>CM060975.1:307134517-312134517 GCA_030765065.1 Deroplatys truncata | reverse complement strand
TGCCACTTTAAAATGTTGCTTATAATGCAACCTTTGGGCAATTTCTTTTAAATGTTCCAGATTTCTAAATGTGTGAAGAGATTTAAAGAGGTTTTTCATGGTGTAGTAAACGTTTGGATTTAGGATTTTTAATATATGATTCATGTTTGGAAAATTAAAAGTGTTATGTACTTTGTTATTATTATTTTCAGGAAAACTTTAAGTGTTACAAATGTTTAAATTTTCTATTCTAAAGCAAAGCATTCGAAAAATAATATATGGAGTTTTATATTTTCGAATATTCATCACGAGTAGGTACTTCATATATGATCTATTTTTGATCCTTTTAAATTTAATTTGTTAGAAAGCTTGGTAAACATGGTTTCATAATTTATTATAATAATGTTGAAAAAATCTTTGACAGAAATTTTATTTAATTGTTTGAAATTTGTAGGAAATAATAATTTCAGTACCCTCAAGTTAAACATTATAGGTGTACGTTATACCTACAACGGAGGGGACCATCTTGCGCAGTGCAACGTAAATATGTATATTATGGCTACCATTCCCGGGAAAAAGGGATGCAGTGAAAGAACTAGAGGAGGCTGCAGTCCGCAAGCAGACAGGCCATAGAGACGCGCGGAAGTTCCTAAGAGTTCCAGGCTCGAAGACTGCTGGAGTTGCCTAGAGGGGGGCGATGAACGACCCCTCGACCAAGCAGCCCACTTGTGTCCACGGGAAGTACTCTTTTATTTGAAGATGAATCCGCGCCATCTGGCACAGCCATATGCCTTAGAAGCGCATCTGAAAGAAGAGAAGGAAGCAGAATGAAAGGGAAATCGTGGTAGATGAGAAACCACTTAGGTCGACTACCGACCAGGGTAAACCATGAGAAACGCCAAGGGCATAGTGGGTGGTTGACAGGAATCGGTCCCGGTACCTCCCAAATGTGAGCCTCACATTTACCGCGGAGCCATCATGGATGTAGGATGTTGCACTGCGACCAACTTGACTACACCCTGCGGGAGGCAGGAAAGAGGTGAATGAGTCGTAGGGGGCAGACAGGCCCATAAAGACGCGCAGAAGTACCTAATATTTCCAGTTTGAATACCCGCGCACCAGTAGAGTCGAAGAATTCCGAGACAGGACGACGAAGCGACAACGAGCGGGACAACACACCCTGGCGTTCACGGGGAGAAATCTTTACAACGCAAGCAACTATGCCATCTGCCCGACCACAGGATTTGAAAACACACCTGTAACGTGAAAGGGAGAGATGAAATGAGAGAAAGGAGAAATCGTGGTAGAATTCACCAGGCTAGATGACCAGGAGAAACCACGAAAACCCCATGGTCAGAGCGGGCAGTCACCGGGAATAGAACCCGGGACCTCCCGCCTGAGCATCCCGCTTGTTTCTGTTAAACATCAAGACCCAGGATCAAGCATGGAAATAACTAACACATTTGTAGGTACAATAACTGCACACCTTGTTGAATATTAATGTGTTAAATTACCATATAGATGAAAAGCTTCCCAAAAACAACAGTGAAAGAAAACCGTTATCCACAACGCAGTGGAAACGGAGCGAAACGCTAATTTGTTTCTAAAACTCCATTCCTTTTTACTTTCTCTACTACGTATAGTAAGTAGGGGAAGTATTGTATTCCACCCAAAAATTCGATACCAAGATTTCACAGGAAATATATGTTTTGAGACTCCCTGAATCAAAAAAAGCATTTTTAGAAACACGTCCGTGTGTATGTGTGTCTGTGAAGAGCATAACTCAGAAACCAACAGTCGGATAAACACCAAACTTGGTATTTAGGTTCAGTATCTTCCAGAGATGCGATACGAAGGTTTTAAAGAAAATACCCCCACCCCAGATTACCCTTTACATGGAAGATTTTTCGAAAATTTTAATTTTCTCAAAAATGGCTCTAACGATTTTGATTAAAGTATCATATGTTTGAGATATTTTTATGACAAATGAAATGTAAATCTCGAATTTTCTGGGAATGTCTCCAAAAGTATTCTTCATTGTGAACGACTTTTGCATAACTGGTAAACCATAAGAGATAGACAAAATTTTACTACACAAAAAATGTAGATCGCGTTAAAATACACAATTTATGTCATACACATTGTTTTTATTGAGTGAACCATTTTCGAGATATTGCTTGTTATTCCCTTAAATTTTCCAATACTTATACTTTTTCTCAAATTCGTTATTAATTTTTTTTGTCCTGGTAATGCAAAGAGAATGGAATACTCCACATAGCAACCAGTGCTTGAAAGATTTGACTATCGCTTAAAGCCTACCAATTCCCCTTGCACCTATAAGAAAATTAGCAATAAGATTAACATCTCGATTAACATGAAGCATATGAGAATAAGCGTTTGTAAAAATAGTTTGTACAAGAGTAGAGAAAGTTATGTGAGTGTAACACATCAGATTTTTTTGTTTATTTATTAAAAGCTTCCTTTGCCGTTGTAATTTAACTTGAGTAGCTCGCTATATTACTTGTGGTATATTCTAAACTATCCACTGTTTCCAAGATGGTGATTTGTTGGATTTAGCCTTCTCCACGTACTATATGACCGCTATTTCAATGCGTGTGGTGGGAAGAGGAACTAAACAGTTACGAAACAAGTGGGCGAGGCAACGGAAGGACAGTCAGATAAAGAAAATATCCGCACTTCCTAGTAGCATTTACTAGCGAGGCTGAGGCCTACACATGTAGTACTGTACTACACTCCCCTCTGATTTCCTGTCTTGGTTATGAACAAAAGACAGTGGTGGCCTCCTCCGAACGCATTCATATCGTGGCCGACTAGTAGGTACTCAAACGTTTACCTGTAATAAGTAGTAGCAGCATTGCATTGTATTCAAAATGTCTGAATTGAGATTTCACTGGAATTACATGATTTAAGGCTCCCTGAATATAAACATTTTTTAGAAAAACATGCGTTTGTGTCTTTGAGAGAGAGAGAGAAGGGTACAACTTAAAATTGAAATTCCAGATAAATACCAAACTCGACAGTAAAGTTCAGCATGTTCCAAGGGCGCAACATAAAGAGTTTCAAGAATCCCCCACCCTTTCAAAATTGTCCATAATTCGAAAATTGTCTTCGTTATTAGTTTTTACTTTCCCTAGCATATACTTAGTAGGTAGAGAAGGTATTGCGTTCCACCCAAAAGTTCGGTACCGAGATTTCACCGAAAGTGCATGTTTTGAGACCTCCTAAATCCCCCCAAAAAATCTGATGTGTTACACTCACATGACTTTCTCTACTCTTGTACTAACTATTTTTACAAACGCTTATTCTCCATCTACTTCATGTTAATCGAGATAAACATTTGCAGACTCTATCTTATTGCTAATTTTCTTGTAGATGTAAGGGGAATATATATTTACAAGGGCAATATAGAAATACAGTAACCTTTAAGCATATACATATATCTTAATAGCTGGTTGCTAGGTGCAGCACCATTCCCTTTCCCACAGATTATAACTCTTTGCTTATCCAAGACAAAAAAAATGAATAACAAATTCCCATTTGAGAAAATAAGTATTGAAAAATTTAAGGGATATCTCGAAAATGGTTCACTCAACAAAAGAAATGTATATGATATAAATTGTGTATTTTAACGCGATCTACATTTTCTGTGTAGTAAAATTTTGTCTATCTCTTATGGTTTACCAGTTATGCAAAAGTCGTTCACAATGAAGAATACTTTTAGACATTCCCAAAAAATTCAAGATATACATTTTATTTTTCATGAAAATATCTTAAACATATGATATTTTAATCAAAATCGTTAGAGCCATTTTTGAGAAAATTAAAATTTTAGAAAAATCTTCCATGTAAAGGGTACTCTGGGGTGGGGGGATTTTCTTGAAAACCTTCGTGTCGCATCTCTGGAAGATACTGAACCTAAATACCAAGTTTGGTGTTTATCCGACTGTTCGTTTCTAAGTTATGTTGTTCACAGACACACACACAGACACATACACGGACATGTTTCCAAAAATGCTTTTTTACTTTCTCTACTACGTATAGTAAGTAAGGGAAGTATTGCATTCCACCCAAAAATTCGTTACCGAGATTCCACCGGAAATACACTTTTGAGACCTCCTGAATCCAAAAAAAGCATTTTTGGAAACATGTCCGTGTGTGTGTGTGTGTGTGTGTGTGTGTGTGTGTGTGTGTGTGTGTCTGTGTCTGTGTGTGTGTGTGTCTGTGAACAGCATAACTCAAAAACGAACAATCGGATAAGCACCAAACTTGGTATTTAGATTCAGTATCTTCCAGAGATGCGACACGAAGGTTTTCAAGAAAATCCCCCCACCCCAGACTACCCTTTACATGGAAGATTTTTCGAAACTTTTAATTTTCTCAAAAATGGCTCTAACGATTTTGATGAAAATATCATATGTTTAGGGTAATGTCATGAGAAATGAAATGTATATCTCGAATTTTCTGGGAATGTCTCCAAAAGTATTCTTCATTGTGAACGACTTTTGCATAACTGGTAAACCATAAGAGATAGACAAAATTTTACTACACAAAAAATATAGATCGCGTTAAAATACACAACTTATTTCATATATATTTCATTTGTTGAGTGAACCATTTTCGAGATATTGCTTGTTATTTCCTTAAATTTTCCAATACTTATACTTTTTCTCAAATTCGTTATTCATTTTTTTGTCTTTGATATGCAAAGACTATTAATCTGTGGAAAAGGGAATAGTGCTGCACCTAGCAACCAGCTATTAAGAGATATGTATGTGCTTAAAGGCTACTGTATTTCTATATTGCCCTTGTAAATATATATTCCCCTTACATCTACAAGAAAATTAGCAATAAGATAGAGTCTGCAAATGTTTATCTCGATTAACATGAAGTAGATGGAGAATAAGCGTTTGTAAAAATAGTTTGTACAAGAGTAGAGAAAGTCATGTGAGTGTAACACATCAGATTTTTTGGATTCAGGGGGTCTCAAAACATGTATTTCCGGTGAAATCTCGGTATCGAAATTTTGGGTGGAATACAATACTTCTCCTACTTACTATACGTAGTAGAGAAAGTAAAAAATCTGATGTGTTACATTAACATGACTTTCTCTAACCTCTATCGTTTATTAGTGGATATACAAAGTATTCCTACTTCATTTTAATCGAGATAAACCTTTACAGAAATAGCTACTTTACACATTTCGTTATAGATACAAAGAGAACAGCGATAGTCAAATGTTTAACAACTGGACGCTATATGCTGGCCTTAAAATTCCATACTGTTTCCATGACATCGCGAGAAACAACTGAAAATCGACAGACTTAAAAAGAATGGCAAAGTATTCTATAATACAAACCATTAACAACGGATATCTAGGAAAGGCTGATGCCATAAAAAGTTACTTCAAATAAATTTTTGTTTTAAAGAGATCTACATTTTCGTCTATCACTTAACGTTTACCAGTAATACAAGATTATACAAAATTCCTTCCGAATGAAGAGGACTTTACAGGCTGTTTCCACAAAATTTAATATATACATTTTATTTGTCATGTAAATATCTTTAATATATTGTGCTTTAATCAAAATCGCCAGTCGTTTTTGGGAAAATAAAAACTTTCGAAAAGTGTTCTATGTAAGGGGTATTTGGGTTGGAGGGATTTTCTTAAAAGTATTCGTGTCGCATCTTTGTGAGACATGCAACTTATATACCAAGTTTGGTATTTATCCGAATTTTCGTTTTTGAGCAATGCTGTTCACAGACAGACAGGGCGTGTTTCTAAGAATGTTTTTGTTCAGGGGACTTCAAAACAAGTGTTTCCTGTGAAATCTCGGTATCGAATTTCTGAGAGGAATACAATCCTTCTCTCCCTACTATGTACGTGGTAGAGAAAGTAGTAAACCATAGTGTGTGGTAAAAGCCATGTGAATATATCACCACACTTGCCTGGAACGAAACCGAAGTATACATTTAAAATGTTGATTTTAAAACACAAAGCTTTTCAACTGTCAGTCGTACTTCAGGACTTCAGCCAGATAAAGAGTTATCACCAAAAATAACAATAATAAACTTAGAGATTTGTATTTAGATGCTCGGATGCTAAGCGCTAGGCCACACAAACGAAGAGCGAAATGAGAAATTTAGATGTTAACCATATCGTGTTGAAACCACGAGGGGAAGGTTTGCCGAAATACCTGGGCCATGTGTCAGCCCCTGTGTAGTATTTTAGTCCTCTTCCCCTCCCTGACCTTAGATGTGGGACAGAAACAAATCCGAGATGCGCGCGCACTTCGCCGTGTCATCATGTTGTACTTCGGCAATAATAATCGGATTAACCGAGATTTGCGTTGGCTGTATGGAAATATTCCTTCTGGCGCACGACCACTAATACACACACACGTTTCTCTTCTCCTTGCGGAATTTCATGTTTATTGTTTCCTTCCCACCAGCCGAGACTCTTGGGAGTGCAGAGGTGGCCATTTGATGCCAGAGACGTAGTCACAAAAACATTAAAGGGAGGGTATATAGGTATTCATTTTTTACACAGTTGTAGTAACTCAAATGATGAAATCTGTGTTGATATTAAAAGATCAGAACGTGTGTGTGTGTGTGTGTGTGTGTGTGTGTGTGTGTGTGTGTGTGTGTGTGTAGGGTGATATCGAAAACCATGAACCTATTTTGATAATTCTGTCACCATTCAAAAGCCCAATTCATTCTGAAGGACCCATGAGACTATAAATCAACTTCTAATTTCATTTCATAAATTACTAAAAGTTTAAAAATTATTTACAAAGCCCTTGTACTTGAATACGAACACACTGGAGTTAAAAAACAACATGCTTACGAAAAAGGCCTTGACCTTCATTGAGAATGCAATGAAGTAGAAAAAATAGAATATAAATACACTGCTGTTTGTGAAAATTTCAACACCAAGAAAGAAACGCGTGAATTCAATAAATTTAATACCACAGGCTAGGTACATGACAAGTAACAAACGATAAAATTTTCAAATCTATACATGACCTTTGAGCTCTAATATTCAGTATTTGGTGTGGCCTCCATGCGCTGCAATTAAAGCTGCTATATGCCGTGTCATTGAACCAAAAAGGTTCTGAATAAGTTCCTGAGGGATTTCCTTCCACGCAGTTTGTAATCGAGCCCACAAATCCGTGACACTGGTTACTGGAGGACCGTGACGCACCAGGTACCGACCAACCATATCCCAGACACGTTCGATGGGCGACATGTCAGGCGAACGTGCAGGCCAGGGAAGCAATGGTACCCGTCGCTCTTCGAAGAATGCTTGTACATTCCTCGCAATATGTGGCCGGGCATTGTCCTGTTGAAATGTGACCTGTGGAGATGCCTGAAGCAGGGGCAGTACCTCAGGCTCTACAACCACCGTTAGGTACCGTTTGCTGTTCAAAGTGCCCTCAATTCGTAGGAGGCGAGATCGGTTGTTGTAACCAATAGCGCCCCAAACCATCACACCTGGTGTTTTTCCGCTATGCCGCTCAATAATGCAGCCCTCCAGGTTGCGCTCACCACGGATACGCATGCTGCCATCACTGTAGGACACGTTGAAGCAGGACTCGTCCGAAAAGACTACATTTTGCCACTCAGCACCCCAGTGGCGGTGTTCACGTGCGCATTGCATACGGAGGAGCTTGTGGTTTCTGGACAATGGAAGCCGAAGTAATGGCATGCATGCAAGCAGTTCAACCTGCAGCAGACGGCGACGAACCGTTGATGCAGACAAGTTCACACCTGTTGCAGTGCTCCAGCGTCAAGCCAACACTGCGGATGAAGCTGTATGGTCCGTTATGGCCATGCGGACAAGATGACGGTCATTCCGTGCTGTAGTCCAGTACCCGCTCTTCGCTGCGTACGACCTTCATCTATTCACTGCTTCCACACACGCAATCTCTGTCGTAGCAGCATGTCCTGTACGAGCCGAAACGTCACGGTACGACAAACACGAGACCGATCATTCTGCTCCGTTTGAACTCACTCACAAGCCGATATGGCTCCCTTTGACGTCGACGAGGCATACTGGCACACTCTTTATTGCTTCCACCTTGTTGACAGCTCTGCACTGACTACACTGGACGCAACACTGACCTTGTCGGACCGACACGAGAGGGCTCTGCTCGGCCCACGTGTAACCTATCTCTCTGCAAACCTAATCACTTATTGCTTGCACAATCTTCTACACTTCCACCAGGTTTGGAGTTATTCGGGAAATTCTTTCAATTTTTACAAACGGCAGTGTGGTTAATGCACTCCACAGAGTATACGAACAAAACCCGGCTGCGCTTTATTGCAAGGAATAAGGTGATTTTACCTCCTTTAATCGGCTCTCGTTCATTTTGATACGTGTACACTCCTACAAACTAAAACTGGCCTGTCTTTTGAACAGTTACAGTTTTTCAAAGCCCTTTCGAGTGACCACGCGGTTCACACCCGTGTGCGTGGCTTGGCTGACTATAATATAATATTTATCCGAATTTTCTTTTTTGGGTGATGCTGTTCACAGACACACACATACACACACATACGTGGATCTTTTTCTAAAAGTGTTTTCTTTGGGTACAGGGAGCCTGAGAACATACCCTTTCGTTAAAATCGGTATCCAATTTTTGGGTGGAATGCATTACCTTTTCTATCTACTATGTTCGTGGTAGAGAAAGTGAAATAAAGAAAACCTATTACATTCTTGCTCGTGGATTGGAACTGAAAGGGAAAAAATCTGATGTGTTACACTCACATAGCTTTCTCTACTCTGTACAAACTATTCTTACAAACGCTTTTTCTCCATCTACTTCATGTTAATTGATATAAACATTTGCAGAAACTATCGTATTGCTAATTTTCTTGTAGATGCAAGGGAAATATGGTAGGCTTTAAGCGATAGTCAAATGTTTTAAGAGCTGTTTGCTATGTGGAGCATTCCATTCTCTTTGTATATCTAGGATATAAAAAAATGAATAACAAATTCCCATTTGAGAAAAAGTATTGGAAAATTCAACAAGGAATATGTCGGAAAGGTTTTACTCGACAAAAAAGATGTATATGACATAAATTGTATATTTTAACGCGATCTACATTTTTTGTGTAGCAAAATTTTGTCTATCTCTTAAGGTTTACAAGTTATGTAAAAGTCATTAAAAATAAAGAGAAATTTTCGGGAATATCTCTATAAAATTCAAGATATACATTTAATTTACCATGAAAATACTTGAAACTATGACATTTTAATCAAAATCGTTAGAGGCATTTTTGAGAAAATCAAAATGTTCGAAAAATGTTCTATGTAAAGAGGATTGGAAGCTTTTCTTTAAAATCTTCGTGTCCCATCTTTGAAAGATACTGAACCTAAATACCAAGTTTGGTATTTATCCGACTTTTCGTTTTTGAGTTATGGTGTTCACAGAGACACATACGGACATATTTCCAAAAATGCTTTATAGAATTCAAGGGGCCTCAATACATGCATTTCCGGTGAAATCTCGTTATCGAATGTTTGGATGGAATACAATACTTCCCCTGCTTACTATACATAGTTGAGAAAGTAAAACTGTGTCATGTCTTGAACACGTACAGGGCACAGCGCCTTGTTTACACCATACGCAATACAGTTGTGTAGTCGCTGCAGCAAGTTGTTGTATGTCATTATTAAACATGCTTCCACGTGTCTTCTCTGTAGTGCTATGGGAAAGCGAAGGGCACTTGTGAGGTTAACATCGCAAGTTCGCTTCTCGCATGTAGCAAACACTTTTTCTGTTAATAATGTACATAACGACTACTTATTTTGGATATACTCCATTTCATACACGGCATTTGGTAAAGTTCGTAATAGAATAGTTATTACTATGTAAAATGTGTGGTTTTACAACTTCATCGTGGTTGTATCTTGTTGCATATCAAAGGACGGTCTAGGTGTGTTGAGGCAGCTTGACGATACCCTGAACAGTGCGCAATACACGGTAATGCTTGAGAATATTTTGATTCCCTTTGTGGGGATGAGATATCCCGATGGAATTGTTGAATTCGTACAGGATAATCATCCTGTCCACATATGTCGAAAGGTTTCAAATAGGTTCTCAGAGAGGCAGGATATCAAAGTGATAGACTGGCCTCCCTGTTCGCCAGATTTAAGCCCTAATGAAAATGTGTGGGCTGAGATGAAAAGGGAGCCGAGCTCGCATTTCCCTGCAGATGCGCGAAGGACAAAATATGGCTTCTGGGCACAAATTGAAGCAGCCTGGTAGGTTGTAATTTTTCGTCCATGTTACTTCAGGGATTTAACTTCATCTATAACTCGAAAATTGAGGGAAGTTATAGGTGCTCAGAGTTCATACACAAGATACTAATTTGGTTTATTTATTATTTGTTTTAGTTTTAGAAGAGAATAGTTTATTTGCATTAATTTTTTTAAGTATTTAAACGAGTGTTTTAGTAAAATTATGTATTTTTGTGCATAGATATGCCTAATACTTAAGCCCTCAGAGGCTCACCTTGGTGGTGACTCCGAGGTACCTGAGCCACCCAGTGTCCGGGGGTATAACCAGTCCACCCTGTCTCCTGGCGTCAGAAATAAGGAAACCTGGTCCTCCAGGTTGGGGGTTAAGCATGGGGCTCTCAACCCCACTTGTAAAAACCTTGTTAATACGGATGGTTTGTTGTTGGCGACTTGGAATGTTCAAGCTATGTTATGACCTGGAAAAATGAAAGAAGTGGCAAATAACTCTTAAGGTATTGGCTGGACAGTAGTGTTGCAAGAAAAACGTTGGAGTGGAAAAGGAAGAATAGATAAACAAGATTACACATTATTGTATTGTGTGAGCCTGGACTACACAAGATAGGATTTATTATCGCAAAGGGAATAAAGAAGAGCCTAATAGAGTTGGACCCAGTTAATGAAGTAGTATGTAAAATAGACATAAGGTCCCGTTTCGAAATGTGACTATACTTTCTGTGTCCGCATCTGTGGAGGAAAGGGCGAGTTGACAGGGAAGAGTTTTCGTGAGAGTTTGGAAGGAGAGTGTGGTGAAGGAGTTTAAGGATACGTTGATGTTCTTGGGTGATTTTGGTGGTGGAGTGGCGGGGATGCAAGTGTTACTTGAACTAGGTGTCGAGGTTGGTGCCTTGCATGGACAGTTTGTGATTGGAATTAATTGGATTATTAAGGAAGGAAGTTTCTCGTGTGTTATTGTTTTTTTATAACTGTGTAGAATTGATTTGTACGTTTACATTTGCTCACGTTAGTTCTTAGTTGCCATATTCTGTGAGATTTCTATTGCTTAATTTTTGCATTTGTTGATTTACTATTTCTATTTTTGTAATCTTGGTGTTTCTCTCTGTGAATGCTCTGACTGTATTGGTTTTGTACCAGAATGTGATTATCTATATAACCAGAGTTGCTTAACTTGTACTTGTTTTGTTTTTATTGTATTGATGTACTGACTTCAATAAATTTATAGCCAGAGGGTGGCGCTGATGACCGCCGCAGTTTGCACCACTCAAACCGCTATTACTACTAGCCTAATACTTAAAGTGCTAACATTATATTAATGCAAATATTATGCTCTGCACATCCAGTCATAGACTTAACAACATAAAAACTAGGAATAACTAATGCGAGATTTGAACCGAGGAGCATATGAGCACAAGCAGTGCCTTCCTACTCTCTCGGCAACGCAACGTTCCGTACTCCTGTTTTCAGTTGCTTATAAGCGTCGCCACTGAGAAACACCGCTACAAGATGACCATTGCGCTCACAGGTCAGAGACCATTCTACAGTTCCTGCATGTACGTTGTGAAGTTTTTACGAAGATACACGAAGCCCTTCGATCGTCACATAATCTGGGGATGACTCATTTTCTTTGTCCACGGGTGTACATAACCTCTTTTGTCGGTGGTCGCTTCGCATGCCGCCATGTGAGCTGTGCTGTTTAACGCTCTCCTGTGATTGGCTGCCGCTTTGCATTTGTCGATGTGAATGACAAGATATAGCGTTAATCGATAAAATATTAAAATATTCCGGGCTGGAGGACCATGGTCTAAGGGTAAAATTATTTACACCCGACGTTTCCGTCAACTCATTGGTCATCGCATCCTCCATGAAGACACGAAAGTATTAGCTTCGACAAAGTATTATCATGGATACCAACGAAGGTACGTTACTGTAGACTCACCAATTATGAGCCAGTTCTGTACTCGGCGTGAGCTATAATTTGGGAGGCATCTGCCACCCAGTTGAAAGTCGTTGTTAATCTACCCAGGCTATTACCTTCTTGAAGATAACAGTCTAAGTTTTACGTCGTTATGTTAATGCTTAATTTTCATTGTGAATGGTTCCGTAGTGTAACAGTATTTCCTACATGGCACAGCTATCCTGTTAATGATTAAGCATTCATTATTATTTTTATTATTAACAATATTATAGTGAACGCACATTCTATTCGGATTACTGCATAACGCAGCGTCATTGAGTGGACGAATTTTGATATGAAAGTTAGTTTTAGAAGGATTATTTCCGTTTAATGACAAACGTAACCGTGCTTGTGCCCCTTTATGGGAAGATAATGCTGAACCGAGGAGGAGAAAGTTAAGTCCTCCGAAATTGTTTGGAAAAAAGCTTGAAAGTGTTGCTCCCTGGAGAAATAAAAGCGGAGAAGACACGTTACGGAATTAGGTTTATGTAACGGGGAACTTCATTCTTCTTGTAGAGGTCTCTAGGGACACAGCAGATAGTCTTTCTCGAGCCTTCAAAAGACCTGGGCATCTTTATACCTTTTAAGTGTTAAGTTGAGAACTCAGTCACTTGTTCTTTCAGCACAACTTGATGATATATTCAAAGATTTAAAAATCAGAGTTTTACTTTCTGCTGCATCTGCTTAACATAGAGATAAACGTTTACAGAAACAGCTACATTACACATTTCGTCATAGATACAACGAGAACAGCGATAGTCAAATGTTTAACAACTGGACGCTATATGCTGGCCTTAAAACTCCATACTGTTTCCATGACATCACGAGAAACAACTGAATGTTGACAGCACTTAAAAAGAATGGCTAAGCATTGAACAATTCAAGCCAAAAAGGTTATTTGAAGTAAATTGTGTGTTTTAAAGAGATCTATATTTTTGTGTGGTACGTTTTCGTCTATCGCTTAACGTTTACAAGTTGTGCAGTAGTATACAAATTTCCTTTCGAATGAAAAGGACTTCACAAGCTACTCATAAAAAAAATTCAAGATATACATTTTAATTAACTGTGAATATCTTTAATATAGGTATTTTGATAAAAATCGTTAACAACCATTTTTTAGAATATAAAAAATTTAAAAAAAGGTTCCATGTAAAGGTATTTTGGGATGAGGAGTTTTCTAAAAAATCTTTGTTTCGCAACTTTGGAACGTAGTAAACCGAAATACCAAGTTTGGTATTTATCCGAGTATTCGTTTCTGAGTTAATGTTGTTCACAGACACGTTCACAGAAAGACTTTTTTGTAGTTAGAACACCACATAACATGTATTTCTGATGAAATCTGGACATTGAATCTTTGAGTGGAATGCAATACTTTCTCTACTTACTATAGATAGATAGTATTTCAAATCTTTTGTTAAGAGATAGGTAATCAGTGTTTTATACATATAAATTTATCTTCGATGGCATTTATACCATTCTTGAGCAAATGCTTATCTTCTGAAGCAAGCATTAAATGTGTTAATATAAAATTTATTTTTTTTGATTTCAGGTAAGCAGAGGAGATGAGACCACAGATTATTAACCTGAGAATTGGAAATTATCTGCTTCTCAGGCACATTTCGGGTGAGTCTTCAAATCTGGAATCACGATTTAGTTTCATTCACTTTCCATTCCCATGTACTCTGTGAAATTATTTACTTATTTAGAATCAACAATTTTAAAACAAAAATGGTTTTTTAATTTGTACCATTTATTAAAAGCACCGCGTTGAAGTTTAAACTTAATTTTTCTCAGTTCCTTTTTTTCAGCATTTTTCACTTTTGAAAATACGTTTTGTTGAAACGTACGAAATAGTTTAACTGAAATTGTTTTCTGTAGTTAAATTAAAAACTTTGAAAAATTCACTAACATGTTAACTAATTTTTTTTCTCTTGAGCTAATTAAAAGTAACAAATTTCTGCTAAATTTCTGCTGTATACTGAGGTCAGATTAAAAATTTGGTAGCGGTATGATATAACCGTGAGGTCCATATCAAAATTTGATTAATTAGGAATAAAAAATATCTTAACAATGGTTTGACAGTGCAATAAAACTTTGTGTGTACTATACAGGGTGCCCATAAGTACACTTTCATGTTCCTGGTCTGCTACACACTATGCCTAACTGCATTAAGCTTT
This sequence comes from Deroplatys truncata, assembly GCA_030765065.1. Classification (NCBI taxonomy): domain Eukaryota; kingdom Metazoa; phylum Arthropoda; class Insecta; order Mantodea; family Mantidae; genus Deroplatys; species Deroplatys truncata. The sequence goes on along the minus strand of CM060975.1, from coordinate 312,120,125 downwards.
ATATGGTCCCACTCTACCCTAATATAATATTTATTGTGTTGTAGCAGACTAGCAACATGAAAATGTATTGGGTCTTTATGAACACCCTATATTATAGATGTTCTGAGTATGTAGTGAAAAAGAGCAAAAAGAAACAAAACTCTGGATTTTTGTTTTTAATTTTCACATTACATTGCCTTAAAGCTTCAACACGCGACAATTAAAATGTCCATGAGCACACAGCTTAACAGTGTGCATTTACTTTCAATACCGTTTACTCGACTTTGATTTTTTCTTACACTTTTCCTCATTAAGGGGACAAGGTAGTCTGAACACATGGAAATTACACCTTAAGTGTGTTAAATCACCACTGCTCTTAAAGTTCTAAATGGCTTTTCCTGAAATTTCTATGAATTATTTTATAAATCATGGCAATTATTTAAAGTGGTTGTTTGCATTGATAGCTTATGTAGTTGAGTCCGTAAAAATGATTTAATTCAGCAAAAAAATAATAAAATTTGCTCTTAAAACATGTGACTTCATATATCCTTTTCTCTGGTATCACTAGCAATACAGAATCACACTTTTGTATGCTTTTTCTTAGTATAATCAGCTATCTTCTGAACCTCAATTATTTAGTTATGTATATATCAGTTCACTAGAAATTGAAACAAAATGTTTACAAAGTCAAAAAAGTAAAAATGTGTAAATTTGCAATGTTGTTGCTTTCTTAATATCATTAATATACATTATAAAATTATGTTTGTAGTTCAGAAAGTTTAGCTATGTGTTGTATATGTATACTGAAAATTTCAGCTCTCTACCTCTCATACGTTCTGAGAAAAATGTACATAAGCATCCAAAAATGTTGTTTTGAGAAAACTGAATTTAAAGTTTGAACATTAAAATTCTGACACACTTCAGTACATTCCAGAGTTATAATCATCTTCACCTTCATCCCTGGATTGCTTCAGCTTTTCTGATTCCTTTCTCTTGGTCCTGGCCTCTCTTGTTAATTGCTGAACTGCTTGCTGGGCATGATATAGTCGTTCGTTGCTGAAGTAAACAAAAATGTTCTAAAAAGGGGCGTTGCATGACAGCTTTAAAAGAATTCAGACTGGCATTTAAATGGTATTTAAATGTCTTAAAAGCCTCTTAACCCCCCTAAAGTATGTATTTTCTTAAACTGGAAATAATAGAAATTTTATTAGTGCCTAAAACAAAAAATGTGATTTTTGACCATTTCAGAGTACCTTGTCCCCTTAAAAATATTCCCTGTGATGTAGTTTGTAACCAATCTTGTTCAAATTTTGAGCACAAACTCAGAGAGAATGAAGTTAAAAAAACTGGCAGATGGTTTTGCTACACTTTGAAATTTCTCAAGATATGATATAATTGATATAACCACTGAGGATAAATGTTAACAAACATTATATTTAAAGGTTTACATTTTTAAAACAACCACAAGAGCGAAAATGTTTCTATTTCCCGTTTTGTGTATTAGAAATTATTACATAATGTGGTAGTTTTTTATTTTTTTCAAAATTTCGATTTCTGCATTGTACGAGATTTGCTTAGTTAGTGTAATAACGTTAAAATAAAATTGTTTTCTCAAAAATTATTCAGTATATCTGCATGAAATTTAAAACAAACTTATAATTGTGGTAAGCACCACGTGACATTATTTTGAAACAAAAAAGAGATAAAAGCTGCAAGATTTACACATTTTACCTATGGTTACTCCTAAGGAAATAAATATCACATATCATACCATTATAAACAAAATTGTTTGTTTTGCTCTGTCTTTAATTAGTCAACATTCCTCCTAGACTTAACTGTTACACCATGGCCATCTATGTGTATTACTTGGAATAAAGCATTGTGACGTGGCCTCTATATAACACGGCGGCGCCACCAGATGTAACGGAGCTCTTGGCGGTCCACCAGATATGACGCATGATCACTTTGCCCAAACCAGCGCCTATGGAGGAGGGACGTAGCTAAGGGATATCATCGAGAGGTTATCAGTTGCGGGTAGCCACTATGATGACGCTGTTAATACGTGTAATTCTGATTCCAAAAGAGACTTTAGCCATTCTAATAACTAATCTATACTGCATTGCAAAAGGGGGAGAGTTAAACAGCTTTTGGTTTTACCTGGTTGACGAAAGACGTCCGGCGTTTCTTCTTTGTCGCGCCTAGGGTCTATGTGGAAATTGTAAACTAGCCAGAGTCCTGCTAGGCAAGTTACAGACAGAGCCGCAGCCGTCAAAAAACTCTGTTTCAATACCCAAGGAATATGTTGACTTGTGCTTAAGCAGCACTGACGTAAGCAGGTGTCAGCATGATTTACATAATCCATCAACGTGTAGAACCTGAGATGATCATTTCCCCTAAAAATCATACCACCTTGCTCACATAAAAATCCAGGAAATGACTCGTAAGAATTCTAGAGCCAATTTCACAGATTTCTGTTTCCTGAATTAGACTTCTGTCAATACGATGATAATTCAGGGGGCGGATCAAAGTGGCCGCTTTTATGAGATTAACTCACCTTCTACTGTAGTCTGTTTATGTTGAAGGAGAGAGGGTGAGTCCAGATGTAAACAAGTGGCGTGTGGCAGCAGTGTTCGTATACGTTGTATCAGAAGAATGCATGTACTATCCTGTACATGACCACTGTTCATGTTTTTATTCCGTGTTATAGAACATTGCATTTTACATGTATGTAAAGTGAATACTACATAGTCTGCGCATTGCAGTGGACAATAATATACACGCAGAGATTGTCGAAAGTGAACGTTCTCCGTCTTTCACTTAAACTATATCATCAGGAACTCCTTTCGACATCGCAAGAGGCAATAGGTGTGTACGAATAATACACCATGTCACTGTCTTATATATTTGTTACTCTGTTTGCGAAGCGGAACATCATGCCTACTGCGGTATATTTCTTTATCCACCGTCTGTACCCACGGGACACGTGCCAAGATATTAGCATCGATGACTTGAAGTCACGGACCAGCACTCTAATCCGCCCTCTAGTGATGCTTTATCAAATAGTTTTCAGTGTGGCGATGTGAAATAAGTCGCCCATTTTATATATTATGTTTGACGTATTCAATGATGGGAACAAAAATTCTAATGTGGTAAAAGATGACTGTATATAGGGTCCCTGTAGGGGAGGGGTTCCGACCCCTTCTGCTGCCGTAGTGCGGGCGTTGCGGGCCCCTAGCATTCGTGGTACTTCTGACATTGCTAGAAGTACGTCGGGCAGAATATTAGAGCCCCTCCCGTTGGATTGGCTTGGTCTCGACGGGGCAGTGGTTCCCGATACCCATGGGAGATTGGGAACGTCTGTACGGGTTCCATACCGGCGGAGTTCTGAGACGCATCAGTGTCCTCCGGTACCAACCTGGATAGCCGGTAGACGGCTTGCTAGAATGCTGTCGGCCCCACGGAGGTTATCGATAGTCTCCCTTTCGGGATGACGCGCGTAAGTGGCGTATCCGCTTCCATCTCCGCGTAAGCGGGGGACCTTTTTAGGAAACAAGATATTGGCTTCATGGAAAGCACCCCACGGTTTGGAGAGCCACTAGGCTGGCGCTGAACCTGGGTATACAAGGGGGACTTGAGCTCCAGCTTTTTTCCTGGTAGGCCTTTCGCTCAACTTGTATATAGGGTATTGGTTAACGTGACCGAAGACCGCATGGTATTAGCGAGCACGCTATTATAAACATTCCTGTCTGGCTTGGTCGTTAAGCTGGTTAGGCGAGACGCGCGCTAATGACAAACTTACCACAGATGTTCACACTTAAAATCATTTCAGAGAATTTGTTGTTGCCATTGTTATAATTAATGAGAAGTGTCAGTTTTCACTATAGGTATTACTAATTGAAATTTGAAAAGCAATTTCCTGTCAGCGCCGGAGATGGAATCGTAAAGCCGTGCGGCTCCTGGAATGTGGCAAATCTACTGAACACCTCGAGATGTTTGAATTCGTGATTTGCACTAATAACGTGTGCAGTGTGTACATTCACATAACTTTAATGCGCAATTTTACTTTTTACTTTCTCTGCCACCCACATAGTACGTAGAGAAGGTATGGCATTTCACCCAAGAATTTTATACCGAAATTTAACCGTAAATGCATGTTTTGAGACCCCCTAGGTTAGGATAGATTGACTACGGAGGGGACTCGGCACCGATTCAGAGTGGATATTGTACCTACACCCCGCAAGAGGGCGTCCTCATGAGAACGGACAAGGCGAGAGGAGACACCGGGAGGCCGGATTCAGAGGCGTGGCACAGCAATACAGGGTCTCTAAGTTTTCAGGTAGAGAGACGACAGGCAGACCGAGACCTCACCTCACACAGAGGAAGTCCAATCCCCTTCAAGAGGTTTCGGATGTCCCGACAACCAGCCGAAAGCCGAGGGATGGAGAGAGTCACAAACAGCATCCTTTTTTCCTGCCACGCTGCACCGAAACACCATCGCCGACACTTTCAACCCTGAAAGAGACGGATGAAAGAAGAACAATGTAACGAAATGGAGGGACAGAAAATTTCAGGGATGAAAAAACCACTCCATCATTCGCCTGATGACCCAGGAATATATCCGAAAAAACTCATGGGTCAGAGTAGGCGATCGCCGGGAATCGATTCCGGAACCTCCGAATGTGGGCCACAGACATACCGTCTCAGCCATTCCGCTCGGTGTGAAACCGCTAAATCCCCCCCAAAAGCCTGTTTACAAAAAGCTGTATGTGGTGGTGTGAACAACATAACTCAAAAGCGAAAAATCGGGTAAATACTAAACTTGGTATTTGGATTTCAAAGATACTACACGAAGATTTTCAAGTAAATCCCCGCAGTTTCAGCTACCCTTTACATGTAACATTTTTTGAAATTTTTTATTTTCTCAAAAATGGCTCTTAACGATTTTGATTAAAATTCCATATACACTGCCGTTTATGAAAATTGTAACACCAAGACAGAATTTCCCGAATAACTCCAAACTTGGTGGAAGTGTAGGCGAGTGTGCAAGCAATAAGTGATTAGGTTTGCAGAGAGATGGGGTACACGTAGGCCGAGTAGAGCCCTTTCGTGTCGGTCCGACAAGGTCAGTGTTGCGCCCAGTGTAGTCAGTGCAGAGTTGTCAAACAAGCTGGAAACAATAAAATGAGTGCAAGTATGCCTCGTCGAACGTCAAAGGGAGCCATATCGGCATGTGAGTGAGTTCGAACGGGGTAGAATGATCGGTCTCCGGGAAGCGGGTTTGTCATACCGTGACATTTCGGCTCGTACAGGGCATGCTGCTACGACAGTGATGCGTGTGTGGAAACAGTGGATAGATGAAGGCCGTAAGGAGCGAAGAGCGGCTAGTGGACCACGGAACATGACCACAGCGGGATGACTGTCATCTTGTTCGCATGGCCATAACGAAAGTACAGCTTTCATCCACAGTGTTGGCTCGACGCTGGAGCACTGCAACAGGTGTGAACTTGTCTGCATCAACGGTTCGTCGCCGTCTGCTGCAGGTGGAACTGGTTGCATGCATTCTATTACGTCGACTTTCATTTTCCAGAAACCACAAACTCCTCCGACAACAATGTGCACGTGAACAACATCACTGGGGTGCTGAGTGGCGAAATGTAGTCTTTTCGGACGAGTCCCGCTTCAACGTGTCCTACAGTGATGGCCGCATACGTGTCCGGCGGTACCGTGGTGAGCGCAACCTGGAGGGCTGCATTGTTGAGCGGCATAGCGGACAAACACCAGGTGTGATGGTTTGGAGCGCCATTGGTTACAACAACCGATCTCGTCTCATACGAATTGAGGGCACTTTGAACAGCAACCGGTACCTAACGGTTGCTGTAGACCCTGAGGTACTCCCCCTACTTAAGGCATCTCCACAGGCCATATTTCAACAGGATAATGCCCGGCCACATATTGAGAGGAACATACAATCCTTCTTCGAAGAGCGACGTGTACTATTGCTTTCCTGGTCTGCACGTTCGCCTGATATGTCGCCTATCAAACATGTCTGGGGTATGGTTGGTCGGCACCTGGTGCGTCACAGTCCTCCAGTAACCAGTGTCACGGATTTGTGGGATCGAATACAAACTGCGTGCTGGGATATCCCTCAGGAAGTTATTCAGAACCTTTTTTATTCAATGCCACGGCGTATAGCAGCTCTAATTGCAGAGCATGGGGGCCACTACAAAGACTGAATATTAGGGCTCAAAGGTCATGTATAGATTTGAAAAGTTTATCATTTGCTACTTGTCATGCACCTAACCTGTGGCATTAAATTTATGTGTTTCCTTCTTGGTGTTGCAATTTTCACAAACGGCAGTGTGTTAAAGATATTTGCATGACAAATAAAATGTATATCTTGAATTTTCTGGCGTAGCCTAAGAAGTCTTCTTCATTCGGAAGGAATTTTGTATAATCTTGTACAGCTGGTAAACGTTAAGCGATAAAAGAAAACTTACTAAACAAAAAACGTAAAGGAATTAATTGTTTTTCCACACAAACCGTATGTTGGGTAAAGTTGGAATCAGACAACTGAAAAATTCAATACCATAACCGGGATTTGAACTACGGATCTCCCGGTTTCCGTCCGGTTTAAGTCAGTAGTTAGAGCAACCAGACGGATACCGGGAGATTCATGGTTTAAATCCCGGCTATTGAATTTTTCAGTCGCCTGATTCCACCTTTCCAAGAAACATAAATTTCTTTAAAACAAACAATTTATTTCAAATAACTTTATTTGCGGCAGAAGCCATTTCCGAGATATCCCATGGGTATTTGTGGCTTCCCCGGGTCGGCAGGTCAATGCTGGGTGGTTCATCTTCTACACCAATATCCTGTTCCTCATTACGTGTACCCATCATTTCCTTTAGTGTCATCTGTTTCAGTTTTATAGGACCAAGCAACGGTGTTCGGCGTGTTGCGGCTGGACGGTGGCTTGCACTCTGTAGAGGTTTCTGCTTGGCGTGATTCCAGGGACAGCTCACTTAGGACTCGTCTCCGGTTACCCTCGGGCAGACGTTCCTTTGGGTGACTTTCGGAGATTAGGGGCTTGTGGATAGGTCTGGGTGGCGTCGTTTGCGTTCAATCTGGAAACATTAGGGACCCCGTCAATGTCTGTGACCGTCGGATCTGGTCGCCCTTTGGGTCTCCCTCCCTCCCTCCTTCCCTCCCTCCCAGGGGTCACGGTAGAAGCACAAGGGGCGGATAGCCTAAGTACTGTGCTCTGCCTTTCCTTTGATTGAGTTGAATTAGCATTTTAGAGCTATCTACGCGAAAACATTTTGCAGCTTTGGCAGTTGGCTTCTTATATTAAAAGGGTACGTGTATTGACATACGAGAGGTGACCAGAAACTAAGGTTACAAGACTGATATTCCTGGGTTTTCGTCCGTTATAGAGAAATTAGTAGTGTGAGACAATTCTTATACTTCGGTTGGCAACAATGCAGTGTTTCTGCCACCCGCCACCTACAGCGCTAGTTGTATATAAACATAAATGGCGACTCGTTTGGAAAACTGGGTTGGCGAAGAAATCCCCGCCTTTATTAGATTTCTGTGGGCAAAACATGTAAACGCGGCTGAAATTCACTGGCAGCTGGTAGAGGTTTACGGAGAGACAGTAATGTCTCGTAAGCATGTCGCAGAATGGTGTCGAAAGTCTGCAGCGGGTAGAAAAAACGTCACCAACGAGGATTGCAGTAGCCAACCCAACAGATTTGAACACAGCTCGTGTGGAGGAGCTCATTCAGGACAACAGGAGGATCACGTTATGGCATATGACGGTAGAATTAATAATGTCGTTCGAAAGCGTTCGTCACATGGTTGACGATAATCTGCAGTACCGGTAAGTTTGTTCCCGAAGGGTTTAAAAAAACTGTTCAACATAGCAAGGAGAAGAGCATGGGGGCAAGTCTGCAACTTTTGCAACGGTTCCCCAAGGAAAGAAACAGTTTTCATTCAGCCTAGAAGTCCACGCGCTGTTGAAGCAGTTACGTTGGGACATCATCGACCACCCTTCCTATAGCCCGGGCCCCGCTCCAAGCGACTTAACCTTCCTCACTTGAAGCACCTAGGAGGCGAAACACTTCGCGACAACGTGGCTGAACACGCAAAGACAGGACTTTTACCAGGAGTGTATATTCAAACTCATCCCATGAAGCGACAAGCGCCTAAACCGATATGGAGACAATGTCGAAAAATCTGATGTGTTACACTCACATGAATTTCTCTGCTCTTGTACAAAGTATTTTTACAAACGCTTATTCTCCATCTACTTCATGTTAATCGAGATAAACATTTGCAGAGTGTATCTTATTGCTAATTTTCTTGTAGATGTAAGGGGAATATATATTTACAAGGGCAATATAGAAATACAGTAGCCTTTAAGCACATACATATATCTTAATAGCTGGTTGCTAGGTGCAGCACCATTCCCTTTGCCACAGATTATAACTCTTTGCATATCCAAGACAAAAAAATTAATAACGAATTCCCATTTGAGAAAATAAGTATTCAAAAATTTAAGGGAATAACAAGCAATATCTCGAAAATGGTTCACTCAACAACAAAAATGTATATGACATAAATTGTGTATTTTAACGCGATCTACATTTTTTTTGTGTAGTAAAATTTTGTCTATCTCTTATGGTTTACCAGTTTACCAAACGTCGTTCACAATGAAGAATACTTTTGGAGACATTCCCAGGAAATTCAAGATATGCATTTTATTTGTCATGAAAATATCTTAAACATATGATATTTTAATCAAAATCGTTAGAGGCATTTTTGAGAAAATTAAAATTTTCGAAAAATGTTCCATATAAAGGGTAGTCTGGGGTGGGGGGATTGTCTTGAAAACCTTCTTGTCGTATCTCTGGAAGATACTAAACCTAAATACCAAGTTTGGTGTTTATACGACTGTTCGTTTCTGAGTTATGCTGTTCACAGACAGACACACACACGGACATGCTTCCAAAAATGAAATCTCGGTATCGAATTTTTGGGTGGAATACAATACATCCCCTACTTACTATACGTAGTAGAGAAATGTAAAGGTAACCTGATGTATGTACTATGAGTTGGCTGTATGAAATAACATGTACACATTTCACAGCAGCATTTTGTATCCTTAGTTTGTGATCACCCCTCGTATTTCCAGTACATCAAAGATATTATAGCTTGAGTACCACTGAATCTTACCACCAAGATGAAACAAAAGCAGACGTTGCAATACTTGGTCCTCGGCAGTAAGTAGCTTATGCTGGTTTTTTTTAAAGAGAATCTTCTTTCATATTTCCTGAATAAATGGACATGCCGTGTGTTTCTCATTCGAACCTTGAAGAGTTCGTAGGGAAAAAATTCTTATATTTTATATTTACATGAGTTTGGCTATCCTATCGCATATTAGTGGTTATACAAACTATTGTTACGAAAGTTTATTTTTCTATCTACTTTTTAAATCGAGATAAACCTTTTACAGAAATAGCTACATTACAGGTTTCTTTATAGATACAAAGGAAATAACGATAGTCAAATGTTTAAGAACTGGACATCGCGAAAAAAACTGAAAATCGACAGGAATTTAAAGGAATGGCTAAGCATTGAACAGTTTGAACCGTTAATAATGGATATCTCAGAAATGACCGATGCCCAAAAAGATATTTCAAATAAATTGTGTGTTTTAAAGACTTATACATGTTTTTTGTGCAATACGTTATCGTCTATCGCTTAAGGTTTGTCAGTTATACAAGATTATATAAAATTTCTTCCGAATGAAGAGGACTTAACAGACTGTTCCCATAAAACTAAAAATATACATTTTATTTCTCATGTAAATATCTTTATTCAAAATCGTTAAATTTATCCCACATTATGCTTTTGACTTATGCGCCCGTGTACATTATTCTAAAAAGGCTTTTTTGGGGGATTCAAATGACTTCAAAACATGCATTTCCGGCGAAACCTTAAACAAATCCCCTCCGACCCAAATTACCTCTTGCTTCAAAGATTTTCGTTTGTTTTTTTATTTCCTCAAAAATAGCTCTAATGATTTTGAATAAAATACATTGTTGTGGCGCAGCGGCTATGGCACAAGGTTATCGGATGGTCGGCGCCGAGCGGTCGGAGCAAACAAACGATACCTACCGCTCGCCAGAGTAAACACAGGGTACGCTATCAACAGATGACCAGAAACCTCTGGAAGTATGTTTCCTCCTCCTCCTCCTCCTCCTCCAAAACATGTGTCAACTGACTATATAAGCCAGTATTCTCACGAGAGAGGATAATAAGCAAGCGATTTGGCGAGTGAGTTTCCCGTGCGACATCAAGTGCAATTCTCCGAGCGAGTTTGTAGCGACTGCAGGCGTGCTACAAATGCTGCTGCGTAGCGAGGGATTGTGGGGGCCTTGTGGTCGATTTCCCAGCGAGTGAACCATCTGGAACAGGAAGCTACATCAGGAAGAAAATGAAGTGATGTTGTATTGAACTACTTTACCTTAATGGAGCGATAGTAAGTGAACTCCCAATAAATGTGAACTACATAAAAAGAAACAGTGGCAGTGAGAGCAGAGAGGTCACAGTTGAAAACTGGACAATGTCACAATATGTTTAAGAATTGTGCATGATAAATAAAATGTTTATATTGAACTTTCTGAAAACAACCTGAGAGGCGTATTCATTTCGACTGAAGTTTTACTCAGAAACGAACAGCCGGATAAACACCAAACTTCGTATTTAGGTTCAGTATCTTTCAGAGATGCGACACGAAGGTTTTCAAGAAAATCCCCCCGCCTCAGCTTACCCTTTACACGTTTTTCGAAATTTTTAATTTTCTCAAAAATAGCTCTAACGATTTTGATTAAAATATCATATGTTTTAAGATATTTTCATGACAAATAAAATGTATATCTTGAATTTTCTGGGAATGTCTCCGAAAGCATTCTTCATTGTGAATGACTTTTGTATAACTCGTAAACCATAAGAGATAGACAAACTTTTACTACACAAAATATGTAGATCGCGTTAAAATACACATTTTATGTCGTATACATTTTTTTGTTGAGTGAACAATTATCGATATATTGCTTGTTATTCCCTTAAATTTTCCAATACTTATACTTTTTCTCATATGGGAATTCGTTATTCATTTTTTTTTGTCCTGGTAATGCAAAGAGAATGGAATACTCGACATAGCAACCAGCTCTTAAAATATTTGACTATCGCTTAAAGCCTACCAATTCCCCTTGCATCTACAAGAAAATTAGCAATAAGATTAACATCTCGATTAACATGAAGCATATGGAGAATAAGCGTTTGTAAAAATAGTTTGTACAAGAGTAGAGAAAGTCATGTGAGTGTAACACATCAGATTTTTATAACTTGCAAACCGCAAGAGATAGAGAAAAACTTACTATATAAAAGATACAGCTCTCGTTAAATCATACAAGTTATGTCAAATAAAATGGTATTTAGACAACATGTCCTAAAAGTAGAATTTCTAACATAGTGCGCACGAGCTAAAGGCTTTAGATTATCGCAATAGTGCGATAATTTTCATTGTAACTAACTTTGGTTTCAAGTCCAATCACATGAAAATTACGCTTTGTATGTGCACATGTTTAATAACTCGACTTGATTTGATTAGGTTTTATTTTTCATTATGCATTTTTACATGATTAATTTCTCCTGGCGCTCGCATTATCTGTTAATAATACAAATGGTCATACTTCATTTTATCTACAATTCATTGTAGAGTTAACCTATACGTTATACTGGCAGTCTTTTGCTTTCTTTGATCTAAAACGATTTTTGTTATCTAATACAATCCATATAAAGATTAAATGGCAGATATGTATTAATTCATAAGAAACTGAAATGGAAGTGAAATTTCAGAAGCAGAAGAAAGAATAACACTAAAAATACTTGCACAAAAAATCCAGAAACAAATATGATATAGTATTTAATCGCTTCAGTGCCTGATTTAAGGCAAAACATGCTGAAAATAATTTCGCTGAAAATGACTCCTAGCGAATCAGAAAACATCAAAACATCTCGCTTTTTTAACGTAATTTCTTGCCATATCTGTTAGTTTCAGGAATTAATATAATATTTATCCATATTTTACAAATTCGAGCGGTATAAAAATAGCATATGCCACACGTGTTAAAAGTGGCTCGTAGGATTACGAAATAAAACTATACTTTTACCCCTTGTATCATAATCATCTATTATGGTGTTAACCATTTCTGAATTATTATTATTATTATTATTATTATTATTATTATTATTATTATTATTATTATTATTATTATTATAGGTGAAAATTATAATATGTGATATACTTTTTCAACTGTAAAATCACTATTCGTTTTCGTCTTACTTTCTCTGCTACGTATAGTAAGTAGGGGAAGAAGTCGATAGTTCACCAGAAAGACTGCCTGAATCCCCCCAAAATTTTTTTATAAAAGATCCGAGCGCGCGTGGTATTTTTGAACAGTATAACTTAAAAAGTAAAAGTCGTTTAAACACTGAGGCACTATTTTTAACACTTAATTAGAGTTCAGTCTAATTATATAATATATAAATTCAATAACAGCCTGCCTTAAAGCAATATGTGTATGTAACAATGTATAAAAAGTGTATATTACAGTCATTGTAAATGTTTATATTAATGTATACATGTGTGATAACGTTATGGAATGTATTACGTAATTTAATAATGTAGGAGCTGTGAGAATAATAGGTTAAAAGTTGCTAACAATGAGGTAACCTTGAGTCAATAATGAGTAAGAAAGCTTCACAATACTACTTGAGATTCTTGGAGTAACAATAATGTAATTTTTGTGACAGTTTATAAAATAGACAATCAACAACCAGAAAAACCTTTAGTTAAATAAAAGTATACTATTGGATTAGGAATAGCCAATCAGAAACTGAAATATAGCAAAATTTACAAATCTAGAAGTCAGTTGCTTGTAGACAGTGCTCATAACCGGACGCGAAATGTGTCCTCGAGAAATTTAATACGTATTTTGTGTGAGAAAATAGTTTGTGTTAAAAAGTGCAAGTAATTAACAAAAGAATCTCACAGCTCTCTATATCAGTGAAGTGTTATTTAAATCGTGTCAAGCATTAATAAAAGGAGTGAAGTAAAATTATAATCTGTGTAAGCCTACATTCTTCATTCGCACCACAACCCTGCAAAGAGAAACATGTCTCTAACAAAAATACTGACGCAGCCGAGGCAAACATAAATATATAATATTTAAAGAGACAGTCAAAATTACAACTCGTTCAATACAAACCATCTTCTCAAATTGACGCACAAAGTGTGGGACAAATAAAAATACAACTCTCCCTAAAATAACATCATCTTCAACACCAAGCTTGCTATTTAAGTTCAGAATCTTCCACAGATGCGACAAGTAGATTTCAAAGAAGGTCCGTCCAATTCAAACTATTCTTTGCATGGAAGATTTTTCCCAATTTTCGAATTTCTCAAAAATGGCTTACGATTTTGATAAAAATGCCATACATACAAGACCTTTACATGACAAATAAAACATATAGCTGGAATTTTCTAGGAATAGCCTGTGAAATCCACTTCATTCGTGGTGGTTATATAACTAGTAAAAGTTATGCGATAGACGGAAACAGTCTGCAAAAGCATGTAGACCTTTTAAAAGCATAATTTATTTGAAATGACTTTTTTTGTGGCGTAAGTCATTTCTGAGATATCCGTTATTAAAGGTTCGAATTTTTTAAATTTATTTATTTATAGTCGCTAAAACATCTTAGGTGTTATAGCAATTTTTGCAAGGTAGTACATAGTACAGTAAGTAGCACGTTATACAGTTATCATGTTTTGGATATGTTGAGAATAACACTGAGTGAATTACATAGTAATACTGTGATGAGTGACAATACAATGCATCAGTGAGACAGTAACCAAACAAGTGATATTTAACGTTAGTACAGCATATGAAAGGAGTGATTTACATTATTTAGTATTGCAATGTCACTGAGGATGATCTTCAACTTGAAATAAGCTGACGGGCTTCCGACTGCGTTATGGAGTTCGACTGGGAGTCCATATCTTTTCCTCTTGAGGTCGATTTGTTGGCATTTTGTGACTGTGTGTTCTATTGTCAAGGTAGCACAGCAGAAGGGACATTTCGGTGTTTCATCTTTATTACGAGATGGATATGAGTAAGTCTTGAGTGGCCTATGTGAAACCTTGTTGCTATGATTTGATCTTGGCGTTTCGTGGTATTGTAAGGAAAAGGCTTAATTTCGTTACTCCTAGCTATGTGAAGTTTAGGCAGTATTTTTAACACAAATGAATTTAGTCAAATTATATAATATATAAATTCAATAACAGCCCGCCTTAAACCCAATATTTGTATGTAAAAATATATAAAAAGTGTATATTACAGTCATTGTATATATTTATATTATTGTATACACGTAATAATGTTATCTGAATGTATTACGTAATTTAATAATGTAGGAGCTGTGAGAATAATAGGTTAAAAGTTGCTAACAATGAGGTAACCTTGAGGCAATAATGAGTAAGAAAGTTTAATAATGCTACTAGTCATTCTTGGAGCAAAATAATGTAATTTGTGTAACAGTTTATAGAATAGCCAATCAACAACCAAAAAAGCTTAAGTTAAAGGCAAACATAAATATATCAGTGAAGTGTTATTTAAATTGTGTCAAGAATTACTAAAAAGGAGTGAATTAAAAATTATAATCTGTGTAAGCCTATATTCTTCAGCCGCATCACGCCCTGTTAAGAAATTCATGTCTCTAAAAAAATAATACTGACGCAGCCGATGCAAACATAAATATATAATATTTAAAGAAACAGTCAAAATTACAAAGTTAATATTTTTTTAACATTTTTTTTTGACGAAGGCTAGGGTACCATACGTGCAGTTGCAACTACTTCAAGTTCGGCTCCCAAAAGTCGAAATATGATACAACTCCTTCTAAAATACTCCTTTCTCAAATTGGCACCCAAAGTGTGGGGTAAACAAAATCAACTCTCTTCAAAGTTTGCTGTGGGAAAAAGAAAGCTGTTGAAATTTGCCATTGTTGCGTAGAATTCCCTTGAGGCGTGATGCTATGTCCAGGTGAGGAATTTTGGTGGAATAATCAGCGGAGTTTTGAAGAACAGCTCTTTTAGCCATGGAATCCGCTACTGAATTTCCGGCGATGCCAACATGTGATGGAATCCAGGCGAGAATTACATGATAGACCTTGGCGAAAAACAGACGGGAATATCGTTGACGAATTATTCAATATTTTGTATTTGCTTTAAAGTCTTTTCGACGTTCAGTTGTTTCTAGCGATTGCTCGCAGAGAGCATGGAATTTTAACTCCTGTAATTCACTTCTTTCAGTAACACGTCCAGTTGTTAAAACATTTGACTTTCGCTGTTCTCTTTGTATCTATAACGAAATGTGTAATGTAGCTGTTTCTGAAAATGTTTGTCTCGATTAAGGAGGTAGAAAAATAAACTTTCGTAAGAACAGTTTGTATACCCACTAATAAACGATAGAGGGTAAATAAAGTCATGAGAATGTAGCATATCAGATTTTTTCCTCGTGGTCTTACAAAGAGAACAGAATTTCAAAGCCATCCCTGATGACCTGTTCTTAAAAGATCTGACTATCGTTTAAGCCTATTGTGTTTATTTATTCTGCCTGTAACTACATACAAGGAAATATGTTAAGGGGACAAGGTACTCTGAAATGGTCAAAAATCACATTTTTTGTTTTAGGCACCAATAAAACCTCTCTTATTTCCAGTTTCAGAAAATATATACTTTTGGGGGGTTAAAAGGTTTTTAAGACATTTAAATACCATTTAAATGCTAGTCTACATTTCTTTAAGGCTGCCATGCAACGCCCCTTTTTAGAACATTTTTGTAACTTTCAATAACGAGGGACTATATCATGCCCAGCGAGCAGTTCAGCAATTAACAAAAGAGGTCAGGACCAAGAGAAAGCAACCAGAAAAGCTGAAGCAATCCAGGAATGAAGGTGCAGATGATTATTTACTGAAGTGTGTCAGAATTTTAATGCTCAAACTTTAAATTCAGTTTTCCCAAAACAACATTTTTGGATACTTATGTACCTTTTTCTCAGAAAGTATGAAAGGTAGAGAGCTGAAATTTTCGGTACATGTTTACAACACAGAGTTAAACGTTTTGAATCACAAGCATAATTTTATAATGTATATTAGTGATATTAAGGGAGCAACAACATTGCAAATTTTCCATATTTTTACTTTTTTGATTTTCAAATATTTGCTTTTCAATTTCTAGCGAACTGATACACATAATTAAATAATTGAGGTTCAGAAGATAGCTGATTATACTAAGAACAAGCATGCAAAAGTGTGATTATGTATTGCAAGTAGTATCGGAGAAAAAGTTACATGAATTCAAATGTTTTAAGAGTAAATTTTATTATTTTTCTGCTGAATCAAATAATTTTTACGGACTCAACTACATAAGATATCAATGCAAACAACCACTTGAAATAATTATCATTATTTATAGAGTAATTCATAAAACCTACAGGAAAAACCATTGAGAACTTTAACATGAGAAGGTGATAGGTAGATGCTTTATGTTTAACCGCCCCACGTATGGGCGCCAATTTGAAGAAGGAATTTTGGTGCGTAATAAATTACGTAAAATTATTTAATCTGCTCCGCAGTTGGGAGACAACTTGTAGTAGTTGTTTTCTTTTACTGTTGTTGTTGTTGTTAGCTACACGCTTGGAAGCTAACTTGAAGAAGAATGTTGTTCAACTGTTGTTTTATGTAGTTTGTAACACACTTTTGGTGTCGGTTTGAATTTTATGCTTACGTAATATTACTTATGTTTGAATTTGGCTCGGCTGCGTCAGTCTTACTTTAAAGTCATGTATCTTGGGTAGGGCGCGGTTTGACAATGATTGTAGACATCACAGAATCAAACTTTTAAATTAGCTTCTTTTATTTAAATTCTTGCACATATTTATACACACTACACTTTTTAAAGAACTGTGAGAAACTTTTATACATTCACTTAGCGTGTATATCTGTTTTTACTAATCACCCGTAGAGAACACATTTTCCCATCTATACTCTACCAAATCTAGGCGGCAGCTGAGTAACCTCAACGGTTAAAATCCTTAAGCTTCGGTATTGCAAGTCTCTGATTGGCTAATTCTAGTCCAATAGAATATCTGCATTGAACTTAAAACTTTTCTTTGCTGTTGATTGGCTAATTTTAAAACTGTCACAGAATCATGATCAGTACATTTCAAACTCTAAACACATTGTTGCCATAAGATTACCTCATTATTAATCATTGTTAGTAACATAAAACTCATTATTCTCACAGTTCTTGCATTATTAAAGTATGTAAAATATTCACATAACATTATTAAAATATGTTTACAATAAAAAGAATCATTTGCAATGACTGTTACTTACAATTCAAATAATTATTACATACATATTGTTTCAAGGTGGGTTGTTAGGGAATTTACTTATTATAAATAACAATTGAAATTATTCAGGTATTAAAATACTGCCTCAAACAGCAGTGGTAATTTAACACACTTAAGGTGTAATTTTCATGTGTTCAGACTACCTTGTCCCCTTAAACCACTTCTACAAATGTTTATCTCGATTAGAATGAGGTAGATAGAAGAATAAGCTGTTGTAAGAATACTTTGTTGAAGAATGGGTAGAGAATGTCTTGAAAATGTAACATATATGATTTTTGCTCTATGGTTTTTACATGTTAAAGCGCGCGCTCTACTGATGTTATTTGGGAGGGTTACTTGTACTCGAATAGTGTATTTGTTTTAAAACTCGATACTGAATTTTTGAGATGAACATAAAGCTTCCCCTAGCCACATACGTAAGCGGTGGAGAAAGTAAACTATTAATATACGTACTTATTCTGGAGAATTTGAAATAGTTGCAGCCCCTCTGTTGGAAGCCAAACTTGAAGTAGTTGCTTTGTAGTTGTTGCACCAGTATGGTACAAAGTTTTCGGTGGTCTTCGCCCCATGTTTAAAAATTAACTTTTATTGTAATTTTTGTTTAAATATATATATATATATATATATATATATATATATATACGTGTATGTATACCTCGGCTGCATTATTAGTATTTTTAGAGCACGTATCTCTATGCAGGACTGGTACGGCTAAAGAACAAGGCTTACACAAATTATAATTGTATTGTACTTTGTTTATTTATCCTTCACACGATTAAATAACACTTCAGTGATATATCCTACAGTAGAGCTATGAGATTATTGTTAATTGTACTTTTAAACACGTAAACTTTATATTATTCTCACAGCAATAAATTTGTATATCTCTCACTGAACACGTACCGTACCGATCTGCTCGGGTACGCAATCTTGTAACGTCTCCCGCCTGAATCCGTACACTATTTCAAGTCTCTGATTGGCTAAGCCTACTCCAATAGAATACTTTTATTTAACTTAAGCTTTTTCCAGTTTTTTGATTGGCTATTTATAAACTGTTGTATGTGTTACATTATTATTGTTCCAAGAATTATTAGTAGCCTTTATTAAACTTTCTAATTTATTGTTGCCTCAAGGGTACCTCATTGTTAGCAACTTTCGGCTTTTACTTTGTAATTCTGTTTACTACGGAGAGCAGCTTGCTTCTATTCTCACCGCTCCTACATTGTTAAACTACGTAATACATTCACATAACATTATTATACACGTACATAATAATATAAACATAATACAATGACTGTTACATACATTTTATATATTATTATTATTATTATTATTATTATAATTATTATTATTATACACATACTCCTTTAAGGCGGGCTGTTATTATATTTTGTATTATATAATTAGACTGATATCATTTAAGTGTTAAAAATACTGCCTCAAATTTTTTGCCACGACCACTGCTGGTGTGAAAGTCTGATGGACTGGTGTGCAGTTGCAGACGTTGATACAAACTCTCACAAAAACGTTGTACATTTTAAGAGTATTAAACAGGAACTACTGCGATAAGTTTACGACCGGTTTCTTGCCAAGACACCAAAAAGCGAAAACGTGAACGGGTTTCACCCGGAACTGGAAGATAAATCGTGAAGTGCTGTTGCGTGTCAAACTCTCCGCTCACACAAACGCTGCCAGATATTTCTTTCACCCCTCGAAGAAGTCCAATACAACGTTACTAGTATCTCCATGCGCCTACACTACAGCAAAGGGGAGGTGCACGTTGTTCCACATGCATTGAGATCAGGAAACCTGCATATATATTTTAACTCTATTTTATTTTAGGTTGCTTTAACTCCCGGGTCATATCGCGACGAATCTGTTGGTGGATAACTCTTAGAACGATATGTTATGGACAGTTAGCCTTCTAGGTCTCATCCCTGTAACCACCATCTCCATTACGTGTCACAGAGACCCTAGCGCATAGCTACCGAATCTTCTGCTTCGTGCCGTGCAGATGGCATTAGGGTGCCGTCCAGTCCAACCGCCGCTCCCATATAAAGGTGGACAGTTAGCCTTCTGGGCCTCATCCCTGTACCGCCTGCTTCATGCCGTGCAGATGGCATTAGGGCAAGGGTGGCGAAAACGACTTCGTTCCGCGAGTCACCAAATATGCAACACGCACGGCGTCACTCAGCAGCATGTGAAAATCAAACGGACGGTTGCAGAGAGGGAACGTGCGCCTGCAAGTCATAATAATTCGCGAGTCACGTTTTCGCCACCTTTGCATTAGGGTGTCGTCCAGTCCAACCGCCGCCCCCATATAAAGGCGGACAGTTAGCGTTCTAGGTCTCATCCCTGTAACCACCTGCTTCATGCCGTGCAGATGGCATTAGTGTGTCGTCCAGTCCAACCGCCGCCCCCATATAAAGGCGGACAGTTAGCGTTCTAGGTCTCATCCCTGTAACCACCTGCTTTATGCCGTGCAGATAACATTAGGGTGCCGTCCAGTCTAACCGCCGCCTTCACACAGAAAGGCGGACAGTTAGCCTTCTAGGTCACATCCCTGGAAATGCCCTGCTTCGTCACGTGCCCATAGAGATCCCCAGCGCATGGAAGCCGTATCTTCTGTTTCGTGCCGTGCACATGGCGTTAGGGTGCCGTCCAGTCTAACTGCTTACATTGTCTGTAGATAGATGGCATAGCATTCGCTATTACCACTTATTTTTCATTTTACTATTGTTTTAGACTTAAGGTGGAACTTTGGGTGGCGGTATTGATTATCCAATCCGGTATTTACCTTGGCAACTGAGGAAAACGACGAAAAAGCCTCAGATTTGAACCCGGGAGCTCCCGAATGCGGGCCACAGACTTTACCGCCTGAGCCATCCCGCTCGGTACCTCATATTGCTGGGTCCAAATGGTAGGTATTTCACTGTAACACGAATCCTGTATTAACAGCATACCAATGACAAATTCATCATATATCTGTCATAAGTTATACTACTATTCTTAGCTATAAGAAGAGATTATTCTGTCCTCGGTACTTTGCGATATTGTGGCTTTGTCCTGTTATGTATTTATCTATCATCCTGAGTTCTCACTGTCACTATGTTAATTGTTTTATCTAGTTCAACTTCACTGAGAGTTCACTAGTTTTCTCTAACACTTCATAAGGTGAACTATTTGAATTCTCCGCCACTTCACTTCCTTCGTGACGTAGCCTCTTCACGCTTGATGGTTGACTTCACTCGGGAGTCGAACACAAGACCACTACAACTCATCGCTCCGTAGTAGTACTCGCTGCACGTCACAACAACCGTCACTAGCTAGCTCAGAAAATTGCTCTTGTCGCTCACTCACTGACTCACGTCCGCGAGAGCGCTTGCTTATATTGTCAATGGAATCTTTCCACAAGGTTCTCGAACGCTCTAGAACGATTTCGACACATTTCCTGGAGGAGGGGGGAGAGATGCGTTTCCATAAAGCTTGAGTTATCTGCCGATAGCGCGCCTGGTGTTTACGCAGGCGAGCAGCAATTATGGTTGTTTACTCCGACCGCCCGGCTCCCACCTCCCGATAACCTTGAGCTATAGCCGCTGCGTTACAATATTTTTACTTCAACTACGTACATAATAGGTAAAGAAGGTATTGCATTCCACCCAAAAATTCGATACCCAAGTTTCACCGGAAATATGTTTTGAGACCCCCTTATGAAATATAAAAAAGGGTTTTTAGGATGCACGTATGAAAATGCTTCTAAATATTTTGATTAAAATACCATACATTACAGATATTTACATGGCAAATAAAATATATCTTGAACTTCCTGGGAATAGCCTGTGAAGTCCTCTTCATTCGGAGGAAATTTTGTATAATCTTGTATAACTGGTAAACGTTAAGCGATAGACGAAACCGTACTACACAAGAAATGTATATCTCTTTAAAACACGCAGTTTATTTCAAATAATTGTTTTGGCCTCATCCCATTTCCGAGATATCCGTTACCTATTGTTTAAATTGTTCAGTAACTAGCAATTCTTTGAAAGTCCTGTCGATTTTCAGTTGTTTCTCGCGATGTCAAGGAAACAGTGTGGAATTTTAAGGCCAGCATATAGCGTCCAGTTGTTAAACATTTGACTATCGCTGTTCTCTTTGTATTTATAACAAAATGTGTAATATAACTATTTCCTTAAAGTTCTCTCTCGATTAATATGAAGTAGAGAAGAAAATAAACTTTCGTAAGGATAACTTGTATACGCTTCAGATTTTTAGAAAAACGTCCGTGTGTGTGTGTCTGTGAACAACATAACTCAAAGACGTAAAGCCTTATAAATTCAGTACCTTCCAAAGATGCGATACGAAGGTTTTCAAGAAAATCCCCCAACCCCAAACTACCCCTTATATCGAACATTTTTTGAAACTTCTAATTTTCTAAAAACTGCCTCTAACGATTTTGATTAAAATACCGTGTATTAATTATATTATATGACAAATAAAATGTATATCTTGAATTTTCTGGAAATAGCCTGTGAAGTCCTCTTCATTCGGAAGGGAATCTAAATAATCTTCTACAACTGGTAAACTTTGGGCGATAGATGAAAACATACTTACAAAAAATGTAGATCTCTTTAAAACACAATATTTATTTCAAATAATTTTTTTGTGGTATCAGCAATGTCTGAGAGATCCGTTATTAATGTTTCGTATTATACAATACTTTTGTCATTTTCAGTTGTTTCTCGCGATGTCATGGAAACAGTATGGAATTTTAAGGCCAGCGTATAGCGTCCAGTTCTTAAACATTTCGCTATCGCTGTTCCCTTTGAAGTAGAATTATTTCTGCCCCACGTATGGAAAGCCAATTTTGAAGTAGGTTGTATTGAAAGTTCAACTGTTGAGGAGCCGAACTTGAAGTAGTTGCAACCGCACGTATGGTACCCGGTAGCCTTCGTCCCAAAATTTAAAAATATTAACTTTGTAATTAGACTATTTCTTTAAATATTACATATTTATGTTTGCCTCGGCTGCGTCAGTATTATTGTTAGAGACACGTTTCTCTTAGCAGGGTTGTGATGTGACTGAAGAATGTAGAGTTACACAGATTATAATTTTACTTCACTCCTTTTATTAATGCTTGACACTATTTAAATAACACTTCACTGATATGGAAAGCTGTGAGATTTTTTATATTAATTACTTGCACTTTTTAACACGTAAACGTATTAAATTTCTCGAGGACGTGTCTAGCGTCCGTTTAGAACCGCTGTCTACAAGCAACGCGTCCAGTTATGAGCACTGTCTACAAGCAGCTGACTTGATGTATACCGCCACATTTGTAAATTTCTGTATTTCGAATCTCTGATTGGATATTCCTAATCCAATAGTATACTTTTATTTATCTTATGCTTTTTTTCTGGTTGTTGATTGGCTATTTTATAAACTGTCCCAAAAATTACATTATTGTTGCTCCAAGAATGACTAGTAGCATTATTACATTTTCTTACTCATTATTGCCTCAAGGTTACGTCATTGTTACCTCATTGTTAGTAACTTTTAACCTATTTTTCTCACAGCTCCTACATTATTAAATTACGTAATACATTCAGATAACATTATTGAACATGTACACACTAGTATACAATAATATAAACACATATAATGACTATAATATTCACTTTTTATATATTGTTACACACATATTGCTTTAAGGTGGGTTGTGATGCAGTAATTTGTATCACAAATTATTTAAATGTAAAGAGTGATTATAGTATGAATATGCATTATTATGTGACATTGATTTGAGATGTTTGTTGATTGTAATTATTGTTGGGAAGTAAGTTTATACTGCCTTACTGAAACTGACAATAATAGCGTGCAATAATGCAGCGAGGGGGTGAGCTGTTTATCATTATTGGAAACGAGGAAGTTACGTAATGTTAGCGCGTTTTTCTGTAGAAATTGCTGGAACATTTCCTTTGAGCATATGTATTCATAATTTTCATTGGATATAAAAATAGACGCTAATGTTGGCGCGTTTTATTAGCCAATTGCAGCTCAGTTATAATCTTTAGGCATATCTGGGTGTAGGAGTATAAAAGGTAGGTTAGAGGTAAAGACCCCGTCAGTTCATCAAAATTCTTTGTACACTACACGTCGCATTCCCGTCAGTTCGTCAAAAGTATTTGTACGGCACACTTCGGATATCAATTTGTAGGTTACGCGTAACAGAGTTATGAAAAATCTCAAGTGTTATAAAGTTAATTATACAAAAAGTTGAAGTACGCGAATTAAAAATTATCAGTAATGAAGTTATTATAACAGTTTCAGTTTGGCGAGTGTCAAGATCAATGTGTAAATGTGATAGTTAACGTGTTCGACAATAAAAGAGTAAAACAAATTTCTTCATCAGTGTTATCTTTGGATAAGAGACTCCCTTCCGTTTACACAACCTGTATAAAGAGAAGTGCTTGACCAAAAGATCATAGCTAGCCGGAGGACAGTGAACAAAAATTAAATAAAATAACAGTAGCATTCTTTCAAACGAAAACTAATACTGCAAATTGCTAACACCAGATGGAGCTAACAAACCTAACAAATGAATCACGTCACAAGATGGCTTCACCGCGTGAAGTAAACACACATACACAATAATGTTAAATAAATAACACTAAACCACCTTCAGTTGTTATTGAGTTTATATATTATATAATTTGACTGAAATCATTTAAGTGTTAAAAACACTGCCTTACCTTTGTATGTATAACGAAATGTGTTTTTTTTAGCTATTTCTGCAAATATTTATCTCGATTAGAATGATGAAGATAGTAAAATAAGCTTTCGTAAGAATAAGTTATACACCCACTAATAAACGGTAGAGGATAGAAAAAGTCATGTGAATGTGACATCTCAGAAATGTTTTCTCCTGGTAATGCAAGAGCACTGAAGCCGTTCTTAAAAGATTTGACTATCGCTTAAGTACTCAATTCTCTTGTACCCATAAGCAAATGGTTTTTTGAAGAATGGATAGAGAAATCCATTTGAGTGTAACAGGTAAGATTTTTTATTTTCTACTTCCTGATTCTCTTAGTTGGAAGATTACTACCGGATCTGTCAAATGCATCACTCCTGTTATTTCTGCTTTAAAATAATCAATCAGGAACATGACCTTTGAGCAACGCAAGGAGGTTATCACGCACAGAAAAGTATGTCAATTGAAGCACCCCCCTTCCCTCCTCTGATCCCGTCATCCGTCGCTTATGCACTTAATCCTTTTCTGGGTCCATACTCTTAGAGAGCTAAAATTCAATTTGAAGTAAATTATATGAGCCTGAATTATAATTAAGTCTCATTAGGAGTGAATCACCGTCTACTGATATTAGTGTCCATTAGGCTCTAGCCTTACTCTTCCTTAATTGCATATTCTCGTACTTCCACTTTATCCAAATACTCCAGCTAAGTTCGCCGGCGCTGTTCTTGTGATGAAATTCATCCTCTCGTCTTAACGTAGAGCAGAAACTTTCAAAGCGGTTCTGATACCTAGCAATCCATAGGCCCGAGTTTGAATCTCGCTTGGGAGCTTTCCTCAATGTCCGGAAGATCACAGTTTTGTGGACCCTGGGCTAATTTGGGAACTCAATTTTCATTTCATTCACCTCGTATTCCTGACGGTAGGCCAAGTAGTGCGTAATAAAGTTATTTATGCAATTAACTGAAATAGAGAAACTCTTCCCTCCCCTTTTTTGGGGGCCTAGCTTTGTCATCAATTATTTGAGCTGCCTTTTTTGCCTCAGAGCCGACATGGTTTCATGTTAATCGAGATAAACATTTGCAGAAATTGTTTTGGGGCATATTTCCTTGTAAAATTAAATGAGTTTTTATTTATGGACGCTCTTTAACTATTGTGGTTCTTACCGTCCCATCCTATATTGGACGTGAAAGACCGGTAATTTTGCTCAGAGGCCTCTTTATCAGGTTTGAGGTTCTTTTACGTGCAGTAAATCTACGACCACCGGCTTTACTTCCCTTCCGAAGGAAGCCATGCTAAGGATGTCCACCACTTCCCACCCATTTTCAAGCCCCCATATTTCAATCCCATATAACATTCGTGCCTCAACCACTAAGTTGTATAATTTTTCCAACCATTTCATCTGCAACTCTGGCATTTTAAATAAACATTATCTAACAGCAGTCATTGCTGCTCTCCCCTTTGCTAGAGCTGATATCCTTTGGACCTGGGATTAGTTCGATCCCTCCACTCACTAGGAGCATAAGTATCACACTTCCTGTTGTCAACCAATTCATCAACATGTTTTGATCAGTTTTACATTTGGTAAACTTTTTTGCCATAAACAGTCCAATTCTCATTCTGTATACTGTAATTTCAACTCCCATTGTCCCTTAATTCACTTTTCCTCTTCAGCCACAGAGCTCCTTACTGACACAACCTTCCTCTTTCCCTACTCATTTAGCACCATGCTCTTGTAAGAGTCTATTGACTGCAATAAAATTATCATCATCATCATCATCATCAGTTTGTCAACTGTAGCTTGCAGCCAGAAAAGTTTAGTGCTTATCCAATGTTTTTTTTAAGTTAAGCTGTTCACAGTCTCACGGACGCCTTTTTTTATTTATTCAGGGGGCCTCAAAACATGTATGTCCAGGAAATATCGATATCGAATTTTTGGGTGGAATGCAATACCATATCTAGCATATACGTGGTAGAGAAAATAAAAATGTTACTTGCAACGTTCACTCTTAGTGAGATACTAAGGTGGATTTCAGCCATGACAGAAGTTTGTCTCTCCTCTAAAGTGCTTCCAGAAGCTATAACTGCTTATATAAACATTCAGTACACCCCATCACCCTCCGCGGGTTTGAACCCGCGACCTATATTTGTACATGGGTTTAGCGGAATACAGTAAGAACGGATCGCTTTGCACGACGAAGAGGAAAAGACCTGATGTGTTGCATTCGCATGACATTCTCTACCCCTATAATTTATTACTGCGTACACAAATTATTCTTACGAAAGTTTATTTTTCTGTCTACTACAATTTAATTGAGATAAACCTTTCCGCAAATAGCTGCATTACACATTTCGTAATACGTACAGTGAGCATGGTGACAATCAAATGTTTCAGAGCTGGACGCTATATCCTTGCCATAAAAATCAAAATGTTCCATGTAAAGGTTTGTTTGAGGTGGAGGGGTTTTCTTGAAAATCGTATCTTTGGAAGGTGATATTTATCCGACATTTCGGTTTTGAGTTATGCTGCGCGCGCCCACAACAAGGAAATTTAACTTAAAATGCCTATTTTGGATTCAGTGGACCTCAAAACGTGTATTTCCAGTGAAATCTCGATACCGAATTTTTGGGTGGAATGCAATACCTTCTCTGCCTACTATGTACGCGGCAGAAATAATAAATAAACGAATAGCGATCTTCGTTTTGAGGAAAGCATACGTATTTGAAAATTCAAACCAATAACAAAGAATACCTCGGAAAGGGTTAATTCTACAAAACATAACATAGGTTGTGTGCCTTAACGAGATACACATTTTTTGTGTAGTAAAATGTCTCTCTTACAGTTTACCAGTCATGCAAAATTCATTCTGAATGAAGAGAACTTCAGAGGCCTGAAAATTCAAGATATACATTTCATTTGTCATGCAACATATGGTATTTTAATCAAAATCGCTGGAACATTTTTGAAGAATTTTTTATGTAAAGGGTAGTTTGCAGTGGGGTCATTTTCTTGAAAATTTCCATGTCACATCCTTCGAAGATGCTGAACTTATGAGCAAATTCGAGTTTGGTGTTAAACGGCTTTTCGTTTTTGAGTCATGCTGTTCACAGACACACGTGGACCTTTTTCTGAAAATTTGTGTTCAGGGGACCTTAAAACATATTTCCGGTGAAATCTCGACATCGAATTTTTGGGTAGAGTATCCAGATGCTTCCCCTACTTACTATATGTAGTAGTGAAAGTAAAAACGTTATACATAATGAGAATGATTCATCATGATTGAGACATCTGTTTAAAGAACGCTTAGTTTGTGGTACTTATTAATGGATATTTTTGTCTGTCTTTGACAATAAGGCACAGTTTGATAATAGAGTAATCCTCCCATAATGTTCAAGATATTAATATTTTTGCTTTATCTCAAAAATATGCTGAAATCACATTTTTACTATACTAATTAGTTTGTACGTTTCTTATCTTGCAACGCTGAAAAACCCTGTTATATGCTATTTCATACTTTTGGCAGTATCCTAATATTATCCTCCCCGCTCGGCCAGTTCTTCAGATTCGATTACTGCAGTGAACCGCCATTACATCAACAATACAAGCCTCTTAAATAATAATCTTCACACCTGGAATGGAAATCAAAGTTGATAACTCTGGAGTGTTGTACCACTCAGGGGCGGTTGTACGAACTGGGAATCCTGGAATACCCTGTCCAGGGTATAAATGCCGGACGAGCTGTACGATGGAGTTTTATTCCTTAGATAGCTATTCGACTGTTCGCAGATATAAAACTTATGTTGGCTATATTGCGAGTCATTCATGGCCAGCTTAATACGTAATCACTACTTTATTTTGCTGAAACTCGTGTAACAATTTGCAATGTTTTCACTATCAGCTGTTCCTAAACTATTATTATTATTATTATTATTATTATTATTATTATTTCTTTTTTCAAGTGTTTTGAGAAAGTATTTTATTTTAGCTCGACGTATGGACGCCAATTTGAAGAAGATAGTATCTTTACGTTATTGTAATTTGCACCATGTATGGAAAGCCGATTTGAAGTTGTTTGTATTGAAGGAGTTGTATTATATTTCAACTGTTGGGGAGCCGAACTTGTAGTAGTTGCAACCGAACGTATGGTAAACAGTTTCCGGTAGCCTTCGCTCCAAGTTTAAAAAATATTAACTTTGTAATTTGACTGTTTCTTTAAATATTATATATTTATGTTTACCTCGGCTGCGTCAGTATTATTGTTAGAGACATGTTTCTCTTAGCAGGGTTGTGATGAGACAAGAATATAATTTTACTTCATTCCTTTTATTAATGCTTGACACAATTTAAATAACACTTCACCGATATAGAGAGCTGTTAGATTCTTTTTATTATTAAATACTTGCACTTTTTAACACGTAAAACAATTTTCGTCTCACACGAATACGTATTATATTTCTCGAGGACGCATCATGCATCCGGTTACAAACACTGTCCGCAGGCAACTGAACTCTAAATTTGTAAAATTTTCTCCTTTTCAGTTTCTGATTGGCTAATCCTATTCCAATAGAATGCCTTGATTTAACTAAAGCTTTTTCTGGTTGTTGATTGGCTATTTTATAAACAGTCACTAAAATTAGATTATTGTTGCTCCATTAATGACTAGTAGCATTTAAATTTTCAATTTCATCATTGCCTCAAGGTTACCTCATTGTTTGAACTTTTAACCTATTTCTCACAGCTCCTACATTATTAAATTACGTACTACATTCACATAACATTATTGAACATGTATACAATAATATAAGCATATGTAATGACTGTTGCATACATTTTACAAATTATTACATACACGTATTGCTTTAAGGCGGGCTGTTATTGAATTTACATATTATATAATTTGACTGAAGTCATTTAAGTGTTAAAAATACTGCCTCGGTTTACGGTACTGTGAAATAGTTATGAATGCACAAAATCATGTTCGGATGCAAAATAAGACTTTTACAACTACATTATACCAAAAACAGCACGGAGTCTGTGAGTTCTTGGACAGGGAGGAGTAATGCGAGTGTATAATAATAATAATAATAATAATAATAATAATAATAATAATAATAATAATAATAATAATATTTATTTGTCAGAAAGCAGAATACATCCTTGAAATGACATCGTCATGTTTACATTAACAAGATTGCAGAATTATATCAACAGAAGTATCCATAAGTTCAGAAATTGAATAAAATGGCCTATTTATTAACCAATAATGAATACGTGCTTTCAGTCTATTAATTGGAACTATTCTTGCTACGTCTGGTAACGTATTGAACATATAGATACCATTATAAAACAGCTGTTTGAATTTAGAGCTAGTCTGCATCTCGGATAATCAAGTTTATGTTCATTCTGATGTAAATTAAAGATATATATATATATATATATATATATATATATATATATAAATTATACACGGTTAAGACCTTCAACTTAATAAATAAAGGTTTACAAGGTTCTCTGGTATTTTTATTTAAGAGTATTCTGAGTACTTTTTCTGTAATAAAAGGATCTTAATAACCTCAGTTGAATGCCCCCATAAATATATTCCATATTTTATGTGCGTCTCAAATAGGCAAATAGTATATCTGTCTAAGAGTGTTGAGAGACACAAAGGACTTCAGGTTTCTAAAAAGAAAAATAACTCGAGATAATGTAGTGCACACGTTTTCCACCTGATTTTTCCATCCAAATTTTGAATCTAAACAAAATCCCAAGAGTTTAACAAATGGTAATTCATTTACCCTCATATACGATAAACCAAAACTAAAATGCTACGTTTTCTGTTCACTTAGCCTTAGCTTATTAGCAACAAGCCCGTTCTTTGTTATATTAAAATTATTTAATTCTGTGATTTTAACTGGTTACAATCCGAATGAGATGTAATCAAAGTCGTATCATCGGCATACATAATAATATCTTACGGTAAGTTATATGCCAAATCGTTGATTAGTAAAAGAAAACGAAAAGGCCCTAAAATGGAGCCTTGAGGGACTCAATTTTTAATATTCCGTACCTCGGAGCATTTGTCCGCAATAACAACCATCTGTCGTCTATTACTCAAATAAGATTTAATAAATTTTGTGTTTACATCCCTAATGTCATAGTGTTCAAGTTTGTGTATGAGTTGTTCATGCGGTATACAATCGAAGGCTTTAGTAAGATCACACAACACTACGGATACATTTTCTTTATTTTATAAAGCAGTTACTATTTCTTTGCTTAGATATTCTATTCCCAATGTTGTGGATTTATTTTTATGGAAACCAAATTGCTTAGTAGTAATAACCGAGTGTTGATCGAACCAACAGAGCATCTGTTTGTACATGAGGGACTCAATAACACATTTTGTGCAAAGTTATATCTCGTGCTGATATTACACGAGTTTACGCTATATTTCGTTTTCTATGCCCAAAACGGCTAAAGGGCTTAAGCTGGCTCTGTTACTGTATTCCATAAAATACTTTTTGTAGTTCAAGTTTTGAAAATTACATTTTAACTGTCATTGTCAACTTAAGATATAATTGAACCTCTCCACCGAGATCAAGCAACCTAAACAATTTGCTAAACAGGCGTTATTAACCAATATAAATGTTAGAATGCTGCGTACGAATGGACATTAAGAAATCATTTCCATTACAGCTCGCACTTTGCTGATGACAATGCTTAATGTAACAGCTAAAAGCTTTCAATCGAAGCAGTGACACGAGAGCATTATTTTTACTGATCGTGTTCTCTAATCGACCATGAGGCAGTATTTTTAATACTTATATGATTTCAGTCAAATTATATAATAAGTAAATTCAATAACAGCCCGCCTTGAAGCAATATGTGTATGTAATAATTTGTAAAATGTATGTAAGTCATTGCATATGCTTATATTATTGTATCTATGTGTAAAATGTTATGTGAATATATTAATAATTTAATAATGTAGGAGCTGTTAGAATAATAAGTTAAACATTGCAACAAATTAGGTAACCTTGAGGCAATAACGAGTTTGAGAGTTTAAATGTTATTTGTGATTCTTGGAAGCATTAATGTAATTTTAGTGACAGTTTATAAAAATAGCCAATCAACAACCATTAAAAAGCTATAATTAAATGCAAGTATTCTATTGGAGTAGGATTAACCAATCAGAGACTTGAAATACAGAAATTTACAAGTTTAGACGGTTGAAATCTAGTCAGTTGCCTGCGGACACTGTTTGTAACTGGATGCGAGATGTGTCCTTGAGAAATTAATTACGTATTCGTGTGAGACGAAAACTAGTATACTTGTTAAAAAGTGCAAGTATTAAATAAAAGAATCTCACAGCTCTCGATATCAGTGCTATTTAATTTGTGTCAAGGATTAATAAATAGGAGTGAATTAAAACTTCAAATCTGTGTAAGCCTACATTCTTGTCGCATCACGCCCTGCCAAGACTTCCATGTCTCCAACAATAATACCGACGCAGCCGAGGCAAACATAAATATATAATACTTAAAGAAACAGTTTAATTAAAAAGTTAATATTTTTTTTAAACTTGGGGTGAAGGCTACCGGAAACCGGGTACTATATGTGCGATTGCAACGAATTTGAAGTTCGGCTCCCCAACAGTTGAAATATAATACAACTCCTACTTTAAATTGGCTTCCATACGTGTTGCAAATAACAATTACAGCAAAGTAATGTAATAAAAATTAACTTCTTCAAATTGCCGTCCATATATGGAGCTAATAAAAACATCATCTTCTTCAACCATAACTTGTTTCTAATGCTTTCGTCGTACCCAGACAAGTGAGTTTATCTCCGCATTCCTTTGGAGTAAACTCATATTGTAAATATGCACAAATTATTAATGTGCTCTCAAATAATTTCAACTAAATCATAGATTAGACATGAGAGCTCTGAAGGCTCTACTAATCTAGTCTGGTACCTCCTCCCCACATCACGAAGCTTGTGGTGTCATTAGCTTCACCGTTGTTAAGCTTACACATAACCTCCAAATACCGAGTATCGCACAAAATGTTGCCAACGTTCACATTTGTGGCTATGTTACACTTTGAGTGATGCTTTTGTATCTTATGAAGCAAAAACCTTTACATCGCTACCGTGGTAGTAGTGAATTGCTACACTGTATTTTGTGTGTATCTTGGGTAGTATTTAAATTCACATATAACTCGTTCTATTTTGCTGATAATATTCTAGGTACATTATACTGCTTTAAACAGTAAGCTAATTTTATCTATCTGCTTATCATATGTTCTAAGTAACCATCAAATTATCACAGCATGATATCCTTTCTCAACTTGAATCTCACTGCCGAGATTTCACCGGAAATACATGTTTTGAGACCCCCTAATCCAAAAAAGCATTTTTGAAAAAATATCCGTGTGTGTCTGTGAACAGCATAACTCAGAAACGAACAACCGGATGAACACCAAACTTGGTATTTAGGTTCAGTATCTTCCAGAGATGCGACACGAAGGTTTTCAAGAAAACCCCCCCACCCTAAATTACCCTTTACGTGCAACATTTTTAGAAACTTTTAATTTTCTCAAAAACGGCTCTGACGATTTTGATTAAAATATCATATGTTTAAGATATTTTCATGACAAATAAAATTTATATCCTGAATTTTCTAGGAATCTCCCCAAAAGTATTCTTCATTGTGAACGACTTTTGCATAACAGGTAAACCATAAGAGATAGACAAAATTTTACTACACAAAAAATGTAGATCGCTTCAAAATACACAGTTTATATTATACATTTTTTTTGTTGAGTGAACCATTTTCGAGATATTGCTTGTTATTCCCTTAAATTTTCCAATATTTATACTTTTTCTCAAATTCGTTATTCATTTTTTTGTCCTGGTAATGCAAAGGGAAGGGGAAGTATTGTATTCCACCAAAAAATTCGATACCAAGATTTCACCGGAAATAGATGTTTTGAGGCCCCCTGAATCCAAAAAAAGCATTTTTGGAAACATGTCCATGTGTGTGTGTCTGTGAACAGCATAACTCAGAAACGAACAGTCAGATAAACACCAAACTTGGTATTTAGGTTCAGTATCTTCCAGTGATGCGACACGAAGGTTTTCAAGAAAATTCCCCCACCCCTGACTACCCTTTACATGGAACATTTTTCGAAAATTTTAATTTTCGCAAAAATGGCTCTAACGATTTTGATTTAAATATCATGTGTTTAAGATATTTTAATGACAAATAAAATGTATATCTTGAATTTATTGGGAATGTCTCCAAAAGTATTCTTCATTGTGAACGACTTTTGCATAACTGGTAAACCATAAGAGATAGACACAATTTTACTACACAAAAATGTAGATCGCGTTAAAATACACAATTTATGTCATATGCATTTTTTTGTTGAGTGAACCGTTTTCGAGATATTACTTGTTATTCCCTTAAATTTTTCAATACTTATTTTCTCAAATGGGAATTCGTTATTCATTTTTTTTGTCTTGGATATGCAAAGAGTTATAATCTGTGGGAAAGGGAATGGTGCTGCACCTAGCAACCAGCTATTAAGATATGTGTATGTGCTTAAAGGCTACTGTATTTCTAAATTGCCCTTGTAAATATATATTCCCCTTACATCTACAAGAAAATTAGCAATAAGATAGAGTCTGTAAATGTTTATCTCGATTAACATGAAATAGATGGAGAATAAGCGTTTGTAAAAATATTTTGTACAAGAGTAGAGAAAGTCATGTGAGTGTAACACATCAGATTTTTTTAAATTGGTTCATTGAGATAAGCACAGTCTGCAGCTACAAAAGGTTAGAAAGGACTAAGTAGGAAATATTTTAAACCAATAAACCCATTTATGAATCTATATGCATATATATCTATATATCTCAGATGTGTTCCATCAAGTAGCAGTTTGAATTGAATTCATTAGAATTTGAAGCCTATCTGTCTTTGCTCCATGCTTCATAGACCATACTGCAGGAATTTGTTTTGAAATCTAGGCATTTTAATCCTTTATACAAGGAATATCTAATAAGAATGTAAAATGTATGTTTCATATGCTCATATGAGTTGATTTAATGCATGTTGGTGACCTTGGACATGGTGCAGTGGCGCCGTTATCGGAGTACGCATGAACCATTTCAACGTATTGTTGAGTATGTGACTGCAGAAGTTTTGTAGTATTATAGAAAAAAATATCTCTGTAAGGTGAATTATTAAGTAATATTCAAATTTTAAAATTAATATAGAAACGTGAAATAATGCAATACGGAAGGAAACTACTTATGAAATGTTTTCTACTTTGTTTATAGACACCTTTGGAGTATATAGTTTCTATTTAGCGCCTGATTATCAACCACGTTTATTTTTTCCACAACCTAAGGTAGACAGGATGCATTCGTCTAACTCGGCAATATATAATTACTGTCCCCACATATATTAATCTCCTTTGAATCAATTCTTTATTATCAACTAAATTTTATTTCTCTTCGAGTAAATTATTTATCTTTCTTCATTTATTATATCATTTCTAAATCTCCATTTAAATTTAAGTAAAAATCCTTCGGACTAGTACATATTTTTGTCTTTCCATTGTTAACAATGCATTTTGTTTCATTTGTCTTAAATGGGCTACTAACTTCGTAATATTATTTATACTTTTTTTAAAAAGTTTTACTCCAACGATCAATAATCGTATCTCCTCCAAGTATGGCACTATATATTTGTTTTGGTTAGTAGTACTTATAGAAATTAAAATAAAACGTATTTTATAATCCAGAAAATACTTCCTCCTTGAAGTAGTTGCAGCCCCACTTATGGGAGCCAAACTTAAGGGTGTTTAATTGTTGTAGTTGCACCGCGTATTGCGGAAGATATGTTTCTAGGAGTGTTCGCCCCACGTACGGTACAAACTTTCCGGTGGCCTTCACCCCACGTTTCAGAATCAACTTTTTATTTTAATGTTTATTTAAATATTATATATGTCTCGGCTTCGTCAGTAGTAATTTTCAGAACACGCACCTCTTAGCAGGGCTGGTACGGCTAAAGAATGAAGGCTTACACAAAATATAATTGTGTTTTACTTTGTTTATTAATGCTTCACACGATTAAATAACACTTCACTGATATATTCCACTATAGAACTGTGAGATTATTAATTGTACTTTTAACACGTAAACTTTATATTATTCTCACAGCAATGAATGTTTATGTCTCACACTGAAGCCATACCAAATCTAAACTGCTTGGGAACGCAATCTTGTAGCGTCTCCCGCCTGAATATGTACATTTCCTCTATTTCAAGTCTCTGATTGGTTAAGCCTACTCCAATACAATACTTTTATTTAACTTAAGCTTTCTCAAGTCTTTGATTGGCTATTTATAAACTGCTTTAAATATTACATTATTATTGTTACAAGAATTATTAGTAGCTTTTATTAAACTTACTAATTTATTGTTGTCTCAAGATTACCTTATTATTAGCAACTTTCGGCTTTTACTTTGTAACTCTGTTTGCTACGGAAAGCAGCTTGCTTCTATTCTCACAGCTCCTACATTGTTAAACTACGTAATACATCCACATAAGATTATTATACTGTACATAATAATATAAACATAATACAATGACTGTAATATACATTTTTTATATATTATAGGCGGGCTGTTATTATATTTTATATTATATAATTAGACTGATATCATTTAAGTGTTAAAAATACTGCCTCATCCTTGATGCCAACAATCCCTTAGTTTTATGTTGAGAAATTCTTTTTTCTTAGCTTTAGCACACACATTTAACATTTCTAGTTTTTATTTTAACTTCCGAAAACTTTTTTTGAATATTTGAGTATTCCATTTTATAAAATAATTAATTTCGACAGGCGAATAATCACTCCTATTTACGTCATTTTCAAACCGGAAGCCGATTATGAAAAGTTATTCTCGTAGTAGGTTTATAATTATGTATTCATACGTTGATGTTGGGAAAGTAACTGAACGGAAAAGCTCAAATTTCCCTTTGGAGAGTGTATGAAACAAAAGAGTTTTTCCCTTGAATATTAAAAAAAAATTATTCTCCAAATGTATGGAAAATATAATATCAGGTATGCTTAAAAGTTTTTATTCTGTGCATTTCCAAACGGGTCAGTTTATATTTCGATGACAAAAACGCGAAACGGCGATTGGATGTCACAGGTATGAAGTGCGCTTCGTGTAATGTTTGGAAATTCGTTCACCCTCAACTGTGGACAATGATGGCCGCTAATTTAAACATTTCATATCTCCAATTTTTATAATCTACTACCCGATGTCCACAAGACCTCTCACATGCAGATGTCCGACCAATTAAGCCCCTACGAGTTCTAATAATGACACTACCGAGGTCTTTGTTAAGTGGATAGCGGATGTCTGCTTGCGTGGAATAATTGAGGCCAAGGAACTGCCAGGAGCCATCATTACTCGCCCCTTATCTCAAGAGAGGCGCCATGTTGGTCTATTATCGTACACTTAGTCCGAATTCCTTTTGAATAGCCCCATCACACCGGACTGCGGTGCGGGGCCTAAACGCAATTTTCCAAGAGATCCGTTTTTACTTTCTCTACTACGTATAGTAAGTAGGGCAAGTATTGTATTCCACCCAAAAATTCGATACCGAGATTTCACTGGAAATACATGTTTTGAGACCCCCTGAATCCAAAAATAGCATTTTTGGAAACGGTCCGTGTGTGTCTGTGAACAGCATAACTCAGAAACGAACAGTCGGATAAACACCAAACTTGGTATTTAGGTTCAGTATCTTCCAGAGATGCGACACGAAGGTTCTTAAAAAAATCCCCCCACCCCAGATTACCCTTTACATGGAATATTTTTGAAAATTTTAATTTTCTCAAAAATGGCTCTAACAATTTTGATTAAAATATCGTATGTATAAGATATTTTCATGACAAATGAAATGTATATCTCGAATTTTCTGGGAATGTCTCCAAAAGTATTCTTCATTGTGAACGACTTTTGCATAACTGGTAAACCATAAGAGATAGATAAAATTTTACTACACAAAAAATGTAGATCGCGTTAAAATACACAATTTATGTCATATACATTTTCTTTATTGAGTGAACCATTTTAAAGATATTGCTTGTTATTCCCTTAAATTTTCCAACACTTCTCAAATGGGAATTCGTTATTCACTTTTTGTCCTGGACATACAAAGAGAATGGAATGCGCGCATAGCAACCAGCTCTTAAAATATTTGACTATCGCTTAAATACTATCATATTCACCTTGCAACTACAACAAAATTAGCAATAAGATTAACATCTCGATTAACATGAAGCATATGGAGAATAGGCGTTTGTAAAAATACTTTGTACAAGAGTAGAGAAGGTCATGTGAGTGTAACACATCAGATTTTTGTAAAACTATCCTGAAACATTGCAGAGTCCGGATCCAATTGCGGTTTCTGGTCGTTTAAATCTCGAAAAGCGACGGCAGTACCTTGGAGTTATCCAGATTACATTGTTATAATAATAAAGTATTCACAAATGAAACAATAATGTAAGGAGACAAGAAAACAACAGCAGTACACGCCAAGAGATTACATTGCATTAAAACAAAATATTGACAAAGGAAAGATAATATAAATAATGACAATCATGATCTAAATTAAATGAGTTTTTAGGTACAGTAAAAAATTATACAGTACTTTTCAAAAGTCCTGCATATTTTCTGCTACAGCTAAATGGAAATGGTTTTTCAAAAAACACTGGGACACGAAAAACATTGTATTTTAAAAGTCACTTTTTTCACAGAAACAGACCGTTCTCCATATAACTGTTGTGCAAGTTTCACGTCATTCGAGACGTTTTTAAGTGACACCTTAGATATATTTTCACTGTCTCTACTTATTATAGTAAGTAGGAGAAGTATTGTATTCCACTAAAAAATTATATACGAATATTTCACTGTAAATATATTTTGAGGCCCATGAATAAAAAAAATTAAAAAAGGTCCCTGTAGTGTGTGTGTGTGTGTGTGTGTGTGTGTGTGTGAGAGAGAGAGAGTGAACAGATAACGAACTGTCAGATAAATTGGTACTTAGGTTCAGTATCCCCCAAAGATGCGATACGAAGATTTTGAAGATGATCTCCTAACCCCAAACTACCCTTTGCATGGAGCATTTTTCTAAATATTTTATTTTCTAAAAATGACTAACGATTTTAATTAAAATGCCTTATATTAAAGATATTTACATGGAAAATAACATGTGTATCTTGAATTACCTGGGAATAACCTGTGAACCTGCAAAGTCTCCATATGAAATATTTGCATTAAGTAGGTGCTAGAGAAATATGGAGAACGTGGAGAAAGTTAATTGTTATAGTTCACGCTCTCTGAAACAGCTGCCTGTTAACACGCTAAGAAAATAGTACTTTAGCGGTCTAGGTCTACCAAGTTTATCAGGTTTCTGATCATAATACTTGATCTTAAAGCAGGAAATATAAGCCAACATTGTTTTATATATTAATAATGAACTTTACTAGTATTTACTTAATGTATATATACACAATTAATTGCATTTAATTATACTTTTTGCAGACCTTAGCCTGGTCTTGGAAAATTTTTAATATAGAGTCAACTGCAAAATTCAATGCCACAGCCGGGATTTGAATAGGCTTCTCCCACTCTCCATGCGGTTGAGGTCCTGTGACAACTGTCTGGGAAACAACTTGAGTCAATTGGGAAATTCAATGTCCCACCGGCATGGTTAGAGGAGCTGCACGAAGACCGGCAGAACCGTGTTCAAATCCGGGCTGTGGCATTGAATTTTTCAGTTGAATCTATATTAAAAAAGAATCTGATGTGTTACACTCACATGACTTTCTCTACTCTTGTACAAACTATTTTTACAAACGCTTATTCTGCATCTACTTCATGTTAATCGAGATAAACATTTGCAGACTCTATCTTATTGCTAATTTTCTTGTAGATGTAAGGGGAAAATATATTTACAAGGGCAATATAGAAATACAGTAGCCTTTAAGCACATACATATCTCTTAATAGCTGGTTGCTAGGTGCAGCACCATTCTCTTTGCCACAGATTAATACTCCTTGCATATCCAAGACAAAAAATGAATAACGAATTCCCATTTGAGAAAATAAGTATTCAAACATTTAAGGGAATAACAAGCAATATCTCGAAAATGCTTCACTCAACAAAAAATATGTATAAGACATAAATTGTGTATTTTAACGCGAGCTACATTTTTTGTGTAGTAAATTTTGTCTATCTCTTAGGGTTTACCAGTTATGCAAAAGTCGTTCAGAATGAAGAATACTTTTGGAGACATTCCCAGAAAATTCAAGATATACATTTTATTTGTCATGAAAATATCTTAAACATATGAGATTTTAATCAAAATCGTTACAGCCATTTTTGAGAAAATTAAAATGTTCGAAAAATGTTCCACGTAAAGGGTAGTCTGGGGTCGGGGGATTTTCTTGAAAACCTTCGTGTCGCATCTCTGGAAGATACTGAACCTAAATACCAAGTTTGGTGTTTCTCCGACTGTTCGTTTCTGAGTTATGCTGTTCACAGACACACACGGACATGTTTCCAAAAATGCATTTTTTTGGATTCAGGGGGTTTCAAAACATATATTTCCGGTGAAATATTGGCAACGAATTACGTAGTAGAGAAAGTAAAAATTACTAGTATTGTTGCTTCTCATACTGCTGCCGAGATTTTGCTGGCAGAAGCTCCGATTCAGTGTTTCTGGCTGCGATTGAAATTTCCTGGGGATATTCACCCAACTGTTTTCAATCACAAGCTTGTTGTTTATAAACAGGCGCTGAGAATAAGCGCTATCATCTACATACGCATCCCATATCTTTACGGTCAACGCTTCCTAGGAGGCGTTAGTACGGTTCATAGCGTAGCATACGTGCGGCTGTGAGAATATGTCAACAAATGACTGACTATACCTTTTATAGTTATACAGTATTTATATTACTTTTATTTAATATAATTAACACAGTTTTTACTAAAAACTATTGTATGAACCACGCATGGAAGGGTTTAGCTTGATACATAAATAGATATCATATGAATAGTATAATATATAACCGGCATATGTTTAATTGGTAGAGAAATGCTTGTGGGAGTATCACATCGGATTTTATAAAACAAAGTTAGCCTATGCGGACAGATTACCTTGCTTTATAATGATATATATTCACGGTAATTTGTGGCACGTTTCTTTTCATATCTGAATCTAAGATTCCATTACATAAGTGGTAAGTAAATGAGGAAATAATAATTAGCAGGGGCCCCTGCATGACATTATCGGCGGGGGGGAGCTATGCCAGTTGGAAGAGATATGTAAAAGTGTACCAACACGCATTTCCTGTCTGAGCGTTGTCTGCATGTAGAATGTTTCTATGACGTAGCGTACCATTTCGCATGCATATATCGATTTTCG
The DNA here is from genome assembly GCA_030765065.1 of Deroplatys truncata. Lineage (NCBI taxonomy): Eukaryota > Metazoa > Arthropoda > Insecta > Mantodea > Mantidae > Deroplatys > Deroplatys truncata. The sequence continues at coordinate 312,079,346 of CM060975.1, read as the reverse complement.
CCCACAGCCTTCAAATCGATACAACATAAACCGACAGCAGCAGGGTAAATGAGTAAACAAATTCCAGCAAATGCTTCTATAAGGCTAACGCATGCTACCCTGAGGCATAAACTCAAATATTGGGAGAGGTATTGGATTCACGTCTGTATTTGCCTTCATCGAGAAGCAATAAAGCTTGCCAATACCAACTAAGGTAATATTAAAAAATCTGATGTGTTACACTCACATGACTTTCTCTACTCTTGTACAAACTATTTTACAAACGCTTATTCTCCATATGCTTCATGTTAATCGAGATATCGAGATGATAATCTTATTGGTAATTTTCTTGTAGATGCAAGGGGAATATGGTAGCTTTTAAGCGATAGTCAAATATTTTAACGCTGGTTGCTATGTGGAGTATTCCATTCTCTTTAAATGTCCAGGACAAAAAAATGAATAACGAATTTGAGAAAAATATAAGTATTGGAAAATTTTAAGGAAATAACAAGCAATATCTCGAAAACGGTTCACTCAACAAAAGAAATGTATATGACATAAGTTGTGTATTTTAACGCGATCTACATGTTTTGTGTAGTAAAATTCTGTCTATCTCTTACGGTTTACCAGTTATGCAAAAGTCGTTCACAATGAAGAATACTTTTGGAGACATTCCCAGAAAATTCGAGATATACATTTCATTTCTCTTGACATTATCTTAAACATATGATATTTTAATCAAAATCGTTAGAGCCATTTTTGAGAAAATTAAAATTTTCGAAAAATGTTCCATGTAAACGGTAGTCTGGGGTGGGGGATTTTCTTGAAAACCTTCGTGTTGCATCTCTGGAAGATACTGAACATAAATATCAAGTTTGGTGTTTATCCGACTGTTCGTTTTTGAGTTATGCTGTTCACACACACAGACACACACACACACACACACACACAGACACACACACACGGACATGTTTCCAAAAATGCTTTTTTTTGGATTCAGGAGGTCTCAAAACATGTATTTCCGGTGAAATCTCGGTATCGAATTTTTGGGTGGAATGCAGTACTTCCCCTACTTACTATACATGGTACAGAAAGTAAAAATGGCTCTAACGATTTTTATTAGGAGACCATATATTAAAGATATTTAAATGACACCTAAAAATGTTTAACATGAATTTTCTGGGAATAGCCTGTGAAGTCCTCTTCATTCTGAAGGAATTTTGTATAATCTTGTGTAACTGGTAAACGTTAAGAGACAGACGAAAACGTACTACACAAAAGATGCAAATCTCTTTAAAACACACTATTTCAAATAAATATTTTGTCGCATTAACCAATTCCGAGATATCCCTAGTAGGATATTATAGAGAGAGCGAGGTCAGTATTGTGTTTATATGGGAAAGCATAGGAAAAAGGGGGGAGGTATGCGGTGTTAGGAGACAGTTGAAGGAGGAAAATGCGCTTATATGGGAGAGAGGAAAAACGAAGAGAGCGGCTACGTGGAACATGGGTGAAGGAAGTAAATGCGTTTTATATGGGAGGGGTAGTAAAACGGAGAGGGATGCTAGGATAGACAGGTGTTAAAGGTAGAATGTGTTTTATATGGGTTAGATATGAAACCAAGGAGAGATGATAGGCTAAGCATGGGCAGAAGGATGGGAATACGCCTTATATGTGAGAGGTGGGGAATAAGGGGAGAAGCGCTAGGCTAGACAGAGGTTGAGGTGTAGAGTGTGCGTTTATATGGAAAAGATGGGAAAACGTGGAGAGATAATAGGCTAGACAGATACTGAAGGAGGGGAATACGCTTTATATGCGGAGGTAGGGAATACGAGGAGAAGTGCTAGGCTAGACAGAGGTTGAGGAGTAGAGTATCTTATATGAGAAAGATCGAGAATACGAGGAGAGGTGCTAGGCTGGGACAGGTGGAGGGGCAGAGTATGCGTTTATATGGGAAAGATAGGGAAAACATGGAGAGATGATAGGCTAGACATATGCTGAAGGAGGGGAATGCGCTTTATATGTGCAGATAGGAATACGAGAAGTGCTAGGCTAGACAGAGGTTGAGGAGTAGAATATGCGTTTATATGGGAAAATATAGCGAAAACGCGGAGAGAGGCTAGGGAGGTTAGTGTTGATGTATGTGTAATGTTTGCCCATGTATAACATCATTTAATCTCATTGACTTCAAAGATGTAAACCGCTAACAAAGGCTATATCGCCCCATAGCGTCTTAGATTCCCGGTATCACGTACCCTAAATGGCTGGACGCATCATAGTCGTGTAATATCACAGGTAACTCAGATAGTATCGTAAGCACCTATATTAATTCAACTAGTATCACAGGAGGACAGATTCCAGGAGTTCCGTATGATTTCACAGGTAATGCAGGTAGTATCGTAGGCATTTAGGATAATTCAAATAGTATCATAGGCACACAGATTTTAGGAGTTGGGTGTAGCATAGTTCTGTGTGATTTCACAGGTAATTCAGGTAGTATCGTAGGCATTTAGGATAGTTCAGGTAATATCGTAGGCATTTAGGGTAATTCAGATAGTATCATAGGCAGACAGATTTTAGGAGTTAGGTGTAGCATAGTTCTGTGTGATTTCACAGGTAATTCAGGCAGTATCGTAGGCATTTAGGATAGTTCAGGTAATATCGTAGGCATTTAGGGTAATTCAGATAGTATCATAGGCAGACAGATTTCAGGAGTTGGGTGTAGCATAGTTTTGTGTGATTTCACAGGTAATTCAGGTAGTATCGTAGGCATTTAGGATAGTTCAGGTAATATCGTAGGCAGACAGATTTCAGGAGTTGGGTGAAGCATAGTTCTGTGAGATTTCACAGGTAATTAGGCTAGTATTGTTAGCATTTAGGGTAATCAGGCTAGTATCACAGGTGTTCGTGATAATTTCGATCAGCGATTTGTATCACAGCTATTTAATGTAATTTCAGGTGATTCAGGTAGTATCAAAGGCATCTGAGTCATTTTTAACAAGTGTAACAGCATAAGGAAAATCGGATAAATACATAGATATCAAACTTTTGTGTTTAAGTTCAGCATCTTTCAAGGATGAGACACAATGATTTTCAAGAAAATAATCCCATCCAAAACTACCCTTTACATGCTAAAAATGTCGTTATTTTTTATTTTCTCGAAACTGGCTCTAATGTTTTACTTTCTCTACTACGTACAGTAAGTAGGGGAAGTATTGTATTCCACCCAGAAATTCGATACCGAGATATCACCGGAAATACATGTTTTGAGACCCCCTGAATCCAAAAAAAAAGCATTTTTGGAAACATGCCTGTGTGTGTGTCTGTGTGTGTCTGTCTGTGTGTGTCTGTCTGTGAACAGCATAACTCAGAAACGAACAGTCAGATAAACACCAAACTTGGTATTTAGGTTTAGTATCTTCCAAGGATGCGACACGAAGGTTTTCAAGAAAATCCCCCACCCGAGATTACCCTTTACATGGAAGATTTTTCGAAAATTTTAATTTTTTCAAAAATGGCTCTAACGATTTTGATTAAAATATCACATGTTTAAGATATTTTTATGACAAATAAAATGTATATCTTGAATTTTCTCGGAATGTCTCCAAAAGTATTCATTGTGAACGAATTTTGCATAACTGGTAAACCATAAGAGATAGACAAAATTTCACTACACAAAAAATGTAGATCGAGTTAAAATACACAATTTATGTCATATACATTTTTTTGTTGAGTGAACCATTTTCGAGATATTACTTGTTATTCCCTTAAATTTTTCAATACTTATTTTCTCAAATGGGAGTTCGTTATTCATTTTTTTTGTCTTGGATATGCAAAGAGTATTAATCTGTGGCAAAGGGAATGGTGCTGCTCCTAGCAACCAGCTATTAAGAGATATGTATGTGCTTAAAGGCTACTGTTTTTCTATATTGCCCTTGTAAATATATATATTCCCCTTACATCTACAAGAAAATTAGCAATAAGATAGAGTCTGCAAATGTTTATCTCGATTAACATGAAATAGATGGAGAATAAGCGTTTGTAAAAATAGTTTGTACAAGAGTAGAGAAAGTCATGTGAATGTAACACATCAGATGTTTTTATTAAAATACATCACGTTTGCGATATTTACGTGACTAACAGAATGTATATTTTTAGCATTCTGGGAATAACTTCCGGCTTCGGGATGTATTTAACTAGTAAAGCATATAAGAAATACACAAAACTTACTGCACAAATAATGTAGACATCTCTGAAACACGCAATTTATGTCAAACACTTCTCTTGTTTAGTACATACTCTCTAAAGCAGATGTTTGTCGGACTGTTAACACGTCGAAAGTAGTACTCCAGCGGCGCAATAAACAAAAACCGGATGGTAGTGAACAGTCATACCAACTTCAACAGGGTTTTAAACAAAATGCTTGATCATAAAAAAAAGAAAAATATGCCAGCATTGTTTTATGTTAATTAATCATAAACTTAACCAGTTATTTTCATCAAAGAATTCATCATTTAATAACAAATATAAGTTAACATCGTTTTATTGTTTATCAGAAAGCCTTCACAAATATAAAATATTTATTTCGCAACACCAGTCTTTAAACGCAATACATTCCAGAAAAAATTCGGCAGCAGCTCAGATTCAATGTGTCTGCCTCGGATTGAAATTTCCTGGGGAGTTTCACCCGTATGTTCAGTCACAGTGCGTGTTTTTAAAGTGAGTACCGATAATTTTTAAAAAATAACAGAATATTATTTTCCAATTACTTTATCATTCATTACCTCACTCTACTGTTCCACATCGTCACCGCCGTTATTCAGGCACTTCTCGTTTCCCATCATCGTTGAAATGTTTTCCACCAAGGAATTCCTTCAGATGAAGATCGATTAGTGCCAAATCCGGACTGTAGGGAGGGTAGTCGAATTGTTCGCAACCATTATACGATCAGATCTTGATTTTGTTTTGTTATGTGTGGCCGAGCGTTTCACTCATTATTGTTTCCCCATAAACCTCACACACTTGGTGATGAATGTTTGCTGGCGCAATGTTTCTCGCATTCAAAAGCGAATCACTGATCTGGCTTGACAGTCGACGGGTCTTTCTATTGTTTTGAACAGTTCGAAACGCTCTAACAACAGGAAAGCACAAAAATACGGTCGCTCACAGCTGTGTCTGGCTTCCTAAGAATGCAATACAGCGCTGCAGCGGAAAACTGTTAAAACGGTACTTACTTTAAACATACGCCTCGCGCATCCGCAGCTCGTACTGTTGTGGTCAACGCTTCGTTGGTGGCGTTGGTACGATTCATAGCGTAGGATTGAGGCGACTGAGAATATGTCAAGAAATGACTGACTGTGCCTTTTGTTTATATAGTATCTACTTATATGATATTTGTTTTATTAAATATTATTTAGAGAGACTTTACTAAAAACTATTTATGTACCACGTACGCAAAAGCTTTAGCGGATTCATCCAGCATTTCGGACTTGGTTTCCATGATCTTTAGGACATTACAACAAAATCTTTGCCTTAAAAGATCCCAAACTTTGATGTGAAGTTACGAGGCCTGGCCAACGAAGACTGAAACTGATTTTTACTTTCTCTACTACGTATAGTAACTAGGGGAAGTATTGCATTCCACCCAAAAATTTGATACCGAGATTTCACCGGAAATACATGTTTCGAGACCCCCTGAGTCCAAAAAAAGCATTTTTGGAAACATGTCCGTGTATGTGTCTGTGAACAGCATAACTCAGAAACTAACAGTTGGATAAACACCAAACTTGGTATTTAGGTTCAGTATCTTCCAGAGATGCGACACGAAGGTTCAGAAGAAAATCCCCCCACCCCAGATTACCCTTTACATGGAACATTCTTCGAAAATTTTAATTTTCTCAAAAATGGCTCCAACGATTTTGATTAAAATATCATATGTTTAAGATATTTTCATGAGGAATGAAATGTATATCTCCAATTTTCTGGGAGTGTCTCCAAAAGTATTCTTCATTGTGAACGACTTTTGCATAATTGGTAAACCATAAGAGATAGACAAAATTTTACTACACAAAAATGTAGATCGCGTTAAAATACACAATTTATGTCATATAATCTTTTTTAGTGAACCATTTTCGAGATATTACTTGTTATTCCCGTAAATTTTCCAATTCTTATACTTTTTCTCAAATTCGTTATTAATTTTTTTTGTCCTGGTAATGCAAAGAGAATGGAATACTTCACATAGCAACCAGGTCTTAAAATATTTGACTATCGTTTAAAGCCTAGTAATTCCCCTTGCATCTACAAGAAAATTAGCAATAAGATTAACATGAAGCATATGGAGAATAAGCGTTTGTAAAATTAGTTTGTACAAGAGTAGAGAAAGTCATGTGAGTGTAACCCATCAGATTTTTACTGTAGTTTTCTTTATAGTTTCTTGTGTTTACCATAAATATTTGAAATGAGCGGTTACGTGTATAATGCCCATAGGCGGCAGTATGTACGTAAAAGAACCTCAAGCCTGATAAAGAGGCCTCTGAGAAAAATTAACGGTCTTTCACGTCCAATATAGAATGTTATGCTAAGGACCATAGCAGTTAAAGAGTGTCCATAAATAAAACTCAATTTTGTCTCGTATCGAAGGTTGGTAGTAGTGTAAACCCTGCTTGCATTTCGCTTACCACACTGTAATACAGTTATTTAACAGCATGCGGTTCTCCTCACACTACTGTTACAGCAGCATACTACACGTCAGTATTGGTTAAACTTAGTAAGCATATTGCAAGGAAACGATGAGAACTTCATCGGACGGGGGTGACTTCATTATGACAACGCGCGACCTCCCGTTGCAATTCAAGTCATGCAGTTTTGGGCTAAATGGAACATTACCTGTCCGCCTTATAACCCCGATTTTGTCCCCCCCCTCCCGTTTTCATTTATTCCCATCATTAAAGGCAAAGCTCCGGGACATTCGATTTGACAACTTTGAAGCAGTACTCAAGAAAAGTGAGGCGATTCTAAAGGACCTCACAAAGAATGGCCTGCATCATGTGTTCGAGGACTAACGGATACGTTATTAAAGGTGCATTGAAGTAGGGGATTACCTTGAAAAAGATCATGTAAACGTTAAAATGGAGTCTTTGTTGTTGAGCCCTCGTAAGATAGAATCGAGAAACATTAAAACGGATGAAATGCAACAATTTCTCTTGGTTAGATACAACCTAATTCATTCAAAATGTTCAGTTCAGGAATTTCTTAGAGTAGCAAAGCAGATTCGCATGAGTCCTTGAAGTCTTTTTTTTTGACACTGCCATTATAATATAAAATTCGTAATGATTAAGTAAAATATCGTTCCAACATTTGGGCCTAATGATAAAAATTCCTCTCGTTTGAAGATTCTGTTGTCATGGTTTCCTTCCAGGAGACCGATGGCAAAGATAGCATTTTAAAGCTATCTACATTTTTAATGAACGACGAAAGCAGTTAAAGCTCACATGATGAGCACTTTGTTGCGATTGCCAGAGTAGCTTTAGGTTTGGCAACTTGGCGCAGTGGTTGGCCAGCGTCTGGTTGATGCCTAAAATAATAACATGCACTAAACAGAATAAGGCTGTGACTTGTTTATGTAACACTTGCCACTCGTCCACTGTTACAAAATACCGATAAACAGAGTTGCATTTGCACACTTTCGCTTTCTCTACCGGTTACTTAATGTAGAGGAGGTTAATCGAGATAAACATTTACAGAAGTAGTTTCATTACTTACTTCGCTGTAGATACAAGAGACATACAGGGGGCTGAACTAATGGTCAAGTGTTTAAAAGGCTGATCACTATAATATATTATACTGGCTTTTATATTTTTAGGGTTGACATTCCGAAGCCAGCGTAATATACCAGGTGACTCAGCTGCGCCTATTTATTGTTTAATTTATGCAACGTGCTAAGCGACATATGTGACTTACGCCTTTCTTGAATGCCTTCTAATGGCTGATATGCATAACACTTTGTAGAGGAGGGATAGATAACTCAGTGCACAAGTGTTTTACGGGACAGAATGCAATCGCTATTTATGTGATGCAAAAAACATCCCACCCTGACACTGGGAGCTGCAGGAACGCTTTTAGCCAATTTTACAAACTTTTATTCTTTAGCATACATTCATGCACCCCTTTGAAAACGCCCCTGAAGGAACAGCCTATCATATGAATCGGTTGACAGAAGCATTTGAAAAAAACAAAATGTCAGATCTACGCAGTGCGACCAATTGGATTTAAGTCGTTAGTCAATGTTGTAGAGCCTTGTCAAAAAATGCTATGTATTAGGTAGATAAAATCTCTTCTGTCATAAACTATGGCATATTTCAGTTCATACAGTAACTGTAATGACTGATGCAGTTTCTTTATGAGTTAAAACTACCAAACCGAGCTCAAAATACTGTATGAAGCTGCAAAAAGCGTGTAAAGATTCGAGATGGGGTCTAGTTCTGCGATTATTAATTCGTATAGGAACCTAAGCTCGGAAGGTAACATTAGCCGAATGGTTTTATATGGTTGCTTTAACACTGTGCCATTTCAGTTCGGGCTCAAATCCTTCGGGTTAAGTTCAAACTTTTTATTAGCTCTTATTTTATCTCTTTGGGCCTATAATTTGATATTATGATACAAATTAAATTTTTGATAACATAAGTGTGTACAAAATAGAATAATCGCCATGTTTTCCAGCGCAAAGCCCAAACCATCTGCGGGAATTCATACGTGAAGAATGCAGGCAGATTACGCCGCGCATGTTACAGCTTGCAAGGTGTCTCCGACAACGTACACAAATGTGCATTGATGAAGGGTGTCATCATTTTGAACATTTACTTCGTTGATGAAATCCACGCTCTTTAACAATTTATTATTTTGTTTACCCGTGAACTTAGCACATTTACAACTCCTTTGTCGGTAGAAGAAGTGAAACATAAGGTTTAAACATGAAACAAAAAGCTATTAGACTTAATATCGTCGATATCTGCCCAAAAGAATGAAAGCTAACTGCGTGACACGGTATACAACACAGATACGGTACAGATTATTAGGGTAAACATGATACACAATTATCTTATTGTAATTCTTGTGTCTTTGGCTCACAGGAGAGCCAATAACAAAATAAAATAAATTAGTATACTAAAATACAGAAAATAAACACAAGGAAAAAGAAAAAAAGAATCAAAACAATTTGATTCTTGTATTAGATTCGAATCTCCGAAGCTAACCTTTGCTTCACCATATTCCACTCGGTTAACTCACTGTCTCCGGCTCTTTGGGAGAACTTTCCTCTACCCCCTTGCAAGCATTATATTCATGAAGAGCCGCCTTTTTAAAGCCTTTTGCAGCTCCTTGGTTCTCATTCAGACCTTTAATCATTAATGCTAGTTGCGTATAGTACCGAATACAAAAGTAGAGCTACAATAACAGTTTGTTTGCTAAAAGGGTCGATGTTTTCACATTAGACTATAAACTGCGGGTTGCATAATGAGGTAGTATTTTTAACACTTAAACGATTTCAGTCTAATTATATACCTAATATGTAAATTCAATAACAGCACGCCTTGAAGCAATATGTGTATGTAATAATTTGTAAAATGTATGTAACAGTCATTGTATATGTTTATATTATTGTATCCATGTTTAATAATGTTAAGTGAATGTGTTACGTAATTTAATCATGTAGGAGCTGTGAAAATAATAAGTTAAAAGTTGCTAACAATGAGGTAACAATGAGGTAACCTTGAGGCAATAATGAGTTTGAGAGTTTAACAGTACTACATGTGATACTTGGAGTAACAATAATGTAATTTTAGTGACAGTTTATAAAAATAGGCAATCAACAACCAGCAAAAGCTTTAGTTAAATGCAGGTATTCTATTGGAGTAAAAATAGCCAATCAGAGACTTGAAGTACAGAAATTTACAAGTTTAGGCGCTTGAAATCAGTTCAGTTGCCTGCAAACAGTGTTACTAATCAGATGCGAGATGTGTCCTCGAGAAATTAATTACATATTCGTGTGAGACAAAAATAGTATACATGTTAAAAAGTGCAAGTATTAAATAAAAGAATCTCACAGCTCTTGATATCAGTGAAGTGTTATTTAATTTGTGTCAAGGAGTAATAAAAAGGAGTGAATTAAAACTTAAAATCTGTGTAAGCCTACATTCTTGTCGCATCACGCCCTGCCAAGACTTCCACGTCTCTAAAATAAATACTGACGCAGCCGAGGCAAACATAAATATTCAATACGTAGCAGCAACTACTTACTTCAATAGATAAGAATACCTAGGGGAAGCTGACTCACTTGGTATTGTAGCGACCAGCCTTTTTACTGCAGCAATGGAGAGACTCTTGAATTTGACTGCATTGCATTTATTTCTAGGCAAGAATGGCACTCTATTAAACTGCAACATTCTAAGCAACAGAGAATTCCTGAAATATACACAGGTTTGCTAAGAATTAGAAAACACATAGAAGATGCATCTTTGGAAATGCCGCAAGACTATATAATTCCAATTAAACACTTTATAAAGAAGATCATGGTCATTATTGATGCTGAAAAGCTCGGGAAGCTCCTGAGAAGACTTTGATATGGTTTACGGACAGCTCAAAGGATGCTCAAAAACAGGATCCGGAGTATATGGCATAAGACCAAGATGCAATTTTTTTTCCTTGGGCGAATATGCTACTATGTTTGAAACAGAAATTTATGCAGTTATTCAATGCATACATGAAAACATAACGAGAGGTTACACTGGTAAACAGATCCTTTTCTTCTCAGATAACCAGGCTGCACTTAAGGCCCTAAGCAGTCATAAGGTAACATCAGGACTGGTTTTAAACTGCCTAAACATGCTCACAAGCTTGGCAGAGGGGAATGAAGTTCAACGCATCTGGGTGCCGGGTCATAGTGGCACAGAGAGATATGAAAAAGCTGATGAACTTGCAAGATAAAGAGCAGCTTCACAATTGGGCCAGAGCTGGTTCTAGGAACATCTCGGTGTTTAGTAAGAGAGGCTATTAAGAACTGTTCCAAAGTAGAACATCATAGAATCTGGCTTAAAACTCCAGGAGACAAACATGGTAAACTATTTATTAGAAAACCATGTAAGAAAATCTGATGTGTTACACTCACATGACTTGAGTACCTGTACAAATTATTTTTACAAACGCTTATTCTCCATATTCTTCATGTTATTCTTATTGCTAATTTTCTTGTAGATACAAGGGGAATTGGTAGGCTTTAAGCGATAGTCAAATGTTTTAAGAGCTGGTTGCTATGTCGAGTATTCCATTCTCTTTGTATGTCCAGGACAAAAAACAATCTGATGTGTTACACTCGCATGACTTTCTCTACTCTTGTACAAACAATTTTTACAAACGCTTATTCTCCATCCACTTCATGTTAATCGAGATAAATATTTGCAGAAACTATATTATTGGTAATTTGCTTGTAAGTACAAGGAAGGTTTTAAGCGATAGTCAAATCTTTTAAGAGCTGGTTGTTATGTGGAGTATTCCATTCTCTTTGCATATTCAGGACATAAACAAGCATATCTCGAAAATGGTTCACTCAACAAAAAATGTATATGACATAAATTGTGTATTTTAACGCGATCTACGTTTTTGTGTAGTAAAATTTTGTCTATCTCTTATGGTTTACCAGTTATGCAAAAGTCGCTCACAATGAAGAATACTTTTGGAGACATTCCCAGAAAATTCAAGATATACATTTCATTTGTCATGAAAATATCTTAAACACATGCTATTTTAATCAAAATCGTTAGAGCCATTTTTGAGAAAATTAAAATTTTCGAGAAATGTTCCATGTAAAGAGTAATCTGGGGTGGGGGGATTTTCTTGAAAACCTTTGTGTCGCATCTCTGTAAGATACTGGACCTAAATACCAAGTTTGGTTTTTATCCGACTGTTCGTTTCTGAGTTATGCTGTTCACAGACACACACAGACATGTTTCCGAAAATGCTTTTTTTGGATTCAGGGGGTCTCAAAACATGTATTTCCGGTGAAATCTCGGTATTGAATTTTTGGGTGGAGTACAATACTTCCCCTACTTACTATACGTAGTAGAGAAAGTAAAAAGAGCTGTTCAGCTAAGAACAATTATTGTACTTCTCACAGGATATGTTCCTGTAAAAAATCATCTTAATACGATGGGAGTGTTTTAGGGTAGCTTAGGCTGCAGATTGTGTAGAAAAGAAACTGAAACAGTCCAAGCATATTATATGCTTCTTTGAGACTTTTCTTACAGAATATATACTATGCTTTAGGGGGAAATGTTTTTAGAACCAGAATTTGAAACCATGTCTGTTATGAGACTATATTCCTTAGTAAAGGGTGCAAGCATAATGAATTGGCTTTAAAACGATGTAGATAGCACAATAAGCCCAAGGCTGTAGTGTGTCCGGAACAATAACGGAAATCTGTTTCGTATAAGACCACATCCCCTTTTAAACACTTCATTATTGGTTCCACCTCCTTGTACCTACAACGAAATATGTAATGAAGCTATTTCTGAAATTTTTATCTCGAGACGAAGGTGAAAAAAAGTAAGCTTCTGTAAGAAGAGTTTAGAAGGAGATATAAAAATTATGGAGATTATGGTTGTGTACATTCACCTGACTTTCTCTACCTCTATTGCTAATTAGTGGGTATTCAAATTATTCTTAAGAAATAGCTACATTACACATTTCGTTATTGATACAAAGGGAACAGCGATAGTCAAATGTTTAACAACTGGACGCTGTATGCTGGTCTTAAAATTCCATACTGTTTCCATGACATCGCGAAAAACACTGAAAATCGACAGGACTTTCGAAGAATGACCAAATATTGAACAATTCAAACCATGAATAACGGATATCTCGGAAATGGCTAACGCCACAAAAAAGATACTCAAAATTTAGTTTTAAAAAGAGATCTGCAGTTTTTGTGTTGTAATTTTTGTCTATCACTTAACGTTTACCAGTTATGCAAGGTTATATAAGTTCGTTTCGAGTGCAGAGGACTTTACAAGCTATTGCCAGAAAATTTAAGATATACATTTTATTTGTCATATAGATACCTTTAACATATGCTTTAATCAAAATCAATACAGCTATTTTTTAGGAAATAAAACCATTTTAAAAATAATCCAAGTAAAGGGAGTTCAGGTGTGGGGGAATTTTCTTGCAAACCTTCGTATCGCATCTTTGGAGGCATTGAATTTAAATACCAAGGTTGTAATTATCCAACATTTCGTTTTTGAGTTACGCTATTCACAGAGATAGACAGACACACACACACACACGACGGGCATTTTTCTAAAAATGCTATTACTTTCTTTACCACGTATATAGTAGGTAGAGAAGGTATTACATTTCACTCAAAAATTCCATGTCGAGATTTCACCAGAAATACATGTTTTGGGGCCCCCTAAATAAAAAAGTATTTTTAGAAAAAGGTCCGTGTGTGTGTCTGTAGCTCAGTCGGTATAGCACCTGCCTGCTGTGCGAGGGGTCCCGGATTCGATTCCCTGCTGGGAGTGGAATTTTTCTCTAGCCAAGATTATTCCCTATCCTCCCCAGAGCCTGGAAGTGAGAGAGAGAGAGATATTTAACGTATAAAATCCAAAGCAAAACCAGAAATTCAGTGACAAGTGTATACGAGTAATACCGTTACCGATAGACAATATGTTTCAAAGGATAAGGCCGCCGTTATTACTACTGCAGTTAAAAGCGGGGTATAAATGGAGCAATTAAAACAGTTATATCCTAGGTGGCCCACACAAGCCGTCCTTAGTTGATGTTAGTTTATACCGGATAGCGCGGATGCCAAAAGGTTTGCCTAAGCAGAACTGTAAAGGGAACTCCATACCGACAGATAGGAGACCGCTAAATGAAAGACCAATGCTTGAAAACGAACACTTTAATTGCTATTAGTGGACCTAGAGCTCCTTCGGTAGAGAAACTGCCTGCTATATAAGGTGTTCCAGGTTCGATTCCCGGCTGGGTTCCAGAAACTTTTCTTTAAACATAAACATTTCACGGTATGCCCAGGGTGTGGTGTTTTAATGTGAGAGTACCTATGTGTGTGTGGTGTTATCGGTTATGTAATAAGCAATTCGCCCATTAACAAAACTTCAGGATTGTCGCTTGACGCAAACCTGAGCACACGTGTTAAGCTATTTAGTTCTATGACAGTTAATATACATTCAGTACACATATATGGCAAAATTGGTGCCGCAAAGTTAATAAGATTAAACAAATTTTATTTTTATTATATTTATGCACCTTTAATGGTGCGTTAGAATTAAATTATTTTCTGCAAGTTCATTATTCATAATAAGTATGTGCAAAAACATGCCCGCCTTGGTAGACGAATTGATGTAACGGCCCACGTTCTGCCTGAAATCATCCATCAACAGAAGACAGACGGCGCGTCTGGAAATGTTCAGAACACAGCTTTCGAGCCTCAGATGCACTTTGGTACGTCTCCGCACACATCGTAACTATATACGTGTGTTCGTTCGTTATTGGTGAACGTTATCTTTTTGTCTGAGTGACCGGGCTCGAACTGCATGCAGGCGACCACTCGACGCTTATCAGTATGAAACTATCAAGTAAACACAGCAGACAGCAGCACTACCTCAGTGACGTTTCACTTTGTACCTACACTGCCCCTTGAACATCAGTGATGCGGCAACTTGTTTTACACTTACGTATGCGGGAAACATAAAACTGCGTAAGCACATGCAGACAGCAGTACTAGCACCTCGATGACCTTTCGCTTTCTACCTGCACTGTAACTTTTTAACATCGGTTTATACGGCAACTTCTTTTGCACTTATGTATGCGGGGAAACAAAACTTCCAAGGATGGCCTGTTTGGGCCACCTGCTATATATACAATAACGACATGTGTAATGTAACTATTTATAGTAGGAAAACCTTTCATAAGAACAGATTTTTTTATACGCAGTAATAAACCATTGAGGGTAGAGAGAGTAATATGAATGTAGCACATCAGGATTTTTTTATTTAATTCATAATCCATCCAGGTTTGTTTTATCCTTTTCTTTGTAGTCGACTTATAAGTGTACATTTCCTTGATGGTTTTCTTAACTGCACTAAAAATAATGTTTTGAAGAGAATCTAAATCTCATTGATATTTTCGGGTAAAAGAAGTTAAGATTCCTCTTGTGCGAAGTTTCACCTAGAACAATATTGTAGCAAAACACACACACATCCTTAATGATGATAGCAGATACTAGTAGCGTAACAATGAATGAAGTTTGGGTATTAATTGATTACAATTTAAAAAGTAATTCCAATTTTACCTTATTTAAGTCTAACTCAGGATTGAACAAATTAGAAACGAAAGAGTCTATTATAGAAATTACTCATCGTGCTGACTTCGACTCCCAAGCATGTGTAACGCTCTCAGGTAATACCATCCGTTGCTGCCACTCTTGCAGATTAATAATATTCAATTTATTTATGTGGCTTCTTTTGCATTGCCCGCCCCTAACGAATTAGGGATGGAAAAACAAACGAACCTTTTTACTTTCTGTACCAGTACATAGTAGGTAGAGAAGGCATTGAATTCAACGCAAAAATTCGATACCGAGATTTCGCCGGAAATAAATGTTTTGAGGTCCCTTGTATACAAACTAATCTGATGTGTTACACTCACATGACTTTCTCTGCTCTTGTACAAACTATTTTTACAAACGCTTATTCTCCATTTACTTCATGTTAATCGAGATAAACATTTGCAGACTCTATCTTATTGCTAATTTTCTTGTAGATGTAAGGGGAATATATATTTACAAGGGCAATATAGAAATACAATAGCCTTTAAGCACATACATATCTCTTAATAGCTGGTTGCTAGGTGCAGCACCATTCCCTTTGCCACAGATTAATACTCTTTGCATATACAAGACAAAAAAATGAATAACGAATTCCCATTTGAGAAAATAAGTATTGAGAAATTTAAGGGAATAACAAGCAATATCTCGAAAATGGTTCACTCAACAAAAAAAAGTATATGACATAAATTGTGTATTTTAACGCGATCTACATTTTAGTGTAGTAAACGTCTGTCTATCTCTTATGGTTTACCAGTTATGCAAAAGTCGTTCACAATGAAGAACACTTTTGGAGACATTCCCAGAAAATTCAAGATATACATTTTATTTATCATGAATATATCTTAAACATATGATATTTTAATCAAAATCGTTAGAGCTATTTTTGAGAAAATTAAAATTTTCGAAAAATCTTCCATGTAAAGGGTAATTTGGGGGGGGATTTTCTTGAAAACCTTCCTGTCGCATCTCTGGAAGATACTGAACCTAAATACCAAGTTTGATGTTTATCCAACTGTCTGTTTCTGAGTTATGCTGTTCACAGGCACACACAGACACACACACACTCGGACGTGTTTCCAAAAAACTTTTTTTTTGGATTCAGGGGGTCTCAAAACATATATTTCCGGTGAAATCTCGGTATAGAATTTTTGGGTGGAATACAATACTTCCCCTACTTACTATACGTAGTACAGAAAGTAAAAAATGAATTTTTAGAAAAAGGTCCATGTGTATCTGTGTGTCTGAACATTCCCCACGCTATCCCCACACCACGGAGGCATTTGTTTAATTCTATATTTAATGCTGTCTGATATTTAAATGAGAGCATTGGTTTTTAATTTCCTTACCACTTACCTGGTGAGTAGGGAAAGTATTGCATTCCACCCAAAAAGTCATGTCAAGATTTCACCAACATTACATGTTTTGAGGTCCTCTGATTCCAGAAACGAAAGCACTTTTAGAAAAAGTTTTGTATGTGTGACCATGAACAACATAACCCAAAAAGAAAACGTTGGATAAATACCAAACTTGGTAATTAGGCTGTTTCTTCCAAAGATGCGACACAAAAATGGCTCTAACGAATTTGAGTTAAGTGCCATATATTTTAAGTTGGCTACATGTCAACTTCTGGAAAAGACTTCTTCATTCGGATGGAGTTTTGTATAATCTTGTATAACTGTTAAAGAATAGAAAAAGAACTTACTGCAACGAAAATGTAGATTCTTTAAAGCACCAGTTTATTCCAAATAGTTTTTGGCATATCCATTTCCGAGATATCCGTGTTTTTTTTAAATAACACTTTTTAAGTTGTTTTCATTCAGTTGTTTCTCGCGATGTCATGGGAAAGCATGAAATTACAAGGCCAGTATATAGCGACACGCCTTTGAACATTTGACCGCCGCTTTGCTCTTCTATGTACACTCGGCTAATAAAAACCAAGAGACGAAGTACTTTATTTTTGTAGTAGTTATAATGGGGAGCACAGCTATAATCACAAAAGTCTTTCGAGAACATAACTCATATACGTGATTTCAAACAGACAGATGTTTCAACACTGAATATTGGTAACCAAAACACACTTTATTGATGTATGGTTCTCAAGTGGAGTATGACTAAAGTTCGTTATAATGCCACCTTTACTGCAGCACTCTTAGCTCAGTGGTAGAGAGTTAGCTTACTATTGCTGGGGTTGCAAGTTCAAATCTCCTTGGAGGTATCCAATCCCCCTCTTTCATTTTAAATACACGAGTAAAAATATAACAAGTTTTCTTCATTTTTATGTAATTGGCGTTTATTTAGTAGTCCGTCATACCGGTAGGTGGCAACTGTGACATTAATTTATCGGTTGGGAGGAGGTTTTATACTCAAGAAATTTTATAACCACTAATTTCAGCGTCAATGTAGTTATATTTGTAACTAAAATGAAGTAATACAAACATAATTTAATTATATTACAGTAAAACGAGTTGTAAAGAATAAAATAAAAGAGGCTAAGTAGCTTAACTACTGCTGCACGCCAAGCAAGGTGTGGAAGTACGCCCTGTGGCTTGTGTTCTAGAGTTGGACAAAGCGGCGCACACAAGTTGACGGTTGTGCACCGTGCGCTCACTGGAAGGGACTTTGACAAAATGTTACTGCTCAAGAGACCGGCCACTCTTAGTTTGACAGAGTGTACCTACAACGAAAGGTGTAATGTAACTATCTCGCTTACCTCGATTAATGTGAAGAACATAGATAAATGAGGCTTTGCAAGTATAGCTTGTAGAAGCTAATTAAAATTAAATGACAGTGCTTAGAGAAAGTCAATGGAATGTAATACACCAGACCTTTTAACATTCCCCAGCAGCAGCAGCATCGCGCGTCCTGTTCTAAATGAGACAAACACACATTCCCACCTAGATTAGCAGCATGTTGAAGTGGGAATATATAGCCACACGATTTAAGTAATCATGTTGAAGCTGTGGTGTGTGTCAGCTGGTCCTGGGTTCAGCTCTCTGTCCGGGTCTGGATCTGGTCGGGGCGACTCTGTAACTCGTGGTACCTTATTTGAAATTTTTGATCCAGTAAATAAGTTGGTAATGCTGTACCCGTCTGGTATGGTAGACGCGCGGGTTAGTGGTATACTCAGTGATTTTTGGTCCGTGCTAACTGTCGTTACGTCTTAAGAATGTTTTGTTTGTTTGTTCCATTTAACAACATTGGCCTTATCGACGGCCCTTCCTTTGGAACGTATTGTCTATTGGCAATGGTGTTAACTCGTGTAACTCTTGCCGTTGGGTTTCTAGCACTTTGGTTCTTTATCATTGGATCATACATATATTCACTCTCTCATTCATACTTCCAGACTCTGGGGAGGACGGGGAATAATCTTGGGTGGAGAAAAATCCGCACCCCCAGCCGGGAATCGAATCCGGGACACCTCGCACAAGAGCTAAGGCAAGAGGCTTAGCCAAGCATTCTCCTAACAACCCAGGGTCAGCGCCAGCGGCTCTCCAAACCTAAGGCCAATACCTTGTTTCCTAAAAAGGCCCTCCAGCTTTCGCGGGATTGGATATGGATACGCCACTTACGCGCGTCACCCTTAAAAAGGGCCGACAGCAATCTAGCATGCCATCTACCAACTCTCACTCATGGTTGGTGCCGGAGAACATCAAGGCGTCTCACAACCAGCCAGACGTACCCAATCACCCATGGGTATCGGGAACCACTGCTCCGCCGAGTCCAACCCAATCCGAACAACCAGCGTACTTCTAGTAACGTCAGAAGTACCACGAGTGCTAGGGGTCCGCAGTGCTCGCACCATGGCAGCTGAAGGGGTCTGAACGCAACAGCAGGCAGTTGCTCTACCGACTGAGCTACGGGACCAGCCATATATAAGAATGTTGTGGAAGTGTTAATTTAATTTATTGTGTTTCAGACATATTATTTTTACACGCATTCAGCTCAGTAGTGAATATCAGTCTTCTTTAATCTACAGGGATTTTCTAACGTGTTTGAGAAAACGTAAGGCAATTAAATCACAATGTAGATAATAATTAACTTTACTGTTATTTTCTTTCAGTCAATGTAAACTTGTTATCGTAGTACAATAATTACCTCTTTATGATTCCTTTTACTTACTCAATTTCATTTATTTAATTCAATAACACACTATATCAACAACGTTTGTGTTTTTTAATACATATAACAACGAATTAATCTTGAAAACTTCGTCTTGAAAATTTTCAACAGTAGTAGCACTAGTGCTGATAGTTTTGCGACAATTTAATTGAGGTTAACGAACGCTTCTTTTCATGATAATTATTTCGAGACCGAAGGTTCAGAAATATTTATCTTATGAAAAGGTGCATGAGCTTGAAACCGAAATTAAATTGTGAGGCAGTATTTTTAACACTTAAATAATATCAGTCTAATTATATAATATATAAATTCAATAACAGCCCGCCTTAAAGCAAGATGTGTATGTAACAATATATAAAATGTATGTAACAGTAATTTATTATATTTATGTATAATAATGTTATGTGAATTTATTACGTCATTTAACAATGTAGGAGCTGTGAGGATAGAAGCCGAAAGTTGCTAACAATGAGGTAACCTTGAGGCAACAATAAATTAGAAAGTTTAATAATGCTACTAGTGATTCTTGGAACAATAATGTAATATTTAAAACAGTTTATAAATAGCCAATCAAAATCTAGAAAAAGCTTAAGTTAAATAAAAGTATTCTATTGGATTAAAATTAGCCAATTAGAGACTTGAAATAGAGAATTTTACGAATTTAAGCGGTAGAAGCCAGACACTACTAGGCAGCGTTCCTGAGCACTTCGATACGGCACAGGTTAAATGTGAGAAATACAACCTCATTACGGCGAGAATAAAAATAAAGTTTACGTGTTAAAAAGTGAAATTAATGAATAATCTCACAGCTCTACAGTATTCTATATCAGTGAAGTGTTATTTAATCGTGTGAAAGATTAATAAAACGAAGTTAAAAAATAATAATTTGTGTAAGCGTTCATTTTTTAGCCACACCACCCCCTGCTAAGAGATACGCGTTTCTGCAAATTACTACTGACGCAGCCGAGGCATACAGATATACTATTAAATAAACATTCAAATTACAAAGTTGATTTTTAAACATGGGGGCGAAGGCCGCCGGAAAGTAAACGTGGTGTGAACACTCCAAGAAACTATCTCAAGTTTGGCTCACCAACAGTGGAACTACCCTCTGCATATACAATACAACTTCTTGAATTGTCACGTAAAACTAGTAGCACTAGTGCTACTCGGCTAGATAACCACACGAAAAACGTATTGTGAACTTACCTAGGCTGGCGACAACCATATTTGTTAGTCCTGTAAAATAGAAGCAAGCTTTTTGTCGCTAACTGAGCCGTCAATTTTATAATTTCTCCTCGTACAGAATTCTGAAAATTGGTTCCACACATTACTTTTGTGCTTCTTTGTCTTTTTTGGCGTTAAATTATCTACAAATATTACCAATATTTGACTTACAAAGCGCGGCATTTTCAGTTGCTAACATTGTAGTCACAGCCCACGTGATCTCACTCACTGCATTCATGCAAATTAAAAACAAATGCACCACCATGAAATACTATTAGTGTAGTAAAGCTTTGATTGATCAACTGACTAGCATACTCTACCTGGCATTGGCTAATATATTGAGTGCGCTTTTCTTGAGAGTAAGTATATTAAAAAAATCTGATGTGTTAAACTCACATGACTTTCTCTACTTTTGTACAAACTATTTTTACAAACGCTTATTCTCCATATGCTTCATGTTAATCTTATTGCTAATTTTCTTGTAGATGCAAGGGGAATTGGTAGGCTTTAAGCGATAGTCAAATGTTTTAAGAGATGGTTGCTATGTGGAGTATTCCATTCTCTTTGCATTACCAGAACCAAAAAAAAACTGTATGTGACATAAATTATGTATTTTAACGCGATCTACATTTTTGTGTAGTAAAATTGTGTCTCTCTCTTATGGTTTACCAGTTATACAAAAGTCGTTCACAATGAAGAATAATTTTGGAGGCATTCGCAGAAAATTCGAGATATACAACTCATTTGCCAAAGAAATGTCTTAAACTTATGGTATTTTATTCAAAATCGTTACAGCCATTTTTGAGAAAATTAAAATTTTCGAAAAATGTTCCACGTAAAGGGTAATCTGGGGTGGGGGGATTTTCTTAAAAACCTTCGTGTCGCATCTCTGGGAGATACTGAACCTAAATACCAAGTTTGGTGTTTATCCGACTGTTCGTTTCTGAGTTATGTTGTTCACAGACACACACAATTATTTGCACTAAACAATTTGTATTTGAATAAAAATAAATTATTTAACCATTCTCTGGTTTAGTTTTCTCTTATAGTTGCATTGTATATTTATATTCCAAATGCATTGTTTTCGTTCTTTCAAATTAACGTATTTTCCTTAATAGCGTTAGTCACTTTTCTTCTTTCTTTTTATATGAAACAAATTACTTAATAACATAAACCCTCTTTGCAAACAGTTTAAATATTTTACTTAGTGTTGTCTAACAACTCTTAATTTAAAAACTTTAACACTGTAATACATAGTATGATAAATGTGTCAAACATTGCTCATCCCTTTGGAATTACAATTCTCACTTACTTTTAAATAACTTTAAATTCAGCGTCTCTTTCAACTCATTTAAATTCTCTATCAATGTAAAATGTTACTAGTAAGAAATCGCTGGTTATCTAGGAATAAGAGTAATGGTCATTCATTTCAAGCAGTAAACTCTCTTCCCAATAAGGCATTGAAAAGCCCCCGCTCTAGGGGGCTTCAGGGAATCACAACGAGTGCAACGAAATCCTTAACGTATGATCCTTTACAGAAAATAATAAGTTATGGCAATAACAGCTTTGACAATGTCAGTGTATACCCACATTTAAATTTCTTTACAAGTCTATATTTTAAAGTATATTAAATTCATCCATGGAAGGAGTATAAGAATAGGAAAAGGTAACATCAGAGAAAGCGACAGGTTACTCACAGGTCTAGACAAGGCCGACCGCTGAAAACTTCAACGTTCGAAAACGCTCTTAAATGCTGTTTCAATTTCTGAGATACACACCTCCCCAGCCATTGTAAAAGCGAACAAAATACAGTTTCGATGGAGTGAAGTGTTCTTTTAGCTGGGGACCAGAAAATGAAGTTTAGGACGGTGTATTGCTGGAGTGAACAGTTAAGTGTCGCTAGAAGAAACACACTAGTGATATAACAGACATAGAGCGAAGGTCCATCCGGGGCAAAGTCCCCTTCCTAAACCCAGGGTGTGGCGCCAACCGAGGGTTTTCCCATGAGGCCAAAACCTGATTTCCTAAAAAGGCCCTCCCCCGCTTACGCGGAGATGGAAGTGGATACGAGCGTCGGTAGATAACATCGGTAGGGCCGACAGCAATCTAGCATGCCGTCTACCGGCTATCCAGGGCGGTACCGGAGGACATTGTGGCGTCTCACAAACCCGCCGGTATGGAAACCCATGCAGAGGTACCCAATCTTCCATGGGTATCGCGAACCACTGCCCCGTCGAGACCAACCCAATCCGAATAGCTCCCCAACGGGAGGGGCTCGAATGTTCGGCCCAACGTACTTCTGGTCACGTCAGAAGTACCACGAGTGCTCGGGATCCGCAGCGTCCACACCACGGCTGCTGAACCCACCCCCGCCCCCCTTACGGGATAACACTGCTCTGTAATTCAGCCAAAGACGAGAGTGAAGTTGCAATTGACGGACAGAACTGCTTCGCCAAGGTAACACTATAGTGTAAGTTGAGGACGTGATGATGAGTCGGACTGAAACAAACCCCAAGAGCCGCCATGTTTCGCCGAGATACAAGACTGCAGCCCAAGCCAGTGTGTACCATATTGAGGTTACGGTAGCAGTTTACGTTGTACACGGATATTAATTACAACAAGCTGCACGCTGTTTCCTCTCCAATGATCTGCAGGTATTTTGCGAGCGTATCTTGTGTTTTCAGATTCGATAACATTACCTTTAATTAGAAAACAAAATTTTGGGTATTAAGTATCGAGAAGTGCCACGTAACCAGTTTTAGGCATTTGGGATGGTTATAGAATGCTCGCAGTGCACTTAAAACACATTAGAATTGGTGACAGAGCCCATGATATATAATGAATGAATGAATATTTATTTCTCAACACTCACAACTACATAATTAAATTAAGTAGAAACGTTTTAAACTATAATAACATTTGAAATTACCGAGCGGGATGGCTCAGGTGGTAAAGTCTGTGGCCCACATTCGGGAGATCCCGGGTTCAAATCCCGTGGGGCGACCAATCTGTCTCAGGTTTTTTCGTGGTTTTCCTCAGTGTTTAAGGTAAATACCGGATTGGATATTTAATACCATGACCCAAAGTCCCACTTTAAGTCTAAAATGAAAAATAAGTGGTAATAGCGAATATTATGCCATCTATCTACAGACAATGTAAGCAGTTAGACTGGAGAGCACCCTAATGCCATCTGCACGGCACGAAGCAGAAGATCCGGCTGCCGTGCGCTGGGGGTGGCACGTGACGAAGCAAGATGGCATTTCCAGGGATGAGACCTAGAAGGCTAACTGTTCGCCTTTCTGTGTGAAGGCGGCGGTTAGACTGGACGGCACCCTAATGCCTTCTCACGGCATGAAGCAGGTGGTTACAGGGATGAGACCTAGAAGGCTGACTGTCCGCATTTCTGTGTGAGGGCGGCGGTTTGACTGGACGGCACCCTAATGCCATCTGCATGGCATGAAGCAGGTGGTTACAGGAATGAGACCTAGAAGGCTACTGTCCGCCTTTCTGTCTAAGAGCGGCGGTTAGACTGGACGGCAACCTAATGCCCTCTCTCGGCATGAAGCAGGTGGTGAAAGGGATAAGACTTAGAAGGCTACTGTCCGCCTTTCTGTCTGAGAGCGGCGGTTGGACTGGACGGCACCCTAATGCCCTCTCTCGGCATGAAGCAGGTGGTTAAAGGGATGAGACTTAGAAGGATACTGTCCGCCTTTCTGTCTGAGAGCGGCGGTTGGACTGGACGGCACCCTAATGCCCTCTCTCGGCATGAAGCAGGTGGTTACAGGGATGAGACTTAGAAGGCTACTGTCCGCCTTTCTGTCTGAGAGCGGCGGTTGGACTGGACGGCACCCTAATGCCCTCTCTCGGCATGAAGCAGGTGGTTAAAGGGATGAGACCTAGAAGGCTAACTGTCAACATTTCTGAGTGAGGGCGGCGGTTAGACTGGATGGCACTCTAATGCCATCTGCACGGCATGAAGCAGGTGGTAACAGGGATGAGACCTAGAAGGCTAACTGTCCGCCTTTCTGTGTGAGGGCGGAGGTTAGACTGGACGGCACCCTAATGCCGTCTGCACGGCACGAAGTAGAAGATTCGCTAGCTATGCGTTAGGGTCTCTGTGACACGTGACGGAGCGGGTGGTTACAGGGATGAGACCTAGAAGGCTAACTGTCCATCACATATCGTTCTATGAGTTATCCACCAACAGATCCGTTGCGATATGATCAAGGAGTTAAAGCGACGTAAAATAAAATGGAGTAAAAAAGAAACATTTGAAAGTTTGACGCTGTTTATGCTATAAATTCACTTCTGGCCCCCTTGTCTATACTAATCTACGGTCTATTTTTCCGTTGTCTACTTACTTACATTACTGTCCATTTCGCCTGCCTTTAGCCCCAACAAATTCTTAAAATTTCTCTTTGACCTTACTCAAATAGTTTCGCATAGCTTTTATATTTTATCCCCTTTTACAGTCAGAATCTTCCTTATTAATGCTTCCCCATCAAAGTTCTTTTTTTCTGTTACCAAACTTGTTCTGTCCACGTCTTTGTTTGATTATAATCTTGCTGCCAGCCTCTCCCTTTGCTAAGTCACGCCGCTAAACCATACCAACGTTAAAGAACGAAATTTGCGGGGAAGAAAGTTGCCAAGAAGAAATGGATGAGTGTTCTACATCAAGGGAACTTGTATTTTCAGAAAAGACCAGAAGTGGAACTGAAACGGATCGTAGGGTAGAGGAAATCGCGTGAATTAAGTAGCCTATGAAAATGCGTAGGAAAAGGCTGCGTGAGAATTTGATTTTATGCAAACTAGAACGCATCAATAGTTATCGTGCATTTGCGATTCCCTTTTAATCCCCAGTAAGTTTCTGAAATTAATTTTGACAATATTGGATATTTAAAGCATACCGTTTGTCAATCACTCTATCACAAGAAACTGTATGATGGTTAAATAAGCGTATGTTACGAAATGTATTCACATGGTTATTTGCCTATTGCGGAACTGCGCGAGGTTATTATTTAATAATTATGTGGTCCATGTATTAGCTTAAGTTTATTTCAACACAAGTGACGTAATCCCTGTTACGAAATGTATTCACATTTTAAGGTTATGTACGTATTATGGAATTCCGCGAGGTTATGATTTAATAGTTTTTTAATATTGTGTGATACATAATAAATATGGCTTTTCCCGCCTTCTCCTTCCTCTCGGCGGCGTGGCTTACGTATTACCAAAACTCCTATTGCGTAATACACCTTTGGCGTTAGCGATTTTTCACTCGCAAAGGTTGACTTGTACTGTGGTGTGGCAAAGGGAGAGGCTGACAGCAAGGTTACTCAGTACAACATACAGTGGAAGTCTGTGTTCACTTCACCACACGCTGCACAATTTCCTATATCCTCGTCAGCCTTATGTCTCTAAAGCTTCTAAGTCCTGTTCTGGACCATGCAAATCCTTCTCACCCTAGTTTATTGCATATCTCTTGAGGCAGTATTTTTAACACTTAAATGATTTCAGTCTAATTATATAATATGTAAATTCAATAACAGCCCGCCTTAAAGCAATATGTGTATGTAATGATTTGTAAAATGTATGTAACAGCCATTGTATATGCTTATATTATTGTATCCATGTGTAATAATGTTATGTAAATATATTACGTAATTTAATAATGTAGCAGCTGTGAGAATAATAAGTTAAAAGTTGCTAACAATGAGGTAACCTTGAGGCAATAATGAATTTGAAAGTTTAAATGCAACTAGTCATTATTGGAGCAACAATAATGTAAATTTTGAGACAGTTTAAAAATAGCCAATCAACAACCAGAAAAAGCTTTAGTTAAATGAAGGTATTCTATTGGAGTAGGATTAGCCAATCAGAGACCTGAAATATATAAATTTACAAGTTTATACGGTTGAAATCTGTGCAGTAACCAGACACAAAAAGTATCCTCAAGAAATTTAATACGTATTCGTGCGAGACGAAAATAGTTTTACGTGTTAAAAATTGCAAGTAATTAATTAAAGAATATCACAGCTCTCTATATCAGTGAAGTGTTATTTATATCGCATCAAGTATTAATAAAAGGAGTGAAGTAAAATTATAATCTGTGTAAGCCTACATTCTTAGTCGTACCACAACCCTCCCAAGACATCCATGTCTCTAAAATAAATACTGACGCAGCCGAGGCAACATAAATATATAATATTTAAAGAAGCATTTAAATTACAAAGTTAATATTTTTTGTTAAACTTGGGGCAAAGGCCACCTGAAAGTACATTTGGGGCGAAGGCTACCGGAAACAGTTTACTATACGTGCGGTTGCAACTACTACAAGTTCGGCTCCCCAACAGTTGAAATACGATACAACTCCTTCTAAAATACTCCTTTCTCACTCTATGTACTTTTTCCTCTCCCATAGAGTTTTTATTTTCCTATATGTCCTCAAGGAGCTTTTCTCTCTTGTAGCTACTGCCAGTACAACTATCTTCTGTTAGTATCTTCTAGCCCTAACTCTACTTCTTTCCAAAAGCCTGTAATGTGATATTCTGCATTTATCCACGCATCTCCCATACTTATTTGTTCCATAACTTGCTGAATTATTTTACATTTTTCTCATGTATATAAAAACATTCTTGATAACATCACTATCTTCCAGATTGGAAATTGTATATAAATATTTTATAGCTCTTGTGAAGATTGTTATCTTGGTGGAGTATCGATAGACGTAATATATGTCACCACAAAGTTCTATTGACTTTGTCAACCTCTCTCCAAGCATCATCTACTCCCCATGCCTCTGCCCCATGCAACATCTTGTTTTCTGCTGTGACAGTATAAATTCTTTCAAGGTATTTGACATTTTTGTCCGAAAAATGTTTAAACATGATCTTATAACACCATGGGCATTTTAAGCTTTAACTATAGACATCCTATTTTGTTCACTCCAACTTCCATTCGAAGTTAGTTTACCCCCAAGTAATCAAATCTCCTTTGATTTCTCTTCCGTATATCTGCCATTTCTTATCTTTAACGTAGTCGATAAGCTTTTATAAA
This sequence comes from Deroplatys truncata, assembly GCA_030765065.1. Lineage (NCBI taxonomy): Eukaryota > Metazoa > Arthropoda > Insecta > Mantodea > Mantidae > Deroplatys > Deroplatys truncata. The sequence goes on along the minus strand of CM060975.1, from coordinate 312,051,565 downwards.
AACCACGATCTTCGTTTTCTTTTTATTTATTTATTTCATTTATTTATTTTCAGTCCCCATTTTCAACAAAAATTCCTTATTGCCTCGATTGTCCTCTTCAGTCCTCCGCAATATATGTACCCAAGTACTAAGTCATCTACAAACAATAGCCCTGGAATTTCTTTATTATTAATGACAGGTGAGTGGACCTTATACCTCGAGATCTTCTATAAGAATTGAGAAAAAGCTGTTCTGTATCGAATTCTATACTTTCTATACCGCACACAGGAGGTAGAGAAGGTATTGCATTCCACCAAAAAAATTCTATACCGAAATTTCACAGGAAATACAGGTTTTGAGATCCCCTGAATCCAAAAAAAGCATTTTTGGAAACATGCCCGTGTGTGTGTGTGTGTGTGTGTGTGTGTGTGTCTGTGAACAGCATAACTCAGAAACGAACAGTTGGATAAACACCGAACTTGGTATTTAGGTTCAGTGTCTTCCAGAGATGCGTCACGAAGGTTTTCAAGAAACCCCCCCACCCCACATTACCCTTTATATGGAACATTTTTCGAAAATTTTAATTTTCTCAAAAATGGCTCTAACGATTTTGATTAAAATATCATATCTTTAAGATATTTTCATCACAAACGAAATGTATATCTCCAATTTTCTGGGAATGTCTCCAAAAGCGTTCTTCATTCTGAATGACTTTTGCATAACTGGTAAACCATAAGAGATAGACAAAATTTTACTACACATAAAATATAGATGACGTTAAAATACACAATTTATGTCATATACAGTTTTTTTTTGTTGAGTGAACCTTTTTCGAGATATTGCTAGTTATTCCTTTAGATTTTCCAATACTTATACTTTTTCTCAAATACGTTATTCATTTTATTTATTTCCTGTACATGCAAAGAGAATGGAATGCGCCACATAGCAACCAGCTGTTAAAATACTTGACTATCGCTTAAAACCTACCATATTCCCCTTGCATCTACAAGAAAATTAGCAATAAGATTAACATCTCGATTAACATGAAGTAGATGGAGAATAAGCGTTTGTAAAAATAGTTTGTACAAGAGTAGAGAAAGTCATGTGAGTGTAACACATCAGATTTTTTAAATTTATTATAACAACAATAGAGACTTACAATTACCTCATTTTTCAATGTAGTCCCTTGCTTCTAAATGCACATGGTCCATCGTTCACAAGCTTTTTGGTCCCCTAAGAAGAAACGTTTTTCGGTTGAGCAGCAAGTCATGTATGCGCCGTTACCTTCACTTCTTGGTCTGTGGTGAAGCGACGTCCCCTTAAGGCATTTTTAAGTGGACCAAAAAAGATATGGTTTGCCACTTCATCGACAGTCAATCTTCGGTTCTCTGAATCATGATACGGACTTGCTCATTGTTGGCGCTAGATGGGCGTCCTGTTCTTTCCTCGTCCTTCACAGTTTGTCCGAGCATTTTTTTAACTTTTCAAACCATACGTACAATTTCGCCGGGGTAAACATTGCCCCCATATTGTGCGAAAAGTCTTCAATGGATTTTGGCTGCTGGTACACCTTCAGACAACAAAAAACGCATAACCTCTCGCTGGTCTTCTGTGGTACAAACGGTGAGGGGTGCAGTAATGCTTATTATGCAACACTCACTGAGGTGATAACAGTCAAACATTCCACAAGCGGAGACAAAGGAACAACATGTCTACGTGCGCGCGCACAAACCGATACAGCCAACCTACAAAAAATTAAAAATAGTGTGCGGATACTTATTGACTTACCCTCGTAGACACCAAACTTGGTATTTATCCGAGTTTCGTTTTTGAGTTACGCTGTTCAGACACACAGACTCCTGAAGTCGCGGTTTCAAACCTGGCGGAGGACGATGGATTTTTTCGGGCGTAAAAATGGCTTACTTCGGAAGGGAAGTAAAGCCGGTGGTGTCGTGTCGTATATTTACGGCACGTAAAAGAAGCCTCTGAGCAAAATTTCCGGTATTTAACGCCCAGTATAGAATAGGACGCTAAGAACCACAGAGTTACAGAGCATCCATAAATAAAATAAATAGTAGACACACATACACGGACCTTTTTCTAAAAATGTTTGTTTGTTTAGGAAATCTCAAGTATGTATTTCCGGTGAAATCTCGGTACTGAATTTTTGGGTGGAATGCAATGCCTTCTCCATACCTATGTACATAGTAGAGAAAGTAATACTCCAGAGGTCAAACATTTGAAGTAAGTTGTAAAGATATTGGATAATTCTTCATCACTGAACCATTTCAAAGGGTAAATTTTTATAGCCAGAAGCTGGACAGCTTTGAAAATGTTTGACCACAAGGGAGACCAAAATAGCGTCCTCCTAAGTTGAAGCAATCAAGCCAACATACTGTTGTGTTCTCATTAAATCAACTATGTATCGCTAGAGCGCGCAACGAGCACTGCGCGTGACAAAAACATGCAAACATAATATGAAAATGCATGAGGGCCTGCTTTTCTGCCGCCTCTAAATAAAGCACGAGTGACGTATGGCCACTGACGTCATTTGAGGAAGCGCCACAAATCAAACAGGGCGTGCAGGCCAAGTTAGGAAGACAGGAGTCGTACGTGTCCATGCAATTAGACTGTTCAACCTGCAGCTCTGCTCGCGTTATTGCATTAAGTGTTCCTCTTTCCCATCCCTCCATCCATATGGAGAAAACTGCTTATTCTGGAGTGCCAGCAACATTAAGACGTACCGCCTCTGTGGCCAGCATGCTAGTTTCCAAATCCAAAGGTACTGGGTTCGATTCCCGGCTGGAGGATTGGAATTTATCTTTCTCCAGGATTATTCCCCATTCTCGATAGAGTCTGGAAGTATGGGTGAGGTAAATGTATGCACAAATTTAATGTTTAAAAAGAAAATTTAATATGAACAACCCAAGGATTAACACGATATTAAACGTGCATATAAATGGAACACACAAAAATTCTGGTGTATTACACTCACATGACTTTCTCTACTCTTGTACAAACTATTTTTACAAACGCTTATTCTCCACCTGCTTCATGTTAATCCAGATATCGAGATGTTAACCTTATTGCTAATTTTTTTGTAGATGCAAGAGGAATTTATAGGCTTTAAGCTATAGTCAAATCCTTTAAGAGCTGGTTGCTATGTGGAGTATTCCATTCTCTTTGCATTACCAGGATAAAAAAATCTGATGTGTTACACTCACATGACTTTCTCTACTCTTGTACAAAGTATTTTTACAAACGCTTATTCTCCATCCAGTTCATGTTAATCGAGATAAACATTTGCAAACTCTATCTTAATGCTAATTTTCTTGTAGATGTAGGGGAAAATATATTTACAAGGGTAATATAGAAAAACAGTAGCCTTTAAGCACATACATATCTCTTAATAGCTGGTTGCTAGGTGCAGCACCATTCCCTTTGCCACAGATTATAACTCTTTGCATATCCAAGACAAAAAAAATTAATAACGAATTCCCATTTGAGAAAATAAGTATTGAAAAATTTAAGGGAATAACAAGCAATATCTCGAAAATGGTTCGCTCAACAAAAAAAATGTATATCACATAAATTGTGTATTTTAACGCGATCTACATTTTTTGTGTAGTAAAATTTTGTCTATCTCTTATGGTTTACCAGTTATGCAAAAGTCGTTCACAATAAAGAATACTTTTGGAGACATTCCCAGAAAATTGAAGATATACATTTTATTTGTCATAAAAATATCTTAAACATATGATATTTTAATCAAAATCGTTAGAGCCATTTTTGAGAAAATTAAAATTTTCGAAAGATGTTCCATGTAAACGGTACTCTGGGGTGGGAGGATTTTCTTGAAAACCTTCATGTCGCATCCTTGGAAGATACTGAACCCAAATACCAAGTTTGGTGTTTATCCGACTGTTCGTTTCTGAGTTCTGCTGTTCACAGACACACACACACACAGACACACACACACGGACATGTTTCCAATAATGCTTTTTTGGATTCAGGGGGTCTCAAAACATGTATTTCCGGTGAAATCTCGGTATCGAAATTTTGGGTGGAATACAATACTTCCCCTACTTACTATACGTAATAGAGAAAGTAAAAAATGAATAACGAATTTCCATTTGAGAAAAAGTATTGGAAAATTTAAGGGAATAACAATGAATATCTTGAAAATGGTTCACTCAACAAAAAATGTATATGACATAAATTGTGTATTTTAACGCGATCTACATTTTTTGTGTAGTAGACTTTTGTCTATCTCTTATGGTTTACCAGCTATGCAAAACTCGTTCACAATGAAAAATACTTTTGGAGACATTCCCAGAAAATTCGAGATATACATTTCATTTGTCATAAAAATATATTAAACATATGATATTTTAATCAAAATCGTTAGAGCCATTTTTGAGAACATTAAAATTTTCGAAAAATGTTCCATGTAAAGGGTAGTCTGGGGTGGGGGGATTTTCTTGAAAACCTTCGTGTCGCATCTCTGGAAGATACTGAACCTAAATACCAAGTCTGGTGTTTATCCGACTGTTCGTTTCTGAGTTATGCTGTTCACAGACACACACACACACACGAACATGTTTCCAAAAATGCTTTTTTGGGATTCAGGGGGTCTCAAAACATGTATTTGCGGTGAAATGTCGGTATTGAATTTTTGGGTGGAATACAATACTTGCCCTACTTACTATACCTACGTAGTAGAGAAATTAATTAAACACAACTAATAGTAATTTACATTATAAGGATTGATAGTGCAGTTTTACGGATGAATTCAGATGTGCTAAGGTCGGAATTTCGACAAAAGTGTCAGAAACAAACCTATAACATTTTTTTAGAACACACTTTCTAAAACAGCTACTTGTCGGACAGTTAACACGTCGAAAAATAGTACCTACTTCAGTGGCAGTGACCGGTCATACCAACTTTACAGAGTTTTAAATAAAATACTTGTTCATAACAAGAAATATAAGCCATTTAGTTTATGTTAATCATAACCAGTCTTTAAGTGCAATATATGCCTTCTCATACTGCTGCCGGAATGTTGCTGGCAGCAGTTCCGATTCAATATCTCTGACTCGGATTGAAGTTTTCTCGGCATCCTCTCCCATATTTCTAGTCACAAGGTTGTTGTTTAGAAACGAGCCCTCAGAGTAAACACTGTCATCCACACCCGCATCTCGTATTGTTACGGTCAACGCTTCCCAGGAGGCGTTGGTACGGTTCATAGCGTAGGATTCAGACTGTTGTGAGAATGTGTCAACAATAACTGACTGTGCCTTTTATGTTTATATAGTGATTATATTACATTGATTTTTTTTTATGTAGTATAATTCAGAGAACTTTTACTAAAAGCTAGTGTATGCAAAAGCTTTAGCGGACTTGTTATGTAATTAGCTGTTATGTAAAATTTAAAACGGTTATTAAAGTTAACATGTAAATTTTACAACGAAACCTTGTCGCAGTTCTCATGGCTCGTGTTATCTTATTTGTTGAGCGCCTCTTGTTTTATTCTTTTAAATTTGGGTTCTTTGTCCACCGACTAGCTATTACAACTCAGTCGAGCAAATGTCTCTAAGCAGGGCGTGTAAACGGACAGGAGTTGTTGCTAAAAGATAAAATAATTTGTTTCTACACTTTTATAGGCCGTCACACTTAATTAATAATTCACATATTTAATCTTTATGCACGCCATACTGAAACCGTGATATTTCCGAATGTAACTACAGTCGTTTTAGTTGCCACACGCCAATTAGTTCGCGTACTTCACATTTTTGGAACTAACACTGCGACGTGCACCTCGTGAGAGATTCCTTAGGACTGAGTGACGTGCACCTCGTGAATGATTCCAAAACTGTGTGAAAATTGCTTATGCTCGAGAATATATACTCCTTCACCTCGAATTGCCTAAACATTATAATAGAGCTGCTATTGATTACCAAATCGCGCCCACTTTAGCGTCTGTTTTGGTCAGCCAATCACTATTACTAACATATATACTCTAGGGAAGATATTCCCTCCATTTATAAAAAAACAAAGCACGCTACCCTGACGTCATTTGTTTGTCTCGTCTTAGTGATAAACAACTCACCCCCTCGGTTTATTGTTACCCACTTCTACTGTCAGTTTCAGTGAGGCCGTGTAAACTTATTTCCTAACAATACTTATGGCTAACAAACATCTAAAATCCTGTACATATAATAATATTAATTTACACTACAATCACTCTGGCATTAACAGCACGTTATGATATAAAATACTGCCTCAACCTTTTTCATGTGGTAATATTTTGTCTGTGATATATTAGCAGTTGTACACAGACATTTAAAATTCATTCAAAATTAAGAGGTCGGGTCGCAGAAAATTAAAAATATGCATTCTATTAGTCATGCAAATAATATCGTTAAGTGCCACTTTAATTAAATCCACAATTAAGACCAAGTTTTGTATGTAAAGGATAGTTTGAGCTGAGGTAAATCTTTGTGTCGCGCCTTCTGAACATGCTGAAATTAAATACTACGTTTGGTACTTTTTCCGATATTTCGATTTTAAATTGGGCATTTACAATACACGCGCGCGGACATTTATCTAAAATTCTAGTGTGTTATATTCACATGACTTCCTCTAGCCATTCTTCAATATACTAGCCATTCTTACAAAAGCATATTCTTCTATCAACTTCATGTTAACCGAGATAAGAATTTATAGAAATGACTTTATTACACGTTTCCTTATAATACAATGGCAATATGGCACGCCTAAGCGACAGTCAGAACTTTTAAGAGCTGGTCGCCATTTGATGGCTTTGAATTCCTTCTCTTTGCATGAACACGAGAGAAGAAAGAAAGGAAAACAAACGAATAACGACTTCCCATCTGAGAAAAGTTGAAGTATTTAAACATTCAAACCAATAACAAGGAATATTTCGGAAATGGCTGAATTAAAAGAAAAAAAAATCCAATTGTGTGCTTTAACGAGATACACGTATTTTGTGAAGGAGAACTGTTCCACGTAAAGCGTATTTTGGTGTAGGGGGATTTTCTTGAAGATCTTAGTGTCGCATTGTTTGAAAATGCTGATCCTAAATACCAAATTTGGTATTTAACCGACTTTTCGTTTTTGAGTTATCCTGTTCACTGGCACACATACACACACATATGAAACTTTTTCTAAAAGAATTTTGTTTATTCAGCGGACATCAAAATCTTTCCAGTGAAATCTCGCTATCGAATTTTTGGGGTGATGCAATATTTCTGCTCATTGCTATAGCCATGCTAGCCTTTGGTTCCCGAGAGCGTGGGTTCAAACCCGGCAGAGGGCGATGGATGGATCCTTGGCATGGCTTCTTTCGGAAGGGAAGAAAGGCGGTAGTTCCGTATCGTAGATTTACGGCACCTAAAGAACCTCAAGCCTGATAAAGTGGCCTCAGAGCCAAATTTCCGGTATTTCACGCCCAATATAGAATGGGATGCTGAGAACCATAGTAGTTAAAGAGCGTGCATAAGCAAACACAAAAACTCATCACTATAGGTAAACAGTAGGGGAAGTAAGAATGTTTGGGGGAGGGATTCAAGGGACCTCAAAACATGTTTGTAATGAAACCTCGACATCGAACTTTTGGGTGGAATGTAATACTTCCTCTGCTTTAAGTACGCAGTAGAAGAAGTAAAAATACTATTTTAGGGGTTAATATAGCCCGTTATACATATTGCTATCAATATTTCATCCAAAATTGAAAATTACCAGAAATATTGCTTCGGTTTGCCGTAGTGTTACATATTGGCCATCCATGTATATTCCTTACAATAAAATCTAACCAGCTTTTGTTTTTATATTCTGTAGTAGAACATCATTTTTTTTTTTACTTTCTCTGCTACGTATAGTAAGTAGGGGAAGTATTGTATTCCACCCAAAAATTCGATACCGAGATTTCACCGGGAATACATGTTTTGAGACCCCCTGAATCCAAAAAAAGCATTTTGGAAACATGTCCGTGTATGTGTGTGTCTGTGAACAGCATAACTCAGAAACGAACAGTCGGATAAACACCAAACTTGGTATTTAGGTTCAGTATCTTCCAGAGATGCGACACGAAAGTTTTCAAGAAAATCCCCCCACCCCAGGTTACCCATTACATGGAACATTTTTCGAAAATTTTAATTTTCTCAAAAATGGTTCTAACATTTTTGATTAAAATATCATATGTTTAAGATATTTTTATAACAAATAAAACGTATATCTTGAACTTTCTGGGAATGTCTCCAAAAGTATTCTTCATAGTGAACGACATTTGCATAACTGGTAAACCATAAGAGATAGACAAAATTTTACTGCACAAAGATGTAGATCGCATTAAAATACACAATTTATGTCATATACATTTTTTGTTCAGTGAACCATTTTCGAGATATTGCTTGTTATTCCTTTAAATTTTCCAATACTTATACTTTTTCTCAAATTCGTTGTTCATTTTGTTTCTCCTGGTAATGCAAAGAGAATGGAATGCTCCACATAGCAACCAGATCTTAAAATATTTGACTATCGCTTAAAACCTAGCAATTCCCCTTGCATCTACAAGAAAATTAGCAATAAGATTAACATCTCAATATCTCGATTAACATGAAGCATATGGAGAATAAGCGTTTGTAAAAATAGTTTATACAAGAGTAGAGAAAGTCATTTGAGTGTAACGCAGATTTTTTTGTCTTAGGGTGTAGCTGAATATGAAAAAAAATGAATTTGCGGGAAAATGAAATAATATATATATAATGTAAAATAATTAAAATACGATAATGAAATCGCAGAAGCCATTCACTATTCACATTTAGCATGTCTGTGAAATTGCAGTTTATCGTATATAATTCCTGTCAAATATGACTTTACGTAATGCCTTGCAAATGTGAACAAGTAATGTTAGAATGAAAGTTAGACATTGTAATGCTAAATCTTACCCACATATGTGTGTGGTATTTGAAAAAAGTGTAAGTTAAGGAAGTAAATATCGCTTACATATCGTATCGTCGTAATAGGAAATGATTGTCATTTGTTTTGCTACATCTTCTGTTTTCTCAGATGCTAAATTGTGACCACTTTTCGTGTGATTCCAAAAGTATCCCTCTCCATTTAAAGTCATTCTAGCAAATTAACGGAGAGAAAATATTTAATATTAACATGTAGAAACATTACTGTTTACGTGTTCCGAGGTTTTTACTTTCTGCGCTACGTAAAGTAGGGGAAGTATTGTATTCCACCCAAAAATTTGATGTCGAGATTTCACCGTAAATGTATAATTTGGGAACCCTTGAACCTAAAAAGAAGCATTTTTAGAAGATGGTACGAGTATCTTCCAAATACGCGACACGAAGATTTTCAAAATATCACCCACCCCAAACTACCCTTTACATGGTACTTTTTCGAAATTGTTCATTTTCTCAAAATGGCTGTAACGATATTAACTATAATACCATATGTTAAGATATTTTCAAGACAAATAAAATGTATATCTTGAATTTTCTGGGAATAGCATATGAAGTCCTTGTATAATGTTGTATAACTGGTAAACGTTAAGCGACAGGGGAAAAACGTAACACAAAAGAAATGTACATCTCTTTAAAACACACAATTTATTTCAAACAACATTTTTGTGACACCAGCAATTTTCAATATATCGTTAATGATTCGAATAGTTCAATACATTGTCATCCTTTTAAAGTCAGTTGTATAAACTTTCGTAAGAATAGTTTGTACACCCACTAACAAACGATAGTAGGTAGAGAAAACTACGTGAGGGCAGCACATCAGATTTCTTTTTAAGACTTCACAGTTTTTTCGTTCTACACTTTCTCGGCTTCCGTAATCAAATGTGTAAATATAATTTCTCACACAGTTGAGATAAAGAAAGGAAATTTTGCTATGCGAGGGAAGTTTTTCGCCAGCTGGGCCTTCGAGGGCGGAGGCATATGTATGACGTCAGACAAAACCAGTGCGGGAGGAACCAAAATGAGGTTTGGAGTTCTCGGAAAATGAAACAAGTTGCACGTTTTATTTAAATCCGTTTGGAGGCGCTGCCAACGCCGGCAAGAATAGTAACCCAGCAAACGCGTGACGTCATGCGGGATAATTGTTTTGGATGAAGGACGCTTGGAGCTCATCTCCTGTATTCAGCAACAAAATTCGATTAGTATGGCATTAATCTTAATTCACTTTTACACGACTTGATGCGAGGACGAGTGTCTCGCTAGCACGAAACTGAACTGCAAGGAGAACGTTGTGTCTTATTTTAGTTGGTATCGAGTTTCTAAATGTTAACAAATGGGAGATTAGCTTTCAATTTTCACAAATTGAACTATATGATAAGGGAAAACTGATTTATCACATTTGAATGGTGTATTATGGGACAAATAGATAACAAGAGAAACAAACATCTGGTGTGTTACATTCATATGGCTTTCTCTATCTCTTCAGGCAGTATTTTTAACATTTCAATAATTTCAGTCTAATTATATAATATATAAATTCAATAACAGCCCGCCTTGAAGCAATATGTGTATGTAACAATATATAAAAAGTGTATAGTACAGTCATTGTATATGTTTATATTATTGTAAACATGTTCAATAATGTTATGTGAATGCATTACGTAATTTAATAATGTAGGAGTTGTGAGAAATAGGTCAAAAGTTGCTAATAATGAGGTAACAATGAGGTAACCTTGAGGCAATAATGAGTAAGATAGTTTAATAATGTTATTAGTCATTATTGGAGCAACAATAATGTAATTTTAGTGACAGTTTATAAAAATAGCCAATCAACAACCAGAAAAAACTTTAGTTAAATGAAGGTATTCTATTGGACTAGGATTAGCCAATCGGAAACTGAAATATAGCAAGATTTACAAATTTAGAAGTCAGTTGCCTGCAAACAGTGTACCTAACCAGACGCAAAAAGTGTCCACGAGAGATTTAATATGTATTCGTGTGAGACGAAAAATAAGTTTACGTGTTAAAAAGTGTAGCTAATTAATAAAAAGAAGCTCACAGCTCTCTCTATATCAGAGAAGTGTTATTTAAATCGTGTCAAGCATTAATAAAAGGAGTGAAGTATAATTACAATCTGTGTAAGCCTACATTCCTAGTCGCATCACAACCCTGCTAAGAGAAACGTGTCTCTAACAATAATACTGATGCAGCCGAGGCAAACATAAATATATAATATTTAAAGAAAGTCAAATTACAAAGTTAATATTTTTTTAAACTTGGGGCAAAGGCCACCTGAAAGTACATTTGGGGCGAAGGCTACCGGAAACTGTTTACTGTACGTGCGGCTGCAACTACTACAAGTTCGGCTCCCCAACAATTGAAATATAATACAACTCCTTCAATACAAACTACTTCAAATTGACGCCCAAAGCGTGGTAAAAATAACGTAACAAACCATTTCTCACTCTACCCTTTATCGCTTATTAGTGGGTATACCGTTTATTCTTACGAACGTTTATTTTTATGTCTTTTCCATTTTAATTTAGATAAACCTTTGTAGAAGTAGCTACATTACACATTTCGTTATAGATACAAAGAGAACAGCGATAGTCAAATGCTTAACAACTGCACGCTATATGCTGGCATTAAAATTCCATACTGTTTCCATGACAGCGAGAAACAGCTGATGTCTACAGAAGCTTAAAAGAATATGTCAACCATTAATAACGGATATCTCGGAAATGCCTGATGCCACAAAAAAGTTTATTCGAAATAACTTTTGTGTTTTAAAGGGATCTACATGTTTTGTGTCGTGCGTTTTCGTCTATCGCTTAACGTTTCAGTTATACAAAATTCCTTCAGAATAAAGAGGGTTTCACAGGCTGTTCTCAGAAATTTCAGGGTATACAATTTATTTATCATGTAAACATCTTTAATATGGTATGCTAATCCAAATATGTAGCAATTTTTAGAAAATCAAAAATTTCGAAAAGTGTTCCATGTAAAGTATAGTTTAGGTTAGGGGCATTTGCTTGAAAATCTTAGTGGTTGTAAGTTTGGTATTTATCCGACTTATCCTTTTCGAGTTATGAAGTTCACACACATACGACCTTTTTATAAAAATGTTTTTTTTATTCAGGGGCCTCAAAACATGTATTTTCGGTGAAATCTTGGTATCGAATTTGTGAGTGGAATGCAAAACGTTCTCTACCTATCACGGACGTGATAGAGAAAGTGAAAAAGATATATTATATTTCAGCGAAACAATATGGTTTGGACATGAGATGCTTATGGAGTGTTACCGAAGATTGCTTTTGAATGCATCGATTAAGGAGACGAAAAAAAGGTCAGCTCCAAGACATACAAGAATTGAGTTAAAGGAAGGAGAGACAATTGAGAGAAGGACAATGGATAGATGGGACAGAACGGTTTTTGGCAATAAGACAACTTGTCTGGTTTAATGTAAACCTATATCAAAAGATGTAAACACTGTAAAATACTGACAATCGAATTCCCAATTCGCCACATCGATGTCGGTTTGAGAGGAACGAAGCTAGCTTACCCGGCGTTGCACGCATGATTGTTTAAACCTCTAAGTACAGGGAGAGTCAAAAGACTATGAACCGACTGCGCGGTGTTTTTCCTGCCCGCGTCCTCGGCGCTCGTTGCCGTCTGTCGCTATCATAGAAAGGCGCGAATGAAAGCATTAACATTTTTAAAATACTTTTTAAGGCTTTACTTAACAACTTTATGCAAGTGTGATTGAGGATAGAATTATTAGTAGAGATTTGTGGCCTCCTCGGTCCCCCAACCTAACCCCCTGCGATTTCTATCTCTGGGATAACTTAAAACATATAGTGTACAAGACAAACCCACACGTCCTGAAAGAATTAAAACAAAATATCCGCCAGGAAATTGCCAGCATTTCTCAGCGTGAACTACGGCGAGTGATGGATAGTTTCCTAAAGAGGTGCCAAAAATGTATGGACAACGATGGTGGGCAGTTTCAGCATCTCCTTTCATAAAGTTGGTAAGTAAAGCTTTTAAAAGTAGTTTTTAAAATGTTGTATGGTTTCATCCGCGCCTTTCTATGATAGCGGCAGACGGCAAGAGCCCCAAGGACGTGGACAGGAAAAACACCGCGCAGCTGGTTCGTAGTTTTTTGCCTCTCCCTGTGTAAAGATTTCATCAGTTTCACTATCTCCATCCCCACACTTTATAAAGTGTACCTAAAACACCCTATTAGTCCTCCCATTTATCTCTTATTACTGTAATTTCGTAAAGTCCCGTATATTCCTAATAAGGGAAGAAAAAATTCTATTATATTCACGAAAATGAAATGTTGCATAACTTCCCCCAACAGTGTTTGACGTTCTGAAAATGTAACTGTTTTTTAGCGCTGAAGCAGTTATGACATAATTAGAAACCGTTTTTTAATGCAAAACCCTTTCTATTTTACTCTTCTCTATCTATTTTACGTCACCTCAACTGCGTGTTCATACCACGAGGGATACGTTAGGATGTATCTCGTGGCCCGGTGTGTGGCGGACAGTTACCCTTATAGGTCTCATCCCTGTACTACACAATCTTGCTTCGTTACGTGTCCATGTGCATAGCAACTGTATCTCTGCTTTTACACGGCAGTTCAGATGGAATTTAGTTTCATTTTTACTTTCTCTACTACGTATAGTAAGTAGGGAAGTATTGTATTCCACCCAAAAATTCGATACCGAGATTTCACCGGAAATATATGCTTTGAGGCCCCCTGAATAAAAAAAAGCATTTTTGGAAACATGTCCGTCTGTGTGTGTCTGTGAACAGCATAACTCAAAAACGAACAGTGGATAAACACCAAACTTTGTATTTAGGTTCAGTATCTTCCAGAGATGCGACACGAAGGTTTTCAAGAAAATCCCCCCCACCCAAGATTACCCTTTACATGGAATATTTTTGGAAAACTTTAATTTTCTCAAAAATGGCTCTAACGATTTTGATTAAAATATCATATGTTTAAGATATTTTCATGACAAATGAAATGTATATCTCGAATTTTCTGGGAATGTCTCCAAAAGTATTCCTCATTGTGAACGACTTTTGCATAACTGGTAAACCATAAGAGATAGACAAAATTTTACTGCACAAAAAATGTAGATCGCGTTAAAATACACAATTTATGTCATATACACTTTTTTTTTGAGTGAACCATTTTCGAGTTATTGCTTGTTATTCTCTTAAATTGTTCAATACTTTTTCTAAAATGGGAATTCGTTATTCATTTTTACTTTCTCTACTACGTATAGTAAGTAGGGGAAGTATTGCATTCCACCCAAAAATTCGATACCGAGATTTCACCGGAAATACATATTTTTTGAGACCTCCTGAATCCAAAAAAAGCATTTTTGGAAACATGTTCGTGTGTGTGTCTGTCTGTGTGTCTGTCTGTGTGTCTGTGAACAGCATAACTCAAAAACGAACAGTCGGATAAGCACCAAACTTGGTATTTAGGTTCAGTATCTTCCAGAGATGCGACACGAAGGTTTTCAAGAAAATCCCCCACCCCAGACTACCCTTTACATGGAAGATTTTTCGAAAATTTTAATTTTCTCAAAAATGGCTCTAACGATTTTGATGAAAATATCATATGTTTAAGATAATGTTATGAGAAATGAAATGTATATCTCGAATTTTCTGGGAATGTCTCCAAAAGTATTCTTCATTGTGAACGACTTTTGCATAACTGGTAAACCATAAGAGATAGACAAAATGTTACTACACAAAAAATGTAGATCGCGATAAAATACACAACTTATGTCACATACATTTCTTTTGTTGAGTGAACCGTTTTCGAGATATTGCTTGTTATTTCCTTAAATTTTCCAATACTTATACTTTTTCTCAAATTCGTTATTCATTTTTTTATGTCCTGGACATGCAAAGAGAATGGAATGCGCCACATAGCAACCAGCGTTAAAATATTTGACTATCGCTTAAAAGCTACCATATTCCCCTTGCATCTACAAGAAAATTACCAATAAGATTGACATCTCGATATCTCGATTAACATGAAGCATATGGAGAATAAGCGTTTGTAAAATTAGATTGTACAAGAGTAGAGAAAGTCATGTGAGTGTAACACATCAGATTTTTTTATGTCCTGGACATACAAAGAGAATGGAATACTCCACATAGCAACCAGCTGTTAAAATATTTGACTATCGCTTAAAGCCTACCAATTCCCCTTGCATCTACAAGAAAATTAGCAATAAGATTAACATCTCGATTAACATGAAGCATATGGAGAATAAGCATTTGTAAAAATAGTTTATACAAGAGTAGAGAAAGTCATGTGAGTGTAACACATCAGATTTTTAGTATTGGTTTAGACTTAAGGTGGAACTTTGTGTCGTGGTATTAAATATTCAATGCTGTATTTACTTTGGCGAGTGAGGAAAACCAGAAAAAAACAATCAAATTGATCGACACACAAGATTTGAACCCTGGACGTCCCGAATGTGGGTCGCAGATGTTACTGCTTGAGCCATTCCACCTGTTACACCTTTCTTCTGTGCTGTAGAAAGTATGCTCTTTTAGTATGTGTCCTTATTACTAAATTTCAAGTAATTCAAATAATATTTTATGTTGCATATTTTGCCTGTTTTGTTAATAAGTTTAATGCTTTAGCAGCAAATTATGCTGAATATTAGTTTCTCTTATAGTTATATTTTGTAAATATATTTTTAATTTATATTCACATTTGATTTACAAATATATTTCCGAATAATATTATCTACCTTCGAGTCAGTGTTGAAACTTGCAAAAAATGATGGCAGCTCATACTCAACACAATTAATTCACATCACATAGGTGAATTACCGCCTTATCTGGTCCTACCCGTTCCCTCACGGTATGAAGGTGGCTGTCAAGGAGTTCTCGGAATTGATTTTAAGTGTAGTGATTATATTTCTTCGTAATATTAAATTTAGTTTAAGTTTTATTATTTAATATCTCTTAACATTTATAAAAATGTAACCTACTAATTTGCACAAGGTACAGCATTTCAAAATATATTACTTTGTCCAGTTTTTTCAACTGTCACTGCTTTAAGTTCCTATGTAGTTCATCTTCACAGGGAGTTCACTTCACTAAGGTGAACTAGTTCGATTCTCCGTCACTTCACTTACTTCGTGACGTAGCCTCTTCACGCCGGCCGGCTCACTTCACTCGAGAGTCGAACACAAGACCTCCGCAACGTCGCTCCGCAGTAGCACTCGCTGCATGTCACAACAGCCGTCACCAACTCGCTCGGGGAATGTCGCACCAGAAACGCAGTCGCTAACTCGCTCGAACTCGACTCGCAACTGACTGGACTGCGCGAGAACACTCGCTTATATAGGCAGTTGAATCTTCCACAGAAGGTTCTCGAACGTTCTAGAACTGTTTCGACACACTTTCTGAAGGACGGGGGAGGGATATAAAGCTTCCAGAAAGTTCTAGTTATCTCCCGAAAGCGCACCCAGTGTTCACGCTGGCGAGCACAGTTATCATTGTTTACTCCGACCGCTCGGCGCCGACCTCTCGAAAACCTTGGGCCATAGCCACTACGTCACAATATGCAACCGTTAATAGTTTTAGAAATTAAATTCTGAAAATATCGCTGCAGGTTCATAATCGTTCAATCGTTCTACAGTTGAAACTTAGTTACATAAAACTGCCTTAAACTTTTATTTTTACTTTCTCATACCAAGTACAAGGTGTGTTTTTAAAGCAAGTACCAAAAATTTTAAAAAAAAAATAATAGAAAATTAATTTCCAAATATTTATTATCATTCATTACACCTTACACTACTTCTCCACATAGTCACCGCCATTATTCAGGCACTTGCCGTAACGGGAAACCTGGTCATCTTTAGATGAATAAACAGATGAGAATCGCTTGGTGCCAAATCCGGACTGTGGAGAGGGTGGTCGAATTGTTCCCAATCAAATGATGCGATCATATCTTGAGTTTGTTTGACTGTGTGTGGCCGGGCATTGTCACGCATTATTGTTTTCCTATACACCTCACACAGCTGGCGATGAATGTTTGCTAGCGTAACATTTCTCGCATTCAATAAAAGATTCACTAATCTGACTTAACAGTCGGCGGGTCGTTTGATTCCTTTGAACATTTCGAAACGCTCTAACAACAGGAAAACAGAAAGTAACGATCGCCCACAGCTGTGTCTGACTTCATGATGAATGGAGGAAATTATCACGGATACTCAAAATCACGACTGCAGCGGCAAAATATTAAAACGGTACGTACTTTAAAAACATGCCTCGTAGGTACGGAAGGTATTGTATTCAACCCAAGAATTCGATACCGAGATTTCACCGAAAATACATGTTTTAGGTCCCCTGAATAAAATAACAAACATTTTTAGAAAAATGTTTGTATGTGTATGTTTGTGTGTGCATGTGTGTGTCTGTGAACAGCGTAATTCAAAAACGAAAAGTCGTACAAATACCAAAATGGATGTTTAGGTTCAGTACCTTTCAAAGATGCGACACGAAGATTTTCAAGAGAATCCCCACCGCAAACTACACTTTACATGGAACATTTTTAGAAATTCTGATTTTCTGAAAAATGGCTCAAACGATTTTGATCAAAATACCAAATATTTAAGTTACTTAAATGATAAATAAAATGCATATCTTGAATTTTTTTGGGAATAGCCTGTGAAGTCTTATTCGCTCAGAAGGAATTTTGTATAATCTTGTAAAGGTTAAACGATAGACGAAAACGTACTACAACAAAAAATGTAGATGTTTAAAGCATACAATTTTTTTTCAAATAACTTTTTGTGGCATTAGCCATTTCTGAGATATCCGTTATTAATAGTTCGCATTATTCAATACTTATCCATTATTTTAAAGTCCTGTGAATTTTCAGTTGTTTCTCGCGACGTCATGGAAACAGTATGGAATTTTAAGGCCAGCATATAGCGTCCAGTTATTAAACATTTGACTATGTTTATCTCGATTAAAATTAATAGATAGAAAGGTAAGTTTTCGTAGGAATAATTTGTATACCCACTAACAAGTTATAGAATGTAGAGAAAGACACGCGAATGTAACACATCAGATTTTTCAAATAGCGCCTAGGGCTACTGTTGTTGTTATTGTTAATATTTTATTCTGTGATTGTTATTTGTGTTGTTTACTTCGTTTTGAACGCATGGCAGTTTAGGGAATCTCTTCTGTCAAGGTTCGTTTCTCCCTTGTGTAAAAGAGGTTCTAAAATAGATTTGTGGTGCATGCAAGGGGGATGTAGGACCTGCCACAACAATGAATCAGATACCCAGGTCTTCTCCCAAAATAGATCTCATTTTACACGTGTTCATGTTCTGGCCAAAGTGAGGAAAACCTAAACTGAACGCCGAAAATAATTTGTGCTGCTAATAAGTTCTGGATACTTTAGTTATGATAGTTAAAATTTTGGTTAAAGTTGGCAATATGTATAATGGTTCTTTAACTTTTATCGCAGTAAAATTTAAAAAAAAAATACTTCAACTTTTTTATTGTTCCACTTATACCCCGCCCTTAACTGCAATGGTGACATCGGTGGCGTTTTATCTTTGAAACACATTGCCTATCACTGTTAACTCGTTTACATTAGATTTATGGCTTTTCTTTGGGTCATTTTTATTGACTAGATCACACATACACACATCCACACTCTCATTCATACTTCAGACTCTGCGGAGGTTAGGGAATAATCTTGGCTAGAGAAAAATTCCCTCCCCAACCGGGATTCCATGCCGGGACCCCTCGCACAACAAGTAGGTGCTCTAACAACTGAGCTGCGAGACCAGCTCGCGACTATTCTTATTAAAGCTATCATCAGCAAAATACACGTGGTTCTGAAGTACTCTCTAAGGCCATGTGAAAGGTAGGTGGAGGGAATGCAAATCCCCTATAGGATTATGATCAAAATATCATATATTACATATATTTACATGAAAATAAAATGTATATTTGAATTCTCTGGGAATAGCTTGTGATGCCCTCTTCATTCGGAAGGAATTTTGTATAATCTTGTATAACTGTAAACGTTAAGTGACAGACGAAAACGTGCTACACAAAAAACGTAGATCTCTTTAAAACACACAATTTACCTCAAATAATTTCTTTTGTGGCATCAGCCGTTTTCGAGATATCGTTATTCATGGTTCGAATTTTTCAATACTTAAGCCATTTTTAGTCCTGTGGATTTTCAGTTCTTTCTCACGATGTTGTGTTTTAATTTTAAGGCCAGCATATAGCGTCCAGTTCTTAAACACTACTTTTCCTGTCCCTATAATCTAACAATGTGTGTATAATAAATATATATATATATATGTTTAGTAACTACATACTAACATAATGGAGGAAGAAAGAGAAGAAAAAAAGGAAAGAAAAGGAAAAAAATATTTGACTATCGCTTAAGGCGTACTATGTTCCCCTTGTTTTGTATTTGCAAGGGCAATATAGAAAAACAGTAGCCTTTAAGCATAGACATATCTCTTAATAGCTGGTTGCTAGGTGCAGCACCATTCTCTTTGCAACAGATTAATACTCTTTGCATATTCAAGACAAAAAAAATGAATAACGAATTCCCATTTGAGAAAAAGTATATGTATTGAAACATTTAAGGGTATAACAAGCAATATCTCGAAATGGTTCACTCAACAAAAGAAATGTACATGACATAAATTGTGTATTTTAACGCGATCTACATTTTTTGAGTAGTAAAATTTTGTCTCTATCTCTTATGGTTTACCAGTTATGTAAAAGTCGTTCACGATGAAGAATACTTTTGGAGATGTTCCCAGAAAATTCGAGATATACATATAATTTGCCATAAAAATGTCTTAAACATATGATACTTTAATCAAAATCGTTGGAACTGTTTTTGAGAAAATAAAAATTTTCGAAAAATGTTCTATGTAAAGGCTAATCTGGTGTGGGAGATTTTGTTGAAAACCTTCGTGTCGCATCTCTGGAAGATACTGAACCTAAATACCAAGTTTGGTGTTTATCCGACTGTTCGTTTCTGAGTTATGATGTTTACAGGCACACACACAGACATGTTTTCAAAAATACAGTGCTTCGACCCTTAAGAACTAGCTCTTATGTACCGTTCCTCCGTCTACCGTTCTCCAGGGTAATTAATCTCCTTTACCGAATCAGAGAAACAATACCCCATTTTATGACAACCCACGTCCAACATAACATCCAAGCAGGCCTCCATTCTCCTATTGGACTCCAGAAACTGTGGTGGTAAATATTGTTTTCTTAGTAATTGCGTTTCGCTGCACTGAGAGAGAATGAGATTCCATGTTTCTCTTTCACCGCAGAGTGGGCATACACTCACTCAGTTAATTTGTTGCCTTTCCAGGCGACCGACCAGTCTTAGTCACGCGCAACCGCTTCTTTCCTCTCGCGTAGTTAACTAAATAAGCCTCCCTCCCCCAGCTCCGCGCTATTTGACACTGTAAGTTAAGTGAAATTTTAGCCGTACATTGTGATTCTGTCTGTCAATATCACGTAGTCGCCTCTGAATTACCTTCCTTCCGCTTACGTCCCATGTCCCTCCCCTGTAGCCAAATGTACCCCACTCTAAGCCCCATCGCAATTTCGTTGCCCAACACGTATCCCACCCTTCCCGTACTCGCTCCCGGAAACACACCGCGCGTAGAACTGCCTAATCTCCGCGTACTATGTGTAACCAGTACATAACTGCGCTTATTTTTACTTTCTCTATTACGTATAGTAAGTAGGGGAAGTATTGCGTTCCACCTAACAATTCGATACCGAGATTACATCGGAAATATATGTTTTGAGACACCTTGAATCCAAAAAAAGCATTTTCGGAAACATGTCCGTGTGTGTGTCCGTGTGTGTGTGTGTGTGTGTGTGTCTGTCTGTGAACAGCATAACTCAGAAACGAACAGTCGGATACACACCAAACTTGGTATTTAGTTTCAGTATCTTCCAGAGATGCGACACTAAGGTTTTCAAGAAAATTCCCCCACTCCAGATTACCCTTTACATGGAACATTTTTCGAAAATTTTAATTTTCTCAAAAATGGCTCTAACGATTTTGATTAAAATATCTATATTTAAGATACTTTCATGGCAAATAAAATGTTTATCTTGAATTTTCTGGGAATGTCTCCAAAAGTATTCTTCATGTGAACGAGTTTTGCATAACTGGTAAACCACAAGAGATAGACAAATGTTTACTACACAAAAAATGTAGATCGCGTTAAAACACACAATTTATGTCATATACATTTTTTTGTTGAGTGAAACATTTTCGAGATATTGCTTGTTATTCCCTTAAATTTTCCAATACTTATACTTCTTCTCAAATTCGTTATTTATTTTTTTTGTCCTGGTAATGCAAAGTGAATGCGATACTCCACATAGCAACCACCTCTTAAAATATTTGACTATCGCTTAAAGCCTACTATATTCCCCTTGCATCCACAAGAAAATTAGCAATAACATTGAAATCTCGATTAACATGAGGCATATAGAGAATAAGCGTTTGTAAAAATAGTTTCTACAAGAGTAGAGAAAGTCATGAGAGTGTAATACATCAGATTTTTATTATATATGTGTTCTAAAACGGTATAAAATGAAGTAGGAATATAAATTTTTGTAAGAATAATTTGTGTACCCACTAATAAACGATAGAGGTTAGAGAAAATCATGTGAATATACAGAGAGAACCAAAAGACTACGAACCGGGTGCGCGGTGTTTTTCCTGTCCGCGTCCTCGGCGCTCATTGCCGTCTATCGCTATCATAGAAAGGCGCGGGTGAAACCATACAACATTTTTAAAACTACTTTTAAAGGCTTTACTTAACAACTTTATGAAAGTGTTTTTGAGTAGAGATTTGACGCCCCCTCGGTTCCCCGACTTAACTCCCTGCGATTTCTATTTCTGGGGTAACTTAAAACAAAGTGTACACGACAAACCCACGTACCCTTGAAGAATTAAAACAAAATATCCGCCAGGAAATTTCTTAACATGAACTACGGCGAGTGATAGACAAGAGGTGCCAAAAATGTATGGACAACGACGGTGGCCAGTTTCAGCATCTCCTTTCATAAAGTTGGTAAGTAAAGCCTTTAAAAGTAGTTTTAAAAATGTTGTATGGTTTCATCCGCGTGGACGGCAACGAGCGCCGAGGACGCGGACAGGAAACACCGTGCAGCCGATTCGTAGTTTTTTGCCTCTCTCTGTATTATATCATATCTTTTTTTTCTCACATACAAGCCTATAATATATTTTTTCTGGGTTTTTTCAAGAAAGCTCAACGGTGCAGTCTCTTGGGTATGTTCACCCAACATCGACTTGGATGGCACTTTAACCTAGGTCGTGACGAGAGGTTGGTATCTCTGTATGCACGTCATCTTTGGAAACCATAGTTTATGTTTTTGGCATATATGTAAATGCTCGATGGTTTGAGATATTACTTGTATATAATTGCATTCTTGGACAGTTTTGCTACCACATTGATAACGCCAGCTGTTATCAGAACAGTCTGTTTATCCGACACTTGACGTTTCAATTTAACCACCAAGCGATACAATATGACACGCTTATCTAAAAGATAAGGAATTTCCTTCACAATGGCCACCGTAAAAGGGTAGCAGCACGTTTCACAAAATTTCATTTTCCTTAATAATTTAAAAATGTTTTTATTACAGAAAATGGTAGATAAAATCTTCAAAACTCGCATCTTCTGCTGCAGTTATATGTTATTTGTACAATGTGTTGAGAAAGAATGGGATATATTCCATTCACAATACTTCCTCTACCCTCTATCGTTTATTATGCTTATAAAACCATTCTCTTGGCTACTTTATTTTAATTGAGATTAACCTTTGCAAAAATAGCTATATTACACATTTTGGTATAGATGCAAAGGGAGTAACGGTAGTCGAATGTTTAAAAACTGGCCTTAAAAGTCCATGCTGTTTCCATGCAATCGCGAGAAACAACTGAACAGCGAAAGGAGTTTAAAAAGGAAGACAAAGAAATGGCTGATGACACAAAAAAAAATTCTGATGTGTTACACTCACATGACTTTCTCTACTCTTGTACAAACTATTTTTACAAACGCTTATTCTCCACCTACTTCTTGTTAATCGAGATAAACATTTGCAGACTCTATCTTATTGCTAATTTTCTTGTAGATGTAAGGGGAATATATATTTACAAGGGCAATATAGAAATACAGTAACCTTTAAGCATATACATATCTCTTAATAGCTGGTTGCTAGGTGCAGCACCATTCTCTTTGCCACAGATTAATACTCTTTGCATATACAAGACAAAGAAATGAATAACGAATTCCCATTTGAGAAAATAAATATTGAAAAATTTAAGGGAATAACAAGCAATATCTCGAAAATGGTTCACTCAACAAAAAAATGTATATGACATAAATTGTGCATTTAACGCGATCTACATTGTTTGTGTAGTAAAATTTTGTCTGTCTCTTATGGTTTACCAGTTATTCAAAAGTCGTTCACAATAAAGAATACTTTTGGAGACATTCCCAGGAAATTCAAGATATACATTTTATTTGTCATGCAAATTTCTTAAACATATGATATTTTAATCAAAATCGTTAGAGCCATTTTTTAAAAAAATTAAAACTTACGAAAAATGTTCCATGTAAAGGGTAGTCTGGGGAGGGGGGATTTTCTTGAAAATCTTCGTGTCGCATCTCTGGAAGATACTGAACGTAAATACCAAGTTTGGTGTTTATCCGACTGTTCGTTTCTGAGTTATGCTGTTCACAGACACACACACACACGGACATGTTTCCGAAAATGCTTTTTACTCTCTCTACTACGTATAATAAGTAGGGGAAGTATTGCATTCCACCCAAAAATTCGATACCGAAATTTCACCGGAAATACATGTTTTGAGACCTCTTGAATCCAAAAAAAGCATTTTTGGAAACATGTCCGTGTGTGTGTCTGTGTGTGTGTGTGTGTCTGTGTGTGTGTGTGTGTCTGTGTGTGTGTGTGTGAACAGCATAACTCAAACACTAACAGTCGGATAAACACCAAACTTGGTATTTACGTTCAGTATCTTCCAGAGATGCGACACGAAGATTTTCAAGAAAATCCCCCCACCCCAGACTACCCTTTACATGGAACATTTTTCGAAAATTTTAATTTTCTCAAAAATGGCTCTAACGATTTTGATGAAAATATCATATGTTTAAGATAATGTCATGTGAAATGAAATGTATATCTCAAAATTTCTGGGAATGTCTCCAAAAGTATTCTTCATTATGAACGACTTTTGCATAACTGGTAAACCATAAGAGATAGACAAAATTTTACTACAAAAAAAATGTA
Source organism: Deroplatys truncata (assembly GCA_030765065.1). Lineage (NCBI taxonomy): Eukaryota > Metazoa > Arthropoda > Insecta > Mantodea > Mantidae > Deroplatys > Deroplatys truncata. The sequence goes on along the minus strand of CM060975.1, from coordinate 312,027,179 downwards.
GATCGCGTTAAAATACACAACTTATATCATATACATTTTTTTTGTTGAGTGAACCGTTTTCGAGTAATTGCTTGTTATTTCCTTAAATTTTCCAATTCTTATACTTTTTCTCGAATTCGTTATTCATTTTTTTATGTCCTGGACATGCAAAGAGAATGGAATGCGCCACATAGCAACCAGCGATAAAATATTTGACTATCGCTTAAAAGCTACCATATTCCCCTTGCATCTACAAGAAAATTACAAATAAGATTGACAACTCGATATCTCGATTAATATGAAGCATATGGAGAATAGGCGTTTGTAAAAATAGATTGTACAAGAGTAGAGAAAGTCATGTGAGTGTAACACATCAGATTTTTTTGGATTCAGGGGGTCTCAAAACATGTATTTCCGGTGAAATCTCGGTATCGAATTTTTGGGTGGAATACAATACTTCCCCTACTTACTATACGTAGTAGAGAAAGTAAACATAGTTGAAAGAAATTGTGTGTTTTAAAGAGAGAGAACTTTTTTGTGCAGTCCGTTTTCGCATATTGCTTAACGTTTACCAGTTGTATAAGATTATACTAGTTTCTTTTTTAATGAAGAGGACTTCACGGGATATTTCCAGAGAATTCAAGATATATATTTTATTTGTCATATAAATATATGTAATATATGGTGTGTTATTCAAAATCACTTTAGCCCTTTTTTTAGAAAATAAAAACTTTCAAATAATGTTCCATATCATGGGTAGTTTTGTGTGGGGGAATTTTCTTGAAAATATTCCTTGAAGTAGGAATGTTCTTTACGTTGTTTACTGTTACGTATGAAAAGTCAGTTTGAAGATGATGTATTATATTACAACTGTTGGGGAGCCGAGCTTGAAATTCGTTGCAACCGCACGTATAGTAAACAGTTTCCGGTAGCCTTCGCTCCAAATGTATTTTTAGGTGGCCTTTGTCCCAAGTTAAAAAAATATTAACTTTGTTTCTTTAAATATTTTATATTTATGTTTGCATCGGCTGCGTCAGTATTTGTTATAGACACGTTTCTCTTTGCACGGCGTGATGCGACAAGAATGTAGGCTTACACAGACTATTATTTTACTTCACTCATTTTATTAATACTTGATGCGATTTAAATAACATTCTCTGATTTAAATAGAGAGCTGTGAGATTAATTAATTACACTTTCTAACACGTAAACTTATTTTTCGTCACACACGAATACGTATTAAATCCCTCGAGGACGCACAAGCAATGCGTCCAGTTATGAGCACTGTCTGCAGGCAACTGAACAGATTTCAACCGTCTAAACTTGTAAATTTCTGTATTTCAAGTCTCTGAATCCTACTCCAATAGAATACCTTCATTTAACTAAAGCTTTTTCTGGTTGTTGATTGGCTATTTTATAAACTGTCACTAAAATTACATTATTCTTACTCCAAGAATCACAAGTAGTACAGCTAAACTTTCTTACTCATTATTGACTCAAGGTTACCTCATTGTTACTTCATTGTTAGCAACTTTTAACTTATTATTCTCACAGCTCCTACATTATTAAATTAAGTAATGCATTCACATAACATTATTGAACATGCTTACAATAATATAAGCATATGCAATGACTGTTACATACATTTTATAAATTATTACATACACATATTGCTTCAAGGCGGGCTGTTATTGAATTTATATATTATATAATTTAACTAAAATCATTTAAGTGTTACAAATACCGCCTTTCGCATCTTTGGAAGATGCTGAACTTAAATATCAAGTTTCATATTTAACCGACTTCTCTATTTACTTTCTCTACTACGTATAGTAAGTAGGGGAAGTATTGTATTCCACCCAAAAATTCGATACCGAGATTTCACCGGAAATAATGTTTTGAGACCCTCTGAATCCAAAAAAAAAGCATTTTGGAAACATGTCCGTGTGTGTCTGTGAACAGCATAACTCAGGCGAACAGTCGGATAAACACCAAACATGGTATTTAGTTTCAGTATCTTCCAGCGATGCGACACGATGGTTTCCAAGAAAATCCCCCCTACCCAAGATTACCCTTTACATGGAACATTTTTCGAATTTTTTTTTCAAAAATGGCTCTAACGATTTTGATCAAAACATCGTATATTTAAGATACTTTTATGACAAATAAAATGTATATTTCGAATTTTCTTGGAATGTCTCCAAAGTATTCTTCATTGTGAACGACTTTTGCATAACTGGTAAACCATAAGAGATAGACAAAATTTACCACACAAAAAATGTAGATCGCGTTAAAATACACAATTTATGTCATATTTTTTTTTTTTTTTTTTTTTTGTTCAGTGAATCATTTTCGAGATATTGCTTGTTATTCCCTTAAAGTTTCCAATACTTTTTCTCAAATGGGAATTCGTTATTCATTTTTATGTCCTGGACATACAAAGACAATGGAATGCTCCACATAGCAACCAGTTCTTAAAATATTTGACTATCGCTTAAAGCCTACCAATTCCACTTGCACCTACAAGAAAATTAGCAATAAGATTAACATCTCGATTAACATGAAGCATATGGAGAATAAGCGTTTGTAAAAATAGTTTGTACAAGAGCAGAGAAAGTCATGTGAGTGTTACACATCAGATTATTTTAGTATCTGCTGATAAAATTGATTATTGTGTTAGTTTATTTCATGAAGTTAGCTGAAGGTATGTTTTGCCAAAATGAGTTACAGCGAGTATTACCGACGAAAACTGTGCGACTAAAGCGAAGACTTCAGCTTCACTTTCAAGCATCCAGCGATGCCCAAGAGTTTGCTTTGCGAAGAACAAAAACGTTTTGGAGAAATTCGCAAGTTTGGGGTGAACGACACAAGCGTTGTAATTAAAACAAGTAACTTCGGGGCTTAAACACATTCTAGAGTTCTTCTTTAAAGGGAAAGTTATTTCCTTGAAGCGGTGTTTGCGTTTACCTCATCTAGTTATTCGGCGCCTTCATCAGCCCATTGAAAGTTACACGCGATAAGGGCGCATAACTTAAAGTTTCAAACTGGGTTCATTGTGAACCTGGAAACATTCTGTTTGTACGTTCTTTCTCCATCACTTGCATTTAGAAGGTATACTAGTGTTTCAGAGTTTGGTTTATTGTACAATTTGTTCTACAGTTTGGTTAGCAATGCATACAATGTATATTCGTATATCATTTTACCCCTACATCTATTGTACAATGCTTGTTTTCTTATTGGGCCACTCAGATTGCTTGCCTCCCTGGCCATTTCGCTTACTGAGCGGCCCTTCCTTCTCTTACTTTTCTATACCATTTCTTTCTTTCTTTACCTTCCTTAATATGCTCCCACGTTCTTGATTTTGTTTCTTAGGACCTTTTATTGAGTCAGCCATATCTCCTTCCTTCATTTTCCTACATCTAACCAAATTTAGTCCAATTAATTCTTTGTAACCATTCTATACTTTTGGTCAATTTTTCTACTTCATCTGTAATTTCCCTGCTATTACTCAATCTTACTCTTAAATAGTCATATTCTTTGATTACCTCGAGTTCTTGACCACCTAGATACCATTTTTCTTCCTTCCTCCATTTATCAAGTAGTACTTATTTATATTTACCTTAATTCTCCATTATTCACACCTTCTTGAATTCCATTTATTGTTTTTGTAACCATATTATCGATATGGTGCCTACCATAAAATCGTCTGCGTATAATGAACCAGAACCTGGGATCTCCTTATCTCTTATTACTCGACAATGCTAATTTCTTATTTTTACTTTGTCTACTACGTATAGTAAGCAGGGGAAGTATTGTGTTCCACCCAAAAATTCGATACCGAGATTTCACCGGAAATACATGTTTTGAGGTGCACTGAATGCATATAAAACATTTTTGGAAACATGTCCGTGTGTGTGTGCCTGTGAACAGCATAACTCAGAAATGAACAGTCGGATAAACACCAAACTTGGTATTTAGGTTCAGTATCTTCCAGGGATGCGACACGAAGGTTTTCAAGAAAATCCCCCACCCCAGATTACCCTTTACATGGAACATTTTTCGAAAATTTTAATTTTCTCAAAAATGGCTCTAACGATTTTGATTAAAATATCATATGTTTAAGATATTTTCATGACAAATGAAATGTATATCTCGAATTTTCTGGGAATGTCTCCAAAAGTATTCTTCATTGTGAACGACTTTTGCATAACAGGTAAACCATAAGAGATAGGCAAAATTTTACTACACAAGAAATGTAGATCGCGTTAAAATACACAATTTATGTTATATACATTTTTTTTTAGTGAACCATTTTCGTGATATTGCTTGTTATTCCCTTAAATTTTCCAATACTTAATACTTTTTCTCAAATGGAAATTCGGCAGAGAGTCTCAAACGTGCATTTCTGGTGGAATCGCGGTATAGAGTTTTTTTTGTGGAATGCAATACTTCTTCCACTTACTATAGACAAGAAAGTAAAATTTGAACTAAATTGTTAAACACATCTAGAAACTACTATCTCGAGTGAAACTCATACATAGAAAAGAAAATTGAAATACACTGTTAACTCAGTTCTTTCTAAAACGCGACCTGTAAGCATATTGTTACAAAATTGACGATGCCCGATTTTAGTACCCAATTACACGAATGCAAATTGATTTCCAGTTAGTCTCATATATCCGTTGCCCGTCTTAACCAACTGCCAGACCTCGCCGCAACTGTCAGATACATTCACGGTCTAAATCCAAGTGCTAGTAAAAAACACGTTCACTGTCAGGTACAACGAGACACGCAGAGGTTTTTTCTGTTCTCAATTGCAGCAACAAGAGCTGTGTTTTGTTTGGGAACGGAATATTTTATGGGCATGCTGTGTGGAAGTGAACCTTAATCGTATTACGTAGTATTTTACATGCTTCAAGACTCGTTTGTACACTGGTGTAAAATATGATTGAGTGCTCTCTGAGCGCAGGAAATATCTACTTCATATTTTCAAGCGGGGTTCACACGAGTCCGTCTCCAAGTATGCCACTAGTATTATTACAGAGGCTGAAAATCATTAGACTCAATAACAGTTATACGGAAACCGAGTGAAGTGGCGCCCCGGTAACGTCCTCGGCTCGCATTCGGGGAGTATCGAGTTCGATCCCGATGACAGCACACTCTGACCCACAGGTTTTTTGATGATTTTCCGGGGTCAGCAGGCGAATGTTGAGATAGTTTCTTCTCTACCATGATTTCCATTTCATTCCGTTACCTTCGCATCTTTCAGGTGTGCTTCTGGGTTTCGTGGCGTATGGCGTATTGCGGGATGCATGTTCAATGGAGAGCGTATTCCTCATGGACACCAGAGGGCTACTTCGCCCTCTCTCAACGGCTCCGGCAGTGGGACGTGTCTGCTAGCATGGAAATGTTAGGAACTTCCGCGCGTCTCTGCGGCCAGTCTGCCTACGACCTGTAACCTCCTGTGGTTTCCTCTCCTTGTCCCTTCCTCCTGGGGGTGGTAGCCGCAATAGATCTACGTATGTCTCGGTGCGCGAAGTGTTCCCGTTCGTTGAACATTTGTACTGATTTCAAAATAATTTAGAAATATCTGAAATCAAATTTAACAGTTTCTGTGAATGCCTATAAGCTATTTTAATTCTTTTTCTTCAATAACACATTACATTAGTAATTTTTCCAACCACGGACTATAATATCTGCAGAGAACAAAAGGTACACATTACGAAGGATCCCGGAGAAACAGGGAAAGAGCACCGCCAGTAGGCCGTAACGGTCCTTTTTTCTTGTAACATGACCCCTGGGAGGGAGGATTGTGTGGGGGAGACGCAGGCGATCATATCTGAATGAGGACGAGTGCAAGCATGGACGGTGTCCCTAGCATTTCCAAATTGAACACATCCGAGCCTCCCGACCCCACTCACGGGCCCATAACCTCCCGGGGTTCCCCCCGGAGGCGGTTCTTGACTAAGTGCTCCCGAACGACGCCAGGGAAGAAACCTCTACAAAGCGCACCACCATCTCCCAGCCGCAACTCGCCGAACACCGTTGCCTGGTCCTATAACCCTGAAACAGATGAAAAGGAAGATAATGGGTAAAGGAAATGATGGGCAGGAGAGTCGTGATAGTAGAGGAAGCACTCCAGCATTCGCCTACCGACCCGGGGAATCCACGAAAAACACATGGGTCAGAGCGGGTAGTCGTAGGGAATCGAATCCGGCACATGTCACCTGCACCACTTCACTCTGTTATAAATCTTTAACTCTTGAAGCGACTTTTGAAAGACACCATATGTTCTTTGCTTAACAACCAAAAATACAGTAATTATTGTCTCCTACATTTTTGCTTTCTCTACTACGTATAGTAAGTAGGGGAAGTATTGTATTCCACCAAAAAAATCGATACCGATATTTAACCGGAAATATATGCTTTGAGACCCCTGAATAAAAAAAAAAAGCTGTTTTGGAAACATGTCCCTGTGTGTGTGTCTGTGAACAGAATAACTTGGTATTTAGGTTCAGTATCTTCCAGAGATGCGACACGAAGGTTCTCAAGAAAATCTCCCACCCCAGATTACCGTTTACATGGAACATTTTTCGAAAATTTAAATTTTCTTAAAAATGGCTCTAACGATTTTGAATAAAATACCATAAGTTTGACATTTTTATGGCAAATGAATTGTATATCTCGAATTTTCTGGGAATGTCTCCAAAAGTATTCTTTATTGTGAACGACTTTTGCATAACTGGTAAACCATAAGAGATGGACAAAATTTTACTACACAATTTATGTCATATACATTTTTTTGTTGAGTGAACCATTTTCTAGATATTGCTTGTTATTCCCCTAAATTTTCCAATACTTAAACTTTTTCTCAAATGGGAATTCGTTATTCATTTTTTGTTTGTTCTGGTGATGCAAAGAGAATGGAATGCGTCACATAGCAACCAGGTGTTAAAATATTTGACTATCGCTTAAAGCCTACCAATTCCCCTTGCATCTACAAGAAAATTAGCAATAAGATTAACATCTTGATTAACATGAAGCATATGGAGAATAAGTGTTTGTAAACATAGTTTGTACGATAGTAGAGAAATTCATGTGAGTGTAACACATCAGATTTTTTAAACGACTATACGGTTTCAGTGAATTCACCATAACATAATGAAACGCAGCAACAGAGCGTGTTAATGAGGTCATTATATTACAAGCCGGCTAAGGATTTTTCACAATTAGTCAGTGTTTATCATTTAACTTGCCGAGTTGTTTCATTACATTTAATGTACACTATGATGACGTTTTTATGTGGTTAAATTAAATAAAAACTCTATTTTGCATTTAGGGATGATGCTTCTGTTAAAAAGTGTATGAAGCTCCAGATGTATATAGAGGAACACAAAATTGTGTAATAGTTATTTACGTAACTGTGTGGGAAAAGGAGTTTTTGGCAGGACGAGTAAGAATATCGAAACGACTCTTCAAAAAGAACACTTTCCTGTAGTTAAGTACAGTATTTTGTGTTACACTATGTCGAAATACTTTATATGTTGGTTAATATCGTACTGCACGTTATGTTGACATGGACGCAGTCATATGTTTCATATGCTCTTATTAGCGGACTTAACAATGTTGGTAACCTTGGAGTTTGTCATCAGTGGCGCCGTTATCGGAGTAAGTATCAACTATTTCAACGTATTGTTGAGTATTGTTGAGTTTAGTTGCATTACGAAAATAAATATCTCAGTAACTAAATCAGATAAATTGAATTATTACGTAGTGTTCAATTTTATAATATGGAAGTGTGAAATAATGTAATACGCAAGAAAAACGCTAATGAAAAAATTATTCTCGTAGTAGATTTATCATTATGTATTTATATGTTGGTGCTGGAGTATGGCAAATAACTGAACGGAAAAGTTCAATTTGATGTACTGGTTTGGAGAACCGAAAAACACGAATTTTGGGATAATATAAAACAAAATCTCAAAAGTTACACATATGCCCGGATTTACTCCTTTTGGACCATGGAAGATGTTTGCAGGAATGTAAGAAGAAAACTTCTGATGATATATGCACATAACTCTTTATCGTAGATCAGTGAGTAAATACGAGAGTAATCCAGAAAGTCCCACACGTTTTGAAATAAACAATTAACAAAATGCAAATATCAAAGGTACTCTCTTAAGCTATTTTTCTACATAATCGCCATTCAAACTGAGGCATTTATCATACTGTGGCACAAGTTTTTCCATACCCTCTCTGTAGAAATCTGCCGCCTGCGACTTCAACCACTGGTTTACACCGACATGCAGTTCAGCGTCAGTATCAAAGGTTGCGTACCGAGCCATTTCTTCATCGCTGGGAAGAGGTGGTAGTCGCTCGACGCCAAATCCGGGCTGTATGGTGGATGGTCAAACACCTCCCTCCAAGAGTGTTCGGGTACTATTGTGTGGTCGTGCATTGTCGTGAATAAACAACACCTTGGTGCTAAGTTTTCCCCGATGCTTATTTTGTGTGGCACGTCTTTAACTTTCTTAGTGTTTCACAATACCTCTCTGAGGTTATTGTTGTTCCACGTTCCAGAAACTCAACGAGAAGCACTCCCTTAGAGTCCTAAAACACAGTGGCCATGACCTTTCTTGCTGACAGCGTTTGCAAACACTTTCTTGGGAGAATGTGTGTGTCCCCATTCCATCGACTGCTGTTTTGTTTCACAATTGACATGCTTCACCCAAGTCTCGTCCTCGGTTACGATACGATCGAGTAAAGCGTTACCATGTTTGTTGAAATCTTGGAGGATGGTCAGTGCTGCAGCCATTCTCTTGTTTTTATGGTCTTCCGTTAGGATTTTCGGAACCCACTTGGCACAAAATTTGTGGTAACCAAGCTTCTCCACCACAATTTCATGCACCAAACTCCGTGAAATTTGGGGGAAATGTTCCGAATGTTCTGTAACCGTGAAACGACGATTTTCACGAATTGACAGTTCATCAGACATAAGGCTAGGTCTACCACTGCGATCCTCGTCGTGAACATTGGTGTGGCCATTTTTAAAATCAATGCACCATTGCCTGACTGGGTTTTCACTCATTATTCCCTGCCCGTAAACATCACAAAGTTGACGATACATTTCAATTGGTTTGTTCTTTTTAGCCAACAAAAACCTAATCACAGACCGCACTTCTGACACCAAGATGGCGGCTCTAGCCCTACCCTTCGCCAGGATAAGACAAAACGTCTGGGACTTTCTGGACTGCCCTCGTACTATTCTCACGAAAGTTTTTTACATCGACTACATTTTAATCGAGATAAAAACCTATGCAGAAATAGCTACATTACACATTTCGTTATAGATACAAAGGGAACAGCGATAGTCAAATGTTTAACAACTGGACGCTATATGCTGGCCTTAAAATTCCATACTGTTTCCATGACATAGCGAGAAAGAACCGAAAATCGACAGGACTTGAAAAGAATAGCTAAGTATTGAACAAGTTGAACTTTTAATAACAGATATCCCAGAAATGGCTGATGTCACAAAAACGTTGTTTGAAATAAATAGAGATGGGATGATAACACTATTTGTCGATGCTCGAAAACAATACTGATTTTTGAATCCCGATACTCAATACTCACTTTATAAAAATCTGTAAATGCAATAACCTCTTTACTAAATTGTCTTCGTATTAGTAGTTTTTTTGTGTAAAAACGCATGTAACGATTTTTGTATTGTATGCTAATTCTAAACTGTTCCTATTTGACATTCTTCAACTGGCAACCTTTTTACTTTCCCTACTACGTATAGTAAGTAGGGGAAGTATTGTATTCCACCCAAAAATTCGATACCGAGATTTCACCGGAAATACATGTCTTGAGACCCCCTGAATAAAGAAAAGCATTTTTAGGAAAGGTCCGCGTCTGCGTGTCTGTGAAGAGCATAACTCAAAAAAGAAAAGTCGGATAAATACCAAACTTGGTATTTAGGTTGAGTATATTTCAAAGATGCGACACGAGGTTTTTCAAGAATATTTCCCAACACCTTTTATATGGAACACTTTTCGAACATTTTGATTCTCTCAAAATGGCTCTAGCGATTTGGATTAAAATATCATATGTTCAAGATATTTTTATGCCAAACAAAATGTATATCTTGAATTTTTTGGGAATGTCCTCAAAAGTCCTCTTCATTGTGAATATCATTTGCATAACTGGTAAACCATAGTAGTATATGCCCCACGGGAGGCAGACACCGCCAACAGGTTACTGGCGCCAAGGTAGAGGTATTCCCCCGTCCTTGAAACGTATGAGTCATTTGTTTCTAAGAAAAACTCCTTTGTTTCTAAGAAAAGGGAATTCCCTTGACCTTGAGAGTCAGTAACCTGTTGCGGAGACCTGCCTCGCGTGGGGGTTACGTAATGAAAAGGTATTTAAGAAAAAGTTATAGAGTTTTTATATTAATAGTTTTGTATTAGTCGTGGTGCGAGAAAGAGAAGCGCATAGGACAAAAAATGTACGTGTTTATATTGATGATGGTAGCACTTACGAGTGCTAGCGAGGAAGGTGACAGTTGCGTTAGTTTTGGAAGATGCGGATTTGAGGTCGATGCTGATACGGGACATTTACAGAATGCAACTATGTGTCGCAAGGATTATGAATTACTGTCAAATTGTACTTGTATATATAAAAAGGATAGTGTATGTAAGTTTAATGCTAAATCTATGGATGTAAAAAGTATTAAAAATGTATATACGTGTCTAAAACCTGTAACAAAATGTCAGGCAGGAAGGAGATGTAGTCTAATGTATTATAATAATATACCTGTTGGACAGGTACAGTGCGAGATGGGATTTATGATGAATGAGGTTTGCGAGTGCGTCACGGCTTATGAAAATCAAGAGGGATGTAGCTTTCGGGGTACTTCCGTGAATATGATAGCAAACGATGATAAACGGGTATTGGTTGAAATGGTAGACTGTAGAGAATTGATTGATTTGTTTGATGTTCCAGAGGGCATTGGTCTTGATTGGAAGTTAACGTCAAAAGAAACAGAATTGATCACTGTATATAGTATGATATACGATATGAATGCTTATTTTACAGATAATTACATTTATGTTTTCGGAAATTGTGGGAATGGCGAATGGAAATTAAAGATAGGAAACAAAAGTGTTATAACGGGAAGGGTAAAAAGATCCGCATCTAGGTGGGCCGCTGAAGGTACGTTTAACATTAGATCAGAATGTGGTCAGGGGTCAACCGAATCTGGAGGGCGCATTTCCGTAGAGAGCTTAAGGAGAGCTGCGTTTGAAAAATGTAAGACTTCCGTTGTTAAGGTTAAGCAAAAACTTGTAAGGGAATGTAATGAAAAGACGAAAAATTTAAATCGAAAAATTAATTTATTAACCGAAGAAAATAAAAGAATTAAAGAAGATTTGAAAAAATCTGGTGCCACGATAGCAGGTTTGAAGAGCGAATTGGAAGTTCGAAATCATAATTTATCTAAGCACAAGGATTTAGTTGACAGTATTAAAAGAAATGCACATCATATATACGATCAATTTCAAGAATTACAAACTTTAATATCGAAGTTAACAAAAACGGGGGCGTGCACAGATGAGAAAAATGACGAGGAACCTGACATGTTTGTAAACTACGATCTTGAGGAATTAGAAGGAGAAGAAGAACAGGCGATTGGAGATATTGGAGGAACAAGAAGTGAAGAGGAAAAGGAAGAAGTTGAAAAATATAGTGACGAATTTTCGTATACTACATAAAAACTAATGCAAAGGAAACATAAAGGAAGAGGAAATAAGGATTTTTAAATACGTAACAAAGAAAAAAGGTAATATATACATATATTTATTTATAGTTTTGTTTTGGATGCCGCCACAACGGTTCACCTACTTCCAGAAAAGTACAATAGGTGATGTTATGTTTGTAATGAATTTGTAATCATTTTCATGTTTGTAAATTATTATAGTATTAAGTTATAGGAAGAATAAAAGGAAGAGGAGATAAGGATTTTTAAATATATAATAAAGAAAAAAAAGGATAATATATATTTTTTTATTTATGGTTAGTTTTTGGGCGACAATGGCCCACCCACATTCAGAAAAGCACAAGTGATCGTTTACCCATTTCCAAAAAAGTACAAGTGATGTTTGTTTTATCTCTGTACATTATATTACAATATTAGGTTATAATTATGTGTTAGGTTTTTCTTAATTTTCATGATTATAAATTTTGTAATACATATTTTGTATATATTTTTCTTAGTTCAGGACGTTTTAGCAGTTCGTATGTTTGAACTATAAAGCTTTCTTTTAAGCTACCATTCATCATTAAGTCTTCCCAGTCAAAATATTCTTTGTAGTCTTTTACAAACCTTTCTGTAAGAGGTTGAAATTTGGCTACATCAGGACGATATAAACTGAAAAAATATTTTCTTAACAATCTTTCCGATAAAATTTGATTTTCACACAAAGTGCCCCAACTTATATATTCTTCACACGATTCTATTGCTTTTTCTGAGAAATTTTGATACTCGCATAAATACATCCAATCTAAATGTTCCTTGAATTCAATTATGAATTTTTCATCCAAAGTTAAATATATAGAAATGGCTGACCAATTAAACTTTGTGTGAAACTTATGAATCACATCAAAAGAAAATTTGATGCAAAACACTGATCTGTCTTTAACAACACTTGAAATTACATTTTCCAAAAATGGATACCTATATTTATCATAATATGTCATATGATAATGATATAGATTGTCACACATACTAAACATATTGGTTAGTATTTGTTTGTTGATCTTTTCATATTTTCCTAAAGAAATTTTTTCTACTACAATTTTCCTCACGCACAAATTTTGCAAATTCATTATAATTTTTTATTGGTCGATCCAAATTTTTTAACACCTATTGAGGTAGTTATTTTTAATTTTTTAATTTGTTTTGTTTGAGGCGTTTTTATCAAATGTATAATCAATTGTGCAATTGCACAATTTTTTTTAACAGATATAATTTTATTGGAAAGATTAAAGAGTATTACATTAATAGTTCCAATGTAATCTTGGTCAATTACTCCGCCTAATACCACTAAATTTTGAATTGCCGAACTCGACCGTGTAGCCAGTTGACCATACGTATCTTTAGGTAGTTTTATGGAAATTTTGGTATCTACAATTGTATTACTCCAAGGGAGTATACTTACAGTTTTTGGTGCAAATATATCATACCCTGAGGAGTTGTACCTTCGAATTGGTACTTTAGCAGATTGTGTATGGAGGCAATATAACAACTTATCACTGGTGTCTTCTTCTTCTTCTGAGTCGCTGTCCTTTATTACTATCACGCTGTCATGCTGACGTGAAGATATGTTCGGCTGCTGTTGCGACTGTTGTGGCTGAACGTCTTCTTCTAAATGCTGTTGCTGTTGCGAGAGAACGTCTTCTTTTGAATGCTGTTGCTGTTGCTGTTGCGGCAGGACGTCTTCTTCTGAATGCTGTTGCTGTTGCTGTTGCGGCAGGACGTCTTCTTCTGAATGCTGTTGCTGTTGCGACAGGACGTCTTCTTCTGAATGCTGTTGCTGTTGCGACAGGACGTCTTCTTCTGAATGCTGTTGCTGTTGCGACAGGACGTCTTCTTCTGAATGCTGTTGCTGTTGCGGCAGGACGTCTTCTTCTGAATGCTGTTGCTGTTGCGACAGGACGTCTTCTTTTGAATGCTGTTGCTGTTGCGGCAGGACGTCTTCTTCTAAATGCTGTTGCTGTTGCGAGAGAACGTCTTCTTTTGAATGCTGTTGCTGTTGCTGTTGCGACAGGACGTCTTCTTCTGAATGCTGTTGCTGTTGCGGCAGGACGTCTTCTTCTGAATGCTGTTGCTGTTGCGACAGGACGTCTTCTTCTGAATGCGGCAGGACGTCTTCTTCTGAATGGTGTTGCTGTTGCGGCAGGACGTCTTCTTCTTTCTGCTTTTCTGCTTCTTCAAGACTTTTTGCAAGATTTTCTAATTCCCCAAAAAGTATATTGTCAACAAATTGTGAAAACACATGGCACTCGCAGTTTTCACAAATACATAAACAATTGCCAATTAATTGTTTATTTTCGTGGCAACAGAACTCGTTGTACTTCTCTGAATGTTGGTGTGCCATTGTGCTCTCAAAGTACCCATCACTTCAGTTTTATACTGCATATGATTTAAAAACGCAACAGGTTTAGAGGACAACGTGTGTAGTTAAATGTCAAGGATGAATTGATGCAACTCATGTTATATAATTTGTTTATTCTATTGGGTAAAAATTGTTGCAACTGGGAGTACTGCATAGTTAAATGTCAAGGATAAATTGATGCAATTCACGTTATATAAGTTGTTGTTGTATTGAGTGCAACTTGCAGTGCGACAAGGGCATGACTATTCCAATGCAGCTTGCTGCAAGGACAAGGTCATGTTATATAAGTTGTTGTTGTAATAAGGAAAAAGTACCAAGGATAGATTAGTGCAAGAGCACTTGGTACGGGGAAGTACTAAGAGCAAGGCCGTGTTATATAAGTTGTTGTTCTGTTGAGAGGAAAATACGAAGCGCAACTTGGCACGTACTGGCATAAGGAAAATACTGCAAGGACAAATTAAATGTCAAGGATAAAGCATGAGTATAAATTAAGCCAGCGTGTGCGCTTTAATGCAGGAGGAAAAGAAGAGCATATAATCTTACTGAACACGTGAGTACAATGGAACATTTTTCAATTTTAAATCACAGACAAAGAACATTAGATAAATTTTACTCAGGATATACGGAATCTAGTATATTAGTAGATACAATAAATACAAACGAAAATGATGAAGAAGATGAAATCGATCCGATGGAGTGGGTACATTTAATATTTGAAGAGTTTTTAGAATTTGCTAATCGAGAATTGTTACATTATAATCCTAGTTATTTTGGCATGTCTGTGACCAATTCGCAGGATCCCCCTAAAAGCTTTCATATAAGCGTTAGAAGATTTGATCAGATTAACATTGAGACAATTCTTAACTCTTTGGAAAGGGTTATTCAAAGTAACCAAAACTTTTTCTTACATGGACCGTTAAAATTTTCATGTGTTTATACAAAAATACACACAGGAAATTGCTTTAGCGCTTGTCAAATGTGTAGCCAAAATAAGGGTATCATAGCTATAGAAAATGATGACTTTTTATGTCTTCCTAGATCGATTGCTGTAGCAATTGCCAAAATTGATAACGATAAAAATTATGCTTCTATAAAAAGATGCAATAAAAAACAAACAGAACAAGCAATGAATCTGTGCACTCTCGTAAATAAAAATACAGGATTCACAGTAAACGACATAGTTTGTTTTGAAAAACATTTAAAAGACAAATATTCTTTTACAGTGTTTGGAGATCATGATGGCAAAAACGTTTTGTATAAATCTACAATAAACAGTAACAAACATATAGATTTGCTACATCATAATAATCACTTTAGCGTAATCGTGGACGTACACAGAGCATTTAAATGTAGATATTACTGCAGACAGTGTAATTCTCCGTTTAAATATAAAAAAGAGAAACATCGCTGCGATTTTTCCTGCTCAAAATGTCATCTTCAATGTAATAATACATTTGATAGATTTGTATATTGCCAAAACTGTAATCGTGATTTTAAAGGACAACTTTGTTATGAAAATCACTTAAAGAAAGGTGTCTTTTATCCAGGAAAAATATCTGTTTGCGACACAGAAAAAGTTTGTAATAATTGTTGTAAATTATACAATTTAAGAAAAAGAAAAGTAGATCATGTCTGTGGTGAAATGTTTTGCTGTGTGTGTAAAAAATATGTAACATCCAATCATTTATGTTGTATTCAACCATACAAGAACAAACAATTAAGGAAAAACTTCATAATATTTTTTATTGATTTCGAGTGCACTCAAGAAAAAATATTTAACTTACAAAACGATAAGCTTGAACACGAACCAAATCTCTGTGTTCTTTATCAAGCCTGTGATGAATGTATTGATACTTATACAAAATTAGAAGTTTGTCACAAGTGCGGTGTAAAGGAATGGATATTTAAAAAAGATCCCGTACGGGAGTTAATAGAATATATTACACTACCACGTACAATACTTAGAGATATAACCGTTATTGCACACAATCTCAAATCTTATGACGGACATATTCTGCTTAAGTATATGGTTGGTACATTAGGCTGGTCACCCGAATTAATTATGAATGGTACTAGGATATATAGAATCAAGTACAAAAATATAACGTTTATAGATTCTTTAAATTTTATACCAATATCTTTGGCTAGATTTTCAAAAACATTTCAATTACAAGAAACAAAAGGCTATTTTCCATATCTATTCAATTCAACAGAAAATGAAAATTATGTTGGAAATATGCCGGATCGCAAACACTATTGTCCTGAAGGAATGTCAATAGAAGAACGAAAAGAGTTTGAAAAGTGGTATATCGAAAAAGAAAAATCTGGTTATAAGTATGATATGCAAAAAGAACTTGTAGATTATTGTCGAATGGATGTACAGTTATTATGTTTTGGCGCTTCTAAGTTTAGAAAGGAATTCATAGATGAAAACGGTATTGATCCTTTTAGGGAATGTGTGACAATTGCTAATGCCTGCATGAACGTATACAGAAAACGTTTTATGCCTGTAGATACAATTTCAGTATTGCCATTAGGAGGATATCGGTTAGGAGACAAACAGTCGCGTGTAGCACTAATCTGGCTTACCTGGTTAGAGGAAAAAGAAGGTATTTTCATACAACATGCATTGAATGGTAGAGAAATAAAAATTTTAAATCATAAAGTTGATGGATATAGAGAGGATGATAAAATCGTTTACTTTTTTCATGGATGTTTTTACCATGGTTGCTTAAAATGCTTTACAGATAGATCTTCATATATTTACGGTTCGCACTATGAAACTATGAATTCTAGATACGAATCAACCGAAAGAATCACAAATGAAATAAAAAAAGCTTCGTATAATGTTGTGGAATTATGGGAATGTGAATTTAAATCCATGATAGAAACTGACAAAGATCTCGAAAATTATGTAAATAATTTTTCTTCTACTCTTCCTGAACCTCTCGAACCGAGAGATGCATTTTACGGTGGGCGAACAAACTGTATCAAGTTATATTATGAAGTACAAGAAAATGAAAAGATATTTTACTATGATGTATGTAGTCTATATCCTTTTGTTAACAAAACCAAAGCATATCCTGTTGGTCATCCAACAATATACTACGAGGAAAATAAGTTTCCCGATTTACATCTCATCAAAGGAGGACTTATAAAATGTGAGATTTTACCACCCACTGACCTCTATCATCCAGTACTACCGTTACGTGTGAATGGAAAATTGATGTTTCCTTTATGTAATAGTTGTGCACAAGCAGAAAATTAAGCAACGTGCAATCATACCGCTGAAGAAAGATGTTTAAATGGCACGTGGGTTTTGGATGAAGTTAAAGTCGCTATTAATGAAGGCTATAAAATTTTTAAAATTTATGAAATTTGGGAATATCAAATGGCACAATACGATTCTAAAAAGAAAGAACACGGACTTTTCGAAAAATATGTTAATCAGTTTTTAAAAATAAAAACAGAAGCGTCGGGATGGCCGTCAGAGTGTAACACTGAGCAGAAAAAAAAAGAATTTGTTGCTAGTTTTGAAGAAAAGGAAGGAATTAAATTAGATATTGATAAGATATCTTTTAATCCAGGTAGACGTGAATTAAGTAAATTGATGCTTAACTCGTTTTGGGGAAAATATGGACAAAGAGATAATTTACCGACAACGGAATTAGTGACAGAATATTCTCGTCTTGTTGAACTTTTAAACAATCCAAGTGTAGAGGTTCATACATATCTTCCAGCAACAGACAACATAATTTATGTTGTTTGGAGCCATGTTAAGGAAAGTCCTAAAAAAAAACCTACTACTAACGTAGTTATTGCTGCTTACACTACGGCCCATGCTCGTCTTGAGCTTTACTCCTATCTTAAGAAATTAAACGAACGCGTACTGTATTTTGATACGGATTCCGTTATAGTAACACATAGACCAGGAGACTGGCTACCGCCTATAGGATCCTTTCTTGGATGTATGACCAACGAATTAGAAAAGTATGACAGGAATGCTTATATAGATAAATTTGTTTCAAGTGGCCCAAAAAGCTATGCATTCAGAATAAGATTTGGAGAAAATACAAAAATAACATGTAAAATTAAAGGCATTACATTAAATTCTGGAAATCTAGAAAAAATTAACGAAAGTGTAATGACAGATATTGTATTAAATGATAACAGTATGAAGATTACACTACGTAGTACTCAGATTTCTAGAAAACCTTTATGGACTTTAGTGACAGAGCCATCCATTAAAACTTTTCGTTTAGTAGTAAATAAACGAAAAAGAGTTTCAAGTTTTGATACAGTACCCTATGGATATGAAAAAAGAACACGTAAGTAACATTTTAATTAAATTGTGGTGACAAAGTTGTAGTAACTTCAGTAGTGGGAAAAATGTCTTCAGAATCAGACGATGATTCCACAGGATATACCTTAGACAGTTTATCTAACGTGGAACCTCTACGTTTACCTTCTAAGCGTAAATCCGATCAAGAAATCTCATTTTTTAAAAAAGTTCCTAATTTAGCTATTTTAATGAACCAAGCAAACGTAATATGGATTCGAAATATTCTTTTTTTAATAAAGTTCCTAAATTATCAATATTAAACAAAACAAGTAAAGTTCGAAGAAGTGATGGAGATCAAATTTTGGGTTCTAAACTGTTTAAACCAAATGCGTCTGATTTTATTAACGTTCTCTTTGATTCAGGTTCTCAAGATAGCGGTGTATCAATGCACAGAAAAGATTTAAAAAGAAACATTAGCGCACTTTTTGATAATAAGCAAAATAAAAGATATAAATTAAACAAAGAAAAAGATATAACACAAAATTTAGAATTGGATACGACTTATCAAATGCGTAATCCTAAATTAGAAAAGTCAAAAAGAACACCGAAACAAAGGTATAAACCTTATAAATCAGATAATTTTTTTCATCAAAATTGGATTGACAAAAATTTAAAAAGTAAAAGCCCACTTCAAGAAAAAGAAGGAACCGACGATGAACATTTTAAGAAACTTAAGAAGGTTAACGTTAACACGAAAGATATATCTCAAGGAGAAGTTGTAGATGAAAATTTTAAAAAATTTAAAAAGGTTAATACTGGACAAACCGTACAAATGAAAGATCTATCTCAAGGAGAAGTCGTAGATGAAAATTTTAAAAAATTTAAAAAAGTTAATACAGGTCAAACCGTAGAAATGAAAGATCTATCTCAAGGAGAAGTTATCGATGATAATTTCAAAAAATTTAAAAAAGTCAGTGCAGGTAAAGAAGTGGAAATGAAAGACTTATCGTCCTCTAATTTAGATGACCTAGAAAATGAAATGCCTTCGGAAACAGTGGATCCTAAAATAACCAAGTTTAAGTTTCCTAGCACGATGCAAGTTGCAGGTCCCTCGCGTAGCGGTAAATCTACGTTTGTTAGAAATTTATTAAAAAATGCTGATAAAATGTTTAACGAACCTATAAAAAGATGTTTATGGTGTCATCCTTCCGAATATCCACCTCCTCCTAACACTGAACGTGAATTTAACAATTGTACGTTTAATGTACGAATGCATGAAGGAGTGCCAGATTTAGAATCGGTGAAAAACGGCGATATGGTAGTACTAGACGATCTAATGTATGAAGCAGAAAATAATAACGTATCGAATTTTTTTACCAAAGATTCACATCATAAAAATGTTGGTGTAATTTATATATTACAAAATATTTTTCCACAAGGTAAAAAATTTAGAACTATGTCGCTTAATTCGAATTATATTGTGGTGTTTAAAACAATAGAGATAAGTTACAAGTAGATAGATTATTTCAGCAGCTTGAGCCGAGAAGTTCGAAATTTTTGTTAGAAGCATTTGAAAAGGCTACCGAAAAACCACACGGTTATTTAGTGTTAGACTGTACACAACAAACTCCTGACAAATTTCGTTACAGAACAGGAGTATTACCTGAGGAAGCGTTGTCCTGTTTTATTTCTAAAAAGAAAAATGGCACCTAAATTATCTCCAAAAGTTTTTAAAAAAGTTTGCAAATTATCTTCCCCCACAGTTGCAAAACAGTGCGGTAATCTAGCAGTTCTCAGCAAAGCGAGACCCAAGTTACGTAAAAAAATTTTAAGCGAGGCTAATCCAGAATTAGTAAAAGCTATTTCCGAATGTGTATTAAACATTAGTAACGGTAAGGTACCGATTTCTAATAAGTGTAAAAATCGCTTAAAAAGCATAAAAAATTGTGGAGAAGGCTAGTAGATAAAAAGACTTCTTTAAAAAAAAAGAAAAATATAATTATACAAAAAGGAGGATTTCTACCTTCATTCATACTACCAGTATTAGGTGCATTAGGAAGTGCTCTAGTATCCAAGTTTGTTTAAAATCATGAAATACGGAAAACAAATCATGTTACTTTACCCACAACCTGAAAGTCTGAAAAAAATTAATGTAATTGACAGAACTTTAGAAAATTTATCTAGCGACATTGAAGCTATACAAAGCCGAGCTATGACGCCCGATGAAAAATGGAAATTGCTTAAATATAAATTAATAAATTATCACGATATTGTGTCAAAACTTCGAAAGCCTTACATACAATCACAGGAAGAATTATGGAAAGAATCGAACAAAAAAGAAGAGGAAGAAGATAATTTCGAAAGCGACTGGGAAACCGATCAACCTAAAACGAAAGTTAAAAAAAATACAACAAAAAAGAAAATAAAGAGAGAATCAACAAAAAAAATAAAAACTGAACCTGTTCATGATATAAGATATAAACCTTATAACTTACGTTCTACTAAATCAAGATGGCAGAAGCTTTAACCGAAAGAGATAAAACAATACTTAATAAATACTATTCTAAACTTGATCATTATGCCGGTCTTGGGAGTATTAATAAACTTCGCAAGGCTACAGGAATTTCTAAGCAAAAAATAAATAAATATTTACAAGGAGAAGACAGCTACACTTTTTTATAAATACGTAAGAAAACGGTTTCCTACCAAACAATATCACGTTACCAACATCGATGATTTGTGGGAAAGTGACTTAAATGTACTGAATAACATTAAAAACTACAATAAACCTTATATTTATATTTTAACTATTATCGATGTCTTTTCTAAATATGCATGGGCACTACCTTTAAAATCCAAAGCGGGAACTGAAATTGTTAGAGCTTTTGATTATATATTTAAGCAGTATAAACGTGCTCCAAAAATTTTACAGACGGATAAAGGTACAGAATTTACTAATAGACAATTTCAATCCTTTTTAAAAAAACCGTGAAATCATTCATTATACTACGAAAAATAATGTAAAAGCTAGCGTAGTAGAAAGATTCAATAGAACACTAAAAGAAAAAATGTGGAAATACTTTACGTATAAGAATACTTACAAATATACGGATGTATTACCTAAGTTATTAAAATCTTATAATAGTTCGTATCACAGATCAATAAAAATGGCACCTATAGACGTAAAAGAAACTAATATTATGTTAGTTTATGAGATTTATATGGAAAAAATTTGCGTTCAAAAAGTGTATTTAAACCACAAAAATATAAAACAGGTGATCATGTTCGTATATCTAAACTAAAAATGAAATTTGATAAAGGCTATGAACAAAATTGGACGGATGAAATATTTAAAATTAGAGAAGTAATAAAAGGCGTACCGATTGTATACAAGCTGGAAGATTTATCTGGAGAAGATTTAGATGGTATATTTTACACGGAAGAAATACAAAAGGTGCAACCTCAATCTATCTTTAAGATAGATAAAATTTTAGACGAAAGAGGAAAAGGAAACAGTAAAGAAGTGTTAGTTAAGTGGAAAGGATATCCTGCAAAGTTTAATTCCTGGATAAAACAATCAGATATAATAGCACAATGATACGAAGAGAACCTTTTTCCATTACACTTACCAGTAATGGATCTATGAACCACTTTAAAAATAACACTACATCGAGCTTTTGCAACATGCTACCCCAGCGAACGGTGTTGCTAGGAGAATGGGAAGTTGCTCTAACCAAAATAAGATATCCCGGAATGTTTATTAATATTACAAAGAGTGATAATTTTTTAAAAGGAGATCGAATACACATAACAAAAACTGGAATTAGTACGTATAGTTTTCGTTACGACTTAGGAGAATCTACAATTACTGATAATGTAATGCTTTTAAATGAAATTAATCGTATATTAGAAAAAAATGCATTTGTTAAAACTTTTTTTAAATACAACTCAAATACTGGATTTGTAAGCATTAATCCCGAAGCAATAGATAAAAGCGAATCAATTGGAGATACAAATCCAAAGAAGCGAGGAGATAACGAGCAAGGAGGCTCGAAACCAAAGAAGCGAGACACTGACCAAGATACTTCAACTTCGAAAACTAAAAAGCAAGAAGTAACTCAATCTGATCAAACAGCAACAGTTCAATTGGATGAAACAAGAACGAATAAACATTTCATTCGTAACCTATATTTGTCACCCAATTTAAACAGACAGCTAGGTTTTAATTTTGGAACCAACGTGGCAAAAACTACACGTGCATCGTATCCTATGAATCTATACCTAACATTTCCTTACGAAATATTTGTTTATTGTAACTTAGTACATCCTCAAATGGTTAGCGATACATTTGCTCAGATAATTGAAAGCACAACAGTAGATCTAAATATCGACAATAAAAATTTAGCAGTGGAAAAAACATTCTTTCCTCAAAATTGGGTATCTTTACTTCAACACGATTTTAACATTATAAAAATAGATTTAAGAACAGGTACAGGAGAATTTTTACCATTTGTGGACGGATTTTCCTCAGCCGTTGTACTTTCATTTAGACCAAAAAAAAAGATGAATCATCACGAACTTGCTAAATATTTTTTAAACCAAACAGGGAGAGGTATCGAAGAAAATCCAAATTTTGTATTATATAGAGGAAAACGTTTTCAAAGGGGTTATGGCCTTTTTGGTGCACTTAAAGGATTATGGAGATTCATGTCTCCAATTTTTAAAAGTGCTGCAAAAACTGTGGGTAAGGAAGCTGTTAACGTAGGTGCAAATGTTTTAACCGACGTGGTGACAAGCAGAAAGCAATTCAAAAACTCGCTTAATGAAAGATTAAAGGAAAGTACTGAAAACATCAAGAAAAAGGCTGATAAATCTATAGATACCATGCTAGGATCTGGAATAAAACCACATAAAAAAAGGAAACTGGTTCATTCTACAGTTAAACCGCACCACAAAAGCAATAAAAGAAGAAAAAGAAGAAAAACAGATATATTTACTTAATACCATGTCGAATATTTACACGCATTCAGCATTTAAAATATTTGACGATCAACCGATACAAACTGGAGTAGACAGTACAAATATTATCGAACTCGATACGCAAAATGCTATATCATATAATTCTCCGTTAATATTTCACTACGCAGGAAACGCAGACACGTATTTGGATCTTTCATACATGGTATTACGTTTACGTTGTAAAATAGTAAAAGAAGATGGTAAAAATTTCACACTACCTGCTGTCGATGTTCCTGTTACTGAAAAATCTACGATTGTTAATAATTCTTTAAATTCTCTTTTTCAACATATTGAAGTTATTTTAAATAATGTTACAGTATCTCAACCTCAGCCGGGATACCCGTACAAATCATATTTCGAAACATTGTTAAACTATTCTACAGATGCTATGGAAACATGGCTTCAATCATCACTTTGGAAATTAGACGATCCTGATAAAATGAACGATATAGAAGGAAACAGTGGTTTAAAATGGAGATACGATATTACAAAAGAAAGTAAGGAGTTTGAAATGATGGGTTGTTTATACAGTGAAATATGTAATCAAGATAAATTTCTATTAAACAACGTATCCGTAACTATTAAGCTTACTCCTTCAACTCCGGAATTTCACCTTATTGGAAAAGGAAAAACTATAATAACTTCCGCTAAATTATCTCTTAAGCGTATATATCCATCGCCCACTATTCTCCTAGCTCATCAAGAGGCGCTGACAAAAAGTAATGCAAAGTATCACTTAATTGGAGTAGATTTTCAACCGTTTAATATCCCAAAAGAGACTATAAGCAAAAGCATAAACGATATTTTTGTAGGTAAAGTACCACGCAGAATCATAATAGCTTTTACTACAAATAAAGCATTTAGCGGTGCATTCGATGAAAACCCATACAACTTGAAACATTTTAATATGAATTTTTGTCAATTATTCATTAATGGACAACCAATACCTTTGCAACCACTGACTCCGGATTTCGAAGGAAAAAAATATTTACGATGCTATCAGACATTAAAAGATGGCTTAGGCATTCTTTGCGATGACCGAGGACATTCCATTCCTCTAGATAATTATGCAAAAGGATATACTATATTAGTTTTTGATTTAACCGCAGATATGAGCGCTAACGAACCATATATTTCAGGTCTGCAGCACGGGAATGTTTCTATAAATGTAGCCTTCAAAAAAGCTTTAACTGAACCGGTAACTATGCTTGTTTGCTCAGAATATCAAAAACTTTTAGAAATAGACGTAAACAGATCTATCCACATATCATAATGGATACTAATCAAATACATACATTTTTATACAATAATCCGCACACTCGTCCGCACTTTATTGGAGTATTTGCACGTGATCAAATACCTAAAAAACAGACATTTAAATTTCCCATTGCAATGGTAATAAATACTGACCCTAGCAACAAACCAGGACAACATTGGATATGCATATTTATATCTAAAACCGGTATAGGAGAATATTTTGATAGTTTCGGACATGCTCCTCTTTATTCAAATATTTTAAACTTTTTGCAATATCAATGTGGAAAAAACTGGGAATATAATAAACGACGATTGCAAAGTTCTTATAGCTCAACTTGTGGACATTACGTCGTTGCATATCTTCTTCATCGATGTTGTAACTTACCAAAAAATATTTTTTTTTCAAAGTTTGAAATCAAAGGTTTTAAATATAACGACAACGTGATCACTAAGATTATATGCTCTTCTCAAACACCCTGCAAAAATGGAGGAGTTTCATATCAAATATGCAAACCAATAAAAGGTGAGTAAATTGTATATTTACATTCATTTTCTTTTCATTCTTCATTATAAAAACATGTCTACGGGTGCAGGTTTTATATATTTTAATTTTTTAATTGACAATGAACGTGAATACGTAGTTAAAGAACTTTCTATATGTGGTTCAAATCAGGAGGTTCAGACGTGGATATTCCTTCCTCCTTACGAACGCAACATATTAAACGAATTGGTTAAATCGACCAATGACAGAATTAGTGCAAAAGTACACGGATTAAAATGGGAAGACGGTGATGTAAAATATAATTTACTGTCAACCATCTTAAAGAGATGCGTGGATAGATTTACTGTAGTATTTACAAAAGGAGAAGAAAAAGCCAAATTTCTTCGAGCACTAACTGGACGTACCATAATAAATATAGATGAAATAGAGCCTTATCAAGAGGCTTTTGCTACATTTAACGCAAATCCTTGTATGCATCCTTGCCATAAAATACCTATTCTTAATTGTTCTCAAAGAAATGTTATTAATATTTCTATGTGGTACTCACACGTAGTTAATAGACGTGACGCTTATCCCTGCGATCCCAAACCAAACGAATCGCGTCTCCCCTCCGATTTGAACCACGATGCAATCAATTTTAAATCTAGCATTTACGATGTGTATATTAATGATCTGTTTTAGAATACACATCTCAGTAATCAAACGTTAGAGGCAGGAACAGGATATCACACCAGGTGCTAAAAAAAGATGTAAGTATATACATTTGAATTGTTCTTAAAATTCATGTCAGATTGGCCGAGTGGTTAAGGCGTCGTACTTAAGATACGATTCTCTTTAAAGAGAGCGTGGGTTCAAATCCCACATCTGACATTTTTTATTTCATTCTTTCAGGTCTACAGATATAAAAAAACTGAAGTTGAGCAGTGATGAAGATGAAATTAAATCCGCATCTAAACCTGATTCATCACTAATTGGAATTCGAAGCAACATTTACTTCCTCGATCATGGCCAAAAAAAAATTCTATGTATAGGATTTTCGCCAGAATTTCCATACGATTTACGGATTACCATTTTCAAATGTGGTGAACATCGTGGTATATTGCTATATGACTTGAACGAATGGAAAAATTTAATTCATTGTATAAATTGTATTAATACCGGTTCCAAGAAAGAAAATTTTAAATGGAAATGCAATTTATCAGAAGAATTACATTTAGATATAAAATACGTATTTGGTACACAAAATGTGATTTTAAAGCAATATCAAGGGGATGAGCAGGTCTCCCTATCGTTAATTGAAGAAGAATGGACAAATTTATCCAAACTTTATCCGGTCATAAACGATATATTCTATCACAAATTAAAGGAATCTAAAGAAGTAAAGAATCTTATACTGGCATACTGTAATTACGTAAAAGACACAGCAGAAACGTCAGAAGATACAAGTAACATGCCTTACTCGCGCTTCACCGAGTACATGATATGCGTCACACCAAGAATTTACCACGAGATACGTTTCTTTCTTCACAAACAACTAGTCACGTGTAACGAAAAACGTGATGAAACAACTAGTCACGTGTAATGCTAAAATATAAAAGTGCCATGCAAGAACATAACACATCGTCATTCTTCAGCAAGGAATCAAGACATGGACACCGCCGCCGCAGTAAACAAGATGCTGGAAGAACTTAATGAAATGGGTAAAGAATCAAAACCTCTAACCACAGGAGAGTTAACACAAAATAAAAATTATTTAATTGAAGAAGCTCGTTCCGTACAAACCAAATACGGAAAGAGAACAATAATAAAAATTATTGGAAGAGATTTTTTTCTGCCATCGAGATTTAACGAAATCTCAGGAGAAAGTTTAAGATTATTAAATAAAAAAGAGTACTGCTTGGTTTACAAAGGAGGGGATGCCTACGCATTCGTCAAAATGGAATAAAAAAGGTTAGTAAGCAATGAAAAAACCATTACTATAGTCATGCAGCTCGATAGTATATTGTTAACTTATATGTCAATAACATTGTTATTATTCACCTGTATCACTTTTTGCATTTTAAAATTACATAAACTTAAATGCGCATGTGCTTCTTGCAGTACATGCGCAGAGAAAAAAACAGAGACCGTATAAATAACAAGGTACATTTATAATATTGTTCACTTATCATCATGTCTGTCACGTCGGAGCCTATCTATCTAGGAAACAATGCTTTGGCAAGAATAACAATTAATCAGGAATTTCTTGTTAACACTTGTGGTGCATATCAAAATCTAGATACATTTAAAATTTTATCTACTTCCATCACACAATGTGAAAACACTAAAACTAAAAGTGTTGAAATCAAAGTGGGTAAACGCTCTGAATACCACGAATTACAAAGAACAGATATTTTTAATGTTTATTTTACACTTTCTAGATTGGATCCGATGGCAGAAGAGGCCAGAGTAAAGGTAAAAAGTAACGGACGACCCATAGATCAACTTCTAACACGAGAAGGAAACCTCAACGTATTAAAAGAAGAAGAAAACAGTGATCAACATGTGTTGGTAGGTGCTCTGTTTTTTCCAAAACTTCATCAACAAATTCATAACAACTTTCACCACCTTGGATATCTGATAGAAAGCAGAGAACTGGAAGAAGAAAAAGACAGAGACAGAAACGTACAAAAACTTTTGTGCAATAGTGAAAAAGAAAAAGAAGAACAACAAGGAAGAGACGTGTGCGGAACTTATAATTCGTTGTGCTCAACAATAATTTAATTAACATTTTATCACATAGACAAACCATAAGTTCAAAAACATTTTTTTCATATCTGTAAACATCTTTAATTGTCAAGAAAAATATTTATCCTGTTGATTAATTATTGTCATATATATCCCTTATATATTATTTAATTGTAATTAAACTTTTTATTGTCATATATCACTTACATATATATTATTTAATTGTAATTAAACTTTTAATGTTATTAAATATTATACCATATTAAAATTATTTTGTATTCACAATGTAACCAAAAAATTACAATAAAAAAAATGCCCCACGGCGAGGCAGGTCTCCGCAACAGGTTACTGACTCTCAAGGTCAAGGGAATTCCCTTTTCTTAGAAACAAATGAGTTTTTCTTAGAAACAAATGACTCATACGTTTCAAGGACGGGGGAATACCTCTACCTTGGCGCCAGTAACCTGTTGGCGGTGTCTGCCTCCCGTGGGGCATATACTACTAACCATAAACACAAAAAATATAAACCTCGTTAAAGCACACAACTTATGTCATATACACTTTGTTTTGTCCAGTGAACCATTTCCGAGGTATTCCTTGTTATTTGTTTGAATTTTCCAATACGTATACTCAAATGGGAATGCGTTATTCGTTTCTTTATTCCTGGACATACAAAGGGAATGGAATACTCCACATAGCAACCAGCTCTTAAAATATTTGACAATCACTTAAAGCCTACAAATGTTTATCTCGATTAACATGAAGCATATGGAGAATAAGCGTTTGTAAAAATAGTTGATACAAGAGTAGAGAAACTAACGTGAGTGCAACACATCAGAATTTTTATCTTGATAATGCCTCAGGTTATATATTCCGTATTGTTACTCAAGGATAATAATAATAACAATAATAATAATTTATTTGCTTCCCGTTTCATTTAACTACCTATATTTTGTGCTTAAAACATTTTAAAAAGATTTTCTATCCATAGTAAAACAAATACTAGCAATTCTTCTTTATTCTGCAACCCTGAAAATATATATAACTAAAAGTAACAAACATTTTCATACGCTGTATTATCTCTCGTCTTAAATTCTGATTTTGTTTCTGCTGGATTCACAGATTTTGGTCACCGGAGTAGGTAAATGAGAGTGAGTCACCCAGCCAGGCTATCGCAGAAACGTGATTTAGTGCGTGAGCTGAATCGGCTTCATTCACAACTCAGTTAACCCTTGAGGCAGTATTTTTAACACTTAAACGATTTCAGTCTAATTATATAATATATAAATTCAATAACAGCCCGCCTTAAAGCAATATGTGTATGTAACATGATATAAAAAGTGTATATTACAGTCATTATATATGCTTATATTATTGTATACCTGTTCAATAATGTTATGTGAATGTATTACGTAATTTAATAATGTAGGAGCTGTGAGAATAATAAGTTAAAAGTTGCTAACAATGAGGTAACAATGAGGTAACCTTGAGTAAATAATGAGTAAGAAAGTTTAACAGTACTACTTGTGATTCTTGGAGTAACAATAATGTAATTTTAGTGACAGTTTATAAAATAGCCAATCAACAACCAGAAAAAGCTTTAGTTAAATCCTATGTATCCTAATGGTATCCTATAGGAGTAGGATTAGGCACTCAGAAACTGAAATGTAGCAAAATTTACAAATCTAGAAGTCAGTTGCCTGCAGACAGAGCTACTAACCAGACGCAAAAAGTGTCCTCAAGAAATACAATATGTATTCGTGTGAGACGAAAAATAAGTTTACATGTTAAAAAAGTACAAGTAATTAATTAAAGAATCTCACTGCTCTCTATATCAGTGAAGTGTTATTTAAATCGTGTCAAGCATTATTAAAAGAAGTGAAGTAAAATTTAAATCCTGGTAAGCCTACATTCTTAGTCGCACCACAGCCCTGCCAAGACATCCATGTCTCTAACAATAATACTGACGCAGCCGAGGCCAACATAAATATATAATATTTAAAGAAACAGTAAAAAGTTACACAGTTAATATTTTTTTAAACTTGGGGCAAAGGCCACCTGAAAGTACATTTGGGGCGAAGTCTACCGGAAACTGTTTACTATACGTGCGGTTGCAACTACTACAAGTTCGACTCCCCAACAGTTGAAATATAATACAACTCCTCCTATACATCATCTTCAAACTGACTTTCCATACGTGGGGCAAATACAACTCCTACAACAATATAACATTTAAATTCGCAGGTCATGTCCAGAATATGTGTGATAAAAATTCAACTAAATTGTTAGGAGTAGCCTTAATAACGTCAGTTCACATGTTTTGATATAGGTGTCCAAAATGATGCACCCCAAAGACTGACATTTAAGTATGATGCAATTTCCAGTCTGTATAGAGATATCGACTGCAAAATGAACTGCTGCGATAAAAACACGTTTGAATTACAAATCTCACCACTTAGTAAAACTTCCCTGTATCTCTTTTTCTTTCCTTCCCTCGATGGAGTTGAAGAGTTGGCGAGATCGCCCGTGCTTATCTCGCATAGTTGACGTTATTGCCTTCTAACACGCGAACTTCTGAGAATGGAATTCCCGTTTCTAACCTTCCAAAGCTATTCTGTGTTAGATCTTTATTCGTACATGTTTGTTGTATGGGAAATATCGCAGGTTAAAACGCGCAGAGAGGCGATCACCAAATACAAGATGTTATAAATTGGTGAGGAAATACTGACATTTTTACTTTCTCTACTACGTATAGTAAGTAGGGGAAATATTGTATTCCACCCAAAAATTCGATAACGAAATTTCACCGGAAATACATGTTTTGAGACCCCTAAATAAAAAAAAAACATTTTGGGAAACATGTCCGTGTGTGCGTCTGTGTGTGTGTGTGTGTGTGTGTGTGTGTGTGTGTGTGTGTGTCTGTCTGTCTGTGACAGCATAACTCAGAAACAAACAGTCGAATAAACACCAAACTTGGTATTTATGTTCAGTATCTTCCAGAGATGCGACACGAAGGTTTTCAAGAAAATCCCCCACCCCAGATTATTCTTTACATGGAACATTTTTCGAAAATTTTAATTTTCTCAAAATTGGCTCTAACGATTTTGATAAAAATATCATATGTTTAAGATATTTTCATGATAAATGAAATGTATATCTCGAATTTTCTGGGAATGTCTCCAAAAGTATTCTTCATTGTAAACGACTTTTGCATTACTGGTAAACCATAAGATGTAGACAAAATTTTACTACACAAAAAATGTAGATCGAGTTAAAATACACAATTTATGTCATATACGTTTCTTTTGTTGAATGCACCATTTTCGAGATATGCTTGCTCTTCCCTTAAATTGTCCAATACTTATACTTTTTCTCAAATGGGAATTCGTTATTCATTTTTTATTGTTCTGGTAATGCAAAGAGAATGGAATACTGCACATAGCAACCAGCTCTTAAAATATTTGACTATAGCTTAAAGCCTAGCAATTCCCCTTGCATCTACAAGAAAATTAGCAATAAGATTAACATCTCGATATCTCGATTAATATAAAGCATATGCAGAATAAGCGTTTGTAAAAATAGTTTGTACAAGAGTAGAGAAAGTCATGGGAGAGTAACACATCAGATTTTTTAGCATGCATTTTCCTTGCCGAGCAGGATGGTAGCGTCTGATGCTCGCAATCGTGACGTTCAGGGCTCGATTACCGTTGCACCGGCCACCCTAACGGTCCGATTATATACAGGTTGAGCTAAAAAACTACGAACCGGTTGTGCGGTGTTTTTCCTGTCCGCGTCCACGGCACTCGTTGGCGTGTGCTACTATCATAAAAAGGCGCGGATGAAACCATACAACATTTTTAAAACTGATTTTAAAGGCTTTACTCACCAACTTTATGAAAGGAGATGCTGAAAGTGACCACCGTCTTTGTCAATACATTTTTGGCACCTCTGTAGGAAGCCAATTTTTTTTCGAGTCAACAGTTGAAGCCCGTACATATGTGAATACAATTTTCTCCCTTTTTAGAGCATTAACAGCAAGGGAGCGTGATTTTGCCTTTTTTCTACAAGACTCTGCAACAGCTTATCCGGCCAATATTTCGATGAGAAAAATTGAAAGGCCGTTTGAGGACAGAATTATTAGTACAGATTTGTGGCCCCCTCGGTCCCCCGACCTATCCCCCTGCGATTTCTATCTCTGGGGTAACTTAAAACAAAGTTTTAAGACAAACCCTTACACCCTGGAAGAATTAAAACAAATTATCCGCCAGGAAATTGCCAGCTATTCTCAACGTGAACTACGGCGAATGATGTATAGTTTCCTAAAGAGGTGCAAAAATGTGTGGGCAACGACGGTGGCCAGTTTCAGCATTTCCTTTCATAAAGTTGATAAGTAAAGCCTTTAAAAGTAGTTTTAAAAATGTCGTATGGCTTCATCCGCGCCTTTCTATGATAGCGGCAGACACCAACGAGCGCCGAGGACGTGGACAGGAAAAACACCGCGCAGCCGGTTCGTAGTTTTTTGGCGTAGGGTCAGGCGTAGGGACGGTGGTATGCGGCGGATGTACACTCGATCAAACTAGAAGTGGCCGGTCCCTTGAGCAGTGATATTTTGTCCAGGTCCTTGTGTGCGCCGCCTTGTCTAACTCTATAATACAAGCCACAAGGCACTGATTTGGTTCACCTTCAGACCACACGGGGTAGAGCAGTGGCTAAGCTACTTAACTTCTATGCAAGCAGCTCGGGTTCAATTCTCCGTAGTGGATTGTTATTTTTTATTTTTATAACTCGTTTTAGCGTAATATAGCTAAATAGTATTGCTTGTGTTACTTCACTTTACTTACAAATATACATAATTACAATAATAGGAAATTTGTGGTTATAAAATTAAACTGAGTACAAAATCTCCTTCCGACCATAAATTATCATGGATGCCATCTACCCGTATGACAGACTACGAAATAAGCGCCATATACATTAAAAATGAAGAAAGCCTGTTATATTTTTACTCATTTATTTAAAATGAAAGAGCGAAGACAAACGTTGAATAATCCATGGAGGTTTGAACTAGCAAGCTCAGAAACAATAAGCTAACTCCCTGCTGCAGTAAGCATGGTATTGTAACGAGCTTTATACTCCACTTGAGAACCATAAATCAATAAAGTGTGTTTTTCTTAAAAATATTCAACGTTAAAGTACTCTAAAACAACTGTCTGTTGAAATCTCGTATATGGATTACTTTCTCCGAAGAGTTTTGCTATTATAGTTGTGTTCCCGATTATAACTACTAAAAGAATATATGCAGTCTTGTGAACAAACCTGGCGGTCCCGAGCGCTCACAGAAGTACCCGATTTGAGCTCCGTCTCTTGAGTTTTAAATTGGCCGAGTGTACTTTTAGGAAAAGCCTGTTTGTTTCCTGGTGTAACCTTTTGCTGAGGATGGGAAGGAAGCATCGAATGATATGACAGTGATATTCAGTCTGAAAAGGTTAGGGATTCCGCTGCGCTGCGCCTGCCATCATCATATCTGGCTACCTTTTGTACGCTCTCGTCTCATCCCTTGCTCCCTGTTCATTAGACGCAATAGGCCTAGCCTTATCCGCAGTGCTGAGATCTTCCTCCTTTTCATACCCCATCAGAACTATCCATATGTGTTGCCGTGAGGATTTCGTGTTTTAACCTTTCGACTCCAAAATGTGTGGTATTACGTTGGTATTTATTAATTTTTATTATTTAACACATTCATACTTCCAAAATCTGCGAGGACAGGGAATGGTTCTAGTTGAAGAAAAATTCCCCCCAGTCGGGAATCAGTCCATTTCCTTGTTTCTTTTCATAGCAAGAGCCAACCGTAAACATTTGAATGTTATTTCCATATGAACTAAGGACTTTTATCATAATTTGAAGCAAGTACTAGGTAAAAAAAAATCCTGGTGTGTTAAATACACATGGCATTCGCTACTCTATGGTTTATTGGTGGGTATACAAATTATTCCTACGAAAGTTTATTTTCCTACCTACTTCGTTTTAATCCAGATAAATCTTTCCGGAAATAGCTACGTTACACATTTCGTTATAGATACAAATAGAACAGCGATAGTCAAATGTTTAACAACTGGACGCTATATGCTGGCCTTAAAATTCCATACTGTTTCTATGACATCGCGAGAAACAACTGAAAATCGACAGAACTAAAAGAATGACTAAGTATTGAAGTATTCGAACCCTTAATAACGGATATCTCGGAAATGACTGATGCCATAAAAAGTTATTTCAAATAAAATGTGTGTTTTAAAGTGATCTATATTTTTACTTTCTCTACTACGTATAGTAAGTAGGGGAAGTATTGTATTCCACTCAAAAATTCGATACCGAGATTTCACCGGAAATACATGTTTTGAGACCCCCTGAATCCAAAAACAGCATTTTTGGAAACATGTCCGTGTGTGTGTCTGTGTGTCTGTCTGTCTCTTTATATCTATAACGAAATGTGTAATCTAGCTATTTCTGCAAAGATTTGTCTCGATTAAAATGAAGTAATTAAAAAAATAAGATTTAGTAAGAATGGTTTTTATACCCGCTATTAATTATAAAGAGGGTAGAAATTGAGTTTTTATTTAAGGACTCTGTTTAACTGCTGTGGTCTATATTGGGCGTGAAATACCGGTAATTTTGCTCAGAGGCCTCTTTATCAGGCTTGAGGTTCTTTTACGTGTCGTAAATCTACGACCACCGGCTTTACGTCCGTTCCGAAGGAAGCCATACTAAGGATTTTTACGCCCGAAAAAAATCCATCGCCCTCCGCCGATTTTGAACCCGGGACCTTGGGAATTAGAGGCTAGCATGATAATCACTACACCATGGAGTACGGCATAAGAGGGTAGAGAAAGTCGTGTGAATGTAACACATCAGATTTTTATGATTAATTAACGTCGTTTAACCTGATAGGTGATATCCGACGGTGAATGAGCCAAATAATTGAAATAATGCTCAAATGAGCCCGGGGTCCTTAGCTTAGAATTACCCGAAATTGGTCTTCTCAGGATAAGGGAAAACCCCAACGATTCAAACATGCCCTGCTTGGAAACTCAGTTGGTTAGAGCAACCGGACGAAAGATCCGCGGTTCAAATCCCGGCCATAACTTTGAATTTTTCTTTCTGATTCTACCATAATTACTTGTGGTTTATTTGAATGGCATTTTCTAAGCTATGCAAGCGCTGAATGGTTGTGAAGCATGTGGTGTCCGAACTGAAAGGTTGAGAGAGGACGGGAAGCGGGAGGTGCTACGCCTAGTGCTATATTTAAAGGTGATGCTGGTGTTCCGCATACTTGTTGTATGCACCTCATTCTCGGGAAAAACGCTCATCTAGTTATAATTATTTACACATTTCCGATTAAAACAAGTATTCATCATGTTCGGAGTATTATGTGAATCACTCGTTTTAAATTTTCCGATTAGTACACAACGGAAATCACTAGAGAATTCTTACTTTGTCTACCACATACCTAGTAAACAGACAAGCTATTACATTCCACCCAAAAATTCGATACTGAGATTTCACCGCCAATACATATTTTGAGATCCACGGAATTCCAGAAAATGATTATTACCAAAAGGTCAGTATCTTCCAACGATACAATACAAACGTTTTCAAGAAATTCCCCCACTGCAAACTACCTCTTACATGCAATATTTTTTGAAATTCTTGATTTTCTAAAAAATACCTCTAACGATTTCGAGTAAAATACCATATATTAAGATATTTACACGAAAAATAAAATTTATATCTTGAACTTTCTTGGAATAGCCTGTGAAGTCGTCTTCATTTGGAATGGATTTTGTATAATCTTATATATGTGGTAAACATTAAGCGATAAACGAAAACGTACTATACAAAAAAATCTGATGTGTTACATTCACATGACTTTCTCTACTCTTGTACAAACCATTTTTACAAACGCTTATTCTCCATATGCTTCATGTTAATCGAGATGCTAATCTTATTGCTAATTTTGACTATCACTTAAAGCCTATCAATTCCCCTTGCATCTACAAGAAAATTAGCAATAAGTTTGACATCTCGATATCTCGATTAACATGAAGCATATGGAGAATAAGCGTTTGTAAAAATAGTTTGTACCAGAGTAGAGAAAGTCATGTGAGTGTAACACATCAGAATTTTTTTGTCCTGTAATGTAAAGAGAATGGAATACTCCACATAGCAACCAGCTCTTAAAATATTTGACTGTCGCTTAAAGCCTAGCAATTCCCCTTGCATCTACAAGAAAATTAGCAATAAGATTAACATCTCGATTAACATGAAGCATGAAGAGAATAAGCGGTTATAAAAATAGTTTGTACAAGAGTAGAGAAAGTCATGTGAGTGCAACACATCAGATTTGTCTTATGTATAACGAATTGTATTATTAAACTATTTCTGCAAATGTTCATCTTGATTAAAATAAACTGGATATAAAGATAAACTTTCGTAAGAATAATTTTTATAGTCACTAATAAACGATAGAATTGAACTGAGTTTTATTTATGGACGCTCTTTAACTGCTGTGGTCCTTGGCCTCATGTTCTATATTGGACGTGAAAGACCGGTAATTGGGTAGGGAAAGTGATGTAAATGTAACACATGAGATTTTTTTTACCTTGAAGGTTAAATGTATGCATGGAGGAGATAAATTAGTTTCATGATATGAGGAAATGACTGGAGCCGTTTTATTGTGCATATAAATGCACATTCAAGAGATTAGTACATATTTCACTAATATTTGCATATGGATGCATATATTGTTTCTTTTTCTCTGCTTGTTATTGAACTATTCATCTTGTTTTCAGACAAAGGCAAGGTTCTGCTATATTGCCATGTCTTATATAACCCAACCAGCATTCCTATTTGCATCTATCAAATATTTTCTTTTTCGCTCGTAGCAAAAAGCCGCGCGGTTCAAGTACGAAGTTATAAATCTTTGCAGCGTGATCTGCTCCTTCAAGGTCAACTCACAAGTAGCACTAGCACAGACTGGAGCTGACATCAACACCCGGCGTCAGGACGACGACGACGCCGATTCAGAGGTCAAATTCCCGCTAGTAAATGCTGGAACTAACAAAATTATTATAAGGCAATCTCTTCTCATCAGAAGGCTCGTCAAGGAGGAAGTGGCAGTCCTTCAGACAATGCTGGATGACCAACAATCAAGACCACCAGAACACCGGCTTTCCATAGATCGACTCATACCCTTCGGATGTGGTTTCTATGATCGTAAGGATCGCCGGAAATATCACTAGAACTCATTGAACATTACACAATACCTCCTTCATTCCCTCCCTGTCGTCCTCCGTGGTGTAGCGGTTACCATGCTAGCCTCTAGTTCCCGAGGTTGCGGGTTCAAACCCGGCTAAGGGGTTTTTCGGGCGTAAAACTCCTTAGCATGGCTTCGTTCGGAAGGGAAGTAAAGCCGGTGGTCACGTGTTGTAGATTTACGGCAAGTAAAAGAACCTCAAGCCTGAAAGAGAGGCCTCTGGGCAAAATTACCGGTCTTTCACGCCCAGTTTAGAATGGGACGCTAAGGACCAAAGCAGTGAAAGAGCGTCCATAAATAAAACTCAAGTTAACTTAGCTGAAAATATCACTAGAACGCATTGAACATCACCAATACTTCCCTCCCAATTTCCGGGCGTAGGTAGGGCCTCGGCCATATCTGCGTCCTGGTTTCCATCCTTTACCTGGCTTAGTTCCAACTTGGCTGACCAATATATCCGCTTCCCGAATCTGCAGTTGCAATAGCGGTACCGCTACACTTCCTCACCCGAATTCCTTATTTTCCTTCTTCATCCTTACTTCCGAGGGAGGGGTTTTAGTGGGTAGTGCCATTCTGTGACGAGTCTCATATCCCCAGCTTCTCTGGGGTACGTAACTGTATTTCTCCTCCACTCGGTAGAGGGAGCAAAATTATGTCCCCCGGAAAAGCAGCAAGGACGTACTCATCAACAATGGAAGCTTTATTGTTGGCAAGATGATACAACTCCGAATTTGCCTTTGTATACTTAATTATTGTACTTCTGTGTTTATAACTTTTAAATTCTAGCAGTCTCTGATCGTTGTGATTTTGTATGGATCTATTATTGACTATAAATAATGTAAGTGATCGTAATTACTATTTTCAATAAACAATGAATGATTAAAATTAAACACACATTTTATCTTATAAAAACCAATAAAGCTATGTTAGAAAATGTTGTAGTTCATAGCTATTTATGTAACAAATGCGGAAAATAAAACTTTTCCTGGTGCACAAATAAGTTTTAGTAAAAGCTTCTAGTTCTAGTTTAAAAAGGGGTGGGTTTTATGCTCAAGCACTGCGACCTTTCAAAGATGTATTGTGCATCCCCCTTTCATCAGTTGAGTAGTCTGTTGCTCGTTATGAACTTAATCAGACTGCTAACTGAGGCTTTCGATAGTTCATCTATCTTTGGAAAGTGATTGCCAAAAATACTTGTTCTTTGATTCTCAAGAGCAGGGCAATCACATAGTAACAGTCTCATCTCCTTCTAGGCATCTACT
Organism: Deroplatys truncata; assembly: GCA_030765065.1. NCBI lineage: Eukaryota > Metazoa > Arthropoda > Insecta > Mantodea > Mantidae > Deroplatys > Deroplatys truncata. Next base: position 311,988,667 of record CM060975.1, on the reverse strand, counting down.
ACAGATAGGGTTGTTAAACAATCCCATTCTGTATAGATTAAACTTTAGGGCACAGTGTCCTGTAATGAATCCTGTTGCCCATGCAAGCCTTCCTTTACTTAGACTGCGCAGGTACTTTTCCTGTTGTTGTCCAAATCTGTAATAAACAACTTGGAATGTCTGCAACCCTCAATAGAGTTCCAGTAGTTCTTGTGTTCTGCTTGAGCCCAGCACTTAATAGCCTGTTTCACTGGTCTGTAAGACACCCCCAGTACAGGCTCCAGACCCAAAAATGGGATTTCGCTACCAGTCTTGGCTGCTTCATCTGCTTTCTCATTGCCTGGTATACCTGTGTGTCCTGGCACCCACATAAGTTGAACCTTATTGTGTTCATCCAGTGTCATTAAGGATTAGTAAAAGCTTTCTAAATTACTAAATAAATATATGCAATATAAGTAATGTATAAAATAAGTCAGAGTCAGTTATTTGTTGACATATTCTCACAGTCGCCTGAATCCTACGCTATGAACCGTACAAACGCCTCCTTGGAAGCGTTGACCGTAGTATTACGAGATGCGAATGCAGATGGCAGTGCTTCTTCTGAGCGCTCGTTTCTAAACAACAAGCTTGTGACTGAAAATATGGCTGAAAATCCCGTGGAAATTTCGATTCGAGCCAGAAACATTGCAAGCAGTACAAGCAGGATATATTGCACTTAAAGACTGTTTGTGATAACATAACAATGTTGGCTTATACTTCTTGTTTTATGATCAAGTGTTTTTGTTTAAAACCCTGTTAAAGTTGGTATTATTAGATTTTGTTTATGGCGCTAAAGTACTATTTTTCAGGGTGTTAACAGTCTGAATGTTTTAGAGAGTTTGTATTATAAATATTTGTGTGCATATTTGCCATTATAGATATATTTTCAACGTTTTATGCATAAACATGCATTCATGATTTTATTGCATGTAAATCCACCCTCTTATTATTATTATCGTCATAAAGATTATCATGTTACCTATATGTTGCTGCTGTACTAATGCTAAACACTTGTGTTTTGCAGCGGGAGCACGTTCGAAGGCCAGTGGCAGAACGGAAAGCGCCATGGTCTAGGTGTGGAATCGCGCGGTAGATGGCTATACCGGGGTGAGTGGACGCAGGGCTTCAAGGGCCGCTATGGTGTACGGCAATCCTCTACGTCCAACGCTCGATACGAGGGCACGTGGGCTAACGGACTGCAGGACGGCTACGGATCAGAGACCTACGCTGACGGTGGTAAGTATTACTTCCTTATTCGTAAAGTACGCAACCCAGCTTGCTCCTCGTACACTGGCTTCCATTTATGCCGTCCTCGCAGCTTTTGGAAGCATTCTGCTGGCCTTCACAGGTGAGTTTGTATAGCGAGGAGGAGGTGCGTGTATCTGTTTACGTTTTCGCGCATGCAGTGGCATCCTGTTTTATGTGCACAATTCTAGATTATTCTCATATGAGTATACAGCTTTGAGCAATAGCTTTCCTCATCGTCACTTACATACAGTGTCTTCGTTTTATACCAATCGCCTTATATGCGTATAGGCCGAGACGGCAGTGACCTCGGTATAACGGCGAAGGGCGTGTCCAGGGCACGGTTATCCGCTGCGAGCTGTCTCAGTGTTGCTTTGTCTTCGTGTTGTGTGTGATTTCCCTGGCAATTTTATTCTCTTATTAGTCCACGTAAATGCCTGCCAACAAATTCACGCTTGAACAGCCCATTACTTTCTCTATTACGTAGAGAAAGTAGGGGAAGTATTGTATTCCAACCAAAAATTCGATACCGAGATTTCACCGGAAATACATGTTTTGAGACCCCCTGATTCCAAAAAAAAGTATTTTTGGAAACATGTTCGTGTGTGTGTCTGTGAACAGCATAACTCAGAAACGAACAGTCGGATAAACACCAAACTTGGTATTTAGGTTCAGTATCTTCCAGAGATGCGACACGAAGGTTTTCAAGAAAATCCCCCCGCCCCAGACTACCCTTTACATGGAACATTTTTCGAAAATTTTAATTTTCTCAAAAATGGCTCTAGCGATTTTGATTAAAATATCATATGTTTAAGATATTTTCATGACGAATGAAATGTATATCTCCAATTTTCTGGGAATGTCTCCAAAAGTATTCTTCATTGTGAACGACTTTTGCATAACTGGTAAAACATAAGAGATAGACAAAATTTTACTGCACAAAAATGTAGATTGCGTTAAAATACACAATTTATGTCATATACATTTTTTTGTTGAGCGAACCATTTTCGAGATATTGCTTGTTATTCCCTTAAATTTTTCAATATCTATTTTCTCAAATGGGAATTCGTTATTCATTTCTTTGTCTTGGATATGCAAAGAGTATTAATCTGTGGCAAAGAGAATGGTGCTACACATAGCAACCAGCTATTAAGAGATATGTCTATGCTTAAAGGCTACTGTATTTCTATATTGCCCTTGCAAATACAAAACAAGGGGAACATAGTACGCCTTAAGCGATTGTCAAATATTTTTAGAACTGATCGCTATGTGTAAAATGTAATTCTCTTTGCATGTCAAAAGATCGTTTCTGCAAATGTTTATCTCGATTAATATGAAATAGATGGAGAATAAGCGTTTGTAAAAAATAGTTTGTACAAGAGTAGAGAAAGTCATGTGAGTGTAACACATCAGATTATTTTTACATAATGTTGCCACTAAAATATATTTTATTGGGAATATTGTGCAAAACATGGTTTTATTTGGCTACTACTTTACATGGTTATTATAAGAGATACAAGCTAATGCTCAAAGTTATATATTCATATGTGAATAGTCTAGAACTGTACAAGTAAAACAGGACACCACTGCGTGGGCGTAAAAGTAAACAGATACACGCACCTCCTCCTTGCTATACACACTCACCTGTGAAGGCCTGTAGAATGCCTCCTAAAGCCCTGGGGACGGCATAAACGGAAGCCAGTGTGCCATAGTTCTGTGCTTTATGCATATTGCAGTACTGGGTGCATATTTTGAACCTTGCTGACTGTTGAACTGACTCCTATAGGCCTTCGCGCTGCAGGTCGTAGAACTAATAGACTTTTCACAGATTTAAATACAGGTAGTTAATTGTGTAAATATGGTATCCAAAATAAAAGACAAATAATGACATAAACACACACATACATTTCAGTACCCTGCCAGCATCCCAGAGCATATAGAGTGGAAGGTGTGTAAATGAGTAGTGGCTTTTCTGTATGTTACACTAAATTAAATGTTTACTTCCTCTGCTACATACCTGAATAGAGTGAGGAAGTTTTGTAGGAATCTCGGGGGGGGGGGAAAGCTTGGGGTTGTTAATCCCAGGGGGCTGGTAATCTTAAACGGAAGAAGAAGTACCGGGGTTAAGGGGTGCAGTTGGGAAGCTATGGGGTGTCAAATAACGACTTAGGGTTCTACAGCAAAGCTATTGGTTGGTTCATTTAATTAAGCGAATTGAGGATTGGTGTCCCTCCGACGGGTCTCGAGGTGCAGGAGCTTAGATACACATCACAAGGACTTGCCTCACTTAGCACAAAGATACTGTGCTAGGTCGGGGTTCATGACCCAAGTTTAACGTAGGCTTGTCTCTGCTAGGGGGCAGCGTGACGATTAAGAGGTTGACTTAAAACGTGGCCAATAAATACACTCCGCTATGCTACTTCAGCAACGTGTTGTCCCCGTTGTACGGTTTGTTCCAGTGGCACCACTTTATAAAATCTGATGCAAATCCCGGTCGCAGATCGAATCCCACAAAGAGCCATTATAGTATTCTTCTTCACCTACAAATTCTAATTAGAGATTTCACAGGTAATATACTCTGTGTGTGTGCGTGTGCGTGTGCGTGTAAACAACATAAGTCAAAAGCAAAAGTCTGATAGATACCAAAGTTGGTATTCTAGTTCAGCATCTTTCAAGGATGCAACGCGAATATTTTACAGAAAATTCCCCACCTCAACTACCCTTTATATCGATGTTTTTGGGTTATTTTTCTATTTTATTTTGATTAAAATTCCATATATTTACTTTCACTACTACATACCTAGTAGGTAGGGAAGGTATTGCATTCCACCCAAATACACGTTGTCGAGATTTCAAAGTAAATACATGTTTTGAGGCCCTTTGAATAAAAAAGTATGTTTAGGAAAAGGTCTGTCTCTCTGTGGTCTGTAAACAGCATAACCCAAAAACGAAAATTCGAATAAACATTAAACTTGGTATTTAGGTTAATTGCCTTCCGAAGATACGACAATAACATTTTCAAGAAAATTCCCCTACTTCAAACTACTCCATACATGTAATATTCCTGGAACATTTTGCTTTTCTAAAAAATAGCTCTAACGATTTGAGTAAAATATGTCGCAGTTCTCAATGGTTTGTGTTATCTTATTTGTTGGGCGCTTATTGTTTAATTATTTTTTAATTTGGGTTCTTTGTCCTCCAGCTAGCTATTATAACTCAGTCGAGCACGTGTCTCTAAGCTGGGCGTGTAAACGGAAAGGAGTTGTTACTAAAAGATAACACTGATAAAAAAATCTGAATCTAGACTTTTATTGCCGTCACACTTAATTAATAATTGAAATGTTTAATCTTTATACACGCCTGACTGAAACTGTGATATTTCCGAATGTAACTACAGTAGTTTTATTTGCCACGCACCAATTACTTGGCGTAATTTACATTTTTGTAACTAACTCTGCGACGTGTACCTCGTGAGAGATTCTTCAGAACTGCTCGACACTTACTTATTGCTCGAGAATATATACTCCTTCACCTCGAATTGCCTAAACATTATAATATAGCTGTTATTGGTTACCAAGTTGCGCCCACTTTAGCTTCTGTTTTGGTCAGCCAATCACTACTACTAACATATGTGCTATAGGGAAGATACTCCCTCCATTTCTAAAAAACGCACGCTACCCTGACGTCATTTCTTTATCTCTTCTTAGTGATAAACAACTCACCCCCTCGGTTTATTGTTATCCACTTCTATTGTCAGTTTCAGTTAGGCTGTGTAAACTTATTTCCTAACAATACTTATGGCTAACAAACATCTAAAATCCTGTACATACAATAATATTAATTTACACTACAATCACTCTGGCATTGACAGCATGTTATGATATAAAATATTGCCTCAAAATGCCTCATATTTAAGATATTTGCATGACAAATAAAATGTATATGTTGAATTTTCTGGAAATAACCTGTGAAGCCTTCTTCATTCCGAAGGAATTTTGTATAGGTAATCTTGTATAACTGCTAAACGTTAAGCCACAGACAAGATATATTGCAGAAAAAAACAAGCGCATGTCTCTTTAAAACATACAATTTATTTCAAATAATTTTTATTGTGACACAAGGCATTTCCAAGGTATCTGTTATTAATGATTCGATTTGTTGAATACTTTATCATTTTTTTAAAGTCCTGTCGATTTGCAGCTGTTTCTCGATGTCATGGAAACAGTATGGAATTTTAAAACCAGCATATAGCGTTCAGTTGTTAAACATTTGACTATCGCTGTTCCCTTTGTATCTATAACGAAATGTGTAATGTAGCTGTTTCTGTAAAGGTTTATTTCGATTAAAATGTAGTAGGTAGAAAATTAAGTTTCGTAAGAATTATTTCTATATGCCCAGTAATAAATGATAGAGGGTAAAAAAGGTTATGTAACACATCAGATTTTTAAGCTAAAATCTCTTTTTGAACATTCTGCGAATAGATTGTAACGTCCTGCTGATTCCTAGTTTTGTATACTGAAGTGATAAGGTCCGCCCGAATAATATCAATAATAATAATAATAACCATAATAAGAGTATTAATAAGCATCTAATAAAAATAATGAGGGGAATACTAATAAGATGGAAGAATAAAAGAGAATATTAAGAATTAGAAATGGGGGAATAAAATCATAACGAGAGAAATAAAGTAAAAAACATATACGAATAAATAATCAGAACGTGAAATAAAAGGTAGAAAACGTGTATTTTAGAACGAAGAGACTTTGCGAAAACTGTAAAAAGGATTGAAGACTTAGGAACGGACAGGAAAAGAAACATTAGCAAACGCTTAAAACCTATAGAAATCTGGTGGAACTCACAGGAAGCGAAAACAACGGAACGGAAATCGAATGCAGTCAAGTGCACAGAAAATTCAATCAAGCGAACATAAGACGGTAATAGCAGACGCGGACGAGGCCAGAGCGACGATATAACGAGCCAATGGAAAACGGAGAAAAATGTCGATAAATAACCAATAAGAAATAATCAAAGTCACGTGCATAGTAACAAGAGGGATCGAAACTAGAAAAGAGGCATGAAATAGAAAAATGAATTATGACAGAGAGCAAGTTTCAGACGTGGGTAAATGCATCACTTCGTGTCGAACAGTGGGGTAGAACAGATCACTTCGTGTAGTGCCGTGGGGAAGAGTAGATCACAGATGTAGAAATTCAAAAGTATTTCATATCAGAGAGGGAAACGGTGTTGACGTCTAAAATCTGACCTTAATATATATTTGAAAGTTAGTGTAAAGTAAAAGTGAGTAAAGGGTAGCTAAGAATGACAAAATTCAAGTCATCAAATTAACAGCGTAATATGTTTCAACTTCTAAAAGTACTTAAGAAAGGGTAAAACACATAAACAATAGCAGGGGATGATAGGCGGAATCGCGTCTTGTGTTAAGGGTATTCGGACAAGGAAAGCAGTGTGGATCTTCAATAAACGGGCCAGTTGAGAGTAGAACAGTGAACATAATTCATCTCCCATCCACACTCCCTGAGATAAGAGTCACACCACCAATATTCCTCTACCTGAATAGCCGGCAGCAACATCAATCCTTCCAAATAACAAACCCAACACCAAGAACCAACCCATCACCCATTAATCCCCGCCACAATACTTTTGTATACGTGGTGAACCATAAGAGAAGACATAATTACTACCCGAAAATACATACGCAATTATTAACAATCACAATTTATATGAAATAAAACATTCTGTGGAATTAGTCATTTTTAGGAGATACCTGTTGTTATTCCTCTGAAATTTACAAGACTGCATTTTTACTTATTCTACTAGTATAGCCAGCAGGGGAAATATTGTATTCCACCCAAAAACTCGATTGTATATTTCGACGGAAATACATGGTTTGAGGTGCCTTGAATCCAAATAAATCATTTTTGGAAACATGTCCGCGTATCTGTCTGCGTTTGTGTTTGTCTGCTGTGAATATCATAACTCAAAAACGAAAACTTGGATAAATACCAAGCTTGGTATTTGAGTTTAGTATCTCCCAAGGATGGGACAGGAAGATTTTAAATAAAATCCCCCGCGCCCCAGACCACCCTTTACATGGTACATTTTTCGAAAATGTTTACTCTCAAAAGTGGTTCTAACGATTTTTATTAAAATATCACATGTTTAAGATATTTTATGCCAAATTATATCTATATCTTGAATTTTCTGGATATGTCCCTAAAAGTCCTCTTCATTGTGAATGACTTTCATATAACTGGTAAACTGTATGAGATAGACAAATTTTACTACACAAAAATGAAGATTTCGTTAAAACACACAATTTATGTCATATACATTTTTTTGTCGAGTGAACCATTTCCGAGATATTGCTTGTTATTTGCTTGAATTTTCAAATACTTAATATGGGTCTTTCAACAAGAGTGTAGTATCTTTGAACTTAAATAAAACACGTTCTATAAATGATAGATGTTTATATTTTTTTATTTTGGAACATAATTATTGTCATTACGTGTGCAAGAGAACATCAGTTAAGTGACCGCCGCAACTTCGTTGGGTTGCGCGTATGCGGTTGACCCAATTTTCAATGACAGAAGAACGTAAATTAGGTCCAACTTCACGAATAACACGCGTGATGTTATTTATAAGATCATTTACTGTTTCTGGCTTGTTGATATAAACTCGAGGTGTAATATAATCCCACAAGAAGCAATCCAACGGCGTTAAATCACATGACCTTGGGGGCCAGTTAACCTCACCACCACGGGAAATGATCAAACCTCTGAACTTCTCCTTTAAAAGATCGATTGTTTCGAGAGCAGTACGGCATGGACACCATCTTGCTGGAACCAAATGTTTCTGAGATCCATACCATCCAATTGAGCCAAAAAATATTCCCTTATAAGAGCCCGGTATCTTTCTCCATTGACAGTTAGAGCTTCTCCAGCTTCATCTTGGAAAAATATGGACCAATGATTCCACCATATCAAAATCCACACCTCACAGTTTTGGGGATGAAGTGGTCGTTCTTGAATTTGCATTGGATTGTGATTGTTCCAATAGCGACAATTTTGTTTGTTAACACAACCATCCTTCCAAAAGTGGGCTTCGTCGCTGAAGATGACTTTCCGACAAATCTGGGTCAGCTTGCAATTGCTCCATAGCCAGTCAGCGAATACACGACGCAACCTATGGCCGTTGGGCTTTAGTTCCTGAGTTAACACCATTTTCTAAGTGTGAAACTTCAAGTCCAGATACAGAATTCGCGAAGTTGTGGTCGGTGAAAGCCCCAATTCTTGCGCTCGAAGAGCAATTGATTTGTTTCCTTTCTCGCGTACACTCTCACGAACGACGCCTATTATTTAGTTGGAGCGCTTACGTCAATTACGTACTTATTTTCTCAAATGAGAATTCGTTATTCATTTTTTGTCTTGTATATGCAAAGAGTATTAATCTGTGTCAAAGAGAATTAATCTACTTCATCTAGCAACCAGCTATTAAGAGATATGTATTTGCTTAAAGGCTACTGTATTTCTATATTGCCCTTGCAAACACAAAACAAGGGGAACATAGTACGCCTTAAGCGTTAATCAAATATTTTAGAACTGGTCACTATGTGTAAAATGTAATTCTATTTGCATGTCAAAAGATCGTTTCTGGAAATATTTATCTCGATTAATATGAAATAGATGGAGAATAAGAGCTTGTAAAAATAATTTGTACAAGTGTAGAGAAAGTCATGTAAGTGTAACACATCAGATTTTGTTTGTCCTGGTAATGCAAAGAGAATGGAATACTCCACATAGCAACCAGCTCTTAAAGTATTTGACTATCGCTTAAAGCGTAGCAATTCCCCTTGCATCTACAAGAAAATTAGCAATAAGATTAACATCTCGATTAACATGAAGCATATGGAGAATAAGCGTTTGTAAAAATACTTTGTACAAGAGTATAGAAAGTAATGTGAGTGTAACACATCAGATTTTTTTAATTTGCCTCACCCACGGCAACCAAGAATTAGCTATATTGGGAAAGGTTGGGAATGGAAAACACAGCAGCCCACGAGCATCCATAGCCGAGGACGAGAACACTGCAGCAGATAGCATCAACCAGAGGAACGACGCTTTCCAGATGCTATTGACCAACAATTTCCCGCTACACTACGATGCCTTTTAGACCACGGCCTACCAGCCCGGATAGTAGTAATTCAATTACTAGTCATGATACCGGCCGTGAAAGCCTCCGTACGTACACAAAGGGGAGACATAAAGTGCAGTTGAAGATCAAATGTCTTACAACTGCTTTAAATAGCAGTGCAGATATTTCACTATTTGACGGTGTATCGTTCACAAGATGACATTAACTTGGTAGACCGATCGCAATTAGGCGTCAAATTTGCGAGCATATATAGAGTATACATGTGGCAATATTGCGCCCCATTTAAGCTCTTAAGAATGAGATGCAATCTTGGGCATTGGTGCTGGTGGTGGTGGTGGTTATTAAGTACTTAGTATTACATTAATTGCATAACGCAGTCGCGAGGGTTATAAGACCGTACATGCTCTCTAAAAAATACCTGGTCTGTATACGTGACTTGCAGAATCGACCAGAAACAACTATGTTTATAATCACCACATTATATACATACATATAAAATTGAAAAACACTCTGAATCACACACGCAAACACACACACACACACACACACACACACACATGTGCTCAAGCACCACATATATTTAAAGAAAATTTATACAAACACGTTATCTCTTAGTACACGTACTTCCATTAAGTATGTGCCCAAGCTTGGCCAGTTTTGACTGTTCAGAATCAAGTCCCAGCATGCTGCCCTCCGTCTGTTGGAAGCCAAAAATACTTCCGGTAATAATTATTTTCCTAATACTCTCCGTCTGCACGCATGCTGCCAAAATATGCGTCCAGTCTTCTTGTTCCCCGCATAATGGGCAAATCCTCCTGCCATCATCATCAGCAATCTTGCGAGCTTTCCACTCTCCCAACCTAAGCCATGTTGTTCCCGTCCTCTGTTTTATGCCTACTTCCAAAATATATGTTTCCTTACCCCACCTAGTTTTTATTTCATTTTGTAGCTCCAATGTTGATCTTTGTCTACATTCAGACTCTATTTTCTGCCTGTTTATATCACACAGTCGTCTTGTTAACCGCATTAAGAACACAGCGCAGACCTTCTATCATCGCGACCTGTGCCTGTATCAATGCAGCTGGGTGGTGCATCTGTACCTTCTATCGCAGTGTTGGTTTGTGGCCCAAGTTTTGCGGTAGCCGAAACTATATTCCCGGCAGATCAACTGTGAGATCTGCTGCCTCCTCTGGCAGGGCTGTATCTTTAAAGTTCCTATGTCTACCTTGCACTTATCTCCCCTGAGGGGAGGTATCGGGCTCTTTAATGTTGGCTCCAGGTGCTTAGCGCTATTTCTTTGCCGCGGGAGGAAGATACAAACCTTGAATTCCACCTTTTCTGCCTCTTGGGCGACTTCTTGGTCCACTCACCTGGATCTCCGAAATCCGTGCATGTTGCATCCATTCCTGCCTCTCTACTCTTATCAGCGCACGTATTTCTTGGAACGGTGTTACTTGAGTTTAGACTGTCAACAACCTGGCAATCGGATGGTGCGCAAAATTTATGAAGATCTCGTTCAAGTATGCGACTTGCCTTCGATGCACCAGCTAACCTTGACTACGAACAACCCTGGAAAAATGTAACTAACACTATACTCCCTTACACGGTTCGCTCCATTTGGTACCAAGCAGTCCACGACGTGATACCAATCCGCCAGCGGCTCACAAGTGGCTCCTCCTTGTGCCTTCGTTGTCAATAGCCGGCTACTCTACTACATCGCACTTTCTGCTGCTGCTTGCGGTGACCTTCTTACGCAAGTTGGATTTCCACAGTTGCACTCCGGAAAGCTTTCTTCGTCCGGACTTCCGGTTTCCACGTATGCAGCACAATAGCCTCATTTGGATAATTGGACACAGTGTCTACTATCTACTTTGGAATTCCCCCGAAGCTACTGATGCCCAGCAGTATTTAGATTTCTTGCGTAGAGCAAGATGGAAGATTTGCTCTGGTCGCACCTTTCAACGAACCTTTGGTGACTATCTACAAGTTCTCGATTCTTAGTCTGGCCGAGAATTACTTTCTGATTTTACCCCTTCCCATGGGGAATAATGCAAAGAAATACTGTATCACCCTGCCTATAATAACACAAAAACGAAGAACAAAAAATAATAATAAATAAATGAATAACGAATTTGAGAAAAAGTATAAATATTGGAAAATTTAAGGAAATAACAAGCAATATCTCGAAAATGGTTCACTCAACAAAAATGATTATTAGACATAAATTGTGTATTTTAACGCGATCTACATTTTTTGTGTAGTAAAATTTTGTCTATCTGTTATGGTTTACCAGTTATGCAAAAGTCGTACACAATAAAGAATACTTTTGGAGACATTCCCAGAAAATTCAGGATATACATTTTAATTGTCATGAAAATATCTTAAACATATGATATTTTAATCAAAATCGTTAGAGCCATTTTTGAGAAAATTAAAATTTTCGAAAAATGTTCCATGTAAAGGGTAATCTGGGTGGGGGGATTTTCTTGAAAACCTTCGTGTCGCATCTCTGGAAGATACTGAACCTAAATACCAAGTTTGGTGTTTATCCGACTGTTCGTTTCTGAGTTACGCCGTTCACAGACACACACATAGACATGTTTCCAAAAACGCTTTTTTTGGATTCAGGGGGTCTCAAAACATATATTTCCGGTGAAATCTCGGTATCGAATTTTTGGGTGGAATACAATACTTCCCTTACTTACTATACGTAGTAGAGAAAGTAAATAATTAGTTAGTTGTTTACTGCATCAGCTGTTATGTGATGCACACTAAAATATATATAGTTAAAGCGATATAAAATAAATAAAGCGAAAAATAGTAATATATATTTGGATATTGTCTTTAAGATCTACAAGGGAGCAGTAAAAAAAACGCCAGCAAAATCGTGCCACAGCACACGCTGCTAGGATTTCCGTGTCAGCTGTGCGTCGCCTCCTTGGAAGCAAGTCATCTTGAAAACGAAGAGATTCCTCCACTTTGTGACCACCATCCCTGGGCGTATTTGGAAGGCAAGACTTATTCAAATCTTCCACGAAGTATTGTTGACGCTAAAGCAAATATTCATAAAGCAATTAATGTTATTTCAGTTGACGTCGTTTGAGCTCGCAGGCTGGCAGACTGTCGTCGCAGAAATAGAGGTCATTCTTCCTGTGTAGTAGAAGTGACACATTGGCATTACTATCATATAATTATTAATTTACACACGTAAGCAATGTTTACTACACCATTGCAAAAATAAGTTTCAACCTATAATAAAACTTTTCATCTTGAGATGAACAAAATCTGGTATTTAGACATACAATTACGCACTTAAGACTGGAGTTACAAAGAATAATGAAATAGTTGACACAGGATACCAGCCCTTTTTTTCTGTCGGAAGGAAGAAAAGACCCGCTGCTCCTTTAATAACGGTCCTTTATGCCCTTACTGCAATACTATCCCAAGAAAGCCCCTGCGTTATAAACAGCAGTGTGGTAAATGATCCTTTACAACTGCGTTTAAAACACCGTCTTTTTGTAAAGCTTCAGGTATCGCCTTGCGTTTGGATATTAAACCTGTAGACGGTGTGAGGCGTGTTATTCTAGCAGACTGCTTTTTTTCCTTTCTCTACTACGTAAAGTAGGTAGGGGAAGTACAGGGTGAGCCAAAAGACTCCGAACCGCCTGCGCGGTATTTTTCCTGCCCGCGTCCTTAGCGCTCGTTGCCATCTACTGCTATCATAGAAAGTCGCGGATGAAACCATACAACATTTTTAAAACTACTTTTAAAGGCTTTACGAAAGGAAATGCTGAAGCTGACCACCGCCGTTGTCCATTCATTTTTGGCACCTCTTTAGGAAACTATTCATCATGACATTTTTCGGGGGAATTTTCCAAACGATGACCAGTTTCGTCTGTTTCTTCGGTAAGAACCGAACACCGTCTTTTAGATTTCTTAGCCTGAACACTTCCTGTGGCCTGAAATTTACTGGAACTTTTACACCTGGAAATCTTTCTGCAAATCGTACTTTCACTTGGCAAGCTGACCGAGTTAACAATTCGAATCATAAGCAAATACACGCTGTGCCGTAGAAAACATATACTGAGCCATAATATACTATGTGACTAAGTGCAGGACAAAATTATAAATAACTCGTAATAACTGAACTATATCACATCACCGTCAACTCAACACTGCACTTCACACTGCACAGCAAAACCACAACAGCATGACTTTTTTATAGCAGCAGTGCGTTATCATGTTTTTATCATATTTCCATACGCCCAGTGGAAAAAACACTACGCAGCCGGTAATGCTGTTCATAAAATACCCCTCCGGGGTAACTTAAAACGTAAAGTGTACAAGACAAACCCTCACACCCTGGAAGAATTAAAACAAAATATCCGCCAAGAAATTTCTCAACGTGAACTACGGCAAGTGATAGATAGTTTCGTAAAGAGCTGCCAAAAATGTATGGACAACGACGGTGGCCAATTTCAGCATCTCCTTTCGTAAAGTTGGTAAGTAAAGCCTTTAAAAGTAGTTTTAAAAATGTCGTATGGGTTCATCCGCGCCTTCTATGATAGCGGCAGACGGCAACGAGCGCCGAGGACGCGGACAGGAAAAACACCGCGCAGGCAGTTCGGATTCTTTTGACTCACTCTGTATTATTGCACCCAAAAATTCGATGGAAATATTTGCTTTGAGGCCCCCTGAATAAAAAAAAATTATCTTCCAAAGATGCGACACGAAGAAAAAAAAAAGAAAATCCCCTCAACCTAACTACACTTTGCTTGGAACATTTTTCGAAATTATTTATTTTTAAAAAACGGATCTACCGATTTTGATTAAAGTATATCTTAAGGATATTTTGTATAACCTTCTATAGACAACGTTAAGCGATAGATGTAAACGTACTAACAGAAAATATAGATATCTTTAAAACACACAATTTATTTCAATTCCGTTTTTTGCGGTATTAGCCATTTCCGAGATATCCGCTATTAATGGTTTGAGTTCTTCAATACCTAGCCATTCTTTTAAACTGCTATCATGGAAACAGTATGAAATTTTAAGGACAGCGTATAGCGTCCAGTTCTTAAACACTTGACTAACCCAATTTCCTTTGTATCTATAACGAAATGTGTTATAAATGTTTCATCTCGATTAACATGAAGCAGATAAGAAAATAAACTTTCACAAGAATAATATGTATGCCCACTAATAAACGATAGAGGGTAGAGAAACTTATGTGAATGTAACACAGAGTTTTTGTTTTCTTTGCTCTTTTAGCTTTCTCTTCTATTTACGTATACTAAGTAGAAGTACTTTCAAATTCGATACCGAGATTTCGCCGGAAATACAAGTTTCGAGGCTCCCTAAATAATTTTTAGAAAAAAGTTTCTGTGTGTGTGTATGTGTAAGTCTGTCTGTGAACAGTATTACTTAAGGACGAAAATTCTGTTAAATGCCAAATTTAGTACATAAGTTCAGCATCTTCCAAAGATTTTCAAGATACTCCTCTCCTACCCCAAACTACATTTTACATGGAAGTTGTTTCGTTACTTTTTATTTTCTAAAAATTCCACTAACGATTTTAATTAAAATATCGTACATTTAAGATACTTAAGAACAAATATGGTACGGAATTATATGGAAATTGGCTATGAAGTCATCTTCGGAATGAATTTTGTATATTTTTGACTAACGATTAAGCCTTGAGAAATAGATAAAAATGTACTACACAAAACTGAAGATCCCTGTAAAGCACATAATTTATTTGTGACATTAACGATTTTCGAGATATGCTTTGTTATTGGTTTGTATTTCCAAATACTTCTACAGTTATCAAGCCGTAAGTCGCTATTCGTTTTTTTTCTCGTGGTCTTGCATATCCTTTAACTTTGAGGCTTGATTGCCTCTGTGGTCGAGTGGTCAGCGTTCTGGCTTCTGAACTCCTTATCTGCCGCAGAGTCTGGTAGTATGAATGCGAGAGTAAATGTTTGTTCAGTGTAACAGTTAATTTCAAAAACAAGAAAAATATGATGTTACATTCACGTGACTTTCTCTATGTTCTATCGCTTATTAGTGGATATACAAATTTATCTTATGAAAGTTTGTCTATCTGCTTCATTTTAATCGAGACAAACCTTTGCAGTAACAGCTACATTAGACATTTCGTTATAGATACAAAGAGAACAGCGATAGTCAAATGTTTAACAACTGAACGCTATATGCTGGCCTTAAAATTCCAGACTGTTTCCATGACATCGCGAGAAATAGCTGAAAATCGGCAAACTTTGAAAGAAGATTTGGCAATCTGAACTGTTAATATTGAATATCTCGGAAATTGCTGATACCACAAAAACAGTTATTTTATATAAATTGTGTGTTTTAAACAAATCCACATTTTTTGTGTGTAGTGCGTTTTCGTCTATCGCTTAACGTATACCAGTTATACAAGACTATACAAAGTTCTTTCCGAATAAAGAGGCCTTTACAGGCTTTTCCCAGAAAATTCTAGATATACATTTTATTTGTGATGTAGATATCTTACAGCATTTTTATAAAATTCGTTTTAGACATTTTTAGCTCCATATAAAGAGTAGTTCTTGGTGGGACGATTTTCTTGAAAACCTTCGTGTCGCATCTTTGGAAGGTACTGAACGTAAATACCAAGTTTGGTATTTATCAGTTTTTGTTTTTGAATTATGTTGTTCACAGACACACACGGTTCTTTCTCTGAAATTGTTTTTTTTAATGTATTTCGGTGAAATCTCGGTATCGAATTTTTGGGTGGAATGCATACTTGCTCTATTTATTTTTGGTAAGCAGTAGATAAAGTAAAAATCTGATATGTTACACTCATATGACTTTCTCTACTCTTTTACAGACTATTTTTACAAACCCTTATTCTCCATATGCGGCATGTTAATCGAGATGTTAATCTTATTGCTAATTTTCTTGTAGATGCAAGGGGAATATGGTAGGTTTTAAGCGATAGTCAAATATTTTAAGAACTGGTTGCTATGTGGCACATTCCATTCTCTTTGCATTACCAGGAGAAAAAAATGAATAACGAATTCCCATTTGAGAAAAAGTGTATTGGAAAATTTAAGGGAATAACAAGCAATATCTCGAAAATGGTTCACTTTACAAAAACTGTATATGACATACATTGTGTATTTTAACGCGAGCTACATTTTTTGTGTAGTAAAATTTTGTCTACCTCCTATGGTTTACCAGTTATGCAAAAGTCGTTCACAATGAAGAATACTTTTGGAGACATTCCTTGAAAATCGAGATATACAATTCATTTGCCATAAAAATGTCAAACTTATGGTATTTTCTTCAAAATCGTTAGAGCCATTTTTGAGAAAATTAAAACTTTCGAAAAATGTTTCATGTAAAGTGTAATCTGGCGTGAGGGCATTTTCTTGAAAACCTTTGTGTCGCATCTCTGGAAGATACTGAACCTAAATACCAAGTTTGGTGTTTATCCGATTGTTCGTTTCTGAGTTAAGCTGTTCATAGACAGAAACACGGACATGTTTCCAAAAATGCTTTATATGCATTCAGTGCACCTCAAAACATGTATTTCGATCAAATCACCGTATGGAATTTTTGGGTGGAATGCAATACTTCCCCTACTTACTATACGTAGTAGAGAAAATAAAAATAACAAAGGTTTGAATTAGTTTAAAGACTTCGTGTAAACAAGAGAATGCGTACGTGAGACGTACATGAAAACAATATGGAGACATCTCCTTGTATCTAAGCACGTAGTATGTACCTATGCATGGTTGCTTGATCAAAGTTTTCACAGTAGCACTTTGCTACAGATGTATGTGTCTTGGCATAGTGCGGCAGTGTATAACCGCATCTGCAGCAGCCAGCCTTACTCCCTTCCGGTCGATCGTAATTATCGATCTTGCGCAATATCGAAGTCCAGAAAACGGCAGCGTAACAATGATTCTCTCATATCTCTCCAGTCATTCATTACTGGCGAAGAAAGAAACAGAAAGCACTTTAATTTTTCACAAGATGAAAGGAGACAGATAAGTAAAGGAATGAGTAATGCTCTCGTGATGTAAACGCAGAATTTTGTTCTACATTTCAGAAAATGTAGTGTGGATAAGGAAATGTTTTGTGTTGGTGCCAAGTAATGCGATCTTAGTGACAGTTCCAAAACAAACCAACCGACCTAACCTAGAAATAGTATTACACCCGACCCAAAGTACTCGTTTTGAGATCACGGTTCCAATGCTGACGTTTTTACCTTCTTTTACCGATAGCAGGTATAACAAGCAATATATTCCAACCAAAATTCAGTACTAAGGTATTGCCGAAAATATTTGTTTTGAAGTCTCTAACACCACAAAATAACATTTTCAGGCAAAGGCCTGCGTGTGGCCTCCGAACAGTGTAACTCAAAAAGCAAGTGTTGGCTAAATACCAACTTTGGTACTTAAGGTACAAATTCAATTTTATATGATATAAATATGATGCACCTGTAAATCATTTTTGTAAAATATTTTCACGCCCTGCCATTTTTAAAAACCCAGCGACTTGTTTAAAATCACCCATGCGCTCACTTTTAACCCCATTGGCCTCGCCCACTTCTTTCTGTGTGTGTTTTTTCCGAGTTTTAAACTTTTGCGCATGAAATTTATGCCTTGCATTGCAGTTTTGCTCTGAAATGAATGCAACTTTATATACACAATCTCAAATTTTCTTTCTAAAGATTCAAGTATGCATTTTATTATTGCTTTATTCATTCTTACAAAAAAAACCCTCAAGAATAAGGAAAATTGTAACAATCAACTTCAAAAAAACAAAAACTTATTTCGCTATAACTATTCACATTTTCTTCCTCCTCAACGGATTACCCTCCGCTTTGTAGGACTTACATTCCCAAGGACTTACAAACCAATGCCTCACTAGCCTGTCGAGGAGCAAGTAAACTCTGGATCATATCCAGGATGGGTGATCAGCACGATGTTCTGGATCAGTAGCTTGTCGAGGAGCAAGTAAACTCTGGATCATAGCATATCCGGGATGGGTGATCAGCACAATGTCCTGGGTCAGTAGCCTGTCGAGAAGCAAGCAAACTCTGGATCACAGCATATCCAGGATGAGTGATAGCCCAATGTCTTGCGTCAGTAGCCTGTCAAAGAGCAAGCAAACTCTGAAACATATCTTATCCAAGATGAGTGATAGCCCAATGTCTTGGGTCAGTAGCCTGTCAAAGAGCAAGCAAACTCTGAAACATATCTTATCCAAGATGAGTGATCAGCCCAATGTCTTGGGTCAGTAGCCTGTCGAGGAGCAAGCAAACTCTGGAACATAACTTATCCAGGATGAGTGATCAGCCCAATGTCTTGGGTCAGTAGTCTGTCGAGGAGCAAGCAAACTCTGGAACATATCTTATCCAGGATGAGTGATCAGCCCAATGTCTTGGGTCAGTAGTCTGTCGAGGAGCTAGCCAACTCTGGATCATAACACATCCAGAATGGGTGATCAGCTCAAAACCTTGGGTCAGTAGCCTGTCGAGGAGCAAGCAAACTCTGGATCATAGTATATCCAGAATGGGTGATCAGCTCAAACCTTGGGTCAGTAGTCTGTCGAGGAGCTAGCAAACTCTGGATCATAGCATATCCAGAATGGGTACTACTCTTTAACTACTATGGTCCTTAGCGTCCCATTCTATATTGATTCAGAAGTAACTACAAGAAAATTAACGTTTATTCAATTTTTTGTTCCCTCAAGGTTTATTTTCGCACCGGACTTTTGTTTTGCTTTCTTCCCCTCGAATTTTAAGGGTGCGATTTATATGCGAGGGTGGCATATTTTCGAGCAAATACGCTATTTCTGGTATTTTGTGCGAATAGCCTATGAAGACCTCCGACCCTGCGCTCTGGTTGCATTTGTTATAACTACGAAACCATTTTAGAAATGCAAATAACTACTCCAGAAGATATGTATACGTTTTCAAATACATTATTTGTGTTAAATAACTTTTTACTTTCCCTTCTACGTATAGTAAGTAAGGGAAGTACTGTATTCCATCCAAAGATTCTATGTCGAAATTTAACCTGAAATATGTTTTGAGGGTCCCTGAACCCCCCAAACATTTTTAGAAAAAAGATTCGTGTGCGTATGTATGTGTGAACAAACTCAAAAACGAATTAGTATTTAAGTTCGCTGTCTTCAAAAGATGGACACCAAGATTTTCAAGAAAATCCCCCAACCCAACTACCCATTTTTCGAAATTTTCGATTTTCTCAAAAATGGCTAACGATTTTGATTAAAATACCAAATATTGAAGATATTCACATGACAAATAAAACATACATCTTGAATTTTCTAGGAATAATCTGTGAAGTGCTTTTCGTTCAGAAGAATTTTGTATAACCTTGTATAATCGTGAGTATTAAGCGATAGATGATGACGCACTACACAAAAAATGTAGGTCTCTGTAAAACACACAATTTATTTCAAATAAATTGTTGTGGCATAAGCCATTTCCGAGATATCCGTTCTTAATAGTTGGAATTGTTCAATGTTTTGTCATTGAATATCTTTGTCGATATTTATGTTCTCGCGATGTCATGGAAACAGTATGGAATTTTAAGTCCAGCATATAGCGTCCAGTTGTTAAACATTTGACTATCGCTGTTCTCTTTGTATCTATAACGAAATGTGTAATGTAGCTATTTCTGCAAACGTTTATCTCAATTAAAATGAAATAGACAAATAAGCGATCGTAAGGTAAATTTTTATACCTATTAATAAATGATACAGGGTAGAGAAAGTCATGGGAAGCAACACATCAGTGTTTTTATCTACTAATATCTTCCATAGCCCATGTATCTCAGCCATGAAGGAGGGTTGCTCAAATACGTAATGGTTGATGGCTTTGTTGAGGCACAAAGTGGTCTTTAACTGGAAACGGGGATGATGACTAGACGAGAGAATTATCCCCGTTCTGCATGTATGCTCACGATACTCAGCATAGTCAATCTGGCAGTTCCGAAGTTGCCTTCGTGCAGCAGGAAGTACAACTAAAGAGGAAGGAAGGCCAAGTTGGAGATGTTAAGGGAATTAATTTTTAATTTTAATAAAGAAACTCAAATTGAAAAAATGAACAGTCCAAAACATTAAGGAATGACTTCTGTACAATTAAAAAATCTGATGTGTTACACTCACATGACTTTCTCTACTCTTGTACAAATATGTTACAAACGCTTATTCTCCATATGCTTCATGTTAATCGAGATGTTAATCTTATTGCTAATTTTCTTGTAGATGCGAGGGGAATATGGTAGGCTTGTCATATATTATATAGTCATAGTCATATATTTTAAGAGCTGGTTGCTATGTGAAGTATTCCATTCTCTTTGCATGTCCAGGACAAAAACAAAAAAATGAATAACGAATTCCCATTTGAGAAAATTATAAATACTGGAAAATTTAAGGGAATAACAAACAATATCTCGAAAATGGTTCACTCAACACTCAACAGTCTTATGGTTTACCAGTTATGGAAAAGTCGTTCACAATGAAGAATGCTTTTGGAGACATTCCCAGAAAATTCGAGATATACATTTCATTTGTCATGAAAATATCTTAAACATATGATGTTTTAATCAAAATCGTTAGAGCCATTTTTGAGAAAATTAAAATTTCCGAAAAATACTCCATGTAAGGGGTAGTCTAGGGTGAAGGGATTTTCTTGAAAATCTTCGTGTTGCATCTCCGGAAGATACTGAACCTAAATACCAAGTTTGGTGTTTATCCGACTGTTCGTTTCTGATTTTTGCTGTTCACAGACACACACACGGACATGTTTCCAAAAATACTTTTTTTTATTCAGGGGGTCTCAAAACATATATTTCCGGTGAAATCTCGGTATCAATACTTCCCCTACCCACCATACGTAGCAGAGAAAGTAAAAAGTCTGATGTGTTGCACTCACATGACTTTCTCTATTCCTGTTAAGCTATTTTACAAACGCTTATTCTCTATCTACTTCATGTTAAGCGACAAACATTTGAAGAAACTATCTTATTGCTAATTTTCTTGTAGGTGCAAGGGGAATTGCTAGGCTTTAAGCGATAGTCAAATATTTTAAGCGCTGGTTGCTATATGGAGTATTCCATTCTCTTTGCATGTCCAGGACATAAAGAGACGAATAACGAATTCCCATTTGAGAAAAAAAGTATAAGTATTGGAAAATTCAAACAAATAACAAGGGATATCTCGGAAATGTTTCACTCGACAAAAAATGTATATGACATAAATTGTGTGTTTTAACGAGATCTACATTTTTTGTGCAGAAAAATTTTGTCTAACGGTTTACCAATTATGCAAAACCAATTCAGATTGAAGAGGACTTTTGGGGAAATTCCCAGAAAATTCAAGATATACATTTCATTTATCATAATATCTTGGGTGTATGATATTTTAATCAAAATCGTTAGAGCCATTTTTGAGAAAATTAAAATTTCCGAAAAATACTCCATGTAAGGGGTAGTCTAGGGCGAGGGGATTTTCTTGAAAATCTTCTTGTCGCATTTTTGATACATACTGAACCTAAATACCAAGTTTGGTTTTATCCAACTTTTCCTTTTGGGTTATGCTGTTCACACACACACACGGACCTTTTTCTAAAAATGTGTTTTCTGGATTAAGAGGGATTGCGATTTAGAGATGGTAGATAAGCCCTTAAGCAACTTGATACGTAATATATTTCTGCAGTTATCCCTTAAGACCAGGATAATTGGAATGTAAGTTAGGATAAAGTGAAATCGAAGTTTAGAGTTACAATTTTACTAATACTCGATTGTTTACATTTCAATAATATATCCTAATAATTAATAAAGGAATTTAGTGCTACTGACAACCTAAATTTTTTCGAGTAGCCATTGATTTCCACCACCATCGAACCCTTCAAGATCTGAACATAGTTCATTTTACGCACACACACGCGTAAATGCCGGCCTCTGTTGACTGTTCATATTTTTTTGGTTTTCATTTGCGATAAAATAAGGGTGTCTTTTTTATCTTGGGTTTGGGCCCAAAGATGGGAATGGAATCATCATTCATCATTGGATCATTTGTGAGTACTGCTGCTGTGTTATCAGCCCAGTGCACTTCCACACAAGCAAAGTCATCATCCGAAAATACACCCGATCAAAAGGAGTTATTAAAGTGTTGATTAAGGTTTCCACTCTGCCCTAGAACACTTTCGATATTTAAAAATTATTGGTTATGTCTAATCCAAATTAAAACAAAATGCAACACAGTCACTTTATAAAATATATAATTCTCTAAAGATTATATCTATTATTTAAAAGAATTGTTAATCACCTTGTCACGGTTAAATAACGGATGTTTGGTGGGTGACGGTGGACGCTCAAACAGACGCATCCAGCAATTATGTTACTGGCATATTTGAAGGGGTAGCTCAGAGTAGGAAAGGGATGTGACAGCCCCGATATGTGGCAGGAGACCCGTGTGTCTCCGACATATACTACTACAAAATTAGAGATTCGTACTTTAACCTACGAACCCAGAGCACTCGATGACCAAAGAAGAAAACTCGGGATGGGGGAGGCCTTAAGGTGCCTATACTTAGGGGATCCTAAACTATCGCAGAGTACCCAAAACTTCTAGAAAAATAACTTATTATAAGCATGGCGCGACGCCGGAAGAGGGGATTACAAATACATAAATTAAATATTACCTTACCTGCAGTGAAGGGTAATGGTGCCTGGTGCTTGGCAGTTCGTTTTTATCTTCATCTTAAAATAACACTTTTGGACCACGTGGTCGTTCAAGAGATACGGTCCAAAATCGACCATGAGGCATAGAACCCGGGGTTTACATACAAAACCTGGCTAGACGCACCAATATGTCATTATTTAATTGAACGTCCTCGCTGCAAATCAGCTATATGCCGGGCAATGGCTCGAGGTTGAATGCCATCTGACGCAGCGTCTTCCGGATCTCGCCACTTGGCTACCATATGGTAGCTTTAAGTCCAAGGTTTAACAATCTAGAATATTACGGCCAAAAGCTAATATAAAGATAACGTTAACGTCAAATGCATCGTGACATCATACATTTGTGGTGATGATATATTGTTTGCACTTTAAATTGAGTAAAGAAATTCAATAAAACAATTAAATATCCACGCATCAGCAATGGGCTGTGCAAAAGGAACGAGCTTCTGTCTGTTAGGCGTGAAGTGTCGATACTTGAAGACAAAGTACTTGTAAGTGCTGATCTCCTTCAACCTTGGAAAAAAGAACTTTGCCCGGGGTTTCCATTTTGCCATTTCCTCTGCTACTATACGCACGCACAGAACTGTGGCACTTCCATAACGTACAGTATTGCATACATTACACCCAAAACACTTTCGAATAACATCATTTTTATAGGCGGTAAATGAGTCGAGAAACCAAAATTTCAAAGTGTAATCGAAATTTGTCCGGTAGTTTCTGATTTTGAATAAATAACATGTCTTAACTAATAGACTGAACACATTGTCACATTTACAGTTGGGAAGATAGACCACACCAGGCGGATGAGGTACAGTGACGAGCATGGTATTAGTTCTCTGTGTGACTGGCCTGAAACACAACTCATGGGTTTAAAACTACCCCATAAGCGATGTTTATAGTCGATCTGAAATGAAGGGGTGGTTCGGGTACCAGCTCTAAGAAAGAGTTTCGCTACGACTGCTACAGAAGGAAAGGCTAAACGATTTGCAATATAATTCAGCCTTCTAAATGAAGGGAAGTATCATTTGCGTGTGTCGTTAAACTGAATATTCACGTACACTATGTGATCAAAAGTATCCGGACACCCCACAAACATACGTTTTTAATGTTAGGTGCATTGTGCTGCCACCTACTGCCTAGTACTCATTATCCGCGACCTCAGTACTCATTAGACATCGTGATACAGCAGAATGGGACGCTCCGTGGAACTCACGGACTTCCAACGTGGTCAGGTGATTGGGTGTCACTTGTGTCAGAAGTCTGTATACGCGAGATTTCCACACTCCTAAACATCCCTAGGTCCACTGTTTCTGTTGTGATAGTGAAGTGGAAACGTGAAGGGACATGTGCAGCACAAAAGCGTACAGGCCGACCTCGTCTGTTGACTGACAGAGACCGCCGACATTTCAAGAGGGTCGTAAAGAGTAATAGGCAGACATCCATCCAGACCATCACACAGGAATTCCAAACTGTATCAGGATCCACTCCAAGTACTATGACAGTTAGGCGTGAGGTGAGAAACCTTGATTTCCATGGTCGAGCCACACATCACGCAGGAAAATGCCAAACGACGCCTCACTTGGTGTAAGGAGCGTCAACATTACACGATTGAACAGTGGCAAAACGTTGTGTGGAGTGACGAATCACGGTACACAACGTGGCGATCCGATGACAGGGTGTGGGTATGGCTAATTCCCGGTGAACGTCATCTGCCAGCATGTGTAGTGCCAACAGTGAAATTCGGAGGTGATGGTGTTATGGTGTGGTCGTGTTTTTCTTGGACGGGACCTACACCCCTTATTGTTTTGCGTGGCACGATCACAGCGCAGACTTACATTGATATTTTAAGCACCTTCTTGCTTCCCACTGTTGAAGAGCAATTCGGGGATGGCGATTGCATCTTTCAACACGATCGAGCACCTGTTCATACTGCACGGGCTGTGGCGGAGTGGTTACACGACAATAACATCCCTGTAATGGACTGGCCTGCACAGAGTCCTGACTTGAATCCTATACAACACCTTTGGGATGTTTTGGAACGCCGTCTTCGTGCCAGGCCTCACCGACCTACATCGATACCTCTCCTTAGTTCCGCACTCCGTGAAGAATGGACTGCCATTCCCCAAGAAACCTTCCAGCACCTGATTGAAAGTATGCCTGCGAGAGTGAACGCTGTCATCAAGGCTAAAGGTGGGCCAACATCATATTGACTTCCAAGATTACCGATGGAGGGCGCCACGAACTTGTACGTCATTTTCAGCCAGGTGTACGGATACTTTTGATCACGTAGTGTATATGAGAGCTTTCATCAGCGACATGTAACTATTTTAACTACTATGATTCTTAGCGTTCCATTCTATACTGGACATGTTGCTCAGAGGCCTTTTCGCTAGGCCTGAGGTTATTTTACGTGCCGTAATCCACGACACAGGACGCCGGCTTCCCTTCCGTACGATGCCATGCTAAGGATTTTTACGCCCGAAAACATCCATCGCTCTCCGTCGGGTTTCAAATGGGACGTGGAGACGAAGGTTAAGTTATTGCCTCTGCTCAACGGCAGCAAGTAAATGTAACGCAGTGAAAATATAGGCTTTCAGTTGTAATGTGAACCTTCGGCCATACTTTGGGAAAAGTAAGACTAGCACTAACTGCGGAGGGGGACTTGGCACCTCGACCTACAAGATTTTTGTGCCTGAAGCCTCTAACGGGGTGCTCTCTGGAGGGAGGGGTGAGGTGAGAGGGGATAGAGGGTGGTCGGACCAGGAGGCACGACAGGGCAGAGGACAAGGTCCGTACTTCTACAGATTGAAACTCCCCGGGCGGCAGGCTGGTGCAACCGTCCCCCTATAGGTTTGCACATCCCCTGGGGGGCCCGGGACTCGGAGACCGCCCCCCATTCCGGGGGACTAAAGGTTATATACAGTATTCTTTTCCACCGCCATGCAACGTTGAGACTCCTGTCGACAGTTTCAACCCTGAAACAGACCAAGCAGATGAAAGGTGTCTGAAACGAGAATGTAGATAAAATGGAGGGATAGGAAATGTAATAGGGATATAATGAACCTACCCAGCATTTGCCTAGGGACCCGGAGAAACCCACGAAAAAAACCATAGGTCAGTAAAGTTTGAGGCAGTATATTTAACACTTAAGTAATTTCAGTCTAGTTATATAATATGTAAATTCAATAACAGCCCATCTTAAAGCAATGTGTGTATGTAACAATATATAAAAAATGTATATTACAGTCATTGTAAATGTTTATATTATAGTATCCATGTGTAGTAATGTTATGTAAATATATTACGTAATTTAATAATGTAGGAGCTGTGAGAATAATAGGTTAAAAGTTGCTAACTATGAGGTAACAATGAGGTAACCTTGAGGCAGTAATGAATTAGAAAGTTTAAATGTTATATGTGATTCTTGGAAGCAATAATATAATTTTAGAGACAGTTTATAAAAATAGCCAATCAACAATCAGAAAAAGCTTTAGTTAAATGAAGATATTCTATTGGATTAGGAATAGCCAATCAGAGACTTGAAATATAGAAATTTACAACTTTAGGCGGTTGAAATCAATTCAGTTGGTTGCAGACAGCGTTACTAACCAGACGCAAAAAGTGTCCTCAAGAGATTTAATACGTATTCGTGGGAGACGAAAAATAGTTTACGTGTTAAAAAGTGCAAATAATTAATAAAAGAATCTCACAGCTCTCTATATCAGTGAAGTGTTATTAAAATCGTGTCAAGAATTAATAAAAAGGAGCGAATTAAAAATTATAATCTGTGTAAGCCTAGATTCTTCAGCCGCACTATGCCTTGCTAAGAGAAACGTGTCTCTAACAATAATACTGACGCAGCCGAGACAAACATAAATATATAATATTTAAATAAACAGTTAAATTACAAAGTTAATTTTTTTTTAAACTCCGGGCAAAGGACACCTGAAAGTACATTTGGGGCGAAGGCTACCGGAAACTGTTTACTATACGTGCGGTTGCAACTACTACAAGTTCGGCTCCCCAACAGTTGAAATACAATACAACTCCTACTTCAAATCGGCTTTTCCATACGTGAAATAACTCTCTCAAGTTGGCCGTGGGAATCGAACCCACGACCTCTGGAATGCGGGCCACCGACGTAACCACCTGGGTCATCCCGCTCGGTTTGGGGGAGGTAAAGTACCTTGCTAATACGTGGCTAGAACTATGCTTGAAAAACAGAGGTGCTCTCGCTGGTAGGGGTGTCGCTAGATTTTGTCAGTACCAACATAAACAGCTCCGTTCCTTTATGGGACACATTTTATGCACGCCAGTATACGTCTACAGCACAATGGAATACGCGCTGTTTTTCCGAGTTCGCTGCGAAGTTGCGGCTGCTTTATTAGAACGATATTAACGTATCTGGTGATGTTTAATTCCTAATACAGTTCTCTTGTTTATTTTCAGCGAAATTTTATATTTTAAAGCAAAGGAAGTAAAACCTAAACACTCTTGTTTAAATCTGAATTAACCAATAAAAGAATATAGGTTTTAGTATAAATACTTACGTAGTACAATGTAATGTAAAACATTGTACTTTGTAACTATTAAATAAAAATGAAATTTCGGATGTTTAGAAAGTATGCAGTCGGAACAAACTACTGTAGGCCTCCGACGAGAAAACATTTGGAAGATGTTCTATTCTCCGGAAGAGCGAGGGGGTGTACCACGTGGCACCTCACGATGTCATAAATAGATCTTATCTACATTAAAACATCGTGCAACGTTAGTATTCCAGCGTGTTTCACTTGAAGCAGCGTGTGTTTTCTGCTGATTTATAAAGTTATTTACAATGCCCAGTAAGAAAGGAAGAGCTCGACACAGTTAAGTCGAGAAATAGTTGCTAACTTTTTAAAATCTGTGACGAGGAAAGCAAAAAAAATCAATTGGTCATTCAGCATTGCTAGCACATGGCGTATGTTTTCTAAGAGGCCTTAACTCTTGTTGATATGCTGAAGGTAGAGCAGTAATCTTTCTCAGATAGCGCTAAAATTGTTGATGTCAACACATTCCTTATAGACACATACCCGTGAGAGGAGTAAAGTAGTGTATTAACATTTAATAAACGACAGAACAACAAAACATCCAATAACAGGAAATATTAAAGATGTTTGTAATGAAGAAAGATAACCACAGCGGAGCGAGTGGGGAAACGGGACGCTTGCTGTTCTGTCGTGTAGTAAGCCTTGCCATAAACGTTCTGTCTGTGGCTATTATAATGTAACAGAAAGCTCGGAAATATTTACCTAACAGTATATAATCCTTTACATAGTGACACGGGAGAACAATTGGGATATTCGCTGTCGGTCATGCGTTTGTTTTCACGAGCGATATAAAACATGTACGTGAATTGCATGCATCGTTTAATGGAACCTTAGCATTAGAATGTGAAAACAAATTTCAAAATTAAAGAATTCAATTTCTTTTTATTACTTTCTCTACTACGTATAGTAAGTAGGGGAAGTATTGTATTCCACCCAAAACTTCGATACCGAGATTTCACTGGAAATACATATGTCTAACGATTTTGATTAAAATATCATATGTATAAGATATTTTCATGACAAATGAAATGTATATCTTGAATTTTCTGGGAATGTCTCCAAAAGTATTCTTCATTGTAAAGGACTTTAGCATAACTGGTAAACCATAAGAGATGGACAAACTTTTACCACACCAAAAATGTAGATAGCATTAAAATACACAATTTATGTCATATACATTTCTGTTGTTGAGTGAACCATTTTCGAGATATTGCTTGTTATTCCCTTAAATTTTCGAATATTTATACTTTTTCTCAAATGGGAATTCGTTATTCATCTTTTTTGTCCTGGTAATGCAAAGAGAATGGAATACTCCACATAGCAACCATTTCTTAAAATATTTGACTATCGCTTAAAGCCTACCAATTCCCCTTGCATCTACAAGAAAATTAGCAATAAGATTAACATCTCGATATCTCGAATAACATGAAGCATATGGAGAATAAGCGTTTGTAAAAATAGTTTTACAAGAGTAGAGAAAGTCATGTGAGTGTAACACATCAGATTTTTTTTATTTAGAGTCAAAACTGAAGTCACAAATGGTTCATTACAAGTAAAATATTTCCAGTGACATCTAGTAGATACTTTTATTACACATTTCGTTGACGAATACAAGATGCTGAAGTAATAGTTGAATATTTTAAAAGCGGGTAGGTATGTGCTGGTCACGAGGGTTAAATGAACCGTGCCTTGGCACTTTAAAAAAATCTGATGTTATACATTCACATGACTTTCTCTACCCTCTATTGTTTGTTAGTGGGTATACCAACTAGTCTTACTTAATCTTATACTTCAGTTTAATCCAGATAAACCTTTGCAGAAATACATTACACGTTTCGATACGCATACAAAGGGAAGAGCGATAATCAAATGTTTAAGAACTGGACGCTATATGCTCCTTAAAATTCCATACGGTTTCCATGGCATCGCAACAAACAACTGAATGTTCACAGACTAAATGAATGACCAAGTATTGAACAATTCGAACCATTAATAACTCATATCTCGGAAATGGCTGATACCACAAAAAAGTTTTTGAAATAAATTGTGTGTTTTAAAGAGATATACATTTCTTGTGTAGTACGTTTTCGTCTGTCGCTTAAAGTTTGCCGCTTATACAAAAGTCCTTCCGAATGAAGAGGACTTCAGAGGTTATTCCCAGAAAATTCAAGATATACATTTTATTTGTCATGCAAATATTTTTAATGTATGGTATTTTAATTAAAATCGTTAAGGGATATTTTTGAAAAAATAAAAACATTTCGAAAAATGTTCCATGAAAAGGGTATTTTGGGGTGAGGGATTATCTTGAAAATCTTTGTGTTGCTTCCTTAGAAGGTACTGAACTAAAATGCCAAGTTTAGTGTCGTTCCGACGTTTAGCTTTTAAGTTATGCAGAGACGAACCTTTTTCTAAGCAGCTTTTTTTATTCAGAGGGCCTCAAAATTTCGGTATCGAATTTTCGGGTGGAATTTAGTATTTCCCTTGCTTACTATACGTAGTTAGAGAAAGTGAAAATGAATTTCCTTGTTTCCTGGGAATCTGACGTAAATTAATAAAATGTAATGACAAAGGATATTGAAAGACAAAAATGCAGAATTGTGTTCTTAAACTGCGGCAGGTGCGTGCCTTCAGGAGCAAGCTATATGCTGCTGGGACTTGCGAAGTTCTATTGCTGCATTCCCCTCCAAGCATCCGTCAGTGGGTAATTATGCGACAATTTTGAGTACTACTGAGCCTAGGTGTTAAATAATGAACCGCACTGTTTCCTAACTTTTTGCGATGGGCTAAATTAAATTGCATGCTCCAATTTTTACGTTCGATTTTTCCGGTGTCCATCGCGCTGCGCGTTTGTTAACAAAAGGAAGAGCCGGAAAGCGGAGTTGCCAGGCGGGGATAGCGGGCGGCAAGGTTGCCACATAGCGCACCACGCGCACCACCCCCGCAATAGAGAGCACGTGGATCTGGCTTGCTTATCGATTGGCTGCCGGGAGTACCGTGTCAAGCGCATAGCTGGACAACTTTAAAGGGACAGGTTCCGACCATACAATGCTACCTGTTACTGAATCCTCCTCGGCTTCCGGCATTTCACGACGTCATAGCGAGCCTACCCAATACCAGCTGTCCTTCCCTGTGCATGCTGTTGTCTCTAGCTTCGTAAAACATTCACCCACTGTCCTTAATTTTCATCTCTCTTCTAAAAACTATCCTTATAAAAGCTTATTGCTTCCTCTACCACGCATATGGTAAGTAGAGAAGCTATTGCATTCCACACAAAAACTTAGTACCGAGATTTCACCGGAAATATAAGTTTTGAGACCCCCCTCAATCCAAAATAAGGCGTGTGTGTATCTCTAAACAACACAACTCAAAAACTAAAAGCCGCATAAATACCAAACTTGGTATTTAAGTTCAACGCCTTCCAAAGATGCGACACGAAGATTTTCAAGAAAATCCCCCCCACCAAAACTATCCTTTACGTGGAAGATTTTTCGAAATTTTGGATTTTTACTTTCTCTACTACGTATAGTAAGTAGGGGAAGTATTGTATGCCACCCAAAAATTCAATACCGAGATTTCACAGGAAATACATGTTTTGAGACCCCCTGAATCAAAAAAAGCATTTTTGGAAGCATATCTCTCTCTGTGTGTGTGTGTGTGTGTGTGTGTGTGTGTGTGTGTGTGTCTGTGTGTGTGTCTGTGAACAACATAACTCAGAAACGAACAGTCGGATAAACACCAAACTTGGTATTTAGGTTTAGTATCTTCCAGAGATGCGACACGAAGGTTTTCAACAAAATCCCCCCACGCCAGATTACCCTTTACATGGAAGATTTTTCGAAAATTTTAATTTTCTCAAAAATGACTCTAATGATTTTGATTAAAATATCATATGTTTAAGATATTTTATGACAAATAAAATGTATATCTCGAATTTTCTGGGAATGTCTCCAAAAGTATTCTTTATTGTGAACGACTTTTGCATAAGTGGTAAACCATAAGAGAGAGACAAAATTTTACTGCACAAAAAATGTAGACCGCGTTAAAATACACAATTTATGTCATATACATTTTTTTGTTGAGTGAACCATTTTCGAGATATTACTTCTTATTCCCTTAAATTTTTCAATACTTATTTTCTCAAATGGCAATTCGTTATTCATTTTTTTGTCTTGAATATGCAAAGAGTATTAATCTGTAGGAAAGGGAATGGTGCTGACTTAGCAACCAGCTATTAAGAGATATGTATATGCTTAAAGGCTACTGTATTTCAATATTGCCCTTGTAAATATATATTCCCCTTACATCTACAAGAAACTTAGCAATAAGATAGAGACTGCAAATGTTTATCTCGATTAACATGAAGTAGATGGAGAGTAAACGTTTGTAAAAATAGTTTGTACAAGAGTAGAGAAAGTCATGTGAGTGTAACACATCAGATTTTTTTGACCTGGTAAAGCAAAGAGAATGGAATGCGCCACATAGCAACCAGCTCTTAAAACATTTGACTATCGCTTAAAGCCTAACAATTCCCCTTGCATCTACAAGAAAATTAGCAATAAGATTAACATCCCGATTAATATGAAGCATATGGAGAATAAGAGTTTGTAAAAATAGTTTGTGCAAGAGTAGATAAAGTCATGTGAGTGTAACACATCAGATTTTTATTAAAATGCTATATATTAAAGATATTTACATGACAAATAAAATGTATATCATGAATTTTCTAGGAATAACCTATGAAGCCCTCATCATTTAGAAGGAATTTTGTGTAATCTTGTATAAGTGGTAACGTTAAGGGATAGACGAAAACGTGTTACACAAAAACTGCAGATGTCTTTAAAACACACATTTTATTCCAAATAGCTGTTTTGCAGAATAAGCGATTTCCGAGATTTCTGTTATTAATGGTTCGAATTTTTCATTTATCATTCCTTTAAATCTCTGTAGATTTTCAGTTGTTTCTCGCGATTACATGGAAAGAGTATGGAATTTTAAGGCTAGTTTACAGCGATCAGTTGTTAAACATTTGGCTGTCACTGTTCCGTTTGTATTTATAACGAAATGTGTAATGTAGATATTTTAGCAAAGGCGTATCTCGATTAAAATGAAGTAGATAGGAAAATAAAGTTTTATAAGAGAATTTTGTATCCCACTAATAAACGACAAAGGGTGGAGAAAGTCATGTGAATGTAACACATGCTATTTTTGTGTCTGCTTTATTTTAATAGAGCTAAACGTTTGCAAAATCGTTTCATTACGTTTCGTTCAGGTACAAGGGGATACAGAATGCTGAAGCGATAGTCAAATATTTAAATAGTGGTTAGGCATGTTTGCTTTGATGACCTTACGAGGAACAAAAGAATAGTGTCTTAGCGCTTCAAAAATTGCATGTTAGAATATTGAAAATTTCAAATTAATACTACAAATATCTCGAAGATGGATTACACCACAAAATAAATCTGATGTGTTACACTCACATGACTTTCTCTACTCTTGTACAAACTAGTTTTACAAACTCTTATTCTCCATCTGTTTCATATTAATCGAGATAAATATTTGCAGAAACGATCTTTTGACATGCAAAGAGAATTACATTTTACACATAGCGACCAGCTCTAAAAACATTTGACTATCGCTTAAGGCGTACTATGTTCCCCTTGTTTTGTATTTGCAAGGCCAATATCGAAATACAGTAGCCTTTAAGCATATACATATCTCATAATAGATGGTTTCTATGTGCAGCACCATTCTCTTTGCCACAGATTAATAAATGAATGACAAATTCTCATTTGAGAAAATAAGTATTGAAAAAATTAAGGGAATAACAAGCAATATCTCGAAAATGGTTCACCCAACAAAAAATGTATATGACATAAATTGTGTATTTTACCGCGATCTACATTTTTTGTGCAGTAAAATTTTGTCTATCTCTTATGGTTTTCCAGTTATGCAAAAGTCGTTCACAATGAAGAACACTTTTGGAGACATTCCCAGAAAATTCGAGATATACATTTCATTTGTCATGAAAATATCTTAAACATATGATATTTTAATCAAAATCGTTAGAGCCATTTTTGAGAAAATTAAAATTTTCGAAAAATATTCCATGTAAAGGGTAGTCTGGTTTGGGGGGATTTTCTTGAAAACCTTCGTGTCGCATCTCTGGAAGATACTGAACCTGAAAAAGTAAAAAAAAAAGTTTATTTCAAATAACTTTTCTTGTAGCATAAGTCATTTTCGAGATACTGGTTATTAATGATTCGAATTGCTCAATACTTTGTCATTCTTTTAAATTCTTATCAATTTTCAGTTCTTTATCGCAATGTTATGGAAACAGGAATTTTAAGGTGCAGCGTCCAGTTGTTAAAACATTTGATTATCGCTATTCCCTCTGTATCTATAACTAAATATGTAATGCAGCTATCTCCGGTAAGGTTTACCTCGATTAAAATGAAGTAGATAGGAAAATAAACTTTCAAAGGATAATTTATATACCCTTTAAGTAAGCGATAGAGGTTGGAGAAAGTGATATGAATGTAACACACAAGAATTTTACTTTCTCTGCTCGTAGGTACTTACAGTAAGTATCGTATTCCACCAACAAAATTTTATGTCGAGATTTCACCGGGAATACATGTTTTGAGGTCCCCTAAACCCAAAAAGCATTTTTAGAAAATATACGAGTATTTGTGTGTGTAAACGGCAGAATTTAAAAACGAAAAGTCGAACAAATAACAAACTTGGTATTTAATTTCAGAATCTTCGAAGGTTGCGGCACGAAGATTTTAAAGAGAATCGTCTTACCACAGATTACCTTTTATATGGAAGATTTTTCGGAATTTAATAATTTCTCAAAAATGGCCCAAACGATTTGGATTA
This sequence comes from Deroplatys truncata, assembly GCA_030765065.1. NCBI lineage: Eukaryota > Metazoa > Arthropoda > Insecta > Mantodea > Mantidae > Deroplatys > Deroplatys truncata. Next base: position 311,953,995 of record CM060975.1, on the reverse strand, counting down.
AAATGCCATATGTTTATATTTACTTGTGAAATGAAATATATATCTTTAATTTTCTGGGAATAGCCTTTGAAGTTCTCCTTATTTTGAATTACTTTTGTGTAATTGGTGAACCGTAAGAGGTGGACCAAACCTTACTAAACAGAACATGCAGATCTCGTTAAAGCAGATTTGTATGTTAGGGGATGAAATTATGGACTGAATATAGACGCTAACGTTTCTGAAATTTATAGGAAAGCCAGATTCTAAAACCTTAATGTACACAGCTGTGTCAAAACCATACCAAAAATACATATTTCAACGAATTCAGAGGGAAATGTGGTGATATGAATGTACGTAAAGCTTTCCTTTTCAATAACTTAATTTTAAAATAATTGAAGTCTCACCATTTAACCCCTTGGATTTGAATGTGCATAATCTGCCACATTTGCAATAAAGTGCCAAAAATAGCCTGTGATATTTACATTCAAAGAAACGATATTGAAATCGTGTGACATAAATATGAAAAACATATCCTAACACACTCCGCTTAGTTTAAAAATATTTTACATTGTATAGCCTATGATCGTCTGGAAGAATACGGATTTTCAACAGTGAAAGAATTATCAAAATCGATTGAGTTGTTTATTAGAGTACCGTGCACACACTCACACAGATTATCAGTAAAGATACACATTTGTATTATGCAGTCGCGCAGTGGTTCGGGAATTAATTGATGCGTGCGCACAGAGGGAAACTGTGGTAATAGTTATTATGTAGGAGCAAGTAAGAACACCTGTAAGCGGTGTCAAACATTCAGTGCAATCAGAGACGCAAGTGGGCTTTACAACCTTATTAAATCATAAGGTCGTGACGTAACTGACGATTACTACTTGTTGATCTCCATTTCTTGAGGTCAGCGCAGAGGACGGCGATCGTAGAGGTCAAGTCAAAACGGTGAGAGTCAGCGTATGCAAATCTAACATCTTCTTATCAATAGCCAATGAATCTGTTGCTGACAATGAATGCATTAATAAGGTCACATTCAAGAAGTCTCGGGTTCGATCAGTGTTGGCCACTCAGGTCGAGTATTTTTAAGGTATTTTCCTCAGCCTGTCGTGGCGAATGCTGGACTGTTATTGGCAGAATATCCAGTTTCCTACGCTTTTCACTGTGATGATATTTCACGGACGTATAGTAATGATGTGGTATTATTCGCGTATGGAAAAATGTTTGTGATGTGAAGCTCTTTCTAAATTTGATCCCTTCTGGGACCACAGTACTCCTCGCGGTTGGTTGTGCAGGCCTAAAACTTCCTTTGCAGGTGGCAAAGAGGGAGGTCCCACTTTGGAAATCTTAGGAACATACATCACTGCAAAGCTCCAGTGCGGCTTCTACCGTTCATCTTTCTCTCCTAGAGGTTCAGTATCTACAAAATGTCTCTAGGTGAGATGGAGACATCTTCCTCTATGTTAACCGCTCTAACAAGATTTACTAAGGCATAAATACATTGAAATTGCTACATGTTTAAGCACGACTCTCTCTCTCTCTCTCTTTCATTGAAAAATGTGTTAGAGAATCTACTGATGCGAGTTCAAATTTCTCTTTGAGAGCATACAATCTTGAAAGGATATGTAAGTCACTGTCTCTTGTCAAATATCATTTGAAATTATAGCAAAAGAAAAACTAAATAAAATCACACTATGTTATATATCCCTACTTCATTTTTCAAGTTGTACCATAGTTACATACGGTTAAATAATAGGATCGTATGGGCCATAATTATTTAGTAATCAACCTAATTTCAAACGTTTTCTTAATTAAATTTAATGAATCCATCAGCTGTATGCGCGGTGTTAAAATCTTGTTGGAAAAATTGAGACTGACCTTCAGAGTCCGTCAGTTGTTCAAGAAATGGTATAAGTCATTCCTGTGTCTTTCTGCATTTATTGTTTTGTTAAAAAAATGTTTCTCCTATTATTCTGCATGCATTTACCTCGCACATATTTTCGCATTATGCAAGGGAAATCTGGTGTGTAAAATCGGGTATCTCTGTACTCCAATATCTGTTATTTTACGACGAATCGTAACCATATAAATTCAACCATGCTTCGCAACAGAAGAATATTAAGCATGGGTGAGTTACTCAATAATTTCGCAAAATCCAATTACAGAAATTCACTCGACTCTAATTTTCACTTGATAAATAATGCGTATGCAACACATGAATGAAAATTTATTGAAAAGTACCAGAAATGTGTGGACAGAGGAGAACAACATTTCTAACATCTCTTATGATAAGGTAAATGCGCATTGTCATTATGATTGTAACTGTAAACATGAGGACGTGATGCGGTTATTTTATAACTGTTTCGGCGAGAGTCCGAGCTGCGTTGGCCGGCGTGCGAGCAGCTTAAGGGAAAAGTATTGTAGAATACGAATGACTGACCTTAGTTTTACCACATTAATGTATTTAATATTTGAAATAAATTATTTACGTTTCTACTATACAATATCCTTACACAAATAAGAAGCTTGCACTAAAATTGTGTAGTCAATATTGATTCCGCTTAGCCATGGCAAATAGGCCAAAAGTAAACAATATATCCTCCTGTTAGGTTCATAAATCTTTTGAAGGTTTCATGCATTTTCAATTCTTGTGTTCGTGGAAGGCCATGAATTCAGTTGAAAATGAATACAATATTTAGAACAGAGCGATTCATACAAAAAGCAACACGCTGGTGTTGAATTTTTAACGCTACAAAATGCGCGTTTTAGTCAAGTTGAAGGAAGGCTTTAGGTTGATTGTATCCACCATGAAGCCGCGTAGTAATACCATTCCAAAAGAAAAGTGGTTGAAGATGTGTACCTTTAAAACAAAAAAGTCCGTTGTGTTACATTCACATGACTTTTACGGAAAGCTTACTTTTCTGTCTACTACATTTCAAACGAGATAAGCCTTTGCAGAAATAGCTACACTACACGTTTCATTATAGATACAAAGGGAACAGCGATAGTCAAATGTACGCTATATGCTGGTCTTAAGTTCCATACACTCTCCATGACATCGCGAGAAGCAACTGAAAATCCACGGGACTTCGCTTAGCCCGCGTTTTATTTTATTTTATTCCATTCTCACAACATCGTTTATCACACCACTGTTGTAACTATCCAACTGTAGAGGCAGGACTAAAGACACAAGAGCATTTCAACAAAAATGCTGTGTTTGTAGATTGCTGTGACAGACTACGAGCAGCGGGTGTGAAAATCAATGTTTGCATATAACTAGCGATAGCATTTCACATGTATGCGGTATCATCATAGGATATCTTCCCAAAGTTAATTCAAGCCTTTTAGAGTATTTCATAGCCCTTCATTCCCCCATCTATCGCTTCAAGAAAAAAAAACAGGTGTGTTACACTCACATGACTTTCTCTACTCTTGTAGAAACTATTTTTACAAACTCTTATTCTCCATCTATTTCATATTAATCGAGATAAACATTTGCAACAATCTTTTGACATACAAAGAGAATTACATTTTACACATAGGGACCATTTCTAAAAATACTTGACCATCGCTTAAGGCGTACTATGTTCCCCTTGTTTTGTATTTGCAAGGGCAATATAGAAATACAGTAACCTTTAAGCATAGACATATCTCTTAATAGCTGGTTGCTAAGTGCAGCACCATTCTCTTTGTCACAGATTAGTACTCTTTGTATATCCAAGACAAAATAAATGAATAACGAATTTCCATTTGAGAAAATAAGTATTGAAAATTTTAAGGGAATAACAAGCAATATCTCGAAAATGCTTCACTCAACAACAAAAATGTATATGACATAAATTGTGTATTTTAACACGATCTACATTTTTGTACAGTAAAATTTTGTCTATCTCTTATGGTTTACCAGTTATGCAAAAGTCGTACACAATGAAGAATACTTTTGGAGACATTCCCAGAAAATTCAAGATATACATTTTACTTGTTATAAAAATATCTTAAACATGTGATATTTTAATCAAAATCGTTAGAGCCATTTTGATAAAATTAAAATTTTCAAAAAATGTTCCATGTAAAGGGTAATCTGGGATGGGGAGATTTTCTTGAAAACCTTCGTGTCGCATCTCTGGAAGATACTGAACCTAAATACCAAGTTTGGTGTTTATCCAACTGTTCGTTTCTGCGTTATGCTGTTCACAGACACACAGACAAACACACACAGACATATAGACACACACACACTCACGGACATGTTTCCAAAAATGCTTTTTTTTGGATTCAGGGGGCCTCAAAACATATTTCCTGTGAAATCTCGGTATCGAATTTTAGGGTGGAATACAATACTTTTCTTACTTATTGTACGTAGTAGAGAAAGTAAAAACGTTCGTCCCTGATTGATTTTCATAACGCAAATTACGAGTATTTCAATTGACGTTTTACAAAGAAAACTAGCGGCTTAAATTTTTTCCGGGGAGACCATTTACACATCAGCATCTCCTCGAAACTGTGCTCCTTAACATACCTAGTACAGAAATGGAATAAGGATTTTATTTTTTGAGTTATCAAGATGTAAACAATATCCTATTAAATGTTTCTACACTAACAAATTGCTGTGTTCACAACAGTAACGTGACACTTGTTTCCCGCGTATCAGCCCACTTCCTCTTTAAGACACCTCTTTAGATAATTCAATAGCTGAAGCCAAAAGACAGGTAGAGTCGGGGCGACTTATCCCTCTTGAATACTTGCGCGGTCCGTAAACCTAAGTTGTTATACTATAGATAGAAGAATAAGCTTCTGTAACAATAGTTTGTAGAAGAGTTGGTAGAGATATTCACATGAATGCAATATAATAATAATTTTTTTTATTTCTTTTTGTTGTGTTTTTCACGAGTACCACTAAAAAAATCTGAAGTGTCGCATTCAGATGGCTTGCACTATACACTAACGTTAACTTTTATAGTTCTTTTACAAACTATTCTTACAAAAGCTATCTACTTCTATTACGTCATGTTAATCGAGATAAACGTTGCCAGAAATAGTTTCATTGAGGTACAAGAGGGATGCAGGAAGCTAAAGCGATAGTCAACTTTTTAAAAAGCGGGTCTAATTGCTGCTTTTGAAATTCCATACTGTTTGTATGGGATCACGAGAAACAAACGAATTCCGATATAGGACTTCAAAAAACTACAGCGAATAGATCGGATTTGGTCAATACTACAAAAAATGTGTTTGAATTATATTGTGTGTTAAAATGCAACCTACTGTTTTATCAGTAGTACAAAATTATAGAGAATTCATTCACTTCACAGGAAGTTCTCAGAAAATTTATTGTACACGTTTTATTTTTCATGCAAGCATCTTTAAAGCATTATATTTTAATCAGTGGTTCTTAGCAGTTTAAAAAAATAACCAAAAGACCTTTATGTGCAAGGTATTTACATAAAAATACAAGAAAATTCCCTACCCCAAACTAGCTCCCCAGGTCGCGGGTTCTAACCGGCCGCGGACGATGCGTTTTTTTCGGGCGTAAAAATCCTTAGCATGGCTTCTTTCGGAAGGGAAGTAAAGCCGGTGGTCCCGTGTCGTAGATTTACGGCACTTAAAAGAACCTCAAGCCTGATAAAGAGGCCGGTCTTTCACGCCCAGTATAGAATGGGACGCTAAGAACCACAGTACGTAAAGAGCGTCCATAAATAACCACCGAATTTAATTTCCCACCGCAAACAACCCTTACATAGAATATTTTTCGATTTTTTTTATTTTCCGTAAAATGGCTCTAAAGATTTTAATTAAAATAGCATATATTAAATATATCTAATGACAAATAAAATGGGTATCTTGAATTTTCTGGGGATAGCCTGTGAAGTCCTCATTCGAAAGGAATTTTGTATAATCTTCTATAACTAGTATATAATAAGCAATAGACGAACGTTTACTGCACAAAAGTGTTGATCTATTTAAGAAAGGCAGTTTATTTCAAATACGTAACCCTTTTTGTTGCATAAGCCATTTCTAAGATATCCGTTATTATGTTTCAATTGTTCAATACTTATTCTTTTTAGTACTGGCGATTTTCAGTTGTTTCTCGCGAGCTCATGGAAACAGTATGGAATTTTAAGGCCAGCATATAACGTCCAGTTGTTAAACATTTGACTATCGCTGTTCTCTTTGTATCCATAACGAAATGTGTAATGTAGCTATTTCTGTAAAGGTTTATCTCGATTAAAATGAAGTAGATAGGAAAATTAACTTTCCTCAGAATAATTTTTTTTAAAGTTTTATTAAGGGTCGTTTTAACCTTCCTAGATTTTATCACGACCTTCCATGTACAGTTGCTTACCTTATTGGATTACAATGATTAATACTTACACATATATACATACAGGTTACAATTTGGTTAAATGTATTGACGTATATTAATTCCTTTAAGAAAAATAATTACTTTCTGGATGAAAGTTGCATCATTGAGTGCTGCAGAAATATTTCTGGGCATACCAAGCTGACTACGTTGATTTTCAAATTTTGGACATGTTAGTATAATATGTACTACTGTTAATGCTGTTTTACATGTTTCACAAATTGGTGGAGAGCTTCTGTTTAACAAATAAGATTGTGTCAGTTTGGTATGCCCAATTCACAGTCGGGATATTACAATTTGGTTTCGCTGCTGTGGCTGTTTTATTGGATATTCTTGAGTTGAATTTTCACGTACATCATGAAGTTTATTTGTAGAAATGTCCAACCATTTTTGTGTATTTCCTTCTTAAAGTGTGTGACTGCATCTTGGAGAGGTATTTTGATATCAGTATCTTGTGTTGGTAGTTCTGTAGCTTGTTTTGCTGCACTTTTACCCGGTATGTTTTTATGAGATGGTATCCACATGAAATTAAGTTATAAAGAATGATAACAAGATTATGTATTTCGTTTACAATACTGTTGGTAGAGAACGTGTCTTGTATTGCATTTAAGGCTGATAGAGAGTCACTATGTGCAGTTTCCAGAGCGTATTCTAGTGCCTTTTTAATAGCATATAATTCACAACTATATATAGAGAACAAGGACGGTAACGTGTATTGGAGGACGATATCTCCACATATCACAGCACATCCATTGCCTTTTTCAGTTTTAGAACCATCCGTATAGATGCAGAGCTTGGATGTGTATTTTTCTAGCTTTTCTTTAAATAACTGCTGGTAGATTAGTTGGTTGGTATTTATCCGATTATGCTTGCTTAATTCTATATCAATGGTGGTATTTTCTTCTTCCAGGGTGCATGATCCGACTCTAGTTGCCTTGAGGAGATATTAGGAATTGTGGTGTTCATTTCTTTGAAATATCTGTTTATTCTGATTTGAAATGGCAATGAATGTGATTTGTTTATTCACTAATGAGCCATAGAGGGTAGAGAAAGTTACGTGAATCTAACACATCATTTTTACTTTCTCTACTACGTATAGTAAGTAGGGGAAGTATTGTATTCCACCCAAAAATTTGATACCGAGATTTCACCGGAAATACATGTTTTGACACCCCCTGAATCCAAAAAAAAATGCATTTTTGGAAGCATGTCCGTGTGTGTGTGTGTGTGTGTGTGTCTGTGAACAGCATAACTCAGAAACGAACAGTCGGATAAACACCAAACTTGGTATTTAGGTTCAGTATCTTCCAGAGATGCGACACGGAGGTATTCAAGAAAATCCCCCTACCCCAGATTACCCTTTACATGGAACATTTTTCGAAAATTTTAATTTTCTCAAAAATGGCTCTAACGATTTTGATTAAAATATCATATGTTTAAGATATTTTTATGACAAATAAAATGTATGTCTTGAATTTTCTGGGAATGTCTCCAAAAGTATTCTTTATTGTGAACGACTTTTGCATAACTGGTAAACCATAAGAGATAGACAAAATTTTACTACACAAAAAATGTAGATCACGCTAAAATACACAATTTATGTCATATACATTTTTTTGTTGTTGAGTGAACCATTTTCGAGATATTGCTTGTTATTCCCTTAAATTTTCCAATACTTATTTTCTCAAATGGGAATTCGTTATTCATTTTTTGTCTTGGATATGCAAAGAGTTATAATCTGTGGCAAAGAGAATGGTGCTGCACCTAGCAACCAGCTATTAAGAGATATGTATGTGCTTAAAGGCTATTGTATTTCTATATTGCCCTTGTAAATATATTTTCCCCTTACATCTACAAGAAAATTAGCAATAAGATAGAGTCTGCAAACGTTTATCTCGATTAACATGAAGTAGATGGAGAATAAGCGTTTGTAAAAATAGTTTGTACAAGAGTAGAGAAAGTCATGTGAGTGTAAGACATCGGATTTTTTTATTCAGAGGACCTCTAAGCATGTTATTTTCTTTGAAGTCTCTATGTTGAATTTTTGGGTGGAACACAATACACCCTTATTTACTATGGGTAAGCAGCAGGGAAAGCAAAAGAAAAGCATAAATGGAAAGCAGTTAAACTTATGAGACATTTACTGTAACATGTTGCATCACCGCTAACGCAGAATGCTCTAAGTTGATCAAGAAAAGTGAATCCAGAAAATGTTGAGTCTCGTCTTTAAGGAAGATACGGAAACCCTGTGGCTGTTTAACGTTTATTTGCTTCAGGAGATGCCAGCACCTGTTTTCACATCATAGACGGGAAACTGTGCCCCTGGGACCTTTGCAGAATAATAAACAGAAGGGGGCGTGGATGGGAGGGAATTAGTGAAGTGTCAAGATCATAAAAACTGTCTCCTTCCTCCTTTTTCTTAAACATTTTTGAATCAGCTCATCTTTTTGAATATATTTGGATTACACTTTCGTTATTACTTTCGCTATCACGTATGTTCCGAGTAGCTACAGAAAGTGTTGCATTTCACCAAAAAATTCGATACGAGATTTCCCCAGAAAAAATGTTTTGAGGTACCCTAAATACAAAAAACAACTCTTTTTAGATCCTCGCGTGTCTGTGAACAGCATAACTCAAAAACAGAAAGTGAATATAAATATTTTCAAGAAAATCCCCCCAATCCAACTCCCCGTTACATGGAACATTTTTTAAAGTTTATTTTATAAAATATGGCTTTAACGATCTTGATTAAAATACCATATATTAAAGATATTTACGTGATAAATAAAACTTGCACATTTCAATTTTCTGAAAATAGCCTTTGAAGTCCTCTTCATTCGGAAGGAAATAATCTTGCATAGCTGATAAACTTAAGCGATAGACGAACATATACTACAGGAAAAATCTGATGTGTTACACTCACATGACTTTCTCTACTCTTGTACATGCTATTTTTACAAACGCTTATTCTCCATATGCTTCATGTTAATCGAGATGTTAATCTTATTGCTAATTTTCTGGTAGATGCAAGGGGAACTGGTAGGCTTTAAGCGATAGTCAAATCTTTTAAGAGATGGTTGCTATGTGGCGCATTCCATTCTCTTTGCATGTCCAGGACATAAAAAAATGAATAACGAATTTGTGAAAAAGTATAAGTATTGGAAAATTTAAGGGAATAACAAGCAATATCTCGAAAATGGTTCACTCAATAAAAAAAATGTATATGACATAAATTGTGTATTTTAACGCGATCTACATTTTTTGTGTAGTAAAAGTTTGTGCATCTCTTATGGTTTACCAGTTATGCAAAAGTTGTTCACAATGAAGAATGCTTTTGGAGACATTCCCACTAAATTCGAGATATACATTTCATTTGTCATTAAATATCTAAAACATATGATATTTTAACCAAAATCGTTAGAGTCCTTTTGAGAAATTTAAAATTTTCGAAAAATGTTCCTTGTAAAGGGTAATCTGGGGTGGGGGATTTTCTTGAAAACCTTCGTGTCGCATCTCTGGAAGATACTGAACCTAAATACCAAGTTTGGTGTTATCCGACTGTTCGTTTCTGAGTTATGCTGTTCACAGACAGACACACACACGGACATGTTTCCAAAAATGTTTTTTTTGTATTGAGAGGGTCTCAAAACATGTATTTCCAATGAAACCTCGGTATCGAATTTTTGGGTGGAATACAATACTTCCCCTACTTACTATACGTGGTAGAAAAGGTAAAAAATATATCTCCCTTTAAAACACACAATTTATTTCAAATAACTTCTTTGTGGCATCAGCCATTTCCGAGATAGCCGTTATTAATGGTTCGAATTGTTCAATACTAAGTCAATACTTCCAAGTCTTGTCAACATTCAGTTGTTTCTCGCGATGTCATGGAAACAGTATGGAATTTTAAGGCCAGCATATAGCGTTCAGTTGTTAAACATTTGACTATCGCTGTTCCCTTTTGTATCATAACGAAATGTGTAATGTAGCTATTTCTGCAAAGGTTTATTTGGATTAAAATGAAGTAGATAGGAAAATAAACTTCAGTAAGAATAATTTGTATACCGTCTAATAAGCGATAGAGGGTAGAAAAACTCATGTGAATATAATACATAAGATGTGTTTTACTTTCTTTTCCATCTACTTTAGTGGGTAGGGGAATGTTTTTAAGTTATCCCGTCAAAAAATTCAATATCGAGATTTCACAGGAAACACATGTTTCGAGGTTAGAAGAGATCTTTTAGAAAAGGTAACTAATAAGATTTATATATGAAATTTTCTGGGAATAAATTGTGAAGTCCTCTTTATGAAGAATGAACTTTGTATAACTGGTAAACCATAAGAGATAGCCATAAATTTACAACACGAAATACAATGTACACAGATCTGGTTCAAAAGTGAAATATACATCAAGTTTTTGTAGCAGTAACCGTTTCCGAGATGCACTCGTTTGAACTGACTGTAACTAAACAGTCTTTTATTTCTTGTGAAGTCATGCAAAGAATACGGAATTCCAAAGCAATTATATAGTGACTCACCTTTTAAATGTTTGACTATCACTTCAGTCTGCTGTAGGCATCCCTCTTGTGCCTACAACGAAATTGTAATGAAACTATTGCTGCAAATATTTATCTCGATTAACAGGAAGAAAAATATTTCAAAATATTTCTAATGGGCATGCCCTGAAAGTTCGCGATTCATGCCTCCTCTTTTATTTTCTTTCCATCGCAAGAGCTTGACATCATGAATAAACATTTGAATACGGTTTTTCGTATGTTGTAAGTAATCACGGTTTTCCTAATCTATATTATTTTCTATATTATCACAATAATTTGAAAAAAATTGTGTATGTAGGATAAACTCAAAAACAGATTTTTATAATTCTTTCACCATTGGAAAACCCAGTTCGTTCTGGCGGACATGGGGCTGTAAAACACCTAATTTCATTTCACAAATTACTAAAATTAATTTAAAACATAGTTAAAAGCTCTTGTATTTAAATACAAGCACATTGGAGCTATAATCGAACATTCTTGCCAAAAACGCCTAGACTTTCAGCTGAGAATTGAAGTAGGTGGTTTGTTACGCTCCACGTATGGACGCCAATTTGAAGTAGAATTGTTCTTTACGTTGTTTGCTGCTACGTATGAAAAGCCGATTTGAAGAAGGTTGTATCGTCTTTCAACTGTTGGGGAGCCGAAATTGTAGTAGTTGCTACCGCACGTATAGTAAACAGTTTCCGGTAGCCTTCGCCCCAAATGTACTTTCAGGTGGTCTTTGCCTGAATTTAAAAAAAAAATATTAACTTTGTAATTTGACTGTATCTTTAGATATTATGTTTATATTTGCCTCGGCTGCGTCAGTATTATTGTTAGAGACACGTTCCTCTTAGGCAGGGTTGTGATACGACTAAGAATGTAGGCTTACACAGATTTTAAGTTTTAATTCACTGCTTTTTATTAATCCTTGACACAAATTAAATAGCACTTCACTGATATCGAGAGCTGTGAGATTCATTTATTTAATTACTTGTACTTTTTAACACGTAAACATATTTTTCGTCTCACACGAATACGTATTATATTTCTCTAAAGGACGCACCTTGCTTCCGGTTACTATCACGGCCTGCAGGCAACTGACTTGATTTCAACCGTCTAAACTTGCAAATTTCTGTATTTCAAGTCTCTGATTGGCTATTTTTACTCCAATAGAATACCTTCATTTAACTAAAGGTTTTTCTGGTTGTTGATCAGCTATTTTTAAATTGTCTCAAAAATACATTATTGCTGCTCTAATAATGACTAGTAGTATTTAAACTTCCTTACTCATTATTGCCTCAAGGTTACCTCATTGTTAGCAACTTTAAAGCTTTTTCTCACAGCTCCTGCATTATTAAATTACGTAATATATTCACATAATCTTATTACACATGGATACAATAATGTAAACATTTCCAATGACTGTTACATACACTTTACAAATTAATACATACACATATTTCTTCAAGGCGGGCTGTTATTGAATTTACATAGTATATAATTAGACTGAAATTATTTAAGTGTTAAAAATACTGCCTCAGAATTCCATGGAGTGTGAAATATTGTTGTTACTCCATAGAATATGCATGTAAAATAAGACAAATGCCGCGGTTATTATTCATTCCAAGGTTATATATATGGTCACATTTAGCAAGTAAGACAAAGCAAAACTGATGAGAATCGAATCCGTTTATAACGCTACGATATCTATTCGATACCAATTCGAAAATAGTTTAGTTTTGCTTAATTTCCTTTGTACTTACAGTGTAATCAACTACTCAGCAGGACATGCTAAATTATTGTATAAAGAGAGAAAACTTTTAGCATTAGAAATCATTGAATAGATATTCTTTAATTAATAGTTGAGATGGCTTTTACGATGGTCGCAGACTATATGTCTTTTCCATAGAGGTTAACTTGGTGGCCTGGGAGTGCGGAATCTCCATATTCACCAGCTTCATATCTATTTCGTAGTATATGTTAAGGATTTCTATTTTACGTGAGAAGTGTGCATATTTTATGTCATTAAATGACTACGGTACCAAAAAGAAGGCATAAGGGTTCAAAATGTAACCTACTGTAATTATGTAACAAGTTACTGGACCATTCCGACGGAGGATTCTTCCACCACCAAAGGCTATACAGCATTTCCAGAACTTTGAAGACTGTTAGGGGGAGGTTAAGGAAGTCAAACGTTCCGCTGATGTTTCACGTCCTTTTATGTGAATTTCAGGGTTTTTCATCCATTATTAAGAAATTAACAATTTTAAGGGGTAAGGGGGAGGATCTCCTAGATCATTGTGCAATGATTTCACAAATAGCAGGGGATGGAGATAAATACAATTAAATCGTCATTCCGGTTTAATAAGCTAAACGTGCTATATCGGGTAGCCAGCTAGTTTGAAATCATTTGTAAGCAAAAACAAATCCGGTGTGTTACATTCACATGACGTTCTCTATCCTCTATCAGCGGCAACGTCTGTGGCCCTCATTCAGGAGTTGCGGAGCCAATTCCTGCGGACCTCATCTTCCTTGTCATTGTTCCAAGGTTGTAGGTCTAAGCGACGGGTGTCCGGTGGGTTGCGGCTGGGCGGTTGCTTGCGATCTGTTACGTCTCTCCTCCGAGTGGGCTCCGCCCTGGAGATTGGTGGCTTGTGGGCAGGAACCGGGCGGCTTCGGATGAGTTCTATCTGGAAACGTTAGGGGACCCGTCCACGCTTGCCCGCGTCGGCAAGCTCTTTACCTCTACCTACCCTTTATCGCTTATTAGTGTGTATGTAATTTTTACCAAAGTTTATTTTCCTATCTACTTCATTTTAATCGAGATATCCTTTACAGAAATAGCTACATTACACATTTCGTTATACATACAAAGAGAACAGCGATAGTCAAATGTTTAACAACTGGACGCTATATGCTGGCTTTAAAATTCCATACTGTTTCCATGACATCGCGAGAAACAACTGAAAATCAAGAGGACTTTAAAATAATGACAAAAGCATTGGACAGTTCGAACCATTAATAATCGATATCTCGGAAATGCCGCAGCATCGTTTGTCATTTTTGTAAAAAATAAAAAGTATTATAAAAGTGTTCCATGTAAAGGGTAGTTTGAGGTAGGGGGATTTTCTTGAAAATATTTGTGCCCTATCTTTGGAAGGTACTGAATTTAAATATCAAGTTCGGTATTTAACCGACTTTTTGTTTTTGAGTTATGCTATGCACATATAGAGACGCACAGGACCTTTTAAAAAATTATTTTTGTTTTTTGTTTCAAAGGGTCTCAAACATGTATTTCGGATAGAAGAATACCATAGTCAATACGGATATATGTAAATTAGTCGTTGTTGGAGAAAGTCGTGTGAATGTATCGCATCAGATTCTCGCTTGGTATGTTGCTGTATTATTGTTGTTTGCCACAGCCGTGTTGATATAAATTACAGGCTGAAAATAAAACTTGGGTTAGACTTTTATTTGGTTAGTTGTATCTGCGTGGCGTTTAAACACGCACTGTCCATTGACAGCGATGGAGACGAATAGGCGGCCGCCCGTATTCCAGTCGCGTGTGCTGGCTGTCCTTTGAAAGGTACATTTTTAATGAGTCGGAAACTCCAATCACTTGACTGCATCTAAAACCATCTGGGTGAGATAAAAATTAAATTTAGGAAGGCGGAAAATAGATAAGAATTCTTTTATAGCTCAAGTGGAACCATAATTGCATAAAAATGCTTACTTGAGTTGTAATGCTGCCGATGGTTAAAATTGTAGTTTTTCATATTCAGTACGACTTTTACCATATTTGAGAAAAATCCCAATAAATGGCAGTTGTGATTGTAAACAGCTGACTACCGATGGCTTACCGAACGAGGTGACGCCGCGGAAACGTGTGCGAATCGCATTTGGGAGGTCCCGGGTTCGATACCCGGCAATCGCCCGCTCAGCCCATGAGTTTTTCGTGATTTGCTCGAATCGACAGGCGAATGCTGGGGTGGTTCATCTTCTACCATGAAACTCCTGCCCCTCATATCCCATACCCAACATCTTCGTTGATATCCGTTTCAGGTTGTAGGACCAGGTGACGGTGTTCGGCTGGGCGGTGTCTGTGCACTCTTTGAAGATTTCTTACAGACGTCATCTCGGTTCGATTACCGTCTCTGGGACTCCCCGGAGGCTCAGCTCCAATGGGTGGTCTCGGGCGGCGTTGGAGAGGTTCAGTATGGAAACATAGGGACCCCGTCCTAGTCTGGGCCTTTCGGGTCTCTCCCGTGATCCCTCTCTCTCTCTCAGGAGTCACGGTAGAAGCACGAGGGACCGGACGCCTCTGTGCGGTGCTCTGCTCTGCCCTGTTCATCACTACCTTTTTATCTTTCTACCGATTGCTTTGTCCGTGGCGATTCTTATTGAAAAGATGTGAACAACAGAAGGAAAGGGAATTCGAGGGAAATACAAACTCAATACAAGTACGATACTGTTAAAGTTATGAAATAACGAAAAGCGTGTGGTTGTGCAATGTGATTTAACCGAAAATTGGCATGTAAATATACATAAAGTGTTAAATGAATGTAATTATTTACTTTAGAACCCAAAGATTTGTATATTAAATTATGTTTTGGGGTAGCATTTTGGTGCAAAATAAATTTCAAAGTGTTAAAAATGCTGCACCAACCACGCTTGCTTCATGCATCTCATTTCTTCACGTGGAACTTCCCCTAAATCCCTTACACCACATTCTCATCCTGATGCTTACAGCCACTTTGGTATCACTTGGAGTTATACGAAGATCGTCGTTGATCGGTCACCTAGCGATCTTAGCCGTTCCGTCATGTATACTGGCGTGCATAAAACGTGGCCGATAATGGAGCTGTTTGTGTTGGTACTGACAAACTCTAGCCCCACTCCTACCAGTGTGACCACCTCGAGTATATTTCTAGCCACTGGATTGGCAGGATCTTCTCCCCCAAGTATGGTCCAACTTAAACCTTTTATTTTCATGCTATACTACCATTTTCTTATTGCCGTTTGGTAGCGGCAATAACTTAACCTTCGTCTCCACGTCACTGATGAAAGCTCTCATATGTGTAAATCTCGTAGCTGTCGATCAGTTTAACCTCACATGCAAATAATGCTTCGCTCCTTCCTCTAGAAGGTCCAATTGTTTGTAATTGGTTTAACCTTTCTTTGAGTACCAATCGTAGCGAAATTCTTTCGAAGAGGTGGTATCCGAATCACCGCTTCATTTGACATAGATTATAAGCATCGTTCATTGGTTACTTTGTATGTCCCTGAATTATTTTTCAGTCCAGTCCAGAACTGGTACCGGCTGGGTGGAGTCTAAAGCTGCTTATTTGAAGGTGGAAACCTTACGGAGATGAAAACACTTGGCGATTTAGTTCCCGAGGTCACAGGTTCAAACCCGGTGGAGCGCGATGGATTTTTTCGGGTGTAAAAATCCTTAGCATGGCCGGTGGTACCGTGTCGTAAATTTACGGCACGTAAAAGAACCTCAAGTCTAATGAAGAGACCTCTGAGCAAATCACGTCCAATATAGAATTGAACGCTAAAGACCACAGCAGTTAAAGAGCGTTCATAAATAAAACTCGGTTTAATTTTCTCTATCTAAGGGAATGAGCCACTTTTTATGCGCGACAGTGTACGTTTATAATATTTTGTAACTTGCATAGTTTAAGTAAATCACAAGTCATTTTATGATTATTCTGTGGGAAAGTATTAACTTGAGCGTAAGTATTATTTATGAAAGAGAGTGAAGATGCGCATACAATTGAAAAACGACAGAATATCGATAACAATTTTGATTTTATGCTGATCTCTTCAAGTGAAATTAAGCTGCGAGTGAAATACATTTCTTTGTTGATCTACCATAAGCATGTGTTGAGACAGTTCTAACGCAACAAGGGAAAAGAGCGCCAGGAAATCATTCATCGATAATCCAAAATAATACCAGGAGATTATCAAAGGAGGTTATAAGCCCAAAACCATGTGATGTCATTGAGATTGACTGCCATCGGTTTTGCTTTTGCCTTTCTTTTTTGGGGTGCTTCCAACTAGCGACACATTTCATAAGCAGTGGCAAAACACATGCTGAAAAGGAAAAGCTGAGGTTAAATTCGTCAAATACAGGTGTACCACATGAATCTGGCTTTTCATATGAAATAAGCTGCTTACACTAACCAATGCTTTTTGTTATCAATGGAGCAAAGTGCTTTCATAATAGAAACAATATTTTTTGTTTCTTTTTATTTCCCTCCTGCTTACCTATAGTAAGTAGAAGGAGTGCGTCTGCCATCCAGAAATTCCTAATAAATTTCGCATTAAATGCACATTAAAAACAACTGATGAAAATTAAAATGATTATTCACACGATTTTCTCTACCCTGAATCGTTTATTAGTGGGAATATAAATTATGTTGACGAAAACTTATTTTCTATCTACTTCATTTTAATCGAGATAAACCTTTGCAGAAATAGCTACATTACACATTTCGTTATAGATACAAAGAGAACAGCGATAGTCAAATGTTATATGCTGGCCTTAAAATTCCATACTGTTTCCATGCAATCGCGAGAAACAACTGAAAATCGATGTAAGTTAGAATGACGCAGTATTGAACAAGTCGAAGCTTTAATAACGGATATCTCGGAAATGGCTGATGCCACAAAAAAGGTTATTTGGAATAAAATGTGCGTTTTTAAAGAGAGCTACATTTTCTGTGTAGTACATTTTTTGTGTATTACATTCTTTGCTATAGCTTAACGTGTTCTAGTTACACAGGATTGTATAAAATTCATTCCTGATGAATTGGACTTAGGGCTATTCAAGAAAATTCATGATATACATTTTATTTGTCATATAGATCTTTAATATATGGCATTTTTATCAAAATCGTTAGAGTAATTTATTAGAAAATCAAAATTTTCGAAGAATGTTTCATATAGAGGGTAGTTGGGGTAGAGGATTTTCTTAAAAATCTTCGTATCGCATCTTAGAAATGTACTGAACCTAAATACCAAGTTTGAATCTATTCGTCTTTTCGTTTTTGAGTTATGCTGTTTACACACACACACACACACACACACACACACACACTATTTCTAGAAGTGTTTTTTTATCCAAGGGTTCTCAAAATATGCATTTCCGGTGAAATCTCAGTATCAAATTTTTGGGCGAAATGCAATACCTTCTCTACCTAATATGTACGTGGTAGAGAAAGTAAAAAACATTAAAAAAAATCTGATGTGTTACACTCACATGACTTTCTCTACTCTTGTACAAACTATTTTTACAAACGCTTGTTCTCCAAATGCTTCATGTTAATCGAGATGTTAATCTTATTGCTAATTTTCTTGTAGATGCAAGGGGAATTGCTATGCTTTAAGCGATAGTCAAATATTTTAAGAGCTGGTTGCTATGTGGCGCATTCCCTTCTCTTTGCATGTTCAGGACATAAACAAAAATGAATAATGAATTCCCATTTGAGAAAAAGTATTGGAAAATGTAAGGGAAAAACAAGCAATATCTCGAAAATGATTCACTCAACAAAAAAACGTATGACATAAATTGTGTATTTTAACGCGATCTACATTTTTTGTGCAGTAAAGTTTTATCTGTCACTTATAGTTTACCAGTTATGCAAAAGTCGTTCACAATGAAGAATACTTTTGAAGACATTCCCAGAAAATTTGAGATATACAGTTCATTTGGCATAAAAATGTCTTAAACTTATGGTATTTTATTCAAAATCGCCATTTTTGAGAAAATAAAACATTAATTTTTTCCATGTAAAGTGTGATTTGGAGTAGGGGAAAAAATCTCCATGCCGCATCCTTGGAGGACGCTGAACTTAAATACCAAATTAGGATTTATCCGACTTTTCGTTGAGTTATGGCGTTAACACACACGCACGCACCGACGGAACGGACGGACAGACCTTTTTCTAAAAAATGCTCTTCTTGTCTGTTTGTTTATTCAGTGTTGCAGGGGTTTAATTGTTGTTGTAGCGGTTGCACCACTATGGGAGTCAGTTTGAAGCTGTTTTAGACCACGCACGTAATGGATGTTAATTTGCGGGAGATTGTTTCTAGGAATGTTCTCCCCACGTACGGTACAAAGTTTCCGATGGTCTCCGCCCCACGTTTACATTTCCGGTGGCCTTCGCCCCACGTTTAGAAATCAACTTTGTATTTTAATGTTTATTTAAATATTATATATGTATGCCTCGGTTGCTTCAGAAGCAATTTTCAGAACACGTATCTCTTAGCAGGCCTGGTACGGCTAAAAAACAAGGCTTACACAAATTATAATGGTATTTTACTTTGTTTATTAATCCTTCACACGATTAAATAACACTTCACTGATATATCCTACTGTGAAGATGTGAGATTATTGTTATTTGTACTTTTAAACACGTAAACTTTATATTATTCTCATCGAAATGAAGTTTTTATGTCTCACACTGAACCGTACAAAATCTGACTGCTCGGGTACGCTTCCTTGTAGCGTCTGCCGCCTGAATTTGTGCATTTCCTCTATTTCAAGTCTCTGATTGGCTAATCCTACTCCAATACAATACCTTTATTTAACTTAAAGCTTTTCTAGCTTTTGATTGGCTATTTATAAACTGTTTTAAATGTTACATTATTATTGTTTCAAGAATTATTAGTAGCCTTTATTAAACTTTCTAATTTATTGTTGTCTCAAGGTTACCTCATTGTTAGCAACTTTCGGCTTTTACTTTATAATTCTGTTTGCTAAGGAAAGCAGCTTGCTTCTATTCTCACAGCTCCTACATTGTTAAACTACGTAATACATCCACATAACATTATTATACATGTACATAATAATATAAACACAATACAATGGCTGTTACATACTTTATATAGTATTATACACATATTTCTTTAAGGCGGGCTGTTATTAAATTTTATATTATATAATTAGACTGATATCATTTAAGTGATTAAAAAAATACAGCCGCAGTGTGCCTCCATACATGTATTTTCGGGGAAAGTATCGATATAGAATTTGTTGGGTGGACGGTAATACTTTCCCTACCTACTATGTACGCGATAGAGAAAGTAGGAACAGCATTATTTTAACAGCCATAGTTTATTAAAATAAATAAATAAAAAATAAAAGTCTGCAGTGAAACCCTTATTTCTTGAGTTAATTAATGTCCTTGTATTAGCAAGAATTCTAATAGATATGTAAGAAGCATGTTTTGTGATATTAAAGTTGAAAATCGCCGTGATTAAACACGTGAAGAGTTTTGCGTAAAAGCAGATTCTGGTAACTAGTTTAAAACAATGGCAGTGATTTAGTCGGTCGCCGCAACTGAAACTTTAATCAGCTTTTGTATAGGAAGATATCGAGACATGATGTAGCGTGTTACGGGGCGTCGACCCGGACGTAACGAAAGATGCTCGAGATGTATCGATTCTCTCCCAGAACAGCCCAACGGCGCGAAACGACGTCGACAATAGCGTCTAGATGCATAGTCACGCAATTGGGTTAAACTGTTCGCAGCAGTGCTCTGTCGAGAGAAGACACAAAGATCTGATGTGCTACATGCACATGGTTTTCTCTAACCTTTATCGCTTATTAGTTGGTGTATAAATTATTCTTACGATAGCTTATTTTCCTTTCTGGTTTATATAATCGAGATAAACTTTTCCGGAAATAGTTGAAACTGGATGCCATACGCTGTCCTTAAAATTCCATACGATTTCCAGGCAATCGCGAGAAACAGCTGAAAATCGACAGGACTTAAAGATAATGGCTATATTGAACAATTCGAACCCCCAATAACAGATATCTCGGAAATGACTGATGCCACAAAAAAGTTTTTTGAAATAAATTGTATGTTTTAAACAGATCTATATTTCTTGTGTAGTACGTTTTCATCTCTCGCTTAACGTTTACCAGTTGTTACTTCGAATAATAGATAGATAAGGTATCTTTATTGGTTTCACATTATTGAAGTTATTACACAAGTATTTAGTGCATGGGTCATTGACCGTACATGCATATTTAAGATACAAGGTATGGTGACAAAGTAAACAACACAAAAAGAATACAAAACAATAGAGAAAAAGGAAAATAGAGATAAATTACCTTTGACTAAGTGAACAAATTTGATCTAGCCTCGCGCACTTTAGCCAAGAAATTGCCCATGTTTTGCCAGTTCCTCGTGTCAGCCAGTAGATCCCAACATGCCAATCTCATTCTTGAGGGGCTTAAGAGTTTTTCTTTGAGTTTAATTGTTCGCTGGTTCTCCCACTGTGCACATTCCACCAAAATATGTACCCAGTCCTCATCGAAATCCCAGAATGGGCAGATTCTCCTACCAGGATCGTCAGTCATTTTCTGAGCCCTCCAGCCCAGAAAATTCAAGATGTTAATTTTATATCTCATACAGATATCTTTAACAAAGCATATCTTTATTTTAATCAAAATCGTTAAAGCCATTTCGAGAAAAGTAAAAATATTCGAAGAATGTTTGAAGAAGTATTTTATTAGATCCAGTATGGACGCCACTTTGAAGAAGATGGTTTGTTACGTTATTTATTAGCGCCATGCTTTGGGCGTTAATTTGAAGTAGTTTGTATTGAAGAAGTTGTATTATATTTCAACTGTTGGGGAGCCGAACTTGTAGTAGTTGCAACCGCACGTATAGTAAACAGTTTCCGGAAGCCTTCGCCCCAAATGTACTTTCAGGTGGCCTTTGCCCCAAGTTTAAAAAAATATTAACTTTGTAATTAAAGCTTTTCTTTATATTTAATATTTATGTTTGCCTCGGCTGCGTCAGTATTTTGTTATAGAATCGTTTCTCTTAGCAGAGTTTTGGTGCGACAAGAATGTAGGCTTACACAGATTATAATTTTACTTCACTCCTTTTATTAATGCTTGATACGATTTAAATAACACTTCACTGATATAGAGAGCTGAGAGATTCTTTTTATTAATTAATTACACTTTTTAACACTTAAACTTATTTTTCGTCTCACACGAATACATATTATATATCTTGAGGACACTTTTTGCGTCTGGTTAGTAACGCTGTCTGCAGGCAACTGAACCCTAAATTTGTAAAATTTTCTCCTTTTCTGGTTGTTGATTGGCTATTTTATAAACTGTCACTAAAATTACATTATTGCTGCTCCAATAATGACTAATAGCATTATTAAACTATCTTACTCATTATTGCCTCAAGGTTACCTCATTGTTAGCAACGCTTAACTTATTATTCTCACAGCTCCTCCATTATTGAATTACGTAATATATTCACACAACATTACTAAACATGGATACAATAATATACAATAATATAAATATAATATATATATATAATATATATCATTTTAGTGTTAAAAACACTGCCTCATGTTCCATGTAAAGTTTCGGGTGGGAGATTTTCTTGAAAATACTCGTGTCGTACATAAGTTTGGTATTTATCCGACTTTTTGTTTTTGAGGGAGCACATACACACACACACACACACACACACACACACACACGGACCTTTTTCTAAGAATACATTTTTCCGGAGTTAGAGGGCCTCAAAACATTCATTTCCGCTAAATATCGACATCGAATTTTTGTGTGGAATACAATACCCCTGCACTTATTACACGTAGTAGAAAAAGTAATAAACGATAGTGGATAGTGAAACATCATGTGAAATTGACGCATCAGACAATGTTTTTATTATTACTGTTTGTATAGCCAGGCCCCTTTAACTTCAATGGCCATATCGAGGGCTTAATAACTGATGGTGTTTTAAAATTTAGTTTTTTATTTATGGACGCTGTTTTACTGCTGTGGTCCTTAGCGTCCCATTCTATATTGGGCGTGAAAGACCGGTAATTTTGCTCAGAGGCCTCTTTATCAGGCCTGAGGTTGTTTTACGTGCCGCAAATCTACGACACGGGACCACCGGCTTTACTTCTCTTCCCAAGGAAGCCATGCTAAGGATTTTTACGCCCGAAAAAATACATCGCCCTCCGCCGGTTTTGAACCCATGACCTTGGGAGCTAGAGGCTAGCATGGTAACCACCACACCATGGAGAGCGATACTGATGGTGTTTTAACTCCAGTTGTGGATTCTGAAGTTGTTTTTGTTAATCGCTTTCTCTAAATACGAGAAAGGAAAATTGAAAACTTGAATTTAAACTCAGGAACTTCTAAGGTTGCGACACGTAAAACCCCCCACCTCAAACTACCCCTTACCTTAAAAAAATGTTGCTGTTTTTGATTTACTCAGAAATGGCTCTAATGGTTTTGATTAAAATACCGTTTGCTTAAGATATTTTGGGGGACAAATAAAATGTGTATCTTGCAATATTCTGAGAATGTCCTTTATCTGGATTACTTTTGTATATTGTTATTGGTAAACCGCAACAGATTGACAAAATCTTGCTGCACAAAAAGCATTATACCTCGTTAAAACACACAATTTACGTGAAAGAAATGTTTTCGCACCTTTAGCCACTTCCGAGATATTCTTTGTTTTTGGCTTGAATTTTCGAATACTTTACACTTTTTCCCAGCAGCAAATCACTACTTTTTCTTTAGTTTATTTTTGTATTTTTGGGAGGGGTCTTTCTTACTTTATTGTGTTCGCGCAAAGAGAAGAGAATTTCAAATCCATCAGATAGTGACAAGTTTGGAAAGATTTTACTGTTGCTTTATGTTACTGTATTCTTCTTATGCCTACACCGAAATGTGTAAACATGTAATGAAATGTTGGCCGTATTAACAAGAAGTAGATAGAAAAAATTTCTGATGTGTTACACTCACATGACTTTCTCTACTCTTGTACAAACTATTTTTCAAACTCTTATTCTCCATATGCTTCATGTTAATCGAGATGTTGATCTTATTGCTAATTTTCTTGTAGATGCAAGGGGAATATGGTAGGCTTTAAGCGATAATCAAATATTTTAAGAGGTGGTTGCTATGTGGAGTATTCCATTCTCTTTGTATGTCCAGGACATAAAAAAATGAATAACGAATTCCCATTTGAGAAAAAGTATAATTATTGGAAAATTTAAGGGAATAACATGGTGTATCTCCAAAATGGTTCACTCAACAAAAAAAATGTATATGACATAAATCGTGTATTTTAGCACGATCTACATTTTTTGTGTAGTAAACTTTTGCCTATTTCTTATGATTTACCAGTTATGCAAAAGTCGTTCACAATGAAGAATATTACCAAACTTGGTAAGTTCAGGACCTTCCAAATTGCGACACGAAGGTTTTCCAGAAAATCTCTCTTCTACAAACCACCCTATATATGTAACATTTTTCGAAATTTTTCATTTCCTCAAAAATGGCTCTAAGGATTTTGATTAACATACTATACATTAACGATATTTACTTGACAAATAGCACGCATACGTTGAATTTTCTGGGAATAGCCTGTGAAGTCCTCTTTATTCGAAAGGAAATTTATATAATCTTGTACTAGTAGTAAACGTATTACACAAATTTAGATCCTTTTAAAACACACAATTTATTTCAAATAACCTTTTTGTTACATTAGCCATTTCCAAGATATCAGTTGTTAGTTGTTCATGTTATTCAATACTTAGCCAATCTTTTCAAGTCCTATCGATTTTCAGTTGTTTCTCGCGATGTCATGGAAACAGTATGGAATTTTAAGGCCAGCATGTAGCGTTCAGTTGTTAAACATTTGACTATCGCTGTTCTCTTTGTATCTATAACGAAATGTGTAATGTAGCCATTTCTGTAAAGGTTTATTTCGATTAAAATGAATAATAGGAAAATAAGACTTCTAAGAATAATTTGTATATCTACTAATAAAAGCGATAGAGAGTAGAGGTAATGTGTATGCAATACTTAAGATCATACTCAAACTACCGGACTTTGTGAGGGATAGGAAATGATTCTAGTTAAAATAAAAGATTCCCTGCTCCAGTCGCGTATCGAACCCGGGAACTCTGGACCTATTTGTAGCATTAATCGCTGTTGAAATAAGTTCCTTGTTGATGATTTAGGAAACCTCCGGGTTATCTTGCTGTCTTGCACGTTAGAAACACAAATAACCAGAAAGCCATTCAAGGCTCTCTTACACCTGTTGCGCTTATGCTTATTTTCGGCTCAAATTGGGTGCATCAAAACATTGTTATCTGCGATATAATAACTGCTGTTCTAGCAAGCAATGCGTCAGGTTACATCCTCGTTCCGAGTCCAAGGTCAATTACTCGATTCATATTGAGCGAAGTCTTTAAGAATGCTGTTAATCGGTAACTGTGTGACACAAATGACATCACATAATTGCAGGATATGAGGAAGTAATTGCGTTTGAATTTTCTCTGCCAGTCCTTACAATAAGTACAGGAAGTATTGCGTTCCACACAAAAACTCGATGTCGAGGTTTTACCGGAAAATTATACTTTGAGGTCTCCTGAACCCAAACAAATCATTTTTAGAAAAATTAAAAGTGTGTGTGTGTGTGTGTGTGTGTGAACAGCAAACTCAAAAAACGAAAAGTCAGATAAATACGAAACATAATAAGTTCAATAGGTATCTTCCAAAAATGCGATACAAAGATTTTCATGAAAATACCCCCACGCCAACTACCCTTTACTTGGAAGATTTTTCGAAATTTCGGATTTTATATAAAATGGCACTAACGATATATTAACATTATTTACATTACAAATAAAATGTATAGCTAGAATTTTCTGGGAAGGGCTTGTGAAGTCCTCTTCATTAGGAAGGAAATTTTGTATAATCTTTAGCGTTTAGCGATAGACGAAAACGTACTACACAAAAATGTAAATCTATTTAAAACACAATTTATTTAAATAACTTTTTGTGGCATAAGTCTCTTCTGAGATATCTGTTATTAAGGGTTCGAATTGTTCAATACTTCGTCATTCTTTTAAGGTTTCGTTGATTTCCAGCCCCTCCCGATGGGGAGTTTTTCGGATTGGGTTGGACTCGGCGGAGCAATGGTTTCCGATACCCATGGGAGATTGGGTACGCCTGGTTGGTTTTCCGCCCTAACGGGGTTATGAGTCGCCTAGATTTCTCCGGCACCAACCATGAGTGAGAGTTGGTAGACGGCATGCTAGATTGCCGTTGTCCCCACCGTGGTTAACGGTAGTCGCCCCGTTTCGGGATGACGCGCGTAAATAGCGCATCCACTTCCATACTCGCGTAAGGGGGGAGGCCTTTTTAGACTCAAGGTATTGGCCTCATGGGAAACTCCCACGGTTGGAGAGCCACTCGGCTGGCGATAGCCCTGGGTTCAGGAGGGGGGCTTGGGCTAAGGCTCTTGCCCTGGTAGACCTTCGCTCAACAACATGTTTCTCGCGATGTCATGGAAACAGTATAGAATTTGAAAGCCAGCATATAGCGTCCAGTACTTAAACATTTCACTGTCGCTATCCCTTTTGTATCTATAACGCAAAATTAATGTAGGTGTTTCTGGAAATGTTTATCTCGATTAAAATTAAGGAGATAGGAAAATAAACTTTCGTGAGAATAACTTGCATACCCACTAATAAAGGATACAGGCTAGAGAAAGTTATCTGATTGTAACACATCATATTTTGTTGAAGTGTTACGTCATGGCCATCTAAGTGTATTCCTTGCAAAAAATGTAACCAACTTTTGTTTTTATGCTCTGTGGAGTAACAACAATTATTTTTCTACTCCATGGCAATCACAATAAAAGTCCAGACCTTCTTCGTAAGCATGTTCTTTTATAACTCCAATGTGTTTGTTCGTATTCAAGTACAAGGGCTTTATAAATCCTTTTTAATATTTTAGTAATTTATGAAAGAAAATTAAAAGGTGCTTTATAACCCATTTCCGACAGAACAAATTTGGCTTTTCAATGGTGAAATATCAAAATCGGTTGAGTGGTTTTTGAAATTAATCTACATATACAAACATAGACACAAATTTATTCTGTTTATAATATTACTTACTTAGTCGGCTTATTCTCCCCGTATGTGGGACTTACAGCCGCTAAGACTTACAACCATGCCTAGGATCAGAGGACTGTCGAGGAGCACACGAACACTGAATTAGAGAATGAAGAACCCGGAACGGGGAAGAAGATGAAATGAAGGCGAAATGGATGAAAGGAAAGATAATTGTGGAGTAATTGATGGAAGGGACGACGGAGGAAAGCCCGAGAACCCGGAGAAAACCGCCCACAGGCCGCTTCGTCCATCACAAATTCCACTTGCAGGTCCCCGAGATCGAACCCTTGGTGGGTGGCGAGCGGTCTAACCACTCGGCCACGGCGCCGCCCTTTATGATATTAGTATATACTAAATCCTGTTTGCTGTATGATAATGTAAATGAATGGGCCTGAAATTGTAGAGTTTTGGAATTTCACAGATGGTGTTAAGCCAGAGATGGGCAGAAGTCAGTTTGGCGCCGACAACGCAACACAACACAACACAACACAACGCAACCCTCATAACAGACACGAAAGTAAGGCATTGCTGCGAGGGAAAGGCGGAGCTCCTGCAGTGACGGTTGATAGCAGTTTAGTTCAATATTACACTGTATTTAAGTTGACTTTCTACATTTTTGAAAGGTTTTTCACCCTCCTTGCAATGATTCTTCGAGATAAATTAATACTATTAAAGAATTAATTGTTCTTCCACACAAGCCTATGTTGGACAATGTTGGAAAGGTAGAATCAGACGACTGATAAAGTCAGTGCCATCGCCGGGATTTGAACCACGGATCTCCCGGTTTCCGTCCGGATGCGAATCAGTTGGGGAATTTAATGTCGTACCGGCATTTTGCCATGGTAGCTCAATGGTTAGAGCAACCGGACGGAAACCGGGAGACCCGTGGCTCAAATCCCGGCTATGGCATTGAATGTTTCAGTCGTCGGATTCTATCTTTCCAATATTAAAACTGGGAATTTTCTGAGGTCACATAATATCCACAGCTTTTGTCATAGTTTCAGAACTTCACCCTCTTGAAAAGGTTTTAGGGACCGAGCATCTCCTAGGTAAGTATTTAACAAGAATATTTAGTTTTGTATTTATAGCCATCAATATTCGGGACTTACCGCTCGCCTCTCACCGAGGCGGCCCAGGTTCAATCCCAGGGACCAGCATGTGGGATTTGTGGTGGACAAAGCGGCGTCTGGGCGGGTTTCCCCCGTCATTCATTCCACCAACTGCTCCATCATCACCTTTCCTTTCATCCATTTCACCATGACTTCGTTTCATCTACTTCCTTCCTCCCATACCAGGCATCGGGCTGATCACCCATCCTGGATATTCTGTCTTATACTTGAGTGTCTGCTCCTCGACGGGCCTCTGA
The DNA here is from genome assembly GCA_030765065.1 of Deroplatys truncata. Classification (NCBI taxonomy): domain Eukaryota; kingdom Metazoa; phylum Arthropoda; class Insecta; order Mantodea; family Mantidae; genus Deroplatys; species Deroplatys truncata. Next base: position 311,925,767 of record CM060975.1, on the reverse strand, counting down.
CCCCAGGTGCCCGCCTGTAAGTCCTGGGGGGTGTAAGTCCTACATAAGAGGAGGTTAAACAGATGAAGAAGACGAATATTCAGGACTTTCTGTACAATATTCTTTGCAGCTAACTCCTGCAACTGTTTCGCACATTCAATTCCTAAAACAAATAAAATAGTAGTTAATAATAATAGTTAATTAGAATAACCTCCCAGTGCAACATGTACCTTTAACTTCACCTTATGAAGCGTGACGTTTAACACAGTGCCTTTGGCTGTTGCCTCTAAAAGCACCATTTCACATTCTCTCCTTCTGCACAGTTGGAGCGAAGGTTAACCAGGGCAAGCCCAAGCCCCCTCCTAAACCCAGGGTCAGTGCCAACCGTGAGGGTTTCCCATCAGGCCAATACCTTATTTCTTTAAAAGCCCCCCCCCGCTTACGGGAGGATGGAAGCGGATACGCCTCTTACACACGTCATCCCGAAAAGGGCGACTACCAAAAACCTCGGTAGGGCCGACAGCAATCTAGCATGCCGTCTACCAACTCTCACTCATGGTCGGTACCGGATAACATCGAGACGTCTGACAATCCCGCCTGGGCGGAAGACCAGTCAAGCGTACTCAATCTCCCATGGATATCGGGAACCACTGCCTCGCCGAGTCCAACCCAATCCGAACAACTCCCTGATGGGAGCGGCTCGAAGTGCGAGTGCTCAGGGTCCGCAGCGCCCGCACCACGGCAGCTGAAGGGGTCGGAACCCTCCCCTCCCCCTTTCGGAGTCACTCATCCTCCCATTCTGCACGAAATTTTCGTTTTGCGAAAAACCATGGTTTAGTAGTCAATGCCATCACGAACTCCGACGCTGAACTGTTTACTTCCAACCACCGTCTTGCCTCTAGCTAGCAACACTGACCCAGGCTGTGTGCGCTTTCAGTCACGACACAAGCTTTGCCCACCTCAGGGTTAACCTCTTGTATACACAGTTTCAACTTCGTGGTTCATGTGATGCTTGCAGAGAGAGAGAAAGAGAGAGAGAGGGGGGAGAGAGAGAGAAAGACTCCGTGTAGTGAACGCGCCTTAAAGCACATCGTAGACTTAAGAGCAAATAATATCTAGAATGGCCCTACAACTATCTCTATCTTTTTCATTACTGGGCGATAGAACACGGTTATTACGTCTTTGAAAAGCATTTACTCTCTAATTGGGCGACAAATTTGTTTTCTGAGTGAAAGGCTTCTAACCTGAAGCTTGTCAAACTCCTCTCGAGATTCCTGTGGCTTCGTTCACTGACGTCAGCCACTCTCTCCCTCTTCTGTTTGGAATATTATTTGCCTTTTCTTCTCTACAGCGAAATCCCCTAAAGAGTTTCGCAAACACAAGGTACAGTCGGTTTCTTTAATTTCTCTTGACACTGTCGCAACTTTGTTCCTTGTCTGGCTTTGTTACTTTACTGCAACTAACCTGGCAGGCCAAGTACGCGGATCCAAGTTATTAATGAAACCTTCAAATAAAACATGATTCAGAAATATTTTAATAGTTCCTCTCTTGTTGGTCAACCATTGAAGTTCCTTGCTAAAGATTGAAGAAGAATTTTATTAGCCCCACATATGGACGCCAATTTGAGAAGATGGTTTGTTACGTTATTTATTAGCGCCACTTTGGGTTACAATTTGAAGTAGTTTGTATTGAAGGAGTTGTATTATATTTCAACTGTTGGGGAGCCGAACTTGTAGTTGCAACCGCACGTATGGTATCCGGTTTCGGTAGCCTTCGCCCCAAGTGTACTTTCAGGTGACCTTTGCCCCAAGCTTAAAAAAATATTAACTTTGTAATTTGACTGTTTCTTTAAGTATTAAATATTTATGTTTGCCTCGGCTGCGTCAGTATTATTGTTAGAGACAAGGTTCTCTTGGCAGGGTTGTGGTGCGACACAGATTATAATTTTACTTCACTCCTTTTATTAATGCTTGACACGATTTAAATAACACTTCACTGATATAGAGAGCTGTGAGATGTTTTTGTTAAATACTTGCACTTTTTAATAAGTAAACTATTTTTTTGTCTCCCTCGAATACGTATTATATGTACTTCTCGAGGACACATTTTGCGCCTGGTTATTATCGCTGTCTGCAGGCAACTAACTTCTAGATTTGTAAATTTTGCTATATTTCAGTTTCTGATTGGCTAATCCTACTCCAATAGAATACCTTCATTTAACTAAAGCTTTTTCTGGTTGTTGATTGGCTATTTTTAAACTGTCTCAAAAATTACATTGTTACTCCAAGAATCACAAATAGTACTGTTAAACTTTCTTACTCATTATTGACTCAAGGTTACCTCATTGTTAGCAACTTTTAACTTATTATTCTCACACCTCCTACATTATTAAATTACGTAATATATTCACATAACATTATTACACGTGGATACAATAATATAAGCATATGCAATGACTGTTACATGTATTTTCCAAATAATTACATACACATATTGCTTCAAGGCGGGCTGTTATTGAATTTACATACTATATAATTAGACTGAAATTATTTAAGTGTTAAAAATACTGCCTCAAGAGGCAGATGGCAGCAAGTGTTTACTTTCTCTATTACTTATCTACAGTAAGTAGAGGAAGTATTGTATTCCACCCAAAAATATGGTTATATTTCACGTTTTGCGATCCCCTGAAAACCTAAAAATGAAACATTTATGGAAAAAGTTGTGCATGTGTCTGAACAGTAAATCTCCAAATGGGAAAAATCATTACCACATCTTCCAAGGATGCGACACGAATAAAAAATATTGTGTGTTACATTTACATAATCTTCTCTATCCTCTAGATAACTAATGAGTATACACATTATTCTTACAAAAGTTTGTTTTCCTTTCTACTTCATTTTAATCGAGATAAACCTTTACAGAAATAGCTACATTACACATTTCGTTATAGATACAAAGGGAACAGCGATAGTCAAATGTTTAACAACTGAACGCTATATGCTGGTCTTAAAATTCCATACTGTTTCCATGACATCGCGAGAAATAGCTGAAAATCGACAGGAATTTGAAATAATGACCGAGTATTGAACAATTCGAACCATTAATAACAGATATCTCGGATATGGCTGAAGCCACAAAAAATTTATTTCAAATAAATTATGTGTGGTTTTTTGTAGTACGTTTTCGTCTATCCCTTAGCGTTTACCAGTTATACAAGTTTATACAAAATTCCTTCCGAATGAAGAGGACTTCACAGTCTATTCCCAGAAAATTCAAGATATACATTTTCTTTGTCACGTAAGTGTCTTTAATTTGTGTTTTAATCAAAATCAATAGTAATTTTTGAGAAAATAAAACATTTCGTAAAATGTTACATGTAAAGGATAGTTGGGGTGGAAGGAATTTTTTTGAAAATGTTTGTCGCATCTTTGGAAGCTATTGAACTTAAATTAAAAGTTTGGTATTTATCCGAATTTTTCTTTTGAATTACGCTGTTAAGAGGCACACACACATTTTTCGAAAAATACCTTTTTGGGTTCAGGGGGCTCAAAAATGTATTTCCGATGAAATCTCGGTATCGAAATTTTGACAGCAATGCTATACGTTCTTTACCAACTATATGCGTGTTAGAGAAAGTAAAATAAAGTTTGTAATAACAGCTTGTAGAATAGATATAAAAAATCTGTGTTACACTCACATTACTTTCTCTACTCTTCTACAAGCTATTTTTACAAACGCTTATTCTCCATATGCTTCATGTTAATCGAGATGTTAATCTTATTGCTAATTTTCTTGTAGATGGAAGGGGAATTGGTAGGCTTTAAGCGATAGTCAAATATTTTAAGTGGTGGTTGCTATGTGGAGTATTCCATTTTCTTTGCATTACCAAGACAAAAAAAGATGAATAACGAATTTGAGAAAAAGTATAAGTATTGGAAAATTTAAGGGAATAACAAGCAATATGTCGAAAATGGTTCACTCAACAAAAAATGTGTATGACATAAATTGTGTATTTTAACGCGATCTACATTTTGTGTAGTAAAATTTTGTCTATCTCTTATGGTTTACCAGTTATGAAAAAGTCGTTCGCAATGAAGAATACTTTTGGAGACATTCCCAGAAAATTCAAGATATATAATTCATTTGTCGTGAAAATATCTTAAACATATGATATTTTAATCAAAATCGTTAGAGCCATTTTTGAGAAAATTAAAATTTTCGAAAAATGTTCCATGTAAAGGGTAATCTGGGGTGGGTGGATTTTCTTGAAAACCTTCGTGTCACATCTCTGGAAGATACTGAACCTAAATACCAAGTTTGGTGTTTATCCGACTGTTCGTTTCTGAGTTATGCTGTTCACAGACACACAGACACACACACGGGCATGTTTCCAAAAATGCTTTTTTTGGATTCAGGGGGTCTCAAAACATATATTTCTGGTGAAATGTCGGTATCGAATTTTTGGGTGGAATACGATACTTCACCTACTTACTATACGTAGTAGAGAAAGTAATTTTGTGAATGCAACAAATAGAACCTTTTCTTTTGGGGACATACTTGTGAAAATAGTCAAATTCTTAAAAATACATACGATAGTTTTTAATGCTTTTAAGAGGGATGGGTAAATAACGAAGCAGTCACTAAAGTTATGTAAGCGCCAGCAAATACACGAATGCAATTTTGAAGTTTAAAAACACATTTGTACTCTTAAGAGTAATTTATTTTCTTTAATTTGTTTAAGTGTTCGATATGACCCATGTTGATGTTTGCGATTCAAACCTGTGCCTATTCCTTTGAAAGTTTTCACCAAGGAAACATAAGGTAATAATATACAAAAGTTATTTCTGGAACTTTCCAGGAAAATAAAAATGTCGAGGTAATTTACCGTAAAACAATGTTTATTAATTAATAAGTCTGAAATCCAAGAAACATATTTTGTACGATAGATATGTTTGGAACACAAAATTGAAATTTTGAAAACTCAACGGTAAGAAGATTTTACTGTAGATCATTAAAAGATCGAAATGTGGTTTATTCTCCGGAAGTACTCAAGCATTGATTTAGAAGTTTGTTACACAATATGTCGCTAATATTCTGTAAAAAGGATTAATTGCTTAATAAAATCCAGAATTTTCAAATTTCTTAGATTTGGTGCCCTTATGGGTATTTTCATAAAGTTTATATGCGCTCGACGAACTCGTGTGAGAGACATTTGTAATAGAATCTGACGTGTTGCATTCACATGACTTTGTCTACCCACTCTTTAACAAAATGTTCTCATTAAATCTTATTCTTCGATCTACTTCATGTTAATCGAGATAAACATTTTCAGAAATTGCCTTACTGCATAATCAGATATTTTATCTCTATGCGAAGGTTTTGAGTTTCTGTTCTCTTTGTATGATCAGGAGAAAAAAACGAATAACGACTTCTCAATTGAGAAAAGTATAAGTATTGGAAAATTCTAAGCAACAACAAGAAATATCTTGGAAATGGTTAACTCAAATAAAATCTTATGTGTTACATTCACATGACCTTTTTAGCCTCTATCATTTATTAGTGGGTATACAAATTATTATTACGAAAATTTATTTTCCTGTCTACTTCATTTTAATCGAGATAAACCTTTAACGAAGAGCTACATCACATATTTCCTTATAGCTACAAAGAGAACAGCGATAGTCAAATGTTTAAGAAGAGGGCGCTATACGCTGACCTTAAAATTCCATACTCTTTCCATGCAATCGGGAGAATCAGCTGAATGTTGAAAGGACTTTAAAGAATGGCTAAGTATTGAACAGTTCGAACCATTAATAACGGATATCTCGGAAGTTGCTAATGACAAAATAAAAGTCATTTGAAATAAATTGCGTGCTTTAAAAAGATGTACGTTTCGTTCGTACATAAAGTACTTACGTTCGTGTAGTACGTTTTCGTCTGTCGCTTAACGTTTACCCGTTACGTAAGATTATTGAAATTCTTTCCGACTTCACAGGTTATTCCAAGAAAAGTCAAGAGTTTGTTTGTCATGTAAATATCTTTAATCTGTAGTATTTTCATCAAATTCTTTAGAGCCATTTTTTGAAAAATTCAAAGTTTTCGCTAAATTTTTCATGTAGAGGGTAGTTTAGGGTGAGGGGATTTTCTTGAAAAGTTTCATGTCCCATCCTTGAAAGATAGACAACTTAAATACCAAGTTTAGTATTTAACCGACTATTCGTTTTTGAGTTATGCTGTTCACACTCTCACACACAGGGATCTTTTCTAAGAATTCTTTTTGGGGGGTTTTAGGGGCCTCAAAAGATATATTTCTAGTGAAATCTTGACATCAAATTTTTGGGTGGAATAGAATACTTCCCCTACTTACTATACTAGTAGAGAAAGTGATAAACGGTGTTAAAGTGCCACGTGGTTTTAAAATCTTCACTAATGGCGCGTTCACTCAGAGAGAACGTGCCGAAAAATAAGCTAGCGTGAAAGCAGGTACTTTAGTTTTTACTGAGAGTTATAAAACTTAGTCGTGAGAGTTTGGAGCGCGACAAACAAAAGAGGATAAAGGTACTCTTTGAATGAAATTAAAATTCCAAGATATTAAGACGATTATTAAAATATCACATTAGAATGAGATGCATTTTTAAAGCGGTAATTAAAGTTCTCCCTGTGAGGCAATTAAGTAATGAAAAGAATCGTCATTTGGTGCTACGAGATTGAGGTCCTTCAAAGGCCTCATTATGTGCTGCATAAAAATATTTAGTCTCATTAGTAGAGTCAAGTAAAACACATCTTTAAATAAATATATACAAGTAACAAAACTATACAGTTACTATAGAAAGCTTGTGGATTATTAGAACATGTTTCATCCACATGACTTTCGCTACTCACTTTTCTACAAGGTATTCTTACACACTTCGTGTATAGGGTCTTTCAACAAGAATGTCCTTTCTTTAACACGTGATAGCTGCCGTTGTTATCGAGTTACAGCAGTCATTTATTTCATGTGGTTACAGTTGTTCTTGACAAATAGCCATGGAACGTTACAGCATTCAGCAACACGTAGAAATTGTGAAAATTTATTATCAAAATGGATCATCTGTTCACCAAACCTTCCGTATATTGCGTGAAGTTTACGGTTTGCATAATCGTCCCTGCGAGAGAACGATTCGGCGTTTGATCGATAAATTTGAGAGAAGTGGTTCTGTCAGCGATCAAAGAACGCCTGTACGTAATTGACGTAAGCGCTCCAACGGAAACATGGGCGCCGTTCGTGAGAGTGTACGCCAGAACTTAAACAAATCAATTGCTCGTCGAGCGCAAGAATTGGGGCTTTCGCCGACCACAACTTGGCGAATTCTGCATCTGGACTTGAAGTTTCACGTTTAAAAAATTGTGTTAATTCAAGAACTAATGCCCAACGACCATAGGTTGCGCCGTGTATTCGCAGGCTGGGCTATGACGCAATTGGAAGCTGACCCGCATTTTTGTCGAAAAATCATCTTCAGCGACGAAGCCCACTTTTGGATGGATGGTTGTGTTAACAAACAAAAATTGCGCTATTGGAACAATCACAATCCAATGCAGATTCAAGAACGACCACTTCATTCCCAAAAGGTTACTGTGTGGTGTGGATTTTTGTATGGTGGAATCTTTGGTCCATATTTTTCCAAGATGAAGATGGAGAAGCTCTAACTGTCAATTAAGAAAGATACCGGGCTCTTATATGGGACCATTTTTGGCCTCAATTGGATGGTATGGATCTCAGAAACATCTGGTTCCAGCAAGATGGTGCCACATGTCATACTGCTCTCGAAACAATCGATCTAAGGAGAAGTTCAGAGGTTTCATCATTGGTGGTGATGTTAACTGGCCCCCGAGGTCATGTGATTTAACGCCGTTGGATTACTTCTTGTGGGGTTATGTTAAATCTCGAGTTTATGTTAACAAGTCAGAAACAGTAAATGATCTTATGAATAACACCACGCGTGTTATTCGTGAAGTTGGACCTAATTTACGTTATTTTGTCATTGAAAACTGGGTCAACCGTATACGCGCAACCCAGCGAAGTCGCGGCGGTCACTTAACTGATGTTCTCTTCCACACGTAATGACATTAATTATGCTCCAAAATAAAAAAGAAGTAAAGCTCTATCACTTATAGAACGTGTTTTATTCAAGTTCAAAAATAGGACACTACTGTTGAAAGACCCTATACAACGAAACGTGTAATGGATACTGTATCTGCAAAGCTGTGTGTCCATTAATATGAATTAGACAGAAAACTAAGCATTTCTAAGAATAGATTGTACCACGGAATTACAAATAAACAATAGTGATAGAGAAAACCACATGAAAGCATCACATCAGTTTTGGTTGTAATATTCACAGTATTTTATTAATTACTTCCGCCAGTTAGATACGTTGTTTTCAGGTAAAAACAGTTTATATTTGCATCATGTTTCCTAAAGTTTAACTGGACTTGATTGGAATAATTAAATCGCTATCTCAGCTAGCAAAACCATAATTGTATTTGTGCCAGCGTTCCCGCGAAGCAAATTAATCAAACCGGAACGACCGTGGGGGATAGCTCAGGCGGTAAAACCTGTAGTCCGCATTCTGGAGGTCCTGGGTTTAAATCCCGTGGGCCGATCAATCTGAATGCTGTTTCCTCCCAAAGGTAAATACCGGATTGGATTATTAAGCACGACCCAAAGTTGCCTTAACTCTAATACAATAGTAAAAACGAAACCAGGAGGTAATAGCGAATGCTTTGCCATTTATCCACACATAATGAAAGCAGGCAGACTGGATGGCACCCTAATGCCATCTGCCCGGCACATGTAGAAGCAGATATGCAGTTGCCTAGCACCAAGGCTTCTGTGGGAACGCGTCGAAGTTGCTATCTGACCATCACGCATAGAAGCAGGGATACGGCTGCTAGCACTAAGATCTCTGTGAACACGTGTCAAAGCTGCCATCTGTCCGTCATGTATAGAAGCAGAAGTACAGTTGCCTAGCACTAAGTTTAGATCTATAACATTTCAGTAGGATTAGCATTAAGATTTGCCAATTTTTAGTTATTATTCATCCTGTACATATGACAAGGACATTACAAACCATGAGTTATATTTTCCGATTCATAACAGGAGGCACAAGCTTTTCTAAACACTAAATTACAATTATATTGCACAGAAGAGATGGAGGATAGAGACGAAGACTGGAGAGAAAGGAGGAGAAAGGGAAGGGAGGAGAAGAAAGTATTTGCAGTTAACCCTACTAAGATAATAAAATCCCATAAACCATATTTATTTTATTTTATGACATGATTATGTTACGCTACAGTGTTTATTGTGTAGGTGCTAGCAAGGAGTGATGGGAAAATGGTTATTTTTAGACAGTCCCAGTTAAAATAATCGTTTCAAAATAAGTCATGTACGTCCACGCATAGCCTTAGCAGCAAGATTCTCTTGATTCGCTGTTACATTGACTCGGGTTCTTTCTATCAGTGCGTGATTCTTCGTCTGTTATGAATATTACTATGCCCCAAGACATTACAGAGACAGTTCCAACGTCTCACATCATATACATACTTGTAACCGTTGTACTGTAACACAACGTATTCTCTATTGTAACTTGGAAACAGGAGCAATTCCAAGGTCTCACATCATATACATACTTGTAATCGTTGTACTGTAACACAACGTACTCTCTATTGTAACTTGGAAACAGAAGCAATTCCAAGGTCTCACATCATATACATACTTGTAATCGTTGTACTGTAACACAACGTATTCTCTATTGTAACTTGGAAACAGGAGCAATTCCAAGGTCTCACATCATATACATACTTGTAATCGTTGTACTGTAACACAACGTACTCTCTATTGTAACTTGGAAGCAGAGGCAATTCCAAGGTCTCAAGTCATATACATACTTGTAACTGTTGTATTGTAACACAACATACTCTCTATTGTAACTTGGAAGTAGGGACAGTTCCAAGGTTTCACATGATATACATACTTGTAACTGTTGTATTGTAACACAACGTACTCTCTATTGTAACTGGGAAGCAGGGACAATTCCAAGGTCTCACATCATATACATACTTGTAACTGTTGTATTGTAACACAACATACTCTCTATTGTAACTTGGAAGCAGGGGCAATTCCAAGGTCTCACATCATATACATACTTGTAACTGTTGTATTGTAACACAACGTACTCTCTATTGTAACTGGGAAGCAGGGACAATTCCAAGGTCTCACATCATATACATACTTGTAACTGTTGTATTGTAACACAACGTACTCTCTATTGTAACTGGGAAGCAGGGACAATTCCAAGGTCTCACATCATATACATACTTGTAACTGTTGTATTGTAACACAACGTACTCTCTATTGTAACTGGGAAGCAGGGGCAATTCCAAGGTCTCACATCATATACATACTTGTAACTGTTGTATTGTAACACAACGTACTCTCTATTGTAACTGGGAAGCAGGGACAATTCCAAGGTCTCACATCATATACATACTTGTAACTGTTGTATTGTAACACAACATACTCTCTATTGTAACTTGGAAGCAGGGGCAATTCCAAGGTCTCACATCATATACATACTTGTAACTGTTGTATTGTAACACAACGTACTCTCTATTGTAACTGGGAAGCAGGGACAATTCCAAGGTCTCACATCATATACATACTTGTAACTGTTGTATTGTAACACAACGTACTCTCTATTGTAACTGGGAAGCAGGGACAATTCCAAGGTCTCACATCATATACATACTTGTAACCGTTTACTGTAACACAACATACTCTCTATTGTAACTTGGAAGCAGGGGCAATTCCTAGGTCTCACATCATATACATACTTGTAACCGTTTACTGTAACACAACATACTCTCTATTGTAACTTGGAAGCAGGGACAATTCCAAGGTCTCACATCATATACATACTTGTAACCGTTTACTGTAACACAGCATACTCTCTATTGTAACTTGGAAGCAGGGACAATTCCAAGGTCTCACATCATATACATACTTGTAACCGTTTACTGTAACACAACATACTCTCTATTGTAACTTGGAAGTAGGGACAATTCCAAGGTCTCACATCATATACATGCTTGTAACTGTTTACTGTAACACAACATACTCTCTATTGTAACTTGGAAGTAGGGACAATTCCAAGGTCTCACATCATATACATACTTGTAACCGTTTACTGTAACACAGCATACTCTCTATTGTAACTTGGAAGCAGGCACAATTCCAAGGTCTCACATCATATACATGCTTGTAACTGTTGTATTGTAACACAACGTATTCTCTATTGTAACTTGGAAGCAGTGACAGTTCCAAGGTCTCGCATCATATACATACTTGTAACTGTTGTATTGTAACACAACGTATTCTCTATTGTAACTTGGAAGCAGGGACAATTCCAAGGTCTCACATCATATACATAATTGTAACTGTTGTATTGTAACACAACGTATTCTCTATTGTAACTTGGAAGCAGTGACAGTTCCAAGGTCTCACGTCATATACATAATTGTAACTGTTGTATTGTAACACAACGTATTCTCTATTGTAACTGGGAAGCAGAGGCAATTTCAAGGTCTCACATTATATACATACTTGTAACTGTTGTATTGTAACACAACGTATTCTCTATTGTAACTGGGAAGCAGAGGCAATTCCAAGGTCTCACATTATATACATACTTGTAACTGTTGTATTGTAACACAACGTATTCTCTATTGTAACTGGGAAGCAGGGACAATTCCAAGGTCTCACATTATTACATACTTGTAACTGTTGTATTGTAACACAACGTATTCTCTATTGTAACTTGGAAGCAGGGGCAATTCCAAGGTCTCTCATCATAGACATAATTGTAACTGTTATATTGTAACGCAATGTACTCTCTATTGTAACTTGGAAGCAGGGACAGTTCCAAGGTCTCACATCATATACATACTTGTAACTGTTGTATTGTAACACAACGTACTCTCTATAATAACTTGGAAGCAGGGACAATTCCAAGGTCTCTCATCATAGACATAATTGTAACTGTTATATTGTAACGCAATGTACTCTCTATAATAACTTGGAAGCAGGGACAATTCCAAGGTCTCTCATCATAGACATAATTGTAACTGTTATATTGTAACGCAATGTACTCTCTATAATAACTTGGAAGCAGGGACAATTCCAAGGTCTCTCATCATAGACATAATTGTAACTGTTATATTGTAACGCAATGTACTCTCTATTGTAACTTGGAAGCAGGGACAGTTCCAAGGTCTCACATCATATACATACTTGTAACTGTTGTATTGTAACACAACGTACTCTCTATAATAACTTGGAAGCAGGGACAATTCCAAGGTCTCTCATCATAGACATAATTGTAACTGTTATATTGTAACGCAATGTACTCTCTATAATAACTTGGAAGCAGGGACAATTCCAAGGTCTCTCATCATAGACATAATTGTAACTGTTATATTGTAACGCAATGTACTCTCTATAATAACTTGGAAGCAGGGACAATTCCAAGGTCTCTCATCATAGACATAATTGTAACTGTTTTATTGTAACGCAATGTACTCTCTATTGTAACTTGGAAGCAGGGGCAATTCCAAGGTCTCTCATCATAGACATAATTGTAACTGTTGTATTGTAACACAACGTACTCTCTATAATAACTTGGAAGCAGGGACAATTCCAAGGTCTCTCATCATAGACATAATTGTAACTGTTATATTGTAACGCAATGTACTCTCTATAATAACTTGGAAGCAGGGACAATTCCAAGGTCTCTCATCATAGACATAATTGTAACTGTTGTATTGTAACGCAATGTACTCTTTACTGTAACTTGGAAGCAAGGACATTCTCAAGGTCTCTCATCATACACATACTTGTAACTGTTATACTGTAATGCAATGTACTCTCTACGATCAGTGTGTTATTTTCGGAACCGGTCATAAAAATACCCGAACCATCATGTTAGTATAAAGTGGGAGGACTGTTAGGCGACTAGCTGTGCACCGCTCCCGATGAAGCACAGTAGGCTGGAGGGTCGAGCTTCTCCGATTCTGAAATACAAGTGTAAATACGTAATAACCCAAAATGCAATAGTAATAGGTGCCCTTTAGAGAAGCAATGTGTGGGTCTTACTTTTTGGCAAAAAGAAATCATGTTTGAGGAAAACAACATGGATAGTTTAATTCTGAAGCAATGTTTAAATGCCATTAAACAGAGGATATCCGTGGACAAATTAGGCTATAACTATATTAACGTCTTGTACATCGGGCGTTTACAGAAGCGTAGTTCCCAATGTTGCAGTATAGGCACTGCCCTCGTAAACGGCAGTACAGCTGCATTAGTTATTTCTCATATTTTCTTGGTGTGATCGACAATTTGAAACTACCAGCTCCAATCTGACTCCCAAGTTTTTCATGGCTAGTTGCTGAGTTTGTGAAAATCCGTTACACTGTAAGAGGCGGGAAGCTGGGAGTCTTTCGGCGGGCATTTTGCCAGCGCATTGGAGCAAGTTTGTTGTGCAGGAAATCGAGAAACTCCAATTTACCCATTCAATAACTAATAATTAAGTTTCTGTATACAGCCAAGTGCTCGTACATGCTTTATATGTATAAAATCGTCTTTTTCTCATTTATGGGAGCGCCTCAGAGTATTCTTCTTTAAAACATGCAGTGTTGTAGTTATGAGAAGAATATCTGGCATACAACAATTGCAAGGGTTTCATTAAATCATTGTTATTAATCGACAGGCATAGGTATTGATATAGTTTATACAACAGGGGGAACATCTCGCGCACATCGACCTACATGTGGATAACTTCCTCCCAGGAGGAAGAGACGAAGTGAAGGAACCACAGCAGGCTATAGGCCACATACAGACAGACACGCGGAAGTCCCTAACAGTTCCAGACTCTAACACCCGTCCCACTAAATTAATTTTTTTATTTATGGACGCTCTTTAACTACTATGGCCCTTAGCGTCCCATTCTATATTGGGCGTGAGAGCCAGTAATTTTGCTCAGAGGCTTCTTTATCAGGCTTGAGGTTCTTTTACGTGTTGTAAATCTACGACACGGGACCACCTGCTTCACCTCCCTTCCGAAGGAAGCCATGCTAAGGATTTTTACGTTCGAAGAAATGCATCGCCTTCCACCGGGTTTGAACCCGTGACCTTGGGAACTATGATACCCCTAGACCACGGAGGACGACAACCGCCCCACTGATGCAGCTATCTAGAGTGAACAATGTACGACCCGTCGACTAAGCAGCCCTCTAGTGAACAGCTAAAACCAGTATTACTGGATAGAAGATATTGTGGAAGATGTCACAAAAACATCATTTGAAATAGTTTGTGTGTTTTAGAGAGACCCACACTTCTTGTGTAGCACGATTTCGTCAATCTCTTAACGTTTACTGCTTATACAAAATTATATAACATTCCTCCTGAAAGAAGAGGACTTCACAGGTTATTCACAGAAAATTCAAGATATATATTTTGTCATGTAAACATCCTAAACAAATAGCATTTTAATTCCAAACAGTTAGAGGCATTTTTATGAAAATAAAATATTTCGACAAAATTAACCATGTAAAGGGTTGTTAATCTTCGTGTCGCATCTTTGGAAATAAACAACCAAATTTTTAGGTGGAATGCAATTCCCTCTCTACCTACAATGTACGTGGTAGAGAAAGTAACCGTATCGTTAGTAACGTAAACAGCTACAAGAATGACCACGAAAAAATGAGCGCCGAATTACCACTTGAAAAAAACATAAAATATTTAAAAATTGAAAACAGTAAGGAAAAATACTTCGGAAACATTTAATGTCATAACATTTTATTTGTCATAAATGTTTGTGTTTTAACGAGAACTACATTTTCTGTATAGTAAGTTTTTATCTATGTCTTGAGTTTACCAGGTAAACAAAATTATGCAAAAGTCATTCAGAATGGAGACAGCGTAGGCTGCCTATTTGCAGAAAATTCATTGCTTTTTCGTGCAGATATGTTAAAATATGCCTTTTTAAACAAAATCGTCAGCTATTTTTGAGGAAATCAAACATTAACCAAATATTTTCCATCTAGAGAGTAATTTGAGATGGGAGATAGGAGTAAAGAGGGCCAGAGCTTGGCACGCAGGCCAGCTGCTCATGCGTTTAGCATGAACCCCAGGAAGTATGAGGTGAGAGACCCGAAGGACGACCGGATCCGGATGACCACGGGCGCTAGCACAGACGGGGTACCTAATGTTTGCAGATTGAACGCCGCCCGAGCCTACCCTATTGGATCCAGAGCCTCTGGGGGATCCCTGAAGGAGCTCCCGCTCGAAGGCACCCAGAGGCGGATCCCAGCCGAGCAGTCCCTGGATGATGTTAGGATGAAACTTCCAGAAAGCGCACAGCTACCGCCCAGGCACAACCCGTAGAAAACCGTCGCCTGATCCAAACTCTGAAAAAGAAGACAAGGAAGATGATGGGTACAGGAAATTGTTGGCAGGAGAGTTGTGGAAAAGATGAACCAATCCAGTATTTGCCTGCCGACCCAGGAAAACCACGAAAAACCTTGGGTCAGAGCGGGCTGTCGCCGGGGATCGATCTCGAGATCCCTTGAATGCCAGTCGCGCACGTTACCGTGGCGCCACCTCGCTCAGTTTGGGGTGGTAGGGTAAAATCTTGGTTTCGTATCCTTGGAAGATGCTGAACATAAATACCAAGTTTGTTATTCAACCTATGTTTCGCTTTGAGTTATGCTATTCATAAACACACATACGCACACGAACGTTCTTTTGCCTTCTCTTCTACTTATCTATGGTAGATAGAGGAAATTTTGCATTCCACCCAAAAATTCGATATCAACATTTCACTGAAAATATACGTTTTGAGGTAACATGAATCCAATAAAAGTATCCGTGTGTCTGTCTGTGAAAAGTATAACTCAAAACAAAAGTTCAGTTAAATACCAAACTTGGTATTTGTAACAAATCGGGTTGCGGTGCATCAAACGTCGAAAGCGCCGATTTGAAATTGGCGGTTCTCTGCTGCCGTGTGTTGATTTGGTGCGCCGTATATTAGAACGTTTACAGCTCCTCTCTCTCTCTCTCTCTCTCTCTCTCTCTCTCTCTCTCTCTGTCTCTGTCATAGATGCCAGGCTAATCTCACAAACTAATTCTTGCCAGAATTTAAACAGTCGTTGGTAGATGAGAAAGCTTAAAACTCAAGTCGTCAAGGTTTCGAGGAGACAAATACTTACAAATTAAATAAATAAGATGGATGGACGGACGGACGGATGGATGGACGGACGGACGGACGGATATGCTATCTTTATTGGTTTCAAATTATTGAAGTTATTACACAAGTATTTAGTGCATAGTCATTGACCGTACATGCATATTTAAGATACAAGTTCGGTGACAAAATAAACAGAAAAAGAAAACAAAACAAAAAAGAAAGAAAAAGGAAAATAGAAATAAATTACCTTTGCCTAACTGAACAAATTTGACCTAGCTTCGCGCACTCGAGATATTGCCCATGTTTTGCCAGTTCCTCTGGTCAGCCAGTAGCTTCCAACATGCCAAACTCTTTTTCTAAAGGGACATAAGAATTTTTCTTTGAGTTTAATTGTTCGCTGGTTCTCCTCCCACTGTGCACATTCTACCAAAATATGTACCCAGTCCTCTTCCAAATCATAGAATGGGCAGATTCTCCTGCCAGATTCGTCAGT
Organism: Deroplatys truncata; assembly: GCA_030765065.1. NCBI lineage: Eukaryota > Metazoa > Arthropoda > Insecta > Mantodea > Mantidae > Deroplatys > Deroplatys truncata. The sequence goes on along the minus strand of CM060975.1, from coordinate 311,909,015 downwards.
CATTTTCTGTGACCTCCAACCCCCAGTCTAAACCATGTCATTCCTGATCTTTCCTTTCTTCCTAAGTTGAGTATATATGCCTCTTTACCCCAATTCTATTTTATTTCATTTGCTAGACTTAGAGAAGGTTTAATTTTACAATCCGATTCTATTTCCTGTTCGTTGATGTCTTTTAGTCTTCTTTTGACTCCCATCCATACGTTTTTGTCATTTGTTTCAGCTCTTTGCCATACTGACCCCATGTATATTCTCGTCAAACCCCTTTCCAAATCAGCTGCCCAAAACGTAGGAGATCCTCCAAAGGTGAATGTTACCTTCCTAAGTATACAGGAAGATCCAATGAGCCGTCTGCGCGGTGTTTTTCCGGTTCGTGGCTATCATAGAGTGGAGCTGATGCAGCCATGTAACAGTTTCTTTAACGATGTTTAAATACTTTACTTCTAATGTTTTCCTTATTTTCTTTTTTCCTCCATTATGTTAGTATGTAGTTGCCAAAAGTACATATTTAGTATTATTCACTTATTGTAAGATTCTAGGGATAGAATAAGCATGTACGTCTATGAAACCCATGCGATTGTTGTATTTTACAAGGGTAGACTGAAACTGTTCACAATAAAAGTCCTTCTACTACTACTACTGCTGCTGCTGCTTACCAACGTTATGAAAGGAGGTGCAGAAATTGGTCACCGTCGTTGTCCATATACTTTTGGTACCTCTTTAACAAACGCTCCATCACTCGCCGCAGTTCACGTTGCGAAATGCTGGCAATTTCTTGCGGGTTTTTGTAGAGTGTGTGAATTTGTCTTGAACACTTTGTTTAATTTACCCCAGAGATAAAAGTCGTAAGGGGTTAGGTCCGGGGACCATGGGGGGCACAAATCTCTACGAATAATTCTGTCCTCTTCAAACACACTTTCAATTGTTCTCTTCGAAATATTGGCTGTGGCAGTGTTGAAAAAGAAAGGCGCGCTCCCTATCTGTTAATCCTCTAAATGGAGGGGGAAGGCAAAGTTGCATTTAGGTATGTAAGTACATCAACTGTTGACTCGAAAAATAATGGGCCCTATAATTCGTTCTCCACACCATACACCAATGTTTTCGTCATGGGGGTACTTCGTGAAGAATATTGGGTTTGTCAGAGCGCTCCAATAACGTTTATGTTGTATACACACATATCTATGAAGGTGGAACGAGGTCTCGTCCGAGAAAAACGTGGGTCAAGTTTGCCACTGTATACACTATTGAGACTCCATTCTCAAAATCTGTGCCTAAGCACAGGATCACGTGGTTGAAGAGCATGTGCCATAGTATCTTATATGGTTTTAATTTCAATAATTTAGGAACTCTTTCCATAGAGCCATACGAAATGCCTACTTGTTGTGGAAGACGCCTAAGCAATTTCTGGGGAAACTCTCCAGACGGTATCGTCTAATGTTTTTCAGATCGAACTCTATCTGTGACCTGAAGTTTATTATACGGATTAAGGTATCGTTTTGCAAATCGTATATACACTTGACGAGCTGACTGCATTAACACATTCGAAGCATACATAAATGCACGCTGTGCAGTGGTGAGCATGTACTGATCCATGAGTGTGGCTAAATAAAGGGCACAATAATAAATAACTTGTAACAACTGCCCTACATCGCATCACGGTCAACGCAATACTGCTGAGCAGGACAAAACCAGCGTCAGCAAAGGCGGGAAATACGTGCCCACATGCCCAGTGGAAAAACACCGCACAGCTGGTTCAGAATTCATTGGGTCTCTTGGTATTTCATCAACGAAGTAATTTACAAGACTTCATTTTTTAAGGTTTCAAATTTTATCCATCACATGCTTCTTCATATTTATTATTATTATTATTATTATTATTAGTGGTGGTGGTGGTGGTGGTGGTGGTGGTGGTGGTGGTGGTGGTGGTGGTGGTGGTGGTGGTGGTGGTGGTGGTGGTGGTGGTGGTGGTGGTGGTGGTGGTGGTGGTGGTGGTGGTGGTGGTGGTGGTGGTGGTGGTGGTGGTGGTGGTGGTGGTGGTGGTGGTGGTGGTGGTGGTGGTGGTGGTGGTGGTGGTGGTGGTGGTGGTGGTGGTGGTGGTGGTGGTGGTGGTGGTGGTGGTGGTGGTGGTGGTGGTGGTGGTGGTGGTGGTGGTGGTGGTGGTGGTGGTGGTGGTGGTGGTGGTGGTGGTGGTGGTGGTGGTGGTGGTGGTGGTGGTGGTGGTGGTGGTGGTGGTGGTGGTGGTGGTGGTGGTGGTGGTGGTGGTGGTGGTGGTGGTGGTGGTGGTGGTGGTGGTGGTGGTGGTGGTGGTGGTGGTGGTGGTGGTGGTGGTGGTGGTGGTGGTGGTGGTGGTGGTGGTGGTGGTGGTGGTGGTGGTGGTGGTGGTGGTGGTGGTGGTGGTGGTGGTGGTGGTGGTGGTGGTGGTGGTGGTGGTGGTGGTGGTGGTGGTGGTGGTGGTGGTGGTGGTGGTGGTGGTGGTGGTGGTGGTGGTGGTGGTGGTGGTGGTGGTGGTGGTGGTGGTGGTGGTGGTGGTGGTGGTGGTGGTGGTGGTGGTGGTGGTGGTGGTGGTGGTGGTGGTGGTGGTGGTGGTGGTGGTGGTGGTGGTGGTGGTGGTGGTGGTGGTGGTGGTGGTGGTGGTGGTGGTGGTGGTGGTGGTGGTGGTGGTGGTGGTGGTGGTGGTGGTGGTGGTGGTGGTGGTGGTGGTGGTGGTGGTGGTGGTGGTGGTGGTGGTGGTGGTGGTGGTGGTGGTGGTGATTTATTATCGTATTTATTATCTTCACTCTCTGATGACCTATTGAACAGTAAGTAAATTGTTTTAGAAAAGTTTCTCTTTTATGTGTATTCCTTTAGTGACCTTACGTCGCAAAGTAAAAAAAATGTGTTACACTCACATGACTTTCTCTACTCTTGTACAAACTATTTTTACAAACGATTATTCTCCATATGCTTCATGTTAATCTTATTGCTAATTTTCTTGTAGATGCAAGGGGAATTGCTAGGCTTTAAGCGATAGTCAAATATTTTAAGAGCTGGTTGCTATGTGGAGTATTCCATTCTCTTTGCATGTCCAGGACATAAAAAAATGAATAACGAATTCGAGAAAAAGTATAAGTATCGGAAAATTTAAGGGAATAGCAAGCAATTTCTCGAAAATGTTCACTCAACAACAAAAATGTATATGACATAAACTGTGTATTTTAACGCGATCTACATTTTTGTGTAGTAATATTTTGTCTATCTCTTATGGTTTACCAGTTATGCAAAAGTCTTTCACAATGAAGAATACTTTTGGAGACATTCACAGAAAATTCGAGATATACATTTAATTTGTCATGAAAATATCTTAAACATATGATATTTTAATCAAAATCGTTAGAGCCAGTTTTGAGAAAATTAAAATTTTCGAAAAATGTTCCATGTAAAGGGTAATCTGGGGTGGGGGGATTTTCTTGAAAACCTTTGTGTCGCATCTCTGGAAGATACTAAACCTAAATACCAAGTTTGGTGTTTATCCGACTGTTCGTTTCTGAGTTATGCTGTTCACAGACATACACACGGACATGTTTCCAAAAATGCTTTTTTTTTATTCAGGGGTCTCAAATCACATATTTCCGGTGAAATCTCGGTATCGAATTTTTGGGTGGAATACAATACTTCCCCTACTTACTATACATAGTAGAGAAAGTAATAAATAACTTGTTTATTCGGAGTCATTTAATCATATTATTGAGAAAGTTTGCTACTCCAAAAGTTACTGAAAATTGATGAGCTTATTATCGTGAAAATCACTATGAATTTTAAATTACGCTTCTGGAAAGGCTTTGAGGTTATGTTTATGTCGCAAACATAATGCTAATGCGTAATGATCGTTTTATGCAATTACAAAATTATTAGGGCTTTCAACTATTGAAATCGGTTACATATTTAGGTTTGGCATCTTTCAAGGATGCGACACGAAGATTTTTTAAGAAAATCACACCACTCCAAGCTACTCTTTATAGTAAAAAAATGCATAGAATCTTCTAAAAATGTCTCTAACGATTTTGATTAACAGTAAATTATACTACAAGGGGTAAATGTAGGGTTTTGTTTTCCGAGTAGGAATGTTTGTGAAATGAAAGCTTGCGGCCTTCGTTTCGCAATCCTACGAGCAAAATAAAATCACTTTTAACATGTGTGGCATATACTATTTTTTAAACAGCACTCGAAGTTGCAAAATATCAATAATGTTATATTGATTCCTGAAACTATCAGATATCATATTTAGAATATTTAGACAGTAATTTTCAGTGAAATTATTTTCACCATGTTTTGCTTTGCTCCAGGCAATGAAGCGATTAAATGCTATATCATATTGCTTCCAGGATTTTTTGGGTAATTTCACTTCCATTTCAGTTTACTCTGAATTCATAATTTTCGCCGTTGAATTCTATGTAGGGTAGATAAAAGAGTAACGTTTTAGATCAAAGAAAGCTGCCTATATAACTATGTCTATGCTTAAAGGCTACTGCATTGCTATATTGCCCTTGCAAATACAAAACAAGGGGAACATAGTACGCCTTAAGCAATATTCAAATATTTTTAGAACTGGTCGCTATGTGTAAAATGTAATTCTCTTTGCATGTCAAAAGATCGTTTCTGTAAACGTTTATCTCTATTAATATGAAATAGATGGAGAATAAGAGTTTGTAAAAATAGTCTTACAAGAGTAGAGAAGGTCATGTGAGTGTAACACATCAGATTTTTTTATTCTTGGAGCCTCAAAACGAAGTTTTTATGGAATACAATACTTCATCTAGTTTACTATAGAGAAATTATAAAGAATGGCCAACAAAAATAAAGCAAATAAATGCCAAGCTAATTGAATATACGTACAAGGTCTCAAATGCATTCTACAGTGACCAATTTGTTGGATTGCGTCTATCTCTGTTGTGTACCGCATTGCACTGTGTTTCGTCACCTTGTATTGATAAAAACACCGCGTAGCATGCGGATCCTACCGACTGCAATCCTCTGCTATTGCCGCTTGCCGCTAAATTTATGGAAAAGGAAGGTAGCTCGTTGTCGTGGTCGATTATGTACTGTATGATTGAAAAAAATGTGATGTGTTACACTCACATGACTTTCTCTACTCTTGTACAAACTATTTTTATAAACGCTTATTCTCCATCTACTTCATGTGAATCGAGATAAACATTTACAGACTCTATCTTATTGCTAATTTTCTTGTAGGTGTAAGGGGAATATATATTTACAAGGCAATATAGAGATACATTAGCCTTTAAGCATAGACATTACTCTTAATAGCTGGTTGCTATGTGTACAATTCTCTTTGCATATCCAAGACAATAAAATGAATAACGAATTCCCATTTGAGAAAAGGAGTATTGAAAAATTTAAGGGAATAACAAGCAATATCTCGAAAATGGTTCACTCAACAACAAAAATGTATATGACATAAATTGTGTATTTTAACGCGATCTACATTTTTTGTGCAGTAAACTTTTTGTCTATCTCTTATGGTTTACCAGTTATACAAAAGTGGTTCACAATGAAGAATACTTTTGGAGACATTCCCAGAAGATTCAAGATATACATTTTATTTTTCATAAAAATATCTTAAATATATGATATTTTAATCAAAATCATTAGAGCCATTTTTGTGAAAATTAAAATTTTCGAAAAATGTTTCATGTAAAGGGTAATCTGGGGTGGGGGGATTTTCTTGAAAACCTTCGTGTCGCATCTCTGGAAGATACTGAACCTAAATACCAAGTTTGGTGTTTATCCGACTGTTCGTTTCTAAGTTATGCTGTTCACAGACAGACACACAAACAGACACACACACGGACATGTTTCCAAAAATGCTTTTTTTTGGATTCAGGGGGTCTCAAAACATATATTTCCGGTGAAATCTCGGTATCGAATTTTTGGGTGGAATACAATACTTCCCCTACTTACTATACGTAGTAGAGAAAGTAAAAATGTGATGTGTTGCATTCACATGATTTCCCTACTCTATAGCTTATTAATGGGTACACAAATTATTCTTACGAGAGTTAGTTTTCCTATCTATTTGATTTTAATCGAAATAAATAGCTACATTACACCTTTCGTTATAGATACAAAGGGAGCAGCAATAGTCAAATGTTTAAGAGCTGGACGCTATATGCTGGCCTTAAAATTCCATAATTTTTCCATGACATCGCGAGAAACAACTGAATATTGACAGGACTTGAAAAGAATGGCTAAGTACATATTGAACAATTCGAAACATTAATGACTGATGCCACAAAAACAAAGTTATAGGAAATGAATTGTGTGTTTTAAATGCATCTAGGAGTATACATTTTGTATAGTATGTTTTCTTCAATCGTTTTAACGTTTACCAGTTGAACAAGACTATACAAAATTCCTTCCAAATGAAGACGACTTCAGGGCAATTCCCAGAGTATTCAACATATACATTTTGTTATGTAAATACCTTTAAAATATGCTATTTTAATCAAAATCGTTAAGAATTTTTATAAAATAAAAAATTTAGAAAAATGTTCCATGGAAAGGGTATTTGGGGTGGCTGGATTGTCTTGAAAATATTGGTGTCGCATCTTTGAAAGGTAGAAATTAAATATCAAGTTTGCTATTTATCCAGCATTTCGTTTTTGAGCTTTGCTCTCTCCAAACACACACACACAAGGCCCTTTTCTAAAAACGCTATTTTATATTCAAAAAGCCTCAAAATATGTATATCTGGTGTAATCCTTGATATGGAATTTTTGGGTGGAATGCAATGCACGTGATAGACAAAGTAAAAGCGTTATTATTTTGCCCGAACACATACATTTAGACTGGCCCCATAGCTCTGTCGGTAGAGCAACTGCCTGCTCTGAGTGCGAGGGGTCCCGCGTTCGATTCCCCGTTAGGAGCGGGAATTTTTCTCTAGTCAAGTTTAATTTCTATCCTCCACAGAGTCTGGAAGTATGAACGAGAGTAAGAATGTCTGTATGATCTAACGAAAAGTGCAAGAAACCCGACAAGAGAACACGAGTTAACACCATTGCCAATAGGCAATAAGTTCCAAAGGAATGGCCGCCGATAAGACCGTCGTCCTCAGTGGTGTAGTCATTACCATGCTAGGCTGTAGTTCCCAACGTCGCGGGTTCAAACCCGGCGGAGGGCGATGGATTTTTTCGGGCGTAAAAATCCTTAGCATGGCTTCCTTCGGAAGGGAAGTAAAGCCGGTGGTCCCGTGTCGTAGATTTACAGCACGTAAAAGAACCTCAAGCCTGATAAAGAGGTCTCTGAGCAGGTCTTTCACGTCCAATATAGAATCGGACGTTAAGAGGCACAGTAGTTAAAGAGCGGCCATAAATAAAACTCAATTTCCATTTTGCCGATAAGACCAATGTAGTTAAAGGCGGGAACTAAAACAAATCTGATGTGTTACACTCACATGACTTTCTCTACTCTTATACAAACTATTTTTATAAACGTTTATTCTCCATATGCTTCATGTTAATCGAGATGTTAATCTTATTGCTAATTTTCTTGTAGATGCAAGGGGAATTGCTAGGCTTTAAGCGATAGTCAAATGTTTTAAGAGCTGGTTGCTATGTGGAGTATTCCATTCTGTTTGCATTACCAGGACAAAAAAAATGAATAACGAATTTTCATTTGAGAAAAAGGATAAGTATTGGAAAATTTAAGGGAATAACAAGCAATATCTAGAAAATGGTTCAATCAACCAAAAAAATGTATGACATAAATTGAGTATTTTAACGCGATCTACATTTTGTGTAGTAAATTTTGTCTATCTCTTATGGTTTACCAGTTATGCAAAAGTCGTTCACAATGAAGAATACTTTTGAAGACATTCCTAGAAAATTCGAGATATACATTTTATTTGTCATGAAAGTATCTTAAATATATGGTATTTTATTCATTCGTTAGAGCCATTTTTGAAAAAATTAAAATTTTCGAAAAATGTTCCATGTAAAGGATAATTGGGGTAGGGGGATTTTCTTGAAAATCTTCGTGTCGCATCTCTGAAAGACACTGAACCTAAATACCAAGTTTGGTGTTTATCCGACTGTTCGTTTCTGAGTTATGCTGTTCACAGACACACAGACGAACATGTTTCCAAAAATGCTTTTTTTTTTGGATTCAGGGGGTCTCAAAACATGTATTTCTGGTGAAATATCGGTATCGAATTTTTGGGTGGAATGCAAAAAGATACATATAAAATGTAATAATGTAAATAAAATAAAGATAGAATATATAACACTACATTATTTACAACTAAAGCGATATTTCAAAGTACACGAAATTATACACAACTCCAGAACATCATATCAACTGCAGAAATTGAGACGGAAGGACCAGGTTGTCACCAACAGACTATGGATTGGACACACCAAGTTAGTACATTCCCATCTATTGAATAAAACAGCCCATCCTGAATGCTACATCTGCCATTTGTGTACGCCTCATACTGCACACAGTGTCCACACCAGTGAGCAGAATGCAATCTACCGGACATTCAAGAAGCCCTCAACATTCCATCACTACTTAAATTCCTGTGTGACTTTGAACAGCATAACTCAAAAATGAAAAGTTTAATAAATGCCAAACTTGGTATTTAGGTTCAGTATCTTCCATAGATACGACACGAAGGTTATTCAAAAAAATCCACCCACCCCAGATTACCCTTTACATGGAACAATTTTCGAAAATGTTAATTTTTATGACAAATGAAATGTATATCTCGAAATTTCTGTGAATGTCTCCAAAAGTGTACTTCATTGTGAACTACTTTTGCATAACTGGTAAACCATAAGAGATAGACAAAATTTTACTACACAAAAAATGTAGAGCGCTTTAAAATACACAATTTATGTCATATACATTTTTTTTGTTAGGTGAACCATTTTCGAGATATTGCTTGTTATTCCCCTAAATTGTTGAATACTTATACTTTTTCTCAAATTGTTATTCATTTTTTTTTTCTTGGTAATGCAAAGAAAATGGAATACTCCACATAGCAACCAGCTCTTAAAATATTTGACTATCGCTTAAAGGCTAGCAATTCCCCTTGCATCTACAAGAAAATTAGCAATAAGATGTACAAGAGTAGACAAAGTCATGTGAGTGTAACGCATCAGATTTTTAGAATAAGGTCTTTGTGTGTGTCTATCTGTGAACAGCATAAATCAAAAACGAAAAGTCGGATAAATAGCAAACTTGGTATTTAAATTGAATATCTTTCAAGGATGTGACACAAAGATTTTCAACAAAATACCCCCACCCCAGATTACCCTTTACATGGAACATTTTTCGAAAATTTTTTATTTTCTCAAAAACGGCTCTAACGATTTTGATTAAAATATCATATGTTTAAGATATTTTCATGACAAATGAAATGTGTATGTTGAATTTTCTTGGAACAACCTATGAAGTCTTCTTCATTCGGGAGAAATTTTGTTTAATATTGTATAGCTGGTAAACGTTGAACGATAGACTAAAACCTACTACACAAAAACGTAGATCTCTTTAAAGCATTTAATTTACTTTAAATAATTTTTTGTGGTATCAGCCACTTCCGATATATCCGATATTAATGATTCAGTTTGTTTTATGCTTTGTCATTCTTTATAAATTCCGTGAATATTCACTTGTTTCTCGCGATGTCATGGTAACAGTATGGAATTTTAAGGCCAGCATATAGCGTCCAGTTGTTAAACATTTGACTATCGTTGTTCCTGTATCTCAACAACGTAATGAGTAATGAAACTATTTCTGTAATCGTTTATCTCGATTAACATCAAGTAGATAAAATTATTCTAATTATAATGTTTGTAAACACATGTGAATGTAATAGAGGTGATTTTTTCACCTTCTCTACTGCTTAATGTAGACGAGTGGATGGATACTGTAATATATAAGTGTATCTGAATTTTTAATGAATAGAGAAAGGTTATGTGAGATTTTTATTACCAAGAATCTATAAAATCTTTGAGATTGTGTTATATAATTTTTTGTAGGGTCATATATTTTAAAGTTATATCTATCGTATTTGAATACTTACTGTGATTAACTTGGCGTAATGGAAGCATCTGAATAACGAAGGGTGTCCCTTTACAAAGTTAATTGTTACTATGGTGGATTCGAGTGAGCGAAGTCATTGCGAACCCTGATAACAACGTACACAATTGGCAGCGATTATACTTGCAAGACACATCAACATATTGAGACTTTACAACGTCTCAAGTTGGCAACTCTGACTTTTTACTTTCTCTACTACGTATAGTAAGTAGGGGAAGTATTGTATTCCACCCAAAAATTCGATACCGAGATTTCACCGGAAATACATGTTTTGAGACCTCCTGAAACCAAAAAAAGCATTTTTGGAAACATGTCCGTGTGTGTGTCAGTGTCTGTCTGTGTGTCTATGAACAGGATAACTCAGAAGATAAACACTAAACTTGGTATTTAGGTTCAGTATCTTCCAGAGATGCGACACGAAGGTTTTCAAGAAAATCCCCCCACCCCAGACTACCCTTTACGTGGAACATTTTTCGAAAATTTTAATTTTCTTAAAAATGGTGTAACAATTTTGATTAAAATATCATATGTTTAAGATATTTTCATGACAAATAAAATGTATATCTCGAATTTTCTGGGAATGTCTCCAAAAGTATTCTTCATTGTGAACGACTTTTGCATAACTGGTAATCCATAAGAGATACACAAAGGTTTACTACACAAAAAATGTAGATCGCGTTAAAATACACAATTTATGTCATATAATTTTTTTTGTTGAGTGAACAATTTTCGAGATATTGCTTATTATTCCCTTAAATTTTCCTATACTTATATTTTTTCTCAAATTCGTTATTCATTTTTTGTCCTGGTAATGCAAAGAGAATGGAATACTCCACATAGCAACCAGCTCTTAAAATATTTGACTATCACTTAAAGTCTACCAATTCCCCTTGCACCTACAAGAAAATTAGCAATAAGATTAACATCTCGATTAACATGAAGCATATAGAGAATAAGAGTTTGTAAAAATATTTTGTACAAGAGTAGAGAAAGTCATGTGAGTGTAACACATCAGATTTTTTACTCGTACAATCTCCTACCTACTTTAAAGTGATCTGAAGAAGCTTCCCGTCAATGCACAATTCGAAGTTTGAAACTGATTGGTACCTGAAAGTACAACGAAGTAATATCCATAGTTGGCACTTTGGATATCCCTGTGAGCACGATTGCTGTCTCCGTTGTCTCAAAATCTGGGACGTGTAGTCACCCCGTGTTGCCAACGCCAAGCAGAGTTTGATGGAATCCGTTCTGGATGGATTCCAACCCATTTGGCTCGCTATTGCAGCCGTCTCCCGGTTTGTGGGTGTCACTTCAAATCTTTCTTTTCTCTTAATTCTCCTCGATGTCCTTATGCAAACCCATTATTTCAAGTGACTACAAAGTCTCTTAGGCGTACACCCAAACTCAAAACTATACGTAAACTGAAATGTTACGCTTTGACAGCATATTTCAACATGCAAATATCATAAAAATATTTGTGTCCTACTTGAGTGTTTTATGTTTTCAAAATTACTGTACAAAGAAGCAATTTACGTTTAGAAACACTTATTACAAATCCACATACAGATATCTCAGAACATTAATCAAAAAATGGTTCCTCTATTCAGCTTCATTATTCACGATAATACATTCACGCCTAGAATTATTTATAATTAAGCTAGAAGTACTTACATGCAATGGTGCAGGAATAATTTGAGGCAGTATTTTTAACACTTAAATGATTTCAGTAATTATATAATTTAAAAATTCAATAACAACCCACCTTAAAGCAATATGTATGTAACAGTCATTGTATTATGTTTAAATTATTATGTACATCTTTAAAAATGTTATGTGAATGTATTAGGTAATTTAACAATATAGGAGCTGTGATAATAGAGGCCGAAAGCTGCTAACACTGAGGTAACCTTGAGGCAATAATGAATTGGAAAGTTTAATAATGCTACTAGTAATTCTTGGAGCAACAATAATGTAATTTTTGAGACAGTTTATAAATAGCCAATCAACAACCAGAAAGGCTAAAAGTTAAATAAAAGTATTCTATTGGAGTAGGATTAGCCATTCAGAGACTTGAAATACAGAAATTTACAAATTCAGGCGGTAGAAGTCAGTTGCTAGTAGACAGCGTTCCTAACCGGACGCGAGACGCGTCCTCAAGAATTCAGTGTGAGACGAAAATTCATTACGGCGAGAATATTATAAAGTTTACGTGTTAAAAAGTGCACCTTCAAATTTCACTAATCATGGTAACCAGTTATTGCGAAGGTAAAAAAAAATTGACGTGTTGCATTCACATGAATTTCCCTGCCCTCTGTCGTTTATTACTGGATATACAAAATTATTCTTGCGAAAAGTTTGTCTATCTACCTCATTTTAATCGACATAAATCTTTGCAGAAATAGCTACATTACACATTTCGTTATAGATACAAAGGGAACAGCTGACAGTCAAATGTTTAACAACTGGACGCTATATGCTGGCCTTAAAATTCCATACTGTTTCTATGACATCGTGAGGAACAATTTAAGAGAAATTATTGAACAATTTGAACCATTAATAACGAATATATCAGAAATGGCTGATGCCACAAAGAAAGTTATTCGAAATAAAGTCTTTGTGTTGCACATTGGAAGATGCTGAACTTAAATACCAAGTTTGGTATTTATCCGATTTTTTGTTTTTAATTTTTTTTTATTTGACTTAAGCTGTTTGCCGCGCGTGGACAATTTTTCTAAAAATGTTTTTTTTTTATCCAGGGTCGTCAAAACCTGTATTTCCGGTGAAATCTCAATATCGATTTTTTTGGGTGGAGTGGAACACCTCTAGTTACTATGTACGTGATAAAGTAAAAACAAACGAATATGTTACATTCACATGGTTTTCTCTAGACATTAAACTTTAATTGCCTTTATGTCTCTTCTACAAACTATACCCACATAAGCCTATTTATTATCAGTTTACTTCAAGGTAAACGACTTAACCTATACTCTTTGAATGACATCTCGAGAAACAACTGAATGTTCACAGCACTTCATAGAATAACAAAGGTATGGAAATTTTAAATCAGTAATAAGAATATCTCGGAAGTGCTTAATGCTACAAAAAGATTTTTTTTCTGTAGTAAGTTTTATCTATTTATTTTGGTTTACTAATTAAACAAAATTATACACATTTCATTTAGGCCTTGTTAGAGAATTCAATATATAGTACATTTTGATACGCTTTCAAGTAACGGAACTGCTGTTGAGAAAATAAATAATAGAGAATATTTTTCCATTGTGGTAGGGTGGGTAATTTGGGGAAAAATACGTGTTACCTTCTTATGATATACTGTACCTCTGACTTTAAGCTTTTGAGTTATGGTGTTCATAAATATAAACACGTAGGCATATACATACACACTAAACTTCATCTAAAAATGTTCATTTTCAGAGGTGCAAGGGCTGCTCAAAGCGTGTATTTGCGATAAAATCTTGATACGTGGGAAACTTTTACATTAAAATATCTTGTTTGACCTATTCGGTTGAATAAAATGTGATGTCCTGAATGGTGGCTGTTATTGAACTTTATTTAGTAACGAAAGAAATCTTAGAAAACATGTTAAACTTATTAAAATATACAGTTTCTTTGAAACCACTTTTTATAGCTTTAGCACTTTACACTATATTTCCCATTGTTGTTTCGAAATTTCTAGTATTTCGAGCTAGGCATTTTTGAAATATTTGTCCGTTCTTTTGTTCATCAGGCGATACAAAATGTATTCAAAATAGCAAGTCCAGCTTACATATACAATCTCCTTTAAACGCCTCACTGTTACACTAGCGTTCTGTATTCTTCTATATAATTATAACAGTGTACTGAAACTCTCAGAAAATCTTATTATGACAAACAGAAGTATAAAAACAAACATTTTATTTTTTATCTACCAGGTACATAGTAGGCAGAAAAAAAATTGAGTTTTATTTATGGACGCTATGGTTCTTAGCGTCCCATTCTATATTGGGCGTGAAAGACCGGTAATTTTGCTCAGAGGCCTCTTTATCAGGCTTGAGGTTCTTTTATGTGCCGTAAACCTACGACACGGGACCGCCGGCTTTACTTCCCTTCCGAAGGAAGCCCTGCTAAGGATTTTTACGCCCGAAAAATCCATCGCTCTCCTCCGGGTTCGAACCTGCGACCTGGGAATTAGAGGCTAGCATGGTAACCACTACACCACCGAGGGCGACATATTAATATATATAAAGAGAGAGAGTAGCCAGAGTAGGCATTGCCTTCCACCCAAAAAATTCGTTACTGAGATTTTATCGAAAATAGATATTTTGATCACCCTGAATAAAGCAAAATCATTTTTAGGAAATGGTCAGTGTGTATGAACAACATTACCCAAAAATGAAAATTCTGATAAACACCAAACTTAGTTTTTCAGTTCATAAACTCCCAAAGATGTGACACGAAGATTTTCAAGAAAATCCCTACACGCCAAACTACCCTTTCCATGGAAACTTTTTCGAAGTTTTTTAATTTCTCAAAAATAGCTCTAACGATTGTGTTATAAAATGTCCTATTTTAAGACATTTACATTAAAAATGAAATGTATATCTTGAATTTTCTGAGAATAGCCTGTGAAGTTCACTTTATTTGGAAGTAATTTTGTATAACCTTGTATAAACAACAGAGAAAAACTATTGCACAAAAAATATAGATCTCTCAAAAAAATTTATTTTAGATAACTTTTGTTGGCATAATAGATTACCAAGATATCCGTTATTAGAAGTTCGAATTGTTCAGTACTTTGTCCTTCTTTCCAAGTCCTGTCGATTTTCAGTTGTTTATCACGGTGTCATGGAAACAGTATGGAATTTTAAGGCCAGCATATAGCGTCCAGTTGTTAAACATTTGACTATCGCTGTTCCCTTTGTATCTATAACGAAATGTGTAATGTAGCTGTTTCTGTAAACGTTTATTTGGATAAAAATGAAGTAGATAGAAAAATAAGCTTTCCTAAGAATTGTTTGTATACCCACTAATAAACGATAGAGGTAGAGGAGGTAATATGAAAGGAACATATTATATTTTTACTTTCTCTACTACGTATAGTAAGTAGGGGAAGTATTGCATTCCACCCAAAAATTCAAATCCGAGATTTCACAGCAAATACATGGTTTGAGGTGCACTGAATGCATATAAAGCATCTTTGGATACATGTCCGTGTGTGTCTGTGAACAGCATAACTCAGAAACGAACAGTCGGATAAGCACCAAACTTGGTATTTAGGTTCAGTATCTTCCAGAGATGCGACACGAAGGTTTTCAAGAAAATCCCCCCAACCCAGATTACCCTTTACATGGAACATTTTTCGAAAATTTTAATTTTTTCAAAAATGGCTCTCACGATTTGGAATAAAATACCACAAGTTTAAGGCATTTTCATGGCAAATGAATTGTATATCTCGAATTTTCTGGGAATGTCTCCAAAAGTATTCTTCATTGTGAACGACTTTTGCACAGCTGGTAAACCATGAGAGAGAGACAAAATTTTACTACACAAAAAATGTAGATCGCGTTAAAATACACAATTTATATCATATATACTTCTTTTGTTGAGTGAACCATTTTCGAGATATTGCCTGTTATTCCCTTACATTTTCCAATACTTATACTTTTTCTCAAATGGGAATTCGTTATTATTTTTTTTATTTGAGTATCGCTTAAAGCCTACCATATTCCCCTTGCATCTACAAGAAAATTAGCAATAAGATTAACATCTCGATATCTCGATTAACATGAAACATATGAAGAATAAGCGTTTGTGAAAATAGTTTGTACAAGAGTAGAGAAACTCATGTGAGTGTAACACATCAGATTTTTTAAATTGAGAACGAACATTTTCTGGAGAAACTGTGTATAGCCCTGGTAGCTTAAGGTGTTTTACCTACGTTACTGGAAATCGCAATGATCTTCGACAAATACGTGAGATCGTAGCGGCGCATTTGATCAGATAAGGGAAAAAGGTAAAGGAAATAGGACTAGTCTTTTCCATGCTGGCGCACTGCGGCGGGCGTTGTAAAACCCATTTACTCGTATTACATTTCGACACGATTGCCTCGTGTCTTCCCTGGCAGAAAGAAAAATGCCAACGTTGCTGTTGGATTGCACGAAAAATACCAGGGTGCAACTGATCGCTTTGAAAGTAGAGGACGTATTGCTCGTGTACAACCCAAAAATTCGAAACCGAGATTTCACGTTTTAACATTCCTTGATAAAAAAATCTGATGTGTTACACTCACATGGCTTTCTCTACTCTTGTACAAACTATTTTTACAAAATCTTATTCTCCATATGCTTCATGTTAATCGAGATGTTAATCTTATTACTAATTTTCTTGTAGATGCAAGGGGAATTGGTAGGCTTTAAGCGATAGTCAAATATTTTAAGAGCTGGTTGATATGTGGAGTATTCCATTCTCTTTGCATAACCAGAACAAAAAGAAATCTGATGTGTTACACTCACATGACTTTCTCTACTCTTGTACAAACTATTTATACAAACGCTTATTCTCCCTCTACTTCATGTTAATCGAGATAAACATTTGCAGACTCTATCTTATTGCTAATTTTCTTGTAGATGTAAGGGGAATATATATTTACAAGGGCAATATAGAAATATAGTAGCCTTTAAGCACATACATATCTCTTAATAGCTGGTTGCTAGGTGCAGCACCATTCCCTTTGCCACAGATTAATACTCTTTGCATATCCAAGACAAAAAAATGAATAATGAATTCCCATTTGAGAAAATAAGTATTTAAAAATTTAAGGGAATAACAAGCAATATCTTGAAAATGGTTCACTCAACAAAAAGAAGTATATGACATAAATTGTGTATTTTAACGCGATCTACATTTTTTGTGTAGTAAAATATTGTCTATCGCTTATGGTTTTTCAGTTATGCAAAAGTCGTTCGCAATGAAGAATACTTTTGGAGACATTCCCAGAAAATTCAAGATATACATTTTATTTGTCATGAAAATATCTTAAACATATGATATTTTAATCAAAATCGTTAGAGCCATTTTGGAGAAAATTAACATTTTTGAAAAATCTTCCATGTGAAGGGTAATCTGGGGTGGGGGGATTTTCTTGAAAACCTTCGGTCGCATCTCTGGAAGATACTGAACCTAAATACCCAGTTTGGTGTCGGGAACGTCTTCCTACTTTGGTGTACGGCGTGTAGGGGTGTTTGTATGGTCGTAAGCTGGCTGTTTCATTTAAAAGCCTCTCCAATCTTGGAAACTGTAATTGTATGGGTTAGGTGACACCTGTTGCGGTAACGTTGTTGATAGAGTCGATAAGCCTTCCTTGCGCTTCTTCGGGCTTTCCCGTAGATGAGAAGCATTCTCGGTGTACTCTGGATTGGTGTTCAACGCTACCATTGTTTAATCCCACTTGACTGTAGCAACACGAGTGATTATGAAACTGTCCAACAGAATAACATCGCAAATACTATTGTTGGTAGTAGCTATAATGTACATCAGGTTAAACCTCATGCAGTACCATTGGTAAAGAATTCTTAACTAGAGATTGCGACACTCTTCTGCATGTCGCGACCGAGCGAGGGGGCACCGCGGTAACGTGTACGACTCGCATTCGTAATATCGCGTGTTCGATCCCCAGCGATCACTCACTCTGCTTATGGATTTTTCGTTGTTTCCCAGGGTCGGTGGGCGAATGCTGGGATGGTTCCTCTTCTACCACGACTTCCTGTAGCTGTTATCTCCTTCATTGTCATCTGTTTCAGGGCTGTAGGACTAGGCGACGGTGTTTGTTTTTGGAAACGTTAGGAATGCTGTCCGTGCTTGTGCCCAACGTCATCCAGATCTGGTCGCCCGTCGGGTCTCTCCTTTCATCCCTCCCTCCCAGGGGTCACGGTAGAAGCAAAAAGGGCGGTGCGCTCTACTTGCAGTGCACTGCCCCGGTTGCGGGGGTCCCCCGCATTTTTCCTGCCATAGCCCACGTTGCGTTCTTTACGATATATTTTTATCTAGAAATGGTTTCAAATAAAACAATAAGTACTTATTGCGTAAGCAACGGACAAAGCAAATGCTTATCAGAAGCAAGGAGGAATAAATTCAGAGTCGCAGTCACGGAAAATTAAACTACTCTTCCATGGCTATACCGGCTTTCATTTAGACGATGCCGCTGGGTGGGACTCGTAGCAGGTATGGTGGAGCTGGAGAAAGGACCACGTGTTGTGTTTAAGGGATGGGAAGACCCTACTAATCGTTTACTGATGGGTTTATGGTCAGGCTTCAAAGCTTTCCGTTCGCTTTGAAGCCGGTTGGGGAAAGGATGCCCGCGACTAGTTTATCTGGTTGAATCATCCCGCTCTGCGGTAACCAATCTCTCGGCGTTAGCAGTTCAGCTGAAAAGATCCATTCTCTGACTTTCTCTCCTCACAATTATATGTCGTCCTCCGTGGTCTAGGGCTACTATGCTAGCTGTATTCCCGAGTTCGCGGCTTCAAACCCGGCGGAGGAAGATGAATTCTTTTCGGGCGTAATAGCAACGTTCTTATGAATACCATAATGTTTTAATAAATAGAGAAAGTTGTGTACACCGTTTTTTTCCTCCCTTACCCAAATTTAGATTTCGTTCATGGGTGTACTTTAAAAAATCTGATATGTTACACTCATATGACTTTCTCTACTCTTGTACATGCTATTTTTACAAACGCTTATTCTCTATCTACTTCATGTTAATCGAGATAAACATTTGCAGAGTCTATCTTATTGCTAATTTTCTTGTAGATGTAAGGGGAATATAGAAATACAGTAGCCTTTAAGCATAGACATATCTCTTAATAGCTGGTTGCTATGTACAGCACCATTCTCTTTGCCACAGATTAATACTCTTTGCATATCCAAGACAAAAAAATGAATAACGAATTCCCATTTGAGAAAATAAGTATTGAAAAATTTAAGGGAATAACAAGCAATATCTCGAAAATGGTTCACTCAACAACAAAAAATGCATATGACATAAATTGTGGATTTTAACGCGATCTACATTTTCTGTGTAGTAAAATTTTGTCTATCTCTTATGGTTTACCAGTTATGCAAAAGTCGTTCACAATGAAGAATACTATTGGAGACATTCCCAGAAAATTCAAGATATACATTTTGTTTGTCATGAAATATCTTAAACATATAATACTTTAATCAAAATCGTTAGCCATTTTTGAGAAAATTAAAATTTTCGAAAAATGTTCCATGTAAAGGGTAATCTGGGGTGGGAGGATTTTCTTGAAAACCTTCGTGTCGCATCTCTGGAAGATACTGAACCTAAATACCAAGTTTGGTGTTTATCCGACTGTTCGTTTCTGAGTTATGCTATTCACAGACACACACACACGGACATGTTTCCAAAAATGCTTTTTTGAATTCAGGGGGTCTCAAAACATGTATTTCCGGTGAAATCTCGGTATGGAGTTTTTGGGTGGAATGCAATACTTCCCCTACTTACTATACGTAGTAGAGAAAGTAAAAACTATTTTATGTGTTGCACTCGCATGACTTTGTCTACTCACTCTTGTATAAGCTATTCTGACAAGTTCTTATTCTTCTATCTACTTCACCATAACCGAAATAAACATTTGCAGAATTGTCTTATTGCATATTTCCTTGTAATTACAAGGGGAATATGGTAGGCTTTAAGCTATAGTCAAATCTTTTAAGAGCTGATCGCTATGTAACGTCTTTGAAATTCCGTTCTGTTTGCATGGACAACAAAAGAAAAAGATACAAAAACAAATATCTTATGTGATGCACTCACATGACTTTCTGCTCTCTTTTACAAACGCATATTCCCCATCTACTTCATATAATCGAGATAAACATTTGCAGAAATAAATTTGAGGATTTCCAAGAATATCCCCCAACCCTGACTACCCTTTACATGGAACATTTTTAGAGAATTTTGGTTTTCTCAAAAGTGGCTCCAACGATTTTGATTAAAATGTCATATAATATATTTTCATGGAAAATGAAATGTATATCTTGAATTTTATGGGAATGTTCCCAAAAGTATTCTTCATTGTGAATGACTTGTGTGTAACTGATAAACGTAAGAGATATACAAAATTTTACTCAACAAAAAATGTAGATCTCGTTAAAACATACAATTTAAGTCTCATACATTTTTACTTTCTCTACTACGTATAGTAAACAGGGGAAGTATTGTATTCCATCCAAAAATTCGATCCCGAGATTTCGATGAAAATACATGTTTTGAGACCCTCTGAATCCAAAAAAAGCATTTTTGGAAACATGTTCGTGTATTTGTCTGTGTGTGTGTGTCTGTGAATAGCATAACTCAGAAACGAACAGTCGGTTAAACACCAAACTTGGTATTTAGGTTCAGTATCTTCCAGAGATGCGACACGAAGGTTTTCAAGAAAATCCCCCCACCCCAGATTACCCTTTACATACAACATTTATCGAAAATTTTAATTTTCTCAAAAATGGCTCTCAGGATTTTGATTAAAATATCATATGTTTAAGATATTTTCATGACAAATGATATTTATATCTCTAATTTTCTGGGAATGTCTCCAAAAGTATTCATCATTGTGAACGATTTTTGCATAACTGGTAAACCATAAGAGATAGACAAAATTTTACTACATAAAAATGTAGATCGCGTTAAAATACATAATTTATGTCATATACATCTTTTTTGTTGGGTAAACCATTTTCGAGATATTGCTTGTTATTCCCTTAAATTTTCCAATACTTATACTTTTTCTCAAATTCGTTATTCTTTTTTTTCCTGGTAATGCAAAGAGAATGTATTTCTCCACATAGCAACCAGCTCTTAAAATATTTGACTATAGCTTAAAGCCTACGAATTCCCCTTGCATCTACAAGAAAATTAGCAATAAGATTAACATCTCGATATCTCGATTAACATGAGGATATGGAGAATAAGCGTTTGTAAACATAGTTTGCACAAGAGTAGAGAATGTCATGTGAGTGTAGCACATCAGATTTTTTTTTATATTCTGGACATGCAAAGAGAATGGAATACTCCACATAGCAACCAGCTCTTAAAATATTTGACTATCACTTAAAGTCTACCAATTCCCCTTGCACCTTCAAGAAAGTTAGCAATAAGATAGTTTCTGCAAACGTTTATCTCGATTAACATGAGGATATGGAGTATAAGCGTTTGTAAAAATAGATTGTACAAGAGTAGAGAAAGGCATGCTAGTGCAATACATCAGGTTTTTTGTGTAATGCGTTTTTACCTATCGCTTTAACGTTTACTAGTTATACAAGATTCCTCCTGAATGAAGTGGATTTCACAGGCTATTCTCAGATAATTCAGAATTATACTTTGTCATGTAAGTATCCTTAATATATGGTATTTTAATAAATACCATTAGAGCCGCTTTTGAGAAAATAAACAATTTCGAAGAAGTGTTCCATATAAAGGGTAGTTAGGGAGGGGGGTTTCTTGAAAATCGAGGCGCATCTTTGGAAGGTACTGAACCTAAATACCAAGTTGGGTATTCATTAATTTTAAATCGGAAGACATAGTGAAAAGATTAAATATAATATATAGAAATTGTTACAAATATACAATTTCACTAAAATAGTTTCAATACCTCAGAACTAGTTTCGAGGAATCACTTCCTCATCGTCAGCTGATTGCAACTGGTTGGCTTTCCTCTGATGGTTACAGATGTCTCTTTGTCCTCTAGTGGTGGTTCTACAAGTTTAGTAATCAAATTTTTGTCCATAGGGATGTCGAAATTCATTAACCTTGGACGAAATTTCCAAAGAAATATTTTCTGCCAAAAAAGTGCCAGCTCGTAAAAAATCCGGGATTTATAGAATAGATTGCAAGGATGGTGAACAAATCTATTTTGGTAAAACTAAGCGTAACATAGAAACGAGGCTTAAGGAACATTTTCGAAACATCAAATCCAGGGAAGAAGAAAAATCAGCAGTTGCATCACATTTTTGGATACAGGGACATGAAATTGGGGACACAGTATCACTTATCAAGCAGGCACAAAAACCTACGGAATTAAACGTTTGGGAGAAAATATTTCTTTGGAAATTTCGTCCAAGGTTAATGAATTTCGACATCCCTATGGACAAAAATTTGATTACTAAACTTGTAGAACCACCACTAGAGGACAAAGGGACATCTGTAACCATCAGAGGAAAGCCAACCAGTTGCAATCAGCTGACGATGAGGAAGTGATTCCTCGAAACTAGTTCTGAGGTATTGAACCTGTTTTAGTGAAATTGTATATTTGCAACCACTTCTATATATTATATCAAGTTGGGTATTTATCGGACTTTGGTATTTGCACATACACACACGGATCTTTTTCTATAAATGTTCCTCAAAGCATGTATTTCCGTAGAAATGTCGGTATGGAATTTTTGGGTTGAATACTATACTTCCCATACACACTATGTACGTGGTAGAAACATTAAAGATATATTGGTTACATGTCGGCAAGCCCAAACATGGCACATAAATGCTAATTAAAGTTTAATATTCTTCATTGCTCTTTTAACTGTAACATCCCCATTTGTTAGTTTAACAATAAAGGCGAGTACTTACAAAGAAGCAAAGCAGTTTTTGTGATCGAGAATTTAACTGAGCTAGTGGAAGTAATTCAATTTGCTGCTCGGAACTGGGGAATACGCGCTATGGTGAAACATCTCTAGAGGTTTGTTATCCATCTAATTGATTTAATTAACTAAGTATATAATTAACAGACGCAGTCAAGTGCAACGAATGTCTACACGATAAATTCCCAATCACATTTAGGCAAATAAAGCTAGCAAACTTTTTTAGCGTTGACAAAATGCGTCAATGTGTTTTAAATAAAATGCAAAAGTTGAATTTTTAGAAAACTCCACATCGAGATATCACCGGGAATGTGTGTTTTAGATCCACTGAACCCAAAAGAATTATTTGCACGCACATGTGTTCGTGCGTGTCTGTGAACTGTGTCAGGTGAATACCAAACTTGGTATTAAGTTCAACATCTTCGAAGAATGCGACACGAAGGTTTTCAAGGAAATATCTCCACCCAAAACTACCCTTTACATGGACAGTTTTAAATTTTTTATTTTCACAAAAATAGCCCAAAATAGTGTGATTACATAAATGTATATCTACAATTTTCTGTATATAAGCTCTGAAATCCTCTCCATTCTGAATTAACTTTGTATCATTTTAGTATACCATGCCGAGCGGGATGTCTCAGGCGGTAACGTCTGTGGCCGCATTCGGAGGTCCCGTGTTCAATTCCCGGTGGTCGCCCACTCTGACCAGGGGGTTTTTCGTGGTTTTCCCCTTGTCGCCTAGGCGAATGCCGGGGTGGTTTGTTGTACCACGATTTCTCCTTTCCCCCATTGCTCTCAGTTCATCTCTCCCTTTCACGATTCAAGTGTGTTTTCAGGTTCTGGGGATGCTTGCGTATTGAAAAGATTTCTCCCTGTGAACCTCATAGTGCGTTGTCCCACCCGTTAGGGTCACTTCGTCGTCCTCTTTGGGATTCTTCGCCTCTACTGTTGCGCGAATGTTCAGATTGGAAATATTAGGAACTTTTGAGCGTCTCTGTGAGCCTGTCTGCCTGCGGACCTGAGACCTCCTACAGCACCTTCACATCATCCCTGCCTCTCGGGGGATGGTACCACAATAGATAAGATGGTCGCAGTGGGCGAGGTGTCCCCCTCCGCTACACATATCCTGTATCCTACTGGTAAACCATACAGGTATCTGTTATAACTTATACTACGGTGGGAGACACCGCGCACACTACGCCTACATAGATCTATTGTGGTACCACCCCCAGGAGGAAGGAATAAAGTGAAGGAGCCTCAGGAGGCTGCAGGCAGACAGGCCATAGAGAGGCGCGGAAATCTTTAGTGCCCATGGGGAGTACTCAAGCATCCGCGCCATCTGTCCGGCACCGCAATACGTTACAAAACCTAGAAGTACACCCGAAAGACAAGAAGGAAACGGAATGAAAGGGAAATGGTGGAAAGGGTATCATGGTAGATTAAAAACCCCCCAGTATTCGGCTACCGACTAGGGAAAACCACAAAAAAATCCAAGGTCAAAGTGGGAGATCGACGGGAATCGAGCCCAGAATCTCCCGAATGCGAGCCTCACACGTTATCGCGGCGCCATTTCGCACGTTTAAGAAACCATAAGGGATGAATAAAAACCTACTGCACGAAAAACGTAGATCTCGTTAAAGCACCCAAAAATGTTTTTGGCATTAACTATAAAATGTATGACTTCCTATTGGTCGTTATTATTTTCTGTAGAGGGATATGTTGTTTGAAGTGTCACGTCACCGTTTATTTGTTTGTCCCGGTTGTACAAAGGGTATGAAATGTCAAAACCAGCAAATAGTGATCTGAGTTTTAAACATTTGATTATCATTTCATTCTCCTGTATCCCTCATGTACATTCTCGTGCATAAAAAGTGGGCCATTCCTTTAGATCGCCGTAGTGTTTTTCTCTCCGTAAGTAACCAACTTTTGACTCCGCCCGGCCGGTATCAGTTCTCTATATGACTGGCCTGAAAAAACTAAACAGTGAACGATGTTTATAATCTATGTGAAATGGAGGGGGGTTCGGATACACCTCTACGAAAGTTTCCTACGATTGGCACACAAGGAAAGGCTAAACCAATTACAAATAATTGAAGAAAGGGTGAAGAATTATTTGTATGTTTAGTTAACTGAACGACAGCTATAATTTGAGGCAGTATTTTTAACACTTAAATAATTTCAGTCTAATTATATAATATATAAATTCAATAACAGCCCGCCTTAAAGCAATATGTGTATGTAACAAGATATAAAAAGTGTATATTACATTCATTATGTACGTTTATATTATTGTATACTATTGTATACATGTTCAATAATGTTATGTGAATATATTACGTAATTTAATAATGTAGGAGCTGTGAGAATAATAAGTTAAACGTTGATAACAATGAGGTAACCTTGAGTCAATAATGAATTTGGGAGTTTAAATCCTACTAGTCATTATTGGAGCAACAATAATGTAAATTTTAGTGACAGTTTATAAAATAGCCAATCAACAACCAGAAAAAGCTTTAGATAAATGAAGGTATTCTATTGGAGTAGGATTAGCCAATCAAAGGCTGAAATATAGCAAGATTTACAAATTTGGAGTTCAGTTGCCTGCAGACAGCGTTACTAACCAGACGCAAAAAGTGTCCTCAAGAGATTTAATACGAATTCGTGTGAGACGAAAAATAGTTTACGTGTTAAAAAGTGCAAATAATTAATAAAAGAATCTCACAGCTCTCTATCAGTGAAGTGCTATATAAATCGTATCAAGCATTAATAAAAGGAGTGAAGTAAAATTATAATCTTTGTAAGCCTACATTCTTAGTCGCACCACAACCCTGCTAAGAGAAACGTGTCTAACAAAAATACTGACGCAGCCGAGGCAAACATAAATATTTAATACTTAAAGAAACAGTCAAATTACAAAGTTAATATTTTTAAAAATTGGGGTAAAGGCTACCGGATACCATACGTGCGGTTGCAACTACTTCAAGTTCGGCTCCCCAACAGTTGAACTATAATACAACTCCTTCAATACAAACTACTTCAAATTGACGCCCAAAGCTGGTAAAAATAACGTAACAAACCATCTTCTCAAATTACACATATGGGAACTTTCATCAGCGACATGGAGTCGAAGGTTAAGTTATTGACGCTACTAAACGGCAATAAGAAAACGGGTGTAGCATTAAAATACATGGTTTAAGTTGTAATATTGCCCTTCGGCAGTTCAACCATAACTTCTTTTGGGGAGGTAAAGTACCTTGCCAATCCAGTGGCTAGAATTATCCTTGAAAAACAGAGCTGGTCACGCCGGTAGGGGTTGTGGCTAGATTTTGTCAGTACCAGCATAAACAACTCCGTTCCATTATGGGGCACATTTTACGCTCGCCAGTATACCTACAACTAAATGTGTAATTAAATCATTCCCGCAAACGGTTATCTCGGTTATCCTGAAATTAAAGGTTTTGTGGGAATAGCTTGTAGAATAGACAGAAAAAGTAAATATTAGTAATTGGGGAAAATATCACGTGAATGCAACACATGTTTAATGCTAACATTATCAGTAAACGGATTTGTGAATTTTAACTTGTACAGCTCAGTATATGACGAAATTACCCCTACCGAGCGAGGTGGTGCCGCGTTAATGAGTGCGACTCGCATTCGGAAAGTCACGGATTCGATCCCGGGTGACCGCTCACTCTGACCCATGGGTTTTTTGTGGTTTCCCCGGGTCGACAGGCGGATACTGGTGTATTTTCTCTCCTGCCACGATTTTCTGTTCCTCATTTGGTCGCTGGAGGTGCGTTTTTAAGAGGTTTCTTCCCTGGCGTCGGTCGGGACCCGCCTACGAAGTGGATCCTACGGGGGAGGGCACCGACGGAGGTTAGGAGCTCGTGGATGGGGTCGGACAGCAGTGGATGCATTCTGTCAGGAAACTTAGAGAACCCGTTCCTGCTTGCACCCGTTGTCATCCGAATCTAGTCGCCCTCCGAGTCTCTCCCCTCTTCTTTCCCACGCAGGAGTCACGGTAGAAGCAAAAAGGGCCGTTACGACCTACTTCTGTGCTCTGACCCGGTTTTGGGGGCCCCTCCGTAATATGTAACTTTACTTTTATGCCCCCCTCCCAGTTGTAACATACCCGTGACCGCTAATACGAAAAAAGTTTGTTAACAACTTTGTACAAACGAGCGGTTCTACATTGGTTGTAAAATAAAAAAATCTGATATGTTGCAATCACACGCCTTTCTCTACTCACTCTTCAACAAAAGCTTATTCTTCTGTCTACTTCATAAACATTTGTACAAATGGTTCTATTACATATTTCTTTGTAGATACAATGGGAATATACGAATACAGTAAGCTTAAGCGATAGTCAATATTTTAAGAGTTGGCTTTGAAATTCCTTTCTCCTTGCATGACCAGCAGAAAAAAAATCTGAGGTGATACATTCAGATGAGTTTCTCTAACCTCTATCGTTTATTAGTGGATATACAAACTAGTCTTACTAAAGCTTATTTTTCTATTCACTACATTTTAATCTAAATAAACCTTTACAGAAACAACTACATTACACATTCCGTTATAGATACAAAGGGAACAGCGATAGTCAGATGTTTAAGAACTGGACGCTATATGCTGGTCTTAAAATATCATACTGTTTCCATGACATCGGAGAAACAACTGAAAATCTACAGGATTTCAAAAGAAGATTAAGTATTGAACAATTCGTACCATTAGATATGGATAGCTCGAAAATGGCTGATGCCACAAAAAAGTATTTGAAATCTGTGTGTGTTTTAAAACGATCTGAATTTTTGTGTAGTCACTTTCGTCTATCACTTAACGTTTACCAGTTATACAAGATTATACAAACCTTCTTCGGAATGAAGTGGGCTTTACAGGCTATTCCTAGAAAATTCAAGGTATACATTTTATTTGTAATGTAAATATCTTCAGTATATGGTATTTTAATCAAAATCGTTAGAGCCTGACGCAGACATGCTACGTCCTCCAACAATGAGGCATTACCTTTGCCTCACGATTGCTGCTTTTCTCCTCCTAGTTGTTTTTTGTACTTTGCCACGGCTGCTCGAGCATGAGATCTTAATCACTAGGTATGCGTGAGTGTATGTACATAGAAACACGAACGCTTTCTTGGAATACTTTTACTCACCATTGAAATAAGACTTAAGATTTGCCGATCACTTTTAAATTCTTACGATGTTACTGTGTCTTTTCCAAGACCGAAGATTAGCAATTACATCTGATCGTTCGATCCTCTTGCAAGTTCACACCCAGAGAATGTTGTTCCACACCCCAAGAGGGCCCCAGCGAGACTATGTCCTCACCACACGAGCGTCCCAGCGAGAATGTCCTCACCACACGAGCGATACAAGGAAAAACCTCCTAACTTCCCCTCTCTCCCCTTAAACATTTTGCACCAAAACTGAGCGTCATGAAGCTTCTAGTGACCTTCACATCCTGGCCAGTGCAACTGCACCCATTAATTCTAAGAGAAACTGGCTTCAGCGGATTTACCCTTTATACCTGGGGCTGGTCCCTAATTAGCTAAGCTGTGCCTGTCTGGTCTTTCTGTCGCTTTTAACAGTCAACAATTTTCTCAATGCTTCTCCTTTTAATACATGCACTGATTTGAAATATTTTATTATTTATTTTATTTCGCTATCCTTCCCAGATTATTATGATAATTATTGACTTTATAATTTCGGCTTCAAGCCATTCATTAGAAAATAAAAAACTTCGAAAAATCTACCATGTCAAGGGCAGTTTGAGATGCGAGAATTTTCTTGGAAACCTTCTTGTCGTATCTTTGGAAGAAGCCGAACCCAAATACTAAGTTTGGTATTTATCAAACTTTTCGCTTCCGAGTTATGCACTTATTTGTTAAATTCATAGACACACAGGGATGTTTTCTAAAAATGCTTTTATTTATTCAGGGGCCTCAAAACATGTACTTGCATTGCAATCTCGATATCGAATTTTTGGTTAGAATGTAATACCTTCTGTTCCTACTATGTACCTAGTAGAGAAAATAAAAAACGAATGACTTACCATTTGAGAAAAGCATACAATAACAAAGAATACCTCGAAAATGGCCAACTCCATAAAAAGAATTTAACATAAACTGTGTGTAAGTACATCTAGATTGTTTTGTGTAGTAAGATTTTATGTATCTCTTATGTATTACGAGTTATGGAAAAGTCATTCAGAATGAAGAGGACTTCAGAGGCTATTCCCAGAAAATTCAAGATACACACTTCATTTATCATGAAAATATCTTAAACATTCTTCTTCACCTGTTTATCCTCCTATGTAGAACTTACATTCCCCAGGACTTACAAGCCAATGCCTGGGATCAGACGCCTGTCGAGGAGCAGAGGGACTCCTTACTTCGGAGAGAGTGTACAACCAGGGTGGGTAATCAGACCGACGCCCGGTCTGACACATACAGGCCTTTTTCTTAAATGATTTTTGGAGGAGAAAGGAGTACAATATTCCACTTTTATAGCTTTTATCGATTGTGTCAAAGCATTTGACAAGGTAAATAAAAATAAAATGTGGGAAATAATGAAAGTTAGAGGATTTCCTAACCATATAATACGCGCTATACAAAGTTTATATTTTGGAACAAAGATAAGAATTAAAAGTGGAGGAAGGCTCTTAGAAAATGACATTGAAATAAATCAAGGTGTCCGACAAGGGTGTCCACTTTCACCCGCATTATTTAATATTTTGTCGCGGTAACTTTCATGTTATCTTATTTGCTGAGCGCCTGTTATTGTTTTACTATTTTGAATTTTGAGTTCTTTGTCCTCCGGCTAGCTATTATTACTCAGTCGAGCAAATCTCTTGAACAGAGTGTGTAAACGGAAAGGAGTTGTTACTAAATATAACACTGATAAAAGAATTTGTTTTTACACTTTTATTGCCGTCACAATTTATTCATTTCACATAATTATTCTTGATACACGCCAGACTGAAACTGGTATATTTTCGAATATAACTATAATCACTTATTTGCCGCTCATTATTAATTCTAGTATTTCACATTTTCTAACTAACTTTACGACGCGAGAAATTCTGTAGAATTGCGCGACGTGTAACCCGTGAATGATTCTGTTGAACTGTGCGACGTGTAACCCGCGAATGATTCTGTTGAACTGTGCGACGTTTGCCTTGTGAATGATTCTGTAGAACTGAGCGACGTGTAACTTGTGAATGATTCTGTTGAACTGCGCGACGTGTAACGCGTGAATGATTCTGTTGGACTGAGCGACGTGTAACTTGCGAATGATTCTGTAGAACTGCGCGACGTGTAACCCGTGAATGATTCTGTTGAACTGTGTGTTACCCGTCTCTGGCACGGAATTTATACTCCCTCACCCCGATATGCCTAAACATTATAACAGAGCTGCTATTGGTTAATAAAACGCGCCAAAATTAGCGTCTATTTTTATATCCAATTAAAATTACGAACACATATGCTCTAAGGAAGATATTCCCTCCATTTCTAAAGAAAAGCGCGCTAATCTGACGTCATTTGCTTGTCTCTTCTAATTAATAAACAACTCGACCCCTCGCTCATTGTTATCCGCTCCTATTGTCAGTTTCAGTGAGGTCGTGTAAACTTATTTCCTAACAATGCTTATAATTAACAAACATCTCAAATCATTGTCATACAATAATGCTAATTTACACTACAATCACTCTGGCATTCACAGTGTTGTGATATAAAATACTGCGTCAATTTGTTTAGACGACGTCATTCGGAAATGGCAAAATACTGTAACTACTAATTTTAAAATGGATAGTATAAATATGGACACTTTAGCTTGACAAAGCAGTTATAGCATCTACTGAAGATAATTTACAAAGAGCTATTTACAACTTAAGTATAGTGGCTATTGAACATAATTTGGAAATTTCAGCTGAGAAAACAAAAATAATAGCATTTTATGGAAAAGATCCTGTCAAAGCCAAAATTGTGATTGATAATACCCCTATTGAACAAGTTATGGGAGTTTAGGAGTTTTCATTGGCAAGGATAGAACAAAATATGTAAATAGAAAACTAAATTTATTCCAACATATATGTGGAACAATCAGAAGAGGTTTATCAAGGAAAGTCCGCAAAGAAACTCCACTGACATTTTATAAGGTTTTAGCAGTTCCTGCACTATTATATTGTTTTAATGTTGGACTGTAAATAAAGATTCTTTGAGACTGATAGAAGGCGGAAATGAAACTCTTAAGGTTTGTAGCAGGACAATGGACAAACAGAGAAGTGAAGATATCAGAGAAAAGCTGGGAATATTTAAACTAACGGACAAAATAGCAGAATACAGGAAAAACTAGCACAACCATGTTTGCAGAATGGAATATGATAGGATTCCCCAAAGAGCACTAAATTATAAACCAAGAAGACAACGAAGCCTGGGAAAACCTGCTAGAAGATGGATGGAGTGGCTTTAGTTTGGAGTCGGAACAGACCACCAGTGGTCTAATCCCTGTTTGTATGATGATGATTTTGGGGGGGATTCAGGGAAGCTCAAAACATGCATTTCCAGTGTAATTTGACAAAGAGTTTTTGGATAGAATTCAATACTTGCATGGAATTTAAAATAACAGTTTCTGCCGAATTACTTTATTGTAGAATTAAGTGTTTACGAGATATTTCCTGTTGCTTTTTGCAATTTCCCAGATTTCAAACTACGCAGCTTTAAAATGTTTACGTTCAAAATATACCAAGACCAACATGCATTGCGCGAGCTTCTTGTTAAACATTGACAGTCGTAATAACATCCTCTATGCTCCTATGTGCTATTGACAACACCATTTCGCAAAATATTTTCATGACTAATATGCAAAACATAGATGAAGGTGAATTATATTGGATAGAGAAATTCATGTGATTGTAACACCTTAGAATGTAAAGGTTGTGTGATATTTTGAGAGTATTTGGAATCCTGCACAAATCAAGTTTGGCTGCACGTGTGAATGAGCCAAAAGTAACAGGTGTGGTTTAATTTGCCCAACCTCTTCGTACGACCTTGGTAACAACGGACCGGAAGTGAGTCTGGCTTTCCAAACTGAAATATTGTTTACGATTATATAACCCGCCCAAGATGGAGATTGTTTACAGCAATTCGTAGGAGTAGGATCACGGAAACCGGGGCAGAACACCGCACGGAGACCAGCATGGCCCTTTGTGCTTCTAACTTTACATATAGGAGAGAGGAATGAGGGAGAGACCTAAAGGGTAACCAGATCTGAGCGACGATGTACGCAAGCATGGTCGGGATCCCTAACGATTCCAGACAACTCCTTCTACCCCGGTCACCCTGCCTATAAGCCCCGAGCCCTCTGGGGGTTCCTAGGGCCCAGGGATGCCGTTCCGGAAGACAGATCGGTAGCAGTCCAACGATTTGAGAGAGAAGCCTTTCCAAAGCGCACCTCCACCGCCCAGCTGCAACACACCGAACGCCGTGGTCTGGTCCTACAATCCTGAAGCAGATAATAGGAAAGGATGGACACGGAATTTATGCAGAAGAGGAACCACCCCAGCAATCGCCTATCGAACTAGGGAAACCACGAAAATAAAAAACATCAAGCGTGACCGGCACAACGGGAATCGAGCCCGGGGCCTCCCGAATGTGAGCCTCACTGATAACCGAGGAGTAGCCGCCGTGCGTTTAAAAGGGGGGGGAGGGCAAAAAGAAAAACGTATCTGGGAAATGTTATTGTTTACTAGTAATGCTCATTGGTGAGTGCTGAACAAATACATGTTTTGAGGTCCCCTGAATGCAAAGAAAAGCCTTTTTAGAAAAAAAGTTATTGTGTGTGTCTGTCTGTCTTTCTGTCTCTCTGTGAACAGCATAACTTAAAAACGAAAAGTAGGACAAATATCAAACTTGGTATTTAGATTTAGTGCCATCCAAGGATACGAAATGAATATTTTTCAAGAAGATCGCCCCACCCCAAACTAAGCTTCGCAGAGAACACTTTTTGAATTTTTTTATTTTCTAAAAAATATTTGTAACAATTTTGATTAAAATATCATATATTAAAGATGTTTACATGGCAAATAAAATGTTTATCTTGAATTTTCTGGGAATAGCTTGTGACGTCCTCTTCATTCCGAAGGAATTGTGTATAATATTGTACAATTCGTAAAAGTTAAGCAATAGATGAAAACGTAGTTCACAAAAACTGAAGATATCTTTTAAACGCACAATTTATTTCAAATGACTTTGTTGTGGCATAAACCATTTCCGAGATATCCTTTATTAATGGTTGGAATTGTTCAATGCTTAGCCATTCTTTTAAAGTCTGTCGATTTCCAGTTGTTTCTCAGGATTGCATGGAAACAGTATGGAATTTTAAGGCCAGCATATAGCGTCCAGTTCTTAAACATTTGTCTATCGCTATGCCCTCTGTATTTTTAATGTAATGTGAAATGCAGCTATTTTCGGAAAGGTTTATCTGGATTAAAATGAATTAGATAGGAAAATAACCTTTCCAAGAATAATTGGTACACCCACTAATAAACAATAGAGGATAGAGAAAGTCATGTGAATTTAATACAAAAGATTTTTATAAAAGGGTGTGTGAGTGTGTATGAATTGCTAAAAGAAAAACAATGCTTAACTTGGTATTAAATTTTAGTGTCTTCCAGTGATATGATAGAAATAACCTAGACTAAACTTACTTCAGAAGAGTTGAGAGTGTATTTAAAATATACAACTTGTATGAAATCACTGTTTTGACGTTTACGACATATTCCCTCTTATTGGTCAGGGTTTTTCAGCATTGCGGGTTACATACATAGTTTTTAAATGATGGGCCTGTTGTTTTGTTTCTCATCAGACTACAATTAAATTGAGTTGTATTTATGGACGCTCTTTAACTGCTGTGGTCCTTAGCGTCCCATTCTATATTGGGCGTGAAAGACCGGTAATTTTGTTCAGAGGCCTCTTTATCAGGCCTGAGGTTCTTTTACGTGCCGCAAACCTACGACACAGGACCATCGGCTTTACTTCCCTTCCGAAAGAAGCCATGCTAAGGATCTTTACGCCCGTAAAAAAAAAAAAATCCATCGCCCTTCGCCGGGCTTGAACCCGCGACCTCGGGAACTAGAGAGTAGCGTGGTCGTCCTGGATCAGGGGGAAGACTCATCAGACCACGCAAAGACCATTCAAAATATAAAGTCCAGCATACATATACCGAGTTTCTTTTTAAACACTTGACTGTACGCTTCTTCTCTGACCGGCTGCCCATTTTTTACCTTCTCTACTACGTATAGTAGGGGAAGTATTGTATTCCACACAAAAATTCGATTCCGAGATTTCACCGGAAATAAATGTTTTGAGACCCCTGAATCCAAAAAAAAACATTTTTGGAAACATGTCCTTGTGTGTGTCTGTCTGTGAACAGCATAACTCAGAAACGAACAGTCGGATAAACACCAAACTTGGTATTTAGGTTCAGTATCTTCCAGAGATACGACACGAAGGTTTTCAAGAAAATCCCCCCAACACAGATTAACCTTTACATGGAACATTTTTCGAAAATTTTAATTTTCTCAAAAATGGCTGTAACGTTTTTGATTAAAATATCATATGTTTAAGATATTTTCATGACAAATGAAATGTATATCTCGAATTTTCTGGGAATGTCTCCAAAAGTATTCTTCATTGTGAACGACTTTTGCATAACTGGTAAACCATAAGAGATAGACAAACTTTTACTACACAACAAATCCGATGCGTTACACTCACATGACATTCTCTACTCTTGTACAAACTATTTTTACAAACGCTTATTCTCCATATGCTTCATGTTAATCGAGATGTTAATCTTATTGTTAATTTTCTTGTAGATGCAAGGGGAATTGCTAGACTTTAAGCGATAGTCAAATATTTTAAGAGCTGATTGCTTTGTGGAGTATTTCATTCTCTTTGCATAACAGAGCATTATTTTGCAAATACTTTATTATCATTCATTACCTTACACTACTTCTCCACATAGTCACCGCCGTTATTCAGGCACTTGCCGTAACGGGAAACTAGTTTTTGTATGCCTTCGTCAAAGAATGATGCCACCTGTGGTGAAAACCAAGTCTGCAATTATTGTTTCACGACATATAAAAATTGCTAGGTGCCAAATCCGGACTGTAGGGAGGGTTGTCAAATTGTTCCCAACCAAATGATGCTTGAGTTTTTTGGCTGTGTGTGGCCGGGCATTGTCACTCATTGTTGTTTCGCCCATAAACCTCACACAAATGGCGATGAAAGTTTGCTGGCGTAACATTTCTCGCATCCAAAAAGCGAACTACCTATCTGACTTCAGGGTCGTTTGATTGCTTTTAACATTACGAAACACACTAACAACAGGAAAACACAACAACAACAACAACTTTAACAACACACCTCGTACAACGAAATGCGTAATGGAAATATTTCTGCAAACGTTTATCTGGTTTAACGAGAAGCAGATAGTTTGTTGAAGTGTGCGTAGAGAGAGAATGAAACTTTATATTTTTGTCTAACCATTAAACTTTAAGTATGATGATGTTATGAGTGACAAATGATGGAAGTAGGACAAAGGCATACGGGTCCAGCATTAAGCAAGTCTGGACTATTGCCAGGGCAGATACTACGATAAACACTACATCACGATGTGCTCCACTTCCTTATGAAGTTAATGGCTAGATAGACTTCAACATTGCAACTTGCATTCCTCGACCTGAGTCGGGTATTGCTGCCAGTGAACAGCGAATACAAGTCCACCTCGGGAGCTATTTCACAAAATCTGATGTGTTACACTCACATGACTTTCTCTACCCTCTATCGCCTATTAGTGGGTACACAAATTATTCTTACGAAAGTTTATTTTCCTATCTACTTCATTTTAATCGAGATAAACCTTTGCAGAAATAGCTACATTACACATTTCGTTATGGATACAAAGAGAACAGCGATAGTCAAATGTTTGAGAACTGGACGCTATATGCTGGCCATAAAATCCCATACTGTTTCCATGACATCGCGAGAAACAGCTGAAAATCGACAGGACTTTAAGAGAATGACTACGTATTGAACAAATTGAACCATTAATAACGGGTATCTCGGAAATGGCTTATCCCACAACAATTTATTCGAAATGAGTGGTGTGTTTTAAAGAGATCTGCATTTGTTGTGTAGTAATGTTTACCAGTTATAAAAATCGCCTTCCGAATGAAAAGGACTTCACAGGCTATTCCCAGAAAATTCAAGATATACATTTTATTTGCTATATAAATATCTTTAATATATGGTATTGTAACCAAATCAAAAATACGAAATATGTCTCATTCCAAGGGTAGTTTGGATTGGGGTATTTTCTTGAAAATATTTGTCTCGCTTCTTTGGAAAGTACTGAAGGTAAATAACAATTTGGTATTTATCCGACATTACGTTTTTGAGTTATCCAGTTCACAAACACCCGAACACACACACACACACGCGGGCATTTTTGCTAAAAATTTCTTTGAACTCAGGGGGCCAGAAACAAGTAATTCCGGTGAAATATCGGTAAAGAATTTTAGGGAGAACTGCAATACCTTCTCTATCTTCTATGTACGCGGTAGACAAAATAATAAAAGCAGGTTGCAACTTCATGAGGTAAAGGTTAATGATGACCAGCGCCGTCCAAACAGGCAACCCAACTCTCACCGTAACTCATTTGCAAAGCTGGCTGGTTTACAGACTTTTAAAATCTGCTTAAAGCGTGTTGAACAAAGGTGGGAAAATCACAAGAGTTTCTCTCCCACTCCTTCATAAACTATTGGTTTCATTATACATTTCGTTATACGTAAAATAGGGATACAGGCGACTGAAGCGAAAGTCAAATCTTTAAAAAGTACGCCCCCACTACTCGTATGACCACGAGTAACAAACGAATGGTGAATTAGCCTTTCAAAAAGCTGTAGAATATCTGAAAATTCAAACCCATGAGAAAATATATATCGAAATGACTAATGTTATAATGGGATATTATGCAACAAGACTATAATGGTGGTAATTAAGACGCGAGTTTCATAATTTTCATACCAGCGTTTTAATTACCATAACAGTCTTGTTATGCTGTCTTTGGTCGACACACTGTAGTTTAAAAACTTTGAATTTATAAAAAATATATTATCTTCTTAATCGTGTGTAATTAAATGCTGATTGTACTGCAGCAGCGATGGCGGGACCTTGAGCGTGTTTGCGAGTAGTGAAACAGATGGCAGCAGTGTCGAGTCCTCGCCGTATTTATTAATGTTTTGCAGATAACGTGAAAGCAAGATGTACTCAAG
This sequence comes from Deroplatys truncata, assembly GCA_030765065.1. NCBI lineage: Eukaryota > Metazoa > Arthropoda > Insecta > Mantodea > Mantidae > Deroplatys > Deroplatys truncata. The sequence goes on along the minus strand of CM060975.1, from coordinate 311,871,920 downwards.
CAAATGAAATGAACGCAATTCAGTAGAATATTAAAATTACAATGAACAGAATTTATTTTAAGTACACACACTTTATTGTTTATCTGGGAATGGATCCTAGTGGACTGCTACTTTGAAGGTGTTAAAAGTTATGGGAGAGCTGCGTGCGCCGCCGAGTAGGATCATAATGAGTCGCTGAAGTTTTATGGATGTCACGCCACATGAAGTCAGCGTATTATAGAGACGAGTTGAACAAATCTGATGTGTTACACTCATATGACTTTCTCTACTCTTGTACACACTATTTATACAAACTCCATCTACTTCATGTTAATCGAGATAAACATTTGCACAAACGATCTTTTGACATGCAGAGAGAATTACATTTTACACATAGCGACCAGTTCCAAAAATAATTGACTATCGCTTAAGGCGTACTATATTCCCCTTGTTTTGTATTTGTAAGGGCAATATAGAAATACAGTAGCCTTTAAGCATAGACATATCTCTTAATAGCTGGTTGCTACGTGCAGCACCATTCTCTTTGCCACAGACTAATACTCTTTGCATATCCAAGACAAAAAAATGAATAACGAATTCCCATTTGAGAAAAAGTATTGGAAAATTTAAAGGAATAACAAGGAATATCTCGAAAATGGTTCACTCAACAACAAAAATGTATATGACATAAATTGTGTATTTTAACGCGATCTACATTTTTGTGTAGTAAAATTTTGTCTATCTCTTATGGTTTATCAGTTATGCAAAAGTCGTTCACAATGAAGAACACTTTTGGAGACATTCCCAGAAAATTCAAGACATACATTTTATTTGTCATGAAAATATCTTAAATATATGATATTTTAATAAAAATCGTTAGCCATTTTTGAGAAAATTAAAATTTATGAAAAATGTTCCATGTAAAAGGTAATCTGGGGTGGAGAGATTGTCTTTAAAACCTTCGTGTCGCATCTCTGGAAGATACTGAACCTAAATACCAAGTTTGGTGTTTATCCGACTTCGTTTCTGAGTAACAGACAGACTCACACACACACACACACACACACGCGCGCGCGCAGACACAGACACGGACATGTTTCCAAAAATGCTTTTTTTGGATTCAGGGGTCTCAAAACATATATTCCGGCGAAATCTCGGTATCGAATTTTTTGGTGGAATACATTACTTCCCCTACTTACTATACGTAGTAGAGAAAGTAATATATCAAAAGGTAGAGTATTTAATGCAATTCATACACATGTGTGCAGTAAAATATACAAAACACACAGGTGTGTTAGATTAGCAGGACTGAATGCAGGATTTCAATTTTCACCATGACAGCATGAAAACCAACTGGATCATAAAATCTATTTTATTCTGTTAAAAATCCGATGTGTTGCACTCACATGACTTTTTCTACTCCTGTACAAACTATGTTTACAATCCCTTATTCTCCATCTACAGACCGGCCCCTCAGCCATCTGGCCAGTAAGCGCCATGCATGTTCCGCGCGCTATATTCAGTGCATCGTTTACTATTCTCATTATTGATACTGATACCATATTATTACTGATTTTATGATGATTATTACGATATATTGATTACCTATTGAACAAACATAATTACTTTTTATTTTATAAGTACAAATCTTTTTCACAGTCGGTGTTGAAAGTGGTGTCCTTCGGCAGATAAACATTCTTGGCACCTTCTGATGAAATTACCATTCACACGCATAAGTTCTTGTTGCGTAATTTCCCTAATTTCTGTTCTTATATTGTTTTTAAGATCGTCTATGGTACGAGGATTATTCCTATAGACTCTATTTTTTAGAGTTCCCCACAGATAAAAGTCACACACAGTAAGATCCGGCGATCGAGCCGGGCATAACCCTTTAGTTTTTCTTCCGTTAGAACCCTTCGTTTCCTTTTACAACTTACAACATTAAATAATCCCGTTCTCATCACTTTATTCACTAGATTCACTTTATTCTCTACGCGGAACTGGAACACCAGGAAATTTATCGTGAAATTGCCTACACACCTGTCTACATGAGCCGGTTTTCACAATCGTGTCATACATAAAAAGTCTTTGTTCAAACGAAAATTTGAGTACCATTTCTGGGTTGTAATAATCCGATAATTCAATCGCACACAAATACACAGGCGTCTCACGTCTATACACAAGAAGCAATAACAGCTGACTGAAGCCCGCTGCCATATGTCCAATAAGTGGAAGAGCCCGTGGCCTTGAGTTCATTCAGACGTGTCACACGAGACTACCGTGCAATTCCCGGCCAGAGCACTGAGGGGCCGCTCTGTACTTCGTGTTAATCGAGATAAACATTTTCAGATTGCTAATTTTCTTGTAGGTGCAAGGGGAATATGGAAGGCTTTAAGCGATAGTCAAATCTTCTAAGAGCTGGTTGCTATGTGGAGCATTCCATTCTCTTTGCTTGTCCAGGACATAAAAAAACGAATAACGAATTACCATTTGAGAAAAAGTATAAGTAATGTAACAAAAAGGTGTATATGACATAAATTGTGTGTTTTAACGAGATATATATTTTTGTGCAGTAAACGTTTGTCTATCTCTTAGATTCACCAGTTATGCGAAACTAATGAAGAGAGCTTTTGGGGACATTCGCAGAAAATTCAGGATATACATCTCATTTGCCATAAAAATATCTTAAACATTTGATATTTTAATCAAAATCGTTAGATCTATTTTTTGAGAAAGTCAAAATTTTTGAAAACTCTTCCATGTAAAGGGTAGTCTAGGGTGAGGATATGTTTTTGGAAATCTTCGTGTCACATCCTTGGAAGATAGTAAACTGAATTACTAAGTTTAGTATTTATCCGACTTTTCGTTTTTGAGTTATGCTGTTCAGGGACTGACAGGCGACAGACACACACACACACACACACACACACACACACACACACACAACGGATGTATTAAAAAATGCTGCATTTGGATTCAGGGCATCTCAGAACATGTATTTCCGGTGAAATCTCGATATCGAATTTTTGGATGGAATGCAATACTTACACTACATAGTAGAGAAAGTAAAAATGCACTAAACTATAATATTTTATTTCCAATCTCTAGCACTGTTCTTCTCTTAATCTGAATGGGTAATATATTTGCTGCTAACTAACGTCTATATTGCTATTTAGGATTCTAAATATGTACAACTATTTTAAAAAGATAATGTCTTGCTCGGATGAACAAAAAATATCTATAACTACGAGTGCAAATGCGCGTATTTTTCTTCTGTCTCTCAATTCGAAAACTTAAAAACATAATGTATTAGTACTAGAAGTGTGATAAATGGCTATTTTCAATAACATTTGCCACCACTCCAGTTATAAAAACCAGGTCCAAATAACCGTGAAGTTCGTCCAGAAGTGACCTACTCAATACCATAACAGCAAGCAATTCTTGCCTTCCGTTACTTGAATCACTCGGCATCTTTCGTATGAAGATGTGATTCTTCGTTCTTTAACGAATATTGTCAACAAGTGGCAAGACGGTGCATCCCACCTTTCTTCTCTCTCTTTCTCTCTCTCCCTCCCTCCCTCGCCATTACTATTCTCTTTACTCATGCTAGGGTAATTCATATCTACCATAGCCATCACCACCACCACCACCACCACCACCACCACCACCACCACCACCACCACCACAGTAGCCATATTTTATCAGTTTCTGTGATGCTAACGATTATATGCTCCAGAACGCATCTCGGTTGGTTACATTTCGCGTGTTTATCCCAATATCTCGACAATAAACTGGAACTTGGAAGCAGGGACAGTTCCAAGGTCTCACATCATATACATACCTGTAACTGTTGTATTGTAACACAACATACTCTCTATTGTAACTTGGAAGCAGGGACAGTTTCAAGGTCTCACATCATATACATACTTGTAACTGTTGTATTGTAACACAACGTACTCTCTATTGTAACTTGGAAGCAGGGACAGTTCCAAGGTCTCACATCATATACATACTTGTAACTGTTGTATTGTAACACAACGTACTCTCTATTGTAACTTGGAAGCAGGGACAGTTCCAGGGTCTCACATCATATACATACTTGTAACTGTTGTATTGTAACACAACCTACTCTCTATTGTAACCTGGAAGCAGGGACAGTTCCAAGGTCTCACATCATACACATACTTGTAACTGTTGTATTGTAACACAACGTACTCTCTATTGTAACTTGGAAGCAGAACAGTTCCAAGGTCTCACATCATATACATACTTGTAACTGTTGTATTGTAACACAACGTACTCTCTATTGTAACTTGGAAGCAGGGACAGTTCCAGGGTCTCACATCATATACATACTTGTAACTGTTGTATTGTAACATAACGTACTCTCTATTGTAACTTGGAAGCAGGGACAGTTCTAAGGTCTCACATCATATACATACTTGTAACTGTTGTATTTAACACAACGTACTCTCTATTGTAACTTGGAAGCAGGGACAGTTCCAGGGTCTCACATCATATACATACTTGTAACTGTTGTATTGTAACATAACGTATTCTCTATTGTAACTTGGAAGCAGGGACAGTTCTAAGGTCTCACATCATATACATACTTGTAACTGTTGTATTGTAACACAACGTACTCTCTATTGTAACTTGGAAGAAGGGACAGTTCCAAGGTCTCACATCATATACACACTTGTAACTGTTGTATTTAACACAACGTACTCTCTATTGTAACTTGGAAGCAGGGACAGTTCCAGGGTCTCACATCATAGACATACTTGTAACTGTTGTATAGTAACACAACATACTCTCTATTGTAACTTGGAAGAAGGGACAGTTCCAAGGTCTCACATCATAGACATACTTGTAACTGTTGTATTTAACACAACGTACTCTCTATTGTAACTTGGAAGAAGGGACAGTTCCAAGGTCTCACATCATAGACATACTTGTAACTGTTGTATTTAACACAACGTACTCTCTATTGTAACTTGGAAGAAGGGACAGTTCCAAGGTCTCATATCATAGACATACTTGTAACTGTTGTATTTAACACAACGTACTCTCTATTGTAACTTGGAAGAAGGGACAGTTCCAAGGTCTCACATCATAGACATACTTGTAACTGTTGTATAGTAACACAACGTACTCTCTATTGTAACTTGGAAGCAGGGACAGTTCCAAGGTCTCACATCATATACATAGTTGTAACTGTTGTATTGTAACACAAAATACTCTCTATTGTAACTTGGGAGCAGGGACAGTTCCAAGATCTCACATCATATACATACTTGTAACTGTTGTATTTAACACAACGTACTCTCTATTGTAACTTGGAAGCAGGGACAGTTCCAGGGTCTCACATCATATACATACTTGTAACTGTTGTATTTAACACAACGTACTCTCTATTGTAACTTGGAAGCAGGGACAGTTCCAGGGTCTCACATCATATACACACTTGTAACTGTTGTATTTAACACAACGTACTCTCTATTGTAACTTGGAAGCAGGGACAGTTCCAGGGTCTCACATCATATACATACTTGTAACTGTTGTATTTAACACAACGTACTCTCTATTGTAACTTGGAAGCAGGGACAGTTCCAGGGTCTCACATCATATACACACTTGTAACTGTTGTATTTAACACAACGTACTCTCTATTGTAACTTGGAAGCAGGGACAGTTCCAGGGTCTCACATCATATACATACTTGTAACTGTTGTATTGTAACACAACGTACTCTTTTGTAACTTGGAAGCAGGGACAGTTCCAAGGTCTCACATCATATACATACTTGTAACTGTTGTATTGTAACACAACGTACTCACTTTTGTAACTTGGAAGCAGAGACAGTTCCAAGGTCTCACATCATATACATACTTGTAACTGCTGTATTGTAACGCAACGTACTCTCTTTTGTAACTTGGAAGCAGGGACAGTTCCAAGGTCTCACATCATATAAATACTTGTAACTGTTGTATTGTAACACAACGTACTCTCTTTTGTAACTTGGAAGCAGGGACAGTTCCAAGGTCTCACATCATATACATACTTGTAACTGCTATATTGTAACACAACGTACCCTCTATTGTAACTTGGAAGCAGGGACAGTTCCAAGGTCTCACATCATACACATACTTGTAACTGTTGTATTGTAACACAGCGTACTCTCTATTGTAACTTGGAATCAGGGACAGTTCCAAGGTCTCACATCATATACATACTTGTAACTGTTGTATTGTAACACAGCGTACTCTCTATTGTAACTTGGATAAAGGAACAGTTCCAAGGTCTCGCATCATATACATACTTGCTGTATTGAAACACAATGTACCCTGTATTGTAACTTGGAAACACGGACAGTATCAAGGTCTCACATCATATACATACTTGTAACTGTTGTATTGTAACACAGTGTACTCTCTATTGTAACCTGGAAGCAGGGACAGTTCCAAAGTCTCACATCATATACATACTTGTAACTGTTGTACTGTAACACAACGCACTCTGTATTGTAACCTGGAAGCAGGGACAGTTCCAAGGTCTCGCATCATATACATACTTGCTGTATTGAAACACAATGTACTCTGTATTGTAACTTGGAAACAGGGACAGTATCAAGGTCTCACATCATATACATACTTGTAACTGTTGTACTGTAACACAACGTACTCTCTATTGTAACTTGGAAACAGGGACAGTATCAAGGTCTCACATCATATAGATACTTGTAACTGTTGTACTGTAACACAACGTACTCTCTATTGTAACCTGGAAGCAGGGACAGTTCCAAGGTCTCACATCATATACATACTTGTAACATTTGTATTGTAACACAGTGTACTCTATATTGTAACCTGGAAGCAGGGACAGTTCCAAGGTCTCACATCATATACATACCTGTAACATTTGTATTGTAACACAGTGTACTCTATATTGTAACCTGGAAGCAGGGACAGTTCCAAGGGCTCACATCATATACATACTTGTAACTGTTGTACTGTAACACAACGTACTCTCTATTGTAACTTGGAAACAGGGACAGTATCAAGGTCTCACATCATATACATACTTGTAACTGTTGTACTGTAACACAACGCACTCTCTATTGTAACCTGGAAGCAGGGACAGTTCCAAGGTCACACATCATATACATACTTGTAACTGTTGTACTGTAACACAACGCACTCTCTATTGTAACCTGGAAGCAGGGACAGTTTTAAGGTCTCACATCATATACATACTTGTAACTGTTGTACTGTAACACATCGCAGTCTCTATTGTAACTTGGAAGCAGGGACAGTTCCAAGGTCTCACATCATATACATACTTGTAACTGTTGTACTGTAACACAACGCACTCTCTATTGTAACTTGGAAGCAGGGACAGTTCCAAGGTCTCACATCATATACATACTTGTAACTGTTGTACTGTAACACAATGTACTCTGTATTGTAACTTGGAAACAGGGACAGTATCAAGGTCTCACATCATATACATACTTGTAACTGTTGTATTGTAACACAGTGTACTCTCTATTATAACCTGGAAGCAGGGACAGTTCCAAGGTCTCACATCATATACATACTTGTAACTGTTGTATTGTAACACAACGTACTCACTTTTGTAACTTGGAAGCAGGGACAGTTCCAAGGTCTCACATCATATACATACTTGTAACTGTTGTACTGTAACACAACGTACTCTCTATTGTAACTTGGAAGCAGGGACAGTTCCAAGGTCTCACATTATATACATAATTGTAACTGCTGTATTGTAACGCAACGTACTCTCAATTGTAACTTGGAAGCAGGGACAGTTCCAAGGTCTCACATCATATACATACTTGTAACTGTTGTACTGTAACACAACGTACTCTCTATTGTAACTTGGAAGCAGGGACAGTTCCAGGGTCTCACATCTTATACTTGTAACTGTTGTATTGTAACACAACGTACTCTCTATTGTAACTTGGAAGCAGGGACAGTTCCAAGGTCTCACATTATATACATAATTGTAACTGCTGTATTGTAACGCAACGTACTCTCTTTTGTAACTTGGAAGCAGGGACAGTTCCAAGGTCTCACATCATATACATACTTGTAACTGTTGTATTGTAACACAACGTACTCTCAATTGTAACTTGGAAGCAGGGACAGTTCCAAGGTCTCACATCATATACATACTTGTAACTGCTGTATTGTAACACAACGTACTCTCTATTGTAACTTGGAAACAGGGACAGTACCAAGATCTCGCATCATATACATACTTGTAACTGTTGTATTGTAACGCAACGTACTCTTTTGTAACTTGGAAGCAGGGACAGTTCCAAGGTCTCACATCATATACATACTTGTAACTGTTGTATTGTAACACAACGTACTCTCTTTTGTAACTTGGAAGCAGGGACAGTTCCAAGGTCTCACATCATATACATACTTGTAACTGCTATATTGTAACACAACGTACTCTCTATTGTAACTTGGAAGCAGGGACAGTTCCAAGGTCTCACATCATACACATACTTGTAACTGTTGTATTGTAACACAGCGTACTCTCTATTGTAACTTGGAAGCAGGGACAGTTCCAAAGTCTCACATCATATACATACTTGTAACTGTTGTATTGTAACATAGCGTACTCTCTATTGTAACTTGGATAAACGAACAGTTCCAAGGTCTCGCATCATATACATACTTGCTGTATTGAAACACAATGTACCCTGTATTGTAACTTGGAAACACGGACAGTATCAAGGTCTCACATCATATACATACTTGTAACTGTTGTATTGTAACAAAATGTACTCTCTATTGTAACCTGGAAGCAGGGACAGTTCCAAGGTCTCACATCATATACATACTTGTAACTGTTGTACTGTAACACAACGCACTCTCTATTGTAACCTGGAAGCAGGGACAGTTCCAAGGTCTAGCATCATATACATACTTGCTGTATTGAAACACAATGTACTCTGTATTGTAACTTGGAAGCAGGGACAGTTCCAAGGTCTCACATCATATACATACTTGTAACTGTTGTACTGTAACACAACGTACTCTCTATTGTAACTTGGAAACAGGGACAGTATCAAGGTCTCACATCATATACATACTTGCAACTTTTGCATTGTAACACAACGTACTCTCTATTGTAACTTGGAAACAGGGACAGTATCAAGGTCTCACATCATATACATACTTGTAACTGTTGTACTGTAACACAACGCACTCTCTACTGTAACTTGGAAGCAGGGACAGTTCCAAGGTCTCACATCATATACATACTTGTAACTGTTGTATTGTAACACAACGCACTCTCTATTGTAACCTGGAAGCAGGGACAGTTCCAAGGTCTCACATCATATACATACTTGTAACTGTTGTACTGTAACACAACGCACTCTCTATTGTAACCTGGAAGCAGGGACAGTTCCAAGGCCTCACATCATATACATACTTGTAACTGTTGTACTGTAACACAACGCACTCTCTATTGTAACCTGGAAGCAGGGACAGTTCCAAGGTCTCACATCATATACATACTTGTAACTGTTGTACTGTAACACAACGCACTCTCTATTGTAACTTGGAAGCAGGGACAGTTCCAAGGTCTCACATCATATACATACTTGTAACTGTTGTATTGTAACACAGCGTACTCTCTATTGTAACTTGGATAAAGGAACAGTTCCAAGGTCTCACAACATATACATACTTGTAACTGTTGTACTGTAACGCAACGCACTCTCTATTGTAACTTGGAAGCAGGGACAGTTCCAAGGTCTCGCATCATATACATACTTGCTGTATTGAAACACAATGTACTCTGTATTGTAACCTGGAGGCAGGGACAGTTCCAAGGTCTCACATCATATACATACTTGTAACTGTTTTACTGTAACACAGTGTACTCTCTATTGTAACTTGGAATCAGGGACAGTATCAATGTCTCACATCATATACATACTTGTAACTGTTGTATTGTAACACAGTGTACTGTCTATTGTAACCTGGAAGCAGGGACAGTTCCAAGGTCTCACATCATATACATACTTGTAACTGTTGTACTGTAACACAACGCACTCTCTATTGTAACTTGGAAGCAGGGACAGTTCCAAGGTCTCACATCATATACATACTTGTAACTGTTGTACTGTAACGCAACGCACTCTCTATTGTAACTTGGAAGCAGGGACAGTTCCAAGGTCTCACATCATATACATACTTGTAACTGTTGTACTGTAACACAACGTACTCTCTATTGTAACTTGGAAACAGGGACAGTATCAAGGTCTCACATCATATACATACTTGTAACTGTTGTATTGTAACACAGTGTACTCTCTATTGTAACCTGGAAGCAGGGACAGTTCCAAGGTCTCACATCATATACATACTTGTAACTGTTGTACTGTAACACAGTGTACTCTCTATTGTAACTTGGAAGCAGGGACAGTTCCAAGGTCTCACATCATATACATACTTGTAACTGTTGTACTGTAACACAGTGTAATCTCTATTGTAACTTGGAAGCAGGGACAGTTCCAAGGTCTCACATCATATACATACTTGTAACTGTTGTACTGTAACACAACGTACTGTATTTGCTACCAGTGTAGAAATAACTTATACGTGTTTCTCTTTTTCCTTCGGCCTGTCTTCCATATTTCAGGTGCAGTTGTCGGAAATATATTCTCTTTAAATATTTCGCTTTAATTAGCTGCTTCATCTCTACAGTGTTTGCACTCGATGGGTCGTTGGATCATGCCCGTATTCCTCCTGACGAAAATACCCGCTTCTCGATGGGAGAGCCAGCGAGACTGTTTGCTCTATTTCGGGTCGAGGTGTAACGCAAGACTCCACGTGTTCGATCCACAAGTTGCAATGAGTTCTTTGCAAGCGTGCAATAAATTGCAACTTTAAAAGTTGTATTTCATGCACCTCCCATTCGAAACAATCACACGATTTTCTCTACACAGTTACAATACACATTTTTGTTTTTTGTTTAGTTCCATTTATACCTCGCCTTTAACTATATTGGTCTTATCGGCCGCCTTTCCTTTGGAACTTATTGCCTATTGGCCATGGTGTTAACTCGTGTAACTCTTGTCTTTGGGTTTCTAGCAGTTTTGGTTTGTAATCATCAACAACGAGAACGAATTCATGAAGCTTTGAGACGGCATTACATAACCGAAATAGAGCTCTCTTGCAGCGGGACAATGCAACACCCCATACTGCACGAACAACCACGATAAAAATTCAGGAATTGGAAGGAGTCGAGCTGTTACCACACCAACATACAGCCCTGATCTTCCGCCTTCAGATTGCCATATATTTCGATCCATGGTCCATTCTTGCGTGGTAGAAATTTTGAAAACTTTGAATTTGTAGAAGTGGGTCTCGCCGAATTCTTCGCATCAAAAACTAGAGACTGGTACCGTGTGAGGGTTATTAATGTATTTGTGTTTACTTGTGTTTTGCCCCACGTTTGGGAGGCAAATATGCGGCGGTATTCTTTGTTAAGCTCCACGTTGTGGTAGCCAATTTGCGATGGTATTAGTGTTTGTTTGAAAGAATGCTACTGTTTATCTGCCGCATGTATAAAAGACAATTTGTCGCGGTCACTTCGTGTTATCTTTTACTGAGCGCCTATTATTGTATTTAATTTTGGGTTCACTGTCCTCCGGCTAGCTATGATCTCTTGGTCAAGCAAATCTCTTAATCAAGGTGTGTAAACGGAAAGGAGTTTTTATCCAAAGATAACACTGATAAAAGAATTTGTTTTATACTTTTATTGTCGTAACACATTATGCACTTTCACATATTAATCTTGACACTCGCCAAACTGAAACTGTTATAATAACTTATTTACTGCACATTATTAATTCGCGTACACTGCAAATCGATAAACTATGCGACTGTTTCTGTTAAACTCGGTGACGTGTAATGCACAAATGTTTCCGATGGACTGAAGCCGACGTGTAATGTACAAATGTTTCCGATGGACTGGGAGGGATCTACCTCTAACTTAGCCCTTTTTATACTCCCACACCCCGATATACCTAAAGATTATAACCGAGCTGCTATTGGTTAATAAAACGCGCCAACATTAGCGTCTATTTTTATATCCAATGAAAATTACGAAAACATATGCTCCAGGGAAAATGTTCCCGTAAATTCTAAGAAAAACCGCGCCAATATTACGTCATTGGCTCGTCTCTAATAATGATAAACAGCTCACCCCCTCGCTACATTATTGCACGTTATTATTGTCAGTTTCAGTAAGGCCGTATAAACCCACTTCTCAACAATGCTTACAATCATCAAACATCTCAAATCAATGTCACACAATAATGCATATTCACACTATAATCACTCTTGACTTTTACATAATTTGTGATACAAATTACTGCGTCAACCGTCGCAGGATAATAAACCTCGCTGAAAGGTGGCTAAAGACCTTAGAATCTAATGGAAGAGTAGTTTAATTTCTTGTTTGAAAACGTTCCAAATACAGTTTTGCTTAAAAACCGACAGTACTTATTAGACACCATCTATAGTAACTTAAATACGAAGTCTGATATTTATCACGACCTCGGGAGGGAGAGAGAGAGATTTTGTTGTTAAAATGTTTTATTGCTTCAGGGTTATTTCCGATGACATCTCGATACCAAATTTTTACTGGAATAAATACTTCTTCTTCATCATAGTAAGAGGTAGAGAAAATGGGATTCTGCCGAAAGTTATAATATCCGCGCAACCACCTCACTTCTCATGTTTACCCTTACAGCTACAATGATAATAGCACATACTTCATCATAAGAGATGTTGGAACTTTTGTCCCTCTCTGTTCACATATTTCCGACATTTGCACTTATACTCGAGAGTTGAATATCTGGAATTGAATGAATTTATCGCCTGATGTTTTCTTTTAGTTCTTCCTATGTACGGGGAATTGTTGCATACACTTTATTTTGATCACCAGATACAGGTAAGTATCTGTAATTGGATTTTGAGAAATGTCAGTTGTAGAGTAATTGATCCACACTTAACATTCTTCTCTGACGAAGCATGCTTCCATTTATATGGCTATGTTCCGTCGTAAAATAACAGGTATTGAAGCACAGAGAAACCCGATTTTACACACGAGATTCCCTTGCACGACGCGAAAATTGCTGTGGTGTGGAATAAATGTATACAGAATAATATGACACATATTTTCTGAACAAACAATAAATGCACAGGTGAAGGAATGACCGTTTTTACCCTCTCTACTACGTATAGTAAGTAGGGGAAGTATTGTATTTCATCCAAAAATTGGATACCGAGATTTCACCGCAAACACGTGTTTTGAGGCGCCCTGAATCCAAATAAAGTATTTTGGAGCATGTCCATATGTGCGTCTGTGTCTGTGAATAGCATAAATCAAAAACGAAAAGTCGTTTAAAAACTAAACTTGCTATTTGAGTTTAGTATCCTTCAAGGATGCGACGCGAACAGTTTTCAAGAAAATTCCCCACCGCATACTACCTTTTACATGGAATATTTTTCGAAACTTTTTATTCTCTAAAAAAACTCGTTCTATCGATTTTGATTAAAATACCGCATATGAAAGATATTTACTTGACAAGTAAAATTATATTTTGAATTTTCTGGGAATAGCCTATGAAGTCCCATTCATTTGGAAGGAATTTTGTATAATCATGCATAACTAGTAAACGTTGAGCAATAGACGAAAACGTACCACACAAAAAATGTAGATCTAATTAAAAGACATAGTTTACTTAAAATAAGTTTTTTCTGGCATAAGCCGTTTCTGAGATATCCGTTATTAAAGGTTCGAATTGTTCATTTTCTTTAAGACCTGTAATGGAAACAGTATGAAATTCTAAGGCCAGCATATAGCGCACACTTGTTAAACATTTGTCTATCGTTGTTCTCTTTGTATCTATAACGAAATGTGTAATGTAGCTGTTTCTGTAAAGGTTTATTTGGATTAAATGTAGTAGATAGAAAAATAAGCTTTAGTAAGAATAGTTTGTATGCCCACTTATAAAGATAGAGGGTAGAGAAAGTCACGTGAATGTACCACCAGGCTTTTTTAAACAGCTGACCAACATTGAATGCCAGACTGAGTTTTTCCAACATGTCCTTGCTACCGCATTCAGCTAATGTGTCGTTAAATTTAATTCCGAAAATTGTTGAAAATAGGGTAATTAATAAAGGATTATGGCCCTCAAGATCCCCTAATTTAACTACTCGATTTTCATCTATGAGGAAGTGCGTGTAACAAACCCTCGATATTGGAATAACTACACGAAAATATCAGGTGAGAGATTCACTCAATTTCAGATAACGAACTCTTGAGTATGATTGAAAATTTCCTGAGAAGATGTCAGAAATGTGTGGTTAGAGAAGGACAACCTTTCCAGCATCTCTTATCATAATTTGAGAAAGGTGTATTTTAGGAGTTGTATCGTATTTCAACTGTTGGGGAGCCAAACTTGTAGTAGTTGCAACCACACGTATAGTGCCCGCTTTCCGGTAGCCTTTGCCAAAAATGGATTTTCAGGTGGCCTTTGCCCCAAGTTTAAAAAAAAAGTAACTTTGTAATTAAACTGTTTCTTTAAATATTTAATATTTATGTTTGCCTCGGCTGCGTCAGAATTTGTTAGAGACACGTTTCTCTTGGCAGGGTTGTGATGCGACTAGGAATGTAGGCTTACACAGATTATAATCTTACTTCACTCCTTTATTAATACTTGATACGATTTAAATAACACTTCACTGATATAGAGCTGTGATATTCTTTTTATTAATTAATTACACTTTTTAACACGTAAAGGTATTTTTCGTCTCACACGAATACGTATTAAATCTCTCGAGGACGCACAAGCAACGCATCCAGTTATGAGCACTGTCAGCAAGCAACTGAATTGATTTCAACCGTCTAAACTTGTAAATTTCTGTATTTCAAGTCTCTGATTGGTTATTCCTAATCCAATAGAATACCTTCATTTAACTAAAGCTTTTTCTGTTTGTTGATTGGCTATTTTTAAACTGTCTCAAAATTACATTATTGTTGCTCCAAGAATCACAAGAAGTACTGTTAAACTTTCTTACTCATTATTGTCTCAAGGTTACCTCTTTGTTAGCAACTTTTGACCTGTTTCTCACAGCTTCTACATTATTAAATTACGTAATGCATTCACATAACATTATTGAACATGTTTACAATAATATAAGCACATGCAATGACTGTTACATATATTTTACAAATTATTGCATACACAAATTGTTTCAAAGCGGGCTGTTATTGAATTTACATATTATATAATTAAACTGAAATTATTTAAGTGTTAAAAATACTGCCTCAAATTAGTATCATTGTAATTATTATAATTATAATTTGTTACTTTCTGTGCCACCTACCTAGTAGGTAGAGAAAAAATAATAAAGCATTTTTTAAAAAAAATGTCCGCCCGCGCGCGTGTGTGTGTCTGTGAACAGCATACCTCAAAACCGACAATTTGGGTAAGTACCAAACTTGATATTTAGCTTCAGTATCTTCCAAAGATGCGACACGAAGATTTTCAAGAAAATCCCCCACCCTACACTACCCTTTACTGGGAACATTTTTTTCGAAATTTTCTATTTTCTAAAAAGATGGCTCCAACGATTTTGGTTAAACTAGCATATATGAAAAATATTTACATAATAAATAAAATGTATATCTTGAATTTTCTGGGGTAGCCTATGAAGTGCTCTTTATTTGGAAGGAATTTTATATAATCTTGTATAACTCGTAAACGTTGAGCGATAAACGAAAACGTTCTACACAAAAAATGTAGAACTCTTTAAAACACACAATTTATTTCAAATAATTTTTTGTGGTATAGGCCATTTCTGAGATATCCGTTATTAAAGGTTCGAATTGTTCATTTTCTTTAAAACCTGTCAACATTCTGATGTTTCTCGCGATGTCATGGAAACAGTATGGAATTTTAAGGCCAATACATGGCGTCAGTTGTTAAACATTTGACTATCGCTGTCCCCTTTGTATCATATCGAAATGCGTAATGTAGCTTGTTCTGTAATGGTTTATTTGGATTAGTATAGTAGATAGAAAAATAAGCTTTAGTAAGAATTATTACTGGAATTAACTGTTTTCCACACAGAACTGTGTAGGACAAGGTTGGAAATGTAGAATCAGACGACTGAAAAATTCAATGACATAGCCTGGATTTGAGCCACAGATCTACACTGGTGTGCAAACCTAAGGACGAGATGGGTAAACTAACATAACAAGTGAATTACTTAGTGGAAGTAGATGAAGGTGCGGGAGCATGTTACCAGAGGTCTCTCACATGTACACAGAAAGCTGGACGTCACATGGCGTGAGTGTAGCGAGCCTATAGTGCCAAATGGGTCTGGTCCCGCAACACGGGGCAGTTGACGAAACAGGACAAGACGGTGTGTGGCAATTAGCGAGCTGTTACGGTACACTGTAGTGGTGTTCTTCATTGCAACATGGCCTGTAGACACCATTTGGATGACTTCATACGGGGAAGAATCATCGGAAAACTGGAAGCAGGGCGAAGTGTGACGAGTGTTGCTTAGGAGTTTGGAATTGCTCCCAGCATTGTTTCACGTGCATGGGGAACCTTTCAAACCACAGGCACTACTGAGAGATGGTGGTCGACCACACTCAACTACAGCAGCAGATGTCCGCTACATTGTACAACAGGCAAGAAGGGATCCACGCTAAACAGCGGGTGGAATTGCAACCACATTTAACAGGACAGCTAGGCACGCAATCTCACGATACACAGTGGCACGGCGACTACACAGATGTGGTTTCTTTGCCCGACGGCCAGTACGTTATGTTCCATTGGCATCCGCACATCGGCGGCACCGTTTACGATGGTCCCAAGGGCATCAAAATTCGGCCAACGAGGAATGGTGTCGCGTGCTCTTCTCGGATGAGAGCAGATCCAGTCTAAGTAGTGATTCTCGACGTACCCTCATCTGGCGCGAGGTGGGACACGTAATAAACCCAGAAACTTCCTTGAACATGATCGTTTTGGTGGTTCGGGTGTTGCAATGGCGCACCGACGTCCAAATCTTTGAACATGGTACGCTCACTGGTCACCGTTATTGAGATACTGTACTCCGTCCCCATGTGCGTCTTTTCAGGGGTGCAGTCAACCCTAACTTCATTTTTATGGATGACAATGAGCGACCGCATCGAACAGTGCAGGTGGAGGATCTCTTGGAATGAGAGGATATTCGGTGAATGGACTGGCCTGTCCGTTCCCCCGATTTAAATCCCATCGAACACGTGTGTGATGCTTTGGGGAGACGCAATGCAGCACATGCACATGCACCAACGAACATCCAACAGTTGTCAACAGCGCTGGTGGAGGAATGGAACGCCCTACCACAAGAACTGCTTACCAACCTCGTGGCCAGCATGGGAGCACGATGCAGAGCATTCATTGCTTTCCGTGGTGACCATACACCCTTTTAAGCATCATATCTGTTTCTGTAAAACTAGAGAGCCATCATATGTCGTATTGACTTTAGTGTAGCTTGTGGTCTATGAATAAAAGTGGCATTTCTGTTCGTCTCATTGCATATTTCGTTTAGTTTCCTACTGTAGCAGTTCCCTCTGTGTATGATTCAAGTTTCATCGAGCTATCTTACTTGGCAGTGTCACAGCATGCGAAGATTACTTTCGTCCTTAGGTTTTGCACACCAGTGTAGTTGGTTAGAGCAACCGGACGGAAACCAGTAGATCCATGGGTCAAATCCCAGATATAGCATAGGATTTTTCAGTCATCTGATTCTATCTTTAATAAGAATAGTTTGTACACCCACAAAGAAACGATAGAGGGTAGAGTCATGTGAATGTATCACACATTTTTTTACCTAATGGATAGCCCCTCCGCCGCCATCCCTGTGACGATCATCCGAAGTGGATCTACATCGTCTGTCATACCATGCACTAAGAGTAAGATACCCTTAGGGACGTTGGAGGATTCAGAGACCCTCGCACTTCGATTAAAAGAGGTCCCTTACACCAAGAACGGGAGTGTTATAACTCAGAAGGGAAACTCACGGGAAGCCCATGCCGATGGCGGGATTCGAACCCGCGCCACAGAATGCCGAAGTCAAACACTCCAGCGACCGAGGTACGTCTCCTACCATGCACTAACTTGGCGCATTGTGCTAAGACAGAACAGTTGAGGAGAAGGCATCTGCCAGGTTCCTTTGTTAACTCAAGGCTGGTAGGGGAGGAGGAAGCAATTGGTACATTTTTACAAAATGTTACGCAGCTCAGATCGGAGTGTGAGGAAGAGGGTCAAGGGTGGGAGGGGGAGGGTTAGTGGCTTAGTATTTTTTTGTTTTGTAAACAATAGCGTGTGCTTGTGAGCAAGTTTTTTTCTCCTCTTCTTCTTCGTCTGTTTTATTTGTGTGATTTTTGTTGTTAGTTTATGTTGTTTTTTCATTTCTTGTAAATATAATTAAGTTTAAAATTCAGTGTGATGAATATAGTCTGAAAAATATGAACTACAGTGTATTATATAAGCACTTACGGTCTATCCGACCCGTGCGATGTATGAGTTTGCATATGTAAAATGTTTAAGACCAATAAGCACACCACTCTACTCTACTCTAATGGGAGTTAAGTGATGGGAAAGGGAGCGGGTGACATGGTGCCAGGAACCACCGTTGTATCCTGGGGTTAGTGCGTGTGCACTACTAAAGACGTCCAGCTTACTAGGGTGTAAGCCGGGTGAGGATGTAGACAGACCCAACCCTTGACACGCAGCCCAGAGCTGGCACATGGGAGTTAGTGGGTGATTATCATACGCGTGCAGGAGAGCGGTGTTAATATCATGCTAGAGTATTATGTTTCATGCGGTGTCACAGTTTATAAGAGTAGTACTTATGTTAGTCGTTCTTTGCTGTGCTCTTCGTGGTGGTAGCTGTTCTTACTTGTTATTTGGCGTCTGATGATGCGTAGTTCGGATCAGCTGAAGTGGGGTGTGAGCTGGTGAAAATTAATTTGATTTTTATTTATGGACGCTCTTTAACTGCTATGGTCCTCAGCGTCTCATTCTATATTGGGCGTGAAAGACGGATATTCGGCTTGAGGTTCTTTTGCGTGCCGTAAATCTACGACATGAGACCACCGGCTTTGAGCTGGTGGCTGATGGGCTAACTGGTGGGAGTGCTAATTTATCAGTTTTATTAAGCACATGTTTTAAGTTTTTTAATCATACATATACCTGTACAGTTGATCGCATTCACTCTTCGTACATTCACCCTTGTTCTGGTCGGTTGCCGCTGTCATTGCGGGGGTCGAGGTATGGGGAGGTATTACTCATCTTGAGGGGCATAAGCTTTCCAGGTATTCCAACTGGGCCTTCGCTGCTTGGAGTTATGGTCCTGTCAAGGACTAGGACTGGGAGGGGGATTTAGCACCTCGACCTAAGGCGATCTTTTGTGCCTAAGTCCCTGAAGGAGCGACCCCGGGAGGGAGGGGTGAGGATGTGTGGACATATAGGCGGCCGGTTCAGGAGGTATGACAGAGAAGAGGGCAGGGTCTCTACATTTTCCAGTATCAAACTCCCCGGTGGCAGCTGGTACAACCGGTTCCCCCCACCCCTGCAGGCTTGCACATCCCATTGTTGGGTCCGGGACTCGGAGACCGCCCCATTCCGTAGGACGAAGTTTTAGAGAGAGAGCATCATTTTCTCTTGCCACGGAACGCCGAGAGTTCCGCCGACAATTGCAACCCTGAAATAACCAAGCAGATGAAAGGTGAAGTGAAGCGAAAAAGGAGGTGAAATGAAGGGACAGGAAATTCGGGGGATGTAATTATAATTAACCTTCCCAATATTCGCTAGGTGAGCCGAGGAAACCCCAGAAAAAACCCATGGATAAGGATGGTTAGCCTCGGGAATCGAACCCACGATCTCCCGAATGCGAGTCACACTCACTACCGCCTTCGCCACTTGCTCGGTAAAACAGAGTGTAACATTTCTATGAAACAAAAATGAGTGGAAAAATTCTTTAGACTTTAAGGCAATGCATGGATGAAAATAAAAAATTCAAGTCTTCTTCCGATTGCTTTGGTCTCATTGCTTTCTCTACCACGTACATAGTAGGTAGACAAGGTACTGCATTCCACCCTAAAATTCTATACCGAGATTTAACCAGAAGTACATGTTTTGAGGACCCCTGTATCCCAAAAAAGAAGCATTTTTAGAAAAAGGTCCATATGTGTGTCTGTGAACGGCATAACCCAAAAACGAAATCTCTGGCAAATACAAAACTTGCTATTTAAGTGCAGTAGCTTCCAAAGATTTTCAAGAAAATCCTCCATTCCGGACTACCCTTTACATGGAACATTATTAGCAATCTTTTATTTTCTAAAAATACCATATATTAAAGATATTTAATGGCCAAAAAAGTACATCTTGGATTTTCTGGAAATGCCTTGTGGGACTCTCTTTATTCGGAAGGAAATCTATATAGTCTTGTACAACTGGTAACCGTTAAGCGATAGAAGAAAACGTACTACACAAAAAATGTAGATCTCTTTAAAAGACACAATTTGTTTCAAATAACTTTTTTGTGGCATCAGCCATTTCTGAGATATTCTTTATTAACGATTCGCATTGTTCAATACTTAGCCGTTCTTTTCAAGTCCTGTCTCGCGATTCCCGTAGGGGGAGGGTCCGACCCTTTCAACTGCAATGGTTAGAGCGCTGCGTACCCCTAGCACACTGGTACTTCTGACGTTACTAGAAGTACGTCGGGCTGAACGTCTGAGCCCCTCCCGTTTGGTAGGTTGGTCTCATCGGGGCAGTGGTTCCCGATACCCATGGGAAGTTGGGTACGCCTGGGCCGATAACCCCCAGGTGGGGTTGTGAGACGCCCCAAGGTCCTCAGCCCTGGATAGCCGGCAGACGGTGTAGTAGTTTGCTGTCGGCCGTACCGAGGATTTTCGGTCAACCCTTTTGTGGTTGACGCACGCAACTGACGTATCCGCTTCTGTCCCTGCGCAAGCGGAGTGGGGCCTTTTTAAAGTTATAAGGTATTGACTTAACCTCTTCATGCATGAATTACACTAGTCTGCATTTTCAAACTTTTTGTAGATGATTTCTTAAAACCAGGTGTTCTTGAATCAAGTTTTTATGCTGATTCCAGAAATAACTTCCGTTTTTTTCTATCACGTCAGGTTTTTGCACAAAATAATAAGTAATGTTTTGACAATTTTACTAATGAGCGTAGAAAAGTATTCAAATACCATTTCACACAAGGTAAGTTTTTATTCAAGAAACATTTTAAGAATACTTTCACGAACTCCCTTAATTTATTTTATGACTACATTTTAACAAAACAAGAAGCCAAAGTGTTTCATTTAATTTTTTCAAACTTTCTCTTCTTTGACTTCCTTGCAGATCCTTGAAGATGACTGTCCCTCCTCAACATCCAACAGTAGTCGGCCATCGTAGCTTCATTCCATCTCCCCTGGTACCTCCGCTCCATTTCCTTAATATCTTGGTGAAAACGTTCACCCTGCTCTTCACTACAAGGTCCCAAATTTTTTGGAAAATGGTCGATATGTGAATGCAGAAAATGTACCTTTACACTCATGTTACAACCCATCTTCTTGAAATTTTCCAACATTGTTTCGACAATGGCCTTGTAATTAGGATCTTTATTATTGCCTAAAAAGTTTTCAGTAACTGATCAGAAGGCGGTCCATGCTTCTATTTCTCTCTCATTCATTGTCTTCTCAAAATCTTCATCCTTCATCAATTTCTTTATTTCAGGACCAACAAAAATTCCAGCCTTTATTTTGTCTTGTGTAATGAAGGGAAATTCCTTGGAAAGGTACTTGAAGCAGGGACCATCCTGTGGTAGAGCCCTTACAAATTGCTTCATCAAGCCCAATTTCATGTGTAGTGGCGGAAGCAATATCTTTGTATCTCTATATTTTTGAAGTGAAATTGTGAAAAAACTGTACGTGATAGAAAAAAACTAAAAGCAGTTCTGAAATCAGCATAAAAAGTGAGTCAGAATCACTTATTAGTTTTCAGTCATCCGATATCATGCAGACTGGTGTTATCAAGGAACATGTGAAAAAAATTTAATACTTTAAAATGTCAAATCCACATTAAATAATATGATTTCAGGCTCATCAATGTATATTATTACTTTTTGAACAAATTATGACCATGGTATCATATGTGTACATTATGCATTTGAGGCTTTAATACGAACATGCAAAAAAGTTTACAAAAGTGAAACTTTTGAGCAGCACGTACACTATGTGATCAAAAGTATCCGTACACCCCCACAAACATACCTTTTTCATCTTAGGTGCATTGTGCTGCCACCTACTGCCTGGTACTCATTATCCGCGACCTTAGGAGTCATTAGACATCGTGAAACAGCAGAATGGGACGCTCCGTGGAACTCACGGACTTCCAACGTGGTCAGGTGATTGGGTGTCACTTGTGTCAGAAGTCTGTACGCGAGATTTCCACTCTCCTAAACATCCCTAGGTCCACTGTTTCTGATGTGATAGTGAAGTGGAAACGTTAAGGGACATGTACAACACAAAAGCGTACGCCGACCTCGTCCGTGGACTGACAGAGACCGCCGATATTTGAAGAGGGTCGTAAAGAGTAATAGGCAGACATCTATCCAGACCATCATACAGGAATTCCAAACTGCATCAGGATCCACTTCAAGTATTATGACAGTTAGGCGTGAGGTGAGAAACCTTGGATTCCATGGTCGAGCGGCTGCTCATAAGCCACACATCACGCAGGAAAATGCCATACGACGCCTCGCTTGGTGTAAGGAGGGTCAACAGTACACGATTGAACAGTAGCAATACGTTGTGTGGAGTGACGAATCACGGTACACAATGTGGCGATCCGATGGCAGAGTGTGGGTATGGCGAATGCCCGGTGAACGTCATCTGCCAGCGTGTGTAGTGGCAACAATGAAATTCGCAGGTGGTGGTGTTATAGTGTGGTCGTGTTTTTCCTGGAGGTGGCTTGCACCCCTTGTTTTGTGTGGCACGATCACAGCGCAGACCTACATTGATATTTTAAGCACCTTCTTGCTTCCCACTGTGAAGAGCAATTCGGGGATGGCGATTGCATCTTTCAACACGATCGAGCACCTGTTCATATTGCACGGGCTGTGGCGGAGTGGTTACACGACAATAACATCCCTGTAATGGACTGGCCTGCACAGAGTCCTGACTTGAATCCTATAGAACACCTTTGGGATGTTTTGGAACGCCGACTTCGTGCCAGGCCTCACCGACCTACATTGATATCTCTCCTCAGTTCCGCAATCCGTGAAGAATGGGCTGCCATTCCCTAAGAAACCTTCCAGCACCTGATTGAAAGTATGCCTGCGAGAGTGAACGCTGTCATCAAGGCTAAGGGTGGGCCAACACCATATTGACTTACAGCATTGCCGATGGAGGGCGCCACGAACTTGTACGTCATTTTCAGCCAGGTGTCCGGATACTTTTGATCACGTAGTGTATGTTACTTCATGCGGAAGTTCTCAATATATTCAGGGCGTATTACATTTCTTACACTTACATCTCGGTCTTCGTTTACATGTGTCATCATGACAACGCATTGTCTTTTCTTAGTCACCATCCATAAGATTATAAATAACGTCTCCCATGGAATCTTAAGTTAGCAATTGCTGTATTTAAAACAGCTGTGTGTTTCTTAGATCGTGTGTCGGCAACAGCATCATTTCAAGAGCACCCTCTCTTCTTTTCGTGTTCATAATCAAGCACAATAAATCTGAATTTCGCAAAATAACATTTATTGCCATTAATAACTCTATGAAGTGTTTATACATTTACTAGTATGATATTAACATGTGGAAAACACTTCATGTACCATTTCTTATTTTTGAAGTAATGGGGCCAATGGTCACTCAACCATAGGATCCAGAAGATCCGCTCTACCCATGTACATGTTGACTAAATGGATCAGAAATAGAAATCATGAATTTTTCTTTCTATTCCACCTTTTAGCTTCATTTTCTTCTGCTTCTAATGTAGGTGGTCCTTCTTGTATATCAGGAACAAAAATTTCTTCTCCATTTCCCTTATAACAGCTCTCAGAAGATGCTTACTTTCAGAATCTGAAGGTGGTGGTAATTTCACAATCTCCTCTTTTGATAATTGGTATTTCTGTCCTTTACTAAATTGAAAATTTGTAATACCGTACCTGAAATACTCAAAACAATTCTCATAAGCAAGAATACAAGATTATTAGATAGAAACACTGTGGTGTAAAATTACGAATGGTTACATAACCTCAAAGTATTCAGCACACCTAAATGCATGATGTTATCATTTGTGTACATCAATATTTTCCGAAATTATTAATATTTTTATTAATTAATTTCAAGTTATTTATGCATAGTAACTAATAATAGATACGTACATTTTAAATAATATTTTTTGCCCTTTTATAAAATGAATTTGTATGTAAAACATGGTTCCAAACTTCTGCAAACTAGTACTTCCAATCAGGTGTTGACACTCCATCCTTCGAGATGTATTGCTTCATCCAGGCAGTGCTGCATTCTTGTGCACTTTTGTAGCAATACGTTCTGGTATCAAACGTTACCTTCATGCATTGATGGGTGGTCCTAATGCTATACCTGTGAAATAAAAGGAAATCAAATCATGTATTATCATATGATACCTTCATGCATGATGAGGCTAATGGAAAACCCCATGGCAGAAAGTGACACTCGGATGACGCCTTCCCCTTGGTTCTAGAAGGGGGAGCCTTGGTTCCAATTAGACCTTTATTCTTGTTTCTGACGATGTCATGGAAACAGTATGGAATTTTAAGGCCAGCATATAGCGTCCAGTTGTTAAACATTTGACTGTCGCTGTTCCCTTTGTATCTAACGAAATGTGTAATGTAGCTATTTCTGTAAAGGTTTATCTCGATTAAACTGAAGTAGATAGAAAAATAAACTTTCGTAAAAATAATTTGTCTGCCCGCTAATAAGCAATAGAGAGTGGAGAAAGGTATATGAATGTAACCTATAAAACTTTTTTTTACTCAGAACATAAACATTTTGGACACACAACATTTTAACAACTGTGTAAAACAGTTGTTAAGATATTAGTCTTTTTAACCATAATTAATCACTTTTTGATATGTAATATGAAATATTCCTTGCACCCTAAAATTTATCGTATCACTCCCAAATTTTAATTTCAGCTTAGTATATATTGTTGTACAGGCGATCCTTATTTCTAATTAGCTTAAGAGAAACAGATTGTTTTGTTCACATATTGTTGAATGTTTCAACGTTTTCAATTTGAGTTATGGAAAATAATTAATTTCATTTTAAAAATTTAATATTCTTTTAAATAGTGATCAGTAATGTTTAAACCTGTTATTCTTGAAGCTCTCCTTAAACTTTCAAGCTAATAAGTTATAAGCTGTGGTCCAGGGGGTATTTTGAAAAGTGAAAAATGAAGAAACAAAGAAAAGAAAAACTTGATGTGCTGCACTCGCATAACTTTCTCTACTCTTGTACAAACTATTTCTACAAACGCTTTTTCTCCATATGCTTCATGTTAATCGAGATAAACATTTGCAGCCTTTAAGTGATAGTCAAACCTTTTAAGAGCTGGTTGCTATGTGGAGCATTCCATTCTCTTTGCATTACCAGGATATAAAAAAACGAATAACGAATTACCATTTGAGAAAAAGTATATTGGAAAATTCAAACAAATAAGAATGAATATCTCTGGAATGATTCACTCGACAAAACAAAATGTATATACATAAATTCTATGTTTTAACGAGATCTACATTTGTTGTGTAGTGTGTACCTATCCGACTTTTCGTTTTCGAGTTATGCTGTTCACACACATAGACACAAATCCACACAGACACACACCGGAACCATTTTTAAATATGCTTTTATTGGATTCACAGGGCCTCAAAACATGTATTTCCGGTGAAATCTCGGTATCGAATTTTTTTAGTGGAATGCAATACTTACCCTACTTACTATACGTAGTAGAGAAAGTAAAAACGAATAACTAATTCCCATTTGAGAAAAAGTATAAATATTACAAAATTAAAACAAGTAATATCTCGGTGATGGTTCACTCGGCAAGAAAATGTATATGACAAATCATTGTTTTATGGAAATCTACATATTTGGTGTAGTAAATTTTGTCTGTCTCTTACGGTTTATCAGCTATGCGAAGGTCATTCAGAATAAAGAGAACTTTTGGGGACATTTCCAGAAAATTTAAGATATACATTTCGTTTGCCATGAAAATATCTTAAACACATAATATTTTAATCAAAATCGTTAGAGCCATTTGTGAGAAAATAAAATGTTCTAAAAATGTTCCTTGTAAAAGGGTAATCTGGGATAAGGGGATTTTCTTTACAATCTTCGTGTCGCATCCTTGGAAGATACTAAACTCAAATACCAAGTTTGGTAATTATCCGACTTTTCGTTTTTGAGCTATGCTGTTCACAGTCAGTCACACACACACGGACATGTTTCCAAAAATGCTTTATTTGGATTCGGGGCACCTCAAAACATGTATTTACGGCGAAATCTCGGCATCGAATTTTTGGGCGGAATGTAATACTTCTCCTACTTACTCTACTCTACTACTCTGGTGTAGTACTACGTAGTGGAGTAAGTAAAACTAGAGTTTAAAGCTCAACGCGGTGCTTTATCTAAATGTTACAGGGCCAACTAGAATACTATTTGTGGCTTTAAAAGTTTTAATATTAAAAAGTCAACCATGTAGCATAAAAGTA
Source organism: Deroplatys truncata (assembly GCA_030765065.1). Taxonomy (NCBI): domain Eukaryota; kingdom Metazoa; phylum Arthropoda; class Insecta; order Mantodea; family Mantidae; genus Deroplatys; species Deroplatys truncata. The sequence continues at coordinate 311,845,042 of CM060975.1, read as the reverse complement.
GGTACAAGTTACAAATATAATAAAAATCTAAAATTTTCAAATTGTTTTAGAAGATATCACCGATGCATTTGCCTTAAGCGTAAGACCGCATTTGCCTTGATATATTTAAGCTTAGTCATTTCATGCTACAAACAAGATTATACACGACACAGACAGGATAAAACATCTGCTCACGAGAAGACTGCTGGGGAAATAAGGAAAACGAGACGATCATGAGGGTGAAAGCAATTTGTCTTTCAGTATTGACATTTTCTTGTGTTCTCCGGTTTCTATTGTTTTTCTCCAATAACTTCTTGTTTACCAGCGAAAACCGCCGCATTCTTGGGGTTCTGTAAACAGCTTCAAGCACCAAACAGGAAAATCGAGGAAGGATACTTCCGAACATTTCAACTTAGACAAAAATGACGTGTTACAACATTATAATATTAAGTATCTGGCGGTTATATGGATGTGGTGAATGTATTTTACTCTGTGCGCAACGTATGCGGCAGTTCGATGGTTAGTGGATGCGTATGTGGTGCTTCGGGAATTATTATTCAGGGTTCTTATACGTACCAGGTGGCCCAAACAAGCCATTCTTTGCAGTTTTATATTTCCCGCATACGTAAAGCGCAAAAGAAGTTGCCGCATCACTGCTGTACAAAGCGGCAGTGCAGGTGCAAAGCATAAGGTCACAGGTAGTGTTGCTATCTGCAGATGTTTACGTGGTAGCTTCGTACTGATAAGCGTCGCGTGGTCCCCTGCATGCAGTTCGAGCCAGGTCATTTAGACAAAAAAAATCTGATGTGTTACACTCACATGACTTTCTCTACTCTTGTACAAACTATTCTTACAAACGCTTATTCTCCATCTACTTCATGTTAATCATATAAACATTTGCAGACTCTATCTTATTGCTAATTTTCTTGTAGATGTAAGGGGAATATATATTTACAAGGGCAATACAGAAATATAGTAGCCTTTAAACACATACATATCTGTTAATAGCTGGTTGCTAGGTGCAGCACCATTCCCTTTGCCACAGATTAATACTCTTTGCATATCCAAGACAAAAAAATGAATAACGAATTCCCATTTGAGAAAATTATTGAAAAATTTAAGGGAATAACAAGCAATATCTCGAAAATGGTTCACTCAACAACAAAAATGTATATGACATAAATTGTGTATTTTAACGCGATCTACATTGTTTGTGTAGTAAATTTTGTCTATCTCTTATGGTTTACCAGTTATACAAAAGTCGTTCACAATGCAGAACACTTTTGGAGACATTCCCAGAAAATTCAAGATATACATTTTATTTGTCATGAAAATATCTTACAAATATGATATTTTAATCAAAATCGTTAGAGCCATTTTTGAGAAAATTAAAATTTTCGAAAAATGTTCTATGTAAAGGGTAATCTGGGGTGAAGGGATTTTCTTGTAAACCTTCGTGTTGCATCTCTGGAAGATACTGAACCTAAATACCAAGTTTGGTATTTATCCGACTGTTCGTTTCTGAGTTATGCTGTTCACAGACACACACACACACACGGACATGTTTCCAAAAATGCTTTTTCTGGATTCAGGGGATCTCAAAACATATATTTCTGGTGAAATCTCGGTATCGAATTTTTGGGTGGAATACAATACTTCCCCTACTTACTATTCGTAGTAGAGAAAGTAAAAATACAATTCTGTTTACTCTTATTAACTTTGCGACACCAATTGGCTTACCATATAGTGGTACTGATTGGAGATTAACTGTCATGAAATTAAATGTGTGCTCAGGTTTGCGTCAAGCGGCAATTCTGAATTCGTGTTAATGTGCAAACTGTTTATTAAATAACTGATAATACCTCCCACAACACACATATAGTACTCTCACATTGAAATACCAGCTTCTGGGAATATCGTGAACATCTTTTTACTTTCTCTACTACGTATAGTAAGTAGGGGAAGTATTGCATTCCACCCAAAAATTCGATACCGAGATTTCACCGGAAATACATGTTTTGAGACCTCCTGAATCCAAAAAAAGCATTTTTGGAAACATGTCCGTGTGTGTGTGTCTGTGTGTGTGTGTGTGTGTGTGTGTGTCTGTGTGTGTGTGTGTCTGTGAACAGCATAACTCAAAAACTAACAGTCGGATAAACACCAAACTTGGTATTTACGTTCAGTATCTTCCAGAGATGCGACACGAAGATTTTCAAGAAAATCCCCCCACCCCAGACTACCCTTTACATGGAATATTTTTCGAAAATTTTAATTTTCTCAAAAATGGCTGTAACGATTTTGATGAAAATATAATATGTTTAAGATAATGTCATGAGAAATCAAATGTATATCTCGAAATTTCTGGGAATGTCTCCAAACGTATTCTTCATTATGAACGACTTTTGCATAACTGGTAAACCATAAGAGATAGACAAAGTTTTACTACACAAAAAATGTAGATCGCGTTAAAATACACAACTTATATCATATACATTTTTTTTGTTGAGTGAACCGTTTTCGAGATATGCTTTTTATTTCCTTAAATTTTCCAATACTTATACTTATTCTCAAATTCGTTATTCATTTTTACTTTCTCTACTACGTATAGTAAGTAGGGGAAGTATTGCATTCCACCCAAAAATTCGATACCGAGATTTCACCGGAAATACATGTTTTGAGACCTCCTGAATCCAAAAAAGCATTTTTGGAAGCATGTCCGTGTGTGTGTCTGTGTGTGTGTGTGTGTGTCTGTGTGTGTGTCTGTGAACAGCATAACTCAAAAACGAACAGTCGGATAAACACCAAACTTGGTATTTAGGTTCAGTATCTTCCAGAGATGCGACACGAAGGTTTTCAAGAAAATCCCCCCACCCCAGATAACCCTTTACATGGAACATTTTTCGAAAATTTTAATTTTCTCAAAAATGGCTCTAACGATTTTGATGAAAATATCATATGTTTAAGATAATGTCATGAGAAATGAAATGTATATCTCGAATTTTCTGGGAATGTCTCCAAAAGTATTCTTCATTGTGAACGACTTTTGCATAACTGGTAAACCATAAGAGATAGAAAAATTTTACTACACAAAAAATGTAGATCGCGTTAAAATACACAACTTATGTCATATACATTTCTTTTGTTGATTGAACCGTTTTCGAGATATTGCTTGTTATTTCCTTAAATTTTCCAATACTTGTACTTTTTCTCAAATTCGTTATTCATCTTTTTATATCCTGGACATGCAAAGAGAATGGAATGCGCCACATAGCAACCAGCGTTAAAATATTTGACTATCGCTTAAAACCTACCATATTCCCCTTGCATCTACAAGAAAATTACCAATAAGATTGGAATCTCGATATCTCGATAACATGAAGCATATGGAGAATAGGCGTTTGTAAAATTAGATTGTACAAGAGTAGAGAAAGTCATGTGAGTGTAACACATCAGATTTTTTTTTATTGAATTTGTTGTTTGCTTTTGCCCCAAGTCCTTGCAATTCTTGTATATAGTTTTCTTTTTTGTGATTTGTGGATTTTAGACTTAAATGAAATACAACTCTTTTCATAAATCTGACTCCAATAAGTTGTGTGCATTCAATTAACTATCATGGGGAGAAATGCCGGGATGGTCCGACGGCAGTAGACGAACGGATTCATAAAGCAGAGCCGCGGCATGATAAGCTAATCAGCTCTTAATTATCAAGATGCCGTTTTAGAACATATAGTCATTAGCAGGCATAGCAATTTCTAAGCATTAAAGCCAGCAAGAAGGAAAGAAAGATCCGTGGTTCAAATTCCGTTATGGCATTGCATTTTTCAGCCTTGTCCTACACACGACTTGTGTGTAAGAACAATTAATTAGATTAACCGACCTAATAGTTGGTTAAATTATGAAGCCCGGGATTTAACGTACCTACGACACTGTAACTCGTCATTGAGGTATACCATCTCAAAATAATTGGAGATCTACTTGTGGTTTCCCGGAAAAAAAATGTGAGTCAGTTGGGGAATTTATTGTCATGCCGATATGTTGCCACGGTAACCCAGTTGTTTAGAGCAACCGGACGGAAACCGGACGATTCGTGGTTGAAATCCCAGCTATGGCATGGAATTGCTTAAACCGGTTCTAACTTTCTAGGAAGGAAGTAAGGTTGAACTGTCATTGGACTATGGCAGGGAGGTCGCAGATAACAAACCACCCCATCCCTCATACAGACTCTTGGCAGCACTCCGAGTGGTTTTTACCTGTCAGTGAACATTGGCCGCTGTTGTTTTGTTTGAGTGTAGATAACTCATCATTAGCATCATGGGAATTAATACGATAAAATGGATATGAACTCCTTTACCGTGAGTTAAATGATGAGTAATTAGATGTAACGCGGCACATGTATTATCAGTGTGTTACGAATACGCGCGAATCAAGACGAACATAGGATAGGATGGGAGGGAGGGAAGGATCGCCTTGCCTCTTGCCAGTATTCCCTAAGGCACGAAGAATCACGACTTGATACGAATGAACCCGAGTAGTGAAGTAACAGGTGGACCAACAGATCTTGTTGTTATGGTTTTGTATGAACACTCCTCGACGTACTTAACTGTTAATTGGACTCGTTATTTGGAAATTAGGATTGAGGGATGTAACGGTCGGAACTGTCACTAAAGAATAACACCTCCCACTCCTAATTCTTATGTCCAAAAATGTCAGAAAATAAGAGATAATTGCTAGGACATGACAACAAAAACCTTAGTCTCTCCAAAACTCGGTAATAAGACACTGGTTAAATCCGCAACAGTTAGGTAATGAACGTATAACTTGTTTGTTACAGGCACGTACCAGGGACAATGGTTGAGAGGTATGAGGCATGGCTACGGCGTCAGAGCCAGCGCACCCTTCGGTATGGCGTCACATTACCGTCCCAACAAGACGGTGCGCGCCTCCATGACGTCCTTACGTAGCACCGAGGGAGGAGATCCTGCGGCTGAGCGAGACAGGAGGGTGGACGACTCTCGGGGAGGTTTCGTCCTCAAAGCGCGCAGTGATGAGCCGCCGGCGAGGAGGAGGTCCTTGGTGGAGAGTGGCAAGAGCGTAAAGACATTCTTCACGGTAAGATTTCTAATATCGTCTGCATTGTATCTAGAAACCACCAACTCTTTGTATTAACATTTAATAATTTTATTTCCTCTCTTCGGCCTAGTATGTGGTAACAAACTTTTATTCACTTAGCTTTCTGTGTATTTAACGTGCGATTCTTTTTCGACTGTTTCCCTTTAACTTCTTTGCTTATATCGGAGCTTTGACTTGAGACACTTCTAAGGGTGTTTGCAATTCTCTGACTGTAGGTTTTTTAAACTTTCTTTTAATGTTTACCACGAAACGTTTCTCACATTCATGCTTCCAGACTCTGTGGAAGGTAGGGAATGACTCCAGCTAAAGAAAACTCCCCCTGTCTCAGCCGGTAATCAAACCCCGGACCTCTCAGTTGAGAAGACAGGACGCTGACCACTCAACCACAGAGATAGTTATGTCTGATTTGTCCTAAAATTAAACAAATCAAAGAGGTTGCACATTTCAGTATTTCATACGTCATATGACTTCCGTTCATTAATAATTTACTCATTAATTCTCTGATGTTACCTGTGCAGTTAAAATACGTAAACTAAGTTTAGAAAAAAAACAAGCCAGGCCAAGTTAAACAGTTCCAATACAAGACCCATCCTCCAACTTTGCACTAACGCAAGTATTTGTAATCAGCTACCAAAGTGACACTGATCAGAATGTACGTTGTATCACAACACAACAGTTGCAGGCCGATTGTATCGTTGTGACAAGGCGGAAGGTAGTCTAGGGTGGGGGAGAACGGCTGGCAGTATTCCCCTTGCGTGGAACACACTCACTCGGAACGCCTGGTGATTCAGTTTACCTCACGCTGTGTATGCGCCTGCTGCTCTGTTACAACTGAACCAACACCCCTCCCAGAAGGTAAATGGAGTCCAACTACTGCGCATACAGATAAGCCTGTCACGTCGAAACAATCGTAATATGATGTGAGACCTTGGAAGTGCCATACATCCAAGTTACAATAGAGAGTACGTAGTGGTACTATGTAACAGTTAAAAGTATGTACAGAGTGAGCCAAAAGACTCCGAACTGGCTGTGCGGTGTTTTTCCTTCCCGCGTCCTCGGCGCTCCTTGCCGTCTGCCGCTAACATAGAAAGCAGCGGCTGAAACCATACATTTTTAAAACTACTTTTAAAGGCTTTACTCACCAACTTTACGAAAGTCGTTGTCCATTCATTTTTGGCACTCCCTTAGGAAACTATCCATCACTCGCCGTAGTTCACGTTGAGAAATTTCCTGGCGGATATTTTGTTTTAATTCTTCCAGGGTGTGTAGGTTTGTCTTGTACACTTTGTGTTTTATTTTATGAACAATATTACCGGCTGCGCGGTGTTTTTCCACTGGACGTGTAGAAATATGATAAAAACATAAAGCACTGCTGCTATAAACAAAGTCACGCTGTTGTGGTTTTGAGTTAACGGTGATGTGATGTAGTTCAGTTATTACGAGTTATTTATTATTTTATCCTGTGCTTAGTCACAAAGGATATTAAGGTTCAGTATATGTTTTCTACTGCACAGCGTGTATTTATTTATAATTCTTATGTGTTAACTCGGTCAGCTCGGCAAGTGAAAGTACGATTTGCAGAAAGATTTCAGGTGTAAACGTTCCAGACCGTACAACAATCCATGAACTTAAAGACAGCGTTCGGTACTTACCGAAGAAACATTAGACGACATCGGTCATCGTTTGGAAAATTCCCCCCAAAAATTCCATGATGGATAGTTTCCTAAAGAGGTGCCATAAATGTAGGTAGGTAGTGGTGGTATTTATTAAGTATTTAGTATTACATTAATTGCATAACACAGTCGCATGGGTCATAAGACCGTACATGCTCTCTAGAAAAATACCTGGTCTGTATACGTGACTTGCAGTATCAACCAGAAAACAACTATTTTTTTACAATCACCGCACTATATACATACATACATATAAAATTGAAAAAAAAAAAACCACACACTGAATCACACACTCAAACACACACACACACACACACGGTCGCGCACAAGTACTCAAGCACCACATATGTTTAAAGAAAAATTACATAAACACCTTATCTCTTAGTACACGTACTTCCATTAAGTATGTGCCCAAGCTTGGCCAGTTTTGGCTGTTTAGAATCATGTCCCAGCATGCTGTCCTCCGTCTGTTGGAAGCCAAAAATACTTCCGGTAATAGTTTTTTCCTAATACCCTCCGTCTGCCCGCATGCTGCCAAAATATGCGTCCAGCCTTCTTGTTCCCCGCATAATGGGCAAATCCTCCTGCCATCGTCATCAACAATCTTGCGAGCTTTCCACCCTCCCAACCTAAGCCATGCTATTCCAGTCCTCTGTTTTATACTCAATTCCAAAATATATGTTTCCTTACCCCACCTAGTTTTTATTTCATTTTGTAGCTCCAATGTTGATCTTTGTCTACATTCAGATTCGATTTTCTGCCTGTTTATATCGCATAGTCGTCTTTTGACCTTTCTTACAGCACTGTGTGTATTTTCATTACCCCTTTGCCAGATATCATTTAAGCCAATTTTTGATAATTCGCGTTGCAACCCCGTGGCCCACCATTTTGGATGCCCTATGTTGTTTATTTGATGACGATAACATATTGCTCTCAGAGTTGTTTGATCGCCTTTAATTATTCGCAGCCAGTACCTAACTACGTTTAGTTTAGCAAATACAGCATCTTCCCAGCATCCTACCTCATGTATGGACAACGACGGTGGCCAGTTTCAGCATCTCCTTTCGTAAAGTTGGTAAGTAAAGCCTTTAAAAGTAGTTTTAGAAATGTTGTATGGTTTCAGCCGCGGCTTTCTATGATAGCAGCAGACGGCAACGAGCGCCGAGGACGCGGACAGGAAAAACACCGCGCAGACGGTTCCGAGTCTTTTGGCTCACCCTGTATTAGGCGGCATAAAGAAGCTGTTCTTTGCAGTTTTATGTTTCTTGCATACATAAGTGTAAAAGAAGCTATCGCATCACTGACTTTTTTCAACGGAGCAATGCAGGTACGAGGCGAAAGTTCATTGGGGTAACAGTTGCTCTCTGCAAGTGTTTACTTCGTGGTTTCGTACTGATAAGCGTCGCACCTTCACCTGCTTGCAGTTAAAGGAAACCAATCAGTGGCAAAGGTCTCAGAAAAAAGAGGAGGTACCACAAAAAATATACTGGGATAATAGAAAATTCAACCAAAGAACTGAAGCATTGAAACTCAAGGACCACTAAGTCATGGACATTGAGATGGCCCCTCTGTGGAGGTCATCGACGGCACAGCCAGAAGGGACCTCAGATGATAGCAATTCCCGTGCAACCGGCGGGTTGACGTCCATATCATCATTCCAGCTGCAAGAAGGATCGACAGGATTTGGAGCAATATACGTAATCTGTAGACATAGCCTCTTGTGGGAGTTCGTCAACCAAAACAGCCGCGTTCCCAGAGGGGGCTACTCATTGGTCGGAACAGGAAGCACACGGGTGGTCTTCAACCCGCTGCGCCTTACCATGACGACCGCTCTTACGGCGCTTACTAGTCGCTAGCAGGTGGCAACTGTTTCTCACTGTCACCGACATTAAACGTAGTTAAATGGAGTTCCTCTGAAGAGTGTGTCGGTTCATAGTTTGACTATCAGAAGCTTCCGAGATAGGAATCACTTTTTCACAACACTAGGTACTGTATCACACACAGCCGAGGCAATCATCCCCATAGGGGCAGAGTGTACACTCCGATGTAGTAACTGCAACAACATCAAATGTCGTCCTACGTGGTGTAGTGGCTATCATGCTAGCCTCTAGTTCCCGAAGTCGTGGCTTCAAACCCGGCAGAGGGCGATGGATTTTTTCAGACGTAAAAATCCTTAGCGTGGCTTCCTCCCGAAGAGAATCAAAGCCGGCGGTGCCGTGTCGTAGATTTACGGTACGTAAAAGAACCTCAAGCCTGATAAAGAGGCCTCTGAGCAAAATTATAGGTCTTTCACGCCCAATATTGAATGGGACACTAAGAACCACAGCAGTTAAAGAGCGTCCATAAATAAAAATCCAATTTAATTTAATTTGCAACACCAGAAGACGCGGACGAGTGTCCCAAATCATGCGGGCACAATGGCGGTGTTTCCACTAACAAAGTCTCTGTCGCGCGACCGCGGGAATGGACCACCGGAGAATGAACTAGGTGACAGACTGGAATGACGTAGCACAGGCAATTCCCGCACGTAATTTGAGACAGTCCCGGCTACTCTACCTCCCTAGGGGTTTGCAAAATACCGCGATTCCATGGGCAATCACTCTTGAAATGTCCAGGTAGCTGACAACAGACGCACGTGGGCGGCTTACCAGGATAAACCACTTGTCGGATAAAGAGGATTCAGACCATTGATCTGTAGGAAGCTAGAGTATCAATAACCACAGTCTTTGACACCTTCAATGGTAAATGGTACAGTTTGACTACCCGGTATCCAACACCTGCATGTTCCAATTTGACGTGCGACGTTCACCGCTAGAAAAAACAAATGCTGCATCTCCATGGGTACGCTCAAGAATGTATTTTAGCAGCGATTCACGCTGAGCCATTAAATAAAAACACCTGTTAAGATTATCCGACTATGTCACAAGTGCCTGCTCAATAGGGAGCTTTAAGATATCGTAAATCCACTCATGAATTTCGTAAGCTAAGACCTTCGGCGTGTTACATCCAAAGCTAATTTTGACAGTACTCTGCCTTTCCACAAACACACTCATGTTCACAAACTGGAAAAACAGATTGTAAGAAATGGGTGAAGACCGGGACACAAATCCCACTCAATAGGATTTCAGCGCACGGCGAAGAGACCGCAACTGAGTTCAAGCCAGGTCGTTCAAGCTAACAGGTAACATGTTCACCAACAATAAATCCACGCATGTGGTTATGATCTATGGAAAACGCACCGGAATGCGACTGAGGCTCCAAGGTTCTGTTCTAAACGATTTCCGGCCTGACCTCTGCTTTCTGCTCGGTTATTCGACGTGCAGAGATGCAATTAAGAACACATGGATCATTCCAAGTATTATTATTCCTTAACCACTGATTTTTCTCATCGTAATTGGGGCAAAGAAGAACTGCAGCTGACCTGGGGGATCAAGGACTTCAACAACGGATTTTGAAGGAGCGTAAATAGTGCCCCTTTAAACTGCACTTTACAGCATCAACTTTATGGGAACGATTTGCAAAATCGCGTACCTGTTTGAAGAAACCTCTTAGAGAAAATAAACGATAAACCAGTGTTCACCAGGCGGGTATTTATGAGGAGAAGAATGTAATTTCGCCAATGACTCCAGTGCAAACAAACATGATCTCCGTCATTGGGCTCCTGAAAATCCCCACTGGTCACGATCACATTACACGCAAGCTTAGTGGAATGTCAATGTGTGCTACAGCATTCGGGAGAAAACAATAGGCCAGTTTACTTGGCTCCTAGGCATACTGTGCAGCTTTATTTGCAATTTCACCAGAATGGGCTGAATATTGAGGACCTTCTAAAAGACATCCCAGTTTAGTTAGTTCCAAGTCACTGGCTTCAGCATAATGCTACACCATCCCATTATTCTAGAGGAGCTAAAGAAAATCTCAATGTGTACTCCGGACCGTGGATAGGTCACGGTGGTTAAATTCGATGGCCAGCGAGATTGTCTTATGACTTATTTAATTGTGATTTTTAACTTTGGGAGAACTTCCAAACAACAAACCTCCATACCTTATAAGAAGTGAAAGAAAGCATCACGCGAGAAATTAACTCAATTTCTCCAATGTGAATGAAAAGTTCCTGAAAAGATGCCAGAAACATGAAGCTGGAGAAGGACAACATTTTCAACATATCCTATGATAAAGTATGTGATTATTATTATTATTATTATTATTATTATTATTATTATTATTATTATTATTATTATTATTATTGTTGTTGTTGTTGTAATTGTACAGGGTGATTTATGAATAACTGACACATTTCTTTCTTTAATTATCGTGTTCGAAATTCACTCAACGCCAGCATTTTAGCATCAAATTAACAGAATGTTCTGGAGTTTCGATTGCCTGTCATTACATGCGCAGATGTTCATGTTTTATTTATAATTGCTAGAGTTATTGTCGGCAACTGTTTGAGATTTTGTTCTAGTCAACGTGAAAATGGAGTACACACTAAATGAACGATTCTCCCTTGTAAAATAATACTGGATTACGAATTCAATTACAGCTACTCAAAGGGCATACCAGAGAGAATTTGGTGTTCGGAATCCTCCCCAAAGAAACACAATACTGGGACTGGTAAACAAATTGGAAACAATTGGATCTCTGGTGAGTGAAAAAGACTAAACTCGTTCATCTAGGCTTCCCAAGGTTGTTGTTGACGTAAGAGCACGACTAGATCAGTCAGCCAAAAATATCATTAAGACGTTTGTCGCAGGAGACAGGGTACAGCTACTCAATGTGTCAGAGAGCTGTGAAAAGTGCAGGCCTAAAGCCGTATAGGATTACGGTTGTCCATTAGTTACAGGAACCAGATAAGGATAGACGACTGAATTATTGTCGTTGGTTTCAGACGTTTATTGTGCAAAATCCTGCCATATTGTCCATCACATGATTCACATATGAAGTATGGTTCCATTTATCCGGCTATGCACCTATGCACCCGGTTAAAATGGGAGTTTGGTGCGCAATATCCGCACAGGGAATAATGGGACCAATTTTTTTTAAACAATGTGAACACTGCAGAGTACCGACGGATTTTCATGGAGTTTGCTGAGCAACTAGATGATGTAGAGCTGAGTCAAGGTTATTTTCAGCAGGACGGCGCTACATGCCATACATCAATTGAATTCATGGCACTAATTGCAAGTTTCTTTGACGACCGGATAATTTCCAAGAACCTGTGGCCACCGAGATCTCCGGATTTGACATCGCCGGACTTCTTTCTATAGGGTTACTTAAAAGACAGGGTTTATGCCATACGTCCCCAGACATTGGACGATCTGAAGCACAACATTACACAGGAGATTCAAGCTATTGACAACAGAGTCCTCCAACGAGTGGCTAGTAACATGGAATGACGTGTTGAGTTGTGCCTTATGCAGGATGGAGGACATTTTCAACATTTGCTATAGAGGTAAATAATCTTCCAAGATTCCTCTGCATTTCAGGTATAATAAGTTGTCGCTAGCATAACTCGTTTTGAAATAATTAAAGAAATAAGTGTCAGTTCTTCATAAGCCACCCTGTATATGTAAATATGAGGGCGTGAGCAGTTGCGGGTGTATAATAACTGTTTCGTCGGGCGTCCGAGCTGCGGCGGCCGGCTTATGAGCTGACGTGCGGCGACCACAGTGTGAAAGAAAAGTACCATACTTAGGCAAGCAATTTTATAAAGGCAATATTGAGAGTAGATAATATTTATTTCTATGTTAGTGAGAATAATAATTTGTACTAGAGGTTACACATTATGTATTAGTTATGAGGCTGTATTTAATTGGAAAATTGTGTAACTTCTTTCCAGAAACCTCTTTCCTTTCGTTGTCTAGCTTGCCAAGTCGACCCTAAATCAATTTTTCCAACACCTCTTTAATTGTGTTGACCCAGGTATTACACCCTGTCGCATCCTCCTGTACATGTAAGCATTGTTTGAAGATATGAAATTTGTAGAAATTAATCTTAATGTTCACCAGCATTCAGTCGGAGTGTGTGGTGTTCTCTATTGCAGAGGATGAGGAAGCAGCGCAGTACAGGCGACCTGGACAAGCGAGGAGGTAATTCGGCCAGCATAAGAAGTACCAGTTCAAACGCCTCGTGGATCAGCACGGAATCCTCGCAGTCCGGGCTCACCAACGCCTCCGTTCACACGGACTCCAATGCAAGCTTCGTGGTTGAGGTATGGTATCTCAATGTGCTCTAACATCCCTTTAAATCAGTCATAACGTCATATTAAGATAACCATTTGTTAAATTCTAGTTTGATGAACAGTAGTCTGTATATATCTTTCTCTTCTGCGTACAGTAGATAGGAAAAGTACCTATTACATGCCACCCAAAAATTATATGTATAGATTTCACTGGAAATACATGTTTTGAGGCCCCTGAATAAAAAAAAATTAAGAAAAATATCCACGCGAGTGTGTGTTTTGTCTGTGAACAACATAACTCAAAAAAGTAAAGTCGGATAAATACCAAACATTCTATTTAAGTTCAGTATCTTCCAAAAATGCGACACGAAGATTTTCAAGAAAATCCCCAACACCAAACTACACTTTATACGGGACATTTTTTAAATTTGTTATTTTTAAAAAGTGGCACTAACGACATAGACTAAATTCCATATATATAGGGTTTTTCAACAAGAGTGTCCTATCTTTGAACTTAAATAAAACACGTTCTATAAATGATAGAGGTTTATTTCCTTTTTTTGTGGAGCATAATTAATGTCATTACGTGTGGAAGAGAACATCAGTTAAGTGACCGCCGCGACTTCGTTGGGTTGCGCGTATACGGTTGACCCAATTTTCAGCGACAGAAGAACGTAAATTAGGTCCAACTTCACGAACAACACGCGTGATGTTATTCATAAGATCATTTACTGTTTCTGGCTTGTTGACATAAACTCGAGATTTAACATAGTAGGGCCAGTTAACATCACCACCACGGGAAATGATGAAACCTCTGAACTTCTCCTTCAAAAGATAGATTGTTTCGAGAGCATTATGACATGTGGCACCATCTTGCTGGAACTAGATGTTTCTGAGATCCATACCATCCAATTGAGGTCAAAAATAGTCCCTTATAAGAGACCGGTATCTTTCTCCATTGACAGAGCTTCTCCATCTTCATCTTGGAAAAAATATGGACCAATGATTCCACCATAGCAAAATCCACACCACACAGTAACCTTTTGGGGATGAAGTGGTCGTTCTTGAATCTGCATTGGTTTGTGATTGCTCCAATAGCGGCAATTTTGTTTTTAACACAACCATCCATCCAAAAGTGGGCTTCGTCGCTGAAGATAATTTTTCGACAAAAACCCGGGTCAGCATCCAATTGCTCCATAGCCCAGTCAGCGAATACACGGCGCAACTTATGGTCGTTGGGCTTTAGTTCTTGAGTTAACACCATTTTGTAAGCGTGAAACTTCAAGTCCAGATGCAGAATTTGCCAAGTTGTGGTCGCCGAATCGTTCTCTCGCAGGGACGATTATACAAACCGTAAACTTCACGCAATACACGGAAGTTTTGGCGAACAGATGATCCATTTTGATAATAAATTTTCACAATTTTACGCGTTGCTGAATGCTGTAACGTTCTATGACTATTTTTATATAACAACTGCAACCACATGAAAAAAATGACTGCTGTAACTCAATAACAACGGCAGCTATCACATGTTAAAGATAGGACACTCTTGTTGAAAGACCCTTTATTAAAGATGAAGTCGAGACACGTCATATGTCAGAAGCTCTAAGGGGTTGGTCCACCTCAAACATTTTAATTCCCTTTGCTCATCTTGAGGAGCAGAAAAGCTGGGATCTGATCAATTCCAAACTTATCCTCGACACTCTGCTTGGATCAGCAGATAGAGCACGTTACAACGCTATCCAAGAGAAATGGGCCAGCTGTTGGCTATTCGCTTTCCATCTCCCAACATTGGTACCTTCATAGACAACTTGTCATTTAGGATTGCTGCAGCCCTACGAATTGGATCTAAAATATTCCAGCAACATAAATGCGTGTGTGGTGCTACTGTCGATGAGTATGGACAACATGGTTTGAGCTGTCTTAAAAACTCCGGAAGATTTTCCAGACATTTTGCAATAAACGACATTCTAAAGAGAGCTCTTACATCTACTGTCATTCCAGCTGTTTTGGAACCATCTAGGAATTTACAGATCTGACGCAAACGCCCCGACGGTTTAACTGTGCTTACATGGAAGAATGGTAAGTCCTTGATATGGGATGCCACTTGAGTAGATACTGTGGCCCCTTCGCACCTAGCTCTACCTCGCCACTAGCTGGTGCAGCTGCAGAGTCAGCTGTGACTCTTGAGGCAGTATTTTTAACATTTAAATAATATCAGTCTAATTATATAATATAAAATATAATAACAATCCGCCTTAAAACAACATGTGTATAATATATAAAATGTATGTAACAGTCATTGTATTATGTTTATATTATTATGTACATGTATAATAATGCTATGTGAATGTATTACGTAGTTTTAACAATGTAGGAGCTGTGAGAATAGAAACCGAAAGTTGCTAACAATGAGGTAACCTTGAGACAACAATAAATTAGAAAGTTTAATAAAGGCTACTAATAGCTCTTGGAACAATAATATAATATTTAAAACAGTTTATAAACAGACAATCAACAACTAGTAAAGCTAAAAGTTGAATAAAAGTATTCTATTGGAGTAGCCAATCAGAAACTTGAAATAGATAAATTGTACAAATTTAGGCGGTAGGCGCTACAAGATTGCGTACCCGATCGGTACGATACGTGGTCAATGTGGGACATAAAAATTCATGGCTGTTAGAATAATATAAAGTTTACGCGTTAAAGAGGTGTAACTAACAAAACACTCACAGCTCTACAGTAGGATATATCAGTGAGGTGTTATTTAATCGTGTGAAAGATTAAAAAAAAACAAAGTACAATACAATTATAATTTGTATAAGCCTTGTTCTTTAGCCACACTACCCCTGCCAAGAGATACGTGTTTGAAAAAATACTGACGCAGCCGAGGCATACAGATATAATATTTAAATAAACATTAAAATTAAAAAGTTGATTTTTTTTAAACGTGGGAGCGAAGGCCACCGGAAAATGAACTGGGGCGAAGGCCACCGGAAACTTTGTATCGTACGTGGGGGCGAACACTCCAAGAAACATATCTCCCGCAATACGTGGTGCAAACAGCAGTAATAAACAACTTCAAGTTTGGCTCCCATACGTGGGGCTGCAATCTACCTCACTCTCAAACGGCATAAATACGCAATATTACCCAAGATTATATCTTTACTGCATTTGCCGTTGAAACGTTCGGACCATGATGTGCAGAAGGCAAAGAACTTGTACGTGAAATTGGCCAACTTCTAGCAGACGTTTCCGGCGATTTTCTATCAACTGAATATTTACGCCAATGAATGACTATCGCCATACAACGAGGAAATTCCACTAGCATCATGTAGTCGTTCCCAGATTCGCCACCATTGGGGCAAACTTTCTATTTAAATAAGGCTCCCACCGGCCGCAATTTATCACAACTGGCACCTGTTTCCCGAGAAACATCAGACGGCCCTGCGGTGAAGCCAAAGCAGAACAACAAATAGATGGAAGCGAAAGTGGTCGGCCTGGATGGAATCTGGACTTCGTGTTCACCTATGCACACAATTATTCTAATTTTCTGTACCCATTTAGGATTTAGCTAATAAGTATGCGTTTAATGTTAATGAATAAAATTTAGACAACTCCGAAAAAAATACTAAAGATATTTACATGACAAAATGTAAATCTTGAATTTTGTGTAAATGTCTGTGGCCTTCTTTATTCGGAAGGGATTTTGTATAATCTTGTATACTAATAAATGTTAAGCTATAGACAAAAACATACTTAAGAAATGGAGATCTCTTTAAAACACACAGTTTATTTCAAATAACTTTTTTGTAGCATAAGCGATTTCTGAGATATCCGTTATTAATGGTTCGAATGGGTCATTACTTTGTCTAAGTTGTGTCAACATTCAGTTGTTTCTCGCGATGTCATGGAAAGAGTATGGAATTTTAAAGCCAGCATATAGCGTCCAGTCGTTAAACATTTGACTATCGCTGTTCTCTTTGTATCTATAACGAGATGTGTAATGTAGCTATTTTTGCAAACGTTTATTTGGATTAAAATGAAGTAGATAAAGAAATAAGCTTTAGTAAGAACACATCGCATACTCTAAACTGTAGAGGGTATAGAAAACCATGTGAATGAATTAGATCAGAATTTTAAAAAAAAGAACAGTATGTAAAACTAACTTAAATATGATCTTAACGTATCAAACAAATGTTTTAATAACTTTCCTTGTCACTTGTCTAAGGTGGACGTATTGTATTCTTCCCAAACATTTGATAAAGAAATTTCACGGAAATACCCTTTGGAATTCGGTTTAGTCAAAAACATTTTTGAAAGCAGAGAAAGTATTGCATTTCACCCAGAAAGTCCTTATCAAGATTTCACAGATAATATACGTCTTGGGATCAGTGAACCGGAGAAAAGGAATGTTTGTAAAAAAAGGTTCGTGTGAACACCAAACTTGATATTTAAATTCAGAATCCTACAAGAACAAATATCTTCTATTTTTTATTTTCTTAAAAATGGCTCTTAACGAGTTTCTCTTGTTTCTCGCGATGTCACGAGAACAGTATCTAATTTCAAAGTCAGCACATAGCGACCCATTTTTAAACATCTGACTATCAATTTAGTCTCCTGTATGCCTCTTGCACCTACAACGAAATGTGCAATATAATTATTTCTGCAAACGTTGAGAAAGGAGTTGTATTGTATTACGCCTGTTGGGGAGCCGAACTTGAAGTAGTTTCCGGTAGCCTTCGCCCCAAATGTACTTTCCGGTGGCCTTTGCCCCAAAAATGTTTAAAAAATATTATATTTGTAACTTTTTTAGTATTTCTTTAAATACTATATATTTATGTTTGCCTCGGTTGCGTCAGTATTTATATTTTTTTACAGACACGAATGCCCTAGCAGGAAGTGGTGCAACTGGAGAATGTAGGCTTACACAGATTATAATTTTACTTCACTCCTTTTATTAATGCTTGACACGATTTAAATAACACTTCACTGATACAGAGAGAGCTGTGAGATTTTGTTTATTAATTACTTGCTCTTTTTAACACGTAAACTATTTTTGTCCCACACGAATACGTATTAAATTTCTCGAGGACGCATCTCGCGTCCGGTTAGGAACAATGTCTACAAGTAACTGACTTCCTAATTTGTAAATTTTGCTATATTTCAGTTTCTGATTAGCTAATTCTAGTCCAATAGAATACCTTTATTTAACTAAAGCTTTTTCTGGTTGTTGATTGGCTATTTATTAAACTGTCTCAAAAATTACATTATTGTTGCTCTAAGAATTACCAGTAGTATTATTACTTTCTAATTCATTATTGCCTCAAGGTTACCTCATTGTTAGCAACTTTTAACCTATTTTTCTCACAGCTCCTACATTATTAAATTACGTAATACATTCACATAACATTATTATACATGCATACAATAATATAAACATATAATGACTGTAATATACACTTTTTATATATTGTTACATACACATATTTCTTTAAGGCGGGCTGTTATTGAATTTATATATTATATAATTTGACTGAAATCATTTAAGTGTTAAAAATACTGCCTCAACGTTTATCTGGATTGAAAAATCTGATGCGTTGCACTCACATTACCTTCTCTAGTCACTCGTTTATCTAATATTTCTTTTTTTAAAGAAAGGAAGGGCAATAAATGCCCCCTGTACTGCGATCAGTTATTGATCTATTGTGCTTTCCTGTCTGCAGAGCCTGCAAGTCTCTCTTTAAAATCGTTGAATTACATGATTTCCTGATTAAACAAACTATTGTTTGAAAAGCTTATTATTCTATCTACTTCTTGTTAAATCAGATAAACTTTCAGTTCACAATTACACATTTCGTTGTAAGATACAGTAGATAACTGATTTTTAAAGAGCTTTGAAATTCCATGCTCTTTGAGTGACCACGAGGAAGAGAGAGAACAATGACTTTCCGAGTATTGAAAATTCAAACCAATAACAAGGAATATCTCGGAAACGGTTAACTCCACACACACACACACACACATACTCACACACATTTACTAAAATTGTATGCTTTAACGAGATCTACATTTTTATGCAGTAATATTTTGTTTATCACTTGCGGCAGGTATTGGCATTCTTAACCCGGCGTGTCAAGCGACCTGTATATCTCCCCTTCTCATTTGCTGTTTGCAACATACAAGCAGTCCTCTAATCCTGTGGTGGAATACTGCTTAGCGCAATTAAAAGATGCATTCCACCAGAATTGGTAGGACGTGTAGGGGAGAATGGGCACTTTCATCTTTTGTAACATACAAAAGATGCTGGAATGTACTGTGTGTGTATGTGTGTACTTGTATATACAGGATTATTCAAAAAGTAGGAACAGATTTTAAATATTAATTTTTAATGAACTACAATCGATAGCGACACATACGAAACATCATTGAATAGAGGAAAGTTCAAAGTTTTAAGTCCCACCTATTAGTTCCATTCAGTGCCTACAGGGGCGCTGTGTTGGTTTACGAGAAAATGGCGACGCCACAGGAAAAGTCGTTTTGTGTGCTGCAGTATGCAAAGAGCAAAGTTGTACAACGAGCCACCTCGTCATAAAAAATTTACAATTGATACAATAAATTCGTAGAAGATGGTTACGTATGCAATGAACTTTTCTGTATTCAGTGATGAATTGCATGTGTCGCCATCTATTGTCGTTCATTAGAAATAGATATTTAAAGTCTGTTCCTTCTTTTTGAATAACTCTGTATATAATAAATTGTGTGTTTTAAAGAAATGTACAATTTTTGTGTAGTACGTTTTCGTCTATCACTTAACATGTAGCCATTATACAAGATTATACAAAATTCCTTCCGAATGAAGAGGACTTCACAGGTTATTCCCAAAATTTTATCTATCATGTAAATATCTTTAATATTCTTGAAAATCTTCGTGTCGCATCTCTGAAAGGTACTGACTGAACTTAAATACCAAGTTTGGTGTTTATCCGAGATGTCGTTTTTGAGTTATGCTGTTCATACACACACACACACACACACACACACACAGAGAGAGAGAGAGAGTTTTCTAAACCTCCTTTTGTTTTATTCAGGTGTCTAAAAACGTGTATTTTCGGTGAAATCTCGGTGTCGAATTTTTGGTTGCAATACAATAAATTCTTCCTCTGTTTACTATAGGTAAATAGTACAGAAAGTAAAAATAAGCTTTTGAAAAAATACTTTGCACAAGAGATGTAAGTCAAACCTTAATGCAACCTTTAAAAATAAATCTGATATGATACACTTATATGACTTTCTCTATTCTCTATCGTTTATTATTGGGTATGCAAGTATTCTTACTAAAGCTTATTAATTTATCTACTGCATTTTAATACAAATAAAGTTTTGCATAAATAGCTACATTACACATTTCTTATAGGTACGACTAGGGGTAATTGCGCAGGGGGACTTAGCACTTCGACCTGCAAGATATTTTGTGCCTGAAGCTCTGGGGGTGGTGCCCCGGGAGGGAGGAGTGAGGTGAGATGAGGCATAGGGTGGCCGGACCAGGAGGTACGACATAGCAGAGGGCAGGGTCCCTACCTTTTACAGATTGAAACTCCCCGGATAGCGGCTAGTGCAACCGACTCCACTCTCCCCTGGGAGGCCTGGACTAGGAGATCGTCCCCATTCCGGGAGACGAAGGGTTACATAGAGCATCCTTTTCCACTGCCATGAAACACCGAGACTCCCGCCGACACTTTCAAACAAACCAAGCAGATGAAAGGTGAAGTGAAATGTAGGGACAAGAAATTCTGAGGATGTAATTAATCTTCTCATTTGCCTAGCAACCCGGGGAAACTTCCAAAAACCTCCATGGGTCAGGAAGCTCGGCTGCGGGAATCGAACCCACGACCTCCGGAATGCGGGTCACAAACGTTACCGCCTGAGCCATCCCATTCCGTTATAGATACAAAGAGAACAGCTATAGTCAAATGTTTAAGAACTGGACGCTATATGTTGGCCTTAAAATTCCATACTGTTTCCATGACATCGCGAGAAACAACTGAATGTTGAAGGGACTTAAAAAGAATGGCAAGTAATAAAGAATTTGAACTATTAATAACGATGTCTCGGAAATGGCTTGTGACACGAAAAAACTTATTTGAAATAAATTGTGAGTTTTAAAGAGATATACATCTTTTGTGTGGTACGTTTTCGTCTGTCGCAGTTGTACAAGATTATACCTACAAAATTCCTTGTAAATGAAGAGAATTTAACAGGGTGTTCCCAGAAAATTCCAAATATAATTTTATTTTCATGTAAATATCTTTAATATATGTTATTTTAATCAAAATCCTTTGAGGCATTTTTTAGAAAATCAAAGATTTCGAAAAATGTTCCAAGTAAAGGGTAGTTAGGAGCATTTGCTTGAAAATCCTCTTGTCCATCTTTGGTAGACAATGAAATTAAATACCTAATTTATTTATCCGAGCTTTAGTTTCTGAGTTATGTTGTTCAGACATACACACACAAGGACTTTTTTTCTAAAAATACTTCTTTTTGGGTTCAGGACGTCAAAATATATATTTCCGGTGAAATCCTGGCATCGAATCGGGAGAAATGCAATACTTCACCTACTTACTATACGTAGTGGAGAAAGTAGATGGATGGATGGATGGACGGACAGATAAGGTATCTTTATTGGTTTCAAATTATTGAAGTTATTACACAAGTATTTAGTGCATGGGTCATTGACCGTACATGCATATTTAAGACACAAGTATGGTGACAGAATAAACAACAGAAAAACAAAACAAAAAAGAACAAGAAAAAGGAAAATAGATAAATTACCTGAACAAATTTGACTTAGCTTCGCGCACTTTAGCCAAGAAATTGCCCATGTTTTGCCAGTTTCTCTGGTCTGCCAGTAGCTCCCAACATGCCAACCTCTTTCTTGACGGACTTAAGAATTTTTCTTTGAGTTTAATTGTTCGCTGGTTCTCCCACTGTGCACATTCCGCCAAAATATGTGGAGAAAGTAAAAATAGCAGCATTGAAACCCTCAAATCCATACAATTTGAGCAATCCTGGACAAAGTTTGGACGCTTAACTTTAGGTTTCAGCTACACCACCCTGTCCTAATTGTCAAACCCTTACTTACAGAATGCGTCCGTGCAATGCCGCAGAAGACCCTATGACAGTTGTAGTTATTGCATGACGGCACACAAGAATTTCTCGAAATGCGGGTAACGATCTGTCCTTGGAGCAGGGATGCGGGGGAACCTTATTTCTGTATTTAATTACACACACCAGCGTATCGACGCTCCAGGTGCGCCGCGTTCATTTCACCATGAGTCTTTTGCATTATTTTATGACTGCTAATTAATATCGCCCTCTCTTCCCCACAATGAGAAATATTGAATTAACACATGGACTGGCCCCGAAATAATTTCTGCGGCTCACGAAACATCTTTGTATTTTCCCTCTACTCTGCAAAGAAGCTTTACAAATAAAATGATACAGCATCACCTATGAATTAGATTAGATTGCATTCTGTGGGTTCACTAGCAGCCATAAAGTTTTGGGAACATAGAACATATCAAGAAAATGTACAAAAATTACATATAAACATAAATATTACACAGAATACAGAACATTTGAAATAAAATAGAGACATACTATATGCGTGTCAAGGATATGTACAATATAATTACATATGTACATAAATATTACATAGAATACAGAACATTTAAAATAAAATAAAGACATATTATATACAAAATGAAACAAATCAGGTGTAATTTTGTACAAAATCGAATACCTCCCTACCGTTATAAGGTTAACATATTTATAGACAAGAACAGTTATTTTAACTTTCACTAGGCTTGTACCTTTGTTCGTCTCATCATTTTGTACTATTTTATTTGTAATGTATAGCATTTACTGTCAGTTCTTAATATACATACATTTATATAGCTTCATTAATTCTATATTATTTTATTGTAGTTACACTGACTCCAGAAAGCATTTGTCTTCACTTTAAAAAATATTAATAGCACAGGACTTTCTCTACCCTCTACCGTTTATTAATGGGTATACAAACTATTCCTACTGAAGCTTATTATTTTTACTTTCTCTACTACGTATAGTGAGTAGGGGAAGTATTGTATTCCAACCAAAAATTCGATACCAAGATTTCACCGGAAATATGTGTTTTGAGACCCCCTGAATCCAAAAAAGCATTTTTGGAAACATGTCCGTGTGCGTGTGTCTGTGTGTGTGTCTGTGAACAGCATAACTCGGAAACGAACAGTCGGATAAACACCAAGCTTGGTATTTAGGTTCAGTATCTTCCAGAGGTGCGACACGAAGGTTTTCAAGAAAATCCCCCCACACCAGACTACCCTTTGCATGGAACATTTTCTGAAAATTTTAATTTTCTCAAAAATAGCTC
Organism: Deroplatys truncata; assembly: GCA_030765065.1. Classification (NCBI taxonomy): domain Eukaryota; kingdom Metazoa; phylum Arthropoda; class Insecta; order Mantodea; family Mantidae; genus Deroplatys; species Deroplatys truncata. The sequence goes on along the minus strand of CM060975.1, from coordinate 311,821,644 downwards.
TAACGATTTTGATTAAAATATCATATGTTTAAGATATTTTTATAACAAATAAAATGTATATCCCGAATTTTCTGGGAATGTCTCCAGAAGTATTCTTCATTGTGAACGACTTTTGCATAACTGGTAAACCATAGGAGATAGACAAAATTTTACTACACAAAAAATGTACATCGCGTTAAAATACACAATTTATGTCATATACATTTTTGTTGTTGGGTGAACCATTTTCGAGATATTGCTTGTTATTCTCTTAAATTTTCCAATACTTTTTCTCAAATGGGAATTCGTTATTCAATTTTTATGCCCTGGACATACAAAGAGAATGGAATACTCCACATAGCAACCAGCTCTTAAAACATTTGACTATCGCTTAAAGCCTACCATATTCCCCTTGCATCTACAAGAAAATTAGCAATAAGATTAACATCTCGATTAACATGAAGCATATGAAGAATAAGCGTTTGTTAAAATAGTCTGTACAAGAGTAGAGAAAGTCATGTGAGTGTAATACACCAGATTTTTTCTACTACGTACGGACATTCGATGTGAACTCTAACGGCGAAAACTTTTTCAAATATTAGCATCTAATACTAAACGGTTGTATCGTATTAATTCATTTTGTCACATTTTAAGTACACATAACTCTGGAATCCTTTATTTCAGAATATTGTACCAAATCTCATTTTGTACATAAAAGTCCGCATTTCATTACAGCATATAATAATTATTTTTATAATATTCACAAAAATCTATACACAGTTTTTACTTATTTTCAGCATCTTCGGAATTTTATAAAACTGAAATATTAAATTGAGAATAATCCATAGTGTCTTTACGAGAAGTGGGCAATATTGGTAAAGTGGTAATGTTAAAGTGTTCGTAAATATAACACAAAACTGAGCAAACGCAGGTATTTACGTGGTTGATGCACGATGATCACGGAGCGGTCTGTGAATCTGTGAGGAAATAATCAGAACTGCATACAGCTTAGTAAGCATTCTCTATGTTTAACCTTACATACAGCAGCTTGCTTGACCTTCAGTTCAAAACAAACATGCGAGCGCGACCATGAGTACTTGTTTTACTATTCCCGTGCATAAAGTAATTTACTTCTTTAGTTATTTTAGACGAATCCTTTTCAGTCACCATTACACTAAAATATATGTTTGTGTTTAAATTACGAAATCTTACCATATATGTAATACAACTACTTTAAAAAAAATAGAAATTTCCTCACTTAAATAAAAATAAGAAAAATGTGTTTACTAATCAATATGAAATTCAAGTTTAGAGAACCAAAATAAAGGTTTCAGAGTTATAACAGTTTGAAGTTGGGAATTTCAGGAAGATACTATGATGTTCTGAATTTTTCAGAGTATGCATAAGGCATTGGATCGGGGCTGTCTACAAATACAAAAAGTTTCGTTTCGTTTCGTTTAAAAATGCAAGGTCGATTTTCCTTCTATTTCGGACGATTTGAAATGGAATGTCCTGCACATAGTAGGTAGAGAAGGTATTGCATTCCACCCAAAAATTCGATACCGAGATTTTTCCCGGAAATATACTTTTAAACCACCTAAATAAAAAAAAGCATTTTTATAAAAATATCCGTCTATGTGTGTGTATTTATGTGTGTTCGTGCGTGCGCGCGCGTGCGCGCGCGTGCCTGTGAACAGCTCAAAAACCAAAATTGATAAATAACAAACTTGGTATTAGGTTCAGTACCTTCCAAAGATGCGACACGACGATTTTCAAGAAATTCCCCCTACCCCCAAACATTCTTTATACAGAACATTTTTTCGAATTTTGTTATTTTCTGAAAAAATAGCTCTAAATATTTGATTAAAATACCATATACTTGTATTAATGTCATTTACATGACAAATAAAATGTATATATTGAATTTTATGGGAATAGCCTGTAAAGTTCTCTTCATTCGGAAGGAATTTTGTATAAACTTGTATAATTACTAAACGTATCACATATAAATGTACAGTCTTTAAAACACACACTTTATTAAAAAAACGTTTTTTATGGCATTAGAGATTTCCGATATATCCTTATAAACACGTTTTGAATTGTTGAATTCTCTGCCATACTTTTAAAGCACTATCGACGTTCAGTTGTTTCTCGCGATGTCATGGAAATAGTATGGAATTTTAAGGCCAGCATATAGCGTCCAGTTGTTAAACCTTTGACTATCTCTGTTCTCTTTGTATCTATAACGAAATGTATAATGTAGCCATTTCTGGAAAGGTTTATTTGGATTAAAATGTAGTACATAGAAAAATAAGCTTAAAATTCTTATATCCATTAATAAATAATAGAGGTTAGAGAAAGTCAGTGAATGTAACACATCAGATTCTGTTTCTCTCTAAACTTTGTTTTATCTCTCCGCAATGTGATTTAAATGTCGCGTTGAATTTCGTTGAGGATATTCGTGCATCCCTCTTTTGTTTTCTCACTGTTCCCCTACATTTTAATTAACTTTTCCATGCATTAGTACAGAAGGGAAAATCTAAAATAATAACGTAAGATTAGAATGGTTCATGTCACATTCTTACCTTAGACTAGCTCCTCTCATTTGTGAGGATTGACAGGAATTTTATGTCCTAACAATCCCTTTAATATGTATGAATTTATCTATTGAAAACATTAATATGCCCATATAAAAAGACATTGACATAAACTAACATTTTAAGGCAATTTTATGTAATCACATGAATTATTTAACTCATTAACATATGTATTTAATATTAAAGAGTTAGGATATACCCTTGCAACCCAGCTTTGTCGCTCACTTTTATTTTTGACATTGTTACACGAAAACAATGACCTTCACCTATACTAGCGCTACACCTGAACTAAATTACCTGACATTCCAACTAAGAACAATTGTAGAACTGCAAGAATATTTTCGGGATTGAGTTTCTAAAACTATTAAAGGTTGCATGTTTGCTTTCCTTTGTGTAAATCGGTAAGTAATAGTTTTATAAATCTTAAGAGATACTACACAACAAAATGTAAAATTACGACCACCGCACTTGAACTAAATTCCGAGAACTCCTTAAAAGTCACCTTCATGCCGTGAGGGAACGGCTGCGACCACATAATTCGAGAATTCGCCGATGTGACCTGATTGCGTTGATTGTGAACTTTCATCAGTATTGCCAAATGGTAATATCGTATCTGTAAATCAAAATATGCGAACATAAAATGAATAATGTAAAATATATTTATAAAATACACATGTAAAACAAGCAAATATATAGCATGATAAAATAGTAAAATATTCCGAGCTGGAAGCCGTGGTCTAAGGGAAAAATTGATTATAACCGATGTTTCGGTCAACTCTTTGGTTGCCATCTTCAAAGGGTAACATATAAGGAGAAAGTTTTCTTGCTGTATGTTAAAAATGTTACCTGCGACATTCGTAAAATACTTAAAAGGTATAAAATCAACACAATATATAAAACATAACAAAAAATTCAACAACACTTAAAATCTGTTAAAGATACAAAAGATTCCTTATGTGCTCCAGGGGTATATAGAATATCTTGCTCGTGCGATTCTGTTTGTTTTGGAACAATTAAACGTAGCATCAGAACTCGGAATAACAGGGCATAAGCGATGTTGCCGTCTTGCACAGAAGATAAGTAATGCATTCGCCAAACATAGATCATCGTATCCTTTATGAAGACACCGAAGTAATGGTAACAACAAAATATTATCATGCTAGACCTGATAGACAAGTGATTGAGATGATATAAGCATTCCAACAACATTAATAAAAAAAATTGATGTGTAACATTCACATAACCTTCTCTACCCCTCTACCGTTTTAGGAATATACAAACTGTTCTTACGAAAGCTTTTTACTTTCTTTACTACGTATAGTAAGTAGCGGAAGTATTGTAATCCGCCGAAAAATTCGATACCGAGATTTCACAGGAAATACATGTTTTGAGGCCCCTTGAATAAAAAAAGCATTTTTGGAAACATGTCCGCGCGCGCGCGCGCGCGTGTGTGTGTGTGTGTGTCTGTGAACAGCATAACTCAGAAACGAACAGTCGGATAAACACCAAACTTGGTATTTAGGTTCAGTATCTTCCAGAGATGCGACATGAAGGTTTTCAAGAAAATCCCCCACCCCAGATTACCCTTTACATGGAACACTTTTCGAAAATTTTAATTTTCTCAAAAATGGCTCTAACGATTTTGATTAAAATATCATATGTTTAAGATATTTTCATGACAAATAAAATGTATATCCCGAATTTTCTGGGAATGTCTCCAAAAGTATTCTTCATTGTGAACAACTTTTGCATAACTGGTAAACCATAAGAGATAGACAAAATGTTATTACACAAAAACTGTAGATCGCGTTAAAATACACTATTTATGTCATATACATTTTTTTGTTGAGTGAACCATTTTCGAGATATTGCTTGTTATTCCCTTAAATTTTCCAATACTTATACTTTTTCCAAATTCGTTATTCATTTGTTTGTCCTGGTAATGCAAAGAGAATGGAATACGCCACATAGCAACCAGCGCTTAAAACATTTGACTATCGCTTAAAGCCTACCAATTCCCCTTGCATCTACAAGAAAATTAGCAATAAGATTAACATCTCGATTAACAAGAAGCATACGGAGAATAAGCGTTGGAAAAATAGTTTGTACAGGAGTAGAGAAAGTCATGTGAGTGTAGCACATCAGATTTTTTCCTATCTACTTCATCTTAATCGAAATAAAATTTACACATTTTGTTATAGATATAAACGGAACAGCGATAGTCAAGTGTTTAAGAACTGGACGCTATTTGCTGACCTTCAAATTCCATGCTCCTTCCATGACATCGCGAGAGACAACTGAAACTCGAGAGGACTTAAAAGAATGGCATAGCGATAGTCAAATGCTTTAGAACTTGACACTATACGCTGCTCGTGAAATTCTATACTCTTTCCGTGACATCGTGAGAAAAACTGAAAATCCACAGGACTTCAAAAGCATGGCATAGCGATACTCAAAATTTTTAGAACTGGACGCTTTGCGTTGATCTTAAAATAATTCCTTACTCTTTCCATGACATGGCCAGAAACAGCTTAAAATCAACAGGACTTTAAAGGAATGGCTAAGTATTGTTCAATTCGAACCACTAATATATTGGAAATGGATGATGCCACAAACAAAGTTATTTGAAATAAGTTATGTGTTTTAAAGAGGTTTACATATTTTGTGTAGTGCGTTTTCGTATATCGCTTAACGTTTACTAATTAAGATTATACAAAATTCCTTCCGAATGAAGAGGACTTTACAGGCGATTGCCAGAAAATTCAAGATACACATTTTGTTATGAAAATATTTTTAAAATATGTTATTTGTAATGAAAATCGTTGGAATTATTTTTAGAAAATCAAAATTTTGGGAAATATTCCATGTAAAGGGAGGTTTGTGTGGAGGGAATATCGTGAAAATATCCGTGTTGCATCTTTGGAAGGCACTGGACCAAAATATCAAGCTTGGTATTTATACTTTTCGTTTTTGAATTAGGCACAGACACACACACACACACACACACACACACAGAGAACCTTTTTCTAAAAAGTATTTCTTACTCAAGGGGCCTCAAAACATGTATTTCCGGTGAAATATCGGTATTGAATTTTTGAGTGGAATGCAATGTCTTCTCTACCTACTAATGCATTTGTATTACAATCCTGTTCCTAGTGATTATCTAGCATCTCACTTGTATCTCCTTCAGAAGCGTATCTGAGTCGCCGTGCATATACGACATTCTTCACTAGACCCCAGAGAAGGAATTCGGGATGGTATGATATACACTATGTGATCAAAAGTATCCGGACACTCCCCACAAACATACGTTTTTCATCTTAGGTGCATTGTGCTGCCACCTACTGCCTGGTATTCATTATCCCCGACCTCAGTATTCATTAGACATCGTGAAACAGCAGAATGGGACGCTCCGTGGAACTCACGGACTTCGAACGTGGTCAGGTGATTGGGTGTCACTTGTGTCAGAAGTCCGTACGCGAGATTTCCACTCTCCTAAACATCCCTAGGTCCACTGTTTCTGATGTGATAATGAAGGGACAAGTACAGCACAAAAGCGTACAGGCCGACCTCGTCTGTTGACTGACAGAGACCGCCGACATTTGAAGAGGGTCGTAAAGAGACCATCACACAGGAATTCCAAACTGCATCAGGATCCACTCCAAGTACTATGACAGGCGCGAGGTGAGAAACCTTGGATTCCATGGTCGAGCGGCTGCTCATAAGCCACACATCACGCAGGAAAATGCCAAACGAGGTCTCACTTGGTGTAAGGAGCGTCCACATTACACGATTGGCAAAACGTTGTGTGGAGTGACGAATCACGGTACACAATGTGGCGATCCGATGGCAGGGTGTGGGTATGGCGAATGCCCGGTGAACGTCATCTGGCAGCGTGTGTAGTGCCAAAAGTGAAATTCGGAGGTGGTGGTGTTATGGTGTGGTCGTGTTTTTCCTGCAGGGGGCTTGCACCCCTTGTTGCTTTGCGTGGCACGATCACAGTGCAGACCTACATTGATATTTTAAGCACCTTCTTGCTTCCCACTGTTGAAGAGAAATTCGGGGATGGCGATTGCATCTTTCAACACGATCGAGCACCTATTCATACTGCACGGGCTGTGGCGGAGTGGTTACACGACAATAACATCCCTGTAATGGACTGCCTGCACAGAGTCCTGACTTGAATCTTATAGAACATCTTTGGGAGTTTTTGGAACGCCGACTTCGTGCCAGGCCTCACCGACCTATCGATACCTCTCCTCAGTTCCGCACCCCGTGAAGAATGGGCTACCATTCCCCAAGAAACCTTCCAACACCTGATTGAAAGTATGCCTGCGAGAGTAAACGCTGTAACCCAGGCCAAGGGTGGGCCAACACCATATTGACTTCCAGCATTACCGATGGAGGGCGCCACGAACTTGTACGTCATTTTCAGCCAGGTGTCCGGATACTTTTGATCACTTAGTGTATGGAGCGTCTGGTTGTTGATATGTAGATCATTCAAACAATCACGAACGTGTTTAGTCCAGTGAGATGGTGCCCCATCATGTTGGAGGACCGTAGTATCCCTTTTATCTTCCTGTTGCTGCTGCTGTAATTTAGTGTACCAGTTGGAAAGGTAGGATCAGACTGAAAAATTCAATGCCATAGCCGGTATTTGAACCACGGATCTTCTGGTTCTTGTACCAGTTGTTGCTATGGACCTTCTTCTGTTTCTTATGCAATGCTAATGCCGTCAGCCTTGTATAATGTATTTACTTACAGAAAACTAAACAGGACAGTTTCTTATGTCATTCTGTTTTTACTTTCTCTCCCACTTACCTAAAGTAGGTAGAGGAAGTATTGTTTCTCATCCAAATATTCCCGTATAGAAACACACTTTTTGAGGTACGCAGAACCGGCGCGCACGTGTTCGTGAACGGTGCATTTAAGAAACGAAAAATCGGAAAAATCCAAATTTCATACTTGAGCTGGACACTTTTTGATCATGCCAGGCGAGGATTTTGAAGAAAATTTCCTAATGATACTAACATTTACATGGAAATATTGTCGGTATTTTTAATGTTTCTCTAAAATTACTGTAATGAATGATTATGGTCTAATTAAACCATAGTATTATAAGACATAAATGTGAGAATTTAATTGTATATCTTGAATTTGCGTGAGTGGTGTGTGAATACCTCTTCACACAGATTGAGCTTTGTATAGCTAGTAAACCGTAAGAAATAGACAAAGCCTTACTACAGAAAAGGAAATGCAGAGGTCTTTCAAATGCACAATTTTGCTCAATAAATTGTTATGCGTGGCATTAGCCATTTTCGAAATATTCCGTGTTGCATGTTTAAACTTTCCTAAGTGTGGGTCATTTGAGAACATTCTTGAAAATTGACCATTGCAAGAGGTCGCATCACTATGTTGTATGTAGCTAAGCACTGATTACTTAATTTAGAATAATTCCTAGGTAAAAATAGTTGAAGCCGACTGCAGCGCGTTTAATAGCCGAGAGGTAAGCACCACGGCCAAGTTGTGTAATTACAGCGTTGTATACAGGGCAGTGTTGCCAACACTTCCTGGTAAATAATGGCTAGATGATATCTTTAAAAAGGCATTATTTAACAATAAAATCTTGTGTTACACTCACATGAATTTCTCTACTCTTGTACAAACTATTTCTTCAAACGCTTATTCTCCACATGCTTCATGTTAATCGAGATGTTAATCTTATTGCTAATTTTCTTGTAGGTGCAAGGGGAATTGATAAGCTTTAAGCGATAGTCAAATATTTTAAGAGCTGGTTGCTGTGTGGTGGAGTATTCCATTCTCTTTGCATTACCAGTAAAAAAAAATGAATAACGAATTCGAGAAACGTACAAGTATTGGAAAAGTTAATGAAATAACAAGCAATATCTTGAAAATGGTTCACTCAACAAAAAGAATGTATATGACATAAATTGTGTATTTTAATGCGATCTACATTTTTTGTGTAGTAAACTTTGTCTATCTCTTATGGTTTACCAGTTATTCAAAAGTCGTTCACAATGAAGAATACTTTTGGAGACATTCCCAGAAAATTCGAGATATACATTTCATTTGTCATGAAAATATTTTAAGCATATGATATTTTAATCAAAATCGATAGAGCCATTTTTGAGAGAATTAATAATTTCGAAAAATGTTCCATGTAAAGGGTACTCTGGGGTGGGGGGATTTTCTTGAAAACCTTCGTGTCGCATCTCTGGAAGATACTGAACCCAAATACCAAGTTTGGTGTTTATCGGACTGTTCGTTTCTGAGTTATGCTGTTCACAGACACACACAGACAGACACACACACGGACATGTTTCCAAAAATGCTTTTTTTAGATTCAGGGGGACTCAAAACATGTATTTCCGCTGAAATCTCGGTATCGAATTTTCGGGTGGAATACACTACTTCCCCTACTTACTATACGTAGTAAAGAAAGTAAAAAGCCTTGATATATTTGGCCTCTAAAACTACCCATATATAACATATATATATATATATAATATTTACTTTCTCTACTACGTATAGTAAATAGGGAAGGTATTGTATTCCACCCAAAAATTCGATACCGAGCTTTCACCGGAAATAAATGTTTTGAGACTCCCTGAATCCAAAAAAAGCATTTTTGGAAACATGTCCGTGTGTGTGTCTGTGAACAGCACAAATCAGAAACGAACAGTCGGATAAACACAAAACTTGGTATTTAGGTTCAGTATCTTCCAGAGATGCGGCACGAAGGTTTTCAATAAAATCCCCCCACGCCAGATTACCTTTTACATGGAACATATTTCGAAAATTTTAATTTTCTCAAAAAAGGCTCTAGCGATTTTGATTAAAATACCATATGTTTAATATATTTTCATGACAAATGAAATATATATCTCCAATTTTCTTGGAATGTCTCCAAACGAATTCTTCATTGTGAACGACTTTTCCATAACTGGTAAACCATAAGAGATAGACAAAATTTTACTACACAAAAAATGTAGATCGCGTTAAAATACACAATTTATGTCGTATACATTTTTTTTGTAGAGTGAACCATTTTCGAGATATTGCTTGTTATTTCCTTAAATTTTGCAATACTTATACTTTTTCCAAATTCGTTATTCATTTGTTTGTCCTGGTAATGCAAAGAGAATGGAACTTGCCACATAGCAACCAGCGCTTAAAAGATTTGACTATCGCTTAAAACCTACCATATTCCCCTTGCATCTACAAGGAAGTTAGCAATAAGATTAACATTTCGATTAACATGAAGCATACGGAGTAAAAATAGTTTGTACAAGAGTAGAGATAGTCATGTGAGTATAACACATCAGATTTTTTTTTGCAGAAGTTAAACCGCATTAAGGCATTCTAAACATCAAATCTGATTAGATAGTTCTATAATATTTAAATATTGTAAAATAATAATTTACAATAAAATTGTAATGGAATAAGGTTATTTTTGTTATGCACCAACACCGTACGTTAAGTACAGGGAGAGCCAAAAGACTACGAACCGGCTGGGCGGTGTTTTTCTTGTCCGCGTCCTCGGTGCTCATTGCCGTCTGCCGCTATCATAGAAAGGCGCGGTTGAAACCACACAACATTTTTAAAACTACTTTTAAAGCCTTAACTTAACAACTTTATGCAAGTGTGTTTGATGACAGAATTGTTAGTAGAGATTTATGGCCTCCTCGGTCCTCTGACCTTGCGAGTTCTGCCTCTGGGGTAACTTAAAACAAAGTGTAAAGACAAACCCACACACCCTGGAAGAATTAAAACAAAATATCCGCCAGGAAATTGCCAGCATTTCTCAACGTGAACTGCGGCGAGTGATGGATAGTTTCCTAAAGAGGTGCCAAAAATGTATGGACAACGACGGTGGCCCGTTTCAGCATCTCCTTTCATAAAGTTGGTAAGTAAAGCCTTTAAAAGTAGTTTTAAAAATGTTGAATGTTTCATTCGCGCCTTTCTATGATAGCGGCTGACGGCGAGCGCCGAGGACACGGACAGGAAAAACACCGCGCAGCCGGTTCGTAGATTTTTGGCTCTCTCTCTCTCTCTCTCTCTCTCTCTCTCTCTCTCTCTGATATTGAAATATGAAATTTGCTGAAATTCTTTAGGTAAAATATATAAAAACTGACCAATTGTGTGTGTCAAAAATTATACATTTTGAGCGCATACTCCTTAAATTCCCCTTATGATTAGTACACATTTTGTTTAAATGCCATGATAGGAGCTACACAGGTAGTGGGGATTCACCCTAACCGTTTGCATAACTAAAGCACAGATGAAATTATGCTACTTAGGCTAGATTTTGGCTAAGTGGTTTGTTAAATAGGCTAAATTTCAGGCTATAAGCACTTTACGATTTTATATGGCTAAACGCTACTGTAAAAATGCTCGATTTAGCCATAAAATTGCTAAGTTAGCAACACTGATGCAGGGTAAGGACATAGAAGAAAATATATTTTGAGAAGGTGATTTGTTTTTCTCAAATTGAAGTTTGTAACAGTATTTGCCCCACGTATGGGCGCCAAATTGAAGTAGTTTTATTTATAATGTTTTTGAAGATGTTTATTTCTTTAGTTTAACTGCCCCACATATGGGAGCCAACTCGTAGTTACATATTGTTTATGTTTTGATGTTTTTTGCCTCGGCTGCGTCAGTAATGTTTGTAGAGTCATGTATATCTTAGTCAGGGTTGCGGTGCAACAAGAATTGTAGACATGCACAGAATTTAAGTTTTTAAATTCACTTCTTTTATTAATCCTTGAAAAATTTAATAAAGCAATACACTTTTTAAGAGCTGTGAGATTCTTTAATACTTTCACTTACTTAACGCGTAGATATATTTTACGGTTCACACGTAATATTTCTGTAGAGAACACATCTTCCATCTGGTCACTACCAAGGTTTGCCAGCAACTGAACATTATTTCAACCGTTAAACCCGTAAACTTCGGTATTTCAAATCTCTGATTGGCTAATTCTAGTCCAATAGAATATCTGCATTTTACTTAAAGCCTCTTTGCTGTTGATTGGCAAACTTTAACTGTTACTGAATTTACATTATCGTTGCTATAATCATGACTAGTAATTTTCAAACACTCTTAACTCATTATTGCTACAAGGTTACCTCGTTATTACCTCATTGTTAGCAACTTAAAACTTATTATTCTCACAGCTCTTACATTATTAAAGTATGTAATGTATTCACATAGCATTATTAAACATGTTTTATAATAAATATAAGCATTTGCAATGACTGTTACATACATTTAAGAATAATTATTACATACATATTGTTTTAAGGCGGGCTGTTATTGAATTTACTTATTATAAAAATACAATTGAAATTATTCAGGTATTAAAATACTGCCTCAATTTGCTTCTCGAGGACACCGTGCTCACTCCCGCCGAAACACATACTCACGTCACCATTATCTTGTTGCAGGACGAGCAGATGGACGAGAGTGTGACGGAGACGTACATGGGCGAATGGAAGAACGACAAACGCTCAGGTTTCGGTATCAGCGAACGTTCGGACGGTCTGCGCTACGAAGGCGAATGGTTCGCCAACAAGAAATACGGGTACGGTGTTACCACGTTCAGGGACGGCTCCAAGGAGGAAGGCAAGTACAAGAACAACGTCCTCATCACCTCGCAGAAGAAGAAACACCTGTTCCTCATTCGCTCCGCCAAGTTCCGAGAGAGGATAGACGCCGCTGTAAATGCTGCACAAAGAGCGTCCAAGATCGCGCTTCAGAAGGCAGACATCGCAATATCCAGGTACTTCAGGGTTTTGTCAAATATGTAGGGATAATTACTGCCCCAAGTCAAAGTGGTGCTGTGTTACACTCACATGACTTTCGCTACTCTTGTACAAACTATTTTTACAAACGCTTATTCTCCATATGCTTCATGTTAATGGAGATATCGAGATGTTAATCTTATTGCTAATTTTCTTGTAGATGCAAGGGGAATTGATAGGCTTTAAGCGATAGTCAAATATTTTAACAGCTGGTTGCTATGTGGCGCATTCCATGCTCTTTGCATGTCCAGGACATAAAAAATGAATAACGAATTTGAGAAAAAGTATAAGTATTGGAAAACTTAAGGGAATAACAAGCAATATCTCGAAAATGATTCAATCAACAATAAAAAATGTATATGACATAAATTGTGTATTTTAACGTGATCTACATTTTTTGTGTAGTAAAATTTTGTCTATCTCTTATGGTTTACCAGTTATGCAAAAGTCGTTCACAATGAAGAATACTTTTGGAGACATTCCCAGAAAATTCGAGACATACAATTCATCTGTCATAAAAATATCTTAAACATATGATATTTTATTCAAAATCGTTAGAGCCATTTTTGAGAAAATTAAAATTATTGAAAAATGTTCCATGTAAAGGGTAATCTGGGATGGGGGGATTTTGTTAAAAACCTTCGTGTCGCATCTCTGGAATATACTGAAACTAAATACCAAGTTTGGTGTTTATCCGACTGTTCGTTTCTGAGTTGTGCTATTCACAGACACACAGACACACACGGACATGTTTCCAAAAATGCTTTTTTTGGATTCAGGGGGTCTCAAAACATGTATTTCCGGTGAAATCTCGGTATCGAATTTTTGGGTGGAATACAATACTTCCCCTACTTACTATACGTAGTAGAGAAAGTAAAAATTAAATGACCATCATAACGTCCTCCAACTAGACACGACTAATGACATTTACTTTCCCCCAGAATATCAAGCAACTTTTATTCAAGATGTTTCTTTCTACAACGCTTAGTTTTGGAAATATTGTACAGGCTTAACTTAAGTGGTCCACCTGTATGTTAGATATTATAAATTCGATTTTATAATAGTTGTACATGTATAAATTAAGCAAATGCCTGTATCAGTTTATATCCATAGCGTGTTCATTACATGTGTCACTCCTTGTTGTACAGTTATGTTACAAACAAAAGAAAAACAATAAATGTTATATTGTATTTATTTGCATTTTTATAGGTTGCGTATGATACATACAGTGCACTTTTTTATCGCAGGCTTTGTCTAGTTTTGTGAAAATATGAAACGTTTTTCAGTGGAAATTTCAATCCAAGCCAGAACCGCTGCGTTGATTTTATTTAAAACACCGCTAAATACTGTCAACAGTTCGACGTTCTGTTTTAAAGAACGTTTGCTAAAAATCCTATGTGTTACTTCCACATGACCTTATCTTCCCAAACTAAGTTTATTACTTTCTCTAATAGTATAATAAAAAGGGGAAGTATTACATTTCTTCCATAAATTAGATACCGAGATTTCACCGGAAATACATGTTTTGAGGTGCCCTGAATCCAAATAAAGCATTTTGGAAACATTTCCGTGTGTCTGTCTGTGAACAGCATAACTCAATAACCAGAAGTCGGATAAATACAAAACTTGGTATTTGAATTTAGTATCTTCCAAGGATGCGACAAGTTTTTCAAGATAATCCCCCACCCCAATTCCCTTTACATGGAACATTTTTTCGAAAATTTAAATTTTCAAAAAAATGGCTCTATCGATTTTGATTAAAATACCATATATGAAAGATATTTATATGACAAATAAAATGTATATCTTGAATTCTCTAGGAACTTTGTATAGTCTTATATAACTTGTAAACGTTATGCGACAGACGAAAACGTACTACACAAAAATGTAGAACTCTGTAAAACACAAATTTACTTCAAATAAGTTTTTTTCTGGCATGAGCCGTTTCTGGGATATGCGGTATTAAAAGTTCCAATTGTTCAATACTTGTCATTCTTTTAAAATACCATTGATTTTCATTGTTTCTCCGATGTCATGGAAACGGTATGAATTTTAAGGCCAGCACATAGCGTTCAGTTGTTAACGTTTGACTATCGCTGTTCTCTTTGTATCTATAACGAAATGTGTAATGTAGCTGTTTCTGTAAAGATTTATTTGGATTAAATGTAGTAGATACAAAAATAAGCTTTAGTAAGAATGGTGTATATGCCCATGTGAGTAGAGAAATTCATGTGAATGTATCATCAGAATTTTTTCTATCTAATTCAGTTAATCGAGATAAACTTTTACAGAAAAAGATTCATTACACATTCATTACAAGACGAGAGACAAATGAGACCAAAGCATAGCCAAGTGTTTATAAAACGAGTCGCTAAATCCTGGCGTTGAAATACTCCTTACATGAAACGACTGAATAGCGACAGACTTCAGAAATGAAGTATTTACAGCTTCAAATAAATTACATGGCTATTTCAAAAATGGTTCATACTACAAAAAATTGTTTTAAATAAATTGTGTTTTTAAGGAGATCTAAATTTTTGTACGTCTTATGATCAGGCCTCGGTTTTGGGTCACGGAATTAGCAGACTGAAGTTGGGAGCGAACGGGGTTGAGTTGATGTCCTAGACCGGTGGGTGGGGTAGCACTTCCAACCTACAGGTAGTTGCTTAGCGAAGATCACTGTGGACATTCATATTGCTGCTTGGCCCTGGTTAATGCAGTCCCCTTACGTACTCGAGATCCAGTGAGTAAAGAACTATAGTTTCATGGTATTTACATATTTTTTGATATTTTGTTAGTGCTAAATGCTCTTATTTATACTCCACAGTACTTTGAAACATGTTGAAGAATACGACTACCAAGCGTTCCCTTCAGGATGCACTTATAGAGAAGTTTGGAAAGGAACATTTCCTCATCAAAGGAAACAACACTGCATATTGCAAACGCTGCAAAAAATACATCTTGACAGACAGATCTCGATTCTTTCAGAAACACTGAAATAGCAAAATGCACACGAAAAATCAACAGAGGTCTTCAACACCACAATCAAAATAGAAAATCAGAAATAATTTTATCGAGATTTGTGTAGCATATTGGTACATACCAACATCCATTTCAACGAGATCGAAAATAAATATTTTAAAGCGTTGCTAGAAAATTATATGGGTTCGTAATTGAACTGCTTCAAAAACTGAATGAGACAAAATCAGACTTGTTATTGCAAGCATGAACGCCAAATTAAAACATGTCCTTTTGGCTTTGCAGATATGTGCGTCATTAAGGACGTTTTATTGATTCAAACAATGAATACAAATCCACAAAAGTTTATTCGTGTGATATCCTATTCTTTCATTATGCACCTGTCACGTCGTGTTAACGAAGAACAAATTTTTCTAGCTATAAACTCATTTTAGGTGGATATAGAAGATGTTTTTCATTTGACACATTGCGAATGCACCTTGTAATTTGCTGCAATGACATGTAAAGAAGTGTATTGTATTAATTTGCATTATTTAGGTTATTGCTTTGTGTATTTATTTATTTATTTATTTTAAATGTTTAATGTATATGGTGCAAAGAAGTTGTGAAGAAATTTATTTTGTGATATGTATATTGTTTGCACTTTTTTTCTGTCATGGAAAATGGCTATTTGAGAATGTTAAAACAGATACGATCATGCAAAACCGTTATGTTAGGCATTTAGTTTCCGTACTCGATACACACTGAAAATGTGACGTTTATTTTGTGCGCTACTGTGATTAGATGTTTACATGTTGAGGCAAGGGCTACCTGCACGCTTTATCTGCCATCCCACTCGAACTAAACAACACAGTGGTTTGTGTGCTCCCAACTTCATGCGTCTCGGAACCCTGCACCGAGGCGTGCTTATGATATACAAATTACACAAAATTATATAAAATTCATTCCGAATGAAAAAGACTTCACAGACTATTCGCTGAAAATTAACGATATGCATTGCATTTGCCATGTAATATCTTAAACATATGGTATTTTAATAAAAATCATTGGACTCATTTTGAGAAAATAAAAGATTACGAAAAGATTTTCATGTAAAGGGTAGTTTAGAGTGGTGACATTTTGTTAAAAATCTTTGTGTTGCTTCTTCGGATGTTTCTAAACCTAAATACCAAGTTTGGTATTTACCCCACATAATTTATTTTTTGTTCAGTGTACCTCAAAACGTGTATTTTTAGTAGTGAAAGTGAATGTTTTTCCCGTGAATCTAGGAGTAGTAATGCTGTTTTAACAGCTAGGATGTTATATTCGCACACTGACGTATACGTGAATGTTTGCAGGACAGCGACGGCGAGAGGAAAGGCAGAGCTGGCTGATATGGCAGCTGATCACGCCAGAGAGGATTCCGAAATCGCCAGGCTGACGGCCAAGCAGTTCGCCCCCGACTTCCAGCAACCAGGTGAGACAGGAGTCTCAGAGCTTAGTTTTTGTTTTCACTCGTTTATATGCCAGGTCATATCAGCGACTTTGCCTCTGCAACAATGATGTCCTTGGGTTTTACTTTGTCCTTTTTTTTTAATTCACACTTACATTCATACTCTCTTTCTACTTACAGACTCTAAGTAGTATTGGGAATTAGAGCTGTCAAGGACATACATTTTACTTGTTCGTTTCATGTGGTACATAATGAGATTCGCTCGTTCGCAAAGCAGACAACGAACTATAGGAGATCAGATAACTCGGGTTCCTAAAAAATAAAGATGGCTGGTGCTGTATGTTAGGGCGGTCAAAGTACTAACTTAAGCCACTAGGTATATAAACAGAGAAATCACCAGATGACCTATTTATAAAAGATGCTCCTGCTAGTATTATGGGTCATTGTCATATTATATATAGGTGGCCCACACAAGCCGTCCTTAGTTGAAGTTAGTTTATACCGGATAGCGCGGGTGTCAAAAGGTTTGCCTAAGCAGAACTGCAAAGGGGACTCCATACTGACAGAGAAGAGACCGCTAAATAAAAGACCAATGCTTGAAAGCGAACACTTTAACTGTACCACTGGTCCCAGAGCTTATTCGGTAGAGAAACTGCGTGCTACATGAGATGTTCGGTGTTCGATTCCAGGCTGGGCTCCAGAAAGTTGTCTTTAAACAAAGACATTTCAAGGTATGCCCAGAGTAGCTATGTATGTGTGTGTGTGGGGGGGGGTATTATTAGTTATTTAATAATCAATTCACACATTAACAGAATTCAGGAATGCCGCTTGACGCAAACCTGAGCACACGTATTGTCATTTAGTTCCATGACAGTTTATCTACTATCAGTACAATTATAATGGTACGAATTGGTGCCGCAAAGTTAATAAGATTAAACAAAATTCTATTTTTATTATATCTATGTACCCTTAAAGGTGCGTTATAATTAAATTACTTTCCATTAGTGCATTATTCATAATAAACATGTGCAAAAACATGCCCGACTTGGGGGTCGAATTGATGTAAAGGCCTCTTAGGCTTACCTTCCATCTGGAATAATCTATCATTTTAATATGATATTTGTATGCCAAAAAAATTTTTTTAAAAAGTACGCAGAAGACATGCTGCATCTGAAAATGTTCAGAACACAGCCTTCGAGCCTCAGCTGCATTTTGGTGCGTCTCCGCACACATCGTGTGTTCGTTATTGGTGAACGTTACCTTTTTGTCTGAATGACCTGGCTCGAACTGCAAGCAGGCCACCACGCGGCGCTTATCAGTACGAAACTATCGCGTAAACACATGCACACAGCATGTGACCTTTCGCTTTGTACCCGCACTGCACCTTTGAACAGCAGTGATGCAGCAACTTGTATTGCACTTATGTGTGTGGGGAACATAAAGCTTCAAAGGATGGCTTGTTTGAGCCACCTGGTATACTGCTGTGTAATATTCTTTTCTTCGGTGTAAAGATTTGATCACCTTCCTTCACAGCCATAATTGCTGGCTGATTACCTATAACCTAGATGCGCCTTAAGTGTTAAATTAAGACTGAACCCTGCTATTGACTTAATTTATATAACATGTGTATGTTATTAAACGTTGCAAATTACTTGCACATAATAATATGAAGAACAATTTATAGGCACATTTTAACGACACACAAACTGACAATGCTTGCACCAAAAAATTGCAAAAATCAATTCAAATTCCTAGTTAACTGCAAAGGTAAGACGTAATAAAAATTAATAATAAATTAATCTAATAATAATTAAATTCTCGTATAATTACCCTAATTAATATAACTATAGCTCCTCTAATATATATAATACAATTATTAATATTATAATAAGTGCGTAGTTGGTGACTAAATTGTCGGCGTGCAAAGTCAGAACACCTGCGAACATAAAAACAGGGCGCCAGCATAACAGATAAAATATAATTAACCTTCCCAATATATGTAGCAGGTGCATATTTGTGGAATGGTTGCCGGTTATGAATGGAACCTAACAACCCGAATATCACCAGATTCTAGTTACTTATCCCATAATGGTGTAAAAACGTCTAAGTTGTAGTTTAGCAACCTCTCGTATAGGTATTGTAACTCCATATGGTCGAGCTTCTGATTCATATGAGAAATGAGCCTTTACTCGTTCGAGTGTTCACGTCATAGCGTTGTTGTCACGTGCGTTTGGTCAAATGACTTGCCATATAATATGCCATTTTACTACGTTTTTGACTTTACCTTTACTGCCTCCACCTCAACTCCGTTTACTACATTATGTTACACAAATTCCATTTTGTCATTACACCTAAAGAAAACCTATAACACATGCATTTTCATTCAGAATTTCTATGAGATAAAAAAAAGCTCAGAGGCATGAGTATAAACATTTAGTTAAATACACATTAAAATGTATATATAATAGAGGGTCTTTCAACAAGAGTGTCCTATCTTTGAACTTAAATAAAACACGTTCCCTAAATGATAGAGGTTCATTTCTTTTTTATTTTGGAACATAATTAATGTCATTACGTGTGAAAGAGAACATCAGTTAAGTGACCGCCGTGACTTCGTTGGGTTCAATGACAGAAGAACGTAAATTAGGTCCAACTTCACGAATAACACGCGTGATGTTATTCATAAGATCATTTACTGTTTCTGGCTTGTTGACATAAACTCGAGATTTAACATAACCCCACAAGAAGCAATCCAACGGTGTTAAATCACATGACCTCGGGGGCCAGTTAACATCACCACCACGGGAAATGATGAAACCTCTGAACTTCTCCTTCAAAAGATCGATTGTTTCGAGAGCAGTATGACATGTGGCACCATCGTGCTGGAACCAAATGTTTCCGAGATATATACCATCAAATTGAGGCCAAACATTGTCCCTTATAAGAGCCTGGCATCTTTCTCCATTGACAGTTAGGGCTTCTCCATCTTCATATCGGAAAAAATATGGACCAATAATTCCACCATACCAAAATCCACACCACACAGTAACCTTTTGGGGTTGAAGTGGTCGTTCTTGAATCTACATTGGATTGTGATTGCTCCAATAGCGGCAATTTTGTTTGTTAACATAACCATTCATCCCAAAGTGGGCTTCGTCGCTGAAGATGATTTTTCGAACAAAAATCGGGGTCAGCTTCCAACTGCTCCATAGCCCAGTCAGCGAATACACGGCGCAACTTATGGTCGTTGGGCTTTAGTTCTTGAGTTAACACCATTTTGTAAGCGTGAAACTTCAAGTCCAGATGCAGAATTCGCCAAGTTGTGGTCGGCGATAGCCCCAATTCTTGCGCTCGACGAGCAATTGATTTGTTTCCGTTCTCGCGTACACTCTCACTTCTTTCAAATTTATCGATCAAACGACGAATGGTTCTCTCGCAGGGACGATTATGCACACCGTAAACTTCACGCAATACACCGAAGGTTTGGCGAACAGATGATCCATTTTGATAATAAAGTTTCACAATTTCTACGCGTTGCTGAATGCTGTAACGTTTCATGGCTATTTTTCAATAACAACTGTAACCACATGAAAAAAATGACTGATGTAACTCAATAACAACGGCAGCTACCACATGTTAAAGATAGGACACTCTTGTTGAAAGACCCTTTACAATAAATTAAATAACGATTATTCTTTAAACTCTGAAATTGTACAACGTCATTAAAGTAAATTATGCTACTACCAACCTTTATCCTAAATTAAGATTAATTAATTCAAAAGTAGTTTTTCACTAGCCTTAATGCTATATACAATGGTTGTATCTAAAAATTCGTTTTGTTTTAAGTAGATACAAATTAACAAACCTGAGAGTAAACTCGGTGATGACAAAGGTCTCTAACGGGAAACTAACGATACTGGAGAGTACATTAATGTTATAAATACGTAGAACAATCTCAGATAGTATAAAAATAAAACGAAAGTGAGTTTTCGTAAAAGTAAATTTAAAAGCACTTCAATACTTATTATTAAAATTTTGTTATTATCATTATCGATTGTCTCATAAGCAAAATTTTATTTCAAACGTGTTGTTACAGGAAAGGATTCTAACCTTCAAAGTAAAGACCATTAGATTCTATAGTCCTGAGCTACCTTTCAGCGAGGTTTGCTATCCCGCAACGGTACCAGTTTCTGGTTTTTGATGAGAAGAATTCGTTGATACTCATTTCAACTCCTTCAGTGTTTTCAAAGTTCCTCCATCTAGGAAATGGGCCATGGATCTAAACAGATGGTAATCTGATAGCGCAAGATCAGGGCTATATGCCGGATGAGGTAGCAGTTCGATTCCTTCCAATTCCTGAATTTTGTCCAATGCTCTTTGAGCTGTATGAGGTCTCGCACCGTCCTGCTGCAAGAGAACTGTGTTTCAATTAACTAATACCGGGCACCTCTGATTCAAAGCTTGATGAATTCGTTCCAGTTATTGAGAATAAAGATCCGCATCGACTGCACGTTCATTTGGAACAAATTCCCAGTGAATCAAACCTTCAAACTTCTACCAAATATATATATATAATTATTTTGGAGCCGAACCGACTGTTTCTAACGACAACGTTTGCAGGCTATCGAGCCACTGTTTCAAGTATCAGGGTTGCGATAATAATTTCAACATGTGTGACAATTCTCCTGATAAATCTATCATCTCAGGGGTTAGCGATGACGACAAATATCCATTCTACGTTGAGCTTGATCAGGTGTCAATTCATGTGGTACAAAGTGACATTTTAAGTGTCTTAATATGGCGATGTATGGTATCTTTTGAAGCACAAAGTTCTTCTGGCAACCTCCGAGTGCTTTTTTGTGGATTTTCTTCCAAAACTCTGCGTGTATTCTCAATATTCCATAACTTGTGTTTTCCAGAAAGTTGTAAATCTTTAATGTCTTCGTCTCCATTATTGAAACGCTGGAATCATGGTTGTGCTACACGCTCACTAACGACACCTTCACCTTAGACTTCACACAGTCTTCGTGCCGAGGCAGCAGGTTTATAATCTTGTTTCCAGTAATGCTTCAGAAGGACTCTAACCTCAAACTTTGTTGCCCTAATTTTAAAATCTTGTATTATCAACTGCCAACATGTTAACAATACGGAACAATAACCATAGCACCCTATAAATAGTATTGACAAAAGTAAAAGCATATATGCATACGATATAAACCCAATTAAAAACCCGACATCACTTATGAGACAACCTAAAATTATTACTTTGTCAGTTTCTCTACAGTAATCCCAAAACGCTTTCATAGATCACTTCTTCCGGTCAATTTTAAGAAGCAATTTTCACTTGTGCCACTCCACTCCATATCGAAATGTCACGCGAAATGCGGCAACGACGCCACTGAAGAAAACAAGACAGCCTTCCCCTTGAGTCTGGTCACACTGGGCGTTTGAACAGGTAGTGAGATACATACTCGTAGGTATCCAACTCGGCCGTATACACAAGATGTTTTGTTCGAAAGCACGAATGGTACAAATTAATTACCGAAACTCTTCGATGGACAGCTGTATTGAGAATAATCCTGGCTAAAGAAAAATCACCACCTACAGCCGGGAATCGAACCTGGTACCCTTAAAATTGGAGGCTGGCATGCTAACCACCAGAGGCAGTCCGAGTTTTGGACAATATTAGAGAATCACCTATATCTCATTTGACATTACGGTAGAAGTTTTATTTATTTTATATGCCATCGGTGGCTTTGCCTTTGGAACAATTGCTTATCGGCAGTGATGTTCAGTCACTTTTCTGTTGTGTTTATCTTTGTGTGTTTACACACACACATTTAGTGTCCATTCACATAGAAAACGTTACGCAAATGCATCACGAACACAAAAGCTAGTAGTCAGGTGGGACATTCACAATGATTTTCGTTAACATAAAGTTAAACACTATAGCCAGACACTAAACGCCATCTCCTAGCTATCACGCTCGTGTTAATGGGATTCGAGAGAAAACAGTAACACCATCGCATTGCACAGAAACAGAATGGAGCCATTTGATGAGAAGTTAATTATTTTATATGAAAACAATCACTGCATTTGTGATAGAAAGTATAAACTTACAAATATAATCTGTTAAAGTATTTGGAAAGAGATTGCGAATGAAGTTGAATAGATTTTAATTTTTATTACTGCGGTATCTTTCGACGTTGTGTGCAAACTTTATACGTCATAAACTATTCCGTTTTCTTTCATGTATGAAAAAAATATAATACAAAACAAACACAAGCTAATGCAGTTTTTAGTAACATAAAATGCACTGGTGCATCATCATCAATCATCATAGCCCTCATTTTAATATATTTCACCATATCTTCCACTTGTTTTGACGCTAACGTTTTGTTGGCATTGTGAATGGCAAAGCGAATTTTGCGTTCATGTCCTACGTTTATACCCTCGTGTTAATGTTTATGTTCCCATGTGAATGGCTCTTTACGGCCCATTCACATAGAAATGCTAACGCAAATGCAATATGAACACGAAAGCTTGTGGTCAGGTTAATAAATGAGGCCATTCACAGGGATTTTCGTAAATATGAACATGCACACTATCGCCTGACGCTAAACCAAATCTTGCAATCTCCAAGTTTTCCTGTTCGCGTTAATGGAATTCGAGAGAAACAACTTGATGTGATGTACTCACATGACTTTCTCTACCCTCTACTGTTTATTAGTGGTTATACAAACTGTTCTTACTAGAGCTTATCTTTCTATCTACTACATTTTAATCCAAATAAACATTTGAAGAAATAGCTACATTACGCATTTCGTTATAGATAGAAAGAGAACAGCGACAGTCAAATGTTTAACAACTGGACGCTATATGCTGGCCTTAAAATTCCATACTGTTTCCATGACATCGCGAGAAACAACTGAAAACAAATGGGACTTAACAAATGACAGTATTGAACAACTCAGAAATGGTTTATGCCACAAGAAAACTTATTTTAAGTAAATTGAATGTTTTAAAGAGATCTACATTTTTGTATGGTATATTTTCGTCTACCCCTTAACCACAAGATTATACAAAATTCCTTCAGAATGAAGAGAAATTCCTAGGCTATTCCCAGAAAATTCAAGATAAATATTTTATTTGTCATGTAAATATCTTTCAAACATGGTATTTTAATCACAATCGTTAAAGCCACTATTTTATACAATTAAATTTTTCGAAAAATGTCCCATGTAAAGGGTAGTTGGGGTGGGGAGGATTTTCTTGAAAATATGTTTCGAAAAAGGAGTTATTTGGACTCAGGGCGCCTCAAAACATATATGGACGGTGAAATCTCGGTATCAAATTTTTGTGTAGAATGCAACATTTCCCCTACTTACTATACGTAGTAGAAAAAGTAAAAAACTCTATTGCACTGCATAGAATCAGAAAAGAGAAGTAAGGTCATTTGTTGAGAAGTTAAATATTTTATTTGAAAATCATCGTTGTCTTTATGACAAAAGGTATACATTTTACAAAGATAATTTGTCAGAACAAAATATTTGGAAACAGAATGTGAATGAACTGAATACCTTTAACTATTATTACTATGGCGTTTTTAGACGTTGTGTGAAGCATTATAGGTTATAAACTATTCCATTTTCCTTATTGTATATAGAAAGCCATAATAAAGAATATAACACAATCTCAATTAATGCAGTTTGTAGCAACATAAAATGCAATGCTACATCATAGGCTCCATTTTTAATCGCTTTCACACTTCAATTAACTTGTTTTGCGTCAAAGTTTTGCTGGCGCTGTGAATGACAGGACAAACCTTTGTGTTCACGTTATACGTTTATGTCCTCGCATTAATGTTAATGCTTCTGTGTGAATGACCCTTTACTGTCTCACTCATACTTGCAGACTTTAGAGAGAATAGGGAATAATCCTGGCTGAAGAAAACTTCCCATCCTCCAGCCGGGAATCGAACCCGGGACCTCTAGGTTTGGAAGCTAGCATACTGACCCCAGAGCACAGAGGCAGTCGCTAGAAGTTCTTCGAAGTTCTTCTTTCTTTCGAAATTCATTTTTACCTTCTCTGACTTTTATCTATAGTAGATGGAGCAATTATATCATTCTAACCAAATGCTACACAAAAAGTTTACAGAAAATACATGTTTGGGGTTCCCGGAACCCGGAAAAGAAGCGTTTTCACAAAATTCTGTGTGAAAGAGAACAGAAACGAAATGTCAGCTAAATACCATAGTTGGTATTTAAGTTGAGCATCTCTCAAGAATGATACACGAAGATTTTCTACAATATCTCACGCATTAAACTACCCTTCACATGAAAAACTGCTCATTATTTTTGATTTTTCAAAAAATAAATACGATGTTGATCATAAGACCGTATTGCATGACTGTGTTTTCTGTAAAGACCTCTTCATTCTGGAATGAGCGTGTGTGCCTCATTAATAAATAGAAACTTACCGCACCAAAAATATAGGTATTGAAATATGAAAATTACGACAAACAACTCCTTTTTTCTGTAGCATAACCCGTTTCCAAAAGATTTATTGTTTTAGGTTTAAGCTTCTTCCAGAATGAAACCTCAGGTTAAACCAGGTTTAACCTGAATGGGACGGTTAGTAGCCCGCCTCTCCCACGGCACTACTATGAATCCGTTCATACACTACCGCGGACCGACTCGCCGTATCTCCCCTGTATAATGCTACGGGTATCAAACAATGTGAATATGCTACACTTAACTTTCGTTACAAAAAGTGTTCGAAATGATGCCCTCCTACAGTGATTTTCCTTGGCACTGTGGCCAATGCACGGCTTATTGCATGTCACCTGCCGCAGCTCGAACTCCCGCCGAAACACTTATAATATCCTCGCAACCGCTTCACGTTCTCATAGTTACACAATACCTTATCATAAGAGATGTTAGAAATGTTGTCCGCATATTTCTGGTATCTCCTCAGTAAATTTTCATTCACACTCAGGTGTTCAGTATTCGAAATAGTGCGAATTTCTCGCCTCATGTTTTCTTTTTGAATTGTTTTTATTTATGGACGCTTTAAACTACTATGGTCCTTAGTGTCCCATTCTATATTGGGCGTGAAAGACTGGTAATTTTGCTCAGAGGCTTTGCTTTATCAGGCTTGAGGTTCTTTTAAATCTACGACATGGAACCACCGGCTTTACTTCCCTTCCGAAGTAAGCCATGCTAAGGGTTTTTACGCCTGAAAAAAACCATCGTCCTCGGCCTTGCTTGAACCCGCAATCTCGGGAACTAGAGCCTAGCATGGTACCCCTAGACCACGTATGACGACTGATGTTTTGTTTTAATTCTTACAGTGTGTGAGGGTTTGTTACATACATCTTATTTTCGTGTGATCATAGAGCCAAGTAAATTTCTGTAATTGGATTTTGCGAAATGATAGAATAATTGACTTATTCTTCTCTGACGAAGCATGGGTGCAATTACGTAACTATTTTTCGTCGCAAAATAACAGATTTTGGAGCACAGAGAAACCCGATTTTACACACGAGATTTCCTTGAACGACGCGAAAATTGGTGAGCAGTAAATGCACACAGAATAATAGTAGGTACTGCGTTCCCTTCACGAGAATGTCTCTGTAAGGAATGTGTTGACATTAACAACTCTAGCGCTATCTGAGAAAGATTACGGCTCTACCTACAGCATATCAACAAGGCTTAAGGCCTCTTAGAAAACATACGCTCTCTGCTATACCTTTTTCACTATAAGCTGAAAGGAAAAGTAAACAAACTTAAATGCATCACTCCGCCGAGCACCACGTGGAGGATGACAGGAGCTAAGACCCGTGAGAGGAAATTGCTTCAGACAGAATGCGAATACAGTATATTACGCAGCTTGGGGGATCATTAGCTTTTAAACATTGTATGTCTTATTCCTATATGTTGACTTACATCCTACACTTATAACACATAATACTAGGAGTAGACAAATAAAAGTTGTACCTGAACAGTTTGTATCTGCGATTAAAGGTACTGGATTAAACTTCTCTTAACTTCAGGCTTTAGAAATCATTCATATAATGACTAATATCCGTATACCAGTTTTGCTTTAACCTTTTATGAGTCAACAAGTTAAATAACGATCAACGCTATAGGTTAAAACACAACAGAAAACAAACGCGACCCAACCTATCGGAGCAACAATTCCGCATCACTAACAAAGAAGATCAATTATTGCTAAACAATGCCAAACATATTCATTGTCGATTAAAGGTGGGTACTTTTCACAGAATTTGTTAAAAGCATTTAACACAATTATCTTCCTTCCATTTCCCGTGTTTATGTTCTCCACAGTGGCAGAGGATCCCCAGCCGGAAACCCAAAACGAACTGCAGCGCCTGCGCATAGCCTCTTAAACCCTCTGCTATAACGCTTCATTTAGTTACAGGTGAATCTGAACAAACACATTTAGTTTCATAAATTGAACTGTTACAATAATGAGTGTTTTAAGTTTCTCTGCACGAGAATAACCACAAAATGTTACAATATGAACCGAACTGTTTTTTGTAGAGGAAGAGACGACATGCTAAGCAGGGAAAGATTGTACTTTGTCCATCAGCCAATGAGGTGCTGTCTTGTCACGTGGTTTTGTTTACTTCTCCTTTCAGCTTATAGCGAAAAATCTGATGTGTTACACTCACATGACTTTCTCTACTCTTGTACAAACACTTATTCTCCATATGCTTCATGTTAATCGAGATGTTAATCTTATTGCTAATTTTCTTGTAGATGTAAGGGGAATTGGTAGGCTTTAAGCGATAGTCAAATGTTCAACAGCTGGTTGCTATGTGGCGCATTCCATTCTCTTTGTATATCCAGGACATAAAAAAATGAATAACGAATTTGAGAAAAAGTATAAGTATTGGAAAATTTAAGGGAATAAAAAACAGTAAACAAAAAAATGTATGACATAAATTGTATATTTTACCGCGATCTACATTTTTTGTGTAGTGACATTTTGTCTATCTCTTATGGTTTACCAGTTATGCAAAAATCGTTCACAATGAAGAATACTTTTGGATATACTCCCCGAAAATTCGAGATATACATTTCATTTGTCATGAAAATATCTTAAATATATATTTTAATCAAAATTGTTAGAGCTATTTTCGAGAAAATTAAAATTTTCGAAAAGTGTTCCATGTAAAGGGTAATCTGGGATGGGGGATTTTCTTGTAAACCTTCGTGTCGCATCTCTGGAAGATAATGAACCTAAATACCAAGTTTTGTGTTTATCCGACTGTTAATTTCTGAGTTATGCTGTTCACAGACACACACACACACACACGGACAAGTTTCCTAAAATGCTTCTTTTAGATTCAGGGGGTCTCAAAAGATATATTTCCGGTGAAATCTCGGTATAGAATTTTTGGGTGGAATACAATACTTCCCCAACTTACTATACGTAGTAGAGAAAGTAAAAAAGATATAGTAATGCTAAATGACCGGTTGGTTTTGTTTGCTTTCTCGTCACAGGTTTTAACAAGGTTAGCAACTATTTCTCGGGCTTGACTGTGTAGAGTTCTTCCTTTCTTACTGGGCATTGTAAATAACTTTATAAATCACTAGAAAATACTTGCACACTGCTCCAAATGAAACACGCTGGAATACTAACGTCGCGCGATGTTTTAAATGTAGATAGCAGATCTATTTATGACATCATCGTGAGCTGCCACCTGCTACTATTCCCCTCTGACGCCTCCGGAGAGCAGAACACCCGGCAAACGCTTTTTCGTCAGAGGCCTATAGTACTTATATTTGGCAGTAAATGAAGAGAGGTACAGGGATGTCTTAAACCATTTTTGAACGCTGAGCGATGTTGAATGTAAGTCTAAATGTTTTGAACAAGACTTTGCTTCCAGGCATACATCTGATGAGTCATTAAATTGAATGCAGGAATTTTTTGAAGTAGTAAACAATTATGGCCCTCACGACCCCATGATTAATGGTATGTGACTGTGTCTACGTTGCATAAGGCGTATGCAACAAACCGCATACATTGAAACAACTAAAAGAAAGCATCAGGCGAGAAATTCACTTAATTTGGGATATTAAACTCTCGAGAGTGAATGAAAATTTCCTGACAAGATGCCAGAAATGTGTGGATAGAGAAGGACAAAATTCCCAACATCACTTACAATAAGTTATGTGCTTATTATCATTGTAATTGTAACTATGAGAATGTGAGGCGGTTGTAGCCGGCGCGTTAACAGTCGTGCGGTGGTCACATTCTGACGCAAAAGCACTGTAGTTGTCGTAACCTCTTGTATTCTCACATGTCACGGGGTAGAGCATGGTACCGGAGTTTAACTCATAGCAATCTACACAAGGTCCGACGGGGCGAGCTAATAAAAGTTCCTAAAACACCAGAAAACTCCTAAAATATTCCTAGGTCATTATGGGGAAGAAAAGAAGGATCTGTCTACATCAAATAACTACATAGTAAAAGTTTAGATGGTAGGGTTTAATGAAGATTAAATTTGATGCATGTTACCTTCCGCTCGACGGAGGGTCCTCATTCACGTGTCTGCACTGGTCGTTACGTTGGAAGAGACAGCGCGTCCTAGACGCTTACTGATGATACAACCGGTTTACCCCCACTCTTATTACATCATTCCGGTCAGTACTACCAACCTAACAGTCACCAAACAATGTTGCCATAAACCGTATATGTTCTTACAGAGTTGCCACAATATGTGAGTGTGTTATTGGTAGAGAAAGTCGTGTGAATGAGCGCTTGATATGTTTCTATGTCTGAGAGAGACTATACACGTGGCCGCGTAGCAGGATACTACTCTGCAATACAGCTGCAGTGTATGAGGTGCCCTATACCAGCTTCAGGCAAGGCTTTGTTTGATTAATTGTTCTTCCACACGTGCCTGTGTAGGCTTAAGGTAGAATCAGAATGGAACATTCAGTGCCATAGCCGGGATTTGCACCATGACTTTTCGGCTTACAGTGCCGCTGCTCTGTGATACCATAGTAACATACCCGCACGTCATTAAATTTTCCAACTGACTGGCATAGTTTTATAGTAGCACTATTCTTTATATATCCGGTGAACAATCCTTGGCGGGACCGGTTTCGCGGCACGCGGTCGACCGGCGAGGCTAGTTGCTGTATCGGCGGTGCAGGTAACATGAATTCCGCAGTAAATATAGTACGGTTTGCCGCGTAAGTTATTTCTAACGCACATAACACAAATACTTAAAACTAAAAGTATAGACTTAGATGAAGCAAAATAAGGAAATGTTGAAACTGTCTCCCTGAGAAATGTTAGTAATTTATTATCGAAAGATCATTTAAAGTGTGTGGATTTATTTTGTAAACTTTTATCTTTTAATGCTCCCTCGTTCCCCTGATTTAACCCCTTGTGATTTTATTTCTGGGGAGCAGTAAGAGAGATTAAGGGTTCAAACCCGGCGGAGGACGATGGATTTTTTCGGGCGTAAAAATTCTTAGCACGGCTTCCTTCGGAAGGAAATTAAAGCCGGTGGTCCCGTGTCGTAAATTTACGGCACGTAAAAAAACCTCAAGCCTGATAAAGAGGCCTATGAGCAAAATTACCGGTCTTTCATGCCCAATATAGAATGGGAGGCGAAGCACCGTAGCAATTAAAGAGCGTCCATAAATAAAACTCAATTAATTTTTTTTGTCTCTTAACGCTTCTAATGAATCTGCATTTATGTCATTCCCTTATACATGTTTCCTTAATATTGTCGTACGTCACACATTAAATAACTTGAATTTCTAGATGATAGAGCACAAAGGTACCCGGGATCTTTACATTTTTCACATTGAACACGAGGCCGACGGGGGCCAGCCTAGATATTCCTTAAAGCATGCTTAATAACACTTAAATTACAAAGATTATGGAGTAAGGTTACCTGTTCCAATAATCAAACCATTTTTAACTTTGGATAGCCACTATATTACACAGAAATTTACAGATTACTTTGCCTTATTGCTTCAACGTGGACCGCCCGTGTTCTAACACGTGTTACCTCTCCAGTTGCCTTACACAAAGAGGAAGGCACCTACTAACCTCGCCACGATTATCAATTTGACCCCACCCTTTTCGGCACGTCACATTCTGTCCGTGTTACCAACCTACACTAACGTGTTGCCAACACTAGCATCCCCAGTGCTACCAACATATCACAATATTTGCTTCAGATCGTCTATAATAGTTTGTAAAATAATATATAGGAGAGAATCTAAATCTGTTATCCACAAATTATTAATGTAAACCGGGAATATGAGACTAAGTCCTGTACCCTGCGGAATGACAATAGTAGATAATGTTTTGAGCATCACTGAATTCATTGTCAATTTCAGTGTGTTATATTGTGTCATTTAAAATTCGAGTAACTACAGGTATTCCCATTGATTTCTAACCTACTTAATGTGTTCAGTAACATGTGATTACCTGAATCAAAGGCTTTCTTTGTGTCGAGAAAAATTGCTAAATTCAGTTAAGTAATCTCCTGTAAGGTAGTTGGTGAAATTCGAATGCATCTTTTACACTTTTAGTCGTAAGTGTATCATCTAATACGATTTTGCAATTTTGCAGGTTTAGATAAACTTCGAAATAGAGAATTACACAAACACAGGCCGCCTCCGGAAGATGCAGTGCCTGCGAAATCCATTCTATCCCAGAAAGTACACAATGATCAGTCGGCCCTGCAGCAGCAACAGCTACAGCAACAACAGTATCAGCAACAGCAGCAACAACTACAGCAACAGCAGTATCAACAGCAACAGCAGCAGCAGTACCAACAGCAGCAGCAATACCAACAACAATTGCTGCAACAACAACAGCAGCAGCAGTTGCTGCAGCAGCAACAACAGCAGCAGTTGCTGCAACAGCAACAACAGCAACAACAATTGCTTGCGCAACAACAGCAGCAGCAACAGAACCAGTACGGATACAAGCCTTCCTCCATGCCGCAGTATACGCCGTCCGTGAAGACGCAGCAAGCCCCTAGCATAGTGATGTCAGAATCTGACAACAAGCCTTACATGAACAAGATCGATCAGGTAGGTTTACAATGCGGAGCAGTGAGGTCGCTAAAGTCAGTTTCTTCTATCATCTACATGTTACTTTATCTAGAACCTTCTTATGGTAGGTAGAAGTACAGTAAAGTCTTATATAGGCCGGCCCTGATCGCGTGTATGCGTGCCCCGCGCGCTATTACACCGAGCGATTTTTTTCATTCTAAAACTCTCACGTTACTTGCTACAGAGCGGTCCCTCAGCCATCTGGCCGGTAGTCGCGATGCGTGTTCCGCGCGCTATATTCAAGTATCTATATATTATTCTTATTATTGACATTGATACCATATTATTATTGATTTTATGATGATTATTACGATATATTGATACCTATTGAACAAACATAATTACTTTTTATTTTATAAGTACAAATCTTTTTCACAGTCGGTGTTGAAAGTGGTGTCCTTCGGGAGATAAACATTCTTGGCACCTTCTGATGAAATTACCATTCACACGCATAAGTTCTTGTTGCGTAATTTCCCTAATTTCGGTTCTTATATTGTTTTAAGATCGTCTATGGTGCGAGGATTATTCCTATAGACTCTATTTTTGAGAGTTCCCCACAGATAAAAGTCACACACAGTAACATCCGGCGATCGAGCCGGCCATAATCCTTTAGTTTTTCTTCCGTTAGAACCCTTCGTTTCTTTTTACAACTTACAACATTAATTGATCCCGTTCTCTTCACGTTATTCACTAGATATCTAACTGTTTCTCTACTCGGAACCGGAACACCAGGAAATTTATGGTGAAATTGCCTACACACCTGTCTACATGAGTTGGTTTTCACATACGTGTCATACATAAAAAGTCTTTGTTCAAGCGAAAATTTGAGTTCCATTTCTGGGTTGTAATAATCCGATAATTCAATCGCACACAAATACACACACGTCTCGCGTCTATACACAAGAAGCAATAACAGCTGACTGAAGCCTGCTGCCACATGCCCAATAAGTGGAAGAGCCCGTGGCCTTGAGTTCATTCAGACGTGTCGCACAAAACTGCCGTGCAATTCCCGGCCAGAGCCTGAGGGACCGCTCTGTAGAAGTACAGTGAGGTCTTATATAGCCCGGCTCGGATCGCGTGTATGCGTGCTCTGCGCGATTCTATTACACCGAGGGATTTTCCATTCTAAAACTCTCACGTTACTTACTCATCAGTAGGGGTGGATCAAACTGGCCGTTTTTATAGTTAACTCACCTTATACTGTAGTCTATTTATGTTGAAGGAGAAAGGGTGAGTCCAGATGTAAACAACGGGCGCCTGCCTGCAGTGCTCGTAGGTACCTACAGGTTATATCAAGAGAATACCTATACTATGCTGTGCATGACGACTGTTACAGAACACTACATTTTACATATATGTAAATGAATACTACATAGTCTCTACAATAGTGTACACCCTGGATAAAAAAATTAGTCATCCCCATATTCATGTGACGATCGGAGGTCTTAGTGTACCTTCGTAACAGCTGTGTTCACAACTCACACGCAGGAACTGTAGAATGGTCTCTGCCATGTGAGCGCAATGGTTACTTATAAAGGTATTTCTCGGTGATGACGCTTATAAGCTACTGAAAACAGAGCACTGAAAAACGTTTCGTTGGCCGAGAGGTCAAGAAGGTGTCGCTTGCGCTCATAAACTCCTCGGTTCAAATCTCGCATTAGTTATCGTTATTTTTATATTGTTAAGTTTATGACAGGATGTGTAGAACATACTATTGCATTAATATAACTTTAGATTTTACATTTTAGACACATTTGTGCACTCAAAAATGCAATTATACCAAAATATTCCTTTTAAATATCTAAAGAAATACATGTAAATAAACTATTATGTTCTGAAACTAAAACAGATAAAAAATAAACAAAATTAATATCGAATGTATAAACCCTAAGCACCTATAACTGTCCTCATTATCGGGTTATAGATTAAATTAAATTCCTATAGCAACATGGACGAGAAGCTACAACACCCCAGGCTTCTTGAATTTGTGTCCAGAATCCTGTACGAATTCAACAATTCCATCAGGATATATTTTCCTCTCATAGGGAATAAAAATATCCTCAAGTATTTCCGTGTATTGCGCATTGTTCAGGGTACTCTCAAGCTGCCACAACACACCTAGACCGTCCTTTGATGTCCAACAAGATACAAATACGCGACCATGCGAACTTTACCAAATGGCGTGTATGAAATGGGTGTATCGAAAATATTAATCACTATTAAACATAATTAAACAGAAGAAAAAAAAGTGTTTGCTATATGCGAGAAGCGAAACTGCGGTCTTAACCACAGAAGTAACGTACGCTTTGTTACAGCGCTACAAGAAGACACATGGAAGGTAGCATGTTTAATAATGCCGTACAGCTTCCCGCAGCGGCTATACACCCGTATTGTGTGTGGTGTAGGACAGAGGTGGCAAAAACGGGACTCGCGATTCATTTTGATTCGTAGGCATTGCTGAGTGATGCAGTGTGTGTTGCATATTTGGTGACTCGCGGAAGTAAGGCGTTTTCGCCAGCCTTGGTGTAGGACTTATAAAAATTGGGCGTTCAAGTCATGCTTCATTTTTTGTCCACGGGTGTACATGCGAAGATTGTCGAAAGTGAACGTTCTCCATCTTTCAATTAAAACAAAAGATATATCGTGAGAAACTCCTTTCGACATCGCAAGAGGTAATAGGTGTATATAAATAATACACTATAGCACTGTTTGATATATTTCTTACACTTTTTGATCTGGAGGGATCGGTTTCTTTTTTCAGCAATCTCATCTCGCATAAACGCATGATTGAAAAAGCAGTATTTTTTCT
Source organism: Deroplatys truncata (assembly GCA_030765065.1). Taxonomy (NCBI): domain Eukaryota; kingdom Metazoa; phylum Arthropoda; class Insecta; order Mantodea; family Mantidae; genus Deroplatys; species Deroplatys truncata. The sequence goes on along the minus strand of CM060975.1, from coordinate 311,786,907 downwards.
GACACATTCTGAAGTTTATCTTTCACGTTTTTCCTAACTTCTCTGGCTTTTATTTCCTTAATTTTTACACATACGTCTTCTACTATGTATAATTGATATAACTCAGATGCTTCTAACGACGTTATATTTTTAAGTAAGCAGCAAAAGTTAAGCGGAACATCATCCCTACTACAGTAAATTTCCTTATCCGCCGTCTGTACCCAGGGGACACATGTCGAGACATGATCTCTGCATTGGTTAACTTGAAATCACGGACCAACTCACTCTACTCACGAGTAATACAAGCATGCACTATAATGATGTCATCTGCATTGAAATATTCCTGGCACTCCTAGTCGTCACGAGATTGTAATTAATGAACTATGGTCACTTTGTACGGTTTCAATTTTAAAAGTTTAGCAGCTGTATAAACAGAGGTTTTCGAATCACCCAGTTGCTGTGCAGCATATCTTATAAACTACTTTGGAGAGTCTTCGAATGATGCACATCTAATAGTTTCTCTCTCTGGAACTAGAATAGCACGAAATGTCTCCTGAAATTTTCTACACACCTCGATTTTTGCGTATGTATCCTATATAAAAGTGATTTGTTCAAGTTGGACCTTTCGGTACGTATTTCAGTGGTCTAATAACAAGACAAGAACAACAATAATAAGAATATTCCAAATTAATTCGCGCGCGCACAGATGTTTAAATAAACTTTCACTTTTGAGATGCACAATGAACCAACTCTAGTCTTTACAGCGCGAACATAAGATAGCAAGTGACAGTTGGCGTTCACAGGCGATAAAGCGTAGTCTTGAGCGGGTCATTCATCGCTAGTGAGTTAGCAGAACAATACCGAGGTTACCAGTGCAAGCGAATCACGTATACACGCAATCTGGCCGGGCCACAAAACGACCGTTTGGTACAATTCGATATAGACATTTCACCGGAAATACATACAAATTCCCAACCGCTCGACGAATTAGAATTGAGTATACGGGGTGCGTTTCTGAGTATTTCGGCTGCACGAGTGCTTTTGTGTTCAACAGGTGTCAGGCTTGTGTAGACGCTGAAGAGCATCATTTAGAACACCTTTTATAACGAAAGGTAAGCGTAGCACATTCACAATGTTTTACATCGTTAGTATTATGAAGGGCAGAAACGGCCCACAGCTACTCTATAAACGGATTCGTATAGATTGCCTCCAACAGAGAGCAATGCGCAATAGAAATCGTTCAACCAATTGTGCTATTAAGGTCCTGTGATACACAAGCAAAACCAATTACTCGAGATGCCATTTTGGAACATCTAATCATTAGCATAATGGAAAATTATACACGACGGTTACTACGTGACGATGATGGATGTGAATTCCTTTAATATAGGTTAAGTCAACTTTGATCACAATAAGCATTTGGACGTATTGCTGTTAACATAACCTTTTGAATTCGTGGTGCATGCCTGAATGTCGTAAAGTAGGAGAGAATCGTCTTGCTCCTGGAGCGAATAGTCATGACTTGATACTCAGGATACTAAAAACAAATCGCAAGTCCTAATTTCTGTAAATACTGGTGAACGTTATCGCGGTAATTTGTTCGTGTTATCTTATTTGCTGAGCGCCTTGTTATTGTTTTACTATTTTGAATTTTGGGTTCTTTGTCCTCCGGCTAGCTATTATTACTCAGTCGAGCAAATATCCCTGAGCAGGGCGTGTAAACGGAAAGGAGTTGTTACTAAAAGATAACACTGATAAAAGAATTTGTTTTTACACTTTTATTGCCGTCACACTTAATTTAATAATTCACATATTTAATTTTTATACACGCCTGACTGAAACTGTGATATTTACGAACGTAATTACCGTCGTAATAGTTGTCGCGTACTTCACATTTTGTAACTAACTTTCTGTAGAACTGCGTAATGTGTACCTCATGAGAGATTGCTTAGAACTGCGTGATGTGTACCTCGCGAATGATTCTTTTGAAATGCGCGACGTGTACCTCGCGAATGATTCTTTTGAAATGCGCGACGTGTATCTCGTGAATTATTCTGAAGAACTGCGTGATGTGTACCTCGCGAATGACTTTTCAAGACTGCGTAATGTGTACCTCGCGAGAGATTGCTGAAAACTGCGTGATGTGTACCTCGTGAATGATTCTGTAGAACTGCGTGATGTGTACCTTGTGAAAGATTCTGTAGAACTGCGTGATGTGTACCTCCCGAATGAGTTTTCAAGACTGCGTAATGTGTACCTCACGAGAGATTGCTGAGAACTGCGTGATGTGTACCTCCCGAATGATTCTGTAGAACTGCGCGATACTTGCTTTTGGCTCAAGAATTTATACTCCCTCACCCCGATATGCCTAAACATTATAATAGATCTGCTATTGGTTACTAAATCGCGCCAACGTTAGCGTCTGTTTTGTCAGCCAATCATAATTACAAACACATATGCTCTAGGGAAGATATTCCCTCCATTTCTAAAGAAAGGCACGCTACCCTGATGTCATTTGTTTGTCTCTTCTAAGTGATAAACAACTCACCCCATCGCTTCATTGTTACCCACTCCTATTGTCAGTTTCAGCGAGGCCGTGTAAACTTATTTCCTAACAATGCTTATAGATAACAAACATCTAAAAATCATTGTCATACAATAATGTTAATTTACACTACAATCACTCTGGCATTCACAGTGTTGTGATATCATATACTGCCTCAAAGTACTTGACTGTTATTTTGAAAGGGTTATTTGGAACCTGGTATAGTTTGGACTCTGGAATAGTTGGTGCTATTACTGATTATGGACAAATGAATGTGTTTACCTATTGCTGTTAACTATTATTACTAGATTAAACCTAAAACTATCGTGTTTATTTTCCTCTTGGTTACTCTGTTGTCCAGGTATCGAATCGGCTTCCGAATGCCATTCCCCCTGTCTCGAAACCCACACCACAGATGCCTTCTTATGAGGATACCAGCAACAACCCCACGACGCTGGGAATCCCCGGGACCGGTTCCAACATCTCGCTACGCCGCAACTCCCGCATCAAACCGGCCGAAGAGACGCCGGCGTACGGCTACCAGCAAACCCTTACTGACAGGTTCGATCATTACAAGAGGCCGCCCAGTCGGGACTCGAGCGTGGACCGTTATCAGAGAGCTGCATCTCGACTTGCTGGTGGCCTGGGCTCAAGACAGTCCTCGGTGGACAAATCTGCACCTCCCCCACCAGGTAAGTGTTTAGGTTACCCCGGCATGTTAGACCACCACAAACACTTGTGTGTGTTGAGGGTAGTATACCTTCCAACCTACACTCCTTCACCACGACTAATCGCTTCACTACTAAACTATGCTAATATAAGCAGAGAAAATGTGAGTAAGAAAATTCGAGTAAATATCAATCCTGGTATTTAATTTTAACATTTTTAAACACGAGATCCGAAGACTCAAGAAAACCCCCTCCTTAAGCCACTCTTGTACATCTTTTCGATACCTTTTTTTCTAAAAATAGCTATATAATTCTGATTACAATACCATTGAATAATTTAAACTGAGTCGTTGCTTGTTAATTCCCATCACATTAGCGTTAGGTGTTAACTAAGGAGCGCTTTCGGGAGATATGTTTCTCCCATCATCAGCTTCGGCCGACTAGCGACACGTTCTCTCCCCTAACCCCAAGAAGTATTACATTAGACGATTCTTCTGCCCTCTGTCGTAAAGAATTGAAACTAGTGGTGTTGGATTTGTTGCTATCTGTAGTGAAGGTTGGGAACTCGTCTGTCTTCTTTCTTCTCTCTTGTAATCTGATTGACGAAGTTTAAAACTCTCAAAAACTACCCCTACCCTTATGTGGTAATCTGTACTGTTTAGCCCATCTTATCAAAACATAATAACATCTGCCAAAAATTACAGGTTATCTTATAACTTTCAAAAACTACCAAACCCTTTATTTTCAATACTGTAATACCCTGACATTTTTACAACGTGCTCTAACCGTTTATTTGCAACCACTTAAGGACAAAGCTATTTTACTTGGCAACTCAAGGCAGAGACTTGTACAGCTGAGGAAATTATAGGATACCTGACAACTTCTAAAATATATTTCATCTCGTATTTTCAACTTCTTATGTATAAATCTGTACATTTGACCAATGTACTCGTATACAAAAATCTGCACTTACAGTTTAAGTGCGAGTGAAAATTGTAATCTATCCACATCTTTCAAAAACTATCCTTACCGAGCGAGGTGGAGCCGCGGTAACGTGTGAGGATTGCAATCGGGAGGCTCTGGGTTCGATTCCCGGTTACCGCCCACTCTGATATGGGTTTTTTTCGTGGTTTTCCCTTGTCATCAGGCGAATACTGGTGTGGTTTTTCTAATACCACAATTTTTCCGATTCCTCATTCCCCATCATTTCATTTGCTACCACCTCTCGGGTGCGGAGCTTGCTTGGGTGTCATACTCTGGTCTAGGGTAATAGCTAGCCGCTGGTTCCCGAGGTCGCGGGCTTAAACGCAGAGAACGATGGATTTTTTTTTCGGGCGTAAACATCCATAGCATGGTTTTCTCCGGAAAGGAAGTAAAGCCGTGGATTTACGGCACGTAAAAGAACCTCAAACCTGATAAAGAGGCCTCTGAACAAAATTTCCGGTCTTTCACGCCCAATATAGAATAGGACGCTAAAACCACAGCTGTTAAAGAGCGTCCATAAATAAAACTCAATTTAATTTCTTGACTAGGTAGTTTGGTGGTGTGTGGCGTTCTGTGACTGTTTCTTCCTTATCTGGTACGGAACCAGGGCACTTGGACCTGTTCTTCAGAGGGTACCTGCAGAAGTGTTTCCATCTGTGAACTTTAGGAACCCTGCAATGTCCGCAACTGCCGTTACTTGGTTCGGGCAACAACCCTCGGATCTTTCGTCTTATCCCTTCCTCCCGGAGCTTGTGTATGGCACACAACCGAGCGGTATGGCTCAGGCGGCAACGCCTGTGGCCCGCATTTGGGAGGCCCCGGGTTTAATCCCAGGCGACCGCCCACTCTGACCCATGGGTTTTCCCGGGTCGTCAGGCGAATGCTGGGGTGGTTTCCTGTCCCTCCATTTCGTTCCATTCACCATTTCATCCATCCTTCAGCCCGATCTGTTTCAGTGCCGGAAGTGTCGGTAATGGTGTTTCGATGCAGCGTGGCATGGGAAAAGGATGCTCTCCGTCCCTGGCTATCGGCTGCTTGCCGGGGTATTCCTTGAAGTGCGTTGCAGCCCTTCTGTGCGAGATGGGGTCCCTGGTCTGCCTGTCCGGCAGCCATAGTGCATATTTCTGCCATTGCTGTACCGCCGCTCCTGGATCCGGTCACCTGGTGTCTCATCTCGCCTCATTCTGGAGACGCCCCCTCGTGGGGCGTAGGTACAATATGCCCTCTGGATCGGTGCCGAGTCCTCTCCATAACGGATTGTAAGATACGGCACAATAGGCCTCTGGCCGTAGTGCCTATATCCTCTTCTGCCCCTTGTAGAAAAGAAAAAAGCTACCCCTATCCTTACTGTCAACCCATTACTTACACTGCCGGGGTAGACAGACGGTCTAGGATTAAATAGCATAACAGGTCACGAATCTATGACACAACAAAATCGTATACTATTAAACCAGTTAATATTATGTGAGCTCACGCGCGCATCTGTGAACGGCGTACCTCAAAAACGAAATGTCAGCATTTTTACTTTCTCTACTACGTATAGTAAGTAGGGGACGTATTGTATTCCACCCAAAAATTCTATACCGATATTTCAACGGAAATACATGTTTTGAGACCCTCCGAATCCAAAAAATCTGATGTGTTACACTCACATGACTTTCTCTACTCTTGTAGAATCTATTTTTACAAACGCTTATTCTCCATATGCCTCATGTTAATCGAGATATCCAGCTGTCAATCTTATTGCTAATTTTCTTGTAGATGCAAGGGGAATATGGTAGGTTTTAAGCTATAGTCAAATATTTTAACGCTGGTTGCTATGTGGCGCATTCCATTCTCTTTGCATGTCCAGGACATAAAAAAAATGAATAACGAATTTGAGAAAAAGTATAAGTATTGGAAAATTTATGGAAATAACAAGCAATATCTCGAAAACGGTTCACTCAACAAAAGAAATGTATATGACATAAATTATGTATTTTAACGCGATCTACATTTTTTGTGTAGTAAAATTTTATCTATCTCTTATGGTTTACCAGTTATGCAAAAGTCGTTCACAATGAAGAATACTTTTGGAGACATTCCCAGAAAATTCGAGATATACATTTCATTTCTCATGACATTATCTTAAACATATGACATTTTCATCAAAAGCGTTAGAGCCATTTTGAGACAATTAAAATTTTCGAAAAATGTTCCATGTAAAGGGTAGTCTGGGGTGGGGGGATTTTCTTGAAAAACTTCGTGTCGCATCTCTGGAAGATACTGAACCTAAATACCAAGTTTGGTGCTTATCCGACTGTTCGTTTTTGAGTTATGCTGTTCACACACACACACACACACACACACACACACACACACATTTTTTTTTTCGAGTGGAGGAGAAAATGATTTAATCACTTACCCCAGCCCCGATGGGAGTCGGGACTGAGAGTGTGGGACTCACTGAATCGTCGGCATACCCACTAAAAACTCCTCCACCGGAGTGGAAAGAAAGGTTTGCTGCGGTACCGCCTGAAGCACCCGCGCAGTCCATGGTGAAAAATGTAAACTGGCTCGCAGTGCGTTAACCAGTGGGTTAGTTATTGGGAGCTGGGAGACAGGCTTGACCGAAGCCCAGCCTGCCCCCTAGCGGATTCCAGGAGAGAATTGTTAGGAGTAGTGTGAGTTGTGTAAGGATATTCCAGGGTTATTCTTCTTGATGTAGTTTCGGGTGTCCTTATTCACGCCGTGGCGCTGCGTCCTCTGGGTTAGTCTCAGTCGTACATCACAAGATGATCTTGTATGCGAGTCAGTGGTTGGCTGCGTCTCCATCTTAAGCTAGAACATACTGGTAAAGGAATACATATATATATATATATATATATATATATATATATATATATATACATTACTCTATGTTAGTGTATTACAAGGTGGCGCTATATACAGAGGAGTGTGTGTATATGTACAATTTATTTAATGCTCATTACGGGCATTGTCTTTTGAGTTGTTTTACACCATTTGGCGTCGTCCTGTGGTGTGTTATAAGTTATTAATTGGTGTTTCTCCCCAAGGCTGGGGTTGTCATTATGCATTTATCAATCATAGCCTTTTGGTAAGCTGGGTCACATAGGGTGCGCAACCGGCGGGCTGCCTGCCTGAAAATGCAGGTGCGAGCCAGTGCCACCTTGCGGGGGGGGCCCTCGTCCCCCGGATCCGCCTTGGCTTGTCAGTAAGCGCAAGGACTTGAGGGCAGCTGTGGTGGTGGAATGTTTTAGTGTGATTGTGTGTGTGTGTGTGTGTGTGTGTGTGTGTGTGTGCTATTCACAGTTCAGTTATGGATAACGTCGGGGTAATTAACTAAATTGTCTAGATATTGCTGGATATCTATTGCCGGCTACCCGAGACCTATTGTTCTTTCAAATAGAGACAGTGGCCTTGCGTGTTTCCAAAAATGCATTTTTTGGATTCAGGAGGTCTCAAAACATGTATTTCCGGGAGCTTGGTATCGAATTTTAGGGTAGAATGCAATACTTCCCCTACTTACTATACGTAGTAGAGAAAGTAAAAAGCATTTTCAGAAACATATCCGTGTGTGTGTGTGTGTCTGTGAACAGCATAACTCAGAAACGAACAGTCGGATAAACACCAAACTTGGTATTTAGGTTCAGTATCTTCCAGAGATACGACACGAAGGTTTTCAAGAAAATCCCCGCACCCCAGATTACCCTTTACATTGAACATTTTTTGAAAATTTTAATTTTCTCAAAAATGGCTCTAACGATTTTGATTAAAATATCATATGTTTAAGATATTTTCATGACAAATGAAATGTATATCTCGAATTTTCTGGGAATTTCTCCAAAAGTATTCTTCATTGAGAACGACTTTTGCATAACTGGTAAACCATAAGAGATAGACAAAATTTTACTACACAAAAATGTAGATCGCGTTAAAATACACAATTTATGTCATATACATTGTTTTTGTTGAGTGAAGCGTTTTCGAAATATTGCTTGTTATTCTCTTAAATTTTCCAATATTATACTTTTTCTCAAATTCGTTATTCATTTTGTTTTTGTCCTGGACATGCAAAGATAATGGAATGCGCCACATAGCAACCAGCGGCTAAAAGATTTGACTATCGCTTAAATACTATCATATTCCCCTTGCACCTACAAGAAAATTAGCAATAAGATTGACATCTCGATATCTCGATTAACATGAAGCATATGGAGAATAAGCGTTTTTAAAAATATTTTGTACAAGAGTAGAGACAGTCATGTGAGTGTAACACATCAGACTTTTTTTTAAGTTCAGCATTTTCCAAGGATGCGACATGAAAATTTTCAAGAAAAACTCTACAACCCGAACTACCCTTTATATTTTCTATTTTTGATTGTCTAAAACCGGCTCTAACGATCTTGATTAAAATGTCAAATGTTTAAACTACAGTGCTTTTGTTTCATACTGTAGCCACCATGTAGCACGACTGCCGCATAAACGATTATAATATCCCCGCAACCGCCTCACGTTCTCATAGTTACAATTACAATGATAATAATCACATACCTTATCATAAGAGAAGTTGGAAATGTTATCCTTCTCTATCCCATCAGGGGTTCGTAAGGGCCATATCCTATCTTCAAATATTTCCTGAATTAAATATAAAACTCAGCTGTATGCGCGGTAGCAAAGTCCTGCTGGAAAGCAACACACTGAAATTTACATCGGTGAGTTGTTGGTGTGAGTAAGATATTCCTCTACCTCTCTACATTTACTGTTTGTACAATAAATGTGAATCCTTTTATTCTGTATGCATTTACTCACGCCGATTTTCGCGTCATGCAAGGGAATCTCATGTGTAAAATCGAGTTTCTCTGTGCTCCAATATCTGTTATTTTGCGAAGAAACATAGCCATATAAACTGAATCATGCTTCATTAGAGAAGAATATAAAGCGTGGATCCATTACTGTACGAGGGGCACTACTTATATTTTGAGCCTAATAATTAAAACAAAGTAATTTCTGAATGAAAACTACTTTATTGTTTTTCAAAATATTCTCCTTTATGATCATACCCTTTTGCATCCTTTTGAACCATTTGTCAAAGCATTTATTCCAGTCTTCTTGAGACACCTCCAAAACATTGTTTTTTGAAGGCATCAACGGCTTCTTCTGCCAACGAAAATCGTTGTCCACGCAATTTATTGTTGATGTTTGGGAACAAAAAGAAGTCATTGGGTGCCAAATCAGGACTGTATGGCGGATGACCCATCAATTCTATTTTTTGAGCCTTCAAATACTCTGTTGTTAGACGAGATGTGTGTGCGCTCGCATTGTCTTGATGAAGAACGATCCTACGGTTCTTGTTGGTTTTCCTTACTTCACCGAACACTTCCGGCAAACAAATGGTTGTGTGCTATTCCGCATTGACCGTTTTACGTTCCTCTAAAGGCGCTGTTGCCACGTGGCCAGTTTTGCTGAAAAAGCAGGCGACCATTTACTTCGAAGTGCTTTGAGTGCGAACAACTTTTGTTGGATTTGCTTCATCTTGAATCACCCATACAGTCGACTGCTGTTTACGTTCCGGCTCATACGCATAGATCCATGATTCGTCACCTGTTACACTTTTATATACGTCTTTTGAGGCACCGCCATTGTATTTCTTGAGCATTTTTGTACACCAATCGACACGAGCATCTTTTTGAGATTGCGTCAAATTATGTGGGATCCAACGAGAGCAAATCTTTTTCACGGCTAAATAATCATGCAATATTTTATATATGCCGGTGGAACTAATGCCTAGGGTAGCCTCAATCTCACAATATGTCGCATGACGATCTTTCATTATTAGTTTTTGCACAGCATCAATGTTTTCTGGCACAACAACTGATTTTGGACGACCTTCACGAACTTCATCATTGAGCGAACGGCGACCACGATTAAATTCGTTATACCAGCGTTTTACAGTGGCAAAGGATGGAGCTTTGTCGCCAAATGTGGAAGTTAGTTGATCGATACACTCTTGTCTTGATAAACCACGTCGAAAGTCGTAATAAATCATTGCATGAACATTTTCACGAGTTAATTCCATGTTTTGTCGACACACAATTTTCAAGTTAGTGTAAACAAAACAAATGACGCCCTATTGACAAAATGTTTGAAGCAGATTATGGTAAAAAATGTCAAACTTTCCATTGGAAACGTCAGATGGCACCTACAACATTCAGGGTTGCCAAGGCTCAAAATATAAATAGTGCCCCTCGTATAATTTCACAAAATCCAATTACAGAAATTTACTCAACTCTGGTGATCATATGCAAAATTAGGGTATGCAACAAACCCCCACACACTGGAAGAACTAAAAGAAGATATCAGACGAGAAATTCACTGAATTTCAGATATTAAACTCTCTAGTGTGAATGAAAATTTCCTGAGAAGATTTTAGAAATGTGTGGATAGAGCAGGACAACATTTCCAATATCTCTTATGATAAGGTATGTGCTTATTATCATTTTATTTGCAAGTATGAGAGCGTGAGGCGTTTGCGGGGATATTATAACTGTTTCGGCGGGAGTCCAAGATGCAGCGGCCGGCGTGTGAGAAGCCATGCGGTGGCCACATTGTGAAGGAAAACCACTGTATGTACCTTGCATTTTCTAGGAATATTCTATGAATTCCTCTTGCTTCTAAATGAATTTTGTATAAATTTTTGTAACTTTTAATCATAATAGATGAAACATGTAGATCCAAACATCCATTTTATGCAAGGTAAACTTTTTGTAGCATTAACCATTTTCGAGATATCCGTTGTTACTGAATTTTCAAACACTTTGCAGCTTTTCGAAGTGCTAAGTAGTCATTCAATTATTTCTAGTGGTCATGCAAGGCGAGAAGTTTCAATGTCAGCATATATCAACGTGCTTTTTAAAGATTTGACTATCGTTTCAGCCTCCTGTATCACTCGTGTACCTACAACGAATGTGTAATTAACTATTTCTGTAAACGTTTATCTTGAATAACAGAAGTAGAGAGAAATTTGTAAGAAGATTTTGTAGAAGAGTGGGTAGAAAGTCGTGTGAATGTAGCGCATCACATTTTTACACGCACGTTGTGTGGAGTATCAAGTATACTCCATGATATTTTCAAAGAAAAGTCAAAGCCTTCTTCACTTGTTTGTGTCTCAATATTTGTATTTCTGTTTAGTCATTTAGAAATCTAGTTTAGAAGCTGTTTTGTAGCCTATGTCCGTCGGACTTTTCAATGGTGAAAGAATTATCAAGATGGGTTAAGTGGTTTAATCCATTGTTGCAGGAGGCAGAGAGCTGTCGGTGGAGAGGACGGTGCGAGGACCTTCAATGGTAAGAGCTACGACCCCAGGTCTGGCGGCAGGAAACGGAGCTGCTGTGGGCCCAGGTGCTGGGGTGCCCCTCTACCCCATTCCCAATTCATTGGGTAATATAGCACCGCAACCGCCCTTCGAGGACGTGTTACTGAGGAACAAGACCCTTGGTCAGGATATCGTCCCCTCGCCTGGCCAGCCCAAGAGAACGGAGTCACTCTACATCGCTGGAGGCGGTGGCGGTGGCGGGGGTGGAGGGGGCGGCGGCGGAGGAGGAGGTGGTGGTGGTAGGAAAAAGCCTGTGCCCTTGGTAAGTACAACTGCTCAGTTGAGCGCAGATATAAGTTATACTAAGTACGAGAATGAATGTTATGAAACTAACTCATTCAAGCGATGTTGTACGTCTTGGCCACTAAGCGCCGGTTTCTCATTTAAGCTTAAGCCGAAGCTTTATTAAGCTATGGATGCTGTTTAAGCAAAGTTTAAATTTTGATTTAAGCTTTGTAAAATTCACAGTACGGCAACCAGGTTCGGATTTACTGAGCTAGGACAGTTCCTCTGAACAGTAAAGTTGGTGACGCTGTTCCTAAAATAAGCTTTAATAGGTATACAGCGACATAAAGTTAAAAATGACCGAGAAATCAGAGTCAAAACGTAGAACTTTACTTCTCCATAAGCCAGCATTCTACTAAAAATTAAATCGAATTTTATTTATGAACGCTCTTTAACTGCAATGGCTCTTGGCATCCCATTATACAGGATCATCAGGTTAAGCGGCAACGCTGCTAGCGACACCTGGCTCGCGGGCGCTCTCTACTCTCCTGCCGACACTTCATCCCCGCGCAAACCGTCTTATGCATCGAAACAAATACAGTGCCTTCGTTTTATGCCAAGGCCACAAGCCTTATCGGCCGAGACAGCAGTGACCTCGGTACTATGTCACTGCGCAGCAGAGGCGCAAGGTACGTTTATCAGCTGTGAGCTGTCTCAGTCGTTGCTTTGTCTTCGTGTTGTGAAGTGTTTCGACAATAGTGTGTTGTGTGTGATTTCCTTGGGAATGTCATTCTCTTATTAGTCCACGGAAATGACTGCCAACAAATTCACGCTTTCACAGTGTATTTTTATGTACGATACGTACATGAAAGCTGAATGAAGTAGACAGATATGCAGATAATTTCAGCAGCAATTTCGGTTATCCAGTTCCGGGCAGAGACACTGTGAGATGTTTGATCAATGCATTTAGAACACAGACGAACTTAAGGACAATATAAAAGCAGAAATTATGAACATTAAGCAAGAAGAACTTATACGTGTGAATGGTAATTTCATCCGACGATGTCCAGAATGTCTTCACACGGATGGACACCACTTTCAACAATACTTATAACAAGGTTAGTACTCATCGCATATATGTCATCAACTACGCAACGCGGGAGTTACGGCACGGAGAACCCCGCAGTGTAGTAGACTGTGTGCGGAGCCTTGGCATAAAATGAAGGCACGTAGGAAGAACGGACAAGGCCAACTATAGGGTAGTTAAATTATATTCGAACGCACTCGCGACCTCTCTCTACTGCGCGAGACAGCCGGCAGTCGCCGGGGAAATTACGCCGGTAGAGGCGGTAGTATGATTCGGCAGCCGTATGTGCTGTTGCAGAATCATGCAATAAGAGAGGTGTTTGATGACAGAATGATTAGTGTTGATTTGTGGCCCCCTCGTTCTCCTGACCTAACGAGTTGTGATTTTTATTTATGGGGTTCTTTAAAAGACAAAGTGTATCGTTCCAATCCTCGCACACTACAGGAACTTAGAGAAAACATTGTGCAAGAAATCACAAGAATTCCTGCTGCTGAGCTTCGGAGAGTGAGCGAGAATATTTACACGAGATATGCTGCCTGTTTGAGAGCAGAAGGTCGACATTTCCAGCATCTATTATAAGGTAAGAATTGTAGTCCGCCTCTGCCGGTGTAATTTCCCCGGCGTCTGCCGGCTGTCTCGCGTAGTAGAGAGAAGCCGCGAGTGGGTTTGAATATAATTTAACTACCCTATATATCCCGGCCTTAAATTCCATACTGTTTCCATGAAATCGCCAGAATTACTGAAAATCTATGAGACTAAAAGAATGACAAATATTGAACAGTTCGAACCTTTAATAACGGATATCTCGGAAATTGCTTCTGCCATAAAAAACTTATATTAACTAAATTGTGTTTTAAAGAGATCTACATTTTTTGTATGATACATTTTCGTCTATCGCTTAACGTTTACCAGTTATACAAGGTTATACAACATTCCTTCCGAATGAAGAGGACTTCACAGGCCATTCCCAGAAAATTCAAGATGTACATTTTATTTGCCATGTAAATATCCTTAATATATGGTATTTTAATCAAAATCAGTAGAGCCATTTTTTTTAGAAAATCAGAACTTTCGAAAAATTTCCCATGTAAAGGGTAGTTTGAAGTGGAGGGATTTTGTTGAAAATCTTCATGTCGCATCTTTGGAAGATATTGAACCTAAATACCAAGTTTGGTATTTATTGGACTTTTCGTTTTTTGGTTATACTGTTCAAAGACACATATGCACATGAAATCTCGGTATCGAATTTTTGGGTGGAATACAATACTTCCCCTGCTTACTATACGTAGTAGAGAAAGTAAAAATGCAATATAACACTCATGTTTATTACCATTGTAATACATATTTCAATAACATATTATAATACATATCCTTATTTATCACTGTGGCCCTTGTTTATATCTTAATATTTATACAGGCACAAAAATATGCCACAAACTCTATTGTAGCTTAAGCCCAATTCTAAGCTTAAGCTTAAACTGTGAAACTGGGCCTTAGCCACTAAGCATTCCGCGGCCGGCGGCGCCTGTGCTTCATCTCAGCAATCTAAACTTGTTAACTTACAGAAGAAGAAGTTACAACTGTTTTTATCCGTACGCTAAAATGGCATCGTATCACGAAAACCCGTACTGACTGAAACGGTTAAATGTTTATTTAATTTGACCTGTCCAATCAGTTGTTATTACCTGACGTTTCACAGTAAACAGTCGCGAGAAGCCCGTTATTTCCGCTCAGACCTAAACCGTAATTGTCCAGGGCTTTGTCCAAGTTGGTGAAATGATGCAGAGTAAAGGGCTGGAAATCTGATTATTTTTAAGGTATGCTGTAATTTTCTTAGAGTTCCTGTTCAGCAGGGTTGTCGCTGGAGGGGACGGATGTTTAAACCTATCCCCGCTTCTATTTTATTAGCACTGTGTCGCCGTAAAGTCCGACCACTGCCAACACACGAAGTTGGAGGGAGAATCACATCGAGTGTCACATAATGTGTAATGTCTAGTGTTAAGCCACAAATTTGTGTCATGGTCAACTATAGTCGATACAGCCTTAGAACGGACTTAATGTAAACAAAATTTTTGTATCCCTCCGCGTTAACCTAGTGTAGGCATCAGCTGTTAGAAACAAATTGCTCCTGATTATCGTATGCATACAGAAGAGAGGTGAACGACACCACACAGAATTAAACGGAAGCTACAACCTTCTTTAATTTTGCTATTCATATCATTAATCGAACGTTTTCAACAATGTTTGATTAACATCTTCTTGAAATCTCAGATAATCGCGCATACATAAGATACTATATATTATGATGTACTTTGGTCTACTGAATATCGCAAGCTGGTTAATGACGTCGTATGTTTACATCGAGTAGGGTTCCAAGAGTGGAGCGATTATAGTCGTTGCAGTTTTATATACAGGGTTTCCATAAGTCCCAATACATTTCCATGTTCCTGATCTTCTACAACACAGTAAACATTATACAGTGCTTTTCCTCCACACTGTGGCCGCCGCATGGCTGCACGCTTTACATCAATTTTTTTTTATTTTCTCAAAATGGCTAACGATTTTGGTTAATACGCCGTATATTAAAGAGATTTACATGACAGATAAAACGTATCTTGAGCTTTTACTTCCCTACCACGCACATGCCAGGTAGAGAAGGTATTGCATTCCACCTAAATATTCGATATAGGGATTTCACCGAAAATACATGTTTTGAGGCTCCCAGAATCCAGAATAACTCAAAAATGAAAACTCTGATAACTACCAAACTTGCTATTTAGGTTCAGCATCTTCCAAAAATGCCACATGAAGATTTTCAAAAAAATCCCCCATACCAAACTACCCTTTAATGCAATATTTTTCGAAATTTTGGATTTTCTAAGAAAAACGGCTATAACGATTTTGATTAAATTACCGTGTATTAAAAATAGTTACATGACAAATAAAATATATATCTGGAATTTGCTGGGAATAGCCTGTGAAACGCTGTTCATTCGGAAGGAATTTTGTATAATGTTGTGTAACTGGTAAACATTAAGTGATAGACGAAAACGTAGGACAAAAAGTGTAGATAGCTTTAAAACGCACAATTTATTTCAAATATTTTTGTGGCATCAGCCATTTCCGAGATATCAGCTTTAATAGTTCGATTTGTTCAATAATTTGTCATTATTTTTAAGCCCTGTGGATTTTCAGTTGTTTCTCGCAATTGCATGGAAACGGTATGGAAGTTTAAAGCCAGCGTATAGCGTGCAGTTCTTAAACACTTGATTTCGCTGCTCCCTTTGCATCCATTATGAAATTTGTAATATAGCTATTTCAAAGTATAGAGGTAGGGAAAGTTATGTGAATTAACACATCAGATTTTCTGGAAATAGCTATTGAAGTTCTCTTTATTCGGAAGAAAATTTGTATAACCTTGCATAACTACTATACGTTAAGCGATAGGCGAAAACGTAATATACAAAAAATGTATCTCTCTTTAAAACACACAATTGATTTAAAATAAATTTTTTGTGGTATCAGCCATTTCCGAGATATCCGTTATTAATGGTCATTATTTTAAAGTCCTGTCGATATTTAGCTGTTTCTCATGATGCCATGGAACGAAATGTGTAATGTAGCTATTTTCGAAACGCTTTGTCTCGATTAAGATGAAGTAGATAGGAAAATAAACTTGCGCAAAAATAAATTGTATACTCACTAATGAGAAAGTCTTGTGAATGTAACACCTCATAATTTTTTTTATTCACTTAAGAGATATTTACTGGTAAAACCTTTGTGGGCCTCCTGTATACACAGTTGTGCAGAGCAATGCTTTCCCTGTCGCGCACTATACTAAAATGTTTACAAAAACGCTGTTATTGTAAGTTACGAGGCGTTAAATGTATCTCTGGAGGATATACAGTCCATTAGACTTGACGGAGTTACATTTTATTGACTACATATTGCATATTACGAGCGATTCTAGGCTCCATATTTTATTATAGACACATAGCACATTCTAATCCAATTTCCGATGTGAAACCACAGGAAATTCTGCACGCAGCTGCGGGAAGAAATATTTTCTGCTATACAAATGTACGTAGTGACATTCTTGAAATTCATCCGCACCTTTGTGTTTGACAGAGAAACAGCTGAACATCGCGTGAGATTCACAGATTGGAGAGATACCTTCAAAAGCTTACCTTGGCAAATGTAAAACTATTGTGGTGCATATATACAATATTTCATGAATCTAAATGTAACCACTCTGGACAAAAAGGATTACTTTTAAAAACTTTGGCATGCAATCTTTTTCTCTTATTAGCTACTATTCAGTGAAAAACGCTCCTGAAATTAAAAGTTTAGAATTGAAATTGATATAGCAATTTTTCTTTACTACGTAAGGTTTGTGAGAAATTATTTTTTCTATCCCTTCATACCCCAAATTTCCTTCCCTTCAATCCCTTCATAAGCAAAATGCTAGAGCGGTGCCTCTTCTACCACGACTTTCCTGTCCTTCGTTTCCTGTACCCATCATCTCGTTTATTGTGACCTGGTTCAGAGTTGTAGGACCAGGCGACTGTGTTCGGTGGGTTGCGGCTGGGCGATGTATATGCGCTTTGTAGAGGTTTCTTCCCTGGCGTCGGTTGAGACTGTCCAGCCGGGACCCGTCTCCAGGGTTACACCCGGAGGTTAGGGAGTCGTGGGTGGGGTCGGTTGTGCCCATCGTCATCCGGATCTGGTTGCCGTTCGGGTCTGTCCTCTCATCTCTCCCTCTAGAGGGGTCACCTTAGAAGTACAAAAGGCCAAATAGACCTACATGCGTTGCTCGTATATATGTACCTTTATCTTCGGTAGGCTAGCTCACGTGCCTATTGAGTGCAAGAGCTTTTGCAATTAAGTCTAACGTTGTTTGGAATAATGTAATAATGTGTATACCACAGAACAACGTGTGTTTATTGTGTTACGTTTTGCTTGAACGGAGTCCCATGTGGACCATCAGCTTGAATTTATATAGAAATTTCCTGGTGCGATCATTTCTAAATGCATAATTTATAGATGGTTAGAAACATCTAAACAGACTGGGTCCATGCTAGACAAAACAAACATAGACAGTCGACAGTTCTAAACATGGAAAAGTTAGATGTGATGACATAAAACTGTCTTGCTCTCTAAATCTAAATCCATGTGATTGTTGCTGTGGGGAATGCTTAAGGCAATACATCTAATAAAAAATCCAAAGTTTCCTTTAGATTGATTTAACCTTTTTAGCATATACTCAGAACAAAAACCATATACTTCATACAAAATGTTAACAACCTCTGTCAAGCCATTATTAAGATATTAATTTTTATTTGTATTTAATCACCTTTTGATATGGTAATACGAAATGCCCCTTGGACCCTACTGTTGATCGTATCCTCCCAAATATTAATTGAGCTTGGTACATAAATATTGTCACGATTAAATTGAAGGGGTAAGAGACGCTCAATACGGGCGCATCCACCAACTGTCACGGTGAAGTAAAGGGATGTTTGGAGGATGACGGTGGACGCTCAAAGAGGCGCATCCACCAGCATGCCACGGTCATATTCGGGGATGAAGGATGTGACTGTCACAGGAAACGGGAGGTGTAGCTCAGAAGGATGGCAAGGGATGTGACAACGCCCATGTGGAAGTAGATCTCCTACACGTGCCAATACTAACTTACGGTTCGAAACTACAAACCCAGAGCACGCACGTGAAACATGGAATCCGGAACGGGTAGGTGTTTAAGGATTCCTAAAGTTACTGAAACACGATACAGGTAGGACCAGAACGGTCCTAAACTATCGCAGAGTACCCAACACTTCTATAAGAATATTATTTATTAGGAAGTATGGCACGAGGCTGAAAGGAGATTACACAATAAATAATTGAAATGTGCCTTCCTGTCGTGAAGGGCAAGGGTGCGTGGTACTCGTTGATTATCACTAGAGCCCGGATTTTTAGATTTTTACCTACATTAATCCTCGCTATTAATTAACACATTTCAAGATATATATTCGTTTCACACTTCCTGGAAAAGAATATGCGAATTTCATTACACCTAAAAAATCTGATGTGTTACACTCACATGACTTTCTCTATTCTTGTACAAACTATTTTTACAAACGCTTATTCTCCATATGCTTCATGCTAATCATATTGCTAATTTTCTTGTAGATGCAAGGGGAATATGGTAGGTTTTAAGCGATAGTCAAATGTTTTAAGAGCTGGTTGCTATGTGGCGCATTCCATTCTCTTTGCATGTCCAGGATATAAAAAAAATGAATAACGAATTTGAGAAAAAGTATAAGTATTGGAAAGTTTAAGGAAATAACAAGCAATATCTCGAAAATGGTTCACTCAACAACAAAAAATGTATATGACATAAGTTGAGTATTTTGACGCGCTCTACATTTTTTGTGTAGTAATATTTTGTCTATCTCTTATGATTTACCAATTATGCAAAAGTCGTTCACAATGAAGAATACTTTTGGAGACATTCCAAGAAAATTGGAGATATACATTTCATTTGTCATGAAAATATCTTAAACATATGATATTTTAATCAAAGTCGTTAGAGCCATTTTTGAGAAAATTAAAATTTTCGAAAAATGTTACATGTAAACGGTAATGTGGGGTGGGATTTTCTTGAAAACCTTTGTGTCGCATCTCTGGAAGATACTGAACCTAAATACCAAGTTTGGTGTTTATCCGACTGTTCGTTTCTGAGTTATGCTGCTCACAGACACACGCACGGACATATTTCCAAAAATGCTTTTTTTGGATCCAGGGGATCTCATGACATATATATCCGGTGAAATCTCGGTATCGAATTTTTGGATGAAATACAATACTTCCCCTACTTACTATACGTAGTAGAGAAAGTAAAAAGGATGTGAAACATCGGACTTCCTTAACCTCTCCCGACAGTCTTCCAAGTTCTGGAAATGCTCCATAATCTATAAATAATTTTTGGTGGTGGAAGAATCCTCGGTAGGAATGGAGTAACTTGTTAGATAATTATAAAAGATTAAATTTTAAACCGTTGTACCTTTGTTATGTTATTTAATAACATAACCACTACATAATTTGCACACAATGCAGAAACCCATCGTATATACAACGAAATAAAATTCTGCACTCTGTAGCGGGAACAATGGCACATCAATATAAATATTAGCATTAATGGAAATAATGTTATTAAATTGTAAATAATGCATCTTAAATGTTAATGGTGAAAAAGCCAGGTACAAGACGCCAAGCGGTACCAGTCGGAAACATCTCCGAAGTAGCAGAAAGCACAGTACCTAGGCCAAACATGACTTGCAGAGACGCTAGAGTAAGTGAGATAACTAAAGGTTAGAAAGAGATAGCAAGAGGCGTGGACAGTAGTGGAAAGTTCAGATATGTATGTCATAAACAGAGATGTGAGGGCAAATATGCTCATAGACGCGAAGGTGAGCTGCCAGTCATCTTAGCACTTTAAAATAGCTAAGGGAAAAACAGTGGCATTTGCAGGGTGTATAATAAACGCTGCCCCGAGACACTCGCGTCTCACTTGCTGGTTTTACTTGCGTCTTGCTTCACGCCACTTTGATGGCGGAGCGTGTGCAGAAGCTGTTAGGAATTTAGGAAAAATACAGAGTTAGAGTGGAAGGTACGCCTTAAACAAAGGTACTATAATCCTGCACGATTGGTGGAACAGAAATCACGCCTAGCGGTGAACAAGTGTTAATACATTACAGTTAAAGTGAACCTAGATTTTATTTCGTCTCCTGTTACCACGCCCTAGAGAAAGTTAAGAGTGTGGGCCAACACAGAAGTGTTGTAGGGACCATCTATTACAGCACATCAATGCCTACGCTGGACGGAAGGAGGGAAGACGACGTGCAGCAGAGAGATCTGTCGCATAGGGTAAATATTCTCGTATGGCGCAAAGGTGAGCATGCAGTCACCTTAGCGTTTTAAAATAGCTAAAGAAGGAACAGCGTAATTTGCAGGGTGTATAAAAGACAGTGCCCTGAGATTCCCGCGTCTCACTTGCGACTTGCTTCACGCCACTTGGATCACGGAGCCTGTGCAGAAGCTGTTAGGAATTTAGAACAGATATAAGAGTTAGAATGGGAGGTACACCTTAACCCCATAAACCTGTAATGTTTACTTTCTCTACTACGTATAGTAAGTAGGGGAAGTATTGTATTCTACCCAAAAATTCGATACCGAGATTTCACCGGAAATACATGTTTTGAGACCCCCTGAATCCAAAAAAAGCATTTTTGGAAACTTGTCCGTGTGTGTGTGTGTGTGGGTGTGTGAATAGCATAACTCAGAAACGAACAGTCGGATAAACACCAAACTTGGTATTTAGGTTCAGTATCTTCCAGAGATGCGACACGAAGGTTTTCAAGAAAATCCCCTCACCCCAGATTACCCTTTACATGGAACATCTTTCGAAAATTTTAATTTTCTCAAAAATGGCTAACGATTTTGATTAAAATATCATATGTTTAAGATATTTTCATGACAAATGAAATGTATATCTCCAATTTTCTGGGAATGTCTGCAAAAGTATTCTTCATTGTGAACGACTTTTGCATAACTGGTAATCCATAAGAGATAGACAAAATTTTACTACACAAAAAATGTAGATCGCGTTAAAATACACAATTTATGTCATACACTTTTTTGTTTAGTGAACCATTTTCGAGATATTGCTTGTTATTCCCTTAAATTTTTCAATACTTTTTCTCAAACGGGAATTCGTTATTCATTTCTTTTTCTGTCCTGGACATGCAAAGAGAATGGAATACTCCACATAGCAACCAGCTCTTAAAACATTTGACTATCGCTTAAAGCCTACCAATTCCCCTTGCATCTACAAGAAACTTAGCAATAAGATTAACATCTCGTTTAACATGAAGCATATGGAGAATAAGCGTTTGTAAAAATAGTTTGTACAAGAGTAGAAAAGTCATGTGAGTGTAACACATCAGATTTTTTCTACTCTATAGCATTCTCAACTAAAGTCAAGGCCTTCTTTTATCACTCCATTGTGTTCGTATTCAAACACAAGGGCTTTGTAAGTCCTTTTTATTCGTTTAGTAATTTATTAAACGAAAGTAGGAGGTACCTACTTTATAGCCCATGTCCGTCGGAACGAATTGGACTTTTCAATGGTGAAAGAATTATCAAATTTGATTGAGTGGTTCTTGAGATTACCCTACATACACATACGCACGTTCACTTTCTCTCTGTATAATGTTGGTAGAGATTTTAACTCTACTTATTAAGTGAAGTGCAGTGGTTCTTGAGGCCAGAGCTGCTCTAATAGTGAAAGATTGCTGTTTTCACCTCCCCCTAAATGGCATTCACAAATTACTGGTAACTCAGTTGTTGTTATGTTTCCAAGGAATATATCCCAGCAGAAGCTCCAAAACAACTTTCAAATTTAACCCTGAAACTTGATAATAGCATTTCTCAGAAGCAGGGGGGGGTGGAACAGTGAATTACACGATGAACGTTTACATTTACCTGGCACAGAATAGGAGAAGGAACTGCTCGCGAATTTGACCCGCAAATGGGCTACCCTTGGGGCACTAAAGCGGCCCTTTTGTTAGCGAGATAGGTACACCTTTGTTCAAAGCCATTGTGCGCTAACTTTATAATACAATGAAGCCAGGGCCAAACTCGACCGACCCTTGCTCTGATGATGAATTAGCGAAACATTCCCCACATCTGCCTTACACCTTGTACGGATGGCTTCAATGAAAAGACCAAATTGTTACTGCTGTGTAGTGAATATTGACTAAATTAGGTATTTACGTAAAGTAACAAACATGAGATCTTGCCCAGAATTGCACGGAGATTCAAAATAACGATACCTTTGAGTAGTTTTTGAGCAACCTATAAGTTTCACTCATACCTAAATGGAGTGTGTATAATGGTGCAAATTTATACATAAGAGATGGAAAAATAATATGAGTGGAAGTAAGTTTTGAAGTTTCAAGGGTAGGAATTTATGCCCTAGATGGTCGAGCAGTGTAGTTTCTAACAACGTCGAGATACTACAGTACTTTTCCTTCACACTGTGGCCACCGCACGGCGCCTCTCTCTCCGGCCAATGCAGTTCCGATTCCCGCTGAAACAGTTATAATATCCCCGCAACCGCCTCACGTTCTCATAGTTACAATTACAATGATAATAAGCACACACCTTATCATAAGAGATGTTGGAAATGTTGTCCTTCTGTATCCTCATATTTCTGGCATCTTCTCAAGAAATTTTCATTCACATTCAATATGCTAAATAGAGTAAAATTCTCGCCTGATGTTTTCAATTATAGTGCATTTGCTTTAAGATTAAACACTGAAAAGTAGAAAAAGATGCCGCTATATTCCACACAACAGTTGATAAGCCTTAACCGCCTAATCTCAAAACCTTTACTATTGAAACTTACTATTTAAAATCTGGGTTTGGTTGAAACATGATATTTAGACGAGAACAGCCAACAGCCCCGCTTGTAACAATGAAGATATAAGGATATTTTCCACATTTTACTGCCAAGAGTGCAGCTGGCAACAACATTAGGCTGATACTGAGAAACTATGCAGTGAAGGAAGAATTTCTCAGCACTCGGACCGTCATTAGCCCGCCCGCCTCCCCACCTAGACCGGTCAGGTAGCGTCAAAATGGTAATATTTCAACTTAAATCTTACGCATTGCAATTCTTACAATGTATGGGGTTAATTACACACACCTTATTTTTACTTTCTCTACTACGTATAGTAAGTAGGGGAAGTGTTGTATTCCACCCAAAAATTCGATACCGAGATTTCACCGGAAATACATGTTTTGAGACCCCCTGAATCCAAACGAATCATTTTGGGAAACATGCCCGTCTGTGTGTTTATCTGTCTCTCTATGAACAGCATAACTCAAAAACGAGAAGTCGGATAAATACCAAACTTGGTATTTGAGTTTAGTGTATTCCAAGGATGCGACAGGAAGATTTTCAAGAAAATCCCCAAACCCCAGACTACCCTTTACATGGTAAATTTTTCAAAAATTTTGATTTTCTCAAAAATGGCTATGATGATTTGGATTAAAATATATATTTAAGATATTTTCATGGTAAATGCAATATCGTATATATTTTCTTTGGTTTTGTTTTCTTTGTCTTTTCGGCGGGGACGCCTTATTATTATAAGTGGGGAAGATGTGGCGTGTATGTGTGTGTACTGTCACACCAGACTCATTATTGCGTCGTTGGCGACAGTATTGCTGGGGTAATTCTTTCAGCTTGGGTTTTGAAGCTTCTTCTGGCGTGGCGAGGGTAGAGTGGGGGACGTGAGCGTTAGTTCTTTGTGTGTTGTGTGGTAAGTCACTTTAGGTCGAGTGTTGGATATGAAAGGCTGTATGTGAAATCGTGTGAATGTAGCCTCGTGTGTGTAACATCTCCCTTCAATTTCTTCTTTTTTATCTTTTGTGTGTGATGTAGGGGCACCGTGCTTATACTGAATTAACCACAGGTAATGTGATTGATGTGGAATCCTGTGTATTTTATTATAACTATCCCACGCCTGCTCTGGAACGCGTAGTTTAAGATGCTGGTCCTCTGCAGCTATGCCTCCCTATGTATATGCTGGGGTAACTAAACTTTAATATATAGCTGCAAACCTTTTGGCCTCACCTCGGTATATAACATTTTATATCATGAATGTTATGGAAATGTCCCCAAAAGTCACTTAGGTTTATTAGTTATGCAAATGTCATTCAGAATACAGAGCACTTCTGAGGTCATTCCCAGAAAATTCAAGGTGTACGTCTCAATTATCACTAAAATATCTTTAAAAATATATTTTGTTATCAAAATCGTTAGTCATTTTTTGAGAAGAAAATAAAAATTTTAGAAAACTTTTTAATGTAGAGGGTAGATTGGGTTGGGGGATTTCGTGAAAATCTTCTGGTCGCATCCTTGGAAGATATTGAACTTAAATACCAAGTTTGTTTTTATCGGGCATTTCGTTTTTTAGTTTGCTATTCACAGACACACACAGGGAGGTTTTCTAAAAACGCTTTTTTTCTGGACTCGGGGTTCCTCAAAATATATATTCCCGGTGAAACCTCGACATAAAGTTTTGGGTGAAATACAATACTTCCTCTTACCTACTTTAGATAGGTGGCAAAGAAAATAAAAATGAAAAATGTTCCACTTAATGGGCAGTTTGAGTGGGGAGTTTTCCTGAAAGTTTTCCCTGGCATCTTAAACGATGTTTGAATCAAACATTGAAACAGAAGGTTTCTTGTATGAGTTGTATTGTTATTTGCCCCACGCTTTGGGAGCCAAGTTGGGAATGCTATTGTTTCACGTATGGAAAGCCAATTTGAAGAAGGTATTATTGAAGGAGTTGTATTATATTTCAACTGTTGGGAAGCCTAACTTGAAGTAGTTGCAACCACACGTATGGTATCCGGTTTCCGGTAGCCTTCGCCCTAAATGTACTTTCAGGTGGCCTTTGCCCCAAGTTTAAAAAAATATATTAACTTTGTAATTTAACTGTTTCTTTAAATATTATAGATTTATGTTTGCCTCGGCTGCGTCAGTATTATTGTTAGAGACACGTTTCTCTTAGCAGGGTTGTGGTGAGACTTAAGAATGTAGGCTTACACAGATTATAATTAAACTTCAATCTTTTTATTAATGCCTTATACGATTTAAATAACACTTCACTGATATAGAGCTGTGAGATTCTTTTATTAATTACTTGTACTTTTTTAACACGTAAACTATTTTTCGTCTCACACGAATACGTATTAAATCTCTCAAGGATGTGTCTTGCATCCGGTTAGGAACACTGTTTGCAGGCAACTGAATTGATTTAAACCGCCTAAACTTGTAAATTTCTGTATTTCAAGTCTCTTATTGGTTATTCCTAATCCAATAGAATATCTTCATTTAACTAAAGCTTTTTCTGGTTGTTGATTGGCTATTTTTATAAACTGTCACTAAAATTACATTATTGTTTCCAAGAATCACAAGTAACATTTGAACTTTCTAATTCATTATTGCCTCAAGGTTACCTCATTGTTACCTCATTGTTAGCAACTTCTAACCTATTTCTCAGAGCTCCTTCATTATTAAATTACGTAATACATTCACATAACATTATTACACATGGATACAATAATATAAACATATGCAATGACTGTTACATACATTTTACAAATTATTACATGCACATATTACTTTAATTGCTTATTGAATTTACATATTATATAATTAGACTCAAATTATTTAAGTGTTAAAAATACTGCCTCAACATAAAATTTGGTATTTATCCGAATTTTCGCTTTTACTTTCTCTACTACGTATAGTAAGTAGGGGAAGTATTGCATTCCACCCAAAATTTCGATACAGAGATTTCACAGGAAATACATGTTTTGAAGTGCACTAAATGCATATAAAGCATTTTTAAAAGCATGTCTCTCTCTGTGTGTGTGTGTGTGTGTGTGTGTGTGTGTGTGTGTGTGTGTGTGTGTGTGTGTGTGTGTGAACAGCATAACTCAGAAACGAACAGTCGGATGAACACCAAACTTGGTATTTAGGTTCGGTATCTTTCAGAGATGCGACACGAAGTTTTTCAAGAAAATCCCCCACCCCAGATTACCCTTTACATGGAACATTTTTCGAAAATTTTAATTTTCTCAAAAATGACTAATGATTTTGAATAAAATACCATAAGTTTAAGACATTTTTATGGCAAATGAATTGTATATCTTGAATTTTTTGGGAATGTCTCCAAAAGTATTCTTCATTGTGAACGACTTTTGCATAACTGGTAAACCATAAGAGATAGACAAAATTTTACTACACAAAAAATGTAGATCGCGTTAAAATACACAATTTATGTTACATACATTTTTTTTCTTGAGTGAACCATTTTCGAAATATTGCTTGTTATTCCCTTAAATTTTCCAATACTTATATTTTTTCTCAGATGGGAATTCGCTATTAATTTTTTTTGTCCTGGTAATGCAAAGAGAATGGAATACTCCACATAGCAACCAGCTCTTAAAACATTTGACTATCGCTTAAAGCCTACCAATTCCCCTTGCATCTACAAGAAAATTAACAATAAGATTAACATCTCGATTAACATGAAGCATATGGAGAATAAGCGTTTGTAAAAATAGTTTGTACAAGAGTAGAGAAAGTCATGTGAGTGTAACACATCAGATTTTTAATTTACGTGTTGATATAAACAGCCGCGCGTGCTAGCCTTTTCTAAAAATGTATTTTGTGAGGGGGGAGTTCAGGGGAGAAACCCTGATATAGAAATTTTAGATTAGTGATACAGAAAATAAAAGTAAGACGTACGACTAAAGGGAAGAGCTATGACTGTTACGCACAAGAAGGGGGGGAGCCCCAATTAAACACTCTGTAGGTGAACTTGAGGGGAGATGAATCCTGGGACCGAAACAAACGAAGGAAGGAGGAATATTTTGGCAAGTCGCCTCCCCGAGGAGTCAGTGCTAAAACTGTCCTCGGGGTCGAGTCGTGTGCAGGCAGTCTCGAGTGCCGGAGGTTCGAGCCCAGGTTCTGCTATAATGTGGTACAACGAGGATGAAGAGGAAGAGGAATACGACCTCATGTTCAGCCCCGCCCTCATGGCGCGGAGGGCAAGCGATAGCTGGATCAACACTCCCCCAGTCGAGGTGAGGACCGCAACATTCTCCTTTAATGTTATATCTCTTCTACAAAAGGGTGGTTGTGGGGGGGATTCCTTTCAGAATCTTCATATTACATTCTTAGAAGATGCTCAACTTAAATACCAAGTTAGGTACTTGTACGACATTTCGTTTTTGAATTATCCTAAACACACACAGGGAGATTTTTTCCAAAAAAAAATGTAATGTGTTCATTCAAATGATTTTCTCTACTCTCATTAGTAAGTATACAAATTATTCTTACAAAGTCCAGATAAACCTTTACAGAAATAGCCACATTACACATTTCGTTATACATATAAAGGGAACAGCGACAGTCAAATGTTTAACAACTGAACGCTATATGCTGGTCTTAAAATTCCATACTGTTTCCATGACATCGCGAGAAACAACTGAATGTTGACAAGACTTTAAAGGATCGAACAATCTGAATCATTAATAACGTATATCTCGGAAATG
This sequence comes from Deroplatys truncata, assembly GCA_030765065.1. Lineage (NCBI taxonomy): Eukaryota > Metazoa > Arthropoda > Insecta > Mantodea > Mantidae > Deroplatys > Deroplatys truncata. The sequence goes on along the minus strand of CM060975.1, from coordinate 311,758,846 downwards.
CTGATGCCACAAAAAAAGTTATTTTAAATAAATTGTGTGTTTTTAAAGAGATCTAAATTTCTTGTCTAGTACGTTTTCGTCTATCACTTAACGTTCACCTGTGTTTACAAACTTTCTTCCGAATGAAAAGGACTTCACAGGATATTACCAGAAAATTCAAGATATACATTTTATTTGTCATGTAAATATCTTTAACATATGGTATTTTATTCGAAATCGTCCACGTTTTATAAAATAAATTTCGAAAAATGTTTCATGCAAAGGGCAGTTGGGGTGAAGAATTTTCTTGAAATTCTTCGTGTCGCATCTTTAGAACGTACTGAACCTAAATACCAAGCTTGGTAATTATCCGACTTTTCGTTTTTGAGTTGTGCTGTTCACAGACACACACATGGACCTTTTCCAATGAAATCCCCATATCGAATTTTTGGATTGAAAGCGATACTTTCTCTATCTGCCATAGAAATGTAGTAAAGAAAGTAAAAACCGCACCTCATCAATAAAATTTAAAACCTAAGTAGTAGGTTTTAATAATGTACAAACGTGTACCTCCCGACTCGTTATATGTATTTTCATACGGTCTTAAAAGGCGATACAATAAGGTATTCCTTTTGTGACCAAAATGAAGTATTTGAGATTATATATATATATATATATATATATATATATAATATCAACTGGCTCATGTACACGAATAATAATAGTTGCAAAAAATTGCTTAAACTCCTTAAATGATTGCCATATCAAAATTAAAAACAATAAGTGTATATTACTAAGCTTTTGTTATCTTATGTTTTTACAAATCTCATAAATAAAAGACATGTTTTGTTTTTGGACTTCATGTTCCTTTATACCCCCACTTGCCTTTACAGAAAACAGTTAAGATGTCATATGATGGGACTAACATATTTTATAATATCAGGTTTCCTCGTACTTCGGTTAGTAATTCTTGAGTTAAACCTCAATATGCTATGTTTACAGTGACTCGAGAAAATAGTCTCCATACTAAACAGTCCTAGCAGTGTACAAGAAGTGCAAAGAAGATTACAACACACGTGTTCTACTGTTTTTCATTTTGCTGGTTTTATAATTATTTTGTAAATTGTACCGATTTTTCAACTTTTTCAGGTGTAGTGTTTACAAAATTATTTAAGATATATTTAGTAGATAAAAATATAGGTCTGGTTTCGATGAAATTGCTGATTTGTGAACTCCAATGCTCTTCTTCTTGAGAGAAAGAGGGAGGGAGAGATACAAATCAATAGTTTGCAGAATACAAGAAAACTGTGAACTGTAGTACACAACTTTCTCTATCTGTTACGAATGTTCTCCAACTACACCAAGAGGAGTGGTCAGTCGTCTGCCTTCTCAACCCAAACATTTCTAGTTCGATTCCCGTCTGAGTTGGAATGTTTATTTCTCCAGATTCATTTCCTATATTCCATATACTCTGGAAGTATGAATATGAGTCGTTTCATAATAAAAATCTGTGTCACATTCACATGACTTACTCTACCCTCTATCGCTTATTAGTGGATTTACAAATTATTCTTACGAAAGCTTATTTTAGCCTACCATCTATTTCATTTTAATCGAGAAAAAGCTACATTACACATTTCGTTATAGATACAAAGAGAACAGCGATAGTCAAATGTTTAACAACTGAACGCTATATGCTGGTCTTAAAATTCCATACCGTTTCTATTACATCGCGAGAAACAGTTGAATGTTGGCAGGACTTAAAAAAGAATGATAGTATTGAATAATTTGAACCATTAATGACGGATATCGCGGAAATGGCTGATGCCACAGGAAAACTTATTTCAAAATTGTGTTTTAAAGAGATCTACATGTTTTGTGCAGTAAGCTTTCTTCTATCGCTTAACGTTTACCAGTTATACAAATTCCTTCCGAATGAAGGGAACTTCACAGGCTATTCCCAGAAAAATTCAAGATATACAGTTTATTGTTTATGCAAATATTTTTAATATATGGTATTTTAATCAAAATCGTTAAGAACCATTTTTAGAAAATAAAAAGTTTCAAGAAATGTTCCTTGTAAAGGATAGTTTTGGGTTGCGGGGATTTTCTTGAAAATCTTCGTATTGCATCTTTGGAAGGTATTGAACTTAAATACCAAGTTTGGAGTTGATCCGACTTTCCGTTTTTAGTTATGTTTTTCACACACACACACATACATCTTAATGCTTTTTTGTTTAGGGGACCTCAAAACATGTATTTCCTGTAAAATATCGACATCAATTTTTGGGTGGAATACATTACCTTCTCTAGCTATATGCACGTAAAGTAGAAAGTAAATAAAAGAATCGCAAACTTTAAAGCATCTTCCGTCAGATGACGGAAGACTACATTTGAGACATACAACATGAAGTATTTCGAAAACGGCTAACGCTACGAATAAAGTTATTTAACAGAATTTTTATATTTTTCTGGTGTAAGATTCTGTCTACCTCTTATTGTTTCTTAGTTATACATATTATAAAGAAAGAAAGAGAAAGAGAGATTAAAATGAAATTCAATGTGTAGGTTTTCTTTCTCATGCGAATATCTCAAACATATGATATTTTAATTAAATTCATGGAGCCATTTATGAGAAAATAAAAGCTAACGGAAGCCTTCGTGTTGTATCATGAAGTTTGCTGCAGTTCAATGCGAAGTTTTTCATTTTTACTTTTTCTACCATAACTAGTAGGTAGAGAAGGTATTGCATTCAACCCAAAAATTCGATATCGAGATTTCACCGGAAATACATGTTTGAGGCTTCCTGAATCCAAAAGAGGCGTTTTTAGAAAAAAAGGTCCGTGCGCGCGTGTGTGTATAGCATAACTAAAAAACGACAGTTTGGAATAATACAAAACTTGGTATTTAAGTTCAGCACTTTCCAAAGATGCGACACGAAAGATGTTTAATAAACCCCCCCAACCCCAAACAACGCTTTCTATGGAACATTTTTAATTTTTTTTATTTAAAATAACTATTTTATGGCATCAACCATTTCCAAGTTATCTCTTATTAATGGTTCGAATTACTCAATAGTTATCCATTCTTTTACAGTCCTGTCGATTTTCAGTTGTTCCCTCATTGTCATGGAAACAGTATGGAATTTTAAGGCCAGCATATAGCGTTCAGTTGTTAAACATTTGACTATCGCTGTTCTCTTTGTATGTATAACGAAATGTGTAATGTAGCTATTTTCGGAAAGATTCATCTCGACTAAAATGAATTAGAAAAATAAGTTTTTATACCTATTAATACACGATACAGGGTAGCGAAAGTCATGTGAATATAACACCATATTTTTAAGTCATGGTTTCCATACACGTATGTAGGCGCGCACCTTTTTTGAAAATGCTATTTTGATTTTCAGGGAATCTCAAAGCGATAGTGAGTTGTTGGGTATTTCCTCTACGTCTATATGTAGGCGATGGAGAAAGAACACATTGGGTTCCAGGGAAATGGCTGTTTAATGAGATCGGTTTTCGTGCTGCCTGAGATAATTCATTCGCTGTTTGTATCTTTGATTCATGTTGTAGGACTTCTCCTTGATGAACTATGACTTTCCCCCACTCTTCTCTCTATCAGAGTGCCAAAATGTTCACCGCTTTCATTTCCGGGACGCTATTAAAAAACTACACAGAACTAACATTGCACTCGTATCTCTCGTTTATAATCATTTTATTTGTAGCATTAGGCATGTAAATCGATCTTTTGAAGTTGTTGCGCTGGCTATTCACCATACTAATGTGTGGTGTTTTTCACGTAACTTCAAGGTGTTATATTAGGAAATGTGCGTTAAGGATAAAAATACATTAAAAACACTGTTGGGGAAACAACATGGTTTGTATTTACATTCATCGTGCACTGTTTTTTCTGGGCACCATACAGGGAATTTTGCTGATAATGTATCGTGACACTAAACAAAAATGGAATGAAAGGGGAGTTGTGGAAAGAAAATTATGGTAGATCAGAAACCGATCTAGGAAAACCACCTAAAACCCAAGGTCAGAGTGGGCGGTCGACGGGAGTCGAACTCGGGACCTCCTGAATTCGGGCCACAACGTTACCACCTGAGCCATTCCGCAGCGGGAATACCGGTGCATTAATGTAAATAATATTAAATAAATGTGAAATATGTTATATGGTAAATGTAAATGAAAGTACCTATACGTTCAAACTTGTAATTTAAGTGCCTGAAGCCACGCGGTACCAGGCTGAAATATCTCCAAGCTTACCCAAAGCACAGGGAATCGGCTAAATATGCCATCAGAGACACTTGAGTGAGAGGCGCGGGCAGAGGTTGAAAAGAGAAGCCGAAACAGAAACGGGAAGTCCGAATTCGTCATGGAACAGAAGCTTGGAAGATACGACAGCACATGTTCTCATAAGATGCCAATGTGATAAGCCAATCACAATATTGATATAAGTTACGGAAAGAAAAATAGCGTCTTTAGCTGGGAGTATAAATAAAGCGGATCCCCAGCAATCGCATGACTGCATACATTTTCCTCGCGAGGTGAACTTTATGCCACTCAGATGGCCGAGCGTGTGACGAAGCTGTTAGTAATCTAGAAGCAACTTACCGTGGGAGGTACAGGCTGATAGATAAACCCCCCATAACCCATCCAAATAATTGTGGGATAGAATTCACCGCTATTTGCAAACAAGTGTGAAACTAAATTACAGTTAAGTGAACATCCCATAGGCGAACACAGAAGTGTTGTAGGGCGCTCATTTACAGCAATTCACAATCCACACCAGAAGAAAGACGACGAACAGTCGGGGAGAGAAGAATCTCGTCGCAATGTTTTATAACATTGTTATATGAAGCGTTTAGAGTATCACATCCTTGAGGTTTATGCAATGTGGCTGTTACAGTTGAAAGAGGGAAACAAAAGATTACATAAAGACACGAATACGATCTGAAGGTCGTGCTCATTGCGGCGGAAAATGCTACAGCTCCTGATGCCAGTGCCAAGTCTGCTGTCTCAAGTTGTAAAACAAAACAAAATCCCTTCCAACAATAGTATATATATATACGATGTGTTGGTTTCGAGGAGGTTATCTTAAAAGACCAAAGATATTTGTGGTAAATTCTATAACTCCCAAATTTTCGGATCAATTCTTTAAGTAGTTCCTTAGAAAAAGAAAAATGTGTTCGGTGATCTACAGGATTCATGAAGTGTAGTTTTCAAAATGTTGAAATAAAACTTCAAATTTAGGTTCCAAGCATATCTGTCTTACAAACCTATTAAATGATTCACAAATAAAACACGGAGCCCTTCAGAAAACAAATTCAAAAGTATGTATTTCTTGCATTTTACGCGTTTTAGTTAATGAAAATTACCTTTCTTATTTTTATATTGCCAAAAATTTTCCGCAATAAATTTTATTTTTCATCATTTTAAGAGTCTTCAGTGAGAATTTTAAACTAAGTGGTTGAAAATTTGTAAGTACCGTAAGGAACAATTTGAAAATGACGAGTGCTGGAGAAAAATTATCTGTATGGAAATTACTTTTAAGGGTAGAAAAATGACTTCAAATTGCACTCTTGTACTGAGTAGCATTTTGATGATTTTATGCCTGTACCAATTTATACCCATCCCTTTTTTAAGCGCTAAAACTGATTACTACATAAAATCTACATGTTTCAGAATTGTTGAAAAAGTTTTATAAATCCCCCCTTTTAAAACACCTTATTGACTAGTTCCAAGATAGGTATTATTTGCGCAATACGACTTAAGGGGAGATAACAAGAACCGTAAAGAATGACGTTTTTGGTTTTTGCGCGGTCTTATAATGTGAAATTTCCTCTTTAGTTTCCTTTATAATCTATTTTTACTTTATCTACCACGTACATACGGAGAAGTAGGGAAGGTATTGCATTCCACCAAAAAATTCGGTAGCGAGAATTCACCGGAAATACATGTTTTGAGGTACTCTGAATCCAAAAGAGAGTATTTTTAGAAAAGGTCCGTGTGTGTGTGTGTGTGTGTGTGTGTGTGTGTGTGTGTGTGTGAGAGAGAGAGAGAGAGAGAGAGAGAGAGAGAGAGAGAACAGCATAACTCAAAAAACAAAACGTCGGGTAAATACCAAAGCTCGGTATTTAATCAGTACCTTCCAAAGATGCTACATGAGGATTTTCAAGACACCCACCATCCCAAACTACCCTTTACATGGCACATGTTTTTAATGTTTTGATATTATGAAAAATATCTCTAACGACATTGATTAAAATGGACATAATTTACGTGACAAATACAATGTATATCTTGAATTTTATGGGAATAGCTTGTGAAGTCCTCTTCATTCGAAGGGAACCTTACAATCTTGTATAACTGGTAAACGTTAAGCGATAGAGAAAACGTACTACATAAAAAAATGTAGATCCCTTTAAAAGATACAATTTACTTCAAATAAGTCTTTTTGTAGCATCAACCATTTCCGAGATATCCGTTATTAATGGTTCGAATTGTCCAACACCTGTCATTCTCTTCAAGTTCTGTCGGTTTTCAGTTGTTTCTCGCGATTGCATGGAAAGAATATGGAAATTTAAGGCCAGCATTTAACATCCAGTTGTTAAACATTTGACTATCGCTGTTCTCTTTGTATCTATAACGAAATGTGTAATGTAGCTATTTCTGTAAAAGTTTATCTCGATTAAAATGAAGTAGATAGGAAAATAAACTTTCGTAAGAGTACTTTGTATACCCACTAACAAGCGATAGAGGGTAGAGAAAGTCGTGTGAATGTAACTCTGCACCACTTCATAGAAACAATAACTCCCATACTCTTTGGAGTAGGGAGCAACATTTTAATCCACTTTTAGGTGAAGTTTCGCTGTATAAATTAGAATCACTGCTACTATATTGCTACCTCTACGAGTACATGTAAAGTGTCTTCTTTCTTTGCAATGTGTGTGAAATTTCTTTCCCCTCCATTTTTACGTTGAACGCGCTTTTCGGTGACTGACAGTTTCTGGGTTCATTTTATAGCCCATTTAACTGCTATGGTCATATCGGAGGCTTTCACTGAAATATTTGATGGTGGTTTTTATTCTTTGAACATTTTAGGTTAGGTTACTTTAGGTTTTCGTCGATTTTAATTTATTTTCACACGCACATTTACTCTTACATCAACACTTACAGACTCTGTGAAGGGTAGGGAATAATCCTAATTAAAAAAATTCCCACCCCTACGTCGGGAATTGAACCCGGGACCCCTGGGTGAGATGTCAGCTCGCTAAATGTACATTTAGGAAACACGTTATGTCTTTATTAATAAATTTCGTCTTCCGTAGTGTAGTGGTTACCATGCTACCCTCTAGTTCCCGAGATCGCGGGTTCAAACCTGGTGGAGGTCGATGGATTTTTTTCGGGCGTAAAAATCCTTAGCATGGCTTCCTACGGAAGGGAAGTAAAGCCGGTGGTCCCGTGTCGTAGATTTACGGCACGTAAGAGAACCTCAAGCCTGGTAAAGAGGCCTCTGAGCAAAATTACCGGTCTTTCACGCCCAATATAGAATGGGACGCTAAGGACCAGCAGTTAAAGAGCGTCCATAAATAAAACTCAATTTCAATTTTCTTAATAAATGACATTATTATAAAAAAATCAGATAAGAAGGAATGGCATCCAACTGCATTGGCATTGCTATGTAACGTAGCTACTGTTCCAAGGCCAGCTGAAACTGTACATACTACAGCTATAATTGAGGTTATGTCTTCCAACTATATTTGTTAAAATTAGGTGCAATTGAGGTTATTTTGATACAAATCCTCTGTTTAGGTTGCAATTTAATTTAATAATAACATTGTTTTGGGGCATTCGTGCAATTTTGAGGCATTCGAGGTCAAGAATATGCACTGAGCGAGCGGAATGGCTCAGGCGGTAACGTCTGTGGTCCGCATTCGGAAGATCCCGGGTTCAAATCCCGTGGGCCGGCCTATGGTTTCCCTCAGTTGCCAACGTAAATACCGGATTGGATATTTAATACCATGACCCAAAATTCCACCTTAAGTCTGAAACAATAGTAAAAATTAAAATACATGGTAATGGCGAATGCGCTGCCATCTATCCACAGATAATTAATATAGGCAGACTGGACCCTAATGCCAGGCATGTTTAGAAGCAGAGGTACAGTTGCCTGGCACTAAAGTCTTTCTACATACGTAATGAAGCTAGATGGTACGGCACAGGAATGAGACCTAGCAGGCTAACTGTCCGCCACACACAGAGCCACAAGGTATCTCCTAATAGATTCGTCGCGATATGATCACGTAGCTATAGCGACGTAAAATAAATAGAGAGAAAAAAGTTTCGTACTGATCGATTTAGTCAGAATTTAAATGGTCGTTTTAAATATATTCACTCAAACATTGTAGAATCAGGTTCCAATTGCGGTGTTGACTTTTCTAGCCATTTATATACCCACACGTGATTGCTAAATGGACGTGCGTAAAGGCTTGTAAACAGCGCGTCAAATTTTAATTTCTCGTAATCTTGTTTACTTATATTGTTGCCACTTTAAAATGTTCGTCTTGATGAAGTTCAATTACTTTCACATATTTAGTTCATGTGCTTTTAAGATAGATGAGATCTAAACAGCATTTTCTTTATATAAAACATTGGAATTTAAAATTTTAATAGTTTGATACATGGTTGATCTCTTCAGATAGTTAAAAAGTGTGACTTATTTTATTACACTTTGATCGTGAAAAGTTTTTATCTTACAGAAAATTTAGCCTTTGATTATAAAGAAGTATAATTGAAAATAATAGTCACATTTAAAATGTTTAAATGCTTAATATGTGAGGTATTTCACATTTGTATCAATGTTCATTGTTTGAAATGTATTTTATTGGAAAGTTAGGTTAACATTTTAATTGTTTTGAAGAAATTTGTGATAGAAATGTCAACTGAATTTGTTGAACTGTGTATAAATTAGCCGTTTCAGAAATGAGTATCCTTAAATTCAATGAAAGCAAATCTTTATTATGAAAAACAGAAGAAAAAAGAACTGTGTAAGGGTTATATTCCTTTTCCTGTCCACTACCACTACACAAGTAACCCTTATATGCTGTACGATTCATAAAAAGTGAGTTAAACATCCACTTTAAGTTAAGCACAATAAAATTATGGTCTTAAAAAAAATTTTAAATTGAGTTTTATTTATGGACGCTCTTTAACTGCTGTGGTTCTTAGCGTCCCATTCTATATCGGGTGTGAAAGACCGGTAATTTTGCTCAGAGGCCTCTTTATCAGGCTTGAGGTTCTTTTACGTGCCGTAAATCTACGACATGGGACCACCGAAGGAAGCCATGCTAAGGATGTTTACGCCCGAAAATATCCATCGCCGTCCGCCGGGTTTGAGCCCGCGACCTCGGGAACTATAGGCTAGCATGGAGGACGACTTATTTTTAAGAGGTCCACTTTTCCCACCTTCCAGTTAGGTACAACATTCATTTAGAACTAATAGCACTCTATTAGTTCTTTATAGAAAAGTTAAAACAGTTTGTTATGCCAATATCTCAAACATATTACATTTTAATGAAAATTATCGTTGTTAGTTTTGAGAAAATAGAAAATAAATAAGAAGTTTGTATATAAAGGGTTTTCTGGTGTAGTTTCGTGAATATTTTCGATCCGAATTCTCGAAAGATGAGGGAATTAAATATAATGTTTGCGATTTATCCAACTTTTCGTTTTTTAGCTTTTCTTTTCTTCGGAGGAGATTCAGGGAAACTAAAACGTGTGTTGTTATTAAATCTCGATATTGAATTTTTGGTTGGTATAACAATACTTAGACTGGGTATAAGTAAGTAGTGGAGAGGGTAGAAATCGTCTTGTGGCTCTTGAACATGGTCACAGAGACGGTTATAATTCCTTACGTTAGATCAAGGAAGTATATTCCTCTTTTGTTGCGGGGCAACTTAAGTGTAATGTACACGAAATGCTGTAAAGATTGTCTCTGGCAGTAGAATGTCTTGCATAAATATGAAAATGACGCCAGTGTGGATATGAGTGTAGGTTATGCAACGGAGGGAGACACTTCGCATACTGCGACCTACATAGATCTATTGTAGTCAATACCCCCTCAGCAGGAAGGGATGAAGTGAAGGAATCACAGGAGGCTACAAGCCACAGGGACACGCAGAAGTCCCTAACAGTTCCAGGCTCGAAGATCCGTCCTACTGCTGGAGCTAGAGAGGGCGACGAACGACTTTTCGACCAGCAGCCCTCTAGCGTCCACTCTTTCCTTTGAGCAAGCATCCGCGCCATCTGTCCGGCTCCGTCACACGCCACGAAACCTATAAGTACACCTGAAAGTTGAGAAGGAAACGAAATGAATGGGGAATGAAATCGTGGTAGATAAGAAACCACCCCAGCATTTGCCTACCGATCAGGGAAAACCACGAAAAACCCAAGTTTCAGAGTGTGCAGTCGACGAGACTCGAACCCGAAAGCGAGCCCTCACACGTTCCGCGGAGCCATCTCGCTCGGTCAACTTGCCATTAAAATAATAATGTGAAAACAGTTGGTACCCCTGTAGCCAGCCAGGCCTGCTGATGGAATTCTGATGACTATCTGCTAACAATTGCCGTTATTCAGTAGAAACGTATATAGTTCATCTTGGCCAGACGACTGGCTGTATTGTGAGAAGCGAAGTGCAACATTGGCGACACTCCAAGCGCTCGGAAAAGAAATGCCACGTTTGCTCATCACAGAGTTGCCAACGCTTACACTTGTTTATTCTCACTTCACCACCATTGTGGATAAAACACAAAAGTAGTTTTGAAAAGCAACGAAAGAAACTAGTGAAGTAGTTAATGGAATTTTGGTCAGACATAATTTCTGGTTTTGAAATAATATATCTATATAGTTTATGATAACGTTGCAACAGATGTTTTATTGCTAAAAAAAACATATCAGTGCTAATCAAATGGTTCTTTAAATTGCCTTCTGTTGCCTTAGAATACTTGCAGAGATGTATAATTGTCCCAAACTATTACTGTTAAAATACTCCTCTAAGCATTTGAGAAGTGGAAGAAATCCGACCTACGTGGGAATCCAGTATAGGTATGAATGGGTCAGGGAAATAGGAGGAATGCTTGAAGGAACGTTAGAATCAGTCTGAGAGATTCGATAGGTACAATTTCGTTAGAAATCGGCCGGGCTAAAATGTGAGTGGAGTATAGAATGGTATATAAGCAGTGTCCAAAGGGGTTCGAGTGGCTTAAATTGTAAAGCTCGCTGATGGAAATGATTTCAGAGTCTCTCCGATTTGTAACGGGGAAGACAGGCGGGCAAAGTATTTACAGTAATTCTTGACCTTCCCCTACTTACTGGTAAAAATGACAAAGTATTGAAAAATTCAAACCAATAACAGCGATATCTCGGAAGTAGCTGATGACACGAAAAGGATTATTTGAAATAAATTGTATGTTTTAAAGAAACTTGTATTTTTACCGGTAATATATTTGGAAATACCCTGAATCAAAGCATAAAGCATATGTGTGCGCGTGCGTGCGTGCGTGTGTGTGTGTGTGTGTGTGTGAGAGAGAGAGAGAGAGAGAGAGAGAGAGAGAGAGAAAACAACACAACTCAAAAAGGAAATATCAGATGAACATTAAACTTGGTTTTTAAGTTTGGTATCTTCCAAAAATGCGACACGAAGATTTTGTAGGAAATCCTCCACCCCAAACTACCCTATACATGGAAAATCTTTCGTTATTTGTGATTTTCTCAAAAATAGCTCAAACGATTTGGATTAAAATACCTTGTATTTAAGGTATTTAGATGAAAAAAATGTATATCTCGAATTGTCTCGGAATAGCCTGTGGAGTTTTCTTCATTCGGAAAGAATTTTGTTTAATTTTTTATTACTGGTAAACCATGTGAGAAAGACAAAACGTGCTGCACAAAAAATGGATCTCTTTAAAACATAATTTATTTCAAATAACTCTTTTTGTGGCATCAGCCATTTCCGAGATATCCGTTATTGGTTTGAACCTTTCAATACATTTATCATTTTTTGCAGTGATGATCATGCAATTGTTTCTCGCGATGTTTTAAACATTTGACTATCTTCGGTTTCCTGTATCCTCCTTATAGCTACAACAAAATGTGTAATGATAAAATTTCTGCAAACGCTTATCTCGATTAACTTGAAGTAGATAGAAAAATGAGTTTTTTGTAAGAATAGTTTTTATAAGACACGTAAAGCAAACATTAGTGGAGAGAGACAATGATGTGAATATAATACATGAGATGTTTTTAAGTGGGTACATTCCTACTTAATGATCAGAGTTGGGTAGATATAGGAAATGTTTGCGTGCAGTTGATAGCGGGCCGACAAGTCATAGCTCAGGGGAAGGATATAGCATCATATAACGATGTGTACGATCACTTTATTGCTGATATTGGAGTTCTGCCCACAACTCTGCTCTCACAATCTGGATAATCGCCAACAACTTCTTAGTCATCTACACGTGTAAATTGCAAAATAAAGTTCAAAATAAGCCGTTCATTGCATACAATTCTCACTTATGGTCTGGCTTTTTATGCCAGGGTTTTCATTCCCGGCTGGAGTGGTAGAAGTGTTCTTTATGATTCGCTACCCTCCCAGAGACTGGAAGTGTGAATGTGAATATATTTTACGGTAAAAACAAATAAAACCAACGTTACAAAGTTACAGTCAACGAGTTATAACACCATCGTTGTTTCTGAAGGCAAAGTCCCCGAAACAAATGCATTGGCTGTTTGTAAAAAAACATTTTGGGGTGGGCTTAAGTTGCCAAGGTCCAATTAACCACAAGGATGTTATTTTCTATTAAATTCACAGAGAGAGAAAGAAAGAGAGAGAGAGAGAGAGAGAGAGAGAGGGGGTAGATGAAGTAAAAACCTACAGACCAGTATGAACACATCAGTTGTTTCTCAAGCCAAAGCCCCAGATATGATCATTGAATTTAAATAAAATAAAACTATTAAAATAATGTTTTCACCAATTACATAAGCAGAATGTTACATTAAAAGTGTTTAAAAATTAAAATTACTGTTAAGTAATTTTTCTAAAGTTCCTAATTCCACGTATTATATATATATATATATATATATATATTATATATCCTATTTTGCTTTATCGGGCCATGACTGAGCTAGAAGAGTTAGCGGATTTCAATTGGTGACGCGTAGCGACTATTTCTTTAACTACTGCGACCGTGCGAATGACGTCGCTGCTGACTGGAACACCCTAGCGGAATGAGACGTAAATTATAATTATCGGTGTTAGCTTCGAGCTGCAATACGGTACAGACTGTCATTGTTGTAATTTAGGTTAGGTGTGAAAAATCAGGCCATAAGAAGCTTTTTAGTCTCCAAATAATTAAATGATCAGCAATGACTGCGATTATGGTTATGTTTGCAGAAAATCCCATGAGATTTGCATGCATTTGGGGTTTCCATTTTAAGTAAAGGAAAACAGTCAATGATAGCAGTCACGTCCTTCAGGTGAAACAATAGCTGTGGAACCTCGGTAGTTTGTTTTAGAGAGATAAATATTAATAAACTCGCATGTAATATACAAACAAATATAAGAATAGATAATTTTGGGTTTCTTTTAAACTCGTTTCCCGATGGGCCATTTTCTTAGGTTTAATATGAATCGAACACTGAACAGAGTGCATGCGATTTAACACGCTTCAAAAAGTCACGAAACACGCGCAGTCACATAAGCTGAGAGATATCCTTCTCAGAGGTCAAGTAAAACAACTTACTACCGCCAAACATTTGCACTAGTTCCCACCAGACGCAGCGCTGTTTATTCGCATGGTTCCACAGGTTTTATATGCTCTACGGTCTAAATTAACAAAATTGACGTATACTGGAGAATCTTAACACCACGAAGTTTTAAGTTCGTCTTATTCATTAAGTACCTCAACTTAAATGAGGAAATAAGTCAGTGGCTATGACTGTTTGCAGGCGGTGCCGGTGACGACGACCTTGCAACGAAAGAAGAGCATGCCAGACTTCCAGGGACTACCCAAAGTGGCAGAACCAATGTCTCGGGAGGAAGCTTCCATCCTGAGCTCGGCGAGACGGGAAGAGGTGCGTCGTCAGATAGAGGAGGCAGAGAAACTGAGGGCCAACCCGCTCCTCTACCTCGTCAGTCCCAACGTCAAGGTAAGGCTTAACAACACTAGCCAAGGTCGCGGTTTTTACAACTTCATGTAAATCTCAAAACCCACTCAACCGATTTTGATAATCCTTTCACCATTGAAAAGACGTATTCTTCCAGAGGGTTACAGGCTATTATAACGTTTCCAAAAATCTGAAAACTGGAGGAGGGGGCGTTAGGGGTATCCTTTTCATATTCATGTCGCCAAATTTCAATCCCGTTTCGTTGAATTTGGGGTAATGTTGCTCCAGAGGTCGAAGTATCATGGCGGGCGATGTAAATGCGCAATGTATGGTACCAACTGTTAAACGGAAAAAACGCCGTCGCGTTAGTAAAACCGGAAATAGTGTGTTATTGTTGTGATCTGTTATACGCTGTCATAATAGAAAAACGCGAAATAGTGAATAAATGCAATAAAACTGAATATTAACCGCGAAACAGTACACAGATGCAATAGCATTTAATAATAACTGAGAAGCAGTAAAAAAATATTGTTGTTATCTAATGCGTGGCGTTTAGTAATGAACATTGACGCTCCTGCACTACTAAATAAATGTAAAGAATCCCAAGCCTGAAAAGCAGACCTCTGAGCAAAATTACCGGTTTTTCACGCCCAATATAGAATGGGATGCTAAGGACCACAGCAGTTAAAGAGCGTCCATAAATAAAACTAAATTTAATGTTTAAACTGAATGATTACCGTGCAACAGTAAGCAAAATATGTAATAGGTATAACTAAATAATTACCGCGTAGCAGTAAACAAAAGTAACAAACTAAACAAATACCGCGATGCAATAAGCAAATGTAATACAACTAAATAATAATGAATGCTACTATAATTTTGTCCAAGGACATATCTGCTCTTTTACGATGCAATTTGTTTGCATCGATGCATATAAGACAATGAAGAAATATAAAATTTTGGAAGAAAAAAAAGTTCTGAAGGAGAAGACGAACCAAAAGAGAGCTGCGAAGATGCTATGTTGCAGGATAATTCTCAGAGAGTGTCACAAGAAAATTCTGAAACGCTCTCCGAATGGGACAGCTGTTCCTGTACAATGTACATGAACTCATGCAAGTATGAGTTGAAGAGCTCCTGAAAAGTGCCGAACTGCCTCCTAAGCTTGCTAGCTCTTGTGAAGTTGTTCATGTCCCTATTTTCCATTAGGATAGCGTCATTATTTAAGATCTCATTCTCCGCAACCATGCGTAAGTTGTCCATTTTGACAAAACCACGCTAGAACACATAACCAATTCAATAAATCGCGACAGAGTACATAACCGGAAGTGCTTAAACAACTTTGGGGCATTTAAAAGGCAAAGTGGCACACATTGGCGGAGTTTTAGCGATGTTTTTTTCTACAGGGTGGCCTGCCTGACGTTGCGCGGCACCCGCCATGACACGTCGACCTTTGGAGTAACATTACCGAATTTGGATATCAGAGGCTACTTTTGACACCTTATTGCAAATATGGCAGATTTTAAATGACTTCAAGCCCATAGAGAGGCTTAAAATATTTTAAAATTGAGTTATTTTAGAGGAGGTTGCAATGTCGTTCATATCACCACATTTCCCTCATAATTCACTGAAGTTTTGTCAAATAATATTTTTGGTATAATTTTGACAAAACTGGGTACATTTGGAGTAATAATAATAATGGAAACTCACAAAAGCTACCCTTACATTCAATCCGCATTTTCAAACAAAACACATTCTTTGCCTATCTAGATGGAACTTTGTACACTTATATTATAGGACCCAGCAGAAATCATAAGCTACCTTACAACTACCCTTACCATATTTTCAAC
Source organism: Deroplatys truncata (assembly GCA_030765065.1). Lineage (NCBI taxonomy): Eukaryota > Metazoa > Arthropoda > Insecta > Mantodea > Mantidae > Deroplatys > Deroplatys truncata. The sequence goes on along the minus strand of CM060975.1, from coordinate 311,742,846 downwards.
TCTTATGTAGAAATCTACACTGTTTAAACCATATGGTCAAAACATTGCACAGTTATACAATACAAGTTGGCAAAAATCGCAGGTAGTGTTACAACTTCCAAAAAAATAAAAAAACACCCAATTCTTATTTTGAGTTACATAGTACTCAAAATTTTTAAAAGCTACTCTTACTTTATTTTCAGCTCTTTTCAGGTAAAACTATACTGTTCAGTCAACCAGGTCAGAAATATGTGTGCTGGACTATAGGACTTGGTGAAAATTATGGGATACTTCAAATAGATTTTTCAACCGCTTATGTACAAATGGCCACTATTTGACAAATTTGGATAAAACTTTGGACACTACACTTTAGGTACAAGTACAAATTACGGAATACTTACGACATTCGAAAACAATCCTATCCTTATTTTCAACCCTGTAGTTATGCATTTACCATAAACATCGTGTAGATAATTGTACAATAATTTCATAAAGAATGGGGGAGGTAAATGAAATTAATGAATTTAACATTGGAGTTTAAAAAGTTACCCCCACAATGTCGGGCAGCCAGTTAGTCACTAATATAACAACCACATAAAAATATGCAGTATAACAGAAAATATTTTAAATACATCAACATGTACAGATTACAAACAACTATTATCAAAATATGCATAAAAACCTCGTTAATTATAGAAACACTATCCAATTAAAAACTACTTAACATGTTTCCTAAACTTGACCTCAACAGTGATTAAGTTATCAACTCTATTTATATCCTATGCAATAATGTATTTACCTTCTTTGCTGTTCTGCAATTTTTAGGTTATTTTATCAATTCGTACATCAGTAATGTGATTATGTATACGTTTTGTTGCAGTATTCCGAATGCATACTTCTAGCTAAGTAATTTATCTATTGCTAGAATAAGCAGTTTAGTTTCTGAAGTGTCACTTATTATTTCATTACTGTAAAAAATGTTGGTGCTGTTCTTGAATTATTTCCGTTAAGTGCATTTTTACCTGCTCTGTATCACATACTTAGTAAGGAGAGGAGAAGCATTACGTCCCACCCAAAAGTTCAATATGAAATTTCAACAGAAATACCTACATGTTTTCAGGTACCCTTAATCCAAAAGAAAAGGATTTTTAGTAAAACGTCCAATGTGTCTGTGTGTGTTCCATTACATTATGTAATACTACACGTTTGGTTTGCTTTTGTGAGCTATTGATCTTCATAAAATAGCTTAATCTTCAAATATTAATAATTACGTAAGTTAACAATTAGATTAGTTTATACAGTTCAGTTATGTTTTCCTTAGATTAATAGCATTTACAAAATGGACATATTGTTTAAAATAATTGTTGACAATTTCTGTTTTAGTTGGTGCCATTTTCCTCTTCTTTGAAGTATCTTTCTTTTAAATATTTTCCTTTCCTCCTCAAAATTGCCAGTCAAACAATCTGTGATCTGTTATTTGCTCTCCTCCATTGCAGGGGCAATTTGCGTCTTCTGTAATGTGAAATCTGTAATAGCATGTCTTTAGGCTTCCATGTCCTGTCAGCATTGTTGTAAAGTTTGTTGTTAGAGTAATTCTTAATTTCATTCTTTCTGGAACAGGAAGATATTTGTTTGTCTCCTGGCATTTAGTTGTTTATTGCCGTTGCTTTTCCCAATTTGTTAAGCTTTCTTGTTTTAATATTTTCTTGATGGTGCTCTTCGGAATTCTACTACAGCAGTGTTGTTCTTCACTTACAGTTGCAGACCAGCTGGCAAAGAAAGCGATTTCATTGCCCTGTATCCCTATGTGTGCTTGGACCCATCCTATTTCTATATTCCAGTTTTGTTTTTCAAGTATAGTTAACTGTGTTCTAATTGCTTCTATTATGTTTCTGTGGATTTTATACTTAAGTAACGATTGTATTGTAACTTTACTATCTGTGTATATTACTACACTTTTGTTAATATCTTTCATGAATTGTATATTTTCAACATTTGCTAGTGCTTTAAAAACTGCAAATTGTTCCGCTTGGTTGTTGGAGCATTGTTTGTCTAGTTTATACTACATTTGATGTTTCAGTTTATTCCCATGATAAATTGGTACTCCTTCAGTTTTGCCACCATCTGTATAGATTTCTAAACTGTGCATGTTATTTTGGTTTATTTCTTTTATTTTTGGAATGTCTGCTGGATGAAACCATTTCTTGTATTCCACAGGTTCATCTATATTCTTCTCAGAGTCCTGCCTTAATAGTTTTGTATATATTGGCAATTTCCTGTAGTTTAAATGTTATGTGTGTAAGACCTATTAAAATAGAGTGTGCTTCAGTAGATGTTGACCTGTATGCTTTAGCTATTTTTATATTTATTTATCTTTGTACTCTTAGAAATTTATTGTGTTGTACTCCTGTCAATGGCTTCTATCCACATTGGAGCTGTATACAAATGTAATGGTAAAATTGCACCTTTGTACATTGTTTTTAAAGTTAGGTATTTTAGTCCCCAAACTAGTTTTGCAGATTTAAATAAAATATTTATTAATTTAGCAGCTCTATCTGTCCCATACTGAATGTGGTCATTAAAGGTGTGTGTGTTTGTGTGCATATGTGGGAGAGAGAGAGCAGTATAACTCAAAAAAATGCTGGATAAATACCAGATTTGCTATTTAAGTTCAGTACCTTCCAAAGATGCTATGCAAAGATGTTTAAGAAAAACCCCCCAACACAAACTGTCCTCATGGAAAACTTTTTCGTGGTTTTTTTATTTTCTCTAAATGGCTCTAAGAATTTTGTTAAACATACCATATATTTAAGATACTTAGACATACAAAATGTATATCTTGAATTTCTGAGAATGTTCTGTGAAGTGCGAACTTCATTCAGAAAGAATTTTATATAAATGGTAAACCATAAGAGATAGATAAAAACTTATTACATAGAAAATGCATAAATGTTTAAAACATACAATTTATTTCAAATAATTTTCTGTGGCGTATGCTGTTTTGAGGTATCTGTTGTAGTTGGTTTGAATTTTACAATACTATTGTCATTTTTTGAAGTGGGCAACATTCAGTTGTTCCTTGCAGTGAGGTGGATGATCATCCAACTGGTATGTAGAGATGGTGTGGTCAACACCATACCATGGTCTTTAGGTCAACTCTCTTGACCTAAAAACCATCTCAAATACATCACGATGCTGAATGGGCACCAGTCCTGTATATGGGTTGAAAAATCTGCACCCCCATGGGTGGACCTGAACCCAAATGCATTCTGCATCTGGGAACTGGAAAACTATACTGCAGCCCACTACACCATAGTGCAAGATACAATAAATAGTCTAAAAATCAACTTTTTGACTTCTCTATCTTATTATTTACTATAATTTATTGAACGCACATTAATATAGCTACTTCTATCAGGTGTACAAAATTGAGCCTGACACCTGAGAATTTAAACATCCCTTACCATGGGTCAGCATGAACCTGACTCCATTGCATTTAGTTGTAATGAAGGAGGCAAGAATGGCACTCTGTAAACTGCAACACACTAAGCAACTGAGAATTCCTGAAATATACTGAGGTTCGCTAAGAATTAGGAAATACATTAGATGTATCTTTAGAAATGCTGTCAGACTATATAATTCCAATTAAATACTTTAAAAAGAACTTCAGGGTAACTATTGATCCTGAACACTGGACGAATAAAACTCTGGAAACTCCTGAGAAATCTTTGATGTACAGACAACTCAAAGCATGGCTCAGGAACAGGGTGCAGAGTATATGGCATTAGACTAAGGTGCAAAAGGTTTTTTCCTTGGATGAATATTGTTATATACAAGGGTGAGGCCGAAAGGTTTGCAGCTAGATATTAAATTTTAGTTACCCCAGCATAAACATTGGGAGACATAGCTACAGAGACAACGAGAGGTCCAGAATCTTAACTACACATTTCAGAGCAGACGTGGGATAATTATCACAAAATACACAGCATTTCACATTAATCACATTACCTGTGGTTTATTGAATATTAAAACGGTGTCCCTACATCATTCACAAAAGATTAAAAAGAAGACATTGGAGGGAGATGTACACACATGAGGTCATATTCACATGATTCACACACAACCTTCCATACCAAATATTATTCAAATTGAAGTGATGCCACGCTCAACACTCCACACAAAAGGTCGTCCTCCGTGGACTAGTGGTACCGTGCTAGCGGTAAAAATCCTTAGTATGGCTTCCTTCAGAAGGGAAGTAATGCCGGTGGTCCCGTGTTGTAGATTTACAGCACATAAAAGAACCTCAAGCCTGATAAAGAGGTCTGAGAAAAATTACCGGTCTTTCATACCCAATATAGAATGGGACACTAAGGACCATAGTAGTTAAAGAGCGTCCATAAATAAAACAAAAACAAAAAACACACAAAGAAAATAACGCTTACTTCCCCCCCTCTCTCCACCTATGGCCAGGAGGTGGGGAGAAATGCCATGTCAGATAAAATTCAAAACCCAAGCTGAAAGAATTAGACCAACAATACTGCCGTTAACAAAGCAATAATGTGTCCGGCATGACAATACACACACATACACGCCACAATATGTATTCCACCCAAAAATTTGAAGTCAAGATTTCACCAGAAATGTGTGTTTTGATACTCCCTGAACTGGTAACAAAACCACTGCACTACCCCAGCGCCCTTTGTTATGAAAAATCATACAAAATTCCTTCTAAATAAAGACAACTTCACAGGATATTCCCATAAAATTCAAGATATACATTTTATTTGTAATGTAAATATCTTTAATATATGTTGAGGCAGTATTTTTTAACACTTAAATAATATCAGTGTAATTATATAATATAAAATAAAATAACAGCCCACCTTAGAAGCAATATGTGTGTAATAATATATAAAGTGTATGTAACAGTCATTGTATTATGTTTATATTATTATGTACATATATAATAATGTTATGTGAATGAATTATGTAGTTTAACAATGTAGGAGCTGTGAGAATAGAAGCAAGTTGCTTTCCATAGCAAACAGAATTATAAATTAGAAGCCGAAAGTTGCTAACAATGAGGTAACCTTGAGGCAATAATAAATTAGAAAGTTTAAAAATGCTACTAATAATTCTTGGAACAATAATGTAATATTTAAAACAGTTTATAAATAGCCAATCAAAAACTATAAAAAGCTTAAGTTAAATAAAAGTGTTCTGTTGGAGTAGGCTTAGCCAATCAGAGACTTGAAATAGAGGAAATGTGCAAATTCAGGCGGCAGACGCTACAAGGTTGCGTACCCGATTGGTATGGTACGAGTTCAGCATGAGACATGAAATTTCATAGCGGTAAGAATAATATAAAGTTTACATGTTGTAAGTGCAAATAACAATAATCTCACAGCTCTATATTAGGATACATCAGTGAAGTGTTATTTAATCATGTGAAAGATTAATAAAGGGTGGAATACAATTATAATTTGTGTAAGCCTTCATTCTTTAGCCACACCAGCCCTGCTAAGAGATACATGTTCTGAAAAATTACTACTGATGCAGCCGAGGCATACATATACATATATATAATAAATAAATAAACTTTAAAATAAAAGTTAAATTTTAAACGTAGGGCGAAGGCCACCGGAAAGTTTGTACTGTACATGGGGCGCACACTCCCAGAAACAATCTCCCGCAAATTTGGCTCTCCAATACATGGGGCAACAACACCCTCAAGTTATTTTAATCAAAATCGTAAGAGCCATTTCTTAGAAAATAAAAAATATAGGAAAATGTTCCACGTAAAGTGTGGTTTGGGGTTTTGGGGACTTTGTTGAAAATCTTAAGTGCTGCAACTTTGGAAGATACTGAACTTAAATACCAAGTTTTTATTTATCGATCTTTTAGTTTTTGAGTTATGCTGTTCAGGGCCGCCCATGGGGAGGAATCAAGGTGCAAGTTGCACCAACAGGAACATTTCAACAATTTGGGGAATTCAAATGTATTGCAGTAAATTGAGATTTATTAAAAATTTTAATTGAGTACTGTGATTGTTAACTCACTGTGTATCTTTAAGTTTGTTAATCTAAATGTGCTGTATTTCCCCCCAAAAGTAATGTTAAGTAAATTCATACTGTATGGTATAATGTGGCATATAAAATTATAATTTTTGGAAATGTATAAAACATAACATTATTGGTAGGCATGTGCTTGTTTAGAACATATAGCATTGTTACACTTACTATTGATCTATTTAAAAATTAAATTGAATTTTTATTTATGGACGCTCTTTAACTGCTATGGTTCTTAGCGTCCCATTCTAAATTGGGCGTGAAAGACCGGTAATTTTGCTCAGGCTCTTTATCAGGCTTGAGATTCTTTTACATGCCGTAAATCTACAACACAGGATCACCAGCTTTGCTTCCCTTCTGAAGGAAGCCATGATAAGGATTTTTACACCCAAAAAAATCCATCCCTGCCGCTGTATTTGAAACTGCAATCTCGGGAACTAGAGGCTAACATGGTACCCCTAGACCATGAAGGACCATATGGGTCTATTTAGATAGATACAATAGGATACATTGAGATACCAGGTAATAAAATACACCATCAGTAAATATTTTTATTTGTAATTTTTGGTGTAAATGGTAGATTTTTACTTTCTCTACTACGCATAGTAAGTAGGGGAAGTATTGCATTCCACCCAAAAATTTGATACCGAGATTTCACAGGAAATGCATGTTTTGAGGTGCACTGAATGCACATAAAGCATTTTTGAAAAGATGTCTATGTGTGTGTGTGTCTGTCTGAACTCAGAAACGAACAGTCGGATAAACACCAAGCTTGGTATTTAGGTTCAGTATCTTCCAGAGATGCGACACAAAGGTTTTCAAGAAAATCTCCCATCCCAGATTACCCTTTACATGGAACATTTTTCGAAAATTTTAATTTTCTCAAAAATGGCTCTAACAATTTTTAATAAAGTACCATAAGTTTAAGACATTTTTATGGCAAATGAATTGTATATCTCGAATTTTCTGGGAATGTCTCCAAAAGTATTCTTCATTGTGAACAACTTTTGCATAACTGGTAAACCATAAGAGATAGACAAAATTTTACTACACAAAAAATGTAGATCACATTAAAATACACAATTTATGTCATATACATTTTTTTTGTTGAATGAAGCATTTTCAAGATATTGCTTGTTATTCCCTTAAATTTTCCAATACTTATACTTTTCCTGAAATGGGAATTCGTTATTCATTTTTTTTTTTTGTTCGTCCTGGTAATGCAAAGAGAATGGAGTACGCCACATAGCAACCACCTCTTAAAATATTTGACTATCGCTTAAAGCCTACCAATTCCCCTTGCATCTACAAGAAAATTAGCAATAAGATTAACATCTTGATTAACATGAAGCATATGGAGAACAAGCGTTTGTAAAAATAGTTTGTACAAGAGTAGAGAAAGTCATGTGAGTGTAACACATCAGATTTTTGTATTTATTTTAAGTTTCCAATTATTTATTTAAGCTTTTATTGTGTACCAATGTCACAATAGCAACTGTAATACCTATAAGACAGCCCTTTGCAAAGCTTTTCAGCAGCTTAAAGAAAACTAAATACACTCGAACTTGGCTAATTCAAAGTTGAAGGGACCAAGAAAAAAAATCAAATTATTCAAGATTTCGAATTACAAAAGTTTTATTTTTTAAAAATTTAAATTAAAACAGGTGTAAATTAAATGAAATTATATAAAGGACAACATTACAGTGTGTACTTACAGTTTTGTGATGTTAAAACTCAGGTTCAGTTCAGATTCAAAGTTTTTTAAAGAAACTTGATTCACATTTTGTTGTCCCTCAACATAATTGTTGTAAGTGATCCATGGCCTCAACAATTGTAGGAATTGTTTTCACGGGTTGTTCTGGTTCTTCTTTATCTGAAGATAGGGCTGCAGTTTGTGTGTTCATGACGTTGCCCAAAATGTCCGCATCAGTTAGCTCCCCACATACGTTTAGGCTTAGAGAGAGCCATGGTCGGCTCAGTTCACTACTTAAACGTACAGTGATGATTTTGATGTAACTGTGTACACTGTTTAAAAATGCTTACTTTACTGCATGGGAAGTTATATGCTGCAAACGTAGCAGGTAGACAATGGACTGGGTGCAGTGTTCACAATGACAAGTGCCTTGTAAGAGGCTAGGGGCTGGTAACAAGTTCCTAGAATTGCACAAAGAAGCTTGAGTAACCAATATTCTTACCAGCAGGTGAGAGAATTACAATATGATGCATTTCCTGGAACAAGTTTGACTAACTTATAATTTTTTCAGTCATTCTCATTGAATGTTATATCGAATTATCCAAAAGAAATATCAATTTACAGAAGGCTTTTTAACATTGCTTTGTATAGGAATGTCAAAGGACCATGCTAAAAGCTCGAATTATCCACAATTTCGAATTAAAAACTTTTGAATTAATAAAGTTTGACTGTAGTTGAAATTGAGCTCTCAGAGAAATTAGGGGGGATGTTTTCGAGGGATGCAGCATAGGCTTTGGGGGCATGTGTCTGTTCACAAACATGGACTACTTTCCAAACATGATATTGTTTTTACTTCAGGGGCCTCAAAACGTGCATTTCCGGTGAGACCTCGAATCCAATTTTTGGATGGAATACAATATTTCTCCTACTTATTGTACGTAGTAGAGAAAGTAAAAATAAAATGAAACTCTATTACAAAGTGCACAAGTGTTAGAATTGGTTGTCCTAACCTCACATTCTGAACCATCATAACATTGTTATGCTTGTTGTGTTGCAGGACTGGTTCTCAAGACAGCAGCTTGTGATGCTGGTGCTGTTTATAAACATCTCCCTTGCCATCATGTTCTTCAAGCTGCTCACGTAGTAGCCGCAGTGACTGTTTTACTTTAACACAAAACTCGTGGCTTCTTTCTCCTTGTCTGGAAGCAAGTGTCAGTGGTGACAAGAGAAATCCTGTTTAAGTGATGGTGCATACACTTGTTTTGTTGTTGTTTGTTGGTACGTACCATTGCTCCTACTTTTGTCTCCTACCTGTATCCATCACTTGTACCAACGAACAGCATGCTGCAGTGTGATTAAATGATACATTACACCAACATGGGAGAGTTAATACTCAGCATACATATATAATGATAATCATAATTATTTATTTTACAATGGTAAGTTTGAACCATATTTTTACATGAAAAAAAATTAATGTCATTCTTATTCTACTTCCTACATCCAAAGTTTAAATAAGTATAAAGAAAACAAATAGAAAATAAGAATGTTTATCAAATATAGACCGAACATTTACTGTCATGTTGTTAGAGCTAATACATCAGTAATGCAGTGTAACATTTTTTACACGTGCAGAATAATCAAATGTAAAAGAAAATGAAAACAAACTACAACTAATTGGAAATGTTGATAATAGAAGTTAACACTATTGTTAGCTGTCTGAGCTGTGAGTGCCAGTTATTTTAGATTTTAAAAGCATTATTTTCCAGGAAACACAAACATTAACTTAAGCATGATGTTTAAATTTACAACAAATCTGTTAGTGTTAATTTCTCATTAAATGACTTGCCATTTGCACAAGCACTCGCCTCTCAGGCAGCCAGTGTGTAATTTTGTTTGTTGGGCTGTGCATCCGAGGTGTATGCCACCTACGCAGCCAACTAATTGGGGATTAACAGGAGATTTACAACTCGCCAAAGCAGTGGAAATGTGTAAGATTCTCCTTTGGCTACAAAGACTGGGAGTTTGTTATTCATTTAGAAAAATTTTTGTACTTGCCTGTAGTTTACGGAGGATTTTAACTTGCCTTGTTACTATGAGAGAGTATGATCATGGTGTGTATCTTCTGCCTGTATTCACCAACATCTAGAATGTGGCCAATAGTTTGTTTAAAATATATATATAAGGAATACTTCTGTGGAAGCTTGTACATAATACTGAAGGGAAACAAAAAAAAAACTTCTATAGCAAGACATATTAAATGTAATAATTTTTCCACAATTTAGAAGTGTATAAAAGAAAGCATATCAAACACATTTCTTCTTTATCAAAGGATTGTAAACAGAGCTCCATTGTTATTCATTATTCTATCTACATTTGGAGAGAGGAACAGTTGTGTGCCTTTTTCTTAAATTGTTTATCACATCAGAAATCTTTAGAGTGTAGGTAGTTTGAACCTATTTTCAGAAAGAAGAATAACAGCTCCATCTTTTCTACTTATGGAATCAAACTATTTTATAGGCTGATGATCTGTTATTTATCTCGTTATTTATTGCTTAGTATAATGATTGATAACTGCTATGTAGAATAATGGAACAAGTCTACTGTTCAATAACAGAAAGTGCTTTGCTTATACAGTACTTCAAAGTTAAAAAAAAAAACATTTTCACTATCATAAAATTTTTAAAATAAATTGCCACTACATTTTTCCAAATAATGATCATATTATACTCTTAATCTTTTTTCCTCTCTTTCCAAATAATTCATTAACCTTCCAAAACTACACTGATATTTTCTTAGGCTAGCTTCATTAGGACTGTTATAAATCCATCAGGAAAACATTTCATAAGCATAATTCATATTTTATGTTCACATCTATGTATCCAATTATCTCATACACATATATTTCTCTTTTATCTTATGATAGACCTTTAATATGATAATTTACTGTAGGTTTATTTGAAGGAATTTTTCTTCATGATTATGTATTTGTACTTAATGTGACTGTAATCATATCCCATTCTTGTTTTTTTGTGGCTTCTTGTCTTCCTGCGTGTAAACTGCACACAGGTTTAAGAAACATGAAATTCAGTGCATGTTGTTTTTATTTTATAAGAAAGGAAATATTTTCAAAACAGTATATACCCGTTCCCAAAGAATAAGTTGTGTTCACTGATGTAAGTGGTCGTGGAGCCAAGCCTGAGGCCCCCAGATCACAAGACAACTTGTCGGACTGTTTTGCCCCTAAGTCTTAGCCAGTAAAATTGTAAAAATGATGCTTTAGCTATAGCTTACACCTCCTCTGTATATAAACATATATTTTTCCAGTTTGATTCTTGAGTTTGGTTAGCACGTAATATTTTGGGTGATTGCATGAACAAGAGTGCTCTGGAAATAAGAAAATATGCAGATTATTTAAAACACAGTGTAGTAACATATAATTATATAAAAGAATTAATGGACAATAATTTGTTACTTGAAATTCATTATTGTATAAACATGATTTTTGCTGCATATTTCTTTTTCTGACTGTGTTTACAGTTAACCAGTATAGTTTTCTAACATTGCAATTTTGGGACCTTATGGCACTTTCATAGCATTTCTCCCTCACTGTGTTTTTTTCATAAGCCTAAAAGGATATTCCTTATTTGGTTCCAGGGGCTCTTTTTTTTAAGCCTAGTACACAACCCAGCATCCATTGGAATAAAATAATACATATTTAAACAAAAACCACTTACATGCACATAATATATGAATGCAAACACTACATACCTACGCATGAAGGCATATTCCAGATACTTTTTTGTACCTTATGAATTATTTGTTTCTTTAAGAAATTAACATAATGTGTGGAAAAGAATGCAAGGAATGCAAGCACCTTGCCTGTACATTATGAGACGTAAAATTTTAACATTCAATAACTGTTTAATGGACATGTTCTAAAATCATTATAGAATGGAAAATAAAAGGTGCAAAATAAAGTGAGAAGTACAGTGGAATAATTTTATATGTCAACAGAAACAATGTTTTAGCTTATATTTTATAAAAAAAAATGCTGACTAGCAAACAAGTATTACTTTCTAGATAAATAAATATAAGGGGTATGGATGTTATCCTTTAAACCAGAGAGGGACCTCAATGAGTGCATTAAAAAAGTTTATAAACATTTTTTTTGTATCTTTTATGGATTTTTAGAAAAGCTTGGGAAACAATTAGCAATTAAGTACATAGTTCACCTTGAGTGAGAATTTGCACTCAAGGGGAATTCATATTTGCATCACAACAGAAGCTGCAATGCGATTCTGAAACTGATTGGGTCTGCATTATGTGAATGATATTAACTTTTGTTAGTAGTATTTATTTCTCATATGAGTTCTTTCATACATTTATAGTGAATTAATGAAAGGCACTGGACCTAAAACACTTGCTTTTAAGTTTGAACAAAAGAGTGAAAGAAAATAAATATTTTAACATTCACTTGAAACGCACAAAGTAAAAATAAAATAGTTATAGTAGTCATAACCAAAAGTTTTGTGTGTTTACCTAAGTGTTTAATAAAAACAAATAAAACAAAATAGATATTTTATAGTTATAATAAATAAAAATTAATTTTTTATTTAAACCTTTAATAGAAGAGAGTAAAAACTATCATATCTTATTTTTATTTGAACCTACAATAAAAGAAAATGACAATGACATGCCTTCTGCTGAGAGTGGTGCCACAAGTGTCTGGATCAATTGATAATTCATGGCAGCACAATAGTTCAGTGCATCATTGCAACCCATTAACTTTCCCAAAAATTTGGATTTATTACAAAACAAAAGTCATAAATTATGGCAAAACTAGGCACTTAAGGAAGAAAGTCAAGTTACATAGAAAGAAAAAAAATGCCAACTTACTTTTTTCTGTTGAAATAAGACTTGGTATTAAAATTTCATTTATCTCTGCACATAGATTTGCCTCCTAAGAGGATAACATCTTTATGCCTTTCATCTGGTATTTACTTAAAATTCAATCATGTTATTGAAATATGATTAACTGGTTTTGAATGGCACTATCAGGTAATAATTCCAGCATACTACTGCATTTTGAATGCCAAGAGAACTAAAGAAACATATTCATGTGTAATGTTTAAGTCTATTTGATAATCTGTTCAGCTACGGCTTTTTGCTACTAAAATATATATATTTGCACCTCTTGACAACATTTTGGAGCACTGTTTTATTTAGTGGCATTAAAAACCAATTTAAAATAATCTGACTTATATTCTGCTACCATCTCGCTTTAGTAAAATGTCAGCAAAATTTGTTTCTTCTGTTGTCTGACTTTGTGAAAAGGAAAAAGCCTGTATAACGTTTAGATATATGCTGAGAACTGGTTTTTAAAAACAGAATGTGAAAAAGAAATTTGTTTGGATCTCACTCATATGTACATTATTATAAAGTTCTTTGGGCACAGTCCGGTTTGGGTGCTGAGATTAAAATGAAAATATAGGGCATTTATAATATAATGTAAATCTGTTGTGTTTATTTTAAGACATACCCATAATCTCAATGGTTCTTGCACAAGATGTGTATTCATTTACAAGTAATTCACTCTGTGGTTTTGCAAAGGACCATTACCAATCCTTTGAATTACTTGATTCTTTGTTTTTGTATACCTCTGGGAAGTTACCTACCAGTCAATTCAAATGATAATCTCAGATATTTTTTTAAGCATACACTGACTGCTACTATGTGGTTTCATAACTTGAGTAAGACAGCAAGGATTTATATGTATAGATAAAAAAAAAACAATCACCTTGTACACCCTTAGACAAAAAAAGAAATTAGCTCTTGAAGCATAAATTTATCTTTCTCCTTGACTCTATCAGTCCACAATAGAACCTGCAGGTGAGCCATTAGCTTCATCCTCTGACAGCCGAGTGGTTGTAAATGAGTATTTAGTAGTGACACCTACCAAAGTTCGACATCACCCACAAATGTGAGTTCTCTATCACCAGATGAATGCAGTGTTTATTATCTGGTATGGGAATTTCTAAGCATTAAAGCCAGGATGAAAGAAAATCAATTTGAACTGTTAATGGATCTTATGCAGATTACAAACAGGGTTGCCAGATATATGAAGTCAAAATAAGAAACAGATGCTCTTTTTGTCCCCCATATGCAACTGAGAAGCACTTACAGAAATATTTACAAAATCATTTGGACTTACGTCACCATTACATACTAACCAATCGCTAAATTTGGTTTGGTTTTCCCATCCTTACAAAAAACACGCAGCCTTTTATATTTTCTTTAACATGATCACCTTTGCATTTAAAATTCCTGCTTCCATCATTAATTTACGTCCTGTTTTCCAACAAAAAAAAACACGTGTTCATCTCACAAGTTTGTAACAAACAGCCTTCATTGTTCGACAATTATCAATCTAAAGGGAAAGGTAAACTGCACAGCAGTAGTTAATTATAAGGCATTATATCTGCTAGGCTGGCCAAAAATTGCCAAATTTGTAGACACTGAACCAATTGTACTGGGTCAGTACTAATACTACCAACTGTTATAACAGGGTAAAAAAAACTTATCAGGAATTACTTTTTGTAATATAAAGAAATGCAGCAATTGGTTTTATCATCTCCAGACATGAAAATATTAATTTTTTTCGGCGTGGGTGTTGTTTCAAATTTCAAAATACAGGACAATTACCATCCCAGATAGGAACTGCATAGCTGCAGGACATTTAGCATAAACCTGAGATGTCTGGCAACCTTGGTTACAAACCACCTCCCATTCCTCGTATAATCTGTTGGCATTTGTAGACAGCACTCACAACCATGTCTACCTGCCCATCAGTGACTCACGGTCACTGTTGTTAACATTCTTTGTATTGATAATGGTTTGAATGTAGATAACTTGAAGCTGATTAAGAATTCCTATACCTGTTCATTACACACATGATAACACTATCTACCAAAAAGTAATTGCCACCCATGATAGTAATATGTTAACTTAATAGATTATTATTTGACTCTTGTGGCTTTCAAGTGTTTCAGGGGGCAACAGAACTAGTTGAGAAAGGATGCCTTATGTTACAGAGCTGTCAGACTTAAATAAGAATGGCTGTTTAACAGGGCAACCGCACCAAAGTTAAATAGGTCCAATCAATTATGGCATTCTTCCTTTGTAAACGGAAGATGATGGAATTTGTGACAATGGTGAACATTCCAGGAAAATGAAGTTGTCAAAATCAGGGTACAACTGACAGAAGCTTGAAGTAGCAACATTAGAGTGTTACAAACAGAGGCCCACCAACTCAGATATTCTGGAAGAGCAGCAGCAGATAGCCATGTATCACCAAGATGAACTGTAGCCGGAGACTTTGGTGTTGTTTAGACCACCTCATTTAGGCATTAATCCAGTAAAGTGATTAGTTGAGATTCACACTGTGGCATTTGTTACTCCCAGAATGACACATTAGCAGCTACTTGACAGCAATTATTTTGATTACATTTGTGTTACCTTAATTTGGGTTGCCATTTAGTCTTTTATTCTTTTGTTTAATTAATAATGCTCTGGCTAGCTAATTTGTTATTTGACTGAGAAAATATCTGCTGGCAAAGGAGTGTATCAGAAAGGAATCTGAAAAGTATAACACTGAAGAGTTCAGTTTTAAGAATTTATTTCCTAACTCAATGTATGAGGGCTGATCAATAAAGACTGAGACTGATTTTTTTTTCACAGTATTCATTACTCCATTTCAATGTTGACATGATATTTTTCAAAGTAGTCCCCTCCTACTTGAATGCACGTTTTATAGCGTCTCTGCCAGTCCTCGAACACATGGTGCAGGCCATTCTTTGTCAGGTCTTTGAGAATCGCCTCACTTTTCCTCAGCACGTTTCAGTGCTCTCAAATCGAATGCCCCAGAGCTTTGCGTTTATTGATGGGAATAAAAAAGAAATCATAGAGGGCAAGATTGGGGTTATAAGGTGGATGCAGTACGCAGGTGATGTTGAATTCCTGGACTTGATTTGCGACGTGAGGCCATGCGTTGTTGTGATGAAGTCGCCACCCATTCTGATGAAGTTCTGGATGTTTCCTTGCAATGTGCTTCCTCATTGTAGCCAATACTGGCGTGTAGCACGCTGCTGTAACAGTAGTGTGAGGAATAACAACAATCCCAGCAGCTGTGTTGATGTTGACTTCAGTCATAGCAAAAGCCGAAGCACCAGGCCCACCTTGCTTAGCACAGAGGACTTGCCCTTCTTTGAAGTCCTTGAACCACCTAAACACTGTTGCACGAGATAGTGCATCTTCACCGTATGCTTGCTTCAGCTTTTCCAAAGTTTCAGAGGCTGTATGATTTAAACGAAAACAAAATTTTATTGTTCCTCTCATGTCGAGTGGTATGCAAAATTCAAGTAGGGTCAACAATATACAGCATTACTACCAACCTACCAATACAAGAGTGCTGCCGTCTATGGACATTATACATGAAACCCCACTCTTTTCAAATATTCATGGTAGAGACAGGAAACTCTCAAGCAAGCTACAGGAAAAAATCAGTCTCAGTCTTTATTGATCAGCCCTCGTAATTGCCAAGAAAGTATAATACTATTAACTTCTCAACTTTGCCTCACTGAAACTGTCTGCTTGTATTATTTCACATAGTTAATATGCCCGTAATTGAATACTTTGAGAGGTTGCACTGCAAATATAAACTTATTAACTCATGTCCTTACATTTTACATTACTTACCTAATACAACGTATACACACTGTGGGAAACAGTGGAATAGCTTTGTAAGCTCTGAGAACAAACATTTCTGCCTGGGGTTGTCTAAATATTAAAACTAGATTCTCATTGGTTAATCTGTTGTGTAAAACATAGAATCTTATTTTAATGGCCAATCAACTTAACTTTCAACATCTTCCTTAGGTTGAAAGCCCACATTATCACTCTCTAAAAATCTATCAACTAACCCCAACACATCTCTTTTTATGCTGAAGGTTCTTTCTTTATGTCAATGCTTCACCTCTCTTTCTGTATTGTCCAATGTCTTTAGCAACAGCTTTCCCTTGAAGAAAACCGTTAATCTTTTTTTAAAAAAAAAAAAATTAGATAAATGAATTTGTATATTACAACTGATGATTACATAATTTACTTGTATTTTGTAGTTTCATTTAAATACCCACAACCTGGGTCTGAGACTATTGCTTATTGTTTTTATATGTTATAGTGGGTGATTAATAATTAGTTAATTGGTATTGTTATCACAGTATTGCTTCATACTATGCAGAAGACAATATTAAATGGCCTGCCCAGAATTCCAATATTCACCTTCGGTATGAATTGGTCTGGCAGGTTAATTCCAACTGTGTTAGGAATGCCGACACACCAGTACATTCCATGTGAAATTGAATGGCAAAACACCTTGCATTTTTTGTTTCTGTTGTAATTTTTTCTGTTCCTAAGGAGTGCTAAGTAAAGCATATTTATCAAATATTAGCATCTAAAACCCAATGGTTGTCATGTTATTGAACAATAAATGTATCATATTAATTCATTTTGTTGCATTTTAAGTGTGCATAGCTCCAGAACCCATTATTTCAGAACATTGTATCAAATATTATTTTGTAGATAAAAGTCAGCATTTCATTACAGTATATACTGTTTATTTTTAGAATATTCACAAAAATCTGTATACAGTTTTACTTATTTAAAGCACCTTTGGATTTTTATAAAATTAAAATATTAGATTTAGAGTAATCCATAGTGTCATAAAGAGAAGCTGACAATGTTGGTAAAGTGGTAATGTTAGGATGGTCATAGTTATAACACAAAAATTTAATAAATGCAGCAATTTACATGGTTGATGCATGATGATCACCAAGCACTTTGTGAATCTGTGAGGAAATACTCAGAACTTCATACTGCTTAGTAAGCAAACTCATTGTTTAACCTTATGCACAGCAGCTTGCTTGACCTTTAGTTCAAAACAAATGGCAAGAGCGACCATGAGCACTCTTTTACTGCTCCCATGCATAAAGTAATTTACTGCTTTAATTATTTTAGACAAACCCTTATCCATTATCATTGCAGTAAAATATATGTTTGGCTGTATTTAAATTATGGAATCTTAATCCATTACCACCTACACTTGAATAAATAGAAATTTCTTCGCTTAAATAAAAATAAGAAGAATATGTTTACTTATATATGAAATTCAAGTTTAGGGAATCAAAATAAAGCCCAATTTAAATAATTAGATTTATAGGTTTCAAAATTATAACAGCTTGAAGTTGGGAATTTTAGTAAAATATGATAAATTTGAACAATTTTAATTGCAAAACTATGATGATCTGAATTTTAAGGGTTTGCATAAATCATTGTATCGGGCTTGTCTCCAAATACAAAAACTTTTGTTTCATTTAAAAAATGCAGGGTCAATTTTCCTTCTTTTTCAGACGATTTGAAATGGAATGTCCTGTACACGACCTCCACAAACTGAGAGCATACCAACAGTAAGAACTCCTAACAAGACATTGTGGAAAGGTGTCCAATTACTTTTTGGTAGATAGTGTGTCATTTCTAATTGCAAAGGCTACCTTCATTTTAAGGCATTTATGCTCGCACACAAAAACTACAGTAATCTTTGCTTTCAAAACCAGTATGAATTCATTAAATATTTTAAATGAAAAACCAAACTAAAAATACAAAATTATTTAGTATTCTGAGAGTAATATTTTGAAACAAAGGGAATTTTGTATTTATTTTGATAACAAAGTTGAGTTATTTACATTTTCACATTTAAGCATGAATGCCTTATAATTGCAATGTATATTGTTCTTTAAAAATCTGATGTGTTACACTCACATGACTTTCTCTACTCTTGTACAAACTTTTTTTACAAATGCTTATTCTCCATCTACTTCATGTTAATCGAGATAAACATTTGCAGACTCTATCTTATTGCTAATTTTCTTGTAGATGTAAGGGCAATATAGAAATACAGTTGCCTTTAAGCATAGACATATCTCTTAATAGCTGGTTGCTAGGTGCAGCACCATTCTCTTTGCCACAGATTAATTAATACTCTTTGCATATCCAAGACAAAAAAATGAATAATAAACTCCCATTTGAGAAAATAAGTATTGAAAAATTTAAGGGAATAACAAGCAATATCTCGAAAATGGTTCACTCAACAAAAAAAATGTATATGACATAAATTGTGTATTTTAACGCGATCTACATTTTTGTGTAGTAAAATTTTGTCTATCCCTTATGGTGTACCAGTTATGCAAAAGTCGTTCACAATGAAGAACACTTTTGGAGACATTCCCAGAAAATTCAAGATATGCATTTTATTTGTCATGAAAATATCTTAAACATATGATATTTTAATCAAAATCGTTAAAGCCATTTTTGAGAAAATTACAATTTTCGAAAAATGTTTCATGTAAAGGGTAATCTGGGGTGGGGGGATTTTTTTGAAAAGCTTCGTGTCGCATCTCTGTTAGATACTGAACCTAAATACCAAGTTTGGTGTTTATCCGACTGTTCGTTTCTGAGTTATGCTGTTCACGCACACACAGACACACACACGGACATGTTTCCAAAAATGCTTTTTTTGGATTCAGGGGGTCTCAAAACATGTATTTTCGGTGAAATCTCGATATCTAATTTTTGGGTGGAATACAATACTTCCCCTACTTACTATACGTAGTAGAGAAAGTAAAAATAAGGTATCTATTATTTTGGAATGGTTCCAAGGATGGAATCTTTCCAAAAAATAACCATAAGTCCAATTATACAGTTCTAATGTGATCAAATATTTTTATAACCAGTTCCAAAACTAACACTCTGATCATAGAGAGTAGGTACATTGTGTGTCAATACAACAGTTACAGGTATGTATATGTTGCGAGATCTTGGAACTGTCCCTGCTTCCAAGTTACAATAGAATGCAACACTCGGAAACCTACCAGCCAATAAGACTTAATTATGCTACTGAGCTCTTACAATACACATGGAAGATACCATTTTGGAACACATAAGCATTAGTATCACAGAAACAAATATGATGATTAAAATTGAGTTTTATTTATGGACGCCTTTAACTACTATGATTGTTAGCATCCCATGGACATGAGAGATACAAAAGTTTGCTCAAAGGCCTCTTTATCAGGCTTGAGGTTCTTTTACGTGTCATAAATCTATGACACAGGACACCACTTTACTTTCCTTTTGAAGGAAACCATGCTAAGAAATTTTATGCCTGAAAAAAATCCATTGCCCTCTGCCGGGTTTGAACCTGTGACCTCAGGAACTAGAGGCTAGCACAGTACCTCTAGACCATGGAGGATGACTATGATGATGAGGAGGAGGAATGTGAATTCTTTTAATGTGAGTTAAGCTGTGGCAGCTCTGTATAAGAGCACAAGATCACATGAATACCCTAACTTTTGACACCTTGTAGATTTATTGGTTATTTTTTTAGTGCTATTAAACATTATGTATGTGTTAATTTAAAATCTATGGCATTGAAATTTCTCGCACCACTCTTCTAAACTCGATGAGACATAGCGACAAGGTCTCTAGCACTTCTTGACTTGTGCACGTTTTAAGGAGTCTGTGTGTATGTGCAACTGATATGATGTAATTACCTTATGGGGCAAATACAGGGAGAGCCAAAAAACTATGAACCGGCTGCGTGGTGTTTTTCCTGTCCGCGTCCTCGGCTCTCGTTGCTGTCTGCTGCCATCATAGAAAAGTACGGATGAAACCATACAACATTTTTAAAACTACTTTTAAAGACCTTACTTACCAACTTTATGAAAGAAGATGCTGAAACTGGACACCATCGTTGTCCATACATTTTTGGCACCTCTTTAGGAAACTATCCATCACTTGCCGTAGTTCACGTTTAGAAATGCTAGCAATTTCCTGGCGAATATTTTGTTTTAATTTTTCCAGGGTGTGTGGGTTTGTCTTGTACACTTTATGTTTTAAATTACTCCAGAGATAGAATTCGCAGGGGGTTAGGTTGGGGTACCGAGGGGGCCACAAATTTCTACTAATAATTGTGTCCTCAAACGCACTTTCAATTGTTCTCATTGAAATATTGGCTTGTGAGCTTTTGCAGAGTCTTGTTGAAAAAAGGCAAATTCACGCTCTCTGTCTGTTAGTTCTCTAAAAACAGAAGGCAAAATTGTATTCATGTATACATGTCAACTATTGACTCAAAAAATTGGCCCTATAACTCTTTCTGGCCACAACAATGGTGGCCAGTTTCAGCATTTCCTTTCATAAAGTTGGTAAGTAAAGCCTTTAAAAGTAGTTTTAAAAATGTATGGTTTCATCCGTGCCTTTCTTTGACAGCGGCAGACAGCAACGAGCACCAAGGATGCAGAAAGGAAAAACATTGTGCAGCCGGTTTGTAGTTTTTTTGGTTGTCTCTGTACATATGGGTCGTGCACACTTGAAGATATGCACTAGCACGCATAGCTTTTCCTGCACTTTGTTTCCATACCATCACTACAATTTTACATCAGTGCCACTAGATGGTTTCACACTACAGCAGAAGTTAAAGCCACTGTAGCAGAAGTAGGTAATATGCACAAGCACGGAAACTTCTCCTTGTTTTTGCATACCATCCATAATCTAAACTGTAATTTAATTTACACATTACTTTGTCCTTGCCTGAACATGTGTACTTAATTATATACACAACAAACATCCACAAAAAAGCAACCCTTTCTTTCATCGGACAAGTTATGCATTATTGTTGTTGTTATTATTATTATTATTATTATTATTATTATTATTATTATTATTATTTATATACATATATAATTTTTACTTTCTCTACTACGTATAGTAAGTAGCAGAAATATTGTATTCCACCCAAAAATTTGATACTGAGATTTCACCAGAAATATATGTTTTGAGGCCCCCTGAATCAAAAAAAAGCATTTTTGGAAACATGTCTGTGTGTGTGTGTGTCTGTGAACGGCATAACTCAGAAATGAACAGTCAGATAAACACCAAACTTGGTATTTAGGTTCAGTATCTTCCAGAGATGCGACACGAAGGTTTTCAAGAAAATCCCCCCACCCCAGATTACCCTTTACATGGAACATTTTTCGAAAATTTTAATTTTCTCTAAAACGGCTCTAGTGATTTTGACTAAAATATCATATGTTTAAGATATTTTCATGATAAATGAAATGTATATCTCAAATTTTCTGGGAATGTCTCCAAAAGTATTTCTCATTGTGAACGACTTTTGCATAACTGGTAAACCATAAGAGATAGACAAAATTTTACTACACAAAAAATGTAGGTCATGTTAAAATACATAATTTATGGCATACACATTTTTTTTTGTTGAGTGAACCATTTTCGAGATATTGCTTGTTATTCCCTTAAATTTTCCAATACTTATACTTTTTCTCAAATTCGTTATTCATTTTTTTTATGTCCTGGTAATACAAAGAGAATGGAATACTCCACATAGCAACCAGCTCTTAAAATATTTGACTATCGCTTAAAGCCTACCATATTCCCCTTGCTTCTACAAGAAAATTAGCAATAAGATTAACATCTCGATTAACATGAAGCATATGGAGAATAAACGTTTGTAAAAGTAGTTTGTACAAGAGTAGAGAAAGTCATGTGAGTGTAACAAATCAGATTTTTTTGTTCAGGTGTGGCTGCACTATTATGCGGCAGATGATATTTCACATTTTCACGGCTGTCTAAATCTGAAATTTTGTAAACATTCAAAAATATTTTTAATATAGAGTCAATTGAAAAATTCAACGCCACAGCCAGGATTTGAACACGGTTCTCCCGCTCTCCGTGGGGTTGCTCTAACCATTGAGCTACTGGACAACATGCCAGTGGGGCATTGAATTGCCCAATTGACTCAAGTTGTTTTCCCAGACATACCTACCAAGGCATCTCCCTCGAGATGACAAACTTAGCGGCGACCTGCTTATTGCAAGTACTTCAGTGCTGGGTGCTTATATATTATTATTAAGGGTTCAAATCCCGGCTGTGGCGTTGAATTTTTCAGTTGACTCTATATTAAAAACTTGCCTAAGACCAGGCTAAGGTCTATTAAAAGTATAATTAATTTATATAATAACAACAAAAAATAATTAAAATTCAAAAATATACTCATGAGCCACTACTGGAGTTAAGTAAGCAGTAATTATAATAAGTATATAGATATAAAGTGGTATATGTAACGTTGTTAATAGTATGTTGTGAATTTGCACACGCATGGCAGAATGTAGGGGACTGGATGAAATATGTGGGAAGATAGAACACAATGGAGAATGGATTACAAAGCAACCATGATGAAAGGGGGAAGCATCATCTTGCTACTCAAGAATATTCATAATAGATGAAAAATTACAACTTATTACAAAAAGAACCTGTTAGTCAAATAGTAGAGGACCAAGAGTATTTTGCTGTTATGGTTATGTGTAAAATTTCTTGGACATATTTGTTATTTTGGAATGGTTGGAGCTGTTGCTGAAAAGTACTATTTTTCCCTCCCCTAAACTAAAGAAATATGTAAGTATAATGAACTACGAACCCATAAACATCATTGTGGTGGGCCCTATTCCATGCATGCTTAAACAAGCAACTCTGTGATGCTTTGGCTCAGGAACTGCTCAATGGATTTCAATGAAATGTGTACTGTTTATGACATGAGTTTCACTAATATTCTGAGACACACATGTTTCCCCATATCATATGAATTTCTTCTCTAAAAAGTAAAATAAAATGTCATTTCATTGAACCTAGTGTCTACATTAGTGGTATTGACTATAGTGTAACTTGTTTCACTGTCCACAAAAGTTTCAGCCAGGGTAACCTCATATTAAGAAAGTGGAAGGAATGTGTGAAAATATTCGTTTCTGGGAAAACCAGGTTTAAAGCTTTGTGTGCACTAAGAAAACAAATGCTGTTCTTGAAAGGCTAACAGAAGCAGACTGCACCCTGACCACAATCATCATTACCTCTCAGACTAGCAAGCATAACTATTTTCTTCTTATTGAAGGGCGTCTACAGATATTGGAAATATACTTGAATTTTTTTTACATACTGGATGTGCTAAAATTATACTGTAATTGGAGAATACATACAGGAAAAATTGGATGAATTATCCAGATGCGAGGGCAGTCCCAGTAGTACCTGATCTGATGTATATATAGCGGTGTTGTTTCAAACAAATGACTATGGTAGAAAGTACCACCATTATACAGTTTAAGTTTGAAGTTTGATAATGCTACATTGTTTAGTAATTGTTTGGCAGCCATCAATAGTGAACACTCTCAGCAAATTTGTAAACATGGATAAAACTGGTCATCGTTATGTGATACAGTACTTTCATTTGAAAGGTCTTAGTCCAACTAATATTAAAGCTGAGCTAGATTATACTCTGGGGGAGTCTGCTCCTTCATTTACAACAGTAAAATATTGGGTGGCAGGGTTTAAGCGAGGCCGTGTGAGCTGCCAAGACGAACATCGCAGTGGTCGACCAAATGAGGTGACCACAACAGAAATTGTAAAGAAAATCCACAAAATGGTATTGGATGACCATCGACTGAAAGTGCGCAAGCTAGCAGACATTGTAGGCATTTCAAAAAGTGCTGTACATCGCACACTAACTGAAAATTTAGGCATGAGAAAGCTGTGTGCAAGATGGATGCCGGGTTTACTCACAATTGAACAACAGCAGCATCATGAGGATGTTTCAGTCGAGTGTTTGGCAATGTTTCACTGCAATAAAGCCGAGTTTTTGCGTCGATTCATAACCATGGATGAAACATGGGTCCATCACTTCACACCTGAGACGAAGGAACAGTCAAAACAGTGGATTGAAAGGGGAGAATCGGCTCCAAAGAAGGCGAAGAAAGTTCCATCTGCAGGCAAGGTCATGGCGTCAGTTTTTTTGGGGTGCGTGGCATAATTTTCATTGATTATCTTAAAAAAGGAAAAGCAATCAATGTTGAGTATTATGCAAACTTATTGCAGCATTTGAATGATGAAATCAAGCAAAAATGGCCGCATTCAGTTTTGTTTCATCAAGACAATGCACCATTCACACATCCATTATCTCCATGGCCAAAATCAATGAGTTAAAGTTCAAATTGCTTCCTCATGCACCCTATTCGCCAGACTTAGCCCCCTCTGATTATTTTCCATTTCCAAAGTTGAAGAAATGACTTGGTGGTAAAAGATTTGCCAACAATGAAGAGGTGGAGTTTGAGTTGATGGCTATTTTGCAAAACTCAATGGTTCTCAGTATAAACAGGGTATTGAAGCTATTGAACTTCGCTGGGTAAAGTCTATCAAGCTGACAGGAAACTATGCAGAGAAATAAAGATTTTTTTCCCAAAATTTTTGTGTTTTCTTTGTTAGGTCAGATACTTCTGGGACAGCCATCGTAACATTGATTTCAGATTAAATTTTCATGTGATTGGTTCTTGGAAGATCATGTTAGTGTAACTATTTATTTATTACGTTACAAGAATGTTACACTTATAAAACTTCTACAGTCCTTCAAGTAATCAACATTTTCAATAACCCATTGCCAGATTTAGAAGTCATAGGGTCTCTGTTGTAGCGCTTGTTTTCTTGATGTTCCTGATTGTAATGCCTACAGAACTTCGGGAACAATCTTGAATCAAATTCCATGAAGTAGTTCCTTCACCTTCAGAATTATCCATAATCACAGGGGCTTGGGTTTGGTGAATATGATGGATAGAAAAACACTTCCCAACCCCAGCAATGATACAGTTCAGGTACAGTTTGTGCCACATGTGCCCAAGCATAGTGTTGCAAAATGATGGGAGGATTCTGTGTTGCCACTTTCTTTTCAATGCTGGTCTGAGATGATGTTCCAAAAATGACACAAACACACTGCAATAACATTTCGTCCTCGTGGTAGAATATGTGTTAGGATAATGCCATCACAGTTGTACACAATAAGCAGCATAACTTTTACATTTCTAACCTTTCTTACCACTGTTCTGTATGGCAACAAAGTTTCCCACATGCCTCAACGAGACCTGTATGACATTGTCTTGCTGTACGACCACAAGTACATTCAATCATCAACCAACTTCATTGTCCCTGTTTTGTGAACATGGCGAAAACACAACACACAACTGTTTAGATCGGTAGCTCTACAGATCTATCTTCTCCTCCCCACAGCACATGCACTTTGAGTCAGAAAGGAGAGTCCATTTATTGGGGTGGGTAAAACATAAGTAAACACATGGTAAATGTGAGAATAATTACTTTCTTCTCATTTGGCTTCTATAGAACATGTCACTATTAAAGTTCCAACCCACATATTTTTTTTTTAATGTTATTGTTTTGCATGATATCTGTTTTTTTTTCCCCTATACTTTTTCACTGTATGTAAAAATGACCCAAACATTTGGATAATATTGCACCCCTAAGCTTTTTTTACAGGCTATAGGGTATCTCTAGAATCTTCAAGTTTGTTGTGGGGGAGGTTAAGATAAGAAATACAAAATCTGCCTTATATTTTATTCCCATTTCTGTGAATATTAATGAATTTTTTGTCCATTATTATGAATAGCAGGGAGTTTTTACTTTCTCTACTACGTATAGTAAGTAGGGGAAGTATTGCATTCTATCCAAAAATTTGATACCAAGATTTCACCGGAAATACATGTTTTAAGGCCCCCTGAATCCAAAAAAAGCATTTTTGGAAACATGTCCGTGTCTGTGAACAGCATAACCCAGAAATGAGCAGTTGGATAAACACCAAACTTGGTATTTAGGTTCAGTATCTTCCAGAGATGCGACACAAAGGTTTTCAAGAAAATATCCCCACCACCACCACCCCAGATTACCATTTACATGGAATATTTTTCGAAAATTTTAATTTTCTCAAAAATGGCTTTAACAATTTTGATTAAAATATCATATGTTTTAAGATGTTTTTATGCCAAATGAAATGTATATTTCGAATTTTCTGGGAATGTCTCCAAAAGTATTCTTCATTGTGAACGACTTTTGCATAACTCGTAAACCATAAAAGATAGACAAAATTTTACTACACAAAAATGTAGATCGCGTTAAAATACACAATTTATGTCATATACATTTTTGTTGTAGAGTGAACCATTTTCGAGATATTGCTTGTTATTTCCTTAAATTTTCCAATACTTATACTTTTTCTCAAATTTGTTAATCATATTTTTTGTCTTCGTAATGCAAAGAGAATGGAATGCTCCACATAGCAACCAGATCTTAAAATATTTGACTATCGCTTAAAGTCTACCAATTCCCCTTGCATCTACAAGAAAATTAGCAATAAGATTAACATGAAGCATATGGAGAATAAGCGTTTGTAAAAATACTTTGTACAAGAGTAGAGAAAGTCATGTGAGTGTAACACATCAGATTTTTTACATTACAGTTCTAAGAGGTTATGGAGAGCATTCAGCAAAAAAAAAAATATTCTAGATTTTCTAAAAAGCCACCTGTTCAACATTGGGTATGGCAGCTGTGATTGTGGAAACAAATAAAAACAGTAAAGATGTTAAGTTAGCCATAGCACAGATATGAATAGTACTGCAATATGACTTGATGCAGTACTGGAATTTTGCCAAACCTTATACAAAAAATACTGGAGATATATTGGAATTTTAAACCTTCAAGGCAGTAGAGTTCTTGTATTATTATTGTCTTGGACATTTTCAGAGTAAGATAACTGAAATGAGCCAGAATATTGTTTACATATTAGTTCACTTGCATACATACATTTTAATGGAACATATTTTAAACAATAAAGAGGAGTAGCTCATTCATAAGAGCTGTGAATCTATAGCACTTCCACACATCAAGGATGTAACACAAAGTTTTTCAAAAAAATATCCCTACCTTAAACTATCCTTTATATGAAACGTTTTTGATTATTTTTATCTACTCAATAATGGCTTTAATTACTTTGATTTAAATACCATATGTTTAAAATGTTTACATAACAAAATAAACCATATATGTTGAATTTTCTGTGAATAGTCTGTGAATTCATATTCATTTTGAATGAATTTGATATAACAGGTAAATCATAAGGGATAGATATAGATATAAATAAAAAACATAATTTCTCCCAATTTGTTTTGTGGTATTGACTATTTCTGAGATATTTGTTGCTATTGGTTTGAGTTTTACTTTTATCACACATTTTAGAATGCTCATTATTTCATGCAAGGCGTATAGAGTTTTAAAACCAGTATAGTATAGTATAGTATAGTATTTATTGTGCTAAGAGTTTTACAAATTAGATTGTCTACTGCATTTTGACCCTGGTCACTTATTCAGTAGACAATCACTACAGTTTATTTACATTTTACAATCTCTTGTCACTAAATTAACACATTCACTATAGTTTTCCATTCAAAGTAAGATGCACTACTTGTTACTTTTCTCTTTCCACTGTCCAAAGCCATTTAGTTTTTACTTTACACAAAAACTGTCCAATGCTTCTAGCGTCCTTGCATATCATTTCAATTATAATGTATTTCTATCCCCCTTCAACCATTTCTTATTAAAAAATTCTTTTCTCCAATTTTCTGTTCCTTGGCACTTAAATACTATGTGTTCAATGTCTTCATTACCACCACATATCGGACATTCGTTCTGAGGAATACCCTGTCTTAGCCCTTTTAGCCTCCATGCTCCGGTTCTTAACCATGCAATAGATTCTCTCTCTTCTTTATTTACTATGTCTATATATTTTTACCTACCCCATGTATTTTTCATTGGCCTATAATAAACTAATGAGCTCTTTTCGGCAATCTCACTGAACATGATTTGTATTTCTATATCTTCCAGTCTTTTCCTTGCCTTTTTCCAAAAATGTTTTACATTATTTTCTCTCCTTCTCCATATATCTCCTAACCTATTTTTCTCCAAAATATTCGGTAATTTACTTACCCATCCATCTTTCATTAAGCTCTTCTCTTGGTATTCAATACATTGTCTTAATACATTACTTTTTCCTAGATTTAAAGTTCTGAACCAAAATTTCAAAGCTGTTTCCATTATCTTCCCCTTAGTTGGCACCCTTCCCATCTGTAATTGTTCTACCTGTCTTACAATTGACTTCGGTAACCCTAGTATTTCTCTACAAAACATCCTGTGCACCACATCTATACTTTCCCATCCTCTATCTAATCCCCATATTTCTATACCATTAATAAAACCAGTAGAATGACCTGCTTCAACTTCTTGTATCCCTACAATAAAATGTGTAATGAAATAATTTCTGCAAACGTTCATCTTGATTAACATGAAGTATATAGAAAAAAAAAATTTATGTGATACGTTCAGATGACTTTCTCTATCCTCTATCGTTTATTAGTGGGTACATAAATTATTCCTACTCAAGATTATTTTTCTGTTTACTACATTTTAACTCAAATAAACCTTTGCAGAAGTAGCTATGTTACACATTTCATTGCATATACAAAGGGAACAGCAACAGTCAAATGTTTAATAACTGTATGATATGCTGGCCTTAAAATTCCATGCAACCATTAGAAACAACTGAATGTTGAAAGTACTTTAAGAAAATAACCAAGAAATGAACAATTCAAACCTTTAATAACGGGTATCTCAGAAAAAAGCTTACACCACAAAAAAAAACTTATTTTAAATAAATTGTGTATTTTAAAGAAATGTACTTTTTGTGTAGTATGCTTTCATCTATCACTGAACATTTACCAGTTATACAGGGTTATACAAAATTCCCTCGGAATGTAGAGGAGCTCATAGGCTATTCCCAGAAAATTCATGATATACATTTTATTTTTCATGTAAATATCTCTAATATATGGTATTTTGATTGAAATTGTTATAGCCATTTTTTAGAAAATCAAAAATTTTAACAACTGTTACATTAAAGGGTAGTTTGGGATGTGGGGGATTTTGTTTTAAATCTTTGTGTCACATCTTCAGAAGATATGTTTCGAAGTACAAGTTTGGCATTTATCTGACTTTTTGTTTTTGAGTGATGCTGTTCACAAACACACACACAAATGGACATGTTTCCAAAAATTCTTTATTTGGATTTAGACCACCTCAAAAAATGTCTGGTGGAATATTGGTATCGAATTTTTGGGTGGAATGCAATACTTCCTCTAGTTAATATACATAGTAGAGAAAGTAATAAGGTTTTATAGGATTAGTTTGTAGAAGACCTGCAAAATAGGTGGTAGTATGTAGAGAAAACCTTGTGAATGTAACATCAGAAAATTATATATATGTTCTGCAAGCGATTCTTAAAAATCCTTGTTTTTCTATGTACTGCACATTACTGTGATAAACGTTTATAGAATGGTTTGATGCGGTATTAATGTTGTATTTATTTAACATTAATTGTAGCTCCGCGTTTGGATGCCAATTTGCAACGGTATTACAAATAATGTTGATGCTTGTGATGTTTATGTATGTGTGTTTACTTCACGCGTTGCCATCTTGTGACGTCACTCCTTTGTCTGGTTCGTAGCTCCCTCTGGCGTTAGCAATTTGCATGAATTAGTGTTCGAAAGAATTTAAGTTTAGTATATTGTCCTCCGGCTAGCCATCATCTTATCTTGGTAGAACTTGTATCTCTTGCAAGGTGTGAATCGGAAAGGAATCTTTTATCCAGAAATGATACTGACGAAGAAATTGGTTTTATAATTTTTATTGTCGAACACGTTCACTAACACTTTTTACATATTGAGATAGATACTAGCCAAACTGAAACTGTTTGTAATAACTTCTTACTTATCACTTTTAACTCGAGTACTTCAACTTTGTGTATTTTTTTAAATGTATAATACTTTATAATAATTCTCGTAATTCTGCTGCGCGTAACTTGGCGAAATAAATGAACTGAGAGACCGACGTAGAGTACTGAGAATTTTGTAGAACTGGGGGACACGCTACCTCGAACCTGGCTTATTTATACGCTTGCCTCAAGATACGCCTAAAGATTATAAATGAACTGCTATTGGCTAATAAAACGCGCCAACATTAGCGTCTATTTAAATATCCAATGAAAACCACTAATACATATTCTTTAGGGAGAAAACATTCCAGAAGCTTCTATCGAAACCGCGCGAAATATTACGTAACTTCCTTGTTCCCGGTAATGATAAACAACTCACCCCATTACTGCATTATTGCGTTATTGTTGACAGTTTCAGTAAAGCCGTATATTATTATTTACCAATAATAATTACAATTAATAAACCTCTGAAATCAATGTCACATAAAAATACATATTCATATTACAATCATTATTTACATTTAAGTAATTCGTGATACAAATTACCGTATCATATGCCCCACTAGAAACATAATTATAAATATTTATAACTTGTTTAGAAATTTTAAAATTGTGTTTTTAGTCTCCTAAATCTTGGAACACACGTTATCACTTTCACTTGACACTTCACACGCATTTAACACACGACATATGTTTTATCTTGCCACTACTTACTGGCTTTGGTTTAATTAATTTAGATATTAATCTGACATCACAAAATTTTTTTTTTTTTTATAGCAAATAGTGTACCCTGAATTATTTAATCACTGTTTCAAAATTGTTTACTCTCTTACATTGTTGACAAAAATTTATACATTTAAGATTTTTTGTAATTATTATACATATTTACCAAAATATTCACCCTCTACACAAATATTTACATCTCTTAAATCTAGGCACTGTTTCACATGTTCTATTTACTACATAAATATTTGTTTTTAATTATATTTACCAATTTTTGTGATTTTGTACTTTATCTTAACAAAACTCTTGGAATTTAATTTACGTACTTTTACTTTAATATCATCTTTCAATCTTTGCATTCTTAATTTTCAAATGTTGTTACAGTTACTAAAAATTTAATTTATTTATTTATTTATTTTATTTTTTTTTTTTATAACTTATTTCTCTTTTTTTTTTTTATAACTTATTTCTCCTTTCAAATGACATATATATTTAGTTAACCCTCTTACGTTCCAATACATTTCTCTGCAAGTCGTCTTTAACTATCCAGCATTTACTTTACATTTCACTGCTATTTACCCTCCTGGATCAAATTGTGTGTGGCTAAACATTACTCGTAGCCGTAACCTAACCTTCAAATTTTTGTTCATGAATAACCTCTTGTATTCATTTGAAATTTCATCCCATGATACCATTTGAAAACAATTTACAGTTTCTTGAACAACACATCTTTTAACAACTTTCATTTTCAATTCTTCTATCATTTTAATCTGAGAATACTCTGACAAATCTGTACTAAACTGTACTGGACTGGAGTTTTCATTTTGAACATCTTGGTACAGTTTATTTCTTTGCATTACTGACTTCTGTATTTCTGATATCTCCCCTCTGAAATTAACTTGCGCCTGATTTACATCTACATTCCTAACCTCTTTTATCTCTCTTACCTCACTTGAAATACTACTCATTTGACTTCCTAACTCTGTACATTCTACATTAACCTCACTTTTAGTATTAACCTCACCTTCTTTGTTACCTATTTCCATGCTCATGTCTAGCATTTTCTTTGAAATTTCTCCTATCTCACTTGCTATTACTTCCTTTTCATCACTCATTTCTGGCATACTAATATCTAGCTTCGTAACTTTCTTTTCAATTTCTTCACTGCTTTGATCTACTGTTTGCTCTACTTTCTCATTCCTCCTACCAATACTTTCAATTGATTTCCTGTTTTGTTCTAAGCTCTTACCAATATCTTCCCTCAATTCTCTCTTATTCTGATCTAGTTTTTGTTCTAAACTCCTATCAATATCTTCTCTTAATTCCCTATTATTCTTTTGCATATCTTCCCTTAATTTCTCATTACTCTGAGTTAATTTTTCTAATTTCTCATTATTCTTTTGCATATCTTCCCTGTTTTGATCTATTTTCTTACTAAGATCTTCCCTGTTTTGATCTATTTTCTTACTAAGATCTTCCCTGTTTTGATCTATTTTCTTACTAAGATCTTCCCTTAATTTTTTCATATTCTCATTCATATTTCTCAGCATTTCCATCATACTAACATCAAAATTAACATTTCCTGCTATTCTATTCTCACTTTCTGCACTAAGATTTTCATCTTCAAATCCTAAAAAGTCTGGGCTATTTCCTGTAACCTGTATTGAATTACAACTAACTGTTACATTATCTCCCTCCATAATTATTTCTTCTGTATTATTGGTAGCCATTGTTTTTTTAATCCTATCACTCCTCATTAACATTTATTTATCCTTTTTTTTTTTTCTAAAAAAAAATTAAGATACTCTAACCTTATTGATGCTGTCCGTTGCTGTTACTTTGATGTCCAGCGTTCTGCCCCATTCTCCTAGATTTGTATGTCGCTTCTGCGTTGTGTTGTGATGAATCTACGTCGTCTCGATGTTTTTGTTGTTGAATTACCCTGTTGCCTTGTAGTCTCGGAATTACGATGTCCAATTATCCATGTAGTCTGTCGTTCCTTTTGTTTCTGGAATCTGCGTCTTGTAGATCATTTTACTGCTGCTTTCGTTCCACGTCCTAATTAGGCTGATCCTTTCCTGGTCACTTCGCCCCACGTCCTGGGTGCCAATATGATGCGGTATTAATGTTGTATTTATTTAACATTAATTGTAGCTCCGCGTTTGGATGCCAATTTGCAACGGTATTACAAATAATGTTGATGCTTGTGATGTTTATGTATGTGTGTTTACTTCACGCGTTGCCATCTTGTGACGTCACTCCTTTGTCTGGTTCGTAGCTCCCTCTGGCGTTAGCAATTTGCATGAATTAGTGTTCGAAAGAATTTAAGTTTAGTATATTGTCCTCCGGCTAGCTATCATCTTATCTTGGTAGAACTTGTATCTCTTGCAAGGTGTGAATCGGAAAGGAATCTTTTATCCAGAAATGATACTGACGAAGAAATTGGTTTTATAATTTTTATTGTCGAACACGTTCACTAACACTTTTTACATATTGAGATAGATACTAGCCAAACTGAAACTGTTTGTAATAACTTCTTACTTATCACTTTTAACTCGAGTACTTCAACTTTGTATATTTTTTTAAATGTATAATACTTTATAATAATTCTCGTAATTCTGCTGCGCGTAACTTGGCGAAATAAATGAACTGAGAGACCGACGTAGAGTACTGAGAATTTTGTAGAACTGGGGGACACGCTACCTCGAACCTGGCTTATTTATACGCTTGCCTCAAGATACGCCTAAAGATTATAAATGAACTGCTATTGGCTAATAAAACGCGCCAACATTAGCGTCTATTTAAATATCCAATGAAAACCACTAATACATATTCTTTAGGGAGAAAACATTCCAGAAGCTTCTATCGAAACCGCGCGAAATATTACGTAACTTCCTTGTTCCCGGTAATGATAAACAACTCACCCCATTACTGCATTATTGCGTTATTGTTGACAGTTTCAGTAAAGCCGTATATTATTATTTACCAATAATAATTACAATTAATAAACCTCTGAAATCAATGTCACATAAAAATACATATTCATATTACAATCATTATTTACATTTAAGTAATTCGTGATACAAATTACCGTATCATATGCCCCACTAGAAACATAATTATAAATATTTATAACTTGTTTAGAAATTTTAAAATTGTGTTTTTAGTCTCCTAAATCTTGGAACACACGTTATCACTTTCACTTGACACTTCACACGCATTTAACACACGACATATGTTTTATCTTGCCACTACTTACTGGCTTTGGTTTAATTAATTTAGATATTAATCTGACATCACAAAATTTTTTTTTTTTTTATAGCAAATAGTGTACCCTGAATTATTTAATCACTGTTTCAAAATTGTTTACTCTCTTACATTGTTGACAAAAATTTATACATTTAAGATTTTTTGTAATTATTATACATATTTACCAAAATATTCACCCTCTACACAAATATTTACATCTCTTAAATCTAGGCACTGTTTCACATGTTCTATTTACTACATAAATATTTGTTTTTAATTATATTTACCAATTTTTGTGATTTTGTACTTTATCTTAACAAAACTCTTGGAATTTAATTTACGTACTTTTACTTTAATATCATCTTTCAATCTTTGCATTCTTAATTTTCAAATGTTGTTACAGTTACTAAAAATTTAATTTATTTATTTATTTATTTTATTTTTTTTTTTTATAACTTATTTCTCTTTTTTTTTTTTATAACTTATTTCTCCTTTCAAATGACATATATATTTAGTTAACCCTCTTACGTTCCAATACATTTCTCTGCAAGTCGTCTTTAACTATCCAGCATTTACTTTACATTTCACTGCTATTTACCCTCCTGGATCAAATTGTGTGTGGCTAAACATTACTCGTAGCCGTAACCTAACCTTCAAATTTTTGTTCATGAATAACCTCTTGTATTCATTTGAAATTTCATCCCATGATACCATTTGAAAACAATTTACAGTTTCTTGAACAACACATCTTTTAACAACTTTCATTTTCAATTCTTCTATCATTTTAATCTGAGAATACTCTGACAAATCTGTACTAAACTGTACTGGACTGGAGTTTTCATTTTGAACATCTTGGTACAGTTTATTTCTTTGCATTACTGACTTCTGTATTTCTGATATCTCCCCTCTGAAATTAACTTGCGCCTGATTTACATCTACATTCCTAACCTCTTTTATCTCTCTTACCTCACTTGAAATACTACTCATTTGACTTCCTAACTCTGTACATTCTACATTAACCTCACTTTTAGTATTAACCTCACCTTCTTTGTTACCTATTTCCATGCTCATGTCTAGCATTTTCTTTGAAATTTCTCCTATCTCACTTGCTATTACTTCCTTTTCATCACTCATTTCTGGCATACTAATATCTAGCTTCGTAACTTTCTTTTCAATTTCTTCACTGCTTTGATCTACTGTTTGCTCTACTTTCTCATTCCTCCTACCAATACTTTCAATTGATTTCCTGTTTTGTTCTAAGCTCTTACCAATATCTTCCCTCAATTCTCTCTTATTCTGATCTAGTTTTTGTTCTAAACTCCTATCAATATCTTCTCTTAATTCCCTATTATTCTTTTGCATATCTTCCCTTAATTTCTCATTACTCTGAGTTAATTTTTCTAATTTCTCATTATTCTTTTGCATATCTTCCCTGTTTTGATCTATTTTCTTACTAAGATCTTCCCTGTTTTGATCTATTTTCTTACTAAGATCTTCCCTGTTTTGATCTATTTTCTTACTAAGATCTTCCCTTAATTTTTTCATATTCTCATTCATATTTCTCAGCATTTCCATCATACTAACATCAAAATTAACATTTCCTGCTATTCTATTCTCACTTTCTGCACTAAGATTTTCATCTTCAAATCCTAAAAAGTCTGGGCTATTTCCTGTAACCTGTATTGAATTACAACTAACTGTTACATTATCTCCCTCCATAATTATTTCTTCTGTATTATTGGTAGCCATTGTTTTTTTAATCCTATCACTCCTCATTAACATTTATTTATCCTTTTTTTTTTTTCTAAAAAAAAATTAAGATACTCTAACCTTATTGATGCTGTCCGTTGCTGTTACTTTGATGTCCAGCGTTCTGCCCCATTCTCCTAGATTTGTATGTCGCTTCTGCGTTGTGTTGTGATGAATCTACGTCGTCTCGATGTTTTTGTTGTTGAATTACCCTGTTGCCTTGTAGTCTCGGAATTACGATGTCCAATTATCCATGTAGTCTGTCGTTCCTTTTGTTTCTGGAATCTGCGTCTTGTAGATCATTTTACTGCTGCTTTCGTTCCACGTCCTAATTAGGCTGATCCTTTCCTGGTCACTTCGCCCCACGTCCTGGGTGCCAATATGATGCGGTATTAATGTTGTATTTATTTAACATTAATTGTAGCTCCGCGTTTGGATGCCAATTTGCAACGGTATTACAAATAATGTTGATGCTTGTGATGTTTATGTATGTGTGTTTACTTCACGCGTTGCCATCTTGTGACGTCACTCCTTTGTCTGGTTCGTAGCTCCCTCTGGCGTTAGCAATTTGCATGAATTAGTGTTCGAAAGAATTTAAGTTTAGTATATTGTCCTCCGGCTAGCTATCATCTTATCTTGGTAGAACTTGTATCTCTTGCAAGGTGTGAATCGGAAAGGAATCTTTTATCCAGAAATGATACTGACGAAGAAATTGGTTTTATAATTTTTATTGTCGAACACGTTCACTAACACTTTTTACATATTGAGATAGATACTAGCCAAACTGAAACTGTTTGTAATAACTTCTTACTTATCACTTTTAACTCGAGTACTTCAACTTTGTATATTTTTTTAAATGTATAATACTTTATAATAATTCTCGTAATTCTGCTGCGCGTAACTTGGCGAAATAAATGAACTGAGAGACCGACGTAGAGTACTGAGAATTTTGTAGAACTGGGGGACACGCTACCTCGAACCTGGCTTATTTATACGCTTGCCTCAAGATACGCCTAAAGATTATAAATGAACTGCTATTGGCTAATAAAACGCGCCAACATTAGCGTCTATTTAAATATCCAATGAAAACCACTAATACATATTCTTTAGGGAGAAAACATTCCAGAAGCTTCTATCGAAACCGCGCGAAATATTACGTAACTTCCTTGTTCCCGGTAATGATAAACAACTCACCCCATTACTGCATTATTGCGTTATTGTTGACAGTTTCAGTAAAGCCGTATATTATTATTTACCAATAATAATTACAATTAATAAACCTCTGAAATCAATGTCACATAAAAATACATATTCATATTACAATCATTATTTACATTTAAGTAATTCGTGATACAAATTACCGTATCAGGTTTCATCACAATCTCATTGTAGGCACAAAAGGGGATACAGAAGCTGAAACAAAACTGAAATCTTTAAAAACCAGGCTGCTATATCCTGGGTTTGAAATTCCATGCTCTATGCCTGACATCATGTTAAACAAAAGAATGATGTTACTTGAAAGCTGCACAGTGGTGACATTAGCTCTTCAAAAAATTGATAAAATACTGGAAAATCAAATCAATATTAATGAATATCTCAAAAGTGGTTAATGCCACAGAAATTTTTAACATAAATTCTCTTCTAAGGACATCTGAATTTTTCTTTCAGCAACCTTTTGCTTAGCTCTTATGGTTTCGTAGATAAGTATATAAAATTCAATCAAATAAAGGGAATTTGACAGGCTATTTGCAGAAAATTCAAGATATTCAACTTATTAGTCATGAAAATATCTTTAATACATGATATAATCAAAATCATTAGAGCCACTTTTGAGAAAATATTAAATAATAACAAGTTTTCCAAGCAAAGGGCAGTTTGGGATGTGGGGATTTTCTTGAGAATCTTTGTGTTGTTTATTTATCTGACATTTCATTTTTTATTTATGCTCTCTCTACCCTTTTTTTAAGATTCAGGGAACCTAAAAACATGTATTTCCAGTAAAATGTTAATATCCAATTTTTTATTAGATTGCAATGCTTCCTCTATAGCTGATACAAAAAATTAAAATTACAAAAACTGTTTAGAAAAGGTATTTTTGTAGGAAGTTTTGTGTAAATCTTTGTCACATCCTTAAAAGGCATTACACCAAAATATAGAAGTTTGCTATTCATTTTTTTTTTGTTATGTTGTTCACAGACTCATACCTTTTCTAGAAATGGCTTTAAATGGTTTTTTGGGTTCATGGGCCCTCAGAGCAAGTATTTCTGATGAAATCTCACTGCCAAGCTTTTAGGTGGAATACCATACTTCTACCTACCATATTATATAAACTAAAAATACACATGACAATTCTCAAATAAAACTTGTATCCTTATTGTCTTTTAAATCTCTACCAGCAAAAACCAGCAGTGTTAAACAACATTTGGAAACCTTTCACTCAACTCATTGATTTAACTTTTCTGCAAGAAGTGGTCACTCTTGCTTATCTATTTCCTTTCAGGAGAGGTAAGTATAAAAACATGCTGCAGATTTCAAATGAATAAACACTGTCATATTGCATCTATTTCCCATGTAATTCTGCCTAAGAGAATTTTGATAAGTTTATATACTTAAAATTTGTAAATTTATTCCTCTAACACAACAATAGTTGTGTAAAAATTTACTGTTTTTATTATCTAATTTACAGAAAGCAACTTTAATAATTTAAGGGGAGATAGGTGACTGAAATAAGCAAAGGTGTATCCTTTTAGTAAAACACCAATTTCTCTTAAGCTATTGCACCAAATTTCATATGTATGTATATTAGTGTCTGCTACATACACAATATAAATTTTGTGTATATCTGATAAGTATCTTTGATGAATTGGCTTTTTTTATCCTGAGTTTATATATATATATTTTTTACTAGAAATTTATGTTTCGTTTTTTGCAGAAACTGTATAATACAACTCTGAAATTTAGAACAGAGACTGTCAACAACATTTTATTTAATTCATCCTAGAATGGATCCAATAGCTTAATTCAGTTTTCACAAAAAATTATAATTCATGACAAAAATGTGCTCGAAGAAAGAACGCATATTTTGTTACTAATAATATTCACTAATTTCCATATTATTGAAGATACACAGATTATTGTAGTTCAAAATAAGCAGGCATTATGTTTACTTGTTCCTGCAAAGTTTCAGTGGCCCATTACTTTCAGAGAAAAGGTACATAAAGCAAAGAAAATATAGCTTTGAGAAAAATGAATTTAAAGTGGAGTTGTGGCAGGCATTTAAAGGGCACACTACACTTTTAAACAGCCACTCAAGGGCTAAATAATATTGCAACCATGTAAAACCATATATATTATTCTGTCCAGAATGAATTTCACATTTTTTTTTAAAAAAATTTAAAAAGAAAAGTGGATTTTTTCAGACTTCAGTCACCAATTTCCCTTTAAGAAATTACAGAATAACTCTATCACCATTTTTCAAATATTGCCATTAATTGCAAGATTAGATCTTTATTTGGAAGATAGTAATTGTAATTCAATTCTTTAAGTAGGAATGCAAAACTACTTTTGGTTTCCACATGTATATAGAATTTTCAAAGTAAAGTATATAAGTATTAGTGGTTTTGCAAAGAAAATGCGCTACTCTTTAGATCATCTTCTGGTTGAGAGAAATATTTTTTCATTTGATCTTTTCAAAGTAAGAGGGGAGATCAAGGAACTCGGAAGAGAAACTGTTCCACCAGGTTGTAATTGTTAAAGTAAACAAAACAAAAAAAAACTTGATTTGGTTGTGGAGTATAGAGAGATGGCTCTGCAGTAACATGTGAGGCTCACATTTGGGAGGTCCCTGGCTTGATTCCTCTAAACTACCCACTTTGACCTTGGGGTTTTTGTGGTTTTTCTTGGTTGGTAGGTACATATGGGGTGGTTTCTCATCTCCCATGATTTCTTTTCCATCATTTCCCTTCCATTTCATCTCCTTATCAAGTTTCAGGTGTGCTTCTAGGCAGGGGCGGCTCCAGGGTATGGCACTACCTTAATAAAATGAAGAAATACATATTTGAAATTATTTTTATACTCCATGAATACAACAAGAATATGGTCATGCTTATTATTCTTAAAGGCACAATGAAATGGCTTGTCTGACAATAGAAAACCATAGAAGCTGAAGGAAGCAACTGCAAATTGCGAGTTTGGAAGCTTATTATATTATTATTCTATGGATGCGTGCTACTTCTGTCCTGGCACTCATAGCACTGTTCATAGCAGTCTGGGCATTCAGCCTAGAGTCTAGCAGGGATTGGAGGGGCAAGAGGATAGCCTGTATTTGTACCGTTAGTACCTGTCACAGCTTATCTTGGCAGCACATGTGTATCATAAATACCAACTTCATTGTACACCTACAACAAACTGTGCTATACTGAGAAGTGAGAAAAAAGGTACCAATCACTTGCAGTGTGAAATTAATTTCCTTTTCTATACTTAAAATTAAATTAAATATTTTTATAAATGCTGCCTGCACTGCCAGTAGTCCAGCGCATGATTGAAAGGGAAGTAAAACTCCACAGACAGGACCTGCACCCAGCCAGCTGTGAGTTTGCATGCATGATTTGTACAGGAACCATGATGCTTGGCTTAGTTTCATTAGTGTGTGTATTTGTGCTGTATAATAGTACATCTACCATTAAGGGCCAGTGTTATGATCTCTGGTTAAGGTTCTGGTTAGATATTAATGGGGAGTCAGGGTAAATTTTCAAATTATGACCTTCGGTTAACAGCTAACCGGCAGTTATTCTTAGCAATGCTAACCGCCACCTCAGGTTGTGGTTAGGGTACTAACTTGGAGGTAACCATACAAAAGTGGCATGGTGGTGGTGGTATATTTATTGCATCAAATAATTTTGGGGAGGTATTTCCGGCACTACCACTGCATTTATGGTTCAGCCGCCACTGCTAGGTTTCATGGCATATGGCAGGTTGCAAGTCTCAGTGATCTGCAGCTTGTAGCCTTCACTTCACCCCTTCCTCCACTGGTTGCAGTGCTTGAGGTGTTCCCCTCTATTACATACACTATACCCTATGGTTGTAGAGTATTATTTTAACTGTCCATTTTTATTTGTTTAAGAATGTCTACAAATTGTACACTTCCTAAAGATAACTTCTATTTAAAATAAAACTCCAGAATAGTTTATGTATTCTCCCTCCTGTTTAAAGAATCTACCTGCTGGGTCATATTCTAGGAAGATGAACATTATAGTGTAAAACAACCATGCTTATTAAAAATACTATCATCACCTTAGAGTTGGGCAATGCTTTGAATCATTATTTTTAATGAAAGCAATGTGTGATGTTTTTTATGGATTAGAATAGGTACTATAACTGTTCAGCTTGAGAACATGCACAACTGAACTGCATAACAAGGAAATAAGTATGGATAAACAATGCATCGGTTGTCAGAGGCAGGGCGAGAAAAAATGCAAAGAAGAAGAAGCGGGGAGAAGCCGAGTGAACAGTTGATAAGCGGTGCAGCAAGAAATACGTATGCGGTGGAGGGAGGGGCACGAGTGAGAAGTGGGGAAATAATAAGAGTGAGAACGGTCAGTGAAGCGGAAGGAATTGCAAGAAGGAGGGGGAGGGTATAAAATAATAGATTTAAGAGAAGGGAGGGTAACGCTACAAGGGGAGGAAAGTGTCGACCTGGTATCCAGGCGTACTAGACTCAGAAAAGCAATGGAGAAATTTACGTATCAGGATAAAACAAAGAACAAATAGGGAAAGGAAGTAAATTGATACAAAAGAAAATAAGAGTTAGGCAGGGATGTAAATTGAGTTCATATTAGTAATCTATTAATAGATTATATTAGGAGTAAAAATAAGAAATTAACATTATCCAGTAATAGGAGATTCCAGGTTCAGGTTCTATATATGCAGACGATTTTATGGTAGGCACCATATTGTTGATAGGGGGATAAATGAAA
This sequence comes from Deroplatys truncata, assembly GCA_030765065.1. Taxonomy (NCBI): domain Eukaryota; kingdom Metazoa; phylum Arthropoda; class Insecta; order Mantodea; family Mantidae; genus Deroplatys; species Deroplatys truncata. The sequence continues at coordinate 311,700,573 of CM060975.1, read as the reverse complement.
TCCAAGAAAGTGTAAAAAATGGGGAATTGGGGTAAAAACCATAAACATGATTGACTCAATAAAAGGCTCTAAAAAACAAAACCAAGAACTTGAGAGAATAATAAAGAAGGTAAAGGGAAGAAAATGGTAGAGAAAAGTAAGAGAAGTAAGGGCCGCTCAGTGAGCGAAAAGGCCAGGGAGCCAAGCAATCTTGAGTGGCCCAACAAAGAAACAGGCACCAGACTAATTGTACAATAGAGTAGGGGTATAAATGAATATACATTGTATGTATTGTAAACATGTAGAACAAATTGTACAATAAATCTATCTATCTAAACAATGCAGGAAGTGGAAACAATTTTTAAGGAAAAGCTCCAGCCCTGAAAAGGATAATGCAATTACATATTGATTGGGTAACAAGTTCATAATACCGATGTTGAACAAATCTTTACACTCAGCTGATGAATAAATAAAGTTTTAATGGCATTCTCAGACACTGTTGGAACTTAACGATTTCTGTGAACACAAACTAAGAATTCCTCTGCCTGCTAAAGAAAGTGATATCCTCTATGAATGTATGCATTCATCCAAAGAAGAACTACAGCTGTATATTTTGTAAGTAGCAAATAACATTGTATTTTTCTATGTGATGAAAAACAATAACAAATGCCCTTCCTACTTGCTTTCTTTCAAGTCTTAATTCACCTTAGATGGTGCTAGGATCCAAAGTTTATTTCACACCTGATACTTTCTACAGTTCAACTTGACCTAGGAATGCAGACACTCTTCATGAAGTTTGGATATGATTTCTCAGGAAGGAAAGGATTTGGAGTGTTAGCAAAGCAAATCTATTTATAGTACATAACAGCTGTATTGAAATGAATTCTGAGAGGAAAGAAAATACTCAAGCGTTTAATGACCCCGGCAGTTGAACTGAAATAACAGATTTATCTAATTGAATACTGAATTGCACATTTCCCTTGTTGACAGTTTTAAAGATTATGCACGATATGAGAAAATGTAGATATTTAAGGGATGGTCTAGAATAAAGCACCATAAAGTTACAACATTTAAGTCATCACCATATATGGCTGCAGCATCCTTCTCGTGTTGTTTTTAAGCTTGGAATGTTGAAAATCTGTCATCCATAGCTGAAGAAATAGTAGCATTTACGTAGAGAAACATCCAATATAAGCAAACATAAACAAGTATTACTTGTTAAAGGTCAATAAGTATTCCTATAAAAGATAAGTACAATCATATTAAAATGTAAAGACTGGACTGTGTGTGTACTAAATGGAGCTCTGCAGACCATTATTTATAGTGTTCTACTTATACAGATGAGAAGTTTTTACAATTTTCTAAAGGTTTTGGCTTTTAGATGTTCCAAAAAATCACAAATTTATAAATCATTCTCATTTAATATAGATACCTGAAATTAAAAATAAGTTCTCAGTGATGTTCCTTAAATAAAGTACTCGAATATATTACCATCTCTATTACCAGAATGCAACTCAGTTACATTAATTTGAGTTTTATTTATGGAATCTCTTAACTGCTGTGGTCCTTAGCATCCCATTCTATATTGGGTGTGAAAAACTGTAATTTTGCTCAGAGGCCTCTTTATCAGGCTTGAGGTTCTTTTACATGCCGTAAATCTATGACAGGGGCCACCAGCTTTACTTCCCTTCCAAAGGAAGCCATGCTAAGGATTTTTACACCCGAAAAAATCCATCGCCTCCGCCGGGTTTGAACCTGCGATCTCAGGAACGAGAGGCTAGCATGGTAACTACTACACCATGTGCAACTCAGTGAAGAAACACTCGCATAATAATAATAATAATAATAATAATAATAATAATAATAATAATAATAATAATAAACAAATTTAAATATTTGTTTATTATTATTATTATTATTGTACAAATTTTAAGCATCATCAAAGTTATAAATATTTATTTACAAAATGTTTATAACTCTCCATGTATATAAGCACTTTTCTATTATGAATGTTCATAGTTGTCTTAAATTTTTCATTTCATTGGCAGTGTATTATAGAGGATTTTGTCAATCGTAAGGGGATCCTGTTCTGTCGCCTTTTTATTTACATTTCCTCTATGGTAGTTATTTTGCATTCTGGTGTTATACTTATGGCTATATTTTATCTGCAACATGTATTTCTTACTTACTACAAATATTATCACTTTATATACATACTTGATACGTTACCATCTTGTTTTTACAGATATATTTCTACAAGATTCCCTATTATTTACATTATAAGTACCTACATCTTATAAAGCTTTTCTGTAGAATTAATTCTCTCTTCATATTGGTCATACATGCACTGCCCCATATCTCAATTCCATGTTGAAGGTGGGGTACTCAATTAAATTCATTTTTATTGACCATATGATTTCCAATACAGAAATATTGGCTTTGTCAAATTTAAACAAGTGTTATAATACAGTAATTAGGAATGTGCATAATGAATAAAGATACATATACAAATAAACAGGTTTTAAGAAAAGATAATAAATAATGAGTAGATATAAGAAATAAAGTGTACTAACTAATTACAAGGTTTCAGATGAAATTACAAACATAATACATATTAGGTAATAGAATTAAAGCTACATCCTTTCAAAATATTCATCCACCGAATAAAAACAACCCTGTATTAAGGATTTCTTCAGTTCTTTTTTAAGTATTGCTAATTTTTTTTTATGGGCGCTCTTTAACTGCTGTGATCCTTAGCGTCCCATTCTAAATTGGGCGTGAAAGACTAGTAATTTTGCTCAGAGATCTCTTTATCAGGCTTGAGGTTCTTTTACATGCCATAAATGTATGACATGGGACCACCGGCTTTTCTAGCCATACTAAGGAGTTTTACACCCGAAAAAATCCATCACCCTCCGCCGGGTTCAAACCCGTGACCTTGGGAACTAGAGGCTAAAGATTATTGATTTCTTATGGAAGGAGTTTATTGTGAAATTGAATTCCATTATAGTAAACATTTTTTTAATATAGAGTTCTTTTATACCCTGTAATGTGTAACTGAAATTTACTTCTAGTATTGTGATCATGAATGTCCACAACTATTTAACTGCTTTATATGTTATTACCAGCATTTCATATATGTAAATTGATGAAACTATTAACATTTTTAATAATTTGAAATAAGGTTTACAGATTGTGTTGCTGCAAAGGTTTAGTGTTAGTCTGATTGCCCTCTTTTGTATTATAAAAATTCTCTTATTATGGATTACTATATGTACCATACCATACGATAAATGTGAATGGAAGTATGCAAAGTAGGCTATTTTCAGCACGTCAAAATTTTCAGAAGATCTTGGGGCATATAATGCAAAACATCAATATGCATTCGCCAGTCAAGGCTTCTATTAACCCAAAGTTCAAGAAATTTAATTTTATCTAAAGTTACTAATTCATATCCTAAAAGAACATCAAGAAAACTTACATTTTTGTTAATTTTGCGATGAAATCCCACGGCAGCACTTTTTTTTTGTTTATTACGAGTTTATTGCCTTTAAACCAATTATGTAATCTATTGCCACATAAATATTAGCTTTAAGTACTTGTTTGTCTTTAACCCAAATTAAAACACTTATATCATCAGCAAAAAGAGTAAATTTAGCATTAATGTCACTATTTGCAGCCAGGTCAATAATATAAAGTAAAAAATAGTAGGGGACCCAAATTTGAGCCCTGTAGCATTCCATATTTAACATTTTCAACCTAGAGCAAGAAGCTTTAATTTCATTTGAGTTACGGTTTACAAATTCAATTTCAGTTAAATACTTTTTATTCCTAAGGTATGATTTGAACCCTTAAAAGGAGTTCCTCTTATATCACAATTATACAATTTTTTAATTAATACATCATGGTCACCCAGATCAAAAGCTTTAAATTGATCAAGAAAAGTTCCCATGCACTAATTTCCTGTATCTAGTTACTTTCCCTACTACGTATAGTAAGTATAGTGGGTGTGGGTGTGCATGCGCATATGTAGCTTAACTCAAAAACGAAATGTCGGATAAATACCAAACTTCATATTTAGGTTCAGGATCTTTCAAAGATGTGACACACAGATTTTCAATAAAATCCCCCTACCCCAAACTACCCTTTACATGGAAGATTTTTCGAAAATTTTGATTTTCTCAAAATTTGTTCTAACATTTTGATTAAATTATCATATGTTTAAAATACTTTCATGGCAAATGAAATGTATATATTGAATTTTCTGGGAATGTCCCCAAAAGTGGTCTTCATTCTGAATGAATTTTGCATAACTGCTAAACTGTAAGAGATAGCAACCAGCTCTTAAAACATTTGACTATCGCTTAAAGCCTACCATATTCCCCTTGTACCTACAAGAAAATTAACAATACAATAGTTTCTCCAAATGTGTATCTTGATTAACATGAAGTAGATGGAGAATAAGCATTTGAAAAAATAGTTTGTACAAAAGTAGAGAAAGTCATGTGAGTGTAACACATCAGAATTTTTTTTTTGTGTGTGTACTTTAGTGATGTTCTGCAATGGCAGTTTTATAGATTTCCTTGCTGAAACCCATACTGTACTTCTGATATAATGCTGTACTTTTGATGTAATATATTTATTTAAAAATTATATCACCCTATTGTACACCACTTTCTCAATTACTTTAGAAAAAACTGATGAGATAGAAATAGGCCTTAGTTTTCTAGCTCAGATTTAGAACCCTGTTTATGTAGAGGTTTGGTTAGTAGACTAACTTTAGGTGATTTATGTTCGAGTGTTTTTCTAAATTCCTCAATAAATATAGATTTATACCATTACAATAATTGCATTAATACCAATATCTACAATTAGAAAGGTAATTATTTTTAAAATCTTATGTTTAAATTACTGCCCAGCACCAACAAGATATAGGAAATTATCAATTCAGAGAAGAATCGTGTGTATGAGCAGCAAATATTATGATAAATGGCAATTCATTCTGTTATTCAATGAACATTCAAATAGTAACAAAAAAGCATAAATATAGATAACCCATATTACAGACATAAATGTTGCTTTAGTACTAATGTGGTTAAAACAGCAATTAAATATCTGATGTGTTACATTCAGATGACCTTCTCTACTCACTGTGATTAATTACTTTCTCTACCATGTACATAGTAGGTAGAGAAGGTATTGCATTCCACCCAAAAATTTGATAGCAAAATGTCACCACAAATGTATGTTTTGAGGCCCCTGAATCCAAAAATAGCATGTTTAGGAAAAGGTCTCTTTGCATGTTGTCAGTGAACAGCATAACTTAAAACGAAAGGTCAGATAAACACCAAACTAGTTATTTAGATTCAGTATCTTCAAAAGATGTGATACAAGAATTTTCAAGAAAATTCCCCTTGCCCCAAACTACCCTTTACACGGAACATTTTTCAAAATTTTTCATTTTCTAAAAAATGGCTTTTAGAGTTTCATTAAAGTAACCATATATTAATGATATTTACATGACTAATAAAATGTATATCTTGAATTTTCTGGGAATAGCCTTTGAAGTCCTCTTCAGTCAGTAAATATTTTGTACAACCTTGTATAACAGGTAAATGTTAAGCAATAGACAAAATGTACTACACAAGAAGTGTAGATCTCTTTAAAACACACAACTTATTTTAAATGACTCTTTTGTGACATAAGTCATTTCCAAGATATCTGTTATTAATAGTTAGAATTGTTTACTATTACTTAGTCATTCTTTAAAGTCCTTTCAACATTCAGTTGTTTCTCACAATTGCATGGAAACAGTATGGGATTTTAGGAATGTATAGCATCCAGTTGTTAAACATTTGACAATCACTGTTCCCTTTGTATCTATAACGACATGTGTAATGTAGCTATTTCTGCAAAGGTTTATTTGGATTAAAATGAAGTAGATAGAAAAATAAGCTTTAGTAAGAATAGTTTGTATACCCACTAATAAGCAATAGAAGGTAGAGAAGTTTATGTGAATGTAACACATCAGATTTTTTTTTTGTATCTTCTACAAACTATTTTTACCTTCTGAATGCTTTGAGATAAACGTTTGCAGAAACTATTTCATTAGGTACACATTTTATTGTGTACAAGGGGGATAATGCAGGAGGCTGAAGCAATAGTCAAATCCTTAGAGGATGTGTCACTATATGATGACTTTGAAATTCCATTCTTTACACAACATCAAAAGAATATTGACAAAGCACTTAAAAAAATATAAAGTTTTGGAAAATTGAGCCAAAGCCAATGAAAATCTCAGAAATGGCTAAAAGCTACAAACAAACTTATCACTCCTTATATCACATATATTTACCACCATTCTTTGGAAATTTGGGAAGCTCAGTCACCTCTGGGAAAATTTAAGAGCGAGGGAGCAATGGCTTCAACGAATGAGTCTGTAATACATGCTTTAATGCAGTGCCAAAAGAACATCATACCACTTCGCTAGATGTCACTACAGCCGCTCGCGGTCGTGTAAATGCTGCCGACATACAGATGTACGCATGCCCGTACCCAGAAAAAAATTTCGGGGAGGGTTTTGCACAAGTAGATCTAAACTTAACAGTACCCCACACAGTTACCGTGTATCTACTCCGTAGTATATAGACGTGTCATGGATAAGAAAATTGCTTGGAGACATTATATAGACAAGAAAACCTCACCAGAATGAGAATATTCCACCTTACAGCACAAAACATGGAGACTGCTTCGAAAACCGGAACGTATGGTCATCTTACCTGTGTAAGTGGACGGTATTAAGTTTCCCCTTTTCTTGTAAATGTGCTACTATCAATAGACCTATTGCTATCTAACGACATTTTCCCATATTGGTTTGCTTTGAATTTAAATAAATAAAACTGGCAGAAGTTTCGGAGGGGGGGGGGTTGAACCCTAGAAACCCCCCTCTAAATACGGTCCTGGATGTACGAATTCCTATCGTAAAGTATTTGGTATACATTCCTTACAAAAAGAAATGCTTGTGTAATTCCTGATCACTGATCAGCTATCGAATGGTCTTAGGCCTCATAACGTTGAGCAGGGTTCGGATTGTTAGATCGAGCCAGGGTTGTTATTTAGGGGGGGCAGGGAGGTCAATCCCCCCAGGTTCCGAGAAATAATTAGGCTACTGGTTATTATTGCTCTACCAAAGAAACATTATGGCAATTGTACGTTTAATACAAATATTTCACATTTAAGAAACAAAAGATGTTTTTTCTTTTAGGCTGAATGTGTCATTAAAATTCACATGAAAATTCGGGAAGCTGTTTCAGGGAATCTTGTCCCCCACTAAGTAGAAACTGAAATGACGCTTCTGGATCGAACTGTTTGGGCCAGATTTTTATTTTGACTTTTTACTCGCTCCTTAGAAATAATGTCAAAGTAGGTGCAGCGTTTCAGGTCTCCTGAACTAATTTGTACATTAATTTCTTATATAAATATCCACGATATAAATTACCTGATTGAAGGACGTTAAAAATAAACGTTCTAATCTTCCATAGCCGTTTAATTTTATAACCTTTATTATTCATTTTGTTAACAGTCGTGATGTATACAGTGCTTAAATAATCTGTGGCTTAAGCAGAAAACTTGTCCTTTTGTACTTGTACGTTAATTGTTCGGTTCAATGAAACGAAGGACTTGAACCAAACTACTTTTTTGTTCTTTGCTTTTTCCGAGGCTGTACAGTGGGAGTCTGCACACGCGCATTCAGTGACTTCATGTGCAAAAATAGCATATTGTGCATGAAATGTCTTACTAATTACTAATGCCTTGCCATTTCGATAGAGCATTTGGCATACATTTAAACATTTTCTTTTGTGTTCGCATTTGTCCGTTAAAACAATGCCATTGCAATTAGCGCGACTTTACATTTAAAGGTCTGCAGACACACAGCTGTTTCCGGTTTGCTTTGATGAAAGATAAAACAACAATTCCCAACGCTGTAACTTAGGTTGTTTCCTTTTTCATTTAATCGACACATAGATTTTCTCGTATTTTGTGGTGAAATTTTAATAATTTATGCTGTAATCAACATATAAAATAGGTACCATTGTAGAAAACGATGACGCTTGAAATATATTGTGCGTAATTTGTCATATCTTTCCGTTAACACAATGTTTACCAATAGTACCAGTGCTAGTCTGTAAACAGCTGTGGTGCTGCCACAAATGGCAGCTTGTAAAATGGAAGGACTTCTGCTAAATATATTGGGTAAGGGTATGTATCTTGTTTGATATCACGGTGACAATTAATTCTTAAACTTACATTGCGCTTTCTGTTGATTGGAAATATGCTCTTAAGCATTCAATAATATTTACACCGTTGTTCTGAAAAGTACATGATTTTCTTTGTTCCGGAGACTGTTTTGTTTAGTCAGGGCCAAATATCCACAGCGCAGTATGTAAATATTTTGAAGTTTGGTGAGTATTTGGTACGAGCAATGCAATATATTGTTGTTATAAGTAAAGCGTTGCTGAAATCAACGCATACGTAAAAATGTTGGTGAAGTGTAAAATAATGTGTTTTATTGAAAGTTTTGTGATTCTTTATGATTCGTTTTGGTGCCATAATCAGCTGAGTTCTCCTGGAATTAAATTCAAAAGCAGTTTCGAACTTGCAAAATGTATACTCTAGAGAAATTGATATTTTTAAATTTTTGGGCTGAAAATGCGTGATCAGATTAGTATTGTAACTGTTAAGTGCAGATCACAAATGTGAAAAATTGTATGTTATTTTACGGTATATACTCGCATTGAAAAACTAAGATAATGCATCTTTCGAAAAAAATTATACCTATTGCTTAATTATGGAAACTAAAAGATAACGGGTATAGATGAAAAGGATACGGAAGCTTTTAAAGTATGCGTGGAGCAGTTGGTGCATTTTAGATAGGTTGCTTCTGAGGTTATTAATGTGATGAAAATAGTGTGAATGTTTTCGTTCGTCTCAAAATCTGCGCTGCTAGACTATCATGCTATACAAACTTCAGTAATATCGCCATATGAGATTTTGCATAAAATTTGCTGTGAATATAAAGTAGAAAATCAGAAGTGTTGTTTTTATGGAGACGAAAATTATTTCTTAGCTTTATTTGAAGCATATTGCATAATGTGGTGTATTAAAGAAGCAAAGCTTTTCCAGTGGTAAATGGAAATCATATCAGTATTTTATATTAGACAAGTCAAACAAGACAAGGGAATAACATACAGGTATGCATTTAAGGTTTTTAACATAAATAGAAAGTGTTGGCCATTTGAATATACTGTTTGGGCAAATAATTTCGTGTATATCTAACGTTTAATTTCAACCTTCAGAATGTGTAATATAAATATGTATATACCTCACTAGTGGACCCAAGTATCATAAATAGTAACTTTGTATCATGCAATATGTGTTAGAATAAAATTACTAATGCTTGTAGCTCTTATATTCCATTTCATTGCTCATTGTTTTTTAACAGTTATCCTAGAGAAATGCATTTCAGTGTTAAAGTTGAGATTGGCTTCTAGTCTGCTCTGCCACAGTGAAACTTTACCCAAAATGTTTCTAAATAGTTTCATGCACATCATAGATAGGGCAGAAGACCTATAAAATTTATATTCACGAAGAGAGTATGCTCCAAGTTATTTATACACATTTAGTACCGGGAAAAACATGCTTGTTTGTCTTGCTCTTTGATCACTTACTGACTCTGGAATATCGAGCACATCATACATTACTTTGTGGGAAACCAACACCAGTTGTGGCAGGCACTCAATATCACAGCAGGGAGTGATCTAGGCACCATTATATACATAAAACAGAATAATGCTAAAAGGCTTTTAAAGGATTACAGTAGTCATGCCCATCTAAGATACAGACAAGTATGCATGGCAAAGTAGACTGCATGCAATCATGTTTCATTATCACAACTATCTGAAGAAAACAAACTAGTTACACATAGTAAGAGAATAGTTAACTTCTTGCTTATGGCATCTAAAATGTTGGCATTCCTAACTAGCTTTGAAATGAGTAGAAATTATTGTTGTGTTTTTTATAAGTATGGTTACTTTGTATTACATTAATATTATAAGTTGTAAACAAAAGCAAGTATGATGAATATATTTAATTAGTCTTTCTTTGTGTCAATCTGAAAGGCACATTAAAATATATTTGAAACCTGAGAATGGTTTCTAATAATTACTTTGAGATTTCACAGGAAGGGGAGAAACATACCGATGGCTAATATTGTACATGTTTTAGGGGGGAGAGAGAGAAAAGAAGTAGGCAGAATTTTTTCTAGAAAAATTAACTGAATCTGTAAATATCTACTCTGAAGATCCATGTACATCCTATTGTACTAGTATTGGTGTATCTATGTTAGTTTTCTGAAAATATTTTGTATTTCAATTTTACCAATTTCTAAGCAGGGACATTGAAGAAATGGCTATAGAGATGTATATTATGTTTAAATGAGCACATGCAGTTACCAGTACAATGTCATTAATACTACCTGTAGTTCAACACTTGCATGCTGTATGAAATCAGGAAGCCAATAGAATGCCATTGGGATCCTCCATCATCACTTACATGACACACATGACTTACACTTATTTGTTATTGTCCTACTGTAATGCATGTTGAGATGTTTACACTTGGAATGGTGATGGTTTGCAAATTTTCATTTCTTAGATAATACATGGTGTGGAGAGAGAAGGAGAGGGAGAAGTGTTCTTGGTGTTGGGTATGTTGATTAGTTATGCTACATATTTCGTAATTGTATGACGTGTTCAATGTCCCTGAGTGTTGCTCACAGTGGGACCAAATGAACAAACAAACAATCACCTCTACTTGCAAATGAGAGAAAAAGTTATAGCACCTTTGTTGATCTAGAAAAGACATACAATAGGATTGAGACTCACACACTTTGATATAAAAAAATCTGGTGTGTTACACTCACATGACTTTCTCTACTCTTGTACAAACTATTTTTACAAACGTTTATTCTCCATATGCTTCATGTTAATCAAGATGTTAATCTTATTGCTAATTTTCTTGTAGATGCAAGGGGAATATGGTAGGCTTTAAGCGATAGTCAAATATTTTAAGAGCTGGTTGCTATGTGGCGTATTCCATTCTCTTTGCATGTCCAGGACATAAAAAAAATGAATAACGAATTTGAGAAAAACTATAAGTATTGGAAAATTTAAGGGAATAACAAGCAATATCTCGAAAATGGTTCACTCAACAACAGAAATGTATATGACATAAATTGTGTATTTTAATGCGATCTTCATTTTTTGTGTAGTAAAATTTTGTTTCTCTCTTATGGTTTACCAGTTATGCAAAAGTCGTTCACAATGAAGAATACTTTTGGAGACATTCCCAGAAAATTCAAGATATACATTTCATTTGTCATGAAAATATCTTAAACATATGATATTTTAATCAAAATCGTTAGAGCCATTTTTGAGAAAATTAAAATTTTCGAAAAATGTTCAATGTAAAGGGTAATCTTGGGTGGGGGGATTTTCTTGAAAACCTTCATGTCGCATCTCTGGAGGACACTGAACCTAAATAGCAAGTTTGGTGTTTATCCGACTGTTCGTTTCTGAGTCATACTGTTCACAGAAACACACATGGACATGTTTTCAAAATATTTTTTTTTGTATTCAGGGGGTCTTAAAATGTGTATTTCCGGTGAAATCTCGGTATCGAATTTTTGGGTGAAATACAATCCTTCCCGTACTTACTATATGTAGTAGAGAAAGTAAAAATATCATTAAAAGGAGTCAGTAAGCAAACGATTTGCACCTTGAAAGCTTCTTACAGGGAAAGTACCTTTTGTATATGAACTGGAGAAGGGGAATTGACCAGACATAGATCAAAACAGAGGCTTAAGACAAAATGTCCAGTTTTGTTTGATCTATACGTTAATGATATATTAATATGTATAAATAAGAAAAACACACATATGCCAGCTAAAAGTAATCATGAAAGCCCAGGGTTGCTGCCTGCAGATGAGTTGTTAGTGGTTCACTTGCAGTAAGTGGTAAATAACTCTAGAAGGAACAGAGAAATACTCTGAACATTGGGGTTTAAATGTGAGCCAAGAAAAAAACCCAAATCATTGTTTTCAAGAAAGTTGGTAATTTAAGCAAACACCAAACAATGGTGAAAGGCAAGAAAAGAATACGAGTTCCACAAGACCATGTGTATTCAGAAATTAAAATTTATGGAGCAGAAGAAAAATGGGAGAAGCAATCAGATGTTTCTGTAATGCAACAGAAATGGAGAGAGTGTATAATATAGTGGTCGAGACCAAAATGTTTCATGATGGAAACTCAGTGACTTGGTTCATGGTGGAGAAGAGCTTGGGTTGCCAACATCAACAAGGGAAATGGCAATGGGAAAAGGATGAGGAGAGGTTTGATTATAGAAAGAGCCTTAAAATACTGAAATTAAATGAAAGTAATATCTTAAAAGAGAGGGAGAGAATGCTGTCTGTACATTGTTGTTTGCAAATGATGAATTAGTAATATCAGATGTTTTAAATTATATGTTTAGAAAACTGAAATAAGTGTACAACGTTGGGGAATAGAATAAATATGGATAAGATTAATTATATGGTAACTGGAAATGAAGAAGTAAATGATTTAATTCTGGAAGAAACAGAAAAATTGATCAAAGATTGTGGTGAATATAAATATGTAGGTGTTAAAATTACAAAGATGGTCAGCATGAAATAGAAATGGAGAGAATCGCAAAAGGAAGATCAATGATAAAGTTAGTAAATGAAATACTGTGGGATATTTTTAAAAGAACCAAAATAAATAGTAGATAATGTAGAACACTATATATAACAACTTAATAAAATCCCTCTGTCTACTTATTGCACCAGTATTCAGGAGGGATAAATCACTCCCACTCCACTTGTCTTTTGCTTTAGCTATTGAGTTATCCAATGAAGTGTGGGCTGGTACACGGAAAACAAGTAAAACGTCACTGGTGTGAACACAGCAATTTTATAGTGTTGAAAAATTTAACAGGATGTTGTTTATATCATTGTAACTCAAAAACTAAAATCCTTATTCCAGTTCTGAAGTATGTTAAAGAGAACAAATTTGAGATGATGATGTGTGATTGGTCTCCCTGTATAAAAAAATCTGATGTGTTACACTCACATGACTTTCTCTACCCTTGTACAAACGCTTATTGTCCATTTGCTTCATGTTAATGGAGATGTTAATCTTATTGCTAATTTTCTTGTAGGTGCAAGGGGAATATGGTAGGCTTTAAGCGATAGTCAAATATTTTAACGTTGGTTGCTATGTGGCGCATTCCATTCTCTTTGTATGTCCAGGACAAAAAAAACGAATAATGAATTCCCATTTGAGAAAAACTATTGGAAAATTTAAGGGAATAACAAGCAATATCTCGAAAATGGTCACTCAGCAAAAAAAAATGTATATGATATAAATTATATATTTTAACACAATCTACATTTTTTGTGTAGTAAAATTTTGTCTATCTCTTATGGTTTACCAGTTATGCAAAAGTTGTTCAGAATGAAGAAGACTTTTGGAGACATTCCCAGAAAATTCGAGATATACATTTCATTTGTCATGAAAATGTCTTAAACATATGATATTTTAATCAAAATCGTTAGAGCCATTTTTGAGAAAATTAAAATTTTCGAAGAATGTTCCATGTAAAGTGTAATCTGGGTTGGGGAGATTTTCTTGAAAACCTTCGTGTCGCATCTCTGGAAGATACTGAACCTAAATACCAAGTTTGGTGTTTATCCGACTGTTCGTTTCTGAGGTATGTTGTTCACAGACACACACACACGGACATGTTTCCAAAAATGCTTTTTTTGGATTCAGGGGGTCTCAAAACATGCATTTCCAGTGAAATCTCGGTATCGAATTTTTGGGTGGAATACAATATTTCCACTACTTACTATACGTAGTAGAGAAAGTAATAATGTTGGAATGAGAATTAATTACCAAAATTCAATAATTATTTTTATCCATGTCAGCAGTTAATTATTTTGATCAATGAAGAATGAAAGACTCTCACAATGGATATCAGCAGGAAGAAGAAAGGTTACATGTATTTGACAGGAAGGATTAGGAGATGAAGATTGGGAAGACAGAGAAACATGTAGAAAAGTAATTTGGGCACAGCAAGATGCATCGGTATTGTAAAACTGTTAATAATAATATCTTAAAAGAATGTGAGAATAATCAGGAAAGTATGCCAAATAAGAGTGGGTATATGCATTTACTACAGAGAAATATAGAATGAATGTTTTGAGAGATAAATGGAGTGTATGGAAAATAATGTGGAAGGTTTCTGGAAAGAAGCAATAAAAAAGATTTGAAGTCATTGAAAATTAAAGTTTATGTAGTGGAATAGTACAATGCTTTTCTTTCACACTGCAGCCACCACACAGTGACTTGTGCGCAGTACACTACAGCTTGGACTCCCACCAAAACAGTTATAATACAGGGAGAGCCAAAAGACTACGAACCGGCTGCACGGTGGTTTTCCTGTCCACATCCTTGACGCTCATTGCCATCTGCCGCTGTCATAGAAAGGCGCGGATGAAACCATACAACATTTTCAAAACTACTTCTAAATGCTTTACTTAACAACTTTATGAAAGTGTGTTTGAGGATAGAATTATTAGACGAGATTTGTGGCCCCCCCCCCAACCTAACCCCCTGCGATTTCTATCTCTGGGGTAACTTAAAGCAAAGTGTACAAGACAAACCCACACCCTCTGGAAGAATTAAAACAAAGTATCCGCCAGGAAATTGCCAGCATTTCTCAACGTGAACCACGGCGAGTGATGGATAGTTTCCTATAGAGGTGGCAAAAATGTATGGATGACGGTGGACTGTTTCAGCATCTCCTTTCATAAAGTTGGTAAGTAAAGCCTTTAAAGGTGGTTTTAAAAATGTTGTATGGTTTCATGCGCGCCTTTCTATGATAGCGGCAGACAGCAATGAGCGCCGAGGACGCAGACAGGAAAAACACTGCGCAGCCGGTTCGTAGTTTTTTGGCTCTCTCTGTATCTGTGCAACTGCCTCATGTTCGCATGTTTACAGTTACAGTTACAATGATAATAAGTACATACCTTATCATAAGAGATGTTGGAACTGTTATCCTTCTTTATCCACATATTTCTGGCATCTTAAGAACTTTTCATTTACATTCAAGAGTTCAGTATCTAAAATTGAGTGAGTTTCTTGCCTGATGTTTTCTTTTAGTTGCTCCAATGTATAGGGTTTGTTGCATACACCTTATTACTTTCTCTACTATGTATAGTAAGTAGAGGAAGTATTGTATTCCATCCAAAAATTCAATACCGAGATTTCACCGGAAATATATGTTTGAGACCCCTGAATCCACAAAAAGCATTTTTGGAAACGTCCGTGTGTGTGTCTGTGAACAGCATAACTCAGAAACGAACAGTCGGATAAACACCAAACTTGGTATTTAGGTTCAGTATCTTCCAGAGATGTACACCAAGGCTTTCAAGAAAATCCCCCCACCCCAGATTACGCTTTACATGGAACGTTTTTGAAAATTTTAATTTTCTCAAAAATGGCTCTAACAATTTTGATTAAAATATCATATGTTTAAGATATTTGCATGACAAATGAAATGTATATCTCAAATTTTCTGGGAATGTGTCCAAAAGTATTCTTCATTGTGAATGGCTTTTGCATAACTGGTAAACCATAAGAGATAGACAAAATTTTACTACACAAAAAATGTAGATCACATTAAAATACACAATTTGTGTCATATACATTTTTTTGTTGAGTGAACCATTTTCGAGATATTGCTTATTATTCCCTTAAATTTTCCAATACTTATACTTTTTCTCATATGGAAATTCGTTATTCATTTTTTTATGTCCTGTTAATGCAAAGAGAATGGAATACTCCACATAGCAACCAGCTCTTAAAATATTTGGCTATCACTTAAAGCCTACCAATTCCCCTTGCATCTACAAGAAAATTAGCAATGAGATTAACATCTCGATTAACATGAAGCATATGGAGAATAAGCGTTTGTAAAAACAGTTTGTACAAGAGCAGAGAAAGTCATGTGAGTGTAACACATCAGATTTTTTTTCATGCAATCATCAGAGTTGGGTAAATTTCTGTAATTGGATATTGCAAAATGTCAATGATAGAGTAACTGACCCTGTTTAATATTCTTCTCTGACGAAGCATGGTTCCATTTGTATGGCTATGTTTCGTCACAAAAACAGATACTGAAGCACTGAGAAACCTGATTTCATACGTGAGATTCCCTTGCATGACATGAAAATTGATTTGTGGTATGCAGTAAATGCATGCAGGATAATAGGACCTATATTTCCTGAACAATAAATGCAGAGAGAGACAGGAATAGCTTACGCCATTTTTTGAACAGGTGACTGATGTTGAATGTCAGTCTGGGTACTTCCATCAAGATGTTTAAAGGATTAGGGACCTCAAGATCACCTGATTTACTGCATGCAATTTTCACCTATGGGGAAACTTGGAAAATAAAGTGTCGGCAACAAATCCTCTGAGGAAACTAATTCAGTAGTCGGCTATTTAAAAGCAACTGCCTATATGCTGGCCTTAACATTCTGTATTATTTCCATGACATTGCGACAAACAACTGAATAACGACAGTACTTAAAAGAATGGTAAGTATTGAAAAATTCAAACAAATAACAATGAATATCTGTGAAAAGGCTGAGGCCAGAGGAAACGTTATTTGAAATAAATTGTTTATATTGAAGAAATGGATATTTTTGTATGTAGTACATTTTTGTCTACCTCTTATGGTTTACCAGTTGTACAGAATTATACAAAAGTTCTTCCAAATGAAGAGGAGTTTAGAAGTTTTCCCAGAAAATTCAAGATATAGATTTTATTTGGCATGTTTCTAAAATATAGGGTATTTGAATAAAAATTGTGCTATTTTTGAGAGAGGAAAAAAAAGAAGGATAAATTTATTATGTAAAGAGTAGTTTAGGGTGGGAGGATTTTATTAAAAATCTTCATGTTGCATTTCTAGAAAATGCTGACGAAGTTTAGTATTTGTTGGACATTTTGTTTTTGAATTCTGCTGTTCATAATCACACACATATCTTTGTTCTAAAACAGCTTTCATTATTCGTGGGGCGACAAAAATATGTACTTCCATCAGCATCTATATATCAAATTTTTGGTTGAAATGCAATACTTGGTACAGGGTAAAGAAGGTAAAAATCTGATGTGTTACACTCACATGACTTTCTCTACTCTTGTACAAATTATTTTTACAAACGCTTATTCTCCATATGCTTCATGTTAATCGAGATATCAAGATGTTAATCTTATTGCTAATTTTCTTGTAGATGCAAGGGGAATATGGTAGGTTTTAAGCGATAGTCAAATATTTTAAGCGCTGGTTGCTATGAGGCGCATTCCATTTTCTTTGCATGTACAGGGCATAAAAAAATCAATAACGAATTTGAGAAAAAGTATAAGTATTGGAAAATTTAAGGGAATAACAAGCAATATCTCGAAAACGGTTCACTCAACAACAAAAATGTATATGATATAAATTGTGTATTTTAATGCGATCTACATTTTGTGTAGTAAAAGTTTGTCTATCTCTTATAGTTTACCAGTTATGCAAAAGTCGTTCACAATGAAGAATACTTTCGGAGACATTCCCAGAAAATTCGAGATATACATTTCATTTCTCATGACAATATCGTAAACATGTGATATTTTATTCAAAATCGTTAGAGCCATTTTTGAGAAAATTAAAATTTTCGAAAAATGTTCCATGTAAAGGGTAGTCTGGGGTGGGGGGATTTTCTTGAAAACCTTCGTGTCGCATCTCTGGAAGATACTGAACCTAAATACCAAGTTTGGTGTTTATCCGACTTCGTTTCTGAGTTATGCTGTTCACAGACACACACACGGACATGTTTCCTAAAATGCTTTTTTGGATTCAGGAGGTCTCAAAACATGTATTTCCGGTGAAATCTCGGTATCGAAATTTCGGGTGGACTACAATACTTCACCTACTTACTATACGTAGTAGAGAAAGTAAAAAAGTAAAATTGAAACTTGCAGTTAGATTATGTGTCCCAGGGCCAAGCAACACTGTTATACTGTTGCTGAAGAATTTAGACCAGAATTATCCTCATATTCCTGTTTATTTCATACAGTGTACATAGTGCCATTAAGTTGTGTAGTTACAAATTCCATGACTTTCAGCTTCATGCTGCCTTGTCCAAACCATTGCCCCACTAGACATTCTCACTGGATTTGTAAAACCAAGTTTGGTTATGGCTTTTTCTGAGCTGTGATGTTAAATGTGATTGTTTTCCCTGTTACTGTAATTGTGGAGCATTTCAAACATGGAAATTATGCCTATGTCTTGTCCAAATTTGGTGCAAGACATTGCAGTACATTTTTGTGAAAAAACAGCCTGAAATGAACCTATAAGTCCTCTTCATTCAGAATAAATTTTGTATACTTTCATATAACTAGTAAACCATAAGAGATAGACAAGAACTTATTATAGAAAACAATGTAGTTCTCTTTAAAACATGCAATTGGCATTAATCATTATTGAGATATTCGTTTTTATTGATTCGAATTTTTTTTTTAAGTGCTAAGTTGCCATTTGTTTGTTTCTTGTAGTCATGCAAAGAATGGAACATTAAATAGAGCATATAGTGACTCACTTTCTAAACTTTTGACTATTGTTTCAGACTCCCGTATCCATCTTGTACCTACAACAAAATGTGTAATGAAACTATATCTGTAAATGTTTGTGTTGATTAACATTAAATAGAAGCATATGCTTCTGTAAGGAGAGTTGATCGAGAAAGTTGTGTGAATATAACACGTCTAATTTTTCATTGCTGGTGTTGATCTATATAAACCATAAGGAATGGTTTAGTTCCACTCCCATATCAAGCATATGGAACAGGCACAAGTTTGTGTAAAGCTTTTACTATGTTTCAGTTTTTAGTAACACCCAGAAAATGCAGTTTTATTAATTTTTTCAAAACTTTACATTACATATAAGTTGCAAGAGGGGAGGAGAGAGGGGGCTAAAGGTGATGTGGGGTGGGAGAATGGAAAGGAGAGAAAGTAAAAAAAAAGGGAGGAGAAAAAGACAGGAGGAAAGATGGAGCTTTTGTTTCAGTAGAATACAGCTTTAGGAAATTAACACAGTAATGGGGCATACCAAAGGAAGGGAATGCAAAGTCCAGCAATTTATTGGGACCAAAGAGAAATGAGTTTGCAATTCCATCAACTATATTTAAACATCTTACAAAAAGAATTTAATCTATAAAGTTTATGTAATATCTGAACACATTAACAGAGTTATGTATAGAACACTTAATAATGCTGGTGGTAGAATATTCTTCTTTGGTAGATTTCACCAAGTTTTCTGGTGGTGTTATGAAGAATGCTGTCTCAGATACTGTGAAAACATCCATAAAATGTTGTTTTAATTATAATACATGTTGTAGGTAGATATTTGTTGTATGTATTTTCCAATTCCATGATTGTCTTAATATTGGCACAAGAAATTGTTTGCTTTTAAAATTAACAATTCCTAGATCTTTGCAGGCATACTGACTCAGAGCTTCCTTTTCTTATAGTTTTTGTTATTTTATTTTTTATTTTTATTTTAGTTTTATTTTATTTTTCTATACTATATAAGATGTATTTATACAAGGGTGGATCAAGTATAAACTGGAATGGTTTCAAATAATTTAGTGAACCAATGAAAATGTACAACTTTTCTATATAGTCTCCCTCCCAGTGAATTGATAATTTTTTTGATTCCTTCCTTGAAGAATGAAGAGGGAAGCGTCTGCAGCCAGTTGTGCACAAACTCCTCCACTCCTTAGTCATCATCAAATCCTTGTCCCCACAGTGCCCTTTAAGGGCTGTGAACAAACACTATTTATGCAGGAATAAATCTGGACTGTAAGGAGGGTATTCCAGAGTTCTCATTGAACCTCTTTCAGCTTTTCACATGTAATACAGCAGTAAATGGTCATGTGGAGAAGAACGACGTTTCATGCATTGCAAATAATATGTGACCTAAGTCTTTCAACACACAACAAAGTGCACCTCTGTGGTGGGGGGATAGTGTGTCTGCCTCACGTTCGAGAGGTCCAGAAGTTGAATCTCGGCTTGGATGATAAGGGTTTTTTTCTGGCGTTTTCCCTTATCCTTGGGTAACTTTAAGTTCTATGGACCCTGGACTCTTTTGAGTATCATTTCACCCATCTCATTAATTCAGCGTCCAATGTGACCTACCTGGTTAAAGAACGTAACCTAAACAAAACAAGCAAACTTACAACGAAGCATCTTAAGACTGGTCTGTGTGGAATCCTGTGCACCACGACAATGTCTCTGTCCACACTGCACTGGAAACAACTCCGTTCCTTCAGTAGTCAAATGTGTGCATCCTACCCACAGTCCAGATGTGGCCTCATGTGAATTTTTCTATTCTCCAGAATAAAAGATAAAGTATATATGGTCTATATCAAAATAATCTTGCATATACATTTCCAAAATGGTTTAAGTGGATGTGATGTATAAAATGTAATTGAGAATATTTTGAAAATATTCAATGAACAGATCTTTTTTTTTTTAAATTTTATTGTGTTCATTCTGAAAACTTATGAAGTGAACCTCATGCCTGTTGTTTTGCTCAGTTTTGGGTAGAATAACTAGCGAAGCATTTATTAAGTGGATGTGCTTGTAGTAACAGAATGATGGATGAAACATTTTGTTTGCAGTTGTTATACCTATGCATAATTTACCTTACTTGTAAACTTAATACTTGCAGAAAGAAATAATTATGCTTTTGCAGCACCTAGGTTACTTATGGGAATCCAAAACGTGAATAAAATGTGCTAGAAATAGGTGAAAACTTGCTATCTTGCTTCTCTTTTGCTTATATCAGGGCATAATGTCCTATTCTCATCTGACTAAAGGCTGGTTTACAACCGCCCGAGAACGGAAACGAGAATGGGAAGCAATGCACCATGCAAGATATTGGTTCACAACCGCCCGAGAACAGTAACCAGAACGGAAAGCAATGCACCATGTAAGATATTGGTTCACAACAGCCCGGTAACGATCACAAAGTGAAAGCCGCTTTTGCGCATTGGGATTTCATTTGTTTTTAACTGACCAATGATATTTTTCACCTACTTCCAATTTAGCCAAGCCAACGTCAAAATTCGATAGAGTAAACATTATCTAAATGCAAAATATCCATTACATTTCCGATCCCTCTAGTTATGCCAAGCTTTCATTCCTTTATTTAATGGCATACATTAAAATTGTTTATTGTTCTTTTTTCATTTCCACCAGTTTTAGCTGTTCTATGTAGCTTTTGCCATTGTTTTTTTAGCTAATAGCCAGTTTTGAGTTGCATATAAACAAACTACAAATGACCCCTTCACCAGATGAAGCAACGCTGATTAGATTTGCGGGTGTCGGGATGAGGTTAGGAAGCACATTTACTACTAATTCCTTCCACTTTCATGTTTCCAGCTTGCGACTATAGAGCACTAGTGGCTGTTTCATGTCACGTCCACCTAGAATAATCTCTAGAGTGAAGAGTCTAATATGCACAATAGGGATCTAATATGCCGTGTCTGGGAACGAGAATGAGAAAGTTAAAAGTTGGGCAACTCTTCTTTCCCGTTCCTGGGGCCCGGGGAGGCTTCCTGTCGGTTGTGAACATTCCCATTTGAATACATGTATTTCAACTTTCTCGTTCTCGTTATCATTCTCGTTGGTTGTGAACCAGGTTTAAAGTTGATGACACATGTTTTTTTTTAATTTATTTATTCACTATACACTTGTCTATTTATGCAGATTTCCTCAATATTCTTTAAATTTGAAATATGAGAGAATAGTTCTTTAGTGTGAGCTAGTTTCTGGAATGATAATCATGAAATAGGGGGTGGGGGCAGTCAATTTAATAAATTCAGTAAAAATCTCACATGGGAGAAGATCTGGCTCAAAAAGTTTGAACCTCTCCTTACAGACTTCAATGTCTCTGAAGTTTTGAACTTTGAAGAAACCCTCAGAGACCAGCTCTCAGAAGAAATCTATTAAACCTATCATCAGCAGATGACGCATAGCTGTGTGTCCTCCAATAAGTTTAGGTTAGGTTTAGAAGGGGGGGGGGACTATTGAAGCCCCAAGCACATCAACCATTACTGATGCATTTTGCGTCCCTTTATTTTCTAGTCTCTCAGAATCCCTGCGTTCTTAAGGAGGCTAGTTTTCTTAAAGAGACCGTATTAAGTTAGCACATTTGTATAAACCCTTGATTAAAGTGTTTAATCCTTTGACCTTGAGTGACTTGCAATCACACAATAGATGGCTTGTCATTTCATCTGTGTCTTTGCAACTCGTACAAGTTGTATCAACTTCTTCATCTATCTTGTATAAGGTCCCTTGAGATAGCCATGTCCTGTTATCATTCCAACTGTCCAACAAATTTGAACTGCTCATATAAAGCAGTTCATGAGTCTTGCCATTGTTTATTATATCAGAGATTGTTATTTTTGAGTGCCTGTGTCCTGAAAATGACTCCCAGTACTCCTTATGTTTTTCAGCAGTCCACCCACTAATAACCTCTGGAACATATCCATAGGATAATCCGAAAATGGGAGTAGTTGATCCTTTGTCAGCTATATCATCTGTCCATTCATTGCCATGAACTCCCATATGTCCTGGCACCCACAACAGCGATACTGTGTAGTGCTCAGCCAATTTCATGAGAGACTCTTGGCACTCCCAGACAAGTCTTGATTTAACTTCATTCACTTCAAGAGCCTTCAAGGCTGCTTGACTGTCTGAAAGTATAGTAATGTGCTTATTGACATAACCCTTACATATACTTTCCCATGTGCTAGCCAAAATACCATATACTTCTGCCTGGGAAACAGCGGCATATTGACAGAGACCGTATGATAGTCTCTTGCCACAGCCAAAGATTCCTGCACCTGTGCAATGATCAGTCTTTGATCCATCTGTGAACCACATTGATCCACAACAGATCATTTGACCAATCCCTTTTTTCAATTCACTGTGTTCCGGGTAAGATACAGGGAATGCTGTTTCAATTGCCTTCCTGGTTATCATTTTGTCCAAAATCATGTTATCTAGGCAGCAAAGTTCAGATTTCTGTAATAAATAGAGTTTAGATTTTCAATTCCATTGCATCTAAGTCTGAAATAAGACACTCTAGTCTCTGTCTCTAACCAGAGATGGAGAGGTGAGAGATTTAACAAACCTTCCAAAGCCACTTTAGGAATAATCCTAAAAGTGTCTGTAATTCCGACGAAAGCCCTTCTCTGCAACCCAGAAAGTTGAGTCCTGCCACAAGCCTTGTGCTGGGCCACCAAATGAAGGCAGCATAGGATGTAAGGGTGTGATCATAGTGGTGTAGTATACCATTTTAGGTTTCAGCCTTCAATTTTTATCTGCAGATTAAAAAGGCCCTGCAAGCTCTTTTTACACTTTTATGCATCTGTTTATTCCAGTCAGTTAATATTAGATCAAGGTATTAAACATGGGTGGAGAACTGCATTTTTGTCCCTTAGTTTGTGTTGCCTTGTGAAGGGTGCAATAGCCATTTTACTGATGTTAATTGATAATTCACATCAACTAGTTACTCTTTCTAGAACTGCTTATAGCACCTCAGAAACAGTTCCAAGAAATTTCGCAAAGCAATGGTGAAATAATCCACTATTGTTCAAATCATCCACAACAAGATGCCAGAACAATGGCGAAAGAATACCTACTTGCAGACAGCCCTTTTCCAGATAGGCATGAATGGTCTCTTGGACAGAGTGTAAATTACATTTCTGTCTTTTAACACAGAGTTGATCCATATACAGTTCCTCTAATAAGTTAGGTAATATACTACAGTAGCTTTGCATTTACAAAAGCTGATTCCCCTCAATGTGCAATGACAACTGTAATGCCCACTAGAAATCTTCCAGCTAATCAGATAATTTCTCTGTTGAGCTCTTGAGATTACACGCTTTAAAGTGCTCTTTTTGCTGTTATAGTTAAAGGTTTCTAATGTTTTTGTATATTTTGTACTACAAACAGATGACAGCAGTGGGCATGACTTAAGGAGAGTTAACTGAGCAGTAATTGTAATGAGTAATGCATAATATGTATTATTGCAAGCAGTATTTTACAAATTTGCATGCATACAATTGAATGTTGAAGGATGCATACAGCTATCTCTTTGTTAGTGTGCGTGCGTGCGTGCGTGCGTGCGTGCGTGCGTGCGCCTCCCTAAAAGAAACCACAATAAATAGACAGAAAGTTTCCTGTAGTAACACAAGCAGTGAACATGTAAACTTATGGCCTTGAATTGTGGATGTCTGGAGTCTATTCCTGTTGATTTCATATACAGAGACACGTGTCTCTCGTCAGATGTATAGTGATTGAGCAATGGGTGCACCTGGTCAGTTTAAAACTGGTGGTGTTTGAGGGATGGAGCTCAAATCGGGTATATCTGTGAGCACTTGGGACAGCCAGGCTTTGTTCACAAGACTGCATGTGTTCTTGTAGTAGTTCAAATGGGGAACACAACTATAATCACAGAAGCCTTACAAGAAAATAATCCACATATGAGATTTCAAACAGACAGATGTTTCAACACTGAATATTTGTAACCAAAACACACTTTATTGATTTATGGTTTTCAAGTGCAGTATGACTAAACCACGTTACAATGCTACGCTTACTGCAGCACTCTTAGCTCAGTGGTAGAGAGCTTGCTGTTCCAGGGGTTGCAAGTTCAAATCTGCATGGAGGTACTCAGTTTCTTTTTCCCCTTTCATTTTAAATACACGAGTAAAACTATAACTTATTTTCTTCACTTTTTATGTATGTAGTACTTATTAAGTAGTCCATCATACCGGTAGATGGCAGCCGTGACATTAATTTATTGTTCAGAATGAGGTTCCATTCTCAATTAATTTTATAACCAACATTTCATCATTATTGTGTAGTTATATTTGTAAGTAAAATGAAGTAACACAAGCAATATTATTTATCTATATTGTAGTAAACAAGTTGTAAAAGATACCAATCCACTATGGAGAACTGAATTCAGCTGCTTGTGTAGAAGTTAAGCAGTTTAACCACTGTTCCACACCCACCATGGTGTGGATGTAGCCCAAATCAGTGTTTTGTGGTCTGTATTATAGAGTTAGTCAAAGCAGCACACAGAAGACGATTGTGAACCGCTCACTCACTCAGAGGGGCTTTGAAAAAATATGAGAGACTGGTCATTTTTAGTTTGATCTAGTGTACATTATAAGTTTGATTTAGTTCAACTTTCACTGTGACTTCAGTTGTCTTTGTGACATAGCCGCATAATGAAGTACATGTAAAGTAGCCTCTTCTTCCAGATGGTTCATCCACTGGGGTATTAAACACAAGAGTCTCTAATCTCTTGTGGAAGCAGCGCCCACTGCATGTCCAAAACTCACTCGGAGAACAGCACTTTTTGTCACATCACAAGCACACTGCATATAGCCGGTGAAAATTTCCACAGAACAGTCTAGAATTTTCTGGAAGCAGAGAGAAGGAAAACTTCCACAAGATTCTGGTTATCTGTCAATGTTTATCTCTTACCAGACAGCTGGTCAGCACTAACAACTGATAACTCGACAGTAACTGTGTCACAATATAGATGTATTGTTGCTGACAGTATGTTATGATTCATTCATCCATTCTTGGCAGAAACATGTGAAGGGAGGAGATCATTGTGTTTCAATACTGGAACAAAGAATTATAGCTTGACACAAAAGAACCCGGATCAGTCAAGTAACAGTGGACTAAGAGTATGTTTTTACGGTTATGTGTAAACACTTGTGAATGTACTTAATTATTATTTTGGAAGATATTTGGAACATTTTTTTTTAAATTGGAATGGTGGGAACTGTTTCTGAGAAATAACTGGTTGTCACTCCTATATAACTTTGAAGCACACAATATATAGAAAAATGTTAGCCTTATATCTTTTCATTTGCTTAATCTATACATATAATAAAACAGCAACCAAAATGTTCTTGTTAATTTTTTATTTTGGATGAATAATTAAAGTTATATACGTTGTGTTGGACCCAAATATTGCATTTTAAAAATAAACCTGCTTGGTATGAGTTAATGTGTTATTTACCTTTTCATGCAGGAATGGCCAAACTGATTTTAATGAAACTTGGCATACAGTCCCATTTATACATTCAAAGTTGAAGGGACCAAGAAAAAAAATTGAATTATTCAAGATTTCAAAATACAAAAGTTTGATTTTTTAAATTTTTTTTAATTAAAACAGGTCTAAATTAAATGAAATTATAGGAAGGACAATATTACAGTGTGTACGTACAGTTTTTGATGTTAAAACTCAGGTTCAGTTCAGATTCAAAGTTTTTTAAAGAAACTTGATATCTTTGTTTGTTTTTTAGCATTTAACCTTTGATTCACACAAAACACTTCTAGTTTATTGAGTGATTGAAACATTGTTTCACTCACATTTTGTTGTCCCTCAACATAATGCCTTAATTGTTGTAAGTGATCCATGGCCTCAGCAATTGTAGGAATTGTTTTCACGGGTTGTTCTGGTTCTTCTTCATCTGAAGCCTCCTTGAACCACTTTTTAACGCATTCATCGATGTCAGGATTTTCAGGCCCTTTTGCTCTTTTTTTACTTTTGTCACTGTTTGTGACTACACTGTTCAAATTTTTGTTCTTATTTTTGAGGTACATAGACAACGTATTCTGGGGGATTTCAAAATCTGTTGCAATGTCACACTTTTTTTTAAAACCTTTTTCCACTTTGCAAATGGCTGCTGCCTTTTCAGTTAAAGTAAGAGTTTTGTAATTTATACCTTTAGGTTTGGAGAGAGCCATGGTCGGCTCAGTTCACTACTTAAACGTACAGTGATGATTTTGATGTAACTGTGTACACTGTTTAAAAATGCTTACTTTACTGCACGGGAAGTTATATGCTGCAAACGTAGCAGGTAGACAATGGACTGGGTGCAGTGTTCACAATGACAAGTGCCTTGTAAGAGGCTAGGGGCTGGCAACAAGTTCCTAGAATTGAAAAAGAACCTTGAGTAACTAACATTTCTTACCAGCAGGAGAGAGAATTACAATATGATGCATTTCCTGGAATAAGTTTGACTAACATAATTTTTTCAGTCATTCTCCTTGAATGTTATATCGAATTATCCAAAAGAAATATTGATTTAAAGAAGGCTTTTGTATAAGAATGTCAAGGGACCATGTTAAAACCTCGAATTATCCACAATTTCGAATTAAAAACGTTCAAATTAATCAAGTTCGACTGTATAAGGATGTTATACTTTCCTAAAATCAGAAAGTTAAAATATCTTGTTCATTATTCAGTTCATTGAAGAAAGGAAAAAAATGAGTTAGTAAGTGTAATTTTTATGACAAGTTTTGTTATTTACAAAATTTCAATAGGATGAGTATTTAAGAAATTATATCAATTTTTACTTTCTTTACCACATAAGATAATTGGAGAAAAGGTATTGCATTCCACCCAAAAATTTGATACCGAGTTTTCACCAGAAATACATGTATTGAGATCATCTAAATTTAAAAATGCATTTTTAGAAAAATGTCTATGTTTAAGTCTGTGAGCAGTGTAACTCAAAAACAAAAAGCCTGATAAATACCAAACCTTACATTTAAGTTCAGTATTTTTCAAAGATGTGACAAAGATTATAAAAAACAATCCCTACCCTTTACAAGGCATATTTTTAAAATTTTTTATTAAAATACCATGTGTTAAAGATATTTACTTGGCAAATGAAATGTATATCTTGAATTTTCAGGAAATAGCCTGTGAAGCCCACTTCATTCAGAAGTAATTTTGTATAACTTGTATATGTTAAGTGATATATGAAAACATACCACACCACAAATGTAAATCTCTTTAAAATACACAGTTTATTTTAAATAACTTTTTTAGTGGAATAAATTGTTTTCAAGATATCCGTTATTAATGGTTTGAATTGTTCAATGGTTTGTCATTCTTTTAAAGTCCTGTGGGTATTCAGTTGTTTCTTGCAACTCCATGGAAAGCGAATGGAATTTTAAGGCCAGCATATAGCATCTAGCTCTTAAACATTTGATTATCACTATTCCTTTTATATCTGTAATAAAATGTTTAATGCAGCTATTTCCAGAAAGATTTATCTTGATTAAAATGAAATAAATAGAAGAAAAATCTGATGTTACATCCACATGACTCTCTCTATCCTCTATACTCACTAGTGGGTATACAAATATTCTTATGAAAGTTTGTTTCCTATCTACTTCATTTTAATCCAAATAAACATTTGCAGAAATAGCTGCATTACACATTTCATTTTATATATACAAAAGGAACAGCCATAGTCAAATGTATAAGAACTGATCGCTATATGGTGCCTTAAAATTTCATACTCCTTCCATTACATCATGAGAAACAACTGAATGTTGACAGGACTTTAAAAGAATGACCAAGTATGGAACAATTTGAACCATTAATAATGGATATATCGTAAATGCCTGATGCCACAAAAAAAGTTATTTGAAATAAATTGTGTGTTTTTGAAGAGATGTACAATTTTTGGTGTAGTAGTTTTTGTCTATCACTCAACGTTTATCAGTTATGCAAGATTATACAAAATTTCTGCTGAATGAAGGGGACTTTGCAGGCTGTTCCCAGAAAATTCAAGATAAACATTTTATTTGTCATGTATGTTTAATATACAGTGTTTTAATCAAAATTGTTACAGCCATTTTTAAGAAAATAAAATAATTTTTTCTAAAAATCTTCCATGTAAAGGGTAGTTTGGGGTGGAGGGATTTTCTTGAAAATCTCCATGTCGCATCCTTGGAAGACACTGAATGTAGATACCAAGTTTGGTATTTATCCAACTTTTCGTTTTTGAGTTATGCTGTTCACAGACGCGCACATGGACCTTTTTCTAAAAATGCTTTTTTTGGATTCAGGGGCCATCAAAACATATATTTCTGGAAAAATCTTGGTTTTTGGGTGGAATGCAATACCTGCTCTACTTGCTATGTACTTGATAGAGGAAGTAATAAGCTTTCATAAAAATAAATAATAGAGGGTAAGAAAGCCATGTGAATGTAACACATCACAGGTTTTGTTAATGTATGTAACCCAATTACCATGTGAAAGAATATAGTTTGGTTGTGTAAATAGTATAAGAAAGAAACACAGGTTTGTATACTATTAAGCCTTTTGTTTATGTTTTAATTTTTATTGGCGCCCCAGTAAAGAGAGAGAGGGATTGAGATACTGAAAAGAGAGACGGCAGTATATTCACATTTAATGCAGTAAAGTGTGCAGAGCTGGGCCCAATGTGGTTCTGAGTCCAAGATAAAAGCTGCAGGTCCTCTAATTCCACCAGCATCATCACCACCCTACCATCGGAGACAAGTATTCCACCTGCTGGGTGCCTCCACATCCAAAATGGGCCGAGTCGTTGCTTGGTGGAATGATGTATTCTCATAGGCCATATGGGGAGTGTCAGAAACAACAATTGATCCACTTTTGTATTAGTTTCTACTAATCCATTTGTAGTAAATTTTCTGTGTGCTACTCTCATAGCTGTTTATTACAATGTTTTATTTTTGTGTACAGAAGCGTCATTCCATAAAGCTGCTTCATGCAGAAGGGAACATCATCACATATGAAGTGCAACAAGCAGGATCCTAGCTCGTAGCAGTTCCTTGCTGAGGAACGAGAGTGGGCATGATGTTGTACATATTTCATGTGGATACTGGCAAGATGATGGCCTTTGACATGAACCTGGCCTTGGAGTGGTGAGTGAAATATCAATCTAACTTGCAAAACCAACTTATCCATTTCTGTGTAAGGATGTACTTAGCTAAAATGTTTGTCAAATTAATAAAGTAACGCATTTTATGAGCTGATCGTTCCTGAAGGTATGAAAAAAGTGTTTTGTGTGTCTTTATCCCAGTTATTAGGATCATCCAATAAGTAAGATTCTCTGCTGTAGGACTACTTACCTGTAGTAAGTAAAAGTATTGCATTCCACCTGTAAATTTGATATGGAAATTTCACTGGAAATGTACATTTTGAGGTCCCCTGAATCCAAAGAAAGCATTTTTAGAAAAAAAGGTTTATGTGTGAATCTGTCAGTCTGTGAACAACATAACTTAGAAACAAAAAGTCGGTGGAATCCCAAACTTCGTACTTAGTATCCACCAAGAATGCAACAAAAAGATTTCCAAGAAAATCCTCTCACCCCAAACTTTTATTTTCTCAAAAGTGACTCTAATGTTTTTATTTATGAGGGGTGATCAGAAACTAAGGTTACAAGGCCAACATTCCTGGAGTTTCGTCTGCTATAGAGAAATTAGTAGTGTGCAGTAATTCTAATACATGCAGTTGGCAACTGTGCAGAGTTTTAGTCGCCTGCCACCTAGAGCGCTGGTTGTAGGTAAACACAAATGGCGACTCGTTTGGAAAGCTGGTCTCATGAAGAAGTCTGCTCAGTTATTCGATTTCTGCGGGTGAAACATGTAACAGTGGCTGATTCACTGGTAGAGGTTTACGGAGGGACTGTAATGTCTTGTCGCGGAATGATTTCGAAAGTTTGCAGCCAGTAGAGAAAACGTTACAGACGAGGATTGCAGTGCCTAACCCAGCATGGTATCAACAAATACTGCTGATCCAGGACAACAGGAGGAGAATCATATTACGGCATATGATGGTAGAATCAGGAATGTCATTTGGAAGCATTTGTCACATTGCTCACAATATTCTGCAGTATCGGAAAGTTTATTCCTGATGGGTTCCACAAAATCTGTCCAACCAACCCAAAGAGGAGCAAATGGGGCAAATCTGCAACTTTTACAATGGTTCTCCATGGAAGGGAACAGTTTTTTTCACTGCATTGTCATGGGTGATGAAAATGGATCCAGCACTACACCCCTCCTCTCCAAAGAGGTTATAAGGTGATGGCCACAGTGTTTTGGGACAGTGTGGGTGTCATACTTATGGAGTTTTTCGAAGAGGGCACACAGTGACCGCTGACCGATACTGCGAGACCTTAACACAATTGTGCAAAGCATTCAGGAGGAAATGTCCAGGACTTCTCACCGAGGGCGTCATCTTCCTTCACGATAGTGTGCTACCTCATACTGCCCAGAAGACCACCACGCCATTGAAGCAGTTTCACTGGAACATCAACCACCCGTCCTAAAGCCTGCTCCGAGTGGCTTTCATCTTTTTCCTCACTTGAAGGAGCACCTAGGAGGCCGACGGTTTGCTTCAGATGAGGAGGTGAAACATTTAGTGACAATGTGGTTGAACATGCAGACAGGATTTTTACCTGGAGGGAATATTCACTCATCCTTGAAGAATATGTATTTTTAGGAGGAGGAGTATTATATTTTGACTGTTGGGGAGCCGAACTTGAACTAGTTGCAACCGCACGTATGGTAAAAGCTTTCCGGTATCCTTCGCTCCAAGTTTAAAAATATTAACTTTGTGATTTGACTGTTTCTTTAAATATTATATATTTATGTTTGCCTTGGCTGCGTCAGTATTATTGTTAGAGACATGGATTTCTTTGCAGGGCATGGTGCGGCTAAGAATGTAGGCTTACACAGATTATAATTTGTACTTCACTCCTTTTATTAATTCTTTAAACGATTACAATAACACTTCACTGATATAGAGAGCTGTGAGATTCTTTTATTAAATACTTGCACTTTTTAAACATGTAAACTGTTTTCGCCTCACACTGAATATGTATTCAACTTCTCGAGGACATGTCTCGCGTCCAGTTAGTAACGCTGTCTACTAGCAACGCGTCTACAAGAACTGACTTCTGAATTTGTACAATTTGCCCTATTTCAGTTGGCTATTCCTACTCCAATAGAATACTTTCATTTAACTTAAGCTTCTTTCTTGTTGTTGATTGGCTATTTTATAAACTGTTTCAAAGTTTACATTATTGTTGCTCCAATAATGACTAGTAGCATTATTAAACCTTCTAATTTATTATTGCCTCAGGGCTACCTCATTGTTAGCAACTTTTAACCTATTATTCTCACAGCTCCTATATTAAATTACGTAATACATTCACATAACATTATTACACATGTATACAATAATATAAACATATACAATGACTGTAATATACACTTTTATATGTCGTTACATACACATATTGCTTTAAGGCGGGCTGTTATTGAATTTTATATTATATAATTAGACTGAAATCATTTAAGTGTTAAAAATACTGCATCACCCTACGAAGCGACAAAGCCTAAACCGATATGGAGACTATGTCAAAAAATAACCTAATGTATGTACTATCAGTTGGCTGTATTAGTTATATGAAATTAAATGTACACGTTTCACTGTAGGCTTTGTTACCCTAGTTTCTGATCACCCCTCATAAAATACCGCAAGATATTTGCGTGACTAATAAAACGTATATCATGACTTTTCAGGGAATAGTGTGTGAAGTCCTCTTCATTCTGAATGACTTTTGTATAATTGGTAAACTATAAGATAGAATCTAATTGCACAAAAATTGTTGTTATCTAATGCCTTTTGTTTGCCAATGAACCCATTAACTGTCTTGCTATCCAATATTACTTTCTCTACTACGTATAATAAGTAGGGGAAGTATTGTATTCCACCCAAAAATTCGATACCGAGATTTCACCGGAAATATATGTTTTGAGACCCCCTGAATCCAAAAAAAGCATTTTTGGAAACATGTCCGTGTGTGTGTCTGTGAACAGCATAACTCAGAAACGAACAGTCGGATAAACACCAAACTTAGTATTTTGGTTCAGTATCTTCCAGAGATGCGACACGAAGGTTTTCAAGAAAATACCATCCCAGATTACCCTTTACATGGAATATTTTTCAAAAATTTTAATTTTCTCAAAAATGGCTTTAACGATTTTGATTAAAATATCATATGTTTAAGATATTTTCATGACAAATGAAATGTATATCTCTAATTTTCTGGGAATGTATTCAAAAGCATTCTTCATTGTGAACGACTTTTGCATAACTGGTAAACCATAAGAGATAGACAAAATGTTACTACACAAAAAATGTAGATCGCGTTAAAATACACAATTTATGTCATATACATTTTTTATGTTGAGTGAACCATTTTCGAGATATTGCTTGTTATTCCCTTAAATTTTTAAATACTTATTTTCTCAAATGGGAATTCGTTATTCATTTTTTTGTCTTGGATATGCAAAGAGTATTAATCTATGGCAAAGAGAATGGTGCACCTAGCAACCAGCTATTAAGATATATGTCTATGCTTAAAGGCTACTGTATTTCTATATTGCCCTTGCAAATACAAAACAAGGGGAACGTAGTACGCCTTAAGCGATAGTCAAATATTTTTAGAACTGGTCGCTATGTGTAAAATGTAATTCTCTTTACACGTAAAACATCGTTTCTGCAAATGTTTATCTCGATTAATATGAAATAGATGGATAATAAGAGTTTGTAAAAATAATTTGTACAAGAGTAGAGAAAGTCATGTGAGTGTAACACATCAGGTTTTTTTCACATAGAGTAGATACATACGGATATGACTGTTCCAACAAAATAGAGGAAATGCTATTGAAGTATGCTGATGTCTGCCATGGCATGCATAAGCGCCTTGTAAGTGGTGAAGATGAGATATGGTTGATGCATATGCTTAATAGTCCTCCCAGCTAGATTTTAAGGACCCATTAACCAATGGCAGGTGTAGTCCTCCAAACATATTTGGGGGTTGTGAGTAGGCAACATAGCCGCTATAATACAAAAAATTGGTACTTACACTAAAACGGCTATATTTTTGCTATTGCTTTTCAGATTTGTACAAAAAAAAATAGATCTCGTTAAAATATACAACTTATGTCAAACATTTTTGTGGTGTTAAGCATTTCCAAGATATTCTTTGTTATTTTTTCAGTTTTTCAAATACTTATACTTTATTCAAGTGGTTAGTCACTATTCTTTTATCTCATGGTCGTCCAAAGAGCATGGAATTTCAAAGCCGTTACATAGCGATCCACTTTTTAAAAATCTTATCACATATAAGCGTATTGTATTCTTCTTATGCCTACAATAAAATTTTTAAATCAGTATTGAAAGTTTATCTGTATGAAATAAGTAGATAGAAGAAAAAGTTTTTATAAAAATAGTTGTAGAAGAGTGAGTAGAGAAAGTCTTGTGAATGCAATGTCAAATTTTTACTTTCTCTACATATCTCTACTACACCCAAAAATTTGATACTGAGATTTCATCGGAAATAGATGTTTTGAGGCGCTGTGAATCCAAATAAAGCATTTTTGGAAACATGTCCGTGTGTCTGTCTGTGAACAGCATCACTCAAAAATGAAAAGTCGGATAAATACCAAACTTAGTATTTGAGTTTAGTATCTTCCAAGGATGCAACACAAAGATTTTCAAGAAAATCCAATTATCCCCAATTACCCTTTACATGGAACATTTTTTGAAAATTTTGATTTTCTCAAAAATGGCTCTAACAATTTTGATTAAAATATGTTTAAGATATTTTCATGGCAAATGATATGTATATCTTGAATTTTCTGGGAATGGCCACAAAAGTCCTGCTCATTCTGAATGACTTTTGCATAACTGGTAAACTGTAAGAGATTTTACACCTCAAAAAAGTGTAGATCTTGTTAAAGCACACAATCTATATCATATACTTTTTCTTGTTGAGTGAACCATTTCCGAGATATTCCTTGTTATTTGTTTGAATTTTCCAATACTTTTTCTCAAATGGGAATTCGTTATTTGTTTTATGTCCTGGACATGCAAAGACAATGGAATGCTCCACATAGCAACCAGATCTTAAAATATTTGACTATCGATTAAAGCCTACCATATTTCCCTTGCACCTACAAGAAAATTAGCAATGAAATAATTTTTGCAAATGTTTATCTCGATAAACATGAAGTAGATAGAGAACAAGCGTTTGTAAGAATAGTTTATACAAAGGAAAGAAAGTCATGTGAGTGCAACACTCAGATTTTAGTTAATTTATTCATAAGGGATCAAGACATCCTCCCTGAAGAACTTTATTCTAAGCCTGGAGGTATATAAAAAGAAATCTGATGTGTTACACTCACATGACTTTCTCTACTCTTGTACAATCTATTTTTACAAACGCCTATTCTCCATATGCTTCATGTTAATCGAGATATCGAGATGTCAATCTTATTGGTAATTTTCTTGTAGATGCAAGGGGAATATGGTAGTTTTTAAGCGATAGTCAAATATTTTAACGCTGGTTGCTATGTGGCGCATTCCATTCTCTTTGCAAGTCCAGGACATAAAAAAAAAAGAATAACGAATTTGAGAAAAAGTATAAGTATTGGAAAATTTAAGGAAATAACAAGCAATATCTCGAAAACGGTTCACTCAACAAAAGAAATGTATATGATATAAGTTGTGTATTTTAACGTGATCTACATTTTTTGTGTAGTAAAATTTTGTCTATCTCTTATGGTTTACCAGTTATGCAAAAGTCGTTCACAATGAAGAATACTTTTGGAGACATTCCCAGAAATTTCGAGATATACATTTCATTTCTCATGACATTATCTTAAACATATGATATTTTCATCAAAATCGTTAGAGCCATTTTTGAAAAAATTAAAATTTTCGAACAATGTTCCATGTAAAGGGTAATCTGGGGTGGGGGGATTTTCTTGAAAACCTTCGTGTCGCATCTCTGGAAGATACTGAACGTAAATACCAAGTTTGGTGTTTATCCGACTGTTAGGTTTTGAGCTATGCTGTTCACAGACACACACACACACACACGGACATGTTTCCAAAAATGCTTTTTTTGGATTTAGGAGGTCTCAAAACATATATTTCCGGTGAAATCTCGGTATCGAATTTTTGGGTGGAATGCAATACTTCCCCTACTTACTATACGTAGTAGAGAAAGTAAAAATGTGTAGCAAAAATAATGGGAATATAAGATTACGGAAATGTGTTGATGTTTTCAGTGTAACGCAACTGAAAGATGTAATAGAAAGAAACTGTGGCATTCCTGTAGACAAGCAAGTCCTGCTAGTGAGTGGAGGAGAGAGTCTGGATCCTAATGCAAGAGTGTGTAGCTATTCTGCTGGGACGGACACAAATCCTATCTATTTATTCAGCAAGAACACCATTGAGAGTGGCACTCCACCTTCACTCAGCCTAGAGCTAGGACCAGGTAATAGCTTATTGTACTTCTTAATGCTAGATCACCAGATAAGAGAGCAGTCCATTACATCTATATGACAGTTCAAAATAGTTGTATCAGCATGCTGAATTATATGCCTAGTCTAGCTATAAGTTCTGTTACAAAGCTTTTTTATTGTGGCAACAATGTATTACACTGTTTTTTTAGTTTGGCTATGACACATATCATCCACATGTATTCTGTGCTTGAAAGGGGATATACCGCACATGTATATATACACATAGACATATAAATCAATATTAAACAAGAATTATACAAAGGCAGATTGTAACTTAGATAAGTAAGGGACGGGCGAGCTAACTATACCCCCGCCGCTGTATCTTTGCACTTGACAGTTCGTGTGGCTTCGCGTAAGGTTGGCTAAATTGTGGTTGCGGTGTTGTCAAGAGTGGCTAGTAAACAACAACAGCTGATTGTTCTCCTTTCTATCGTGTCTAAGTCTCATACAAAAAGTGTATGTAAGTAGCGAACATCAATGAATAATATCTATTTTGTATTATTACTGTTAATTGAAAATAACTCTGCATAAACATTGCAGCATATGTAGAATAAATTATGCACTTTTGACAATATAGAAACAAAATAATACAAACTTTCTGCTACAATGAGGAGAAATAAAACAAATTATAAGCATGCCATAACAAAGTTATTTTCACTCACTGCAATGGCTCAATTCCATCGAAATCCCCGTTGTCATCGTCGTCATCTTCACCAAGACGTATCATCAATGGTTCACAGTCACTAATAATTCTGTCTATTTCTTGTGCTTTTCGAATTAGCTTATTCACATGATCTGCTTTCTTCTTCCACGAAGCCGCGTCCACCGTAGCCTTGTGAATAACAGTTCTCGTGCTTAGTCCAAGAGCTGCTGCAGTTCGTTGTACGGCTTTATCGGCAGGAATAGAGGGATTGCCGTGAAGCTTCACGTACTCCTTTTCCTGTTCAAAGAATTCCCGGGTTTTCCTTAATAGTTCCACTACCTGACTATTAAGTAGCACACCTCGGCACAAAGGATTTTCACTTCGTGAATCATCACTCGGCGATCGGCGTCGTTTTTCAGACATTGTCGCACTTAAGTTTTGTTTAAATAAATAATATGAATGAAATATATATAATATATATAAATGAGCAATAACAAAACTATCAAACAATAACCACAAATATAAATAACAATGAACAATATGTAGCTTGCAAAGAACAACTCGACGCTCATACTAGAGATTCACAAACTGAAGCACGTGGTTGGGAATAGTTACATCCGGCAACAGAGCTGATTGTAGTTCCAGTTACGCTTTGTCATCGACCTTCCGGAATGCTGCCTTGTGATTGGCTTAGGAAGTCAAACGGTTGAAGCTTCTCATCTGTTTTTTTGCGAGTGTACCAACTTAAACGCTAGCTGTCAAGTGCAACGTTACAGTGCCGGGGGTATAATTCTAGGTAGAGCCCACCTTTCACCAAGCTAATGAGCAACTGTAGCAATAAGGAGAAATAGAAAGAGATAGATATAGAGAGGAAAGAGACAGAGATATTGAATCTGCTTCCAGATGCATCACTGGGATGTGTATGCGAAATCTTTTGGAGCAGAATATTCTCATACATAATAAGGTAACGCGGTCTGAGAACCAATTAGATATGCCGTTACATTTTGAGGCGTGGAGGTGAATGTCATTAGGTTTAGGTATAAAAGGGGAAAGAAAGCCCCAGATTTTCACTCTCTTATAGAATCTTGTCGACACACAGTGATACTCTCTGGACGACAGATGCAGTGTGTGCATTGGGTGGGAAGTGTGTGCAGTTATATTAGGCTCCTAATTTATTATAATGGTGGGAATTTTTATAATGGGAAAAGCTAGCCGCCCATAAGTATTTATTTTATAATAAACCACATTTTTAAGGGAAATGCAGTGTATTTTAATTTGCCTCACCTACGAAAACCCTGAGATCCGAGAAATTATTTAGGTAATTGATTAGGAATGGAGAATACAACAGCCGACAAGCAGCAATAGCCGGAGACTAGAATGCTGCAGCAGAGGGCATCAACCTGAGGAACAATTTTTTCCAGCTACAATTCATACACAACGCTTACCTGCTACATGCTAAATGCACATATTATTATTTAAAATGCTCCCCTTTGCCCTGATACAGGACCTAACTCTATTAGGCCATTCATCAATAGCAGCACGCACTGTCTTATGGGGGAAATTTACCATTGCTGACTTCAGGGATCACTTGAGGGATTCAGTATTGGATGCTTTTTATTACAAGCAGCACCCTTAAGCACTGACATAGCTTATAATCCAAGGGGTTGAAGTCAGGCTGCTAGAGGCCTGGTCTTGGGTAGCAATAAAATCTGGAACATTTTTCTCAAGTTAAGATCAAGTAGATCTTGCCTTATGGACTGGTGCAGAATCTTGCTGGAAGGTCCAGTGCCCTCTTGAACAAAGTGGTGGTCAAGTTTTCCACCACAACCTCAAGGAGGGTTGTTTCATGTACTCTGGCCAGTGTCTTTAATCCCTTTTGGCAGAAATGCACCTTTGTGACACCATCGTAACTTACTGCCCATCAAACCTTCACTGGGTGGGATGGTGGCCCCTCTGGATCTTTGGGATCCGCTCACAAGTTTTTGCAGAAGTCCTGTCACACAGTCGGTCATTTTGGTGGTTGTAGCCGTGTTCAATGTTAAAATTTTTTGGAGTTAAGAAATGTGCAATACCCCAGCAACAAGCCTTAAGCTCTGAGCAATTTGGACATTGATCCCTTGGAGATGTTCATCTCACAAGCCATCAATTTTTGCTTCCTCACTGGATTTCTTTTAATACAAGCTGTTGCTGCTGCTTTCACTGCTGTTCTTACCCTCACAGAGCATGGACATCCTGATTTTGGTTGGTCAGCAATTGTACCAATTTCATAAAGCACTGAGTGGTGTGGTAGACAAACATCCTACTGATTTTCAGCTTCTTAAGTACTAGAACCAGCAGTAAAATTCACCTAGAAGCAGCCAGAACAAT
The DNA here is from genome assembly GCA_030765065.1 of Deroplatys truncata. NCBI lineage: Eukaryota > Metazoa > Arthropoda > Insecta > Mantodea > Mantidae > Deroplatys > Deroplatys truncata. The sequence continues at coordinate 311,661,141 of CM060975.1, read as the reverse complement.
TAAAAAGATCAATTCAATACTGCATACCGGCATCTAAATGTATAACTCAATAACCAATGAAATCACTGACAAACACCCAGTTAGATTTAGAAAGAAGGTCAAAAAGTTCTTGACCGACCAATGTTGTTATAGTACCCAGGAATTCGATGAATATTTCACTAATTGTAAATAATGTTTATCTATAGTTATTTAAAGTCTGTAATTGTAAAATTGTGTATGACGAAGCCATGAAATTGTAACAAATTTCCAAAAGGTGAAGAAGTTATTTTGTTATAGGAGTTGTATTGTAGTTCAACTGTTGGGGAGCCGAACTTGTAATAGTTGCAACCGCACGTATAGTAAACAGTTTCCTATAGCCTTTGCCCCAAATTTACTTTAGGTGACCTTTGCCCCAAGTTTAAAAAAATATTAACTTTATAATTTGACTGTTTCTTTAAATATTATATTTATGTTTGCTTCAGTTGCGTCAGCATTATTGTTAGAGACATGTTTCTCTTTGTAGGGTTATGGGACGACAAGAAGGTTATGGCTTACACAGATTATAATTTTAATTCACTCCTTTTATTAATGCTTGACACGATTTAAATAACACTTCACTTTACTTTAATTACACTTTTTAACACGTAAACTTATTTTTCGTCTCACACGAATACGTATTAAATCTCTCGAGGACACTTTTTGCATCTGGTTAGTAATGCTGTCTGCAACCAACTGAACTCTAAATTTGTAAAATTTTCTCCTTTTCAGTTTCTGATTGGCTAATCCTACTCCAATAGAATACCTTCATTTAACTAAAGCTTTTTCTGGTTGTTGATTGGCTATCTTATAAACTGTCACTAAAATTACATTATTGCTTACAAGAATCACAAGTAACATTAAATTCTCAAACTCGTTATTGCCTCAAGGTTACCTCATTGTTACCGCTTTGTTAGCAACTTTTGACCTATTTCTCACAGCTCCTACATTATTAAATTACGTAATACATTCATATAACATTATTGAACATGGATACAATAATATAAACATTTACAATGACTGTAATATACACATTTTATGTATAGTTACACACACATATTGCTTTAAGGCGGGCTGTTATTGTATTATATATTATGTAATTAGACTGAAATCATTTTAGTGTTAAAAACACTGCCTCAAAGGTGAATAAAGTATATGTATGTGTGTGTGTGTGTGTGTGCGCGCGCCTGCGTGTGGGTGGGTGGGGGTGTACATGTGTGAAATTTCAGGTGATGATTTCCCAACCCTGTGGAGGGCTGTAACTGCAACACAACTTCCGTAATCTCCCCAATCCATGACTAAACCTTTAACTAGGGCGTTCACTTAGCTGCAGTTGAAGTCAACAAAATGTAAGGTAGAGTTTAGCAGCAGGTGTGCCATTTGATCGCCCCAACACCCAGTACAGTACCTATCAAAAGTTTGTAACAGAACATATGGCCAAACTGTGTACATTTTTTAAGGCAACCAATTGGTGAAGTATAAAAAAATGTACTCTTTGTAACATATTGGTTTGATTTTTATTACACTGAATTATGTATGCTTATAGGTGCGATGATATAAAAATTGATGTAAGTTGTAGTAGTATCTAAACACATGCTTAACATTTAAACTTATTAAGTAAAGTAGAACCCTAATTAACCATTATAATGGAGTGGTTGGGGTTGATGGTTAACCAAAAGTGATGGATAATGCATGTTTCTTATTATAAACAGTAGGTTTAATAAGCAATTACACAAAAAACTCGCTAAATTCACAAGTCCCATGTTACATTTCTTGTATATTTAGAAAAATGGCACTAAAGATGATCGTTGTCCGCGGGGCAGGGCTGTGTGGTAAGAGGTACAGTTAAACTTTTTTGTCATGACACAGCAGAAAATGCAGAGGATAAGATAGTCTGGGGTGGAGGAAGAATGGCTGTCAGTATTCCCCTTGCATTGAATAACACTCACTTGGAACTTGTGGTGATGTCACCTTATCTTAGATTGTGTACGTGCCTGCTGTTCTGTGTCTAGAGACCCAACTTCCTTCCCAGAAGATAAATGGACTTGTTCAGTTACTGTGCATACAGATAAGCGTGTCATGACGAAAAAACTACCTGTAACAGACTTTTTTTCCATGAAACGACACAAGTACATGCATTGACTTTGCTTGCATCTTTTTTCATCAATTTTGTAGATACATTGTTAAGTAACAACAGTTCGTTATGATGAGTACCATTGTCTGATTGCATGACCATTTTGTGATTTGAAAACAACCTCTTGGCTAGAGTAAATGTTCATTCTGTACTCAGTTCATAACATTGTTGCCGTGCTCACATGGGAAGCGATGTAAGTGATTTTGTTCCATTATTTTTAAAGTAGTGCACTTAGCTTGAGAATTTTCAGAATACTTAAACCATCTGTTGATATTCAGCATGCTCAGACTAAAAAAAAGAGATGATAGTTAGCCAAAAGGCTAACTGAGTGACGGATAATCAAGATTATACTGTATAGGTGTTCAGGATACTAATGCTATGTTTTCTCAGCAGCAGATGTCTCATTGAAGGAACAAGTTGAGAGTTCGCACAACATGCCTGATACATACAAGACAGTAGTAGCAAGAGTCCAGCTGGCACAACAGTTCTGTGAGCGAGCTCGTGAGCAAACTCGTGCTTGTGAGAGTCTGGTTCATGATCAACATCTTCAACAACAAGGTACTGCTTGTTTCTGTGTACATCCTTGCATAGTATTGTTTTGTAGTTGAATGTACTATGCTTGCTCAAACAGAATATTGTGATTAGATGGATATTTTATTCACCAAAAGAATTACAAAAATTCAAAGGTTTCATCAAGGACAAATTACAGTCCTACAGTTATCAGTCATATAACAGCTTGCAGTAAGAAGTAATCATGTTTTTGAAGGCATTAGTTGAGTAACCGAGGTGCCCATGAACTCATTTACTACTTGGAACATTTAGAAATGGCACCAGATTGGTGGCACTGTTATCATGTTTACATTCAAGTAGCTTGTACTCGCTATGCACAACAGGAATAGTTGCATTGGCTGCAAGTAAATAATCCTGAAAGATATACAGGTGTGATCAAAAAGTAACAAATTTTTGTTTTTCTTAAAGAGATTTTATTTAGTCATCAACTTTGTCCCCTTCAAAGTAATCCCCTTCAGGTATAATACACTTGTGCCAGTGCTTTTTCCAATCTTGAAAGTACTTCTGGAACTCACTTTTCATTATGATGTTTAACTCCTTTAGCGATTTTGTTTTTATCTCATCAATGTTGGCAAAACGTCGTCCTTCCATGGTTCTCTTCAGCCTCAGGAATAGAAAGAAGTCGCAGGGGTCTATGTGTGGTGAATACGGCGGCTGAGGCAGCATAACAGTTTTGTTTTTTGCCAAAAAGTCATGAACAAGCATTGAGGTGTGAGCAGGTGCATTATTGTGATGCAATTTCCACGATTGGTTTTGCCACAATTCTGGTCATTTTCTTCGGATTGCTTCATGCAAATGGTGTATAATTTCCAGGTAGTATTCCTTATTGACCATACGACCATAAGGCAGGAACTCCTGATGTATTATCCCATTGTAATCGAAGAAAACAGTGAGAAGAACCTTCACATGTGATTGAACTTGTCAAATTTTTTTCGGTCTTGGCTCTTCAGGCAGTTTCCATTGGGACGATTGGGCCTTAGTTTCGACGTCATACCCATACACCCATGTTTCATCCCCTGTTATAACCTTCTTTAGAAGATCTGGATCGTTTTTGACTTAATCCAGCAATTCCTGAGCAATGTCTATGTGACGTCGTTTTTTGTCAAAATTCAGATTTCGGCAAAAACTTTGCTGCTACACATTTCATGCCCAAAACATCCAGAAAAATTGCTTGGCATGAGCCAAAGGATATGCCGACATCATCAACAACCTCTCTGATGGTGATTCAGTGATTTTCCAGAACCATTTTCTTTACTTCTTCCACAATAATTGATATGCTAGGGCATCCAGGGTGGTTGTTGTCTTCTCAACCATCTTTGAAACATTCACTCGTAAACTCTTGTCTTACTCGTAGTAGATTCGCCAAAAGCCACAGTCAAGATTTTGAATGCGGTGCTGCACTTTATTCCAATTTTCAAGCAAACTTTAATGCAAATTCTTTGATCCATCTTTTTCGAAAGTAAAAATTTGCAGAGCACTTGAAAACAGTATAACTTTTTCGACTGTCAACAATAAACTAAATATTAAAAACAGCTGAAAATGCAAACATACATCAGGAACATGTGTACCAACAAGATAAAACAAAAGTTTTGAACATCGGATATATAAAGCTTGCGAAATTAAAAAATTCCCGTTATTTTTTTTTATCACACCTCGTATGTCCTAAGTGGTATGTTGTAGAACATATGATGGTGTTTAACTTTATGCTTGAGTTTTTTTCTGTTTCAAGAGTTTAGGTAGTTTATTATAGATTATTTTTAAAGCAGTGCAACATGCTTTGAAGACAAATGTTACAATTTTGGTGCTTTAGATGTGATCCCATGGTGATATAGGAATGGCAATAAGAATTTCTGTTAAAATATTTCAAATTTTTTTTGAATAAATAAAACAGTCTCAAGAAAATAAACACATTGTAATGTAGTAGTTTCTTGAATTCTTGGAATACTGGTTTAGTTGATGAATTAATAGGAACACATTTTGTGATTTTGACGATATGCTTTTGCAATACAAACACATCTGTGAGTTTATTGGAGGATCCTCAGAAAAGTATGCAAAATATACGTATCCAAAACAGACAGGTTTTAAAACTTGAATAAAAGATACATGACTTAGGATATGTAGATTGTTCAGCAAGAACAGCTCGACAGCTGTTGACTTGTCTGTGTATATCTTATGTTGAACAATGCAGGTCATAACACTGCATTTTATGGTGTCTAGAAGCTTTTAAATGGCAAATTACAAGTGTGTTTTTACCTACAAATAAGCAACATATAACATTAAAAAGAAAGAAGATGCTTTTAAAACAGTGGAGCATGGTAATCAAATTTGTTAAAAGAAAGCTTGGTCAACCTTTAAAAATAACTTTTTGCTCCACTTACGTGTCAAACCATTGAACATGTTTCAAGAAGACTTCCTCCACATCCTCAGCTGATCAATCGACTGGCTCTCGTCAGGTATTTGCCTCTCAATTGGTCTGCTGTCGTTCCTATTGGTGCGCCATATGATGTCATCTGATAATATTTCAAAATTCATGACTCTGTTCGAATTCTTGGTCATGTATACATTTTCCCACACTATTAGTTCTCAGTGATTCTTGGCCAGTTTTAAAAGTTTTATTTTTTTTACTGATGTGATTATGAAACCAAAAATGAAATGCTATGGCTGATTTTGTTTGTTTGAATTTAATATTTCACAGGTGTTCCTTCAATCTTGTACCCAAATTCCTTTTAGTCTTTCCACTGTATATTTTTTGACAATCTTCACTATTTATGTTATATGTTTCTGATAATTTATTGCTAGGAGTAACATTTTTTAATGGATGATTGAGCAGATTTCTCATACTGTATTTGTTTTGGGGAGCCAAATTTATTTTGTAATCTTTAAAAATACTCTTAATTGTGAATGACACCTTCCGAGAAGTGAAGCTGGTAAAGTATATGAGAGCATAGCATCATATTTGTCTCTGCAGAAATCATTGTGGATCACAAACTGAAGTAGTTGTATTTATTTAAAGGTGAGTCGGAATTGTTACACTAACATCACTTAAGTTTACTCACTTAACATGTTTCGGGAAACGGTTGTTCCCATCCTCAGAAGTTAATTCGACTGGCCCGTGTTGTTGGTGTTTCCGTGTTTTGGACTGGATCCTGTGGTGGCATCTTGTGGTGGAGAAATGTACTTCCAGAGAGGATTTGGTGGCGGCAAATCAAAATTCATTAGATGTGTGTTGTGTTTTAGAATGGTGATCTTCTCCCATGCATCTAATTCGGCTGCAAATTTGGCTGGTTTGACTAATGTAATATTGGGTTTGATGTTGTGATTAGTGATCCAAAAATGGTGTGAAACTGCAGATTTGTCCATTTGTTTGTATTTAATACATCTCATGTACTCCTTTAGCCTAGTTTCTAAGTTTCTTTTTGTCTTACCTATGTATACTTTATTGCAATCTGAACAATTGATTTTATAGATTCCAGCTTTTTTGTCTTGTAGAATGGGTCTTTTAACTTGTTACAAAGTAATTTCTCTATGTTAAATTTGTTCTGTGGAGCTAGGCTGATGTTATGTTTCATGAAAATCTTCTTAAATTTGTGAAATGTTCCTGGGTGGTATGTGAATTTCTTGAACTTTAGCTCTTTATCTTGCTGGCTGAGATTTGTTGTGTTTCTGATGTGCATCTGTCATTTGAATTTTGCAATTTTTTTGTCAATAGTTGCTTTGTTGTACCCAACATATCTGTGCCAAACTTTAAACATGTATGGAAAGGAAGTTGTTATGTGTGTTTCTAAGTAGCTCATAAATAAATCTGCCAAGAAGGGTGAAAGTGGGTTGCCCATGGTTAGACCAGTTGGTTGTTGATAGAACTTCTTATTGAAACTAAAACAATTTTGTGCAATGCATAAATTGGTAAGTTGTATGAGGTCTTCTATTTCTTCATCAAGTAGGTTAGTCTGCTGTAGCCATTTCTTTAATTGACGCAGGAGTTGATCTGTAGGGACACTTGGAAATAGTGCAGTGACATCAAAGGAAACTAATCTGTCTTCTGTTTCGAGTTCCAGGGATTTTATCTTCTGTATTAAATCTTCTGAATTCATTATGTTTTTGCTATTGAATTTTGGTAGTGAAGAGAATCTCTGTACTAACCATTTTGCCAGCTTGTAGGTAGGAGAATCAATATTGCTGACGATTGGTCTCATCTTATTACCCGGTTTGTGTATTTTAGGTAGAGCATACATTCTTGGTAAAGTGGGGTGGTCTGGTTTTAATCTAGATTTATCAGTGTCTGTTATAGTTTTGCTTTCCTGGATGGTTTGATTGAAGGCTTTTAAATGTAATTTTAATGGGTCTTCTTGAATTTGTATGTAATTTTCTTGTTGCAGCATATTTTCTACTCTGGCAATAAATCATCTTTTTGCAGTACAACTAGTTTATTTCCCTTGTCAGCTTTTGTGTATACTACTGGTATTGATTTTAATGTTTTGATCACATGTTTGGTTGGGAAATTGTTATGTTTATCTGCTTGTATTTCTTGGAGAACCATTTCACATTCTTTTTTTATAGTGGTTTTACTATTTTCATTTAGGTTGTAAGTAGCAATCTCAATGTCTGCGACTATTTCATCGGTTGTTTTTGTGTAGCCAACACATGTTTTTAGGCCAAGGTTTAATACCGATAATTCCGCTTTGGTGAAAGTTACATTTGAAAGATTAATTACATCTGGGTATGACGTCGTTTTTTCATTTTTTAGGTTAGGTTTATATGAATGTTGCTTCCGGCGTAGTATGTCTAGTTTTTTCTTTAATTTCAGCGTTTTTTTTTTTCATCCTGTAGCTAAGAATAGTGAGGAATTTTGATTGCATGTTTTGCCAAAGTGGGTAGCCGAGTGTGTCCGTTAATTTAAGGTGAAGAGCATATAATTCCAGTTCCAATTTTTGTAATTTTGCGTAGTGGTTGTTTCTCTCAATTATTACTACTTTTTTATCGGCTGATGTTTGGTATTTGCTGTTTTTGTCATATTTTACAATTCTCCTTACAAACTTTGGTGTGACTTTGCTTGGTATGCATAGGTTTAAAAAACGGATGTCCGCAAATGTGTTTTTTCTCTTTTCTTCAATTTTTTGGTATCTTTTGATGTCACTTTTTATTCCACTGAAATCTGTATTGAAATTTAGGGTTTCTAATCTTACCTTGTTTTCTGCCATGACTTGTATCTTTTCCACGTGGTGGCCAATTATAAATTTTGCTTCTTGTGACTTGTTGGTCTTAAATTACGTTGATATTGTAATGAAAAGAAGCTAGAAACAGTGATGTGTATTGAATTTATTTAAAGGTGAGTCATGTTAAGTGAGTAAACTTAAGTGATGTTAGTGTAACACAAGTTAAGTGAGTAAACTTAAGTGATGTTATTGTAACACATGTTAACTGAGTAAACTTAAGTGATGTTAGTGTAACACATGATAAGTGAGTAAACTTAAGTGATGTTAGTGTAACAATTCCGACTCACCTTTAAATAAATTCAATACACATCACTGTTTCTAGCTTCTTTTCATTACAATATCAACGTAATTTAAGACCAACAAGTCACAAGAAGCAAAATTTATAATTGGCCACCACGTGGAAAAGATACAAGTCATGGCAGAAAACAAGGTAAGATTAGAAACCCTAAATTTCAATACAGATTTCAGTGGAATAAAAAGTGACATCAAAAGATACCAAAAAATTGAAGAAAAGAGAAAAAACACATTTGCGGACATCCGTTTTTTAAACCTATGCATACCAAGCAAAGTCACACCAAAGTTTGTAAGGAGAATTGTAAAATATGACAAAAACAGCAAATACCAAACATCAGCCGATAAAAAAGTAATAATAATTGAGAGAAACAACCACTACGCAAAATTACAAAAATTGGAACTGGAATTATATACTCTTCACCTTAAATTAACGGACACACTCGGCTACCCACTTTGGCAAAACATGCAATCAAAATTCCTCACTATTCTTAGCTACAGGATGAAAAAAAAAACGCTGAAATTAAAGAAAAAACTAGACATACTACGCCGGAAGCAACATTCATATAAACCTAACCTAAAAAATGAAAAAACGTCATACCCAGATGTAATTAATCTTTCAAATGTAACTTTCACCAAAGCGGAATTATCGGTATTAAACCTTGGCCTAAAAACATGTGTTGGCTACACAAAAACAACCGATGAAATAGTCGCAGACATTGAGATTGCTACTTACAACCTAAATGAAAATAGTAAAACCACTATAAAAAAAGAATGTGAAATGGTTCTCCAAGAAATACAAGCAGATAAACATAACAATTTCCCAACCAAACATGTGATCAAAACATTAAAATCAAAACCAGTAGTATACACAAAAGCTGACAAGGGAAATAAACTAGTTGTACTGCAAAAAGATGATTATTGCCAGAGTAGAAAATATGCTGCAACAAGAAGATTACATACAAATTCAAGAAGACCCATTAAAATTACATTAAAAAGCCTTCAATCAAACTATCCAGGAAAGCAAAATTATAACAGACACTGATAAATCTAGATTAAAACCAGACCACCCCACTTTACCAAGAATGTATGCTCTACCTAAAATACACAAACCGGGTAATAAGATGAGACCAATCGTCAGCAATATTGATTCTCCTACCTACAAACTGGCAAAATGGTTAGTACAGAGATTCTCTTCACTACCAAAATTCAATAGCAAAAACATAATGAATTCAGAAGATTTAATACAGAAGATAAAACCCCTGGAACTCGAACCAGAAGACAGATTAGTTTCCTTTGATGTCACTGCACTATTTCCAAGTGTCCCTACAGATCAACTCCTGCGTCAATTAAAGAAATGGCTACAGCAGACTAACCTACTTGAAGAAGAAATAGAAGACCTCATACAACTTACCAATTTATGCATTGCACAAAATTGTTTTAGTTTCAATAAGAAGTTCTATCAACAACCAACTGGTCTAACCATGGGCAACCCACTTTCACCCTTCTTGGCAGATTTATTTATGAGCTACTTAGAAACACACATAACAACTTCCTTTCCATACATGTTTAAAGTTTGGCACAGATATGTTGACGACATCTTCGCTGTTGTCCCTAATAGGTTCATACAAGACTCCTTAGCCTTACTAAACGTACAGAACCAATCAATAAAATTCACCATAGAAATAGAAAAAGAAGGCATGCTACCATTTTTAGACCTAAAAATCATCAGAGAACAAAAGAACCCAACCTTTGGCATATACAGGAAGCCAACACACTCTACTAATTACATAAAAAATAAGAGTTTCAATCCAACCACACACAAACATGCAGTACTAAACAGCCTAACACATAGACTGGTATATACCCCCTTAAATAAAAAAGAATACCAGTTAGAATACCAGCATATAGTAGACACAGCAATACATAATGCGTACAACAAAGCAACTATTGACAAAAAAATTGCAAAATTCAAACGATAGATGCACATCAGAAACACAACAAATCTCAGCCAGCAAGATAAAGAGCTAAAGTTCAAGAAATTCACATACCACCCAGGAACATTTCACAAATTTAAGAAGATTTTCATGAAACATAACATCAGCCTAGCTCCACAGAACAAATTTAACATAGAGAAATTACTTTGTAACAAGTTAAAAGACCCATTCCACAAGACAAAAAAGCTGGAATCTATAAAATCAATTGTTCAGATTGCAATAAAGTATACATAGGTAAGACAAAAAGAAACTTAGAAACTAGGCTAAAGGAGCACATGAGATGTATTAAATACAAACAAATGGACAAATCTGCAGTTTCACACCATTTTTGGATCACTAATCACAACATCAAACCCAATATTACATTAGTCAAACCAGCCAAATTTGCAGCCAAATTAGATGCATGGGAGAAGATCACCATTCTAAAACACAACACACATCTAATGAATTTTGATTTGCCGCCACCAAATCCTCTCTGGAAGTACATTTCTCCACCACAAGATGCCACCACAGGATCCAGTCCAAAAAACGGAAACACCAACAACACGGGCCAATCGAATTAACTTCTGAGGATGGGAACAACCGTTTCCCGAAACATGTTAAGTGAGTAAACTTAAGTGATGTTAGTGTAACAATTCCGACTCACCTTTAAATAAATTCAATACACATCACTGTTTCTAGCTTCTTTTCATTACAATATCAACGTGAAGTAGTTGTGTTGCATATTGTTTAAACTTGAAGAAGATGTTTTAGTTACATAATATGTTTTTATGTAAATATTACTTGCTTTATTTTAAGTAGTTTACAACATGCTTTGGGCGTCGGTTTGAATTTTGTTGATTATGTATTAGTTACTGTTATTACGCAATATGCTGCTACATATAAGAAGCTGATTTTACGATGTAATTTTGTTGTTACACTCCAAGTTTTACACTTGTTATTAACACTGCTTTTATATTTTATTTATGTTTGAATTTGCCTTGGCTGCTTCAGTAATGTTTGTAGAGTCACGTTTCTTAGTCAGGGTGCGGTATGACAATGATTGTAGACATCACAGAATTTAAGTTTTAAATTCACTTCTTTTATTAATTCTTGCATATTTTTATAAAGCACTACATTTTTTTAATACTTTCACTTAGCGCGTACACATATTTTTACGATTCACACGTAATATCTCTGTAGAGAACACATCTTCCATCTGTTCACTACCAAGGTTTGCCAGCAAATGAGAAACTTTCAACAGTCAAAACCCGTATGCTTCGGTATTTCAAGTCTCTGATTGGCTAATTCTAGTCCAATAGAATATCTGCATTTTACTTAAAGCTTTTCTTTGCTGTTGATTGACTAATTTTAAACTGCCACAGACATTACATTATCGTTGCTTTAATCATGACTAGTAATTTTTAAACTGTAAAACTCATTATTGCCACAAGGTTACCTCATTATTAGCAACTTAAAACTTATTATTCTCACAGCTCGTGCATTATTAAAGTATATAATGTATTCACATAACAATGTAAAACAAGTTTATAATAAAAATAAGCATATGCAATGACTGTTACATACAATTTAAATAATTATTACATACATATTGTTTCAAGGCGGGCTGTTATTGAATTTATTTATTATAAAATACAATTGAAATTATTCAGGGATTACAAATACTGCCTCAAAACTGAATTCATGTACAGTGGAATCTCGTTAGCACGTTCCTCATTAACACATTTTCCCGTGTATTACATTGAATTATAAAAGTCCCGGTACCAAATCACCAAATATAATAAATAATGTTTGCTTAGTGCGTTTTCCCGGTCCCGCTTACTACGTTTGAAGTTTGACGTCCTTATTCGCTGTTTTGGCCAATCCTTGATCGGTACAGTGGGAGTAGGCGTTTAACACGTTCATAGTTTGACATCATTTGCTACTTTGGTCAATCCTTGATCATGGGGTGGAAATCGGCAGCCAATCACATACATGCATTTAAATATTTGTGTGACACGATTTCTGTGGGCGGGATAGAGAATGCTTTACCTTGGCGCGGTAAACGCTAACGATAGTTTGTAATGTTGAGTGATGACCAAACAACCGTACATTGTATTTTAACTTTTCATTTACAATGAAAAAAAGAAAGTGTAATAGGTAAATAACCAACAGTGAAAAGCTGAAAATCCTTGATGTAATCACAATCCAAATATAAAACATGTCGATATAGTGCGGAAGTTAAACATTCCTCTGTCAACCTTAAACACGATTGTTAGCAAACCTAAATTGATTGAAACTGCTTTTAAAGAAGGGAAAAATACTAAAACAAAACTTTTCTCTTGGAAAATAGGATCAGAAGAGGACCGGAACAAAATTTGTTGCATGGAAACACCTCCGTATTCAAATCGTCTTGTATACACCAAAGATAATATCATCTATTGTACTCGTAACACGATGCACGCTCATAATATTTTGTTTTTTAGCAGAAATTGTTATCACGTGTGTAATAAAATACACAGCAAAACCACTATTGCCGCTTCCACAATTCGCAATTTATTTTCTCAAAAACATTCATAACCTAAAAAATCCAAGTTGACCAAAATAAAAGCTTGAATTATTTATTCTCAGGCTTTGTGTATCCAAATCCATTTAAACATATTGAATTTAACATGGAAACGCGGATCGTATTCAGTATGAAATTGTACTCAAAATCGATTTAAATTGCCCATGGAGACGTAATTATTAGATTTTTATTACCTATGTTCTTAAATTGCAGATTTTGCATTTTCGTTAACACGTTTTCCCGCCTATGACGTCCAAATCCTTAGGTCCCTGCAAAAACGTACTAACGAGATTCTACTGTATACTTATTTTCCATTCAAATTTGTTGCTCAAGAAAAGAAAAACCAGATAGAGAATATGTGCACTGGGGACTTGTAAATTGGTAAACATTTTAAAGGAACAGTAATTTTGATTCGTAATTATTATCAGAGCAGAGGAAGAGAAAGGCTACAGTATATCTCCTTACATGTTACTGCTATTGATTTCAGGTTGGGCAGCTGTTCTAGCGAACCTGGAGGACATAACTGCAGCATTTAGAACACGTGCTGAACATTTTGAACAGAGCTTTAAACAGCATTTAGAATCCAGAGCTGAATACATAAAATTGTTAGAAAAGTAAGTATTTATTTAAAGGTGATGAATAACAAATTCCCATTTGAGAAAAAAAGTATAAGTATTCGAAAATTTAAGGGAATAATAATAATTAATATCTCAGAATGGTTCACTCAACAAAAAAAATTTTATGACATAAATTGTGTATTTTAATGCGATCTACATTTTTTGTGTAGTAAAATTTTGTCTATCTCTTATGGTTTACCAGCTATGCAAAAGTTGTTCACAATGAAGAATACTTTTGGAAACATTCCCAGAAAATTCAAGATATACAATTCATTTGCGATGAAAATATCTTAAATATATAATATTTTAATCAAAATCGTTAGAGCCATTTTTGAGAAAATTAAAATTTTCGAAAAATGTTCCATATAAAGGGTAATCTGGGGTGGGGGATTTTCTTGAAAACCTTTGTGTCGCATCTCTGGAAGATAGTGAACCTAAATACCAAGTTTGGTGTTTATCCGACTGTTCGTTTCTGAGTTATGCTGTTCACAGAGACATACACGGACATGTTTCCAAAAATGCTTTTTTTGGATTCAGGGGGTTTCAAAACATGTATTTCCAGTGAAATCTCGGTATGGAATTTTTGGGTAGAATACAATACTTCCCCTACTTACTATATGTAGTAGAGAAAGTAAAAATGTCAAATATGTTCCCAATTAAAACAAAGTTACAATTCACTGCATTCGCGTACTATGTCTGTTTAGAATGGAAAATAATTAGGTGTACAAAACTTATAAACCTTTTAATGGAATATAATAAGTTTGATTGCTTGTTTTAACAGTTTTCGAGAAGATATGGACATGCTGGCAAGGATTCCAGTGATACCAGCATTGCTAGAAGGTTCTGAGGACACGCCGGTGATGATGGCTACAGTAGGATCAAGATCTGTGAACACAACGAATACAGAGGAAGGCAAAGAGATGGTGGTATCGTTAAAGGAAGGAGTCTGCGAAACACAACAGCCACATGGAGATAACGAAGTGACATTGTTGCAATGGATATCAGCAAACAACCAGAGTAGTTTATATCAAGTAGCGCAGTTATGCTTACGAAGTCTAGAACAGGTAAACTTTGTTGAACAGAATATGTCATACTGTACAAAATAGGTTAAGGATCCAGGCATGAAGTGGAAGTGAAGTGCAAAAGATGATGTTCTAGTATTTACCATATTTACTTGCCTCTAGGGTCCTATCGCCCATAAAAACTCTAGGAAATTGATGAATTCTTTACTTATGTCAATCTAAATCTGACAATGATGCTTTATTAGCTTCTGTGACAAGCAAACGGTGAGGCAAAACCCGTCTTTCAAACGGCATGGTAAATCCCAGTAATACTTAGTCTTTCAGGCTATGGCCAATAACAGAAGAAGAATGGTAAAACTTACACCTTCCTGGTTCCCACACATTTGCATGGTCACTTGGTTTGCACTTCGTTTATGCGTCCAGCCTTTATCTTCGATGTGTACTGTAAGTGTGAAAACTGATAAAATGAGCTTAAAATAAAGAGAGTTGAAGGTTGTTACACTTCATCACTAAAATGTTCTTACTTGAACGTGTTTCGGGAGACGGTTTGCTCCCATCCTCAATCTTGAAATAAGAATTAAAGAGCATATGATATGCATTTACCAAAATAAGACTGTTAAATCAGCAGTAGCTCATCATTTCTGGTCTTCAAACCATGAAATCACTCCAAACATAAAACTCTTAAAACCGATCAACAGCAGCAATGAATTGGACATCTGGGAAAAAATACATATTGTCAAACACAGGAATCGCCACATTCCCCAGACAATAACCGGAAAAATCAGTTGAAAACATGCTGACGATGGGAGCAAACCATCTCCCAAAACGTGTTCAAGTATGAACATTTTAATGATGTAGTGCAGCCATGGCGAAACAGTGCTTTGCGAGTCAATTTGCGCTTCAGTTGACTCGCGCACTACCCCTCCGTAGCTTCACCCGCCCCTCCACCTCCTACTCATGTCAGCGTAGTCAGTACTACGTCAAAAAGTGGTGGCTTGCAATGCCGCTTGCGAAGCAACATTCGAAGAGCAGAACATTTCATGGAATGGCAGCAAAAGTTCTTCGTTGAGGATGGTGGCAATGCAAAATGTTTAATATGTCCCAAAGCGGAGTAATGCAATTCAACATGAAACGCCATTACAATGCTTATCATTCCGAATATGCCAAGTTACAAGGTAATTTGGGTCTGTAATTATTATTATTATTAAACATTTTATTTCATGAGACTTTAATTCTTATTTAAACTACAGGTAAGATTGCTAATTCTCAATATGTTCACAGGACGCGAAAGAACCCAAGAAATTTTGAAATTGATAGAAAACAATGGACCTAAACCAACTACAAAGACTCAAACTATGCCAGAGAAAAGAAATCACGCTAGTTATCTTGTTACCTGGGAAATTGCAAAGGCCTTAAGGCATTTCAAGAAGGAGAATTTATTAAAACATGTTTAATAAAAATTTCTAGGATTTTATGTCCTCAACAGGTCCATAATTTCGAGTGTTGACATATTTTTCGACAAACCATTGCAAAGAAAGTTGAAGTGCTTTCTGCCGACGTAATAAGGCAGATGGATTTGAAAATGGCTGACTTTGTCAAGTTTTCTCTTGCACTGGACGAGAGTACAGATGTAACTGACACATCAATTGGCCATTTTCATTCAATGTGTTGATAAGGAACCTAATGTTGAAGAGTATTTGCTCGATTTAGTCCCACTAAAAGGCAGTACTACTGGCGAGGAGATATTTAAAGCTCTAAAAATTAGTACTGAAAGATATTGTTTACAGTGGTCGAAATTAGTATCAGACGGAGATAAAGGTATTTCAAGCAATTTTTATGCTTGGCATTGTCTGTTGCATCAAGAAGCACTTTGTGCCACGTCAGATACACTACAATAGTGATGGATTGTGTTGTGAACAAAATAAAAGGAACTGCTTTGAAACACCGACAGTTTCGAAATATGTATACTTAAAAATATGGGAGAATCATTTCAAGATATTAACTATTTGTGTGATGTTAGATGGCTTAACAGAGGTGCAATGTTACGTCGGTTCTTCAACCTCAGAGATACATTCTCCGGATTTATGAAAGAAAAGGCAATTTATTTTAGCTTTACATTTACATTATTCTCATATACTTTAAGGTCATTTTATCGTAATTTTATTGTTTCCTTATTTTAGGGAATGGAAATTTAGGAACTAAATAACGAGGTCTGGGTCTGCGACTTAGCTTTCTTATGCGATATATGTACGCACTTAAACAAGCTGAATACTACATTTCAACGATGCAATCAAAATATTGTTGTTAAGTATAGTTCAGTGCAGGCGTTCATAAACACCCTTTCATTCTGGGTAGATCATTTGAAAGAGGGGCAGGTGTACTATTTTCCATGTTTAAATCTCCTTTCAAATTTCTCCTCAGATAAATTCAGTATTTACATTAGTATTCGCTTAACACTTAAAAGTGACTTTTGTGATTACAGATTTCGTGATTTCAGGGGTTTTAAATATGATATATCAGTGCATGTCTATCCTGTAACATAGACGTAAGAAAGGTCAGAATCAATCTGCAAGAGGAGCTGATTCATTTACAATCTGACGAAATCATGAACGTCAGATGCAAGAATTTAAAAGGAGTGGGATGTTTTAAAATCTTATGCGACAATAAATATCCGAAGCTTTGATTATATGCAATTTCCATGGAAGCAATGTTTTGTACAACTTACGTCTGTGAATATTATTATTTGCCATGATTAAATTAGTAAAAAGCAAATGCAGATCCCGACAGACGAATGAATATCTTCATGACCAGTTACGTCTAGCTGTAAACAACATAATTCCCGATTTTGAATCTCTCATAGTAAACGACATTGGAAAATTTATTTAAAGGTGAGTCGAAATTGTTACACTAACATCACTTAAGTTTACTCACTTAACATGTTTCGGGAAACCGTTGTTCCCATCCTCAGAAGGTTAACTCGACTGGCCCGTGTTGTTGGTGTTTCCGTTTTTCGGACTGGATCCTGTGGTGGCATCTTGTGGTGGAGAAATGTACTTCCAGAGAGGATTTGGTGGCGGCAAATCAAAATTCATTAGATGTGTGTTGTGTTTTAGAATGGTGATCTTCTCCCATGCATCTAATTCGGCTGCAAATTTGGCTGGTTTGACTAATGTAATATTGGGTTTGATGTTGTGATTAGTGATCCAAAAATGGTGTGAAACTGCAGATCTGTCCATTTGTTTGTATTTAATACATCTCATGTGCTCCTTTAGCCTAGTTTCTAAGTTTCTTTTTGTCTTACCAATGTATACTTTATTGCAATCTGAACAATTGATTTTATAGATTCCAGCTTTTTTGTCTTGTGGAATGGGGTCTTTTAACTTGTTACAAAGTAATTTCTCTATGTTAAATTTGTTCTGTGGAGCTAGGCTGATGTTATGTTTCATGAAAATCTTCTTAAATTTGTGAAATGTTCCTGGGTGGTATGTGAATTTCTTGAACTTTAGTTCTTTATCTTGCTGGTTGAGATTAGTTGTGTTTCTGATGTGCATCTGTCGTTTGAATTTTGCAATTTTTTTGTCAATAGTTGCTTTGTTGTACCCATTATGTATTGCTGTGTCTACTATATGCTGGTATTCTAACTGGTATTCTTTTTTATTTAAGGGGGTATATACCAGTCTATGTGTTAGGCTGTTTAGTACTGCATGTTTGTGTGTGGTTGGATTGAAACTCTTATTTTTTATGTAATTAGTAGAGTGTGTTGGCTTCCTGTATATGCCAAAGGTTAGGTTCTTTTGTTCTCTGATGATTTTTAGACCTAAAAATCATCAGAGAACAAAAGAACCTAACCTTTGGCATATACAGGAAGCCAACACACACTACTAATTACATAAAAAATAAGAGTTTCAATCCAACCACACACAAACATGCAGTACTAAACAGCCTAACACATAGACTGGTATATACCCCCTTAAATAAAAAAGAATACCAGTTAGAATACCAGCATATAGTAGACACAGCAATACATAATGGGTACAACAAAGCAACTATTGACAAAAAAATTGCAAAATTCAAACGACAGATGCACATCAGAAACACAACTAATCTCAACCAGCAAGATAAAGAACTAAAGTTCAAGAAATTCACATACCACCCAGGAACATTTCACAAATTTAAGAAGATTTTCATGAAACATAACATCAGCCTAGCTCCACAGAACAAATTTAACATAGAGAAATTACTTTGTAACAAGTTAAAAGACCCCATTCCACAAGACAAAAAAGCTGGAATCTATAAAATCAATTGTTCAGATTGCAATAAAGTATACATTGGTAAGACAAAAAGAAACTTAGAAACTAGGCTAAAGGAGCACATGAGATGTATTAAATACAAACAAATGGACAGATCTGCAGTTTCACACCATTTTTGGATCACTAATCACAACATCAAACCCAATATTACATTAGTCAAACCAGCCAAATTTGCAGCCGAATTAGATGCATGGGAGAAGATCACCATTCTAAAACACAACACACATCTAATGAATTTTGATTTGCCGCCACCAAATCCTCTCTGGAAGTACATTTCTCCACCACAAGATGCCACCACAGGATCCAGTCCGAAAAACGGAAACACCAACAACACGGGCCAGTCGAGTTAACCTTCTGAGGATGGGAACAACGGTTTCCCGAAACATGTTAAGTGAGTAAACTTAAGTGATGTTAGTGTAACAATTTCGACTCACCTTTAAATAAATCCAATACACATCACTGTTTCTAGCTTCTTTTCATTACAATACATACGTGACATTGGAAAAGCTTAATTTACTTTAAATACAGAGTACAGGACGCCATTGAATCCGTTTGTTCTTTACCACTACCCCGCCCGCCTTTCAAATTCTCCCCCTTCCATAGCTTTATTATACAGGTTGCATCAAGGTGCTTCGGGGCAGGCTTACAGTCTCGCCATGCCTGATGTAGTGTAACAACCTTCAACTCTCTTTATTTTAAATTATGACACATCACTTTTACTAGATTCTCAATCTTCAAAAGTAATTTATAAAATGAGTTCCCGAAATTGCAGGATTAGTTTAACAGTCTCTTTTAAACTAAATGCTGTTGAATATGCAAATAAAAATAGTGTAAGAGTGACATCTCGAGAGTTTGACGTATAACTTAAAATGATTCGATATTGGTACAATCAGAAGGATCAACTAATGCGAGTTAAGAGAGACTGTAAATATTTTCGTGGAATCTGGGAAGGAAAGTAGATAGATGGATGGATGGACGAACGGACACTTTATTTGTACATTTTTTTTTCTCTACACAATTCTACCTTTCTTATCTCTCTTACTTTTCTAATCCATTTCTCTTTTACTTTCTTTAAGAACTCCCCCATATTCTTAGTTTGCTTTTCTTCTTTTCTCATTAGCATTTTAATTGCTACTATTTTTCTATCCATTTTTTCCCATTTTTCTTCCCATACTTCTTGTCTTCTCCATTCTGCTAATTCTTTGCATTCTGTCATATAATGCTCTGTGCTGGAAGGAAAGTATGAAGAAGTTGATAAAGTGTTAGAGTGGGTTGTTGAAACAAGGAACAGTGGTTATGCAGTAACACATGAAATGCTGCAGTTTAAAGTACGTGAGATTACAAAAAACCAAGGGATCCAAGGTTAAGAATTTAAGGTGAGCCGAGGCTGGGCAGTGATTCCACAACAGTAGGTACTATATTACTATTCTTTCCTTGCTTAAATACTTTTGTGAAGCATAAACATAATTACCTATACGAATATTAAAAACAAGGATATTCATGTTATAGGAAGTGTTATTAAAGTTTCTACAGGCCATTCCTATTCATCACATTATGGATCTTTGTGGAATTATTGCTGCACGAGATGTTAACAAACGTATTATAGGAGCGATGAATTGTTGATTGCATAATTAATTATGTAACTTTATTTCAATTAAATATATCATAAAGAGCATTAAAATAAAACAGCTTATTTTGCAATTAGTCCTCTCCAAACTAATTGATGTTACGAAGTTTGCTAAGTTTATTTCCCCATATTTTGGAAGTAAAAATTGAGAAAAAAAGGGGTCCTATAGGCGAGTGAATATGGTAATTACAGAACTGTATTTCTTTGAATGCAATACAATGCTTTTTTACTTTCTCTACTACGTATAGTAAGTAGGGGAAGTATTGTATTCCACCCAAAAATTCGATACCGAGATTTCACCGGAAATACATGTTTTGAGAACCCCTGAATACAAAAAAAGCATGTCCGTGTGTGTGTCTGTGTGTCTTTTTGTGTGTCTGTCTGTGAACAGCATAACTCAGAAACGAACAGTCGGATAAACACAAAACTTGGTATTTAGGTTCACTATCTTCCAGATGTGCGACACGAAGGTTTTCAAGAAAATCCCCCCACCCCAAATTACCCTTTACATGGAAGATTTTTCGAAAATTTTAATTTTCTCAAAAATGGCTCTAATGATTTTGATTAAAATATCATATGTTTAAGATATTTTCATGACAAATAAAATGTATATCTTGAATTTCCTGGGAATGTCTCAAAAGTATTCTTCATTGTGAACGAGTTTTGATAAACTGGTAAACCATAAGAGATAGATAAAATTTTACTACACAAAAAATGTAGATTGCGTTAAAATACACAATTTATGTCATATACATTTTTGTTGTTGAGTGAACCATTTTCGAGATATTGCTTGTTATTCCCTTAAATTTTTCAATACTTATTTTCTCAAATGGGAATTCGTTATTAATTTTTTTGTCTTGGATATGCAAAGAGTATTAATCTGTGGCAAAGGGAATGGTGCTGCACCTAGCAACCAACTATTAAGACATATGTATGTGCTTAAAGGCTACTGTATTTCTATATTGCCCTTGTAAATATATATTCCCCTTACATCTACAAGAAAATTAGCAATAAGATAGAGTCTGCAAATGTTTATCTCGATTAACATGAAGTAGATGGAGAATAAGTGCTTGTAAAAATAGTTTGTACAAGAGTAGAGAAAGTCATGTGAATGTAACACATCAGATTTTTTCTGAAAATATTCACAGAGAAACCCACAAATCATCTTGCATTTTTATATATACTTTCCAAATAGCATACGAAATCAGCTTCCAATTTCACAAGTTTGTGTAGAGGAAAATGAGGTACACATAGGAAAATTTTTACCCATTTACTTTTAAATGTACACTCGGTCAAACTAAAGTAGCCGGTCTCTTGAGCATTTAAATTTTTTCACAGTTCCTTCAAATGAGTGTGTGGTTGACAACTGTCAACTTCTTTGGCTAACTCTATAATACAAGCCTCAAGCCTGATTTGGGCTACCTCCACATTGTGCTTGGAGTGGAGCAGTGATTAAGCTTCTTAGCTTCTGCACAAGCAACTTGAGTTCGATTCTTCATAGTGGATTATTATCTTTTATTTTTTACAACTCTTTTACTGTAATGTAGTTAAATAATATTGCTTGTATTATTTAATTTTACTTACAAATACAGTGGAATCTCATTAGCACGTTCCTCATTAACACATTTTCCCGTGTATTATGTTGAATTATAAAAGCCCCGGTACCAAATCACCAAATGTAATAAATAACGTTTGCTTAGTGCATTTTCCCGATCCCGCTTATTATGTTTGAAGTTTGACGCCCTCATTCGCTGTTTTGGCCAATCCTTGGTCAGTCCAGTGGGAGTAGGCACTTAGCACATTCAAAGTTTGACGTCCTCATTCGCTACTTTGGTCAATTCTTGGTCACAGGGTGAATATCAGCAGCCAATCACATGCATGTATGTAAATATATTTGTGTGACACGATTTGTGTGGGTGGGATAGAGAATGCTTTACGATAGTTTCTACTGTTGCGTGTTGTCCAAACATACGTAGATTGTATTTTAACTTTTCATTTGCAATGAAAAAAAAGAAAGTGTAGTAAATAACCAACACTGAAAATCCTCGAAATAGTTAATTTTGAAGATTTAGAAGCTAGTAACAGTGATGTGTCATAGTTTAAAATAAAGAGAGTTGAAGGTTATTACACTACATCACTAAAATGTTCTTACTTGAACGTGTTTTGGGAGACGGTTTGCTCCGATTGTCAGCATGTTTTCAACTGATTTTGCCGGTTATTGTCTGGGGAATGTGTGTGGCTAGTGGTGTTCTCTGGTGCTGGGCTGATGAACCTCCAAAGGCTGCTGGGTGGCAGCAGTTCGAAATTCATTAGGTAATTCCTGTGTTTGACAATATGTATTTTTTCCCAGATGTCCAATTCATTGCTACTGTTGATCCGTTTTAAGAGGATCAACGACAGCTGCCATGATTTTTTCCTGCTGACAGAATGGTTTTCACTTTCTTTGGAGCAGGTTCGCCAAAGGAAATCCACTGCTTTGATTGTTGTTTGGTTTCAGGTTGACAGTAATGGATCCAAGTTTCATCAACCGTGATATAACGTCGCAAAAACTCATTTGGTTTGCGCTGGAACATGTTCAAACATCTCTGTGAAATGGTCACACAATTCCGCTTGTTCTCAACTATGAGCAGTCGCGGCACCCATCTTGCTGACAGCTTTCTCATACCTAAAAATTTGTACAGAATGTTATACACCCATTCACTTGAGATGTTTATGGTCTTGGCTATCTCACAGATTTTCACTCGGTGGTCTTACAACACAATATCGTGAACTTTGTTCACCATTTCTTCTGTTGTGACCTCAACTGGCCATCCTGTGTGCATAGCATCTCATGTGCTCAAATGGCCACATCGAAATTTTGTGAACCATGCCATGTATGGAGCAGAGTCCCCATAATACTTGTTCAGCTTTACTTCCATTTCCTTCACCGTCTTACCATGCAAAAAGTAGTGCTTTATCAGAACGCGAAATTCACTTTTCTCCATTTTCTATGATGCAACATACATCTGCTTATTTTAGATGCTCTCAACAATGTTCTTAGAAACAGATGAATACGAATTTCTGCAATTATACCCAGAATATATGTAAGACTTGGGTGCCAACAAGAAACCTGTTATTAGAATGCTATCTCTCGTCAAAGTCATGGACTTGTCAATCCGCCCTCATTTGTTGTCTTGCAGGCAACAGGTTTTTATAATCAGTCGCTTTATTAATAATGTCATATGAAGCAACTCCATAATGAAATCAGATCACTCATGCCAATGGTCAATTTTTTCTTTCACAATTTGGAGCCGTATGTCATTCTACATGTCAGTGCTACAAGTAAAATAAAATAAACATTTGAATAAACAATTACCAATCACCAGTAACTGACCTCATTCTAAAGTTCACACTCACACTTGCAGGATAATTCTCATTGATATTACCATAAAGTCATTGTAACTGTTTCTTATTTTGTTTTTCCAACAAATATTTATTACCATGGAAGATGATGTTGCTACAATATGTAAGGAAATCTCTCTCAATAAATACATATTATTGCCACAGCCTTTCTAATTAAAACTAATTACATTACATTTGAATAATTTACTCTCTATAAGGATATTCAAACCTGATACCATTCAGCCACATATCCTTATGCATAAGTGCATATGTATACAGTCAAGAAGGCAATCACCATTTGAATTTGGGGCCTCTGCCAGTCCAACCTAAGTATTAAGAGGTTTTAGTAAACCTATGTAACTATGTGTATTTTACATTTTGCAAGTGTAACTCCCGTGTGAGGATTTTATGGCTGCATGGTCTTAAAGGATGTATTGTAAATCTGTGAGATTCCCCAATGATGCCCAGGTACACACCTGACACACCTAATGCTGTCTCAATTCATGTCAATAAATTTAAAATAGAAATCATAATAATTATGGTCAACAAAATAGCAGAAGTATGAGAATATGATTAACCATTAATGACTAATCAGGAAAACTATAATTTATGTAGTAGTATCAAATCCTAGTCATTCATGTAACAAGTGCCTATCTTAACCATTACACCATGGAAGCCAAGTATAATTACAATCTATAAAGACATGAATACCATTACAGCTACTGCACAGGATTACATTGTGGTTGTGTTTCACCTCTAATGACAGTAAAAATCAAATAGAACAGCTGATATATTCTCTCCCCTGTGAGTTGTACTTCATTTTGTATACATTTATTTGCACTGTATTTTATTTTTAGTTAGCGAAAGTCCCAAGTGTTTCAGAAGGATTTGCCTATAGATAAATTATGGACTTCAACTTTGATTTTAATACTTTAAATGTGAATTACATACAGTTTTTGAATTTTTTGAATAAACACAACCACTTTCAAAATAAGCCAAAAGCTTGCCTCAAGAATCTCCATTTGAAATTCACAGGACTGAATTTGAGCATTTTAAATGTGATTTTTATCAATTGATAAGTTGCTATTCGTGTTTTGTCTAGGTCATGAAACGGGCATGCAATTTCAAAGCCATCACATAGCAACCTACATGTAAAAAATCAGATGTGTTACACTCGCATGACTTTCTCTACTCTTGTACAAACAATTTTTACAAATGCTTATTCTCCATATGCTTCATGTTAATCGAGATGTTAATCTTATTGCTAATTTTCTTGTAGATACAAGGGGAATATGGTAGGTTTTAAGCGATAGTCAAATATTTTAAGAGCTCGTTGCTATGTGGCACATTCCATTCTCTTTGTATGTCCAGGACATTAAAAAAATGAATAACGAATTTGAGAAAAAGTATAAGTATTGGAAAATTTAAGGGAATAACAAGCAATATCTCGAAAATGGTTCACTCAAAAAAAATGTATATGACATAAATTGTGTATTTTAACACGATCTACATTTTTTGTGTAGTAAAATTTTGTCTATTATGGTTTACCAGTTATGCAAAACTCGTTCACAATGAAGAATACTTTTGGAGACATTCCCAGAAAATTCGAGATATACATTTTATTTGTAATGAAAATATCTGAAACATATGATATTTTAATCAAAAATCGTTAGAGCCATTTTTGAGAAGATTAAAATTTTCGAAAAATGTTCCATGTAAAGGGTAATCTGGGGTGGGGGGATTTTCTTGAAAACCTTTGTGTCGCATATCTGGAAGATACTGAACCTAAATACCAAGTTTGGTGTTTATCCGACTGTTCGTTTCTGAGTTATGCTGTTCACAGACACACACACGGACATGTTTCCAAAAATGCTTTTTTTTGATTCAGGGGGTCTCAAAACATATATTTCCGGTGAAATCTCGGTATCTAATTTTTTGGTGGAATACAATACTTCCCCTACTTACTATACGTAGTAGAGAAAGTAAAAAACTATCAGTTTGGCATACTGCACTCTTACAGCTACAACAAAATATGTAATTAATGTATAATGAAAGAATATCTTGATTAACAAGAAGTAGATAGAAGAATAAGCTTTTCTAAAAACAGTTTTGTAGAAGGGTGAGTAGAGAAAGTCATGTGAGTGTAACGTCAGATAAATATTTTTTCTTTCTTTCCTATTTTGTTGTTGTAATGTGTGAAATGTATAAATGTTTGCTTAGTTAATATATTGGTGATGTTTGTGCAGTTTGACAGCCAGGTGATTGACTCTCTGAAGGCAGAAGTGGACCAAGTGCTGGATGCAGCTGTTAGAACAGAGATGAAGGAAATCAAAGGTTTAGAAGAACGTCTGTATGGTCTTGAGCAGCTAATGGTAGAAACAAAACGAATAGTTCAGGAACAAAATGATCTGACACAGGTACTAACATGAACAAAAATCACATGCATGTTGCACTAGGTTATTGGAATTGTTGTGCTGGCCTTAAAGCTTACATTCTCTAAGTGTGATGTTTGTAAACATTAGAAATAGGGAAGTGCCACCATTTAACTTCCTGGATCCCACTTAATGAAAATCTGTGACTTGCCACCAATCCATATTTCTTTTTGAAGTACTCTCCCTTATTCTCAGTACAAAACTGCATCCTCTTGAACCAGTCATAGAAGCATTCTTGGCATGTTTCTTTAAGGATGCTAGTAACTTTTTCATAAAATGCTACAGCCTCTCCAGTACTTTTGAAATGATGATCCTGCAAATTTTCCTTAATTGTCGAAAGCAATAAAAATTTAATGTAACTGTAGTGATGAATTTGTTGGATTCTTGCAGAAACTCTGTTATTTTCGTTACTGTATGTTTGGAGACACATTCATAGTGGAGGAAAATTCCTCGCAACCCAGACTTTTATCTTCTCTCATTCAATGGTCTGAAGACTTGGTGTAGTCAGACTGATGTATCAGTTAGCTGTGACAGCTTTTTATTCCTCAACTGAAACAGTTGCAATATCACCACTTGCAGAGAAGGAGCTGGCAACCATTTCCCGGCCTGTACTCCAACGTATTTTCATAGAGAATATCATCATTTGGGAAAACCCAGATCATTGACTGCCTCTTTGATTCAGCCTTCACCACCTGCCAGGAGCTTTCTTTGTCAAAACTATTTCCTGACATCATTATGCCCTTTTGCTCTTGAAGAAGTATGATTCTTCAAATTGCAGATTGTAGGTTGCGTAATTATTTGGAGGAGTTTGCCCCACAGTTGTACGCCAATTTGAAGAAGGCAATTTAGCGATGTTTTTGATGTGAGATGTTTCTTGTAAGCCCAACGTTTTGTGTCAATTTGCAATAGGTTTTTGGTTACGTAAATATTATTAAGGTTACGTAATGAAGATACACTTTGATGTTGTTTGATTTTTAGGACGCCAAAACTTTATAGTGAAGACGATGCTTGTTTTTACTTAATATTATTAAAGTTATTTGCCTCGGCTGCTTTCAGTCGCACTATAGAAACACGAGTTCTTGCAGGGTTGTGATAAGACTCAAATTATAAGACGCCACACAATTTACTTTTTAAATTTTTACTTCTTTTTATTTCACTTTATATTTGCACATTTTATAAACACAACACTTTATAAAATAAAACTGTGAGCACTTAATACAATTTTTGGCGGAGAACACAAATTTTATCATTTATACTTGACAACATTTTTACCCACAACTTTCACGTCTACTCTCTACAACTTCATGTCCGCGACCCTTACGTCTGCTGTTTACTACATCTTTCCCAAGACTTTCACGTCTGCTCTGTCTAATATCTTGCCCGAGACTGACTAGATTCAACGGTAAAAACCTATAGCATCGGTAATGCCATTCTGTTATTGGCTAATTCTAGTCCAATAGAATTTAAGTATTCAAACTAAAAATCTTTGTTTACTTTTGATTGGCTAATTCCAAACTGTAAGCGAAATTACATTATTACCAATCTTTTTATAACCAGTATTTTTTTAAAACTCCAGACACATCACCAAAATTACATTATTGCCTCATTATTAACATCCTAAAACATAGTATTCTCACAGTTTTTGCACTATTAGAGTATATAAACATTTACAGATCACTAATAAATACGTTTACAATAAAAATAAGTATTTACAATGACTTAACATACAATTTATATAATAATTATATACATGTTGTTTTCTAGGTGGGCTTTTATTGAATTTAATTAATAAAAAATACAATTAATATCAAATAGGCAATAAAATACTGCCTCACTCTTCATTCAGGTTGAGAGAGACACAGAAGCAATAAAGTTTCTTCACAAGGTATTTGATAAAATTAGGGAGATTTGTAATGAAGTAATTTTCAAGGACTCTTTTATCTTGTTCATGGCTCAGTTTTCACCAGGCCTTCCACATGATCTTGGATAGTCTGTAAGCTCCTTGTAATTAAGGACTATTCTTCCTTGTCTGAACTATGGTACATGAAGGATCAGAATTTGCAAAAGCGCTGTACAAGTTTCCAAGCATTCTCATTGGTTGATATGGCACTTATAATCATAAAAATAAGTAGTAATAATCTAATGCCCAAACCTTCCATTTTCTTTCTTGTATCCCAATAAAGTGCAGTCAGTGTTCTTGTGCAGGAATTCTTGAGAGCTAAACAGTTAGAAAGGTGGCATGTTGGTAAGTTGCTATAGCTTCATATCTTGCATATTCATGTATTAAATTTTTGTTTGGCAACATAGAAACTAAATAAAATATTACCCTATCATTCTGCAAAAATTATAGTTAAATGGAACTTCCAAAAGAACTTTTGGAACACTTCAGAACTCAAACTAATAATAAATCTTGGGCAAATATATTGCAAAATAATCATACATACATACATATTTATTCACCATAAGAAATCATACAGAGTTATTGGTTTCGTCCACAAGTATATACAATAAAACATATCTACAAGTTGTATTAAGAAAAACAATATGCAGGTAGATAAGCTCTTGTCAATCCATGTATGTCATCATTTAAGGTAATCTTGAAGAGAACAGCAATTTACAATGGTTTCGAAGGCAGACATCCTCTTGGCTGAAGTGGCTCCCTCAGATGAAAAAGGACCCATGAAACAAATGAGTTCACAACATATGTAAATATTTAAGTTTTGCTCGTACAGTATTCCACATATTCATCTAAAGAGTAAAACTGATTTTTTCCAAAGAACTTATGTAATTCTACCTTATATTTATTTGACAAGGTTATATTTTTAAAGTACCTGGGTAAATAGTTATATAATTTTAAGCCGTTATACTTAAAGGATGTTTCAAACAATTTGGTTTTGTGAGTGATCGAGTGTAATTTGACCTTATTTCTTGTATCGTGTGAGTGAATTTCACCATTTGTGACATAATTTGAAATATTCTTCTTGGTGTATATTAGCAATTCTTTCATATACAAACTGGGTAAGGTCAAAATGTTCAAGCTGTGGAAATATTCTCTGCAGCTTTCCGTTTTTGGGATCCCCGCTAGTATTCTTAGTGCACTTTTTTGAAGTTTAAATATTTTGATACTATTTATAGTATTTCCTCATAAGGGTAGACCATAGAGCAGTCGCGAGTGAAAGTAGGCAAAGTAACAAATTTTGAGAACTTTAGCTGATACACGAGGCTTTAGTTGACGAAGAATAAAACAGGTGCTGCTAAGCTTGCCTAATAGTTTTTCAATGTGAAAGTCCCAACTTAAGTTATTATCCAGCCACAGCCCTAGAAATTTCGTTTCACTTGCAAAGCTGACCAACTTAGAACCAATTTTGATGCTGGGATTCCCTGATTTTCTACAAGCTTTATGTTGAAAATTTAGAGCTACAGTTTTCTCTTCATTTACAAGCAGTTTATTGACTTTAAACCAATCAATTATTTTTTTCACGACCACTGTTTGGATTTGCTGTAGGCTACTATTATCCTTCCCTGTAATGAAAATGCTTGTATCGTCTGCAAATAGAGTTATTTTGGCTTGTGTTGTGTTTTCAAGACATAACAGTAAGTCATTTATGTACAACAAGAACAGCAAAGGACCCAGAATAGAACCCTGTGGAACCCCCGATGTTACAGTTCTTTTTTCAGATAGGTCCTTTCTAATTTCATTGTATCCTGTTTCTATAAAATCAATTTCAACTATTTGATCTCTCATTTCTAAGTATGATTTAAACCATTTGAAGGCCACTCCCCTTACACCATATTTATACAACTTATTTAGCAGAATTTTGTGATCCACCATGTCGAAGGCTTTTGATAAATCCAAGAATAATCCAACCCCTAATTCGGTTCTGTCCATTATGTCATAAATATTATCAACGAAGTTTATTACAGCCAAGCTAGTTGATTTATTGCTTTGGAATCCATATTGGCAGTTATTAATTATATTATTTTTGGTAAGGAATCCCATTAATCTCTTGTACATAATTTTTTCTAATATTTTTGAGAAGACTGAAAGAAACGCTATCGGCCTATAGTTGTTGGGGTCTTGAGGTTCTCCTTTTTTGAATATTGGTTTAATTTTAGCAGTTTTTAGCTCAAGTGGAAAAGTGCCACTTTGAAGTGATTTATTAACGATGTGGCATAATGGTTTTAAAATATGCTTGCTACATTTTTTAACTAAATAGCTCGAAATTCCATCCATAGCTTCAGATTTTTTATTTTTTAGTTTACATATTATGTGAAGCAGTTCAGTTTCACATACAGGAGTTAGGAATAACGACTTGTCATTGATAAAGCTTGGGGCTGAGTTATCGATATTTTTTGGACAGCTTTTACTTTGCAGGTTTATTGCAATTTCAACAAAGTATTTGTTAAATATACTAGCAATTTCCTTAGGGTTTGTTATAATATTGTCTTTATATTTCAATTTGATGTTTTCTTTCAATGGGGAATTTGAGTTAGTTTCTTTTTTTATAATGTCCCATATAGTTTTTTGACTGTTTCCTGATTTATTTATTTTTCTAGAATTCTCTAATATTTTAGCTGCTTGAATTACCATTTTGTAGATTGATTTATATTTCATGTAGTAATTTTTGAACTCCTCAGAGCTGCTTCCATTTTTAATTGCATTACTGAGAAGTTTTAATTTCTTGCCAGAAGTTCTTATACCTTTAGTTACCCATGTTGAATGCTGTTCTTTGATTTTTAGATTAATCAGGGGAAAGGCTGTCTCATAGTAGTGTTTGAAAGTGTTTAGGAATTTAGAGTAAGTGATATCAACTGAATTTTCCTCGTAAACATCTTCCCAAGTTTCGTTTTCTAGTAAATAATTAAAGTAATCTATATTTTCAGCCTTCTGTAGTCTGACCTTTTTAAACATAGTGCTTGGCTCCCTTAGTTTCTTCCTGTTTGGCCAGTTTATAACTATAGATTGGGCAAAATGATCTGATAGACAGGTATCAAAAACCTCAATGTTTCTAACACAATTGTTTAAATCACTACTTATAGCTATCTGATCAATTGATGTTTTAGAAGTATTCGTGACCCT
This sequence comes from Deroplatys truncata, assembly GCA_030765065.1. Classification (NCBI taxonomy): domain Eukaryota; kingdom Metazoa; phylum Arthropoda; class Insecta; order Mantodea; family Mantidae; genus Deroplatys; species Deroplatys truncata. The sequence continues at coordinate 311,629,907 of CM060975.1, read as the reverse complement.
TGTTGGCACATTTATTGTTGTTTGAAGGCCATAAAGGTTTAGCAAAGTAAGGAATTTTGATCTTTCACTGCCGTGTTCTAAAAAATTTATGTTAAAGTCCCCCAGCAGAATTACGCTTTTCTTTAGCTTAAGGAAGTGATTAAGAATAATATCCAAACTTTCAATTAGAAGGTTTATGTTACTCGTAGGATTCCTATAGATGCATATTATTATCAGCTTCTTTGCAACTTCTATAGTGCTGGCTTCAAAATGTTCTTCTACATTCAGTGCTTGAAATGTTTTTATAGGTTTAGCCTTTATATGCTTTTTTATTAAGATTAATGACCCGCCATTTCTTTTAATTGACCTACTGTAACCCTGTATTAATTTAAAGCCTGTTATTCTCAATTCAGTTAATTCACATTGGGTTAGCCAGTGCTCAGTAATGCACATTATGTCTACGTGTTTTAACTCCCCCTCTATTAGTAATTCGAGTTCAAGAGACTTATTTCGGATACATTGAATGTTTTGGTGAAGAACGCGCAAAGTAGGCAAGTTTTGAATTTTTTTGTTGTTTTCGTTTTCCTTCCCCAAGTTGTGATCGAAGGAGTCAGTACTTAAAGAAATGTTTTCTATTCGCTTGCAGTTTTCACTTTTATCCATTTTATGTATTTCTATTTCATTAGGGTGTTCTGATTTTATGTGATTTTGACTAGCATATTTAGATAAAGTAATCTTAGATACTAAGTTTGTTCTAACAGACCCATCGCTATCACATTTGTCTAGTTTTTTGAATCCAGGTGGGTTATTACTCTGTTCAAGAGATTCGCAAACTTTGCTACACCTTTCCTGTTCAAATGCAGGCCATCCCTGCCTAGATCAATGTCCCCTAACCATGCATTGCTATCTACAAAGGAACAATCGTATTCTTTACATATCCAGTCAAAAGTAGAATTGATCCCGTCGATGTAACGGAGATCCTCATCCCGACGACGTATAATAACGCTGACGCAGAATTTCGCCCGTGGAAACAGTTTCAAAAAATACAACATCACCCTGTCTCCACAGAATAACCACAATATACAGAAACTACTATGCAACAGAACAAAAGATCCTATGCCCAACGATAAATCAGCTGGTATATATCCAATTGTTTGTAATGACTGTAACCTGGTATACATAGGAAGAACCAAAAGAAATCTTGAAATAAGACTTAAAGAGCATATGAGATGCATTTACCAAAAGCAGCCAGATAAATCAGCAGTAGAACATCATTTCTGGTCTTCAAATCATGATATCACTCCAAACATAAAACTCTTAAAACTGATCAACAGCAGCAATGAATTGGACATCTGGGAAAAAATACATATCGTCAAACACAGGAATCACCTAATGAATTTTGAACTGCCGCCACCCAACAGCCTTTGGAGGTTCATCAGCCCAGCACCAGAGAACACCACTAGCCATACACATCCCCCAGACAATGACTGGCAAAATCAGTTGAGGACATGCTGATGATGGGAACAAACCGTCTCCCGAAACGCGTTCAAGTAAGAATATCATAGTGATGTAGTGTAACAACCCTCAACTCTCTATTTTAAAAAAACGGTTGATGAATCATTTCTTAGGAGAATACCGGGAAACAAGAGGTAATGTGTTAGGCAATGAATACAGGATGAAAATATTCCTGCATTATTTGAGGGATTCAAGCTTTCTAATTGGTGTCGGTGAAGATGTGGGCATAGACAGCAGCACTGTCAAAAACATTTTTGAAAGTGTTTGCAGCAGTTGAAAGAAAGGCCAGTTAGTGGATTAAGTTTTCAACTTCTGTTGCTGAAATGTGAAGTGATCATAATTATTGGCAATTAAGAAACCAAGCGCATACGGAGATGGCAAGAAAGTGAAAGAAGAACTGAAGTACGTACCTTCTATGCATGGTTATAGGTTAAAAGCCTGTTTTGCCTTAGAAGTTGTCTTGCTATCTCTTCCTGGGGCGTCCTACATCTCAGCTTGTAATTTAGAGTCTGTTTTTCCAGTCTAGATGAATGTGTTCATACTCATGCCTAGTGTTTATGTTCAGGCAATTGTAGTACAGCAGAGTAGTTCACTAGTGTCGATATTACATGGCCCAAATCTGTAAATGATTCTAAAATTTGGAAAAATTCTGATATTTATAAATTTGTTTGTAAACAGTTCCTGAAAGACAGGTAACTATACCCTTCATGACCTGTTATTTTAAATGCTCAGGATAATCAAACCGTGAATTCAGCTGCCCAGTGCAATTACCAGACACTTAAAAGTATTTCAGCTGACTGAGTAGTGACAATTTACTCAGCTACAAGTTTTATTCACATGAAAAGTGAGCATATGTTATTCCACTCCATAGACTTGCACACTTCGACGTTACAGTTTACTCAATTTTTTATTCACGCCACCCATTGTCTGGAATAATAAATCATACAAAAATTGTAGTATATCTCAGTGTAAAAGAATAACAATTTGGATTCAGTGTAAGTGATATATGTGTAACGCTACTTTCAAAACAATATTCACTGAAAATGTAGCGCACATTAACTGCCATGTGTTTTCATGAATACTCATTTGACATCTAAGATATTGAGCACATACTTACCTGTAATTCCAGGTTGTAAATTGTGATCTGAGCTTTGGTATGTGGCAACAAAATTAAATGAATAGGATATTTAGTTTTGGTGTACTTCCCAAGCTATTAAATATGAGTGTGTCAAAATATTCTACATGTGTTAATGTGTTAGTGTAAACCCGATTTTAGAAATATGCATATTCTTTGTTTGGTAATAATGTTAATGTTAATGTTAATAACATTAAAATAATGTTGCAAGAAACAAAGACAGCTGAGTGTCTGTATTTAAACATCTGTTGTACATTATGCTGTCTTTTGAGCCCAAAGAGCGAATATGTTTTGTTTATTTGTGTGTTGCATCATTAAGGAGACAAAGTACTCTGAAATGGTAGAAAATCACATTTTTTGTTTTAGGCACTAATAAAATCTATTATTTCCAGTTTCAGAAAATATATACTTTTGGGGGGTTAAGAGGTTTTTAAGACATTTAAATACCATTTAAAAGTTGGTCTGCATTCCTTTAAAGCTGTCATGCAACACCCCTTTTTAGAACATTTTTGTATCTTTCAACAACGAACGACTATATCATGTCCAGTGAGCAGTTCAGCAATTAACAAAAGAGGCCAGAACCAAGAGAAGGCAATCAAAAAAGTAATCCAGGAATGAAGGTGCAGATGATTATGATCCTGGAATGTACTGAAGTGTGTCAGAATTTTAATGTTCAAACTTTAAATACAGTTTTCTCAAATAATGCAGTATTTTTAACACTTGAATAATTTCAATTAAATTATATAATATCTAAATTCAATAAGCAAAGTGTATGTAATAATTTGTAAAATGTATGTAACAGTCATTGCAAATGTTTATATTATTGTATCCATGTGTGATAATGTTATGTGAATGCATTACATAATTTAATAATGTAGGAGCTGTGAGAATAATAAGTTTAAAGTTGCTAACAATGAGGTAATAATGAGTTTGAGAGTTTAAATACTACTAGTCATTATTAGAGCAGCAATAATGTAAATTTTGAGACAGTTTAAAAATAGCCACTCAACAGCCAGAGAAAGCTTAAGTTAAATGCAGGTATTCTATTGGAGTAGGAATAGCCAATCAGAGACTTGAAATACAGAGATTTTAAGTTTAGACATTTGAAATCTGTTCAGTTGCCCGCAGACTGTGATAGTAACCAGATGCAAGATGCGTCCTCTAGAGAAATATAATACATATTCGTGTGAGACGAAAAATAAGTATACACGTTAAAAAAGTGCAATAGTTAAATAAAAGAATCTCACAGCTCTCTATATCAGTGAAGTGCTATTTAATTTGTGTCAAGGATTAATAATAAGGAGTGAATTAAAACTTAAAATCCGTGTAAGCCTACATTCTGTCGTACCATGCCCTGCCTAAGAGAAACGTCTCTCTAAAATAATACTGACGCAGCCGAGGCAAACATAAATAGTTAAAGAAGCAGTTTAATAACAAAGCTAATATTTTTGTTTTAAAATTGGGGCAAAAGCCACCTGAAAGTACATTTGGGGCGAAGGCTACCGGAAACTGTTTAACATACGTGAGATTGCAACTACTTCAAGTGTTCGACTCCCCAACAGTTGAACTATAATACAACTCCTACGATACAAACTACTACAAATCGGCTTTTCATACGTTGCAGCAAACAACGTAAAGAACAATTCTACTTTAAATTGACGCTCAAAGCGTGGTGCAAACTCCTACAACAAAATATACTACTTCAATTTGGCTTCCATACGTGGAGCTAAATAAAATAACTCTAACTTGAAACTATACTTCAAGTTGGTGCCCAACTGCATGGAGCTCGAAGAGACAAGAATTAATTGGCGACAACATCTGAAAGGAAGAGATCAACGAACAATGTAAAGAATAACTTTACTTCAAATTGACGCCCAAAGCGCGGTGCAAATTACGTAACAAACATTCTTCTCAAATTGGCTCCCATACGTGGGGCAGAAAAACCATCTTTCTCAAATTGGCTTTCCATACGTGTGGCAGAAACTATTTTTCACAAAACAACATTTTTGGATACTTCTGTACCTTTTTCTCAGAAAGTATGAGAGGTAGAGAGCTGACATGTTCATTACATGTATAAAACATGCAGTTAAACTTTCTGAACCACAGTCATAATTTTATAATGTATAGGTATTAGTGATATTAAGAAAGCAACAACATTGCAAATTTTCCAAATTTTTACTTGTTTGACTATGCAAATAATTGTTTTTCAGTTTCTAGTGAACTGATATACACATAACTAAATAATTTGAGGTTCAGAAGATAGCTGATTATACTAAGAACAAGCATGCAAAAGTGTGATTCTGTATTGCAAGTAGTATCAGTGAGAAAGGTACATGAATTCACATGTTTTACGAGTAAATTTTATTATTTTTCTGCTGAATGAAATCATTTTTATGGACTCAACTACATAGCTATCAATGCAAACAATCACTTGAAATAATTGTCACAATGTATAGCATAAGTCATAAAAATTTCAGTAAAAACCATTGAGAACGTTAAGAGCAGTGGTAATTTAACACATTTAAGGTGTAATTTCCATGTGTACAGACTACCTTGTCCCCTTAAGCTTGTGATGTTAGCTACAGTTGTAACTGTGCTGACAGTAAGGTTTGTTACTATTTACTGCAATTGCTTGTTTTCAGTCATTCCTGTCGAACCAGACAAGAGCCAACAATCTGGGCGACCCATCAATACTCCCTGACTTGTGTGCCTCACATAGACGACAGTTGCTGGTGATGCTTGCCAACCATCAGCATCTGTTAGACATTCGCATGAGGTGCACTCGTGCCAAGGAGGAACTGTGTCAGAACCTGCATATGAGGCTGAAATGGGTGATGTACGTGGAGAACATGATGTGCGACGTGGGCAACCGCCTCATGATCTACCATGAGAAGCTCAAACGCTTGCGTCGACATTTAGATGTTGTACAGCAGATTCACTTGTCTCCACAGATGTATGTGAATGCTGTCGGTGAGGTGGTGCGCAGGCGCACGTTCTCACAGGCATTCCTTATGGTAAGTCTATCCACATTACATGGAAGCAAACTTGTATCTCCAGCTCACTAAAATGTTGCGCTGCACCAATTAAAGAAACAGTCCACAGGATTTTTACATAGGTAAACCTTAGATCATTGTGTTTGTCATATTTGACTCCTCGTTTTGGTTTATAAGTGTTGATTCACAATAACCGAGAATGGGAACCACAAGGTTAAAATATGCATATAACAATGTGAGCATTCAGAATTAATGGGAACTTACTGGAGCCTGGGAACAGAAACAGGAGATTTGATAAAGTTTTAACTTTACACCTCCTGTTCCTAGAAATGGCAAATTGGGCTTATATTGTGAGTTGCTGTCTTCAGGGTAGATATTCTTCAAGGAGTCTGTGAACTAAAACTGCTATTAGAGCTCTCTCTAATTGCAAGCTTGGAAAACAAAATCAGAGCAACAAATAACCAAAAAAGCACAGAACAACAGACTTTAATGTATGCCATTAGCTAGACAAAATTTTGCTAATTTGATGAATCACCAGTTTACTGGGCTTTTGCCCAAATTATATAAATGAATATGACAAATAAAGTATCTATGTATCTCTCTACAACTCTGGTACTATAGAATAAATTCAACATGGGAAAGATGTTAAAGTCAAGTCATTTTTTCATGTGGTTACAGTTGTTATTGAAAAATAGCCATAGAACATTACAGCATTCAGCAATGCGTAGAAATTGTGAAAATTTATTATCAAAATGGATCATCTGTTTGCCAAACCTTCCGTGTGTTGCGTGAAGTTTACGGTGTGCATAATCGTCCCTGTGAGAGAACGATTCGGCGTTTGATCGGTAAATTTGAAATAAGTGGTTCTGCCAGCGATCAAAGAACACCTGTACATAATCGACGTAAGCGCTCCAATGAAAACATAGGTGTCATTCGTGAGAGTGTATGCAAGAACGGAAACAAATCAATTGCTCGTTGAGTGCAAGAATTGGGGCTTTCGCCGACCACAATTTGGCAAATTCTGCATCTGGACTTGAAGTTTCACACTTACAAAATTGTGTTAACTCAAGAACTAAAGCCCAACGACCATAGCTTGCGCCGTGTATTTGCTGACTGGGCTATGGAGCAATTGGAAGCTGATCCGGAGTTTTGTCGAAAAATCATCTTCAGCAACGAAGCCCACTTTTGGATGGATGGTTGTGTTAACAGTCCAATGCAGATTCAAGAACAACCACTTCATCCCCAAAAGGTTACTGTGTGGTGTGGATTTTGGTATGGTGGAATCATTGGTCCATATTTTTTCCAAGCTGAAGATGGAAAAGCTGTAACTGTCAATTGAGAAAGGGACTATTATAAGGGACTATTTGTGCCCTGAATTGAATGGTATGGATCTCAGAAACATCTGGTTCCAGCAAGATGGTGCCACATGTCGTACTGCTCTCGAAACAATTGATCTTTTGAAAGAGAAGTTCAGAGGTTTCATCAATTCCCGTGGTAGTGATGTTAACTGGCCCCCGAGGCCATGTGATTTAACGCCGTAGGATTACTTCTTGTGGGGTTATGTTAAATCTCGAGTTTTATGTCAACAAGCCAGAAACAGTAAATGATCTTATGAATAGCATCACGCGTGTTATTCGTGAAGTTGGACCTAATTGGGTCAACTGTATACGCGCAACCCAACGAAGTTACGGCGGTCGCTTAACTGATGTCCTCTTCCACACGTAATGACATTAATTGTGTTCCAAAATAAAAAAAGAAATAAACCTCTATCATTTATAGAAAGTGTTTTATTTAAGTTCAAAAATAGGACACTCTTGTTGAAAGATCCTATACAAGTTCTTTCCCCCAAGAAAAGAAACAGGGTGTACAGTGGAATCTCGTTAGCACGTTCCTCATTAACACGTTTTCCCGTGTATTACGTTGAATTATAAAAGTCCCGGTACCAAATCACCAAATATAATAAATAATGTTTGCTTAGTGCGTTTTCCCGGTCCCGCTTACTACGTTTGAAGTTTGACGTCCTCATTCGCTGTTTTGGCCAATCCTTGATGGGTACAGTGGATGTAGGCGTTTAACATGTTCATAGTTTGACGTCCTCATTTGCTACTTTGGTCAATCCTTGGTCACGGGGTGGATATCGGCAGCCAATCACATACATGCATTTAAATATTTGTGTGAGACGATTTCTGTGGGCGGGATAGAGAATGCTTTACCTTGGCTGGTAAACGCGGTAAACGCTAACGATAGTTTCTAATGTTGAGTGATGACCAAACAACCGTAGATTGTATTTTAACTTTTCATTTACAATGAAAAAAAGAAAGTGTAGTAGGTAAATAACCAACAGTTTTCACTGTTGAAAATCCTTGATGTAATACAATCCAAATATAAAACATGTCGATATAGTGCGGAAGTTAAACATTCCTCCGTCAACCTTAAACACGATTGTTAGCAAACCTAAATTAATTGAAACTGTTTTTAAAGAAGGGAAAAATACTAAAACAAAACTTTTCTCTTGGAAAATAGGATCAGAAGAGGACCGGAACGAAATTTTTTGCATGGAAACATCTCCGTATTCAAATCGTCTTGTATACACCAAAGATAATATCGTCTATTGTACTCGTAACACGATGCACGCTCATAATTTTTTCTTTTTTAGCAGAAATTGTTATCACGTGTGTAATACAACACACAGCAAAACCACTATTGCCGCTTCCACAATTCGCAATTTATTTTCTCAAAAACATTCATAACCTAAAAAATCCAAGTTGATTAAAATAAAAGCTTGAATTATTTATTCTCAGGCTTTGTGTATCCAAATCCATTTAAATATATTGAATTTAACATGGAAACGGGATCGTATTCAGTATGAAATTGTACTCAAAATCGATTTAAATTGCCCATGGAGACGTAGTAATTATTAGATTTTTATTACCTATGTTCTTAAATTGCAGATTTTGCATTTTCGTTAACACGTTTTCCCGCCTATGACGTCCAAATCCTTAGGTCCCTGCAAAAACGTACTAACGAGATTCTACTGTATATCAAATCAAATGCCAAGATTGTGACAAGATGAGGAAAAATTGCCATAACATATCAAGAGACCATTGGACCTCAACATGGGGAGAAGGTGTACATATAAAAGTTTCAAGAACAACTTATCAACTTCAAAATACTGCTAGAAAGAGATCTCACCACAGAAATCTCTGACCACTCAACAGAGAGCACCACAGAATCAATTTTAGGTCCAGATCCAATTCCAAAGCCAGTCAATATTTGGTAGCAGAGGTTGTGAGGGAGTCTCCATGAAACATGCATTACATATGAAGTGTCTTAAGTGAACAAGAGAGTATAATAATAGACTCCCTCCTGCATTGTTGAGGTTCATGTAAGTTAAAATTCTAGTGGTGTAGTGATGCAAATACTGTCTCAATTTGTTAATGCATAAACCATTGTTTTTTTCTCAATGTAAATTCTTTTTTCCCCAAATGTGAAATTCCTTTAGTTTTTGAGCCACTTTTAGCACCTCATTTTTTACTTGATTTCAAGGCTTCCTCCCCAAAAATGATCTGACATTGTAGATTTATCTGAATTTTATGTTTTGCTGACGTCCTCTGAAACAAATTGCCAATGCATGAATTTCTTTTTTGTTTTCCATAAATGTTGTTAGGTAACAGTGAAAACTTGTCTCTCGATTTTGTCCAAAAATTCTTTATTTAATGCTGTGCTCTACTGGAAAAATAGGAAACTGTGAATGTTTTTGTAAAAGTGTAATCCAGAAACCTTTTCCTCTAAAGCTTAGATTTAATTAGATAATTTTTAATTTTTAACCAATGATGTTTTACACATTCAGAGCACTAGATATGTTGTGCGTAGTTTTAGAAAGTGTACATGTTAAGAGTTTGAAATCTTTTCAGTGGGCAAGTGATTTAGCATGCCAGCTACTTGCCGTCCACAACGAAGAGGTAGCACGTCGGAAGGACTTCCAAAATCAGTTTGAAGGTCATTTCCTTAATACATTATTTCCTGGCATGGAAGATTTACCTCCTCCATTTGCCACACAGGCTCCTTCACCGTTTGATATGGGTCTCCCAAAGGTAAGCAGTCAATGAAATCTCAAGTTCTTTTTACAAACATGTAATGAAGTAAATACAGTGGAATCTCATTAGCACGTTTTCCTGTGTATTATGTCTTAACTACAGAAGTTCCAGCACAAAATGCACCAAATGTAATAAATAACGTTTGTTTAGTATGTTTTCGTGGTCCCACTTACTACATTTGAAGTTTGACGTCCTTGTTCATTGTTTTGGCCAATCCTTGGTCAGTCCAGTGAGAGTAGGTGCTTAACACATTCGAAGTTTGACTCCTCTTTCGTTACTTTGGTCAATCCATGGTCATGAGGTGGAGACCGATGCCAATGACATACATGTATGTATACTTGTGTGGGTGGGATAGAGAATGCTTTAGCTTAGTGTGGTAAACATCAATGATAGTTTCTACTTTGAGTGTTATCAAACATACGTAGATCGTATTTTAACTTTTTATTTGCAATGGAGAAAGAGAAAGTTCGGCAAATAATCAACAGTGAAAAATTTAAAATCCTTGAAATAGATCGCAATCCAAATATGAAACATGTGGATATAGCGCAGAAGTTAGACATTCCCTCGTCAACCTTAAACATAATTGTTAGCAAATGTAAACTGATTGAAACTGCTTTTGAAGAAGGGAAAAATGCTAAAACAAAACTTGGAAAGTAGGATCGGAAGAGGATTGAATCAAAATTTGTTGTATGAAAATACCTACCATATTCAAATCGTATTGAATAAGTCAATGATACTACCTTTTACTGTTCTTGTAACACGATGCACGCTCTTTTTTTTGGTGTGTAGCTGAGATTTTTATCCATTTGTAATAAAATACACAGCAAAGCCACTTTTATCACTTCCATAATTTGCAATTTATTCTTCTCAAAAACATTCGCTGATCTCAAAACCTGCTTAAATTATACAGAGAAACTAACATATGTTTAACAGGTTTGCCAACTAAATCCAGGTTGACTAACATAAAAGCATGAATTATTTATTCTCAGACTTTGTGTATCCAAACCGATCTCAATACATATTGAATTTAACATGGAAATGGGCTCAAATCAATTTCAATTCCACATATAAATGTAGTAATTATTTGATTTTATTACATAATTATGTTCTTAAATAGATTTTGTATTTTAGTTAACACGTTTTCCTGTCTATGATGACCAAATCCTTGGGTCCCTGCAAAAACGTACTAATGAGATTCTATTGTACAATTTTCACTCACAGTAAATATGTACTTGAAGTTTGAACACCTGACATGCCATCTGTCCAATTTTTGAGAAAACAGCTAAAGAAGTTGTAATGCGTACGGCGCAGTATATTAATTCCACTTGTTGCAAGCGATCTGACAGGGTTCCGTAATGTTTTGTTCTTCAGCAGCCATTTGAATGAAATTCCATACTCTTTCCATGACATCATGAGAAATAACTGAATGGTGACAGCTTTTCAAAAAGTGACAAAGTATTGAAAACACAAACTACTCTGTATTCACTCTTAGGTTGATCCGCGTCAAAACAAATCCCAGGTGACCAGTGCACCGCTATAATGTATCCTTCCACCATTCGCACTTGAAATATTGTCACACTTTCAGACCATGTGGCGAGTACAAGCAGGTAGTGCGAAAAAGAACAAGAGTCCTTATTTCGACAACTGAAACGGTGACTAGCATATTCTGTTAAGGGTTTAAGGTGATAAGATTGATAGTTGCAACAAAATAAACGTTTGCATATATAATAATAGTTAATTCTAAAATAAATGAGCAAAAAATAAAGTACCAGGTATGCGATAACTTAATTTATTCGCTCTTTGGAAGTGGCACTTTATTAATTGTTGGTGGCTCAGTTTAATAAAACAAATTGTGCACTGTTACGCGAATTGCATTCTTCTCAAAATCACTACATTCTTGAATCGCATATTTCATATGCTTTCTTTCTTTCTTTTTTTTTTCCCCCCCTCTCTTCTTCCTTCCTTTCCGGGTGTAACCACTTTTCCAGTTTCAGATTTTTCTGCACGAGCACTGTTTATACTTGTACTCGAAACACCGGTGAACTCGGAAGTTAATTTCACCATTTATTTCGCGGAAAGTGTTGGATATTTCTCACATAACTTATAATAAGGATTCAACACTATTGTTTTTTCACTGCTAGTCAATGGTTTACGCGGCTAATGCTTTACGTAATTCGACGAAAACACAAGAGCACATTCACCATCGCCATGATACTAAACACAACTGCTGGTTTCTGACTATAAACAATATTTTGCGCCTACCCGGATGTCAGGTGACTCCTATGAATTGCGTCATGGGACTTGTAGCTCTGTTTTACGGTATAAATCAGCGTTAAATAAAACCTTAGGTATTTGTATAGAATATTATACTATTTAAGGATAAATTCAATCTAAAATTCAGATTATTAGCATGGGACTACTTTCCTGCGCGCATTGCTACCATCTTGCACCACGGTGCACTGATCACAGGGTTTGTTTTGCCGCGGATCAACCTAAGAGTGAATACGGAGTAGTAACAGTGAATATCTTGCAAATGGCTAATGCCACAAAATATTATGTAAATTTTTTTAATAAATACAATTTATTTCAAATGTTTTTGTGCAGTTTTTGTGCATCCTAAGACTTGGTTTCACAATATAAGCTTAAGCTGTGAATTGGGTTTAAATGGAGCTTAAATTATAGTGGAGTTTTACAGTGCATAATTCAAGCAATAAGCTGAGCTTATACGTGACTTGGCTTAAACTGTGGTTTAGCTAAGGAGTCACTGCATTATTTGAAGATGATATTAGTGATGAGGAAATGCAAATTATTTTAACCCATATGTATGGCAGAAGATGATCTAAAATGTTAAGAGTGTATCCAAACCATTTTCACGTATGGAATGACTAAGAATTCTACGAGAGATTTCGATTAAATAAACAATCTGCAATTATGGTACTAGAAATTTATTGATGATACAGTTAAACATAAAACTGATTGGCAAGAAGCAAAACTTAATTTAACATGCCCTTAATTTTAAATTTATACTTCATATTTTTTATAGTATATATTGTCACATTCATTGCGATCATCTCTACATAATTATAACATACTGCTTTGTAATTCAGTAACTAAACTCTCGCCTCAGAAACAATGCTTCTCTTAACACTGAGGTTATATGCAAGTGACAATTTAAAATAGAGAGTTGAGGGTTGTTACACTACATCACTAAGGTATTCTTACTTGAACGCGTTTCAGGAGACGGCTTGTTCCCATTGTCAGCATTTTCTCTCAACTGAGAAAATGAGAGTTGAGAGAAAATGCTGACGATGGGAACAAGCCGTCTCCCGAAACGCGTTCAAGTAAGAATATCTTAGTGATGTAGTGTAACAACCCTCAACTCTCTATTTTAAATTATGACACATCACTGTTACTAGCTTCTAAATCTTCAAAATTAGTCAAGTGACAATTTGTTTGTTTATTTATTTATTTATTTATTTATTTATTTATTTATTTACAGTTGACAATGGAGGATATTGAGAGATTGCGGACCTATCTCCCAGAACTTACTTTCTCCATTTCTGGACCTGATCTTGAAAGCATCACACAGTTTTTTCTGGTAAAGTCTGTCACCGGCACACTTAAGACTGAAGAAAAAGAAGAAACTCCTGCATTAGAGGATCAATTGGTGAGTGACAGACTTATGTGGACCCAACTTGAACACTCTTTAAATGCTTCACCTGTCTTTCCTTTTAAGCAGGATATGTATGACCAGCTGTTTGTTGACTTGAGTCAAGGCCATCAGTAAATATCTTCCATTATTACACCAACATATTCATATTCTAATATCCAGGCTTTGTATATTCTTTTTAGTCTTTTAGGGCCAGTTGTATGAACTCTGAGTTGGAATAGTTATACTCGGAATACCCCAACCAGAGTATAAATGAGGCAACCTGAATTCCTTAGATAGGTATTTCACTGTTAGCATATTTAAAACTAATGTTGGCTATATTGCGAATCATTCATGGCCAGCTTGATATGTAGCCACAGCTGGTTTGAAGCTTTGCTTTGCTGAAACTTATGTAGCGATTTGCATTGTCTAAACTGTTAGCTGTAACCTTTTGTGCAAAGTTGGTTCTCGTATTGATATTTACTTTACAACTAAGTTTACGGCATATTTCATTTACTATACTCAAAACAGCTAATGTATTTAATCTGTCTTTTGTCTTGTATTCCTTAAAAAAGGTTTTAAATAAGAGTTTTGAAAATGACATTTTAACTGTCTGACATCACTATTAACTTAAGAGAGAATGGAATCGCTGTACAGAGATAGGCACTATGCAGATATTATCAACAAATATAAATATTAGAATGCTACTTACGAATAGGACATAGGAAACCGCTCTCATTACAGCTCATACTTTGCTGATGGCAATACTTAATCCAACAGCTAGAAGTGCTGAATTCAAGCATTAAGACCATTATTTTTACTGACCATGTTCTGTATTTGACCAAAAGTTATTTCTAATGTCATCCAGCTACTTTTAGTCATACAAGTGACAGTGACGAAAATAAATGCACCTCTGCAGTCGTTTGGAGTAAAACATGCACAAATTATGAATTCATTCTCAAATAATTTAAACTTCATCTCAGATTAGATGTAGGAGCTCTGAAGGCCTCTAGCAATCTGATCATAACCTGAACCTCCTCATCACATAGCAAAGCTTGTGCTGTCATTAGCTTCACCATTGTTAAACTTATATATAACCTCTAAATACCGAATGTTGCACAGAATGACACTAACACTCACATTTTTGGCTATCTTACATTTTGAATGACATTTCTGTACCCTTTGAAGTTACCAGTCCTTTGTGTTTTGTTGATAATAACTTAACCTGTTTAGATCACTGTCCATCACCTAGTGAATTGCTACACTTATTTTGAATTTATCTTGGGTAGTGTTTAACTTCACTTTTGAATGAAACTGTATATTGTACTGATAATGTTCTAGGGCCTGGTTGCATAAAAACTGCTAACTGCAGTTCAGTTATAACCGAAGATCAGAAATGAACTTAGTTTGTTTCTCTACGCGGGTTGTATAATGCTGATCTTAGGTCAGTTGAACTCCGTTCAGTGTTGATCCGAGAACACAAAAACAAATGCGGCAACATCGCCAAACATGTGGCAACTTTCGTATTGTATCGAAAGGACTCGAGAATAATCGGGACTATTCGACTGTTTGATTCAACTGCACAGGGTAGCCAATATAGACATAACAAAAACTAAATTAAACTTTCTCTTTATGGCTTTTAGTACCGGAAATAGCATTATTTTATATGGAAAGTATAGAAATTTACTCAAAATTAAAATAATATTCATAAAAAAAGTTATTTCGGTTACTTTATCTCCATAAACCTGTAATGTACCTCTTTTTATTTTCGTTTGTTTGCAATACTGTGACTTGCAAAGCATAACCCACAGATTAATACATAACCATAAAATGGAGGTTCAGGGAAAGAAAAAAGCGCGTTCTGCCAATTTTAAAAGCGAAGAAAAGGATATGCTAGTAAACATTGTTTTAAAATATAAAGGTGTAATAGAAAACAAAAAAACAGACAGCAACACCACAAAGAATAAGGAAGAGGTGTAGAAGGAAATAACTTCGGAATTCAATTCAAGAAGTTTTATTGCATGTGATTGGAAATGTTTGAAACTCTGTTACGAAAACATTAAAAAGTGCACAAAAAAAATAAATGCAGAAGACAAAGTCAAAATTTACAAAACAGGAGGTGGTATGTTTGTGCCGTCTTCCTTAGACGAAACTGGCCACTAACTAATTGCAGCACTGATGCCGCAGTTTGTGCCGGTTACTTGCGATTTCAATGATGATGTGGGCTTCCATGCCGAAGAAATTGCAAATGTAGGAATGGAAGTGGTCTGCAGTTCACCACAAGATGTAAATGGTGCCCAACTGGAGGTCTGCACTTTGCAGGAGAGAGAAATGCAGTTTGTGGAGCCAGGTCCTTCAACATCAACTGCAGAAACACCCAGATCCATGTCATTCCCTGGAAAGAAGAGGAAAGAAGACATTAGGGAGACGTTCTACAAAAGGAGGTTGGAGTGTTTAGAAGAAGAACATGAACTGAAAATGAAAATTCTAAAATTGGAACTGGAAATTAAGAAATCACAAAAAATGTTGAGGGTAAATCAGGCTACGTAATAATAAAGTTAAGTGAATACCTGAAAGTGTTGTTAATTAGTGCAGTTCTCAGTGCTGTGTTTTCCCTTCTATCTCTCTGATTTAAATCAGGTATAGGCAGTTCCTGGTAAATTCTCCTTCCTCTGTAAACAGCACCGTCTACGTCAGGAGTGTCGACTTCTGCATTAATGGCCAAGGTATGTAATACAAATGTTGCTACTATTATAGGAGGAACTCGAAGTAATTTCACAGCTAATTTCATTCTTAAACATGGGAATCGTCTTTTGACAACACCAAAAGACCTTTCAATAACTGATCTTGTTTGTCTATGAGCCCTGTTATATGCCCGTTCTGCAGGAGTTTCTTCATGCATTGTAGGTGTGAGTAAGTAATGACAGCAGTGATAGGCACTGTCTCCTAGGAGCATGCCTCGGGGAAATTCTTCAGCTTCAAACTGTGCATGAATTCTAGAATTTCTAAAAATTGTTGCTATCATGTGCTGAACCTGGCCATCTAGCAACAACATTCTGGAAGCGAAGTTGTGAGTCGCAGACAGCTTGAACGTTTAAAGAAAACCAACCATGGCGATTTCTGTAAATCTCAGGATTATTCCCACCAGGTGATATAATTGGGATATGTGTGCAGTCTATTGCACCTAAAACTCCTGGGAAATTACATATATTATGGAACTCTTGCATAACCCTTCTTATTTCACCCTCTTCCCTAGGCATCTTGATGAAATAAGGTCTTAAGGCTGCAATCTCACTTGTAACTTTGTGAATAGTCCTACTTGCAGTTCCTTTATTCACATTAAAGATATCGCCAATCACCATCTGGAAGCTCCCAGTTGCATAGAACCGTAATGTGAGAAGGAGCATAAACATTGGATTAAGTGCATAATTCCTCAGGGTTTGTGTCCTTAATTGTGCATGTAGCCTATGCTCCAGTTCTTCGACTACATGCTTTGACAGTCGAAACCTCATTTTAAATTGTCTCTCGTTAAGTTCTAAGATGGGATTCCTTCTATGTTGGAAAACACGAGGAGCCCTTTCAAATTCAAAATCCTCATTGTTGGAGATATCAGAGTAATCTGACACCTGAAAATAATAACATGTAAGCATAGGTTATAAATGCAAAACAATGCATCCTACCAAGCCAATTGTGAAATAAAGAGGTTAATTGAATTTTGAAAAAACAGTTTCATTAAAGTACAAAATACATAACATGTTAACTAATGGCTTATTTCCTCTTGAAAGAGTAATCTGGGTGTTTGGAAAAAATTGTTAAAAAACCAAATTTATGGGAATAACATTTTACAAAAGTAAATCAATATTGAATATTGTAGGTATAACCCCTTCTTTGTAGGCATTCAATTTCCAAATAACTACAAAAAATTTATTACTTACCATTTTATTTAAAGCTGTGCTATTTATTACTTCCTTTAAATAAAAAGCTGTTATGTAGCTTCTGTATTCTGCTGATCTAAGTTCAATCAAGTTAACCTGAGAAAATTCGCCAGTCAGATTTGATCTTAGATCAAGGTGCCATGAACTTAGATCAATGTTTATACAACCAAAATTCTAAGTTCAGCTTGACTTGAGATCATTTTCAGGTGGTTGAACTCAGATTAACTTTTATGCAACCGGGCCCAAGTACGTTATTCTGTTTTAAGTAATAATTTTATTTTATTCTTACGTGTCTGTCCATCATATGTTCTAAATGACCATCGAATCATCTCATTGTCATGCTTATTTATCAGATCACCAGTCTAATATACTTTTTGCTTCTCAAAAACATGTTAAAAAGTTTGCTGTTTATACTGAACAAATCTGTATCCAGAACCCAAGCAGAACCCTCTTTATACTTGAAATAATGAGTTATTACTGTGTGAAACCATGGAATAACCTCAGACTTCAGATACTGAAAAATTATTAGGAGCGCATGTAAATAAGTAACTAAAATGTGATGATCACATTCATTACATAAACAAAAAATTAAACAGTGCTTGCTTTAATATGTGCTGCATAGCTCAAATTACCAACTTGGAAACTAAAAAGATAGTCTATTTTAATTACTTTCACTCTATAATGACGTACGGGATCACACTATGGGACAGCTCAGCGGCGTGGGATACTATCATCAAGTGCCAGAAAAAAATCTGATGTGTTACACTCACATGACTTTCTCTACTCTTGTACTAACTATTTTTACAAACGCTTATTCTCCATATGCTTCATGTTAATCGAGATATCGAGATGTCAATCTTATTGGTAATGTTCATGTAGATGCAAGGGAAATATGCTAGATTTTAAGCGATAGTCAAATATTTTAACGCTGGTTGCTATGTGGCGCATTCCATTCTCTTTGCATGTCCAGGACATAAAAAAAATGAATAACGAATTTGAGAAAAAGTATAAGTATTGGAAAATTTAAGGGAATAACAAGCAATATCTCGAAAACGGTTCACTCAACAAAAGAAATGTGTATGACATAAATTATGTATTTTAATGCGATCTACATTTTTTGTGTAGTAAAATTTTGTGTATCTCTTATGGTTTACCAGTTATGCAAAAGTCGTTCACAATGAAGAATACTTTTGGAGACATTCCCAGAAAATTCAAGATATACATTTTATTTGTCATGAAAGTATCTTAAACATATAATATTTTAATCAAAATCGTTAGAGCCATTTTTGAGAAAATTAAAATTTTCGAAAAATGTTCCATGTAAAGGGTAGTCTGGGGTGGGGGGATTTTCTTGAAAACCTTCGTGTCGCATCTCTGGAAGATACTGAACCTAAATACCAAGTTTGGTGTTTATACAACTGTTCGTTTCTGAGTTATGCTGTTCACAGACACACACACAGACACACACATGGACATGTTTCCAAAAATGCTTTTTTTGGATTCAGGAGGTCTCAAAACATGTATTTCCGGTGAAATCTCGGTATCGAATTTTTGGGTGGAATACAATACTTCCCCTACTTACTATACGTAGTAGAGAAAGTAAAAATTATATGCATAATGTCACAGGTTGGACCAAAATAATCATGCAGAAATGTATTAAAAAATCATAAAATATTAATATTATCAGCACAATACCTATATGAATTAAATAAATATATTCATGCAAATTATGATAAATTGTACAACTCACAACATCAGCATTGTTGCAGAACCAAAACAAAAGATAATTTAAAAGTACCCATGCATAGGTTAACATTATACAAAAACAGTCCACTTTATGCAGGAATAAAAGCTTATAACAAACTGTCAACCGAAATCAAAAAAGGATCGAGGACTATTTAACAAGCAACTGAAAAACCTACTGTTAGACAAGGCCTCTACTCAGTAGCCGAATACATGTGTGATAATAATATGTAACCTAATATTCATTATGTATGAGTGATGAATGATTTATTGTCTACTTTGAACTTACATGCAATTTATACAATGTTTACAATACATTGGAGTTGCTTATACTTAACATTCTGTTGTATATATAGTCTTTCTATTCTATAGTATTTCCGCTATTTACTTTTTTGCCTTGTTACCCTTTTTCCGTATCTTCTCCAATTTGCTTCACGTCTCTTTTTAGCACTTTAACCTAATTTTTCTTAAATATTTTCCTGCTTTCTCCATACATTCATTTGATCTTGTATTAAAATCTTCCTAACTCTTAAGTCTATTGGTAAATTTTCCCATTTCTCTAGTATTAAATTCTCTCTTCCTTTATCCGTATCCTCACATTCCAGAATATAATGCCAATTGTCATGTAATCATTACATTTAGTACATCTCTCCTCCTTCTCCCTATTAGACTTAAATTCATTATACCTGTCCTTGCCCATGCATATCCCATTCTGGCCTCTTTGTGGCATACTTCGATGTATCTTTTCCCCATTCCATTTTAAAATATTTATTATCTATTAATGACCTTTTTCCTTGAAATACTTATAAATGCTTGCTTTTCAATATCCTCCACTCTTTTTCTAATCTGTTTCCAGAAACCCTTACTTTTGTTGTTTCTTTCTGTCCATGTTTCCCCATTCCTATTTCTTCCAATGTGCATGCAAGTTTCTTTTTTTTCCCATTTTCTCCTGTACAGCCAAACATTGATTTAGTATCTCACTTTCCTCTAGTAGCTTTATTCTGAACCAGTATTTGATTGCCCTTTCTACCATATTGCCTTCAGCTCCCACCCTCCCTGCTTCTGCTTGTGCTACTCCATTTGGTGAACTACTTGGTAATCTCAGGATTATTTTGCAGAAATTCCTATGTATAGCATCTACTTTTTCCAGCCTCCATATCTCCGCTATTCATTATGTAAATAGTAGTACATATAAAGGCATAAATACAAAAGGGTTACCAATGTGTTGTATTCTTATTTATACTGAATTTCTGTAAACATCTTATTGTAAATTTATCTTATAACCTTAGTGTAACTTTTTGTTCAAATATATTTTTCTTGTTTACAACCTGATGAGTCACCTGTTTTCGTGGCTTTTGCTCAAACCTAAATGTAAGTGTTTTGTGGCAATAAAGCATCCTATCTTATCTAATTATAACTTATTCTAACTAATAACTTATTCCATGCTTATACCCTTGATAGACCTTATTGCAACATCATACATCACAATTTAGCACCATGGATTTATATCTAACAGGGGTTTATTCCAAGTTTGTACAACTGGTCCTTAGTCATTCAGGAATTTAAATTAGAAGCTATCTTTAGCCCATGTCGATTGGGAAGAACTGTGCTTTTCAGTGGTGAAAGAATTATCAACATCAGCTGAGTAGTTTTCTCAGATTACCCTATACGTGCACAAAAACTTTCTCGCGTTATAATATTGGTATAAATTATGGAAATGGTTTAACCTTCTTTCAAAACTGACTAGTAGTTCAATAAGATTAAATTGAATTCCAGATAAAGTTATAAGAACAAATGTTTTGCAGGTAAAAGTTGTATCAGATGCAGGATTAGCAAGTCATCTGGATCCTACGCTGCTGCAACCTTCTGAAGGTGAAACTTCAGTGCAGGGGCAAAGTCCTAGTCCCATTTCTCTTCAGGGTGTTCCACCCAGCAGGGATCAAGACAGGTGTGTACCATGTCCTTTAATCATCTTTATAGCTGAACGTATTGCATAAATGGAATACATGAATCATGTTAGAAAACTTTGAGCTTTGGTTGGGATTTGCTTGCAAGCTGTTTCATAAATTGAAATTGTAATAGCATTCATATATATACATAGTAGAATCTCGTTAGTATGTTTTTGCAGGGACCTAAGGATTTGGACGTTATAGCCAGGAAAATGTATTAACGAAAATACAAAATCTGCAATTTAAGAACATAGTTATGTAATAACATCTAATAATTACTACATCTCCATGGGCAATTGAAATCAATTTTGAGTTCAATTTCATACTGAATACGATCCGTGTTTCCATGTTAAATTCAATATGTGTTCAAATGGATTTGGATACATAAAGCCTGAGAATAAATAATTCAAGCTTTTATGTTGGTCAACTTGGATTTTTGAGGTTATGAATGTTTTTGAGAAAATAAATTGCGAATTATGGAAGCGACAATAGTGGCTTTGCTGTGTGTTTTATTACACATGTGATAACAATTTCTGCTAAAAAAGAAAGCAAAATTATGAGTGTGCATCGTGTTACGAGTATAATAGACGATAGTATCTTTGGTGTATACAATACGATTTGAATACGGGAGGTGTTTCCATGCAACAAATTTCATTCCGATCCTCTTCTGATTCGATTTTCCAAGAGGAAAGTTTTGTTTTAGCATTTATCCCTTCTTTAAAAGCAGTTTCAATCAATTTAGGTTTGCTAACAATTGCGTTTAAGGTTGACGGAGGAATGTTTAACTTCCGCACTATATCCACATGTTTCATATTTGGATTGTGATCTACTTCAAGGATTTTCAGTTTTTCACTGTTGGTTATTTACTACACTTTCTTTTTTTTTCATTGCAAATGAAAAGTTAAAATACAATCTACGTATGTTTGGTCAACACTCAACAGTAGAAACTATCGTTGGCATTTACCATGCCAAGGTAAAGCATTCTCCATTCCGCCCACACAAATTGTGTCACACAAATATTTACATACATGCATGTGATTGGCTGCTGGTATCCACCCCGTGACTGAGGATTGACCAAAGTAGCAAATGAGGACGTCAAACTTTGAACGTGTTAAGCGCCTACTCCCACTGAACTGATCAAGGATTTGCCAAAACAGCGAATGCGGACGTTAAACTTCAAACATAGTAAGCGGGACCGGGAAAACACACTAAGCAAACGTTATTTATTACATTTGGTGATTTGGTACCGAGACATTTATAATTCAACATAATACACGGGAAAACATGTTAATGAGGAACATACTAATGAGATTCCACTGTATATATATATTTCATTTCTTTGTTGTCTTACACTATGAAGAGCATGTTGATTTGTAGCAGCCATATGGGATCACATGCTATCCTGTTGAAACTGCACATTGCCTTCCTGTCGAAGAAATGGCAGTAACACAGGATTAATAACCTTCTGGATGTAACTGACACTGGTTTCATGTTCCTGCACAAACACCAAGATGAGCGCAAGCTGTAACTGATGGCACTTCACACCATGAAGCCAGGAGTTGGGCCTTTGTGTCATGCACTCTGGACGATTACACTCACCAGGTCTAGTTCGTACACGTACACGACCGTCACTTGCATACAGGCATTATACTGAAGGCAACAGAGTGCCATTCCAATTGACCCTTTCTTGACACCAGAGGAGACGTGCATGGTGGTGTTATGGTATAAGAGGCGCCCAGGCCAGAGGCACAGTCCTGCTGCAAGAAGACAGTTTCAAATAGTCCATGCTGACACTCCAGGTGCTAAGTGTGCCTAAATCGCTTCCCTGGATGCTGTTCTGTTGCCCACCGATACCTGTAAAATGGGTCGATCCAAACGTGTGTCTGTACAACATGGTCATCCAGGAAATTGCCTATGGGTGTGGGAATGTTCCATAGACTATTGCTGAAAACACCAGCACGCCACCGATGCATTGTGCCCAACATGTGCAGCAATTTGTTGATAGGTTCATTAAGCTTCACACAGGCCAACAATTTGACCCCATTCAAATGGCTGTAGTTGTACAGCAGGAGCACGTTCACGTTGTCATGGCATGGCTATACCCTAGAGTGTCTTTTGACACCACCATTCAACTGTTTTGGCACCACAGTGCAGTGCCATCTGTTGTCCATTGACCGCAACACATCAATCACCAATACTATAACCCCTCAGTATCCACATGCTATGCCCATGTTTTGATGAACACAATTGTTAGTTTTTCTGCCAGCGACATGGATTTAAAAGCTTTGAAGCATCATTTGTGTGTTAATCAGGTACAGTAGCAAAATATGATCTTACGTATTGCCAAGTTTTAAAAATGACAGAAAATGCTTATTTCAAAATAGTCCGTGATAAGATCAGCAAGAAAAGCTGAAAGTGGACTACCTATTTCTAATTTTGTTGATGGTTTTTTCCATTAAATGTGTAGAAAATGTTCATGCAAGCAAAGATTTGTAAGCCTAACAGTATCATATATTACGAGCTGCATTTAAGTTATAACAACTCCAATTTTTTTTTCTCAGAACTGAAAACAGATATAAGCATGCGGTTTGTTTTAAAGTAAGCGGGCACTCTTTGCTAATGCGTGACAGAGATGGCAGCACTGTATGTCACGCAGAACCTCTCATGGCAACGGCGAGAGTGAGGATTGTTTTGTATATTTAAAATGGCGATGTTTTCATTACATGATCAGTGTGTAATCATTTGTTATCTCCATTTGCGTGGTGTGACACTGATTGAAATTCATCATCAGTTAAGTGAGACATGTGGTGATGGTGTCATGGAAGTGTCTAATGTGCGTTTGTGGGTGTGACAGTTCAAAGAAGGCAGAATGTCGTGTGACAACAAACCAAGGGAATCTCGGTCTCAGACAAGCCAGTCTGATGACATGATCAAGCGAGTGGAGAAACGTGTTTTGGAGGATCGCCGAATGACTGTGGAACAGATCGTCTACACAGTTGGCATTTACATGGGATCTGTGCACACAATCCTGCATGACAACCTGAAAATGCAAAAAGTGTCCTTCAGGTGGGTGCCACGAATGCTGACGGATGATCACAAGGCTGCGCGCGTGGCATGTTGCCAGGCAATGTTGATGCACTTTCTTTTCGTCAATTGTGACAATGGATGCCATTTTTCAATTCAGAAACAAAGTGCCAGTCTGCTCAATGGAAGCACACAGATTCACCACCACCAAAAATATTTTGGGTAAGCGCCAGTGCTGAAAAAATGATGTGGCCATGTTCTGAGACAGCGATGGCAAAATCCTTACTCATTGCATTCCAAAGGGAACCATGGTGACAGGTGAATCTTATGAAGATGTTTTGAAGAAGAAACTCCTTCCGGCATTGCGCGAAAAATGGCCGGAAAAGGCTGCACATGTGCTCTTTCACCAAGACAAAGCACCAGTGCATCGGGTGAACGTTACACAGCAGTTTCTTTGTGCAAACAACTTTGAAGTCATTCCTCATGCTCCCTACTCACCCGACGTGGCTCCTAGCGACTTTTGGCTGTTTCCGATGATGAAAGATGCTCTCTGCGCCTGCACATTCACCAGCCGTGCCGCTATTGTATCAGTGATTTTCCAGCGGTCAAAACGAACTCCTAAAGAAGCGTTCGCAGCGGCCATGGAATCATGGCATCAACGTTGCAAAAGATGCGTATGGCTGCAGGGAGATTACATGGAGAAGTGACACAAGTTTCATAATTTTCGTGTGATTAGTTAGTGAGAAAAAAAATCGGAAGTGTTATAACTTGAATGCACCTCGTAGTTCTTCATTTAATTCTGTAGATTTTAACCATTTTTTTTTTTTCAGAAATAATAGAGTCAAAAGGTAAAGAAGGAATTGTAATCAGGAATTTTACTTTGTTTTTAAGACAAATTACAGATAACAGCTGTTATGTTGTAACATTTCAGGGGTTTTGAATCTGAGACTGATACAGAAGAGTTTGAAAAAGTGGGACAGAGTCCGGTGGAGCTGGTGTTTGACACCAAACAGGGGACCATGGATGAGGCAGCATGCAAAGATGGCGTGGAATCAGCGCCAGAAGAAGCAGCACAGCAGGAGCAACAACAGCAGCAGCCACTTGCCACACTGGAGGTTGGTGTCAGTGGCGGCGGGGCTGACTCTTCCCTCACTTCATCCTCTCCCCCTGCACCCACTCCTTCTCCATCCTTCCAGCATCAGCATCCGTCACAACAGGCACCACCGGAGTTTGCCACCGCTGACTTTTACATAGACGAATCGATGCCATCTAGTTACACGGAGAGTAACAGTGCGCGTTGCCAGCACCCAGTCGCCCCTGAACTACTCCGCCAACTGGAAGACACAAACACTCTAGTTGCTCTTCTGCAGGTATAGAACCCCAGGCCCCAACTCGCAGTCACTTTCGCATTACAGAAAAACTTTTAACTTCACAAACTACAAGTTTTCTCTGCTTTTTCTGCTTGTACTTTTGTCTCTTCATAGGATTCATTATGATGATGTTGAAATTGTCTCGTATACAAACAGATAAAACTTCTGATGATGTCTTAAATGTAAATGCAATAATAAGAAAAAGCCAGGCAGAACAACTTTTGGAATAAAAGATTGATTCTTGAGGAGATAAGTGGCAGAAAATCTTGGGAAATATATGTTGTATGTGAATGAAAGTACAGAATAATGTAGCTCAGTTTTGTTTACTTTTTTAGCTCGGCAGTTTTAGTTCTAGAGAATTTCGGTGGTGTCTTTAGACTGGTTTGGGCAGGCTAACTGACTCACGGCTTGGAACCTCTCAGCATTTGTGGGCACTGTTTTAATTACCAAAAGCAAACAAATTTAATTCTGCATGTGCACCACGATTGAGTTCACAAGTTTAAAGCTTTATCCATTAGAATTTTGAATTTGAATATTTATTGTAGTTCCAATTTTGAGCTCATGTTATATCTCCTTCCAGTCTAAGGGTAGCATAAAGTTAGCAATCTGTCTTTTTGTTTTGTTGTTTTCTTTTCTTATTTTTTGTTTCCCCAGTTGAGTTTCCAAGTTTGTTGTTTTTGCTTATTGTATTAGCATTTCTCTTATTTAACTTTTGTGAATATTGCATCTGGATTGTGACCTAGAGGTAGTGATTGATTAGCTGCACATTAGCTTTGGGCCTTGGGAGGTTGCCAGTCTTCTCTCCTATCCATGTACCTTCCTTGCAGCCCCCTTTGCCCTTATCTTCCACATCTCTTCATTGTACTGTATTCTTGAGCCCATTTGTAACACAATTCTGATGCAAAGTATAATTAGACAATTTTTTTTTAAGCAGACTATAAATTTTGGAATTTTTAATTATTACTTTTATTTGGCATTGTTTTGTGTTGTTAGAAAATATTGTTATAAATGGACTCCTTAGTTGCATAAGAGGGTTTTAGTTCATGTAAGTTTAATGTATTTTATTATTAAATAGATGTACGTTACGTGTGATTGTAAATTGTAAGGTTTAAAACTTTCACTTTAGTTGAGTAAGCGCAAATGTTAAACTTCAGAGTCTATAACATTCTTTTTTTACATCAGTTTTGTTTCACAGACTGTGGCAATTAGTTGCTTTGTTATAAAGCATCCAGTAGTAGTATTAGTGAAACATTAAATACCAGATTACATTAGCAATTTAACTCCACTTATGTCACCTTTGTTCAAAAATACCTAAATATTTCATGAAGTTTTTTACACATCATTGGGGTCTTTATTACATTTGTGTTTTGTTATGGCAGTTGACTGACCAATTA
Organism: Deroplatys truncata; assembly: GCA_030765065.1. Lineage (NCBI taxonomy): Eukaryota > Metazoa > Arthropoda > Insecta > Mantodea > Mantidae > Deroplatys > Deroplatys truncata. The sequence goes on along the minus strand of CM060975.1, from coordinate 311,603,124 downwards.
GAGCATGAGTAGGTGACATTTCAAAACTCTTAATGCAGTTTCTGTTAAGTCTTATGAAGAACTTTTTCCAAACCGTTCATTTTATCGGTACATTGACATACTTGAATAATTTAACTGTTCCCAAGGTTCTTCCTCTCTCGTTTCCTTCTTATTTATGTGGTAAAATCTAAGAAAACGTTACAGTAGATTTATCTATTAAAATTTGGCTCTGCCACTTATTCAGTAACACAACTACTATAATTTTTGCAAATGTAATAAGTAAATATTACTACCCACGGTTAAATTGTCTTTCTCCCTCTTCACAATCCATTTTGATTAACTTTTTACATTATGTAAAAATTGCGGCGGCTTTTAATAAAAGGTGGTTAGCAGTGAACTATTATTATTATTAATGTTACTTGAGCAGTGAAAGTCTCTTTGTTTTATCTTCAGGGTGTGGTAACAGGAGAGCTGTAATAATTTGCACAAATATGGATTTTAATACTTTTAAATCGGAAGACATAGTGAAAAGAATAATACACACAGGCCTAGCCATGGGAAATCCAATGTCGCCCTTTCTGGCTGATCTATTCATGAGTGCTCTTGAGACAAGAGTAGTAAAAGCTTTTCCGTGGTTATTTAAAACTTGGGCTACTTATGTCGACGACTTATTCACAATAGTTAACAAGAAACATGTAGAAGATGTTCTTAAATTATTGAATTTGCAAGACAATAATATTAAATTTACCATGGAAACTGAATTGAATAACCAGCTCCCCTACCTGGACCTAAAAATCATGAAGAACAATAATAGATTAGCTTTTGGAATATATAGAAAAAACACATATATGGATAACTATATAAAAAACAATAGTTACAACCCCCCATCACACAAAGTTGCAGCTTTTAACAGTTTGACCCATAGATTGGTGAACATCTCCCTCATTAAACAGGAATATAACTTAGAATATCAAGAAATTTTAAAAACAGCTAGAAAAAATGGCTACAAAGCAGATATGGTGGATAGGTTAATTAAAAAATTCAAGCAACAAAAAATGATAAAAGAAAATGCAACTCTCAAACCAAACAAACAAAATCCGACATACAAAAAAGTCACATTTCACCCATGGGCACATAACAAATTCCAGAAAATTTTCAATGATAGCAATGTGGCACTCATTCCCGAAAATAAATTCAGCATAAAATTCCTCATAAATGCAACCAAAAAGAAAAAATGCCAGCTCATAAAAAATCCGGGATTTACAGAATAGATTGCAAGGATTGTGATCAAATCTATATTGGTCAAACTAAGCATAATATAGAAACAAGGCTTAAGGAACATTTTCGAAACATCAAATCCAGGGAAGAAGAAAAATCAGCAGTCGCAGCACATTTTTGGATACAAGGACATGAAATTGAGGACACGGTAACACTTGTCAAGCAGGCACAAAAACCTACTGAATTAAACATTTGGGAGAAAATATTTCTTTGGAAATTGCGTACAAGGTTAATGAATTTCAACATCCCTATGGACAAACATTTGATCACTAAACTTGCGGAACCACCACTAGAGGGACAAAGAGACATTTGTAACCATCGGAGGAAAGCCAACCAGTTGCAATCAGCTGACGATGAGGAAGTCATTCTTCGAAATTAGTTCTGAGGTATTTAACCTATTTTAGTGAAATTGTATATTTGCAACCACTTCTATATATGGATCTTAATAATCTATTAAACACTGCTTAAAGAAATCCAGTATGTGTGATTAAAATATTGTACAAGAACCAATAATGTCAATTTGCTAATGTTTTGGATCGTTGCTGCAGGTATTTATGCCGCAACTAACTACTTTTCTGTCATAATTATATCTATGTGCCACAGCATGACTGCTTCCAACGGAATCTTTGAGAGAATGGTGTAAATTTTCTGTAACTATAAATAAGTTGTTACATTGTCATGGCACAAAGTAATCACTTTGTTATATGTTGATTCTCCATGGAGGAATAGTGACAAAACATACGCACATTCCATAGCATATAATATATGGCCACTACAACTTAAATTCAATGTAGTTTTCCTAATATGGTGCCAACACAAAAGCAATTCACAAGACATAACACACAGTTAATAGCAATTACAGTAGAATCTTGTTAGTACGTTTTTGCAGGGACCTAAGGATTTGGACGTCATAGGCGGGAAAACGTGTTAACGAAAATGCAAAATCTGCAATTTAAGAACACAGGTAATAAAAATCTAATAATTACTATGTCTCCATGGGCAATTTAAATCGATTTTGAGTACAATTTCATACTGAATATGATCTGCGTTTGCATGTTAAATTCAATATGTTTAAATGGATTTGGATACACAAAGCCTGAGAATAAATAATTCAAGCTTTTATTTTGGTCAACTTGAATTTTTTAGGTTATGAATGTTTTTGAGAAAATAAATTGCAAATTGTGGAAGCGACAATAGTGGCTTTGCTGTGTGTTTTATTACACATATGATAACAATTTCCGCTAAAAAGGAAAACAAAATTATGTGCATGCATCGTGTTACGAGTACAATAGACTATAGTAGCTCTGGCGTATTCAATATGATTTGAATATGGTAGGTGTTTCCATGCAACAAATTTCGTTACGATCCTTTTCTGATGCTATGTTCCAAGAGGAAAGTTTTGTTTTAGCATTTGTCCCTTCTTTAAAACCAGTTTCAATCAATTTAGGTTTGCTAACAATCGTGTTTAAGGTTGACGGAGGAATGTTTAACTTCCGCATTATATCCACATGTTTCATATTTGGATTGTGGTATACTTCAAGGATTTTCAGTTTTTCAGTGTTGGTTATTTACTACACTTTCTTTTTTTCATTGCAAATGAAAAGTTAAAATACAATCTACGTATGTTTGGTCAACACTCAACAGTAGGAACTGTCGTTGGCGTTTACCACGCCAAGGTAAAGCATTCTCTATCCCGCCCACATAAATCGTGTCACACAAATATTTACATACATGCATGTGATTGGTTGCCGGTATCCACCCCGTGACCAAGGATTGACAAAAGTAGCAAATGAGGACGTCAAACTATGAATGTGTTAAACGCCTACTCCCACTGTACCGATCAAGGATTGGCCAAAACGGCGAATGAGGACGTCAAACTTCAAACGTAGTAAGCGGGACCGGGAAAAAACACTAAGCAAACGTTATTTATTATATTTGGTGATTTGGTACCGGGACTTTTATAATTCAACGTAATACACAGGAAAACGTGTTAATGAGGAACGTGCTAACGAGATTCTGCTGTACATTAATTAACAAATGTCAGTATGAAACAATATGAAAATACATTGCATTCACAATCAAATATAAGAAATTAGTAATCATTTAAAAACTGTACATTCATATAATCTGTTTCCACATTCTTGTTTTCTTCTCAAAATATTCTGTTTAAAACCAATCTTCTGTCTTTTTCAAATGACTTGTGATTAATAAGTTTTTCCCTCCAGTTTTTAGTTCCTTTACAATCAAATAGTATGTGCTCTAGGTCTTCCTCCTCTCCTCTTGTATTAAACCATTTCTTTGATATTTTAACTTCCATATTCCAGTTCTCGCTTTACTATGACCTCTTGTTTCCTCATTGTTTACTTTATCAATATATTTTTACTTTCTCTACCTTGTACCTAGTAGGTAGAGAAGAAGATATTGCATTCCACCCAAAAATACAATACTGAAATTTCACCAGAAATGCATGTTTTGAGGCCACCTAAATCCAAAAAAAGCATTATTAGAAAAAGGTGTGTGCTTGCATGCAAGCAAGTGAGAGAGCGAACAGCATAATTAAAAAATGAATTGTCAGATAAATACCGAACTTAATGTTCAGTATCTTCTAAAAATGGGACTGAAGATTTTCAAGAAAATCTTGCCATACCCAACTACCCTTTACATGGATCATTTTTAAAAAATTTTGATTAAAATATTGTATATTAAAGATAATTACATGAGAAATAAAATGTATATCTTGAATTTTCTGGGAATAGCATGTGTAGTCTTCTTCATTCGGAAGGAATTTTGTATAATCTGGTATATCTGGTAAACGTTAAGCAATAGACAAAAACTTACTACACAAAAAATGTAGATCTCTTTAAAACACAGTTTATTTCAAATAACTTTCTTTGTGCCATCAGCCATTAAGCGTTATTGTTCAACCATTCTTCAATTTATTGTTCAACACAGCCATTCTCTTAAATTGCTGTCAATTTTTAATTGTGTCTCGTGATGTCATGGAGAGAGTACGAAATTTTAAGGCCAAACATCCAATTCTAAAACATCGACTTGCTATTTCTGGAAAGGTTTATCTCAATTAAAATTAAGTGGATAGGAAAATAAAGTTTCGTAAAAATAATTTGTACACTCACTAATAAACGATAGAGGATAGAGAAAATTACATGAATAGAACTCAGATTTCTTACTCAGACGGTAATCACCGTAGTTGAAATTTTAAACCTCTGTACTTTCTCTTTGCTCCCAAAATTATGTAATAACATAAAAGGTACATAGTTTTTGAATAAATCAGAAACCCTTAACATATACAATGAAATGGAGGCAAAGCTAGTGGATATGTAAATTCTGCACTCCCAGGCCACCAAGTTAATCTCTTTGGAAAAGACACGTAGTCTGTGACCATCAAGAAAAATAATCTTCTCAGCTTTAACTATAAAATATTGGTTCACTGATTTTTAATGTTAGCAATTTTCTCTCTTTGTACAATTATTAAGCATGCCCTGCTAATGAACTTAATTACATCATAAATACAAAGGAAGTAAAGCAAAACTTCCTTCCATGAAGCTCATTAAAATATTTTGGCACTAGTATCACATGCATATCGTAGCATTATAAACAGATTTGATTCTCTTTTTGTTTTGTTGTGTCTTAATTGCTAATCATGACCATCTATATGTATATAATATATTGCTTGAAACTATATACACGTCATTTGTCTTATTTTACATGCATATTCTGTCGAGTAACAACTATTTTCTACCCTATGGCTAGCTTACCAGGACCATCCTTCCTGTACTGAGGGTTTTTTCCAAGTTTTCCTCAGTCCTTACTGGCAAATGCCAGGGAGGTACCCTAAGCTTAGGCCTGAAACATTTCCTTGCGAAATTCCCTTTCATGTATTATCAGTCCACTGCTTGTGGTGCTATATGCAGTAAGAATGGGCATTAAACACTACTAAAATATATATACTTGTTTTCAATTATAACCTGTAAAGGCTCTTTATACGTGGACCAGGTTTCCTTAATTCCTTTACTCAAGCCTCTGTTAATAAAATGCCCTATAGAATTCATAAACCCTTCCCCTCATTTCTCCCACTATCCTCAGTAAAATAAAATAATTTATAAATACCTATTCTTCTTTTTGCCAAGTTTCAATTACAATCAAATAGTCTAGCACTATCAATAGCTGTTTCAGAGTTTCTGCATAAATTCTAGCTTTGTACAAAACTGTTTCTAATCTAGTTGTTGCTTTGTGGTTTCTAAGACATCACAGATAAAAAGAGACGATAATGCTGGATGTGGTTTTCTTTAAGATTATCAAGAAACTAATGATTATAATAGTTATGCAGATAAAACAGTGTTTTTACAAATTTGAACGAAATGTAGGAATTCGGCAGAGTAGATAGGGAAGGGAGTATGTAGCACTCATCATTTTTCTGTGCTGCCATTAGCTGCTAAACCACAAATCCTGTAATTTCTATTTTGACTCCATAAAGAAACCTTTTTACAAATGGTAATCTTTATAAAGGCAGCTTGGAAATTTCTCAGCCTAGCACAGAGATGGTGCTGGCAGTATCAAAGCAAGGTTAGTTCTCAAGTAGGATCCTTTAGAAGGTGCAACGTGCAGTTTTGGTTCTTATGGTGCTGTAAAATAAACAATATGAGGCTTCTTCCAAAATTGGATCAAATTGAATGTTGTGCAGAGATTAAATACTTTGTATTAAAAGGCTTAATGCCACAGAAATACCAGAGGTGTTCGTAAATGATTTACAATTGCATTGTTTTAAAAATACTTCTCTATCTATGGACATGTCCTCTCATGGGAAGTTGAACGGATACTGTACACCACACAGACGCTAGATGCCAGTTGTGAACACAATGTATAGTAAAAGGACAGTGCTTATTTGTTGTTAAGTGGAGAAAACCATGGACAAGATGGAAGGTGACTATCATGGACAAAGATGGACTGCATAGTTTTTTGTGAAGGAAGGAGTCAAAAGGGCAGATATTCATAAATGTTTAACTGCGGTTTGTGGTCAAGAAGCTCCTGCATAAAAGGCTGTTTACAACTGGATCAGTGCAAGGAAATCAGCATGCAAGAATGTGAGTACTGGTTGTCCGTCAACATCATGGTCTCCGAGGAGCATTGAGGTTGTGTCTGAATTGATTATGACTGATAGGTGCATAACCTTTGATGAACTGGAATGGCAGATAGGCCTTGACTGTGCAACCCTGCACACCATTATTTATGATGATTTGGATATGAAAAGCATGTGTATGTGTTGGGTTCCATGGGTCTTGACAAAGGCCCAGAAGGAGAACAGAGTTGAAGTCTGTCATCGACTATTGGAAATGAATGAAGGTCCAAATTTTTTGGAGAAATTGTTGATGAATCATGGTGTCGCTACCATACATCTGAGAAGAAACACCAGTCCCTGCAAATGTCTTGGAAGTCCTCAGCCCAAGAAATTTCATGCTGCTCCATTTGCAGGTAAGCAGATGATCTCCGTTTTTTGGGAGACGTGGCTGCTATTGGACTGGCTTCCACAAGGACAAACTTAACAGCAGGGTGTACTGTGATATCCTTACACGACTTAGATGCAGGATTCAGCAATGGCAACAGGGAAAGTGGTTGATAGGATTGCTCCTCCAGCGTGAAAATGCGTGGCTCCACACCAGCAATGCCATGACTACAAAGTTGACACCACTAGGGTTCATTGTTGTCCACATCCACCATATTCACATGAAGGACAAGCTGCGAGGTAAAAGGTTCGGCAACAATGAGGAATTGCAGACAGCTATCCACGAGTGGGTGTGTAGTACCCTGAAACAATAGTTCTGATACAATAGACACAATAATGAAGCTGCCAGTAGGGTGGCAACATGTACAGTGGAATCTCGTTAGCACGTTCCTCATTAACACGTTTTCCCGTGTATTGCGTTGAATTATAAAAGTCCCGGCACAAAATGCATCAAATGCATTAATAACGTTCGTTTAGTACGTTTTCTCGCTCCCGCTTACTACGTTCGAAGTTTGATGCCCTCATTCGCTATAAAAGTAACGGTCCAGCGGGAGTAGATTTACTACATTCAAAGTTAGACGTTCTCATTCGCTACTTTGGTCAAACCAGGCGGGGTGGAACCGGCAGCCAATACCATGCATGTACGTATTTGTGGGACGCGTTTTGTGTGTGTGTGTGGGGGGGGATGCTTTAGTGACGCTCTTTGGTGTTCTGCGGTGACGCTTTAGTTTAACAGTGGCTTGGTGTGGTTAGTTTATGCTGTTGAGTGTTGACGAAACGTAAAAGTATTTTAACTTTTTGTTCGCAATGGAGAAAAAGAAAGTGCGGCAAATAACCAACAGTGAAAAACTGAAAATCCTTGAGGAAGTAGATCGCAATCCAAATATGAAACGTGTGGATATAGCGCGGAAGTTAAACATTCCTCCATCAACCTTAAACACAATTGTTAGCAAATGTAAACTAATTGAAACTGCTTTTGAAGAAGGAAAAAATGCTAAAAGAAAACGTAATCGCCCTGGCCAGTTTCCAGAATTAGAAGATGTTCTGCTAAAGTGGTTTACACAAGCTAGAGCTTCAAATGTGCCAATAGACGGTACTGTGGCATAATTCGGTGCATGAAACATGCGTATCATAAGAGGCTGGTATAGAGAAGGTTGGCTGCACTGAAATCGACGACAAGAAAAATCACCGTCTTAGATGCCATGCATTTTATTAGAACTGCTTGGGATTGTGTGACGCAAGATACCATTAGGAACTGCTTTAATAAAGCCGGTTTTTGCCGAGTTCTTGGTGATGAAATTACGCAGGAAGACGAGTTTTCCGAGAGTGAAGATTGGCGCCAAATAGCAGACGATGCCGGCGTGTCTTTCGAAAACTATGTAAACATTGACAATGAAATTCCAGTGTGTGAAACAGCGACGATAGATGAAATACTTGAAGAACAAGTGAAAGATGAAGCATTAGTGGGAGACGAAAGTGACGATGAACCAGATCCTGAGCCAGTACCTACAGTGTCAGAAGCCATGCAGGCAATGGACATAGTGAAGCGATATGTGTGCAGTTTCGAAGTTGATGATGAAATGACTTTACTAAACAAGATGGACAGTAAAATTTTGGCATTAAAACCAACAAAGCAATCAACTATCGATATGTATTTCAAACCAATGTAAATAGTGTCTATATTTCACATCCGTTTTTGAGGTAAGATGTATTATTAGATTTTATTACATAAATATGTTCTTAAGTTGCAGATTATGTATTTTCGTTAACACGTTTTCCCGTCTATGACGTCCAAATCCTTGGGTCCCCGCAAAAACGTACTAACGAGATTTTACTGTATTGACATTGGTGGGGATTATATTGAGAGATTCCATGTACATTGAATGGCATTCATTAATAAATAAGGTACAAAATCATTTCTGAACACTACAAAAGTGATTGCATTCTACTTTGGAAGAATCTTTATGGTAAAGTTTAAATGCAACCAATCTTCCATTTTTTATGAGAATGTGCAGGACATCCTGTTATCGCCATGGCTGAACTAAGCATGAAAATCCATAATGCTTTGTTGAGTGACAGACGAATTAAGGTACATGAACTTGCAAACATTGCCATCATGCCTGGAACACTTTACATGAGTAATTGCACGTGAAAAAGCTCGTAGCATGATTTGTTGATCAATCAAAAGTGCATCCAAATGAACATCTCACAGGATTTTCAAAGGATTTTTCAAGAAATACATCACCACCCTGACTCCACAGAATAACCACAATATACAGAAACTACTATGCAACAGAACAAAAGACCCTATCCCTATCAATAAATCAGCTGGTATATATCAAATAGTTTGTAATGACTGTAATCTGGTATACATAGGAAGAACCAAAAGAAATCTTGAAATAAGACTTAAAGAGATATGAGATGCATTTACCAAAAGCAGCCAGATAAATCAGCAGTAGCATATCATTTCTGGTCTTCAAACCATGAAATCACTCCAAACATAAAACTCTTAAAACCGATCAACAACAGCAATGAATTGGACATCTGGGAAAAAATACATATCGTCAAACACAGGAATCACCTGTGTGATTTCGAACTACCGCCACCCAGCAGCCTTTGGAGGCTCATCAACCCAGCACCAACCACACACATTCCCCAGACAATACCGGCAAAATCAGTTGGAAACAAGCTGATGATAGGAGCAAACCATTCTCCCAAAATGCGCTCAAAGTAAGAACCTTTTAGTGATGAAGTGTAGCAACCTCCAACTCTCTTTATTTTAAATTATGACACATCACTGTTACTAGCTTCTCAATCTTCAAATTAATCTCACAGGATTCTTTGCACATGTTTAGGCGCAACTTCACTGTTTTTGTGATGTTACAACACTGTTAATGAAACATGGATTCACCATCACATACCAGAGATGAAGCAGATGTCCAAACAATGAGTGCAAGAAGTGAAAGCGTTCCAAAGAAAGTGTTTCGTTCAGTAGGAAATGTGATGGCCATTATTTTCTGAGATGTCTATGGTGTAACATTATGTAGACTACCTATAAAAGGGCAAAACTATCAATGGAGAGTTCTATACATCTTTAACGGAGTAGTTGAGGGATACTATGAAGGCCAAATGTCTGCATTTGTTAAAGAAGAGTGTTCTTTTTTCACCAAGACATTGTTAGTGCAAACGTTTTCATTTGTGATTTGATTACAAAGTTGCATGAATTTGAATTGCTGCTACATGCACCATATTCACCAGATTTTACTCCCAGTAACTTTTCCTCTTCCCAAATCTGAAGAAATGGCTCGCTGGATAGAAATTTATCTCATGTAGAGATCATAAGTCACACAAACTCTTATTTAAATAGGAATATCATTAAAGTGTATAGACTTGATAGCTATAGTAAAAAAAAAAAAAAAAATTGAGTTGAATATCTTATGCTTTCTTCTTTAAGCTGAGAACTTTCCAAATAACTCTTGTATAATCCCTCAAATATTGTTTAAAACTTGCTTGGCTTATTCTTATATCACTTAACTTGACCAAAAAAGATAAATGTATAGAAAGCAGCTATGACATGATGGTAATCCACAGCATATGTTTTCACCCCCCCCCCCAAACCAATGCTCATGACGTTGAAACTTATTTCTTGCAAAGTGCTATTCAGAAAGTAATGTCGTGAAAACCTGTGATTTTCACCATTGATATTTCGGGAGGAGGGGGGGCCAAGAGCTTGTGTTATATTCCGAGAGATTCAGTGTCAAAATTTAGTCTTTAGTTATTATTTGCCACCTCTTTACAACTTTTTATGTCTTCCTAGGTTTCCATTTACCAAAGCATATTACTGGAATATTAAAGTTAATGGTTTGGAAAAAGATCTTTAAAACAAGAAGTAAGATTTTGTTATGAATTTTGGAATTGTACCTAATGTCAAATAGCTGGTTACCGAACAGCTGTACCCATAACAACTTAATTTAGATAAAATAAAGAGCTAATGATGTGAAAAAAAAAAAAGTGAAATACCTTTGGATTTTGGAATGATAAAAGTGGAGTTTTAGCAGCAAATATTTATTTCTTTTGCATTAAAACAGGAACAAGAATTTAAACCTATTCCTTACTTTGCACACATTTTAAAAAAAATCTTTATTTCGTTTAAAATGTTAAAAAACAAATTACAACAGTAACAAAAATGCTGAATGAATATGCTTTATTTTCACTTCATATCTGTAAATTCATTCATGCATGCCAGTTTGGAGCAGGGCGATCTGCAGCCTTGACAGATACGAAGGTAATGCTCATGATATTTACTTTGATACTCATTAAGAAACAATATAATTAATAGAGGAGTGAGTAAACTAAATTGTGGACTTAGTTATTTAAATATCTGTTTAAAGCAAATGCACAATTCAAGGGCCAATAGGCAGCATTCCAGGCTCAACATAAACTTACTTTATCTAGATATAAAATATAGAATTAATCTTTAAAAATTTCACATTAAATTTATAGGAACTGTTTTTATGAACAACACAGATTTTAGATATGATTCAGGGGATCCATTTGAGTATTTTTCACATAGGGAATATATGCTTCTGAATGACTTGTAGAGCTATAAAGTTAATTAACCATGTTGGATTATATGGAATTAGTGGCTAATCGCAGGGAATTAGGTAAAGACTGCAATTATTATTGAAAACAGAAACTGTATCTCAAGAATGTTCGTATACCGGGAGAGCCAAAAAACTACGAACCGCCTGCACAGTGTTTTTCCTGTACGCGTCCTCGTCGCTGTCTGCTGCTATCATAGAAAGGCGCGGATGAAACCATACAACATTTTTAAAACTACTTTTAAAGGCTTTGCTTACCAACTTTATGAAAGGAGATGCTGAAGCTGGCCACCGTTGTTGTCCATACATTTTTGCACCTCTTTAGGAAACTATCCATCACTCTCAATTTTTTTTTGTGCCCCATACATATGTGAATACAGTTTTGCCCCCTTTTTTTTTTAGAGAATTAACAGCCAGGGAGCGTGATTTTGCCTTTTTTCAACAAGACTCTGCAACAGCTTATACAGCCAATATTGATGAGAAAAATTGAAAGTGTGTTTGAGGACAGAATTATTAGTACGGATTTGTGGCCCCTTCAGTGCCCCAACCTTACCCCCTGCGATTTATATCTCTGTGGTAACTTAAAACAAAGTTTACAAGACAAACCCACACACCCTGGAAGAATTAAAACAAAATATCCGCCAGGAAATTACCAGCATTTCTCAACGTGAACTACGGCAAGTGATGGATAGTTTCCCAAAGATTTGCCAAAATTGTATAGACAACAACGGTGGCCAGTTTCAGCATCTTCTTTCTTAAAGTTGGTAAGTAAAGACTTTAAAAGTAGTTTTAAAAATGTTGTATGGCTTCATCCATGCCTTTCTATGATAGCGGCAGACGGCGAGTGCCGAGGATGCGGACAGGAAAAACACCACGCAGCCAGTTCGTAGTTTTTTGGCGCACCCTGTGCTTAAGCCATTTGCATCATTTGATGACCAGGGCTTGCACACACTTTTTTGGCATATGAAGCATATGACGAGCTCAGCTAGCAATGCTGCATTGCTCTACATAACTACTAGTTTAGGTTCGTTCTCACTGATGTCATTTGTATACGTTTCGAATGAAGTGCTGATATGTAATGTTTTGCAATTCCTGCAGTATGACCTTACCAACTGTGTTTCAACCAAGAAAAAATAATTTTATTCTTCCTTGACTCTCAACAATAGCTGCAAAAAGAATCCGTGCAGATGACAAGTAGGGTTTGAGAAAACTGATAAAAAGTGTATTAGAGAGTGATAGTAGAAGTGGTGATTTTTCTGAATATGAAACAGAGACTGAAGAAAGTTCCAGTGACAGTGATAAATGAATCCAGTGCAGAAAGCAGCAAGGAAAATAATTATAAAACCAATGATGATGCACCAGGCCTTTCAAAACACGTTCGTATTATGATGCAGAAAGAACAGTGTGACTGGAGTTGGATTAAAAGTGACAATAACCCTATTCTCTACCCTTTTACTGCAAATAACGGTGTTTGTAAAGGCTTACAGTACAAGCATGCATCACAGATGCCATCTGCACTTTCAATTGTTTTGGAATACATAAAACCATTCTTCGACAAAACGTGTTACAAAACCAATGCTTACGCAACAAGTCAGTTGAACAATCCGACAGAAAAATGTTGAAATACGATGAAAAATGGTCTAAAACTGCATCAGAAGGGCCTATATTGTTATTTTGACGTCTGAAGTGCGAAAATCGCATATTCAGTTGTATTGGAGCAAAAACTGATGCCTTGACACCCCAATTATAAGTAAAAAAGATGACGTTGCTCATCATTTACAGGATTTACACACAACAACAGTACTGGTGAGTTTATGATTTTAATATTGTGCACACAAATTTTCAGCAAAAAACTTGTTGGTTGATTTTAAATCTGGAAATTTACCAAAAGAACAAATGGATTTGTGGCTGTGAGGAAAACAGTGCTACTCCCCCCCCCCCATTGTATGAGACTGGAATAACTCATATTAGGTTATGATCTAAAGTGAAAGTAGATTTAATTCTTGTCAATTGCCTAATACGTTTGATGCTACTGCACGGAATTAGTAAACATATATTATTTGAGGGATCTACTTTGAAGAAAATATTTTCTTCAACTGTTGTTTGGTTCACGTAATAAGTTACGTAAATTATTACTTAATCTGCCCCGCAATTGGAAGCCAACTTGTAATAGTTGTTTTCTTCTTCTTTTGTTAGTTATTACTGTTGTTGTTAGCAACACGCTTGGAAGCCAACTTGAAGTGTTTTGTTACGTAATATATGTTTACGTAAACTTAAAGAAGATTATGTTGTTTTACGTAATAATAGTTACTTTATGTAGTTTGTAACACTCTTTGGGCGTCGGTTTGAATTTTATGCTTATGTAATATTACTGTTTGAATTTGCCTCGGCTGCATCAGTCTTACTTTAGAGTCATGTATCTTGGGTAGGGCGCGGTATGACAATTATTGTAGACATCACAGAATTAAACTTTTAAATTAACTTCTTTTATTTAAATTCTTGCACATATTTATAAACACTACACTTTTTAAAGAACTGTGAGAAACTTTTATACATTCACTTAGCGTGTATAACTGTTTTTACTAATCACCCTAGAGAACACATTTTCCCATCTGTACTCTATCAAGTCTTGCCAGCAACTGAGTAACCTCAACGGTTAAAATCCTTAAGCTTCAGTATGCGGGTGTATTACTTATAATGTTTGTGTATTTGTTTTTACTTCACGCGTTGAAGCCATCTTGTGACGTGATTCATTTGTTAGGCTTGTTAGCTCCATCTGGTATTAGCAATTTGCGGCAGTATTATTTTTTTTGTTTAAAAAAAAATGCTAGTTATTTTATTTAATTTTTGGTTCTTTGTCCTCCGGCTAGCTTTTGGGTCGAGCACTTCTCTTTATACAGGTTGTGTAAACGGAAGGGAGTCTCTTATCCAAAAATAACACTGATGAAAGAATTTGTTTTACACTTTTATTGTCGAACACATTTACTATCACATTTACACATTGATCTTGACACTCGCCAAACTGAAACTGTTATAATAACTTAATTACTGATATTTCTTAATTCGCGTACTTCAACTTTTTATATAATTAACTTTATCACACTTGAGATTTTTCATAACTCTATTATGCGTAACCTACAAATTGATATCCGAAGTGTGCCGTATGAATACTTTCGACAAACTGACTGACTGAAGGCGACGTGTACTTTACAAATATTTTCGATGAACTGAAAGACTGAAAGCGACGTGTAATGTACAAAGAATTTTGATGAACTGACGGGGTCTACCTCTAACCTACTCTTTTTATACTCATACACCCAGATATGCCTAAAGATTATAACTGAGCTGCAATTGGCTAATAAAACACGCCAACATTAGCGTCTATTTTTATATCCAATGAAAATTATGAATACATATGCTCTAGGGAAACGTTCCAGAAGATTCTCAAGGAAAAACGCGCCAATATTACGTAACTTCCTCGTTTCCAATAATGATAAACAGCTCACCCCCTCGCTGCATTATTGCACGCTATTATTGTCAGTTTCAGTAAGACCGTATAAACTTACTTCTCAACAATAATTACAATCAATAAACATCTCAGATCAATGTCACATAAAAATGCATATTCATATTACAATCATTATTTACATTTAAGTAATTTGTGATACAAATTACTGCATCAAGTATTGCAAGTCTCTGATTGGCCAATTCTAGTCAAATAGAATATCTGCATTTAACTTAAAACTTCTTATTCTCTCAGCTCTTGCATTATTAAAGTATGTAATGTATTCACATAACATTATTAAACATGTTTACAATAAAAAATAAGCATTTGCAATGACTTGCATACAATTTAAATAATTATTACATACATATTGTTTCAAGGCGGGCTGTTATTGAATTTACCTATTTTAAATAAAATAATATTGAAATTATTCAAGTACTAAAATACTGCCTCAACTTTCACTTTTTTTTTGGCACTGCCAATAAAATACCTCAGGGCTGCCACTACAGTGTATGCATCATGTATGCAAAATAAGGCTTTAGTGGACTGGATACATAAATAGTCTTATAGCATTTCAAAAAGGTGTTTACATGCATAATTTCCTTTATGAGAATAGTTTAATTGATCCTCTGAATCATGTCTGAAAATCTGTAACTGTAATTCTGATGCACTCTGTGTTTCCCTGATTAGCTTAGAGCTGTATCAGCGCATGACAGTTTTTAACACACTTTCACTCTACTCCTAAGTTTGTGCACATTACGATGCATGCATAGGACTGCGAAAATGATTGCTAGAAGCGCCTTCATGAGCATATGTGATTCTCAGATTTATTTGTACTTGCCCCAGTATTGTTTAAATGGGTGATATCAGTATTGAAGAACAAAGTCCAGGTGATTCCAAGGAACAAGAGTGTGCCTTGCAGAGAGAGAGAGTTCAGTGATATTTCTTACCTCATAACAGCAACAACCTAACAATTATACCTTTTTCACTCTTAAGTTTAAAGTAGAAGTGGACAAAATTTAATGTAGCTCTCCGCCAAGCACATGGCGGCACCACATGGAGGATGGCAGGGATTAAGTACACACTTCAGACAGAATGCAAATACGGTACATTGCACAGCTTGGGGATCATTAGCTTTTAAACATTTTATATTTAACTTACAAAGATTATTGCTAAACAACACCAACCCTATTCATTGTCATTTAAAGGTGGTTACTTTTCACAGAATTTGTTAAAAACATTCTTCTTTCCATTTTCTGCATTTATGTTTCCACAGTGGCAGAAGATTCTCAGCCATGACACTCTCAAAAATAATATTTTCTCAACACATTACTAGATAGATAAGGTATCTTTATTGGTTTCAAATTATTGAAGTTATTTCACAAGTATTTAGTGCATGGGTCATTGACCGTACATGCATATTTAAGATACAATAGGGTGACAAAATAAACAACAGAGAAAGAAAACACAACAAAAAGGGAAATAGAGATAAATTACCTTTGTCTAACTGAACAAATTTGACCTAGCTTCGTGCAACTTTAGCCAAAAAATTGCCCAGGTTTTGCCAGTTCCTCTGGTCAGCCAGTAGATCCCAGCATGCCAATCTCTTTCTTGATGGACTTAAGAATTTTTCTTTCAGTTTAATCGTTCACTGGTTCTCCCACTGTGCACATTCCAGCAAAATGTGTACCCAATCCTCAATCACAGAATGGGCAGATTCTCCTGCCAGAATCATCAGTCATTTAATTTGCCCTCTTAGTCCCCCAGTCTAAACCATGCCATTCCTGATCTTTCCTTTCTTCCTAAATTAAGATATACGCCTCTTTACCCCAGTTCAATTTTATTTCATTTGCTGGACTTAGAGAAGGTTTAATTTTACAATCTGATTCTATTTCCTGTTGGTTGATGTCTCTTAGTCTTCTTTTAACTCCTTTCCATATGTTTTTGTCATTTGTTTCAGCTCTTAGCCATGCTGACCCCTTTCCAAAACTTAGGAGACAGGTTTTCTCGCTGGTATTTATAACATTTGGATCGTAGTTTGGAGCTATCCCCATGCATCAGCCTTAGCCAGTACTTCAACACATTACTAAAGTACACTGGTATCTTATCTGGATATTGGAAACAAACTCTAGTGCCTGCACATAGCCTCTTAAACCCTCTGCTATAATGGTTCATTTAGTAATAGGTGAATCTGAACAAACAATTTTGTTGCGTTACAATAATGGCTTTTTTAAATTTATCTGCGCAAGATTAACCACAAAATGTTACAATCTAAACCAAACTGTTCTAGTAAGAGATGACATACTGAGCAGGAAAAACTTAGTTTGCCCACTAACCAATCAGGTGCTCTCTTGTTACATGGTTTTGTTTACAACTCCTTAGAACTTAAAGTGGAAAATCTATTTAGTACTACCAGCATGGGAGAATAGTTTGCACTTAACGGCAGGGATGTTTGAATTTTTTTTTTAATTTGCTGAATTAAAATGCAAAATGTGCTATTTGTGTTTTTATTCAGGCTGAATATACTTAAACGTCAGTGTAACTTATAATTTCATGCAAATTAGTTTTAAAAACCAATATGAAAGTGCTGGTGATTATACTGCCAAAGACAAATTATATTTTACTTTAAAAAATTGTTGATGTGCTACATTCACATGACTTTCTCTACACTCTTTTTGTTTATCACTGGTTATACAAACTATTCTCACAAAAGCTTATTTTTCTACCTACATCATTTTAAAAGAAGAGATAAACCTGTGCAGAAATAACCGCATTACACATTTCGTTATAGATACAAAGGGAACAGCGACAGTAGATGTTTAAGAACTGGACGGCTATATGCTGTCCTTAAAATTCCACACTCTTTCCACGCAATTATAAGAAACAACTGAAAATTGACAGTACTTTAAAAGAATGGCAAAGCATTGAACAATTCGAATCATTAATAACGGGTGCCACATAAAAGGTAATTTGAAAAAAATTGTGGGTTTTAAAGAGATCTTCATTTTTTGTGTAGTGTGTTTTTGTCTATTGCTTACATATATTATTTATAGGGGAGACCGGGGCAAGTTGACGATGTTAATAGTTAGTCATTTTTAATAAATTCATTTATCAATATAATTTCTTTTCCTTTGCATGTATTATTAGAATGGCCTTTTGTTGTACTGTACCTAGTTGGAAATAATTTTATTTTGATATAATCAGAATTATTTTGTCCATTTAAAAAAAATTGGCAAAAGTGTCATCTTGCCCCGGTATCGGTTATGGACCAGCTTGGAGATCAAGTAGCTCAAGAAAATCACAAAACGAAATACAATGCATATAAACACAAAAAGAAAGCAGTGAAAAGCACTTGGGGCAAGATGACGAGATCGTCAACTTGCCCCGATCGGGAACGTTAGAAGTCTTTAATTTTTGTGGTAGGATTAACAAGAATTAAATTTAAATAAATAGCGGTTGTGAAAAGCATATTATCTAAGGTATCAATGTATAGCAAAGAATAACCAGACCTGTTAGACCACGAGATCTTATGGCGAAGGTCTTGAAAATTACAACACCTCAGACAAAATACATGAACGTCATCTAACAAACAATGAAATGGCAGCAACGACTTCGCGTACGAGTTTTTAGTGTCTAACAGAGTGGAGTGCTGGTAGTATTCGTAAGGTGGTGCTACCTAATAATATAAAGTTGAACTAAGTCAGTCGTCATCTTGCCCCGGCCTCCCCTACAGATTATACAAAATTCCTTCTGAATGAAGGAAGCTGAAGAAAGCATCATGAAAATCCATAATGTTGTGTTGGGTGACATGAATTAAGATACATGGACTTGCGAACATTACCTAGAACACTTTACACAAGCATTTGCACATGAGAAAGCTTGCAGCGCTATTTGTTAGCCGATCAGAAATGCATCTAAATGAACATCTCACCGAAGTACTCAGACATGTCTAGATGCAACTTACTGACTCTTTGTGATGTTACAACTCTGTTGATAAACCATGGATTGACCACCACATGCCAGAGACAAAGAAGCTGCAGTCCAAAGAAAGCCAAGTGTTTTCCTTCAGTAGAAAATGTGATGGATAGTTCTCTGAGATGTCCAAGGTGTGGTGTATGTAGACTACCTGGAAAAGGGCAAACCTATCAATGGAGATTAGTATACAACTTTGCTGGAGTAGTTGAAGAAAAGAACTAAAAGAAAACAGGTGAGAAATTCCCTCAACTTTGGATATTGAACTCTCCAATCTGCATGAACATTTCCTGAGAAGATGCCAGAAATGCGTGGCTAGAGAAGTATAGGTTTTTCAACATCTCTTATGATAAGGTATGTGCTTATTATTGTAATTGTAACTGTAAATATGAAAACATAAGTGCTCTAGACGTTCTCAGGCTTCAAGCCAGGTGAAATGATGTAGAGACATCACCGTTTCGGGAGCGTATATCTCTCCCATCTTCAGGATGCTGAATGATTAGATTGGTATTTTGGGCCCGTTTATATACTCATTGTCACGGCGGCAGGCACGGACTGTGTAAAAAGCGCGAGCTGGCCTTCGCTGTGTTTAAAGTGGCGGACCTTGAAGAAAACACAGCTACTCCGATTGTGACGTCACTGCTGCACTCACCGAAGCCAAGAAAGCAAAGCCTACCACTCAGCCAGCTCCAGAGAAACCCACTGCCACATCCTGCATTCCATATACCGGCAACCTATCCGGCTAAATCACCAGAATCCTGGCCAAACACAACATCAGGACCATACACAAACCTCCTCCAAAAGATAAAAAACCTAATCAGGCCAGTGAAAGACCAGCTACGCCTCCAAGTACCGGGAGTCTATCGCATTCCCTGTGAATGTGGTGCCCTGTACATAGGACAAACAGGCAGGACCATAACTACCAGGGTCAAGGAGCATGAGAGGTCTATTCGGCTAATGCAACCAGAAAAATCTGGGCTGACTGAACACTGCTTTGACATGGACCACAGAGCGAACTTCTGCGAGACCACCATTGTTGCCAGGTGCGACAGCTACTGGGAGCGCATGGTCAAGGAGGTGCTGGCCATCTCCTCAGAGAAGGGCACGCTCAACCGGGATGCCGGTATACAGCTCAGTTCCTCCTGGAAACCGGCCACCAATATCGAAATTGACAGGCTCAAAAAACACAAAACATCGACACATTAACTACCCTCCGAAGAAACATGTTTTCTTTGAGGTCCACCACTTTAAACACAGCGAAGGCCAGCTCGCGTTTTCTACGCAGTCCGTGTCCGCCGCCATGACAATGAGTATATAAATGGGCTCAAAATACCAATCCAATCATTCAGCATCCTGAAGATGGGAGAGATGTACGTTCCTGAAACGTCGATGTCTCTACATCACTTCACCTGGCTTGAAGCCCGAGAACGTCTAGAGCATATTCGTCACCAGGAAAGCTTCAACTCTTATTTCATGAAAACGTAAGTTGGCTATGGGGATATTATAACTGTTTTGGCCTGGGTCCAAGCTGCGGCAGCCGGCATGCGAGCCACCATGTGGTGGCCTCAGTGTGAAGGAAAAGCACTGTATAAAGTCAAACATATGCATGTATTAAAGAAGAAAGTTATTTTTCACCAAAGCAATGAACTGCCGCATACTTTTTCAATTGTGATTACAAAGTTGCATGACTTGTACTTTGAATTGCTGGTGCATGCACCAGATTTGGCTCCCACTGACTTTTTCCTCTTCCCAAATCTCAGATGCGGAGATCGTAAGTCACACAAACTCTTACTTAGGTACAAATCATTTTATATTGAAGGTATATTGAAGTGGGGAGTATTGTTGGGCTCAAGTGTATAGAGTGACTATGTTTTAGGCTTACATTTCAGCTTTTTCTTATTAGAGGAATTTACCTTCAATAAAATCCAGTGTACATTATAGTGGCACTATCAGCAGAAGCTTGGAAGTGTTACAACATAGGACATGTGTTTAATTCTGCAGTTTTTAAACCAGGCATAACATTTGTGCTTCAAACATCAAATTGCAATAAATCTCTCTGAAGCGAGTTTTAGAATGACATCAAACCTGCATATTTGTACTACCTACATAGTTTTATACTGTAATGGAGAAATTTACTGTGTTTTTCAAATGGGATGATGTTTGTCCTTGAGCGCGGCCAGAGCGGCAACCAATCGGAGTTCCGCTGTGTTGTCATATTGCATTCGCCGTAAGCTAAGCATGACGTGCGCTAGGCGAATCTGTTTCTAATAAATATAATTTGCGCTAAGACAAAAATTCAAATTTTGCAAAAAGCAACCCACTAGAAGGTAGGGAGTAATTTTCGTAACACAACCGTAAAAACCACATATTTTTAGCTCAAATAGTTTTCATAATACAAACGAATAAACATACCCATATGTTATATCATAACCACGTAAGCACTGTAATGGTCACATTATTTGTATGTATGGATTATTGTATACATTATGTATGTATATTTGTAATTATATAGCACTACTGACTGGAGATGGTGATAAAGAATTATGTTGAAAAACCAAGGCGTTTGTTTAAGCTGAGAGAAAGCAAACAGCTCACACAGCTCACTTGTGTTACTTGTAGAATGCTGAATCTGCAGAACGTGAGCCGTCACATGTTTATTATTGTGTGTTGTTTCTAAATCTGGGTTGGAGTTTATTTACCCTACACAATTAATATCAGTATGCAGTTGTTGTTCAGAGAGCAAGCAGCAAGAGTAAAATAGTGCAGTGGCTTATTGTGGTGAATTTAGTGGCGAGTCAAAGAGGCAGGTATTGCGAAGTCAAGCTCGAAATATTATATTTAGGGTCTACTCGTTTTTTAAAAACTACAACAATGAGGAACACAGAAATCAACTTGATTTCAAAAATCCTCAACACTACTAAAGCGTGTGGTGTCGGTAAAGCAAGTGTGTCTAGCATTTGCGGAGAGGCAAGATTAAAAGCACAGGTAATTCATAACCTATAATTATATAACACTTAAAAAATATGTACGTAACATGCGAGTATATTCCCAATTATGAATTTAAACACCAAGAGAATTATAAAAGTTTAGAAAATTCAGTTTGGGTTGCTGTACTTCGACCATTCTAGCGCCAGGCCGATGTGTGAGTGAGAGGGAAATATGAAAAGAGTGGGGGTAACGAGGCGGCAACGCTGTGCACGCAAATGCACCTCATTCGCTGCAGCTCAGAACTCTTCCCATTTGAAACTAATTGTAGTTTAATAATGTATGGCAAAATACTCTTAAGAACCTAATGTAGAATTTATTGTTCTTTGTGCTGTTTCTTTTGCTATTGTTTTGGTTCCTTTGTTTTGGAGTGGCCACTTATGATGGGTGTTTAGTAGCCTTTGTAATATAGAACATAACTAGCCAATACATTTATAATGTAATAATGTGAAATAGGTTTACCACCTGAGTGGTTCATAAATAATAATCTTAAAAAAAATTTGATGTGATACAGTCATACATTAAGATATACTGAGTATTTGTGCTCAAGCACTGAAGATAAAATATAGTGTTCCAGTGTCCATGATTTGTTGAGAATAATCAACCTTCTCCACCCATTATAAATTTGCATTTTAAGATTCATGAAAAGCAATTCTTCTATTCATGTTACATTATTCACAATACACTTTTGCCTACAAACAATTTGAAATTAAACTTTAACCATTAGTTACCTACAACATTGGAAAATGGGATTCAAATGTTTATTGGAAACATGGAGAAGTAAGTTAAGAAGTCGTAGTCATGGACGAATAAATGTCTCTTGCATGTTTGTACTGGAAAGCTGTTGTGAAGGTAAAAAATCTGATGTGTTACACTCACATGACTTTCTCTACTCTTGTACAAACTATTTTTACAAACGCTTATTCTCCATATGCTTCATGTTAATCGAGATGTCAATCTTATTGCTAATTTTCTTGTAGATGCAAGGGGAATATGGTAGGTTTTAAGCGACAGTCAAATCTTTTAAGAGCTGGTTGCTATGTGGCGCATTCTATACTCTTTGCATGTCCAGGACATAAAAAAAAATGAATAACGAATTTGAGAAAAGTATTGGAAAATCTAAGGAAATAACAAGCAATATCTCAAAAATGGTTCACTCAACAAAAAAAAAAATGTATATGACATAAATTGTGTATTTTAACGCGATCTACTAGTAAAATTTTTTCTATCTCTTATGGTTTACCAGTTATGCAAAAGTCATTCACAATGAAGAATACTTTTGGAGACATTCCCAGAAAATTCGAGATATACATTTCATTTGTCATGAAAATATCTTAAACATACGATATTTTAATCAAAATCGTTAGTCATTTTTGAGAAAATTAAAATTTTCGAAAAATGTTCCATGTAAAGGGTAATCTGGGGTGGGGGGATTTTCCTGAAAACCTTAGTGTCGCATCTCTGGAAGATATTGAACCTAAATACCAAGTTTGGTGTTTATCCGACTGTTCGTTTCTGAGTTATGCTGTTCACAGACACACACACATGGACATGTTTCTAAAAATACTTTTTTTGGATTCAGGGGGTCTCAAAACATGTATTTCCAGTGAAATCTCGGTATCGAAATTTTGGGTGGAATACAATACTTCCCCTACTTACTATACGTAGTAAAGTAAAAAAAAAAAAGGAAGAACCAGAAATGTTCAAGCATCTTTGTCAGATGACGCATTTATATTTGAGAAAATGAATTCATAGGGCACAGAATATAGCCAATGCTGTGGAAAATATTTATACATACTGCATATTTTAATGAACCCCTAAATTGTTTCTAAAGCATTTTTTTGCACTTCTTATGATGTCATAATTGCACAAAATTCGGTCAGAATGAAAGGAGCTACCACATCAAATATGTGATAAATTGATCAAAATCATTAAAGCCATTTTTAGGAAAACCAAAAAAATAAGGATTTTTCCTCTTAAAGGGTTGTTTGGGGCAGGGGGAATTTTTTTAAAATCTTAGTGTTGTCATATTCTTAGATGACGTTGGAACTTAAAGGGAATTGAAACACAAAAAGTATGTTGCTTCCTAAATGAAGAACATGCTCAGTAAAATGCAATGCTAAGATTATTTCTTCAAAACACCGCTCTTGTCATCACGGCGTAAGCTAAATAAAATCTGTGCCATATGTCATCAGCCCACATAGTGCATTGTAAGGAGCTTTGGTATTACAAGACAATCACTGCCACACATGCAGTAATTCATTTTAATAATTGTTCTTGGTTGTATTTCAAGTTGAAGAGAAGTGTATTTTGTTGTGATGTTTTTGGTAATGGTGTTACTAAGGTGCTTTAGTATTCTACATAGGTTGGAACTGATAATGGCAACACTGCTGTGGAAGCAAAAACAAAAAGGAAGTAATTATTCTTGTCTACCATGTGTTTGCCTGTCTTAACCTCTCCTTTCCAACTCAAACTGCATGCACTGTGGCAAGTGGAAGATAGACCCGTGGGAGCTAAACTGTTGTGTGTTGTGTTTTCGCCATTTTCATAAAACAGGAACAGCGAGGTTGGTTGAAGATTGAATGCGCTTGTGGTCATACATAAAGATAATGTCATGCAGGTCTAGTTGAAGCATGTGGGGAAACAGCATTACCACACAGAACACTGGCAAGGTGGGTTACAGCTTTCAACAGGGGCTGTGAAAGTGTAACAGACATAGCTCAATCGGGTCACCCAAGTGTAAGTAAAGAGCAAGTTACCTTGCTGTTAGACACCAATCAATGTCAGACCATACGTGAGTTAGGCCAAGAGATAAGATTGTTGCATACAACTGTGTTGTATATTTTAAAGAATCGCCTGCAAGTGAGAAAGATTGCATTGCATTGGATTCCCTATGATTCAATGTCATTTGGTGCATTATGACTGTGATGGAGAAGCTTTCTTATGCCATATAATTGTGCTGGATGAGACATGGGTCAGATTGTACAAACCTCAACTTAGGCACCGATACGAGTGGCATCATTATCATTGCCGGTGCCAAACCCCTACAGATGTGTAAGTTATGATGCTTCTTCTGCACGACTGTGATGGCGTTATCCTAACACATACCGTACTGCAAGGACAGAATGGTAGTATGCAGTATTCCTGTCATTTTTGGAGCATCATATCAGACCAGCATTGCAAAGAAAGCAGTGACACTTTTCACAGGATCCTCCCATGTTTTTGCAAGACAATGCTTGGGCGCACAACCTGTAACTGATCTGTACCATCTATAGGGTTGGGAAGTGATTATCCATTCATCACATTCACCGGAACTAAGCCCCTGTGATTGATTAATCCTGAAGATAAAGGAACCACTTTGTGGAATTTGATTCAGGACTGTTCCCAAAATTCTGCAGGCATTTGATGCTCCATCAGGAACATCAACAGAACGGGAGCTACAACAGGGATCTTACTACTTCAAATTACTGGCAATGGGTTATTGATAATGCTGGTGATTAAATTGAAGGACTGTAGTAGTTTTAAGGGTGTATCATTCTTGTAGTAATAATAAATAAATAGTTGCCACTGTTGAAGTTCCAGCCTGTGTATAAATAACCCAATGTTGTAAAACAGAAAATGCCTCTGTGTAGTGCATATGACTGTAATGTGAACAGTAAAACACACATGGGAACTTATTTTCATAATTTTCCAAATAGAGGCAAATCTCCCAAAAGATATAGAATATGGATAGAATTTTTCAAAAGAAAAAAGTTTTTCACCTGGTTCAAGAAAGAAAAAAAAAAAAACGTGGTTCATTATAAGATTGGTAAACCTATATCGTTGGCAGGGGATGGTCAGTATTACTTCCCAAGATTTTCAGCCAAATATTTAATATTTTTCATCATGAATTTAAATTTCCAAGTTTTTGAACTTGTTCGATGAGGTGTAGCGAAATGTGATTTGGAAAAGGCACATTATGACTAGACTTGCAAAACAGAAAATGTGATTAACCCATTTGTGTCATATGACGAGCTTGTACACATTAGTAATGGCATTTTAGTAATCACATGATGACCACAGTTTGCAAGTGTGCTGGCCAATAAAAGTGCATATAGTTACATTTTTAACTAACAGGTGCCATCCAAAGGATCTCCATATCTCTTTAGAAGATTAATGAACAGAAAAACTAATGCTGTTGGTACTGCTGTGAGAGCAAATAAGGAAGATATTATGTCGTGATATATTTTATAATAAAGTAAAACGCGGCGAGTATAAATAATTGTCTGCAATGAATATGCTATGTGTGAAATAGAAGGATACTTAACAGAGATGTTTATTTCCTATCAAAACACAAAGCTGCTGACATTAAAGCAACAGGCTAGCTGAAAAAAGGAAATGTCATGGGTCCAGAGAGGAGGTAAAGAAACTAAAGTGTGCCCTTGAGCATCAGAAGCAAATGGGAGGTGTCCATTTGTAAGATCAGATGACAACTTTGTTTCCTATAATGTGACACAGCTAGTCATGTGCATATTCAGTTGTTTCATTGTGTTTCACAAATGACTGCTAAGAAAAAACCAATGTCACTCATCAGCTGCCTCAAAATGTAACACTATCAGAGTTCAATGTTAGAGGTTGACCTTCAACTGGGAATGGCTTTGAGACTGCAAGCTAAAACATGCTCACCTTTCCCAATACAATTTCAACCACAGACAAGAAAGAAACAAATGGAACAAAAAGATGTGTTGTATGGTACATTAGGGAGAAGAATAACAAAAATGCCTGGCAATGCAAAATTATTGTCGTCCCTCATTTGGTGAACTGTTTTGAGATTCACCAAAGCCAACAAAACTTCACAGTGCACTTGTGTAGCTGTACAGGGATTTCTGAGGTGGCCACGAGGGTATTTAAACAAGACTCCAGCAGGTTAAAGTTTCTCTCTGTGATGGACATAAAGTTGTAAGTTATCTATTAAAAACTCAGTATCCAGAAGTTGAATATGAATAAATTCAACACATGATGGCAGATATGCTCCAAAAAGAATGAATTTTTTGCTTTCTCTACAGCTTACCTATATACGAGGTCGCATTGATAATTCTATGACTTTGACGAGAGATAGTGTTCTAATCACAGGTTTCTTGTTTGCACCCAAGTCTTACATCTATTCTGGGTATAATCGCAGACATTCGTCATCATTTGTTTCTTAGAACAGTGTTGCTTCGTAGAAAATGGAGAAAAGTGAATTTCGTGTTCTGATAAAGTTTAATTTTTGCATGGTAAGACAGTGAAAGAAATGGAAGAAAAGCTGAACAAGTATCATGGGGACTCTGCTCCATCATATGGCATGGTTCACAGAATTTCGATGTGACCATTCGAGCACAAGAGATGCCGTGCACACAAGACGGCCAGTTGAGGTCACAGCAGAAGAAATGGTGAACAAAGTTCACGATATTGTGTTGGAAGACCACTGAGTGAAAATCCGTGAGATAGCCAAGACCATAAACATCTTGAGTAAACGGGTGTATAACATTCTGCACAAATTTTTGGGCATGACAAAGGTTCTCTTTCACAAGGAAAATGCACCTACACACAAGTCAGCCATTGTAATTGCAAAATTTGTGGAATTGGGCTACATACTGCTACCTCACCCACCATATTCTCCAGATTTGGCTCTGAGCGACTCTTCACAAACCTGAAAAATTGGCTCGCTGGGAAGAGATTCATGTCAGTGAACACATCATGGCAAAAACAACCTCATATTTTGCAGACTTCGAAAAATCATATTTTTGGAAGGGTTAAAAAAAAATTTGAGAAATATTGGACAACGTGTATTGAATCGAAAGGAGACTATGTTGAGAAATAAAATTGATTTTTTGGAAAGAATTGTTGTTTTCTTTAAAAAGTTACCGACTTATCAATCCACCCTCATAAGTAGAGGAAGTTTTTCAAAAATGGATCTTAACGATTTTGATTAAAATACTATGGTGTAAGATACTCTCATGACAAATTAAAAGTATATCTTGAAATTACTGGGAACAGCCTCTGAAGTCCTCTTCATTCTGAATGACTTTTGTATAATTCGTAAACTGTAAGAGAGAGACAAAATCTTACTGCACAAAAAATGTTAAAGCACATAATTTATGACATACACTCTTTTTTTAAGTGTTAGCTATTTCCAAGATATTCCTTGTTATTGGTTTGAATTTTCAAATATTTATACTTTTCTCAACTGGGAAGTCATTCTATTTTTTTCTTCTCACGGTCATGCAAAGAGTATGGAATGTCAAAGTCATCACATAGCAACGTGCTCTTTAATTAAAAGTGTGACTGTTGCCTTACTCACTGTATCCCTCTTATGGCTACAAGGAAATGTGTAAATACGAATTTAAAGTTTATCTGGATTAACAAAAAGTAGATAAAATGATAAGCTTTTGTAAGAATAGTTTGTAGAAGAGTGAGGAGAGAAAGTCACATGAATGCAGCACATCAGATTTTTCATATTCTGGCCTTCAACTTAGATCCATGATTATGGCACTAGATCACAATTTCAATGTATCAAAAGATACTACTGCAAACATATGGGCCTTGGATAATGAAAAAGAAATATAAGGAATTTAGCGAAAAATGGCAACTGCTGGTGAAGAGTGAAATAAAGAGAGGTCTTTGTGCTTACAATGTGTGGATCCATTACTGGATGCAACAATAGATCTGTCAATACCAAAGAATATATTTGTGAAGTTTGAAGCCTCCATATACTCCACTAGGTTCTGGAAATGCATTCTTAATTTTAAGCACTGCATGTGATGGTATGATGACTCTTCTTCTGTATGCAATAGCAGCTCATGAATAAATCCAGGCTGCAAACTGTAGCAGGATTATTTGCAGTTGGTAATTTCTTTTTAGCTTTGCTTCTTGTTGTTAACACTAAATTATGCCTTACATTGTTCAAAGCATTAGGATCTATAATTAATTTGTGAAAATTAGGATGCGTTGTTATACAAATAGTCAACCTTCAGCAATTTTCTGTTTGCATTCCGAGCAACTTGCACTTGCCTCATCATTATTCATAGGTATACATTCATTACATTTATACCAATGGAAGAATTGGCACATTGTTCATACTGTCTCGGAATTGCTGTCGGAATGGTGTAAGTCACATATTTTTGGTTTGGGGAGCATGCCTGTGGACTTTTGGGCAATGAACATGCGGATCATTTAGCAAAGAAAGATGCAATACAAGTAAAACCTGTAGGACAAATATAAATAAGTAAACAATTAAATAACATTAAACAACATTTCAAAAGACTTGACGAAGAAGATAAATTAAAGGATAAAGATTATAGGAATATTAAAGATAGTTGATGTACAAAAAATGCCAAGGAAGACTGCAGTGGCCTTATTTAGGATGGCAACTGGCCACGATTGCCTCGCAGAACATCTCTATAAGATACGATGCCTACCTACACCCAAGTGAACTCTCTGTGAAGAAGATGTCATCCTGAACAAACAACATCTCGCCAAATGCAAAGGCCTTAAAAGTGATAACTTACTTATTGGGAAGCCAGAGGGAAAATGATGCAGATCAATTAATCCCCAGTGCCATTGGTGAACAATAACATATTTTTGGTTCAAACTGATAAAGTGGACACCGCATTCACTCATTTTAAAAGCTGGATGATGCCTATCACCAAGTATTAACTGCATTATGACTGCGCTGGACTGAACTAGTGCACGGAGGGGATATCTAGCACTGCGACCCCCAAGGGATCTATTGTGGTACACCCTTAGGAGGTACGGATGAGGTGAGGGAACTGCAGGGAACTCACAGGTTGCAGAGCGAAGCCAGTGCAAGTAGACAGAGATGCGCAGAGTTCCCTATCAGTTCCAGGCTTGACCACCCGGCCATGGGAGATTCACATGGAGACTTCCCTCCAGTGGGACCAAGGAAACATTTCCAAAGCATAAGCCTCTGTGCCATCTGCCTGACATCAACCAAACCTGAGCTCCAGAGCCATGAAAGGGAAATGAAATGAAAGGAAATGGGGGAGAGAGGAGAGCTGTGGTGGAATACACCATTCTCCAGCATTTACCTTTGTCAACCAGGGAAAACCACGAGAAACCCCAAAGTCAATATGGGCACACACTAGGAATGGAACCTGAGACCACATGAATTTGAGCCTCACACATTACTGCAGATATGTCTCGCTCTGTCATTATGAGAAGTGATTGCTTACTTTTTAGATCTGGCCTCTATTTATAGAGATAAGTTTAGACTTCCTCTAATTAATAATCACATGTGGACTTGTACCTCATAATGTTGCGTACCTATTTGATTCTTAGCAGTGAGTGATCTGATGACATCACATGTTTATTGAGGAAGCTACCATAGCATGATAACCATTGACCTTAGGATGATGGGACTGCATGTGTTGCTAATTATTCCGGATGACGTAACACTGTTTCAAAGTGACCTAGTTTTAAACAATCACATAATAATTACAAAAAAAACTAAAATAGATGTATTTGATTTGTTAAAATTAGTGCACAGAAAGTAATAAATTAACTTATTCATTGGCAAAACTGCTATAAAGTAGGTATAAGAATAATGAGACATTTTAGAAATGAATTAAAACTATGTATTTGTTCCAGTTCTTGTTTGAAAAATCTGAAAATAAAATTAAGGAAATTGTTTTTGAAGCAGATCTTACGAAACTGTAGCATTAACTCTTTAGAGTTCTCAGATTATTCAAAATTCATAGCTAATGAAGAGGACTTCATAGCCTATGACGCAACATAAGGATAAGGACCTGACTGCAAAAAAGGGAAAATTGATCTGTCTCATCCCTAGATTGGGACATGAATAATTTCATATCTGTAATTATACCTTTTCCCCTGGCAACAGCTACCCCTCCACCCACAAGCAACACTTTCTGGACTAACCGTTAAAAGGAATGATGTTCTTTCTATTTCCAAGAATGCAAGTAAAGGATATATAAAGTTACCCCTATTTCTCAGTTGAATAGTGAAATTTCTGATGTTTAAACAGCTATGCTTATGTAAAGTGTCACTAATATAAACCTCTATATATTCAGTGTAAATGCTAGAAAATTACTGAATAAACAATAACGTAAAATTGAAAAAAATGCCCTAAATAGAAAATTACCCAAAAAAAGTATGTAATAAATATGTATTTTCATCATCTCGGACCCATGCTAAGGATTTATATACACATTAGCAATATCTGTAATGCAACAATTAATAGATAACATATCAGAATCCGAACCTACTGATGATAAACTAATATGATGAATGAAATATTCAGTTTTGTGTTTCATTCTCCTTTAAATACTAAGTGAGTATTTATCAAACTTTTCAGTGTTTACTTATTTTACCATGTCTAAATATGAGAGAAAGTGTTGCATTCCAACCAAAAAGTTCATACAGATTTCACCAGAAATACACGTTCTGAGCCTCCTTGTATCCAAAAAAAGTAGTTTTAGAAAAAAACATATGTTTGTATCTCGAACAGCATAACTCAAAAACAAAATGTTGGATAAATACAGGTTCAGTACCTTCCAAAGGTACGACACAATTTTAATCCTTCCCACCCCAAACTACGCTTTACATGAAACATTTTTTGAAATTTTTTATTTTATAAAAGGTGGCTCTAATGGTTTTAATTAAAATACAATGTATTAAAGATATTTACATGTAAACTAAAATGTATATATTGAATTTTCTGGAAATAACCTGTGAAGTCCTCTTCATTCGGAAGGAATTTTGTATAATCTTGTATAACTGGTAAACGTTAAGTGATAGACAAAAATGTACTATACAAAAAACGTAGATCTCTTTAAAACACACCATTTATTTCTAATAACTTTTGTGTGGCATCAGCCATTTCCTAGATATCCATTATTAATGCTTCAGATTGTTCAATACTTAGCCATTCTTCTGAAGTCGTGTCAGTTTTCAGTTGTTCCTTGTGATGTCATGGAAACAGTATAGAATTTTAAGGCCTTTATATAATGCTCAGTTCTTAAACATTTTACTATCGCTGTTCCCCTCGTACTCATATCTGTAACAAAGTGTGTAATACAGCTATTACCGGAAAGGTTTATCTTGATTAAAATGAAGTGGATAGGAAAATAATAATTTGTGTACCCAGTAATAGGCAATAGAGGGTAGAGAAAGTCATCTGAATGTAACACATCAGATTTTTAGTTACACTAATGCTAGTGTGTGTCTCCTTCTCTCTTGCTCTCACTTATTCAATGGATCTTTTTCTAAACAGGCACTTGGATTAAGTGGAATTCAGGAGCCCTTTAAAGATGTATTTCCACAGAAACCTTGATATTGAATTTTTCTTTTTTTTTGGGGGGGGGGGAGTGGTAAAATATAATATACTTCTTCTACCTATTGTAAGTAGTCGGTATAGAAAGTAATGAAAATGGTCATATTTGGTGATCAAATTGTCCTAAGTAGCCAAATTTCTACTTCATAACCTTTCACCATTATAACTATCCTTTGACTCCTAAATCAATCAATAGATTATACTAGTGTTTTATAGTAATAATGTATATCTCTGGTACTTAGTACATTCTGTAAAGTTTACGTCTGAGATTTTTTTACATTCCTGAAGAAATATTTTAATGTGTTTTGTTATTTCCTTAAGCTAGACCCTGACAGTTATGGAAGTTATGTGTTAAAATGTGTTGTTCCGCTATAGTTATGTATTTTAGTACCCAAGAGCTACATTATTTTAACAAATTGTTTGAATATACATTTAATGAATGTTCCCTGATTCAGAGGTATGTAGCTTAACATAGTTCTTATATCAAGTTTTAATGCTGAAGTTATGTATAATAAGCACACTCCTTTGAAATGTTTTCTTCAATTAAAATCATGATTTTTCCACTCTTACTGATGAGAAACATTTTATTGATGTTGTTTGTTTTGAAATACAAAATCTGCAATTATATTTTAAGGGTATCTAAAAATATACTGTATTACTTTCTCATTATGTGTAGTAAGTAGGGGAAGTATTGCATTCCACCCAAAAATTCGATACCAAGATTTTACTGGAAATACATGTTTTGAGGCTCTCTGAATCCAAATAAAGCATTTTTGGAAACATGTTCGTGCATATGTGGTGTGTGCGCGTGTGCCGAAAAGTTTGATAAGTAGCAAACTTGGTATTTAAGTTCAGTGTCTTCCAAGGATGCGATATGAAGTTTTTCAAGAAAATCCCCCACCCCAAAGTACCCTTCATATGAAACATTTTTAGAAAATTTTGATTTTCTATAAAATGGCTCTAATGATACCATATATGAAAGATATTTACATGAAAAATAAAATATATATTTTGAATTTTCTGGGAATAGACTAGGAAGTCCTCTTCATTTGGAAGAAATTTTGTATAATATTGTATAACTGGTAAACATTTAGCGACAGGCAAAAACGTACTGCACAAAAAATGTAGATCTCCTTAAAATGCACAATTTACTTCAATTAGTTTTTCTGTGGCATAAGTCGTTTCTGAGATATCTGTTATTAAAGGTTCGAATTGTTTAATAATAGTCATTCTTTTAATCCTGTCAATTTTCAGTTGTTTCTCATGATTGTATGGAATTTTAAGGCACCGTATAGCATCCAGTTCTTAAACAGTTTACTATTGCTATTCCCTTTGTATCTATAACAAAAGTATAATATAGTTATTTCCAGAAGGGTTTATCTGGATTAAAATGTAGTAGATAGGAAAATAAACTTTCATGAGAATAATTTATATATCCACTTATAAAGAGTAGAGGGTAAAAAAAGTCATATGAGTGCAACACATCCGAATTTTTTTTAGAAAATGTCAATAAGCTTCATGTGCATTCACATGGGAGAGCTAGTACTAGTGGAGTTTTAAAAAGATTTCTGCACGAATGTCTGCTGCTTTGCTACCACAAAATATTTCTCCTACAACATGCACCTCCTCACTGAAGGTAGTGAGTATTTTATTGAGTGAGTTTCAAAATTTCACTTTCTGTTGAAATTCCTTTCTTGAAGCTGAACTGATCTTTAACAAGAATATTGTTTTTTAAGATAATGGTAAAGTCTTTTATACATTCCTTTCTCAAACACCTTTGAAAATAGAGGTAAAATGGGTATGGGTCTATAATTGGGTTTGTTTTACTTTTCTACCTTTTTGATAGAGGTTTCACCATTGAGTGCTTTAGTTTTTCAGGAAATACAGCAGCATATAATGATTTATAAAATAGAATTACCAAGTCAAATATAGACACAGTAATTCTTTTTCGTAATTATGATTATAGCTGTTTATAGCGCTTGTGATTTTGTCATAATTTTAATGATTTATCACACAAATGAGTAAGGGGAATACTAATTTAATCTTTACACAACTTTCTAATTTTGATTAATCTGATCACAAGCAAAAGAGTTTTTTCCCTGATAATTTTCTACCAAGAAAACAATTCCTTAAACTTTCCTTAATATGTCCTCAAGTTTACCTCAGTTTTGAACCTTATATCTTGGATTTATTTAAAGGTGAGTCGAAATTGTAACACTAACATCACTTAAGTTTAGTAAACTTAAGTGATGTTAGTGTTACAATTTCGACTCACCTTTAAATAAATTCAATACACATCACTGTTTCTAGCTTCTTTTCATTACAATACATACTTATATCTTGGGTTTATGAATACTGAACACTTGCCAGTCCACCATACTTTGTTATTTTTTCTAGGAATATTTTAATGTTAAAAAGTTAGTTTTTAAATTTTCATCTCTTATGACATTTCAAATTAGACGTAATTTTTTGGAAGTTTAGGCACATAGGACCATGAAAGTTAATTTTATGCTATAATTATATTGAACAAATTTGTATAAATTAAACATTTTAGCACTGATATCCATAAATAATATAGGAATCCGTACTCCAAAGTTTTTCCTCCACTAAGTATGAGAACATGAGGTGGTTGCATGAATATTATAACTGTTTCAGTGAGAGTCCAAGCTGCAGCGATGGGTGCACAAGCCGTCATGTGGTGGCCACAGTGTGAAAGAAAGGCACTGTATATAATGTAAATGCAAATTTGTTGTGGGTCAGGGTTGCCAAACGTCCCAATTTTATGGCACAGTCCTGAATTTGTGCTAAATATCCCACGTATGGACAGTTCCTATCCAGGATGGTGAATTTTTTAAATAAAAAAAAGAATACATTAATGTTTTCATCACTGATGTTGGAAAACCCCACTGCTATTTTTCTTTATGCTGCAAAAAGTGATTCCTGTTAAGTTTTACTGTGTTATGACAGTTGGTAATGTTGGTACTGACCTACTTGCAATACTCTTTGGTTCATTCTCTACAAATTTGGTTATTTTTTAGGATTGACCAGACTGGCAGATATGATGCATGCCTAATCATCATTAATAATTGTTGTGCTGTTTACTTTTTCCTCATGATTGATATCTGTTGACAGTGAAGAGTGTTTGTTAGAAGCTTTTGAAGTAAATACGAACGCATGGTTATTTTGTTGGGGAACATAATTTATAATGGAAATGGATGGGAATATGAAACAGAAAGGTGATCAAGTTAAAAAAAAAAAAAAAAAAAAAGGCTGAGTGATTTTTGTATGTATTGAGGAAAAAACCTGAATTTAGTGATTGGTTATATGCAATGGCGACGATAAGTACAAAGTATTTTGTAAATATTGACATTAGTGTTTCTCAGTTGCACGTGGAGGACAAAATTCGCATCTGTCCCTTATTTTGATTTCAGATATCTGGCAACCCTGTTGTGGGTAGAGAAAGTCATGTGAGTGTTCAGATCAGCTTTTATTTCTATTTACTGTGCATAATGGATTAAATAAAGTAACCATTATGTGATTTGACTTGTGGGTATAATTGCCTGTATCCCCACAGTTAATACAATACCGCTACAATTCCTAATCAAGTTTCAACATATGTCCTGGTCTTTAAAGACAGTCCTGAATGGTATTCCTTTTTAGTACTCTTCTTTTTCTTATAACACAACTGTTAGGAATAGTTCATAGTCGCATTTATTAGTGCATTATCCTTGCAGAATTGAGCTTTGTGGTATAGCTTTATCGTATAGTAAGGCTTTGGATACATTTAGTGCTCTTTCTATACTATAGAACATAAATTGCATAAAGCTATGTAATAATAAAGTATGTTCTGCCAAAATTAATTTTTAGAATTAGCAGATCATTGAGTGATATGTATAGTGTGCTTATGTACAGTAGAGATGGTTATACTTCTATTTTTTTAATTTATTTTCATATTATAGTATCAATGTGTTGTTTCTGATAAAATATTCCACATTTTAATGCAATATAACAGCATTTTCTACATTGGTATTTTCAGGAAAACCTGGGCAATACTCGTAATGAGGTTGAACGGCTTAGAACCTTCCTTGGAGCGTGTGAGCGTGTTGCATCGGATGCAATAGGCAACCTTCGAAGCGAGTTGGTGGGGATGCGCACCCATTTACAAGGGGAGCGAACTGAGTTTGGCAGGCTTCATGCCCAGCTGTTGGCAACCCTGAGCCAACGCCTGGAAGCTGAGAAAGCGTTGCAACAAGAACAGCTTCACCGTCTTACGGTAGATCATGAACTGGAAATGGATATGCTGAGGAAAGATATGAAGGTTGCTGCTGAAAACAAGGATGAAGAAATCAGGCTGCTTAAAGAGGTAAAGAACTGTAGGTTTATTAGCTTTTCTTCAGTGAAATTCATGCTGTATTTTACTTCTGTCAGGATAGTTACGCTTCCAAATAATCCTTATGGATAACCATAGCAGCAAGATACCCTTGGTCCACTGTTACTTGGCTGACTCGGGCTCTTTCATTCCATTCCCAAGTATATGAGAAAACAATACCTCCCTCTTCTTTCATCTCTCCTCCGCAACATAATTTGTAACATACTGACTAATTTTGAAGATTTAGAAGCTAGTAACAGTGATGTGTCATAATTTAAAATAAAGAGAGTTGAGGGTTGTTACACTACATCACTATAATATTCTTACTTGAACACGTTTCGGGAGACGGTTTGTTCCCATCGTCAGCATGTCCTCATCTGATTTTGCCGGTCATTGTCTGGGGGATGTGTGTGGTTAGTGGTGTTCTCTGGTGCTGGGCTGATGAACCTCCAAAGGCTGTTGGGTGGCGGCAGTTCGAAATTCATTAGGTGATTCCTGTGTTTGACAATATGTATTTTTTCCCAGATGTCCAATTCATTACTGCTGTTGATCGGTTTTAAGAGTTTTATGTTTGGAGTGATATCGTGGTTTGAAGACCAGAAATGATGTGCTACTGCTGATTTATCTGGCTGCTTTTGGTAAATGCATCTCATATGATAAAATATAAATAAGACTTAGAGAGCATATGAGATGCATTTACCAAAAGCAGCCAGATAAATCAGCAGTAGCACACCATTTCTGGACTTCAAACCATGATATCACTCCGAACATAAAACTCTTAAAACCGATCAACAGCAGCAATGAATTGGACATCTGGGAAAAAATACATATTGTCAAACACAGGAATCACCTAATGAATTTCGAACTGCCACCACCCAGCAGCCTTTAGAGGTTCATCAGCCCAGCACCAGAGAACACCACTAGCCACTCACATCCCCCAGACAATGACCGGAAAAATCAGTTGAGGACATGCTGATGATGGGAACAAACCGTCTCCTGAAACGCGTTCAAGTAAGAATATTTTAGTGATGTAGTGTAACAACCTTCAACTCTCTTTATTTTAAACTTTAAACCTATTTCTCACAGCTCCTACATTATTAAATTACATAATATATTCACATAACATTATTACACATGGATACAATAATATAAACATATACAATGACTGTAATATACACTTTTTAGATATTGTTACATACACATATTGTTTTAAAGGGGGCTTTATTGAATTTACATATTTATATAATTAGACTGAAATTATTTAAGTGTTAAAAATACTGCCTCAAAAGTACCGTTACCCTTTAGTTACAATCCCTCATAAACAAATTATACTCTTGGCCATTAAGGGCATAAATTTGTGGACTTGAGCTGAAGGACTTGGCAAAAATTATTGAATACCTTACAATTTCAAACTACCCTTACTCATATTTTCAAACCCTTATATATAAATTTGCACCATTGACCAGTCTAAATAAAGCTATGGACAATTATGCTTAGACATGTATAGAAATTGAAGACTACTCACAACTTTCAACCACCGCTCCTATGCTCTTTTCAACCCCTTGTAGACAGAATTCATCTTTACAATGTAAGGTAAGACAGCTAGTCTCTATAAGTCAAGGTAACACTGTTATCTCCATACTTCAAACAGAGCAAATCAAAGCAGTGTTGTTACTAAAGACAGAATTTTGCAGGTTAATAGGAAATTAGAATTGAGTATGAATGTGTTTATACATGTAATTGTGATTGTTTAAATTTACAGCCATGTCAAGATTCTTTTAATTTTCTTAAAGTTCACATACTTATGGAAAAATTATTTTAGCCCTCTAGCATACTACTAGAGCATGACTGCTAAAGTTTGCTATTACTCTCTTGTTAGATCACTGGATATGGCTTGGGGAAATAATCTGGGCATCTGTAATAATTAACAATAAATAAATTTAAAAAAGAAATGTGTGTGTGCGAGATGCCCAGGGTTTAGCAACAAAGCCATTCTTCTTCTTGCTTCCCAATATTTTGAGGTCAAGTCTTTATAGGATTTAAGCTGTTCATAGATTAATAAATGATCCATATTAATTTCTTCTTCCTTATTGCATAACAGACAATTTGGAGATGGTAGGAATCCAATTTAGTGTAGGTACTTGCTGAGTCAGTCATGTCCATTGGTAAGCTGAACAGACGATGGCTGCTTTTCAAGGTGATTCCGGTTTAGTTTAAGGTTTTTTATGAATTTTTCGCCTTTCAAATTTAATATATTTTTAGTTAATTCAGCGTTATAATCATTATTGATTTTTTCTTAATGATACATTCCAGTGGTAGCTTTGGTTGTACTTCATTTTCAATTTTGGTTCCTTTTTTAGCTAAGAGGTCTGCTGTTTCATTGTTACTTAATCCAAAATGCGCAGGAATCCATTGGAAGACTATGTTCTTTTTTAAATTTTGTACTTGTTTAACTGAACAGTAAATTTCTTTTATTTTTTTTTCTTTCTATTTTTGGATCCTTAGTTAATGCTATTGCTTGGATTACAGCTTTAGAATCTGATAAAATAACAATGTTGTTGCATTTTTTTAGTTAAACAGATATTTAAGGGCAGTGCAGAAATGTTTGAAGGCACATACCAGAGACTATTGAGCTGTTTCCTTTCACAGAACTTGGAGATAAAGGAAGTGGAGCTCGTGGGCCTGCGAGCTGATATGGAGAGTCGACTGGAAGAGGAAGTAACGCTTCGGAAGAGGCAGACGGGTGTACTGGAAATGCAGTTAACTGAGCTCAGGAACCAATTGGACACAGCTGAAATAGAAAAGCAAAAGGCTCTCAAGGAACTCTCTGATCGCCTCACGCATAACTACAAGACAGAACTTGAAGGTCTTCGCTCACGCTTTCGTCTCATGGCAACTGCTTCAATGGAACGCAGTCCAAGTGATAGCAGTCTTGAGAAGATAGAGGTCAGTGCTCTTACATGGAACCCTCTTTCTCTCAGCAAATTAACAGTGTGCACAAAATTATTCTTTTAATTATTTCAGAGGCCAGATATGATAGAGCTAGTGAACCATGAAGCAATACTGGCACAGGCTAGTGAGGACTTCAGGCTAGATAAGGAAGCAGCCATAAAAGCTGCTCTGGAGGAAGAACGTAGTCGTTGGGAAGCTCGTCTTGAGATGGAGCTGCGTCAGGCAAGATCACGTTGTGAAGCAGAGAAGCAGGTAAATAAGTTAAGTATTATGCATATGAGGCCTAGATGCAAACCCAGGCATTTCCACTTTCAGCAAATGAAAAAAAAATGCATTATGTTTAATACATACTGTTGTCTCCTATGATCTAGGTGTACCATGCTAGCCTCTAATTCTCGAGGTTATGGGTTCAAATCCAGTGGAAGGTGATGGATTTTTTTTTTCAGGCATAAAAATCTTTAGCATGTCTTTCTTCGGAATGGAAGTAAAGCAGGTCTCGTGTTGTAGATTTATGGTATGTAAAAGAACCTCAAGCCTGATAAAGACACCTCTGAGCAAAATTACCAGTCTTTCACACCCAATATAAAATGTACACTAAGAACCATAGTAGTTAAAGAGCATTCATAAATAAAAACCCAATTTATTTTTCATAGAAGACAAACTAAAATCAATACCAGTTGCATATACACTATAGTTTTGCAATGTGTAGTTAATTCCAAGAACTAGCCATTGTTTTCTAGAAAAATGCATTTAAAATTTGCAAATGTCTGTATTTGAATTTTACCAACAGTAAAGTAGTAAGTAATGCATAGGATCTACTGAATATTGCGGCACTGTGTCGTCTTTGTCCTGGTTTCTGGTAAATGGTGATGAATCTGATATAAATATCTGGAGACAGGAGTTCAGACATCTATACCAGATTCATCATGCCACCTATCAGAAACCAGAACCTAGCGCTGCCAATCCACCTACAGCTGAGGATGCAAGCGAAAGCTTCTGAAACATGTCCTGTATAACAACAGAGCAAGTGAAGCAAATGTGTCCAAAATTTTGCTCCTAATGCTCAAGTAATTACCTTGCCTTCACTGTTAATAAGCTTCTAAATAAATTAATTAAATTAATAATTGTGTAAATGCATGTACTTACAAAACAAAGGACATTAAGTACTCAAAATGGCTTTTCATTCTGATGGATGTTCATGATGATAAAATAAAAAAATGTGTGTGCT
Source organism: Deroplatys truncata (assembly GCA_030765065.1). Lineage (NCBI taxonomy): Eukaryota > Metazoa > Arthropoda > Insecta > Mantodea > Mantidae > Deroplatys > Deroplatys truncata. The sequence goes on along the minus strand of CM060975.1, from coordinate 311,562,401 downwards.
GTTATGTTCCCAGAATTAACTTATCCTTCATAAGTTCCTCATAGAAATAAATGTTTTGAAGCTCCTTGAACAAAACAACAAAAAAAAAAAGAAGCATTTTTATAAAAATGTTTGCGTATGTCTATGAATAACATAACTCAAAAACGAAAAGTTTGATAAGTACCAAACTTGGTATTTAAGTTCAGTACCTTTCAAAAGATACGACACGAAGATTTTCAAGAAAACCCCCACCTCAAACTACCCTTTATATGGAACATTTCTCGAAATTTTTTATTTTCTAAAACATGGCTCTAACGATTTTGATTAAAATACTATACAGGGTGAGTTTGAAGTCCACCCACAAGCATCAAGGGGTGATTCCTGACTGGAAATGGAGCACAAAAGTTCATATCACCTTGTATCTGCAAATGCATAGTTTCTACGGTAGATGGCACTGAAGAACGACATCAAACAAAGGGCTCTGGCACACAGTACATGGGCTGAATCCAATGCGTGTCCCAATAGATGTTCAAAGCGACCTCCATGGGATGCAATGCACGTGTTCACATGTCGCATCATGGATTGCCTCACTTGTTAGAATGTTCCGGGTTGTATCCGAATATCATCACAAGCTACTTGGATATGCTGTTGAAGCATCTGAACTTCAGGAACGGGCTCACCATACACAATGCTTTTCGGATGCCCCCACAAGTTAAAATCCCAGGGGTTTAAGTCCGGTGATTGAGCAGGCCATGTAACAGGGCCTCCACGTCCTATCCAACATCTGGGAAAGATGCTGTTGAGGTGTCGGTGAACATTAATGCGGTAGTGGGCTGGAGCTCCATCATGCTGCAGCCACATTGCTTGTCGTATTGCCAAAGGCACATCCTCCAGCAATAGAGGCAGAGTGTTTTGCAGGAAGTCCAGATATGTTTGTCGGTTCAGGCATTGTGGAAGAAGAATTGGTTCAAGTAGGTGGTTGCCAATAATTCCTGCCCAAACATTGATGCTGAACCTCTGCTGATGAGACACTTCAACCATTCCGTGAGGATTTTCTGTAGCCCACAGATGACGATTATGCAATTAATGATGCCATCTCTCGCAAAGGACACTTCATCGGTGAAGATGACTGAAGACAGAAATCTCATAATGGTGATGACCTGTTGCACAAACCATCAACAGAATCTTTTCCATGGAGGAAAATCCGCAGTGATAATCCTTGCACACAGAGGTGATACGGATAATAGTGGTTGTCATGTAGGATACAGATAACCATCCTTTGACTTACACCATGTTGGTGGGCCAATTGTCTGGAGCTTGTACCAGGGTTGTTCTCAATATCTTGGAGAACATGTTCCTCCATTCTGGTGTACATACAGTCTGCAGCCGTCCTGAACGTTCGTCTGTCTCAAAGAACCCATGCTCACACAAACACTGAAAAATGGTTCCAAATGTTGTGCGATGTGGGTGGTGCTGTTTGTCAGGGTACGTGGCTTGGTACATCCGTGCTGCCTGTCCACCATTTCCACCTGCTTGGCCATACACAAACACCATCTCGGCTTGTTCCTGAAATTAATACCGACCATTGTGCTTCTACATTGCTTAAATCACACTATCTGCAACACACAAAGTGCACGTTGCAAGTTATGAGAGAATGTTGTCAGTGCCATCTACCGTGGAAACTATGCATTTCCGGACACAAGGTATATGAACTTTTGTGCATCATTTCCAGTCAGAAATCATCCCCTGAAGTTTGTCCGTGGACTTAAAACTCATCCTGTATATTAAAGATATTTACTGTGAAATAAAATTTACATCTTGAATTTTCTGAGAATAGCCTTTCAAAATATTGTGGCCTCTAGCCACATCTAGTTTTAGGTGTTCCTACAGTAACTGGCACTTATCTTGGCAGGTCAGGCAGTATGTGCAATGGCATCTACAGATGATGTCAACCACGTCCAGCAATAACATTCAGTGTGCTGTTGGTTCTCATACAGAGAAAGCTGTGTTCACCTATAAGACTTTGAAGTGCTGTTTTTAGTGAATTGATGATGCGTGTGCTAGAAGTTAATAGTTAAAACACACGGTACATAGAGTAAACAATGGAAGAACAGAAAAAGAAGCAGCCAGTTTTGCACAAGCAAGCGTGGGATATAATACACAAGGTGCATTCCTACTTCAAGAGAGAAGCGTCTGCTGGCAAGCCATTAATGCAGCACTAGCAAATGTGGTGTACGCACAGCTGAGGCTTGCATCATAAGTCTCAGAACTGTACAATGCATTGTTCGAGAGGGCAGATTATCAGTACAGTCCTCTGGCAATTCCATGTTTCATTTCCCTGGCAAAAATAGGCAAATGCAGAACCTTGCAACTGAAATGGACGAATTTGACCTAAGCATGCTCCTTTGTAAAGTTTTATGGTTTTACGACAGAGGAGAATTTCCTACAGTGAGAAAGCTAATATTGGAAATGCATGAAGCACCAGGATATATGGGAAGTGCAACATCCATGTTAAGAATTTTGAGGTCTTTGGGATTTAAACATCAAAATGCAACAATGGCAGAAACTTTGTCATGGAAAGGAGTGACATTGCTACGACCAGAGTAAGGTTTTTGAGAAGCAGGAATAAGATAAGGGGTCAAGAAACAAAGATGTTTACTATCTCTACAAAACATGGAACATGTATGTAAAATGTGAAAATTGACAGAGTGGTGTTATTTAAAGAAATTCAAAGCAAAATAGAATAAAGAAAACTAAATATGATTGTGTAAGGAGGTATACTACGTACATTTATAGAAGATGAATACATAACAATTTTATAATTAACATATGCTAAAGTGCATTATGTAACTGCACATGGTATTTTCAAGATGAGTGAATTTTAAACATTTTATTTTCTTTTTACTCTGTTGTTCTTAACTGCATTTTGTTATATGATTTTTGCATTTCTGTGTAACTGAAATCAACTTTTAGTGTAAGATATTAAAAACAAATAAGATTTAAGATGTGAGGAACGATAATTTGCTTTATGCATATGTGTATTGTAATACATTGCATTAGGATAAACATAATTACACGTGTCATAATAATGTGTTTCACCCATTGAAATACACTTCTGCTGTTTGTTGTGCTTGTAATGAAGGAAGAATGTGTAACTTTTATGAAATGCTTCTCGAATATTGGAAAGAGAGTGTACCATCCTAATGTGAATCAAATAAAATTTGAGCATTTATGAAAGACTTGGAATGCTCTCATATCTGCGTTATGGTACATATTGTTGATAGTTTTTTGTTTAAAATAAAGAGAGTTGAGGGTTGTTACACTACATCACTAAAATATTGTTACTTGAACCGTCTCCCGAAACGCGTTCAAGTAAGAATATTTTAGTGATGTAGCAGTTGAGAACATGCTGACGATAGGAAAAAACCGTCTCCCGAAACGCGTTCAAGTAAGAATATTTTAGTGATGTAGCAGTTGAGAACATGCTGACGATGGGAACAAACCGTCTCCCGAAATGCGTTCAAGTAAGAATATTTTAGTGATGTAGTGTAACAACCCTCAACTCTCTTTATTTTAAATTATGACACATCACTGTTACTAGCTTCTAAATCTTCAAAATTAGTCAAGTTTTTTGTTTTTTTATTTTTATTAAGGAAGTTTCCCCTGCTGGCAATTATTTTCCATTAAATTGTTGAAGGAAAGTTTGCTGTAGCTCACGCATAACAGAATGGCAAATAAGCAGAACTAGCTCTCTCTCTGTGGGACCAATTGCCAAGTTAGCTGCTGGTCACCATAGTAATCTCAAAGCTTGTTCTCTTCCTTATGCAATCTATCTTCCAGCTCCTGGCAACAAGGAGTTCAAGATAAGATTTCTCCTTGTTGCAGTATGCTGCAATTACTATATTCCAACTTTCTGTAAAGATTATTCAGTTAATACCTGGGCAGAAAAAAAAAATTGATGTGTTACATCCACATAACTTTCTCCACACACTCTTCTGCAAACTATTATTACAAAAGCTTATACTTCTATCTGCTTGTTAACCGAGACTTTCATTACATATTTTGTTGTATGTACAAGGGGGCTGAAATGATAATCGGATGTTTAAATAGCAGGTCACTATGTTATGGCTTTGAAATTGCAATTTTTGCATGATCATAGCAAAAGAACGAATAGTGACAGCATCAAAAGTACAAATATTTGAAAATTCAAACGAATTGCTTGGAAATTGTAAATGCCACAAAAAATATATCTGCTATAAATTGTGTGTATTAATGAGTTGTACATTTTTTGCATAATATGTTTTTAATTTATCTCTTATGGTTTACCAGTTATATAAAGGTTTACAAAATTCATTCAGATGCTGTTTGCAGAAAATTCAAGATATAGGTACATTTTATTTGGCATGCATATGTTTTAAATGTGTTGTATTATTTGAATCAAAATCACTAGAGCCATTTTTGAGAAAATAAAAAATAATTATCTTTTTTTCATGTAGGGGCCATTGGGGTTTTTCTTAAAACTCATGTCATATCCTTGGAAGATGTTGACGTTAAATACCAAGTTTGGTATTCATCTAACATTACACATGTACACGCACACACAAAAAAAAAGCATTTTTGAAAACATGTCCATGTGTGTTTGTGTGTGTGTGTCTGTGAACAGCATAACTCAGAAACGAACAGTCGGATAAACACCAAACTTGGTATTTAGGTTCATTATCTTCCAGAGATGCGACACGAAGGTTTTCAAGAAAATCCCCCCACCCCAAATTACCCTTTACATGGAACATTTTTCGAAAATTTTAATTTTCTCAAAAATGGCTCTAACGATTTTGATTAAAATATCTTATGTTTAAGATATTTTCATGACAAATGAAATGTATATCTTGAACTTTATAGGAATGTCTCCAAAAGTATTCTTCATTGTGAACGACTTTTGCATAACTGGTAAACCATAATAGATAAACAAAATTTTACTACACAAAAAATGTAGATCGCGTTAAAATACACAATTTGTCATATGCAGTTTTTTTGTTGAGTGAACCATTTTTGAGATATTGCTTGTTATTCCCTTAAATTTTCCAATATTATACTTTTTCTCAAATGGGAATTCATTATGCATTTTTTTGTATTGGATATGCAAAGAGTATTAATCTGTGGTCAAGGGAATGGTGCTGCACATAGCAACCAGCTATTAAGAAAGATGTATATGCTTAAAGACTACTGTATTTCTATATTGCCCTTGCAAATACAAAACAAGGGGAACATGGTAGGCCTTAAGCGAAAGTAAAATATTTTTTATACTGAGAAATAAACGGAACTGCTATGATTTTGTGAATCTTCTATCGGCTTTTGCTTCAAAGGAATGCTGATTGGAACCAATTTCGTAAGATCGTTTCATTTTATTAATTCATATCTTATTGTCTGTTATATTAGCATTTTAAATGTTCCTATTTTAGTTTATATTTTTTGTTTTCAGGTTAAAGGACTGTTTCATTTTATTAATTCATATATTATTTGTTATAGTACCATTTTCAGGTGTTTCTGCTTTGGTTTCTGTTCTTTGTTTACTGGTTTACGTTTTAAGACTTTTCATAATGCCTAGTAAGAAATGAACCAGTTTTAATTTTAATGTTAAGAAGTTGTTTTCCGTGAAAGCAGCCAAAATAATTGCTGGCACCTTGAGCCAAAATAACGACATATTTGGTGAGGTTAAAAACACAAAGTGCACAAACAACTTGGTGATGGCGTTATGTTTTTCAACTGTAATAAATATTGATGCTTGGAGTTCTGAAGTAATTGATAAAATTCTTCATTTAGGCAATGATTCGCACTTAAAATCAATTTCAAATTATGATGGTGTTATGCCATATCCGCTTTACTTACGCGCTGATGAGGTTTGGCTGCAGGATATTGTAATTGATGATGTAAAAGTAATCTGCAATGAAGTGACAAATAATTTTGCATTACAAGGAATCATACCAAGGGATTTAGGCAGTGTGTTAGAAACTTTTCCCAGTGCTATCACTACGGTGTGTTTACTGCACAGTTAAAATCTATACCTCTTTTTTATTATTTTTATTTTTTTTTTGTCCTGGTAATGCAAAGAGAATGGAATGCGCCACATAGCAACCAGCTCTTAAAACATTTGACTATCGCTTAAAACCTAGCAATTCCCCTTGCATCTACAAGAAAATTAGCAATAAGATTAACATCTTGATTAACGGAAGCATATGGAGAATAAGCGTTTGTAAAAATAGTTTGTACAAGAGTAGAGAAAGTCATGTGAGTGTAACACATCAGATTTTTTTTATATAGCTTTTACAAACAATTTTCACAAAAGCTTCTTTTTCTATCTACGTACATTAATCAAGATAAATGTTTACAGAAATAGTTTCATTACACATTTCATTGTAGGCACAAGAGGAGTAAGGCAAACCAAAGGGATAGGAAATGTTTAAAAGTGGATCACTATATGCTGGCCTTCAAATTCCTACTCTTTCTATGACATTGTAGTGAACAACTGAATGTGACAGCTTTTCAAAAAAATGACAAATCTATTGAAAAATCCAAACAAATAAAGGATATCTAAGAGATTACTAATGGTAGAAAAAAGTAATTTATAATAAATTGTGTATTTTAAAGAAATCTACGTTTTTGTCTATTTCTTATAGTTACCAGTTATACAAAATTATATGAAATTCCTTCTGAATCCACTTCACAGGCTGTTCTCAGAAAATTCAAGATATACATTTTATTTGCCATGTAAATATCCTAAATATATGGCACATTAATAAAAATCATTAGAGCCATTTCTGAGAAGAAGAAGAAGAAAAAAAACATTTGTAAAAATGTTCTTTGTAAAGGGTAGTTTTCATGAAAATTGTGTCGCATCATTGGAAGATACTAAACTTTAATACCACGTTTGGTATATTTATCAGCCCATTTGCTGTACACTCACACTCTCTCTCTCTCCCTCCCTCCCTCTCCCTTTTACACAGATGTAGACCTTTTTCTAAAACTGCATTTTTTGGATTCAGGGAGCCTCAAAATTGTGTTTGTGGTGAAATCTTGATATTGAATTTTTGGGTGGAATGTAATGCTTTCTGTACCTAAGAAGTACATCATAGAGAAAGTGAAAATGAATAACGTGATAACGTGAAAAAAAAAATCTGAATCTCCTCTTCCATAATGATTAGCTGCATTGATAAACATATTTCTTTAAAGAATTAGTCCTTGCAGATTTTCTCTCTATTGTTCTTATTTTAACTTAATCTTTATTACTGCTGTATCCTAATTGCTTCTTCTTTAATGTGTCTTGTTTGGTTCTCAGGTCTGGTTCAATGAAGCAATGAGGCGTGTAGTGAGTGAGAAAGAGCGACAGTTAGAAGTATTAAGAGCTAGGGAAGCAACCCTCTTGGATGAGTGTCAGCGCCATCGTGAGACCATCCGTCAGCTCACAGACACTGTGGGAACACCTGGCAGTACTTCTGGGTAAGCTCCAACATTATCTACAAATTTATGTGCACTGCAAACCAGGAATGTCGCATTTATTTCATAGGTTATGAAACTTAACTTTGTAGCTATATTTCAATGCACTGACCAAATATAACCATTGTATTGCTTTTTTACATGCAACTTAATTTAAAATAGAGAGTTGAGGGTTGTTACACTACATCACTATGATAATCTTACTTGAACGCGTTTCGGGAGACGGCTTGTCCCCATCGTCAGCTTTCTCTCTCAACAGTTGAGAGAGAATGCTGACGATGGGGACAAGCCGTCTCCCGAAACGCGTTCAAGTAAGATTATCATAGTGATGTAGTGTAACAACCCTCAACTCTCTATTTTAAATTATGACACATCACTGTTACAAGCTTCTAAATCTTCAAAAATTGATGCAACTTAATGCTTATTGGGTTTATCTTGATTGGCACAATTGATGCTCATCGCTCTGACTTTTAGTAGACAGTAGCCTATGACTTCATTCTGCAGTAGCCTAGCTCTCGCACTTGTGAAGGGTGACAGAACGGGAATTTTTTAATTTTGTGAGCTTTATACATCCGATGTTCAAAACTTATGTTTTATCTTGTTGATACACATGTTCCTGATGTATGTTTGCATTTTCAGCTGTTTTGAATATTTAGTTTATTGTTGACAGTCAAAAAAGTTATATGTGTTTTCGAGTGCTTGGCGAATTTTTACTTTTGAAAAACATGGATCACACAATTTGCATTACATTTTGCTTGAAAAACAGAATAAAGTGCAGAACTGCATTCAAAATGTTGATTATGGCTTTTGGAAATCTACTATGAGTAAGACAAGAGTTTACAAGTGGTATAGACGTTTTAAAGAGGATCGAGAAGATGTTGAAGACGACGACTGCCCTTGAGGTCCTAGCACATCAATTACTGACGACAATGTGGAAGAAGTGAAGAAAATGGTTATGGAAAATTGCTGAATCACCATCAGAGAGGTTGCTGATGATGTTGGCGTATTCTTTGGCTCATTCCGAGCAATTTTTTCGGATGTTTTGGGCATGAAATGTGTAGCTAATTGTTGAATTTCGACCAAAAGCGACGTTGCATAGACAGCGCTCAGGAATTTCTGAATGAAGTCCAAAAGGATCCAGAACTTCTAAAGAAGGTTATAACAGGTGACGAAACATGGGTATATAGGTATGACGTTGAAACTAAGGCCCACTCGTCCCAATGGAAACTGAAGAACCAAGACCGAAAAAATTTTGACAAGTTCGATCACATATGAAGGTTCTTCTCACCGTTTTCTTTGATTACATTGGGATAGTGCATCAGGAGTTCCTGCCTTATGATCGTATGGTCAATAAGTAATACTACCTGGAAGTTATGAAGCAATCCAAAGAAAACGACCAGAATTGTGGCAAAACCGCTTGTGGAAATAGCATCACGATAATGCACCCACTCATACTTTTTTGCAAAAAAAACAAAACTGTTACTGCTTCAGCCACTGTATTCACTAGACATGGCCCCTTGCGACTTATTTCTATTTCCGAGGCTGAAGAGAATCATGAAAGAAGAACATTTTGCAACCATTGATAAGACAAAAACAGAATCGCCAAAGGAGCTGAACACCATAATGAAAAGTGAGTTCCAGAAGTGCTTCCAAGATTGGAAAAAGCACTGGCACAAGTGTATTATATCTGAGGGGGATTACTTTGAAGCGGACAAAGTTGATGTTAAAGAAATTTTAAATTCATTGGATAAGTATAAATTTTATGTAGATTAATTACATATGAATATAGAATTAAGTAAGAATTTGTCCTGTTAAAATATAAGGATCTTCAATGAAATATCTTATCATCAGTAGCAATTTCTTTGTTGATTAAATAAAAATTCTTTAAGAAAAACAAAAATTCGCATTACTTTTTGATCACACCTTGTATATTAAAGAATAACATAATGTTTGAAGTTTTGCTTGAATGGGTGCTGTACAGTATGTGTTTTTGAAAAGAGAATAATTGGCTCACTCTTCAATCTATATCTGGATTATTATCTGTTGGGAATGCTTAAAGACAAAATTTATGCAATGAATCCCCAATGCTCGACGAATTAGAAGAGAGTATCGGGTGTGCATATTCCAGTATTTCGGCTGTATGAATGTTCAATAATGTATTCAACAGGTGTCAGGCTTGTATAGACGCTGAGGTGCATAATTTTGAACATCTTTTATAATGAAAGGTAAGTTTAACATATTCATGTTGTTTTGCATCGTTAGCTTTATTTAGGGGAGAAACAAGCAGGTCCTCCGGCACCAACAGATGCATATGTAAGTATAATATTCTATACAAATACCTAAGGTTTTATTTAACGCTGATTTATACCGTTAAACACAGCTACAAGTCCCATGATGCAATTTGTATGAGTCACCTGACATCCGGATAGCGCAGAATATTGTTTACAGCCAGAAACGAGCAGTTGTGTTTAGTATCATGGAGGACAGTGAATTCCCTCTTGTGTTTTCGTCAAAGTACATAAAGCATTAGCCACGCAAACCATTTACTAGTGGTGAAAAAACAATAGTGTTGAATCTTTATTATAAGTTATGTGAGAAATATCCAACACTTTCCGGAAATTAACTTCTGAGTTCACCGGTGTTTCGAGTACAAGTATAAATAGTGCTTGTGCAGAAAAATCTGAAACGAGTAAAGTGGTTACACCCGGAATAAAAAAGAAAAAGAAAGCATATGAAATATGCGATGCAAGAATGTAGTGATGTTGAGAAGAATGCAATTCGCATAACAGTGCACAATTTCTTTTTTTAAATGAGCTGCCAACAGTTAATAAAGTGCCACTTCCAGAGAGTGAATAAATTAAGTTATCGCATACCTGTTACTTTATTTTTCGCTCATTTATTTTAGAATTAACTATTATTATATGTGCAAATGTTTGTTTTGTTACAACTATCAATCTTATCATCTTTAACCCTAAACAGAATATGCTAGTCACCGCACAAGGTTCTGAAAGTGTGACAGTATTTCTAGTGCGAATGGCGGAAGGATGCATTATAACGGCGCACTGGTCACCTGGGGATTGTTTTGACACGGATCAACCTAAGAGTGAATACAGTTTAGGTGTGTGATAGAAAAAGTTAAAATTTAAGTGCATGATAATTATTTTGTATGCAGTAAGCTGAAATTTCATACCCAAAAATACCATTTTATTCATATGAGTGGTTTCCAAACTACAGAGTTTCAAAAGAATATGTATACTTGTGCTTCAGTCAGACACAGTTTTGAATTTCAATATACACAGGAAGAGGCACTTACTGGAAGCAACAGACAGTCTATTGCTTGTTATGTATGAGAAGTTGCTGACTCGCATTACATGCACAAACCAAAGCTAGTATGTCTTTATCTGGATTTGCAACCTTGTGGTAAAACTTGCTTCTATGTTCCAGTGATAAAGGTATATACCTGGGTTTACATAAACCAAAATAACAGGAAAAATTATGACTGTTGGTAAAACTGGCCCTCAGTCTTTTCGGCATTTAGGTGTTGAGATTAGAAACACTCTTACAGCTTCTGTCCATTGGAAAGAGCATTGCATCCACTTTAATGAATATTTCATTAACTGAAATTCCTTTCTACATCTCCATAAGCGTCTTAAATATTTCAATTATACTAATGTTGGTACAATGAAAATCTCAGTATAGTGAAAATAAGAAAATCCCCCTTAATATATGACCGAATGAATGAATTTTTACTTTCTCTACTACGTATAGTAAGTAGGGGAAGTATTGTATTCCACCCAAAAATTTGATACCGAGATTTCACTGGAAATACATTTTTTGAGGCCCCCTGAATCCAAAAAAAGCATTTTTGGAAACATGTCCGTGTGTGTGCCTGTAAACAGCATAACTCAGAAACGAACAGTCAGATAAACACCAAACTTGGTATTTAGGTTCAGTATCTTCCAGAGATGCGACACAAAGGTTTTCAAGAAAATCCCCCCACCCCAGATTACCCTTTACATGGAACATTTTTCGAAAATTTTAATTTTCTCAAAAATGGCTCTAACGATTTTGATTAAAATATCATATGTTTAAGATATTTTCATTTGAAATGAAACGTAGCCTCTTCATACCAGATGGTTCCCTTCACTTGGGAGTCGAGCACAAGAACTCCACAATCCGTTGTTCCGCAATAACACTTGCTGCAAGTCACAACAGTGGTCAGCAACTCGCTTGGAGAATCACTCTTGATTTCGTACCAGAGGCTAACTCACTCGCTCACTACTGACTCAACAACTCTACTCACACTGACTCAACTCCCGTGAGACCACTCGCTTATATAGTCAGTGGAATCTATCCACGAGGTTCTCGAACATTCTAGAATGATTTCGAAGCTTTCTGGAGGAGAGGGAGAGAAGAACTTTCCAGAAAGTTCTAGTTATCTGCTGCTAGCACACCCAGTGTGTACACTGGCGAGCAGCAATTATCTTATTTGCATCAACCATGTGGCACCGATCTCTCGATAACCTTTGGCCATAGCTGCTGTGCCACAATATCCTTGATTAATCCCTTCATCCCAAATTTATGCTGTAATACCTCCCATCTGATGTGTTGTTTTTCTGTATTTGCATATATAGTATATATTTTGCCATGTTTCACTGCCAGTTACTTATTGTGTGTGTTTGTGTATGAAGTACTTTCATCAAATTAAGGAAGGGCAAATTGTTTTTAGTGTGTTAACGTTTTGTGTTAAAAGGAGCCTAACATATGGGGCAGGAATATGGCCACTCCAGGATCATGTGGAAGCGCTAGAAGCAGAGAAAGCCAAGTTACAGGCACAACTGGCAGAGGAACGGGATAAAAGGGCTGCAGCAGATATGAACACATCAGTAGCAGTTGTTAAGTGAGTAAAACAACTACCTTAGATCTCACTTAGAAAATATACTACATGGTATGTAAATTACTCGCCCCAAAAGGGGAGGGGGTTTAAATAGTGTACAAAATAAAAAACATTGAAGTACCCCACTTATTATTCAACACATCGAAAAATATTACACAATAAAAGTCTATATCATATTCCTAACAGGTTTGCTTTCTATAAAGTTTCATTAGAATGAATATTTAAGATACTATAAAAATTTTATGTTGCTATCACTCCTTCAACAAGTTACCATGAGAAACAGTATAATTCTGATTATGTAAAAGGCATAAGGAAGAGGTACAAGTATGTGTGCTGTTAAACCTTTTACTGGCATTTTAATTTTTATTAACATCCTAGAAAAAATACCTTTATTACCAATTTTGAGATGCCATATATTTAAACATTTCTAATTACACTATAAAACAAGTCCAAAAATATTCAGGATTCCTTTCATAAAAAAAAGTGCAGAAAAATAACTTGGCAGTCTCAGACATGTATCAAAAACCTATTCAGCTATACTTTCAAGTGGAAAGAAGTGGGTTTAATCCTCGATAGCTTAAAAACACTTCTTCTCAGCATCCATTGGATAAGGCTTTTCGAATACTTACACAAGAATTTAAAGCTTATTGATGAAATTTCCTCATTTTAGCGAAGCAGCTGTTACAAATGATGGCTTTCATTGATATAGATCTGTGCATGACACTGTAATGACAATCTGAGGTATAACAGATCTGCAGGTCTAACTGGTCAGTTGCCAAAGGTGATTAAGGCTCTTGTCTGTACACCACTTGCTTTGAATGGCCCCATAGGAAGAAGTCAAGTGACATGGTTGGGAGATCAGGCAGGTCCTCTTCTTTCTATACATTTTCCGATGTTTACCACTTTTTGGACAACCATGTATTGGTGTAATGGAATCCTATCGTGTTGAAATCGCATCCTTAGTGCAGCATACACCAAACAAAAGTAAGCTCTACTTCCATAGTAAACTACTATTCAAGTCAACACTTGGCAACTTTCATACAAGAGTAAGCTACTTCTGAAGTATTTTACTCCTTTCAGATACTCCTAGAGTAAATTACCACAGAAATAAATGTCGGGAGAGCACCGTCATATAGTAGGTTACTATGGAAGTAAATAGAGCACAGGTATAGGTTAGAATTTACTCTTGCAACCTGAATGGAGTAACTCGCCTGCCAATTGAACTAGAGTACCATATCATATTTGAAGGAAGATATTTTATGTGTTCATGAATTACTTAGATTACATTGATGATATTGACGAAGAAAACAGCAGAAATGCTATAGTGCCAATAGTACTGGCAAGGCAAGATCTATATGATAATAGAGAGACCATTGAAGGAACGTTTTGGTATTAGGAAGGAATCTTTTAAATTCCTTGTGAACCAACTTGGAGAGCATTTACAACAAAACTCTTACAGGAATTCAGCTGTATCACCCAAACTGCAATTGTTACGCATCCTGTGAGTGTTTCGTACTGGAACATTTCAGATAGTTACAGGCGATTTTATAAACTGGATGACTGCTAGTTGTATCTTTCATTGTGTTGTTAGAGCACTTTAAGAGCAAGGTACATAAAATAACTATACATGAATGTTCAGAAAATAAAAGTCAATTTTTCTTCGCTTTTGCAAGTTGCCCACACATTGTGGGTGCAATTGACTGCACACATGTTCCTATTTTGTGCCCATCTGGTGAAAATACTGAACTTTTCCAAAACCGGAAAGGGTATTTCTCCATCAACATGCAAGTGATCTGCAATGCAAATATGAAGATTAGGAACATTGTTTCCGAAGAATTTTAAGCTGCCCGTTAGTATGTTTCCTGTTGCTCGAAGCATTAAACTTTTCTGTTACAACTTTCCAGGCGTTTGTTTCTCTTCCAGTATCTTTATATCATGATTTTGCACTCTATATTGTTTAAATGGAATTTCATTATCTCTAGCAACTAACATGTATCCTATTGCACATAACCTTATCTGTGATCACTTCAAGTAAATTGTGTTAACAAAACAATGCTCTGGAAGTAATGAGCTCTTACTTCTGTAGTAGTAACTAAAAGAGTAAATTGTGGTTGAGCTTTTTGTTACTTCCGGAGTAAATTACTCCCACAGAATGGCTTTTTTGATAAACATTACTTCCAAAGTAATTTATTCCAACATGGTGCACGCTACCCTTAATCTGTCAAGTAACGATATATGCTCCAGCAATGGAGGGAAATCATTTTGAAGAAAGTGAAGGTAGCATGCTCCTCTAAGATGACCTTCAAAGAAATGTGACCCAATTAGATGACTATCCAAAATGCCACACCATACATTATTCCCTACTGGTCTGAAATGTTGCATGTCTTACCCAATGAAGGTTAGTAGAGCATATTATGGTATCAATGTTGAAATAGGACAATATTGACAGTGAAGAGTCAATTGATAAAATAAATGAGTCAAAATGATACTAAAAGCCTTCACTTACATCATGATGGTAAAAGATGGACGATCATTTCGAGGCTATCAAGGCCTCATCATCAGCGGGAGTCGACTGAATCTTGCTCCAAAAGCACAAAATGTATCAAATTTGTATACATTGGACTATGTGGACTATATAGAAAAGTAACAGAAGTATTGTACAATATAAATAAAATTAATTCAACATGATCAATTGTGTGTAATGCTTTTTATAAAATAGGGAAACTTACTTATCGGATGCCCCTTGTAACTTCATCTAATTGAGCGTATCTAGATCTATGTACAGTTTCCCACTTTGATGAATGTAGTAAGATTAACATATTTAATATGTAACATAAGCTTCCAAGAACAGAACATAACTAGCTAACGTAACTTAAAGTGTATGTTCATTGTGCAGTTTCTTTGTTTCATTCATAGTAACAGTGCCATTAAAACACTTATTAGCTAATTTAGAGCATTTCCTTTTCTGTGTATACAGTTAAATAGAAAAAAAACAAAAAAAAACATCATTTTCATTACGTACTTTCAATAGGAGCCGTTTTTGCTATTATAGCAGGATTTATTCATTGATACCCCCTATTCACCGGATTATCATTAAATCCTTCTGTTACAGTGAAGGGACAAGCAGTAGTCGAGATGCTGCAACGAGCCCTGAACCACTTTCACGTCATATACAAGAAGAACATTCCATCAAAGAAAAGCTGGTAAGCATACTCCAAGCTAGTAGTTAGCATTCTCTACACTATAAAAGTTATTTTTATATCCACTTTACATGAATTGAGAGAAATATTTTTCTAGATATTATTTGTAATTAGGGAACACAAATTGGGTGACATGCAAAATACAGAAACAACACTCAACTGTTTTTTTACATGTGTCAGATTTTTAGAAATTAGGCCATTAAAGAATTAGATATGTCGTATACACATACACGACATTCTTTACCCATTATAACTTAACATAATCCTTTGAATATTATACCACTCATATAAAAAGTGATTGCTGTATTCATGTTACATTACTCAAGAGGCATTTTTACGGTAACTAGAGAAAGTATTGCATTACACTCAAAAATTTGATATTGAGATTTCTCAGGAAATACATCTTTCTGTCTGTCTGTGAACAGCATACTTCAAAAATGAAAACTTGGATGAATACCAGATTTGGTATTTAAATTAAGTAGCTTCTAAAGATTTAACAAAATTTCCCCCCTTCCAAACTACTCTCTTTACATTGAAAATTTTTTCAAAGTTTTCCAGTTTTTCAAAAATGGTTTTAATAATTTTGATTAAAATACCATATACTTAAGATATTTACATGACAAATAAAATTTACATCTTGAATTTTCTGGGAATGGTCTCTAAAGTTGTCTTCATTTGGAAAGAATTTTGTATAATTTTATATAACTGGTAAACATTATGAGATAGATAAAGGCGCACTACACAAAAAATGTAGACCCCTTAAAAACACACAATTTATTTAAAATAACTTTCTTTACTGCCATCAGCCATTTCCGAAGTATCCATTATTACGGATTTGAATTTTTCAATAATTTGTAATTATTTTTAAATTGCTGTTGCTATTCAGCTGTTTCTCACATTATTGAAAGAGTATGGTATCTGAAGGCCAACGTATAGCCACCAACTTTTAAACATCTGAATATCGATTCAGTTTCCTCTATGACCCCTTGTACCTGTAATGAAATGTGTAATGAAACTATTTCAGCAAAGGTTTGTCTTAATTAGCATGAAATAGATATATAAATAAGGTTTCATAAGAACACTTTGTGGAATTGTATAAAAAAAAGCCTATGTGTTGCATTCACATGACTTTCTCTACTAACTCTTCTACATACTATTCTTACAAAATATTGTAACAAATGAGAACACCAGTTAATGCGAAAACACTATCACAAGGTACTCAGCGTAACAAACGTTATGCTTGAGTCACTTTGGCATGCACTCTGAGTACAACACAACTGATCTGTCAAACTAAATCACAACTGAACTGCACAATTTACAACTGACTGCTGAGTTACAACTCACAATTAAGCTGCACTGTCACTTCTAACAGAACTCAACACTTGACTCAGTTCAACACTAGTTGACATCCTGGCAGAGTAGCCCCTTATATAGACACTGCATACAAAGTGGAACTTCCTAGAAAAGGAACCCACGAGAACATGCCAAAACTTAATTACTTTAATTCCCGGGCTTCATAATTTCCACCTAATTGACCTAATAGTGGTTGAAACTATGAAGCCCGGTACTTAAAGTATACATACAGAAGTATAAGTCGCCATTCGATTGTGTCATCTCAATACAGTTTGAGATCTCCTTGTGGTTTACTGGGAAAAATGTGAATCAGTTGGGGAATTTAATGTCGAACTGGGTTGTTGCCATGGTAGCTCGGTGGTTAGAGAACCAGGAGATCTGTGGTTCAAATCTCAGTGATGGCATTGAATTTTTCAGTCATCTGATTCTACCTTTCCAGCATGTATTTTCACTAAAATCCAGAATTCATTTTTTGGGGGGAATGCAGTGCTTTCTCTATGTGCTGTAGGTCAAGAGAGAAAAGATAAAGTTACAAATAAATTTTATAACTAAATGAGCTTCACTTTTTTTTTTGCAGTAAATTTTTGTGTATCAAAGTTGTATAAAATTCACTGAGAATGAAGGATTTTGAAGGCTTTTTGGACAAAATTCAAGATATGCACTGTATTTGTCATATAAATATCTTTAATATATTTTATTTTAATAAATTAAAAAAATTAAATAGAAATAAGACAAGAATTCCTGGAAGGAGTTGTTCGTGGTAGGAGGAATACCTATCTTTTCACTTAACTATACAGGTGGAAGGTGACCTATGATCATTCTTTTAAACTATGAAGGAGCTCGTTGCTTTGAGTGGCTTTCCTTAATACATTTTTTCCATAAAGCTTTCCGTTCTTGAGATAATTACTATTTTATTTTACACAGTATTGCTACTTGGCAAATTCAGCTTCACTTTACATTCAACAGGTTAACTTTTAATTCTTCATCTTCTGTTACTATGGCAATGAAGGAACTAAGGAAGCATTTACAATATTATGCAAATTATTAATAGGTAAATAAAAGCTTGAGAAACCCAAGTTACAAAATATACTTCCTTTCTTTGTGAGTTATAAAACTCTGAATAATCAAAGTAAGACGAGAACAGGAAATCAATGAGAATTTCCTCTTAATGTTTAGAGAAATTGTTCAAAATGTGCACCCATACACACATGCTTCATAACGTTTTCACCAATTCTGCTGCACTCTACGGAGTATGTCCAAGTTGCTTTTTATTTCTTCTGTTGCTCGAGGTATTCTTTCTTTCATTTCCACATCAAGTACTTCTGTAATGTATACATGAGTTTTCTTATCGTCCCAAAGTAAAAAAAATCAATTGGATTTAGATCTGGCGATCTTGGTGACCATCTTATTGGTCCATTCCGAACGATTCAGCATTCTATATAAGTGTTGTATAGATGGCCACACATGGCTCTACTTATGTGCAGAGGCGCACCATCATATAATAGCCACATGTCATTTCTTACTGCTAGGGGAACATCCTCAAGCAGAACTGATAACGTTTTTAGAAGAAACTGGAGATGGATGGATCCAGTTAAAGCCCAAAGAAGCATCCACATACCAATTAATGTGTTTACTGTGATTTCTGGTCAAATATTTACAGAAAATCTGTGCTGAAAGCTGTCTGTCTTACTGTGTGTGGATTATGGTAGTTAGTTACTCCATTTGTGTTAAAAGTTGCTTCATCTGTTACAAGAATTTAAAGGGAAAAGTCACCTCCTTGTTGAAGAAACCATTCAGAAAATGCTACCCTTGACACATAATTTGCTTCAGAAAGATACTGGATGAACTGAGTATGATAAGGGCATAGCAATTCTTCTTTTAATGTTCTCAAAACGGTCCAGTGGCATACACCGATAGTGCAAGCTCTACATGGCTGCTGCTCTTCTTCTCTTGCATTGACTAACTCCTTCAACACTTCCTGTATCCAGAACTCTTTGACAAATGTCCTATGATGTGGTGCTTCTATTTGAAAATCTTTCTCGGTAAATTCTTGCCGCAGCTGCCGCATTACAATGTGTTTCACTGTAAATGAGTAGCATTTCAAGATACTGGACATTAGTAAAGTGAGCCATTTTGTAACTGATAATCCGCTGGTTTGAAAACAAGCCATAAGCACAATAACAGCTGAAGTGTGTTTCTTTTGATCTTAGAATGTTGCCATGTTGTGTAGTCTCATGGATAATGTTGTAGATTGAACTGAGGCAAATTTCAAAAGCTTATAATAATAGTAAGAGTGTGAATTGTTTTAATTCAAAATGTATTTAAACATGCAGAAAATAATGTAATTGAATCTTGAGTCGCTGGATACACTAAAACTTCGCTCACTTTAAAGTAAGTGAAGTTTTAATGTATATCTTTGACTCAAGATTCAGTTAAATTATTGTTTCACTTCACAGTCTCTAACTTCTGAATAACACTTTTCTGTTAGGCAGAAAATATTTATTTCTCAATCTCCTCTAAGAAATATTTGAAAAAGTATTTAATCTTCATTTAAAATAGAGCTGATATTAAGCAATTTTTGCTTTTTTCTCAAAAACTACTTTAAAAATAGCTTGTTCTATTCATTACAAAGAGTCATGCTGGTCAAGGGTGATCATAGGTCATCTTCTATCCTGTATATAAGATATTTTTTTAAATGTCTTTTTGTGGAGGGGCACTCAGGAAGCCCAAAACCTGTATCTCGAATGCAACCTCAGTATTGAGTTTTTATGTTGATAGTAATGCTTCTTCTATTCTTAGATAAACAGTAGAAGAAGTAAAACTATATGTAAAAATAAAGTAAAAAGAAATATTAGTGGTGCATATTAAAGTTTAAAAACAGCTTGGATTCACACACAAAAGTTAAATCTTCAGAAATCGAACCAGTGGTGTGTGTAAAGAAGTGATTTTAAACAATTTTATACAAATATAAATTCCTGATTAGCAACAACAGTTTCTTGAAATGAAGTAAACTCTTATTATTTCTTTTTTTATTTCAGTCAAGAAGTACAACATCACTGATACAGCAAGGCAAGATTTGCATATCATCGTAAGTAAATAAACATTTTAAATTTTGGAATTACAAGTATTACCAATATTTTAAATTCTGGAAACACAGCAGTGCTTTGTTGCAAGGTATACTATAATTATTTTTCTGAAAAGAGTTGCTGATCTGTGCTATTAATTGTGTATATGTATATTGGGTCATCTCTGGATTCATTCATTGATTTTGTTAATTTTTACACCATTGAAAAGCCATGTTCTTCCATGAAGACTGTGGTGTTTCCTTGAGAATACAATTGAGTAGAAAACAGTTGTTATTTGACAGAAACTGCATGTTAAAATAAGACAAAAACCATGGATATTTCATTCCAAGTAATATGCATACTTAGAGTTCACGATTTAACAATTGAGAAAACAGAAGACAGCAAAATGAAAGAAATTGAATATGCTCATAACATTAAGATGTATGGGGGTGAGTCAATAACTTGGTTGTAAACATCAGTTGCCCACATAACGTATTTAAATTTCGCATGTGTATTTTGCCAGAAAATGGCAACATATGCTTGTTGTATCGGGTGCACAGCATCACGTAGGCACCTGGTCAGTCAGTGGCACCCAGAAGATGGCGGGTGTGTTGCAGGATTTGAAGTAATAGCTTTACATGATGTAGGTTGAGTCACACTTTTTTACACTCACCTTCACTAATTAATGGTTATATAAAACAGAAACGTTTTCTTTATGTTATTAGCACCACACTTTGGGCACCAAACTTGAGGTAGTTGCAGCCCCACGTATGATACAAACTTTCCGGTGGCCTTCGACCCATGTTCACTTTTGCGGTGGCCTTCGCCCCAATGTTTAAAAAATCAACTTTGTATTTTAATGTTTATTTTAATATTATATATGTATGCCTTGCCTGCATCAGTAGTAATTTGGAGAAACACATATCTCTTAGCAGGGGTTGGTGCGGCTAAAGAATGAAGGCTTACACAAATTATAATGGTATTTAACTTTGTTTTATTAATCTTTCACATGATTAAATATCACTTCACTGATATATCCTACTGTAGAACTGTAAGATTATTGTTATTTGTACTTTTTAACACCTAAACTTTATATTATTCACGCCATAATGAATTTTTTATGTCTCACACTGAATACATACCGAACGAACTGCTCGGGAACACTGCCTTCTAGCATCTGGCATCTACCACTTAAATTTGTACATTTACTATATTTCAGGTCTCTTATTGGCTAATTCTACTCCAATAGAATAGTTTTATTTAACTTAAAGCTTTTCTAGTTTTTTGATTGGCTATTTATAAACTTTTTTAGATATTACATTATTGTTCCAAGAATTATTAGTAGCATTATTAAGTTTTTTAATTTATTGTTGCCTCAAGGTTACCTCATTGTTGGCAACCTTTGGCTTCTATTCTCACAGCTCCTACATTGTTAAATTATGTAATACATTCACATAACATTATTATATATGTACATAATAATATAAACATATTACAATGACTGTTGCATATAATTAGACTGATATCGTTTAAGTGTTAAAAATACTGCCTCAGAGTTCACACAAGAAGTTATGTTCAATTGGATTCAGAAGTTAACATGGGAAGGCGAAGCATCAGAGATCAGAAACCTTGTCCTGGTCATCCTGCGGAGGTGTTAACAGTATGATGCCATGCGTGTCCTAAAACAATGAGCAAAACCTTGCGGGCTGATGGAATCGTCTTGAACCTTTTTTTTTTTTTCTGGTGGGGGGAGGGGGATATGGGATGTTTCCTTTCCATAGAGGATCATTTGGATTCTGGTTGAAAGTGGTGAGCCCAAAACTCATGCCTGTAACAATTCATGAATGAAGTCCTCTACTTCCTTGAAGTACCGAGTGAGGTGCTGCAAGGACAGACCTATTCTGTTCATTTTGTGTTCCTCAGACAGCTTGCGGGGCACCCACCGTGCACAAATTTTATGAAACTTCAACTGCTCATGGATGTAAGCAGTTCCATGTGAACAACCTACAACACACATTATGTCATCGATCATCATACGCCTGTCATTACAAATGATTTGTACCACATGCTGCACTGTGGTTTCAGTTGACATCTCCGCAGGATGAACAGGATGCTTTTGATCTCTGATGCTTCACCTTCATGTGTTAAACTTCTGAATGCAATTGAACACAACTTTCAGTGATAAGCAATTCTCATCATACATGGGATGCATTCTGTGATGCACTTCTTTTGTGGACAGTCCTTTTGACCATAAAAGATGTACAACAGCATGCTGTTCTTCTCGTGTACACTCCTGCAACACATCCACCATCTTCTTCTGGCTGCCACTGACTGATGAGGTGCCTACTTGATGCTGTGCATCCGCTATGACAAGCATACAAATGATGCCATCTGTTGGCAAAATACATATGCAGAATTTAAATATGTGATGCGGTAAACTGACATTTGTGACTTATTTATTGATTCACCCTCGTATATGTGATACCTATGCCAGAGCTTGTAATAGTTCTTTTGTAAGAAAATTTTACTTGCTTCCTCTGCATGTTGTAATTGATTTCATTACCAGCGTACATATTTGAAATAGTTGCATAAAGACAAAATTATGTTGTCTGATTACCAGGTTAAAGGACATTAAACTTTAAAAACAAATTGTATCCAGCGTAATATCAGAAATAGTTCAACCAGTATTTTGTAATTAATAATTGAAAGATTATTTTTCTTGATGTTTGCAATCTCTATGCCATTTCCAAAATATGGGACCTAGTAGTGTAGAATCTTCATATTAATCAGTTATGCCTCTATTGTATTGTGTATTGTTGTTAAGGGTTTCTGTATAATGTGAAAACTGTGTAGCCTGTATGTTAATAACTATGGGAGCAAACAATAGATACATTTTATCTAGTGTAATTATCTAAAAATATTATTCAACCATTACAATAAAAATTTTACTGCTAAAACATACTAAAGGTTATACAACATGGCCAGAACTTGGAAGACTATGGGGGAAAGTTACGGAAATCCAGTATTTCATACCCTTGTCCATGAATATCAGGAGAATTCTCATCTTTTATATCTTCATATTTTATTTACAAAAGGGATGTCTGCAAATAATATTTGCCATCAAGTCCTTGGCTATACTAATGGTAGCCTACATGCAACACAATCAGTAGATCACGTCACATTGGTGAATATGCATCTTTCTGATCATAGTGGTATGAAGGTGGCTGTTAAGGAGTTCTCGGATTTCAGCTCACGTGTTGTGTTTATACTTACAAGTAAAATTAAATTTACGTTGATATTGTAATGAAAAGAAGCTAGAAACAGTGATGTGTATTGAATTTATTTAAAGGTGAGTCGGAATTGTTACACTAACATCACTTAAGTTTACTCACTTAACATGTTTCCCGAAACATGTTAAGTGAGTAAACTTAAGTGATGTTAGTGTAACAATTCCGACTCACCTTTAAATAAAAAATTAAATTTAGTTTAAATTTTATTGTGTAGTATCTCTCAAGATTTGTAAAACGGTAACCTACTAATTTACTCAAAGGAAAGCATTTCAAAATATTCAGCCATTAATAGTTTTAAAAATTCAGTTCTGTAAATATTCCTGCAGGTTCACAAATCTTTCTCCAGATGAAACTTCAGGCCAATCTCAGATTACATAAAATTGCTTTACATTTTTATTTTATATCAGTATCATGTCTTAATGATTTTTATATGGGCATATTTATTTGCATACGAGGGCAATACTGAACATTTTTAGAATGCCATGTTTGTAAAAACAAATTAAATTTATTTATATTTGGCAGCTACTTTCTAATGTTTTGCGAGTTGATTGCCTATGGTTTGTTCGATTTTCTATAATAGTTTTGTGTTCACCCAAAAATGAATTTGGCTAGAGAACATTTCCAGGCTATAATTTCTTTATGATTTTAAATCGTTATAAATTCCTAAACAATGTGAAGATCGGCTTAGAAATGCATTTGGCAAAGAAGCCCCATCTAAGGCAGCAATTTATAATTGGTATAGTGAATTTAAAAGGTTTTTCTTAGTGATGAATTTCATGAAGAACACCCATGTTACTGATTAGAATATTGTCGCTATTTGAGCAATACTTGAAGAAAATAGATGGATATCTTTTGAATTTATTCCATCGACATTGGGCATTGGTAAATCCAAAACATTTTACATCAACAGTTAGACGTGAAAGGACTGTTGTCGATGGATTCCACATAAACTGACTGACAACCAAAAACAATGCATTAATTGGTCCAGAAAATTGGTGAAAAAATTCCAAGGCAAGCACTACATATTTGGCTTGAAATATCATTACTGGTGATGAATCCTAGAATTATTGTTATGATCCTGAAAAGATAAGTCAATTGGCTCAATGGGTCTTTCAAATAAAATCTAAGCCTGCAAATGTCTGATGAATCCGCAGTGCTGGTAAGATGATGATTGTTATTTTTTTTTCTAAAATGGGCCATATTGTTAATATAGCATTAGAAGATAGATGTACCGTTATACTGTTACCGCTGATTGATACACAAATGTCTTTGAAAAATGCCCAAAAGGAAAAATAAAGACAATGCATCGTCGCATACAGCAAAACTAACAACTGAGTATCTCGAAGCCCTAAAGGTCAGCACCATGGACACTCCACCATACAGTCCTGACCTAGCACCTTGTGATTTATTTTTGTTTTAAAAATTAAAGATAAAATGCATAGAATCTCTTTTGCATCATCAGATGTAGCAGTGGAATATTATAAAAGTCTGGTTTCTGAAGTGCCTCAGGAAGAGTGGCATCATTGCTTTAGGACTGGTTTCCTCAAATGCAAAATTATATTGATGTTAAAGGGGAATATTTTGAAAAACAATAAAATCATTTAAATTTTTAAAACTAATCCTTGTTTGATTTTCTAAAAATGCTCAGTGTCGCTCTCGTATTATGGAAGTTTTCAATGCATACATATTAAATGGATTATTACTGCATAAAATTTCTGTCCATAGTTAGGCACATCATGGGGCTGTACCAGGCTGCAATTTTAAGGGGTAAAAGAGATGTTTTGTCAGAAAAACTCCTAGATCACTGTACTACGATAATATCTGCAGACTTCCAGAATGTTTGAGAAGGAGAAATATACAGAAGATTCTGGTTATCTGATGCTAGCGCTTCTGGTGTTTACATTGGCAAGAGCACTTATCTTTGTTTATCCCCAACCTTCTGGCGCTGACCTCATGATAACCTTGGGCCATAGCTGATGTGTCACAATATAGTAGACTGTGATAAGCAAAATCAGAGGGAAATTGATGATATAAATACAATAATGCAACCCTTCCCCCTCCAATAACTGAATTTTAAAATATTGTAAGCTTCCCTTTTTACTTCTTTGGGCTGGAAGTATTAAAACTTTGCCATTCTCTCTGATATTCAACAAAAGGTATTGAAATGGGGTGACATGAATATGAAAACCCATCCTAAATTTCTGAGTTTTAAGAATTTTATAGGCTATGTCCATTTAAAGAACAGTGCTTTTCAGTGGTGAAAGAAATTAGTAAAATTGTTTGAGTGATTTTTGAGATGGAGAGGGGGGGGCCACACACACATACATGTATTCACATTTTCCCAATTCATAATATTAGTATAGATTTTATTTGAGTTTTGAGATGGGTTTATCTGGTAATGATTTAGAGTTATAAAAGTAAATGCAGGTGTTTGTCAACAAGAATAATATGTTTAAGAAGCCTTCATTGGCTTCCAAGAGCAATTGTAAACATGATACATGTTAACAAAATGACACTCACAAAGAAGTACTTTGTTTACAGATGCAACGTTGCAGATCCAGTGCTTGTAGTGTGGGATGAAGAACACAGGAATTACACTATCCTGCAGGAGACAAGCACCTTATATTTCTTACATTCGGACAGCTTAGAGTTGCTGGGCTTGCGACCTGGTTCTGGTATGTATACTACTGCCATCAGGCACAGAAATGCCTGTTGCTCAGTTTAAATAATTATCTACAGCAGCGATGTCAACTCGATCACAACTTTGTGACCTTCAGTACTCGCGGGTGTGGAGCACTGTGTTTCTTTATATTTGTTTTTATTCACATAGATTGTGTTATAATATTTTAATATGAATTACAATAATAATATAAGGAAGTAATTTTATTGTTAACTCAATTACAAGGGCAGTCCAGAAAGTCCCAGACATTTTGGCCTATCGTGCCGATGAGTAGGGCTAGAGCCACCATCTTGGGTCAGAACATTCCCACATTCAGTATGCATCCAGCTGTGGTAGCGTGAGGACTGTGCCTTCCTTACTGTGCTCTCTGTGAGTTGTTAAAATGTGCGCTGCAATAGAAAATCCCGCCACTTGTGAAGTGCAGTTGGCTAAAAAGAACAAATCAATTGAAATTTATCGTCAACTTTATGATGTTTACGGGCAGGGAATAATGAGTGAAAGCCGAGTCAGGCAATGGTGCATTGGTTTTAAAAATGGCCGGATTGCAGTGATAGGCCTAGCCTTATGACTGATGAACTGTCAATGCAAATCAATGACAAAATTCGTGAAAATCGTCGTTTTCACAATTACAGAACTTTCGATACATTTTCCCCAAATTTCACGGAGTTTGGTGCATCAAATTGATGCTTTGATACTGACCGTGAACTGCATGCCAGTGTAAACCAGTGGTTGAAGTCGCAGGCAGCAGAGTTCTACAGAGAGGGTATTGAAAAACTTGTGCCGCGGTATGATAAATGCCTCAATTTGAATGGCGATTATGTAGAAAAATAGCTTAAGAGTCTACCTTTCAAATGTAGATAGTAAACGTTGATATTTGCATTTTGTTAATTGTTTATTTCAAAACATCTAGGACTTTCTGGATTACCCTTGTAATTGTACAGATTTACAACAACAATTTTACAAATTAATTCTTAACCCAGTTTCTAAAAATAACAATAAAATAAAATATAAAGAAAACTAACCTCTTAACTACTGGTAGCCAGCATTCCTCCTAATCTAAAAGTACAATTATCAGTTTACTTAATCTCCAATACTAACTATAACTCTCCCTTGAGTTGCTTTTCCTTGGACCCCAACAAACTCAAACCTTGAGGTCGAGTTGTTGGGTCCTACTTGCAGCATATCAAATAAAAACTACTGTAATTTAATACTCATTTGCCTCTTCCTTGCTAATTTTCCTCATGCATTTTGCTCTTACTCTGCCCAAAAAGTTTCCTGCTTCTATTATATTTTTCCTAGATTTTACATTTACTAACTCTTTAGCTTGAATTTCTATTGGTAAATTTAACCATTCTCTCTTCTCTATCCTCTTTCTAAGCAAGTTCGTTTCTTCACACTCTAAAACTATATGCCACTCTTTAATTTCCTGTGGCATAGTGGGCATTTCTCCAAATCAATTTCTTTTCTCAAACCTTTCAAATTCACCACCCCTGTCCTAGCCCATGCAAATCCTGCTCTTGCTATTTTATCACATATATCAACATACTGTTCCCTGCTCCATACTACCTTCATTTCTCTGTATAATCTCAGTGAGCTCTTAAAAGTAAAACTTACTAATAAATCTTGTTTTTCCATGCCCTCTATTCTTGTCCTAATTTCATTCCAGAAACCTATTTGTAGTAATTCTTTAGCTCTCCAAATCTCCCCAAAACCTATATTCATCAAGGTTTCCTTTATCTTACCTAGCCAAGACTCTTTATGATTAAAGGTTGGTTCACAACCGCCCGAGAACAGTAACCAGAACGGAAACGAGAACGGGAGTGCATATCGATCACAAAGTGAAAGTCGATTTTGCGCATTGGAATTTCATTTGTTTTTAACTGACCAATGATATTTTTACTTTCTCTACTACATAGGGGAAGTATTGTATTCCACCCAAAAATTCGATACCAAGATTTCACCGTAAATATATGTTTTGAGGCCCCCTGAATCCAAAAAAAGCATTTTTGGAAACATGTCCGTGTGTGTGTGTCTGTCTGTTTGTGAACAGCATAACTCAGAAACGAACAGTCGGATAAACACCAAACTTGGTATTTAGGTTCAGTATCTTCCAGAGATACAACACAAAGGTTTTCAAGAAAATCCCCCCACCCCAGAATACCCTTTACATGGAACATTTTTCGAAAATTTTAATTTTCTCAAAAACGGCTCTAACGATTTTGATTAAAATATCATATGTTTAAGATATTTTCATGACAAATGAAATGTATATCTCGAATTTTCTGGGAAGTCTCCAAAAGTATTCTTCATTGTGAACGAGTTTTGCATAACTGGTAAACCATAAGAAATAGACAAAATTTTACTACACAAAAAATGTAGATCACATCAAAATACACAATTTATATCATATACATTTTTGTTGTTGAATGAACCATTTTCGAGATATAGCTTGTTATTCCCTTAAATTTTCCAATACTTGTACTTTTTCTCAAATGGGAATTCGCTATTCATTTCTACTTTCTCTACTACGTATAGTAAGTAGGGGAAGTATTGTATTCCACCCATAAATTCGATACCAAGAATTCACTGGAAATATATGTTTTGAGGCCTCCTGAATCCATAAAAGGCAGTTTTGGAAACATGTCCGTGTGCGTGTCTGTCTGTCTGTCTGTGAACAGCATAACTCAGAAACGAACAGTCAGATAAACACCAAACTGGTATTTAGGTTCAGTATCTTCCAGAGATGCGACACGAAGGTTTTCAAGAAAATCCTCCCCACCACCCCAGATTACCCTTTACATGGAACATTTTTCAAAAATTAAAATACACAATTTATGTCATATACATTTTATTTGTTGAGTGAACCATTTTCGAGACATTGCTTGTTATTCCCTTAAATTTTCCAATACTTATACTTTTTCTCAAATGGGAATTCGTTATTCATTTTTTTTATGTCCTGGACATACAAAGAGAATGGAATGCGCCACATAGCAACCAGTGCTTAAAATATTTGACTATCGCTTAAAACCTACCATATTCCCCTTGCACCTACAAGAAAATTAGCAATAAGATTAACATCTCGATTAACATGAAGCATATGGAGAATAAGCGTTTGTAAAAATAGTTTGTACAAGAGTAGAGAAAGTCATATGAGTGTAACATATCAGATTTTTTCACCTACTTCCAATTTAGCCAAGCAACGTCAAAATTCGATAGAGTAAACATTATCTAAATGCATATTCATTACATTTCCGATCCATTTACTTATGCCAAGCTTTCATTCCTTTATTTAATGGCATACATTAAAGTTGTTTATTGTACCATCTTATAATATAAAATAAACATATTGCACATTATGACCTTTACTTGTGTGCATACTTTAAAGCCTAGTTAGATATTTATAATGCCCATTTTGAATTTTTCCACCAACATCTTAATATTAGGGGAAGCATTTACTACAGAAGCAAGTCTTAGGGCAGATGTAAGGTTATCATCAAATAATCTTGCTCTTAGATGACACTTCATTGAGTTCATTAAATAAAAGAAGTGTTTGCAAATGTATGTACTGCCAAACATGCTCACAATTTCTGCAGCAAATTGGCAAAATTACATCACAGCTAACATCACGTCTTAGTTCATTGTAAATGTTTCTTTTGTCATCACCATCAATTTGTTTATAACTATCTTCATGGAATATTTCTTAGAGTCTTTTGACATTACATTTGTTTTTGTAATTGAGGAGCATTTTTGCAAAAGTTGTTAGATGCAGAAATCCAAATTTTACAGGAATCACATTTTTATTTTAAACACACAAGCATATACTTCATAACAAAGGATTTTGGTATGAAGCATTCTTTGTTCAGAAGCAAAGAAAGTGCGTTAAACAAAAATACTGCACTTTTTAAATATTGGTTCTATTTTACTCCTGAAAACCTGAGGTTTCTTCTAAACTCGATAGACGCAGTCTTTATTCATATGAGTCTCATTAAACCACTAATAAAAATGAACAAAATTAATAATTTTAGTACAAAACTGTAATTATCTCAAAAGTCTAATGGGACCGTCCTCTAGAATAGTTGTGTAGAAGTCCTTTGTCTTATCTGTTATTCAAAATACTGCATGAGTTTCTTAATGTTGTTCTTTTTTTCTTTAGACACCATGTTAACTTCTGAAAGAATACAGGAACTTAAGATAGTGTCACATGTTTTAATTCTTGGTTTTAGCACTACACTGCCACTGGACATGCTGTATGTGTGTTCTGCACTTCAGTAGATATATTACGATGCGTGGTTTTTTTTGGGGGGGGGGTATGTGAGCACTAGCCTTTAAGTTCAATATTTTCCAGTCGATGAGGATCTTCACTGTGCCATGATTCTTCAATATCTTGTAGTAACCACTGGGTGTCAAGATGTCATCCATTCTTCTGTAATTTTTTCTCTATTCTTCCAAGAGCATGATTTGGAGCCATATAACTATGACCGCATATCAGAAGGAATGAAGAATGCAATCAAAACATCTACTTTGCTGCAAAAACGCCATGAGCGTTGTCACTATAATGCTGTTCTTGTTCTTTTTCTTTAGTTCTTGATTTTCTACCAGCTACTGTTTCTTGAACCATAATAAATTAATCCCCTGTATTCATTATTCACACACAAGTGAATGTCAAGAACTATGGTACTGATCTGTAACCAGGAGAAAAGTTGTGAGAGGAATCTGCTAGCTTTGCACCAGCATGCTTTCAGATACAAATGTTACATAGCGCAGTACAAGTTAAGCGGAAAACATTAGCTCATGCTTACATTGGGACCTTTAAATATGACTATTTAAGCAAGCAACATATGTCTAAGGATGCAAACATTCATATTTTGCTCTTTGCCACCTGAGTACCGCGGAACCTTCTCGTAGAATCACAGTAGTTGGAATATTATGACACTGGAGAATGCTCTTACTTAAAACCTTATGCCCCTTGTACACGATCAAAGTTTTGTCAAATTCAATACTTTACAAGACCTTTCAAGAGTTGTCACAACTTTACAATTTTTCTTGTCAAATTGCTTCCAATACTTTTAAACTCTTTGAAAGTCTTGAAAGCAAATAAGGACATGTTCTAAACGATCAAAGATTTGACAATGATTTGATGGCTTTAGCCAATAAAATACGAGTCTTTACAGTGGGTCACGAAATCTGCAACATGGTAGAAAGCGAAAAGTAAGCAAAAATGGCTACCTGGCCATGGTATGTCGTATATGAACTGATTAGGTTATACATAAGCTGGTCATGTCCGTGTGTCTAGGACTGTGTGGATTACCACAAGATAAAGGCATATGAAGAAATAACTGCCAGGCAGCAGATTTCCGAACTAAGTATAAATTAATGCAATATTATATAGTGTGGTTAACCTATCAGTTGGTGTTATTTCCATTGTGTTCCATAATCGTAATGTGATTTCATTGGATATAATACGTGAAAGTGCTACATAATATTGGTATAGAACAGATTTGCATTGCAAACTGTTATACCGTGACGCAAATAGTAAATTGCTTTGTCCATGATAAATTATTTATTAATGGGTTCTGAAGGGTTTCAGTTTGAAAAAAGACAACTTATAAATACACATTTATGATATTGTCAAGTCCTGTCCAATCTTGTCACATGCTGAAAAATGTTTGACAATTTTTCTTGTAAACTATTGAATTAGAAAAAAAGTTTGATCGTGTACAAGGGGCTTTATACTATGGTAAAAAAACATTTTACATGGCTGTGTATATATTCCAAATAAGGAGTCCAGCATGTATCAAATTTTGTTTAACTAAGAGACTGCTTCTATCGAGTTTTGAAAAAACCTGGAATGTGTGGTTGTCTCTTAATTATGGCATGAATCCAGTTTTGCGAAATCTGATTTCATAGATCGATTCAGATGCTAAAAAATATATAGATGCAATATATAACTCATTTTCGGAAATTTTTGTTATCTATCGACTTTTGAAAAAACTCTCCTCAATTATGTGCTTTTTGCATATTAAACATTGGGTATCTTCACCACTTTCATTACTTAAAAACAGTATACCTCCACTTTGCATTGAACAGACTATACTTTCACTTTCCTTTATCCATAGTGCACACATTGTACAAGCCGTCCTCCGTGGACTAGTGGTACCATGCTAGCCTCTAGTTCCCAAGGTCGCGGGTTCAAATCTGGCGGAGGGCGATGGATTTTTTCGGGCGTAAAAATCCTTAGCATGGCTTCCTTCGGAAGGGAAGTAAAGCCGATGGTCCCGTGTCGTAGATTTACGGCACGTAAAAGAACCTCAAGCCTGATAAAGAGGCCTCTGAGCAAAGTTACCGATCTTTCACGCCCAATATAGAATGAGACGCTAAGGACCATAGTAGTTAAAGAGCGTCCATAAATAAAACTCAATCTAATTTAATTTAATTGTACAGTCATCCTCCGTGGTATACGGGTACTATGCTAGCCTCTAGTTCTCAAGGCTGCAGGTTCAAACCTGGTGGAGGGTGATGGATTTTTTCAGCTG
The DNA here is from genome assembly GCA_030765065.1 of Deroplatys truncata. Taxonomy (NCBI): domain Eukaryota; kingdom Metazoa; phylum Arthropoda; class Insecta; order Mantodea; family Mantidae; genus Deroplatys; species Deroplatys truncata. Next base: position 311,529,913 of record CM060975.1, on the reverse strand, counting down.
TAAAAATCCTTAGCATGGCTTCCTTCAAAAGGAAGTAAAGCTGGTGGCCCCATCATAGATTTATGGCACGTAAAAGAACCTCAAGCCTGATAAAAGAGGTCTGTGAGCAAAATTTCCATAACTTCATGCCCAGTATAGAAAGGGACGCTAAAGACCATAGTAGTTAAAGAGCGTCCATAAATAAAACTCGATTTAATTTGATTTTCCTGCTCAACACTGTTCCAAGCAGCAACACACACTTCCTTATGGGCAGTATGGGCATCCTGAGATCCCGAGGTGCACATTTGTGCTAACAGGCAGCAATTGACATCACTGATCTAGAGTGACTATGCCAATACATATCAATGTACTTCTCTTGGAAATAAAAGCATGCGTTACATTCACATCACTCTCTTGTCACTATCCTTTAGTCAGGGGCGGCTTCTTAATATGGTAGCACGTTTGCAGTACAACCAAAGTCCTGGCTCTCCCTTTAATGTAAATAACGTATACGATTCAAACATTTCGGTTATCATTCTGACATGATCTTGTGGAGTGGATTGTGGCAAGCGTTGCATTGTTTGCAGGTGCCAAGTAGTGCACTCCCGGCTGCAACCCACATTGGTATAATGGTGAAGTATAGGGAATGACGAACTAAGGGAGCGCAGAGGTGTATGGGGGGGGAAGTGAGGGGCATAAGCAGCATGTTGTTGGTTAACCTAGTAGTCAGAGAGCATAGAATAGGATGATCAACAGGAACAATACTTTTCGTTTCGTCCCATACACAGAGCCATCTGTTGAATTCACAGTAAAAGTTTACCTCACTTCCGGTCTTCTATCTACTGAACTGTATCTCTGACTATACTCTAGTTACCTTGCATCTCTGATAATTACGTTGCCTGTATGCCATGTGGTTTGTGCCATGTTGTGTGTATCGGGTTTTAATTTATGAATCAAAGTGGTTTATTTAGCTAAATACAGGTAAATGTTGCTATAAGGAGAAACAATGAATTCCATTTAGTCTCTCTTAATGCAACCGTTTTCAACGCTAAACTTGGAGGAAAAGAATGAAATTAAACGCATTGGCAGGCCCACACCATAACTAAAAATCACCAGGTAGTTCAAACAAAAACAAGAAGTTTTAACAGGAATTTTAACAGCGATGTATATGAAAAATATGATTGGATAAGTGGTTGTGATATTAAAAAAGCCCCGTTTTGCTTTCCTTGCATTTTGTTTGGTGGTGAAGATACATGGACAAAGCATGGCGTGAATGATCTGTAGCATCTTCATGAAATGTGCATGTGTTATATATTGTGAATTCCCATTTCTTGTTTATTTGCGTAAATTAATCAGCCTTTAGTGAGAAACTTATTCCGTATTTATTACTTAAAACATTTCAAATTGCAAGGATAATGTTGTGAACCACCAAAGTTCAGAGTCAGCAGCCGCCCCTGCCTTTAGTTTTATATCTGTTCTAGAAACTATTCTGTCAAAGCCTGTTTTTCTATCTACTTCATGTTGATCAACACAAACATTTGCAGAAACAGTTTCATTACACATTCTGTTGCATGTACAATGGGGATACTGGAGACTAAAGTGATAGTCAGACATTTAAAGAATGGGTCTGGCTTTATTTTTCATTAAAGTGTACTTTATAGAACAGGTTACCCAGACACTAGTGGCAAGGCTTCATGTAGAAATTTGAAAATTCCTCTATTTTTTGCGATGCAGCTGAGAAGCATGTTTTAAGTAAATCAAAAAATAATTATAGCCCCGCCGGTCTTAAAAGGGAACCTGATGTAAACAAAAACACATGGCAAGATGTATGCATCGGCTGCAGATTACAACAATGTAGTTCCTTGTCGGACCACAGAAATTAATTTTGTTTTATATTATTTAAGAGTTTATTTTGTTAAAAAGCATAGTAACCTTTAATCCAGACATTTAAAAATATACAGTGGAATCTCGTTAGCATGTTCTTCATTAACACGTTTTCCCGTTTATTATGTTGAATTATAAAAGTCCCGGTACCAAATCACCAAATGTAATAAATAACGTTTGCTTAATGCATTTTCCCGATCCCGCTTACTATGTTTGAAGTTTGACATCCTCATTTGCTGTTTTGGCCGATCCTTGGTCAGTCCAGTGGGAGTAGGCACTTAATACGTTCAAAGTTTGACATCCTCCATTTACTACTTTGGTCAATCCTTGGTGGATACCTGCAGCCAATCACATGCATGTATGTAAATATTTGTGTGACACAATTTATGTGGGCAGCATAGAGAATGCTTTACCTTGGTATGATAAACGCCAACGATAGTTTCTACTGTTGAGTGTTGACCAAACATACGTAGATTGTATTTTAACTTTTCATTTGCAATGAAAAAAAAAGAAAGTGTAGTAAATAACCAACACTGAAAAACTGAAAATCCTTGAAGTATACCACAATCCAAATATGAAACATGTGGATATAATGCGGAAGTTTAACATTCCTCTGTCAACCTTAAACACGATTGTTAGCAAACCTAAATTGATTGAAACTTCTTTTAAATAAGGGAAAAATGCTAAAACAAAACTTTCCTCTTGGAAAATAGGATCAGAAAAGGATCGGAACGAAATTTGTTGCATGGAAACACCTACCAAATTCAAATCGTATTGAATATGCCAAAGTTACTATCATCTATTGTACTCGTAACACGATGCACGCACATAATTTTGTTTTCTTTTTTTTAGCGGAAATTGTTATCATATGTGTAATAAAACACACAGTAAAGCCACTATTGTCTCTTCGATAATTTGCAATTTATTTTCTCAAAAACATTCATAACCTCAAAAATCCAAGTTGACCAACATAAAAGCTTGAATTATTTATTCTCAGGGTTTGTGTATCCAAATTCATTTGAACACATATTGAATTGAACATGGAAACACGGATCGTATGCAGCATAAAATTGTACTTGAAATCTATTTCAACTGCCCATGGAGACGTAGTAATTATTAGATTTTATTACATATCTATGTTCTTACATTGCAGATTTTGTATTTTCGTTAACATGTTTTCCCGTCTATGACGTCCAAATCCTTGGGTCCCTGCAAAAACATACTAACGAGATTCTACTGTATATATGTAATTAATAAACACTTAATGAATGGAGATATGCACATGTATAATTTTCTATTACTAAAATACAGTTGGTCAGTCTTGTTGCATTTAACAACACTCACTTGTTTTCAAATTGTTTATTACAGTGTGGTTAACTGTGGTTGAGGTTAATATTATGAGTAATCAAAATGTATATGTAAAATATCCCATAGGAAAAATTTAAAAAAGTGGTGTAAAAACTGTTATACTGAATGTGTTCATAAAGTTTTGTGAGAAGTATTGGGATTTAGCCATTAAAGACATTATTAATTTAATGTCTGAGCTTACTGGTGTTTCTGTAAAACTGTCAACTCCATTCATGTGGAAAGGACAAAACTGAAAAACTGTTATAACTTTCAAAGAAAAGGAAATGCTAAAAAACTATACATGGCATGAAATGTGATTATGAGGAGGAGGAAATGACGGGATTGGACCACTTTCATGTTCTGATTAATAAGGTACATTTCAACTTTTATTATTCCATAGTGTTTATATTACTACTTCAGTGTTTTAAATAGTTTATAACTCATATTCTGTCTGCAGGAAACATGTTAATACAAATACGTTGTTCTTCAATATTCCAATTCACCAACATCAAATTATTTCAAAGTGTTTTGGTCATGGGTTACAGCACAACAAATGTAAAATAATCGTCATCAAATGAAGCAGCAGTGTTAATAAAAAGAGGATAATGTGATGTGTATTTATGCCAGCCAGGTGATTCAGGTCAGAAGCATGTGTCTTCAGATAGCATGTATACTCCACCCAGGTCGTAGTAATACAACTTGCATACCAGTATTTTGCGTGCTGTTTTTGTTTACATCAGGTTCCCTACTAGGCCGGCAGGATTATAGTGCTCAAATTGTGAGGAAAACAAAAAGCATTGTTGCTGCAAATACAAAAAATTTTCTTAGAAATCTCTTCTCATCTTTAATAATACATAATTAGCAAGTGTTTAATGTGTGGTCATTGTTAATAATTTAACATTTCTTGACTGAAGTGGGTTCCTTTGTTAAGGCTTTTTCTGGGGTTTTCCCATATACTAAAAAGAAAATTCTGAGTAACTCTCAGGTTTTTAGAGCCTGCTCTCTAAGCAAAGCCATACTACATATTTTCTGAATAAAGCCTGTCTCTTGTATATTGTGTGTGTATAAAGAATTAACAGTTATTCACATTGTATTTCCAGATGGCTCACCAAGACGTCTGTATAGCACTGGAGAAGTGACGGAAAAGGAATATTGCCATGCAAAAAAGGTTTGTGTTACACAAGCCATGTTTATATACATGAACTATAATAGTTATTGTTTTCTATTTACGCATATAATTACAATTTTTCTGGCAATTTTAGATTTTGTATGCATAAATGATGATAATCTGTATCCTTAGGCTAAAAACCAAATTTTTAAAATTGTACGTTTGTGTGCGCGTGCTTGCACGCATGTATGTGTCTTTTTCCTTCTCTCCCCCCCCCCCCCCAATCTCACCAACATGGTCAAACCAATTGCTATTGAACTTGACATATAGTAATGTACCTGAGGTCCCCACAGACAATATTGTGACTTTGTCCAGTACTCTTTAGTTATTTTCTTGCATGTAATAAACCATACACGAAGCATCCTCTTCTCTTACATGATCACTCACTTCAGTATTGAATGCAGGTCTCCTCCTCTCTCTCTCTCTCTTTTGGTTGTGTCGAACACAGGACTCATCTTATCTCTTATAGTCGTTCACAGGATGTGAACATAGAACTCTTCTATTGCTTGTTGATTTTTGCAGAACAGCACACAGCACTATATGTTACATCAACAACTTTGTGTTTCAGTGAAGGCTGTGCTGAAGGACACACCTGCTATCCACAAAGTAAAGGCCCAGCTTTGTCACAATATGATATATGATATATGGGGGAGTTTAATGGAACTCCAAGCCAAAAAATCTGATATAATCGCATTCCTTTCTCAAGCCACTTTTAAATGAGGGGCACTATTTATATTTTGAGCCTTGGCAACCCTGAATGTTGTAGATGCCATCTGACGTTTCCAATGGAAAGTTTGACATTTTTTACCATAATCTACTTCAAACAATTTGTCAATAGAGCATCGTTTGTTTTGTTTACACTAACTTGAAAAATTGTGTGTCAACAAAAACATGGAATTAACTCGTGAAAATGTTCGTGCTATGATTTATTACGATTTTCGACGAGGATTATCAAGACAAGAGTGCATCGATCAACTAACTTCCACATTTGGCGACGAAGCTCCATCCTTCGCCACTGTGAAATGCTGGTATAACGAATTTAATCATGGCCACTGTTCGCTCAATGATGAAGTTTGTGAAGGTCATCCAAAATCAGTTGTTGTGCAAGAAAACATTGATACTGTGCAAAAACTAATAATGAAAGATCGTCATGTGACATATTGTGAGATTGAGGCAACCCTAGGTATTAGTTCCATCAGCATATATATAAAATATTGCATCATTATTTAACCGTGAAAAAGGTTTGCTCTTGTTGGATCCCACATAATTTGATGCAATCTCAAAAAGATGCTCGTGTCGATTGGTGTACAAAAACGCTCAAGAAATACAATGCCGGTGCCTCAAAAGACGTATATAAGATTGTAACAGGTGACAGAATCATGGATCTATGCGTATGAGCCGGAATGTAAACAGCAGTTGACTGTATGGGTGTTTCAAGATGAAGCAAATCCAACAAAAGTTGTTTGCACTCGAAGCACTTCGAAGCAAATGGTCGCCCGCTTTTTCAGCAAAACTGACCATGTGGCAACAGTGCCTTTAGAGAAACATAAAACGGTCAATGCCGAATGGTACACAACCATTTGTTTGCCGGAAGTCTTCGGTGAAGCAAGGAAAACCAACAAGAACCGTAGGATTGTTCTTCATCAAGACACACATCTCGTCTAACAACAGAGTATTTGAAGGCTCAAAAAATCGAATTGATGGGTCATCCGCCATACAGTCCTGATTTGGCACCCAATGACTTCTTTTTGTTCCCGAACATCAAGAATAAACTGTGTGGACAATGATTTTCATTGGCAGAAGAAGCCATTGATGCCTTCAAAAACCATGTTTTGGAGGTGTCTCAAGAAGACTGGAATAAATGCTTTGACAAATGGTTCAAACGGATGCAAAAGTGTATTGATCATAAAGGAGAATATTTTGAAAAACAATAAAGCAGTTTTCAATCATAAATTACTTCATTTTAATTATTAGGTTCAAAATATAAATAGTGCCCCTCGTAATATGTCTTCTGCAAACTATTGTTACAAAAGCTTATTTTTCTATCTACTTCATGTTAATCAAAATAAATTTTTACAGAAATAATTTCATTACACATTTTGTTGTAGTTGCAAGGGGATACAAGAGGCTGAAGTAATAGTCAAATCTTTAAAAATCTGATGTGATACATTCACGTGACTTTCTCTTCCCTCTAACACACACATTTTTTCTTCAGGGGGCCTCAAAACATGTATTTCTGGTGAAGTTTCGGTATACAATGTTTTAGTGGAATGCAATATCTTCTTTATCTACATAGATTGAGAAAGTAAAAAACAGAACAATTGAATAAGTTGTACTAACAAATGAGTGCTGTTTCAAAAGTAACCATAATGATCTAGGGTTGTCATTTCAAGTTTCAAAGTGAGGGTTGTTGGGGTGGAGTTTGAAACCTAAATTGCAACTAACACTGGTTTTAAGCTGTCCCCTCAATATCTAAATCTATGAGTTTGTAGTTTATGTTTAAATTTAAATTAGTTATTGGTTTATTTAAAACAGAAGTCCTGTGTGCTTTGTTAGCAGATAATCTCTTCTAATTTTTGGTTTGCAGTCAGAGAACCGATACCGTGTGCCAAAGGGAACTAAATTCTATCGTGTGAAAGTCCGGCCACTTCAGAGGGATTCTTCTCTTTCACGAAGTCACCATCACCACCACCATCGGCAGCAACAATCGTCGGCGCAGGAGGAATCAGGAAACACATTGTCTCTGGAACAGTCTGTCTCATCGCAGCCTGAAGAGCAGCAACAAGATACGGGCAAGTGATTACCGCTCTGCACACCTCACTTCAAGTTTCTTGTATGTACCTTTAACTTATTCTACTTCTATCATAACAACAGAGGGACCTGAGGTGATCTTCCTTTGTTGCACCAATCAGGAGAAATAAAAGTGACAATTAAATATTTTTAAACTAAATATTTTATATCAGAGGTAAATGGAGGATGAAGAAATTTTTGCAAAGAACTTATTACCTAATTAATACCTAACGAGTGGTTTCACCCAGCATCAGTGATATAGTCATTTAAGGTTTGTTTGAGTTTAAAATGTTTATTTAATTTTAATATTTCTGTGGATGTTTTATAGTAATAAGCAAGGTCTAGTCGAAAAATGAGTGAATTATGTTATGGATAATTGTTTGCTTTCTTTAAGGCAACCTTCTTAATTCGTTAGTATTAAAAACTGCAAAACAGTAGAATAATTACTGCTTTAGTAGTTATTGTCTAAATAAAATTTTGGAAACATTTTTTTTTACTCTCCGTTAAGATTGACAGTGATTTTAAAATAATCTGCCATCTGTTGCATAGGAGCAAAAACAAATCTTTAGCAAATCAATTGATGCTAACTCCATTGCCACAAGCATTCCATTTTATGAGGGTTAAAAAATTTTGACATTTGTTTGTTATTAGTTTTGTATTTTTAGAATAACATGCTTATTATTTTTACTTAATACCATAGCAACATATCTTTCCTTTTTTTCTTTCAAATATTTAAAACCTAAAGCATTATTACCTTTTAATGAAATAAAGACTATGGCAAAATTATACCACCTGTTTCAGTGGTGTGGGGCTAGGCATTTGCCATAGATTTCAGAGGGTTGTCTTTGAATCTGGATTGGGATGAGATACCTGGAAGGTCAAGAAACTGCTAGCTCTAGGAAACCTGGGCTCATATGAGCCTTTAATTTACCCTTTCCTTCATTATGTCCTGCCTGGTTAAAGTACATTGAAAATCTGATATGAATATTAATACGGCTTCCTCTGCCCATAAGAAGTTGGCATACAGCTGTTGTATAGTATACTATACACATAAAAACTGGTTCTTCTATCCGTCTTGCATTACAATGTGTTTTTGCTTATGAATGATGCCAAATTAAGCAGGAAGTACAACAATTCTTTTAATGGAAATAAAAAGAACAAACCTCTAAGCATATACATCAGATGATGCACATTGGGAAACTGCGATCATGGAATATTTTGAAAATGGCTAACCTTACAGAAAAATTTCACACAAATTGTGTATTTTAATGAGCTTTACATTTTTCCTATATTAAGTTTTTTGTGTATCTCTGATGATTTCCAGTTATACAAAATTAAATCTGTAAGAGGGATACTTCATAGAAAATTCAAAACATATATTTAAGGCTGATTCACAACAATGGTAACAAGAACAACAAAGTTGAAATGCATGTATTTTAATGGGAGCGTTCCTAATTGACGGGAAGCTTTCCTGGACCCTGGTAATGGGAAAGAAGACTTGGCCAAGTTTTAACTTTCTCGTTCTTGTTCCCAGGCATGGCATGTTAGATCTATGTTGTGCATATTAGATGCTTCACCATAGAGATTATTCTAGGCAGCCATGACATGAAACAGCTGCTAGTGCTGTCTATAGTCGCAAGTTGGAAGCATGAAACAGGAAGAAATTAGCAGCATATGTGCTTCCTAACCTCAGATTCATTGTACATTGGTTCTTCTATTGAAAGGGTCATTTGTAGTCAATATGCAAGTCAAAACTGGCTATTACCTCAAAAACAATAGCAAAACCTGGTAGAAATAACAATAAACACTTTAAGTAAGCCATTAAATAAAGGAATGAAAGCCTGGCATGACTAGAGTAATCAGAAATGTAATGGATATGCATTTAGATAATGTTTACTCTATTGAATTTTGATGTTGGGTAACTTGCATTAAGTTGGCTGAATTGCAAGTTAAAAATAAATGAAATTGCAATGCACAAAACCAATATGATGATCACTATGCATTCCTGTTCTCGTTACCGGGCTGCTGTGAACCAAAATCTTGTAAGTGCATTGCTTCCCGTTCTCGTTTGTTTTGATTACTGTTCTTGTGCTGTTGCGAACCAACCTTTAATTTGTGATGTTATCTCAAATATATAATACTGTAATCAAACTTGTTCAGAGCCGTTTTTCAGAAAATGAAGAGTAACAAAAAATGCTCCTCATAAAGGCTGGTTTGGGTTGGGGCAGTTTTCTTGTATGGTTAAAGTGTGTCTAACCCAAGTGAGCGATTTGGTATATATTCAACTTTTCATTTTTGAGTTACACTATGCATGCACCTGCAGACTATTTTTTTTGGGGTGGTGAAGGGGATGAATTTCAGTGGAATTCACAATGTGTGTTTCTTGTGAAATTTCATATCAAACTTTTATATGGAATACAATATTTCCTCTGCCTACTCAAGGCAAACGATAAAGTAAAAAGAAAATCATAAAAAATCTGTTACACTCACATGACTCTTGTACAAACTATTTTTACAAACACTTATTCTCCGTATGCTTCATGTTAATCGAGATGTTAATCTTATTGCTAATTTTCTTGTAGATGCAAGGGGAATTGGTAGGCTTTAAGCGATAGTCAAATATTTTAAGAGCTGGTTGCTATGTGGCGCATTCCATTCTCTTTGTATTACCAGGACAAAAGAAAAAAAATGAATAACGAATTCCCATTTGAGAAAAAGTATAAGTATTGGAAAATTTAAGGGAATAACAAGCAATATCTCGAAAATGGTTCACTCAACAAAAAAAAAAATGATGTTGTTCACCAATAGCACTGGGGATTAATTGATCTGCATCATTTTCCTTCTGGCTTCCCAATATAAAGTCTGTAATTTATCACTTTTAAGGCCTTTGCATTTGGCGAGATGTTGTTTGTTCAGGATGACATCATCTTCACAGAGTGCACTTGGGTGTAGGTAGGCATCCTATCTTGTAGAGATGTTCTGCAAGGCAATCGTAGCCAGTTGCCATCCTAAATAAGGCCACTGCAGTCTTCCTTGGCATTTTTTGTATATCAACTCTATCTTTAATAGTCTTATAATCTTTATCCTTTAATATATCTTCTTCATCAAGTCACAAAAAAAAATGTATATGACATAAAATGTGTATTTTAATGCGATCTTCATTTTTTGTGTAGTAAAATTTTCTCTCTCTCTTATGGTTTACCAGTTATGCAAAAGTTGTTCAATGAAGAATACTTTTGGAGACATTCCCAGAAAATTCGAGATATACAATTCATTTGCCATAAAAATGTCTTAAACTTATGGTATTTTATTCAAAATCGTTAAGAGCCGTTTTTGCGAAAATAAAAATTTTCAAAAAATGTTCCATGTAAAGGGTATCTGGGCTGGGGGGGGATTTTCTTGAAAACCTTCGTGTCGCTTCGTACTGAACCTAAATACCAAGTTTGGTGTTTATCCAACTGTTCGTTTCTGAGTTATGCTGTTCACAGACAGACACACACACACTGACATGTATCCAAAAATGCTTTATATGCATTCAGTGCACCTCAAAACATGTATTTCCTGTGAAATCTCGGTATCGAATTTTTGGGTGGAATGCAATACTTCCGCTACTTACTATACATAGTAGAGAAAGTAAAAATGTAGTTGCATTTGGCTTTTATTTTTGTGTTACATAAATGTACTCTTGGAATTTTAAATTGTAACTATTTTAAATTAAATTAGTGCATTTGCAAGTGACAGAGCAACTTATAACATTAATTTGTCCAACTGTCTGCATGCAACAAACAGTTCACAATCTCCTGCATGTATGGAGTTGAAATTGAAATTTTGTACATAAGAATTAAAATAACATCTTTTGAGAGATTCCAAAGTTGATTAAAAACAGTGTAAAATTAAATTTAAATGGGAAACCCCTTAAAAATGTACATATTTTATGATGGCACACACATATGAGGGGATGTCAAAAAATAAAACTGAAATTATTTTTTGCTGGAAAATATTGCTCACCTTTATTCAGATTCTTTTACAACCCTTCAAAGTATTCTCCCTTGGACACAATACAACAGTTCCAGCATTCTGTCCACTGTTCAAAACACTCTCTAAAGCCCCTTGCATAGTCTGTTGAGTATACCCGAAATTGTATGGTTTAACTCACGATCACAGTGAAAATGACAACTTCGAAGCTCTTTTTTCAGTGTAGGAAATAGCTGGAAGTTACATGGTGCTAGGTCCGACGAATAAGGTGGATGTGGCATCACCTCAATGCCTAATTTCATGATTGTTTCTTGAGTCTTCATTGCACAATGAGCAGGTGCATTATCTTAATGGATTATTATGGGTACCCATCCCATTTGAGCAAGGTTTGATCTTTTCTTGGCAACACGACATCTTCATGCAAAATCAATTGTGTTGACATTGATGTCAGTCTTTGAAGTTGAGGGTATTCGGAGAATCCTCAAGGACGTTTTACCCTCCAGAAATCACTTGTGCCATTCGAAAACCTGCGTTTTTCCTATGGCTTGCTCTCTGTAGGCTTACTACAACATTTCCAGTGTTTGTGATGGAGTTTTATAAAAAACTCATTATCTAGCCACTATCATTTGCTTTTACATTATCTCTTATACAAATTATAGTTACAAAAGCATATTTTTCCTATCTCTCCACATTAATTCAGATAAACATTAGCAGAAATGGTTTTATTCAAATTTCGTTCTGCATAGTTATGGGGGGGGGTGTGATACAGCAGGCTGAAGCAATAATCAAATCTTTAAAAAGCAATTCATTATATGTATGCTGCTTTTAAATTCCACAATCTTTACATGACATTATGAGAAACAAAAGATTATAGACTAGCACTTAAAATAATGTATGATAAAAGTACTGAAAAATTCAAATGGTTAAAGCCACAAAATATTTTACATAATTTGTGTGTTTTAAGGAGAACTAAATTTTTTGTAAATGATATACATTTTGTTACTAATGCAAATATCTTAAATATATGGTATTTGAATAAAAATTATTGGAGCTATTTTTGAGAAAATAAAAAAATAATGTAAATTTTTCCACCTTTGTGTCTCATCATTGGAAAATACAAAGTTTGGTATTTATCTGGCATTTTATTTTTGAGTTATGCTGTTTACACACATCATTTTTCTAAAAATGCTTCCTTTTTTATTTAGGCGACCTCTATAAACATATTTCTGGTGACATTTTGGTATTTAATTTTTAGATGAAATGCAATACTTCCGCTATCAAATAATGGTAAGTAAGTGCTAGAAAAAGTTAAAACATCTGATATGTTACATTCACATGACGTTTCTCTACTCTCTCATTTATTAGTAGGCTACATTGCACAATTCTTTATAGATACAAAGAGAACAGCAATAATCAAATGTTTAAGAGCTGGACGATATACCCTGACCTTAAAATTTCATGTTCTTTCCATGGCAACATGAGAAACAATTGAAAATAAACAAGACTTTAAAAGAATGATAAAGTATTGAACAATTTAAAACAATAATGGATATCTCGGAAATGGCTTATGCCACAAAAAAGTTATTGAAAACAAATTGTGTGTTTTAAAAGATCTGCATTTTTTTGTGTAGTACGTTTTCTTCTATAATTTAACGTTTATCACTTATACAACATTATACAAAATTCATTCTGAATGAAGAGCACTTAACAGGCTCTTCCCAGAAAATTCAAGATATACTTCTTATTTGTCATGTAAATATGTGTACTATATGGTATTTTAATAAAAATCTTTAGAGCCAATGTTTAGAAAATAAAAAATTTCAAAAATGTTCTATGTGATTGTAATTTGGGATGGGGGGATTTTCCTGAAAATGTGTGTGTTTGTGACATCTTTGGAAGGTGCTGAATTTAAATACCAAGTTTGGTGTTTAACTGACTTTTCGTTTTTGAGTTATGCTATTTTCAGACACACACAAAAATTTTTCTAGAAATGCCTTTTTATTTAGATTCAGTGGGCCTAAAACATGTATTTCCGGTGAAATCTCATATGAGATTTTTGGGTGGAATACGATACCTTCTCTACCTACTAGGTACGCGGTAGAGAATGTAATGGCAATGAAAAAAGTGAGAGTATGTCTCAAAGCCCCTCTTGGTTTTTGGAGAGGTTGTATAAAGTAGTGGTAATGTTATATGGAGTGAAAATGTAGGGACTAGTTCTACCAAAAGCTTCACCAGGGGGTTAGCGTTGGTGGAGTTAGGAAAATAAGAATTGTGTTGAAACAGTTTTGAAATGCTGATATAAGAATCTGATATTAGAATATTATAAAATAATGAATAAGTTGTATAAATAACTGGAAAGCACACAGTGAAAGACTGCCTTCTACAAAATTTACAAAACTAATATACACATACAAACCAAGGGGAGTACGAGATGTCGGATGACCCCGACGTAGATGGCAAGATGACTTCTGAGTCTAAACAGGCCATAGGGCCTTCCTTGAGCTAGATGATGATGATGATGAGTTGTATAAATTACCAATGAACAGCTCTGCTCAGTGGTATCTGGCAGAAGAGATTAATATTGGGGATGTGTAGCAAAGGGGAGAAAGTAGTTCAAAAAGATCCTGGAGGAAGGTAAAGAGGAAGTTAGATGATGTCGAGAGTCAAGAGCAATGGTCAAATGTTCTTTCCAAAGGACATACATTATAAAATATTTCAAAAGTTTTAAAACTCACTTGGTTTCATATTCATCTCACCCAATTTCAATCTGTTTATTGAATATGAATATCAAAGGATTATTTATTTGCACTTCATTGCAAGAAGGCAGATACAACTACCAGCCCAAAGAGGAGGCTTAAAATCTGTTAAAACGGAGTTTTTGGAGAAACAAAGTTTCATATCACCAAGGTTCCCTTCAATTTCACTGAACTGTTTTACCAAGAAGTATATTCAGGGCCAGTTCAAGAGAGAGTCGAGCTGTGCTACTGCCCAGAACAGCAGGTTTCAGGGGCAGAAAAATCTTGAAACATGAACATTTTCATGTGTGAAAATATGACGGAGTTAAAAATCACACTTAAACTCTAGCGACTTTCTGGAGATTTTTTGTTATGAAGCTGTCGATAAATCAAGCACCAAAGTGATTTGGATGTGACCCTCTTTGATAATAATTGTTAAAACATCTCGTGCACATCAGGTGTTCAACAATAAACATGTTTATAAACAGGAGTCTCTCATCAAGCCACTAGCTTTAGTTTATTTGCTTACATTGGTGACTTGTGAACCTTTATCAAGTCAGTTATTATCCTAGTGGTACCGCTGTAGTCGCTGTTTGCACGTTCAGTTACTTCAAGTGTTGTTAGTCTACTTTGTTAATAGCTACTGCTTTTGACTCCAGAAAAGTTCAATTGGCCAACTTGGAATGAGATGCAGTATTGAACATTTTTATTGTGTTGACTTTACGTGTTTTATCTTTCACTCAGAACAATCTCCTTGTTTCACCACACACATCTCTTTTATTTATTGATTATCCCTGCAAATATATATTTAATTTATGTGAGAATGAGTAGCTTTGGAGCACTGACATAGTAGTAATAATAATCCCATAACGCTGCACCCATGAAGGTCTGACCATCCAACCAATACGGGGAAGTGATGTAGCCAGATTTGCTGCCTAACGTAGCATCTCACTTTCCTCACAATGCTGCATGGGCACCAGTCTTTACCCAGGACATAAAATCTGACTCCCATGAGTAGGATCGAATCCAGGTGCATTCCATGTCCAGGAATGCCCACAGTGCAGGATGGAGGACTGACGTGGGTAAAAACTAGTTGTCTGAGAGCACAAGGGTGGGGGGGAGGGCAGCACTTGCAATTACTGCGCAGGACGGCAGCAAAACTCCAGGAGTATATTTGATTAGATTTTGACCAAACTGAGTACTCTTGGGTTTTAGAATCTGACAAAAATGATAAGATACCTTGCAACTTTCAAGAACTTCCATTAGACTTATTTTCAATCCCGTTTTCAACCCTAACACTTACCAACCAAAATTATAGGCTCTCAAAACTATCCCTACTGCGTTTTCAACGCATTATGTAGAAATAAGGATTTAAAATATTGGCAATATTAATTATACTATATAACGTGGCAAAAAATCATGTTATGTTACAACTTTTAGAAATCACCCAACCCTATTTTCAGTTGTGTAGTACACTCTTATTCTTAAAATCTACCCTTATACCCCTTAAAGGCAAAACTATACCAGTTGGTGTCCACCTCTAAGGTGTGGGGATAAAGTGTCTGCCTCACATTCAAGAGATCGCACATTAAAATCTTGGTTAAGGTGAATTACCTGGATAAGATTCTTCCGGGGTTTTCCCTTATCCTGAGAAGATGAATTTCAGGTAGCTCTATGGATCTGGGTTCATTTGAGCATCATTTCAACCATTCATTCACTATGTGATGTGATCTACTCAGTTAAAAGACATTAAAATAAATAAATACTGCTGGCAATCAGGGCACTAATTTTGCACTTCAGCCGTAGGACATGGCCAAAATTATAGAATAGCTTATAACTTCAAAAAATCTTGTGTTACATTCAAATGACTTTCTCTATCCATGATCACTTATTACTTTCTGTACTACGTATAGTATAGTATAGTATTGTATTCCACCCAAAAATTCAATACCAAGATTTCACCGGAAATACATGTTTTGAGACCCCCTGAATCCAAAAAAAAGCATTTTTGGAAACATGTCCGTGTGTGTGTGTGTGTGTGTGTGTGTCTGTCTGTCTGTCTGTGAACAGCATAACTCAGAAACGAACAGTCGGATAAACACCAAACTTGGTATTTAGGTTCAGTATCTTCCAAGGATGCGACACAAAGGTTTTCAAGAAAATCCCCCCACCCCAGACTACCCTTTACATGGAAGATTTTTCGAAAACTTTAATTTTCTCAAAAATGGCTCTAACGATTTTGATTAAAATATCATATGTTTAAGATATTTTTATGACAAATAAAATGTATATCTTGAATTTCCTGGGAATGTCTCCAAAAGTATTCTTCATTGTGAACGACTTTTGCATAACTGGTAAATCATAAGAGATAGACAAAATTTTACTACACAAAAAATGTAGATCGCATTAAAATACACAATTTATGTTATATACGTTTCTTTTGTTGAGTGAACCATTTTCGAGATATTGCTTGTTATTCCCTTAAATTTTCCAATACACTTTTTCTCAATTTCGTTATTCATTTTTTTTTTGTCCTGGACATGCAAAGAGAATGGAATGCACCACATAGCAACCAGCGTTAAAATATTTGACTATCGCTTAAAACCTACCATATTCCCCTTGCATCTACATGAAAATTACCAATAAGATTGATATCTCGATTAACATGAAGCATATGGAGAATAAGCGTTTGTAAAAATAGTTTGTACAAGAGTAGAGAAAGTCATGTGAGTGTAACACAGATTTTTTTTATATAACTTCTACAAATAATGCTTACAAAAGTTTATTTTTCTATTTCATTTTAATCCAGATAAACATTTGCCGAAATATTTCATTTTCATTTTGTTGAAGGTATAAGTGGATAGAGGAAACCGAAGTGATTTTTAAATATTTAAAAGTGTATTGTTATATGCTGGCCTTTAAATTCCATACTGTCTCCATGTCATTGAAAGAAACAACTGAATGGTGGCAGCAGTTCAAATCATAAAATGGATATCTTGGAAGTGGCTGGTGCTACAAGAAAAAGTTATTTGAAATAAATTGTGTATTTTAAAGAGACCTAAATTTTTTGTGTAGTAAATGTTTGTCTATCTCTTATGGTTTACCAGTTATACAAAGTACTTCGAATGAAGAAAGTTTGTATACTATTATACTATTGTATACTATTATATCTGATACGTTCTTTTTTTTACAACCATTATTTTCCGAATTTTTGTATTTCTAATTTTATCCCTTCTTGAGATTCGAGAAGCCTTCCGCCAAAAATCCATCTGTCTTGTTAATAATTTTCTTTCTTGTTGCCCATTTCAATCTATTGAGTAATATACTTTGTACTATTGAATTATAAATGAGCTTTTTAGTGTTATTTAAAAGGTCCTCCAGGTTGGGGGTTGCAATAACAGGCCAACTCCCCATATGATGGAAAAAACATACAATGCTAAAAGACCCAAAATAAAGGATACAAGCTAGGTTTTAAAATAAAAATTAAATTAAAACCAAATTTGATATTTATCCAACATTTTGTTTTGAAGTTATTTTGTTTACACACTCGGACCTATTTCTAAAAATGGTGTTCATTTATTTATTTTTTGTTTATCAAATTTTTTGATGTAATACAATATTTACTCTACCTTCTCGGTAAGTGGTAGAGAAAGTAAACGCTATCCCTATTCGCATTTTTAACCCCTTGTGTACAAATTTGCAGCATTTGATCAGTCTGGACAAAACCTAAGGTACATGTGAAAATTGTTGGCTGAAAAGGGCACCCTTTGCTTACAGAATGCATCCATGCAATATCAGGTAAGACAGCTGATGATGATTTAGGCTGAACTTTGTGCTTAAACTATTCTAAAACAGAGCATTGGCACTATTTTCTTCAAGGCTATAGCCTATATTTTGTATTTTAATTTTCTAGTGTGGCATATTTTAGAAGCTTAGTAAGCAAGCTTAATGCTTGACTCTCTCAAGGCTTTCAAATTGAGACATGTAGTTGATATCAGTGGTTATAGTGCACCGATAAGGAAACAGTTTGTAGCCTAATTAGAAAGCAGCAATTAGGGTAACATAATTCACTATTCATAAATTGTTGCTGTAATTTTTTTTATTTTTGGCAGTGGAAGATGGAGTTATTTTTGCTTGTATTAGTTGTATTGGTTAATAACCAGCATTTCTTTGTGAAAATTTCAGGGTCAGTTGTTGTTTCATGTAAGAAAGTCAAGAGTATGTAGATGATTAGATATATATGAGATCTCATTATAAATATGACAATTATAACAACGTTGTTACCATGCATAGATACACTTTTATCACAATATATAGAAACTTTTTCTTTCTTCGAATTGATTTAGCAAGCTCAGCATATACAAATCTAACCCTCTTAAACTATAAAATGAGCATTAATAGTAACACTCCAAATAGCAACATAGATCAATATATTTAAAATGCTGTACAGTATCTATATTTTGTAAACAAAAAAAAAAGAAGAATACTATTTCTCTGTGAATGTTAGTGTATCCTCTTTCCTTTTTGTAGGCTGTGATATGAAATGACCATGACTCAAACATTGTTTTCCTGTCACAATGGTTTGGTGCAGACAGACCCAAGTATTTAAATTTAATTACAAAAAGTTCAAAATTGGGTCCACGTACTTTATAATGTTACTAGGTGTATGTGACTTGAAGCCGTAACCTGTCCTTGAGTCCTGGTTGTATCAGTATACAGTTATTGGTTGTTTTTTTTTTTTTTTTCCTACCAAACTTTCAAGGATTTGTAAGAGTTTTTAATAGAAATGACACATTCTTCACTTTTAAACTTTCACCCCCACCCCTAGTTTTGTCGCATGTGTATGTATCTTAAGTGGTTAGCCAACCCCCTTGACCGAGATGCTGTACTTACGGGGGGAGTCCATGTTAAAGTAAGTCACAGTATCCTCTCAGGATGGTTTAACCATAAACCATTATTGTTAAGCTTGGCGCAGTCTTTTGTGATGATAAAAGTTCCAGCAACTGAGCTTTGTAAATATATTTGTGCAATATGATGATTATTATTAATACTTATAATATAAGTAAAAAAGAAGCAGAATAGCTAAAACACACTTTTGTGTGTAAGTGTGCATGTGCGTGTGTGTATATATATTATGACACAAATATTTATACTAATCTATTTTTTCATATGCATTTAAGAACCACATAGAGTCATCAAGGCTGTTTTCAAATTATTTTCTTTTGACTTTTTTTTTCATTTTTAAGAAAAAATTATTTGCCTAATCAAAATGAATGTGTCCCTTGTAATGAGGTTTGATTTGAAACACTGGCCATTCACACAGTATCTTACATCTCGGCTACGACACATAGAGCAGCTGGTGGTTAGCAATGAAACTATTCCCCAACTACCCTCAACAATATATACTCATCCACCAAGATAAATTTACAGTGTCCGCTAACTCTAGAAGAACGTGTTTTGTGCACATGCAGGATTTATTAGGACATTTCTCAACCAGTTTCCTCCTCTTAACATTGTGCACAAATTTGAATGAATAGGTTCAACATAACCCAAAAAAATCTGATGTGTTACACTCACATGACTTTCTCTACTCTTGTACAAACTATTTTTACAAACGCTTATTCTCCATATGCCTCATGTTAATCTTATTGCTAATTTTCTTGTAGATGCAAGGGGAATTGCTAGGCTTTAAGCAATAGCCAAATATTTTAAGAGCTGCTTACCATGTTGAGTATTCCATTCTCTTTGCATTACCAGGACAAAAAAAAAAAAAATAAAAGAATAACGAATTTCCATTTGAGAAAAAGTATAAGTATTGGAAAATTTAAGGGAATAACAAGCAATATCTTGAAAATGATTCACTCAACAAAAAAGTTTTATATGACATAAATTGTGTATTTTAACGCGATCTACATTTTTTGTGTACTAAAAGTTCGTCTATCTCTTATGGTTTGCCAGTTATGCAAAATTCGTTCACAGTGAAGAATACTTTTGGAGACATTCCCAGAAAATTTGAGATATACATTTCATTTGTCATAAAAATATCTTAAACATATGATATTTTAATCAAAATCGTTAAAGCCATTTTTGAGAAAATTAAAATTTTCGAAAAATGTTCCATGTAAAGTGTAATCTGGGGTGGGGGTATTTTCTTGAAAACCTTTGTGTCGCATCTCTGGAAGATACTGAACCTAAATACCAAGTTTGGTGTTTATCCGACTGTTCGATTCTGAGTTATGCTGTTCACAGACACACACGGACATGTTTCCAAAAATGTTTTTTTTTGGATTCAGGGGCCCTCAAAACATATATTTCCAGTGAAATCCTGATATCGAATTTTTGGGTGGAATACAATACTTCCCCTACTTACTATACGTAGTAGAGAAAGTAAAAATCTAATGTGATACATTTACACAACTTTCCCTGACAATAACAAATTCATATATATCTGTTATATATTTGAGTACTCCTCTATCCACACTATGTAATATACCTATTGTTCTTATTTCAAATTAAATAAGAAGTGCTAGTTACAAGGTTACAACATATGCAAATGACATTCAGATCTATTTGTAATATCACAATGGAAAGAAAGCAAGAAAAGTAATCTGATGTGTTACATTCACATAACTTTTTCTATCTACCTCATTTTAATCAAGATAAAGCTTTGCAGAAATAGCTACATTACACATTTCGTTATAGATACAAAGGGAACAGCGATAGTAAAATGTTTAACAACTGGACGCTATATGCTGGCCTTAAAATTCCATACTGTTTCCAGGACATCGCGAGAAACAACTGAATGTTGACAGGACTTTAAAACAATTGACAGTCTTGAACCATTAATAACGGATATCTCAGAAATGCCTAAAACCACGAAAAAAAGTTATTTGAAAAAATCTGATGTGTTACACTTACATGACTTTCTCTACTCTTGTACAAACTATTTTTACAAATGCTTATTCTCCATATGCTTCATGTTAATCAAGATGTTAATCTTATTGCTAATTTTCTTGTAGATGCAAGGGGAATATGGTAGGCTTTAAGCGATAGTCAAATGTTTTAAGAGCTGGTTGCTATGTCGAGTATTCCATTCTATTTGCATTACCAGGACCAAAAAAAAAAAAAAAACAATAACTAAAAATAAGGAATTCCCATTTGAGAAAAAGTATAAATATTGGAAAATTTAAGGGAATAATAAGCAATATCTCGAAAATGGTTCACTCAACAACAAAAATGTATATGACATAAATTGTGTATTTTAACGCGGTCTACATTTTTTGTGTAGTAAAACTTTGTCTATCTCTTATGGTTTACCAGTTATGCGAAAGTCGTTCACAATGAATACTTTTGGAGACATTCCCAGAAAATTCGAGATGTACATTTCATTTGTTATGAAAATCTCTTAATGATACTTAAATCAAAATCGTAAGAGCCATTTTTGAGAAAATTACAATTTTCGAAATATGTTCCATGTAAAGAGTAATCTGGGATGAGGGGAGGATTTTCTTGAAAACCTTCGTGTCGCATCTCTGGAAGATACTGAACCTAAATACCAAGTTTGGTGTTTATCCGACTGTTCGTTTTTGGATTATGCTGTTCACAGACACACACGGACATGTTTCTAAACATGCTGTTTTTTTATTCAGGGGGTCTCAAAACATATATTTCCGGTGAGATCTCAGTATCAAATTTTTGGTTGGAATACAATACTTCTCCTACTTACTATAAGTAGTAGAGAAAGTAAAAAAGGGTGTTTTAAATAGATCTATATTTTTTGTGTAGTGTATTTTTATCTATCACTTAATGTTTACCAATTATATAAGATTATACAAAGTTCCTTTCGAATGAAGAGAACTTCACAGGCTAATTAAAGATATACATTTTATTTGTCATGTAAATATCCTTAATATATGGCATTTTAATAAAAATCAAACCATTTTTGAGAAAACAAAAACTTTTAAAACATGTTCCATGTGCAGGGCAGTTGGAGGTAGGGGGATTTTTTTGAAAATCATGTTGCATCTTTGGAAGGTACTGAGCCTAAATACCAACATGGTATTTATCCAACTTTTCGTTTTGGGTTATGCTGTTCACAGAAACACACTCAGATACACACATGGACCTTTTCTAAAACTGCTTTACTTTGGATTGAGGGGGCCTGAAAACACATACGTCCAGTGAAATTTCGGTATCAAATTTTTGGGTGGATTGTAATACCTTTTCTACCTACTGTGTACATGGTAGAGAAAGTAAAAACAAAAACAAAAGTGCTAAGTTTCAAGCAGGTCTGTTAAATGACACTTTTGCACTTGGGAAAAGTGTAAACTTGATACATGGAGTATGTCAAAAAACAGCTAACACTGCAAGCAAATTGTGCATAAATTTTACTTTTAATGAGCTCTGCATTTTTCTTGCATAAGTTATTGTCAGTTTGTTTTGGTTTTACAGAATCAAAATTCAGTCAAAAAGGGGAACTTCATACGTTATTTTAACAAAAATTGTCCATGGGAGTTTTGGGGTGGGGGGGTTTCTGTGAAATTCATGTTGCATCTTTGGAAGATGCTGAACTTAAATATTACAAGGTTGGACTTTTATCCAACTTTTTGTTTTTAAGTTTTGCATTCACAAGCACATATACACAGATCTTTTTCTAAAAAATACTACTTCTAGGGGAGTTCAGTGGACCTTAAAACATGTATTTTTGATTTCCTATTTGGATCAAATGCAATATTTTCCCTAACCTAAGTGGTAGAGAAAGTAACAAATCTTCATCAACGGGAAGAACCAAAGGTAAATACTGAAAATTAAATCAGAAACATCACTGCATTCCGTTAACCAGAATGTGCTTCCCAATACAACCCCTAGTAAGCATACAGAGAATAACAAGATCGCAAGATCATACTTTGAGGTATGGGGTCCTGAGTATTCAAGATCGCTATGAAGGTTTACCAGAATTAGACAGACATCTTATCATGGTAACTCAAACATTAAGCGGAGGATAAATTTTAGAATAAGAGTTTAGATATTAGATTTGTGGCACACTTAGTAGTAGCCAAGATGTAAAATACCATGTGAGTGGCCAAGTTAAATAACCAAAGTCATGTAGTCATCTGGGACAGATGCAAATACCAATATTTAATGATGTTGACTACTGTTACTGGCATCGAAATCAGTCCCATTGTGTGTTGATAAAACGAGTAAAACATCATAACAAATTGTGCCTAGAGAAAACCTTGTACCTCCTTTGGATAAAAGTTTCATAATTCCTTCCCTTAGTTTAACTTTGATCCTTGAGAGAAAATTAAAGACAGAATGAAAAAAAGATTAATTGTTCTGTACATATATTACATTAGTGCGGTGTGAGATGCATGAATGTGGTTTCGTATTCAGTGTTTCGAATTTGTTAGCATTAACAGAACTTTTCTAACTCATGCTTGTTAATGTTTTTATGACGACGACGACGATGACGATGCTGATTTGTAAGTTCACTTTCTTAGAATGCATCAAGTGTGTTTTGAGTTAAAAAAGGTTGTTTCAGAATGTTAAAACTCTTTTTACAGGAATAGCAATATGTTCCTAATGTGTTTCTCATCTGGTCCATTGTTATAGAAGCATGTATGTAGAGGTTATGTTCTGCTGTGAAGCTTTTTTATTACAGTATGGTTGTTGCCAGAAAAGGTTTGCATCTTGTGCTGAATAATGAAATACGTTGTACAAATGTAGGATATACAAAAATAAAGTTTTTTATTGATGAAGCTGGAATTTTTTCCAGTGAAAATGAAATGAAAGCATCTTCAGCTTGCTTCATATATAGCAGCAATACCTTGTTCATGTGTGTTGTGTTACCACTTACAGGTAGTTCAAATGTTCCTTCTTCTGTTTAGAAGATTAATGATAGAGATGTAATTTAATACGAGGGCTGATCAACTGAGACTGATTTTTTTCACAGATGTTTATTACTCCAATTCAATGTTTACATGATCTCTTTCAAAGTAGTCCACTCCTACTTCAATGCACTTTTTATAGCGTCTCTGAACATGTGCTGCAGACCATTCTTTGTCAGGTCCTTGAGAATCGCCTCACTTTTCTTGAGCACTGCTTCAGAGTTCTCAAATCGAATACCCCTAAGCTTTGCCTTTAGTGATGGGAATAAAAAAAGTCACAGGGTGCAAGATTGGGGTTATAAGGTGGATGTGGTACACAGGTAATGTTGAATCGAGCCAGAAACTGCATGACTTGATTTCCGATGTGAGGCCGTGCATTGTCATGATGAAGTCGCCACCCAGTCCGAGAAAGCTCTGGTCGTTTCTTTGCAATGTACTTCCTCAGTGTAGCCAATACTGACGTGTAGTATGCTGCTGTAACAGTAGTGTGAGGGGGAACTGCATGCTGGTAAATCGTTTCATTAGTGTCAAAAAATGTATCACCATCACTTTCCCTGCAGATGGAACAACTTTTGCCTTTTTTGGTGTTGGAGAACCTGGCGATTTCCACACTGTGCTGGCTTGTTTTCATTCAGGATCATAATGATGCAGCCATGACTCATCACCGGTGATATCGATTTGAAAAATGCATCCCCTCCATCAGCAAAGAGACGCAGCACCTGATTGTCTGGTATGCGAAATGCACGTAGGGTCTACAAAATAGAGCATTACTACCAACCTACCAATACGAGAGTGCTGCCGCCTACCAACATTATACATAAAAACCCACTCTTTTCAAATATTTATGTTACAGATACGAAACTATCACGGAAGCTACAGGAAAACATCAGTCTCAGTCTTTGTTGATCAGCCCTCGTATTTAGGGTAGAATTTGATTCTGACCTTCATACCTCTTCGGTCAAACCTAAGCCCAACTTTGGTTGAAAATGGAAAAAATCTTGGAAACATGTTGTTAATGTAAGTGGTGTACAAGAGGTCACTAATCGACTCAAATTCTTCCCAGGTTTAAATGTTGTTGCACTTTGCAATATACCCTTTTAGGACTCTCAGTGGGACCTTGCCCCACCAAGCAATGACTGGTCCCATGTAGTAGCTGGAGCACCCTGTGAGCAATGTCTGGAACAAGAGGACCATGATATAATTCGCCAGAGAATGGGTCCATGCGCACCTAAAGTAAATGCAAAAGTCAAAGGCATATGAATGCTTGCCAATGCTTAGCATAGCGCTGTTGCCAAGCATAGTAGGTGTGTACTACATCAGAACATATTAAATAACCTTAAAACATTAAAAGCTTACCTTGATGATGTTAACCCATGACACACATTGTTTTGGAGAGTTTTTTAAAAAGTTGTATGCATTAAATACAACATTTCTGCCTTGAGCATGAATCACTTCACATTTGTTAATAAAAAATCTGATGTGTTACACTCGCATGACTTTCTCTACTCTTGTACAAACTATTTTTACAAATGCTTATTCTCCATCTACTTCATGTTAATCGAGATAAACATTTGCAGACTCTATCTTATTGCTAATTTTCTTGTAGATATAAGGGGAAAATATATTTACAAGGGCAATATAGAAAAACAGTAGCCTTTAAGCACATACATATCTCTTAATAGCTGGTTGCTAGGTGCAGCACCATTCCCTTTGCCACAGATTATAACTCTCTGCATATCCAAGACAAAAAAATGAATAACGAATTCCCATTTTAGAAAATAAGTATTGAAAAATGGAATAACAACTAATATCTCGAAAATGGTTCACTCAACAAAAAAAAATGTATATGACCGTATTTCGAGCGAGGGTTTTTAGGTTTGAAAACCCCCCCGAAACTTCTGACAGTTTTATTTATTTAAATTCATAGCAAACCAATATGGGAAAATGTCGTTAGATAACAGTAGGTCTATTGCTAATAGCCCGTTTACAAGAAAAAGGGGAAACTTAATATCGTCGCCTTACATAGGTAAGGTGGAATACCCTCATTGTGGTGAGTTTTTCTTGTCTATATAATTCTCCAAGCAATTTTCTTTTCCACGGAGTAGGTACATGTTAACTGTGTGGGGTACTGTTAAGTTTACATCTACTTGTGGAAAACCCTCTCCGAAATTTTTTTCTGGGTACGGGCATGATATACTACATTCGGCAGCCCTGATAGTAGGGGCAAGCATCTGATTCTCTGGAGTCTTCAGTACAGCCGCCTTCATATGCCTTTAACTTTTGCACTTGCTCCACACTTGACATCTTGTGAAGCTATGGAGGAGCTTCATCTCTTCCCCCTGCTGCGTATCTCTGCTTTGGGAAGTTCAAGAATGTGCCAGTGTAAGGAATATGCACCCTTCTTGTCACTCCATCCCTCACCTACAAAGTATCCATTTTCCCCTAACTCTCTCTACGCATCCTCACCATCTCTTTACCATCCACTTGCACCAGCTCGCAGTGTTAAATGCATTGCAGCTAAATAAATGTATGCATATTCATTATGCTATTTAAAGTACAGATGGGTTATAATATATAAGCAGTGCAGTAACAACCTATTCTCAACTTGAAAGGTGTCCTGTGGTAGAACAGGTGTGTTTGTGTATATCTAGACACTTTCTTAGGCCATATATATTGTAGTCAGAGGTGGAGGCCTGACTTGCCGCCCTCACCCAGGAATCAAACATGAGACCTTCAGTACAAGAGCTGCAAATGAAATGACTCAGTTACTCCATTGCATGGTACTTTAAATGCAATGCAATAGGGTCTTTCATAAGTAAGGAATAATGCAAATAAATCTAAAATTAACTCATATTTTAAACAGTGCTTGGACACGTCAAATTTAATATTTTGATTGGAAAATTTTATAAAAAGAAACAAAATTTTCAGCCATTATTGTACATTGTATGATGTCAGCAACAAAAATTTTAAATGGCATATATTTTTTCATTTTTTTCTGCAAGGTAGTTATTTAGTTGCATGAGCAATTTAATTTGTCTCATACAAAAGGTTTGGTTGCTATGGGAACAGATCTCTCTCAGTTGATTACATTTTATGGGGATATTTGAAATGTAGAGTCTTTGTTACAGGGCCTGCTAATATGGAAGTGTTAAAAATGAGGATCAGAGATACCAGAGTGACTGAAAATGTTCAACAACAATTCACGCTTCGACTCAGCCACTATCAGATTGTAAATGGGGAGCATTTTGAACACCTTATTAAATAATTAGAGTTTAATTTATTGCAGTAGTTGTGTAAATTGTGGAGAAAATTGTTAAGCAAGCCAACAATTAAACTATTCCCATAGTAATCAAACCTTTTGTATGGCTGTATTTTTTGTAAAATATCCCTTTCAAAATAGGTCCAAGCATTTTTTAAAAAATGAGTTAATTTTGGTTTTATTTTTATTATTTCTTATTTATCAAAGACCCTGTATATAGGGTGCTTCAGTGAAATCAAATTTATACAATTGTATAATTATATTAGAATATTAATTAAAACTGGAAGCAGCACACACTGAATGAAGCAAACAACTGACTGACATTTCTAGGCTACTGCACAAATGTGAAATGTTTTTTAATTAATTTATGCACGGTAGATAAAGGAGCCTAACAAACTGAATGTCAAATCTGCAAAAGTGAGGGATCACTGAAAAAAATTGCAAAAAAATGAAAAATCTTATATTTAAATTTTTATTCCTAAAAATAATTTTTGATCTTAGCTTTTAAAAAATGGCTCATTTTTCTCCTCCTACTATTTACATTTCAAATACTTCACTTTGATGTTTTAAGGAATACAATAATAGACACTATTTCACTTCGTGTTTTCTTGCATTTCAAATTTTTGCACTTAGAATTCTACAAAATCTTATAACAAAAGTTGTACGGCAGTTTTCAAATTTCATCCAGTTATCTTTTAAGGTGTAAAATATAAACCATGGCATATGCTTTTGTACATCTTTGAAAATCATCTGTTGAATATGTAAACTACACTATAAATTCAAAAACAAACATTTAAGTTTTCACTGGGTATGAGAAATCATAAATAATAAATCATGTTAGTTTTTAAATGTAATGATTTACATTGATTTACTTGTTTTAAATAGTTTTGTAATTAATTTCTTAATAATTTTATAACTAATCCAGTATTACTTAAAATAGAAGGTTCAAATTGGTACAGAGGCTAATTATATAGCTTTTGGCATTGGCTAGATTTTCAGAAATTTTGATTAAAACTTTAGAAATTTCAGTGATCAATGGTGTCTATGAAATTTAACAAGACAGACTTGACTTGTGGCCAGTTTTGTGATAAACAAAGATTGATTTATTGTAGGAATGTAACTCAGGACAGTGAGATGTAATTGCATCAATTTGTGTTCATATAATTTGTTATGTTTTTGTGATGTCCTGCTTTCATCCTGCAGGCTATCTGATAATCTTAGTACTCGTATTTCCTCTACCGTAGGTAAGCGGTAGAGAAAGTAAAAACAATTTCTTTATCTCATCATAAACCCACAAGATGAGATGAAATCAGTAATTATTTGCCTATAGATATCCAATCAGGCGTTCATGGGGGGGGGAGAAAATGGGTGATTATGCTTGTAGCATTTATAAAGCAACTAGAGAAAAACCCTCTTGAATGTATATTTTGTTACTTAAAAACTCGTTATCAAGAGTGCATACTTCTGTGTCCTTAATTTTAAAAGCATTTGTAAGAAATTTATTCGGAGGCCATTTCGAGACGTCGACCCTGGCCATGGGATCGAACTGTACAAATAAATAGCCACACTGGAAAGATTAACAGTATTTATGTAAACTATTAGCATCTAGTGTCATATTTGTTGTTTATCACAGCACAAGACACTGGAAGACTGCCTCTGCGGTCTGGTGGTTAGGATACTAGTCTCTAAATCCAGCGGTCGCGGTTTCGATTCCCGGCTGGAGGGTGGGGAATTATCTCCATCCTCCCTAGTGTCTGGAAGTACGAGTGGCAGTGTGAATGTTAATTTAATGTAATAAACAAAAGTAATACCAACCCAAAGATTAACACCATTGTACGCGAGTGAACATCATTATTGAGGTAAAAAGCAGTAGATATGACCTTAGATGTTAAAGAAGGCATATAAATGGAATAAACAAAAACAAATAGACTGTGGTGGAAGAAAAAAACATTGTGGGCATGGAGCGATACGAGACAAAAGACTATCGGCTTGATAACAGTAGACCTCTTTGGATACGAGTACAGCTTTCTGATGTTAAAACATCTGCCGCGCGTTAAACACCAAAAGTCGGTGTGGTATCAAAGTTAGCGTCGTTAAAATAAATACGATAGTATATTATTGTTGTTTCGTTGACAACGCTATCATTAGAAATTAAAAGTGGCAATCTTTGGTGTTAAAACATCACATTCGCATATTACGTATCCGTCAGGGATGACTTTATTTTGCATAGCGTATTCGGTATGGATCTGTGAAGTAGAGCTGAAGATAAAGTGATATTGGTTTAATTGGTTGTTCTGCTTGCATCAGCAAAGTAATCCTACAGCTTGAAGTTTACATCTGCAGAAGATAATGGGAAGATGACCTTGCTGAAACTTGATGGTAAGTCAGAAATAATATTTAATTAAAATAGTACTTATTACATTTGCGAAACAGAAGTATTGCATGCGGAATGTATGAACATCGGTTAGGTAATTAGGTTAGTTATGTACCTCGAGGAAAACTGCATAAAAATGCGGTAGAAGCCGAAGCCTTACCCAATTTGACCAGCTATAGCTTTCATTCTACGCGGTCCACGTGTCACAAGTGCGAAACTGCAGCGTGACTATCGTTTTGCAATTCAATTTCTCTACCGTTAAATAGAGATGGAGTAAGTATTATATTGTATTGCCGGTCGCTTGGCGTTGACGCTCCATCGTGAAAGCGTCATGGGTTCAAATCCCGCCAAGGACATGGATGTTGGGTGTTTGTGTGTGTATATGTCTACATGATTATTATTCAACGAACCTGAGAATTACTTAGAAAACAAGCAAGGAAATAAACACAATATATGAATATAGAGCTCCAGAAAATATACACTACGAAACGACTCAATTAGGCGACTTACCACTTCAGTGGTAAATAAATAAAAATATTGTATTCCATCCAAAATTTTGATGTTAGGATATTACCTGAAATACACGCTTTAGGCCCCCTGAATAATACTAAAAAGCATTTAAAAAGAAAAGATGTGATGTGTTACATTCACATGAGTTTCTCTACCCTCTATCGCTTCTTAGTGGGTGTACAAATTATTTTTACGAAAGTTTATTCTCCTATCTGCTTCATTTTATTCCAGATAAACCTTTCCGGAAATAGGTGCATTACACATTTCATTATAGATACAAAGAGAACAGGATAGTCAAATGTTTTAGAACTGGACGCTATATGCTGGCCTTAAAATTCCATACTGTTTCCATGACGCAAAATTTTTCAGATTCAGCTCGATTTTTGCCATATTTGAGAAAAATGGGAGTTGAAATTGTTAAACAGTTATCAATCAATTGCATGGTCCGTGACCGAGCTTAATGAACGGATGTAGCAACATAGTTCGTTGTGGCGACTGGCGAGTAACAGTAAGGAAAGGAAATAGAAATATAAGCGTAATGCAAGTGTGGTATTGCTAAAGTAAAGAAATAGTCCCGTGGGGTTGTGCAGTATGACTTAATTGAAATAGGTTAATGTCAAAATGTTGTAAATGCACATAAAGTCATTGCGTCTATATTTTCAGAAGAAGTATTTGCAGTGTAACTAACCAACCTTGCTGGTTTCAAATTACATTTATTACATTAACTACAAGAGTAAACAAAAAGGGCAATTCTTGAAAAATAAAATATTCCCTTGGAATCAAGTCAATTGTTCTTGATCCCATCATCTCTTTAGCAGTCAAAAACTTAATTCCTTGCACCATACAATTATAACATTTATTTTTACTAAGCTCTTTTAGCAGTGTTTTTATAGCTTTGCTCATCCAGGCCATACAAGGTAATAAATAACCCTCTTTCTACTAGTGCCATACCAAAATATCCAAAGTTTCTAGCCCTGCTACATGTTTTTTAATCTAAACTTCTGGTGTAAATGAGCTCTCTGAAGGTCTTCCTTTTTGTTTGCATCTCCTAGTGCTTATTTGAAACTGCCACTGCTCACTATTAATCGCTGTATAGACACATTGCTGAGTCGTAATTTTTGAATTCATTGTTGCTTTGTGCATTTTGTTAACAGCTAAGAAATTATCGAAAGAAAATACAATGCGAGATTATGTCATAATTGGATGATTGCCATCGTTGGTATTTCGTAATTTTTGTTTGTGCTGCCACCTAACGACACCTTTAATAAAGAGTTGCAAAACTCGTGCTGAAAAGGAAAAACTGCTTCCACGATATCTCGAAAAACAATTGAAAATCGACAGAACATTAAAAGAATGGCTAAGTAATGAACAATTCGAACCATCAATAAGTGTTATTTTATTGAAATAAAATGTGTGATTTAAAGAGATCCACATTTTTTATGCAGTATATTTTCGTCTATCGCTTAACGTTTAGCACATATGCAAGATTATGCAAAAATTCCTTCCGAATGAAGCGGACTTTCTAGCTATTCCCAGAAAATTAAGTTATACATTTTATTTTTCATATAAATATATTTAATATATGATATTTTACTCAAAATTGTGAGCAAAAACCTGTGGTGAATAGCTGAATGTGAATAAAAGAATCGCTTTTTATGCAGATGCTATAATATATAGGGGATAATGTGAAGTTTATGAGTGGAGGAGACCGTCACAAATCTTGACTTGCTTATAAATTTCAAAACCGAATCATACTGTTTATGAAATTCTCTATGCGCTTATATTCACATTCAAATTCAAATCTAGTTTAACTTTAATTTTAGGAAGAAACTATTTTATTTTCAAGTGTAAGACCGAGCGGGATGGCTAAGGCGGTTGCGTCTGTGACCCACATTTGGGAGGTCGTGGGTTCGATTCCCGTGGCCAACCTTCCTGACCCATGAGTTTTTTCGGGATTCCCGGAGTAGCCAGGCGAATGCTGGGAAGGATCATTACATTCCCGAATATCCTGTCCAATTCATTCACCCCGTTAGATCTGTTTCAGGGTTGGAAGTGTCGGCCATGGAGCTTCGGTGCAGCGTGGCAGGGAAAAGGATGCTCTCTGTGAACCTTCTCCATCCTTCGGCTGGTTGCCGGGGCATAAGGCGAGGGTGTTGGACTCCATGTGGGGAGGGGTCCCCGGTCTATCGGGGCGTTTATATATGGGAACTTTAAGGACCCTGTCATTGCTGTGCCGTCACTCCTGGTTCCGACCTTCACCTCATCCCTTCCTCCCGGGGGCGCCCCCCCCCCCTAGTGTGGACGTACGGTACAATGTCTGGACTCCCTGTATCAGTGCCGCATCCCCTCCGCTTCTCATTCCATTCAAGTGTAAGACAAAAACGATACGAAGGTATACGATTCTTGAAAATGGATGACTATAGAATTGAATACGATTGCCCTTTTTTTTCCAGAATATCGTCAACATTATCTAAAACATGTTTGTCGCCTTCATTTACAGGTTGTAACATATATAATGGTAGGTATACTAGATTATTTGTTGCTGTTTTCTCTCTAACTCTCAATTAAAAAATCTGATGTGATATATTCACATGACTTTCTGTACCCTCTATCTTTATTAGTGGGTATACAAACTATTCTTACTAAAGCTTGTTTTTCTATCTACTACATTTAATCCAAATAAACCTTTGCAAAAATAGCTGCATTACACATTTCATTATAAATGTAAAAAGAACAGCGATAGTCAAATGTTTAAGAACTGGACGCTATATGGTGGCCTTAAAATTCCATACTGTTTCCATGAATTCGCGAGAAACAACTGAAAATCGATGGGACTAAAAGAATAAACATTGAACAATTCGAACCTTTAATAACGGACATCTTAGAAACGGCTAATGCTACAAAAAAGCTTATTTTAGGTAAATTGTATGCTTTAAAGAGATCTACATTTCTTGTGTAGTACGTTTTCGTCTATCGCTTAAAGTTTACAAGTTATACAAGATTATAGAAAATTCCTCCCGAATGAAGAGGACTTCCTAGGCTATTCCCAGAAAATTCAAGATATACATTTTATTTGTCATGTAAATAACTTTCATATGTTATTTTAATCAAAATCGTTAAACATTTTTTAGGAAATCAACTACTGAGGGATTTCCCTCCACGCAGTTTGTATTCGAGCCCACAAATCCGTGACACTGGTTACTGGAGGACCGTGACGCACCAGGTGCCGACCAACCATATCCCAGACATGTTCAGGGAAGCAATGGTACCCGTCGCTCTTCGAAGAAGGCTTGTACATTCCTCGCAATATGTGGCCGGGCATATCCTGTTGAAATGTGGCCTGTAGAGATGCTTGAAGCAGGGGAGTACCTCAGGTTCTACAAACCGTTAGGCACCGGTTTCTGTTCAAAGTGCCCTGAATTCGTAGGAGGCGAGATCTGTTGTAGTAAGCAATGGCGCCCCAAACCATCACACCTGGTGTTTGTCCGCTATGCCGCTCAACAATGCAGCCCTCCAGGTTGCGCTCACCACGGTACCGCCGGACACGAATGCGGCCATTACTGTAGGACGCGTTGAAGCGGGACTCGTCCGAAAAGACTACATTTTGCCATTCAGCACCCCAGTGACGGTGTTCACGTGCCCATTGCAGTCGGAGGATCTTGTGGTTTCTGGACAGTGGAAACCGACGTAATGGCATGCATGCATGCATGCAACAGTCCAACCTGCAACAGACGGCGAAGAACTGTTGATGCAGACAAGTTCACACCTGTTGCAGTGCTCCAGCGTCGAGCCAACACTGTGGATGAAGCTGTACGGTCCGTTATGGCCATGCGGACAAGATGACGGTCATCCCGTGGTCCAATACCCGCTCTTCGCTGCGTACGACTTTCATCTATCCACTGCTTCCACACACGCATCACTATCGTAGCAGCATGCCCTGTACGAGCCGAAATGTCACGGTATGACAAACCCGCTTCCCGGAGACCGATCATTCTGCCCCGTTCAAACTCGCTCACATGTCGATATGGCTCCCTTTGACGTCGACGAGACATACTGGCATTCTCTTTATTGTTTCCACCTTGTTTGACAGCTCTGCACTGACTACACTGGGCGCAACACTGACCTAGTAGACCGACACGAGAGGGCTCTGCTCGGCCTACGTGTACCCTATCTCTATGCAAACCTAATCACTTATTGCTTGCACACTCTTCAACAAATTTGGAGTTATTCGGGAAATTCTTTCTTGATGTTGCAATTTTCACAAACGGTAGTGTATATTCTTACACTTCCACATTAAAGGTTAATGTGTGTTGGTAAATAAATGGAAAATATGCTTTCTATAGTTTGTAGCAGGCCATCTTCTTACCTCCTCAATGGGAGTAAGTCTGCAACTTTCGTTTTGTTTTGCCTGCAACTAGTGATAAACTGTCTTACTTAATAATACAGTAGTTTTCTGTAGAAGGATGTTAGACGTTACTTCTATTATATTTCTCACCAAAGCAGTACTTGTCAATTCGCAATCACTAGCGTTGAAGACAGCACCAATATTTAAATGTCACACGTCTCGGTATCTAAATGTAGAATTAGTTTTTCTGCTTTCTAGTTTAAGGAATTCTGGTTCATATGCTTCAGAAATTAAAGACTAAAATATACTGAAAGTGCATGCATACTATTATATATACGTGAACTGTGATGGCTATTTGTCACTCTTAAGTAAGCACCAACTTCAAAGTTCTGAAACTCAAAATCCATTCGGGGTTCACAGTATACTTTCCTAGAATTTTCACTTTTGAATTAGGTATGCACAACACTTAGCTGCATTATCTGCAATGTAAATTCGGGCAATTGTATTCTGTTCCTTTACATAAATGTTCCAACATTCATAAAGTAATATTTTGAAATGTGCCATAAAAAATCGTGCCAGTTTCTCGAAAGTGTTTGTACCATTTGTGTTATTATGCGATATCAAAGTTAACATCATCCACATTAACTCAAAGCTTCAATTAAAACGAGAATCATATGCACACAATTTTTGTGCTGCTAAATGTTTTACTGAATGCAGGGCTAAAAGAACTTTATTCCTGGATGTTAAAGATTTTATCATAGAGGTCTGCACTGTTTATGCAGTATCTTGTGTATTTGCAAATCCTTGAATGAGAAAGTTCTAGTTTTACATAACTTATATGCAGCAACAAATTCACTAATTTTTCTTGATCAATGAGTATTTGTTTTAAATATATACTTTAAATGCACAGATTTGTAATTACTATTCAGGACTAAGGGTTTGAGAATAACGAAAGTGTATAGGAATCACTTATCTATAAGCTTTTGGATCAAAAAGAAAAATAATTGAACACGCCCATAACGGGGTATTGATTGTATATTGCATTACCTTTCGATTAACCAGTCTTACCCGCTTTTCTAAGAATTCAGCTTTAGAATATGATGTAGAATCTTCATTTATTTCCTCGAAAACGTTTTTTAAACTATTGGTAGCCTGAAGTAGTTAATTCTCTGTTTGTTGCTTGTAATTGTGTACCCATTCAGATGACTAAAACATCATCAAATTTGGACCATTTATCCAAGTCATCCTTTTTACCAAGTACTCATTTGAATTAATGATTTGATATTATGATCTTACCGCGTGAATAATAAAGTTGCAGTTAATTTACGATAATGCTACAACCTTTGGAATTTCTGAGGTATTAATTTTAAGCTAATGCATATTGCTATATTTTATGAAGACAGCGAATCCCTCTAATTTCATGCAGTTAACTCTTTGGGAGCTAGAAAGCGGTAGGGCATATTTTCAATATGAATAAGTTTAAGATTTATCCTGGGTACTACAAGAACACTTCCATCATTTTGCGTGCAGTAAATTTATGTGGATAAATTATACGCTGTTCAGAAGCATTAATACATTCCACAACAAAGTAGTTCATCATTATTAAGTTTTATTTATTGACGCTCTTTATCTGTTGTGTTACTTAGCGTCTCTTCTATATTGGGCGTGAAAGACCGGTAATTTTGCTCAGAGGCCTCTCTATCAGGCTTGAGGTTCTTTTACGTGCCGTAAATCTACGACACGGGACCACCTGTTATGGATTTTTACGCCCGAAAAAAATATGTCACCCTCCGTCGGGTTTGAACCCGCGACCTCGGGAACCAGAGACTAGCATGGTAACCAGTATACCACGGAGAACGACTGTTATATGTAAATTTTCTTCAAAACTTGTTAAATAGATTGACGTACATCCCAGCACACCATACTTTCCTGGCATTTTGAACTGATTGCTGCACTGTTTTAAGTATTCTTTCGCTCGCTAAGTAGGTAATTTTTTTAGTATTGGTCCTTTTTGAGACAGTAATGAACTCGTTAGTATTCCAAATCTGCACTGTGATGCAGGTTGTGAACTACAGATTAGGGTAGGCCTTCGAAAATGACGTAATTAACAGATATCTTGTTTTGCTCCTGACCTGGGTATTGAGACGGCCTTGATTGTACACGGCCTCACAGGTAAACAACACACCTGTGCACCACCTCTCTCTACCTTGCTCGATGCACAGTATATTTCACTCTTAAGTTGTTCCGCATTTTTAGCCTGGTTATAAATGTGTATTTTTATTTCAGATATATGTTCTTATTGAGCTAGAAAACAAGTTTGCTAATGAATATACTTTAAAATTAGCTTTTTAAAACTAATTTGTGTTAAATTGTAAGTTCCGGCCTGTAGATAAAATATATACTTATCAAACTTGGATGAGCTTGGTGGCGTACACTTTTGCCCTACAAGTTTTAGTTAGTATGCATTGGAGAATGTGTTTCGGAATAAACGGTAGACAAAGCCAGATGCAGCGAAATTGCTGAAATCATGTTGACCAACTTTGTGCCTCTTGCATCTATTATCGGCTATTTATATGTGAAAACAGTTTGTATGTTCCAACAAAAAATCTGATGTGATACATTTACATGACTTTCTCTACCCTCTATCTTTATTACCCTCTATTCTTACTAAAGCTTATTTTTCTATCTACAAAAAAAACTTATTTGAAATAAACTGTATTTTTTAAAGAGATCTTCCTTTTATGTGAAGTATATTTTCATCTACCGCTTAACGTTTACCAGTTATACAAGATTATACATAATTCCTTCCGGATGAAGAGGACTTCACAGGTTATTCCTAGAAAATTGAAGATATACATTTTATTTGTCATGTTCTAAATATCTTTAACATACCTACGGTATTTTTATCAAAATCCTTACAGCCTAGTTTTAGAAAATCAAAATTTTCGAAAAGTGTTCCACGTTAAAGGTAGTTGAGGTGGGGGGATTTTCTTGAAAACCTTCGTGTCGCATCTCTGGAAGATACTGAACCTAAATACCAAGTTTGGTGTTTATCCGACTGTTCGTTTCTGAGTTATGCTGTTCACAGACACACACACAATCGGACATATTTCCAAAAATGCTTTATTTGTATTCAGGAGGTCTCAAAACACGTATTTCCGGTGAAACTTCGGTATAGAATTTTTGGGTGGAATGCAATACCTTCTCTACTTACTATGTAGGCGATACAGAAAAATGTTGATAAATAGAACGTTTATGACTTGCACTTGAGCAAATGTGCTTGTAAAACAGGGCTACCTTCGCTATAATCCTTCCAGTACATCACAGAAACAGAAAAGAAACCAGTTTAATTATTCCAGTCTAAATTGAAAGTAATTTTTGTGATCATGTGTTTGTTGAGATTTAAGTTAACCACGCAGTAAGGAATGATACGCAACACTTACTATGCTTATGCACGTTACCTTGCATGGCACACACGAAATGTCCAAACTTTACTGTCATATGGCATTTACGTAAACACAACAAAACGCAGCGGCATTACCTAATTAAATAGGTAATTGGGAACCCGTTTGCGCCACTCTCAGCAGTGTCGATGTCTCGTCCTTGCCTCTCCGATGTCCTATTCTTATTTTAATTTTGTCTACCACCTACTCATAGAGAAGTGTTATATTCTATCGGAAATATATGTTTTAAAATCCCCTGAATGAAAAGCATTTTTAGAAAAATGCGCGCAGGCATGCCTGAATTAGCTCGGAAACGAAAACTCGATAAATATCAAACCTTGCGTTCAAGAATGCATCACGAAGATTTTCAAGAAAATCCCCACCCTACCCGAAACCACCCCTATACGTGGAAAAATGTTCGTAAGCTTCTATTTTCTAAAAACTGGCTCAAACCTTTTTGATGAAAATACTACTTGTTTTAACTGAGCGGGATGGCTCAGGCGGCAACGTCTATGGCCCGGGTTCGATTCCGGTGACCGCCCCCTCTGACCATGGGGTTTTCGCGTTTTCCCCTGGTCGCCTAGGGAAATGTCGGGGAGGTGTATTTTACCACGATTTCTCCTTCCCCCGTTCCTCTCATTTCATCTCTTCGTTTCACGTTGCAGGTGTTTTTTCAGGTCTTGCGGTGCGGACGGGGTCGGACAGATGGGGTGGATGCTTGCACATTGAAAAGATTTCTTCCCGTGAACGCCAGGATGCGTTGTTCCGCCCGTTATGGTCACTTTGTCTCCCTCTCTCGGGATTGATCGCCTCTACTGTTGCGCGGGTGCTCAACCTGAAAATATAAGGGACTTCTGCGCGTCTCTGTGGGCCTGTCTGCCTGCCGACCTGAGACCTCCTTTGGCTCCTTCACCTCATCCCTGCCCCCCGGGGGTGTGTAGCCACAATAGATCAAACTGGCCGCAGTGCGCGAAGTGTGCCCCTCCTGTAAACACATCCTACATCCTACCACATGTTTTAAGGTTTTTACAAGAGTAACAAAGTGCATATCTTGAATTTTCTGCAAATGTCCTATGAAATCCTTTTTAGTTTGAATTAATTTTGTATAGCTTGTATAACAGACTGACGAAAAGTTAGCACACAAGAAATGTAGATCTCGTTAAAAAAATAGTTTATATAAAGTACATGTTTTGCGATACTGGCAATTTCTAGTATATTCTTCGTTATTCGTTTGAATTTTCCAATACTTTGTACTTTTATTTCTTGCGATGTCATAGCTCAAAGAGAGTGAAATTTCAAATCTGCATTTAAACATTTGACTATCACTTAGTCTCCTGTATACCCCTTGTAACTAAAACGAAATGTATAATGTAACTATTTCTGTAAGCGTTTATCTCGATTAACATGAAGTAGATAGGAAA
The DNA here is from genome assembly GCA_030765065.1 of Deroplatys truncata. Classification (NCBI taxonomy): domain Eukaryota; kingdom Metazoa; phylum Arthropoda; class Insecta; order Mantodea; family Mantidae; genus Deroplatys; species Deroplatys truncata. Next base: position 311,490,796 of record CM060975.1, on the reverse strand, counting down.
ATAGGCTTTTGTAAGAATAGTTTGAAGAAGGGATATAAAAACAAACAGTGAGGGTAAAGAAAGTCATGTGAATGTAAATCATAAGGGTTTTTTCCTCAGTGATGTACAGCACAAATATTAATTGACATCTTCTAAGACCAGAGCATAATAGAGTACGTCAAAGCATGCGTAAATAAAATTGCAACATGTACTTTTGTCTCACAATTTTTTCCTGGTTGTCAAGGACGAACTCCATACTTTGGAAAAACTAAAAGAAAATATCAGGCAAAAAAATCCTCAATTTGCGATTGAGCAGAACAACATTTTCAGCATCTCTTATGATAAGGTATGTGATTATTATTATTATTATTATTATTATTATTATTATTATTATTATTGTTGTTGTTGTTGTTGTAATTGTAACTATGAGAACGTGAGAGGGTTGTGGGGATATTATAACTGTTTCGACGGGAGTCCGAACTGCAGTTGCCCCAAAGTGAAGGAACATTACTGCACAAAGTTCGGTCCCAATGAAGAGGACTTTGACAAGTTGTTCGCAGAAAATTCAAGATATACATTTTATTTGTCAGGGAAATATCTTAAGCATATGTAGACATTTTAATCAAAATTGTTAAGAGTCATGTTTGAGAAAATCAAAAAGAACGAATAATCTTCCATGTAAAGGGTAGTTTGGGATGGGGAGGGGGGATTTTCTTTAAAGTCCTTGTATCGCATCTCTGGAAGACCCTGGAACACTAATTTTGGTATTTATCCAAGATTTCATTTTTGAGTTATGCTGCTCGTAGGCACATCGCTTTTGGGGGGTTCATTGGACCTCAAAACGTGTACTTGCGGTGAAATCTCGGATTTTAATTTTCGGGTGGAATACAACACTTGCTCTACCCACAGCAGGAAGGTGTTAGGAGCAATAAAACGGGGGCGGAGTGCGTAACAATGTATAACAATCTTTCTACCGCATTAGACGCATCACCTTGGAGGATTTCTATTACCAAACAGCAATGTTCAAAACTCTGCAAGCGTATTCTGCACTTCTTCCGCTCTCGTGCTCTCCGCTCTTAAAATACACTACGCGATCAAAAGTATCCGGACATCTGGCTGAAAATGACGTACAAGTTCGTGGCGCCATCCATTGGTAATGCTGGAAGTCAATATGGTGTTGGCCTTGATGACAACGTTCACTCTCGCAAACATACTTTCAATCAGGTGCTGGAAGGTTTCTTGGGGAATGCCAGCCCATTCTTCACGGAGTGCGGAACTGAGGAGAGGTATCGATATAGGTCGGTGAGGCCTGGCACGAAGCCGGCGTTCCAAAACATCCCAAAGGTGTTCTATAGGATTCAAGTCAGGACTCTGTGCAAGCCAGTCCATTACAGGGATGTTATTGTCGTATAACCACTCCGATACAGCCCGTGCAGTATGAACAGGTGCTCGATCGTGTTAAAAGATGCAATCGCCATCCCCGAATTGCTCTTCAACAGTGGGAAGGAAGAAGGTGCTTAAAATATCAATGTAGGTCTGCGCTGTGATTGTGCCACGCAAAACAAGGGATGCAAGCCCCCTCCAGGAAAAACACGACCACACCATAACACCACCACCTCCGAATTTCACTGTTGGCACTACACACGCTGGTAGATGACGTTCACCGGACATTCGCCATACCCACACCCTGCCATCGGATCGCCACATTGTGTACCGTGATTCGTCACTCCACACAACGTTTTGCCACTGTTCAATCGTGTAGTGTTGACGCTCCTTACACCAAGCGAGGCGTCGTTTGGCATTTTCCTGCGTGATGTGTGGCTTATGAGCAGCCGCTCGACCATGGAATCCAAGGTTTCTCACCTCACGCCTAACTGTCATAGTACTTGGAGTGGATCCTGATGCAGTTTGCAATTCCTGTGTGATGGTCTGGATAGATGTCTGCCTATTACTCTTTACGACCGTCTTCAAAAGTGGGCGGTCTCTGTCAACAGATGAGGTCGGGCCTGTACGCTTTTGTGCTGTACATGTCCCTTATCGTTTCCACTTCACTATCACATCAGAAACAGTGGACCTAGGGATGTTTAGGAATGTAGAAATCTCGCGTACAGACTTCTGACACAAGTGACACTCAATCACCTGACCACGTTCGAAGTCCGTGAGTTCCACGGAGCGTCCCATTCTGTTGTTTCACGATGTCTAATGACTACTGAGGTCGCGGATAATGAGTACCAGGCAGTAGGTGGCAGCACAAAACACCTAAGATGAAAAACGTATGTTTGTGGGGCTGTCCGGGTACTTTTGATCACATAGTGTACATACAGTTTCTTTTTATAGAGAAATGTTCTCTATTCTATTCGACTTTCATTAATTGTGGACTGGATTTTCCAAATCTCGCGATTCTGAACATGTAAGGGTTCCAAATAGAGTATAGGTTTACCGCAGAGTGTGAGTAAACGGGGAGTATTAATACTATCTCTACCACGTACATAGTAGGTAGAGAAGGCATTGCATCCCACCCAAAAATTAAACACCGAGATTTCCCGGAAATGCATGTTTTGAGACGCCCTGTGTCTAGAAAAGCGTTTTAAGAAAAAGGTCCCTGTGTATGTTAGTCTGTGAACGATATAATTAAAAAACGAAATCTTCAGCATCTTCCAAAGTTGTGACAACAAGATTTTCAAGAAAATCCCCCCAACTCAAACTACCCTTTACGTGCAACGTTTTTCGAAATCTTTTATTTTATAAAAAATGGTTCTAACAGATTTGATTAAAACACCATATATTAAAGATATTTATATGACAAATAAGATGCTTATCTTGAATTTTCTGGGACTAGCCTCTGAAGTCCTCTTCATTCGGAAGGAATTTTGTATAATCTTGTATAACTGGTAAACGTTAAGTGATAGACAGAAACAAACTACACAAAAAATATAAATCTCTTTAAAACACGCAATTTATATCAAATGACTTTCTTTTTATGCCCTAAGCCATTTCTGAGATATTAATTATTAATGGTTGGAATTGCTCAATACTTTGTCATTCTTTTCAAATCTTGTCGATTTTCAGTTGTTTGTAATTATTTTATCCTGCCGGCTTCCAGTAACTAATTGAATGTATTTTTATTTAAATTTCAATCGTAATTATTACATTTTGGATTTTTACTTTATTATTTTTTATTTTATTCATTTTATGTAATTTCTTTATATTTACTAGATTATAAGTAAAAATCTGTACAATTATGTATAAAGTGAAAAAAGTATTAAATAAATTACAAATTTGGAATACGCGTTCTGGTGTAGGAAACAAGATACCACGATGGCGTATTGTAGGTTTTTTGTTTCTCGGGATGTCGTGGAATCAATATGGAATTTTAAGGCCAGATTTAACGCTTCTTAAACATTTGACTAACATGTTCTCTTTGTATGTATAACAAAATGTGTAATGTTAGCTATTCCCGGAAAGGTTTATCTCGTTTAAAATAAAGTAGATAGAAAAAAAAGAAGTCTGATGCGATACATTTGCATTACTTTTGTTACCCTTTATCTTTATTAGTGGGTATACAAAGTATTCCACTAAAGCTTATTTTTCTATTTACTACAGTTTAGTCCAAATAAACCTTTGCAGAAATAGCTACATTACACATTTCGTTATAGATACAAAGAGAACAGCGACAGTCAAATGTTTAACAACTGGACGCTATATGTTGGCCTTAAAATTCCATACTGTTTCCATGACATCGCGAGAAACAACTGAATTTTGAAAGGATTTTAAAGAATGAACAAGAAATGGACAATTCCAACCATTAATAAGGAATTACCCAGAAATGGCTTATACCACAAAAAGAGTTATTTGAAATAAATTGTGTGTTTTAAAGAGATCTACATTCTGTGTGTGGTACGTTTTCGTCTATCGCATAACGTGTACCAGTTATACAAGGTTATATAATGAAAATCCTTCCGAATGAAGAAGACTTTACAGGCTATTCCCAGAAAATTCAACATGTACATTTTATTTGTTCATGTAAATATCTTTAATATATACTATTTTAATCAAAATCGTTATAGCCATTTTTTAGAAAATAAAATTTTTCGAAAAATTTTCCATGTAAAGGGTAGTTGAGGTGGGGGGATTTTATCGAAAATCTTCGTGTTGCATCCCTGGACGATGCTGAACTTAAATATCAAATTTGGTCCATATCCGACTTTTCGTTTTTGAGTTATGCTGTCCACAGGCAGACAAAGACACACCATGGTCATGTCCCCAAAAATGTTTATTTGGATTCAGGAGGCTTCAAAACATGTATTTCCGGTGAAATCTCGGTATCGAATTTTTGGGTGGAATGCAATACCTTCTCTACCTAATATGCACTTGGTAGAGAAAGTAATAAGCTTTCGTAAAAATAGTTCGCATACACACTAATAAAAGATAAGAGAAAGTCATGTGAATGTAACGCATAACTTTTTTGTTCTCTCATTAACAATTAATTATACTGCGAAAAAAATTAGAGAACCCGGAATAAAACTCAGGTGCTCGTATTTTGAGAGAAATTGTACGGTTTAGTTCTTAAATTAACTCTAGAGTGCATATTTGGAATGCAGTGTATTCTGTTCTGTATTCAGAGAGGTGCGGTTCCGCAAATTGGGTGGAAGAATTTATTAGAAGTTAGCCTTGAATACTCGAAACCAGTAGTTCACGCAATCTGCAATATTGCTTCCGCATTTCAGTCTTAATTATACTTGGCTCAAGTCACACCGTTATGCATATTTAGCAAACTGAGAGATTATGCTTTTATAATTCATTTTGAGTTGAATCCTTACATCTTTAGAATGAATAATTAATACTCACATGTACAATTGGCTGGCCTGAAGCCATAAATAACACGTATAAAATCCTCTTTTTTGTTTTAATATATATGGTGTTCGCTGAATCCTCGTACACTTGTTGAAGTTATATCTCGTAGTTGTGCATAGCGCGCCGGTAATGTTGGTTGTATTTTGTAGGGGCATTACAAATTTTAATCAGATACGATTTCTGGCTCAGTACACTTATACACCTATACGTAAAATAGAGTTAGTGTTACAGATATAAAGCTTGCAAATTGGAGTGGGATTCGAACTCGTAAATTCTTGGTTAGAAACCCGCCGCCCTAACCACTCGTACACAAAACACAGCCGTGGATATGTATAGATAAATCAAAGCAGATACCCTAACAGATAAACTTCACATGTTTTATTCATGACAGATGGGACATTATTGATGTTAAGGACAACTTATTATAACTGAAATGCAGAGGAATTTTTGGAGATTATTTACCTCTATAGCAAATGTTGAAAATGTCCTCCACCCTGCATAAGGCACAACTTAACACGTCGTTCCATGTTACTGGCCACTCGTTGGAGGACTCTGTTGTCAATAGTTTGAATCTCCTGTGTAATGTGCTTTAGATCGTCCAATTTCTGGGGACGTGTGGCATAAACCCTGTCTTTTAAATATCCCCATAGAAAGAAGTCCGGAGATCTCGGTGGCCACAGGTTCTTGGAAATTATCCGGTCGTCAAAGAAACTTGCAATTACTGCCATGGATTCATTTGATGTATGTCATGTAGCGCCGTCCTGCTAAAAATATCCTTGATTCACCCCTACATCGTCTAGTTGCTCAGCAAACTCCATGAAAATCCGTCGATACTCTGCAGTATTCACATTGTTTTAAAAAAAATGGTCCCACTATTCTCTGTGCGGATATTGCGCACCAAACTCTGTTTTTAACTTTAATTGAGTTATTTGAGTTCACATAGCCGGATAAATGGGACCATGCTTCATCTGGAACCATGTGATGGACAATATGGCAAGATTTAGCATAATGAACGCCTGAAACCAACGACAATAATTCAGTCGTCTATCCTTATCCTGTAACTGATGGACAACCGTAATCCTATACGGCTATACGCCTGCACTTTTCACAGCTCTCTGACACATTGAGTAGCTGTACCGCGTCTCTTGCGACAAACGTCTTAATGATTTTTGGGTGACTGATCCAGCCGTACTCTTACGTCAACAACCGTGGGAAGCCTAGATGAACGAGTTTTGCCTTTTTCACTCACCAGAGATCCAGTTGTTTCCAATTGTTTACCAGTCGCAGTATTGTGTTTCTTTGGGGAGGATTCCGAACACCAAATTCTCTCTGGTATGTCCTTTGAGTAGCTGTAATTGAATTCGTAATCCAGTATCGCTTTACAAGGAAGAGTCGTTCATTTAATGTGCACTCCATTTTCACGTTGACTAGAATAAAATCTCAAAAACAGATGCCGACAATAAAACTAACAATTACGAATAAAACATGAACATCTGCGCATCTAGTGACAGGAAATCGAAACTCCAGAACATTCTGCTTAATTTGGTGCTAAAATTGGGGCACTGAGTGAATTTCGAACAGAATAATTAAAGAAAGAAATGTGTCCGTTCTTCGTAAATCATCCTGTAGAATATTAATTAGTGTTCATGTTATAACACTATATGAAGTATGCAAGTAATAACACAAGCAGTATGTCGGTTAAATCGAGTGTAGCAATCAAAGTTAAATGTTAGTATACCGCCTTGTATGCGATGACCGTGTTAACAATACTACAGTAGTTTTCCTTCACACTGTGGCTATAGCACGGCTGCTCGAGCGCCGGCCGCTACAGCTCGGACTCCCGCCGAAACAGATATAATATCCCCGCAACCGCTTCGCGTTCTTATCGTTACAGCTACAGTGACAATAAGCAAATATCTTATCATAAGAGATATTGAAAGGTTGCCATCCTCTATCCGCATGTTTATGGCACATTCTCAAATGTTCATCACACAGGAGAGTTCAGTATCCGAGATTGAGTGAATTTCTCGCCTCATGTTTCTTTTAGTTGGGGTTTGTTGTACACACCTTATTACTTTCTCTATCTACTACATACAGTAAGTGGGGGAAGTATTGCATTCCACCATGTTTTGAGGTGCCCTGAATACAAATAAAGCATTTTTGGAAACATGTCCGTGTGTGTGTCTGTGAGCAGCATAACTCAAAAGCGAAAAGTCGGATAAATACCAAGTTTGGTATCTGAGTTAAGTATCTTCCAAGGATGCGACACGAAGATTTTCAAGAAAATTCCCCACCCCAGACTACCCTTTACATGGAACATTTTTCGAACATTTTAATTTTCTCAAAAATGCCTCTAACGATTTTGATTAAAATATCATATGTTTAAGACATTTTCATGGCAAATGAAATATATTCAACAGCGCAACACAGCAGATTTTTTCAAGTTCCCCATAGATAAAAATCACAGGCAGTTAAACCAGGGGATCGTGAGGGCCATAATTCTTTATTATCTTCAAACGTTTCCTGAATTAAAATTAATGACCCATCAGCTGTGTGCACGTTGGAAAAATACAGATTGACATTCAACGTCGATCAGCTGTTCAAAAAATATGTAAGTCATTACTTTATTGTTTGTTCAAAAAATACAGGTCTTATTATTCTGTAAATAATGCATGAGAATCTCTGTATAAAATCGGGTTTTTCTGTACTCCAATATCTGTTATTTTGCGACGAAACATAGCCATATACATGGAACCATGCTTCGTCAGAGAAGAATATTAAGTGTGGGTCAATTACTCTATCATTTCGCTAAATTCAATTACAGAACTTCAGCTAACTCTGATAATCACATGAAAAGTAAGGTGTATGCAACAAGCCCCATACATTGTAAGAACTAAAAGAAGACATCAGGTGAGAAATTCATTCAGTTTCGGATATTGAACTCTCGAGTGTAAATGAAAATTTCCAGAGATTTCAGAAATGTGTGGATAGAAGACTTTCCAACATCTCTTACGATATTTATCATTGTAACTATGAGGACGTGAAGCGGTTGTGGAATATTATAATTGTTTTGGCGGGAGCCCGAGGCTGCGGCGGCGGGCGCGCGAGTAATCCTGTGGTGGCCACAGTGTGAAGAAAAAGCACTGTAGAACACCTTTAAACAGAAGCAAGTAGTCCTACATAATGTAATGATAAAACAGTACAGACATTTTACCATTTCTGATGTTGTCATTTGGGTTGTCTATTCGAACAAATGGACCACGATTGGGGAACACCTATAACAAGTAGAGGAAGTGTATTCCCGCCAAAAATGTTATATCCAGATTTCACGGGCTAAACTTCTTTATAGGCCCCTGAATTATTTTAAAACAGTTTTAAAAATCTGATGGGTTACATTCACATGACTTCCTCTACCCTCTATCGCTTGTTAGTGGGTACACAAATTATTCTTACGGAAGTTTATTTTCCTATCTACTTCCTTTTAATTGAAATAAATCTTTCCGGAAATAGCTGCATTACACATTTCATTACAGATACAAAGAGAACGATGATAGTCGAAGGTTTAAGAACTGGACGCTATACTGCTGACCTTAAAATTCCACATTCTTTCAATGGCATTGCGAGAAACAACTGAAAATGACAGGAGTTTAAGTATTGAACAAATCGAACCACTAATAACGGATATCTCGGAAATGGCTGATGTCACAAAAAAGGTATTTGAAATAAATTGTGTGTTTTAAAGGGATGCACATTTTTGTGTAGTAGATACGTTTTGGTCTCTTGCTTAACATTTACTAGTTATACATGATTATATAATTTTCCTTTGGAATGAATAATGCTTGACAAGCTATTCCCAGAAAATTCATGATATACGTTTTATTTGTAATGTTAATATCTTTAATAAGTGGTATTTTAATAAAAATCATTAGAGCCATTTATAGAAAATTAAAAATTCTGAAAAATCTTCCATGTGAAGGGTAGTTTGGGGTAGGAGGATTTTCTTGAAAATCTTTGTGTCGCATCTTTGGAAGGTACTGAACGCAAATACCAAGTTTGGTATTTATCCGACCTTTCATTTTTGAGTTATGCTGTTCTTAGTCACACCCATACACAGGCGCTTTTTTTATTCAAGGTTCCTGAAAACATGTATTTTCGGTGAAATCTCGATAAATTCAACATCGAATTTTTGGGTGGATTGAGTACCTTCTCTACCTTCTATATACGTGGTAGAGGAAGTAAAATGACCTCTCTTTTGTGTGTGTGTGTGTATGTGAATGACATCTCACAATCGAAAAGGCGGATAAACAGCAACGTTTGTTGTATTTAAGTTCAGCATCGTCCAACTGTGTCCTGCGCTGGAGCTGGAGCTGTGGGCTGGAGCGTTGTGCTCTCGTTCCCGGCCACGGAAATGCCCGAGTTCGATCCCACCTAAGGGGGCGAAGGTTTTAAGTCCCGGATATAGATAGCGGTGCCCACTCAGCATCATGGGGAAAGTGAGGAGCTGCGATAAGCAGACGATCCCGGCCAACATTATGCTGGGGGATGCATGATACTGGCCACATCATCTCCTAGTATTGGTCCGATGATCGCCCACCTCTGCTGTGTGTACGTGGGCGCGAGGCCTGCAGTTGGGTTGGCAGGTGAAGGCCCTTCATGGGCTGCAGTGCCACGGGATTATTATCATTATCATCATCATCATCTTCCAAGGATGCGGACACGAAGATTTTCAAGAAAGTTCCCCACTCCCTCAACCGTAAACTGCCTGGGAAAATTGTTTACGAACAATGTTCATTAAAATGCCATGTTTAAGATATGACAAATAAAATATACACCCTGAATTTTCTGGGAATAGCCTGTGAAATCCTCTTCATTCTGACCTAGTGAGTTGTCTCCGCGGTAATGTGTCAGGCTCGCATTCGGGAGGAACTGGGTTCCGTCGACCGCCCACCCTGTCCTTGGGTTTTTCGCGCTTTTCACTGGTCGGTAGGCGAATTCTGGGTTGGTTTCTCATTTGCCACAATTTACTTCCCATAATTTCCCTTTATTTCCCTTTCCTTCACAACTCCCAGGTGTGCCTCTAGGATCCGTGGTGTATGGCTGTGTCGGACGAATGGGTAGATATTCTCCATGTGCTACTTGGTTAATGGGCCGTTCATCTCCCTCTCTTTGAGATCTTCAGTATTAGGACAGGCCTTCGAGCCAGGAACTGTTAGGGGCTTCTGAGCGTCTCTGAGGTCTGTAGCCTTTGTGGTTCCTTCACTTTATGCGTTCCTACCGGAGGGTGGTAACCATCGCAGTAATCTATTTAGGTCGCAATGCGCGAGGTGTCCTTTGTTGCATACTCTATGCCCTCTTCGTTCTGATTGAGTTTTCTATAAGGAGATCTTACAGAATAGACAAAGATTTACTACAGAAATTATGTAGTACTCACTAAAATATACAATTTGTGCCATGCAATCTTTTTTTCGTAGCGTTAGTCGTTTTCCAAATAATTCATATGGCAAGTTTACCCTTTTCCCAAGCATGAGTGCTCATCTGGCGGGCATGCTTGAAAGCTTGCTCACAGGAGCTTGTTACCACTCATAAACGTTTGAATGCTTCCTTAATTTGAAACAGCTCCTAGTTAGAAATACATCGTAACTTAGCAAAGACACACGCATCACCTTTTATGTGAATTTGCGATCTGTGAAAGCATCTCATCAGATTCTTTTCCCTGTCGTCAACGCACGCACACTTGCAGCAGATTTTAGCAGTAGTTTATAAGTTTCATAAAGAGAAATTAAGATTTTATGACCGAGCGAGATGGGTCTGCGGTAACGCGTGAGGCTCGCATTCGGGAAGTGCCGGGTTCGATTTCCGTCGACCGCCCACTCTAACCATGGGCTTTTCGAGTTTACCTGGTCGGTAGGCAAATACTGGAGTAGTTTCTCATCTGTCACAATTTCCTTTCCATCATTTCCATTTCATTCGGTTTCCTTCTCTTTCAGGTGCGTTTCTAGGTTTTCTAGGGTATGTCGGTGCCGGTCAATGGAAAAGGTAACCCCCGTGAATACTAGAGGACCGCTTGGTCGATAGATCGTTCATCGGCATCTTTAGACAGCTGCAGGGATGGGACGAATCTTCGAGCCTGGAACTGTTAGGGACTTCCGCACGTCTCCGTGGCCCGTAGCCTCCTGCGCAGTGGCGGCTGCTGTATAAGAGCACAGGAGGACGTGAACACCCTAAATTTTGTCAGCTTGCAGACTTACTGGTTATTTTTCTTAATGTTATTAAGCGTAACGTATATATGGTAATGTAAAATCCACGGCACTTAAACCTACCACGCTACTCCTCTAAACTCGATGGAATGTGGCAACAGGGTCGGTAGCACATCTTGACTTGTGCACGTTTCAAGGAGCTTTTCCACATGCGCAACTGGTATGACGTAATTACTTTATGGGCCAAATACATATGGGTCGTGCACACTTGAAGGCGTTAGTTTCCGTACTATCACTACAATTTTAGTTAATGCACTAGATGGTAGCACTACGGCAGAAGTAGGTAACGTGCACGAGCACGGAAACTTCTCCCGGTTATTCCAAACCATCCATGCTCTCAACTACAACTTAATTTACACATTACTTCGTTCTTGTCCTAAAACGCGGTACTTAATTATGTACATAACAACAAACATCCACAAAGAACCTTTTCTTTCGTCAGACAACTCATCATTATCATCATCGGGAAATGGATTTAGTTATATCAATTTGTTCATAATCATAACTTATGCTGCAGATGCTATTTCATATTTTCAGATCTATCTGCTCTAAAATTTTGTGAACATCCAAAATATCTATTCTCGAGCCGCTACTGCTCCTGTAGTTGGTTCACTTCATTCATTCCTGGGCAGTGGTAGCCACAATAGATCTATATAAGCCGCGAGATGTCCCCCTCCGTTGTATAACCTATAACATGTTATGTCTTAGAGCTGCTACGATTGTTTCCCCATCATTTTAAACGCCTTTGGTGTTTATTGCAGTAAATTAAAATAAAACAGAGATGTATTTTTGATGATATTCATTTATTAATGCTATATTATCTGAGTGCGGTGGTGATATTAAGTACATGAAGAAAGGCGTGTCAGTGAGGGAAGTGTGTTGCGGGTGGGTGATGCGTGTGAGTCTGATGAGGTTGGTGATGATACTGGGCATTTGAAAAGCCTTCCACCTGAAGGTGCAGTCTGAAATCCCCAAGCGGATCCTGAGTTTGCTGATGCTGATTGTCCGTAGGATACATCCCGTTATAATCCCCATAATGGCCCAAGTGATCCTCGCCGACGAATCCCATAGGTCCCGAGGGATCGTCTTTCACAGGAGGTAACAAATGTTCACTACCGAAACAGCCACTTTCGTCGTTACTCTTGGTGTCGCAGCTGGTGGCGTCAGCGACGTAGTGGTAACTGTCCATCATGTTGCCCGACGACTCCCTCCCAGAGTGTAGGTAGTACATCATCCGAGGATCGTCCTGAGGAGCCGGGGCCTTGAGTCTAGCAGTGGCGTCCTCGCAGTCCATGCCGTAGTGTTGCAGCATTCCTCCACCGTGAAGCTTCGAGTCGCTGTCCCCGTGGTGTAGATGAAGGGGAGGCGCTGGGGCAGGAGGAGGAGGAGGAGGTGGTAACAGCCTCATCTGTCCAACGTCCAGGAACTCGATACCGCCGTCCCTGCTAACGTCCATCGTCGCCTGAAACAAACAACAAAATGCCTATACTGTCGCTTCGGTCCTTTGATTACGCTGCTACTTACAGAAGGCAGAGTTGGTTTGGTACCCAATTTTAGCACACACCGCGTGCGTGTCGGTGAACAGTATAATTAGGAAACGAAAACTCTAATAAATGTCAAACTTGCTATTTAAGTCCAGCATATTCCAATGGATGTAACATGAGGTATTTTACGTAATTCCACCTATAGGTAAAGACGGTAAAGGTGCATATTATGGAGGGGCCCCCGAAACCGGGGCAGAGTACCGCATGTAGGCCAATGTGGCCCTTTGTGCTCCGAACGCGACCCCTGAGAGGGAAGAATAAGGGAGAGACCCGCATGGCGATAGATCCGGGAGACGACGTGTTCAAGCGTGGAGGGTCCCTAACGTTTCCAGATGGAACGTATCCTCGCTGCTCAAGCCCACACACAAGCCCCGGTGGTCCCCGGAGACGGGTCCTGGACACCCTGATCGACGCTGCAACACGCCGAACACTGTCGCCTGGTTCTCAAACCCTGAAGCACTATGATGAAGGAAATGAGGGACCGGAAAGTTATGGTAGAAGAGGAACGACCCTAGAATTCGCCTATCGACCCGAGGAAACCACAAAAAACCCATGGTCAGAGTGGACGGTCGCCGCGATCTCCCGAATGCGAGTCTCACACCCGAGGCCTCACGAGTCTCGGAATTCCACCCATTCCAAGCTTCTTTTACATGGAAACAATTTCGTTAGTTTTTATTTTCTCAAAAATGGCTCTAACGATCAGGATTAAAATACCGCATGTTTAAGATATTTTAATAACAAATAAAAATGCATATCTTGAATTTTCTGGGAATAGCCTCTGAAGTCCTCTTCATTCTAAATTACATCTGCGTGACTGGTAAACCCTAAGAGTTGCACAAAAAATGTAAATATCGTTGAAGAACACAATTTGTGCCAAATACATTTTTTGTGGAGTTAACTATTTCTGACGTATTCCTCGTTATTGGTTTTAATTATCAAATACTTAGTTTTCTCAAATGGGAATTCTCGTTATTCGTTTCTCTTTTTTACTTTCTCTACTACGTATAGTAAGTAGGGGAAGTATTGCATTCCACCCAAAAATTCGATACCGAGATTTCACCGGAAATATATGTTTTGAGACCACCTGAATCCATAAAAGAAGCATTTTAAGAAAAAAGGTCCGTGTGTGTGTGTCCGTGAACAGCATAACTCAAAAACGAAAAGTCGGATAAATACCAAACTTGGTATTTAGGTTCAGTATCTTTCAAAGATGCGGCACGAAGATTTTCAAGAAAATCCCCCGCCCCAGACTACCAAAATTTTGATTTTCTAAAAAATGGCTCTAACGGTTTTAATTAAAATATCATTTGTTTAAGATATTTTCATGACAAATGAAGTGCATATTTTGAATTTTTTGGGAATGTCCCAAAAGTCCTCTTCTTTTGAATGACTTTTGCATAACTGGTAAACCATAAGAGATAGACAAAATTTTACTACACAAAAAATGTAGATCGCGTTAAATACACAATTTATGTCATATGCACTTTTTTTGTTGAGTGAACCATTTTAGAGATATTGCTTGTTATTCCCTTAAATTTTCCAATACTTATACTTTTTCTCAAATGGGAATTCTTCATTTTTACTTTCTCTACTACGTATAGTAAGTAGGGGAAGTATTGCATTCCACCCAAAAATTCGATACCGAGATTTCACCGGAAATACACGTTTTGAGACCTCCTGAATCCAAAAAAAGCATTTTTAGAAACATGTCCGTGTGTGTGTCTGTGTGTGTGTGTGTGTCTGTGTGTGTGTCTGTGTGTCTGTGAACAGCATAACTCAAAAACGAACACTCGGATAAGCACCAAACTTGGTATTTAGGTTCAGTATCTTCCAGAGATGCGACACGAAGGTTTTCAAGAAAATCCCCCCACCCCAGACTACCCTTTACATGGAACATTTTTCGAAAATTTTAATTTTCTCAAAAACGGCTCTAACGATTTTGATTAAAATATCATATGTTTAAGATATTGTCATTGCAAATAAAATGTATATCTTGAATTTTCTGGGAATGTCTCCAAAAGTATTCTTCATTATGAACGACTTTTTCATAACTGGTAAACCATAAGAGATAGACAAAATTTTACTACACGAAAAATGTAGATCGCGTTAAAATACACAATTTATGTCATATACATTTATTTTGTTGAGTGAACCGTTTGCGAGATATTGCTTGTTATTCCCTTAAATTTTCCAATACTTATACTTTTTCTCAAATTCGTTATTCATTTTTTTATGTTCTGGACATGCAAAGAGAATGGAATGCCCCACATAGCAACCAGCGTTAAAATATTTGACTATCGCTTAAAAGCTACCATATTCCCCTTGCATCTACAAGAAAATTATCAATAAGATTGACATCTCGATATCTCGATTAACATGAAGCATATGGAGAATAGGCGTTTGTAAAATTAGCTTGTACAAGAGTAGAGAAAGTTATGTGAGTGTAACACATCAGATTTTTTTATGTCCTGGACATACAAAGAGAATAGAATGCGCCACATAGCAACCAGCTCTTAAAATATTTAACTATTGCTTAAAGCCTAGCAATTCCCCTTGCATCTACAAGAAAATTAGCAATAAGATTGACATCTCGATTAACATGAAGCATATGGAGAATAAGCGTTTGTAAAAATAGTTTGTACAAGAGTAGAAAAAGTAATATGAGTGCAACACATCAATTTTTTTTAATATGGGTAGAGGGTGTGCGTGATTTTGACACGTTAGGTTTGTCTGTTTTACTGTTTTCTGGTAGTGAACGCATGCACTTAATGCTACTCCACCCGGAACTCTGTTAACATTTCACCTATGGCCTGGAGCACAGAGATGTTCAACATTTGCATATCCTTTCACCAGAACCGTTAGCACTGAGGCTGCACAAACAAATGTAACTTCCTTTACTTTTGACATGTTCATTTGCTTCGCCGCGTGAGCTAAATCAGGTTATCGCGTGTACTTATTACTTCTGATTAACTCGAGAGAAAACATGGGAGCAGTAAAGGCACAAGCAAAGTGTGGGAGGTCGTATACAAAACGGCTCAGTCAGTTTATGTTACTAATGAGCCCGTGTGGGAAACAAATAAGAATTAACTAAGATGCTCATACGAGGGCGATGCCATATTTCTAAAAACAAATGAATCTTTTTTATATTTGTCAGCTACCTTTTAATGTTTTGCGAGTTGCTTCCCGTGTAATTTGTTCGAGTTCCTCAAATACTTTGTTAATTACCATCATTTAAAGATTTTATGTTCACCCAAAAATGAATTTGACTAGAGGACATTTCTGGGTTATGATTTTTTACTATTTTAAGTCGTCATTAACGCCCAAACAATGTGAAGATCTAAGGTAACAATTTATAATTGGTACAGCGAATTCAAAAGAGATCTATTTTTCTTAGTGATGAATTTCGTGAAGGACGATCAGGAACTGCTGTTACTAATGAAAATATTACCGCTTTTTCGAGTAATGCTTGAAGAAGATCGACGGACATCTTATGATTTATTGGACGACATTGGACATTGATATGAGTCAAATCCAAAACATTTTACACCAACAGTTAGACGTGAGAAAACTTTGTTGCCGATGGATTCCACATAAACTGACTCCCGATCAAAAACAATAACGCATTTATTGATGCAGAAAAACTCTGGAAAAATTGCAAGGCGGCACTTCAAATTTGGTTTAGATTATCATTACTGGTGATGCCTTTTGGATTTATTGTTATGATCCTGAAAAGAAAAGCCAATCGGCTCAATGGATCTTTCGAGCAGGACCTAAGCCTACAAAAGTCCGATGAATTGGCAGTGCTGCAGAAGATGATTGCTAGTTTTTACTTTCTCTACTATTCCACCCAAAAATTCGATACCGAGATTTCACCGGAAATACTTGTTTTGAGACCCCTGAATCCAAAAAAAAGCATTTTTGGAAACATGTCCGTGTGTGTGTCTGTGAACAGCATAACTCAGAAACGAACTGTCGGATAAACACCAAACTTGGTATTTAGGTTCCGTATCTTCCAGAAATGCGACACGAAGGTTTTCAAGAAAATCCCCCCACCCCAGATTACCCTTTACATGGAACATTTTTCGAAAATTTTAATTTTCTCAAAAATGGCTCTAACGATTTTGATTAAAATATCATATGTTTAAGATATTTTCATGGCAAATAAAATGTATACCTTGGATTTTCTGGGAATGTCTCCAAAAGTATTCTTCATTGTGAACGGCTTTTACATAACTGGTAAACCATAAGAGATAGACAAAAGTTTACTACACAAAAAATGTAGATCGCGTTAAAATACACAATTTATGTCATATACATTTTTTTGTTGAGTGAACCATTTTCGAGATATTGCTTGTTATTCCCTTAAATTTTTCAATACTTATTTTCTGAAATGGGAATTCGTTATTCATTTTTACTTTCTCTACTACGTATAGTAAGTAGGGGAAGTATTGTATTCCACCCAAAATTTCGATACCGAGATTTCACCGGAAATACATGTTTTGAGACCCCCTGAATCCAAAAAAAGCATTTTTGGAAACATGTCCGTGTGTGTGTCTGTGTGTCTGTGTGTCTGTCTGTGTGTCTGTGAACAGCATAACTCAGAAACGAACAGTCGGATAAACACCAAACTTGGTATTTGGGTTCAGTATCTTCCAAGGATGCGACACGAAGGTTTTCAAGAAAATCCCCCCACCCCAGAGTACCCTTTACATGGAAGATTTTTCGAAAATTTTAATTTTCTCAAAAATGGCTCTAACGAGTTTGATTAAAATATCATATGTTTAAGATATTTTTATGGCAAATAAAATGTATATCTTGAATTTTCTGGGAATGTCTCCAAAAGTATTCTTTATTGTGAACGACTTTTGCATAACTGGTAAACCATAAGAGATAGACAAAGTGGTACTACACAAAAAATGTAGATCGCGTTAAAATACACAATTTATGTCATATACATTTTTTTGTTGAGTGAACCATTTTCGAGATATTGCTTGTTATTCCCTTAAATTTTTCAATACTTATTTTCTCAAATGGGAATTCGTTATTCATTTTTTTTTGTCTTGGATATGCAAAGAGTTATAATCTGTGGCAAAGGGAATGGTGCTGCACCTAGCAACCAGCTATTAAGAGATATGTGTGTGCTTAAAGGCTACTGTTTTTCTATATTGCCCTTGTAAATATATTTTCCCCTACATCTACAAGAAAATTAGCAATAAGATAGAGTCTGCAAATGTTTATCTCGATTAACATGAACTAGATGGAGAATAAGCGTTTGTAAAAATACTTTGTACAAGAGTAGAGAAAGTCATGTGAGTGTAACACATCAGATTTTTTTGTCTTGGATATGCAAAGAGTATTAATCTGCTGCACCTAGCAACCAGCTATTAAGAGATATGTATGTGCTTAAAGGTTACTATATTGCCCTTGTAAATATATATTCCCCTTACATCTACAAGAAAATTAGCAATAAGATAAACGTCTCGATTAACATGAAGCATATGGAGAATAAGCGTTTGTAAAAATAGTTTGCACAAGAGTAGAGAAAGTCGTGTGAGTGTAACACATGAGATTTTTTTTAAAAAGTTCGTGAATAGCGTCCAAAAGTAAAAGTAATGTTATATCATGACAACATGCGACATGCATCGTCGCATACAGCAAAACTAACAACTGAGTAACAGGATGCCCTATAGGTCATCACCATGGACCTCCACCATACAGCCCTGACCTAGCACCTTGTAACTTCTTTTTGTTTTCCAAAAATTGGAGATAAAATTCATTGAATCGCTTTTTCGTCATCAGATGAAGCAGTGGAACATTGTACAAACCTGGTTTCTGAAGTGCCTCAGGAAGAGTGACATCATTCTGTAAGAATTGGTTTCATCGAATGCAAAAATATATTGATGTTAAAGGAGAATATTTGGAAAACAATAAAATCATTTAAATTTGTTAAAACTAAATTTCTAAATATTTTCAGTGTCACCCTCGTAGATACGATATAACAGTTCAACCTGCGAAAACTTTAAGATGTAAGAAGAATCTTAAAACAACCAAAAAACTGCTAATGCTACAGAAAAATCGTCTCTAACGATCCCCATATAGGTATTGCCTGTGACCTCATTCCACCAAGCCATTTTTGAGATGGAGGCGCCAAGAGGGCGGAGTCCATTTCCTCCGATGGTAGGGTGATGAAGCCTACAGCTTTTACCGTGGATTCCGACGCACGTTGGGTCTTGGGGATACTCCACATGAACAAGAAAGAACATATGCCAGCCCAGAGCGGGTAATCGAACCCCGGGTCTTCAGAATGAGAGCCGGAAACAAAACCACTGCGCTACCCCGGCGCCCCAGTAAAGCTATTTGACATAAATTATGTACTTCAATACGCTACAATTTTCTCAAAAGGAACTCTTTAACACGTTTATTAGAATGGTATCTGTAAAATCCTGTTTATTGCGATTGCCCCACTCCACCTAAAACTGCTCTTTATATGGACATATCTTTGATATAGCTTTTAACTTCTCAGAAGCAGCGGTACGGCCCAAGCTTATCGGGCCATACCGTGGCGCTGAAGTTGCTGAAATAAGAGTTAAAAAGACGCAGTAATGATCTCACACAGCGTAAACACCACAAGTGTTATTGAGAGATAACGGGATTGTTATGGAACATTCTAGGAGTCTGGTGAGTGCCAACGGCTATATAAGCGAGCGTTCTCGCGTGTGAGAGTGAGTTAGCGAGTGCGGTTCTACAAGTGAGTGTGTCGACGGCTGTGCACTGCTTCCGCGAGAGATTAGAGACGTCTTGTGTTCGACTCATCCGTGAGTGAACGAAGGGGTGCTTGGCGTGTATTTCATTACGTGACTACGTCACGAAGACAAGTCACAGGGAAAATTGAACTAGATCATATCGATCACCAAAAAAAAACATTGATTATAGGTGCACTAGGTTTTTTATTATTATTTATTTATGGACGCTCTTTAACTGCTGTGGTCCTTAGCGTCCCATTCTATATTGGACGTGAAAGACCAGTAATTTTACTCAAAGGCCTCTTTATCAGGCTTGAGGTTCTTTTACGTGCCGTAAATTTACGACACGGGACCACCGGCTTTACTTCCCTTCCGAAGGAAGCCATGCTAAAGATTTTTACGCCCGAAAAAATCCATCGCCCTCCATCGGATTTGAAACCGCGACCTAGCAGGGTAACCACTACACCACGGAGGGCGACATACGAGTTGTTATACTTCGCGGGTAGATAGATATATATTAACAATTAATGCTGTTTAGTAGTAAAATATGCGCGGCCCGCTAAACTCAAACAACGGCATCATTCACATTGAGGCGTAGTTACACTTAATCGTTACTGGTAATCGCTACACGTAACCGTTATGCACTGTAACTACAGCAGTTGTAACCGTTACTCGAAAATAACTGTTACATCCGTAGTATGAACTAAGTAAGGTCACAGTGAAAGTTGAACTAGGTTGAGAACTTAGTGAAGTGAAGTGACAGTGAAAAATGGATTGAAAAAATAAGATAAAGCCCTCTTCATTCTGATTGAATTTTGTATAACCGGTAAGAGATAGATAGAAGCTTACTACAGAATATCGCGAATTCTTCGTATCGCATACTTGGAAGATGCTGGACTTAATACCAAGTTTAGTAGTTACCTAATTTTTCGTTATTTCAGTCATGTTCTTCACACACACACACACACACACACACACACACATCTATTTCTTTAAAAAAAACTTGTATTCCCAGTGGCATATCTATATTGACTTATGAGCAGAATACAGTATTTCGTGTACTACTTAGTTGAGAAAGTAATAATAAACAAACACTCTGATGTGTTAAATTTACATGACGTTCTCTACCCTCTATCGCTTATTGGTGGGCATACAAATTATTCTTACGAAATTTGATTTTTCTATCTACTTCATTTTAATCCAGAGGAACCTTTACAGAAACAGCTACATGACACATTTCGTTATAGATACAAAGAGAACAGCGATAGTCAAATGTTTAACAACTGGACGCTATATGCTCGCCTTAAAATTCCATGCTTTTGAAGTACCTACTGAACAATTCCAACCATTAATAACGAATATCTCGGAAATGGCTGATGCCACAAAAAAGTATTTGAAATAAAGTGTGTGTTTTAAAGAGATCTGCGTTTTTATATATTACGTTTACGTCTACCTTTTAATGTTTACCAGTTATGCAAGATTATATAAATTTCCTTCCGAACGAAGATGATTTCACAGGCCATTTCCAGAAAATTCAAGATATTTTTAATAAATTATATTTTAATAAAAATTCATTTTTAGCCGTTTTCAGAAATTTTAAAAATATTTCATGTAAAGGTGGAATTTACTCGAAAACCTTGTTGTATCGTTGGAAGGTACTGAACTTATATACTAAGTTTGGTATTTATAGACTTTTCGTTTTATAGTCATGCTGTTCACATAGTACACACAAACACAGCCATTCCTATACAAACACACACACGTACCTTTTTGTAAAAATGGTTTTGTTCGGATTCAGGGGGCCTCAAAACACGTAATTCCGATGAAATCTCGATATCGAATTTTTGCGAGGAACGCAATACTTTCTCTATCTACTATGTACGTGGTAGAGGAAGCAAAAATTAAACACTTTGTATTTTTATATTCTTTAAAGCCATTTCTACATTTAGATCATATTCCGGAGTTTATCATAGGTTCTTTATAGCTGAAATGTGTATGTGCCAGGTGGATGGCCTTAGATGCGTAGTTACCTTCTGTATCAATCTATTTAATTTCTATTTCCTTAATTCTATGGGAGGAGCATGAGGTCTTGGTATTGAATATCCAAACCAGGGAGAACACGAAAAAACCCCAGTGAAATTGAACGGACTCACGGGGTTTGAATCTTCGACCTTCCAAATACGAATCACAGACGCTTCTCCGTGAGCTATCTCACCCGCTGAACTGTTTTAAGAACATAGGAGTTCTATTTTAATTTATAGTTTTAGTACCAACTATCACGTTGTGACTTGAGACTCTTCTGCTAGGATTCCTTCCATTGACATTTATACAAAAGTGGAGGCTAGGGCTAAGGCTGGTTCACAACCAACGAGAACGAAAAAGTTGAAATACATGTATTCAAATGGGAGTGTTCACAACCGACGGGAAGCTTTCCCGGGCCCCGGGAACGAGAAAGAAGAGTTGCCCAACTTTTAACTTTCTCGTTCTCGGGCACGGCATATTAGATCCATATTGTGCATGTTAGACTCTTCACTCTAGAGATTATTCTAGGCGGTCGTCACATGAAACAGCCACTAGTGCTCTCTATAGCCGCAAGTGGAAACATGAAACTGGAAGAAATAGTAGTAAATGTGCTTCCTAACTTCATCCCAACACCGCAAATCCAATGAGTGTTGATTCCCCTGTGAAGGGGTCATTTGTAGTTTGTTTATATGCAACTCAAAACTGGCTATCACCTAAAAAACAATGGAAAAAGCTACAAAGAACAGCTAAAAGCGATGGAAATGAAAAAAGAACAATAAACGATTTTAATGTATGCCATTAAATAACGGAATGAAAGCTTGGCATAGGTAGGGGGATCGGAAATGTAATGGATATGCATTTAGATAATGTTTACTCCATCGAATTGTGACGCTGGCTTGGCTAAATTGGAAGTAGGTGAAAAAATATCATTGGTCAGTTAAAAACAAATGAAATCCCAATGCGCAAAATCGACTTTCACTTTGTCGATATACATTCCCATTCTCGTTACCGGGCTGTTGTGAACCAATATTTTGCAAGGTGCATTGCTTCCCGTTCTCGTTTCCGTTCTGGTTACCGTTCTCGGGCGGCTGTGAACCAGCCTTTACTGCCTACTGCTTAGTGCAAACAGGAACTCGAGAGGTAGCTGTTCACAACTGGACACAGCTCTATCCTAAATACCCTGGATATTCCAGTATTAAGTATGCGGTCTGACCTAATGAATACTCAATACTGTTCATTCCCTCCATTTAAGGTGACCCTCGGGCCTCGAGAAGGCTTGATAGAAGAAAATACGCCTGATAAAGAATGTGATCAACTTGTGTGGTTCACAGATGCATCCTGTATAGGGACACTCTGGCGCAGGCATATATGACCTATCTCCAAGGACGAATATTAGTATAAGACTTGGGAAATATTGCACAGTTTTTCAGGCAGAAGTATTCGTTATCCTGGGCTGTGCTCAAAGAAGATTTGAGAAGGGGTATCATGATAAAGGAATTCTAATTCTCACACAATCAAACTGCGTTAAAAGTACTTTTTCAGACTAGGTAAAATCAAAACTGGTTTGGGAATGCCTAAATTCCCTGATTGCGCTATCATCTCCCAACAGGCTTGAAATGCGGTGGGTGCCGGAGCATCAGGGCATGTGGCTCAAAGGGTATTGAAATACCCTATGTTGGCCCTAAACCCGTCGTTGGAATCAGTACAGTACTACCAAACCGTGATAAAAGATGGATTAGGGAAAAACGCCAATTCAGGTGGCAAACCTGTCCTGGACAAAGACAAGTCAAGAAACTAGCCTTAGGTCCATGTAACGCTTTCTCCTGAGATTGGAAAGAAGATGAATTAGTAAAGTAATTGCACTATTTCTGAATATGATCACTTCAGGAAACATCTGCGTAAAGTAGGACTCTACAAGGATGAACTCATCTGTAGAATGTGCAAAGAGGAAGAGGACACTGTCTCGCCAATCCTCTTTGACTCTATTCCTGGCAATAAAAAGACCTCTTTCCATAACCAGGGAAGATCTAGGAAAGTATGCTGACTTTGGAGCCAAGATACTGGGAACAGAGGAAACAATGAAAGCATCCTTTACAATGGAGTTGCACGATAAGCCTTTTAGGCTGACATGCGGGAAGTCGATAAAACTCCAACAAAAACCCCACGTCATCTATCTAATCTATCACGTTTGCGAAATACTTCAACATTTAGTAAATAAAGGGCTGACGTTAAGGTTGCCAAGTACATACCTGGAGCTGTTCAGCCATGTTGGTTGTCGACGTATTGGTGGTCGTGGTATCCGGTGAACACGACAAAGGGAATCTGGGCACGGGAGAACCGTTGCTGTTGCTCTCTGTGTCTGTGTTACCCGAGGGCCCGGGTAACATCCAGTACTCAGCCTCAGGCTTCACGACGATGGGACTGCGATGTATCGTACCACTACCCAGATCAAGTAACATCGGTGGCGATCTAGTCGGCATGTCTGAGGAAGCTGTCTGCAGCATCGTGTTGACGTACTCCTCTGGCTGCTGATGATGATGTTGCTCTGTTTTGAGTGGCTGGTCAAGTTGGAAGATTTCTTCTGGTTGGAAGAGTTCGGCGCCCAGAGGGAGGAAGTCATAGGGCTGTTGTTGCTGCTGCTGCTCCTGGTGGTTGATATTGTTACTGAAGTAGCCAGTGTTATTGTTATTGTTATTCTGAGTCTCGTGGAAAGGAAATACGGAGGAAGCGTTGAGCTGTTCTTGTAGCCAGTATGTAGGATCTCCATGATGACGATATTGTGAAGATGTTCCGCCCCCAGGCACATTGTGTAGGAACTGTCCCTGGCTGTGGTTCCCTGACCCTGAGCTTCTGCTGCAGATGCATTCGAAAGGTGGACAGGAACACGAGAAGCCTGCAAAAATAGCAACATATTTTTTGTGAGACTATACTGGATCCAGCCTTATTTAATCCTATGACAACAAACACCTGTGCATATCCTCCAGAAGTCTGCCACCATTGGCGCATCCTATCCCATTCTATTGCTAGTCTCCACCCATTCAAGGTGGAGAACTAAACACAAACACATGTTAACATTTTTAAACTCCACATAATGTGTACATACACAGCCCTTTCTTCATGCAAAACCCATTTATTATTCTCTCCACTTCTTAAAGATTTACCTCTTTGGATGCTTTCTTGCTAACGGACCTATCCTGGCGTCGCTATGATGGTACATTAAACTGTGAGCACGTGGAAGTGTAGCAGACCCCGAACTACACAATCACGTGGTACCAAAAGACGAAAACGAACTTGATACATTCAGGGGTACTCTGGACTAATAGTTGCACTATTTTTAAGAATGTGAATCTGTAAGTAGATTTTTGGTGGACCAAATTGATTATATGTGACGTAAATGAACTGTTATGGTATCCATAATACTTCAGCTACTCCTGGTCGTACTCGGCGGCACGCGCAGCTCCCCTATCGCCCATAACTTTTAACACCTTCAAAGCAACAGTCCACTGGGATCCATTTCCCAGATAAACAATAAAATATGTGTACCTAATTAAAATAAAATAAATTCTGTTCATTGCAATTTTAATATAAAAATTGAGTTCATTTCCTTTGCTTCAATATGTGTTGCTCTCACGTTACCGATAAAAATTCAATAAATACGGCGTGAAAATTAAATGAATGGAGTTTTATTTATGAACGCTCTTTAACTGCGTAAAAGGCCGGTAATTTTGCTCAGAGACCTCATTATCAGGCTTGAGGTTCTGTTACGTGCCGTAAATCTACGACAGGGGACCACCGACTTTACTTCTCTTCCGAAGGAAGCCATGCTAAGGGTTTTTACGCCCGAAAAAAATCCATCGCCCTCCGCCGGGTTTGAACCCGCGACCTCGGGAACTAGAGGCTAGCTGGTAACCACTACACCACGGAGGACGACAATACGGCGCGGACTCAACAGTTCTGCCATCTGTCGTACTATTCGCAAATAAGCTCTTGTTTCTGCCACCAGTACTGCCATCCGATCAGCATTTAATTGCACACAATTAACAAGGTAAGATCGTTTTGTAAAAACTCAAAGTTTTTAAATTATAGTGTGGTCGATCAAAAACATTCGTATGCAATTTGACTATAATGGCAGTAATTAAGACGCTCGTATGGAAATTATGAAACTCGCTACCACTCGTTTCTAAACATACTCGCGTCTTAATTACTACTATTATGGTCTTGTTGCATAATGCACTATAATATTAGATTTTGTCATCACTTTGGATTGGTATTGCTTAATGAAGTATTTCACTGGGAATTATATTTGAGTTGGGAAACATGCCTAATGGGTGCCCTTAGGCTTGCAGCCAAAAACAGAAGACTGCAACTTCTTGTTTTTGTTGACACCAAGAACTGGATACACTATAGAGTCTTCGTACACAACGGAGACAGTTGCACTGCAGCAAACACTCTGCGACGTCATAGTCACGTGCTTCCCAGTCCGTTTCAGAGTGTGTTTGTGTGAACTTGCTTGCTGTTTAACAGTCGCATCTGATAATTCCGAACAATAAATACTCCACTGTGGAGCACCTTCGGAATTAGAACTCTGAAGGAGTCTTCAGAGACATAAAATAAGGTAATATACGTATTATCTAGTACATTAACGTTTAAAACAAAATAATGTTCACCCGAGAATGGTTGCCAAACGTTGCGACCACTCCTCTTGCCCCTTCTCTGCGTTACAACTGTCATCCACCGCCTTCAGTCATGACGGAGACTACAGCTGGCTTACCCGCGTTACGCCTACCAGGGAAACTCATGAAAAACCCAAGGTTAATGTGGGCAGTCAACAGGTATCGAACCCAGAACCTCCCAAATTCTAGTCTCACCGTTTACCGCGAAGCCATCTTCTTAGTGTGATTCTACTTTCTAGCGTCATGGTGCACTTATGAATGTAACCGTCGTTCTAGAACGCGTATTCTGCGAAATAAAATTATGCTTACAGACATTTTTTTTTATTTTGGAGACAGCATGTCAATAATTCCCCCCCTATTTATTGATGACATCTATACAGTAACAAAATTACGTCTTCCCCCACCTTTTTATTTGTTTCATATGAAGTTGCGCTCTTAAGGCTCTTTGCATCTTCACGAATATCAAAAGCATCCACATAAGTAAGTTTCCGATATTATTTGTTGGGTATTGAGTTGATGCATAAATTCGTGGCGTTTTGAAGGTTGCTCAAAATGTCGCACATCGGCTGACCGGTTCATCACACGTGCCAGTGCTCGGGTTGATTGACGTAGATCAGCTTAAAAAGCTTTCCCTGATGGTATTCTACCCATAAATGGCAAAATGTTTGTAGCTGTTTTACGTCCCGATTAAACTCGAATAAAATAATGCATGGGAAGTGTTCGTTTTTCACTTGGTACTGCATGCTCTTTAGCTCACAAATAGCATTTAGTGACACCCACAACAATCATGACTGCCTCTCTATGAACACCAAAAAACCTGCTGTCAACGAGTTACAAGCGCCAACAATTGTTTCTAAAGAGAGCTATACAAGTGGAAAGAAAAGCAATCACATTTCAAACCACAAACATAAATAAAATACTTTATTTCGCTGTCGTGCTAAAAATAGTAAACGCTATGAACTTATGCATCAATCTAACATTACACAGAAAATGCATCTAAAACTCAGTTTTACTTAAAAAATGAGTAATGCATCAAAACTATTACTGAATAATGTTTGAAAGTAAGTTTAAATGGTGCTTACATTCTTACCTTTCTCCATATCAGATATGAGAGGTGGAGGAGGATCCAGCGGACACAATAGCGATCGCGGGTTTGAGTCTGGATTTAGTTCTCCACCTGGCCGCTTCCCCTCCCTTAGCGATAGCAGCTGTAACATTTGTAATAATTTTGTTGAAGTTAGCGTTCAGATACCTACTAGCAGAACAGTGTGATATGATAGTTAAGTTATTTTGTATCAGAATAATTGTAACAATGCCTACAGCTTATTAGGAACCCCCACTTGGAGAAAGTAACTGAGATGCTATATTGGCTGTTATCCTGGTGGGACGTAATATATTGTAAAACGCAAGCGCGAAGCTACCTCCGGGCCGCCGGTAAGCGCATCCCGGCCCGGCACCTGGGTGGGTCCCTCGATCGGCCTCTATTTCTGCAAAGCTTTATATAAATACACATGAAGAATATTTTTCGGGTGTAAAAATTCTTACATGGCTTCCTTCGGAAGGGAAGTAAAACTGGTGGTCTAGATTTATGGCACCT
The DNA here is from genome assembly GCA_030765065.1 of Deroplatys truncata. Lineage (NCBI taxonomy): Eukaryota > Metazoa > Arthropoda > Insecta > Mantodea > Mantidae > Deroplatys > Deroplatys truncata. Next base: position 311,463,127 of record CM060975.1, on the reverse strand, counting down.
AAAAGAAGCTCAAGCCCGGTAAACAGGCCTCTAAGCAAAATCTCCGGTCTTTCACGGCCAATATGGAATGGGACGCTAAGAACCATAGTAGGTAAGTTAAAGAGCATCCATAAATAAAACTCAATTTAATTTAAATTCGTTCCGAATGAAGAGGGGTTCATTAGTAATGTATGTACAAAAGTTTACATTATGTAAAATACGCTTTATGAGCCTAACTGCAGTTGTATTTCAGCTCCGTTCCCATTTTTGAACAGAGAGGTTCGGATGGTGGATATATAAATCGAACACGAGACGTATTAATTCGCACCTCTGCACAGATTTAAAGAGGGTGGTCCAGTATATAATTGATTAACCGATCTTCTTGGGCGGTCCGTTTAATTTGTATTCGACAAGTTATTGCTTGCTACCAACAGAAGCTGATTTAATTGCAGAAGTTAGGGCGAGAAGGCGGACCCTGTCCTTCCTCATACTTTACCTTTCGGGTATCATAGTGCTGTAACAGAGGTTATGGAAAATACTCCGGAGTGACTGTATGCTTGGAGCAGATCCATTCCCCTAGATCGCAAAGTGTTTCCACATTTATGTAACCACGTATCTCTAAGGCTGACTTGAAACAATCCCAAGAAACAAACACGAACCGAGACCGATGTTATAATCTATGTGAAATGAAGAACGGGTCACAAATAACCTCTCTTAATGAATTCTACTCTAATTAATATAAACAAATAGGCTATATGATGTAACTTGTAGAGAGAGGGTTGGGCGAGAAATGAGTTACCTGCTACAGCGCTGAAATGCATAACAACCACAATATTGCAACAAATGAAAACAACAGTTGTTGCTAAATACACTTTATTTGCCACTTAGGTGTTCTGCGTAGCACAAACTTTACACTTAAGACACTCAGAACAGAACACAATGACCCATCGAATCACAACTGAACTGCTGTCAGCACATTCCAAACTCTTCGACTTCTTGACGGCATTTTGTAACTTCTTAACTGCTCGGGCAATAGCAGCCCCTTATGTAGACACCGGATACAAAGCGGAACGTTCTGGAATGGGAAGTTACTAGAACTTGTCCAAAGGAATCTTCTGGAGCAGTAATTACCCAAACTGCAGGTATTATTCCGAAGGGACCGATCATTAGCGCACCCAGCTGCCCAAGTAGGCGAGTCGGGATGCCACGGTCACAACATTTATGTCAAACGTTTGTTCTGAAGTAGATGTAGAAGCGAAGTGAAAAATTATTGCCGCCAAGAGAATGTTATTTCGAAATATTTGTTAATTTCAATAATTACTTGACGTTTAGATACCAGAATAGTAACTATTATTATTATTATTATTATTATTATTATTATTATTATTATTATTATTAGTGGTGGTGGTGACGGCGACGGTGTGACTCTGTAGTTTTTAGTGTCACTTCAATGTATAGGTATATTGAGCTCTTAGTGTGAATGAAAACTTCCTGAGATGTTAGAAATGGTGGATACAGAACGACAATATTTACCTCTCTTATGATAAGGTATGTGCTTATTATCATTGTTATTGTGACTATGAAAACGTAAAGCGGTCGCGGGGATATTATAATGGTTTCGGTAGGAGTCCAAGCCGGTGGCCACAGTGTGAAGGAAAAGTACTATATTAATCACGTGCTATATTTCACTGAACATTAAAAAATACATACCCTATACTTGGTAAACTACTATTCGGGATATATATCTCTAGCGTTGTTTACCTGCGGCCAATTAGCAACTGTCCTTGTTGTGTATAGCGAGTACAGGCTACGTTAACAGCGCCACCGAGTAATAAATGTACTAATTCAAGAATGGATGAAGAAATGCTATTAAATATATCTTATTACTGTTTACTGCACACTGCACCTTATCCATGGTAGAGCGTTCATTGTTTAAGAAAAATCTATGCACCTTAAAGCGTATGTCATTTTTCACAAAGTCGCCACTTCCTAAAACATTGCACGTCTATTCCTTTTTCTGGATTTTCACAGTTTCTTCTCCTTCGTTTCCTTCTTCACATTGAGAACAGGATTCACAGACCCACTAGTTACATCCGATGTTAATGTAATGGCATCCTTAGTAATAACAGTCAAGAAGTCCAATACATTCAAAACTGTCTTTTACCATTTTAAGGTCTTTATCAGCCCTGTGTTTAATTAGATTGCTCTGACCGGCTATGTACTCAGCTATGCGCTATAAACAATATTATATTAGCACGACCGTTACCTCGCTCCAGTAAACAACGTCAATTATTTAAGCTATTTTTAAGTGAAACATTATTAAAATACTATGCTCATTCACTGTCCTTATTATTTGAAGTCCAAAAAAGCTTTTTTCTTCACACTGTGGCCATCGCACGCCGGACGCCGCAGCTCGGACTCCCGCGTAAACGGTTATATCCCCGCAACCGCCTCACGTTCTCATAGTTACAGTTTCAATGATAATAAGCACATATCTTATCATTAGAGATGTTGTCCTTCTCTATCCACACATTTTTGGCATCTTCTCAGGAAATGTTAATTCGCACTCGAGAGTTCAGTATCCAAAGTTGAGTGAATTTCTTTCTAAAAAAAAGAGCATCAGTCGAGAAATTCACTCAATTTCGGATATTGAACACTCCAATGTGAATGAAAATATCCTGAGAAGATGCCAGAAATGCGTGGATAGAGAAGGATATTTCTAATACATCTTATGATAAAGTATTGCTTATTATCATTGTAACTGTAACTATGAGAACGTGAGGCGGTTGCGGGGATATGATAGCTGTTTCGGAGGGAGTCCGAACTGTGGCGACCGGCGTGCAAGCAGCCGTGCGGAAGCCACGGCGTGAAGGAAAAGCAGCGTATTAAGACATACTAATTGAATTGTACACTAATGCTTGTTCCCATAGCTTGTTCCTTACCTTAGAACCCAAGGCGGCCTCTCTAGCTAGCAACACCGCTAAACCTCTCACGCGCCGTCCAGCACCCAAACTTCTTCTGGCTTCAGACGTGGATTTGGCTTCTGGTCTCGGATGGTCGTGTACTCCTTTTGCCTGAAATCGAAAACATTACTTCGTCTCAATTTGAAGCCAAGGTTTGATGTATCTTATAATCGCAAACACGTTAATTTATTGTTTCTTACTTAGGTAAATCCATAAACATGCATACATAAAACTAAGCGAGATTAATCTTGCAATTACAGCATACCTTAGGTCCCATTTAGAGAATAGGTTGTATGGCAACTTAATTACTCTCTCTCTCTCTCTCTCTCTCTCTCTCTCTCTAAAGGGGTAGGTGGTTCTAATGGGGATCTAAGTAAACAAATCCCTTAGCATTGAATGTTTACATATTCAAATACCAAGCGGTCGCTTTGTAACCCGGCCACGATTGCGTGTATGCGTGATTCGCTTGCACTGTGGTGACCTCGGTATGTCCCGTTCAAGGTTACTCTTTATCGGCTGTGAATGTCAACTGTCACTTTGATGTAGGTTTGTGTAAACATATCGGATACTTCAGATTATATAAGCAAATTAAATACTGAATACAAACTATTGTCACCAGTAACAATGAGAAATTGAGAACCAACGGAAGTATTATAAGAAAATAATAGGAGTACAATGAAGATTTGAAAAGGAAAACGAGTCAGCACTTGAAACACTGTCTAACTGAGAGAGAAAGAGCTAGTATGCCTTATCCCACGTTCTTTCCTAGACACTTTGAACATGTCCTATATCCCCTACCACTCGCAAGAAAGAAGTGGTTGATCTGCGATAACCTCCTGAGAGGTCACAAGACTTACCTGAAAGAATATTGCGTGGTCAGTGTGTCTCCAGAAATGTGTGACTGGGTAGCCACAATGTCCACGACAAGCCAGTATCTCCAGTCGACCTGTGCACTGTCTGTTTGGACACGGTTTACCTGTAACAAAACGGGACTTGAGGTTGGGGTACAACAAGTACTGTATTTCATCCAATAATTCCAGAAATGCACATATTTTGAGGTCCCATGAACCCAAAAAGCAACCATTTTTACTTTCTGTACCACATACACAGTATATAGTGAAGCTATTGCATTCAACCCTAAAATTCGATACCGAGATTTCACAGGAAATGCATGTTTTGAGGCCCCTGAATACAAAAAGGGTCCGTGTGTGTCTGTGAACAACATAACTCAATAATGAAAGCTTGGATAAATATCAAACTTGGTATTTAAGTTCAATATCTTCCAAGGATGAGATACGAAGATTTTCAAGAAAATCCCCCATCCCAAAGTAGGTACCCTTTACATGGAAGACATTTCGAACATTTTGATTTCCTAAAAAAAATGGCTCTAACGATTGTGATTAAAAATACTGTAGGTATGTTAGACATATTTATGACAAATAAAATGTATATTTTGAATTTTATGGAAATAGCCTGTGAAGTCCTCATCATTCGGAAGGAATTTTGTATAATCTTGTATAATCGGCAAACGTTAAGCGATATACGAAAACGTACTACACAGATAATGCAGCTACTAATGTAGTTCTTTAAAACAAGCAGTTTATTCCAAATAACTATGTTTTGTGGCATCAGCCATTTCCGAACTATCCGTTATTAATGGTTCGATTTGTTCAATACTTTGTCATTCTTTTAAGTCCCATGGATTTTCATTTGTTTTGGCGATTGCATGGAAACAGTATAGACATGTAAGGCCAGCGTATAGTGTCCAGTTCTTAAACATTTAACTATCACTGTTTTCTTTGTATCTATAACGAAATGTGTTAATGCAGCTATCTCCAGAAAGGGTTGCCTCGATTTAAATGAAATAGATAGAAAAATAAACTTTCGGAAGAATAAAAAGTATACCAGAGAGTAGAGCATGTGAATGTAATACATCAGATTTTAGAAATGGTTCGGTGAGAGAGAGAGAGTCAAACATATGCAAAATCTTCATTAATTTTTATTTTTTCAAAAACGGTTGTGATTAAAATACTATTGTGACGGTTATCGCTCTATTTTACAAAAATGTGGTAAATATAATTCTATTTATTTCGAGATATTGAGGACAAAATGTTTTAAGCAAATCCATGAATTTGGCTTTGGAATTCTTGCGAGTGATTTCCTGGATTCTTGTGTAAGCGGGGATTATGTCATATTATTTTAGGAGTATGGTCACCTCAGGTGGAGAGATTAAGCAAATCATGCTGACACCGCTTACGTCAGTACGGTCTAAGGCACATTGTCAGCATACTCCTTAGGCATTTACACTTAAGGTTTTTTTTGACGGCTCGGGCTCTGCCTATCACTTACCTAGCAGGACTCTGTGACGGTCAGCTCTTTAAATTCATTTTGAGCTAGTTTCCAACTTCGACGTAGGCCCTAGTCACGATGAGGATGGAACGCCGGACTTCTTCCGTGTACCAGTTAAACTCAAAAGCTGTCTAGCTCTCTCCCTCTTGCAATGTAGGTTAGGTTATTTATAAGAAAGGTTAACGTCTCTCTTGGAATCAGAATTACACATCTAATAGTGTCATCCTTCACCACTCCTCCAACTCCCTGCAACTCTCAATGAAATTCCTTTCCGTCACCCCGGCTAGGGGGTGTAGACGTCTCATTTAGTGAAGCCGCCGTGGCATTGTCACATCTGGTACAGGCGCCTGTTTGGACAAAGTGGCGTTATATCACATCTGGTGGCTTTGCCGTCTCAAATAGAGGCCACAATATATTTAAGATGTTCGTAAGACAAAATCTGTATCTTGAATTTTCTATAATTGTGTAGATATTATCGGGTAACCATCAGAGTTAAACAAAAGGTTATTTCATTAAAAACGTAGATATCGTTAAAATACATAATTTATTTGTAGAATTAATCATTTCAGAGGTATTAGTTTGAGTTTGTCGATATATTTACATGTTTTGAACTGTCTTAACTAGTTCGATGGTGCTTCAAAGTCATTGTTTAGCAATCCGCTTCTTATTGCTTCAGCCTCCTGTATCTCTCTTGTACCTATAACGAAATATGTAATGAAAGTATTTCTGCAGAGATTTATCTCGATTAACGCGAGTTAGATAGAAAAATAAGCTTTCATAAGGATAGTTTGTACAATAGATAAAAATAAACTTTATTTGGTAGAGAAAGTTGTTCAGAGTAACACATCAAGTGCTTAATAAACAGAAAGAACAAACTGTATTACAGTTTACATGTTTTGGACTCTTTCCAGGATTGTTAATGTCAATAGTTTTAACTTTTTTTTAACTGGACTGGTTTTTCAACATTTTCGTGAGTGGTGTATACAAAATTATTTGGCATGCATTTAGTAGAGCAAATATTTTGTTGCAATAGCCAAAATAAACGTGAAAATGGGTTTTCATCTGACAGAGGGGGACAAAAAGTAAAAGTGAGAATTTGTCAAATTTTTATGTATTCAACTTCCTAAACAATGTCTCAGTTTTAGGACTTCACAAATTTATTTGTCAATTAAGTTTAATGACATATTAAGGTAATTATGACAAAATATTAAAGTGCAGACGAATACTTTTTGGAGTTGGTGCACTTGAACCGAGCGAGATGACTCCGCGGTAACGTGCGAGACTCGTATTCCTGGATTCGATTCCCAGCGACCGTCTGCTCCGACCATGGGTTTTTGTGGTTTCTCCTGGTCGGTAGGCGAATACCGGAATGGTTCTTCTATCACGACTTTCCTGTCCATTATTTTCATCTGTTCCAAGGTTGAAGGAGCAAGCGACCGTGTTGCGGCTGGGCGGTGGTGGTGGCTTTGAGAAGGTTTCTCCCTGGCGTCACGAAAAAGGCTGCACATAAGGGGATCCCCGGAGGTTCGATGCTTGTGGAGGGGCTTGAGGGACGTCGGATGAGTTCAATCTGAAAACGTTAGGGTCCCCGCCCATGCTTGTGCACGTCGTCTAGCGGATCTGGTTGTCCTTCGGGTCTCTCCCCTCAGCCCTCTCTCCCAGTGGTCGCGTTCGAAGCACACAGGGCCAAATTGGCGTACGTGCCCCTCCATGATAGGTATGTACCTTACCTTTTACTACAGCTCCCACGTAACAAATAAACTAGATGACATCTTATCACTCTTTATTATTTATTTTTCTGCAAAACGCTGCATAACAGACGTTATAAGCATAATGTTTCTAATGCGTTTTATTTACAATATTTCGATAGGATGAATATTTAAAAAGTAATAACAGTTTTTCCATTACTGTTATTCATCTATATTCGATCAAACTAAAAGCGGTCGGTCTCTTGAGCAGTTAAATTTTTTCAGAGTCCCTTCGAGTGAGCGCGCGGTTCACAACCGTCAATTTCTGTGCGCCGCCAAATAAATTGACCGCGTGTATACAAACCAGTTCCATGAGAAACAGTATAGTTCCGATCACATAACAAACATAAGGAAGAGGTACAAGTTTGTGTACCGTTAAACTCTTTACTTGGGTCTTAATTTTATTGACACCCCAGAAAAAATCCGTTTTATTACCAGTTTTATATTACTGACATGTAAACCGTACAGAGAGAAGGATGAGAGTGATGAGGGGGGAGAAAGAGGAAGAAACAGCGAGAAACTGGGAGAGCGACAGAGAAATATCCCCTCATTGAACGCAATAACGCAAGTATACAATAAAACTTCGTCCTCCGTGGTCTAGAGGTACCATGCTAGCCTCTAGTTCTCAAAGTCGCAGGTTCAAACCGGCGGAGGGCGATGGCTTTTTTGTGGGCGTAAAAATGTTTGACATGGCTTCCTTCGGAAGGGAAGTAAAGCCGGTGGTCCCGTGTCGTAGATTTACGCCACGTTATAGAACCTCAAGCCCGATAAAGAGGCTTCTGAGGCGTCCTTGACGCCCAATATACAATGGGACGCTAAGAACGTTAGAAGTTAAAGAGCGTTCATAAATAAACCTTAATTTATTTTTCAGGCAATAAACCGGATTCCTGTGCAAGCCAGAACTGAAAACATTTTGGAAAGCAAGTTAATATTTAATGTTTTAGTCTCGACTGAGCATTACAAGCTTATTGGAAGTTTCACTGCCGCACAAGCGAGATGTGTGTGTTAATGAACCCTTCCTTACCTTGCTGTTTCTTGCGCGCCTTGTCGCAAATGGCAGGTCTGAGGTGAACTTTCTCTCCAGAAGGGAGTGCACATCTCAGAGAACACACCAGCACACCCAGACAGGACTTCTTCAAGATGTGCACGTTGTGATTGTTGGTGTTGCGCATTGCCCAGCCAGAAGCGTGTCTCTTGGCCTCCTCGCTGCTAGCAGGGTACACTAGCCTACAGTGTCCGTCTGCCCACTCTTCCCACCGGTCGAACTGCTCCACCTGCAACGTCCAAAAATGTGCTATTAAAATCACATCAACATAGTTGTATAGCTATCCTAAGAGATAGAGCTTCTTCCTTTATTTGCCAGAAGTGGTTTTGCAACACTTGCAAGTTTTGGTTTGGTTTTGTTTAAAGGCGCTCAACTTCTAGGTCATTAACGCTCTTCTAAAACAGATCATGGCAAAGGACAGAGATGACAATCAGTAGAAAATTTCCTAACAAAAGCCAGAGATAAAGCTGAATAAAAAAAATAAATAAAATCCAAAAATAAATAAAAGCAAAAGTCAGAGATAAATATTAATATAAGGATCATAGTAAAAGCCAGAGATACATATCAATATAGAAATATAGCACAAGTCATAGATAAATACTGAACCGATCAATATAAAACACCTTTTAATAAGATGACCAAATTCGCACTTGGAAATTTACGTGCGCAACAAAATTAAAAACCCTATCAACCGCTTGCTTATCATCCGCTAAGAGCTCTGCAAAACTGTCCGTCAGTTGCAGAGAGTCCCGAAGATGTGCTAGAGCAATACACTCTAGCAACACGTGACGGACCGAAAGACCTTCGCCACAAAGCGGACAAATAGGAGCAGGGTCACCCTTAAAAAGGTAACTGTGCATAAAATTGCAATGGTCAATACGCAACCGAGCCAAAATCACCTCCTCACGACGAGATACACGAGAGGAAGTTACCAGTTTATCGGAATGTGCTTCACTACTCTAAGCTTATTTCCGCGGAGAGCTAACCACTCCTCGCGCCAGCACGACAGCACCGCTCACCGCACAACAAGCCTAAAGTCTTCCCACGTAACACTGGGTTCTGTGGTTGCCGCCTTAGCTGCCAAATCCGATTCCCCGGAAGACAACGTGACCAGGTATCCGAGCACACTCCACATTAACGCTTTAGGCGACAATAAGATACCTTTCATATTTAGTGTTGATATTACATGGCATTTGCATAAGTTGAGAAATAAACGAACGGCGACTTAACATCTCAAAGTACCTACATTGCTTAAAATGTAGCAACATTTAAATCAACACCAGGGAATGTTTCGTGAATGGTTAAGCTATAAAATGCTTTAGTTCACGTAGCTAGGTTCTATATTTAAACGAGAGGTACATTTTTCTGCAGTAAGATTTTATCTTTGTTATGGTTTCCCTGGAACCTCAAACTCAGTGAAGATGGAGATGACTTCACTGGCTGTTTGAACAAATACATTTTATTCGTCATGCTATGTTATTACTTTCTCCACCACGCACGTAATAGCCAGAGAGGATATTGCATTCCACCCAAAATTTCGATAGCGAGATACATGTTATGAGGCCCACTGAATAAAAGAAAATCTATTTTAGAAAAATGTCCGTGTGTGTCTGTGAACAGTACAACTCAAAAACGAAATGTTGGATAAATACCAAACTTGGTATTTAAGTACAGTACCTCCCAAAGACGCGACAGAAGAAATCCCCCACCCCAACTACCCTTTACTTACATGAAATCTTTTTCGAATTTTGTTATTTTCTAAAAATGGCTCAAACGTTTATGGTTAAAATATCATGTATTAAAAATATTTACATGACAAAATGTATAGGTTTGTTGAATTTTCTGGGTATAGCTTATAAAGTCCTCTTCATTCGGAAGGAAATTTATATAATCACTTATTGCTGGTAAATGTTAAGCGATAGATGAAAACGTACTACACAAAAAATGTAGATCTCTTTAAAACACACAATTTATTTCAAACAAATTTTATTGTGGCACCAGTCATTTTCAAGATGTCCGTTATTAATAGTTCGGACCGTTCAATACTTATTCTTTTAAAGTCCTGTCAACATTCAGTTGTTTCTCGCGATGTCAAGGAAACAGTATGGAATTTTAAGGGCAGCATATAGCGTCCAATTGTTAAACATTTGACTATCGCTGTCCCCTTTGTATATATAACGAAATGTGTAATGTAGCTGTTTCCGGAAGTGTTTATCTCGATTAAAATTAAGTAGATAGGAAAATAAACTTTCGTAGCAAGAATTTGTACAATCACTAATAAGCGATAGAGAGTAGAAAAAGTTACGTGAATGTAACGCATCAGATTTGGAGAATCTGGTGTGGTGCACTCTCAGAGTTTTCTCTATCCATTATAACTTTACATATGTGTTACACAGCTGGTGTATTATATATAATATTAATTAAAACGAGATTCTTCAATTTTCTGATACGAAAATGATTTCGAATTAAGCAATAAGTGATTAGTTACACTCAGTTTTTAAAATGTTTATAACCAGAAAAACATTGTTTCAGGAATTCAAGAATTAGAAATGAGTTTTTGCGGCACACAAAAAAAAAATAAGAATTGCAAACTTTCAAGCACTTTCCGTCATATGACGTATTTGTATTTGGGAATATTTAGATCCTGAGCATGGAATGTTCCAAAAAAGGAAAAGAAAATGAGAATTTGTATGCACTCATGGATATGACATAACACAGGCCTACTGGTACTTACACGTGGAATGCTGGTATCGTTGATGTCCCAGTCTGTATTCTGATGATGGTGTCGACTGGCGCTGGTCGCTAGACGGCAGTGACTGTTGCTCATAGCCGGGGGCGGTGAGCCTGATTCCCTCCTGGTCCTGAAAACATTCAACAGTTATAGTGAAACATTTCGTGATGCACGTCACATTCAATATTTTCGGGCACAGTTTTAAACTGGACGTTGATCATTTTCATCGCCATTTAATACCCAGCACCCAAATCAAAGCCAGCTCACACAGAACAAGATAATTTAAAGGCAAGGCGAAAGAAACTAGGTAATATTTGAGAATAATATAAGAAGATGGCTCCACGGTAACGTGTCGGCTCACATTCGGGAAGTTCCGGGTTCGATTCCCGTCGACCAGCCACTCTAACCTTGGGTTTTTCGTGGTTTGCCCTGGTCGGTGGGCGAATACTGAAGTGGTTTCTCGTCTACCACGATTTTCTTTACATCATTTCCCTTTCATTTTGTTTCCTTCTCAGGTGCTTCATGCGCGGATGCTTGCTTAAAGGAAAGAGTACTCCCCGTGGACATTAGAGGGCTGCTTGGTCAACTGGCCGTTCATCGATCTCTCTAGGCAGCTCCAGCAGTGGGACGGATCTTTGAGACTGGAAATGTTAGGGACTTCCGCGCTCTTTGTGATCTATCTGTGTGCGGCATGGCCTCCTGTGGTTCCTTCACTTCATTTCTTCGTCCTGGAGGGTGTTAGCCATAATAGATCTATGTAGATAATTCACAGTGCGTGAGATGTCCCTCTCCATTGTATAACCTAATCCTCTACCTCTCTACTACAAGAAGAGAGCTGCGTACGAGGGGATACTGGCAATTTTTAGAAGGTCATGTTTCTAAAAGCAAACGAAATGTTTTTATACCTGACAGCTTGTTTCTAATGTTTTGCGTGTTGAATGCCATGTAGTTTCCTTTATTTGCTCTAATAGTTGGTTAATTATCATCATTTAAAGATTTTGTGTTTGCCCAAAAATGAATTTGACTAGAGAATATTTCCGGGCTATTACTTTTTACGATTTTAAGTCCTCATTAACGCCTAAACAATGTGAAGATTGGCTTAGAAAGGCATTTGGCGAAGAGAGCAATTTATAATTGGCACAGCGAATTCAAAAGGGAACTTTTTTTTTCTTTCTTTCCTAGTGATGAATATGGTGAAGGACGCCCAAGAACTGCTGTTACTGATGAAAATATTGCCACTGTTCGAGCAATGCTTGAAGAAGATCGACGGACATCTTATGTATTTATTCGGGCGACATTGGACATTGGTATGAGTCAAATCTAAAACATTTTACATCAATAGTTAGATGTGAGAAAACTTCGTTGTCGAAGGATTTCGTAAAAACTGACTCCCGATCAAAAAGAACAACGCATTGATTGGTGCAGAAAAAAACTGGAAGAATTCCAAGGTGACACTTCAAATTTGGCTCGGAATATCGTCATTGGCGATAAATCTTGTATTTATTGTTATGATCCTGAAAAGAAAAGTCAATCGGCTCGATGGATTTTTCGAACAGAAACTATACCTACAAAAGTCCGAGGAATTCGCAGTGCTGGTAAGAAGATTGTTGCTAGCTTTTTATTTCGATATTGCTATTATAGCATTATAAGATACACGTACTGTAGTGCACAAATGTCTGTTTGCCGCAAATTTTTGAAAAAGTTCATGGAAAATGCCCAAAAGGAAAAATAATGTTACATGATGACAACGCATTATCGCACACAGAAAAGCTAACATCTGAGTATCTGGAAGCCCTAAAGGTCAGCACTATGGACTCTCCACCATACAACCCTGAGCTAGCACCTTGTTATTTCCTTTTGTTTTCAAAAATTAAAGATAAAATGCGTGGAAACACTTCATCAGATGAAGCAGTGGAACATTGTACAAACCTGGTTTCTGAAGTGCTTCAGGAAGAGTGGCATCATTGCTTTAAATTTGTTAGAATTCTAAAAAAAATTCAGTGTTGTCCTCGTACATAACCTTCGTTTCGGAGCCTGGCAATATTACGGGGAATTGCTTGCCCTACACTGCGCTGCTTCTAACCGGTTCTGTTCACTCTCTGTGTGCCGGCTAATCAGTTGACGCGAAGCTTGTGCTGTACAGAGGTTGACACGTTATGACACCACATTGTTATAGTGTGTTAGTGCATTTATAATGCCAACAATTCTGTATACTTCAGCACACAATCTTCATGTATGATTCCTATGTGACAACAAACTCTTGTAGAGAAGTGAGACGGCGATATACAGACAGTTTCCATTCTGTTTGTGCGCCTCACAGAGAAACAGTTTGTAATCTTGTGTATAGATGTAGGGAAACGGGATCTATTTTTGTTAATAAACAGAACATAAATCGTCGTGTCGTCACAAAGGAAAAATGACATCGCAGAAAACTTGTGTTTATCCGACTGTTCGTTTCTGAGTTATGCTGCTCACAGACAGACACACACACACCCACCCACACACACACACACATACACACCACACAGACACACACGGACATGTTTCCAAAAATGCTTTTTTTTGGATTCAGGGGGTCTCAAAACATATATTTCCGGTGAAATCTCGGTATCGAATTTTTGGGTGGAATACAATACTTCCCCTACTTACTATACGTAGTACAGAAAGTAAAAACTGCTTAAGGTTTAAATCTTTTTTCTGAGACAACCAGAGTAGTGAATAAAATTCTATGTGACACTTTTGCTCATTAATACACCTGATTAGTTAGCATAATTAAAATAAAATATAATAATTGTTATATAAGTCTACGTGGAAAAATGTTCGTTATTTTTTATCTTCTCAAATAAAATGTCTCTAGCGATTTTAATAAAAATAAAATTACTGAGCATAATGTATATAAGTTTCTATTATTGGTAAGATATAAGAAATAGACAAAAGCTCACTGTACAAAAATGCAGATCTCATGAAAACGGACAATTTATGTCAATTCAATTTTTTGTGGCTTTGACCATTTTTACTTCCTCTACCACGTAGTTTCATAGTAGGTGGAGAAAGTATTGCATTCCACCCTAAAATTTTATACGGCGATTTCACCGGAAGTACATGTTTTGAAGCCCCTGAATAAGAAAATACTTTTTACAAAAAGGTCCGCGTGTGCTTGTGGACAAGCATAACTCAAGAAGGAAACGTGGGATAAACACCAAACTTGGTAGTTAAGTTCAGTACCTTCCAAAGATGCGACACGAAGCTTTTTAAGAGAATCTCCCCACCCAAAGTACCCCTTACAAGTAACATCTTTAGAAATATTTTATTTTCTAAAAACTGTCTCTAACGATTTTGATTAAAATATCATATATTAAAGATGTTTACATGAAAAAAGTTATGTATACCTTGAATTTTCTGGGGATAGCTTGTGAAGTCCTCTTCATTCGGAAGAGATTTGTGTAATCTTGTATAGGTAACTGCTAAACGTTAAGCGATAGACGAAAAACATACTGCACAAAAATGCAGATCTGTATAAACCACACAATTTATTTAAAACAACTTTTTTATGGCATAAGCCATTTCCGAGACATCCGTTATGAATGGTTCGAATTGTTCAATACTTAGACATTCTTTTAAACTCCTGTCGATTTTCAGTTGTTTCTCGCGATGTCATGGAAACAGTATGGAATTTTAAGGCAGCATATAGCGTCCAGTTGTTAAACATTTGACTATCGCTGTTCCCTTTGCATCTATACGAAATGTGCAATGCAGCTATTTCCAGAAAGGTTAATCCCGATTAAAATGATGTAGATAGAAAAATGAACTTTCGTAAGAATAGTTAGGTACGCACTAATATACGAGAGGTTAGAGAAAGTTATGTGTATGTAACATCAGATTTTTGAGAACTCCGTTGCTCTTGCTTTGAATTTCGCAATACACTATATACACATAATATTGGTCGTCGCGCTTGGTCGTCGGTCATTTTAGTCTTCCTGTTGGCCTAGCCAACGTTTTGGCAGACGACGCGCGTGCTGTAGAATGTCTTTTACGTTTTATCAGTGACATTGGTTTTAGCCGACGCATTTGATGCGCTGAGCGTCTTTTAGCTTTGTAATTTTATATTGTCTTTTTAATGGGGTCTCTACTCCCCGGTGGATATATGACGCTCATGTCCCTCGCATTCTACGGTTCTTGACACGTTGTTTTACCCTTTTATTGACCATGATTTTAGTGTGGTAGTTCTTATAATTTGATGTGTTGTTTTTTAGTGTTTTCGACCAAGCGGGTTTGTGTGTGGTTTTTTAGTTTTTGGCTTTTAAATTTTATATTTTATACATTGTACGGGCGCTTATAACCTTAGCTGTTGAGCGCCCTTAAACCCCATCTCATCATCATCACGTCGGTCATTTGTTTCTCGTGATGTCATGCAAAGAGATTGGAATTTCAAATCCATGGCATACCGACCCACTTTTTAAAAAACTGACTAAACATTTATCTCGATTAACATGAAGTAGATCGAAGGATAAGACTTTGTAGTTTGGAGAAGGATATAAGAATAGCGATAATGGGTAGAGAAAGTGATGGGAAAGGAAACGTCGTTAATTTAAGATGAGGAAATGCGTCGCAGTGTGCACATAGTGAAGGCGAGTGCAGCAGACGCATGGGCAGTAAACAGGACCAGACCGTCTGATGAGGGAATCCCCGTACACAAAACCGGTCCGTCTGGTTGTGTACTACCGCAGAGATAACTCAATGAATGGCTACGGTACTTTGTCCCCTTCAGTGGTGTAACTTTCATTCACATCACCGCCGCAAATAACCATTTCAGACCCCCTGTTTCAAAACACAAATACCACTCACATGACTTCCTCTACCCGCAATTGCTTATTGTTTTCTTTACCACGTACATAGAAGGTACAGAAAGTAGACCTGAATTCCACTAAAAAAAATCGATACCGAGATTTCACTGAAAATGCATGTTTTGACACCCCCTGAATAAGAAAAACACACTTTTAGGAAAAGTTCTGCGTGTGTGAACTGACTTTTTTCTAAAAATTACTTATTTATTTATTTACTCAGGGGACCTCAAAAAGTTTATTTCCACCGAAATTGGACCAGTTTCGAGTAATAGGGTGGAATACAATACTTCCCCTACTTACTATAAGTAAGTGACTTCCTCTGCCGATTATAAATTTGCAGACATTCGTTACTGTTCATATAAAAAGTTATTCTTCTATCCACTTAAAGGCTATTTACCAAAGTGTTTGGCAATCGACATCTGTGCCAATCTTATAAAGAGAAAATGTGCTCGTATGTATGAACATGCAAGGATAGCGAAGTTATGAAATTTGGCATAGGCAGTATAACGCATCTTAGGCACCACTTAGAAAATAGTCTACATATGCTAATCACGTTCTCCAAAAGGGGAGGTTCCAATGGGGGTAAACAAAATCCAAATATCACGCTTGTTATTTTTTGAAGCGTTTGCATAACAAAAGTTTATAATCATAATGTTTTGATATGTTTTGTTATTTACAAAATTTCTATAGGATGAATATGCAAGAAGTTATAACAATATTTGGTTGCAATAAATTCGTGTACATAACCAGTTACTAAGAGAAAGAATAGCTACAGTTCCTATCACATAACAAGCGTAAGAAAGAGGTAGACGTTTGCGTGGGTACTGTTAAAACTATTAGTTGCGTTTAAGTTTTTTGGTCGAGTACACTATAATATGCTGATTACATGTGACGTAACTCAACTATTATGGCATCCATTATACTTCAGCAACTCATTATGATCTTACTGGGCGGCGCGGGCAGTCCCCCTATTGCCCATACCTTTTCAAATCTTCCACTGGGGTCCATTCCCCAGATAAAGAATGTCATATGTGTACCTGCTTAAAGTAACATAAATTCTGTTCATTGTATTTTAATATTCTAATTGGGTTCATTTCCCTCGTTTCTATATATGTTGCTCTCACGTTACCTGCAAAAAAAATCAATAAATACGACATGGACTCAATAGTGCTGTCATTCGTTGCACTACTCGTAAACATGCTGAGGGCCCTGCCATCAGTGCTGCCATCCGATCAGCATTTAATTACACAGAATTAATAAGATAAGATGTTTTTGTACAAACTCAAAGTTTTGAAATTATAGTGTGGTCAACCAAATACAGTCTATGCAACATGACTATAAGGGTAATTAAGACGCTCGTATGAAAATTGTGAAAACTTGCTAGTTTCATAAACATACTCGCGTCTTAGTTACTACAGTTATAGTCTTGTTGCATAGCATACATACTATTTTAGTACACGCTTTCTAAAACAGCTGCTTGTCGGACTGTTAGCACGCCGAAAAGTAATACTTTAGCGCTCTAATAAACAAAATCCAGGTAGCATTGACAGTCTTACTAAATCTAACAGGGTTTTAAACAAAATACCTACTTGATCACAGAACAAGAAATATAATCCAACATTATTTGTGTTAATCGTAACCAGTCTTTAAATGCAAATATCCCTTCTCATACTGCTGCCGAGATTTTGCTGGCAGCAGCTCCGATTGAAATTTCCTTGGGATTTTCACCCATATTCTCAGTCACAAGCTTGTAGTTTAGAAACGAGTGCTCAGAACAAGCACTGCCATGTACATCCACATTTAGTATTGTTATGGTCAACGCTTCCTAGGAGGCGTTGGTACGGTTCATTGTGTAGGATTCAGGCGGCTGTGAGAATATGTCAATAAATGACTGACTATGCCTTTCATATTTATGCAGTACTTATATTACATTTATTTTATTTAATATAATTCAGAGAGCTTTTATTAAAATCTGTTGTATGCACCACGTAGATAAATAGTTATTATTAACCACTCCAGAAAAACGTTTTATTAACGCTTTTCTAAACGTCATGACATACTGGCGTGCACAAAATGTGGCCCATAATGGAACGCAGCTGTCTATATTGATACTAACAACCTAGCTCCTCCCTCTACCAGCATGACCAGCTCTGTTTTTCAAGTATTGTTTTAGGCACTAGATTGGCAGGGTACTTTACCTCCCCCAAAATGTGGCCGAACTGCTGGTGGGTAATATTACAACTTAAACCTTGTATTTTCATGCTACGTTTTCACTTTCGTCTGCATGTCACTGATGAAAGCTCTCATATAAGTGCCATAGCTGTCCTCCAGTTTAACGACCCTTCCTCTACAAGGCCGAATTATTTTGCATGGATTTAGCTTTTCCTAGTGTTCATTTCAAATCGTTAATATCGTTCATTTATTCCTTTTTGGTCTCTGAATTGTTTTCCAGGCCAGTCACATGAAGAACTCCTATGGCTGGGTGTAGTCAAAGGTTGATTACCTGAAAGAGGAAACCTTACGGAGGGAAAATCACTATTGCGATCAAGTGTAAATTGCACACAGAGGGGAGAGAAGACGACTGAGGGAGGGAGAAATACAGAATCGAATTTTCGCTGTTGACATAAGATGAGCGGGTGCTGATAGTTTGGCAATAAGGAATTATTAAGTACATTCACCATGAAAAAACAACACTCACTTCCTTATATCAAAGTATGAGCTCATGCAAAAAGCTTTTCATACACGTAGTTTAGATGGCGCAACAAACTTGAACCAGCAAAATCATCAAAAAGGAACATTTCGGAAATGTCTAATGTTTACGAAGAAATTTGACACACGTTTTCGTCTTTGTCAACGCTTGTCTATGTATTTAAGATTTCATAATCTGTATACAAAATGTCATTACATTTTGTGATTGTCCTAAGCACATACTAATATATTTTCTAATCACAATTGTTAGTGTATTTGAGAAGAATAAAGAAATAATCGAAACGTCCCATGTAAAGTATTGTTTATGGCGAGTGAGTTCCTTTGAAAGCATTGAGTAGGAACGTATGATATCTTTTCTTTGCTCTCAGCCAAGACGTTCAATTACATTAATAATATCGTGGTGTCTCTGTAATTAAGGAAGGAATTATTGCAATTGTAAGGTTGAGCATGGCCTAAGATTTACGAGCTTGTAGTGATTTTTGCTTCCTTTTGCCTCAGGACTGAAGAAGGAAGGGGTGGGGTTATTAAGTGCAACCAGTCCGCTCATCTTGGAGCACAAAGGTCTGAACTGTTATGTTTTCTTTTGCACTGTCTGAACGTAGACAGGATCGGGGTATAGTAGGTAGAGGAAGGATTATATTGCACCCAAATTTCGATACCATATTTCACTGGAAATACACGTTCTGAAACACAAAAAAGCGTATTTAGAAGAAAGGTCCCTGAGTGGCTGTGAACAGCAAAACTAAAAAATGAAAAGTCAGATAAATAGTAAATTTCACTTTTGAGACACATCCTACTGGAGGACGCCACACGAAGTTTTCAAGCTACCATTTACATGGAAGAATTGCAGCTATTTTTCATTTCTCAAAAATGTCTTTAAATCTTTTGATTAAACTGTCATCTGTTTAAGATACTTTCATGACAAAAAATCTGATATGTTACATTCACATTACTTTCTCTACCCTCTATCGTTTAATATTACTGAGTATACAAAATATTCTTACAAAAATTTATTTTCTTATCTACTTCATTTTAATCCTCATAAACCGTTACACAAATAGCTACATTATGCATTTCGTTATAGATACAAAGGGAACAGCGATAGTCAAATGTTTAACAACTGGACGCTATATGCTGGCCATAAAATTCCATACTGTTTCCATGACATCGCGAGAAACAACTCAATGTTGACAGGACTTTACAAGAATGAAAAAAAGTGTTGAACAATTCGAACTTTAATAACGGATATCTCGGAAATGGCTTGTGCTACAAAAAGTTTTTTGAAATAAGTTAGGTATATCTTTTAAACAGATCTAAATTTTTACTTTCTTTACTACGTATAGTAAGTAGGGGAAGTATTGTATTCCACCCAAAAATTCGATACCGAGATTTCACCGCAAATATATGTTTTGAGACCCCCTGAATCCAAAAAAAAATATTTTTGGAAACATGTCCGTATGTGTGTGTGTGTGTGTGTGTGTGTGAACAGCATAACTCAAAAACGAACAGTCGGATAAACACCAAACTTGGTATTTAGGTTCAGTATCTTCCAGAGATGCGACACGAAGGTTTTCAAGAAAATCCCCCACCCCAGATTACCCTTTACATGGAACATCTTTCGAAAATTTTAATTTTCTCAAAAATGGCTAACGATTTTGATTAAAATATCATATGTTTAAGATATTTTCACGACAAATAAAATGTATATCTTGAATTTTCTGGGAATGTCTCCAAAAGTGTTCTTCATTGTGAACGACTTTAGCATAACTGGTAAACCATAAGAGATAGGCAAAATTTGACTACACAAAAAATGTAGATCTCGTTAAAATACACAAATTATGTCATATACATTTTTGTTTTTGAGTGAACCATTTTCAAGATATTGCTTGCTATTCCCTTAAATTTTCCAACACATACTTTTTCTCAAATTCGTTATCTATTCATTTTTTTTGTCCTGGTAATGCAAAGAGAATGGAATACTCCACATAGCAACCAGCTGTTAAAATATTTGACTATCGCTTAAAGCCTAGCAATTCCCCTTGCACCTACAAGAAAATTAGCAATAAGATTAACATCTCGATTAACATGAAGCATATGGAGAATAAGCGTTTGTAAAAATAGTTTGTACAAGAGTAGAGAAAGTCATGTGAGTGTAACACATCAGATTTTTTTGTGGAGTACGTTTCCATCTATCGCTTAAAGTGCACCAGTTGTACAAGATTAGGTATATAAAATCCCTTCCGAATAAAGAGGACTTCGCAGGTTAATCGCAGCATATTCAAGATATTTACATGGAAAATCCGTGAGTGGCTGTGAACAACAAAACTAAAAAACTAAAAGTCAGATAAATTGAAAATTTCACATTTCAGACACATCCTACTGGAGGACGCCACACGAAGATTTTCAAGAAAATGTCGCACCCCAAAGTACCCTTTACATGGAAGAATTTTCCATGTAAATATCTTTAATGTATGATATTTTAATTAAAATCGTTAGTCATTTTGGAGAAAATAAAAAAAATTCGAAAAATATTCCATGTAAAGTGTAGTTTGTGGTGGGGAGACTTTCTTGAAAATCCTCGTGTCGCATCTTTGGAAGATACTGAACTTACCTAAATGCCAAGTTTGGCGTTTATCGGACTTTTCGTTTTTGAGTTACCTATAATTTTAACAGACACAACACACGGACCTTTTTCTAAAAATGATTTTTTACTTCCTCTACCACGAACATCGTAGGCAGAGGAGGTATCTCAATGCATCCAAAAATTCTATACCCAGAATTCACCGCAAATACATGTTTTGAGGCACTCTTAATAAAAAATATTTTTAGAAAAATGTCTGTGTGTGTGTGTGTGTGTGTACACGATAACTCAAAAACCAAAAGTCGGATAAACGCCAAACATGGTATTTAAGTTTAGTACCTTCCAAACATGTGCAAGAAAATTTTCAAGAAAAGATCCTCAACCTAATCTACCCTTTACATGGAAGATTTTTCGAAATTTCTGACTCTGTAAAAATTGGCTGTAACGATTTTGAATAAAATACGAAATATTAAGAATATTTACAAGACAAATAAAATGCATATCTTGAATTTTCTGGAATAGCCTGTGAAGCCTTCTTTATTCGGAAGGAATTTTGTATAATCTTGTACCTATAGTTGCTAAACGTCAAGCGCTAGACGAAAACGTACTACACAAAAATTGTAGAAATCTTTAAAACACAAAATTTATGGCAAATAACTTTTTTGTGGCATAAGGCATTTCTGAGATATCCGTTATTAATAGTTCGAATTGTTCATTACTTGCACATTGTTTTGAAGTCCTGTCAACATTCAGCTGTTTCTCGCGATGTCATGGAAACAGTATGGAATTTTAAGTCCAGCATATAGCGTCCAGTTGTTAAACATTTGACTGTCGTTGTTCTCTTTGTATCTATAACGAAATGTGTAATGTAGCTATTTCTGTAAAGGTTTATCTGGATTAAAATGAAATAGATAGAAAAATAAACTTTAATAAGAATAATTTGTATAGACACTAATAAATGATGAAGGTAGGGAATGTCATGTGAATGTAATGCAGGATGTTTTTGATTACCTATGCTGTTCTCTCTGATACACACACACACACACACACACACACACACACACACACACACACACTATTGTAAAAGCCTCCGCTTTTCTATTCAGGTGATCTCGAAACCTTATTTTCTTGAAATATCCAGATATATAGAATACAACATTCCTCTCTTATGTCCCAGGTACACAGGAGAAGATAGGAGGGGGATTAAAATTTGCATAGTTAACACATTTCACATTTCCAAGAAAATTCCGTCTGACCATTATGCTGGAGTTCTGCCTATGGTAGATAGAGGAGGTACTTATTGTATTTTTCCCAAATCTTAAATTCGAAATACATGCTTCGGCCCCGAAAGCAAAAAGTAATGAATTTTTATAAAAAAAATATCCTTATGTTGGTACTTAAGTTCAGTATATTTCAACAGCATGAAGATGTTGAAGAAAGTTGTATATAACTACCTTATACGTGGAAATGTTTGATAGTTTTGATTTTCTGAAAGATGGCTGTAATGATGTTAATTGAAATACCATATACTCAAGATATTTACATGACAAATAAAATGTTGAGTTGTATGTGTATAGCAAGTCTTTTTCATTATCAGTGGATTACGTCCAGTTCTGTGTAACTGGTAGATAAGTTTTGAGAGGAAAAAAATTACCGAATAAAAAATGTAGGTAGATCTAGTTACACATAGTTTGTAGGATTTGTTTTTAGTATAAGCTACCTCTGGTCTATCTGCGTCTGGTGAGCATCGCTTCTTGTGCCATGAAATATCAATTTTATTGTCATTAAACTGTTATACAACTGCAACAGACATTGTCAGTATATACAATAAAACACAAATCTATAATATAAACTACACCTTGTACAACTTTACAGCAAAAAGGTAAAAATTAAATATCAATATCAGATACATTAAGATCAATAAATTCATTAATAGAATAAAATGGATTATCCACAAGCCAAAAATGCAATCGCTTACAAAAAGTTTTATAAGGCAAAACATTTACAATTTGAGGTAGCTTATTAAAAAGTTTAATGCGAATATAGGAGTTACTTAGAGAAGTTTTCTTAAGTCTATGTTGAGGAATATCAATCATTTGACCATTTTGGGTATTATAATTATGAATGTTGAATCTCATGTCATACATATCTTGATTCTGCTTCATAAAACCCAATACAGTATAAATATACAAATTTATAACAGTCAAAATATTATATCTTTTAAAATAGGGTTTACGATGTGTTCTAGTAGATAACATAGCCATAATTCTTATAGCTTTCTTTTGCATAAGTAATACATCTTGGATATATGAGCTATTACCCCAAAGTAAAATACCATAATTAATAATACTGTGAAAGTATGCAAAATATGAGACACGCATATACCCAAAGGGTATACAACTGACTAAATTCCTCAACAAGAATACAACCCTTGACAAATTTCTGCATAAAAAACGTAATATGTGGCTCTCAAGTTAAAAATCTATCAATAAAACTGTCTAAAAGCTTTACATCAGTACAAAGCTTCGGGACAACATTATTTAAAGTAAAAATTATAATCCCACGAGAGGTTATAAATTTATCTTACGAAACTCGGAATCCCGAATGCGATTTATTATGACTATTCCATGAATGCAATGTAGCAGATTATATAAATAATAATTACTTTGTTATTGTGTTCTTTAAAATCAAATCACCATTGTTTCAGTTGTCAGATCACGGCCTACTAAATTAATAAACAATCAAAAATGTTGCGAATACTAACCAATGCTACTAACAGTGAGAATCAGAAAATAGTTACCCTTAAAATTAAGATAATAAACCACAACACAACCAAGACACTTTTTCACGGTAATAAATTACTGTAAGTGGACACTATTTGAATGTGCATTGATTAAAATATAATTGGATTACGTATCCTATTAATCACTGCACACAGATTACTATTACGCTTCGGTAAGGAGGTCATGTTTTATATGATAAAATCATATCCTTGCAAGGAATAGTTGGCTGCCCGACGTTGCACGTGTAGTTTTTTAAACTCGAATGACGAATTAATTGTATTTACCTCCCCCACGTCCTTTATGAAGTTATTAATGTACAGTGACCTATAAGATTTTTATGGTGATCCCCCCCCCCATTACCTCTTTATAACTGTAATTTCGTACAGCCTCGGCTATTCCTAATAACGGATAAAACATCCCCCGGCATTCACACAAAAGGATGTGAAACATGGAACATTTGACTTCCATAACCTCATCCCCCCAACAATTTTCGAGGTCACGGGTTCAAACCCGGCGGGGGGCGATGGAATTTTTGGGGCGTAAAAATCCTTAGCATGGCTTCCTTCAGAAGGGAAGTAAAGCCGGTGGTCCCGTGTCGTAGATTTACGGCACTTAAAAGAACCTCAAGCCTGATAAAGAGGCCTCTGAGCAAAATTACCGGTCTTTCACGCCCAATATAGAATGGGACGCTAAGAACCACAGCAGTTAAAGAGCGTAGCGTCCATAAATAAAACTTAATTTAATTTAAAAACCTTATAATTATGAATTTAGAATCCGTGAACATTGAAGGAGTTTCAAAATCCTGTATTGCTGCATGAAAACATAACCTAGAAGTATTATTGAAAGTAAGATTTATTAATTAAGCTTACTATATAACATTCTAACCCCAAAATTCAGTTAGGTTACTGTTTCGTCGAAAAAGTGTAAACATCCCGTATTATAGAAACAAGTCTGATTTGAATTTGCATCCGGCACCTTATAATCATGACTTAAGAATCCGTGAATATTTTCTTTTTGCCTGATTTTTTAATAATAGAATTTTGCCTGTTTCATTTTATTTGTTGTTTTGCTGATTTCATTTATAGCTATGCTTTTGTGGTGTTGCTTCAATTAATTTTTCATTTCTTGAACGGCCTAATATTTCTCTAACATTTCCGCTGAAATTTGTTATAAAACACAGGATAATTCCTGAGCAGTTTAGATGGGACAGAACCAAATATAACAAAATCTACTCTAATTCAGAATGCCAAATAACACCACACCACACACTCAACGAAGCTAGTATATGGTCAAAGAGTGTAGATGACATGAGTGTATACTTACATTTAAGTGAACAAGATGGCTGTGGCGATGAGTATATACTCGTATGAGGTAGTAGGCTTTTATTCTTATGAAAACGAGTATGTTCTCATTGAGCTTCATACTCATGAGTATAAACTTTGAGTAAGTAGATACTTGCTTTTTATTCATATGATACCCTTCTTCGTAAGCATGTTCTTTTATAACTTCAACGTTTTCGTATTCAAGTACAAGGGCTTTGTAAATGCGTTTCAATCTTTTAGTAAAATATGAAATGAAATTAGAGAGTGCTTTGAGTTGGGCTTTTCAATGGTGAAAGAATTATCAAAGTGGGTTGAATGGTTTTTGAGATTACCTCACACACACACGCGCGCGCACACACACACAAATTTTCTTTCTTTATATTAGTAAGTATAGATAAACGTTACTACGAGATACGCGCCGTATGAATGAAATAGTCAGCAATATTTTAAACAATTGAAGAATGCGTTGGACAGCAATTGTTTGTTTTGCTCACCTCTATACCTGAAACTCCATGTGTCGCACTAGAGCGTTGATCGATACACTCGCATATCGTTGCACTTTACAGAGCACATCGCCACCAACACACTATTTGCACCACTCGCTATTCTCAGTAACATTTGTATTTTTTAGCGACCTCGAGCGCTTGCCTGGATTGCAAATGAAACCCAATAAAAAAAAACAATTAAAAAATTAGAGCGTAGCCAAGTTTGTGGACGCTTGCGCATTGCTGGAAATCCGTATGTAGGGCAGGCAGTAGGAAGTGGCAATATTCTCTCTAGCCCGATTGGACGGCGAACAAGGAAGTGGGAGCGTGGGAAAAACCAATCAGGGGTGAGCGTGGGTGGGGGCATGTTCCCCTCCAGAAACTTCGGGGTGGTTATGCGATATTTCTAAGTTGAAAAGGTGGTGATTTTTACCATTTTACTGAAAAACGTGTCATTTAGGATAATTCTGATACACAGGTTAATGTCTTTTGAAACACCACATTTGTCTTGTAACGGTTCATGAATGACGTAAAAATGAATAAAGTTAAAGCTGGTTCAGAAACCAGAACATTAATGCATATCGAGTTTGAGTTTTGTATTTATTTATGGACGCTCTTTAACTGCTGCGGTCCTTAGCGTCCCATTCTACAGAGTGAGCCAAAAGACTCCGAACCGCCTGCGCGGTGATTTTCTTGTCCGCGTCCTCGGCGCCCATTGCCGTCTGCCGCTATCATAGAAAGCCGCGGATGGAACCAACAACATTTTTAAAACTACTTTTAAAGGCTTTACTTACCAACTTTATGAAAGGAGATGCTGAAACTGGCCACCGTCGTTGTCCATACATTTTTGGCACCTCTTTAGGAAACTATCCATCACTCGCCGTAGTTCGCACTGAGAAATTTCCTGTCGGATATTTTGTTTTAATTCTTCCAGGGTGTGTGGGTTTGTCTTGGACACCATGTTTTAAGTTACGTATTTTATGAACAATATTACCGGCTGCGCGGTGATAACGCGCTGAGGCTATAAACAAAGTCACGCTGTTGTGGTTTTGATGTGCAGTGTGAAGTGCAGTATTGAGTTGACGGTGATGTGATGTAGTTCAGTTATTACGAGTTATTTATTATTCTGTCCTGTACTTAGTCACAAAGTTGTTCTTCCTGTCCGCGTCCGCGGCGCTCGTTGGCGTCTGCTGCCATCATAGCATACAACCATACAACATTTTTAAAACTACTTTTAAAGGCTTTACTTACCCACTTTATGAAAGGAGATGCTGAAACTGGCCACCGTCGTTGTCCATACATTTTTGGCACCTCTTTAGGAAACTATCCATCACTCGCCGTAGTTCACGTTGAGAAATTTCCTGGTGGATATTTTGTTTTAATTCTTCCAGGGTGTGAGGGTTTGTCTTGTACACTTTGTTTTAAGTTACCCCGGAGATAGAAATCACAGGGGGTTAGGTCGGGGGACCGAGGGAGCCACAAATCTCTACTAATAAACCTGTCTTCAAACGCACTTTCTTAAAGTTAAGTAAAACCTTTAAAAGTAGAATCAGACGACTGAAAAATTCAATGCCATAGACGGGATTTGAACCACGGATCTCCGTCCGGTTGCGCTAACCACTGAGCTACCGTGGCAACATGCCCGCATGACATTAAATTCTCCAAATGATTCGCATTTTTCCCAGTAAACCACAAGGAGATCTCAAATTGTATTGAGATGACATACCTCAATGGCGACTTACAATTTTGTAAGTAGATGCTTTAAGTCCCGGGCTTGATAGTTTCAACCACTATTAGGTCAATTAATGGAATTAATTGTTCTTCCACACAAGCCATGTGTTGGACAGGGTTGGAAACGTAGAATCAGACGACTGAAAAATTAGAGCAACCGTACGGAGAGCGGGAGATCCGTGGTTCAAATCTCGGCTATGGCATTGAATTTTTCAGACGTCTGATTTTACCTTTCCAACCCTGTCCAACACACGGCTTGTGTGGAAGAACAATTAATTCCTTTAAAACAAGTTTTAAAAATGTTGTATGGTTTCATCCGCACCTTTCGATGATAGCGGCAGACGGCAACGAGCGCCGAGGACGCGGACAGGAAAAACACCGCGCAGCCGGTTCGCAGTCTTTTGACTCTCTCTGTATCTTTAATATGTGTTATTTTAATCAAAATCATTAGAGCAATTTTATAGAACACTTCGAAAAGATTTTTCCAAAAATGTTCCATATAAAGGGACTTTGGTGTGAATGGATTTTCGTATAGTACAATAAACCCAAGGCTGAAGTGGTCCGGAACAAGAACGGAAATCTGTAATCTAACGAGACAAGAAGGGATTTTTGTGAAAACCTTCGTGTAACATCTTTTGGAAGGTAAAGCTAAATACTAAATTTTACTATTTACCCAACTTGTCTTTTCAGTTGTGTTCTTCCCACACACACACACACGCGCGGACCTTTTTCTAAAAAAATCTGATGTGTTACACTCACATGACTTGTTCTACTCTTATACAAACTATTTTTACAAACGCTTATTCTCCATATGCTTCATGTTAATCGAGATATCAATCTTATTGCTAATTTTCTTGTAGATGCAAGGGGAATTGGTAGGCTTTAAGCGATAGTCAAATATTTTAAGAACTGGTTGCTATGTGGAGTATTCCATTCAGTTTGTATGTCCAGGACAAAAAAAAATTGAAGAACGAATTTGAGAAAAGTATAAGTATTGGAAAATTTAAGGGAATAACAAGCAATATTTCGAAAATGGTTCACTCAACAAAAAATGTATATGACATAAATTGTGTATTTTAACGCGATCTACATGTTTTGTGCAGTAAAAGTTTGTCTTATCTCTTATGGTTTATCAGTTATGCAAAAGTCGTTCACAATGAAGAATACTTTTAGAGACATTCGCAGAAAATTCAAGATATACATTTTATTTGTCGTGAAAATATCTTAAACATATGATATTTTAATCAAAATCGTTAGAGCCATTTTTGAGAAAATTAAAATTTTCGAAAAATGTTGCATGTAAAGGGTAATCTGGGGTGGGGGGATTTTCTTGAAAACCTTTCTGTCGCATCTCTGGAAGATACTGAACCTAAATACCAAGTTTGGTGTTTATCTGACTGTTCGTTTTTGAGTTATGCTGTTCACAGACACACACACGGACATGTTTCCAAAAATGCTTTTTTTGGATTCAGGGGGTCTCAAAACATACCTATATTTCCGTTGAAATCTTGGTATCTCTGCCTGTGCCATGCGACTGTTACACAGCAGACGGGTTGAATATCATTAACCCATAAAAGGAGGCGAGGATGTATGAAGTGTGGTTATCCACAGCCTTGGTGAGGAAGAAGCCCTACCCGTAATTATGATGTGATAATGATAAAGCGCTGTTTGCTCAAGGAGGCCGTTAGCCCGTAAGGGATGTCTACAGTGTCGGTTCACCATCATTTTCCCCTTGTTTTAATCATTGAGTAAATATTGATTTTGAGAAAGTCTCATAAAACTGATGAGAGTGTCGTTCGGGTTAAAGTTGGTAATTTGTTGAAGGTGTGCTCTTCCAAATTACTGTACACCTCGGGTGCCCGAGGGGCACGAGATCCGGCGATAAATTCGTTACCATCGCTTTCTCTACCATTTATTGTTATATCATTTTCACAAACTATTCTCCTCCTTATTCTTCTATCTGCTTCATGTTCAACATTTGCACATTTCGTTGTGGGTACACTCGCTTCCATTTATGCCGTCACATAAAACCCTGTTTTGCACAATATCTCCACAAGAGTGTCCTACCTTTCAACTTAAATAAAACACCTTCTATAAATGATAGACCCAATTTTCAACGACAGAAGAAGTAAATTAGGTCCAACTTCATGAATAACACGCGTGATGTTATTGATAAGATCATTTACTGAGATCCATACCACCCATTGAGGCCAAACATAATCCCTTATAAGAGTCTTATCTTTCTCCATTGACAGTTAGAGCTTCTCCATCTTCATCTTGGAAAAACTATGGACCAATGATTCCACCATACCAAGATCCACACCACACAGTAACCTTTTGGGGATGAAGTGGTCGTTCTTGAATCTGCATTGGATTACGATTGCTCCCATAGCGACAATTTTGTTTGTTAACACAACCATCCATCCAAAAGTTGGCTTCGTCGCTGAAGACGATTTTTCAACAAAAATCCGGGTCAGCTTCCAATTGCTCCATAGCCCAGTCAGCGAATACACGGCGCAACCTATGGTCGTTGGGCTTTAGTTCTTGAGTTAACACCATTTTGTAAGCGCGAAACTTCAAGTCCAGATGCAGAATTCGCCAAGTTGTGGTCGGCGAAAGTCCCAATTCTTGCGCTCGACGAGCAATTGATTTGTTTCCGTTCTCGCGTACACTCTCACGAACGGCGACTATGTTTTTATTGGAGCGCTTACTTCGATTACGTACAGGCGTTCTTTGATCGCTGACAGAACCACTTCTTTCATTTATCGATCAAACGTCTAATCGTTCTCTCGCAGGGACGATTATGCACACCGTAAGCTTCACGCAATACACGGAAGGTTTGGCGAACAGATGATCCATTTTGATAATAAATTTTCACAATTTCTGCGCGTTGCTGAATGCTGTAACGTTCCATGGCTATTTGTCAATAAGAACTGTAAGCACATGACAGAAATGACTGCTGTAACTCAATAACAACGGCAGCTATCACATGTTAAAGATAGGACACTCTTGTTGAAAGACCCTTTACTTTTTGCTCTCAAAGTAGACACACTTACTAGACAATATTTTAATAATCTGACCAATATCCATCTTACCGCAAAGGCACTAAATCACCTGTCGTGGCGATATTGTGCAAAACAGAGTTTTACTCAGTTATATATTTAAACACTGTTAAGTGATGATAAGTAAAGCTATTGCTCAAAGTTATATATTCATATGTGAATAATCTAGAACTGTGCACGTAAAATAGGACGACAAGCACGCCGCTACGCCACGAAGATAGTGAAGTGACAGAGGAAATTGGGCCGCTTCACATCAGTGAAGCAGATAGTGTAAACTAAGTAAAGGGAGTGCTTTTCATTTGAAAAGGAATTATCAAAATACGTTGAGTGATTTTCGAGATTATCACATACACACTCACACTACACTTTTCTCTCTCTCTCTCTCTCTCTCTCTCTCTCATATATACACATTCATACTCGACACACACGCCATCCTTCTCTTTCTCACTTATACACACTCTCACACACACACAAACCTGACATTCACACCATCCCTCTCTCCCACGCACTCTATCACACACAGACACTCTCTCTCTCACACACGTACACATTCATACCTACTCGACATACACGCTATCCCTCTTTCTCTCTCTCTCTCTCTCTCTCTCTTACACACTCCCTCTCCCATACACTTCTTCACACACTCATACTCGACATACACGCTATCCCTCTTTCTCTCACACAATAGACGCTTTCTTACACACTCCCTCTCGCACATACACTAAAACTGACATTTACACTATCCCTCTCTCTCACGCATATACACTCATACTCGATACTCACACTATCCCTCTCTCTCTCTCACACATGCACACTCTCTCCCACACACACACTAATACTCACACTATATCTCTTTCTCACACTCATACTCGTCACAGACGCTATCCCTCTCTCTCACACATACACACTCTCTCTCCCACACACACACTAATACTCACACTATATATCTCTCTCTCACACACTCATACTCGACACACACGCTATCCTTCTCTCTCTCTCTCTCTCTCTCTCTCTCAAACACATACTCTCTTTCACTCACACTAACAAACACTCACACCATCCCTCTTTCTCACACACATACACACTCTTTTATATGTGTTTAAACCCGGCGGAGGGCGATGGAGTTTTTCGGGCGTAAAAATGCTTAGCATGGCTTCCTTCGGAAGGGAAGTAAAGCTAGTGGTCCCGTGTCGTAGATTTACGGCATGTAAAAGAACCTCAAGCCTGATAAAGAGGCCTTTGAGCAAAATTACCGGTGTTTCACGTCCAATATGGTATGGGACGCTAAGAACCATAGTAGTTAAAGAGTGTCCATAAATAAAACTCAATTTAATTTCAACTCTCTTACACACTCCCTCTCAAACACATACACACTATTCGTCTCTCTCTCACACCATGCACAGTCATAGTCGATACACACGCTATCCCCCCTCCTTCTCTACACGTTCTCTTTCACACACACACACACACACACACACACACACACACACACACACCAACACTGACACTCGACTATCCTCTTTCTCAGACACATACACTCTCTTACACACTCCCTCTCAAACATGCACACTAACATTGACATAATATTCCTCTCTCTCACACACAGGCACGCTCTCTCTCTCTCTCTCTCTCTCTCTCTCACATACACCTTCATACTCGATACACACGCTATCCCTGTCTCTCTCAAATACACCCTTTCTCTACGCGCACTCTTTCACTCACACACACACATACACACACACCAACACTGACACTCGACTATCCTCTTTCTCAGACACATACACTCTCTTACACACTCCTTCTCAAACATGCACACTAACATTGACATAATATGCCTCTCTCTCTCACACACAGGCACGCTCTCTCTCTCTCTCTCTCTCTCTCTCTCTCTCTCTCACACATACACCTTCATACTCGATACACACGCTATCCCTGTCTCTCTCAAATACACCCTTTCTCTACGCGCACTCTTTAACTCACACACTAACACTGACACACACACACACACTCTCTCTCTCTCTTTCACTCACACACTAACACTGACACACACGCTATTCCCCCCACTCTCTCTCACACACACACAAATAGGCACGTTTCTCTCTCTCTCTCTCTCTCTCACATACACCTTCATACTCGACACACACGCTACCCCTGTCTCTCTCAAATACACCCTTTCTCTACGCGCACTTTTTCACTCACACACTAACACTGACACACACGCTATTCCCCCCACTCTCTCTCACACACACAAATAGGCACCTTTCTCTCTCTCTCTCTCTCTCTCTCTCTCTCTCACATACACCTTCATACTCGATACACACGCTATCCCTGTCTCTCTCAAATACACCCTTTCTCTACGCGCACTCTTTAACTCACACACTAACACTGACACACACACTATTCCCCCCACTCTCTCTCTCTCACACAAATATTCACGTTTCTCTCTCACTCCCCCCCCTCTCTCTCTCACATACACCTTCATACTCGATACACACGCTATCCCTGTCTCTCTCAAATACACCCTTTCTCTACGCGCACTCTTTAACTCACACACTAACACTGACACACACACACACTCTCTCTCTCTCTTTCACTCACACACTAACACTGACACACACACACACACACACACACTCTCTGTCTCTCTCTTTTACGCACACACACTAACACTGACACACAAACACTCTCTCTCTCTCTCTATTACTCACACACACTAACACTGACAGTCACACTATCCCTCTTTGTCACACACACTAACGCACATGGAGGTACTCTCTCTTACACATTCTCTATCTATAAAATTAGTATAGATTAAACCAGATGTTTTGTTTAAAATGTCACCAGCTATTACATCCAAATGTAAAATAAAAAATAAAACCCATCTCTACCTAATTGTAAAGCAAATGATATTATACATTGAGATTTGAAAAAAAAAACTTTTGAAAAAGCACGCTTGTCTTTCGGAAAATGCATACCCAAAAGCCCCCAGTTACCTATATGATATCAACCAATGCGATTTTTCTGTCTTTGATTTAGTTTTGCACACTAAACCAAGCCGAAGTCTTAGTTTTAACCGTGAAAACTAAGGTTTTCGGATTGCGTAGTTTTTTTTATAAACTAGAAATAACCTCCCTTGCAGCACACAACTATATTCCCCAATTAATTGAAAGGCAAATGAGTATCCATTAACTTTCACCTCAAGTCGGGTAATAATTAATTCAGTGTGGTTGCCTCAGGCGTTTTCGTAGAAAAGTAATTGATTTTGGCTGCCGACCTTCACGTAGATTTTCAGTTGTTATGTAGCATTTGATACGGCCATCATCATCTCGTTATCTCCAAATTAACTCTGCATATTTATCTCACGTCTTGCATTCTGTCGGTACCCTGGTCATTTCAATTACAAAAAAAGTTTCTGATTAAACCTCTGTATTCGAGCAATTGGAAAGTACGTTGCTGACCTTTATGTAATATACACACACCTTTATAAAAATACAGATAACTATCATAAACATATTACACTATGACGTATGACCAGGAGGTGACGCCACATATCTCGATCCAACGCAGTTTTGTGCCTACTACCCGGCCGACAAAGACGCACAGAGGTGCCTATCATGTCTCGGGCAGCTTAGAGAAGACTTCCCTCTGGCGGAATCGAGGCGAACTCGACGACCCACCTGAGGGGGCTCAGAGAAGACTGCCATCTGGCGGAACCGAGAAGAACTCAACCCTCCTGAGGCGACTCAGAGAAGGTTGTTCTCTGGCGGGGCCGAGAAGGACTTTCCAACGAGCAAGCATCTGCGCCATCTGACCGAGACTGCACAGCTCCTAAGCCTGCCTGAAACATGATAGGAGACTCGAAATGATTGGAAATGAGGGGTAATAGGACAACACACACTTTGCCATCCAGGGAAAACAACGAAAAACCCATGGTCAGAGGAGCCGGCCTCAGGAATCGAACCCAGGACCTCGCGAATGTGAGCTTCGCACGTTACCGCTGAGCCATCTCGCCAGGTTCACACTAAACTAGTCTGCATGTACCTGACACTCGTTATAAGAACATTGAACAAAAACTAATTCTACACAAATATTGAAATTATTATTATCGTTATTATTTCGTGTTAAAAATTCGAACATAAGCACTCACATGAATTTCTCTACCCATAGCAAATTCACATATCTATATCCGTTAAAAAAATACATCCTGTGGCTCTACAGCCCACGAAGAGCCTGGGCCTGCCAACCCAACTACCGACCTTACGCCCAAGTAGGTGGGCGACCAGTCCAAACGATACATGAAGGTTATGTGGCCAACTTCACGCATTCTCAGCCCGAAAGTTGGTTCCCCACGAGACCAGGACCGCTGCCTATCGTCGCTCCTCACTTTCCCCACGATGCTGAGTGGGCACCGTTCCTATACCTGGGACCTTAAATTCACACCTCCAAGAGAGGGATCGAACCTGGACGCATTCCCTAGCCGGGACCAGAGCACCACGCTATATAGGTATTATTAATATTTATATAACAACGTGTTACTGCTTTTTCTACCTCATGTTTAGTAGGTAAAGAAGGTACTACATTCCACCCAAAAATTGATACCGATATTTCACCGGAAATACATGTTTTGAGGCTCCTAAATACAAAAAAAAAGCATTTTTAGAGAAACCACGTCAAAAACGAAAAGTCGGATAAATAGCAAACTTGTTATTTCAGTATTTTAAAAACTGTGACAAGAACATTTTCAATAAATCTCCTGCACCCCAAACTATCCTTTAGAACATTTTTCGAAATATTTATTTTTTCAAAAATGGCACTAATGATTTTGATTAAGACACCATATTTTAAAGATATTTTCATGACAAACAAAATGTATATATTGAATTTTCTGGGAACTTGCGAAGTCCTCTACATTCGGAAGAAGTTGTGTATAATCTTGCATAACTGGTAAACGTTAACGATAGACGAAAACATACTACACACAAACATAAAAATGTAGATCTTTATAAAACAAACAATTTATTTCAAATAACTTTTTTGTGGCATCAGCCATTTCCGAGATATCCGTTACTAATATTTCGATTTCTTCAACACTGTCATTTTTAAGTCCCTCCATTTTTAATTGTTTCTCGCGATGTCGTGGAAACAATGGAATTTTAAGGCCAGCATATAGTGTCCAGTTGTTAAACATTTGACTATCGCTGTTCTCTTTGTAACTATAACGAAATGTGTAATGTAGCTATTTCTAGGATAAAGTGAAGCAGATAGGAAAATAAACTTTCGTAAGAATAATTTGTATACCCACTAATAAGGAAAGAGGGTAGAGAAAGTCATGTGAATGTAACTTGAGTTATGATGCTCACAGACACGCGCTCGCGTACACGCTTTGGTAAAAGTACTTTTATGGTATTCAGTGGCCCTTACGACGACTAAGAGCTTTTACAGGATGCTTTTAGAAGTGAACTGGACCGGTATGGCTACATTTCATTTGGGAGAGAGGGATAATTGTCCCCAAGGTAAACTGGGATTCCACTAGTAACATTTAGGTTCACCAAGGTCGATACAAGTCCCGTTTCCCTTTTATTGGAAACGGGATTAAATGATGGGGAGCAAGTTAAGAAACCGGTCTTACAATGATGACCACATGCCTTCAGCTGATTTCTTGTCTTTTTATTTTTATTTCTTCATTGAGTGTGCAAGGTGAGCTAATATTTATAGGACTGGACATAAACGGAGCTAATTGGCTTCCTAAAAGTTGTATAGTTGAGTTGACAAAGTGCACGCGAGAATCACCCTTTTCGTGGTCCAGTATACCTACTTACTTTCTCCTTAGAACAAGTATTGCATATTAAACCTAATTCAATATCGAGTTTTCCATGAAACCCACATTTTGAAATCCCTGAAGCCAAAAAAAGAATAGTCAAATGTTTAAGAACTGGACGCTATATGCTGGCCTTAAAATTCCATATTCGTTACGGTATGAACAATTCAAGTCATTAATAACGAATACCTCGGAAATGGTGATCCTACAAAAAGCGTATTTGAAATAAATTGTGTTTTAAAGAGATCTACATTTTTTATCTACTACGTTTTCGTCTATTTTTTTCATGTTTACCAGCTATACAAGATTATATAAATTTGCTTCCGAATGAAGAGGACTTCACAGGCTATTCCCAGAAAGTTTGATAGGCGTTTTATTGTGATATAAATATCTTTAATATGTGGTATTTTAACCAAAACCGTTACAGCCATTTTTAGAAAATCAAACCATTAGAAAAATGTTCCATGTTGAAGTGGTTTATTGTGGCCCCACGTATGGAGAGCCAAACTTGAAGTAGTTGCAGCCACGTTTACTTTTCCGGTGGCCTTCGCCCCACGTTTACGAACCAACTTTTTATTCTTAATGTTTATATATATGCCTCGGTTTCGTCAGTAGTAATTTACAGAACACGTATCTCTTAGCAGGGTTGGTACGGCTAAAGAACAAGGCTTACACAAATTATAATTGTATTGTACTTTGTTTATTAATCCTTGACACGATTAAATAGCACTTCACTGATATATCCTACTGTAGAGCTGTGAGATTATTGTTAATTGCACTTTTAAACACGTAAACTTTATATTATTCTCATCGCAATTAATTTTTATGTCTCACACTGAAATATACCGAACTGCTCCGGTACGCATCTTGTAGTGTCTACCGCCTGAATTTGTACATTTCCTCTATTTCTAATCTCTGATTGGCTAAGTCTACTCCAATAGAATACCTTTATTTAACTTAAAGCTCTTCTAGATTTTGATTGGCTATTTATAAACTGTTTTAAATATTACATTATTATTGTTCCAAGAATTATTAGTAGCCTTTATTAAACTTTCTAATTTATTGTTGTCTTAAGGTTACCTCATTGTTAGCAACCTTCGGCTCCTACTTTGTAATTCTGTTTGCTACGGAAGGCAGCTTGCTTCTATTCTCCTACATTGTTAAGCTACGTAATACATTCACGTAACATTATTATACATGTACATAATAATATAAACATAATATAATGACTGTAACATACTCTTTATATGTTATATTATACACATATTGCTTTAAGGCGGGCTGTTATTATATTTTATATTATATAATTAGATCGATATCATTTAAGTGTTAAAAATGCTGCCTCAATGTAAAGGCTAGTTTGGGGTGGGGAAGTTTCTTGAAAATCTTCGTGTCGCATCTTTGGAAAGTACGTAACATAATAGCAAGTATGGTATTTATCAGACATTTCGTTTTTGTGTTATGCTGCTCACAGACACAAACATGCACAGACACAGGGACATTTTTCAAAAAATGCTTTCTTTTTGGATTCAAGTGGTTTGAGACATTCATTTTCGGTGAAATCTCGATATCGAATTTTTAGGTGGAATACTATACTTAGCTTCTCTACCCACTGTGTACATGGTAGAGAAAGTAAAAACACATGTCTTGCGATAGGCACATATCCGAGATGCCGTTTTAGAACATATAACCAGTAGCATCATGTTTCCACGTAGTATGTGAAAGCTGACACAAGACCGTTATTACGATGGTGGACCTGAAATCTTTTAATGTGAGTAAAGGGAGCAGTAATTATAATTGTTACACAGTTTCACTGTTGTTAAAAGTGCGTTACATATTTCCACGTGCATGGTGGAAGGGAGAGAAGATAGGAGCGGAGCATGGCCTTTCGATGCCGGAGCGAATAATCACGACTCGATACGAAAAAAACCCTAATGAGACAAGTAACGATGGACCAAGGGTATCTTGCTGTTACAGTTATGTGTGAATAGTCTTGCTACGGTTATTTGTAAATTGTAACATAGCATTACTTTGTAACTGGAACGGTTGGAACTGTTACTGAAGAATAAAGCTCTAAAAGCCTCTAAACCTGACCTGAGACACTACTCACGGTTGCTGTCAGCGGAATTATCTAGAAACCGCATTGTTCAGTCCATCATCACGAGTCCTGACCATCTTCGCTGTGGTGTTTGTGGCAAGGGCCGCGAAGTTAACACGTCTCTACACTTCACTCTCATATCAAACAAACTCTGACTAATACACATAAGCACATTTTCAGAAAAAGTCAATCAAAACTTATCTATAGTCGTTCTAATAAATACTCGTTACAGTAACTTAGTGTCAGAAATATAAACTAATTGTGTGTACTTAATAAAACATTACTAAATGTTTGTTTTGAAAATATTATTTACTCCCTCTAAGGTCATTGTACAAGGTGGGGAAAATATTAGTTTTCAGCAACAGTTCTGACCATTTCAGTTCCAAAGATTAACATCAAGCGGATAGAAAAACAACCTTTTGTAAGGATAGTTTTTAAAAGCAGTGGCGGCTGCTGTATAAGATCACAAGTACTCGTGAATACCATAGCGTTTGACGCCTTGCGTATATTGGTTATTTTTTCTTTGAATGCTTTTAAAGGTAATGCATATAGGATAATTTAAAATCTACCGCTCGACTCCTCTAAATTCGATGAAACGTGGCAACAGGGTCGGTAGCACATCTTAACTTGTGCACGTTTTAAGGAGCTTTTTTTGCGTATGCGCAACTGCTATGACGTAATTACCTTATGGGCCAAATGCATACTAATCATGCACACTTGATGGTGTGCACGAAGCTTCTCCCGCGCTGTTTCTTTACTGTCACAACAATTTTACGTTCGGAAGGAATTTTTGTAAAATCTATAAAAAAACAAACTGGTAAACGTTAAGCGATAGGCGAAAACGTACTGCACAAAAAATGTAGATCTCTTTAAAACACACAGTTTATTTCAAATACTTTTTTGTGGCATCTGTCATTTTCGAAATATTCGTTAATAATGGTTCGAATTGTTCAGTACGTAAACAGTATGAAATTTTAAGGCCAGCATATACATCCAGCTCTTAAACATTTGACTATCGCTGTTCTCTTTGTATCTATAACGAATTGTGTAATGTAGCTGCTTCTGTAAAGGTTATCTCGATTAAGATAAGTAGATAGGAAAATAAACCTTCATAAGAATAATTTGTATACCCACTAATAAACGATAGAGGGCAAAGAAAATCATGTGAATCGGATTTTTTATAACATCTCAAAGATTTTATTATCGTGCACGATTGTGCTGTCAATTGTTTTATGCAACAAGCGTTGCAATGATAACCTAATAAACGGTTTCTTTGTAGAAATTAATATAAAATAACAATGCTTTTAAGGAAAGTGAGATAATTGAGATGTTAATGATGTTTGGATAGGTGACAGGAAACGTACACAAGATGAGGTATGTGTACTTTTCATTAAAACACTTCCAGATCGACCTCCTATTTATAAATATATTTTGAGTAGAATACAAAATAAATTCCTTTTGAGACAGCGGATAGGGGAAGGTAGAAAACCGGTTGCTCGTATCCAGGTCGGCTACATGTGTTGGCTCTTTGTGATAGCTGCCACATCGGCCCGCGACGTCTTATCTTCCCCTTCCACTGTCTTAAAAGACTCTCAAACAAAGAATATTAGCACCTAGTTTTCTGTTTATAAACGCATGTAACCAATTTTGTATTGTATGCTAATTCCTAAATTGTTCCTTTTCCAATTGGCAGCAACCTTTTTATCTAGATAATACCACAGGTTATAAAATATCCCCTATTGTTAGTCAAGGCTAATAATAATATTAACTTATAATAATAATAATAATAATAATAATAACAACAATGGTTACTTTGTCTACTACCTGTAGCAAGTAGGGGAAGTACCTATTGCATTCCAACCAAAAATTCGATACCAAGATTTCAACGGAAAAACATGTTTTGAGGCCCATGAATCCAAATAAAGCATTTTTTTTAAACATTTCCGTATGTGTTTGAGACTGTATATCTGTGAACAGTATAACTCAAAAACAAAAGTTCAGTATCTTCCAAGGATGCGACACAAAGATTTTCAAGAAAATTCCCCCACCACAAATGCCTTTATATGGAAAATTTTCCGAAACTTCTAATTTTCTAAAAAATGGCTCTGAGGATTTTGATTAAAACACCATATATTAATGATATGTACTTGACAAATAAAATCTATATCTTGAATTTTCTAGGAATAGCCTGTAAATTCCTTTTCATTCGGAAGGAATTTTGTATAACGTTGTGTATCTGGTAGTAAATGCTAAGCGACAGACGAGAATGTACTACACAAAAAATGTAGATGTCTTTAAACGCACAATTTATTATAAATAAGTTC
Organism: Deroplatys truncata; assembly: GCA_030765065.1. Classification (NCBI taxonomy): domain Eukaryota; kingdom Metazoa; phylum Arthropoda; class Insecta; order Mantodea; family Mantidae; genus Deroplatys; species Deroplatys truncata. The sequence continues at coordinate 311,422,555 of CM060975.1, read as the reverse complement.
TTCTTCTTCTTCTTCTTCTTCTTTGTGTAGCCTAGATATCAGTTATTAAAGGTTTGAATTGTTCATTTCTTGGTCATTCCCTCAAAGTCCTTTCGACATTCACTTTTGTTTCTCGCGATAGCATGGAAACAGAATGGCATTTTAAGATTAGCATATAGCGTTAAAAAAATAATTAAAAACATTTGACTGTCGCTGTTCCCCTGTAATCTATAACGAAATGTGTAATGTAGCTATTTCTACAAAGGTTTATTTGGATTATAACGTAGTAGATAGAAGAATAAGCTTGAGTAAGAATAATTTGTATACCCACTAGTAAACCATAGAGGGTAGAGATAGTCATGTGAATCTATCAAATCAGGTATTTTTTTTTTCATGAAATGCAAGCAATTGAAAAAATAACTGATGCGTTGCACTCACATGACTTTCTTTACGCTAGTACAAGCTATTTTTACAAAGTTTATTCTCCATCTACGTCATGTTAATCGAGATATGGAGATGTTAATTTTATTGCTAATTTTCTTGTAGATGCAAGGGGAATTGGTAGGCTTTAAGCGATAGTCAAATATTTTAAGAGCTGGTTGCTATGTGGAGTATTCCATTCTCTTTGTATGTCCAAGACAAAAAAGAAAGAAAGAAAACCAATAACGAATTCCCATTTGAGAAAAAGTATAGTTAAGTATTGGAAAATTCAAACACATAACAAGGAATATCTCGGAAATGGTTCTCACACAATATATATATATATATATATATATATATATATAACATAAACGTTGTGCGTTTTTTATTAATTTTATTCAAAATTTGTTGTTTTCTGTGTCATGTTTACCATTTATGCAAAAGTCATTCAGAATGAAGAGGACTCTTGCGGACATTCCCAGAAAATTCAAGATATGCATTTCATTTGCTATGAAAATATGTTAAACATGTGATATTTTAATCAAAATCGTTTGAGATTTTTTGTGAAAAATAAAAATGTTCGAAAAAGTTCCATGTAAAGAGTAGTCTGGGGTCGGGAGATTTTCTTGTAAATCTTCGCGACGCATCCTTGAAAGATATTATACTCAAACACCAAGTTTGGTATCTATCCGACTTTTCGTTTTTGAGTTATGCTGTTCTCAGACAGATATACAGACACACACACGGGTATGTTTCCAAAAGTGCTTTAGTTGGATTCAGGACACCTCAAAACATGTATTTCCGATGAAATGCAATACGTCCCCTACTTACTATACATAGTGGAGAAAGTAATAACAAATATCTCCAAGCGCAATATAATCTGACGTCTTTCCTGTTCTTAAACATTTGACTATCGCTGTTCCCTTTGTATCTATAACAAAATGTGTAATGTAGCTATTTCTGCAAAGGTTTATTTGAATTAAAATGTAGTAGATAGAAAAATAAGCTTTAGTAGGAATAGTTTGCATACCCACTAATAAGCTATGGAGGGTAGAGAGAGTCATGTGAATGTATCACATCAGAGTTTTTTTTCCATGAAATCCAAACATCTAAAACGAACAATTATTTCCATACGCTGCATTATCTCACGTCTTAAGTTCTGATTTGTGTTTGCCGGATTCGCAGATTTTGTTTACCGGGATAGGTGAATATAATAGCCAAGGGAGCCACCAAGCCAGACTATTGCAGAAACGTGATTTAGTGCATTAGCTAAATCAGCTCCATTCACAACTCAGTTAACGCTGCACGTTTGAGGCAGTACTTTTAACACTTAAATGATTTCAGTCTAATTATATAGGTAATATAAATTCAATAACAGCCCGCCTTAAAGCAATATATAAAAAGTGTAGATATATTACAGTCATTGTATATGTTTATATTATTGTATACATGTAATAATGTTATCTGAATGTATTACGTAATTTAATAATGTAGGAGCTGTGAGAATAATAGGTTAAAAGTTGCTAACAATGAGGTAACCTTGAGGCAATAATGAATTTGAAAGTTTAACAATACTACTTGTAATTCTTGGAAGCAATAATGTAATTTTTGTTACAGTTTATAAAATAGCCAATCAACAACCAGAAAAAGCTTTAGTTAAATGAAGGTGTTCTATTGGACTAGGAATAGCCAATCAGAGACTTGAAATAGATTAATTTACAAATTTAGGCGGTAGAAATCAAGTCAGTTGCTTGTAGACAGCGCTCATAACTGGACGCGTTGGTTGTGGACAGTGTTCCTAACCGGACGCGAGATGTATCCTCGAGAAATTTAATACGTATTCGTGTGAGACGAAAATAGTTTACGTGTTAAAAAAGTGCAAGTAATTAATAAAACAATCTCACAGCTCTCTCTCTCTCTCTCTCTCTCTCTCTCTCTATATATATATATATATATATATATATATATATATATCTGTGAAGTGTTATATTTTTTAAACATTTGGAGCAAAGGCCAGCGGAAAGTACATTTGGGGCGAAGACTACCGCAAACGTTTTACTATACGTGCGGTTGCTACTACATCAAGGTCGGCTCCCAACAGTCGAAATATAATACATCATCTGCAAACTGACTTTCTATACGTAGCAGCAACAATACAACTATCTTCTTCACGTTGCATGAGTACCTACCTCTACTCCTGCAGCCATTGTTTTGCATGCCTTCATTTAGACACAAGAGTCTATGGAATGTTGCATTGATTCACCCACAGGAAACGGAGTCACGGTCTATCAAGAGTGCAACAACTCTTTGGGGACGCGTGCGAGGCAATAACTTGAAGTCTCGATTCCTTATCTAGTATAAAGTTAAACGTAACAACTTTGAATAATGCACAATTTAAACATTTAAAAGAGCCAAATGATTATCTCAGAGTATTAGACATACTCCAATACTTCCGATTATCCAGAGTATCGAGGTCCCACCCCTAATATATGTACTGTTTGACCCGCCCAAGCTTTTTAGGAAAAACATTTCCATTTAACTGTAGCAGAAAATATGCCGGAATTTTGAAACGCACATAGGTAGACATATCGCCACAGATTTCCAAAATCGTAATATTTTGCAAACGCAGTTTATGGGTGTAGATATTATTTACCATTTTATTCGACAAATATTGAAAATAAATATATGGCATGCTCCGAATAGTGTCAAGATAAACTGACAAGCATCTTATCGATAAAACATATAGCTCTCATTATGTTCACGCTTCCTATGTTATCAGCAGAGTTTTAGACGGAAGAATTCAAGTTTATATTTATTATGGTATCAGAGCAGACCCACCTGAGAGGCAGGCATTAGCAAGGTCAGACAAACCAGTCCTTATGGAAGCTGCAATCTCCGCTGGTGCATTTCAGGACTGGCACAATTCCAAGCGATCTTTGTATAGTTGAAAACGTGTTTAGGATAATTGGTAGGTATTCAGCCGACAATGATACAGCTCAGTGAAATGCAATATAGCCCCGCTATAGCAGTACGAGTGCATTTCACCATTCCCATATACTTAACAGAAAATTGTGTTTAAACTAATTTTTACTTTCCGACTTTGTATTACCACAAATGTTACACAGTACAAAATTCAAAACAGAACTAAAGATTAAACAAATAATAGTTGTTAATGGGACATATCTGTGAATTTTCTAAAACCCAAAGTTACCTATTGAGTGTTTTGAATACTCTACTACGTAAAGTAGGGGAAGTATTGTATTCCACCCAAAAATTCGATACCGAGATTTCATCGGAAATACATGTTTTGAGACCTCCTGAATCCAAAAAAAGCATTTTTGGAAACATGTCCGTGTGTGTGTGTGTGTGTCTGTGAACAGAAACGAACAGTCGGATAAACACCAAACTTGGTATTTAGGTTCAGCATCTTCCAGAGATGCGATACGAAGGTTTTCAGCAAAATCCCCCCACCCCAGATTACCCTTTACATGGTACATTTTTAGAAAATTTTAATTTTCTCAAAAATGACTAACGATTTTGATTAAAATATCATATGTTTAAGATATTTTCATGACAAATAAAATGTATATCTTGAATTTTCTGGGAATGTCTCCAAAAGTATTCTTCATTGTGAACGACTTTTGCATAACTGGTAAACCATAAGAGATAGACAAAATACTACTACACAAAAAACGTAGATCGCGTTAAAATACACAATTTATGTCATATACAGTTTTTTTGTTGAGTGAACCATTTTCGAGATATTGCTTGTTATTCCCTTAAATTTTTCAATACTTATTTTCTCAAATGGGAATTCGTTATTCATTTTTTTGTCTTGGATATGCAATGAGTATTAATCTGTGGGAAAGAGAATGGTGCTGCACCTAGCAACCAGCTATTAAGAGATATGTATATGCTTAAAGGCTACTGTATTTCTATATTGCCCTTGTAAATATATATTCCCCTTACATCTACAAGAAAATTAGCAATAAGATAGACTCTGCAAATGTTTAGCTCGATTAACATGAAGTAGATGGAAAATAAGCGTTTGTAAAAATAGTTTGTACAAGAGTAGAGAAAGTCATGTGAGTGTAACACATCAGATTTTTACTTTTATAATCACGTGCCTAGTAGGTAGAAAAGAAACATCTACTCAGAACGAAATGTCGGATAAATACCAAAATTGGTATTTAAGTTCAGCATTTTCCAAGGCTACACCAGGATGGTTTTCAATAAAATCCCCCTCTCTACCCCCAAAATACAGTTCACGTGATGCTCTTTTCTTTCTCTCAAAACCTACTGTAACGGTTTTTATTAAAATACAGCATGTTTAATATACTTAAATGTCCAATAAAATTTATCGGTGTCTTGAATTTTGTACAACTGGTAAACCGTAAGAGATAGACAAAGACTCACCCACCACACAAAAATACCTGTATAATTATGTAGCTTATTGACATATACAAAGTATACCCATGTCAAATAGCTTGTGTAACATTAGCCGTTCTAGAAATATTCTTTGTGACTCTTATTCCGTATTGTGCTTCATTTATTAGTGGGTATACAAACTATTCTTAGAAAGCTTCATTATAATCGAGATAAACCTTTACGGAAATAGCTACATTACACATTTCGTTATAGATACAAAGGGAACAGCGATAGTCAAGTGTTTAACAACTGGACGCTATATGCTGACCTTAAAATTCCACACTGTTTCCATGACATCGCGAGAAACAACTGAATGTTGACAGGACTTTTTAAAGAATGACAAAGCACTAAACAACTCGAACCTTTAATAACGAATATCTCGGAAATAGTTCATGCCACAAAAAAGTTATTAGAAATAATTATACAAAATTCCTTCCGAATGCAGAGGACTTCACAAGCTATTTCCAGAAAATTCAAGATATACATTTTATTTGTCATGTAAATATCTTTAATATACCTATGGTATTTTAATCAAAATCGTCATAGCCATTCTTGAGAAAAACTAAAATTTCGAAAAATCGTACATGTAAAGGGTAGTTTGGGGAGGGAGATTTTCTTGAAAATCTTCGTGTCGCATCTTTGGAAGAGACTGAACTTAAATATCAAGTTTGGTGTTTATCCCACTTTTCGTTTTTGAGTTATGCTGTTCACAGACACATACACACACGGACCCTCTTCTAAAAATTCTTTTTTATTCAGGGGTCATCATAACATGTATTTCCGGTGAAATCTGGTATCGAATTTTTGAGCGGAATGCAATACCTTCTCTACCTACTATGTATCTACGTGATAAAAGTAATATAGTGTGAATAACGCAACGTGATAAGAATAACTCTTTTATGAATATTCTATATTAGATAAAGAATCAGGTAATAAGCTAACAAAGTAGGACTGATATATATTTTTGGCTGAAAACAGGCTGAGAGCCTTGAAAGCTTTGAAGAGTGGGGTAGAAGTAAGCCTTGAAATTTAAAAACCTCCTGAAAACTACTGCTTATAGGTTGGTAACCTTTTTTTCGCCAGCCGTCATTATTGCGTGGATAACCGGTTTTCGGTTGAGTAAGCCAGTTTAAAAATATAAACAAATGTTATATGAGAAGTGAGTGAGAAATGAAACCACTACGATACATTTACACTGGAGATAGCTGCACTAGCAAAAGGGAAAGAAAGCGAATTAGACACTCTACTACTCAGAAATATAAATAACGTACGTTGTACCTACTGATCTTCGAAGCAGATAACTTCCCTGACCACAATTTCCTATTTGCGCAATTTCCAAGTGTCCTCCATCCTATGTAATGCCTGTCGACACATAGGTATTACCGAGTTTAAACTTTTTTCTGCACACTTTCACTAGGCTTCAAATTGATTGCCCAGCATATCACCAAGCCATTCTACTAACTCCGGATTAAGCGAGGAATCCAGCCACTGATAGTTGAAAGGTGATTTTTGGAGGGGTCCACCAAAGTCGTATGATGGAGTAAATCAATCCGAAACTGCAGTCTTAAAGAGATGAACCACCTTATTTGTATAACATGTGCGAAAGTATTTATATACTTATATACAGTTCCTCTGCATTTCATTTGAAATCCATCACTTCAAGGCTTGGGAGAAGATTCTAAGGAGCAAAACATGTTGCAATCTCCCTTAATATGCAGCTTTTCTTCAGTGCAAATTAGCACACATGAGATAACTTTTAACCAATTTTCTAACTTTCCCTGATATACTCCAATTGTTTAAATACTCCTCTGACTTTACCCGAGTCGCTGGGAACGCTGTCGATTTAAATGATCGATTTTCGAGGAAAAACAAAGTATTAACAAACATGTGATAGGATCACACGCTCCTTATCTAATCTACACTGAGTAAGGTGGCTCCGCGGTGATGTGTGAGGCTCGTATTCTAGAGGTCCGCGGTTCAAACACCTGACTGAGCTTTTCTCCGGGTTTTTCTCAAGCCTCATAACTGCCAAATGCTGGGGAGGTACCTTAAACTTAAGGCTGGAGCTTTTCCTTTCCAAAATGTCTTCCCCAATCACAATGTCATTGCATGCATGATCATGTCCACCGCCTGTGGTGTCGCATATAGTAAGAACGGTCGTTAAAGTGTAGGTACTAAAACTATAAATCTCTTTTATCTATGGCCAATATAATAATAATACCGTGGCACTACGGCCCGAGTGTGACCACATAAAAACCTGTGTTGCACTCACATGACTTCTACCCAAACTTATACAAATTATTCCTACAAGCGCTTATTCTTCTATCCAGTTCATGTTAATCGAGATAAACATTTGCACAAATTGTCTTACAGCAATTTCCTTATAGGTACAAGTGGATTAGGGGAACACAGTAGACTTAAGCGATAGTCAAATGTTTTAAGAGCTGGTAGCTATGTGATGGCTTTGAAATTACGTTCCCTTTGTTTGAATAGGAGGGGGGGGGGAAGAAAAGAATAATGACTTCCCATTTCAGAAAAGTGTAAGTACTGGAAAATTCAAACCAAAAGCAAGGAATATCTCAGAGATGGTTAACTACGCGAAAAAAAATTATTTGACATAAATTGTGTGTTTTAACGAGATCTGCTATTTTTACGTGGTAATATTTTGTCTATCTCTATGCAAAAGTCATAGGAGAACTTCACAGGCTATTCCCAGAAATTTCAAAATATGCTTTTTATTTGTTATAAAAATACCTAAACATATGGTATTTTAATTAAAATCCTTAGAGCCGTTTTGAGAAAATAAAAGGGTACTTGGGGTTAGGGGGATTTTCTTGAAAATCTTCGTGTTGCACCTTTGTAAGATACTTAACCAAAATATGTATCAAGTTCGGTATTTATCCGACTTTTTGTTTTGAGTTATGTTGTTCACACACACGCACATTTTTTTCTAAAAAAACTTTTTTAGATAGTTTCTAGATTTTTTGGTGCATTTTGTCTATCTCTTATGGTTTACCAGTTATACAAAATTCATTCCGATTAAAGGGGTCTTCACCTTCTCAGAAAATTCAAGATAAATATTTTGGAAATACATTAAACTTATGTATTTTAATAAAAATAGAGCCCTTTTTCAGAAATAAAAAATAGCGAAACACTTGGTATAAAATGAGTAGCTTTAGTGGTGGATTTTATTGAAAAAACTTTTCTCCCTCTCTCATTAAAAGGCTTGAAATCTTAATATCGACTTTTTATGTAAAATAAAATACTTCGTCTAGGTAGATGGTAGAGAAAGTAATAATTTAATATTTTTAACTTTGCAACCGAAACCACAGTAAAATATGCAAATTTACGACATTATACAAAAAAAATTAAATATACTCTTTTTACGCTGAGCGTTAAAATAGCAAAATATTTGGACATATGTAATGTTCACTAGAAATTTGAGATAAATATTTGGGAGCGTGAAAGCGAGGTACTCACAGAATGACCATGGTGCTGGCGTGCGGGATCACGATGAACTCTCGTAGAGCGTGACGTGTTTACCCAGAGGTTCTCGCACTGCACTCTGCACGGTACTGCACGCTGGACGCACGCAAAGACCCGCCAACAGTCACACTTCCCTCTCCACAGCGTCATCTCGCCCCACCCCGCGACCAATCGCACCTCGCGAACACGCCCAAGTACCAACTCTGTTTACTTTTACCCCCGTCCCTGTTGCCTGTTCGATATCCAGATTTCATCGGAAATCCAGGGGGGAAAAGCATAACTCAAAAACCAAATGTGGGGTAAATACCGTTTTGGGTATTTAAGTTGTTGCATCTTCCAAGGTGCGACAAGCGTGGTGCGGGGGTAGCGTGTCTGTCTCACATCCAAGAGGTCCCTAGTTCGAGTCTTGGTTAGGGGTTAACTCTTATCCTGGGAACATTAATATGGGTAACTCAAAGCTCTAGGGACCCCGAGCCCACTTGAGCACCATTTCGCCCATTCAAAATTTTTTGCTATTTTGTAAAATAAAACTGGATCTAAAAATTTCATTTAATTAAAATACCTATCATATACTTATGGCAATCCTATGGTGAAATTACCGAATATCTCATTTCTTAATTTCATATAGCTAGTGCAAATCATTTAGAATTGCTATTTACCTATTATTTGTTTAAATATTGCTACACGCGTTAAATTATTTAGGTTTTTACAATAAAATGTTTCCTGGCATTAGTAGAAAATATTGCTAAGGCACTCAAATTGGCCGTTTTTCCATATTTGTTTATCTCGAAACAAAATTTTTTTCTTCTTCTTTTTTACTTTCTCTACTACGTATAGTAAGTAGGGGAAGTATTGCATTCTACCCAAAAATTCAATACCCGAGATTTCACCAGAAATACATGTTTTGAGACCCCCTGAATCCAAAAAAAGCATTTTTAGAAACATGTCCGTGTGTTTGTCTGTGAACAGCATAACTCAGAAAGGAACAGTCGGATAAACACCAAACTTGGTATTTACGTTCAGTATCTTCCAGAGATGCGACACGAAGGTTTTCAAGAAAATCCCCCCACCCCAGACTACCCTTTACATGGAACATTTTTCGAAAATTTTAATTTTCTCAAAAATGGCTCTAACGATTTTGATGAAAATATCATATGTTTAAGATAATGTCATGAGAAATGAAATGTATATCTCGAATTTTCTGGGAATGTCTCCAAAAGTATTCTTCATTGTGAACGACTTTTGCATAACTGGTAAACCATAAGAGATAGACAACATTTTACTGCACAAAAAATGTAGATCGCGTTAAAATACACAATTTATGTCATATACATTTCTTTTGTTGAGTGAACCATTTTCGAGATATTGCTTGTTATTTCCTTAAATTTTACAATACTTATACTTTTTCTCAAATTCGTTATTCATTTTTTTATGTCCTGACATGCAAAGAGAATGGAATGCGCCACATAGCAACCAGCGATAAAATATTTGACTATCGCTTAAAAGCTACCATATTCCCCTTGCATCTACAAGAAAATTACCAATAAGATTGACATCTCGATATCTCGATTAACATGAAGCATATGGAGAATAAGCGTTTGTAAAAGTAGTTTGTACAAGAGTAGAGAAAGTCATGTGAGTGTAACACATCAGATTTTTTTATCTTGGATATGCAAAGAGTATTAATCTTTGGGAAAGGGAATGGTCCTGCACCTAGCAACCAGCTATTAAGAGATATGTATGTGCTTAAAGGCTACTGTATTTCTATATTGCCCTTGTAAATATATATTCCCCTTACATCTACAAGAAAATAAGCAATAAGATAGACTATGCAAATGTTTATCTCGATTAACATGAAGTAGATGGAGAATAAGCGTTTGTATAAATAGTTTGTACAAGAGTAGAGAAAGTCATGTGAGTGTAACACATCAGATTTTTTGTGTGTATAAAGCCTGTGAAGTTCACTTCATTGTGACTGAATTCTGTATAATTGTGTGCAAGTTGAGGGCAATAAGAGATAGACGAAACCTTATTCAGGAAAAATGCACAATTTGCATGAACTAATTTTTTGTCCCCATGAGCCTTTTTTGAAATATTTCATTATTGAAGTAGATAGTATCTTTACGTTATTTGCACCACGTTTTGGGCGTCAATTTGAAGTTGGGTTGTATTGAAGGAGTTGTATTATATTTCAACTGTTGGGGAGCCAAACTTGTAGTAGTTGCAACCGCACGTATGGTACCCGCTTTCCGGTAACCTTCGCCCTAAGTTTAAAAAAATATATTAACTTTGTAATTTAACCGTTTCTTTAAATATTTAATATTTATGTTTGCCTCGGCTGCGTCAGTATTTTTTTTTTTAGAGACATGGATGTCTTGGAAGGGTTGTGGTGCGACTAAGAATGTAGGCTTACACAGATTATAATTTTACTTCACTCCGTTTTATTAATGCTTGACACGATTTAAATAACACTTCACTGATATATTCTTTTATGAATTACTTGCACTTTTTAACACGTAAACTATTTTTCGTCTCCCACGAATACGTACCTATAAAATCTCTCGAGGACGCATCTCGCATCCGGTTACAAACTCTGTCTGCAACCAACTGAATTGATTTCAACCGCCTAAACTTGCAAATTTCTGTATTTCAAGTCTCTGATTGGCTATTCCTAATCCAATAGAATACTTGCATTTAACTAAAGCTTTTTTTGGTTGTTGATTGGCTATTTTTATAAACTGTCACTAAAATTAGATTATTGCTTCCAAGAATCACAAATAACATTATTAAACTCTCAAACTCATTATTGCCTCAAGGTTACCTCATTGTTACCTTATTGTTAGCAACTTTTAACCTATTATTCTCACAGCTCCTACATTATTAAATTGCGTAATATATTCACATAACATTATTACACATGGATACAATAATACAAACATATACAATGACTGTTACATACATTATTTTATATTTTGTGACATACACATATTGCTTTAAGGCGGGCTGTTATTATATTTATATTACATAATCTGACTGAAATCATTTTAGTGTTAAAAACACTGCCTCATTATGTATCTTTGAAACGTAAGGGCTTGAAATTATCTCATTGTTTTCCTTTGCAAGAGGCCGTTACTATGACTTCTGATACTTCATGTATACACACAAACGTTGTTTCCGCTTGTTGCATGTAACTAAGTAGGTACCTACTCAATGCTTAATTTGAAATAATTTCTCGATAAAAATTGTAGGTACCTTGAATAACCTAATGGATCTGTACTTACATTATAAGGAGAGAAAATGTGTGCATGTGTGTTTGTGTGTGGTAATCTCAAGCAATCGATTTTTATAATTCGTTCACCATTGAAAATCTTTATCTTTCCATATGGTTACAAGCAATATAATATTTCCAAACATTTGAAAATTGGTGGTTATATAGTCGTTTCTTTTTCTTTGTGTCACCAAATTTGAATCATATTTGGCTGAATATGGAAATCAGAGGACTACTTTTGACACTTTATTGCAAATAGTAGCAGATTTTTAATGATTTCGAACCAAAAGAGGGGCTTAAAATATTTTAAAATTGAGTTAATTTTAGGGGGGGTTGTCAATTGTTTATATCACAACATTTGTCTCACATTTCACTGCAGTTTTATCAAGTAGGTAATATTTTTACTTTCTCTACCAGTAGGCAGAGGTGTTGCATTCTACCCAAAAAATCAATACAGAGATTTCACTGGAAATACATGTTTTGAGGTCCCCTGAATACAACAAAAGCATTTTTAGAAAAAGATCGGCGTGTGTATCTATGAAAGAAAACGAGACAAAAAGGTAGGTACTACTCAAGAAATTTAGATCTCTTTAAAGCACACAATTTATTTCAACTAATTTTTTTTTGTCATCAACCATTTCCGAGATAACCGTTAATAATAATTCGAATTATTCAATACTTAGTTCATTCTTTTAAAGTCCTGTCAACATTCAGTTGTTTCTCGCGATGTCATGGAAACAGTACGGAATTTTAAGGCCACCATATAGCGTCCAGTTGTTAAACATTTGACTGTCGCTGTTCTCTTTGTATCTGTAGTGAAATGTGCAATGTAGCTGTTTCTGCAAAGGTTTATTTAGATAAAAATGTAGTAGAAAGAAAAATAAGCTTGGGTAATAATTGTTTGTATACACACGAATAAAGGCTAGAGGGTAGAGAAAGTCATGTGAATGTATCACGTCAGATTTTTTTATGATGTTTACAAACCTAGGTACATTTGGATTCTAGAAGCTCACAGAAATGATAAGTTACCCTTACATTCAATCCCTATTTTCAACCCCTAACATACAAACCAACATTTTTTGATGAAACTTTGCACATTTATATTACTATAGGGACCAACGAAATTATAAGCTACCTTACAACTCTAGAAAACTACCGGTAGCATATTTTCAACCCCTTGTGTAGAAATCTTCACTGTGTGAACCATATGGTCAAAATATTGCACACCAGGACACAAATCAGCGCACTTGGGCTACAGGGCTTGACGAGAATTTGCGGCAGTCACCTCCTGTCCGAAGTTGTGTTGTGGTTTTTAATGCCTGTTGCTCGCAGCTTACCTTGCTGCATCCTCCACGTTGGCTCCAGATGTTCTCAGTGTGCTGGTTCTCGGCATTTTTATCCTCTGCTAGCTGCAGTAATTTTTTTAAACTATGTGGGAGCGTGGACTTATCCTTGGTAAAGGAAGCGTAGATCTCGGGTGGTGGTAAAAGGAGAAACAGACGTGCTTTGGTTACGAAAAGACGACACTGCAGTTTCTTTTATTTAGTTACTCCTCGTAGTACACAACACTGATATTGCCGCCGTTAAAACACTGTCCACTGCTGTTGAAACAGGGCGCGGATATGACGCGAAGTTTATATATGCTTATTATATCTCTTTACGCGTAGCAATTCTTATGTGTGTTTCGAAAACTGTCTTCATTCACTTTTGGCGCGATATCTCTCAAACATCCTGCAGCATCTCTCCCTGCCTGTAGTTTACCAAAATGTTCCCTGACCAAATGACAAATGACCAAATGCCCCAATGCCCCGATTTGTTCCTAACAGATCCATTTATAGTCGCAGGCTTCTGGGGCTGCTTCCTTTCCTATTGGTCCATTTTAGCGCCACTCAACGCGTCTCACTATTTCATATAAACTTACAGGGATCTCATTGGTCCGAGTTTAACATAAATCGCGGTTTTTCCTAAATTCACCGTTAAGCTTGTTGTCTCCCTCACTTGGTCATGGCGAATTATCGTATAAAGGAACAAAGACTCTACACCCTCGCTGTATGAACAATGCCCCTGCGACCAGAGAGACATCGTAAAACTAGACTTTCTGCCTTCGAGGACACTATTCCTGTAGCTAAGACATTTCGTCGTGGACAGTATTTTAACATAGCGCTTAAATTATTTACATTAAACAATTTATAACTCCTCTAATATTAGTAACATAAATACAGACATATCGTTAAATCACCCTTCTTAAACTATACAAGCAGTAAAAGAAAAAGATATGTACATAGCATGATTTAACATCAATAAAATTAATTAATCACATTATCTATAATTACATTTCTCGGGCTCGGCCTAGAGTTACCGTTTCAAATTACAGGATACCATACAACTTCATAAAGCTGCCTATACTCTTGTTTTTCACCCCCTTGGGTACAAATTGTCACTATTTGACCAATCTGGATAAAACTTAGGACACGTACGCTTTATGTGCAATTGCAAATTACAGACTACTTACGACATTCAAAACCATCCCTATCCTTGTTTTCAACCCAGTGCTTATAAAGTGTGCCAATGCAGTGGCGGGTAATAAATGTATAAAGAGAGAAAATTGTATCCGGCTAACATTAGAAATCAACCAACCGATATTTTACAATTAAAAACCCAGAATATTGTTATTCTAGATGGTCGCAGACTATGCCGCTTTTCCAAAACGGTTAACTTGGTGGCTTGTGAGTGATACATCTTCATATTCTCCTTCACCCGCTGCCAGCACAATAAGCTGGCAGTTACCTTCCACTATCGGGGGTGCTCAGCGGAACCCCAATACCTTTCCTCACTTCTCCCTTCTAACCCCCGCCTGATCTCATCCTATTCCCTAAAACCCAACCCACAAAAAAACCTCTATTTTGTTGTATATCTTAAGGGTTAAATTTAAATTGAGGTTTATTTATGGACGCTGTTTAACTACTATGGTCCTTAGCATCCCATTTTATATTGGGCGTGAAAGACAAGTAATTTTGCTCAGAGGCCTCTTTATCAGCTTGAGGTTCTTTACGTGCCGTAAATCTACGGTTTGAATCCGCGACCTTGGGAAGTGGAGGCTAGCACGGTACCACTAGTCCACGGAGGACGACATGTTAAGGGTTTCTGTATTATGTGAGAACTATGTAGCTTTTATGTTATTAAATAACTGGGACCAAAGAGAAGGTACAACGTTTTAAAATACACTGTGAATATCTAAATAATGACGCGGCCATTCCGACCAATGATTATTACACCGTCAAAGGATACACTATGCAGCATTTCCAAAATTTGGAAGACAATCTGGAGGAGGCTAAGGAAGTTAGACGTTCCGCCGATGTTTCACATACTTTTGTATGAGTATCGGGGAATTTTTCATCCGTAATTAGGAATAGACCGGATTGTACGAAATTCCTCAGCATTCAACAACGTACCAGTTACTGAGAATTACTGAAAATATCATCAAAGGCTTCGAGAAGAAGAAACGCACTATTGCCGTCTTCCTTAATATAGCTCAAGCTCTCGACACTGTTTGGCATGAAGGTTCACTGGTTAAATTACTCGAATTGGACTTCCAGATTGTCGCATGAATATAACTAAAAGTTTCATCTCACAGTGTCAGTTCCTGATCGAATAGGAAATTACAAATCTACCATTCGATCAATAACAGCAGGAGTTCCGCAAGGATCACGTCTAACACAATTACTATTCAACTTATTTACGTATGACCTACCAGACACAAATCCTATATCTGCTGCTATGTATGTAGACGACACAGTTGTTTTCTATTCAATACCGTCTTAAACACTGCAATTAAAAGACTACAAACATCGTTAAATCTACTATCTAGATGATTCACAACCTGGAGAATGTAATTAAACACCAAAAAGACCGAAACTAAGATCTTCCCCTTAAGACAATATAACAACCCACCCACATTACTACTCCAGGAAAAACAGCTTACATGGCTGCCTCCAGAAACACCAGTTAAATATCTAGGAGTAATGCTAGACACAAATCTAACCTGAAATTCTTACATATGCTACATTTCAATACTAGCTGCTTCCAGAATCAAAGCTTCTACTACACAGATCACGGCTGGTGTGCTCAATATTGCTATACAAGTCTCTTTTATGTCCTATAATATCATATGCTGCCCCTGTGTGGGATGCAGCTAGCAAAATTCACATTCATCGACTTCAGGTTATGCAAAATAAATTTTTCTGCATAATTACAAAGGCTCCATGGCTCATAAGAAATGTCCAGCTTCATCAGAAATTTGGAATTCTTCGCATGCAACAATTCTTCAAATTGCCCTCAAAGAAACTCTTCTTCAGATTAGACGGACCACCAGACGCTGCAACATATCACACTGGACTTTGAAACTCGCAGAAGAGAAGATTAAAAAGAAAACTAGCTCAAGACCTCCTGCTCACTGATTCCGAAGATAGTGATTTTTCAGACTAATAATTAACCTCACTCATCCAAGCCCTTCTTCAATCTGTAATCAATTGAATATATTTGTTAACCTTTTTAATTATCTTATTACTGTTATTTAGCCAATCTAATTGTCAATAGCGTATACTTGTAATCATTATCCATTTGTTAATGTTATCTTCTTATTATCTATTGGACATATTAGAGATAATATCCTTAATTTGTTATAAGAAAAGCAATTATTAAACTAATTTGTCACTGGGTTGTATGGCAATCTTGCTATTCGGCTAAATAAAAAAACAATTATAAGGGTTAAAAGGGAGGATTCACCATAAAAATCATATACATTATTGTAAAATAAATCAATAAATGATGTGAGGACCTAATGGAATTAATTCGTCATTCGAGTTTAAAAAGTTACCCATGCAACTTCGGGCCGACAGCTAGTACTAAGGTATGCTTGGGAATGTGTAATGAGTAGAGAAAGTTGTGTGATCTTCACCCCATCCTCCTCACCGTTATTAGTAACATGTTCTCCTATGCATTTTATTCTTTTTTTCTACTATTACTTCTTGAAACATTACTCTCTGAACAGGGCAGCACATCCGACTCAGACCTCTCCCTATTCTACTTCTCTTTATTCCGACGCTAGTATGGTCCAGGTCCACGGATGCCATTGGAGGGTACTCGGCACTGCTCCAGTGAGGATATTATACCTATGCTTCACAAGGGGCACCACCGGGAGAGAGGAGGAGGAGGTGAAAGGAGACACCGGGCGGACGGAACCAGGAATGACGGCACAGCAATGATAGGGTCCTACAGTTTCCAGATTGAGACTTCCAGACCTTCGAATAGGCAGAACTCGTCCCACACAGAGGACCTAATACCCCGCTCCGAACAGGCTGTCCTTAGAACCAGCTGAAAACCGAGAGACGGAGAAAGTTCATAGAGAACATCCTTTTTCCCTGTCAAGCCGCACCGAAATACCATAGCCGACACTCACAACCCTGAAATAGATCTAACGGGGCGAAGAAAACAACAGAGAAGCCCATGGGTCAGAGTGGTCGTTGGTTGGGAATCGAACCTGAGACCTCCCGAATGCGAGTGCATGCGTTACCACGATGCCACTCCCTCGGTCTACACGTCAGTTACACCTCTCGTATCGTTTCGCTTCCTGAAGCCCAATTGTTATGGCTCACTTTCCATCTTAGAATGTGCAGAATCAGTCCTGAAGAGACTGCATTTCTTAACATTAGTGAAGTTCTCAGGTCATTCTAAGTTTTTCATCTGGCTAAGTGCTTCTACATTAAAATTAGAAATCCTTTCATTCTCGACTACTACTTTCCCCCTCTATTTATTTTACGTCGCTGGAACTACGTGATCATATCTCGACGGTGTGTTAGGAGATGTCTCGTGGCTCGGTGTGTGGCGGCCAGTTAGCCTTCTAGGTCTTATCCCTGTAACATACCATCTTGCTTCACCACGTGTCCACCTAGGCCTTAGTGTTAGGCAACTGTATCCCTGCTTCTATACGTGACAGGTAAATGACAGCTTTGTCACGTCTCCAGAGGCCTTAGTGCTAGGCAACTGTATCTATGCTTCTGTGACGGAAAGAGGCCTTGATGATAGGTAACTAACTCTGCTTCTTCTATACATGCCGGGAAGATGGCATTAAGGTGCCATCTAGTCTACCTGCTTTCATTATCTGTGGATATATTATAGCAGAGCATTAGCTATCACCATCTATTTTAATTTTCATTCTCTCTACTACGCATAGTAAGTAGGGAAAGTATTGCATTCCACTCAAAAATTCGATACCGAGATTTCACTGGAAATATATGTTTTGAGACCCCCTGAATCCAAAAAAAGCATTTTTGGAAACATGTCCGTGTGTGTGTCTGTGTGTCTGTCTGTGAACAGCATAACTCAGAAACGAACAGTCGGATAAACACCAAACTTGGTACTTAGGTTCAGTATCGTCCAGAGATGCAACACGAAGGTTTTCAAGAAAGTCCCCCCACCCCAGATTACCCTTTACATGGAACATTTTTCGAAAATTTTAATTTTCTCAAAAATTGCTCTAACGATTTTGATTAAAATATCATATGTTTAATATATTTTATGACAAATAAAATGTATATCTTGAATTTTCTGGGAATGTCCTCAAAAGTATTCTTCATTGTCAACGACTTTTGCATAACTGGTAAACCATGAGAGATAGACAAAATTTTGCTACACAAAAAATGTAGATCGCGTTAAAATACACAATTTATGTTATATACATTTTTGTTGTTGAGTAAACCATTTTCGAGATATGGCTTGTTATTCCCTTAAATTTTTCAATACTTATTTTCTCAAATGGGAATTCGTTATTAATTTTTTTTTGTCTTGGATATGCAAAGAGTATTAATCTGTGGGAAAGGGAATGGTGCTGCACCTAGCAACCAGCTATTAAGAGATATGTATGTGCTTAAAGGCTACTGTATTTCCAAATTGCCCTTGCAAATATATATTCCCCTTGCATCTACAAGAAAATTAGCAGTAAGATAGAGTCTGCAAATGTTTATCTTGATTAACATGAAGTGGATGGGGAATAAGCGTTTGTATAAATAGTTTGCACAAGAGTAGAGAAAGTCATGTGAGGGTAACACATCAGATTTTTACTATTGTTTCAGACTTAAGGTGGAATTTTGGGTCGTGATAATAATCCAATTCGTATATACCTTAGCAGCTAAAGGAAACCACGAAAACACCCAGTAAAAATTGTTCAGCTCACAGGATTTGAACCCTGTACCGTCCGAATGAGAGCCACAGACATGACTGTCACTGTTTCATTTTCTATAACCAAACTACTTCGGTATTTTTTGTCTCATATTTCTTGTTTCGTTGGATATTTCACTGTTGTTTTCTTCTTCTGTTAACCAAACTGAAATCCAGTTCTTCTTTGTTAGATTACCTACTTTCTCTACCACGGACTCCCAGTAGGCAGGGGAAGTGTTCTATTCCACCTAAAATGTCGGTACTATGCCGGAAGTAGAAGTTTTAAAGTTATTCTGTATGTGTGTATGTGTGCGCTCAAAAGGGAAAGGCAAATGGATACCAAATTTCATAATTAAGTCAGACACTGTACAAACAAGGCAGGAGATTTTCACAAAATCTCCTACCCCATACTATGCCGTAGATGCAAAATGTTTCATTAGTTTTGATTTTTTTAAAAATCGCTCTAACGATTTTGATACATATAATATATGTTTGACATTATATGTCATATGACTTGAGAAATGTACGTAGATATATGTTGAGGTTCATGTTGAAGGTTCATTTATATAACGGTGAAATAAAGGAGTTGGACAAAATCTTACTTAAGAAAAAAATATAATAGAGGTTTTTGAAACATGTTTATTTTAAATTACTTTTTTCAGCTTTAAGCCGTTTACGAGATATTTCATGTTGTTGGTCGAAGTTTACCAGTATTTCAGGCTGCGCACTTTTGAAATGTTATGTCCGTTATTTTGTTTCTCATCATACAAAGAGTATTCAGAATACCAAGTCCAGCATACACATACATTTTACTGCCTTACTAGCGTCCTGTATGCTTCTATATAGCTGCAACAAAATGTGTATTAAAACCATTTAAAAAACAAAAAACTTTATCGAGGTTAACAGGACATATAAAAACAAACCCTTTTGACGAATAATTTCGAAATAAGTTATAGCAGCAAGAGAAAGTTGTATAACGCATCTATCTTCTCTCCCTCTCTGTATGCGAGGGCGATGCTACATTTGTACTTTCTCTACTACGTATAGTAAGTCGGGGAAGTATTGTATTTCACCCAAAAAGTCGATACGAGATTTCAACGGAAATACATGTTTTGAGACCCCCTGAATCCAAAAAAAGCATTTTTGGAAACATGTCCGTGTGTGTGTCTCTGTGTCTGTGAACAGCATAACTTAGAAACGATAAGTCGGATAAACACCAAACTTGGTACTTAGGTTCAG
The DNA here is from genome assembly GCA_030765065.1 of Deroplatys truncata. NCBI lineage: Eukaryota > Metazoa > Arthropoda > Insecta > Mantodea > Mantidae > Deroplatys > Deroplatys truncata. The sequence continues at coordinate 311,402,520 of CM060975.1, read as the reverse complement.
TATCGTCCAGAGATGCAACACGAAGGTTTTCAAGAAAGTCCCCCCACCCCAGATTACCCTTTACATGGAACATTTTTCGAAAATTTTAATTTTCTCAAAAATTGCTCTAACGATTTTGATTAAAATATCATATGTTTAATATATTTTATGACAAATAAAATGTATATCTTGAATTTTCTGGGAATGTCCTCAAAAGTATTCTTCATTGTCAACGACTTTTGCATAACTGGTAAACCATGAGAGATAGACAAAATTTTGCTACACAAAAAATGTAGATCGCGTTAAAATACACAATTTATGTTATATACATTTTTGTTGTTGAGTAAACCATTTTCGAGATATGGCTTGTTATTCCCTTAAATTTTTCAATACTTATTTTCTCAAATGGGAATTCGTTATTAATTTTTTTTTGTCTTGGATATGCAAAGAGTATTAATCTGTGGGAAAGGGAATGGTGCTGCACCTAGCAACCAGCTATTAAGAGATATGTATGTGCTTAAAGGCTACTGTATTTCCAAATTGCCCTTGCAAATATATATTCCCCTTGCATCTACAAGAAAATTAGCAGTAAGATAGAGTCTGCAAATGTTTATCTTGATTAACATGAAGTGGATGGGGAATAAGCGTTTGTATAAATAGTTTGCACAAGAGTAGAGAAAGTCATGTGAGGGTAACACATCAGATTTTTACTATTGTTTCAGACTTAAGGTGGAATTTTGGGTCGTGATAATAATCCAATTCGTATATACCTTAGCAGCTAAAGGAAACCACGAAAACACCCAGTAAAAATTGTTCAGCTCACAGGATTTGAACCCTGTACCGTCCGAATGAGAGCCACAGACATGACTGTCACTGTTTCATTTTCTATAACCAAACTACTTCGGTATTTTTTGTCTCATATTTCTTGTTTCGTTGGATATTTCACTGTTGTTTTCTTCTTCTGTTAACCAAACTGAAATCCAGTTCTTCTTTGTTAGATTACCTACTTTCTCTACCACGGACTCCCAGTAGGCAGGGGAAGTGTTCTATTCCACCTAAAATGTCGGTACTATGCCGGAAGTAGAAGTTTTAAAGTTATTCTGTATGTGTGTATGTGTGCGCTCAAAAGGGAAAGGCAAATGGATACCAAATTTCATAATTAAGTCAGACACTGTACAAACAAGGCAGGAGATTTTCACAAAATCTCCTACCCCATACTATGCCGTAGATGCAAAATGTTTCATTAGTTTTGATTTTTTTAAAAATCGCTCTAACGATTTTGATACATATAATATATGTTTGACATTATATGTCATATGACTTGAGAAATGTACGTAGATATATGTTGAGGTTCATGTTGAAGGTTCATTTATATAACGGTGAAATAAAGGAGTTGGACAAAATCTTACTTAAGAAAAAAATATAATAGAGGTTTTTGAAACATGTTTATTTTAAATTACTTTTTTCAGCTTTAAGCCGTTTACGAGATATTTCATGTTGTTGGTCGAAGTTTACCAGTATTTCAGGCTGCGCACTTTTGAAATGTTATGTCCGTTATTTTGTTTCTCATCATACAAAGAGTATTCAGAATACCAAGTCCAGCATACACATACATTTTACTGCCTTACTAGCGTCCTGTATGCTTCTATATAGCTGCAACAAAATGTGTATTAAAACCATTTAAAAAACAAAAAACTTTATCGAGGTTAACAGGACATATAAAAACAAACCCTTTTGACGAATAATTTCGAAATAAGTTATAGCAGCAAGAGAAAGTTGTATAACGCATCTATCTTCTCTCCCTCTCTGTATGCGAGGGCGATGCTACATTTGTACTTTCTCTACTACGTATAGTAAGTCGGGGAAGTATTGTATTTCACCCAAAAAGTCGATACGAGATTTCAACGGAAATACATGTTTTGAGACCCCCTGAATCCAAAAAAAGCATTTTTGGAAACATGTCCGTGTGTGTGTCTCTGTGTCTGTGAACAGCATAACTTAGAAACGATAAGTCGGATAAACACCAAACTTGGTATTTAGGTTCAGTATCTTCCAGAGATGCGACACGAAGGTTTTCAAGAAAATCCTCCACCCCAGATTACCCTTTACATGGAACATTTTTCGAAAATGTTTATTTTCTCAAAAATAGCTCTAACGATTTTGATTAAAATATCATATGTTTAATATATTTTTATGACAAATAAAATGTATATCTTGAATTTTCTGGGAATGTCTCCGAAAGTATTCTTCATTGTGAACGACTTTTGCATAACTGGTAAACCATAAGAGATAGACAAACGTTTGTACACAAAAAATGTAGATCGCGTTAAAATACACAATGTATGTCATATACATTTTTGTTGTTGAGTGAACCATTGCTTGTTATTCCCTTAAATTTTTCAATACTTATACTTTTTCTCAAATTCGTTATTCAAATTTTTTGTGCTGGTAATGCAAAGCGAATGGAATACTCCACATAGCAACCAGCTCTTAAAATATTTGACTATCGCTTAAAGCCTACCAATTCCCCCTTGCAGCTACAAGAAAATTAGCAATAAGATTAACATCTCGATTAACATGAAGCATATGGGGAATAAGCGTTTGTAAAAATAGTTTGTACAAGAGTAGAAAAAGTCATGTGAGTATAAGACATCAGATTTTTTAGAATGCTATGTTTCTAAAAACAAATGAAATTTGTTTATATTTAACAGCTACTCTCTATTGTTCGATTTTCTCTGATAGTTTGCTAATTATCATCATTCAAAGATTTTGTGTTCACCAAAAATGAATTTGACTAGAGAACATTTCTAGACTGTTTTTCTTCTGATTTTAAATGCTTATTAACGGCTAAACAATATGAAGATCCGCTTAGAAATGCATTTGGCAGGAAGCCCCATCTAAGGCAACAATTTATAATTGATACAGCGAATTCAAAAGAGATCGGGTGTTTCTTAGTGATGAATTTCGTGAAGGACGCCCAAGAACTGCTGTTACTGATGAAAATATTGCCGCTGTTCGAGCAATGCTTGAAGAAGATCGACGGACATGTTATGGATTTATTTGAGCGACATTGGGCATTGGTATGAGTCAAATCCAAAACATTTTACATCAAAAGTTAGACATGAGAAAACTTTGTTGTTGATGGATTCCACATAAACTGACTCCCGATCAAAAGGAACACGTTGATTGGTGCAGAAAAATTCCAAGACGGCACTTAAAGTATGGTTTGGAATACCGTTACTAATGATGAATCTTGGATTTATTATTGTGATCCTGAAAAGTGAAGTGAATCGGCTCAATGGGTCTTTCGAACAGAACCTAAGCCTACAAAAATCCGACGAATTTGCAGTGCCGATAAGAAGATGGTTGCTAGTTAGTTTTTCTGAAAAGGGCCATACTGCTACTATAGCATTAGAAGATAGACGTACCGTTACTTCCGATTGCTACACAAATGTCTGTTTACCGCAAATTCCTGAAAAAGTTCGTGAAAACCACAACAAAAATAATGTGACACCATGACAAAGCTGAGTATATGGATGCCCTTTAGGTCAGCACTATGGAGTCTCCACCATACAGCCCTGATCTAGCACCTGTGATTTCTTTTTGTTTCCAAAAGTTAAAGATAAAACACTGGAATCATTTTTTCGTCGTCAGGTGAAGCAGTGGAACATTATAAAAGCCTAGTTTCTGAAGCTCCTCAGGAAGAGTGGTACCATTGCTTTAAGGGCTGGTTACATTAAATGCAAGAATGTATTGATGTTAAAGCGAAATATTTTGAAGAGGAATAAAATCACTTCAATTTTTTAAAACTAATCCTTGTTTTATTTTTTAAAAATTTGGTTTGGACGCTGTGGGGCGTCGAAGTTTGTGAACGGTTCGGATATATTGATGCGTGTGCGTTCCACATTTCGTTAAGAAGCCCAGTAAGAATATCACACCGTGCAATAGTTACAAAGCCGGTTGAAACTGTTGACCTCTTACTTGAATGCAGAGCGTACATCTCGGTGCAGAAACAGACGCACAGTGTGATTGTGGGCTCAATATCTCAGTCGCAGCATGGACTCGTGCAATAAGGTCCTCCTCCTCTGATGTTATAGGGGTAAGATACACCATAGTCTTCATGGTGCCCCGCAGAAAATAGTAAAGAGGTGTAAGATCCGGTGACCGTGGTGGCCATGGCGGCCATGGCACAGGTCCCCCTCTACAAATCCATCGATTGGGGTATGTGGCGTGCAGGTGGTGCCGCACATTTGCATCAAAGTGAACTGGAGCTCCATCGTGTTGCAGCCACATTTCCTGACGAACCTGCAGGGGCACCACATCAAGTAATTAGGAAGAACATCTCTGACAAAAGTGAGGTATGTCCGTCCTGTTAGTCTGGTTGGCAGTAGATACGGCCCAATGATCTGGCCATCAGTTATCCCAGTCCATACGTTTACACTGATCCTGTATTGCTTACTTCGAACCACTTTCACAGGCCAAACATTAATGCTGTGCAAACTTTGACGCCCCACAGCGTCCAAACTATATATTCCCGGGTTTCGGCTTGAAAAATGTTCACTTTAGTGTCCCGCCCAACATACTAAGCCTTGTCGGGTATCCCTATTCATTCTTCTTTCGGCTTATAAGCTTGTTTTGTTCAAGGTTTGGTCTCCTGTAGTTCTTGTGCTTTATTTATTGTGTATGGTTTTCCACCCTTTCTTTCTTTTTTTCCGTATTCAACTATTTTTCTTTTATCTACGGTTTCTTATTACTTTGACTTTCTCCGTATCCGATTGCTGCTTCTGCGTTGCAGTGCAGAGCTTTTTCAGCTGATCATGAGTAAATCCCCAAGTGTCTCATCTAAGACACCAGCGTTCTCTTAAATATTTGCTTCAAATTGGGGTTCTCTTCTCTTTATTCATTGGTTATTTCATTTCAGGTCTATTCCTCCCATTAAACCTTCTGATCTGATTCAACAATATACTCTAGATATCTTACCCCAAAAGCGCGTATGGTAGTTCAGCGGTAAGAACATGGGCATGGAGAGCGGAAGGTACCTAGCCGAGTACCGGCCATTGCAATTTCCAAATCTGATTCGTCTTTCCAACTTAACTCTTCTCGTTCGAAACTGGAATTTTGTTAGCTGGTTTAGGTGGTGTAGGTACTTCTCGGAAACTGAAACTGGTTTGGCCAAATTGATATTAAGGGGTTGTTTGTAAGTCGAGGTTTTGGCTTTATGTTCCGCGCCTAGAACCATTCGCTGGTTCTGTTTGAGGTTGCCGGCTTTGTCTGTCTGTTGTTATGTTCTTTACTTCCATGCACCAAGCGCACAAAACGGTCCTAAATATCACTTTGGGCCAGAACTGTTTCCATTTCCGAGGAGCAAAACGCCTCGGGTATTAGCCTCGCAACTCCAAACGAGTGAAGTTGTTCCTTGTTATAGCTAGCGTGGAAGAATAGTTACTAAAAACGAACTCCTGATGTAGGAATTTGTTCTTTGTAGCATATCTATGTCGAGTTAGGTATCTCTAGTTGAGATGGAACTCCTTGATGCATGTCTCGGTGGAATTAAGATTTGCTGATCGAATAAACTCTTGCAACACTGTGCCATTTACACTATCAACAAGAACTCAAAAGTTTTCGTCAATAGCTCCTTAGAAGTGTACCCCTCAGACGTCATATTGCACTACAGGAGTACCTACACTTATTGCAGATCCATTCGCCTAGATCGTAATAGTGTTTCCACTAACACTAGATTCCACCCGTTCCTTACCACGTCTTTCTATGATTAACTTAAAACAAGTCCTAGGAAACAAACATGAACTAATGAGCCGTGTTATACTCAGTATGAAACGAAGGAGTCAGAAATTGCCTTCTTAATGGATTCTACTCTGATTCGTGTAAGTAAAGATGTGTGACGGTTATAGCTTTATTTTACAAGAATATAATAAATCCAATTTTATAAAGTTAGAGATATTCAGGACAAAATTGATTTAAATACATTCATGAAATTGGCTTTAAAATTTCCCGGGTGCTTATGTAAGCAGGGATTATCGTATGATTTTTAGGGGAAATCATCACCTCGGGTTCATGGAAAGCTCGACACGTGAGTGGATTATACAAATTATGCTGAAACCCGCTTACATCAGTGCTGTCTAAAGCACTAGTCAGCATACTCCTGAGGTAATTAAAGTTAGAGCTTTTAGACACTCTCTGCTAGACACGTGCTAACAGGAATCTGGCGTCACCCAGTCTTTGAATCTTTAATCTAAACTTCAGCTATGCCGCAAGACCCCGGAATCTGGAAAGCCTAACCTTCTTCGCAACCCAAGTAAACTATCCCTTGCAGCCTTATGGTTGGTAGACGTGTTTGTAGTAATGTGAGCAGGATTTTAGATTAAGCAACTAAACCTTGCTGACATGTTTATTGCAGTGTAGAGTAGTACTGTATACAGGGTGAATCACTTCAAACTTGCACCGCAAATATTTCGGAAATGGAAAATGCTATTGATGTGCAGTTTTCACAGCATTGATTCGTATTCAGGGGCTCGTACATTTAGCCTATAAATAGATTTTAATAATACTGAGAAAGTGTATTTTTTGAGCAAACATACAACTTTTAAATTGAACAATGCCTAGTTACATCAAACAGAATAAAGGTAGGGTAAATTAGAATGTCAATGGTTTTTACTGCAGGATTCTAGTGCAAGTGGTTTACGAGAAATCGTATTTTGAAAAGTTACCACCCCGACAATTGTTTGTCCCATTCAACCTGCTTAGTTGCTAGGTACGATGTTGTTATGTTTGCATTGTGTTTTCTGTTCATTGACTGCAATGCGACCTTCTGGTCAGTTAGTTTGTGACAGTTCAAGCAGTAAGTCGTGAGTGGAAGATGGGGTTTACTAATGCAGAAAAAGCCGACATGCTCATGGTGTTTGGAGAGTGTAGGAAGAATGCAGTTCGTTCCTGTACGGTGTATGTGGAAACGTATTCCAATAGACGTCAACCATCTCGGCAATTATTTATCAACCTCTTCAACCAATTACGTGAAAGTGACACTATAACACCTTGAAAACGTAACAGAAACAAACAATTGACTGGAGAAGAGGTATAAATTAATGTTTTGGCTACCGTTGCAGTAAATCCGTAAATTAGTTCCCGCATAAGTCGCACGTGGAAGTGGCATAAGTCAGGCAAGTTTACTGCGCATTCTTCATCGACATAGGTTCCATCCCTATCACATCTCTCTCCATCAAGAGCCGCATGGAAACGATTTTGAGAATCGTGTTAACTTTTGTACATGGGCATTAAGACATGATACTTCAGATTCATCGTGTATCTTGTTTAATGATGAGGCAACATTTACTAATCATGGCCAGGTAAACCGCAGAAACATGCACTATTGTCTGTTGACAATTCCCGTTGGCTTCGTCGGGTGGAACGTCATCGTCTATGGAGTTTAAACGTGTGATGTGGGATAGTGAACCATCAGCTCATAGGCCCTTTGTTCATAGAAGGAACAATGAACTCACGCAAGTATCGCAGCCTCCTGACAGACCATCTGCCACAGATGCTATAAGACGTTCCTTTGCAGACTAGGAGGAACCTGTGGTACCAACATGATGGCTGTCCAGCCCGTACTGCACGAAGTACTACAACTTATCTTAACGGATTGTTTCCAAATCGTTGGATTGGACGAAGAGGACCTATACCTTGGGCGGCCCGTTCACCGGATCTGACCCCTTCAGACATTTTTCTGTGGGGAAGGCTGAAAGACACTGTCCACAAGGATGTTCCAAGTACACCAGAGGATATGAAAAGATGTATTACTGCTGCCTGCTCTGAAATTTCCGCTGAAATGCTAGAACGTGTGCAGCAGTCTTTCCATAGCAGACTGGAAGCGTGTATTGAAGCTGCCGGTGGTCATTTTGAACACAACTTTTGAAGGGCTATGTTCTCTTTACTTGTAAGAATCCACAGAAGTATTGTAATTCCCTTTTGTTTTTCTTTAGTTTGTACTACCACAGAATGTACAAGTATCGGTGCGTACAATTTTCAAAATAAGATTTCTCGTAAACCACTTGTACTAGAATCTTGCAACAAACGCCACTGACATTCTAATTTAGCCTACCTGTATTCTGTTGATGTAACTAAGCATTGTTCTATTTAAAAAATTGTATACTTGCTCAAAAGTACACTTTCTCAGTATTGTTAAAATCTGTTTATAGGCTAAATGTACGGGCCCTTGACTACCAATCAATGCTGTGAAAACTGCACATCAATAGCACTTTCCATTTCCGAAATATTTGCTGTGCAAGTTTTAGGTGATTCACCCTGTATAGTTAAACTAAATATGGAACCAGAACTGCGCGCCAATAATAATTTTCTAACCTTCACCACCGATCTCTCTTGGCTACCCCTCTGTCAAGCTTTGTTCTTCCTTCTGTAAACCCGAACTACGTCCCCGTCCTCGTCCCATCCGGTGAAGACGCCGTGGCGTCGTCACATGTATAAAACTATAACCGTCGCAGATGGTTAGCCAAGTCTAACATGATTACGACTGGAATATGTAGAGGGAGGGGTGGGTGAGGTGTGTTACCTGTGGCGCTGAAATCTACAACAGTCATAATACTTATCTCATACGTTTCTTCTGAAGTAGAATGAAGTGAAAAATAATTATTTCCATCAGGAGGTTCCTATTTTCATGTGTTTGTCTATCTCAATAATTATTTTGGTCCATGAGTATTTAGATGTACTTACTTACCCGAATAATAATGACAACAGTAATAACAATATAGAAACGATAACACGTATATAATTTACAATTATCGGCATAGTATTGTTGTTAATCAACAAGATTAAGCTGCCTGGCCTGCTCTGACTTCAAGATGTTAAAACTGGTTTTACCTACCATCTGGATTAGGGTCTTTTTGTACCTATATCTTTTTGGTGGTAGGAAAATAAAACTACTGGTAACCGGAATTTATTATTATTGATATTATTATTATTATTATTATTATTATTATTATTATTACATTCAGAACCTCGGAGTTAAATATTCAAGTATTGCTTATTCTAAATAAAAGTCTTGTCCGAAGCAAGTTGGAATACGCCTTGATTGGATGGTCACTGTGTATAAATGTTATAGTAATCAATTAGAAATTAGAAAGTAAAAAACACCTGTTACATTCACATGACTTTCTCTACCCTCTATTTAATAGTAGCGGGTAAACAAATTGTTTTTACGAAAGTAGGTTTTTCTATCTACTTCATTTTAATCCAATAGATACTTTACACATTTCGTTAGGAAACAAAGGAAACAGTGATAGTCAAATGTTTAAAATCTGGATGCTATTTGCTGGCCTTAAAATTCCATACTGCTTCCATGCAATCGCGGGAAACAACTAAAAATCGACAGTTCTTTAAAAGAATGGCTAAGTATTGAACCATTCGAACCATTAATAACGAATATTTCGGAAGTGGCTGATGCCACAAAAAAGTTATTTCAAATAAATTGTGTTTGTTTGTGTAGTGCGTTTTCTTCTACCGCTTAACGTTTACCATTTTACGAGATTATATAAGATTACTTCAGAATGAAGAGGACTTCAGAGAATATTCCCAGAACATTTGGTTTTTAGAAAATGAAATATTTTGTAAAATCTTCCATAAAAGATAGTTTGGAGCGGGGGGATTTTTTTGAACATCTTCGTGTCGTATCTTTGGAAGGTACTGAGCGTAAATACCAAGTTTGGTATTTATCCGAATTTTCGCTTTTGATTTACGCTGTTCATAGGAACACAGAAGACATACACATACATGATTTTTTCCAATAACTTTTTTGGATTCAGGGGCCCTCAAAACATGCATTTCATGTGAAATCTTCATATTGAATTTTTGGGTGGAATGCAATACGTTCTCTACCTGCTACGTACATGGTAGAGAAAGTAAAAAAAGATCAATAATTGTATCGAAAAGTGAGTGACGACCAGTTGATTTTGAACATTTGTCTGAAGTAACATGTACTACTACCGGGAGAAGATTGATACGCTGTCCACTATTAACACGTGCTTATTGGCTATTTATAATCGTGAGAAAATGTGAGGACGACGTGCCCAAGATCGATTGTACTGTGTCTTTTTCTTGTGCAGCTGGTCCGGAACTTGCAGCTCCTCTTCCGGTTAGGATCAACCCACCCGCATCGTGTAGCCCGTGACAAAAACACCGCCCGGGAGACCTGCAACCAGCTCGCTGCGTAGCTTACGTTTCATTTCCACATACCTACAATAATTCTACCTGCCAAATTAACGGCTGAACAAACCAAATTGCAACTTCCTTCTTCTGATGTGTTTCACAATTGTTCTTATCATATATGTATTTTTACTTCTCTACTACGTATAGTAAGTAGGGGAAGTATTGTATTCCACTCAAAAATTGCATACCGAGATTTCACAGGAAATACATGTTTTGAGGTGCACCGAATGCATATAAAGCATTTTTGGAAACATGTCCGTGTGTGTCTGTGAACAGCATAACTCAGAAACGAACAGTCGGATAAACACCAAACTAGGTATTTAGGATCAGTATCTTCCAGAGATGCGACACAAAGGTTTTCAAGAAAATCCCCCTACCCCAGATTACCCTTTACATGGAACATTTTTCGAAAATTTTAATTTTCTCAAAAATGGCTCTAACGATTTTGATTAAAATATTATATATTTAAGATACTTTTATGACAAATAAAATGTATATCTTGAATTTTCTGGGAAGTCTCCAAAAGTATTCTTCATTGTGAACGACTTTTGCATAACTGTAAACCATAAGAGATAGACAAAATTTTACTACACAAAAAATGTAGATCGCTTTAAACACACAATTTATGTCATATACATTTTGTTTGTTGAGTGAACCATTTTCGGGATATTGCTTGTTATTCCCTTAAATTTTCCAATACTTATACTTTTTCTCAAATTCGTTATTCATTTTTTTGTCCTGGTAATAGAAAGAGAATGGAATGCTCCACATAGCAACCAGCTCTTAAAAGATTTGACTATCGCTTAGAGCCTAGCAATTCCCCTTGCATCTACAAGAAAATTAGCAATAAGATTAACATCTCGATTAACATGAAGCATATGGAGAATAAGCGTTTGTAAAAATAATTTGTATAAGAGTAGAGAAAGTCATGTGAGTGTAACACATCAGATTTTTTTCTTTTACTTTCTGTACCACGTACACAGTAGGTAGCGAAGGTATTGCATTCCACTTAAAAATTCGATATCGACATTTCACCGGAAATACATGTTTTGAGGCCCTCTGAATAAATAAAAAAAGGAATTTTTTGAGAAAGGTCCGGGAGTGTGTGCCTGTAACCAGTATAATTTAAAAATAAAAAAGTCTGATATATACTAAACTTGTATTTAAGTTCAGTATCTTCCAAAGATGCGACGCGAACATTTTCAAAAAAATCCTCCCATCGAAAATTATTTTCTCAAAGATAGTTAAAACAATTTTGATTAAAATACATATTAAAGATATTTAAATTACAAATAAATTGCATATCTTGAATTTTGTGGTAATAGCTTGTAAAGTCTTCATTCGGAAGAAATGCCATATAAACTTGCATAACTTGTAAACGTTAAACGAAAGATGAAAACTTGCTACAGAATAAAGCTCTGTTTAAAACACACAATTTACTTCAAATAAATTCTTAGTCTTGTGGCCATTTCTGTTGTTTCTGGTGATGTCATGGAAAGAATATGGAATTTTAAGGCAGCATATTCGGGGGGAGGGGGGGGCTATACACCTGACATTATGGTACAAATGGTTTTTGATCTGACGGAAGAAAAGAATATATCACTCAGGAATTATTTTTTGTAATTAATTCTAATTTCTAGTTAATGAACTCTAATTCAGGAAACAGTTATTACTGAACTTACTCATTAAAGCCTCGGATTTTACTTCACGAATTTATTTCCCAATTAGTTTATATCGTATGCCGGTGGCATTATATGAAATGAAAAACTTGAATTACGTAAACTGTATAATGGTTTGTTGTTTCTATATTTGTTATAAAATGAAATTTTGCTCTTCGTTAAGACAACTCAACGGTGAAAATATTCTGGTGTGCAATTCTTGACCTATCAACTTCAAATTTTTATGCAATAATTTTCATGTGCTATACAAATAAAATATCAAATTTGGAACCTATAAGTTAAGCAATTATTGAGAAATTATTTTAAAATTTTAGGTTCTAATTTTGAACTTTTACAAAATGCTCCTCGCCAATGAACTATTACAGATTTCTGCTTCATAAGTTAATTTCTGCACCATTAAATCACAATAAAAATCGAACTTGGATTATTGTTGGGAAATGATAAGTATATTCCCTGTAAACAATTCTCAAATATTGATGTCATGTTTTTCCTCAGTTTTACACTAAGTCTTGCATAAAATATTTAAATGCACAATCAATATGTGCTATAAATATAAAAAATGTAATGTATTACATTAACATGGCTTTCTCTACCCTGTATTAGTGAGTATACAAATTATTATAAGAAAGTTTATTTTCCTATCACTTAAGTTTAATACGTATTTAAACTGTTCCAGAAATAACTGCATTGCACAAAGGGAACAGCGATAGTCAAATGTTTTAGAACTGGACGCTATATGCTGGTCTTAATATTACATACTGTTTCCATGACATCGCGATAAACAACTGAAAATCGACAGGACCTTAAAAGAATGGCTAAGTATTGAAAACAACCGATATCTCAGAAATGGGTGATGCCACAAAAAAGTTATTTGAAGTAATCTGTGTGTTTTAAAGAGATGTATATTTTTTGTGTAGTACGTCTTTGTTTATCGCTTAACGTTTACCAGTTATACAAGATTATACAAAATTCCTTCCGAATGAAGAGAACTTCAAAGGTTTCTCCCGGAAAATCAAGATATACATTATATTTGTCATGTGAATATATTTAATATATGGTATTTTAAACAAAATAGACAGTTATTTTTTAGAAAATAAAAAGTTTCGAAAAATGTTCCATGTCAAAGGTAGTTGGGGTGGAAGGGATTTTGTTGAAAATCTTCGTGTCGCATTTTTGGAAAGTATTGAACCTAAATACCAAGTTTTGAAGCTGATGTTTGTTGTGTTCACTGGCGATATGTCTGTGTGGATGGGTTATTCTGCCAAGATGTAGTCTCCGTTGCCCTCGGCTACATGCTCTTATCTCAGGTGTGGTCGTGCAGGTGAATGAAAGGACACTGTTTACTGACACTTGGTTTATTAAATGAATCTTGACTTTAATAGCTGTTTGAACTTGGCTTCATACACTGCTTTACTAACTGTTAACGCTTTACTTATTACAAACGCGACGTCAACCCCTTAACACGCCTCATTCTTTCCTATACACATCCTGTTATAAGCGGATGAGTTACACGAAGCAGGCAGAATGTTAATCTTGAATAAGCGCCCAGTTTCATCCTCGCACTCCCTTTTATACAAAAAATATCTCATGTGTTACACTCACATGACTTTCTCTACTCTTGTACAATCTAATTTTACAAACGCTTATTCTCCATATGCTTCATGTTAATCGAGATATCGAGATGTCAATCTTATTGGTAATTTTCTTGTAGATGCAAGGGAAATATCGTAGTTTTTAAGCGATAGTCAAATATTTTAACGCTGGTTGCTATGTGACGCATTCCATTCTCTTTGCATGTCCAGGACATAAAAAAATGAATAACGCATTTGAGAAAAAGTATAAGTATTGGAAAATTTAAGGAAATAACAAGCAATATCTCGAAAACGGTTCACTCAACAAAAGAAATGCATATGACATAAATTGTGTATTTTAACCCGGTCTACATTTTTTGTGTAGTAACATTTTGTCTATCTCTTATGGTTTACCAGTTATGCAAAAGTCGTTCACAATGGAGAATACTTTTGGAGACATTCCCAGAAAATTCGAGATATACATTTCATTTCTCATGACATTATCTTAAACATATGATATTTTCATCAAAATCGTTAGAGCCATTTTTGAGAAAATTAAAATTTTCGAAAAATGTTCCATGTAAAGGGTAGTCTGGGGTGGGGGGATTTTCTTGAAAACCTTCGTGTGGCATCTCTGGAAGATACTGAACCTAAATACCAAGTTTGGTGTTTATCCGACTGTTCGTTTCTGAGTTATGCTGTTCACAGACACACAGACACACACACACACACAGACACACACACACACACACACACACACACACACACAGACACACACACGGACATGTTTCCAACTAGCCACAGCGCTTACAGACGCTATTTTTCCTGGGCGTTTGGATACATTGAATCTCATTCGCTCATTTGTATATTTGAAATCTGTTTCATCTATGCTTATTGGCTCACGTCAGCACACGTCTTTGGAACCCTCTGGAATCTTGCACCCCCATGTCAACGAATTTTCGAGCCATCTGGAGAGTGTCATATCTAAACAATTTTATAGCTAAAACATTTACACATGTAAATCACTATGTCTACAATGTGTATATATGTTCCGTCACAGTTTTCCCTTACATGGAAAATGTTTCGTTATTTTTGATTTTCTCAAAACGGCTCTAATGATGTTGATTAAAATGCCAAAGATTTTAAGATATTTATTTGCATAGGTATCTTGAAATTTCTGTGAATATGAAGTCCTCTTCATTGTGAATGAATTTTGTGTAACTGGTAAACCATAAGATACAGAAATAAACTCACATTAGGAAAAATATGGAGCTTTTTGCAATATATAATTTGTCTAAAATAACTTGTTAATAACATTAGCTGTTTTTGAAATATTCCTTGTTATATGTATAAGTTTTCTCAGGTTGAACTGTCATGCAGCATCGCTAAAGCAACTTACGTGTTTTTGGGGGGGGCATTCGGTCGTCAAGGACCAGTTAGCCACCAGGATGCCATATTTTTGGCTTGCTTTATGATTAATTAGCTTCTTTAAACCAGGTAGATCATATCGGACTGTGAATGAAGGAAATTGTTGAAATGAGCCCGGGATCCTAGGAGCTTAAAGTTACCCAACATTCATCTTCTCAGGATAAGAGAAAGCACCAGAAAAATACCTTATGAAGTAGACATGCCACCCCCACACCACGTGATTCTTTTTTCCCGTAAGGTTCATTAGTAAGGTTCATATACGAGGGATTATGTGACGTTTTAATGGAGAGAGAAAGTTTTTTTATCCCATTTACATGCCGCCTTCTTTTTTCAGTTAAGGCCATATCGACGGCTTTACCTTTAGAACAATTGCTCATCGGTAATGATGTTTACTATTTATCGTCGTTTCTAACGCTTTTCATATGGTCAATGACCTTCGAGGGATACCTCATTCCACCAAGGCTAGACCCACTTCTGAGGTGGAGACTCCCAGCGGGCAGAATCCGTTGCCTTGTATGGTAGGGCGATGATGAAGACAGCGGTGGAATGAGAGATTTTACCGTGGACTCCGAACCATTTGGGCCTTGGGAATACTTCACATGAGCAAGTCAGAGATCGCCGTCCCGAGCCGGGAATCGAACCCCGAACCCTTAATACCAGAGGTGCGAAACGAAAGCACTGCGCTTCCCCGGCTCCCGTTTACTATTCTGTTAAACTTTGGATTTTATTTATAAACATTAAATTCACCCTCACACACACATTTACACATCACTCATACTTCTAGGAAGCATGGAAAATAATCCTGGCTAAAGAAAAATTCCCATCCTCCAGCCGAGAATCGAATCTGGACCTCTGGATTTGGAAGCCAATATGCTAACCACCAGACCAGAGGGAGTTGTGTGTGATAGATTTGTAACAATAAATTTAAAAAATGTATACCTATGCTTTACACCAATATTGTTATTCAGGCGAGTCCAGTGAGTGAATGACAAACTTATCGGAATTTTGGAATTTATTTACATAGTCATCTAGTAGTGTAGTCGTTTCGATGTACAAGATAGCGAGGTTTGTTCCTCGTGAGTTCTCGTATATCTGTTGTTATTGCATGACAAAGCTTTCTTGCTTCCAGAAACGTGTATATTATGAGACCATAAAAATATTTAATACTCTCCCTAATGATCTTAAGGGAAAAGTTGACAATTTCAATGTCTTTAAAACTGCTGTTAAAGAGTACCTATGCTCAAAAGCATATTATTCTGTATAAGATTATCTGAAGGACAAATTATTCTGATAATAATACATACATAGGTCTCTAAGTAGTATTAGTAAATATTAATGACAATTGCCAGTTATATTTGATGCCTGCTCTAGAATTAATGAAGCTATTTAAACGTATGTATATTAAGAACTGACAGTAAATGCTATGCATTACAAATCAAATAGAACAAAATGATGAGACGAACAAAAGTACAGGCCTAGTGGATGTTAAAATAACTGTTCTTGCCTATACGTATGTTAACCTTATAACGGTAGGGAGGTATTCGACTTTGTACAAAATTACACCGGATGTGTTTCATTTTGTATATAATGTCTTTATTTTATTTTAAATGTTATGTATTCTATGTAATATTTATATATATGTAACTGTATTGTACATTTCCTTGGCACGCATGTGTTTATTTTATTTTAAATGTTCTATATTCTGTGTAATATTTATGTTTATATGTAATTTTTGTACATTTCCTTGACATGTTCTATGTTCACAAACCTTTATGGCTGCTAGTGAACTCACAGAATGCAATCTAATGTAATCTGACTCTCAAATCTTCCCGAACGTAATCAAAACAAAATTATTAGGGCAATTCTCCTATGATTTTGATGTTCCTAGTTAATTTTAACCTAGTTTATTCAATAATTTTCATAATTATTTCTTCTTTCCTTCAAGGATGGAGACGTATAAAAGGACCTCACCTGTAAACGCAGCTAAAAGCCTTCAACAGGCAGGACGTGTGCTTGAGGTAGGCTATTGAACTTTTCAATTACTTGAGATAGGTATAGTCTGAGTAGCTTAACACAAATCCAGAAGAGAAGGTATGAAAGAAATTAGGTTCGACCAGCGCAAACCTAAAGAAATCTTGTGTTACATACCTGAGTTTCTCTAACCTCTATCGTTTATTAGTGGGTATATAAACTATTCTTACGAAATTTTATTCTCCTATCTACTTCACTATAACTGAGATAAGCCTTTGCAGAAATAGCTACATTACAAGGGAATAACGGTAGTTAAATGTTTAAGAACTGGACGGTAGTTTCAGGCATCAGATTTGTACATTGCTACCCTCAATAAATCCCTCCTCTGGGCAAATTAAGTAATGCATAATTCAGGATGAATTTCTCGAATATGAAGGACAGCTCATTAATTTCCTTGCTAGTGCGAAAAATCACCATCCAAAGTTCATTGTCGTTGCTTGAAGCAGCTGAAGAACTTTATCGTTTCCGTTTTCAGAAAAGCGGAAAGGTTATCAGTATGTCGCGCGCAGCTGTATGACCGCACGCGCCTGGCAGGTGTCTGTCATATGTCACGCGCATGCGCCCGAGCATAACCAACAACTTTATCTAAAGTGCTAATGCGTTTTCAACTCCACAATAATTACACGCGTAACACAAAGATAAAGCCACGCGTCTTTACCCGGCTGTGTATGTCGTCTAGCAGAAAACACCATATTTACGCAAATCTAATGCGCACCGCGTATTTGAAACTTATAATTATGAGAAAAGCGGTTTGTATTGAATGAATCAATGACAGAAAATAGATAATAGGTATTTTATTTAAATTTATTTAATACAACAATGGATTTATCGTGTAATATATAAACCATCAACGTTATGGAATTGAAAGTGCCCTATTGTTAGGTGACACATTGTTAAAGAACAAAATAAGTGTTACGCGCTGTTTTTCGCACCCTGTTGTTTTGATGATTGACTTCCTTTGTCTCCTTCTCAGTAATAGTGTAGTTCCACGGCATATCAAACAAAATTCGCGGCTCATCAGCGTTGCCTATTTGCCCCATGGAACATTTTTTTTTCTTCCGAAGTGAAATGACATACCGCTGAACCGTTTGTAGTTTGTCCTCAAAATCTGCAGGAAGCTTCTAGCACATTGTTGTACGACGTCTTGATGATAAACCCGGCCGCTGCATGAAACGATCCACCCATCTTGTTTTCAATACCAAGAACTTCAACCTCCTCTTTAGCTTTCTTTCGTATAGCGTCACTAGTCACAGGTTGCCCATTCTTCCCCCTTTCACGCACAGATTCCAACACTTTTTCTTCAACTTCAGGATGTCCTCCTTTGCGAGGATGTGTAAATTTCTTTCTGCTACTTTAGCAAATAATGCCAATTTCTTTTTCGCCACAAGCGAATGTTACTCTCTGATACATTGAACTTGCTTCCTGCGTTTCTATTACCTTTTTTTTTCTTCTTCTTCAGCATAAGGGATTACGTTACGCTTTAAAGAAGCATCATAAGACGCTCTTCTCTGTTTACCCTTGCCCTCCAATGAGCGGCTAGCTTGTCGCGAGTTTCCAGATGCATGTTAACACCAGCAATCCATTGTGACGTAATAAACGAAAAATTAGAATGAAGTTACTGGCGTTCTAAGGAACGGATTTGTACTCGAATCTAATGCGCACCACGATTTTGAGTACTACATTTGGTCAAAAAACGTGCCCATTAGATTCGCGTAAATACGGTACATTTGATGTGTTACATTCTACCCTCGTTTATTTTTATATAGCTTTTACAAACGATTACTTTTCTATTTCATGTTAATCCAGACTAAACTGAGCGGCGGGACAACTCAGGTGGTAACGTCTGTGGTCTGTATTCGGGAGGTCTTGGGTTAGATTCCCATAGCCGAACTTTCTGATCCATGGGTTTCCCCGGGGCGCTAGGCGTTACATCTCCCGAATTCCTTGTCTCTCCATTTCACCTTCGTTCTCATTTTACTTCACCTTTGATCTGCTTTCTGTTTAAAGGTTGAAAGTGTCGGCGGGAGGTCTCGGCGTGTGCATGGCAGTGGAAAAGGATGCTCTGAGTAAACCCTTGTCCCTCGGAATTGGAGCGGTCTCCGAGTTCCGGTACCCCTCCAGGGAATGTGTAAGCCCACAGGGGGGAGGGGAGCCGGCTGCACCAGCTGCCATCCGGGGAGTTTAAATCTATAAACGGTAGGGACCCTGCCCTCTGCCTGTCGTGGCTCCTGGTGCGGCCGCCCTCTGTCTCCTCTCACCTCATCCCTCCCTCCCGGGACGCCCGTCAGATGTCTAGGTACAAAAGATCTGCGTAGGTCAAGGTGCTAAATCCCCCTTGCGCTCCTATGTTATCCATATAAAACTTTGCAGAATTAGTTTCATTACACATTTGCTTGTAGGTAAAGGGGGTATAGCGGAAACAGAATCGATAATCAAATATTTAAAAGCTAGTCGCTATATGCTGCCCTTGAAATTCCATACCTTTTGCATGAAATTGCGAGAAAAACGACAGCACTTTAAACATTCAAACCAATATTAACAGATATCTTGGAAATGTTTGATGCCACAAAAAAGTTACCTAAAAGAAATTCTGTGTTTGAAAGAGATCTATGTTTTCTGTGCATGTTTTTGTCTATCTCTTAAGGCATTCCTTGGGAATGAAGAGGATTTCAAAGCCTATTCCCAGAAACATTCAACTTGTACTAGTCGGCCACGATATAAATGCGTTTGGAGGAGGGCGCCATTGTTTTTGTTGAAAATCAAGGTTAGGAATAATCAGATCAGGAGTGAGGGGCAAGGCGATAGGTAAATGCACAGTCGCACAATGAAAACAATACTACTCAGTCTCCCTAGTAAATGCAACTAGAATTGCGATATTTTCTTTACCTGACTGTCCTTCCAATGCCCCGCCCACTTGTTTCGTGACCCTTTAGTTCCGCTTCCCACCAAACGCACTCATATCGTGGCCGACTAGCATGTTTTATTTTTTCAAATATATATATGCTGTTTGAGGCAGAATTTTTAACACTTAAATGATTTCAGTCTAATTATATAATATATAAATTCAATAACAGCCCGCCTTAAAGTAATATGTGTATGTAACAAGATATAAAAGGTGTATATTACAGTCATTATATAATGTTATGTGAATGTATTACGTAATTTAATAATGTAGGAGCTGTGAGAATAATAGGTTAAAAGTTGCTAACAATGAGGTAACCTTGAGGCAATAATGAATTAGAAAGTTTAAATGCTACTGGTAATTCTTAAAAACAGTAATGTAATTTTTGTGACAGTTTCTAAAATAGCCAATCAACAACCGGAAAAAGCTTTAGTTAAATGAAGGTATTCTATTGGACTAGGATTAGCCAATCTGAAACTAAAATGGAGCAAAATTTACAAATTCATAAGTCAGTTGCAAGCAAACAGTGTGCCTAACTGGACGCGAGATGCGTTCTCGAGAAATTTAATACGTATTTTGTGTGAGACAAAAATAGTTTACGTGTAAAAGTGCAAGTAATTAATACAAAAAATCTCACAGTGAAGTGTTGTTTAATCGTGTCAAGCATTAATAAAAGGAGTGTAGTAAAATTATAATCTGTGTAAACCTACATTCTTCAGTCGCACCACTCCCTGCTAAGACATTCATGTCTCTAAAAAATATAAATACTGACGCAGACGAGGCAGACATAAATACATAATATTTAAAAGAAACAGTCAAATTTCAAAGTTAATATTTTTAAACTTAGGGCGAAGGCTACCGGAAACTTTTTACCATACGTGCGGTTGCAACTACTTCAAGTTCGGCTCCCCAACAGTCGAAATATAATACATCTTCAAAGTGGCTTTCCATACATAGCAGCAACAAACATTCTTCAAATTGGCGCCCAACGTGGGGCGAATATCAATACAACAAAATAACTTCAAATTGGCTCCCAAAGCGTGGGGCAAATATCAATACAACAAAATATCTTCATGTTTTAATCGAAATCTGTTAGAACCATTTTTCAGAAAATAAAAAAATTCAATGACATCGATGATATCTACGACATCTCGAGAAAAAGCGAATGAATAAAAGTCTGAAATACTCCGTCCTGGTCCCTGGCTTCCTACACCGGGACGCACATTGCAAATTTTTATACTTCATTCCACATTATCCAAAAACATGTCATTTATATTATCATTTTACAGATTTCACTTATAATTACGAAAAGCTAAACAAACTTATAAAATTAATTTAAAGAGTAAAAAAAAAATTTTAAATTTTTAAAAAAAATTTAAAGACCTAAATAATATACTCATATTTCAACTAAATTCTAGTTGCTGGACGCCAGCAGAAACAAGTAGAAACTAGTAACTAATCCCCTAACTTAACTATTTATTCTATATCTAATATTAACTACCGGTAATCGGTATCCAATACGAACATTATAAACAACTGAATGTCGACTGAACTTTAAAGGAATGACAAAGTTGAACAATTCGACCATTAATAACGGAATATCTCGGAAATGGCTGACGCCACAAAAAAGTTGTTTGAAATAAATTGTGTGTTTTAAAGATATCTACATTTTTTGTGTAGTGCAATGGTTAACGTATACCAGTTATACAAGATTATACAAATTTCCTTACAAATGAAGAACACTTCACAGGTTGTTCCCAGAAAATTCAAATGTATATATTTTATTTATCATGTAAATATATTTAATACATGGAATTTTAATCAGAATCCTTAGAGCCATTTTTGAGCAAATCCATTTGTTTTAACTTTCCATGTAAAGGGTATTTAGGATGCGGGGGTTTAATTGAAAATTTTCGTGACACACACCCGGACCTTTATCTAAAACTTATTTTCTGGCGTTCGGGGGACATCAGAATATATATTTCCGGGAATATCTTGACATCGAATTTTTGGGTGTAAATAATAATGCTTCCCCTACTTACTACACGTAGTAGAGAAAGTAACAAGTAGGGCCCGGATTATTAGGTGGAATAAACCTTCATTTTAGGTTTCTTATATGCTTAAAATGGTTTGTTTTTTTTTGGTTTTTCTTGATTAAAATAGTATTGTTTATGTTTTTCTTCGTGGATCAATATAGGTATAAATAATTTTGCTTTTCTGGTACTTAGTTGTAAGATTTATATTTTGGCATTGCAGTAGATACATACATTCTCAAATTTTCTGGCGTAAACGATTTCCTATTATCAGTAACATGTTCCTGTATGAAGAAAAGGTTCTTTGAACGTAACATGACGTCATTGGAGCGTAGAACATAGATGCCAGTGCAGCAGGTTCTAGAGGTAGTTCTCCTGTATACTTTTCTCCCTGCAACTTCGAAGAACATGCAACTCCCATATGTCCAGGTATTGCTTTACTGGAAACATTGTCAATGATATCTAGAGCATCTTTCAGTGGCAAAGTTGTAGCTTCTGGTATAAAACAAAAATGTGTCTTAGGGAAGCGGCAAGAGTGGGGCACTCGAGTGATTTCTTAGCCTTGGCAATGCAGGAAGCTTCTGTTTCATCCAATTCATTGACGACATTTTTAACGTATTTTAAGTGCTCGGCATAGTAAATGGCAACAGACAGCCAAGTTCTTACCTATTAGCTACATCCAGGTGTCACCACGTCACATGTGCTGCGTTTGACTGTAATAACTTGAACTATTACTGGCTATAAGTGGTGGAAATAGTTTTACAATGAGTTTCAATCCGAAAATGACATTCTTCATTTCGAAAAAGGAAAAACAGCTATTTAGGTTATTTTAGGTGTCAACCCCTCATTTAGGTTTTTTTACGTGTAATGAAAATTGCATATTCTGCTCCAGGAAGTGTGAAATGAGTATATATCTTGAAATGTGTTAATTAAATAGCGAGGAAAAACATAGGTTAAAACCTAAAACTTCGGGCCCTAGTAATAAGCTTTCGTAAGGAGATATTTTGTAGAATCTTGACGCAGTATTTTATATCACAACACTGTAAATGCCAGAGTGATTGTAGTGTAAATAAGCATTATTGTATGACAATGATTTGAGATGTTTGTTAATTATAAGTATTGTTAGGAAATAAGTTTACACGGCCTCACTGAAACTGACAATAAGAGCGGGCAACAATGAGCGAGGGGGTGAGTTGTTTATCAATTAGAAGAGACAAGCAAATGACGTCAGATTAGCGCGCTTTTCTTAGAAATGGAGGGAATATTTTCCCTAGAGTATATGTGTTCGTAATTTTGATTGGATATAAAAATAGACGCTAATGTTGGCGCGCTTTATTAACCAATAGCAGCTCGGTTATAATCTTTAGGCATATTGGGGTAAGGGAGTATAAATTCCGTGCCAGAGACGGGTAACGCGCAGTTTGACAGAATAATTCACAAGGCAAACGTCGTTCAGTTCAACAGAATCATACAAAGGTTACACGTCGCACAATTTAAGAGAATCGTTCACGCGTTATACGTCGCGCAATTCTACAAAATCTCTCGCGTCATAAAGTTAGCTATAAATGTGAAATACGCGAATTAATAATGAGCAGCGAATAAGTGATTATAGTGATATTAGAAAATATAACAGTTTCAGTCGGGCGTGTATCAAGAGTCAATATGTGAAATTAATTAATTGTGACGGTAATAAAAGTGTAAAAACAAATTCTTTTATAAGTGTTATCTTTCAGTAACAACTCCTTTCCGTTTACACACCCTGTTCAAGAAATATGCTCGACTGAGTAGTAATAATAGCTAGCCGGAGGACAATGAACCCAAAATGCAAAATAATAATACAATAACAGGCGCTCAGCAATAAGATAACACGAAGTAACCGCGACAAATTGGCTCCCATACGTGGGGCATATAAACATGAAGCATCTTCAACTACAAACAAATATTCGACTTCAATCTACATACAAATAAACGATAGTAGGTGGGAAAATGCATGTGAATGTCGTAAATTTCAGAGTAATTACTGTTTATGGATTTGTGTTATTTTGTTAAATTTGAGTGGAACGAAGAGGCAACAGGGAACGAAGATATTTGTTCGCTTCAGCAGCAATTGAACAGCGAGTGGTTCAGGGAACCGTTGCTGGCTTTGCCAAATTAAACAGAGCAGGGAACCTTTACAAATCGCAGAGGCGTGTCATGAAGAGACGGCAAATATTTTGAAGCTAATTAAAGAGAGAGAACCCCGATTGTTTGAACTGTTCGTTCGTGTTCATCAGATGTACGGACGTGCAAGTACGCGGCTGTTAGCATCGGGCACATTTCCCACCCGATCAAAGCGCTTTCCACAGCTCCAGCAGCGGAGGGGGAGGGCGAGAGAAGAGGAGGGAGAGGTTTACAGCAATCAGTGACGTACTGCTTGCTGCAAATAATCTGACCATTTGTGTGTGGTTGTAAAGTAATCTCCAGCAACTATACGCTTCTAATTTCTTAATAAAATACTCATAAATCATTTACAAGGCCTCGATATTGGAGTACTAACATGTTGAGTTATAGGCTCATATGAATAAAACTCAAGTACTTACTCAAAATTGTACTCAAACTTGGCAATTAATGTAAGCAACACACAGCTGTAAATGAAACTAGCAAAACAACAAATAAAATAAAATAGTCAAAAGTCTATTATCAATAAATCAGGCAAAAAGAAAATATTCACGGATTCTAAAGTCGTAATTATAAGCTTCCGGATGTAAATTTAAATCAGACTGTTCCTAGAATCGTGGGATATTTACGCTATTTTTCTAAAACAGTTTTGTTATAAGTAACCCAACTTCTTAAACAACTGAATTTTAGGGCTGGGATTTTAATTAATAAATCTGACTTTCAATGGTACTTCTAGATTACGTTTTCATGCAATAATACAGGATTTTGAAACTCCTTGAATGTTGATGGCAAAGTTAAAAAAACCAATAAATAAAATGGCTATAAGCAAAATTAAAGGAATAATTGTGGATTGGAAAGTCATAACTCATGAGGTGCTGGATGTTTTTAGAATCCCAGGATATTTACACTATTTAGGTATACTATGAAACAGTTTTCTTATAAAGTTATGAGTAGGCATCTAGATTTTGAAGCTAACACTTTACATAGTAAGGTTGATTTTCAATGTTATTTCTAGGTTATGTTTTTCTGAAACAATGTAGGATTTTGAAACTTCTTTAATGCCCATGGCTATGTCTGTAACTTTCCCATGAGTACTATAAAGCTCATAAACTGTGCCATTCTCTTCATATTTAGTTTTAAGTAAAAAAAATCAATATATACGCAGAAGTGAACATGCATCTAACCATACTCAGCATGAGAGGATAATGAACTCTTAAAGCTGAGAATATACTAGTGTTTATTCATACCAAACAAGAGTACATACTCTTGTAAGATAGGTGCCTGAGTATGTTCTACTCTGCTTCCATTACTTGAGCATGTTCTCAAAATGAAGTAGATACTTACTCATATGGTTTCATTCTTACCAAACCGATTATTTACTTGACAAAGTGAAGCATATAGTATATACTCATTTTTACTTCCTCTACCACGTATAGTAAGTAGGGGAAGTATTGTATTCCACCCAAAAATTTGATACTGAGATTTCACCGGAAATACATGTTTTGAGACCCCCTGAAACCAAAAAAAATCTGATGTGTTACACTCACATGACTTTCTCTACTCTTGTACAATCTATTTTCACAAACGCCTATTCTCCATATGCTTCATGTTAATCGAGATATCGAGATGTCAATCTTATTGGTAATTTTCTTGTAGATGCAAGGGGATTATGGTAGCTTTTAAGCGATAGTCAAATATTTTATCGCTGGTTGCTATGTGGCGCATTCCATTCTCTTTGCATGTCCAGGACAAAAAAAATCTGATGTGTTACACACACATGACTTTCTCTACTCTTGTACAATCTATTTTTACAAACGCCTATTCTCCATATGCTTCATATTAATCGAGATATCGAGATGTCAATCTTATTTGTAATTTTCTTGTAGATGCAAGGGGAATATGGTAGCTTTTAAGCGATAGTCAAATATTTTATCGCTGGTTGCTATGTGGCGCATTCCATTCTCTTTGCATGTCCAGGACAAAAAAATCTGATGTGTTACACTCACATGACTTTCTCTACTCTTGTACAATCTATTTTTACAAACGCCTATTCTCCATATGCTTCATATTAATCGAGATATCGAGATGTCAATATTATTTGTAATTTTCTTGTAGATGCAAGGGGAATATGGTAGCTTTTAAGCGATAGTCAAATATTTTATCGCTGGTTGCTATGTGGCGCATTCCATTCTCTTTGCATGTCCAGGACATAAAAAATGAATAACGAATTTGAGAAAAAGTATAAGTATTGGAAAATTTAAGCAAATAACAAGCAATATCTCGAAAACGGTTCACTCAACAAAAGAAATGTATATGATATAAGTTGTGTATTTTAACGCGATCTACATTTTTTGTGTAGTAACATTTTGTCTATCTCTTATGGTTTACCAGTTATGCAAAAGTCGTTCACAATGAAGAATACTTTTGGAGACATTCCCAGAAATTTCGAGATATACATTTCATTTCTCATGACATTATCTTAAACATATGATATTTTCATCAAAATCATTAGAGCTATTTTTGAGAAAATTAAAATTTTCGAAAAATGTTCAATGTAAAGGGTAGTCTGGGGTGGGGGGATTTTCTTGAAAATCTTCGTGTCGCATCTCTGGAAGATACTGAACGTAAATACCAAGTTTGGTGTTTATCCGACTGTTAGTTTTTGAGTTATGCTGTTCACAGACACACACACACACACACACACAGACACACACACGGACATGTTTCCAAAAATGCTTTTTTTGGATTCAGGAGGTCTCAAAACATGTATTTCCGGTGAAATGTCGGTATCGAATTTTTGGGTGGAATGCAATACTTCCCCTACTTACTATACGTAGTAGACAAAGTAAAAAAGCATTTTTGGAAACATGTCCGTGTGTGTGTCTGTCTGTGAACAGCATAACTCAGAAACGAACAGTCGGATAAACACCAAACTTGGTATTTAGGTTCAGTATCTTCGAGAGATGGTTTACAACAAAATCCCCCCACCCCAGATTACCCTTTACATGGAACATTTTTCGAAAATTTTAATTTTCTCAAAAATGGCTCTAACGATTTTGATTAAAATACCATATGTTTAAGATATTTCTATGACAAATGAAATGCATATCTCGAATTTTCTGGGAATGTCTCCAAAAGTATTCTACATTGTAAACGACTTTTGCATAACTGGTAAACCATAAGAGATAGACAAAATGTTACTACACAAAAAATGTAGATCGGTTAAAATACACAATTTATGTCATAAACATTCTTTTTGTTGAGTGAACCATTTTCGAGATATTGCTTGTTATTCCCTTAAGTTTTTCAATACTTATACTTTTTCTCAAATGGGAATTCGTTATTCATTTTTTTGTCTTGGATATGCAAAGAGTATTAATCTGTGGCAAGGGAATGGTGCTGCACATAGCAAACAGCTATTAAGAGATATGTATATGCTTAAAGGCTACTGTATTTCTATATTGCCCTTGTAAATATATATTCCCCTTACATCTACAAGAAAATTAGCAATAAGATAGAGTCTGCAAATGTTTATCTCGATTAACATGAAGTAGATGGAGAATAAGCGTTTGTAAAAATAGTTTGTACAAGAGTAGAGAAAGCCATGTGAGTGTAACACATCAGATTTTTCGTTTTTTAACTGCGCTACAAAAAAGTTCCTCGCGATTCAATTTTCAAAATTTTGTAACAAAACTTCAGATTTGCATCCCCAGTATATCACTTTAAAAAAGTTATCAGGTGATTTTTAAATGGAATAGGCATTACTGTAGAAAAATGTTAGATTACTTATTTATACGTTTTTTATTTTAGAGATAACTCCCTTAAACATTCCACACCTATTTGATTGAAATATGCACCGGAAGGAGCGTTTTGAACATTCACGTACGTTGGGAAAATGCGTTATGACAAAAACAACTTTTAGTGTTTGAGGTATGACATTTTTACCTTCAAAACTACAATTTAAAAGGTTAAGTGACAAAGATTCAAAGAGCAGCTAACGAAAATAACTCCGGCGTATTAATCTACAGGAACCAAAGTTTATTAGTGTGCAAATGTACTAAAATCTATATTTTCAAGACTTTTCGACAATTTCACAGATCCCTTAAAGCGTCGATTATATTGAATAATTTAAGTTTATGAAATATAGCAGCACTTTAGGTCTCAAAACTTTAAATCTCTTTTTGCTATACACGCAAAGGTAATCGTGACGAGGTACCAAAGTGTAATTGCTCGTCAGACAATTAAGTTTGTCCTTTAATAATAATAATAATAATAATAATAATAATAATAATGAAAGTTTCTGAGACGGTAATTGAGTATTTCCCTAAAATATTAATTATGTTTTCTACACGTACTTAAACACCCTGAGATATACAAAGAGTTCTCAAACAAATTGCTCGAACAAATCATATTTACATTAATTTACCATTAGAAGTCGAAGATGATGAGCACGTTCGATATATCGTTTCAAACCAGCTATTTACCTGGCTAAGAGCCCTAGAAAATTTAGAGTTGAAATGAAATTTGCATAACTTAATATTCTAAAACGTGGCACAACTCTTTTTTTATTAGAAGTAGCCCCGCAGTATTCATGATCCTATTGATAACACACGGTGTATTGTACCTGTGTACACCAGCTTAAAAAGTTGCCACATAATAAACACTGCATGGTTGAGACAACCGCCAGTTTCTTCCGCTTTCGTTCTCGTTACATTCTTCCCCTTTCTAGTGAACAATCTTCTGGCACCAAAGCTTCCCTCTTCGTCTGCAGTTTCTTTATTTTGGTCTTGTCCACCAGAGACATTTTACCTTGCACAACCTCTTCTGGCTGAAGATCCTCTTGATATCAACCGGATATATCCCAGATTGTGAATACTGTGTAGCTACAGGTTGTATTCTCGTTTCTCAACTGCCTATAAATCTAACTGGCACGCGACCTGATTTAGCCAAGGTACCAACAAAGGAAGAGCAAGTGGATCCTTCAATATTCACCGTTGTCAGTTTTCGGGTTTTGTGAAACATTGCTGTTGCACTTCAAGACAGAGGGAGGAACGTCACCCTGTGTTTAGTGGAATGAGGTAAGGCTGGTGCAATAAGACTAGGGAACTTCTCATGTCTTACAATAGATTAACTTAGCAGGCATTGTCAGCCTGGGTTGACGGCTGGATTTCTGTGCTCAGTGTTGCGAGTTCGAATCCGATATTTAGGTGGGTATGCCTTTTTTAACAAGTTTGTTATTTACAAAATTTCGATAGGAGAATTATACCAATTTTTCATTACTATTATTCTTGTAGATAAACCAGTTACCACGAGAAACAGTATAGTTCCAATAACAAAACAAGTATAAGAAAGAGACACACGTTTGTGCACTGCTAAACGCTTTACTGGTGTTTTAATTTTTATTAACAGCCCAGAAAAACTATTTTTATTATCAGTTTTATATTACTGACATTAGAACTGTACAGAGAGAGAGAGAGGTGAGGACAACGTACGGGGAGAAGGTGGAAAGAGAAAGACGGAGATGCAGCGAGGAGAGAGACAGAGGAATCTCTACATTTAATGTGAACAAAGCTGCAGGTTCTACCAGTACTGTTTTTACTTTCTCTACGAGGTACATAGTAGGTAGAGAAGGCTTTGCCTTCTACTAAGAAATTAGATACCGAAATTTCATCGGAAATTTATGTTTTAAGTACCCCCTGTATTAAAAAAAAGGATTTTTAGAAACATGCTCATGTGTGTAGGTGGACAGCACAACTCAAAAATCGGATAAATACCAAACTTGGTTTTAAGTGCAATACTCTCCATAAATGCCACACGAAGATTTTCAAGAAACTCCAAACTACCCTTTGCATGGAACATTTGGATTTTAAATAAATGGCTCTAACAATGTTGATTAAAATACCATATATTAAAGATATTTACATGAAAAAGAAAACGTATATCTTGGATTTTCTGGAATAGCCTGTGAAGTCCTCTACATTCGGAACAAATGTTATAATATCTTGTATAACTGGTGAACGTTAAGCTTTAGATGAAAACGTACTGTACAAAAAAGGTAGATCTCTTTAAGCACATACCTTATTTCAAATAACTTTTTCTTGTAGCATAAGCCATTTCCGAGATATGCGTTAATTGTTCGCATTGTTCATCACTGTTGTTTTTCGAGATTGTATGGAAACAGTATGGAATTTTAAGGCCAGCATATAGCGTTCAGTTGTTAAACATCTGACTATCGCTGTTCTCTTTGTATCTATAACGAAATGTGTAATGTAGCTATTTCTGAAAAGGTTTATCTCGATTAAAATGAAATAGATAGGCAAAGAAGCTTTTGTAAGAATAATTTCTATACCCACTAATAAACAATAGAGGATAGAGAAAGTCATGTGCATGTAACACATCGATTTTTTTTAAATAGCTGCGTTCCTGTACATTAAACTATGTTCAGATAATTTGTAAATCACAGCTAGTCAATAAACTGTTATCCAGGCATTCATATCTTGTTTGACTGCAATACGCTGACAAATCAATTAAGCAAATCTTATTTGTTGGAGAAGAACATAAAGATTATGTGTAAATGTTTTCTCATCGGAGAAATTTAAACCAAGGAACTTTTCACACTGGGCATTCATTCTTCGTGAACTGTGTTCGGGACGGACAGTCTTGTTCAATAAATTATATCTAGGGGATGTCTTGAGATGTGGCTCGCAAAAGGCAAGTAGCTGTGCATCGGTCACTCTATCTGGACACTTTAATAGTTTCCTCAGCCAGTACCATGGCTAAAGTTCCGCTCAAAGATTAAACAAAAAGAATAGATAGTGACAGCACAGAACACCAATCCCACGATAGCAATAAACTTATTTGTAGAGGAAGTTGATGGCGCAACTAAGGTCATCTGTCTGCCACAAACCGAAACACACTTACAGGAACCGTCATGTCACCTAAGTGTTAAAGTGATGTTAAATAAATAATAAATAAATAGCAGTTTCTAAGTATATTAAGAGAGTCTGAATTGAAAATTGCAGATAGAATGCTGAAGTTTGGTGTATCTGTTTATGATAACAAAGTAAACACTCCTATTAATTTTTGGCGAAGTTCTATGCATACATTTTAAAATTAAAAATTAAATTATAATGTTTAAATTTAAGTAAAATATAAAGTATATCTACCCCTACAAATAGCACCATTTTATGGGACATTCTTGTCGTCCTCCGTGGTGTAGTGGTCGCGGCGATAGATTCTTTTTTCGGACGTAAAAATCCTTAGCATGCCTTCCTTCGGAAGGGAAGTAAAGCCGGTAGATTTACGGCACGTAAAAGAACCTCAAGCCTGATAAAGAGGCCTCCGAGCAAAATTTCCGGTCTTTCACGCCCAATATAGAATGGGACGCTAAGAACCATAGTAGTTAAAGAGCGTCCATAAATAAAACTCAATCTGTGGGACATTGAGACTGAATTTTCAAACCTTTTTAATTTTAAAGCTATTCATTTGAAAATTCACACACTTAATATGAGTAAATAAATAAACGATTGTGCAAAAGCTCTAGCTCAAATATTTTCTCATATAACACAATTAAATATTTTAATTAACGAAAAAAATGCAAATCTTCTAAAAGTGCATTATGCATTCACATTTGTCAGAGAGGTATGATAGTGACATTTTCAAATGCTATAGTATAGTGAAAATAAATGTAAGTATTTCACTGAAGTTGATGTTAGTAGTTATAGAGAAATGCATTTTTGTTTTCATGAAGTTGTTGGTGTTAAAATGTTTGTTGTTTTTCATCATAAATTGATTCTTTATGAGACAATGAGAAAAAAAAATAAAAATAAATAAAACAAAATGCATGTTTTAATCTTTCGATATCACAGCTTAAATTATATATCCAAGTCTACATACAAATTCGAGCAAAACTGAAGCGTAAGGATTAAATTTCATACGCAAAAATCGAAAACTGATTTAAAAAAAACCACACAAAAGGGCCCAGTGGGGTTAAAATGGCTGCACGAGTGATTTAATCATGTCGCTGAGCTTTTAAAATGGCGTATCGTGAAAAAATGTTTGGCCAAAATGATTCACAGGTGTCTGTAGAATATTTGTGTGCCGAGCGGGATGGCTCAGGCAGTAACGTCTGTGGCCCGCATTCGGGAGGTTCCGGGCTCAAATCCCGTGGGCCGATGAATCTGAGGTTTTTTCGTGGTTTTCCTCAGTCGCCAAGGTAAATACTGGATTGGATATTTAATACCACGACCCAAAGTTCCACCTTAAGTCTAAAACAATAGTAAAATGAAAAATAAGTGGTAATAGCGAATGCTATGCCATCTATCTACAGAGAATGTAAGCAGTTAGACTGGACGGCACCCTAATGCCATCTGCACGGCACGAAGCAGGGTTTACATGGATGAGACCTAGAAGACTAACTGTCCGCCTTTCTGTGTGAGGGCGGCGGTTAGACTGGACGGCACCTTAATGCCATCTGCACGGCATGAGACAGGGGTTACAGGGATGAGACCTAGAAGGCTAACTGTCCGCCTTTCTGTGTGAGGGCGGCGGTTAGACTGGAGGGCACCCTAATGCCATCTGCACGGCATGAAGAAGGGTTTACATGGATGAGACCTAGAAGGCTAACTGTCCGGCTTTCTGTGTGAGGGCGGCGGTTAGACTGGACGACACCCTAATGCCATCTGCACAGCATGAGGCAGGGGTTACAGGAATGAGACCTAGAAGGCTAATTGTCCGCGTTTTGTGTGAGGGCGGCGGTTAGACTGGACGGCACCCTAATGCCATCTGCACGGCATGAAGCAGGGTTTACATGGATGAGACCTAGAAGGCTAACTGTCCGCCTTTCTGTGTGAGGGCGGCGGTTAGACTGGACGGCACCCTAATGCAATCTGCACGGCATGAAACACGGTTTACAGGGATGAGACCTAGAAGGCTAACTGTCCGCCTTTCTGTGTGAGGGCGGCGGTTAGACTGGACGGCACCCTAATGCCATCTGCACAGCATTAGGCAGGGGTTACAGGGATGAGACCTAGAAGACTAACTGTCCGCCTTTCTGTGTGAGGGCGGCGGTTAGACTGGACGGCACCCTAATGCCATCTGCACAGCATTAGGCAGGGGTTACATGGATGAGACCTAGAAGGCTAATTGTCCGCGTTCTGTGTGAGGGCGACGGTTAGACTGGACGGCACCCTAATGCCATCTGCACAGCATTAGGCAGGGGTTACAGGGATGAGACCTAGAAGGCTAACTGTCCGCCTTTCTGTGTGAGGGCGACGGTTAGACTGGACGACACCCTAATGCCATCTGCACAGCATGAGGCAGGGGTTACAGGGATGAGACCTAGAAGGCTAACTCTCCGACTTTCTCTGTGAGGGCGGCGGTTAGACTGGACGGCATGAGGCAGGGGTTACAGGGATGAGACCTAGAAGGCTAACTGTCCATCACATATCGTTCTAAGGGATATCCACCAACAGATCTGTCGCGATATGACCAAAGAATTAAAGCGACGTAAAATAAAATAGAATAAACAAAATATTTATGTGATGCATTAAATAATCGAAATAGTTGTCATTTTCCCTTAAACTCAGCACCAGCGTCCCTTAATCTAAAAGTTGAATTGTATTACCCACATGCTCATGCAAAATAAACGTGGAAAAATGAAATATATTCTGAAAACTTATTACATAGTGAATATAACAAATATATAAATGGATAGAGCCAAAATCTATCTATAGTTTTATTCAGCATGCTGCTCCATGAAATAAATCACAAGTAAACTTAACACATGAACATCTGATGTGTTACATTCACATGACTTTCTCTACCCTCTATCGCTTGTTAGAGGGTGTACAAACTATTCTTACTAAAGCTTATTTTTCTATCTGCTTCATTTTAATCGAGATAAACCTTTGCAGAAATAGCTACATTACACATTTCCTTATAGATACAAAGAGAATGGCGGTAGTCACATGTTTAAGAACTGGACGCTATATGTTGATCTTAAAATTCTATGCTCTTCGCGTGCAAACGCGATAAACCCCTGAATATCGAATGGATTTGAAAAGAATAGCAAAGTATTGTACAATTCGAACCTTTAATAACGGATATCTTGGAAATGGCTGATGCCATAAAAAAGTTATTAAAAATTAATTGTGTGTTTTAAGGAGCTCTGCATTTCTTGTGCAGTAAGTTTTCGTCTATCGCTTAACGTTTAACATTTATACAAGATTATACGAAATTCTTTCCGAATGAAGAGGATTTCACGGGCTATTCCCAGAAAATTCAAGATACACATTTTATTTGTCGTGTAAATACCTTTAATATATGGTATTTTAATCAAAATCGTTAGAACCATTTTTTAGAAAATAAAAAATGTTTCGTGTAAAGGGTAGTTTGGGTGGAGTAATTTTCTTGAAAATCGTGTTGCATCTTTGGACGATACTCAACCTAAACACCAAGTTCGCTATTTATCCGACGTTTCATTTTGTAAAAATGCTGTTTACACATACATGAACCTTTTTCTATCTTTTTTTAATTCAAGGTGCTTCAAAATATGTATTTCCGGTGAAACCTGGGTATCGAATTTTGGGTAGAATGCAATACCTTCTCTATTTACTCTGTACGTGCTAGAGAAAGTAATAAAAAGTTAGAGGACTTAGTATAGTTCATACATATACGTGCAGTAAAATAGACAAAACATGCATGTAGGTTAGACTACCAAATGCAGCAAGTTCAACTTTCCACCAAGACAGCATGAACGGGAAGTGGATAAAAAATCACTATCGTCGAAAAAGATAATAAACGGTGTGCATTTATCTGGAAAGTTAGACCTTGTGTTATGTAAACACTATGGTTGTAATAACAATTCTGTCTAATCTGCAGAAGGCAAATTGTTGGCACTGCTGGTGCGTTCATACTTCGGCCGCTGCCACTGTATAGTAGTATTAATTTTTGACAAAAGACAAAATGTAAAATTCTGACCTAAATGACCATCATTTTCATCTCAGCCTCCCCTAAGATAAATGATTAAGAGTGGCAATATAAAAGAATGGCAGAGAGGGCCGAGGGTGTGTTTGGAAACAGAGAACAGATGGTATAAGGTTTCCCAGGTTATTATTCCGGTGTGCGTTCTGAAAGACGCGGGAATACATTCATCGCAGTGGATGAAATAAAAAGGAAGAATAAAAAGTGACGTGAATGAGAAGGAATTGGGATGCCAGTCTTTCATCACGATGATGTAGTGCTCTTCACCATAGCACGTGTCCGTTCAACCTTCATAAAATCAATTACAAACGAATCTCAGAACTGTTACACTCTTGTTCGGGGCCATATTTGGTATTGCTTTAAGACAGGTAAAGATTAAGTTGGAGTTCTGTTTCTCTCTCGCTTCGACATACCAGGTGGAAAGATATAGGTATCATTCTATTAGGAGATCTTTGAAAACCTATTTCAGTAGAAAAAGCAAACATTTCCTCAACTTTCGTCGCATCACAGTGCAGAGACGCGTCGATTAAGGCAACTCTTATTGAAGTATGTGACACAACAGCAGCTGATCTGCATGTTTTGTTATCTTCTCGTTATCCATTAAGTGCCTTGTTTCGCTTCAATTTAACATTTTTGTTATGCACAAACCACAAGTTACGCTGGAGTTATGGTGTCGCAACAGCGACTTGAATAACTGACCCCCCCACACATCTATAAAGCTACGGACGACTATGACCCCTGGGAGGGAGGGATGAGGGAAGAGACTCGGGAGGTGACCAGATTCGGATGACGAGGGCCCAAGCATGGGCGGGTCCCTAACGTTTCCAGATCAAACGCATCCGACGCCGCCCTGGCCAACTCCGGCGCCCCCCTACAGCGCCCACTTGGAGAAGAGACCTAACTGAGCAATCCCGCAACGACGATAGGGAAGATATTTCTACATAGCGCAAAGCCACTGCCCAGTCGCAACACGTCGAACACCGTCGCCTGGTCCTACAACCCTGAAACAGATGACAAGCAAGATGATGGGTAGAGGAAATGAGGAGCAAGAAGCTCGTGTTAGAAGATAAACCACCTCAGCATCCTCCTGCCGACACGGGAAAATCACGAAAAACCCAGGATTAGAATGGGTGTCGTCTGAATGCGAGTCCCACACGTTACCACGGCGCCACCTCGCTCGGCCACACACGACTGTCCTCTATAAATCCTTCGATATGCTTTTGAAGTTTATTGTATGAGTCTGAGATTAATAAAGTGTTGTCCCTACTTGGTTACATTAGATGTATAAGTCGACATTTAAGTTAAACATTTATTTTCTGTTGTTTCATTGAAGCTTAAACGACTTGTTTTGGTTTTAAACCCTTTAATTAAATATTTTAAACATTTATCTAAAATACAAGAAATATCTGTCTTGGGAACTAAATACCTCTGGCAAAGTTAGCATCGTTCCCGCAATGCAGCATTCTATTCTGTGGCAGCCCTAACCTCACCCATCAAGCGTGACTTTCTCACCCATCTGCAAGGGAAATTGCGATGTTGCCAAACATTTTCCCACAAATTTATGTTGGTTAAGCTTTTCAATAAAAGCACCGATGCCTATCTGTGGTTTAAGGATAATATACCACTCAGTATATATAATAGATTTACTACAGTCATAAGGCATAAGATAAATGTTGATAGTTTATCAATTTTTGTCTTTCCAATAATATATTTACATTCCTTAGCAAACACCATATTTACTTCAAAGCCAATTATGTTTATCTGAATGTCAAAAATTGCTATAATAAAACTAAACCTTAGTGTAGTATAAGTGTTTTATGAAGAAATATGTCTTCTTTTATTTCTATATTAAAATAAAGTTAATTTAAAACACTATCATTAAAATGTATTTTCCCACTACATCGGGTAGAAGGGAAGTCATTACATTCATTTAAACCAGTTACAGATCTCATTATTTGGAACATATTTTGTATATTTCATTTTTTCTGTGACCATTTTCTGCGGAGATATTTCAGTTTTTTTCGAGAACATAAAACGCACACGTTGGCAACGTTGCAGTTCTAGACGACCAATTGCTAGAAGGTGGGTGATACTCTGCCTTTCAAAACCAGAAGTAGGTCAGAGCGTAAACAGGTTTCACTTTCGCTGTATGGCACGTGAATCATGAGTGTGGATAAAAGTTTCGTGTCTGTAACCTTCTAATAATTGATGCTGCATCTTCCAATGACACATTTTGTAACTTAATCTCAGAATCTACGGATAATCAGCTCGTTCAGCATTAAACTTAAATACGTTTTACAATTGATAGTGCTAATTTAATGCAACCAAATCATATTTTTGATATGTAAACACACAAAAAAAACCACATAGGCTCTTACAAAGTCTATTAAATGGTACTTTTAACATGGACAGATAAAGAATAAACTATAAACCAAATAATTCACACGATTCACAGATATTGTTAAAAAATCCACCATTTGCGCACCTGCAAGCTTCACACCTTCATAACCAATTACCGTACCCTAGCAAAGACACTTTCATTGTTGCGTGTTTTCTCCGCAGCTAGATGAATACGTTGTCCCTAATATTCGAGTCAGTAATCGATGTTTCGTTGACGCTGCTTTTCATATCCCCCCAGAAGAAAAAGTCCATAGGATCCAGGTCCGGCTATCTTGCTGGTCATACACTGACAACATATCAAGGTACTCACGATCTGAAAAGGCTGGCATCCCGTAAGGCTTGTGCTGTACGTATGGTTATCCACCAAACATACCTCTGGTTCTTTTATCACTAAACTTTGCTTTTCCATGTGTAGTGTGAAGTTACTCTAATAATGATTCAACTTCTAGTGGAGCTGACATAAACATGGTTGCTTTTCAGCCAGTGACCGGGAAACAGTTATTGGACGATGATAGCATTACTTCCATACTGTTAGTGTAGGTCAATAGCTACCAACTTGTACTTGTCATTTCGCCTAAACATTACACCACCCTTTCGTCATGTTTGTTTTGATTAAGTGTATGGGAAAACAAAACCACTAGGTTTGTCATCTCGCATTTAAGATACGCTGTTTTGTTTACAATCGGAAGTCGGTTCTCACACTGACCTACCTTGACCTAGCAACGTTGCCTATGGCTCCAACCACATTACGTCTGCAAAACGGTGTTCGAAAAATGATTAATTATTTCAAATCCCTGTGTAATGTCACACAGTTACTATCGTAACTAGGTCAGAAATATATTACTTTACCCATCTTACAAGTAACAAAACTATTATCTTCATACATTCCCGTTGAATAAATCATGT
Organism: Deroplatys truncata; assembly: GCA_030765065.1. Classification (NCBI taxonomy): domain Eukaryota; kingdom Metazoa; phylum Arthropoda; class Insecta; order Mantodea; family Mantidae; genus Deroplatys; species Deroplatys truncata. The sequence goes on along the minus strand of CM060975.1, from coordinate 311,364,218 downwards.
AATTTGGAAAAACATTTTTTTTGCCAAAACTACTGATCACAGATATGCTATTACACTTTTTGTTTGTAATACCTCTATGAAGTACATATTAGAAGGGATGTAATAAGTTCCCTTCCACCTTAAGTACCTGAACAGTGTTTCGCCAAAAAAATAATGTCTTTTACTAATGGCTCTTAAGGCAATAGGAGGACTGACGTTACAGCCTAAACTTTTGGCATTTAGTATATAAGAGTAGTTCTAGCAAAAACAGCTTCATAACATTGTTTATTTTTTAAAATAAACAGCAAGGGGCACTTAAAAAACTTTGCGTATTGCAATCACACGATTTCTCTATCAACCATAAAGTATTTATACAAAATCTTGTTCTAACAACTTCTTGTTAATGATATTAAATGTTAGAGGTAGGAAACTTCTACGACATTTAGCTATTGTGCCTATATGTCGCTTTGCTGTTATACACTCTTTCCACTAAACAGGAGAAATAAAAGAACGGTACTTGAAAATACTCAGCAATTCAAAACAAAAAGAGCAAGTACTTTGTAGAAGTCAAACACTGAAAAAATTATCAGGCACAAATTGTACAGTATAAAGAGCTCAACACTTTTCCTGCAGTAAGTTTTTGTTTCTCTTTTACGGTTTCGTAGTTTTGCAAATTCTATAAAATTCTGTCAGAATGAAGGGCACTTCACCTCTGTTTACAAAGCTCAAGATGCAGGTTTCATTTATTATGCTAATATCTAAATATATGGCATTTTAATAAGAATATCTAAAGTCGTTTTAGGGGAGAGAGAGAAAAGGAGGGGTATTTTAGTGTAGAGGAAGTTTCTTAAAAAATTTTCTTAGATTAGACTTGACTCCAATATGATAATTCGGTATATATTCGATTTTTTCTTTTTGATTTATGCTGTTTATAGGCAGATATACAAACACGTTCAGTTTTTATCCAGGTACGAATAAAACTTTCAATGAAATTTCGATGCAAAAGCTTTTGGTGAGATTTAATATTTCCTATTAAAACAAATGGGTAAGCGGCAGAGAACGTAAAAATTCTTAGATTTTTGTTCTCAAATTGTTTTGGGTAATTACGTATTCGTGTCTGCTGTGCGAGGCGTCCCGGGTTCGATTCCTGGCTGGGGTGGGAATTTTTCTCTAGTTAAGATTACATTCTATCCTTCCCAGAATCTGTAAGTATGGAGAAAGTGTGAATAGATGAGTGATCTAATGTACAAATCCAAAAGAATGTAGGGAAAAAAGGGACAAATGCATGCAAGTTAACACATTGACGATAAGGCAGTATGTTCTAAAGGAAAAGGCTGACAATATGACCATTGAAGTTAAGGGGAGGGTGTGCATGAAAAAAAAAGAATTACGTAGTTTTCAAGTGCTGGATAGATAAACTAATTCACTCGTGGCTCAATACCGAACAAGACGTCACTTGAGGGACCTTGTTCCCGGCATAAGCTCGTTGCTTCTGTGGGGACGACTCGCCAGTCCGCCACTGACTTACAAAACTACTGCGAGCAGTGGACGTCAGCTGTGCTGATATTCTCGTCACTTCGTGTCGTCGGACAAATGTTATATCACTGGCAAAAACTGCTACTATATCAAGAGTAACTATTCCTATAGGGAACAAATGTTTGTCAAAGAGAGGTGAGCGCCACTCTTTTATATGAAAATTAAATATGAGAGGTTAGAGTTACCTGGTTTCTTTGATGTGTTTCTTCTTGTTTCTTGCCTACTTTATTTAACTGCTATATTAAGACTGACCTTTTACTTCTACCACATACCTATGTAGACAGAGGAATATTGCATTCCACCCAAAATTTTGGTATCAGGAATTTGCATGTCTTAATATTCTACTTACCTAAAAGTGAATTTTTAGAAAAAAATACAGATGTACGGATTGTGTTTGTGTCTGTGTGTGAGCATAATAATTCAATAACGCAAATTCCGATGAATAGCAAACTTGATGTCAAAATCCTCTCGTACCAAACTAACCTTTACATGGAAATTCTATTAAGTACTTATTTATTTACTCAGAAATGACAACGATTTGATTAAAGTATTAAAGGTTTAAGATATTTTCAGGAGAAGTAAAATGTATGTCTTGAACTTTTTGTGAATAGCTTGTGAATGAATTCATTCCTTATCAGATAATTCTGTGTAAACGATAAACCATAAGAGATAGACAAAAACATATTGCATATACAATTTATACCAAGTTTTCCTATAGCAGTAGCCGTTTCCGAAATATTCTTTGTTACACAGTTTTCCCAGTTTGAACTGTCGTGTAATACATAAACCATCTTAGAAAATATGCTATTATTACTTTCTCTACTACGTATAGTAAGTAGGGGAAGTATTGCATTCCACCCAAAAATTCGATACCGAGATTTCACCGGAAATACATGTTTTGAGACCTCCTGAATCCAAAAAAAGCATTTTTGGAAACATGTCCGTGTGTGTGTCTGTGTGTGTGTCTGTGTGTGTGTGTGTCTGTGTGTGTGTCTGTGAACAGCATAACTCAAAAACGAACAGTCGGATAAACACCAAACTTGGTATTTAGGTTCAGTATCTTCCAGAGATGCGACACGAAGGTTTTAAAGAAAATCCCCCCACCCCAGAATACCCTTTACATGGAACATTTTTCGAAAATTTTAATTTTCTCAAAAATGGCTCTAACGATTTTGATTAGAATATCATATGTTTAAGATAATGTCATGAGAAATGAAATGTATATCTCGAATTTTCTGGGAATGTCTCCAAAAGTATTCTTCATTGTGAACGACTTTTGCATAACTGGTAAACCATAAGAGATAGACAAAATTTTACCACACAAAAAATGTAGATCGCGTTAAAATACACAACTTATGTCATATACATTTTTTTTGTTGAGTGAACCGTTTTCGAGATATTGCTTGTTATTTCCTTAAATTTTCCAATACTTATACTTTTTCTCAAATTCGTTATTCATTCTTTTATGTCCTGGACATGCAAAGAGAATGGAATGCGCCACATAGCAACCAGCGTTAAAATATTTGACCATCGCTTAAAAGCTACCATATTCCCCTTGCATCTACAAGAAAATTACCAATAAGATTGACATCTCGATATCTCGATTAACATGAAGCATATGGAGAATAGGCGTTTGTAAAAATAGATTGTACAAGAGTAGAGAAAGTCATGTGAGTGTAACACATCAGATTATTTTTTCTCGCATGGGTCGATTAGTAACATAGACACATTAAAAAAAAAATCCGATGTTACATTCACATGACTTCATCTACCGTTTATCGCTTATTAGTGGGTATACAAATTATTCTTATGAAAGTTTATTTTCCTGTCTACTTCGTTTTAATCGAAATAAACATTTCCGGAAATAGCTGCATCACACATTTCCTTATAGATGTAAAGGGGAATAGCGATAGTGAAATGTTTTAGAAGTGCACCTTGTATGCTGGCCTTAGAATTCCATATCTTTCCATGACATCGCGAGAAACAACTGAAAATCGACAGGATTTTAAGGCTAAGTATTGAGCAATTCGAACCATTAGTAGCGGATATCTGAAATGGCTGATCCCAGAAAAAAAATATTTTTTTAAAACAAATAGCGTGTTTTAAAGGGATTTACATGTTTTGTGTAGTACGTTTTCGTCTATCGCTTTAGCAGTTATACAAGATTATACAAAATGCCTTCCTAATGTAGAGGACTCCACAGGCTGTTCCCAGAAAATTCAAAATATACATTTTGTCTGCCATATAAATATATTTATTACATGGTATTTTAATCAAAATCGTTAGAGTCATTTTTTAGAAAATCAAAATTTTGAAAAATGTCCCTTGTAAAGGGTACTTGAGGATGGGGGTTTTCTTGAAAATCTTCGTGTTACATCTTTGGAAGATACTGAACCAAAATATCAAGTTTGATATTTATCCAAGTTTTCGTCTTTGAGTTATGCTGTTCACAGACACACACACACAAATAGTCAGGTATTATATGAACAAATTTCTTTGCTAAATATAAACTGAGTTTGTAAACAGACACATGGAAAAAGGTGGAAAACGACGGTGGAATTGTGAACTGTAATATGGTTTGAAAGGTAGAATCAGACTGAAAAGTTCAATACATAATCGGGATTTGAACCACGGATCTTCGGCTTTCCGTGCTGTTGCTCTAGCCAACTGAGGTACCATGGCAACATACCGGCACGGCATTAAATTCTCCAACACTCATTCCCCCCTCGCTAAACCACAAGACTTTTCAAATTCATTTTGAGATAACCCCCAGTGGCGGTTTAGTATGGAAAATGCGAGTCGGTGGGAAATTTAATGTATTTCCAGCATGTTACTACAGTAGCTAAGTTAATGAGAGCGACTGCACGGAAAGGCCGAGCATCCTTGGTTCAAATCCCGGCTATGAGCATTGAATTTCTCAGTTTTTTTATTTATTATTTATTTATTTACCTTTCAAACCTTAATCTACACTTGGCATGTATGATAGAGCAATTAATTGCCCACCTCCTTAGCCAGTGGTCCCGTGTCGTTGATCTACGGCACGTAAAAGAACCTCAAGCCTGATAAAGAGGCCTCTGAGCAAAATTACCCGTCTTTCACGCCCAATATAGATTGGAACACTAAGGACCACAGCAGTTAAAGAGCGTCCATAAATAAAACTCAATTTAATTTTTTTTCACCTCCATGGTGCGGGGGTAGCGCAGCCTCACATTCAAGTCGCGAGTGATTTTGTTTCACTAATAATACAAGAGTAGAAGCTGAAAATAAATCTAAAAACAAACTACTTACGGAATATATTAAATAACCTTAGTTGTATTTTTGCCATGCAAGGCCCTCTGAAGTTTACTGGATTATTATAATTAGCATATCTTTACTGTTAAATGTCTTTGGAACTATGCAAAACGAAATGCTATTTTAGCAGTTGCATGGCAACAAACATAATCCGTATCAGTTAGTTTTTAGATTTATTTTTAGCTTCTGCTCTTGTACTATTTGCTCAAATAACGATAATCCAGCTTCATTGAACAAAATTTAATGCGGAACTTCAAAGCATACAATTACAAAATTAAAAGTTTGTGGAATTTCTTTCTTGTCTCAAACAACAGATGTAGTGTTATTAGGGGTGGAAGTGGAAGGTGTGGTGTACATTGTCATGATTCCGCAATTTGTTGATTATTCTTGAATGATGCTGTTAATTGATTTGTTATGTATCGACGTGTGGTCAAAGAAGTTAGGTGCGGATGTATGTTTCATTGCGATTTTTTTAGACACCTTTGGAATACTTATTTTCATTTAGCGTCTGATTATAAACCAGTTTTTCTTTCTTTCACTTCCTGTTTAATATCAAACCTGAGATAAAGAAGATCTGTTTATCGTCTAACTCAGAAATATCTTATTATTCAGCACATTAAATTCTTATTTTATTCAACTATCCAGTGTTCATCAAGTTTATTGCATTTTAATTATCTTTCTGTTTCATTTATTTTACCATTTCTTCTTCTTCTTCTTATAAATGTAGACTTTATTCTTCTTATTAACAGATTCTATATTTTCATTGCTAACCTTTTTGCATCACCTTTAAGTGCTGACACTTAATTCTGGATTTTGTATCTAGTTTTAACACACCATTTTTAAATTATGATATATTCCTTCCTTCACAAATTAATAACACTTCGACTTAACCGGATCTGTGCTTGCGAATTTTGGTACTGAATTTGTTTTGGCAACTGATTGGAAGCCTCAGATTATCACCAGAAAGTCGTACATTACTATGAGCTAAATAGTAATTGTAATTTTACCCCGCCTTTACTCGCCTATTGGTCTTATCGGGGCCTTTCCTTTGGAACTTATTGGCAATGATGTTAACTGGTATTCTGTTGTCGTTGGGTTTCTTGCACTTTTTGGTTTTTCTACTTCCAGACCCTGGGGAGGATAGGAAATAATCTTGGCTAGAGAAAAATTCCCACCCCTCCAGCCGGGAATCGAACCCGGAACCCTCCGCACAGCAGGCAGGTGCTCTAGCGACTGAGCTATGGGCCAGCCATTGTAATCTTGTTTGTTCCTTCTTGTACATATTAAAAGCGAGAATTTTCTGTCAGTTAATTTGCTACTAGGTGGCGGCGCCGTGGCCGAGTGGTTAGACCGCTCGCCTCCCATCTAGGCGGCCCGGGTTCAATCCCAGGGACCTGCATGTGGGATTTGTGGTGGACGAAGCGGCGTCTGGGCGGGTTTTCTCCGGGTTCTCCGGTTTCCCCCGCCATTCATTCCACCAACTGCTCCATCATCACCTTTCCTTTCATCCATTTCACCAACATTTCGTTTCATCTACTTCCTTCATCCCATACTAGGCATCGGGCTGATCACCCATCCTGGATGCTCTGTCTGATCCATGAGTATCTGCTCCTCGACGGGCCTCTGACCCCAGGCACCCGCTTGTAAGTACTGGGGGGTGTAAGTCCTGCATAAGAGGAGGGTAAACAGATAATGAATGAATGAATGAATAATTTGCTCTAGAATTTTTTTTTAAAGTGGAGACGAAGAGTTCCTGTAGTAACTGTATATAGATACGCTAAGAAACGGTAAAGAGAATGATGTGACTGTTACACATAATGACAGGAGAGTAGTATGGATGCTGAGGCTTGCCTGCATCTAGATCTGCACAAAGGCTTCTCAGCGATAATGGGAGAAAAGTGTGTCGCTGTTTGCGACTTGTTGTGAGGAGGGAACAAGCCCGCATGATGCCAGCTCCGCAAAGCAGAAAGCCAACAAACAGTTCGTCCACCATACAGTACAAACCACTAAATTAAAACGTGTGGCTCAAATGAGATTTAACAGTCATCCCTCTCGATCGGTTACAAAATACCAACATTCCACTCACACAACAAAAGAAATTTTAAAAAATATATTGTTTCTAAAATTTACTAGACTTTCTCTAATCATTCTTCTACAAACTATTCTTACAAAAGCTTATTTTCTTTAATTTATTTCGTGTTAAGAATATACAGCTGTGAAAAAGGCCAAAAAAATTGCCAAAATTCATAAATATTAATTTTAATTTTATTAAACATCACAAACCTTCTTTTTCAATTCTATGTAGCTCTTACGGCTGTAGGACCTTCTAAAGCATGCCATATAGTGATTCAAATGTCTACATGTAAGCCTAGCTTTCTGTAAAATTGTATTAAAATATCTGATGTATACCTTAGTGGGTATAAAAACTATTCTTACTAAAATTTATTTTTCTCTCTACTTCATTTTAATCCAAATAAACCTCTACAGAAATAGCTACATTACACATTTTGTTATAGATAAAAAGGTAACAGCGATAGTCAAATGTTTTAGAACTGGACGTTATATGCTGGCCTTAAAATTCCATACTGTTTCCAACGACATCGCGAGAAACAACTGAATGTTATGACTTTAAAACAATGACCAAGTAATGCAAATTCCAACCATTAATAACAGGTATCTCGGAAATGCCGAATGCCACAAAAAAGCCATTTGAAATAAATTGAGTGTTTTAAAGATATCCACTTTTTTGTGTAGTACGTTTTCATCTATCGCTTAACGTTTATAAGTTATACAAGTTTACACAAAATTCCTTCCGAATGGAGAGGACCTCATTTTATTTGTCATGTAAATATCATCAATATGTGCTGTCTTAATCAAAATCGTTAGAGCCATTTTTTAAGAAAATAAAAAATTTCGAAAAATGTTCCATGTAAAGGGTACTTGGGGTGGAGAGAGTTCCTTCAAAATCTTCGTGTCCCATCTTTGGAAGATACTGAACTTAAATACCAAGTCTGGTGTTTATACGACTTTTCATTTTTGAGTTATGCTGTTCACGGACACACATATACACGCACCTATTTCTAATAATGCTTTTTGAAGGGGGTTCAGGGGGCCTCAAAGCATATACTTCCAGTGAAATTTCGATATCCAATTTTTGGATGGAATACAGCACTTCCCTACTTACTGTAGTAGAGAAAGTAAAAGGATACATTTTGCCTAAATTGAAGTGAATAAATCATTCAAGAGAGACCTCCGGAATTTTCAAGTTTTCAAATGCTAAGTTAGCTGCAGAGGAGCGGAAAAAGAGAAGGAGGTACTAAATGCTTTTAATAAAGCATAAAGTCAGAAACAGTGTTCTTTTAGCGTTATCATTTTTAAACTTTCTTTTCCTGGCTTTTCATTTCTCAGCACATTTTCATTTTCAAATCATTCCACGCGATGTAAGTTTCGGTATAAATCAATGACATTTTGTAGATCTGTTCGTAAATAGCAGAATAAAAAGCTATATGTTGAAATTTTTCTTACTTGTGGTGTTATTGAACAATACTGCGGATATTGTGTACATTTCTAAGCAAAGCAAAAAAAAAAAAAAAAAAATTCTGATGTGTTACACTCACATGACTTTCTCTACTCTTGTACAAACTATTTTTACAAACGCTTATTCTCCATATGCTTCATGTTAATCGAGATAAACATTTGCAGACTCTATCTTATTGCTAATTTTCTTGTAGATGTAAGGGGAATATATATTTACAAGGGCAATATAGAAAAACAGTAGCCTTTAAGCACATACATATCTCCTAATAACTGGTTGCTAGGTGCAGCACCATTCCCTTTCCCACAGATTAATACTCTTTGCGTATCCAAGACAAAAAAATGAATAACGAATTCCCATTTAAGAAAATAAGTATTGAAAAATTTAAGGGAATAATAAGCAATATCTCGAAAATGGTTCACTCAACAAAAAAATGTATATGACATAAATTGTATATTTTAACGCGATCTACATCTTTTGTGCAGTAAAATTTTGTCTATCTCTTATGGTTTATGCAAAAGTCGTTCACAATGAAGAATACTTTTGGAGACATTCCCAGAAAATTCGAGATATACATTTCATTTGTCATGAAAATATCTTAAACATATGATATTTTAATCAAAATCGTTAGAGCCATTTTTGGAAAAATTAAAATTTTCGAAAAATGTTCCATATAAAGGGTAATCTGGGGTGGGGGAGTTTCTTGAAAACCTTTGTGTCGCATCTCTGGAAGATACTGAACCTAAATCCCAAGTTTGTTGCTTATCCGACTGTTCGTTTCTGAGTTATGCTGTTCACAGACAGACACACAGACACACAGACAGACAGACAGACACACAGACACACACGCGGACATGTTTCCAAAAATGCTTTTTTTTGATTCAGGGGGCCTCAAAACATGCATTTCCGGTGAAATCTCGGTATCTAATTTTTTGGTGGAATACAATACTTCCCCTACTTACTATACGTAGTAGAGAAAGTAAAAATTGAACTCATGTTTTACAATCAATTTGCGCTAAACTATGATAGGTGATCAGAAACTAAGGTCACAAATCCTGCAGTGAAACGTGTGCATTTTGTTTCACAACCAATACCGCCAACTGATAGTAGGTACATACATTATGTTATTTTTCGACATAGTCTCCATATCGGTTTAGCACTTGTCGCTTCGTGGGATGTGTTTGAATATTCCCACCGGTTAAAAATCCTGTCCTTGCGTGTTCAGCCACGTTGTTGCGAAGTGTTTCACCTCCTCGTCTGAAGCGAAATGTCGGTCTCCTAGGTGCTCCTTCAAGTGAGGAGAAAGGTAAAAGTTGCTTGGAGCGAGGTCCGTGCTGTAGGGAGGGTGGTCTATGATGTCCCAGCGAAACTACTTCAACAGCGTGGTGGTCTTCTGGGCTGTATGGCATCACGCGTTGTCGTGAAGAAAGATGACCTCGGTGAGAAGTCTTGGCCGTTTCCTCCTGATTGCTTCGCGCAGTATCTGTCAGCGGTCTTTCCAAAAACTCCACGAGTATCGCACCCACACTGTCCCAAAACCTGTAGCCATCACCTTTGCGGCAGGTGGCGTCACCTTAAACTTCTTTAGAGAGGAGGGATGTTTTTACTCCATTGACGACCGCTTACTGCTGGGGGAGTAGTGGTGGACCCATATTTCTCACCCGTGACAACGTGGCGAAGAAAACCTTTCCCTTCCGTGGAGAACGTTGCAAAAGTTGCAGACTTGCCCACATGCGTTTCTCCTTGTGTTGGACAGATTTCGTGGAACCCATCGAGAACAAACTTTCCGTCACTACAGAATATCATGGACAATGTAACGAACGCTTCCGAACGACATTCCCAATTCTACCTTCATTTGCTGTAACTTGATCCTCCTGCTGTCCTGAATCGTCTTCTACACGCGAGCTGTGTTCAAATCTGTTGATGCCGTGCTGGATCGGCCACTGCGATTCTCGTCGGTGACGTTTTCTGTACCGGCCGCAAACTTTCGACACTATTCTGCGACATGCTGATGAGACAGCACAGTCTCTCCGTAAACCTCTATCAACTGCCGATGAATTTCAGCCGCGGTTACATGTTACGCCCACAGAAATCAAATAACGGACCGGATTTGTTCGCGAGACCAGTTTTCCAAACGAGTCGCCATTTGTGTTTACCTACAATTAGGGCTGTAGGTGGCGAGTGGCCGAAACTCTACACAGTTGCCAACCATATGTCACTACTAATTTCTCTATAACGAACAAAATTCCAGGAATATCGGCCTTATAACCTTAGTTTCTGATCGCGCATCGTCGTAAGTTAATTAAAAATTCATCTCTACAATTTATTAATATATTATTAACAGGTTTAAATATAAAACTATTTATTTTCTCAAAAATAATTGCATCGTGTGGATCAATTTTGCAAAACAATAAAAAATAATAAAAATGAATATCTCGGGTACTAATTTAAAAATATGATATGTTACACTCATTGACTTTCTCGGGCCTCTATCGTTTATTAGTGGGTATATAAACTATTCTTGCTAAAGCTTATTTTTTATCTACTTCATTTTAATCCAAATAAAATTTGTAGAAATACTACAGTACATATTTCGAAATTAAATTAAATTGGGTTTTATTTATGGACGCTCTTTAACTACTGTGGTCCTTAGCGTCCCATTCTATATTGGGCGTGAAAGACCGGTAATTTTGCTGAGGCCTCTTTATCAGGCTTGAGGTTCTTTTATGTGCCGTAAATCTAACGTTAACCACTACACCATGGAGCACGACATATATATTTCGTTATAGACACAAAAGGAACAGCGATAGTCAAAGAACTGGACGCTATAAGTTGGCGTTAAAATTCCATACTGTTTCCATTCAATCGCGAGAAACAACTGAACGCTGAATGGAGTGTAAAAGAATGAACAAGTAATGAACAATTCGAACAATTAATAACGGATATCTCAGAAATGGCGTATGCCGCATAAAGTTTTTTGAAATAAATTGTGTGCTTTAAAGATCTACATTTTTTGTGTAGTACTTTTCGTCTATCGCTTAACGTTTACCAGTTATACAAGATTACCTATACAAAATTCCTTTCGAATGAAGAATGCTTCAAAGTCTGTTTCCAGAAAATTCAAAATATACATTTTATTTGTCATGTAAATATCATCAATATGTGGTATTTTAATTAACATCAGTAGAGCCATTTTTTAGAAAATAAAAACTTCGAAAATTGTTTCATGTAAAGGGTAATTTGGGTTAGGGGGATTTTCTTGAAAATCTTCGTGTCGCATCTTTGGAAGGTACTGAACCTAAATACCATGTGTGGTGTTTATCCGTGTTTTCATTTTTGTGCTATACTGTTCACAGACACTTAGACAGACATACGGACATACGGACCTTTTTCCAAAAATGCTTTATTGGATTCAGGGGATCTCAAAACATGTATTTCTGGTGAAATCTCGGTATGCAATTTTTGGGTGGAATACAATAGCTTCTCTGTCTACTATGTACGTGGTAGAGAAAGTAAAAGTGTGCATAAAATTTTATGTACTATACATTAAATAATGATTGCTGTATTAAACTTTGAAATGAATCGAACTGAAATTGTCGATTTTAGAAATTTCAGACATGCATATACTGTTTCGTTAACATTTGTTGTAGGTATAACCGGGAGACTAAACTGATAGATGTTTTAAATGTGCTGAATTTGAAATTCTACTGACCACGAGAAAAAGAAGAGAAAATCTGATGTGTTACACTCACACGACTTTCTCTACTCTTGTACAAACTATTTTTACAAACGCTTATTCTCCATATGCTTCATGTTAATCGAGATGTTATTCTTATTGCTAATTTTCCTGTAGATGCAAGGGGAATAGATAGGTTTTAAGCGATAGTCAAATGTTTTAAGAGCTGGTTGCTATGTGGAGTATTCCATTCTCTTTGTATGTACAGGATATAAAAAAGCGAATAACGAAGTCCCATTTGAGAAAAAGTATAATATTGAAAAATTCAAACAAATAACAGGATTATCTCGGAAATGGTTCACTCGACAAAAAATGTATATGATATAAAATGAATGTTTTAACGATATCTATATTTTTGTGAAGCCTTTGTCTATCTCTTACGGTTTACCAGTTATGGAAAGCCATTCAGAATGAAGAGGACTTTTGGGGACATTCCCAGAAAATTCAAGATATACATTTCCTTTTCTATAAAAGTATCTTAAATATATGATATTTTGATCAAAATCGTTAGCCTTTTTTGAGAAAATCGAAATTTTCGAAAAATGTTCCATGTAAAGGGCAGTCTGGGGTGAGGGATTTCCTTGAAAGTCTTCGTGTAGCATCTTTAAAAGATACTGGACCTAAATACCAAGTTTGATATTTATCCGACTTTTCGTTTTTGAGTTATGCTGTTCACAGACACACACACGGACCTTTTTTTTTTTCTAAAAATGTTTTTTTTGGTTTCAGGGGGTCTCAAAACATGTATTTCCGGTGAAATATCGGTATCGAATTTTTGGGTGGAATACAATAGTTCCCCTATTTACTATACGTAGTAGAGAAAGTAAAAATGTGATATCTTGCATTCTCATGACTTACTCTACCCACTCTTTGGTTCAAGTGAACCAAAACAAACCTAATCACGCAATTAGCAGTCAGATTGCGCGCGTATGAATAGTTCCCGCGCATATACCCAATTTGTAATAATTGCATAGGCAATACAAGCTGAATATTAGCACAATACTAAATGATACGAATTGGAATTGAAGAAAAGGGGCATTAGCAATAAAAGTCCCTGCATAACCGTCTGTTTTACTGCAGTATGGCCAACGTTACATTCAATATAGTCGGTATTTGTGAGTGTTAACTAGTGCGACAATGAGCAAGGTGCGTCTTCTGTAGTAACAAATGTAACGGTATTACTTATTATGTTGATGCTTGTGATGTTTGTGTATGTGTGTTTACTTCATGTGAAGCCGTCTTGTGACGTCATTCATTTGTTCGGTTTGTAGCTCCATCTAGTGTTAGCAATTTGTGGTAGTATTAGTGTTTGAAAGAATTTTAATTTTTTGTTTACTGTCCTCCGGCTAGCTATTATTTCTCGGTCGAACATGTCTCTTGATCAGAGTGTGTAAACGGAAAGGTATCTTTTATCCAAATATAACACTGATGAAGAAATTTGTTTTACACATTTATTGTCAAACACGTTAACTATCACATTTATACATTGATCTTAACACTCGCCAAACTGAAACTGTTATAATAACTTCATTACTGATAATTCTTTTAATTTACGTACTTCAACTTTTTGTATAATTAACCTTACAACACTTTAGATTACTCATAATTCTGCTGCGCGTAAATTGTGAATCGATACCCGACGTTTGCCGTACAAATACTTTCGACGAACTGACTGACTGAAGACGACGTGTAGTGTACACAGATTTTTGATGAACTGGACGACTGAAGACGACGTGTAAGGTTTTGAGATTTTCGATGAACTGGCCGCGATCTACCTCTGACTTGGCTTTTTATACACCCACTCCCCGATATGCCTAAAGATTATAACTGAGTTACTATTGGCTAATAAAACGCGCCAACATTAGCGTCTATTTTTATATCCAATGAAAATTATGAATACATATGCTTTAGGGAGAAAATATTCCAGAAGTTTCTACCGAAAAACGCGCCAACATTACGTATCTTCCTCGTTTCCAATAATGATAAACAGCTCACCCCCTCGCTGCATTATTGCGCGCTATTATTGACAGTTTCAGTAAGGTCGTATAAACTTACTTCCCAACAATATTTATAATCAATAAACATCTGAAATCAGTGTCACATAAAAATGCATATTCATATTACAATCATTATTTACATTTAAGTAATTTGTGATACAAATTACTGCATCACAAAACATCGAAAAGGAAAAACCTTAAAACAGGGGTGAGAAAACAAGCGTTCTAAAGTGTCCAACCTCTTCCATAGATGACATTGTGACATTAACCTCAGAATTTACTGGTGTGTCTAAGACAAGCATTTACAGAAAGAACAAGGTCTGCACTCCGGTGACGGAAAGGGAACGTGGGAGAAAGGTTGTGGATGTGACTTGCGATTAATTTGTGAGATCTGAGGTGCATTTTACGAAAATAATGAACTCCTTAGTTTAAAAAATGTGTTGATAGCTATAAACAGTGATGCTGATTTTTCAGACTTGAAACAATTTTCCTTGAATAACCTATTAAAAGAAATAAGATTTGAATTTTTCCGCAGAAATCGTAAAAATGTGATTCTTGATAGGGACGATATTGCGCTGTGGGCAGACGTTATTGGCGTAAAACAGAACTAAGGGAAAATGGGAATAAAGTATATTAAATAGATGAGACCTCGGCTAATGAAAGTCTGCAAATTGCAGACAATTGAAAACTACGAGGGCTGTCCCGTTCTATATTGGACATGAAAAACCGGTAACTTTGCTCAGAGGCCTCTTTATCAGGCTTGAGGTTCTTTTACGTGCCGCAAATCTACGACACGGGACCACCGGCTTTACTTCCCTTCCGAAGGAAGGCATGCTAAGGATTTTTACGCCCAAAAAAATCCATCGTCCCCCGCCGTTTGAACCCACGATCTCGGGAACTAGAGGCTAGCATGGTACCCCTAGACCACGGAGGACGACGGAACCACCCCAGCGTTCGCCTGCCGACCCGGGGAAACCACGAAAAATCCATGGTTCGGAGTGAGCGATCGAAGCCGGGAACTCCCGAATGCGAGTCCACACGTTACCGCGTCGCCACCTCGCTCTGTTCTCTTTTATAGTACATTCGCTTCCATTATGCCGTCACCGTGGCTTCGGGCGGTAATATACCAACCTTCCCAGTGGTTACGTGCATGGAAGGGAGGGGTATGTTTGGAGCGTTCCGGCTTTTGTTGTCCGACCAAGCAGTGGTGTGTGTTAGCTGTAGCTCACGCGATGTATGCACATATTTCGGCGGTACATCGGAGAAGAATTGTGGGTATGTGGGAAGTCGATTTGCCATTTGAAGACAATGCTAGGGCAATGCCATGCAGTATTCGCATGGACAGATTATTAAAATAATGTCTAGTAAATGTGTCCTCTTCAAGAGTAAAACGTACTTAAGTTTTACATTATAATAATTATTGTCATTAAAAATACTCTTTCATCGAGATTTTTTTAAGCTTGTCGTCTTTTAACCGATAGATCAAATCGGACGATGAATTAATCGATGCTCAAATGAGCTCGGTCCACAGAGCTTAAAGTTACCCGACATTCGTTTTTCAGAGTAAGGGAAAACCCTGAAAAACCTTCTCGAGTGACTCACGATTATCGAGATTCGAACTCGGGACGTCTTGAATGTGAGGCAGACATACTACTCTCACACCACAGAGGATGGAGAAATTGTGCAAAACAGATTTAATTTGTTGTATATTTAGATTAGACAGATGATTCCAATATTGCCTAGTAAATGTGTCCTCTTTGAGAGTAAAAACTATAATGTATTTCAGTTTTACATTATGTTGACATTAAAATAGTTATTTATAAAACGATCCTGTAATGAGAGCTATTAAGACGCGAGTGACGAGTAACTAATATTAAGATGCACACGAAAGAAAATAAAAATATGCTAAATCAATTTCTCGATACGTATTTTAGATGTACTTCGATAACAATGAATATCGATTCAAGGTCGCAGGTATTGATTTTACAAGATGGAGACAGAAATGTTTATTAGTGAATTTGAAGAGGTGGAATTTAGTTTGGCAGTTCATGGTTTGGCGAGCAAGAAAACGTGTAACTTCATTGTCAGAAAATGTGCTCATAGTTCATTTTGAAGAAATGACAAAAAACAGTGAAATCCCCAAACTTGTGGATAAATTATTCGGTATTGAAGACTACTCTAAATGTAAAACATGGAACTGATATATCCAAGTATAAAAAGCTATATTACTTGTTAAAACAGAAATCGGTAGGGTACAGAGAGAGAAAAACAAAAACATTTTCGACAAATTGAAGAAGATAGTTCCTTCGTTTTGTTATTTGCCCCCACGCTTTGGGCGTCAACTTGAAGTAGGTCGTATTGAAGGAGTTGTATTATATTTCATCTGTTGGGGAACCGAGCTTGAAATTCGTTGCAACCACATGTATAGTACCCGCTTTCCGGTAGCCTTCGCCTTAAGTTTAAAAATATTATTAATTTTGTAATTTTGGCAGCTTCTTTAAACATTATATATTTATGTTTGCCTCGCCTGCGTCAGTATTATTGTTAGAGACACGTTTCTCTTAGCAGGGTTGTGATGGGACAAGAATGTAGGCTTACACAGATTACAATTTTACTTCACTCCTTTTATTAATGCTTGATACGATTTAAATAACACTTCACTGATATAGAGCTGTGAGATTCTTTTATTAATTACTTCTACTTTTTAGCACTTAAACTTATTTTTCGTTTCACACGAATGCGTATTAAATCTCTCGAGGACGCATCTCGCATCCGGTTACAAACACTGTCTGCAGGCAACTGAATTGATTTCCACCGCCTAAACTTGTAAATTTCTGTATTTCAAGTCTCTGATTGGCTATTCCTAATCCAATAGAATACCTTCATTTAACTAAAGCTTTTACTGGTTGTTGATTGGCTATTTTTATAAACTGTCACTAAAATTACATTATTGCTTCCAAGAATCACAAGTAGTATTGTTAAACTTTCAAATTCATTATTGCCTCAAGGTTACCTCATTGTTAACTCATTGTTAGCAACTTTTAACCTATTATTCTCACAGCGCCTACATTATTAAATTATGTAATACATTCACATAACATTATAACACATGTATACAATAATATAAACATATACAATGACTGTAATATACACTTTTTATATATTGTTACATACACATATTGCTGTTGTTGAATTTATATATTATATAATTTGACTGAAATCATTTAAATGTTAAAAATACTGCCTCAAAAAGAAATTGGAACCTTCACTCCTGAAGCACCTGATAATACGTATAACTGATAAAGATATGTGTGTAAATATAACTATTTCAGTGGTTCTAAGTAGGACAGCGCGCAAGCACGGAAATCTGTATCAAATGGACTTCATTTCGATACAGATTTCTAACAGCAAATGAACACATTTAAGTATAGGAGTCGAAAAATATTTTTTCCAGGAAATATTGTGCAAAATATGGTTCTATTTAGTTATATATTTAAACACGGTTATTATAAGTGATGACAAGTAAAGCTATTGCTTAAAGTTATATATTCATAGTGAATAATCTAGAACTGTGCACGTAAAACAGGACGCCACTGCATGGGCGTAAAAGTAAACAAATACATAACCTCCTCCTTGCTATACATGCTTACCTGTGAAGGCCATTAGAATGCCTCCCAAAGCCGCGGGGACGACATAAATGGAAACGAGTCTACCTACATTGAAATGTGTAATGAAACTATTGGAAAACTTTATATCGAATAATATAAAGTGGATACAGCAATAAACGATAGTGGGTGTAGAGAGTCACGTGAATGTAACGCGATAGAATTTTTTCATAAGCCTACCGTTAAATCAGTACGTATAGGTGTGGGTTATACACCCCTCGCACTGCGACCCACATAGATCTATTGTGACTATCACACCCGGATTAAGGGATGAAGTGAAGGAACCCCAGGAGTCTACAGGCCGCAGATATACAGGCCATAGAGTCGTGCCGAAGTCCCTAACGTTTCCAGGCTCGAAGACCCATCCCACTGCTGCAGCTGCCTAGAGAAGGCGATGAACGATCAAGCAGCCCTCTACTATCTACGGAAGTACTCTTTCCTTCCGCGCCACGAAACCTTGAAGTACACCTGAAAGAGGAGAAAGAAAGGGAATGAAAGGGAAATGATGGAAAAGAAATCGTGGTAGATGATAAATCACCCCAGCATTAGCCTGCCGCCGGAGAAAAGCACTAAATACCCAAGGTCAGAAGTGGGTGGTCGACGGGAATCGAACCCGGGACCTCCCGAATGCGAGCCTTACACATTACCGCGGAGCCATCTCGCTCGGTAAATCAGTAGGCAGGTTTTCTGCTGGAATGTTAGCATGTAGGTTTCTAGTCCCAAAATGGCAATCCTACGGAACATACATCACCTGAACATGCTTTGCGCATTGGCGCCAGTTACTTACATGCCACCTGCCATTGCACGTAGCTATTGACAAGACGACCTCCTACTGTGACCTCCAAGGTCTCCCACTGAACAAAGTTGGTACACCTGCCATTCTGCGAAAAAACGGTAAGTTTCAATCGAAGTAAGTTCGCCTTCACCTCACGTTGTGTTTATCTCGCGCGGCATCTGCAGCGCTCCAAGATTACACTCAAATGTCAAAGCAGGTCCTGCCTGCTGCCCGTGGAGGAGTCGAAACATCAGCGTGCGATGTAAGTGTTTCGGCCTGCTAGTGTCCACAGAGAATTTTTCTACAGTTCCTTAGAGCTTTTTTTCAGCACTTTTGGTGCACAAGACTTTCCCCACTCACTCATCTACAAATATTCTTACAACAGCTAAAGTAATGGTCACCTTTTTACTTTCTCGGGCGATGAATTTTTTCGGGCGTAAAAATCCTTAGCACGGCTTCCTTCGGAAGTGAAGTCAAGCCGGTGGTCCCGTGTCGTAGATTTACGGCACGTAAGAGAACCTCAAGCCTCATAAAGAGGCCTCTGAGCAAAATTAGCTGTGTTTCACACCCAATATAGAATGGGACGCTAAGGACCATAGTAGTTAATGAGCGTCCATAAATAAAACTCAAATTACTTTCTCTACCATGTACATAGTAGGCAGAGAAGGTATTCAATTCCATTCCGATATTTCACCGGAAATACATGTTTTGAGACCCCTGAATCCAAAGAAGCATTTTAAGAAAAACGTCATGTGTGTGTGTGTGTGAACATCATAACATAAAGTGGATAAGTACCAAATTTGGTATCTTCCAAAGATCAGACATGAAGATTTTCAAGAAAACCCTCAACACGCAACTGCCCTTTACATGGAACAGTTTTTTATTTTCCCAAAAATGGTCTTAACGATTTTTTTTTAAATTCCATATATTAAAAATATTTACGAGGGCTGTCCCAGAAGTACCCGATCTAACAAAGAAAACAATAATTTTGGGAAAAAACATCTTTATTTCTCTACACAGTCTCCTTTCAGCTCGATATATTTTTCCCAGCGTTGTTCAATAGCTTCGACACCGTTTATAGTGAGAACCGTCGAGTTCTGCAAAAAAGCCATCAACTGTAAACTCCACCTCTTCATTGTTGGCAAATCTTTTACCACCAAGCCATTTCTTCAACTTTGGAAACAGAAAATAATCAGAGGGGCTAAATCTGGCGAATAGGGTGCATGAGGAAGCAATTCGAACTTTAACTCATTGATTTTGGCTATGAGGATAATGGATGTGTGAACTGGTGCATTGTGTTGATGAAACAGAACTTTCTTCTTCGCTAAATGCGGCCGTTTTTGCTTGATTTGATCACTCAAACGCTGCAATAAGTTTGCATAATATCGCCATTGATTGCTTTTCCTTTTTGAAGATAATCAATGAAAATTATCCCACGCGCATCCCAAAAAACTGATGCCATGACCTTGGTTACAGATGGAACTGTCTTCGCCTTCTTTGGAGCTGATTCTCCCCTTTCAATCCACTGTTTTGACTGTTCCTTCATCTCAGGTGTGAAGTGATGGACCCATGTTTCATCCATGGTTATGAATCGACGCAAAAAGTTGGCTTTATTGCAGCGAAACATCGCCAAACACTCACTGATGCATCCTCACGACGCTGCGTTTGTTCCATTATGAGTAAACGCGGCACCCATCTTGTGCACAGCTTTCTCATGTCTAAATTTCCAGTTAGTGTGCGGTGTACAGAACTTTTTGAAATGCCTACGATGTCTGTTAGCACGCACACTTATAGTCGACGGTCATCCAATACCATATTTTCTTCACAATTTCTGGTATCATCACCTTATTTGGTCGACCACTGCGATGTTTGTCTTGGCAGCTCCTACAGCCTCACTTAAACTCTGCCACCCAATGTTTCACTGTTGTAAACGAAGGAGCAGACTCCCCCAGAGTAGAATCTAGCTCAGCTTTAATATTAGTTGGACTAAGAACTTGCAAAAGAAAGTACTGTATCACATAACGATGGTCAGTTTTATTCATTATTGCAAATTTGCTGAGAGAGTTCACTATTGATGGCTGCCAAACAATTACTAAACAACGTAGCATCGTCAAACTTCAAACTTAAGCCTTATAAGGGTGGTACTTTCTACCATAGTCATTTGTTTGGAACAACAACCGGTATATATAGTGAGGTCGGGTACTTCCGGGACTGCCCCTCGTATATGACAAATAAAGTGTATATCTTAAATTTTCTCAGAATGACCTTGAAGTCCTCTTTATTCAGAAGGAAATCTATATAATTTTGCATAACTAGTAAACGTTAAGCGATAGACGAAAACTAAAACAAACAAAAAGGGACCTCTTTAAAACACACAACTTATTTCAAATAACTTGTTTTGTGGCATTAGCCATTTCCTAGATATCGACTATTAATAATTCGAATTGTTCAATACTTTTGTCATTCTCTTCTAGTCCTGTCGATTATCAGTTGTTTATCGCGATGCCAGGAAAGATTATGGAATTTTAAGGCCAGCATATAGCGTCCAGTTGTTAAACATTTGACTATCGCTGTTCCCTTTGTATATCTATAACGAAGTGTGTAATGTAGCTGTTTCTGCAAAGGTTTATTTGGATTAAAATGAAGTAGACAGATAAATAAACTTTCGTAAGAATAGTTTATATACCCACTTAAAACGATAGAGGTTAGACAGTGTCATGTAAATGCAACCATTTAAAAGGTTTCCTTTCCATTGCATTTTTACTATAAATACATTTGAAAGCTGCTTCTGTTATAATTAGGCCTTTCTTGCTTAATTTTGAATTATCTCTATGTAAAAATATATCTTGAGTAACTAATGTGGTTAGAAGAATCATTTTTATATGAATACTGCCATATATAAGGGATATAAGGAATTTGTTATTGCAAAGAAAAAGAGAATGGTGTAAATGTCTTACAGGAGATTTTTTGTTGGCTTTACACCAATTGCATATGTAACTCCCAAGGTAGAATCACGCCACACACTTTTCGAAATAATTCAGGAATTCCGGTTTGCTTACGTGACGCTTCTGTTTGAATACCTTGTGGACAAAAACGTTATTAAACAACACAGAGGTGATCAGATCGAGATCCTGACCACCGCGCGCTGGTGTGGGAACGTTGCTTGTGGTACTCTACACTGGATGTAAAAACAAGACGTAGCGAGGGGATCCCCAAGTGCACGAGTCTGCCGTCACGTGATCAATTGAGGAAAAGAAGCGAAACTAAATTAACAATAATATGAATACAAGATTGATCATTTTTGAGGGGTGTGCCATGTGAAGGCATCACGGGGGGTCTCCTGGAGGGTTGATTAGGGTCGAGTCAGACAATTGGCATACAGCGAGGGGTGGCCGTTTTGTTGTTTGTCATTATTTTTATTCGGCTTGTTTGTTACTACTGCGTAGCGGGATCGACTCTTGAAGGGGCGTTTAGTATAAGCTCATCTCATAATTGGTCTGGATAGCGTTTATGTTTCACTGAAAGTCTGATGTTCGTAGCAGATATTCTTCGTTATTCGTTTGAATTTTCAAACGGTAAGCGCTTATTCGTTCTTTCTCGTGGCCATGCAAGAACATGGAATTTCAAAACCATAACATACTTAAAAATCTGGTGTTGCATTCACATGGCTTTCTGCACCCTCTATCATTTATTAATGGGTGTAAAATATATGCTTACGGGGCTTACTTTTCAATCTACTTCATTTTAATCCAAATAAATCTTTACAGAAATAGCTACATTACACATTTCGTTACAGATACAAAGGGAACAGCGATAGTCAAATGTTTAACAACTGGACGCTATATGCTGGCCTTAAAATTCCATACTGTTTCCATGACATCGCGAGGAAGTATTGAACAATTGGAACCATTAATAACGTATATCTCGGAAAGGCTGATGCCAAAGAAAAGTTATTCGAAATAAATGGGTGCTTTAAAGAGATATACAAGTTTTGTGTAGTGCGTTTTCGCCTATCACTTAACGTTTACCAAGATTATAGAAAATTCCTTCCGAATGAAGAGGACTTCACAGGCTATTCCCACAAAATTCAAGATATACATTTTATCTGTGATGTATATATATATATATATATTTACTCTATGGTATTTTAATCAAAATCGTTAGAGTATTCATAAAATAAAAAAAATTCGAAAATATTTTCCATGTAAAGTGTAGTTTGGGATGGGGATTATCTTGAAAATCTCCTTGCTGTATCTTTGGAAGATACACGGACCTTTTTCTAACTCAGAGGATCTCAAATGTATTTCTGATGAAATCTCGGTATCGAATTTTTTGCGTGGAATGCAAATATTTTCTGTAAGTATGTAAGTAGATGGAAGGATAGGCTCTTGTAGGAATAGTTTGTATTACTACGTGTGAGGCGAGAAAGTCACGTGAATGGAACATATCAGATTTTTATGGCATAGACGATCAAGTCCTTTTGGAAGATTTTCTTTTAGCTGAAGACTTGAGAAAATATACATTAGATTTCTGTAGATGTTCTTTTGGAATAAGCTGTAGCAAGTTTTTGGAGATCGCTCACTGGCCGCATCTACCCCCCCCCCACACACACACACTCACATGTTTTTCTGAGGTGCATTTCTTTGTGGGAGGATTTGTATGAACCTCAAAACAGGCATTTACAGTTAGATCTTAATATCAAGCTTTCGGGTGGATTACAACACTTCCTCTACCTACTTTATGTGGTGAGGAAGTAAGACTAGTTCCTCTTACTACCAATGTTTGATACTGTTATGAGAGGTTCAAGAAAAGCATCATTTTGAAACGTTAATATACTTGAACATCTTAATCGAACGAGATGGCTACGAGGTAATGTATAAGGCTCTCATGCTGGAGGTACCGGGTTCGATTCGTGTCGGGTCGGCCAGTCTAAGTATGTATTTTTTCGTGGTTCCCTCGGGTCGGTAGGCGAATGCTGGGGTGGTACCTCTTCTACCACGAATTTTCTGTCCACATCATTTCCTTTCATCCGGTGTATTGCGGCGGGTCAGCGAATAGATTTCTCCTTGGCGTTCGGTCGGAGCCTCAATTACCCCATCCTGGGGGTGATTCGGGTTTCGGGACCTCCCGGGCAATTCGTGGCCGGCCGGCGTCAGGAGTGTTCCATCTGGGATTGTTGGATACCCCGTGCATCCTTGCGCACATCGTCCCCCGGATCTGGTGGCCCTTCATCTCTCTCCCAGCGGTCACGTTAGAAGCAAAAAGGGCCGTTGCGACCTACTCCAGGTTCCCTATGTGTACCAATCGACATTAACAGTACATTTTATCTTCTAATGCTATATTAGTAATATGGCCCGTTTTAGAGGGGGAAAAAACCTAGCAACCATCTTCTTACAGCATGCGAATTCGTCGAGGATTTGTAGACTTAGGTTTTGTTCGAAAGACGCCATGAGCTGATGGATTTTCTTTTCAGGTTCATAATAATAAATCCAAAATTCATCACCAGTAACGATATTCCAAACCAAATTTGAAGTGCCGCCTTAGAATGTTTCCAGAGTTTTTCTGCACCAATCAATGTGTTGCTGTTTTTGATCGGGAGTCACTTTATGTGGAATCCATCAACAACAAAGTTTTCTCACGTCTAACTGTTGATGTAAGATGTTTTGGATTTGACTCTTACCAATGCCCAATGTCGCCCGAATAAATTCTTACGATGTCCATCGATCTTCTTCAAGCATTGCTCGAATAGCGGCAATATTTTCATTAGTAACAGCAGTTCTTGGGCGCCCTTCAAGAAATTCACCATTAAGAAAAATCTGATGTGATACATTCGAATGACTTTCTCTACCCTCTGTTATTTATTAGTGGGCATACAAACTATTCTTACTAAAGCTTATTTTTCTATCTAACACATTTTAATCCAACTAAACCTTTACAGAAATAGCTACATTACACATTTCGTTATAGATACAAAGAGAACAGCGATAGTCAAATGTTTAACAACTGGACGCTATATGTTGGTCTTAAAATTCCATACTGCTTCCATGCAATGCTGAGAATCAATTGAATGTTGCCAGGACTTTAAAAGAATAGTCAAGTAATGAACAATTCGAACCTTTAATGACACATATCTCACAAATGGCTTAGCCATAAGAAACTTATTTGAAATAATTTGCGTGTTGTAAAGATATCTACATTTTTTGTGTACTACCTTTTCATCTATCACATCTACCAGTTATACAAGATTATACAACATTCTTTCCGAATGAGAGGACTTCACAGGTTACTCCCAGAAAATTCAAGATATACATTTCATTTGTCATGTAAATAATCTTTAATATATGGTATTTTAATCAAAATCGTTAAGAGATTGTTTTTAGAAAATAAAAATTTTCGATAAATATTCCATGTAAAGGGTAGTTGCCAGTGGCGAGACTTTCTTGAAAATCTTCGTGTCGCATCCTTGGAAGATACTGAAATTAAATACCAAGTTTAGTGTTTATCCGACTTTTTGAGTTATGCTGTTCACAAACAGATACAAGAACTTTTGGTAAAATGCTTTTTTTGGATTCAGGGGACCTCAAAACACGTATTTTAGTTGAAATATCGTTATCAAATTTTTTGGGGGGATACAGTACCTTGTCTACCAACTATGTACGTGGGAGAGAAAATAAAACACCGATCTCTTTTGAATTCGTTGTACCAATTGTAAATTGTTGCCTTAGATGCTGCTTCTTTGCCAAATGCGCTTCTAAGCTTATCTTCACATTGTTTAAGCGTTAATGACAATTTAAAATCGTAAAAAAATTATAGCCCGGAAATTTTCTCTGGTGAAATTCATTTTGGGGTAAACACAAAATCTTTAAGTGGTAATAATTAACGAACTATTAAAGCAAATCGAAAAAACTACATGGCAATCAACTCGCAAAACTTTAGAAAGTAGCTTTCAAATATAATCATCCGACTCATTTATTTTTAGAAACATGGCATTAAAAAAATTTTCAGTATCGCTCTTGTATTTTCCACTCTGTCTCTCACCCTCACTTTTACTCTCCCTTTGGTTTTCTCTGTACAACTTACATCCTGATGTTCTGACAACCGGCAATAAAACTGCGTCTTCAGGGTGTTAATTAACGTTAAAATATTTTGAAGAAGGAGGTGGAGCAGTGTTTGGTTTGTCAGCTGTCTGTTTTGTTTAATTGTTACCTCGTTTAGATGGCTTTGTTTTCCTTCATTCTTAATGGAAAAAAGTGTATAGAGAGATAGAAGAAGAATGATCTGGGGTTTTATACATATAGAGAGAGAAGGAATGTGATATTACAACCCTACAGATTAAAAATGGGGCTCAGATTTTATAAATTCGCGACTTTTATTTTTCTCAAAGAACTGCTCGTAGAATTACTTAAACTGTTATATTTTCCTCAAAAATTGAAATTAAAGTTGAATTCATAAAGGAACTCAACTTTTAAACACCAGCACTAAATTCATTTAGCGCTTTGTTTTAGCTTCATAGCTTATTTACTTTCTTTGCTGGTTAGGTGCCTAAGGCGAAGAAAACATTGCATCCATACCAAAACATCGTCATCGAGATTTCACCAGGCCACGTGAATCTGAAAGCAACTAGGTTTATAAAAGTGTTCGCTGCTCTTGCGTATGTATATATGTGTGTGAGAGAGAAAGAGAGAGGGGGAGAGTGCGCGCATGACTCAAAGAACGAAAAATCATTTAGATCTAAATTTCATAGAGTGAAATATCTTTCAAGAATGTCAACAGAGGAAGCTCTCTAAAAACACTGCACCCACAAACACAACATGGAAAACGTTTAATTATTTTTAGTTTTCTCAAAAATATCTTTCATAATAATGTTCATTAAAATGTCCGATGTTTGAGACACCAACAACAAAATGTATATCTATAATTTTCTGTGAATTGTTTTCTTTCTCTACCATATACCTACTAGGTAGAAACAATTTTTTGCTTTCTCTACTACGTGTTGTAAGTAGGGAAAGTATTGCATTCCACCCAAAAATTCAATACCGAGATTTCACCGGAAATATATGTTTTGAAGCCCCCTGAATAAAAAAAAGCATTTTTGGAAACATGTCCGTGTGTATGTCTGTCTGTGAACAGCATAACTCAGAAACGAACAGTCGGATAAACACCAAACTTAGTATTTAGGTTCAGTATCTTCCAGAGATGCGACACGAAGGTTTTCAAGAAAATCCTCTTACCCCAGATTACCCTTTACATGGAACATTATTCGAAAATTTTAATTTTCTCAAAAATGGCCCAAACGATTTTGATTAAAATATCATATGTTTAAGATATTTCCATCACAAATAAAATGTATATCTTGAATTTTCTGGGAATGTCTCCAAAAGTATTCTTCATTGTGAACGACTTTTGCATAACTGGTAAACCATAAGAGATAGACAAAATTTTACTACACAAAAAATGTAGATCCCATTAAAATACACAATTTATGTCATACAGTTTTTTTGAGTGAACCATTTTGAGATATTGCTTGTTATTCCTTTAAATTTTCCAATACTTATACTTTTTCTCAAATTCGTTATTCAATTTTTTTTGTGCTGGTAAGGCAAACAGAATGGAATACTCCACATAGCAACCAGCTCTTAAAATATTTGACTATCGCTTAAATTATACTAATTCCCCTTGCATTTACAAGAAAATTAGCAATAAGATTAACATCTCAGATATTTTTACTTTCTCTACTACGTATAGTAAGTAGGGGAAGTATTGTATTCCACTCAAAAATTCGATACCAAGATTTCACCGGAAATACATGTTTTGAGACCCCCTGAATCCAAAAAAAGCATTTTTGGAAACATGTCCGTGTGTGTGTCTGTGTGTGTGTGTGTGTGTGTCTGTGTGTGTGTGTGTGTCTGTGAACAGCATAACTCAGAAACGAACAGTCGGATAAACATCAAACTTGGTATTTAGGTTCAGTATCTTCCAAGGATGCGACACGAAGGTTTTCAATAAAATCCCCCCACCCCAGAGTACCCTTTACATGGAAGAGTTTTCGAAAATTTTAATTTTCTCAAAAATGGCTCTAACGATTTTGATTAAAATATCATATGTTTAAGACATTTTTATGACAAATAAAATGTTTATCTTGAATTTTCTGGGAATGTCTCCAAAAGTATTCTTCATTGTGAACGATTTTTGCATAACTGGTAAACCATAAAAGATAGACAAAAGTTTACTACACAAAAAATGTAGATCGCGTTAAAAGACACAATTTATGTCATATACATTTTTTTTGTTGAGTGAACCATTTTCGAGATATTACTTGTTATTCCCTTAAATTTTTCAATACTTATTTTCTCAAATGGGAAATCGTTATTCATTTTTTGTCTTGAATATGCAAAGAGTTATAATCTGAGGCAAAGAGAATGGTGCTGCACCTAGCAACCAGCTATTAAGAGATATGTATGTGCTTAAAGGCTACTGTTTTTCTATACTGCCCTTGTAAATATATTTTCCCCTTACATCTACAAGAAAATTAGCAATAAGATAGAGTCTGCAAATGTTTATCTCGATTAACATGAAGCATATGGAGAATAAGCGTTTGTAAAAATAGTTTGTACAAGAGTAGAGAAAGTCAGTCATGTGAGTGTAACACATCAGATTTTTTAGTTCCATTTATACCCCGCCTTTAACTATATTGATATCGGCGGCATTTCCTTTGGAACTTACTGCCTATTAGCAATGCTGTTAACTCGTGTAACTCTATTCGTTGGGTTTCTTGCACTTTGATTTTTAATCATTATATCATACACATTCACACTCTCATTCATAATTCCAGACTCTGGGGAGGATAGGGATTAAGCTTGGCTACAGAAACATTCGCGCCCCCCCCCAGTCGATAGAGCAGGCTCTACCGACTGAGCTACGGGGCCAGCCCTCTCATCTTTGTACTTCGAGTTTTCAGTTTTTCCACTGCCTATACTTTTCATTGATTCAACCAAGACCAAAAGGTTTCGCTTTAAGAGAAAACAATAAGTAGGTAATCTATATTAATAGTCGGGATGAATGTTAAGTTTATAGTAACTTGTGTTACCATAGAAGATTTCTATTGTTTCTTTATGTACTAGATACAATAGAGTAAATCTTTTGTCTTTGAGACAAAACGTAATCATTTCCATTGTCACGTCAGATAAAAGTGAATCAAAAGGGCGATATTACAGAAGGCTTTAGAATGTTGAGGAATAAAGCGGAACTACATTGGAATCTATTATAAATGCATACGTCTCAACAGATTTATTACGTCACTGTTGCTTAGCAACCACTATGGCAGCATCATGACAAAGTGATTATAATGTTAGGATTGCAGAAACTTCAATTTCTATATAACCTACTAGCTGCCTGCCCGTTGTACGAGTAGCTTTTAAAACTCGAGTGACGATTTAATTAATTAAATTCACATTCTCCCTTTCTTTATGAAATTATTGTACAATGATCTACATGATGTCCATAGTGAATCCTCCTCTTATAATTGTTATTTCGTACAGAACCACCTATTCTAACAACGTATGAAACATTCCCTAATATTCACACAAAAGAATCTGAAACATCAGCGGAACGTCTGACTTCCTTTAACCTCTCCCGACTTGGAAATGCTGCATAGTCTATAAGTACCCTTTGGCGGTGGAACGATCATTGATCGAAATGGTGGAGTAATTTTTCAAATAATTATAGCAGGTTAAATTTTAAACCTTTGCACCTTCTCTTTGGTCTCATAGTTATTTAATAACATAAAAGCCACACCCTTTTCACATAATCCAGAAGCGCTTAACATATACAACGAAGCAAGATTCCACACTCTCAGGCCACCAAGTTATTCTCTCTGGAAAAGGCACATACTCTGGGACCATCGAGAGAAGTAATCTCCAGGTAATATACAATATCTTATGCCATGTATCTTATGTTAGTATTTTGTCTCTTTACACAATTATTTAGCATGTCCTGCTAACGAACTTGATAAAATCAGAAATACAAAGGAAATAAAGCAAACCTTTCTTACATGAGGGTAATTAGAAGGTTTTGGTATCCAGAAACTTCAGTGCGTCGTACATCTATAGAATTATAATAAAGGTTATTCAGCGGTTTAAACACTGTTTCATTACATACAGATCTGCAGTATTTGATAAATGACAATTAAAAAACAAAATATATAGCACAGGATCGGTTGTTGTTTTTTAAAATCTTGTCTTCTGTTTGTTGAAGTATTACATCGCAGCCACCCTGCATATTCCTTGCAATAAAGTGTAACTGGCTTTTGTTTTTATACTCTGCGAAGATAAGCAACTATTTATACTCTGTGGAGTAACTACTTTGGAAACTCCTGCGAAAACTTTGATGTGGTTGATGCCGAAATTATAAAGTCAATAATTATCATAATAATCTGGGAAGGATAGCGAAGCGAAATAAAATAAATAATAATATATTTAAAATCAGTGCATGTATTAAAAGGAGAAGCATTGGGAAAATTGTTGACTGTTAAAAGCGACAGAAAGGCCAGACAGGCACAGCTTAGCTAATTAGGGACCAGCCCCAGGTATAAAGGGTAAAACCGCTAAAGCCAGTTTCTCCTGGAAATAATGGGTGCAGTTGCACTGACCGGTAGTGAAGGTCCCTAGAAGCTTCATGACGCTCAGTTTTGGGGTGAAATATTTAACGGGAGCGAGGGGAAGTTAGGAGTTCTTTTCTTGTATCGCGCGTTGATGAGGATACTCTCGCTGGGGCACTCTTGGAGTGCGGAACAACAGTCTCGTCGAATTCCGAAGACTAGGTGCTAACTTGCAAGAGGGTCGAACGATCAGATATAATTGATAATCTTCGGTCTTGGAAAAGACACAGTAACATCTTAAGAATTTAAAAGTGATCGGCAAATCTTAAGTCTTATTTTAATGGTGAATAAAAGTGTTCCAAGAAAGCGTTCGTGTTTCTATGTACATACACTCACGCAAACCCAGTGATTAAAGTTTCATGCTCAAGCAGCCGTGGCAAAGTAAAAAAAAACAACAACAACAAGGAGGAGAAAACCAGCAATCGTGAGGCAAAGGTATTGCTTCAGTTGTTGGAGGACGTAGCGTGTCTGCGTCACGGTTTGCAGACGGCTCAAAGGATGGCTTCGAAACAGGATCCAGAGTAACTAGAATAAGACCAAGGTGAAAAAAGAGTTTTTCCCTTAGGTGAATGTGCTACGGGTTTTAAAACAGAAATTTATGCTATTATTCAATGCATATATGTAAACATAAGGAGAACTTACACTGGTAAATAGATCCTTATGATAGCCAGGCTTCACTTAAGGCTCTAAGTAATCGTAAAGTAATATCAGGACTGGTTTTAAACTGTCTAAACATGCTCACAAGCTTGGCAGAACAGAATGAAGTTCAACTCATCTGGGTGCCGGGTCATAGTGGCATAGAAGGAAATGAAAAAGCCGATGAACTTACAAGACAAGGAGCAGCTTCACAATTTATTGGGCCAGAGCCGGCTCTAGGAAAATCTCGATGTTTAGTAAGAGAGGCTATTAAGAACTGGTCAGTAGAACATCATAAAACCTGGCTTAAATCTCCAGGAAACAAACATGGTAAACTATTTGTTAGAAAACCATGTAAGAAAAGAGCTGAAATCTTACTTAAATCTAACAGGCTTCAGCTGAGAACAATTACTCAGGGCATGATCCTTGAAATGCATCTTAATATGATGGGGGTGTTTGAGGGTAACTTAGATTGTAGATTGTGCAAGAAAGAAACTGAAACAGCCCAGCACATTACATGCTCCTGTGAGGCCTTGGCTTATAGGAAATAGATTGCTTTTAGGAAAACGATTTTAGAACCAGAAGAATTTGAAACCGTATCTGTTATGAGACTACATTCCTTGGTTAAAGGGTGCACGCATAATGAATTGGCTTTAAAACGATACAGATAGCACAATAAACCCAAGGCCGGAGCAATGACGAAAACCTGTATCGATAAGAGAAGACGGGACAAGACTGAAGTAGTGACACTATTTTTATTTTCTCTACTACGTATAGTAAGTAGGGGAAGTATTGTATTCCACCCAAAAATTCGATACCGAGATTTCACCGGAAATATATGTTTTGAGACCCCTGAATCCCAAAAAAAGCATTTTTGGAAACATGTCAATGTGTGTGTCTGAGAACAACATAACTCGGAAACGAACAGTCGAATAAACACCAAACTTGGTATTTAGGTTCAGTATCTTCCAGAGATGCGACACGAAGGTTTTCAAGAAACTCCCCCTACCCCAGATTACCCTTTACATGGAACATTTTTCGAAAAGTTTAATTTTCTCAAAAATGGCTCTAACGATTTTGATTAAAATATCATATGTTTAAGATATTTTTATGACAAATGAAATGTATATCTCGAATTTTCTGGGAATGTCTCCAAAAGTATTCTTCATTGTGAACGAATTTTGCATAACTGGTAAACGATAAGAGATAGACAATATGTTACTACACAAAAAATGTAGATCGCGTTAAAATACACAATTTATGTCATATACATTTGTTTTGTTGAGTGAACCATTTTCGAGATATTGCAAGTTATTCCCTTAAATTTTCCAATACTTATACTTTTTCTCAAATGGGAATTTGTTATTCATTTTTTTTTGTCCTGGTAATGCAAAGAATGGAATACTCCACATAGCAACCAGCTCTTAAAATATTTGACTATCGCTTAAAGCCTAACAATTCCCCTTGCACCTACAAGAAAATTAGCAATAAGATTAACATCTCGATTAACATGAAGCATATGGAGAATAAGCGTTTGTAAAAATAGTTTGTACAAGAGTAGAGAAAGTCGTGTGAGTGTAACACATCAGATGTTTTCTACTCCATGGCATTTTCAACAAAACGTCCAGGCCTTCTTCGCAAGCATGTTCTTTTATAAATCCATGTGTTTGTATTAAAGTATAAGGGCTTTGTAAATAGTTTTATGATTTTAGTAAGTTATGAAACGAAATTAGGTGTTTTATAGCCAAAATGTCCGGCAGAGAGAATTGGGCTTATCAGTGAGAAAGAGATTACTCTACTTGCGCACACACAAATTTTCTCTCTTTATGATATTAGTATAGATTTGCATAAGGCTAGGGTTTTGAGAATATTCCCAGCAGTGAAATGCACTCAGGGAATGTTTCATCCAACCGCTCGGCGCCAGCAAATACAAGCGCTCTTATTCTCTGAGCGTGCACGACGTCTGTCATTCTGTGGTCTCAAGTTCATTCCCCGACCACAACAAGTACAGTACATGCTGCAAATGTAACGATAAACTGTAAAAACCGTTGCTAGCTAACGTAAGAATATTATACTGTGTAGTTTCTCAGTAACTATAGAGTAACAGTCTCATAGTGGTCCTGCAAAAGCTTTGCATAAAATGCTATTTGTAACCTTCCTTTTATTAAAAATTAAACAAAATTGAATTGTATTTATGGTTGCTCTTTAACTGCAATGGTTCTTAGCGCCCCATTCTATATTGGGCGTGAAAAACCGGAAATTTTGCTCAGAGGCCTCTTTATCAGGCTTGACGTTCTTTTACGTGCCGTAAATCTACGACACGGACCACGATTTTACTTCCCTTCCGGAGTAAGCTATGCTAAAGATTTTTACGGCCGAAAAAATTCATCGTCCCAGGGTTTGAGGCACCATGCTAGACTCGGGATCTAGAAGCTAGTATGACACCCCTAGACTACGGAGGACGACTTCCTTTTGCTAAAGTCAATTAATACCTATACAAAATCAATTTCTAGAGGCAACTAGGAGCATTACAGAATGTATTCTGTAAATACAGGGTTAAAAATAAGGATGGGGTGATTTTTAAAAGCCTGAGTAGTCAACGATTTTCACCCGCGCCTGAAACGCGTTTCCAAGGTTTTGTCCAGATTGTTAAAATGGTGCAAATTTGGATGTAAGGGGTTGAAAATATGGATAGGGGTAGTTTTGTATATTTTAACATAGCCTACAATTTTCGTTGGGTCCTATAGTATATGTGTGCAAATTTTGGTCTAGATAAGCCAAAGCGTGTTGTATGTTAGGGGTTGAAAGCAATAGGAATTGATAATAACGATAGCAGAGGGTTTTCCAAGTTGTAGGGTAGCCTATCATTTTTACAGATTCTTAAACTAAAGTGTACCAGGTTTGTCAAAAAGGAACCAAGTTCAGCGAAATTAGATGGAAATATGCTGATACAATATGCGATCACCTTCCAAAATATTTTAAGGCTTCCCGTTTACACTTTGGGCTGTGTCGTTTGTCATTAAGACTCTAGGTTCGCAATAAAGTGATAAAACGTATCTTCTGCTATTCCAATTCAAGAAACGGGATGGAAATTAGAATCTATTGAGACGAACCTCCTCTCTCTGGCTTCTCGTCGTCTTACTTCTGGTGTGGGTGTTGAATTGCTGTAAGAGAATGCCCTGCAATACTTCTATGTTGGCCTATACTCTTAACTTTGATCTTGGGAGCGCTCACAGGAGACGAAATGAAACAGTTTGAGTTCACTTTAATTGTAATTTATTTGCACACTTTTTGGCAGCCTACCGTGAGTTTTATCCCACAATTATTTGACTGGGTTATGGGGGCCTAATCTATCTACTGTACCTTTCACCCTATGTTGCTTTTCTAACTTGCTAACAGCTTCTTACACGCTCAGCCATCTGAGTGGCATGAAGTTCATCCCCCGAGGAAATTGTATAAGGTCGTGCGAATGCTGCGTCTCTGCTTTACTTACACATCCCGCTAAAGGCACTATTTTTCCCAGAACTATTTTAAAGCAACATTGTGATTGACTGATCACATTAGCGTCGCATGAGAACATGTATTTTCGTATCTTCCATCATGACGAATTCGGACTTCCCGTTTCTGTCCCGGCCTCTCGCTATCTCTTTTCAACCTCTACTCGTCTCTCTCACTCAAGCGTCTTTGCTGTAATACTCAGTCCATACCCTTTGCTTCGAGCTACCCTAGAGATATCTCCGCCTGGTACTGCGTGGCTTCAGGCACCTGAATTACTAATCGGCTAGCTAGCCTCCGTTACATTTACTATATAGCATATTTACACTTGTATATTATTATTTATATTGATGTACAGTGTTCCAGCAATATAAATATGAAAATCGCTCTAAATCCCCAAGTTTTTAAAATTTGGTAGCATTTTATAGTCTCTGTCTATTCGAAGAAGAGTTTTCTGCAATAATGAAAAAAATTACCAAAATCAGCTCAGTGGTATCTGACCCCCACCCCCTGCCCCACACATTCAAGTTTTCTCTTTATTATATTAGTATACATTTTTCAAGCCGTTGGCTTGTTTTCATATAAATTCGGTACTCTTACTGCTTACAACTTGAGTAAAAATGTTCTAGGGATTGGAGTTTAGAGAGATTACGTGGTAGAGAATTTTTTCACCTTTACCAAAGGTATTTCGTCCATATTTAACCCCCGAGAGGAAGAAATGAATGGTGGGATCCGCACGGGACTTTACAACCATGAGTGATTCACCATGATTAGGAGACAGTTTCCTAACATCTTCAAAGTGCTTCAGGGTCTCTTCCTTTACCTCCTGCACTACAGCCCGGGGTTAGCGGGTCCCAGGAGAGGTCAAGTCGGACATGATCTTCACAGCTGCCAAAGACCCCCAATCACACACCGGATTATCACATTGTGAATCACCTGTACTATAGAGAGGGTGAAACGACAGGAATGCTAGCAAAGTGGCAGTTTTGGAAACTCCAAAGGGGCATTCTCCATGACAGACCGGGAACGTCACTTGACACTGGAGATTGTTTTACCGGGACCTCCCGACGCTAGAATATCCTAAAGGGATGAGAACCTCAAAATGAGAAAACAGCACTACTGAAATGATTTCAACAAGATTTGGTTCACTTATTTCATACTCAGGTATACATACTGTGGGGTAAAAGGTAAAGGTACATATCAGGAGAGAGCCCTGCAAACAAGGCAGAACACCACACGTAGGCCATCCGGCTCTCCTTTGCTTCTACCGTGACCCCTGGAGGGAGGGATGGACGAAGATATCCGAAGGGCGACCAGATCCGGATGACGACGTGCGCAATCATGGACGGATTCCATAACAGTTCCAGTTCGAACACATCTGAAGTCGTCCAAGTCCACCTACAAGCCACCTCAGGTCATTCAATTCGGTTGTGTGCTGCTTGTATGTGGTGAAGGTCTTTGGTGTAATCATTCCAAAAGTAACACTCAGCCAAAAGTT
Source organism: Deroplatys truncata (assembly GCA_030765065.1). NCBI lineage: Eukaryota > Metazoa > Arthropoda > Insecta > Mantodea > Mantidae > Deroplatys > Deroplatys truncata. The sequence goes on along the minus strand of CM060975.1, from coordinate 311,328,419 downwards.
AGGTTAAAGGTCATTCTCCTACTCTTCAATATTAAAGATCAATTTTGATAAGTTAAATAATTCATATGGTCTCCACCATAGTTTTACTCATGGATACATTACATTAAATAGCATTAAAATGGTATTTTATGTCAATACGATGACTTAATAGTTTTCATTTGAGCATATTTATGGAAGTTTCCAATGTATAAATGTATACCAATTTAAGGGGTTATTAGAGTATAAAACTCGTATCCCTTTTATTATTACTTTCTCTACTACGTATAGTAAGTAGGGGAAGTATTGTATTCCACCCAAAAATTCGATACCAAGATTTCACAGGAAATACATGTTTTGAGACCCCCTGAATCCAAAAAGGCCTTTTTGGAAACATGTCCGTGTGTGTGTCTGTGTGTCTTTGAACAGCATAACTCAGAAAGGAACAGTCGGATAAACACCAAACTTGGTATTTAGGTTCAGTGTCTTCCAGAGATGCGACACGAAGGTTTACAAGAAAACCCCCCACCCCAGATAACCCTTTACATGGAACATTTTTCGAAAATTTTAATTTTCTCAAAAATGGCTCCAACGATTTTGATTAAAATATCATATGTTTAAGATATTGTCATGACAAATAAAATGTATTATTGGAATTTTCTGGGAATGTCTCCAAAATTATTCTTCATTGTGAACGACTTTTGCATAACTGGTAAACCATAAGAGATAGACAAAATTTTACTACACAGAAAATGTAGATGGCGTTAAAATACACAATTTATGTCATATACAGTTTTTTTTGTTGAGTGAACCATTTTCGAGATACTGCTTGTTATTCCCTTAAATTTTCCAATACTTATACTTTTTCTCAAATTCGTTATTCATTTTTACTTTCTCTACTACGTATAGTAAGTAGGGGAAGTATTGTATTCCACCCAAAATTTCGATACCGAGATTTCACCGGAAATACATGTTTTGAGACTCACTGAATCCAAAAAAAGCATTTTTGGAAACATGTCCGTGTGTGTGTCTGTCTGTGTGTCTGTGTGTGTGTCTGTGAACAGCATAACTCAAAAACGAAGAGTCGGATAAACACCAAACTGGGTATTTAGGTTCAGTATCTTTCAGAAATGCGACACGAAGGTTTTCAAGAAAATCCCCCCACCCCAGACTATCCTTTACATGGAACATTTTTCGAATATTTTAATTTTCTCAAAAACGGCTCTAACGATTTTGATTAAAATATCATATGTTTAAGATATTGTCATGACAAATAAAATGTATATCTCGAATTTTCTGGGAATGTCCCCAAAAGTATTCTTCATTATGAACGACTTTTTCATAACTGGTAAACCATAAGAGATAGACAAAATTTTACTGCATGAAAAATATAGATCGCGTTAAAATACACAATTTATGTCATATACATTTCTTTTGTTGAGTGAACCGTTTGCGAGATATTACTTGTTATTCCCTTAAATTTTCCAATACTTATACTTTTTCTCAAATTCGTTATTCATTTTTACTTTCTCTACTACGTATAGTTAAGTAGGGGAAGTATTGCATTCCACCCAAAAATTCGATACCGAGATTTCACCGGAAATACATGTTTTGAGACCTCCTGAATCCAAAAAAAGCATTTTTGGAAACATGTCCGTGTGTGTGTCTGTGTATGTGTGTCTGTGTGTGTGTGTGTGTGTCTGTGTGTCTGTGTGTGTGTGTGTGTCTGTGAACAGCATAACTCAAAAACGAACAGTCGGATAAACACCAAACTTGGTATTTAGGTTCAGTATCTTCCAGAGATGCGACACGAAGGTTTTCAAGAAAATTCCCCCAACCCAGACTACCCTTTACATGGAACATTTTTCGAAAATTTTAATTTTCTCAAAAATGGCTCTAACGATTTTGATTAAAATAACATATGTTTAAGATAATGTCATGAGAAATGAAATGTATATCTCGAATTTTCTGGGAATGTCTCCAAAAGTATTCTTCATTGTGAACGACTTTTGCATAACTGGTAAACCATAAGAGATAGACAAAATTTTACTACACAAAAAATGTAGATCGCGTTAAAATACACAACTTATGTCATATACATTTCTTTTGTTGAGTGAACCGTTTTCGAGATATTGCTTGTTATTTCCTTAAATTTTCCAATACTTATACTTTTTCTCAAATTCGTTATTCATTTTTACTTTCTCTACTACGTACAGTAAGTAGGGGAAGTATTGCATTCCACCCAAAAATTCGATACCGAGATTTCACCGGAAATACATGTTTTGAGACCTCCTGAATCCAAAAAAAGCATTTTTGGAAACATGTCCGTGTGTGTGTCTGTGTGTGTGTGTGTCTGTGTGTGTGTGTGTCTGTGTGTCTGTGTGTGTGTGAACAGCATAACTCAAAAACGAACAGTCGGATAAACACCAAACTTGGTATTTAGGTTCAGTATCTTCCAGAGATGCGACACGAAGGTTTTCAAGAAAATCCCCCCACCCCAGACTACCCTTTACATGGAACATTTTTCGAAAATTTTAATTTTCTCAAAAATGGCTCTAACGATTTTGATGAAAATATCATATGTTTAAGATAATATCATGAGAAATGAAATGTATATCTCGAATTTTCTGGGAATGTCTCCAAAAGTATTCTTCATTCTGAACGACTTTTGCATAACTGGTAAACTATAAGAGATAGACAAAATTTTACTACACAAAAAATATAGATCGCGTTAAAATACACAACTTATGTTATATACATTTCTTTTGTTGAGTGAACCGTTTTCGAGATATTGCTTGTTATTTCCTTAAATTTTGCAATACTTATACTTTTTCTCAAATTCGTTATTCATTTTTTTATGTCCTGGACATGCAAAGAGAATGGAATGCGCCACATAGCAACCAGCGTTAAAATATTTGACTATCGCTTAAAAGCTACCATATTCCCCTTGCATCTACAAGAAAATTACCAATAAGATTGACATTTCGATATCTCGATTAACATGAAGCATATGGAGAATAGGCGTTTGTAAAATTAGATTGTACAAGAGTAGAGAAAGTCATGTGAGTGTAACACATCAGATTTTTTTATGTCCTGGACATGCAAAGAGAATGGAATGCGCCACATAGCAACCAGCGTTAAAATATTTGACTGTCGCTTAAAACCTACCATATTCCCCTTGCATCTACAAGAAAATTATCAATAAGATTCAGATCTCGATATCTCCATTAACATGAAGCATATGGAGAATAAGCGTTTGTAAAAATAGTTTGTACAAGAGTAGAGAAAGTCATGTGAGTGTAACACATCAGATTTTTTTATATCCTGGACATGCAAAGAGACTGGAATGCGCCACATAGCAACCAGCGCTTAAAACATTTGACTATCGCTTAAAGCCTACCAATTCCCCTTGCATCTACAAGAAAATTAGCAATAAGATTAACATCTCGATTAACATGAAGCATATGGAGAATAAGCGTTTGTAAATATAGTTTGTACAAGAGTAGAGAAAGTCATGTGAGTGTAACACATCGGATTTTTTTATTATAACACTTCCCTCAATTAAGGGCCGCCATATAGACAAAGTATACCTATACAATTAACAAATTTATATTAACAATAATAATGACGATTTATAGTTAACATATCAAAATAATGAAAATCAACTTAAAATAGACATATAAATGAATTTAAATCGGAACAGAGAAGTAGTATAAAACCATCCTATTATGCAGTTAAAATAAATAATATATAATAATTTAATAATGTCAATGGTTTGTAAAGTGTGTATCAATATTATATTGAATACAAATGATTTCTGAGGATGAGAATTGATCCTCTAATAGCTATGATTGCTATTTGATAAAGTAGGCGTTTATCTAGGGCATAATCTACCCAAAACTTGTGTAGATTTTTGGGTATTGTCCCTCTAGCTCCTATCATCAATCCTGTGACTGAGATTTTATTTAAATTATATTTATCCTTGTAATAGGAGATAGTGGGTTCATAAATGACCTTTTTTCTGCGTCTACTTCTTCGGGCTGTTGACAGTGGGATTCAGAGCGCACAGTAGGATCAATGATTAACCCGCTTCTGTCAGATGATGTGGATGCGCCTGCTGCTACCACTGTTGGATAATCCATATATCTCCTCGTGGACCTGAAAACCTTTTTCCTTCATACCTGCTGCAAACACACTTCTTATTTTGTTACGTCTGCTGTTTCGCAGCACTTCTCCGTATAGGCAAACCCCCAGAACGTGTGCAAGGTTTCGTGCTCTCTGCCACAACGGCGACAGAGGGTATTGTTCTGGGACCTCCCTGGTAAGGAGCGTACAGCATCTCTCCATTCAGAGGAAGGAAGTCCGCGATGATCTCGGATCCATTTATTAGCAGGTGTATAATCACTGAACATCTTAACTCCTCTTCCTTTGTGCTGTAAAGTTTTTCTCTCAGATGTCGTCTTACAATCCTTGCATCTGGGAGAAGACTTACAGGATCGCTGACGTCACTTTGAGTGATGTTGAGGAGTGGTAAACAGTTTTGAGTTTCTTGATCAAAATCTTTTACAGTGTTAACAAGTGGGTCGTTGAAGTATTTTAGAACTTTGCAGATGTTTATATGTTGGAGTTGAACTTCCTATGATGCGCAGAATAGCCAAGGCCTTTAAATTTTCTTCCAGTGTATACCATATGGTCTGGAACGTTCGTTGGTAACTGTAGAATGTTCTTAAAGTGCATTTTAAGATTTAGTCAGCATCAGTTAAAACTTTTTGTGGAATTTTCCCCATTGGAATAACTTGAAACGGATAAATTAATGTCGTTGAGATGGATGAGTTTAGAATAATAAATTTCTGGTCTGCTTGTAACAGGGGTGAACTTTCTAAAGTTTCAGCTTTTTTACGTAACTTTTCTAAAGTTGATGGCTGTCAAAAGCTATTTCATCTTTTAAGTTGATGCCTAGGTAACGTATTTTCTCATCAGGGTGTTGGCAGTGAATTTCATTATCTTCAGAAATAGATAATCATATTATTAGGAGAATATTTTCCATTTTCTAATGCATAAACAAACAGATTTCGATGTATTGGTGGTGAGGCCAATTTCTTGAAAACGTTGCATTGCTAATTTAGTTAATTCTTTTGCTGCTTCCAAATTGTTTCGAATGATCATAGTATCATCTGCGAAACTCATAATTGTTAAATTCTGACAATTTGAAGCCAACGAGTAACCATATTCTTCAGACAAAGATGGCCCACTGAGCTCCTCCAGTTGCTAAATTGTAAAGAATAGGAGATATAGGTGAACCCTGTAATACGCCTCTTTTTATTTCAATCTGATTTGTTTTACTGCTATTGGTTTCAAATATAGTGGTGTTATTTTCTTGTAGACTCATAATTAAACGTGATAATTTGCTAGGAACTCCAATGGAATCTAGTGTTTTGTGAACATGTAAATGACTATGTTATCGAAGACTTTTCTTATATCCAGAAATACTATAGTAATGTCGTCTTTCCTTTCTTTGGCGGATTTTAGAGCCGCATTGAGAACGGTAGTGCTGATGTGAGTTCTGGAGATGGTGTAAAGCCTCGCTGATATGGACTTAAGGTTATATAATTACGCAATCTACGGTCAAGTGCTCTTTCAATAACTCTTCTGACAATTGAGGTGATTGTTATTGGTCTCCAGTCTGAGAGTGTATAAGGATAGATCTAGCTGTTTGAAATGTTGGTGGTATAATTTCAGATTCCAGCATTCTGGTAGCTATTTTCGCAATGATTTCTGAAGCCAGGTCATTATTAATTGTTCTCATCAACATCTGGTCAGGACCGCTGGCCGTGCAATCGATATACTTCTCATTGCATTATTTATTTCTTCTTTGGATATTGTTCTATTAAAGGTATCGTTTATTTCTGTTAAATCGATATTACTGATTTTCTGAGGATATTCCTGTCGAACTTGATCATTTGGTATTGAAAATATATGTTTAAAATAATCATGTATTGTGTTACTATTCAGTCTACGGGTTATATTATTTTCGTTAAAAACATTTCGAAATGCTTTTCTTCTTTGATTATAGTAGTAAAATTGTGTTATTTGATATTTATAGTTTGATTTTCTTTTTAATCTCTTTTAGTCGCTCTTTCAGGATTAGTTGAAGTTTTATGCGAGCGCTGTGTTTGTATAAAGTTTTTGTTTTTCCTTGCCTCATAGTATTTTGCCACGAGATTTTTAGGACCTGGTAGCATATGAATAGCATCTGATAGAAACGAAAGAAAATCTTTTACTGTTTTATGAAAGCTGTCATTATCTAACTCAAGTGAACATTTTTCTTTCCAAGTTTGTAGTTGTTTGCTATATTCGTTAAGTTTATTATTTGTTTGAGGTTGAGGTTTATCTTGTGTTATATTTTGACTGCAGCTTGCATGTCGAATTACAATATTATGGCGATGTTGATCTGGATGAGCTCTACTTATATGGATGTTAACTTTTCGGAAATGTTGACCACAATATGGACAAGAAAGTTTATGTTTAGGAAAACCTTCCGATTTAGTTTGATTTACATCCTTCAAAGTATTATTATCATCATCGTTATCATTATTATCATCAATTATATTGCCTACTGCATCACGACTCGTTAAAACATATTGCTGATTACCATCCGAAGCCACATCGATAGAGGGCGAAAAAACATCACACGTTGAAAGTTTATTAAGATGGTTATTTTGAGTAGATGAAATGCTAGTCTTACTGTTGATTGTAGGATCTGCATCTCTGTATAATATTGGAGTCCTGGTCATAATTATGACATCAAGCGATATGAATACTTATACCTCCTCTTGAGAATTTATTTCTACACATGTTACATGTAATACTATCTGATTTATTTTCCGAAGTAGTAGAGGGTACTTCAATGGAAGTGGAATACATCAGATCATTGTTGATAAACCAAATGATTTATATAAAAGTTTAAAATTATATAAAAGTAAGAAAATAATACCGTATAGGTTATCAAAGGGTTGTTATGTATGTTGCTATGTGTAATAGCTACAAATTTCCTCAGTAATATGAAACGAAGATAAATTTTCTGTTTTATTCACAGGATATTGTAGAATTCTTCAAAATAATATTCTTGTTGCTTCTTTAGGCGGAATAGTTTGCTGCTATTCTCTTAAAAAATATACAGCATGCCTGTTCTTAATGTCGTTCAACGTTTAATAACAGATTATGTTTTCTGGTTTTCCACCACAACAATATTGCTGAAACCGTGTCAGTAACACTTTTGTTATATCAAGTATTCTACCGATTTGCCAACATCTCATAGTATGTTGCAGTATAACTTAAGCCCTGTCCACACTGATTAACATTTAACAAAACTTGTCAAGTGCAACATGTTAACAGTTTGCATGTTGGCCAAATTTTAATCGCAGAATTGACCTAACATGTTAAAAAAAGAGTTGTGCTTGACACTTTTAACATGTTGGGTGTTTTCCGCTTTTAATGGAAAACTTGTTAAGTCAATTCACTCTCTGTGTATGTGATTGGGTTAACTTTGGAAGTTTCCAGACTGTAACCATGGCAACGGCGTACTTCTGATTCCTTCACGCTATTGTGTTCAGTAGTTCCGTGTTGTCTCGTTCTGTGCTCGTACCCTTGATTTGGTTTGCTTCATGTGAAGTTATGGAATGGACGAAAGAAAAGACACTTTCATTAATAAAATCTTTGCTAAGGTATCATTATGGAACATTGTAATATATGTAATAAAATGGATAATTATACCAAACTATGTACAATTTATTATTGTTCCAGATGCAATATCAAAGGGAGGGGAAACATAGCCTGACTTTGCTAGAGAATTGCAAAAAAAGACTCAAGTCTAGCAGCAATGGCTACTTTCAAATGTATGTCCTTTTTGTGAATTATAGGTTAGAAACCTTGCTCAAAACAAAATTGAAGTCAGTTTGATTTGTTCTCAAGCAATTGTTAAAGTCAAACCTGCCCTGAATTTGAAACTCATTCAAAATATTTTCACTCCTGTGCCGATTAACAAGATAAAGCTTCATCACTTTTCTTTTTATTACATACCAAATAGCAATAGCCAAATCCTCATCATTGGAATCCATTTTGCTTTTAGTTGAGAGATTTTGTTGTCCCAACAAGTCAACTGGTGTGGATGGAATGTTAAAGGTTCACAGTTATAACGTGTTGAAGGCATTTGACATGTTGAATGAAACATTTTCTTAATTATTGAATGTTAACTGTTGATATGTTGAACAGTGTGGACTCACCTTTACCCACCAAATATCGTCTTCTTTTAGTACAATTAACCGTTGTCGCGACCTTTATAAATATCCGGCCTGCTTCAGTTAAGTTCGGGTGTGTGACGTCACTCAAGCAATGCGTCCTAGTGTGTGTATGTCGCTAAACAGTAACCAACCCACGCGAGATTGTTACTAATTGTATCAGTTTTAAGTGTTATTTGAGTGTATTACAGTATAACACTTTAGTGAAACTTGCTCTTGTAATATCAGGAAATGTCATACTGCAGTGTTAATTACGTGTGAGGTGTAATAATGGAGTAACATCATTCTGAAGTGAAAACAAATATTGTTAGGTTATGGCGCTCATATTTACGCGAACAATTGAGGATAAATACCGTTACAGTGCAAGCGTGTTTAATTAGTGCTAACAATTCCTATAACTTCAGGTAACGTGCATCATTCCATTTTACACTCCAGTGTATTACGTAAAGGGAAGCCTATAATCGTTTTAGGTAAGATAACCTTCAACTTTAAGGTCATTTATTTTGTACCTTTTTTTTAACATGGAACGAATGTGTTGTGTACCAGGATGCACATCCAATAAAGAGGGACCTGCATCAACATTTATTTTCCCTCATGATGCAAAAAGGCGAGAAAAATATTTCGCGCTATACACAGGGATAATTCAGTGCTCAGTAAGTGCATTAAACATTTTAGTGAAAGCTACATCATTCGGGAAGACAGTGTAAAACGACCGGGTGGTACTGTGTTGACTCTACCTAGAACAAGGCTGAAATTAACGGAAGATGTCATCCCTGCAATATTTCCTGTGCAACCTTCTTACTTATCACAGCCAGCTGCTGCTGCTGCTGCAAAAAGAAAACCACCAGAGGAAAGGAGGCAACAGGTATTGCAGCAGATGAAGACAAGTTAATGTCTGGATGCTAACAGATAGAATAGTGAACTATGAACATTTATTGGGTAAGTTGAAATATATAAATTTACCACAGTTTTCTAGTAGAGTTTGCAGACAGTATTTTTACTTTCTCTACTACGTATAGTAAGTAGGGGAAGTATTGTATTCCACCCAAAAATTCTATACCAAGATTTCACCGGAAATACATGTTTTGAGACCCCCTGAATCCAAAAAAGGCATTTTTGGAAACATGTCCGTGTGTGTGTCTGTGTGTGTGTCTGTCTGTGTGTGTGTGTGTGTGTGTGTCTGTGAACAGCATAACTCAGAAACGAACAGTCGGATAAACACCAAACTTGGTACTTAGGTTCAGTATCTTCCAGAGATGCGACACGAAGGTTTTCAAGAAAATCCCCCCACCCCAGACTACCCTTTACATGGAACATTTTTCGAAAATTTTAATTTTCTCAAAAATGGCTCTAACGATTTTGTTTAAAATATCATATGTTTAAGATAATGCCATGAGAAATGAAATGTATATCTCGAATTTTCTGGGAATGTCTCCAAAAGTATTCTTCATTGTGAACGACTTTTGCATAACTGGTAAACCATAAGAGATAGACAAAATTTTACTACACAAAAACTGTAGATCGCATTAAAATACACAATTTATGTGATATACATTTTTTTTGTTGAGTGAACCATTTTCGAGATATTGCTTGTTATTCCCTTAAATTTTTCAATAATTTTCTAAAATGGGAATTCGTTATTCATTTTTTTGTCTTGGATATGCAAAGAGTTATAATCTGTGGCAAAGGGAATGGTGCTGCACCTAGCAACCAGCTATTAAGAGATATGTATGTGCTTAAAGGCTACTGTTTTTCTATATTGCCCTTGTAAATATATTTTCCCCTTACATCTACAAGAAAATTAGCAATAAGATAGAGTCTGTAAATGTTTATCTCGATTAACATAAAGTAGATGGAGAATAAGCGTTTGTAAAAATAGTTTGTACAAGAGTAGAGAAAGTCATGTGAGTGTAACACATCAGATTTTTCTTTAAACCTGGACACACAAGATGCTCCATTTGCTGTGTGTCTTTTTTTACTTTCTCTACTACGTATAGTAAGTAGGGGAAGTATTGTATTCCACTCAAAAATTCGATAGCGAGATTTCACCGGAAATATATGTTTTGAGACCCCCTGAATCCAAAAAAAGCATTTTTGGAAACATGTTCGTGTGTGTGTGTCTGTGAACAGCATAACTCAGAAACGAGCAGTCGGATAAACACAAAACTTAGTATTTAGGTTCAGTATCTTCCAGAGATGCGACACGAAGGTTTTCGAGAAAATGCCCCCACCCCAGACTACCCTTTACATGGAACATTTTTCGAAAATTTTAATTTTCTCAAAAATGGCTCTAACGATTTTGATTAAAATATCATATGTTTAAAATATTTTCATGACAAATGAAATGTATATCGCGAATTTTCTGGAAATTTCTCCAAAAGTATTCTTCATTGTGAACGACTTTTGCATAACTGGTAAACCATAAGAGATAGACAAAATTTTACTATACAAAAAATGTAGATCGTGTTAAAATACACAATTTATGTCATATACATTTTTGTTGCTGAGTGAACCATTTTCGAGATATTGCTTGTTATTCCCTTAAATTTTGCAATACTTATACTTTTTCTCAAATTCGTTATTCATTTTTTTATGGACATGCAAAGAGAATGGAATACTCCACATAGCAACCAGCTCTTAAAACATTTGACTATCGCTTAAAGCCTGCAAATGTTTATCTCAATTAACATGAAGTAGATGGAGAATAAGCGTTTGTAAAAATAGTTTGTACAAGAGTAGAGAAAGTCATGTGAGTGTAACACATCAGATTTTTTTGAGTGGAGGAGAAAATAGTTTAATCACTAACCCCAGCCCCAATGGAAGTCGGAACTGGGAGTGGGGACTCACCAATGAATGGTATACCCACTAAAAACTCCTCCACCGCAGTAGGAAAGGAGAAGGTTTGCAGCGGTAACGCCTAACGCATCCGCTCATTCCAAGGTGATGGTGTGACTGGGCCGCAGTGCGGTCACCAGGGGAGTAAGGTTTGAGCGGAGCTAAGGTGTGGATAGAAGGAATTCTTGGTGATAGTGTAGAGCAGAGGTGGCAAAAACGAGTTATTTTGATTCGTAAGCGCCGTTCCCTCTCTGCCACTGTCCCTTAGTTTTTCACATGCTGCTGAGTGATGCAGTGCGTGTTGCATATTTGGTGAATCGCGGAAGGAAGGCGTTTTGCCCACCCATGGTGTAAGGATTAATGGTGCTTGGACTTTCGATTGCAGTTTTGTAGATAGGTAGAGGATTGAGAGGGGTGTGGCATCGCGTAGGTTTCCAGGAAGTTTCGGATTAAATTGTATCCTTCCTGAAGGTGGTTGAAGTGTTTGTGGTCGTTTGGAGCTCTCGAATCCCCACGACTGAGGCCCTAAGGGCGTCCAGTCGCGTGGGTCAGTTGTCGCTGCCGTCGGTGTAGGGTTCGACGAGGCCGAGGTTCGCTGCTTGGCCTCCACAGCCGAGAGACGTGTGTAGGTTGCGCGGCGTAGCTCAGCCAGTTGTGAGGGGAGGTCCTTGATTCCTGCCTGTATGGTTGACCTCTTATGGTTTACCAGTTATGCAAAAGTCGTTCACAATAAAGAATACTTTGGAGACATTCCCAGGAAATTCAAGATATACATTTTATTTGTCATAAAAATATCTTAAACATATGATATTTTAATCAAAATCGTTAGAGCCATTTTTGAGAAAATTAAAATTTTGGAAAAATCTTCCATGTAAAGGGTACTCTGGGGTGGGGGGATTTTCTTGAAAACCTTCGTGTCGCATCCTTGGAAGATACTGAACCTAAATACCAAGTTTGGTGTTTATCCGACTGTTCGTTTCTGAGTTATGCTGTTCACAGACACACACACACACACACAGACACACATACAGACACACAGACACACACACGGACATGTTTCCAATAACCGGTGAAATCTCGGTATCGAAATTTTGGGTGGAATACAATACTTCCCCTACTTACTATACATAGTAGAGAAAGTAACTAGAAATTCCCTGTTTGATGAAATACACATAATGCAGAAAATAACATACAGGTGCCCGTTTGGAAGGTTTAACAGAAAGCAATAGCGTAACAAATAAAGTTTAGGCCTTCATGCTTTCTTCTCTGTTTTGTTCCTATGAGGAGATCATTTTCCTATAACCTGTAAGAACCTTAAACGCAGAAGAAGTGAGGAAGTTAATACTTTAGGTGTTACATGATGCTCATTTTTTCCTTGATTTGTGACAATAATAGAATGAACCATAACTCATTTAAGCTTCTTTGTAATGGTGAGATCAAATCATATATTGAGGATCCTTGTGAGCCATCAGAGAGGATGTTTCTGTTATTTGATTCAGTTCACCTGTTCAAAAGTGTGAGGATGTGGGCGTCAACAAACCTAAGAAATTTGTCCGACAAGTGGGTCCTGTGTATTTAGCAAACACTATTACTGTCGTGTGACTGTTTTGGAAACATCTCAGCTTGCCAAGTTACCAGCAATATGTGGACTCGGCAATCTCAAAATGGTGATATTTGCAACAGTGATTCTCTTTGTGTTAGCCATGCAACGTTCTGGTAATTGATTTGATTATCAATATTATATTTAATCACCGCCATATCGATCGATTATAATGTGTTTGAGACAGTGTCAGTTATTATTTTATTGTAATAATTGACGTTTCAAGGGAAACATTGTGTTCAGCAATCGGTTTCAAAGGATTTTTTTTCTATTACCTGTCCTACTGTTGCTGAATAACACCATGTAACTAGCGCTAAGCGCACTACACGTGTGACGTCACGAATCTTTGTGTCAGGCCTTATACTTTACGTTGTTCGGTTGGAGCGATAGTAAAATACACTGGAAAATTAAAACTAAGAGCAAGGAATATGTCGAACATGGTTAAGAAAGAAAAAAATCTGATGTATTACATCACTCTCTCTACCCTCTATTGTTTATTAGTGGGTATGCAAACTATTTTTAGAAAATCTTATTTTTCTGTCTACTTCATTTTAATCGAGATAAAAATTCGCAGAAATAGCTACATTACATATTTCGTTATTCATTGGGAAAAGCGATAGTCAAACTCGATGCTATATGCTGATCTTGAAATTCCACATTCTTCCATGCAATCGAGAGTAACAACAGCAATGACAAAAGAATTGAACAATTCAAACCATTAATAACGAATATCTCATAAATGGCTGATGAAACAAAATGTGTTATTTGAAATAAATTGTGTGTTTTAAAGAGATCTACATGTTTTGTGTAGTACGTTTTCGTCTATCGCTTAACGTTTACCAGTTATGTAAAGTTATATAAATTTCCTTACGAATCAAGAGGAAACTATTAACATAAAATTCATGATATACGCTGTATTTGTCATGCAAATATCTTTAATATATGACACTTTAATCAAAATCGTTAGAGCCATTTTCCAGAAAATAAAAAATTTCGAAAAATGTTTCACGTAAAGGGTAGTTTGGAGTAGGAGGATTTTCTTGAAAATCTTTGTGTCGCATCATTGGAAGGTACTGAACCTAAATACCAATTTGGTACTTATTCGAAGTTTCGTGTTTGAGTTATGGCTGTTTACAGACACACAAACTCACACACGGACATTTTTTGTAATCAGGGGCATCAAAACATATATTTCGGGTGAAATATCGATCTAGAATTGTTGGGTGGAGTGCAATACTTTCTATACCTACTATGTACGTGATAGAGAAGGTACAAATATATTTATAAAATATACAGTTAAAGAAAAAAGCAAATATGGGTATAATTTGCAAACTATGAAATGTTATGCTTATTAACAAAACAGGTAATATATGCATTATATGTAACATAAAATATTGTTTACATTTTTGAAAACTCGTAATTAACTCACGCAACAAGTGAGTAAAGTTTCTGACACCAGAGAAAGAGTAATTATTTGCATTAAAACCCTGTCCCTACATACACGTTATATCATACATAGGAGACTTGAGGAACCCCATCCCACCCCAATGCAATGCGGGCAACCTCCATTTACTGGCCATTCATTACGAGAACGCCATTTAGCTGGGGTGTAAAGAAAAAAATCAGGTGCGGAAGCCATTCCATATTGACCTGTCTGGCCATTACGGAAGTTGTAGTGATTTAAGACCTCCCCTTTACAACCCTTTCACGGCCTCCTTTGTTTGGCTTGGAGAGTCTAACTGACCGGGACTCATATTACGATAATCCTCTTCATTCTTGGGGGTCCTATTTTAATTACCAGAGCACGTGCGACTGAGGCGAGGGTGAATTCCTCCTTTTGTTGAAAACGAAAAAATGTCAACAATAAAGATCATTTGCAATGCGATGACGCGTACTGCTCTGGAATACTAAATAGTTGATTTCAAACCCTCCCCCCGAGTTTTCAAAACATTGTCAACAAGTTGGCAATATGCCCTTCGCATTATGAACCCTTACTGTCATGCTTTTGGAAGTTAAACGCCATTCTGAAGAACATTGACGTAAGTTTTGAATGTGGTACTTTTTAGGGCAGGGATCATCATCCCGTTATGTGCGTTTGTGAAGGGAAACAGGCGCGGATTCACGGAGCAAAGAGGCGTCCTACAGCACAGACAACGTAATAGGTTTTGGTTTCGTTTTGGCATTACGATATAATGCTTCTAGCAGGGGCTGTGACTCTGAACCTTTGTGGTTCTCAAAGTTAGTAGCTGCGATTTCAATTTGTTAAAGTAATAAACACTTCACCGTCAATTTTGTTTTATAAATATTAGTTCTGTTATTAACAGTTAGACACTTCCAAATGTCATAAAAATGTTCATAATAAACTGTACTATTATAAGACATATTTTTGGGGATGTCATGAAGATAATTGACACCTGTATTAGTCATATGCTCTTCAATACGTCTTCGCCACCAAATAAAGTTTGAGGGAAGCAAAACATCAAAACCACACACCCAGTCATATTCTCGTATACATCACTGCTAACATTCTTTTTAAGACGTCTTGTTTTTTTTTTTAACAGCTGAGTGATTTTTAGATTCAGTATAGCTCTACCAAGACATTTAATTTCCTTTTCAAGTTAAGTGTTGAAAAAGGTGGTGTTGAAAGAGACTGAACGGAATTGATTGTTTCTCCGTATATCACCGTTTACCTGTATTTCACTCTGATTCACCAATTGAAACACAGCACAACGTAAGGTGCAGTATATGGATGAGCGGAAGTGAGGCAAACATTTACTATAAAACCAGATGGCGCTGTGTATGACGAAAGTCAAAGCAAGCATCCTTTTCCATGCTCTCTATTAGGTTAACCAATAACTTGAAGCGTTATGCCTCGCATTTCCCACCTCTGTGCTCCATTGGTTCGCCATGGCCTATACCTAGTCATTATGTGCCTGTGAGTCTGCAAACAATATACCGCTTACTGAAGTCCACTACACAAGATCAGGTCGAAATGAACCCGAAATATACATATAAATAATATAGTTATTTACTTAAAATCCTGGTCCGTGGCGCAGTGGGCCGGAGCGTGGTGCCCGGGTTCCATCGCACCCACGAGGATGTGGATTTTTAGCCCCGGGTATAGGAACTGTGCCAACTCAGCATCGTGAGGAAAGTGGGGAGCTGCGATAGGCACTGGTCCTGGCTTCGCGAGCCAACTTTCCGACTGAGGGATGCTGGCCACATCTACTCATATCGGCTGGATGGTCGGCCACCTCTGCCGCACGTATGTGGGCGTGAGGTCGTCAGTCGGGTTAACAGTCCCAGGCCCTTCGTTGCGCCACAGGATTTAAATTTATTTACATTAAAGGGAAAGCCAGGATTATGGTTGCAGCTCAAACATGCTGCCATATTAAGAAATCACTCCTGACTGCTAGCATTGTGCTTTTATTCTAATTAAAATAGATTCCAGTGAAGTAACCATTCAAGGTACTTGAGAACACAAAGTCTTTGGAATAGGTTTAAAAGTGTGATATTTTACGCTCACATGACTTTCTCTGGCTAATATCAAAGCGAAAGCTTATTTCTCTATCTACTCTATGTTAATTGAGACAAATCTTTGCAGAAATGGTTTCATTACACATTTCGTTATAGTTACAAGAAGGATATTGTGACTGTCACTTCGTTAATGTAATGAAGTTCAACTTTTCGGTCGCTTCTCTAAGTTCTCACTATAACTGCACCTTCTTCGTGACGTAGCGGCATAATGAACTACGCACCACGTAGCCTCTTCTGCACGGTTTACCCACTGCGTGGGAGTCGAACACAGGACTTCTCCAATATCTCGTGACAACACCATTCACTGCACGTCACGGCAGTCGTCACAAACTCGCTAGGAGAACAGCATTTTTCTACGCATCAGAAACGTACTAGCTAACTCGCTCATCGTCTGAATGACTGGACAACTCACTTGCGAGAGCGCTCCCTTATATAGCCAATAGAATCTACCACAGAACATTCTAGAACTTTCTGGTCACACGTTCTGGAGGCGGGGGAAGCAAACTTCCAGAAGATTCTAATTACCTATCGATAGCGCTTCTGGTGTTTACGCTGGGCGAGAGCCCGACTTATGTTTGTTTATCTCCGACTGCTGGGCGCCAACCGCCCGATAACCTTGTGTCATAATATACAGGAGACTGAAGCGATACTCAAATGTTTAAAAAGGGTCCCTATATGCTGGCTTTGAAATATCATACACTTTGCATGACCACGAGAAAAAAAATCAAAAAATAATAATGACTGTCTCTCAAATGACTGATGTCACCAAAATGATTATTTGATATAAATTGTGTGTTTTGAAGTGATGTACATTTTCTGTGTAGTAGATTTTCGTCTGTCTCTTCTGGTTAACTTGTACAAAATTTCATTAGTTTCATTCCAAATGAAGTGGATTTCAGAGGCTGTATATTAAAAATTTGACTTACACATATATATATATATATATATATATATATATATATATATATATATATATATTTATTAAGGATGGACCTCTGAAACTGGGAGTAAAGCACCACGCTTCTAACGTGACCCCTGGGAGGGGGGATGAGGGAAAAGGCCTGAAGGGCGACAAGATCCGGATGCCAACGGGCGCAAGCATGGACGGGGTACCTAAACTTTCCAGATATAACGTATCTGACGCCACCCATGAGCCCCTAACCCCGGCGGTTCCCCCCCCCCTCTGGGCAGTCCGGACCGACGCAAGGGAAGATAGCTTTGCACGCCGCACGCCGCAAGCCGTCGAACACCGCTGTCTGGTCCTACAACCCTGAAACAGATGGCAATGAAGGAGATGATGAGTACAGAAAATGTGGGACAGGAAAGTAGTGGTAGAAGAGAAACTACTCCAGCATTCGCCTGCCGACCCGAGGAAACCACGAAAAATCCAAGGGGCAGAGTGGGCGACCGGGGATTGAACCCGTAACCTCCCGAATGCGAGTCGTACACTTACCGCAGCGTCACGTCACTCCGTAACATATATATTTTACATTTCATGTAAGTATATGATGTTTTAATAAAAATCGGAAGCATTTTTTCAAGAATTTGAAAATATCGAAAATGTTTCAACGTAAAAGGTAGCTTACTGCGGGGAGGGGGATTTTCCTGAAAATATTTCTGTGAATCCTTGGAAGATGCTGAAGTTAAATACCAAGTTTGGTATTCCTCCTACTTTTCGCTTGAGTTATGCTGTTTACACAGACACGCGCGGACCTTTTTACTGAAAATGCTTGTTTTATTCAGGGCACCTCAAAACACGCATTTCCAATAAAATCTCGTTATAAAATTTTGGGTGGAATACAATACTAGGGAGTAAAAGTGTATTATGTTAATATAAATAAAAGTCAGTGTGTGTGTGCGTGCGTGTTTTTTGTTTTGTTTTTTTCCGTATAGGCTTCTACACCGTTGACCAAACTTGGCACTGATAACCTTTGACACAGAGTGAAAATGACTGTCTAGCTTAGAATTCGAAATTCCGCCCCATTTCACATGATTAGTTATTAGTTTTATGTGATGTCTATAAAAGCTATAGTAGAGTAAGTCATGTGACTGTAACACATCAGATTTTAATTTTTGTAGTTTCTCATTTTTTGTAAGCAGCGGCTTTCTTTCTGTATGGGAAGTTTGTGACGCTTTTAGAAGCATAAAAACAAAAACCGATTGATATAAAATGCCAATGGGCATGGATAATAACAACAGCATCAAATTAGTCGAATTACTAATTCGTATTGTTAGTCCTGTTTTCCTTGTATATTCATTTGGCCTTTATTTTATTTTGTCTTTCGTGTGTTTTCTTAGTACTTTAGAGTACGTTGGTTACTGAGAATGAAGAAGGTTAACTTGATGTAGCTTAAGTTGTTACTATTTCTTCCCAATCGAGATTTTCTCATAAATAACGATGAGGCATTCCGAAGTGACAGCGTGGAGCCGTCACTCAGCTGTATCCAACGAGAAATCATCATTACAGACTGTGGTTGTTCAGCAGTGCTTTTGCATAGTGTTTTCCCACCATTTTTATTATCTGTTTTTGTGCTTTATAAACCCTGAGAGTTTTAATTAACTCTTGTTTAAGTATCTTGTGTAATCATTTTTAAATGCCTCTACAGAAACGCAAGGCTATGGGTAAGTGCAACCTAAGCCTACATGTTATAGGGATAAACTGTCAATCCACGGGCAACGCCAGGTATTTCAACTAGTAGAATTAAAATGTTCCACACTTTGAAATACTTCCGTTTGTTTTATAATAAAATGAAGCTCATTTAAGGTCAAGCGAGGATGTTTGAGGTTTCCTGCCCCTTCCCCAAAGAGGCCTTTACATGGCAAATTGTCCGCTAGATGACCATCCCTTCAATACAAATTGCTTGCATGGATAATTAGATTTGTGTGTTGATTTTTCTTTAAATATTCTATGAAACCCGTTTAATCTCATTTTATATTATGCACTTGAAAAACCAAAACAAGCTGGAAAATTTACGTGAAAAATTTAGATATCACTTAAGGCGACAACATTCGAGAAGCTTGTACGCCAAATACTGTTGGGGAGTGACACATTTTTAATGGAACTATGCATTTTGATTTGCTGGTTTCTGGGTTCTTTGTTTGAAACCCATCTTGCCTAGTAGCTCTTGTCCAAATAGTTGCAGTTTTCGAGAGTATGGAAGAAAGTGCAGGAATTAAAACACGGAACAACCTAGTACCTGCCTATA
Source organism: Deroplatys truncata (assembly GCA_030765065.1). NCBI lineage: Eukaryota > Metazoa > Arthropoda > Insecta > Mantodea > Mantidae > Deroplatys > Deroplatys truncata. Next base: position 311,308,968 of record CM060975.1, on the reverse strand, counting down.
GTAGATAAGCGTGAAGTATTGTATTCCACTCAAAAACAGCATATCGAGATTCACTGTAAATACATGTCTTGAGATCCTCGAGTTAAAAAGAAACCTTTTATAAAGGGCTTTGTGTGTGTCTGTGAATAATATAGGTAAATCAAAAGCTAAACTCGAATAAATATGCGCTAGGTATTTAGGTGCAGTATCTTCCAAAGATCCGATACAGAGATTTTAAAAAAAAGGCTTACCCCATGCCAAACTACACTTTATATGGGTTTTTTCTTTATGTTTTTTTATTTTCTAAAAAAAAAGGCTCTAACGATTTTTATTTATACATTGCCGTTTGTGAAAATTGAAACACCAAGAAGGAAACGCATGAATTTAATACCACAGGTAAGGTACATGACAAGTAACAAATGATAAACTTTTCAAATCTATACATGACCTTTGAGCCCTAATATTCAGTATTTGGTGTGGCCTCCATGTGCTACAATTAGAGCTGCTATACACCGTGGCATTGAATCAAGAAGGCTCTGAATAAGTTCCTGAGGGACTTCCCTCCACGCAGTTTGTATTCGGGCTCACAAACCCGTGACACTGGTTACTGAAGGACCGTGACGCACCAGGTACCGACCAACCATATCCCAGACATGTTCAGGGAAGCAATGGTACCCGTCGCTCTTCGAAGAAGGCTTGTACATTCCTCGCAATATGTGGCCGGGCATTGTCCTGTTGAAATGTGGTCTGTGGAGATGCCTGAAGCAGGGGGAGTACCTCAGGTTCTACAACCACCGTTAGGTATCGGTTGCTGTTCAAAGTGCCCTTAATTCGTAGCAGGCGAGATCGGTTGTTGTAACCTATGGCGCCCCAAACCATTACACCTGGTGTTTGTTCGCTATGCCGCTCAACAATGCAACCCTCCAGGTTGCGCTCACCACGGTACCGCCGGACACGTATGCGGCCATCACTGTAAGACACGCTGAAGCGGGACTCGTCCGAAAGGACTACATTTTGCCACTCAGCATCCCAGTGATGGTGTTCACGTGCCCATTGCAGTCGGAGGAGCTTGTGGTTTCTGGACAATGGAAGCCGACGTAATGGCATGCATGCAATCAGTCCAACCTGCAGCAGACGGCGACGAACCGTTGATGCAGACAAGTTCACACCTGTTGCAATGCTCCAGCGTCGAGTCAACACTGTGGATGAAGCTGTACGGTCCGTTATGGCCATGCGGAATAGATGACGGTCATCCCGTGATGTGGTCATGTTCCGTGGTCCACTATCCACTCTTCGCTGCGTACGACCTTCATCTATCCACTGCTTCCACACACGCATCACTGTCGTAGCAGCATGCCCTGTAAGAACCGAAATGTCGCGGTATGACAAACCCGCTTCCCGGAGACCGATCATTCTGCCCCTTTCCAACTCACTCACATGCCGATATGGCTCCCTTTGACATCGACGAGGCATACTGACACTCGCTTTATTGTTTCCACCTTGTTTGACAGCTCTGCACTGACTACACTGGGAGCAACGCTGAGAGAGGTCTCTGCTCGGCCTACGTGTACCACATCTCTCTGCAAACCTAATCACGTATTGCTTGCACACTCTTCTACGCTTCCACCAAGTTTGTAGTTATTCGGGAAATTCTTTCTTGGTGTTGCAATTTTCACAAACGGCAGAGTATGTTTGACATTTATGTGATAAATAAATGTATAGTTTGAATATCTTACGAATAATCTGTAAATGCCTCTTCATATAAGCGAATTTTGTATGATTTTGTGTAACTGGTAAACCATAAGAGGATACAATATCATACAATACAAAATATATAGATGTCGTTAATACACACCTGGTTTCTCGACTACCACAATTTCCTTTACATCATCTCCTTTTCATTCCGTTTCCTTCTCATCTTTCAGGTGTGTTTCTAGGTTTCGTGGCGTGTGGCAGTGTCGGACAGATGGCGCGGATGCTTCCTCAAAGGAAAGAATAGATACTTCCCGTGGACACTAGAGGGCTGGTTGGTCGATGGGTCGTTCATCACCCTCTCTAGCCAACTCCAGCATGAGACGGGTCTCTGAGCATGGGATTGTTATGAACTTCCTCGTGTCTCCATGGCCTGTCTGCCTGCGGCTTATAGCCTCACGTGGTTCCTTCACTTCATCTCTTTCTCCTGAGGTTGGTAGCCACGATAGATCCCTGTAGGTCGCGTGCGGGAGGTCTTCTTCAGTTGTGTAATTTATACCTATAACTTTAAAATAAAACTTAAAACAATAAGCCTATTGTTTTAAAATTTAGATGAAGTGTTTTCACTCAAGCATATCAACAGATCATTAACTTTTTATAATTATAGCTCTAAAAGCAGCAAATTAAAGATTTCAGCCAGTCATAGGCTACTAAATCTTGACGAAAATCAGGTGTTCACTGTACATCATTCGTATTGCTTCTCTGGAGAACGCAGAGAGAAAACACGGCACACATTGCTGGAACAAAGGAGAGTGATGATAATGAAGCCCCAGAGGCAAGTTTGAGCTGTGTTAAACCGTAGCTTGACATGTGTCATATGGGTTATTAGCTCAACCGCTATCCTTTTGAATCGTCAATAGATTCCGGTCAGTCGTAAGTATTTATTGAGGTTATCCTATCTCATGGTGTGTTGAGGCTGATGTCTGGGGTCTGTCGTCCTCAATGATTCTTAGATGAAAACATTGGCATCCTCTGCAGCTGCGCTTCTTTACTTTCTCTTAGTAGATAGAGAAGGTACTGCGTTCCACCCAAAAATTAGATACCGAGATTTCGCCAGAAATACATGTTTTGAGGCCCCCTGAATCCAAAAAAGCAATTTTAGAAAAATGTCTCTGAGTGTGTGCCTGTGAACAGCATAACTCAAAAACAAATGTTTGATAAATACCAAACTTATTTAAGTTCAGTATCTTCCAAAGATGCGACAGAACATGTTAGTGAAAATCCCCCAAAGTACCCATACATGGAACATTTTGCGAATTGTTTGATTTCTGAAAAATTGCTAACGATTTAGATTAAAATTCCATATATTAAAGAATTTTACATGACAAGTTAAATGTATATCTTGAATTTTCTGGGAATAGCCTGTGAAGTCCTCTTCATTCGGAAGGACATATATATATACAGAGTGAGCTAAAATACTATGAACCGCCTGCGCGGTGTTTTTCCTGTCCGCGTCCTCGGCGCTCGTTGCCGTCTACCACTATCATAGAAAGGCGCGGATGAAACTATACAAATTTTTAAAACTATTTTTAAAGGCTTCACTTACCAATTTTATGAAAGGATATGCTGAAACTGGTCACCGTCGTTGTCCATAATTTTTGTTGTATGGTTTCATCCGCGCCTTTCTATGATGGCAGACGGCAACGAGCGCCGAGGACGCGGACAGGAAAAACACCGCGCAGCCGATTCGTAGTTTTTTGGATCACTCTGTATATATAAACATTTATAACTGTTAAACGTTAAGCAATAGACGAAAACGTACTACACAAAAATCACACACACACACAATTTATTTCAAATAACTTTTTTGTGGCATCAGCCATTTCCAAGATATCCGTTATTAATGGTTCGAGTCATTCAGTACTTAGCCATTCTTTTAAGTCCATTGATATTTAGTTGTTTCTCGCGATGTCATGGAAACAGTATGGAATTTTAAGGCCAGCATATAGCGTCCAGTTGTTAAACATTTGACTATCGCTGTTCTCTTTGTATCTATAACGAAATGTGTAATGTAGCTGTTTCTGTAAAGATTTATCTCGATTAAAATGAAATAGATATGAAAATAAAGTCTCGTAAGAATAGTTTGTATACCTGCTAATAAGCGATAGAGGGTAGAAGGAGTTATGTGAATGTAACACATCATTCTTGTTTCTAGGTTCCCATTGGAAGTTAGCGTCCTGTCGTAACGGAAACTAACCTTCACTTTTACTCTTTCCCCTAATCACTTTAGCTCTTACTCAGTTTTTAACCAAGTCTGACAGATCCCGTATTATGAAGGATTTAATTTCTGGACATTGCGCATGTTCTAGTCACGTGGCAGTCAGAACAAACACGCTCTACCTTTTTACCGCCATAAAACCACATTTCCCCGTCATGCTGTCCTCCCTCATCAGAAAAAGGGACGTAGGGGAGCATTGGCATAAACGGTAAAGCCGAAATATAATACCATTTTTATTTCTTCCCCTGTCTTTCTTCCCTGGTTTTCAAACTTAGACATAGCAATCCAAACAAATACCTGAAATGCAACTTTCATATTGCCACTTCACAAATATTCATTAGTCGCATGAAACACAATACTCCAATCATAAACCAAGAAATGTTTGCCGTAATATGATACCAAAATACACAATATGTGTGCGCTTGTTGCTAAAACAGAACTCAACTTTTCATACCAAAATGAAAACATAAAGTCTTAGGTCTTACATTCACATGACTTTCTTAATACTATTCATACGAAACCTTATTACTTTCCCTACCACGTACATAGTAGGTATCTGTCGTCCTCCGTGGTGTAGTGGTTAACACGCTAGCCTCTAGTTCGCTAGGTCGCGGGTTTAAACCCGAGCGGAGGGCGAGGGATTTTTTCGGACGTAAAAATCCTTAGCATGGCTTCCTTCGGAAGGGAAGTAAAGCCGGTGGTCCTGTGTCGTAGATTTACGGCACGTAAGAGTACCTCAAGCCTGATAAAGAGGCCTCTGAGCAAAATTACCGGTCTTTCACGCCCAGTATAGAATGGGACGCTAAGGATCACAGCAGTTAAAGAGCGTCCATAAATAAAACTCAATTTAATTTTTCATAGTAGGTAGAGAAGGTAATGCATTCCACCTAAAATTGATACCGAAATTTAACCGGAAATACATGTTTTGAGGCTCCCAAATAAAAAAAAGCATTTTTAGAAAAACGTCCGTTTTGTGTATGTGTGAACAGCACAACTCAAAGCCGAAAAGTTGGATGAATACAAAATTTGGTATTTAAGTTTGGTATATTTGAAAGATGGATACGAAGATTTTCAAAAAAATTCTCCCAACCCACACTACCCTTTACGTAGAATATTTTTCAAAAATTTTGATTTTCTCAAAAATGGCTCAGACAATTTTGATTAAAATACCATATATTTAAATGGTAAACAAAATGTATGTCTTGAATTTTCTCGGAATAGCCTGTGAAGTCCTCTTCATTCGGAAGGAATTTTGTATAATCTTTTTTAAGTTGCATTTATAATGCCTTTAACTACATTGGTCTTATCGGCGGCTTTTCCTTTGAAACTTATTGCCTATTGGTAACGGTGTTAACTCGTGTAACTCTTGTCGTTGGGTTTATTGTACTTTGGTTTTTAATCATTAGATCATACACCCATTCACACCCTCAGGCTCTGGGGAGGACAAGGAATAATCTTGACTGGAGAAAAATTCCCACCCCTCCAGCCGGAAATGAACCCGAGACCCCTCGCCCAGCAGGCAGTTGCTCTACGACTGAGCTACAGGACCAGCCGGTATAATCTTGTATAACTGGTAAACGTTAAGCGATAGACGAAAAAGCAGTACGCAAAAAATATCTCTTTAAATCATATAATTTATTTCAGATAACTTTTTTGTGGCATAAGGCATTTACGAGATACCCGTTATAAATGGTTCGAATTGTTCTATACTTTTGTCACACTTTTCAAGTCCTGTCTATTTTCAGTTGTTTCTAGCAATGTCATGGAAACAGTATAGAATTTTAAGGTCAGCATATAGCGTCCAGTTGTTAAACATTTGACTATCGCTGTTCTCTTTGTATCTATAACGAAATGTGTAATGTAGCTATCTTTGTAAAGGTTTATTTGGATTAAAATGTGGTGGACAGGAAAATAAACTTTCGTAAGAATAATTTGTATACCCACTAATAACCATAGATTTTAAAGTCATGTAAATGTAACACATCAGATTTTTGTTATACTACTATGCAGAGTAGGTATTCTATTTCAACCAAAAGGATATCGAGGTCACCATGAACACCGCCAAAAAAGGATTTTTAAAAATAATATCAAGTGCATTTACAGCAAAGTAGAACAGCAGCAGAATTGAGGTGTTGTTTTTATCATCTCAGCGTTTCATTTAGCTGTCTTCACGGGTTTCTGTAAAACACTGGTCTTTTATTTCAGAAAATGTGAAGTAGATGTGTGCTTACGTAAAATATTTACGTAAATTATTATTATTCTCGCTTGGGAAGCTAACTTGAAGAAGTATTGTTCTTGGAGTTTGCTTTGTTTAAAAAAGTTTGCAACACGCTTTGGGCGTCGGTTTGAAGTTGTTGATTACGTAATAGTTACTGTTGTTACGCAATATGCTGCTACGTATGAGAAGCTCATTTCAAGATGTGCTTTATGTTATTACACTCCAAGCTTTACACTATAATATTTAACTTTGTTATTAAAACTGCTTCTATATATTATTTATGTTTGAATTTGCCTCGGCTGCGTCAGTAATGTTTGTAGAGTCATGTATCTCTTAGGCAAGGTGCGGTACAACAATAATTGTAGACATACACAAATTTTTAAGTTTTTTTAAAATTCACTTCTTTTTATTTTATCCTTTGCACATTTTTAATAAAGCACTACACTTTTTAAGAACTGTGAGATTCTTTAATACTTTCACTTAGCTAGCGCGTAGACATATTTTACGATTCACACCTAATATTTCTGTGGAGAACACATCTTCCATCTGGTCATTACCAAGGTTTGTCAGCAACTGAACATTATTTCAACCGTTAAACCCGTAAGGTTCGGTATTTCAAGTCTCTGATTGGCTAATTCTAGTCCAATAGAATATCTGCATTTTACTTAAAACTTTTTCCTTGCTATTGCTTGGCTAATTTTAAACTGTCACAGAAATTACATTATCGTTGCTCTAATCACGAACTAGTAACTTTCAAACTTTCAAACTCATTATTGCCATAAGGTTACCTCATTACTACCTCATTGTTAGCAAATTAAAACTTATTATTCTCACAGCTCTTGCATTATTAAAGTATGTAATGTATTCACATAACATCATTAAATATGTTTACAATAATAATAAGCATATGCAATGAGTGTTATATACATTTAAAATAATTATTACATACATATTGTTTCAAGGCGGGCTGTTATTGAATTTACTTATTATAAAAATACAATTGAAATTATTTAGGTATTAAAATACTGCCTCAAATGTCGTTCAAAGTAAAGTCTTCTGTAATAAACACATTGTATAAAAGTAGATCAGTGAACTGAGGAGGCCTGTATCTACATCCTGTAAAAATGTCAGTCTGATATGTTAAATATTTTATGAGATAATGGGTCTTTAGCAGATTTAACATTGATGGGATAGGGTTTTTAATGTGCTCTTAAGTTGGAAATGTAGGGAACAAACGCCTGCCTTTTTCTCGCTCGGGTGCGTGTCGTGCCTGGCTTGAGGTTACATCTCAGAGACAATCATGTAGGTAAACACGTTCCGCTCTATCGACGCTGTAATAAAAAGCAAGTGGTGTAAAGTTGCCGACTAATGGTGCGGACTAACGATATTATTAGTGGCGATGCTAATCTGCCAGTGCACTGTGGGAAAAGATGAGTCTCACCTGGCTCGGCAGCACGCGACCACCACCGTGGGGAGCTTCAAACATCACTGAAACAACATGAGGCAATGAGTGAGCATTCATCTGACACGTGATTTTATTTTAAAACTTCGAGCCATACTGTGTCTAATACCTGAATGTTGGATGAGTACTCTATACTTAAGGGGGCGAGATGGCTCGCATTCGGGAGGTCCCGGGTTCGATTCCCTCGACGGCGTACTTGGGCTTTGCGTGATAGCGAATGCTGGGGTGGTTTCTTATCTACCGCCGTTTCCTTCCCATTATTTCCCTTTCATTCCGTTTCCTTCTCACCCTTCAGGCATGCTTCTAGGTTCCGTGGCGTATGGCGATGCCGTACAGCAAGCGCGGCTCGAAGGAAGGAGTACTTCCCATGGATACAACAGGGCTGTTTGGTCGATGGGTCGTTCATCCCGCAGTGAGACGGTCTTCGATCCTCGAACTGTTCCACGTGTCTCTGCGGACTGTAGTCTCCTGTGTCCCCGTTGTATAACCTGTAACTATAATGGGCTACAATCAAGCCACAAATAGTTTTTACTTCCTCTATTACTTACCTTCAGTAACTAAAGGAAACATTGTGTTCCACCCATCCATTTGATACCGAAATTTCAAGAGAAACACAACTTTGGATTCTCCCTCAATCAAAAACAGGAAGCATTTTTTGAATAACGTCAGTCTGTTTGTGAACAGAATAACTTTAAAACTCAAAAACTTGGTATTGAGTTCAGCGTTTTCGAAGGACACAAGACTTTTTAAGAAAATCCCCCCCATCCGGAACTACCATTTACATGAAAAAACGTTGTTTATTTTTATTTTCTCAAAGATAGCTCTAAGGATTTTGATTCAAGTACCACATGTTTAATGACACATAAAATGTAGATCTCGTTAAAGCACAAAATTTATGTTAAGCATATTTTCGTTGCGTTAATAATTTTCAATAAATCCTTTGTTATTGGTTTGCATTTTCAAACGCTAACATTTTGGTGTCGCATCCTTGGAAGATGCTGAACTTAAATACTAAGTTTTGTGTTTATCCGATGGCTCGTTTTTGAGGTATGCCCTCTCCCCCCTCCCACTCTCACTCTCCCAAACAAACAGGCCTTTTTCTTAAAACCTGTTTCATGGGGAGGGGTTTGGTGAACCTCAAAACGTGTACTTCCAGTGAAACCGATATGGCATTTTTGGATGGAATACAATAATTACTGTACCTACTATAAGTGAATGGTAGAGAAAGTAAACTGGTCGTTAGGCGAATGCTGGAATGGTTCCTCATCTAACGATTTTCTTTCCATCATTTTCCTTCCTTTTCGTTTCCTTCTCATGCTTCAGGTGTGTTCTAGGTTTCGTGGCGTATGGCGGTACCGGACAGATGGCGCAGATGCTTGCTCAAAGGAAAGGGTGCTTTCCGTGGACCCAGAGGGCTGCTTGGTCGACGGGTCGTTTGTCGCCCTCTCTAGGCAGCTCGAGCAGTGTTCGAGTCTGGAGTGTTAAGGAGTTCTGCATGTCTGTCTGACCTGCAGCCTATAGCCTCCTGTGGTTCCTTCACTTCATCCCTTCCTGGGCAGTGGTAGCCACAATTAGATCGTCACAATGCGCAAGGTATCCCTCTCCGTTGTATAACCAACCTATAACTGTACCTAAGTAAAACGTTTCTCTATTTAAAAGCAAATTATTAAGTTACTGTAACTTTTAAATTGTTTTACCCATACAGTATACGACTAAATATTGCCGAAGGTGTTTTACAGGACACAGATTACAACCACATTTAAAATTCAACAACATTTTCTTGAAATTATTCTTAGAATAAGGACGTCAACACCGTACTCGCAGCTCTCGGCTTAAAAATCTGTGTTATATTCCCATGACTTTTTCCACCCATTACCGTTTAATTTTATATCCCTTATACAAATAATTCTTATAAAAGCTTATTTTTCTATTTGCTTCATGTTAATTCAGATAAACGTTCAGAAATAGTTTCATTGTTGGTACAAGGGGGATATAGGAGACTGCATATTTTGGAAGTGGTTACTGCCACAAAAATTATTTGACGTATATTGTGCATTTTAACATGATCTATATATGACGTATGCAAATGTTTGCCTATTTATTAAGGTTTAGAGTTATACAAAATTATATAAAATTCATTCAGAATGTAGAGGACTCAAAGTCGTTCGCAGAAAATTCAGGATGTACAGTTTATTTGTCATGTAAATATGTTAAAGATATGTTGCGTTAGAGCCATTTTGAGAAAATAAAAAATAACGAAACATTGTCCAACCGAAGGGTAGTTTGGGCTAGAGGATTTTCAGTGAAAATATTAAGCTAAATATTAAATTTAGTATTTATCTGATATTTCGTTTTACTTTCTCTACCACGTACATAGTAGAGAAGCTATTGCATTCCACCCAAAAACTTGATAACGAGATTTCAAGGTGAGTACATGTTTTGAGGACCCTTACAATAAAAATGTAAAAAAGGCCTGTGCGTGTGTTTGTGTGTGTCTGTCTTTAACAACATAACTCAAAAAACTAAAAGTCGGATAAATACTAAACTTGGTATTTTAGTTCAGTACCTTCCAAAGGTGCGACAGTAGATTTTCAAGCAAATCTCCAACCCAAGCTAACCTTTACATGGAAAATATCTCGAAAATTTTTTATTTTCTAAAAAAGGGCTCTAACAATTTTGATTAAAAGACCATATACTAAATATATTTACATGACAAATAAATATCCGTTGCTGACCTCATAGCTCAGTCGATAGAGCACCTGCCTGCTGTGTGTGGCTCCCTGGTTCGATTCCCCCAATTCCCTATCCCTCTCCTCCCCAGAGTCTGGATGTATGAATGAGAGTGCGAATGTGTGTGTGATCTAATGAACAAAACCCAGAGTTTACCAGAAATCCAACGACAAGCGAATATGAGTTAATACCATTGTCTATAGGAAAGGCCGCCGATAAGACTATTTCAGTTAAAGGCGGGTTATAAATGGAACTAAAAAAATTATATATCAGTTATTAATGGAACGAATTGTTCAATACTTAGCCATTCTTTTAAAGTTCTGTAGATTTTCAGTTGTTTCTCACTATGTCATGGCAACAGTATGGAATTTTAAGGCCAGCATATAGTGTCCAGTTTTTTAAACATTTGACTATCGCTGTTCTCTTTGTAGCTATAACGAAATGTGTAATGTCATTTCTGCAAAGGTTTATCTCGATTAAAATGAAGAAGAAAGAGAATAAACTTTCGTAATAATAATTTGTGTACCCACTAACAAGTGATAGAGGGTAGAGAAAGTCATGTGAATGTAACCCATAAGATTTTTTCTAAACAGTTTTGCAATGAAATCCGTATATCGATGTTTGGTGGAATACACACGTCCTCTGCCTACCGCATACTCGTGTGGGTACAGTGTTGACTCGTTGCGATGCGAGGCAAATGCGTGTTCTACTGTTTGTTCTTATGGATATTGATAATAATTATTATTGGCCTAATGTCGGAGATGGCAGAGTGTTTTTCCTTGTGAACCACGTGTAGTGCTGCAGTAAAGAAGAGGGATTCTTCCCTCTTTGTTCTGTCAGATTACTCGAGCCGACCGTGGGGTAGATAATGTGACCCTATTAACAACGACACACTGCTTGTTAAACCACCAGCCCCTCCCCATTGCTTTTATTAGCAGCACCCTCCGCGCGTCGAGATGCTCAATTGTTCACCAATTAACGTCGTCGCCGTCGTCATCTGCACGCAACCTCGAAATGGGAATTCCACCCGCAAAATAAAACCTTCCTTTATCGAAACCCCGCTGAGTCCATTAGCATCTCAGACATCCTGATGCACAATACACAATTGTGACGTGGGACAGAATGGTAAAGAAAGATGTGTAAACTACAGTTTGTAGCGGAAATTATACCACGTAATATTTAGCAAAATGTTTAAGAATACGTGCAAGAAAAATTAGCATGATATTTATTGTTCATAACGTTTAATTGTATAAAATGTTCTTAAGTTCTATATGATTAATGAAGAAGAACAAATGCAAAATTAAAAACGATGTAAAATAATCCTAATTTCTGAAAGTGTACAAACCAACTACGAGGGCAGTCCAGAAAGTCCCAGACGTTTTGGCCTATCGTAGTGATGAGTAGGCCTAGAGCCGCCATCTTGGTGTCAGAACGTTCCTACATTCAGTACGCATCCAGCTGTGGTAGCGTGAGGACTGTACCTTCCTTACTGTGCTCTCTGTGAGTTGTTAAAATGTGCGCTGCAATAGAAAATCCCGCCACTTGTGAAGTGTGGTTGGCTAAAAAGAGCAAACCAATTGAAATTTATCGTCAACTTTGTGATGTTTACGGGCAGGGAATAATGAGTGAAAGCCAAGTCAGGCTATGGTGCATTGATTTTAAAAATGGCCGTACCAATGTTCACGAAGAGGATCGCAGTGGTAAGCCTAGCCTTATGACTGATGAACTGTCGATGCAAATCAATAACAAAATTCGTGAAAATCGTCGTTTCATGATTACAGAACTTTCGGAACATTTCCCCAAAATTTCACGGAGTTTGGTGCATCAAATTGATACTGACGCTGAACTGCATGCCGGTGTAAACCAGTGGTTGAAGTCGCAGGCGGCAGATTTCTACACAGAGGGTATTGAAAAACTTGTGCCACGGTATGATAAATGCCCCAATTTGAATGGCAATTATGCAGAAAAATAGCTGAAGAGTATAGCTTTCAAATGTAGATAATAAGCGTTGATATTTGCATTTTGATAACTGTTTATTTCAAAACGTCTGGGACTTTCTGGATTACCCTCGTATGTTAAATTTATTACATGTTTGCAATTTACAATAGTTGAGATATATTTAAGCGATTTTTATGAAACTGACCATGTTAAATTGTTACGTTAGCGACAAATATCATTAAATGCAATTTAAATGTAAAATATGCTTCAAAACAATGACACTAGAACATTAATATCTCCGTTGCTATTGAAAATCAAGAGAAGGTAAAAGTTAGGGATAAGATGGCTAAAAATTAAAAGGATGTCACAAAGTACAAAGGTGAAGTACGTGGTATAGTATTAAAAAGCACGTACAAAGGTTCGTAGGTAAATTACAGAGCAAAAGGATTTTGTAAACATAATAATTATAAAAAGCAAAACGGGTTGAGAAAACAAAAAGGACTTGATACACTCCCCGTAAAAGAAAGCAAATACTACGTGTTTTATGTATAGAAAACCACACACATCGTGACGGCACCACGATGTCTTCACTGGATGGGACGAGGACGGGAATGTAGTTCAGGTTTCCAGACGGGAGAGCAAAGTTTGGTAGAGGGGCGGCCGAGAAGAAGCAGTGGTGAAGAGTGCAAAATTATTGACATGAACTTTGGTTCCAAAATTAGTTTAATTGTCTAGAGTACTATCTACACTACAATAAACATATAAGCAAGATTTAGTTGGCTAAAGTTCTACTCTGCTTTACAACAAACACGTCTACCAGAGATATGGCTGCAAGAGACAAGTTTACCTGGAGTGTGAGGTTAAGCTTTCCATGTTCCAACGATCTTGCGGCGTAGCTGAAGATTAGATTAAAGAAAAAGACTGTCGCACATTCCTATTTGCACGTGTCTAGCAGAGAGAGTGAGCCTTCAAAAACTCTAAGTTGAAATACCCTAGGAGTATGTTGACTAGTGCTTTAGACTGCACTGGCATTAGCGGGTATCAGGATGATTTGCATAATCCACCCACGTGTAGAACCTGAGGCAATAATTTCCTCTAAAAATCATACCACCCAACCCCCGCTCACATAAGCATCCGGGAAATGGCTCGTAAGAATTCCATGAATTTACTTACATGAATTTTGTCTTAAATGTCTAGATTGAAAATTGAGTTTTATTTATGGACGCTCTTTAACTGCTGTGGTCCTTAGCGTCCCATCCTATATTGGGCGTGAAAGACCGGTAATTTTGCTCAGAGGTCTCTTTATCAGCTTGAGGTTCTTTTACGTGCCGTAAATCCACGGCACGGGACCACCGACTTTACTTTCCTTCCAAAGGAAGCCATGCTAAGGATTTTAACGCCCGAAAAAAATCCATCGCCCTCCGCCGGGTTTGAACCCGCGTGCAGCATGGTAACCACTACACCACAGAGGACGACATGGAATATATAGAACTTTATATTAGATTTATCACATTGTGGTAAAATAAAACTTTAACCATTACAATATTGTGCATTTGTTCTAAACGAATTAAGAATTGATATTTAAATAATTTCGTTGGAATTGGTCCATAATATTCTCATACAGATCTTAGAGAAAATAAAAAAGAGAAATAGTAAAGGAGTTGATTTGATTATTCTTTACACCCACTGTCGTTATTCTGCACAGTAACACTTGACCTACCCCAGTTTACTGTGTCAGATATCATTTCTGCAAAACTATGGTAGTGAACTTTGAGATAAAAAGTACCGGAACAAAAATGTAGTACATGACATGTCACACTGTTCCATAGTACACCACCAGTCTATTCCAGTACAATCAACTTGCTATCAGCTACAACTTTTATAAAAATTAACTGCAACAAATGACCAGTAAAGTGCCATTTCCTGTCATACAGCGAAGCATTTCAATTCTTGAATTTTGTCCCAAAAAGGCTACATTTCTGTGACGACATTTTGCCAGCCGCGATGCATATCATCAAACGACTTTTATAAAATTTCAACTCGAATAGTACATATTAAGTTTCTTGTGAGCAATCTCTTTAAGGGAGCAACCAAAATGGTTTCAACAAGATGGTCCACAGCACACACTGCTAGAATTTCCATGGCAGTGGAATGCATGACTCTCTGTGAAAAGTCACCTCAGAGGCATTGTATGACTTCCAACATCCCCAGATTTCTTTGTCTGTGACTGCTTTCTCTGAGGGTGTTTGAAGAGCAAGGTTTATTCAAATCGAAAATGTTATTTGCGTCACAACTTAAGTTTCAATACCGAAGAATTTCATGTTAGGATAGTTGTTCATCCAATTTCTGATGTTTATGACCAAACCGTAGGTTTGAACACTCGGTGGAGGCCGATGGATTTTTTCGGGCCTAAAAAACCTTAGCATGGCTTCCTTGGAAGGGAGATAAAGCCGGTGATCCCGTGTCACAAATTAAGAACCATAGCAGTTAAAGAGCGTAAAATAAATAAATAAATAAATAAATAAAAAAACCGTAGGTCAACTTCAAATTTCCACACGGAAAAAAAATATTTCCTTATTAGAGGCGTAATGTGGTTTTTCCACGATCGGAGCTAAATGTCAGTTTGTATGTTACCAAAAACGCTGTAAAACATGTAGAAGGAGAATCAATATGCCGTTTAGCGTATTTTCTAAGTGGGAACTAGGCATGTTAGGTGTATACCAAATTTCATAATCTTATTCGGTTTGAAAATTCTTGTGTGAAAAGGTAATAGACACACACACAAAATCTGGTATGTTGCGTTCTCATTACTTTCTCTAACCATTAAGGTTTATTTTTACCTTTCTTCTACAAAGTATTCATACAAACATTTATTTTTCTATCTGCTTCATATTATCAGGATAATTGTTTGCAGAAATAGCTTCATTACGCATTTCGTAGTAGGCTCAAGAGGTATACAGGAGGCTGAAGCGGTAGTCTACTCTTTAGAAACCGAATTCTATTTGCTGCCATTGAAACTCCATACTTTTTGAATGACCACGAGAAACAAACGAATGGCGCCTTAGCAATGAAAAAAAACGAAAAGTGTTGTAGAATCGAAACCTGTTACAACACATATCTCAGAAGTGGTTAATAACACAAAAAGTGTATTTACATAAACTGCGTGTTTTATTGAGATTTATATTTTTGTCCGCTAAGTTTTGTCTTTATTGTGGTGCAGCGGTTATGGTCCAAGCTTCGGAAGGTCAGTACAGTTGGAGAGATAAATAGACATAAGTAGCGTCCTCGCCCAGCGAAAACACCAGAAGCACTATCGTCAGATAACCAGAATATTCTTGATGCTCCGCTTACCCCGGCTGTAGAACATTCTAGAATGCTCTGTAGAAATTTTCAACGGCTATGCATATAAGCGAGTGTTCTCGCGATATAGTGAACAAGCTAGGGAGTGCGTTTCTGATACAATTAAAGGTGCTATTCCCCGAGCGAGTTTGTGTCGACTGCTGTGACGTGCAGTGAGTGCTACTACCGCAAGAGATTAGAGAGGTCTGGTGTTCGACTCTTAAGCGGGTGAAGCTGACGTAAGAAGAGGCTACGTCCCGAAAAAAGTGAAGTGACATTGCGAACTAAGTAAGTAACTGACAAACTGGACAAAGTCAGAATATTATAAGGTTTTAAATTACAGCATACAATTCGTTCAGAATGAAAGAGCTATTCGAGAATTTTCAACATATACCTATTTTTTATTTGTTATGCGGATATATTTTAAACATATTGTATTTTAATCAAAATCGTTAGAGGCATTTTTAGGAGTATCAAAGACAGGGAAACAATTCCCAGGTAGATAAAGGGTAGCAGGGATGGTAAGATTAAAGTTTATTTACGGTGGAATATCACCGAGCGAGATGGCTCTGCGGTAACGGGTGATGCTCACATTCGGGAGGCCACGGGTTCGATTGCCGTCGACCCCTCACTCTGACGGGTTTTGCGAGGTTTTCCCTGGTCGGTAGACGAATGCTGGGTGGTTTCTCATCTACCACGGTTTCCTTTTCATAGTATCCCTTTCATTCGGTTTCCTTCTCACCTATCAGGTGCACCTCTATGCTTTTCGTGGCGTGTGGCGGTGTCGGACAGACACTGCGTTTGCTTGCTAAAAGGAAAGGGTACTAGAGGGCTGCTTGGTCGACGGGCCGTTCATCGCCCTTCCTAGGCAGCTCCAGCAGTGGAATGGGTCTTCCAGCCTGGAACTCTTAGACTTGCGCGCGTCTCTGTGGCCTGTAGCTTCCTGTGGTTCCTTCACTTCATCCTGGGGGTGGTAGCCCCAGTAGATGTATGTAGGTCACAGTGTGTGAGGTGTCCCCCTCCGTTATATGACCTATATCTGTACGGTGGAACCTTTTGGGTGTACTAGAGTATTTCCCTTGCTCACTACCTACAGGTCAGCGGCAGAGAAAGTAAAAATGCGAATAAACGTCAGTATCAGTTATTCAAGCAAAATAAAAACTTTCCAGAAATTATTCAATAGGAGTTTTATTAAATGTTACATTTCAGTAGCTTTTTGTATTGTACAAATTTGGAAAGTTCTGATGGCGACCTTCTTACCAAGCGAGCGTTTCCCTAAAAGCAATCACTGGCGCTATACACCACAGATCTGAAAGTACCACCTTCTTGTCAAGTATAATCTCTCACTTTTGGGACATTGCTCACAGAACAAGAGCTGTGAACAGTCAATTCGCATCATCACGCACAGTTGGGTTTTGGTTTCGCAGGTTATCCTCGCCGTTTTATGACATTGCTTATTTCACTCTTGATACTTTTCTCTGTTGAACACTTTTTGTAATTCAGGGAGCCTCAACACAAGCATTTCCTTTGAAATCTCCGTAACGAATTAAGCCATCTCCGAGTTATCCATTATTCATAGTTGGAATTCCTCAATACTCGGCATTCTAGCTCCAGTTCTTAAACATTTGACTATCGCACTTCAATTGAAATTGAGTTTTATTTATGGACGCTCTTTAACTGCTGTGGTCCTTAGCGTCCCATTCTATATTGAAAGACCGGTAATTTGATCAAAGACCTCTTTATCAGGCTTGAGGTTCTTTTACGTGCCGTAAATCTATAACACGGGACCACCGGCTTTACTTCCCTTCCGAAGGAAGCCATGCTAAGGATTTTTACGCCGGAAAAAATCCATCGCCTTCCGCTGGGACTGAATCCGCGACCTCGGGAATTAGAAGCTAGCATGGTTATCACTACACCACGGAGGACGACTATCGCAGTTCTCTTTGTATCTATAACGACATGTGTAATGTAGCTATTTCTGCAAAGGTTTATTTGGATTAAAATGAATTAGATAGAAAAATAATAAGAATAATTTCAATAGCCACTAATAATAATCGATAGCGGGTAGAGAAAGTCAACAGTTTAATTGTTGGCCTTTTAAAAATTTTCACCACAATTTACACTACACATCTGTAACAAATTAAACTCCAATTAGGTGTTCAAAATGCTCCCCATTTACAATCTGAAAGTGGCTAAGTCGAAGCGAGTTGAACATTTTCAGTCACTGCTGGTGGTATATCTCTGAACCTCATTTTAACTCTTCCACATTAACAGGTCTCTGCATTTCAAATATCCCCATAAAAACTAATCAAGTGAGAGAGATCTGTTCCCACAGCAACCAAGCCTTATGTATGAGACAAAATTGTTCATGCAAATAAGTAGGATAACTACCTTGCAGAAAAATCGAAAAAATAATATGTTGCTATTTAAAATTTCTGTCAGCGACGTCACACGCAGTACAATAATGGCTTTTTTCTAAAATTTTCCTTTCAAAATATTAAATGTGACGCGCCCGAGCATGCTTAAAAAATTAATTAATTTTATATTTATTTACGGTATTTCTTACTTATGAGAGACGCTGTATAGAGTTAATTACATTCGGTGGTAAATATAAGAAAAGGAGGGAGTTGATCGAGATATCAGTAAGGCGGATCGTTGTTTCCAGAAAACGAAGGTCTCTGCCGCGCAATCACAACTTGGGGATGATGGACCCGTGGGAAGGCTCTGTGGGGGTAGCAGTGCCACCTGGTGAGAGCAGCCACTTGTGGGTGAACAGGGGTGACGCTACCCCTCGTGAAAAGGGTGAATTATCTAATTAAATAGTCGTTTCCCCATGTTAACTTTTTGTAAGGGTTTACTGTGTAAATTGGTAGGTTGGCGGGGCGGGGCGGGTCTCTGTGGCATATTGAGTGCTTGTTTCATCCAGGGGAGATGATATTAAATGATTATAACCTTGAAACTCCCAATCAGCCAATCTAACCGTATAATTTATGCACATGGAAGCTCCTGATGACACGCAGACTTTAACCATATGGAGCATCCTGTCCACATAATTTGTCTCTTATAACACGGTATTAAGAGTAGCATTATTAAATACACCTTATTTATTAAAACAATAACAACTCTCCTTATTTACGGGCTGCCATCAACGAAGGAGTAAAACAGACTAATTATAAATGAAATATGTACAGCAAAAATATTCATTTTTTTTAAAATAAATGTTATTTATTAAATAGATGTTAATAAACTAAATAGAAAAACAAATTAATTAGAAAAACAATAAAAAAGTAAATTAAATATAAAAACAATCTGATGTGTTACACTCACATGTCTTTTACTACCCTCTATCATTTATTATTGAGTATACAAACTATTCTGTCCATCTATTTCATTTTAATCGAGATAAGCCTTTGCAGAAGTAGTCACATTACACATCTCGCTATAGAAGAAAGGAAACAGCGATAGTCAAATATTTTAGAACGCTGTATATGGATTTAAACTTCTATACTCTCAGTATGTTATCGCGAGAAACAACTGAAAATTGACAGGACAAGGATGACTGTATTGAACATTTGGAAGCATTAATAGCAGATAGTTCGGAAATGGCTTATGCCACAAAAAAGTTATTTGAAACCTACTGTGTGTTTTAAAGAGATCTACATTTCTTGTGAAGTACGTTTTCGTCTATCACTTAACGTTTAGTAGTTATACAAGGTTATACAGAATGTAGAGTTCACAAGTTATTTCCAGAAAATTCAAGATATATATTTTATTTGTTATCTAAATATCTTTAACATGTGGCATTTTAATCAAAATGTTAGAGCCACTTTTTAGAAAATAAAATATTTCGAAAAACGTTCCATGTAAACAGAAGTTTGGGTGGGGGTATTTTCTTGAAAAGCTTCGTGTCGCATCTTTGGAGGGTACTGGACTTAAATATCAAGTTTGGCATTTATCCGAGGTTTCGTTTTTGAGTTATGATGTTCAATGAAACACATATACGGACATTTTCTAAACAAATTTTATTCATAGGACCTCAAAACATGTATTCACTTGAAATCTCGGTATGGAAATTTTTGGGTTGAATGCAATACCCTCTCTACCTACTATGTACGTGGTAGAGAAAGTAAAAATGCTAAAAATGAGTATTATACAAATGGTTTCTGCTAAGGGCAATTGATCCTCTTATTGCAGGTATAACATATTTTATTTTGTCCTTCAATCCAAATGTTTTCCAGGGTTAAAAACATAGAGGTATGATACCTCGAGCTGCGACCATCAGGCAAATTACTCAGCATGCTGGGACTTGATTCTAAACAGCCAAAACTGGCCAAGCTTGGACACTGGAAGTACGTGTGCTAAGAGATAAGGTGTTTATGTAAATTTTCTTTAAATATATGTGGTGCTTGAGCACTTGTGTGTATGTGTGTGTGATTCAGAGTATTTTTCATTTTATATGTATGTATATAGTGTGTGATTATAAATAGTTTTCTGGTCGATTCTGCAAGTGACGTTTACAGATCAGATATTTTTCTAGAGAGCACCTACGATCTTATGACTCATGCGATTGTGTTATACAGTTAATGTAATACTGAGTACTTAATAAATATCACCACTACTGCTACTTCCATGTGGGTTGAAGTATGGGATTGTGAGTGTGTAAATATTTTTCTCTTTATTCACTTCCTCTGGTTGTCCCTTACGCGTTTCAAACCTCGGTAGGGTGGGTGATATTATATCCTATTTTGTTGCATTCATGTCAATTCGTCTTGTGCTACCAGATAGTGAACCTGGTCGGCAATCATAGTGATTGTGAGAGTTGTGCCGTGCTTCATGAGGGCAGGATCCCAAGTGTTTCATCGCCGACAGAGGCTGTTGTCTTGAGATGTACCCGGAGGGGATAATAATTAGCTGTCATTTTTATAGACTCACGCAACCGAGTGAGATGGCTACGCGGTAACGCGAGAAGCGCACATTCGGGAGGTCCCGGGCTCGATTCTCGTCGACCACCCACTTTGACCTTGCAGTTTTCGTGGTTATCCCTTGCGAGACGAGTGCAGTGGCGTTTTCTCATTAACACATTTTCTTTCCATCATTTCCCTTTCGTCCCATTTCCTTTTCATCTTTCAGGTTTGCTTCTAGGTTTCGTGGTGTATGGCGGTGCCGGACAGAAGGTGCGGATACTTGTTCAAAGGAAGGAGTACTCCTTGTGGATACTAGAGGGCTGCTTGGTCAATGGGTGGTTCATCGCACTCTCTAGGCAGCTCCAGCTATGGGAACCTGAAACTGTTAATGGAGTTCCGCTTGTCTCTATGAGACCTGTCTGCCTGCGACATGTAGCTACCTGTGGTTCCTTCACTTCATTTCTTCCTCCTGGGGATGTTAGCCACAATAGATCTATGTAGTTCACAAGGTGTCCCACTGCTTTGCATAACCTGTACCTATATAGACTCACGGTGTTACTGGCTTGTATTCCTTGAACAGTTCAATGCTGAGTCCTTTCTGAGGAAGTTTAGCCCAGGCACGTACCTCTCTCTCTCTCAGTGTCTTCCTTATACATCGAACGTTATACTGCAGTACGAGAATTCTTCATTGAATTGTGTTGTGCTAAATCTAAAACCTTTAAGGATTTATTCATCTCAGTAAAGCCTGTTTAAGGTAGATTCTTCTGTTTACATTACGCCAGTCACGATACATTTTTGCAATAGATTTCAAATTAAACACCGAATGTAGTTACACCCATAAAGGTCACCCTTGTTTTAACTCTGTTTTACAGCCGGATCTCGCTCATCGTTATCTGCGAAATAGCACTTCCTCCCGCCCCAGCGGTATCCGGTTTCGCGACCTTCTTGTTGCACGTGAGCTCCGACTGCCTCATGTGGAGCGGTTCTCTTTCGGACGTTGTCCTCGGTGGGCAACTCCAGCGTGCCCAGTTTGACCTACTAGCACTTTCGGACAATGCGCGCTCCTCTACCACACCGTCAGTGTTTTGTCAACTTTTCGCCGAGCTTCAGGGAAGTTACCGGAACTACACCCCGATGGTTCCCAGGTGGGTGGTGCTACACGTTGCGGTTTCGTTCTTAACGGTGCGACTTACCGGTATCGCCTCTTGGACGTCAGCTCCGTTTTTACCGCCGAGCTCTCTGCCATCTTTTATTTCCTACATTTTATTTCCACTTTAGATCCAGGGTGTTTTCTTATCTGCTCCGAATCTTTGAGCGCTCTTCAAGCATTGCAACAGTTTCTCGGCTCCTCCACCCTCGTCTCCCAGTTGCTTTGTCGCGGATACCAGTTAATTTTTATCTGGACCCCCGACTATGCGGGCATTGCCGGCAATGAGGAGGCAGATGCGGCTGCAAAGTCCGCCTGCCATTTGTCGGAGTTTTCCATAGCGACTGTGCCGTACAGAGATGTGTAGCAGTGCTTCCGGCGTAATATGTTTGTGGCCTGGCAAGAGTCATGGGAGGCGTTGAGTGGCACACAACTGCGCACTATTAGAGACACCGTCCAACCCTGGTCCACTTCTTGCATGGAATCCGGCGAGCTGAAGTTATTCTGATTCGTCTACGCCTGGGTCATACCCGCGCCCCTGTTTGTCCGACATGCAACCTACGCCTCTCCGTCTCGCATATTTTACTTGATTGTCCGATAATGCTCGTGAGCGCCGGTTCTTTGGCCTAGGTCCTACCCTGCGTTTTGTTTTAGGCGATGACCCCGTGGCTGTCGATCAGACACTTCGGTTTGTTTTAACTATTGGATTTCATACGCAGGTGTAAGTTGCTTTTATCCTTTTTATCTTCCGTTTTTACCTTTTTAATACATCACTTTTAGGTTTTTATGGTTTTAAGCTTTGACCTCAGGCCTGTATAGTATTTCTGCTTCCTATAAGATTTTTAGGTTTTAATGGTTTTAGGATTTGACCTCGGACCCTAATGACCTAGTTGTCGACGGCCTTAAACCCCACTCACTCGCTCACTCACTCACTTACACCCAAAATGGAGAAGCAAATTTTATCCACAGGTCGTAACAAAACACTTACCAGAATGAAAGTACGCAACGTAGAATACTTCGAAAACGCTAACGTTAGAATTCCAACTGTGTTTTAATGACCTCTAAATGTTTCCTGCAGAAAGTTTTTAACTAATTCTTCGAGTTTCGTAATGAATAAAATCAATGGACATCCAATCCAATTAAAAACATCACAGGCTGTTCATGCAGATATATACATTTTATCAGTGATGCAAATATCTGAAACATACCACGTTTTAATAAACATCGTTAGTTATTTTTGAGAAAATAAAAAATAACGAAACATTTTCCATGTAAATGGTAGCTTGGGTGGGGCGATTTTCTTTAAAATGAAAGATGCTGACCTAAAATTTCAAGTTTGGTGTTTTATGGCTTTTCGTTTAAATGACAAGTATGTTTATGATATTGCATGTATAGTAAAATGTATATCTTGAATTTTCTGCAACCTCTTCATTCTGAATTAATTATATTTACTTGTATATATCTAACTAGCAAACCATGACATAAACAGAAACTACTGCAAAATATGTAGCTCTCATTAAAACACACAACTTTTGCAAATAGATTTGTTGCAAAACGAATCATATCTGAGATATTTTCCGTTACTGGTTGGAATTTGAAGTCCAGCACATAGCGACCCGCTGAGCCTCCTGTATCCCTCTTGTATCTACAACGAAATTTGTAATCAAACTACCTATTTCGACGAACCTTTATCTCGATTACATGTTCTTGGATTAATGAAATGTATTTCAGCCGGGGACGAGCCAGGTTCCTGGATTGAGGAAATATATTCCAGCCGGGGACGAGACGGCTTCCTGGATTAACGAAATATATTCCAGCCGGGGACGAGACGGCTTCCTGGATTAAGGAAATATATTCCAGCCGGGGACGAGACGGCTTCCTGGATTAAGGAAATATATTCCAGCCGGGGACGAGACGGCTTCCTGGATTAACGAAATATATTCCAGCCGGGGACGAGCCAGGTTCCTGGATTAACGAAGTATATTCCAGCCTGTGACGAGACGAGTTCCTGGATTAAGGAAATATATTGCAGCCGGGGACGAGACGGCTTCCTGGATTAACGAAATATATTCCAGCCGGGGACGAGACGGCTTCCTGGATTAACGAAATATATTCCAGCCGGGGACGAGCCAGGTTCCTGGATTAACGAAGTATATTCCAGCCTGTGACGAGACGAGTTCCTGGATTAAGGAAATATATTCCAGTCGGGGACGAGACGGCTTCCTGGATTAACGAAATATATTCCAGCCGGGGACGAGACGGCTTCCTGGATTAACGAAATATATTCCAGCCGGGGACGAGACATTACTGGGTTAACGGAACGTATTCCAACCGGGATGAGACGGGTTCCTGGATTAACAAAATATGTTGTAACCGGGGACAAAGCGGGTTCCTGGAATGTATTCCAGCCGGGGAAGAGGCGAGTTCACAGATTAATGAAATGTATTCCAACCGGGGAGGACAAGACGGGTTCCTGGATTAACGAAAGTATTTCAGCCGGGGACGAGACGGGTTGTTTATTTACAAACCCGGAGACCGAGGCGCTTCCCCGTCCTGAATCAAGTGTTTATATGACGAGTTGCTAATTTTCAGATATTCTTGACATGGTACCATAGATCTGAGGTTCGAATCTCGTTCCTCCCGAACTCCAACGATGTACAAGGGGCATTTTTTTGAATAGGCCTGAGGCTGAGTGGCGTGGAGCTGGTCTTGAGGAACGCGATTGTTAACAATGCGATGAGAGCGGAACAATAGCGGCCCATTTCTGAATGGTGAGAGCATTTTACCGACTTGGCAGCCACAAACACTACTAAATGTAACTTTTCCCAAGCCAGAACAGAGTGCAGAAAAGTGAGGGAGAGAGGTTCAAGTGGTCGGTCAGCCATTGTGATGCGAGTTTAGGCAGGGGATGGATGACTCCACGCTATGAATCATTCATTACAGAGAGGGAACATATGTTGCAATGTGCTTCCTCAAAACGGTTCAGGAACTCCTATACAAGAGGATTGGAAAAAAACAACAATCAAATTCACTGATTAGAAAAAAATAACAAATGAGGCTCTTTTAATGATATACAGGGGTTTTCGTAACTAACACATTTACACTAACATTATAAACAGAGAAAAAAATGTGTGTGTATGTAGGGTAATCTCAAAAACAACTCAACCGATTTTGATAATTCTTTCACCATTGAAAAAAACCAATTATTTCTGACGGACATGGGTCTATAAAGCATTTTCTATTTTCATTTCATAAATTACTAAACGATTAAAACGATTTTACAAAGCCCTTGTACTTGAATACGAACTTATTGGAGTTATAAAAGTACATGTTTATGAAGAAGGCCTTGACTTTAGTTGAGAAGGCCATGAAATAGAAAAAACAGTTGTTCCTCCACAGAGTATAAATAGTTGCTGGACTCCACAGAGTATAACAACAAAGGCCGGTTACATTTTATGGCGAGCAATCTACATAGAGGGCCATGATGTAACACTTCAACAAGAGTTTAAAAAGCGACAATCGGTTCTGTGTTGTATTTGTTTCTTTAATTGCAATTTACTGCAGATGTGTATGAATTGAAACAGTGCCATAACCTCTGAATAACCTTTATGCTAATTCTGTAAATGTGTGCACTGAAGTTTATATAGGGTCTTTCAACAAGAGTGTCCTATCTTTGAACTTAAATAAAACACGTTCTATAAATGATAGAGGTTTATTTCCTTTTTATTTTGCAACATAATTAATGTCATTACGTTTGGAAGAGAACATCAGTTAAGTGACCGCCGCGACTTCGTTGGGTTGCGCGTATACGGTTGACCCAATTTTCAATGACAGAAGAACGTAAATTAGGTCCAACTTCACGAATAACGCGCGTGATGTTATTCATAAGATCATTTACTGTTTCTGGCTTCTTGACATAAACTCGATATTTAAAATAACCCCACAAGAAGCAATTCAACGGCGTGAAATCACATGACCTCGAGGGCCAGTTAACATCACCACCACGGGAAATGATGAGACCTCTGAACTTCTCCTTCAAAAGATCGATTGTTTCGAGAGCAGTGACATGTGGCACCATCTTGCTGGAAACAGATTTTCTGAGATCCATACCATCCAATCGAGACCAAACATAGTCTCTTATAAGAGCCAGGTATCTTTTTCCATTGACAGTTAGAGCTTCTCCATCTTCATCTTGGGAAAAATATGGACCAATGATTCCACCATACCAAAATCCACACCACACACTAACCTTTTGGGGATGAATTGGTCGTTCTTGAATCTACATTGGATTGTGATTGCTCCAATAGCGGCAATTTTGTTTGTTAACACAACCATCTATCCAAAAGTGGGCTTCGTCGCTGAAGATGATTTTTCGACAAAATTCGGGTCAACTTCCAATTGCTCCATAGCCATGTCAGCGAATACACGGCGCAACCTGTGGTCGTTGGGCTTTAGTTCTTGAGTTAACACCATTTTGTAAGGGTGAAACTTCAAGTCAAGATGCAGAATTCGCCAAGTTGTGGTCGGCGAAAGCCCCAATTTTTGCGCTCGATGAGCAATTGATTTGTTTCCGTTCTCGCTTACACTCTCACGAACGGCGCCTATGTTTTCGTTGGAGCGCTTACGTCGATTACGTACGGGCGTTCTTTGATCGCTGACAGAACCACTTCTTTCAAATTTATCGATCAAACGCCGAATCGTTCTCTCGCAGGGACGATTATGCACACCGTAAACTTCACGCAATACACGGAAAGTTTGGCGAACAGATGATCCATTTTGATAATACATTTTAACAATTTCTACGCGTTGCTGAATGCTGTAACGTTCCATGGCTATTTGTTAATAACAATTGTAACCAAATGAAACTGCTGTAACTCAATAACAACGGCAGCTGCCACATGTTAAAGATAGGACACACTTCTTGAAAGACCCTATAATGGCCCTCATGTAAGAAAGGTTGCAATATTTCCTTTGTACTTAGGTTGTAATCAAGCAGATTTAATTTACAATTAAGTAATTGTATAAAGAGAGAAAACTGCTAACATTAGAAGTCAATGAAAGGATATTTTATATTAACTGAGAAGATTATTTTTCTCGATGGTCACAGGCTATGAGTCCTTTCCTAAGAGGTTAAATTGCTGGTATGGGAGTGCGGAATCTTATTTCGTTGTATATGTTAAGGGTTTATGCACTGTGTGAAAATTATGTAGCTTTTGTTATTAAATAACTATGGGACCAAAAAAGGTACAAAGGTTTAAAATTTCATCTACTATAATTACCTAACAAGCTGTTGAACCTTTCAGATCGAGGATTGTTCCACCACCAAAGGGTACTTATTGACTGTAAGCGCATTTCCAGAACTTGGAAGACTGTCGGGGAAGAGGTTAAGGAAGTCAGACATTCCGTCGATGTTACACAGCCTTTTGCGTGAATATCGGGGGATTCTTCATCCGTTATTTGGAATAATCAGGACTAAAATAAAATTGAGTTTTATTTATGGACGCTCTTTAACTACTATGGTCCTTAGCGTCCCATTCTATATTGGGCGTGAAAGATCGGTAATTTTGCTGAGAGGTCTCTTCATCAGGCTTGAGGTTCTTTTAAATCTACGACACGCTACCTTCGGTTTAACTTCCCTTCCGAATGAAGTCATGCTAAGGATTTTTACGCCCGACCTTGGGAACTGGAGGCTAGCATGGTAACCACTACACATAATCGGGACTGTACGAAGCTACAATTATAAGGAGTAAAGGGGAGGATTCACCATAAAAATCCTCTAGACCATTGTACAAACATTTCACAAAGAAGGGAGGGGTAAGTGAAATTAATTAGTTAACTAATTAATTCGTCCCTGGAGTTTAAAATGCTAACTGTGGAACGTCGAATGAGTCGGCTGGTAATATTATGAAATCATTTTTACTTTCTCTACAACACATCTATAGTAAGTAGAGGAAGTATTTCATTCCATCCAAAAATTCGATATCCAGACTTCACCGCAAACACACAAAAAGTGCAATAAATACCAAAACTGCCATATAAGTTTAGCATATTGTGACATTCAAGAAAATGCTCTCACCACAGATTACCCTTTACAGGAACTTATACTTTTTCTCAAAATCGTTATTCATTTTTTTTATGTCCTGGACATGCAAAGAGAATGGAATGCGCCACATAGCAACCAGCGTTAAAATTTTTGGCTATCGCTTAAAAGCTACCATATTCCCCTTGCATCTACAAGAAAATTACCAATAAGATTGACATCTCGATATCTCGATTAACATGAAGCATATGGAGAATAGGCGTTTGTAAAATTAGATTGTACAAGAGTAGAGAAAGTCATGTGAGTGTAACACATCAGATTTTTTAGTTGAGTGAACCATTTTCAAGATGTTGCTTGTTATCCCCTTAAATTTTCCAATACTTATACTTTTTTCTCAAATTCGTTATTCATTTTTTTTGTCCTGGTAATGCAAAGAGAATGGGAATACTCCACATAGCAACCAGCTCTTAAAATATTTGACTATCGCTTAAACGCTAGCAATTCCCCTTGCATCCACAAGAAAATTAGCAATAAGATTAACATCTCGATATCTCGATTAACATGAAGCACATGGAGAATAAGCGTTTGTAAAAATAGTTTGTACAAGAGTAGAGAAAGGCATGTGTGTAACACATCAGTTTTTTTTAATCACATCAAATTTAATGCTTTGAGGTCTTCAGGAGCTTATTCTATCTCTGCTATGTCCGTGTTTGAATTTTGTTTGGGAAATAGATTTTCGACATTCATTGAAGTGTCTTCTTGAGTACGTCTTCTGTTATCATCATCATTATCAGAGTTTCAATACTTTCAGTTTCTGTTAAAAATATGATAGGAATAAAAGTTTTTCTTCACACACAATTTGAGACACAAGTCAAGAATTGCTGTTCCCATAGCAACCAAACTGTTTGTATGAAACAAATGAAATGTTGCGGCAACGAAAGGAAAAATCTGTTTACTTCTTCTAACATCTACTTATAGCAGATAAACAGTTTATGCTGCTGCGCCCAAGTGTCCAATCGCTGTGTAACATCAGGCAGGCAATCTATGAAAAATGATTTTAGTGGAACTGTGACTAAACCGGATCCGTAGTAAGAACTTTTTTGGTGTTATGCAGGTATGCAATATGTTAATGTTGGAAAAAAAATAAATTTGAGTTTTATTTATGGACGCCCTTTAATTACTACGGTTGTTTTGAACGATTTTATGAAATTCTGTGAAAAATATCCGACTTTCGTAATTAAGCATGTGAATTTGATACAGGCGAGTTTATCGGCGTATCAATGGCAAGCATTGATCCTGCAAGAAGTGGAAAAGTGCAAAACCGGCTATTATTGACACCAGGGAAAACTAGGAAGCGTAAGTACAGTGTGACGAGTTCATACGAAGTGCAATACGCCGAAAAGTGCTTCAGTTTTTCGGAAGAAATGAACCAGCAACTGTACGGAACGTGTTAACTTCTGTCAATGATGATCCTGATCTGCCCAATTGCAGATAAAGAAGCTGCAATAAAATCCTGCGCGAAATAGGCTTCGATTTTGTAAAAAGAAATAGAAAAACCCAGTTGTTGACCTCGATATTTTTTTGTGGCGCAGAGATTATTTGAGGAAAATTGCTGCATATGGGAAGCAGGGGCGTAAGTAACATTTCCTGGATGATACCTGGCTGAACAAGGGACATACAACCTCCAAGGTGCGGGTGGACTCCACTTTCAAAAGGAAACAGTAAACATTCCTTTCAGGATTAAGTATTGGACTAAAAAATTCGACAGGAAAAAAATTCTTATTTCTGCACATCTGAAGTGATTACGGGTTTTTAGAGGGTGGGGAGCTATTGATGGAGTCAACGAAAACTAATCACGAGGAGATGACCGGTGATGTTTTCAAGAATATCTTACCTTCACTTGCACCGAATAGTGTAAGTGTTATGGACAATGCCTCCTATCACTGTGAAATTAGAGCGTATTTCCAATAGATCGTGGCTTAAAAAGGACATAATCCGGTGGATGGAGCAAAAGAGTCTTCACTTTGAAAAGGTCATTGTGAAAGATGAGCTTATTCGTATAATCAGAAATGCCAACCTGCATAAAAGATATGCTTTGTTGACACTATGGCGGAGGAATCTGGCCACACAGCGCTTATCACTGTGTTTTAGATCCTATCGAGTCAGTATGGGCCGAGTTACGGGCCATATTGCCAGAAACAACACAGCTTTTAAGCTCCCCAAAGTACGAAGGCTAATGGTGAAGGAATAAGGTTGGTTACACCGAAAATGTGGCGGTCATTCATATGTCACATGAAAGAAGAGGGACGAACATTCTGGGAAGTGGATGGGCTGAGTGACTTCATTGCTGATCGTCTGGTGATTAATCCCAGCAGCAGCATGGAGGAGGAGGGGAAAGAAGATGAATCTGGAAGGAATTCAGCCCCTCCCATCTGATTAGGTAAGGTTATCTAACAAAATGAAAAACTAAAATTCTGAAATTATGTTATGTCGGCCACAAGCGACCGATCAAGCTGGCCAACATTATTATGTTATATAGTTTTTGACATACCACTTGGACGTTTTGATGCTTTAATAATGAGTGATATACCTACCAGTAGTGTTTACTGTTGTATTCATGCCATCAATTATTATTGATCTTGCTACATTAATAATGATTTTATTGCTTATCGGCTCTTTTACAAGGGGGGTAATGGAATGAGTCGGGATAATGGCAGTCGATTAGTCAATCATTTATTTTGGCGCCTACAACCAACCAGTCAGAGCGATGACTGGATAGGAATACATTTTACTCGATGTTTGCGTGAGTACAAATTCTTAGCGTGCGGACAGTATTCCTATATTGTTGCAAATGAGTATAGTCGTTGAAACTTGGACCAGAAGTGCTGCTTATGCGGGGTTTGCGAAAGTTATGAAATGCTGCTGAACTAAGGTAATTAGGATGCACTTAACGTAACAAGAATGACTCTCGATTGGTAGTTGGTTTTACTGGTTCACGCCGATTGGTTCTAATTACCAGTGATGTCAAAGTTAACGTAAGGTGAAGGAAAAGTTTGGAATTGCCAAACTCTTAAGTTACGTCGCGTTAAGTCAAATTAAGTCGACCCTAAATAGGTCTATATAATACAGTGTGTTAGACTTTCACATTACGTCGTCTTAAATCACGTTGCGCTAAGTTGGTTGTAATCCCTTATTATTTTCGGGTCATTACGGTATATAACGGATATATCTGAAATTGTAATATGTAGACAAATTCGTGCGAGTGTGACGTATCAATTTTTTACTTTCTCTACTACGTATAGTAAGATGGGGAAGTATTTTTTCCACCCAAAAATTCGAGAGATTTCACCGGAAATATATGTTTTGAGGCCCCCTGAATCCAAAAAAAGCATTTTTGGGAACATGTCTGTGTGTGTGTGTGTCTGTGGACAGCATAACTCAGAAACGAACAGTCGGATAAACACCAACCTTGGTATTTAGGTTCAGTATCTTCCAGAGATGCGACACGAAGGTTTTCAAGAAAATCACCCCACCCCAGATTATCCTTTACATGGAACAGTTTTCGAAAATTTTAATTCTCTCAAAAATGGTTAACGATTTTGATTAAAATATCATATATTTAAGATATTTTCACGACAAATGAAATGTATATCTTGAATTTATTGGGAATGTCTCCAAAAGTATTCTTCATTGTGAACGACTTTTGCATAACTGGTAAACCATAAGAGATAGAGAAAATTTTACTACACAAAAAATGTAGATCGCATTAAATACACAATTTATGTCATATACATTTTTGTTGTTGAGTGAACCATTTTCGAGATATTGCTTGTTATTCCCTTAAATTTTTCAATACTTATACTTTTTCTCAAATTCGTTATTCATTTTTTTTTGTGCTGGTAATACAAAGAGAATGGAATACTCCACATAGCAACCAGCGCTTAAAATATTTGACTATCGCTTAAAGCCTAGCAATTCCCCTTGCATCTACAAGAAAATTAGCAATAAGATTAACATCTCGATTAACATGAAGCATATGGAGAATAAACGTTTGTACAAGAGTAGAGAAAGTCATGTAAGTGTAACACATCAGATGTTTATGCTTACACTTCAAAGTGATAGTTTAACAATATTTTATAAATAAACATGTCTTGGAGCTATAAAATGTTTGTATTGTAGCTCGTATATCTTGTTTTAAAATGCAAACTTAAAATTTACTCAGCCCTTTTTGTTTGATTCATAGACAAGCCTGTACACAGACTGTTTATGTAATATGTGAGAATAAGTGAAATCATTGGGATGTTCGCAAACTCAGACAAGAGGCAGGCAGCTATGTGAGCGTCTGTCATTTCTTTCTCTCGCCATGAATCTCTTTCGCTGCGGTGTTCACGAGAAGCCGAGAATAAAACCAGCAGATGGAAAAATCTTCTCAATGACGTGCATGACACTCAACCATACAGATCCACAGTCTTGAATGAGTGGAAGAAAACTCCTCGCAAGGACAAGGCAGTTTTTTCAAACATTACAAGATCCTAGATCTTCATAAAGAGTAACATGACTGCAACTTCTTTGCGGCTTTTTAACAAGGTGCTCCAAACGACTTGTTCATATGCACCGGCTTCATATTTTGCAATCCGTTACTTTAATGGTTTTTTTAATTTATTTATTCAGAAGAATACCATTTTATTGAAATTCCTTTACTCTTATACCGATATTATACAGTTAGATTAGACGACTGTTCAACGGCTTTGGAACTGAGCAACAGTTGCCGCATCTGTCGCTAGGTTCGTTCCCAATCTCAAGACAAACCATGCCGTTAGTTAAATATACTATGGATTTGTCCAGTTTTTCAACTGTCACTGTTTTAAGCTCTTAACTGTCATTGCTTCGTTTTTATGTAGCTCACCTTCACTGGGAGTTCACTCCACTACTTTGTGGCGTAGCGTCTTCACTTCATTTGAGAGTCGAACACAAGACCTCCACAACCCGTCGCTCCGCACTGCACGTCACAACAGTCGTCCCCAACTCCCTCGGAGAATCGCTCTTGATGTCGCACCAGAGACGCTCGCTTACTGTCTGACTCAACAACTCTGCTCACAGTCGACTCGACAGTGCGAGAACGCTAGCTTATATAGTCTGTGGAATCTTTTCACAATGTTCTTGAACGTTCTGGAACTATTTCGACACACTTTCTGGAGGAGGGGTTAGAAGAAGCTTCCCGAAGGTTCTAGTTATCCTCGATAGCGCGCCCCTTGTTTACGCTGGCGAGCGGCGATTATCTTGTTTACTCCGACAGCCCGGCGCCGACTTCCAATAACCTTGGACCATAGCCGCTGCGTAACAATACCTTCTAAGAGGTATTTTTACTTTATGTATCACACAGGTATCTATGTTAGGTAAAGGAAGTACCCATTGCTTTCCACCCAAAGCTCCATACAGAGGTTTCATCGGAAATACATATTCTGACGTCCCGTTAGCCAAATTCATTTATTTTTTAAAAAATGTGGTCCGTGCGTGTGTAGGTATGTCTGTGTACAGCATGACTCAAAGCGAAATCTCAAATAAATACCAAACTTCGTATATAAGTAGAGCAGCTTCCAAGAATGGAACAAAAAATAATAAAATACACCTGTGATATATCATCTTGGCATTTGGTTGCCTAAACCAGGACGTACATATATTTCAAATTTATTCTTTATTAATTAATACTTATTGCATCATTTCTTTCTATTTATAATTCTTCAGACATATTCTTAACATATTAAACTAAAATAATGACAAATAATAAAATAAACAAAATAAAAATTGCATTAAGGTAATTAATTCTGATATTTCCCACTATATTCTAACCTAATATAAACATTTAACTACTGTTATCCAGCAGCATTAGATACTGTAACCAGCAACCCCCTTAACCTAATTTTACTTTATTTATTTAATATTTTATTAATTAATTTAGTTTAATTTTTTAATATTTTATTTCATATTTTACTTCACCTTAATTTCATTTAAATATTCTAACTAGTTATTTAACAATTCCATTTACTAAATGTCCCAGAAGTCTGGTCCAAGAACTGAGCCCTGGGGACTCTCTAATACCTCTAATACCGTTTACATATATTCTTATATGTTTACAATAATCCTTTAAAATTTCATAATAAGTGAATCTAGATAGGTTTACATCGTAATCTTTAAAACAATGCAGGCCACCAGAGATTATCAAACGCTCCAGATATGTCAACTAGGATATATTGCGTTTGATTCTTCTGTTGTAAGTATAAGTTCCTAATTGCATCCTCGGTAGAGCTGCCCTTCCGAAAACCGCATTGTCCTTCATTCATCCCAATTATTACCCTAAATTCTCTTATCCTTTTACAAATTAATCACTCAAATATTTTCCCCATGATTTTAAGCAGGCAAATTCGTCTATAAATTTTAGTTTCCAAGGATAGGACAGAAATATTTTCACAAACATTTTCTCACAACAAACTACCCTTACATGAATACATCCTTCCCATAAACGCTGCAACGATTTTAATTAAAATGTTATTTCTTTGAGATATTTCCATACCTATCATCCTGAATATCCTGTAAAGAGCCTGTGAAGTGCTCTTTATTCTGATTGAGTGTTATAGAGTTTTGTGTAATAGGACAGCATAAGAGAGAGGCAAAAATATACAAAAGTATAGCTCTCGCTAAAACACACAATTTATGTAGAATCAAAAGCTTTGTGATAATAGCCTATCAGAGATATTATTGCCATGGTTTTAATTTTCTGATACTTCACCATACATGTTTTGAAGCACCATGTCAGCATTCTTTTGTTTCTCGCAATGTTATGCAGATAGAATGGAATTTCAAGACCAGTGTAATATAATGACCCGTTTTTAAAGATTTGATTATTGCTTCAGGCTTCTATGTTGCGCTTATATCTATAATGAGAAGTGTAATGAAACCATTCCTGTAAAAACCTTACTTATTAATATATCTAAAGTAGGTAGAAAATGGCAATAGAGGGGTAGAGAAACTCATATGAATGTAACACATTGCAGTTTTACTACATAGTAGGCAGAGAAAGTATTGCACTCAACCCAAAAATTCGATACAGATGTTTCACCGGAAACAAATGTTTTGAGACCACCTGAATAAAAAAAAATTAGCATGCGCGCGTGTCTATGAACAGAATAACTTAAAAGCGAAAAGTCGGAGAAATACCAAAATTAGTATTTAATTTCAGCACCTTGCAAAGATGCGACCAGAAGATTTTCAAGAAAATCCCCTCATCCCAAACTACCCTTTATATGGAACACTTTTCAACATTTTTAATTTTTTTAAAAAAATGGCTTTAGTGATTTTGATTAAAATTCCATATATTAAAGATACATGATGACTAATAAATAAAAGAGGGCAGAAAAAGTTAGTGAACACAACACATTACATTTTTCTTTATCATATGTATGTGAAATACAAAAAGGTACCAGACAAAATTTAATGAAATATTTGTATTTCTAAGTACTAAGAGCCTATTATTTAAGTTTACGAGAATCTCTTTTAACTATTATAGGGCCTGGATCATCTCGACAGAAGGCTCCCGTATGGTAAGTACACAGCTGCTAACCTTTATTTGAACTCTCACTTTGCATTTGTGTTATCTTGCTTTAAATGTAATGCTCATAAGATGTGATTGTGCAAAACTTAACTTCGCTTTAACTTAGTACGCGTATCGCATCGGTTACAGTAAATTCGTTGTCTCATCGGAGTGCCAGAGAGATGTGTAGTCGCCTTCCTGGGCAATCTATTCTGTGAATGAAACTTAAGGTGGTGCTACTGAAACATCCAATGCATATTTACCTAAAGGCTGAGAAAAACCAGGAAACGATACAAATCATATTCAGTAGTATAAGTACGCAAAATAAGGTTTAGCGGACAAAATATTGAGTGAATCCGCTAAAACTTTTGTGTACGTGGTGCATACATTAGTTTTTAGTGAAAGCTATCTACATCTATAAAATAAAAAAAATTAATGTAATATAAGTACTGTATAAACATAAAAGTCATTTGTTGACATATTCATAGCCGTCTGAATCTTACACCCTGAACAGTACCAACGCCTCCTAGGAAGCGTTGACCGTAACAATACGAGATGCGGATGTAGATTGTATTGCTTGTTTCTAAACAACAAGCTTGTGACTTAAAATATGGGTGAAAATCCCGAGGAAACATTGATTTTGCTGCCAGAAAAATCTTGGCAGCAGTATGAGAAGGAATATATTGCATTTAAAGTGTGGTGCAAGGTAAGTAGTGTTTCTCTTGTGAACGAAAATGTGATACTGGCCTATTTACATGAAACATTAAGACACTGAAGGCTTCCTCACTGTGGTCCAAATACTCAATGCTTAAAAATCCTGGTAAAGTTTATCATTAACATAAAAAACAATTTTGGCTTGCATTTCTTGTTTTATGATCAAGTATTTTGCTTAAAACTCTGTTAAAGTTGGTATGATTGGCCACTGCCATCTAGGGTTTGTTTATTACGCCGCTAAAGTACTATTTTTCGGCGTGTTAACAGTCCAAGAATCAACTATTTAGAGAGCGTGTATAAAAGGGATTTTTATTGTAATTAATATGGAGAGTAAGTATAGAACTTCAATTAATTCGCAGGTAGTTGGGAGGGAGGAGAGAACACTGATAGTGAGAAGAAGCGATCTTACGTACAAACTGGTGAACAGGAAGGAGATCGAGTTCTTGATGTAGCTGCTGGTTCCTGACAAACCAAGGAGCATTGGTATCGATCCTCATGAATCTGTTTTGGAGCACTTGTAAACGGCAGAGGTGAGTGTTTCTAGCAGTGCTCCAGACCTGGGAAGCATATGTGAGGCTGGGTCGAAAAAGAGATTCGTAAGCAAGAAGAGAGCATTCAAGACCAAGAGGTGTGTGTTTACGAAACAGTGGATAGAGTTTAGAAAGTCTTCCGGATCCTAATGAAACGAGGCGGTCGATATGAACAAGCCAAGAGAGTTTGGTGTCCTGTATTACTCCAAAATACTTGACAGGAGTTGTAGATGGTAGCCAGAGGATTTGTTTATAGTGAATATATAGAACAGAGGAGTTAGTGTTACGCCATAAGGGAAAAAATGTTAAGTTTCTGTTTTTTTCAGTGTTAAGAAGTATTCTCCAAGCGTGAAACCACTCTACGAGACGATGAAGAGAAGCTTGAATTGTGCGAATAGCCTCCGGGAGATCTGCGTGTGAATAGAATAAAACAGTATCGTCGGCGTATAAAGCTATGGAAGTGCGGACCAAATCAGTAAAATCATAGGTGCAGATGCTGAACAAGATCGGAGCGAGTATCGAGCCCTGAGGAACTCCTGCTTTAATAGAGCGCCGAGACGACTGACTACCACCGATACGAGCAACAAAGGTACGTTGTGATAGAAAACTGTAGATGGTAGTGAGTAGATATTGAGGAAGGCCGGTATGATAGAGTTTGGGGATTAAGCCATCGTGCCATACTTTATCGAGGGCCTCTGCTACGTCTAGAAAATTAAATTGAGTTTTATTTATGGACGCTCATGTGGTCCTTAGCATCCTGTTCTATATTGAGCGTGAAAGACCAGTAATTTTGCTCAGAGCCGCTTTATCAGGCTTGAAGTTCTTTTACGTGCAGTAAATTTTACGACACGGGACCACGGCTTTACCTCCCTTCCGAAGGAAGCCATGCTAAGGATTTTTATGCCCGAAAAAATCCATCGCCCTCCGCCCGGGTTTGAACCCGGGACCTCGGGAACTAGAAGCTAGCATGGTACTAGCCACTACACCACGGAGGACGACTGCTACGTCTAGGAATAGGACCGCTGTGTGCTAACGATTTTCAAAACCACGAACAATTGTTTGAATTAAACGTAACAGATGATGTAAAGTAGAGTGCTTAGAACGAAACCCGAACTGAAGTCTGGAATTGTGTTGTTCTGAAAGACACATTTAAGGAGACGTCGAAATATTACCTTTTCAAGGAGTTTGGATAACGTCGCTAATAACCAAATTGGAGATAGCTGACAGGAAGATTTTTAAGCTTGTTTGGTTTATGGAATACTATATGTGAGCAAACTTCCAATTGTGCGGAAAGTAACCAAGTCTGTGACAGGCATTCAGAATGCCTGTAAGTAAGAAAGTGCTTTACTTGTCAGGTTTTTTAGGACTACATTAGGTAGCAGATCGTGTCCTGTAGAATTTTTAAAAGCAATCGAATCAAATACCGAAGTCAGTGGGGGTCGTGAAGAAGATTCTATGTGGAGCGGGGGTTGATGTCGAAGAGCATGGCGTTCTCGAATAGTAACATCAAATAAAGCCGGATTTGGAGTGAATGCCTGTTCGTAGAGGGAAGCAAGAATGTTACATTTACCTTTAACTTCGTAAGAAGACTATCACCAGTAGTAAGAGCTGGTATGAGGGATGAGGGTTGGCTCACGAAGAAGTCGTCTCGTAGTATCCCATAGAGTCTGATCATGGGCGGAAATGCTTACTAGCTGACGTTGATACCTGTCAAGGAGATGGCGCTCGAGTTCATATTTCTATTAAGTTTTCGACGCAGCCAAGGGCGTCTTTCCTTGTGCCTTTTCCGACGAACACTGTTCTTTTCACGAATAAGATGTAGGATGGCAGTCGACAAGGAAAGGGCTAACGGACGCCGCTTTGAGTAGCTACGAGGGGCACTATTTATATTTTGAACCTAATGATTAAAACAAAGTAATTTCGGATTGACAACTGTTTTATTGTTTTTCAAAATATTCTCCTTTATGATCAATACACTTTTGCATCCGTTTGAACCATTTGTCAAAGTATTTATTCCAGTCTTCTTGAGACACCTCCAAAATATGGTTTTTGAAGGGATCAACGGCTTCTTCTGTCAACGAAAATCGTTGTCCACGCAATTTATTCTTGATGTTCGGGAACAAAAATAAGTCATTGGGTGCCAAATCAGGACTGTATGGCGGATAACCCATCAATTCGATTTTTGAGCCTTAAAATACTCTGTTGTTAGACGAGATGTGTGTGCGCTCACATTGTCTTGACAAAGAACGATCCTCCGGTTCTTGTTGGTTTTCTTTACTTCACCGAAGACTTCAGGCAAACAAATGGTTATGTACCATTCGGCATTGACCGTTTTACGTTCCTCTAAAGGCACTGTTGCCACATGGCCAGTTTTGCTGAAAAAGCAGGCGACCATTTGCTTCGAAGTGCTTCGAGTGCGAACAACTTTTGTTGGATTTGCTTCATCTTGAAACACCCATACATTCGACTGCTGTTTACGTTCTGGCGCATACGCATAGATCCATGATTCGTCACCTTCTACAATGTTACATACGTCTTTTGAGGCACCGCCATTGTGTTTCTTGAGCATTTTTGTACACCAATCGACACGAGCATCTTTTTGTGATTGCGTCAAATTATGTGGGATCCAACGAGAGCAAACCTTTTTCACGGCTAAATAATCATGCAATATTTTATATATGCTGGTGGAACTAATGCCTATGGTTGCCTCAATCTCACAATATGTCGCATGACGATCTTTCATTATTAGGTTTTGCACAGCATCAATGTTTTCTGGCACAACAACTGATTTTGGACGACCTTCACGAACTTCATCACTGAGCGAACGGGGACCACGATTAAATTCGTTATACCAGCGTTTCACAGTGGCAAAGGATGGGTCTTCGTCGCCAAATGTGGAAGTTAGTTGAGCGATGCACTCTTGTCTTGATAATCCACGTCGAATGTCGTAATAAATCATTGCACGAGTTAATTCCATGTTTTTGCTAACACACAATTTTCAAGTTAGTGTAAACAAAACAAATGACGCTCTATTGACAAAATGTTTGAAGTAGATTATGATATAAAATGTCAAACTTTCTCTTGAAACCCTCAGATGGCACCTACAATATTCAGGGTTGCCAAGGCTCAAAATAAAAATAGTGCCCCCCGTAGTAGAAATGAGCACACAGTGAGTTATGTATCGGTGTAGTGTTGAACGGCAGCATCAATATCGGCCGTATCGGCAGGCTGTATGTAATGTTGAATCTAGACGACCCCATTTTACATACCATTAATAAGTCGTGGAGCTATGGGTAGTATATTGGGAGTGAGTTGAAAAGTAATCAGGAGTTGGAAATGATGAGAATCAAGTTCTGCCAAGGTGGTTAAAAATGCTGGAAGATGTAAATTTCTTTAAATCCTAATATCAAGAATATCGGGAGCGGACAGCGGGTTGCTGGGAAAGTAAGTAGGATTCGTAGGAGCTAAGACGGATAATCCGCGTATATATTGTAGAGACATCGGCCATTCGGATTATTAGAGTGGAACCCCATAGGGGTGCTTACATTTAAGATCTCCAAGTAAGAAGGGTGCAGTTGTCGGCCGAAAAAATAACAGTGAAACGTAGTCACTGTTCAGCTTCCGGTTAGGAGACTTGTAGGTGCTGATAATTGTGAGACCAATTCTATCAGATGTAGGCAGTTTGATTTCCACCACTTCAAGGTCAGGGACGCCTGGTAAAAATATGGCATGATGAATAGGATTACGCCGGATTAGAATAGTCACACCTCCAGATGCTTTTGTAGCTGCTCGATTTTGGCGATAAATATTTCAATCAGGAAGGGTAAAAGTGTCATTCGGAAGCAGATTGATTTCAGTGATACAAGCGACATCGATATTCTGCATTGTGAGAAGGCTCATAAACGCGCTTAGTGGGTATGCCATTAGGACTGCACTTAAGGATAGTGAGTCGTTCAAGAATAAGAAGTTCACGTGCTACCATTTTGAAGCACGGAAGAAAGAAGAGAACGAATGATTTGTATTATTTGTGACAAGAAGGGGACGGAGAAACGAGAACAGCTGTGCGAAGAGATCAGCAAAAAAGCTCTAAGAAGATTTGAGGCAGTATTTTTAACACTTAAATGATTTTTAGTCAAACTATATGTAAATTCAATAACAGCCCGCCTTGAAGCAATATGTATGTAATAATTTGTAAAATGTATATAACAGTCATTGCATATGATTATATTATTGTAAACATGTTCAATAATATTATGTGAATGCATTACGTAGTTTAATAATGTAGGAGCTGTGAGAATAATAAGCTAAACGTTGCTAACAATGAGGTAACAATAAGGTAACCTTGAGGCATTAATGAATTTGAAAGTTTAAATGCTACTAGTCATTATTGGAGCAACAATAATGTAATTTTAGTGACAGTTTATAAAATAGCCAATCAACAACCAGAAAAAGCTTTAGTTAAATGAAGGTATTCTATTGGACTAGGATTATCCAATCAGAAACTTGAAATACAGAAATTTACAAGTTTAGACGGTTGAAATCTAGTCAGTTGCCTCCAAACAGTGCTCATAACCAGACGTGTTGCCTGCAGACAGTGATTGTAACCGGATGCGTGATGCGTCCTCGAGAAATTTTATACGTTTTCGTGTGAGACGAAAATAGTTTACGTATTAAAAAGTGCAAGTATTAAATAAAAGAATCTCACAGCTGTCTATATCAGTGAAGTGCTATTTAATTTGTGTCAAGCATTAATAAAAAGGAGTGAATTAAAACTTAAAATCTGTGTAAGCCTAAATTTTGTCGCCCTGCCAAGATATCATGTATCTAACAATAATACTGACGCAGCCGAGGCAAACATAAATATATAATATTTAAAGAAACAGTTAAATTGCAAAGTTAATATTTTTAAACTTGGGACAAAGGCCACCTGAAAGTACATTTGGGGCGAAGGCTGCCGGAAACTGTTTACCATACGTGCGGTTGCAACTACTACAAGTTCGGCTCCCCAACAGTTGAAATATAATACAACTCCTTCAATATAAACTATTTCAGATGTCAAATGGTATCGACAGGCGTTTCATTCTGTGGATCTATTGGAGGAGAGGGAGGAGGAGGAGAAGAAGAGACTGAAGATCTCACTACCTGGGAGTAGAGACGCTGAGTCGGGGTACGAGATGTATTCTACTGCGAGGACTGCTGTGACTGCTGCCATGGTTGTTTTTGTGATTGCGGTAGCTGGCTTTGAAGTTGTGGATGGAAGACGTCTTGCCGCTGAGGTCGCTGTGAGATGCATTGTTTGAGTACCACGTATTGAGGACATCCCCGAGAATTTGCGGAATGATCTGGTCCGCAGTTTACAAATTGAGCTGGAGTAGTGGGTGGTTTACTGCACTTGGAGAAGTGGTGATAGCCGACACATCACACACAGCGTTGGAGGGGGAAA
The DNA here is from genome assembly GCA_030765065.1 of Deroplatys truncata. Taxonomy (NCBI): domain Eukaryota; kingdom Metazoa; phylum Arthropoda; class Insecta; order Mantodea; family Mantidae; genus Deroplatys; species Deroplatys truncata. The sequence continues at coordinate 311,266,966 of CM060975.1, read as the reverse complement.
GATAAAAGTAATTCTTAGTGTGTCCATAATGCTGCACTGCGGCAGTTCTCAATTATGGGTCGATGTTCAAATTTTACAACGCTATGCACCAACCGTGTAAGATTAAGAATAGCTCTACCCTCATCATCGTTGGCAAGTTCAATAGCACAGACAGAAATGGATTACTTATTTCTTCCAGAAGACGTGTAACCTTTTTTATTGGATAGTTTAAAGAAGAGAGTTCGTCATAGATTTCTTGGTCGCTGAGAGAACACGGGAGGTTAGGAATGATCACGGAGAAAAGTTTATCAGTAGGGTTTCTATAAGTATAGTATTCTTGGTTAATGGAGTTAAAGTGGGCTGTAAGGCAGCGAAAGTCGCCTCACATAAAATGGTATATAAGTGCTCCATGGAGTTCTGTGTGAAAATCGTAGAGAACACACTTTTTTATATCCTGCAGAAACAACTGATAATTTTGTACATTGCGTGTGCAAAAGGGGCGGAATTTTCTCTTTGGGTACGGTAGCAGAATTAGAGGTTTCCTGATCACAGTCATTGTTATCACTTATCAGATAATGGATGGAAACGGTTTGTTGTTGGAGTAGAGCATGGATATCGTGAACCACTGGGTTATTGTGAAGGTGGTGCTATACAAAGGCGTTCATTTTCACTCGTGGAACGAGTTGTTCTTGTACACTTGGGCTGTTAAGAGTTTCCAAAATCTACTATGCTGTCAATTGAATAAGATGGATGTGATAATTGTAACTGAGCGGGTCGGAGTATTGGTTTACTTACAGCAGTGTCAGCAGAGCTGTGTGAAGAAGCTTGCTGCAACGTATGCGATGACTGTTGAGGTAGGTAATACTGAGCCGATGACACTATTATGAGAGAATTGGAATTGCCTGTTAAAGTGGTGTTATATACCATATTAAGCGCAGTATCTTCCAGCTGGAGAGCCATCATAGATGTAGTAAAACAATCTTATGCGATACATTCACATGACTTTCTCTACCCTCTATCGTTTATTAGTGGGTATACAAACTATCCCTACTAAAGGTTAGCCTACTAAATAGCTACATTACAGATTTCGTTAACATATAAAGAGAACAGCGATAGTCAAATGTTTAAGAACTGGGCGCTATATGCTGGCCTTAAAATTCCATACTGTTTCCATGCAATCCCGAGAAACGCCTGAATGTTGAAGGGACTTAAGAGAATGACCAAGAAATTGACAATTCGCATCTGCAATAACAGATATCTCAGGAACGGCTTATGCCGCAAAACAATATATTTGAAATAAATTGTGTGTTTTAAAGAAATCTACATTTTTTGTACAATGCGTTTGAGTCCATCGCTTAACGTTTACCAGTTATAAAAGATAATACAAAATTTCTTCCGAATGAAGTGGCTTTCACGGGCTATTCCCAAAACATTCAAGATATACGTCTTATTTTTCATGTAGATATATTTAATATATATGGTATTTTAATCAAAATTGTTAGAGCCATTTAATAGAAAATAAAAAATTCCGAAACATTTTGCACATAAATTGTAGCTTGGGGTGGGGGATTTTCTTGTCGTATCTTTGTAAGGTACTGAGCTCACATACCAAATTTGCTGTTTATTCGAATTTTCATTTCTGGGTTATGCTGTTTACACACAACACAGATAGACAGACAGACACACAGACACACACACACACACACACGGATCTTTTCTAAAAATGCTTTTTCTTATTCAAGGTACCTCAAAACACGTATTTCCGGTAAAATCTGAGGCAGTATTTTTAACATTTAAATGATTTCAGTCAAATTATATAATATGTAAATTCAATAACAGCCCGCCTTGAAGCAATATGTATATGTAACAATATATAAAAAGTGTATATTACAGTCATTGTATATGTTTATATTATTGTATACATGTAATAATGTTATGTGAATGTATTACATAATTTAATAATGTAGGAGCTGTGAGAATAATAGGTTAAAAGTTGCTAACAATGAGGTAACAATGAGGTAACCTTGAGACAATAATGAATTAGAAAGTTTAACAATACTACTTGTGATTCTTGGAAGCAATAATGTAAATTTTGAGACAGTTTAAAAATAAGCAATCGACAACCAGAAAAAGCTTTATTTAAATGAAGGAATTCTATTTGATTAGGAATAGCCAATCAGAGACTTGAAATACAGAAATTTACAAGTTTAGACGGTTGAAATCAATTCAGTTGCCTGCAGACAGTGATTGTAACCGGATGCAAGATGCGTCCTCGAGAGATTTAATACGCATTCGTGTGAAACAAATATAGTTTACGTGTTAAAAAGTGCAAGTATTAAATAAAAAGACTCTCACAGCTTTATATCAGTGAAGTGCTATTTAATTTGTGTCAAGGATTAATAAAAAAGGAGCTAATAAAATACAAACTACTTCAACATCGATGAGACTTAAAAAAAAAACAAGTATTAAAGAAATCGAACCATTAATAAAGAGTATCTCGGAAATGGCTGATGCCACAAAAAAGTTATTTGAAACAAACCGTGTTTTACAGACATCTACACTTTTTGTGTAGCACATTTTCGTATATCGCCCAAGTTTACCAGTTATACAAAATTCCTTTAGAATGAATAGAACTTCCAGAATATTCAAGACCTACATTTTATTTATCATGTAAATAACTTTATTGTATAATATTTTAATCAAAACCTTGGAGTCATTTTTAGAAAATCAGAATTAGAAAACTTAGAAAATGTTCCACGTAAAGGGTAGTTTCGGACGGGGGGATTTTCTTGAAAATCTTTGTTTCGTATCTTTGGAAGGTACGAACCTAAATAGCAGGTTTGATATTTGTCCGACTTTTCGTCTTTGAATTATATTCTTCACAAACAAACGCACATGGACCTTTTTTCTAAAAGTGCTTTGTTTATTCAGGATGCCTCAAAACATGTATTTCCGGTGAAATCCCTATATCGAATTTTGGGTGGAATACCTCAACGCACTAAGTACGTAATAGAGAAAGCAAAAACGAATGCATATTGCGTCACCATACAGTAGTGGGTACACATTATTACTGCTACAGTATAATTACACTTGTTTTCGCGTTTCTCGAAAAGAAGTCTTTTAGCCTTATGTCAAATAATTGTATAAGATTTACAGTGCATCTGTATCATATAGATAGATATTAATGAATAATAATTATACAAGGTGAATTCTTCATATTAGCGTAACTTTACGGAATATGATTTTAAATATGGATAGTTTTATGTCAAAAAAAACTAAAAAAGCTGTTATTAAAATTTACAAACAATAATTTCAAAATTTCTTATATCGTGTCGTTTAATGTGTTTGTAAGCTTCTGTTTAAGTGGAGATTAGAAGTTCTGTTCCGCCAATGGTACATCTGCTAAATCCATTACCCATTATCTCAAAAACTATTTAAGATATCAGAATAAAATTATTACAGGCTGTAGATGCATACCTTCTAAGATTACTGATAAACCTTTATCGAGAAAGAGTGTTTATTAAGTAAAATAGGAATATTTACTCAATTATACTATATTTTGATTAAAATTTATCATCACTGTTTAGTTTCTCTACTACGTGTAGTAAGTAAAGGAAGTGCTGTATTCCATCCAAAAATTCGATGTTGCGATTTCACCGGAAATACATGTTATAGTGTCCACTTCTTAAACATTTGACTACCGTTATTCCCTTTTTACGAGTATCTATAACAAAATATGTAATGTTACCATTTCCGCAAAGGTTTATCTGGATTAAAATGAAGTAGAGAAGGATAAACTTTCGTAAGAATAATTTGTATACCTGCTAATAAGCGATAGAGTAGAGAAAGCCATGTGAATATAACATATCAGACTTGTTTTGTAGTGTTTAACGCCCGCTCTTAATACATAAGGCGGCAGTGATATTTGGGGAATGAATTTTGAGAAGGAAACGTTCCAGGTCGCAGGTTAGTGTAGGATTAGGATTAAGCTAGGGAGGGGACACCTAGCACACCGCAGGCGACTTATGGGTTGCAGGACCGTCCGACGCAGACTTGAGTTGCAGACTTGACCACTGGAGGTTGACTCCCCTCCAACGGAGACCGGGGAAAGCTCGGCCCAGTAGCGGAGACTCGAACGGCCTCCATCTGGCGGGGCCGAGAAGAGGTTCCAACACGCAAGCCATCTGCGCCTTCTGTCCGCAGTCGCGCGACACACAGCCCCGGAGTCAACCTGTAACTAAAAGAGGAAGATGAAATGAGAGGGAATGAGGGAGAGAGAAATTCGGGGGAGACAACTATCCTTCCCAGCACTTGCCTAGTGCCCCGGGGAAACACATCAAAAAAATAAGTCAGGAAGGTCGGCCGCGGATATCGAACCCCAGATCTCCCGAATGCGGGCCACAGTCGCAACACTCTGAGCCATCCCGCTAGGTCAGGTTAGGGTAACTCCCCGGCATTTACTAGCTATGAGGACTGAGGAAAACCTGGAAATCTCAGTAAGGAAGGACGGTCCTAGTGGAATTTGAACAGAGGACCTCGCGTTCACGAATCCAAGCCTTAACCACCTCAACCATCCACTCTGCTTATACCTATAAGCCCACGGGGGAGGGGTATCATGGCGCAAGTTGCGTCATTAGCAACATTTTTGGGGGAATTCAAAATTGTTAGTGAATATAAACACATTTATTACAACTTTTAATCGAGTACTCTAATTGTTATCTCAGTTTGTATCTTTAAGTTTGTTACTCTAAATGTGCTGTATCCCCCCCAAAAGTAATGTTAAATACATCTCATAGTGTATGGTATAATGTGACCTATCAAATGATAATTTTCGGATATGTATAAAAGGAGATATAACATCACTGGCCTGCTTAGATAGTCACAATAGGATACACTGAAATACTAAATAATAAAATATTATATAAACCTGCCAAATATTTTTGTTTTTAATTTTTGCTGTAAATATTGATTTTTTAATTGATTTTAACTTTCCAATTATTTGTTTAAGCTTTTATTGTGTACCGGTATCACAATAGCTACTGTAGTACTTATAAGACAGCCCCTTTGCGAATATTTCCAGCAACATTAACATAAATAGTTTAAATGAGCTCTCGGAAAAATGGGGAGGGATTATTGTTTTTTTACTTTCTCCACTACGTGTAGTAAGTAGGGGAAGTAATGTATTCCACCCAAAAATTCGATACCGAGGTTTCACCGGAAATATGTTTTGAGACCCCCTGAATCCAAAAAAAGTATTTTTGGAAACATGTCCGTGTGTGTGTGTGTCTGTGTGTCCGTAGGTGTGTGTGTGTGTGTGTGTCTGTGAACAGCATAACTCAGAAACGAACAGTCGGATAAACACCAAACTTCGTATTTAGGTTCAGTATCTTCCAGAGATGCAACACGAAGGTTTTCAAGAAAATCTCCCCACCCCAGATTATCCTTTACATAGAATATTTTTCGAAAATTTTAATTTTCTCAGAAATGGCTCCAACGATTTTGATTAAAATACCATATGTTTAAGATATTTTCATGACAAATGAAATGTATATCTCGAATTTTCTGGGAATGTCTGCAAAAGTATTCTTCATTGTGAATGACTTTTGCATAACTGGTAAACCATAAGAGATAGACAACATTTTACTACACAAAAAATGTAGATCGCGTTAAAATACATAATTTATGTCATATACATTTTTTGTTGAGTGAACCATTTTCGAGATATTGCTTGTTATTCCCTTAAATTTTCCAATACTTATACTTTTTCTCAAATGGGAATTCGTTATTCATTTTTTTATGTCCTGGACGTACAAAGAGAATGGAATACTCCACATAGCAACCAGCGTTAAAATATTTGACTATCGCTTAAAGCCTACCATATTCCCCTTGCATCTACAAGAAAATTAGCAATAAAATTAACATCTCCATTAAGATGAAGAATATGGAGAATAAGCGTTTGTAAAAATAGTTTGTACAAGAGTAGGGAAAATCATGTGAGTGTAACGTAACAGATTTTTTAGAAGGGATGCACTATAGCCAATGGGAGAATGGGCACCCCTGCCAAGAACGTAGTTTATCACGATTAACAAGAAGTGTGCGAAAGAATAACAATTTTGTAAGTATAGTTTGTAAAAGAGTAAGTAGAGAAAGTCATGAGAATGCAACCCATGAGATTGTTTCTAATTTGTTTGGTTCCACAGAGTGTAGCTGGAGGCGGTCCGTCAGGTTTTCTTCCCTCGTGGCTTAATAACACGAAAGAACACGATAAGAGAAGAAAGAACGTTAATTCCTGTAACGTACAGTAGGTGATGACGTCACCCCTCGCTCGCTGGAGTTAAGGACGGTTTTGCGATAAGCGTTTAATAGATTAGATCCTTTTCGTTTCCCTTGAGCGTGTTTATCTGACAAAGGACGGGGTAATTTTCGGGGACAAAGCTTGTTCTTATCTACAGCAGCGCCGCCAAGTGAGCAGGTAATTAAGCTCCTGATCGACTTCCTAAGAGACGAGGAGTGTATGTAACCTCGTTAATTATACGACGACGTCATATGGAGGATATCAGCTCTTTCCTCTTGATGCGCTCGGCTCACAGCAGTACAATAATTGTCTTGACTTGTCTGCACCATTCACTTTATTAAAAAATACAATTGTTACTTTCTGTTGAGGCCCCCCAATCCACAAAAAAATGTTACTTTTTCTACCAAGTGCATACTAGGTAGAGAAGGTATTGCATTTCAACCAAAAATTCGGTACCGAGATTTCACCGGAAATACATGTTTTGAGATCCCCTGAATCCAAAATAAAACATTTTTAGAAAATGGACCTTGTATATGTGTCTGTGAAGAACATAACTCAAAAGTGAAAAGTCGGATAGATATCAAACTTGGTACTTCAGTTGAGTACCTTCCAAAGATGTGACACGAAGATATTCAAGATAAATATCCCCACCTCACCTGCATGTTACAAGGAACGTTTTTAGAAAATTTTTGCTTTCTCAAAATGGCTCTATCGATTTTAATTAGAATATTATATATTAAAGATATTTACATGACAAATAAAATTTATATATCTTGAATTTTCTGGGAATAGCTTCTGAAGTCATATTCAGTCGGAAGGAATTTTGTACAATCTTTTATAACTGATAAACGTGAAACGATAGCCGAAAACGTACATATAAAAAATGTAGATCTCTTTAAAACACACAATTTATTTCAGATAACCTTTTTTGCGGGGTCATCCACTTCCGGGATATCCGTTATTGATAGTTTGAATTGTTCAATTCTTTGTGATTCTTATCAAGTCTTGTCGACATTCAGTTGTTTCTCGCGATGTATGGAAACAGTATGGAATTTTAAGGCCAGCATATAGCGTCCAGTTGTTAAACATTTGACTATCGCTGTTCTCTTTGTGTCTATAACGAAATGTGTAATGTAGCTATTTTTACAAAGGTTTACCTCGATTAAAATGAAATAGATAGGGGGGGGGGAACTTTCGTAAGAATAATTTGTATACCTACAAATAAGTGAAGGAAGGTAGAGAAAGCAATGTGAACGTAACATAACATTTTAGAAAGAGGTCTGTGTTTAGTTTCAAAAAATAAACGTCAAATAAATACCAAACGTTTTACTTAGGTTCACCATCTTTCAAACACGGAACAGGAATTTATTCACGAACCCCCCATCCCCATACTTAAGCTCGTTCTGTAATTTCACTTCCATTTCAGTTTCTTCTGCATTCATAATTTCCGCTATTTAATGTTTGTGCAGGTTAGATAAAAGACTAAATTTGAGATCAAAGAAAGCTGCCAATATAACCTATAGGTTATCTCTACAAATAATTGTGATAGATTGAAGTATGACCATTTGTATTGTGAAGAGATAACGCGAGCGCGAGAAATTAGTCACGTGAGGCGACATATGAAAAGCAAACCTAATTAAACCAAGTCGAGTTATTAAACAAGTGCAAATACAAAGGGTAATTGCCATGTGATTGGACTTGAAACAAAAGTTGGTCACAGTCGTCCTCCGTGGTGTAGTGGTTACCATGCTAGCCTCTAGTTTCCGAGGTCGTGGGTTCAAACACGACGGAGGGCGATGGATTTTTTGTACGTAAAAATCCTTATCATGACTTCCTTCGGAAAGGAAGTAAAGCCGGTGGTCCCGTGTCGTAGATTTACGGCACGTAAAAGAACCTCAAGCCTGATAAAGAGACCTCTGAGAAAAATTACCGATCTTTCACGCCCAATATAAAGTGGGACGCTAAGGATCACAGCAGTTAAAGAGCGGCCATAAATAAAACTCTTTTTTTTTAAAGTTGGTCTCAATCTACTTAGACCATGCTGTCTAAAAATGTATTTTATACTGGTTTCAAGGTGAAGCTTTCACTTATTTTACCTCCCCCTCGCAAAGCTGGGTTTAAAGTTAAGGGTATCCATAGGTGAAATTTAAACATCTTACAGTTTTTATCCAGATGTTTTCAAAATGTTGTCACACACTGCCCTACCTCATATTAAGCGTGTTTTAAATTCCATGCAGATATTTTAACTGTCTGGCTGTCCGACGTTGCACGGGGAGCTTTTTAAACTCGAATGAAGAAGTAACTTGATTTACGTTGAGGCGGTATTTTTAACAGTTAAATGATTTCAGTCAAATTATATAATATGTAAATTCAATAATGCCTTAAAGCAATATGTGCATGTAATAATTTGTAAAATGTATATAACAGTCATTGCATATGCTTATTGTATCCATGTGTAATAATGTTATGTGAATATATTACGTAATTTTATAATGTAGGAGCTGTGAGAATAATAAGTTAAAAGTTGCTAACAATAAGGTAACAATGAGGTAACCTTGAGGCAATAATGATTTTGAGAATTAACAATACTACTTGTGATTCTTGGAAGCAATAATGTAATTTTAGTGACAGTTTATAAAATAGCCAATCAACAACCAGAAAAAGCTTTAGTTAAATGAAGGTATTCTATTGGAGTAGGATTAGCCAATCAGAGACTTGAAATACAGAAATTTACAAGTTTAGACTGTTGAAATCACTTCAGTTGCCTGCAGACAGTGATTGTAACCGGATGCAAAATGCGTCCTCGAGAGATTTAATACGTATTCGTGTGAGACGAAAAATAAGTTTACGTGTTAAAAAGTACAAATAATTAATAAAAGAATCTGACAGCTCTCTATCAGTGAAGTGTTATATAAATCGTATCAATCATTAATAAAAGGAGTGAAGTAAAATTATAATCTGTGTAAGCCTACATTCTTAGTCACATCACAACCCTGTTCAAGAAAAACGTGTCTCTAACAAAAAAATACTGACGCAGCCGAGGCAAATATAAATATTAAATATTTAAAGAAACAGTCAAATTACAGCTGATATTTTTAAAAATTGGGGCAGAGGTTACCGGGTACCATACGTGCGGTTGCAACTACTTCAAGTTCGGCTCCCCAACAGTTGAAATATAATACAACTCCTTCAATACAAACTACTTCTTCAACGTTCCCCTGTTATTTATGAAGGTATTGTACAATGATGTATAAGATATTTTACGGTGAATCCTCCCCCTCGCGCCATATAATTGTAATTTCGTACAGACCCAGCCATTCCTAACAACGATAAAAAATCGCTGATAATCACGCAAAAGGATAAGAAATATCCGCGACTACCGTAACCCCCCCCCCCCGACAGTCCTCCAACTTCTGGAAATGCTGCACCCTTGGTCGGAGTGATGGAGTAACTTGTTAGATACTTACAGTAGGTGAAATTCCTTGTACCTTTGTTTTGGTCCCATAGTTATTTAATAACTTAAAGCTACACCATTTTCACACAGTGCAAAAACACACGAAATAAGACTCCACACTCCCAGACCACCAAGTTAACCTTTGTGGAAAATACACATAGTCCGCGACCATCGAGAAAAATAATCTTCTCGGTTATTATAAAATATCGATTCACTGATTTCTAATGTTGGCAATTTTCTCTTTTTAGACTATTATTTAGCACGTCCTGCTAGCGAACTTGATTACAGAATGAATACAAAGGAAATAAAGCAAAACTTTACTACATTTTTATTAGAAGGTTCTGGTATTCAGAGACTTCAATGCATACATATATAGAATTAGAATAAAGTTATTCACAGGTTTTGACACTGTTTCATCACACACATCTGCAGCATTTGATAAATGCCAATTAATATAACCGAGAATCGATTACCACTTTTTAAAGTCTTGTCTTCTCATTGTTGAAGTGTTACATAATATTGCTACATGCTGGGGTGAAGGCCAAAATGTTCCCAGCAAATATTAAATTTTAATCACCCCAACACGCACATAGAGGAAACGCAGAACAGAAACTGCGAGAGGACCAGGATCGTGGTGTCTACATTTCGATTAATGCGTGGGGTTTTTAACAAATTATACACAAATTTCACATCATTTACATTACCTGTTGTTTAATAATAAAACAATTAGTGGCCCTACATTACACATAGGGAAAAAGGGATTGAGGGGAGACGCTCAAACACACAAAGAAGGAACGCTAACACCTATCCCGAACCTCTCCAACCCTGGCTAGGCACGCCGGCCAGAGTTGGCGAGTGTCATGCCAGACGGAATTTCCAACAAGCCGAAAGAAATAATACCGTCGACAACGCGACGCTACAGTGTGTCTGATATAACAATACACACACACATACGCCACAATATTCCTTACAATAAAATGTAACCGGCTTTTGTTTTTTATACTCTGCGGAGTGCAGTTACTATTTATATTCTTGGAGTAACAACAATTTTTCTACTCCATATCATTCTCTACTAAACGTCAAGGCCTGCTTCAAATTAAATTGAGTTTTATTTATGGACGCTCTTTAACTGCTGTGGTCATTAGGCTTGAGGTTCTTTTACGTGCCGTAAATCTACGACACGGGACCACCGGCTTTACTTCCCTTCCGCAGGAGGCCATGCTAAAGATTTTTATGGCCGAAAAAAATCCATGGCCCTCCGCCGGGTTTGAACCCGCGACTTCGAGAACTAGAGGCTAGCATGGTAACCACTACACCACGGAGTACGACAAGGCCTTCTTCACATGCATGTTCCTTTATACCCCCAATGTGTTTGTATTCAAGTACAAGGGCTTTGTAAATCCGTTTTAATGTTTTAGTAATGTATAAAATAAAATTAGAAGGTGGTTTATAGCCCATGTCCGTCAGAACGAATTAGGCTTTTCAGTGATGAAAGTATAAAATCAGTTGAGTGGTTTTTGAGATTACCTTACATACATACACAAATTTCTCGCTTTGTTATTTTTGTATAGATATTTTTTGAGAACAAAATTATATTTATTGTAATTATGCTAATTCATCAGATGTTCCACTCGATGCAGAAATCGGAATTTTGAAAAAATAAACACACTACCGTATCACGTAAATACTAATGCAGAAAACTGGCATATAGCATTTCATTCACTACTCTGGTTGTTTTAGAATAAACCCTAAGATATAATTTTTTAAACAATTTACCCTCAGTGGTCGAATTTATTGTGTCATATCTTGAGCAATTTCAATGCGTAGCAAAAACCATTTGCCAGTTTTGTAAGTTCATTCTCTGAGTTTGTGCTGAACAAATTTGAACATGATTGGTTACAAACTACATCACGTTGAACATTTTTAATGTGCAAAAGTGTAAGAAACATCAAAGTAAAAGGCATTGGAAGTAAGTACAGGTCGTGTGCTTCTGGAAATTTAAATGGCCACGTTTAAAGCTTTAAGAAGCTCTGAGAGTAAACCCCATGGTATGCAATTGAAACTAAATGTTAAAAATCTGATGTGTTACACTCACATGACTTTCTCTACTCTTGTACAAACTATTTTTACAAACGCTTATTCTCCATATGCTTCATGTTAATCGAGATATCGAGATGTTAATCTTATTGCTAATTTTCTTGTAGATGCAAGGGGAATTGGTAGGCTTTAAGCGATAGTCAAATATTTTAAGAACTGGTTGCTATGTGGAGTATTCCATTTTCTTTGCATTACCAGGATAAAAAAATTAATAACGAATTCCCATTTGAGAAAAAGTTAAGTATTGGAAAATTCAAGGGAATAACAAGCAATATCTGGAAAATGGTTCACTCAACAACAAAAAAATGTATATGACATAAATTGTGTATTTTAACGCGATCTACATTTTTTGTGTAGTAAAATTTTGTCTATCTCTTATGGTTTACCAGTTATGCAAAAGTCGTTCACAATGAAGAATACTTTTGGAGACATTCCCAGAAAATTCGAGATATACAATTCATTTGCCATAAAAATGTCTTAAACTTATGGTATTTTATTCAAAATCGTTAGAACCACTTTTGAGAAAATTAAAATTTTCGAAAAATGTTCCATGTAAAGGGTAATCTGGGGTGCGGGGATTTTCTTGAAAACCTTCGTGTCGCATCTCTGGAAGATACTGAACCTAAATACCAGGTTTGGTGTTTATGCGGCTGTTCGTTTCTGAGTTTTGCTGTTTACACACACACACACACACACACACACACACACACACACACACACTCACGGACATGTTTCCCAAAATGCTTTATATGTATTCAGTGTACTTCAAAACATGTATTTCCTGTGAAATCGCGGTATCGAAGTTTTGGGTGGAATGCAATACTTCCCCTATTTACTATACGTAGTAGAGAAAGTAAAAATATTTGTGACAAAAACTATTTTGTTTTTAAATTTGACCAAATTTTAGCTATGGGTAGCCTTAAACCCATGGTTACTGTGTTGGCATAAGGGTTGAAAGTTGCAAACTTGTAACAATGTTTCTCAAAATGTGCGGTAGGTAAACACCGGAACGCAGGACGTAACGTTTTGCAAACACACGCTGTAGACAATGTACCTAACGCTACGCGCGCGACAAGCGAAAAGAAAGTACAGGATAATGTTGAAAGCTTATGTGTATATTTCTAATAGGGAGAGTGTTACGACATCGCTATGAGTTATCGTGGAACACGTTAATTTTCATTCCTTACGGACGGTTATGACAAGTCATTTACATAGAGACCACATGCGTGGAGTGGCTTTCTCTCTGTTTCAGGAGTTTCTATTTCCGTCACGCGCTTCTAGGGCACATCACAACTTTATACTCCTTGCCTTCTCATTATGGAATATTAATTCATAGTAGAACCCATAGCCATGCTTGAGCTATCCGTTACCTGCTGCACCTTCTTTCTATCCTTTCCCTTTCTCTCAGTAAGTTCCTCTCCCTTCCCCTCTATCTTTACCTATTCCTTTCATCTCTGTCTTTACATTTTCGTTTCTTTCCTTCTTTCCACCCTCCCTTTCTATTTTAACTCCTCCCTTACTCTCGCTTGCTCTTTGTCTTTACCTCTCCCTTCCTTTCTGTGTTTTCTCTTAATTTGTCTCTATCTTTTATGTCTTCTCTCTCTCTCTCTCTCTCTCTCTCTCTCTGTATTCACCTCCTTTCTTTCTGTATTTCTCTCTTCATTTCTCCCTGTATTTATCTCTTACTTTCATATTGCCTTTCGCTCTCCCTTTTTCTCTGTATTTATCTCTTTTCTTTCTGTATTGCTTTTTCGTTTCTCTCTGCATTTGCTTCTTACCTTAATGTTGTTGTTCCTTCTCCCTTTCTCTCTGTGCTTACCTCCTTTCTCCCTGTTTTTCACTCTCCCTTCCTCTCTGTCTTTACCTCTCCCTTCCTTTCTGTGTTTTCTCTTCTTTTCTGTTTTTATCTCTTTAATGTTTCTGTTTCTCTCACTTCCTCTCTGCGTTTACCTCCTTTGTTTCTGTATTTCTTTCTTGCTTACTCTCTGTATTTTTCTCTTATTTCGATATTGTATTCCTCTCTCCCTTCTTTATGTATGAATATTTACCTCCTTTCTTTCTGTCTTTCACTATCCCTTCCTCTCTGTCTTTACCTCTCTCTTTCTCTCCCTTCATTTCTGTTAAGGACTTGTGGGTGGGCTTGGCGATGTTTGATGCGTCCGAACTAAAAACCTTAGGGACCCCGTCCATGCTTGCGCACGTTGTCATCCGGATCTGGTCACCGTTCGGTTCTCTCCCCTCATCCCCCATCCCAGGAGACACAGTAGAAGCACAAAGGGCCTGATGGCCTACGTGCGGTGCTCTGCCCCAGTTGCGGGGACCCCTCAGTTAGTTTGTTCCTTTGCATCTACAGCATATTGCATTTAACTAAGACCCTTAACCATTCTCTTAATTTGTAATCACTTTTCTCCCCCCTCTCATTTTCCATTACCACACTAACCCTGCTTTTCCTGGGGGAGATAATAAACATTAAAATGAGAATAAGAAGAAAAGGAGCATAAGTAATGGTATTTTGTTTGTTTTGTTTACCTATATATGTGTATGAATGAGAGAGAGAGAAGGATATTTGCATTGAGATAAAATAACACAAATTATTCAACATAATCCTAAACTTTATGTATAAGGTGCAATATTGGATCATCGAAGTATTATCTTCGAAAATGTATCGATATTAACCTCGTCTTTGAGGCAGTATTTTTAACACTTAAATAGTTTCAGTCTAATTAAATAATATATATAATTCAATAACAGCCCGCCTTAAAGCAATATGTGTATGTAGCAATATATAAAAAGTGTATATTACAGTCATTGTATATGTTTATATTATTGTATACATGTGTAATAATGTTATGTGAATGTATTACATAATTTAATAATGTAGGAGCTGTGAGAATAATAGGTTAAAAGTTGCTAACAATGAGGTAACAATGAGGAAACCTTGAGGCAATAATGAATTTGACAGTTTAAATGCTACTAGTCATTATTGGAGCAACAATAATGTAAATTTTGAGACAGTTTAATAAATAGCCAATCAACAATCAGAAAAAGCTTTAGTTAAATGAAGGTATTCTATTGGACTAGGATTAGCTAATCAGAGACTTGAAATACATAAATTTACAAATTTAGGCAGTAGAAATCAAGTCAGTTGCTTGCAGACAGTGTTTCTAACCGTACGCGAGATTTCCTCGAGAAATTTAATACGTGTTCAGTGTGAGACGAAAAATAGTTTACGTGTTAAAGAGTGCAAGTAATTAACAAAAAAATCTCACAGCTCTCTCTATATCAGTGAAGTGTTATTTAAATCGTGTCAAGCATTAATAAAAGGAGTGAAGTAAAATTATAAGCTGTGTAAGCCTACTTTCTTCAGTCGCACCACTCCCTGCTAAGACATTCATGTCTTCTCTATAAAAAAATGTAAATACTGACGCAGCCGAGGCAAACATAAATATATAATATTTAAAGAAACAGTCAAAATTACAAAGTTAATATTTTTAAAATTTGGGGCAAAGGCTACGGGAACTTTTTACCATACATGCGGTTGCAACTACTTCAAGTGTTCGGCTCCCCAACAGTCGAAATATAAAACACCTTCTTCAAACTGGCTTTTCATACGTAGCAGCAACAAACCTTCTTCAAATTGTCTCCCAAAGTGTTGGGCAAATAACTAATACAACAAAACAACTTCAACTTTTTTTTCCTTACGTTGGCAATGTTTGAACACCATACAGACGTATTATTACTTATATAAATCAAGTATAAGGTTATGCTGTCTCCTTTGTGTTTTTTATTAGAATGCACAACAAAGAAGACAAATGTGAAGGTTTACTTTCACATTTATAGTTACTATGGTTTATTTTGTATACAAACCTTTCTTGCCAGAGCGCATGTTTCTATCTACTTAATACTAAAGAAGAAACGCTTACAGAAACAGTTGTATTACATAATTGGTTGTAGGTTCAAGAGGAATACAGGAGACTGGAGTGATTGTCAAATTTTTAAAAAGCATGTCGCCATGGTTGTGTTTGACATTCCATACTCTTTCCATGGCATCACGAGAAACAACTGAATGCTGACAGCACTTCAAACAAAGAATAAGTATGGACAAATTCAAGCGAATATTAACGAATATCTCGGAAATGGCTGATACCACAAACAAATTTTGAAACACATTATTTGTTTTAAAGGAATATACAGTTTTTGTAAAGTTTTTCTATCTTACATGGTTTACCGGTTAAACAAAATTAATTCAGAATGAAAAGGTTTTCACAGGTTATTCACAGAAAATTCAAGATTTACATTTTATTACTATTATAAAATATTTGAAAATACATGGTACTTTAATCAAAATTATTACAGCTATTTTAGTAACTCAATAATAACGAAAACATTTCCACGTAAAGGATAGTTTGGGGTGGGGGATTTTCAGAAAATCTTCGTGTCGCATCTTTGGAAAATGGTGAACTAAATGCCAAGTTGTATTTCCGAGGGGCGCGCCTGGCAGAGTGGTTAGACCGCTCGCCTTCCTACAGGGCGGCCGGGGTTCGATCCCAGGAGTCCGCATGTGGGATTTGTGGTGAACGAAGCGGCGTTTGGGCGGGTTTTCTCCGGGTTCTTCGCTGTTCATTCCGTCAATTGCTCCAGCATCACCTTTATTTTCATCCATTTCGCATTCATTTCATATCATCTTCTTTCCTCGCTCTCATACCTGAGACGGACCGTTCCGGGTTCTTCCGTCTGCTCCTCGACAGGCCTCTGACCCTAGGCGCGGGTGTAAGCCCTACATTAGGGGGCAAGTCGACTAGTAAGTATTTATCCGACATTTTCTTAATAAGTTACGTGTTCTCAGACGCACACATTCGGGAGTTCAGGGGACATCTAGAGAGAATGAAACATACAACATTTTCTGTACTTACCATAGACATGAGGATATAAAAACATTAAACATCGGGGCGGGACTAGATTCAGTAGATAATTTTGGAACAGGGTGTAGCAGAGAGTACACCTGTAGTGAGGACATGGCCGGTTTTTCAGGGAAACTCACGTGCTAGTTCCTTCTGGTCGTGTGTCTCTATGTACCCGCATCGTCAGGGCACGAGTTTGGTTCGCGATTAGCCGGTAACCACAGCAACGGACCGACCGGTAGCAGAAGACAGTTAAACGATTTATAATATTGCAGCTGCCACCACGTCACCTTGATCATTTTATTTCCTCTTTTTTGTGTCCTAGTACATATCTTCTACAATCTTTCCTTGCGATGTTTCACTTTGGAGTGGTAACTCGCCTGCATCACCCATTCAGAAGCAATGTGCAGCATTCACTCACTTATAATCTGCCTATCTCTTTCTTTATTTCTTTTCTTGGCGTCTTCAACTTGAAGCATTCTAGCTGCGAGCCTGATGTACAGAACATTCTCGTTTTAAATATGCAGAAACCACGATTTTACGTATTCTGCTGTTTTTCAACCTGTTTACTTTCTCTACCACGTTCCTAAGTAGGTAGAGAAAATATTGTATTCCACCCAAAAATTCAGCATCGAGATTTCACCGAAATGCATGTTTTGTGGTTTCCTGAATAAACAAAAAATTAGAAAAATATCCCTCTGTGTTTATGAACAGCATAAGCCAAAAACGAAATGTCGAAAATTTCCAAACATCTTACAAATATGCGGCACGAAGTTTTTCAAGAAAATCCTCCCATTCTACCTGTTTTACACGGACTTTTTTAGACTGTTTTTATTTTCTCAAAAACAACTCACAATTTTGATTAAAATACCATATATTTATGATGTGCCTTGAATTTTTGTGAATATGCTGTGAAGTCCTCTTCATTCCGAAGGAATTTTGTATAATCTTGTATAACTGGCAAATGTTAAGTGATACACGAAAACGTACTACACAAAAAATGTAGATATCTTTAAAGCACACAATTTATTTCAAATAAATTTTTATGGCATTGGCCATTTCCGAGATATCCATTATTAATGGTTCGAATTATTTCAATACTTGGTCATTGAAGTCCTTTCTACATTCAGTTGTTTCTCACAATTGCATGCAAAAGGTATGGAATTTTAAGACAGCATTGAGGCAGTATTTTTAACACTTAAATAATTTCAGTCAAATTATATAATATGTAAATTCAATAACAGCCCGCCTTGAAGCAATATGTGTATGTAATAACTTGTAAAATGTATGTAACAGCATTGCACATGCTTATATTATTGTATACATGTTCAATAATGTTATGTGAATATATTACGTAATTTAATAATGTAGGAGCTGTGAGAATAATAAGTTAAACGTTGCTAACTATGAGGTAACCTTGAGGCAATAATGAGTTTGAGAGTTTGAATGTTATTTGTGATTCTTGGAAGCATTAATGTAATTTTAGTGACAGTTTATAAAAAATAGCCAATCAACAACAAGAAAAAGCTTTAGTTAAATGCAGGTATTCTATTGAAGTGGGATTAGCCAATCAGAGACTTGAAATACAGAAATTTACAAGTTTAGGCGCTTGAAATCTAGTCAGTTGCCTGCGGACAGTGTTTGTAACTGGATGCAAGATGCGTCCTCGAGAGATTAATTACGTATTCGTGTGAGACGAAAAATAGTATACTTGTTAAAAAGTGCAATTATTAAATAAAAGAATCTCACATCTCTCTATATCAGTGAAGTGCTATTTAATTTGTGTCAAGGATTAATAAAAAGGAGTGAATTAAAACTTAAAATCTGTGTAAGCCTTCATTCTTGTCGCATCACGCCCTGCCAAGACTTCCATGTCTCTAGCAATAATAATGACGCAGCCGAGGCAAACATAAATACATAATATTTAAAGAAACAGTCAAATTACAAAGTTAATATTTTTTTAAATATTTTTTGGGTGGCAAAGGCCACCTAAAAATACATTTGGGGCGAAGGCTACCGGAAACTGTTTACTATACGTGCGGTTGCAACTACTACAAGTACGGCTCCCCGACAGTTGAAATACGATACAACTGCTTCAATACATCATCTTCAAACTGACTTTCCATAGGTAGCAGCAACAAACCTTTCTCAAATTGACGCCCAAAGCGTGGTGCAAACTCCTACAACAAAACAAACGTTTCTCAACTTGGCGTCCATAAGTGGAGCTAAATAAACAAACAAACATAACAAACCATCATCTTCAAACTGGCTCCCAAAGCGTGGGGCAAATAACAATACAACAAACCACCTTCTTCAAATTGGCGTCCATACGTGATGCTAAAAAAATTCGTAAAAAAGAATAAACATTTTGCAGCATATAGCGTTCCAGTTCTTAAACATTTGACAATCGCTGTTCCTTTTGTATCTGTAACGAAATGTGTAATGTAGCTATTTATATCTCGATTTAGATAAAGGAGATAAGAAAATAAACTTTCGTAAGGATAATTTGTATACCCACTAATAAGCGATAGAGAGTGGAGAAAGTCACATGAGAAAATTACCTCCAACATCTACAGAGCATAGCAATATCGTAGGAGCCATTTCTATGTCACCTTGTAGAATTTTTTAAATGTTTGTAAGTTTGTCAAGATAAGAATTTTCCGAAAATACTATTTGACACCTTTCCATAACTAATGAACACTGTGTCGCTGCCACACTCTACAGTTCTCTTTATTGAAGCTGGCAGACCACTTGTGGCTAAAAACCGAATTCGGCCACAATGCAAGTTAAATCATTCCTCACTTCCAAGGAGTCGAGAAGTTTCTTGGCTGCTACATTTGAAGATGCCTCATCCTCCACCTTAGCTGTACCAGGGAAATTTGAAACTGCTGCAACTGAATTCCATGTCCCCCATCTCCTTAGATAGGATGAGGGGGCAGAGGTATATCTGATACAATGCCTTTAAAT
This sequence comes from Deroplatys truncata, assembly GCA_030765065.1. Lineage (NCBI taxonomy): Eukaryota > Metazoa > Arthropoda > Insecta > Mantodea > Mantidae > Deroplatys > Deroplatys truncata. Next base: position 311,247,273 of record CM060975.1, on the reverse strand, counting down.
CAGGAGCGGCTCTGGATGATTTGATCAGGTGACTCGCCAAGTATCCCCATTCCGAGGAACTATTTTGTTGTTATTATTATTATTATTATTATTATTATTATTATTATTATTATTATTATTATTAAAGGACGGATCAGAGTGGCCGTTTTTATGAGGTTAGCTTACCTTGTACTGTGGTCTGTTTACGTTAAAGGTGAGAGGGTGAGTCCAGATGTAAACAACGGGCGTGCCTGCAGTGTTCCTACAGGTTGTTTACTACGCTGTACACGACGACTGTTAATGTGTTTATTCCATTATAGCACAAATACATTATACTTTCTGCATCGGTAAATGAAATCACGGACCAGGTCACTGTAATCCGCGCTATAATTATTATTATTATTATTATTATTATTATATGCCCCCTGCACCAGTTTAAAGTAGGCGTCAGTCACCTACTGATCGAGTACGAGTATATATTCGTAAATGTCAGTTGAACTATGAGCGGGAAGGGAAACGCAAATACAGAGGTATATATACGTAAAGACGATTTTTCTGATTTTTGTCTTCGCGAAAACTCATATGATGCTTCCACATAACACACAATAGTTATTCCTGATCACTTCAGGAAAAAAAAGAAGTCACAATTTAACACACGATGCAAACCGATATAAACGATAGCAGTCGGACTCGACCTAAACGCTGCCACTTCTGCCAACCTATTTTACTTCAAATAGACGAGAAAAAGTGAAAATCTTTTATTGTGTTGATGCGGAAAAGCTCCGCGGTCTAGTGGTACTGTGCTAACCTCTAGTTCCCAAGGTCGCGGGTTCAAACCCGGCGGAGGGCGATGGATTTTTTCGGGCGTAAACATCCTTAGCATGGCTTCCTTCGGAAGGGAAGTAAAGACGGTGGTCCCGTGTCGTAGATTTACGGCACTAAAAGAACCTCAAGCGTGATAAAGAGGCCTCAGCAAAATTACCGACCTTTCACGCCCAATACATAGAATGGGACGCTAAGGACCACAGAAGTTAAAGAGCGTCCAGAAATAAAACTCAATTTTTTTTATGACGCTCTACGTTGCGATCGGCATTCGCTTTAGAAATCGCATCATAGTTGATGAAGTAGGCACCCTTCATGACCGACCGGCGGATCGCAAAGGGAAGTATTATTAAAAAAATAATCTGATGTGTTACATTCACGTGAGTTTCTCTATCCTCTGTCGCTTATTAGTGAGTATGCAAATTATTCTAACGAAAGTTTATTTTATTATCTTCTTCATTTTAATCGGGATAAACGTTTACAGAAATAGTTGCATTGCACATTTCGTTATAAATACAAAGGGAATAGCGAGAGTGAGATGTTTAAGACTGGACACTATGCTGGCCTTAAATTTCATAATCTTTCCATGGCATCGCGAGAAACAACTGAAAGTCGACAGGACTTGAAAAGAATGACTTAAGTGTTGAGCAATACGAACCATTAATAACAGATATCACGGAAATGGCTGATGGCACAAAAAAAGAGTTATTTGAAATATATGCTTTGTTTTAAAGAGATCTACATTTCTTGTATTGTTTAACATTTATCGGTTATACGAAATTCTACAAAACTCCTTCCGAATGAAGAGGACTTCACTGGCTATTTCCAGGAAATTGAGGATATATATTTCATTTGCCATGTAAATATATTTAATGTGTTGTATTTTAATCAAAGGCGTTTGAGGCATTTTTAGAAAATAAAAAAGAATTCGAAAATTGTTCTTATAAAGGAAATATCAAATATTAAATTTCAAGTTTGGTGTTTATCCTATTTTTTTGAGTGATGCAGTTCATAGACACACACACGGACCTTTTTTCTAAAACTGCTATTTTTTTTTAATCAAGGTGCCTTAGAACATGTATTTCTGGTGAAATCTCGGTATAGATTTTTGGGTGGAATGCAGTACCTTCTCTATCTACTAGGTACGTGGTAGAGAAAGTAAGCAATTGCAGAATTGTTATAAATTAGGATAAATGATAGAAGATAGAGTATATCACGCACGTAGGCTGTTCAAAAAATAGGTGACTCGGCGATTCAAACGCTTCAAGAGACAACCTCCTGGCTTTAAATGCCTGAATGCTTGACTGGGCTTCCACAAAGATTTTCTTTATACTGGAAATGAATTTGTCGACATCCGGAAACAAGCATCCTAACTCCTCTAACACCCTGTGAAAACCATGTGCTATGCAGGTCAAGGGAAACATGTTTGGAAATAGCACTTTTAAAGTTATCCCACAGCCTTTTTCATGTATGATGCAGCGCGTCTAACACGTCGTGGTGAATGTCTGTGTGAACTGGTGAGTAACTGCGCGATAGTTCAATTGTTAACTTTTTCCACACACTTGTTGTAAGCAGAAACGGTTCATTTTATTTTTACTTTCTCTACTACGTATACTAAGTAGGGGAAGTATTGTATTCCACCCAAAAATTCGATACCGAGATTTCACCGGAAATAAATGTTTTGAGATCCCCTGAATCCAAAAAAAGCATTTTTGGAAACATGTCCGTGTGTATGTCTGTGAACAGCATAACTCAGAAACGAACAGTCGGATAAACACCAAACTTGGTATTTATGTTCAGTATCTTCCAGAGATGCGACACGAAGGTTTTCAAGAAAATCCCCCCACCCCAGATTACCCTTTACATGGAACATTTTTCGAAAATTTTAATCTTCTCAAAAATGGCTCTAACGATTTTGGTTAAAATATCATATGTTTAAGATATTTTCATGACAAATGAAATGTATATCTCGAATATTCTGGGAATGTCTCCAAAAGTATTCTTTATTGTGAACGACTTTTGCATAACTGGTAAACCATAAGAGATAGACAAAATTTTACTACACAAAAAATGTAGATCGCGTTAAAATACACAATTTATGTCATATACATTTTGTTGTTGTTGAGTGAACCATCGTCGAGATATTGCTTGTTATTCCCTTAAATTTTCCAATGCTTATGCTTTTTCTCAAATTCGTTATTCAATTTTGTTTTGTCCTGGACATGCAAAGAGAATGGAATACTCCACATAGCAACCAGCTCTTAAAATATTTGGCTATCGCTTAAAGCCTAGCAATTCCCCTTGCACCTACAAGAAAATTAGCAATAAGATTAACATCTCGATTAACATTAAGCATATGGAGAATAAGCGTTTGTAAAAATAGTTTGTACAAGAGTAGAGAAAGTCATGTGAGTGTAACACATCACATTTTCTTAAGTTCCATTTATACCCCGCCTTTAACTACATTGATCTTATCAGCGGCCTTACCTTTGGAACTTATTGTCTATTGGCAATGGTGTAACTTTTGTCGTTGGCATTCTTGCACTTTTGGTTTTTAGATCATACACACATTTGCAATCTCATTCATACTTCCAGACTCTGGGATTGAGGTATCTAATGTCCAAACAATGGCATTGGCAATAAAAGATCTCGTAGGCTCAGTGAACTCGTCGACTGGAATACGGACATTTTTATTTTTAATTATTTTCATTACATTTATTTAAGTAACATTTTCGCAAATTTGATACACTATGCATAGATTCGTCTGTATACTAAACCGTCTTAATGTAGGTTTCTGCAGTTTATACAAAGGGATTCACGTCAAGAAAAACTTTATATAAGTCGAGGGCAAGTGTCTTTTTCGACTCGATGTTGCATTTGCCGTTGGAAGCAAAGAAATCTTCTTCCCATCACCTTTGAAAAGTGCATTTTTGTGATGTATTGTACCGATATGTTGATTCACTGTTCACTAACTGCTCGCATATTTTACACAGAAGTATTTTATTGGCAGGAGAAAATACGTAGGCTCAAAAAGTATTAATGTAACTTTGGAATTTATTCGTAAAAGATACTGAATTTCGGCTTGTTACTACGAGGCGTGGTTTAGACTAAATACCGATTTTTTTGAAAAAAATAACAGGACATTATTTTCCAAATATTTTATTATCATTCATTGCCTTATACCTTACACAACTTCTCCACATAGTCACCGCCGTTATTCAGGCACTTGTCGTAATGGGAAACCATTTTTTTAATGCCTTCGTCAAATAATGGTGCCGCCTGTGATGGAAGCCAAGTCTGCAATTCTTGTTTCGCAAACATCATCGTCGTTAAAATGTTTTCCACCAAGGAATTTCTTCAGATTGCGGCGGTCGAGTTTGCATCGACCGCACCACGTATGGGCACAAACTTTGTGGTGGTCTTCGCCCCACGTTTAGGAATCAACTTTTGCGGCAGTGTCGTGTGTTACTAAAGCTTAAAGCTTATGTGTAATAATTTTTAATGCTTATTTATTTATTATTTATGCCTCGGCTGCGTCAGTAATATCTGGTAGAGCAAGTATCTCTAAATAGGGCTGGTACGGCTGAAGAATAATGTTTACACCCGATACAGAAATTATAACTAAGTTTTCACTTCTTTCTTTATTCTTCACGGCAGTTAAATAATACTTTACTGACGTATCTTAATATGGATCTGTGAGATGTTATTATTAATTACACTTTTAAAAGGTAACCTCCGGACCCGAACTACTTGGGTACGCTACTTCCTAGCGTCTACGTTTGAATTTGTACATTTCTATATTGCTAGTTTCTGATTGGCTAAGCCTACTCCAATAGACTACCTTTATTTTTATTTTAGCTTGCTTTCTGCATCCACGTGACCATTTACAAATTGTTTTGAATATTACATTTGTATTGTTCCATGGACTATTAGTAGCCTTTTTTTAACTTTCTAATTTATTGTTGTCTCAAGGTTACCTTATTGTTAGCAACCTTCGGCTTCTACTTTGTAATTCTGTTTGCTACGAAAAGCAGCTTGCTTCTATTCTCACAGCTCCTACATTATTAAACTACGAAATACATTCACATAACATAATATTATATATACATAATAAAATACACATAATACAATGACTGTAATATACACTTTATATATTATAATATACGCATATTGCTTTTAGGCGGGCTGCTATTTTTATATACTATATAATTAAACTGATATCATTTAAGCGATAAAAAATACTGCCTCAAGATGAAGAAACATGAAAATTGGTGCCAAAACCGGACTGTGGGGAAGGTGGTCGAATTGTTCCAAACGGTATAATACGAACAGATCCTTGAGTTTGTTTGGCTGTGTGTGGCCGGGCCGGGCATTGTCACTCTTGTTGTTTCCTCATAAACTTCACACAATTGGGGATGAATGTTTACTGGCGTAACATTTCTCGCATCCAAAAGACGAATCACTGATCCGACTTCACAGTCGTTCGGTTGTTTTGAACATTTCGAAACGCTCTAACAACAGGAAAACACAAAGTGACGATAGCTCGCAGCTGCGTCTAGCTTCCTTATGAATGAAGATCGTGCATGCTCAAAATCGCAGCTGCAGCGCTACAACGGCAAAATATTAAAACGTTACTTACTTTAAAAACGATTTCTGATGACTACTTTGCACAACAACGTCGCAATGCATACTGCAAAAAAACAAAAGGCTCCATTGACCTATCTGCGGTGCTCGGGCGCCGCTCCATAATATATACCTGTGCCTAGTAAAAATATATTGCAGAATTGAAAGGAATAGCAACAGATATTTTGAAAATGGTTAATGCCACAACAATTTATTGAATGAGATCTACATGTTTCATGTGCTAAACTTTTATTTATCTCTTTGCTAGTTATAAAAAAATTATATAAAATTCATTTAGAATGAGGAACATTCACAAATTTTAGAAGAACGTTCTAGATATACATTTTAGTCATATATTTATCTTAAACACATGGTAATTTAATCCAAATGGTTAGAGCCATTGCAGGAAAATAAAAAATAATGAACAATGTTACATGTAAAGGATGGTTTGGGGTGGAGGAAGTTTGTTGAAAAACTTCTCTTGCATGCTTGAAATATGCTGAGTTTCAAAAATAAGTTTGGTGTTTTAGTTAACTTTTCATTTTTGAGCTATGTTGTTCACTCTCTGTCACCACACGTACCTTTGTCTAGAATGCTGTTTTTTGATTCACTGGGCCTCAAAATAGGTATTTAGGCTGAGATTTCGTAATCCAATTTTGAGTGCAAAACAATACTTCCACCGAAGTTCTCTTCATTCAAGAGAAATTCCATATAATTTCACATAATGGTCAACCACAAGATATGCACAAAAAAAATACAGATCTGCTTTTTCTGTGGCAAGAGCCATATCTTAGATATTCGTGTGATTTTTCAATACATTGTCATTTATTTTCTCTACCAGTACATAGAAGGTAAAGAAGATATTACAATTACACACAACAATTTCATGAAAAATATATTTTTTGGGCTTCCTGGATAAAAAAATGGATTTTTAGAAAAAGGTCCTTGTGTGTGTCTGTGAACAGCACAGCTCAAAAAGAAAAGCTGGACAAATACTAAACTTGGTGTTTAAATTCTTTTATCTTCTAAAGATGCGAAAGGAAGATTTTCAAGAAAATCCCTCTACCCCAAGTTACCCTGTACATGAAACATTTTTCGAAATTTTATATTTTCTGGAAAATGTCTTTAACGATTTTGGTTAACTTACCATATGACAAAGACATTTACGCGATAAATAAAATGTATATCTTGAATTTTCTGGGAATAGTCTGTGAAGTCCTTTTTTATGTGTGGCATAAGCCATTTCCGAGATACCCGTTATTAATAGTTTGAATTGTTCAATACTTTGTCATTCTTCTGAAGTCCTGTCAACATTCAGCTGTTTCTCGCGATGTCATGGAAACAGCATGGAATTTTAAGGCCAGCATATAGCGTCCAGTTGTTAAACATTTGACTATCGCTGTTCTCTTTGTATCTATAACGAAATGTGTAATGTAGCTGTTTCTGCAAGGGTTTATCTCGATTATAATGAAGTAAACAGAAAAATAAGCTCTCGTAAGAATAATTTGTATACCCACAAATAAACCATAGAGAGTAGAGAAAGTCATGTGTATGTAACACATATATATATACATAAAGATCTGCTGGCATTCAATTTTTTCTCGCGATGTCACGGAAAGAGTGTAGAATTTCAAGGCCCTCATATAGGGACATATGGCTATTGATTTTGGTTCCTGTATCCCCCTTTGCACATGCAACGAAATGTGTCATAAAATTATCTCTGCAATAGTTCATTTCTATTAACAACAAGTAAGTAGTTTTGTAGGAGTAGTTAGTGGTAAGTATATAAAATGAACGATAGTGGGTGGAGAAAGCTACGTGAATGCAGACAGTGAAGCTTGAGTGGACTTGGTTCGCTCTGCCGTTGACGACTATGTCCCCGACCTCATCTCCACATGCGATGTGCGCACCGAGTTTAATTGTTTATTCCGCGACTACTGCTTTTGTGGGGATGACGCCAGCCAGGATCGAGATTAAAGTAACCTCACCCCCTCTTGTTGGTGCTGACAGTGTACCGCTCCTATTGTCCGCGGCCACATTATTGTTCTTCTGACCTCAGTCTGGTAACCTGATACGCGGGAGGATGGACCCACAATGGGATGCTGGAGATGATGTAGCGGCGACAACGTTCATAAAGAAGATTCAGCAGGTGGCACCGTTCAACTGTCAGCAAATATTCATTTTTCTTATTCTCTCTTTCCAAACAAGAGGGTCGTTACGCTCATGCTGCCCATGTTTACGTTTCAATATAGAAACTAAAAAGCATCACAATAACCCATCTCTGAAATTTGAAGCATCCACACTTTCCTCGCAATTTTTAATGTTTTACCTCCTCTACCTATACGAAGTATAGAATATTGTAATCCACTCAGAAATTCTATATAGAGATTTCACCGGAAATACATCTCAAAAACCTCTTAAATCAGGGAAAAAATTGTTGGAAAACTTCACTGTCTGTCTGCTTCTGAACAACTTAATTATTTTTATTCAATGGATTACCCTTCTCTTTGTAGGACTTACAAGCCCATGCCTTGGCATATCCAGGATGGGTGATCAACACAATGCCAGGCGTTGCGATGAAGAAGAAGAAAATAAAATGTAGTGATGAAAGAGATGATAAGAAAATTCGCGGATAAAATGATCCAAATGGTATTTCTTTAGGGATCGAAAACCGCTAAAAATACTTCGGTCACATTGGTCGGCACCAGGGTTTTGAACTCGGAACCACCAGAAATACGCCCCCCTCAGATCCATCCCGCTCGATCAGCTTAACTCAAAAACAAAGAAATCTTATGAATACCAAATTTCGTTAATAGATAAGCCCAACAAATTTCACGTATGAAATACGAAGAAAATTTCCCCTTCCCATATGCCTGTTTTATTTGTTAATTTATTGTCGCCTAACTTATACAGGCTGATTTATGAAGAACTGACACATTTATTTCTTTAATTGTTTCAAAACGAGTTATACTGGCGACAACTTATTATACCTGAAATGCAGAGGAATTTTGGGAGATTATTTACCTCTTTAGCAAATGTTGAAAATGTCCTCCATCCTGCATAAGTCATAACTCAACACGTCGTTCCATGTTACTGGCCACTCGTTGGAGGACTCTGTTGTCAATAGCTTGAATCTCCTGTGTAATGTTGTGCTTCAGATCGTCCAATGTCTGGGGACGTGTGCCATAAACCCTGTCTTGTAAGTAATCCCATAGAAAGAAGTCTGGCGATGTCAAATCCGAGATCTCGGTGGCCACAGGTTCTTGGAAGTTATCCGGTCGTCAAAGAAACTTGCAATTAGTGACATGGATTCGTTTGCTGTATGGCATGTAGCGCCGTCCTGCTGAAAATATCCTTGACTCAGCTCTACATCGTCTAGCTGCTCAGCAAACTCCATGAAAATCCGTCGGTACTCTATAGTGTTCACAATGTTTAAAAACAAATGGTCCCAGTATTCTCTGTGCGGATATTGCGCACCAAACTCCGATTTTAACCGGGAGCATAGGTGCTTCATGAATAACATGTGGATTTTCGCTGGCCCAATAGCGTGAGTTATTTGAGTTCACATAGACACATAAATGGAACCATACTTCATCTGTGAACCGTGTGATGGACATTATGACAGTATTTAGCACAATGGACGCCTGAAACCAACGACAATAATTCAGTCGTCTATCCTTATCTGGTTCCTGTAACTGATGGACAACCGTAATCCTATACGGTTTTAGCCCTGCACTTTTCACAGCTCTCTCACACATTGAGTAGCTGTACCCTGTCTCCTGCGACAAACGTCTTAATGATGTTTTGGGTGACTGATCCAGTCGTGCTCTTACGTCAACAACCGTGGAAAGCCTAGATGAACGAGTTTTGCCTTTTTCACTCATCAGATATCCAGTTGTTTCCAATTTGTTTACCAGTCCCAGTATTGTGTTTCTTTGGGGAGGATTCCGAACACCAAATTCTCTCTGGTTTGCCTTTGAGTAGCTGTAATTGAATTCGTAATCCAGTATTCCTTTACAAGGAAGAGTCATTCATTTATATGTACTCCATTTTCACGTTGACTAGAACAAAATCTCAAAAACAGTTGCCGACAATAAAAGTAACAATTACGAATAAAATATGAATGTCTGCGCATCTAGTGACAGGCAATGGAAACTTGCGGCGGTCACCTCCTCATCCGTTGCTGTAGCTTACCTTGATGCTTCTCCCGTTGCTTCCAGAAGTTCTCAGCGTGTTGGTTCTTCAATTTATCCTCGGCTAGCTGCAGTAATTTTCCTTAAATTATATGGGAGCATGGACTTATCCTCGGTAAAGGAAAACGTAGATCTCGGGTGGTGATATAGGAAGACATAGACTTGCTTTGTTTATGAAAAGATGACACTGCCGTTTCTTTTTATTTAATTTAACACTCGTAGTATACAAAACTGGTATTGCCGCTGTAAAATACTGTCCACCGCTGTTAGACTATGGCGTGGATATGTCACGAAATATAACTATTCTTATTGTCGCTTTCAGAGTAGCGGATCTTAGGTGTGTTGCTAAAACTATTTTGATTCCCTGTTTTGGCGCGATATCTCACACATCCTGCAGCATCTCTCCCTGACCACACATTACGAAAACTCTCGAATAAAATGCAATACTAAGCTGACATGACAAATTTGACTTGATTCCCTTTTTGGCGCGATATCTCACACATCCTGCAGCATCTCTCCCTGACCACACATGACATAAACTGCCCCGAATTTTCTCCAAACAGATCCATTTATAGTCTCAGGCTCCTGAGGCTGCTTCCTTTCCTATTGGTCCATTTTTAGCGCGACTCGACGCGTCTAACTATTTCGAATAAACTTTCAGGGATCTCATTGGTCCAATTTTAATATAAATCGCGGCTTTTCCTACATTTACCGTTAAGGTTGTCTTTCTCACTCACTTGGTCACGGCGAATTATCAAATAATGGGACAAAGGCTCTACACCCTCGCTGTAGGAATAATAGCACAGCGACCGGAGAGAGGTAATAAAACTAGGTTTTCTGCCTTCGAAAGCACTATTCCTGTAGCTAAAACTTTCCCTCGTGGACAGTATTTTAACATAGCGCTTAAATTATTTACATTAAACCATTTATAACTCTACTAATATTAATAACCTAGATAGATACATAATGTTAAATCACCCTTCTTAAAATATACAAGCAGTATGAGAAAAAGATATTTACATAATACGATTTAACATCACTAAAAGTTAATTAATAAGTTATCTGTAATTATAGTTCTTGGGCTCGGCCTAGAGTTGCCGTTTCAAATTGCCCTGTTCTGGAAAAGAATAAATTTTTCAACACTTGATACAATTTTCTTTTACAGAATAATTCCTCTGATTATGGCCTTTGTTCGTTTGTTTTGTTGACAGAGACCCTTCGCTATACCTGCTCCTTCACAAGGGCTCTGACAAACCGGTGATGTTTATATTTGGGTCATTCACTCTACCCTCTCCCTTTAAAAACAGGTTTCCGAGAGACATTCTTATACACAATACATTTCCCGCACACGAATAACTTGTGACGCATACAAATACTCTAATACCCAATTTAAGTTCTAAAATTAAATCTATTTACATACATATTGGTACATAATTATTATGCCTTTATTTATTTCTTTACATCCTTATTTATCGGGTGTATTATCTTTACTATTTGTTCACAGGGGTGTTACCTCATTTCGAGTAAAACTAACCTGATTCTTTTCATTATATTCTTCACCCTTCTCATTCTCTAAACATTTGTACGGTTTGAGCAACTGTTTATGGTATCTCCCTACGATCTTGGAATTCTTTATTTCTTGTAACTCAAATGTATCCGAGCCAAAAATGTTAATCACCCGGTATGGACCTTTAAATAAATTTTCCATTCTATGATACCTTTTGTTCAGAATGCTAGACTTTTTCTTGTCCCGTACCAATACTAAGTCTCCCAATTTGATCAACCAGTGTTTTCGTTTCTTCTTCTTAAACTTTTCTTTTCTTTTCTGCGCCTTATTGGCCATTCTTTCAAAAGCTTTCTTAAACATCTCTTCTTCCGTTAGTGCTTTCGGATCTTTAGCTTCTAGTGTCTGTGGTAATTCCCCTTCGAGTGTTTCCATTAATTTCCCCTTCATCAGCTCGATGGGCTTATAACCGGTAGTAGGGCTCACACTTTCATTTAAAATACTTTCGATGCGCTGATAGTGATTTGCCCAATCACTGTGTTTTTTATTGGCCAAAATTCTCAAATAAACCGAAATGTCCCGTATTATTCTTTCGCAGGGATTGCTTTGTGGGTGGTATTTTGAGCAATGATACAACGTGATTTCGTTTTCTTTTAAGGTGTCTACAAATTTTCTGCTGGTAAATATTGAAGCATTATCACATAAAATTGCCTTCATCTTTCCAAATTGTGGAACATACGACTTCATTATCTTCCTTAGGCATGTTTCACTTGTAATCTTCCGGACTGGGTAAATTTTCACAAATTTTGAAAATACATCTATTAACACTATTATATACCTAAATCCAAATTTACTACGGGGCATCTCACCATGACAGTCCAAGGTCACTAACATTCCTGGTTTTTCTCTTAGTATTGAGTTTGTCTCGTATTCGTATTGTATATTCAGTGGCTTTGCTTTTTGACATTGTAAGCATGTCGAAATTATTCTCCTTACTTTATGGTGTAATTTTGGAATATACAGGTTTTCTTGGATCATTAAAGCGGTGCGTTCTGAGCCAGAATGTGCTAGAGCTTGATGGAACGTGCTTATGAGTTCATTCTCCATGTTCTTAGGTATATATGTCTTCCATTTCTGTATTTCACTGCCATGTAGTTTATATAACACGCCCCCTTTTAACCCTATGTTTCCCTTGATATTTTCATCTATTTCTGGGGCCTTTTTTATTAATTTATTTAACTTCTCATCTCGTCGCTGCTGGTCCCCTATTCCTTTTAATTCTTTTATCAATCCTTTACTCAAGGGTATTTCAATACTCATTAATGTTACTTCATTTTTAGGGCGTTCTATTCTCTCCGGTATTTCACTGTTGTTATGTAACCTAGACAGCAAATCGCTAAAAACATTTGTTTTTCCTGGAATGTGTTTCACCTCAACATCATACGAAAGAATCTCATGGATGTACCTAGATAATTTAGTACTCGTAAGCCGACAACGTTTCATAAATGAAAGACTCACATGATCTGTGTATATAATAACCTTCTGTAGATATATATATGATCTAAATTTCTGTAGTGCGTAATACACAGCACAGATCTCTAATTCGGTGACCGAAGCATTTTTCTCTATTTGACTTAAACCTCTTGAAGCGGTACTTATCACGTGCAGTTGATTTTCCTCATCTGATTGGGCTAGGACACACCCATATCCGTGACCTGAAGCATCCACGTAAATTACATATGGTAGGTTGTCCTTGGGTCTCTCTAGTAGAATTGATTTCGCAAATAGTTCTTTTATCTTTTCAAAAGCTTTCTGGTGTACCTCGTCCCATTTCCATCGCACTTTCTTTTTAAGTAATTCGCGCAAAGGCGCTATTTCTGCGGCGTACCTCAGGATAAATTTGCTTTGATAATTTAGCACTCCAAGAAAGGACCTAACCTGCTTAACACTCTTGGGCGCTGGTATTCTTCTCACAGCCGCTACTCTTTCTTCGTTTGGCTTCATTCCTCTATCATTAATTACATAGCCTAGAAATTCCACCTCACGGATGCAAAATTTGGATTTATTAATGTTCACCGTCATACCGTTTTCTCTCAGCTTTCTAAGCACATAATTCACATGTTTAATATGCTCATCAAAATTTTCATCAACTATTAGAAAATCGTCGATATATTGGATCAAAAATTCGTCGGCTGAGTCGCCAAATATTTTATCGATGGCTCTTAATAGTCCACTACATGACGTAAGCATACCAAAAGGCATTCTCAAAAATTCGAACTGTTTCCCAAAAAATAAAAAAGAAGTATACTTTCTAACATCCTCGTGAAGCTCAATCTGCCAGTATGACGCCGTTAAATCAATAGTGGAGAAATACTTGCCTTTGGTTATTTTTGACAGCAATTTTTCTACACTTTCGCTCCGAAATCTGTCTGGTTGTGTATATTTATTTATCCTTCGAGCATCTATTGTCATCCTAAGTTCGCCATTGCGTTTCGTCACCCAACATAATGGACTGCTGTACGGAGAATTTGACGTTTGTATTATTCGGTCTCTCAACATCTTATCGATCACCTGTTTGGCTCTCTCCCTTAATGCAATCGGAATATCCCGATACTTGTGTGTGAAGGGTGCAATATCTTGTACCTTAAAACTGTGTTTGTATGCTTTGCACTTGCCTGGGACGTCCGAAAATACCGCTTTGTTTTCTTGTAACATTCGCCTTAATAGATGCCTTTGTGTCTCTGTGAGGTTCTCGGCAAGGGTCACTTTCTCCTCTACTGCTTCTACCTGGCTGCCGGTATCTTGGAATTCTTTATTTTGGGCGTAACCATAATCTTTCTCATTGTGCTCCGTATACCCGTTGTAAAACCTGTCAGCGAACGCATGCATCTCATCGGTTTCTTCCCCTTGTACTATAGCAATTAATTTCTCACTCCTACCTGTTTGTAATAATTGTACGAAAAATCTTTCTTCGGCTATATCTTCTTCTCCTTGGGTTTTGTTATAAGTATCCTGCTTCATACCCTCTACAAAAGGGATTTCTAATGTTTTTCTGTTCTTCTCTATTTTCAAAACTTTATCAGCAAAATCAACCCTAGCTCTTAATTCAAACAAAACGTCACACCCAATCAAAATGTCACAAATCAAATTATTGATTACCAGAAAAATAAACTCAAAATTTTCTTCTCCTATTTTCATGTTCAACATTACTTGCATTTTTATTCGGGTAACCTCTTTGTTAACTGCTACCCGGCATACTGTGTTCCTTATGGGTAATGTCATTAGCTTAATTCCTTTATTTACCAGGTTCTGATATAACCTCAGGCTGCATACACTCACATTGGCTCCAGAGTCTATTAAAGCATTATATTCTTCATCCAATAATACTACCTTTATGCTAGGGGAATCTGTCAGATCCTTTTCCGAGTGATTTTGAATAGTAGTTATCAGTTCTCCCAGTATAAATTCATTTTTGAGCCCTGTTTCACATTTTCTGTTTATTTGAGAATTTTGCGCGCTTAGAATCCGCTCCGAGCTCTTGAATGGATCCTGTCTTAGTTTTCCGGGTTATCGACACTATTTGGTGCTCCGCTAGTCTCTTCCACATTTCCCTCTCTCTGCATTTGCCTATAGTTTCCTCTGCTTCCTCTAAAATGTCCCCGGGAATGTCTCTCTCTCCTTTCGTTTCTTTCTGGATAATTTTCGTCATACCTTTCTCCTACATCACTTTCCCCTCGGTCAGAAAAATAATGTTCTCTGGATCTGTTTTCATTGTTTCTGCCTCTCCTATAATTAAAACGGCCACTATATCTTGGTCTGGTTTGTAGAGCATTTATGTGATATTGGTTATCACCTTCCCTCCTGAAACAGTTATTTTGACAGTTTCTGTTCCCGGATTGAGGTACGTCGTTCCAGTATCTCTCTCTGGGGTTATAGTTCCCTCTCGCGTTTCCTCTCCAATTCGCATTCCTTGAATTATCCGGTATGTTCGAACTGTATAGTTTTGTACGTGGTTCCTACTACTTGTCTCGAATGATGATACCAACTCAATCAATTCGGGAATAGAATTTGGCTTCGCAATGAGTAGGTAATGGTGTATACGTTCTGGATAATGTGGTACAATCATATTAATGAAATCCCTCTCGCTTATGGGTGGCTCGATTAGTCTACTACTCTGTGCTTTAGTTAGCAAATAATCTACCATGCTTAGGTTTCCGCGTTCATCGTACTTGCCATTAACTAGGATAGATCTCACCTGGTTCTGAGTATTAGTACTCCAGTACTTATTCAAAAATGCCCTTCTGAAATATTCAAAATTATTATTCTCCCCCAAAGTCAATCTTACCCATTGGAGAACCCTTTGACGTAAACCTTTACGAACGATTAACATCTTTAGCTCGTCCGGAATCTGCTTCAAACGGAAATACTCCTCAAGGTCATTTAGGTATTGTTTAGGATTATCAGCCGAATTTTCCTCGAAAGTAGGTACCCCTATCTCATTTAATAAATGGTAGTTTGCATTACTTGCATGGTTAGATGTACATTGGTGCCCTGAATTAAAATTATATGGGTCGGCAGCTGGACTTTGACCTCCATTTGCCTCCCTAAAAGTGGTGCTAGTTTCACTGGGTGAGCTATCATCACTCTGTCTCACACTTATCCCTAGTCTACCAATAGAGCGTTTTAACTCCTTTACACAATTTTCATGCTCTTCCACCCTCTTCACAATTTCATGATGATTTGAGAGCTGTTCAGTCATTTTTGACGAAAGTTCATTCATCTTTCCCTGATCCTTTTCTAACACTATTCTAAATTCTTTGAACTCCCTTTGAATGTTAGATTCTAAGGTACTTTGTTTTTTTTCTAAAGAAACATTTACAGCTCTTAAGTCATCATCCAATTGTTCCTTTATGGCTAAGCTGGTAACACTTAATTCTGTTTCTACATCCTTCCTTAGTTTTTCTACATCGTTTCTTAGACATAGTTGTCCTGCCTGAATTTCTTGCACTACCATCCCTTGCTGACTGAATTTGGAGTCCAATTGACTTTGTAATCGGGTGACCTGTTCACCTAAATATTCCCTCATCTCCTGAGCTAATTCCCCTCTCATCTTCCTGTTTTCCTCTCTGACATATTCACCTATCTGTATACTCTGCTCATTTAATTTCCCTTCCAAATTTTTATTTTGTTCACTCAAATTTCTTTTTGACTCCTTACTCAGCTCATTTAATTTCCCTTCTAAATTGTTAATTTGTTCACTCAAATTTCTTTTTGACTCCTTACTCTGCTCATCTATCTTTGCGCTCAAATGTTGAAGCAATATTAGCAGCTGGTTTTGACCTGCGTCAATGACCTGCTCAATCGGTGATTGCCTTTCCCTAACTTCTACTTCAGCTGCACCCATATTTTCTCCATCTGTTGTTATGCTGACAATAGCCTCCCCATTCAGTTCTTCCAAATCTTCCCTTGACCTACTCATGGTTCCGTTAGCAAGTTCTACCTCCCTAGTAATGACTTTACCCCCTCTCAATAACATGTGTTCACAAAACTGAGTCACTACTCTGCATGCCTTTTTGTTTGTTTTTGAATAAAAGTTCTAACCTGTATTTTTTTTCAATGTTAACTGATGCGTTCCGGGTTCGAATCCTGGTGAAGTTCTAGAAGCGATGTTCTCAGCTGTTTTTGTTGTCCCACGTAGGTAGACTAGAAGTTCGCGTTGTAATTTTGTTCTGCTGTGCCCCTTTCCTCTGAAGATTCTTCGTCTATTCGTTGTTTTCTAGTCCTCCGTTTATGTTGGTCTTCCCTTCGAGCCGCACGTTATGGCGCCAGTTTGCGGCGGTCACCTCCTCATCCGTTGCTGTAGCTTACCTTGATGCTTCTCCCGTTGCTTCCAGAAGTTCTCAGCGTGTTGGTTCTTCAATTTATCCTCGGCTAGCTGCAGTAATTTTCCTTAAATTATATGGGAGCATGGACTTATCCTCGGTAAAGGAAAACGTAGATCTCGGGTGGTGATATAGGAAGACATAGACTTGCTTTGTTTATGAAAAGATGACACTGCCGTTTCTTTTTATTTAATTTAACACTCGTAGTATACAAAACTGGTATTGCCGCTGTAAAATACTGTCCACCGCTGTTAGACTATGGCGTGGATATGTCACGAAATATAACTATTCTTATTGTCGCTTTCAGAGTAGCGGATCTTAGGTGTGTTGCTAAAACTATTTTGATTCCCTGTTTTGGCGCGATATCTCACACATCCTGCAGCATCTCTCCCTGACCACACATTACGAAAACTCTCGAATAAAATGCAATACTAAGCTGACATGACAAATTTGACTTGATTCCCTTTTTGGCGCGATATCTCACACATCCTGCAGCATCTCTCCCTGACCACACATGACATAAACTGCCCCGAATTTTCTCCAAACAGATCCATTTATAGTCTCAGGCTCCTGAGGCTGCTTCCTTTCCTATTGGTCCATTTTTAGCGCGACTCGACGCGTCTAACTATTTCGAATAAACTTTCAGGGATCTCATTGGTCCAATTTTAATATAAATCGCGGCTTTTCCTACATTTACCGTTAAGGTTGTCTTTCTCACTCACTTGGTCACGGCGAATTATCAAATAATGGGACAAAGGCTCTACACCCTCGCTGTAGGAATAATAGCACAGCGACCGGAGAGAGGTAATAAAACTAGGTTTTCTGCCTTCGAAAGCACTATTCCTGTAGCTAAAACTTTCCCTCGTGGACAGTATTTTAACATAGCGCTTAAATTATTTACATTAAACCATTTAT
The DNA here is from genome assembly GCA_030765065.1 of Deroplatys truncata. Lineage (NCBI taxonomy): Eukaryota > Metazoa > Arthropoda > Insecta > Mantodea > Mantidae > Deroplatys > Deroplatys truncata. The sequence continues at coordinate 311,229,355 of CM060975.1, read as the reverse complement.
AACTCTACTAATATTAATAACCTAGATAGATACATAATGTTAAATCACCCTTCTTAAAATATACAAGCAGTATGAGAAAAAGATATTTACATAATACGATTTAACATCACTAAAAGTTAATTAATAAGTTATCTGTAATTATAGTTCTTGGGCTCGGCCTAGAGTTGCCGTTTCAAACTCCAGAACATTCCGCTTAATTTGGTGCTAAAATTGGGGCATTGAGTAAGTTTTGAACATGATAATTAAAGAAGAAATGTGGCAGTTCTTCATAAATCATCCTTTATATCATATCGTGACAATTTTACAGTGAAGTTACATTTCTGTGTTACAGTTTGCTTAAGATATATTTACAGAGTTCAGTAATGTTACAAAAATATAAAATTGTTTTATACTAATATACAAGTCCTTCAGTTATTTTACGGGGAACGTCGGCTGAGTTTGTATTTTCTTGCACTGTTCTACCATGTGTCTGACAGGTTGTTATGATCATGTTGTAGCCTGGTGAAGTTTTGTTGAGTAAATCACTGTGGGTAAGGTTAGTGTGTCCAGCACGAATTTGTTATGGTCCTCTGGATGATTATTTAATGGCTTGAAGCTTGTTGGTGGTGAATGTGTCTAGCTAGGAGGAATGCTCTCTTGGGTTGTACTGGGGACTGATGTCTGCTTCCTATATGGGCAGACGAGGTACTTCTTCTGCTTGTTCGTTTCGGGCAAGAATACCTTAATGCGAAGAATCCAGATTAGGATTACATGTTTTTATTCTCTCAGTATTTGGGTGTATTGGTTTTGAATTTCTTCTATTATTGTTTTTGTTATCATTTTAACAGATTGGGAATCAGTTAAGACTAGAAAATTAGAGTAATTTGGGTTATTTTTTATGTCTTCAAATGCCTGTTTTATGGCATGAAGTTCGGAGGGGAAAATTGTATAAAATGTTGGTAAGGTTGTCGCAGTTCTCAGATGACTGGTGTTATCTTATTTGTTGGACGCTTATTGTTTAATTATTTTTTTTAAATTTGGGTTCTTTGTCCTCCAGCTAGCTATTATAACTCAGTCGAGTACGTGTCTCTAAGCAGGGCGTGTAAACGGAAACGAGTTGTTGCTAAAAGATAACACTGATAAAAAAAATTGAAACTAGACTTTTATTGCCGTCACACTTAATTAATAATTGACATATTTAACCTTTATACACGCCTGACTGAAACTGTGATATTTCCGATTGTAACTACAATCGTTATAGTTGCCGCGCACCAATTACTTTGCGTACTTTACATTTTTGTAACTAACTCTGCGACGTGCACCTCGTGAGAGATTCTTCCGAACTGCGCGATACTTGCTTATGGCTCGAGAATATACACTCCTTCACCTCGAATTGCCTAAACATTATAATATAGCTGCTATTGGTTACCAAATTGCGCCCACTTTAGCGTCTGTTTTGGTTAGCCAATCACTACTACTAACATATATGCTCTAGGGAAGATATTCCCTCCATTTCTAAAAAAGGGCACGCTACCCTGACGTCATTTGTTTATCTCTTCTTAGTGATAAACAACTCACCCCCTCGGTTTATTATTACCCACTTCTATTGTCAGTTTCAGTGAGGCCGTGTAAACTTATTTCCTAACAATACTTATGGCTAACAAACATCTAAAATCCTGTACATACAATAATATTCATTTACACTACAATCACTATGGCATTCACAGCATGTTATGATATAAAATATTGCCTCAAGGTGTATATCATTGTGTGCATATATTACTGCACAGGCACAACGTGTTTCATTTTGGAACCATCAATCTAAATATGTATTGATTTGGGTGCTTAGTCCAGGTCTCTTTGAAGAGTAGTTAATATACAGTTCTGGAAATTGAACTTTATGTGATATTCTTGAGAGAGAGAGAGAGGGAGGGAGGGAGAGAAAGGTGTAGTTTTCATTGTTACTTCGCCCTTATGGAAATGATACTGAACGGATTGACAGAAGACATACTTTGAAAAGACATGTGGGTAGAATTTTGAGTTCGGAGTAGCAGCTGTTTTTGTGCATAATTTATATAAGCTGTCTTCTTCGAACTTGTAATGGAAGTTCGTCGATCTCTGTTTGTAAGCTGGAGGTTTAGTGGTTCGATAAGCTCCCATAATTACTCGTAAAGCTGAATTTTGGACTGCTGTTGTGGACTAGCTGAATTATAGACTGTAGCTGCATAATCCAATTTGCCCTATGATAGACTTAAAGGAACACATATTTATCTGCTTCGCAATTTCAGACCTTCAAGTTGCATAACCATGTCAGTTTTTGGTCTAATATTAGCCCTGAAAATTATTTATTTACGTTTGATATTCTGTTTTGCTCATTGACGACGTTGATGGGAGCATACGAAGTTTTATTTCTTGAGAATATTATACAGGTGTAACAAAAATGTATGGCACAAATTGCAGGACACATTCCTCACACGTAGACGAAGAAATTATGTTATATAAACATGGGTCTGGAATGCTTTGTCTCCATATTACAACTCATTAATCATGGGAAACACACACGAACAGAACGATGTCCCTGTTGCCATGCGATTTACGTCATTGCTTGTTTACAGGTGACATCAACTGTCCCAGTGAGCAGTACGACCTTGGCAAGCACCTACTAGAGTTGCTCACAGACTTGGCTCGTGCAATGGCAGTGTACACAAATGCAGAGATGGCAGATGCCCATTTGATGTATGGATTAGCAGACGGCAATGGCACTTGGGCTCAACGTTTGTACCGGGAGAGATTTCCAGGACGAAGGTGCCCCGAAGGAAAACGTTTGAAGCCATTAATCGTCGTCTTAGGGAACATGGGGCATTTCAGCCTGATACTCGCAACCGGGGGAGGCCTAGAAGGACGAGGGCACCGCAACGGGAGGCGGCAATTCTTCAAGCAGTTGACGACGACCCTAGTGTCAGTACAAGATAAGTAGCTACAACAATGAATGTTGGCCACATGACTGTCTGGTGAGTGTTACACGAGGTTCGGTTGTATCCATACCATTTACAGCGTGTGCGGGCACTATCAGCTGATTTTCCTGCACGGGTACGCTTCTGCGAATGCTTTATGTCATAAAGTGTCAACTCTAATTTTAGGGCAACGGTGCTGTTCACAGATGAGGCGTCGTTTCAACGAGATCAGATTGTAAATTAACACAATCGGCATGTATGGGCTGACTTCAATCCTCACGCAACTGTTGAAGCAAGTCATCAACAAAGATTTTCTGTCAATGTTTGAGCCAGCATTGTTGGTGGCTGTTTGGTAGGTCCTCACGTTCTTCCACATAGGCTCAAAACAAAGTTGTCATAATTTTGTAGAGAATGTTCTACCTGATCTGTTAGCAGATGTGCCTTTAACTGTGCGACAAAACATGTACTTCATGCACGATGGAGCACCCCCTAATTTTAGTGTTAATTTCTGTCGGCTTCTAAATAACAGATTGGATGACAGATGGATAGGTAAAGGTGGACCAATTGCCTGGCCTCCACGTTCCCCGGACCTAAACCCATTGGACTTTTATTTGTCGGGCTATTTGAAAGCTCCTGTGTATCGAACCCCAGTACCAGATGTTCAGAGTCTCCGTGTCCGTATTATAGAAGACTGCGAAACATAAGCAATACTCCAGGGATACATCAGTGCATCCGGGATTCACTACGATGGCGGATTGATGCATGTATCAATGCAAATATGCTCACGGAGGGCATATTGAACATCTTCTGTGAGAAAGAGCCTGCATGTGGTGTGCTGGTACGTTCTATTCTTGTGTGTTTCCCATGATTAATGAGTTGTAACATGGAAACAAAGCGTTTCCGGACACATGTTCATATAACATAATGTCTTCGTTTACGTGTAATGAATTTGTCCTGCAATTTGTGCCGTACATTTTTGTTGCATCCTGTATACTTGTATTTCGTTGCTGGCAGTTTAAGCCCAGTTCCTTAGGCCTAGATTGCAATTTGAAACGGCAACTCTAGGCCGGGCCCGAGAACTGTAATTATAGATAATTTATTAATTAACTTTTATTGATGTTAAATCGTACTATGTAAATATCTTTTTCTTATACTGCTTGTATATTTTAAGAAGGGTGATTTAACGTTATGTATGTATCTAGGTTTCTGATATTAGGAGAGTTATAAATGTTTTAATGCAAATAATTTAAGCGCTGTGTTAAAATACTGTCCACGACGAAATGTTTTAGCTACAGGAATAGTGCTTTCGAAGGAAGAAAACCTAGGTTTATGACATCTCTTCGGTCGCTGTGCCATTATTCCTACAGCGAGGGTGTAGCGCCTTTGTCCCTTTATTTGATAATTCGCCGTGACCAAGAGAGAGAGATAGATAACTTAACGGTAAATGTGGGAAAAGCCGCGATTTATATTAAACTTGGACCAATGAGATCCCTGGAAGTTTATTCAAAATAGTTAGACGCGTCGAGTGGCGCTAAAAAATGGACCAATAGGAAAGGAAGCAGCCTCAGAAGCCTGCTACTATAAATGGATCTGTTTGGAGCAAATTCGGGGCAGTTTTAGCAAGACAGTTGTCATGGCAGTTTAGTATTTCAGTTTGGCAGTTTGGCATGTGTGGTCAGGGAGAGATGCTGCTGGATGTGTGTGATATCGCGCCAAAAAGAGAATAAAGATAGTTTTAGCAACACACCTAAGATCCGCTACTCTTAAAGAGACAATAAGTATATTTATACTTCGTGCCACATCCGCGCCGCATTTTAACAGCGGTGGACAGTATTTTACAGCGGCAATACCAGTTTTGTATCCTACGTGTGTTAGTCAAATAAAAAGAAACGGCAGTGTCATCTTTTCATAACCAAAGCACGTCTATGTCTTCCTACATCACCACCCGAGATCTACGATTCCTTTACCGAGGATAAGTCCATGCTCCCATATAGTTTAAGGAAAATTACTGCACCTAGCCGAGGATAAAATTGAAGAGAACCAACACACTGAGAACTTCTGGAACCAACGGGAGAAGCATCAAGGTAGGCCTAACAGCAACGGATGAGGAGGTGATCGCCGCAAATTTTATCAAGCATATCTTGTAACGTTGTCTTTGTTGTGTTTGTGTTTTTGTCTCTACTAGACGAGAAGATGCTCTCACTAGGAGCCTGATGTTTTATGTTATCCTGTGTATAATTAGCAGGGAGAGTGTTACGCTTACTATTGATGCTTGCGACATTCCATTTTTCATGATGACTGATTGTTATTCTCATTTGCGCATTATTCTATCTTTTAGCAAGTTTTGATTGAATTATAGCAGGTTTCCTCTAAATTTGTTTTCAACTAGGGTTTCTAGCCTGGTTAAGACAAACCATGTCATATGCTTTAAGTATGTGTAAACTTACTGCTACGAGGATGTTGTTTGTTTAGAAATGTTTCTTGGATTTCAGTTTCTAGAGTTATATGACAATGGGTGAATTTTGTATGACTGGTAAAGCGTAACAGGGAGACAAAATCTTACCACTCAGAAATGTGGATCTCGTTAAAAGAGACAATTTATTTAAAACAAGGATTTTATGGTATTTAACCATTTCCGAGGTATTAGTCGCTCTTCGTTTGAATTTTCCAATAGTTTGAAGTGTTTAGTGACCATTCATTTGTTCCTCGTGATATAATTCAAAGAAATGGAACTTACCGAACGGGCTTGGAAACGTCTGTGACCCGCATCCGTGAGGTCCCGGGTTCAAACCCTCGGGGCCGATCAATCCGAAGGTTTTTCGGGGTTTTCCTCTGTCGCTAGGCGAATGTTGCGTTGGATAATTTGAGGCAGTATTTTATATCATAACATGCTGTGAATGCCATAGTGATTGTAGTGTAAATGAATATTATTGTATGTACAGGATTTTAGATGTTTGTTAGCCATAAGTATTGTTAGGAAATAAGTTTACATGGCCTAACTGAAACTGACAATAGAAGTGGGTAACAATAAACCGAGGGGGTGAGTTGTTTACCACTAAGAAGAGACAAACAATTGACGTCAGGGTAGCGTGCCCTTTTTTAGAAATGGAGGGAATATCTTCCCTAGAGTATATATGTTAGTAATAGTGATTGGCTGACAAAACAGACGCTAATGTAGGCGCGATTTGATAACCAATAGCAGCTCTATTATAATCTTTAGGCAATTCGGGGTGAAGGAGTATATATTCTCGAGCCATAAGCAAGAATCGCGGAGTTTTGAAGAATCTGTCACGAGGTGCACGTCGCAGTGTTAGTTACAAAAATGTGAAGCACGCGAAGTAATTGGCGTGCGGCAACTAAAACGACTGTAGTTACATTCGGAATTATCTCAGTTTCAGTCAGGCGTGTATAAAGATTAAATATGTGAATTATTAATTAAGTGTGAAGGCAATAAAAGTATAGAAACAAATTATTTTATCGGTGTTATCTTTTAGCAACAACTCCTTTCCGTTTACACGCCCTGCTTAGAGACACTTGCTCGACTGAGTTGTAATAGCTAGCCGGAGGACAAAGAACCCAAATTTAAAATAATAAAACAAGAGGCGCCCAGTAAATAAGATAACGCGAGCCATGAGAACTGCGACAAATTTGATCCGAGAATTTTCCTAACATCCCTTTCACCACTACATTTCATTTCCTTCTTCTTCACCGCCATACCAGGCATTGTGTTGATCACCCATCCTGGTTGTGCTATTAGCCAGTTTGCTTGCTCCTCGACAGGCTACTGACCCAGGGCACTGGCTTGTAAGTTCTACAACGAGGAGGGTAATCCGTTAAAGAAGAAGAAGAATTAGGAATTTCCAAACCAGTATATATCGACCCGCGTTTTAAACATTTGCCTTATCGTTTACCTGCATCGTAATGTGTAATGTAACTACTTCTGCAAACGTTTATCTCGATTAACACGAAGTAGGTAGGAAAAGTAAGCTTGTGTTAAAGCTAAGAAAAAGTGAAAGATGATGGGTGGAGAAAGGCATATGAATGCAAGGCATCGCAATGGGCAAGGAAAAGCAGCGTTTGAAGATTATTGCTGTTTATGGACGAGACGGATGTATTATTATGTTTATTATTGGTTCGGTACAAACGGGTGAGGTGAGGAGATGTTGATCTCGTAGTGCTCTGATATTTGAATAGAGGCAAGCAGAGTGGCCGTATTCTCCAATAAGATGACAGGAGTGAAACGTAAAACGTCGCATCGTCTGGGTAACCAGAGCCCGTCGAGCTTCACAAAACTGTTGTCAGCTTTGTTCCTGCTCCGGGTGGCGCCAGCAAACCCCTTAGATCCAGTTACCTCCTTCCCTCAGGACTACATGTATCCGTTCACACTTCTGTTATACGCGGCTAAAAATAAACTGTGTTTGCTTTAGAAGGTGAATTAATACTTTTTTTGCGTTCTCCACTACGTTTAGTGAGTAGGGGAAGTATTGCATTCCACCCAAAAATTCGATACCGAGATTTCATTGGAAATACATGTTTTGATGAGGCCCCCTGAATCCAAAAATAAACATTAAAAAAAACTCCGTGTGTGTGTCTGTGAATGGCATAACTCAAAAACCTTAATCTCATAGTTACCAAACTTGGTATTTTAAGTTCAATATCTTCCAAAGATGGGACACGAGGATTTTCAAGAAAATCCCCACCCAAACTACCCTTTACATGGAACATTTTTCGAAATTTTTTGTTTCATGAAATATGACTCTTAACGATTTTTTTAAAAATACCATATAGTAAAGACATTTACATGGCAAATAAAATGTATTTTATGAGAATAACCTCTGAATCTTCATTCGGAAGAAAATTTATATATTCTTGCATACCTAGTAAACGTTAAGTAATAGAGGAAAACGTACTACACAAGAAATGTGGACATCTTTAAAGCACACAATTTATTTCAAACAACCTTTTTTGTAGCGTCAGCCATTTCCGAGATATCCGTCATTAATGGTTCGAATTGTTAAATATTTAGCCATCCTTTTAAACTCCTTTCGATTTTCAGTTGTTTCTCGCGATGTCATGGAAACATTATGGAATTTTAAGGCCAGCATACAGCGTCCAGTTGTTAAACATTTGACTATCGCTGTTCTCTTTGTATCTATAACAAAACATGTAATGTAGCTATTTCTGGAATGGTTTATCTCAATTAAAATGAAATAGCCAGGAAAATAAACTTTTGTAAGTATAAGTTGTATACTCACTAGTAAGCGACAGAGGGTAGAGAAAGTCTAGCGAGTATCTCATCAGATAAATAAAAAAATTGTCGCATTGACAGCTGGATCTTATCGCGACATGTTGTGGTTACATACAGTACATTGTTACAGTAAAGTATTTATAAATTAAACAATTACATAAGCAGCAAGAGAGCAACAGTAGTGGATTTCATTAAAACAAAATATTGACAAATGAAACACAATATAAATACTGACTTCAGTTTATACAGTGTTTTACTTTGACACTGTTGCCGCTGCCGCAGCTTGGACTCCCGCGACAAGTTTACAATGTCATGTTCTCATAGCTACAATGACGAGTTACAGTTACAATGATAATAAACACATACTTTATCATAAAATGTATTAGAAATGCCTTCTCTATCCACACATTTCTGACATCTTCTCAGGAAATTTTCAATATCCGAAATTGGGTGAATTTCTCGCCAGATGTTTTCTTTTAATTTTGACAGTAATTGCGTTTGTTCCATACGCCTTATATTTAAGTTTCCCTATAGATAAAAATCTGATGTGTTACACTCACATGACTTTCTCTACTCTTGTACAAACTATTTTTACAAACTCTTATTCTCCATCTATTTCATATTAATCGAGAAAAACATTTGCAGAAACAATCTTTTGACATGCAAAGAGAATTACATTTTACACATAGCGACCAGTTCTAAAAATATTTGACTATCGCTTAAGGCGTACTATGTTCCCCTTGTTTTGTATTTGCAAGGGCAATATAGAAATGCAGTAGCCTTTAAGCATCGACATATATCTTAATAGCTGGTTACTATGTGCAGCACCATTCTCTTTCCCACAGATTAATACTCTTTGCATATCCAAGACAAAAAAATGAATAACGAATTCCCATTTGACAAAATAAGTATTGGAAAATTCAAAGAAATAACAAGAAATATCTCGAAAATGGTTCACTTTACAAAAAAAAATGTTTATGAGATATATTGTGTGTTTTAACGGGATCTACATTTTATATGCAGTAAACGTTTGTCTATCTCTTGCGGTTTACCAGTTATGCAAAAGTCGTTCAGAATGAAGAGGACTTTTGGGGACATCCCCAGAAAATTCAAGATATACATTTTATTTTCCATAAAAGTGTCTTAAACATATGATGCTTTAATCAAAATCGTTAGAGCTGTTTTTGAGAAAATAAACATTTTCGAAAAATGTTCCATGTAAGGGGTGGTTTGGGGTAGAAGGATTTTCTTGAAAACTTTCATGTCGCATCCCGGAACATACTGAACCTAAATACCAAGTTTGGTGTTTATCCGACTTTTCGTTTTTGAGTTATGCTGTGCAGAGACACACACACACACACACACACACACACACACATACAGTCGGCCATGTTTCCAAAAATGCTTTACTTTTTCTATGTCCTGGATATACGAAGAGAATGGAATGCCCCACATAGCAACCAGCTCTTAAAACATTTGACTATCGCTTAAAGACTACTCTATTCCCCTTGCATCTACAAGAAAATTAGCAATAAGATAGAGTCTGCAAACGTTTGGCTCGATTAACATGAAGTAGATGGAGAATAAGCGTTTGTAAAAATAGTTTGTACAAGAGTAGAGAAAGTCATGTGAGTGCAATACATCAGATTTTTCTGTATGTATTTACCGCACACCCATTTTGCAAGGGAATCTCGTGTGTAAAATCGGGTTTCTCTGTATTCTAATAGCTGTTATTTTTCGAAGAACTATAGCCACATAAATTGAACCATACTTCCTCAGAGAAGAATATTAAGCGTGGGTCAATTACTCCTTAAAATCAATTATAGAAGTTTACCCCACTCTGATGATCACATGAAAAATAAAGTGTATGCAACAAGCTTCCACAAATTCTAAGAACTAAAAGAAAACATCAAGCGAAAAATCCAGTCAATTTCGGATGTTTAACTCTCGAGTGTGATGGAAATTTCCTGTGAAGGTGCCAGAAATACACGGATGGAGAGCCAGTCCCTTACAGTTCCGGCTGGAAGACCGGTCCCACTGCTGGAGCTGCCTAGAGAGCGCGATGAAGACCCGTCGCCCAAGCAGCCCTCTAAGGTCCATGGGTAGCAAGCATCCACACCATCTGTCCGGAACTGCCATACGCCACGATACCGAGAAGCACACTTGAATGATGAGAAGGCAACGAATGATGGAAAGGAAATGTTGTAGATGAGAAACCACCCTAGCATTCGTCTACGGACAAGGGAAAACACGAAAAACCCGGACGACGGGAATCGAATCCGGGACCTCCCGAATGCGAGCCTCACACGTTACCATGGAACCATTTCGCTTGGTATATGACTAAATTAGCATCATTGATCTTTATAACATTCTCATAGAATAAAGGGTCTAATTCTGAGTAAGAAGCTACTACCCTTCCCCAAAAAGGATTGAAGGAAGTACATAATGATATTTTACATTTTTGTTTCTAATACTTGTATGAATTACATAGCTGCAATGTAATAAGTTACCTTCCGGCCTGTATAGTGTCATGACTAGCACTATATATAGTGCTTTTCCTTCACACTGTGGCCACCGCAGCCTGGACTCCCGCCGAAACATAATATCTCCACAATCACCTCACCTTCTCATAATTACAGTTACAATGATAATAAACACATACCTTACCATAAGATATGTTGGAAATATTGTTCTCTATCCACACATTTCTGGCACCTTCTCAGGAAATTTTCATTCACACTCGAGAGTTCAATTTCTCGCCTGATGTTTTCTTTTAGTTCTTCCAATGTATGGGATTGTTGCATACACTTCATTTTTTCATGTGATCATGGGAACCTGTAAATTTCTATCTTGCGAAATTATGGAGTGATTGGACCCATCCTTAATATTCTTCTCTGACGAAGTATGGCTCCATTTCATTACAAAATAACATATATTGGAGTACAGAGAAACACGATTTTACACACGAGATTTCTTTGCATGACTGATAATTGGTATGCAGTAAATGCAAAGAGGCACAGGAATGTCATACCCACACCATTTTTTGGACAGCTGACTCTGTCTCTGTCAGAGACTCTGCTACCGCGCGTACCACAGATGAGTCGTTAAATTTAATTCAGGAAATTTTTGAAGATAAAAATAATTAATAAAGGATTATAAACCTCATGATCCTTGATTTAACTGTGTGCGGTTTTTATCTATGGAGAAACTTGAAAATTTAATTGTATGTAACAAATCGTATACATTGTAAAAATTAAAATAAAACACCAGGCGAGAAATTCACTCAGTTGCGGATAGTGAACCCTCGAATGTGAATGTAAATTTCCGGAGAAGATGCCAGAAATGAATGGATAGAGAAGGACAATATTTCCAACATCTCTTACGAGGGCTGTCCCAGAAGTACCCGACCTAACAAAGCAAATACAAAAATTTTGGGACAAAAACCTCTTTATTTCTCTGCATTGTCACCTTTCAGCTCGATACGCTTTTCCCAGCGATGTTCAATAGCTTCGATACCCTGTTTATAGTGAGAACGTCGAGTTCTGCAAAATAGCATCAACTGCAAACTCCACCTCTTCATTTTTGGAAAATATTTTACCACCAAGCCATTTCTTCAACTTTGGAAACAGAAAATAATCAGACGGGGCTGTCTGGCAAATAGGGTGCATGAGGAAGCAATTCAAACTTTAACTCATTGATTTTGGCCATGGCGATAATGGATGTGTGAACTGGTGCATTGTCTTGATGAAACAAAAGTTTCTTTTTCGCTAAATGCGGCCGTTTTTGCTTGATTTCATCATTCAAATGCTGCAATAAGTTTTCATAATCCTCGCTATTGATTGCTTTTCCTTTTTGAAGATAATCAATGACAATTATCCCACGCGCACCCCAAAAAACTGACGCGATGACCTTGTCTGCAGATGGAACTGTCTTCGCCTTCTTTGGAGCTGATTCTCCCCTTTTAATCTACTGTTTTGACTGTTCCTTCGTCTCAGGTGTGAGGTGATGGACCCATATTTCATCCTTGGTTATGAATCGACGCAAAAGCTCGGCTTTAATACAGCGAAACATCGCCAAACACTCGACTGAAACATCCTCACGGCGCTGCTTTTGTCCCATTGTGAGTAAACGCGGCACACATCTTGCGCACAGCTTTCTCATGTCTAAATTTTCAGACAGTGTGCGATGTACAGCACTTTTTGAAATGCCTACAATGTCTGCTAGCTCGTGCACTTTCAGTCGACGGTCATCTAATACCATTTTGTGGATTTTCTTCACAATTTCTGGCATGGTCACTTCATTTGGTCGTCCAATGCTATGTTGGTCTTGGGAGCTCGTATGGCCTCGCTTAAACTCTGCCACCCAATATTTTACTGTTGTAAACGAAGGAGCAGACTCTCCCAGAGTAGAATCTAGCTCAGTTTTAATATTAGTTGGACTAAGACCTTTCAAATGAAAGTACTGTATCACATAACGATGACCAGTTTTATCCATGTTTAGAAATTCGCTGAGAGCGTTCACTATTGATGGCTGCTAAACAATTACTAAACAACGTAGCATCGTCAAACTTCAAACTTAAACTTTATAAGGGTGGTACTTTCTACCATAGTCATTTGTTTGAAACAACAACAGCTATCTATACGTCTGGTCCGGTACTTTTGGGACTGCCCTCGTATGATCATTATATGCTTATTATCATTGTAATTGTAACTATAAGTATGAAAATGTGAACCGGCTGCAGGGATATTATTCCTCTTTCGCGGTAGATCGAGTTGAGGCGGCCGGCGCGTGAGCTGCCGAGCGCTAGCCGCAGTGTGAGAGAAAAGTACTGTGTAAACTTGAGTTTTTAAGCAGTTTTCTATGTCTCAGTGTGCAAATTCCGTTTTTCCATGACGTTGCCTAATGCTTAGGAGTATTTATAACGATTAGCAGGAAAATGAATACTTTGTGTAGAGCAATGAATATTTGTTAGAGAAAGTCACGTAGAAGAGCGTGAATGCGTTGACCCTGAAGAGAAATCATTACGGAACCACCATGGTCTTTATTTGTTGCGGGTGTTATTATTATATTATCATTGATAACAATGCCAAGCTGCTGTTATCAGCATACGGGCTCTCTGAGTGTTGCTACACTTGAAGCTTTTCACAGATTTCAGTACAACGAAACGTCTCTCATTAACAGATAAAGTCATTTGTTTCACCTGCTGGGTGTGTTCATAACCCAAATAAAGGTCATATTTTAGCATTGTGTTGCTCAACGTAGCATGTGACCTTATTCACTTTGTCTGACGCACTTTAATACTAATATATTCTATAAATAAATGGAGCATCAAAATCCACTAATGCCATACGTCAGCAACATTTCATTACTTCTCTACCCACTGTCATTCCTTTTGCCATCTCTTCCACAAAATTATGCAAAAGCTTATTTCACTCCATGTTAATCAAGCTAAACGTTTGCACAAATGGTTTTATTATAGGTACACCCTGCTGTAGGTACAGGCGGCTGAAAAGATATTAAAATCTTTAAAAAACGGGTCGCTGTATACTGGCCTTATGATTTTATACTCTTTGCATGATGTCACTAAAATAAATGAAAGGTGCCTTAGTACTTCAAAACCGAGCGAGGTCGCGCCGCGGTGACATGTGCGACTTGCATTCGAGAGGTCAAGGTTTCGATCCCGGGGTCGGCAGACGAATGCTGGAGTGGTTCCTCTTATGTCACGTCTCTTCTGTGCCCATTAGCTCCTTCATTGTCATCTGTTTCTGGGTTGTAGGACCAGGCGACAATGTTCGGCGGGTTGCAGCTGAAAAGTGGATGTGCACTTTGTGGAGGTTTCTTACTGACGTCATCCAGGGACTGCCTGGCTGGATGTCCGCCTCTGGGCAGGCGCTCATTCAGTGGAGGTTTCTTACTGACGTCGTCCAGGGACTGCCCGGCTGGATGTCTGCCTCTGGGCAGGCGCTCCTTCGGTGGATGTGCTCTCTGTGAAGGTTTCTTCCTGGCGTCGTCCAGAGACTCCCGACCCTGGACACTCGCCTCTGGGCAGGCGCTCCTTCAGTGGAGGTTTCTTACTGACGTCGTCCAGGGACTGCCCGACTGAATGTCCGCCTCTGGGCAGGCGCTCATTTAGTGGAGATTTCCTTCTGGCGTCGTCCAGAGACTGCCCACCTGGATACTCACCCCTGGGCAGGGGCTCCTTCGGTGGATGTGCTCTCTGTGAAGGTTTCTTCCTGATGTCGTCCAGAGACTGCCCACCTGGATACTCGCCTCTGGGCAGGGGCTCCTTCGGTGGATGTGCTCTCTGTGAAGGTTTCTTCCTGACGACGTCCAGAGACTGCCCACCTGGATACTCGCCTCTGGGCAGGGGCTCCTTCGGTGGATGTGCTCTCTGTGAAGGTTTCTTCCTGATGTCGTCCAGAGACTGCCCACCTGGATACTCGCCTCTGGGCAGGGGCTCCTTCGGTGGATGTGCTCTCTGTGAAGGTTTCTTCCTGACGTCGTCCAGAGACTGCCCACCTGGATACTCGCCTCTGGGCAGGGGCTCCTTCGGTGGATGTGCTCTCTGTGAAGGTTTCTTCCTGGCATCGTCCAGAGACTGCCCACCTGGATACTCGCCTCTGGGCAGGGGCTCCTTCGGTGGATGTGCTCTCTGTGAATGTTTCTTCCTGATGTCGTCCAGAGACTGCCCACCTGGATACTCGCCTCTGGGCAGGGACTCCTTCGGTGGATGTGCTCTCTGTGAAGGTTTCTTCCTGGTATCGTCCAGAGACTGCCCATCTGGATACTCGCCTCTGGGCAGAGGCTCCTTCATTGGATGTGCTCTCTGTGAAGGTTTCTTCCTGACGTCGTCCAGAGACTGCCCACCTGGATACTCTCCTCTGGGTGCTTTCGGGCAGGCGCTGCTTCGGTGGATGTGCGCTCTGTGAAGGTTTCTTCCTGACGTCGTCCAGAGACTGCCCGACTGGATACTCTCCTCTGGGTGCTTTCGGCAGGCGCTCATTTGGTGGATGTGCGCTTTCTAGAGATTTCTTTCCTGGGTCGGTCGAGACTCTCCTCTGAAGACGGGCCAACCAGGGGGACCGTCAGGGGTTAAGAGCTCGTGTGTGGGTGGCGGTTGCGTTCTGTGTGGAAACGTTAGGTACCCCGTCCATTCTTACGCCTGTGTAATCCGGATCTGTCGCCTTTGGGTCTTTCCACTCCTCCCTCCCTCGCAGGCATCATGCTGGAAGCAAAAAGGGCCGTTGTGGCCTACTTACGGTGCTCTGTCCGATTTAAGGGAACTCTCTGTAAAACCTAGCTTCACCTTTAGCCTTCAAAAAATGTAAAAGTGTTGGAACATTCAAATCGATGGTAACAAATATCTCGAAAATGGTTTTTGGCACAAAAAATGACATAAATTGCGTGTTTTAATCAGGTCTGCACTTCGCATCACTTTTACTTCGTATGTCTTTATTTATCCCTTACGGTTTACCAGGCACACAAGATTATTTAGAATGAAAAGTTCTTCACAGACTAAACAAGGAAAACTCAAGATATAATTTTGTGATGCAAAAATCTTAAACATACGTTTTAATCAGAATCGTTAGTCACTTTTTAGAAAATCAAGAATGATGAACGTTTTTCATGTAGATGGATGGATGGATGGATTAATAGGAGGGTGAATGGTTGGATGGTTGGACGGATATCTTTATTGGTTTCAAATTATTGAAGTTTTTACACTAGTATTTAGTGCATAGGTCATTGACCGTACATGCATATTTAAGATACAAGGTATGGTGACAAAATAAACAACAGAAAAAGAAAAGAAAACAAAAAAGTATAAGAAAAAGGAAAATAGAGATGAATTATCTTGACTAACTGAACAAATTTGACGTAGCTTCGCGCACTTTAGCCAAGAAATTGCCCATGTTTCGCCAGTTCCTCTGGTCAACCAGTAGCTCCCAACATGCCAATCTCTTTCTTGAGTGGCTTAAGAATTTTTCTTTGAGTTTAATTGTTCGCCGGTTCTCCCACTGTGCACATTCCGCCAAAATATGTACCCAGTCCTCATCCAAATCACAGAATGGGCAGATTCTCCTGCCAGAATCGTCAGACATTTTCTGCGCCCTCCAGCCCCCCAGTCTAAACCATGCCATTCCTGATCTTTCCTTTCTTCCTAAATTAAGTATATATGCCTCTTTACCCCAATTCAGTTTTATTTCATTTGCTAAACTTAGAGAAGGTTTAATTTTGCAATCTGGTTCTATTTCCTATTGGTTGATGTCTCTTAGTCTTCTTTTGACATCTTTCCAAAAGTTTTTGTCATTGGTTTCAGCTCTTTGCCATACTGACCCCATTCCTATTCTCCTCAAACCCCTTTCCAAATCAGCTGCCCAAAACTTAGGAGATAGGTTTTCTCGCTGGTATTTGTAACATTTGGATCGTAGTGTGGAGTTATCCCCCGTGCATCAGCCTCAGCCAGTACTTCACTGCTCTTATTTTGCAGTGTATTGTGTCTTCATAACACCCCACTTCCCTCAATACCCCCGAATTTGATGTGCCTTGTGAAACTCCAAGAACACTTTTCCAAAATGCTACCTGTGTTTTATTTACATGCTGTGCTCCATCCCATCCCCAGATTTCACTTCCGTATAACAAAACCGGCCTTATCATAGAGTTATACATCTTTTCTAATGTATCTACAGGTACATCCGGTATCCGCGAGAGGGTACGTAAGGATTCATTTAACTGCTCTCGTGCTTTATAGTGAGTTACTGATAGATGCTTGTTCCATTTTCCTCTCATCTTAAACATTACTCCTAAATAGGAGAAATGTTTAACGTTTTGTAGTTCTAGTCCCTTTTAATACAATTTTTCATCCCTGTCATGCACATAGCCGTTTTTGAAAGCCATTGTTTTTGTTTTATTAATGTTAGCCACCAAACTCCATTGTTTACAATATTCTTCAAAACTGCTAACACCTTTCTGTAAGCCTTCTGTCGTCACTGACAAAATTGTCGTGTCATCCGCGTATAAAAGTACAGGAGTGCAGACATCGCCTACTTTTGGGCCATTCATTTTCTCTGCTATTAACACATCTGCTTATCGTCTATGAATAAATTGAACAACGGGGGCGATAAAATACATCCTTGACGACTCCTCTACTGGCCGATTTAGATTCAGTTACTGTGTTTTGGTCTATTTTTATGCTGAAATTCACACTGTTGTAAATTTGCATCAGAGCTTTCATCATTTTACCAGAGAGTCCTTTGTAGTGAAGTTTCGCCCAAAGAGCATTCCTCTGCACGCTATCAAAAGTCATTTTGAAATCAACAAAAGCACAATAAAATTTCCTCCTCTTATGTAGTATGTAGTGGGTGGACATTCTTGAAAATATACCACTCGCACCCTTGGAATACCAAATTTGGTGTATCCCACTTTTCGTTTTTGAATTATGCTAACAATGCATTTTTGTTCAGGGGACGTCAAAGGGCGTATTTTCAATGAAAGCTTAATATCGAATTTTTTGGGTGGAACAACAATACTTCCTCTACCAACCTTAGGTAAGTGGTAGAGAAAGTAAAAATTGACAGCACTTCTATTAAGTTTTATCTTAACAAGGTGGTAGTGATTTATACTTAGCCGTAAATCTCACACAGAGATTACAATATACGAGGGGTTACTAAACTACAACTTTCACATTTTATCACCATTCTGGGATAAGTTACCAGAATCTGGTGATATTCGGGTTGCTGCACACCGACAATTTAGTCGCCAACTGACGCACTGATTATAATATTAATTATAGTTATATTAATTAGACTAATTATACGAGTATTTAATTACTATTAGGATAGCTTATTAATTATTATGTCTTACCTTTGCAGTTAACTAGAAATTTGAATTGTTTTTAGAATGTTTTGTAAGCGTTGTATGTTTGTGTAGGATTTTATTTTTAGAGGAAGAAGATTTGCGTAGAAAAAACAACAAGGAATTTAATTGTTTTGTTTAGATAATTACGCCGAAATCATATTAAAACGTACCTATAAATTGTTCTTCACACTATTACAGTACAGTAATTTGTAACGTTTAATAACATACAGATGTTATATAAATTAAGTCCATAACACGGTTCAGTGTTTAATTTAACACTTAAGGTGCATCCAGGTTATGGGTAATAGTGATTATGGTGGAGAAGGAAGGTGATGATCAAACCTTTGTACCGAAGAAAACAATATTACAAAACAGTATATATGATATAACAGTGACTCATAATACCAGGAGAAGACCGAAACAGTGCGTCTTTTGTAAATAGGTCGTCTGGTGATTTCTCTGGTTATATATCTAGTGACTCAAGTTCGAACGTTGACCTCGCTTACCAGAAATCCAGGGACAGGTGAATACGAGTTAACACCATTTCCCATATGCAATCATATGTTCCAAAGAAAAGGGGCCGTTAAGACCATTGCAGTTAAAGACGGGGTATAAAACGTTGACCTACTGACATTGGCATCAGCCATCTTTGTTTGTTTAGAAACCTGGGTTAGGCTAGCCGCATTTAATGAACCTAGCTGCAGAACATATCACCTAGTTCAGAAGTGAGCATTTATATGGATAATAACAAAAGTCGCACACAAAGCCACTTTGCATACTGCGGGCAGTGATGCAATCTTCTTTTTACTGCGCTTATACGAATGTTTCTTTATTATTATCTACGTGAGAGCGGAAAAAAATCTCATCTGTTCATTCACACGACTTTCTTTAGTCACTCTTCTTCAAACCATTAATCGGGATAAATCTACATTACACATTTCGCTGTAAGTATAAGAAGAATACAATAGGCTAAAGAGATACAGTTTTAAAACATCTGATATCTTGCACTCGCATGACTTTGTCTACTGTTGTATAAGCTATTTTTACAATCGCTTATGCTCCATCTACTTCATGTTAATTGAGATAAATATTTGCAGAAAGTTATTGCTTATTTTCTTGTAGGTGCAAGAAGAATATGGTAGGCTTTAGGCGATAACAAATGTTTTAAGAGCTGGTTGCTATGTGCAGCATTCCATTCTCTTTGTATGTCCATGATATAAAAAAAATGAATAACGAATTCCCATTTGAGAAAAAGTATAAGTATTGGAAAATTCAAACAAATAACAAGGAATATCTCGGAAATGGTTCTCTCCACAAAAAGAATGTATATGATATAAATTGTGTATTTTAACGAGATCCACATTTTTGTGTTGAAAAATGTTGTCTACCTCTTACGGTTTACCAGTTACATAAAAGCCATTCGGGATGAAGAGGACATTTGGAGACATTCCCAGAAAATTCAAGACGCACATTTCATTTGTCATGAAAATATCTTAAATACATGATATTTTAATCAAAATCGTTAGAACCATTTTTGAGAAAATCAAAATTTTCGAAAAATGTTCCATGTAAACGTAGTTTGGGGCTGGGGAATTTTCTTGAAAATCTTCGTGTTGCATCTTTGAAAGATACTGAACCTAAATACCAGGTTTACTATTTATCCGACGTTTCGTTTTTTAGTTATGCTGTTCACAGACACACACACACACACGTACATGTTTTCAATAATGGTTTATTTGAATTCAGGGCACCTCAAAACATGTATTTCCGGTGAAATCTCGGCATCGAATCTGTGGGTGGAATGCAATACTACGTAGTAGAGTAAGTAAACGTGGATCGCTATGTGATTAGATTTGAAATTCCATGCTCTTTACATGAACAAAGAAAAACGAATAGCGACTTAGTATCACTTCAAAGAAGTATATGTATTTTAAAATTCAAACAAACAGCAAAGAATATCTCGTAAATGGTTAACGATACAAAAGGGTTTACTTGACATAAATTGTGCGCTTTAAAACGATCTACATTTTCTGTGTAGTAACATTTTGTCTGTCTCTTAACGTTTATCAGTAATACAAACATCATTCACAATGAAGAGGTCTTCATAGAAAATTCGAGATATTTGCTTAAATATAGCTTTGTTTGGGCAAAATCGTCAGGAACAGTTTTGAGAACATAAAAATAACGAATTATTTTCTATAAAAAGGATAGTTTGGGGTTTTCCTGATTATCCTAAAAATCTTCGAGCAGAATCTTTGGAAGATACTGAACTTATATTACCAAGTTTAATATTTATCCGACTTTTTTACTTTCTCTACTACGTATAGTAAGTAGGGGAAGTATTGTATTCCACCCAAAAATTCGATACCGAGATTTCACCGGAAATACATGTTTTGAGACTCCCTCAATCCAAAAAATCTGATGTGTTACACTCACATGACTTTCTCTACTCTTGTACAAACTATTTTTACAAACGCTTATTCTCCATATGCTTCATGTTAATGGAGATATCGAGATGTCAATCTTATTGATAATTTTCTTGTAGATGCAAGGGGAATATGGTAGGTTTTAAGCGATAGTCAAATATTTTAACGCTGGTTGCTATGAGGCGCATTCCATTCTCTTTGCATGTCCAGGACGTAAAAAAAATGAATAACGAATTTGAGAAAAAGTATAAGTATTGGAAAATTTAAGGGAATAACAAGCAATATCTCGCAAACGGTTCACTCAACAAAAGAAATGTATATGACATAAATTGTGTATTTTGACGCGATCTACATTTTTCGTGTAGTAAAATTTTGTCTATCTCTTATGGTTTACCAGTTATGAAAAAGTCGTTCATAACGAAGAATACTTTTGGAGACATTCCCAGAAAATTCGAGATATACATTTTATTTGTCATGACAATATCTTAAACATATGATATTTTAATCAAAATCGTTAGAGCCGTTTTTGAGAAAATTAAAATTTTCGAAAAATGTTCCATGTAAAGGGTAGTCTGGGGTGGGGGATTTTCTTGAAAACCTTCGTGTCGCATCTCTGAAAGATACTGAACCTAAATACCAAGTTTGGTGTTTATCCGACTCTTCGTTTTTGAGTTATGCTGTTCACAGACACACAGACAGACACACAGACACACAGACACACAGACACACAGACAGACACACACACGGACATGTTTCCAAAAATGCTTTTTTTGGATTCAGCGAGTCTCAAAACATGTATTTCCGGTGAAATCTCGGTATCGAATTTTTGGGTGGAATGCAATACTTCCCCTACTTACTATACGTAGTAGAGAAAGTAAAAATGTATTTTTGGAAACATGTCCGTGTGTGTGTGTGTGTGTCTGTGAACAGCATAACTCAGAAACGAACAGTCGGATAAACACCAAACTTGGTATTTAGGTTCAGTATCTTCCAGAGATGCGACACGAAGGTTTTCAAGAAAATCCCTCCACCCCAGATTACCCTTTACATGGAAGATTTTTCGAAAATTTTAATTTTCTCAAAAATGGCTCTAACGATTTTGATTAAAATATCATATGTTTAAGATATTTTCATCACAATTGAAATGTATATCTTGAATTTACTGGGAATGTCTCCAAAAGTATTCTTCATTATGAACGACTTTTGCATAACTGGTAAACCATAAGAGATAGACAAAATTTTAGTACACACAAAATGTAGATCGCGTTAAAATACACAATTTATGTGATATACATTTTTGTTGTTGAGTGAACCATTTTCGAGATATTGCTGTTATTGCCTTAAATTTTTTAATATTTATTTTCTCAAATGGGAATTCGTTATTCATTTTTTTGTCTTGGATATCAAAGAGTATTAATCTGTGGCAAAGGGAATGGTGCTGCACCTAACAACCAGCTATTAAGAGATATGTATGTGCTTAAAGGCTACTGTATTTCTATATTCCCCTTACATCTACAAGAAAATTAGCAATAAGATAGACTGAAAATGTTTATCTCGATTAACATGAAGTAGATGGAGAATAAGCGTTTGTAAAAATAGTTTGTACAAGAGTGGAGAAAGTCATATGAGTGTAACACATCAGATTTTTTTTAATTATGCTGTTTGTACGGACACAAACACACACACACACACACACACACACACACACACACATACAGGGACGTTTTTCTAAAAATGCATATTTGTATGAGGGCGACACTAAAAAGTTTTAGAAAATCAAAGAAAAACGAGGATTAGGTTCAAAAAATTTAAATGATTTTATTGCTTTTCAAAATAATCCCTTTTAGCATCGATACATTTTTGCATTCGTTGAAACCAGTCCTTAAAGCAATGATGCCACTCTTCCTGAGGGCTTCACGAACCACCTTTTATAATGATCCACTGCTTCAACGGATGACAAAAAACTGATTCCACCCATTTTATCTTTAATTTCTGGAAACAAAAAGAAATCACAAGGTGCTAGGTCAGGACTGTATGGTGCAGGGTCCCCATGGCGCTGACCTTTAAGGCTTCCAGATACTCAGTTGTTAGTTTTGCTGTATGCTATGTCATAATGAAACATTATTTATTCTTTTCGGCATTTTTCGCAAACTTTTTCACAAGTTTGCGGAAAACAGACATTTATGTACCAAATCGGTGCGTCAATCTTCTAATGATATAGTATCAATATGGCTCGTTAAAAAAACTAGCAAACATTTTCTTACCTACACTGCAAATTCGTCGGACTTTTGTAGGCTTAGACTTCATTTGAAAACCCGATTGAGCCGTTTGACTTTTATTTTCGGGATCATAAGAATAAATCCAAGATTCATCGCCAGTAACGATACTACAAACCTTGGAATTTTTCCAGAGTTTTTCTGCACCAATCAATGCGTTGTAGTTTTTGATCGGGAATCAATTTATGTGCAATCCATCGGCAACAAAGTTATCTCACGCTTAACTGTTGATGTAAAAAGTTTGGACTTCCCTCATACCAATGTCCAATGTCGCCCGAATAAATTCATAAGCTGTCCTTCGATCTTCTTCAAGCATTGCTCGAACAACGGTAATATATTTAACAGAACAGCAATTCTTGGGCGTCCTTCACGAAATTCATCACTAAGTGAAAACCGATCTCTTTTGAATTTGCTGTATCAAATATAAATTGTTGGCTTAGATAGTGCTTCTTCGCCAAATGCATTTTTTAAGCCGATCTTCACATTGTTTAGGCGTAAATGACGATTTAAGATCGTAAAAAATCATTGCCCAAAAATGTTCTGTAGTGAAATTGATTTTTGGGTGAACACAAAATCTTTAAATTAATATAATTATCAAATATTAGAGAAAATCGAACAAACTACACGGCAATCAAGTAAAAAATATTAGAAAGTAGCTGTCAAATAGAAATTTCATTTTTTATTAGAAACAATGGATTCTAAATTTTTTCAGTACCGGCTTCAAATTCGGGGTTCTTCAAGGCATGTATTTTCGATGAAATCTCGATGTGGAATTTTAAGATAGAATACAATATTCCTCTATCTAGTAAGTATGTGGTAGGGAAAGTAATGTGGGATGGCTCAGTCGGTAACGTCTGTGGCACGCGTTCGGGCGGTCCCGAGATTAAAGCCCCTGGGTCGGCCAATCTGACCGAAGCTCTTTTGCAATTTTCCTCGGTCACTGTGCTGAATAATTTGATCCACGAATTTTCGTATGATCTCTTTCATCACTCTACATTTGATTTCCTTCCTCTTCACCGCCATACCAGGCATTGGACTGATCACCCATCATAGATATGCTATGATCCAGAGTTTGCTTGCTCTCGACAGTCTACTGACCCATTGGCTAGTAAGTCCTTGGGGCATAAGTCCTACAAAGTGAAGGGTAATCCGTTGAAGAATATGTGTAAAAGTAAATGAAGTGGGTAGCGAAAGTGGTGCGAATGTAACAGGATGTTTTGCTTTGAGATTGCGACCGAGTCCGGTCCATGATTTAAGGCAGGTGTGTGCATGTGACATCTGTCGGGTGTGATGCTTATTGCAATGGGTGTGTCTGTAACATTAACATTCAGCAGGTCGCGAAGGAAGGACAGGTGCTGACTGAGGCAGATGAGCGTTATGGTCGCGTTTGTATGCACCCACGATCCCACGTTGACGTCACTCAACAAAAGCTATTTCCCTTAATCTGCAGTCCGCATGTATCCAAACACTACCTGATGCCATTTCATAAAGCATTGCACAATCGTACACAATACTATTTTCAGCCAATTATTACACTAGTCTGCATGATATCGGATGACTGAAAACCAATAAGTGATTCTGACTCACTTTTTATGCTGATTTCAGAACTGCGTTTAGTTTTTTCTATCACGTACAGTTTTTTCAAAATTTCACTTCAAAAATATAGAGATATAAAGATATTGCTTCCGCCACTACACATAAAATTGGGCTTGATGAAGCAATTTGTAAGGGCTCTACCAAGGATGTACCCTGTTTCAGGTACCTTTCCAGAAATTTCCCTTATTTACACAAGACGAATTACAGCCTGGAATTTTTGTTGGTCCTCAAATAAAGAAATTGATGAAGGATGAAGATTTTGAGAAGACAATGAATGAGAGAGAAATAGAAGCATGGACCGCCTTCCGATCAGATACTGCAAACTTCTTAGG
This sequence comes from Deroplatys truncata, assembly GCA_030765065.1. Taxonomy (NCBI): domain Eukaryota; kingdom Metazoa; phylum Arthropoda; class Insecta; order Mantodea; family Mantidae; genus Deroplatys; species Deroplatys truncata. Next base: position 311,204,689 of record CM060975.1, on the reverse strand, counting down.
CAATAACAAAGATCCTAATTATAAGGCCATTGTCGAAACAGTGTTGGAAAATTTCAAGAAAATGGGTTGTACTGGGACATTATAGTGAAGAGCAGGGTGAACGTTTTCACCAAGATATTAAGGAAATGGAGAGGAGGTACCAGGGGAGAAGGAATGAAACTATGTATATAACCAAGCGTGTAATTTAAGGTATTTCTACAAAGGTTTATCTGGATTAAAATGTAGTGGATAAAAAAATAAACTTATGTAAGGGTACTTTTTATATACACTAGTAAACGGTAAAGGGTAGAGAAAGTCATGTGAATGTAATACATCATAGGCTTAAAAAAGGTGTCACTATGTTATGGGTTTGAAATTTCATGTTATGATACATTTACATGGCTTTCTCTACCCTCTATCATTTATTACAAACTATTTTTACTAAAGCTTATTTTTCTATCTACTACATTTTAATCAAAATTCGAAAATTAATAGAAGAATCTCCCAAAGAATAGGCATTTAGCTTTACCCAGCTAAAAGATTTCTTTGAAAACTCAGATGTTCTAATATCCACGAGTTAGCATTTAGATACACAAAAAGACATCAATGCACGAATTGTTAAACTAAGAAAATTATATCCGCATTTTACAGAGCGTAACATAAAAAATAGAAGTGCCATAATTGAAAAGAAACTTCTGACAGCAATCACAACAGATCTGTAGGGTAAGAATAAACCTTTCATTTCACTGAAACTAAACAATACATTAAAAATAATAAATATGATACTACAACGGTTTTCGAACTCAATTAGAATTACAACTACTACTCAATAATAACTCACCAGAAATCATATGTTTACAAGAAACCAATTTTACCAATTCATATGTTGCTACACTTAAACAGATTACAACAGAAACAGATTAAATTACTCACATGCTAGTGGAGGCGTAGCAACATTCATTAAGAGCAACCTACCGCACGAAGAAATCCCAATTACATCTCATCTAGAAGTTGTCATTAGCACTCTCATTCCGCATGCCATATGTGGCTGTAATGGTTTTTTTTTACCTAACAGCCAAAAATTAGTATTGTCAAAATCATTAGAATTATACAGTGTTTGCTAGACTCCTACAACTTATGTCTTCTTAACTGTACAACGCCTACTCACTTTAATATTGCACATGGAACATTTAGCTCCATAGATTTAGCAATGTGCACACCTGAAATCGCTGATTTATTAGACTGGACAATCACTGAGCATTTGCATGGCAGCGATCACTTTCCAATCAAGATTCAGATTACCAAAATATCTGAGAATAACTATACCCAATCTTACACATGGAAATAGAATACAAACAAAGCTGATTGGCAAAAATACGACACTATAATTGAGAAAACATAAAACATCTTCCACCTAGAGATTTCTCCAACACACCAGTAGAAATTCTAGTAAGAAATTTCACACAAATCTTAACGGAAACTGCAGAAGTCAGCATTCCTAAAACTAACACAAACCGTCGGAAGAAAACTGTTCCTTGGCAGCGTGCTGTTAGAGCTAAAAATAAAGCCTTTTGTAAATACAAAAAACTCTCCCACCGTGAAAAACAATATATTTTACGCCCGTAGAACTATAAAAATGAGCAAAAATCATCATGGATTAATTTTGTTTCTTCTATGACCTATAACACTAATTCAAAAGAAATATGGACCAAAATAAAAAGAATCAGAGGTACCAAGTGTGTAATTCCAACTTTTCTTCAACCCGCCAATTCAATCCATCTTATCACAGATACCCAAGAGATAGTACAAATTCGCCGAAACTTTCTCCAATTAGTCCAGCGATTCTATGACCCTAAATTTCTCCACTACAAATCATAACTTCCTGAATTGCAACTAAATACCACGTATTCTGACCCTGAGGCTCCATATAATGACGAACCATCCCTTGAAGAAATGACTGAAGCCCTCCAGTCGTGCAAGAATACAAGTCCTGGCCCTGATGGTATATCTTACGAATTCCTCCAACATTTACCACCTGAAGGAAAATGTATCTATTAGCCATCTACAATTATATATGGCCAAAAACACTATTCGCTGATCAATGGCACTATGCATTCTAATACCGATACCCAAAACCTAACAAGGTCCATAATCTCCCAGAAAATCATCGACCAATAGCATTAACCTCTACAGTAAACTGGTGGAGAAAATTATTAGCAAACTCCTAAATGGACACTGGAAAGTCAATAGTTCTTTAGCCCCTTTCAGTTTGGTTTTAGACATCACAATTCACCACTGGATATCCTGATCATGTTAGAATCTAACATACAAGAGCCTTCAGGGACATAAATCATCTCAAACTTGTAAGCCTTGATATAGAAAAGGCTTACGATATGACATGGAAGAGACGCATTCTTAAAACATTAATTGATCATAGAATTTCAGGAAATACGACACGCTTTATACACAACGTTTTACAGAATAGACTAATTCAATTGTGGATGGATGTATTTTTCAAGTTGAAAATAGAGTTCCACAAGGATGTATCCTAAGTGTTACCTTGAGTAGCAGTTAATGACATACCAAATATAATACGAGGTGGTATCCAAAATATTTGGGACTGGTGCTGCCATCTCGACAGTAGATGCAGTAGAGTTTTGTACGCTACGTGGCAACACTAGCTTATCTGATGAATAAGTGTTTGAACTTTCATGCAACTGGGTAGATGTGTTGAGATTCTATAATACTCTGTGTGTAGTGTGTGGCGATTTTACGATGGATCCAGAATTGGAACAGAGAGCGTGCATCAAATTCTGTGTAAATCTCGGTAAAAATGATACGGAGACCCTAGCAATGATTCAACAAATGTTTGGGGGGGCAAAGCACGAGGCGTACACGTGTGTTTAAGTGGCATGCTCGGTTCAGGGCCGACCGTACAGATATTGAAGACGATGCTCACACCGGTAGGTCCGTCAGTTGCATAAGCTGCATGCTCCTCGTTTTCTTTGATACCAAGGGGATTGTGCACAAAGAATTCGTCCCACCAAATCAAATAGTGAATTTCACGTACTACTGTGACGTTCTGCGACGGCTACGTGAAAATCTGCGGAGACGACGGCCCGAATTTTGGCGACAAGGGAACTGGCTGTTGCATCACGATAATGCGCCCGATCACAATTCCTTGTTCACCAAGAGCATTTTGACGAAAACCAACATGACAGTTGTCCCCCAACCAACGTACTCGCCTGATTTGGTACCCTGCGACTTTGCTCTATTCCTCAAACTGAAAAGCAATCTGAAAGGGCGTCGGCTCGACATAATTTAAAGAATTCAAGAAAAAACACTGTCTGTGCTAAACACTCTCAAAGAACATGACTTCCAGGATGCATGTGGAAAATTACAGAATCGCTGGGACCGGTGTATATATGTGGAAGGGAACTACCTCGAGGGTGACGGCGGTCATTAGTCTCAAAGTAAGTTTTTGGCCAGGTGACAGCACCAGTCCTGAATATTTTGGATACCACCTCGTTAGTCCACCAGTCAGTGTGAATCTCTTTGCAGATGATTTAACCTTATGTTCTTCAGGAAAAAATCCAGAAGCAACACAGAACTATAACAAAGTACAATTAATGCATTGCAGTAATGGACTAACACTACAGGTTTTAGGTTCTCTGCAACCAAATCCAGATCTATTATCTTCTCCAGAGGCAAAATCAAAACTTCTCCTCTAGTAGTGAACATGAATGACCAAACAATCTCAAACACCAGTACTCTAAAATTGCTTGGAATGATCTTTGACGAAAAGCTCACATGGTATCATCATATCCATCATTACGTGAAGATTGCCTCTGAAGACTTAACATCCGAAGATGTTTAGCGGCTCAGAATTGGGGGGGCAGATTACCAAGTCTTGCTATCTTCCTATAGAGCCATCATATGCTCAGAGTTAGATTACGGATCCATCATCTATGCATCGGCTAAACAGCCTCTATTGCAACCCTTAGACTCTATGCATTACGCATAGCCCTCGGAGCATTCAGAAGCAGCTCAACTGCAAGCCTCCAAATTGAAACTGACGAACCACCTCTGATCTTGAGAAGGAAATAACTCATCACTACTGCCTTAAAGTAGCATCCAGACCACATTTACAGATACATGAAACTGTTTTTTCATCTACAACCTCATTTCCCAAATACTCATTCCAACGGAGATACCAGCTTATTCCAAATGAATCGGGTTCACGATACCACCAATACTGAACCATCAATTGGGCCTAGATATCCACCATGGAGGATCAAAATGCCACAAATTAATATGAAACTCAACGAAAAAGAGAAATTGACCACTAGCAATGTTGTTTATATTCAAATTTTCCGAAAGCTGACTTCTCAATACGCGCAAGGCAAGCACTTATACACAGGTGGCTCAAAAGCGGATCACTGATGTGGATATGCAGTGACCACGGACACCGACTGCGTCTCTGACAAGTTTTCGATCTTCTCCTGCGAACTACTGGCTCTCAAGGAAACACTATCATATATCACGACATTCGATAACAAATTCTCTGTCATTTTTACTGATTCCAAAAGCTCGAATCACGCATCACCCTCCAGTACATGATATTCGTCGCCTGTTCCAGTCTATTTTGCTACCATTTAGTTCTTGTCTGGATTCCATCACATGTTGGCTTCGCCGGAAATGAAGTAGCGGATTCCATGGGTAAAAGAACTATTCTTCAAAACTCTGTTGATTATTCCACTAAAATTCCTCATTTGGATTTAACATCACGCCTCAAGGGAACTTTACGCAACAATTTGAAACTGCATTGGCTTTCCTCTTCCGACAGCAAACTTCACATAGCTAGGCATAACGAAATTAAGCCTTTTACTTACAGTTCCATGAAACGCCAAGATCAAATCATAGCAACAAAGATTCGCATAGGCCTCTCAAGACTTATTCGTAGTCATCTCATACCTAAAGATGAAACACTGAAATGTGCCTTCTGCTCTGCTACCTTGACAACAGAACACGCAGTCACAAAATGCCAACAAATCGACCTCAAGAGGAATAGATAACTCCATAACGCAGTCGAAAGCTCGTCAACTTATTTCAAATTGAAGATCTTCCTCAGTGACATTGGAATACTAAATAAACTGTAAATCACTCTTATCATATGCTGTACTGACCATTAAATATCACTTGCCATAGTTACTGTCTCACTTATCAATTGTACTGCTATTCATCACAGTATTACTATGTAATTAACTCAATGTTATTCTCAATGTATCCAAAACATAACTGTATAATAGGCTACTTACTGTACTATGTACTATCTTGTAAAAATTGCTATAACACCTAAGATGTTTTAGCGACTATAAATAAATACATTTTAAAAAATCGAATCTCTAATAGCGGAATCTCAGAAATGGTTTATGTTACAAAAAAGCATTATTTGAAGTAAATTGTGCGTTTTAAAGAGATCTACATTTTCTGTGCAATACGTTTTCCTCTGTCGCTTAACGTTTAGCAGTTGTACAAGATTATACAACATTTCTACCAACTGAAGTGGACTTCACAGGCTATTCCCAGAACATTCAAAACACACATTTTATTTTTCATGTAAATATGTTTGAAATATTGTATGTTAATAAAAATTGTTTCAGCCATTTCTTAGAAAATAAAACATTTCGAAAACATTTTCCTGTAAAGGGTAGTTTGGGGTGGCGGGATTTTGTTGAAAGTCTTCGTATCGCATCCTTGGAAGGTACTGAACCTAAATACTAAGTTTGGTATTTATCTGACTTTTCGTTTTTGAGTTATGCTGTTCACCGACAACAGACACACACGCACACACACAAAATGTATTTGACATAAATCGTGTGCTTTAACGCCTACATTTTTTATGTGCGATTTCGTGTATCCTTTACGGTTTACCAGAGATGCAAAAACCATTTAGAATGAAGAACACTTCAGAGGCTGTTCCCAGGAAATTAAAGAGATGTACTTCATTTGTCATCAAAATATCTTAAACATATGGTATTTTAGTCAAAATGTTAGAGCCGTTTTTGGGAAAAGCAAAATGTTCGAAGATTTTGCAATGTAAAAGGTAGTTTAGGGTGAGGGGATTTTCTTGAAAATCTTCGTGTCCCATCCCTGGAAGAGGCATTTTGAGGCAATATTTTATATCATAACATGCTGTGAATGCCAGAGTGATTGCAGTGTAAATTAATATTATTGTATGCACAGTATTTTAGATGTTTGTTAGCCATAAGTATTGTTAGGACATAAGTTTATACGACCTCACTGAAACTGACAATAGAAGTGGGTAACAATAAACCGAGGGGGTGAGTTGTTTATCACTAAGAAGAGATAAACAAATGACGTCAGGGTAGCGTACCTTTTTTTAGAAACGGAGGGAATATCTTCCCTAGAGTACATATGTTAGTAATAGTGATTGGCTGACAAAACAGACGCTAAAGTGGGCGCAATTTGGTAACCAATAGCAGCTCTATTATAATGTTTAGGAAATTCGAGGTGAAGGAGTGTATATTCCTGAGCCATAATCAAGTGTCGCACAGTTCTGAAGAATCTCTCACGAGGTGCACGTCGCAGAGTTAGTTACAAAAATGTGAAGTACGCGAAGTAATTGGTGCGCGGCAACTAAAATGACTGTAGTTACATTCGGAAATATCATAGTTTCAGTCAGGCGTGTATAAAGGTTAAATATGTCAATTATTAATTAAGTGTGACGGCAATAAAAGTCTAGTTTCATTTTTTTATCAGTGTTATCTTTTAGCAACAACTCCTTTCCGTTTATACGCCCTGCTTAAAGACACGTGCTCGACAGAGTTATAATAGCTAGCCGGAGGATAAACAACCCGAATTAAAAAAAATAATTAAACAATAAGCGCCCAACAAACAAGATAACACAAGCCAATGAGAACTGCGACAACTTAAATACCGAGTTTTGTGTTTAACCGACTTTTCGTTTATGAGTTTACTGTTCTCTCTCTCTCTCTCTCACTCGCACACCATGCACCTTCTTCATAAAATGCATTTTTTGTGTCTAGAGGGTTTGAAAACATATGTTTCCAGTGAAATTACGTCATCAAATTTTTGGGCGGAATACAATACTTCCCCTGCTTACTGTACATAGTAAAGAAAGCAATAAACGATAGCGGTAAGAGAAAATCATGTGAATGTAACAGATTATGTTTATATAAAGGCTAATTTTGGTCCACAGTATCAGTTTTGTGCCATTCTGTATGGAACGACGCTATAACAATAGCCCTTAGACCACAAACAAAACGGTATTGAACGCTTTTACAAGAAATCAGTTACGATAAAATGAGGTAACGTATAGGGATTCTTCTGTTAATTCATTGCAAAGGATGAGATTGAGATTTGTTATGTGGCGTGAAATTCGTTCGTTGCATCACAAGATATGTTTGCCGAACTGACAGTTTCACAACTTTATTGTGTACCTATCTGCTCATGGAATTCGCAGCGGTTATCACTCGAACACGACCCCTGTCAACTCTTAGAGGACAAAAGGGACTTGCGTTTACTGCAACATACAAATAAAATGTACACTTTGTGTGAAGGAGGGAAACTTATATTCTTATTTCCCAAATATTTTTTCTTATACAGGTATATTCCATAAAGCAAACCTAATCTATTCCTGCAAAATATCATTCTATCTAATTTATGATAATCAAGATAAAAGTTTGCGGAAATACTTTCATTACAGATTTCGCTGCAAGGTACAAAAGGGATACACGAGAAACGATAACCAAATGTTTAAACTGTAGGTCGCTATATGCTGGCTCTGAAATTCTATATTATGAGAAACGCATCCAAGCACTAAAAAATTTATAAAGTATTGGAAAATTCAAACCAATAACAATCAATATCTTAAAAATCTGGTATGTTAAATTCACATGACTTTCGGTATCCACTCTGGCTTATTAATGGGCATACAAATCATTTTTACGAACGTTAATTTTCTTATCTATTTCATTTTAATCCAGACAACCTTTGTGGAAATACCTACATTACACATTTCACTGCCGATACAAGGGGAACAGCGATAGTCAAATGTTTAACAACTGGAGCTGTATGCTGGCCTTAAAATTACATACTGTTTCCATGTTTTTTTTTACTTTCTCTACTACGTACAGTAAGTAGGGGAAGTATTGTATTCCACCCAAAAATTCGATACCGAGATTTCCCCGGAAATACATGTTTTGAGACACCCTGAATCCAAAAAAAGCATTTTTGGAAACATGTCCGTGTGTCTGTGTGTGTGTGTGTGTGTGTGTGTGTGTGTGTGTGTGTGTGTGTGTGTGTATGTCTGTCTGTGAACGGCATAACTCAGAAACGAACAGTCGGATGAACACCAAACTTGGTATTTAGGTTCAGTATCTTCCAGAGATGCGACACGAAGGTTTTCAAGAAAATTCCCCCACCCCAGATTACCCTTTATATGGAAGATTTTTCGAAAAGTTTAATTTTCTCAAAAATGGCTCTAACGATTTTGATTAAAATATCATAGGTTTAAGGTATTTCTATGACAAATAAAATGTATATCTTGAATTTTCTGGGAATGTCTCCAAAAGTATTCTTCATTGTGAACGACTTTTGCATAACTGGTAAACCATAAGAGATAGACAAAATGTTACTACACAAAAAATGTAGATCGCGTTAAAATACACAATTTATGTCATATACATTTTTTTTGTTCAGTGAACCATTTTCGAGATATTGCTTGTTATTCCCTTACATTTTTCAATATTTTCTCAAGTGGGAATTCGTTATTCATTTTTACTTTCTCTACTACGTATAGTAAGTATGGGAAGTATTGCATTCCACCCAAAAATTCGATACCGAGATTTCACCGGAAATACACGTTTTGAGACCTCCTGAATCCAAAAAAAGCATTTTTGGAAACATGTCCGTGTGTGTGTCTGTGTGTGTGTCTGTGTGTGTGTCTGTGTGTGTGTCTGTGAACAGCATAACTCAAAAACGAACAATCGGATGAGCACCAAACTTGGTATTTAGGTTCAGTATCTTCCAGAGATGCGACACGAAGGTTTTCAAGAAAATCCCCCCACCCCAGACTACCCTTTACATGGAAGATTTTTCGAAAATTTTAATTTTCTCAAAATTGGCTCTAACGACTTTGATGAAAATATCATATGTTTAGGGTAATGTCATGAGAAATGAAATGTATATCTTGAATTTTCTGGGAATGTCTCAAAAAGTATTCTTCATTGTGAACGACTTTTGCATAACTGGTAAACCATAAGAGATAGACAAAATTTTACTACACAAAAAATGTAGATCGCGTTAAAATACACAACTTATGTCATGTACATTTCTTTTGTTGAGTGAACCGTTTTCGAGATATTGCTTGTTATTTCCTTAAATTTTCCAATACTTATACTTTTTCTCAAATTCGTTATTCATTTTTTTATGTCCTGGACATGCAAAGAGAATGGAATGCGTCACATAGCAACCAGCGTTAAAATATTTGACTATCGCTTAAAAGCTACCATATTTTCCTTGCATCTACAAGAAAATTACCAATAAGATTGACATCTCGATATCTCGATTAACATGAAGCATATGGAGAATAGGCGTTTGTAAAACTAGGTTGTACAAGAGTAGAGAAAGTTATGTGAGTGTAACACATCAGATTTTTTTGTCTTGGATATGCAAAGAGTTATAATCTGTGGCAAAGGGAATGGTGCTGCACCTAGCAACCATCTATTAACAGATATGTATGTGCTTAAAGGCTACTGTTTTTCTATATTGCCCTTGTAAATATATTTTCCCCTACATCTACAAGAAAATTAGCAATAAGATAGAGTCTGCAAATGTTTATCTCGATTAACATTAACTAGATGGAGAATAAGCGTTTGTATAAATACTTTGTACAAGAGTAGAGAAAGTCATGTGAGCGTAACACATCAGATTTTTTACTTTCTCTACTACGTATAGTAAGTAGGGGAAGTATTGTATTCCACCCAAAAATTCGATACCGAGATTTCAACGGAAATACATGTTTTGAGACACCCTGAAGCCAAAAAAAGCATTTTTGGAAACATGTCCGTGTGGGTGTCTGTGTGTCTGTCTGTGTGTGTGTCTGTGTGTCTGTGAACAGCATAACTCAGAAACGAACAGTCGGATAAACACCAAACTTGGTATTTGGGTTCAGTATCTTCCAAGGATGCGACACGAAGGTTTTCAAGAAAATCCCCCCACCCCAGAGTACCCTTTACATGGAAGAGTTTTCGAAAATTTTAATTTTCTCAAAAATGGCTCTAACGATTTTGATTAAAATAGCATATGTTTAAGATATTTTTATGACAAATAAAATGTATATCTTGAATTTCCTGGGAATGTCTCCAAAAGTATTCTTTATTGTGAACGACTTTTGCATAACTGGTAAACCATAAGAGATAGACAAAAGTTTACTACACAAAACATGTAGATCGCGTTAAAATACACAATTTATGTCATATACATTTTTTTAGCTGAGTGAACCATCTTCGAGATATTGCTTGTTATTTCCTTAAATTTTCCAATACTTATACTTTTTCTCAAATTCGTTATTCACTTTTTACTTTCTCTACTACGTATAGTAAGTAGGGGAAGTATTGCATTCCACCCAAAAATACGATACCGAGATTTCACCGGAAATACATGTTTTGAGACCTCCTGAATCCAAAAAAAGCATTTTTGGAAACATGTCCGTGTGTGTGTCTGTGTCTGTGTGTGTGTCTGTGTGTGTGTGTGTGTGTGTGTCTGTGAACAACATAACTCAAAAACTAACAGTCGGATAAACACCAAACTTGGTATTTACGTTCAGTATCTTCCAGAGATGCGACACGAAGATTTTCAAGAAAATCCCCCCACCCCAGACTACCCTTTACATGGAACATTTTTCGAAAATTTTAATTTTCTCAAAAATGGCTCTAACGATTTTGATGAAAATATCATATGTTTAAGATAATGTCATGAGAAATGAAATGTATATCTCGAAATTTCTGGGAATGTCTCCAAAAGTATTCTTCATTATGAACGACTTTTGCATAACTGGTAAACCATAAGGGATAGACAAAATTTTACTACACAAAAAATGTAGATCGCGTTAAAATACACAACTTATATCATATACATTTCTTTTGTTGAGTGAACCATTTTCGAGATATTGCTTGTTATTTCCTTAAATTTTCCAATACTTATACTTTTTCTCAAATTCGTTATTCATTTTTTTATGTCCTGGACATGCAAAGAGAATGGAATGCGCCACATAGCAACCAGCGATAAAATATTTGACTATCGCTTAAAAGCTACCATATTCCCCTTGCATCTACAAGAAAATTACAAACAAGATTGACATCTCGATATCTCGATTAATATGAAGCATATGGAGAATAGGCGTTTGTAAAAATAGATTGTACAAGAGTAGAGAAAGTCATGTGAGTGTAACACATCAGATTTTTACTTAGTCTACTACGTATAGTAAGTAGGGGAAGTATTGCATTCCACCCAAAAATTCGATACCGAGATTTCCCCGGAAATACATGTTTTGAGACCTCCTGAATCCAAAAAAAGCGTTTTTGAAAACATGTCCGTGTGTGTGTCTGTGTGTGTGTGTGTGTGTGTGTGTGTGTGTGTCTGTATGTGTGTGTGTGTGTGTGTCTGTGAACAGCATAACTCAAAAACGAACAGTCGGATAAGCACCAAACTTGGTATTTAGGTTCAGTATCTTCCAGAGATGCGACACGAAGGTTTTCAAGAAAATGCCCCCACCCCAGACTACCCTTTACATGGAACATTTTTCGAAAGTTTTAATTTTCTCAAAAATGGCTCTAACGATTTTGATGAAAATATCATATGTTTAAGATAATGTCATGAGAAATGAAATGTATATCTCGAATTTTCTGGGAATGTCTCCAAAAGTATTCTTCATTGTGAATGACTTTTGCATAGCTGGTAAACCATAAGAGATAGACAAAATTTTACTACACAAAAAATGTAGATCGCGTTAAAATACATAACTTATGTCATATACATTTCTTTTGTTGAGTGAACCGTTTTCGAGATATTGCTTGTTATTTCCTTAAATTTTCCAATACTTATACTTTTTCTCAAATTCGTTATTCGTTTTTTTATGTCCTGGACATGCAAAGAGAATGGAATGCGCCACATAGCAACCAGCGTTAAAATATTTGACTATGGCTTAAAACCTACCATATTTCCCTTGCATCTACAAGAAAATTACCAATAAGATTGACATCTCGATATCTCGATTAACATGAAGCATATGGAGAATAGGCGTTTGTAAAATTAGATTGTACAAGAGTAGAGAAAGTCATGTGAGTGTAACACATCAGATTTTTAAGAAAATAAAACATTTGGAAATGTGTTCCATGTAAAGGATATTTTGTGGCTGGGGGATTTTCTTGAAAATTCTCGTGTCGCATCTTTGAAAGATACTGAACTTTAATACTAAGTTTGATATTTCTAAAAATTTGCGTGTTACATTCACATGTCGTTCTCTACTCTCTATCCTTTGTTGGTGGATATGCGAATTATTCTTACGATCGTCTCTTTTCCTATCTACTTCATTTTAATCGAGACAAACCTTGCCAGAAATAGCTGCATTACACATTTCGTTGTGGATACAAAGGGGATGGTTTTAGTCAAATTGCGACGGACCCCCCTCGCCGGTTGCTTGTTGTCTTCCTTTTGATGTGGGTGTTGAATTGCTGCTGTAAGAGAATGCCAGTGCAACGCTTTTGTGTTGGCCTATGCTTTTAACCCTTATATAGGGAGCGGTCACGGGAGACGAAATGAAACAGTATAAATTCACTTTAATTGTAATTTATTTACACAGTTGTTCACAGCTAGCCGTGGATTCTGTCCCAAAATTATTTTACTGGATTATGGGGCCTATTTATCAAACAGTACCTTCGACTCTACATAGCTTTCCTAAATTGCTAACAGGCTCTTTACAAGCTTGGCCATGTGAGTGGCATGAAATTCACCCCGTCGTGCGAGTATCGGGGCTCGGCTTTATTTATACACCCTACTAAAGACGCTCCACAACTATTTTAATGTAATGTTTTGATTGGCTAATCACATTAGCGTCATATGAGAATATTTGCTCTTGTGTCTTTCATCATGACGAATTTGGACTTTCCGTTTCTGTCCCGGCCTCTCTCTATCTCTTTTCAACCTCTACTCGTTTCTTTCATTCAAGCGTCTCTGCTGGTTATATTCAGCCGATACCTTGTGCTTCGAGGCACCCTGGACACATCTCCGCCTGGTACCGCGCGGCTTGTCATCTAAATTGCAAAGTTGCACGGCTAGCTAGCTTCCGTTACATTTACCGTATAATATACTTACATTTGAATACTATTAGTTACATTAATGCAGATATTTGCATTGATGCAGCAATGTAAAGCTACAAAATGCTTTAGAACTGGACGCTATATGCTGGCCTTAAAATTCCATACTCTTTCCATAACACAGCGAGAAACATCTGAAAATCGACGATCTTTAAAAGAATCACTAAATGTTGAACAATTCGAAACATTAACAACGGATGTTTCGGAAATGCTGATGCTCGAAAAAATTATTTGAAATAAATGTGTGTTTTAAAGAGATCTATTTATTTGTGTATAGTCGTTTCCGTCTATCGCTTAACTTTTACCAGTTATACAAGATTATACAAAATTCCTTCCGAATGAAGACTTTACGGTTATTCCCAGACGATTCAAGATATACATATTAATTATCATGTAAATATATGAAAACAAATATTTTGTTCAAAATTGTTAGTAATTTTTGAGAAATTAAAACATTTATAAACGTTTTCCATGTAAGGGGTAGTTTGGAACGGGAGTTTTCTTTTCTTTATTCGCATCTGTGGGAGATATTGAACTTAAATACCAAGTTTGGCATTTATCTGGCACGTGCCCACACACACACACACACACACACACACACACACACACACACACACGCATACCCAAAGACAATTTTCTAAAAATCTGCATGTTATATTCACATGACCCTCTATCGTTTTTAGTGGGTATACAAACTATTTTACGAAAGCATATTTTCCTATCTATTTAATTTTAATCGAGATAAACCCTTCCGGAAGTATCTGTGTTACAAATTTCGTTATGGGTACAAAAGGAATAGTATAGTCAAATGTTTTAGAACTGGACGCTATATGCTGACCTTAAAGTTCCATACTCTTTCCATGCAATCTGAGAAACACCTGAAAATCTACAGGACTGGAAAAAGAATGACTTAAGTATTGAACAATTCGAACCATTAATAACGAATGTCTCAGAAATCGCGGACGTCCCCCCATAACAAAAAGTTATATAAATACTTTCTGTTTTAAAGAGATCTACATTTTTTGTGTAATGCGTTTTCGTTTATCGCTTAACGTTTTGCACTTTTACAAGATTATACAACATTCCTTCTGAATGAAGTGGACAGAAAATTCAAGATATGCATTTTATTTTCCATGTAAATATCTTTAATACGTGGTATTTTAATCAAAATCGTTAAAAGTAATTTTTTAGAAAACTGAAAATTTGATGATTGCGCGCACCCACAAACGAAACGAATATTCTTCTAAAGGCGTGTTTGTTTTCAGGAACCTCAAAACATGTATTTCAAGTGAGGTCTCGTTATGGGATAAAAAAGAAAACAAACAACACCCATACACACAAATACATCTCTGTCCTTCTCTATATGTATATAAGATGTACACACACATGTATATATATATATATATATATATATATATATATATTTATAAAGTGACGCACCAGGTGCCGAGCAACCATATCCCAGACATGTTCGATGGACCAGGGAGGTAATGGTACCCGTCGCTCTTCGAAGAAGGCTTGTACATTCCTCGCAATATGTGGCCGGGCATTGTCCTGTTGAAATGTGGCCAGTGGAGATGCATGAAGCAGGGGAGTACCTCAGGCTCTACAACCGCCGTTAGGTACCGGTTGCTGTTCAAAGTGCCCTCAATTCGTAGGAGGCGAGATCGGTTGTTGTAACCAATGGCGCCCCAAACCATCGCACCTGGTGTTTGTCCGCTATGCCGCTCAACAATGCAATCCTCCAGGTTGCGCTCACCACTGTACCGCGGTCACGTATGCGGCCATCACTGTAGGACACGTTGAAGCGGGACTGGTCCGAAAAGACTATATTTTGCCACTCAGCACCCCAGTGACGGTGTTCATGTGCCCATTACAGTCGGAGGAGCTTGTGGTTTCTGAACAATGGAAGCCGACGTAATGGCATGCATGCAACCATTCCAACCTGCAGCAGACGGCGACGAACCGTTGATGTAGACAAGTTCACACCTGTGCAGCGCTCCAGCGTAGAGCCAACACTGTGGATGAAGCTGTACGGTCCGTTATGGCCATGTGGACAAGATGACGGTCATCCCGTGCTGTGGTCATGTTCCGTGGTCCAGTACCCGCTCTTCGCTGCGTACGACCTTCAATTATCCACTGCTTCCACACACGCATCATTGTCATAGGAGCATTTCCTGTACGAGCTGAAATGTCACGGTATGACAAACCCGCTTCCCGGAGACCGATCATTCTGCCCGTTCAAACTCGCTCACATGCCGATATGGCTCCCTTTGACGTCGACGAGGCATACTGGCACTATCTTTATTGTTTCCACCTGGTTTGGCAGCTCTGCACTGACCTTGTCGGACCGACATGAGAGGGCTCTGCTCGGCCCCATCTCTCTGCAAACCTAATCACTTATTGCTTGCACACTCTTCTACACTTCCACCAGGTTTGGAGTTATTCGGGAAACTGTTTCTTGGTGTTGCAATTTTCACAAACGGCAGTGTATAGATATCGAGAGAGAGGAACAACAAATACAATTATTACTACTGCTGGAATATTCGAGGCGGAATATTAACCAAATTGGAGAATGTCTTTGATCACACGTATATCAAAGTTTACCTTGTGGAATTTTGTCGCTATCGGTGTTACGGCGTGGACTTGCATTAGAAATAAATAAATGAATCCCCAGGATTTGAGTTTTATATGTGCATATAAAATGTTTGAAATATGGGATGTGGTAGTAATCCAGATAGTCTGTTACAAAAGCACAGTAAATACATTTTGTTTAAAGAATAGGAATTTTAACTACGTCACTGCTTTTTAATCACACATTTGACATAAAAATATATACCTTAAGGTATTAGATAAAGCAAAAAGCTATGACTAATAAACGTACTTCCCACTTAACCTCAAAACTATGTCCCTCCATCATGAATGATCCGAACAGGTTAATAGCAAAAAATAATCGTAAAATTCAACTTTAGAATATCAATTTTGGGCAATTTATAGCGGTGCATAAAGACACAGAATGACACTCTAGTGGTGGTAGTTTTGATAATCTAAAACTTTTACGACCTAACTCACTTTGACATAGATTCGCTCCCCTTTCTGGTTATCCTCGACAAACGTTTGCCTGAAATTGTTTCGATCGCGTAATAATTCCGTAAGATAAATTTTCTAGCTGAAATAAAAGTCATAGGTTTAAACTTGTCTGTGAACAGAGCAATGAATGGAGGAACACTTTATATCTTTTGGTTCGCTAAATCGAGCTTATATATGGAGAGGAAGGGCAAAATTTGGCCTAGAGCTTAGAGTTACCCGACATTACCGAGCGGAATGGCTGAGTTGGTAACTCTGTGGCCCGTATTCGGGAAGTTGTGGGTTTGATTCCCTGTCTGACCCGTGAGTTTTTTTCGAGAGTTTCCACGGGTTGCTAGGCGAATACTGGGAAGGTACATTACATTCCCCGAATTTTCTGTCCCTCCATTTCACCCCCATTCTCATTTCACTTCCCTTTCATCTGCTTGGTCTGTTTCAGGGTTGAAAGTGTCGACGGGAGTCTCGGCGTTGCATGGCAGGGGAATGGAGCGGTCTCCAAGTCCTGGGCCCCGCAGTAGGACGTGCAAGGCTGCAGGGGTGGGAAGGGAGCCGGTTTCACCAGCTGCCATCCGGGGAGTTTCCAATCTGCCCTCTTCCCTGTTGTGCCTCCTGTTCCGGCCGCCCTCTGTCTCCTCTCACCCTCCCTCCCGGGGGTACACCGTCTTATAGGTCGAGGTGCTAAGTCCCGCTCCGTACCTAGTCCTACTCCTAACCAGCATTCGTCTTCTCAGGATAGGGGAAAAACCCGGAAAAATCCTAACCAGGTACCTAGCCCTAACCGAGATTCGAACTCGGGACCTTTTAAAGTGAGGCAGACACGCTACCCCCACACCACAGAGGCAGGCTGGAAATTTTTGTTTTCTAGAAAGTTAACTTTAAATACATACACGCTGTTTGTTAATTCGCGTTACTGACCTGAGGTCAAACTCTCCTTTTACAACACAACTTCAATGGCAAAAATCAGATCTCATGCTTTAATACACAGACAGAAAATTATCAGAAAATGTTAAAAATAAAAAACACGAAATGTTCAAATTTCGACCAAAATCTAAATATAAGCTTCCTTAGAACGAAATGAGAAATAAACATGTTAAGAGTTTGTTTCAACAATTTTTGAGAAACTAAAAACAAAATGGAAAATTCTTGCATTGTTAGCAAGAATTTAGGAAATCCTTGCAAATCTTCACTTGCATATTTAAAAGGTACTGCACTGACTTTAGTATAAGATGTTCTATTCATCCAACTATTCATTTTTTAGACAAACTGTTCTCTTTCTCTCAGGTTTTTCTACCTTCCCTACAACGTACATAGTAGTAGAGACGGTATTGCATTTCACCCAAACTTCGATATCGAAATTTCACCAGAAATACATGTTTTGAGACCCCTGAATACCTCCAAAAAGATCATTTTAGAAAAAGATTCGTTATTGTGCCTATGAACACCATAACTCAAAAACGAAATGTCGCATAAATACCACACTTGGTGTTTAGGTCAATACCTTCCACAAATGCGACACCAAGATTTTCAGGAATATCTACTTTTATATGCTTTTATTGGATTCAGGGGGTCTCAAAACATGTATTTCCGATGGAATCCCGGTATCGAATTTTTGGGTGGAATACCTTACTTCCCCTACTTCCTATACGTAGTAGAGAAAGTAAAATGTATTTTTACTTTCTCTACTACGTATAGTAAGTAAGTAGGGGAAGTATTGCATTCCACCCAAAAATTCGATACCGAGAATTCACCGGAAATACATGTTTTGAGACCTCCTGAATCCAAAAAAAGCATTTTTGGAAGCATGTCCGTGTGTGTGTCTGTGTGTGTGTGTGTGTGTGTGTGTGTGTGTGTGTGTGTGTGTGTCTGTGAACAGCATAACTCAAAAACGAACAGTCGGATAAACACCAAACTTGGTATTTAGGTTCAGTATCTTCCAGAGATGCGACACGAAGGTTTTCAAGAAAATCCCCCCACCCCAGACTACCCTTTACATGGAACATTTTTCGAAAATTTTAATTTTCTCAAAAATGGTTCTAACGATTTTGATTAAAATAACATGTTTAAGATAATGTCATGAGAATTGAAATGTATATCTCGAATTTTCTGGGAATGTCTCCAAAAGTATTCTTCATTGTGAACGACTTTTGCATAACTGGTAAACCATAAGAGATAGACAAAATTTTACTACACAAAAAATGTAGATCGCGTTAAAATACACAACTTATGTCATATATATTTCTTTTGTTGAGTGAACCGTTTTCGAGGTATTGCTTGTTATTTCCTTAAATTTTCCAATACTTTTACTTTTTCTCAAATTCGTTATTCATTTTTTTATGTCCTGGACATGCAAAGATAATGGAATGCGCCACATAGCAACCAGCGTTAAAATATTTGACTATCGCTTAAAAGCTACCATATTCCCCTTGCATCTACAAGAAAATTACCAATAAGATTGACATATCGATATCTCCATTAACATGAAGCATATGGAGAATAGGCGTTTGTAAAAATAGATTGTACAAGAGTAGAGAAAGTCATGTGAGTGTAACACATCAGATTTTTACTTTCTCTACTACGTATAGTAAGTAGGGGAAGTATTGCATTCCACCCAAAAATTCGATACCGAGATTTCACCGGAAATACATGTTTTGAGACCTCCTGAATCCAAAAAAAAGCATTTTTGGAAACATGTCCGTGTGTGTGTGTCTGTGTGTGTCTGTGTGTGTGTGTGTGTCTGTGTGTGTGTCTGTGAACAGCATAACTCAAAAACGAACAGTCGGATAAACACCAAACTTGGTATTTAGGTTCAGTATCTTCCAGAGATGCGACACGAAGGTTTTCAAGAAAATCCCCCTACCCCAGATTACCCTTTACATGGAACATTTTTCCAAAATTTTAATTTTCTCAAAAATGGCTCTAACGATTTTGATTAAAATATCATATGTTTAAGATATTTTCATGAGAAATGAAATTTATATCTCGAATTTTTCTGGGAATGTCTCCAAAAGTATTCTTCATTGTGAACGACTTTTGCATAACTGGTAAACCATAAGAGATAGACAAAGTTTTACTTCACAAAAAATGTAGATCGCGTTAAAATACCGAATTTTTGTCATATACTTTTTTTTTGAGTGAACCATTTTCGAGATTGCTTGTTATTCGCCTAAATTTTCCAATACTTATGCTTTTTCTCAAATGGGAATTCGTTATTCATTTTTTTTGTCCTGGTAATGCAAAAAGAATGGAATACTCCACATAGCAACCAGCTCTTAAAATATTTGACTATCGCTTAAATCCTACCATATTCTCCTTATACCTACAAGAAAATTAGTAATAAGATAGTTTCTACAAATGTTTATCTCGATTAACATGAAGAAGATGGAGAATAAACTATTGTATAAATAGTTTGTACATGAGTAGAGAAAGTCATGTGAGTGTATCACTTCTAAACTGATTTCTCTTAGTTTCAGGAATCGATATAATATTATTTATAATTTAGAAAATCGAGCGATGTCTAAAACATAGTGTATGCCATACATGTTGAAAGTGGTTTAAGTTTGCTCGTAGGAGTGCGAAATAAAACCCTACTTTTACCCCTTGTATCATAATCTACTATTATGACTTCAACTTATTTGTATTATTATACCGGGGCCTTGTAAAACGAATTGGAATTAAAAGCTGTCTTATAGCGTATTGCCGTCGGGAGGAATAGGATTTTCAATGGCGAAGGAATTGCCAGAATCGGTTTGTGATGTTTCTAGATTAGTATATGCACTCGTGGAAATGTGGTTTATAACATTGAACCAATGAATGGTCGAATGAACAGTCGTTTGGACCAATAGAAAATTGCGAAATCAAAAGCATAAAGTGAATTAGAGAGGTGGAGGTGTGATCATAACAAGGTAGAAGCTTTACTGCTGGATCCTTTTAAAGTTGTTTCTTATGACTACCATAACAGTGTTTTAAACATTGTATCAAAAGTGAGCGGGCACATTGAAGTGAGTCGCACAAACGTCAACAGGGATAACAAATAAAGAAATAAAATTTTGATGTGTTGCGTTAACACGAGTTTCCCTACCCACTATGCTATCTTACCTACGCACTGTTCCTCGTGGTAATCGGGATAAACATTTGCAGAAATAGCTTCATTACACATTTCGTTATAGCTACAAGAGGGATGCAGGAGAGTGAAGCGATAGGGACGTTAATGCTGGCTTTGAAACATCACACTCCTTCCTGGCGTCACAAGAAACAACTAAATCAAGTAGAACTTTAAAAATGACACAAGTGTTGAAAAATTCGAGCCATTCATAACGGACATCTCTGAAATGGCTGATACCACAAAACACTTTGTTTCAAGTAAATTGTGTGTTTTTAAGAGCTCTACATGTTTTGTGCAGTATGAAGAAGTTTATTTTGTTGTAGGAGTTGTATTGTAGTTCAACTGTTGGGGAGCCGAACTTGAAGTAGTTGCAACCACACGTATGGTACCCGGTAGCCTTCGTCCCAAAAATTTAAATATATTAACTTTGTAATTTCACTGTTTCTTTAAATATTATATATTTACGTTTGCCTCGGCTGCGTCATTGTTTATATACTTTTTTAGAGACATGAATGTCTAAGCAGGGAGGTGGTGCGACTGAAGAATGTAGGCTTACACAGATTTTAATTTTTTTATTCACTCCTTTTTATTAATTCTTGACACGATTTGAATAACACTTCACTGATATAGAGCTGTGAGATTCTTTTATTCAATACTTGCACTTTTTAAACACGTAAACTATGTTCTCACACAAAATACGTATTAAATTTCTCGAGGACACTTCTCGCGTCCGGTTATGAGCGCTGTCTACAAGCAACTGACTTGATTTCTACCGCCTAAATTTGTAAATTTCTGTACTTCAAGTCTCAGATTGGCTATTCTGAATCCAATAGAATACTTTTATTTAACTTAAGCTTCTTTCTGGTTTTTGATTGGCTATTTTTATAAACTGTCTCAAAAATTACATTATTGCTTCCAAGAATCACAAGTAGTATTGTTTAAATTTTCTTACTCATTATTGCCTCAAAGTAACGTCATTGTTACCTCATTGTTAGCAACTTTTAACCTATTATTGTCATAGCTCCTACATTATTAAATTATGTAATACATTCACATAACATTATTGAACATGTATACAATAATATAAACATTTATAATGACTGTAATATACACTTTTTATATATTGTTACATAGACGTATTGCTTTAAGGCGGGCTGTTATTGAAATATGTATTATATAATTAGACTGAAATCATTTAAGTGTTAAAAATACTGCCTCAAGTAAGGTTTTGTATATCTCTTGTGGTTTACCAGTTATACAAGATTATGTAACATTTCTTCCGAATGAAGTGGACTTCACAGGATATTCCCAGAAAATTCAGGACATACATTTTATTTGTCATGTAAAATATCGTAAGTAAATGGAATATGAAGAAAACCCGTTAGAGCCATTTTAGAAGGAAGAATACCGAAAATGTTTCCATGTAAAGTGTGGTTCGGGTCGCAGGATTTTCTTTAAAATCTTGGTGTTGCATCTTTAGAAGATACTGAACTTAATTATCACATTTGTAAATATCTTATGTTTCGATGTTGACCTATATGGCTTGCCGAGGTCGTTAGGCACGGATCCGTGATCTTGGGTTCAAATCGTGCCGGGTTTTCCTCAGTCCACATCTGGCAAATGCCAGGGACGTACCCTAAACTTAGGCCTGGAACGCTTCCTTCCCAAATTTCCTATCTCAGTTATCATTCAAGTTATTCAGTGTCGGCGCCTGCGGTGCTATACATAATATGTAGTAAGAATGGGCGTCAAATTACTACTAAAAAACCTGTGTTGCACTCACATGACTTTCTCTACCAACTCTTCTACAGACTATTCTTACAAAAGCTTATTCCTCTGTCTACTTTTTGTTAATCGAGATACACCTTCATTACATTTCGTTGTAGGTACAAGAAAGATGCTGTAAGCCAAAGCGATAGCCAGACTTTTGAACAGAGTGTTACCATGTTATGGCTTTGAAATTTCATGCTGTTTGCATTACCATCTGATGTGCTATATTCTCATGACCTTCTCTAGCCACCTTCGTTTATTACTTTCTCTACCAGGTACATAATAGCTGGGGAAGAAATTGCATTCCACTCAAAAATTCGCTACCGAGATTTCACCGGAAATATATGTTTTGAGGCCCCCTGAATCCAAAAAAGGCAGTTTTATAAACATATCCGTGCGTGTGTGTCTGTGTCTGTGTGTGTGTCTGTGAACAGCATAACTCAGAAACAGTCGGATAAACACAAAACTTGGTATTTTGGTTTAGTATCTTACAGAGATGCGACTCGAAGGTTCTCAAGAAAATCCCCCACCCCAGATTACCCTTTGCATGGAACATTTTCCGAAAATTTTAATTTTCTCAAAAATGGCTCTAACGATTTTGATTAAAATATCTTATGTTTAAGATATTTTCATGACAAAATGAAATGTATATCTCGAATTTTCTGGGAATGTCTCCAAAAATATTCTTCATTGTGAACGACTTTTGCATAACTGGTAAACCATAAGAGATAGACAAACTTTTACTACACAAAAAATGTAGATCGCGTTAAAATGCACAATTTATGTCATATACATTCTTTTGTCGAGTGAACCATTTTCGAGGTATTGGTTGTTATTCACTTAAATTTTTTAATACTTATTTTCTCAAATGGGAATTCGTTATTCATTTTTTTGTCTTGGATATGCAAAGAGTATTAATCTGTTGCAAAGAGAATGGTGCTGCACCTAGCAACCAGCTATTGAGAGATATGTATCTGCTTAAAGGCTACTGTATTTCTATATTGCCCTAGCAAATACAAAACAAGGGGAACACAGTACGTCTTAAGCGATAGTAAAATATTTTTAGAACTGGTCGCTATGTGTAAAAAGTAATTCTCTTTGCATGTCAAAAGATCGTTTCTGCAAACGTTTATCTCGAATAATATGAAATAGATGGAGAATAAGAGTTTATAAAAATAGTTTGTACAAGAGTAGAGAAAGTCATGTGAGTGTAATACATCAGATTTTTTAGAAAAAGGTCTCTGCGTGTGTATGTCTGTGAACAGCGTAACTCATAAATGAAAAGTTGCATAAACCCCAAACTTTATATTTTGGTTCAGTACCTTCCAAACATGCGACATAAAGATTTTCCCGAAAACACCCCACCCCAAACTATACCTTTACATGGAACATTTTTCGAAGTTTTTTTTCTCTAAAAATGGTTGTGACGATTTTGATTAAAATACCATATATTAAAGATATTTACATAACAAATAAAATGTATATCTTGAATTTGCTGGGAATAGTCAATGAAGTTCTCTTCATTCGGAAGGAAGTTTGTATAATTTTGTATAACTGGTCAACGTTGAGCGATAGACGAAAACGTAGTATACATAAAATGTAGATCTCTTTATAATACACAATTTATTACCAATAAGCTTTGTGTTGCTGATCTCATGTGCAGGATTTTGATCCATAAATTTTTCCCTTGTTAGCCAATATAAATTGTGTATCATTCCATCTGGTAGAGCTTTCCTCAATTCTGGGCATTCTAGTAGGTGTTCTTGTCAGCATTGCAAATCTTACATGCTTTGTCATTCATAAAACCAAATCTATGTAGATGTTCCACCAGACAGTCATGTCTAGTGGCTAATCTCAAGTGAGCAGCGGCTTCTTTTCTTGGGATATTTTGTACTATTTCTTTTATGTTGGAGTAATTTGTTTTCGTAATTTCTTTTTGAATATTATATTGGTGTTTTTGTTCTATACTAATTTTGACATTTTTTAGTTTCCACAAGACTTTAAATGTTTTGAGTATAACACTGCAACCTTTTTGGCCAGAAAGTCTGCTGTCTCGTTACCATTCACTCCCACATGTGCTGGTATCCGCTGTAGTATTATCTGTTGAAATTTTGTTTGGTGTAAAACAAACTTTTGTTTGCGGGGATAAAGTAGCGTGTCTCCTCGTGGTGTCCCCTAGGTAACGCTAAATAGGCTACAACACCGCACAGAAGTCCAATATAATGCACAGATATAATTTTTTGTGGCATAAGCTATTTGTGAGATATCCGTTAGTAATTGTTTCAACTGTTCATTTCTCGGTCATTCTCTTAAGTCCTGTCAACATTTTGTTTTTCGCGATGTCATGGAAACAGTATGGTAATTTAAGGCCAGCATATAGCGTCCAGTTCTTAAACATTTCACTATCGCTGTTCTCTCTGTATGTACAACGAAATATGTAATGTAGCTGTTTCTGCAAAAGTTTGTTTGAATTAAAATGTAACATATAGAAAAATAAGTTTAAGTAAGAATAGTTTGTGTCCCACTAATAAACAAGGGTAGAGAAAGTCATGTGAATGTGTAATATCAGACCTTTTTATGTGGTATGTGTTCTCTATTTCTTATGGTTTACCCGTTTTATGAAATTATGCAAAATTCCTTCCGAACGAAGAGTCCTAAGTTATTCCCAGAAAATTTAAGATATACATTTCATTTGTCATGTAAATATCTTAAACATATGGATTTTGATTAAAAACCTTAGCCATTTTTGAGAAAATCACAAAAAAACTGAAGCTTTCCAAGTGAAGAGTGGTTTCGGGTTGAGGTATTTCCTTTACAATCTTCATACCGCATCTTTAACGATACTGAGTTTAAATATTAATTGTGGTATTTACTCGAGATTTCGTTTTTCACTTTTCTGTTCACACACTCACACGGTCATTTTTCTAAAAAAAAAATTAGGGGGTCTAAAGCAGGTGTTTGCGTTAAAATCTCGACGTCGAGTTTTTGGTGGTACATGGCAGAAAGAGCTTTTGTAAGAATGGTTTGTGGAAGAATGGGTAGAGAAAATCATGTGAATGTAACGCATAAGATTTTGTTTGAGGATGTCTTGCTCTTGAGATATACTACTCAAAAGCATTCAACCATTCCGCCTGTTGCTTCAAAATGGTTGATTTTTCTAACACACGGTGTTCTGCATAATTCATTTTTTATCGCACTTCATGTTATCATATTCATATTTATTTGAAATGGTAGCCTCATTTTGTCTTCGTCATAATCAGGCTGAGGGGTTTTAGTAAGTAAACAGAGAAATCGTGTTACCGCACGAGTATAGGCGACGTCAGACAATCTCCTTCCATCCCCTCTAAAATAGCCGGTTTCTTTGCAATTATTCAATTTATTCGCTGAATGCAAACCAGTGGAGAACCGTGGCAATGTGTTCAACAGTAAATAAGAGTTCATACATCAAAAACACCATCGATTGTAGTGGGATTTGGCATTGAACACTTCAGCACAAATGGCGAAACCATCCGATGTACATTAGAGCTCAAAGGAAGTTTAAAACATGCTAAACAACCTGGAATTCAATGAAACACAAGGAACATGTGACATTATTAGAAAGGAACAATGAGGATAGTGGGTTTTTACCTCATCAGCTCCAAACTATCTTTTTTTTATTTATGGAAGCTCTTAAACTGCTGTGGCTTGGTATTAAAAGATTTGTCAAACAATGAAGAGGTGAAGTTTGCACTTGAAGGATGTTTTGCAGAACTCGACGGTTCTCACTATAAACAGGGTATGAAAGCCATTGAACATTGCTGGGAAAAGTGTATCAAGCTGAAAGGAGACTATGTAGAGAAATAAAGATTTTTTCCCAAAATTTTGATTTCTTTATTGGATCGGATACTTCTGGGACCACCCTTGTAATATGCATGGAAAAGAGAAGCACACGTTTCCTTATGTTGTGAGCTAAGCTGTGGCTCGGGACATGCACAGTGTGAAATTCCTTGACATAGAAAATACTCGAGCCGCTCAAAAGTCCCGTGCCCCCTACGGGTATTCCTCTGACCACTTTACATAAATCAGGATAAATGTTTATCCAGAAATGATTTCAAGCTGGACTAGATGCACGTGTTTACATGCAAGATTCTGAAGCAGCGTAACTAACGACCAGTTTCATGACATGTCTCGTAAAATGCCACATCACAGTTCAGCTTGGGAAAATTTAAAAGATGAGCATTTCAGAAACGGCTAATGCTACGAGAAAAAGTTATTTGTAGTATATAAGTACATTTTGTTTGTGGTACGAGTATCATAAGTATATGATACTTTCTCCAGAAGAACTAAATGTCCGTTTTAGATTACCAAAAGCGGGAGAGAAATATTAGTAACTCTACTTCTACATGTATTATGGCGATCTAACCTTAATGAATAATACACTACTTACCTTAATCAACAAATGCACATCGTCATCTGCTCATATCGCAGAAGACATCTATTTCATCCTTATTTCCGTGAAATACACCAACAAGACATTTTCTAAAAATATTTGTACATTCTTCAGGAAACACCATCTTTAAAACGAGTGCACGCTCCTTCGTATAATCTTCTGACTGCCTACACACGTTATATATTTTGGTTCTTCAAAATTATTCATTTTGCACTTAAATTCACAATGTAAGCAATGCAATCCATATAAACAACAACGTAGCTACGCATATTCTTTGTATCATTCCAAAGCCCCTTATCCTTTGTCAATAATTCCAAAGCACCTCAATGAAATATGAAGTTAGTTATGTTCCACGTATGGGAACCAACTTGAAGTAGATATTGTCTTGGAGTTTGTTTATTTATTTAGATCCACGTATGACGTCAATTTTAAGTGGATTGTTTGTGACGTAATATGCTACTACGTATGAAAAGCCTGTTTAAAGATGTATTCTTGTTGTTACGCTCCAAGTTTAAAAATATATTAACTTTGTTATTAAACTGCTTCTATAGGTAGTATTTATGTTTATATTTGTCTCGTTTGCGTCAGAATTGTTTTAGTCACGTATCTCTTAGACAGGGCGTGGTGCGTCAAGAATGGAGGCTTACACAGATTTTAAGTTTTAAATTCACTTCTTTTTATTAATCCTTGACATAAATTAAATAGGACTACACTGATATTAAGAGCTGTGAGATTCCTCAAATTAATACGTGCACTTTGTTAACGCGTATACTTAATTTTCGTTACATACGAATACGTAATATTTCTTTAGAGAACACATCTTCCATCTGGTCACTACCAAGGTCTGCCAGCAACTGAACATATTTCAACTGTCAAAACCCGTAAACTTTTGTATTTCAAGTCTATGATTGGCTAATCCTAGTCCAATAGAACACCTGCATTTAATTAAAGCTTTTTCTGGCTGTTGATTGGCTGTTTTTAAACTGTCACAAAATTTACACTATTGTTGCTCTAATCATGACTAGTAACATTCAAACTCTCAAACTCATTATTGCCTCAAGGTAACTTCATTGTTACCTCATTGTTAGCAACTTTAAACTTATTATTCTCACAGCTCCTACATTATTAAAGTACGTAATGCATTCACATAACATTATTAAACATGTTTTACAATAATATAAGTATTTGCAATGACTGTTACATACATTTTTATAAATGATTACATACATATTGCTTCAAGGCGGGCTATTATTGAATTTATATATTATATAATTCAAGTGTCAAAAATACTCCTTCAAATAGTTCCAGCTAAATTCAATAAAAATAAATGAAATGCTACAATCTAGCTCCGGTCGTGGAAAAATAAATAGTATTAAGACCAAGGGATCGAAACAGATGTTCCCCTCAGTACATTTGTAGTCCTCGGCTCCACTTACTCGTGGAAAATCATTTGTTTTTCTCCCTTAATGTATGGTACACTACACTATTGTTTGTGATGCAAGTATGAGATGCATATCATGCTTTAATCCGAATGTTAGAGTAATTTTTTTAAAAAAAATTCTGTTTTACATTCACGTGACCTTCTATACCCTCTATCTTTGTTAGTGGTTATACAAACTATTCTTACTAAAGCTTATTTGTCTGTCTACTACATTTTAATCCAAATAATCCGTTGCAAAAATAGCTCCCTTACACATTTCGTTATAGATACAAAGAGAACAGCGATAGTCAAATTCCATGCTGTTTCCATGCAATCGCGAGAAACAACTGAATGTTGGCATGACTTAGAATGACCAAGTAATGAACAATTCGAACCATTAATAACGGATATGGCTTATCAACAAAAAAAAACTTGTATGTTTTAAAGAGAGTTACATTTTTGTATATTACGTTTTCATCTATCACTTAACGTCTACCGGTTATACAAGATGATACAAAATTCCTTTCTAATAACGAGCACTTCACAGGCTATACCCAGAAAATTCAAGACATACATTTTATTGGTCATGCAAATAGCTTTAACATATTGTATTTTAATCAAAACGTTAGAGACATTTTCGAAAAAATGTTCCATGTAAAGAGTGTTTGAGGGTGGTGGGATTTTCTTGAAAATCTTCGTGTCGCATCCTTGAAAGATACTGAACTGAAATGCCCAGTTTGGCACTTATCCGACTTTTTGTTTATTAGTTATGCTGTTTGCAGACACACGCACACAAAGGACCTTTATCTAAAATTTTTTGGATTCAGGGGACCTCAAAACATGTATTTCTGGTGAAATCTCGGTATCGAATTTATGGGTGGGGTGCAATAACTTCTCTATATATTATCTACGTGGTAGAGGAAGTAACAAAAGTCCATATTCTTTCTTGAGTGCAGTTTTATAGATCATTGACAGTAATGCAGAAGTTTGGTGATGGCTCGAAGAGCGTTGAAGCCTGCGTGCACTAAAGAGGTATTCAATTGCTTCATTATCTTACCATAAAGGATGACCAAAATAAAAGTTCGGCTCACAACAAGGGCGTGACCGTTGCTCTTTGTAATCCAATTGAAATGCTCATTTGAGCGGATCTTTCAGGACGATTAGGCGTTATAATGCATGACATTAAATATCGTTTTACAGGAACTGAGAGGCACGCGGTGGTATTCAAAAGCGTGAAAATCCCACAAACAACCCTAATCCTTACCCTCCCCATTGCCACGCGTTGGGGTTGCCACCCATTGTGAGGCTACCGTTATTTTATTCTCGTAAAAAAGGACAATGTGGAAAATTAGGGGAACAAGAAAACCGTAAACTGACAAAAGAGACAGGGTGAGAATGAAAAATGCTTTTTGAAGCATCGCCACAGCAGCGCAGTGGTGAACATGTCAACTACGTTTTACCACACGATATAAAATTATTTTTAGCACGATGTAACTAATTTGTAACAATTACCAACATTGTTGCTATGGATCGGAAGTTGACATTGTCGTTCCCCGTGGTCTAGGGGTACCATGCTAGCCTCTACTTCCCAGGCGCGGCTTCAAACCCGGCGGAGGGCGATGGATTTTTTTCGGACGTAAAAATCCTTAGCATGGCTTCCTTCGGAAGGGAAGTAAAGACGGTGGTCATGTGTCGTAGATTTACGGCACGTAAAAGAACCTCGAGCCTGATAAAGAGGTCTCTGAGCAAAATTACCGGTCTTTCACGCCCATTATAGAATGGGACGCTAAGGACCATAGTAGTTATAGAGCGTCCATAAGTAAAACTCAATTTCAATATCCATTTCGTTCCATTCATCATTTCCTTCATCCTTCATCCCGCTGGTATTTCAGTGCAGCGTGTCAGGGGAAAAGGATACTCTCCGTTAATTTTCTCCATCTCTCGGCTTTCGGCTGACTACCGGGGTATCCGAACCCTCTTGAGTTGGACTCACTCTGTGTGGGGCGGGATCCCCGGTCTGCCTGTCCGTCTGCTGGGATGTCTACTTCTGGAAACTTAGGGACCCTGTCATTGCTGTACCGTTGCTCCTGGATCCGAGCGCCCGGTATCTCCTCTCACCTCCTCCCGGGGACGGCCCCTCGTGAGGCGTAGGTACAGTAGCCGTTCTGAGTCCGCTTCGTTAAGGAAGATAAGATAAATAACTAAAAATATTCTCCTACCAACGTAAATTGATACAATGATGGTTTCAACTGAGTTGAATCATTCCAAAGATTGGCGTACACAGAAGGCAGCGACTCTACTTGCAACCGATGGCAAATAGTGAAGTTTTTGCACTGGTCATCTCAGTAATTGAATAGATTCAGTATTGTGGATCGTTCAAAACAAACAGTTCGATTTCTGGAAACCTGAATCAGATTTCTAGGCATTTGCACAATTGGTTCATATTTTATTGGCATGCATCACGTGTAATGAAATAACTTGTTGAGCGTGACATTCTTCCAACTAATTAATTCAACGTCCTTTTTGTTTGTCACGAAATGGAGCCGCTAGTGAAGTCATCAGGTTTCTGAAACACAAAAATGAGTTACAGATATGTTATGTTCTATGTAACATGGGTTCTCATTGTTTGCTTAAAATGTGAGATAATCAGGGCTATTCTGTAAACTAGTCGCGGGCATCCTTTCCCCAACCGGCTTCAAAGCGAACGGAAAGCTTTGAAGCCTGACCGTAAACCCATCAGTAAACGATTAGTAGGGTCTTCCCATCCCTTAAACACAACACGTGGTCCTTTCTCCAGCTCCACCAAAGCAAAGCGTTGTTGCAATGTCATTTCTGCTGTTTCTTCGGTAGCTTCTATATTACTTCTTCAGAGAAGTTATATAGTGTTTTACTTAGTGCAGTTTTGTAAGTTTAGCAGTGTTTAATAGTTATTAGCGTTTAATAGTTTAATTAAGATGTGGAGACCTTGGGAAACGAACCAAGTTGATGCCCCTCCGGTCGCACCAGCAAGTGACCCTCTGCCGAATATCAGTAATGCCAAGACCACGAAGAAAAGGGCTACAAAAACTGAATAAGCAAAGCCAGATTTTTATGTGTAATGTTCAAGAACATGTAGAAAAGAACCTTTTATGTGGAAAAATGTTTGTTATTGTTTTGAATTTCTCAAAAACAGCTTAACGATTTTTAGTAAAATACCGCAAGTTTAAGATATTTGCAGGAAAAATAAAATTTGTATCATGAATTTTATATTCTGGGAATAACTTGTAAAATTTTCCTCGTTCTCAACTTGTTGTATTACTGGTAAATTCTAAGAGAGAGACAAAATCTTACTCTGCGTAAAATGCAATCTCGGTAAAGGACAAATTTTAGGTCAAATTGTGTTAACCATTTCCGAGAAATTTTTTGTTGTTGGTTTGAATTTTGAAATACAAGTTGGAAGTCTCTGTTTGTATTTTCCTCGTGGTCATGCTAAGAGCATGGAATTTCAAAGTCATCATATAGTCATCTGTATTTTAAAAATCTGACTATCGCTTTAGCCTATGTATCCTTATATTTACAACGATATGTGCAATGAAATTTTATCTTATTATTTAAGAAGTAGATAGAATAAGCTTTTGTGAAAGTAGTTTGTAGAAGAGTGAGTAGAGATAATCTTGTGAATATAATACATTAGATTTTTTTTTTATTTTCTTTCTTTTGCCTTCGTATTTTTACTTATCCTGCATTTTATAATAAAGCTATTCATTTAAGTAAACAGAAGATGTCATGCTTATAAATCTTACACCTTAAACAATACACAACTTCTTGTATTAGCTTTATATTAATAAAACATTGTTGTGATACAAGTGATAAAAAACTTTTTACCATAGCTCCGCGCACAGCATAATCAAAAATGATGCTTTGATTTGGGAGTAAGAGTTCCTTTCAAAATAAATTAATATTTATGTATTTTAATTATTTAATGATAGTCCAACAATGTATAGTTTATTCGGAACATGTTTCTAAGTTTCTCTCGGATATGTTAACATGCATTTCTATTCTTGTAGCGCAGTATATTAGTTCAGATCATTCATTAGTTCAGTTATATTTTAAAGCGTTTGCAACTTAAATGTAATTACTATGCGATTCATAGTTATTTACATAGTTATTTTGTGTGTAAAGCAAGCAGACAAACTGCATGATTGTATTCTGTACATGTGGAAATCACCTGCAAAGTTTTGCTTTTAAATACTATTTTTAATTTTGGCAACAACGCGCATATGCACATGGATGTCACTAAGATTTTATGGTGCTTGCGGTTAGGGAGGGTAGGGAACAAGTGTTTGGCTACTGCACAAAGGTCGCCGCTTGGGGATCCGAAGGCTGCGATGACCATACCCTCGTTGTTAAGAGGTCGACTACAGTTATTTGTTAACCTTAAAGAACCGCTCTTAACTAATGTGCCGTTATTTAGCATTCTGTATCTCGTTTGTTACCAATATTTGTTTTCTCGCTGTTTGCTAGCCAACTGGAGTGAATATTAGTGCGCCCTGCGATAGCGTTTTGTTTGCACGCTACCACCAGCGCCAGAATACTTACTATCGAGTGCTTTTGTTACTTTTCCTTTCCGAGATGGAGACAGAGCGTGCTGTGAAAACTTATGCGAAAAATATAAAAATTATGTGGATTTTTAAAATTAGCACTCATTACTTAGAATAGCAAGACTTGCACCTTCTTGTGGCTCCAAAGAATTAGATGTTTAATAGGAAAAATCTGATGTAATACGTTCACATGACTTTCTCCACACCCTATTGGTACGCTTTTTCTCATAAACCAATCATACTACTACACTCAAAGTTTCATCGATTGTCTTAAACACATTTTCCTTGTTGGGAGGTAGAACTGCTTCAAAATCTGTAGTAATATTATAAACAGAGAACTCTTCATGTATATGTTTGTCGTAATCTCAAAAACCACCCAACCAATTTTTACTCTACCACATACATAGTAGGTAGAGAAGGTATTGCATTTTACCCAAAAATTCGTTACCGAGATTTCACCGGAAATACATGTTTTGAAACCCCTTGAGTACAATAATAGCATTCTTAGAAAAAGGTCCACGTATTTGTCTGCCTGTCTGTGAACAGCATAACTCAGAAATGACAAGTCTGATAAATACCAAACTTGGTGTTTAGGTTCAGCATCTTCCAAAGATGCAATACAAAGATTTTCACGAAAATCCTAATACCCCTAAACTACCCTTTACATGGAACATTTTTCAAAGTGTTTTATTTTCCAAAAAATGACTAACGATGTTGATTAAAATATTCTATATTAAAGATATTTATATGATAAATAAAATGTACAATTTGAATTCCCTGCGAATAGCTCGAGAAGTCCTCTTCATTCGGAAGGGATTTTATATAATCTTGTAGAACTGGTAAACGTTGAGCGATAGACCAAAACGTACTACACAAAAAATGTAGAGCTCTTTAAAACACGCAATTTATTTCAAACAAGCTTCTTGTGGCATAAGGCATTTTCAGATATCCGTTATTAATGGATCAATTGTTCATTCAATTTCGGATTTTGAACTCTCGAGTGTAAATTAAAATTTCCTGAGAAGATATCAGAAATGTGTGGACAGAGAAGGACAACATTTCCAACATCGCTTATGTTAAGATATGTGCTTATTATCATTGTAACTGTAATTATGAGAACGTGAGGCGGTTGCGGGGAAATTATAATCCATTCGGCGGGAGTCCGAGCTGCGGTGTCCGTAGTGCGAGTAGCCATGGGGTGGCCGCAATGTGAAGGAAAAGCACTGTATTATTGTTATTACTATTATTATTATCATTATGGTCATTGAATATCAAATACAGCAAAGGAACCATGTTTTATAACCTAAATAAGGGTTATAGTTTAGCAATAAATAAGAAACAAAATAGCGCATTTAAGGAAGTTAGGATACAGATCTACGAAAAGTGTGATGAATGAATGTTAAGAACTATTTGTAACAACATGGTCTCTTGAATATTTGACACAGTGGTTTAGAAAGTTCCAGGTTACGACAGTTGAAGTGACACTTTTCTCCCAAACAATGCCATTCAAATAGTAGGTGGTCTACTGTTTGAGGAGATTAACATTAACCATCTACGATATTAATTTTGAAACGCTGTGAATAAGACTCAAACTTCACGACTTGTGAGTACAAAGTTAGGTATCAACACTTTACGCTTGAGTCGATGGTGACTTTGGGGAAAACTATTTCTCTTGAAGTATAGTTCCATACATTGCTCCACTGATAGATATATTATATAATCTCTGGTTTTTCTTTTTGCGTATCAAATAGGGGTTACTGTAAATAACTTCCATGATAGAAGCAGCAGCTGTTTTCGCAAGTTGGTCTGCTCCTTCATTTCCAGTTGATCCTGTATGTCCACGAATCCATGAGAGACAGATGTGAGAGCGTTGTTGAACTATTGATCTAATGGTAGCAGCCATTGACTTGATATTGTACCTAATTTTGGTTTACTAAGCCTGAAAGCTATACACCACTGAATGGCCCAGGGTTCTGATTGAAAAACTAAGAAATTAGGGGATAATTTTTATTGTGATGTGAATATCTCAATGCCATTTTCATATACGAGGGCGACACTGAACGTTTTTAGAAAATGAAACAAGGATTAGCTTAAAAAAAAATTAAAGATGTTATTTTGTTTCAAAATATTCCCCTTTAACATCAATACTTTCCTGCGTTCCATGAAACTAGACCTTAAAGCAATGATGCCACTCTTCCTGAGGCACTTCAAGGACAAGTTTTTATAATGTTCCACTGCTTCATCTGGTGATGGAAAAGTTATTCCACGCACTTTGTCTTTAATTTTTTGAAACAAAAAGGAACCACAAGATGTTAGGTCAGGGCTGTATGGTGGAGGAAAGTTAAAATTGAGTTTTATTTATGGACGCTCTTTAACTACTATGGTCCTTAGCATCCCATTCTATATTGGGCGTGAAAGACCGGTAATTTTACTGTGGCCTCTTTATCAGGCTTGAGGTTCTTTTACGTGCCCTAAATCTACGACACGGGACCACCGGCTTTATATCTCTTCCGAAGGAAGCCATGCTAAGAACATTTACGCCAGAAAAAATTCATCAGCCCTTGCCGGGTTTGAACTCACGACCTTGGGAACTAGAGGTCAGCATGACACTCCTAGACCACGGAGGACAACAATGCAGGGTCCATGGTGCTGACCTTTGGGACATCCAGATACTCAGTTGTTAGTTTTGCTGTATGCGACGATGTGTTGCCATGATGTAATATTATTTTTTCTTTTGGGCGTTTTTCGCGAACTTTTTCAAAAATGTGCAGTAAACAGACATTTATGTACCAATCGGCAATAACGTTACGTCTGACTTCTAATGCTATAGTAGCAATATGGCCCGTTTTAGAAAACAAAAAACTAGCAGCCATTTTCTTACCAGCACTGGCAATTCGTCGGACTTTTTTGTATTCCACCCAAAAATTCGATACCGAGATTTCACTGGAAATACATGTTTTGAGGCCCCCTGAATCCAAAAAAAGCACTTTTGGAAACATACACCAAACTTGGTATTTAGGTTGAGTATCTTCCACGGATCCGACACGAAGGTTTTCAAGAAAATCCCACCACCCCAGATTACCCTTTACATGGAACATTTTTCGAAAATTTTAATTTTCTCAAAAACGGCTCTAACGATTTTGATTAAAATATCATATGTATAAGATATTTTCATGACAAATAAAATGTATATCTGTAATTTTCTGGGAATGTCTCCAAAAGTATTCTTCATTGTGAACGACTTTTGCATAACTGGTAAACCATAAGAGATAGACAAAATGTTACTGCACAAAAAATGTAGATCGCGTTAAAATACAATTTATGTGATATACACTTTTTTGTTGAGTGAACCATTTTCGAGATATTACTTGTTATTCCCTTAAATGTTCCAATACTTATACTTTTTCTCAAATGAAAATTCGTTATTCAATTTTTTGTCCTGGTAATGCAAAGAGAATGGAATACTCCACATAGCAACCAGCTCTTAAAATATTTAACTATCGCTTAAAGCATACCAATTTCCCTTGCACCTACAAGAAAGTTAGCAATAAGATTAACATCTCGATTAACATGAAGCATATGGAGTATAAGCGTTTGTAAAGATAGTTTGAACAAGAGTAGAGAAAATCATGTGAGTGTAACAGATCAGAATTTTTTTAAATTCATTTATTATCGCTTAACCACAATCGGTTATACGAGGTACGTCCAGAAAGTAAGTTCCGTTTGGTAATAAAATTAAATTGTGTACAGATACAGAAAAATTATTTATTGCACAAAATTCTACAACTCTGAATTACTTTTCCACATAACTGCCGAAATTTTGCAGGCATTTGTCATAGCGTGGCACAAGTTTTTGTATACCTTCTTCAAAGAGGTTTTCCGCCTGTGTTTTTAACCAGTTGGAAACATTTTCTTTCAGCTCTTCGTCATTGTTGAAGTGTTTACCGCCAAGGAAAGACTTGAGATGTAAGAACAGATGAAAGTCGCTAGGAGCGAGGCCAGGGCTGTACGGAGGATGGTCAAACACATCCCAGCCAAATCCCTGTAGGAGGTTTTGCGTCACATTTGCAGTGTGTGGTCGTGCGTTGTCGTGAAGAAAAACAACACCTTTTGACAGCAATCCTCGGCGCTTATTCTGTATTGCGCGGCGCAATTTCCTAAGTGTCTCGCAATAAACATCTGCTTTGATTGTTTGACCACGCGGTAAGAAATCAATGAGTAAGATGCCTTTCCAGTCCCAGAACACTGTGCACATCATTTTTCGAGGGGTCAAGATTTGTTTCGTCTTAACCTTTGCTGGGGATGAAGTGTGCCTCCATTCCATTGATTGCCGCTTACTTTCAGGGGTGTCGTAAGAAACCCAAGTTTCATCTCCTGTGACTATCTGTGTCAGAAATTCTTCACCGCCTTCATCATAACGGGTCAAAAACTGAAGTGCACCACCCATCCGGTTTGTTTTGTGTTGCTCAGTAAGAATCTTTGGTACAACGAGAGCAAAGTTTACGAAATTTCAGTTTTTCGGTAACAATTTCATGAATTAGTGATCGTGAGATTTGGGGAAATTCCATAGCGAGAGCACTAATTGTAAACTTGCGGTTTTCCTGGATCTTGTCATCAATCGCGTGAACCAGTTCTTCTGTAACCAAAGATGGACGCCCACTTCGTTCTTCATCGTGCACTTCACTACGTCCTTCATGAACTGTCGGACCCATCTTCTCACCATTGAATCACTCATCGCATTTTGTCCATAAACTTCGCAAACTTGCCGATAAATTTCAATTGGTTTCACTTTCCCAGCATTCAGAAAACGAATCACAGATCTGATTTCACAAGCGGCGGGATTTTCAATCAACACCGACATTGTAAACAAGCACAACAAAGCGTACGTGGCTGACAGCGATCTCAAAATGGCGCACGTTTCTTCTCCTTGATACAGAGCGTCTACGATCGCAGCGCTGCAACGGAGAGAAATTGAAACGGAACTTACTTTCTGGACGTACCTCGTATTTCGACATACAATTTATACAACAATGTAATACAATGTAACACTGTCATTAATTGAAGTATATGTGTAGTGACAAATTAGTTCAACGTAATACAACATACAACATTTTGCAAAAAAAAAAAAAAAATCTTCCTACACAGCTGTTGTATAGACACAGGAGGTTATTCAATGATGTGGAAAGAAGACATTGAAGGATGGCTTGGATAGTTTTAAGGTTATTGAGTATTGTTGGAAGATGAACTGTTATATTGTACTGTTTTCTTTTTTCCTCGTAAGCTGGGCATTCTGTTAAGATGTGCTTTATGGTTAACATTTGATGACAATGTTGACATTCAAGTGGCGTTTCCTTGCATAAAATGACAGTATGTGTGAGTCTTGTGTGGCCAATGCGAAGCTTGTTATGTTTATTTATCACGTCGTCTTACATTTATTAATATAGCCGGAGATGCAAACAGTAGATATTGTGTCATGTAATTTGGTTTGGCCATTGCTAAGCCATCTGTTGGTCCAGTTACGTTTTATAGGTCGGACGTTTATAGCCTTAGGTTCTGTTCGAAAGATGCATTAAGCCAATTGACTTTTATTTTCAAGATCATAACAATAAATCCAAGCTTCATCACCCGTAACGATATTCCATACCAAATTTGAAGTGTCGCTTTGGAATTTTACCAGAGTTCTTCTGCACCAATCAATGCGTTGTTGTTTTTGATCAGGAGTCAGTTTATGTGGAATCCATCGACAACAAAGTTTTCTCACGTCTAACTGTTGGAGTAAAATGTTTTGGATTTGACTCATATGAATGCCCAATGTCGCCCGAATAAATTCAGATCTTCTTCAAGCATTGCTCGAACAGCGGCAGTATTTTCATCAGTAACAGCAGTTCTTGGGCGTTCTTCACGAAATTCATCACTAACAAAAAACTGATTCTCTTTTGAATTCGCTGTACCAATCATAAATTGTTGCCTTAGATGGGGCTTATTCGCAAAATGCATTTCTAGGCCGATCTTCACATTCTTTGGGCGTTAATAACGGTTTAAAATCGTAGCCCGGAAATGTTCTGTAGTCAAATTAATTTTTCTGTGAACACAAAATCTTTAAATGATGATAATTAACGAACTATTACAGCAAATCGAACAAACTACAGGCAATAAACTCGCAAAACATTAGAAAGTAACTGTCAAATATAAACAAATGTCACTTATTTTTAGAAACGAGACATTCTAAAACTTTTCAGTACCACCGTCATACTACAAACGTACATGCAGCTTGGTCCTTTACGTCAGTATAATGCGTATGTTTATTTATCTGTCTAATATATTAAGATTGAGAGACAGGTAGGAGTGTTGAGTATAACATTAGACATTTCTCAACCGATATTCATATTGAACAGATGAGAATACTATTTTCTGAGCATGGTACTGCCTTCATGTTTCACGACCAAGGCTGTGGCTTTACCTCAAAGCTGCTTAGGATCAGCAGAGAGTATAGAGTATGAATGATATGTGGAAATTAGTGAAGAGGAAATTACATCTAACCTCACTACTCCTGGCCCACAATTATTTGCCTAAACGCGGCAAAGAGAGTTCATTTGTATGTTAAGAGTTGGTTGAAAATAACAGCAGCAAATGCTTTAGAAAATTTTATGGTGGTTCATCATTTTTGTCAGATTCTAAAACCCAAATGTATCAAGTTTTATCAAAATCATACCAAGAATGCTCCTTGATAACAAATTTGAGTGAAATTAAAGGGAAATTTAGTATTATCACGATGTACAAAATAAAATAAAATATCTGATGAGTTACACTCACATTACTTTCTCTACTCTTGTACGAACTATTTTTACAAACGCTTATTCTCCACCCACTTCATGTTAATCGAGCTAAACATTTGCAGAATCTATCTTATTGCTAATTTTCTTGTAGATGTAAGGGGAATATATATTTACAAGGGCAATATAGAAATTTAGTAGCCTTTAAGCATAGACATATCTCTTAATAGCTGGTTGCTAGGTGCAGCACCATTCCCTTTGGCACAGATTAATACTCTTTGCATATCCCAAACAAAAAGATGAATAACGAATTCCCATTTGAGAAAATAAGTATTCAAAAATTTAAGGGAATAACAAGCAATATCTCGAAAATGGTTCACTCAACAACAAAAACGTATATTGCATAAATTGTGTATTTTAATGCGATCTACATTTTTTGTGTAGTAAAATTTTGTCTATCTCTTATGGTTTACAAGTTGTGCAAAAGTCGTTCACAATGAAGAATACTTTTGGAGACATTCCCAGGAAATTCAAGATATACATTTTATTTGTCATAAAAATATCTTAAACATATGTAATCAAAATCGTTAGAGCCATTTTTGAGAAAATTAAAATTTTCGAAAAATGTTCCATGTAAAGAGTAATCTGGGGTGGGGGAGATTTTCTTGGAAACCTTCGTGTCGCATCTCTGGAAGATACTGAACCTAAATACCAAGTTTGGTGTTTATCCGACTGTTCGTTTCTGAGTTATGCTGTTCCCAGACAGACACACAGACACACACACACACACAGGCGCGCGCGCGCGCGCGCGGACATGTTTCCAAAAATGCTTTTTTTGGATTCAGGGGATCTCAAAACATGTATTTCCGATGAAATCTCGGTATCGAATTTTTGGGTGGAATACAATACTTCCCCTACTTACTATACGTAGTAGAGAAAGTAAAAATATGTAATGCTATAGGTACTCTGTTACCTAGTTTACTATACCAGGGTACGTATCCCAAATTTCCATTATTTATTCAAAAAATTCTCTGGCATTTTATATATTATTGTATAGAATACTTAAAATTAGTACTACTATGATACATATACGAGTACAATTATATAAAGCCAGAATCAAATAAATTATACAAAATCAAAACAATAAAATAAAGGTTTTATAAATTATAAAGCAAAATATAATAAAATACTAAAATAAAATGAAATAATTATACATTTAATGTATGAATTTAAATAAACTTAAATAAACGTAAAACAATAAAATGAAGCAAAGCAAACCAACATTTCCCAATTAATTTAAATGTATTATTTCAATTTGTTTAATAACCAAAATCCTAATGAAATAAATCCTTTTACCTGGCATTCAATAAATATGTACTTATACTGGTATCCAGCTAAAACTACAACCCGAATAATATTTCTACAACTACCCTTCCTAAATAGGATATACAACTGAATTTTAACATATTTTACTCCTCGTCATTTATCCGTTTGGGTCGGAAGTAATTAAAAGGCCGAAAAGGTCATGTGATCTTCACATTCAACGAAAAGGGATTGAAATAGGGTGACGTGAACACCAATAGTTTAAAATTGCTTTTTTTATAAATATTTTATAGCCTAGTCCTTCAGGAAACGCAGTGTTTTTCAATGGTGGGAGTAGTTTTCGAGATTACCACACATACACGCAAATGTTGTCTCTTTATGTACAAGTTGGTACGATGAGCGGTTCTTGGGTTGTCTTATGCGTGCAGATGGAGCGCAACAACGCAGGGTTTTGGGAGGAAGCAGTTTCCAGGTATCCCTATATCTCTGCATCGTGTGAAAAGTCGCACGTAAAGCAATAAAAGCTCGCAGCTTCGTTCAAGGAACAAAGGGTGTGGTTTATAACTTTATAGTGCAGAAGAACTTATGTCCTTTTAGATACAGGTCGTTTGTTGACTTTTATAGTGACAGACATAGTTGAATGAGAAACTATCGTGCTGTAAAGTTTCTTTTAAGATGTCAAGGATGAAACAGATGAATGGGCAAACTTCCTTTTACGCTGAAATACATCTGACCTCGAATCTGCGTCTACCGCTTTTCAACTTCCGATATTGCTTTGACGCAGTGACATAAACGATTTGTGGAACCTAATTACTCAACGAGATGGCTCCACGGTAACGCTTCTTGAGGTGCCGGGTTCGATTTGGGTTGGACCGGCAACTCTGACCTAGTTTTTCCGC
This sequence comes from Deroplatys truncata, assembly GCA_030765065.1. Taxonomy (NCBI): domain Eukaryota; kingdom Metazoa; phylum Arthropoda; class Insecta; order Mantodea; family Mantidae; genus Deroplatys; species Deroplatys truncata. The sequence continues at coordinate 311,162,906 of CM060975.1, read as the reverse complement.
TGTTTTCCTTGGTTGGTAGACGAATGCTGGAGTGAGTTATAAGGCTTCTTTATTTTTCACACTGCGGCCACCGCAGCTCGGACTCCTGCCGAAACAGTCATACTATCGCTCAAGCGCTTCACGTTCTCATAGTTACAGTTACAATAATAATAAACATACACCTTATCATAAGCGATGTTGGAAATGTTGTCCTTCTCTATCCACACATTCTGGCATCTTATGAGTAAATTTTCATTCAAAAGTTCAATGTCACAAATTGAGCATACGAGTGGCACTATTTATATTTTGAGCCTTGGCAACCCTGAATGTTGTAGGTGCCATCTGACGTTTCCAATGGAAAGTTTGACATTTTTGACCATAATCTGCTTCAAACATTTTGTCAATAGAGCGTCATTTGTTTTGTTTACACTAACTTGAAAATTGTGTGTCAACAAAAACATGGAATTAACTCGTGAATATGTTCGTGCAATGATTTATTACGACTTTCGACGTGGATTATCAAGACAAGAGTGCATCGATCAACTAACTTCCACATTTGACGACGAAGCTCCATCCTTTGCCACTGTGAAACGCTGGTATAACGCCGTTCGCTCAATGATGAAGTTCGTGAAGGTCGTTCAAAATCAGTTGCTGTGCCAGAAAACATTGATGTTGTGCAAAAACTAATAATGAAAGATCGTCATGCGACATATTGTGAGATTGAGGCTACCCTAGGCATTAGTTCCACCAGCATATATAAAATATTGCATGATTATTTAGCCGTGAAAAAAGTTTGCTCTCGTTGGATCCCACATAATTTGACGCAATCTCAAAAAGATGCTCGTGTCGATTGGTGTACAAAAATGCTCAAGAAATACAATGGCGGTGCCTCAAAAGACATATAAGATTGTAACAGGTGACGAATCATGGATCTATGCGTATGAGCCGTTTCGTAAACAGCAGTCGACTGTATAGGTGTTTCAAGATGAAGCAAATCCAACAAAAGTTGTTCTCACTGAAGCACTTCGAAGCAAATAGTCACCTGTTTTTTCAGCAAAACTGGCCATGTGGTAACAGTGCCTTTAGAGGAACGTAAAACGGTCAATGCGTTCTTCAACGTGGGATCGTTCTTCATCAAGACAATGCGAGCGCACACACATCTCGTCTAACAACAGAGTATTTGAAGGCTCAAAAAATCGAATTGATGGGTCATCCGTCATACAGTCCTGATTTGGTACCCAATGACTTCTTTTTGTTCCCGAACATCAAGAATAAATTGCGTGGACAACGATTTTCGTTGGCAGAAGAAGCCGTGATGCCTTCAAAAACTATGTTTTGGAGGTGTCTTAAGAAGACTGGAATAAATGCTTTGACAAATGGTTCAAACGGATGCAAAAGTGTATTGATCATAAAGGAGAATATTTTGAAAAACAATAAAGCAGTTTTCAATCAGAAATTACTTTGTTTTAATTATTGGGCTCAAAATATAAATAGTGCCCCTCGTATTTCTCACCTGATGTTTTCTTTTAGTTCTTACAATGTTTGAGGGTTTGTTGCATATACCTTATGTTTCATGTGATCATTAGAGTCGAGTTAATTTCTGCAAGTGGATTTTGGGAAATGGTAGAGTAATTGTTCCACGTTTAATATTGTTCTCTGACCAAGCATGCTTCCATTTATAAGATTTTCGTCGCAAAATAACAGATACTGGAGTACATAGAAACCCGATTTAGCACACGAGATTCATTTGCATGACACAGAAATTTGTGTGCAGTAAAATGCATACAGAATAATAGGATCAATATCTTTTGAAGAGGCAATAAATGGATATACACGCAGCAATGTCATACAACATTCTTTGAACAATGTCAGTCTGGATTTTGCCAACAAGACCTACTACCATGCACACCGCTGATGAACCGTTAAATTTAATTCAGGAAAGTTTTGAAGATGGGTAATTAGTAAAGGATAGTGGCCTTCACGATACCCTGATTTAACTTATGCGAGTTTTATTTATGAAGAACTTGAAAAATAAGGTGCATGCAACAAGCTGCATACATTGGAAGAACTAAAAGAAAACTTCAGGCGACAATTTCACTCAATTTCGAATATTGAACTCTCCAGTGTGAATGCAAATTTCCGAAGAAGATGACAGAAAGGTGCAGATGGAGAAGAACTAACAGTTCCAACATTTCTTATGATAAGGTGCATGCTTATTATCTAATTGTAATTGTAAATATGAGAACGGAGGCGGTTGCGGGGATATTATACCTCTTTCGGCCGTAGATCGAGCGAGGCGTCCGGCGCGTGAGCCGCTGAGTGCTGGCCGCGGTGTACAAGAGATGTAATATCTGGAGACGTTAGACACTCCATCTGCCCCGGATCTGGTCACATCTGTTTTCCTCTTGGAGGGAGGAAACTGTGTGCTAAGACCCTAGATGAAAGGCGCTTAGTTTAGGAAGTCGGTTTATATATTATACTCACAACAGAATTTTCTCTAAAAATTGTTTCACAGTTGTTTATAACGTGGAATACTACGGCCTGTCTTACCCGAGTGGCTTTTCAAACATCGAGTGGCAATTCAATTAATTTCCTTTATCTCCCTCCGCATTCTTCATGAAATTGCTGCACAATGATCTAGAAAATGTTGTTTACATTTTATAACTATAATTTCATAAAGCACCGTGATATTCCTAATAACATGTGAAAAATTGCCTTATATTCACGAAATGGATATAAAATATCGACGGATGTTGTATCACAGTGGTGGCGAAAGCGCGACTCGCGAGGCAGACGCAACTCCTTTTCTAGCAGTCTATTTATTTGTTTTCCATGTCCTGCTGAGTGGTGTAGTGCGTGTTGCATATTTGATGACTCGAGACAGAAAGGCATTTTCGCCACCCTTGTTGTATCAGGTTATTCAAAAGTAAGTTCACAGTATAAAATGGTAATAAATTTGTCAAAATGTTTAGACTCTAACAAAATAAAAACACCAATTTGCTCGTAAAGAAATGGAATTTTATTAAAACAAAATGAAATTAAATATGACCACCACCGTGTTGTTCAATAATCAATACAGTCTTTCTTCTATGTTATAAACGCCAGTAGCAAGCGCATTCCTAGGGATGTTCTCAATGGCATCCGATATTGACTGCTTCAGTTCTTCACTTGTAGTGGGTCTGGTAAGAAACGCCTTTTCTTTTAGATAACCCCATTAGTGATACAGTATGAAACCAAACTTCTGTTACTTTAGAATAACCTTGTATTTCTGATTCCTTAACCTTTCTTAGACAGCCTTCTAAGTTCTGGAAATGTAAGTATATTTTAGTGGTGAAACAATTTTCGGATAAAAGCAGTACTATCCAAAATTTTAAAGCATTTTTCTCTCTCGTTGTTCCCATGGTTATTTAATTACTAGAGACAGGCAAGCTATGATGAAAAATCTGATGTGTTACCTCAGACTTTCTCTACTCTACTTTCTATCGCTTATTACTGGGTGTACAAATTATTCTTATGAAAGCTTAATTTTCTATCTACTTCAGTTAATCGAGATAAACCTTTACAGAAATAGCTACATTACACATATCGTTATAGATACAAAGAGAACAGCGATAGTCAAATGTTTAACAACTGGACGCTATATGCTGGTCTGAAAATTCCATACTGTTTCCATCACATCGCGAGAAACAACTGAACGTTCACAGGACTTTAAAAGAATGGCTAAGTATTGAACAATTCGAACCATTAAAGGATATCTCGGAAACGGCTGAGATGCCACGAAAAAGAGAGTAATTTGAAATAAATTATGTGTTTTAAAGAGATCTATATATCTTGTATAGTGCGTTTTCGTCTGTCACTTAACGTTTACCAGTTATACAAAATTATACGAAATTCCTTCCGAATGTAGAGGACTTCAAAGGTTATTCCCAGAAAATTCAAGATATATATATATATTTTTGCCATGTAAATATCTTTAATATATGGTATGTTAATCAAAATCGTTAGAGCCATTTTTTAGAAAATCAAACATTTCGAAAAATCTGCTATGTAAAGGATAGTTTGCCATAAGGTGATTTCCTAGAAAATCTTCGTGTCGCATAATTGGAAGATATTAAACTTAAATATCAAGTTTGAGGTTTATCCAACTTTTCGGTTTTGGGTTATACTGTTTACAGACACACACACACACACACACTCACGGACCTTTTCGTAAACATTCTTTTTTTATTTAGGGGCCTCAAAAGATGTATTTCCGATGAAATCTCAATATCGAATTTTTGGGTGGAATACAATACTTTCTCTACTTGCTACACGTAGTAGAGAAAGTAAACATTTAAATCCTAGAAAATATAAAGGAATATGAATATTTCACAAACTATTAGGAAATATGAAATTTTTGTCATGTGCATTGAATTGCACACACTGCAAAAAGCAGAAATACTTGTTCCCATAACGGTAGCAAGCATGGTTCGGAAGAAAATGATGTTTCATGTTTTGCCTGTATCTATTAATGCAGTAAAGACCACACACCTGCCATGTAATACAGTAATCCCCAACATCAATATGCAAAGAAATACAAGTGAAATTGCTGAATGAGAATATACCCAACTCTAGACTGGCAAGTTAAACCTCCGTAACCAACGAGAAAAATAGTATTTTCTAGATATCGTTTGACTAATTTCTTAAGTTGCCTAGGCTGGACACCATTTTCTAAATTAATGAGTTCATTACAAAATACAGAGAAAATACAACAACATTTCTTACATAAGATTTATTAAAAGCAAAAGTATCGGGTCAATATTGTACCGTTATAAGTAGACCCGATTGTCATTCGTATTGCTGCGTCTCTTGTTTTCTCAGTTGCTAAATCATAACCATCTGTGTATATTGCTTGGAACGCAATTTGGTATTATTACTTTCTCTATCTCATACACAGTAGGCAGAGCATTGCATTCCACCCAAAAGTTCAATATTGAGATTTCATCGGAAATACATGTTTTGAGGTTCCTTGAATAAAAAAGCATTTAAAAAATGTATGTGTATGTGTTCTGTGAACAGCATAACAAAAAACGAAAAGTCGGATAAATACCAAAGTTAATATTTAAGTTCAGAACCTTCCAGAGTTAACGTTACGAAGATTTTCTTTAAAATCCTTCCATTCCAAACTACCCCATACACCGTACATTTTTCAAAATTTTTGTTTTTTTAAAAAAATGGCTCTAGTGATTTTGATTAAAATACCATATATTAAAAATAAAATGTATATCTTCAATTTTTTAAGAATAGCCTGTGAAGTCCTCTTCATTGGGAAGACATTTTGTATAGTCTTATATAACTGGTAAACGTTAAGCGATAGACGAAAACGTAGATCTCATTAACACACGCAATTTATTTCAAATATATTTTTTGTGGCATCAGTCATTTCTGAGATATCGTTATTAATGGCTCGAATTGTTCAATACTTAGCCGAAGCACTGTCGATTTTGGGCTGTTGCGATGTCATTGAAACTGTATGGAATTTTAAGGCAGCATACAGATGTTAAACATTTGACTATCGCTGTTCCCTTTGTATCTATAACGAAATGTGTAATGTAGCTGTTACCGGAAAGGTTTATCTCGATTAAAATGAAGTAGATAGAAAAATAAACTTTCGTAATAATAATTTGTATACCTACTAATAAGCGATAGAGGTTAGAGAAACGCAACGCACCGATGTTTTTCTAATACAACCATAGAAGTGAAAAATATGTATAGATATATTCCAATTTGTGTACTAGTTTTTAAATAATGCCTTAATATTAAAATTTTTTAAGTTTATAATTTCTGAATTGGGTGTATATCACCTGTTTAATTAATATAATAAAGGTAAACAAACTACCTTTGTCCCAAAAACAATTGAATTGGTGCTGGCAAAAAGGGGCTAACATCATTTTATTAGTCAGAAAAAAGTAAACATTTGCAAATTTCAATAAAACAAATTGCCCATAGATTCGCATACATAGAAATAAAATAGCAAAATAGCATGTTGCCCAGTCCGTGGCATCCTGTCTATAGCACCAAGTGAGCCTAATTTTGTTATGATAAAACAAAATGGCATGTTTTCAATAAACTGTCATAAAAATGTCATCACCAGATTTCCTTAAAGTTAGCCGAACTGAGGGGGATATATTGCCGTTTCTACGGCATGTAATTTTTTGCAATTACAGATATATGCTTTAAATTTAAAACACACATTAGGTAAAATAGCAAGTGAAATATTTTGAAAACATTTGCGTAAAAAAATCAAGATTTAAAACTTCCACCTTGTGTATCAAGGTTGTAAGAGAATTCGTCTCAGAAAAGGCTTGTGCTAAATTTATGATGTTTTTGGCAGAATAAGATAGATGATACTCTCATCTGCTATTGTTTCTTTTTTTGTCGATGTTGCAGCCAGATTAAGGGCTTTAAACACGTATTACCATTTTCCTTTTCCTTCGGCGTTTCTGCTATCTGATACACGTGTCCAAACAAAGTACCGTTAACAAATCCCAGATGACATATCTCCACATTTTTCTGTGTTTTCTTGTCCCTAGGTGGCTAATTTATGACTCTGGTGGAGTGCGCATGTCCACTGGGGGCCAGAACACTGGGATTGAGATGTCACTGTGAAGGTGTAAATCAGCGTGGGCCCCGGAAGGTAGAACGAAATCCGTGGTGATGTATTTCAACATACTCCGTCAAAATGAAAAGTCTCTGATATATATTTCTAAATATGAACCATAAATCTTTAGAATGTATTTATACTGTTAGTTATTATTCTCTGGTAGAGAGAGGATTTGTCTGCCAAGTAAGTAGTAATAATAACACAGAAGCAGCCAAAAACTACGAACCGCCTGCGCGGTGTTTTTCCTGTCCGCGTCCTCGGCGCTCGTTGCTGTCTGCCGCTATCATAGAAAAACGCGGATGAAACTATACAACATTTTTAAAACTACTTTAAAGGCTTTAATTACCAACTTTATGAAAGGAGATGTTGAAACTGGCCACCGTCGTTGTCCATACATTTTTGGCACCTCTTTAGGAAACTATCCATCAGTCGTGGTAGTTCACGTTGAGAAATGCTGGCAATTTCCTGGCGGATATTTTGTTTTAATTCTTCCAAGGTGTGTGTGTTTGTCTTTACACTTTGTTTTAAGTTACCCCAGAGATAGAAATCGTAGGGGGTTACAGGGGGGCCAATCGAAGAGTCAATTTTTTTCGAGTGAATAGTTGAAGCCCGTGCATACGTGAATACAATTTTGCTCCCTGTTTTTAGAGAATTAACAGACAGAGAGCGTGATTTTGCCTTTTTTCAACAAGACTTTGCAACAGCTCATACGGCCAATATTTCGATGAAAGCAATTTTAAGTGTAGGTGAGGACAGAATTATTAGTAGACATTTGTCCCCCGTTCCTATGCACAGAAAACCTCTCGATATCCAATGTTGTATACTTCCTCCACCCATTATATGCAGGTGATAGAGAAAGTTAAGTAGCGTAACTTAGAAGAATCGCTTTTTATACCAATACTATAATACATGACGGGTATATTTCAATGTGTTCTGAGTAGAGAAAGTTGTGTGAGTTGAACGAGATTTTTTTTCTTTCTGGATTTATTAACGCAGCTTCAACATCTCAGCGCAGATCTCGAGCGTTATCTGTTAGTTATTGGATACGAATGATTCCTTATGTACCAGACAAATGACCTTGGTTTCGTAGTCGTCTTCCTGTACCATCTGCTTGAGAAGATTGCTGATACATGCCCCCAGTTGCGTAGTTATTCCTTTGCTATCTATAATCGTTCCCGTCTTACAACCCAACTTGATGTAACCACATGTTGTCATTAACTAGCCTGCGATACGCCGGGAATCAAAGCACACCATAACATAATATAGTTCCTTAAATATGCGTAATTATCTGTGGGTTTTTCAAGAAGTATGTTAATAAAATGTAATTAAAAACTTTTAGTTAATATGAAGTAGTAACTAATATTGTGGCGTATTATTAATTTTGTCATTACTAGACGCTGTGTTGTATTGTTGCTGCCAGACGTAGCATTATTGGGTCTCTTTAGTTATATTTCGGCTTATCAGTCTCTCCTTTTGGCGCGGATCTCTTTGAAATTGTCTGGTATGACGTCAACCCTGTCTGGCTTGGCTAGACATGGTTGGTGGGGGGAAAAGTTAGCGTCACTCGAGAGTAAGTGGTCGTTGGAACCAGCCGTGTGTGGCCGGTCTACGGTCTGTGGCATCTCCCTTCATCTGTTTCCTTTGTTAACTCTGTAGAGAAGCCAAACGGTTTTGTAAATAAATCCAGGGTAATGAATGTTATGTAATCTTTCAATGTAATATAAAAACCCGCGCCTTCCCCTTAAACTTACACACCAAGGTCCCGGACTTTTTACTGTCAGCGAGTTATGCCCCCATGTGCGTGTTGGGGTAATCTAAATTAATCATTTTCTGGCAACCTTTTCGTCCTTCACCCCAACATGTAACAATATGAGTAGTAATACTGAAGAATAATGTAGACAGTAGCGGCTGGAGTATACATCTTGGAAGTTTACAAAAGTTTAGTCAGCTCAGAAAATGTGAAGTAGCAGCTGCTGTATAATAGTTATGGTTGTGAACAAATGGATATCACTGTAACCGTTACCAACAATAACAATAATAATGATAAATAATAATTATTATTATAATAATAACTACGCATAAGCGTTTAGCCAAAGAAAGCGTTCTTTTTTGCGGATCTAGTTTGTGTACAAGTACAGTGTTTTAGCGCAAGAACGAAGTAATGTGTAAATTAAATCGTAGATGAGAGTACGGATGGTTTGGAATAACGGGGAGAAGTTTCCGCGCTCGTGAATGTTACCTGATTCTGCCGTAGTGTCCTATCATCTGGTGCCATTATCGTAAAACTGTAGTGATAGCATGGTAAGACATCACGAGAGAAGCTTAGTGCACGCCTTCAAGTGTGCACGTATGTATTTGGCCCATAAGATAATTACGCTATAATAGTTGCGCATGCGCTAAAGCTCCTTAAAACGTGCACAAGTCAAGATATGCTAGCGATCCTGTTGCCATATTCGTTCGAGTTTAGAGAAGTAGTGCGGTAGATTTTAAATTACCGCATATATGTCACATTTAATAGCATTCAAAGAAAAAATAACTAATAAATCCACAATGTGTCAAAAGTTAGGATGTTCACGTGCTCTTGTGCTCTTATACAGCAATCGCCATAGGTTGTAGCTTCTGTTTAATTTTGTGTTGTGTAGTTCACCTCTCTTCTATAGGCATACGATGATGAGCAGTTTTGTGTACCTCAGCGGATACGAATGGGAGGCTAACGCGGAGGGATACGCAATGTTTTGTTTACATCAAGTCAAGACTGGATCGACTATACCTATTTAAATTGTGTAAGTGGAATTTTCTCCCTGTCGACTGAGGGAACACAGGATTTGAACCCGCGAGCCTGAGCACGGCAACCTTAAAGGTAATTTCAGGAGATTAACAAGAATGTTGAAACACGTCTCCTCTCGTTAACTATACAACAAGGGTTAAATTTATGGTTAGGACTGACTTCACGGATGGTTAGCTAAAAGGTGGGATTTTATTAGCTTGGCTCACTCGGCTGATCACCCGTGAAGCCGTAATTAGTGTGAAGCTTTCAGATCTTACACGTTAATTTTGTAGTTAATCTGTTCCGGCGTTTTTGTGATACTTGCTTATGAATAGCTAAATCAAATCGGTCACGACTTGAGTTTCATGGCCAAAGAATTTGATGTTAGAAGGATAGTTATTCACCAAATTCCTGAAGTTAAGACCAAGCCCCAGGTTAACTCGGAATTTCGATATGGAAATGCTACTTTCGTAATAGTGGCATTATATGTGTTTTGCACGAAGTTGAGTTTTCATGGCTTTACACAATATGTGCAGACCAAGACAAAACAAATGAGCAGCAGCCAAGGTAGGAGCTCGGTTCGGAAAACATCGGAAGCATTCGCTGACGCTGCGTTCACAATACACGATTTAATACCACCCTGCGTTCATTTCAAAGCTATGCGATAACTATGAGAATATCTGCTTGTATGCATGGTAGCCGAGCGGTGAAACGCACGTGTCTTGTAATTGGAACACCCTGGGTTCGAAGTCTTGGTGTATATGTGTTTTTATTATTTAAATTTTAATTTGTTAAATACAGGCAGAGCCAAAAACTACGAACCGGCTGCGCGTTGTTTTTCCGGTCCGCATCCTCGGCGCTCGTTGCCGTCTGCCGCTATCATAGAAAGGCGCGGATGAAACCATAGAACATTTTTAAAACTACTTTTAAAGGCTTTACTTAACAACTTTATTAAAGTGTGTTTGAGGACAAAATTATTAGTAGAAATTTGTGGGCCCCTCGGTCCCCCGACCTAACCCCCTGCGATTTCTATCTCTGGGGTAACTTAAAACAAAGTGTACAAGACAAACCCACACACCCTGGAAGGATTAAAACAAAATATCCGCCAGGAAATTGCCAGCATTTCTCAACGTGAACTATGGCGAGTGATGGATAGTTTCCTAAAGAGGTGCCAAAAATGTATGGACAACGACGGTGCCCAGTTTCAGCATCTCCTTTCATAAAGTTGTTAAGTAAAGCCTTTAAAAGTAGTTTTAAAAATGTTGTATGGTTTCATCCGCGCCTTTCTATGATAGTGGCGGACGGCAACGAGCGCCGAGGACGCGGACAGGTAAAACACCGCGCAGCCGGTTCGTAGTTTTTTGGTTCTCTCTGTATATGGCACTGCTCTATGCTGTCCTTGCATAAAGATGCCTATCAATTTTAAGACATTCATGCATAAAACACAAACAAATTACTCTTTTCGTTTTCAAAATAAATGCCATATGTATGTTAAACTGAAGGATTAAACCAAATATTTAATTGACTTAATATTGGATGTGCAAACTCTGTCTCATTCTTGAGTTATGAAAGGCGCACGCGCACCTCATATTCTTGTAGTTCTGCATGATGTGTTTGCAATCGTATGACTCTTGCTATGGCTGAGCGCACACATAAAGACAAAACTACAAGATCTCTCCTTACTTTAGTGAACGTGACTGGGTACTCTGTATTTCAGGTTGCAAGAACACTTGAAGTCCCTATATCTACGGCACGAGATGGGTGCGGTTATGTAGGGAAGGGATTGTTCGTCGTCGAACTGGTTCGGGTCGAAAACGTTTGTCCACTCCTCAGTGGGACACTGCACTTCTAGAAAAAGCAGACAGCAATCCCTTCTAGCTGTGTCCACAGTTAGAAGTAATTCTAATTTACCCGGGTCGAACCGCACAGCCTCATGTTTGACTACAGCAGGGTTCTTTGCTCGATCGGAAGCTAAGAAGCAGCATCTTTCAGACAATCACAGATTGTGTGGCCTTGCATTGCAGAATAAAATGTCAACTATAACTGGAATATGGTTATATCCACAAGCGAGGTGACATTTTCATCTACAAATGGGAGGAAAGTAATTGTGTACCACCCCTGAGGAAAATGTTCCTATGCAAAATACGTGGCACAAATGGATCGCAAAGGTCACATAATATGTGTGTTGTGTTGGGTTGGATGTCACGAGATGGTCTGGGTCTGTTGTGGCAGCTTTATGGCACATTTAATAGTCAACAGTACAAAGACATCCTCGAAAACATCATGGTTCCTTCTGTAAGGACTAGATATCCCGATGGAATGACTGAATTCTAGCAGGATAACCACCCTGTCCACATAAGTCAGCAGGTTTCAAACTGGTTCGCGCAAAGGTAAGTTATCCAGTGAGTCATTGTTTGGTCTCCTTGCTCATCAGATTTTAATACTATTGAAAACATGTGGGCAGAGGTGAAGAATTTGTTGGAGTTAAATTGACTTGCAAGACAAAAGAGGTTTTGAGGGATCAAATACAAGATGCTTGGGAGGAAGTATTCTCTCGTGTAAATTTGACTAGGTATTTGATATCCATGTCCCTAGAATGAGGGCAGTAATAGAAGCAGAGGGTTCACACACCCGATATTAAGTTAATTTCTATTTTTATTTGCTTTTTAATTTAGGAATATAGTATTTGTTTATTTCATATTTAGTTTGAAAGCGAAAAGGAGAGTACTTCAGCTTTAAAATGCCTTGAAATCAAATAAGCCTTAGCTATTGAAAATTATATCATAATATGCGTAATAAACATTTCATTTTGTGCACAAAAAATTATGTTCAGGATACGAATATCGATAGAGTCATTGCTGCGTACCTGCTGTCAACACAAATTCAGTATCTGGGACTCAATATGAACAGTGATAATAGAGCGAAGCTAAAGGTGCGTCCCGAGACACCATTGTGAACCGGCCGCGGAAACAATTGTGACTTCAAAAATATACGCTTCGAGAGTCTACACTTTTTCTTTCTTTCTATCTTTTTTTTTTTTTTTTTGTCGTAAGGTCGTAAGGTGTACGTACACTCGGTCAATTTAAAACTGAGAGAGACCCAGCTCCAATCGGGTACTAATTCCGGGAGTGCTCGGGACAGCCAGGCTTTGTTTACAGGACTGCCTATATTCTTGTAGTAGTTATAATGGGGAACACAACTATAATCACAAAAGTCTTCCGAGAACATAATTCATATACGAGATTTCAAACAGAGAAATGTTTCAACATTGAATATTTGTAACCACTTTATTGATTTATGGTTCAAGTGGAATATGACTAAAGCTCGTTACACTACCACGCTTACTGCAGCACTCTTAGCTCAGTGGTACAGAGCTACTGTTCCTGAGGTAGAAGTTCAAATCTGAGCTACTCAACTTTTTTCTTCCTTTCATTTTGAATATGTAAGAAGTATAACAGGTTTTCTTCATTTTTTATCCTTAAAATAATTTTTGCTTTATTATTTTTGCTCCCATTTTTGTCAACACGATACTAAAAGGAAGAGGGCACGTGATTGATTGCAATCCTATCTGTAACATAAAATAAAACATTTACCTTCTAAATTAGGGATGCCAGGGTAGCGCAGTGGTTTCGTTTCCAACTCTCGTATGGGGTCCGTGATTCGATTTCCGGTTTTGGGGTGGCCATTTTCAGTCGGTCCTATCCACGCATTCCCCTCTTCTTGTTCATGTGAACTATCCCTAAGGCCCAACGTGGTTCGGAGTCCACGGCAAAAGTTGTAGGTCCTCTCATTTCACCGCCATCCTCATTACCCTACCATCGGAGGCTTCCACCTCAGAAATGGGTCCAGTCATCTCTTGGTGGAATGAAGTCATAGGCCATATGGGGAGCGTTAGAAGCGGCGGCTTCTGAAATACAAAACAGAATCGTTAAATGTTTCAATAGAAGAAACCAAAATAAAAGGAGACAAAACCGCCACATTCTCAATATCTACTCCAGTATGCTTCTGCATTTATAACGTTCCTGAGTGTGTTACCCGTGGAGTTTACTATGCATGGGGAATAGTTTCGTTTTCCCCCATTGTCTGAGATAAAAGATAACAATTCACTATGGAGGATCGAACCTGAGCTGCGTGCGTAGACGTTAACTATCTTAACCACTGCTTCACGCTAAATACAGTTCGGAGTTAGCCCAAATCAGTGCCTTGTCTCTTGCACGAAGGAACTTTGAAAAAATGCAACTCCTCAAGAGAACCAGCCACTTTTAGTTTGACCGAGTGTACATGAACACTGGAAGAGAAGGTTACAAAACGTGTGGAAAGCTCGAGGATGTACATTATTTGACACGTCAAACCGCTCGCTGCCGTCTACGTATACTTAGTAAAGCATGATTCATAGTACCTCGGAAACGGGAATGGTTACACCCTGACAAGGGTAGCCGAGGTCGTTGGGGCACGGATGTCCGCGCTTCAAATCACCCCAGGACCGTCCTCCTTCAGGTATTTTCCAGGTTTTCCTCAGTTCTCATAACTGGCAAATCCCATGCAATTGTGACAAACAACTGAAAATCGACAGCACTTTAAAAGAAGGCAAAGCATTTCATAATTCCAACCATTAATCACGGATATATTGGAAATGGCCAATGCCACAAAAAAGCAATTTAAAATAAGTTGTGTATTTTAAAGAGACCTACATTTTTTTTGGTGTGTTTTTGTCGATCGCTTGACGTTTACCAGTTATATAAGATTATATAACATTTCTTCTGGATTAAGAGAACTTCACAGAATACTTCCAGAAAATTCAAGGTATACATTTTATTTGTCATGAAAATATCTTTAATGTACGGTATTTTAATCAAAATCTTTAGAGCGATTTATCAGAAGATAAAAGAAAATTCGAAAAATCTTCCATGTAAAAGGGTTTGCGGTAGGAAGATTTTTCTTCGTGTCGCATTCAAGGAAGATGTTTAAGTTATATCACAAGTTTGGTATTTCACGGACTTTTTGATTTTGAGCTGTGCTGTTCACACGTGCGCGCGCAAACACACACACACATACACACGGATATTTTTCGAAAAATTTCGGGTGAAATGTTGACATCGAATACAATAATGAAATACAATACTCCCCCTAGTTACTATACTTCTTCTTTCTCTGTTTAACTTCCTCTTATGTAGGACTTACACCCCCCAGGACTTACAGGCAGGTGTCTGGGGTCAGAGGACCATCGAGGAGCAGACACTCATGAATATCCAGGATGGGTGATCAGCCCGATGCCTGGTATGGGAGGAAGGAAGTAGATGAAACCAAATGATGGTGAAATGGATGAAAGGAAAGGTGATGATGGAGCAGTTGGTGGAATGAACGGCGGGGGAAACCGGAGAACCCGGAGAAAACCTGCTCAGACGCCGCTTTGTCCACTGGGATTGACCCCGGGCCGCCTCGGTGAGAGGCGAGCGGTCTAACCACTCGGCCACGACGCCGCCTAGTTACTATACGTAGAAGAAAAAGTAAAAAGAGAGAAAAGACCCGCAATAAAAAAATCTGATGTGTTACACTCACATGACTTTCTCTACTCTTGTACAAACTATTTATACAAACGCTTATTCTCCATCTACTTCATGTTAATCGAGATAAACATTTGCAGAGTGTATCTTATTGCTAATTTTCTTGTAGATGTAAGGGGAATATATATTTACAAGGGCAAAACAGAAATACAGTAGCCTTTAAGCACATACATATCTCTTAATAGCTGGTTGCTAGGTGCAGCACCATTCCCTTTGCCACAGATTAATACTCTTTGCATATACAAGACAAAAACATGAATAACGAATTCCCATTTGAGAAAATAAGTATTGAAAAATTTAAGGGAATAACAAGCAATATCTCGAAAACGGTTCACTCAACAAAAAAAATGTATATGACATAAATTGTGTATTTTAACGCGATCTACATTTTGTGTAGAGCAAAATTTTGTCTATCTCTTATGGTTTACCAGTTATGTAAAAGTCGTTCACAATGAAGAATACTTTTGGAGACATTCCCAGAAAATTCAAGATATACATTTTATTTGTCATCAAAATATCTTAAACCTATGATATTTTAATCAAAATCGTTAGAGCCATTTTTGAGAAAATTAAAATTTTCGAAAAATCTTCCATGTAAAGGGTAATCTGGGGTGGGGGAATTTTCTTGTAAACCTTCGTGTCACATCTCTGGAAGATACTGAACCTAAATACCAAGTTTGGTGTTTATCCGACTGTTCGTTTCTGAGTAATGCTGTTCACGGACAGACACACAGACACACACAGACACACACACGGACATGTTTCCAAAAATGCTTTTTTTGGAGTCAGGGGATCTCAAAACATGTATTTCCGGTGAAATCTTGGTATCGAATTTTTGGGTGGAATACAATACTTCCCCTACTTTCTATACGTAGTAGAGAAAGTAATTAGGCATGGGATTCGAAAAGAGACTGTTCTCAGTGCTAGTTACCTGCGTACACCACTCGACTGTCACTGCACATCGGACATGTAGATCTCTATTTGAATGATAGTGGCGGAATGAAGCTAAAAGCTCGCACGCAGAGATGCCAGTGTGAAACTACCGCGAAGCCGAGCGGAACTTGACAAAGAATTCCCACCTAAGGGAGTACTTCCCAGCATAGTTACTGATGGAACGATATAAAATATTCCAAAGTTGTGTAATACTTATCTTAGTTTTATTGGCTCTTAAGTTTGTTACGACTTGCGAGTGTCAGTTATCTCGAATCCTTTTCTAGATTGCAATATTAGGTGTTGTGTTTAACTCCGTTTGCTTTTAACTCTTCTAGAAGAGCGTTTCTTTGATCATAAAACAGGACATTTGAGGAGAAAAATGATGGCGTACTATTTCCTCCAGACACTAACAAGGGCGAACGTATTCATTTAGGCACTTAGGTCAGCACTGAGAGAGAGAGATGGCTGGAAACAGTATCCTTATAGCAACCAATGCTCTGTCGACAAATACTTTTGTAATCCTCTGCTGCTCTTTATTGTTCCACTTTGCTCTTATTCATTCAAATAGTTTATGCAGGTCTTTTCAAATTATAAGTGTATTAAATTTCATGTAGGGTGTTTAATAGATTTCACCGGAACAACATGTTTTGAGCTACCTTGAATAAAGAAAAAGCATTTTTAGAAAAAAGTGTGTTTGTGATAGCGATTTTCATTAAAATATCAAACCTACATTAAAGATGTTTACAAGACAAATAAAATGTATATCTTGAATTTTCCGGAAACCACGGAGCGGGATAGCTCAGACGGTTTCGTCTGTGGGCCCTCATTTGGGAGGTCGTGAGTTCAATTCCCATGGCCGACTTTCCTGACCCATGGGTATTTTGGGGGGTTTCCCCGAGTCATTAGGCGAATGCTGGGAAGGAGCATTACATCCCCGAATTTCCTGTCCCTTCGTTTCATCTCCATTCTCATTTCACTTCGCCTTTCATCTGCTTGGTCTCTTTCCGGTTTGCAAGTGTCAGCGGGAAGTCTCGGCGTGTGCATGGCAGGGGGAAAAGGATGCTCTGAGGACACCTTTGTCCTCCGGACTGCGAGTGGTTTCCGGGGATGGTAAGCCGAAGGGGCAGGGGAGCCGGTTGCACCAGCCACCACCTGGAGAGTTTAAATCTCCAAATGGTAGGGACCCTGCCCCCTGCATGTCGCCCTCTATCTCCTCTCACCTCATACCTCCCTCCCGCGGGCGCCCCTTCAGGGGTATAGGCACAAATGATCTGCGTAGGTCGAGGTGCTAAGTCCCTCTCGGTACCTAGTCCTCTCCTTCTGGAAACTGCTTCTGAAGTCCTCTTCACTTGGAAGGAAATTGTATAATCTTATATAACTGGCAAACGTTAAGCGATACCAAAAATGTACCACACAAAAAAAAACCTAAATGTCTTTACAACAAACAATTTGTTTCAAATAACTTTTATTTGCGGCATTATCCATTTCCGGGATATCCGTTATTAATGGTTCGAACTATTCAATACTTTTCATTCTTTTGAAGTCTCCTGTCGATTTTCAGTTGTTTCTCGCGATGTCATGGAAACAGTATGGAATTTTAAGTCCAGCATATAGCGTTCAGTTGTTAAACATTTGACTATCGCTGTTCCCTTTGTATCTATAACGAAATGTGTAACGTAGCTATTTCTGCAAATGTTTATTTAAATTAAAATGTAGTAGATAGAAAAATAAGTTTGTAAGAATAGATTCTGTACCCACTAATAAATGCTAGAGGGTAGAGAAAGTCATGTGAATGTATCATATTACGTTTTTCATCTATTAGCTTCTGGTTCCAGTAAGTTGATTTTGTAAAGAAATCATTGATTTCATTTAGTAGGTACGCTTTAGTTGTGGAATAAGCTACCCAAATTAAATTTTGATTTTACATTTTTAATAGGTTTGTTAGTTTTTTAACACAAAGTTGGGATTGTACTTTGAATTGCTGGTTATTTTTGCATGCCCACGTAAACTCTCTTTGTACAATGAATTTGTTAACTCATCATTGTCCCGTTTATTAAGATTACATGCAATTAATAGATGTTCTAAGTTACCCAATTGACCACATTCACAGTAAGGAGATTCACTTTTTTACTTTCTCTACTACGTATAGTAAGTAGGGGAAGTATTGTATTCCACCCAAAAATTCAATACCGAGATTTCACCGGAAATATATGTTTTGAGACCCCCTGAATACAAAAAATCTGATGTGTTACACTCACATGACTTTCTCTACTCTTGTACAATCTATTTTTACAAACGCCTATTCTCCATATGCTTTATGTTAATCGAGATATCGAGATGTCAATCTTATTGGTAATTTTCTTGTAGATGCAAGGGGAATATGGTAGCTTTTAAGCGATGGTCAAATATTTTAACGCTGGTTGCTATGTGTCGAATTCCATTCTCTTTGCAAGTCCAGGACATAAAAAAATGAATAACGAATTTGAGAAAAAGTATAAGTATTGGAAAATTTAAGGGAATAACAAGCAATATCTCGAAAACGGTTCACTCAACAAAAGAAATGTATATGACATAAGTTGTGTATTTTAACGAGATCAACATTTTTTGTGTAGTAAAATTTTGTCTATCTCTTATGGTTTACCAGTTATGCAAAAGTCGTTCACAATGAAGAATACTTTTGGAGACATTCCCAGAAAATTCGAGATATACATTTCATTTCTCATGGCATTATCTTAAACATATGATATTTTAAACAAAATCGTTAGAGCCATTTTTGAGAAAATTAAAATTTTCGAAAAATGTTCCATGTAAAGGGTAGTCTGGGGTGGGGGGATTTTCTTGAAAACCTTCGTGTCGCATCTCTGGAAGATACTGAACCTAAATACCAAGTTTGGTGTTTATCCGACTGTTCGTTTTTGAGTTATGCTGTTCACACACACACAGACACACACACACACAGACACACACACACACAGACACACAGACACACACACGGACATGTTTCCAAAAATGCTTTTTTTGGATTCAGGAGGTCTCAAAACATGTATTTCCGGTGAAATCTCGGTATCGAATTTTTGGGTGGAATGCAATACTTCCCCTACTTACTATACGTAGTAGAGAAAGTAAAAAAACATTTTTGGAAACATGTCCGTGTGTCTGTCTGTGAACAGCATAACTCAGAAACGAAGAGTCGAATAAACACCAAACTTGGTATTTAGGTTCAGTATCTTCCAGAGATGCGACACGAAGGTTTTCAAGAAAATCCCCCCACCCCAGATTACCCTTTACATGGAACATTTTTCGAAAATTTTGATTTTCTCAAAGATGGCTCTAACGATTTTGATTACACTATCATATGTTTAAGATATTTTCATGACAAATGAAATGTATATCTCAAATTTTCTGGGAATGTCTCCAAAAGTATTCTTCTTTGTGAACGACTTTTGGTAAAGTGGTAAACCATAAGAGATAGACAAAATTTTACTACACAAAAAATGTAGATCGCGTTAAAATACACAATTTATGTCATAATTTTTTGTTGTTGAGTGAACCATTTTCGAGATATTGCTTATTTCCTTAAATTTTCTAAATCTTTTTCTCAAATGGGAATTCGTTATTAATTTTTTATGTCCTGGACATACAAAGAGAATGGAATACTCCACATAGCAACCAGCTCTTAAAACATTTGACTATCGCTTAAAGCCTAGCAATTCCACTTACATCTACAAGAAAATTAGCAATACGATTAACATGAAGCATATGGAGAATAAGTGTTTGTAAAAATAGTTTGTACAAAAGTAGAGAAAGTCATGTGAGTGTAACACATCAGATTTTTCTCATTGTATACAATAATAATGGAATCATGGCTGTAGCCATTCTTATCTTTATGGTGTTTGTTAGGTCTTGTTTAGTACCATTCGCTTTTCTGAACCATAGTTTATTATTTTGTTCCCAGCTCCAGGAATCCTGTGAGTGTTCCATTCTTTAATAACTTCATTTTTAAGGTGACCAGTAATATCTTGGACAGGTAGTTGTATTTTCATATTATCCCCGTCACTTCTTGCTTGTTTTGCTAAAGTATCAACTTTACAGTTACCCTTTATGTTCTTATATGTCCATTAATCCAAAATAACTTAATTTGTAATGCGTTTTGCATGGCAAAATGTATTTACTTCTTAATCTATTTCAATAATAAAATCGCATCCATTCCAGTTTTACTCAATTATATATGATATAGCTGATCTAATGGCTATAAGCTCAGCTGAATAAATAGAACATGTTTTTTCATTTAGTTTGATTTTTAAAATGTCTTCATTGTTGTTATTATAAACTGTTGCTCTTACTCCCTCTTCTGTATGCTTAGAACCATCTGTATAAATATGTGACCAGTCTTCTGCAGGGGAATCTTCCTTCCATGAATTTATAAAAATGATGATCCATTTCCATCTCTTCTTTTTGGAAAATGTTTAACTTTATATCTAGTTGTGCTATTAAAATATCCCAAATAACACAGTAAATTGGCAGTCTAGGAAATCCATTTGTCATGAACATACTCTTGTATTTCTCTAATAAATAAAATGGAATGAAATTTTCGTCATAATATTTTAAGTCCTTCTCAGATTTCTTAGGTGTTAATTTTTTCATGGTTATAAAATTCTCCTCCAAGACAAGATGCTTCTCCCAATGAATTTACAAGTTAGTAATACCTGTCTGAGTTTGAGTAGTTTTACATTAAATTCCTTGGTTTCAGCACACGTTTCCTTATAAATACACCGAGAACAGCGATAGTCAAATGTTTAACAACTGGACGCTATATGCTGCCCTTAAAATTCCGACAAAAGTATTGAAAGATTCAAACCAATAATAACGGATAATTCCGATGGCTGACGCCACAAAAAACTTACTTGAAATAAAAGTGTGTGTTTTAAAGCGATTTACTTTTTTACTTTCTCTACTACGTATAGTAAGTAGGGGAAGTATTGTATTCCACCCAAAAATTCGATACCGAGATTTCACCGGAAATACATGTTTTGAGGCCCCCTGAATCCAAAAAAAAGCATTTTTGGAAATATGTCCGTGTGTGTCTGTGAACAGCATAACTCAGAAACGAACAGTCGGATAAACACCAAACTTGGTATTTACGTTCAGTATCTTCCAGAGATGCGACACAAAGGTTTTAAAGAAAATCGCCCCACCCCAGATTACCCTTTACATGGAACATTTTTCGAAAATTTTAATTTTCTCAAAAACGGCTCTAATGACTTTGATTAAAATATCATATGTTTAAGATATTTTCATGACAAATAAAATGTATATCTCGAATTTTCTGGGAATGTCTCCAAAAGTATTCTTTACTGTGAACGACTTTTGCATAACTGGTAAACCATAGGGGACAGACAAAATTTTACTACACAAAAAATGTAGATCGCGCTAAAACTCACAATTTATGTCATATACAATTTTTTGTTGTTGTTGAGTGAACCGTTTTCGAGATATTGCTTGTTATTTCCTTAAATTTTCCAATACTTATACTTTTTCTCAAATTCGTTATTCATTTTTTTTTGTCCTGGTAATACAAAGAGAATGGAATACTCCACATAGCAACCACCTCTTAAAACATTTGACTATCTCTTAAAACCTACCAATTCCCCTTGCATCTACAAGAAAATTAGCAATAAGATTAACATGAAGCATATGGAGAATAAGCGTTTGTAAAAATAAGTTGTACAAGAGTAGAGAAAGTCATGTGAGTGTAACACATCAGGTTTTTTTTCCACGCTAGCCGGGAATTTGGAAAAGTGAATCAGCTTCGAGCAATTCAGTGCCATGGCAAGGACTCGAACCATTGAACTTTGGCTCTACCGCAGGGTTACAGGTAACCCCGAAAATTAAAAGTAATGCAATATTATGAGGAGACATCTTTAATATTCTAGATGGCCTTGAAGATATACCTACTCGGATACTTGAATAAGACGAGGAGCGTTAATGCATTTACAGGTATCTCGCTGTACGAAAAGCCGAAAATATTTGGTTCGATTCCCGGCCGTGTCATTGATATTTTCAAAACTGATTCAACTTTACAAACCAGAAACATGTTTCAGTGCGTTGTTCTGATGAATTTATAAAAAAGCAAGCACACGTACACTTAGGAGCAGAAAAAGTGGCTCGTATAGGAATGAGGGGCGATTTAAGTTGGTACTGAAATTTGTAGCTCCAAGTGCCACCTTTCTACCTTCCCTCTTGCATAATTATAGCTTACGTCATCCCAAAAGATGGGAGGAGCGTAACACTACCGATGAACTCTATGTTTTTGCCTTTGAATACCGTTAAGTTTGTTTATTTTTTGTTTCTTTTTTCGTGATTATTGGAAGGGACTCGGCACTGCTCCAGTGAGGATGTTGTACCTATATCCGACAAGTGGGCGTCCCTGGCAGGGAGAAGGAGGCGGCAAGAGGAGATGCCGGGCGGCTGTAACCACGAGTGGCGGCAGAGCAATGACAAGGTCCCCACACTTTCCAAAGTGAGACGTCCCGACAGTCGGAAAGGCAGACCCGGGACCCCCGCCCCATTAGGTAGGTCCAACACCCCGCTCGGAGGAGACGGACCTTTTACCAACCGAAAGCCGAGGGACGAAGGTTTCACAGAGAGAATGCTTTTCCGCCACCCGCACCGAAACATCGCCGTCACGACCAAATCTGAAACAGACCAAACGGGGTGAAGGATGGCTGAGAGAAACCAGTCCAACATTCGCCTGAGGACCCGAAAAAAAACCAGTGGACGGTCGCCGGGAATCGATCCTGGGGCCTCCCGAATGCAAGTCGCGCGCGTTACCGCGGCGTCCCACCTCGCTCGGTTACCGTTAAGTTAATAATAATAATATTAATAAGGATGATATTAATAGTTGATTTATGTAACGCCATTTGTTTTACTTCTAGGCTCAAATTAGTGCCATTAAGCTATTATTTATAATAATAATAATAATAATAATAATAATAATAATAACAACAACAACGATAAATTCCAGATCTGCAAAGGTTTTATTTTCCATCCAGCCAGCGAAGAAGGTATATAAAACTTTAACAGATGGCAGGAATAATCTTAATATCCTGAATTCGGAACAGTCCCTCGATCGAAGCTTTGTTGAATAACACTAACAAAGTAATAAAACTAACAGTATTACAAATGGTGTAATAGTAATTTTATGGACCAAAGTAATCATTAAAGTGACAAACACATTGAAATAACCTCCACTTGGCGGCAACAATTTTAGATTGCTCTTGCTTCAGAAGAAACCTTTGACATAAATATTGCGGTTGTTCTGTATTTCAACACTCAAGTAACTCATCCTATCTTCTAGGATGTCCAGTCGCTAATCATGTTACATTGTGCACTACCCCACCTCTCTCACTCTATAGGTATCTATTTCCTATACTTTACGCTGAGAGATAAATTTGCGGAAGGATACCCAAAGAGGCCACACAGGAAAGGGTCAACAAGATCAACTTTCTGGCAAGTGTTGTTTCTAAACAACAAGCTTGTGACTGAACATATGGATGAAAATCCTGAGGAAATTTCAATCTGAGACATAGACATAGACATCTCGTCAGCAGCAGGAAAAGGCTGGTTATGATTAACATAAAAACAATGTTTGTTTATATTTCTTGTTTTATGATCAAGTATTTCGTTTAAAACCCTGTTAAAGTATCACTGGTCACTGCCACTGGATTTTGTTTATTACGTCGCTAAGGTTTCCGTGGCGACTTTACCGTCATGTTAGCAGTCCGACAAGCAGCTGTTTTAGAGAGCATGAACTAAAAATGTTTATTTCAACCGGCGATTTCTTTTAAGAGAATATATTTACGTGCTAGCTTATTCAGAAAAAGGAAAGCTAGACTTGCAGCTGAGTGTATAAGAAAGCAGCGAAAAGTTTGCTAGTTTAACTGTGAGCGCGATAGTTTCCTGCCATCATAGGATGTCATCGACTGGTCTGAAGGTCACTATGTGGTGTGACTTGTGGTTTGTCTTCACCTCTCAGACGGCTGGTTCATTATCGGCTAAAGTAAGCGTACAATATACTACCACATTTTAACTTTTCTATGACGTCACCTCATTTCAACAGAAATGCTCGTTTTCAGAACTATTGAATTCATTTTGCCACAGAAGAACAATCTGACGTGTTGCATTCACACCATTCTCTCCACCAATGAAAAATTCGTATAATTATATCCATTATATCTTGTGGTATTCATAGAAAAAGTGATTCCTTAAAAAAAACTGATGTGTTACACTCACATAACTTTCTCTACTCTTGTACAAACTATTTTTACAAACGCTTATTCTCCATCTACTTCATGTTAATCGAGATATCGAGATGTCAATCTTATTGCTAATTTTCTTGTAGGTGCAAGGGGAATTGGTAGGCTTTAAGCGATAGTCAAATATTTTAAGAGCTGGTTGCTATGTGGAGTATTCCATTCTCTTTGCATGTCCAGGACCAAAAAAATGAATAACGAATTTCCATTTGAGAAAAAGTATAAGTATTGGAAAATTTAAGGGAATAACAAGCAATATTTCGAAAATGGTTCACTCAACAACAAAAATGGATATGACATAAATATACATTTCATTTGTCATGAAAATATCTTAAACATATGATATTTTAATTAAAATCGTTAGTGCCATTTTTGAGAAAATTAAAATTTTCGAAAAATGTTCCATGTAAAGGGTAGTTTTCTTGAAAACCTTCATGTCGCATCTCTGGAAGATACTGAACCTAAATACCAAGTTTGGTGTTTATCCGACTGTTCGTTTCTGAGTTATGCTGTTCACAGACACACACACACACACACACACACACACACACACACAGACATGTTTCCAAAAATGCTTTTTTTTGGATTCAGGGGGCCTCAAAACATATATTTCCGGAGAAATCTCGGTATCGAATTTTTGGGTGGAATACAATACTTCCCCTACTTACTATAAGTAGTAGAGAAAGTAAAAAGAATTTAGTGGTTTTTTTTCGACAATAATAATAATGTACTAAAATACATTATAAATACATTACACAAGAACAATAATGGAACCACAAAGACTAATGCTAGAACATATATAGAGTATTACATAGGTAATTAACAATAGCATGATAAATCATTAGGGAATACAAAGTACAGTGTTACAATAACAGATTGTACTATGAAAGGATTTTGGATTATTCAGAGCTGTAATAGTTTGTGGTATTGTGTATTTCTTCCTAAGAGTTGTGCATGTGCTTGGACATTGTGTAAGGATGTGGTTTGTTGTTGGAAGTGTTCCTCGGGAGCTGCATACTAGCAGCTCTTCTGCGGATATCAGAGAGGAGTGAGTTAGTTTGGTGTGTCCAGTTCTTAATCTTGTCAATAGAGTAGCTTGACACGTATTCATATAAAAGTCTATTGCCGTAGTCTGTGGACCAAAACCTCTTAATCTTCTTATTTGTGAATGGCAGTAGATCTCTGTGAGGAGCTTTGTATGCTTTTCTTTGCGGCAAGGTCTGCCAGTTCATTACCAGTTATGTCACAATGTGAAGGTATTCATAAGATGATAGTTTATTTTCCCTCTATTTTCAATGAAGGATCAGGATCTGAATGTCCTGTACTACTACATCTTTGTCCACCGAGCGAGGTGGCACCATGGTAACGCGTGCGACTCCCATTCGGGAGGTCCCGGTTCGAATCCCGGAGACCGCCCACTCAAACCTGTAGGTTTTTTCGGGTTTTTTCCGGGTCGTCAGGTGAATTTCTATCCCTCCATTTCGTTCAATTCATCATTTCACTCATCCTTCACCCCGTTAGCCCTGTTTCAGGATTGGAAGTGTCGGTGTTTCGATGTAGCGTGACAGGGTGAAAGAATGCTCTCTGTGAAACTCTCTCCGTCCCTCGGCTTTTAGCTGGTTGCTGGGGGTAAACGGCCGCCCCTTCGGAGCGGGGTGTTGGACCCTCTTGTTTGGCGGCGGTCCCCAGTCTGCCTGCCCGACTGTCGGGGCGACTCAATCTGGAAACAGTAAGGACCCTGTCATTGCTGTGCCGTCATTCTGGTTCTGGGTGCCCAGTCTCTCCTTTCACCTCTTCCTTCTCCCTCCGGGAGCGCCCCTTGTGGAAGGCACAGGTAAAATATTCTCACTGGAACAGCCAAAGTCCCCTCCAATCAACAGGAAAAAAAAACTGTTGTGCATGCATCACTAATTGCTTGTATGGAGCTGAGTGAGCCAAAAGGAATAATGAAATGTTGGGACTTCCGTATGTTTAATGATCAGCATTGCCTGTTTGATTGCGTACAGCTCACAGGTGAAAAGTGATTCTTCTAGCCTCGTTACGTTATACTTTTGTTTGGAAATGATTTCAAATTTCTACATTTTTTAAGTTAATAAGCTTAAGGTGCAGAGTTCGTTTCCGTAAGACTGTTAGTTTCTGAGTATTACAATTTATTTTACAAAAATTTGTACTATAATTCAAAATGAATTTTGTTGGCTTCTACTAAGTAGAAAGAGAAAGTATTGCATCCCAAATAAAAACTATATACCGGTATTGTCAGCGGTAATACCCGTTTTGAGATCTCCTGGATATAAAAAGATTAAAAAAATGTCCTGTACGTGTGTGTGTGTGTGTGTGTGTGTGTGTGTGTGTGTGACTTGTCTGTGAATAGCATTATTCAGAAGGCGTATTTCTCGATATCGAATTCTTGAGTGGAATGCAGTAATTCTTCTACAATAGTAAAGAAAGTACCGACACGTATAGCTGAAGCGTTAAGGCATGAAGTCATGAATTGGAGGTCCGCAGCTCAAATCCCGCCAGGATCGTCCTCCCCGAAAGAGGCTTTCTCCAGGTTTTTCTCAGTCCTTAAAGCTGGGAAATACTGGAGAAGTGTCCTAAACTTAGGCCTGTAACACTTCCTTTCCAAAGTTCCTTTCCCGGTTATCATTTCATTTCATGTATCGTAGTGTTCACCTCCTTTGGTGCTGTATCTATTAAGAATGGGCGTAAAACACTACTAGAAAAAACCCAGAGAAAGTAAAGACGAATAAGCATTGAAAATTTCCAGGGAATAAAAACGAATATTTCGGAAGTGGCTGAAGTCAAGAAAAAAGTGGTTATTTGAAATAAATTATCTGTTTTAAAGAGATACACAGATCGACATTTTTATGTAGTGCATTTCTGTCAGTATTTTACCAGATAGGTATACAAAAGTCATTCCTAATGAAGAGGATTTCACAGGCTATTTGCAAAAAAATTCAAAGTATGCATTTTATTGGTCATGTGCATATTTTAGTGTAAAATTTGTTAGAACCATTTTTAAGAAATTAAAAATAACAAAAAATGTTCAGTGTAACAAGAAATTAGGAGGGGGGTATTTTCCTTGAAAACTTCGTGTCCCTTCTTTGTAAATTGTTGAAGAGAGTTGAATAATAATCTATGGAATAATAGGTTTAATAATTTTTGCAACAATTGGTGGAGGCTACTAGGGCTGTCCCAGAAGTACCCGACCTAACAAAGAAAACACAAACATTTTGGGATAAAACATCTTTATTTCTCTACATAGTCTCCTTTCAGCTCGACACACTTTTTCCAGTGATGTTCAATAGCTTCGATACCCTGCTTATAGTGTGAACCGTCGAGTTCTGCAAAATAGCCATCAACTGCAGACTACACCTCTTCATTGTTGGCAAATCTTTTACCACCAAGCCATTTCTTCAACATTGGAAACAGAAAATAATCAGAGGGGGCTAAGTCTGGTGAATAGGGTGAATGAGGAAGCAATTTGAACGTTAACTCATTGATTTTGGCCATGGAGATAATGAATGTCTGAACTGATGCATTGTTTTGATGAAACAAAACATTACTTTTCGCTAAATGCGGCCGTTTTTGCTTGATTTCATCATTCAAACGCTGCAATAAGTTTACATAATACTCACCATTCATCACTTTTCCTTTTTGAAGATAATCAATGAAAATTATCCCACGCGCACCCCCACCAAAAAAACTGACGCCATTACCTTGTCTGCAGATGGAACTGTCTTCGCCTTCTTTGGAGCTGATTCTCCCCTTTCAATCCACTGTTTTGACTGTTCCTTCGTCTCAGGTGTGAAGTGATGAACCCATGTTTCATCCATGGTTATGAATCGACGCAAAAACTCGACTTTATTGCAGCGAAACATCGCCAAACATTCGACTGAAACATCCTCACGACGCTGCTTTTGTTCCATTGTTATTAAACGCGGCACACGTCTTGTGCACAGCTTTCTCATGTCCAAATTTTCAGTCAGTATGCAGTACACAGCACTTTTTGAAATGCCTACGATGTCTGCTAGCTCGCGCACTTTCAGTCGACGGTCATCAATACCATTTTGTGGAGTTTTTTCACAATTTTTGGCGTGGTCACTTCATTTGGTCGACCACTGCAATGTTCGTCTTGGCAGCTCGTACGGCCTAGCTTAAACTCTGCCACCCAATATTTTACTGTTGTAAACGAAGAAGCAGAGTTCCCCAGAGTAGAAACTAGCTCAGCTTTAATATTAGTTGGACTAAGACCTTTCAAATGAAAGTATTGTATCACATAACAATGGCCAGTTTTATCCATGTATACAAATTCGCAGAGAGTGTTCACTATTGATGGCTGCCAAACAATTACTAAACAATGTAGGCTTGTCAAACTTCAAACTTAAGCTTTATAAGGGTGGTACTTTCTACTACAGTCATTTGTTTGAAACAAAAACCGCTATATATATATATATATATATATATATATATATATATATATATATATATATATATACGTCAGGTTGGGTACTTCTGGGACTGCCCTCGTACTTAAATACGAAGTTTGGTATGCATTCAACTTTTGTAATGCTGTTCACAGATAGAGAGATCCACAAGAAATTTTACAAAAATGATGTTTGTATTTAGGGGATCCTAAAAGCTTTTATTTTCGATGAAATCTCGATATCAAGTTTTGGGTAGAATATAATACTTTAACCACCCACTGTAATAAAGAGGTTAAAAAGTGTTCAGTGAAACAAAGTTAACTGAGCGATGAAGTTCTAACAGTGTTATCAGAGCAGAATGCTTTTCCATCTTGCAGTGCTTTTACTGTCGGACCTAAACAAACCTGTTGTCCATTTCGGGGAAACACTAAAGTACAAGTTTTTCAGGAGAAGAGTTGATGCATGCTTACAGACGTACGGGTGCAGTGGAGTAATTATACCAGCACCTCCAAAGGAGCATAAAATTTTGTCCTCATGACGTGACTAAAATACAAAGCCCTTCGGTCTCAAGGATGGTTTTCGGAACTGAGAGGCAGTTAAACACTCGGTTAAGACGTTTCAACTTTTGATTTGTGCTAACTTACACTAGCACGTACGTATAACATATAGAGCAAGTACCTGCTGTATTCCTCCAACAATGATATTTAAGTTTCACCAGAAATGCATGTATTCAGCCCCCTGAATAAATTTAAAAATAATAAAATAGTTTTAATGTGTTACATGTGATGATGTGTAACGATTTTGATTAAAGTACCATAGATTAAATACATTTATATAACAAGTAAAATATATATCTTCAATTTTCTAGGAGAAGCCTATGAAGTCCCCTTCATTCGTAAGAAATTTTGTATAAGTGATACAGTTGATAAAAACGTACTACACAAGAAAATGTAGATGTCTTTAAAACACGCAGTCTATTTTAAATAGTTCTTTTTTGTGGCATAAGCCGTTTCTGAGATATCCATTATTAAACGTTCGAATTGATCATTATTTGATCATTCTCTTAAAGTCTAGTCAACATTCAGTTGTTTCTCGCGGCTGCTGGAAACAGTGTGGAATTTTAAGGCCAGCATATAGCGTCCAGTTGACTATCGCTGTTCCCTTTGTATCTATAACGAAATGTGTAATGTAGCTATTTATACAAGGGTTTATTTGGATTCAAATGTGGTAGATAGAGAAATAAACTTTAGTAAGAATAGTTTGTATACCCTCTAATAAAGATGGTAGATAATATCACATAATATTTTTTTCTATCTACTACGAGATTTAACTTGTCCGGTTTGGTTTCTGTCTTTGTCTTTAGGGCACTCTACTTGATCTGTCTAAATTCTAGGAAAGCACACACCCCCCTCCCAGCCCTCTTTTTTTTTTGTTAATTTATGGACGGTCTAAAACTGCGGTGGCCCTTAGCGTCGTATTCTATTTTGAGGTGAAAGACCGGTAATTTTGTTCAGAGGCCTCTTTATCAGTCTATAGGTTCTTTTACGTGCCGTAAATCTACGAACCACCAGCTTTACTTCCCTTCCGAAGGAAGCCATGCTAAGGATTTTTACGTCCAAAAAAATCCATTGCCCTCCACCGGAGTTGAACCCGCGACATCGGGAACTAGAAACTAAGCATGGTAACCACTACTCCATGGAGGACGACCCTCCCAGCCTTCTATTGTCTGTTAAATGGCTACATGCACGTTGCAAATACCCATCACATAACATCCGCGTCAGTGGCGTTGCCTTCTAAAACAAAGAAGTGCGAGAGCCGAGTGATTGCGATTCGCTTGTTTTGTACGTATTGTAGCTAAGCAAAAATGTTTGAATACGAGAACTTAGCTTTAATATTGAATTTCATTCTCGGGACAGGAAAAGCTGTGAAAAGCCAGGGAAGTGATATTTAATGTTCACAAGTTTTTTTGTTTTGGTGACGAATATGAGGCGCTAAAATGTGGTAGGCCAACTATATCTGTGTCCAGTGTGGTCGAAAGAACTGCGGCAGTCACAGGTGTTTCTTCTCGCACTGTAAGCAGAATCTTAAAGGAACGGAAAAAAAATCTCTAGAAAGTGGAGCAGGTTTATGTAATATAAATGGTACATCAAGAAATGATGGGTTATTGGATGTCAGCATTTGGAGCTTAAGGCATATTCTGAAAAAAATAAATTTTAGATTTGACAAAAATAAACAAGGCAAGAAGTAATGAAAAGGCCTGACGTTGTCACCAAGAGATTTTCAAATTTTTAAGAAGAATGAAAGAACTTAGAGCCACAAGTCGATCTATTGTTTACCTTGATGAAGCATGGATAAATGTAAGCCACACGAAAAGCAAAGTGTGGAAAAGTGAGAAGGAATATATCAATTTTGCATAAAGCACTTCGATTGGAAAAAGACAACGTTTTATTATTTTACATGCAGGATGTTCCATTGCGTTTATTCAGAATGCACTTTTGAGTTTCAAATCAAAATCAATGAAGGACAATGCTTCTTTCCATTCCTTTGAGCTCAATAAAGATCCTACTGCTTCGTCATTGAAGGCAGAAATGATATAGAATTTGACCCACAAGCAACTAAACCGGCATTATATGAGCTTCTAAAATTAAACAAATGCAATCTTAAGCAGTATTAGATAGATTGTATTACTGAAATGTATGGACATTGTGCAGTGAGGCTTCCTCCATACCATTGTGATTTGAATGCCATAGAATTACTCTAGGCACAGATAAAGAACGATGTTACAAAGCATAACATATCTTTTAAATCTAGCGATGTAAAAGACTTATTTGCAAGGTCTATTGGAAAAGTTACAGCAGAAAACTGGAAAAATGCTTGCGAGCATGTTATAAAGCTCGAACAATTTTATTGGGAAAATGACGCTTTGGTGGACGATGTTTGTGATAACTTTATAATTAATTTGGAAGGCTCGGGCTGAGGAAGGAAATGAAGATTCTGAAATAATCGAAGTTTGTGACATCCATGGAGAAAACGAACCAGAGTCAGCGGTAGAAGATGAACGATGTACGGCCACTGAACAAACTCGACTCAATGGAAGGAGTTTCAGCCCTGACCCTGTCACCGTAAAGACAGATACAACAAGAGGAGAAGTGTTTCTGTCTCTTTCTCTTTTGGACCCGACAAGTTATCACAGAGCTAGTTGTACAAGATTATACAAAATTCCTTCCGATGAAGAGGACTTCAAAGGCTATTCCCAGAAATTTCTACATACATACATTTTATTTGTCATACAAATATCATTAATATATGGTATTTTAATCAAAAAATTTCAAAAAACCTTTCACGTAAAGGATACTTTGCGATGAGGAATTTTCATGAAAATCGTGTCACATCTTTAGAAGGTACTGCATCTAAATACCAAGTTCGGTGTTTATACGACTTTTTTTCGAGTTGTGTTATTCACAGACACACACACTGCCTTTTTCTAAAAAAAATATTCAGGGACCTCAAAACATGTATTTTCGGTGAAATTTCGGTATCGAATTTATGGGTGGAATGCAATACCTTCTC
Organism: Deroplatys truncata; assembly: GCA_030765065.1. Taxonomy (NCBI): domain Eukaryota; kingdom Metazoa; phylum Arthropoda; class Insecta; order Mantodea; family Mantidae; genus Deroplatys; species Deroplatys truncata. The sequence goes on along the minus strand of CM060975.1, from coordinate 311,130,711 downwards.
TACCTGCTATGTACATGGTAGGGAAAGTGAAAAGAAAAAAGGGTATTTTTAGAAAGGTTCATGCGTGTGTCTGTGTCTATCTATCAACAGCATAACTCAAAAACCAAACCTCGGAAATTTAAAAAAAAAATAATAATAATAATAATAATAATAATAATAATAATAATATCCCTGCACCCCAAAGTTTCCTTGCATGAAAAATGTCCTACTTCACTTTCTCTACTACGCATAGTAAGTAGGGGAAGTATTGTATTCCAATCAAAAATTCGATACCGAGATTTCACAGGAAATACATGTTTTGAGATCCCCCAAATCCTTAAAAAGCCTTTATAGAAAAATGTCCGTGTGTGCATGTGAACAGCATAGCTCAAAAACAAAATGCCAGATAAGTACCAAACTTGGTATTTAAAGTTCAGTGTACCTTCCAAAGATGCGACACGAAGACTTTCAATAAAATCTGCTACCCCAACTGATCTTTACATAGAAAATTTTTTTTAAAATTATCAATTTTCTCAAAAATGGCTCTGACGATTTGATTAAAATATCATATTTAAAGTTATTTACATGACAAATAAAATGTATATCTTGAATTTTCTGGGAATGGCCTTTGAAGTCCTCTTCATTCGAAAAGTATTTTGTAGAATCTTGTATAACTGGTAAACGTTAAGCGATAGACGACACGTACTACACACAAAAATAAGTAGATTTGTTTAAAACACACAATTTATTACAACTAACTTTTTTGTAGCATAAGCCATTTCCGAGATATCCGTTATTAATTGTTGGAGTTGTTCATTACGGTGTATTCGCATTGTGCCGATGGCCACTTTCCATTAGCGACCGGGCTAATGAGGGTCATTAGGAAGGAGCTGTCAATGCGGTTTAGGAAAAATTACTCGGTTATACAACTATGAACACGGGTGCAAGGAAGGAAGGAAAAATTAAGCAAATCTTCACAAAATGTGTATCCCCGCCGTTGAATCTTTCCACTTGACAGTTCGTGTGGCTTCGCGTAATGTTGGCTATATTGTGGTTGCGACGTTGCCAGAGTGGTTAGTAAACAACAACAGCTGATTGTTCTCCTTTCTATCGTGGCTAGGCTGCATACAAAAAGTGTACGTAAATAGCGAACGTCAATCAATGTATGTAGAATAAATTAGCACTTTTGACAATATGGAAACAACATAATGCAAACGTGCCTGCTACAATGAAGAGAAAGAAAACAAATTATAAGCTGCGATAACAAGTTATTTTCACTCACGCTGCGTTACACATGGTTCAGGAATTTTGTCCTCTTTCCCTTGGAGTTTCACTCCCGTGTAAATAACAGTTCTCGTGATTAGCTCAAGAGCTGCTGCAGTTCGTTGTACGGCTTTATTAGCAGGAATAGAGGTATGACCGTGAAGCTTCACTTACTCCTCCTGTTCAAAGAATTCCCGGGACCTCCTTTAACAGTTCCAATGCCTGACTATTAAGTGGCACATCTCGACGCAAAGGATTTTCACTTCCTGAATCATCCCTCGGTGATCGACGTCGTTTTTCTGGTATTGTCGTACTTCAAATCTTGTATAAATAATATGAATGAAATATACATAAAAAGATTATATATGGGCACGTGACGAAGCAAGATGGCATTTCCGGGATGAGACCCAGAAGGCTAACCGCTTTTCTGTGTGAGGGCGGCGGTTGGACTGGACGGCACCCTAATGCCATCTGCACGGCATGAAGCAGGTGGTTACAGGGATGAGACCTAGAAGACTAACTGTCCGCCTTTCTGTGTGAGGGCGGCGGTTGGACTGGACGGCACTCTAATGCCGTCTGCACGGCACGAAACAGAAGATTCGGTAGCTATGCGCTAGGGTCTCTGTGACACGTGACGGAGCGGGTGGTTACAGGGATGAGACCCTGAAGGCTAACTGTCCATCACATATCGTTCAAAGAGTTATCCACCAACAGATCCGTCGCGATATGACCAAGGAGTTAAAGCGACGTAAAATAAAATAGAGAGAAGAAGAAAAAAATATTTTATATATATATATATGTGTGTGTGTGTGTATAAATGAACACCAACAGTAACCACAAATATAAATAAGAATGAACAATATTAGCTTGCAAAGAACAACTCGACGCACGTGCTAGAGATTCACAAACTGAAACACGTGCCTTATATACCTACGTACATGCATACCAACGTATAAAAGTGCATTCAAGGGGAAATCGGGGAAAATAGTTAAAGATTAAATTTGTTTTACTTAACATTAATACTTATTCTTTAGGCACAGTTTTGTGGAAAACATTTTTTTATCCCAATGAATTTGAAATAACAATCTCAAACTTCTGTGATGATGTTACTGAGAGAGAGGGAATTTGCACGTTTCTGTAAATCTCTACTCCTCATCTATCCCGCATTTGCTAAAAATTATTGCAATGTTCTCTGTTTGCATCTTGTACTGTTTATGAAATACATAACTTAAAAACAGTGTTTTCAGAAATTGTATTTTACAATTTTTCGGCACTTAAAATGATCTTTAAGACGCATCATATCAGTGCGACATTTTTATTTTCTCTGCATCCTACCTATTATATATCATAAAAATCTTATGTAATAGACTCACATGACTTTCTCTACTCTCTATCATATATTAATGGGTGTATAAACTATTCTCACTAAAGCTTATTTTTCTGTCTACTACATTTTAATCCAAATAAGCCTTTGCAGAAACAACTACATTACACATTTCGTTATAGATACAAACAGAACAGCGATAGTCAAGTGTTTAACAACTGGACGCTATATGCTGGCCTTAAAATTCCATACTGTTTCCATGACATCGCGAGAAACAACTGAATGCTGAAAGGACTTAAAGAGGATGAGAGAAATGAACATTTCGACCCTTCAGTAACGGATAGCTCAGAAATGACTTTTACCACAAAAGAAACTTATTTGGAATAAATTGTATGTTTCAAAGAGATCTACAGTTTTTGAGCAGTACGTTTTCGTCTATTTACCAGTTATACAAGATTATACAAAATCCTTCTGAATAAAGAGGACTTTACAGGCAATCCAGTGTCTATTAAGAAGAATGCGCAATACGATATTACCCGTTCAATGCTTGGCCACTCTTTTAAAGTCCTGTAGATTCGCAGTGGTTTCTCGCGATGTCCTGGAAACAGTATGGAATTTTAAGGCCAGCATATAGCGTCCAGTTGTTAAACATTTGACTATCGCTGTTCCCTTTGTATCTATAACGAAATGTGTAATTTAGCTATTTCTGTAAAGGTTTATCTTTTTTAAAATGAAGTAGACAGAAGAATAAACTTTCGTAAAATAAGTTTTTATACCTATTAGTAAATGATATAGGGTAGAGAAGGTCACGTGTATGTACCACATCAGGTTATTTATATTCTAATGATTTTTTATTAAAATACCACATGTTTTAGCATATTTTAATGTCAAAGAAGTATATCTTTAATCATTTGCGAATAGGCTCTGAAAACCACCGCAATTTTAACGAATTTTGTGTTGCTTTATACCTAAGAGATATTGAAAAACTTAGTGTACGAAAAATGTACATCTCCTAAAATACACAATTTATGTCGAGTAAACTTTTCGTAACGTTAATAATTTCCAAAATATTGATTTATATATTTGCCTTGAATTTTCCACTACTTATACATTTTTTTGAAGAGATAATTAGGTATTCGTTTGCTTCTCGCGATGTCATGCAAAGAATATTTTCAAGGCCAGCACATAGCTACCCTGTTTTAAAGATTTGACTATAACTTCAGCCTCCTGTAACCCTCTTGCACCTACAACGACATGAGTAATGAAATTATCTCCGTAAACATTTATTTTGATTAATATGAATATAGAAATAACGTTTTGTAAGTATAATTTGTGGAGAATATATAAAAAAATCTGATGTGTTACACTCACATGACTTTCTCTACTCTTGTACAAACTATTTTTACAAACGCTTATACTCCATATGCTTCATTATATGGAGATGTTAATTTTATTGCTAATTTTCTTGTAGATGCAAGGGGAATATGGTAGGTTTTAAGCGATAGTCAAATATTTGAAGAGCTGGTTGCTATGTGACGCATTCCATTCTCTTTGCATGTCCAGGACATAAAAAAATGAATAACGCATTTGAGAAAAAGTATTAAGTATTGGAAAATTTAAGGGAATAACAAGCAATATCTCGCAAACGGTTCACACAACAAAAGAAATGTATATGACATAAATTGTGTATTTTAACGCTATCTACATTTTTTGTGTAGTAAAATTTTGTCTATCTCTTATGGTTTACCAGTTATGTAAAAGTCGTTCACAATGAAGAAGACTTTTGGAGACATTCCCAGAAAATTCAAGATATACATTTTATTTGTCATGAGAATATCTTAAACATATAATATTTTAATCAAAACTGTTAGAGCCGTTTTTGAGAAAATTAAAATTTTCGAAAAATGTTCCATGTAAAGGGTAGTCTGGGGTGGGGGGATTTTCTTGAAAACCTCCGTGTCACATCTCTGGAAGATACTGAACCTAAATACCAAGTTTGGTGTTTATCCGACTGTTCGTTTCTGAGTTATGCTGTTCACAGACAGACACACAGACAGACACACACGTACATGTTTCCAAAAATGCTTTTTACTTTCTCTACTACGTATAGTAAGTAGGGGAAGTATTGCATTCCACCCAAAAATTCGATACCGAGATTTCACCGGAAATACATGTTTTGAGACCCACTGAATCCAGAAAAAGCATTTTTGGAAACATGTACGTGTGTGTGTGTGTGTGTGTGTCTGTGTGTGTGTCTGTGAACAGCATAACTCAAAAACGAACAGTCGGATAAACACCAAACTTTGTATTTAGGTTCAGTATCTTCCAGAGATGCGACACGAAGGTTTTCAAGAAAATCCCCCCACCCCAGACTACCCTTTACATGGAACATTTTTCGAAAATTTTAATTTTCTCAAAAATGGCTCTAACGATTTTGATGAAAATATCATATGTTTAAGATAATGTCATGAGAAATGAAATGTATATCTCGAATTTTCTGGGAATGTCTCCAAAAGTATTCTTCATTGTGAACGACTTTTGCATAACTGGTAAACCGTAAGAGATAGACAGAATTTTACTACACAAAAATGTAGATCGCGTTAAAATACACAACTTATGTCATATACATTTCTTTTGTTGAGTGAACCGTTTTCGAGATATTGCTTGTTATTTCCTTAAATTTTTCAATACTTATACTTTTTCTCAAATTCGTTATTCATTTTTTTTATGTCCTGGACATGCAAAGAGAATGTAAGGCGCCACATAGCAATCAGCGTTAAAATATTTGACTATCGCTTATAACCTACCATATTCCCCTTGCATCTACAAGAAAATTACCAATAAGATTGACATCTCGATATCTCGATTAACATGAAGCATATGGAGAATAGGCGTTTGTAAAAATAGATTGTACAAGAGTAGAGAAAGTCATGTGAGTGCAACACATCAGATCTTTTTGGATTCAGGTGGTCTCAAAACATGTATTTCCGGTGAAATATCGATATCGAATTTTTGGGTGGAATACAATACTTCCCCTACTTACTATACGTAGTAGAGAAAGTAATAAAGAATAATTGGTAGAGAAAGGCAGGTGATTGTAAAACAAGATACTTTTTACTTTCTCTACTACGTATAGTAAGTAGGGGAAGTATTGCATTCCACCCAAAAATTCGATACCGAGATTTCACCGGAAATACATGTTTTGAGACCTCCTGAATCCAAAAAAAGCATTTTTGGAAACTTGTCCGTGTGTGTGTCTGTGTGTGTGTCTGTGTGTGTGTGTGTGTGTGTGTCTGTGAACAGCATAACTCAAAAACGAACAGTCGGATAAACACCAAACTTTGTATTTAGGTTCAGTATCTTCCAGAGATGCGACACGAAGGTTTTCAAGAAAATCCCCCCAACCCAGACTACCCTTTACATGGAAGATTTTTCGAAAATTTTAATTTTCTCAAAAATGGCTCTAACGATTTTGATGAAAATATCATATGTTTAAGATAATGTCATGAGAAACGAAATGTATGTCTCGAATTTTCTGGGAATGTCTCCAAAAGTATTCTTCATTGTGAACGACTTTTGCATAACTGGTAAACCATAAGAGATAGACAACATTTTACTACACAAAGAATGTAGATCGCGTTAAAATACACAACTTATGTCATATTCATTTCTTTTGTTGAGTGAACCGTTTTCGAGATATTGCTTGTTATTTCCTTAAATTTTCCAATACTTATACTTTTTCTTAAATGCGTTATTCATTTTTTTCTATGTCCTGGACATGCAAAGAGAATGGAATGCGCCACATTGCAACCAGCGTTAAAATATTTGACTATCGCTTAAAACCTACCATATTTCCCTTTGCATCTACAAGAAAATTACCAATAAGATTGACATCTCGATATCTCGATTAACATGAAGCATATGGAGAATAGGCGTTTGTAAAATTAGATTCTACAAGAGTAGGGAAAGTTATGTGAGTGTAACACATCAGATTTTTTTTTAAGTTTAGTTATGAATGAGCATAACAAAGTATGATCCTGCTTCCTAGATACAATTGCAACCAAGCGAGATGACTCCGCGGTAACGTGCGAGGCTCACATTCGGGAAGTCCACACACTCTGACCATGGGTTTTTTCGTGGTTTTCCCTGGCCAATAGGAAAATTCTGAGGTGGTTTCTCATCTACTACGATTTCCTTTCCATTCCGTTTCCTTCTCATCTATCAGGTTACTACTAGGTTTTGTGGCGTATGGCGGTGCCAGACAAATGGCGCGGATGCTTGCTCAAAGGAAAGAGTACTCTTCGTATACACTAGAGGGCTGCTTTGTCGGGGGTCGTTCATTGCCCTCTCTAGGCAGCTCCAGCAGTGGGAGGGTCTTCGAGCCTGGAATTGTTAGGGACTTCCGCACGTCTCTGTGGCCTATAGCCTCCTGTGAATCCCTCACTTCATCTCTTCCTCCTGTGGGTTGGTAGCTACTATGGATCTATGTAAGCCTGAGTGGTGTTGTGTAACCCTAACCTTGCATACTATTACATTTTGTATAATTAATGTGAAATTATTTATTAGAGGTAAACAGAAAAACCTACTGCTACAAAATGTAGATTAAAACTGTTCCAAATGGATTTTAAAGCACTGACCAGTTTTTAAGTATTCTATGTTGCATGTTTACACTGTCCCAGCCACGTATTTATTTTTCCATCGCTATAGTTTGTTACCACGAATAAAGATTTGACTATTGTTTCGTCTTGTTGTAAGTAAATCTTGCTTTATTTGAAATAATTTCTAAGCAGAGGCAGCTGTTTTTAAGAACACAAGAGCACCTGAACACACTAACTTTTGACATCTTGCGAATGTATTAGTTATGTTTTCTTTGAACTCTTTTAAGTCTAATGTAGCCATGCGGTAATTTAAAGTCTACAGGGTTTAAATCTACCGCACTACTCCCCTAAGCCTGATGAAATGTGGCAACAGGGTCGGTAGCTCATCTTGACTTGTGTAAGGAGCTTTTGCGCATGGGCGACTGGTATGACGTAATTACCTGATGGATCAAATATGTACATAAGGGTCGTGCACGAGCGCGGAAACTTCTCCCACTTATTCCATACCATCCATACTCTCAACTGCAATTTAATTTATACATTACTTCGTCCTTGCCCTGATACTCTGTACTTAATTATGCACATAACGAAACATTTACAAAACAACAGTTTCTTTCATCAGGGAAGTGATGCATTATTATTGTTATTAATATTAATTATTATTTATTGTCCTTATCATCATTGGGAGCGGCTGTAGTTATATCAGTTTACTCATAATCATACGTTCTTATGCAGCAGATGCTATTTCACATTTTCAGGGCTATCTGACGCTAAAAATTTATGAACGCTCAAAATGTATACTCACGAGCCCCTACTGTTCCCAAGCAAAAGCATATCGTGAGAATTAATTTTTATAATACCATAACATATACCTATAATCCTGCGCCTATGGTGTAGTGGGCTAGAGCGTGGAGCTGTCGTTTTCGGCCACGGAAAGTGCGCGGGTTCGATCCGAATGCGGATTTTAGTTCCGGGTATAGGACCTGTGCCCATTCAGCATCGTGAGAAAATTGAAGAGCTGTGATAGGCAGCCATCCCGGCATGAGGATGCGTGATGATGATCACATCTCTTCCCCGTTTCGGTTGATCATCTATCTCTACTGTAAGTGGGCGTGAGGCCGGCGGTTGGGTTAGGCCCCAAAAGGCTGTAACGTCACGGGGTGATGATTATTATTGTTTTTGTCATTGTTATTATTATTACTGTAATATATAACGGATACATGTTAATTTGTTATTCGCAGAGAAAGTCGTTCCATGTATCAAGTCGCACACTTAGCTGCTGAAATATTATATAATAATTTTAAATTCTTCACACGGTCCTTATAACAGTACAAGAAGTAACAATTGTTTCTAGTTTGAAAAAATCTGGTATGTTACAGTTACAGGACTTGCTCTTCCTATCATATATTTGATTTTATATCTCTTTCCACAAACTATCCTTACAAAAGCCTATGTTTACTTTCTCTACTACGTATAGTAAGTAGGGGAAGTATTGCATTCCACCCAAAAATACGGTACCAACATTTCACCGGAAATACATGTTTTAAGGCCTCCTGAATCCAAAAAAAGCATTTTTGGAAACATGTCCGTGTGTGTGTCTGTGACTCAGAAACGAACAGTCGGATAAACACCAAACTTGATATTTAGGTTCAGTATCTTCCAGAGATGCGACACGAAGGTTTACAAGAAAATCCTCCCCCCAGATTACTCTTTACATGGAACATTTTTCGAAAATTTTAATTTTCTCAAAAACGGCTCTAACGATTTTGATTAAATTATCATACGTTTAAGATATTTTCATGACAAATGAAATGTATATCTCGGATTTTCTGGGAATGTCTCCAAAAGTATTCTTCATTGTGAACGACTTTTGCATAACTGGTAAACCATAAGAGATAGACAAAATTTTACTGCACCAAAAATGTAGATCGCATTAAAATACACAATTTATGTCATATACATTTTTTTGTTGAGTGAACCATTTTCAAGATATTGCTTGTTATTCCCTTAAATGTTCCAATACTTATACTTTTTCTCAAATTCGGTATTCATTTTTTTGTCCTGGTAATGCAAAGGGAATGGAATACTCCACATAGCAACCAGCTCTTAAAATATTTGACTATGGCTTAAAGCCTACCAATTCCCCTTGCATCTACAAGAAAATTAGCAATAAGATTAACATCTCGATATCTCGACTAGCATGTAGCATATGGGAATAAGCGTTTGTAAAAATAGTTTGTACAAGAGTAGAGAAAGTCATGTGAGTGTAACACATCAGATTTTTCTATCTACTTCATGTTAATCAAGATAAACGTTTACAGAAATACTTTCATTGCATATATGCTGTCCCCGCACCTTTGGGAGACATTATACTGGCGTTCACAGGTATGTATAGCAAGGAGGCGGTGCGTGTATCTGTTTACCTTTTTGCACATGCATTGGCGTCCTGTTTTACGTGCACAATTCTAGATTATTCTCATATGAATACATAACTTTGAGCATTAGCTTTACTCGTCATCACTTACGTATAATAACCACGTATACATATATAATAAAACCGTGTTTTACACAATTTCTCCATGAAAAAGTATTTTTAATAGCAGCATAATGTGAAACTGAAATTATACGAGGGTTGGAGCATAAGTCATGGCAACTATTTTATTTTGTGAGAATACTGGGGCATGTGGAAAATGTGAAATATACACATTACAGGACAAGATATGAACTACGTGTATAGACATTAAACATAATGCCAACATTGTGCTTCACATATTTATTAAGGTAGTTGACATGACAGTATTGGTTTTATATTTTACACTCATTACAGCACAGCACACATAACCATTCTAAAGGCGCTTAAGGTAATCTCCTGCAATGCTCAAAACATGTTGCCAAAGATGTGAGAGGCACTGAATACCATCTGCGTCACCACTTTCCTCCCCATGAGGGAATTTAATCATCTGTTACTGCACAGCATTTGCAATGTCCTCACTTGTTGAAAATTACCTGCCACGTAATGGTTCCTTTGCCTTGTGTATGAGGTCAAAGTTACATGGAAACAGGTCAGGAGAGTATGGTGGATGCTCCAATTCTTCCTATACTCAATGCTGTAGTAGCCTTCTGACACTCTACTTTATGTGGTCTTGTGATGTCGTGAAAAATGATTACTCTCTCCAGCATTATTCCCAATAGCTTCCACCAATTTCCTGTGACATTCTCTGGCAGTTCTCCCATGGAGGACTATATTGATGTACAAGTGTTGCTCAACATGTGTTACATCCATCTTGCACAGTGGTCACTGGACAACTAATTTCACATTGCTCTTTGTACTTGTACAGGCCATCCCAGTGCCATCTGTCATTGTCAATACACACTAGGACTCTCTTTCTTTCCTGTGATATACCATTTTGTACTCCAACAACAATTTGTCACAAAAAAAATAGTTGCCATGACTTATGCCCCAACCCTCGTATTATACTTTTTACTCTCAAATAGGTTACATTTGTTAGACATAATTTTAATAAACAATCCAATCTCAGCACCGGATTTAGCCGCATAGGCATTGAATCACTCGTCGCCCTCTGGAACACTGCCATGAAATGTGAGAATATATGCGGTTAGAGCCAAAGTTGTTCCAGCACCTAAGCGATTAAGGGCCTAGGCGGCTAAATCAAGGTATTGGACAAGAATAGAGATTGGAAAGATTATTAAAATAATGTCCAGTAAATGCATCCTCTTTGAAAGTAAAAAAATATAATATATTTCAGTTTTACATTATGCTGCCATTAAAATACTTTTTCATGAGATATTGTGTAAAACATGGTTTCATTTAGTTATATATTATTATGTGTGATGACGAGTAAAATTATTGCTCAAAGTTATATATTGATATTGTTATACACCGGGGTGAGGCTTAAAGTTTGCAGCTAAAATATTAAATTTAGTTACCCGGCATAAACATTGGGGTACATAGCTTCAGTGGCAACCAAGAGATACCAGGAACCTGCTGCACAAAACTAAAAGCGGGCATATGAATTCACATTTAACTCTGGTTTATTATAACGTTACCTTGGTACGGCTACATGGTTTCCAAACGATTACAGACAAACACCTAGGGGAGATGCCCCACGCACTCCTACATACAAACCACACACTCCGAAGGTATACACTAGACTGACTTTATTGGCGACACCACGCTCTCAAAGAGGCTCTTCCCTCAACTTGCCTTCACCCCCCTTGACTAGGAATTGGAGGGAATTGCCGCGCCGGACAAAAATTCAAAGTTACAAACGAAATAATTAGTTCAACAATATCATTATACACAGCAATAATGTGTCCGACGCGACAATGCACACACATTGCACACACATACGCTACAATATGTGAATAATATAGAACTGTGCACGTAAAACAGGACGCACTGCGTGGGCGTAAAAATAAACAGATACACACTCCTCCTCCTCCTCCTTGCTGTACATAATCACCTGTGAATGCCAGTAGAATGCCTCCCAAAGCTGGGGGACGGAATATATGGAAGCCATTGTACAAGAGAAGTACAGGATACTGAAGTGATAGTCAGATACTTAAAAAACTGTGTTACTGTAATTATGGTGGAGTTGAAATTCTTTCGACATCTCGAGAAACAACTGAATGTGACAGCACTTTCAGAAATCACAAAAATTCAAACCATTAACATATCTCGGGAGTGCCTGATGTTACAAAAAAGTTATTTGAAATAAATTGTGTATTTTAAAAGTATCTTCATTTTTATGCAGTAAGTTTCTATCTCTTATGATTTACCAGTTATGCAAAATTAGTCGATATTCCTTCCGAATGAAGAAGATTTTATTCACCAGAAAATTCAACATATACATTTCTGTTGTCATGTAAATATTTTAAATATATTGCATTGTAATCAAAATCGTTTGAAGAATTTCGAAGCAAATAAAAATAACAAAACATTTTTGATGTAAAGAATTGCTTGGAATGGGGAATTTTTTTTCAAAGTCTTCGTGTCGCATTTTTGGAAAATACTGACGTGAATACAAAGTTTGATGTTCATGGGACATGTCGTTTTTTAGTTAATGCTGTTCAAGCGAGCGCGCGGAAGTTTTTATACAAATGTTTTTATTAAGGGAACTCAAAGCATGCATTTCTATACGTATAGAACTTTTTAGTGCAGTACAATTCTTCTTCCTCTGCCTATTAGGTTACAACGTGGCAGAGAAAGTAAAGAGAAATGAAGTGTATACGTAAAGTGACACACAAGTGGGAAGTAAACTGAAAATAGGGCCGCAGGACCACAGTAACGGAATTTAACAAGATGTAAAATATGGCAGTTGTCTGGGAATGTGAACTGATTAATAAATATGCTAACCAGGCTTCCTGAATAGCTGCCCACTCCTTTTATTTTTCAACAAAAAACTGAAATAAAACCAGTTTGAGTTGCTGATTCTTGTTCGTGAAACTTGCGTTACTAAAACGAGATAGAACAATTTCCTGGATATTCAGATGAAGTGAAGAAAGTGTAATCACCTTGTATTAATGAATTGTGAAATTCAGGTTAAGAATAGGTACAATTCTATATTACTGTAAATTTAAAGTTCAGCAAAATAGTAAATCGAATGTTTAATTACCTTATATGTTACAACCATATGGCTTTATTTACCCACCTTTATTTATGTTATGTCTATTCTATACATTAATTATTACAATAGGTAACTGGTTGTTGGAATACACATATTACAGCAAGTATAGTTATAGGTTATACAACGGAGGGTGACACCTCGTGCACTGAGATCTACAGAGATCTATTGTGGCTGCCACCGCCCAGGAGAAAGGGATGAGGTGAAGGATGCAGAAGGTGATTTTTACGTTATTGTTATTTGCCCCACGTTTTGGGCGTCAATTTGAAGTAGGTAGTATTGTTGTTATTTTTAGCACCACGCTTTGGGAGCCAATTTGAAGAAGGTTTTATTGAAAGAGTTGTATTATATTTCAACTGTTGGGGAGCCGAACTTGAAATTTGTTGCAACCACACGTATAGTACCCGCTTTCCGGTAGCCTTCGCCCCAAATGTACTTTCCGGTGTCCTTTGCCCCAAATGTTTAAAAAATATTAACTTTGTAATTTGACTGTTTCTTTAAATATTATATTTATGATTCCCTCGGCTGCGTCAGTATTATTGTTAGAGACATGTTTGTCTTAGCAGGGCGTAGTGCGGCTGAAGAATGTAGGTTTACACAAATTATAATTTTAATTCACTCCTTTTTTATTAATTCTTGACACAATTTAAATAACACTTCACTAATATAGAGAGCTGTGAGATTCGTTTATTAATTACTTGTACTTTTTAACACGTAACTGTTTTCGTCTCACACGAATACGTATTAAATTTCTCGAGGACGCATCTCGCGTCTGTCTACAACCAACGCGTCCAGTTATGAGCACTGTCTACAAGCAACTAACTTGATTTCTACCGCCTAAATTTGTAAATTTCTGTATTTCAAGTCTCTGATTGGCTATTCCTAATCCAATAGAATATTTTTATTTAACTTAAGCTTTCTTCTGGTTGTTGATTGGTTATTTTATAAACTGTCACAAAAATTACATTATTGTTGCTCCAAGAATGCGGTAGCATTATTACACTTTCTTACTCATTATTGCCTCAAGGTTATCTCATTGTTACCTTATTGTTACCAACTTTTAACCTATTATTCTCACAGCTCCTGCATTATCAAATTACGTAATGCATTCAGATAACGTTATTACATGTATACAATAATATAAACATATACAATGACTGTAATATACACTTTTTATATCTTGTTACATACACATATTGCTTTAAGGTGGGCTGTTATTGAATTTATATATTATATAATTTGACTGAAATTATTTAAGTGTTAAAAATACTGCCTCAAGTAACCACAGTAGGTTATAGACCGTACACAGAGACGCGCGGAAGTCCCTAACAGTTCCAGGCTCGAAGATCCGCCCCCCTTTCGTTGCTGCCTAAAGAGGGCGATGAACGACCCGTCGAACAAGCAGTCCTCTAGCGTCCATGGGGAGTACTGTTTCCCTTGAGCAAGCATCTGTGCCATCTGTCCGAAACCGCCGTACGCCAGGAAACCTAGAAGCGCACCCGAAGGAAGCGGAATGAATAGGAAATGATGGAAATGAATTCGTGTAGTTTGGGTTAGGGGTATTTTCTTGAAAATCTTCCTGTCATATCTTTGGAAGATACTGATCTTAAATACCAAATTTAGCATTTACCTGACATTTCGTTTTTATATTGTGTTGTTCACACACACACACACACAGGTACTTTTACTAAAAATGTTGGGATAGGTGATATGCTCAGAGCGTAGATTTCCGGCGAAATCTAGATATTGAATGCTTCGGTGGAATACAAATAGCTCTTTAAGTTCCCCAATGTGCAGGCGTTTTAGACAGCGGGCTTTCAGGACTCGGGCAGACGATGGGTAGCTTGGCTTGCTCGCCTAATTTTCCACTTACTCTACTACACAGTTCAGCATTTCTATTGTACCTTTGGTCATGCATACTGGCGTGCATAAAATGTGGCCGTAATAGAACGGAGCTGTTTATGTTGGCACTGACAAAATTTAGCCCCACTCCCTACCAGCGTGACCACCTTTGTTTTTTCGAGCATAATTCTAGCCAATTGATTGGCAAGGTACTTTACCTTCTCCAAAGTATGGCCAAACAGCCAAATGGTAACATTACAACTTAAACCTTATATTTTCGTGCAACACTACAGTTTTCTTATTGCCGTTTAGTAGCAGCAATAACTTAACCTTCTCTGCATGTCGCTGATGAAAGCTCTCATGTACGTAAATGTCGAGCTGTCGATCAGTGTAATCACTCTGCAAATAATAATCTTCACCCCTTCCTTTAGAAAACCAAATTATTTGTAATTGGTTTAGCCTTTTCTTGTGTACCAATTGTAGCGAAACTCTTTCATAGAAGTAGTATTCGAGCCACTCCGTCATTCCATATAGATTATAAACACCGTTCATTGGTTAATTGCGTGTCCCTGAATTGTTTTCCAGGCCCTCACATAGAGAACTGATACCGGCTAGGTGGAGTCAGTTCGTTACCTGAAGGTGGAAAATTACGGTGGAAGAAACATTATGGCGAATTAGGAGAATGAGGCCTTTTTATGCACGACAGTGTACTTGTGATAGTAGCATTAAGTGACTTTATTTGGGATTCTTGAATGCAAATAATTTATATAGGAATCTAATATTGGCATTAATCCTAATCATTAAAACTTACTTTGCTGTTGTGGTATGCATATTTTAAATGATTATTTCACAAATAAAGGTTCAATACCTTCAAATACATGTAATAAACAATGTGAACTAGTATTACATTATTTAAATAAATACGAATAAGATCGTAAAACTAAATATATACAAATACATACTATTATGATTTTGTCCCATTCTCACTTTCACTTCATACTGTGATGTAATTCAGTTTTTTCTGTCACTTCGCGTAGTTCTCGCTGCCTCTTCACTAATGTGATCTAGTTAAATTTTCCCTGCCATTTCACTTTACTGACTGCGCGTAGCGGTGAAACGAAACAGCGCAAAGGAGCCTCTTCTTTTTTCACTAGCTGAAAAGACAAACACAGGAATCCTCTAATCTCCTGCAGTAGCAGCATTCACTGTATGTCACTTCAGTAGTCACAAACTCACTGTAGGGTACAGAACGTTTTACTTTCTCTACCACGTACATGGTAGGTAAAGAAGGTATTGCATTCCACCGAAAATACTTGTTTTGGGGCCCCCTGAATCCAAAACAGGCATTTTTTTTTATAAAAAGGTCCGTGTGTCTGTGAACAGCATAGCTCAAAAACGAAAAATCTGTTAAAAGCTTGGTATTTAAGTATCCTTCAAGGATGCGATACGAATATGTTCAAGAAATTTCCCCTACCCCAACTACCCTTTACATGGAACATTTTTCGAAATTTTTTATTGTCTAAAACATGGCCCTAACGATTTTGATTAAAATACTATATATTAAATATATTTACATCACAACATTTATATCTTGAATTTTCTGGGAATAGCCTGTGTAGTCCTCTTCATTTGGAAAGAATTTTGTATAATCTTGTGTAACTGGTAAACGTTAAGCGATAGAAAAAAATGTACCACACAAAAAATGTAGATCTCTTTAAAATACACAATTCATTCCAAATAACTTTTTTTGTGGCATCAATCATCTCCGATATATCCGTTAATAACTGTTCGAATTATTCAATACTGCCATTCTTTTCAAGCCCTGTCAATTTTAAGCTGTTTCTACGATGTCATGGAAACAGTACGGAATTTTAAGACCAGCATATAGCATCCAGTTGTTAAACATTTGACTATCGCTGTTCTTTTTGTATCTATAACGAAATGTGTAATGTAGCTATTTCTGCAAAGGTTTATTTACATTAAAAGAAGTAGATATAAAAATAAGCTTTAGTAAGAATAGTTTGTATACAGACTAGTAGAGATAGTCATATCAATGTAACATGTCAGATTTTTTCACATGAGAAACGCACTCCTCTCTCACTAACAAACTGGCTCACTCGCAGAACCCTCGCTTATATAGCTGCTGGAAATTTCCACAGAGTTCTAGAATGCTCGAGAGTCGGAGAGAAAGTAAACTTTCAGAAAATTATGGTTATCTCTTATCTTTGATAGGTTTTCTGGTGCTTACCTGGTCGAGAGCGCTACTTATCTCTCCGTATCTTGGCGGGTCGGCGCCGTCAATTCGTAGTTCGCCCGTAGCTGTGTCATAATATTTTAAAATAAAGTTGTCGAAGAGACAACTTTTAAACAGGTTTAGCGCTAGCACCCTCTCTCCAAAGCACAAAAAAATGCTATGTGTAGCCTAGTGTTACTTCACACAGCTCATAAAGCTGTGAACATTTCCCCATAATGATTTGAGTCTTCTCTGTTAACGAATGTAAATCTTAATTTTTGTTTTATCTGCTTTTGGGTCGATTTATTCATTCTTCCAGAGCTTCAGTGCACGAAATACACCGACATAATCACACGTACGAGTAAGCATACTTCAGTACACCCCAGTAATCCTGGTTTGAGTGTCCTTAGCTCTGTGCTGAAAGCGGAACAGCAAGCTGAGTTGTTCTGCTTGTTGCGGAGAAGCTAATGGCGAGCAAAGTTGAAGCGAAATGTGTATATATACACATACACAATTATAAGATGTTAATTTCGTTGCACAGTAATAATTCATTTCAACAAAAAATGTAGAGTAATAAATTGTATGGACACTTTTATGACTGGTTGCTCTGGTACAAGGATGCAAGAAGGGACATAGATCTCCCTAGCTTAATTAGTGGTTCTACATGTTATACTGAACAAAATATTAGAGTAAATTTTAATTTCTCTAGCTCCTATTTATAGGTAGTGGTTAGAGCATGTATTGGATTCAACTCAAAAATGTGATATCCAGATTTCATCTGAAATACATATTTTGAGGTCCACTGCATAAAAAAGTATTTTTGGAAAAGTTTGCGCGCGCATGCGTGAGCGAGCGGCATAGCCCAAAACCGAAAAATTGTAAAAATACTAAACTTGGAATTTAAGTCCGGCATCTGCCAAGGATGCACACGAACATCTTCAACAAAATTCTCCCAACCTCTACTGCCCTTTTACATGGACAATTTTTGGTTATTTTTTACTTTTTCAAAAAGGGACTCGACAATTTTGATTAAAATATGTTCAGAATATTTGTATGACAGAATGTATATCTTCAGTTTTCTATAAATAGTTTATGAAGCTGTCTGTTTGAATTTTGTATAACTTGTAAATCGTAAGAGACAGAGAAAATCTTACTACTCAAAAAATGTAGAAGGTGTTAAAGCACATAATTTATGTCAAGTAACTTGTTTATGGCGTTAAACATTTCTGAGATATTTTTTGTTATTGATATGAATTTTCAAATACTTGTACATTTTTCAAGTGGTAAGTCGCTATTTGTTTTTTCTCGGGTCATAAAAACAGCATGAATTTCAAAGCCATCACATAGCGATGCGCGTTTTAAAAATGTGACTGTCGCTTTAGCCTGCTGTATTCTTCTTATACCTACAACGAAATGTGTAAATGTGTAATGTAGGTTTATCTGTATCAACAAGACGCAGATAGAAGAATAAGCTTCTGTACAAGAGTGAGTAGAGAAAGACATGTGAATGCAACATATAAGATTTTCTCAGTCATTCGTTATTAAACGTGACTGTAGATGCGTTTATGTGTAAAAGCTTGATAGACGCTAACCCTTCCTCCGAGCGAGAGCAGCGTCACCGTCGTTTACTTCATTCATACGACAGCGGGTCTGTGTGGCACCTGGTCCGGTGGCGCTGTGTGGTCAAATATTTTATTGCAGATTATTTATTTTTAGCGAAATGTTTGGAGATGCACAAAACCAATAGATACTGTTTTTATTGGTAGTTCAAAGTTGGATATTAAACAGAACCACGCAATAGGAGTTGTCCAAGATAAATTATTTAAACTTATATACTTTATTGTGTACTCAGTGCACCGATTTGTCATGTAGGCTGCTGAATGTTTCTTCACATGTTGTGTCGTCTTCCGTAGTGTAGTGGTTACCATGCTAGATTCTAGTTCTCGAGGTCGCGGGTTCAAACCCGGCTGAGGGCGATGGATTTTTTTCGGGCGTTAAAATTCTTAGCATGGCTTCCTTCGGATGGGAAATAAAGCCCGTGTTGTAAACTTAGGGCACGTAAAAGAACCTCAAGCCTGATAAAGACGCCTCTGAGCAAAATTACCGGTCTTTCACGCCCAATATAGAATGGGACGCTAAGAACCACAGTAGTTAAACAAAACTCAATTTCAATTTCACATCTTGCATATAACCAAGTCAGTGTATCGCTTCTCAGCTCATTGGTCCGGGTTCGATTACCGACTGGTGTGGGGGAAATCGTTCTTTAATTGGTATCGTTCAATACTCCCCGCAGAGCCTGGAAGTATGAATGTGAGTGTATTTCCCAATGAAAATCAATAAAAACCAATAGTTAAAAAGGAAAAGAATCTGATGTGTTACATTCACGTGTCTTTCACTAACATCTGTATTTTATTAATGGGTATACAAATTATTCTTACGGAAGCTTATTTTCCTATCTACTTCATTTTAATAGAGATAAACCTTTACAGAAATAGCTACATTACACATTTCGTTACGGTTTCCATGACATCGCGAGAAACAACTGAAAACCGACAGGACTTGAAAAAATGGTTTAAGTAATGAACAATTCGAACCTTTAATAACGGATATCGCAGAAATGACTGATGCCATAAAAATTTTTTTGGAATAATTTGCGGATTTTAAAGAGTTCTACATTTCTGTGCGGTACGTTTTTATCTATCGCTTAACGTTTATCCGTAATACAAGATTATACAAAATTCCTTCCGAATAAAGAGGACTTCACAGGTTATTCCCCGAAAGTTATAAATATACATTTTATTTGTTGTGTAAATATCTTTGATATATGCTATTTTAATCAAAATCATTAGAATCATTTTTGGGAAAATAAAAAAGTTCGAAACATATTCCATATAGGGTATTTATGACAGTGTTGTATCTCTGGAACGTACTAAAGCTAATTGTGAATTTATCGGACTTTTAGTTTTATTAGTTATGTTGTTCACCAACACACACACGTAGGTCTTTTCTATAAATACTTTTTTTGGATTCAGGGACCTCAAAGCATGTATTTTCGGGAAGTCTTGGCATCGAATTTATGGGTGGAATATAATACTTACTATCTGGTAGAGAAAGTAAAAAGATCTACAGTCAACGAGTTAATTGTTTTTCAAGTCACAGCTTCCGATATGATGTCCGAAGATAAAGGGGCTATAGATACAAGTGGAACAATTAAAAAAATCACTCACATGAGTTTCCCTACTCTTGTACAAACTATTTTTACAAAATCTTATTCTCCATCTATTTCATATTAATCGAGATAAACATTTGCAGAAACGATCTTTTGCCATGTCATGTTCCCCTTGTTTTGTATTTGCAAGGGCAATATAAGCATAGACATATCTCTTAATAGCTGGTTGCTAAGTGCAGCACCATTCCCTTTGCCACAGATTAATACTCCTTGCATATCCAAGACAAAAAAATGAATAACGAATTCCCATTTGAGAAAATAAGTATTGAAAAATTTAAGGGAATAACAAGTAATATCTCGAAAATGGTTCACTCAACAACAAAAAATGTATATGACATAAATTATGTATTTTAACGCGATCTACATTTTTGTGTAGTAAAATTTTGTCTATCTCTTATGGTTTACCAGTTATGCAAAAGTCGTTCACAATTGAGAATACTTTTGGAGACATTCCCAGAAAATTTAAGATATACATTTCAATTGTCATAAAAATATCTTAAACATATGATATTTAAACCAAAATCGTTAGATCCATTTTTGAGAAA
Source organism: Deroplatys truncata (assembly GCA_030765065.1). NCBI lineage: Eukaryota > Metazoa > Arthropoda > Insecta > Mantodea > Mantidae > Deroplatys > Deroplatys truncata. The sequence goes on along the minus strand of CM060975.1, from coordinate 311,110,053 downwards.
ATTAAAATTTTCGAAAAATGTTGCATGTAAAGGGTAATCTTGGGTGGGGGATTTTCTTGAAAACCTTCGTGTCGCATCTCTGGAAGATACTGAAGCTAAATACCAAGTTTGGTGTTTATCCGACTGTTCGTTTCTGAGTTATGCTGTTCACAGACACACACGCACACATGTTTCCAAAAATGTGTTTTTTAGATTCAGGGGACCTCAAAACATGTATTTCCGGTGAAATCTTGGTATCGAATTTTTGGGTGGAATACAATACTTCCCCTACTTACTATACGTAGTAGAGAAAGTAAAATGTCAGTGTAGCTTAATTTGAAACATGGGTCGTAATTATCATAAAGTGAAGAATGGACTTCAAACTTTTTATATGAGTAGTAGGATATATAAAGCGTATTGTGAGCCTTGTAATGGAAACAGTCCTTTGATGTTACATAATATGCATTTTGTATTTCTGTTTACGTAACATTCGTCGCCGATTATGAACGAGTCTTTATTCCCGAAGGTTATTTCTGATCCAAACATTACAAGTTTTCTGATGGTTGTGTTTCTTGCAATGCAGTTGCACGCAATGTTGCAGTGTTTCACGGCCGTCTCCTCCCGGCAGCTGTGCACTTTTTTGGAAATCAGACGAGATTAATCTGTTCTTTACACAAAATCCTTGACATTTGTCTCATCCAAAATCAAGAGTAAAGTTGTAGGATCAACAAATATTGTTGTGTGTCCTTGTGAGATATTTCTTGTACAGCCATCTGCCAGTGACTTAGTTATCTTGTAAGCTTTAAACACCTGCACACTTGAGCTTTGCCTGGTGACAGACACCGCTGTTAATAATTGGCGTTTATCGAGAATGCGAACAGATAAATGCATATTTAGGTACTTTTACTGTTTTAAAATTGAACTCAGAGTGATGGAAACGAATGTTTTGATATCACCTGCATAAAATACTTTAGAAAATGATCTCTTTGTGTGCGAGTATGTGCATAACCCTAATATAAAATGTCGGGCTAGTAGTATGCATCGTAATTAAGTCCAACATATCCAGCGAGATAGCCTCAGGGTAAACTGTGAAACTTGCATTAGGGAGGCCCCGCCCACCCTTTCCCGTCGACCCCGTCGATCCTGTGGGTTTTTCGTAGTTTTTCCTGGTCGGTAGGCGAATACTGGGTTGGTTTTTCATCTACCACTATTTACTTTCCGGCACTTCCCTTTCATTCCGCCTCACGTTCATCTAACAGGTATATTTCTAGGTTATGTGGTGTATGGCGGTGTCGGACAGATGGCGTGGATGCTTGCTCAAAGGAGAGAGTAGGACACTAGAGGGCTGCTTGTTCGACGGGTTCTTCAACGACCTCTCTAGGTACCAGTAGTTGGATGGATCTTCGAGCCTGGAACTTTTAGGGACATCCGCACGTCCTCTGTGGCTTGTAGCCTCCTGCGATTCCTTCACTTTATCCCTTCATCTTAGGAGGTGGTAACCACTGTGGCTACCACCCCCTTCCGTAATATAATGTATACCTATCAGTATTTAAGTTTAGTACCTTCCAAATATGCGATACGAAGATTAAAAGAACACCCAAAACTGCCCTTTATATTGAAACACACGAAGGTTTTCAAGAAAATCCCCCCGCCCCAAATTACCCTTTACATGGAACATTTTCCGAAAATTTTAATTTTCTCAAAAATGGCTCTAACATTTTGATTAAAATGTCATATGTTTAAGATATTTTCCTGAGAAATGAAATGTATATCATGAATTTTATGGGAAGTCTCCAAAAGTATTCTTCATTGTGAACGACTTTTGCATAACTGGTAAACCATAAGAGATAGACAAAATTTTACTACATAAAAAATGTAGATCGCGTTAAAATACACAATTTATGTCACATACATTTTTTTTGAGTGAATCATTTTCGAGATATTGCTTGTTATTCCCTTAAATTTTCCAATACTTTTTCTCAAATGGGAATTCGTTGTTCATTTTTTTATGTCCTGAACATACAAAGAGAATGGAATACTCCACATAGCAACCAGCTCTTAAAACATTTGACTATCGCTTAAATCCTAGCAATTCCCCTTGTATACCTACAAGAAAATTAGCAATAAGATTAACATCTCGATTAACATGAAGCATATGGAGAATAAGCGTTTGTAAAAATAGTTTGTACAAGAGTAGAGAAAGTCATTTGAGTGTAACACATCAGAATTTGTTTAGGGTATCTACCATAGGTAGGCAGTAGAGAGTAATAATGTTTAACGCTGTTAATACCTGTCAGTCGGAGAACCCATTTCCATTTTGTTGATAGGAAGTACATATAAGATTAGATGATGAAGTCAATGAAAGCTTTCGTGTCTCCCGCAATCTTCCACATTAGACAGGACTTGGATGTTACATTACTTCTCACTTGTTATAACGTGTGATTAAAGTAGCAATATTTCACGGTAACAAGGTAAGGTTTGTAATTGTTGGGACAGACATAAATGTAATGGTCTACGCCGGAGGTCTGTGTCGGTTGCAGCCTTAATGACTCATCCCACTTGCCTCAGGCATGGACTCCAAATTCTAAAATTAATCTCTGTAGTACTAATTTGCATATTAAAATACACTTCTTTCACGAAAAGAACAAAGGACTGTCCTCGATGAAAACGGGTTACTTAAAGTTATATCACACGAATTTATCTATCCATTACAATTTAATCTTATGTATATAACTCATAAAGAGCTTTTTTGCTCTACTACATGTAATAAGTAGGGGAAGTATTGTATTCCCCCCAAAAATTCCATGTAGAGATTGCACCGGAAATAAATGTTTTGAGGCCCCGTGAACCGTTAAAGCATTATTAGAAAAACGTCCTTGTGTTCTGTGAACAGCATAACAAAAATCGAAAAGTCCATTAAATACCCAACTTGTATTTAAGTTCAGCATCTTCCAAGGTTGCACGCGAAGGTTTTCAAGAAAATCCCCTACCCTAAACTACCCCTTTATATGCTAAAAACTTCGAACGGTTTTATCCTCTGAAAAATGGCTATAACGCTTTTGTTAAAAAAATTGCTGATGTTACACTCACATGACTTTCTCTACTCTTGTACAAACTATTTTTACAAAATCTTATTCTCCATATGCTTCATGTTAATCGAGATGTTAATCTTATTGCTAATTTTCTTGTAGATGCAAGGGGAATTGGTAGGCTTTAAGCGATAGTCAAATATTTTAAGAGCTGGTTGCTATGTGGAGCATTCCATTCTCTTTGTATGTCCAGGACAAAAAAAAATGAATAACGAATTCCCATTTGAAAAATAGTATAAGTATTGGAAAATTTAAGGGAATAACAATCAGTATCTCGAAAATGGTTCACTCAACAACAAAAATGTATATGACATAAATTGTGTATTTTAACGCGATCTACATTTTTTGTGCAGTAAAATTTTGTCTATTTCTTGTGGTTTACCAGTTATGCAAAAGTCGTTCACAATGAAGAATACTTTTGGAGACATTCCCAGAAAATTCGTGATATACATTTCATTTGTCATGAAAATATCTTAAACATATGATATTTTAATCAAAAACGTTAGAGCCATTTTTGAGAAAATTAAAATTTTCGAAAAATGTTCCATATAAAGGGTAATCTGGGGTGAGGGGATTTTCTTGGAAACCTTCGTGTCGCATCTCTGGAAGATACTGAACCTAAAAACCAAGTTTGGTGTTTATCCGACTGTTCGTTTCTGAGTTATGCTGTTCACAGACACACACACACGGACATGTTTCCAAAAATGCTTTTTTTGGATTCAGGGGGTCTCAAAACATGTATTTCCGGTGAAATCTCGGTATCGAATTTTTGGGTGGAATACAATACTTCCCCTACTTACTATACGTAGTAGAGAAAGTAATACTATATATTTAAGTGATCTTCATCACAAATGAAATGTATATCTTGAATTATCTGGGATTAGCCTGTGAAGTCCTCTTCATTCTGAATAACTTTTGCATAACTGGTAAATGATAAGAGATAAACAAAGTTTTACTTCACAAATACTGTAGATCTCGCTAAAGCACACAATTTATGTCAAATACATTTTCTTTTTTTGCCGTTAACTATTTTCGAGATATTCCTTGTTAGTGATTTGCATTTTCAAATGTTTATACATTTCTCAAATGGGAAGTCTCTCTCTCTCTCTCTCTCTCTCTCTCTCTCTCTCTCTTGGTCATGCAAAGAGAACGGAATTTCAAAGCCATTACATAGCAACCCGCTCTTAAAAGATTTGACTATCGTTTAAGGGTGCACAGAAGTGAAAATTGAGCGAAATCCTTCAAAAAGTCTTGTTTATTGGTCTATTATTAAGAATAAATAATTTAGTTTATAATCTGCATTTGGTGTCTATTACTAATGATTAGAAATGATTTCACACGAGTTTTTAAATGTGCTTGCGCACAAGGCCAGATAGTCCTGGAATTTCAAAGCTGTTTTTCTCGCTTTCTGTTTTTTCTACATTTGTAGGAGTTCAAAATGTTCCACACGATGCAATTTTTGTTCAATTCCACTAAAATTTTGTAGGGAATCACCCAAAACTATAAGTATAAAATATTGGGAGTGATTTATCTGTATTGCTTATTATTGAAGGAATATTAATTATAATATCTGATTAACACACTAAAATCAGTGAAGAATGTTGTTTCTCATACGTTTATAACTTATTCCTCAAAAACGAAAATAAAACATCAATAAAAAATCTGTTTCCAGCTGTTTTTCTCAAATATTCGTCAGAGTCAAAATAGATATTTATATTCGCACAGTTTAAAAATGTTCATCGTATGGAGCAAATTTTGTTTACCATTAAATTAAGTTGAGTTTTATTTATGGACGCTCTTTAACTACTACGGTTCTAGCGTCCCATTGTATATTGGGGTGAGAGACTAGAAATTTTGCTCAGAGGCCTCTTTATCAGGCTTGAGGTTGTTTTAGGTGCCGAAAATCTACGACACGGGACCACCGGCTTTACTACCCTTCCAAAGGTAGTCATGCTAAGGATGTTTACGTCCAGAAATCTACATCGCCCTCCGTCGGGTTTGAACCTACGACCTCGGAACTGGAGGCTAGCATGGTACCCCTAAATCACGGAGGACATTTACCATTAAAATAGTTAATAAGCAATTAATAACTTAAAAACTACTGAGGATATTGGAATGAAAATTGGTGTGTTACATACGGTATACATTCCAAAAGAATGTATTAATAAGTGTATAATTTATAAATTTCACCCACGTGTACCCTTTAGCCTATTGCATTCCCCTAATCCCGTCATACCTACAGGGAAATATTGTGGCATATATGTGTGTGTATTGTCACGCCAGACATATTATTGCGTTGCTGGCGACAGCATCGTTGGGGTAATTATTTCGGCTGGGGTTTTGAAGTTTAGTCTGGCGTGGCGACTCGCCACCTTCTAGCTGGTGATCCTAGCTAGCGGTGGAGAGTGGGGGAAGTGAGCGTTACTTCTTTGTGTTGTGTGTTAGCGTCACTTTGGTCTGAGTGTCTGCTATTTAAGGTTGGATGTGAATTGTGTGAATAAAGCCTCGTGTGTGTAGCATCTCCCTTCAATTTCTTCCTTTTTAACTTTTGTGTGTGATATAGGGGCTCCGTGTTTATACTGAATAAACCACAAGTAATGTGATTAATGTGAAAATCTGTGTAGTTTGTTATAACTATCCCACGCGTGCTCTGGAATGCGTTGTTTAAGGTTTTGGTCCTCTTGCTACCTCTGCAGCTATGCCTCCCAATGAGCAATTTTAGTTACCCCGGCGAGATGCTGGGATAACTAAAATTTAATATCTAGCTGCAAACCTTTGGTCTCACCCCGGTATATAACAATATGCAACAAGACAATTTCTGCAAATGTTTATCTCGATTAACATGGAGGCGTACAACGCTAGCGTTTGTAAGAACAGTTTGTACGCATGTTTTTGCTTTATATTAGCCATTATAATTGTCTTCCTGTATAGTTTCATTGCACATTTTATAACTACATAGAAACGCATACAGGACATTCAAATATTGAAGCTCATTACACCTAGGATATTTGATGTCTGATAAATTTCCATGAAACAGGGGAAAGCTTGTTAATGAGCACTGTTATAGTCTTTAATGTCCATTCTTGCTACATATGACACCACAGGCGGTGCACACTAATAATAGATGAAATTAATTGATAATTGGGAAGGTAAATTTTGGAAGGAAACGTGCCAGTTATGAGGTCTGAGGAAAAACCTGGGAGAAAACCTCAGTCAGGGAGGGCAGTCCTGGTGGAATTTGAACCGCAGACCTCCCGTTCACGAACCCGTGCCTTAAGAACTTTGGCTACCCGGGTCATTGGTACATTGTTGGTAAAGGTGGTTCGTGTAACAGTTTTAGACAAATTTTCAGTTTATAAAATAGTTGAGAGCTATCTAAAGTGATCACTGTCACGCTTTACCGTGCAAAATGAAAGAAATATAAAGATTTCCACGAAGTCATTAAACGTTTCCATTTAAAGGGTTGGACAGCAAAAGAGGTCAAAGCAGATTTGGATGAAGTTCATGCGGACTTAGTATGTGGTTGAAGACAGTTTATTTCTCGATGAGTAAGTAAGCTTAAACATATTTGATGAAGCACGCCCGGATCGCCCCGTTGACCATGTAGAAAAGATCCATGATATAGTAATGCCAGACCGCCGCGCCGAGTGGAAGTACGCTAGACTGTAGACCTCACAAGTAAACGACTGCAGAATATTCTGCAAGAAAAATTAGAAATGGGAAAGCTGTGTGCATGTTGGATGCCACGACTGCTAACTATCAATTTAAAAATAAAGTCTGCCACTGTTTAATCACAATCCGTAGTATGGAAAATATTAAGAAAAGTCTGATGTGTTACATTCACATGGCTTTCTTTACTCTCTACCGTTTATTTATCTATATACAAACTATTCTTACTAAAGCTTATTTTTCTATCTACTGCATTTTAATCCAAATAAACCATCACAGAAATAACTACATCACACATTTCGTTACAGAGATAAAGAGAACAGCAATATTCAAATGTTTAACAACTGGACGCTATATGCTAGCCTTAAAATTCCATACTGTTTCCATGACATCGCGAGAAACAACTGAATGTCGACAGCGCTTTAAAACAATAACCAAGTAATGAACAATTCGAATCATTAACAACGGAAATCTCAAATGGCTTATATCACAAAAAATATATTTGAAATAAATTGTGTGATTTAAAGAGATCTACAATTCGTTGTGTGCTATGTTTTTGTCTATTGCTTAACGTTTGCCAGCTATGCAAGATTATATAACATTCCTTTTGAATGAAGAGAACTACATACAGGCTTTGTCAGAAAATTCAAGATATGCATTTTATTTGTCATGTAAATATGTTGTATATATGGTATTTTAATAAAACTGTTAGAGCCACTATTTAGAAAATAAAAATTTCCAAAACTTTTACATGTAAAGTGTAGTTGGTGTTGGGGGAGGATTTTCTTAAAAATCTTCGTGTCGTCTCTTTGGAAGACATTGAACTTAAATACCAAGTTCGTTTTTGAATTATTTCTGTTCACAGACAGACACATGTACGCACAGTCACACACACACGGACCTTTTCTAAAAGTGATTTTTTGGGGGTTCAGGAGGCTCAAAACATATATTCCGGTGAAATCTCGACATCAAATTTTTGGTTAGGATACAATACTTCCCATACTTACTATCAGATCCGGAAAAAGAAATTTTAAAGACTTAAAGACCATGAGCGCATGGACATTTAAATTTTCAGAGGCGGCGTTTAAACGTCTGGTGGCAAAAAGCGTAACGGTTACTTGAAGCTAAAGGTTAAAGATGATTTTGGACATAAAAATGAAAAATGTAATGTTTCAAAATTTCACTTGCGCTTATTGTAAATACCCTTAGCATGTAGTAATTGCATGCACATTTTGGAAAACTTTAAATCCTCTGTCTTCCTTTATTATACTTAAAGTCAGGGAGTAAACGCAAAAAAGGCACCTTGGTTGGTTTCTCGCATGCGGTCCAGCAACTGCAGATAATGACATTATGGTAGGTCGGGCGGCGAAGCAGGTGCAACTGGCAGAATTTGTCCTTCAGCCAACGGAACCGGTTGACAAGTCGGCTGACCTGCGCCAACTTTGTCCCACTTCTTCAAGGACGGTTTTGTTGATCTGCATTAACATTCTATATCTACGTGTGCTTCATAATTAACACTAGAAGAGATGCGGCTCACTTATTGCATTCCTGTCCCTGTGTTCAATCTCATTACTCCTGAGTACGGACCGCATTTTTCGTGTGAAATACCGGGCAACGAGGACACGACGGGCGGCCGCCGGGTCTGATCCCATGTAAATATCGGGTTGAGTGACCTGTTCTGCAGTAGTCTAGCTCACGCTGTTCGGCATGGTGGAATAACATTGTGTGTAGGCATCAAGGCGTATACAACAATAAACCGTGTGTTTATTGTGCTAGGTTTTGTTTGAACGGAGTCAGCTTGAGTTTATACAGAAATTCCCTGATGTCTAAGCTCCTGACAAATCTCTAATGTATAACTCGTTAGAAACATTTAAACAGAATAGATCCGTTTTACACAATAAGAAACATAGTTAGCAGCTGTAACCGAAGAAAATTAAAAAAGATAGAGGCTGTCGTGGAAAGAAGTCCAAGAAAATCGCTGCCTCACATTACGTGTATTTTTTTTAATGACAAATAATTGGCTGGTCTGTCTTAAATGTCTTCTTCTTTTTTTGCTTGAAATTTAAAGTACCGAGCGGATGGCTCATAACGTCTGAGGCCCGCATTCGGGAGGTCCCTGGTTCAAACCCTCGGCAGCGACCAATCTGATGACCGAAGGTTTTCGCGGTTTTCCTCGGTCGCTAGGCGAATGTTAGATTGGATAAATTGATCCGCATCACATTTCATTTCCTTCTTTCATTACTATATTTAATTTCCTTCTTCTTCCCCGCCATATGCTATGACCCAGAGTTTGCTTGCTCCTCGACAGACTACTGACCCAAGACATTGGACTGGTCACCCATCCTGGATATGCTATGATCCAGAGTTTGTTTCCTCCGCGTCAGGCTACTGAACCAAGGCATTGAACTGGTCACCCATCCTGGATATGCTATGATCCAGAGTTTGTTTCCTCCTCGTCAGGCTACTGACCCAAGACATTGGAGTGATCACCCATCCTGGATATGCTATGATCCAGAGTTTGTTTCCTCCTCGTCAGGCTACTGGTCCAAGGCATTGGACTGATCAACCATCCTGGATATGCTATGATCCAGAGTTTGCTTGCTTGTAGACAGGCTACTGGCCCAAGGCATTGGACTGATCACCCATCCTGAATATGCTATGATCCAGAGTTTGCTTGCTTGTAGACAGGCTACTGACCTAAGGCATTGGACTGATCACCAATTTTGGATATGCTATGATCCAGTGTTTGTTGCTTGTCGACAGGCTACTGACCCAAAGCATTGGACTGATCACCTGTTCCTAGATATGCTATGATCCAGAGTTTGCTTGCTTGTCGACAGCGTACTGACCCAAGGCATTGGAATGATCATCCATCCTGGATATGCTATGATCCGAGTTGGCATGCTCCTTGATAGGCTACTGACCCAAGGCATTGTCTTGTAAGTCCTTGGAGCTGTAAGTTTTACAAGGATGAGGGTAATCCATTAAAGATGAAATCTAACGTCCTTTAACACGGTAGGTCACCCGGACGGTGAATGAATGAAATGGGTGAAAATTATGCTCCAACGAGCCTGGGGTCCATAAAGCTTAAAGTTACATTCGCCTTCTTAGGATAAAGGAAGAAACCTGATCCGGGTAACTGACCCTATCCGAGATTCGAACTCGGAACCTCTTGAATGTAAGGCAGACATACTATCTCCACACCACAGAGGTGGGCATATTCTTTTATGCATTATGAATGAATTATGCATCATTTTGTGTAACTGGTAAACCATAAGAGATAGACAAACATTAATCACACATAAATTGTATATCTCAAGGAAATGAACTACCTATGTCCAACAAATGTTTTTGTGGCATTAATCATTTCCGAAGTATTCAATATTATTTAGTATAAATCATACATTTCTTTGACAGCTATGTCATTATTTTCTTTCTCGTGAATTTCAAAGCCAACATATCGCAATCTGCTTTTTAAAGATTTACCTATCTGTGCAGCCTCCCTTGTACCTATAATGAAATACCTAATGAAACCATTTGTGCAAACGTTTATTTCGATTAATATGAAATAGATAGAAAAATAATTTTTGTAAGAATATTTAGTAGAAGATATATAAAAATAAACGACAATGGCTAGAGAAAGTGATGTGAATGTAACACGTACTTTTACCGAGCGTGGTGGCGCCGCGGGAGGTTCCGGGTTCGATACGCTTCTACCACCCACTCTGACCCATGGGTTTTTCGTGGTTTCCCCTAGTCGGTAGGCGAGTGCTCTGGTGGTTCCTGTTCTACCACGACGTTGCTGTCCCTCATTACGTATACCCATCATTTCGATCAGTGTCATCTGATTCAGGGTTGTAGGACCAGGGGACTGTGTTTGGCGTATTGCGGCTGGGCGCTGGAGGTGCGGATTGTAGAGGTTTCTTTCCTAGCGTCGGTCAGGACTGCTTAGTTAGGGCCGATCTCCATAAAAGGCGCCCATTCAGGGGTTAGGAGCTTATGGGTGGGCTTGGAGGATGCGTTCGAACTGGAAACGTTAGGGAACCCGTCGTTATCCGGATCTGGTCGCGCTTGGATCTTCCCCCTCATCTCTCTCTCCCAGAGTCACGGTAGAAGCAAAAAGGGCCGGTGTTCTGCCCCGATTGCGCGGTCCCCTCCGTCCGTACCTTTACCATCAACACGGGCTTTATATACTGATATGCTAGTGTACCAGAAATGTGCATATTCAGATAAGTATACTCGGTTGTGGGTTTTGAAGGAAGCTATACGCATATCACATACATATTAGATAGACAAGGCATTACATTCCACCGAAAAATTCGATACCACCATTTCACCGGAAGTACGTGTTTTAATGCTCTTTTAAACCAAGAAACAACTTTTAGAAAAAGCTCCGTGTATATGTCTGTGAGTCTCTGTCTGTGAAAAACATAACACAAAAACGAAAAGTCGGATAAATACCAAAGGTGTTATTTAGATTCAGTACCTTTCGAAGATGCGACACAAAGTTTTTCAAGAAAAACCCCGACCACAAACTACCCTTTACATGGAACATTTTTCGAAATGTAGAAATAAATGTTTAAATAATTTTTTTCTAAAAACTGGCTCTAACAATTTTCATTAAAATACGACGTATTTAAGATATTTGCCTGAAAAATAAAATGTATAACTTGAATTTACCGGGAATAGCTTGTGAAGTGCACTTCATTGGGAAGGCATTTTGTATAACGTTGTATAACTGGTAAACGTTAAGCGATAAACCAAAACGTACCACAAAAAAAAATGTACAGCTCATTAAAACACGCAATTTATTTCTAATAACCTTTTTTTGTGACATCAGGTTTCTCACAATGTCATGGAAACAGTATGGAATTTTAAGGCCAGCATATAGCGTTCAGTTGTTAAACATTTGACTATCGCTGTTCTCTTTGTATCTATAACGAAATGTGTAATGTAGCTGTTTCTGCAAAGGTTTATTTGAATTAAAATGATATAAATAGGAAAATAAGCTATCGTAAGAATAGTTTGCATACCCACTAATAAGTGGTAGAGGATAGAGAAAGTCGTGTGAATGTAATAACACATCAGATTTTTTAAAATAAAATGTTATTGTGAGTTTTCAAGAAAGTAAGAAAGGCATTAGTATTAGGTTTAAATAACTACATTTAACTGTGTCAAGGTCACTGAATATTTGATTATATATTGTTCATTACCATTCTATGCAATGTCCACGCTCATGCTGAGTTAATTTCTTTCAAGTATTTCTACGAAACAGTATCCGCGGGGGTTAAACCCCAGAAGTTAATTTAAATTCCAGCACACTGGATTCCAATGTACATGTTCACCTCGATTTCTTACAAAAAGCAAAATAAATCCACGTGCCTTATTAATATATTATTTATACGAAACCAAAGGCTATAAACGTAATGATTTATTGAAAGTAACCTTTGTTTCTACGAGTTTAATGGATGTCCGTTTTGCTTCTTTTTGTGTGTGGTTTTACTTTTAGTTAAATTAATTGCCTTCATATCCCCGAAACAGGTTTTGAGTTGGTTCCTGTAAGAAGCGCTTTCGTTAGAACGTTCAGAAGCTACACTTTCAACTGTTATTGATGACTTTCTGCCGGCAGCTACGAAATTGTTGGGTTACTGTATTATACCAAACAAGGAATCTTTGTTAGGCCAGCTCGGAATTAAATAGCTACCCTTAATTGAAATAAATCACTTTTCAAGCTTCACCAAGGTCAGCAATCTTAGGAAAGACTCATGGCGTGTCTTGGACAGACAGGATTAAATAAAGTGAAAACTGTGTCAATTTCTTTTTTGCTTGGTGCAATTTTTCAAACCTGAATAAATGTTTACTTTCTCTACCACCTACATAATATGTAGAGAAGAAATTGCATTCCACTAAAAAATTCGATACCCAGATTTCACCGTAAATACATGTTTTAAGACCCCTGAATCCAAAAAGCATTTTTAAAAAAATGGTCCGTGTGTGCGTCCGTGAACAGTATAACCAGAAAACAAAATATTGGATAAACACCAAACTTGGTATTTAAGTTCAGTACCTTTCAAATGTGCGACACGAAGATTTTCAAGATAATCTCTCAACACCAAGCTACCCTTTACATAAAATATTTTTAGAATTTTTTGATTTTATGAAAAATGATTTACGATTTTTATCAAAATGTCATATATTAAAGATATTTACACGAAGAGTTAACTGTTTATCTTCATTTTCTGGGAATAGCTTGTGAACTCCTCTTCATTCGGAAGGAAATTTATGTAATATTATATAACTGGTAAACGTTAAACGATAGACGAAAACGTACTGCACAAAGAATGTAGATCTCTTTAAAAAAACACAATTCAGTTCAAGTAACTTCTTTGTTACATAAGCAATTTCCGAGATATTCCTTAATGATGTTTAGAATTGTTCAATATTTTGTCATTCTTTTAAAGTCCTGTCGATTTTCAGTTGTTTCTCGTGATGTCATGGAGACAGCCATTTTAGGGCCAGCGTATAGCGTCGAGTTCTAAAACATTTGAATACCACTGTTCCCTTTGTATCTATAAGGGGATGTGTAATGTAGCTATTTTCGGAAGGGTTTATCTGGATTAAAATGAAGTAAATAGGAAAATAAGCTTTCGTAAGAATAGTTGGCATACCTGCTAATAAACGATAGAGGGCGGAGAAAATCACGTGAATGTATCACATCAGACCTTTACCTTTGGAGCAATTGTTCATCAGCAATGCTGTTCAGTCGCTTATAGTGGTGTAATGTTTGGGTTGGTATTACTTGTTATTACCTTAAATTCACACACACAACATCCGCCCTGCCATTCATATTTCCAATTTCTAGGGAGGATGGAAAATAATCCTGACTAAACAAAAATTCCCCCCTTCCAGCCGGAATAGAACCCGGGAGCTCTGGATTTTGAGGTCAACATGCTAACCACCAAACTGTATTGAAGTTTGTCAGTAACAATTGCAGTGTGTGGAGAAGGTGTGATGAATGGTGGAAGTGTGCGTAAGTGGTGCAGACTGTTAGATGAAGGAAGGACGAACGTTCTTGATGAGGATCAATTTGGACAGCCTACTGTCATCAGTGAAGAGTTGATGAAAGGATTCGTGAAAACGGGCGCTTCACTATTGACGAGCTTCATCAACATTTCCCTCAACATCAAGGTCAGTAATTTATGCAATTGTTTCTGACAAACTTCAACACAAAAAAAATGTGTGCAAGATAGACTGGCGGCAGAGTTCTGTGATGACGGTGTCCAAAAGCTTCTGCCACGACTGAACAAGTATGTATGCATTAATGATGACTATGTAGAAAAATCTGATGTGCTACATTCACATGGCTTTCTCTACTCTTTTACAAACGCTTGTTCTCCATATGCTTCATGTTAATCTTATTGCTAATTTTCTTGTAGTTGCAAGGGGAATATGGTAGCCTTTAAGCGATAGTCAAATATTTTAAGAGCTGGTTGCTATGTGCAGTATTCTATTCTCTTTGTATGTACAGGACATAAAAAAATCTGATGTGTTACACTTGACTTTCCCTACTCTTGTGCAAACTATTTTTGCAAACGCTTATTCTCCATATGCTTCATGTCAACCGAGATATCGAGATGTTAATATTATTGCTAATTTTCTTGTAGATGCAAGGGAAATTGGTAGACTTTAAGCGATAGTCAAATATTTTAAGAGCTGGTTGCTATGTGGAATATTCCATTCTCTTTGCATTACCAGGACAAAAAAATGAATAACTAATTTGAGAAAAAGCATAAGTATTGGAAAATTTAAGGGAATAATAAGCAATATCTCGAAAATGGTTCACTCAACAAAAACAATGTATATGACATAAATTGTATATTTTAACGGGATCTACATTTTTTGTGTAGTAAAATTTTGTCTATCTCTTATGGTTTGCCAGTTATGCAAAAGTCGTTCACAATGAAGAATACTTTTGGAGCTATTCCCAGAAAATTTGAGATACACATTTCATTTGTAATGAAAATATCTTAAACATATGATATTTTAATCAAAATCGTTAGAGCCATTTTTGAGAAAATTAAAATTTTCTAAAAATGTTCCATGTAAAAGGTAATCTGGGGTAGGGGGATTTTCTTGAAAACCTTTGTGTCACATCTCTGGAAGATACTGAACCTAAATACCAAGTTTGGTGTTTATTCGACTGTTCGTTTCTGAGTTATGCTGTTCACAGACACACACACAGACACCCACGGACATGTTTCCAAAAATGCTTTTTTTTGGATTCAGGGTGTCTCAAAGCATGTATTTCCAGTGAAATCTCGGTATCGAATTTTTGGGTGGAATACAATACTTCCCCTACTTACTATACGTAGTAGAGAAAGTAAAAATAAAACTATGTTCATATTTTCTTTTCCTATAAAAGTTATGTTCATATGTAAAACATTTCGTGTGCTATAACAAAAGGGTTCTTACTTAAAAACGATCCTCGTAAAAGTGTACAAATGAGAGCAGACAAAATTATTCCTTAAGCCTTGGGGAAACAAAAGAGCATGTCTTGCCGTGTTTTACTTGTTGTAAACAAGCATTGTGGATTAAATAGATGAAGCAGGGAAAGATGTCTGTCAATCTTCAAGATGTTACATTGCAGCATCCGGCTGCTGCGCAGGAATGTGTCACAACTTGTTCCCTTTAATTACCTGTACCCGTTTACGGAACACGTGACCAACATCTCTGTCGCTGTCCATACACTTTATATTAGATTCTATTTCAAATTAAACTGTATCTGAAAACGGGTGCATCAGTGTTTTAACTCGTGAGTATACTCCAGAAGTCAAACTTTCAAGACGTCTAGGTGATATTAGGGTACATATGTTTTTGCACGATTTAACTAGTTTGTGGTGCTTGGCAATATTCTTGCTATGGATCGGAAGTTGACATTCCCACGTGCAATCTGGTTCTATGAAAACAAACAAAAAAATCTCCATGCTGAAACAAATGACCAAAAGCACTAGTGTGGGAAGTAAAACAGCCACAATACAATACAAACACTAACTTATGAAAGTTCCAATATGAATTCCATTATTTAAGTTTATATTTCTGGTCTCACCAATTTACCACTTCTTAGATCGAAATACACTAATACACACTTCTCATTAATATCTACACATTTTTCTTTTAACCATAAGCAGAATGCAAGATATTCAAAGGAAGTTGAGGTTACCTGCATGACGTGGCTTAAGTATTTGCCACTTTAATGGGCATTTTTGAGAATATAAAAATTACGAAATATTTATCATCTAATGGTATGTTTTTACTCTAATCTATGTTTTTACTCTTAGGAAGATGCTGAACATAAATACCAACTTTTCGTTTTTGAGTTATCTGTTCACAGACAGACACAGGTGCGCACATCTTTTTCTACCAAAACAAAAATCTGATGTGTTACACTCTCTACTCTTGTACAAACTATTTTTACAAACGCTTATTCTTCATATGCTTCATGTTAATCGAGATGTTAATATTATTGCTAATTTTCTTGTAGATGCAAGGGGAATTGCTAGGTTTTAAGCGATAGTCAAATGTTTTAACAGCTGGTTGCTTAGTGCAGCATTCCATTCACTTTGTATGTCCAGGACAAAAAAAAATGAATAACGAATTCCCATTTGAGAAAAAGTATAAGTATTGGAAACTCAACAAAAAAAATGTATGTGACATAAATTGTGTATTTTAACGCGATCTACATTTTTTGTGTAGTAAACGTTTGTCTATCTCTTATGATTTACCAGTTATGCAAAAGTCGTTCACAATGAAGAATACTTTTGGAGACATTCCCAGAAAATTCAAGATAAACTTTTTATTTGTCATGAAAATATCTTAAACATATGATATTTTAATCAAAATCGTTAGAGCCATTATTGAGAAAATTAAAATTTTCAAAAAATGTGTCATGTAAAGGGTAATATGGCGTGGAGGGATTTTCTTGAAAACCTTCGTGTCGCATCTCTGGAAGATACTGAACCTAAATATCAAGTTTGGTGTTTATCCGACTGTTCGTTTCTGAGTTATGCTGTTCACAGACAGACACACACACGGACATGTTTCCAAAAATGCTTTATTTGCATTCAGTGCGCCTCAAAACATGTATTTCCTGTGAAATCTGGGTATCAAATTTTTGGGTGGAATGCAATTCTTCCCCTACTTACTAATCATAGTAGAGAAAGTAAAAAATCAGTGAAATCTCGTCGGATGCAACAGAACAATTCGTCTACCTACTACTGGTGAGCAGCAGGAGAAGTGTACGAACTCTGTGCAGAAAATCAGCGATTTGACACGCATCGTGAGAGGAATTTGGCAGCTCGGTGTATTGCTCTTTAACGGGGAGACATCGCACCTGGAGGGCGTGAGTCGTGAGCCACGCACGCGCGCGCTAGCCGTGAATTGCGTGCCAAGGTGAGATTTAATTGATGGAGAGGATGTGTTTACCGGAATACCCAAGAGTCCCAAGACGTTCAAGGAAAACGAGTGGGAGAGAAGCACGCGTCGCGCCCGGCAGGTGTTTCTGTGTGGCGACATCGCTATTGGTTTGTACTTCTGAGTGTCGAAAATCAGGAGCGGCTACGATAGCTCTTTGCTTCGCTTCCGGCCATCTTCAAACCTAGTTGTACTTTATTATCTACTGATTATCCACCGCCATGATTAATATTCAGGGTAGTGTTGTATTCCACCCTAAAATTAGATGTCAATATTTCACCGGAAATACATATTTTGAGGATCCCGGAATAAATAAATAAACAAAGAAAGAAACGGAAAGACCGATAAAATCCCATATGATATTTGCATGACTAATATTTAAAATGTGTGTAGATATATTTTAAATTTTCTGGGAATAGCCTGTGATGTCCACTTAATTCCGAAGAAAATTTGTATAATCTTGTATAACTGGTAAACGTTAGCCGATAGACGAAAACGTACCACACAAAAAATGTAGATCTCTTTATTTCAAATAACTTTTGGTGGCATCAACCATTTCTGAGATATCCGTTATTAATGGTTCAAATTGTTGAATACTTAGTCATTCTTTCAAAAGTCCTGTCAATTTTCAGTTGTTTTTCGCAATGTCATGGAAAGAGTATGGGATTTTAAGGCCAGGATATAGCGTCACGTTGTTAAACATTTAACTGTCGCTGTGCCCTTTGTACCAATAACGAAATTTGTAATGTAGCTATTTCCGGAAGGTTTTATCTCGATTAAAATGGAGTAGATAGGAAAATAAACTTTCGTAAGAATAACTTCTATGCCCACTAATAAGAGATATAGGGTAGAGAAATAATGTAAATGTATCACATCAGGTTTCTTTGTGTGGTAAGCTTTTATCTATCCTACAGTTTAAGAATTATACAAAATTCATTTAGAATAAAGAGGACTTCACAGGCTGTTCACAGAAAATTTAAGATATACATTTCATGTTTCATGCGAATATCTTAAATATTGTTATTTTAAACGAAATCGATACAGCCATTTTTGAGAAAATCGAAATTAACCAACATTTTTCCATATAAAGTGTAGTTTTGTGTGGGGGAATGCTGAACTTATATACCAAATTTGGTATTTTACGAATTTTAGTTTTTGAGTTATGCTGTTTACTGACACCAACACACACACACGTTTTTTTCTAAAATGGTCTTTTTTGTATTCAGGTGCCTCAAAACATGTATTTCCGGTGAAATCTCGGTATCGAATTTTTGGGTGGAATGCAATACCTTCTCTACGTGGAAGAGAAAGAGAAAGTAAAAATGTATATGGAGAGTAAGTAATATGAATGCCAAATAGAATATTGCTAAATTTTCAAAAGGGATTTTTAGAAAAGATGCAATGATAAGGGAAGGCGTGAAGGGATTTCTCCGGCTTAAGTCACGAAGCAACAATAAATCTGATTCTGATGTGCTATGACAGATGGGCAATTACGGAAGCACTGTAATGACCTGTTGGAACAAAGTACTTATAAATTACTTAACAAAACGATATATCTTCTTCAACCAAGTACCACCCATAGTAGCAACTTCCCGTCGAACTAGTTTTACTTCACTACTGTGACGCAATCTATGGAATTTACGATCTGTTTCTAGCACTTTCGAATTGCCCATAGTGTTTCTCTGTCTTCCGAGATGGTAAATTAAACAGAACCTCCAGGACGTATGTACCTATACAGTTATGTATGGTAACCAGACGGGCAATCTTTTCTAATTGTGTTTAATGCTTATAATTGTCCCTGTTTGTTTCAGTATCGAAATACCTTCGTAACGTCTGTTTGAATGAAGACATCTTCACAAGCTATTCCCAGAAAAGTTAAGATATATACGTTTTATTCGTCATGTAAATATTGTTAAGCTGTGGTATTTTAATGAAAATCATTAGAGAAATTTCTGAGAGAATAACAAATAACGAAATATTTTCTCGTAAAGTCTAGTTTTCAGCAGGGTTCTTGAACATTTCCACGTCACATATTTGCAATATACTGAACTATAAACGCCAAGGGAAACACTGAGAATTCTTAGAAAGTAAAACAAGGATTGGTTTTAAAAAATTTAAATGATTTTTATTGTTTTTCAAAATATTCCCCTTTAACATCAATAAATCTTTGCATTCTTTGAAACCAGTCCTTAAAGCAATGATGTCACTCTTCCTGAGGCACTTCAGAAACAAGTTTTTATAATGATCCACTGCTTCATCTGATGACGAAAAACTGATTCTATGCAGTTTATGTTTTTTGGAAACAAAAAGAAATCACAAGGTGCTAGGTTAGGGCTGTATGGTGGAGGGTCCGTAGTGCTGAACTTAAGGGCATCCAGATACTCAGTTGTTAATTTTGCTGTATGCGACAATGCGTTGTCATGATGTAATATTTTTCCTTTTGGGATTTTTTTCACGAAATTTACAAAATTTTGCGGTAAACAGGCATTTGTGTAGCAATCGGCAGTAACGGTACGTCTATCTTCTAATGCTATAGTAGCAGTATGGCCCGTTTTAGGGAAAAAAAACCTAGCAACCATCTTAACAGCACTGCGAATTCGTCGCATCTTTTAGGCTTAGATTCCCATTGAGCCGATTGACTTTTCTTTTCAGGATCAGAACAATAAATCCAAGATTCATTGCCAGTAAGGACATTTCGAACCAAATTTGAAGTGACGCCTTGGAATTTTTCCAGAGTTTTTCTGCACCAATCAGTGTGTTGTTTTTGACGGGAGTCAGTTTAAGTGGAATCTATCGGCAACAAAGTTTTCTCACGTCTAACTATTGATGTAAAAATGTATTTGATTTAACTCATACCAATGCCTAATGTCGCTCAAATAAATTCGTAAGATGTCCTTCGATCTTCTTTAAGGATTGCTCGAACTACGGCAATATTTTTACTTTCTCTACTACGTATAGTAAGTAGGGGAAGTATTGTATTCCACCCAAAAATTCGATACCGAGATTTCACCGGAAATACATGTTTTGAGACCCCCTGAATCCAAAAAAAGCATTTTTGGAAACATGTCCGTGTGTGTCTGTGTGTCCGTGTGTCTGTGTGTGTGTGTGTGTGTCTGTCTGTCTGTGAACAGCATAACTCAGAAACGAACAGTCGGATAAACACCAAACTTGGTATTTAGGTTCAGTATCTTCCAAGGATGCAACACGAAGGTTTTCAAGAAAATCCCGCCACCCCAAATTATCCTTTACATGGAAGATTTTTCGAAAATTTTAATTTTCTCATAAATGGCTCTAACGATTTTGATGACAATATCATATGTTTAAGATAATGTCATGAGAAATGAAATGTATATCTCGAAATTTCTGGGAATGTCTCCAAAAGTATTCTTCATTGTGAACGACTTATGCATAACTGGTAAACCATAAGAGATAGACAAAATTTTACTACACAAAAAATGTAGATCGCGTTAAAATACACAACTTGTATCATATACATTTGTTTTGTTGAGTGAACCATTTTCGAGATATTGCTTGTTATTGGCTTAAATTTTCCAATACTTATACTTTTTCTCAAATTCGTTATTCATTTTTTTATGTTCTGGACATGCAAAGAGAATGGAATGCGTCACATAGCAACCAGCGCTTAAAACCTACCATATTCCCCTTGCATCTACAAGAAAATTAGCAATAAGATCGACATCTCGATTAACATGAAGCATATGGAGAATAAGCGTTTGTAAAAATAGTTTGTACAAGAGTAGAGAAAGTCATGTGAGTGTAACACATCAGATTTTTATTACTAACAACAGTTCTTGGGCGTCCTTCACGACATTCATCACTAAGAAAAATCGATCTCTATTGAATTCCTTCACCAAATATAAAATGTTGTCTTATATGGGGCTTCTTCGCCAAATTCATTTCTAATGCATTTTTTAGATTGTTTAAGCGTTAATGACGATTTAAAATCGTAAAACATCATAGCCCAAAAATGGTCTCTAGTCAAATTCATTTTTGGGTGAACATAAAATCTTTAAATAATAATAATTAACAAACTATTACCATAACTCGAACAAGCTACAGGACAATTAACTCCTAAAACATTAGAAAGTAGCTGTCAGGTATAAACTAATTTAATTTGTTTTTAGAAACATTGCATTCTAAAAATTTGCAGTATCGCCCTCGTATAAAGAGTAAAACATATTCAAGGTGTCGACCACTTACGGAAAGGCTGCTTTATTAAGCGTTGTAAATATTTCTGGTTCTCACCCTGTATATGCTTGTGTATTATATTACACAGTTAGGTGGTGTATCTAGAAAATGGGAAGTGGCCATCACTGGAGAGTATACGCTCAATACACCTATAGCGTACAAATATTTTTGTACATAGAGCGTAAATACCCGGGAGTCACAAATTTTGGCGAAGTATGAATTTTTCCCTGCACCTGGCGTTCGGATTACATTTGGTGGCAGTGCACCTGCCTGCCTACTCTGGACCAGGAAGTTGTCTGAGATGAAGGTCGCCACTTGGTCACCTTGCCGGGTATTCTGCGAGCTACATTAACGCCAAAAGATGACGAAAAGCCAAGGTTGGAGCCACCCGTCTGTGCCTGTATTAACGATGCCTCTACTACACAGAGATGGACTAGAGCTACAAACGCAAGGCTTTCTTTCGGACAGGTGCGGACCAAATAAGTCGGAGTGGAGCGGAGCCGTTTTTACTTTCTCTAGGTAGAAGAGGTATTGCATTCCACACAAAAATTCCATATCAACATTTCACCGGAATTATAAGTTTGAGACACCTTGAATAGAAAAAAGGCATTTTTAGTAAAAAGTCCTTTGCGCGCGCGCGCGTGTGCCTGTGAACAGCATAATCAAGAACGAAAAGTCGGATAAATATCCAACTTGGTATTTAAGTTCAGTATCTTCCAAAGATGCGACACGAAATTTTCCAAGAAAATCTCCCATCCGCAAACTACACTTTACATGGAAAATTTTGCGAAATATTTGACTTTCTGAAAAATGGCTATAACGCTTTTCATTAAAAAGCCATATATTAAATAAATTTACATGACAAATAACACGTATACCTTGAATTTTCTGGAAATAGCCTGTGAAGTCCTCTTCATTCGGTAGGAGTTGTATAACTGGTAAACGTTAAGCGATAAACGAAAACGTACTACACAAAAAGAAAACTTTAAAACAGACGAACTATTTCAAAAAACTTTTTTGTGGCGTAAGCCATTTTCGAGGTATCCGTTATTAATGGTTCGCATTGTTTAATACTTTGTCATTCTTTTGAAGTGCTGTCGACATTCAATTGTTTTTCGCGATTGCATGGAAAATAGTATGGAATGTTCAGGCCAGCATATAGCGGCCAGTTGTTAAACATTTGACTATCGCTGTTCCCTTTGTATCTATAACGAAATGTGTAATGTAGCTATTTCTGGAAATGCTTATTTGGGTTAAATGTAGTAGATATAAAAATAAGCTTTAGTAAGAATTTTGTTACCCACTAATAAACGATAAAGGGTAGAGAAAGTCGTGTGAATGTATCAAAAATATTTTCTTTTACACAGCTCGTAATATATTTAGTACTTTTTCTGTGTCACGCCCCTAAGCACTTTCTTTTGATTTAGTATACATTGACGCAACTTCCAGCAATACCTATCGAACTGAATCTGATAGCGTGGAGTTTCCTTTACGATCTCAGGGAAAAGAACGAAGATTGGAATACAAGATGCTGTGTTCTTGTGCTCAAAGCCTTGAAGTGGGTTCACTTTCTTTTCCAGCCAACAAGTCTAGACATTTGTTTCTCCCATAAATTCCAGACCTCATGCTGTTTTAATATGCTGCCCTTTTAACGTGTTTTTGATAACCAAAATATTGTCAAAAACACTGCTTAAACCCAGAAAACATTCAAGCAAAAAGCAAATGGATCATGTTACACTGCGTGTATTTCTGTTATTTTCTTTTAACGTCACACAATACAACCATACTTGCATAGCATTTCTTTAAGTAACTGAGAGTGAAAGTAATATCCCGGATTCAGTGGTAAATAATTACTATGCTATATGGGTTTGCTAACTGATGAGAGATACTGTAAGTAAATAAAAGGATTTTTACTTTCTCTTCCACATACCTTTGGCAGGTAGAGAGGTATTCTATACCACGCAAAAATTCGATACCGAGTCTTCAGGGAATACATCATATGTTGAGGAAAAAATCTGATGTATTACACTCACACGACTTTCTCTACTCTTGTACAAACTATCTTTACAAACGCTTATTCTCCATCTACTTCATGTTAATCGAGATAAACATTTGCAGAGTCTATCTTATTGCTAATTTTCTTGTAGATGTAAGGGGAAAATGTATTTACAAGGGCAATATAGAAATACAGTAGCCTTTAAGCACATACATATCTCTTAATAGCTGGTTGCTAGGTGCAGCACTATTACCTTTTCCACAGATTAATACTCTTTGCATATCCAAGACAAAAAACTGAATAACGAATTCCCATCTGAGAAAATAAGTATTGAAAACTTTAAGGGAATAACAAGCAATATCTCGAAAATGGTTCACTCAACAACAAAAAAATGTATATGACATAAATTGTGTATTTTAACGCGATCTACATTTTTTGTGCAGTAAAATTTTGTCTATCTCTTATGGTTTACCAGTTATGCAAAAGTCGTTCACAAGAAGAATACTTTTGGAGACATTCTCAGAAAATTCAGGATATACATTTTATTTCTCATGAAAATATCTCAAACATATATGTCAACAAGTGTAGATCGCGTTAAAATACACAATTTATGTCATATACATTTTTTTGAGTGAACCATTTTCGAGATATTGCTTGTTATTCCCTTAAATTTTTCAATAATTATTTTCTAAAATGCGAATTCGTTATTCATTTTTTTTGTCTTGGATATGCAAAGAGTATTAATCTGTGGCAAAGAGATAGCAACCAGCTATTAAGTGATATGTCGATGCTAAAAGGCTACTGTATCTCTATATTGCCCTTGCAAATACAAAACAAGGGGAACATATTACGCCTTAAGCGATAGTCAAATATTTTTAGAACTGGTCGCTATGTGTAAAATGTAATTCTCTTTGCATGTCAAAAGATCGTTTTTGCAAATGTTTATCTCGATTAATACGAAATAGATGGAGAATAAGAGTTTCTAAAAATAGTTTGTACAAGAGTAGAGAAAGTCATGTGTGTGTAACACATTAGAGTTTTTTTTAATGTCCTGGACATACAAAGAGAATGGAATACTCCACATAGCAACCAGCTGTTAAAATATTTGACTATCGCTTAAAGCCTACCAATTCCCCTTGCATCTACAAGAAAATTAGAAATAAGATTAACATCTCGATTAACATGAAGCATATGGAGAATAAGCTTTTGTAAAAATAGTTTGTACAAGAGTAGAGAAAGTCATGTGAGTGTAAGATATCAGATGTTTGGATACAGGGGTGTCAGAGGCATGTATTTCTACTGAAATCTCGGTATAGAATTTTTGGATGGAATGCAGTAGGTATTTTCTGTACCTACTATGTCCGTGGTAGAGAAAGTAAAAACAGGTAAAAAGATATTTATTATGGACTAGCTGGCTTCCCGACGTTGCACGTGTAGCCTTTAAACTCGAATGACAAATTAATTTCATTTACCTCCCCCGGTCCTTTATGAAATTATTAATGTACAATAATCTATAAGCTTTTTACAGTGAATACTTCCCTTGCCCTTTATAATTGTAATTTCGTACAGCTTAGGCTACTCCCAATGGATAAAAACTCCCCCGATATTCACAGAAAAAAACGTGAAACATCGGCGGAACGTGACTTCCTAAACCTCCCCAACACTGTTCCAGCTCTGGAAATGCTGCATAGTACCCTTTGGTGGTGGAAGAGTAACTCGTTACATAATTATTTTAAACCTTTGTACCTTCTTTTGGTCACATAGTTATTTAATAACACAAGCTACACAATTTTTACACAATGCAATACAACGAAATAAGTTTCCGCGCTCCCAGATCACTTAGTGAACCTCTTGGAAAAGTGACATAGTCTGCGGCCATCGAAAAAAAATCTTCTCAGCTGTTTATGAAATAAAAAATCCTTGCATGGTTAAAAATCCTTAGCATGGCTTCCTTCGGAAGGGAAGTAATGCCTCTGGTCCCGTGTCGTAGATTTACGGCACGTAAAAGAACCTCAAGTCTTATAAAGAGGTCTTTGAGCAGAATTTCCGTTCTTTCACGCCCAATATAGAATGGGACGCTAAGAACCATAGCAGTTAAAGAGCGTACATAAATAAACTTCACTACTGCGGCGCCCCCTGGCTGACGTTCACCTGCACACATCACAACCTTGCGCGCAGAAGGTGTTTTTATGCCACAGGTTGCAGGACGGACCACTACACCGACCGGGTCTCCTGCCCGATGTACCCTCGGTCACCCCAGCACAGAGAACCAACGCCCTGCCGCCTTCACCGTCGCAACCACAGCCTTAACCTCTACGACTAACTGCGCAACAACTCCCAGCCCGGACTTTACTCCTCTGATGACCAAGATAGAAGCAACCATCGACAAATTCAAAACCACAGCCGCCGCCTTACAAGCGCCTCGCAGTCATAGAAGCCAAACAACGCTCCACAACCGGACAGTTCGCCGCAGCCACCACCAGATTCAAAAAAACTTCACACAGCCATCCAAGATATCGCAGCCGATGTCATCCTAGAACTTCTCGCTTCCATCCAGCGCAAGCTGTACCGGATCGAGAAATATTCCGAAAAACCAGCACTGATAGCATCGAAACTCTACTTCCAGTAGTACCAGCCATGCACCGAAGCAACCACCAGCACAACCCTCATGATGGTTGCCCTTGAAGCCTCCATCACCAACCTCCGAGAAGACACCCATTAGATGCACTCCAACCTCTCTACAGGAGAATACCTTATCCTGGCCAGCACGACACCATCAAGGAAATTATCAGTACATACGACACTCCACGGAGCAGAACGTTCTATTCTCTAGCCAACCTCGCAGAAACTATAACACCAGGCATCAGCTCGTCTAATATTAAGGTTAACTTTAGCTCCTTCTCTCTCCCCCGCTTTCCCTTTTGCTTTCTTTTTCCAGAACCGCTGCTACTTCGCTACTGCTATAGCCAGAGTCTTGCATTGTGACTATAGGCCTAGCCACCCAACACTTACGACTTGCTGCTGCCCTTATGGCATAACGGAGATGCATTTCTGCGGCACTCCCCTAATTCCCATGACTTCCTGTTGTCTTTTCCTTATTCTTTCCTATCTTCTTTCCCTTGTCCCCCCCAAAACACAAAGCCCGGCTACTCAGCTACCAGCTGAGCTACCAGCGACTCAGAAGCCACACCTAAGCCATCAGGTGCACAGATAGATACGACTTAAGCACACAGGTGCACAGAAATATCAATAAAGATTACATTTAGCCCCCAGGGCACCGGTCAGTGCTTCGGTCATGGATGGGTCCTGGTATACTTCCCTATCCACTCATGCCCTACCGCAGTAGCATGATCTATTACCGAAAATATTCGGGGCGCTCATGCGGAACCCTGCCCATTCCCACTACTTCCTTCTTAAATACAAAGTTCTCTTCCAACATGCCCCCAAAAGGAGACAGTCAATGCAACTCACTCGACACCAGGCAACATCTCTCCTGCATTACCGCGCGGTGATGCCCCTCAAGTGTAAGTTTAAACTTGTGTTATTCATTCTCCCTCCTTACCTTGCTCGAGCATAGCGTGACCTCTGGTCTAAGCTGATGATCCCGTTCTGCATCTACGATCTCATCAGGGTAACTCCTGACAGGTGTCATGATACAGATCTTTGGAACCTGCTAAAGGACCAAGTTTTTTCTGTTGCAACCTGACATCCAGTTGATGATCCCGTCTTGCAACTTGATCTCATCAAGTTAACACCCAGACAGCGTGTCTCGGTGTAGATCTGTGGAGCCAAATGGGTCAAGGGCATCCCGTTCTCCTTTGTGAAACCTTTAAGTGGTATATCCGAACAAACAACTAGAACGTCTATGTCCTGCGAGAGGACTACAACATTGATGACCCGACGGAGCTACCATGGAGGAGAACAATAGCATAGCACCCCTGACGGGAACATCCCAGCTGGAGGCGCTACAAGTATATATCATATTGTACCAAAAATAATTATTTCCATAAACCTAAAAAGGAACCAAAATTTCGTCATGTAGAAAGAGTTCCTGGTCGAATAATGTTACTAATTGTTTCAACACAGACTATGAATGGTATTAAAGTTCTGCCACGACAATGTCGCTGCCCACATTCTACACCGAGAACCCCGATACCTGGTTCCTACAAGCCGAAGTCACCTTTTCAGCCAACCGACTAGCATTACAGGCTACTCAAATCTACAGAGTGCTGGCTCAGCTCCCATGCCAGACCGCCATCCAAGTAGCCGACATTGCTGCAGCACACGGACCAGACCCGTATACAGCACTGAAGACCCGGCTCATCGAAGTCTATGATCTAGCCCGCTCAAGGAAATTACAGAATCTCCTGAAAAACGACGGATTAGGTGACCAGAAACCCTCACATCTGCTGCGCGTCATGCAGCACCAAGATGGAGGAGCCATTACTGAAGCATTCCTAAAACTCCTCTGGGTTCGTCATGTGCCATCGAATGTACAGGCCATACCCGTGACCTTGGAAGACGAACCCTTGGACAAACCAGCACAAATAGCTAACCGAATCCTCGAGGCATCGACAACCACACTAGCACCCATCACCCAGGAAAGCTACCCTGGACTACCGAACGAATTACAAGAGAACTTAGAAGCACTCTCCAGTCGACTACAGGAACTAGAGCGCCAGCAGACACCCCGACCGATACGGCAGTGACCCAGAAAACAACAAATCCACCAAACGGAACCTGCTGGTACTATTGGCGGGGAAACGACAGGCCTGGAACTGCATACTACCCTATCGCGGGATGCCTACGACTCAGAACCAGCGACAGGGAAACGCATAGCTGTGGAAGTAGGCGGGCTTCGCTGTTAAGGATAATATCTCCAACCGCCTATTCATCACCAGCAGAGACCACCGGACTCCTTTCCTGGCTGATACAGACGACTGCATATACACCATCACCAACATAATGCGACGAAATACACCCATAGTATGCAATATGTATGCAGCTAACGGCTCATCCATATCCACATTCGGGTACCACCTCGGAACACGACGTCCTTACGCATAGGTGGCCGACATTCCCAAGGCAATAATCGGAGCGGATTTCCTCCCACATTTTAAGCTTTCAGTAAACCTTACGTCCAAAACTCTTATGGACACCATCCTTAACATACCCATCCACGGCACTATAAAACACTCCATAGCCTACCTCTCCAATATCCCATACAAGGACATTGGCATATTCCACCACATAGAGATGACGGGAGCTCCGGTAACCTCCAAAGCAAGAAAGCTTTACCCTGGAGCATGCGCGAAGGTTAAGGAGGAATTTAACGAAATGCTAACAGAGAGGATATTCCGGCCTTCCAAATCACTCTAGGCTTCACCATTACACATTGTTCGGAAACTAGACGGCTCGATCTGACCATGCGAAGACTATAGGGCGCTGAACAAGTTCCCCATATCCAGGATCAACACCCTACTACATGAAACCAACATCTACTCCACACTGGGCATACCAAAATCCACCATCAACACACTTTTCGGTCTATTTGAATATATTCGAATGGGTTTTGGACTCAGGAATGCTGCTCGCTGTATCCCCGTACAGCCTCTCCGCCAGACGCACACGCGCCACTACCTCAACCAGCTCCAACACAACTACACAACCCATAGCAGACAGCTCTCACAATCACCCGGCCCCAGGAAGACTGACCACGGCCCCGACGACCTCCATCGAAGGTGACCGCAAGGATATCGTCTAGGACCTCTATGCGGAGGTCTTGATACCCAGCTTCGTATCAGGCGTCGGTAAAAGAAACCTTAGCCTCCATCTTTGCCACAAGCTGCGAAACACACATCCGCCGCCTCAACTCAAAGCCGCTCTTCAGGATCTCCATGCAATCACCGCCGTCAACACATCTTCTTTCCGCAGCTTTTCAGACACCTGGGCACAACAACCAGAAGTAGTCCCCACTTCACTGTGATCCTTGAAGAACAGTTTACACTGACTCACAGCACACCACTACAAACACCTCAACGCATTCTCAGCCACCTCAAGACCATCGGCACCATCGCTCACTCCAGTGTCTACACAGCAACACGCTCAACCGGCCACTCCAGCTTCTTCAACGGTCACCTCAGGTACTACCCAACCGGAGATCGCGCATGAAGTCGTTGAAGCTCCCACGGACATCATCCAGCCAGAACAGGTCCGACGCAACCTCGAGCTTTTCGAGACATACACGAGGAACAACCCCTTGGAACATGAGTGGCCACAGCTTCCGCCGTTACCCCGCTAAATCACGCTTGCCCTCCACACCTTCTGCACAGAATTGACTACGACCAAAGTACCACCTCTCAGCGCCACCGCTGCCAGCCACACCACTGCCGGCACAACAGTCCCTCTCGCTGATGGAACTCGCCGCCCTCGCTCGCCAAATCACGACAGTGGGAGGCAAGGAAAGAGTATTTCCGTCAGTATGGATATTGCTAGGCCTCTCCAGCACTTCGGTGCGTAGTTGAATTTATGGCAATAAAGATTTCCTCCTTTATTTTCTCCCTTTAACCCCCAGGTCTGAGTCAGGGCTATGATCATGGGAGCTCGAATAACATCTCTTGTTTCGCTCCCGGCTTCTGCAGCAGCACTTTAACAACCGTAACGATCGGGTGTTACTGCGGAACCCCGCTACTTCCTATCAGTTTCCTTCCAACTTTCTCCTTAGATCCCCTCCCAAAAAGAGAGGGACAGTCAATGCAACTCACTCGATCAAGCAACACCTCTCCTGCAATACCGCACGATGATGCCTCTCAAGTGTAAGTGTAAACTCGTGTTATTCATTCTCCCTCCTTACCTTCCTCAAGGATAGAGTGACAGTGTCCTAAGATGACGATGCCGTTCTCATCTTCGAGCTCATCAGGGTAACTCCTGACAACGTCTCTCGATGCAGATGTGTGGAGCCTGCTAAAGCACCAGGATTTCACTGGCAATCTAACAACCAGTTGACGATCCCGTCCTGATCTCGAGCTCATCGGGTTAATACCCTGACAGCGTGTCTCGATGCGGATGTGTGGAGCCTGCTAAAGCACCAAGATTTCACTGGCAATCTTACAACCAGTTGACGATCCCGTCCTGATCTCGAGCTCATCGGGTTAATACCCTGACAGCGTGTCTCGATGCAGATGTGTGGAGCCTGCTAAAGCACCAAGATTTCACTGGCAATCTTACAACCAGTTGACGATCCCGTCCTGATCTCGAGCTCATCGGGTTAATACCCTGACAGCGTGTCTCGATGCAGATGTGTGGAGCCTGCTAAAGCACCAAGATTTCACTGGCAATCTTACAACCAGTTGACGATCCCGTCCTGATCTCGAGCTCATCGGGTTAATACCCTGACAGCGTGTCTCGATGCAGATCTGTGGAACCAACTGAGGCAAGGGCATCCCGCTCTCCTTTGTGAAACCTTTAAGTGCTAGATTCGGACACGCAGCTAGAACGTCTACGTCCTGCCAGAGGACTTCAACAGAAATAAAATATAACTTTCTTACATGAGGGGTATTAGAAGGTTTTGGCATCCAGAAACTTCAGTGCATACATTTATAGGATTAGAATAAACGTTATTCAAAGATTCTGACATTCAGATGTTTTCATTACACACACACATCTGAAGTATTTGACAAATGACAATTAAAGAAACAAATATAACAGGGTCGATTGTTGCTTTTTAAACTCCTGTATTCTTTTACTGAAGTGTTATATATCAACTTCGTTGTTAGTTATCTATCATCATAGCCATATATGTATATTCCTTGCAATAAAATGTAAGGGGCTTTTGTTTTTATAATTTGTGGAGCACAGCAACTGTTTACATTCTGTATAGTAACAACAACTATTTTTTTCTCCTCCCTGGCATTCTCAACTAAAAGTCAAGGCCTTCTTCCCAAGCATGTTGTTTTATAACTCCAACATTCCTATTCAAGCACAAGGGCTTTGTAAATACTTTTTAATATTATAGTAGTTAATGAAATGAAATTAGAAAGTGATTTATGATAGCCCTATGTCCAGATCAAACTGGGCCTGCTGCCCGCCTACCTACTTACCTGCCTACTTACTCTATTCTATCTATGTATCTGCACTTACTTACTCTATTCTATCTATATATGTGCACTTACTCTATTCCATCTATGTATGTGTACTTACTTACTCTATTCTATCTATATATGTGCACTTACTCTATTCCATCTATGTATCTGCACTTACTTACTCTATTCTATCTATATATGTGCACTTACTCTATTCTATCTATGTATGTGTACTTACTTACTCTATTCCATCTATGTATCTGCACTTACTTACTCTATTCTATCTATATATGTGCACTTACTCTATTCCATCTATGTATGTGTACTTACTTACTCTATTCTATCTATGTATGTGTACTTACTTACTCTATTCTATCTATGTATGTGTACTTACTTACTCTATTCCATCTATGTATCTGCACTTACTTACTCTATTCTATCTATATATGTGCACTTACTCTATTCCATCTATGTATGTGTACTTACTTACTCTATTCTATCTATATATGTGCACTTACTCTATTCCATCTATGTATCTGCACTTACTTACTCTATTCTATCTATATATGTGCACTTACTCTATTCTATCTATGTATGTGTACTTACTTACTCTATTCCATCTATGTATCTGCACTTACTTACTCTATTCTATCTATATATGTGCACTTACTCTATTCCATCTATGTATGTGTACTTACTTACTCTATTCTATCTATGTATGTGTACTTACTTACTCTATTCTATCTATATATGTGTACTTACTTACTCTATTCTATCTATGTATGTGTACTTACTTACTCTATTATATCTATATATGTGTACTTACTTACTCTATTATATCTATATATGTGTACTTACTTACTCTATTCTATCTATGTATGTGTACTTACTTACTCTATTATATCTATGTATGTGTACTTACTTACTCTATTGTATCTATATATGTGTACTTACTTACTCTATTATATCTATATATGTGTACTTACTTACTCTATTATATCTATGTATGTGTACTTACTTACTCTATTGTATCTATATATGTGTACTTACTTACTCTATTATATCTATATATGTGTACTTACTTACTCTATTCTATCTATGTATGTGTACTTACTTACTCTATTATATCTATATATGTGTACTTACTTACTCTATTATATCTATATATGTGTACTTACTTACTCTATTCTATCTATGTATGTGTACTTACTTACTCTATTATATCTATATATGTGTACTTACTTACTCTATTATATCTATATATGTGTACTTACTTACTCTATTATATCTATATATGTGTACTTACTTACTCTATTCTATCTATGTATGTGTACTTACTTACTCTATTATATCTATATATGTGTACTTACTTACTCTATTATATCTATGTATGTGTACTTACTTACTCTATTATATCTATGTATGTGTACTTACTTACTCTATTATATCTATGTATGTGTACTTACTTACTCTATTATATCTATGTATGTGTACTTACTTACTCTATTATATCTATGTATGTGTACTTACTTACTCTATTATATCTATGTATGTGTACTTACTTACTCTATTATATCTATGTATGTGTACTTACTTACTCTATTATATCTATGTATGTGTACTTACTTACTATTGTATCTATGTATGTGTACTTACTTACTCTATTCTATCTATGTATGTGTACTTACTTACTCTATTATATCTATGTATGTGTACTTACTTACTATTGTATCTATGTATGTGTACTTACTTACTATTCTATCTATGTATGTGTACTTACTTACTATTGTATCTATGTATGTGTACTTACTTACTATTCTATCTATGTATGTGTACTTACTTACTATTGTATCTATGTATGTGTACTTACTTACTATTGTATCTATGTATGTGTACTTACTTACTATTCTATCTATGTATGTGTACTTACTTACTATTGTATCTATGTATGTGTACTTACTTACTATTATATCTATGTATGTGTACTTACTTACTATTGTATCTATGTATGTGTACTTACTTACTATTATATCTATGTATGTGTACTTACTTACTCTATTATATCTATGTATGTGTACTTACTTACTCTATTATATCTATGTATGTGTACTTACTTACTATTATATCTATGTATGTGTACTTACTTACTATTATATCTATGTATGTGTACTTACTTACTATTATATCTATGTATGTGTACTTACTTACTCTATTATATCTATGTATGTGTACTTACTTACTCTATTATATCTATGTATGTGTACTTACTTACTATTCTATCTATGTATGTGTACTTACTTACTATTGTATCTATGTATGTGTACTTACTTACTATTCTATCTATGTATGTGTACTTACTTACTATTCTATCTATGTATGTGTACTTACTTACTCTATTCTATCTATGTATGTGTACTTACTTACTCTATTATATCTATGTATGTGTACTTACTTACTATTCTATCTATGTATGTGTACTTACTTACTATTATATCTATGTATGTGTACTTACTTACTATTGTATCTATGTATGTGTACTTACTTACTATTCTATCTATGTATGTGTACTTACTTACTCTATTATATCTATGTATGTGTACTTACTTACTATTCTATCTATGTATGTGTACTTACTTACTATTGTATCTATGTATGTGTACTTACTTACTATTCTATCTATGTATGTGTACTTACTTACTATTCTATCTATGTATGTGTACTTACTTACTCTATTCTATCTATGTATGTGTACTTACTTACTCTATTATATCTATGTATGTGTACTTACTTACTATTCTATCTATGTATGTGTACTTACTTACTATTGTATCTATGTATGTGTACTTACTTACTATTGTATCTATGTATGTGTACTTACTTACTATTGTATCTATGTATGTGTACTTACTTACTATTATATCTATGTATGTGTACTTACTTACTCTATTATATCTATGTATGTGTACTTACTTACTCTATTCTATCTATGTATGTGTACTTACTTACTATTGTATCTATGTATGTGTACTTACTTACTCTATTCTATCTATGTATGTGTACTTACTTACTCTATTATATCTATGTATGTGTACTTACTTACTATTCTATCTATGTATGTGTACTTACTTACTATTGTATCTATGTATGTGTACTTACTTACTATTGTATCTATGTATGTGTACTTACTTACTATTGTATCTATGTATGTGTACTTACTTACTATTCTATCTATGTATGTGTACTTACTTACTATTGTATCTATGTATGTGTACTTACTTACTATTGTATCTATGTATGTGTACTTACTTACTATTATATCTATGTATGTGTACTTACTTACTCTATTATATCTATGTATGTGTACTTACTTACTATTGTATCTATGTATGTGTACTTACTTACTATTCTATCTATGTATGTGTACTTACTTACTATTGTATCTATGTATGTGTACTTACTTACTCTATTCTATCTATGTATGTGTACTTACTTACTCTATTATATCTATGTATGTGTACTTACTTACTATTCTATCTATGTATGTGTACTTACTTACTATTGTATCTATGTATGTGTACTTACTTACTATTGTATCTATGTATGTGTACTTACTTACTATTGTATCTATGTATGTGTACTTACTTACTATTATATCTATGTATGTGTACTTACTTACTCTATTATATCTATGTATGTGTACTTACTTACTATTCTATCTATGTATGTGTACTTACTTACTATTGTATCTATGTATGTGTACTTACTTACTCTATTGTATCTATGTATGTGTACTTACTTACTCTATTATATCTATGTATGTGTACTTACTTACTCTATTATATCTATGTATGTGTACTTACTTACTCTATTATATCTATGTATGTGTACTTACTTACTCTATTCTATCTATGTATGTGTACTTACTTACTCTATTATATCTATGTATGTGTACTTACTTACTCTATTGTATCTATGTATGTGTACTTACTTACTCTATTATATCTATGTATGTGTACTTACTTACTCTATTATATCTATGTATGTGTACTTACTTACTCTATTCTATCTATGTATGTGTACTTACTTACTCTATTATATCTATGTATGTGTACTTACTTACTCTATTGTATCTATGTATGTGTACTTACTTACTCTATTATATCTATGTATGTGTACTTACTTACTCTATTCTATCTATGTATGTGTACTTACTTACTCTATTATATCTATGTATGTGTACTTACTTACTCTATTATATCTATGTATGTGTACTTACTTACTATTGTATCTATGTATGTGTACTTACTTACTATTATATCTATGTATGTGTACTTACTTACTATTGTATCTATGTATGTGTACTTACTTACTATTCTATCTATGTATGTGTACTTACTTACTATTCTATCTATGTATGTGTACTTACTTACTCTATTATATCTATGTATGTGTACTTACTTACTATTGTATCTATATATGTGTACTTACTTACTATTCTATCTATGTATGTGTACTTACTTACTATTCTATCTATGTATGTGTACTTACTTACTCTATTATATCTATGTATGTGTACTTACTTACTATTCTATCTATGTATGTGTACTTACTTACTATTCTATCTATGTATGTGTACTTACTTACTATTGTATCTATGTATGTGTACTTACTTACTATTCTATCTATGTATGTGTACTTACTTACTATTCTATCTATGTATGTGTACTTACTTACTATTCTATCTATGTATGTGTACTTACTTACTATTCTATCTATATATGTGTACTTACTTACTATTCTATCTATGTATGTGTACTTACTTACTATTCTATCTATGTATGTGTACTTACTTACTCTATTATATCTATGTATGTGTACTTACTTACTATTCTATCTATGTATGTGTACTTACTTACTATTGTATCTATGTATGTGTACTTACTTACTCTATTATATCTATGTATGTGTACTTACTTACTATTCTATCTATGTATGTGTACTTACTTACTATTCTATCTATGTATGTGTACTTACTTACTCTATTATATCTATGTATGTGTACTTACTTACTATTCTATCTATGTATGTGTACTTACTTACTATTCTATCTATGTATGTGTACTTACTTACTATAGTATCTATGTATGTGTACTTACTTACTATTGTATCTATATATGTGTACTTACTTACTATTCTATCTATGTATGTGTACTTACTTACTCTATTATATCTATGTATGTGTACTTACTTACTATTGTATCTATATATGTGTACTTACTTACTCTATTGTATCTATGTATGTGTACTTACTTACTCTATTATATCTATGTATGTGTACTTACTTACTCTATTGTATCTATGTATGTGTACTTACTTACTCTATTATATCTATGTATGTGTACTTACTTACTATTGTATCTATGTATGTGTACTTACTTACTATTGTATCTATGTATGTGTACTTACTTACTATTCTATCTATGTATGTGTACTTACTTACTCTATTATATCTATGTATGTGTACTTACTTACTATTGTATCTATGTATGTGTACTTACTTACTATTCTATCTATGTATGTGTACTTACTTACTCTATTCTATCTATGTATGTGTACTTACTTACTCTATTCTATCTATGTATGTGTACTTACTTACTCTATTATATCTATATATGTGTACTTACTTACTCTATTATATCTATATATGTGTACTTACTTACTCTATTATATCTATATATGTGTACTTACTTACTCTATTATATCTATATATGTGTACTTACTTACTCTATTATATCTATATATGTGTACTTACTTACTCTATTATATCTATATATGTGTACTTACTTACTCTATTATATCTATGTATGTGTACTTACTTACTCTATTATATCTATGTATGTGTACTTACTTACTCTATTATATCTATATATGTGTACTTACTTACTCTATTATATCTATGTATGTGTACTTACTTACTCTATTATATCTATGTATGTGTACTTACTTACTCTATTATATCTATGTATGTGTACTTACTTACTATTGTATCAATGTATGTGTACTTACTTACTCTATTATATCTATATATGTGTACTTACTTACTCTATTATATCTATGTATGTGTACTTACTTACTCTATTATATCTATGTATGTGTACTTACTTACTCTATTATATCTATGTATGTGTACTTACTTACTCTATTCTATCTATGTATGTGTACTTACTTACTATTCTATCTATGTATGTGTACTTACTTACTATTCTATCTATGTATGTGTACTTACTTACTCTATTATATCTATATATGTGTACTTACTTACTCTATTATATCTATATATGTGTACTTACTTACTCTATTATATCTATATATGTGTACTTACTTACTCTATTATATCTATATATGTGTACTTACTTACTCTATTATATCTATATATGTGTACTTACTTACTCTATTATATCTATGTATGTGTACTTACTTACTCTATTATATCTATGTATGTGTACTTACTTACTCTATTATATCTATATATGTGTACTTACTTACTCTATTATATCTATGTATGTGTACTTACTTACTATTCTATCTATGTATGTGTACTTACTTACTATTGTATCTATGTATGTGTACTTACTTACTATTGTATCTATGTATGTGTACTTACTTACTCTATTATATCTATGTATGTGTACTTACTTACTATTGTATCTATGTATGTGTACTTACTTACTCTATTATATCTATATATGTGTACTTACTTACTCTATTATATCTATGTATGTGTACTTACTTACTATTCTATCTATGTATGTGTACTTACTTACTATTGTATCTATGTATGTGTACTTACTTACTATTGTATCTATGTATGTGTACTTACTTACTCTATTATATCTATGTATGTGTACTTACTTACTATTGTATCTATGTATGTGTACTTACTTACTATTGTATCTATGTATGTGTACTTACTTACTCTATTATATCTATGTATGTGTACTTACTTACTCTATTATATCTATGTATGTGTACTTACTTACTCTATTATATCTATGTATGTGTACTTACTTACTCTATTATATCTATGTATGTGTACTTACTTACTATTGTATCTATGTATGTGTACTTACTTACTCTATTCTATCTATGTATGTGTACTTACTTACTCTATTGTATCTATGTATGTGTACTTACTTACTCTATTATATCTATGTATGTGTACTTACTTACTCTATTATATCTATGTATGTGTACTTACTTACTATTGTATCTATGTATGTGTACTTACTTACTCTATTATATCTATGTATGTGTACTTACTTACTATTGTATCTATGTATGTGTACTTACTTACTCTATTATATCTATGTATGTGTACTTACTTACTATTGTATCTATGTATGTGTACTTACTTACTATTGTATCTATGTATGTGTACTTACTTACTATTGTATCTATGTATGTGTACTTACTTACTCTATTGTATCTATGTATGTGTACTTACTTACTCTATTATATCTATGTATGTGTACTTACTTACTATTGTATCTATGTATGTGTACTTACTTACTATTGTATCTATGTATGTGTACTTACTTACTCTATTGTATCTATGTATGTGTACTTACTTACTCTATTATATCTATGTATGTGTACTTACTTACTCTATTATATCTATGTATGTGTACTTACTTACTCTATTATATCTATATATGTGTACTTACTTACTCTATTATATCTATATATGTGTACTTACTTACTCTATTATATCTATATATGTGTACTTACTTACTATTATATCTATATATGTGTACTTACTTACTCTATTATATCTATATATGTGTACTTACTTACTCTATTATATCTATATATGTGTACTTACTTACTCTATTATATCTATATATGTGTACTTACTTACTCTATTATATCTATATATGTGTACTTACTTACTCTATTATATCTATATATGTGTACTTACTTACTCTATTATATCTATGTATGTGTACTTACTTACTCTATTATATCTATGTATGTGTACTTACTTACTCTATTATATCTATGTATGTGTACTTACTTACTCTATTATATCTATGTATGTGTACTTACTTACTCTATTATATCTATGTATGTGTACTTACTTACTCTATTATATCTATGTATGTGTACTTACTTACTATTCTATCTATGTATGTGTACTTACTTACTATTGTATCTATGTATGTGTACTTACTTACTCTATTATATCTATGTATGTGTACTTACTTACTATTCTATCTATGTATGTGTACTTACTTACTATTGTATCTATGTATGTGTACTTACTTACTATTCTATCTATGTATGTGTACTTACTTACTCTATTATATCTATGTATGTGTACTTACTTACTATTCTATCTATGTATGTGTACTTACTTACTATTCTATCTATGTATGTGTACTTACTTACTATTCTATCTATATATGTGTACTTACTTACTATTCTATCTATGTATGTGTACTTACTTACTATTCTATCTATATATGTGTACTTACTTACTATTCTATCTATGTATGTGTACTTACTTACTATTGTATCTATGTATGTGTACTTACTTACTATTCTATCTATGTATGTGTACTTACTTACTATTCTATCTATATATGTGTACTTACTTACTATTCTATCTATGTATGTGTACTTACTTACTATTGTATCTATGTATGTGTACTTACTTACTATTCTATCTATGTATGTGTACTTACTTACTATTATATCTATGTATGTGTACTTACTTACTATTCTATCTATGTATGTGTACTTACTTACTATTCTATCTATGTATGTGTACTTACTTACTATTCTATCTATGTATGTGTACTTACTTACTATTCTATCTATGTATGTGTACTTACTTACTATTCTATCTATGTATGTGTACTTACTTACTATTCTATCTATGTATGTGTACTTACTTACTATTCTATCTATGTATGTGTACTTACTTACTCTATTATATCTATGTATGTGTACTTACTTACTCTATTCTATCTATGTATGTGTACTTACTTACTCTATTATATCTATATATGTGTACTTACTTACTCTATTCTATCTATGTATGTGTACTTACTTACTCTATTATATCTATGTATGTGTACTTACTTACTCTATTATATCTATATATGTGTACTTACTTACTCTATTATATCTATATATGTGTACTTACTTACTCTATTATATCTATGTATGTGTACTTACTTACTCTATTATATCTATATATGTGTACTTACTTACTCTATTCTATCTATGTATGTGTACTTACTTACTCTATTATATCTATGTATGTGTACTTACTTACTCTATTATATCTATATATGTGTACTTACTTACTCTATTATATCTATGTATGTGTACTTACTTACTCTATTGTATCTATATATGTGTACTTACTTACTATTCTATCTATGTATGTGTACTTACTTACTATTCTATCTATGTATGTGTACTTACTTACTATTCTATCTATGTATGTGTACTTACTTACTCTATTATATCTATATATGTGTACTTACTTACTCTATTATATCTATATATGTGTACTTACTTACTCTATGATATCTATGTATGTGTACTTACTTACTCTATTATATCTATGTATGTGTACTTACTTACT
The DNA here is from genome assembly GCA_030765065.1 of Deroplatys truncata. Classification (NCBI taxonomy): domain Eukaryota; kingdom Metazoa; phylum Arthropoda; class Insecta; order Mantodea; family Mantidae; genus Deroplatys; species Deroplatys truncata. Next base: position 311,068,905 of record CM060975.1, on the reverse strand, counting down.
CTATTCTATCTATGTATGTGTACTTACTTACTCTATTATATCTATGTATGTGTACTTACTTACTCTATTATATCTATGTATGTGTACTTACTTACTCTATTATATCTATGTATGTGTACTTACTTACTCTATTATATCTATATATGTGTACTTACTTACTCTATTATATCTATGTATGTGTACTTACTTACTCTATGATATCTATGTATGTGTACTTACTTACTCTATTCTATCTATGTATGTGTACTTACTTACTCTATTCTATCTATGTATGTGTACTTACTTACTCTATTATATCTATGTATGTGTACTTACTTACTCTATTATATCTATGTATGTGTACTTACTTACTCTATTCTATCTATGTATGTGTACTTACTTACTCTATTCTATCTATGTATGTGTACTTACTTACTCTATTATATCTATGTATGTGTACTTACTTACTCTATTATATCTATGTATGTGTACTTACTTACTCTATTATATCTATGTATGTGTACTTACTTACTCTATTATATCTATATATGTGTACTTACTTACTCTATGATATCTATGTATGTGTACTTACTTACTCTATGATATCTATGTATGTGTACTTACTTACTCTATGATATCTATGTATGTGTACTTACTTACTCTATGATATCTATATATGTGTACTTACTTACTCTATGATATCTATGTATGTGTACTTACTTACTCTATGATATCTATGTATGTGTACTTACTTACTCTATTCTATCTATGTATGTGTACTTACTTACTCTATTATATCTATGTATGTGTACTTACTTACTATTCTATCTATGTATGTGTACTTACTTACTCTATTCTATCTATGTATGTGTACTTACTTACTATTCTATCTATATATGTGTACTTACTTACTCTATTCTATCTATGTATGTGTACTTACTTACTCTATTCTATCTATGTATGTGTACTTACTTACTATTCTATCTATGTATGTGTACTTACTTACTCTATTGTATCTATGTATGTGTACTTACTTACTATTCTATCTATATATGTGTACTTACTTACTATTCTATCTATGTATGTGTACTTACTTACTATTCTATCTATATATGTGTACTTACTTACTATTCTATCTATGTATGTGTACTTACTTACTATTCTATCTATATATGTGTACTTACTTACTATTCTATCTATGTATGTGTACTTACTTACTCTATTCTATCTATGTATGTGTACTTACTTACTATTCTATCTATATATGTGTACTTACTTACTATTCTATCTATGTATGTGTACTTACTTACTATTCTATCTATGTATGTGTACTTACTTACTATTCTATCTATATATGTGTACTTACTTACTATTCTATCTATGTATGTGTACTTACTTACTATTCTATCTATGTATGTGTACTTACTTACTATTCTATCTATGTATGTGTACTTACTTACTATTCTATCTATGTATGTGTACTTACTTACTCTATTCTATCTATGTATGTGTACTTACTTACTCTATGATATCTATGTATGTGTACTTACTTACTCTATTCTATCTATATATGTGTACTTACTTACTCTATTATATCTATGTATGTGTACTTACTTACTCTATTCTATCTATGTATGTGTACTTACTTACTATTATATCTATATATGTGTACTTACTTACTCTATTCTATCTATGTATGTGTACTTACTTACTCTATTCTATCTATGTATGTGTACTTACTTACTATTCTATCTATGTATGTGTACTTACTTACTATTATATCTATGTATGTGTACTTACTTACTCTATTATATCTATGTATGTGTACTTACTTACTCTATTCTATCTATATATGTGTACTTACTTACTATTCTATCTATGTATGTGTACTTACTTACTCTATTATATCTATGTATGTGTACTTACTTACTCTATTATATCTATATATGTGTACTTACTTACTATTCTATCTATGTATGTGTACTTACTTACTCTATTATATCTATATATGTGTACTTACTTACTATTCTATCTATGTATGTGTACTTACTTACTATTATATCTATGTATGTGTACTTACTTACTCTATTATATCTATATATGTGTACTTACTTACTATTATATCTATGTATGTGTACTTACTTACTCTATTATATCTATATATGTGTACTTACTTACTCTATTATATCTATGTATGTGTACTTACTTACTATTATATCTATGTATGTGTACTTACTTACTCTATTGTATCTATGTATGTGTACTTACTTACTATTGTATCTATGTATGTGTACTTACTTACTATTGTATCTATATATGTGTACTTACTTACTATTCTATCTATATATGTGTACTTACTTACTATTGTATCTATGTATGTGTACTTACTTACTATTGTATCTATATATGTGTACTTACTTACTATTGTATCTATATATGTGTACTTACTTACTATTCTATCTATGTATGTGTACTTACTTACTATTATATCTATATATGTGTACTTACTTACTATTGTATCTATATATGTGTACTTACTTACTATTATATCTATATATGTGTACTTACTTACTATTCTATCTATATATGTGTACTTACTTACTATTCTATCTATATATGTGTACTTACTTACTATTCTATCTATATATGTGTACTTACTTACTATTCTATCTATATATGTGTACTTACTTACTATTCTATCTATGTATGTGTACTTACTTACTATTCTATCTATGTATGTGTACTTACTTACTATTCTATCTATGTATGTGTACTTACTTACTATTATATCTATGTATGTGTACTACTTACTATTATATCTATTATGTGTAACTTACTTACTATTCTATCTATGTAAGTGTACTTACTATTATATCTATGTATGTGTACTTACTTACTATTATATCTATGTATGTGTACTTACTTACTATTCTATCTATGTATGTGTACTTACTTACTATTATATCTATGTATGTGTACTTACTTACTATTGTATCTATATATGTGTACTTACTTACTATTATATCTATGTATGTGTACTTACTTACTATTATATCTATGTATGTGTACTTACTTACTATTATATCTATGTATGTGTACTTACTTACTATTATATCTATGTATGTGTACTTACTTACTATTATATCTATGTATGTGTACTTACTTACTATTATATCTATGTATGTGTACTTACTTACTATTTTATCTATGTATGTGTACTTACTTACTATTATATCTATGTATGTGTACTTACTTACTATTATATCTATATATGTGTACTTACTTACTATTATATCTATGTATGTGTACTTACTTACTATTATATCTATATATGTGTACTTACTTACTATTCTATCTATGTATGTGTACTTACTTACTATTGTATCTATGTATGTGTACTTACTTACTCTATTCTATCTATGTATGTGTACTTACTTACTCTATTATATCTATATATGTGTACTTACTTACTATTGTATCTATGTATGTGTACTTACTTACTATTCTATCTATGTATGTGTACTTACTTACTATTCTATCTATGTATGTGTACTTACTTACTATTCTATCTATATATGTGTACTTACTTACTATTATATCTATGTATGTGTACTTACTTACTATTATATCTATATATGTGTACTTACTTACTATTCTATCTATGTATGTGTACTTACTTACTATTGTATCTATGTATGTGTACTTACTTACTCTATTCTATCTATGTATGTGTACTTACTTACTCTATTATATCTATATATGTGTACTTACTTACTATTGTATCTATGTATGTGTACTTACTTACTATTCTATCTATGTATGTGTACTTACTTACTATTCTATCTATATATGTGTACTTACTTACTATTGTATCTATATATGTGTACTTACTTACTATTCTATCTATATATGTGTACTTACTTACTATTGTATCTATATATGTGTACTTACTTACTATTCTATCTATGTATGTGTACTTACTTACTATTGTATCTATGTATGTGTACTTACTTACTATTCTATCTATGTATGTGTACTTACTTACTATTCTATCTATGTATGTGTACTTACTTACTATTCTATCTATATATGTGTACTTACTTACTATTCTATCTATGTATGTGTACTTACTTACTATTGTATCTATGTATGTGTACTTACTTACTCTATTATATCTATGTATGTGTACTTACTTACTATTGTATCTATGTATGTGCACTTACTTACTATTCTATCTATGTATGTGTACTTACTTACTATTCTATCTATGTATGTGTACTTACTTACTATTGTATCTATGTATGTGTACTTACTTACTATTCTATCTATGTATGTGTACTTTACTATTCTTATCTATGTATGTGTACTTACTTACTATTGTATCTATGTATGTGTACTTACTTACTATTCTATCTATGTATGTGTACTTACTTACTATTGTATCTATGTATGTGTACTTACTTACTATTCTATCTATGTATGTGTACTTACTTACTATTCTATCTATGTATGTGTACTTACTTACTATTCTATCTATGTATGTGTACTTACTTACTATTGTATCTATGTATGTGTACTTACTTACTATTCTATCTATGTATGTGTACTTACTTACTATTCTATCTATGTATGTGTACTTACTTACTATTCTATCTATGTATGTGTACTTACTTACTATTGTATCTATGTATGTGTACTTACTTACTCTATTATATCTATGTATGTGTAACTTACTTACTATTGTATCTATATATGTGTACTTACTTACTCTATTTATCTATGTATGTGTACTTACTTACTATTCTATCTATGTATGTGTACTTACTTACTCTATTATATCTATATATGTTACTTACTTACTCTATTATATCTATGTATGTGTACTTACTTACTATTGCTATCTATGTATGTGTACTTACTTACTATTGTATCTATGTATGTGTACTTACTTACTATTCTATCTATGTATGTGTACTTACTTACTATTGTATCTATGTATGTGTACTTACTTACTCTATTATATCTATGTATGTGTACTTACTTACTATTGTATCTATGTATGTGTACTTACTTACTCTATTATATCTATGTATGTGTACTTACTTACTATTGTATCTATGTATGTGTACTTACTTACTATTCTATCTATGTATGTGTACTTACTTACTATTGTATCTATGTATGTGTACTTACTTACTCTATTATATCTATGTATGTGTACTTACTTACTATTCTATCTATGTATGTGTACTTACTTACTCTATTATATCTATATATGTGTACTTACTTACTCTATTATATCTATGTATGTGTACTTACTTACTATTCTATCTATGTATGTGTACTTACTTACTATTGTATCTATGTATGTGTACTTACTTACTATTCTATCTATGTATGTGTACTTACTTACTATTGTATCTATGTATGTGTTACTTACTTACTCTATTATATCTATGTATGTGTACTTACTTACTATTGTATCTATGTATGTGTACTTACTTACTCTATTATATCTATGTATGTGTACTTACTTACTATTGTATCTATGTATGTGTACTTACTTACTATTCTATCTATGTATGTGTACTTACTTACTATTGTATCTATGTATGTGTACTTACTTACTCTATTATATCTATGTATGTGTACTTACTTACTATTGTATCTATATATGTGTACTTACTTACTCTATTATATCTATGTATGTGTACTTACTTACTATTCTATCTATGTATGTGTACTTACTTACTCTATTATATCTATATATGTGTACTTACTTACTCTATTATATCTATGTATGTGTACTTACTTACTATTCTATCTATGTATGTGTACTTACTTACTATTGTATCTATGTATGTGTACTTACTTACTATTCTATCTATGTATGTGTACTTACTTACTATTCTATCTATGTATGTGTACTTACTTACTATTCTATCTATGTATGTGTACTTACTTACTATTCTATCTATGTATGTGTACTTACTTACTCTATTATATCTATATATGTGTACTTACTTACTCTATTATATCTATGTATGTGTACTTACTTACTCTATTATATCTATGTATGTGTACTTACTTACTATTCTATCTATGTATGTGTACTTACTTACTATTGTATCTATATATGTGTACTTACTTACTCTATTATATCTATGTATGTGTACTTACTTACTATTGTATCTATATATGTGTACTTACTTACTCTATTATATCTATGTATGTGTACTTACTTACTATTCTATCTATGTATGTGTACTTACTTACTCTATTATATCTATATATGTGTACTTACTTACTATTCTATCTATGTATGTGTACTTACTTACTATTGTATCTATGTATGTGTACTTACTTACTATTATATCTATGTATGTGTACTTACTTACTCTATTATATCTATGTATGTGTACTTACTTACTCTATTCTATCTATATATGTGTACTTACTTACTCTATTATATCTAGATATGTGTACTTACTTACTCTATTATATCTATATATGTGTACTTACTTACTCTTTTTCTATCTATGTATGGTACTTACTTACTCTATTATATCTATGTATGTGTACTTACTTACTCTATTATATCTATGTATGTGTACTTACTTACTCTATTATATCTATGTATGTGTACTTACTTACTCTATATATCTATATATGTGTACTTACTTACTCTATTCTATCTATGTATGTGTACTTACTTACTCTATTATATCTATATATGTGTACTTACTTACTCTATTATATCTATGTATGTGTACTAAACAATGGCTTTCAAAAACGGCTATGTGCATGACAGGGATGAAAAATTGTATTAAAAGGGACTAGAACTACAAAACGTTAAACATTTCTCCTATTTAGGAGTAATGTTTAAGATGAGAGGAAAATGGAACAAGCATCTATCAGTAACTCACTATAAAGCACGAGAGCAGTTAAATGAATCCTTACGTACCCTCTCGCGGATACCGGATGTACCTGTAGATACATTAGAAAAGATGTATAACTCCATGATAAGGCCTGTTCTGTTATACGGCAGTGAAATCTGGGGATGGGAAAGAGAACAGCATGTAAATAAAACACAGGTAGAATTTTGGAAAAGAGTTCTTGGAGTTTCACAAGGCACATCAAATTCGGGGGTATTGAGGGAAGTGGGGTGTTATGAAGACACAATACACTGCAAAATAAGAGCAGTGAAGTACTGGCTAAGGCTGATGCATGGGGATAGCTCCAAACTACGATCCAAATGTTATAAATACCAGCGAGAAAACCTGTCTCCTAAGTTTTGGGCAGCTGATTTGGAAAGGGGTTTGAGGAGAATAGGAATGGGATCAGTATGGCTAAGAGCTGAAACAAATGACAAAAACATATGGAAAGGTGTTAAAAGAAGACTAAGAGACATCAACCAATAGGAAATAGAATCGGACTGTAAAATTAAACCTTCTCTAAGTCTAGCAAATGAAATAAAATTGAACTGGGGTAAAGAGGCATATATACTTAATTTAGGAAGAAAGGAAAGATCAGGAATGGCATGGTTTAGACTGGGGGGCTGGAGAGCACAGAAAATGACCGACGATTCTGGCAGGAGAATCTGCCCATTCTGTGAATTGGATGAGGACTGGGTACATATTTTGGCGGAATGTGCACAGTGGGAGAACCAGCGAACGATTAAACTCAAAGAAAAATTCTTAAGTCCCTTAAGAAAGAGATTGGCATGTTGGGATCTACTGGCTGACCAGAGGAACTGGCAAAACATGGGCAATTTTCTGGCTAAAGTGCGCGAAGCTAGGTCAAATTTGTTCAGTTAGACAAAGGTAATTTATTTCTATTTCCCTTTTTCTTGTTCCTTTTGTTGTGTTTTCTTTATCTGTTGTTTATTTTGTCACCCTATTGTATCTTAAATATGCATGTACGGTCAATGACCCATGCACTAAATACTTGTGTAATAACTTCAGTAATTTGAAACCAATAAAGATACCTTATCTATCTATCTATCTACTTACTCTATTCTATCTATATATGTGTACTTACTCTATTCTATCTATGTATGTGCAATTACTATATTCTATCTATGTATATGTACTTATTTACTCTATTCTATGTATTTCTACTTACTCTATTCTATCTATGTTAGTGCACTTACTTACTCTATTATATCTATGTATGTGTACTTACTTACTATTCTATCTATGTATATGTACTTACTTAGTTACTTAATCTATTCTATGCATGTGTACTTACTCTATTCTATCTATGTACGTGCCCTTACTCATTCTATTCTATCTACATATATGCACTTAGCTACTTTCTCTATTTCTATCTATGTATGTGCACTTACTTACTTATTCTATCCTATCTATGTTTGTGTTCTTACTTACTCTATTATATCTATGTGCGTTCTTACTTACTCTATTTTATCTATGTATGTGTGTGTTCACTAAATTGTAATTCTTCACAATCTTTGGTATTATCTTTAGACATATATTAATGGAAGAAGTGGTCTGTCCAGGTGAGAAGGAGCGAGAATGACAAAATAATGACTACGTTTGCTAATCTGGATGGAAGCTAAATTGAACACAATTTTTTTTATTATTGTTAATATTATAACCCTCTGTTTGAGATGGGCAGCGTTTATCGGTTACCAAAATTATGTTTTGACAAGCCATTCAACATAGAATTACAATGGAGCTAAAACAAGACGTAATTTCCTGCTGAAGTCCTATGGTATACAGATGGCTCTAAAATGGATAATGATTTGGGAGTTGGAATCCATGGGGAGGCACCAAGGTGTGACATATACAGAGTGTAACAATAATGAACGGCTCAAATTGCAGGACACATTCCTCACACGTAGACGAAGAAATTATGTTATATGAACTTGGGTCTGAAAACGCTTTGTTTCCATGTTACAACTAATTTTCTCCAACTCATTAATCATGGGAAACACCAAGAATAGAACGTACCAACATGCAACTCTTTCTCACAGGAGTTGTTCAGTATGCCCTCCGTGAGCATTGATACAGCATCAACCCGCCGTCGTAGTGAATCCCGGATGTGCTGATGTATCCCTGGAGTATTGCGTATGGTTTCGCAGCCTTCCATAATACGGGCACGGAGACTCTGAACGTCTGGTACAGGGCTTCAATACACAAGAGCTTTCAAATGCTCCCACAAATAAAAGTCCAGTGGGTTTAGGTCCGGGGAACGTGGAGGCCAGACAATTGGTCCACCTCTGCCTATCCATCTGTAACCGAATCTTATTTAGAAGCTGACGGACATTAACACTAAAATGAGGAGGTGCTCCATCGTGTATGAAGTACATGTTTTGTGGCACAACTATAGGCGGGCACATCTGCTAACAGATCAGATAGAACATTCTCTACGAAATTATGGTAACTTTGTCCATTGAGCCTGGGTGGAAGAACGTGAGACTACCAAACAGTAACCAACAATACCGGCTCAAACATTGACATAAAATCTTTGTTAATGACTTGCTTCAACAGTTGCGTTAGGATGGACGTCAGCTCATACATGCCGATTGTGATAATTTATAATCACATCTCGTTGAAACGACGCCTCATCTGTTAACAGCACCGTTGCACTAAAATTAGGGTTGACACTTTGTTGCATAAAGCATTCGTAGAAGCGTACCCGTGCAGGAAAATCAGCTGCTGATAGTGCCCGCACACGCTGTAAATGGTATGGATACAGCCGGACCTCGTGTAACACTCGCCAGACAGTCATGTGGTCAACATTCATTGTTACAGCTACTTGTCTTGTACTGGCACTAGGGTCGTCGTCAACTGCCGAAAGAATTGCCGCCTCCTGTTGCGGTGTCCTCGTCCTTCTAGGCTTCCCCCGGTCGCGAGTATCAAGCTGAAATGTTCCATGTTCCCTAACACGACGATTAATGGCTCCAAATGTTTTCCTGTCGGGACGCCTTCGTCCTGAAAATCTCCCCTGGCACAAACGTTGAGCGCAAGCGCCATTGCCGTCTGTTAATCCATACATCAAATGAGCATCTGTCATCTCTGCATTTGTGTACACTGCCATTGCATGAGCCAAGTCTGTGATCAACTCTACTAGTACGTAGTAACCCGTGTGCTTGGCAAGGTCGTACTGCTCACTGGAACAGTTGATGTTACCTGTAAACAAGCAATGACGTAAGTCGCATGGCAACAGGAACACTGGCAGTGCACTTACGATAATGACAACGTAACCAGACGTAACCAAGTGTGCACGTTCTCCATGATTCTAACGTTCTGAAAGAATTTAAAAAGGAGCTACCAAGCTAGCAATATTTGAATTTGTTCTGATAGTCGGACAGTACTTTAAGCAATTGCAAACTGTCAGACAACATTCAAGTAAGTCTGGGACTGCCTAAGAAACCTTATATAGCTGGTAAAACACAACAAGGTTACTCATGGGTGGGTGCCTGGACATAAGGGAATCTTAGGCACGAAAAAGCAGATACCCTTTGAAAGGAAAGGATGTGCTCTCATTTACTGCACTGGAACCAGTTTTTGGCATTCCTTTGAATAATGTTCCAAGAACCATTGCTGGGTGGATTAGTTATTCCCACCAAAGGCAATGTCTTCAATTGTAGGAACAGTAAGTGAATTATGAGTAAAATATCCTCCTCGCTTACTGAGATTGTACTAAAGTTCAACGGATCCCCAATAAACCTAAAAGATGGACTGTTGACGGAACCTTGTAGATTAAGGAAATGCCTACATACTCGTACAATGGGAATATTTAAACAATTACCAGCAGTAGGCTATGCAATGAAGAAGACCAAAGTGCTTCTCACATAATCTTTAAATGCAAAGCTTTATGTAGGAAAACATACAACCTACTGGGTATTGTAAACCCAGAGGAACACATTTCTACAAAGAATTTTGTTACAAACCTACTGCTCTTTAATGAAGGAAAGGCCTATTTAACTAAAACTATGGGCAGGAGAATAATACAACAAACCTGAAAGGTTTCAGGGTTAGAAGAAGATATAACCCACCTCAATCTTTATATAAATCAAATAAATTATTAGTATTAAATATTTTTGCTATCGGAATTTCCACCACTTTTCTTATTTAATGTGAAACTTTTTAACGTTGAGTAGATTTATATTAAGTTCTCCTTACCTTATCCATGCTGTGCACTTTGTCCACCTCTTTGCAGTCATTAACCTGTCAAGCTCATCTCCAGTCGAGGCCTAAAATACGTCCAAATCCAATGGGCTTCCTCTGACACACATTGCCCTATCTTTAGCCCCGGAGGCAACAAGTCCTTCGACTCTAGAACGGTATTTATCTGATTATTTTGCTTTGAGAACAGCTCATGTATACTGGAGAGTAGAAGGTGTGCACGCTGCAGGTGAATTATTTAATATAATTATCCTGGGTATTCAGAAAGTTCACAATAAGTTCTAGGCACAGTTCGACTCTCCTCACTGCAGTGATTCTGCTTATGGTACAGTCACCAGCGTGAAGAAACGTTTTTGTGTTATGAGCGAAGGTCTACCAGAGCAAGAGCCGAAACCCAAGCACCCTCCTAAGCCCAGCGCTGGCGCCATCCGAGTGGCCCTCCAACCGTGGGTGTTTCCCATGAGGCCAATACCTACTTTCTATAAAAAAAAATCTCCCCGTTTACGCGAGGATGCAAGTGGATAGGCGATTTAGGCGCCTCATCCCGAAAAGGGCGACTACCGAAAATCTCAGTAGTGCCGACAGCAATCTAGCATGCCGTCTACCAGCTCTCTCTCTCATGGTTGGTGCCGGAGAACATCGTGGCGTCTCACAACCCCGCCTGGGCGGAAAACCAGCCAGGCGTACCCAGTCTCCCATGGGTATCGGGAACCATTGACCCGCCGAGTCCAACCCAATCCGAACTACTCCCTATCGGGAGGGGCTCGAATGTTCGGCCCGGCGTACTTCTAGTAACGTCAGAAGTACCACGAGTGCTCAGGGACCGCAGTGCCCGCACCACGGCAGCTGGAGGGGTCGGAACCCCCCCCCTTAGATTGAAGGAACTGAGGGATTGCTACCGAGCGAGATGGCTCCGCGGTAACATGTGAGGCTCGCATTCGGGAGGTCCCGGGCTCCATTTCCGTCGACCGCCCACTCTGACCTTGGGTTTTTCGTAGTTTTCCCTGCTTGATGGCGGAATGCTGTGGTAGTTTATCATCTACTACGATTTCTTCTCCGTCACTTCCATTTCATTCCGTTTCCTTCTTATGTTTTAGGTGTGCGTCTAGGTTTCGTGGCGTATGGCGGTACCGGTCAGATGGCGAGGATGCTTGATCTAAGGAAAGAGTACTCGCCGTGGACACTTGAGGGCTGCTTGTCGTTCATCGTCCTCTCTTGATAGCTCCGGCAGTGGCACGGGTCTTCGAGTCTAAAACTGTTAGGGACTTCTGAGCGTCTCTGTTACCCCTCTGCCTGCGGCCGGTAGCCTGGTGTAGCTCCTTCACATCATCCCTTCCTCCTGGGGTTGTTAGCCACAGTAGATCTATGTAGGTTGCAGTGTGTGAGGTGTTCCCATCCGTTGTATAACCTATGAGCGATTCTTCTTCTCTAGGAATATTAATTATAAAAAAAATGCTAAATGTTTCCGCATTATCAGTTAATAGTTTAAGGACTTAACGTGTCCTCTCTTGAACGACTGGTTCTTTGTAGTCTTTTAGATGCGGCATCCTTACCTTAAGGATTTCCTTAAATTCACAGTACTGCACGGATTACGATCAAATTATTTCAGGTAAACCTAGAGTGAAGGTATTCGCTCCGTAACATTCTTGTTCTTGTTCTTTGTTGTGTATTGAAATAAAATAACACAAAAGATTCATCATAATCTTACACACTGTTTACTGTACTAATCGGTAACAAATCTCTATGGCACTGCCCCAAAATTGGTATTTAAATTCAGAACCTTCCAAGAATGCGACAAAAATATTTCAAGCAAATTCCCCAACTAAACTACCTTTTACTTGAAAACGTTTGAAACTTTTTATTTTCTCAAAAATAGCTCTAACGAATTGGATAAAATACCATATCTCCTATTTACATAACAAATAACATATATATATATATATATTGAATTTTCTGGGCATAGCCTATAATAAAGACCTGTTCAGTCGGAAGGAATGTTATATAATCCTGTATAACTAGTAAACATTAGGCGATAGACGAAAATGTATCATACAGAAAATGTACATGTCTTTAAAACAAACAACTTATCTCAAACAATTTTTTGTGGCAACTACCATTTCCGAGATATCCATTATTAATGGTTCGAATTGTTCAATACTTTGACATGCTTTTAAAGTGCGTCGATTTTCAATTGTTTCTTGCGATGTCATGGTAGCAGCTTGGAATTTTAAGGTCGTATATAGCGTCCAGTTCTTAAACATTTGACTGTCGCTGTTCCCTTTGTATCTATAACGAAATGTGTACGTTAGCTATTTCTGCAAATGTTTATTTGGATTATAATGTGGTATGTAGAAAAATAATTTTCTTCGTAAGAATATTTATATAGGCATTAATAAATGATACAGGGCAGAGAAAGGCATGTGAATATAACACATCGGATTTTTCCCCTCTGTCTCTCTCTCTCTCTCTCGACCATGCAAAGGAGCTATCGCTTAAAACCTATTGTAATCCTTGAAGGTGTTGCCCCACGTATGGGAGCCAAACTTGCAGTCGTTACAGCCCCACGTGCGATACAATGTTTCGGGTGTCCTTCGCCACACGTTTACTTTTCCGGTGGCCTTCGCCCCATGTTTAAAAATCAACTTTGTATTTTAATGTTTATTTATGTATATATGTATACTCGGCTGCGTCATTAGTAATTTGTAAAGCACGTATCTCTTAGCAGGGCTGGTGTGGCTAAAGAAAAAGGCTTACACAAATTATAATTGTACTCCACTTCCTTTATTAATTCTTCACACGATTAAATAACACTTCACTGATATATCCTACTGTAGAGCTGTGAAACTATTGTTAATTGTACTTTCAAACACGTAAACTTTTTATTATTCTCTCTGCAATGAATTTTCATGTCTCACACTGAACCGGCACCATCCCATCGGGTACGCAATCTTGTAGCGTCTGCCGCTTGAATTTGTATATTTCCTCTATTTCAAGTCTCTGATTGGCTAATTCTACTCCAATAGAATACTTTCATTTAACTTAAGCTTTTTCTAGTTTATGGTTGGCTATGTATAAACTGTTTTAAATATTACATTATTGTTCCAAGAATTATTAGTAGTCTTGATTAAACTTTATAATTTATTGTTGTCTCAAGGTTACCTCATTGTTAGCAACTTTCGGTTTCTACTTTATAATTCTGTTTGCTACGAAAAGTAGCTTGCTTCTATTCTCACAGCTCCTATATTGTCAAACTACGTAATACACACATATAACATTATTATACATACTAATATAAACATAATACAATGACTGTTACATACACTTTATATAATATATTATACACATATTGCTTTAAGGCGGGCTGTTATTATATTTTATATTATATAATTATAGTGATATCATTTAAGTGTTAAAAGTACTGCCTCATCCTCTAAACCCGTTGTACCTATAAGGAAATCTAGACACTTTCTGCAAATGTTTATCTCGATTAATATAAAGTATGTAGAAGCATAAGTTTCTGTAAGAATAGTTTGTGCAAGAGTGAGTAGAGAGAGCAATAGGAAAAGTGCTCAGTTTGGAGTGTCGCAACCCCTGCAGCGTGCACGGGTAGACCACCCTTCCACGAAGTTGCACGTTAATGCAGCTGTCTCATATACCTCGTGTCCTTATGCAACATGGCATTCTAAGAACAGTAGAAGATGATTGATTCTGTTTGGCCTCCGCCTTGGAATAGATGGCCGGTTGGTAATTATTACAACTCATGATTAATGAAGTAGGTATCTCTGTTAAGGCCACAGCTTGACGTCTCCGTATTGTTACTTTAAGTACACTTGGCTTTCTTCAATAAGTTGATAGTTTGACCCCCTGTTGGAGCGCTTACGTCTTCATCTCAATAGACACATCTTGGAAACCTTCACAACGGGTACACAAGGTGGCCTTTAACATATATCTACACATAACGTCATTATTCTCACTAAGCGGAAGCTCTCAAGTCTTTGATTCACTTAATGATCGTCTCTTGTTACACAATTGTCATCCTTGTAATAGGCACCTCCAGAAATCACTTGTGTACAGCACTAGTGTTGCCTGGTTCTGGCCTTACTCTGAGGCAGTATTTTTAACACTTAAATGATATCAGTCTAATTATTTAATATAAAATATAATAACAGCCTGTCTAAAAGCAATATGTGTATAATATAATATATAAAATGTATGTAACAGTCATGACACACACGTGTGTCTGTGAACAGCATAACTCAGAAACTAACAGTCGAATAAACGCCAAACTTGGTATTTAGGTTCAGTATCTTCCAGAGATGCGACACGAAAGTTTTCAAGAAAATCCCCCACCCCAGATTACCTTTTACATGGAACATTTTTCGAAAATTTTAATTTTCTCAAAAATGCCTCTAACGATTTTGATTAAAATATCATATGTTTAAGATACTTTCATGACAAACAAAATGTATATCTTGAATTTTCTGGGAATGTCTCCAAAAGTATGCTTCATTGTGAACGACTTTTGCATAGCTGGTAAACCATAAGAGATAGACAAAAGTTTACTACACAAAAATGTAGATTACCTTAAAATACACAATTTATGTCGTATACATTTTTTTGTTGAGTGAACCATTTTCGAGATATTGTTTGTTGTTCCCCTTAAATTTTCAATACTTATTTTCTCAAATGGGAATTCGTTATTCATTTTTTGTCTTGGATATGCAAAGAGTATTAATCTGTGGCAAAGGGAATGGTGCTGCACCTAGCAACCAGCTATTAAGAGATATGTATGTGCTTAAAGGCTACTGTATTTCTATATTGCCCTTGTAAATATATATTCCCCTTACATCTACAAGAAAATTAGCAATAAGATAGTCTGCAAATATTTATCTCGATTAACATGAAGTAGATGGAGAATAAGCGTTTGTAAAAATAGTTTGTACAAGAGTAGAGAAAGTAATATGAGTGTAACACATCAGACATTTTCTATGAGAAGGCTGAAAAACGCTGTGTAGAAGGATGTACCAACTACACCAGACGATATGAAACGACGTATTACTGCTGCCTGCTCTGAAATTTCCCCTGAAATGCTAGAACGTGTGCAGCAGACTGGAAGCGTGTATTGAAGCTGCCGGTGGTATTTTAAACACAACCTTTGAAGGGCTACTTATGAGAATCCAAAGAAGTGTTGTAATTCCCTTTTGTTTTTCTTTAGTTTGTGCTACCACAGGTTGTACAAGTGTCGGTGCGTAAAAGTCTCAAAAAAGATTTCTCGTAAACCATTTGCACTAGAATCCTGCAACAAAGACCATTGACTTTCAAATTTATCCTAAAAAATACACTTTCTCTGTATTATTAAAATCTGTTTATAAGCTAAATGTACGAGCCCGTGACTACCAATCAATGCTGTGAAAATAGCATATCAATAGCACTTTCCATTTCCGAAATATTTGTTGTGCAAGTTTTAGGTGATTCACCCTGTATAATATATAATGGATGCAGGAGAATTTGTCGTTGGTAGAGAAAGTTGTGTGAGTGTACCACATTATATATTGTTATATCTACTTCTTGTTAAGATAAACGTTTACAGAAATATTTTCATTACGTGTTTCGTTATAAGCACAAGAATGATACAAGATATTGAAGTGACAGTCAAATCTCCAAAAAGTGGGTCGTTATATGGTGGCTTTGAAATTCCAGTCTTGGCATGACATCGCGAGAAACAGACGAAGCACTGAAAAATATAAGATATTCGAAAATTAAAATCAGTAGCAAAACCAATAGTAACAAATATCTGGGAAATATTTAATGCCACAAATATGTAAATTACATAAATTATTTATTTTAACGAGATCTACATTTCTTGTATGATAGATGTTTGAAAAATGGTACATGTAAGTGGTATTAGTTTGAAATCGGAGATTTCACATTCTTGGAGGATGCTAAATTTAAATACCAAATTTGGTATTTCTAGGACATTTTGTTATGGATTATGCTGTTCACACACAAAATATTATTTTAATTCAGGGACCTTAAAACATGTAATTCCGGTGAAATTCGGTATCGAATTTTTGGGTGAAATGCAATACTTCCTCTACTCAATATAGGTAAGCAGTAGAGAAAGTAAAAAAAGAAGATAAGTAACGTTACAATATCATAATACTTTCTCTACCTTATTTTCAACCCCTAACATACAAGGCAGTTCTACTTGGCATATTTCAGCTACAAATTTGTACACTTATACTACAGCATTCAACCAAAATTATAGGCTACCCTACAACTCCCATAAGCTACTCCTAAATCATTTTCAACCCCTATGAATAAATATGCACCGTTTAATCCATCTGGTCAAAGTATAGTATAGGGTCTTTCAACAGAGTGCCCTATCTTTGAACTTAAATAAAACACGTTCTATAACGATAGAGGTTTATTTCTTTTTTATTTTGGAACATAATTAATGTCATTACGTGTGGAAGAGAACATCAGTTAAGCGACCGCCGCGACTTCGTTGGGTTGCGCGTATACGGTTGACCCAATTTTCAAAGACAGAAGAACGTAAATTAGGTCCAACTTCACGAATAACACGCGTGATTTCATTCATAAAATCATTGACTGTTTCTGGCTTGTTGACATAAATTCGAGATTTAACATAACCCCACAAGAAGTAATCCAACGGCGTTAAATCACATGACCTCGGGGGCCAGTTAACATCACCACCACGGGAAATGATGAAACCTCTGAACTTCTCTTTCAAAAGATCGATTGTTTCGAGAGCAGTATGACATGTGACACCGTCTTGCTGGAAACATATGCTTCTGAGATCCATACCATCCAATTGAGGCCAAAAATAGTCCCTTATAAGAGCCTGGTATCTTTCTCCATTGCCAGTTAGAGCTTCTCCATCTTCATCTTGGAAAGTATGGACCAATGATTCCGCCATAGCAAAATCCACACCACACAGTAACCTTTTGGGGATGAAGTGGTCGTTCTTGAATCTGCATTGGATTGTGATTGCTCCAATAGCGGCAGTTTTGTTTGTTAACACAAGCACCCATCCAAAAGTGGGTTTCGTCGCTGAAGATGATTTTTCGACAAAAATCCGGGTCAGCTTCCAATTGCTCCATAGCCCAGTCAGCGAATACACGGCGCAACCTATGATCGTTGGACTTTAGTTCTTGAGTTAACACTATTTTGTAAGCGTGAAACTTCAAGTCCAGATGCAGAATTCCCCAAGTTTTGGTCGGCGAAAGCCCCAATTTTTGCGCTCGACGAACACTTGATTTGTTTCCGTTCTCGCGTACACGCTCGCGAACGGCGCCTATGTTTTCGTTGGAGCGCTTACGTCGATTACGTGCAGGCGTTCTTTGATCGCTGACAGAACCACTTCTTTCAAAATTATCGATCAAACGCAGGGACGATTATGCACACCGTAAACTTCATGCAATACACGGAAGGTTTGGCGAACGGGTGATCCACTTTAATAATACATTTTCATAATTTCTACGCGTTGCTGAATGCTGTAACGTTCCATGGCTATTTATCAATAACAACTGTAACCACATGAAAAGAATGACTGCTGTAACAATAACAACGGCAGCTATCACATGTTAAAGATAGGACACTCTTGTTGAAAGACCCATTACAATAATACTGGCAAAAATCAAAGTTTATCTTCTAACTTTGAAAAACTAGTACAACCGTTATTTTCAAGCATACAGTAACTCTAAATTTTAAAAACTACCCTTAGCCTCTATTTTCAGCCCTTTCTACAGACAGCACTACACTGCTTGGTCAGTCAGGACAGAAAGTTATGGACTTAAGCTTATAGGACTTGGCGAAAACGATAGGATACCTTACAACTTCAGAAGCTACGCTTACTCATATTTTCAACCCTTATGTTAGGTACACATTTGCACCATTTGACAAACAAAAACTTAGGCTCAAGACGTTTACCGGTTTCTTGTGGAATGTATCGAATATATGTAAACGCTTTAAGGAATCCTATTGAATATTCAGTGAAGGCAGCAACAGGAAACAAGGGTGACATTAACCACAGTACATCTAGATGGGAATGACCATGATAGTGTTGTACTGTTGGAACATGGCGATAAAACTGTCTGTGTGCTGTTTAATGAACACTTCGCCGCATCAGATAACAAACTAATAACGAATCCTGGCCGTGTTTAGTCTCCCAAAACGACAATACAAGTTCACATTTTACCTTTCTCGGTGTGGAAGAGTGCATTTGGGATCCATTCTGATAAGATTTATCTTCCGTTGTAATGGACTGGGCTTTCCAAGGTATTCAATGTCTTTATCAAAACATGTGCCATCAACGTCGATTCACATCGTAACATGCAAATCCAGCAAGCCAGTTATACAGATTAGAAGAGATCTTCAAATTAAAATGAAATCTTATTCTACCGGATTAGAGGACACACCGGGAACAGTTTAATTTTTGGCTTGTTGAACAATGTTCTCCACAATTTACACAACTGCAGTAACAAATGAAATTCTAGTTATTTAAGGTGTTGAAAATATTCCCCATTTACAATCTGGAGGTTGCTAAGTCGAAGCGTGAATGTTTGTTGAATATTTTCATTCACTGCTGGTCAGGGCCGTATTTAGAGGGGGGTTTAGGGTTCAACCCCCCCCGAAACTTCTGACAGTTTTATTTATTTAAATTCATAGCAAACCAATAAGGGAAAATGTCGTTAGATAACAGTAGGTCTATTGCTAGTAGCACATTTACAAGAAAAAAGGAAACATAACCTCGCCTTACATAGGTAAGGTGATCATATATCCCGGTTTTGGAAGCAGTCTCCATGTTTTGTGCTGTAAGGTGGAATATCCTCATTCTGGGGAGTTTTTCCTCTCTCTATAATGTCTCCAAGCAATTCTCTTATCCATGTAACGTCTATATACCACAGAGTTGGTACATGGTAACAGTGTGGGGTACTGTTAAGTTTAGATCTACTTGTGGAAAACCCTCCCCGAATTTTTTTTCTGGGTATGGGCATGCTGTTGGTGGTATATGTCTTTTTAACTATTCCTTGTCAAGTAATCAAGTGGAGAGGCATCTGATCCCATAGCAACCAACCCTATTGTATGAGACATATGAAATTGTTTGTGCAACTAAATATGTTAACTGCCTTTCAGGAAAAAAAACTAAAAAAATCTGTGTTACACTCACGTAAATTTCTCTACTCTTGTACACACTATTTTTACAAACGCTTATTCCCCATATGCTTCATGTTAATCAAGATGTTAATCTTATTGCTTGTAGGTGCAAGGGGAATGTGGTAGGCTTTAAGCGATAGTCAAATATTTTAAGAGCTGTGGAGTATTCCATTCTCTTTGCATTACCAGGACAAAAAAATGAATAACGAATTTGAGAAAAAGTATGTGTTGGAAAATTTAACGAAATAACAAGCAATATCTCGAAAATGGTTCACTCAACAAAAAATATGTATATGACATAAATTGTGAATTTTAACGCGATCTACATTTTTTGTATAGTAAAATTTTGTCTATCTTTTATGGTTTACCAGTTATGCAAAAGTCGTTCACAATGAAGAATACTTTTGGAGACATTCCCAGAAAATTCGAGATATACATTTCATTTGTCATGAAAATATCTTAAACGTATGATATTTTAATCAAAATCGTTACAGCCATTTTTGAGAAAATTAAAATTTTCGAAAAATGTTCCATGTAAAGGGTAATCTGGGGTGGGGGTATTTTCTTGAAAACCTTCGTGTCGCATCCTTGGAAGATACTGAACCTAAATACCAAGTTTGGTGTTTATCCAACTGTTCGTTTCTGAGTTATGCTGTTCACAGACACTCAGACACACGCACACACACGGACATGCTTCCAAAAATGATTTTTTTGTATTCAGGTGGTCTCAAAACATGTATTTCCGGTGAAATCTCGGCATCGAATTTTTGGGTGGAATACAATACTTCCCCTACTTACTATACGTAGTAGAGAAAGTAAAAATATGCTGTCATTTTAACATTTTTGTGATAACCTCACGCTCTGTACAATAAAGGCTGAAAATATTTTCTTTTCTGTACATTTTTTGTTTCAAAATATTAAATTTGATTTTTCAGAAATTTAAAACAAGAGTTAATTTTACTTTTATTTCCATTATTCTTTACTTGTGAAAGATCTTGTATTTTCTGTAGTTACGGTTTTCTGAACAGAACTTACGCGTATACCGTCTGGTCACTAGCATTATGTACCAAGTACGTACAATAAATCTTTAATGAAGGAATTAAGAATTTTGGATGAGGTCTAAACCAAGTACTGGATGAATCTGTTAAATCTTTTGCATACGTACACACAATGGTGGTGCACACAATAGTTTTTAGTAAAACCTCTCTCAATTACAGGGTGTCCGGCCTATATGTTTAACATTACAAACTTTTATAACCTTAGTTGTATCTGATCCAGATAAAAAGAAGCATTTGACGTATAGTTATTAGGTCTCTTGTCATTTATGATTGCAACAATGACAGTGACAACAATGGTCACATTATTAGGTTAGATTAGAATGTGCAAAGATGGCGACGTGGACACCACAACAGAAGGATTTCTGTGTTCTTGGACTGGCTGAAACAAAATCTGCGAAGCGTGTACAACAAAATTTTCGCCGTGAATTTAACCGTGGCCATGACGACAATGTCCCCTCCTAGACAGTTAAGAGAAACTGGTAGTTCTTTGTCTACCGTGGAAAGCATAGCAAACGAGTGTCTGCGGAAAGTGTGGAAGGGATTCAAACTGCTCGTAACAAGTACGAAGAAGTGAAGTCAACGCGCCAGTGTAGAATTGCCATTCCTCGGCCTACCGTTCATGAAGTAGTCTACAAATGATTACGTCTATGGACCTATAAGATTCAGTTACGCCAATTAATTTATCCCTAGGACAAAAAAAACAGACGGAAGACGTTCGCCGCAGACGTTTTGGATAAAATTAAAGAAGATAGTGCTTTCTTGGTTAAAGTGTTGCTTCTCTGATGAAGCAATTTTCCATATGAATGGGAAAGTTAACAGTCCCAGAAGTACCCGACCTGACGTATATATAGCGGTTGTTGTTTCAAACAAATGACTATGGTAGAAAGTACCACCCTTATAAGGCTTAAGTTTGAAGTTTGATGATGCTACATTGTTTAGTAATTGTTTGTCAGCCATCAATATTGAACTCTCTCAGCAAATTTGTAAACATGAATAAAACTGGTCATCGTTATGTGATACAATACTTTCATTTGAAAGGTCTTAGTCCAACTAATATTAAAGCTGAGCTAGATTCTACTCTGGGGGAGTCTGCTCCTTCGTTTACAACAGTAAAATATTGTGTGGCAGGGTTAAAGCGAGGCCGTACGAGCTGCCAAGATGAACATCGCTGTGGTCGACCAGAATGAGGTGACTACGCCAGAAATTTGAAGAAAATCCACAAAATGGTATTGGATGACTGTCGAATAAAAGTGCGCGAGCTAGGAGACATCGTAGGCATTTCAAAAAGTGCTGTACATCGCATACTAACTGAAAATTTGGACATGATGGGTGCCGCGTTTACTCACAATGGAACAAAAACAACGTCGTGAGGATGTTTCAGTAGAGTGCTTGGCGATGTTTCGCTGCAATAAAGACGAGTTTTTGCGTCGATTCATAACCATGGATGAAACATGGGTCCATCACTTCACACCTGAGACGAAGGAACAGTCAAAACAGCAGATTGAAAGGGGAGAATTGGTTCCAAAGAAGACGAAGACAGTTCCATCTGCAGGCAAGGTCATGGCGTCAGTTTTTTGGGACGTGCGTGGTATAATTTTCATTGATTATCTTCAAAAAGGAAAAGCAATAAATGACGAGTATTATGCAAACTTGTTGCAAGCGTTTGAATTTTGAAATCAAGCAAAAACGGCCGCATTTAGCGAAAAAGAAAGTTCTGTTTCATCAAGACAATGCACCAGTTCACATATCCATTATCGCCATGGCCAAAATCAATGAGTGAAAGTTCGAATTGTTTCCTCATGCACCCTATTCGCCAGACTTAGCCTCCTCTGGTTATTTTCTGTTTGCAAAGTTGAAGAAATGGCTTGATGGCAAATAATTTTCCAACAATGAAGAGGTGGAGTTTGCAGTTGATGGCTATTATGCAGAACTCGACGGTTCTCAATATTGAACATCACTGGGAAAAGTGTATCGAGCTGAAAGGAGACTATGTAGAGAAATAAAGATGTTTTTTCCCAAAATTTTTGTGTTTTCTTTGTTAGGTCGGGCACTTTTGGGACAGCCCTCGTAATTGTCGTATCTGGGGTAGGAAAATCCTCGTGAGGTTCGTGAGGTGGAAAGACACTCGCCAAATGAGAACTTTTTGTCCCATTTGTTATTGCTTACATACAAGAGGACATCGTCGTGACGGCCAAGGTTAAACTCATAGCGAAAATTTCGTTGTACACGCTTCACAGATTTTGTCCAAGAACACAGAAAACCTTCTTTTGTGGTGTCCACGTCGCCATCTTTGCACATCCTAATCTAAACTAATAATATGATCGATGTCATTGTCATTGTTGCAATCATAAATGGCAGGAGACCTACTAATCATATGTCACCTTTTTTTAAGGATCTGGTAAAACTAAAGTTATAAAAGTTTGTAATGTTAAACGTGCAGACCGGAAACTTTGTATATTAAATAAAAATAAGTGTAATATAACTACTGTATAAATATAAAAGTCATAGTCAGTCATTTGTTGACATATTCTCACAGCCGCCTGAATCCTACGCATTGAACCGTACCAACGCCTCCTAGGAAGCATTGATGGTAACAATTCGAGATGTAGATGGCAGTGTTTTTTTATGAGAGTGTTTCTAAACAACAAGCTTGTGGCTGAAAATATGAGTGAAAATCCCTGGGAAATTTCAATCTGAGCCAGAAACATTGAATCGGAGCTGCTACCAGCAAAATCTCGGCAGAGGTAGGAGAAGTGTGCATTTAAAGACTGGTACAAGGTGAGCAGTGTTTCTCTTGTGAACTAAGATATGGTCACTGCCATCTAGATTTTGTTTATTACGCGCTAAATGTTTCTATGACGCTAAAGAACTATTTTTGGCCTGTTAACAGACCGACAAGCAGCTGGTTTAGACGGCGTATGTTAAAAATGCTTAATTCTTTGCATTTTAGCGTATTTTGAAGTGTTTTGTTTTCCTATTTAACACAATGGTTACTCGTGTGGTCTGAATGCGTGCCTGCCTATGAAGGCAGTGCGATCTGAAAACGGTGTTTCATAACATTCAGTTGTAGTGGCTTAAAACTATCAGCATCTGCTATTAATATTTTTGTGTGCCTACCAGCTACATTCGAAGAAAATAACGGTTATTTGAAGAAGGAGTGATTGCGATCTGTAATGAAGTTGAAAGCGCAGTGTTGCATTCTCACAGGAAACAAACCCATCTCCACACCCCTCTCATTAAAAGCGGGCGCGCAACAAGGGGTTGAGACGTGAGAAAAACTTTTGCGAGGCGACGCCGCCATTAAATGAACCGTCTCGATCAGCATCTAATCGAGCAATCGATCATGCCCCTCCCTTGTAGTGACAATTAGTCGCGACAGAAATATCTTGATTTATACATCAATATGTACATGAATGTCAGTGTCGCACTGGCAAGCTCTTCATGATCAAAAGTACTACAAATGTTTACTCAGTATCTAGGTGATGGCTCCGCGGTAACGTGTGAGGCTCACATTCGGGAGGTCGCGGGTTCGATTCCCGTCGACCGCCCGCTCTGACCTTGGGTTTTTAGTGGTTTTCCCTGGTTGGTAAACGAATGCTGGAGTGGTTTCTCATTTACCACGATTTCCATCCTTTCCCTTTCATTCCGTTTCCTTCTTATGCTTCAGGTGTGCTTCTAGGGTTTCGTGGCGTATGGCGGGCCGGATAGATGGCGCGGATGCTTGCTCAAAGGTCGGAGTACTCCCCTTGGAAACTAGAAGGTTGCTTGGTGACGGTTGTTCATCGTCCTCTCTAGGTAGCTTCAGTACTGAGGCAGGTCTTCGAACCTGGAACTGTTAGGGACTTACACGCGTCTCTGTGACCTGGCTGCCTGCGACCGGTAGCCTCCTAAGGTCCCTTCACTGTATCCGTCCTCTCGGGGACTAGTAGCCGCAGTGCATCTATGTAGATTTAAGTGTACGAGGTATCCCCCTCCGTTGTGTTGTAGAACCAATCTAGGTGGCCAATATTTACGTCCTCCTTGTTCTATCCAGAAGGAAACTGCAAATAGCAGTGTCACAGTAACCTAATAGGTTTCCATATTTGAACATAAGCCATATCTGAAAGAAGTTAAGACGAGGATAAAACTGTTTAATGCTGACAAAAATAAGCTTTAAAATCATACATTTCATAATAGTTTTGGACTAGAAAAATGTGCGATTACTAAATGTTTAGATTCTAAAGGTGTTCCAATTGTCCTTTTAAATGAACTTCATGTAAATAACAATACAACACGGAGAAAAATCTGCTGTCACACTCACACGATTTTCTCTACCCATTACAACTTCACATAATCACTTTTGTATTATAATTTTCATACATAAAATGAAAATGTGGGTTATACGAGTGGATAACGTATGGCAATTCAACTTGGGGAAAACTTAAAGATGTAACAACAAATATTTCGAAAACGTCTAGCGCTACAGAAAAATTATTGAACATGAATTGTTCTATATTTCAGTTAGCTATATTTATTTACTTATTTTATATTGTATGAATTTGTCTTCATGATTGAACTTAACAGTCTATTCCCACAAATTCAATACATACATTTTATTCATGTAAGTATCTCAAAATAAGACATTTTGATGATAGTTTGTGTTGGGAGAAGTTTTATTCATGAAATATGCTGAAATAAACAACAAGTTTGGTAGAATATAATGCTTCCTCTGCGTAACATGGGGAAATGTAAAGAAAGTCGTGGCCTTGCTTCACATCAGAACTTTACCTATACTAAGTCGAAGAAGTATTGTACTCCACACAAAAAGAAATCGATACCTATTGAGATTTCACCGGAAATACGTATTTTCAGGTCCTGGTGTGGGAGTAGCATATCTGCGTCACATTCAAGAGGTCCCTAGTTCGAGTCTCGGTTAGATTGAGTTACCCGGATAAGGTTTTTTTCAGGGGGTTTCCCTTACCCTGAAAGATGAATGTCAAGTAACTCAGAGCTGTGTGGACCCCGGTCCCCTTTGAGCATCATTTCATCCATTTCATTCATCGTCCGATATATCTGAACTGGTTAAGTGTGTATGGTGTGAGAGAAAAACAACAGCATAACTCAAAAAGAAAGGAAGATGGGTACCACACTTGGTATTTGAAGTTCAGCATTTTCCAACGATATGACAAGATTTTTCAAGAAAATCCTCTCATTCCAATCCAACGTCGGAATGGACCCTCTAAAAATGGTTGTAATAATTTGGTTAAAATACCATATGTATAAGATATTTACATGACAAATAAAATGTACATCTTGAGTTTTCTGCGAAAAACCTGTAGAGCCTGAATGGATTTTTTATCATTTGGTATAACTAGTAAACCACTGGAAATAGACAAAATCTCACTACACGAAAAATGTAGACGTAAAACATTTTTATGCCAGTAACCTTTTCCGAGATATTCTTTGTTATTGGTTTGATTTTTCCAATACATTATATTTTATATTACTTGAAGTACTATGTCACCACTCGTTTATTTCTCGCGATATAATCAAAGATTATGGGATTGCAAAGCCAGCATACAGCGAGCCGCTTTCTAAAGATTTGACTATTACTTCAAACTCCTACAAGGAAATAGTTTGATTGCCCAGCGATGACTCAGGCTGTAAACCTTCCTGTTGCCACAACAAGGGCAAGAGCAGAGTTCCAATCGCCCCCAAGAGCCTAGTCCCATTCCCCCGCTGATGCAGAGAGGGTTGTGAATTTATAAAAAGGGTTGCAACAGTTTGTATCGAGAGAGGTGACAAAAAAGTGAGTGTGAAGCAACATTTCCCCTATTGACACCTCGTGCATCTTGATACGAGTACCTCGGGAGGGGTTATATGCCACAGGGTGGCCCAGATAAGGCCCGCTGTGCAGCGATGGCGGGATGCTGATAGCGGCCACACACTAAAGTAAGGTATACAGTAATCGCTACAACAAAACTGTGTGTGCGTCTGCACGAAATCAACTTTAATGTGTTCAAGGCAACTCAATAATAATTCAATATTAAGTTCAACACCACGACGCGAAGATTCGCCTTAAGAATAAAAGAAATACAGAAAAAAGTCTGAGTGTTGTATTCACATGACTTTGTGTTCTCACTCTTCTAACAAAACCTTATTCTTCCACTTCTTGTTATGTAATGTAATATTTATTGAATGCCAAGATAATTGCAATTATATTGGGAGTGACTGCTTCTGACCCTGCCCATTTTATACTCATCTCCCCTCCTTTGGTTATAATAGTAATAATATATTAATTTATGAGCATTAAGTTATTACATGTTAGACTGCCTTGGCCATGGCCACTAAGATGGACAGTCATGTAAATTACAATTACATGTTAATACAATTAGTAATTCTTATATTTATTTATATTTACATTGTTTTCCTCCTTTAACCGTCCATATCCATTTATTTATTTTTACTTTTTCTAAGTATTTACCCATATTTTTACAGTTTTTGTCTAAAATTGTATATATCTCTTTATTCCTACTCATTCCATAAACTTTCTTTTCTCCTAATCTCTGTTTCTTTGCATTCAAATATAATATGTTGTATATCTTCTCTTCCCCCGCTCTTTTGATCTACATTATGTTTAAGTTCATATTACTTTCTCTACTACGTATAGTAAGTAGGGGAAGTATTGTATTCCATCCAAATTTCGATACCGAGATTTCATCGGAAATACGTTTTGAGACCCCCTGAATCCAGAAAACGCATTTTTGGAAACATGTCCGTGTGTGTGTCTGTGTGTGTGTCTGTGAACAGCATAACTCAGAAACGAACAGTCGGATAATCACCAAACTTGGTATTTAGGTTCAGTATCTTCCAGAGATGCGACACGAAGGTTTTCAGGAAAATATCCCCACCTCAGATTACCCTTTATATGGAACATTTTTCGAAAATTTTAATTTTCTCAAAAATGGCTCTAACGATTTTTATTAAAATATCATATATTCTTCATTGTGAACGACTTTCGCATAACTGGTAAACCATAAGAGATAGACAAAATTTTACTACACAAAAAATGTAGATCGTGTTAAAATACACAATTTATGTCATATACATTTTTTGTTGTTGACTGAACCATTTTCATGATATTGCTTGTTATTCCCTTAAATTTTCAATACTTATTTTCTCAAATGGGAATTCGTTATTCATTTCTTTGTCTTGGATATGCAAAGAGTGTTAATCTGTGGCAAAGGGAATAGTGTTGCACCTAGCAACCAGCTATTAAGAGATATGTCTATGCTTAAAGGCTACTGTATTTCTATATTTCCCTTGCAATTACAAAACAAGGGGAACATAGTACGCCTTAAGCGATAGTCAAATATTTTTAGAACTGGTCGCTATGTGTAAAATGTAATTCTCTTTGCATGTCAAAAGATCGTTTCTGCAAATGTTTATCTCGATTAACATGAAATAGATGGAGAGTAAGAGTTTGTAAAAATACTTTGTATAAGAGTAGAGAAATTCATGTGAATGTAACACATCAGATCTTTTTTTCGTTGGTTTTAAACCCTTCCATTGTTTACTCACATTATTCTCTCTAATAATTATAGTTGATTTCTCTGCTTTATCACTTTTCCCTATTCTTACGTTGAAATCACCCATTATTATAATTTCTATGTTCGAATATCTATCCTTTAACATTTCTATGTCTTTCTGTAAAAGATGACACAGTCCAGGATTGTGAAATTGTGAGGCAGCCGGTTTGGTCTTCACAATCGCAATCTCCTTGCTGACCGCTATTGCGATCCCGTTCTGTTACGAAAAGGTGTAAACTTTACTTCTTGTTAATACAGACAAACTTTCGTTATAACTATAAGAAGAGTACTGAAGGCTAAAGCGATAGTCAGATTTTCAAAAGACGGGTCGCTATGTCATGATTTTCAAACTCCATGCTTTTTGCATGAGCACGAGAAAAAAAGACGAGTAGCAAATTACCACTTGAGAAAAGTATAATGATTTTGGGAAATCAAGCCAATAAACAGAATACTTTTCAAATGGCTAGTGTCATTCGAGGCGCTAAGTCCCTCTCTGCTTCTAGTCCAATCGTATCCCTAATGCCACAAAAATATTGACATAAATTGTGTGGCTACACGAGGCCTAATTTTTGTATAGTAAGATTTTGTCATCTTTTAAGGTTTCCTAAGTATACAAAAGCCACTCAGAATGAAGAGGACGTCCCAATAGACCTTTTGTTTGTCAGGAAAGTATCTTAAACATGTGCTGGTTTAATCAAAAGCATTAGGCCTGTTTTTTGAGGAAATGAAAAATAAGAAAAATTCCATGTAAAGTGTGGTTCGTGGTGAAGGAATTTTCCTGAAAATCTTCGTGTCTCCTCCTCGGAAGATGTTGAACGTCAATTCCAAGTTTAGTGTTTAACGGACTTTTCGTTTTTGAGCTATGCTGTTCAAACACACACGGACCTTTTTCTATGCTTGTTTTGTATTCCATGAGCTTCAGAACTTGTATTTCCGGTGTAATGTCGGTATAGATTTTTGGGTGGAATGAAATTCTTCCTCTTCTTACTATACGGAAGTATAAATGTAAAAGTATTGGAAAATCCAAACTAATGGTAAACAAATGTGGTAAATAGTTAATACCGCAGAAAAAAATGGCGTAACTTGAATTTTGACGTGATTTGTATTCTTACTCTCCACCTCGCACATAACGGTTAGAGATGGTACCTGTTGCATTCCTCCCAAAAATTCGATACCGAGATTTCACCGGAAATTCATGTTTTGGGAACCCCTGAATCCAAAAAAGACATTTTTAGAAAAAGGTCCGTATGTGTGTGTCTGTGAACAGCATAACTCAAAAACGAAAACTCAGATAAATACCAAACTTGATATTTAGTACCTTCCAAAGATGCTAGATTACGATTTTCAAGAAAATCCCGCCACCCTAAATTACACTTTACATGGAACATTTTTCGAAATTTTTTATTTACAAAACAATGGGACTAACGATTTTGATTAAAATACCACACATTAAAGATATTGACATGACAAATAAAATGTATATTTTAAAATTTTTTGGGAGTATCCTGTAAAGTACTGTTCATTCGGAAGGAATTTTGTATAAGTTTCTTTAACTGATAAATGTTAAGCGAAGACGAAAACGTACAACACAACAAATGTAGATCTCTTTATAACACAATTTATTTTAAATAAGTTTTTTGTGGCATAACCCATTTCTGGGATATCCGTTATTAAAGGTTCGAATTGTTCATTTCTTGGTCATTTTCTTAAAAGTCCTATCAACATGCAGTTGTTTCTCGCGATTGTATGGAAACAGTATGTAATTTTAAGGCCAGCATATAGCGTCCAGTTGTTAAACATTTGACTATCGCTGTTCTCTTTGTATCTATAAGAAATGTGTAATGCAGCTATTTCTGTGCAAGGATTTATTTGAAGTAAAATGTAGTAATAGAAAAATAAGCTCTATTAAGAATACTTTGTACGCCCACTAATAAACGATAGCTGGTAGCGAAAGTCAGTGAATGAAACACATCAGATCTTTTTTCTGCAGTAGTTCACGTCTCTCTCTTATGCTTTACCAGTCACACAAAATGCGTTCACAGTGAATAGGATTTAGCAGCGTATTCGCGAATTTTTAAGATATACGTTGAATTCTTAGTCATGCAAATATATGTTATTTTAATTGAAACCGCTGGAGGCATTTTGAGAAATAAAAAAATATTTTTTTCCCATGTAAAGGATGCCGTAAATTGAAGTGGGAGGATTTCCTTGAAATTATTGATCTGCATCCTTACAAGTTGGTGAACTTAAATGCCAAGATTGGTATTTATACGAGATTTCGTTTTTTGAGTAATGTTCAAAACACACGCGGAAATTCCTTTTAAGTGGGGTTCAATGGATCTCAAAACTCTATTTCTGGTGAAATTTCGATATCGATATTTAGTATACCTTAGGTAAGTGGTAGAGAAAGTAAAAGCAGCAGTAATAATGACGATAATAGTAATAAAGTGAAAAGCCCACAAGTATACAAGTATAAACAAACCTCTAGTTTTCAGCACTAAGCTCTGTTACAGGTTTTGAGCCCTTAAGTTCAGTGCAGCACGTGGTGGTTGTTCACAAAGTTTACAAACAATATAACGGATAAAAATAAAAGCAAGGAATACAAGTTGGGCTGCCGCTTGCCATGGTATGACGTGCGTATCGAACAGGCTGGTTGTGACCTTCATGTTGGCAGACGGGTGGTATCAGAGAGTTAGTTAATTGAGGGGAGGATAGGGGGTTTGTTTGAACGGAGGGATCGAATGTCTTGATTATTGGAAGGGGTGCATACAGCCGTGGGGAATATGGGATTCCTAAGCCTCGGTGTTAAGTCTGTATCTCTGACATCTCGCAATGTTACTCCCATCGAGAGGCGTTGTCTTAGGGGAACATAACCGCTGCAAGCTAGGATCTATTTATTCCTCTATTTCTATACTCAATACTGAAATTGCTCATTTCAACCAATTCTAGCTGAAAGTTTTAGCACAAACTTGTTCCACATAATTTACCACGAAATTAATGAAATTAATTTTCATTGTCCTGTGTACCTAACTTTCCAACAAAATAATTCTGAAAAAATCTATGATGCATTATATTCACATGGATTTCTCTACCCACTGTCGTTTATTTTTACGTAGCTTCTATCTAAGATTCTTACGAAAGCTTATTCTTCTCTCTAAGTCATGTTAATAGGTAAAACATTTACAGAAACAGTTACCGAGAGGGGTAGGCCGACCTTCCTGACCCATGGGTTTCTTCGAGGTTGCTAGGTGAATGCTGCGAAGGTTCATTACATCCCCTGAATTTTCTGTCCCTCTATTTCACCTCCATTGTCATTTCACTTCATCTTTCATTTGTTTGGTCTATATCAGTTCAGGGCTGTAAGTGTCGGCGGTAGTCTCGGCGTTGAATGGCAGGGGAAAAGGATGCTCTATGTAAACCTTCGTCTCCTGAATGAGGGGTCTCCGAGTCCCGGGTACCCCAGGGGAGGGGAACCTGTTGCACCAGCTGCCATCCGGGGAGTTTCAATCTGTGTAAGGTAGGGACCCTGCCCTCTGCCCTGTCGTGCCTTTTGGTCCGGCCGTCCTCTGCTTTCTCTCACCTTAACCCTCCTTTCGGAGGGGGCTTCAGGCACAAACGCCTTGTAGTTGGAGGTGCTAAGTCCCCCTCCGCAATTAGTCCTAGTCCTACAGGAATAGTTTCAATACACATTTCTTTGTAGGTACAAGAAGGATGCAGGAGGCTGAATTGGTAGTCAGATGTTTGAAAACTAGTCTCTAAATGCTCTTCCCGTGATTGCGAGAAACAACTGAAATGCGAAGAACTTAAAAACGACAAAGTATTGAAAAATGCAAACCAATAACAACGAATATCTCGGAAATGGCTTATGCCACTAAAAAGCTATTTGAAATAAATTGTGTGTTTTAAAAGATATACACGGTTATACGAAATTCTTTCCGAATAAAGAGGACTTCATATGTTATTCACAGAAAATTCGAGATACACGTTTTGTTTGACATGTAAAAATCGTAAATATATGGTATTTTAATCAAAATTCTTAGAGCCATTTTGGAGAAAATAAAAAATGTCGAAAAATGTTTTATGTAATCTTTGGAATTTTCTAAACTTAAATGCCAAGTTTGGTATTTATACGACATTTCGTTTGTAAGCTATGCTGTTCACAGACACACATGCACAGACCTTTTTCTAAAAATGCATTTATTTTTATTCAGGGATCTCAAAACCTGTCCTGATATTTAATTGTTGAGTGGAATGGAATAATTTCTGTACCTATTACGTACGTGATATAGAAAGTAATTAACAAATAAGTAATACCTTTACTTCACTAAAAGTCAATTAAGTACATATTAAATATTTAAAATCGTAAATCGAAAACTATGCTTGATATCAAGAGAAAGCTCTTCATATCTCTTCATCAAGCTTCAAACGAAACATAGTGAAAATCTGAAAGAAACTGAACGGAAATTGCTTAATATGGAGCATTTTAAAGTGACAAAAATTCAAGAAAGGAATATTACAAGGAAATGAAATTTTAAAATTTCATACGATATTTGCACTTATCTGCGCATGTCCATTTAAACGTCAGATTTGGTTATTTAAACGACCAAAAAGACAAACCCTAATTCAGAGGCGTAGATAAAAACTGTTTCGGGGGTGTCTACTCTGATCTTATGAACTGCTGCTACCTAGTTCACCAAGCTACAAGACGCACACACACGTAGATTAATTAACGATGGAACGATACCATTATTTCTCGATACTCGATACCGAAACAGCTTTTCGAGCACGATACTGGATAATCGATACTCACCTTACAAAAACTGTAAAGGCGATGGCTTGTTCACTGAATTATGTTCTTATTAGTAGTTTACTGTGTATAAATGCATGTAACCTTTTTTGTATTGTATGCTAATTTCGAAATTCTTCGTGTCTTACATTCTCCAATTAACAGAAATCTTTTTTATCTTGATAATGGCCATAGGTTATATACAGGCTGTTTCAGAAATACTTTTACAAACTTCGGCTATGGGTTCCTTACACCACAAGAAGGAAAAAAGTTCATATGAACATATGTCCCATAATCCTTTGTTTTCTCGTTAGGAGGTGTTCAACACAGTGGTACACTTATAACTCATAATAAATGCTCGAAATGCCCTCCTCTTGCTTCTATGGATGCCTGTACTCGTCGAATCATGGAATGTCGCCCCTGTCAAAAACCTCCGGGATGGTGTCGAATGGTTTCGCAGGCTTCCATGACACGTCGATGAAGCGTTTCTGCATCCGGGATGGCTCTCCATAAACCAATGATTTAAGGTGCCCCCAGAGGTAAAAATCCACAGGGTTGAGGTCGGGAGAACGTGCAGGCCATGGAACAGGTCCTCCTCTGCCTATCCATCGGTCATGGTAGATACCAGTCAGTGCATCTCGAACAATGCGACTAAAATGTGCCGGAGCCAGGCATTTATCACATTTATCAGCAAGGCGACGATAAACAGCGACAAAGGTTGGATGACTCGGTTGTCTTCGGTCTGGAAACTCCATCTGATAGAGCCGTGCAGCCTCGCGTCCATTACCACTGCGCGACCATACATAAAAATCATGTCTGCCTGTTCACTAAATGAATATCCAGGAATGGTGGAACGAAAAACGCAGTTAACTCACTACATGTACACGATTGAAACGTTGAAGACAGACTAATGACAAATGACAAACGTAAACAAGTCTCCATGGCAACACTTCGCCATCTACCGTATGTAGTACAATGGGTCAACGCCTTCTATGAATGCATAGAGAAATGAAGTTTTGAGGTTGGACCCCGAAGGCCGTTGAACTCACACTTTCATTGTGACAGGAATAACGCGAAAACCAGGGATTATGGGACGTATGTTCATATGAACCTTTTTCCATATTTTGGTGTGAGGAACCCTACGCGAAGTTTGTAAAAGTATTTCTGAAACACTCGGTATATCCTCTATTAGGCAAGGCTAATAATAATAATAATAATAATAATAATAATAATAATAATAATAATTTCTTTGCTTCCCTTTTTATGTAACCACATTTTTGCTGAAAACTATCTTAAAGGATTTTCTATCCATATTATAGAAATTAGTCTACAGTATACCTGCAAGCTACGTTCGTGACTCAGTTTGACTTGCGTAAACATAAACTAACAGATAGAAGGAAAGAACGAATATTTCCATGCGCTGTATTATCTCACTTCTTAAGTTCTGATTTTTTTCTGCTGGGTTCACAGATCTTGGTCACCGGAGTAGGTAAATGTAATGGCTGAGAGTGACTCACCAAGCCAGGCTATTGCAGAAACGTGATTTAGCGCGTCAGCTAAATCAGCTTCATTCACAACTCGGTTAACACTCTATGTTACACGAGTACCTTTACTCCTTCCCCCATTGTTTTGCATGTTTTCATTTAGACACAAGAGTGTGGAATGTCGCTTTGATTCACCCACGGAAAACGCAGTCAAGGTCTATCAAGAACTATAGTTCAATAACTCTTTGGGGACACGTGCGAGGCAATAACGTGAAGTCTCGACTCCTTTCATTCCTTATCTAGCATAAAGTTAAACGTAACAGCAAATCCAGTAACGCAAATCTTAAAAAGTTAAAAGTATCGAAAAGGTATAAAGATTTGTCTCAAAGTATTGGACATACTTCAATACCACTATGTATCGAAATTATCCATATATCAACGGTATCGATATTCCATCCCTGGTTAATTAATATACTAGTATATTAATAATATGTAATTGAAAAATTCGAAGTGTAAACCTACAGTAACCAATGTTGTAATCTCCAATTGACTTGTTACCTACT
Organism: Deroplatys truncata; assembly: GCA_030765065.1. Lineage (NCBI taxonomy): Eukaryota > Metazoa > Arthropoda > Insecta > Mantodea > Mantidae > Deroplatys > Deroplatys truncata. Next base: position 311,033,134 of record CM060975.1, on the reverse strand, counting down.
TGATTGTTTTAAACACTATTCGTTAAAATTATTGGATGACTAAAGTGCAAGACTTCTGTCAGCCCGCGCACTACGAACAATTCGGTATGCTCAGGCTTTCCATCCACCTATACGTTTGTAACGTTATTATAACTCAGGTTGGCATCACTCCCGCCACCTGTCGCTGTCAATCTAATGTGTATACGTTTCTCTTAGCCTGAAGAAGGACTTTACGTGTAGTCAGACATATAGTTTGTCTAAATCTTAAAGGGCAGTATGGAAGTAAATGGAATATCTCCGTCTCTAAGTGCACATAGGCTAAGAGAAGATAGAGAATATGAATAGGTGTCCTCTTTGTGGAGAGACAGATAATGATTTGGATTATATAATTGAATGTGAAGAAACTAAGTTGTGGAGAGATCAGTTTTTACCTAAAGAATGGGAGAATGTTAACAAAGAAGTATTAAAAGTTAGGATAATGAAAATAACAAAAGGAGAGGGATATAAAAAGAATAGGAGAATAAGAGAAAAATGGTTTAGAAAAATAAAGCAATATAAATGTGTTATGACCCACCATGCATAAATAACCACGGTGAGAAAATGCATTATGGACCAAAGAAAGAAAAACAAAAAACAGCAAATCAAAGTAATATATTAAAAACTGTAAGAATTTTGTATAGCATTATGGAAATAAATATATAATCTAACGTACACATGTTGCCATTAACTCCGTTATTTTCTACTCTCACGCTCTCGCCAAGTTGCTAATAATATGCAGCTAACAATAATATCCAAATTCCAGGATTGCTGTTTCCAGATGATCTGGTGGTAGGATCAATCACAGTAAGTGGCTTAAAACAATCATTGCAAGGAACTGAAAAATCTGATGTGTTACACTCACATGACTTTCTCTACTCTTGTACAAACTATTTTTACAAACGCTTATGCTCCATATGCCTCATGTTAATCGAGATGTTAATCTTATTGCTAATTTTCTTGTAGATGCAAGGGGAATATGGTAGGCTTTAAGCGATAGTCAAATATTTTAAGAGCTGGTTGCTATGTGGAGTATTCCATTCTCTTTGTATGTCCAGGACATAAAAAAATCAATAACGAATTCCCATTTGAGAAAATAAGTATTGAAAAATTTAAGGGAACAACAAGCAATATCTCGTAAATGGTTCACTCAACAAAAAAATGTATATGACATAAATTGTGTATTTTAACGCGATCTACATTCTTTGTGTAGTAAACTTTTGTCTATCTCTTATGGTTTCCCAGTTCTGCAAAAGTCGTTCACAATGAAGAATACTTTTGGAAACATTCCCAGAAAATTCAAGATATACATTTTATTTGTCAAGAAAATATCTTAAACATATGATATTTTAATCAAAATCGTTAGAACCATTTTTGAGAGAATTAAGATTTTCGAAAAATGTTCCATGTAAAGGGTAATCTGGGGTGGAGGGATTTTCTTGAAAATCTTCGTGTCGCATCTCTGGAAGATACTGAACCTAAATACCAAGTTTGGTGTTTATCCGACTGTTGGTTTCTGAGTTATGCTGTTCACAGACAGACAGACAGACACACACACACACACAGACACAGAGACATGTTTCCAAAAATCTGTTTTTGGATTCAGGGGGCCTCAAAACATATATTTCCGATGAAATCTTGGTATCGAATTTTTGGGTGGAATACAATACTTCCCCTACTTACTATACGTAGTAGAGAAAGTAAAAATATTGTAAAGAATGGAGATTAAATGTAAACCAAGAGAAGACACAGATTGTGGTATTCAAAAAGATAGGAAAATTAAGCAAATACGATAAATGGGAGGGAGAAAGCAATGACTATAGGGTTGTACAAGATTGTATTTATTTAGGAGTAAAAATAGATAGAGGAGGTAAACGGGAGAAACAAAAGAAGTTTGCACTGGCTAAAGCTAAAAGGGCTATGTCAGCAATTAGAAGGTGCAATTATAGAGCACCTGGCATCAACATTAAATGGATGGAAAAATTATACAGTTTGGTGATAGAGGCAAACATGACGTACGGTATTGAAATATGGGGATTGGATGGAGGATGGGAAACTATAGATGAGGTGCATGGGATATTTTGTGGAGAAACGAGGAGGCTACTGGGAGTTCAGAAATAGTAGGGTATTAGGATACAAAAGGAACGAATGAAAGTACCTCTAACGACGCCATCAAAAAGAAAGCAAAAACAGCTAAGTTAACGCAATATGATGCAATCAAGCAAAGTGGAGTGTGGCGCATCTTCATTCTTTGCCGTTTGAAACATTCCACCCACGTTGAATGGAATTTTTTCAAGAGTAACAGTGATGATACCCTACCAAATTATAGCTTTTATCATTTTATATCTTCATATTTCTTTGATAACATATATTTTTATGCCTATAAAATCGTATTTCGAAGTGATAAAAATACAAAGAGAAGACAAAATGCAGGTGAAAATTAAATGTTTTATAATAGCCTTAAACAGCAGTGCAGATATTTCACTATTTGGTGATGTATCATTCACAAGATGACACTAAATTGGTAGATCGATCGCAGCTGGGCGCCGAAGTTTGAGCATACGTATATCTTAAACCCTTTTCGGTATAAGCTGAAGGAGAAGTAAACAAAACCACGTGACAAGACAGAACCTCATTGGCTGGTGGACAAACTACAACCTTTTCCGCTTAGCATGTCGTCTCTTCCTCTACAAAAAAGAGCTCGGTTCATATCGTAACATTTTATGGTTATTCTCGTGCAGAGAAATTTAAAACACTCATTATTGTAACAGTTCAATTTATGAAACTAAGTGTGTTTGTTCAGATTCACCTTTAACTAAATGAACCGTTATATCAGAGGGTTTAAGAGCCTATGCGCAGGCGCTACAGTTCGTTACCGGTTTCCGGCTGAGGATCCTCTGCCACTGTAGTAAACATAAACGCGGGAAATGGAAAGAAGATAATTGTGTTAAATCTTTTTAACACATTCTGTGAAAAGTACCCACCTTTAATCGACAATGAATACGGTTGGCCATTGTTTAGCAATAATTGAACTTGTTTGTTAGTGATGCAGAATTGTTGCTGGTATAGCTTGGGTCTCGTTTATTTTCTGTTGTGTTTTAACCTATAGTGCTAATGGTTATTTAACTTGACTCATAAAAGGTTAAAGCAAAACTGGTATACTGATATTAGTCATTAAATGAATGATTTCTAAAGTCTGAGGTTAAGAACAGTCCAGTACCTTTAATCACAGATGCAAAACTGTTCAGGTACAACTTTTATTTGTCTACTCTTAGTATTGTGTTATAAGGCAAAATATAGGAATAAGACATACAATGTTTTAAAGCTAATGATTCCCAAGCTGCGCAAAATACTGTATTCGCATTCTGCCTGAAGCAATTTCCTCTCACGGGTCTTAGTTCCCATCATCCTCCACATGGTGCCGTCATGTGCTCGGGGAGTGATACATTTAAGTTTTGTTTACTTCTCCTTTCAGCTTATAGTGAAAAAGGTTATAGGTAGTATACAGAGTGAACCGAACTCCAGCAACAAAATTTCAGAAGCTGATCAGGGATACCTTCTGAGTGTTTTGCTATAAGGGAACCTGGTCTCCTGTGGCTCGTTACAGAGTAGTTGCATTCCTTTTGCTTTCCCCCCCCCAATTGGCTTTGTATCTGTATTGCACTGAAAATACTGCACAACAGTGCAAATGTCGATGGTATGTGCCGTGTGTCTTGTTTGTAAACAAATTGTTTCCGTTCCCTCACGGTACCTGCTGTTGACAACAGTAATGCCCTTTTTAACTCGTTGCCCTCAAGCTTGCATTCAGTACTGCCCAGTTGTCTAGAGTTTTGTTTTTTCCGGCAATGTTAGTTGTGCGTTAACAATGCTATACACCAGTATGGATACGTTTACTGATGAAGAGTTGAGCGATATGTACCTCGTGTGTGGGTTCGCTGAATGCAATGGAAGAGCGGTACAACGATGCCATGCTGAGCTGTTCCGGCAAAGTACTTTTGCATCTGTACATAGGCGCCTGCGAAAAACTGGATCCTTCCGTGTTAGAACGGAAGATACTGGCCGTGCGAGGTATGCCAGAACACCGGATCTGGAAGAGAATGTGTTACACGCGATTGGTAACAATCCTGCCGCCAGTAGTCGGGCGCGTTGCACGAGCTCTGAACACAAGCCAATCAACTGTTTTGAGAGTACAATTGCATCCGTATCATTAACAGAATGTGCAGGCATTGCAGCCAGCGAACTTTGCATTTCGAGTGTAGTTTGCAAATTGGTTCCTACAGCAATGTGCAGAAAACCACAATTTTCCTGTTTTGTGTTGTCTATAGACAAGGCCAAGCTTACAAGAGAGGGCATTGTTCAACAATAGGAATAGACATGTATGGGGTTACGAAAATCCACATGCACTGGTGTGTCCCTCATATCAATAGCAGTTTGCTGTGAATGTATGGGCTGGTTTTGTCAACAATTCTGTGATTGGACCTTGCGTACATCCTGATACACTGAACGGAGTCATGTACAAAACGTTCCTTCAACATGTCCTCCCGCAGTTCGTAGAAGATGTGCCGCTAAAAATTCGTCAGCTTCCACTTTCAATACGACGGGGCGCCGGCACACTTTACACTCGTATTAGGAACCGCATTGATGTACAGTTCGGACGACAATGGATTGGTCGCGGTGGTCCTGTTTCATGGCTCGATCACCAGGCATGACACCAATGGACTACTTCTTCTGGGGGCATATGAAGAGCCTACTTTACGAGACTATACCAAAGACCTGGTTATTAACGCAGCCGCGGTTGACATTTTGAATACCTGTAAGGGAACAGCTCTGCAGTTGCTACGTACTGTACTGTACACTGACAGATCAGAATGAACACACTGTGATAAAAGTGTACATGTTTCGTCTGCGGGATGTTGATTTACTCTGTGTTGTGTGTTGTACGTTTTGGTTATTCTTCACTATTGTGAAGGTATTTTCACGGAAAAAACGGCGATTGGGGTAACAAACCGAATAAATCATAATTGCAATATTACTCTGTAACGAGCCGCCGGAGACCATGGGTACCTTATAGCAAAATCCTCAAAAAGTATCCCTGAACAACGTCTAAAAGTTTGTCGGTGGTGGGTTCACTCTGTATATGGCAACAGTGCACTCCGTTTAATCCATACTGTCTTTTAATTTTGTGAATCGTTATAGCGTTTGTATTATCGTATGTATGTCATCGTTTATTGTGACCATTCTGGATCTTTGTTTGTAGTTTTCCAGCCTTGGTTTTTATGACTATACACATCAAGCTGTAATATAATTTAGCAGGCTTGGCACTATTGCTTTACCCCTATTTGCAATTGTGGTTTTTATTTGCATATATATTTATTTTATAATTCTGGGGTGGACATCCCCCATATCTACGCCACTGCCCCAATTTGATCCTGATTTTAGAATGGTTTTTTTCTCTACCACGCACATAGTAGGTAGAGAAGGTATTGCATTCGAACTAAAAATTCGATATCGAGATTTCATCGGAAATGTGTGTTTTTAGATAAAGAAATAGTTTTTAGAAAAAGGTGTGTGTGTACGTATCTGTGTTTGTAAACATCATAACTCAAAAAATCTGATGTGTTACACTCACTTGACTTTCTCTACTATTCTACAAACTATTTTTACAAACGCTTATTCTCCATATGCTTCATTCTAATCGAGATGTTAATCTTATTGCTAATTTTCTTGTAGATGCAAAGGGAATTGGTAGGCTTTAAGCGATAGTCAAATATTTTAAGCGCTGGTTGCTATGTGGAGTATTCCATTCTCTTTGCATTAGCAGCACAAAAAAATTAATAACGAATTCCCATTTGAGAAAAAGTATAAGTATTGGAAAATTTAAGGGAATAACAAGCAATATCTCGAAAATGGTTCACTCAACAACAAAAATTATATGACATAAATTGTGTATTTTAACGCGATCTACATTTTTTATGTGTAGTAAAATGTTGTCTATCTCTTATGGTTTACCAGTTATGCAAACGTCGTTCAGAATAAAGAATACTTTTGGAGACATTCCCAGAAAATTCCAGATATACATTTCATTTGTCATGAAAATATCTGAAACATATGATATTTTAATCAAAATCATTAGAGCCATTTTAGAGAAAATTAAAATTTTCGAAAAATATTCCATGTAAAGGGTAATCTGGGGTGGGGGGATTTTCTTGAAAACCTTCGTGTCGCATCTCTGGAAGATACTGAACCTAAATACCAAGTTTGGTGTTTATCCGACTGTTCGTTTCTGAGTTATGCTGTTCACAGACACACACACAGACACGCACGGACATGTTTCCAAAAATGCTTTATTTGGATTCAGGGGGTCTCAAAACACGTATTTCAGGTGAAATCTCGGTATGGAATTTTTGGATGGAATACAATGCTTCCCCTACTTGCTATACGTAGTAGAGAAAGTAAAAAGGAAGTTGGACAGATGAAATTAAGGTCAGATGTTCCAAAGGTGCAACACGAAGATTTTTTAAGAAAATCCGTCAAGCTTTACATAGGTTTTTTTCGACATGTTTTATTTATTCAAAAACGTATGCAATGGTTATGATTAAAACACATATGCTTAAGATACTTCCATAAAATGCATATATTGAGTTTTCTGGGAATAGCTAAGAAGTAAAAATTTGTATTTCAATGCAATCTTGATACGAATCTTTGGTCGAATGCTATACCTGTGTACGTAAGCAGTAGAAACCTGTATCTTAGTGCCCATTGTTTACACTAATAATGTCTATTAGCATCTGAAACAACAAGAAGAGATTTATTCAGAATGGAGGAATATGTTCCCTCTCTCAGCTGCTGTTTGTGGAATTAGCCAAACTTTTTTTTTTTTGTGCTGCCCTCTTTCAATTGGAATGACTGAGAGATAGGAAAAGTAGTTTATGAAATCTTCATCAGAGGATTAGGTCACCTGGCCCAAGGAAATCTTCATCACGTGACAGATGCACGCACAATGATTTCTTCTAATCAAACGTGCACGTGCCCTCAGCAGCGAATCAAAATGATGCAAGGCAAACCACATGCCGATAGTTATTTGTTTTTCCCGCTACGAGAAAATCAGATTTCGTTTACAGCCTTGGGTAAGCCTGGTGGTGTGTCAACAGCTGGCCGATGATAATCTTCAGCTTTGATACAGATGTTAATCTGTTAGGGTATCACCACGAAAAAAAATGGGCAAGGGGAAAAAAACAGAGTTCAAAACTGTGGGTGCTCTACATGGAATAAGTTTTTGTTTACTTTTTCTACAAATCAGCTTTTTAAAGATTTGATACCGCCTACAACTAAATGTGTAATAAAACTATTTCTGCAAATGTTCATTTCCATCAACATGAAGTTGATAGAAAAAAAACTAATGTGTTACATTCACGTGCTTTCTATACTCACTTTTCTACAAACCATTCTTACAAGAGCTTACTCTATCTACTTCAAATTTGCAGAAATGTTTTAAGGGGACATGGAAATTACACCTTAAGTGTGTTAAATTACCACTGACCTTAACGTTCTCAGTGTTTTTTCCTGAACTTTTTGAGTTATTCTATTAATCATTATAATTCATTCAAGTGGTTGTTTGCATTGATAGCTTATATAGTTGAGTCCGTAAAAAGTATTTCATTCAGCAGAAAAATTACAAAATTTGCTTTTAAAATATGTGAATTCATTTACCTTTTTCGCTGATACTACTTGCAATACATAATCACACTTTTGCATGCTTGTTCTTAGTATATTCAGCTATCTTCTGAACCTCAATTATTTAGTATTGTATATCAGTTCACTAGAAACTGAAAAACAATTATTTGCAAAGTCAACAAAGTAAAAATGTGGAAAACTTGCAATGTTTTTGCTTCCTTAATATCACTAATATACAGTATAAAATTATGACTTGGTTCAAAAAGTTTAACTATGTGTTGTATACATGTACTGAAAATTTCAGCTCTCTACCTCTCATACTTTCTGAGAAAATGGTGCATAAACATCCAAAAATGTTGTTTTGAGAAAACTGAACTTTAAAGTTTGAACATTAAAATTCTGACACACTTCAGTACATTCCAGAGTTATAATCATCTGCACCTTCATTCCTGGATTACTTCAGCTTTTCGGGTTGCTTTCTCTTGGTCCTGGCCTCTTTTGTGAGACAGTATTTTTAACACTTATGATTTCAGTCTAATTATGTAATATGTAAATTCAATAACAGCCCGCCTTGAAGGAATATGTGTATGTAATAATTTGTAAAATGTATATAACAGTCATTGCATATGCTTATATTATTGTATACATGTTCAATAATGTTATGTGAATGTATTACGTAATTTAATAATGTAGGAGCTGTGAGAATAATAAGTTAAACGTTGCTAACAATGAGGTAATCTTGAGGCAATAATACGCTTGAGAGTTTAAATGCTACTTGTTATTCTTGGAGCAACAATAATGTAATTTTAGTGACAGTTTATAAAAATAGTCAATCAACAACCAGAAAAAGCTTTAGTTAAATGAAGGTATTCTGTTGGAGTAGGATTAGCCAATCAGAGACTTGAAATACAGACATTTACAGGTTTAGGTGCTTGAAATCAGTTCAGTTGCCTGCAGACAGAGTTACTAACCAGACGCGAGATGTGTCCTCGAGAAATTAATTACGTATTCGTGTGAGACGTAAAATAGTATACTTCTTAAAAAGTATAAGTATTAAATAAAAGAATCTCACAGCTCTGAATATCAGTGAAGTGCTATTTAATTTGTGTCAAAGATTAATAAAAAGGAGTGAATTAAAACTTAAAATCTGTGTAAGCCTACATTCTTGTCGCATCACGCCCTGCCAAGACTTCCATGTCTCTAACAATAATACTGACGCAGCCGAGGCAAACATAAATATTTAATACTTAAAGAAATAGTACAATTACAAAGTTAATATTTTTAAACTTGGGGCAAAGGCCACCTAAAAATATATTTGGGGCGAAGGCTACCGGAAACTGTTTACTATACGTGCGGTTGCAACTACTACAAGTTCGGTTCCTCAACAGTTGAAATAAAATACACCCACTCCAATAACAAAATACCTTCTTCAAATTGGCGTCCATATGTGGAGCTAAATAAATAAACAACTCCAACGTACAAAGAATGTCTTCTCAATTGTTAATTGCTGAACTGCTCGCTGGGCACGATATAATCGTTCGTTGTTGAAAGACACCAAAATGTTCTAAAAAGGGGCAATACATGACAGCTTTAAAAGAATGCAGACCAGCATTTAAATGGTATTTAAATGTCTTAAAAACATTTTAACCCCCAAAAGGTATATATTTTCTGAAACTGGAAATAATAGAGATTTTATTGGTGCCTAAAACAAAAAATGTGATTTTTTACCATTTCAGAGTAGCTTGGCCCCTTAATTATGTACACATTTTGCTATGGGTATTATGCAAAATTACTTCTGAATGAAGAGGATTTCACAAGCTTATCCCAGAAAACTGAATATATACATTTTGTCATGTAAATATCTTTAATATATGGTATGTTAATAAAAATCATTACAGTCATTGTTTGTAAAATAAAAAAAATTCGAGAAGTTTTCCATGTAAAGGGTAGTTTAGGGTGAGGGATTTCCTTGAAAATCTTTTTGTCGCATCTTTGGAAGATACGAAACTTAAATACCAAGCTTCGTACTTATTCGACTTTTCGTTTTTGAGCTACGCTGTTCACAGATACACGACACACGCACACGGACCTTTTTCTAAAAAAAAAATGCTCTTTTTGGATTCAGGGGGCCTCAAGACACGTATTTCCGGTGAACTCTCGGTATAGAATTTTTAGGTGGAATGCAAATCTTCTCTACCGACTATGTACGTGGTAGAGAAAGAAAAAAAAATATGCACGAGACATAAATTGTGTGTTTTAACTGGATCTATATTTTTGTGTAGTAGGTTTTCGTTTATTCCTTGCGGTTAACCAGTTGTATAAAATTATACGAAATTCGTTGAAAACAACGAGAACTTCACAGGCTATTCGCAGAAACTTGAAGCTATGGATTTATTTGTTATGTAAATATATTTTAATACACGCTCTCTAAAACAGCTACTTGTTGGACTGTTAACACGCCGAAAAATATTATTTTAGTGGCCTAGGCCGCTAAAATCGCCATGGAAACGTCTAGCGACGTAATAAACAAAGTTCAGACGGTAGTGAAAAGTCATACCAGCTTGAACAGAGCTTTAAACAAAATACTTTACCATAAAAATAAATATAAGCCAACATTCTTTTTTATATTAATCATAAACTTTACCAGTATTTTTCACAAAACAGTTCATCATTTAAAAACAAATACAACTTAACGTTAGTTTTACTATTTATCAGACACCCTTCACAAAAATGAAGGATTTATTTCGCACATGGAAAAGTCTTCATTTACCAGAGAAGCACTGCTTATCTTGCACCAGTCTTTATATATACAGAGTGAGCCAAAAGATTCCGAACCGGCTGCACGGTGTTTTTCCTGTCCGCGTCCTCGGCGCTCGTTGTCGTCTGCCGCTATCATAGAAAGGCGCGGATGAAACCATACAACATTTTTAAAACTACTTTTAAAGGCTTTACTTACCAACTTTATGAAAGGAAATGCTGAAACTGGCCACCGTCGTTGTCCATACATTTTTGACACCTCTTTAGGAAACTATCCATCACTCAACGTAGTTCACGTTGAGAGATGTGGCAATTTCCTGGCGGATATTTTGTTTTAAGTCTCCCAGGGTGTGTGGGTTTGTCTTGTACACTTTATGTTTTAAGTTACCCCGGAGGGGTATTTTATGAACAATATTACCGGCTGCGTGGTGTTTTTCCATTGGGCGTGTGGAAATATGATAAAAACATGATAACGCACTGCTGCTATAAACAAAGTCGCGCTGTTGTGTTTTTGCTGTGCAGTGTGAAGTGCAGTTTGAGTTGACGGTGATGTGATGTAGTTCAGTTATTACGAGTTATTTATTATTTTGTCCTGTACTTACTCACAAAGTATATTATGGTTCAGTATATGTTTTCTACAGCACAGCGTGTATTTATTTATGATTCGTATGTGTTAACTCGGTCAGCTCGCCAAGTGAAAGTACGATTTGCAGAAAGATTTACAGGTGTCATACTTCCAGGCCGTACAACAATCCATGAACTTTACAGTAAATTTCAGGCCACAGGAAGTGTTCAGGCTAAGAAATCTAAAAGAAGGCGTTCGGTTCTTATCGAAGAAACATTAGACGACATCGGTCATCGGTTTGGAAAATTCCCCCCAAAAATTTCTCGATGGATAGTTTCCTAAAGAGGTGCTAAAATGTATGGACAACGACGGTGGCCAGTTTCAGCATTTTCTTTCATAAAGTTGGTAAGTAAAGCCTTTAAAAGTAGTTTTAAAAATGTTGTGTGGTTTTATCCGCGCCCTTCTATGATAGCAGCAGACGGCAACGAGCGCCGAGGACGCGGACAGAAAAAACACTGCGCAGGCGGTTCGTGTCTTTTGGCTCACCCTGTGTGTGTGTGTGTGTGTGTGTGTGTGTGTGTGTGTGTGTGTATTTTTTCCTTCTCATACTACTGCTGATATTTTGCTGTCAGCAGCTCCGATTCGATGTTTTGGCTCGGATTGAAGTTTCCTCGGGTTTTTAATCCGTATTTTCAGGCACGAGCTTGTTGTTTAGAAACGAGAGTTCAGAGTAAGCACTGCCATCTACACTCACATCTCGTAATGTTACGGTCAAAGCTTCCTAGGGTGTTGGTACAGTTCATAGCGTGAGACTCAGGCGGCTGTCAGAATATGTCAACAAATACTGGCTATCCCTTTTATATTTATACAGAATTTATATTACATTTATTTGTTTTATTTAACAAAATTTGGAGAGCTTTTATTGCAAACTATTGTGTACACCACGTACGCGAACGCTTTAGTGGGCTCATCCAGTAATACTTAATTCGTTCGCTAAAGCCTTATAATTACATACTTGATACATAAATAGGTACAAACATACGGCATTTTAATAAAAGTCGTTCCGGACCTCTCCTCTGGACGAGTTTAAACTGTTTTCTCTTCTCGTTTGCACAATTTCGGTATCGTGCATCAAGGTTTGTACTCATTTAATAATTTGTTTCCCGATTATCCGGATTTTCGTCAATCCGGATTACCTCTGATCCCACCTAGTCCGGATAAACGAGGTTCTTGTGCACTAAGGCTCTGTAAGCAAATTAGTACAATCCAGTGTTATAGCCCAGCCTTTGTAATCAGCTTCTAATATTAAAATGAACGTATTTAGTTCCTCCTGTCGAGAATACATTGCCATACTCAATAGAAGAGATATCAGTCAACAGTATTATCTGCATTTTGTCGCGGTATCGTTCGTGTTATCTATTTGCTGAGCGCCTGTTATTGTTTTACTATTTTTAATTTTGGGTTCTTTGTCCTCCGGCTAGCTATTATTACTCAGTCGAGCAAATCTCTTGAACAGGGTGTGTAAAGGGAAAGGATTTGTTACTAAAAGATAACACCGATAAAAGAATTTGTTTTTACACCTTTATTGCCGTCACACTTCATTAATTTCAGATATTTATCTCTTGATACACGTCCGACTGAAACTGTTATATATTTTCGAATGTAACTATAATCACTTATTTGCCGCACATTATTAATTCGAGTATTTCACATGTTTTTGTAACTAGCTTTACGACGCGAGAGATTCTGTAGAATTGCGCGACGTGTAACCCGTGAATGATTCTGTTGAACTGTGCGACGTGTAACGCGTAAATGATTCTCTTAAACTGTGCGTTACCCGTCTCTGGCTTTAGAGTTTATACTCCCTCACCCCGATATGCCTAAACATTATAACAGAGCTGCTGTTGGTTAATAAAGCGCGCCAACATTAGCGTCTATTTTTATATCCAATCAAAATTACGAACACATATGCTCTAGGGAAGATATTCCCTCCATTTCTGAAGAAAAGCGCGCTACTCTGACGTCATTTGCTTGTCTCTTCTAATTAATAAACAACTCACCCCCTCGCTACATTGTTAACCGCTCTTATTGTCAGTTTCAGTGAGGTCGTGTAAACTTATTTCCTAACAATGCTTATAATTAACAAACATCTCAAATCATTGTCATACAATAATGTTAATTTACACTACAATTACTCTGGCATATACAGTGTTGTGATATAAAATACTGCCTCAATTTGGGCATGCGCAGTGTCCTGCAACGGGGACTTAAGTGACTCATTGCTTGTTTCTTAAGGCAGTGCATCTGTGAAAATAAAAAATCCAGTTTTCTTCTGATTGCATTGAGTTTTTGTACTATATATTGAGAAACACCAAACATATAGTGCACATACATTTTAACGAGCTATGCTAAACCTTTGTTAAGATATTAATGTTTTTGTTCATAATTAATCACTTTTTACTTTCTCTACTACGCATAGTAAGTAGGGGAAGTATTGTATTCCACCCAAAAATTCCATACCAAGATTTCACCGGAAATACATGTTTTGAGACCTCCTGAATCCCAAAAAAGCATTTTTGGAAACATGTCCGTGTGTGTGTGTGTGTCTGTGAACACCATAACTCAGAAACGAACAGTCGGATAAACACCAAACTTGGTGGTTCAGTATCTTCCAGAGATGCGACACGAAGGTTTTCAAGAAAATCACCCCACCCCAGAGTACCCTTTACATGGAACATTTTTCGAAAATATTAATTTTCTCAAAAATGGCTCTAACGATTTTGATTAAAATTCATATGTTTAAGATATTTTTATGACAAATGAAATGTATATCTTGAATTTTCTGGGAATGTCTCCAAAAGTATTCTTCATTGTGAACGACTTTTGCATAACTGGTAATCCATAAGAGATAGACAAAATTTTACTACACAAAAAATGTAGATCGCGTTAAAATCCACATTTTATGTCATATACATTTTTTTGAGTGAATCATTTTCGAGATATTGCTTGTTATTCCATTAAATTATCCAATACTTATACCTTTTCTCAAATTGGAATTCGTTATTCTTTTTTTTTTGTCTTGGTAATGCAAAGAGAATGGAATACTCCACATAGCAACCAGCGTTAAAATATTTGACTATCGCTTAAAGCCTACCAATTCCCCTTGCATCTACAAGAAAATTAGCAATAAGATTAACATCTCGATTAACATGAAGCATATGGAGAATAAGCGTTTGTAAAAATAGTTTGTACAAGAGTAGAGAAAGTCATGTGAGTGTAACACATCAAATTTTTTATTTTAAAAACCAAATGCATAGCACGAACGTACAAGTTATAAGTATAACAAAACTGCAAAATATCCAATGTGTTACATTCACTTGACGTTCTCTACCCTTTATCGCTTATTGGTGGGTATACAAATTATTCTTACTAAAGTTTATTTTTATATCTACTTCATTTTAATTCACACAAATCTTTGTAGAAATAGCTACATTACACATTTCGTTATAGTTACAAAGGGAACAGCGATAGTCAAATGTTTAAGAACTGGACACTATATGCTGGCCTTAAAATTCCATGCTGTTTCCATGACATCGCGAGAAACAACTGAATTTCGACAGTACTTTAAGAGAATGGGTAAGTGTTGAACAATTCGAACCATTAAAAACCGATAACTTGGATATGGCTGATGCCAGAAAAACGTTGTTTCAAATAAATTGCGTGTTTTAAAGAGGTCTGCAATTTTTTTTTGTGTGGTACATTTACGTCTATCGCTTAACGTTTACCAGTTATACAAGGTTATACAAAATTCCTTCTGAATGAAGAGGACTTCACATGCTATTCCCAGAAAATTCAAGATATACATTTTATTTTTCATGTAAATGTCTTTCATATGTGGTATTTTAATCAAAATTGTTATAGCCATCTTTTAGAAAATCAAACATTTGTTAAGTGTTCCATGTGAAGAGTAGTTGGGTTTGGGGAATTTTCTTGTAAATTTTTGTGTAGCATCTTTAGAGAATACTGTACTTAAAGACCAAGTTTGGGATTTATTCAAGTTTTCATTTTTGAATTATGTGTTCATAGACAGAGAGAACAAATCAGAGGGAGAGAGAGAAAGTCGCATATACCGTCATACGCAGTGGCGTAACCTGATTATCAGACTCGGGTATGTACCCCAACGTATATTGTAAAATTTGTTAAAATATGACCCAACCAAAACAGAATTGTCCATATCATCATACTTAATCTCAGCATGACAACATGTAGTATAAACAAGATGTTCTTCATTAAATTCCTTAACGAATGCTGAGTATACTGGAAGGTAGTTTACTAAACATAATTTATAATCATGTTATCAAAAATAAATGTTATTTGTGGCAGTATTTTATATCACAACAATGTAAATGCCAGAGTGATTATAGTGTAAATAAGCATTATTGTATGACATTGATTTGAGATGTTTGTTAATTATAAGCATTGTTAGGAAATAAGTTTACACGGCCTCACTGAAACTGACAATAGGAGCGGGCAACAATGAGCGAGGGGGTGAGTTGTTTATTAATTAGAAGAGACAAGCAAATGACGTCAGATTAGCGCGCATTTCTTTAGAAATGGAGGGAATTTCTTCCCTAGAGCATATGTGTTCGTAATTTTGATTCGATATAAAAATAGACGCTAATGTTGGCGCGTTTTATAAACCAATAGCAGCTCGATTATAATCTTTAGGCATATCGGGTGAGGGAGTATAAAAAGCTAAAGCCAGAGACAGGTTTCGTTCAGTCCAACAGAAGGATTCGAGGGTAATACGTCGATCAGTCCAACAGAATCATACAAAGGTTATACGTCGCACAGTTTAAGAGAATCGTTCACGCGTTATACGTCGCGCAATTCTACAGAATCTCTCGCGTTGTAAAGTTAGTTATAAATGTGAAATACGCGACTTAATACTGTGCAACAAATAAGTGATTATAGTAACATTAGAAAATATAACAGTTTCAGACTGGCGTGTATCAAGAGTCAGTATGTGAAATTAGTTAATTGTGACGGTAATAAAAGTGTAAAAACAAATTCTTTTATAAGTGTTATCTTTCAGTAACAAATCCTTTCCGTTTACACACCCTGTTCAAGAGATATGCTCGACTGAGTAGTAATAATAGCTAGCCGGAGGACAAAGAACCCAAATTTCAAACTAGTATACAATAACAGGCGCTCAGAAATAGATAACACGAAGTGACCGCGACAAATTGGCTCCCATACGTTGTGCAGATAAGCATGAAGCATCTTCCAACTACCAACAAATATAATCTACTTCATATTCACTCACGTTTAGTTTAGTCTACTTCTTGTAAATTAGCTGGATCCTCCGAGTTTTCTGAGCAACAACATCAATTACGTCATCCTCAAAAGAAGGTCGCGAACGTAGATCTTGTAGAAGCTTGCTTTCGATGTTCATCAGAGCAACAGGTGAGAGTCTTTCTTCATGCTGAGAGTTGCGAAGATTCTTCCCAGGCTGGAAAAGGGACTTTCTACTAAAGCACTAGTTGCTGGTATAGTCAGAATCAAAGTCGTCAGTTTGAAAATTTCAAGGAACACTGTAGAAAGTTCCATTGTCCTTATATATTGGTGAAGCTCTATGACACTACTTCTTTTCATATCAGGATCACCATAAATCACACACAGCTCACTATTTGGTGCAACAAAATAAAAAAATGTTCCATAATTAATTTTCAAGCTTCCAAATACCTCCTCGGGAAACTTGTTTTTGAAGTTAGAGCAAAAATTAAATTGAGTTTTATTTATGGACGCTCTTTAACCGCTGTGGTTCTTAGCGTCCTTTTCCATTTTGTTCGTGAAAGACCGGACATTTTGTTCAGAGGCCTCTTTATCAGGCTTGAGGTTCCTTTACGTGTCGTAAATCTACGACACGGGACCACCGGTTGAAGTTGGAGAATTGCGCATGATTTACTGTATCAACAATTTAAAAAAAACAATCGTCTGTAGTTGGATTACTGCTGGTGTCTGATATACTGCCAAGACGAATTCTCTTTGCTTGAAGTTCGCTGTCACTATCATTGATTTCCTCCCAAAGTCCGTCAAATTCATTCCTGTAGTTCTGCAAATATTGCTTGAAATTTTCTAGCATTCTATTGCAGTAAGCAATGTCTGGAGAATTTGGAAGAGAACATTAGAGTACTGGAATATGTTAGCAAAAGTTGTCAAAAAGGAAATTAAAAGTGAAATCTTTTATCCTAGTTAATAAGCCTGCTGCACACGCAACAGTGTCCTTGTCACATTCGGGGTTTTCATGTTTTACCATTGTTTCAAACAAATGTTCGATATCAATTTTGTGTTCCTTCACTGTCCGAACTAAACGACCTTGGAAATTCCATCCGAGTCTGAGGAACACTAGGAATTCGTCTTTTCACGTGCATATCCAAAGCATGAACTCTTTGTCGATTTAGAAAAGAATGTTCCAAAACCTGCTAGGGAAGTAAAGAAGCTTTTAACTTTTTTGATAAAACTGGTTGACTGCGACAGCAGAAGATTTAACTGGTGAGATAGCAGTGAACGAATATGGCAGATTTACAATGTTCTCTCAACTTCGATTACAGTCCATTGTGTTTCCTGCCATGACTGCTGCCTCATCATATGTTTGGGAAATGACTTTATTTGAACAAGAAAAGTCGTTAAGAATACTGACAGCATGGTTCAAAAGAGAATTTGCTTTTCTGTCAGAACTTACATCTTAAAGCAAATAAACCTCTCTTCAACAATGTCCGTCAACAGTTATGCGTCAGTAAACGGTAGAGAGTTGCTGTTTACTACTTATGTCAGAAGTTTCATCTAATATTAATGAAACAAAGAAGGCGCCAGAAATTTTCTGCTTAATTTCACGCGTCATGACGGCACTCACACTTGAAATAAAGTCATTCTGAATATCAGATAAAGCTGCCCAAAAAACAGTCGACTTTTCCAAGTGCTCTTTCAGACAGGTGTCATATACTGCTAATTCATTTAAATATTTAATATGGTTGCCTCTGTTTGAAGATCCTTCATTCCCATTGTGACCACGAAAGCAAGTGTTTGTTTTCCTGAAAACATACAGGCGTACAAAATGAAAAAGTAAAGCTATATTATTTTTCACTTCATTGTTATGCTGTTTAACTAAGAGCTTATACTGACTGTTCAATGAAAATTATATTCTTGGAATTTTACGCAAGATTTTTAGTTGTTTTTCACATATTATATGACTGCAAGAATAGTTGCTTTTAAATGTTATTTATATCTTCATAACCGCTGCAATTCCACACTTTTCATTTGAAAAAAGATGACATGACCAACAAAACAGTTTTTTTAAGGTTTTATAACCGCACAATCATGACTTACTTTCAAAAACTTTGATGTTGAAATGCCTTACACATTTTTACTTTCTCTACTACGTATAGTAAGTAGGGGAAGTATTGTATTCCACCCAAAAATTCGATACCGAGATTTCACAGGAAATATATGTTTTGAGACCCCCTGAATCCAAAAAAACATTTTTGGAAACATGTCCGTGTGTGTGTGTCTGTGTGTGTGTGTGTGTCTGTCTGTGAACAGCATAACTCAGAAACAAACAGTTGGATAAACACCAAACTTGGTATTTAGGTTCAGTATCTTCCAGAGATGCGACACGAAGGTTTTCAACAAAATCCTCCCACCCCAGAGTACCCTTTACATGGAACATTTTTCGAAAATTTTAATTTTCTCAAAAATGGTTCTAACGATTTTGATTAAAATATCATATGTTTAAGATATTTTCATGACAAATAAAATGTATATCTTGAATTTCCTGGGAATGTCTCCAAAAGTATTCTCAATTGTGAACGACTTTTGCATAACTGGTAAACCATAAGACAAAATTTTACTACACAAAAAATGTAGATCGCGTTAAAATACACAATTTATGTCATATACATTTTTTTGTTGAGTGAACCATTTTCGAGATATTACTTGTTATTTCCTTAAATTTTTCAATACTTATTTTCTCAAATGGGAATTCGTTATTCATTTTTTTGTCTTGGATATGCAAAGAGTATTAATCTGTGGGAAAGGGAATGGTGCTGCACCTAGCAACCAGCTATTAAGAGTAATGTCAATGCTTAAAGGCTACTATATTACCCTTGTAAATATATATTCCCCTTACATCTACAAGAAAATTAGCAATAAGATAGAGTCTGCAAATGTTTATCTCGATTAACATGAAGTAGATGGAGAATAAGCGTTTGTAAAAATAGTTTGTACAAGAGTAGAGAAAGTCATGTGAGTGTAACACATCAGATTTTTTAATATTAGTTGTAATACTGGATACGGGTTTTGTAGGAGCTGCTTTAATTACATCTTCCTTTTAAGAGAAATTTGATGTCTGGAAGCTTCTTACCTCGAGTTTGTCAACCACACAACAGTTTATTTCCATTTTCGTTGCCACAACTGCATTGAAACAAGATTGTTTGCTATTGTAGCTGTTATCCGCCTCGTGACCTCTCGGATGTACTTACACTTGAAATAAAGGATTTTTACGTTATTAGCACCACACTTTGGGCACCAAACTTGAGGTAGTTGCAGCCCCACGTATAATACAAACTTTCCGGTGGCCTTCGTCCCACGTTCACTTTTCCGGTGGCCTTCGACCCAACGTTTAAAAAATCAACTTTGTATTTCAATGTTTATTTAAAATATTATATATATACCTCGGCTGCCAGTAGTAATTTGCAGAAACGCGCATCTCTTAGCAGGGGTTGGTGCGGCTAAAGAATGAAGGCTTACACAAATTATAATGGTATTTAACTTCGTTTTATTAATATTTCACACGATAAATAACACTTCACTGATATATCCTACTGTAGAGCTGTGAGATTATTGTTTAATTGCACTTTTTAACACGTAAACTTATATTATTTACGCCGTAATGAATTTTTTTGTCTCACACTGAATACGTACCGAGCGAACTGCTCGGGAACGCTGTCTTCTAGCGTCTACCACTTAAATTTGTACATTTACTATATTTCAAGTCTCTGATTGGCTAATTCTACTCCAATAGAATACTTTTATTCAACTTAAAAGTTTTCTAGTTTTTGATTGGCTATTTATAAACTGTTTTATATATTACATTATTGTTCCAAGAATTATTAGTAGCATTATTAAAATTTCTAATTTGTTATTGCCTCAAGGTTACCTCATTGTTACCTCATTGTTAGCAACTTTCGGCTTCTACTTTATAATTCTGTTTGCTACGGAAGGTATTTTGCTTCTATTCTCACAGCTCCTACATTGTTAAATTACATAATACATTCACATAACATTATTATACATGTACATAATAATATAAACATAATACAATGACTGCTACATACATTTTATATATTATATTATACACATATAGCTTTTACGTGGGCTGTTATTATATTTTATATTATATAATTAGACTGATATCGTTTAAGTGTTAAAAATACTGCCTCATACTGCTTCTGTGCATACCTTCCTCGCAGAACCCGCTCTAATCTTAACCTACATTTGCTTTGATAGTGAGAAACTAAGTGTCCAAAGCAAGCTCAAATGTTTATAAATGAAGAAACACACAAACCCTATTCACTTCTATAAATGCAATAGGGTGAGCACGATTTTTAACACGAGATGTACTCCAACTCGGTACATACCATGGATCAAGCACACAATGCAGTTTCCTGCAGCTGATGGCAGGTGCCGTTGATCCGAGCTTTGTTTCGATACAGACTGGCGCAGATCGTGGCGCAAATTCAAATCATAATATCTAGGAAAGCTTGATTTTTAATGACTTTAAAGCGACTGTGTATCACAAAATTATAATGAACACAAATCTTGCCACCAGTTTGAGAAAAATTACAGGTATGCAATGTATCTCTCACATCCATTGACACTATGCCCCTTTTTCTAAAAACACTCTTTTTGGATTACCCTTCCGGTAATATTTCGGTATCCAAATTTTGGGTGGAATGCAATACCTTCTCTATCTACTAGAGACTAGTTTCTATTACTCTACCGTGGTAGAGAACGTAAAATTGAAAAAATTCACATTTTTCATCAAATTTCAACGATACATTGCCTTAAAGTATACCAAACTTCTTCAAAAAACAGTAAGTCAGAAAGGATACAATTTAAGTGTTGCCAACTTCATTTAAATGAAACGTAATCCACTACTCAGTCAAAATCATTAGGTGCTCCAGGTGGTAAAATAGTTTCGCTTCTAAAAATTAAACTTCAGGAAGTTTAAATTTAGAGCTATTTGATCGTTACACTGAAAGTTAAAACAATCTTATGTGATTCATTCACATGACTTTCTCTACCCGCTATCGTTTATTAGTGGGTATACAAATTATTCTTACTAAAGCTTATTTTTCCTTCTACTAAATTTAAATCCAAATAAACCTGTGCAGAAACAGCTACATTACACATTTCGTTATAGATGCAAAGAGAACAACGATAGTCAAATGTTTAACAACTGGATGCTAATGTTGAAAGGACTTTAAGAAAATGATCAAGATAAGAACAATTCGAACCATTAATAACGTATATCTCAGAAATGGCTTATGCCACAAAAAAAAGCTTATTTAAAATAAATTGTACTTTACAGGATGACCCCAGAAAATTCAAGATATACATTTTATTTTTCATGCCAATATCTTTAATATGTGATATTTTAATGAAACCGTTGCAGCCAGTTTTTAGAAAGTCAAAATTTTCGAAAGATGTTCCATGTAGAGGGTAGTGGCGGGGAGGTTTCCACGAAAATCTTCGTGTCGCATCTTTGGGAGATATTGAATCTAAATACCAAGTTTGGTATTTATCCGACTTTTCGTTTTTGAGTTGTGCTGTTCACAGACACACACACGGACATGTTTCCAAACAGCCTCAAAACGTGTATTTCCGGTGAAATCTCGGTATCGAATTTTTGGGTGGAATGCAATACTTCTGCTTACTATAAGTAGTAGAGAAAGTAAAAATGAATCTTATACAAATGTTCACTTTTCCCGGAAAGGTTGATAGTCATTGTTTATTTACCTCTAATCTCTACTTGTCCTGGCCCTCTTTCCCATTCCCAAGTGTTTGGTGGCTTTTAAGTGTTGGTTTGCCAATTTATGCTAATGTTATGAAATACAAAGAAGTGCATCGTATGAGTTACTTGCACGCGTCACAGTGATATAGCACAGCCACAAGGATGCAAGGTGTGACTGTTTGGCGGATTCTCTGTTAATACCCGCATCTTTCCCATAAACACACATCTGCTCCTATCAATTATAGCTCTTCCTGCTCATTGGTTGCAGTGTCGAAACAACAGGTGTTCTTATTCCTCAGCAACTCATTCCCAGTTCGAAACCCGCCACCAAATACAGGGTCAGACTCCTCATGTACTATTATCGATATCAAGAAGCATTTGCTGTAAACTGAACCACGTATAAGAAGCAAACATATTTTACCTGGAGAGAATGAGTGCTGTTCGCAAATAAAAACGTTTGAGTACAGTTATATACTTCTTATCTACACTGTGGTTCTTAAAGTGGACAATTATTTCATTGTTTCCAGCAATAAAAGTGAATCTTTAAACCACGTAAAACAAGTCACAGCTTAATTATCAGATGGTTTTCATAACAAAAACAACTGATGTTCACTCACATGACTTTCTGTACTCACTCTTGTACAAACTATTCTTACAAAAGCTTTTTCTTCTTAAGACGAAATTTCATTACACGTTTCGTTGCAAGTACAAGGACAGTCAGATTCTTAAAATCCATGTCGCTAAATGATGCCTTTGAAATTCCATGTTCAAAGCATGACAACTAAAGAAAACGACCGATTGAAGAAACTAAATATTTGATTCAAACAGATAACAAACAATACTTCGGAAAATCTTAGAAAAAAAACTGAATTGATTTAAGTTGTGTTGTTTAAAAAGTCTACATTTTTGCAGTAAGTTTACGGTTACGGTTTACCAGTTATATAAAAGTCGTGCAGAATAAAAAGAACTTCACAGACTACTGCCGTTAAATTCAAGATATACATTTTAATTATCATATAAATATATTCAACGTATGGTATTTTAATCAAAATCGTTAAAAATATTTTTGGGAAAATAAGAATATTGAAAATTTTCCCATATTAAGGGTTGATTGGGTTGGCAAGATTTCCTTTAAAACCTTCACGAAGCATCTCTGGAAGACATTGAACTTAATTACCCAGCTTCGTGTTTAACCAACTTTCCGTTTTTGAGTTATGCTGTTCACAGATACACACACACACACACGAAAACCTTTTTCTAAAAATTGGTTCTTTTACTTCTCTTTTTATTTTCTCTACCAAGCACCTAGCAAGTAGAGAAGGTATTGTATTCCACCCAAAAATTTGATACCGAGATTTCAGGAAATACATGTTTTGAGGACACTTGAATAAAAAAAACACTTTTAGAAAAAGGTCCTTGTGTCTGTGTGTGTCTGTGAACAGCATAACTGAAAAATGAAAAGTCAAATAAATACCAAATTTAGTATTTAAGTTCCTTCCTTCCAAAGATGCAATACCAACATTTTCAAGAAACTCTCCCATCCGAAACTACACTTTTACCACGAAGAATGTTTTATTTTAAAAATGACTGTACTGATTTTGATTAAAATACCATATATGAAAGATATTTGAATGACAAAATATATATCTTGAATTTTCTGGGAATAGTCTGTATAGTCCTTGTCATCAGAAAGGAATGTTGTATAATCTTGTAAAACTGGAAAACGTTAAGCGATATAGAAAACGTAGGTACTATACAAGAAATGTAGATCTCTTTAAAACACACAATTCATGTCAATAACATTTCTGTGGCATAAGTTGTTTCCGAGATATCCGTTATTAATGGTTCGAATGTTTCAATACATTGTCAACCTTTTTACGTCCTGTCCATTTGCATCTGTTTCTCGCGATTTCATGGAAAGGGTATGGAATTCTAAGGCCAGCGTATAGTGTCCAGTTTAAAAGTATTTGACTATCGCTATTCTATTTATATCTACGGGCTGATTTATGAAGAACTGGCACATTTATTTCTTTAATTGTTTCAAAACGAGTTATGCTAGCGACAACTTATTATACCTGAAATGCAGAGGAATTTTGGAAGATTATTTACCTCTATAGCAAATGTTAAAAATTTCCTCCATCTTGTATAAGGCACAACTCAACACGTCGTTCCATGTTACTGGCCACTCGTTGGAGGACTCTGTTGTCAATCTCCCGTGTAATGTGCTTCAGATCGTCCAATGTCTGGGGGCATGTGGCATAAACCCTGTCTTTTAAGTTAACCCCATAGAAAGAAGTCCGGCGATGTCAAATCCGGAGATCTCGGTGACCACAGGTTCTTGGAAATTATCCGGTTGTCAAAGAAACTTGCAATTAGTGCCATGATTCATTTGATGTATGGCATGTAGCGCCGTCCTGCTGAGAATATCCTTGACTCAGCTCTACATCGTCTAGTTACTCAGCAAACTCCATGAAAATCCGTCTGTATTCTGCAGTGTTCACATTTTTTTAAAAAAAAAATGGTCCCACTATTCTCTGTGCGGATATTGCGCATCAAACTCCGATTTTAACCGGGTGCATAGCTGCTTCATGAATAACATGTGGATTTTCGCTGGCCCAATAGCGTGAGCTATTTGAGTTCACATAGCCGGATAAATGGAACCATGTTTCATCTGTGAACCATGTGATGGAAAATATGGCAGGATTTTGCACAATGAACGCCTGAAACCAACGACATAATTCAGTTGTCTATCCTTATGTGGTTCCTGTAACTGATGGACAACCGTAATCCTATACGGCTTTAGGCCTGCACTTTTCACAGCTCTCTGACACATTGAGTAGCTGTACCCTGTCTCCTGCGACAAACGTCTTAATGATTTTTTGGGTGACTAATCCAGTAGTGCTCTTTCGTCAACAACAACCGTAGGAAGCCTAGATGAACGAGTTTCGCCTTTTTCACTCACCAGAGATCCAGTTGTTTCCAATTTGTTAACCAGTGCCAGTATTGTGTTTCTTTGGGGAGGATTCCGAACACCAAATTCTCTCTGGTATGCCCTTTGAGTAGCTGTAATTGAATTCGTAGTCCAGTATTGCTTTACAAGGAAGAGTCGTTCATTTAATCTGTACTCCATTTTCATGTTGACTAGAACAAAATCTCAAAAACATTTGTCGACAATAAAACTAACAATTACGAATAAAACATAAACATCTGCGCATCTAGTGACAAGCAATCGAAACTCCAGAACATTCTGCTTAATTTAGTGCTAAAATTGGGCATTGTGTGAATTTCGAACAGAACAATTAAAGAAAGAAATGGGTCAGTTCTTCATAAATGACACTGTATAATTAAATGCGTGCTGTAGCTATTTCCGGAAAGTTTTATGTGGATTAAAACCAAGAAGATAGGAAAATAAATGTCGTAACAATAATTTGTATACCCACTAATAAGCATCAGAGGTTAGAGAAAGTCATGTGAATGTAAGACATCAGATGTTTTGTATAGTGACTCTGTCAATCTCTTACAGTTTACCAGCTATACTAAAAAAAAAGAATGTCGAGCACTTCTTAACCTATTCCCTGAAAAGTCAAGATTTTATATAATACACTTTATTGGTGCCATATATTTGGGGGATGTGTTCCTGACATCAAAGCAGTAAAAATAGTTCATATGAACATGGGTCTGAAAATCATTTATTTCAGAGTTACAACACAAAATCGAAAGTTACAAAAATTGCTCGAAGTGGCTTCCTCTTGCTTCGATGCATGCACTAAGCCTGCGTTCCATGCTCTGGCTTACTCTGTTGAAAATTCCTAGTGTGTTTCGTATTTGGTCAAATCCAGTTTGGATACGTCCTCTCAAAATGTCAACATCAGATACAGGATTCGCATAAACCGACTTCAAATGTCCCCAGACGAAAAAATCCATTGTATTCAAATCAGGCGATCGAGCAAGCCATGCAATGAGTCCCCCTCGACCAATTCATCTTTGCGGAAATCGATCATTCAAAAACCTACGAACTATCATACTGAAGTGAGCTGGAGTACCATCGTGTAAAAGCCACATTGGTTGGATGATGTCCAGAGACATTATCAGTTAAGTGCTGCAACTTATTTCTGAGAAACTGGAGATAGGTTTGTCCACTCAAATGCGGAGGGAAGAAGTAAGGACCAATAAAGCGATCATGAATGGTTGCACCCCAAACGTTGAGAGAGAGCCTCTGTTGATGGTTGTCCTGTTGTACTGCATTAGGATTTTCAAATGACCAGTTATGAATGTTATAAAAATTGAAGATGCCGTCGCGAGTAAAACCAGCCTCATCCGTGAATAAAATACAGGCTAGGAAATTGTTGAACATAGCGCACTGCTGTAACATGCATTGACAGAAACGTCTTCTTGGCTCAAAGTCCGCCTCATTTAATCCTTGCACACGTTGAAGGTGATACGGGCACAGAAGATTTTCATACAGAATTCTCCAGATAGTCGTATGACTAACTCTTTCCCTTACAGCCCTACATCTTGTGTTTTGTGATGGGTCTGCATCCACAGCAGGAAGAACTCGTTCTTCAAGCTCAATGTCTCGTACCGCTCTTGTTCTCCCAACATCCCTAGTACTCCACTCCCTAGTGCTCATTCTCTCTCAAGCATTGGTGAATTCGTGCGAATGTTCTTGCACACGATAACGGCCGATCAGGGTACATTTCTGCATAAAGTTCACATGCTCGTGCTGCATTGCCGTCAGCACGCCATACGTATAGTGCATATCCGTCTGTTCACTCATGAAATACATCTTCTTTGACCTATAACAACGAAACGGTTGATTTTCAGACCCAAATACATATGCATTTTTTTTTCTGTTTTGATATCAGGAACACGTTCCGCAATTATATGATTCCAATAAAGATACATCCTGTATTTTATTAGCTATCAGTATCTGAAATACATGTAATTGTAACCAGAAACGGTATTGCAGATTTATAGAAAATAAAGAATAAGCACAAGTTTCCTATCTAAAACGTAGAGTGGTGTGGGACATTTTCTTGAAAAATCTACGTGTCACATAAAAAGCTGAACTTGAATACCAAATTTGATATTTATTTGACATTTCGTGTTTCCATTATGCTGTACACAGGCACACTCTGGGGACCTCTAACATGTATTTCCGGTGAAATCTCAATATCGAATTTTTGGATGGAATGCTTGCTCTACTTACTGTAGATAAATGCAGTGCGATCGTTTTACGGTGAGGCCACAGATCGCACGTATACGTGCTCCGCACACTGTCTATTACACTGGAGGTTTTTCGTTCCGTAACTACAGTGATAGTAATATGCACTATAATAACTACTAACGTTGTTATAAGTGGTGTTGGAGGCGATGTCCATCTGCGTGAAGACATCCCTGGCGTCTTCGGATTGAATTTCCATTCACACATGTAAGTTCTTCTTGGTAATGTTCTTAATTTGTTTTTATATTGCCCTTAAGTTCGTCTATTGTGTAGGGATTGTTCCTATAAACCTATTTTTTAGAGTTCCCCACAAGTAGACACACCAATTTAGTTTTTTCTTCCGTTAGAGCATTTCGTTTTCGCTTCTTAGGTTTAGCGTTTAAGATCCTGTTGTCCTAAACTTAATAATCAGTCGTCTAACAGTTTCTCTACTTGGAACTGGAATAGCAGGCAATTTCTCCTGAACTAATAACAAGACGTTAAAACTCTTAAACAAATCACACACAACACAGATGCCTTGAATAAACTTTCACCTTTGAGATGTACAACTCTCTTTACAGCACTAACACAGCAGCGACTGAAACACAACTGATAAAGGTAACTTTGAACGCTCATGCACCGTCATTCGCGCATCAGGTCACTGCAGTACAGCGTGCTATGCATATAGCCGGTTTGTGGCCTTAACCTAAAACGCCCGCAGTGTAAAAGAGAAATTAAAAGATGAATAATCTGTAACGTTATACTAATTCGATTAAGGATCGATTTTGTTTCTTATAAATTTTTAAGGGTTATTTGGAATTAGTTGTTATGAAGAATCTATAAAGTAAATTGCAATGGGGAGAAGGTCGTCCGATTCTAGCATATAAGCTTTTTTTAAACAAAAAGAATCTTATTTATGATACTTTTGTTTATTTTTACATTAGATGGTAGGAGATTTTGTTTGGAAATGCCCAACATTTGATTGCGCAGTAAATTTAGTAATGCGGGGAATGTTTATCATACGAATCATGTAGACAATTAATGTAAACCAGCGTGATGATACGTACAGGCATACTTATTCAGATGTATCGTTAGGTATTGGAAATAACGATGTGGTAAGGTGGCTTAGCGTCCGCCATGAACAAGGTAATGGTAGGGTAGTTGAAGTCACGTGCCCAGTAATTTCGTCCCACTGGAACAGCGTCTCGTTTGTTACTCCCAGAGAAAGTCACGGATATAACATATTCCAAGAACACTGATTTATTATTTAAAACCGCATTGCTCGTACACACAAGGCATTATTTTTCAAGAAAAATCTGATGTGTTGCATTCACGACTTTCTCTACACATAAACTGCTCTTACACAAGCCCAATCTTCTATCTGCTACTTCTTAATAAGATAAACTTTCATTACGCTTTTCCTTGTACGATACAGTAGATAGAGCGACGATTAGATTTTTAAAAATCTGATGTGTTACACTCACATGACTTTCTCTACTCTTGTACAAACTATTTTTACAAACGCTTATTCTCCATCTACTTCATGTTAATCGAGATAAACATTTGCAGACTCTATCTTATTGCTAATTTTCTTGTAGATGTAAGGGGATAATATATATTTACAAGGGCAATATAGAAATACAGTAGCCTTTAAGCACATACATATCTCTTAATAGCTGGTTGCTAGGTGCAGCACCATTCCCTTTCCCACAGATTAATACTCTTTGCATATCCAAGACAAAAAATGAATAACGAATTCCCATTTGAGAAAATAAGTATTGAAAAATTTAAGGGTATAACAAGCAATATCTCGAAAATGGTTCACTCAACAAAAAAGGTATATGACATAAATTGTGTATTTTAACGCGATCTACATTTTTTGTGTAGTAAAATTTTGTCTATCTCTTATGGTTTACCAGTTATGCAAAAGTCGTTCATAATGAAGAATACTTTTGGAGACATTCCCAGAAAATTCAAGATATACATTTCATTTGTCATGAAAATATCTTAAACATATGATATTTTAACCAAAATCTTTAGAGCCATTTTTGAGAAAATTAAAATGTTCGAAAAATGTTCCATGTAAAGGGTAATCTGGGGTGGGGGGATTTTCTTGAAAACCTTCGTGTCGCATCTCTAGAAGCTGCTGAACCTAAATACCAAGTTTGGTGTTTATCCGACTGTTCGTTTCTGAGTTATGCTGTTCACAGAACACACACGCGGACATGTTTCCAAAAATGCTTTTTTTGGATTCAGGGGGTCTCAAAACATGTATTTCCGGTGAAATCTCGGTATCGTATATTTGGGTGGAATACAATACTTCCCCTACTTACTATACGTAGTAGAGAAAGTAAAAAGTACCTACTAGTATTTTAAAATTCAAACCAATAAGAAATAAAATCTCTAAAACGGTTAACGTCACAAAAATTATTAAGTGACATAAATTGTGCTTTAACGAGATCTACGTTTTTTGTGCAGTGAGATTTTCTCTCTCTCTCTCTTACGGTTTACTTATACTAAGTCATTCGGAATGAAGTATTCATAGGCTGTTGTCAGAAAATTTACCATATACCTACGTTAAAATGTCATGCACATATCTTACACATATACTCTTCAAATAAAAATCGACTTAACCATTTTTGAGAGAGAAAAAAACGAAACATTTTCCATGTAAAGGGCAGTTTGGAGTGGTAAGAGTTTAGGAAATCTTCGTGTTGTGTCCTTCGAAGACGTCGAACTTAAATGCCAAGTTTGCTATTTAAATTATTACTATCCGGGATTGTAGTCCGTGGTCTAGAAGGCATCATGCAGGCTCTGACCACCGCAGACAACGAACCACTTGAAGATGCCAAGCCTGTACCTAGCGAAACGTCGGTATCTACGATGCTTTCTAGACCACGGCCGGATAGTAGTAATTCAATTATTAGTCATACAAACGGACTTTTTAAGATGCTTTACTTAAAGGCCTGTGCCTCATGCCTCAAAACGTGTATTTCCAGTGAAATCTCGGTATCGAATTTTTGGGAGGAATACCTTGTCTACCTACTATACACGTGATAGAGAAAGTAAACATGCGAAAATCAAGCTCTTAAGACGGGTTTTCCTAGCAACGCACATTCTACGTCGCGTGCAACGTAATACGTGTAGCGCAATAAGCAGCAATGAAAAATAATTGAAATGTTTTCCTAAACTACGCACTTCGTTTTGCGCCAGCATAATGCGCCTACTGCAGCGAGAAGAGTATAGTGCGTTGTGCGCTGCGTGATAGAGACCTTGTGTGTGAAGTTGTATTTGATACACATCGTGCATGTTACAAAAGTGACACCTCCTTCTGTTCGATTTTCAACTGCAGAAGACGAACAGTTAATTGAATTGGTTGCTGGACATTCCATTTTGTGAAATATAGCGGATGCAGACTACAAAATCACTTTAAAGAAGGATTTAATATGGAAGGAGATTGAAAAAATGGTGAACAAAACAGGTAGTTTATTTTATAAATCAGATGTATGCTATTTTCTATCAATGCTATCTTGTGACAACTGATGCAATTTTTAAGTAGGACAATAATTTACAATACTAAGGGACAACAAAATAATTAATAAAGATAATTAACCAGTTTTTCATTCAATCTTTAACCAATTAAAAAATGCAACTTTCGTTCCTAATATATAACCCAGAGTTAGGGCAAGTTTTTCTGCTGGTGAAATGAGCATTTTCACTCATTGCGTGGTTTTGTATGCAAATCATCTTGAATTAGGTTAACCGGGAAACTAAACTGAATCGGGTGAAACTGAAGTATGCTTTAAATTTCACATGGTCTCCTAATAGGTGTTTCTCAATTAGTATTTTAAGAACTCCCTCTCTTCTCTATAAGAAAACACTTCACTAAAAGACTTCCTAATGGAATAATGATCAGTTACGTATTCAATTTCGTCTTCTATATCTTCACAGTCTCCCAACAGCCACAATAAGCACACCTTTTTCTGTTTTGACACACATGAAGCCGGAATTATTAAGGCAATAATTATCATAATATTCTCAGAAGGATAGCGATATAAAATAAGTAATAATGTATTTAAAATCAGTGTATGTATAAAAAGGAGAAGCATTGTGAAAATTGTTGACTGTTAAAAGCGACAGAAGGTCAGACAGGCACAATTTTGTTAATAAGGGACCAGCCTCAGGTAGAAAGGGTAAATACCATTGAAGCAAGTTTTTCCTGGTAAACAGCCGAGTACAGCTGCACTTAGCCTGGTGAAGGCCACTCTAAGCCACTGACGCTAAGTTTGACGAGCGTTTGAGGGGAGAGAGGGGAAGTTTAGGCGTTGGTTTTCCTTGTATTAGCGTGGGTAGATCAGTCTGCCTGAGAGCCTGGTGAGTGCAGGACGACTTTCTCGTCGTGTGGAGAAGAATGGTGGCGAACATGCTAGAGGGTAGAACGCTTAGCTGTAGTTAATATTCTTCGATCTTGGTAAAGACAAAGTATCATCATATGCATTTACAAGTGATCGGCAAACCTAAAGTATTATTTTAAATAGTGAATAAAAGTGTTCCAAGACAGCGTTCGTGTGTTTCTCTGTGCACACCCACGCATACCCTGAGGTTAAATTTCATGCTGGAGCAGCCGTGGCAATAGAAGAACCAACTGGGAGGAGATAAGCAGCAACCGTGAGGCAAAAGTAGTGCTTCATTGTTGGAGGACGGAGCGTGGCTGCGTCATATTGCTCCTAAACGTGGGGCAGAAAGAATTACCTGCGTCACACAACTCATTACTTTCTCTACTACGTATAGTAAGTGGGGGAAGTATTGCATTCCACCCAAAAATTCGATACGGAGATTTCACCGGAAATGTATGTTTTGAGACCCCCTGAATCCAAAAAGAGCATTTTTGGAAACATGTCCATGTGTGTGTGTGCGTGTGTGTGTGTGTGTGTCTGTGAACAGCAAACTCAGAAACGAACAGTCGGATAAACACCAAACTTGGTATTTAGGTTCAGTATCTTCCAGAGATGCGACACGAAGGTTTTGAAGAAAATCCCCCCATCCCAAATTACCCTTTACATGGAACATTTTTCGAAAATTTTAATTTTCTCAAAAATGGCTTTAACGATTTTGATTACAATATCATATGTTTAAGATATGTTCATGACAAATGAAATATATATCTCGAATTTTCTGGGAATGTCTCCAAAAGTGTTCTTCATTGTGAACGACTTTTGCATAACTGGTAAACCATAAGAGAGGCAAAATTTTACTACACAAAAAATGTAAATCGCGTTAAAATACACAATTTATGTCACATACTGAACCATTTTCGAGATATTGCTTGTTATTTCTTAAATTTTCCAATACTTATACTTTTTCTCAAATTTTTTATTTATTTTTTTGTGCTAGTAATGCAAAGAGAATGGAATGCGCCACATAGCAACCAGCTCTTAAAATATTTGACTATCGCTTAAAGCCTAACAATTCCCCTTGCATCTACAAGAAAATTAGCAATAAGATTAACATCTCGATTAACATGAAGCATATGGAGAATAAGTATTTGTAAAAATAGTTTGTACAAGAGTAGAGAAAGTCATGTGAGTTTAGCACATCAGATTTTTTTTTTCTGTTTTGACACACAGCTCATTTTTTAACACGTTCACAACTGGAGAGTAACTGCGACAAGCCACGTTTTATCCGTTAGTAGGAAAACACAATACGCAGCGCATTACGTGATGCGTTCAGGGTCGGTGTTTTAAGTTACACGCGACATAATAAATGCGCCGCTAGGAAAACCCCCTTTACCAACAATATACTCCTTCATCAACGCAAGCATATGGCACGACAGCACGTCGTATTTGATGGCGACGTCACAACTCGGTCTCTTACATTGGTAGCGTTTTCGAGAGCCTCGAGAAAGGTAATTATAAAATATTTTCCTTGCTTTTAAAAGAAGATGACACCTCACATCATAGAAATTGAAATCACTTGCAACTCTGCAGGTGACTTTTAGTTGCGCTATCTCTAATATTTTAAATCCCCTTAAAGGTTTACCGGGAACAGAATTAAATAACTAGTGCTAGTGGTGATGTTTCTTAGTCGGGAAAGGCAGAAGCTGACGTTGACCACCAATAAAACAGATCACCACCTTACGGCGCCACTTGTCTCCTCCCTGTCTGTGAAGTCTTGACTTCGGTTCCTCTGTACAGCACCGCTGCCCTTTCTTATTCCTCGCTTTAATGGTGACAATGTCGTATGTTAAACGATAATCCGAGACGTACGGCAGTAATGCAAGTAAAAACTTAGGTAAAGTCCTTCAGAAAAATGCTCTCCTTGGACTTAAATCAAGTAGTTAATGTGAATGTCACCGAGCGCTAATGAGTCGCCGTTTCAATAAAACGTAAATATAATAATTATGGCGCTGTCATCCACCTTTTTTGTGTTCTATACATTCATTGCAGGCACAAGGCCGCGATCAACGTCGGGGAAAACGTGAAGGTACTCAAGGATTTTGGTCGTAACATAAAATGTGCCGCACTCTCTCAAATAACTAAGTTTAGTTAAGTCTAGTAATAAAACTGTTACGTAACTTTTCAATTTAAACCATTGCATATACAATAAAAATCTGATGTGTTACATTCACATGACATTCTCTACCCTATATCGCTTATTAATGGCTATAAAATTATTCTTATGAAAGTTTATTTTCCTATTTCATTTTAATCGAGGCAAATCTTTCCGGAAACAGCTACATTACACATTTCGTTATAGATTCAAAGGGAACAGCGATATTCAAATGTTTAAGAACTGGATGCTGTATGCTGGCCTTAAAATGCCATACTCTGTCACGAGAAACAATTGAAAATCGACAGGACTTTAAAAGAATGGCAAGGTGCTGAGCCATTCGAACCATTAATAACGGATATCTCGAAAAAAATATTTGAAATAATTTGTGTTTTTGAAAGAGATTTAAATTTATTGTATAGTACATTTTGTCTATCACTCAACGTTTATACAAGATTATACAGAATTTCTTCCCGAATGAAGAGGACTTTACAGGCTACTTCTAGAAAATTAAGATATACGTTTTATTTGTCATGTAAATATCTTATGGTATTTTAATCAAAATCGTTTGAACCGTTTTTCAGAAAATAAAAAATTTCCAAAAATGTTCCATTTAAAGGATAGCTGTGTGCGGGAATTTTCTTGAAATTCTTCCTGTCGCATCTTTTTAAGATATTGGCGTTAACTACCAAGATTGGTGTTTATCCGAATTTTCGTTTTTGAGCTGTGCTGTTCACAGACACACACGGACCTTTTTCTAAAAATGCTTTTATTTTGGGTTCAGGAGGCCTCAAAATATATATTTCCTGTGAAACTCTGACATCACAATTTTGGGTGGAATACAGTACTTCCCCTACTTACTATCCTATTAGAGAAAGACGTTCACAGACAGTTTAAGCATGGCTTGGTGCAGTAAAAAACCGTTTTTCTTATCCATTCCAAACATTTTTGTGGCTAAACAATGCTTTATCTGAAAAAATTGTATTAGACATATTTGTTCATTATAGTATTTAGCTATGATACAACACGTAGTTACTTACCTTCCATTATGAACGCTATTTTGTATCGATTCTAGTGAAATATACCATATACTTGTTTCGATAATATCGAAACAAATGCATATTTTAAACTAGTCATGTATCGAATATGATGATTTTAAAGTGTTCATATCAGGTCAATATTTTTTATGCTTTGTGTTTCATTTATTACCTCCGTTTATTACCTTATCAATCACGTACATACGCAGAGAAAGTATTGCATTTCACCCAAAAATACGATATCGAGATTTTACCGGAAATGCGTGTTTTGAGGCCCCATGAAACCAAAAAAGCCTTTTTAAGAATGTGTGAGTTTGTAAGTGTGTGTGTGTGTGTGTGTGTGTGTGTGTGTGTGTGTGTGTGTGTGCGTGCGAGAGAGAGAGAACACCTCAAGCACAAAAAGTCGGATAAATACCAAACTTGGTGTTTAGGTCCAGTACTTGCCAAAGATGCGAAACATATATTTTCAAAAAAAAATCCCCTCACCTCATACTACCCTTTACATGGAACATTTTTCGAATTTTTATTTTCTCTACTGCGTATAGTAAGTAGGGAAAGTATTGTATTCCATCCAAAAATTCGATACCGAGATTTCACCGGAAATACATGTTTTGAGACCCCCTGAGTCCAAAAAGAGCATTTTTGGAAACATGTCCATGTGTGTGTCTGTGAACAGCATAACTCAGAAACGAACAGTCGGATAAACACCAAACTTGGTATTTAGGTTCAGTATCTTCCAGAGATGCGACACGAAAGTTTTCAAGAAAATCCCCCCCATCCCAGATAACCCTTTACATGGAAGATTTTTCGAAAATTTTAATTTTCTCAAAACTGGCTCTAATCATTTTTATTAAAGTATCATATGTTTAAGTTAATTTCATGAAATGTATATCTTGAATTTTCTGGGAATGCCTCCAAAAGTATTCTTCATTGTGAACGACTTTTGCCTAACTGGTAAACCATAAGAGATAGACAAACTTTTACTACACAAAAAAATGTAGATCACGTTAAAATACACAATTTATGTCATATACATTTTTTTGTTGAGTGAACCATTTTCGAGATATTGCTTGTTATTC
Organism: Deroplatys truncata; assembly: GCA_030765065.1. NCBI lineage: Eukaryota > Metazoa > Arthropoda > Insecta > Mantodea > Mantidae > Deroplatys > Deroplatys truncata. The sequence continues at coordinate 310,997,181 of CM060975.1, read as the reverse complement.
CCTTAAATTTTCAATACTTATTTTCTCAAATGGGAATTCGTTATTCAGATTTTTGTCTTGGATATGCAAAGAGTATTAATCTGTGGCAAAGGGAATGGTGCTGTACCTAGCAACCAGCTATTAAGAGATATGTGGATGCTTAAAGGCTGCTATATTTCTATATTCCGTTGCAAATATAAAACAAGGGGAACATAGTACGCCTTAAGCGATAGTCAAATGTTTTTAGAACTGGTTGTTATGTGTAAAATATAATTCTCTTTGCATTTCAAAAGATCGTTTCTGCAAATGTTTATCTCGATTAATATGAAATAGATGGAGAATAAGAGTTTGTAAAAATAGTTTCTACAAGAGTAGAGAAAGTCATGTGAGTGTAACACATCAGAATTTTTTTTATTGAAACATAGCTCACGATTTTGATTAAAATACCATATTTGCCAGATATTTACATGACAAGTAAAATGCATCTCTTGTATTTTTTCGGAAATAAGCTGTGAAATGCATTTCATTTGAAAGGAATTTTGCCTTACATAAAAGATATAATCTCTTTAAAGCGCACAATTTATTCCAAATAATTATCTATAACGAAATGTGTAATTAGCTATTTCTGCAAAGGGTTATCTGGATTAAAATGTAGCAGACGAAGAAATGAGCTTTAGTAAGAATAGTTTTTTACCCACTAATAAACGATAGAGGGTAGAGAAAGTCTTGTGAATCTAACAACAATTTTTTTGTTATTTTCTCAGTTCTAAGGTTTTGTATTAAAATAATGTACTCTTAAGGTATTACATAGGGTGAAAGGTGACCAATGATCATCCTTTTAAACTATGAAAGAACACGTTATTTTGAGTGTTTTTCCTTAATAATTTTTTCATAAAGCTTTCCGCCTTTGACACAATTACTATTTTATTTTGTACAATATTACAACATAGCAAATCTAACAGTTTCGTTGAGGCAGTATTTTTAACACTTAAATAATTTCAGTCTAGTTATATAATATATAAATTCAATAACTGCCCACCTTAAAGCAATATGTGTATGTAACAATATACAAAAAGTGTATATTACAGTCATATATGTTTATATTATTGTATACATGTGTAACAATGTTATGTGAATGTATTACGTAATTTAATAATGTAGGAGCTGTGAGAATAATAGGTTAAAAGTTGCTAACAATGAGGTAACCTTGAGGAAATAATGAGTAAGAATGTTTAATAATGCTACGAGTCATTATTGGAGTAACAATAATGTAAATTTTGAGACAGTTTATAAAATAGCCAATCAACCAGAAAAAAGCTTAAGTTAAATAAAAGTATTCTATTGGATTAGGAATAGCCAATCAGAGACTTGAAATACAGAAATTTACAAGTTTAGGCAGTTGAAATCAAGCCAGTTGCTTGTAGACAGTGCTCATAACTGGACGCGTTGGTTGCTAGCAGACAGTGTTACTAATCAGACGCGAGACGCGTCCTCGAGAAGTTTAATACGTATTCGTGTGAGACAAAAACAGTTTACGATTTAAAAAGTGCAACTAATTAATAAAAGAATCTCACAGCTCTCTGTATCAGTGAAGTGTTATTTAAATCGTGATAAGGATTAATAAGTGGAGTGAAGTAAAAATTATAATCTGTGTAATCCTACATTCTTCAGTCGCAACAACCCTGCAAAGAGAAACATGTCTCTAACAATAATACTGACGCAGCCGAGGCAAACATAAATATATAATATTTAAAAGAAACAGTCAAAATTATAAAGTTAATATTTTTAAACTTGGGGCGAAGGCTACCGGAAACTTTTTACCATACGTGCGGTTGCAACTACTTCAAGTTCAGCTCCCCAACAGTCGAAATATAATACATCCTACTTTAAATCGGCTTTCCATACGTGAAGCAACAACCTACTTCACGCTTTACATTCATCAGGTTAACTTTTACTTCTTCAACTTCTGCAGTTATGGCAACGAACAGATAAACACTTTCGGTATACAAATAAACAAAATTACACAGGACTGTAACGTATCTTAAATGCCATACGGAATATGGAACCGAGGAAGCATTTACAATATAACGCAAATTATTAGTAGGAACACTTATTTATAAAGGTAAATAAATGCTTGAGAAAACCAAGTTACAAGATTGATTCCTTTCTTGATAAATTACAAAACTCTTTGAATAATTAAAGCAACACAAGAACAGAAAATCAATGAGAATTTAGTTTTAATGTTTAGAGAAACTGTTAAAAATGTGCACCCCTCGCCAACACATATGTTTCATAAGGTTTTCACCAGTTCTGCTGAACTCTACCAAGTACGTCCGGGTTTCTTTTTTTTTTCCGATGCTCGAAGTATTTTTCATATCGTCCCAAAGCAAAAAGTTCCATTGCATTTAGATCTGTCGATTCTTTGTGGCCATCCTATTGGTCCATTCTGAGCGATCCAGCGTGCTACAAAGATGGCCACACACGGAGGTGCGCCGTCATGTAATAGCCACAAAACATTTCGTCGTCCTCCGTGGTGTAGTGGTTACCATGCTAGCCTCTAGTTCCCGGGGTCGCGGCTTCAAACCCGGCGAAGGGTGATGGATTTTTTCGGTCGTAAAAATCCTTAGCATGGCTTCCTTCGGAAGGGAAGTAACGCCGGTGGTCCCGTGTCGTAGATTTACGGCACGTAAAAGAACCTCAAGCCTGATAAAGAGGCCTATTACCGGTCTTTCACGCACAATATAGAATGGGACGCTATGGACCATAGTAGTTGAAGAGCGTCCATAAATAAAGCTCAGTTTAATTTTACATATCATTTCTTACAGTCAGTGAAACATCATCAAGCAGAAATTTTCTTGAAGAAACTGGAGATGGATGTCTCCTGTCAAAACCCGAGGAAGAATGCACCGACCTATTAAAGTGTGCTAAAAGCTGTCTTGTCTTATTGTGTGTGGATTGTTGTAAGTCCAGGTGTATGCCTTATGGTAATTAGTTACTCCATTGCTGGTAAAATTGCTTCATCCATTGCAAGCATTTTAAGTGGAAGTCTCCTCTTTGTTGAAGATGTTACCCTTGGCGCATAGTCTGCTTCAGAAAGATTAATGGACGCGCTGAGTACGATAAGGACGTAGCAGTTCTTTTAATGTTCTCAAAACAGGCCGATAGTGCGAGCTATACCACGGCTCCTGTTTCCAAGATCTTCTTCCACCAAGAGAAGGATTTCTTCTTCTTCTTGTGCAACATTTCTTTGACCAACTCCTCCAACATGAGATAAGCTTCCTGTATCTAGAACAGCTCTTTGGCAGATGAAAACAAATGTCCTATGATGTGGTGCTCGTCTGTTTGTGAATCTTTCTGATAAATTCTTGCCGCATTAGGATGTGTTTCGCCAGAAGTGAGTAACATTTCAAGATACTTGGTATTAGTAAAGTGACGCATGTTGTAACTGATAATCCGCTGTTTCGAAAACAAGCCTTAAACGCAATAACAGCTGAAGTGCGTTTCTTTCGATCTTACAGTAGTGTCGTAGCTAACCATGTAAATTAAACTGAGACAAATTTCGAAAGCTTATAATAAATACGTAGAAAGAGTGCGACTTGTTTTAATTCAAAATGTATTTAAACGAGCAGATAGTATTTATTTTTTAATCTCCTCTAAGAAATGTTTGATCGTAAAGCCTTCATTTAAAATATCAAAATAAAATTAATATCCTGTTCAAGGATGATCATAAATACCTTCCATCCTGTATGACTGCTAAAACGTACTACATTTATTTATTTTTTGCAATAATCCCTGCGAAGTAATTTTCATTTGGAATGAATTCTGTACAGTTTTGTATAATGGGTAAACCATAAGAGGTAGACAAAAACTTGCTACACAAAAAATTCAGATATTTATAAAACACACAGTTTATTTAAATTGTCTTTTTGTGGCATTAAGCATGTGTAAGATATTGTTGCTCTTGGTTTAAATCTCCCAACTTCATATCTTTTCAAGCTCTTAGTCACCACTTAGTTGTCTGTCAATGTAATCATTGACTATGGAATTTTAAAGCCAGTATATAGTGACCCACTTTTACTTTCTCTATTACGTATAGTAAGTAGGGGAAGTATTGTATTCCACCCAAAATTTGATACCGAGATTTCACCGGAAATACATGTTTTGAGGCCCCCTGAATCCAAAAAAAAGCATTTTGGAAACATATCCGTGTGTGTCTGTGTGTGTCTGTGTGTGTGTGTGTGTCTGTGTGTCTGTGAACAACATAACTCAGAAACGAACAGTCGGATAAACACCAAACTTGGTATTTAGGTTCAGTATCTTCCAGAGATGCGACACGAAGGTTTTCAAGAAAATCCCCCCACCCCAGATTACTCTTTACATGGAACATTTTTCGAAAAGTTTAATTTTCTCAAAAATGGCTAACGATTTTGGTTAAAATATCATATGTTTAAGATATTATCATGACAAATAAAATGTATATCTTGAATTTTCTGGGAATGTCCCAAAAAGTATTCTTCATTGTGAACGACTTTTGCATAACTGGTAAACCATAAGAGATAGACAAACTTTTACTACACAAAAAATGTAGATCGCGTCAAAATACACAATTTATGTCATATACATTTTTGTTGTTGAGTGAACCATTTTCGAGATATTGCTTGCTATTCCCTTAAATTTTTCAATACTTATTTTCTCAAATGGGAATTCGTTATTCATTTTTTTGTCTTGGATATGCAAAGAGTAATAATCTGTGGCAAAGAGAATGGTGCTGCACCTAGCAACCAGCTATTAAGAGATATGTATATGCTTAAAGGCTACTGTATTTCTATATTGTCCTTGCGAATACAAAACAAGGGGAACACAGTACGCCTTAAGCGATAGTCAACTATTTTTAGAACTGGTCGCTATGTGTAAAATGTAATTCTCTTTGCATGTCAAAAGATCGTTTCTGCAAATGTTTATCTCGATTAATATGAAATAGACGGAGAATAAGATTTTGTAAAAACTGTTTGTACAAGAGTAGGAAAGTCATGTGAGTATAACACATCAGAATTTTTTTTGTCCTGGACATACAAAGAGAATGGAATACTCCACATAGCAACCAGCTCTTAAAACATTTGACTATCGCTTAAAGCCTACCAATTCCCCTTGCATCTACAAGAAAATTAGCAATAAGATTAACATCTCAATTAACATGAAGCATATGGAGAATAAGCGTTTGTAAAAATAGTTTGTACAAGAGTAGAGAAAGTCATGTGAGTGTAACACATCAGATTTTTTAAATTTCACTATCACTTCAACTTCCTGTTTTCCTCTTGTATCTACAATTAGATAAATTTGCAGTGAGCGATTTCTACAAAGGTTTATCTCGATTGTTTTTATCTCTCAATAGCTGCTATGGTGAAAATAATGGAGATCCGAGGTTACCAATTACATTGCATGTCAAGACCTATCATTGCATTTAAGTGTATTATTATTATTAATAATGCTGTAGCGTGACGGGCTCCAGCAAGAAGTGCACCACAAAATGTTTCCTTAAAAGCTTTGTTTGCCGCTTTAGCTCTAGGGGTTCCTTGCAAATTGTGTCGTCTAATTGACATAACCTCAATTATTGAGTTACAAATAAAATAAGTACGTCTGTATAACCTGGTTTAATACGCGCTTCTTAACGCGCAGCTAAAACGCAAGGAAACTTCTTTTTTTATCGTCTCCTTTTATAATAACTGCAGGCAATGAATAGAATGGGTATTTTCAGACATAGGTTAAACTTCGGTGGACCAGAGAGAATTAGAGGTAATGCATTTATAAACATTTATGCTTACCGACCGAGGTGTCTCCGCGGTAATGTGTGATAATCGAACACCTGGGTTCGATTCCTCAACCGCTCACTCTAGCCTTGGGTTTTTCTTGGTTTTCCCTGGTCGGTAGGCAAATGCTATGGTGGTTTCTCATGTACCACGATTTCCTTTCATTCCGTTTCCTTCTCATCTTTCAGGAGTGCTTAGAGGTTTCGTAGGGTGTGGCGGTGCCGGACAGATGGCTCGGATGCTTGTGAAGGTAAAGAGTTCTCCCCGTGAACACTAGAGGGCTGCTTGGCCTCTCTAGGCAGCTCTAGCAGTGAGACCGGTATTCGAGCCTGGAACTGTTACGAACTGTCTCTGTGGCCTGTAGCCTCCTGTGTTTCTTCACTGTATCCCTACCTCTTGAGGGTGGTGGCACGAGGTATCCCCCCTCTGTCGTATAACCTATACCTAAACACTTATGCTTTGAAAGGAAAACGCCGAAATTAAAGCCATCGTATACACTAATTCTTGCAAGTGGAGGTTTATGGCTTGGAGGTAAATTATAGCCGGTTTATCAACTATATTTATTGGCTATACAACAGAACTTGTGTTCTCTGCATTAACTGTAATCAAAATCCATCAAATTTACTTTAATTATCCACTTAACTATGTGCACAAAAATCGAAATAAATTGCCGTTTGTATTTCACAACTAAATGATCCGACTTTATATCTAATTGTTCTAACAACTGCAGTCTTCAAACATCTTGATCCAAGGCTATATGTTGTAATGGTGAAAACAATTTGCAACACTTCAGCATTTTTAAGTAAAAATAAAATTAAAATAATTATAAGGTAAGAATTTTCATATAGAAAATTATTTTCGTATACCTACTTTAAATAAGTTCTATTGTCCTTAATTTTTTTATTGTTTGTTATTAGGGCATTAATTTTTAATTCATGTGTTGATTACTGAAGCAAAACAAGTTTTAATAACTTAAAATTAAAGTTGTGTTATTCTTGTGTCATGACAAATATTATTTTAGTTGATATTTGTTTAATAATATTACCTTTTCTATATAATTGTCTGTTTGTGAGGAATCCTCCCCTGAATAGAGATTCTATCATTCAGTGGTGGTGATTGAAATTGTTTATATATTACTAGCTGGCTGTCCGACGTTGCACAGGTAGTTTTTTAAACTCGAATTACGAATTAATTCCATTTACTTCCCCCCGTTCGTTATGAAATTATTCTACAATTATTTATAGCATGTTTACAGTGAATCTTCCCGTTTACACCTTACAATTTTAATTTCGTACAGCACCAGCTCTCCCTAATAATTGATAAAAAAAGTCTCCCTATATTCACACAAAAGGATATGAAACATAAGTGGAACGTCTGACTGCCTTGACCTCCCCCGACAGTCTTCCAAGCTCTGGAAATGCTATATATGCAATATGTAATGTAATATTTATTGAGTGCCAAAATAATTATAATCATATTGGGAGTGACTGCTTCTGGCCCTGGCCATTTTATAGTCATCTCCCCTCCTTTGATTATAATAATAATAATAATAATAATAATAATAATAATATATTAATCTATTGAGCATTAAGTTAGCACATATTAGATGCCTTCTCGGATTACTATTACATGTTAATACAATTAGTAATTTTTATACTCATTTATATTTACATTATTTTCTACTTTTAACCATCCATATCCATTTATTCCTATTCATTCCGTCCATGAACTTTCTTTTCTCCTAATCTATTTTTCTTTAGATACATTGATTTTATACCCTTCCATATTTTACTCACATTATTTTCTCTAATAATTTTAATTAGTTTCTCTGCTTATCTCTTTCACCTATCCTATGTTAAAGTCCCCATTATTATGATTTCTATGTTCGTATATTTATCCTTTAACATTTATATATCTTTCTCTAAAAGATGGTACAGTCAAGATTGTGGAACTGTGAAGCAGCCGGTTTGGCCTTCACAATTCCAAAATCCCAATCTTGCTATATATAGTATAAGTACCCTTTGGTAGTGGAAGAATCCTCGGTCGGAATAGTGGAGTAATTTGTCACATAATTATAATAGGTTAAAGTTTAAAACTTTGTACCTTCTTTTTGGTCTCATACTTATTTAATAGCAAAATCTACACAATTTTTCACAATGCAGATATCCTTAATACAAGGAAATAAGACTCCGCACTCCCAGGCTACCAAGTTAACCGCTTTGGCAAAGACATATAGTCTGCCACCATCGAGAAAAATAATCTTCTTAGGTAACGTAAAATATCGGTTCGCTGATTTCTAATGCTGGCAGTTTTCTCTTTAAACAATTAGTTAGCATGTCCTGCTGAGTAACTAAATTACAACATATTCGTAAGTACAAAGAAAATAAAGCAAACTTCCTTACATGAGGATTATTAGAAGGTTTTGGAATCCAGAAACTTCAGTGCATACACCTATAGAATTTGAATAAAGGTTATTCAGATGTTATGACACTGTTTCATTAGATACACATCTGCAGTATTTAATAAATGGCAATGAATAGTAAATTATGACACAAGGGGTAAAAGTAGGGGCTTATTTAGCGAGTAGGAATGTTTGGGACGCGAAGTTTCACAATCCTACGAGCAAACTAAAACCACTTTGTGGCATATATTAAGTTTCAGGAATTCATATAATATTATTGATATTTTAAAAATTCGAGCGCTGCCCAAAAAAACAGATATGACGTTTAGAACGTGTTCTTGAAACAACAGAAATGTTAAAAAGCCAGATGTCAGATGTTTTGTTGATTCGCTAGCAGTCATTTTCAGTGAAATTATTTTCAACATATTTTACCTTACACCAGACAATGAAGCGATCACATGCTATATCATATTGCCTCCTGGATTTTTTGTGTAAGTCCTTTTAGTGTTATTCTTTCTGCTCCTTTTGTAATTTCACCTGGTTCTTCTATTTCAGTTTCTTCTGAACTAATAATTGCCGCCTTCTTTATGTAGATTAGAAAGACAAAAGAATAGCAATTTTTATCAGCACAAGGCTACTAATATAATGTATAGGTTAACTCTACAACGAATTGAGATAAATTGATACATGGCGGTTCGTATTGTGAACAGATAATGCGAGCGATATGAGAAATTAATCAAGGAAAAGACAACGAAAATTAAAAGCTAATCAAACCAAGTCGAGTTATTAAACCTGTGCAAATACAAAGGGTAATTGCCGTGTGATTGGACTTGAAACCAAAGTTAGTCACACTAAAGATTATCGCACTAGCTTTTAGCTCGTGTGCACTGTTTTAGAAGTTCTACTTTTGGGCCATGCTGTCTAAAAAGAAGCATATAGAACTCAGAATGGATTGTCGCTTTTTAAACTCTTGTCTTCCGTTTGTTGAAGTGTTACTTCTGTGGCCATCTGTTTATATTCCTTGCAATAAAATCTATCCGGTCTTTGTTTTTATACTCTGTGGAGTGCAGCAACTATCTATATTCTGTGGAGTAACACAACTATTTTTTCTACTCCATACCATTCTCAAGTAAAAGTCAAGGCCTTCTTCGCAACCATGTTCTTTTATAACTCCAATGTGTTCGTTTTCAAGTACAAGGGCTTTGTAAATCGTTTTTAATTTTTTATTAATTTGTGAAATAAGATTAGAAAGTGCTTTGTAGTCCCATGTCCGTCAGAAGGATTTGGGCTTTTCAATAGTGAAAGAATTATCAAAATCGGTTGAGTGGTTTTTGAGATTCCCTACATACACAGTAGGGTGTTTCTTTTTATAACATTAATATAGAAATAAGGAAGTATATTTTTCCCTTGTATTACTTTCTCTACCATGTATATTAAGCAGGGAAGTATTACATTCCATCCAAAAAGTTCTATATCGAGATTTCACTGGAAATGCATGTTTTGAGGTCTCATGAATCTAAATAAAGCATTTTTGGAAACATGTTCGTGTGTGCGTCTGTGTGTCTGCGAACAGCATAGCTCAAAAACAAAAAGTCGGTACCAAACTTGGTATTTAAGTTTAGTATTTTCCAAGGATGCGACACGAAGATCTTCAAGAAAAAACCCACGCCCCCAACTAGCCTTTACATGGAACATTTTTCGAAAATGTTTGAGTTTGTAAAACTGGCTCTAACGATTTCGGATTAAAATATCATATTTACCTGGCAAATAAAATGGATATCTGGAATTTTTTGGAATAGGATTTAAGTGCTCTTCATTCGGAAGGAATTTTGTTATAATATTGTATAACTGGTAAACGTTAAGCGATAGACGAAAACCTACTATAGATACAAAAAAATCTGATGTGTTACACTCACATGACTTTCTCTACTCTTGTACAAACTATTTTTACAAACGCTTATTCTCCATCTACTTCATGTTAATCGAGATAAACATTTGCAGACTCTATCTTATTGCTAATTATCTTGTAGATGTAAGGGGAATATATATTTACAAGGGCAATATAGAAATACACTAGCCCTTAAGCACATACATATCTCTTAATAGCTGGTTGCTAGGTGCAGCACCATTCCCTTTCCCACAGATTAATACTCTTTGCATTACCAGGACATAAAAAATGAATAAGGAATTTGAGAAAAAGTATAACTATTGCAAAATTTAAGGGAATAATAAGCAATATCTCCAAAATGGTACACTCAACAAAAAAAATGTATATGACATGAATTGTGTATTTTAGCGCGATCTACATTTTTTGTGTAGTAAAATTTTGTCTATCTCTTATGGTTTACCAGTTATGCAAAAGTCGTTCACAATGAAGAATACTTTTGGAGACATTCCCAGGAAATTCAAGATATACATTTTATTTGTCATAAAAATATCTTAAACATATGATATTTTAATCAAAATGGTTAGAACCATTTTTGAGAAAGTTAAAATTTTCGAGAAATCTTCCATGGAAAGGGTAATCTGGGGTGGGGGAATTTTCTTGAAAACCTTCGTGTCGCATCTCTGGAAGATACTGAACCTAAATACCAAGTTTGGTGTTTATCCGACTGTTCGTTTCTGAGTTATGCTGTTCACAGACACACACACGGACATGTTTCCAAAAATGTTTTTTTTTGGATTCAGGGGGTCTCAAAACATGTATTTCCGGTGAAATCTCGGTATCGAATTTTTGGGTGGAATACAATACTTCCCTTACTTACTATACGTATTAGAGAAAGTAAAAATGTAGAACTCTTTAAAACACAGAATTTATTTATAATACGTTTTTTGTGGCATGGGCCATTCCTGAGATATCTGTTATTAATGATTCGATTTTTTTAAGTTCCATTTATACCCTGCCTTTAACTAAATTGGCCATATCGGCGGCCTTTCCTTTGGAACTTATTGCCTATTGGCAATGGTGTACTTCTTGCACTTTGGTTTTAATCAGATCATATACACATTGACACTCTTATTCATACTTCCAAACTCTGGGGAGGATAAGCAATAATCTTGGCTAGAGAGCCCGGAATCGAACCCGGGACCCTTAGCACAACAGGCAGGTGCTCTACCAACTGGGCTACGGGGCCAGCAATGGTTCGAATTGTTCATTCCTTTGTCATTCTTTAAAGTCGTGTCAACATTCAGTTGTTTCTCGTGATGTCATGGAAACAGTATGGAATTTTATGGCCAGCATATAGCGTCCAGTTGTTAAACATTTGACTATCGCTGTTCCCTTTGTATCTATAACAAGTAGCTATTTATACAAAGGTTTATTTGTATAAAAATGTAGTACGTAGAAAAATAAGCTTTAATAATAGTCTGTATACCCACTAATAAACGATACAGGGTAGAGAATGCCATGGATGTACCACATCAGAAATGTTTTCTTTAGTAGTTAAGAGGAAAAATACTGTATTTCAAAGTGAAATGCACACCCGGGATACATGGCATCTAATAAATGCATTTTTTGAAGATGCGCGCGCGCACAGACACACTACTCACTCCTCTACAAACCACTCTTCTATCTACTTCTTGTTAATCCAGATAAACTTTCAATTGACATTTACACATTTCGTTGTACGATACAGCAGGTATAGCGATAGTCAGATTTTTAAAGAGCGCGTCGCTATGAGAAGGTTTTGAAATTCCGTGCTTTTTGCAAGATCACTAGAGAAAAACGAGTAGCGGCTTGCCACTTGAGAAATCTTTAAGAATTTGAAAATTCTAGTCAATAAGAATGAATATTTCCAAATAAGTAACTTCAAGAAGTATTGTGTATTATAACGACTTCTACATTTTTTAGTGTAGTAAAATTTGTCTATCTCTTAGGATTTACCAACTATAATAACGTCATTCAGAATGAAGAGGATCTCACAGGTCATGCCCAGAAGATTCAAGATAAACGTTTCATTTGTCATGCAAATATATTTTTATTAATAAATCTCACCTAACAAATAAAGGTTTGACATTTGACAGAAAAACTCACATTTTTTGATAAAATACACAAACATTGAAGGATTATACTTATAAGAACGGTTAAAAGAAGAAAAGATGATTTTTTAATCAAAATCTAGAGAGCCATTTTTGAGAAAATGGAAAGCTACGAGAAATGAGGGTAGTTTACGGTGGGGGGGGGATTTTCTCGAAAATCTTCTTGTCGCACCTTGGAAGATGTTAAACTTAAATACCACGTTTGGTAATTATCAAACTTTTTGTTTCTGAGTTATGCTGTTCACGCACACAGACCTTTTTCTAAACATGTGATGTGATACATTCCGACGGCTTTCTCTACCCTCCATCGTTTATTAGTAGGTATACAGACTATTCTTACTAAAGCTTACTTTTATATCTGCTTCATTTTAACCCAAATAAACCTTAGCAGAAACAGCTACATAGGGAACAAAGAGAACAGCGATAGTCAAATGTTTAACAACTGGACGCTATATGCTGGCCTTAAAATTCCATACTGTTTCCATGAAATCGCGAGAAACAACTGAATTTTGACAGGACTTGAAGAGATTGGCCAAGTAATGAACAATTAAAACAATAAATAACGGATATCTCAGAAGCAGCTTATGTCGCAAAAACTTATTTGAAATAAATTGTATGTTTTAAACAGATCTATACTGTTACATAAAATTCCTTTCGAATGCAGGTGACTTTACAGGGTATTGCCAGAAAATTCAAGATATACATTTTATTTGTCATATAAATATCCTTATTTAGGGTGGGGATTTTCTTGAAAATCTTCGTGTCGCATCTTTGGAAGATGTTGAATCTAAATACCGAGTTTGGTGTTTATACAACTTTTTGTTTTTGAGTATTTGTTGTTCACAGACACATGCACACACACGTATATATGCTGACATTTTTCTAAACATGTTTTTTTATTCAAGGGGCCTCGAAACATGTATTTCCGGTGAAATCTCGATATCGAATTTTTGGGTCGAATGCAACACTGTAGCACGTGGTAGAGAAAGTAAAAACTGTTTTTCCAGTGGAAGGCAATACTTCATCTACTCTATAGGTAGTTGTAAAGAAAGTACAAATACACATCCGTTCTTGTATTTCCTGAATATTTTGGGGTTTATAAAACTAGAGTTGTAAGGAAGGTTTTCTAAATCATTGTACAGTGATATGGTAGGTTACGAGGGTGAGGGTAAATGAGAGTAATTCAGCCAGTTGTAAGTTGTCAGAAAATAAATGTCACTTATACTGGGTAATCCCCAGCAGAACACAAAGAGTGCAGTCGGTCGGTCGTTAACGAAAGCAGTAGTTTTAATTTGCGCAACGAGCGGTTGGAAGGTCTCTGCGCTTCGTGTTGCTTGATTGGCTACTTGGAGCACCTGTACCCTCATGCTATGGTAATGAGGCACGAGCCAAGAGACTCCCTGCATGTTTCCAAACTTGTTTCTCTTCAGTAATCATATATACAGTGTGTACAGAAAAAACACCGACAGAGCTTAGTATGTTGGGCGGGACATTAAAGTGAACATTTTACAAGGGGGAACCCATGTCCGGAAATACGTGGTTTTGATGGGTGTACGATCCATATTTCGTCAAGAAACCCAACAATAGCATCACACCGTGCAGTAAGTTACAAAAGGGGTTCAAACTGTTGACCTCTTACTTGAATGCAGGGCGTAAATCATCGGTGCAAAAACAGACGCACATGGTTAAATAAGTCGATTGTGGGCTCAATATCTCAGTCGCAGCATGGACTCGTGCAATAAGGTCCTCCTCCTCTGATGTTACAGGGGTAGCATACACCATAGTCTTCATGGTACCCCGCAGAAAATAGTGAAGAGGTGTAAGATCCGGTGACCGCGGTGGCCATGACGCAGGTCCCCATCTACCAATCCATCGATTGGGGTATGCGGCGTCCAGGTGGTGGAGCTCCGTCGTGTTGCAGCCACGTTTCCTGACGAACCTGTAGGGGCACCACTCAAGTAGAGTAGGAAGAACTCTGACAAAAGAGAGGTATGTCGGTCCTGTTTGCATTGGTTACTTTTGACCACTTAAGCACGTGGATTTTCGTCTACTCAAACATTAATGTTGGGCAAACTTTGACGCCCCACAGCGTCCAAACCGTATTTCCGGACATGGGTTCCCTCTTGAAAAATGCTCACTTTAATGCCACGCCCACATACTAAGCCCTGTCTGTTTTTGCTTTCTCTACTACGTATAGTAAGTAGGGGAAGTATTGTATTCCACCCAAAAATTCGATACCAAGATTTCACCGGAAATGCATGTTTAGAGACTCCCTGAATCCAAAAAAAAAGTATTTTTGGAAACATGTCCGTGTGTGTGCCTGTGTGTCTGTGTGTGTGTGTGTCTGTGTCTGTGAGCAGCATAACTCAGAAACGAACAGTCGGATAAACACCAAACTTGGTATTTAGGTTCAGTATCGTCCAGAGATGCGACAGGAAGGTTTTCAAGAAAATCCTCCCACCCCAGACTACCCTTTACATGGAACATTTTTCGAAAATTTAAATTTGACAAAAATGGCTCTAACGATTTTGATTAAAGTATATGTTTAAGATATTTTCATGACAAATGAAATGTATATCTCGAATTTTCTGGGAATGTCTCCAAAAGTTTTCTTCATTGTGAACGACTTTTGTATAACTCGTAAACCAGAAGAGAGACAAAATTTTACTGCACAAAAAATTTAGATCGCGTTAAAATTCACAATTTATGTCATATACATTTTTTTGTTGGGTGAACCATTTTCGAGATATTGCTTGTTATTCTCTTAAATTTTCCAATACTTATACTTTTTCTCAAATTCGTTATTCATGTTTTTTTTATCCTGGTAATGCAAAGAGAATGGAATACTCCACATAGCAACCAGCTCTTAAAATATTTGACTATCGCTTAAAGCCTACCAATTCCCCTTGCATCTACAAGAAAATTAGCAATAAGATTAGCATCTCGATATCTCGATTAACATGAAGCATGTGGAGAATAAGCGTTTGTAAAAATAGTTCGTTCAAGAGTAGAGAAAGTCATGTGAGTGTAACACATCAGATTTTTCCTATACACACTGTATATCTGAAAATCTCCAATATTCCCCTAAACTCCTCAAGTTCCCAATGTTGCGGGTTCAAACCCGGCGGAGGTCGATGGAGTTTTTTCGGACGTAAAAATGCTTAGAATGGCTTCCTTCGGAAGGGAGGTAAAGCCGGTGGTACCGTGTCGTAGATTTGCGGCACGTAAAAGAACCTCAAGCCTGATAAACAAGCCTCTAAGCAAAATTACTGTCTTTCACGCCCAATATAGAATGGGACGCTAAGGACCACAGCATTTAAAGAGCGTCCATAAATAAAACTCAATTTCATTTCATTTCCCCCTAAACTTTCAAAAACTATTCTTCAATGTTCCTATAAAATTTATACGGGATTCTCTTCTTTACCTTTGAGAGCTGCAATTTCTCAAAGCTCCTATACAATAATGACCGGAGCCGTGGTTTTCGTTATTAACGATAAACGCAAAAAGTTTTACAACTTCGACTAGAAGTATCTATATCTTTCAATGTAGAGGATATAAACTGGTAATGTTTTCACGAACTTTCACGAATTTCTGGTTTTCTCGCGAAAGTCGTTTGTTTGTGTGATAAACACGAAAATTGGCATTTTTTAAAAATCTTGTGTTAAATTCACATGACCTTTCTATCATCTATCACTTATTATTGGATATAAAAAGTTATCTTACTGAGGCTTATTTTTCTTTACTTCATTTTAAATAGGATAAACCTTTGCAGAAATAGCTAAATTACATTTCGTCACAGACACAAAGAAAGCAGCGATAGTCAAATGTTTAAGAACTGCACGCTATATGCTGGCCTTAAAATTCCACAGTGTTTCCATTACATCGCGAGAAACAACTGAATGTCAACAGGACTTTAAAGAATGACAAAGTTGCGAACAATTCGTACCATTAAGAACGGATATTTCGGAAATGGCTTATTCCACGAAAAAATATTTGAAATAAATTGTGTGTTTTAAAGATATCTACACTTGTTGTGTTGTACGTTTTCGTCCACAGCTTAATCTTTACCAGTTATACAAGATTATAAAAAATTCCTTCCGAATTAAAAGAATTTTATAGGCTATTCCAGAAAATTCAAGATATGCATTTTATTTGGCCCGTAAATATCTTTAATATATAGTATTTTAATCAAAATCATTGGAGGCAACTTTTAGAAAATCAAACATTTCGAAAATTTTCCATGTAAAGGGTAGTTTGGGGTGGGGGATTTTGTTGAAACTCTTCGTGTCGCATGTTTGGAGGATACTACAATCAAATACAAATTTTGGTATTCATCGGCCTTTTGGATTGTTAGATATATCTAGTGTTCACAGACAGACACACACATACACATACTCACGGACGTTTTTCTAAAAATGCTTTTTTCACTCAGGTGGCCTCAAAACATATATTTCTGGTGAAGTCTCGGTAGTATAAAAGTTTTGGGTGATACCTTCTCTGCCTATTATGTACGTGGTAGAGAAAATAAAAATTAATTACAAAACTTACCTGTTGACGATATAAAGGTAATTAAAGTACTCAATCTTCTTTTCGGGCTGTCAAAATTAATTATAAACCTTATATCAATCACGATTAGTAATGAAGCTGATGCACTGCATGCTCTGTAAACATATTTTAAAGCTAAAGGTAAGGTAGTTTCATAGATTGTGAGAGATATATGCTCAAGTCTTTTGATTGCCATCAAATGCGTACAGTGAAGCATTATTTGCGCACTATAATTCAGTAGTAACTGATGAGTTCTTCAAATGCCTGAAAACATTGTAACTTGCTGTATGTTGCAATTTGGTGTCATGAAATAAAAACTTGGGCTAAAGAATATTTAATTTAATATTCTTACCAAACATTAATATCGTTTCAAAATAACTTGCATCCCTATTAAACCTCGCATAAACTACTGGTGGTATTAATAATTCAGTTTTACGGATAATATAATATTTGTATTGGTAAAGTTACTCCTTTTTGTCCAAATGAAATTCAATGTCGGTTATTATATGAACCGCGCATATATATATTCTTTTCGCGAAATTATCGTGAAATGTTGCTGTATTATTAAGACGAAAATTTCAAAATGAAACGCGAATTCTTTTTAAAAAAATCTGATGTGTTACACTCACATGACCTTCTCTATTCTTGTACAAACTATTTTAACAAACGCTTATTCTCCATATACTTCATGTTAATCGAGATATCGAGATGTTAATCTTATTGCTAATTTTCTTGTAGATGCAAGGGGAATATGGTAGGTTTTAAGCGTTAATCAAATATTTTAAGCGCTGGTTGCTATGTTGAGTATTCCATTCTCTTTGCATTACCAGGACAAAAAAAGAAAGGAATAACGAATTTGAGAAAAAGTATAAGTATTGGAAAATTTAAGGGAATAACAAGCAATATCTCGAAAATTGCTCACTTAACAAAAAAAATGTATGACATAAATTGTGTATTTTAACGCGATCTACATTTTTTGTCTATCTCTTATGGTTTACCAGTTATGCAAAAGTCGTTCACAACAAAGAATACTTTTGGAGACATTCACAGAAAATTCGAGATATACATTCCATTTGTCATGAAAATATCTTAAACATATGATATTGTAATCAAAATCGTTAGAGCCGTTTTTGAGAAAATTAAAATTTTCGAAAAATGTTCCATGTAAAGAGTAATCTGGGGTGAGAGGATTTTCTTGAAAACCTTTGTGCCGCATCTCTGGAACATACTGAACCTAAATACCAAGTTTGGTGTTTATCCGACTGTTCGTTTCTGAGTTATGCTGTTCACAGACACACACACGGACGTGTTTCCAAAAATGCTTTTTTTGGATTCAGGGGTTCTCAAAACATGTATTTTCGGTGAACTCTCGGTATCGAATTTTTGGGTGGAATACAATACTTCCCCTACTTATATACGTAGTAGAGAAATTAACAAGTATCACCGATTAAACACGCCCCTCATAACGACCAAGTATATTCACGGAAATGGGAATGAAATATCAGCACCTGCCCTCGGGGATAATCTCCCAAACTCGACAGTCTGATCGCTTAGCTCTGCAACAATTATCCATACGGTTGTGCATTACGGTGTTTTAGATAGCACCGTAATCAGGCATTAAACTATAAAATACCATAACTTAAAAACATTGCATGTGCATTAAAAGCAACTACTTTATTTTTAGAAAGGTAGAATCGGACGACGGAAAAACCTTTCCAACCTTGCCGAACACACGGCTTGTGTGGAAGAACAATTAAATATGTTTTATTTTTACTTCTTCATTAGGTCCTCTAAAAAAAAAGAAACATTTTGAGAAAAAAGACACGCTTGCGTGCGTGGTTTTATATGCGTGAGAGAGAGAGAGAGAGAGAGAGACACAAGAAGAGAGAAGGAAACCTCAAAAACTAATTGTCAGATGAATACCAAACTTGATACTCAGATTCAGCACTTTCCCAAGATGGTGACACCAATATTTTCATGAAAATACCAATACCCCAAAACTACTCTTTAGGAATATGCGAAAATAGCGAAAAATGGAAAATTTGGGCGTTGTGCTTCGAACGCGACCCCTGGGAGGGAGGGATGAGAGAGAGAGAGAGATCTGAAGGGCAACCAGATACGGGAGACGAAGTGCGCAAGTGTGGACGGTATCCCTAACGCTTCCAGATTTAGCGCATCCAGCGCCATTCAAGCCTGCACACAAGCCCCATGCCCCTGTGGGGTCCCTTTAGGAAAGCCGCTTACATGGGGCGGGTCCGTCAGAAGTACGACCGACGGCCGGAAGAAACCTTCAGAAAGCGCACCACCACCGCCCAGCCGCAACACGCATTACACCGTCGCCTGGTCCTTCAATCCTAAAAAATGATGATAAAGGAAATGATTTTTACAGGATGATCGCGGTAGATAAGGAACCACCCTATATTTGCCTGCCGACCCGGGGAAACCACGAAAAACCCATGGTGAAAGTGGGCGGTCACCGGAAACCGAACCGTTACCGTGGAATCATCTCGTCGCTCGGAAATATTTTTCGCTATTTTTTATTTTCTCAAAAATAGTTCTATTGCTTTTGATTAAAATATCACATGTTTGACATATTGAGATGAGAAACCAAATGCCTAAATTGAAGTTTTTGTAAATGACCTGTGAAGATCCCTTTATTCTGTTTGAATGTTGTATTTGTGTGAAGCAATAGGAGACAGACAAGAACTTATTTCAGAAAAAAATTGGCAATCTGCTCTCAATCAGTTTGTTGTTGTTTTAGACGTTTACGAGATATCTCTTGTTGGTGGTGGTTAGATTTTTATTAGCTGTTTACAAATACAATTTCTAATAGGCTTTGTCGTACAGTGCAAACACAAATCATTATTGCAACAAATCTATAACAATTACAAATTAAATTATTCATTTATGTCATAAAAACTATTTTCAAGTTTGCATTATTTCAAGATACATACTTCTGAAACTTATGTCCCTTCATTTGTTTCTTGTCAAGTCATGCAAAGAGTATTCAAAATATCAAGTCTAGCACACATACAGAGAGCTTGTTTTTGACTGAAGTACTGTATGATTTTATGTAGCTGCAACAGAATGTATACTGAAATAATTTCAGAAAAGATTTATCATGGACGGTAAGAAATACAAAAACAAGCTTTTTTAGTATTCATTTGCAAGATATGTAGGTAAATAAATTATATTGGGTAGAAATATTCGTGTGATTGTAACATAATCAGATTTTTAAATAAGCACAGCAATGAAACTTTAGACTATGTAGCATCAAATAGCAAAAGTGTTCTTTATGGTGTTAAAACAACAATTTAATTTTTGCATTCGTTACTGCTTTGTATGGTAGGTAGAGGAAGTCCAGATTTCACAGGAAATACGTGTTTCGAGAGCTCCTGAACAAAAAGAGATATATTTTTATTTGCTCTACTACATATAGTAAGTAGGGGAAGTATTGCATTCCACCCAAAATTTCGATACCGAGATTTCACCGGAAATACATGTTTTGAGGCCCCCCGAATCCAAAAAAGCACTTTTGGAAACAATATGTCCGTGTGTGTGTCTGTGAACAGCATAATTTAGAAACGAACATTCGGATAAACACCAAACTTGGTATTTAGGTTCAGTATCTTCCAGAGATGCGACACGAAGGTTTTCAAGAAAATCCCCCCACTCCAGATTACCCTTTACATGGAACATTTTTCGAAAATTTTACTATACAAAATTTTACTACACAAAAAATGTAGATCGCGTTAAAATACACAATTTATGTCATATACATTTTTTTTGTTGAGTGAACCATTTTCGAGATATTGCTTCTTATTCCCTTAAATATTTCAATACTTATTTTCTCAAATGGGAATTCGTTATTCATTTTTTGTCTTTGATATGCAAAGAGTATTAATCTGAGGCAAAGAGAATGGTGCTGCACCTAGCAACCAGCTATTAAGAGATACGTATGTGTTAAAGGCTACTGTATTTCTATATTGCCCTTGCGAATACAAAACAAGGGGAACATAGTACGCCTTAAGCGATAGTCAAATATTTTTAGAACTGGTCGCTATGTGTAAAATGTAATTCTCTTTGCATGTCAAAATATCGTTTCTGCAAATGTTTATCTCGATTAATATGAAACAGATTGAGAATAAGAGTTTGTAAAAATAGTTTGTATAAGAGTAGAGAAAGTTATGTGAGTGTAACACATCAGATTTTTGGAAAACGGTTAGCGTTTGCGCGTATGGGGGAGGGATAGAATAGCATAATTTAAGAACGAAAGCTCATCGTCTTCCAAGGATGTGACATTAAGATTTTCAGAACCCCCCCACCTCAAACAGCCCTTTAAAAGGAATTTTAGTGTAGAAGGACAAAGCTATGCTGATGGCGATCCACACTTGTAAAACGGTTCTTAGCATGTTACAAAAGTGAAAATTCTGTTAGGAGTTAACTGAAGTTTAAATACGCTCAACATATTTTGTTTCAGGAGGACTTCTTCAGACGAGAGCAAACCGGTGCTGCAGCTCGAGGTAGGTAAGTGGATAAGATCTGTTGCTAGAAGAATGTATCAAGTTCACATTGTTAATTAATTTATTTATTGCCATTATTTGTCTTGCCCTTGAGTAGGTATTAGGCATTTATGAAGTGAAGTGCCAATTTTATCACGGGTCAACAGTTTTTTGTTGTTGTTTTTTTCATGCCTTTTAAAGATATCTAACCAGGTATCTCATATCGGATCGTGAGCGACCCCGGAGTCCATAGAGCTTAAGTTCCCTATACATATTGGCCCTCTGTGATAAACAAAACCGAAGACAAAATCACCCTAACCGAGATTTGAACTCGGGACTTCTTGATTTTGTTGTAGTTTTGTAGACCTCCCTCACGTCAGCCTAAAAGGCTTATTGAACAACACCATTGGAAAGGATGCCTTCCTTGTTTCCCAAAATCTGTTCCCTGAACAAGTTGCAGTGTTTTGTTTCCAATATCAGCATCCTTTCCTAGATCTTCCCTGATTATAGAAAGAGTGAATTTCTTTCTTGCCAGTTTCCTCATCCTCTTTGCACATTCTATGTAGAGTCCTACTTCACGTAGATGTTTCCTGAGTGACCATGTTCAGAAGTTAATGTAACTGCTTTCCTTATTCCTGTTCTATCCAATCTCAGGAGAGATGAGAAAGGAACGCTACATGGGCCTAAGACCAGTTCCCTGACTTGTCTTTGTTCAGGATAGGTTTGTTACCTGAGTTGGTGTTTTTCCCTTATCCGAGTTTTGGCAGTATATGTACTGATTCCAACCACGGGTTCAGGGACAATATAGGGTATCTCAGTAGCCCGTTTAGCCAGCTGATCAGCTTTTTCATTTCCATAGGTGCCCTGATGTCCCTGCACCCACCGCCTTTCAAGCCTGTTGCGGTATGCCTGGACAATCAGGGCATTCCCATACCAGCTTTGAGTTTACCTGGTCTGATAAGCATACGTAAGATAGCAATCATTCGTTTTATGTCATGTTTTTCCTACTAATAAAACAACGTGTTGTCAAAAACCTTTAGTCTGGGAATAAGTACACAACAGTAAATATTTGGAAACGACAAATTCTATAAAAGAGATTTTCTCTGCAACTTTCCTGCACTAAAATGTTATCTAACTCTTATGGGTTCTCAGTTTTATAGAATTAAAAGAATAATTAAAAGTCATAGACTTCTTAAAATAAATGTTATAATTGTCCATCGACAAAAGCAAAGCCGGTGATATGACCTTGCGATATGTAAATGGACAAAGGCAAAACAAATATATTACTCATTTACTGTGCATTGCTTCAGAAGGCTATTTTATAATATTTAATAATTCATGTTTATTTTAAAGTATCTACTATTTAATCTTAGGGATAGCCTCTGTCAGAAAAGTCAAAAAATGCCAAACATCCATAAATATGAATTTTACTGTTATTAAACACTACATACTTTCTACCTTAGCTCTATGTAGCTTTATAGCTATACGACCCTTTAAAGCAGTGATTTAAGTGTCTGCATGTAAGCATAGCTTCCTATCAAATCGTAGTAAAAAAAATCAGGTTTACCAACATTAAAGTGAACAAACCATTCAAGAGTTGACCTCAGGAATCTTCAAATACTAAATTAGCTACAGAGGAGCAGAAAAAAACCAAGGAGGGCCTGTATATGTACTAAATGCCTTTTAAACAGCATAAATTCAGAAACATTGTTACTTTAGCGTTATCGCTTTTAAACTCTCTTTCCTCGGGTTTTCATTTGTTGGCACCTGTATATATATATATATATATATATATCTTTGTAAATAACACGATAAAAATTGATATACGCATTTTTGTTAACATGCGTAGTTGTGATGTTACTAAAATAATACTAAACGAAAATGTAAATTTTGTTGTGTAAATTTTAAAGGAAAAAATAAGGTCACATATTTTACCTATATTTATTCTCAAACTAGTAGGATAAATAAACATTCATCCTTAGAATGTAGTAGTAAACTATTAATGAGTAATTATACAACATTAATTTTTTTAAAAAATGCTTGCATCTTGTGGGTCAATTTATCAAAACAAGACAAAATAATATTTCGCGAAATAATTCTAAGCTATGCATGAAATTCTGTGTGCATACTGTGATGCAGGTGCTATAGTTCAAGCTTATCGGGAGGTTGGCGCCGGCAGTTGGACAGATGAGCAGGGATAAGTAGACGCGCTAGCGCACCCGCACCAGAAGCGCTATCGACAATTAACCAGATTATTCTGGTAGTTTCCCTACTTCTAGGATGTTCTGTAGAACTTTCCCGAGGCTATATAAGCCAGCGGATTCGTCAGTGACTTGGTGAGTGCGTTTCTATTACATCAAGAACGGTTCTACGAGTGCGTTTGCGACGATGCTGTGACGTACAGTGAGTGCTACTACTGCGAGGGATTAGAGACGTCTTATGTTCGATTCCCCAGGGAGTGATCCGTTCGAGGGAAAAGGCTAAACCGTGCGTGTTTCATTATGCCGGTACATCGCGAAAGTGAAGTGAAGGTGAAAATTTCAACTAGATTAGATTGATGAGGTGGTAGTGACAACGTCACAATATTATACACTAAACCCTGATTACTGTATTAAAATTTCAAATGAATCGAACTGAGATTGTGAAGTTTAGAAATTTACACTGATGGATCCTTAAGTTAGGTAACAAGTGCAATATTGTTTTATCTTATATTATTAAAGTATTAACTTAGTATAATACAGTGCTTTTCCTTCATACTGTGGCCACCGCAAGGCTGCTCGCGCGCCGGCTGCCGCAGCTCAGACTTCCGCCGAAACGGTTATGATATTCCCGCAACCGCCTCACACTCTCATAGTTACAATTAAAATGATTAATAAGACTTTTCCTTATTATAACAGATTTTGGAAATGTCCTCTATCTATACATTTCTGGCCTCTTCTCAGAAATGTTAATTCACGCCGGAGAGTTCAATATCTGAAATTGTGTGAATTTTTGGCCTGATGTTTTCTTTTAGTTACAATGTATGAGGGTTTGTTGCATGTACATTATTGTTGATGTGATCATCAGAGTCGGGTAAATTTCTGTAACTGGATTGTGTGAAATGATAGAGTAATTGATCCACGTTTAACGTTCTTCTCTGACCTAGTATGATTCCATTTGTATGCCTATGTTTCGTCATAAAATAACAGATATTGGAGTGCAGAGAAATCCGATTTTACACACAAGACTCCCTTTCATGACGCAAAAATTGGAAAATTGGTGTGAATAATAGGACCTATATTTTTTGAACGAACAATAAATACAGACAGATACGCCATTTTTGGAGCAGCTGATCGGTGTTGGAGGTCAGTCTGCATTTTTCCAACAAGACTCTGCTACCGCGCATACCGCTGATGAATCGTTAAATGCAATTCAGGACATTTTTGAGGATGGGGTTATAGTGAAGGATTATGGACTTCACGATCCTCTGATTTAACTGTATGCATCAAACACTCATACATTGTAAGAGCTAAAAGAAAACATCAGGCGAGAAATTCACTCAATTTCGGATATCGAACTCTCAAGTGTGAATGAACATTTTCTGAGATGTCAGAAATATGAGGATAGAGAAAGACAACATTTCCAACATCTCTTATGATAAGGTATGTGCTTATTATCATTGTAGTTGTAACTATGAGAACGTGAAGCGGTTGCGAGGATGTTATGCCGAGCTGAGGGCGCCGACGCGCGAGTGTGAGGGAGAAGCAGTGTACAATATACGGAGAATTAAGGACATGTTACTTACTCATTGTTTAAGCCGTAAAAATACTCTTCATTTATTTGCCTCATAATCGCTGTAAGTTATAATACTGTTATATTTATGATATTGTGTGCTGCTGTTAACAATGGTTTTGATAAATTCCGTTTAACAGACTTATTGACACATCAGTTTGTATTTGTTGGTGCAAGCTTGGTTTGAATGATCAAACTTAGCGACAGCAACAGCTGTGTCCTGTAGGGGGCACTTAGCAATGCAGCTTCACTGCTTATTCACAACAAAATGAACACTTTCGTCGATATCTTGCATTAATTCGTCTGGTGAGGAAACATCACCACAAAAGTTGGTCTCGCAGAACCATACATCATGTGCACATTCAGCTACGTAACGGACTCAATATATTGCTAGCCTATCTACTAGAATTAATATACCGAGTGGGATGTCTGTGTCCTGCATTTGGGAGGTCGTGGGTTCGATTCCCGTAACCGACCTTCCTCACCCGTCTGTTTTTTTTTTCGGGAGTCTCCTCGGGTTGTCAGACGAATGCTGGCAAGAATCATTACTTACCCCGAGTTTCCTGCCCCTCCATTTAACCTCCATTCTCATTTCACTTCACCCTTCATCTGCTTGGTCTCTTTCAGAGTTGCAAGTCTCGGCGTGTACATGGCATGGGAAAATTATGCTCTAAGTAAACCTTCGTCCTCCGGGTCCCGGACCCTCCAGGGGATGTGTAAGCCTAAGGGGGGGGTGAGGGAGACCGGCTGCACCAGCCATCACTCGGGGAGTTCCAATCTGTAAACGGTAAGGCCCCTGCCTATTGCCTCTCCTGTCGCCCTCTCGCTCTTCTCATCTCATCCCTCCATCCCGGGAGCATAGGCACAAAAGATCTTGTAGACGGTTGTGCTAAGTCCCCCTCCGTACATAGTCCTATTCCACCTACTAGAAACACACACATATATATCTGTGTGTGTGTGTGTGTGTGTGTTAGTTTAGAGTGAATAAATGGCGAAAACAGCACACGTTTCTCATTCATGTAAAATACCTTCTGAACAGTCAGTAGCTGCTAATTCAAAGCGTTAGACAACCCAGCACTTAGCGTGGTTTTAAACTTTAAATACTGCTAGCTGGCTGCCCGTCGTTGCAAGCCTAGCTTTTTAAACTGGAATGATGAATTAATTTAACTTACTTCGCCCCGTCCTTTATCACATCATTGTAGAATGATCTTGAGATTTTTGCGCTTATTGTTGTTAATTATAATTTCATACAGATCCGGATATTCCTAAAATCCCCCGATATTCACGCAAAAGGATGTGAAACATCGACGGAACGTCTTGACTTCTTTAACCTCCCTTCGACAGTCTTCCAAGTTCTGGAAATACTGTCAGCCTATACATACCTCCCCCTTTGCTGGTGAAGAATCCTCAGTCGGAATGGTCGAGTGACTTGTTAGGTAATTATAGCAGGTTAAATTTTAAAACGTTGTACCTTCTTTTTGGTCCCATAGTTATTTATCAACAAAAGCTATCAATTTTCACACAGTGCAGAAACCCTTAACGTATACAAGGAAATAAGACTCAACACCCCAGACTACCAAGTTACCCTCTTTGAGAAAGACACGTAGTGTGCGACCGTCGGGAAAAATAATCTTCTCAATTGTTAGTTGTGAAATGTCGGGTCACTGATTTCTAATCTTGGCATTTTTCTCTCTTTATACAATTATTTGGCATGTCCTGCAAAGAACTGGATTACAACATGAGCACAAAGGAATAAAACAAAACTTTCATACATGAGGCTTATTAGGGTTTGGCAGCCAGAAACTTCAGTACATCTATAGAATTAGAATAAAGGTTATTCAGAGGTTTTGACACTGTTTAATTACATACACATCTGCAGTATTTGATAAATGACAAAGAAACAAATAATATAACACACAATCGATTGTCACTTTTTTAACTCTTGTCTTCTGTTTGTTGAAGTGTTACATCATGGCCGTCTATGCATATGCCTTGTAACCGGCTTTTGTTTCTATACTCTGTGGAGTAACAACTATTTTTACTTTCTCTACTACGTATAGTAAGTACGGGATGTATTATTTTCCACTCAAAAATTCGATACCGAGATTTCAACGAAAAACATGTTTTGAGACCCCCTGAATCCAAAAAAAGCATTTTTGGGAACATGGCCGTGAGTGTGTCTGTGAACAGCATAACTCAGAAACGAACAGTCGGATAAACACCAAACTTGGTATTTAGGTTCAGTATCTTCCAGAGATGCGACACGAAGGTTTTCAAGAAAATCCCCCAACCCAGATTACCCTTTACATGTAACATGGCTCTAACGATTTTGATTAAAATATCATATGTTTAAGATATTTTCATGATAAATGAAATGTATATCTCGAATTTTCTGGGAATGTCTCCAAAAGTATTCTTCATTGTGAACGACTTTTGCATAACTGGTAAACCATAAGAGATAGACAAAAGTTTACTACACGAAAAATGTAGATCGCGTTAAAATACACAATTTATGTCATGTGCATTTTTTTTGTTGAGTGAACCATTTTCGAGATATTGCTTGTTATTCCCTTAAATTTTACGATACTTTTTCTCAAATGGGAATTCGTTATTCATTTTTTTTGTCCTGGTAATGCAAAGAGAATGGAATACTCCACATAGCAACCAGCTGTTAAAACATTTGACTATCGCTTAAAGCCTAGCAATTCCCCTTGCATCTACAAGAAAATTAGCAATAAGATTAACATCTCGATATCTCGATTAACATGAACTATATGGAGAATAAGCGCTTATAAAAATAGTTTGTACAAGAGTAGAGAAACATCAGATTTTTTCTTCTACTCCATGACATTCTCAGCTAAAAGCCAAGGCCTTCTTCGCAACTATGTTCTTTTATAATTCCAATGTTTTCGTTTTCAAGTACAAGGGCTTTGGAAATCGTTTTTAATGTTTTAGTAATTAAAAATTAAATTAGAAGGTCTTTGCAGTCCTATATCTGTTAGAACAATTTGATTTTTCAATAGTGAAAGAATTATCAAAATCGGTTGAGTGGTTTTTCAGATTACTTACAAAGGCACACAAACTAACACACACATAGAAGTTTTCTCTCTTTATAGATTTCATTAGACTATTATGCTCCATCCATCAACATACAGGAATTCTGAGTTATGTTGTGTGGAGAATTATTCTGTTACGAAAAGGTAGTAAATTATCCTGTCCTTGAAGTTAAACGTCTTAATTTGTTCCAAGTAACGATAAATGTCTACACATAATTAGCCACAAGCTTTTGGTGCTTTATAAACCCCAATGCAATGTACGTATGAATTGCATGTATTTATGTACGCCCGTTCTTGACAACTGCTAACGATTTCCACTTTAGTAATAGCGGAGAATAATCAATCTTACTTCTCAGCTTTTACTTTCTCTACCACTAGCCTATAGTAGGGAGACGAAACATTTCATTTCATCCAAAAATTTGATACCGAGATTTTCACCAGAAATACATGTTTTGAAGTTCCCTGAATAAAAAAACGCGTTTAGGAAAAGGTTCATGTCTGTGTGGGGGACGCTATAACTCAAAAACGAGAAGTCTGATAAACACTTAACGTCGCACTTAAATTTGTCTTCCTAGGATACGACACAAAAGATTTTCGAGAAAAGCCCCCCACTCCAATGTTTGCTGACTTTTTTTTATTTTCTCAAAGACTGCTCTAACATTTTGATTACAATGTCGTATATTTAAAATATTTATATGACTGGTGATTTTTTTTATTTTCTCAAAAACTGCCTTATCGATTTTTATTAAAATTTCTTATATTTAAAATATTTATATGACTAGTGATTTTTTTTTATTTTCTCAAAGACTACATTATCGATTTTGATTAAAATTCCGTAAATGTAAAATATTTATATGATTTGGTGATTTTTTATTTTCTCAGAGTTTGCTGATTTTTTTTTTCATGTTCTTAAAGACTGCTCTAACGTTTTGATTAAAATATTTATGTGATTAATGACATTTTGAATTTTCCGCGAATAGTCTATGAAGTTCGTCTTCATTCAGAATGTTTTTTATAATCCTGTATAACTGGTGAATCATAAGAGAGACCAAAACTTACTGCATAAAAATCTATAAATAAGTATCTCCTTAAAACACACATTTTATGTCATATTTGTTGATCAGTCATTCCAGATATTTGTTGTTATTGGCTTGAATTTTTCAACACTTTGTCATTTTTTGAAGTGCTGTCCCATTCAGTTGTTTCTCGCGATGGCATGGAACGACTATGGTAATTCAAAGTGAGAATATAGTGATGCGGTTTTTTTTTTTAGACATTTGACTATCACTTCAGCCTCCCTCTTGTACCTACGACAAAACGTGTAACGAAACTATTTCTGCAAATGTTTATCTCGATTAACTTTAAGTAGATATGTAAGCGTTTTCTAGAATAGTATGTAGAAGATATATTAAAATAAACCAAATTGGCCAGAGAAAGTCATGTGAATGTAAAAGGTGAGATTGTTTCTTCCCCGGCATGCCCGAATTTGTCGCATCTCTCTCCCGGTTTCGCAGGTCATTGAAGGAGCAGCCGGAATTCTCAATCTGGAAAGGATATGGACCCCGCTGCGTTGCGCCTGTCGCCATCGGCCTGAGCGTCCTTCATCCCCTCCTCCCGGAGGTTTAGTGGACGCAATAGGCTTAGCCTTGGCTGCTGTGTTGAAATCCTCCCGAAGTTCTTAGCCCTAAACCCAGGTTTTTATACGAAACATGTCACGTAACCGAGCAAACCTCAGGAGTCCTGGTACTTATTGCAATTCCCAGTCTTGTTGCATTCTCACCAAGACTACTCAACCGTTCGCCGCAATCTCCAGGCCTATTGCTTATGTCTATGGACAATTCTAATGCAAATCCATATTTCTTCTCAGTCAAAAAATATGCTCAATTGTTATTGTGACTTTCTATTCGTTAATATGATCCAGTTCAAATTGTCACTGTCACTTCAACTGCGCTAATGTAAACTAGTTCGATTTCCCCTATCACTTTACCTTCTTCGTAACGGTATAATGAAGTATGCACGACGTAGCCTTTGTTTCGGACGGTTCACGAGCTGGGAAGTTAAACACACGACTTCTTAATCGCTTGTAGTAGCAGCACGTCACAGCAGTCGCCACCAACTCACTCGGGGAACAGCACTTTTTGTCGTGTCCGAAACACACACACTAACTAGCTTACTGGCTGACTCTCAGTCACAAGAACGGTCTGTTCTAGACGCGGTGGGAAGGAAACCTATAGAAGATTCTGGTTATCTATCGATAGCGCTTCTGATGTTTACGCTGGGCGAGAGCGCGACTTATCTCTGTTTACCTCTCCACGCCCGGCACTGACTTCCCTATAATCTTGGGCCATAGCCGCTGCACTACAGTATGAGTTAATTACTAAATTTCAAACAATTATTTTAAAAATATAGCATGCTGCATATTTGCTTGTTTCGCATGTATAGTTTAATTTTATAAATTTTATCTTCATACTTGATTTCCAAATACGATATTTCCGAATACATGCCACCGAGTCAGTCTTGAAACTTGGCAACACTGATGGTAGCTCGCTTGATATGCGTGACTCCCGCCTTATGTGGTCGTAGCCGTTCCCTCGTGATATAAAGATGGCTATTGTGTTCTCGGAATTTAGTTCAAGTGTGGTAGTTATTCATAATATTAAATTTAGTTTACGTTTTATTGTTTAATACCTCTTAAGATTTATAAAACCGAAACCTAGTAATTTATAGAAAGAAACTCAGTTCAAAATATTCAGTCATTAATAGTTTGAAAAATTAAATTCCAAAAATTGCCCTGCAGGTTCGTAATTTTACTTGTTTTGTCTTATTTATGTGCATATTATGAAAGTTTTCAATGCATATGTATTAAACGTATTATTAGAGCATAAAATTCCTATCCCTACTACCAAACGGGGTAACGTGTGCTACTCCTATCGGGAGGTCCCGGTTCGATCCTCGGCGGTCGCCATGGGTTTTTCGTGGTTTCCCTGGGCCGGCAGGCGAATGCTGGGGTAGTTCCTCTTCTACCACGACTTTCCTGCCCTTCATTTCTTTCATTTTCATCCATTTCAGAATTATAGGACCAGGCGACAGTGTTCAACGGGTTGCAGCTGGACGTGATATTTGCAAAGGTTTCTTCCCTGGAGTCATTGCGGGACTGTTCAGTTAGATCTCGCATCCTGGGGGGGGGGGGGGGGCGTTGGGGGGTTTGGAGGCTTGTGGATGGGCCCGAGCGGCGGCGAATGCGTTCAATCTGTAAACATTAGGGACCCCGCCCTTACTTGCGCCCGTGTCATCCGGACGTGATCGTCCTTCGAGTGTCCCCTCATCCTTCCCTCCCAGGGGTCACTGTAAAAGCAAAAAAAGGCGTTGCAGTCCGCTTGTGATGCTCTGCCCCCGTTGAAGCTGTCCCTCCGTTTGTCCGTATCTTTACCTGCTCCTGTTTATGTCAGAGAGAGAGAGAGAGAGAAGATTAATTCCTCATTAAGCCATCCTCATTTATACGATCGATCTTCATTAAGCAGGTTTAAACTACCTCATATTATGGCGCTCCTTACGATCAGAATTAATTTGATACCACTCTGTAGATGCAGACAGGGTTTAGAGTGAACGTCAAAAGTGCAGATAAACTGCCTTCAGTTTTAATGATTAAACTCTGTTGTAAAAGAGAAAGCCATTAAAGTGTGTTAGCAGTTAAAATGCATTACCTGGAACTCCTTGATGAAGCTAGTTTTGTGAGGACCTTCATTCCGACAAAAGTAGATATCAGCTCCACGTGATGCTTTGCTGATGGGAGCTTCCAGTCGGGGGCAGCTGAATTTGGTTATTTGTCATATATGTATAAATATTTGTTTGTACTAAGCTAATACAACTTATTATATGACCAGGCATTTAGCCGAGGTTCTTAGCCAGCAATATTCAATATAAACAGCTCAATTTCCATATACAAGTTATAACTGCTTCTTTAAAATTTAAAAAGAAAATCTGATGTGTTACACTCACATGACTTTCTCTACTCTTGTACAAACTATTTTCACAAACGCTTATTCTCCGTATGCTTCATGTTAATCGAGATATTAATCTTATTGCTAATTTTCTTGTAGATGCAAGGGGAATTGGTAGGTTTTAAGCGATAGTCAAATATTTTAAGAGCTGGTTGCTAGTGGAGCATTCCATTCTCTTTGCATTACCAGGACAAAAAAAATGAATAACGAATTTGAGAAAAAGTATAAGTATTGGAAAATTTAAGGGAATAACAAGCAATATCTCGAAAATGGTTTACTCAACAAAGAAAATGTATATAACATAAATTGTGCACTTTAACGCGATCTACATTTTTTGTGTAGTAAAAGTTTGTCTATCTCTTATGGTTTACCAGTTATGCAAAATTCGTTCAAAATGAA
The DNA here is from genome assembly GCA_030765065.1 of Deroplatys truncata. Taxonomy (NCBI): domain Eukaryota; kingdom Metazoa; phylum Arthropoda; class Insecta; order Mantodea; family Mantidae; genus Deroplatys; species Deroplatys truncata. Next base: position 310,964,682 of record CM060975.1, on the reverse strand, counting down.
GAACACTTTTGGAGACATTCCAAGAAAATTCGAGGTATACATTTCATTTGTCATGAAAATATCTTCAACATATGATATTTTATTCAAAATCGTTAGAGCTATTTTTGAGAAAATTAAAATTTTCGAAAAATGTTCCACGTAAAGGATAGTCTGGGGTGGGGGATTTCTTTGAAAATCTTCGTGTCGCATCTCTGGAAGATACTGAACCTAAATACCAAGTTTGGTGTTTATCCGACTGTTCGTTTCCGAGTTATCTTGTTCACAGACACACACACACACGCGGAAATGTTTCCAAAAATGCTTTTTTTGGATTCAGCGGGTCTCAAAACATGTATTTCCGGTGAAATCTCGGTATGGAATTTTTGGGTGGAATACAATACTTCCCCTACTTACTATACGTAGTAGAGAAACTAACCTGCAGAGTACAAACAGAACAAGTAAGGTATAATCTAGGCGGCAGCAAAGGATTAATTTAATGGCAAAAGAAAATGAAATAGAAAAGGCAATCAGTATCCTCAGTACTATAATGCATAAGGTAGGAGAGGGAATGCGGATGGAGAAGAGGGTACATAAACAGGGCAAGGATTGGTTCGATGAACAATGTAAAGTAGCCAAAAACATAGAGAAGCAAGTGCTGGATAAATGGAGAGACTAAGGACACAAAGAATCGAAAGATGAGCATTTATGTGGTGGGCATTGCTATAAAAATGTACTAGAACAACAGAAATCAAAGTGGAGAAAATAAAAGAAAAGTAGTGTAATTAGGGTTTTAAAGGAAAACAATGATAGTAAGGTATGGAAGGCAGTTAAATAAACATATGGTATACAGCATCTTTGTATGCTACAAAATATGGAAGAGCCCATTCCTCCTTAAATGTTCGGCCAACTTTTGTAGAGTGCATCTCATAATTGTGTATAGCAGTGTTCCACCACTGGGTTAGAGGACTGCTTGTGTGTTGTAAATAGCAAACGAGAAGGGGAGGGGTGGAATGTCTCAGATGATTTTAATCAAATACCACAATTTTAAGATACGTGCATAAATAAATCTATAACTAGAATTTTTTGCGAGTACACTGTGAGGTCCTTTCCGCTGTGTGTGATTGCTATATAATTTTGTATAACTGGCAAACCCTGAGTCTTAGATGAAAACTTACTACTCGACAAATGTAGATCTCGTTTAAAAAACACAAAATTTATGTTTATTTTTACTTTCTCTACCACTAGTAGGTAGAGAAGCTATTGCATTCCGCCCAAAAATTCAATACCGAGATTTCACCATGTTTTGAGGCCCCTGAATAAAAGCAAGAATTTTTAGAAAAAAAAAAATCCGTGTGCACCTGAGTGTCTGTGTGTACGCCTGTGAACACCATAACTCAAAAGCGAAAAGTCGGATAAATAGCAAACTTGGTATTCAAGTCAAGTATCTTCAAAAGATGCGACACGAAGATTTTCAAGAAAATCCCCATCCCAAACTACCCTTTACATCGAAAGTATTTCGAAATATCTGATTTTCTGAATAATGGCTATAACGCTTTTTATTAAATTACCATATACTAAAGGTATTTACATGACAAGTAAAATGTATATCTTAAATTTTCTAGGAATAGCCTGTGAAGTCCTCTTCATTCGGAAGGAATTTTGTTTAATGTTGTGTAACTGGTAAATGTTAAGTGATGACGAAAACGTACTGCACAAGAAAAAAATTTAGATCTCTCTAAAATACACAATTAACTTCAAGTAACTTTTTGTAGCGTAAGCCATTTCCAAATATCCGTTACTGATGGTTCGAATAAGTAATCATTCTTTTAAAGTCGACATTCAGTTGTTTCTGTTATTGCATGGAAAGAGTATGAATTTTAAGGCCAGCATATAGCGTCCAGTTGTTAAACATTTGACTCGCTGTTCCCTTCGTATCTATAACGAAATGTGTAATGTGGCTATTTCTGCAAAGGTATGTGTCTATTAAAATTAAATAGATGGTAAAATAAAGTTTTCTAATAATAGTAATAATAATAAATTGTATAGCATTTATAAACAATAGAGGGTAGAGAAAGTCATGTAAATGTAACACATCAGATTTTTTTAAATCATTTTTTCTTGTTTCTATCAAGACAAACTGTTTAGCCAGTTGCCCAAAAAACAAGGAAATCTTTCTGAAAGTATGAAATGCTACGGAATAATATAATACGTAATAGATCGTATAGCTAATTTTGAAATGCGTTCATCATGGCAAACGGTTCAGCAAGTTAAGATAATGTTTGAATAGATGTACATTCCCTATTTTTTTTTTTTTTTTTTTTTTTTTAGAATTTTCCAATACTTTATCATACTTATTAAGTGCTAATTCAACATTCTTTTGTTTATCGTGATGCCATGCAAAGTGTGTGAAGTTTCAAAGACAATATACAGCATCCCATTTTGAAATATTTTGCTATCACTTTAGTCTCCTGTATTCCTGTATATACAACGAAATATGCAAAAGCAAAGCAATCTCTGGCTACCCTCCCCTTCGTAGGACTTACAAGCTAATGCCTGTGGGGAGCTGAGGGTCTATGGATCAGAGAGTTACAACCAGGGTGGGGGATCAGCACGACGCCTGGGATGAGATGCGAGAGTTGCAAGACAGGAAAGCTGGAGATGGAGCACCGGTGGAATGGTGAATAGCGGGGTAACCGGAGAAAGCCCGCCCAGATGCCGCTTTGCCAACACATATCCCACATTCGGTTCCCTGAGATTGAACCTGGACCACCTTGGTGAGAGGTGAGTGGTCTAACCGAAATGTATAATGAAAGTATTTCTACAAACGTTTATTTCGATTAACATGAAGTAGATAAAAGAATAAGGTTTTGTTAAAATATTTTGTAGAAGAAAGATAAAAGTAAACAATAGCGGATAGAGAAAACTACAGAGGAGGACAAAAGTACTCAATTATAATTTTAAAAATTCTATAGCCAAATTAATGGAGATGCAATTCTCATTTTTAATAAACAGGAAGAACAAATAGTATTACAGTTTACATGTTTTGGCAGCTTTCAATATCTTAATATCATTAGTTTTAGAATCGTTAGAAAAACATACCGATTTTCAGCTTTTTTTGTATGTGGTGTATACAGAATTATTTTTCTTTCTCAAATAGAGCGATGTTTTTGTACGATACCTAATTTTGGGTGCAAGTAGGTTTTCATTTTAAGAAGAAAAAATGTCAAAGTCGAAAATGTATTTCTCTGCCAGTTTAAATCATACGTCGATGAAAATGTCAGGTAGTACCTATACACAAAAAATTGCACTATTAAGTGCATATAAAATAATTTTGTAAACACCACAGATGAAGATGTTGAAAACTCCGTGCAATTTTCAAAACAATATAAAACTAATAAAATGAAAGATTGTGAAAAACGCAACAACAGTAAAACGTAATACCATTTGATCTTTCTGTGTATTACAAAAGATAATTTTATCTCCATTAATTTGGCTGCTATAATTTTTAAAGTGAATATGAATACTTTAGTCCGCCTCTGTATATGAATTTTCCTAGGTTCCTTCCCGGGGTTTCGCTTAATGTTGTAGGCGGAAGCGAAAAGCAGGCCCTAAAAATAAAATCCGTCACTCCGACTAATGAAAGTGCTAAAATTGCGGAGTGTACAGCAAAAATTGTGCTATAATGTGACATTGAACCAAACAGAGCAAGTTTTAGGTAATTGTTCCTGTTTCTATCAAGGCAAACTATTTAGCCAGTTGCCTGAAACAAGGAAATGTTTCTGAAAATGATGTAACGCTGCGAAATAGTGCAATAAGTAACAGCCAATTTTGAAATGTCTTCGACATGGTGTTTCCCAGGAACCGGTCCAGCAAGTTATGATAATTTTTACAAACCGTTAAAAGAAGTATAATTGTTTATTTTTTCGGCACATATATCGAAAAGCCAAGGTGAACGGGAAAGAATACGTGTGCTAGGGTTATTTCTGTGTCGGAGAGACGCAGGTGAGGAACACAATGACTCAGGCTGGTCGCGTGGACGCGGTCAGCTGCTAGACACACATATCTCAGCTAGGCATGCGGGTATTTATGCCTGCCCACCCCATTAATATACCTACCGCATGCCCCGACTTTAACTTCCTCTTATATCAGCAATTTAAACTGAAACATATACGAAAAATAATACATTTTGTGCTACATTCATACGACTTTCTGTACTCACTATCTTTATTACTTTCTCTACCACTTACCCAGGGAAGGTATTGCATTCCACCCAAAAATTCCATATCGATAGTTTATGGGATATACATGTTTTGAGGCCCCCTTAATCAAAAAAGGAAAAGAAAAACGGTTTTAGAAAAAATGCTCGTGGTGTGTCTGTGATCAGTATAACTCAAAAATTAAAACCCGGATAAATTTAGGTTCAGTACCTTTCAAAGATGCGACACGAGGATTTTCAAGAAATCTCTCCACTCCAAATTACCCTTTACTTTGAACATTTTTCGAAAGTTTTTATTTTTTAAAAAAATGTCTAACGATTTTGATTAAAATGCCGTATATTAAAGATATTTACATGACAAATAAAATGTATATCTTTAATTTTCTGGGAATAGCCTATGAATCCTCTTCTTGCGGAAGAAATTTTGTATAATTTTGTATACGTTAAGCGATAGACGAAAACATACTACAGAAGAAATGTAGATCTCTTTAAAACACACACTTGTTTGTCCTATCAGCCATTTCCGAAATATCCGTCATAAATGGTTCGAATTTTTCAATACTTAGCCATTCTTTTCAAGCCCCATTGATTTTCAGTTGTTTCTCGCGATGTCATGGAAACAGTATGGAATTTTAAGTCCAGCATGTAGCGTTCAGTTGTTAAACATTTGACTATCGCTGTTCTCTTTGTATCTATAACGAAATGTGTAATGTAGCTATTTCTGCTAGCGTTTATCTCAATTAAAATTAAGTAGATAGGAAAATAAACTTTCGTAAGAATAACTTGTATACCAACTAATAAGCGATAGAGGATATAGAATGTCGTGTGAATGTAACACATCAGATTTTGTTTATGTAGTTTCTACAAACCATTCTTACATGTTGTTGAATCTATTTCAAGGTAATAAAGGTAATCGTTTGTAGAAATAATTTCATCCACCATATTCTGTAGATTTGGCTCCGAACGACATCTTCCTCCTTGCAAACCTAAAAAATTGACTCGCTGGGAAGAAATTCACGTCCACACTGTGGCAGAAACAACCTTATATTTTGCGGACTTCGAAAAATTATATTTTTGGAAGGGTTAAAAGTATTGGAGAAACATTGGACAACGTGTATTGAATTGAAAGGAGACACTGTTGAGAAATAAAATTGTTATTTTCTTTCAAAAGTCACTGACTTATCAATCTGCCCTCATAAATTAGGTGTTTTAAAGAGATCCACTTTTTTTGTGAAGTGCGTTTTCGTCTATCGCTCAACGTTGTACAAAATTATACAAAACTCCTTCTGAATGAAGAGAACTTCATAGGCTATTCCCAGAAAAGTCGAGATATACATTGTATTTGTCAGGTAAATATCTTTTGTATAAGGTATTTTAAACAAAATCGTTAGAGCCACTTCTATAAAACAAAAAAAAATCGAAAAATTGTACATGTAAAGGGTAGTTTGACCTGGGGGATTTTCTTGAAAATCTTCGTGTCGCATCTTTGGAAGAAACTGAACCTAAATACCAACTTTAGTATTTATCCGACTTTTAGTTTTTGAGTTATGTTGTTTACAGACACGCACACAAAGAAAGACATTTTTCTAAAAATGCTTTATTTGGATTCATTAGCCCTTAAAACATGTACCTACTAGGTGAGTACGTGGTAGAGAAAGTAAACACATAGTGAGAGTTGCTTCAGTGGAAGTATCATTTTACATGAATACTACGTAGAATACATATAAAGAATTATGTGACGTAATAGATAGAGATTAGCATATAGTCATACTGGATGGTGAACAAATCAAAATGGGTGCGCCCGTGGGAGTTACCTGATACGAGCATAGGGGAACAAAACTTTATCTGGGTATTTCACCCCAACCGGAATTCAAATTCTGGACCTCCTGAATGTGAGGCGGACACGCTACCCCGACACTACGGAATATTGAAGCAAAGCTATTTATTTCTTACAAAATTAGTTTTACACCTACCCTTTACTACTACAGATACCAACCAAACGCGGTAACATGTGCGACTCGCATTTTACAGGCCCTGGTTCGATCCCCGGCGACCGCCCACTCCGACCCATGGGTTGTTCGTGGCTTCCCCGAGTCGGTAGGCGAATGCTGGGGTGGTTCCCCTTCTAGCTTGACTTTCCTGTACGCATCACCTCCATTGTAATCTGTTTCAGGGTTGTAGAACCAAGCGACGATGATCGGCAGGTTGCGGCTGGGCGGTGGCTGTGTTGTGTAGAGATTTCTTCTGTGGCGTCGGTCGGGACTGCCCAGTTGGAACCCGCCTCTAAAGTGGACCCTACCAGGGAGGTTACGGGCTCGTGGGTAAACGCGGGCAGCGTCGGATGCGTTTGAACTGGAAACGTCAGGGACCCCATACGTGCATGCACCCGTCGTCATTCGACTGCTCGCCCTTCGGCTCTCTCCTCATCCCTCGCTCCCATGAGTCATGTTAGAAGCACAAACCGCCACAAGGCTTACGTGCGGTGCTCTGATACGGTTCTAGGAACCCCTCCGTAAATATCATGACGCAGCGGCTATGACCCAAGGTTATCGGGAGGATGCGGCCAGCAGTCGGAGATAAACAATGATAAATAACGTTCTGTAGCGTATGCACCGGCAACACTATCGCTAGATAACGAGAATCTTCTGAATGTTTCTTCTTCTTGAACGTTCGAGAACCCTGAGGAAATTTTCATGGCCTATATAAGCGAGCGTTCTCGCAAGAGCAAATAGTTGAGTCAGTCAATGAGTGAGAGAGTTAGCGACTGCATTTCTGGTGCAACATCAAGAGCGATTCTCCGAGCGAGTTGGTGACGTGCAGTGAGTACTACTGCGGACCGACGGGTTGAAGAAGTCTCGTGTTCGACTCCCCAGTTCGAAAGAAGAGGCTACGTCACGAAGAAGTGAAGTGACGGGAAAGTCGAACTAGTTCACATTAGCGAAGTGGTGGTGAAAATTAGTGAAGTTGCAGTGAAAGTTCAATTAGATAAACAATGACAATGAGAGCTGAGAGAAGTAACAGTTCAAAAACTGGACAAAGTCACCTTTACCATTTAGTAGATACCAGCAAATTCTACACTTAATTATGCTAACAGAAGACGAAGAAGAAGAAAAAAAGAACGACAGACCTAATGTTATAGTAGTAAACACTGTAGCAGGAACAACGGTACATAAGTGTAAATATTCATATCAATGTAAAAAATATTTTAAAAATGTAAATACGTGATATGTTAAAACTAATGGAGGCCATACTCGTCGTCAGGCCAAGAAGAAAGTATATGTATTACTCCGCGATTTTTCACCACCTCTCCCTCACCAGCACTACTTTGCATCAGCTGGGTCCGTCGTCCTCAGTGATGTAGTGGTTATCATGCTAGCCTCTAGTTCCCGAGGTCGCGGGTTCAAATCCGGCGGAGGACGCTGGTTTTTTCGGGCGTAAAAATCCTTACATGGCTTCCTTCGGAAGGGAAGTACAACCGGTGGGCCCGTGTCGTAGATTTACGGCACTTAAAAGAACCTCAAGCCTGATAAGAGGCCTCTGAGCAAAATTTCCGTCTTTCACGCCCAATAGAATGGGACGCTAAGGACCACAGCAGTTAAAGAGCGTCCGTAAATAAAAACTCAATTTTTTTCGGCTGGGTCCGGAAGCAAGCCCGCGAAGAAACAACATTACATAAGTTTCTATTTTCATCTAAAAACTTTTCGAAGTTGCTTTATTTTCACGTAGTACTTAAAGTTTCAAATAACACAAACAAGGAAAGAAAATTGTAGTTTGTCCCTAAAACCGAACAAAGCATAATTGAAACCGTATTCATTCGTTGCGCTTAGCTTTCTTTTTTACTTTCTCTACTACGTAGAGTAAGTAGGGGAAGTATTGTATTCCACCCAAAAATTCGATACCGAGATTTCACAGGAAATACATGTTTTGAGACCCCCTGAATAAAAAAAATCAGTTTTAGAAAAAGGTCCGTGTGTGTGTCTGTGAACAGCGTAACTCAAAAACGAAAAGTCGGATAAATACCAAACTTGGTATTTATGTGCAGTAACTTCCAAAGATGCGACACAAAGATTTTCAACAAAATCCTACACCCCAGACTATCCTTTACATTGAACATTTTTCAAAAATCTTGATATTCTCAAAAAAGGCTATGACGATTTTCATTAAAATATCATATGTTTAAGATATTTTTATGGCAAATGAAATGTATATCATGAATTTTCTGGGAATGTCCTCAAAATTCCCCTTTATTCTGAATGACTTTTGCATAAATGGAAAGCCGTAAGAGAGAGACAAAATGTTACTACACAAAAAGAAGTAGATCTCGTTAAAACACAATATTTATATTATATACATTTTTTCCCCCGAGTGAACCATTCTGAGATATTCCTTGTTACTTGTTTCAATTTTCCAATACTTATACGTTTCCTCAAATGGGAATTCGTTATTGGTTTTTTTATGTCCTGGACATGCAAAGAGAATGGAATGCTCCACATAGCAAACAGCTCTTAAAACATTTGACTGTCGCTTAAAGCTTACCATATTCCCCTTGCATCTACAAGAAAATTACCAATAAGGTAATTTCTAAAAATGTTTATCTCGATTAACATGAAGTAGATGCGGAATAAGCGTTTGTAAAAATAGTTTGTACAAGAGTGGAGAAACTCATGTGAGTGCAACACCTGAGATTTTTATTAAATATCTTTGTTTTAGGTTAAGCTATTGGGGTTTAAACACAGCTTAAGAAGTACGAAATGAGTGCACCATCTAAACAATCAATACAGTACAAATGCAATTACCGTTATAGGTGCTTTCAGTCCCGTTGTAAATCCATCAATAACTGCTCGACGTTTACCTTTTATTGTTGAATCCTGCCAGACTTTTGTTACGGTATGCCCTGCATGCGCCCAAGTTTCATCTAGAAAATATATCGAACGACCCTCGCTTCTGAACTGACGAATACTACGTCAGCAGGTTCGCCAAGCTATGAGATTGTACGTATTCATATTATCCTTTCTGTCGTAGATTACTGTTAGGGACGTTATGTGACTTACATGATTCCAATACGTGCATCTTTCGGTATAATTTTGTAAATGGTTAGTTAACATTGGTATCAACGTGATATTTCCATTTTAAACCTGGAATAACTTCATTAAAATAATTAGCATTAACGTAATGAAGTACAGAATAACTACAATAGTTTATTATTGTTGTGTAGCAGCAAGCTTATATGTTTCCCTTTTGGCGTGTAATGAAAGTTCTACGGGGGACTATTTTTGGCCTCAGCACAGCTTGCCATGTGGAGGGGAGCAGAAAAGATCAAAGATGCCGCTTTCTTCTTGATCTCACGACGAGTATAGCCAGCCGTGAAGGTTGAAAGTCAGGTACATGACACCAAACAGTACCAGGCGGAGACATCTCGGGAGTAACAGAAGAGCAGGCCCTAGGCTGAACATGACTAGCGGAGATGCTAGAGTGAGATGATGGACGGATGGATGGAGAGGTTAGGACACAAATGGAGTTGAGACGCGTCATAAAGAGAGATGTGAGATAAAATGTTCTCATACGACGGTAAGGTGATCAGGCAATCACCTTAGTGCTTTAAAATAAAGGAAAAATAGGCGTCATTTGCCGCCTGCATAAATAAGACAGAACCCCGAGATTCACACGTCTTTTTACAATTTCGCCAGGGGGTGAACTTCACGCCAGTTACATGGCACAGCGTGTGAAGAACCTGTTAGCAGTATAGGAAATATGATATATAGAGTGGGAGGTACAGCTTAATAGATAGGCCCCATAACCCTGTAACATAAATGTGGGATAGAAGTCACGACTAGCTAAGAACAAGTGTGAATAAACTGCAGTTAAAGTGAACCCAAACTTTTTATTTCGTCTTCTGTTACGGTTAAGAGTATAGGCCAACACAGAAGTGTTGTAGGGACATTTTCTTACAATATATCAACACATCAGCAAGCAAGACGACGAGCAGCCGAGAGGTCCGTCGCAACATTCAATGGAATTACCAGTGGATAACAACCCAAACGCATGTTTCACGTTAATTTTGTTTTAAGTATATGTGCACAACCCTATATTATACAAACTATTGTACAGCAATGTTTCTTTAATTACAATAAATTACAATTACAATCTACCACCGAATCTTAGTCTAAAAAGAAGCAATAGTGAGCGCAACACAATATTCCTTACTTTCACTCAGTATTTATTTCATAACCGACTTTATATTTCATAGACGAAAGCAATTAAAGGCTTACCCAAAGTCATCGGGTAAATTTGATACATGACAAAAGCGGCAGAGGTCGAGCCAGATTGACATGTGATTCTTCTAATTGGTGGTTCGGCTAACTCCACGTGCTCGTTATACGGCTACGCCAGATAATGATCGGACATTATATTCACTTTCTGACATTCCAGGATGGAAAAAAAGTAACTTATTACCTTCGTATAGCCATTACGTGAGTGAACTCTTCTCCACTTTTTCCCCTAAATGGTATTATCCGAAACACATTCTAAGGTATACTTTCAGAAAAAATAAAAAAAACATCATCTATTAATTTTTTCTTTCACATAACAGCTTTTCGAAGAAGTGGAAGTGTTACGTCAGGCATTTCCTCGATCTTAATTTGTATCTCCCAACAAACGTATCTCAAATGAAAAAGCGAAAGTCCTTCAACATCTATCCTCTCTCCTGGAGCATATACAGGAAGTATTCCATCTCGAGATTTCACCATAAATACACTATTTGAAGTCCCTCGAATCCAAAATGCATAAGGGCGTTTGTGTGTATGTGTGTGTTCCGGTGAAGAACATAAGTAAATAATCTGATGTGTTACACTCACATGACTTTCTCTACTCTTGTACAAACTATTTTTACAAACGCTTATTCTCCATATGCTTCATGTTAATCGAGATGTTAATCTTATTGCTAATTTTCTTGTACATGCAAGGGGAATATGATAGGCTTTAAGCGATAGTCAAGTATTTTAACAGCTGGTTGCTATGTGGCGCATTCCATTCTCTTTGCATGTCCAGGGCATAAAAAAGTGAATAACAAATTTCCATTTGAGAAAAAATATTGGAAAATTTAAGGGAATAACAAGCAATATCTCGAAAATGGTTCACTCAACAACAAAAATATATAGGACATAAATTGGGTATTTTAACGCGATCTACATTTTTTGTGTAGTAAAATTTTGTCTATCTCTTATGGTTTACCAGTTATGCAAAAGTCGTTTACAAAGAAGAATACTTTTGGAGACATTCCCGGAAAATTCAAGATATACATTTCGTTTGGCATGAAAATATCTTAAACATTCATTCATTATCTGTTTACCCTCCTCTTATGTAGGACTTACAAACCCCAGGACTTACAAGCGGGTGCCTGGGGTCAGAGGCCCGTCGAGGAACAGACACTCATGGATCACACAGAGCATCCAGGATGGGTGATCAGCCCGATGCCTGGTATGGGATGAAGGAAGTAGATGAAACGAAATGTTGGTGAAATGGATGAAAGGAAAGGTGATGATGGAGCAGTTGGTGGAATGAATGGCGGGGGAAACCGGAGAATCCGGAGAAAACCCGCCCAGACACCGCTTCGTCCACCACAAATCCCACATGCAGGTCCCTGGTCTAACCACTCGGCCACGGCGCCGCCCTGTCTTAAACATATGATATTTTAATCAAAATCGTTACAACCATTTTTGAGAAAATTAAAATTTTCGAAAAATGTTCCATGTAAAGAGTAATCTGGGGTGGGGGGATTTTCTTAAAAACCTTCGTATCGCATATCTGGAAGATACTGAACCTAAATACCAAGTTTGGTGTTTATCCGACTGCTCGTTTCTGAATTATGCTTTTCACAGACACACACACACACACAGACTTTTTTTGGATTCAGGGGGTCTCAAAACATATTTCCGGTGAAATCTCGATATCGAATTTTTGGGTGGAATGCAATACTTCCCCTACTTACTATACGTAATAGAGAAAGTAAAACATCTGATGTGTTACATTCACATGACTTTCTCCACCCTCTAACGCTTATTAGTGAGTATACAAATTATTCTTACTAAAGCTGATTTTCCAATCTCCTTCAGTTTAATCGACATAAACATTTCCGTCGTCCTCCGTGGTGTAGTGGTTACCATGCTAGCATCTAGTTCCCGAGATCGCGGGTTCAAACCCGGCGAAGGACGATGGATTTTTTTCAGGCGTAAAAATCCTTAGCATGCTTGCTTCGGAAGGGAAGTAAAGCCGGTGGTCCCGTGTCGTAGATTTACGGCACGTAAAAGAACCTCAAGCCTGATAAAGAGGCCTCTGAGCAAAATTACCGGTCTTTCACGCCCAATATAGAATGGGACGCTAAGGACCACAGCAGTTAAATAGCGGCCATAAATAAAACTCAATTTAATTTTATATACATTTCCGGAAAAAGCTACATTACACATTTCGTTATAGATACAAAGAGAACAGCGATAGTCAAATGTTTAACAACTGGACGCTATATGCTGGCCTTAAAATTCCATACTGTTTCCATGACATCGCGAGAAACAATTGATAATCGAAACAACTATAAAAGAATCGCTAAGTATTGAACAACTCGAACATTAAAAACGGATATCTCGGAAATGGCTTATGCCACAAAAATGTATTTGTAATAAATTGTGTATTTTAAACACATGTACTTTTTTGTGAAGTACGTTTTCATCCATCGCTTAACGTTTACTTACAGTATTATACAAATGTCCTTCCGAATGAAGTGCACTTCACAGGCTATTCCCAGAAAATTAAAGATGTGCATTTTATTTGTCACGTAAATATCTTTAATATACGGTATTTTAACGAGTGCGTTACAGCAATTTTTAAGAAAAACAAACATTTCAAAAATGTTTCATGTAAACAGTAGTTTTGGGCGGAGGGATTTTTATTTCAAATCATTTTGTCCAATTTTTGGAAGGTGCTTAATCTATATACCAAGTTTGGTGTCTATTCGACTTTTAGTTTTTGAGTTATGCTGTTCACAGTCAAACATCACAATCGCACATTTTTTCTGATTCTTTTCTTTGGATTCAGGGGCTTCAAAGCATTCATTTCCTGTGAAATTTCGGTATTGAATTTTTTAATGGAATGCAATATCTTCTCTATCTGCTATGTAGATAACGTAAAACTCTGATGTGTTACACTCACATGACTTTCTCTACGTTCTATCGTTTATTATTGGGTATACAAATTATTCTTACGAAAATTTATTTGCCTATCTACTTCATTTTAATGAGACAAACCTTTCCGAAAATGGCTGCATTTACACATTTCGTTATAGATACAAAGGGAATAGCGATAGTCAAGTTTAAGAAGTGGACGCTATATGCTGGTCCTTAAGATTTCATACTGTTTCCATGCAATTGCAAAAAACAACAGAAAATCGACGGAATTTGAAAAAAATGACAAAGTATTGAACAAATCGAATCATTAATAAGTGATATCTCGAAAATGGCTTTATTTGTCATGTAAAATCCTTAACAGTGATACTTTAGTCAAAATCGTTATGGTCATTTTTTGGAAAATCAAACATTTCGAAAATAGTTCCATATAAACTGTAGTTTGGAGTAGGGGGATTTTCTTGCAAAATCTTTGTGTCGCATCTTTGGCAGGTGCTGAACCTAAATAGCAAGTTTAATGTTTATTTGGCTTTTCACAGACACGCTCACGGACCTCTTTCTAAAATGCTCTTTTTAATTCAGGGAGCCTCAAAACATGCATATCCGGGCAAATCTTGATATCAAATATTTGGGTAGAATGCAATACCTTCTCTACCTATAACGTACGTTGTAGAGAAAGTAAAAATGCTTAATTTGAATTCAAGGGGCCTCAAAACATAATTTCCAGTGAAATCTCTATAGAGAATTTTTGGGTGGAATGTAATACTTTCTCTACCTATGACGTACATGGTCGTCCTTGGTATACTGGTTACCATGCTAGCCTCTAATTCCCGAGATCGCGAGTTCTAACCCGGCGGAGGGCGATGGATTTTATCGGACGTAAAAATTCTTAGCATGGCTTGCTTCGGAAGGGAAGTAAAGCCGGTGGTCCGGTGTCGTAGATTTACGGCATGTAAAAGAACCTCAAGCCTGATAAAGAGGCCTCTGAGCAAAATTACCGGTCTTTCACGCCCAATATAGAATGGGACGCTAAGGACCACAGTAGTTAAAGAGCGTCCATAAATAAAACTCAATTTCGTTTTGATGTACGTGGTAGAGAAAGTAAAAATGTTTCATTTAGATTCAAGGTGTCTCAAAACATATATTTCCAGTACAATTTCGTAATCGAGTTTTTGGTACGTGGTAGAGAATGTAAAAATAGTTTTTTTTATTCAGGGGGCATCAAAACATGTATTTTCGGTGAAATATCGGTATCATATGTTTCTGTGGAATGCAATACCTTCTGTAACTTCTAGTACGCGGTAGAGAAAGTAAAAACGGATTGTCGGATAAATACCAAACTTAGAATTTAGGTTCAGCATCCTCCAAGTAGACACCCTAAAGGTTTTCTTGAAAATATCCACAACCCAAGCCATCCTTTATATGAAAGAAGATAAACGTTTGGTTACTTTTAATTTTATCAAAAATGTCTCTAACAATTTTGATTAAAATAAATATGTTTAGATATTTACATTACAAATAAAATGTATATCTTAAATTTTATGGGAATTGCTTGTGAAGTTCTCTTCATCCGGAAGGAATTTTGTATCATAAGAGGTAGATAAAACTGTACCACCATTTACGAGACATTCATTGCTCTTGGTTTCAATTTTTGACTACTTTACATGCTCTCAAATCCTTTGTTGTTGTGATTTAAGTAAGTTGTGATGTTGCGAACAGTTTTTAAAGATTTGAGTATCACTTCAGCCCCACATATTCGTCTTGTACCTATAACGGAAAGCGTAATTAAAGTATTTCTGTGAACGTTTATCTCGATTAATATGAAATAAATAGAAAAATAAGAATAGCTTTGAGGCAGTATTTTTAACACTTAAATAATATCAGTCTAATTATATAATATATAAAATATAATAACAGCCCGCCTTAAAGCAATACTTGTATGTAATAATATATAAAATGTATGCAGCAGTCATTGTATTATGTTTATATTATTATGTACATGAATAATGATGCTATGTGAATGTATTACGTAGTTTTAACAATGTAGGAGCTGTGAGAATAGAAGCAAAATACCTTTCGTAGCAAACAGAATTACAAAGTAAAAGCCGAAAGCTGCTAACAATGAGGTAACCTTAAGACAACAATAAATTAGAAAGTTTAATAATGCTACTAATAATTCTTGGAACAATAATGAAATATTTAAAACAGTTTATAAATAGCCAATCAACAACTAGTAAAACTAAAAGTTAAATAAAAGTATTGTATTGGAGTAGCCTTAGCCAATCAGAGACTTGAAATAGAGGAAAACTGGAAATTCAGACGGCAGACGCTACAAGACAGCGTTCCCAATCAGATGTTACAAGATTGCTTACCCGATCGGTACGATACAGGTTCAATGTGAGATATGAAAAGTTATTGCGGTGAGAATAATATAACGTGTTAAAAGGTGTAATTAACAAAAATCTCACAGCTCTACAGTAGGATACATCAGTGAAGTGTTATTTAATCGTGTGAAAGATTAATAAACAAAGTACAATACAATTATAATTTGTGTAAGCCTTGTTCTTTAGCTACACCAGCCCTGCTAAGAGATACGTGTTCTGAAAAATTACTACTGATGCAGCCGAGGCATACATATATAATATTTAAATAAACATTAAAATACAAAGTTGATTTTTAAACGTGGGGGCGAAGGACACCGGAAAGTTTGTATCGTACGTGGGGCTAACACTCCAAGAAACATATCTCCCGCAATACGTGGTGCAACCACAACAACAATAAACTACTTCAAGTTTGCTTCCATACGTGGGGCAGCAATTACCCTCTCAAGTTAGGCGCCCAAAGCGTGGTGCTAATAACGTAAAGTTAATCTGCTTCAGTTTGTAGAACACACATGAAAAGTCACGTGAATGTAATTGCATCTGATTTTTAGAAAAACGTCCGCGCGGGGGAGCGGCAACATGAATGCTGATAAATAATTGTTCCCAAAGTGAAAGCTGCCGATTTGACCTCAGATGTTACAGACGACATATAAATGGAACAAAGGCGGAAAGAAAAACGTAAAGAACGACTAATTAATATTTCAAGGTGTACTACATACAGATGTAAAAAAGCACTGCATAACAGTAATCTTCGGCAACTTTTAGCTTCCCAAGAAAACTTTATTTTATAAGTATTAAATTGTGTCACTGTTAATTATGTGAAATTCACGTAGAATGAAGGGTAATCCATAAAGTATAGAAAGAATTCAAGGTATATGTCTTCAGTTAACTTCTGTTGTCATATCGGGGGCTTTGACTTGAAAAGAAAAACTGATGGTGTTATTACTCGCTGAAGTGTAGGGTTTCTTAATTTTGGTTTTATCAGCTTTTAGCTCTTAATTGGAGATCGAAATAGAATCCGATTGTAAAATTAAACCTTCTCTAAGTCTAGCAAATGAAATAAACCTTAACTGAGGTAAAGAGGCATATATACTTAACTTAGGAAGAAAGGAAAGATCAGGAATGGCATGATTTATACTGGGGGGCTGGAGGGCTCGTTAAATGACTGACGATTCTGGCAGGAGAATCTGCCCATTCTGTGATTTGGAAGAGGATGGGTACATATTTTGGCGGAACGTGCACATTGGGAGAACCAGCGAACGATTAAGCTCAAAGAAAAATTCTTAAGTCCCTTAAGAAAGAGATTGGCATGTTGGGAGCTACTGGTTGACCACAGGAACTGGCAAAACATGGGCAATTTCTTGGCTAAAGTGCGGAAAGCTAGGTCAAATTTGTTCAGTTAGACAAAGGTAATTTATGTCTATTTTCCTTTTTCTTGTTCTTTTTGTTTTGTTTTCTTTTTCTGTTGTTTATTTTGTCATCATACTTGTATCATAAATATGCATATACGGTCAATGACCCATGCACTAAATACTTGTGTAATAACTTCAATAATTTGAAACCAATAAATATACCTACCTACCTACCTACCTACCTACCTACCTACCTACCTACCTACCTACCTGCCAGCCAACCAAATGGAGATCGGTGACTGAAGAAATAAGCAAAAGTGTATCCTTTTAGTAAAACACCAATTTCACTTAAGCTATTGCAGATAAGGTCATCAAATTTCATTTATACACAATATAAATTTTGTGTATCTTTGATGAATCAGCTGTTTTTATCCTGATGTAAATTTTTAAAATAATATTTTATGTTCCTTTGTAGCATAAACTATGAATAATATAACTTTGAAATTTAGTACAGACACTCTCAGCAATATTTTCATTTATTTTAACTAAAATGAACCCAATAACTCCATTACGCTGTAACAAAAAATTATAATCAATGAAAAACATAAGCTGGAAAAAAGAGCTTTTTTTAAAAATATTTTCTAATGTGCATATTATTGAAGATACACAGTTTATTGGGTTCAAATAAGCAGGCATTATGTTTAGATGCTCCTGTTTCACTACGATTCGTCCACTACTTTCAGAGAACCGGGTCATAAAGCAAAAAAGAAAATGTACATAGTTTTGAGAAAAAAGAATTTAAAGCAGAGGCATGGCAAACATTTAAACGGCGCACTACCCTATTACTTAGACATTCAAGGGCTTAATAATATCGAAACATGTGAACCTATATATCATTCTGTTCAGCAAGAATTGCGCATTTTTTTATAAAACAATTGGATTTTTGTATACTTTAATCTTCTCTGCTAAAACAGCTCACATTCACTTCCACGTTCATACTTCCAGACTATGAGGGGGATAGATAATGATTCTGGTTAAACAAACATTTTGCGCCTCAGCCGGGAATCGCACCCGGACCTTGGAGTTGAGAAGCTAGAAGGCTGACCACACAACCATAGAGGTAGTCATATTATAATGGTAGCAATATCTCAAACATGACATTTACTGAAATCGTTGGTTATTTTAGAGAAAAAAAAGGGGAAATATTTTGTACTTATTTGGGAGGATGTTTCGTCTGGGGGGAAGTGTTTGCTGAAAACCTTCGCATTACATCCTTGGAAAGTGCCTGACATAAATATTAAATTTGGTGCATTTCCAAATTAAAGCTTTTTAATTATACTATTCAGAGTCACTAACACCCACGCATACATTTTTCTTAGGCTTAGGGGACCTCAAAATGTCTTTTTCCGGTGGACTCTCTAAGACTATGACTATAACCAGAGAAAGGAGAGGAGAGGAGAAGTTGCACCTCGACCCTAAGCGGATCTTTTATGCTTACCATCCCCAGGACGAACGGATGAGGCGAAGGAGCCGCCTCCGGTGGGTCCAGTTCTTTCCGGTTCCGCCAGAGGGAAGCCTTCTCTGATAGGCTTGCCGGTGTGACCGGATCCTAAGTTTAGAATCCTTATACTGCAAACGTGTACAGGATTTAGCATTAAAACATCTGTGTAAATTTTATTATAATTCTGCAAAATACGGGGGTAATCCAGAAACTTTTGAAATAAACAGTTAACAAAATGCAAATATCAACATTTATTATCTACATTTGAAAGGTACACTCTAAAGCTATTTTTCTACATAATCGCCATTCAAATTGAGGCATTTATCATACCGTGGCACAAGTTTTTCAATACCCTCTCTGTAGAAATCTGCCGCCTGCGACTTCAACCACTGGTTTACACCGGCATGCAGTTGAGCGTCAGTATCAAAGGTTGTGTACCGAGCCATTTCTTCATCGCTGGGAAGAGGTGGTAGTCGCTCGACGCCAAATCCGGGCTGTATGGTGGATGGTCAAACACCTCCCATCCAAAACCATCCAAAAGTGTTCGGGTACGATTGGCCGTGTGTGGGCGTGCATTTCGTGAAGAAACAACACCTTGGTGCTAAGTTTTCCCCGACGCTTATTTTGTATGGCACGCCTTAACTTTCTTAGTGTTTCACAATACCTCTCTGAGGTTATTGTTGTTCCACGTTCCAGAAACCCAACAAGAAGCACTCCCTTAGAGTCCCAAAACGCAGTAGCCATGACCTTTCATGCTGACAGCGTTTGCAAACACTTTTTTGGGAGAATGTGTGTGTCCCCATTCCATCGACTGCTGTTTTGTTTCACAATTGACATGCTTCACCCAAGTCTCGTCCCCGGTTACGATACGATCGAGTAAAGCGTTACCATATTTGTTGAAATCTTGGAGGAAGGTCAGTGCTGCAGCGAATCTCTGTTTTTTATGGTCTTCCGTTAGGATTTTCGGAACCCACCAAGCACAAAATTTGTGGTAACCAAGATTCTCCACCACAATTTGATACCAAACTCCGTAAAATTTGGGGGAAACGTTCCGAAAGTTCTGTAATCGTAAAACGACGATTTTCACGAATTTTGTCATTGATTTGCATTGACAGTTAATCAGTCATAAGGCTAGGCCTACCACTGCGATCTTCGTCGTGAACATTGGTACGGCCATTTTTAAAATCGCTGCACCATTGCCTGACTCGGCTTTCGCTCACTATTCCGTGCCTGTAAACATCACAAAGTTGACGATAAATTTCAATTGCTTTGTTCTTTTTAGCCAACAAAAACCTAATCACAGACCGCACTTCACAAGCGGCGGGATTTCTATTGCAGTGCACATTTTAACTCACAAAGAGCACAGTAAGGAAGGCACAGTCCTCACGCTACCACAGCTGGATGCGTACTGAATGTAGGAACGTTCTGACACCAAGATGGCGGGTCTAGCCCTACTCATCGCCACGATAGGCCAAAACATCTTGGACTTTCTGGACTGCCCTCGTATGTAATGTAGTTTGTGGATGCCAAACTGATTTACTAACCCTTATGTAAGAAATGTTTGCTTATTTCCCCTGTAAGTGGTAGATTGTAGATTTATTTCCTTAATACAATACTACAACTCTAGCATACATTTAATTATTAAAAATCTGGTGCTTCTATAAACTAACTGTCCCATACTTTAACTCCTAAGTTGTGTGTATGGGATAAAGCTACTATACCATCTCTGCACTTTTCGGCTGTGACTTCTGTTGATCCTTTCTTGGGCTCCTTGTCCACTTATCTCTTACTTTCCTAAAAATGTCCCCACCATTTTAATTGTTTCTGTGCTTGGTCTTGCCAGCATTTTGACTGCTGCTACCTCTTTGTTTAAATTATCCCATTGTTTTTTTTTTTGTTCCACATATCATTTCTCCATCTTTTACCCTTTCTACATTCTATTAGACAATGAAGAATACCACTCAATGTTTCACCTATAATACATCTCCCAGAGCAATTATTTCTTAATCCTTTTAAAAATAGTACTCCTGTGGGCATCCAAGCAAGGCCTATTCTTTCAGAGTGATCGCATATCTCTACCTACGTCTCCCTCCCCCAGTTTATTTTAACAGTTTTATACAAAGTCTTTTCTCTCAAAACATCTCGTACGTCTTCTTTCTCTATGTCTTCCAACCTCATTCTCACTTCTTTGCAAAGTCTACTGTTATCGTTTTTATATAATAGCTAAATATTCCCCGTACCAATTTCTTCTAACACATTCCTCATCTCCCCAAATCAACTCTCTCTTCCTATTATATATTTTGTAACTATGCGTTATTTTATTGTATCACTGTCATCTAAATTTACACACCTGTACCAATACTCAAAATTCCCTCCACTATTATACATTTTCTCCCTACCCTTCCTAACTCTGCCAATGCTGTGCTCCTTGGTGAGGTTTTGGGTGATCCCAGAACTTCTCTACAAAATCTTTGTTACTCCCAAGATTTCTATTCCATATAGCATCTTAGACTTGACTACTGCTTCATAAAGTCTTTTTCAGCCAATTCATTGTCGGTGTGAGTGTTTTGTATAAACAGACTCTAACAGCCCTCATAACTATTCACTTGTGCATCTTTAGACCTGTATGTTGTAATCAAGTTCATTATCAGTGAATATTACTTCAATAACTACAGAGAGAACCAAAAAACTACGAACCGGCTGCACGCGTCCTCGGCGCTCGTAGCCGCCTGCCGCTATCATAGAAAGGCGCGGATAAAACCATACAACATTTTTAAAACTGCTTTTAAAGGCTTTACTTACCAACTTTATGATAGGAGATGCTGAAACTGGCCACCGTCGTCCATTTTTGGCACCTCTTTAGGAAACTATCCATCACACCCGTAGTTCACGTTGAGAAATGCTGGCAACTTCCTGGCCGATATTTTGTTTTAATTCTTCCAGGATGTATGGGTTTGTCTTGCACACTTTGTTTTAAGTTACCCCGGAGATAGAAATCGCAGGGGGTTAGGTGACCAAGGGGGCCACAAATCTCTACTAATGATTCTGTCCTCAAGCACACTTCATAAAATTGTTAAGTAAAGCCTTTAAAAGTAATTTTTAAAATGTTGTATGGCTTCATCCGCGCCTTTCTATGATAGCGGCAGGCGGCTACGAGCGCCGAGGACGCGGACAGGAAAACCACTTTGGAGCTCTCCCTGTATAAAGAGATATTGTGTCCAGGTAACATTACAAATTACTCAACAGTTATTTATTATGAACAAATCAGAAGATTGCTTTTCCTGATGGTTACAAACTATCCACCATTTACGAAAATGTTAAAATGATCGCCTGGGAGTGGAAAAGTTCATATTCAGCAGCTTCCCCCTATTTGGTTGTGTATTGATGTCAGGAGTTTCCTGCATTGATTGGAAAACTGTGCCTCCTTCATGTAATTAAATAACTACTGGGCTAATGAAAAGGCACAAAGGTTTAAAATGTGATATTCTGTGTTTACCAAATTTCACTTGTAAAGGAGAGGTTTCGCCATAAAATCTTCGTTACCACTTCAGTATTTGAGAATGACATTTTTACATAAAAAGCATCAACAATAATCCGGAATGAAAAAGGAAAGAGTTTAACAGTGGAGCGAAATCATCTGACCCACCCGCCTACCGTTTTTAGCGACGACACTTATATAGGAGAAACTGGCGCCATTAAGCTAGCAAAAGGCCGCTAAATCAATGTCGCCAACATCTGCGAAAGTAACACCGGGGTTTAACTTCACAAATCCTACGCCTACGCTCTGTCGTCGTTGCCGGCCGCAACTGCTTCACTTTTCTACTTATAAAATAAACCCCTCTGCTACGCTTTGCGGCTTAGGGTCGTCAACCCTGGGCTATGTTGGTAGCAAAAGTAATGTTCCCTAATACCTCGGGTGGAATGTACATATGTAACCTTGATTATAGTGGACAGAGGTGTAAATATGAGGGGCATTCAAATGAAACCTGGTCAATGCGTATAACTTTGCATTACACGTAAGGTGGCATCACGTAACTGCGTGTATGGTGGCACCATCTATTGATAGAGCGACTGCAGCGTGCGCAACGTTTGACGTTGCATAGCGACAGTGTGGTTTCACGCCGAAGAGGTGGTCACACAAGATATCGTCCACTACTGAACATGAAGGCGATTTTTAGCGGCGGAGGGAGTTGGAGGCCGTGAAATGTATCGACGGATGAAGGCTGTGTACGGTGAGTACAGTCTATGTCGTTCAAGTGTGGTGGAATGGCGCAAAAGATTCCTTGAGGGGCGCGAGTTGCTGGAAGACGATGCTCGTCCTGGAGAGGTTCATCGTGTCATCACACCTGAAATGATTGCGGAAGTGAATGCGTTAGTCTTGGGCAACCGCAGAATCACTGTGGACGAGATCCATCTGTTACTGGGTATTAGCGTGGGCACCATTCACACCATAATGCATCAACACTTGAAATTTCGAAAAGTTTGTGCGCAGTGGGTTCGCCACCAACTGACTGCCGAACAGCGCAATACTCGAATAGCGCTGTCTTTGAGTCATCTGCAACGTTATCACGAGGAGGAATACGGCTTTCTGTCGCATATTGTCACTGGTGACGAAACATGGTGTCACCGTTTCGGACCGGAAAGCAAGCGCCAGAGCAAGCAGTAGAAACATGCGACTTCACCACCTCCAAAGAAATCAAAGGCCGTGCACACCAGTTCTGGTAAGGTCATGATGTCCTTTTTTGACCACAAGGGCCCACTGCTTGTCGAGTTCCTGGAACGGGGAACCACCATCAATGCCCAGCGTTATCAAGCCACTTTACAGAACTTTAGACGAGCCATCAAGTCGGAACGCCCAGACATGTTGTCCAATGACGTTATTCTCCTGCATGATAATGCCCGCCCACACACTGCCAATGCGGTGAAGACGACTTGCAGCAGTTTCGATGGGAAACATTGGAACATCCACCGTACAGTCCAGACCTTTCAACGTGTGACTTTCATGTTTATGGACCTCTAAAACAAGCTATTCGCGGACGACGAAGTGTGTGAATGGGTCCAAGCCTGGACCCGATAGCAGTCTACTAGCTTCTTCAAAGATGGAATCGACCGGTTAGTGTCGCAATAGGATAAATGTGCCAACAATTTTGGCGACTATTTTTGAGTTAATAAAATCTTTACCGTTACTTTACACAAGGACCGGGTTTCGTTTGAATGACCCTTATAATTGTGATATCTACAGTGTTAAGTTGTGTTATAAAATACATTAAAATGTAAGTATTTATTTGTGGTAATTATGCATATGCGTATGTATTATGTGTATTGTGAGTCCGAGTGATTCTCATATACGGGAGTATTGCCAGACCTTCTATTGCATTGCACTATAAATAAATAAATTGGTCCAGAAGGTGTTAACCGAGTGACTCTCTCTCTCTCCTGTGTTTTTTTTTTCCATTAGGCCAATACCTAATTGCTTAAAAAGGCCCCCCACGCTTGCGCAGGGACGGAAGTGGATACGCCACTTACGCGCGTCAACCCCAAGGGAGGACCACCGAAGAACCTCGGTGGGGGGGCGACAATTATCTAGGACATCGTCTACCGCCCCTCCAGGTTGGGACCGGAGGACATTGATGTGTCTCACAACCCCGCCTGGGTCTCACTGCCCAGACGTGCCCAATCTCCCATGGTTATCAGAAACCACCGCCCGCCGAGTCCAACCCATTCCGAACAGCTCCCTTCCGGAAGGGGCTCAGACGTTCGGCCTGGCGTACTTCTAGTAACGTCAGAAGTACGAGTGCTAACGGTCCGCAATACTATAGTTAAATTAATTAGATCATCATTGGAGATTAAAAACCCACCATACAACTTCGGGTAAGACAGCAAATAATAAAGAAAAAAATCTGATGTGTTACACTCACATGGCTTTCTCTACTCTTGTACAAACTATTTTTACAAACGCTTATTCTCCATATGCTTCATGTTAATCGAGATATCGAGATGTTAATCTTATTGCTAATTTTCTTGTAGATGCAAGGGGAATTGATAGGCTTTAAGCGATAGTCAAATATTTTAAGAGCTGGTTGCTATGTGGAGTATTCCATTCTCTTTGCATTACCAGGACAAAAAAAATGAATAACGAATTTCCATTTGACAAAAAGTATTGGAAAATTTAAGGGAATAACAAGCAATATCTCGAAAATGGTTCACTCAACAACAACAAAAATGTATATGACATAAGTTGTGTATTTTAAGGCGATCTGCATTTTTTGTGAAGTAAAATTTTGTCTATCTCTTGTGGTTTACCAGTTATGCAAAAGTTTCACAATGAAGAATACTTTTGGAGACATTCCCAGAAAATTCGAGATATACATTTCATTTGTCATGAAAATATCTTAAGCATATGATATTATAATCAAAATCGTTAGAGCCATTTTTGAGAAAATTTAAATTTTCGAAAAATGTTCCATGTAAAGGGTAATCTGGGGTGGGGGATTTTTTTGAAAACCTTCGTGTCGCATCTCTGGAAGATACTGAACCTAAATACCAAGTTTGGTGCTTATCCGACTGTTCGTTTCTGAGTTATGCTGTTCACAGACAGGCACACGGACATGTTTCCAAAAATGCTTTTTTTGGATTCAGGGGATCTCAAAACATATATTTTCGGTGAAATCTCGGTATCGAATTTTTGGGTGGAATACAATACTTCCCCTACTTACTATACGTAGTAGAGAAAGTAAAAAGGCATAAATAGTTTACGGTTTAATAATGCTCCCCGGACAATGTTAAACCTTGTTTAACCTTATACAATACATGAAACTTCGCCCAATGTTTTGATGTATTTGGCTACTTGACCATAATGAAAACAAAGGACGTCATGAGATATCTGATTCCGTTATCTCATGCTGATTTGATCGAGTTGGTCACCCACATGGCTGGGACAAGCCGGCCATTTAATCGCTTCAATAACAGGTTGCGCCTCATTAATCTGCTATTAAAGTGATATAGAGGTTAATTTGTACGTGATTTGTCGAAAGTGAAAACAAAAAGATTCATTAAGGAAGGGTTGTCTTATGGCCCGCTTCCTTTGATTACTACTGAGAGAGAAAGAGAGAGAATCATGAACTACCACCAGTTAATACTTTTAACTTTCTCAGTATCTTACCTTGTAGAGGAATTATTGCACCGAGATTTAGTTCCAGATACAAGTTGTTGGGTCCCCAGGATTCATTTAAAGTAATTAAATGAAATGTGTATAATTTACATGCTGTAAATATATTGAAGCTGAGTGCCATTTAAGCACTATACGCACGCACAGATAAGATGATGATCACTGGGTCCACTGCCAGTACAACCCAAGTATAAAAGGTCTTGGCGAACCTATGTACCCATGTGTATTTCACATTTTCCAAGAGTATCTATCCGTGTGTGCTTTGTGTGATAAGATGTTTCCTAAATCTATGGGATCCATACCGACATGGGTGGCCGAAGTCGTTAAGTCACGGACATGAAAGGGGGTCCTGGTTCAAATCCCGCCAGGACCGTCCTCCCTGATTTAGGCTTTTTTCCAGGATTCCTCTGTCGTTATAATAAAACTCAATTTAATTTACTAAACTTAGGTCTGGAACTTTTCCTTCCCAAATTTCCTTTCCCAAATATCATTTCATGTATCACCAGTGCCCCACCACCTGTGGTGCCATGTGTAGTAAGAGCGCGCGATAAAACACTACTAAAAGGAATTAATATGAGATCCTACAGTATCTGATTTACCTTCAACGGCAGCAATGTGTAATTCGATAAGATATCTTGGGTGGAGGTTGAGGCAGAGTTTTTAACACTAAAATGATTTCAGTCTAATTATATAATATACAAATTCAATAACAGCCCGCCTTGAAGCAATATGTGTATGTAATAATTTGTAAAATGTATGTAACAGTCATTGAGCGTGCTTATATTATTGTATCCATGTGTAATAATGTTATGTGAATATATTACGTAATTTAATAATGTAGGAGCTGTGAGAATAATAGGTTAAAAGTTGCTAACAATGAGGTAACCTTGAGGCAATAATGAATTTGAAAGTTTAACAATACTACTTGTGATTCTTGGAAGCAATAATGTAATTTTAGTGACAGTTTATAAAAATAGCCAATAAACAACCAGAAAAAGCTTTAGTTAAATGAAGGTATTCTATTGGATTAGGAATAGCCAATCAGAGACTTGAAATACAGATATTTACAAGTTTAGGCGGTTGAAATCACTTCAGTTGCCTGCAGACAGTGATTGTAACCGGATGCGAGACACATCCTCGAGATATTTAATACGTATTCGTGTGAGACGAAAAATAGTTTACGTGTTAAAAAGTGCAAGTAATTTAATAAAAACATCTCACAGTTCTCTCTCTGTATCAGTGAAGTGTTACTTAAATCGTATCATGCATTAATAAAAGGAGTGAAGCAAATTACAATCTGTGTAAGCCTACATTCTTAGTCACACCACAACCCTGCTAAGAGAAACGTGTCTCTAACAATAATACTGACGCAGGCAAACATAAATATTAATATATAAAGAAACAGTTTAATTATAAAGTTAACATTTTTTTTAAACTTGGAGCAAAGGACACCTGAAAGTACATTTGGGGCGAAGGCTACCGGAAACTGTTTACTATACGTGCGGTTGCAACTACTACAAGTTCGGCTCCCCAACAGTTGAAATATAATACAACTCCTTCAATACGACCTACTTCAAATTGACGCCCAAAGCGTGTTGCAAACAAGTTACAATACAAACCATCTTTTCAAGGTGTCCAGGTACTCGTGACATGCTTGCACGATTGTATGGTAATACATGTATATTAGAAAGCGTAATAATTATGATCTTAGACAAAATTGCAAACGGATGAAGATACGATTAACCATTTAAAGAAAGTCACTATCTATATACTGTGGTAACGAACCCCGGTCATCTGTAAAAGAGCAGGACCAGTACGGAGGGGGACTTAGCACCTCGACCTGCAAGATATTTTGTGCCTAAGCCCATGACGAGGTGCCACCGGGAGGGAAGGGTGAGGTGAGAGGATACAGAGGGCGGCGAGACCAGGAGGCACGGCAGGGCAGAGGGCACGATCCCTACCTTTTAGAGATTGAAACTGCCCGGATGACAGCTGGTGCAACCGGCTCCCCTCTACCCTGCAGGCTTGCGCATCCCATTGGAGGACCCGAGACTCGGAGACCGTCCCCATTTGAGAGACGAAGGGTTACATAGAGCGTCCTTTTCCACTGCCTTGCAACGCTGAGACTCGCCGACACTTTCAACCCTGAAACAGACAGAGGAAAAGTGAGGTGAAATGGAGAAACAGGAAATTCGGGGGATGTAACGAACCTTCCCAGCATTCCCTTAGCGACCCGGAGAAACTTACGAAAAAACCCACGGGTCAGGAAGGTTCGGCCGCGGGAATCGAACCCATAACCTCCCCAAATATGGGCCACAGACGTTACCTCCTGAGCCACCCCCTCGATTAAGAACATAAAACTTCGGCCAATGCCGCGGTGGCTCCCCTGACGGATGAAAGTTTATAATTTTATTTTCATTTGGCTTTATTACATGGGATGAATATATGATTTTATACACATCCTCTGTCCTAACACTTCAATGCTAACTTTTTAAGGCATTACGTTATATTTCTACTTCCCTTAAGATTTTCACTTTCCCTAAGTAAGTAGGGGAAGTATTGTATTCCACCCAAAAGTTCAAAGTTGAGAAATGCTTGTTTTGAAATCCCCTGAACCACCATGACTCAAAAAGGAAAAGTGGGATAAATACTAAACTTGGTATTTAAGTTAATTATCTTCCAAATATGTGATACAAAGATCAACTAGAAAATCCCCCGACCCCAAGCTACCTTTTACATGAAGCATGTTTCGAAATCTTTGATTTTGTGAAAAATGGCACTGACGGTTTTGAGTAAAATATCATCTATTAATCACATTCACATGACAAATAGTATATCTTGAATTTTCTGGGAGTAGGGTTTTCGTTAGGGTTTGAAAATAAGGGAGATTTTCAAAGTTATCATTTTTTTTCAGATTTTAAAGACGAAGTCTGCTAACTTTTTTCAAAATCATACTAAAACACTCCTTGGTAAGTTCAGATAAACCAGAGGAAAATTTGCTGATATGAACATCCTCCAATAACTCAGTTTTAAAAGATTTTAAACCTTCCCCATTTATGCCTTTGGCCTGGAAGCCATTAATAATGTGCCAAGCTTTCAGCAAAGTACAAAAAACATCTGATGTGTTACACTCACATGACTTTCTCTACTCTTGTACAAACTATTTTTACAAACTCTTATTCTCCATCTATTTCATATTAATCGAGATAAACATTTGCAGAAACGATCTTTTGACATGCAAAGAGAATTACATTTTACACATAGCGACCAGTTCTAAAAATATTTGACTATCGCTTAAGGCGTACTATGTTCCCCTTGTTTTGTATTTGCAAGGGCAATATAGAAATACAGTAGCCTTTAAGCATCGACATATATCTTAATAGCTGGGTGCTAGGTACAGCACCATTCTCTTTGCCACAGATTAATACTCTTTGCATATCCAAGACAAAAAAATGAATAACGCATTCCCATTTTAGAAAATAAGTATTGAAAAATTTAAGGGAATAACAAGCAATATCTCGAAAATGGTTCACTCAACAAAAAAAATGTATATGACATAAATTGTGCATTTTAACGCGATCTACATTTTTTGTGCAGTAAACTTTTGTCTATCTCTTATGGTTTACCAGTTATGCAAAAGTCGTTCACAATGAAGAATACTTTTGGAGACATTCCCAGAAAATTCAAGATATACATTTTGTTTGTCATGAAAATATCTTAAACATATGATATTTTAATCAAAATTGTTAGAAGGCATTTTGAGAAAATTAAAAATTTTGAAAAATGTTCCACGTAAAGGGTAATCTGGGGTGGGGGGATTTTCTTGAAAACCTTCGTGTCGCATCTCTGGAAGATACTGAACCTAAATACCAAGTTTGGTGTTTATCCGACTGTTCGTTTCTGAGTTATGCTGTTCACAGACACACACACGGACATGTTTCCAAAAATGCTTTTTTTTTATTCAGGGGGTCTCAAAACATGTATTTCTGGTGAAATCTCGGTATCGTTTTTGGTTGGAATACAATACTTTCCCTACTTAATATACGTAGCAGAGAAAGTAAAAAATCATCTGATTTTCGTTTTGTTTCGGAATGTCTGGAAATATCCGTCGAGAAGAGTACCTAGTGCTTTCAATGATGAAACAATTACCAAAATCGGCTGAATGGTATTTGAGATTACCACATGCACACATGTTCTTTCTGTATAAGAATAGTAGAGATTATTTTGGAAACCAGAAGCTGAATATCAGTGTAGCAGGTTTGCAGTAAAGTTTTGTTGCTTCCTTGAACAGACTCTCAGTGTTCCGAACAATATTTTAGATCCTCCACGTACCAGAAGCTCTCTACCAAACGTGTTTAAAGAAAACATGACTGGGCTCAACTATATGTAAATCTGATGCTGCTGCTGCCTGGGGCCCACAAATTAACACAGAAATAACCTGAACAAGTAGACAGCGGGGGTTCCCATTACTGCCATCTACCCCTTGCTTCAAAATATTATACCCAATCTCTGCCTCATTCCCCGAGAAGGCGTATGTGTGACACACGCAGGACTTTCTCTCTCATTACAACTTTACAGAATCCCTTATACCGGGTGACTCACTTAAAACTACAGTCGCAAATATCTCTGAAAGAAAAATGTGAATTGAAAAATATGATGTGTTACATTCACACGAGTTTCTCCCATGCTCTTTCCATGACATCTCGAGAAACAACTGAAAATCTACAGGACTTTAAAAGAATGGCTAAATATTGAGCAATTCAAATCATTAATAACGTATATCTCGTAAATGCTGGTGTCAAAAAAAGAATATTTGAAATACATTGTATATTTTAAAGTGATCTACATTTTATGTGTAGCACGTTTTCGTCTATCATTTATACTGGATTTTGTATAATCCAGTTATACAAGATTATACAAAATTCCTTCCGAAATCAAGAGGACTTCACAGGCTATTCCCAGAAAATTCAGGATACACATTTTATTTGTCATGTAATTACCTTTAATATATGGTATTTTAATCAAATCGTTAGAGCCATTTTTTAGAAAATAACAAATTTCGAAAAATATTCCATGTAAAGGGTAGTTTGGGATGAAGCGATTTTCCTGAAAATCTTTGTATCGCATCTTTAAGGTAGTGAATCTAAATACCTAGCTTGGTATTTTACGACTTTTCGTTTTTGAGTTATGCCGTTCACACGCACACACGGATGTTGTTTTTTCTAAAACTGCCTTTGTTATTCAAGGTGCCTCAAAACATGTATTTCCGGTGAAACCTCGGGATATCGAACTTTTGGATGGAGTGCAATATCTTCTCTTTCTATTATGTACGTGGTAGAAAAAGTAAAAACGACATTCACAGCCATGAAGGTAGAGGAGAGTGCTCATTAAATTAGCTTATATAGGCCATTCAAAAATGTAAGCTATATGATTTTCAACATGAACTTGTACTGGAAAGGTAGAATCAGACTGAAAAATGCAACGCTATAGCCGGGTTTTGAACAACGGATCTTCCGGTTTCCATCTGTCCATTGCATCCTATTGCGATGCTACAATCGCGATTCTTAATGTTAATTCCACATTATGAGCTGTGTTAAAAATAGTATAGGGTTTCCATGTAAAAATCACAAGTTTATGTTAAAAATCATATTTGCGTGCATTTTTGAATGACCTATATCACCTACTTTAATGATCCCCTCCCCTACCTTCATGCTTGTGAAAGGTGTTTTTCAATTCCTATTCTTGATATTTGCGGTGGTAATTTAAGTGAATCACCCTGTATACGAGGCGACACTGAAAAGTTTTGAAAACCAAACAGGATTAGTTTTAAAAAAATTTAATTATTTTATTGTTTTTCAAAATATTCCCATTTAACATCAGTACATTTTTGCATTCGATGAAAGCAGCCCTTAAAGCAGTGATGCCACTCTTCTTGAGGCACTTTAGAAATCAGTTTTTTATGTTCCACTGCTTCAGCTGATGACAAAAAAAGTGATTCCACGTATTTTATCTTTAATTTTTGTAAAGAAAAAAGGTCAGGGCTGTATGGTGGAAGGTCTATGGTGCTGACCTTTAGGGCATCCATATACTCAGTTGCTAATTTGTTGTATGCAACGATGCATTGTCATGATGTAATATTATTTTTCTTTTTGGACGTTTTTCACGAATCTTTTCAAAAATTTGTGGTGAACAGACATTTGTGAATCAATCGACAGTAATGTTACGTCTATCTTCTAATACTATAGTAGCAATATGGCCCGTACTAGAAAAATCTAGCAACCATCTTCTTACCAGCCTGCGTATTCGTTGGACTTATGTAGGCTTAGGTGCTGTTCGAAAGATCCATTGAGCCGATTGGCTTTTCTTTTCAGGATCGTAACAATAAATCCAAGAGTCATCACCAGTAACGACATTCCAAATCAAACTTGAAGTGACGTTTTGGAATGCACCAATCAATGCGTTGTTGTTTTTGATCGGAAGTCAGTTTATGTGGAATCCATCGACAACAAAGTGTTCTCACGTCTAACTGTTGATGTAAAATGTTTTGGACTTGACTCATATCAATGTCCAATGTCGCTCGAATAAATACATAAGATGTCCGTCGATCTTCTTCAAGCATTGCTCGAACAGCGGCAATATTTTCACCAGTAACAGCAGTTCTTAGGTGTCCTTCACGATATTGATCACTAAGAAAAAACAGATCTCTCTTGAATTCGTTGTACCAATTATAAATTGTTGCTTCAGATGGGGGTTCTTCGCCAAATGCATTTCTAAGCCGATCTTCACATTGCTTAGGTGTTAATGATTTAAAATCGTAAACAATCATAGACCGCAAATGTTCTCTAGTCAAATTCATTTTTGGGTGAACACAAAATCTTTAAATGATGATAATTAACAAACTGTTAGAGCAATCGAACAAACTACAAGCCAATCAACTCGCAAAACATTAGAAAGTAGCTGTCAAATATAAGGACACTTCATTTGTTTTTAGAAACATGGCATTCTAAAAAGTTTCGGTATCGCCCTTATTATGGCATTCGTGTGGAAAGCGATTCTTCTATTCACATTACATTACTCACGATAAAGTTTTAACTACACATAATCTAAAATTAGCAATATGGTTACATATACAAACATAAAACAAGACGAAGGTGTTGGCATATCGTAAGGCGATTTTTATTACTAATGAACCCATACGGAAAAGTAAAAATGACGTATGATGCTTTATATAAGTCACATGCCAGTTCGACTTGGGATATCCTAAACAGGATAAAAACGAATATGCAAACGAATATTTATTTGCATATATTTCAAGAGCTCTTACGTTTTGCAGTATGGGTACCTATCTATTTCTTATGATTTACAAATTACATAAAATAATACAAAATTTT
Organism: Deroplatys truncata; assembly: GCA_030765065.1. NCBI lineage: Eukaryota > Metazoa > Arthropoda > Insecta > Mantodea > Mantidae > Deroplatys > Deroplatys truncata. The sequence continues at coordinate 310,931,521 of CM060975.1, read as the reverse complement.
ACTAATCATGCGAGTATCTTAAACGTGTATATCTGTTTTATGTCCTTGAGAAACCTAAACTATCTCCGCAGAAAATGGTCATAGAATAAAATGGAAATTACAAAATGTGTTGCAAATAATGAGACTGGTTTAAATTAATGTAATAACTTTCATTTTACCGGTATTGCGACCCACTTTTCAAAATTTTAACCATCCCTTCAGTCTCCTGTATTCCTCTTGCAACTAAAATGTTTAATGTGCCTGCCTCTGTGGAGTGGAGGTAGCGAGTCTGCCAACACATTCAAGTCCCGAGTTCGAATCTCGGTAGGATGTTACCTGAATAAGGTCTTTCTGGGGTTTTCGCTTATTATAAGAAGACGAATGTTAGGTAAAAGGTAAACGTAAAAGTACGGACGACGAAGGTGTTCCCGCAACGGCCTTTTTTGCTTCTACCATGACCTCTAGGGGAGGGAGGAATGAGGCGAGAGACCCGAAGGGCGACAAGATCCCGATGACGGCAGGCGCAAACATGAGGGTCGGACCGGGTCCCTAACGTTCCAGATCGAACGCCCGAGGCCACCCACAGGACACCGAACGGGAGGCTCACTTGGAGGTGAGATCTAACTGAGCAGTCTCGCAACAACGCCAGGTAAGAAACCTCACAGAGCGCACAGGCACCGCCCAGCCGCAACCCGTCAAATACTGTCACCTGGTCCTACAACCTGAAACAGATCACAACGGAGATGGGTACAGGAAATGAGCGGCAGGAGAGCAGTCACCTGCCGACCCGGGGAAACCACGGAATACTCGAATGTAGGGCAATTTTAAGCTCTTATGGACCCCGGAATCATTTGAGTATCATTTCACCCATTTCATTCGTTCATCGTCCAATATGACCTGCCAGTTAAAGGACATTAAACTTCAAGCAAACGTGTATCTCGATTAACACGAAGTATACAGGCATGTAAGCTCTTGTAAGGATAGTTTGTGGTAGAGAGGGTGGAGAAAGTCGTGTGAATATGAAACATAAGAATTTGTTAATGAAACATCCTGTATTTAATTGTCCATTAAGATATTTAAACGCCTATATTAATGTCCAGCTAAGAGAATCACGGATTACCTAACGTTTCGTAAGTGTCCTGTAGAACCTGTTTTAGTCATCCAGTGATAAATAGCTTTATTACGCAGGCCTGATGGGATAACACAAACACAACCCCGGAATACGACTCAAGAACAGTAAGTAATGTTGTTTTGATTATACCTCGCGTGCCGTGCAAGGTCGCTTCATTATTTATGTGTTATTTAACATCCATTAGGTGACTGTATTGCTGATACCGTTTGTTGCAACACAATGTTTCATTGTAAGGCGACCTCGTTGAATATTCATGGCACATACCGATGGTGTACACTACATTTTAAAAGCTAATAGTCGTTGGTATTTACTAGCGCGACGGATATTTCTTAAGTTGTTGCCAGTGCTGCAATAAAGTACTGCATATCTATCTTTCACTTGTAGCACTGCCAAGTGTTCCAACATTAGCAAACATAATTGCTGATACATAGAACTACCAGTCAAGTAACACGAAACAAATCTAATGCATTACTTCTCGTAAATTTCTCTACCAATTATCATTAATTATCATACATCTTCCATGAACTATGCTTACAAAAGCTTATTACTTTCTCTACCACGTACATATTAGGTAGAGAAGGTAGTGCATTCCACCAAAAAATTCGATACTGAGATTTCACCGGAAATACATACTCTGAGGCCTCTGAATCCAAAAACAAAACATTTTTAGAAAAAGGTCCATGTGTGTGTGTGTCACCAACTTCGTAAAATTACCCTTTACATGGAAGAGTTTTTGAAATTTTTTATTTTCTAAAATATCGCTGTAACGATTTTAATTAAAATGCCATATATTGTGACGTGTTGGTAGCACTGGGGATGCTAGTGTTGGCAACAAGGCAGTGTAGGCTGGCAACACGGACAGGATGTGACGTGCCGTAAAGGGAGGGGCTAACTTGACAATCGTGGGGCGTGCGTGTAGTGCCTTCCTCTTTCTGCAAGGCAACTGAAGAGGTAACACGTGTTACAACATGGCAGTCCACGTTGAAACAATTAGGTAAAAGTAATCTGTATATTTCTAGTTAATATAGTGGCCATCCAAAGCTAAAATGGATTAATTATTGAAATAGGTGACCTTACCTCATAATCGCATGTAAGTTAAGTGTGATTACATATGTTTCTAATGAATATTTAGGCTCGCCCCTGTCGACCTCGTGGTGATTGTGAAGAAATGTAACGATTCCGGGTTACCTCTCGCTCCACCATCTTAATTTAAGTGTTATTAATATGTGAGGTACGACAATATTAAGGATATTTACATGACAAATAAAATGTACATCTTAAATTTTCTGCAAACAGTCTGTGAAGATTTGTATAATCTTGTATAACTAGTAAACGTTAAGTAATAGACGACAACGTACAGAACGAAAAAAACCTTGATGTCTTTAAAACACGCAATTTATTTCAAATAACCTTCTTTGTGGCATGAGCCATTTCCGAGATATCCATTATTAATGGTTACAATTCCACAATACCTAGGCATCCTTTCAAAGCCCTGTCGATTTTCAATGATTAGTAGTTTAGTAGAAAGTTTTGTGCTGGCTACCAGTGAATATAGTTAAACAGGAGTAGATGGTAGCTGGTTACCAGTTCCTAGGTTTGCTGGTTTCCAGCAAGTGTAGAGAAATATAGAATTTAGAAATTATTGTAATTAAGTTTTGTTTTTACCCCTTTACTGTAATCTAATAATTTCTATTCTTTTTCTTTCTCTTCTTTCTATTCTTATTTATTATTTCGTAGACATTGTGTTGTTTATAGTCATTTTATCGGATAAAAAGTTATGTAATATAAAATGTAAATATATTGTGAGAATAAATGTAAAGTTTGAATGTATGTCCAGGTGTAGTAACCAAGGTGCCAGGATAGTGTATTCAGATTTTATTTATTTATTTGTTTATTTATGTTTCTCGCGGTGTCATGGAAACAGTATGGAATTTTAAGGCAGCATGTAGCGTCCAGTTGTTAAACATTTCACTATCGCTGTTCTCTTTGTATCTATAACAAAATGTGTAATGTAGCTATTTCCGGAAAGGTTTAACTCGATTAAAATTAAATAGGAAAATAAACTTTCGTAAGAATAATTTGTGTACCCACTAATAAAGGATACAGGGTAGAGAAAGTCATGTGAATGTAACACATCAGAGTTTGTTCTATCTACTTCATATTAGTCGAGAGATAATGTTTGCAGAAATAGTTTCACACATAGTTCGTTGTAGGAACAAGAGGGGTACAGGAGACTCAAGCGATAATCAAATCAAATTCGATACTCTTTACATGACCACGACAAACAAACGAATAGTGACTTACGATGTCAACAAATGTGAAGTATTTGAAAAACTCAAACCAAGAGCAATGGATATCACCGAGATTGTTAATGCTACAAAACTATTAATTAGACGTAAATTGCGCTGTTTAGGGAGATCTACATTCTCTGTGTGTCTTTTTGTCTACCTGTTGTATAGAAAAGTATACAAAGTTCATTCAGAATAAAGAAGATTTCACAGGATATTTGGAAAATGTTGAAGATGTATAGAATGTTTCAAAAATGGAGGGCATACATTCAGGTATGCATTCCCCATATGTAAACAATAAAGTCCATTGCAACATGCGTCCGGAAATGCTTAGTTTCTGAGTTATGCCTTCAAAACAGTGATATTCGCCGGAACGTATTTCTTACCGGAGGTAGTTTTCTTTACAGCTGATGTTCAAACTGTCCATCTCTAGTTTGAATACAGGCCTCACATCGACGTCTCATGGCCGTGCGAACATGACGCCAAATTTCAAGAGGATTGCATATTTCCTCACAAGCTGCCACAATTCGATTCTGAAGGGATTCCATATCAGGCACCGGAGACAAATACAGCGTCGCTTTTAAATAACTCCACAAGTATAAATCGACAGGGTTGAAATCAGGTGAGCGTAGTGGTCACCTCACTTATCCATCGATCAGGAAACCTTCGATACAAGTACGACTGGAGTGTGCAGGAGCGCTAGCATGCAATAAGTAAATTTGTTGACGAATGCTCAGTGGAGTGTCTTCATACACAAGAGGTATGGTATTTTCCAGGAAGTATGTGTACGCCTGGCCCGTAAGTCTGTTTCCAAGTACATGGGGTTCCAACTAACCGATATCAATGATACCGGCCCACATGTTGAGAGTGGACCGCACCCAGTGACGAGATGGAACAATTTCATGGGGTTTTCATATGCCCATACATGCTGACTGTGTAAATTTATAATGCCATCTCGTGTGAACTGTGCTTCTGTAAATAATACTAAGGTAGAAAAGTTCGGATTTGTAGCACACTGCTGCACGAACCACTGGCAGAACATCAATCGCGCAGGGTAATCTGCTGGTGACAGGGCCTGTATACGTTGCAAATGATAAGGATACAACTGTTGCTCTCGCAGCAGTTTCCAAAATTAAATTGAGTTTTATTTATGGACGTTCTTTAACTGCTGTGGTCCTTAGCGTCCCATACTACATTGGGTGTGAAAGACCGGTAATTTTGCTCAGAGCCTCTTTATCAGTCTTGAGGTTCTTTTACGTGCCGTAAATCTGCGACGCGGGACCACCAGCTTTACTTCCCTTCCGAAGGAAGCCATGCGAAGGGTTTTCACGTCCAAAAAAATCCACCGCCCTCCGCCAGGTTTGTACCCACGACCTTGGGAACTAGAGGCTAGCTAAGTAACCAATACACCACGGAGCACGACACAACAGCCACCAGACAATTATATGAGAAACATTCACTTGCAGCGCTAACCTTCGTGCACTGATAGAAGGAGTTGTGTGCACAGGATCTCCTCCTCTCCATCTGGAGTTGTAGATCTTGGTCGTCACCTCCCCAAACCAGGAGATGTAAACTTCCCATGAACGCACAAACGGCGATGAAGACACTCAAATGGTTTCCGATCTGGATCTTCGCTGTGGGTACCTTTCTTGATACAGACGACGAGCTGGCGCAGTATTGCCGTCCATCTTAGTGTACATGAAGTACATTTTTGCCAGCTCCTGATTTGAGTACATGTGTTTGGTTGAACACCAAACACAACACTCAATGTACCCTTCGCCTCGGAATGAACTTGCCGTGTCCTGTTAATGTATTCTGTCACGGCAACTACCTGCGGTATGAAATACGTTTCGGTAAATATCACTGTTTTGAAGGCCATAACTCCGAAACCAAGGAATTTCACACACATGTTGTAATGGACTTTTTTATTGTCTACATATGGGGAATGCATACCTGAAACCTCTATTTTTGAAACACTGTATAGTTTATTTATCAGGCAAGTATCGTAATGTATGGACATTTTAATTAAAATCGTTAGTAACCTTTGAAAAAAAATCTGATGTGTTACACTCACATGACTTTCTCTACTCTTGTACAAACTATTTTTACAAACACTTATTCTCCATATGCTTCATGTTAATCGAGATGTTAATCTTATTGCTAATTTTCTTGTAGACGCAAGGGGAATTGGTAGGCTTTAAGCGATAGTCAAATATTTTAAGAGCTGGTTGCTATGTGGAGTATTCCATTCTCTTTGCATTACCAGGACAAAAAAAGAATAACGAATTCCCATTTGAGAAAAAGTAAAATTATTGAAAAATTTAACGGAATAACAAGCAATATCTCGAACTCAACAAAACAAATGTATATGACATAAATTATGTAATTTAACGCGATCTACATTTTTTGTCTATTTCTTATGGTTTACCAGTTATGCAAAAGTCGTTTGCAATAAAGAATACTTTTGGAGACATTTCCAGAAAAGTCGAGATATACATTTCATTTATCATGAAAATATCTTAAACATATGATATTTTAATCAAAATCGTTAGAGCCATTTTTGAGAAAATTAAAATTTTCGAAAAATGTTCCACGTAAAGGGTAATCTGGGGTAGGGGATTTTCTTGAAAACCTTCGTGTCGCATCTCTGGAAGATACTGAAACTAAATACCAAGTTTGGTGTTTATCCGACTGTTCGCTTCTGAGTTATGTTGTTCACAGACAGATAGACATACACACGGACATGTTTCCAAAAATGATTTTTTTGGATTCAGAGGGTCTCAAAACATATATTTCCGGTGAAATCTCGGTATCGAATTTTTGGGTGGAATACAATACTTCCCCTACTTACTGTACGTATTAGAGAAAGTAAAAATGAATAACGAATTCCCATTTTAGAAAATAAGTATTGAAAAATTTAAGGGAATAACAAGCAATATCTCGAAAATGGTTCACTCAACAAAAAAATGTATATGATATAAATTGTGTATTTTAACGCGATCTACATTTTTGTGTAGTAAAATTTTGTCTATCTCTTATGGTTTATGATGCAGTAATTTGTATCACAAATTACTTAAATGTAAATAATGATTGTAATTATTGTTGGGAAGTAAGTTTATACTGCCTTACTGAAACTGACAATAATAGCGCGCAATAATGCAGCGAGGGGGTGAGCTGTTTATCATTATTGGAAACGAGGAAGTTACGTAATGTTGGCGCGTTTTTTCGTTGAGAATCTTCTGGAACGTTTCCCTAGAGCATATGTATTCATAATTTTCATTGGATATAAATATAGACGCTAATGTTGGCGCGTTTTATTAGCCAATAGTAACTCAGTTATAATCTTTAGGCATATCGGGGAGTGGGAGTATAAATAGAGGCTAGGTTAGAGGTAAAGTCCTTCAGTCGCTCAGTTCATCAAAATTCTTTGTATACTACACGTCGCATTCCCGTCAGTTCGTCGAAAGTATTAGTACGGCATACATCGGATATAGATTCACAAGTTACGCGCAGCAGAATTATGAAAGATCTAAAGTATGGTAAAGTTAATTATACAAAAGATTGAAGTACGTGGATTAAAAGTATTATCAGTAAGAAGTTGTTATAACAGTTTTAGTTTGGCGAGTGTTAAGATCAATGTATAAATGTGATAGTTAACGTGTTCGACAATAAAAGTATAAAACAAATTTCTTCATCAGTGTTCTTTTTGGATAAAAGATTCCTTTCCGTTTACACAACCCTGATCAAGAGATATGTTCGACCGAGAAATAATAGCTAGCCGAGGACAGTAAACCAAAATTAATTAAGATAACAATATCGTTCTTTCAAACGAACACGAACACTGCTGCAAATTGCTAACACCAGATGGAGCTACAAACCGAACAAATGAATGACGTCACAAGATGGCTTCACATGAAGTAAACACACATACACAAACATCACAAGTAATAACATTATAAGTAAAACCATCGCAAATTGGCGCCCAACGTGGGGCTCAAAACATATATAAAGAATAATACCGTAACATTTACCAGTTATGCAAAAGTCGTTCACAATGAAGAATACTCTTGGAGACATTCCCAGGAGAGTCAAGATATACATTTTATTGTCATGAAAATATCTTAAACATATGATATTTTAATCAAAATCGTTAGAGCCATTTTTGAGAAAATTAAAATTTTCGAAAAATGTTCCATGTAAAGGGTAGTATGGGGTGGGGGGATTTTCTTGAAAACCTTCGTGTCGCATCTCTGGAAGATACTGAACCTAAATACCAAGTTTAGTGTTTATCCGACTGTTCGTTTCTGAGTTATGCTGTTCACAGACAGACACACAGACACACATACGGACATGTTTCCAACAATGCTTTTTTGGATTCAGGGGGTTTCAAAACATATATTTCCGATGAAATCTTGGTATAGAATTTTTGGGTGGAATACAATACTTCCCCTACTTACTATACGTAGTAGAGATAGTAATAATACTGTCACGTATAGGAGCCAAAAGTATACAGATGAGCAAATGTTTACTTTCCCTACTACATGCCTAGCAGATAGAAAAAGTATTGCATTTTACCCAAAATTTCGATATCGCGTTTTCACCGTAAATACATATTTTGAGGCCCCTGAATAAAATATTTTTAGAAAAAGTCCGTGTGTGTGTATATCTGTGAACAGCATAACTCAAAAACGAAATGTCAGGTAAATACCAAACTTGGGATTGATGTTTAGTACCTTCCAAAGATGCGACACGAAGGTTTTCATGAAAATCCCTATACCCCAAGCTATCCTTTACATGGAACATTTTTCGGATTTATTTTTTTCTGAAAAATCACTAAGGATTTTTATTAAAATACCATATATTAAAGATACTTAAATAACAAAATGTTAATCTTGAATTTTCTGAGAATAGCCTGTGAAGTCCACTTAATTCGGAAAGACGTTTATATAATCTTGTATAACTGGTAAATGTTAAGCGATAGACAAAAACGTACTACACAAGAAATGCAGATCTCTTTAAAACACACAATTTAGTTCCAATATCATTTTTGTGGCATCAGCCATTTCCGAGATATCCGTTATTAATAATTGTTGGAATTGTTCAATACTTAGCAATGCTTTTAAACTCCTGTTGACATTCAGCTGTTTCTGCCGATGTCATGGAAACGGTATGGAGTTTTAAAGGCAGCATATAGCATCCATTTCTTAAACATTTGATTATCGCTGTTCCCTTTGCATCTATAACGAAATGTGTAGTGTAGCTAGCTATTTCTGGAAAGGTTTATCTCGATTAAAATGAAGTAGGTAGAAAAATAAACTTTCATAAGAATAGTTTGTATACCCACTAATAAACGTTAGAGGGTAGAGAAAGATATGTAAATTTAATACAAGAGATATTTATGTATTAGACAAAGGTTCTAAAACTTAACGTAGCGCCAGAATTCTGCAATAGGCTTGGTTTTCCGGTGGTGTAGCATTGTCATCTATTGGTGACATGTGGCAACATATCCGGAGTTCGTACCAAAGGTCCTTTTGCCTTTTATGGTGACAATCACCCACGTATTCTGATTAACGGTTTTGTATAAATAATGTTTGAGAGACGCTCGCAAGATTCGTGTTTCCCTCAGTTCTCTGTTGTCTTCTGGAACTGTCAACGTTGAGAGGATCGCTGCAGAAGTGGTACCTCGACGCCCGGACACTACATTTAGGTAACTAGGCCCAGTGAGTACTAAATTTGACTCTTATACTGGATCTCTCGTTGCCAATCAGCACCATTAGTTACTATTGTTTAGTGAATTGCTTGCCTGGCGCATTTTAAGGTTTAAGTAAAGTTATTTTATGCGTAATTCTATTTTGAGTGTTCTTTTCACTTGTTCCCCACTCCAACCTCTGGGCTAGGTTCCCTAACCATGCCGGATCCTAAGTCCTTACCTAAATTAGGGTCTCGGCGATACCTCCATAAACTTATTATAATCCTGCTCACTTGATTCACGTCAAAGGAATTCACGTCAAAGGAATTCACGTCAAAGGAATTCACGTCCACCATAATCGCAGTAACCGCTTTGTTTCAGTTACTGTGATGCTAATAATTATATGTTCCAAAACGGCATCGCGGCTATTTGACTTTCCCATATCTGTCGCAAGAGCTCATAGAATAATTAAATCTGATTGACCGGAAGATTCCTAGTGCGTGTTTCCTTCTATTGGAACTTGGAAGCACTAAAGCAGCGAAACAGGGTTGTAGCTGCAATGTTGTATCAGTTTAGTCTCCTGTATCTCCCTTGTATTTAAAACGAAATGTGTAATGAAGCTATTTCTGTAAACGTTTACCTCAATTTTCATGAAGTGAATAGAAAAAAATTCTGATGTGTTACACTCACAAGACTTTCTCTACTCTTGTACAAACTATTTTTACAAACGCTTATTCTCCATATGCTTCATGTTAATCGAGATGTTAATCTTATTGCTAATTTTCTTGTAGATGCAAGGGGAATTGGTAGGCTTTAAGCGATAGTCAAATGTTTTAAGACCTGGTTGCTATGTGGCGCATACCATTCTCTTTTCATTACCAGGATAAAAAAAAAGAATGATTAACGAATTTGAGAAAAAGTATAAGTATTGGAAAATTTAAGGGAATAACAAGCAATATGTCGAAAATGGTTCACTCAACAAAAAAAAAAGTGTATGTGACATAAATTGTGTATTTTAACGCGATCTACATTTTTTGCGTAGTACAATTTTGTCTATCTCTTATGGTTTACCAGTTATGCAAAAGTCTTTCACAATGAAGAATAGTTTTGGAGACATTCCCAGAAAATTCCACATATACATTTCATTTGTTATGAAAATATCTTAAACACAGACACACACACACGGACATGTTTGCAAAAATGCTTTTTTTGGATTCAGGGGGTCTCAAAACATGTATTTCCGGTGAAATCTCGGTATCGAATTTTTGGGTGGAATACAATACTTCCGCTACTTACTATACGTAGTAGAGAAAGCAATAAGGTTTTCTATTTGCAGCTGATTTTATAATTCACAGCGTTTTGTTGTACTTTGTTGGAATGACAGCTGATTTATGTTGGTGCTGTGCTAGTGGTGTATCCTGTATTCTTCAAACACCTCATAAACACCAGTTAAGGTCAGCACGAGGCTCTTGAAGGTTCCTTTTAGATATGAAGACAGCTTTACTGTAGAGGATGGTCCTCCTAAAGTAACTTTAATTAGATTTCAGTCTTTGGTGGATCGTCGGAAACATTTGAAGAACATAAACCACAAGCTTGTATTCTGTGGCTAATCTTAAAGCACATTAGCTTATCAAAAGTATTACTCCGTTTTAAGGCTGTACAAAACACGAATAAAATTTCACACATAAAATAACATACTATAATAAGACCTTTACATCCTAGAAATTGTTTAGTTGTTTAGTTTAATTAACATTTCTTTTCTAATGAACACTCACCACTACAATGAACACTTATAGTAGGCAACGGAAGTATTGTACGCGGGCGACACTGAAAATTTGTAGAAAATCAAACAAGAATTAGTTTTAGAAAACTAAATATTATTTTATTGTTTTTCAAAATATTCCCCTTTGATATTTATACTTTTTTGCATTTGATGAAACCAGTCCTTATAGCAATGATGCCACAATTCCTGAGGCACTTCAGAAACCAGGATTTTATAATGTTCCACTGCTTCATCTGATGACGAAAATTGATTCCACGTATTTTATCTTTAATTTTTGGAAAAAAGTGAAACACAAGGTGGTAGGTCAGGGATGTATGTTGGACGGTTCATAGTGACATCCAGATAGGTACTCAGTGTTAGTTTTGCTGTATTCGACGATATGTTGCCATGATGTAACATTATTTGTCCTTTTGGGCGTTTTTTCACGAACTTTTTCAAAACTTTGCTGTAAACAGACATTTGGTAGCAATCGGTAGCAACGATACGTCTATCTTCTAATGCTATAGTAGCAATATGGCCCTTTTCAGGAAAAAAAACCAGCAAACATCTTGTTACCAGCACTGTGAATTCGTCGGACTTTTATAGACTTAGGTTCTGTTCCAAAGACCCATCGAGCCGATTATATTTTATTTTCAGGATCATAACAATAAATCACCAGTAATGATATTCAAAACCTAATTGAAGTGTCGTCTTGGAATGATTCCAAAGTTTTTCTGCACCAATCAACGCGTTCTTGTTTTTGATCGGGAGCCAGTATATATGGAATCCACCGGCAACAAAGTTTCTCATGTCTAACTGTTGATGTAAAATGTTTTGGATTTGACTCATACCAATACCCAATGTCGCCCGAATAAATCCATAAGATGTCCGTCGATCTTCTTCAAGCCTTGCTCGAACAACGGCAATATTTTCATCTCTAACAGAAATTTTTGGGCGTCCTTCACGAAATTCATCACTAAGAAAAAAATCTGATGTGTTACACTCACATAACTTTCTCTACTCTTGTACAACCTAATTTTACAAACGCCTATTCTCCATATGCTTCATGTTAATCGAGATATCGAGATGTCAATCTTATTGGTAATTTTCTTGTAGATGCAAGGGGAATATGGTAGCTTTTAAGCGATAGTCAAATATTTTATCGCTGGTTGTTATGTGACGCATTCCATTCTCTTTGCATGTCCAGGACATAAAAAAATGAATAACGCATTTGAGAAAAAGTATAAGTATTGGAAAATTTAAGGAAATAACAAGCAATATCTCGAAAACGGTTCACTCAACAAAAGAAATACATATGACATAAGTTGTGTATTTTAACGCGATCTACATTTTTTGTGTAGTAAAATTTTGTCTATCTCTTATGGTTTACCAGTTATGCAAAAGCCGTTCACAATGAAGAATACTTTTGGAGACATTCCCAGAAAATTCGAGATATACATTTCATTTCCCATGACATTACCCTAAACATATGATATTTTTATCAAAATCGTTAGAGCCATTTTTGAGAAAATTAAAATTTTCGAAAAATCTTCTATGTAAAGGGTAGTCTGGGGTGGGGGGATTTTCTTGAAAACCTTCGTGTCGCATCTCTGGAAGATACTGAACCTAAATACCAAGTTTGGTGCTTATCCGATTGTTCGTTTTTGAGTTATGCTGTTCACAGACACACACACACACACAGACACACACACACACACAGACACACACACACACACACAGACACACACACGGACATGTTTCCAAAAATGCTTTTTTTGGATTCAGGAGGTCTCAAAACGTGTATTTCCGGTGAAATCTCGGTATCGAATTTTTGGGTGGAATGCAATACTTCCCCTACTTACTATACGTAGTAGAGAAAGTAAAAATGATCTCTTTTTAATTTGCTGTCCCAACTATAAATTGCTGCCTTAAATGGGGCTTCTTCGCCAAATGCACTTCAAAGCCGAACTTCACATTGTATAGGCGTTAAGGACGATTTGAAATTGTAAAAATCTGATGTGTTACACTCACATGACTTTCTCTACTCTTGTACAAACTATTTTTACAAACTCTTATTCTCCATCTATTTCATATTAATCGAGACAAACGTTTACAGAAACGATCTTTTGACACGCAAAGAGAATTACATTTTACACATAGCGACCAGTTCTAAAAATATTAGACTATCACTTAAGGCGTACTATGTTCCCCTTGTTTTGTATTTGCAGTGGCCTTTAAGCATATACATATCTCTTAATAGCTGGTTGCTATGTGCAGCACCTTTCTCTTTGCCTCAGATTAATACTCTTTGCATATCCAAGACAAAAAATGAATAATGAATTCCCATTTGAGAAAATAAGTATTGAAAAATTTAAGGGAATAAATAACAAGCAATATCTCGAAAATGCTTCACTCAACAACAAAAATGTATATGACATAAATTGTGTATTTTAACGCGATCTACATTTTTGTGTATTAAAATTCTGTCTACCTCTTATGGTTTACCACTTATTGAAAAGTCGTTCACAATGATGAATACTTTTGGAGACATTCCCAGAAAATTCGAGGTATACATTTCATTTGTCATGAAAATATCTTGAACATGTGATATTTTAATCAAAATCGTTAGAGCCATTTTTGAGAAAATTAAAATTTTCGAAAAATGTTCCATGTAAAGAGTAGTCTGGGGTGGGGAGATTTTCTTGAAAACCTTCGTGTCGCATCTCTGGAAGATAGTGAACCTAAATACCAAGTTTGGTGTTTATCCGACTGTTCGTTTCTGAGTTATGCTGTTCACAAACAGACACAGACACACACACACACACACACACACACACACACACACACACACACAGACACACACACACGGACATGTTTCCAAAAATGCTTTTTTTGGATTCAGGGGACCTCAAAACATATATTTCCGGTGAAATCTCGGTATCGAATTTTTGGGTGGAATACAATACTTCCCCTACTTACTGTACATGGTAGAGAAGATAAAAAGAGGAGTCTGTAAATTGAATATAATTTTTGTTTTTAGTGCAAGATGTGAGCGGAACATAACGTGAAGAAATTCTGTTTTATGGAAGATGGCAGAACATAACGTGAAGATGCGGGTATTGTGATGTCGCATCCACAGGTACACACATTTCATGATGAAAAATTCTTTATTGAAAGGGTAAATGTGTCACACTCACGCGACTTTCTCTACCCAGTACAACTTTACAATACTCATACACCGTGTTCCAGAATCGTCAACTACTTTGTTCGAATAGGCAATCCAAATAAACAGCTGTACTGATTTATTATTACATTACTAGACTTCCGGTATTGCTAACACCCTCACCAGGTACGAGGCAAATGTATTTAGTGTACTAATATTTAGCTTTGATTGTTATATCGATATACTATTTGGTATTATTAATTGTATACTTCATATAGTGTTATAATCTTATATTATGAGTACTAAGGTAATATTCCATAATGTGTTAAAGCCATAATGATAATTATTAAGTTAACACTACTCAGCTTCCCATAACATCTTAAACCTAGGCCTGGAACTTTCCTTCACAAGTTTCCTTTTCCAATTGTCATTTCACGTATCATCAGTGTCAAATGCCTTTGTGCTGTATGTAAAGGGACACAGCATAACTCAGGTTAAGAATTACGAATTAGTCCATTATAATCCCTGAAGGAAAAGGGTCTCTTGGCTGGAAAGGTGGCTGTTCTGGTAATTCCGCTTAGCCAGTATGGAAAAGATCCTCATTCCTCCATTGCTGCTTCTATCAATAATTTCCACCCGCGTCGGTCTTTATTCTTTGTAGATCAGTTGCTCCCAAAGTGGAGTTTTAGGTCATCCGCCCATCTTATCTTCTACTGTCCTGCTTTTCTGTGCCCAGTTCTTGGGTCCCCAGTTGTTATATGTGTCTATCTGATGTAGTCCATCCTCAAGACGTGGCCTGCCCTCTTCCGTTTGATGTGAATGGCTGATGTTGTTTCGTCTTTGATGCCTGCCATCTTCCTCAGGTCCTCATTGCGGATTCTATCCTGAAGACTGAATGCCAAGAACCTTTCTTTCCATTTTCCTTTGATGTATTTCTTACATTTTTATTTCTCTGCCTTTTAGGGACCAATCTGAGCTCCATACAGTAGGAGAGGAAGAAAGCAGCTGTCCATTATGTATTTCTTTAGTTTTATGCTATATGCCTTGATGTGCGAATATATTTCAAACGCCAGAATCTGGACCATGCTTGCGTCTAATGATTCTTTGCAAGTCGCATTATTGAATGTTATTATTTGGCCAATATTGAGTTTTATTTATAGATGCTCCTTAAATACTGTGGTTCTTAGCGTCCCATTCTATATTGGGCGTGAAAGATCGGTAATTTTGCTCAGAGGCCTCTTTATCAGGCTTGAGGTTCTTTTACGTACCGTAAATCTACGACATGGGACCACTGGCTTTACTTCCCTTCCGAAGGAAACCATGCTAGTATACGTTGGCATACGGTAGTTCTTCGTTGTTCAATTTGATAACTTCTTCAGTATTATTTGTCATTAGTTTTCTTTTGTACGGGTTCAATTCTAGTCCTTCTTCCTTGCTTTGCTAGGATAGTTCCTGTATGACTCGTTTCAAATCTTTTGCGGATGTTGCAAACAGGATGATGTCGTCTGCAAACCTTAAGTCCTGGGTTTCTTCCCATCAATTTGAATTCTCCACTCCATTCTCATTTTCCGAAAGCTAACAGACTAATAAACAAACTAGGAGACATGGGGCCTCCTTGTCTGACCCCTCTTTCTAGTTAAAAATTACTGCCCTCTTCCTCCAGTTGGATCTTAGCTTTCATGTTTGAGTATAACTTGGTGAGTATCCTGATGTATTTTTCTTCTAATCCTTGGTTTTGCAGGGACATCAAGATTGTAACATGTTCTATGGAGTTGAAGGCTTTTATAAAGTCTATGAAAGTCAAGTATAGTTCCAGGTTAAATTCCTGTGCTTTTTCCATGACTTGGGATACAGTTTGTAAATTATCTATAACTGAGAAGCCAGCACGGAATCCCGCTTGTTCTACAGATTGATTCCCGTTTTGGCATCGATTTATTCTCTTTGTTATTATAGTTGAAAAACCTTGTAAAAAGTTGTCATTAAGTTGATTGGACGATAATTATTCACGTCGTCTCTTCTTATGTTGTAGTATGGTGTTGTTGGTTCGCCATGATTCTGGAATTTCTTCTGTCAGGAAGATTTTGTTAAGGCAGTCTGTCGGTATTTCTAATAGTTCATCTTCTCCAGCTTTTAGACATTCGTTTAAGATTCTGTCATCACCTGTTGATTTGATTCTTCGGGTCTCTTGAAGAAGTAATTTTATTACGTTGTTTGCACCACGCTTTGGGCGCCAATTTTGAAGAAGGTTTGTTGCTGCTATGTATGGAAAGCAAGTTTGAAGAAGGTGTATTATATTTCGACTGTTGGGGAGCCGAACTTGAAGTAGTTGCAACCGCACGTATGGTAAAAAGTTTCCGGTAGCCTTCGCCCCAAAAATGTTTAAAAAATATTAACTTTGTAATTTAGACTGTTTCTTTAAATATTATATAGTATTTATGTTTGCCTCGGCTGCGTCAGTATTTATTTTTAGAGACATGCATGTCTTAGCAGGGAGCGGTGCAACTGAAGAATGTAGGTTTACACAGATTATAATTTTACTTCACTCCTTTTATTAATGCTTGACACGATTTAAATAACACTTCACTTTATATATATATATATAGAGGGAGAGAGAGAGAGCTGTGAGATTTGTTTTTTTTATTAAATACTTGCACTTTTTAATACGTACACTATTTTTATCCCACACAAAATACAATAATATTTACAATAATCTAAACATATACAATAACTGTAATATACACTTTTTATATATTGTTACATACACATATTGCTTTAAGGCGGGCTGTTATTGAATTTATATATTATATAATTAGACTGAAATCATTTAAGTGTTAAAAATACTGCCTCACTCTTATAGCTTCCCTCACTTCACTTCTTATTATCGGCGGAACTGGTGGATCATCCTCGGGTGGTTTTGTCGTAAACTGGACTATTGAGCTGATGTTAATGATTTTATCCAAGGTTTGCGCTGCTTAGTTCTTTTCTGATTTTCTTTAGTATGTTTTGCATCATTTGCTTTACTGTGTTTTCTTTAGGTTTGCGTAGGTACGCCTTATCATTCTTTTCGTTAACTTGTTTATTTCTACGTATTGTATTTGGGAAGAATTATTGGTATCTCGTGTAGCTTCGGCTTCTGCCCGACCATTTCTTGTGTTTTGTCACTGAGCTTGGATTTTTCTTCTTTTTTTCTTTAATGCCTTTTCCTATTCCGGTGTATAAGGAATGTACATTCAATTTTTCGTTTCTTCTTAGTTTCTCTACGACTGGAAAGTGTTTCATTAGATTTTCTATGTTGGAATGAAGCTGTTCTTGGTAGTTTATGCTAAAACCTCTTGCTTCTGTTGCGCTGTTTGTTCATACCTATTGTTTTTTTGTTTTTTTTTTCAAAATTGTATACAATCCGCGTTTCGCCATGAGGCATATCACGGGGAATTAACATGAATGTACAGTAACTATAATGATTATTCTTGCATTGTGCAGAAGATGCGTCCGAGGAAGGAAGCGATCTCCATCGGTGTTTGAGAACCATTGGCAGAGGAGCTGTCTGTAGGACTCTTGGTCGACATCTTGCGAATTGTGTGCGTTCTGTTAACAGGTGTAGGGCCGTTTGTTGAGGTTTTCGGGGTAGTTGCAGAGTAGTGAAGGACATGTGTTCATTTTATACAGGTACGATTTGAAAAAGCCGTGGTTCGTCAGGAATTGAGTGGTTATGTAGTTTGGAACCAGGGATAAGGAAAGCGTGTGGTTTATATTGGGTTGTGAAGGTCTTGATGTGGATTCTTTGCTCAGAAGTTTTGCAGGTTGAGTTCCAAATTCTTATGTAGTGGTCTGACAGTAGCTGCTTGCTCCGGGTCAAGGGGATTCCCTTGTAGTCGGTAGTGGTTCTATGGCTGGCAGCAATCCTTGCAAGGTAATCCGCGCTTTCTTCCCTTGGTGACCTGCATGACCTCTAACTCAGTGGTTATATGTCATACTCAGCAATGATGAGTGTTGACTTATTGAGGTGATTAATTTTGTTTCCAGTATCAGTGGACGGGTTGTCCTTTTATCTGCGATTGTGAGAAGGGCTGCTGTCCACTGGTGGCTTATTCATCATACGCTTGTCTAGGTGAAGTTTATGATGATACCAGTCCATTTTACTGCCGATATTATGCCGAGGTGTTCCACTTTGGTTACTACGTGTATTCCCACTCTGTGACTTTTGGGCGACTGAGGTATATTTCTTTCTTGGCGAATATTGGCATCAGTGTAGATTTTTCTTTCGAAATCTCAAGCTTCTAAGTTTTGCACCAGTCCCCCAATGACTTGGAGACATCCCTGTATTGTCTGGAGGACTAATGAGTGAGAGTGTTCTAACCATGAGCATTATATCGTCTGCGTAGACCACCGTTTCTAGATTTGTTATGTGGGTGAGCTGTGCGATCAGACCGCTAATGATGATATTCCATGATGTGGGACCAGCGACTACCTTAGGGACATCCTTTGGTGAAATTCTTTGAGACGGATGAGCAACCGAGACTGAAGACGGCAGTGCGGTACTGTAGGAAGTCTGAAGATGTTCGATGAGCAGTTTACTTCCCGTAGCCTGGTTAATATTCTAGGATACCATGCATTGTCGAAAGCTTCAGGGATAACAAGCAGCAATTTAAGTTGTTTCTTTTGCACTCATGGACAAAGTCTACGGCGGCTTTAATCGCGTCAACAGTTGATTTCCCTCGCATAAAGCCACACTGTTGAGGAAGTAAGTTTTATGAGACTCGAGATGAAGGTTAAGTATTTCCATAAATAATTTGTCCAGGCACTTCCTCGGGATGGATAGCAAGCGTGGTAGCCAGCTGTGAATTTCAGTTTGCTTCTATCAGATTTGGAATGGCGACTGTGTTCGCCATCTTCCAGACACTAGGGAAATGTCCTAGGCTTAGGCTTCTGTGGAAAAGTGTCTTCCAGGAGGATGGAAGGATCTTGTAAAGCATTTTGGCTATGGCTCCGTCGTTGCCGTCTGGACCTGGACATTTCTTGTCTTTAAAATTGCTGCATACATTCATGATACTGGCGGAAAACGGTCGTTGGGCGACATTTGTAGCTGGAAATCGATGATCCTTGGGTCGTTGTCGCCTGTTGCAGTGTTCTTCTTCCTCGGCTATTGGTGCTCGTCGGTTGTTGAGTATTCCATTCCTAGCTATGTTTGATTATTGAATCTCAGGTTCTAGTGGGTGAGGCAAGTTAAAAATACACTGCAAGTTTCCCTTAATCAATGAAGTTTATTTCACACTTTGAATAGTTATGGGCGGCTAGCTTTTCCCATTATTGTTATAATCCCACCACTTTAAGTTAGTCAGGAGCCTAGCTATATTCACACGCACCCCACCCTTGTGCACCCGCGTGCATCTGTAGCACCTCGTGTAGACGTGACTTCTCGATGAGTTAGAATGAGAATAAGAGCGGGCTTGAAGCTTTGTCTGCCCTTATATACGGGAGCCAAGTGACGCTCCTCTCCGCGCTTGAAAATGTAACAACGTTTCCTGTTGGCCCTCAGGCCGCGTTACCCTGACATGTATGAGAATGTGTGGTTTCAGATCCGTGCGCTTAGGCGCCATCATGTAGCGTGGTACCCTCGGTGACAGGTACGGTCTTTATGCTTTCTAGGAATTCTTGCTAGCCTGCCCGTGTCTTACAATCAGCTCTGTACAAATGTTAGGTGTTGAATGTTGTAACATGTTAGTGAATTAAATTATTACTGTACAATTCTTATATGTATGGTTCCCCTTTCATATGTACAATTCGTCTATATATGTATAATATATCCCCTTGAACTGTCAAAGTTTAGCCTCTGCAAGACGTCCACGTCGCGAGCAAGGTGTAAGCAGTCACTAAATACAAAGTCAAGTTCGGTTTTTGTTTCCGAGTTCGGTGATCCCCAGGTTCACTTGCGTTTGAATTGTTTCTTGAAGAAGGTATTAGCGATGTTTAGTTGTTGTCCTAATGCAAACTGATTCAGTCGGTCACCTCTGGTATTTCTATCTCCTAGACGATATTGCTCTATTGTATTACCTTCGTTAGCATCTATTCTCCTTACTATTTTGATGTTGAAATTGCCTATGATAAAGTTCCAACTTGACTTATGTAAGTTCATGACACTGTCCAGTTATTCATAGAAATCTTCTATTTCTTTCCCTATGTGAATAGATGTTGGAGCTATACCTGGAAGACGGTAAACGAAGATTCATTACTTACATTTGCTATTGCTATTCTTTCTGAGATTCCTATTACATCCGTTACTTTTTCTTTCATTTTTGGTGAAAACAAGAATGCTACTCCATTGTACGCGCTTGTAGCTTCTGTAGAGCTAAGGGATCTGCCACTTCTTGTTTCCATCGAAGTGTTTCCTTGTCTCCTTACTTCATTAATTCCTACAATATCTATTTGCATATGATCTATTACTTCTTCTAGTTCTGTCAGTCTTTCTTCTCCAGTTAAAGTTCTTACCTTCAGTGTTGCTCTATCAGTGTTTTGTTGGTTGTATAGAGTCAGGATTGGCGTTTTTATAGGAGGCGGAATGAATGGGTGCTGTGATTGTTTCAGGTTTACTGTGTTGGGCTGGATTTTTGTTCGGGAGGTTACTAAAATACAGATATGGCTGATGCTGCATGTCAGGGCGCTCAACGTTTTAACATGAGTCACCAGATATATAACCAAAGAAATCATCAGACAACCTAATTAGAAAAGACGCACTATTTCGGTCTTCTACTAGTATTATGAATCATTGTCATATCATATATACTGCTCTGTAATATTATTTTCTTCGGTACAAAGGTTTGGTTATCAATCACCTTCCTTCTCGGTCATAATCTCTAATTACCTATAACCTGGATGCACCTCAATTGTTAAATTAAACACTGAACCATGCTATGGACGTAATTGAGGCGCTTAGAATAATAACTGCATATCCCAACCGACATCGAATTTTGAAATAGAAGCATGACCATGCACAGCTGCCATTTACCTTTCATGTGATGAAGTATCAAACGAATTGGGATATGCCAAAGCTCTTGTTTTCCACCTTTAAAATTTGTCTGTAGTGAAAACGAGCGTAAAAATGACAAGAGTGCTTTACTTTATGGCCGCTACACGTTCATGGCGTTGTAGTGAATGATAGTGAATATGGCGCCGTCTGCAGATGCTATTCCTGAATCTCAAAAAAAATAAAGAAACGAGTGAGAAAGGCAACTGAGTGGCTAATAAACAGAAGAAAGTTGTGCAGAAATAGTGATAAATCTTATGTAACAAAAAAGTCCATAGATTTTGATGGTGCTCCTTTGCTTTTACATCCATTATTGTAGATCATGATAATCCTGAGATTGTTAAATTTGGTTTATGTTATTCTAACTCTGAAGTGTATCAAAAAGTTAATTTTAGGAAAAGAGGTAAAAGTTCACATGTTTCATTGTTTAAGTTACAGCAGAAGTACAGTGAACAGAGAAAGATAAAGAAAGATGACCTGATGAAATTATTGAAGTATATACCACCCATCTATCATGATTTTTACAAGAGTCCTCGTCTTGCTGGTGTTAATGATGACGAAAAATGTGAAGATTTGGAAATAGAGCTGGATTAGCTTTTTCAAGATGTTAAATGAAAGAAAAGTCAATTTTACACCACTTTTCTGTTTTGTATATTTGTTGTTCTAATAAACAACACAAACCCAGGAAAACTATTAATCACAATGGTTCAATAATTTGCACATAGACTTGAAATCCCTTAATTTAAATACCAAGGAAATATCAAGTCATAATATTAATTACTTTCCACGCTTTGAAAAAAAAACAGAAAATAACATTTATCTCAAAATGAACTTTGTGGGATCTGCCGTTATTATTCTAAGCGTCTCAATTTATATAACATGTGTATGTTATTAAACGTTGCAAAATACTGTGCTGTAGTAGTATGAAGAACAACTTACAGTTACATTTTAATATGATTTCGGCAACTTAAGTAAACAAAACAACTACAGTTCTTGGTTTCCTTCTACGCAAATCTTCTTCCTCTAAAAATAAAACCCGATACAAAGAGACAACACTTACGTCAAAATTGCAAAAACAATTCAATTTTCTAATTAACTCTATAAAGGTAAGACGTAATAACTAATAATAACTTAATATAATAATTAAATGCTTCTATAATTAGACTAATTAATATACTATTATTAATCTAACATAAATAGTAATATAATTAATATTGTAATCATTGCATCAGTTGGTGACTGGTCGACGTGCGAAATTTGAACACCTGCGAATATAAAACAAAGGCTCCAACTTAACAGATACAATATAACTAACCCTCCCACTCCGGATTCTAGTGATTATCCCACAATGGTGGAAAAAATGTTAGTAACTTCTGTATATTGTAACCTCTAAAGTAAGAACGGGCGTTAAACACTAGAAAGCCAGAAAATAGTCAACTCATTGGCAGCGTTACCATTAGCACATATTTTGGGATAACATAAGCAACTTGTCAATCAAGTGGTTAGAATAACACAAGAGAGGAGACAGAAAGGTGACGCTACAAATACCAGTACCACCTTAAATTCTCTCGTTCCTATATGCGCCAGCTCCCAAGTGTATATCTATTGTCTGGGATGGGTATTAAGGAGTAATCATTAATTAAAGTGTTCTATCTAGGCTCGTTAATAAGAACGTTTGAGACACTCCCACCTAGGAACTTTCTAAAATGTAATTGTGAACGGGCGTTACAATTTGGTGATGTTACCGGTGGCGGTTACCTGCCACAGAGGGCATTGTTGTGGGAGGCGGCCTCTACCTTCAATATTAGTTTTCCCACAATTGTGTACACGTAGTCTTTCTCTTCTCCGGCTATATCATAGTATTCTGTATATTACCTTCTTACACGGGTTCAAACCCGGTGGAGGGCGATGGATTTTTTTGGGCTACCTTTTACATGGAATATTTTTCAAAATTGTTTATTTTCTCAAAAGTGCCACTAACCATTCTGATTAAAATGCCATATATTAAACATATTTTCATAACAAATTGAATTTTCTGGGAATATCCTTCAAAGTCCTATTCATTCGGGAGGAATTTTGTATAATCTTGTATAACTGGTAAACGTTAAAGAAAACGTACTACGTAAGAAATGTAGATCTGTTTAAAGCACACGGTTTATTTCAAATAACTTTTTTGTGCCTTAAGCCATTTCCGAGATATCCCTTATTAATGGTTCGAATTGCTCATTACTTGGTCATTCTCTTAAAGTCCTGTCAACATTCAGTTGTTTCTCGCGATGTCATGGAAACAGTATGGAATTTTAAGGCCAGTATATAGCGTCCAGTTGTTAAACATTTGACTATCGCTGTTCCCTTTGTATCTATAACGAAATGTGTAATGTAGCTATTTCTGCAAAGGTTTTGTCTCGATTAAAATGAAGTAGACGGAGAAATAAGCTTACATAAGAACAATTTTATACGCATTTAATAAATGATAGAGGATAGAGACAGTCATGTGAATGTAACGCATCAGATCTTTTTCCCCCTGAAGGATAGT
This sequence comes from Deroplatys truncata, assembly GCA_030765065.1. Taxonomy (NCBI): domain Eukaryota; kingdom Metazoa; phylum Arthropoda; class Insecta; order Mantodea; family Mantidae; genus Deroplatys; species Deroplatys truncata. The sequence continues at coordinate 310,907,951 of CM060975.1, read as the reverse complement.
TATCCTCTTCAGTTGCATGAAAAATTTCATTTGTTTCACACAAAAGCTTTAGTTGCTATGGGAACAGACCTCTCTCCACTTGATTGCTTTTATGGGGATATTTGAAATGTAGAGTCTTTCTTACGAGGCCTCTAATACGAAAGACTTAAAAATGAGGATCAAGAAAGAATGCAGAGATATACCACCAGCAGGAATTCACGTTTCGACTTAGCCACTGCCAAATTGTAAATGGGGAACATTTTGAACACATTAAATAATTACATTTCATTTATTACAATAGTTGTTGGACATCAGGTTATGTTCCGGAGGAATGAAATATAGCATTAGTAATTCCTGTCTTTAAGAAAGGAGATCGTAGACATGGCAATCATTATTTTAGAGAGATAAGCGTGTAAAGTTTGTTCAAAGATTCTCGCCAGAAGATTGGAACCCCTTGAAGAAGTACTCATAGATACGTATTAGAAGCCCAGAATGAATTCCGAAGTGGAAAGTCCACTATAGTTAATAGAGAAACATACAGAATATAATTTACCTACATTCATCGCTTTCACAGACTACACTAAAGCATTCGACAACGCGAATAGAAGACTGTTATGGGAGATGATATTAAACAGAGGTATCCCCAAACACTTAGAACAATTCAAAGCCTGCATATAAACACAGCAATTAAAATAAAACTAAATAGGATACTAGTAAAGAAACTAATCAGGACGTAAGACAGGAGTGTCCATCGTCGTCTGCCCTATGTAATTTTTACCTACATTGATGACGTCATAAGAAATGGTTGATAACTCTGGACCAAAATTATATTATAAATAAATGTAATTTAAGTAACCTATCGTTTGCAGATAACCAAATAACATTTGCAAACTCTGAATGAAAATTACAAAAAGCAATACTAAGTGTAATTGCAAAATAGTATAATGTAAAAATATCCAGGAAAAACTAAATCCATTAAAGATGATCTAAAAGAAAAAAAGATAGTAATAGAGAATAAAATTATTGAGCAGGTCTCCAGTTTCAAATAGCTGAGAGTATAACCTCAAATTTAAGAAATAGTGGTTTAGAAAATAAATTAAATAAATGTATAAAGCAAAATGGTATTATTAAAAGCTGGCATTATTAAATAAAGTGCGTAGAGAGAGAGAGAGCCTATTTTAAAATTATATAAGATGATAGCCCTACCATCTTGTTTTATGGAGTTGGTACTTGCACATTAACAAAAACAAACAAACAAGGGATGCTGAAATAGCAGAAATGAAATTACTAAGACCTCTGGCAGGATATCTGCTTCTGGACCATTAGAAAAACATTGACATTCGGGGGGAATTAAGTGTAACCAACATTTAAGAAGTATTGGAACCATACAGAAAACAATGGTATGACCATCTATGAAGGATAAATGCTTCCCTATTCCGGTCAGCATATATGAATAAGGCCCAGAGGAAGAGAGGTCGGAAGAACGAGAAAAAGTTGGAAATACCACTGTGAAGTCGGAAGGGCAAAAGGTCCAAACCGTACAATATTTGATGATGATAAGAAAAAGGAGGAATTCCAGGCTATTCACAGAAATACGAGATATGCATTTTGTTTGTTATACAAATATCTCAAATATAATGCATTTAATCAAAATCGTAACATTTATTTTTTAGAAAAAAAAGAAACAATTTCCATGTAAAGAGTAGTTTGGAGCGACAGAATTTTCTTAAAAATCTTCACGTAGCATCCTTGGAAAATTTTGAACTTGAATACCAACTTTGGTATTTAACCATCTTTTCGTTGTAGAGTTATGCTGTTCATAGACCTTGTTATAAACATGCTCTGTTTTATTCAGTGTGTCTCAAAACATATTTTTCCAGTGAAATCTCGGTGTCGGAATTTTGAGTGGAATGCTATTCTGCTTCTACTTATGTAAGCAGCAGAGAAAGTAAAAATGTTTCCTCAGTGAAATGTAATTCCCAATTGTTGCGGGAGGAGTGAACGGTCGTCTATTATAGTCCTAACATTTCTACAAAGTACATTAACTCTCCAGCATCCTCTTTTCTACATAAATTGGAGGCAGAAAGCTATTCTCACAGGTCACAAGATATAACCGCGAAAATGCATGATGTTACGTCATAGTTGAGCGCTGTTGCCAGCCACGCGGGCTGCCCCGGCTGTATGGCTGAAGGTCAACTTGTCGTTGTTACTCCCTTTTCGCGCAATGTCATCTGCGGCGACGTGTCTATCTCAGAAAACAAGTTTGGCGTAAAGATTGTCACTTGTGCATTTAAACCCTGCGGATACCTAACTCATTTCTCACCCACCCTTCCTTCTACAAGTTCGAGTCACTGATCATGTTACATTAGGCTAACCATCTCTGCTTGTTTACACGAATCAGAGTAGAATTCATTACGAGAGGTTATTTTTGACCCCTCCTTTACATCACAAACATCGCTTATTGGTTCACGTTTGTGCTTTGGAACTTGTTTTAAGTCAATCGTAGAATGTGGAAACCTTACGGAAGAAAAAGCACTGCTGCAGTTTAGGGATAATGTCGTTTTTTACTTTCTCTACTATGTATAGTAAGTAGGGGAAATATTGTATTCCACCAAAAATTCGATACCGAGATTTCATCGGAAATACATGTTTTGAGACCCCCTGAATCCAAAAAAAAACATTTTTGGAAACATGTCCGTGTGTGTGTCTGTGTACAGCATAACTCAGAAACGAACAGTCGTATAAACACCAAACTTGGTATTTGGGTTCAGTATCTTCCAGAGATACGACACGAAGATTTTCAAGAAAATTCCCCCACCCCAGATTACCCTTTACATGGAACATCTTTCGAAAATTTTAATTTTCTGAAAAATGGCTCTAACGATTTTGATTAAAAATCATATGTTTAAGATATTTTTTATGACAAATAAAATGTATATCTTGAATTTTCTGGGAATGTCTCCAAAAGTATTCATTGTGAACGACTTTTGCATAACTGGTAAACCATAAGAGATAGACAAAATTTTACTACACAAAAAATGTAGATCGCGTTAAAATACAAAATTTATGTCATATACATTTTGTTGTTGAATGAACCGTTTCCGAGATATTGCTTGTCATTCCCTTAAATTTTCCAATACTTATACTTTTTCTCAAATGGGAATTCGTTATTCATTTTTTTATGTCCTGGACATACAAAGAGAATGGAATACTCCACATAGTAACCAGCTCTTAAAACATTTGACTATCGCTTAAAGTCTACCAATTCCCCTTGCATCTACAAGAAAATTAGCAATAAGATTAACATCTCGATTAACATGAAGCATATGGAGAATAAGCGTTTGTAAAAATAGTTTGTACAAGAGTAGAGAAAGTCATGTGAGTGTAACACATCAGATTTTTTTATTTAGGGAACCTAAAAACGTGAATTTCCAGTGAAATGTCTATGTCGAATGCTTTTGTCCAATACAATAGGCAAACGGTAGAGAGAGTTTGTTATACTCGTGTTCCGCGTGAGATCCGAATTTCTGTGATAATATTTAATGGCTGCGCTTCATGGCTTCCTCTGTAGGTACGTTTAGCTGTTGTGTTTTATTTTTATTGTTTTTCCTCCTGTGCTCTGTATTGTTTTGCTGCAGATGCGGGTTCAGTAAGCTAATTCAAGCAGCTTGCCCCCCCCCAGTTCCCTTGTCGTTGATATTTTCAGAAAGCTGCCACCTTATTCTCCTGACATTATTTTCCAAGGAAAGCTTCGTGTTTGCTAGCCTGCCAGGTGCAGTCTGCCACATTTTGATCAGCAACAGGGATATGAGAAACAGTTATTTTCGGGTAACGGTTATAATTATCGCAGTTACAATGCGTTAATGGTTACATGTAACGGTTAAGTTATTTGTTGCCATGGTTCGCGGTTACATTATATTTATGGTTACCAGTAACGATTACCTGTATCTACGTTTCAATATGAAGGATAAGAACAGAGACTTCTTTGTTTTAATTCGTTCGCTTACTGCAAAAAGTCCTAAGTGATATTTTAGTAGTATTGAAAAAAATGGAGTTGAAGTTTTGATTGCCTTTAAACAATTAGAATAAGGCGAATACTTTTTTAATGATTTTAAATTGTCGTCTTTTCCTTTAAGAGTGCAAATATTAAAATAGCAGAGTTTTAAGCAAAATAATTTAGTAATAATGCTAAATTCTTTAAGACAAGCAACTTACCAACCTCTTGCAGTCAGTATACGTTAATGCAGACAAATACCAAATTGTATATTTTCGACTACTAATTTAATCTTCACGGTTGTGACAAAACAAAATAATTAATAAATAAAATGTGAAAATTATGAATTATTTAGAGTGAACAAATTAAAGTATTAGTGTATAATGACGCAAGAATAATAATTACCCGTTCGCTCATAAGTTTGTTTCCTAAGTGTCTAGAAACACTAGTACTAACAAAACACTTTAAATATATAGGCTTAATTATACAGGAAAGTACATTAATGAGTTACAATTACAAAATTATGAAAAGAAACATTATACTATAACCTGGTTGCTTTAAACTTGTACTTGTAAACAATTTATGTTAGTGTAACAGAAGAAAAGAAACAGAAGCATTCCACTCTTTCACTGTTGTTCTCCTTCTTCATCACTGTCTTTGTAGCGGGAAATCGTTGGTCCTCTTGGTTGATGCCCATTGCTACAGTGTTCTGGTCTCCGGCTACCTCTGCTCAGCGGCTGTTGAGTTTTCCATTCCTAATAAACTACCTATCTATCTAGTTTTACTTATCTCAGGGTTTTCATAGGTGAGGCAAATTAAAATACACTATGTTTGCCTTAAAATGTTGTTTATTATCAAATAAATATTTATGGGCGGCTAGCTTTTCCCATATGTAACAATTCCCACCATAATAATAAATTAGGAGCCTAATCTAACTACACACGCTTCCCACCCATATATACACACGTGCATCCGTCGTACAGGGAGTATCACTGAGTGTCGAAGAGATGCTATAAGAGAGTGAAATTATTTTTTTTTAGATTTATTTTAGTGGGGGCGGCCCCACTCCCGCCGCCCCCGGTGACGATCATCCTCAGAGGCTACATCGTCTCCCCATGCACATGCTGTTAGTAAACTAATCATGCGTGTCTAGGGAGACAGGGTGCTATGTTAGTAGAGGGATTTCATGCAGTTAGTGGTCGGGTTCCGCGTTAGCACCCCGGTTAGTAAATATTAGTTCCTAGCTGGCATGCCGTGCATGCAAGCGCGTGAATTGTGTCCTCGGAGACAGCACATACCTAAGTCTGTGCAGCACCCAGGGAGATAGATGATGTTGTTAGTAGGTTAGTGGTTTAGTAGTTTGGTTAGAAAGGGCGTGGTAACTTATTTAGGTATGATGTTAGAGTGAATTAGGATCATCTACATGTGGCGCTGAGTAGGTAGGATGATGGGGGCAGGAGTCTAAGTGTTGTGAAATACCTGTAGTTTAGAGGTCTGCAGAGCTTGTTGTCGCTGTTGTTCCTTCGTGGACCTGGTTTCGGTGGTGTTCGGTAAGGTGAGCTATGATGAATTGCCTGTGAACAGGAAGGTCTATGGTGTTAGTCATGGTTCATGAGTCTAAACGAGTGAACTGCAGCGTCGATGGTTGAGTTGTCATTGTTTACGGATCGTTGAAATAGGTGGAGTGGGGTTTTGTGCCTCCGTAAATCCGGGTCATAATTGCCTAAGTTTGAGATAAGTGCGTTGGAGTTTCGAGAGGTTTTGGTGTAAAGGTCGGAGGCTAGCTTCTTGATAAACTCTTCAACGGTATGCATGTGTAGCTCTTCGTGTAATTTGTACGCAGGTGCTATTCTGGGCACTCCGGTGATGATTCGTAGTACCCTGTTTTGGAAGCTGTTTAACTGTTTAATTAGGTTGCGGCTGCGTAGCCCCAGACTGGGACGGCGTAGGTAAGTATAGGTCGAATTAGCGCTTTGTACAATGTAAGTCCAAGTCTAGGTGAAATATGTGAGCCAGTTCGAAGGAGTGAAACTCTAGGGCCTTCTTCCCCCTTTTTATACCCAAACCTAGTGACGCTCACCTTCGCGCCTTAAAATGTAACCACATTTCTAATTGGTCCTCAAACCCGTTACCTTTTTATGTATGAAAATATTCTGCTTTAAAACTTTCCGCACTCGCGTCCCAGTGACGTGCCCGGAAGCAGATTCAATATCTCTGTCTCTCTCTCCTTTCTATATCTGTCTCTTTCTATTTCTTGTTATTCCTTCGAGTTCCATGCTCATTAGCATGGTGAAAGCTGGTGTCTCTACCTAGGATTACCTTTTATCTGGAATTAGCTAGCTCGCCCGTCCCTTACTTATCTAAGTTACAGTCTGTTTTGTACATCTCCTGGCTGCTAAATATTCTAATACCTTTCTTGCTGAATTATATTATGTACAATTATTGTTTTATATTGATTTATGTATGTGTGTTTTATATCCTCTTTCATTTTAAGCCATGTTTCTGGAGCAGAAAGTCTGACGGAAGACAATGTGGGTAGGTTTTTGAACCAAGGATGCAGTTATGTTTATATGACAGCTTTGAGATAAAGTTTCTTCAAGTCCTTTTAATTTGCTGTTGACAGTGGAGAGGTGTTAAGGTTTCCAATCTATTTAGGGATACCTGTTGGGCGACCTCTAGCTCGTCCGTGATGATAATACTTGTACTGTACGATGTTTGGGAAATCTGTATCATACCTCAAACATTTTATTTTCAACCAGTTTACTCTGTCTCCGGATTCATTAGTATTTGTTTTTTATTATTGTCCTCGATAACCCTGTCAATTTTACCACATCTCTGTGGATCAGTTGTTTTACAATGTAAGGACGGACAGATTTCCTCTTTCTGTGAGATCTTGCCATTCTGAAAATAGCCAGCCAAAAATCCCTCATAGAATAAACAAGAATATTTTGTGTTGGTTACTTGTATTGTACCGTGTACAGGCTTCACTTCCACGTACAAGTGCTCAGATTCTGAAAGTTTGTGTTCAGTCACTTAAATATTGCCGTTCCTAGCCAGAAACATACCTAGAGCAGAAGTGCTTTGAGTTCTATTCTGATGAGAGCATGTGACTTCTTTTGTGCATCAGGTACATTCTTAAACCAACTCAACAGTGCACGCCAATTTCCAGCTCTCTCAGTTTCCATTTACTTCATTCCAAGCAAAACTAAGCAATTTTATGTCCTTTCGACTCATACTTGTACAATTGTACACACCTAACTTTCTAGCATAATAGAAATGTGATGTGTCACCTGAAGTATTTGTAACACACTTTGCAAATCAAAAGTGGCCATTAAACCTCTATCATCAGTTTCAGATTTGATCTTATCTGCCTCTTTTGATTAAGCAGCCTCATTTGCCCATTTCATAGGGGCTTCATAATCATTTTTAAAATTATCTTTCTCATTTCCCTTTGCTCTTGTGTGATGTGTTCATCACAGGGTGACACCTCGCCACTGCGACCAGCTTGATCTATCGTGGCTACACCCCCGGGAGACAGGGATGAAATGAAAGAGCTATAGGAAATCGCAGGTATCTGTGGGCAGATACGGAGAGAAATCTTTGCAACGCGCAATCAACTATGCCGACACCGTCAGCACCACAGGACCCGAAGATACACCTGAAACGTGAAAGGGGCAGATGAAATGAGAGGAAATGGGAGAAAGGAGAAATCCTGTTAGAATACACCACCTCGGCATTCGCCTAGTCAACAAGGGGAAAACCACGAAAAACCCCGCGGTCAGAGTGGACGTTCACCGGGAATAAACCCCGGGACCTTCCGAATTCGGGCCACAGACGTTGCCGCCTGAGTGTGCGCATGTTAGAAATTGGTGTTTTTTTGGGATGGACAAATAATTAGAATTTTTACAAGAAATTCTTCCTTAAGTAATAACAGATACTGCTGAAACCCAGATGTTTCGGTAGCCTCTAGTTCCCGAGTTCGCGGGTTCGAACCCGGCGGAGGGCGATGGATGTTTTCGGGCAGTAAAGCCGGTGGTCCCGTGTCGTAGATTTACGGCACGTAAAGGAACCTCAATCCTGATAAAGAGGCCTCCGAGAAAAATTTCCTGTCTTTCACGCCCAATATAGAATGGAACGCTAAGGACTACGGCAGTTAAAGAGCGTCCATAAATAAAACTCAATTAATTCATTCCAGATGTTTTGCATTCTTACGCATGCATATCATGCATCCTTTTCATTGTGAGCTTTGAATATGGATACAATCTCTTAGTAATTCTCGACAATAGTGGCATTCTATTATATGAAACTTGTGTTTCTTTATTTTTTCCACAGTGCTTTCTGAAGTTTTATTGCCTGAAGGTCCATTAGGTAAAAGAAACAACTGATGTAAGAAGCAAAGGAATATATCTTACCTACTTTACACGGATAGTGTCTTTATGCATTGTTAGTGATGCTGCATAAATAGTTTATAAATGTCTAACGAGTTCTTGCTGTCACATGTTGAACATAATTAACAGAAAACAGATTGCAGCAAAGGGTTTGTGAGTGACTTTATGGAGTTCTGGCAGTCACATTTTGTACCTATCGCACTTAACTAAAACAGAAATGGGAATCAGCTCAATAATGGTTAAAGATTTAGACTTACAGAGGTTTTGCAGATAAAGGTTGTCCATTGCAGAATCAGAAAACGCATATAACTCAATTTCGCTCAAAACTGGAGTTACGGACTGTTTGCAGTAAGCCGAAGATTTGATTTATTTTCAGTCATTTTAACAGCATGATCATATTCGTGGCCTTTTTGCTTTACGTGAAAGAGAACATGATTGTAAATTACAAAATGGTAAGCTTTACACTTTACAACAATTCAAAAAGTTTACATGTTCTTATAAACATCAAAGTGTTTCATTGTATGATGGCTATTAAGAGCACCTGGTAGGTCAGTGAAGCCAGGCTGAAGTCTCCATCTGGTGTGTTCTGGACTTTGCAGCAGGATGCGTTGCATTTCAGGTCCCGCACTTTGCTGGTGGTTCTTTATTAAGGATGAATGAGTGTGTCAGTTTGCAGTGACCAATTCTGAGGCGAGTAATTACTACTTGTTCTCGACGTTCAATTGTTCCGAGAGGTTCAAAGAAATTGGTGGATCCAGCGCGGGCATCTAGCAGTATGCTGGGGGTTGTTGACCATAACTTCTTCCATGTTTCAATAAGGTAGTTGTTTGGTGTAGCTAATGACATCATTGTGTGTTGAAGTTATTCCGTGGCACTGATAGGATGTCGGGTGGCTTTTTCACCTTTTTCATTCCCTCCAGTCTGAGGGTTACATGTTTCCCAGAGTGCTGAATGGTAGAATATAAGCAGAGTATATCAGTTATTAAAGGCTGCTTAGAACTTAGATTCCGGGTAGAAAGAATTGTACTTAGTGAATCAGTATAAGTATACTCAGTATAATCAGTATAAGTTACATAATTAGATTGGCATTTTGAATGATGCACTGCAGTGCTTCCTTAATTGCAAACGCTTCACAGGAGAAAATGGAGAAGCATTGTAATGTATAGAGCAGTGAAACCCAATCTCTTCTCATAATAAGTAAGGTTCAAAGCCCATAGTTCACCCCACCTACTATATTTGAAGATGCTGACAAGTTAAAGCAATCAAGTTTCAGTCCTTGACAACATGAGTGGAAATTAGTGGGAAGGGAAACTCCCTTCATCTCCTCTCTCTATCTAAGGTTGAACATCCCTGGTGTAGAGCAAGGTGTGAGTAGGATATGCACTACGTGATCAAAAGTACCCGGACACCTGGCTGAAAATGACGTACAAGTTCGTGGCGCCCTCCATCGGTAATGCTGGAAGTCAACATGGTGTTGGCCCACCCTTAGCCTTGATAACAGCGTTCACTCTCGCAGGCATACTTTCAATCAGGTGCTGGAAGGTTTCTTGGGGAATGACAGCCCATTATTCACGGAATGCGGAACTGAGGAGAGGTATCGGGGTAGGTCGGTGAGGCCTGGCACGAAGTCGGCATTCCAAAACATCCCAAAGATGTTGTATAGGATTGAAGTCAGGACTCTGTGCAGGCCAGTCCATTACAGGGATGTTATTGCCCGTGCAGTATGAACAGGTGTTGAAAGATGCAATCACCATCCCCGAATTGCTCTTCAACAGTGGAAAGCAAGAAGGTGCTTAAAATATCAATGTAGGTCTGCGCTGTAATCGTGCCACGCAAAACAACAAGGGATGTCTTCCTATTACTATTTACGACCCTCTTCAAATTTCGGCGGTCTCTGTCAGTCAACAGACGAGGTCGGCCTGTACGCTTTTGTGCTGTACATGTCCCTTCACGTTTCCACTTTACTATCACATCAGAAACAGTGGACCTAGGGATGTTTAGGCGTGTGGATAGACTTCTGACATAAGTGGCAACCAATCACCTGACCACGTTCGAAGTCCGTGAGTTCCACAGAGCGTCCCATTCTGCTGTTTCACGATGTCTAATGAATACTGATGTCGCGGATAATGAGTACCAGGAAGTAGGTGTCAGCACAATGCACCTAAGATGAAAAACCTATGTTTGTGGGGTGTCCGGATACTTTTAATCACATAGTGTATCACTCTGCAGCCGCGTCCTCCGAGTGTTGCTGAGCCATCCGTGATGATTTCTGTAGAATCTCTGTGACTATCTCGGTGTACATTTGTTTGCAGGTGAAATTAGATGTTGAGGTTTTGTGCTATAATAAATTTAAATGTCGACTGCTGGGCGCAGAGAGTGACAGGGAGGTATATTCGTTTCTAGATGAAGGGGATGAATTTTAGGCATTTTAAAATCTGTTTCATTTTGTTATTTGATGCAATCTAAACAGAAGTTTCTCTAACTGTGCCAGTACTACCGTGTTATTACGGTGGTTTATAATCGCAAAATGCATTCAGTTCGCATTTGCTTAGGAATGTATGTATGTGTGCATATATACAGAATGTTTCAAAAATAGAGGGCATGAATTCAGGTATGCATTCCCCATTGTGTAGACAATAAAAAACGTCCATTACAACATGTGTACGGAAATGCTTGCTTCAAAACAGTGATATTCACCGTAACGTATTTCTTGCCGTGACAGAAGACATTAACAGGACACTCTGATAGTTCATTCCGAGGAGAAGGGTACATTGAGTGTTGTGTTTGGCGTTCGACTGAGCGACGTGTACTCAAATCGGGAGCTGGCAGAGATGCACTTCATGTACGGTAAGGCGGACGGCATTGCTGCGCTGGCTCTTGTCTGTATCAAGAGAGGTACACGCAGCGGAAATGCCCAGAACGGAAGACATCTGAATGTCTCCATCGCCGTCTGTGCGTTCATGGGAAATTTACATCTCCTGGTTTGGGGAGGAGATGTAGAGGAGGAGATTCTGGATCCTGTGCACACGACTCCTTCTATCAGTGCACGAAGGTTAGCGATGCAAGTGAATGTTTCTCATACGCCTGTATGGGGACTGTTGCGAGATCAACAATTGTATCCTTATCATTTGCAACGTGTACAGGCACTGTCATCGGCAGATGTTCTGCCAGTGATTCGTGCAGCAGTGTGCTACAAATCTGAACTTTCCTACCTTAGTGTTATTTACAGATGGAGCACAGTTCACACGGGATGGCATTACAAATTTACACCTTCAGCATGCATGGACATATGAAAACCCCATGCAATTGTTCCATCTCGTCAGCAAATGCGGTCCACTCTCAACATGTGGGCCGGTATCATTGGTATCGGTTAGCTTGGCCCCAGTAAACAGACTTACGGGCAGCGTCTGTTACCTAATAACTATTTTCTAGTCGATGATATTCTGAACAAAAACTCAAAGCCAAGTTAAAATGTACTCTTTCATGTCTCCCAATATCTTCGTATTCTAGTATAAGGCCTGGTAAATATATTTACTTTCTCTAAGTCATAGATAGAAAGGAAGGGCAAGTATTGTATTCCACGCAAAAATTCCATATTAAGAGTTCATCAAAAATACATATTTTGAGATTCCCTGAAAACAAAATGTTTGTGTATTGTGTGAACAGAATAACTCAAACTCAAATCAGTTAAACACCATTAAATTGAGCATCTTTCAAAGATGTGACACAAGGATTTTCAAGAAAAGCCCTTACGCTAAACTACCCTTTAGATGGAAAAAGTTTACTTATTTTTTCTTCTCAAAAATGACTATCGGTTTTCATTAAAACGCCGCATGTTTAAGATATCCGTATCTTAAACGGAAACAAAATGTATGTGTATCTTGAATTGTGTGCGAATCGTGTGTTAAATCCTCTTTACGTCGTCCTCCGTGGTGTAGTGCATACTAGCCTCCAATCCCATTTACGGCACGTAAAAGAACCTCAAGCCTGATAAAGAGACCTCTGAGGAAAATTATCGGTCTTTCACGCCCAGTATAGAATGGGACGCTAAAACCACAGCAGTTAAAGAGCGTCCAAAAATAAAAACTCAATTTAAAATCCTCTTCATTATGAATGAATTGTGTATAGCTCGTAAAGCATAAGACAAAGAGAGAAAGTTAGTGCACGAAAAATGCAGATGTCGTTAAAGGGCACAATATATGTGAAAATTGTGTCAAATCCGAGATGCTCACCTCTGTGGTGTGGAGGTAGCGTGTCTAACTTACATTCAAGAGAATCCGAGTTCCAATCCGGGTGAGTTACCTGTATAAAGTTTTTCCGGGGGTTGCTATTGCTTTGAACTTTCTAATCGTGTAGTTTTTGAAGTGCTAAGGTGCCAATATTTTATTTCTGGCGATGTCATGGAAAAAGTATGGGGTTTCGGAGCCAGCACATAACGATCCGCTGTTTAAACACTTGACTATTGCTTCAGTATTCTGTATAATGAAGCTACTTCTGTAAACGTTTATCTCGTTTAATTTGAAGAGATTAGAAAAAATCGGATGTGATACATTTTTTAATTAAAGTTCCTTTGTTTTTACTCAGTTATGATCACTGTGTGTTTTTCTGTTCCTTTACCGCTTATTATCGCAATTACACAACACACAGACGCACACACAAACACCCATGCCCATGGCGGGACTCGAACCCGCGACGTTCAGCCTGGCGGAGCGCCGAAGCTAATACATTAACATGACCTTCTCTAACCTCTATCTTAATTAGTGGATACACAATTATTCTTAATACAGCTTATTACTTTCTCTACTACGTATAGCAAGTAGGGGAAGTATTGTATTCCACCCAAAAATTCGATACCGAGATTTCACCGGAAATACATGTTTTGAGATCCCCTGAATCCAAAAAAAGCATTTTTGGAAACATGTCCGTGTGTGAGTCTGTCAGTCTGCCTGTGAACAGCATAACTCAGAAACCAACAGTCGGATAAGCACCAAACTTGGTATTTAGCTTCAGTATCTTCCAGAGATGCGACACGAAGGTTTTCGAGACAATCCCCCCACCCCAGATTACCCTTTACATGGAACATTTTTCGAAAATTTTAATTTTCTCAGAAATGGCTCTAACGATTTTGATTAAAATATCATATGTTTAAGATATTTTTATGACAAATAAAATGTATATCTTGAATTTTCTGGGAATGTCTCCAAAAGTATTCTTCATTGTGAACGACTTTTCCATAACTGGTAAACCATAAGAGATAGATAAAATTTTACTACACAAAAAATGTAGATCGCATTAAAATACACAATTTATGTCATATACATTTTTTTTGTTGGGTGAACCATTTTCGAAATATTGCTTGTTATTCCCTTAAATTTTTCAATACTTATTTTCTCAAATGGGAATTCGTTATTCATTTTTTTGTCTTGGATATGCAAAGAGTATTAATCTGTGGGAAAGGGAATGGTGCTGCACCTAGTAACCAGCTATTAAGAGATATGTATATGCTTAAAGGCTACTGTATTTCTATATCGCCCTTGTAAATATATATTCCCCTTACATCTACAAGAAAATTAGCAATAAGATAGAGTCTGCAAATGTTTATCTCGATTAACATGAAGTAGATGGAGAATAGTCGTTTGTAAAATTAGTTCGTACAAGAGTAGAGAAAGTCATGTGAGTGTAACACATCAGATTTTTTTCTACCTATTACATTTTAATTCAAATAAACCTTCGCAAAAATAGCTACATTACACATTTCGTTATAAAAACTAAGGGAAGGCCGACAGTCAAATGTTTAACAACGGGACGCTATACGCTGCCTTAAAATTCCATACTGTTTCCATGACATCGCGAGAAACAACTGTAAGGGAATGACCAAGTATTGAACAATTCGGACCACTATTAATGGAGATCTCAGAAATGGCTTATGACACAAAAAAGTTATTTGAAATAAGTTGTGTGTTTTAAAGAGATCTACATATTTTTGTGTAGTACGTTTTCGCCTGTCACTTAGCATTTACCAGTTATACAAGATTATACAAAATTCCCTACGAATAAATAAGACTTCATAGGCTATTCCCAGAAAATTCAAGATATACATATTTGTAAATACCTTTAATACATGGCATTTTAATCAAAATCGTTAGTGCAATTTTTGGAGGATCAAAATTTTCGAAAAATGTTCCATAAAAAGGGTAGTTTGAGGGTGGGGGAATTTTCTTGAAAATCTGCGGATCGCATCCTTGAAAGATACTGAATGTAAATACCGAGTTTGGCACTTATCCCACTTTTCCTTTTTCAGTTATGCTGTCCACAGACACACAAATAGAAACGCGCGCGCGCGGGCATTTTTCTAAAAATGCTTTTTTTAATTCAGGGGTCCTCAAATCCCGGTTTCAAATTTTTTGGGTGGTATACGAGGTAGAGAAAGTAATAATACTGTCATGAAAAAATTACACAATAGAGTGTTTAGTATTTAGTCATTTGGAATTTGAAATTAGAAGGTGCCTTACAATCTTAGTCCGTCGGGAAGAACAGGACTTTTCAGTGGTCATGAAATTATTACAATCAGTTGGATGGTTGCGTTACGCATAAACTTAAATTTTCGCTGTTTAAAACATTTATTTACACTGTATAATCTTGGATCTGATTGTTACTGTGTTTGAAGGCTGTGGTTGTCTGACTTTTATGTACTCAGAATCACAAAAGTCGAGTTAGGTAATTGTGATGATACAGCAAGAATTTATTACGATTTGTGTCTCGTACACATACAATAAATTTGGTAGA
Source organism: Deroplatys truncata (assembly GCA_030765065.1). Classification (NCBI taxonomy): domain Eukaryota; kingdom Metazoa; phylum Arthropoda; class Insecta; order Mantodea; family Mantidae; genus Deroplatys; species Deroplatys truncata. Next base: position 310,892,804 of record CM060975.1, on the reverse strand, counting down.
CTCTGAGAACGTTGACTTCGGAGAATTGAGTTTGGTTGCCAATGTTTTTTTTTTTCAGGCAGTTTTTAATTAGTCTACTTTCTTTGAGAGTAAAAAGAAATGTTACACCTAATAAGGTTGGATCTGGACTAGGACTAGGAGATGAAGCGAATTTAGCATCTCGACCAATGAAGATCGTTTGTGCCTAAAAGCCCCTGACGGGGCGCCCCCGAGAGGAAGGGAGGAGAAGGAGGAGTGGGAGGAGAAGAGACGGTTGTCGAACCACAAGCCACGACAGGGCAGAGGGCAGGCTCCCTACCTTTTTACAGATGGATGCAACCGGCTCCCCCGTGCAAGCTTGCACATCCCACTGGGGGCCCACCCCCATTCCGGGGGACGAAGTGTCATAGAGCATTGTTTTCACCTCCCATTAATACCGAGACTCTCGCCGACACTTGCAACCCTGAAACAGCCAAGCAGATGAAAGGTAAAGTGAAATAAGAATGGAGGTGAAATGGAGGGACAGGAAAACTGGGATGTAATGAACCTGCCCAGTATTCGCCTAGTGACCCGGGGAAACTCCGAAAATAACCCATGGGTCAGGAAGGTCGGCCGCGGGAATCTAACCCATGACCTCCCGGGTGCGGGCCACAGACGTTATCGCCTGAGCCATCCCGTTCGGTGAGCGTAAAAATCCTTAGCATGGTTTCTTTCGAAAGAGAAGTAAAGCCGGTGGTCCCGTGTCGTAGATTTACGACACGTAAAAGAACCTCAAACCTGATAAAGAGGCCTCTGAGCAAAATTGCCGGTCTTTCACGCCCAATATAGAATGGGACGCCGCTCGTAAGGATGGATCTAAGCCCAAATTGTGCCTACCTCGAGAAAGTAGGCTACAAGAGATCTTGTTGTGAGCGTTGTTTTTATGAGGCCACGCCCGATACACAGGGCACGTGCCACTTCCATGCTGGTGATAATGCTGCAGATAATGAACATTTGAAGTACGCGAAGCGTGCACTGTCAAAAGTTGACTGTCTTTTATTCGCAACTAGCGAAACGAAAACATGGCCTGGGTGGGTATCTCACTTGCTGCAGCAAGTATTAGGTGTACTATATTTCACCCAAAAGTTTTATATGCCTAGATGTTTCATCTAAAATATACGTTTTGAGGTCCCCCGAGTGGTCGTCCGTCCGTCGGTGAACAGCATAACTCAAGACTGAAAAGCCGGACAAATACTGCATTTCATATTTGAGACAGTGTTTATGGCGAGATTAAAGGGCGAATATAGCTCAAAAATTACATTTTTAATCTGTTGTGCACTCTTATAAATTAGAATTTCTTCTTGATTTACTTAATATATATTTTATTAGGCGCAATACTTATATTTTAAAAGTAATGCTGCATGTGGAACTTTGTACTCTGAATAGTTGAACACCACTTCACAGGAACAAAGCGTTATTCTTATACTGTTTGGAGTAGAGAGGTAAATGTTAACTTATCTTTTAGGGGAAGTTTCGTTCTACAAATTGTCACCACTGCAAAATATGGCAAGTTATGCAGATTTTCATATTCAGCATGAGTTTTACCATGTTGGATAAAAACATCGATAGATGACAACTGAGATTGTTAAACAGCTGACTAAAGATTGCTTGATCCGTGATCGATCTTATCGAAGCGCTGTGAGCAACAGAAAGAAAAGGAAATGCAGAGAAATTATAACATTAATACAAGAGTGGCATTGCTAAAGTTATGAAATAACGAAAAAGCCGTGTGGTTGTGCAGTATGATTTGACTGAAAATGGGCGTGTCAAAGTGTTGTAAATATGGTGAAGTCGTCCACTCAGTTCTCACTAGGAGTTCACTCCACTAAGCTGAACAGTTTAATTCTCCGCCACTTCACTTCCTTCGTGACTTCACGCCGGACGGTTCACTCTGGAGTCAAACACAAATCCTTTACAACCGTGTTACTCGTTCCGGGTTAGCACTCGCTGCACGTCACAGCAATTCGATGGGAGAATTGCTCTTGATGTCACCCGCCAACTCGCTCGCTCGCTCACTCTGTCGAGTCGCACTCGACAAGCCTCTACTCGCTCTCGACTCGCATTGACTTCGCACTGACTCCACTCTGCCGCACTCGACTCGCTCTGCCTCGACTGGCACTGTCTGACTACCCACGAGAGCGCTCGCTTATATAGGCAGTGGAATCTTCTACAGAAGGTTCTCAAACATTCTAGAACACCTGGGAGAGAGGGGAGACAAAGCTTCCAGAAAGTTCTAGTTTTCCCCGATAGCGCGCCGGGTGTTTATGCTGGCAAGCGGTCTAATTGTTTACTTGAACCGCTCGGCGCCGACCTCCCGATAACCTTGGGTCATAACCGCTGCGTCACAATATACACAAAACGTTAAGCTAATGATAATTATATACTTTAACACCCGGAGACTTATTTGTTTTAAACCATACTTAATATATCTATATAATACCCTAATGATATTTTGAGGTGACGTTTTTGGGGGGTAAAATCTTAGTTTTGGAAATGCATTTTAAAAAGTTGAAAATGTTATATCAACCCCTAATCCCTTACACCACAATCTCATCCTAATTTTTACAGTTTAGCTTTATCTTCCTAAAGCCACTTAGGTATCATTTGGAGGGATAACATGAGTGTCATTGATAGGCCCACTAGCGATCTCTAGAGCAAATTTCTGGCATTTTATATGATTATTATCTGAGAAAATATTAAGTTGAGCGCGAATAATAGTTCATGAAACAGATCGAAAATGCGCACGCAAAGTATTGTAAAACGAAAGAAAGTGGACAATAATTTTAATTTCATGCTGTACATTTCATGAGTTGTTCGAGTGAACTTTTTTGTTAGTGCTTTCATCTAACGACATATTTTATAAACTCTGAGAAGTAAATTATTTTTACGTTATTTCTTACGTTGTTATTTGCCACACGCTGGGCGCCAATTTGAGAAAATATATTTTAGCTCCAATTTGAAGAAGATGGTTTGTTACGTATTTTTAGCACAAATTTTTTAAAAATATTAACTTTGTAATTTGACTGTTTCTTTAAGTATTAAATATTTATGTTTGCCTCGGCTGCGTCAGTATTGTTGTTAGAGACATGTTTCTTTTTGTAGGGTTATGGTGCGACAAGAATGTAGGTTTACACAGATTATAATTTTACTTCACTCTTTTTATTAATGCTTGACACGATTTAAATAACACTTCACTGATATATATATATATATATATATATATATAGAGAGAGAGAGAGAGAGAGAGAGAGAGCTGTGAAATATTTTTATTAAATACTTGCACTTTTTAATAAGTAAAGTATTTTAGTCTCACACGAATACGTATTATACTTCTCGAGGACGTGTCTTGCGTCCGGTTAGGAACACTGTCTGCAGGCAACTGAATAGATTTCTAGCGTCTAAAATTTGTTAATTTCTGTATTTCAAGTCTCTGATTGGCTAATCCTAATCCAGTAGAATACCTTCATTTAACTGAAGCTTTTTCTGGTTGTTGATTAGCTATTTTATAAACTGTCACTAAAATTACATTATTGCTTCCAAGAATCACAAGTAGTATTGTTAAGCTTTCAAACTCATTATTGCCTCAACATTACCTCATTGTTAACAACTTTTTAACTTATTATTCTCACAGCTCCTACATTATTAAATTACGTAATACATACATTTAACATTATTATACATGGATACAATAATATGAGCATATGCAATGACAATTATTACATACACATATTGCTTCAAGGCGGGTTGTTATTGAATTTACATATTATATAATTTGACTGAAATTATTTAACTGTTAAAAATACTGCCTCAACTGTGACAAAAACGTTGAAAAAGAAAAAACTATACCCAAGGCATGTGTTTTCTTTCTTTGAAGATTTTTTTCTGCATTTTTATTTTGAACAGTTTTTTTCTGTTAATTATATTTTCTGATATAAACCGCCCATTTTTTCAGATATTATTGAATATAGCAGAATTCAATTTTAGCATTCAAACGCCGTGTATTTGGTACTGACCAATAACATTTAGGAATGACCCAGATCTCGACCAGTCACGATCGTTATTTTATAATAGCTTGCAAGGAAGAGGTTTTATTGGATAAAACATCATCTCGTTACTGAACCGTAGCAGTATCAGTATGCAGTGTTAATATGCTCATCATACAATTCTGTATTTAATCGATGCACATTCAAATACTGTCTATCTCGAAATAAATTGTGTTCTTGAAAGCAACGTGTTTCTATTGTGTTCCGATTTTAACTTATTTTAAGGTAAGCTACTTATTATTCCTACTGTTGGTAGCATTGGTTGCTATTCAGTAACACTTCGATTGTTTATTCATTTAGTACGCCGTGATCTGAAACAATGGTGATTTGTTTTTAAACAACACAAATAGGAAAGTAGTTATCTGTAGGTTTAACCTTACATATTATTTGTGGAGGGCTCTCGTGCGCTACCGAGCGGGATGGCTAAGGCGATAACGTCTGTAGTCCGCATTCGGGAGGTCGTGGGTTCGATTCCCGCGGCCGAGCTTACTGATACTGAGATTTCTCGGAAGCTTCCCCAGGTAGTTAGGCGAATGCCGGGAAGGTTCATTACATCCCCCAAACTTCCTGTCCTTCCATTTCACTTCACCTTACATCTGCTTGGTCTGTTTCAGGGTTGAAACTGTCGGTGTTGCATGGCGGGGGAAAAGGATGCTCTATGCAACCTTGTTCCCCGGAATGGGGAGTCTCCGGGTCCCGGCCCCACTCCCCAGTGGGGAGGTGAGCGGTCACACCAGCTGTCATCCGGGGAGTTTCAATCTGTAGAAAAGTAGGGAATCTGCCCTCTGTCCTGTCATGCCTCCTGGTCCGGCTGTCCTATGTCTCCTCTCTCCCGGAGCAACCCGCCAAGGGCTTAAACACGAAAGATCTTGTAGATCAACTTGCTAAGTCCCCCTCCGTACCTGGTCCTACTCCTGATCTGGCTGCCCTCTATCTCCTCTCCCTCACCAGTCAGGGACTTAAACACGAAAGATGTAGGTCGAGGTGCTAAGTCCTCCTCCGTACTAGTCCTACTCCTGATCTGGCTGCCCTCTATCTCCTCTCCCTCACCAGTCAGGGACTTAAACACGAAAGATGTAGGTCGAGGTGCTAAGTCCTCCTCCGTACTAGTCCTACTCCTGATCCGGCTGACCTCTATCTCCTCTCCCTCACCAGTCAGGGACTTAAACACGAAAGATGTAGATCAACGTGCTAAGTCCTCCTCCGTACTAGTCCTACTCCTGATCCGGCTGACCTCTATCTCCTCTCCCTCCTCAGTCAGGGACTTAAACACGAAAGCTGTAGATCAACGTGCTAAGTCCTCCTCCGTACTAGTCCTACTCCTGATCCGGCTGACCTCTATCTCCTCTCCCTCACCAGTCAGGTACTTAAACACGAAAGATGTAGATCAACGTGCTAAGTCCTCCTCCGTACTAGTCCTACTCCTGATCCGGCTGACCTCTATCTCCTCTCCCTCACCAGTCAGGGACTTAAAAACGAAAGATGTAGGTCGAGGTGCTAAGTCCTCCTCCGTACCTGGTCCTACTCCTGATCTGGCTGCCGTCTATCTCCTCTCCCTCACCAGTCAGGGACTTAAACACGAAAGATGTAGATCAACGTGCTAAGTCCTCCTCCGTACTAGTCCTACTCCTGATCCGGCTGACCTCTATCTCCTCTCCCTCACCAGTCAGGGACTTAAACACGAAAGATGTAGGTCGAGGTGCTAAGTCCTCCTCCGTACCTGGTCCTACTCCTGATCTGGCTGCCGTCTATCTCCTCTCCCTCACCAGTCAGGGACTTAAACACGAAAGATGTAGGTCGAGGTGCTAAGTCCTCCTCCGTACCTGGTCCTACTCCTGATCTGGCTGCCGTCTATCTCCTCTCCCTCACCAGTCAGGGACTTAAACACGAAAGATGTAGGTCGAGGTGCTAAGACCCCCTGCGTACTAGTCCTACTCCTGATCCGGCTGACCTCTATCTCCTCTCCCTCACCAGTCAGGGACTTAAACACGAAAGATGTAGGTCGAGGTGCTAAGTCCTCCTCCGTACTAGTCCTACTCCTGATCCGGCTGCCCTCTATCTCCTCTCCCTCACCAGTCAGGTACTTAAACACGAAAGATGTAGATCAACGTGCTAAGTCCTCCTCCGTACTAGTCCTACTCCTGATCCGGCTGACCTCTATCTCCTCTCCCTCACCAGTCAGGGACTTAAACACGAAAGATGTAGGTCGAGGTGCTAAGTCCCCCTCCGTACTAGTCCTGATCTGGCTGCCCTCTATCTCCTCTCACCTCACCTCACCCCTCCCCTCCCTTCCGGGAGCACCCCCTTAGTGACCTAGACACAATAGATCTTGCAGGTCGAGGTGCTAAGTCCCCCTTCGTACCTGGTCCTACTCCCACTCCTACTTCTCGTGGTATTACTTATAATAAAAGCATAATCTTCATGCCGTGTCTACTTTTGGGTTAATAATATTGCTATACAAGAATTAATTGCTGAGAAGTTTTAGTCCAAAGGATTGTATGAGTAAGAAACAAATGCTATACTTCTTAATAAACGGCACTATTTCATGAAACGTTATTGTCAATGAACTAAGAAGGCATGTATCTACGCCCAGTAAACATTTCAGTCTGAGGTCATAAATAGTTTTTGAGGTAAAAAGATTTCAAACATCCGCCCATTCGAAACTAGTCTTTATATAGAAAATTGCTCGTTAATTTTTAATTTGTCGAAATAGTTCTAACGGTTTTGGTTAAATGTCATGTATTAAAGATATTTTCATCATAAATAATATGTATATCTTGAATTTTCTGGCAATAAATCTGTGAAGCCCTCTTTAATCTGAATGATTTTTGTATAATTGGTGAACAGTAAGAGATAGACAAAATCTTACTACACAAAATATGTAGATGGTTTAAAGCACACAGTTTATGTAAAATAAAAATTCTCTGGTTTTAACAATTTCCAAGATATTCCTTATTGTTGGTTTGCATTTCCAAATGCCTTATAAACTCTCTCAACTGTAAATCACTAATCTGATTTTTTTTTACTTTCCCTACCAGGTATATAGTAGGCAGAGAAGATATTGCATTCCACCCAAAAATTCGATTCCGAGATTTCCCGGAACACATGTTTTGAGGTCCCCTGAATAAAAACATTTTTAGAAAATCCTCCTGTCCATGTGTGTGTCTGTGAACAGCATAACTCGAAAACGAAAAGTCGGATAAATACCAAACTTGGTGTTTAGGTTCAGTACCTTTATAAGATGTAACACAAACATTTTCAAGGATATTCCCACACCCCAAACTACCCTTTACGCAGTACATTTTTTCAAATTTGTTTATTTTCTAAAAAATGGCACAAACGATTTTGATTAAAGTACCATATATTAAAGATATTTATATTAGAAATAAATTGTATATGTTGAATTTTCTGGGAATAGCCTATAAGTCCACTTTTGTATAACCTTGTATGACTGGTAAACGTTACGTGATAGAGGAAAACGTACTACTCAAGAAATGTAGATATCTTTAAAACACAATTTATTTCAAATACGTTTTTTGTGGCATCAGCCCTTTCCGAGAAATCCAATATTAATGGTTCGAATTGTTCAATACTTTGTCGTTCTTTTCAAGTCCTTTCGATATTCTGTTGTTTCTTGCGATTGCACCTAAATATAATGGAATTTTAAGGCCAGCATATAGCGTCTAGCTCTTAATCATTTGACTATCGCTGTTCCCTTTGTATCTATATTGAAATGTATAATATAGCTATTTCGGCAAAGGGTTCTTTCCATTAAAATGAAGTACATAGGAAAATAAACTTTCATAAGAATAATTTGTACACCCATTTATAAGCGATAGAGGGTAGAGAAAATCATATGAATGTTGAGAGTGGAATACTTGTTATATTTATTTAATTTGTTAAGCCCCACGTTTGGGAGCCAATTTGCGGCGGTATTACTTATAATGTTTGTGTATTTGTGCTTACTTCACGTTGTGAAGGCATTTTGTGACGTGATTCTTTATAATGTTTGTTAGCTCCATCTGGTGTTAGCAATTTGCGGTAGTATTAGTGTTTGTTTGAAAGAATGCGACTGTTATTTTATTTAATTTTGGTTTACTGTCCTCCGGCTAGCTATGATCTTTTTGGTCGAGCACTTCTCTTTATACAGGTTGTGTAAACGGAAAGGAATCTTTTATCCAAAGATAACACTGATGAAGGAATTTGTTTTACACTTTTATTGTCGAACACATTCACTATCACAATTTACACTTTGATCTTGACACCCGCCAAACTGAAACTGTTATAATAACTTCATTACTGATCATTCTTAATTCGAGTACTTCAAACTTTTGTATAATTAACTTTACAACACTTGAGAATTTTCCTAACTCTGCTACGCGTAACTTGTGAATCGATAGCCGACGTATACTTTACAAATATTTTCTGCTGAACTGACGGACTGAAGGCGACGTGTATCATACAAATATTTTCGACGAACTGACGGACTCTACCTCTAACCTAGCCCTTTTTATACTCCTACACCCCGATATGCCTAAAGATTATAACTGAGCTGCTATTGGTTAATAAAACGCGCCAACATTAGCGTCTATTTTTATATCCAATGAAAATTATGAATACATATGCTCTAGGGACAATATTCCAGCAAATTCTACAGAAAAACGAGCCAACATTACGTAACTTCCTCGTCTCTAATAATGATAAACAGCTCACCCCCTCGCTGCATTATTGCACGCTATTATTGTCAGTTTCAGTAAGGCAGTATAAACTTACTTCTCAACAATAATTACAATCAATATACTTCTCAAATCAATGTCACATAAAAATACATATTCATATAATCATTCTTTACATTTAAGTAATTTGTGATACAAATTACTGCATCAATGTAACACATCAGTTTTTTACTTTCTCTACTACGTATAGTAAGCAGGGAAGTATTGCATTCCACCCAAAAATTCGATACTGAGATTTCACAAGAAATACATGTTTTGAGGTGCACTGAATGCATATAAAGCATTTTTGGAAACATGTCCGTGTGTGTGTGTGTGTCTGTCTGTGAACAGCATAACTCAGAAACATAAAAAAATCTACATAAAAATATTTAAATTTCTTAAAAATACTATTTCTAAAATTATGTCTTTTGAATAAAATCCCGCTAAAAAGGTCGCATAAACACCACACTTGGATTTAGGTTCAGTATCTTCCAGAGATGCGACACGAAGGTTTTCAAGAAAATCCCCCCACCCCAGATTAACCTTTACATGGAACATTTTTCGAAAATTTTAGTTTTATCAAAAATAGCTCTAACGATTTTGAATAAAATATACGTTTAAGACATTTTTATGGCAAATGAATTGTATATCTGGAATTTTCAGGGAATGTCTCCAAAAGTATTCTTCATTGTGAACGACTTTTGCATAACTGGTAAACCATAAGAGATAGACAAAATTTTACTACACAAAAATGTAAATCGCGTTAAAGTACACAATTTATGTCATATACATGTTTTTTTTTTTGTTGAGTGAACCATTTCCGAGATATTGCTTGTTATTCCCTTAAATTTTCCAATACTTATACTTTTGCTCAAATGGCAATTCGTTATTCATTTTTTTTGTCTTGGTAATGCAAAGAGAATGGAATACTCCATATAGCAACCAGCTCTTAAAATATTTGACTATCGCTTAAAGCCTAGTAATTCCCCTTGCATCTACAAGAAAATTAGCAATAAGATTAACATCTCGATATCTCGATTAACATAAGCATATGGAGAATAAGCGTTTGTAAAAATAGTTTGTACAGGAGTAGTGAAAGTCATGTGAGTGTAACACATCAGATTATTATTCCATGTCCATGCAAAGAGAACAGAATATCAAAGGCATTACATTGCGACCGGCTTTGAAAAGATTTCACTATCGCTTTAGCTTATTATATTCTTCTTATACCTACAACGAAATTGTAAATAAGAAATTAAGGTTTATCTGCATTAACAAGATGTAGATACCGAGCGGGATGGCTCAGGCGGTAAAGTCCATGGCCCGCATTCGTGAAGTCCCGGGTTCAAATCCCGTGGGCCGACCAATCTGTCTGAGGCTTTTTCATGGTCTTCCTTAGTCGCTAAGGTAAATACCGTATTGGAAAATTAATACCACGACCCAAAGTTCCACCTTAAGTATAAAACAATAGTAAAATGAAAAATAAATGGTAATAGCAAATCATATGCCATCTATCTACAGACTGGACGGTATCCTAACGCTATCTGCACAGCATGAAGCAGGGGTTACAGGGATGAGACCTAGAAGGCTAACTGTCCATCACATATCGTTCTAGGAGTTATCCACCAACAGATCCGTCGCGATATGGCCAAGGAGTTAAAGCGACGTAAAATAAAATAGAATAAAAAAATCTGATGTGTTACACTCACATGACTTTCTCTACTCTTGTACAAACTATTTTTACAAACGCTTATTCTCCATCTACTTCATGTTAATCGAGATAAACATTTGCAGACTCTATCTTATTGCTAATTTTCTTGTAGAATTAAGGGGAATATATATTTACAAGGGCAATTTGGAAATACAGTAGCCTTTAAGCACATACATATCTCTTAATAGCTGGTTGCTAGGTGCAGCACCATTCCCTTTCCCACAGATTAATACTCTTTGTATATCCAAGACAAAAAAATGAATAACGAATTCCCATTTGAGAAAATAAGTATTGAAAAATTAAAGGGAATAACAAGTAATATCTCGTAAATGGTTCACTCAACAAAAAACATGTATATGACATAAATTGTGTATTTTAACGCGATCTACATTTTTTGTGTAGTAAAATTTTGTCTATCTCTTATGGTTTATCAGTTATGCAAAAGTCGTTCACAATGAAGAATACTTTTGGAGACATTCCCAGGAAATTCAAGATATTCATTTTATTTGTCATAAAAATATCTTAAACTTATAATATTTTAATCAAAATGGTAAGAGCCATTTTTGAGAAAATTAAACTTTTCGAAAAATGTTCCATGTGAAGGGTAATCTGGGGTGGGGGGTTTCTTGAAAACCTTCGTGTCGCATCTCTGGAAGATACTGAACCTAAATACCAAGTTTGGTGTTTATCCGACTGTTCGTTTCTGAGTTATGCTGTTCACAGACACACAGACACACACACACACACACAGACACACACGGACATGTTTCCAAAAATGCTTTTTTTTTATTCAGGGGGTCTCAAAACATGTATTTCCGGTGAAATCTCGGTATCGAATTTTTGGGTGGAATACAATACTTCGCCTACTTACTATACGTAGTAGAGAAAATAAAAAAGAAGTAGATAGAAGGATAAGCGTGTGTAAGAAGAGTTTGCAGAGGAGTGAGTAGAGAAAGTCATGTGAACATAACACATGTTTGTTTCAGTTTTAGGAGGTAGGAGGTTTATTCATTTATTACAAGTTGAATTGTTCCTCCTTGGGACGTTTTTGAATATCATTCAATGTATTTTCTTGGGTGTGCTACTGCCATATCTTGTAGCAATCTCTCATCCACGTAGTTTATTTCACGCAAAATGCTACAGCAATAGCTATACAAGCTGCGTCTTTGTCACTGAATACGACTGTAGGTAATAATTATTGAGCAATGTGCATGAATCGTCATCGCCATTTTATTGAGCAATCAAACTGCACAGTAACTTATGGCACATTATTAACTGAAACAGTAAAACCAAGTAACATTTTACTCCTACTACACCGAACAGGGAAGAAAAAGTTTATATTTATACCTGATTCATTTTAATTCAAATAAACTTTTACAGAAATAGCTACATTGCACATTTCGTTATAGATACAAACATAACAGTGATAGTCAAATGTTTAACAACTGGACGCTATATGCTGGCCTTAAAATTCCATACTGTTTCCATAACATCACGAGAAACAACTGAAAATCGACAACTCGAACTATTAATAATGAATATCTCGGAAGTGGCTTATGCCACAAAAAATTATTTTAAATAAATTGTGTGTTTTAAAGAGATCTATGGTATGTTTTCGTCTGTCGCTAACGTTTACCAGTTATACAAGATTATGCAAAATTATTCCTTCCGAAGGAAGAGTATTTCACAGGTTATTCCCAGAAAATTGAACATGTACATTTTATTTGTCATGTAAATATCTTTAATATATGATATTTTAATCAAAATCGTTAGGACCACTTTCTAGAAAATAATAAATGTCAAAAGATGTTACATGTAAATTAAATTGAGTTTTATTTATGGACGCTCTTTAACTGCTGTGGTCCTTAGCGTCCCATTCTATATTGGGTGTGAAAGACCGGTTATTTTGCTCAGAGGCTCTTTACCAGGCTTGAGGTTCTTTTACGTGCCGTAAATCTGCGACACGGGACCACCGGCTTTACTACCTTCCGAATGAAGTCATGCTAAGGATTTATACGCCCGAAAAAATACATCGCCTTGCGCCGGTTTTGAACCCGCGACCTCGGGAACTAGAGGCTGGTATGATAACCACTACACCACGGGGGACGACGATGTTACATGTAAAGGGTGGTTTGGGGTGAGGGAATTTTTTTCGAAATCTTCGTGTTGCATCTTTGGAAGAAATTGAACTTAAATACCAAGTTTGATGTTTACACTACTTTCCGTTTTTGAGTTATGCTGTTCACAGACACACACACACACACACACACACACACACTCACACACACTGACATACAGGGTTATTACAAATGATGGACCTGGTTTCATAAATTAACTGCAACTACATTATTTGACATATTGTCACAAAACTCAACAGTCATACAGGAAAACTCTCAAAGTTTTGTTTTGTTGCAGTCGCGCTTCAGATATCTGCCACGAGAGCGCAGCAGTGAGCAGTTATTCAAAATGGCGACAGGCGCCGAGAAAGTCTATGTTGCGCTTGAATTTCATTCATATCGTCCGTCGTAACAGTGCAACGACACTTCATAAGAGGTACAATGTGCGAATCTGGGGGACAGAGAATCCCTACGTTATCTTGCATCACTTTCGAGACTCGCCAAAAGTTAACGTATTCTGAGAAATCTCACGGTTTAAAGTTTACGGCCCCTTCTTCTGCGAAAAACGTTGCAGGACACATGTATCTGGACATGCTGGAAAATTGGCTCATGCTACAGCTGGAGACCGGTAGTGTGGACTTCGTCTACCAACAGGATGGTACTCCACCCCATTTACATCAGGATGTTTGTGAATTCTTAAACAGAGATTGAGAAACCGATGGATTGGTCGTGGTGGGGATGATGAATAGTAATTGCTAACATGGCCTCCACGCTATGGGGTTATATGAAAGATTCAATGTTTCAGCCTCCTCTATCAACAAATCTACCAGGACTGCGAGCTCGCATCAACAGTGCTTTTGAACAGATTGATAGGGACATGCAGCACGGAGTATGGCAAGAAGTTGATTATCGACTTGATATCTGCAGAATTAGTAGGGGACACATACTTGCAATATGTCAGAAAAAACGTTTTGAGTTTTCATATATGTTTGCAATGTTCTGTGAAAATATGTGAAATAATATAGCTACAGCAAATCTGTGGAATCGGGTCTATTTGTAATAACCCTGCATTTCTAAAAATGCTTTTGGGGGGGATTCTGTAGCCGGAACACTCGTGCATCAATGTAAATATCTGCATTAATATAAATAGTGATATACAAATGTAAATATTTTATATGGTAAATGTAACGGAAGCTAGCTAGCCGTGAAACTTTGTAATTCAGGTGACTGAAGCCACACGGTACCAGGCGGAGATATTTCAGGGTGACTCGAAGCACAGGGTATCGCCTGAATATAACCAGCAGGGACGCTTGAATGAGAGAGACGAGTAGAGGTTGAAAAGAGAGGTCATCATGATGTAACATACGAGGGCACATGCTCTCATACGACGCCAATGTGATCAGTCAATCACAATGTTCCCTTAAAATAGTTGTGGGAAAAATAGCGTCTTTAGCGGGGTGTATAGATTAAACAGAGCCCCGGCATTCGCATGACTTTTTACAATTTCCTCGGGGTGGGGGGGGGTGAACTTTATGCCACCCAGATGGCTGCGCGCATGAAGAAGCTGTTAGCAATTTAGAAAAGCAACATAGGATGGACGGTACAGCTTGATAGATTAGGCCCGCATAGCCCAGTAAAATAACTGTCGGATAGAACTTACAGCTAGCTGCGAACAAGTGTACAAATAAATTACAGTTAGATGAAATTAAACGTTTTCATTTCGCCTGCTGTGACCACTCCCTAGTTCAGAGCATAGGTCAGCACAGAAGTGCTGTAAGGTATCCTCTTACAGCAATTCAACACCCACACCATGAAGGAAGACCACGGACAGCCGATAGGGAAGTCCGTCGCAATTTAAAAAAACAAGTATTTCCTGTGAAATCTCGGTATCGAATTTTTGGGTAGAATGCAATACCTTCTCTACTACTATGTAAGTGGTAGAGAAAATAAAAAGGAAAAACCACACTATTCCTTACAAACCCTTTCGTCCAACAACATTAGGGAGGGGCAGGAAATGGCGATTTTGCTATTTAAGGCACAGAGAACACAAAAGGAAATTGAAAATCAAAGGCAGAAGGAAAATGAATCAGAATAAGGAAATGAGAGAATGCAAAATGAAATTAATACCCACACTTGGCACAATGAATAACTAAGCAAGCTTCGTGGGTTTCAAGTCGCACATAATCGATTCCAACTCGAACAGCCATCAATCGACTGTAGTAATAACGGCGCGAGACAGAATCGCAATAAGCTAGCCCGATGAATAATTTATTGTCGTCAACACTTGCGTGTTTGTGAGGTAGTTACACTTAAAATCAGCGGTTTGGAGCAACAACCGCTCATGTGCGCCGTGTTTGTAGCGAGGAGTGGCGTCAAGTCAGGTTTCCAATCCAGTCATTAAAATATGAACAGTGTGCTTCCGTTAGTTTTATTTTGCTTTAACTTACAATATGGTAGTCATATCGCCACAATATACTGGTCAGTAACATAGGTAGTTCTCGGAAAGATTAAAATGGGGCCCCTAACTGCAGATTGTCAATGAGTTGTAAATCCTATTTATACAGGCATCATGCAAACTTAGACTTAAGCATAGGTACATGAATAATTGTGCATACATAATACAGGTGATTTATGAAGAACTGACACATTTCTTTCTTTAATTATTCTGTTCGAAATTCACCCAATGCCCCAATTTTAGCACCAAATTAAGCAGAATGTTCTGGAGTTACGATTGCCTGTCACTAGATGCGCAGATGTTCATGTTTTATTCGTAATTGTTAGTTTTATAGTCGGCAACTGTTTTTGACATTTTGTTCTAGTCAACGTGAAAGTGGAGTACACATTAAATGAACGACTCTTCCTTGTAAAGCAATACTGGATTACGAATTCAATTACAGCTACTCAAAGGGCATACCATAGAGAATTTGGTGTTCGGAATCCTCCCCAAAGAAACACAATACTGGGACTGGTAAACAAATTGAAAACAACTGGATCTCTGGTGAGTGAAAAAGGCGAAACTCGTTCATTTAGGCTTTCCACGGTTGTTGACGAAAGAGTACGACTGGATCAGTCACCCAAAGAATCATTAAGACTTTTGTGCAGGAGTGAGGGTACAACTACTCAATGTGTCAGAGAGCTGTGAAAAGTGCAGGCCTAAAGCCGTATACGATTACGGTTGTCATCAGTTACAGGAACCAGATAAGGATAGACGACTGAATTATTGTCGTTGGTTTCAGACGTTCATTATGCAAAATCCTGTCATATTGTCCATCATATGGTTCACAGATGAAGCATGGCTCCATTTATCCGGCTATGTGAACTGAAATAACTCACGCTATTGGGCCAGCGAAAATCCACATGTTATTCATGAAGCAGCTATGCATCCGGTTAAAATCTGAGTTTGGTGCGCAATATCCGCACAGAGAATAGTGGGACCATTTTTTTAAAAAAAACAATGTGAACACTGCAGAATACAGACGGATTTTCATGGAGTTTGCTGAGCAACTAGACGATGTAGAGCTGAGTCAAGGATATTTTCAGCAGGACGGCGCTACATGCCATACATCAAATGAATCCATGGCACTAATTGCAAGTTTCTTTGACGACCGATAATTTCCAAGAACCTGTGGTCACCGAGATCTCCGATTTGACATCGCCGGACTTGTTTCTATGGGGTTACTTAAAAGACAGGGTTTATGCCACACGTCCCCAGACATTGGACGATCTGAAACACAGCATTACACAGGAGATTCAAGCTAATAACAACAGAGTCCTCCAACGAGTGGCCAGTAACATGGAATGACGTGTTGAGTTGTGCCTTATGCAGGGTGGAGGACATTTTCAACGTTTGCTATAGAGGTAAATAATTTCCCAAAATTCCTCTGCATTTCAGGTATAATAAGTTGTCGTTAGCATAACTCGTTTTGAAACAATTAAAGAAATAAATGTGTCAGTTCTTCATAAATCACCTTGTACTTGGATTTACAAAATTGAAGAACAAATAATGAGATGTGAATTCTATGTTTTAGATTTGTATTTGTCTAAAAAGTATGGCACTCGGTTATCTTAGCATTAAGATAAACACAGGTGTTGTTTTGGACTTAGGTCTTACCAAACTAAAATAAAAATATCCTTTTCAAAATATGAATCACTTGGTCTTGCACGGATAAATTAATTGAACTTTTTATAAAATTAACATAACTAAATGCTATTCAACGTCACCAGTAGGCATTATTGTACTAAACAATATTTTTACGTTCTCTGCTTCGTATAGTAACTAGGGAAAGTATTGTATTCTACCCGAAATTTGATGTCGATATTTTACCGGAAATGTGTGCTTTGAGGCCTCCCTGAACCCAAATAAAGCATTTTTAGAAAAAGATCCGTGTATATGTGTATATGTGTGTGAAGTATAACTAAAAATGAAAAGTCAGATAAATACCAAACTTGGTATTTAAGTTGAGTATCTTCCAAAGATGCTACACGAAGATTTTCAAGAGCCCCTCTACCCCCAACTATCCTTTACTTGGAAAGTTGTTCGAAATTGTTCATTTTCTAAAACAAATGCCTCAAACGATTTTGATTAGAATTAAAGATATATACCTGAAAATAAAATGTATATCTTGAATTTTTCTGGGCACAGCCTGTGAAGTGCTCTTCATTCGGAAGGAGTTTTGTATAATCTTGTATAACTGGTAAACGTTAAGCGATAGACGAAAAGGTACTACACCAAACATGTATATCTCTTTAAAATACACAATTTAATTAAAAAACGACATTTTTGTAGCATTAGCCATATCCGAGATGGTTCGAATTGTTCAACACTTTGTGATTCTTTGTAAGACCTGTCGACATTCAGTTGTTTCTCGCGAGTGCATGGAACGAGTACATAAGACCAGCATATAACGTTCATTTGTTAAACATTTGACTATCACTATTATCTTTGTATCTATAACGAAATGTGTAATGTAGCTGTTTCTGCAAAGGTTTATTGGACTAAACTGTAATAGATATAAAAATAAGCTTTAGTAAGACTAGTTTGTATACCCACTAATAAACGATAGAGGGTAGAGAAAGTTATATGAATGTATCATATCCGATTTAGTGCACGCTGTCCAAAATAGCTGCTTGTCGGACTGTTAACATGCCTAAGGCACTAAAGTCGTCATGAAACCTTAAACAAAATCCAGATGGTAGTGACCCGTCATACCAACTTTAACAAGGTTTGAAACAAAATACTTATCATAAAAGAAGAAATTTAGGCCAACATTGTTTTGTATGTTAATATAAGCTTTTACCAGCATTTTTCACGGAACAATTCATCATTTAAAAGCAAACATAAGTCAACATCGATTTTATTTTTCATACAAATAAGTCAGTACCACATCTTCGTTCACAAGAGAAGCATTGCTTACCTTGCACCAGTCTTTCCTTCTTTACTTCTACTGAGATTTTGCTGGCAGCAGCTCCGATTCAGTATTACTGAAATATCCTCGGAATTTTCACTCATATTTGCAATCACAAGCTTGTTGTTTAGAAAACCTACATTGAGAAAGGTGTTGTTCGTATTGTTGCGCTCCACGTATGGAAGGAGTTGTACTATATTTCAACTGTTGGGGAGCCGATCTTGTAGTAGTTGCAACCGCACGTATGGTAAACAGTTTCCGGTAGCCTTCGCCCCAAATGTACTTTCATGTGGCCTTTGCCCCAAATTTAAAAAAAAAAAGTATTAACTTAGTAATTTGACTGTATCTTTAGATATTATATTTATGTTTGCCTCGGCTGCGTCAGTATTATTGTTAGAGACACGTTTCTCCTAGGCAGGGTTGTGGTGTGACTAAGAATGTAGGCTTACACAGATTTTTAGTTTTAATTCACTCCTTTTTTTTTATTAATCCTTGACACAAATTAAATAACACTTCACTGATATAGCGAGCTGTGAGATTCTTTTTATTAATTAATTACACTTTTTAACACGTAAACTTATTTTTCGTCTCACACGAATACATATTAAATCTCTCCAGGACGCACAAGCAACGCATCCAGTTATGAGCACTGTCTGCAGGCAACTGAATAGATTTCAACCGTCTAAACTTGTAAACTTCTGTATTTCAAGTCTCTGATTGGCTAATCCTACTCCAATAGAATACCTTCATTTAACTAAAGCTTTTTCTGGTTGTTGATTGGCTATTTTTAAACTGTCTCAAAATTACATTATTGCTGCTCTAATAATGACTAGTAGCATTTAAGCTTCCTTACTCATTATTGCCTCAAGGTTACCTCATTGTTACCTCATTGTTACCTCATTGTTAGCAACTTTAAACTTATTATTTTCACAGCTTCTACATTATTAAATTACGTAATGCATTCACATAGCATTATTGAACATGTTTACAATAATATAAGCATATGCAATGACTGTTACATACATTTTACAAATTATTACATACACATATTGCTTCAAGGCGGGCTGTTATTTAATTTACATATTATATAATTTAATTGAAATTGTTCAAGTGTTAAAAATACTGCCTCAATATCCCCATCTCTTATTGTTGCGGTCAACGTTTCTTAGGAGGCGTTGGTGCGGTTCATAGTGGAGGATTCAGGCGGCTGTAAGAATATGTCAACAAATGATTGACTATGGATTTTATGTCTATACAGTTCTTATATTACGTTTATTTATTGTATTTAATACAATTTAGAAAGCTTTTACTAAAACGTATGCACCACGTATCTAAAACTTTATTTTGCGTTCTGGATACATAAGTAGTTATAAAAGGACAATTTAAAGTAGATAATAAAAAAAGACTTACATTTAACAAAGCTTAAACCGCATTTCTTATACCAGGAAAATAAATTATTTGTTCAGCAATAAAAACATTATTAAACTTGAGATTTGAAACTTTTCTTTCTTGTTTGCATATCGGCAAAGAAATCATTGATTTTATCAACGTTAATCCGTCGCGCCCCTTCATTTTCATTTGACAATAGAGCCAAACCATTTAGGTGTTCTTGACTCATAGATGTTCTAAGGTACTTTTTTATCAGTTTTACTTTAGAAAATAATCTCTCAGCTTTGGCCGCTGTAACAGTAACAGTTAAGTGCACATAACAAGCAGTACACACGTCAGGATAGGCAGAAGTCAAAGAAATACAGAGTGCCTGGCCTATGCGTTTAACATTACAAACGTTTATAACTTTAGTTGTATCACATCCAGATAAACAGAATTGACATATACATAATTAGAAGATCTCTTCCCATTTATGATTGCAACAATGGCAATGAGAACATGATCACGTTATTAGGTTAGATTAGAATGTGCAAAAATGGCGACGTGGACATCACAGGTGCCGAGTTCGAATCTTGGTTAGGGTGAGTTACCCGGATAAGTTTTTTTTCTTTTTTTCAGCGTTTTCCCATATCCTGAAAAGAGGAATGCTGAGTAACTCTAAGCTCTAGGCACCCCGACCTCGTTTGAGCAACATTTCACCCATTTCATTCATTCATCGTCAAATATGACCTACCGGGTTAAAGGACATTAAACTTTAAAAACAAAACAAAGAAAACTGCAAGTAACCGTACATTACCTAATATCCGGGATGTGTGTACGCGTGATTGGTTAAATGTGGAGATTCTTCTCTTTCTCTCACTCTCTCACACTGGCTCTTCGTTCCTTCCCCTCCTTCGCATTCTCTCCATCACCCCTCTCTGTCTCTAACTCTCATGCAGTGGCTCATTATTCCTTCCCCTCCTTCGCATTCTCTCCATCTCCCCTCTCTGTCTCTCACTCTCTCGCAGTGGGTCTTTATTCTTCCCCCTCCTTCACATGCCCTCCATCTACCTTCTCTATATCTCACTCTCTCGCAGTGGGTCTTTATTCTTCCCCCTCCTTCACATTCCCTCCATCTACCTTCTCTATATCTCACTCTCTCGCAGTGGGTCTTTATTCCTCCCCCTCCTTCACATTCCCTCCATCTACCTTTTCTGTCTCTCACTCTCTCGCAGTGGGTCTTTATTCTTTCCCCTCCTTCACATTCCCTCCATCTACCTTCTCTATCTCTCACTCTCTCGCAGTGGGTCTTTATTCTTCCCCCTCCTTCACATTCCCTCCATCTACCTTTTCTGTCTCTCACTCTCTCGCAGTGGGTCTTTATTCTTCCCCCTCCTTCACATTCCCTCCATCTACCTTCTCTATCTCTCACTCTCTCGCAGTGGGTCTTTATTCTTCCCCCTCCTTCACATTCCCTCCATCTACCTTTTCTGTCTCTCACTCTCTCGCAGTGGGTCTTTATTCTTCCCCCTCCTTCACATTCCCTCCATCTACCTTCTCTATCTCTCACTCTCTCGCAGTGGGTTTTTATTCTTCCCCCTCCTTCACATTCCCTGCATCTACCTTTTCTGTCTCTCACTCTCTCGCAGTGGGTCTTTATTCTTTTCCTCCTTCACATTCCCTCCATCTACCTTTTCTGTCTCTCACTCTCTCGCAGTGGGTCTTTATTCCTCCCCCTCC
Organism: Deroplatys truncata; assembly: GCA_030765065.1. NCBI lineage: Eukaryota > Metazoa > Arthropoda > Insecta > Mantodea > Mantidae > Deroplatys > Deroplatys truncata. Next base: position 310,871,687 of record CM060975.1, on the reverse strand, counting down.
TTCACATTCCCTGCATCTACCTTTTCTATCTCTCACTCTCTCGCAGTGGGTCTTTATTCTTCCCCCTCCTTCGCATTCTCTCCATCTCCCCCCTCCTTTACATTCCCCCATCTACTTTCTCTGTCTCTCACTCTCGCACTGGCTCTTTATTCCTCCCCTCCTTCCACTCTCTGCATCTACCTTCTCTGTCTCTCACTCTCTCGCAGTGCTCTTTATTCTCCCCCTCCTTTACATTCTCCCATCTACTTTCTCTGTCTCTCACTCTCGCACTGGCTCTTTATTCCTCCCCTCCTTCCACTCTCTGCATCTACCTTCTCTGTCTCTCACACTCCCGCAGTGCTCTTTATTCTCCCCCCTCCTTTACATTCTCCCATCTACTTTCTCTCACTCTCGCACTGGCTCTTTATTCCTCCCCTCCTTCCACTCTCCGCATCTACCTTCTCTGTCTCTCACTCTCTCGCATTGGTTCTTAGTTCCTCCTCCTCCATCAGTTTCTCTCTCTCTATCTATCTATCTATCTATCTATCTATCTATCTATCTATCTATCTATCTATCTATCTATCTATCTATCTATCTATCTATCTATCTATCTATCTATCTATCTATCTATCTGTGGAGTGTACATATGCGATGCTTTGAAAACTGGTAATAAAACTGCTTTCTCAGGGTTGTTAATACAAATGAAAACACAAGTAGGTAATGGTTATTTACGATGTAAGACCGTTATATAGAGCTTAACACGCGAACACGGAAATTACCGTGTGAGCATGTTGACTTCTTTATAACGGTCGTATGTTCTTTTGTATCGTAAATTTAAAAAGAAAATAATTGCATTTCGCCTAGAATAGTAATTGAAAAACCTTCTTTGCACGATCGTACGTTTTCTACGTCTTCCCGATTGTATTTATACAGAAGGAAATTTCGAGAGCCAACAAATGAATTCATTTCCAAGGAAATCCATGTCTGCCAATACACTAGGGCGGGAAGTAAAATACAACTCAATTTCCCATGCCTTTTCAGTATCTGTCTTCGTAATCCACATCTACGACTTCAAATTCTTCTTGAAATATGAATCTCATATCCTCCACATGATTACTTTCAAACAACCCGCTTTGAGTCATGACGTCAACCTTCAAACAGTTGACTCAAAACCTTCTAAGTTATAGTATATTATTAAGCCTCGTGTTAGTTATATCTGTTGAATTGGTACGGAAAATCCGAGGTGACGATTAGAGGACTGCAAACGAGCGATCTCAACCGGTTTCGGCGCTCGACTTTTCCGATCTCTCTCAATGCATGATCGCTCGCACTCGTGTTTTCTTTCCCTCGCCCTGCATCCTCCGTGAATCGTTTTCCAATTCCTTCATCCCTCTCCTCGAATCTTGTTCCTGTTATATAAAAATATCTCAGCACTTCATTCACAGCATCACTACATAAGATATAATGTAGAGCGCTCGCTAGATTAAACCATTTCGAATAACACATCGACCTCAAGAGGAAAAGATATGGACTCCCAGTCGAACTCCATAACGCAATCGAAAGCCCGTCAGCTTATTTCAAGTTAAAGATCTTCCTCAGTGACATTGGAATACTAAATAAACTGTAAATTACTGCTTTCATATGCTGTACTGACCATTAAATATCGCTTGTTATAGTTACTGTTTCAAGATCAATTGTACTGTAACTCATCACAATATTACTATGTAATTCACTCAATGTTATTCTCAATGTATCCAAAACGTGATACTGTATAACATGCTACTTCCTGTAATATGTACTACCTTGTAAAAGTCGCTACAACACCCAAGATGTTTTAGCGACTATAAATAAATTTAAAAATATTATATTTTATAGGCTTCGTTGTTAACACTGTGTGCAGGTCATTATAAAAGTACTAATTGTAATGAAGTTTCAATAAATCCTTATATTTAAAATAAAACCCCCACAAACAAATAAAAAATGGAAATCCTTTGTTGCGTCGGATTTTGTATCGTGTATATTAGTATGGAAATATATTGGGCGGTTTCGGAGTATTAACTTATATGGATTTTTGCTTTCTACTTCCTATAAATTGATAGGAAAATATAAGGCCATGTTTCGCTGTTGATATACTTTGTAAAGGTTACCTAGAAGATAGGTTAGACGCTTGTACCAATACCTTTAAATTAATATCGATCGCATTATATTCAAGCAAATATTACTGATAGGTACGTTAAAAAATAAAATAAAACGATAAGCAGACTGTGCCTAAGAATAATGCTGGAGCTGTTTTGCAGCAGAAATGTATAGCAATTAAAATAACCGCTGCAACTTTCACAATCTTAAATGTTTACAAAATTCCTCCTTGACCCAAACCTGGATATTATTCTTTCGAAGTCTGATTATTTGGTTTTCCTCCTGATATGAATATTGATTCGATACATGTTGGAAACACTATCGACTATCAATCGAGGCCGAAGATACGTCATTTTTGTATGGTTGCTCCAAGTTAATTACCTAATCGCTATCCGAGAGTGGCGGTTAGTTCATAGCTAAAATAACTCCCGATTAACCAAAGATTTGGGCTAACTCTCAGTCAATATGAAACCGAAATCTTAACCGAAGTTCGTAATACGAATTTTTGGGCTAACTCCCAGTCAATATGTAACCGAAATCTTAACCGGAGATCGTAATACGGAAATTTGGGCTAACTCTCAGTCAATATGTAACCGAAATCTTAACCGGAGATCGTAATAGGGAAATTTGGGCTAACTCTCAGTCAATACGAAACCGAAATCTTAACCGGAGATCGTAATATGGAAATTTGGGCTAACTCTCGGTCAATATGTAACCGAAATCTTAACCGGAGATCATAATACGGAAATTTGGGCTAACTCTCAGTCAATATGTAACCGAAATCTTAACCGGAGATCGTAATAGGGAAATTTGGGCTAACTCTCGGTCAATATGTAACCGAAATCTTAACCGGAGATCATAATACGGAAATTTGGGCTAACTCTCAGTCAATATGTAACCGAAATCTTAACCGGAGATCATAATACGGAAATTTGGGCTAACTCTCAGTCAATATGTAACCGAAATCTTAACCGGAGATCGTAATACGGAAATTTGGGCTAACTCTCAGTCAATATGTAACCGAAATCTTAACCAGAGATCATAATACGAAATTTGGGCTAACTCTCAGTCAATATGTAACCGAAATCTTAACCAGAGATCGTAATACGGAAATTTGGGCTAACTCTCAGTCAATATGTAACCGAAATCTTAACCGGAGATCATAATACGGAAATTTGGGCTAACTCTCAGTCAATATGTAACCGAAATCTTAACCAGAGATCATAATACGGAAATTTGGGCTAACTCTCAGTCAATATGTAACCGAAATCTTAACCGGAGATCATAATACGGAAATTTGGGCTAACTCTCAGTCAATATGTAACCGAAATCTTAACCGGAGATCGTAATACGGAAATTTGGGCTAACTCTCAGTCAATATGTAACCGAAATCTTAACCAGAGATCATAATACGAAATTTGGGCTAACTCTCAGTCAATATGTAACCGAAATCTTAACCAGAGATCGTAATACGGAAATTTGGGCTAACTCTCAGTCAATATGTAACCGAAATCTTAACCGGAGATCATAATACGGAAATTTGGGCCGACTCTAGTCAATGTCTAACCGGAGATCGTAATACGAAAATTTGGGCTGACTCTGAGTCAAGTGTAAACGAAACCTTAAGCGGAGATCGTAATCTCAGTCAATATCTAACCGAAGCCTAAATCGAAGATCGTAATACGAATTTTTGGGCTGTCCCTCAGTCAATATGTAACCGGAACTTTAAACCGGAGATTGCAATACAGGCCCTAAATGTGTTTAAATCTAATGCCAACATGTTTGTGAAAGTCCAAAACTCAGTTAAAAGGAAAACAGATTCCCAATCCTATTAAAGAACTACGAAGATTTTCTAAAAGAGGGCGAGGGAAATGGTATAGCGAATAACCACGGGTTAGTGTTATTGTAACCTGGAATCTGTTTCCTCAACACCTACCCTTATAACGGCTCTAGTGGAATTCTCTCAAGAACTGGTACTTTTCTACAACAGCACGCTAATAGTAGCGAACAATACCTTTACGGCTATTGTTACCTTCTTTAAGACGTGTAATAGGTATGTGCAATTCTGAAACACAAGTGTTTAATAACTAGGGCATGAGGGTAGACGTTTACCCGCATAGGACGTCCTCTTGTGATATCGCAGAACCTATCTCGCCACCAAGAGCTATTCAATGTCCAGTACATCCATTCATATGGACCGACCGCCTTTGTGTCTTGTGTTATGATTTCCTTATTGTGTGTGTTTTGTTTGAACCCAACTGTGTATGTGTATACATTGTTAAAGTGGCAGAAATAATGGGGAAGGGCCAGATAAACCAGTGGCGTTACTCATTGTATGCTACGAGCTACCATTTCAGTTCCTGCAAATATATTCAGTGATTTCAGAAAGTATTCGTCTCCAAATAAAAAAAATATTATGTGTTACATTCACATGACTTTCTCTACACCTTTTTTTATAATCTACTACAAACTATTCTTATGAAAACTTATTACTTTCTCTACCACGTACACAGTAGGTAAAAGTGCTGCATTCCACCCAAAAATTCTTTACCGATATTTCACCAGAAATACATGTTTTGAGGCCCCCTGAATCCAAATAAAGGATTTTTGGAAACATGTCCGTGTGTGTGTGTGTGTGTGTGTGTGTGTGTCTTTGAACAGCATAACTCAGAAACGAACAGTCGGATAAACACCAAACTTGGTATTTAGGTTCAGTATCTTCCAGAGATGCGACACGAAGGTTTTCAAGAAAATCCCCCCACCCCAGATTACCCTTTACATGGAACATTTATCAAAAATTTTAATTTTCACAAAAATTACTCTAACGATTTTGATTAAAATATCGTATGTTTAAGATATTTTCATGACAAATAAAATGTATATCTTGAATTTTCTGGGAATGTCTCCAAAAGTATTCTTCATTGTGAACGACTTTTGTATAACTGGTAAACCATAAGAGATAGACAAACTTTTACCACACAAAAAAATGTAGATCGCGTTAAAATACACAATTTATGCTATATACATTATTGTTGTTGAGTGAACCATTTTCGAGATATTGCTTGTTATTCCCTTAAATTTTTCAATACATATTTTCTCAAATGGGAATTCGTTATTCATTTTTTTGTCTTGGATATGCAAAGAGTATAAATCTGTGGCAAAGAGAATGGTGCTGCACATAGCAACCAGCTATTAAGGATATGTCTATGCTTAAAGGCTACTGTATTTCTATATTGTCCTTGCAAATACAAAGCAAGGGGAACATAGCACGCCTTAAGCGATAGTCAAATATTTTTAGAACTGGTCGCTATGTGTAAAATGTAATTCTCATTGCGTGTCAAAAGATCGTTTCTGCAAATGTTTATCTCGATTAATATGAAATAGATGGAGAATAACAGTTTGTAAAAATAGTTTGTACAAGAGTAGAGAAAGTCATGTGTAACACATCAGTATTTTTCTATCCATTTCATATTAATCGAGATACACTTTTGCAGAGATACTTTCACTCTTCGTTATGGGTACAAAACAGAGAAAGGAAACCGAATTGACAGTCAGATGTTTAAGGTCGGTATATGCTGGCCTTTAAATCCCATACTCTTTCCACAACGTATCATACACCTGTATAGCGACAGCACTTCAAAAATAACAAAAGTACTGAAAACTTCAAACCTATAACAACAGATATCTCGCTGATACCACAACAAAAGTTGTAACAAATAAATTATTGTGTACATTTTGTGGGTAGTACGTCTTTCTGTAACCGTTATGGTTTACCAGTTATACAAAATCGCTTAATAATGAAGAGGACTTCACAGACTATTCCGAAAAAGTTCAAGATATGCATTTTATTGTTCATGTAAATATTTTTAATATATGATACTTTTGGCAAAGTCGTTAGAGCCATTTTTTTAGAAAATAAACAATTTCAAAAATGTTCCAAGTAAAGGGTATTTGAGGTAGGGGGAGTTTCTTGAAAATCTTCGTGTCGCATCTTTGGAAGGTACTGATCGTAAATACGAATTTTGGTATTTATCCGAATTTTAGTTTTTTTAATTTAGGCTGTTTACAGACACACACACGGACGGACCTTTTCTAAAATGGTTTTCTTGGGTTCAGGGGTTTTCAAAACATGTACATATTTCCATTGAACCTCGACCTCGAACTTTTGGGTGGAATACAACAGGTACTTCCCCTGCTTACTATACGTGGAAAGGGTAAAAAAAATGTAGTTATGTACAAATTATTTGTGGCATCAACCATTTCCAAGATATACTTTATTATTGACTTAATTTTTCAATAGCTAATTCTTTGAAGTGCTGTTGGCATTCAGTTTTTTCTCGCGATTTCGTGCAGAGTATGAAATTTCAAGGCCAGCGTATAGCGACCTTCTTTTAAACATCCGTCGCTTAGGTTTCCTCTATTCCTGTTGTACCTACAGTAAAGTAGTGAAACTATTTGTGCAAACATTTATGTCTATTAACAAGAAGTAGATAGAAAAATAAGCTTCAGTAAGAATGGCTTGTAGAAGAATGAGTAGAGAAAGTCTTGTGAACGTAACACATGATTTAGTTATGCACGAGTATTCGGTCATTTTGTGAGGTGGAAGCCTGACCGCCACTGACTCGAGGACTTGGTCCACTTCTGGATGTATAAAAACAGATTCACTGAGGTTCCCTACTCAGCAGGAAGTCCAAGCTTTTGTCTTAAAGAGTGGCGGTGGTGTTGGGTGACCGTGGGAACCCACCCTTCATTGTTAACACTACGATTAGACGATCGTCTTTCCGTGCAGACGCAGGCCGCGTCGACGCCTCTTTTAATACGTGATATTATAACTGTATGCCAAATCCCCTCCAACTCAGAATTTTTCTTTTTCTTTTTTTTCTACTTGAAACTACTTATAAGGGCAAAGCACTAGGCCTGTCACAGCATGGGTAGCCTAGCTTCATCTCATTTACCATCTTACAGTCACTGCCGCTCGCTCCAGAAAGCTGTTGACGCAAGCCTCTGAAGGAAGAAGATAGATAAGGTATATTTACTGGTTTCAAATTATTCCAGTTATTACATAAATACTTAGTGCATGAGTCATTGACTGCACATGTATATTTAAGATACAAGTTAAAGATGACAGAAGGAAACAAATGAAAAAGAAGAAATAAGAGAGAAGGAAAGAAAGAAAATAGAGATAAATTGCCTCTCACTTAACAAATCTGATCTGGCTTCGCGCACTTTAGCCAGGAAAATGCCTATGTTTTGCCAGTTCCTCTGGTCTGCCAGTAGATCCCAACATGCCAATCTCCTTCTAACAGGACTTAAGAATTCCTCATCGAGTTTAATTGTTCGCTGGTTCTCCCACTATGAGCATTGCACCAAAACTGTACCTACCCAGTCTTCATCCAAACCACAGAATGGACAGATTCTCCTGCCAGAATCGTCAGTCATTTTCTGTGCCCTCCAGCCTCCTAGTCTAAACCATGCCATTCCTGATCTTTCCTTTCTTTCTAAGTTAAGTATATATACCTCTTTACTCCAATTCAATTTTATTTCATTTGCTAGATGTAGAGAAGGTTTAATTTTACAATCCGATTTTAAAATCCTATTCCTGTTGGCTGATGTATGTGTGTTCTTTTGGCACTTTTCCATATGTTTCTATCATTTATTTCACCTCTGACCCCATGCCTACTCTCCTTTTTTCTGCCCAGAACTTAGGAGACAGGTTTTCTCGCTGGTGCTTATAACATTTGGGGTTTCATGGACAATCCTAGTAATTAACAATGGACGTGCTCGCTTGCAGTGCATGCCAGCAACTTAGCTATTCACATACTAACCAGGGTGCTATGCGGGACCCAACCGTGCATGAATTGCACGCAAAAGACAGCAATACACAATTAACACGTGGAAAAAAAATAATATTTGGAGCGTAGTGTGAAATTATCTCCCTGCAACAGTCTCAGCCAATACTCCACTGCTCTTATTTTACAGTGTAATGTGTCTTCATAACATCCCATCTCCCTCAATACCTCAGAATTTGATGTGCCTTGTGAAACACCAAGAACTCTTTTCCCGACACGGTTAACCGAGGTCGTTAAGGCGTGGACTGGTGAACGGGAGGTGTGCAGTTCAAATCCCGCAAGGACCATCCTCCCCGACTGGTTTTTTCCCCCAAGTTTTTTTCAGTCCTCATAATTGGCAAATGCCAGGGAGGTACTCTAAACTTAGACCTGGAACATTTCCTTTCCCAATTATTAATTCACATATCATCAGTGCCTACCGCCTGTGGTGCCGTATGTAGCAAAAACGGACGTTAAACACTATTCATTCCGAAGGAAGTACAAATCAAGAAATTATTCTTATTATACCGGGAGGGGGGAAGCCAACAGAAAGAGCACACTATCCTTGGGCCACATTACCTCAAAATGAGCCTAGGGAGCTTTCATTTGTTATGTCGCGCTATCCCCCAATTTTAATACCCTCTCTCTCTCTCTATGTCACATAATACCCCCGCTCCCGCATGTCACACGCCATAGTTGCAGCACTGTCTTAGGTATAGTAAGGAAAGGAAGTATTGTATTCCACTCAAATATTTTATATAGAGATTTCGCCGGAAATACAAGTTTTGAGGTTCCTTAAGCCAAAATAGGTGCGTATGTGAACACTCCGACACTGGAAAAGTTTTCTCAAAAACGGCTCTAGCGATTTTGATCAAAACAGCGTATGTTTAAGATATTTGTGTGACTAATACAATGTACCTACATCAAAATTTCTTGGAAACAGCATGTGAAGTTCTCTTTATTCTGAAAGAGTTTCGTATAATTTTGTATAACTCGTAAACCATAAGAGATAAACAAAACCTTAGAGGGCAATTTATATCAAGTAAATGTTTAATTTCGACATAAGGGAATTACAGATTTAGATTTTTGACTAAGCAATTTATAACTCAAGTAAAATTTTAATTTCACGGTTGAAAATACCCACTTAAGAAAAATGAGAATATGTCGGTATCATATTCTTCATTTTTTTATTGTAGTAATAAATGTTCGAAGAGAGATGAGTAATCCCAAGGTAATCCTAGAAATTTCGACATTGTTTTACTAATGTAAAAGATATTCTTCTTTAACCGATTATCCTCCTTGTAGGACTTACACCCCAAGGACGTCACAAGCAAATGCCTTGTGTCAGTGGCCTGTCGAGGAGCAAGCAAACTCTGGATCATAGCATATCCAGGATGAGTGATAAGCCCAAAGCCTGATATAGCGGTGAAGAAGAAGGAAATGAAATGTAGTGATGATGAATGATCAAATTATCCAATCCAACCGAACCCAACCTTTCGACCGAGGAAAATCACGAAAAAAACCTTCAGTCACGTTCGGGTCCCGGGGTTTTAATCCTGTACCTCCCGAATGTTACCGCCAAGCCATCCCGCTGGGTTATAGAGAGGTCGGAAAATATTAAATTGGTGCATTAAGAGAATATAGAATTTTATATCTACCAATTCCCTACGTTTTCTGTCATCAACGTTTCTACCTTAATTCGGAAATTTTGAGAAATGTAATTCATGAGGAAGCTATGGGCTAAGGAGAAGGCAAGAAACATTAAAATGCATAATGTGTTACACCTAGGTATCAAATGCTGTTGCATCACTTGGATATCTGTTTCTGACCTAAACATGCATATAAGCTATAATACGACATTTCTAAAATTAGACTGCCTGTGTTTTAAGGGATTTGAAAATAAATGCAATTTACACCCTTATATGCTCCCCTTGTAGCACTAAAGCGCTTTTAATCAGGTGTGATGAGGGTTGCCTCTAAAAATGACAGTTGACAAATAAGTGCCAGTCCTGCTTCTTCCTCTTCTTCATTGTTATCTACCGAAATAAAATAACACCGTGTTCAACGTAATTGAATACATTATTTTTCACAAACATTGCCAATATAAGAATAATAAATAACTGGAAGTTAATATCGATACATTTGGGGATCCTACTCCGATTATTAGAGCATTATAGTTTCCCTATAAAGCTTACGATTATGTTGAATTCTTTGTGCTATTTTATTTGAATATACAGGGATTGGCAAAAGTAGGTACTGAGTAGGTATAAAATTGTATATGTAATATTATGCCTGGGCAACACACTGATGAAGTGTTTTATTTTCAGCAAGATGGGGCTCCTGCTCACTAAGCATGAACCGTGCGAGGCTTTTAGTCGAAGAATTTCCAGGTAAGTGAATAAAATGACCACCAGGTTCTGCGTATCTTACCTCTGTGTATTTCTATCTTAGGGATATTCTTAAATACGAGGTATTGTTTGTTGGTGACATGTTCAGTTATTTAGGGAGTCATGTCAAGTAATGGATACAAAGAAAGATCTGAATAATAAAATGTGCTTGAGTGTCAAATCTGGACAACAGTGTGTAAATGCTGAAGACTAAAGTTTGAATATTCACAAGAGAATATTGTAATGTTATGTGCTACTTCACAAATCTATGCCTATCATGTTATATTAGAGTTTCTTTGCATACTTCATATTTCATTATCATTTACGGGAATACAAGGACGGATTGATAAGTCAGTGGCTTTTTAAAGAAAATAATTGTTTCCCAAAGGTCAATTTTATCTCTCAACATAGTCTCCTTTCAATTCAATATACGTTGTCCAACGTTTCTCCAATTTTTTTAACCCTTCAAAAAAATATGAGTTTTTGAGGTCCGCATGGTTGATTCTGCCATGATGTGTTCACTGGACGTGAGCCAATTTTTCAGGTTCGCGAAGAGGAAGAAGTCGCTCGGAGCCAAATCTGGAGAATATGGTGGGTGAGGTAGCAGTTCGTAGTCCAATTCCACAAATTTTGCGATGGCAATGGCTGGCTTGTGTGCGGATGCATTATCCTGGTGAAAGAGAACCTTTTTCTTCACCAAATGTGGTCGTTTCTTTAACAGTTCCTTGTGAAACTGATCCAGCATTGCGGCATAATATGAACCTGTGATCGTTTAACACTTTTCCAGGTATTGGATGCCTATCACTCCTTATGAATCCCAAAAGACAGCTGTCATTTTTCCTGCCGACGGAAAGGTTTTCGCTTTCCTTGGAACAGATCCGCCGAAGGAATTCCACTGCTTTGATTGTTGTTTGGTTTCAGGTTGATAGTAATGGATCTAAGTTTCATAAACCGTGATATAACGCCGCAAAAACTCATTTGGGTTGCGCTGGAACACGTTCAAACATCCCTGTGAAATGGTCACACGATTCTGCTTATTCTCAACTGTGAACATCGCAGCACACATCTTGCTGTCACTTTTTCATGCCCAGAAATTCGTGCAGAATGTTATACACCCGTTCACTCGAGATGTTTACAGTCTTGGCAATCTCACGGATTTTCACTCGGCAGTCTTCCAACACAACATCGTGAACTTTTCTCACAATTTCTTCTGTTGTGGCTTCAACCGGCCGTCCTGTGTGCACGGCATCTGTTGTGCTCGAACGGCCACATCGAAATTCTGCGACCCACTTGTGAACCATGTCATGTGATGAAGCAGAGTTCCCATAATACTAGTTCAGCTTTTCTTTCGTTTCCTTCCTATCTTACTACGCAGAAAGTGGTGCTTTATCAGAACACGAAATTCACTTTTCTCCATTTTCTACGAAGCAACACACGTCTGCTTATTTTAGACGCTCTCAGTAATGTTCTAAGAAACAAATGACGACACATTTCTGCGATTATATGAGGCATAGATGTAAGACTTGGGTGCAAACATGAAACCTGTGATTAGGACGCTATCTGCCGTCAAAGTTATGGACTTATCAATCCGCCCTCGTATACCTACTTTTGCTCACTCCTATATATAATACATAATATATCTATGAACAGAGCGGTCTTTTTCTGGCCCGGCCACGGATCGCGTGTATGTATTATTCGCTTGCACTGCAGTGACCTCGGTATGTTCCGCTAGCTCACTAGTGGTGAATGACCCGCTTAAGGCTATGCTTATCGACTGTGAATGTCAAATGTCAGCTGCTATCTACCTTCCATTCGCGCTGTAAAGTTTAGAGTTTGTTCATTGTGCATCTCAAAAGTGAAAGCTTATTCAAACATCTTTGTTATGTGTGAATTACTTTAGAGTGTTCTTAATATTGCTGGTACTCTTGTCTTGTTATTAGTTCTCTGAAATCCGACTGAAAAATTCACGTTTCAACAAAGAATTTCTATGCACGATACATATCTAAAAACTGAATCATGTAGATAGGCGTGTAGACTTTTCCTGATATTCCAGTTCCAAATAGAGTTACTCTCAAAAGTCGTTAATACGTTTAGGACAACGAGATCGCTAAACGTTAAACCTAAGAAGCCAGAAAGACGGCGGGGGAAATGACGCAATTGGTGCATCATTCGAACGCTCTCCAAGGAAGTCTCTAAGACGTGTTGCAGAGCAAGTGGGTGTTTCAAAAACTTCTGTTCATACAGCTGCTAAACTATTAAAATTGAAACCCTACAAAGTGGCTAGTGTTCATGGATTACAATCTCGTGACGACAAAGGAACGTCAGGAATCTTTCAATGCAGATGGAAACCACTTGTAACGAAGTTAGTTATCATTGCAGTGCAGATGCTATTATCACTCATGGGTATGTAACGCGGGAATTTTAGAATGGAAAACCTCCCGAATTAGTAAACAGCGCGCGGAGCATGCATACATGCAATCCGCGGCCGGGCCATAAAAATACCACTCTGTATGTATGTGCTTATATATGCATATACACTACGTGATCAAAAGTATCCGGACACCTGGCTGAAAATGACGTACAAGTTCGTGGCGACCTCCATCGGTAATGCTGGAAGTCAATATGGTGTTGGCCCACCTTAGCCTTGATGACAGCGTTCATTCTCGCAGGATACTTTCAATCAAGTGCTAGAAGGTTTCTTGGGGAATGGCAGCTTATTCTTCACGGAGTGCGGAACTGAGGAGAGGTATCGATGTAGGTCGGTGAGGCCTGGCACAAAATCGGCGTTCCAAAACATCCCAAAGGTGTTCTATAGGATCAAGTCAGGACTCTGTGCGGGCCAGTCCATTACAGGGATGTTATTGTCGTGTAACCACTCCGCCACAGCCCGTGCAGTATAAACAAGTGCTCGATCGTGTTAAAAGATGCAATCGCCATCCCCGAATTGCTCTTCAGCAGTGGGAAGCAAGAAGGTGCTTAAAATATCAATGTAGGTCTGCGCTGTGATTGTGCCACGCAAAACAACAAGGGGTACAAGCCCCCTCCAGGAAAAACACGACCACACCATAACACCACCACCTCCGAATTTCACTGTTGGCACTACACACGCTGGCAGATGACGTTCACCGGGCATTCGCCATACCTACACCCTGCCATCGGATCGCCACATTGTGTACCGTGATTCGTCACTCCACACAACGTTTTGCCACTGTTCAATCGTGTAATGTTGACGCTCCTTACACCAAGTGAGTCGTCGTTTTGTATTTTCCTGCCTGATGTGTGGCTTATGAGCAGCCGCTCAACCATGGAATCCCAGGATTCTCACCTCGCGCCTAGTTGTCAGTACTTGGAGTGGATCCTGATGCAGTTTGGAATTCCTGTGTGATGGTCTGGATAGATGTCTGCCTATTACTCTTTACGACCCTCTTCAAATGTTGGCGGTCTCTGTCAGTCAACAGACGAGGTCGGCCTGTACGCTTTTGTGCTGTACATATCCCTTCACGTTTCCACTTTACTATCACATCAGAAACAGTGGACCTAGGGATGTTTAGGAGTGTGGAATTCTCGCGTACAGACTTCTGACACAAGGGACACTCAATCACCTGAGCACGTTCGAAGTCCGTGAGTTTCACGGAGCGTCCCATTCTGCTGTTTCACGATGTCTAATGACTACTGAGGTCGCGGATAATGAGTACCAGGCAGTAGGTGGCAGCAAATGCACCTAAGATAAAAAAGAGTATGTTTTTGCGGATGTCCGGATACTTTTGATCACATAGTGTATATATAATTAAGAATGGATGAAAGCAAAGCCATCTATATCTATCTAAAAGATGTAACAGCTAAAACAAAGCACACCGTTGACAAACGAAATACAGGTTCTGTTTTTTTCTCCGTCTTGTTTTTCTTTCATTATCAGCGTATGCTAAGTAATGATATAATAAGAGAAAATTGTGTCTAGCGTAACAGCAGAAACTACCAACCGATATTTATAAATAACAACCGAGAAGATTATTGTATTCGACGGCTACAGATATACGCCATTTTCAAAATGTTTAACTTTGTAGACTGGGAGCAGGGAATCTTATTTAACAGTTTCGCCCCTATTTCGTTATTATAAAGAATTACTCCATCATTCCAATGGTTCTTTCAGCTCCAAAACATACTTGCAGGCTGCACAACATTTCCAAAATTTGGAAGACTGTGAGGGGGAGGTTAAGGAAATCAGAAATATAACATGTACCGATATTTCATATACATTTCCGTGTGTTATTTGAAATATCGTGTAGACTTAATGAAATTTAAGTTCTAAAGGGTTACGGGAGAGAGTCACAATCAAAATCTTTTACATCGTCATTCGAGGTTTATAAAGCCACCTAATATACTTCCGTGCTAGTTAACAATCGCCTGGTTTCCTTCAGGAGAGAGTAGAGAGAGAGAGAGGGGGCAAAGGTTAAACAGGCGAAAGTCGAAGTTCTTCACTCCCTCTCTTCTCCGTGATTTATGCCGCTTGTCATAACGTGATGTTGACAAGAATATCTGAAAGCAGCGTTGCACGGATGGCTTAAATCACGATTTAATTAACTTCATATAAAACTCCTGTAGGCTTGTGCTGAATCATCTCCCTCTACCCCTTAGAAGTACAATATTGCAAAGATATTCATAATAATGAAGCAAAATCCCCTAGTATTCTCGAAAATGGAAGTAAAATTTTTCGGATGTTGTATAACTCATGTTCCTAACCTCAATCTTTTGAAAGTTGTATAGCCTGTAAGTATCTTTTAGCTTTGAAAGAATCATCCAATTGTTTTGGAGTGTGAATGTCATAGTGGAGGGTTGCAACATTTACTTCCTTTGTTTCTATAGCATCGTGGCTAGCATAATTATATAAACTTACTTTTTAGCGGAAAAATTCTGATATTAACTTTGTGCAACAATTTCTTGTGAATATATATGAGTTTTAGGGACGTAAATAAAAAAATAAGACTAAATTTTCTAATGAAACATTCAAAGATTGACTATGAAAATAAATCTAAAGGAAGTCGTGCGACTATTACGCACCAACTGATTTATTAACGGTGCTAATTGACAAACACGAGGAAAGTAATCTGCTTGATAATCAAACTAAACATGTTTAACGTATCGTTGCATCATTATCATCATCATCACCGTCTCATTCTTTTAAAAAAATGTTTTACTTCCCTAAAAAGGATTAAACACTAGATTTAAACTATAAACATATACCAGCAATGAACCCAGTCCCTTTGTTATTATAGAGTGTGATAAAAAATTCTGAAAGCTAATTTAGTAATTTAAATATAAAATACTTAAAATAAGTCATAATAAATACTGTTAAGTTGGAAATATTAGAAGGGGCAGATGCCCGCTTTCCCCCCTGAAAGTCGCGATTAGTCTACCATAAATCACCCACGATTTTTGTCTCAAAATAGGTACAGTTCCGGTTACAACTTAAAGAAAGTGCGCCTTGAACTTAATCTTCAGTTAAATAATGCAAAGTGATTTTAAACGCCTAGTTACTGCACGCAGAGGTTCGGTGGCCAAGAGAATTTGCTTGCCAAACACACCCATAGTGCCTTTATGTCCGTGAACACGTTAGTCGGGTCTGTACATCGCCCCAAGGAACTGCCACTCTGTTTAACACCTTTTTAACAATTGACACCTTCAAACTTCAACCAGCTATAAAGCCTTAAATAGAAGTTCGCTTAAAAGGTTGGCACCACATGAATGAATGGATGAATGAATGAAATAATTTAAAATAACCGGTTACCATTTACTTCATACCCTTTCGTTTGTGCGTTTCCTACCCACTCATCGAAATCTCCTTGCGCGAAGTGCACTGTCGGCTGTTTTGTAAATGTGGCATTAATATCTGCAGGTGGAAGGTTCCAACAGAGAAGTCGAGGAATGATCAAGGAGGTGAAACAAAAGTGATCGCAAAGAGAAGAAAGAAAATAAGGGTACCCTAAACGTATATTTTGTTATTTTTGTTATTACTGCGAAAAAATATAATCAGAATCAACACATCAAGTTTTAATAGATTACATCAACGGACTTATGGTAGCATACCAGTCTCCAAATCCAGAGTTCCCTGGTTCGACTACCGAGCAGATTTGCTCAGGCAGTAGCGTCTCCAGACACGGGTTCATTTACTGTTGGACCGGCCACCCTGATCTTGGATATGTTCGTAGTTTTCCCAGGTCGGTAGGCGAATCTTGGGGTGTATTTATGTATGGAACCTTCCGCTCGAATCTGTCTATGAGGACAGGAAAGGGGCGAACGAGCATCCTTAATCTGAAAACGTTAGGACCCCGCTGCGCTGCGCCAGCCACCATTAGATCTGGCTGCCCTTGGTAGTCTGTCACCCCAGTGCCTTCCTCCTGCAGGATTAGTGGCGCAATAGGCCTAGCCTTGGCCGCAGTGTCAAACTCGACCCTTATCTCTCGATTCCTGGCTGAAAGAAGGAATGTTTCTTTAGCCAGAATAATTTTTTATCCTCCCTAGAGTCTGGACGTATGAATGAAAGCGCTAATGTACATAAGTATGTGTGTGAGTGATAGAGAGGCAGAGGGAGGGAGAGAAAGAGAGAGATAAATTAAATGTGTAAAAGAAACAAAATGGTAGTACAATCCAGTAGAATAAACTGTATACAAACGAACTTCATTGCAATTTAGCAGTTGTTTCGAACTCAAAGCCTCCTATAAATGACAGTGTTAAAGGTGGTATAACCGTCGCTAATCTACCACGTTCAATTCGATCTTTTTTCTTTTGCTGTCAGAACTAAAAACTAAGCTACTACGTTTTCTGAGCAACCGAACCCTTCGAGCTGTTTCCAGTCGTGAACAAAATATATAAGGAGAATCCTTTTTTGCAGCTTTGGGAGGTGCTAAATTTAAATATATAAGTACGGTATAGGTACATTCGACTTTTCGTTTTTGAGTTGTGCTGTTCAAAGGCACGGACATACACGAAACTTTTTCTAAAGATACTTTTCGGAGGTTTAATTTACTTCAAACATTACTTCAGGTGAAAAATTCATATTGAATTTTTTATTGGAATACAATACTTCTTTTACTTACTACGACAGGTGCTAGAGAAAGTAATAAGATATCCTTAAAATGTACTATCCGTGTCAAATGTTTCTGCCTAGCTGTACAACGACGTTATTTACTTTTAGGTATCGTACCATGCGTTTCATTTATAGCCGGGCCATAGATCGTGTATATGCATACTTCGCTTGCACTACGGTGACCTCGGTATGTCTCAGGTAACTCACTACCGCGAACGATTCACTCAACACGGGTGGGATGATTGTCTGTAATGTCAACTGTCAGTTGCTGTTTTCTTTTTGTACTGTAAAGACTGAAGTTGTTCACAGAACATCTTTTCGTGATGTAAAGACTAGTGTTTGTTCATTGTGCATCTAAAAAGTGAAAGTTTATTTAAGACATCTGTGTTGTGTGTGAATAGTTTATTCTTATAAGAGCACTGCAATGCCTATCAAAAAATTCACGCTTCAACAAAAAGTATTTGTGTACAATATATACGTAAAAATGTCTGATGTGTTACACTCATATGACTTTCTCTACTCTTTTACAAACTATTTTTACAAACGCTTATTCTACATCTAGTGAATAGTTTATTCTTATAAGAACACTGCAATGCCTATCAAAAAATTCACGCTTCAACAAAAAGTATTTGTGTACGATATATACGTAAAAAATCTGATGTGTTACACTCACATGACTTTCTCTACTCTTGTACAAATTATTTTTACAAACGCTTATTCTCCATCTACTTCATGTTAATCGAGATAAACATTTGCAGGCTCTATCTTATTGCAAAGTTTCTTGTAGAAGCAAGGGGAATATATATTTACAAGGGCAATATAGAAATACAGTAGCCTTTAAGCACATACATATCTCTTAATAGCTGGTTGCTAGGTGCAGCACCATTCTCTTTGCCACAGATTAATACTCTTTGCATATACAAGACAAAAAATGAATAACAAATTCCCGTTTGAGAAAATAAGTATTGAAAAATTTAAGGGAATAACAAGCAATATCTCGAAAATGGTACACTCAACAACAAAAATGTATATGACATAAATTGTGTATTTTAATGCGATCTACATTTTTTGTGTAGTAAAATTTTGTCTATCTCTTATGGTTTACCAGTTATGTAAAAGTCGTTCACAATGAAGAATAATTTTGGAGACATTCCCAGAAAATTCAAGATATACATTTTATTTGTCATAAAAATATCTTAAACATATGATACTTTAATCAAAATCGTTAGAGCCATTTTTGAGAAAATTAAAATTTTCGAAAAATGTTCCATGTAAAGGGTAATCTGGGGTTGGGGGATTTTCTTGAAAACCTTCGTGTCGCATCTCTGGAAGATACTGAACCTAAATACCAAGTTTGGTGTTTATCCGACTGTTTGTTTCTGAGTTATGCTGTTCACAGTCACACGCACGGACATGTTTCCAAAAATGCTTTTTTTGGATTCAGAGGGTCTCAAAACATGTATTTCCGGTGAAATCTCGGTATCGAATTTTTGGGTGGAACACAATACTTCCCCTACTTACTATACGTAGTAGAGAAAGTAAAGAAACCCTGTAAACGTGAAGTTTATAAGAATAATCCCCACACCATAGACGGGCTTAAGGACAATATAAGAACAGAAATTATGAAAGTTTTGCAAGAAGAACTTATGCGTGTGTGAATGGAAATTTGCCAGGAATGTCTCACTGCAGATGGGTACCACTTCTAACACTACTTGTAACAAGGTAGGCACTCATTATAAGGCATGTTATTATCACGCGTGCGTAAGCAACGTGAAAGTTTTAGAACATAAAATCCCTCGCAGTGTGCCGAGCGAGGTGGCATTGTGGTAACGTGTACGACTCGCATTCGGGAGGTTCCGGTTCGACCGCTCACTGAGGAATGGTCTTTTTCGAGATTTCCAGGGTCGGCAAACGAATTCTGGTGTAATTTCTTCTCTACCACGATTTCCTTTCCATCCATTTCATTCCGTTTCCTTCCCATCTTTCAGGTGGGCTTACAATGGGGAGGGGGCATTCCGACCACTTCAGCTGCTGTGGTGCGGGCGCTGCGGACCCCGAGCAATCGTGGTACTTCTGATGTTACCAGAAGTACGCTGGGCCGAACATTCGAGCCCCTCCGTTGGGGAACTGCTCGGATTGGGTTGGTCTCGACGGGGCAGTGGTTCCCGATAACCATGGGATACTGGGTACGTCTGTATGGGTTTCCATACCGGCAGGGTTGTGAGACGCCCTGCATAGCCGGTAGAGGGCTTGCTAAAATGCTGTCAGACCTACCGAGGTAATCGGTAGTCGCCCTTTCGGAATGACGCGCGCAAGTGGCATATCCACTTCCATCTGTAAGCGGGGGGGGCCTTTTTAGGAAACCAGTATTAGCCTCATGGGAAAACCCTCAATGGGAGAGCCACTCGGTTGGCGCCACACCCTGGGCTTATGAGGGGAGCTTTGCCCCGGGTAGACCTTCGCTCTAACTGTGCTTCTAGATTTCGCTGCGTACGCCGGTGCTGGACAGATAGCGCGGATGCATGCTCAATAGAAAAAGTACTACCGATGGACACCAGAGGGCTGCTTGATTGGTAGGTCATCGACCTCTTCGGCGGCTCCAGCAGTAGAATGGGTCTGCGAGTTAGGAAATGTTAGAGACTTCTGCGCGTCTCTGTGGCCTGTAGGCATACGACCTGTAGCCTCCTGTGGTTCCTTCACCTCATTTGTCCGCAGTAGATCTATGCAAGTCGCAGCGCGCGAGGTGTTCCATCCGCGGCCCGGCAATATAAGGTATTTTAGGCTATTAGGTGCTCATTGCTTTACTTTCTTTTTATTGCGATATTTTTGATCAGCAGTAATGCTATATAGACCAGAGGTGAAGTATTGAATACATAACATCTAAAGTTGACCATATTGGCTCCTCTAACATAATTGAAGTATAAATTATTTACAAATGGTGAATCTTTAACACTAGTGTACACAATTGTACAACGAGTAGGTAAAACAAGTTATAACATTAACAAGTAAAGTGAATAATGGTTGACAGAAGTCATCTATGTCACTTGATAGTACATGTTATGGTAATTTTCTTTTCAGCCTTTTGAGTGGAGATTTGTTGTTCAGGTTGTATGCTTGATCACCCGTAACGTTGTTTAATTTACTAAAGAGTGACTCTGAGAGTTTTATTTGGTGTTTATTGGAAGAATGTTAAGTTCGTGACGCAGTTGAGTATTTCTTATAAACCACGGAGCTTTTGTACATCTCCGGAGAAATTTCTTGTGTATAACTTGCAGTGTGTGGATATTTGTTTCTAATGTAGCACATATCGACTTATTTTATAAACTCACAACTAATGTATCGGCTTCCTAATGTTCAATAAAATAACAGTAATACGTAAATGATAGAAACTATATCATCGTGGTTAATATGAAGGCAATAGAAAAAAATTGTGATCTGCCCAGTCGTCCTCCGTGGTGTAGTGGTTACCATGCTAGCCTCTAGTTCCCGAGGGTGTAAACATCCTTAGCATGGCTTCCTTCGGAAGGGAAGTAAAGCCGGTGGTCGTAGATTTACGGCACGTAAAAGAACCTCAAGCCTGATAAAGAGGCCTCTGAGCAAAATTTCTAGTCTTTCATGCCCAATATTGAATGGGACGCTAAGGACCATAGTAGTTAAAAAGCGTCCATGAATACTCAATTTAATTTTCTGATGTGCTTGACTCACACGACCTTCTCTATCCACTCCTCTACAAACAATTCTTACTAAAGCTTATCACTCCACGTTAATGGACATAAAGGATAGTAGAAATTATTTCGTTGCACATTTAGTTGTATGTACAAAGAGGATACAGTAGTCTGAAGCGATACTCACATCGTTATATGCTTGCTTTGAAATTCCACACTCTTTGCATGACATCGCGAGAAACCAAAGAATGTTGCCTTAGCATTTTGCAAAAACGCAAAGTATTGGAGAATGCAAACCAATTTGAGGAATATCTCGGAAATGGTTTATGCCACAAACAAAAGGTGGCCATTTGAAATAATTGTTGTAAATATAGTAAGTTGTTTTCTGTCTCTTATGGTTTACCATTTATGCAAAAGTATACAAAATTCATTGAGAATGAAGAGGACCTCAGATGTTTTTGTCGGAAAATTCACTATATGCATTTAATTTGTCATACAAATATCTTAAACAACGGCATTTTAATCACAATCGTTAGAGCTATTTTTAAGGAAATAAAACATAAGTAAGCGTTTTCCATTTAAGGGGTAGTTTGCGTTGGGAGAATTTTCTTTAACTGAACTTAAATACCAAGTACGACATTTTGATTTTGAGTTTGCTGTTCAATGATAATTTTCTAAAAATGCTTTTTGTTTACTCTGAGGACCTCAAGACGTATATTTCTGAAATCTCTGTATTGAAATTTTGGATGACAAGATTTGCGACACGTAAAAGAACCTCAAGCCTGATAAAGAGGCCTCTGAGCAAAATTACCGGTCTTTCACGCCCAATATAGAATGTTAAAGAGCGTCCATAAATAAAACTCAGATTAATTTTTAATTTTGGGGCTCGATTCCCGTCGACCGCTCACTCTGACCTTGAGTTTTTCGTGGTTTTCCCTGGTCGGTAGGCGAATACTGTGGTGATTTATCACCTATTACGATTTCCATTCCATCATTTCCTTTTCATTCCGTTTCCTCATTTCTTGGTTTCGTGGTGTATGGTGGTGTCCGATAGATGGTGCGGATGATTTCTCAAAGGAAAGAGTACTCCCCGTGGAAACTAGAGGGCTGCTTGATTGGCGGGTCGTTCATCGCCCTCTCTAGGTAGCTCCAGCAGTGGGACGGGTCCTCGAACCTGGAATTGTGTGGGACTTCCGCTCGTTTTTATGGTCTGTAGCCTCCTGTGGTTCTTTCACTTCATCCCTTCCTCCTGGAGGTGGTAGCCACAATAGAGCTATGTGGGAGCAAGGTGTCCTCCTCCGTTGTATAACATATACCTACAAGTAGTAAATGGTACAGGAGACTTACTATGGAGACTCCTGTGAAATAATGTAGGATATTTGTTTTTGATGCAGTGTCAACTGTAAAATTGAATGTCATAGCGGTTGTTCTAACCATTGAGCTACTATGACAACATGCGGCAGGACTTGAATTCCCAACTGACTCAAGTTTTTTCCCAGGTACACCACCAAGGCTATTAGAGATAGCAGTCTCAATGGTGACTTGCAATTCGTAAGTAGTTTATTCCTGGGTACACAAAAGTTAAGCATCTAGGAGGGAATTGTTATTAGGCCGGGTAGATATTTCCAAAGTAAAATTAATCTCATTAACATAATAATAGAGGTAGTCGTGTTACTGTTACACATCAGACTAGGTTTAAGGCATGTAATCAAACCGGGGCGTAAGCGTAATGAAGGAGTCTGTGAAGACGGCAATAGTGTGAACTGAGAATGGATTGTGTGAGTTACCGTCTCCCCGGAAGCCAAGGAACAGCTTGTTAAGGCAACATAAAGTGAGGCGCCCATCTTCATTACGTTACACATGATATTAGCATAACTCGCTTTACCTCTCTCGTGTGCTAAAGTGGATTAACGCACACGTGTGCTAACTTGTATGTCCACAAGTGTAGCGTTTGATTGTGCTACTTCGTCGTGTGTATGGGTAGTCTTCAGGACTCGTAATCGCCGACATCAGACAGGAAGCACTTCTCGTCGATCTCAGGTTCAACTGTCGGCGAATCGGCCTAAAATTCCCTACAGTTGTCAGGGTAGGATTGAGGGAGTGGAAACACCAGCATATTGTCTTGAAAGAAACACTGTTTTCACTTTTCTCACTTTTATGCTAGAAATCCTGCAAGATTCATTGATATTCTCTAACACGTGTGATTCTTTTTAGTACTGTCTTCCCACTATTGTCTCTTAGAACAGTAAAGTTTGCTCTGGCTAGTTATTTTATATCTCGGTGCTCTATCACCGTTCTTTAGATTCGCGCGAACTTGAAATAGTCACTTGACTAACATTAACTCGTTTATGAGCTTGGATATAATTACATCGAGGAATACAGTCAGCACATTATATAATTTTTCCTACCTACATCACTTTATAATTGCATAATTGGGCGGTACTTATCAAATTTCGGAACTTAGCGTCCTCTGATCCGGAGTGCTACGTGTTACCTTAACGAAGAATCATGACAAACTGCCCTAAAACCACGCTCGCGTTCACATATAACAACGACTGCTCGCCTCCAAATTTTATACATGCCACTGCGACTTCCTATGTTTCCATTGGCCCTCAACACTCATTCTCTAAGTTTATTGGTTCTCTGGTTGAAAATTCGAAGCCTAACTGTAAGAAATATCCGTTGCCTCATACCCACGAAGTACAAAAGAAGGTTTCTATTTTTATTGCCCCACGTTCGGAGAACATAATGGAGAGTCTAAAGCGAAGCTACTTTTATTTTTGCCTAAATCTTGCAATTTTTCTTATGCAATTACGGCTTTATTTATTTAACAATATTATTGAAACTTAAAACATATTTACAGCTTCTTAAGGGCTTTCGATTGATACACTTTTTTAAATCCTATGGCTTTAAAATTATGGAAATTTATCATTTTGAATGTTCATTAATTATTAATAATTCCTAAACTATAATTATTACAGAGTTCCTTTTTATGTACTCGTAATCGACGGAAATTCGGTACAAATGTGACATGAACATACACTAAACTTTAGTATTGCGTATCTGCAAGATATGTGGCACGATTCATAAAACACTAAAACAATATAATGTGAAGCATTCACATGAGCTTTCTATATCCATTACAAGTTACATTGAGGCAGTATTTTTATAGCTTAAATGATATCAGTCTAATTATATAATATAAAAAAATAACAGCCCGCCTTAAAGCAATATGCGTATAATATATAAAGTGTACCTATATTACAGTTATTGTATTTATTTTATTTTATGTACATGTATAAAAATGTTATGTGAGTGTATTACGTAGTTTAACAATGTAGGAGCTGTAAGAATAGAAGAAAGCAGCTTTTCGTAGCAAACAGAATTACAAAGTAAAAGCCGAAAAGTTGCTAACAATGAGGTAACTTTGAGACAACAATAAATAGAAAGTTTAAAAAGGCTACTAATAATTCCTGGAACAATAATAATGTAATATTTAAAACAGTTTATAAATAGCCAATCAAAAACTATAAAAGCTAAAAGTTGAATAAAGGTATTCTATTGGAGTAGGCTTAGCCAATCAGAGACTTTAAATAGAAAAAAATGCACAAATTCAGGCAGTAGACGCTACAAGAAAGCGTAACCAAGCAGCTCGGCTTGGTATAGGTTCAGTGTGAGACATGAAAATACATTGCGCTGAAGATAAAACATATATTTAACTGTAAAACGTGCAATTAACAATAATCTCACAGCTCTACAGTAGGATATATCAGTGAAGTGTTATCTAATCATGTGAAGGATTAATAAAAAAAGTACAATACAATTATAATTTGTATAAGCCTTCTTTAGTCATACCAGCCCTGTTAAGAGATGCGTGCTCTAAAAAATACTAATGACGAAGCTGCGGCATATACATATATAATATTTAAATAAATATTAAAAAAGTTGGTTCTTAAACGTGGGGTGAAGGCCACCAGAACGTTTGTACCGTACGTGGGGCGAACACTTCTAGAAACAATCTCCCGCAAATTGACGCCCAAACGTAGTGTAACCGCTGCAACAATAATAAACCCCTCCAACATATACATCTGCTACATATAACAAGTAATTCTTCTATCCTCGTTACGTTATACACTATGTATATTTTTGCTTACTAATGATTTCAAATTAAGCAGCAAGTGCTTACTTACAACGTACGGCAACAGCATTCAAATGTTCTTCCGATGGAAAGAAAAGAAAGAGAGAAAGAGAGTGGGGGAGACAAAATAATCGCAAACTTTGAAGACCCGTCATTCATTAAAACAGAAATTTCGAAAAGCGCTAAAGCTACAAAAAATGTTGACACAAATTACGTATTTTAATTACCTTTTTCACACTTGTCTACTTCTTATGGTTTACCAGTTATACAAAGTTACACAGAATTAATTCAGAATAAAGAGATCTTTGCAGCCTATTCGCAGAAAATTCAGATATATATTTTATTTATCAAGAAAATATCTTACACACGTGGTATTTTTATCAAAATCATTACGTAATTTTTGAGAAAATAAAAAATTAGGAAAGATTTCACACGTAAAGGGTAGTTTGGGATAGCGGTATTTTCTTGAAAATCTTCTCGACTTCGGAAGATGCTGAAGTTAAACACCAAGTTTAGTATTTATCCGACGTTTCGTTTTTACTTTCTCTACCATGTATAGCAGTAGGGGAAGTAAAGTATTCCATTCAAAAACTCTTATGTTAAAATTTCACCGGAAGCATATGCTTTGAGGCACCCTGACCAAAAAGTAGGAGAATTAAATAAAGGTCTGTGTGTGTCTGCGAACAGTATAGCTTAAAAACGAAAAGTGGATAAATACTAAACTTGATATTTAAGTTCAATATCTTCCAAAGTTGCGACACGAGATTTCAAGAAAATCCCACCACCCCAACTGCCCTTTACATGGAATATTTTTCGAATGTTTTTGCTTTCCAAAAAATGGCTCTAACGATTTTGATTTAAATACCACATATTAAAACAAAGCTGTAAAATAAAATGTATGTCTTGAATTTTCTGGTAATAGCCTGTGAGTTCTTTTCATTTTGGAAAAATATTTGTATAATCTGGTATAACTGGTAAATGTTAAACGATAGACAAAAACGTACTACACAAAAAATGTAGATCTCTCTAGAGTACACATTTTATCTCAAATAACTTTTTTTCTTACATAGCCATTTCTGAGATATAGTTATTAATGGTTCAAATTATTAATTACTTCGACATTCTTTAATCCTGTTCATTTTCAGTGCTCCCTGGATTGCATGGAAACAGTATGGAATTTCAAGGCCAGTATATGGCATACAGCTCTTAATAGTTTGAATATCGCTGTTCCATTTGTATCTATAGTGAAATGTATAGTGTAGCTGTTTCCAGAAAGGTTTATCTCGATTAAAATGAAGTAGATAGGAAAATAAACTTTCGTAAGAATAATTTGTGTACCCACTAATAAACGATAGAGGTTAGAGAAAGTCATGTGGATGTAACACAACAAACTTTTTAATTATTCTGTTCATAGATAGAGATCCAATGCTGTTTTTGGATTCAGAGAACCTCAAACGTTTTATTTCCAGTAAATTCTTGGTATAACATTTTTGGATGGAATACAATATTTCCCCAGTTTACTATAGCTAAGAATTAGAGAAAGAAAAGAGATGAACGAGTGGTAGAGAAAGTATATAGAAGATACGAAGTTATATAAATAATACGTAGAATAGAGTTGATTAGCAGAAGACGTACTTGCGTTTACATATGATGTTTACATGTCAGAGATGTACCTTTAAGAAATAATTGTTATCGCCTGTACTATGGTAGTTGGGAGCATCTTGTTCGTATTAAAATATCTCGCCATCCCATTGTTTGGTAACATGCTCAAGGGGATAAGAAGCGACTGTAATAACGATATAATTGTGGCAGTTTATACGGTAGTGCCAACGTCTCCCGCCAACAACACTGTTCCCCCAAGCACTGACCACTTGAACCCCCTCCCTTGCCCCCCGTAGAGACAGCAGCGCCTTGTGTTGGCTTCCCACTGGGCAGTTTTGTTACACGGGCAAAGCTTTCAAGTAGCGTAGGAAACAGTTCCGATATTGTGAAGTGTGCGCGGTACAGAATGTACCAAAACAGCTGTCCCTTCTTCTCCATCACTAAACGAATCTTTTGCTGGCCTTTCACAAAGAGTGATATAAAACAATAACAATTTATGGATTTAGAAAAGATATTTCACGCAATAGATTGCTAGAAAGTTAGAGACATTGGAAAGAGAGACGGCTCAAATTTATTAAACTCAAGATACAAATGCATCAGAAGAGAAGAATAAGACGAACCCTACGACAGGAAAGCTGATTTTCACTCATAATGCTCAACATCGATATGGAAAAATTAGTCTAGAATTGTTCCCAAAACCAGGAGAGACTGGAATGATAAATTGATGCTGATACTGTAGTAAAAACAGAACAGGAAAATATCCTAAGGGACATGTTTATTGAGATAAACGACAATGAAGATGAATGCCAAAATATATACTATGGTGATAAAAAAGAAAAGCAAAAAAATTCTAGATGAGTTAGATGAGCAAGTAGACAACTTCCGATGAATCCTAATTATTAACACTAGCTGTTATCAGTAAGTTCAATAGAGGATATAGTGTGGCAAGTAGACAACTTGCGATGTATCACAAGCAATAACATGAGCTATTATCAAGAAACTAGAGAGAGGATATAGTGTAGCAAGTGGACAACTTGCGATGTATCACAAGCAATAACATGAGCTATTATCACGAAACCAAACAGAGGATATAGTGTAACAAGTGAACAAGTTGGGATGTATCACAAATAGTAACATGATCTGTTATCACGAAACTAGACAGAGGATATAGTGTAGCATGCTAATTCAATTCGTAATGTATGCAAACATAATTTTCACTGTGGATAATGATTTTAGTTGTGTTTTTACATTCTCTACTACATATAGTAAGTAGGGGAAGTATTGTATTCCACCCAAAAATTCTATACCGAGATTTCACCGCAAATACATGTTTTGAGGCCCCCTAAATCCAAAAAAAAGAATTTTTGGAAACATGTCCGTGTGCGTGTCTGTTTGTCTGTCTGTGAACTCAGAAACGAACAGTCGGATAAACACCAAACTTGGTATTTAGGTTTAGCATCTTCCAGGGATGCGACACGAAGGTTTTCAAGAAAATCCCCCCACCCCAGATTACCCTTTACATGGAACATTTTTCGAAAATTGTAATTTTCTCAAAAAACTCTAACGATTTTGATTAAAATATCTTATATTTAAGATACTTTCATGACAAATAAAATGTATAACTTGAATTTTCTGGGAATGTCTCCAAAAGTATTCTTCATTGTGAACGACTTTTTCATAACTGGTAAAACATAAGAGATGGACAAACTTTCACTACACAAAAAATGTAGATCGCGTTAAAATACACAATTTATGTCATATACATTTTCTTTGTTGAGTGAACCATTTTCGAGATATTGCTTGTTATTCCCTTAAATTTTCCAATACTTATACTTTTTCTCAAATGGGAATTCGTTATTCATTTTTTTTGTCCTGGTAATGCAAAGAGAATGGAATGCGTCACATAGCAACCAGCTCTTAAAACATTTGACTATCGCTTAAAGCCTAGCAATTCCCCTTGCACCTACAAGAAAATTATCAATAAGATTAACTTCTCGATTAACATGAAGCATATGGAGAATAAGCGTTTGTAAAAATAGCTTGTACAAGAGTAGAGAAAGTCATGTGAGTGTAACACATCAGAATTTTTAATTTAAATGTGCTGCAGTGCTACAAATACGGTTTATTTATCATTATATTGTATAACGTTTGTCCAAGTGTGCTAAAGAAAGTAAGAATAAGTGCATTGTATTTTTAGATGTGCTCTTTGCTATCATTTTTGGAGTGGAAGCTTTTTTGAAAGAATTTCATCCCCAAGGTTTATTTGACTCTGGCTTAAATTGTCGGTACTGAATATGTTTCTGTTCCACAAAATGCTTCTTATGAATGCCCGAAAAGTGATTATTTGGATAAAGTTATTGGTGTGTTCATAAAAATGCAGAGCCAAATTTTAGCACACCTTGTAGCCATTTTGCTTTTAATATGGTTGCTGGAGAACTTTACCTCTTCCCTTCCCTTTCTACATCGCTCCATTTTATAGGTGTTCCCCTTTGAATTGAGGCAGTGTTTTTAACACTTAAATGATTTCAGTCAAATTATAGAATAAGTAAATTCAATAACAGCCCGCCTTGAAGCAATATGTGTATGTAATAATTTGTAAAATGTATGTAACAGTCATTGCACATGCTTATATTTATTGTATCCATGTGTAATAATGTTATATGAATGTATTACGTAATTCAATAATGTAGGAGCTGTGAGAATAATAAGTTAAAAGTTGCTAACAATGAGGTAACCTTGAGGCAATAATGAGTAAGGAAGTTTAAATGCTACTAGTCATTCTTACAGCAGCAATAATGTACAGTTTGAGACAGTTTAAAAATAGCCAATCAACGACCAGAAAAAGCTTTAGTTAAATGCAGGTATTCTATTGGATTAGGATTAGCCAAACAGAGACTTGAAATACAGAAATTTACAAGTTTAGACGGTTGAAACCTAGTCAGTTGCCTGAGCAGAGTGATTGTAACCGGATGCTTGTGCGTCCTCGAGAGATTTAATACGTATTCGTGTGAAACGAAAAATAGTATATGTGTTAAAAAGTGCAAGTTTTAAATAAAGGAATCTCACAGCTCTCTATATCAGTGAAGTGCTATTTAATTTGTGTCAAGGATTAATAAAAAGTAGTGAATTAGAACTTAAAATCTGTGTAAGCCTACATTCTTGTCGCATCACGCCCTGCCAAGACTTCCATGTCTCTAACAATAATACTGACGCAGCCGAGGCAAACATAAATATTTAATACTTAAAGAAACAGTTTAATTACAAAGTTAATATCTTTTTAAACTTGGGGCAAAGGCCACCTAAAAATACATTTGGGGCGAAGGCTACCGAAAACTGTTTTCTATACGTGATGTTGCAACTACTACAAGTTCGGCTCCCCAACAGTTGAAATACGATACAACTCCTTCAATACAAACTACTTCAAATCGGCTTTTCATACGTAGCAGCAAACAACGTAAAGAAAAATACTTCTTCAGAATATAGAAAATTGTGAGACTTACTTCCTTGCCACTGTCTAAAAGGTATTTAGAAAAAGACACACACAAAGGAAACTACATTATTATCATTTGACAAGCTTCTCGGATATTGTCGGTGGTGAAACTTCACCTGCAGATGGCATAGTCTCGTTATTATTATTATTATTATTATTATTATTATTAAAGCGTTATATAGAAGTATTGCTAAATGCTGCATAGTTTAATCTTCTTTCGCCACTTGCCGAAGATAATTAAAACTTTTACTCCGCCCAAAAACGTTTTATTGATTTTTAACAGAAACACCCGCTTTAAGTCACGTGAATCCAAAAATAAGATCATTTTTTGAAAAGTATCTGAGTAAGAGTGTGCCCCAAGCTGTATTCTCATAATTCTGTCACCGTTGAAAAGCACTGTGCTTTCCGATGGTCATAGGCTAGGTATAGCACGGCTTCTAATTTCAATGACTAAATTTACAGGTCCTAGGCAACAATACGAAGAAGTTTAAGTCATTTATTTGGGGAACATGATTTGCCACTTAATACATTTTCTTTTGACATCTGGCAGAGACACCAGAAACTGTCACCGTGGAGAAAAAATGTTAAAAATGACAATAGGAAAATAGTTTAATATATCGAAATATAAATAAATATGATATGTAAAACTGTCATGACCTCCATTCGTCATAATTTTACACGTATTCCTGTTGAGAAAGGTATTGTCTTTACATTGTTTGCCCCACGCATGGACGCCAATTTGAGAAAGGAGTATTTTAGAAAGAGTTGTATCGTATTTCAACTGTTGGGGAGCCGAACTTATAGTAGTTGCAACCGCACGTATGGTACCCGGTTTCCGGTAGCCTTCGTCCCAAATGTACTTTCAGGTGGCTTTTGCCCCAAGTTTAAAAAATATTAACTTTGTAATTTGACTGTTTCTTTAAGTATTAAATATTTATGTTTGCCTCGGCTGCGTCAGTAATATTGTTAGAGACACGTTTCTCTTAGCAGGGCGTGATGCGACAAGAATGTAGGCTTACACAGATTATAATTTTACTTCACTCCTTTTATTAATGCTTGACACGATTTAAATAACACTTCACTGATATAGAGAGCTGTGAGATTCTTTAATTAATTACTTGCACTTTTTAACACGTAAAACTATTTTCGTCTCACACGAATACGTATTAAATCTCTGGAGGATGTGTCTCGCGTCCGGTTAGGAACACTGTTTGCAGGCAATTGAACTCTAAATTTGTAAAATTTTCTCCTTTTCTGTTTCTGATTGGCTAATCCTACTCCAATAGGATATCTTCATTTAACATAAAGCTTTTTCTGGTTGTTGATTTGCTATTTTATAAACTGTCACTAAAATTTCATTATTGCTTCCAAGAATCAGAAGTAGTATTGTTAAACTCTCAAATTCATTATTGCCTCAACGTTACCTCATTGTTACCTCATTGTTAGCAACTTTTGACCTATTTCTCACAGCTCCTACATTTTTAAATTACGTAATATATTCACATAACATTATTAAACATGGATACGATAATACAAACATATACAATGACTGTTACATACATTTTACAAATTATTATATACATATATTGCTTCAAGGCGGGCTGTTATTGAATTTACATATTATATAATTAGACTGAAATTATTTAAGTGTTAAAAATTCTGCCTCACTGTACCTACCGTTCATAAAACAGTGATTCTTCTTTATTCACCTTATGGTGTTACTTTCTCTACAGCTTACCTATAGAGAGTACAGGAAGTATTGCATTCCATCCAAAAATTCTTAATCGACATTTCTTTCACTTTTGAGGCTCTCCAATTCTAAAAAGAACTGTCGTGGACTAGTGGTACCGTGCTAGCCTCTGGTTCCCAAGGTTGCGGGTTCAAACCCGGCGGAGGGCGATGGATTTTTTCGGGCGTAAAAATCGTTAGCACGGCTTCCTTCGGAAGGGAAGTAAAGCCGGTGGTCCCGTGTCGTAGATTTACGGCACGTAAAAGAACCTCAAGCCTGATAAAGAGGCCTCTGAGCAAAATTACAGGTGTTTCACGCCCAATATAGAATGGGACGCTAAGAACCATAGTAGTTAAAGAGCGTCCATAAATAAAACTCAATTTAATTTCTAAAAAGAAAAACGAACTTTTATAAAAAGATCCAATGTATGTCTCTGAACAGCTTAACTAAAAATCTGTTAAATACGAAATCTGGTATTAAAGTTCAAGATCTTCCAAAGATGCGACACAAAGATTTACAAGAAAATCCCCCACCACAAACTACCCTTTACATAAAAAAACGTTCGTTATGTTTTGTTTTCTCAAAAATGGCTTTAACGATTTTGATTAAAATGCCTTATATGGAAGATACTTACATGATAAATAAATTATATATCTTGAATTTTCTGGAAATGGCCTGTGAAGTCCTCTTCATTCTGAAGGACTTTTGTGTAATTGTTAAGCCGTAAGTGATACACAAAATTCATACTTCATAAAATAAATGCAGATCTCGTTAAAGCACACAATACCTACATTAAATAAAAATATTTGTGGCCTTAGCCACTTTTGAGGTATTCTTTGTTATTGTTTTGAATTTCCAAATACTAATATTTTTTACTTTCTCTACCACGTACCTAGTAGGTAGTGAGGCTATTGCATTCCACTCAAAAATTCCATATCGAGATTTTCACGCGAATTCAAAAAGAGCATTTTAGAAATACATCCGTGCATGTATACATAAAACATTTTTCGAATTTTTTGATTCTCTGAAAAACGTCTCTAACAATTTTGATTAAATATATATCTTGAGTTTTCTGGGAATAGCCTCTTCATTCGCAAGAAAATTTATATAATCTTGCATAACCGATAAACGTTAAGCAATAGACGAAAACGTAATACACAAAAAATGTAGATCCCTTTAAAATACACAATTTATTTCAAATACCTTTTTTTGTGGCATAAGCCATTTCCAAGATATCCTTATAAATAGTTACAAATGTTGATTGTTCTTTCAAAGTGCTGTAGATTTTCAGCTGTTTCTGGCGGCATCATGGAAAGAGTATGAGGTTTAAGGCGAGCGTATACCGTGCAGTTCAAAAGCATTTGACTATCATTTGTATGTATAACGAAATGTGTGGTGTAGTTATTTCCGGAAGGGTTTAACTCGATTAAAGTGAAGTAGATAAGGAAATAAACTTTCGTAAGAATAATTTGTATACCCACTAATAAGCTATAGAGCTTAGAGAAAGTCATGTGAATGTAACACATCAGATTTTTTAGTTATGTTGTTCACAAGTATACGCGCGCATGGACGTCTTTTTCTAAAAAGTGTTCTTTTAGAGGCTCAGAGAACATCAAAGGTGTGTTTCCAATGAAATACAGGCTTCAGAGTATTGAATGGAACGGAGTATTTGTTGTAACATAGCCTCTTATGTGCCCGTTTAGGCCGACCAAAGAAAACGCGTTTAAGCAGCGTTGTGATTAGCCGCCGTTCTCAGCACATGTGTGGTTTATTATTACTGCGGTTTTAGCGCTCAGCCAATGACACTATCACTTAAACATCTTCTTGTTTTAACTGAACATATACTGAATATCTTATGTTAATTTTTTTCTGCAGCAATTAAAGTTGAATGCGGGCTTCTCAACACACCTGCTTTCCCAACTTCGTTTTCTGATTAATTTATTCCACTATTAAAACCTGTTTAGTCTTGTTAGACACTCGCTTTCAGCATCCATATGTAAACTTTTACAAAATAGTTTTATTATTCTATTTTATGCAGAGTTATGACATAAAATATAAATAATAATAGCTAATTTATAGCACCACCTGTGAATTAGGAAATCTGGTATTCAGATTCCTCAAACATAGACATAGTACACAGGAGGGTCTTTCATAAGTAAGGAATAGTGCAAACAGAACTAAAATTTAATAAGTGATAGAGGGTAGAGAAACTCATGTCAATGTAAAACATTACATTTTTACTTTCTCTACTACGTATAGTAAGTAGGGGAAGTATTGTATTCCACCCAAAAATTCGATACCGAGATTTCACCCGAAATATATGTTTTGAGACCCCCTGAATCAAAAAAAAGCATTTTTGGAAACATGTCCGTGTGTGTGTGTGTGTGTGTGGGTGTGTGTGTTTGTCTGTGAACAGCATAACTCAGAAACGAACAGTCGGATAAACACCAAACTTGGTATTTAGGTTCAGTATCTTCCAGAGATGCGACACGAAGGTTTTCAAGAACACCCCCCACCCCAGATTACCCTTTACATGGAACATTTTTCGAAAATTTTAATTTTCTCAACAATGGCTCTAACGATTTTGATTAAAATGTCACATGTTTAAGATATTTTCATGACAAATGAAATGTATATCTCGAATTTTCTAGGAATGTCTCCAAAGTATTCTTTATTGTGAACGACTTTTGCATAACTGGTAAACCATAAGAGATAGACAAACTTTTACTACACAAAAATGTAGATCGCGTTAAAATACACAATTTATGTCATATACATTTTTTTTTTTGAATGAACCATTTTCGAGATATTGCTTGTTATTCCCTTAAATTTTCCAATACTTATACTTTTTCTCAAATGGGAATTCTTTATTCATCTTTTTTTTGTCCCGGACATGCAAAGAGAATGGAATGCTGCACATAGCAACCAGCTGTTAAAATATTTGACTATCGCTTAAAGCCTACCAATTCCCCTTGCATCTACAAGAAAATTACCAATAAGATTAACATCTCGATATCTCGATTAACATGAAGCATATGGAGAATAAGCGTTTGTAAAAATAGTTTGTACAGAGTAGAGAAAGTCATGTGAGTGTAAAACATCAGATTTTTAAGATTGAGGTGATATTTTTCCTCAACTCTTCCGGAAGTACTGTTGCTGTATCAAGATACCAGTGCACTTCTCCAGAAGCAATATCTGCAGCCGAAAACGTATTCCGATTTAAAGGAAATATGAAAATGCTGAGAGCTAAGGTTTCCATTTGCCCTACAGCACTTTCAATTTAAAATTAGAGGTCATGTCTAATCCAATAAAACAACATGCAAAACAGTCACTTCACAAAATACATAATACTGCAAAGATTATATCTGTTAGGCGAAGTTGCCTTTCTTGGGCCAACCTAAAAAATGCAGAACGAAGTGAGAAATAATGGAATAAGTTACCTTAGGAGCTAATATAGAAGTAGATATGCACTGGCCAATATCTGGTGCCCACCTGCCCTAACTTTTATATAGGTGAATTGCGATAGGAACACGAAAAAACATGGCCATCTTCACGGTAATACTGACGCTCATTCGGAAGTGTTGTTGCTCATACGCGATGTGTTGTTGCTTCTTATTATAATTCATGTAGTATAGCCGCAGAAAAAAGCGTAACGCATTCAGACCAAGCTGTGCAGAAGAGGCGGAACAAGTCTAGAATACCGCGGCATGAACTTGTGCCATTCTTCCCCTAACCCGGGATAACGTGGAAAGTTGGGGTTTTGGAGGTGATCATAACCATCATTAATGAACGCACGGTCACTCCGCTCGCGTGCTTTGATGCAGCTATTAACTGCTAATTAACCTAAGTTTTTATAATAAAAAAAACTAAACCTAACCTAACCTCCCGAAAATCAGAAACCTTAAGTTTTATAAATAGGTAATCATAACCATCATTAAGGAACTCACGGTCACTCCGCTCGCGTGCTTTGATGCAGCTATTAACTGCTAATTAACCTAAGTTTTTATAATAAAAAAAACTAAACCTAACCTAACCTCCCGAAAATCAGAAACCTTAAGTTTTATAAATAGGTAATCATAACCATCATTAAGGAACTCACGGTCACTCCGCTCGCGTGCTTTGATGCAGCTATTAACTGCTAATTAACCTAAGTTTTTATAATAAAAAAAACTAAACCTAACCTAACCTCCCGAAAATCAGAAACCTTAAGTTTTATAAATAGGTAATCATAACCATCATTAAGGAACTCACGCTCGCTTCGCTCGCGTGCTTTGAGATAGCTAAGGCTAACCTTGCGTGAATTCAGAAACGCAAGCTTATATAAACAAAAAAAAACGGAAACCGAGAGAGTTGGGGATATATCTCCGCCTTAGGCGGCATTACTTATTCATATGTTGCCAGCATTGCGTTACAGCCAGAGAATGACATACAGTGCCATCTGTTGCTATCTGTATGACATACAGTGACATCTGTTGGACATATAAGACATCACTTCCGTCGCTAATGTGGGCCCAAGAAAGGCAACTTACCCTGTTATTTAAAAGAATTGTTAATCACCTACATTTGTAGTGATTGTTATATCGTTTCCGCTTCAAATTGTGTGAATAAAGATACTTAAACAATTTTATTAACCTCCACACATCAGCAATCGTTTGTATAAAACGAACAAGCTTCAGTCCGTAAAGATGGCTGATGCCCATGTCAGGGCGGCCAACACTCTAACTTGAGTCACTAGTTATATAACCAGAGAAATCATCAGACAGCATATTGAAGTGGATATTATGGGTTGTTAGTTGATAGTTGGAAGATGCTTCATGTTTATATGTCCCATGTATGGAAGCCAATTTGTCGCAGTCACTTCGTGTTATCTTATTGCTGGGCGCCTGTTATTGTTTTATTATTTTGCATTTTGGGTTCATTGTGCTCCGGCTAGCTATTATTATTATTATTCAGTCGAGCAAATCTCTTAAACAGGGTGTGTAAACGGAAAGGATTTTGTTACTCAAAGATAACACTGATAAAAGAATTTGTTTTTACACTTTTATTACCGTCACAATTAAGTTCACATATTGACTCGTGATACACGCCAAACTGAAACTGTTATATTTTCTAATATCACTATAATCACTTATTTACTGCACATTATTAATTCGCGTTTCACATTTATAACAAACTTTAAGACGCCAGAGATTCTGTAGAATTGCGACGTGTACTTTATGTATGCTCCCGTTGAACTACGCGACGTGTAACCCGCGAACGATTCTGATGAACTAACTGTGCGACGTATAACGCGTGAATGCTTCTGTTGGACTGACGAAATCTGCCTCTGACTTTAGCTTTTTATACTCCCACACCCCGATATGCCTAAAGATTATAACCGAGCTGCTATTGGTTAATAAAACGCGCCAACATTAGCGTCTATTTTTATATCCAATCAAAAATTACGAAAACATATGCTCTAGGGAAAATATTCCCGCTATTTCTAAGAAAAGCGAGCCAATCTGACGTCATTTGTTTGTCTCTTCTAATTAATATTCAACTCACCCCCTCGCTCATTGTTATCCGCTCCTATTGTCAGTTTCAGTGAGGTCGTGTAAACTTATTTCCTAACAATGCATATAATTAACAAACATCTCAAATCAATGTCATACAATAATGCTTATTTACACTACAATCACTCTGGCATTTATATTATTGTGATACAAATTACTGCCACAATATTTACAAAAGACGCACTATTTTGGCCTTCTCCTGGTATTATGAGTCATTTTCATATCATATATATACTGCTCTGTAATATTCATTTCTTCAGTACAAAGATTTGGTCATCACCTTCCTTCTCCGCCATAATCACTGATTACCTATAACCCGAATGTACCTTAAGTGTTAAATTAAACACTGAACCTTATTATGGACTTGATTTATATAACATGCGTATGTTATTAAACGTTGCAAATTATTATACTATTTATATTTCTTTTTTTTTCATACTCAGATTTCTTATACTAAAAATCTGATGTGTTACACTCACATGACTTTCTCTACTCTTGTACAAACTATTTTTACAAACACTTATTCTCCATCTACTTCATGTTAATCGAGATAAACATTTGCAGACTCTATCTTATTGCTAATTTTCTTGTAGATGTAAGGGGTATATATATATATATATATATACATATATATGTACAAGGGCAATATAGAAATACAGTAGCCTTTAAGCACATACATATCTCTTAAAAGCTGGTTGCTAGGTGCAGCACCATTCTGTTTGCCACAGATTAATACCCTTTGCTTATTCAAGACAAAAAAAAAATAACGAATTCCCATTTGAGAAAATAAGTATTGAAAAATTTAAGCAATATCTCGAAAATGGTTCACTCAACAAAAAAAATGTATATGACATAAATTGTGTATTTTAACGCGATATACATTTTTTGTGCAGTAAATTTTTGTCTATCTCTTATGGTTTACCAGTTATGCAAAACTCGTTCACAATGAAGAATACTGTTGGAGACATTCCCTGAAAATTCGAGATGTACAATTCATTTGCCATAAAAATGTCTTAAACTTATGTTATTTTATTCAAATTCGTTAAGGCCATTTTTGAGAAAATTAAAACT
The DNA here is from genome assembly GCA_030765065.1 of Deroplatys truncata. NCBI lineage: Eukaryota > Metazoa > Arthropoda > Insecta > Mantodea > Mantidae > Deroplatys > Deroplatys truncata. The sequence goes on along the minus strand of CM060975.1, from coordinate 310,833,026 downwards.
TTCGAAAAATGTTCCATGTAAAGGGTAATCTGGGGTGGGGGGATTTTCTTGAAAACCTTCGTGTCGCATCTCTGGAAGATACTGAACCTAAATACCAAGTTTGGTGTTTATCCGACTGTTCGTTTCTGAGTTATGCTGTTCACAGACAGACAGACACACACACGGACATGTTTCCAAAAATGCTTTGGATTCAGGGGGCCTCAAAACATCTATTTCCGGTGAAATCTCGGTATCGAATTTTTGGGTGGAATACAATACTTCCCCTACTTACTATACGTAGTAGAGAAAGTAAAAATGTAGAGCTCTTTAAAACACACAATTTATTTCAAATAACTCTTTTTGTGGCTTAAGCCATTTCTGGGATATGCTAATTAATGGCTCGAATTGTTCAACACTTTTGTTATTCTTTTAAAGTTCTGTCGATTTTCAGTTGTTTCTCGCGATGTCATGGAAACAGTATGGAATTTTAAGGCCAGCATATAGCGCTCAGTTGTTAAACATTTGACTATCACTGTTCTCTTTTTATCTATAACGAAATGTGTAATGTGGCTGTTTCTGCAAGGTTTATCTCTATTAAAATGAAGTACATACACAAATAAGCTTTCGTAGGAATAATTTATATACCTACTAATAAACGATAGAGGGTAGAGAAAGTGATGTGAATGTAACACATAAGAGTTTTAAAACATTTGACTATCACTGCGGACTCCTGTGTTCCCATTGTAGTTACAACGATATGTGTAATTCGACCAAAAGTCAGTTTTTACCTGTGTAAAGATGAAGACCCTTCATAGGACACGTCACGTGTCTTGTTATCTATATTTTCTTAGTTGGTATCCTTATTTTTCCAGGCGAATAGACATGAAATGAATTGTGTTTATAGCAGATGTTGTGATTAAGTTGACATGTTTGTGTATTGGCACACGTAGCAAACAGTAGCGAAGTCATGGTCTGGCATCGCTCGGCGGGAGGCCTCGAGCTCTCTCGTAGTGTCAATCACGGCCTCCTGCATGATTGATGCTGCGTGTCGAGGAAAAGGACGTCATCAGAGCTTGTGGGAACACACACGCCGCGCGTCCTCCTAGAATTGCTTAACGCGGAAATTAAACATGCTTCGAGCGCTCTATATTTATATGAGACATGCAATCTCTTGTCACATTCACACCCACAAAATATTATTTTCATATTAATAGAGATAAACGTTTGCAGAAATAGTTTCATTGCACATTTCTTTATAGGTACAAGGGGGATATAGAAGGCTGAAGTCATAGTCAAGTCTTTAAAAAGTGAGATACTATGCTGGCTTTAAAGTCCATACAGTTTGCTTGGAATCGTGAAAAACAAATGAATGGTGACTAAACACTTCCTAAATATTCTGGAAAATTCAAGCGCATAGCAACGCATTACTCGGAATAATGCCACACAAAAATGATTTGGTATAAATTATATGTTTATGTGTTTTAATGTACATTTTTACTTTCTCTACCACATACATAGTAGGTAGAGATGGTATTGCATTTCACCCAAAAATTCCATACCGAGTTTTCACCGTAATACATGTTTTAAGGCCCCTGAATCCAAATAAAGCATTTTTAGAAAAATGTCAGCGTGTGTTTATGAACAACATAACTCAAACACTAAAAGTCGGATAAATACCAAACTTGGTATTTAGGTACAGTATCTTCCACAGATGCGACTCGAAGGTTTTCAAGAAAATCCCCCCACCCTAAACTACCCTTTACATGGAACATTTTTCGAAATTTTCTGTTTTCTAAAAATGGCTGTAACGATTTTGATTAAAATACCATATATGAAAGATATTTACATGACAAATAAAATGTATATTTTGAATTTTCTGAGAATACCCTACAAAGTCCTCTTCATTTGGAAGGTATAATGTTACATAACTGGTAAACTTAAGCGATAGACTAGAACGTACTCCACAAAGAATGAAGAATGTTTTGAAACACACTATTTATTAAATAAGCTTTTTGTGGCATAAGCTATTTCTGAGACATCGTTTATTAAGAGTTCGAACTGTATATTCCTTCGTCATTCTCTTTAAGTCCTGTCAAATTCAGTTGTTTCTCGCGATATCATGGAAACACTATCGAATTTTAAGGCCAGCGTCCAGTTGTTAAACATTTGACTATCGCTGTTATCTTTGTGTCTATAACGAAATGTGCGATGTAGCTATTTCTGTGTAGCTTTATTTGGATTAAAATGTAGTAGCTAGGAAAATAAGCTTTAGAAAGAATAGCTTGTATATCCACTAATAAGCGATAAAGGGTAGAAAAGTCATGTGAATGTATCACATCGGCTTTTTTCTTGTAACCATGGACGTGTGTATCTCGTATGGTTTACCAGTAATACAAACTTATACAAAATGCATTCAGGATATACAGGATCTCTCCGGGATTTGGCAGAAAATTCGAGTGTTTATTTGTCGTGTAAATATCTTAAACATTAGTTTGGTTAGTTTATACCGGATAGCGCGGACGCCAAAAGGTTTGCCTAAGCAGAACTGCAAAGGGGACTCTATAAGAACAGAGAGGAGACCGATAAATGAAAGACCAATGCTTGAAAACGAACACGTTGACTGCTATTTCTGGTCCAAGAGCTCATTCGATAGAGCAACTGCCTGATATATGAGGTGTTCCGGGTTCGATTCCCAGCTGGGCTCCAGAAAGATTTTACAGTATGCCCAGGTTCTGATTTTTCAATGTGACAGTACGTGCGCACGCGTGTGTGTGTTATCGGTCATTCGATAACCATTTGGTGCCACAAAGTTAACAAGATTACACAAAATTGTTTTTTTACTTTCTCTACTACGTATAGTAAGTAGGGGAAGTATTGTATTCCACCCAAAAATTCGATACCGAGATTTCACAGGAAATACATGTTTTGAGGTGCACTGAATGCATATAAAGCATTTTTGGAAACATATCCGTGTGTGTGTCTGTCTGTGAACAGCATAACTCAGAAACGAACAGTCGGATAAACACCAAACTTTGTATTTAGGTTCAGTATCTTCCAGAGATGCAACACGAAGGTTTTCAAGAAAATTCCCGCACCCCAGATTACCCTTTACATGGAACATTTTTCGAAAATTTTAATTTTCTCAAAAATGGCTCAAACGATTTTGAATAAAATACCATAAGTTTAAGACATTTTTATGGCAAATGAATTGCATATCTCGAATTTACTGGGAATGTCTCCAAAATTATTCTTCATTGTGAACGACTTTTGCATAACAGATAAACCATAAGAGATAGACAAAATTTTACTGCACAAAAAATGTAGATCGCGTTAAAATACATAATTTATGTCATATACATCTTTTTTGTTGAGTGAACCATTTTCGAGATATTGCTAGTTATTTCCTTAAATTTTCCAATACTTATACTTTTTCTCAAATGGGAATTCGGTATTCATTTTTTTGTCCTGGTAATGCAAAGAGAATGGAATGCTCCACATAGCAACCAACTCTTAAAATATTTGACTATCGCTTAAAGCCTAGCAATTCCCCTTGCATCTCTAAGAAAATTAGCAATAAGATTAGCATCTCGATTAACATGAAGCATATGGAGAATAAGCGTTTGTAAAAATAGTTTGTACAAGAGTACAGAAAGTCATATGAGTGTAACACATCAGATTTATGTACCTTTATTATTAGTGCATTATTCATAGTATGTGCAAACCTTGATGAAGGTAAGAGCCTCTAAGGATAAATTTCCGGGAAACATTTGTCACCGCAGATAGGTCTTTCCGTAACACGTTGTACTTGGAATGATCCATCATATCTTAACATATCTGGATGCCCAAAAGAACGTGCGCAGAAGAATACTACGTCTGAAAATGTTCAAGGGGACAGACTTCGAGCCTCAGCTGCATTTTGGTTCGTCTCCGCACAGATCGTAACCATATCCGAGTGTTGTTATTGGTGAACGTCTGAATACCTGGCTCGAGCTACAAGTAGGCGAGCCGCGACGCTTATCAGTACGAAACTACCACGTAAACACATCCAGACTTAGCACTACCTCAGTGACCTTTCGCTTCATAACTGCACTGCCCCTTGAACAGCAATGATGCGGCAACTTCTTTTGTACCTATGTATGCGGAAAACATAAATCTGCAAAGGACGGCTTGTTTGGGCCACTGATAAGTATTGTTTGGAATTAAATATCGGCGGCAATTGTCTTTTTTACATGCGTTTTCTGTGGTGAAACAACAACTGTTTTCTTCTCCATGGCAATCTCAACAGAAAGTCAAAACCTTCTCCCCAAGTATGTTCTTTTATGACTTCAATGTGCTCGTATTGTAGTACATAGGCTTTGTAAATCCTGTTTAGTTGTTTGGTAATTTATGAGTTGAAATTAGAAGATATTTTATAACCCACGTCGTTTAGAAAGAATAGGGCTTATCAATAGTGAAAGAATAATCAAAATCGGTTGATTGGTTTTTGAGATTACCCTATATACCTAACTACAAATTTTCGTCTGTACAATATTAGTATAGATTTGGCAAATTATTATTAAAATTTCAGATACATAGTGGATAAGAACAAGTGCATATTCTGATAATATGTACTATGTTTAAATTTTAAGGTACTCTTTTCTTTCTATATAAAATTTCATAAAAATATATTTTTAAAATATTTTCTATGGCTGCTGTATACAATATAAACATATTAGTATTTTGTATTCAACACCTTAAAACTTAAATGGTTTTTAATAAAACTGCACCAAAATATTAAATAAACTACACCAATATTATAAAAGACAAACGTTCATTCCAATGGTAGCATAGGATATAAGACAGTTTCTGATTTCAATTCCTAAATAACTAAAAACTAAAAAAACGATATGTGTTACATTCAAGTGGTTTTCTTTATCGTTAGTTTTATATCTATTGTGCAAACTGTTCTCTGCCACGTACACAGTAGGTAGAGAAGGTTATGCATTCCACCCAAAAATTCAATACTAGATTTCACCGGAAATACATGTTTTGAGGCCCCCTGAATAAGGAAAATCATGTTTAGAAAAAGTTCTGTGTGAACAGCATAACTCAAAACATAAAGTCGGATAAATACCAAACTTGGTATTTAGGTTCAGTACCTTCCAAAGATGCGATACAAAGATTTTCAAGAAAATCCCCCACCCCAACTACGCTTTATATGGAACATTTTTTAATTTTTTTATTTTCTAAAAAATGGCTCTAACGATTTTGATTAAAATACCACATATTAAAGACATTTACATGACAAATAAAATGTATATCTTGAATTTTCTGGGAATAGGCTGTGAAGTCCTCTTCATTCGGGAGGAATTATATGTAATCTTGTATAACTGGTAAACGTTAAGCAGTATACGAAAATGTACTACACAAAAATCAGATATGTTTAAAATACATAGTTTTTCCAAATAACTTTGTGGCACCAGACATTTTCGAAATATCCGTTATTAATGGTTCGATTTGTTCAGTACTTTATGATTCTTCTTAAGTTCCAGTTATTTCAGTTGTTTCTCGTGTTGTCATGGAAACAGTAAGGAATTTCAAGGCCAGCGTATAGCGTTCAGTTGTTAAACATTTGACTATCGCTGTTCTCTTTGTATCTATAACGAAATGTGTAATGTAGCTGTTTCTGTAAAGGTTTATTTCGATTAGTAAGACTAGTATACCCACTAATAAACGATGTAGGGTAGAAAAGTCATGTGAATGTATCATATCAGATTTTTTTTCTCTCTACTTCATATTAATCGAGATAAACGTCTGCAGAAATACTTTTATCGCGGATTTCGTTGTAGCTACAAGAGGGATGCAGGAGAATGAAGATCATAATAATCAACATGTTTCATAAGTGGATCGCTGTGTGCTGTTTTGAAATTCCACATTCTTTCCATAACCTCACGGGAAATAAAAGAATAGTTCTATAGAAATACCCTAAACATTTGTCAAATGCGAACTGCTTAATTAATTATTGTTATTAATTAAGTAAATGCATGACCAGAGCTCGGAAATTAAGCGTTTGAAAGTGTAGGAATTATTGGTTGAAGAAAATATGTGGGTGTGAAGTCGTGAAGGACATGGTGGAGACAGACATAGTCTGACCTGTCCAGCGCGTGCGTGCGCAGTAATGGATTTCTCACTGGATGTCAAGGTAGCCAACCTTAGGTGATGAATCGTCTCAAGAGCGCCGACAACGCTATCTGATGGTGTTCACATTAAACAGCTAATTGTAATCCTAGGCGTGACGAGATCCACAATTAAACAAAAGCTATAGGCTATATTTAAACAGTTATCTACGTCTGCGATAGTATCGCTAGGAATTGAATTTCTCATACCTACCGTGTTTCATTTTCTAAACACAACAGTGGCCGATACTGTGTAGCAATTTTCTGTGCCCGCGCAAAGCGATGTGACCACTTCATCATTAAATCACTTTAATCAGCTATTCTATATCTAATCAAATAACTAGACTGCGAATATGTAGATTAAACAGATTATTTTGCTTAGTTCCTAGTTGCAGATAGAATTGTATACTCATGCGTTTCATGATTAATTAAACTAGAAATTGTTATTTGTTATACGACGGCTGTCCCAGAAGTACCCGACCTAACAAAGAAAACACAAAAAATTGGGAAAAAACTTCTTTATTTCTCTACATAGTCTCCTTTCAGCTCGATACACTTTTCCCAGCGATGTTCAATAGCTTCGATACCCTGTTTATAGTGAAAACCGTCGAGTTCTGCAAAATAGCCCCTCTTCATTGTTGGCAAATCTTTTACCACCAAGCCATTTCTTCAACTTTGGAAACAGAAAATAATTAGACGGGGCTAAGTCTGGCGAATAGGGTGCATGAGGAAGCAATTCGAACTTTAACTCATTGATTTTGGCATTGGAGATAATGGATGTGTGAATTGCTGCATTGTCTTGATGAAGCAGAACTTTCTTTTTCGTTAAATGCTGCCGTTTTTGCTTGACTTCATCATCCAAACGCTGCAATAAGTTTGCATAATACTCGCCATTGGTCGCTTTTCCTTTTTTAAGATAATCAATGAAAATTATCCCATGCGCATCAAAAAAAAACTGAGGTCATGATCTTGCTTGCAGATGGAACTGTCTTCCCCTTCTTTGGAGCCGGTTCTCCCCTTTAGTCCACTGTTTTCACTGTTCCTTCGTCTCAGGTGTGAAGTGATGGACCCGTGTTCCATCCATGGTTCTGAATCGATGCAAAAACTCTGATTTATTGCAGCGAATCATCACCAAACACTCGACTGAAACATCCTCACGACGCTGTTTTTGTTCCATTGCGAGTAAACACGGCACCCATCTTGCGCACAGCTTTCTCATGTCTAAATTCACAGTTAGTATGCGATGTACAGCACTTTTTGAAATGCCTACGATGTCTGCTATCTCGCGCACTTTCAGTCGACGGTCATCCAATACCATTTTGTGGATTTTTCTTCACAATTTCTGGCGTGGCCACCTCATTTGGTGGACCACTGCAATGTTCGTCTTGGCAGCTCGTACGGCCTCGCTTAAACTCTGCCACCCAATATTTTAGTGTTGTAAACGAAGGAGCAGACTCCCCCAGAGTAGAATCTAGCTCAGCTTTAATATTAGTTGGACTAAGCTGTGTGTGTGAAGTGGGGGGATTAAGGGCGCAAAACCAGAAAGGTCATGTTAAAACTCGACTAGAAGGAATAAAAGAGGCAGTGTCAGAGACTGTAGAACGAGAAGCTAAAAACAAGGTAGCTACAAAGAATGGGTTTAAAACACACTAAAATCGAGAAAGGTAGCTCACAGACAGGTCAAACGCTGTCCTAGAAACTGCTGCGACGAATGAAGGTTAAAATACGCTCCACAGTTAACATGTTGTCCGCTAAAATGGCGGGTAATGATGCGTCCATCTGCAGAGGTACGAAGAGCAGCGAAACACTGACACTGCTTTAAAACATGCCGAGTTGGACTAAGACCTTTCAAATGAAAGTATTGTATCACATAACGACGGCCAGTTTTATCCATGTTTACAGATTTGCTGAGAGCGTTCACTATTGATGGCTGCCAAACAATTACTAAACAACGTAGCATCATCAAACTTCAAACTTAAGCTTTATAAGGTTGGTGCTTTCTACCATAGTCATTTGTTTGAAACAACAACCGCTATCTATACGTCAGGTCGGGTACTTATGGGACTGCTCTCGTAGCACCTGAAATAGCCTACGTTAGTACCTGTTTTTGCCTTTGAGATCTTAAAAGTGTCTGTTTCGTTTAATAAAGTATAAAATTCACTGTTTTATTTTTTAAAAAAATTCTAAAGCTCAGAATTGTTGCCAAGAATCTAGGAGAAATGGAAGAGGTTAAAAAGAAAATTAATGGGGCACCACTTATAGTGGGAGAAAAAGTGCGCGCAAAAGTGCAAAATATTTTGCAGAAGAACAGGCAGTGGCGTAGCATGGCCGATTTGAGGAAACCAGTGAATAAATTTGTCCAAAGTTAAATAAAGACGGCGAAACGTTTTTACAGGAATAACAAAAATCACTAATTTTTCAGTAAGTAAAAGTTTGCTATGTTAAAGATCTTACCTTATTTTTTTGTAATGCAGCTCAGTTGTTCGACTTTTCTTTGTAAATAGGTCGATAACATGATCCTGAAAGCTCGATGTTGACTGTAGTAATGAAAGGGGAAAAAAGAAAATGTTCCTATATAATGAGATCATTGATACAGCACACCGTAACGTTTCCGAATGATTTTCGAGGATATTTTATGACCATTTAATATCATTCCCAAGAATAGAGTTTTCATGTTTAAAAGAGAATTACGGAGCTTTGCTTTATTTTGTGGCTTTGAAAGCTGAATTTATGGCCATTTTTTCGAATCCAGATATGTAGAAAAATTGTGTGTTTGACTTACACCAGTGCATACAAAAACTAAAGCTGGCATCTGTTTTCCCACAAACACCACAACTTTGAGAACTAATATTAATTTTTTACCACTGTAAAACACTTCCTCACGTATTTAGTGTTTACCGATCAGGCCATTACTGATTGAAGACAAGTCGAGCAGCCAGTTCTCATCCCATCCCTTAAAGAAATCTTCATTACCCCGAAAATTTCCAAGGTTGACCCAAGAAACAGCTTACACGCCTTGCTGTAGTATTCGCAGAAAGGAAACTACTTCCGTCTCTGTCTTTTCTAACGACCCACAGTGAGTGATAGGAAAGTTGGAAGCGAACATCTCAGGCAGCGCGCGTATTCAGATTCGGTGTCGCGACGTTGTACCTCCATTAACACAAATGTGAAATATGAAGAATATCTTTATCTACTTGCATTCATTTGTCACTTAATAAACATGCCATATAACAAAATGTTTTATTAAGAATTAAAGGGGGAATGAATGCTTCCACCGTGTTACGCCCCTTCTTGCAGGACTTGCGCAACACCAGACATTCTTATGGGAAAATCCAGGATTCTTGTTCAACAAGTGCCAAAAGTGACCCTCTCTCATCCGTTGATGATACTATACACTGAGACGTTCCATAGCTTTTCTCTGGAAAACTTAAAAAAGAGTTTAAGACTTGTTGTAAGCCCTTCTACACACTGAATGTTTGTTGCCACTGGTTATGTATTTCAGCATAGGCCTATATATGATACATATTGTATTTTTAACTTGGAAAAAGTAGAACGTTTTCAGAAACAGTTTGGACATTGAAGTAGCCTAATGTTTGCTTTGTTGTACAACTGTACGTATTCTAATTTTCTTTGTTTTTAATGAACAATAATGTGTTCGTTTGTCAAAATAATATATTTTTACATAGCAGGTAGAGAAGGTATTTCATTCTACTCAAGAATTCAATATCGAGATTTCAACGGAAATACATGTTTTGAGAAATACATGAATCGAAATAAAGCAATTTTGGAAACATGCCCCAGTGTATGCCAGTGAACAGCATAACTCAAAACTACCCTTTACATGGAAAAGTTTTCGAAATTTTTGATTTTCTAAAAAATGGTTCCAACGATTTTGATTAAAATACCATATATAAAAGATATTTACATGGCAAATAAATTGAATATATAGAATTTTCTGGGAATAGCCTATGAAGTCCACTTCATTTGGAAGAAATTTTATATAATCTTGTATAACCACACAAAAAACACAATTTATTTCAAATAAATTTTTTGTAGCATAAGCCATTTCTGAGATATCCATTATTAAAGGTTCGAATCGTTAATTTCCTGGTCTTTCTTTTAGTCATATCAACATTCAATTGTTTCTCGCGTAAGGTAGGTATTTCTGCAAGTCTTATTTGGTTTAAAATGTAGTAGACGAAAAAATAAGCTTTATTAAGAATAATTTGTATACTCACTAATAAATTATAGGAGAAGAGAAAGTCATGTGAATGTATCACATCAGATTTTTATGTTATATATATATATACCGTTATACTCTAAACTTTTAAGAGACTATTTTAGATTTTATGTAGCCTAAATGAGATACTGAAAGAGCCTATTCTAGGCATCTAAAATGCACCTTTTACAACCTGAAAGTCCGCGATCTGCAAATAACTATACTCTTTATAAAACTTCTGTAAGTAACCTTAAGCTGATGCATCTGTGAAACTTGAAAAAACTAAAGTGTGCACTTGGGAACAGAAAAAGTGACTCATTTTCCTAAACAGCGTTTTTTCTTCCGTAATGTTCCCGCATTTATCTAGCCAACATAGAATACACTCCACCCTTATCACGTCCCTCTATCAGCGACTCAATCCTAAGAAATATGAACCAATGACCAATGTTGTACTCGTTGTGAAACGAATTGGCGGCTGGAAATAACTTAATTAATCCTACTCTGATTAGTGTAAACAAGTAGAGATGCCTAGTCCAATTTAACATGATTAGCAACTCGATCTTGTAGAGGGTGGGTTGGGTGAGAAGTGAGTTACCCGCAAAGTAAACACACAAGTAAATGCACAACACTCACAATATTCATGTCAAACGTTTCTTCTGAAGTGAACTTGGAAACAGTCTAAAATTATCGTCGCTTAGAGGAAATTATTTCGATGCATTTGTAAGTTTCAGTAAGCAAGTAGATTCCAGCGTAATAATAATAATAATAATAATAATAATAATAATAATAATAATAATAACGACCTGGCCCTAGTCGTAAAACAAACAATTGACCCTTATTGTCAGCCATATTAATGCTATCATAATTATTATTAACTTAAATTGCAAAGGCAGCTTTTTGGCAGTGTTACGCTGTGGCCATATTTTCGGATTACGTAAGCAACTTTGCAATCAAGTGTGTAGAATTAAGCAAGAGGTGAGGTAGAAAGGTGGTATTCGGAGAGGCGGGGCTACACATGTCAGTAGCAACATAAATTCTCTCGTTCCTGTATGGATTACTTTTTCTGCTCTCACGTGATAGAAATGTTTACTTGTTGCTAAACACAGTAACATAATTTGTGCTGAATTTCAAACTTCTGACCTTCACAGTTAATTTAATATTAATTTTTATTGTTCATATTTGTTTCCTTGGTCGAAATACTTCTAAATGCATTTCCAAAAATGTTATTTTTATGTAGTAATGAGTCCATGACCATACGTACTCATTAAGGTTTTTCATTAGCTTTCTACCGTTGTATAAACATGTTATGTTATAGACATAGTACTCTTGAAATCCTGATTTTTTTAGGTCTTGCAAAGATTAAATTTTTCTTTCTCTGTCACCTACCTATAGCAGGTATTCCACCAAAAAATTCGATATCCAGACTTCACCGGAAATACACCTTTCTAAATCTAAAAAGGGTATTTTTAGAATAATTTCCGCGTACCTGCTTCCACTACACAAAACTAGCCTTTTCATGGAAAGCATTTTGCTGTTGTTTATTTTTTCAAAAATTGGTGTAACAACGTTGATTGATTAAAATATTTATATATGTAATAAAATGAATTTTACTTGAATTTTCTACAAATAGCCTGAGAAGGCTGGATGAATTTTGTATATTTGTTTATTGCTAAACCATAAGAGATGGGAAAATCTTACTTCACAAGAAATGTAGATTTCTTTAAAACGCGCAATTTATTTGAAATAGTATTAGCCATTTCCGACATATCCGTTACTATTGGTTTGAATTTTTCAGTACTTTGTCACTCTTTAAAGTGCGGTCGCCATTCTTGTATTTCGCGCGATGTCATGGAAAAGAATGGAATTTCAAAGCCAGTGTATAGCAAGACACTTTTTAAACATTTGAACTTCGCGTCTACGTTCGCGTCTTGTAACCAGTGGTGACTGCTGTATAAGAGCACGTGAACACGCTAACTTTTGACACCTTGTGAATCTATTGGTTATTTTTCTCTATGAATACTGCTAACGTAACGTATATGCGGTAATTTCAAATTTAGAGAATTTAAATCTACCGCGCTACTCCTCTAAAGACGATGAAATGTGGCAACAGGGTCTCTAACACAACTTGACTTGTGCACGCTTTAAAGAGCTTCTGCACATGCGCGAATTTTGTGACGCTATTACCTTATGGGGCCAAATACGTACGGGTCGTGCACACTTGAAGAAGTGCATTAGAGCGCGAAATTTTTCTCGCACTCTGTTTCCACTATCGCTACAATTTTACGTCAATGCCACTAGGTGGTACGGCAGAAAGTTAGTCACTTGATGGGGGTATGTTGGAGTTGTTTATTTATTTATCCCCACGTTGGGCGCCAATTTGAAGATGGTGTTTTGTTAGAGTTGTTTATTTATTTAGCCCCACATTGGGCGCCAATTTGAAGTACGATGTTTTGTTACGTTATTTGCCCCACGTTGGGCGCCAATTTGAAGATGGTGGTTTGTTGGAGTTGTTTACTTATTTAGCTCCACGTATGGACGCCAATTTGAAGTAGTTAGTTATACCTTTACGTTATTAGCACCAGTTTGAAGAAGATGTATTTCTGTTACGATGTTTGCAACACGCTTTGGGCGTCAATTTGAAGAAGTATGTTTTTATTACGTTGTTTGCTGCTACGTATGAAAAGCCGATTTGAAGTAGTTGGTATTGAAGGAGTTGTATCGTATTTCGACTGTTGGGGAGCCGAAATTAAAATTCGTTGCAACCGTACGTTTAGTAAACAGGTTCCGGTAGCCTTCGCCCCAAATGTATTTTCAGGTGGCCTTTGCCCCAAGTTTAAAAAAATATTAACTTTATAATTAAACTGTTTCTTTAAATATTTAATATTTATGTTTGCCTTGGCTGCGCCAGTATTATTTTAGAGACATGAATATCTTGGCAGGGCGTGATGCGACAAGAATGTAGGCTTACGCATATTTTAATTCACTCCTTTTTATTAATCCTTGACACAAATTAAATAGCACTTCACTGATATAGAGAGCTGTGAGATTCTTTTATTTAATACTTGCACTTTTTAATACATATACTATTTTCGTCTCACACGAATACGTATTTAATTTCTCGAGGACGCATCACGCATTCGGCTACAATCACTGTCTGCAGGCAACTGAATAATTGCAACCGTCTATACTTGTAAATTTCTGTATTTCAAGTCTCTGATTGGCTATTTTTACTCCAATAGAATACCTGCATTCAACTAAAGCTTTTTCTGGTTGTTTATTGGCTATTTTTATAAACTGCCACTAAAATTACATTAATGCTTCCAAGAATCACAAATAGCATTTAAACTCTCAAACTCATTATTGCCTCAAGGTTACCTCATTGTTACCTCATTGTTAGCAACGTTTAACTTGTTATTCTCACAGCTCCTACATTATTAAATTACGTAATGCATACACATAACATTATTGAACATGTTTACAATAATATAATCATATGCAATGACTGTTATACACACTTTACAAATTATTACATACACATATTGCTTCAAAGCAGGCTGTTATTGAATTTTCATATTATATAATTAGACTGAAATTATTTAAGTGTTAATAATACTGCCTCACGCTGTAGCAGAAGTAGGTAACGTGCACAAGCGGGAAACCTCTCCCAGTTTCTCCATACCATCCATGTCAACTACAATTATTTATTTATTGATAGTAAATATTTACAGCAGAAAACTACATAATAGATGCATTCTAGCACCGCCACTGAGTGAGAAAATACCGTGCTCGCGGCCTTACTTTGATCCTGATGTCAACAAGCACACACTGTGCTAGAAGTCTCCACCATTGGGGCTTCCTTCTATTGCTTATTCCTACCCACTCAAAATGGAAAACCAAACACAAACACGTGTTGTTAACATTTTTATAAACTCTACATGAGGTATACATACATGGCCTTTATTCACGCAAAACCCATTTCTTACTCTCTCCACTTCTTAAATGTGCTTTCTTACTAACGGACAAATCCCTGGCGTCGCTATAATGGTACATTAAACTGTGAGCACGTGGAAGTGTAGCAGACCCCGAACTACACAATCACGTGGTACTAAAACACGAAAACTTGATAAATTCAGCGATACTTTGGGCTAATAGTTACGCTATTTTTAAGAACGTCAGTCTACTATGAGAAGATTAATATTAGATTTTTTGTGTTCCTTTGGATTTGTATTGCTTAGTGAAATATAAAGGCTAACCAGAACGAGAAAGTTGAAATACGTGTATTCAAATGGGAGCGTTCACAATCGACGGGAAGCCTTCCCAGACTCTGGGAACGGGAAAGAAGAGTTGCCCAACTTTTAGCTTTTTCGTTTTCGTTCCCGGCACGGCATATTAGATCCATATTGTGCATATTAGACTCTTCACTCTAGAGATTATTCTAGGTGGCCGTGACATGAAACAGCCGCTAGTGCTCTCTATAGTCGCAAGCTGGAAGCATGAAACTGGAAGAAATTAGTAGTAAATGTGCTTCCTAACCTCACCCCGACACCCGCAAATCCAATGAGCGTTGGTTCCTCTGGTGAAAGGGTCATTTGTAGTTTGTTTATATACAACTCAAAACTGGCTAATGCCTCAAAAACAATGGCAAAAGCTACAAAGAAAAGCAAAAACTGGTGGAAATTAAAAAAGAACAATAAACAACTTTAATGTATGCCATTAAATAAAGGAATGAAAACTTGGTACAAGTAGAGGGATCGGGAAAGTAATGGATATGCATTTAGATAATGTTTACTGTATCGAATTTTGACGTTGGCTTGGCTAAATTGGAAGTAGGTGAAAAAATATCATCGGTCAGTTAAAGACAAATGAAATTCCAATGCGCAAAATCGACTTTCACTTTGCGATCGATATGATCATCGATGTGCATTCCCGTCCTCGTTACCGTTCCGGTTACCGTTCCCGGGCGGTTGTGAACAAGCCTTTACACTGGCAACTATATTTGAAGTTGGAAACACGCCCTAAAGGGCGCTCTTAGGCTTGCAGCCAATAACAGAGAACTGCAACAGCTTTTTACTTTCTCTACTACGTATAGGTAGTAAGTAGGGGAAGTATTGTATTCCACCCAAAAATTCGATACCGAGATTTCACCGAAAATACATGTTTTGAGACCCCCTGAATCCAAAAACAGCATTTTTGGAAACATGTCCGTGTGTGTGTCTGTGAACAGCATAACTCAGAAACGAACAGTCGGATAAACACCAAACTTGGTATTTAGGTTCAGTATCTTCCAGAGCTGCGACACGAAGGTTTTCAAGAAAATCCCCCAACCCCAGATTACCCTTTACATGGAACATTTTTCGAAAATTTTAATTTTCTCAAAAATGGCTCTAACGATTTTGATTAAAATATCATATGTTTAAGATATTTTCATGAGAAATGAAATGTATATCTCGAATTTTCTGGGAATGTCTTCATTGTGAACGACTTTTGCATAACTGGTAAACCATAAGAGAAAGACAAAATTTTACTATACAAAAAATGTAAATTGCGTTAAAATACACTATTTATGTCGTATACATTTTTTTGTTGAGTGAACCATTTTCGAGATATTGCTTGTTATTCCCTTAAATTTTCCAATACTTATGCTTTTTCTGAAATGGGAATTCGTTATTCATATTTTTTATGTCCTGGAATACAAAGAGAATGGAATGCGCCACATAGCAACCAGCTCTTAAAATATTTGACTATCGCTTAAAGCCTACCAATTCCCCTTGCATCTACAAGAAAATTAGCAATAAGATTAACATCTTGATTACCATGAAGTAGATGGAGAATAAGCGTTTGTAAAAATAGTTTGTACAAGAGTAGAGAAAGTCATGTGAGTGTAACATATCAGATTTTTTTTGTTGACACCAGGATTGAACTAAGGCACGGTGTACACACTTATGTACACAACAAACATATACAAAAACAATGTTTTCTTTCGTCAAACAACTTATACACTATTATTATTATTATTATTATTATTATTATTATTATTATTATTATTATATTTTTGTTAGAAGCGGCTGCAGTGGTATCAATTTGTACATAATGTTAACTATTATGCAGCACATACTGTTTCACATTTTCAGGGCTGTCTGAGTCTAAAACTTTGTGAACACAAACTGCACACTCACGAGCCGCTACTGGTTGTACCCATAATGAAACTACTTCTGTAAACGTCTATCTCGATTAAAATGAAGTGAGTGGGAAATAAACTTTTGTACAAGAATGAAAGTGATGTGATTTAAGCCAGAGCGCTGACCACACGTGCCTCATCTCATAGCGCAATTTCGTAAATCCGAGTAGGTACCTAGTGAGGGGTCAGAGTTGTGGCACATAACGGTTTGTCGCGAGGACAAATGCGAGTGTCACCGGCGACAAGAGCCGTGATCAAGCATTGTCATCGCGACTCCGTATCGGGAATTTCTCATCCCCGCTATCAGCCTTATTGATCAGATTACAATTAATCCCCTACAGCGCAGGCTTTAAAATTACATTACCACACGCGGTTCCTTGTGTACACAGATTCTTCACCAACGTCAGTATTTCATTTTCTGGATTGTTCAACTTTACAATTGCAAGCAACCTTTTTTTGTAATTTCTGCTCGCGTTCTTCGCTGTCTCTCCCGTTTTGTCACTGTTGCTCACATCCTTCTCTCCCTTATTTTCTATTCTCTCACCCTCCATCGCTCTCATACCTTTTTCTCTCTGTGCAAGTTATACGTTATGTCATGTTTTGAAAAAAATGATTTTCTCAGGTGTTAGTAAACACTAAAACACTAGTAAAAGTTGAAGAAGTTGTCATGTTGCCCCCTTTTAGAAAGAAGCTGTTTATTACTGCTGTTTGCACGACGTATTGTGGGAGATATGTTTCTTGGAGTGTTCGCCCCACGTACGATACAAGCTTTCCGGTGGCCTTCGCCCCACGTTTACTTTTCCGGTGGCCTTCACCCCCACGTTTGAAAATCAACTTTGTATTTTAATGTTTATTTAAATATTATATATGTATGCCTCAGCTGCGTCATTAATCAATTTTTCAGAACACGTATCTCTTAGCAGGGCTGGTGTAGCTAAAGAATGAGGCTTACACAAATTATAATTGTATTGTACTTTGTTTTACTAATCCTTCACACGATTAAATGACACTTCATAGATATATCCTACTGTAGAGCTGTGATATTATTGTTATATGCACTTTTTAAACGCGTAAACTTTATATTATTCTCACTGAAATTAATTTTTTATGTCTCACCCTGAACACCTACCATACCGATCGGGTACGCAATCTCGTAGCGTCTGGTTGGGAACGCTGTCTTGTAGCGTCTGGCGCCTGAATTTGCACATTTCCTCTATTTCAAGTCTCTGATTGGCTAAACCTACTCTAATAGAATACTTTTATTTAACTTAAGCTTTTTCTAGTTTTTTGATTGGCTATTTTTAAAATGTTTTAAATATTACATTATTGTTCCAAGAATTATTAGTAGCCTTTATTAAACTTTCTAATGTATTGTTGTCTCAAGGTTACCTCATTATTACCTCATTGTTAGCAACTTTCGGCTGTTTCTTTATAATTCTGTTTACTACGGAAAGTAGTTTGCTTCTATTCTCACAGCTCCTACATTGTTAAATTACATAACACTTTCACGTAACATTATACATGTAGGTACATAATAATATAAGCATAATACAATGACTGTAATATACACTTTTTATATTTTATAGTATGCACATATTGCTTTAAGCCGGGCTGTTATTATTATTATTATTATTATTATTATTATTATTATTATTATTATTATTATTATTATTATTTTGTATTATATAATTATACTGATATTATTTAAGTGACAAAAATTCTGCCTCAAAGTTTAAAAGAACAGCCCATTTTAACTCTCTCGCTCAGCTGTTTCCGTAATTAATTCTTCGTGTGAAAAACTTTCACATTCATACCTCCAGGGGTATGGGAATCATGCTAGTTAAAGAAAACTTCCCTCTTTCAGCCACGAATTCAACCCGGGACCTTTGAGTTGAGAAGCCCAATGCTACTACTAGACCGAATAGGCAGACATTGAGCCTTATGCTTGCAACCTAAACGGAACTATAAATGGTATTTGGTTTACGTATATTAATAATAGTAAGAAAAATACATACGTACAACTTCTTAAAAATTCATCCTCCCAGAGATTTGTAAATAACAAAAATTGCTAGAAATACAATGTTTACAAATTTTTGTTATGTAGCATTAAATAATAAGCGACATATTCCTATTTTTTATTTTACTCTTTATTAGAACCACCCTCTTTGGGCAAAGTAATTAAGGTGGCATATTGCCTAATTATACGTATAGCAAGTTTCATAACAACCGGTTCATCCATTCCTTCGCAAAAAGTATCACACTTTTAGGTACCTATTCGACTTTTTGCTTCAAGATAGCCTATAATGCCAGGCGCCTCTGACTGTCTGCTCTGCCATAGGCAGGCAGTGGTTTCGGCACCGGCTGACTTTTGGTTGGTTGGAGAGGAGGCGGAGGTTCTCTTAGCTTATGGAACTCTTAGGGACGCGGGTAGAAATCCCCAAAATTCCTCTCCATTTGACCTAGCGTGAAACTCCGAGAAGGCGCCGCTCAGGTGTGAAGGGAAGGCTGATCGCTGGCTCTGGTTTCGTTAGATTCAATTCTGTTCTAGGGTTACCTCAGCGATTTCTCTCAGTAGGCGGGAAGTAGGCAATCTCTTCTAGTTACCGTGTCTATGCGAGGAGAGTCCTGAGCTTAACAAGTTAGCGAGAACCGGCAGAATTGCACGCCTATGAATAAATCGAGTGCTACATACAGGAACTAAAAACAAATAGTCCACAGTGAGAAATGATTTAATTACACTATTTTACACGATAGTATCAACTATCTATCCAAAACAGAAAATTACCAGAAACACATAGATATTCCATTAGATTGAGCACAGCTCCAATTGTTGCAAGTACAACGGAGCATTAATTGTTGCTATGTATTGGCTATTAATGGTTCTAAAATACAGGGTGGTCCACTCGAATGTCCCTAATTTCAATTGTATGTGACAGGTAAACGGTTGAATATAGAAACTAACAACGTTTATATGAAAGGAAAACTCAACCTCTTCTTCTTTAGAAGAGTTTACTTTATGACTGATTGTGAGTATGCATTCCAACTTAGTGATCTTCGAAATAGGTATTAATGTTGGGGTTCCACAGGTTATATTTATTGTCCTATTGTTGTTTCTGATTCATATCAATTATTTACTGAAAATAGATTTATGAAAGTATAATGGAACTTTATTCCCATATGCAGACGACACAGGTTTACATATTATTTGAAGGATAATGTTGGAATGACACCTATACTAATACAAACATTGAAATGAAAAGAACCAAAAGATGACCACTAAAATTTTCTAATAATTCATCTATGATTGCTGTCTTCAACAACAACAACAATAATAATAACAATAATCTGAGAGCCGTGAGTTCGACTACCGGTCTCGCTCCCGCATGCGAGCGGTGAGATGAATGATCATTCAGCCGATAGGTAGAGATGATGTGCTCAGCATCGTGCCTCCCTCAGCCGCAATGCTCGTTTTCGTAGCTATAGATCGCTACCTATGGTAGCTCCTGAAAGCTTCTCAAGATGCTGAGTGGGTCCCGGTGCAAGGGATGGGGTCGAACCCACGCGTATCCCGTGGCTAGGAACCGTAAGACTACACTGTAATCCATTATACGCCACAGCGCAGGACGATCGTTGAAATGTCCTGCTCAAACAAAATGTTTAGGACTCACAGAAGACCAACACTTCCAAACATACAAACTGGCAAAGGATCTGGGACAAGTTAGCAAACAATGTATGTGCAACCTTACTATAGAGTTCCGTAAACACAGAACTGTTGATGAAAACAAAGACACCAGTGCGCTGGCTTATTTGCTACTGTAAACAGTACAGTCTAATGATGGTGGAAAATGAAGTAGGACACATCGGAATGACAGACAGAAGTGTATCGTACCTCAAGTCACGAAACGGATTGTACACGGCCTCACAGGTAAACTACCTCACTCCACCCTACTCGATGCGCAGTTAACTTCTCTTTACTCTTAAGTTGTCCCGGATCTTTAGCCTGCGTATAACATAACATGCAACAGACATAAAATAAAACACCTTTTTACTTTCTCTACCACGTACATAGTAGGTAGAGGAGGTATTGCATTCCATCCAAAACTTCGATAGTGATATTTCACTGTAAATACACGTTTTGAGGCCCCTGAATCCAAATAAAGCATTTTTGGAAACGTGTGTGTGTGACTGTGAATGAAAAGTACCTTCCAAAGTTGCGACACGAAGATTTTCAAGAAAATGCCCCCATATAAAACTACCCATTATATGGAAGATTTTTCGAAATTTTTTATTTTCTACAAAATGGCTCCAATTATTTTGATTAAAATACCACGTATTAAAGACATTTACATAACAAATAGAATGTACATCTTGAACTTTCTGGGAATAGACTTTGAAGTCCTCTTCATTCGGAAGGAATTTTGTATAATTTTGTATAAATAGTAAACATTAAGCAATAGACGAAAACATACTTACACAAGAAATGTAGATCTCTAAGACACACAATTTATTTCAAATAACTTTTTCTTTTTGGTGGCATGAGCCATTTCCGAAATATCCGTTATCAATGGTTCGAATTGTTCAATACTTAACCATACTTTTCAAATCCTGTCGATTTTCAGTTGTTTCTTGCGATGTTATGGAAAGAGTTTTAAGGTCAGCGTGTATGTCCACTTCTAAAACATTTGACTATCACTGTTCGCTTTGGATCTATAACGAAATGCGACTATTATCTCGATTAAAATGAAGTAGGTCGGAAGATACACTTTTTAAAGGGTATTTTATACACCTACCAATACGACTTAGAGGGTAGAGAAAGTCACGTGAATGTAACACATTAGATTTTTTTCATCATATTTCGAACATGTTTGCTTACTAATGTCATGGCTCTGATATATTTGTCTTTCGTTCAGCCGCTTCTTAATATGATAAGGGTTCGATACCGGGCGCCTCCATCAAAAATGTTATATACCGGATGAGACCAAAAGGTTTTGTAGCTAAAATATTAAATTTAGTTACCCCGGCATAAACATTGGGGAACGTAGCTGCAGTGGCAACAAGAGGACCAGGACCTTAGCTGCACATTCTAAAGCAGGCGTGGGATCTTCACAAAATACACATAATTTTTCATTTACTGTGATTTAATATAAATTTACCTTGGTGCCACTACATCATTCACAGAAGATTACAGGACAATTGGAGAGAGATGTTTCACACTCACACGAGACACGCACGCTAAAACCACTCGCCCTGAAGAGACTCACACGACTGACTGGCTACTACTGACGCCACTAGAACAAAGAAGCTAGTCCCTCTATTTGTCTTCTCTCCCCTTTCCTCTCTCCACCCTGACTAGGAGGTGGGGAGAGATGCCGCGCCGGACGAAATTCTAACTCCCAAACGAAATAATTATGCCCAACAATGTCATGCTACAAAGCAATAATGTGTCCGATGCGACAATGCACACACATACACGCTACATCATTATAGGATGGGGCAGTCCAATCATCACTACCATAATGTCTTTAATGATACTACAAAGAAGATTAAGCACATCCATTTTATAAAAAGCCAAAACTTGTCCAAATTCATACATATGGATTTTAGTATTATTAAACACGGCAAACCTTGCACTTCAACTCTATGCAGCTTTCATAGCTGTAAGACCTTTTAAAGCATATCATATAGTAATTTAAATGTCTATCTGTAAGCCTAGCTTTCTATAAAATTGCAGTAAAACGATGTTTTCACTCATATTGTTGTTTTATTGTCCATAGACATATACAAGTTTCAGACATTTGTCAAGGAATCTACATTTAAAATTTTCACCTATTGTATAGTACAGAGTATTTACATTTTCACATTTCTTTACAATAGATTTCTATTTACATATTAAGCTAAAGTTCGTCTAACCTATATAAACATTTGTGTGTTAGCTATGTTTTAAGTTCGCTTTTAAATATATTTCCTTTGTGTAATTTAACAGTCATTGGTAGTTTATTGTATAAAATCAGTCCTTTGATTAACGGATCCTTACACGTAGATTTGAGGTTAACTTGCTCTCCGTGGTAATTGCCCTTACCTCTAGTATCATGACTATAAAGCATACTGTTACATAACCCATTATTTTCTTTCTCTATTGCAATAACTATTACCTTATACAGATATAATCCTACCACAGTAAGAAGTTTATTTTTTCTGGAAACATTTCTACACGAGTCTGTGTTAGTTAGACCATATATACATCGTAAACATTTTTTCTGTAATAGTAAAACCCTATCCACGTTAGAAATACTGGTGCTTCCCCATAATTCTATACCATAGCAGATATAGGGGTAAATGATTCCAAAGTATAAAATTTGTAGCATTTTTTGTCTAGGTACAATGATAGTTGTCTTATTTCGTATATATTGGAGCTGATTTTATTACATATGTAGTCAACATGAACTTCCCAAATTAGTTTATTATCTATGTGTATGCCTAAGAATTTGTGATTGTCGACTTTTTCAATTTTATTATTATTTAAAAATACAGCAAGATCAGCTTCTTTATTCACTTGGTGATGTTCAAATAGGATCAGTTTACTTTTCTTAGAGTTTATTATTAGATTAATGTTCTTTAGGTAGTTTGACAACTGCTTTATGGAGTGAGACATTGTTGCTTCTAATTGATTATGGGGATTTATCAAAACAAATCATAGATGTGTCATCTGCATAAGATATAACAGTGTCGGTTGTATAATCCGGCAAATTATTTACATATATTAGGTATAGTAGTGGGCCCAGAACAGACCCTTGTGCTACTCCAGTTGTCACAGCTTTTTGTTCAGAGGTGAACTTTATGATTTTTGTGCCAATTTTATGTTTTATTTCTGTAGAACTTTTTCTATTACTTAGATAGGACTTTATTATATTCAGCATAATTATATTTACCAACATTAAAGTGAACAAATTACTGAAGAGAGACCCCAGGAATCTTCGAATATTAAATTAGTAGAAAAGGACGAAGGAGGGGCTGTATATGTACTGAATACTTTTTAAACGACATAAAGACAGAAACAGTGTCAGTTTAGCGTTATAATTTTTAAACTTTCTTTCTTAAGTTTTAATTTGTCGGCACATTCTCATTTTCAAACTGTTTCGCACTGCCTACTTTTCCGTATACGTCAATGAAATTTTGTATGCCTCCTTATAAATAACACAATAAAATATAATGTGAAGTATTGTTAACATATTTATTTCTATGTTATTAAACGATAATACTCGTATTGTGTAAATT
Organism: Deroplatys truncata; assembly: GCA_030765065.1. Taxonomy (NCBI): domain Eukaryota; kingdom Metazoa; phylum Arthropoda; class Insecta; order Mantodea; family Mantidae; genus Deroplatys; species Deroplatys truncata. The sequence continues at coordinate 310,809,220 of CM060975.1, read as the reverse complement.
TTTAAGCAAAAGTTTGTCTTGTATTTAACATTTATTTTATCCCAAACTAGTTGAATAATTAAAGTTTTATCTCTACAGTTTATTAATATTCTATTTAAGTGCTTAATTATAAATGATTATTTTTTCAAAAAAAAATGCATCCTATGGAGCAATTTAAAAACACTTAATAATAATAATAATAATAATAATAATAATACCTTGAAACTAATTTAAAAATAAAGCATGAAAGTTGCTGTATTAAAATTCCAAATGAATGAAACTGAAATTGTGGATTAGAGAAATTTTACAGATAGGTATTCTTTGTTAAAAATACGCCTGAATAAAGCTACTGATTATCTAACAGAACTCGTGTTCTTTGAATTCCACTTAGGCATTCAAAATGCATTACATTTATTATTACAGTGTTCTACTAAATTATATACAAAAAATATAAGTTATTCCTTTTGTATTGCCATAATTACAAAACAAAATGATGTGACTTTGTGTGTATCTAAATGTTTAACAACTGCAGCCTTCAACCACAGTAACAATTTTGATCCACGATTATACAATGCAATGATAAAAATTTGATGTGTTATATTAGTGGGTATGTAAATTATTCTTACTATAAGAAAGCTTATTTTTCTATCTACTTCATTTTAATCCAAATAAACCTTTGCAGAAATAGCTACATTATACATTTTGCTATAGATACAAAGAGAACAGCGATAGTCAAATGTTTAACAACTGGACGCTCTATGCTGCCTTAAAATTCCATACTGTTTCCATGACATCGCGAGAAACAGTTGAAAAGAATGACGTGTCATTAATAACGGATATTTCGGAAATGGTTGATGTTACAAAAGGAGTTATTTGGAATAAATTGTGTGTTTTAAAGAGATCTACATTTTTGTGTGGTACGTTTTTTTCTATCACTTAACGTTCATGAGTTATACAAGATTATATAAAATGCTTTTCGAATGAACAGGATTTTACAGGATATTCTTACAAAATTCAAGTTTTACGTTTTATTACACTGTAAACATCTTTAATATATGGTATTTAAAAACAATCGTTAGAGCCATTTTCCAGAAAACCAAAATATCTAAAAATGCTTCATGTAAAGTGTAGTTTGGGATGAGGGATTTTCTTGAAAATCTTCATGTAGCATCTTTAGAAGGCACTGACTCTAAATACCAAGTCTGGTATTTACCCGACGTTTTGTTTTTTAGTTATGCTGTTCAAAGACACAAACACACCTTTATCTAAAAATGTTATTTTTTGGATTCAGGGGCCTCAAAACATGTATTTCCGGTGAAATCGCGGTAAATAATTTTTTGATGGAACGCAATATCTTCTCTACCTACTATATACGTGGTAGATTAAGTAAAAATATTATCAAGAAAGAGTTTACATAACGGAACTTTTTAGTATTCCTTAAATTAATTGTATTAGTGTTATTTTTATGTAACTAGCACCATATTCTTAAACTTAAAAATAGTTGCTAAAGGATTTCTATAACAAAATTGGCTTTCACAATTTAATAATTAATTTTCTGTTTTATTGCCTTAATGGTTACAAATACTAATTTAGTTTATTATTGTTTTATAAAATTACCTTTTCTACATAAATGTATGCTATGTATCTATGCTGTATTTCCCAGCAATAAATGACATTAAAATTTCAAAGAACCGCTCACGCTAGCTGAGAGATTTATCCTTCTCATAACCCAAATAAACAAATTGCTCCCGCTAAACATTTGCACTGGTTCCCACCAGATTGCAGTCCCTATACATTAAACTTTCAAAAGATATAAACTGTTGAGGAAAATAGCAAACAAACGCGAACTAGGGAAACTTTAAGATCAGCGAGTATGACCTCGGAATGTTCAGCTGCTGTCCCGTCGACCTCGTCCCGCCACCTGCTAGACTCCTTGTGGTCGCGAACCCAGGACTCGAGGTTGAAATGTCGCGGTCACTCATATCTGGCGCAGACAAACGCCAGCTGCTTTGTGACTACAGCAACAATGAGACACTCTCACAGGAATCTTGCATTTGCAGCAGTACACCTGTTACATTCACACCACTTTCCCTGCTCATTCCTCTACAAACTATACTTACAAAGGCGTATTATTCTATCTAGTTTATGTTCTCGAGATAAATGTTTGCATTGGTCGTCACTTTTGAAGCCGTACCCTTTGCTTCAATCTCTGCTGTTGATTCTGCTGCCGGCTGCTACAGTGTTTGGCTATGAGATCTTACTCTCAGGACATGCGTGGGCGGTTGTGAAAGAATAACACCAGTTTAAACTGGCTGAGAAATTTAATGGATCTAATATTTGAGCTATTAAAGCGAGTTACCGATTGTTTGAAGATAAAGAATGAAACTGATTACGAATCGTAGCACTTGAAACTATAACAATTGAATTATTGTACCTCCTAACTTCTGCAGTATCACTTTTACGGTTTGAAATAACTCTTTCCCAATAAAAAAACTAGAAGCGTAACTTGCCGTGAGTCGCTAAAATGCTTACCGGCAAAACTCCTCGTTATAGCCGCTAAATCTTACTCACACAAGCGCGTCACTGAGCGCTTAAAATAACACACGAGTAATCACCAGATTAAGTGACTAATTCTCAAGAAAGAGTGTCAGGAATGTATGCACAAAGGTGTGTACGAACGAATGTGTGTCTGATTAAAATTCACGTCCTTATATCACTTTAAGCCCCGCCTACTTTAGAATTACCCCACCAAGTCTCTTCCCCACTTGGGCCAATGCTTAAAAAACCATACGTGTGCGTCTCTTACCTTGTTACTATGCGGTGCCTCCACAAATCGCAGAATTTCATTCCCTTTCTCTTTCACAGAATTCTGTCTACGTGGCTGTTTAAAAGCACTGAACTTATAACCTAACTGCATTCCAGGAACTTTTATACCAACGCGTTCGCTACTTTGGCTGTTGCTAATGACTTTGCTTATCATGACTCGCTAATGACCTTTTCCACGGACGAATCTTTCAACTCAAACGTATTATATTATACATTGATTTAATGTACGCAAATTGTTAAGTGCAATTATTTCCCTATCTAATTATTATTTCTTTATGTAATTGTTTATATCTTCCTGTCAATAACTACGGTATCAGCTGGGACGCTTCTATTAGACACTAGCTGGTTTACCCGACGTTGCACGGTAGCTTTCTAAACTCGAATGACGATATAATGAATTTCATTTACCTCCCCCGTCCCACCTGTCCTTTATGAAACTACAAGACTCTTAAACAAAGAGTTAATTAAAACTTTCAGGACACTATAAAGGACAACATAAAGATACTGAGAAAACACTATGCAAAAGCAACATTGAACAATCACAAACACCACAGTTTGTAATGATTTCTCGTGAATGCAGCTCAGTGACTTTCACGTTGTCACATTCGGGCTGCCTGGTTATAGAGAAAACCTCACTTGGGAAGAAATACTAGCAGTTTAAATAACGTCAATATAATGTTGCTGAGAAAACGCAAGAAAGACAAAGCAAAAGAAGGGTCAAAATTATTATTCAAAGATGAAAAAGAAGAAAATTAAAAACTACAAATTATAAATGCATATCCGAAGTTTATGATCGCAGAATGTATGGATATGAACTTTGACTTATTTATTATTCTTATGTTAGCAATGTTTGAGCACCATAGAGGCTTTTGTGTTATTTTGTATCTATATACAAAAAGTTTCTGATGTGTTACACTCACATGACTTTCTCTACTCTTGTACAAACTATTCTTACAAACGCTTATTCTCCATATGCTTCATGTTAATCGAGATGTTAATCTTATTGCTAATTTTCTTGTAGATGCAAGGGGAATTGCTAGGCTTTAAGCGATAGTCATATATTTTAAGAGCTGGTTGCTATGTAGAGTATTCCATTCTCTTTGAATTACCAGGACAAAAATAATGAATAACGAATATGAGAAAAAGTAAAAGTATTGGAAAATTTAAGGGAATAACAAGCAATATCTCTAAAATGCTTCACTCAACAAAACAAATGTATATGACATAAATTGTGTATTTTAACGCGATCTATATTTTTGTGTAGTAAAATTTTGTCTATCTCTTATGGTTTACCAGTTATGCAAAAGTCGTTCACAATGAAGAATACTTTTGGAGACATTCCCAGAAAACTCGAGATATACATTTCATTTGTCATGAAAATATCTTAAACATATGATATTTTAATCAAAATCGCTAGATCCATTTTGAGAGAATTAAAATTTTCGAAAAATCTTCCATGTAAAGGGTAATCTGGGGTGGGGGGATTTTCTTGAAAACCTTCGTGTCGCATCTCTGGAAGATACTGAACCTAAATACTAAGTTTGGTGTTTATCCGATGTTCGTTTCTGAGTTATGCTGTTCACAGACACACGGACATGTTTCCAAAAATGCTTTTTTTTTGGATTCACGGGGTCTCAAAACATATATTTCCGGTGAAATCTCGTTATCGAATTTTTGGGTGGAATACAATACTTCCCCTACTTACTATACGTAGTAGAGAAAGTAATAATCATATGAAGATAAATAGTAATAATAATAAGTGATATTTAGTCTAGTTTGGTGCTGTTGCTGTTATCACAGTCAGTTCGAAATTCTGTTAATGTTTCAAACCAAGCGATTGTAGCGCCTCTACCGCAAGCAAGGTGGCATATCTATTGTAATTATTGTTTTGACTGTTATTACTCCATGATCAATGTGAGAGAGGAGATGAATAATATGTGAACATGCTGTTCTTCTGTTATTTTGTGAGGCCGTGAAAGCTTAAGTATTTACTATTCTTACATTGCCATCGTACGACCTACAGTTCCTGAGGTTTAAGTTGAAATGTGACAATTTTGACGCTACCTAACCGGTGTAGGAGAGGGGTTGCGTTAATGACGGTCCGAGTGCTGAGAAGTTCTGTCACAGTCACCCTTCATTGCCTAGTCTTCAGTATCAGTTACACTTTTGGCAGTAAAAAAAATAGTTTTATTTAGGGACGCTCTTTAACTGCTCTGGTCCTTAGCGTACCATTCTATATTGGGAGTGAAAGACCGGTAATTTTGCTCAGAGGCCTCTTTATTCAGGCTTGAAGGTCTTTTACGTGCCGTAAATCTACGATACGGGACCACCGGCTTTACTTCCCTTCCGAAGGAAGCCATGCCAAGGATTTTAACGCCCGAAAAAATCCATCGCCCTCCGCCGGGTTTGAACCCGCGACCTTGGGAATTAGAGGCTAGCACGGTACCACTAGTCCACGGAGGACGACACTTTTGGCAATGAAATATGAAAAACATCCTGATATCTTCGGTCGTCCTTGCTTCGTTGGCTTTCGTATTGTTACAAGTGGCGGTTAGTTGTTCCCTTTTAAATTTCATGTTTCAACCTAACCCAGATTTTAAATAGTAAGTTTCACTTGTGAAGGTTTTGACATTGGACACTTAAGGATTATCAACTGTCGTGTGGAATAGAGCGTTATCTCTTTCTACTTTCCGTGTTTCAACTTAAAGCAAATGCACTCTGTATTACGATTATCGTTAACAGAGATGTAGATGGTCTTGCGAGCTTTCGTAGGCCTAACGTAACTTTAAATAATTAATCGCGTGAAATGGGACGAAATTTCGAATTCTAAGCTAGACAAAAATTTTCGCCTTGTGCCGAAGATTACCAGTGCCAAATTTGATTGAAATCGGTACAACGGTGTAGAAGCCTATAAGGAACACACACACACACATATTTGTGTGTGTGTGATGCAGCGACTATGGCCCAAGGTTATCGGGAGGTCGGCGCCGGGCGGTCCGAGTAAACAAGACAACTGCCGCTCGCCAGCGTAAACACCGGGCGCGTTATCCGCAGATAACGAACGTTCTGGAAACTTCTCCCCTCTCTCCTTAAGAAAGTGTATCGAAATAGTTCTAGAACGTCCGAGATCCTTTTGGAAAGATTCCACGGACTATATAAGCGAGCGCTCTCGAGAGAGAGTAAGGCATTGCGAACGATGAGTTAGCTGGTTTGCGTCGGACAGTCAGCGAGCGAGTTGGTGAGCCCGTTTGTGGCGTGATATCACGTGCGATTCTCCAAGCGAGCAGGTGACGCTACTGTGACGTGCAGCGAGTGCTATTGCGGAGCGTCGGATTGTGCAGTTCGTGTGTTCGACTCTCGAGTGAAGTGAACTATCCGGTGGGAAGGGGCTCCGTCACGAAGGAAGTAAAGTGACGGAGAATTGAACTACTGACATTACTGAAGTGAATTCCCTGTGAAATTGAACTAGATAAGAACTTAAAACAGTGACAGTGAGAAGGAATAGAAGTGAAGTTGAAAAACTGGACAAAGTCACACTGGTGTCAGGAGTGGGATAAAACAGTACCATGAGGGCAATGTTTAAGGAATTGTTAAGTGAAATGAAGAGCATGAAAACCGAAATGAAGACAAATGGAGAAAATGAGATCCGAACTCGGCCTTGTCATTGACTCTGTAAGATCTAGATGAAGGCAATAGTGAAAACCCCGAAAGACGACATTATAAGGTAGTTAAAAGACACCTTGTTTTTAAAGTAAGTACCGTTTTAATATTTTGCCACTGCAGTCGCGATCACTTTCTCCATGCATTAGGAAGCCAGACGCAGCTGTGAGCGATCGTCACTGTGTGTTTTTCTGTTATTAAAGTGTTTCGAAATGTTCAAAACAATCGAACGACCGGCAGACTGTGAAGTCAGATCAGTGATTCGTTTTTAAATGCGAGAAATGTTACGCCAGCAAACATTGTGAGGTTTATGGGGAAACAATAATGAGTGATGGAATGGTGAGGAAGTGGGTTAGACCGTTTAACGAAGGTCGTGTAAATGTGCGTGATGAGCCGACCATCTGTGATCACGGATGATTTGGTGCAAGTTGTGGAAGAAAATATTCGCGAGGACAGACGTTTCACCATATCCGTGTTGTCTTCGCATTTTCCACAAGTTTCAAGCCCTATACAACATTGTGACAGAACGCTTAGGATTGTGCTCAAATGGGTGCCCAAAAATCTTACTGATAACCACTAGAACAAGTGATCTGCAGCTGCACTACTTTTCTCACGCGATGTTCTGAGGAAGGCGATTATTTGCTAACGCACATGTTACAGGTGATGAGACAAGGGTGTCTCATATCACTCCTGAATCATAGCAATAGTCCATGGAGTGGAGGCACATAACATCCCCCGTGAAGAAGAAATTCAAACAGACGATATCCTCTTGCAAGATCGTGTACACGGTTTTCTGGACAGACAAGGTGTTCTGCTGGTTGAATTCTTGCGCAGGAATGCGCCAATCAACAAATACGTCTATTGTGAGACAATACGAAATCCCCGTCATGTAATATAGAACAAAAGGTTTTTGGTTCATGACAATGCCCGGCCACACACAGTCAAACAAACTCAAGATCTGATTGCATCATTTGGTTGGGAACAATTCGACCACCCTCCCTATACTCCGGATTTGGCACCAAGAGTTTTTCATATTTTCTTCATCTGATGAAATTCTTTGGTGGAAAACATTTCAACGACGATGATGTTGTGAAACAAGAAGTGCAGACTTGGTTTACATCACAGGCAGCATCATTCTTTGAAGAAGGCATACAAAAGCTTGTTTCCCGTTGCAAGTGCCTGAATAACGACGATGACTATGTAAAGAAATAGTGCGAGGTAATGAATGATAATAAAGTATTTGAAAAAATGTTCCGTTATTTTTAAAAAATGTATTGGTACTTTAAAAACACGCCTCGTGTATATCTGATTTTTATATATTAAGATTTCCTTGAAGGCACAAGAGGGATACAGGAGACTGAAGCGAATGTCAGATGTTTAAGGGTTGCTTTATGCTGGCTTTGAAATTCCATACTCTTTTTATGACATCGTGAAAAACAAACGAATCGTGACAGCACCTCAAAAAATGTGCTGAAAAATTCAAACCAATAACAGCTAATATTTCGGATATGGTTAATGCCACAAAAATATTGTACATCCATTGTACTTTTAAGAGATCTACATCTACGTGTACTAGCTTTTGTAAGTCTCTCACAACTTATCAGTTCTGCAACATTATAAAATTCATTGGGAATGAAGAGCACTCCATAGAAAATTCATTATAAGCATTTTATAAATCGCGTGAGTATGTTAAACATATACTATTTTAATTGGAATTGTTAAACCAAATTGGAAACGGTTCCGTGTGTGTGGTGCGCGCCCGCTTGCCCGCCCTCCTGTGAACAGCACTATCAAAAACAAAAAGTTGGAGGGATACCAAATTACATACTTATGCCAGACACTGATTTAACGCTCCAACATTTTTAATTCCCAAATTACCTTTCACATAGAGAGATTTTTTGTTATTTGTCATCTTCTAAAAGTGGCTCTGATGATTTTGATTGAAGTATAATAAACTTGGGAATATATATGGCAAATTAAATGCATTGTATTGAATTTTCAGTGAAATTCTCTTCCTATCAGCTGAATTTTATATAATTTCGAATAATTGAGAAATCCTTTATAGAATAATAATAATAGTAATAATAATAATAAAATTAAAAAACACAATTTTTTGGTACCATAAACAGTTTTAAAAATTTGCGATTCTTCTTTTTACTTTCTCTACTACGTATAGTAAGTAGAAGTATTGTATTCCACCCAAAAATTCGATACCGAGATTTCACCGGAAATATATGTTTTGAGACCCCCTGAATCCAAAACAAGCATTTTTGGAAACATGTCCGTGTGTGTGTGTGTATGTGTGTGTGTGTGTGTGTGAGTGTGTGTGACTGTGAACAGCATAACTCAGAAACGAACAGTCGGATAAACACCAAACTTGGTATTTAGGTTCAGTATCTTCCAGAGATGCGACACGAAGGTTTTCAAGAAAATCTCTCCACCCCAGATTACCCTTTACATGGAACTTTTTCGAAAATTTTAATGTTCTCAAAAATGCTTTAACGATTTTGATTAAAATATAATATGTTTAAGATATTTTCATGACAAATGAAATGTATATCTCGAATTTTCTGGAAATGCCTCCAAAAGTATTCTTCATTGTGAACGACTTTTGCATAATAGAGATAGACAAAATTTTACTACACAAAAAATGTAGATCGCGTTAAAATACACAATTTATGTCATATACACTTTTGTTGTTGAGTGAACCATTTTCGAGATATTGCTTGTTATTCCCTTAAATTTTCCAATACTTATACTTTTTCTCAAATTCATTATTCAATTTTTTGTCCTGGTAATGCAAAGAAAATGGAATACTCCACATAGCAACCAGCTCTTAAAATATTTGACTATCGCTTAAAGCCTACCAATTCCCCTTGCATCTACAAGAATATTAGCAATAAGATTAACATCTCGATTAACATGAAGCATATGGAGAATAAGCGTTTGTAAAAATAGTTTGTACAAGAGTAGAGAAAGTCATGTGAGGGTAACACATCAGATTTTTTCTTTCCTTCTCCAGAGTTTGTCACCACGACTAAACATTTGAATGCTGTTGTATGTAATTTGAAACAGTCTTGAGTAACGTAACGTGGATCACTTTGACATTGTCATTGATCGTTTGTTGTAAGTGGTCGCAGAAGAGCCTCAACGCGCTGAATCATTTCTTGTGAAATAGCCCGAATAGCCCATTTTAATAGTTCTGGGCGGGATAATCGCTGTTCCTTTGACAAACCCATCTCTTTTTGACTTTGCTGAAGGGCCGCTATATTTTCAGGTGACCAACTATTTTTGTGGGCGAATATGTTTCATATTGACGACCAAACCTGTCCTCCTCCACTGATGTACACACCAGGATATCCTTTTTCTGTTTGAAACACCCTCCCCAAACGCAGTTCACGATAATAGTCCAATAATACTGTTATTACTAACTTATGCTGCCACATCATGAATTGTTATCTCCGACCGGTGAGGGTGTGTGCCGACTACCCCGAATGCCAGCCTCACGCCCACGGCAGAGGCGGACGATCATCCACCGATAAGGGGAGGTGATGTGGCCAGTATCACGCATCCCCCGGGCGGAATGTTGGCTTCCGTGGCCGCGATCGCTCCTCACGATGATGAGTGGTCACCGGTCCTATATCTGGGACTGATAATCCACGCTCCCTGGGTGGGATCGAATCCGGGCGCATTTTGTGAGGAGATCCACGTTCTAACTCACAGTGCCACGGAGCAGGACACTGGCCAACTAATTGCAATTATGTTAGCCTCGTGTCATAAAAACAAATCACATTAGCAAGCTTTGTTGAAAGCAGGCAATCAAATGCGCTATTTCCCGTGGTCAAGCCTGTATACAACGGGTGTGTGAACTTGTCACTGGTAGAGAAAGTTGTGGAGTGTAACAGGCAGATTCTTCTGAATTACAGAATTAAAATCGTTATGACCATCTTTCCCGCACTTACCTCATAACGATGGAAATGAACATTTTTAAGGTGTTAGCCTCCAAAATGTGGTGTTTTATTACAGTTTCACATGTCTGGTTTGGACCAGGTCATTAGTTCAAAATGTTATGCATAGCTTATGATTATAGGGTGGCTAGTAATTATTCTAATTCCAAACTTTTCCATTTTTAGATATGAGAAGAGGAAGATGAGACCTAAGGAATCTTAAATATGGTTTTTTATTAAAAAATTATAGATCTAAATTCTTAATTTTAGTTTAGAATAATTTCTAACCACTTTTTTCGTATAATAAATGTTTAAATGGGTCAACTAATATCAGAGCTGAATTTTGTTTTACCCCACCCATGTGTGCTGTAACGGGCTGCAGTATGTTTCTATGCTCACAATGCGGTGTCGTGAAGCAATGCACAGTTGAATTTGCAATTGTTTAATTGTATTATTCACGGCATTAAAACTGTCTCATGCCGTATATTAAAACGCAAGTAAATGTAACATCTTGTAGTAAATAGGTGATATATTGCATTCCATCCTAAAATTCGATATCGAGATTTCACCGAAAATACATGTTTTGAGGTCCCCTGAATAAATAAGTAAATTAATAAATTTAAAAAAAAATTCTGTCTTACATTCGTAAGAGTTCTCTACACTCTAGCGCTTGGGTATTAGTAGGTATACAATTATTCTTACGGAAGTTTTTTTCCCTATCTTTTTTTTCATTTTAATCGAGATAAAACTTTCCGGAAATAGCTGCACTACACATTTCGTTATCATATAGACTGAATAGCGATAGTCAAATGTTCAACAACTGGACGCTATGTGCTGGCCTTAAAATTCCATACTGTTTCCATGACAACACGAGAAACAATTGAATATCGAAAGGACTTTAAAGGAATGACAAAGTATTGAACAATTAGAACCATTAATAACGAATATCTCGAAAATGGCCGATGCCACAAAAAAGTTATTTGAAATAAATTGTGTGTTTTAAAGAGATCTACATTTTTTGTGCAGAACGTTTTCGTCTATCGCTTAGCGTTTACCAGTTATACAAGATTATACAAGATTTCTTCCAAATACAGTGGACTTTACAGATTATTCCCAGAACATTCAAGATATATATATATATTTTATCTGCCATGTAAATATGTTAATATATGGTATTTTAATCAAAATCGTTATAGCCATTTTTCAGAATATCAAAGATTTAGAAAAATGTAAAGGGTAGTTCGGGGTGGGGGAATTTCTTGAAAATCTTCATGTCGCATCTTTTTAAGGTACTGAACCTAAATACTAAGCTTGGTATTTATCCGACTTTTCGTTTTTGATTATGTTGTTCACACACACACACACACGGACCTTTTTCTAAAAATGTATTTCCGGTGAAATGTCGGTATCGAATTTTTAACTGGAATGTAACACCTTCTCTACCTACATGTTACGTGGTAGAGAAAGTAAAGAAGCAATTGTTGACCACGCGCGCTCTCGTTTGTGTGTGAACATTATAACCCAAAATCAAAAAATTTGGGGCGGCAGGCTCGGACACAGGACTCGAAGATATCACATCCTGATCGGGACATCGGGACCTTCACAAGCCTACCTTTTCTGACAGAGAGGCCTCTCTGAGCACCCGCCACACATCAAACGCCAGGGCAAACATTTCCACAAAGCAAACTTCACCGCCATATGCCTCGCCCGCCGTTCACTCGCCTGATCCTTCCATCTTGAAACACGGTATCGAAATGAAATGCCTAACAACCAGGGTAAACCGCGAAAAAAACAAGGTGAGAGTGACTGGCCCAACCAGAATCAAATCCGGAACCTCCCGAATGCGAGCATCACACTCAGCTATCCTACACCAGGCCATTTCAATGTGGTTGCCCTCTAAAGTCTAGGCATAGCTCCATCATTCTTGCGTAGACCGACTCGCCTCCTGCTACAGCAATTACATGTCGATTCGTGTTCTTTCTTTCTTTCTTCTATTTGTACCCCACCTTTAACTGCAATGTTCATATCGGTGGCCTTTCACCCTTGAAACATTTTGTCTATCGGCAGTGGTGTAAACTCATATACAGGTCTTTGAATTTTTTATTTGTCTTTGGGTTTTATACATTAGATCACACACGCATTAATTCCATCTCCCAGTCAGGAATCGAACCCGGGACCCCTCGCACAGCAGGCAGGTGTTCTAGATTCGTGTATTGTACACCTTAGACTTAATGAAATTCCACTCCAAAGGTGCAGGATCTGTAGATAATTAGCATATTTAAACATCACTGTCCGCAAAGTCATTGTATTTTTGTCGGAGGAGCAGGGAGGCTTAAAATTATATTAAAACAAGAGTAGAATGTAAATAAATACTAAGCCCTATTACTTTCTCTACCACGTATATAGTACGTGGATAAGGTATTGCATTCCACTTAAAAATTCTATAACGAGATTTCATCGGAAATACGTCTTCTGAGACCCCCGAATAAAAAAATAAAAAAGTATTTCTAGAAAAAGATCCGTGCGTGCATGTTTGTCTGTAAACAGCATAACTCAAAAACGAAAAGTACATAAATACCGAACGTATTATAGGTTTATCTTCCAAACATGCGACACGAAGGCTTTCAAGGAAATCCCCCAGCCCAAACACCCTTCACATTGAAATTTTTTGGAAATTTTTGATTTTCTGAAAAAGAGTTCTGCTGATTAAAATACCATATATTAAAGATATTCGTACAGTGGCGGTCGCTAAGGCATTCTATTGGCGGTGCCAAAATATATATAAACAAACCTCTCAAATATATGTTTACCAACTTCGTGCAGTAGCATTGAACCTATTAGGCAAATGACAAGAATTGAATGTACTTCCATTTTAAACCATATACACTCAATATCATTTATTCTGGTCTTATACCAATGGACATCTCCAAATAACATACAACGAAAACAAAAAAGAGCACTGTTTTCCTCACAGCTACAAATCCATTTCTTCTGGTAAATTTTGGGATTCAACCTATGACATCGATTTTTATTTGCAATTGCACATTCAGACTCAGGAGTGGCATACCCAATGTCTTCATTTGATTTTTTTTTTCACGTAGAGTATCTTTGTTAAATGGAGTTTTTATATAATCCACTTACTTTGTTCATGTTTGTAACTTTCACATACAACTGAATATTCACTTAAACAAAACACTCTACCTTGTTTTAGTTAGGTACCTCACTTCATGGTGAACTACAACGTCTCTGGACTGAATTGTTACTACACGGACATACACAGAAATATTTAGCTATTGTTCTGAAAATAGGTGAATGGTGAACACCTTTTTTGCTTTCTCTACTACGTATCATAAGTAGGGGAAGTATTGTATTCCACCCAAAAATTCGATTCCGAGATTTCACCGGAAATATGTTTTGAGACCTCCTGAATACAAAAAAAGCATTTTTGGAAACATGTCCGTGTGTGTGTGTGTGTGTGTGTGTGTGTGTGTGTCTGTGTATGTGTCTGTGAACAGCATAACTCAAAAACGAACAATCGGATAAGCACCAAACTTGGTATTTAGGTTCAGGATCTTCCAGAGATGCGACACGAAGGTTTTCAAGAAAATCCCCCCACCCCAGACTACCCTTTACATGGAAGATTTTTCGAAAATTTTAATTTTCTCAAAAATGGCTCTAACGATTTTGATGAAAATATCATATGTTTAGGGTAATGTCATGAGAAATGAAATGTATATCTCGAATTTTCTGGGAATGTCTCCAAAAGTATTCTTCATTGTGAACGACTTTTGCATAACTGGTAAACCATAAGAGATAGACAAAATGTTACTACACAAAAAATGTAGATCGCGTTAAAATACACAACTTATGTCATATACATTTCTTTTGTTGAGTGAACCGTTTTCGAGATATTGCTTGTTATTTCCTTAAATTTTCCAATACTTATACTTTTTCTCAAATGCGTTATTCATTTTTTTATGTCCTGGACATGCAAAGAGAATGGAATGCGTCACATAGCAACCAGCGTTAAAATATTTGACTATCGCTTAAAAGCTACCATATTCCCCTTGCATCTACAAGAAAATTACCAATAAGATTGACATTTCGATATCTCGATTAACATGAAGCATATGGAGAATAGGCGTTTGTAAAATTAGGTTGTACAAGAGTAGAGAAAGTCATGTGAGTGTAACACATCAGATTTTTTTATGTCCTGGACATGCAAAGAGAGTGGAATGCGTCACATAGCAACCAGCGTTAAAATATTTGACTATCGCTTAAAACCTACCATATTCCCCTTGCACCTACAAGAAAATTAGCAATAAGATTAACATCTCGATTAACATGAAGCATATGGAGAATAAGCGTTTGTAAAAGTAGTTTGTACAAGAGTAGAGAAAGTCATGTGAGTGTAACACATCAGATTTTTTCTCTCTCTCTATCTCTGCGATGAATAATATACCACGTATTCAATCATTACCAATAACCCTGCTGCTCACAAATATTGAAATAATGCCTCTTAGTTTCAAAACCTGACATGTGCAATTATATTTAAAACCACATATTTTTGTTTATAATGATATTTTGGTGCATTATTTATGCATTCGTTTAATTATAAGCTTTACTTTGCATTGCGTCCAAAAGCATTAGCATTAACTTGCAGCAGGATGGTGACACTGCATTAGAGGAAGATTTGAGCGCGAAATATGCATTCTACCGTTGTCGCTGGGTTCTGTGCTTTACTGCGCTCTAGCGGGTGGAACGTAAGCTCCGAGTCAGAACAATCCTGACTCCACCTCTCCCATAAGAACCGTAGAAACGTACACACTAGCCTTATACACAGCGCTTATGAGCGTAGACGGTGTCAATTTGGAATTGGCAGGACCCTCTGTGTTTCTAGAGCCATTTCCGAGATATCCGTTATTAATGGTTCGAATTGTTGAATACTTTCTCATTTTTGAAGTCCTGTCGACATTCAGTTGTTTCTCGCGATGTCATGGAAACAGTATGGAATTTTAGGGCCAGTATATAGCATGTTGTTCTTAAACATTTGGCTATCGCTGTCCCCTTTGTATCCATAACGAAATGTGTAATTTAACTATTTTTGCAACCGTTTATCTGGATTAAAATGAGGTAGATAGAAAAATAAACTTTTGTAAGAATAATTTGTATCCCCACTAATAATCGATAGAGTGTAGAGAACGTCATGTGAATGGATTTTTATAGATGTAGTCCATTCTACGATCTTCCTTTCACTAACCATTCGAATTTATTCTTATGATAGAACTGTCTTTTTTAATGTTATATAAGGATAACATAGGATACGGAGGACAGACTCAGAGCGCATGTGCGAGTAAAGCCCACAGATTCTGGTGCCTTTCTTGAAGCCTCCCTACCATCCCCTTGCCCATCATCACAACTCCTTTTATGTGTCCTGACACACATACACACTCCAAGTTCGCCTCCCTTGTATACTACAATGAGGCGCTGAAACATTCAGGGTTTGTGTTTAATATTCTAGAAACTTTCTTTTGAGTTAACAATATATATGCAACAATTCTTTAACGGTATTTATGGTTCAAATTAAAGGGAAGGCGAGTCGCCACTGGCTTCAAAGTCCTCAGGTTCGAGCTTGTGATAAGAGGGTATAGCGTAGCTCCCTGCACAATCTGCTAGGACTTCGTGTGATGACATCCCGTATCCGACCAATTTCATCTCTCACAGCAGGGGCATATTTAAGGAGGCCCCCCCCCAAAATTTCTTATTTCCTTGTACAGCTGCATTGAAAATAATTTAATAAGCAATCGCAATCGCAAACAGTTTAGCTAAAATCAATCTCAAAAGAATGTAGAGGGCATAGTAAGGCTGAAGGGCAGAGCATCAAAACCTTTTAAGATAGAAAAAGGTGTTAAACAGGGAGATAGTTTAAGCCCATTATTGTTTACAGTATTTTTGGATGAAGTAATGAAAACTTGTAAAATGAGAACAAGCAAGGCACTAGTGGGAATGTGGAATTTAAGACCTATATACTGCCAGACTTTGGCTTATGCACATGATATCGTGCTTATAATAGATTCAGAAAATAAATTACAACAAGCAATAATAGAATGGATAGAAACACTACAGGAAAGGGGGTGACCGTAAATCTTAATAAGAGTAAAGTAATGATGGTACCTAGGACAGAAGACCAGATAAAGGAGATCAAGATAGAAAAAGATGGAAGGCAGTTAGAGTTAGAGCAAGTGGAAGGCTCTGCGTATTTGGGAACAGTGATAAACCAAACGGGTAAAATACAAGAAGAAATAAGAAAGTGTGTAGAGAAAGCTACTAAAGCGTATTATACACTAAGTAAATGTGTTTTTGGGAAAGAAGAAGTAGATAAGAGGACAAAAACTAAAGTATATAAAACAGTTATAGAACCAATACTTATATATGGAAGTGAAAGCTGGATAATAACAAAAGTGAATTAAGCATGGTGAATGCAACGCAAATGAAATGCTTAAGAAGAATAGTCAGAAAGACATGACATGATAGAATAAGGAATGAAAGGATAAGAGATGAACTCAAAGTGCCATCGGTAAACATGAGGATAGAAGAAAGACAGTTTACATGGTATGAACATGTGAAAAAAATGGACGCAGACCGCAAAGTACGCCAATTTTTAGAAGCAAGAGCATTAGGAAGGAATCCGAAAGGAAGACCAAGGATAACCTGGGAAGAAGGGATTAAAAGAGCGGTGGTTAAAAGAAGAAAGACTTGGGATCAGTTTAATAGACTGGTAAAGGATAGGATGGAGTTTAAAAAATGGATCCGAGGCAAACCCTGACACCTCGATAGTGGTAGAACAGGGAAGTTGAAGAAGAAGAATCTCAAAAATGGTCCTTCAAAAGCGGAAACTTTATCTTTTAAAGGATAATTTTTTTAAGACAATCTGGCAAGATGGGAAACTTCAAATATATGACTTGTTTGGTTTCTACTACTTCTGTAGAAAGAACTTTTTCCACTTTAAGACAATAATAAAGACAGATACAACATCTTGCTATCAGTTCACCTTGCTGATGATTTGCTTCGGAAGGGAAGTAAAGCCGGTGGTCCTGTGTCGTAGATTTACGCCACGTAAAAGAACCTTGATAAAGAGGCCTCTGAGCAAAATTACCGTTCTTTCACGCCCAATATAGAATGGGACACTAAGGACCACAGGAGTTAAAGAGGGTCCATAAATAAAACTCAATTTAATTTAATTTTGCTGATGATGAAGTTGTAGATACGTTTGCTAATGTTACAAGAAGACTTGACTTTATATTGTGAACATCTTTGTACTTCCGGAGTGTTTATAAGATTGTAAACTGAAAATATGTTAACACTTGTTAAAACTGTAACATTTACTTTGTAGGAATCAGTACATTCCACACATAAAGTGGAGATTTCTGTCTCAGAACACAAAGAGCATACTTGTATACTTTTTTGAAATAACAACTCTTGACATTTGTGTGTATAGTATATTGTGGCTGTGTCTGATTTGCAAGAGTTCCAAATGTTTAATATCATGCAGATTAGTCATTTTCGAGGCCCCCCCATCCAATATAAAATTCTATTTACGCTCCTGTGCGCTAGCTTGTCTACTATAACTTGGTTGTATTTCTTATTGAAATTCCTAAGTTTTCTATTGAAATGTCGCTGGACCTGACATCACAGCCCATTCCACACAGTCGAGCTCAAATGACTGTTATTTCTTCTTGTGTGGTTTATTCATTATTGATATGAGGAAAGTGTCAAGAGATTTTTCTATCATCCTGTATTAAATTAATAAAACCCTAAATACAAAACTCCTACTTAATATAAAAAAATGCTTCTTATATCTCATCAAGTTTGAAGAATTAATTTATTGCTATTTTTAGCTGAGGTATTTTATGTTTATCTGCCCCATGTATGGGAATCAATTTGAAGAATGAAAATTATTCAAATTGTGCAGTTTGTATATTAAGCCCCACGCTTTGGCGCCAATTTGAAGAAGTATTGTTCTTCAACTTGCAAATAGTAGGTTGCGTAATTATTTGAAGGAGTTTGTCCCACAGTTGTACGCCAATTTGAAGAAGGCAATTTAGCGATGTTTTTGGTTACGTAAATATTACTAAGATTACGTAATGAAAATACACTTTGATGTTGTTTGATTTTTAGGACGCCGAACTTTATAGTGAAGATGATGCTTGTTTTTATGTAATATCATTAAAGTTATTTGCCTCGGCTGCTTTCAGTCACACTATAGAAACACGAGTCCTTGCAGGGTTGTGATAAGACTCAAATTATAAGATGCCACACAATTTACTTTTTAATTTTTTACTTCTTTTTATTTCACTTTATATATGCACATTTTATAAACACAACACTTTATAAAATAAAACTGTGAGCACTTAATACATTTTTGGCGATGAACACAAATTTTATCATTTTTACTTTACAACTGCTGTTTACTACATCTTGCCCGAGACTGATTAGACTCAACTGTAAAAATCTTTAGCGTCGTAAATGCCAGTCTCTTATTGGCTAATTCTAGTCCAATAGAATTTAAGTAGAGTAGATTATCTACTCGTACTCGATATCTACTCTATTCAAACTAAAAATCTTTCTTTACTTTTGATTGGCTAATTCCAAACTGTAAGTGAAATTACATTATTACCGATCTTTTTCATAACCAGTATTTTTAAAACTCCAAACACATTATTGTCACAAAAATTACATTATTGCCTCATTATTAACACCCTAAAACATAGTATTCTGACAGTTTTTGCACCATTAGAGTATATAAACATTTACTTAATATTAATAAATGCGTTTACAATAAAAATAAGTATTTACAATGACTTTACATACAATTTATATAACAATTATATACATATTGTTTTCTAGGTGGGTTGTTATTGAATTTAATTAATAAAAATACAATTAATATCATTTAGGCATTAAAATACCGCCTCAAGTTTCAAAGAACGGGTACTGAAAACCTGAAAGAAATGTAGGAGAAATAATTGCATAGTGAGCAACATCTTAAAATAGCAAAAATGAGAGAAAAGCAAGTTTTAATTTTCACGTGGTATTTATTCATTCACACGCATAGCATTTGAGCATTTGAATGACTAGAAGAGCGAAATAGTTATTTGGCCCTAATTCTACAACTTTTAAGGATTTTTTCATTCAAATTTTCACAAGTTTCCCCCCCCCCCTCCAAATGTTGCCGAAAGTTCTTTGCCGAGATCACCTTGAAAGTTGACCGCGATACTTGAAATCAGATGAGAAGGTTTAGTGCGTATACGGGCATCTCGCCGTGGTAGCTCAAGCAGTAGAACATCGGCACGGAAAGCTATAGATCTGTGATTCGAGTCCCGGCCATGAAATTCAATTATACAGGTCCACTTCAACTGTCCAATTTAGCCCACACACTGCCAATGTGAAAGAAAGTTTATCGAAAGAAGTGAAATATAATTTTTAAAATCTGATACATATTATAGTGTTCATACAAAAAGTGGTGTTTTTATCCACGTTACGGTACTCACAATTTCAGATTAAGTAACACTAGCTTAGTTAAAACATACGGAAACAGTATTCAAAATGTATATTCATCTTTTTCTTTGCATCGCAAGAATTCCATATCACCCAAGCAAAGAGTTTAATATTGCTTTTGAGCACATCAATTTGATAAAGTATAGTATTCTTTAAATAGATAATTTAAATAAATAGAGCTCTCCTGTAAAAGCATGGCCTTTTGTGATCTCAATCATAAATAAACTACAGATGAAGTATTTGGTAGACAGGGATGGGCAGAAAATAACGTAACGGTTACATTGTAACGATCCAATAATGGTTACACAATAAGGGTTACCAAAGTAACTAGTTATGCAATAAGAATAGGATTCAACGCGGAGGGGGACTTAGTACGTCGACCTTTTGTACCTAAGCCTCGGACGGGGCGCCCTGGGAGGGAGGAATGAGGTGAGAGGAGACAGAGGGCAAGGTTCCTACCATTTGCAGAATTAAACTCTCCGAATGGGCACTGGTACAGTCGGCTCCTTTCCCCCCTGTGGGCTCACACATCCCCGGGGGCACCGGAACCCGCCTCCGTTCCGGGGACGAAGGTTTACATAGAGCATCCTTTTTCCCCTGCCATGCACACGCCAAAATCTCCCGCCGACACGTACAACTCTGAAAAAGACCAAGTAGATGTGAAGTGAAATAAGAATGGGGATGAAATGGAGGGAGAGGACCTTTGGGGGATTTAATTATCCTTCCCAGCATTCGCCTAGTGACCCATGAGTCAAGAAGGTCGGTCACGAGAATCGAACCCACGACCTCCCGAATGCGAGCCACATACGTTACCGCCTGAGCCATTCCGCTCGGTAGTTGTACAATAACGGTAACAAGACAACTAGTTATGGCGTTTACGGTTACTCCGGGTTTCATTGTAAGATTCGCTCGTAACTATAGATACAGCACTTAGCCACTAGTTAGCCGTAACATAAGCTTAGAAAATACACCTCCTAAAGTAATGAGACGGTTACTAAGCCTGGGTGACAGTATTCACTGCATGTGCGCAGCATTGGTATCGCCTATCGGGAACCAGTTACCTCAATTCGTTTACAACTTGAGCCATCCTCGCAAGGAGTTGCAAGTACATATTTGTTTATCGTTTCAAATATAGGTCACAGAAAATGGGTCAGTCAACACTCGTACAGAAAAACTGAATGAATTGCATTAAGATGATTATTCACATACGATTATAGGCGCACGAGTTTATAAACATCGCAAATAGATGGGTATGAATAATCATTTAATGCTGTTTAGTAGCAAAATATAATCGGACTGCTAAGCTCAAACATGATACATAAATTTTAACAGTGGTGAATCAACATCCAAAGTTACACAACTTCAACAAGTCTACTCTCTTAGGATTGCTTAAAGAAACGTGAAGTTTCTCCAACTTTCGAGTTCGAAAAGCAACTGCGAAGGTGTGTGTTTTCACTCTTTTGGATTTATCATGGATATTTACGCCTTTAACCTTGCTTGGCAAAGATCTATGAAGGATCGATAAATATACGACAGAGTTAAATCAGTATTCCCCGATTCAAACCTCGAAGTTCAAACGGCTGCCTCATTACCAAAAACACCACATTTTTAAATTGAACATTCTTTATTAATATTGTACAACTGCAAGCTTCCGACCTCGATTTGCATGAATGTAATGGTTTTTTCATTTACTCGCGGCTGTTCCCATCTGAAGTGCTAAGCAGGGTTGCCAGACGGGACAGTCCCGGATTTGTGCTAAATGCCCCGCATCCCGGACAGTTTCTATTCGGGACGTAACTGTCCCGTATTTATTTTTTTGAGTATTTTGAAACATGAAGGGAAAATAAAGATAAACGTTTTCATCTCTGGAGGTAGTAAAACCGATTGATATATTTATTTATACTACAAAAAGTACTTCCTGGTAGTTTTACCCTGTTACAACAGTTGGTAGTATTGGTCTGACCAACTTACAACTCTTATTGACTGCAAATTTGGTCAGCCTGGTGGATATGATGCCTAATAATTAACTGTTGTGCCGCTTACTTTCCCCTTTTGATCCCCCATCGACAATGAAGGGTATTTGTTAGAAACTTGTGAAGTGAACACAACACGTGGTTATTTAGTTGGAAAACAGGAACTAGTGATGGAAATGGAATTTGAAACGCAAAGGCCAACAAGTTAAAATAAATAAATAAATAAATGCTGTGTTTTTCGTAAGGATTGGTAAAACTAAACTGAATTTAGCGATTGGTTAGTACGCAATGGTGACGATAGTTTACAAACCATTTTGTAGATATTGCCATAAGTGTTTCTCAGTTGCACATGGGAGGAGCGAAATGCGCATGTCATTTTGATTTTATATATCTGGCAACCCTGGTGCTAAGAGAGAGGCGCGAATAGCTTAACCAATAGGGAGGAGCGACACGGAAGAATACGCGCGCGCGCGCGCGTGTGTGTTTTGTTGACGAACCTTGTAAGTTTTTACTACTTTTACATTGGTGAATAAATCTGATTCTGTCTTTTGCGATTTGAAACCACTGTTTTTTAGATAAAATATCGATCTCGTACACGTTGTAACGTAGTTACTGCTAATCCTTAAGGCTGGTTCACAACCGCCCGAGAACGATAACGGGAAGCAATGCACCGTACAATATATTGGTTCACAACAGCCCGGTAACGAGAACGTATATCGATCACAAAGTGAAAATCGATTTTGCGCATTGGGATTTCATTTGTTTTTAACTGGCCAATGATATTTTTTCACCTACTTCCAATTTAGCCAACATAACGCGGATTAGCCAACGTCAAAATTCGATAGCATAAACATTATCTAAGTGCATATCCATTACATTTCCGATTCCTATAGTCATATCAAGCTTAATTCCTTTATTTAATGGCATGCATTAAAGTTTTGTTAATTTTCACCGGCTTTTTCTGTTCTTTGTAGCTTTTGCCATTGTTTTTGAGGTAATAGCCAGTTTTGAGTTGCACATAAACAAACTACAAAACACACTTTTACCAGAGGAACCAACGCTCATTGGATTTGCGGTGTCGGGATGAAGTTAGGAAGCACATTTACTACTAATTTCTTCCAGTTTCATGTTTCCAGCTTGCGACTATAGAGAGCACTAGCGGTGTTTCATGTGACGGCCGCCTAGAATAATCTCTAGAGTGAAGAGTCTAATATGCACAATATGGATCTAGTATGTCGTGCCCGGGAACGAGAAAGTTAAAAGTTGGGCAACTCTTCTTTCCCGTTCCCAGGAAGGCTTTCCGTCGACTGTGAACGCTCCCATTTGAATACACGTATTTCAACTTTCTCGTTGGTTGTGAACCAGTCTTTGCTGGTAACCATTAATGTAATATAACCGCGAACGTGATAGCCATGAAAACAAATAGCTTAATCGTTACCGGTAACCGTTAAAGCACTGTAACTGCGACAGCTATAACCATTGCTTATATATCTATAATAGCAATGGTTATAACCGTTGGTACGTGCGCTGCACTCCCGAGAGTTACAGTCTCCACCACGATTACAATGGCGCTGTTCTCTGTCTAGTTCACACATTGAGTAAACACTCTGCTGCTAGATGGCAGCATGGAGCTTTGCTCTCGTCTAATGTTGCCTTGATCCATTATTTCGTACGTATCTACTTAAAAGATCAATACAGCGTTCTCTTAGGTTGTGCCATCACACAAGTACTTGATTTCTTGTAATCATATTATTTTGACATGAGAACAAACCATCAAACATTGTTTGTTTTATAAATAGAATGCACATATTCTCTGCCAGGTTAAGGAAGTATTGCGT
Source organism: Deroplatys truncata (assembly GCA_030765065.1). NCBI lineage: Eukaryota > Metazoa > Arthropoda > Insecta > Mantodea > Mantidae > Deroplatys > Deroplatys truncata. Next base: position 310,785,439 of record CM060975.1, on the reverse strand, counting down.
TCCATCCAATATTCGATGGCCAGATTTTATGCAAAGTGCAAGTTTAGAGATACCTGATCAATCAACCCCTAAAATTTGAAGGTTTTTGTCTGTGGAAGAACAACATAACCCAAAAACGAAATATCAGATAAATAACCAGGGATGAGCCAAGAGAATAGGAAACGGGGACAGATATATCGGGAGATGCTGTGCAGCGGGATCCCTAACGTTTCCAGATTGAACATCCCTGTCCGCCCCTTCTATATCCTGCCTATCCGCACGGACAGGTTCGATGAGAAGTTTTACATGCCAGGAAAGAAAGCTCGGTCCTTATATCACATCCACCGCAAAAGTCGCACACCATCGTTCATCGCGTTTGACCCTGCAACCTTGAAAGATAAAAGGAAATTCGTATACAGTCCATCCCAGTATTTGCCAAACTGAAAAAGCCTCCTCCCCCCCAAAAAGTGAGGCTTAACAGGAATTGAACTGCAGCCACTTGAACCACCCCATTCGGTGAATAAATACCAAATTCAGTATTTTCCAAAGATGCCACATACGATTTTCAAGCAAACCCCCTTAGCTAAAACTATCCTTTACATGGAAAATGCTCTTATTTTTGTTTTCTTAAAAATGCTTAATGATTTTTATTAAAATACCATATGTTTACCACATGTTTCTAGAAAATCTCCCACCGCAAACCACTCTTTATATGGACAAATTTTACTTTCTCTACCACGTACATAGTAGGTAGAGAAAATGTTGCATTCCACCCAAAAATCTGATAATGAGATTTCACGAGAAATAAATGTTTTGAGGGCCCCAGAATTAATTTAAAAAAAAAGTATTTTTAGAAGAAGGTCTGTGTGTGTAAATAACATAACTCAAAAACGAAAAATTGGATAAATACTAAATATGGTATTTAGGTTCAGCACCTTCTAAAGATGCCACATGATTTTCCAGAAAATCCCCTCACCCCAAACTACCTTTTAAATGGAACATTTTTCGCAATTTTTGATTTGAAGTCTTTTTCATTTGGAAGGAACTTTGTGTAACTAGTAAGCGTTAAGTGATAGGCGAAAACATACTACATAAGAAATGTGCGCATGTTTAAAACACACAATTTATTTCAAATAACTTCTTTTGTGGCATCAGCCATTTCCGAGATATCCGAGTTTGATTTGTTCAATATTTGATCATTCTTTAAAGTCCTTTCAACATTCAGTTGTTTCTCACAATTGCATGGAAACAGTATGAAATTTTAAGGCAGTGTGTAACATTCAGTTCTTAAACATTTAACTATCACTGTTCTCTTTGTATCTATAATGAAATGTGTTATGCACTTATTTCTGTAAAGGTTTATTTGAATTAAAATGAAGTAGATAGAAAAATAAGCTTAGTATGAATAGTTTGTACACCCACTAATAAACGATAAAGGATAAAGATAGTCATGTGAATGTAACACATTAATTTTTTTTAAAAAAAATTTCTTAAAAATGCCTCATCGATTCTGGTTAAAATCTTATTTTCATGGCAAATAAAATGTATAAATAAAATCTTGAATTTTCTGGGGATAACCTGTGAAGTCCTCTTCATTCTGAATGAATTTTGCAAAACTGATCCCAAGAGATAAAATCTTACTACACAAAAAAATGTAGATCTCATTATAGCACACAATTTATGTCAAATATGTATGTGTGTGCGTGTGTGTGTGCGCGCGCGCACGTGTTTGAAAATCATTGAGAACATTCCAAGATATGCACTAACTATAATCGCCATATTATAACTTGTCCCTTGAACAGCTCTGGCACCATGTGGCGTGGGTGAAGTGGTGGGAGTGTGCAACCTTTTGCACAAAGAGGAATGGAAGCGCAAAATACTACTTGGCATGCTCAGTTGACGATGCTAACAGTTGATTCATTATTGTACATGACTAAATAAATTGTCTTTTTCACACTGTTAACGAAAGAAGAAATTATAAGTCAATGTTTCTACTGAGAAACCGCTAATGCTATTATCAAAAGCCATATTAATTGCCACTATTATAATAATTATATGCTTAATTATAGCTTGTTTTAATGAAATATGTTACTCACATTTAGATAAGGGACTCATATGTGCTGTCCTATCTTCAGAGCTGGAACTTGTTGATAAGGAGATTACAACTTCATCCACACAGTCTTCCAGTATACCTTCCTTTTCTCAGGTCTACTCTGTTATAATTTTAACATGATGTACCACTCTAGCCCAATCTTCTGGCGTGACCTTTTCAATGCCATTATTGGTGAGCCACTGTACTTCAGAGAGAGTAAACTTCTTGTTTTCTTTTGCCCATGACCTTTAATTTGTGCCCATATTATCTCAATGGGGTTCAGATACGCGTGGTAGGGGAAAGCCTGATGATAATACGTGACCATGCTTTTTTGCCAGTTCATCAATGGGAGTCCGAGGTTTATACATATTCACCAAATTCATCATTTCTTGTTCCTTCAAATCTGACTCTTAGACATATGTTATGATTGGAAATAACGTTATTTTTCAGCCAAGATATAATATCCGCCTTTCTCCATTGACTGGCTCTGGAGCTGTATTTAGTATTTCTGAATGATATAGTGCATTGTCCATTACTATTGTGGATGTGGGTGGAATATTTTTTAGGTTATTTTTTAACCAGTCAGTGAATGTTGCTGCATTCATCTCCTCATGGTAGTCCCCGGCTTTCTTCTAGCAGAACATGAAAAAGCAATTAGGAACAAAGCCTTGTGCACTACCACCATGAAGAATGGTGAGACTTCCCCTCTTCCCTAAAGGTGTTTTGAGATGTGTGGTCGGTTCATCCTTTGGCCAAAGTAGCCCTGCACATTTCATCCAGCCAAATTATCTCCTCATATTCCTCCTTTCTTATTGCAGGCAGGTAATGACATCACCAGGGTATGATGTCAGGTCTCCCCATCAGCACCTTCCATCTTGAAAACGTCTCATAGTGAAATCCCAGATCTTTACTAATAAAACTGAGATGGATTCACTGTCATGAGAGAGATTTGCTTCTTTGGGGGTGAAATGCAGCTTTTTCACTGTGAGATGCTCCTTCCACTCATAGTAGAAATAAATATGGTAGCAAATTGAGTCTTTCTGGAAAGCATCACAATCTGTGATTGTGCTTTTCTATTTTCTGGATTTTCTTGGCATTTCCAGTAGTACATTGGAAGCCCCATCTTCCTTTTCACCCTCATCTTCATCTTTTTTTTTTCTTCTTCTATCCACACAACTGTCTTTGTGCTGATATTCAAAGCAGTGGTAGTTCTTTTCACTACTTTATTAACATTAATCAGTGGACTCCCATTTTGTCTTTATAGCTCAAAGTAATGTCGTAGTTGGTATACCACTTCACGAGCTTGACTATAAATTGCACTGCCTTGTACAAACTTTGCATACTTTTTAATTTTAGGTTGAGTGCTTGATGACCTCTCTTCCTTTTTAAATCAGTCTATGACATGTTTGATAGGGTTGCATTGTTAATGCTGTCAAAAGGAGAAAGAAATAACTAACAGAAATAATGCCATAAAGGAAGCACTATAAAACACTACAACAGAAGTAGCAGCACGGTTATTTTGCATGAAGACACTCTGATGTTTATATTGCACCAAAACTATTAACCATTTGCTAGAACAAAACTATTACAGCAAGGTAACAAAATAGAAACTTTTATTCTCGTGTACTGGCTTCATGAGCTTTGCGTGGTCAGATAGTGGGATGAGGGAAGGCTACATATTATTTGTGAGTAGCATTTCGATAACAGAACCAAATCAATACATACAAAATGCCATAATGAGTCATGCATAAAATGCACTCCATAACAATTTAATTTTCATGTAGTAACAGATAAATGTATTTGTAATCTCTGTAAACTAATTTGTGACAAATACCACATGCTATAATGCACTAAGTGCTCAAAATCAGTGGCAGAACTCAGTGCTGAAAACTACAGCTTCGTTTCATCCTTGTACACTTGTGCATATTTTACTTTATTATTATTTCTAATAACACTTGACTACCGTGTATTATATATTACGTCAAGGCCTTGTCAATTTTTACTTTCTCTACTACGTATAAGTATTACATTCCACCCAAAAATTTGATATCGAGATTTCACCGGAAATACATGTTTTGAGGTGCCCTGAATACCAATTTTTTTTAGAAAAAAGTCTGTGTGTGTCTGTGAACAGCATAACTCAAAAACGAAAAGTCGGATAAATACCAAACTTGGTATTTAGGTTCAATATCTTTCAAAGATGCGACACTCACATTTTCAAGCAAATCCCCTCACCCTTTTGTTGGAAAATTTTGATTTTCTCAAAAATGGTTCTAACGATTTTTATTAAAATATCATATGTATAAGATATTTTCATGACAAATGAAATGTATATGATAAATTTTCTGGGAATGTCCCTAAAAGTGCTCTTCATTCTGAATGACTTTTGCATAACCATAAAAGACAGGCAAATTTTTACTACAGAAAATGTAGATCTCATTAAAATACACAATTTAAGTCATATACTTTTTTTTTGGGTTGAGTGAACCACTTCTGAGCTAGTCCTTGTTATTTCTTTTTCTCAAATGGAAATCCGTTATTATTTTTTTTTTATATCCTGGACATGAAAAGAGAATGGAATGCTCCACATAGCAACCAACTCTTAAAAGATTTGACTATCGCTTTAAGCTTACCGTATTCCCCTTGCACCTACAAGAAAATTAGCAATAAAATAGTTTCTGCAAATGTTTATCTCAATTAATATGAAGCAGATGGAGAAAAAGTATTTGTAAAAATAGTATAAGAGTAGAGAAAGTCATGTGAGTGCAACACATCACACTTTTTATATGTGCTGCATTCCTTCCAGAGTTCACGAGATCAAAACATATACATATTACCATGTACCAGCAATAAGCAATATAAACAATCCATCAACAGTGGCAGTGTTATGTTATGCTGCAGGTTATAAGCAGAGGGGACAAACAGGTGTTGGGTGGTATCGACAGTGATTGGCTGTCACACACACAGCTGCAGTGACATGACTTTCACTTAGCTGTCTCAAAGGACAAGTTATTATATGACGATTATATTACTATATATAGCATAGAACAAAGTTTAATTGTTACCGAACATAGTGGTTGTCATACTTAAACTCTTCTTGTTTTCTCATCTATCTAAATTAATATTATAAAAGTGAGAAAATTTATGTGTGTGCGTGTATGTAGGATAATCTCAGAAACCATTCAACTGATTTTGATAATTCTTCCACCATTGAAAAACCCTATTTTTCTAGATGGTCGCAAGCTATATAATGTTCCCAAACATTTAAAACTGGGGGTAAGGGGGTTCTTTTTCATGTTCATGTCACCAAATTTCAACCCTGTTTCGTTGAGTATGGATATCAGAGGCTAGTTTTGGAGTTTTATTGCAAATATGGTAAACTTTTTTAATAACTTTGAGCCCAAGGGGGGAAATAGGGAGGCTTAAAATGTTTTAAAGTTGAATTATTTTAGAGGGGATGGTTGTATATCGTTCATATCACCATATTTCCCTCATATTTCATTCAAGTTTTATCAAGTAATATTTTTGGTATTTCTTGCCAAAGGAATGGCTAACTTACCAATAGAAATAATAGGGAAAAAGATATAGAAAATAAAATCAGAATGAGGGTGTTATGGAAATTGGTAATTATTTAGGTAGGGTAAAACAAAAATGGATGAGAAAATTATGTATGGAAGAGATATAGGCACAACAGAGGTAGATAGTAGCCAAAGAATTGTAGATATAATGGTTTCAGCAGCGAGATAACCACTGTGTTGAAGCTTGCTGGAACCAAGGATAGGTAGGCAGCAACTCACAGGTTGGGAGTTATTGCATTCAGGATAAAAGAATGTGTAGTGTTAACAAGTAGGTTAAGGGTTAGTAGTAGAGCTGACTGAATGTAATTATACTATGTATATGTATTCTGATAGATATGGTGAAATAAATTATCTTATCTTACTAAAGCTTATTTTTCTATCTACTTCATTTTAATCCAAATAAACCTTTCCAGAAATAGCTACATTACACATTTCATTATAGATACAAAGGGAACAGCGATAGTCAAATGTTTAACAACTGGACGCTATATGCTGGCCTTAAAATTCAATACTGTCTGCATGCAATCACGAGAAACAACAGAATGTTGAGAGGACTTTACAGAATGACCAAGCAATGGACAATTCGAGGCTTTAATAATGGATATCTCGGAAATGGCTTATGCCACAAAATAAGTTATTTGAATTAATTGTGTGTTTAAAGAGATCTACATTTATTGTTAGTGCATTTTCATCTATTGCTTAACATTTACCAGTTATACAAGATTATACAAAATTCCTTCCGAATAATGAGGACTTCAGAGGTTATTCCCAGAAAATATAAGATATGCATTTTATTTGTCATGTAAATATCATTAATACATGGTACTTTAATCAAAATTTGTTAGAGCAATTTTTAAAAACATGCACGCACACACACAGCACACAAAATATTTTTCTAAAAATTCTTTTTTTATTTATTTATTTATTTATTCAGGGGCCTCAAAACACATATTTCTGGTGAAATCTTGGTATCAATTATTTTTGGGTGGAATGCAATACCTTCTCTATCTACTATGTACATGGTAGAGAAAATAAAAAGGTATGTAAACATTTTTGTTCCCTTATTAACCTCTATTACCAGCTGTGCTTATAACATTGTATATTCTTTCACCCAGTATCACTGCTCTTGCTTTTTTAATGCTCTGACTAGATTACACATTTATCATATAAATACTATTTTACTGTTTCTTTTTTCATCTACCGGTCATAGTTAATGTCTGAGAGAATGCAGCTGCAACTGTAAGCAGTATTGCAAAATTAATTCTAAAGGTTTGTCCAGTATATACCTCTGCAAGCTGAAATAAGCACAATACACTGTTCTTCCAGATGAAGTTAAGGTATCAGAAGTGTAGATACTTTAATTTTGCCGTCGCCCGTAGAGCCAGTAACGCAAGTTGCACATTGGTTAGCTATCGACCAGTCGACTGCTAGCACTGGACTCTTGTGACCTCCAAGTTCCAACATTCGAGTCATATTGCCACCAGTGATCTGAAGAAAGAAAAAAAACAACTCATTACCCAATATTATTTTACAAGATATTCCTTCTACTATTTATTTAAAAGATGCTTTCTAATTATGAGATTGCATTATGAAGAAGTATACAGAAATAACTTAACCTTTTCTGATCTGATCTAATTTTGACCAAAATTAGTTTATCAAACTTGGCAGCATATTGCAAGACCCATTCTCTTATAAACCTCTGGTATCCAATCTTAGGTTTATAATGTAGTTGGTTATAGCAATGAAAATCATTGCCTAGGATTTCAATGTCAAAGATTACCTAGGTTGTCAACCTAGCTGTGGTGTTATCAAGTAGAGGTGCAAACCAGTCAGTTAAAAAAATAAATAAATACTGGGTTCCATACAACTGTTCCCAAATAACAGTAAAGTACATCCACAATTATTTACACATTGTAACAGTAAGATACTCTTGATCCACTATTACTTGACTAACTTGGCTTCTTTGGCAACAGGTTATGATTATTCTTTTATGAATATTCCTCAGCAACAAAATGATCCTACCCTCCTTTCTTCTCTCCCATCCTACACTTGCCATGCATTCACAAATTCATAACATACTGTTAACAACAATATACATATGCCATGTTACATCTAAATACTTTTATTACTGCTCACCTAGCTCACATTAAAAGGAGCCCATATCATCACCACCCTCTATTGAAAGTAGGGACAGTTCAAGATCTCACATTATATACATACTTGTATCTGTTGTACTGTGACACAACATACTCTGTATTGTAACTTGAAAGCAGGGACAGTTCAAGATCTCACATTATATACATACTTGTATCTGTTATACTGTGACACAACATACTCTGTATTGTAACTTGAAAGCAGGGACAGTTCAAGATCTCACATTATATACATACTTGTATCTGTTGTACTGTGACACAACATACTCTATTGCAACTGGGAAGCAGGAACAGTTCAAAGGTCTCGCATTATATATATACATACATACATACTTGTAAATGTATTTTAACACAACATATTCTATTGTAACTTGGAAGCAGGGAGAGCCACATCATACACATACTTGTAAATGTTGTATTGTAACACAATGTACTCTCTATTGCAACTTGGAAGCAGGGAGAATTCCAATGTCTCACATCATGTACAGTGGAATCTTGTTAGCACGTTCCTGAATAACACATTTTCCCATGTATTACATTGAATTATAAAAGCTCCAGCACCAAATGTAATAAATAGCATTTGTTTAGTACGTTTTCTCGCTTCCACTTACTATGTTCGAAGTTTGACGTCCTCATTCGCTACTTTGGTCAATCCTTCATCATGGGGTGGAGAATGGCACCAATGACGTGCATGTATGTACATATTTGTGTGATGCAATTTGTATGGGTGGGGATAGAGAATGCTTTAGCTTGGCCTAGTAAACACCAGGATAGTTCCTACTGTTGAGTGTTGATCAAACATACATGGATTGTATTTTAACTGCTCATTTGCAATGGAGAAAAAGAAAGCGTGGCAAATAACCAACAGTGAAAAACTGAAAATCCTTGAAGAAGTAGATCGCAATACAAATAAGAAACTTGTGGATATAGCGCGGAAGTTAAACATGCCGCCATCAGCCTTAAACACAATTGTTAGCAAATATAACTGCTTGAAACTGCTTTTGAAGAAGGAAAAAATGCTAAAAGAAAACGTAATCACCCCTGGCCAGTTTCCAGAATTAGAGGATGTTCTTCTAAAGTGGTTTACTCAAGCAAGAGCTTCAAATGTGCCAACAGATGGTACTGTGGTTCGAGTTCAGCTGACACATTTAGCACAGAAGATGGGACTAGATGATTTCAAAGTATCCAATGGCTGGATTGAAAGATTCAAGAATCAACATGGCCTGGTTTACAGATGGGTGCAAGTCCCCCAGGGGCCTACTACGGTAGGTACGGGATTGGAGCTCCCAGGGTCCAGAACCACACTCTCAATTGGGTTCCTCTAAGAAGTGAGAGAGCTTATACCAAACACCCAATCAAATGTGGTGCACAGGTGTGTTTGACCAACTACTACTTACCTACCTGAACACAGTCTGATGAATACTGCCATGTAGGACGGAGGAGAGGAGTCACAAGGGGTGACTGGGTAATGCGACCAGCCCCTGAGATTACGTAGGACTGTGTTTGTATCCACTAATAAAAGTCAGTCCCGGGGAGGGGCCACTACATGAGCTGTTATTCTCCTGAAGGTGATAGGGTCCCTCTATTTATCAACTAGGAGGTGAGATCCTAAAGTAAGCAAGGTCCAGGTCAGACTCTCAACTAAGCTGGGGTGGCGCTCAGGTTGTGAGCATGCCATCGAAGGCATTTGTAATGGTGGAGGATTTAAGCGCTATGGATCCCAATAAAACATTAAAGATTACTGGAAAAGAAGTAGTTGAGTGTAGTGGTCCTCGCTACTTGGTTATAAATAGAACAGAGGAAGGGAAGAAATTTTCGTTGTGAAACCTTTTATAGTTCAAAAGGATCTCGATAACATTGCTGGTCCTGTTAAATCATGCATCAGGAGTCGCAATGGCACACTCCTGGTTGAAGCAAATCCCAGGCAGCAATTATCTTGAAATCTAACATGCTAGCCAGCTATCCGATACGAGTCGAGAAGCACAAGACTTTGAAATCCTCGCACGGTGTGGTAAACACCCATGTGTTGGACAGCATGTCCAATGAGGAGATTCAAGAAAATTCGGAACAGTAAGGTGTGTCATCAGTGTACATGTTCAGCGAAAGAAAGAGGTGAATTAGTACCTACTCATACCCTGTTCCTTACCTTTGTTCCAGTAGATCTCCCTCAAAGAATTAAGGCAGGGTATGAAGCCATCGAAGTCAGGCCATTCATCCGAATCCACTGAGATGCACTTTAGATACATAAGTGATTTCTGCAACGGTGAATCTACCTGCATTAAATGTGGAGACGTCTCTCACGTTCATTAGCTCCAACATGTGTTAACTGCAGCAGAGAATATCTATCGAGTTCCCAAGATTGTCCCTATTTTACAGAGAAAAGAGCAATCCAAGAGATCTGGGTTAGGGAGAAGGTGTCCTTCTCAGAAGCGCAGAAATTCCTGCGCTTCCACCAACCCTCCTCCTGAAGTCCAGTAGCTATATATAGCTCAGTTGCAGCTAAATCAATACAGAGTCGGAAAATTCGCAACTCAAATCAGCAATATTAACGGGGCCACAATTTAGAAGAGACTCTCGTAGCCATATCACTTCCAAAGCCCACGAAATCAACATCAATCTGACAAGTATGTTACTGACAAGTTCCCTTCAGTAAAGTCACCATCAAGACCATCAACTGGCAAGACCATAACATATAATGTGCCACAGATTAAGTTCAGAACCAGCTAAGAGAGAACCGACTTCCTGAAGGAAAGTGATAGATCTGTACCCAGAACATCTAAGGGGAAACAAAGTCCATGGTCATCTCTTCCGAGATCCTCATCTGGGGAATCTTATGGGAAGGACTCAGATTAGCTATCTTCATTTTCGCTGATCTCTATTTCCAATCGGTTCAAGGTTCTCAAACTGAAGTTTTCAATTGGAAAAGGGCCCTCCCCAATAGAGACGGAGAAGGTGGATACTGCCCACACTGTCAGAACGGCAATGAAAAAGATGCAGGATAAATCTTCCATTAAAGGTGTTAGCCTGACAGCAAAGAAAAAGGGTAAAATACTTTGACCACCACTTTCTTCAACATAGTAGACTATGAGGATTGAGAACTTATCCCATAACAATTACCATGGCCATCCTACAATGGAACATATGTAGAATTAGAACAGAACTTGAACTTTTGCTCAACAAAAATTAACCTTTGGCTGTATGTTTACAAGTGACTAAACTCTGTCTACAAAGCTTTCACATCAGGCAGTATACCCCAGTACGATGTTATCTTACACCTGAAGAGGATATTCCTGCGCACGGGGGCATATGAAGCTCATCAGACATGATATATTCATGGAATCTGTATATATAGTCTGACATCCAGTCAGTTGCTGTATGGATTAAAATGCCATCCATCCGATTTACCATTTGTAACATTTATCTGCCTCCATCAGACAACCTCTTCATTGATTTAGAAGATCTAGATTCCCAGTTACCACCACCTTTTCTTTTGGTACAGTTTGTGTAAATTGTCGTGACAGTCCCCCACCTCTGAAGCATATATGTGCAATAGCACTGACCAGTCCACTTGCATAATAAGAGAGGTGGGGGTCAGTGTTCCACCTGCTGCGAGCTCAAATGCAAGGTAACCTTACACATTTGTTTACAATGCGTCATGTATGTGGCTGTCTCTGAGTTCTGATATCACTTGCTCCCCACCACTACTCCTCATTTCTCCTCTCTTGTGCATATGGACTGTCACATTTCACACAAGCTGTAGGAGACATCAATGTCCCTCACCCACTTTGGGGCTCACCTTGGGCTTGAGCGAGAGGCTAATTAATTGCAGATTTCTTGGACAATTATAACCTACCTCTTCTGAACATCGGAGAACCAACATTTCTTTCAGACTCCTGTGATACTTTTTCACACCTTGATGAAGCAGTTTGTTCACTATACTTAGCAGTTTCCTTACAATAGAATTTCATCTCTGATTTACACTCCAGTGACCACTTTCCATGCCTTATTAGTCTATTAACACCAGATATATTTTCCACACACTTGCCTAGATGGCACTTGGATTAAGCCAACTGGAACCTTTACTCCCAGTTGGCTGTGTTTAATTACAATGAACATGGCTCTGTGGATGTTTTATCAAACATCTCACAGAGATGATTCTTTCTGCTGCTGAGCAATCTATTCCTCGGTTGATTGCCCACCCTTATCAATTTCCGGTCCCTTGGTGGATAGATGAATGCCAAAATGCCATTCATGCTCACAGGCGTGCTGTTAGGATTTTCCAGCATCGCCCTACACAGCATAACCTCATCCAATACAAGAAAATGCATGCCAAGTCTAGACAAGTTATTAAGGATAGCAAAAAGACATCATGGGGCAAGTTTGTAGCTTCATTTAATCAACATTCACCTTCCTCTGTCATATAAGCTAAGGTGTGTGGCTGGAACATCCACCTACATGCCAATCGCCAGTCTTAAAACAGCTGCAGGAGCTGTTGTTGATACATTTGATGTGGCTAACACATTTGGTAGTATCTAGCTCAGATAACTATTCCTGTTCCTTCCTGTTAAGATTCTGGTAGAATCTCAAGGTTTCTGTTTTCATTCAGGAAACCTTGAAGATTACAATTGCCTTTTCAACATAGCAGAGTTAGAACATGCTCTATCATCCTCGTGACTCTCAGCATCAGGACCAGTTGTATCCATATACAAATGTTGCAACAGCTTTCTCCTGAAGGTAAGGCTTTCCTGCTCGAGGTCTATAATCGTGTTTGAGTTGACATCACTTTCCCAGAAAAGTGGCAAGAGGCCACCGTCATACCCATTTTGAAAACTGGAAAGGATCATCATCTTCCATGCAGCTACCATCCTATTTCCCTCACCAGTTGCATTTGCAAGGTGATGGAACGCATGATCAATGGACGGTTCAGAACCTACTGAGCAACACTTAGTGTGGTTTTCAATGACGTGTTCGACAGTGGACCACCTACTGTCATTGACAAAGATCATAAACGGATTCATGAAGGATTGTCAAACTGTTGCAATATTTTTTGACTTTGAGATGGCTTATGATATGTGTTGGCGAACAGGGAACACCTGGAACAACATGGATGATTACCACAGTTCATTCAGGAGTTTATGAAGGAAGCGTTTTCCGAGTAAGGATCGGCTAAGTTTTCTCAAATCTTTTTGTTCAGGTAAACGGAGTACCTCAAAGATTGGTAGTAAGCATTATACTGTTTGCTATAGCAATTAATTCTATTTCAACATATGTTCCTCCAGGAGTATTGTCATGCTTATTCATAGACAACTTTGCCGTCATTTGTACTTCTCAGCGCACAGTGTTTTTGGAATGCCATATGCAGCAATGTCTAGATAATCTTCAAGAATAGAGTTCTAAAAACGGCTTTCATGGCTCAACTGAGAAATCAATCTGCATTAACTTCTGGTACCGTAGCAGACAATTCTACCTTTGCTCCATTTTGGCCCAGATTTACTACCATTCGCAGATTCAACGAGATTCCTGGAGTTGACTTTGGATAGAAAACTTAGCTGGTCATCACATATCACACAGTTGAAAGCGTGGTGACAGTTCTCTGAATATTTTGCGGGTATTAAATGGCAAATCTTGGGGAGCGGATCGGACAATTTTGCTGCAACTGTATCGCACACTGACCCAACCAAAAATACACTATACATTTATTCCTCAGCACAAACATCTGTGCAGAGGAGATTAGACACAGCCTAAATCAGGGCATTCAAGTAGCTATTGGTGCTTTTCCCACTAGCCCAGTTATGAGTCTTTATGCCAAATCAGCAGAACCTCCTCTGTGATATCGGCGTGATGTCATCATAGGAAATTATGACTGTGCTCTTAAATGTATGCCAAAACATCCAAGTTCACTTCTGTTTTCCACACCACACTGGATGAACATTATAGGAATAGTTTCATTAATCCAAGGCCTGCAGATGTTCATTTCTGGGAGCTTCTTAGAAAGCACGACATCCATAGAACCAAAACCCATACATTCGGTTTTCATGATAGCACATCCATTTATAGTGCAGAGCTGTATGCCATATACTGGGCCATTCTGTATGTGTGTCATCGAAAACTGGGTGACTCTCATTTTTAGTGATTCCCTTAGTGCACTTAAAAGCCTTCATGGGCTGTACAACTATCACCCCATTGCTCAGCGAATCGAGGATGCCCTCCTTGATTTATATGTTTCTAGCAATAATGTGGAGTGTGTTTGGATACCTGGTCATGTTGGCTTGCCAGGGAATGAACTGACGGATTTGACAGCTAAGGTGGGGACCACAGAACCCAGTGTTACAATGTCATGTAACGTCAGAACACTTTAGGCTTGTTGTACGGAGAGCGGTGCTATCGTGCTGGCACGAGGAGTGGTTAGCTCTCCACGGAAATAAGCTTAAGAATGATGAAGGATATTCCGATAAACTGGTAACCTCCTCTCGTGTATCTCGTCGTGAGGAGGTGATTTTGGCTTGATTGATTATTGGCCACTGCAATTTTACACACAGTTATCTTTTTAAGGGTGACCCTGCTCCTATATGTCTGCTTTGTAGCAAAGGTCTGTCACGTGTTGCAAGAGCATATTGCTCTAGCACATCTTCGGGACTCTCTGCAACTCCGGCCAGTCTTGCAGAGGTCTTAGCAGATGATAAGCAAGTAGTTGATACGATTTTTAATTTTGCGTCAAAGGTAAATTTCCAAATGCGGATTTAGTCATACTGATATTCTTGTTCTTGTAACATAGTATTGTAACACAGAGTGCTTTCTACTGTAAATCTGAAACAGGGAGAGTTCCAAGGTCCCACAATATATACATGCTTGTAATTGTTCTATTGTAACACAATGCAATCTCTATTGTAAGTTGGAAGGAGCAACAGTTTCAGTGTTTCGCATCATATATACATATACTTGTAACTGTTATATTGTAACACAGCATACTGTTTATTGTAACTTGGAAGCATGGACAGTTTCAAACATAAAATAAGTAAACTGTGTTTTATTTATGGATGCTCTTTAACTACTATGGTCCTTAGCATCCCACTATATATTTGGCATGAAAGTCCGGAAACTTTGCTCAGATGCCTCATTATCAGGTTTGAGGTTCTTTTACGTGCCTTAAATCTACAACACAGGACCACCACCTTTACTTCCTTCCGAAGGAAGCCATGCTAAGAATTTTTATGTCCCAAACAATCCGTCGCCCTCTGCCAGGTTTGAACGCACATCCTTGGGAACCAGAATCAGCACAGTTCCAAGTTCTCACATCATATACATGTAACTGCTATATTGTAACACAGCATCTGTCCATTGTAACTTGAAAGCAGGGACAGTTCCAAGGTCTCACTTAATATACATAATTGTAATTGTTGTATTGTAACACAGTGTACTCCCTTTTGTAACTTGTAAGCAGCGGCAATTCCAATGGTTCACATCATATACATACTTGTAACTGTTCTATTGTAACACAACATACTCTCTATTATGACTTGGAAGCAGGAACAGTTCCAAAGTCTCACAGCATATACATACTTCTTACTCTTTATTGTAACCTAGAAGATGGAACAGTTCCAAAGTCTCACAGCATATACATACTTGTAGCTGTTGTTATATTGTAACACAACATACTCTCTATTATGACTTGGAAGCAGGAACAGTTCCAAAGTCTCACAGCATATACATACTTGTAGCTGTTGTTATATTGTAACACAACATACTCTCTATTATGACTTGGAAGCAGGAACAGTTCCAAAGTCTCACAGCATATACATACTTATTACTCTTTATTGTAACCTAGAAGATGGAACAGTTCCAAAGTCTCACAGCATTTACATACTTTTACTCTTTATTGTAACCTAGAAGATGGGACAGTTCCAAGGTTTCACATCATATACATACTTGTAGCTGTTGTTATATTGTAACACAACGTGTTTTCTATTATGACTTGGAAGCAGGGACAGTTTCAAGGTCACATCATAGACATGTAAACATTAAGAATTAGCCTGTATAATCCCTAAAGGGCCTCTTGACAACAAAGTGGCTCTTCTGGCGATCCTACTTAGCCAGTGCGGGAAAAATCCTCATTCCTCTATTGCTGCTGCTACCAATAGCTTCCACTCATGTCGGTCCTTGGCCTTTGTAGATCAGTTGGTGCCAAAGTTCTAGATTGTCTGTCCATTTTCTCTTCTGTCGTCCCACTTTTCTGTGTCCGATTCTTGGGTCCCAAGCTGTCGTTTTGTGTGTCCATCCTCATGACATGGTCTTCTCACTTCCATTCGGTATGAATGGCTAATGTTCTTATGACTTTGATGCCTGTCATCTTTCTCAGGTCTTCATTGCGAATTCTATCCTGAAGACTGACACCAAGAAACTTTCTCTCCATTTTCCTTTGACACCTTTGCAACAGTTTTATTTCTCTGCCTGTTAAGGACCAATTTGAGCTCCATACAGTAGGAGAGGTAGAATGCTGCTGTCCATTATGTCTTTCTTTAGTTTAATGTTATGGCCTTGTTTAAGAATAAATTTCAAACCTAGAATTTGGACTAAGTTGTTGAACCGCATATTTGGACTTCTTTGTGGGTAGCATTACTGAATGACATTAATTGGCCCAGATAGGCGTATTTGTTGACGTACTGAGGTTCTTCGTTGTTCACTTTGAGAATTTGCTCCGTACTATTTGTCATTAGTTTTGTTATGGAGGTTCAATTCCAGTCCTGCTTCTTTGCTCTGCTGACATGTTCCTGTAGCTTCATCTCCATCTTCTGCAGATGTTGCAAACAGGATGAGGATGATGATGATGATGATGATGATGATGATGATGATGATGATGATGTCTGCAAACCTTAGGTCCTGAAGTTTCTTCCCATCAACTTGGATTCCCACTTCATTCTCATATTCCGAAAGATATCTTCTAACAGATTAATAAGCAGACAAGGAGATATGGGGTCTCCTTGTCTGACTCCCCTTTCCAGTTGAAAATTGCTGCCTTCTTTCTCCAGTTGGATCTTAGTTTTCATGTTTGAAAATAACTTGGTGAGTATCCTCATGTATTTTTCTTTTAATCCTTGGATTTACAGGACCATCAAAACTGAAATATGCTCTAAAGAATCAAGGGTTTTGTAAAATCTATGAAA
This sequence comes from Deroplatys truncata, assembly GCA_030765065.1. Classification (NCBI taxonomy): domain Eukaryota; kingdom Metazoa; phylum Arthropoda; class Insecta; order Mantodea; family Mantidae; genus Deroplatys; species Deroplatys truncata. Next base: position 310,768,476 of record CM060975.1, on the reverse strand, counting down.
GCCAAATATAGTTCCAGATTAAATTCATGTCTTTTTCTATGACTTGGGATACAGTTTGTAGACAATCTATAGCTGAGAAGCCAGCACAGAATCCTGCTTGTTCTACAGGTTGATTCTCATTCAAGCATTCATTTATTTTCTTTGTTATTACAGTCAAAAAAGCTTGCATAAAGTTCACATTAAGTTGATTACACGATAATTATTCATGTCATCCTTTGATCCCTTATTATGTACTAGTATGATGTTGTTGGTTCACCATGATTCTGCAATTTCTTTTGTCAGGAGGATTTTATTAAAACAGTCTCAATACTTCCACTAGTTCATCTTCTCCAGCTTTGAGATATTTGATTAAGATTCTGTCATCGCCTGGTGATTTCTTCAGGTCTCTTATAGCTTTCCTCACTTCACTTCTGTGTAACTCTGAACAGAAGATCTTAATTAGGGTCCAGGTACAAATTAGATAGATTGGAAATACAGCTTTGGTGCTGTAAACAAATGAAATTTTGGTCTAGTAAATTCTTTTAGGCACCCATGTAACTACCTTGTCTCTTTTGATGCAGTTCTTGAGGCTTGACTAAAGAAAATGTTGCCTTACTTAGAAAGCACTCTTAACAGATGTCTAAATTGCAGAACAAAACTTTTAACTCTAGCTTGGTTCATTAGTTTGTTGCTAAGCAATGACTCTCCTTTATACAAATACCCAGTTTCCAGAGACTCCTAAATCCAGAAAGTTCTGAAAGGAACATTTTAGCCTTAGTTCAAGCAGCTATAATGTCATTCTTCTTGCCAAGCAACCTGGTACCGCAACAATGGGCCCAACTGGGTGGCAGCCTCTTTGTTGAGTACCAACTTCAATATGGTGTTGCTTGGCATACCCCCACTCCCAATATGATGCAACTCGCAGCACAAACAAGAGAGGTGCTGTAATCACTGCCACAACACTCAATCTTTGTTATGCAAAAAACTGAAACTTTCCCAAAAAAATAAAATTTTGAAAAAGCAGAATTTCATCTAAAATGGTAAGATTGCATAAAACATGAAACTTTGCATATAATAAAATTTTCATCTAGGAGAGCTTAAAACAAAACTTATTTGCTTTATATGCATTTAAGCATATTTTGCAAATTCGTCATTCGTGAAAACTAGATGTCCCTGATAATATGTTACTATAGTCATAGTTAAAATAAGAAAATATAAAATATGAAAATTTTAAACTTGCAGAAATACATATATTATCTCTCTTCTTTGTTGTTGCCCAGTGCATTTACATGGATTCACCTCTATGCAAACGTGAATGAAACTGGAAATGAATGCTGATAATGGCCTGTCTGAAAATCACGTGACTATACTGCCATTTACATTAATCAAATTTGGGCAGATTTTACTTCAGTTTAAATAAATTCATTATAAATAACAAACAGAGACAGAAACTAACCTGATATATGTTACCTCCTGAGTTTCCACAAGTCAGAACATGGGATCCAGTAGAATCAAATGTGAAAAGTTGTCCATATGGAGCTGCTATTCCTTGAAGATGCATAGAATCTTGTAGCTGTCCCTCCCAGAGACCCTGCCCACTTTGGTTCAAACTTCGCTGACACAGCTGCAAACATTCCCAGGTTTATTTATTTGTGTATACAAAATGTCCCAATAACCTGACAGCTCTAAGAAGAAATTAACAAAGTCATGTTAATAGTACCATTGATAATTAAATTGTTGACAAAAGCACATAAGTCTCAGTCTTTACTGAAGAGTCATCATTTACCTTTCCATCTTCACCAAGTGTATAACATGCAGTGAAGTCTGATGTTAGCTGAATCTCCAACGTAGAGCCCTGATGTGCTGTCCAAGAATCAATACATTCACTTCTGCGGAGATCAAAGATACGGACCACACCATCACTACAACCAGCAACCAGCAATTGTCCATTGTGGTTGAATGTACAGCAGTTTGCTATTACACCAGACTGACTGGCATCCAAAGTCAAGACTCTCTACAACACAAAATGTTTCCATTAAAAATAATGTTTTCACTCATTACTACAAGTATTAGCTGAAAATGAGCACTAAAGCCCCTCTGTTGCAGTAGAAAACCAATTGTTGGCACAGTGCTATTTAGAAAGGTAGAATCAGACTGAAAAATTCAATGCTATAGCCGGCATTTGAACCATGGATCTTCAGCTTTCTGTGCTGCTATGCTCTATTAGTTACAAAAATATCCTGTCTCCAAAACAGAGCTGGTGTTCTTCATGGAAGAATATGGGTGCCATTCTTATACCTAATATACACCCATGATGATGACAATCTAACCATATCACAATTTGCAGACAATATTCCTGTTCTAAGCAAAGTACACAGAAATCATTGGCTGATAACCTCCAGTCACTTGTTAACTTGTTGGATGCCTGTTGCAAGAAAGGAAAATTAAAATGAATCTGCGCAACTCTAAGGTAGTCCAGTTCACTTTAAAAAACTAAAAAACAAGATCACAAAATTACTTTTGAGGACAAACATATTCCCACAGAAAAATCCACTTCATATCTCGGACTCGCCAGGGGCCTACTACAGTAGGTATGGGATTGGCGTTCCCAGGGTCCTGAGCCATACTCAATTGGGTTCCTCGAAGAGGAAAGAGTTCTTATGCCAAATGCCCGATTAACTTTGGTCCACAAGTATGTTTGACCAACTATTAATTACCTCCCTGAACACAATCTGATGGATACCACTGTGTGGGATGGAGGAGGGGAGTCGCAAGACTGACTGGGTAACGCGTAACTCCCAGCCCCTGAGTATCATGTAGGACTGTGTTAGCATCCACTGATAAAGGTCAGTTTCAGGGAGAGGCCATTACATGAGTTGTTACACTCCTGAAGGCAATTAGGTTCCTCTCTCTATAAATTGGGAGATGAGTCCCTAAGGTGAGCAAGGTCCAGTCCAGGGCTCTCACCTAAACTGGGGTGGCGCCCAGGATGTGAGCATGCCATCAGAGATATTTGTAATGGTGGAGGATTAAATCACTATGGGTACAAAAAAATCAAAAAAAGCAATACAAGTAAATGGAAAAGAAGTACTCAAGTCTAGCGGTCCTCACTACTTAGTTATTGCAAAAACTGATTGACGAAAGAAATTTTATATGGTGAATCATTTATCATTCAAAAGTGTCTGTATAACATTGCTGGTCCAGTTAAATCATGTATACGATCTCGCAATGGCACACTCGTGATTGAAGCACATTCAGCATCCCAGGCAGCTAGAACACTGACAGTAAAAATGTTAGCCAGCTACCCTATATGAGTTGAAATGCACAAGACCTTGAACTCCTCATCACGCAGTGTGGTAAACACCTGTGCATTGAATGGTATGTCCAACAAGGAGATTCAAGAAAATATTGAACAGCAAGGTGTGACATAGGTATACTGTTCAGCAGAAAGAAAGAGGTGAATTCGAACCCTGTTTTTCACCTTCGTTAGGGTAGATCTCCCACAAAGGATTAAGGCAGGGTATGAAGTCACTAAACTTAGGCCATATATCCTGAACTTGCTGAGATGCTATAAGTGTTAGCACTTTGGGCACATTAGTATTTTTACTTTCTCTACTACGTATAGTAAGTATTGTATTCCACTCAAAAATTTGATAGCTAGATTTAACCGGAAATATATGTTTTGAGACCCTCTGAATCCAAAAAAAGCATTTTTGGAAAAATGTCTGTGTGTGTGTCCGTGAACAGCATAACTCAGAAACGAACAGTCGGATAAACACCAAACTTGGTATTTAGGTTCAGTATCTTCCAGAGATGCGACACAAAGGTTTTCAAGAAAATCCCCCCACCCCAGATTACCCTTTACATGGAACATTTTTCGAAAATTTTAATTTTCTCAAAAATGGCTGTAATGATTTTGATTAAAATACCATATGTTTAAGATATTTTCATGACAAATGAAATGTATATCTCGAATTCTCTGGGAATGTCTCCAAAAGTATTCATTATGAATGACTTTTGTATAACTGGTAAACCATAAGAGGTTGACAAAATTTTACTACACAAAAAATGTAGATTGCGTTAAAATACACAATTTATGTCATATACATTTTTTTTGTTCGGTGAACCATTTTTGAGATATTGCTTGTTATTCCCTTAAATTTTCCAATACTTATACTTTTTCTCAAATTCGTTATTCATTTTTTTTTGTCCTGGTAATGCAAAGAGAATGGAATACTCCACATAGCAACCAGCTTTTAAAATATTTGACTATCGCTTAAAGCCTAGCAATTCCCCTTGCATCTACAAGAAAATTAGCAATAAGATTAACATCTCGATAAACATGAAGCATATGGAGAATAAGAGTTTGTAAAAATAGTTTGTACAAGAGTAGAGAAAGTCATGTGAATGTAACACATCAGATTTTTTATAACATGAATCTACCTGCATTAACTATGGAGACATCTCTCACAAGGAGCACGTACTTCAGCTGCAATGTAAGTTAATTGCAGTGGTGATCACCCATCCAGTTCCCAAGAATGCCCCCGTTTTATGGAGGAAAGGGTGATCCAGGAGATCCAAGTTAGGGAGGTTTCCTTCTCAGAAGCCTGGAAACTTCTGTGCATCTCCTAACCCTCTATCCCTAAATCTGGTGCCTATAGCTCAGTTGCAGCTAAACCAGTAGAGTCGAGAAATTGCAACTCAGACCAGTGATATTAATGGGGCCATCATTTCAGAAAGGATTATCGTAGCTAGAATACAGCCTAAGCCTTTAAAATCAACACCAGTGACAGCATCAACATCTGCGAAGCACGTTACTGAAAAGATCACATCAGTAAAATCACCAGCAAAACCATCAACCTCAACCCATATGACTGGCAAGTTGTTAACATATAATGCATCACTTATAAAATTTAGAACCAGCTCTGACAGAACCGACTTCCTTAAAGTAAGTGAAAAGTCTGCACATAGAACATCAAAGGGTAAAAAATGTCCATGAGCATCTCCTCAGATCCTCTTCTGAGGAACCTTCCAGGAAGGACTCAGATTGGCGATGTACATCTTTGCTGGTCTCAACTTTTCCAACAGTGAAAAAGAGGCAAGATAAATCCTCTGTTAAAGGTGTTAGCCCGACACCAAAGAAAAAGGTTAAATTGATTTGACCACCACCTACCTCAACATAGTGTATTCTTATGACTGAGATCTTATCCCAGGATAATTACATAGCTATTCTACAATGGAACAACACTGTTGTCCTCCGTGGTGTAGTAGTTACCATACTAGCCTCTAGTTCCCAAGGTTGTGGGTTCAAACCTGCCAGAGGGCGATGGATTTTTTTCAGGTGTAAAAATCCTTAGTATGGCTTCCTTCAGAAGGAAAGTAAAGCCGGTGGTCCTGTGTCATAGATTTATGGCATGTAAAGAACATCAAGCCTGATAAAGAGGCTTCTGAGCAAAATTTCTTATTTCATACCCGATATAGAATGGGACGTTAAAGACCACAGCAGTTAAAGAGCGTCCATAAATAAAACTTAATTTTGTTTTACAACGGAACATACATGGAATTAGAACACAACGACCAGAGCTTGAACTTTTGCTTAACAAGAATAAGCCTATGGTCGTATGTTTGCAAGAGACTAAGCTCCATCCACAAGATAGCTATCAAATCAGACAGCATACCTCAGTACAGTGTGATATTACACCAGAAGAGGGTATTCCTGCGTACAGGGGCACTATGATGCTCATCAGAGATGATATATTTATGGAATCTGTATCCATACAGTCTGGCATCCAGTCAGTCGCTGTAAGGATTAAACTACCATCCATCCGATTTAACATTTGTAATATTTATCTGCCTCCATTGATGACCTCTCGCTCACTAGTTAGAAGATCTAGTTTCCCAGTTACCGACACCTTTTCTGTTGGTGGGAGATGCCCAATGGCCATCACCCTCTTTGGGGCTCACCTCGGGCTTGCGTGAGAGGCAAATTAATTGTCAATTTCTTGGACAATTATAACCTAGCTCTTCTGAAGACCAGAGAGCCTATATTTCTTTCAGACTGCTTTAGTACTTTTTAACGCTTTAATATAGCCGTTTGTTGCTATGGTTAGCAATTTCTTTACAATGGAATGTCATCTCTGATTTACACTCTAATGACCACTTCCCAATGTCCTATTAGTCTCTTAACACAAGATATATATGTTCCACCTTTTGCCTATATGGTGCTTAGATCAAGCCAATTGGAACCTTTATACTCAGTTGGCTGTGTTTAATTACAATGAGCACAACTCTGTGAATATTTTAGTCAAATATTTCACAGAGACAATTCTTTCTGCTAATGAGTAATCTATTCCTCAGTTGACTGCCCATCCCAATTAATTTGCCATCCCTTGGTGGAAGATGAATGCCAAAATGCCATTCATACTTGCAGGCATGCTCTTAGGGTTTTCCAGCGTCATCCTACACTGGCTAACCACATCCAATACAAGAAAATGTGTGCCAGTATAGAAAAGTTATTAAAGATAGCAAAAAGACATCATGGAGCAAGTCTGTAGCTTCATTTAATCAACATACCTTTCTCTGTCATATGGGATAAGTTAAGGCATGTGGCCAGAAAATCAAACCACATGCCAATCGTTGGTCCTTAAACATCTGCAGGAGCTGTTGTTGATACATTTGAGGTGACTAACACATTTGGCAGTGCCATGTTTCGACCTCAGTTAACTTTTCGCCCGAGTTCCTTCCAGTGAAGACTCTGGTGGAATCTCAGGGTGTCTTGTTTCATTCTGGAAACGTTAAAGATTGCAATCACCTTTTCACTATGGCAGAGTTAAAACATGCTCTTTCATGTTCACAGTTTTCGATGACGCTGTTCAACAATGAACCACCTTGTGTCATTATAAATGTAGATGATGAATGGATTCATGAAGAATTGTGAAACCATTGTAATATTTTTTGACCTTGAGAAGGCTTATGATACGTGTTGGCAAGCAGGGATACTACACGTATACCACTGTTCATTCAGGAGTTTACGAAGGACTGCATTTTCCCAGTAAGGATCGGCTTGGTTTTTTCGAACCTTTTTGTTCAGGAGAACGAAGTGCCTCAGGGACAAGTACTAATCATTACACTGTTTGCTATAGCAATTAATTCAATCTTGAAATGTGTTCCTCCAAGGTTATCATTATGTTTATTCATAGATAACTTTGCTGTCTATTGCAACTCTAAGCGTACACTGTTTTTGGAACACAGTATGCAGCAATGTTTACACAATCTTCATGAATAGTTCTAAAAATGGCTTTCTTTTCTCAACTGAGAGGTCAATCTGTGTTAACTTCTGGCGCCATAGGAGATAGTTACTACCTTCACTCTGATCAGACCCAGATTCATTTCCATTTGCAGATGAGACGAGATTCCTGGGTTTAAATTTTAAAATAGAGAGTTGAGGGTTGTTACACTACATCACTATAATAGTGTAACAACCCTCAACTCTCTATTTTAAATTATGACACATCACTGTTACTAGCTTCTAAATCTTCAAAATTATTCAAGAGATTCCTGGGTTTCATTTTTGATAGGAAACTTAGCTGGCCATCACATATAGCACAGTTGTAAGTATGATGTGACTGTTCTCTGAACATCTTGTGGGTAATAAATGGCAAATCTTGGGGAGCAATCATATAGTTTTGCTGCGAGTGCATCGCGTACTGATCCAATCCAAAATAGACTATGAGTGTATCATTGATTCCTCAGCACGACCAACTGTGCTGAGAAGATTAGACACAGTCCATAATCGGGGCATTCGAATGGCTATCGGTGCTTTCCCAATTAGCCCAGTTATGAGTTTCTACGCTGAATCGGCAGAACCTCTTCTTCAGTATAACTATTATGGCTGTGCGCTTAAATGTATGCCAATACATCCAACATAGCTTCTTTTTTCCACACCACACTGGATGAACATTACAGGAACAGCTCCATTAATCCAAGGCCTGCAGGTTTTCGTTTCCAGGATCTTCTTAGAAAACACAATATTAAAATGCGTAGCATGTTTCCTAAGGGAAAGAGGGTGTTCCCCCCTGGGTTACATGCAGCATCTCACATAAATCTTGGGATAACGGCATACCAGAAGTCTACAATGCCTATGTTTAGTATCTTCACTTGTTTTTTTAGAGTTTTTGTCAGGTTACAATGAACAATTTTGATCTATACCAATGGACTTGAGTGCTTCAACGGTGTTGAATGTGCATATGTTTATGGAACTTCTTATCTTTCAGTTAAAATATCTGCTTTGCAAGATTAACAATGCTCACACTAATATAATGAGGACAGCCACTGGGCTGCAACCTCGCACATGTGTCATGTATGGGGTTAAATGAAAAGTAATGCCTTCACCTTCAGAACTAGGGTTTCAATGGGAATATTTTAATAAATTAAATGCAAAATAATCCTTGGAATGTGTTGTTTAATTACATATATTAACTTTTCCACATAATCACCAGACAAATGGATATACTTCAGTCAACGATGAACAAGTTTTCTGAAAACATCACGGAAGAAGTCAACACATTGTTTCTGCATCCAGCCTCTCACAACTCTCTCAACTTCTTCATCACATGCATAGTGATGTCCCTACAGATCTTCTTTCATTATTGGCAAAAGATGAAAGTCGGACAGCGCCAAATCTGGATTGTATGGAGGATGCTGTACGGTGGTGAGCTTCAGTCTCTGAAGTTTTGCTGTGGTGGCATGTGAAGTGTGAGGTCTGACATTGTTGTGCTGCAGGAAAGCATTTACCTTTTCCTTTCGGAACTTTGTCAGTCGTTTAAAAGTTTGCAGTGTTGTGATGTAATGCTCTGGATTGTTGTTCCATGTTCAAGGAAATCAACATGGATGACACTGTCTGATCCCAAAACATGGTTTGCCATGTCAAGCAAGTCAGATGTTCCTGCCACACCATTTTTAAACCTACTGGCCCAGTGATGCACAGTGCTCACATTAACACAGTCACCATAAATGGCTTGCATTCTAGAATTCAATGACAGGACATTGCCTAACTCGCATTGACTGACCATCCTCGCAGAGTTCCATTCTGTAACAACACAGCTGTTCATTGATAAGGTTTCCTGCCAACTGGAGCTGTAGAGGAGACTACTGAGCAGTTCAGTATTCGCCACATACCAGTGCTGCCATCTGCTGAGGAGTTACAAAGGTGAAAGCATTACTTTTCATTCAACCCTCGTATATATTTGTGTTATACTTTTCTTGTAGAATTGTATTATACTCAATGTATAATAAAATTTACTAAAAAAACAAAAAACACAGGCTAGTTAATAATAACCTATGAATCAAAACCAGAATGGGAAGCAAAACAACATGTAAGATTCTGATTCATAATACACTGAGAATAAGAATGGGAAAACATATTGATAGCAAAGTCAATTTTGCGCATTGGGACGTCATTTGTTGTTACTGACCAATGATGTTTTCTCACTGGCTTGCAATTCACTCCACATAATGCACATTAGCCAACATCAAAATCTGATAGAGTAAACATTTTTTTTTTTTTTTTTTTTAAATAGAGAGTTGAGGGTTGTTACACTACATCACTATGCTATTCTTACTTGAATGTGTTTCGGGAGACGGCTTGTTCCCATCGTCAGCATTTTCTCTCAACAGGTTGGTTGAGAGAAAATGCTGACGATGGGAACAAGCCGTCTCCCGAAACGCGTTCAAGTAAGAATAGCATAGTGATGTAGTGTAACAACCCTCAACTCTCTATTTTAAAAATTATGATACATCACTGTTACCAGCTTCTAAATCTTCAAAATTAGTAAACATTTTCTAGGTTCTGCACCATGGCAAAGTGGTTTGGAGCATGGAGCTCCAATTCCTAGTCATCAAATGTGAGAGAGTTTGATCCATAAATGGGAGGGCAGATTTTTGGGCCCATGTATAGAAGCAGTGCCCAATCAGCAAGGCAAAGCATTTGAGGAGCTACAATAGGTAGTGGTCTGTAGGTTACAACAGTCAATGTTCCAGCTGGAAAGAAGAACAGTGCTGACCACATTCCATATTGGCTGGATGATCGTCTACTTGTGTCTTTTCTTGCATATGTAGAAGTAATGTCAGCAACCGACTTCTCTAAATTCACCATTTTCAATTTCTTTAGCGAAAGTATCTTACAAAGCATCAAACTTCCAACATAATATACGAAATCCTAGGAAGGTCAAAAATGCTAAAAGGAAGTAATATATTTATAAACAAAGACGTAACCTTGAGAATAATGGCATGGGAGATGTTTGGAGGAAAAGAGATGCAAATCACAAAGGTTTTTGGAAGAGTATTAGAAGAAGATTTGAGGACATCGAGATACAACAATTATTTAGTCAGATAACTGAGAAGAGATCTTTGATTTTTTATGTTAACATAAAAAAAACATTGGGAAAGAGAGAAATATGTAGACAACACAAATAAAGAAGAAAGAGGAGGTATAGCATGGTTAACTACAGGAATATGGAGGCTAAAAGGGAAGCAAAATGGCTATGCACAAGGTGAATGTCCATTATGCAGGGAAAGTGAAGATATACAACATATTATATTTGAATACAAAGAAACAGAGATTTGGAGAAAAGAAAGTTTATGGTATGGAATGAATAGGAATAAAGATATACATACAATTCTAGATAAAAACTGTAAAAATATGTGTAAATACTTAATGAAAGTAAAAAATAAATGCATATGGATGGTTAAAAGAGGAAAAATAATGTAAATAAAAATAAATATAAGAACTACTAAATGTATCAACATGTAACTGTAATTTACAATGACTGCTCATCTTAGTGGTCAGGGCCAAATAGAGAAGGCAGTCTAAATATGTAATAACTTAGTGCTCATATAAATAATAATAATAATAATAATAATAATAATTATTATTATTATTATTATTATTATTATTATTATTATTATTATTATTATTATTATTATTATTATTACAAAGCAACATTCCTTTATTCAGCACATTAAAGTTATTTGTTATTCTTTATTATTCCCTGTTAATTTCTAGCACTGTTTGCTGTTTGTAGGTTTTGCTATTGTCTTTTGAGGCAATGCCCATTATCGGTTGCATACAAGCAAATTTGGATATAAGCTGGAATTTCCTCTGGCTTCATCTTCCCAGTTTACGACTAGAAAGAGCACTGGCACCTTAAATAATTTCTACAGTGAAGAGTCTCTAATATGCACAATATGGATCTAATACGCTGTTCCTGGAAACGAAAGTTAGCACTTGGCCAAGTATTCTTTCCCATTCCAGGGACATGGAAAAGTCTTCCATTAAATTGTAATATATGTATTTTAACTTTGTTGTTCTCATTTTAGTATGCATTTCCTGCTACGTGAAACAACCTTAAAACCCTATAGATGTAGGAAGACTCATAAAATGCAAACTACATGCTGATGTTATTTAAATTATGGTATTATTTAAATGATCAAAGAGCAAGAGAATGTGCTACCCTTGAACAGTACATACCTCGAGCTTCTTAGTCTTGATATCGAAGAGCAACAGTTTGCCAGTACCTGTTGCATTGGGAGCTACTGAGGTAATGAATGATGATTCTGCTGGACTGCAGCACACTGTTAGAATCCTGCAGAGAAAACAGAAACAAACACTCAGGAGAGCCAATTACATCCTCCACTGCTTACGAAGTCAATTTGATTAATACTAGGAAGACCAGGTGTCTACCTAAAAGAACCAACCTATTTTGAAGGGTGCAGGTTTATCTTCTATACTAAACACTATTTCGGAGTATAAACAAACAAAATTTTGAAAGGAACAGTTCTGCTTATAAAAGTGAGAAAACTTAACTAATGAAATAAGATGTAGAAGAATTTTAAATCTAAGTTCACATAAAATCATAAAAGAACTTGGAAAATGCCACTCTAAGGTGAGACAAAAATGGCTGAGGAAAGTAGGTAATAGCAGTAAAAATGACACAGTGTTGATAATCCCACATAAAGGTAGCATGCATGATATAAGAAAATTTAAACTTGTATCCTTAAGGCTGGTTCACAATAGCCGAGAATAGTAACCAAAACAGAAACGAGAACGAGAAGCAATGCAGCATACAAGATTTTGGTTCACAACAGCTCTTAAATGAGAATGGGAATGAATATTGATGATAATATCAACCACAAAGTGGAAAGTATTGGATTCCTATTTGTTTTTAACTGACCAATAATATTTTTTCACCTGCTTCCAATTCAACCAACATAATGCAGGTTAGCCAACATCAAAATTTGATTCAGTAAACATTATGTAAATACAGAACCATCACATTTCTGATTCTTCCAGACATACCAAGTTTTCTTTCCTTTATTTAATGACTTACATTAAAATTGTTTATTGTTCTTTGTTAATTTCTAGCAGCTTTTGCTGTTCTTTGTAGAGCTTGGTATTACTTTTGAGGCAATAGCAGTTTTGAGTTGCATATAAACAAACTATAGATGACACTCACTAGAAGAACCAACGCTCACTGAATCTGCAGGTGTCAGGATGTGCACATGCTAGAATTTCTTCCAGTTTCATGTTTCCAGCTTGCGACTAGAGAAAGCACTAGCGGTGTTTCATGTCATGGCCACCTAAATTAAATTGAGTTTTATTTATGGACACTCTTTAACTGCTGTGGCCCTTAGCGTCCCATTCTATATTGGGCGTGAAAGGGCAGAAATTTTGCTCAGAGGCCTCTTTATCAGGCTTGGGTTCTTTTATGTGCCGTAAATCTACGACACAGGACCACTGGCTTTATTTCCCTTCCAAAGGAAATCATGCTATGGATTTTTACACCTGAAAAAATCCATAGCACATCCGCCTATTTTAATCTGTATAGTGAAAAGTCTAATATGCACAATATGGATCTAATATGCTGTGCCCGAGAATGAGAATGAGAAAGTTAAAACTTGGCTAAGTCTTCTTTCCTGTTTCTGCGAATCAGGAAAGCTTCCTGTCAATTGTGAATTCTCCCATTAAAATACATGTATTTCAACTTTGTCATTCTCATTCCAGTTACCATTCTTGGTTATTGTAAACCAGCCTTAATTACAATGTACAGGGTTATTACAAAATAAGTAAACAACTTTGAAGTCCTATAAAACTAACTTTGATATCAACATGAATTTTTCGGTTTTTTGTTGGGAAACTCTGGAACTTTACATTGGTAGTGTTGTAATGGATAATCATATATTTCATTGTTATTGCAGATACAGAAATGGTGAATCCTTTGGGAAAAGTATATTGTGTGCTAGAACTTGCTAAAACATATTCTGTAGCTGTTATCCAATGACATTTCAGAACACATTCCCGGAAACCATCACTGACTAGAAAATTGATCTATGATAGACACAGAAAATTTGAGACAACAGGCTATGTGCAAAGGAAAGAGCCCGGGAAGAACACGCGTATCAGAATGGGATGTTGAACGTGTTCGTGGTGTTTTCATGAGAGTTCCACAGAAATCGACAACAAGGGCAAGCTTGGAAAATTTTGCGAAAGCAACTAAAACTCCTTACAGATCGCAATTCTTGCAGCAGCTACATGAAGACAAGATCAAACGTCAAGATTCTGCATAGAAATGTTGCGACGTATGAAGACAATGGCTTCAGTGAACGAATCAACTTTCCACATGAGTTGAAAAGTGAATAAACAAAATGTTCGAATATGGGGAACTGAAAAACCGAGAGCTGTGGTGGAACATGTGTGGGACTCACCCAAAATTAGTGTGTTTTGTGTGATATCCCATACCAAGGTGTATGTCCCCTTCTTTTTTTGCAGAAAAAAACAATAACAGGACCTACATATCTCAATATGTTACCGATTTGGTTGATGCTTCAACTGTATGAGGAAATGGAAACCTTTATCTTCCAACAAGATGGAGCACCGCCTCACTGGTACACAGATGTTAAGACTTTACTTGGATGAAATTCTTCTACAGTGTTGAATTGGCCGTGCTACAGACGACAATAACGCTCTGTTGGCCTTTGAGGATTCCCGATCTCACGCCCTGCGACTTTTTCCTTTGGGGATTTGTCAAAGATAAGAGTTTTTGTTCCTCCACTTCCATATGATTCAGATAACATGAAGGAATGTATTTGAAGAGCCGTGGCAAGTGTCGATGTAGATATGTTACACTGGGTGGGGATGAACTTGATTATCACCTTGATGTGTGTCGTGTGATGCAGAAATCACACATTGGACATTTGTGAGTTCATAAACTTCCTCTACCTGACAGTGCAAACAGATTCATTATACCATTAATAGTTATGGATTTATAACACATTGGAGGTGTCTATTTCTTTTGTAATAACCCTGTATTTAACCCCATTATATATGCAACCTGAGTGTTGAGTATAATGGGGTATGGAAGAAATGCAACTCCATAAATAGCATTAAATATACGCAAAATAAGCAGAAAAAGATTTCTGATTAGCAAAACTTACAAATTGGGAAAATGTAAATGTTATTAGCAGTAATGGCTGGTTCACAACTGAGAACGGCAAAGTTGAAATGCATGTATTCTAATGGGAGCATTCACAATCAACGGGAAGCTTTCCTGGATCCTGGTGACCAAGTTTTAACTTTCTCGTTCTCATACCCAGGCACAGCATATTAGATCGATATTGTGCATATTAGACTCTTCACTGTAGAAATTACTCTAGACGGCTGTGACATGAAACAGCCGCTAGTGCTCTCTATAGTTGCAAGGTGGAAACATGAAACTGGAAGAAATTAGTAGCATATGTGCTTCCTAACCTCAGATCCTGACACTCGCAGATTGGTTCTTCTAGTGAAAAGATCATCTGCAATTTGTTTATATGCAATTTAAAACTGGCTGTTACTCTAAAAACAAAAGCAAAAGCTACAAATAAGAGCAAAATCCTGTAGAAATTAACAAAGAACAATAAACAACTTTAATGTATGTCATTAAATAAAGGAATGAAGGCCTGGTATGACTAAAGGAATCAGAGATGTAATGGATCTGCATTTAGATGTTTACTCTAACAAATTTTGACACCGGCTAATCTCCAGTATGTTGGCTAAATTGGAAGTAGGTGAAAAAATATCATTGGTCAGTTAAACCCAATGTACAAAATCGACTTTCTACTTTGTGATCGACATGATCATTAATATGCATTCCTGTTCTCATTACCAGGCTGTTGTAAACCAAAATCTTATATTGCATTACTTCCCATTCTTGGACTATTGTGAACCAGCCTTAACAATTTTGTACACATTCTGTAAATTTACTTTTATATGTATAGAAGTTGATGAATAAATAAATTCCTTCATTCACGTACATACTAAAGAAATGTGAACTGAGAGAATTTTGCCATGCTATTTCTATGTTATATTAGTAAGTACATGAACTTTTTATTACGAGGTCTGTTCAAAACATTTTGGAACATTGGTAATTTCGCGCAATGCAGCTTGGAGCAAAATGCGGTTGGCATCCCTGCACATGCCTATGTTTACTGTGTAACTGCTGGAAGTTTCATTATTTTATGTCTGTTAGTTATTCTTCAGCACTGTATTGAGTAGAACGTTGTGTCACACAGTTTGTGAATTTCGAGATGGCAGAGTTGGAGGAGCAACACGTCTACATTATATTTTGCTTGACACTCAAGAAATTCTTTACAGAGACACACCAAATGATGTAGGAAGCCTATGAGTGCTTAAGCCGTACTCGGTGTTACGAATGGTTCATGCTGTTTAAAAGTGGCCAAATGGAAGTTAAACATGACCCTCGTTCAGAATGCCCTTCAACGTCTACCAACGACGCTCATATCAGAAACGTCAACAAAATTGTGTGTGCTAATCGAAGACGGACTATTGGGACGTGTTGTGACACCCGCGAGAAAATGTGAGAAGGAAATGGCCTGAAATGTGGCGAGACAATTCATGGCTCTTGCATCGCGATAATGCACCCACACATTCAACCCTGTTGGTGCATGACTATTGCAGAAAAACAACACCACTGTGCTGCCTCATCTTCTGTACTCTCCAGACCTGGCCCCTGCAGACCTTTTTTTATTTCCAAAGTTGTAAACCCTGCTGAAAGGATGAAGATTTGCAACGATAGTCAAGATAAAAGAAAATTTGCAGGCGGCACTTTGCGTGATCCAGAAAGAGATGTACAAAGACTGCTTCCGGAAGTGGAAACGGCATTGGGAGCGGTGTATCAATTATGGAGGAGAGTATTTCGAAGTAAGCATAGAAAAATGTTGTGAACAAAGTACCGGAATTTTCTGAACAGACCTAAGGTTTTTTTGTTTTTCTTAGTTACAATAGTTTTATTAATATCCTATAGGGAATGAATGACTTCACTATTTGTCTTGGGAAATCAGAATATTTTTTACAAAAATCATGAATTAAAAGGAAATATAATTCAAAGCCTTCAAAAATTGCTTTTATTCATTCAAACACTTGCATATTGAGCATTGCTTAAACATGGTTGACTATGCTGTTGACTATGAGCATATATGTTTCTCCCATTGTTACATTCGCATCCTACGATTTTGCAAGTAGATGATAATATTACAAAGTGTGGTAAAGTATACAGTCTCAACTTCTGGAAAGTGGATTCATTTCCTCTGAGTATGTCTACCTCAAATGAGGTAGAGGTTGTGCTTTTGTGTGCGCGTGGGTGGGCGGGCGGGCGTGCGTGTGTGTACAGCATAATTCAGAAACGAACAGTCCGATAAACACCAAACTTGGTATTTAGGTTCAGTATCTTCCAAGGATGTGACACGAAGGTTTTCAAGAAAATCCCCTCACCCCAGATTACCCTTTACATGGAAGATTTTTCGAAAATTTTAATTTTCTCAAAAATGGCTCTAACGATTTTGATTAAAATATCATATGTTTAAGATACTTGTATGACAAATAAAATGTATATCTTGAATTTCCTGGGAATGTCTCCAAAAGTATTCTTCATTGTGAACGACTTTTGCATAACTGGTAAACCATAAGAGATAGACAAAATTTTACTACACAAAAAATGTAGATCGCATTAAAATACACAATTTGTCATATACTTTTTTTTGTTGAGTGAACCATTTTCAAGATATTGCTTGTTATTCCTTTAAATTTTTCAATACTTTTTTCTCAAATGGGAATTCGTTATTCATTTTTCTGTCTTGGATATGCAAAGAGTATTAATCTGTGGGAAAGGGAATGGTGCTGCACATAGCAACCAGTTATTAAGAGATATGTCTATGCTTAAAGGCTACTGTAATTCCATATTGCCCTTGTAAATATATATTCCCCTTATATCTACAAGAAAATTAGCAATTAGATAGACTCTGCAAATGTTTATCTCGATTAACATGTAGTAGATGGAGAATAAGCGTTTGTATAAATAGTTTGTACAACAGTAGAGAAAGTCATGTGAGTGTAACACATCAGATTTTTATTAAACTTTTCTTAGTGTTATACAAGATAATTTTGAAATTGTTAAAAATTACACAAAAGTGTTAAAAGCTACTCAAGCAAAACCTGAAAACTACAATAAAACTGAATGAGCTGGTAGGAATAATTAAACTAAAAGTCAACTCCAGAATAAGCATAAATAGTTATAGGTAATTTATTAATGAGCTGCACAATGTTAGTATTATAATAAGTTGCTATTTTTAAATAAGGTTTATATCTTATAGAACACAAACTGTATAAATTCTTTTAACACATTTGTTCCATATTTTCGATTCAGGTATCGTGACAATCCTGCACCAAAGCATCCAAAGATGGAATCCTTCACTAAAAGATATAATCAGATTTTAAAATTTCAATGCCCTGGCATGGATTTTTCAAATCTGATTCCACCTTAGCTCATGCACAGCTATGCAAAAGAACAATTAACCCAGCCATATGCATTTATCAACTACTAACTGGCTTATGTAAAGTTGGACGGGTAGCTTTTTAAACTCGAATGAAGCATTAATTTCATTTAACTCCCCTCTGTCCTTTACAAAAGTAGTATATAATGATATAGAAGACTATTTGCAGTGAATTCTTCCCTTATAACTGCAATTTCATATAGCCCCAACTATTCCTAATAATGGATGAAAAATCGCCCAATATTCATGCAAAATAATGTTAAGCACTGGAGGAACATTTGATTTCCTTAACCTCCCCCTCCTCCACCTATAAGTTTTCTAAGTCCTGGAAATGCTGCATAGCCCACAAGTACCCTTTAGTGGTGGAACAAGCATTGGTCGGAATAGTCAATTGATTGTTTTGGATAATCGTTTGTACCTTCTGTTTGATCCTGTAGTTATTTAATAACATAAAAGCTACATACTTTTCACTAATACAGAAACCCTTAACATATGTAATGAAATAGAGCTGAATATGGAGATTCCCTACTTGCAGTTAACCACTTGGGAAAAGACACATAGTCATCGGACATCAACACTCTTCTCAGTTGGATGATTTCAAATGTTTGCTGCACACAATTATTTAACCTAACCTGCTAACAAACTTGATGACAAAATAATAAAGAAATAAAACAGAACTTTCTTACATGGCTTTATCACTTGCACATTATAAGCAGATTCCGCTCTCTCTCTCTTTTTGTAATTTTTTTTGCTGCGTATTCTGTTTTCTTAGTTACAAAATCGCAACCCTCTATATATACTGCCTGGAATGAAATATAAATGCATTTGTTTTATTTTACATGTGTTTTCTGTAGAGTAAAAACTACTGCTTTCACTCCATGGCATTCTCAGCAAAAATTCTAGCGTTCTTCATAAGTATGTTCTTGTTTTATAGCTCTATGTATTCTACATAGTACATAGGCTTTGTGAATCCTTTTTAGTTTTTTAGTAATTTATTAATTTAAATAAGGTGTTTTACAGCCCTTGTCCCTCAGAAAGAATGGGGCTTTTAAATGGTGAAAAAATTATCAAAATTGGTGAATGCTTTTTGAAATTATCCATACATACAAACAAATTTTCTCCCTTTATAATATTAGTATAATAGATGAGGAAATCGGGGTGTGAAGGAAATTTTTTTACCCTTTATATTCAACCGGTGTTTTATTGGTTAATTGGTACTTATTGGATGCGTAATGAGTTCTATAGCTTTCTCTCACAATTACCTGGTATCCTTCAATGGGCTTGAAGTTTCCGTTCCCAGCTCCCAAACAATACGATTTTCACGTGTGTCATAGAGCCGCACAAGCCCCTGCTTGTTGCCACTGATAAAGTAGCGTTCATTCTTTGTGACCCAGTCTAAAGACAGTACACTTGACTTGGACACATATGTTGCCAAAGTTCTGAAAACAAAAGTGCAACATATCATGTATGAGATTCCATAAACTAAATAAATTGAAGATAAGGCATTTGGGAGATTTCTTTAATTAGAAACAACAGCACTTTTCAAAACAAAATGCACTACTATTATTTCTTCGATTATTTTCTTTGTGTAAACATTCAAAATGTACCAAAAAAAATTTTTTTTGTTATTTATTTTTTATTCAAGTACTCCTTTTACTTTAAAATGCTACTAAGCTAATATTAATGCTAATATTGACACCTCTTTGGAGATGGACAGATGACTTCTCTTGAGTCGGAACAGGCCAAATGGCCTAATACCCCAGTAGTGTATGATAGTGATGATTAAGTTATTTGAATATTCAAACCATACATTTTAATGTTCCTTTGTGCAACCATTTTGTAAAATGAGCCCCAATTGATTCTGCTAGCAAATTTATTTTACTTCCAGTAGATGAAAATAATGTAGTGTACAATCTCTCACTAGCAGCAGTAAATTTAATGATGTCACATCAATAAACTGTGGACAAGATGAGGTCAGCTGAAGATGTAATTGAGTAATTGCAAAACTTGTGCTGTATACAGTTATTAAAATTAATAACTTAAGCGCCGGGTACTAAACTTATAGCACACTTTCCTGGAACAAGCTGTAATTGCCTCTAAAACAAGTTTAAAACCTAAAAATACCATGAAATAATGTTTGAATTTTTCTGTTCTCATTGTCCAACATCACTTTCCACTCTTGCTTAAGTGCTGCCCAATGTGCGTGCATGCGTGCAGGTGTGTGTAGAAATTAAAAAAGAAAGTTGGTTTTTAAGTTCCAAGGACACGACACAAAGATTTTCAAGAAAAACCCCAAACTATTCTTTACATGGAAAATTTTTCATTATTTTTGATTTTCTTAAAATATTTTATATTTAAGATATTTACATGATAAATAAAATGTATATCTTGAATTTTCTGTGGATAGCCTTTGAAGTGCTCTTTATTCCAAATGACTTTTGTATTTTTTTATTGTGCTAAGAGTTTTACAATTTGATTGTCTACTGCACTTTGACCCAGGCCACTCATTCAGTAGACAAATCACTGCAGTTTATTTACATTTTACAATTTCCCGTCAACGCTCTGCAGACAATCACTACAGATTATTTACATTTTACAATTTCTTGTCAATAAATTATCTTGTTTTTTAAGGTTTTTTCATGTCCCATTTCCACTTGTTTTTCACTTTTTACTTATTGATTACTTTACCATCACACATTCACTATAGTTTTCCATTCAAAGTAAGATACGCTACCTCTTACTTTTCTCTATCCACTGTCCAAAGCCATTTATTTTTAACTTTACACAAAAACTGTCCAATGCTCCTAGCGTCCTTGCACATCATTTCGATTATAAGTGCATTTCTATCCCCCTTCAACCACTTCTTATTAAAAAATTCTTTTCTCCAATTTTCTGTTCCTTGGCACTTAAATACTATGTGTTCAATGTCTTCATTACCACCACATATCGGACATTGGTTCTGAGGAATACCCTGTCTTAACCCTCTTAGCCTCCATCCTCCGGTTCTTATCCATGCAATAGATTCTCTCTCTTCTTTATTTACTATGTCTATATATTTTTCCCTACCCCATGTATTTTTCATTGGCCTATAACAAACTAATGAGTTCTTTTCTGCAATCTCATTGAACATGACTTGTATTTCTATATCTTCCAGTCTTTTCCTCGCCTTTTTCCAAAACTTTTTCACGTTATTTTCTCTCCTTCTCCACATGTCTCCTAACCCATGTTTCTCAAAATGTTCTGTAAATTACTCACCCATCCATCATTCATTAAGCTAGTCTCTTGGTATTCAATACATTGTCTTAACACATTACTTTTTCCTAGATTTAAAATTCTGAACCAAAATTTCAAAGCTCTTTCCATTATCTTCCCCTTAGTTGTCACAAACTCATAAACCATAAGAGACAGACAAAATCTTGCTGCACAATAACACATAGATTTTTCATTAAACCACACAGTCTGTCAAATAAAAATGTTAGTGGCATTAATTTCCAAAATATTTTTTGTTATTGGTTTGAATTTTAAAATACTTATGCTTTTTTCAAGTCATAAGTTACTATTCGTTTTTTTCTTATGATCATAGAAAGAGCATGGAATTTCAAAACCATCACATAGCAACATGCTTTTTAAAAATATGAATATTGCTTTACCTGCCGTATCACCCTTATACCTACAACAAAATGTGTAAATATGCAATGAATGTGCAATCTTGATTAACAAGTAGTAGACAGAAGAATAAGCATCTATATGAATAGTTTGTAGAAGAGTGAGTAGAGAAAATTATGTGAATGCAACACATTCTTTATTTCCCCCTCTCTCAATTTAATCTCCTCTTTGATTAATTTCTTCTTAAGGGCTTGCTGTTTAATCAATAAAACTTCAAAAACAAGCCATTCAGATGTGATTCTCATAGCATCCTTCTTCTGTTTGCGATTCAACAGTAAAATCTTCTCTTATTTCCCAAATTTTCTTGTGAAATCTAACTTCTTATATAAGCCACACTCTACTTCTATCCTTAACTGTTGAGATAACCAAGATAAACCTGTTACCTCTATCTGATATTCCAAATCTTTGTTTTAATATCCTGCATTTGTCCTTTTTCTTCTTTCAATCCTGTTATTTTTCATCCTTCACTCCCATTGGGACAGCACCAACTTTAATTTCCCCACTGATCAATAATATTCCAATTAACCTCAGTAAAAGGAATATGTTCACCTATTTTCTTCTCAAGCTTTCCTGTTGAAGTCATTCCATTTTATCCGGATCAAGGGATCCTACACTCATTCCAATTACTTCTTACTCCGTTTATTCTCAACACAAAAGAGCTACTAAATACCTTATCTCCCCTTCAATGCTAGCTTAGCACTCCAAATATGCTTTAAAGTTTCAAAGTGGTTTGTTGACATGAATTAATATGTTTAGTATTTAACCCTGAATTTTTTTAAGTGAAAATGTCCATGCTTTCAATTTCAAAATGGTTTCATTCCAAACACAAGGAATCTTCAATACTTTTAAATCGGAAGACATAGTGAAAAGATAAATATAATGTATAGAAGTGGTTGCAAATATATAATTTCACTAAAATAGGTTAAATACCTCAGAACTAGTTTCAAGGAATCACTTCCTCATCGTCAGCTGATTGCAACTGGTTGGCTTTGCTCTGATTGTTACAGCTGTCTCTTTGTCCCTTAGTGACAGTTCTACAAGTTTAGTAATTAAATGTTTGTCCATAGGGATGTCGAAATCCATTAACCTTGGACGAAATTTCCAAATAAATATTTTCTCCCAAATGATTAGTTCAGTAGGTTTTTGTGCCTGCTTGACAAGTGTTACTGTGTCCTCAATTTCATGTCCCTGTATCCAAAAATGTGCTGCGACTGCTGATTTTTCTTCTTCCCTGAATTTGATGTTTCAAAAATGTTCCTTAAGCCTCGTTTCTATTCCGACATACAAAACAGTCGCATTTCACCCATGGGCACATAACAAATTCCAGAAAATTTTCAATGACAGCAATGTGGCACTCATCCCCGAAAATAAATTCAGCATAAAATTCCTCATAAATGCAAACCAAAAAGAAAAAATGCCAGCTCATAAAAAATGCTATAGTATAGATTGCAAGGATTGTGATAAAATCTATATTGGTCAAACTATGCATAACATAGAAACGAGGCTTAAGGAACATTTTCAAAACATCAAATCCACGGAAGAAGAAAAATCAGCAGTTGCAGCACATTTTTGGATACAAGGACATGAAATTGAGGACACAGTAACACTTGTCAAGCAGACACAAAAACCTACTGAATTAAACATTTGGGAGAAAATATTTCTTTGGAAATTTCGTCCAAGGTTAATGGATTTTGACATCCCTATGGACAAAAATTTGACCACTAAACTTGTAGAACCACCACTAGAGGGACAAAGAGACATCTGTAACCATCAGAGGAAAGCCAACCAGTTGCAATCAGCTGACGATGAGGAAGTGATTCCTCAAAACCAGTTCTGAGGTATTTAACCTATTTTAGTGAAATTTTATATTTGCAACCACTTTTATACAAGGGATCTTACTAGGAAAATGAGCTGCATACTCCACAGATTTCAAATTATAACTATTGATGCATCACAAAATGTATATTCAAGTCGACGATCTCAGCCGACAGTTTTCTGGATCCTGTGTAGTTGTGGGAGAGCTTATATAGGTCAAAGGGACAGAATGTAATAAATAGTATTTCTAAAGGCCTTACTTATTTAAAGAGTTTACTTACATCATTATTTGTTACACTTCTTTAAGTAATAAATTGGATATAATCTTGGAGACTGAAAATAAAAACTGACTGCAATACAGTAGTTCATTGTTGCCTACACATGCACTCCATCAAGCAGCATCACCTCATTCCATTCAGTCACTCCTGAAGATTACAACCCTAGTAATACTGTCGAAACATGTGCTGTTCAAAGATTCACCATCAGCTAACACTGTCAGGAACAGTTTGAGAAGCACACACTTAAATGGTAAATGACGTCTCAATCAACTCAACATTTTATAGTTTTAACCCTCTATGTAGAGAAGCCAAGAGTTGAAATATACAGTTGGACATTATTCTTTCTTTAAATAAAAATCCTCCAATCTTACTCCTATTTTACTCATATCAGCATTTTTATGTAAAGAATATTTAAGGTTATCAACAGTAAGATTTGCATTACTCATTTATGATAATATCCAGGTGAAATTTACAAAAAACTTATCTGCTGAAATGACATGAAACTGTAGTTATCAGTTTATGGGTTCTTAGTGAAACTGATCTGCAGCAGGAAAAACCACTTACTTTGGCAATGGAGTTGTTGTCCATAGTTTGATCACTCCATCGATGTCTGCACTTACTACCACCGAACCAGAAATGTTGAATCGAGTATGACAAACTGGAGCACGATGCTCATTGTATTCATCCTGTAATAACACAAAAGCTATGATGTAATGAATGAACTGAATGCTTATGCCAATGCAAAAAATTTATTTAAGTACATTTTAATTATTAAATGAACTTTTAAACAGTAGTCTATTCTCACTTCTATCTGAAAAGCTTCCTGGAACATGTCTCCATCATTAGCCTAGACTCATGCCACTTGTAATGGTGATTCCTAGCTGGACATACTGTGTGATGAAGTTGTTGTCATGTGCGATATCAAAATTTAAGTAGTGTTGGACTAGTGTACCAAGTGGATAGAGAGTCGCCCTCCATGGTGTAGTGGTTATCATGCTAGCCTGTAGTTTCTGAGGTTGCGGGTTCAAACTCAGTGGAAGGTATGGATTTTCTTGGGCATAAATATCCTTAGCATGGCTTCCTTCACAAGAGAAGTAAAACTGAAGGCCCTGTGTCATAGAACCTCCTGTAAAAGAACCTCAAGCCAGATAAAGTGGCCTCTGAGCAAAATTTCTAGTCTTTTATGCCCAATATAGAATGGAATGCTAAGAACCATAGCAGTTAAAGAGCATCCATAAATAAAGCTTAATTTAATTAATTTTCTTCTTCCTTATTTTTAGATGTATTGTCTCAGATCATTTTCTCAGTATTAAACTATAATTATTGCTCTCATGCTGGCATTATTTATAAGTTTGTTAAAGTCTCCCAAGGAATCTGTTCCAGTGGGCAGTTATTTTATTGTGCACATTCTATAAATAAAGTTTCTTTTTATTTAGGAATATACTTGGGTAAAAGAAAATGTTGGAATTTTAAATGAATGCACATTGTTAAAACTATGTGACAACAGCAGTGTAATGTGCTAAGTGTAGTGGCATGTTTTCTGTTGCACATGTTAAGACTGATAAACATAGGACTGCTGTTAATTCAGCATCTTTATCTAACATAGCATCATTCTTCAAAGCGAAGGAAGTAAATAATACTGATCTTGATTTTGCTGCAGAGGAAGCTGTATTTGTGTACTACACTGCAAATAATGAACTTAGCTTTAAAACATTGGACTGCACATCGAAGCTAATGAAGAAGTTCTTTGAAAGCAAGTATTCTACAGCCAGAACTAAGACTGAAGTCATTATTATCAACGTAATTACCCATTTATTTATAAAGGGCTTTTAGAATCCATAGGCAAAGTTAATTATGTAACTTTAACTGCTGACACTTCTCACAGGAAGGAATTAAAACAGATGCAATGAAGAAATTCAAGTTAAACTGTTATATTTTGACAAATTGCCAGGAGAAACTTCAGAATTGCTAAGTGAATTCCATATAAAGTGGATAAAAGAATACAATCTTGAGAGTAAGTTTTTTTGCTTTACCGGTGACAATACCAGCAGCAATTTCAGTGGTCTGAAAAGGAAAGGTGTAAACAGCGTACGAGGGCAGATTGATAAGTCCATGACTCTGACGAGAGATAGCGTTCTAATCACAGGTTTCTTATTTGCACCCAAGTCTTACATCTATTCTGGATATAATCACAGACCACAGATCCCCTAGATCACAGAGGATGACTTAGAAGAAGGAGGAGGTATAGTAATGAAAATGTAATTTAGTCTATTGCCAACATGAAAGTGAATAACTTACCCTTTGTCATGAGGGATTCCAGAAATGATGAAGCACTGTGGCCTAGCTATTAGTGTCATCATCATGATAACCAAAATCATTATTAGAATTTAAAACCCAAGAAAATTTTTTAAGCCCAGACAGAAGACTGGACATAATAAAAAAAAACAGAACTGTCCAGGCTAATCCTGGGCATATGGTAAGCCTAGGCAATATGTCTCTACAAGCACAAACTTTCTCATCTGAATCAATGTGCTCATAATCAAATCTTCTTGATTCAGATTGCTATAATTTTTTCAGGAATCTACAAATGCTCCACAGCCAAAAGGATATCATTTGGTGTGGTCGTATAACACGTTGGGTGGTATTTTGGTGTGGTGTTATTTCTCCTTTACCACATGAAATAACTGAATAGCGACGACACTTTAAATAGATGAAAGTATTGATATGTTGGGTGTGATTTTGGTGTGGTATTAAAACGCGCTGATACGAGTTAAACAAGTCGGGTACTATGGGTGTGGTATGGTTGGGTTGCTGGGTTCGTTGTGGGTGCGGGGGCTACTGTTGTGGTCACAGGTTCTTAGCCTCTCATGAGTTCGTTCACCTTTCAGTGATAATGTGATGTTGGACTGGGGAAGGATTCCTATCTCAGGTATACAAGCAAGGAAGACACAGGTAGCCAGTAGATGACCTTCGGTTGCTGGTCACTTTATTCTTGCCAAAAACACACTCCCTCTGTCCCGCACACAAGACAAGCCGATCACTACAGTTATGATGATTTATTAAGTCGCTGTCACCTAAGTTACGTCCGGATAATGAGTTGTCGTTCCTCGCTACAGCACACTAATTTCTATGATTATCACTTATTCTCTTGCACAATGCTATATGTGAACTTTGTTAATGTAGACTTAGTTATTTCGCCGACCACTGCGTCGGAAATGCAACACTTAGCATTTTAACATGATGGCAGTCAGAACGAGAGAGAGTGATTTTCGTCTTCGCGGCGCCTACCTCATTCTGTCTAGGATCGTTTCCTAATTCACGCCCATTTTCTAGGCGACTTGATTTGGTCCCTAATCACGTGACTTATCACGTCGGTTATTTGCTACTTTCTTTTCTACGTTTAATTTCTATTGGTGGTTCTCCTAGCAAGACTAGTGCGAATTACTATTTTCAATCTGGAATATTTATGGCCTGTCGCTCATTTCTATCGTTGGTTTTTCCGCTTCAGTGAATTTGGAGACCAATTAAGCACGTACATTTTGGTGCCACTCGGTCGCGTTGGAATGTTCTGTCTTTGTTCAGAAAGCCACATGTTCGGCAGAATTCTTTAGAGGCAGAAGACCTTTCCAGTGTGTCCCGTTATAGCCTCAAGCTCTATTAACAGCTACATGTTCCGGTCTACCCTTCCACAAACTTTAGCTCTTTTGAAATTTCATTGCTTATGCTACAAATATGACTAATTTTATGTGTATTTATTCTATTTATTTAGTATATATGTATATATAAACAATTGTTAGGCATGTGTTTCTGCTTCACATTTGAATGGAACTCTTAGCTCAAGAGATTCTTCTCTGTGTATGTTTGTGCCCATATTCCATAATACTTTTAAATTTTAAACAGTTTTTTTTATTAATTTTTTACCCTGGTAAACCTTCAAAGCAATATAAAATATTTTAGATATCATAACTTTCTTTTCTTTTAATAGTGTTTAATGCCCATTCTTATTGCATGCAGCATCACAGGCAGTGGGCTCTGAGATACATTAAATGATAATTGGGAGGAAACATTCCACGTCTTGGTTTAGGGAACCTCCCTGGTATTTGCCAGTTATGAGGACTGAAGAAAACATGGGAAAAACCTGTCCAGGAGGATGGTGCATCAAGTGCTTTTCTAAACATTAATTAACCCTAATAGTGACTAACTATAAAGCCCAGAAATTATGGTTTAGCAGGATATTTGAATCACATAAAGAGGATTTAATGTGAATGGGCATCTTGCCATGGTAGCTCACTGTTAAGAACAATGGCATGGGGAGCAGAAAATGCATGGTTTAGGTTCAGGTTGTGGCATTGTATTTTTCAGGTCAGATTCAACTTTCCAATCTAATGCCTCATACAGCAAGTATGGAAGAACAATTATATTGAACCTAGCAGTGATTAATTATAAAGCCCAGAAATTAAAAGCACTTGCAATATTACAAGTTGCTTTTCAAGTATATCTCATGTATCTAAGATTGCCTTGTAGGTTTACCAGGATATATGAATCAAATGAGAGCATTTTAATGCACCTATGAGCAACTTGCCATGGTAGCTCAAGTAGTAAGAGCATGGTGAGCAAACATCCATGGTTCAAGTCCCAGCCATAAAATAAATAAATTGAGTTTTCATTTCCGTAAATAAATGCTAACTACTATGGTTCTTAGCATTCCATTCTATATTGGGCGTGAAAGACTGGAAAGTTTGGTCAGAGGCCTCTTTATCAGGCTTAAGGTTCTTTTACATGCTGTAAATACATGACATGGGACCACTGCCTTTAACCCTTCCGAAGGAAGCCATGCTAAGGATTTTTACGCACACCCTCTGCCAGGTTTAAACCCATAACCTCCGGACTTAGAGGCAAGCATAGTATCCCTAGACCATGGAGAACGACAAGTCCCAGCTGTGGCATTGTATTTTTGAAATCTGATTCAATTTTCTAAAGTGGTAATTTTATTGCATACAAATGCATCCAATCTGCTTGTATTTTTGGAACAATATTTAACAATTTTTTTTTCTCATTGTTATTAATAATGCTGGCTGCCTTTGCAAATATTGGATATCTTTTCATAAGCATTTTGTACATATTGAGAACTGAGAATGGAATATAGGTAAATACATTCATTGGAATACTTTTCTTGTTACCTGGCTCAGAAGTAAAAATGCTCCAACATTTGCAATTGCAGAACCAACTTGACAGCTGATTGGCTGTGGCTGTAAATGTGACTGCTGTAGCTGCTGCTTGATTTTCCTGTCAGATGGCTCAGCTGACGGATCTCGTGTTGGTCTCACTGAACTCTGTTCGGAAACAGTTGGCATCTGTTGACGTTTGCTACTCACACCTTCAGCACTCTGGCTTTTACTTCCTGACCACAAACTGGAAGTCTGTCTCTGTTTTCCACTTAGTCCACTGTGTTTTTTCATTTGCTCCTCACCAGAGATATTTGGTGATTTACCTTTACCTGTAAAGTATTGATGAATGAGGTTTAAATAAGCGTTAATAAGACTCATTCAATTCAAATAGCTGATTGTTGAAACTCCAACACTGTAACTATGTGCATGAAATTCCTGTGATACTTGAACACATTGATACAGTAAAGTTTAAAAGTATAGGTTTCACCATTTTTTCAACAAGCTCGAGGTTGAATACTCACCCTTGCTTGGAAAATAACATTTCACACTTTTATGAAACAACCAAACACTTGCATTAAATGATTTTTGCTTTCTCTACTGATTATCAAAGTAGTATAGTATCCCACCCAAATATTCAATATCAAGATTTCACTGTAAATACATGTTTTGAAATCCACTAAATTCAAAACAAGCATGTTTAAAAGAAGGTCTATGTTGCAGCATTAGGTTGCTATCAATCAATCACATGTCAAAGTAATATATCTTATTTTTTCTTAAATTACTTCTTCTGTATCACAGTAATGTTATACCATTTACATATACTTTACTGAAAACTCCTTCAAGTGTTAAAAGTCATTTTCATAATGTATTTATTAATTGTTTATTGAAACACAGTTTCCTGTATTTCAAAAAGCATACTTGACAATAACAATTTAAAATTGAAATGAGAAAAATAAGGAACATATAAATGGTAACAAATAAGCCTGAATTGCAAAATTACAAATCAAAGTTATCAAAGAGAAAAAAACGAAAAGAAAAAAAGTGGTAGTGGCGGCGGCGGTGGTAAAGAGAAAGAAGAAGAAGAAAATAAAAAAAATAAATTTGTTATGAATCACATATGATAAATGGTGTACAAATGATTACGAAGCAAAGTTGTTGATCCTCTAAGAGCGGTGATTACAATATCCTTTATTTTGTTCTTCTTCATGCCGAACATGTTCCAAGAGGCAAGGAATAGCTAGTGAACATTCTATGAGCACCAACCTCAAACCTATTATCTCTATTTCTTGGAGTCCATATTTATCCAAGAAAAGTGGTATTATGGGATCATATATATTTTTCTTCTCTACATTTACTTTTTCAGGTTGCATCTCGAATCTGACAATTGGATCACTTATATATCACTTTTTACTGTTAGCAGGTATTGGTATCACATCAATTCTTCTAGTGCTGCTAGTTGAAATGAAACTGATTTTTATTTATGGACACTCTTTAACTACTATGGTCCTTAGCGTCACATTCTATATTGGGTGTGAAAGACCGGTAATTTTGCTCAGAGGCCTCTTTATCAGGCTTGAGGTTCTTTTATGTGCCACCGGCTTTACTTCCCTTCCGACGGAAGCCATGCTAAGGATTTGTACGCCCGAAAAAATCCATCACTCTCCGCCGGGTTTGAACCCACGACCTCGGGAACTAGAGGCTAGCATGGTAACCACTACACCATGGAGGACGACATCTGCTAGTTGAAGCAAGACCGTTAACTTCCTCGGCACTTGGTAGTTGGATCATCTTAGTTCTTGTGCGATCATTGATCGGATCTTAAGATGACAGGAGTTTTGAAGTAATTCTCCATAAGGATAAGGACCCAAAACACGAGCAAGAGTTTGTCTCCCTGCAGCATCACCAACAGAGGCGGCTGTCTTGGGTTCTGCCAGGGAGGGCACGGACATATTAAGTGGTTCCTGTCATTCATTGGAGGCTAAACCTGCGCAATCTTGTATCCAAGAGTTGGCTTGTGGATATTCTTAATGAAGAGAGACACCAAGATATAAAAAGATTGCGTTATAAATCAAATGAATTACTATAACTGCATTGGTTGCAATGTTGCTATGTATCAGTATGATAATACATGACTCAATATTGTATTCTGCTCACTTAGTGATATCTACCTTTCTGAGTCTGTTTCTCTTTTATTCTTTGTTATATTATACTTGTATTTTTTAAATAATGAAAAAAGTCCTTATACATGGCATCATATTAATGGAACACATTTCAAATGTGTATTTCTAGGAATGGATGTGCG
Organism: Deroplatys truncata; assembly: GCA_030765065.1. NCBI lineage: Eukaryota > Metazoa > Arthropoda > Insecta > Mantodea > Mantidae > Deroplatys > Deroplatys truncata. Next base: position 310,737,385 of record CM060975.1, on the reverse strand, counting down.
TATTAGGTAACCAAAATATTGCAGTTAACCACAATGGTCACTGTTTGAATATAACAACCTTTAGAAGGGCACCATGTTGATGAGGATGTTTTTGGGCTCTGTTAATCGCTCTCCATTGTGGTGCAGCAAATTCATTGGAATCATCCCTATATCCCTTTGGATATTTTCTTTGAGTTCAACAATTGTATTGTTACCTTTCCTTTAGGTACTCTACAGGAATGAATGTTGAACACAAGAAAAACATTAGAACAGAGTTGGGAGCATTCCAACCCACTTGCTGCACTGTTATTGAAAGTATAATTAGCAGAGCCTAAAAATGTTCTTGTCAAGGTGATGCCCATATAAGGAATGTGATATTCAAATGATGAGAATAGTGCTAAACTCCAGGATTTTGGTTGTGTGCTGCATACAATCTTAAATATTAATGTGCTTCATTCATTTTCAGATCCACTCTTGTATGCTCACCACAGATACATCCCCCACATTTCTTGCAACTTTACATGAAGTGGAGTACATTAAACATATTGGTTTTAAATCAAACCTTGTGACTAAAATGATTATTAGATACAGAAGATAATGTAAAAAAAATTGGGGATGTAAGTTAAAAACAGGAGATTCAAAATGAGGCAGTATTTTTAACAATTAAATGATTTCAATATAATTTATAAAATTTAATAACAGCCCGCCTTAAAGCAATATGTGTATAATATAATATATAAAATGTATGTAACAGTCATTGTATTAAGTAATTTAATAATGTAGGAGCTGTGAGAATAGAAGCTGAAAGTTGCTAACAATGAGGTAACCTTGAGGCAATAATGAATTATAAAGTTTAATAATGCTACTAGTAATTCTTGGAACAGTAATATAATATTTAAAACAGTTTATAAATAGCCAATCAACAACTAGAAAAAGCTTAAGTTAAATAAAAATATTCTATTGGAGTAGGATTAGCCAATCAGAGACTTGAAACAGAGAAATTTACAAATATAAGCAGTAAACGCCCGTCGCTAGAAGGCAACGTACCTGAACAGTTCATTTGCTCAGTACGTATTTAATGTGAGACATATAAAATTCATTACGACGAGAATATTATAACATTTACGTGTTAAAAGGTGAAGTAATTAATAAATAATCTCACAGCTCTCTATATCAGTGAAGTGTTATTTAATCGTGTGAAGGATTAATAAAAGGAGTTAAGTAAAAATTATAATTTGTGTAAGCCTACATTCTTTAGTCGCATCATCCCCTGCTAAAAGATACATGTTTCTACAAATTAATACTGACGCAGCCGAGGCAAACATAAATATATATAATATTTAAAGAAACATTAAAATACAAAGTTGATTCCTAAACTTTGGGGCAAAGGCCACTGGAAACTTTGTACCATACGTGGAGCAGTTACTTCATCAAGTTTGGATCCCCAACACTGGAACTACAATACAACCATCTTCAAATTAGCACCTAAACGTGGGGCTAATAATGTAAACAATATACCTACTCCAAAAAGAAGAATATTGCAAATCTACATATCATTCAAAAATGTTCAACAAATTCAAAACATTTTTGAATACGATAGGTTTTTCACGGTTGGTGCCATTAGTAAAATAAAACATCTTTTCTGGGCTTGTAGGCTGCAGTCGGACAATAAAGTTACTAAAACTTGATATTTAGTCCTCCACAGTTGAGGATAGAACGTCAAGTTTTAATAATTTTATTGTTTGACCATGGACTACAAGTCTGGAAAAGATGTTATATTTTACTAAGATTTTTAAAGATTATAATATTAAATTGGCTCCCCAAAACAACTACAGTGTGAGAAATCTGTTCAATCATCCATTAAAAAAATACTACTCCTAACAATAAACTATCAGGAATTTATCAGAGTAATTGTGAAGATTGTCAAAAAATATACATTGAAAAAACTAAAAGGAATTTGGAAACAAGATTGAAGGAACACCTGGGAAATATTTAATTTAAACAAACAGAAAAATCAGCCATAGCTTATGACTTTTGGTTACATAATCATAACACCAGTAAAGAAATAAAACTTTTAAAACCAGCCAAGAATCACTGGGAACTGATAGTGTGGGAAAATATATACATTACCAGGAATTCGAATAGCGTCATGAATTTTGAAATACCAGCCTCACCAGACATCATACAACTCACCAATGCGAATGATAGCAAATCAAACAACAGGGGAAGAGGGAAGCAGATACCTTACAAGAGTCAGTCGACCGATCAGCTGAGGAAGAAGTCTCTTTGAAACATGCTTGATGGTTTGAGAAGTGAAGCAAAAAGTGTTGACCAAGTTTTTAACAAGTTTGTCTTAGTGGGCCTATCTTTCAAGTTGAATAACAACAGGTCACAGTAACATATAGCAGGATGACCAGAATTGTCTTCCAAAGATGCTAGTTCATTTTTCTCTTAAAGTTCAACAGGTCTAAACCTTCTCAGAACTTCACTTAGAGGTCATGAAATTCCTCAGTCTGAACGCTTCTTCTTTGTAGCTTTGGTAACAGTAATTCATGGCCAAGGTTCTCTTGGGCATTTCCATTGCACATCACTTGAGTATTGTTCAACATGGCAAAAAAGACATCACTATTGGCCAATACTATATGTTTTAACCACATTATGAACTGTGCAGAGTTTATCGACAACATCAACACCTGATTTGGTCCTGCTTGGCAGCTTCCCCAGTTTCTTCGTCTATGGCATCATCAAAGTGCTGGGAAGATATAACAAGAACATTCCAATTTCTTTTTGCCATATAATACACAATTTTAGAATGTTTACCAAAACCAAACATGCTTAAATTAGTGGGTCGATTCATCACATTCAGCATTCTAGTGGAAGCTCCTTTTTTATTTTTTTTTCACGGTTCCGATGAATGATATTCGTTTTCCCTTCAGTTCAGCAGCCCGTTTCACATTTAAAAACAGTTATCTGCTCTTATGTTTTTTTTCCATGCTATAGACAGATTCTGCCAACCTTTCCATCACATTGACAGTTTTCTTACTCCAATCATAAGGTCCCACAGGTTGCTTTCCAGCGAATCTCTCAAGTGTGTATATAAACAGCTAAGTCACACACTGTATAAATTTTCACACCATACTTCGCTGGCTTTAAGGAAAGTATTGCTTGAAGCAGCTACGCTCTCAGAAATGTTCTATCTTTTCATCTATGGAGATACTGTTTCCAAGAGAGTAGCTTCTTTTAGTTTGTAACAAAGTATTCAAAAAGCTCACAAATTTGTGCAATATTGTCAAGAGCTTTTCTCTCAGGTCTAGTGTTGTGATCATCAAAATGGAGTTATCTTACAAGGACTTGAAGCTTCTAAGATTCAATACCAGTACTTTCACTCCATAGCCATCAACACCCCATAGATCTTACACATAATTCTATTAGTGTGAAAATTATTTTCTATGCTATGTAAAGCAGTCCCACTAAAACTCTTAATTTCTATCAAGTTTGTAAAATTTGCATCACATTCTCAAAAGAAGCTGCATCTTACTTCGAGACTAATGTACTGGCTTATGTACTCAACCACTTTTAATTATTATATTATTCCAGAATGATTTAGCTTTTTGTGCATCACCGATTCAGATTTTATTCACCATTTGCAAAAGTTTATAAGGCTTCGTCAGAACAAAATATAAAAACTGTTTATGTATACATTTTAAGTGCTTAATACAAATTGTTATATATCTATATATACATACATTTTATATTATATCGACTAGTTCTATTGATATTTGCTACTTTAGGTGTATACATTTTACATGCATTAATACTTACAGTTATATATACAGATACTTTACATTATTTGACTAACTACTATTGAAGTTAGCTGCTTTATATTCACCAATTGAGTAGAAAGCATTGTTAATCAGGGAAGTCTTTATTGCTTCAATTTTCTTGATTTCTATATTTATTTCTTTAATCTGGTGAGGTAAATGATTGTATAAATCTTTTGCATTGCTTTCAACACATTTTGTACCTAGCGAGCCTCTTAGTCTGTTCCTAAAATAGTTCAGTCTTGTTCTTGTGTTATGTTTGTGTACATTTATATTTTTTTCTTCTCTATGATTCTTACTATATGCTTAAGGCATTAAATTAAATTAAATTAAATTGAGTTTTATTTATGGACGCTCTTTAACTACTATGGTTCTTAGCGTCCCATTCTATATTGGGCGTGAAAGACCGGTAATTTTGCTCAGAGGCCTCTTTATCAGGCTTGCGGTTCTTTTACGTGCCATAAATCTACGACACGGGACCACTGGCTTTACTTCTCTTCCGAAGGAAGCCATGCTAAGGATTTTTATGCCCGAAAAAATCCATCGTCCTCTGCCGGGTTTGAACCCGCGACCTTGGGAACTAGAGGCTAGCACGGTACCACTAGTCCACGGAGGACGTCTTTAAGGCATTCATATATATATATATAAACAAGGCACTGTGAGGATTTCGTGTTTTTTAAAACTACTTTTGCATGAATTTCTTATTGGAACTTTTTAAATTATTTTTATTGCTCGTTTCCCAGGATTACCAGTTGTTTTGTGACTGGCTGTATCGATTCATCTGATGCAACACTTTCAACCATTTTGTAGTCATCTTGTCTTTTCCAAGATAAAACAAACTATTGTTTGCATTAGGTTCTTCATCAGTTTCACTGTCTTCAGAATCACCTTTCCTCTCTTCTACTCCTTCTGCGTGTGTATCAGCATCACCATGAAGATCTTCTACATCATCAAAAATTAAAGTTAATGCAGCTTCTAAATTATTTGTATCTTCTAAATTGAAACGTACCTGCATCTGGACTATTATGACAAACTAAAAAGGACAATATGACAAGTATTACAGAAACTTGGTAACCACTGGCAAAGTAGGTCGTTAATGTATCAGTTTGATACAAACTTATTCCTTTTGCACATGATCTAACAATAAGAAAGCCATGAGCAGCACTGATTTCTACCAGTTGAAGCTGGAATTATAAAGGCAATAATTATCATAATATTCTGAGAAGGATAGCGATATAAAATAAGTAATAATATATTTAAAATCAGTGTATGCATAAAAAGGAGAAGCATTGTGAAAATTGTTGACTGTAAAAGCGACAGAAAGACCACACAGGCACAGTTTTGTTAATTAGGGACCAGCCTCAGGTAGAAAGGGTAAATAAAGGGTAAATACCACTGAAGCAAGTTTTTTCCTGGTAACAGCCGAGGACAGCTGCACTTAGCCTGGTGAAGGTCACTCTAGGCTTCAGGATGCCGAGTTGTGACGAGCGTTTGAGGGGAGAGTAGGGGAAGTGAGTAGCTTGCTTTTCCTTGTGCAGCGTGGGTAAGGTCATTCTGTCCTGAGCGATAGGTGAAGGCGGGACGACATTCTCGTCGAGTTGTGAACATTGGCAGCAAACATGCCAGAGGGTAGAATGTTCAGCTGTAGTTAATAATCTTCAGTCTTGGTAAAGACACAGTAGCATCGTATGCATTTAAAAGTGATCGGCAAACCTTAAGTTTTATTTTAAATGGTGAAAATAAAAGTGTTACAAGAAAGCGTTCGTGTTTCTCTGTACTAATACTCACGCATACCCAGTGGTTAAGATCTCATGCTCAAGCAGCTGTGGCAAAATAAAAAGAACCAACTAGGAGGAGAAAAGCAGCAATCGTGAGGCAAAGGTTGGAGGACATAGCGTGGCTGCATCACAGTGCCCCCCCCCAAAAAACAGGTACTGTAGCAGTAAAACCTCAATGAACAATAAAAATTAAACAAAAATGCAAGTGTATGAATCCAATACTCATACAACTGAAGGAGGGTTCAGTTCACATTGTCCAAGGATGCAGCATGATTTTCAAGAAAAACCTACCATCCCAAGCTACCCTTTACATAGAAAATGTGTTTTTATTTTTTTTTATTTTATGATTTTGATTAAAATATCATACATTTATGAGGGGAGGGTAAAAAGTTATCAGAGATGGCATTGATATCAAAGACTTTTTACCCTCTCCATAATGTACATAGTAGGTAGAGAAGTATTGTATTCCACCCAAAAATTTGATACTGAGATTTCACCAGAAATACATGTTTTGAGACCCCCTGAATAAAAAAATCATTTTAGAGTGAGTAAGTGTGTGTGTGTGTGTGTGTGAGAGAGAGAGAGAGAGAGAGAGAGAGAGCAGCACAACTCAAAAATAAAAAGTCAGGTAAACACCAAATTTGGTATTTAGGTTCAGTACCTTCCAAAGATGCGACACAAGATTTTCAAGAAAATTCCCCTATCCCAAACTACCCTTTACATGAAAGATCTCTCAAAATTTTTTATTTTTTTTCTAAAAAATGGCTCCAACAATTTTGATTAAAAATTAAAATGAAATTGAGTTTTATTTATGGACGCTCTTTAACTGCTATGGTTCTTAGCGTCCCATTCTACTTTGGGCATGAAAGAACGGTGATTTTGCTCAGAGGCCTCTTTATCAGGCTTGAGGTTCTTTTACGTGCCGTAAATGTACGACACGGGACCACCAGCTTTACTTCCCTTCCGAAGCAAGCCATGCTAAGGATTTTTACGCCCGAAAAAAATTCATCGCCCTCTGCCGGGTTTGAACCCGCGACCTCGGGAACTAGAGGTAACCACTACACCACAGAGGATGACATTTTGATTAAAACATCATATATTACAGATATTTACATGACAAAATGTATATCTTGAATTTTCTGGGAGTGGCCTCTGAAGTCTTCATTCAGAAGGAATTTTGTATAATCTTGTATAACTGCTAAACGTCAAGCAACAGACAAAAATGGACTATCCAAAAATTGTAGATCTCTTTGAAACACATAATTTGTTTAAAATAAAGAGAGTTGAAGGTTGTTACAGTACATCACTAAAATAAACAACCTTCAACTCTCTTTATTTTAAATTATGACACATCACTGTTACTAGCTTCTAAATCTTCAAAATTAGACATAATTTGTGTCAAATAACTTTTTTTATGGCATAAGCCATTTCTGAGATATCCGTTATTCATGGTTCGAATTATTCATTACTGGGTCATTCTTTTAAAGTTCTGTTTACATTCAGTTGTTTCTGAAGATTGCGTGGAAACAGTATGGAATTTTAAGGTCAGCATATAGGATCCAGTTCTTAAACAATTGACTATCGCTGTTCCCTTTGTATCTATAACGAAATGTGTAATGTAGCTATTTCTGTAAAGGTTTATTTGGATTAAAATGAAGTAGATAGAAAGATAAGCTTTAGTAAAATTAGTTTTCACTAATAAATGGGTAGATAAAGTCATGTAAATGTGTCACAGTAGAATTTTTTTTTGTGATGATGTAATCATTTTGTAATAATGGAAGTGAAGTTTCAACTTTATCTACCAACATATCAACTTGATCTATTTTCATGGTTGTTGAAAACAGACCTAGCTGAGGAAAAATTAAACGAAATAGAGTTGTAAAAAGTAGTCCAAGAGAATTGTTGTCTTGCATTACAAGAAGTTTTTGATGATAGAATTACTGACATCTTAATTGCTTTCCAGATCTAAACCAACATTATCTGCAAAAAATACTTAAGAGATAAATTTTAAGCAAAAATCCCCATTTGCATGATGAATTACAAGACAGTATCTGTCATGCATTTTCCAACATTCTGGCTGCAGGATTTTGTCAAGTGTTTAATAATGTGTTCAACAGGTGCCAGGCTTATATAGACGCAGTTGGGAAACATTTCAAATATATTTTATAACAAAAGGTAGAGTAACATATTCATATGCTTTGCATCATTATCATTACCTAGAAGAGAAACAGCAGGTCAGTCCACCACTACTGCATGAACAGATTTGTATAGGGAGTGGTGGGATGTCAATTGCATCATTCATGAGAAACCCTGTATAATTTCAGCCCTTTAACAGAATTACTTAGATGTAAGCACATATCATGACCTACCAGTACTACTCTGTTGGGAAGATGACTTTCGTCCAAGAATAGGACTGGTGGGCAAGCCACTACCAATGTTACGTATGAGGTTCTTCAAGGTTTTTGTCTGACTTTCTGCCACAGTTGAACCAGTCTCCCTGAAAGCAGTCAGCAACCAGAATGAATAATGTATGTTACCTGTTGAAGTGACATGCCAAAGACTTATAGATTGTATTTATGCCTTGTTTATTTTATTATCACAGTTTTTAGTTTGAAAAAATGGAAAAATGCTTCTGATTGTCTATTAACACTGAATTGTACTGAATAAGACATTTTAAACCACAAAAGCATAAATAAGCATTGATTTTACACTTATGCATGGCTTAAGAAATGCGCAAACAACATTACCCCCTAATAAGTTGTTTAATTGATTCAAATGGTAGATTCTTTATAATGTTTCATTATAATTTTGGTGCCTGTTTTTAGCAGACATCTTAGCCTAGATGACCTTCATGCCTTTGATGGAGAAACAGGTGTTATTCTCTCTGGATTTTGTCCTATAACTCATTACAAAGTGGAAATAATCAGTTAAACCTTTAACAAGTATGATAGCTGCAGTGCAATGATTCCTTAGCCATTAAGAATACAATTGCCAATTTACAGCAATTGTTGTTTCTTAGCAGCAAAAGTGAAATAAACCATTACTACCAACAGTAAAGAAAACTATACTTTGTCTAATCACATATGCAAAGAATATAATAGTGTAACACCGGTGTGCTCTTCAGAGATACTTGGACTTGACGCAGTTTGGAGCAGCACATGGCTTTTAAGGTACAGAATAGCACTGGAGATAATGTATTTTCTTATATGATGGTTGATGCAGCTTTTGGAAAAGTACCCAAACTTCAAACCTCTTTTTTCTGTGGTAAATATTTGCTTTAGTAACACTGCAAATTGTTAAAACGTACATTTTATGTCAACAACAAGATGGCTGCAAAATCTCAATTTTGTAGACATAGCGTGTTTTGTAATTTGATGACTCATACATTAAATATGAGTCAGAACCCCATTGAGTATCAGCAGTAAATCAAATTTCTCCAATCACAATTTGTAATTAAATATGAGTTCAACTGTATACAACATTTAAACCACTCATAAAACCACTAATTTTGAAGGAATGCTTTGAGTACAAACTCAACAACATGTATGTATCTTATACCCCCGCCGCTATAACGTTGCACTTGACAGCTAGCGTTTAAGTTGGTACACTCGCGAAAAAACAGATGAAAAGCTTCAACCGTTTGACTTCCTAAGCCAATCACAAGGCAGCATTCCGGATGGTCGATGACAAAGCGGAACCGGGTCTAGAATCGGCTCTGTTGCCGGATGTAACTATTCCCAACCATGTGCTTCAGTTTGTGAATCTCTAGCAGAGCGTCGAGTTGTTCTTTGCAAGCTACATATTGTTCATTGTTATTTGTTATTTAGATTTGTGGTTATTGTTTGATAGTTTTGTTATTGTTCGTTTATACATTTATTTATTTATATTTATCTATTTTATATATATTTCATTCATATTATTTATTTAAACAAAACTTAAGTGCGAGACAATGTCGGAAAAACGACGCCGATCGCCGAGTGATGATTCACGAAGTGAAAATCCTTTGCGCCGAGGTGTGCCACTTAATAGTCAGGCATTGGAACTATTATGGAGAACCCGGGAGTTCTTTGAACAGGAAAAGGAGTACGTGAAGCTTCACGGAAATCCCTCTATTCCTGCTGATAAAGCCGTACAACGAACTGCAGCAGCTCTTGATTTAAGCACGAGAACTGTTGTTCACAAAGGAGTGAAACTACAAGAGAAAGAGGACAAAATTCCTGAACCATCTGGAACACAACAGGTATTTCTATCAACTCCAGGGAAGAAAAAAAAGAAGCCTCGTCCAGTCACAAATATTGATGCTTTCCAATTAGACGCCATACGTAGACACATTTATGCCTATTATCATAGAAAGGAGTATCCGACCATACCAAAGCTGCTTATATCGCTTATTTTCAATTAACAATAATAATACGAAATAGTTATTATTCAGTGACGTTCGCTACTTACGTACACTTTCTGTATGCGGCTTAGACACGATAGAAATGAGAACAATCAGCTGTTGTTTACTAGCCACTCTGGCAACGTCGCAACCACGATGTAGCCAACCTTACGCGAAGCCACACGAACTGTCAAGTGCAACGTTATAGCGGCGGGGGTATACTTTCAAAACTCTGGAGCCATCACAGGTTAGCCAACTTCCGAGAGCTGTGCTCTAAGACATTACTTGGGCTTGCTCAGTAAGAATGTGTACATTAATTAAATTCAAAGCTTTTCCATAACTATAGACAGTTTCCACATATCCTTTTAAAAATCTTATTTGACAGAGATAATGTGAAGTATTCCCTTTTAACCTGCAAAATTCTTAAGTCTTTAGCTCTCATTCTGTTGTCTATATTGCCAAGCTAGGGACCTAAAGGACTTTTTTTCATAAGTACATAAACTTTAAGTTATTGTATAAAAATCTTTAGGATGTAGATAAAGGAAACCTTAAAACATATCACAACTACAAATTATAAGCAAATTTATACTCGATGCCATTCTAATTTCCTATTAACCTGCAAAATTCCAAAGCCTTTAGTAACAATGTCCTTGTGATTTCCTCTGTTTCAAGAGCCAGCAATAGAAATGTTGACATACTGCAGCACTTAACCAAAACTTTGCTTTGGCTTGTATATAAGGTTGCTAGAAATAAAATACATTCGCCTTTTGTTTTCCACACAGCCTCTGTAGAGTAGCAACAACTATATCAATGCTGATGACGAAAACCTAAAGCCATCTTATTAAGTATCTTCTGGTGTGATTCCAACATGTTTTTTCATACTCTAATAACCAGACCTTGTAAATCCTTTAGTAATAAAGTCTATTATTTACATTTTGGGACCATCTAGAAAATAAATGCCTTCAAAATAAGTAAAATGTCTGCAATCTGCTTCAATAGAACACCGTAAATAAGGGTCTTTAAATGCTGATACAGATGGTTTTGCATTTTAAATATAGTGGAATCTTGTTTATGTGTTCCTCAGTAACATGTTTTCCTGTAAATGACGTTTAATTATAAAAGTCCCAGTCCCAAACTATAAACATGTTTGATTAGCATGTTTTACCACTCCCACTTACTATATTCAAAGTGTGACATCCTCATTCAGTATTTTGGTCAGTCCAGTTGGCATGGGGATTAGCAGCCAATGACATGTGTACATCTGTGTGACGCGATTTGTGGGTTGGATAGATGCTTTAGCCTGGCATAGTGAACACCGATGATAGTTGCTAGTACAGTGGAATCTCGTTAGCACGTTCCTCATTAACACGTTTTCCCGTGTATTAAGTTGAATTATAAAAGTCCCGGTACCAAATCACCAAATATAATAAATAATGTTTGCTTAGTGCGTTTTCCCGGTCCCGCTTACTACGTTTGAAGTTTGACGTCCTCATTCGCTGTTTTGGCCAATCCTTGATCAGTACAGTGGATGTAGGCATTTAACACGTTCATAGTTTGACGTCCTCATTTGCTACTTTGGTCAATCCTTGGTCACGGGTTGGATATCGGCAGCCAATCACATACATGCATTTAAATATTTGTGTGAGACGATTTCTGTGGGCGGGATAGAGAATGCTTTACCTTGGCGTGGTAAACGCGGTAAACGCTAACGATAGTTTCTAATGTTGAGTGATGACCAAACAACCGTAGATTGTATTTTAACTTTTCATTTACAATGAAAAAAAGAAAGTGTAGTAGGTAAATAACCAACAGTGAAAAACTGAAAATCCTTGATGTAATACAATCCAAATATAAAACATGTCGATATAGTGCGGAAGTTAAACATTCCTCCGTCAACCTTAAACACGTTTGTTAGCAAACCTAAATTAATTGAAACTGTTTTTAAAGAAGGGAAAAATACTAAAACAAAACTTTTCTCTTGGAAAATAGGATTAGAAGAGGACCGGAACGAAATTTGTTGCACGGAAACACCTCCGTGTTCAAATCGTCTTGTATACACCAAAGATAATATCGTCTATTGTACTCATAACACGATGCACGCTCATAATTTTTTCTTTTTTAGCAGAAATTGTTATCACGTGTGTAATACAACACACAGCAAAACCACTATTGCCGCTTCCACAATTCGCAATTTATTTTCTCAAAAACATTCATAAGAGATTCAACATGGCGGCGAGTGGTGTTGTGACGCGAAGCATGCAGTATAAATATAGAAAAAATAATGGTAAATGTACCGATACAGCAACTGAAGATGGTACTAATTTGAACCATATTAGTAAAGGAATTTGTGTGAATGTAGGCAACCTGGGGGATCAAGGCAATTCGGTAAAGCAAACAAGTAAATTGTGTCAAGATGAATTGGCGATCGGGGGCGTGCGTGAAAAGGAAATGGCGGCGTCGCTTCATACAATCATTGACATTTTGAATAAGGATTTGAGAGAAGCGCAGAAAGAAATAATACGCCTTCGAAGTGAGAACAAGGTTCTGCAAAATGAGAGAGACGCGCTTTACAAAGACAAAACAGAAAGTGTCGTCCTGAGAAATGAAATTGAAGTATTAGAAAAAGAAATTACGGAAGTAAAAGAAGCAAACTTAATCCTTCAAACGAAGGTAGCAAGCAAGGATAATAATGGATATACTGAAGTGCTGCACAAACACAATAGAAGATATCAGCATCCAACTCAGAATAATGGAATGCAACATACAAAATACAACAGAAGTGAGGTCGAAACGAAAAACAGATTTAATGTGCTGATGGATACTAGCCAAGTGAGTTCAAACTACCACGAAAACCATGTGAATAACAGCGTTAAAAGAAACAAATCGCCTGATGTTTTGGTAGTGGGAGACTCCATGATAAAGTTTGCAGGACAGTTGTGTAGAAATCGTGGACATGATGTGCGGTGCTTTCCGGGAATCAAGTTAAATGAACTAAAGCACCAAATGGAGAGAATTAACTTGAAAGAACGCAATCCTGACGTCGTGGTGGTGCATGCAGGATCTAATGATGTAAAACCAGGAGTATATGCAGAAGAAATCATGGGAGATACCATGGATATTATTAACTATATACGACGAGAGTCACCTAACGCCAAGATAATTATTAGTGGCGTGATAAGACGGAGTGATACAACGGAAAAAAAAGTAATGAGGATTAATAAAGAACTGAATTGGCTGTGTTCCACAAAGATTTGCACATTTGTGGATGGAAATTTTTGGCTAGAGAATGACTTTGGAAGAGACGGCATTCACTTCAACCGCGGAGGGTCTCATAAGTTTGGAATGCTGTTGTGCGATGTAATTAGTTCGGTGATAATGGGAAACGAGTAAACCGGGTGGTGGATGTTGCATTAATGACTGGAAATAATGATCGAAGTGTGCAGGTGTTTAACAAAATATGCAGAACAGAAACTAATGTAAGTGTGAATGCTTCTGGGGACCACTACTTTAAAGCTGTGGAATCCAACCAACTATCAAGGACGAACGATGTTATAGGTGCCACTTCGGCGAATCTCACTACCACTCTTACTAAATGTATGGATGGAACAGAAAAAACGAAACTGTTAAAGGTAAGTGATTCTGTAAGAAAGCCTATAAAAATAGATGCACACTATGTAACAATTTTTCATCAAAATGTCCAATCTATTCACAATAAATTAAATTACATTGAAAATGAGGTTGGTGTCTTGTGCATTTCTGAGCACTGGTTAAAGAGCAATGAAATCGATTACATACAGATACCAAATTATACATTAGCCAGCTCATATTGTAGATCTAACAAAAGTGGGGGTGGGGTATGCATATTTATTAAAACAGGTATCCGTTTCATAAATATAGGTACATGCCGGACATTATGTCGTGAAAGTGATTTTGAAGTTGCAGGTGTGGATTTGATTGAACTAGATATTACTGTGATTGTTTTATACCGTGCCCCAGATAGTAATGTTAGGATTTTTCAAAATAGCTTAGAGAGACTACTCAACATTCTCGTGAAAACCAAAAAAAAAATTGCATTATGTGGTGATTTAAATATTGACTTTCTTAAAGACAGCAAAGAAAAGCAAGACCTCATACATCTGCTTAGAAGTTATAACCTAATACATGTCATAACATCCCCTACAAGAATAACTAGTCACTCAAAAACTGCGGTAGATCAAATTATAATTAATGAAAATTGTACATATAAAGCACAGGTGATAAATACAGGATTTAGTGATCATGAGGCGCAAATAATTCAAATTGAAACTAATAATACTAAGATGTTTAGATCAACACTCATAAAAAAAAGAATATTTAGCAATGATAATATTTTGTATATGAATTATCTCTTAAGCAAGGAAGATTGGCTTGATATGTATAATACAGCTGATACTAATGAGAAATTTAGATTGTTTGCAAATAGTTTTATGTTCTGCTTTAATACTGCATTTCCTCTCAAAACATCAAGAACCTCCAATGGGAAAGCTAAGAGAAATTGGTTAACTCCAGGTATAAGAAAGTCATGTGAACGTAAAAGATTACTATATGACTTAAGTAAGGGTAGTACAACGACAGATTTTGATAATTATTTTAAGAATTATAAACGCATACTAAATAAAGTTATAAGACAGGCTAAAATCAATAGTAATGACAATCATATTAAAAACTCTAAAAATAAGACCAAAGCTATGTGGCAAATAGTAAACCAAATGACTAATAAAACACGTCATATGCAAGGTAAAATAGAACTTGAGCATAATGATAGAAAGATTACTGATGCAACAGAAGTTGTTACATGTTTTAATACCTACTTTACAGAAATAATTAAAGATTTGGTTCAAAATAGTAATGGACATCTTGGCAGTCTAATAAAGACTAATACTACCAATAATGTAAACTCTATATACCTTTATGAAGTTACGCCTGAGGAAATGCTAAACATAATAAATGGATTGAATAATACATATTCTGCAGGTATTGATGATGTACCAGATATAATTATAAAAAGATGTAGTGACCACATAATTGGTCCACTTGTCCATTTGTGTAATGTATCCATGACTAGTGGAATATTTCCAGACATGTTAAAAATATCTAAGGTTATACCCTTACACAAAAAAGGGAAAAAGACTGAGGTGGCTAACTACCGTCCTATTTCCATACCCTCCGTATTTTCAAAGATATTGGAAAAAATAATGTATAGAAGACTTGTATCATTTATTGGAAAAAATAATATAATTACTAATTCACAGCATGGATTCCGACGAGAAAAATCAACAGAGACTGCGATATATTCTTTCTTAAATAGTGTCATAACTGCTTTAGATAATAAAGATAAAGCAATTGGCATATTTCTAGATTTAACTAAAGCTTTCGATACTATTAACCACAAAATTTTGCTAACAAAATTATTTGACTTTGGTATAAGAGGATTAGCATATTCTTGGTTTGAATCTTACCTTACAAACCGTAAGCAAATAACAGAGATTACAGATTATAATGCTAACACTAATGCACTTTTGGCAGTTAGATCTAATGCACTTGATATAACTTATGGAGTACCACAAGGCTCTATACTTGGACCATTTTTATTTATCTTGTATATAAACGACTTAACAAATAACATACAAGCTCATAACATTGTTCTATTTGCAGATGATACTAATTTACTAATAACAGAAAAGAGTAATGAAATGTTAAATAATTCACTAAACCAGGCCAGTAAAGATCTGGTATATTGGTTAGATAATAACAACCTGGTTTTAAATACGGTCAAAACTGTTTGTCTTAAATTTCATATTACTGATAGTGCAAACAATAATTATAACATCCCTGAAGTAAAATTAAACAATAAATTAATCTCATATAAAAACGAGACAAACTTTTTGGGCTTGTGGATACAGAATAACTTGAAATGGAAAACTCATATAAAACATTTAATAACCAAATTAAGCAGGAATGTATATGCCTTAAGAATTTTAAGTCAAAATGTCAGTCTCCATGTGCTGTTAACAACTTATTATGCACATATACATTCAATAATTAAATATGGTATCATATTTTGGGGAAACTCACCAGAAACTAAGGATGTATTTATCAAACAAAAACAAGCCATACGAATTATATGTGGTAAAAAAAGGTTATGCTCATGTAAACCACTATTCAGAAAACTTGGCATACTTAC
Organism: Deroplatys truncata; assembly: GCA_030765065.1. Taxonomy (NCBI): domain Eukaryota; kingdom Metazoa; phylum Arthropoda; class Insecta; order Mantodea; family Mantidae; genus Deroplatys; species Deroplatys truncata. The sequence continues at coordinate 310,721,203 of CM060975.1, read as the reverse complement.
TTTGGCATGTTCTTATATATTGGAAACAGTCTTACTTGTAAAAAGAAATAAATTTAATATTCAAAATAATGACAATGTCCATAGTCATTACACTAGACATAATAAGGATATACACTTAACCTCTGTCAGAACTACAATATGTAAGAATGCAGTACTGCACTCCAGTATAAGGAATTATAATTCCCTACCTAATGCCATTAAAGATATAAATAATTATAATGTGTTTAAAACTAGAACAAAGGCTTTCTTGCAGGAACACTGCTTCTACACCGTAAAGGAATATTTACAGTTTAATAAATCCTTGTTTGCATAAGACATTGTACTAATCCGTTAAGTTATCTAGTAGTATGTCATTTAATTTATAAATATATCTATTGTATATCATAGTTGAACTCAAATTATATATAACTTTATTGTAATGTAAATATATAAATTTAACTATTGACATATCCTGTATCAATGTACTATGTACTGAATTGATGTTAAAGGATTAATAAATAAATAAAAAAAAAAAAACCTAAAAAATCCAAGTTGATCAAAATAAAAGCTTGTATTATTTATTCTCAGGCTTTGTGTATCCAAATCCATTTAAACATATTGAATTTAACATGGAAACGGGATCGTATTCAGTATGAAATTGTACTCAAAATCGATTTAAATTGCCCATGAAGACGTAGTAATTATTAGATTTTTATTACCTATGTTCTTAAATTGCAGATTTTGCATTTTCATTAACACGTTTTCCCACCTATGACGTCCAAATCCTTAGGTCCCTGCAAAAACGTACTAACGAGATTCTACTGTATTGACTAAACATATATACATTGTATTTTAACTTCGTACTATTCGTGTTTGCAATGGAGAAAAAGAAAATGTGGCAAATAATAGTAAAAACACTGAAAATCCTTCAAGAAGTAAACGTAATTCAAATATGAAACATGAGGATTTAGCACAGAAATTAAACATCCTTCCATCCACCTTAAATATGGTTTTTAGCAAATGAAAAACTGATTGAAACTGCTTTTGAAGAAGGGAAAAATGCTAAACCGTAATTGCCAGGGCCAGTTTCCAGAATTAAAAGATGTTTTACTAAAGTGGTTTACACATGCATAAGCTTCAAACATACCAATAGATGGTTCCGTAGTTTGAGCTCAGGCAACGGATTTAGCACAGAAGATGGGTGTAAATGATTTTAAAGCGTCCAATGGCTAAATGGAAAGATTCAAGAATTGACACGACTTAACTTGCAGATGTGGAGAGCTGAAGCTGCTGTCCTATATAATGATGCTACACTGTGCAGAAATATAGGAACGTAGAAAAATACAATGCCCCTGTCAATTTTGAAAAGCTATAGCACTGACAATGTTTATAATGCAGATGAAATGGAACTTTTTTCCATCCTCTGCCACATAAAACCGTAGATTTTAAGGGCACTAAGTGTCACATTGGGAAGCTTAACAAGAATAGGCTTACAGTTTTGTTCTGTTGTAACGAAAGTGGAATGGAGAAATTGGCATCGCTGGTTATTGGAAAAGCTGCAGTCCGCGATGTTTCAAGGATGTGCGATCTTTTCCATGTAACACCCCTCCCCCCCAAATAAAAGACTGGACCGTGATATCTGAAAATTTCTTAGATGCATGGGATATATGACTGAGCATAAGATACAGAAAAATTGCACTCTTCATTGATCAGCGTGCTGCTTAACTACCAACTGTTTCAAATTTAAGAAACACCGGGAGATCCGTGGTTCAAATCCCGGCTATGGCATGGAATTTTTCAGTCATCTGATTCTACCTTTCCAACCCTGTCCAACACACGGCTTGTGTGAAAGAACAATTAATTCCATTAAGAAACATAGTTTTCTACCAACAATCTGCATGAATAAGCTACAACCTTTAGATCAAGGTATAACATGGTGCATCAAGCAAACATATCATAAGAGGCTGGTACAGAAAAGGTTGGCTGCACTGGAAATGATGACAAGAAAAATCACCATTTTAGATGCTTGGCTGCCATTAAGGCTGCCTGAGATTCTGTGATGCAAAGTATGATTTGGAACTGCTTCAATAAAGCTGGCTTTTATAGAGTTCTTGGTGATGACATCACACTAGAAGACGAGTTTTCCGAGTGTGAAGAATGGCGCCAAATAACAGACGTCTCTTTTGAAACATGCATAAACATTGACAATGATATTCCAGTACGTGAAACTATGACAACTGACAAAATACTTGAAGAATACATGACAGAAGAAGCATCAGTGCGGAATGAAAATGAGCCAGTGTTGGAAGCAATGAACATGGTAAAGCGATATGTGTGTAATTTCGAAGTTGATGACAATATAATGACTTTACTAAACAAGATGGACAATACAATTTTGGCATTAAAACCAACAAAGCAATCAATCATAGATGTATTTCAAACCAGTGTAAATAATGTACATATTTCATATTTTATTGTGAGGTAAGATGCATTTATTAGATTCCTATTACAGAATTGTAAAATTTGAGGCAGTATTTTTAATACTTGAATAATTTTAATTAAATTATATAATATGTAAATTCAATAACAGCCCACCTTGAAGCAATATGTATGTAATAATTTATAAAAACGTACGTAAAAGTCATTGCAAATACTTATACTATTGTAAACATTCAAAAAATGTTATGTGAATGCATTATGTAATTTAATGAATTTTCATAACAAAAATGTTATGTGAATGCATTATGTAATTTAATAATGTAAGAGCTGTGAAAATAATAAGTTTAAAGTTGCTAACAATGAGGTAACAATTAGGTAACCTTGAGGCAACAATGAGTTTGAGAGTTTGAATACTACTCATGATTAGGGTAGCAATAACGTAAAACTTGTGACAGTTTTTAAAATAGCCAATCAACAACCACAAAAAGCTTTAATTAAATGCAGGTATTCTATTGGACTAGGATTAGCCAATCAGAGACTTGAAATACAAAAGCTTACGAGTTTGGACGGTTGAAATATGTTCAGTTGCTGGCAGACCTTGGTAGTGACCGGATGAAAGATGTGTTCTCTAAAGAAATATTACACATTCGTGTGTAACGAAAATTAAGTATATGTGATAACAAAGTGCAAGTTTTAAATTAAAGAATCTCACAGCTCTTAATATCAGTGTAGTACTATTTAATTTGTGCCAAGGATTAATAAAAAGACATGAATTTAATCTTAAAATCTGTGTAAGCCTACATTTTTGTCGTATCACACCCTGTCTAAGAGATACGTGACTCTAAAACAATACTGACGCAGCCGAGGCAAAAACAAACATAAATAATATCTATAGAAGCAGTTTAATAACAAAGTTAATATAATATTTTAAACTTGGAGCGTAACAAAAAAAAATAAAAAAATAATACATTCTTCAAAAATCAGCTTCCCATACGTGGGGCATAACTACTTCAAATTGGCTCCATACGTGGGGCATAACTACTTCAAATTGGCTCCATACGTGGGGCAGTTAAACTTAAAGTAACCATAACTTCTTCAAGTTCTTAAACTGCAGCTTTTGTCTTCTCATTAATACTTTTTTCCAGTCTACGATGTCCAAATCTTTGGGTTCATGCAAAAACATACTAACAAAATTCTACTGTATAAGATATGCAGTAATATTTGAAATATGCAATATAAATGTGGTTTAATTTGAGTCCCAGTCTTTGTTTTTTAAAACATATATAGAAATTTAAAGGCAAATGATCTGATTTAAAGCATGCATTTGCATTACAATCCTAGTCTAGTTGTCAAAATACATGGCATGAATACATATACGCAATTAAAAACAAATATAAGAGTTTTAAACCCATCTTACATGGCAATAATATAGAAGTCATCCATTAACTCTGGTGGCTGAGGAACTTCAGGGGCCACCAAGTCTGAAACAGATGTGATGTTGTTCCGAGCATTTTCAAGAAGAGTGGCTATTCGTGCTCTTAGTGCCTCATTTTCTTCCTGTAGCTTCTTCATCTTTAAGGCATCCTCTTCAAAATTAATCAGTGTTGGCACTGGCATACACTGTTACAAAAAGAACAAATGTTGATCCTGTTAAACAAGTACTAGTTCTAGACAAAATTGATTTAAAAACCGCCCACATTTATTAAAACTTTGCGTTGCTAGCAGAACCTGCAGCTGTGTTATAGCATTAAATGTGCATATTTTTCTCTGCCTCTTCTCTCTTCTCCCCGTCAACACAAATGAAAACTAATAAACTGGCTTTTCTGGATGTTAATAAAAATTAAAATGCATGTAAAAGGTTCAACAGTATACAAACTGCTGCCTTTCCTTATGCTTGCAATGTGATCAGATCTATACTGTTTCCTGCAGTAATGGTTTACATAACAATAACAAAAGACTGGTCCGTCTTACACTATCATCTTATTGAATTTAGTAAATAACATAACATGTCAGAAATATTATGCTTATAAACTTTTGTAATGCAAAGTTTCTTAAAAAAAATTGAATAGTACAAGGGAATTCAAATATAAACAGTAATTGAGACAGTATACTGAGCAAGCAGTTCTGAGTGGAATGGAGGGTTGAAAGTCAGTGAGTTAGGAAGGGGGAACCAGCTTGGTTAATTGCTCCACTCTTTCTGGCATCAGTACAGCCATGAGTGAAATAGTTCCTTCATCTGTTGCAAAACACATTATTATAAAGTTTTTAACCAATGAAGGGGTTAAGCCCTCTAAGATTTTAATTTGTTTTAAGGCACAGATTGGGGACGCTACGCTGTCCCAGAACTGAGTGTTTACTTGGGCCAGAGAATTTAAGGGTGGCCGAGAAATTGCAGAAAATGATGGTCATACTTGACGCCCATTCTCTCAAGAACAAGAAAAGCTCCACAAGTGTTTTTTTACTACAAACAAATTTTACTCACTGATTTTCTTCACAATTGAAGTACGGTGAATGCGGATTAGTACTGCCAGTTGTTAAAATCAGTAAAAGCTGCCTACCGAAACAAAAGATGTCAATCCGGGCATGACAATGCTAAGCCTGACACCGCAAATTATGACAAGGGACACATTGAAGGACATGTATTGGGAAACCCTTGACCACCTCCCTACAATCCAGACTTGCCCCTCCCCCCTGACTATATTTTGTTTGCACCCATGAAAGAATCGCTTGGAGGGCAGTAATTTGAAAACAATGTAAATGTTGAGTATATGTGCAACTGGTTGATGACACGTCCTCAAACTTTGCTTGAACAAGGAATGTTCAAGCTTCCAATCAACGGCAAAAGTGTGCAGAGTGAAGGAGGCTATGTAGAGAAAAACTGAAGATGTCACTTGTGTATATGATTAATCAATAAATGTATAAAAAAATTACTGTTTATATTTGAATCACCCTCATATGTGAGATATTGCAATGTTTAGTTTTGTAACACCTATCTATAGTATGTAAAGCAAATATTGCATTCCAACCAAAATTTTATATGGAGATTTCACCAGTAATACGCTTTTTGAGGTACAATGAATCCCAAAAGAGTCAAATCCGTCAAGACAGAGGGAGAGAGAGGAGGGAGAAGGAGGGGGATCCCTAACTCAAACAAATTTCATACTTGAATTAGACATGGTTTAAGGATGACAAGCAAACATTTTCAAGAAACTTCCACCGCCCTGAACTACCCTTTAAACAAAAAACTTTCACTATTTTTCCTTTTCTTAAAAATGGCTCTAACAATTTTGATTAATGTACCATATTGACTAGTAGTTAAGTTATATCCTGAATCTTCTGTGAGTAGCCTGTGAAGTTCTTTTCATTCTAACTGAATTTTGCAGTTTTGAATAACTGAGTAATCATATGTTATAGACAAACACATACTACAGGAAAACTTAAGAGTTCATTAAAGTACACAGTTTGGGCCAAACCTATTAGTAATGTTAGCCACTTTTTAAACATTCTACGTTGATGTTTATACTTTTCATGTGACTAACATGCCTGAAACGTTGCATTTCTTCTTTTTCTTTCCCTTTCAAGAGCTTGTTACCATGGCTAAACATTTCAATGCTAATTCTGAGTGTTGTGTGTAACTACGCAGTTATTAAATTATGGAAAATGAACCGACACTAAGCACTCACTGCAATATAAGTGCTTAATGCCGATTCATTTTCCATGATTTGCTTATTTGCTTCGCTGTAGGCAAGTTCCAATGATTTTATATTTAAGCAGTTATTGCATACTCTGAATTTCGTTTCTAAGAAAAGATACGGGAGGCGTCCAATAAGTAAGTTTTCCTATTTTATAAAAAACATTACACACAATTGATCATGTTGAATTAATTTTATTTATATTGTACAATCCTTCTGTTACTTTTCTACATAGCCAACATGTTTTTCCAAGCATTTTTGGGGATGTGACACAAGTTTTTCCAAGTCAGTGTTGTACCAGGTTGGATCTTGTGCTCGCAACCAGCTGTTCATTGATTTGACTTCATCATCGCTGTTAAAAGTGCTTACCTTTGAGTTGGAGGAACATGTGAAAATCACTTGGGGCAAGCTCTGGTGAATACGGAGGATATGAGAAAACTTCCAAGTTGAATCTTGACCCAGGCGGAGCTCAGAAGATTCAACTGGGAAGTTTTCTCACATCCTCCACATTCACCAGATCTTTTCCCAAGTGATTTTCACATGTTCCCCTGACTCAAAGGTCATCATGGAGGCAAGCGCTTTAACACCATGACAAAGATCAATCAGAAGTGAACAGCTGGTTACGAGCACAGGACCTGACTTCTAGTTCACTTTCTGATTCATCTTCGTCACGGTGTTAAGGTGCTTACCTCCAAGATGACCTATGAGTAAAGGGAACATGTGAAAATCACTTGGGAAAAGATCTGGTGAATATGGAGGATGCGAGAAAACTTCCCAGTTGAATCGCCTGGGTCAAGATTCTACTTGGAAGTTTTCTCGTATCCTCCGTATTCACCAGAGCTTGCCCCAAGTGATTTTCACATGTTCCTCCAACTCAAAGGTAAGCACTTTTAACACTGATGATGAAGTCAAATCAGTGAACAGCTGGTTGCGAGCACAGGATCCGACCCGGTACAACACTGACTTAGAAAAACTTGTGTCACATCCCCAAAAATGCTTGGAAAAACAAGCTGACTATGTAGAAAAGTAACAGAAGGATTGTACAATATAAATAAAATTAATTCAACATGATCAATTGTGTGTAATGTTTTTTATAAAATAGGGAAACCTACTTATTGGACGACCCTCGTATATTGTGAGTGGATATAAAAATCACTTTTTATGTAACATAATATAAAATGATTATATGTGAATTTGCCAGGTGTAAAAGTGATGTGAGTACTCACATCACATTTTTTATTACATGTCCCATTTGAACTTTCCCATCTGAGGAATGTAATAAATAATGTCATATAGCCTGGAATATAAGGTATGTTATATACCATGTTATATAGCAATTAACAGCTCAGCCATACTTGAATGTAAAGGTAATATATTGGCCAGGAGAAGCTCAATCCACATATTAGAAATGAAAAAATAATTATAAAAAAAATCAGAAAATAAATTAGAAAGTAATAGAAACCAGTATAGGATGTCATATCAATAACTTATACCCCTTATTCACTACAACAAGCACATGCAACTGGAACACAATTGTAGGCCTCTGGCCCCATTCAGAATAAAGACGTAGCGCTAACATAATGCAGCATAAATGAAGGCATAAGGGAAGACCATTCACAATGCAGCCGCAGGTGTACTGCAACAACTTGGCAAGAGTTTCTAAATCCATAAATTACATATGGAAATCTCCCGAGTGTAACGCAAGTTTCATATTGAATAACATAACTAATAATAGTCAACATAATTCATCCAATCTTTATAAATAAATAGGAAATAAAAAGCGTTGTATCAAACAAACATTAGATCAGTGTCTGTCATCAGCGTTTAAAATGGCAAGACACAAGCAAATGGAAGAGCATCATGATTGTGCAGAAATGGCATTAAATCTTGAATCACAATTGTGTGTTGTTGCCAATACATGGAAAAAGAAATACAGAATTTCTCCTCCATGCACGCAATGTAAGCATAAAGCTTGGAGTTTATAAACTCTTGCATCACATACCTCAATGCATGAGACTATGTGAATGCTTCCATTAAATAACATGGGTACAAAATCTTGTGCTTATTCTAAATGGGGCCTATGTCCAAAGTCGTATATCCCATCCATCCCTTCCCCAAACACCTCATGAGTGCTATGTGTTTCAAAGCGTTTGTAATTTGCATTATTGTTTGACACAGATAAAGATGTCACAGTGTACGCATGGACTGTGAAAGGAGAACCTGTGCACGCGCGCACACACACACACACACTCCTCTCACACACACATTTTTTTCTAAAATTGGTTTTTCAGGTTCAGTGTACCTCAAAATATCTATTTATCTGGATAGGTAGTAGAGAAAGTATGCATAAAATAGGTCGTTCTTCATTGGTTTCAGACTTAATAACCACTCTGTATTTTATTAAAGTTTACTGTGTGTTAAGAAATAGTTCCTAATATGTATATGTACCTGAAAAATAGTTGCCAGAAAGTTATGCAGAGATACAAAAAGTGTATCCTGCCACTGTCTTGTAAAATGTACTGCAAATGTTGGATTTTCTTCTGGATTTTTAACCCATGGAAGCACTGTTAAACAAAGAAATTACATTGGTATGTCAATGCTGAAACATCATTACACTGAACCAAAGGTAGATTATTTTACATTGTATGTACTTACTGAACCACTCTTTCCACTCCGGCTGACCAATTAGCTCTGGTGTTACTTTTGTGAAGAATTCAGTAACCTTATCTGGCTTTCCACTGGCTATGGCATTTATCAAGTAAAACTTCAATACTGCATTTTCTAATTTCCTTACAGCTGTAAAAATTAAACAGATATCAATAACATGCCTTAGAACAAAATGGCATTCATTCAGAAGAAATACTGCATTTGAATGGCAAATAAAGCGATTACAAAAAGTTTCCCAGCCATTTACACCTGATTTATTACCTTCTCCACCTTTTACCAAGTTAGAAGTTCCATTTGAACCAAGAATACATCACAGTTTCACCATAAATATAAGTTTTGAGCATGTTTGAGTTTAAATTTCTTTTCTTTAGCAATATTTCAGAGAAAAGGCTTGCTTAGAAAAAATATAGATTTTAGGAATTCTGTACTTTGAATTTACACCACAAAAAATCTAATATATTACATTCATATGACCTTCTCTACCCACTGTCATTTATTTTTATATACCTTCTATGTCACTCCCAATATGATTGCAATTATCTTGGCACTCAATAAATATTACATTACATATACCTTCTTCAAACTACTTTTACAAAAGCTTATTTGTCTATCTATCTCATTATAATCCAGAAAAACGTTTACAGAAACAGTTTCATTATACATTTCATTGTAGGTACAAGAAAGAGACGGAAAACGAAGCGATACTCAAATGTTTAAAAGCAGTTGCTATATGTTGGCCTTCAAGTTCCATACTCTTCCCATGACATTGCAAGAAACAATTGAATTACAGCAGTTAAAAAAATGAGAAATTATTCGAAAAATCAAACCAATTACAAGGGCAATACTAAACAATTTTAGAATGCCATGTTTCTAAAAACAAATGATTTTTTTTTATATTTGATAGCTACTTTCTAATGTTTTATGAGTTGATTGGCGTGTAGATTGTTCGATTTGCTCCAACAGTTTAATTATCACAATTTAAAGATTTTATGTTCACCCAAAAATGAATTTCACTAGAAAACTTTTCCATGCTATGATTTTTTATAATTTTAAATCGTCATTAATGCCTAAAGAATGTGAAGATCTGCTTTGAAATACATTTGGTGAAGAAGCCCCATCTAAGGCAACAATTTATCATTGGTACAGGGAATTCAGAAGAGATCAGTTTTTTTTAGTGATGAATTTCATGAAGGACGTCCAAGAACGGCTATTACTGATGAAAATATTGCTGCTGTTCAAGCAATGACATCTTATGAATTTATTCAGGTGACACTGGGCATTCGTATAAGTCAAATCGAAAAAATTGTACATCAACAGTTAGATGTGAGAAAACTTTATTGTTGATGTATTCCACATAAACTGACTTCTAAACAAAAACAAACAATACATTGATTGGTGCAGAAAAACTTTCGAAAAATTTCAAAGGAGCACCTCAAATTTGCTTTGGAATATCGTCACTGATGATGAATCTATCATTATGATCCTGAACAGAAAAGTCAATTGGCTCAAAGGGTCTTTCAAACAAAACCTAAGTCTACATAAGTCTGAGAATTCGCAGTGCTGGTGAGAAGAGTTGTGCTAGTTGTTTTTTTTTTCTAAAATAGGCCATATTGTTACTATAGCATTAGAAGATAGACGTACCATTACTACCGTTATACAAATGTCTGTTTACTGCCAATTTTTTAAAAAGTTCGTGAAAAATAATGTTACATCATCACAAAACATTGTTGCATACAGCAAAACTAACAACTGAGTATTTGGATGCCCTAAGGGTCGGCACCATGGACCCTCCAACATATAGCTCTGACCCAGCACCTTATGATTTCTTTTTGTTTCCAAAAATTAAGATAAAATGCATGGAATCACTGTTTAGTCATTAGATGAAGTAGTGGAACCTGGTTTCTGAGTGGCATTGCTTTAAGGACCAGTTTCATCGAATGCAAAAATGTATTGATGTTAAAGGGAAATATTCTAAAAACAATATCATTTCAAATTTTTAAAACTAATCCTTGTTTGATTTTCTTTACATTTTCAGTGTCGCCCCCGTACAATGGATATTTCAGAAATGGAATAAATTCTGTGTCTTATAGAGATCTACATTTTTACTTTCCCTACTACGTATAGTAAGTAGGGGAAGTGTTGCATTCCACCCAAAAATTCGATACTGAGATTTCACCGAAAATACATGTTTTGAGACCCCTGAGTCCAAAAAAAGCATTTTTGGAAATATGTCCGTGTGGGTGTCTGTGAACAGCATAACTCAGAAACGAACAGTCGGATAAACACCAAACTTGGTATTTAGGTTCAGTATCTTCCGGAGATGCGACACAAAGGTTTTCAAGAAAATCCCCCCACCCCAGTTACCCATCACATGGAAAATTTTTCGAAAATTTTAATTTTCTCAAAAATGGCTCTAACGATTTTGATTAAAATATCATATGTTTAAGATATTTTCATGACAAATGAAATGTATATCTCGAATTTTCTGGGAATGTCTCCAAAAGTATTCATTGTGAACGACTTTTGCATAACTGGTAAACCATAAGAGATAGACAAAATTTTACTGCACAAAAAATGTAGATCGTGTTAAAATACACAATTTATGTCATATACATTTTTTTTTGTTGAACCATTTTCAAGATATTGCTTGTTATTCCCTTAAATTTTCCAATACTTATACTTTTACTCAAATTCGTTATTCATTTTTTTTTGTCCTGGTAATGCAAAGAGAATGGAATACTGCACATAGCAACCAGCTCTTAAAACATTTGACTATCGCTTAAAGCCTAGCAATTCCCCTTGCATCTACAAGAAAATTAGCAATAAGATTAACATCTCGATTAACATGAAGCATATGGAGAATAAGCGTTTGTAAAAATAGTTTGTACAAGAGTAGAGAAAGTCAAGTGAGTGTAACACATCAGATTTTTTTACATAAGAAATAGGGCAGCTAGATTTTCAAATTCAATTTCAGATGGCACAGCTATTTTAACAAGTTCGTCAGCTCTCTCATTCCCTACATGACCACGAACCCATACCAGGCATATATATTTGTCATAATTAGATATAATCTGCCTAACTTTGAGGTTAATTTAAAGTAAGTGAAGTTTTAGTATCAAGATTCAATTAAATTATTGTTTCGTTTCACTGTCTCTAACTTCTATTATCAGTCACTGTTGTAAGTGCTGATTGCAAGACACAGAAAATATGCACATAGCACTTATTATCAACACTCCACCACATGGCCTTTTTCAACACCAAGAGCTCTAATTATTTAGAAAATTTGAGTCAGAGTTGAAACACTTAGCATCATTTACATGTTTTTCGTCTTGACCGGTTTCGAGAACTAATTGATCTCATCCTCAGAAGTGGCCGACTGGTTCCTCGTGGTGTTGTCCAGTGTGAATTTGTATGTGGTGGCATCCGGTGGTGCAGTGATGAATTTCCATAGTGGGTTTGGTGGCAGCAATTCAAAATTCATTACATGGTGTTTGTGTTTTATTTTTCTCAAGTATCCAACTCTGCTGCATATTTTGCCAGTTTTAGAAGTGTTATATATGGTGTGATGTTGTGATTTGTCATCCAAAAGTCATGTGCAACTGAAGATTTATCCATCCGTTAATACCACAAGAAACCAGTCTGCCACTCCTGAGGATTGGAGCAGTTAGCTTGAGGCAGTATTTTTAACACTTAAATTATTTCAGTCTAATTATATAATATAAAATAATAACAGCCCGCCTTAAAGCAATATGTGTATAAATAACATATAAAAAGTGTATGTAACAGTCATTGTATTAATGTTTATATTATTATGTACATGTTTAATAATATTATGTGAATGTATTACGTAATTTAATAATGTAGGAACTGTGAAAATATAGGTCAAAAGTTGCTAACAATGAGGTAACCTTGAGGCAATAATGATTTGGAGAGTAATATTGCTACTAGTAATTCTTGGAGCAACAATAATGTAATTTTTGAGACAAATAGCCAATCAACAACCAGAAAAAAGCTTAAGTTAAATGAAGGTATTCTATTGGAGTAGGATTAGCCAATCAGAAACTGAAATGGAGAAAAATTTACCAATTCAGAAGTCAGCTGCTTGTAGACAGCATTCCTAACTGGATGAGAGACGCATCCTTGAAAAGTTTAATACATACTCAGTGTGAGACAAAAATTCATTACGGCGAGAATATTATAAAGTTTACGTGTTAAAAAGTGCAAGTAATTAATAAATAATCTCACAGCTCTCTATATATCAGTGAAGTGTTATTTAATCGTGTCAAGGATTAATAAAATGGAGTGAAGTAAAGATTATAATTTGTGTAAGCCTACATTCTTCAGCCGCACCACACCTTGTTTAGAGATACATGTTTCTACAAATTAATACTGACGCAGCTGAGGCAAACCTAAATATATAATATTAAAGAAACATTAAAATATAAAGTTGAAAGTAAAGTTGGAGCGAAGGCCACCGGAACTTTGTACCATACGTGGTTGTAACCTGCTTCAAGCTCTCGAAACTGGTCAAGACGAAAAACATGTAAGTGATGTTAAGTGTTTCAACTCCAACTCTAATTTTTCTAAATAATTTCAAATTCACATCATATTTCATAGAAACCAAGAGTTCTGCTTGGAAAACTGTAGATGTAGCTGGAAGTTTAAATTTTTGGTTGGTTATTTCAGTATTAGATGAGTACACACCAAACACTACCAACAGCTATGGATTCTTGATCTGTAGATGATGTTAATGAGCCGTCCATATAAATATAGTTATTGTAATCAGACAGACAATTTGGTTGCAACAGCTCATAATGAATAACAGTATGTTCTATTACAGTGTGGTCATTTTAAGATGAGGCCACGGATCAGCTATATGTGTAGCACACTGTACTGCAATGACCTCGGTATTTTTCCAGTGCGCAACTGGCGGTGCACAACACATTCAAGGTTATCTTGAGACAGTATTTTTTATCGCTTAAATGATATCAGTGTAATTATATAATATAAAAAGAATAATAGCCCGCCTAAAAGCAATATGTGTATGTTATAATATATAAAATGTATATTACAGTCATTGTATTAGGTTTATTTTATTATATATATGTATAAAATGTTATGTGAATGTATTTCGTAGTTTAACAATGTAGGAACTGTGAGAATAGAAGCAAGCTGCTTACCATAACAAACAGAGTTACAAAGTAGAAGCCGAAAGTTGCTAATAATAAGGTAACCTTGAGATAACAATAAATTAGAAAGTTAAAAAAAGACTACTAACAGTCCATGGAACAATACTAATGTAATATTTGAAACAGTTTATAAATAGTCACGTGGATGTTGAAAGAAAAGGCAAAGTAAAATAAAGTATTCTATTGGAGTAGGCTTAGCCAATCAGAAACTAGAAATAGAGAAATGTACAAACTCAAACGGTTGACGCTATAGATAGCGTACCCAGGCAATTCGGTTCAGTATGGCTTCAGTGATTGTATGTGAGACATGTAAATTCAGTGTAGCAAGAATAATATATAAATGTTTACCTGTTAAAAGTGTAATTAAGAATAATCTCACAGCTCTATAGTAGGATACATCAGTGAAGTGTTATAAACTGTGTGAAGGATTAATAAAAAAAGTAAAATACAATTATAATTTGTGTAATGTGTGTAAACTTTGTAAGAACGTAGGCTTTCACGGCCGGTGTCACAATTATAACTAATATAATTTTCCGGGCTGTTATGCCGTGGTCTGCTGAAGAAAGATTTCCCAGACGTTTCGTCCACAACTGTGGTGGACACCATACCCGGCTACAACGCGAAGCAATAGAGATTTACAAACATCCCAATAATTTCAATAGGAAAGAAGAAGCATTGAAACTCAACAGTAACTGGCATCTAGTCATCAAAAACAAGAAAGGTCATACAAAACCGAAAAACACTGCGAGCCAATCAGAAGAGAGCAACAACACAGCCGGCGCCAGCCCCCTCATACCAGCGGGCCAATCAGCAGAGAGCGTCCACACTATAAAAAGAGCGGCACTAACGGCCAACGCATCAGACGCTGCGATACTTTCACCGAGAAGACTTCGTCCGCGCCACTGAAGATGTCCACCGCAGTTGTGGACGAAACGTCTGGGAAATCTTTCTTCAGCAGACCACAGCATAACAGCCCGGAAAATTATATTAGTTATAATTGTGTAAACTTTATTCTTCAGCCGTACCGGCCCTATTAAGAGATACTTGCTCTACAAAATACTACTGACGCAGCTGAGGCATAAATAAATAATAAATAAACATAAAAATAATTATTACACATAAAATAAATACACGACAACATTGCAAAAGTTGGTTCCTAAATGTGGGGCAAAGACCACTGGAAAGTTTGTACCCAAAGCATGGGGCGAACCTCCTAGAAACATATTCTCCCGCAATCTTTATCAGCTGTGTCTCAGTCGCTGCTTTGTGTTAGTGCTGTAAAGAGAGTTGTGCTTCTCAAAGGGGAAAGTTTATTCAAGACATGTGTGTTGTATGTGATTTGCTTATGAGTGTTAATGTCTTATTTGTCCACTGCAATGTCTGCCAACAAATTCAAGCTTGAACAATGAAATTTTGTGTATGAAACATACGTAAAAACCGAATTATGTAGACAGTGTGTAGACAATTTCAAGAGAAATTTTCTGGTATTCCAGTTCCAAGTAGAAAAACTGTTAGATGTGTGGTTAATAAGTTTAGGACAACAGGATTACTAAAGCTAAACCGAAGAAATGAAAGGAGATGTTCTAATGGAGGGAAAGATTAATGAAATTGGAGCATCTATTTGTGGAGAGCCCTAAAAAATAAAGTTTATAGGAACAATCCCCACACCATAGATGAACTTAACGGCAATATAAAAACAGAAATTATGAAAATTATGCAAAAAATAACTTATGCATTTGAAAGAAAATTTCATATGAAGATGCCAGAACATCTTCATGCAGATGAACACTGCTTCCAACACCACTTATAACAAGATTAGTACTGATATAGAGCGTGTTACTATTGTTTTAAGAGTAAGTAGTGCGGGAGTTATGGAATGAAAAACCCCAAGTGTAATAGACAATAAGCACAATCTGTGACCTCACCATAGAATGACTGCACTGTGCCAAAAATGTGGCGGGTGTGCAATTTCTTTCTGAGTAACCAACTCTGGAATAAAATGTCCCCTTGCTACTGATTACTTTAGATCAAAAAATACCTGAGATTAATTTATCTAGGTGTTAAAATAGATTTGGGGGGAAAATGCGAGAATCAGAAGAAATAGTACTGGTTAAAGGAAAAGGAGCTATAAGCTATAGTGGCTGTGAGAAGATAGGAGTATAGAGCTGTCGTTATAAATCTCAAATGGTTAAAAAAAATATATAGCATGGTGGTTGAGGTCGAAATGTTATAAGGGATTGGAAGAAGGTTGGAACATTGTAGATATGGTGCATAAGATAATTCTGTAGGGAAGGTCTAGGTTCTCAACAGTAGTTGTAAAAGAAGTAGCACAAGTTGAAAGAGTGGCAAGAAATGATGTGGTAATAGAGAGGGCATTTAGGTACTCATACGAGGGGCACTATTTATATTTTGAGCCTTGGCTACCCTGAATGTTGTAGGTGCCATCTGATGTTTCCAATGGAAAGTTTGACGTTTTTTACCATAATCTACTTCAAACATTTTGTCAATAGAGCATCATTTGTTTTGTTTGCACTAACTTGAAAATTGTGTGTCAACAAAAACATGGAATTAATTCGTGAAAATGTTCGTGCAATGATTTATTACGATTTTCGATGTGGATTATCAAGACAAGAGTGCATCGATCAACTAACTTCCACATTTGGCGACGAAACTCCATCCTTAGCCACTGTGAAATGCTGGAATAACGAATTTAATCGTGGCCACCGTTCGCTCAATGATGAAGTTCGTGAAGGTTGTCCAAAATCAGTTGTTGTGCCAGAAAACATTGATGCTGTGAAAGATCGTCATGTGACATATTGTGAGATTGAGGCAACACTAGGCATTAGTTCCACCATCATATATGAAATATGGAATGATTATTTCACCTTGAAAAAGGTTTGCTTTCGTTGAATCCCACATAATTTGACGCAATCTCAAAAAGATACTCGTGTCGATTGGTGTACAAAAATGCTCAAAAAATACAATGGCGGTGCCTCAAAAGACGTATATAAGATTGTAACAGGTGACGAATCATGGATCTATGTGTATGAGCCGGAACGTAAACAGCAGTCGACTGTATAGGTGTTTCAAGATGAACCAAATCCAAAAAATGTTGTTCGCACTCAAAGCACTTCAAAGCAAATGGTCGCTGGCTTTTTCAGCAAAACTGGCCATGTGCAACAGTGTCTTTAGAGGAACGTAAAACGGTCAATGCCGAATGGCACACAACCATTTGTTTGCCGGAAGTCTTCGGTGAAGTAAGGAAAACCAACAAGAGCCATAGGATCATTCTTCATCAAGACAATGCGAGCGCACACACATCTCGTCTAACAACAGAGTATTTAAAGGCTCAAAAAATCGAACTGATGGGTCATCCACCATACAGTCCTGATTTGGCACCCAATGACTTCTTTTTGTTCCCGAACATCAAGAATAAATTGCGTTGTCAGAAGAAGCCATTGAGGCCTTCAAAAACCATGTTTTGGAGGTGTCTCAAGAAGACTGGAATAAATGCTTTGACAAATGGTTCAAACGGATGCAAAAGTGTATTGATCATAAAGGAGAATATTTTGAAAAACAATAAAGCAGTTTTCAATCAGGAATTACTTTGTTTTAATTATTAGGCTCAAAATATACATAGTGCCCCTCGTATAGAATCCTGAATCAATAAAAGAGTAACTTATTAGGGCAATGTTTGGAGAACCAAGAAAAGAACTTAAGAAATAATGGCAGCTGCTAATTTCATCTCTTTTTCACAACTTTCACTTTTAAACAAATTAGTCAATACAGTGCTAAAAGATGCACTTGCACTACCATGTTTTATGGTTTTAACTGTTTATATATTCAATCCCCACCACCCATAGCTTATACTGTAAAGTATATGCACACATTGCATTGAACATCTTAGTCATAAATTGCTTTTTTTAATGTACAGATATTCCTTCTGTGAGTGACTATTAAAAACATACTTCCTTTTTCAGTGGTGACATTATTTTCAAGTGTGTTAGCACTCACAGTTTACTAAAGTGCCCATACGTATTTTAGTATTTCACAAAATCACAACACAATACTCTCTTCTACCAAAGTTACAACTGTAATGAATTTCTTTCAACTGAAGCATATACAGTTTTCAATTTTGTTGGCAGCATTCATATAAAATAGAGTGATTACTATTAGTTAATTGGCACATTGTTGCAGGTGTAAACCTATAATATAAACTATTTTTTTTTTCATGAAACTATAGTAACCACTATTATTAATGGCATTTTATGCCGGTACATTGTTGACACAGAAAAGGCACCTTACTTTTGGCATACCATCCTTTAAAATAAGACAGGACAGAAGCTAAAAATGAGGTATTGTCCCAGCTAATTGGGGATGTCCGGTCACCTTAGCCAAGTATCAATTTTCTTTGATCCAAAAATTTTACCACTGTGATCACCATAAAGCTAAAAATAATTTACTCTAAACATTCATTACAGAAATTCATTTTATTAACACAATATATCATTTTTTTTACTACTTACTATAATGCAAAATAAATTACAAGTTGCATTGCAAGCTTCATTATGGATGATTAATTTTTCATTCTACAAAATGTATATTTGTGAAATATTAAGTTATAGCTCAGTGTCCAGGACTGCCTCTATTTTCCCTATAATTTATGTCAAGTAGAGCTATTTTTTTAGCTTGAACAGTTTCCAAAACACTTTCCAGAATGAAATAGTCTTTTGATATGTTAAACTATTTGTTTGTTTATTTATTTATTTGGATAAAGCTCGCAAGGTGCCCCTGGGCTCATAAGGAAGGACATTCGTGTATTACACAAGTGATCAAACTTTGTTTCTCATTAGCTTACTGTTAAGAACTAAAAAAGTGACATATAAATAAATGAATATTAGGTTTTTCTATTGCAGTGTCCTTTAACTGGGGTAGGTTGTTATATTACATAATGAATGAATGAAAGGAGCATATGGTCCAGCTTAGAGCTTCCCAAAATTCACTTTCTGAGAATTAGGGAGAGCTTTATCCAGGTAGCTCACTCCAAACGAGAATCAAACTTGGGACATCCTGAATGTGATCCAAACACTACTCCACTCCACATGCAGGCTATAATAGAAATTGTACTTCCCACAATCAGCAGGTCAACATAGTTCCATATCATCTTCACAGCTTTACAACTATTTATACACTGTTGAAATAATTACAGTCTAATTTAATGTCTGACTGTCAACATTAATATTCAAATGGGATACCTAGTTTAATTTAGGGTGGTTTAGATAGGAGAAAGATATGAGAGCCTTTTGTTACAGTTAAAATAATAAGAGGAAGAAAAAATGAATAACTAACCTGGAGTAAAATTATGCTCCAGCTTTGAAAACATTCTCTGGTCCAGATGGTTCCACAGCTCTCTCAGTGACACTAGATCATATGCATATATATACTGCATTAATTGTTCCACTATTTTGTCTACCTGAAATTATAAAATTATACTTAATAAAAACACAAAGGTCATATCACACTTGAGGCTCTAATGTGGGTTTACCGGTATACCTATCAACTATATGCAGAATTTTCAAATCAGTACTATTGGATTGTCTCCATTTCTCAATCGGAAACACGGCATGGCATTTTTTTGAACGGTTCTGTACAATAAAGTGGGAGAAGAGGTTTAAGGGTGTTTCATAAATATTTATTACATATTCAAGTAACTCATGAAAAAGTTTCTTCTCCAGTTTAATTATGACAGTGGATGAAATCCATCTATGGGGTTTTTTCAATTAATGCCAAAAGGATTTGTGTCTGTGTTCATGTATTGCAAAGTCTTAAATATCCCTTTGCACCTAAATACTCACTCTAAATCCTTTGTCTTTATCGACTTTTAACTCGGTATCGAACATTTTTAAAGTTCCGCTAAATCCTCTAAATAACAAATACTCTCTGATTAATTCGTCTACGTATTGAATATGAGCCATTTTTTTTAAATTCTGATTGAATTGTATCTTATTTTAGTTTAACCGAAACATAAACCAAATATCTTGACAGTTACGCCATACACACGCAGTAGGTAAACAACCACCAAACATGCAATCAAAACATAAGCATGATAAGCACCCTTCCACAGAATACACAATTAGCAGAACACACACCACAGAATAACAAAAAAAGATATGCATAAGACAAATGACAAAACGATAATACGCAGCTTCTTTTGGCGGTTTTAAAATAAATTTTTATTTTTCTGGGCTGAAAAATGGCATAAGTTGGCGTGACTCTCAGAAAGAAAGAAAAAGGATGGAATAGATTTATTTGGATATCTAAATTAATAAAATGGAATATTTCAATAGGAAGAAGAATGGCTCAATGTCTAGAAAATCAAAACCAAGAATAGTGTGTTTAAACTCAATGAAAGAAATTCTCTTTCATAAAACTAGAGGAATGCTAGAACTTTCAAGATCCAAAAATACGTATGAATTTAATGTCAGTAATCGCCATTAAAAAAATAAAAATGAAGTTCAACTCTTCAATTGATCGGCGTCTTTTTTCTTTTTTTTTCGGAAACTCTTGATTTCATTATGAGAGAATAATAATAAATATATTTTATTGCCATTATATTTAGTGCTTGATCCGGGCTGACTTCTTGGAACTCAAAGCTACCCGGACAATATTTGTTTTTGCAGTGTTCAAGAAGTTCACTAATAGATTCCTTCGGCTTTACTATGCTTTGACTGATTTTTTTCTACTAGGCTAATGAAAAAATTGTTCAAATCATTTGGGGCTAATTCTACAGTGTTTTGTTTGTTAGGTTTTGCAACTGAGTTTATCAGATTCTAGGCTTTCTTACATTTATTGGTGGCTGTTTCAACACTATTTATGTTGTATAGTTTTTTAGCCTCACTTATCAATAACTTATACTCCTTTCTTGCCCGTACCTATAACAAATTTCGGGGGGGGGGGTTCCACAAGTAGATCTAAACTTAACAGTACCCCACATAGTTATCATGTACCTACTCCATACATGAATAAGAAAATTGCTTGGATGCATTATATAGACAGGAAAAACTCAGCAGAATGAGGATATTCCACCTTAGAGCACAAGACATGGAGACTACTTCGAAAACCGGGATGTATGGTCACCTTACCTATGTAAGGCGATAATATTAAGTTGCCCTTTTTCTTGTAAATGTACTACTAGCAATAGACCTACCGTTATCTAACATTTTTCCGTATTGGTTTGCTATGAATTTAAATAAATGAAATTGTCAGAAGTTTCGGGGGGGGGTTGAACCCTAAAACCCCCCTCTAAATACGGTCTTGACTCCTTTCTTTTGTTGATATAAAAATCCTGGTCTTGTCTGATTTGTCTCTTCTATATAAGTCTAAGTATGTCATAACTTTGTGTTTCAAGCTAGTTAATTGGGGAGTATACCATATATTTTTATCCTTATTGGAAACGGTGGTGAAGTTTTACAAAATTTCTTTGTACGGTGGTGAAGATTTTACATTTTCTTTGATGGATGCACGTCTCAAATATATTTATAAATAAAGTATGGAATCTTTCAAAAATTGCAGTTAATGCAATGTTAGAATGGGAGCTGTAAAGCACGTTGTTCCATTTAACTTCACATATCATATTTCTGAAGAATAATATTTTGTTGGTGGTTACTGGTCTAGAAAGTACGGTGATTGCCTTTCTTGGTGAAAAGAAGTTAGGTTTTACGTTTTTTATATACAACCATACTGAGTCATGATCCGAAAATGCAAAGACTGCTGTATCACAGGTTAGCATACTCTCATTGATGTTAGTGAAAATGTTATCTAAACAGGCTGTTAATCTTCTAGGTTTATTATTATATTAGCCCCAATCCTTACCAAAGATGCATACTAATGACACCTAAGTTAGTAGAAGGAATTTTATGCTCTGCAACTTTGCAAAAGCGCTTGCTGGTTTGGTTTTTCTTAGGTATCACTAAGGCATTTCACAATATCGACATGAATATATTTCCTCTACAATTGAATCTTCAAATCTTCTTCGTTAAAACATCTATTCAACCTTCTTGTTAACGTCACCCTATTTAATTCGGAAGAGAGAAAACAGAACGAATCAACTTCAAATGAGGCGTCATGCAGGGCGATACCATTTTCCTATTGAATTTGAATATTAATCACGTATTAAATTAAACTTCTTAGAGAATGTCATAGAAAAATATGGATACAGATGATACAGACTATCCGCTTAGACTCATCCACTATCAGTATTTTTATGTAAAATGCTTCTGTTATTCTCTTCTCGTGTATTAATTTTAATGTAGTTGCCTAATTATAACATTATACTGATCTGTATTAATCATATTAACACATTTCTAAGCTTTATTATGTTATATCAATTATTCTGTGTTAAACGGCAAACTCAGATGAAGCCGGATTAATAATAATAATAATAATAATAATAATAATAATAATAATAATAATAATAATAATAATAATAATAATAATAATAATAATAATAATAATAATATCAGTGAAAATATTTTATATGGAGTAATAGGCCCATTAAGACAAATATTATATAAATTAATCTTTAACAAAGAAAATGTGGAATGTGTTCATAAGAAGAATAAAACCTAGATTTATTAGATGAAGCAGTGATAAAATAAATTTAATGGAATTGTTAAATTGAATCAAAGAAATTATAGTGTAGTAAAATTAATGGAAACAAGAAAAATAAATAGAAGAAGAATATATTTCATGTGCTAAATAATAAAACATTGGAAGTTGTACACGTTAAAGAACATACTGTTAAGCTCAGGAGTAAAAAAGGAAAAAAAAATTGAGTTTTAAGCGGTTGCACAACTGAAAACGCCATTTTCTTTAAGTTCTGGTCAGTTTGGCTGAAAATTTAATGTGTAATTTGTCTTTGTCTTACAAAAACACTGAACGGTTTTAAATTTAATTTCAGTATCTTTAGTTTTCAAGTGAAGTGGTCCCTCCACTCCCCGAAAACCGAAACAAGTTTAAGTTGGCAGCGCTTGTTTCCTTGACCCTGACCTGCTGAAATCCCTTCGTGACAAGCAGGAAGGTGTAACTTGCACTGCTGCAAGGAAAGGAAGTGGTTTTAGTTGTGGGAAAGGGAATTTCTGTGAGTTTCTCCTTCGAAAAACATCTCAACGCACAGCTATGGGTGAACCTCAAGCAAAAAAGAAAATGCCTAGCTCTTTGGCACAACTAAAGGATTTCACTACAGTAGTAGCCGACACCGGTGATTTTGAAGGTAGTATGTTTATACTTTGCAATAAACTGTCATGACTAGAAACACTTGGACCGAGCTGATTTACACCATATGGGAATTGTGTTCTTGTAGTATCGTTGCTATAAGGGTAAATTAATTCAGTTGAATGAAAATCTATGCTAACCCTCCAAATAAGATCATGAACTGACATCACTGTTGTCACGCCATTTGAACGTGATCTTAGGTCTATAACTATTCCCGAATCTTTAGTTTCGTATCAGCAAATTATATTATGCAATCAAGCTACAACACAGTTTCATTGGTTGCCACAGCAAATTAGCCCGCGGTAGTTCTTTGAAAATTTAGAGCGGCCTTGTGTACTTTCGAAGCTCTCTCTGTACACTTTGTTACAAGATGTTTATGATGATGGTGCAGAAATATACTTGTAAATGAACAAGCTAAAGAAAGAAAGGGGGAAAAATAATTGGAAGTGATCAGGACGTCTGCAGGAAAGTAATCTCATGTTTTGCAGAGATCTAGTAAAGCGAGAATTACGATAAACTTAACACGACTTGAAATGAAAGTCTGGAGTTTTTTTAGTGTTGACTAGTGACTTAACGCAACGTAACTTAATACCTTAACGCAACGTAACTTAATACCGGGACTACGATATACGTCGTACGTGAATAACTCGACGTTACTTGAAAGTCTAATACATTTTATTAAATGGATTATTTAGGGTTGACTTAACACGACATATGGTAATTAGAACCAATCGGCCTGAAGCAGTAGCATGAAGCAATAAAAGAACTAATCGAGAGTCATTCCCGTTACATTAAGTACATCCTAATTAGACCTTTAGTTTAGCACCATTTCTTAACTTCACGTTATGTCCCATCACTTTAAGTTCATCGTAATCCTGGTATAACGCATTGTATTAAATGGAGCTATTTAGGATTGACTTAACTTAATGCCATGTAACTTACGAATTTGGCAATGTCAAACTTTTCTTTTTCGTTACGTCAGGTTTTATATCACATGATAATTAAACAAATCGGTGTGAAGCAATCGCATGAAGTAATAAAAGAGCTACCAATCACGAGTCAATTCTGTTACGTTAAGCGCATCCTAATTATACCGTAGGTGTTTAACAGCATTTAACTTCGCTTTACGTTCCGTCACGTTAAGTAAAGTGCATTATAAATTCAGCCTAAGAGTTTGTCTTGACATAACGTGAAATTAAGAAATGTTGTTAAACTAAAGGTCCAATTGGGATGCATTCAAGGGAATTAAGCTTAAATGACAATAAACTTAACGCGACGTAACTTAGGAATTTGGCAATATCAAACTTTTCTGCCCGTTACGTTACGTTTGATGTCACTTGGTAATTAGAACCAATCTTCATGAAGCAGGAGCATGAAGTAATAAAAGAACTACTGCATCAAAAGTCATTTGTGTTAGGTGCATCCTAATTAGACCTTTAGCTTAGCAGCATTTCTTAATGTTACGTCCTATCACTTTTAAGTTCATCGTAATTCGGGCATAACACACTTCACACTACGTTCCCTGCTTTTTGACAATGTCAGTATTTTCTTGCCCGTTACGTCAAGGGAATGTCCTGTGACTAATTAGAATCATTCCTGTTACTCTAACTTCATCCGAATTAAGCTTTAATTTAGCGCCATTTCTTAATATTACGTCCCGTCGCGTTACGTTAAGTTCATCGTAATTCGGATCTAAATTATGGAAGAGCTTTTTTTTTTCCACATGTGAAGGCCATATGAAAATAGTGTTCCTATAGTTTATTAATTTTATTATTGGAGTCTTATGTTGCTGTACATTTGAAAGCATAATGTAATCCTGTTGTATTGGGGCGCAGAAAATAGTTTCCCACTCGCTACCGAATCCGGAATTTATTTTGATCATTTTAGTAATTCCAATACTAATGAGGTGTTGCAATGAAATTTGAAGACGACTTACCACATTGTGCGAAAAATATGGTGACATCACAACAGATGCTGGAAATGGCCGCCATTTGCACCCAGGCAAGAACGAATTCGCCGGACCATATTATCGATGTCTTCATTAGGTTGTCCGCATTTATTATCTGGATGTTTGTAATGTTTTCTTTCAGCGTCTAGGTTCGTGGTTTGTTCCTATAAACTTTCTCTTTCAGATGCCCCCCCCCCCGCAAAAAAAAATCAATTCAGGTGATGTCAGGTCGGGCGAGCGCGGCGGTCGAAAGCCCTTTCGAAATGACGCGATCGCCGAAAAAGGGCTGAATTTCGGCCATGCTAGCCATTGATGTATGGTATGTCGCACCGTCTTGTTGGAAATATCCCATGGAGAGTTCCTGGCTGTCCACTTGATTTACAAACGTATTGAATATTTTAAGATATTCATTTGTTGCGATGGCTGTATTAAAACAATCTGATGTGCTACACTAACATGAATTTCTCTATTCTTGTACAATGTTAATCTTATTGCTAATTTTCTTGTAGATGCAAGGGGAATTGCTAGGCTTTAAGCGATAGTCAAATATTTTAAGAGCTGGTTGCTATGTGGAGTATTCCATTCTCTTTGCATTACCAGGGGGGAAAATGAATAACGAATTCCCATTTGAGAAAAAGTATAAGTATTCGAAAATGTAAGGGAATAACAAGCAATATCTCGAAAATGGTTCACTCAAATAAAAAAAAAAGTATATCACATAAATTGTGTATTTTAACGCGATCTGCATTTTTTTGTGTAGTAAAATGTCTATCTCTTATGGTTTATCAGTTATGCAAAAGTCGTTCACAATGAAGAATACTTTTGGAGACATTCCCAGAAAATTCGAGATATACATTTAATTTCTCATGAAAATATCTTAAACATATGATATTTTAATCAAAATCGTTAGAGCCATTTTTGAGAAAATTAAAATTTTCGAAAAACGTTTCATATAAAGGGTAATCTGGGGTGGGGGGATTTTCTTCAAAACCTTCGTGTCGCATCTCTGGAAGATACTAAACCTAAGTACCAAGTTTGGTGTTTATCCGACTGTTCGTTTCTGAGTTATGCTGTTCACAGAGACACACACACGCACACACACACACACACACACACACACGGACATGTTTCCAAAAATGCTTTTTTTGGATTCAGGGGATCTTAAAACATATTTCCGTTGAAATCTCGGTATCGAATTTTTGGGTGTAATGCAATACTTCCCCTACTTGCTATACGTAGTAGGGAAAGTAAAAATGAGACCAATTATTATTCGACGCCGGGATATTGTACACCAAACCCCAATTTTTTCTGAATGAAATGACCCTTCGTTTATTATATGGCGGGTTTCACATGCTTAAATACGAGAATTTTATTATTTATGTATCCCGACAGTTGTAACCACGCCTTGTCGTGAACCAAGTGTAGTCTAGAAATGTCGGATTATTTTGAAGAAATGTTTGAAACATATAATAGCAATGTATTCGTTTCAGTTTCTTTAATTTGCACACCACGGTGAAACGGTAAGCGTGGGGCTTCACTTTTTTTTTTTTAATGTCGGCATGCTGGCAAGTGTTTTTGGACATTCCTGTTTCTTGCGAAAGTTGGCGGAGTGATTTGACGGAGACGCCACTAGCCTATGCTTCATATTCACGATCGTTTCATGTGTCATTTGTTTTCTACCTCCTGCATGCCTGTTCAATAAAGCTCCATGTATTTCAAATTTCGATTAGACGCAAATAGTGGACTTACTTGTTGGATGTCGGTTGATTAACAAATCTCTCTTAAGAACTACTCGACATGCCTGTATTGAGTCTGTCTTCCAATACTTTCGAATAATAAACACACGCTCGTCTAGAGTATACCGATTCATTTCAACTGCATTGCACTGGGTTTGTCTTTCTATGAGCTTAACTGTATTGAGTGTGTTTTCCAATACACTCAAATTACAGTGTAATCGAAAATCAATGATTACACACGCAATGCAACAATCACAGCAATAAAACTTAAGCCAGTGGACAAGCATATTATTGCTATTCCAAGTTTCTCCACACAACAGTGATCAGTGTCCGGGTTTGGTAGCGAGTGGGACACACTGTATAAATGCTTCACTATAGGGGAAATTCGATTTAAGAATATGTGTACCTCACACTCTGCCAGTATGATGAACTTTTGATATAAATAACACTTCTGCTCTTGCTTGCAAGATGCTGCTGTACTTTACCATTAACAATAACAGTTTCTGAACTTGAGGTAAGCATTTTGAGTCTTTCACGCCCAATAATGGGACGCTAAGAACCATAGTAGCTAAAGATCGTCCATAAATAAAACGCAATTTAATTTTGAGAAGGTATCTACAAATGATTAAACTAGAGACCCAAATCCTAATTTAGATTCTTTCACAATATTCTCTGTGCTTATTAAGTTAAGGAGAAAAAACAAGAATTGGACAGGTTTTGAGGCCTAGTAAAAGTTCTGTGTGTGCGCGTGCGTGCGTGCGCGTGTATGAGAGAGAGTATAAACTTAAAAAGGAAAAGACATAAATATCAGATTCAAGTCAGAATCTTTAAGCATGCTTGGCAAAGATTTTCATGTCACCTCCGTGGTGTAGGGGTACGTACCTATGCTATTCTCTAATTCCCGAGGTCGCGGGTTCAAACCCGGCGGAGGGCGATAGATTTTTTTCGGGCATAAAAATTCCTTCGGATGGGAAGTAAAGCTGGTGGTCCCGTGTCGTAGATTTACGTTTCGTAAAAGAACCTCAAGCCTGATAGAGGCATGAGCAAAATTTCTGGTCTTTCACGCCCAGTATAGAATGGGACGCTAAGGACCATAGTAGTTAAAGAGCGTCCATAAATAAAACTCAATCTTTTTTGTTTAATATTCTTCAACAAAATCGTCCTCCAAAAACTATCCTTTACATAAATTATTTTCATTTTCTCAAAGGTGGCCGTAACAATTTTGATTAAAATACCACCCATAAGTTTAATACATTTGCATGAGCAATAAAACATATTGTGACTGTCCAGTGTTTTAACTCTCACTGTTCGAAGTTCTTATCTGGTTCACTTCGTTTACAATTTCACTTCACTAAGGTGAACTAGTTCAATTCTCCGTCACATCAGTTTCTTCGTGACGCAACCTCTTCACGCCGGACAGTTCACTTCACTTCGCTCCGCAGTAGCACTCGCTGCACGTCACCAACTAGCTCGGAGAATCGCTTTTCATGTCGTACGGGAAACTCGCCCGCCAACTCCCTCGCTCACCGATGCGACTCACTACTGTCGCCACTAACTCGCATTCGCGAGAGCGCTCGCTTATATAATTAATGGAATCTTTCCACAAGGTTCTCGAACGTTCTAAAACTATTTCGACACACTTCCTGGAGGAGGGGGGAGAAGCTTCCAGAATGTTATAGTTATCTGCTGATAGCGAGCCTGGTGTTCATGCTGACGAGTGACCGTTATCGTTGTTTACTCGAACCGCCCGGCGCCGACCTCTAGATAACCTTGGGCCTAGCTGCTGTGTCACAATACCTATTTAATTTTCTATAAAGTCCTCTTCAATCTGAATGAAGTTTGTATAATTTTGTATAACTGGCAAAATATAAGAGATAGGCAAAAATCTATAACATAAAAAACAGATCTAATTGAAACGTTTGTGTCAAATATCTTTTATCCTTTCTTTCTTTTGTTACCTCGGCTTCTGGGCATTTTCATAATATTCGTTGTTACTTCTTGAAGTTTACCCAAGTTGAACATTCATTAGCATCTTAAGAGGTTTTAATTTTTTCTGTGCACAATTTAAGAAGGCATATGAGCTCAACCAATGTGTGTTTGCTTGCTGCCAAGTGATGTACTCAGAGCAAGTGAGATAGAGAGAGATAAGAGGAAACAGTAACACTCATTGTCACAAACTGTCAGAATGTAAATTTACTCAGCAAAGCATGTGCTGAATGCTTTTACATAGCACTGTAAATAACCCGTAACATTGCACACTAATGTGTCTATTTACTAAAAGCAACATACCTGAATTTTGGAAAGTGACTTATTGTTGAGGAGTTTCTAGCTTCTCCTTCTTCCTCCTCAAGAGTTAATCAGAAACCTGCAGATTTATCCCAGTGTATCCCAAGCCACTTGTGGCAATGCCAGAGGATGTTGGGTAGACTCTGTACCAGCTGTCCGGTCACACTTCTTTGGGTTCCTAGGCACGCTGGTATTAGAGGAAATGAGATTTCAGACATACTTGCAAAGAGAGGATCAGGGCTCGATTTTATTGGCCTGAGTCCTTCTGCGGTGTGTTGACTAGTAACATCAAGTAAGAGATAATCCAGCGTACAGCAAGGGCTGGAGAAAGATAACCACTGCTAAGCAGGTCCATGCTTTGATAACGGGCTTGACCAGAAAGTGAGTGAGTTTCTCCTAAATTTGACCAGATCTAAGCCAAGAGGAGTTGCGGACTATCTCATGGGCCACAACACACTGCGCAGACATTTATACATAATGGGTCTTATACAAGGGACTTTGAGACCTCACACCACATACTATGTGAGTGCAAAGGTTTTGCTATGTATAGGTATGTATCCTTAGGGTCCTTTTTGGAACATGAGATAAGAAGGACAGATATAAGGATGTGGTCCATTTCATACGGACCATCAAACTTGAGTAATGCCTAAAATAAGGCACAAAGGGCTTCAGAACCTATGTGCAAGGCCTGTTACAGAAGCCACTCAGTCATCATCCCAAGCCACTTGCTGTATGGAAACCTTCCTGCAGTTTTTACAATTCACAACATAATTAGCCTAGTCTTATTTTATCACACTGTGAAGTGCAGCATGCATAAGCTTTTCAACATTCACAAGACAAAAAGTAGCATTCTCTTTAGCGACTTTCCTGTTTACCTTAGCCTAAATTAATTCTATGGGGTTATACTGGCAGTTATGTGAAGATAAACAAATAGTTTGGTGCCCCTTTTCCAATGCAGTTTAGTCTAGCACATCCTTTTATTCCTGTTTCTTGTATTCATTTACTTTTTCTAATAATTCTGCTCTTATTTCAGGAGGGTGGAATGCTGCTGGCCAGTCATGAATATTTTGTTTTCAAGAATTTATAGTTTATCTAATATGAGGGTTGGCTGATAAGTCCCAGGCCTCCCAATGAAAACAACATTTAAACTTTTTTTATTTTCAACATAATCTCCAGAAGGGTTAATGCATTTGTCATACCGGTGTTCTAATTTAATTAAACCATGTAGTGCGATTTATCAAGCTCATCAAAACAGCTGTTTACCGCATCAATGGCCTTCTCATTGCTGTGAAATCTTCATCCTCCAAGAAGTTTTTTGAGACTAGGGAACAAGCGGTAGTCACTGGGTGCTAGATCTGGTGAATAGGGTGGATGTTCAAGCAATTCGAACTTTAATTCGTAAATTTTCCCCATTGCAATGACTGAACGATGGAGCTGGAGCATTGTCGTGATGAAACAAAATTTTTTTTTTTGCCAAATGAGGTCTTTGTGTTTTCACCTCATCACTCAAATGTTTCAGTAAGCTTGCGTAGTAGTCACCAGTGATAATTTTACCCTTTTCCAAGTAATCAATAAAAATAATTCCCTGTGCATCCCAGAAAACACTCGTCATAACCTTGTTAACTGACAAAATTGACTTTGCGTTTTTTGGAGTTGGTTCACCTGGCGCAATCCACTGTTTTGACTGTGATTTACTTTCTGGAGTGTAGTGATTCATCCATGGTAATAAGTCGTCTCAAAAATTCATTGGGATTTTTACGGTAGAGCTCCACATTCTTAACAGAAACAGTTTTTCTATGCAACTTTTGATCAGGTGTCAACAAACACGGCACCCACCTCGCACAGACCTTGTGAAAGCCCAAAACATTACTTAAAATATTACCTGCACAGTCTTTTGATGCGTTTACAGTCTCTGCTATCTCAAACAACTTTAATCTGCAGTCTTCCAGTACTAAACGATGAATTTTTTCAATCATCTCTGGAGTTGTGACTTCCACAGGGCATCCAGAGTGCTCGTACGTCCCATTTTAAACTCTGCAACCCACCTTTTAATCATTGAATATGAAGGGGCAGAGTCTTTCAATGTACTGTCCATTTCCTCCTTGATTTCTTTAGGCGTTAGGCCTTTTAAATGGAAGTATTTAATCACTGCTCATTTTTCCAAATCCTCCATTTTCATGAAAACTCTAAAGTTGTCTTGTTTAAAATGCTGTCATTCAAAAACTAAACAAGCCATTGACCTGTAGCTATGGATACAAGCTAGTCTAGAGTAAAACTATATGATGCTACCATCTAACTGGCCTAGTGGCGCCATCTCTGTGTGAGGCCTGGGACTTATCAGCCAATCCTTGTATGTTAGAAGGTAGTTAATATTATCCATAATGATTGTCCCCTCCTTCCAGAACATTTTAAAACTTGTTTATGAAGCAATCTAAGTGTTTGTGTTCATTTCGGAATGATAATCAACATTTATATTCCGTGGTTTGGAATGGAAAACCCACTTGCTTTTAGGATGAACCTTGATTGTGCAGAACCTGCATGACAAATTATAAGCCTCCTGCCACTTCTTCCCATTGAATCTTCCCATCTTCTACCCACATCTCAAGATAAAAAACAGGGCACATATTTTAGATGTCCTATGCATGAGCATGGTTCATAAAAATTTTATTTGCACAGTAATATCACATTTAGCAAGAATTTACACTCATTAGGGTTTTTTTTTTTTTTTAACGAAGACCAAATTTTTTTCAGTATTACTCATATTAACCCACATAAGTAGTCAATTTAATTTTTTACCTGATAGTATCAACGGGCATTTTAATAGGAAGGTATTTTCCTTTGTCATGCATTTAATATATTGTACAGTGAAGAACATCTTTTTCAGTCTTCTGAATTGGAAATAGGTTCCCCCCCTTAGATTTTCTGGCATGCTTTTTTAGAGATCTAAATAATCACATCCATTCATAAAACATAAAGATTTAAAAAAATTAAATATGTGGTAGAAATTTTGCCCTGTTTAATAATGTGTAATGCAGCATGTACACTGGCCACACACTTCATTACAATTCCTTGAAGAAAGTATACACATTAAAAATAATATTTCTGGCTTAGGAGTGGAATAATTTGCCCTTATGCATCACTGGTACCAGGTTTTGAAAGTGATTTTATTAACTCTTCACAAAACACACAGTGCAAAAATAAAAACCATTACTTTTGTTATCACAGTAATGCAAAGCGCTAAAGCTTGATTTGCCTCGTAAGTCTCACACTGAACTATCAACGAACATATGTGCTTCTGGACTGCAGGAACCATGTTGCATTAATTTATAAGAGAAATGTGTACAATTCAAAACATTGCATCACAAATCTTTCACTGACTACAGCTTACTGAAAAGAAATAACACAAGGCATCATTGGAACATGCTATAAACACAAGGTCGTATTATAAGCTTTGTTTATTGCTGAAACGATGACTCGAAGTGTAAGTGTAGAAATGTGGTCTTTGGACAAACTGCTTCAAAATTTCTTGCTGCATATAGCTAGGCACATAAAAATGACAAATTTCCATTAGTATTTTTGGGCGCATTAAAAAAAGGAAACCCTGTTGCTCACATTTGTGCTATGGATGCCTGAACTAGGCAACACCTCATGCTTTTGATATGCCAGTCGCTCTAGACGAGCCCTCCTAGTACCACCTTATATGCTTTGTAATACTGTGTGCCATATAGTAACAAGAAACTAGCTTATGATATATAAACAGTTATGTTTTGTTTTATGCAAAGTGCATGCAACCATATTTGAAATTATTTCTAGTGAAAAATTTGTAACATAGCACGAAAATCTTTTACTTTTTATATGAATGTTGTAATATATTATAAAGGATAACGTGAGGTTGTAATCTGGAGATGAGATGAGATGAGATGGAACTTAAGGGTGCTCAACTGCATTGGTTATTAGCGCCCTGTAATCTGGAGACAAAGTTGTTTGAGTGTGATATAGCAGATATTTTTATTAGTATTATTTTGTTCTGTAGTACTGTTATTTAAAAAATTTGGTTGGGAATATTGAGATATGACACTAAACCTAGCTCTATGATTCTCATATACATAATATGTGTTTGATTTTTGGTTTTGTATTGTTGGACAGCTATGAAGCAGTACAAACCCACAGACGCCACAACAAATCCTTCACTCATGCTCTCGGCTGCTAATATGCCTCAGTACAAACACCTTATCACAAAGGCTGTGGAATATGGAAAAAAGAATGGAAAGTGAGTTTAGTTTTGTTTTCATCTTGATTATGTAATTTAACCCTAAAGGAATAGATGTAACTGCCAATCCTTTCTCACCGTATAAACAAAGTGTTAGACTTTGTTTAATAACAACATTCCATGAAATGTTGAATATTTGACAGCAACATTTTGTTTTGTAATTTTCAGTCTTATCTAGTGGTAATGGATTGTAAAACAATTCATTAAGTATTCAGTTAGATTTAATAACCTAGCAAGCATTGCAGAAAACTCTTCACAGCAAAGTTTTCGTATTGATAAAAAAATGTAACATTGGTTATTTTAAATTCTTATATAATTTCAAACTAAGTTCTTGTTAAAATTAAGAGTTTGTGTAAAAATGTTTTTCAGTTGTTACCTTCCCCCCCCCCTTCTTATGTGTATATCATTTTCACTGTTGGTAGGAAACTCAATTAATAAGCATGGAATAGTGTTATAATTGTTCATTACATAATTGGAGAATATTGGGATCTAGTGTTTATCTGCCATATTCGGCCATTTATTACTTCCCCTCCAAACAAGAGAGTGTCCCCATAACTGCATCCACAAACCTTAACTGCAACCAAGTGATTGCCCCCGCCACTATTTCCTTTCCCTATGTCTCCATGTTGAAATCTTTCATGCGAATACCTCATTCTTGAGCTTTTGTTATCGAAGATGGCAGCAAAATTAACAACTTTGTGACGTTTCTTGTGTTTTAAAATAAATAAATTGTATTCCTTTCATGTGCAAACTAATTTTCCTTGTCTCGTTCCTTTAAAATAAATAAATTACAATGTATTCCTTTATGTGCTAACTATAATTTCCTTGCCCCATTCCCTTAAAAAGAAAGTGCAAACCATCCTTTCCTTGACTCATTCCTTTAAAACAAATCCCAAGCCCCCTCCTCCCACCCCCTCTGGTCCATGTATTTCCTTTTCGCCTAGAGTGCCACAAGACAGCAATCGTAACAGTGGTGGGGGCATCTTCTTTGGAGGGGAAGCTGAAAATGGCAGGTAAGTGCTGCGTCCCGGTATATCCAGCACATAATTGTAAGCATATGTGCCCAATGTATACATTTATGCAGTTTGAAACAATTTTTTTAGCAAAAGTAATTGCATATGGATTGTTTTATGGATTTGAATGCATCTTAATTGTAATGTACACAGAAAAATGACAGTTGTCATGGATATACTGGGACATGAAATACATCCCAAGCTTTGAAACATTCCTCTTTGTAGCAAATAACTATTAATAATAATTAAATTAGGGTAGGCTACTGTATAATGATTAGGTTGAAACAGGTCATTGTCAGAAAGCATATGTTATCTTGGCACTTAAATTATAGTCCTTAAAATTTGTTAAAGTTGCACTATCATCTAACTTAACTCTTTTATACCTTATTAGGATATGTTTTACAAACCCTCTGTTGCAGCCGATGTTAGATCCATATATTTGATGTTTGGACATCCTACTTCCATCTGCTGGACTTTTATGAACTTGACTGTCAAGTTCTTTTGTAGTGTGATATCAAAGTTCAGTAACTGTATTTTGTTTTGTATCGTAATGTACATTTTTCCCCAAGTATCCAATTCTCTAAGCCTATGTAGTGCTTTTAAAAGTTCTGCTTTTTCTTCTATTCATAATTTTTTGTACGTTTGATTTATCAATATTTTTATAACTGACATATCTGAAATGTTGTTTTTGTGTGATGTTAGCATTCCTTTTTGCTTTTCTTTTATAAAGTATATCACATAACAGATTTGTTCTCTGGGCTTATTTTGTCTATTGCGTTGCTTTTAAAGAAATGCTTGTTGTGGATACCAGAGTAATATTATAATCTTTGAAAATCTTTTGAAACTTTGTAGCCTACAAGTGGAATGTAAATTTTTTGAAACTCGTATTTTGTTTTTATTTTTTTGTCTACCAGATTATTGAATTTGTAAAAGAAGAGCCGCTGTGCTAATTTGTACTGCATTTTCATGACAAACAAACAATAAGCAATAAAGAATAATCATCTGCATATCTTGTAACAGGAATAAAATCTCCCAAATACCCAGCTTAATTTGATGTTAAACTCAGGATATTGGGAGAATTTCCAGCCAAATAAATAAATGAAAGAAATGTGTTAGTTGTATATAAATCATTCTATACAGTGTTTGCATACAGTTGTTCCTATTATTGTACTTTTCATATTCAAGGACACTGGATGAACAAGTAGAGGCTGCATCAGATAAGCTCTTTGTTCTTTTTGGGAGTGAGATTCTCAAAATAGTTCCTGGTCGTGTTTCTACAGAAGTAGATGCAAGGTAAATATAGTACTTGCTCAAAGTTTTATCAGTAGAACATAAGTAATTTAAATGTATAGTAGGTGTAGAGTAACTTATGTAAATTATAATTCATTATTACGTAATCTATGCATAGAAAATTAAATATGATATACAGGAAAAAAATACAGATTAAATTAGTTTGTGGTAAGAACATAACTCAAGCATTTGTAATTTATTTTATTATATAACAATAACTATCAGCACTACTGACTTCCATCAGTTGAATCATGCCCGTACCCAGAAAAAAATTTTGGGGAGGGTTTGCCACAAGTAGATCTAAACTTAACAGTACCCCACACAGTTACCATGAACCTACTCCATACATGAATAAGAAAATTACTTTGAGACATTATATAGACAATAAAAACTCATCAGAATGAGGATATTCCACCTTACAGCACAAAACATGGAGACTGCTTCGAAAACCGGAATGTATGGTCACCTTACCTATGTAAGGTGAAGATATTAAGTTTCCCTTTTTCTTGTAAATGTGTTACTAGCAATAGACCTACTGTTTCTAACGACATTTTCCCATATTGGTTTGCTATGAATTTAAATAAATAAAACTGTCAGAAGTTTTGGGGGGGTGGGGTTTGAACCCTAGAAACCCCCCTCTAAATACGGCCCTGAGTTGAACCCATTAAATTGAATAATGCTTTGCCCTAGTGTTTATGTATATATATATATACATTTGCTTTCAAGATGGTGGAGTGTGGAGTGGTGACGCGAAGTAGGAACCAGAAATTAACCAATTTTCATCGGCATAACTCGAATAAGGCGTCAGAAACTAATTGCAACATCAATGGTGGAAGTAAACAAATCAATGGAAATAAAGATACCAAAATGCATAATACGGGTGATGGAAAAACCAAACAAAACATGAGCGGCAGGGCGTCAGCACCCATGAACCGGGAAACGGAAGTTATAGCGTCACTGCAAACAATAGTTGGCATGCTAAATAAAGACCTTAAACAAGCACAGGACGAAATTAGAACAC
This sequence comes from Deroplatys truncata, assembly GCA_030765065.1. Taxonomy (NCBI): domain Eukaryota; kingdom Metazoa; phylum Arthropoda; class Insecta; order Mantodea; family Mantidae; genus Deroplatys; species Deroplatys truncata. The sequence goes on along the minus strand of CM060975.1, from coordinate 310,684,400 downwards.
TAAGAGAAGAAAATGAATACTTAAAAAAGCAAATACAAAAGGAACCAAGTAGACAAGTATACATCAAGGCAGCAATGGCCAACCCTTTTGACACCAAGAAAGGATGGCAATTACCGCGACGAACGGCAAAATCTACACAGGCGTGTGATAAAAAATCGGAAATCGACACAAGAAACAGTTTCTCGTGTCTTTCGGAGGGAAACTGCGAACAGGAAGACCGACCAGTACAGGACCAGAAGAAAACCTTGGCAAACAGTGGAGAGCAGCCGTCAAGAATATACGAAAAAACACGGAAAGTGAAAATCCTTGCAGATAGCCATGGCAGGGGTCTAAGCAGTATGATAGCTGAACGACGACCAGACATTAGTGTTGAAAGTGTAGTTCGACCGGGTGCACCGATTAAAGAAGTACTAAAAATGCATGAAAGTGATTGTGAAAACCTAACCTTCAATGACTATGTAGTCATTCTCGGTGGTACAAATGATGTTGCAAAAAACGAAAGCAGTAAAGTCAAAAGAAATCTAATAAACAGTTTGGTGAAACTTAATCATACTAATGTTGTAGTGGCTAACATACCAAAAAGGTATGATCTAGGCAGTAATTCTGTAGTAAATAAGGAGGTAAATAAGTGCAATATAACCATAAAAAAAACTAAGTGCTTTCAAAAATGTGAGTTTACTAGATATAAGTGCGCTGGATAGAGAATCTCATACCAAACATGGTCTACACCTAAACAGAAAAGGCAAGTACAAACTAGTAGAGAAACTAATAAATGTAATAGGCAGTGGGAGCACTAAACAAATAATTCCTCTAGGTTTTGGGGCTCTGAAGGAAGTAGATATGAACAATGATTCAAAAACAATTCTCACAGCTCCTGTAGGGATCCCTAAAGATGATACAATAGCTCCAGTTTTTTTAGGTTAAACGATCTAGATGTAAACCCAGTAAAACATTGTAACAAAGAAAAGATTAAGCCTAATTCTCACTTACCATGTAATAATATGGATATCAAAATAGGGTATATCAATGTTCAAGGCATGCAGAATAAGCTGTTTCTAATTAATGAATTTGCCGTTGAAAATTGCTTTGATTTTCTCTGCCATAAGTTAATAGGTAGCTATAACAGGCAACATCATAAACATGGGGGGGGGTAGCAATATATGCCACTAAACAATTCAGTTCCTATTGTAGCGTACTTCAAATCGATTCATTGTGCACTGAGCTAGATTTTGAAGCAACAGGCATTCTGGTACAAGAGTTTAAACTAATCATTTTAACAGTATATAGATCTCCCAAGGGAAACCCTATCATTTTCCTTGAAAAACTTGAAGACCTCTTTAATTCTCTTTTAATCCCAAAATGGAAACATTACAATATTGTTCTTGGAGGCAATCTAAATGCAGATTTTGATGTAACGGGGGACAAACAAACTGTAAAAGACTTTAAAAATCTCCTTAGACAAGTGGATTTCAAATACACTAATACCAAACCTACAAGGGTGTCTGCCTGCCTGGATAACATATTTACCAATATACAATTAACACGAGTAAACTGTGACACTGCTACCTTCCCACACTCAGACCATGACTCAGTCTGGCTTTCAATAAAAGAGCTCATGTTAACCAACCAATCGTTATTGGAGACCAAAACCAAAACCATAATTTCAAGGCCAATAACTGGTACCAATCTTTCAAACTTCAGAATATCCTTATGTAACATTGAATGGAGTAACCTACTATATAAATCGCAACTCTCATATTTACTGTCAGCAAATGAAATCTTTGAAAGATTTTTCTTAACTCTAAAGATTACATTCGAACTGTGTATACCAGAGAGAAGGTGCACCGTCAAAATTAACTTAACGCGTAAGAAAGGTAGAAATAAATCATCAAACACCTGGTATACTCCCCAACTAGCCGACCTGAAAAGAAGAACAATGACATATTCAGGCTTATTTAGGAGAGAAAAAATGGACAGGGCCAAGCAACTCTATGCTACAGCAAGAAATGAATATAAAGCTGCCATAGATGAAGCGAAAAGACTTCATAACTTGAAAAGTATAGAATTATCAAATAACAAATGTAGGAAAGCATGGAATCTGATCAATTCTGTTGCTAAATATCCCGAACACGACGAAATAGAAATCACCCCTGATGACTTTAATAACTTCTTCATAAAATCAGTCGAAGAAATTAGAAGCAATATTGTGCTTCCTGATAAAACAGCAATTGATTTAATAAAAGAAAATAAGAATAGTCAACACCCTGAATTTACCTTCTTGCAAGTAACTCCAGAAACAGTACTAAGGACAGTGATTAAACTCAAACCATCTGATAGCACCGACATCTATGGTTTCTCTAATAATTTACTAAAAAAGGTTATAGACTGCATAAATGAACCCCTCACATTCTGTTTAAACAAATGCTTGGCTCAGGGAGTTTTCCCTGAAGTATTGAAACTGTCCAGAGTCATTCCAATTTATAAAAACGGAGATAAACGTCTAACAGCTAGCTACCGTCCAATATCTCTTGTTCCCATTTTCTCAAAAGTACTAGAATCGATTATGTATACTCAATTATATAATTATTTTGAATTGAACAACATTATTACCAAATCGCAATATGGATTCAGGAAAGGGAAATCTACCTGTGATGCAATAGTTTCATTAACAAGAGAAGTACTCACAGCATTTGAAAACAAAAATTGTGCGCAGGTCTCTTTCTGTGACTTAAGCAAGGCTTTTGATTGCGTGGACCACAATTATCTACTTAACAAATTAATATTCTATGGATTAAAAATCCCAGCAATTGAACTACTTAGATCATACCTAGTAAAGCGAAAACAGAAAGTTTGCATAGGCAGTAAGAAGTCAAAAATAGCAGAAACTAAATATGGTGTCCCACAAGGTTCAATTCTGGGACCTTTATTATTTTTAGTAATGATTAATGATCTACCATCTTTTGTAGACACTCACTCTACTTTGTATGCAGATGACACTACATTTTTTAATATGAGTAAAGATTTACAGACACTCAAATCCACAACAGAAATCACACTGACCCAAGCAGACAAATGGTTCAGAGCTAATGGCTTTCTACTTAATAAACAAAAGACACAACACATGATTTTTAACTGTAGAGATACACATAGTACAAATTACATGGATAAAGTAAAATTCTTAGGCGTTATAATAGATAATAAATTAACCTGGGCACCGCATATAGAGTTTATAACAACTAAACTCTCTAGAGTAATACATTTGATTAGGAAATTGAAAATGCATGTTCCTGAAGTATACATTAGATCTGCATATTTGGCCTTCTTCCACAGCATTATTTCTTATGGCATTTTACTTTGGGGCAACAGTACTCACATTCATGATATTCTTGTATTACAGAAAAAAGCTATTCGCATAATGTCTTATGAATCAAAATTAGTTCATTGTAAACCATTATTTAAGAAATTAAAAATGTTGACAGTAATTAATTTGTACATCTACACAGTGATATTGTTTATAAAACAACACATATCAGACAAGACATTCATTCTTATAATACTAGATCATGTCAACTGATTGATATACCATATTGTAGATTGACTACAACACACAAGAGTTTCGAAATACTTGGCTCTAAATTGTATAATAAGCTACCAGTAAAGTTAAAACAAAGTCCCATACCTAGTTTTAAGAATAAATTGTATGACTGGCTTGTTACTAAACCTTTTTATTCACTACAAGAATTTTTTGATGAGTAGGTACATCTTAGTACCAATAATAATGTAAATATAATTTTGTAAATAGCCTATACTAGCATTATACTATCTGACGTCTATTACTGTAAAAGTTCAATGACAATAAAATTATTCTTATTCTTATTCTTATATATATATAAACTTCTGAATTTGTTTTGAATAAATTTAAGTGAGCTTTCATACAAACAAGTGTTTCATATATGTTGATACGGTAATTTGTATCACAAATTACTTAAATGTAAATAATGATAGTAATATGAATATGTATTTTTATGTAACATTGATTTCAGAGGTTTATTAATTGTAATTATTATTGGTAAATAATAATATACTGCTCTACTGAAACTGTCAACAATAACGCAATAATGCAGCAAGGGGTGAGTTGTTTATCGTTACCGAGAACTAGGAAGTTACGTAATGTTTCGCGCCTTTTCGGTAAAAGCTTCCAGAATGTTCCCTAAAAGTAATATGTATTAGTGGTTTTCATTGGATATTCAAATAGACGCTAATGTTGGCGCGTTTTATTAGCCAATAGCAGTTCATTTATAATCTTTAGGCGTATCTTGAGGCAAGCCTATAAATAGTGTAGATTCAAGGGAGCGTCCTTCCAGTTCAACAAGATTCTCAACACATTACACGTCAGCCCACCAGTTCTACAAAATTCTCCGTTCATTTATTTCGTCAAGTTACGCGCAACAGAATTACAAGGACTATTATAAAGTATTATACAGTTAAATATATAAAGTTGAAGTACGTGAGTTAAAAGTGAGAAGTTATTACAAACAGTTTCAGTATGGCGATTATCAAGATAAATCTGTGAAAGTGTTCGTGAACGTGTTCTGCAATAAAGATTATAAAACCAATTTCTTCGTCACTATCATTTCTAGACAAAAGATTCCTTTCCGCTTCACACCCTGCAAGAGATACAAGTTCTACCAAGAAAAGATGATAGCTAGCCGGAGGACAATATATATATATATATATATAACCTTAAATTCTTTTAGAAACTAATTCATGCAAATTGCTACGCCAGGTGGAGTTAAACGAACCAAATAAGGAGTGACGTCACACAAGATGGCAACACACGTGAAGTAAACACAAATATTAGCTCTCGTAAATTGGCTTCCAAACGTGGTGCTATATTAATGTTAAATAATTACAACATTAAAACCGTCGCAATGTAGAATACTTGCCAAAGGTGAAATCTTAATTGTTTAAAGTATGGTATTTGTGGGGTAGTCTGAAATATACGAAACAAATCCTGACATATTCAGAGAACTCGAGGAATACTTGCAAAATGAAATCAGAAAATTAGTGTCCAAACTAAATTGTTACTTGGAGTGTGTTTATGTGGTACACTGCCTATTCAGTTGAGAGAGGATAACATTTCCAGCGCTTCCTATATGGTAAGATTTTATACACAGTTTTAAGAACCAAAAGCCTGAGTATAGACTTGGTCAGCTGCCGAGACACCAATACTTATGCAAACAGTAAGAACAGATTCTGGGAACCATGTAGTTATTGTTTACATTATTCATTATTAATTAACTTCAATTCTGCAATTTTCTACATGACTCTTTCTTATTCTATGCTAATTTTTACAGTAAGTGGAAACATAATATTCTGCAAGACCCAATACTGTGCTAGCTTTATCACATTTGACAATCAGAATGACTTAAATACTTATACAAACAAATACTTTGGTGATAAATACTCTTTGTTTGATTTTTATGGTTTATTCTGAAGATTTCAAGGAGATAAGGGACCATGTATGACTTATCAATGAATAGAAATTGAGTGGATGAGATAGTCATTTCGACTCAATTTCTATTCATAGTTAACAATGATATTACTGTGCACATCTTCCAGTATAAGAAGTGTTTAAAATTATAAGACATGTTTAGTGTAATTTGCCAGCTAAATGTAAATTCTGAAATTTGACCTTGTTTTGCAGGTTATCTTTTGATAAGGAAGGCAGTATTAAGAAGGCAAAAAAATTGATTCAACTGTATGAAGAACAAGATATTTCTAAGGAGAGAATCCTCATTAAACTTGCTTCCACTTGGGAAGGAATACAAGCTGCAAAGTTAGTACAAATGTTTAGTTGGTAATCTTTCAATATTCCTAGAGAATATAAATGTGAATAAAATAGATTTACCTTATAGAAATGCTCATGCCCATAGCATCTAATTGCTGCAAATAGCTCATGGAAATGTCTTGATACCATTGAAACATCTCAGTTTGGCAAATTTTCCCTTACAAGCTTCTCACTTCCATCTGCATTTGCACACAGTAACACAGAAAGCCTTTCTTTACTTTTCTTATCTTCATAGCAAGAATCTGCTTTAAGGAAAAAGTTTTTACCAGCAGCAAACTGAAAAAAGGTGCCATTTTATCAGAATTGAAATGTCTTTCAAACTGTACTGTTCAATTAATTTTGAAAGTGTTTTATTCTTCCAATAGTCATGTGTTTCCAGTTATACATTGGTTTATCTACAGATACTACAGAAACTAATTCTGTGCCATTCTTTAAAGCAATGCAGTCATCCATTTGACATTTGCAAGTTGTCTGTTCGCAAAGTAAAGCTGGTTCACAACAACTGAGAACAGTAACCAGAACAAGAATGACAAAGTTGAAATGCATTTGTTTTAATGGGAGCATTTACAGTTGACGGGAAGCTTTCCCAGGCCCTGGAAATGGAAAAAGACTGGCCAAGTTTTAGCTTTCCCATTCTCGTTCCTGGGCTGTGAAATAAAACAGCTGCAGTTACTAGTGCCCTCAATAGCCACAAGCTAGAAAGAACAAACCGAAAAAAATTAGTAGTATATGCATTTCTTAACCTCAGATCCTGAAACTCGCAAATCCAATTGAGCATTGGTTCTTCTAGTGAAAGGGTCATCTGTAGTTTGTTTATATGCAGCTCAAAACTGGATATTGCCTCAAAAACAATAGCAAAAATTACAAAGAATGGTAAAAACTGGTATAAGTTAACAAAGAACAACAAACAACTTTAATGTATACCATTTAAATAAAGGAATGAAAGCTTAGTATGGCTACAGGAATCGGAAACGTAGCGGATATGCATGTAGATAATATTTGCTCTATTGAATTTTTATGTTGGCTGAATTGGAAGCAGGTGAAAAAATATCTTTGGTAAACTAAAAACAAATGAAATCCTAATGCTCAAAATCGACTATCCACTTAGTGATTGATATGTATTCCTGTTCTAGTTTCTATTTTGATTACCATTCTTGGGCTATTGTGAACCAGCGTTTTATGGTATTTTCTGCATCTTTCTTTTCAATATGCTGCCATCCTGGAATGCTACTAGCACACTTCCTGAAACCACTAGAGTAAAAATTTTTTCTAGTTCATTTTTCTGCACATAAGATTTCATCTCATTTTTACATTGCCTCCTACAATATCTTCATGTGCCGTTATTTTATCTTTGCCAGATGACATAAGACCCAAATGCTTAGCCATTTCCACATGTGAAGAGCTAGGATTTGCTTCTAATTCACGGATAATGTTTTGCTCAAGGTTAACTCTCTTTTGTCACTAGCCATTTCCTCCAGTTTTAAAAGGAAATAAAACCGTGAATATGCTTTAAAAGCATGATTATGAAACAAATGAATGATGCAACACAAGTAAACATTGCTACCAGAAACAATAGAGAGTAAAGAATGGGAAGTGAGAATACATAATCACCTTAAAAGATTGATACAGCTTCAGTTCTTTGACTACTGGATGTTTCAATAATTAGGTGGCTACAGTTGCTCTGTCAGCACCAATGAGATGGCGACTCCTGCTAAATTGTCCCGTGCTTTATTATTATTGGTATGTAGCTTGCATCTTCTGGCAGCACATGGGCAGAAAAGAAACCAATACAGCCATGCATGACGTGGAAGAAACTTTTAACTTTTTGTTATTCACAATGAAACTCGCATTCTGTGCTCTGGCATGTATAAATCTTGGAACAAATTCTCATATATAAATGAAATTATGAAGTTGTAGGATTGTTAAACTATTTTCAGCAGTAGGTGCTAAAAAGATAAACATTAAAAGTGCACCCCTATTTAATGTATATATGTTTTGTCATTCAGGTTTCCATGAATGTGTTCTAGCATACCTGCCCAGACAGCAACATGCATTCAACCACTTCTTGTACGAGTGGCCAGATAGCTTCTGTTGTAGCGAGTCCCACTGGGTCTGTAACCAAACACAGTAGAAGCACTACTAGCAGTACTGAATGTAACTTCATCGGAGAAAATTACTTCTCTCCAATCAAAGTTCTCATACAGTTCTGCATATACAAAATTGATAAATGCTACACTCAAATTAAACTTGTTCTTATGGATGCAGTCTGGTCCATTGCATAAGAACACAAGATGCCGCAAACATACAACTGAGAAATGTTAAAATCAGGATTTCACTGTACTGGCAAGTGCACTGTACCCCTATAGTTTGCTGGATTGTTCACATCTCCCTCAGTTTTAAATATTGGAACCATTATTGCTGTTCTCCAACTCCTACAAATATGGAATTTAATATTCTTACTAATAAAATTAATCTGTTCTCATTTAAGCTCCACACTTTCCAAAACTCACCTGGTATTCCATCACCACCACTTACTTTATTTCTTTTTAGTCTTCTAATTTGCTGTTACACTTCATTTATTTATATCAGGCTGTCCAAATGTTCAATTCGTCTGAAGTTTTCAGTGGCCACAGTCCAGCATCTTGCTCGTAAGAAATTTTTAAAATAGCTGCACCAAACTTTGAGCTTATTGTTTTCCTATCATTTGCTTTTACTGCTTCAAGAAGTTTCTGGCTCATATTACTTCCATGAGGCATTCTATCTCCACAGTCTACTACTTCCTGTTCATTTAATTATAATTAAAAGCTCTTGCTCAAACATGTTTGCACAGATGAATACATTTTATTTCAAAAGCTTAAAGTGTGCTGTCTTTGAACCTAAAACCTGTATCTCTCACTTTTAGGGAACTGGAGGAAAAACATGGCATCCATTGCAACCTGACATTGCTCTTCTCGTTCTGCCAGGCTGTGGCTTGTGCAGAGGCTGGGGTAACGCTCATCTCACCATTTGTAGGACGCATTCTGGATTGGTATGTGGCAAGTACAGGACAGAAAACCTATGAACCAAATGAAGACCCCGGTGTGGTCTCCGTTACAAAGATTTACAACTACTACAAAAAATTTGGCTACAAGACTGTGGTAATGGGGGCTTCCTTCAGGAACACTGGAGAGATCAAGGCTTTGGCAGGCTGTGACCTGCTGACCATCAGCCCAAAACTCCTAGAAGAACTGGATTCCAGCAATGATGAAGTGTATGCGACACTCACAGAGAAGTCAGGTATGCATTGCGTTATGTAATTTTTTAGTTTTACAAACACAAAAGTTCCATGTAAAAATGGTTCAGATGTAACTGTTGTCTGCAATATGATTGCTTGTAAACTGAATGAAAGATTGTGGGAATTCAACTTGGACAAAAAGACAATTTTATTACCTTCATGATCAGTAGACATTCTGTATATTTCAGAATGTGTTCTGAAGTGTGTGGTTCTGTTTTCCCAAGGGTTTATATATCATTAGTGACCTGCTACAAATACAAGGCAGTGTTTTCCAAAGTTTTCACCTGCAACTGCCACAGGCTATCTTGCATTCATTATATGTGCTGTCCAAATAGAGTAGTGCAGAGAGAAATAAACTTCAAAACTTTGTGGATTTGAGATGCGCACAGAAAGTGGTTGGTTGGCATCTAATGTTGGGCAGTTAGCAATGAAATCATTCACTCTCTTACACTCCAGTGTTTTAATGAGAGGTTAGTATGTTGATTGAAAGCTGGGCAGTGGAGTACATGGTTTCTCTCAATATCTTCTTAAAGTTCACAGAAAGGGCATATAGGAAATTCTGCTATGCCAATCCTGTGCAGATGTTTGTTAGGCAGTCATGTCCTCTTAATAATCTAAAAACTGCTACAGAGGATTTTCTTGATAGTATAGTAATAGTCATATTATGTAGATTCTCCTATTGTTTCCGATAAATATTCTTCTTTAATTTTTTTTATTGTATGTTGATGTAATTTTACTTCCTTTCTTGGCCAGAAATTCAGCTGTTTCATTATCTTATATTACACAGTGTGTTGGTATCTATTGAAGTACTATTGTTTTATAATTTTTTGGCATTTAGGCTTTTGGCTGCAGTAACAGATGCTATGTATATTATAGCCACTTTAGAGTTAGATAAAATTACAACTCTCATAAATTTGTTTATTTGATATAGAAGATTTTGTAAACTGAGAAGAAATGCTAAAATTTCAGTAACAGACCTGAACTGATATCCCCCTCTTTAATCGTTCCTATCCATTCTTCCTTGACTTATCTCTTTTTCTTCAACCCCAATGGTATTAGAGTATTCAAGGCCTAGGGGATCATTTCATTTTCTTTCCTGTCCATACCTGTCTCTCCTCAGGGTGATGTAACCACCAAACATGGTGCCCATTCTTAAATGGTTACAATATGTTTGAAACACTCAAGATATCGTGCACACAAAGTGCTGAAAATTACCGTCAAGTGAATTTAAGGATTTCCATTGGCACAAGAGCCAAAACAGAGAGTACTTCAATCGGTGGTTTGGCAGTTGAGGGCCATGCAGAAAGAAAGAGATATTAGTGTATTCTTCCTCCCCTCTCTGCTATGCTTATTGCCTTCATACTTTTCTGTGCAAATTGGTGACAACAATGTTTTTATAACGGGTCTTCAGATTTATTCAGCCCTTACCACCATTGGTTTAAATGAATGACATTATTACTTAAGCAAGCCACTTGTCTCAAAGGGGAGGTGTGGAATTGAACCTCAGACTGCATGTAAACAGGTTGATATACTGTGGTGGTGCAGAACTGTTTTTCACTAGGACATTTTGTGCATTCTTTGCATACGAGATGGAAGTGATCATCTATCACACAATTTGCATGGTTGAGTGCTGCTTCTGAACTGTGGAAGAATACAAGGAGGAGTCTATCATTACAATATTGGCTGCTGTGTGGATGATTTTCTCTGTTCTTGCTTAGAATTCCATTAAGTCCCAAGATAAAACACGATAAAAGAAAAACAAAAAACAGTTGTTCTTTATTAACAAAAAAGAAACATTAAAATATTTATAAAGGTTACTTCAGTTGTTTTTATTAAAAAAATTGAAGTTGTGCCATTAAAGCCGAGACACACTACGCTACAAAAACTATCCAGTTATTTCAGTTACATATCAGTGTACATGCTGAGATTGCATATTTACAAGATGCAAGGGAATGAAGTTCCAAATGTAAATACTGGAAAGGTACGATACAAGTCCCATTTCACTAAGGTGACCTCAAAATTGTAGATATACATCACTTCCACTCATCTTTTGCTAGTCCTCTGCAAAAGGCAGTGGTGGTAAACTTGTTTCAAAGTATTGACATCATGTGCAGACAACCGACTGGCGGCAATGCCTGAATAAATTTGAAAACCCCATATTTGCATAGAGTTATTGGTGTCTTAATGCATCTTAAAGAAAATCCCATCCATCACCATCTCTGTCTGATTTTGTTAACTTTAGAAACAACGTTGTAAGAAGATGGAAAGGGAAAATTCACAACTGTATCACACCACCTAAATGTATGCTTGGGAATTAGGATGAAGAATTATAGTGATTTAACTGCTATGTCCATCTTCATGTTGTTGCATCATTTCAGTTAGTCTCATGTGCAAGATGTTTTAAATTTAAAAAAATACACACAAGTGTTCCAGAATTCCCACCACTTCTTGAAGTTATATGTTGTGTCTTTTAGTTGCACACAGTGCACCAGTACTGTTGATTGTATGTTGTAGGGGTTTGAGTGGTGGTACAAATTTTAGTTAGTTATGAGCTGTGGCTCCCTACATACATGTACAACATGACTTGCAGATATAAAGTTTTCAGATGGAAGCAGGATTCGAACATGGAATCTGTTTGTTAGAAGTGCAACACCCTAACCACTCGTACACGAAGCACAGTTGTGGATATATAGGTCAAAGTAGCTACCTGACAGACAGGGACATTATTATTATTACTCTGTAATGCATTAAGGAATGTTGCATTAGTATTTATATTATAAACATATAACACTATCTGAAGTATACAATTAATAATACACAAACAGTATGTTGATTAGATCAATGTAACAATCAAAGCTAAATGTTAGTACATCAGATACACTTGCCTTGTATGTGGTGATAGCAATACAGTACACTTTTAAACAGAAGAAAGTAGTCATAATATAATGCTAGTATGGCACTTATATAAATATGATGTAGATTGGGTTAAATAGTATAAAATGCCTAAGTCAAAATATAACCTAGTAATTGACTAAGTGGTGAAATATAGGGTAGTTAAATTATATTCGAACCCACTCACGGCCTCTCTCTACTGTGCAAGACAGCCAGCAGTCGCCGGGGAAATTATGCCGGCAGAGGTGGACTAAAATGCTTACATTATAATAGATGCTGGAAATGTTGACCTTCTGCTCTCAAACAGGCAGCATATCTCGTGTAAATGTTCTTGCTCACTCTCCGAAGCTCAGCAGCAGGAATTCTTGTGATGAAACGTCTCATTATGATCAGAAAATTGGAGTGTGGTGTGCGGTAAGTGCTAGAAGAATAATAGGGCCTATATTCTTTGATGAAACAATAAATGCAGAGCGATATCAGAGGTTAATTCTGAGGCCATTCTGCAATCGCTTGACAAAAGAGAAATCGTATCGTTGGTTCCAGCAAGATTCTGCAACAGCACATACGGCTGTCAAATCATTACATGCAATAAGAGAAGAGGGGTGTTTGATGACAAAATAATTAGTGTTGATTTGTGGCTCCCTTGTTCTCCTAACCTAACGAGTTGTGATTTTTATTTGTGGGGTTCTTTAAAAGACAAAGTGTATCATTCCAATCCTCGTGCACTACAGGAACTTAAAGAAAATATTGTGCAAGAAATCCTGCTGCTAAGCTTAGGAGAGTGAGCAAGAATATTTACACGAGATATGCTGCCTGTTTGAGAGCAGAAGGTCAACATTTCCAGCATCTATTATAAGGTAAGGATTTTAGTCCGCCTCTGCTGGCGTAATTTCCCCGACGACTGCTAGCTGTATCGTGCAGTAGAGAGAGGCCGCGAGTGGGTTCGAATATAATTTAACTACCTGCAAATTTTATAATACTTCATAATACATAGAGAAACTTGCATGGACTTCCAGATACATATATAAGCAAGTGTGGTGAAACTGTTGTCCATAAGTAGTTTTGTTTAGTTATATGTATATTATTGTCTTATATTGAAGTTAATGGGTTCTATTGTTACTCTCATTGCCCTCATTATCATCATTGTGCTGAATAGCCGAGTCATTAGTCAGTCAAACATGTATTTCTTGGTCAAGGAATGGTAGAGCTAAGAAAGGTTTTCTGTGTAACAAGATAAAACACTTGGAAGTCAGATTTCTATGTCATGCCTTTACTATTTTTTTTCACACTTGACGTGGATATGAAACATTTACCACCGAATATAATGTAATTTCAAAGAAGCTGCTGAATCTAAGAGTATGTTTCTGCTGTTACTCTGTGGGGTGATTTTTTAGTAGTAGCAATGGAGCCAGGCAATGTTGTTTTTACCACAAGTTGCTTCCTGCTTCCTCTCCCTCCCCCTCCACATCTGTTCACAGTGGCAACAATGAGACAAACAGTTGTGAGCAAGCAGTCGCAAGATAGTCATAATGTTTTCAAAGCATGAAAGAGAAGCTGATTAAAAATCTGGTGAACTAGAGGTCGCTCGACATGACAGTGTCATCAAGGACTGCAAGAGGCTTGCAGTGCAGCTGCGTTGCCTTACAGAACAATAGCAAGGTGGTTGCAACCTTCCAACAAGGGTGCAAAAGTGTGTTGGACATGCCTCGATCTGGTCACCCACCAGTAAGTGACAAAAAGATTTACAAATTCTAGATGAAAGCAGTGATAGCGATCTCACGTCATTTTCACCAGAGGAGGATGAAACTGAAGACAATTTGGATGACTTGGAAACTAGCAAAGATGGGGGGCATCAGTAATAACTGTGCTAAGACTTTGCATTCAATGTATGTATTGTGACTATTCACTCTAAATGACCTCTCAAGCTGCCAGCATGTGCAACAGCCCTGTGTCAGTAAATTTACTAGCATGTAAAAGAGCTCCTGCAGGATGAAATTCCAGCACACAGGTGGCACTGACAGTGTCTTTAACAAAATATTAATTTTTTTGTGTATTAAGAAAAAGAGAAGCTGCATCTGGAAGGGGGTAAACAGACAACATACAATGTGCAGACGGTGTGATCTCCCATTGTGTTGTTTTTTTGGGGGGGTACTATTAGGAGCAAAATGTGCATGTGTAAAATTAGGCTGCTGTAAACATTTAGGAATAAAATGCAAAAATAACTTAATTTGTATCTCTCCCCCCAAGGGAGGATGTGGTTTCTTCTATAGGCAATTGAATTTTAAGGTCCATTTAAAAATGCACCCTTCCTGACCATGCACTAATGCTGTAAATGGGAGTGGATAAAGGTTAGTCCATGCTTTCTAACATAGGTGGTTGATGCTTCTCCATGTAAATATTTTTAATAAAGTTTAAGGAAGTGACTTTAACACCTACAACAGTGCCCCAGAAGTACTCTTAACATGGAAGTCACTGACATTGTTAAAACAGTTGTTGATTCCCTCCATTTAAATTTTCTGCTGGGACCATGAAAAGTGTAAAAGAGAAATTAAATTGTATTTTTTGTTTTTACAGCTCGAAAAGCAGATCTAGAAAAAGTAACAATGGATGAGAAGGCATTTCGTTGGATGCTGAATGAAGATCAGATGGCAACAGAAAAACTATCAGAAGGAATTCGCAAATTTGCAGAAGATTCCAGAAAATTGGAAAAGCTTATTAAAGAACAGTTGAGCAAGGCAAAATGAAACAGATAAATCTGAATCATATTCCTATTTGTGGGAAATGCACATTCCTATATAGAGTAGAAATGGTGCCAGGGTTAGGGTGAAATGTGGTGCTAAATTTTTTTTGCTCTAAATTATATAAATATTTTATCTACTGTGCATTTTGTAATAACATTTGTAACTTTTATGAGAATGTAATAAATACATTAAGAATTTAAGATAATTTTGCTTTTATTTTTCTTAATTACTTAGTTTTGTATATTTTAAAATGACTACATTGTTGTGTATCAGGTGAGATAGCTGATGTGGAAGCAGCTGTAGCTTACTTTCAAGAAGTATTAAATTCATCCAATGGTTGCTAGGTAAATACCAGAGTAAATATTCAATACATCACAGAAATCAAATAGAGGGTATGGGAATGCAACTAAGGTCATCTATCCTGCATCACATTGAATATATGTATGTGCACTTACAGAATAGAAAAGCATGAGAACCGTATTCAAATACTGGCTGAGACATTGAATTTTTCAGCTGACTACATTAAAAACAATCCTTATAGATGGCTTAATTATTTGTGTACCCAGGAATAGAGTACCTACGAATCGTAAGTCGCCATTGAGATTGCTATCTCTAAAGTGAGATGCCTTGGTGGTCTACCTGGGAAAAAAACTTTAGTCAGTTAGGGAATTCAATGTCATAGTAGCTCAATGATTAAAGCAACAGTACAGAAAGCAGGAGAACCATGTTTTCAAAACCCACCTATGACATTAAAAAGAAATATGTGTTACACTCGCATGACTTTCTCTACTCTTTTAGAAATACTTATTCTCCATATGCTTCATGTTAAATGAAGCAAAGGGAATTGGTAGGTTTCAAGCGATAGTCAAATATTTTAAGAGCTGGTTGCTATGTGGAGTATTCCATTCTCTTTGCATTACCAGGACAAAAAAAAATGAATAACGAATTCCCATTTGAGAAAAAGTATTGAAAAATTTAAGGGAATAACAAGCAATATCTCGAAAATGGTTCACTCAACAAAAAAAATGTATATAACATAAATTGTGTATTTTAACACGATCTACTTTTTTGTGTAGTAAAATTTTGTTTATCTCTTATGGTTTACCAGTTATGCAAAAGTCGTTCACAATGAATACTTTTGGAGAATTCCCAGAAAATTCAAGATATACATTTTGTCATGAAAGTATCTTAAATATGATATTTTAATCAAAATTGTTATAACCATTTTTGAGAAAATTAAAATTTTTGAAAAGTGTTCCATGTAAAGGGTAATCTGGGGTGGGGGGATTTTCTTGAAAACCTTCGTGTCGCATCTCTGGAAGATACTGAACGCAAATACCAAGTTTGGTGTTTATCTGACTGTTCGTTTCTGAGTTATGCTGTTCACACACACACACATGGACATGTTTCCAAAAATGCATTCAGTGCACCTCAAAACATGTATTTCCTATGAAATTACAGTATCAAATTTTTGGAAGTGTTTATAAAAGATGTTCAAAATGCCAAATTTTGACATCAGAGCATAGTTGATAGCATCATCATAATGATTGCGACGTTCTTTCAAAAATACTTGGCATATCACAAATAGCATCAAGTACTACAAAGACCATCAGCTCCTCTTCACTATTAACAGGCATGTTGTACAGAAGTGTCTGAACACTTGTGCTGGGTGAATGTGCTGGGCATGATTTCAGTGCTCCTCTACCAATCAGGATATGTCACACTTAGGAAATCCCTTACATCACCAGAATAATGCGCAGGTGCTCCCTTGCCTTGGAACCACATTAACGGGTATTCCTAAAGGACATTCTGGCAAAGTATGTTGTAAAAACTGCAGCTAAATGTGGCGTGTCAAACAATGTAGTAGTAAGTAGGGCGCTATAACTGTGTCACAATGCCAGCCCAAATATTCACTGCAAACCTGTGTTGGTAATTTGCAATTCTAATACCTCTAGTGACTGTTCTCATCTATCCACAATATAGTTGTAGGAAATCTTGGTTGATCAACACATTTATGAAGAAACAACTGACAAACTGTAGTCGGGGTGGAAAGTCATCTGGCCCCAGTACTTGAACTTGGGCGAGATGATAGGGAGGTAATTGCTGTTTGTGCAGAATTTTAGTAACCAAAGACTGACTTGTATACATGGCATGTGCTATTGCTCTTGTGGACGTGGTCAAGAACCTCTTCCTCTTACATTTCTTTGGACTCCTGAAGAATGCACTTGTTTTTGGAAAGTTTCTTACAGTTGTTTTATATCAGTAAAGGTGCTGTGATGAGGCAGATATCTTCTTGGATAAAGCCCAGCATAAAGATCTCGTACACTTTTTGCATTTCCCCAAGCAGCACCATAAATGTAATGCATGTCTTCTACTTCTGTTTAAGTAAAGTGGAAAACTATTATAATAGGCTGTAAAACAAAGTCCTTCCAGTAAGCAGAGCACTTTAGTATATCTGATAGCCGAGATTGATAACGTACATCTCTTGTAGGAACCACAAAAACACAGGGTGCTGTATGAGACATACCCCTTACCACTTAAATAACAAAATGCAGCTTTTAGGTTAATAAGAACATAAACAATGTTAAAAACAGAACACAAGCAATATTCAATGCTGTGGGGGAACAGGGATCTGAAGTAGCATTTGAAAAACTTTAATGTCCTCTAGCTCAATAACAAGATGTTTGCGTACATACATTCCCTATAATAAAATACTCAGATATAACCCCTAAATCATGCCTTAAAATTATTGTATTATTCTCACTCGCTCTGTATATTGGCTTTATTTTGTTTTATATGCAAGATGGAAGTGAAATAATCCTGTGGACTGGGGAGGTGAGAGAGTGGGTGTAGATGAACAAAAATCTCCAACACTTCTTTGTAATTAAATGCGTAGATAATCGCATTTAAAAGTAGGAGAATTTGACAACATGGCATAACTTGTTGATTGAGTAGTCTGCTTCTACTGGCAGCACCTTTAAAGTATTCTAACACACTATAAAACCATTTAAGTAAAGCTGGCCATATATCGAATTCAGATGTTTTGTCGCTGGCGTGTGAGACACCAGAAAATTCTGGGAAAAAGTCAGGTTGTTGTTCACTGCACCATATGTAATTCTACATTCCCATGTAATTACAAATATTTTATTTGATGTGTTTAAAGGCCTGAATATCTGGCCTATTCTGTTTGAGAGGCTTATGCCATGGTAAGGTAACAAACTCACGTGAAATTGTGTCTGATATTAAACAGTTTTAAGGTTTGTGTACACATAATACCTGCATATGTAGTTTAAAAGATACACTGTAATTAAAATAAGCTTTCCGAAGGCTATGGCACACTTACGTGAAACACTTCTTACGTTATTAGCACCATTATTCTGTGCTGAATTTAACAATGTGGTACTAATAATTGCTAAACGTTTAGGAAAGCATAATTTATAATGGAATTTACACTCCACTGCAATATGCTTAAGGGAAATTTATGTGCAACTGTTTATAGTTTTGGCCAACCGGGAAGTGTACGTTTCTATTTAATTTTTAATAAGCCCGTTTTAAAATGCAACTAATGCTTCATGCCAGCACGTACATCTAATTACCAGTCTAAAAAAAGGAATCTGTTGATACGGTAATTTGTATCACAAATTACTCAGATGTAATTAATGATAGTAATATGAATATGTATTTTTATGTGACATTGATTTCTGATGTTTATTAATTGTAATTATTATTGGTAAATAATAATATACGGCTTTACTGAAACTGTCAACAATAACGCAATAATGCAGCAAGGGGGTGAGTTGTTTATCATTACCGGGAACCAGGAAGTTACGTAATGTTTCGCGCGTTTTTTCCGTTTAGAAGCTTCTAGAACATTTCCTAAAGCATATGTATTCGTGGTTTTCATTGGATATTAAAATAGACGCTAATGTTGGCGCGTTTTATTAGCCAATAGCAGTTCATTTATAATCTTTAGGCGTATCTTGATGCAGGCCTATAAATAGTGTGGGTTCGAGGTGGCTTGTCCCCCAGTTCAACAGAATTCTCAGTACTCTAAACGTCGGTCTTTCAGTTCATCAAAATTTCGTGTACACTACACATCGTCAGCCAGTCCTTCATTTCGTCAAGTTACGCGCAGCAGAATTACGAGAATTATTATAAAGTATTATACAGTTAAAAAAATACACAAAGTTGAAGTACTCGAGTTAAAAGTGATAAGTAAGAAGTTATTACAAACAGTTTCAGTTTGGCGAGTATCCAGATTCATATGTAAAAAGTGTTAGTGAACGTGTTCGACAATAAAAGTTATAAAACCAATTTCTTCATCAGTATCATTTCTGGATAAAAGATTCCTTTCCGATTCACACCCTGCAAGAGATACATTCTCGACCTAAATAGCTAGCCGGAGAACATTTAAAGTGAATTATTTCAAAACTGATGCAAATTGCTACGCCAGAGGGAGCTACGAACCAAACAAGGAGTGACGTCACAAGATGGCAACGTGTGAAGTAAAGCAGCACAACATATGATCTACAAGTTCTAATTTCTTACGCTATAAATATTACGTAAGAAACATTTCCGTCGCATAATTGGCACCCAGAACGTGGGGCGCGATAACCAGGAAAGGAAGGCGAAGTGACCAGGAAAGGAACACGACCAGGAATGAATCAACATAACCAGGAAGGAATGAATGGAGCAGTGAAATAATCTACAAGACGCAGATTCCAGAAACAAAAGGAACGACAGACTACATGGATAATTGGACATCGTAATTCCGAGACTACAAGGCAACAGGGTAATTCAACAACAAAAACATCGAGACGACGTAGATTCATCACAACACAACGCAGAAGCGACATACAAATCTAGGAGAATGGGGCAGAATGCTGGACATTAAAGTAACAGCAACATACAGCATCAAAAAGGTAAACAAATTTAAATGTTCCTTAGGAGTGGTAGGATAATAAAAACAATGGCTGCTAGTAATACAGAAGAAATAATTATGGAGGGAGATAGTGTAACAGTTAGCTGTGATCCAATACAAGTTACAGGAAATAGCCCAGACTTTTTAGGATTTGTGGATGAAAATGTTAGTACAGAAAGTCAGAATAGAATAGCAGGAAATGTTAATTTTGATGCTAGTACGATGATGGAAATGATAAGAAATTTTGGTGAAATACTAAATAAGAGTGTAGAACAAAACAGGGAAGATATGGAAAAATTAACTCAGAGTAATGAGAAATTAAGGGAAGATATGGAAAAGAATAATGAGAAATTAGAAAAGAAAATAGATCAAAATAGGGAAGATATTAGTAAGAGTATTACAGATCAATTAAGGGAAGATATGCAAAAGAATAATAGGGAATTGAGGGAAGATATTGGTAAAAGCTTAGAACAAAACAGGGAAGAAATTGAAAAGAAATTCATGGAGCTAGATAGTAGTATGATTAGAATGAAAAATGAAAATCAAGAAATGATAGCAAATGAAATAGGTGAAGTTTCAAAGAAAATGTTAGACATGAGCAGGGAAATATCTAACCAAAAAAGTGAGGTTAATAATAAAATAGAGCATGTTAATGTAAAATGTACAGAGCTAGGTAGCCGAATGAGTAGCATTTCAAGTGAGTTAAAAGAGATGATGGAGGCTACAAATGCAGATTTAATACAGGTGCAAGTTAATTTCAGAGGGGAAATATCTGAAATTCAGAAGGAGTCAGAAAAACAGAGAAATAAATTGTCTGATGAAGTTAAAGATTTGTCTAAAGATTTGAATCAAAAGCTAACTTCTGAAATTAACAAACACCAAACTGTTCAAAATGAGAATAATAAAAAATTGGAACAGACAATAGAAAATCTGCAGGGTACTGTAAATAGATTAGAATTGAATTCAAGGGCAAATATATGTGATGTACATGTGTCAGATGTACAAAATAATGATAGAGGTAGTTCCTCAGGTATGACAAATAATGTGAGTGATGCGGCAGCTTCATCTATAGCTAATGCTGAAACTCAGAGTGCACAAGTAACACTAGAGAATTTAAATATGGGAATAGGGAATTTGCAAAATTATAATCATATCTTAAGTGATTTTCCACTTCCAAAATTTAATGAAAACTCCAGTCCAGTACAGTTCATTGCAGAATTATCAGAGTATTTTCAAATTAAAAAGATACCTGAAGCATTGAAAATGATAGTTGTCAAAAGATGTTTGGACCTGAAAACCTTAGATTGGTTACAAATGGTATCAGGGGGTGAAATTTCATATGAATCCTTTAAGAGATTATTCATGAACAGATTTTGGAATGTTACGGTACAGCAAAGAATATGAGCAATGCTTAGTCATGGTCAATTTAATCCACGAGAGGGAATATCGATGACTGATTACTTACTAAAACATGCAAGTCAGGTTAGAAACTTGTCACCTCCAATCAGTGAGGAAGATTTTGTGAGTTTGCTCGCAAGGCATTATCCTATAAGGATACAAAATTACTTATTAATTGCAAAACCACGGAACATCTATGAGATGACAGAATTAATCACAGCTTTGGAACAACAGGAAGAAGATATGTCTCGGGAGTGGGAACATAGATTTTTAGATGTACGAGATAGAAGAAATTACCAAGGTAGTTATCAACAAATAAGAGGACAAGACAGACATCATGAAATTAATACCAGACAACGGTATCAATCATACGTTCCACAATTTGAAAGATCAAGGATAGATAGGAGACCAGGCCGGCAGGAACAAATAAATTATGTCAGGACAGAAAGATTGCCTGAAAGAGGGCAAAATTATGGAAGGAGGTACACTAGACAGAGGGGAAATTTCACTCACTGGAGGGAAAATAATAACCGAGAAAGATCTGAGGAACGGCAAGAAAATTACGTGCCAAGGGGACAAAATGTCAGAAATCGAGGATTTCGAACTCGAGGAAGGGGAACTCAAAACAATGGTAGCGACACGGAGATAGATTTAGCGCCTGTTAGGAATGGCAGTCCCGTACGTGAACATGGAAATAACCAGGAAAACTGTTAACAGACTCCTGTGCAGTAGGTTCTCAGGACGTCTTTAATAATTCAGTATCCATTACCAATACAAATCATACGCCTACACATACACCCTGTAATAAGATTACAGCAACAAAAGATAAGGTAGAAAATTTTGAGTCACCTCATGTTAGAATGGAAATTGCAAAGAAAGAAATCATTGCAACTATAGATTCTGGTTCATCAGCTTCAATTTGCTCACAGAAATTTTACATAAATTTGATTAATGAAGGTAACAAAATTATGGCTCTTCCCACTAGTAATTTAGTTTGTCGTGTTGCAATTGGAAGAACTACACAGGTCATAAAAACACAAGCTCTACTTAGCATACTTATTGGCGGAGAGAATTTTGAGGTTATGTTTCTAATTGTAAACCATCTGATTTGTGACATAATTATAGGATGTGACTTCCTACATGAATATGAAGCATGTATAGATTTTAAACATGAAGAGTTAAAAATAACAAAAGAAGATAGAGAAATAAGGGTACCATTTATAAAAGAAAAAGTTTCTGTAATCGAGATGACAAAGGATGAGAAAAATATTTGTGACCAAGAGTTTTTTGTGCAAATAACAGAAACTGATAGAAATAGTCAGATAAAGCAGGTAGTCACAGAATATGAAGGGAATACCACGCCATATTTTCAACAGCTAGCAGAAATGCCAGAGAAAGTAGAGGAATTTACAATCCAAACAAAAGACGACCATGTGAGCGAGACAAACAACAGCAGGAAAGAGAAGAGAAATGAGGAAATAATACACAAGTGTAAAGAAGCTTATAATCTTACGGTAATGCAAAAACAAATCCTTCATGATGTTTTGATGAACAATAGTTCAGTATTTAGTAATATCCCAGGCAGATGTAATGTATATCAGCATACATTTCAAGTAGAAGACGTACCACCATATAGGCACAAGTATGACAATTTACCTATAAGTCTTCGAGACAAAGCTAGACAATTAATAAATAGCATGTTAGAAAATGGGATTATTGAGCAAAGTAATTCTCAATACATAAATTCAATCTGCTGGAGTATTAAACGAGATGGTAGTTTGAGATTAACTTTAGACGGTAGATATGTCAACAAGTATATGAAACCAGATCATTTTCAAAGTGAGGGAATTGAACAACTAATTACAAAACTTTCAAGAGGGAGATTTTTGACATCCATCGACCTCACTGCATCATATTGGCAAGTGGAATTAGATCCGCAAGTGCGTGATTACACTTCATTTCAGTACTCAGGGATCCAGTATCGCTTTTGTGTAAATCCTTTTGGTTTAAAAAACTCAGGAAGTGGATTTTTGAGAGCCATTCACAGTATCTTTGGAAATTCTGCAGATGACTTTTTAATAAAGTATATTGACGACTTCTTAATCATTAGTCAAACATTTGAAGAACACATGAATAATGTCCATTATGTGTTAAATAAACTACAACAACATGGTATGACTGTGAACATACTAAAATCAAAATTTTGTGTCAAGGAAATAAATTTTCTGGGTTATGTAGTGGATGAACGAGGTATAAGACCTGATCAGAAAAGAATAGAAGCAATAATGAAAATTCCGTCACCCAGGAATGTAAAACAAATTAGACGTCTCTTAGGGGTATTGAACTTTCAGAGTAAGTTCGTACCAAGATATTCGGCTGAAATAGAACCACTGCGGCAGCTTCTCCGAAAGAACAATAAGTGGAAATGGACAGAGGATCATCAAAAATGTTTTGAGAGAGTAAAGGAACTCTTTGCTAAGTCCATATTACTTGAGAGGCCCAGAGAAGATTTGGAATATGAGATTTATGTCGACGCATCAATGCAAGGATACGCCGGAATTTTAGGGCAGAGAGACATCAATAATGACTTTCACGTCATTAGTACAGCTTCTAGAGGACTTACAAATATTGAGCGAAATTCTTCAGTGACTCAGTTAGAAATTGGAGCACTATATTTCTCATTAATTCGTTTTAAAACCTATATTTATCAGCAAAAGGTGAAAGTATATTCAGACCACATCAGCTTAACTTTCATACAACGGTGTAGATTATGTAGTGGAAAACTTGCTAGATACATTCATGCAATATCTGCATTCGATATTGAGATTATCCACATTCCTGGCAAAAACAATACCTTCAGTGATTTACTATCAAGATTGAACTACAACCCACAAATTCCCGAAAATATTGAAAGGCCTAGAAATGAAGTCAAAATATTGACAATTGAAATTCCTTTAAGCAAAGAAATGATTAGAAAATTGAAAAATATGGGGGAAATTCAAAATGAGGATGCAAAATTATTTGAACTTAAAGAAAATGCACCATTGATTGAGGAGGCAAAGAAAGAAATTATAGCAATTCGAGATGGGACATTATACAAGAAGCATGGAAAAGAAATGCCTAGTTGGAAGATAATGGTTCCGAAAAGCATGGAAAAGGAACTAATTAAGAATTTTCATGAAGGGTTAGCACACTCAGGGACGGATCGAACAACTTCTATGATTTTAGAGAATTTATACATATCCAAATTGCGTCAAAAAGTTCGGAAATTTATATCGTGCTGCAACCTGTGTCAGAAGGCAAAGCAAATAAATGCAGCATATGCATTTGAAACTAATTCGGTTATAAGGGATAAGCTGAGATGTGTAATTAGTATTGATATTCATGGTCCGATGCCTCCAAGTCAATTTGGAAATAAATATATATTTGTCTGTTATGATATATTCAGCAAATATGTAAGAATTTACCCTTTGAGAAAACCTACAGGTTTAGCATGTTTGAATAGACTACTCAAGTCATATGTGATAGAAGAAGGACCTATTCAATCTGTATTGAGCGATAATGCTTCGTACTTCACAGGAAAAAAATTTATGGATGGACTGAAAGAAAATGGCATTAAACAATATTTTTCGTCAAGATACAGACCGAACTCCAACCCAGTGGAGAGGGAAATTAAGGAAATTTCAAATTATTTAAGGGTGTTATGTCATCGAAAACACACCCAATGGTATGGATACGTGAACTTTGTTCAGAACCTACTAAATGAAACCATAAACAATGTGACAGGATACAAACCATGTGAACTTAAGTTGGGAAAGAAGATTAATACAATGTGTAAAAAAATTCCAGAAGCCATTCCAGATGCGCATTCGATAACACCAACAGAAGAAGAGATGTTCCGAAAAGCATTCGAGAGGATGAAGAAAAAAGCCATAAAAAGAAAAATTAAACATGAAGAAAAGAAGAGAAAGGAATGGAGGATCAAAATAGGAGATTTAGTTTTGGTTAAAACCAAGAAATTATCGGATAAAGAAAATAAACTTTATTGGCGAATGTTTCTCAAATACCATGGACCATATGAAGTTGTTGAAGTGTATGGAATTAACACATATGAGTTATGTAATCCAACAACTCGAAAAAGCATAGGAAAGTTCCATATTGAGATGCTTAAACCATACAACCATGAAGATCATGGTGAAATAAAAGACAAAGATGATAAATAGTAAATGCTGGATAGTTAAAGGCGAAATGCAGAGCAATGTATTGGAACGTAAGAGGGTTAA
This sequence comes from Deroplatys truncata, assembly GCA_030765065.1. Lineage (NCBI taxonomy): Eukaryota > Metazoa > Arthropoda > Insecta > Mantodea > Mantidae > Deroplatys > Deroplatys truncata. Next base: position 310,659,040 of record CM060975.1, on the reverse strand, counting down.
ATAAAAATGTACGTCATGTGAATGGAGAAATAAATTGTGGTCATGACTAACTGTTTGAGAGGAAAAGAACATTTTATTAGTAACTGAACATGTGAAATAAAGCATGATGTTATATTAAAGTAAAGTACATAAATACTATTACAAGAGTATTGTTAAAATAATAATAAATTCAGAACAAAAAAAAAAAAAAAATTACTTATGTAGAAAACAGAAAAGGTGAAACATTGTCTAGATTTAAGAGATGTAAATATTTATGTAAAGGGTGAATATTTTGGTAAATATGTGTAATAATTACAAAAATCTTAAATGTATAAATTTTTGTCAACAATGTAAGAGAGTAAGCAATTTTGAAACAGTCATTAAATAATTTAGGGTAAAGTATTTGCTATAAAAAAATTTGTGTCAGATTGATATCTAAATTAATTAAACCAGAGCCAGTAAGTAGTGGCGAGATAGGGGAAAAACATGTCGTGTGTTAAATGCGTGTGAAGTGTTAAGTGAAAGTGATAACGTGTGTTCCAAGATTTAGGAGACTAAAAACACAATTTTAAAATTTCTAAACAAGTTATAAATATTTATAATTATGTTTCTAGTGGGGCATATGATACGGTAATTTGTATCACAAATTACTCAGATGTAATTAATGATAGTAATATGAATATGTATTTTTATGTGACATTGATTTCTGATGTTTATTAATTGTAATTATTATTGGTAAATAATAATATACGGCTTTACTGAAACTGTCAACAATAACGCAATAATGCAGCAAGGGGGTGAGTTGTTTATCATTACCGGGAACCAGGAAGTTACGTAATGTTTCGCGCGTTTTTTCCGTTTAGAAGCTTCTAGAACATTTCCTAAAGCATATGTATTCGTGGTTTTCATTGGATATTAAAATAGACGCTAATGTTGGCGCGTTTTATTAGCCAATAGCAGTTCATTTATAATCTTTAGGCGTATCTTGATGCAGGCCTATAAATAGTGTGGGTTCGAAGTGGCTTGTCCCCCAGTTCAACAGAATTCTCAGTACTCTAAACGTCGGTCTTTCAGTTCATCAAAATTTCGTGTACACTACACATCGTCAGCCAGTCCTTCATTTCGTCAAGTTACGCGCAGCAGAATTACGAGAATTATTATAAAGTATTATACAGTTAAAAAAATACACAAAGTTGAAGTACTCGAGTTAAAAGTGATAAATAAGAAGTTATTACAAACAGTTTCAGTTTGGCGAGTATCCAGATTCATATGTAAAAAGTGTTAGTGAACGTGTTCGACAATAAAAGTTATAAAACCAATTTCTTCATCAGTATCATTTCTGGATAAAAGATTCCTTTCCGATTCACACCCTGCAAGAGATACATTCTCGACCTAAATAGCTAGCCGGAGAACATTTAAAGTGAATTATTTCAAAACTGATGCAAATTGCTACGCCAGAGGGAGCTACGAACCAAACAAGGAGTGACGTCACAAGATGGCAACGTGTGAAGTAAAGCAGCACAACATATGATCTACAAGTTCTAATTTCTTACGCTATAAATATTACGTAAGAAACATTTCCGTCGCACTGTATAACATGATACAGAAGTTTTTAGAAGCAATTTTGCCAACAGTTGCTCCAATATGATTTAACAATAAGCTTATGAGCACAAAAAACTCGAATTAGTAAAATTTGCAACACTAACATTGCTGATAAGATTTGTGCGCATGAGTATGTGTGACAGCTATCAAAATATTTCAAAAAACTCTTCATGCCTAATGAATTCCTCAGTCACGGACTACCATTATTTAATTGGAGCTTTAGAAACAAAAAAAAATTACCAAAACCTCAATCACTAGCATTTATTAAAATTTACAAGTATACAAAATCATTGGGACTAATTTAAAATATCTGAACTTGCTCTAGGATGTAAATTTGAAATAAGAGTTTACAGGAAGTGTTCCTTATGCCCTCGATTATGAAAACTCAGAATTATTACACTACCTGTATCACGGATCCGCTAGGAAACAGCAACAAATGCACTGGCATGATCCTGTTAGGAAATCTTTCAGCCGTTGAGCAGATTCAGAATTTCACGGCGTTTCTCCATAAATTAAGATCATGTCCAGATATTTGGACGTTAAAAATCACGGCATTGTGTATGTTGTTGTGTAACAAGATTTTCTGTTCTTTGTTTGTTTCTTTTATCCATGCCTTCTTTAACTGCTCTGATCTAAACTTGTGACTTTAACAAAAAAAAACAACTGTATGTGATTAAGTAAACATTCCCTGTGATCTACAGCGATATCGGAATAAAGTAAACGCAGCTGATGCAATGTTGCCAGTTCTAATGGAATGAAGGAGGCAACAAATTATGGATTTTTCAAATTTAATTTACGCAAAAACCGTTCATTCTATTGAAATGTGACAAAGGAAAAAGTTGTTTATTCAATTTTCTATGAATTTAGTTATAAATGAAACCTTTAATCCAGCAAGGTGGTGATAAATTTTTTGGATAAAAGCATTTTTTCTAAGAAAATGGTGCATGTAATTACAAAAAAGTATGAGAAGCCTCTGCTCATCTACATCCACACTCCCACCTCCCCCAGTCCACAGGATCATTTCACTTCCACCCTGTATGATTTGTACACTTCCCGCATTCATAGCTTTTTTTTTTATTGCTCCCTCAGAAAATGATAGATCGAGGTTTGACTGAATAGAAAAATAAGCAAGAGCTGAAAATGAAAACAATATAAAAATAATTAAAGTTTATTACAACACACGTAAACAGAACTCAAAAATTTATTTTTCCATATTATATGTACAATTAAATACACCATTCCTTTAAAAAGTTATAAAATTCTATTAACATTTCTCAGCCAACAGGAAGCAATTCAAGTTCCCTCATGGCTTGGCTGTTGCTAGCTTTCACTAAATTATTCAACTGTCTTCCATATAAAATAAGTTTTGTCTGCATCAGGAACCTGCTGACACAGTATATCTCTTTGGCACAGAAAAGAGTATTATGGCATTTGTTCCTTATTTTCGCTAATTTTATGCGATTTACACAATAGGAACTTTCAATTAGCATTTTGAGAGATCTCGTGCATTGTTATGAATTATTCAGCTCTAATGTTTTGTGATTGTTGTGCTTTAAGGTTTTTGCAGTAGTACACTAAACAATGAAACAAATATAATACAAGGTACACTTAAAAAAATGCATGAACTGCTAAACAACCTATGGTTGGAATACTGTTTGCTAAGAAGTTGTTTAAAAACATTGTCACACAAAGCTGTGTCCATGATGCATAATTAAAATGTTAACCCAGAATGTATTTTAAGATAACTGAAGACATTTTTCCAATATTTTTACCTAAATGGTTTGTTGGCATTTAAAACTCTGTTTACTATTACAAAATATTCCACTCGGAGATTCTAACCTTTGAATGAAAAACTAAACCAGAAGTAATTCCATGCAGCAAAGATACTGTAAAAATAAATAATGAGAATGAACATTAAAAAGCATATGCTATTAGCTTACTCCAAAACTTTTACTCTGTTTGTTTCTTTTCGTGTGATAGTGACTAACAAAGCACAGGTTATGGCTTCCGTCATGAGTATAAAATATCAGCAAACATCTACGAGATGCGACATGGTTCTTCCTGACCAATGTTGTCATCTGTGTTAGAACAACCTGTTGCCAACTGGCCACCCTGCAGTACATTGTTAACAACTGCCCTAGCCAGGTAACCAATTGTAATGGAGTAATGCAATGAGAAAAATGGACTTGGATCTTCTTTTTCTTCCATTTTATTGTCCTGGAACACATCAAGCAATTTAAATAGAATTAGCTATTCAAGATCTGAATTCACTTTTCATACCAGCAAGGAGCATTAGAAGTAAACTAGTGGCTGTAATTGTTGGAAGCAGAAATGTTTATCAAGAGTTTTCATACACTTAATTGCACAGTACTTAAAACACAATATTGCCAGTAAATTTCCACTGTGCAATAGTTATTTCATTTTGAATAGTGCCGTAGCCTAAGGGACATGCAACTCTTTCACGAATATTTAGCACATCATTTGTATTCCACCGCCATGGACATCCTCTTAAACGATGACTCATCATTAAACACAGAACATACATACAAAATAAAGCCTGTAATCCAATATAACACAATGAACAGAACAAAATATCATATTTATGTGAATCTAGTGTGTCAATGAATGTAATACACACTCCAAATAATAATAATAATAATAATAATAATAATAATAATAATAATAATAATAATAATAATAATAATAATAATAAAAAGAGTTAGTTGGGAAATATAATATGCATTAATGATAGGACAAATTTATTTTGTAAAATAGTGGATTTGTGCATAATGTTTCGGAACATATCTAGCATTTATAAGTAGCCTATTAAAGAAATTACCGCTACCTATTAAAGTGAACATGAAATACTGGTGTCCTCCATGGTTTAGCGGTACCATGCTAGCCTCAAGTTCCTGAGGTTGTAGGTTCAAATCCGGCAGAGAGCGGTGGATTTTTTTCAGGTGCTAAAATTCTTAGCATGCTTCCTTCAGAAGCGAAGTAAAGCCGGTGGTCCCTTGTCATAGATTTACGGCATGTAAAAGAACCTCAAACCTGATAAAGAGGCCTCTGAGTAAAATTTCTGGTCTTTCACACCCAATGGGCACTAAGAACCATGGCAGTTAAAGTGTGTCCATAAATAAAACTCAACTTAATTTTAATTTCCTATGCTACGAGGGTAATCCCAAAAGTAAGGTCTCCAATTTTTTTTAAAATACAAAGAAACTTTTATTGACAACAAATGGTACATAGTTTTGAAGCTTTTAACATTTGTCTATTTTTCCACATAATCGCCATTTTGGTTGATGCATTTTTGTAGACGCTGTGGCAGTTTTTGTATGCCCATGTCATACCAGCTTGCCGCCATGTTCTTGAAAAAGTGATGGACCTCATTTTTCACTTCATTGTTGTCACCAAAGCGCCTTCCTGCCAAGTGTTTTCAACTTTGGAAACAAGTGGTAGTCACTGGGTCCTAAGTCAGCACTATAGGGTGGATGGATGATGGTTTCCCATCCAAACTGTTGCAGAAGATTCATGGTTTGACGGGCGGTGTGGGGGCGAGCATTGTCATAGAGAAGGCTTATGCCCTTGCTTAACATTCCTCTTCTACGGTTCTGAATTGCCCGTCTGAGTTTTTTTAATGTCTGACAATACCTGTCGATATTTATTGTTGTCCAAGGATCCATAAAGTTGACCAACAATATCCCCTTTCGATCCCAAAAAACAATTGCCATGACTTTACCGGGAGACCGTGTTCTCTTGAATTTTCGCGGCTTGGGTGAACCGGAATGCTGCCACTCGCGTGATTGTTGTTTGGTTTCAGGTGTGAAGTGGAAAGCCCAGGTTTCATCACCCATGACTATTAAATCCAAAAGGTTGTCCTTTTCATCTGCATAGCGTTGAAGAAATTGGCGGGAAGTTTCAGCGCGTTGCCTTTTGTGATCTTCTGTCAGCATTCTTGGGACCCCTCTTGCGCACACCTTCCGAAATTTCAACTCTTCAATCAAAGTCCGATGAATAGTGCTTTGAGAAATCTCAGGAACAACAATGCAGAGCTCATCGAGAGTGATCCGCCGATCTTGAAGCACGATTTGTTCAACCTTTGCAATTGTTTTGTCAGAAATGGATGGTCTCCCGCTTCTTTTCTCGTCATGCATTTCTGTGCGACCATTTGCAAATTCTCTACACCACTTGCGGACATTTTTGACATCCATACAAGACTCTCCATACACTTCCATCAACTGTCGATGAATTTCAACAGGTTTAACCCCTTTTGCACTCAAAAAGTGAATAACTGCGCGAACTTCGCACCTGGCGGTAGTGGCTAACGGGAGCTCCATTATAACTGGCTGCCAAGCTAAGACTGAGGGCGCTAAGGGATGTCCAACATCCACACAAACAGTGATCCCTGTGCTTTGGAGACCTTACTTTTGGGATTACCCTCGTACATATGAACAGTTACTATTGCCAGTATTGCAAATACTTTGTTAGCTTTAATTGCAAGTAATGCCAGTTTCTATTGTTGCTTATGGCAGCAAAAGTGGCAACTCTCCGCTACAAACTCTCTTCCTTGCTTTTGTTACCATTTTTTTTTTTTTTTTTGGCATAAAGAATCACTTTATGCTTGAAAGTAGCATCATAAGATATTCTTCTGTTTGCTCTCCATTTCCTTACTACCTACTACTTCCAATACCCCTTGCAATTGTTGACATGCACAAAATCATTGAGTTTTTCTTTCGGATGTCACCGTTTCATTTAAATACAATTATCCAAGGCAACAAGGTGCCAGTTTGGAATATGACAATATTTCTATGGACACACTGTACATTTTGTCATATAAATATCTTTAATATATGGTATTTTAGTCAAGATTGTTAAAGCCATTATTTAGAAAATCAAAATCTTTTTTAAAATGTTCCATGTAAAGGGTAGTTTGAGATGGGAGGATTTTCTTGAAAACTTTGTGTCACATTTTTGTAAGGTACTGAACCTAAATACCAGTTTGGTAGTTATTAGACTTCTCATTTTTGAGTTATGCTGTTCACAGGCGCGCGCGCGCACGCACGCACGCACGCACGCACGCACGCACACAGATACATGTGCATGTAGACCTTTTTCTAAAATTACTTTTTTTTTATTCGGGCCTCATAACATGTATTTCCAGTGAAATCTTGGTATCAAATTTTTGGGTGGAATGTAATACTTTCCCTACCTATTATGTAAGTGGTAGAAAAAGTAAAAATACACTATGGAAGAAGTGGTTCTGATTAGATGAGTAATTTCCAAGATGCATTTAAACAAAATTGGGATTATATTTCCTCTTTATATACAATATAGATATATACAACCTATAATGGGCAGTTCACTACTTCTTTTCCACTTTTCGTCCAAAAGCTTTAGTTAACATACCTTAGAATACATGTTGAGTGCTTCTAGCACTAAACAGTCAAGATCCAGTTGATTCTGGAAGGTTAACTCAGGATTCCTAGCCAGTATAGTTGAGACTATTCCCAGGAGCTGCAACATTTAATGAGTTATTTGTCAAGGTTTCAATGCAGAACAAAAACATATGAGCAGTATTAAGTTTGCTTGCAAGAAATACAGTTCTTTGCAGCAGGTGCAGCATATCTTTACTTTGCTTGAAAACTGTAGTCCATTATTGCACATTTAAATGTGTATGTACAGAGCGCATGTTGCACGGTAGTGGATCATATGTATGCATGTTCTGCGCACTGTCTATTACACTGGGGGTTTTCTGTTCCAATTCTCCTATGTTACTTACTCATGAGTGATAGTAACATGCACTATAATCAGTACTAACCTTGTTATAAGTGGTATCTATCTGCATTAAGACATCCCTGATATCTTCAAATGAATTTCCATTTATACACATAAGTTCTTCTTGTGTAATTCTCATAATTTTTGTTCTTATATTGTCCTTAAGTTTGTCTATGGTATGGGGATTGTTCCTATAAACTTTCGAATGATGCAGCAATTTCATCAATTTTTTTTCTCCATTAAAGCATTTCATTTTGCTTCTTAGGTTTAGTGTTTAGCAATCCCATTGTCCTAAACTTATTAACCAGACATCTAACAATGTCTCCAACTGGAACTGGAATACCAACAAATTTCTCCTGAAATTGTCTACACATCTGTTTATTTGATTCATTTTTTACATATGTATTGTATATAAAAATTTGTTGTGTGAATTTGTTGGTAGGCATTTTAGTGGACTAATAACAAGACAAAGAACATTAACAATACTGAGAACACTTAAGCAAATCACACACAACACAGTTGTCTTGAATGAACTTTCACCTTTGAGATGCACAATGCACAAACTCTAGTGCTTACAGAAGGTAGCAACTGATGCAGTACAAATATAACACAGCTGATAAACATAGCCTTGAGTGGGTCATTCACCACTAACACAGCGGAAAAATACCAAGGTCATTGCAGTGCAGGCAGAGCATGCATACATAAATGTAATCTGTGGCCCCACCATACAGCGACCACTCTGTATGTACCTACTTTGCCAGACAATTACAGCTAAAAACATGAAATTTACTCAACTTAAAGATTTGCATCTTTATAGCTTACATCTTTTGTGTTAACTAAGTTAAAATTATTTTTATAGGGCAATTTCCAGTCATGAATTTTTTGGTTTACTACATAGATAGATTTATTTATTTGCTTAACTAGCAAAACTTACTACTAAACTACAACCTATTCCACTGGTATCCAGCAGTTACTTACTAATCTCCAGTACTATATTTTCTTCATTTACCTTTTTATTTATTAAAATCATCTACCTTTTTATAACACATTTATTTTATAATTTATATTTTCCTTTCCTACTATCTGGATACTAATACAGTTAACACCCTGGTTGTTGTGTATATGTACCCTTCATTTTACTATATACATTTTCCAAAACTAGCAATTTAAATTACTCTCCTCATCTATAATTTATCTATATCATCACTTCTGTTATTATAATTCTCTTTTTCTTTAATAATTTTCCTCCACCATTTCTCTCTTACCTTCCCTGTATATTTACCTAATTGTTTCAAACATTCTTTCTTATTGTTTCCGAAGAGTTTTAAAAATAATATCCCACTTGCTATTCCATATTTCCTCTCTCCAAACTTTGGTTTCTGCACATTCTATTATACAGTGTAAATTTTTATCTGCACTTCCACATAGTGGGCACAGTTCTTTGTCAACTTTTAAACCCCTTAACAACATGGTTCCTGTTCTTGCCCAAGCCAGGCCCTCTCTTTCCATTTTATCACAAACATCAATATATTTTTCTCTTCCCCAATCTTTTTTCAAGTTCAGATAATATATCCTTAAACTACTATATATTTCGGTTTACTACATGAATTGTTACAATTACATTTATAATTCAAAATCTTAAAAATCAGCATATACTAAAGTGCCTATCAAAAACACTGTACAAAAAATATAAAGTAGATTCCATATGCAGCATGACATTTAAACATACTTTAAATATCTTTAGAGGGACTAACCTGATACCTGACTAATGTTTTGGTCAGCTGCATTGTACTGCACAATATCTAAGTGCTGTTAGAACATGTGTCTCTGAAACCGGGTTATGTTCATTCCTATAAGAGGACAGGAGACAGGAGTTCTTTATTCTCTCTGTGTGTGTATACCTCTGAAATCTATGCCATAACACTTTATTTACAATTTAGTACCAGCCTTCATTTGGACATGTGACTGGCCTAATGGAAATTTTCTTTGGACTGGAAAACGTGTTATTTGCCAGCAGAGTCGGATGTTCATAGCCCTTTAAATTCCAGTGCATTGATTTCTCATGCGAATTATAATCACATACCTTCGTCATAGAAGAAGTTAAAATTATGTCCTTGTGCTGCCACACATCCCTAACACTTTTTAAGAAAATTTACATTAACACTCATTAATTCTTCATGGCCATGTAAATAAAGTCATGCTTCATCCATTAAAAAAAAAAATCTGGTGCTACACACACCTGACTTTCTCTACTCTTGTACAAACTATTTTTACAAACGCTTATTCTCCATATGCTTCATGTTAATTGAGATGCTAATCTTATTGCTAATTTTCTTGTAGGTGCAAGGGAAATATGGTAGGCTTTAAGCGATAATCAGATCTTTTAAGAGCTGGTTGCTATGTGACGCACTCCATTCTCTTTGCATGTCCAGTACGTAAAAAAAATGAATAACGAGTTCCCATTTGAGATAAAGTATAAGTATTGAAAATTTAAGGGAATAACAAGCAATATCTCGAAAATGGTTCACTCAAAAAAAATGTATATGACATAAATTGTGTATTTTAATGTGATCTACATTTTTTGTGTAGTAAAATTTTGTCTCTCTCTTATGGTTTACCAGTAATGCAAAAGTCGTTCACAATGAAGAATACTTTTGGAGACATTCCCCAAAAATTCAATATATACATTTTGTCATAAAAATATCTTAAACATATGATATTTTAATCAAAATCGTTAGAGCCATAAATGTTCCATGTAAAGAATAATCTGGGGTGGGGGGATTTTCTTGAAAACCTTCGTGTTGCATCTCTGGAAGATATTGAACCTAAATCCAAGTTTGGTGTTTATCCGACTGTTCGTTTCTGAGTATGCTGTTCACATACACGGACATGTTTCCAAAAATGCTTTTTTTTGGATTCAGGGCGTCTCAAAACATATATTTCCGGTGAAATCTCGGTATCAAATTTTTGGGTGGAATACAATACTTCCCCTACTTACTATACGTAGTAGAGAAAGTAAAAATTAAACAAGGGTCATCAGAGTGATCATTAACATTATCCCAATTGCAGAAATTAACTTTACTCATATTATTGTGTAGTTGCAATTTCTGAACTACAGTTATCTTATAGGATTTTCTTATTGAAAGTTTACTGGCATTCCAAGCTGAAGTTTGCAAAATTCTTGATTCCTGCGTAAGCTTTTACAGAGATTTCTTTGGACTTTGTGCCAACTTTACTCCAATGTTATCAAGTTTTTCCTCTGTAAGAACACGGTGATTTACTTAGGTCTCTTATCAAGAATAGATCCTGTTTCCCTAAATCTATTCACAAGATTAGAACCATTTCTCTGTGAGGGGCACAAACGACAGAGTATCTGTGTATAAATCAGCATCTCCTTCTCTAAAGTATACAGGATTTTTTGGCGTTACAATAAAGCAGTAACACACTTTTAACACTGAAACACATGATCTCGCTACATATCAACCTCTGTGCAGTATAGACTTGGCATAAACTAATCAGCCGGCACGAGGAGAGGAGGGAAAGTGGAGGGGGAACTGAACATGTTACAAACAGCTCAATGCAGGGCAACAATCCCCCTAAAGTGGTCTCGCTTTAAGTTAAAAGAAGTTGTAAACAGCATCTTTTTGGCTGGTGAGCGAACTACAATTTTTCCCGCTTAGCATGTCGTCTTTTTCTCTGCATAAAATAGTTCAGTTCAACATTTAAGACACCCATTATTGTAGCAGTTTAATTTATGAAACAATTGTGTTCATTCAGATTATCGTATAATTTCTGAGCAATTATAACAAAACGTTTATGATGCTATGTGTAGTCGCTGTAGCTCATTTCCTATATCAGCTGTCAGATTACTCCTTGCATTTATTGAGAAAATATTACTTTCAAGAGCATCATGGTTGAGAATCCTCCATCACTGTGGAGAAACATAAATTGTGTTAAATGTTTTTAATGAATTCTGTGAAAAGTACGAGCTTTATAATCGCCATATTATAACTTGTCCCTTGAGACAGCTCCAGACCAAGTGTCGCGTGTAAGTGGAGGGAGAGCTACGTATAACCTTTTGCATGCTACTTGGCACGCTCAGTTGACAATGCTAACAGTTGATTCATTATTGTACATGACTAAATAAATTGTCTTTCTCACACTGTTAACGAAAGAAGAAATTATAAGTTAATGTTTATACTGCAAAACAGATAAGTGCCTTAGCTAAGGGAAGATTAGCAATGACTGCTATAAGAATATGCTTAAAGAAAATATCAGATATCCAAATTAAATGGTTTACAAAGCTGTAGTTGAAGCAAAAATTGTCTATGGGTCAGAGATTTGGGGAAGTGACAAAGGATGAGAGATGATTTATAAAGTACATAGATCGTTCTGTAAATGTATGTTAGGTTTATCTATTTCATCACCTAATGGAGCAGCAATGTTGGAGTTGGGAAGAGTAGGTAGCAAGGGCATGAAAGTAGAAAGGATACTTAAATATTGGCATATATTGAAATCATTGGACGAGCATAATATCTTGAAGCAATGTTTAATAATACAAGAAAAATCTAGTGCTCGGATGAACTGGGCTCAAGGAATAAGGAGAATTTTACAGGAAAAAGGAATGGGTAACTTATGGGAGGAGAGAGAGGGGTTAGTTAAAAGTTTCTGGAAAGAAGTGAGGAACAGAGTAGAAGATATAGAGAAACAAGAATTATTTCAAAGTCTGGAAGGAAAGAAAAGTTTGGAACTATATAGACAATTAAAGGTGGACTGGGGAAGGGAGAAGTATGTGGATGTAGGTAATAGGTTAGTGAGAGAAGGGTGGGCCTGGTCTAGATTAAGTGCACATAGGCTAAGGGGAGATAGGAAGGGAGTGAATTTGAATAGGTGTCCTCTTTGTGGAGTGGCAGATAATGATTTGCATTATATAATTGAATGTGAAGAAACTAAGTTGTGGGGAGATCAGTTTTTACTTAAAGAATGGGAGAATGTTAACAAAGAAATTAAAAGTTAAGATGATGAAAATACAAAAGGAGAGGGATATAAAAAGAATAGAAGAATATATGGGGAGAGTAAGAGAAAAATGGTTTAGAAAAATAAAGCAATATGAATTTGTTATGACCCACCATTCATAAATAACCATGGTGTTAAAATGTATGATGGACCAAAGAAAGAAAAAATAGCAACTTAAAGTAATGTATTAAAATTTGTAAGAATTTTGTATAGCATTATGGAAATAAATACGTATATACATACACACACACGTATATATATATATATATATATATATATATATATATACTGCAAAACCACCATGCTATCATCAAAAGCCATATTAACTACCGCTATTATAATTATAGCATTGTGAGGTGAGATGGCGGCGGAAGGCTACATAATATTTGTGAGTAGCATTTCTGATAACAGAACCAAATCAATGCATAAGAAACGTCGCAATGAGTTGTGCATAAAATGCACTCCATAAGAATTTAATTTTCAATTAATAATGGGTAAATGTAGTTGTAAAGTCTAAACTAAAATGTGACAAGTACTGCGTGCTATATTGTACTAACTGCTCAAAATCAGTGACAGAACTCAATGCTGAAAACTAAAGATTTGTTTCATCCTTGCACACTTGTGCATATTTCATGTTATTGTTAATTCTAATAACATCTGGCTATTGTTTATTATATATTACATCAAGGCCTTGTCAATTTTCTATCTGTGCATGAATTTCTTCCACGGTTCACAATACCAAAACATATACATATTACCATGTACAGCAGTATAAATAAATCTGTCACCAGTGGAAGGGTTGTATTATGCTGGAGGTTATAGACGGAGGGCCCAAAGGAGTGTTAGGCAGTATCGACAGTATTTGGCTGTCATACATAGCTGCAGTGATGTGAACTGTAACTGAGCTGTCTCAAGGGACAAGTTATAATATCGCAATTATAACTGACAATGAATGTGCTGTTGTTTAGCAATAACTGAACTTCATTGTTAGTGATGCAGAATTGTTCCTTGGATTGTCTCCATCATGTTTTTCTGTTGTAGTTTCTAACCTATAGTGCTTATCATTGTCTTATGAGGGCAGTCCCAGAAGTACCTGACCCGACGTATATATAGCAGTTGTTGTTTCAAACAAATGACTATGGTAGAAAGTACCACCCTTATAAAGCTTAAGTTTGAAGTTTGACAATGCTATGTTGTTTAGTAATTGTTTGGCAGCCATTAATAGTGAATGCTCTCAGCAAATTTGTAAACATGGATAAAACTGGTCATCGTTATGTGATACAATACTTTCATTTGAAAGGTCTTAGTCCAACTAATATTAAAGCTGAGCTAGATTCTACTCTGGGGGAGTCTGCTCCTTCGTTTACAACAGTAAAATATTGAGTTTAAGAGTTTAAGCAAGGCCATACAAGCTGCCAAGACGAACATCGCAGTGGTAGACCAAATGAGGTGACCATGCCAGAAATTGTGAAGAAAATCAGCAAAATGGAATTGGATGACCGTTGACTGAAAGTGCTCGAGCTAGCAGACATCGTAGGCATTTCAAAATGTGCTGTACATCGCATACTAACTGAAAATTTAGACATGAGAAAGCTATGCACAAGTTGGGTGCCGCGTTTGCTCACAATGGAACAAAAGTAGCGTTGTGAGGATGTTTTGTCAAGTGTTTGGCAATGTTTTGCTGCAATAAAGCCGAGTTTTTGCATCAATTCATAACCATGGATGAAACATGGGTCCATCACTTCACACCTGAGATGAAGGAACAGTCAAAACAGTAGATTGAAAGGGGGGAATCGGCTCCAAAGAAGGCAAAGACAGTTCCATCTGCAGGCAAGGTCAGGGCGTCAGTTTTTTGGGATGCACGTGGGATAATTTTCATTGATTATCTTCAAAAAGGAAAAGCAATCAATGGCAAGTATTATACAATCTTATTGCAGCATTTGAATGATGAAATCAAGCAAAAACGGCCGCATTTATGAAAAAGAAAGTCTTGTTTCATCAAAACAATGCACCAGTTCACACATCCATTATCGCCATGGCCAAATTCAATAAGTTAAAGTTCGAATTGCTTCCTTATGCACCCTATTCCCAAGATTTAGCCCCCCTCTGATTATTTTCTGTTTCCAAAGTTGAAGAAATGGCTTGGTGGTAAAAAATTGCCAACAATGAAGACGTGGAGTTTGCAGTTGATGGCCATTTTTCAGAACTCGATGGTTCTCACTATAAACAGGGTATTGAAGCTGTTGAACATCACTGGAAAAAGTGTAAGGTACTGGTGGGTGGGTGGGTGGGTGGGTGGGTGGGTGGGTGGGTGGGTGGGTGGGTGGGTGGGTGGGTGGGTGGGTGTGTGTGTGTGTGTGTGTGTGTGTGTGTGTGTGTGTGAGAGAGAGAGAGAGAGAGAGAGAGAGAGAGAGAGCGGGGAGGGGGAGAAAGTCTAACTATTCTAGGCCACAATTTATGTTTATAAAGCCCTTAGTCTACAATTGATAATATAGACATTGCTAGTTAGACCAATTACAAACCTTACAAATTACAAATAAATACTGTCCAAAGATTTAAAATTACTTGCCTCCACAACAATTTGTCTATATTCTGGCTGCTGTATGTGGTTAAGCATTTGTTCCACCAAAAGAGCAAAATTCAGCTCAGACTGAGTCATGTTGGAGAGTGTTGGCTGTTGTGGCAGCAGGTTCCCCTGGACTTTTATACCCAGAGGTGTGCGTGAAAGTACACCCCATACTTGAACATAAAAATGAGTAGGGACTCGGCAGAGACAACCCTCCAAGCGACGTCGCTGCAGAGGATTCAAGCTGTAAAACAATTTAAATAAGTTTAGTATGCATAGAAAGTCAATCCAAACTAATAGCTATACTTTTGCTTTAGTTTTAGTTCTTTCTTCTTCCTCTACCACTTACCTTTGATAGGTAGAGGAAGTATTTATTGCATTCTATTAAAAAATTCCAAATCAAAATACAAGGTCATTTAAAATGAAATAAATATGGAACTTAGTATTTAAGTTCAACATCATCCAATATTGCAACATGATTTTCAAGAAAACTCCCCATTTTAAACTATTCTTAATGTGTTCCCCCACCCTCAAAAACAGTTTTAACAATTATCAATTTACTGTGAATTGTCAATGAGGTCCTCTTCATTCATTTTGTAAACTATAAGAGATAGTCCCTTTGCCACAGATTAATACGCTTTGCATATCCAAGACAAAAAAATGAATAACGAATTCCCATTTGAGAAAATAAGTATTGAAAAATTTAAGGGAATAACAAGCAATATATCGAAAATGGTTCACTAAACAAAAAAAATGTATATAACATAAATTGTGTATTTTAACACGATCTACATTTTTTGTGTAGTAAAATTTTGTCTATCTCTTATGGTTTATGCAAAAGTCGTTCATAATGAAGAATACTTTTGGAGACATTCCCAGAAAATTCAAGATATACATTTCATTTGTCATGAAAATATCTTAAACATATATTTTAATCAAAATCGTTAGAGCCATTTTTGAGAAAATTGAAATTTTCGAAAAATTTTCCATGTAAAGGGTAATCTGGGGTGGGGGGATTTTCTTGAAAACTTTGTGTCGCATCTCTGGAAGATACTGAATCTAAATACCAAGTTTGGTGTTTATCCGACTGTTCGTTTCTGAGTTATGGTGTTCACAGACACACACACACACACACACATGGACATGTTTCCAAAAATACTTTTTTTGGATTCAGGGGGTTTCAAAACATATATTTCCGGTGAAATCTCGGTATCGAATTTTTGGGTGGAATACAATACTTCCCCTACTTACCATACGTAGTAGAGAAAGTAAAAAGTAAAAAACATAAATGGAAATGGACTGTGAAAAGAGAAAAGGAACAATAATTTATGAGTATATAAAAAGTGTATGACATAATATAGATTGTAATATAAGATGGGTTGCCCAATTGATGAGTGCCCAGGCCAATTTCAGTGGCCAATACATGTAATGCCTTAGTACTTCAATAAATTATTATTATTATATTGTAGTGAGCCACAAGGGAAGCTTGAACTGAGAACCCAGGATTGCATTAGAGTTGGTAAAGTGTTGCAAGAGGTGAATCTAGGAAACTCAATGTAGTAGTGCAAGCTGTCAGCTTGTTGAAAAGTATTTAATGGCCTCAAAATTAGGTCACTCTCTCTCGCCTTACTTTGCAACATGGCAGAGCTACATTCCCTAGGAGTACAATGCCCCCAAACTAAGTTAACTCTTTATTTTGTGAACCTCAAGACATACCAGAGGGCTACAGGAAAGATGTACTAGGTGTAGCTCATACTACAATCCCCCCTGCCGTAACCATGTAAATCAATTATAAATATAGTTGCTAGTTTTTGTATTACATCTAAATTATCATTTGATGCCTTTCCCTCTAACTCACCCACCACCCTTGCCTTGCACCCCTTCTTAACCCTGATACCAACACGCTCTGTCATCTGAGACTACAGTTCTCCTGTTTTAAGCATCCCCTGGGACAAATTCCTCCAAGGGTTGCTGCAATATTATTAATAACAAGAGTATCATGTATCACATCAATTGGGAATTTATCTTTCCAAATCATGGCCAAGAAGTTTATTACTTTCTCTACTTCGTATAGTAAGTAGGGGAAGTATTGTATTCCACCCACAAATTCCATACCGAGATTTCACCAGAAATATATGTTTTGAGACCCCCTGAATCCAAAAAAAGCATTTCTGGAAACATGTCCGTGTGTGTGTCTGTCTGTGAACAGCATAACTCAGAAACGAACAGTTGGATAAACAACAAACTTGGTATATAGGTTCAGTTTCTTCCAGAGATGCAACACGAAGGTTTTCAAGAAAATCCCCCCCCCAGATTACCCTTTACATGGAACATTTTTCAAAAATTTTAATTTTCTCAAAAATGGCTCTAACGATTTTGATTAAAATATCATATGTTTAAGATATTTTCATGACAAATGAAATGCATATCTCAAAGTTTCTGGGAATGTCTCCAAAAGTATTCTTAATTGTGAACAACTTTTGCATAACTGGTAAACCATAAGAGATAGACAAAATGTTACTACAGAAAAAATGTAGATTGCGTTAAAATACACAATTTATGTCATATACATTTTTTGTTGTTGAGTGAACCATTTTTGAGCTATTGCTTGTTATTCCCTTAAATTTTTCAATACTTATTTTCTCAAATGGGAATTCGTTATTCATTTTTCTGTCTTGGATATGCAAAGAGTATTAATCTGTGTCAAAGAGAATGGTGCTGCACCTAGCAACCAGCTATTAAGTAATGTCTATGCTTAAAGGCCACTGTGTTTCTATATTGCCCTTGTAAATATATATTCCCCTTACATCTACAAGAAAATTAGCAATAAGATAGAGTCTGCAAATGTTTATCTTCATTAACATGAAATAGATGGAGAATAAGTGTTTGTAAAAATAGTTTGTACAAGAGTGTAACACATCAGATTTTCTTTAACTAAATCTATCACACCTAGTATGCTCTGGGTTTATAAGGAGTCTGCATAGGTAAGAGTGACAAGAACATGTTCAAATTAAAGCTCCTTTTTATTATAAATATCTCTTTGAATGCAATAGCAAGAAATTAACAAAATATATTGTTTTGAGGAGTTTTGTGCAATATTAAGTTGAAACACATTAAGAAAAGGCTTGAAATGTTACATTGAATCTCATATTAAAGTTTTTAACAGATTAACATTTAAAATACATTGCCTTAAACTACATGGTTAAAATTACTTGAGCATATCTGTCTTAAAATGTAGCACAGTTATTTAAACTGGCATATAAAGACAATAACAAGATTGGCAGAGTGCATTAGCTAACTCATGCAATTACACGAATACTATTAACACTGTTTCTGTAAGTGTCAGAGAATAAGATATTGTTTCTTAAAACAAACTCACTTTATTACTTGCATCAGCTTTGCTTCAATTCCCAAGCATATGTAACAACTGCACACATACTACACGGAGAGTTACCCATACTCGTTTCATTCTACAATTTAGAATTCACAAGCATACAATACCTTTCAAATATTGTATAAACATGGCAATTGTGAAAGCAAAAGAATGATGAAAATAAAATGATTGCTACAGAGCTCGTTTACCACAAGTTCTAACATCTGCCATAATTCACATCAATTGTCTACGTTTGAAGCCATTTCATAAAGTATAGTCTTCATTGGTACTTTCATCCTGAGCCAAACTAGACTGACAGGCTAATTACCTATCATGAGCTGTCTTTCCTACTCTAGCTGGCAGTTACAAGCAGCAAGTATGTGATGTCACTCAAGGGGGAAGGAAATGCCTTCCCTACTTTACTCTACAGACACAAGCACACCAATTCCTGCAATACATACATTCTGGTAATGTAAATTCACACCACCACACATGATTACTAACAGCTGCACCACAGGAAAGTGAGGGATTGGAAACTAGGTTTTTGTCCAGATTGGTTCCTTTAAGCCTTCAATAAGTTCATTAATTAAAGGGTCTCCTCTCTGTTAATAACAAACATTTTTCTGCCATTGGTGGCAGAGAAAGTGAAAGGCAGTAAAAAAAATCTGATGTGTTACACTCACATGACTTTCTCTACTCTTGTACAAACTATTTTTACAAACTCTTATTCTCCATCTATTTCATATTAATCGAGATAAACATTTGCAGAAATGAACTTTTGACATGCAAAGAGAATTACATTTTACACATAGCGACCAATTCTAAAAATGTTTGACTATCGCTTAAGGCGTAGGTACTATGTTCCCCTTGTTTCATATTTGCAAGGGCAATATAGAAATACAGTGGCCTTTAAGCATAGACATATCTCTTAATAGCTGGTTGCTATGAGCAGCACCATTCTCTTTGCCACAGATTAAAACTCTTTGCATATCCAAGACAAAAAAATGAATAACGAATTCCCATTTGAGAAAATAAGTATTGAAAAATTTAAGGGAATAACAAGCAATATCTCAAAAATGGTTCACTCAACAAAAAAAATGTATATGACATAAATTGTGTATTTTAACGTGATCTACATTTTTTGTGTAGTAACATTTTGTCTATCTCTTATGATTTACCAGTTATGCAAAAGTCGTTCACAATGAACAATACGTTTGGAGACATTCCCAGAAAATTCAAGATATACATTTTATTTGTCATGAAAATATCTTAAACATATGATATTTTAATCAAAATTGTTAAGAGCCATTTTTGAGAAAATTAAAATTTTCGAAAAATGTTGCATGTAAAGGGTAATCTGGGGTGGGGGGATTTTCTTGAAAACCTTCGTGTCGCATCTCTGGAAGATACTGAACCTAAATACCAAGTTTGGTGTTTATCCGACTGTTCGTTTCTGAGTTATGTTGTTCACAGACAGACACACAGACAGACAGACAGACAGACAGACAGACAGACAGAGAGAGAGAGAGAGAGAGAGAGAGAGAGAGAGAGAGAGAGAGAGAGAGAGAGAGACACTCACGGACATGTTTCCAAAAATGCTTTTTTTGGATTCTGGGGGTCTCAAAACATATATTTCCAGTGAAATCTTGGTATCGAATTTTTGGGTGGAATACAATACTTCCCCTACTTACTATACGTAGTAGAGAAAGTAAAAAAGGCACTATTTCAAAAACTATGAGGCTAGCACACAAGCATATATATCTAATACTTGATTATTCAAGTGCAAAGTTAAAATTCTAATGATGGAATGATCACAGAAAGATAATTTTAGCCAAAAGAAAAATCCCATTGAGGTATATAAGGGCACGTATAAAGACAATACCAAAATTAAAGTTATTGGACTGAACAAATGTACAGCATCATAATATATACTAAAATAGCATGGAGGGATGTATTTCAGAGCTAGAGGACCCTTTAATACCACTAGGTTACCATTTGTACAAGCGATAGCACTGCTAGGGTACTATATTATCTTTACATATATCTTCACTGTGCATTTAATCCATTATCTGATTATTATTGGTTTATTTCATTTTCAAGCTCTTGGGTGTAGTGACATCTTTTGCTCACAAAGGCCTCATTATTACTGTTGCATGTGTTGAGTATCAAGATTTCATAAGAAATAAGTGATCACTTGAGCATGGGAGTGAATCTCCTTTCAAAATATATCCTGAGTGATTTTTAAATAATTGATATGTGTTTTAAGAATACAATTTACATTTCATTCTTAATTAATCACTGCCAACATCTTATAAGCAAAATATTGATACTTACTTTTCTTGTGTTGCCCATTCTCTGACAGACAATACTTTGTGTAGCAACTGCCGCACTTCATATGGACTATGTTCCTCCATCTTTCTTGAGTTAGATTTCATCTGAAGGTACAATTTCATGGCCTCCAAGACCCACCTGAAAAGCAGTAAACCCAATAGACACATAAAAATTCATTACTATTTTCTATTCTACCTAATAGTCTGTTTCATTTCCACAAGTGTAACAACATTCACTTGCTGTAGTGGTAAGACTTTGTTTTTATCTGGCCTGCTATTTATGGAAACCATTCAACACAGCACTTACCTATATCAGGTCCATCATACTCCCATGATTATGAGAGTAGGTCTGTCATACTCCCATGATTATGAGAGTAGGTCTGTCATACTCCCATGATTATAGGAGCAGGTCCGTCATACTCCCATGATTATAGGAGCAGGTCTGTCATACTCCCATGATTATAGGAGCAGGTCTGTCATACTCCCATAATTATAGGAGCAGGTCTGTCATACTCCCATGATTATAGGAGCAGGTCCGTCATACTCCCATGATTATAGGAGCAGGTCCGTCATACTCCCAGGATTATAGGAGCAGGTCCGTCATACTCCCATGATTATAGGAGCAGGTCTGTCATACTCCCATGATTATAGGAGCAGGTCCGTCATACTCCCAGGATTATAGGAGCAGGTCCGTCATACTCCCATGATTATAGGAGCAGGTCCGTCATACTCCCATGATTATAGGAGCAGGTCCGTCATACTCCCAGGATTATAGGAGCAGGTCCGTCATACTCCCATGATTATGAGAGTAGGTCCGTCATACTCCCATGATTATAGGAGCAGGTCCGTCATACTCCCATGATTATAGGAGCAGGTCCGTCATACTCCCAGGATAATAGGAGCAGGTCCGTCATACTCCCATGATTATAGGAGCAGGTCCGTCATACTCTCATGATTATAGGAACAGGTCTGTCATACTCCCATAATTATAGGAGCAGGTCTGTCATACTCCCAGGATTATAGGAGCAGGTCTGTCATACTCCCATGATTATAGGAGCAGGTCTGTCATACTCCCATGATTATAGGAGCAGGTCTGTCATACTCCCAGGATTATAGGAGCAGGTCTGTCATACTCCCATGATTATAGGAGCAGGTCTGTCATGCTCCCAGGATTATAGGAGCAGGTCTGTCATGCTCCCATGATTATAGGAGCAGGTCTGTCATACTCCCATGATTATAGGAGCAGGTCCGTCATACTCCCAGGATTATAGGAGCAGGTCCGTCATACTCCCATGATTATAGGAGCAGGTCCGTCATACTCCCATGATTATAGGAGCAGGTCCGTCATACTCCCAGGATTATAGGAGCAGGTCCGTCATACTCCCATGATTATGAGAGTAGGTCCGTCATACTCCCATGATTATAGGAGCAGGTCCGTCATACTCCCATGATTATAGGAGCAGGTCCGTCATACTCCCAGGATTATAGGAGCAGGTCCGTCATACTCCCATGATTATAGGAGCAGGTCCGTCATACTCTCATGATTATAGGAACAGGTCTGTCATACTCCCATAATTATAGGAGCAGGTCTGTCATACTCCCAGGATTATAGGAGCAGGTCTGTCATACTCCCATGATTATAGGAGCAGGTCTGTCATACTCCCATGATTATAGGAGCAGGTCTGTCATACTCCCATGATTATAGGAGCAGGTCTGTCATACTCCCAGGATTATAGGAGCAGGTCTGTCATACTCCCATGATTATAGGAGCAGGTCTGTCATGCTCCCAGGATTATAGGAGCAGGTCTGTCATGCTCCCATGATTATAGGAGCAGGTCTGTCATACTCCCATGATTATAGGAGCAGGTCTGTCATACTCCCATGATTATAGGAGCAGGTCTGTCATACTCCCAGGATTATAGGAGCAGGTCTGTCATACTCCCATGATTATAGGAGCAGGTCTGTCATGCTCCCATGATTATAGGAGCAGGTCTGTCATGCTCCCATGATTATAGGAGCAAGTCTGTCATACTCCCATGGTTATAGGAGCAGTGTTTAACTTTTAGTATGTACTGCGCTCACAGAAGGTGTTGAAAATCTTCCCTTCCACATATATTTGATGTTTTCTTATCAAATTGTTATTAACTGATACAAATTCTTTAGCACTGACGAGTTACCATGCTAGCCTATAGTTCCAAGGTTGCGGGTTCAAACCCGGCGGAGGGCGATGGATTTTTTTTGGGCTTTCTTTGTAAGGGAAGTAAAGCTGGTGGTCCTGTGTCATAAATTTACAGCACGTAAAGGAACCTCAAGCCTGATAAAGAGGCCTCTGAGCAAAATTACAAGTATTTCACAGCCAATACAGAATGGGACACAAAGGATAGCCAAGGTTGTTGAGGAACGGACTCATGAATGGGATGTCTGTGGTTCGAATCCTGCCAGGACCATCCACCTGACAGGTTTTTTTCTGTTTTCTCCTCAGTCCTATGACTGACAAATGTGGGGAAGTACCTTAAACTTAGGCCTGAAATGTTTCTTTCCAGTTATTATTTCATATATCACCAGTGTCCACTGCCCTACGGGGCTTCATCAAGGTCACAAATGTTTGCCTATGATTCTTCTGCCAAAAATAGGACACAATTCTGCCACTGATGCACAAGCTGTGTGGGCAGTGGTGGAATCTAATTAAAAAAATCTGATGTGTTACACTCACATGACTTTCTCTACTCTTGTACAATCTAATTTTACAAACGCCTATTCTCCATATGGTTCATGTTAATCGAGATATCGAGATGTCAATCTTATTGGTAATTTTCTTGTAGATGCAAGGGAAATATGGTAGCTTTTAAGCGATAGTCAAATATTTTAACGCTGGTTGCTATGTGGCGCATTCCATTCTCTTTGCATGTCCAGGACATAAAAAAAATGAATAACGCATTTGAGAAAAAGTATAAGTATTGGAAAATTTAAGGAAATAACAAGCAATATCTCGAAAACGGTTCACTCAACAAAAGAAATGTATATGACATAAGTTGTGTATTTTAATGCGATCTACATTTTTTGTGTAGTAAAATTTTGTCTATCTCTTATGGTTTACCAGTTATGCAAAAGTCGTTCACAATGAAGAATACTTTTCGAGACATTCCCAGAAAATTCGAGATATACATTTCATTTCTCGTGACATTATCTTAAACATATGGTATTTTCATCAAAATCGTTAGAGCCATTTTTGAGAAAATTAAAATTTTCGAAAAATCTTCCATGTAAAGGGTAGTCTGGGGTGGGGGGATTTTCTTGAAAACCTTCGTGTCGCATCTCTGGAAGATACTGAACCTAAATACCAAGTTTGGTGCTTATCCGACGGTTCGTTTTTGAGTTATGCTGTTCACAGACACACACACACACACACAGACACACACACACACACACAGACACACACACGGACATGTTTCCAAAAATGCTTTTTTTGGATTCAGGAGGTCTCAAAACATGTATTTCCGGCGAAATCTCGGTATCGAATTTTTGGGTGGAATGCAATACTTCTCCTACTTACTATACGTAGTAGAGAAAGTAAAAAATAGATTGACCAGCATTCTGCATATGTTAGTTCATCAACAAATGGGTGAAGCATTTCAGGTTTATAGTGTAAATTGGCAATTATACCCTCATAGACAATTGGCCCAAATATTCCGTGCACATGTTCCATCTGAGAAAAAACATTAATTTTTGATTGATTTCTCCAGAACTTACCTGCTGTAAGATCCAGTTACAAAACTGTAGTCTCTTAATTGGGTCACATGGCTTTAATGTCTGCACTACTTCATTTTATGTGGTTTTAATCCTAGCAGAAGACACATACTCAAGTTTCCTGCGATAAAACATCCGAGAGATTTTTGGGTGAATGTTGTAATATCTTGTCTAGTTTGTCTTCCGTAGGAATATGTTAATTTCATTTTCCTTTACTACCACTAAGCCAAAACTGCTCTAATTTGTTTGCAAAACATTGTACTGTCGTCAGATCAGGTATGGGATGATTTGGAGATCTTTTTCAAAATTTGCATTGTGTTTTAGTATACAATTTTTTGTTTTTAATGGATACACTCGTTAAGGCAAAGAATATTTTAACAGAAACACAAATAAGGTTTTAATCTTACCAAACAGAGCATTATTAAAAAATGTGAAGTATATACTGCATACTCATTTCTATTCATATGAGTTGAACTCAAACACACCCTGACTGAATAAAGCAAAAGTATAAACTGCTGGAACTAGCTAGCATTGCAATCATTCAGCCCCGACACCTGGTGTGTCTTCTGCTAAGTAAGAGGCATGTTTGGACTGATGCAAGGTCATGTCCACATACAGAGGCCACACAAACACCAGGGTGCATCGGAAACATTATCTCTGAGTAATTATGCAATGTCATACTATTCTAATGATAAAACTCTTAAAGAGCATAGGCTTTCACAGCTAGTATCAATTAGGCGATAAAAGTTTTTTGGGCTGTGTGGCCATGGTCTACTGGAATTCTTTCCTCTCATCTTCCCAGATGTTTCATCTGCAACTATGGTAGACATCATCAGTGGAAGCTTGATGTATCCTTCTTACTAACTAAGCAAAGACTGATGTGGTCGGTGAAAGTGTGCCAGCCTTTATAACGGCAGTGTCCAGGCTTCAAGTGCTGATTGGCTCTCTTGGGCAAGGGGGTTGGATCTACCCTGGGAGTCTTTAGAATAGGGGTGATTTCTTATTGGTTTGTGTGTTTTCTTTGCCTTAACATTTTGTAGGGCTGGATGCCATGCCATGTACAGTTTTTGAGTTTCTTCCTTACGGTTGAAACTGTTTTGGCATTTATAAATTTCAATAGCTTCACAATATAGTCATGAATAACGATGTGTAGTTTCCACTAATATGTCTGTTGCTTCATAATGAATAATATGCTCTCCTTCAGCTAAGAGAGCATGCTCATCTACAGCTAACTTTTCTGGTTGACCAAGACAGCAATTTCTCTTATGTTTCAAGAGATGTGTATTGATGCTGCGTTGTTTGTTCCAATATAAACTGTGCCACATGATCATGGAATCCTGTATACTTCAGCTGAAGAGAGTGATTTCCTGATGTCTTTGGTTGAACGGAGTAACTGGCATTTCTGTTTTGTAGGCTTGAAAACTGTGTCTACATTATATCTTTTTAATAACTTACAAATGCGGTCAATGACGTTTTTCAGGTATGGCAGATATGCTGTACCCTTCTTCTTCTTGGAAAATATGTTGGTCTGTGTTGCGTGTCTTCTTTTCATTTCTTTGGCTTCAAAACCACTGGAATATAATGCTTGCTCTAGATGCTTTAACTCTTGTCGCAGGTGTTATGGTTCGCAGATCCAAAGAGCTCTTAAACAAGGGTTTTAATCATGGATCGTTTTTGCCTTGGATGGTGTGGAGGTATCTGTCAGTGTGTGTGGGCTTACAATAAACTGTGTGTCCAAGGATGTCATCGTTCTTTTTATGGAATAATACATCTAAAAATGGCAGTTTCGATCTTTTTTCTTTTTCAATGTGAACTGGAAGCGCAAATTGATACTGTTTGTGCATGACACGAAATCTTGAAGCCTAAATTCTCCTTGGTTCCGTACAGCAAAGATGTCGTCCACATAGCAGTACCAACAAGCAGGTTTACATGGGGCGGTCGTAGAGCTTTAGCTTCGAAGCTTTCCACAAGAAATTGGCCACAACTGGACTAAGAAGGCTGCCCATGGTGAAGTCGCCAATCTGCTCGTAGAACTTGTTACACTGAAAATATGTGATGGTCAAGATATGGTGAAACAGAGCTAGAATATCAACTGGGAAAATTTCCTTGAGCTGGGTAATGTTTCATTCACAGGAGCCACAGCAAAGAAGGAAACGTCAAAGCTCACTAGTACATCTCCTACTGTCCATTCCAAATCAGAGTTCCCTCTGATGTAAACAGAAGCACGTGCTTCGGCTTGTCACGAACCCAAGAATATACTCTTACGCCAACGTAAATAGTTCCTTAATACATGTATTGTATTATGAAATATTAGAGCAGGAAAGGTATAGAACTGCACATTTTATTACGGTTATCATAAGAACTCATCGTTAAAGGTAATGGATATATACTAGCTGTTAAGAGATTACAAAATATGATTTTCGTCTGCTATTGCGCTAACGCAGAGAGCATCTTGCTTGTTAATACCAACTGCATGACTGCCACTCTCTTACATATACAAGAAATGCAGCAATGAATTCCCAGAGGTGCTATCTAAGTACCGAATAAACACTTTGCATAACACAGGATATAGGATAAGCGAACAGTCATTCATAATACACTAACACACATATGCTCAGCTCAGGTCAAATCTTGTGATTTAGTCAGTTGGTATTTGAGCTCACATGGCAGAGGAAGGTGCGTGTAGTGCGAATAAACTGTTCAAACACAGAAGCGGGAAATAGTTAAAAAGTGGCTAAAAACAAACAATACTTCATATATTCAACTCACTATTACAAAAATACCCGACACTTGCATTATTGCATATTACGAAACTAATAGCGGATTTTACAGGCATTTCAGTGAGAAGTGTAACGAAAGCAGGGAATATAAACAGACATAATACAACATAGAAGAGGATAAAATGTGGGAACTTGTTTTAAGTGCGACAGTGCTGTGGATAAGCTTGTCATTATTTTGGAGAGTAGTTCTGATTCTGATATGGCAGCTGAGTCATCTTCGGAGGATTCGGATTTGGGTGTTGCACCTTTGTCCGAGGATTGTGATTAACGTAAGTAAAATGTTCATTGCTGCATACTTATAAAATCGATTGTTACCTCAGGTTGCATTTTGAACTATGATTCTCATGCAGGACGCCTTTTTATAGATTAAATAGTGTTCAACAAGCACGTGGGAGGGGAACAAGCGCCATTATGGGTGGGGATTGCGAACTACTTTCGCACGGATAATACAAAGAGTTTGTTTTCAGTGAAAGGCACTCTGGTTTGGATTGGACAGTAGTTGAACAGTAGCGTTCTAAATTTTTCAATAAAATGACCTGAGTCTTTGATGTGTGATTCAGCATTTCCCACATGTGTTTCAAGTATATCAGCAAGGTATCTCACAAGGGTCTGAGAGAGGGAGAACTGATGGTACTAACTGTGGGTCGCAGAGGAAGTCCCTGTTTGTGTAATTTCGGCAAGCCATAGAGTTTTGTAAGTAGAGCTTCAGTTTTCTTGATGTTCTGCTGGTCCTTGGGCGGTATCAAAGACTGCTTTATGAGTTTGTTTGGTATAAGATGCACAAAGTAGGATCTCAGGCAAGTTTCTGGTATGTTTCAGGGTGCAGTAGGTCCTCGACTTTCTGCAGATAGTCTTTGGTGTTTAATATTACTGTTGCATTCCCCCTATCAGCTTGAAGGACTATAATGTCATTGTTAGTTCTGAGTTCCTTCAAGGCTGTTCTTTCTTCTCGGTTTAGGTTACAGGGCTTTCTGCAATATCTTGGAAGTTTCATGATGTATCTCTGCCGTATGACTAATGAAAGTTCTCTTAGCTAGCTTCAATGTTTGCAATGATTTCTTCAACCGGAACAATTGAAGGTGTGACAGCATAATTACTCCCTTAGGCTAAGATCAAGGTTTCTGCTTGGGAAAGCTGTGATTGAAAAGGTTGACCACAATCCGGTTTGTGTCTGTGGAAAAGCTGGATGGTACTTGCACTGCATGGGCGGGGTGTGGAGTCAGACTTATTCAAACTTTGTGAACAGTGCTGATATTTCTTCTTCTGTCTGACTGATGAGTTCCATGCTCGAGATCATCAAAGCATATGTAATTCTGTCGACATAAGAGGGAAGAATCCCAGCAGACCACGGCCACAGAGCCTGGAAAATTTTTATGGCCTAATTGATAAAACTATTATTATATTTACAAAGCTAGAATGAAAACAGGAACCAGAACAGAAAATAAAAGATATACACTTTTTTTCAGATGTGAACATTCACAATAAACAAGAGGCTGTGCAGAGTTTGGGAACAGAAATTTATTAATATACTAACTGATATGCTTTCTCATTCCTGTTTTTGGTTTTACGTGAATCAAAACCTGTTAATGCTCAGGTCTTTTCACTTTCCATTTTCACTCTCATTCCCATTCCTGGTTTACTGGACCAATTTACTCCTGGTAAGAGCTAATAAACAATATTATAAGAGGGCTTTTTTTTTCAACCTATGATAGGTCATAAAATAAAGACAGGTATGAATCACAAAATGGTTTTATTACCAGGAGTCAAATACAAAGTTACTTTCCCACAGAGTTCACCACTGAGATTGAGACATTTGCCATGCCAGTGGACGAGTTTTCTAATATTTTCTTCATAGAATGTTGCCATCAATGTATTAAACCAGGTCTTTGAGGCATCTAGAAATTCTTCATTGGTGTGGAAGCACTGTCCTCCCAGACCTTTCTTAAGCTGCTGAAAAAGATGAAATTCACTTGCACTAGATCTGGTCAGTGATTGAACACTTCCCAATGAAATTGAGTAAAAACCTGTTGGGTTACCACAGCACTATGCAGTCTTGCATTGTCATGAATCATAACAATTTAAGACTACAGCATGCCTCTTCTTTTTTCTGAATGGCTCTCTGCAGGCAACCTATTGTCTGATAATACACATTTGCAGTGATCGTAGTCCCTGGCTCCATAAACTCCACAAGCAATTCTCAGAAAACAGTAGCCATGGTCTTTGTTACTGAAAGTTTGTTGGGTTTGTTTGGAGAGTATAAGTGCATCCATTGTTTGGATTGTTTTTTCAGTTTTGGATTATGATAAAGTATCCATGATTCATCTGCTGTCACGATGGATCTAAAAAACTCTTCTCCACCATCAGCTTACACTGAAAGGATAAGGCAGATGCCATGTGCCATGCTTTATTATCCTCAAGACAGCTTTTTGGGAACTCAATTTGCACAAAGTTTTCAATAGCTCAAATGCTCCATTATGATCATGTACAGAGCTAACTTTGAATGTCTAGAAAATCCACAAACAACTCACTAATGGTGAATCTTTGTCTCTTTTGAACCACTGATCAACTTGAAAGTGAAAATTAGAAAACTCATGCACACTCTTTACTTAAGTAAAATTACAAGGACATGTTCCGAGAGCCCCTTGCTCTCATCATCAGCTACTGACCTACTGGCTGGTGGTTGTTTGATTGTCCTGTATCTGCCTGTGTTGACCATCTGTGGCGGTATCTGGTGAGGGTTTGATGTACTTGCTGAGTTTGTCTTCATTGCAATGTTCTTGTTCTTCCAAATGTAGATTTTCTCCCAAGTGGATAGTTCCATAGGTTTTGAGACTTCTTTTAACAGTTTGACACCCAGGTCTATTTTGTGGTTTTTCTCCCAAAAATGATTTGTAACAGCAGGTTTTTCAATTTGTTTTTGGTGAATGTTCCTGAAGTCCAGGTAATTTTACTTAAGTGAAGAGTGTAAATGAGTTTTCCTACTCCTCGTTCATTTTCATTTGAAATACTTCACTATCAACTGCTTCTACATTACTACTTATAATCATTGATCAACTTGGTAAATAAGGTCTTCACTAGTGATTGACTTGTGACTTTGTCAACCTCATAAGGAACATCAGTTCCGCCTTCTTTAAATTTCCTGTACCATTCACACACAACACCAGCACTCATACAGTTTCCACCATAAACATGGCTCATTTTGTAATGAAATTCTGCTGCACTATCCCCTTCTGCATGTTGTAGAAAATGAATGATGCTTCGCAAATCACACTTCGTGGGAGAATCAATGTTGCCATGTTTAAGTGTCTGCAGCTCAGCTCTGACTGATTGTTGAACTTGGCCTTCGCAGATGTTATGGTGGGGTAGGTGTACAGTCTTGTCTGGTCACTTAACAGAACAATTGGAGGTTGAAAAAGAAAATAGCCTTTGTGGAATTGTTTCAGAGAGACAAAGGCAGCCACTTAATATTCTTAACCTTGTAATGAAGTTACTCACCCAACTCTGATTTTCAGAATTCCCTTAAACATCTCTGGATTGGTAGCTATAAGACGCCCACAGTAAAGTACCACCTCCTGCTGCAGAACAGCCTGAATTACATCATATTGTTGTACAGTGGAGTACATCACTTTCTGAATCTCTGCAGGAGTCATAGGTTTATCAAATACTGTTTCTTGATGGCCAATCACACCAACTGTAAGCTAAACAATAATAAAGGCCTATTAATGCTCTCATAGAAAGCATTTCTTTTAAAACACACATATAAGGAAAAATTCCTAAACACATTTCTTCTCCAAAATCACAAAACTAGTAATGTTATAAATTCTTAGAAATAATTATCTAAATCAATAAATCATAAAAGGTACCTATATAGAAAAAGTATAATAAAGCACACCCACAAAGAGACTGCCACTAATTCAAAAAGAAAACATAAAATGAGGGAAATTTATTTAGACACAGTATCTAAAACCCAAGTTTATTAGATTTTGATAATCTAAATATCTTTACTGAAGTAAGGTTCAGGAGCAGCTGCAATGGTACTAGTTAAATAAAACAATATACAAGGCCGGATCGAAAAGTAATGCACAATAATTTTTTTCTGCCTTGGTATTGCAGCTGGAATGTTGCAATTTCACACAGATATAGTTTGAAGCTTTCACTACAGAGGGTATTTTTTGTTTCATGTGCAGCTCTAGCGAGAGAAGCGTGAACTACACAACAAAGATGGTGCGCATGTTGCTGTCATCCACGTGTGAAGAGCAGAGAGGTGTGGTTTGATATTTGTGGGCCAAAGGGCTTAAACCAAGTGATATTCACAGGGACATGCATGGCATGTATGCGAATGATTGTATGGACTGTAGCAATGTCTCCAGGTGGTGTGCATTCTTTCTAGAGGGCCGTGTGAACCTTAGTGATCCGCCACACCCGGGAGGTCGGTAACAGCTGCAACCCCGCAGAATGTCAGAGGCATTGAGGCGGCAGTTTTGAATGACCGGTGTGCAACTGCAAACCTTATCGCAACAGTTCAACCTTTCCTATGGTGCAGTGTACGATATTGTTCATGACACATTGCAATTTCGTAAAGTTGGTGTTCGCTGGGTGCTTAAGAACCTGACAGACAACCACAAGGGCCAGCGAATGATGATGAGCTTGGATCACGTAACGCGGTACACCCCAGAAGGGCATGACTTTCTGAAAGGAATCGTCAATGGTGATGAGTCGTAGGCATACCACTACACGCCTGAAACCAAGCAGGCAAGTATGGAGTGGAAACATGCTCATTCCCCAGCAAAGAAAAAATTCAAAGTGACTCAATCTGCTAGGAAAGTGCTTGTGACGGTGTTCTGGGATATGTATGGTGTTGTATTGGTGGACTTTGCTGAAAACGGGACCACTGTGAATGCTGCAGCTTACATGAAAACTTTGGGAAGTTGTGTCGACCCTTCGTGACAAATGCCACAACATGAATGCTGACGATGTCAAAATTCTTCATAACAATGCTTGACCCCATGTTGCTGCTCCTGTTCACCAGAAAATCACCAAATTTGGTTGGGAGATGCTCCAGTATCCCATACAGTCCGGACCTTGCACCATCGGACTTTCATCTGTTTGGTCCCATGAAGAAATTCCTGGCCAACCAACGCTTTGCGACAGATGCAGAAGTGAAATCAGCAGTCCGCAGATGGCTATACTCCAAGGAAACAGACTTCTATGAACAGGGCATGTTGAAATTGGTATCACGATGGGAGAAATATGTTGAGAAACTTGGTGACTATATCGAAAAGTAGGTAAAAGGTGTAAGTTCATTTGTGATTGTTTTAGTTGTTTTAACTTGTAGTATTATTCTTCTGTTATATTTATTTTGTTGTTGAGCCCCACGTTGTGGTAGCCAATTTGAAGTAACATTATTTGTATATGTTTGTATTTGTGTTTACTTTACGTGGTGAAGCCATGTTGTGACGTGATTCATTTGTAAGGTTTGTTAGCTCCATCTGGTGTTAGCAATTTGCGGCAGTATTAGTTTTTGTTTGAAAGAATGCTACTGTTATTTTATTTAATTTTGGTTCTCTGTCCTCCGGCTAGCTATTATCCTTTTGGTCAAGCACTTCTCTTTATACAGGTTGTGTAAACGGAAAGGAATCTTTTATCCAAAGATAACACTGATGAAGAAATTTGTTTTACACTTTTATTGTCGAACACATTTACTATCACATTTACACATTGATCTTGACACTCGCCAAACTGAAACTGTTGTAATAACTTCATTACTGATAATTCTTAATTCGCGTACTTCAACTTTTTGTATAATTAACTTTATAACACTTGAGATTTTTCATAACTCTGTTACGCATAACCTGCAAATTGATACCCGAAGTGTGCCGTACAAATACTTTCGACGAACTGGAGGCGACGTGTACTTTACAAATATTTTCGCTGAACTGACGGGCTGAATACGACGTGTAGTGTACAAAGATTTCTGATGAACTGACGGGGTCTACCTCTAACCTACTTTTTATACACCTACACACCGATATGCCTAAAGATTATAACTGAGCTGCCATTGGCTAATAAAATGCGCCAACATTAGCGTCTATTTTTATATCCAATGAAAATTATGAATACATATGCTCTAGGGAAATGTTCCAGAAGATTCTAAAAGAAAAATGCGCCAATATTACGTAACTTCCTTGTTTCCAATAATGATAAACAGCTCACCCCCTCGCTGCATTATTGCACGCTATTATTGTCAGTTTCAGTAAGGCAGTATAAACTTA
The DNA here is from genome assembly GCA_030765065.1 of Deroplatys truncata. Classification (NCBI taxonomy): domain Eukaryota; kingdom Metazoa; phylum Arthropoda; class Insecta; order Mantodea; family Mantidae; genus Deroplatys; species Deroplatys truncata. The sequence continues at coordinate 310,625,600 of CM060975.1, read as the reverse complement.
CTTCCCAACAATAATTACAATCAACAAACATCTCAAATCAATGTCACATAATAATGCATATTCATACTATAATCACTCTTTACATTTAAATAATTTGTGATACAAATTACTGCATCAAACTATTAAAGTTTTTGTAAAAAAATTATTGTGCGTTACTTTTCGATCCGCCCTAGTAGAAATGCATATTTTAAAATAAATATTTTTTTATTTCATACACATGTATGAGAAGCATATACATTTCCCAATTAGGAATGCAACAATAAACATAATGGTAGCTACCCAGAAAAGTTAACAAAGAGCTGCAATGCAACATTACTATTCTATGGATTCGTGACCAGGTAGCAGCGGCTCATCTCAGACATGTGGAGAAGAATTCACAGCTTACATTGCAGGTGTCGAGGAGTAAGAGGATAGCACATATCTGTGCCAATTAGTGCTTGATATGGCTCCATGTGGCAGGATTACATTACACAAAAAGAGTAAGTACAATGCTAATTAACATATTCATCGATATTTTATATTGTAAAAGATAACACAAAATCGTATTTTATTTCAAGTACGCTGTTGTCTGTTCAATCATATTTAAAATTAAACAGCAGTCATTTCCAATAATGTGGTCTGCAGAGTTTTCCTACAATAGTAGTGGCGGATCCAAGAGGATTTAAATACTCAATCCTCAAAATTTCTGTCATCCTCCGTGGCGTAGTGGTTACCATGCTAGCCTCTAGTTCCTGAGGTCGCGGGTTCAAACCCGGCGGAGGGTGATGGATTTTTTTCAGGCATAAAAATCCTTAGCACGGCTTCCTTCGGAAGGGAAGTAAATCTGGTGGACACGTAAAAGAACCTCAAGCTTGATAAAGAGGCCTCTGAGCAAAATTACCTGTCTTTCACGCCCAATATAGAATGGAATGCTAAGGACCACAGCGGTTAAAGAGCATCCATAAATAAAATCAATTTAATTGTTTTTCTCAAAATTTTTGTAAGCCTTCATAAATAAGCCTTACTTTAAAATGGAAAACATGTTTCTGGAGCTAATTGCTCCCATCATCAGTTCCTGGTCAAAATATAGTAGGTGATGTAGTGTCACAAACTGACTCGATAATTAATCTAAATTATTTGCCTCACTTGTTTATACTGCCACTATTATTTAAGGTGAGTGTGATTGAATAAATTACATTAATTTTATCATGTACATTTCAAAATTGTACAACATACTGTTTATAAAATATATTTGATATCTGCAATAACAGACTTATCATTACAATAAATATCAAAATGTTATTTGTAATTCAACATTTTGTGTTCCTACTATCAGTAAAGAGATTTCAGTGTTTAAACAGGAGAGAATGACCATTTATGGTCTTATTAGTATTTTCATAGGCTGTCAAGTTCTTATACTAAATTGTTTCTAAAAATCTTCTTCATGTGGTCTTACCTGTTTTCCATTAACTAAAACTGTTGTAATAAAGGGGCTAATGCTGTCCACAGTGTGGTGCAACAGACTGCTGCAGTACCGCACTGCTACCCAGTATCGCAGACAACCAGCATGGTGATAAAGGTTTTTGAGATGGTCTTCAACTATAAGAGGAGTAAACACTATTTCATTAACAATTTTAAACATAACACATGATGGAGTTGGGAACAGCTGCAAGGCATCACCTATTATGCAGGAAAGAAAACTATAAGTTGTAACATTGCCTTATGTGAGGCATAGTGTCGAATGCAATCCAATCAAAGCTTTTCATAGTCTGAGGCAGTCTTTTTCCTTCTGTTTCTTTCTCTATGATCTATGCAGCATGCTGTCTGTACATTATGTCAACAAAATACAAATATATTTAATACACTAAGGGCGGGTTTCACCAACATATGCTAAATTTTAACATAATGTTAAACTGATTTAACACTGAAGTTAACACAAATTCTGTTTCGTCAAGCAATATTAACTTTAACAATGTGTTAAAGTCGGTGTTAAGTTAATATCACCATACCCCTGTGTTAAGGCATTTAACAAATGCTAGAAATTGGAAAATGGCTGCTGCAAACCAAGCTGTTGATGCGAGTTTGCTACAACTGGCAGTTTTGAATGTCATTCATAAAAGAAGAGTAGTCATACGTCATAATAAAATTGAAACCCTGCAAAATGAGGAATTTTTAAAGTGATATAGACTGTCCAAGGAGCCATGAGCATGATTTTATGGGAAATACAAGAGGTTAGAATACTACCAACAGAATATATAACTCTTTGTATTATATATATAAGCTTCCGTGATTTCTATCTCTGGGGTAGCGTAAAACATTAAGTGTACAAGACGAACACACACACCTGGAAGGATTAAAACAAAATATCCATTAGGAAATTGCGAGCATTTCTCAACGTCAACTACGGCGAGTGATGGATAGTTTCCTAAAGAGGTGCCAAAAATGTATGGACAACGACGGTGGCTAGTTTCAGCATCTCTTCATAAAGTTGTTAAGTAAAGCCTTTAAAAGTAGTTTTAAAAATTTTGTATGGTTTCATCTGCACCTTTCTATGATAGCAGCAGGCGGCAATGAGCGCCGTGGACGCAGACAGGAAAAACAACACGTAGCTGGTTCATAATTTTTTGGCTCTCTTTTTATATATTCAAATCCAACATAAAACACTGAATTAAACCATTTTACACTTCTGTATTCACACTAATCTGTCAGCTAGCTAAAACCAGCAACACAGGGGGAGAGGAAGATACAGAAACAGACCAAGTCAACATGGCCAATGTAATAACTACACTTACCTGTTAAACCATTGAATTCATATTTCAGGCCTTCTCTCTTAAGCAGAATTCCATATAGCTGACATCTTGCATACACACCTTCTGTATTTCTTATGGTATCTAGTAACTGGGGTACTGGTGCATTATCTAAATCCTGCAAGAAATTACAAAACATCCTCAGCTAAGCTTTACCATTCTGCGGTTCTTCCAATAGCTTACAAAAAATATTTAAATTAGAAAAGATCATATGAATTACACTCAAAAGTCCCCACTGCACTCCCATAGACCACTCTTTCAGAAATGAAATATTCTACCTATTCCATGGAAACTATTTGGTATATGTACATAAGGAGTTTAAAAAGAACATGGAATACCATACTTACAAGAACTACTAATCATATTTAGCTCTCAACACAAAGAACTGAAAAAACCTAAAATTTATTGAACACCAAGGAATAAAAGTATGCAACAAACTGTGCATTACTAGTTGATCTTAGGAATGTCTAATTTAGGAAGGAAGGCAAAAAAGGAAATTTATTGGGAAGATAAATATTATTCCATTAATAAAGTATAGGAAATGAAATTTTAAACTCCTGTAAATCTTCCAACTGCTAGCTAATACACCTTTATAATACACCATTATTCAATTCATTTATTGCAACCAATAGACTACTTACATAGTTTCTGGCATTGTCATTTAACATTAAAAATTAAAATTAACAATTACTTATAAATATTCATCTTTGTCATAAAATGCACAATTTATGAGGTAATTCTTTAACTCTTTAATGAATTTGGAACCTGTTATTTGTATAATCAAGGAAGATAATTTATTGTATAATACTTTACCAATCACATATGGATTTTTTTTAAAAAGAATTCTTACTTTTCCCTTCCCTATACATGTTATTTTTTTGTTCTTGTGTCATATGTATGTACATTGCTATTGATCTTTATATCTGACTTTTGTCTGCCTAAAAGAATAACTCTAAAAGTATATAATGATACCACAGTTAATATTCTTTCTTTTTTAAATACCTCCCTACAAGAATCCCTGGATTTTAATGAGCATACAATTCTTAGACACCTCTTCTGTAGTACTAATAACCGCTTTAAATTATCTTTATGCGTTGTGACCCATAATTCAATACCACAGTTCAAATAAGTATGGATAATTCCATAATAAATCAGTTTAAATTTGGTTTTTCCAAATAATGAGCCATATAGTTCAATAAATAGACACCCTTGCTAATTTTATTAGATATATAATTTACATGCCTTGTCCACGATAAAGTTTTTTCTACATGTAGCCCTAGAAATGAGTGGTCATCAGAGGTGTCAATTTCTTCATTTCTAATTTTAATTTTCATATTCCTATATAGAAATTTATTAATTTTAAAATATATTACACTTGTCTTATCTAGATTATTATTTAAGTTATTATTAGCAAGAAATTTAAGTATTATATCTGTACCTGAATGTATATTAGTAATTAAATTATCGAGTGTCCTTCCCCAGCAAATAATTGATGTGTCATCAGCGTATGGCACTGTTTTAACATTATTAATAACAGGCAAGTCATTAGTATACAATGTAAGTAATAAAGGCCCAAGCACAGACCCTTGTGGGACCCATAGTTTACACCGCTAATGAGGATTGATATTTTATCTTTAATTTATTCGTTTTACATACTATTTCTGTACTTTGAACCTGTCCTTGCAAATATGTTTACATTAATTGACCTGCAATCCCCCATATACCATAATTCCCCAATTTTTGAATTAGTATTTGATGATCAACACTATCAAATGCCTTAGATAAATCCAAAAAAATTCCCATAACTTGATTATCACTTTCCATTTTGCTAATTAATTCATCTATAAATTCTACTACTGCAGTAATAGTAGAGTAGCCCTTTTCTAAAACCATGTTGAGATTTAGACATGATTTTGTTTTTGTCCAAAAAATTTACAATCCTTTTTAATATAATTTTTTCAACAAGTTTAGCAGAAGTTGACATCAATGTTATTGGCCAATAATTGCCCACGTTGGTAGCATCACCCTTTTTATACAGTGGTTTTATAACCCCTTTTTTTAAGCAGTCTGGAAAAATACCTTCAGATATGCTGGCATTTATCATACGTGCCAGGACATCAACTAATTCATCCTTGCATTGTTTAAAGGTTTTAGATGAAATTTCATCCCACCCACTTGAGTTTTTAGGTTTTAATTGTGTAATGATGGAAATCAGTTCTGACTTAGTAACAGGTTCCAAAAACACTGTGTTACCAACACATAACCTAACTTATATATTTTTCTTACTTTCACTATTTAATTGTATCTACAATTGTATTGCTGTATTTTTCTTATCCAGAGTATATCATAGTATACACACACCTTCTCGAATCGAAGTATAACCACTTGTGTATATTCAAATGACAGATCATTTTATTGCATATATTATATCATAATGAAACCAAAAATGGTACCAATTTTTAAGGTATATAAACCACTACCACTACTTTCTACAAGTCTCATTTCCACCAACTGCATCGTATGCTGATTTACTTTTATACCATGAGTGAAAACAATGCTGGATACTTTCTCCATATTAACTGCTGTTTTCCATTACAGTGCCAATGAATCATGATGCAGGGAGAAGGTGAAGGACTGAGTGAGAGAGTTTGTGATGCACTATTCTAAACTTTGTCAAACTACGAGGGGAGATTGAAAAGCAATCCCTCCATGAACACAAACCTCCTATTTCATAAACGATTTTCAAAATTCTTGTTGTAGCTGAAACCTGCATGCTTCCTCTATGTAATGCACTATTTATTTTTCGACATAGTCAACATCCCATTCCATGCACTTGTGCCAAATCATGACTACTGTCCATTCCAAACCAGAGTGCCTTTCACTGAAAACAAACTCTTTGTATTATCCGCGCGAAAGTAGTTTGCAATCCCCGCCCTCAATGGCTACTTGTTCCCCTCCCATGTGCTGGTTGAACACTATTTAATCTATAAAAACGTGCCCTGCGTGAGAATCATAGTTCAAAATGCAACCTGAGGTAACAATCGATTTTATAAGTATGCGGCAACGAACATTTTACTTACGTTGATCACAATCCTCGGGCAAAAGTGCAACACCCAAATCCGAATCCTCCAAAGATGATTCTGCTGCCATATCAGAATCAGAACTACTCTCCAAAATAATGACAAGCTCATCCACAATTCCACAGCACTGTCGCACTTAAAACAAGTTCCCACATTTTATCCTCTTCTATGTTGTATTATGTCTGTTTATATTGCCTGCTCGCTTTGGTTACACTTCTCACTGAAATGCCTGTAAAATCTGAAATTAGTTTCGTAATATGAAAAAATGCAAGTGTCGGGTATTTTTGTAATAGTGAGTTGAATATATGAAGTATTGTTTGTTTTTAGCCACTTTTTAACTGTTTCCCGCTTCTGTGTTTGAACAGTTTATTCGCACTACACGCACCTTCCTCTACCATGTGAACTCAAATACCAACTGACTAAATCACAAGATTTGACCTGAGCTGAGCATATGTGTGTTAGTGTATTATGAATCACTGTTCGCTTATCATATTTCCTGTGTTACGCATAGTGTTTATTCGGTACTCAGATAGCATCTCTGGGAATTCATTGCTGCATTTCTTGTATATGTAAGAGAGTGGCAGTCATGCATTAATGTTGGTATTAACAAGCAAGATGCTCTCAGCGTTAGCGCAATAGCAGACGAAAATAATATTTTGTAATCTCTTAACAGCTAGTATATATCCATTACCTTTAACAATGAGTTCTTATGATAACCGCAATAAAATGTGCAGTTCTATATCTTTCCTGCTCTAATATTTCATAATACAATATATGTATTAAGGAACTATTTATGTTGGCGTAAGAGTATATTCTTGGGTTCGTGACAAGCCGAAGCACGTGCTTCTGTTTACATCAGAGGGAACTCTGGTTTGGAATGGACAGTAGTCAGGCAAACCTGTTCAAAGAAGAATTCCAGTGGTGGTTGTTGACACCAAGCTCTAATGGCAGCTTTCACTTCATTGTCAGAATGAAAGTGATGTCCCTGAAGGTCCTCTTTCATCTTCCAAAAGAGGTGAAAGCTGCAAGGTCAGGACTGTATAATGGGTGTGGTAGAACCTCCATGAAATGCAGAAATTGCAAACCCTCATGTTACGAGACTCGTGTGTGGGCAGGTATTGTGCTGCAGAATAGCATCTGAATCCTTCCAGATGCAGAGCATCCTTGCCAGATAGTGTTGCAACTTTATTGTTGTTCCCTGTTCTAGAAAGTCAAGGTGCATGGCACCACTGGTCACCATGACTTTCCCTGCAGATAGGACCACTTGAACTTCTTGGGAAGTGGTAGTACTCAAATTGCCGTTTGCTCTCAGGATCAAAATGATGCATCCATGATTCATCCCCTGTGAGACTGCAAAAGCCTCATCCTCATGCTCATAATCAGCCAACAGATCTTAGCAAACTTGCTTTCTCTGCACTTTATGCTCTTGCACCAGCCTGTTCAGTACCCAAGCCACACACACTCTGTCAGTGCATTGCTTGTTACAGCTTACTGTCCATTCCAAACCAGAGTTCCCTCTGATATAAACAGAAACACATGCTTCTGTTTGTCACGAACCCAAGAACACACTCTTACGCCAACGTAAATAGCCCCTTAATACATGTATTGTATCCTGAGATATTAGGGCAGGAAAGGTATAGATCTGCACATTTTATTGCGGTTATCATAACTCATTGCTAAAGGTAATGCATACATACTAACTGTTAAGAGATTACAAAATATGATTTTCGTCTCCTATTGCGCTAATGTCGAGAGTATCTTGCTTGTTAATACCAATTAAGTGCATGAATGCCATTGTCTTGCATATATAAGAGATGCAGCAATGAATTCCCAGAGGCGCTATCTGAGTACCGAATAAACACTTTGTGTAACACAGGAAATATGATAAGCGAACAGGCATTCTAATACGCTAGCACATGTATGTCAGCTCAGGTCAAATCTTGTGATTTAGTCGGTTGGTATTTGAGTTCTCATAGCAGAGGAAGGTGCGTGTAGTGCGAATAAACTGTCCAAACACAAAAGCGGCAAACAGTTAAAAAGTGGCGAAAAACAAACAATAATATATTCAACTTACTATAAGAAAAATACCCGACACTTGCATTAGTGCACATTACGAAACTAATATCCGATTTTACAGGTGTTTCAGTGAGAAGTGTAACCAAAGCACGCAGGGAACATAAACAGACATAATAGAACATAGAAGAGAAGAATCAAATGTGGTAACTCGTGTTGTGTGCGACACTGCTGTGCAATTGTGGATAAGCTTGTCATTATTTTGGAGAGTAGTTCTGATTCCGATGTGGCAGCTGAATCATCTTCGGAGGATTCGGATTTCGGTGTTGCACTTTGATTGTAACTAACATAAGTAAAATGTACATACTTATAAATTCGATTGTTACCTCAGGTTGCATTTTGAACTATGATTCTCTTTTACAGATTGAAACAATGTTCAACAAGCAGCCATTAGGGGCGGGGATTGTGAACTACTCTGTATTCCCTCTTAGGTTGATCCGTGTCAAAACAAATCCAAGGTGACCAGTGCACCGCTATAATGTATCCTTCCGCCATTCGCACTAGAAATACTGTCACTTTCAGATCATGTGGCGAGTACAAGCGGCACGTAGTGCAAAAAAGAACAGAGTCCTTATTTCGACAACTGAAATGGTGACTAGCATATTCTGTTAAGGGTTAAAGGTGATAAAATTGATAGTTGCAACAAAATAAACATTTGCACATATAATAGTTAATTCTAAAATAAATGAGCAAAAAATAAAGCAACAGGTATGCGATAACCTAATTTATTTGCTCTCTGGAAGCAGCACTTTATTAACTGTTGGCGGCTCATTTTAAAAAAAGAAATTATGCACTGTTACCCAAATTGCATTCTTCTTAAAATCACTACATTCTTGCATCGCGTATTTCATATGCTTTCTTTTTTTCCAGCTGTAACCACTTTTTTCGTTTCAGATTTTTCTGTACAAGTACTGTTTATACTTGTACTCGAAACACTGGTGAACTCGGAAGTTAATTTCACCATTTCTTTTGTGGAAAGTGTTGGATTCTCACATAACTTATAATAAAGATTCAACACTATTGTTTTTTCACCACTAGTTAATGGTTTGTGTGGCTGATGCTTTATGTAATTCAATGAAAACACAAGAGCAAATTCACCGATCTCCATGATACTGAACACAACTGCTGGTTTCTGGCTGTAAACAATATTCTGCGCCTCCCCGGATGTCAGGTGACTCATACGAATTGCATCATGGGACTTGTAGCTCTGTTTTACGGTATAAATCAGCGTTAAATAAAACCTTAGGTATTTGTATAGAATATTATACTATTTAAGGATAAATTCATTCTAAAATTCAGAGATTAGCATGGGACTACTTTCCTCCTAGGCGCATTGCTACCACGTGGGTTTGTTTTGCCACGGATCAACCTAAGAGTGAATATAGTTTACTTTCGCGTGGATAATACAAAGAGTTTGTTTACTGTGAGAGGCACTCTGGTTTGGAATGGACAGCAAGTATACATACATACAAAAAAGTATGGCTGTAGCTCCAAAAATACAGAAATTTGAAATTTCATCCATCTCCTTCTCTTAATAAAAGTTTTTTAGGTATCTAAAATATTTATTTTTAGCAAAATTACAGCAATTTCACAAATGCTGGCCATATTTAAGATTGTCAAGGCTTTATAAAATGTCCTGGAATATATGCAAAGCTATTTATTTTATACACACCTGGTGAGTATTGGCTTCCTCAGTGTATTGTGATACCCTAGGAACATCTGTTAAACTTTGGTACCCAATGTATTCATGCTCAATTTGGTGAAGCTGCTGAAAAGTCATTTCTGAGGTATCCAGCGTGTTCATAAAATCCAAATGCTCTGCAACATTAAAATGGAATGTTTAAAGCCACACACTTATTTCTTATATTGAGTGGACCATAAAGTCACACAGTTTTGTTATTTATAACATATTTCCTTACCAATGCAGGAGGATGAAATGAGGTTCTGCAACCTTCCTATTCTCACTTTCATTCCATCACAGTAACCTTTCTTCAGCATTGCTAGGAGGTCCAACATTTCTTTGAACTGTGGGTCCCTGAAAATATCAACCGAGAGCACCATTAACATTACAAGAAACAAAAAACAAATATTATACAGTAAAACCTACCTTCAACATACCCCTTGTTAAACGGAAATCTGTCTTAAATGGATATATTTCGTGGTCCCATGAATTTTGCGGCAAACAACATGCTAAATTCCCTTTATTAAACGGAAACTGTCTTATGCGGATAACAGAAATCAAAGTACGCCTTTTAATGGAAAGTTTCCAATTCCGGAATGCAGAGTTTATAAAAATTTTCAGGAAACCTGTGAAAGTCTGCATTGTCTGCTGTAAGTATGTGATATTTAAGTTGAAACATGATCATTTTGCTGCTACCTGACCAGTCTAAGAAGGGGGTGCGCTAATGGCGGTCCGAATATTGAGAAACCTGTCACTCATCCTTCACTGCATAGTTAAGTTAACAATGAGCACAGCTGATTGTCTTTTATTGTTGTCTCTTCCCTTTACATTTCCTGCTGTAATGACTTGTCAGCTCAAAGCAGTACACCTCTAAACTTACATAGGTGATGATTTAGTTCAGCAATAGTCACCATGGCTTCGAAAACAAGAGTTGTGCTAGATTTTAGCATGAGAGTGAGTGATTTATGCTAGTGAATGTGATAAATTGAGTGTAAAGTAGATCATGAAGGTGTTCAGTGTAGGCAAAACTCAATTTTACGAGATTCTAAAGAAGAAAACACAAATTCTAAAGCAGTGGGAAAATTGTAGTAATGAAAAATAAACAGAGAACTTAAGAAAACTGAAAACCAGAACATTAATGAAATAGTGTGGGAGTAGTTCGTTAGTGTAGGTGCAAAACATCACCGCATATCGGGGCCTATGTTACAGGAAAATGCTAAAAAGGTAGCTGAAAAACTGGGTAAGATAAGATAATTTATTTCACCATATCTATCAAAATACATATACACAGTATAATTACATTCAGTCAGCTCTACTACTAACCCTTAACCTATTTGTTAACACTACAGATTCTTTTATCCTGAATGCAATAACTCCCAACCTGTGAGTTGCTGCCTACCTATCCTTGGTTCCAGCAAGCTTCAACACAGCGGTTATCTCGCTGCTGAAACCATTATATCTACAATTCTTTGGCTACTATCTACCTCTGTTGTGCCTATATCTCTTCCATATATAATTTTCTCAACCATTTTTGTTTTACCCTACCTAAATAATTATCAATTTCCTTAACACCCTCATCTGATTTTATTTTCAATATCTTTTTTCCTATTATTTCTATTGGTAAGTTAGCCCATTTCCTCAGTATTGATTTATCCCTCATTTCTTTAGTTTCTTCACATTCCAAAATTGCATGACAATAATTGTCCATCTTTCCACACATTGGACATTTGTCTATCTCCCTTCTCTGTTGTATACCTTTCAATTTTACTACCCCTGTTCTCGCCCATGCAATTCCTTCCCTGGCGACTTTATCTCCTTTTTCCACATATGTCTCCTTTCCCCATTCTAGCTTTACTTCCCTGTTAATATTCAATGATTCTTTGTTATTAAAGCTACCAAAAAGTTCTTGAATTTCAATATTATCCATTCTTAGTTTGATTTGATTCCAGAATCCTCTTTCTTTTAGTTCTCTATCTCTCCATGTACCCCCCTCCCCACTTTCTTCCAGAGCCTGCTTAATTCTGCTACTCCAAGTTGTTTACTGGGTAATGTTCTCCTGTGCAGTCAAGCATTGTTTCAAAATATCTTGTTCCTTTATATTCTTTAGCCTAAACCAATATTTTAGACTCCTTACCATTATTTTACCTTTGCTCCCTACTCTTCATAGTTCTGTCTGTGCTACCCCATTGGGTGAATTTTTAGGTAAGCCCAAAACCTGTTTACAAAAGTTCGTATGAATCATATCCACATTTCTCCATTCCTCCTCTATTCCCCATGTTTCCACCCCATACAGCATTTTTGCTTCGACTACAGCCGTATATACTCTCTCCAACCACTTTATATTCATTCCTGGTAGTTTATGTCTACATGCAATAATAGCACTCAGTGCCACCCTTCCTTTTGCTAATACCTTTTTCTTGTGTTCATTCCAGCCCCCATTACTGCTGAAACGGAAGTAGTGAGCGAAACAAAAAACTGGGTAAGACTGAAGTCAAAGCATCTAATGGATGGTTAGAGTCTTTCCGCAAAAGACCTGAGATAATTTTTAACGAACCTTGTGGTGAATCGAATGACGTTAATAATGAAACCATTGCCGATTGCTATAGCTAAACTACCATCAATAATCGAAGGATACGAACCTGAAAACATAGCAAATGACGACAAGACGGGACTATTCTTCCACGCATTACCGAATAAATAATTGTGTTTAAAAGGTAAGAATATGTGTATGTTTATGGTTTAATTTTGTTAATAGCCCAGGCCTACCTTTGTTAAACAGAAAGCTATCTTTAACGGAAATATTCGAGAGCCCCATTCAATTCCGCTGAAGACAGGTTTTACTGTAGTTATTATAGAAAAACTGGGTCAGAGTTGAAACACTTAACATCACTTATATGTTTTTCATCTTGACTGGTTTAGAGAGCTGTTTGCTCTCATCATCAGAAGTGGCCAACTGGTTCCTAGTGGTGGTGTTTAGTAATTTTTACAGAGAGTGTGGCATAAGAATAAATGCCAAGAAATTAAAATAATGGTATTCCAAAAAGGAAAGTAAATTAAGGAAAGACAAAAAATGGTATCTGAATGGAGGACTAGAAATAGTGAAAGAATTTGATTATCTAGGAGTGAAAATAAGCAGTAATGGGGGATGGGAACCACATGGGAGAAAGGTAATGACCAAAGGAAGCTATGAAAGGAGTGAGCGTGAGTCTACAGAGGATACCAGAAATGTCTGTAAATTGGTTGGAAAGGCTGTATGAAGCTGTGGTAGAATCAAAGATGTTATATGGACTAGAAATTTGGGGTTTATCAGAAACTGTAAATATAATTGATGTAATACATAGGATGATTTATAAAGAATTTATAGACTTGCCAAAATCATCACCAAGAGTAGCAGCATTGGCAGAACTAGGTAAAACAGGAAGAACAGAAATAGTGATGGAAAAAGTTTTGAAATACTGATACAGGAATCTGAAATTAGATGATGGTGATATAATTAAAACATGTATGAAATACAATAACAGTTAAGTTTAAAGACTGTGTTAAAAAGGGGGGGCACATTCTTTAAACAATTTATTTAAAATCCAGAATGGGTCAAACTAATTTTTTTTTTCATCAACAATCCATGGCCAATAGAAGAAAATCTTTTCAGTCAAGAGTTAAAATATTCCTAAAAGATGCATTATAAATGCTGTATGAATATCATCAGATTTTGAACAATTTCTTGTACAAAGCAGCTTCAAGTATGAGTAAATAGATTTTGTTGTTTTGCATTGGTTCACATTCAAGTCCCCTTTCTTGCAAGCTGAAAGGTTATCACTAAGGGCGGAGCTGTTACTTCCGATGGTAGGACAATGAGAATGCCAATGGAATGGGAGGACCTACAGCTTTTACCCTGGACTTTGAACCACACTGGGGCTTTGAAATACCTTTGGGGATGAGTAAGTCAGAGGGTCTACTTAAAATTGCCACTCCAGAGCCAGGAATTGAACCCCGGACCCTCAAAGAGAGCCAGAAATGAAACAACTGTACTAACCCAGCACCCTTAAACTGAAATGCTAGTCAAAAGCAAACCAAAGCTAGGAAGTATTATTTACATTCTGACCACAACTATAGGACTCTTTTAAGTTACCTCATATGCTCCTCACGAATCAGAAGACACACAGTTGGCCTTCCAGAGAGTCTCCAATATCTTCCAACAAACTGTAGTTCCGTTTTGATGTCATCAATCAACAAAGCCATATCTCTGTACAAGTAGAACTCTGATACCTCAAATATAAGCGGGTAACATAAGACTGTCATTCCACATACACGGTATACCTGCAAAAAAAAAATTGATATATCGGTTTCAATTTATATGCAAAGGTATTCTAGTAACCTGAGCAGAAAAGGAGGCAAAAAATGTATGTTCAAAATTTTAACACACTGAAGCACAATATGGAGGACAAGTGGAATGTATATTTAAAAGGGGTATTCAATAGGTTTTTAAATAAACAAAAACAAATTATTTTGGGTAATTTTGTTCCCCATACACAATCAGCTCAATACACTTTTCCCATTGTTTCTCCAACCTTTTTAAGCCGTCCAAAAAGTAGGATTTCAGAAGGTCTGGTGGACATGGTGTACATTGCAATAATTTGAACTTTAATTCCACAATTTTCATGTTGAAACTGAGCAGGTGCACACCCAATTATTGTCTTGATGGAAGAGAATGTTTTCTTTGCTAAATAAAGACTTTTTTCTTGATTTCTTTGCTCAACCAGTGCAATAATGATATACAATACTTCCCATTTATCATATATCCTTTCTGAAAGTAATTGATGAAATGATTCCATGTGCATCCCAAAAAAACCATGGCTATCACCTTGTTGGCCAATTTCACCATTTTTGGAGTCAGTTTGCCTTTAGAAACCCACTGTTTTGACTGCTCCTTTGCCTCTGGAAAGCATTCCTTTCACACACTGCTGAATACTGCGGCAGTATCTCCTCCTTGCCTGTGTTGGTTTTTAATGCCTGTTGCTCGTGGCTTACCTTGCTGCATCCTCCACGTTGGCTTCAGATGTTCGCAGTATGCTGGTTCTCTGCATGTTTTTATCGTCGGCTAGCTGTAGTAATTTCTAAACTATGTGGGAGCATGGACTTTTCCTGGGAGAGGAAACGTAGATCTCGGATGGTGGTAAAGGAGAAAATAGACGTGCTTTCGTTACTAAAAGACGACACTGCGGCTTCTTTTATTTAACAACTTCTGATGGTACACAACGCTGATATTGCCGCTGTTAAAACACTGTCCACTGCTGTTGAAACACGGCGCGGATATGACGCGAAGTTTATATATGCTTATTATATCTCTTTACGCGTAACGATCCTTATGTGTGTTGCGAAAACTGTCTTAATTCACTTTTGGCGCGATACCTCTCAAACATCCTGCAGCATCTCTCCCTGCCTGTAGTTTTGCAAAAGACCAAATGACAAATGACAAATGCCCCCGAATTTGTTCCTAACAGATCCATTTATAGTCGCAGGCTTTTGGGGCTGCTTCCTTTCCTATTGGTCCATTTTTAGCGCCACTCAACGCGTCTCACTATTTCATATAACTTACAGTGATCTCATTGGTCCAAGTTTAACATAAATCGCGGCTTTTCCTAAATTTACCGTTAAGCTAGTTGTCTCTCTCACTTGGTCACGGCGAATTATCATATAAAGGAACAAAAACTCTACACCCTCACTGTATGAACAATGCCCCTGCGACCAGAGAGACATCGTAAAACTAGACTTTCTGCCTTCGAAGACACTATTCCTGCAGCTAAGACATTTCGTCGTGGACAGTATTTTAACATAGCGCTTAAATTATTTACATTAAACAATTCATAACTCCTCTAATATTAGTAACCTAAATACAGACATATTGTTAAATCACCCTTCTTAAACTATACAAGCAGTAAAAGAAAAAGATATGTACATAGCATGATTTAACATCAATAAAAATTAATTAATCAAATTATCGATAATTACATATCTCGGGCTCGGCCTAGAGTTACCGTTTCAATACAAATAATAATGTTGTTGTGAAACGATAAGACCAGTAGTCTTTAATATCCTTTAAATTAAACTTTTTTTCAGAAGTAACTGAAACACATGACCTGCCATGCTCTCTACAAGTTTCCTTAACACTGGCAGTTCAAGTTCATGCAGATATCACAGAGGTCTTTATTTCCTCCACATATTGTTTTCCCTCACGATAAGCTGATCTGCAACATTCCCCACACATTCACCATGGGGCTTAGGTCTGGAGAAAAAGCAGGGCCATTCCATAACACCAACACCTTTGTGATGAAACCAATTCCTTGTGGATCCAGCAGTGTGGATACTTGCATTGTCCTGCTGAAATATCCAATCCACTGTTCCAATTTTCTGTGCAACAGGTAAAAGGGCTCTTCAAACAAGATCTGATAGTGTATGGCTTTCATACAACCTACAGAGAATGCAACATTGCTTTTCTTCCATATCTGAATTCACTCCATACCATTAGAGACTTCCCTCCTTGCTGCCTCTTTGAAAACACTTTCTCTTCTTTTCTGAGGTCATACCCAGCCTGAATATTGCACACTTACATTCTTGCTTCCACGTGATGTGTTCCTTAGACCAGTCAACACGTCTCTGTTTATGGCAAACAGTCAAATGGGGTTGCATTTTCCGTTTCTTGTACATATTTCAACATGTTTGTTTGCCTGGCTAGCCTGGACAATGTCGATTTGTAAAGACTGACAGAGGGATCATAAGCAAGTTGACCCAGCGATGAATCACCAGCATTGAGTCTTTTCCTCACTTGCCTCCTCTGTTGAGGTGTAGGTTTTTGAGGTCCTTTACAAGAACTTTCTGTTCCATAATTACTAACTTCAGGAAGTTATTTATCATGACCTGCAAAGCCTTCTTGCTATTTCCTGAGATAAATATGCTTCTTCTTTTAAGGCTTTAACTTGACACCTTGCTCGAAGTGGACAATCCTGCCTTCCTATCCATACCCACTTCAATAGTTACCATACACTCCTCACAAACAACTAACATGAAGCTACTCCATCCATTGCTGCAGCATAGCATATGAGTACGAAGGTCATGGTATATTCAACCTGGTCTTATCATTTTGCAACAGGATATTTTCTGTCTTCCAAACTATGTGCAATGAATGCATTTGTTTGTAACTGGCCCTACGATGCAGGTAATATAATTTTATGTACGTAAGTAAAAAGATATTTGATTTTAGTTTTTCTCTATACATGAGTTTCATCAGCTGGTCTTATTATTTTGCAATGCACCTTATACCCACATGACCTTTTCCTTCAGAAATCTGAAAAAGACTTTGAACTGGACCCATTCTTGTAATGCTAGCAATAATATGAGGCGCAAACTTTAGCCAAAGATACTTTTTTTTGCATATTTCAGTTCACATTTTTCAAATGAAATAAAATGCTGCTATGCTTTGTTGCTTTAGACCAAACCAATAGGAGTGCTAGCATAGTCCTCCTCCATGGACTAGTGGTACCGTGCTAGCCTCTAGTTCTCGTGGTCGCAGGTTCAAACCCAGTGGAGGGCGATGGATATTTTTGGGCATAAAAATCCTTAACATGGCTTCCTTCGGAAGGGAAGTAAAGTCGGTGGTACCGTGTCGTAAATTTATGGCACATAAAAGAACCTCAAGCCTGATAAAGAGGCCTCTGAGCAAAATTACTGGTGTTTCACGCCCAATTTAAAATGGGATGCTAAGGACCACAGTAGTTATATAGTGTCCATAAATAAAAACTCAATTTAATTTAATTTGGGAACAACAGCGAGTAAATGAAAAAAATAATTACATTCAAATTGAGGTCAGAAGCATTCAGTTATTAATAAAAAGCATTCAACTTACAATTATGGTGTGTTTGGTAATGAGGCAGCCCTTTCATCTTCAAGATTTAATTCCGGAAATTCTGGTTTAACCCTGTCATATCTACCAGTCTTTCATTGTTCTTTGCCATACAAGGTTAGAGGCATAAATATCCATGATAAAAAATCCACAGTGTCACACGTGCTTTTCAAATTCGAAAGATGGGGAACTTTCACATTTCTTTAAACAATCTAGAGAGTATACTTGCTGAAATTGTGCGACTCTGGATCTTGATTCACTACTGTTAGAATTTATATATTGTTTGAGCTTAGCGGCACACATATATTTTGCTACTCATCAGCATTAATTATTTATTCATACCCATCCACTTACGATGTATAAAAACTTGTGTCCCTATAATTGTATGTGAATAACCATTTAATGCCATGTATGCAGCTTTGCTGCCTGAGTGCTGACTGGCCGTCACCTGTGGCCTGGGACCTATATTCGAAGCGATAGGCACCAAGCTGCGATAAAGATGTACTTGTAACTCAATGCAAGGATGACTCAAGTTGTAAACGAGTTGAGATAACTAGTTCCCTATAAGTGATATCAATGCTGTGCAATGCATAATATCACCCAGACTCAATAATCGTCTTGTAACTTTAGTAACTGAACGCGATAATGTGCTAATTGTCTTCGTTACTTTGGTAACCATTATTGGGAACTACTTACTCTATTTGTTATTCTGATAATAATAATAATAATAATAATAATAATAATAATAATAATAATAATAATAATAATAGTAATTTATTTGAGCACTAAGTTATTACATATTTAGGCTGCCTTCTCTATTTGGCCCTGGCCACTAAGATGAGCAGTCATTGTGAATTACAGTTACATGTTAATACATTTAGTAGTTCTTATATTTATTTTTATTTACATTATTTTTCCTCTTTTAACCATCCATATCCATTTATTTTTTACTTTCATTAAGTATTTACCCATATTTTTACAGTTTTTATCTAGAATTGTATGTATATCTTTATTCCTATTCATTCCATACCATAAACTCTCTTTTCTCCAAATCTCTGTTTCTTTGCATTCAAATATAATATGTTGTATATCTTCACTTTCCCTGCATAATGGTCATTCACCTTGTGCATAGCCATTTCGCTTCCCTTTAGCCTCCATATTCCTGCCCTTAACCATGCTATACTTCCTCTTTCTTCTTTATTTGTGTTGTCTACATATTTCTCCCTTTCCCAGTGTTTTTTTATGTTAACATAAAAAATCAAAGATCTCTTCTCAGTTATCTGACTAAATAATGTTATTCTGGTAAATGTTACATTAAGGTAACCATTACATTCTTTTCTGCCCATCCTTAGTTTGTGATGTTTAACTGTATCAGATGGCATCACAGGAAAAGCAATGCTTAGTGCAATAAATATTTTTTATCTTTTTACTTTCCCTACCACTTTACCTATAGTAGGTGGAGGAAGTAATGCACTCCACTCAAAATTCAATATTGAGATTTCACTGAAAATACATTGTTTGAGATCTGAATCCCAAAAAAGGGTTTTTACAAAAAGGTTCAGATTTTCTGCCTGCCTGCCTATTTATCTGTCTCTCTCTCTTTGCCTTTGTCTGTAAACAGCATATCTCAAATACAAAACTTTAGATAAATACCAGATTTCATATTTGGTTGAACACAGTTTAAGCATGCCAGGCAAAGATTTTCAAGACATTTCTCTCCCACCTAACACCAAATAATTCTGTCTACAATACAGGACACTTGTGCTTTGAGCAGAGGAATGTCTATGCTAGCACTAAATGAAATTTAGTTTTATATATGGACACTCTTTAACTGCTGTGGTCCTTAACATCCCATTCTATATTGGGCGTGAAAGACTGGTAATTTTGCTCAGAGGCCTCTTTATCAGGCTTGAGGTTCTACGACATGGGACCACTAGCTTTACTTCACTTCCGAAGGAAGCCATGCTAAGGATTCTTACGCCCAAAAGAATCCATCGCCCTCCACCGGGTTTGAACCCAGTTGTTTCCATCTGCACATGCTAAGACAGGCACACTTATGGCACGAATAGCTTAGTCAATAGGAAGAATACATCTTGGGTGTATACGTTCAGGAATGTAGGAGTAAGTGTGAATGCATTTTGTGATTATAAACCACTGTAGTAATCAAAGTGTTGACACAGCTAGAGAAATTTATTTTTAGACTGTCATCAAATAACAAAGTCTGTTTAAACATTGTTCATATTGAAATGCAGTTACAGCTAATCGTTATGGATAACCATTAATGTAATGTAACTGCAAACATAATAACCATGAAAATAAATAATTTAATTGTTACTGGTAATTGTTACACGTAACCATTAATGACTGTAACTGTGAATAACCGTTACTCGAAAATAACTGTTTGTTACACTCCTATCACAAGCCAACATTTTTATAAAGTATAGCAAGAATCTGCATTTCAACCAAATGTAAGTCATTTAGAAGAAATAAAACATCAAACTTATTCAGAGCTGAGCATGCGTAAGTGATTCTTGTAAAATCATGTCCATATTTAAATTTCTATTTTAAAGAAATGCTTACACTGTAGCTTTAATTTCAGAAGTAAAAGACATTTTTAAGGAATTGTGTACACATTTCAATAGGTTTTACGGCAGTTGTGAAAGTTTATATTCCATGGACATGTTTGTTTTTGTCGCCACCTCAGATAATCAAGAGATAAACCTTTATTTACCTTACTTGTTCCCAAAGCTCCTATAGGCCTTACAGGTCTTCCATTTAGGCCAAGTTTCTTATTGATGCCCAAATGCTTATAAACTTTTACAAGCTCTTTGGAAGACCAGATCTGCACTGGCTCAACCTCATGGGGTGTTTGTGTTTGAATACCATAAGTTGCCATCATTGCTTGCAGTCTCATTGACTCAGCAATGAGAACAATCTGAACTACTAGATCTGTCGCTGTACCTTGCTGAAGGGAAACAAAACACAATATCAGTTTATTTACCTGTAACCTTTCACATTGAAAACTTTATACCAGAGATGTAAACATGTAGTATTACCGCAACTATGACACGGCACTTAAAATACGCTCCAAAAAGCAAGATGATTAACTATAAATATCAAATAGCATCAGTAACAGGAAATTATTTATGAATTTTGATTAGTGTAAACAATAATTAAACAAAAAAAGTATTGAATCAATTTCTAATTTCAATTGATTTTTATTTAATATTAACTTAACCTTTAATTAGCATCATCATTATTAAGAATTACATGTTTTACCACCTATTATTGTTGTCAGTATTCAGTAACTTCCAGTTTATATCTGAACTTGCTGACACTATATGGGTTCTCATCATATTTGTTCTGTAACATAAACAATTTTGAAAATCTACTGTGGTCATTCTGTCCACACTGAATTATTTAATTCTTTTTTTCTGTCCAATTTCTTTAATTTTATAGACTTATTTTGAAAAAATTCATGGAATGGTATAAAACAATCTAACAACAGAAGGCAAACAGCAGGCAGTAGATAAAAACCTTTAAGCCCAAAGTTTGACAGACTTGTAAAGAAGAATTACAAGAATTAGGTTATGGTAACTGTGATAAAATTAAAGAACTTTTTATCCTGTTTTGAGTGAACATAGCACATCTTAGGTACATACTGCGCCTGAAGGTGATGATGGGCTTGAAAAGCAAAAGACCCAAGTTTTAAGAGTCATGGTGATGATCTACAATAAGTATGCTCTGCTGCTAAAAACTGCTTTTTATGGTTTCTCAATTTTATATGCATAAGCTTAAATATTTTTTTTTCCGTGTTGCTGGTTGCTTAAGAACCCAAACATCCTAATATAATCATATTTTCAATGTAGTTCGAATAGATTTCATAAAACATTTATATGCACAAGTTGAGATTTTTATTACTCTAGCTTCATTTTCTACACCAGTACTTCGTGGAGCAAGTTTCAGAGGCTGATATGGAGACAACAGTCTCCAAAACATGCCCCCCATTACGTTCTGATGTAGAAAGTGAAGCTAGAATAATACAAATCTCAATTTGTGCACATAAATGTTAAATAAACTTCACTACGGTTTCCCATAAAAGATTTATAGATTTCTGTATAGTTTTGCTGAAAGTTTTTCAAATATTATTTGCATCTGAATGATAAAAAAGATTCACCAATGGTAATTATTTTAACTCTAAAATATCTCTTTTTTATATTGAAAAGTAAGTATTCAAAAAATATCGTAATTATGAACATTACACTCTCTCAGTAACTGTGATCATTAACACTGTACCACACAGCTTGTGTCCCAAAACTGCCACTGAGTTAGTTAAGGTTAAATATGCTCTTACATATTTCATGATGAACAATGAAACATTACTGTATTAAACCATAGAAATGCTGTCATTTTATAAACAAACAATAATAGAACATTACTTCTGTTGTATACTGAATCCATTCACATGATAAAATAGTGGTTCCTTGTAAGATACAAGTATGCCATTATTTATAATGTTCTTGAAACAGCTTTTAAAGCATGGTGTCTTTCACCAGTCACTTCAAACTTTAATGCATTATAAATATAATAATATTTAATAAATCTGCCATTTTCTTTTTCAGCATACACCATTCTTACTGTGATATCATCCACAGTATTATGCTAATGTCTTAGAATATTGGGAATTTCTCGCAAAATGGCAACTTTCAGTTGTAGTGAGGTTGTTGAATGTACCAAAGGTCAGCCAAATTGAGAAATGAAGAACATGGACGCCATATTGTTGAGTGTCTACTGATGACACGGTCTAAATGAATCCTCATAATTATAAAATGAACATGGGCCTGCTTTTAAACTGTTAAAAGTTCTAAATTTTTGTAGACCTTGAAAAGGGCTCCCGCTGCTTTCATAATAGCACTACACCAGCTGTATTAAAAAATTTAATGATAGAGCCGGGACTTGCAATGTACAAATCATTAATTTTTCATTCACATAATGGTAACTATATTAATACAGAATGCGGAAAGAAAGAAATGTAAACGAAACTCCATTTCTTCTTTTTAGGAGATTAAGGATATTTAGTATTTGGTGAAGAATTTGAGTTGATTAGTGGCTTTGTGCACAACTTACACTAATACTGGAAACATGTTTCAGAGATCAATAATCTCGATTTTCAACTTAAGTATAAGTAGGTATAAAGGTCCCTAATTAACTCAAATTCCTCCCCAAATACCAACTTCCATTGTATTTAAATTTGTTACTTAAATCACAATATTATAATATTACTGATGCTTTGAAGTTTGAAATGACTTTCGAAAGACACTAAATGACTATCATATAAAAGTTTATCATCTAATCATGTCAAACATGATTGCATCCTACCTCATACTCAATGACAACTTCACCTACCTGCAGTATAGATAAACAATCAAAGACAAGCTATATTAGCTAGTAATGAATGAAAATCCTACTTAAGTTTCAAGTACAACATATACAACCTTTAGTAGATCTATTCTGCAATTTTGAAACAAAACAAATATTATAGCAGCCAGTCAAACTTGAAAGAATCCAAAATCAAGCAACACTATTTTCAAAGGTTTTGTTGCATCCACCTTTTCTACAAAATTTCATACAGAATGCTCTTCTACACAAGGAGACACAAAAGTAGCCATATTTTGCATGAAACACTGAAGAGAATGCACAAAGTAAATTAGCAGACAGATTATACAGATGATCCTAGATATGTGGAAGCCCAACAATAAATTACAGAGAAATAAAAATTCCACAAAAACAACATTGTCTACCACCAGAAACAAAAACATGGAGAACTACTTATTTAACCTTACACCATTAACAGATTAAATTACAATACAACAGAGCTTACAGACAAATTAAAGAACAAGTGAAGATCACATTTAAAACTGTAGAACTAGTGATGTAGTGTAACAACTTCCAACTCTCTTTATTTTAAATTATGACACATCACTGTTACTAGCTTTCAATCTTCAAATTAATAAGTCTAAATTACCATTCTGAATTAGCAGTCAAGTACATTCACGTATAATCTCTTTTGTTAACTCAGGTACTCTTGCATGAAGTCATGATTCTTCATTTGGTAACAAATATTGTCAAGTACCAAGACAAAGCTCCCCTCCTTTCCTCTCTCCCTCCTATCCAACAATCAGCCATGCATGCACAAATTTGTGACATATGGTTAACATCAATATGATGTCACATTACATCTAAATACTTATAATTACTGCTCACTTAACTTGTCGTAGTAGTAGTAGTAACTGTCTTATATCAGTTTACAAATTCCAAAATGTCATCTTGGGTAATTGTCTTTCGCATATGTATTGCAAAAGCTCAATAGCATAATTAAATCTGATTGGTAGGAATATTTCTAGTGGGCATTGGCATTGACCTCTATTGAACTTTGGATGCAAGGTTGTTTACTTTTATATGCATCATATAGATACTTGTAAAGGCTGGTTCACAACTGCCTGAGAACAGTAACCAAAACAGAAACAAGAACAGGAAGCAAGACAACACAAAATATTGGTTCACAACAGCCCAGTAATGAGAACAAGAATGCATATCGATGATCATGTCGATCACAAAGTTAAAGTCAATTTTGCGCATTGGGATTTCATTTGTTTTTAACTGGCTAATGGTGTTTTTCACCTACTTCCAATTCAACCAACATAATGCAGTTATCCAAGGTCAAAATTCGATAGAATAAACATTATCTAAATACATATCCATTACTTTCTGATCCCTCTAGTTATACCAAGCTTTCATTCCTTTATTTAATGGCATACATTAAAGTTGTTTATTGTTATTGCTTAATTTCTACCCGTTTTTGCTGTTATTTATAGCTTTTGCCATTGTTTTTGAGGCAATAGCCAGTTTTGAGTTTCATATACACAAACTACATATGACTCTTTCATCAGAGGAACCAACGCTCAATGGATATGCGGGTGTCAAGGTTTGAGGTTAGGAAGCACATTTACTAATTTCTTCCAGTTTCATGTTTCAAGCTTGTGAATAGAGAGAGCACTAGCAGCTGTTTCATGTCACGGCAACCTAGAATAATTTCTACACTGAAGAATCTAATATGTACAATATGGATCGAATATGCCGTGTCTGGGAACGAGAGAGTTAAAACTTGGGCAAGTCTTCTTTCCCATTCCTGGGGCTCGGTAAGGCTTCCCGTCGATTGTGAATGCTCCCATTTGAATACATGCATTTCAGATTTCTCATTCTCATTCTGATTGCTGTTCTCGTTGGTTGTGAACCAGCCTTAACTGCTGTATGAAATGGAACATACTATCTACCATCAGAGTATTACCTTTATAAAAATACTCAAATGATTGTGTTAAATGGAAGACTGTTATTTTGATACTGTATAAATGGACCTATGGTAATTTTTTGGAACAGTTCCATCGTTGGAATCATTCAAAACAAAGGTTATGTTAGTTTGTTTCTTCTTCTGAGGACTATTTTTAATCTATTCTTTGTTATACACAAAGTGTAAATGAACAACAATGAAATACTTTCCTTGGATGTAGAAAAGAATTAGGCAAGTAATTGGAGATCAGGAATGTACAATTGTGGAACAAATGTAGAAAATGTAAGATGTTGAAGTAGCTAAATTCTTGTTTTATAATATGGGACAAATCTTATTGTCTCCGTTGGGATGGGTCCCAATGAGTTCCAGTCTAAACGGTAACTCTCCAGAGTTATTACTGTAACTTTCATAATTATAGAAACAAATCAAGTTTAAGTAGAAATTGTATTTCCTGTTTTTCATGTTAAGAAGAATAACCGAGAGTGGTAAAGCATATCTTATCAGCTAATTTTGAAGATTTAGAAGCTAGTAACAGTGATGTGTCATAATTTAAAATAAAGAGAGTTGAGGGTTGTTACACTACATCACTATAATATTCTTACTTGAACGCGTTTCGGGAGACGGTTTGTTCCCATCATCAGCATGTCCTCATCTGATTTTGCCGGTCATCGTCTGGGGGATGTGTGTGGTTAGTGGTGTTCTCTGGTGCTGGGCTGATGAACCTCCAAAGGCTGTTGGGTGGCGGCAGTTCGAAATTCATTAGGTGATTCCTGTGTTTGACAATATGTATTTTTTCCCAGATGTCCAATTCATTGCTGCTGTTGATCGGTTTTAAGAGTTTTATGTTTGGAGTGATATCATGGTTTGAAGACCAGAAATGATGTGCTACTGCTGATTTATCTGGCTGCTTTTGGTAAATGCATCTCATATGCTCTTTAAGTCTTATTTCAAGATTTCTTTTTGTTCTTCCTATATATACCAGGTTACATTCATTACAATCAATTTGATATATACCAGCTGATTTATCGTTGGGAATAGGATCTTTTGTTCTGTTGCATAGTAGTTTCTGTATGTTGTGGTTATTCTGTGGAGACAGGGTGGTGATGTATTTTTTGAAAATCCTTTGAAATTTATGATGTGTCCAAGGGTGATAAGTGAATTTTCTATACGCTTGTGGTTTTTGTTGTCTGAGTAACATAATCATTTGTTGGATGTATTTCTGTCTTTCAAACCTTTTTATCTTCTTATCTATTGTTTTTTTCTGGTATCCATTCATAGTGGCTATGTTGATAATGTGTTGGTATTCTTTCTGGTATTCCTCTTTCTCCATTGGTATATATGTACTAACCTGTTTGTAATACTATTTAAATTTGCATGTTTGTGGCTTGTAGGATTGTAGCTATTGTTTTTAATATAATTTTCTGTGTGCGTTGGCTTTCTGTAAATGCCGAACGTTAGTTTGTTGTGTGCATTATTTCTGATGATCCTGATGTCTAGGTAAGGTAATTGGCCATTTTCTTCTTTTTCTATTGTGAATTTAATAGATCTTTTTTGTAAATTTAATAATTTCAAAGCATCCTCTGAAAGTTTTTTTGGAACAATAGCAAAAATATCATCTACATACCTATACCAGGTTTTGAATAGATGTGGGAAAGATTTAGTAATATGGCATTCAAAATGGCTCATATATAGTTCTGGTAAAAATGGTGAAAGGGGGTTTCCCATAGTTAGGCCTGAGGTTTGTTGAAAGATTTTGTGATGGAATGAAAAGAAATTCTGGTCCAGACATAATTTTGTTAGTTTTAGGTAATCTTCTGTTTGTGCTCTAGGTGTGCCATTGTTTAATATCCAATTTTCTAGGAGTGGTAATAATTCTTCTTTTGGTATGTTTGGGAAGAGTGCAGTGACATCAAATGATACCATCATGTCTGTGGGTGATATATTTATATTTGAAAGGTGACTGGTTAATTCTAATGAATTTTTTTATACTAAGACAGATATCTTGAACAATGGCCTAAAAACCTGTTTCAACTTCACAAAAAATACAGAAAACTTTGTTGCTGATATTGAAATAGCCTCCAACCACCTTACAGATAAGGATAAAAGTTTAATACAATCACAGTGTGAACCAATATTGGACCAGACACAAGCCCAAAAACACCACTACGTACCACATCAAAAAATTATCAAATCTCTAAAGTCAAAGCCTGTAGTATACACCAAAGCAGACAAAGGAAACACATTAGTGATATTAGACCAAGAAGGTTATGAATCTAGAGTTATGCAATTACTACATAACCCAGAGTACATAGAAATCAGCAAAAATCCATTAAAAGAATGCATCAAGTCACTCCAGAACACATTGATAGAAACCAAAACATTAACAAAAGCCGAAAAATCCAGAATTAAACCAGATTTTCCCACCATACCTAGGTTATATGCATTACCAAAAATACACAAACTTGGCAACAAAATGAGGCTCATCGTGAATAACATAAACTCTCCCACATATAAACTAGCAAAATGGCTTTCAAATACCTTCAACTCCATGCCTATGTTCAAAAGTCTTAGTATCAAAAATTCATTAGAATTAACCAGTCACCTTTCAAATATAAATATATCACCCACAGACATGATGGTATCATTTGAGGTCACTGCACTCTTACCAAACATACCAAAAGAATTATTACCACTCCTAGAAAATTGGATATTAAACAATGGCACACCTAGAGCACAAACAGAAGATTACCTAAAACTAACAAAATTATGTCTGAACCAAAATTTCTTTTCATTCCATCACAAAATCTTTCAACAAACCTCAGGCCTAACTATGGGAAACCCCCTTTCACCATTTTTACCAGAACTATATATGAGCCATTTTGAATGCCATATTACTAAATCTTTCCCACATCTATTCAAAACCTGGTATAGGTATGTAGATGATATTTTTGCTATTGTTCCAAAAAAAACTTTCAGAGGATGCTTTGAAATTATTAAATTTACAAAAAAGATCTATTAAATTCACAATAGAAAAAGAAGAAAATGGCCAATTACCTTACCTAGACATCAGGATCATCAGAAATAATGCACACAACAAACTAACGTTCGGCATTTACAGAAAACCAACGCACACAGAAAATTATATTAAAAACAATAGCTACAATCCTACAAGCCACAAACATGCAAATTTAAATAGTATTACAAACAGGTTAGTACATATACCAATGGAGAAAGAGGAATACCAGAAAGAATACCAACACATTATCAACATAGCCACTATGAATGGATACCAGAAAAAAACAATAGATAAGAAGATAAAAAGGTTTGAAAGACAGAAATACATCCAACAAATGATTATGTTACTCAGACAACAAAAACCACAAGCGTATAGAAAATTCACTTATCACCCTTGGACACATCATAAATTTCAAAGGATTTTCAAAAAATACAACATCACCCTGTCTCCACAGAATAACCACAACATACAGAAACTACTATGCAACAGAACAAAAGATCCTATCCCCAACGATAAATCAGCTGGTATATATCAAATTGATTGTAATGAATGTAACCTGGTATATATAGGAAGAACAAAAAGAAATCTTGAAATAAGACTTAAAGAGCATATGAGATGCATTTACCAAAAGCAGCCAGATAAATCAGCAGTAGCACATCATTTCTGGTCTTCAAACCATGATATCACTCCAAACATAAAACTCTTAAAACCGATCAACAGCAGTAATGAATTGGACATCTGGGAAAAAATACATATTGTCAAACACAGGAATCACCTAATGAATTTCGAACTGCCGCCACCCAACAGCCTTTGGAGGTTCATCAGCCCAGCACCAGAGAACACCACTAACCACACACATCCCCCAGACGATGACCGGCAAAATCAGATGAGGACATGCTGACGATGGGAACAAACCGTCTCCCGAAACGCGTTCAAGTAAGAATATTATAGTGATGTAGTGTAACAACCCTCAACTCTCTTTATTTTAAAATATCTTATCAGGCATAAAAATATTTAAGGTTTCTATTACTGAAGTAGCTGCCTAGAGTAATTGCAGTTCCAGGAAAAACATTTAGCTCATAGTATATTACCTTTCATGGCTTCAGCAAAAAAATGCTGTAAATGTAATAAACACAAACTCCAGGAAAATATTTTTTAACTATACCTACTGTGTAGGTATGCAAAATTTGTAGATTTCTATCAATAACTGTGTGGCCCTATTCATGACTTTGTGGGATCAGTAGTGCATACTGGTTAATGCTTCATGTATACTGAATGTATGTATAATGTACTGCAACACTGTCATGTGCTGATCTCTCTAGGTGCTATGAAATGACAAAGTTATGTGAAGTTCAAGTATTGATTAAAAAGACATTACAAATACATGGAAATTGAAGGGTCTACTGTAAATATTAATTTCAGAAATGTAAAAGTGGGCTCCATCTATAATTGCAACTTAAAACTTGAAAATTCATACCACAGTCTAATAGATTAAAATAGATAGAAAGGTTTCATGTCTTCTTAGTAATCAACATGTTTAAAAAAACTGCCAGACACAAATGTCAAATGGCATGAAAAAATTTACACTGCCACAGCAGAAAGCAAGATGTTGCATGGGGCAGAGGTATGGGAAGTGATAATGCTAAGAGAGAGGTCGACAAAGTCAGTAGACCTTTTTGCAAATGTTTTAGGTCTACCATTAGCATCATCAAATGGGACAGCACAGTTAGAACCTGGTAGGTACTCCACCAGGATCAAAACTTTTACAAGAGCTATGAGATATTTATACAGACTCTTCAATCTAGAAGATAGTGATATTATCAAAGAATGTTTTCATATACAAAAGAAAAGTGGAGAGGGTCATGGTTATTAAATATCCAGGAAGTTATGGAACAGATAGGTATGGGAGATACGTGGGTAAATGCAGAATATCACATTAAAGGCTTTTGGAAAGAAGTAGAATTAAGGCTAGAAGATATTGACAGACAAAAATAGTCATCTTATCAGACTCAAAATCAGACATAGATGGGATAGTAAACTACAATAATAAAACAACAAGAAATATTAAAGAAATAAGAAGCCTAATTAAAGCAGTTGAAAGTAGAAATCATGTCACTCTACAACGGATCCCGGCTCATGCTAGACTTTTGGGCAATGCACATGCAGATCAATTAGCAAAGAAAGGTGCAATACAACAAATAAAACCTGTAGAATAGAAATAAATAAACAATTAAATAACATTAAACAACATTTCAAAAGACAGCAGAGATTTGATGAAGATAAATTAAAAGATAAAGGTTATAAGAATATTAAAGAAGGAGTTAATATACAAAAATTGCAAAGGAAAACTGCAGTGGCCTTATTTAGGATGGCAACTGGCCACCACTGCCTCGCAGAACACCTGTACAAGATAAGATGACTACCTACACCCAAGTGCACTCTCTGTGAAGAAGATGTCATCCTGAACAAACAGCATCTCGCCAAATGCAAAGGCCTTAAAAGTGATAACTTACAGACTTTATATTGGGAAGCCAGAAGGAAAAAAAATTATGCAGATCAATTAATCACCAGTGCCAATGGTGAACAACACCAACAGATATTGACAGACAAGATATTTTTGGCAGTACAAGAGAGAAAAGCTCCTTTAAGATATATAGGGAAATAAAAACAGTAAGGGAGAGGGAAAGTACACAGAGATATGTAATAAATTGGGACGAAAAAGATTTGCATGGATGAGAACAGGAATTATAAACTTGAAAGGCATAAGGCATGATGAGGATATAGTAAAATGTCTGATGTGTGGGGAAGTGAACACGGATTTCCACTGTATATTATACTGCATTCAAACAAAAACATGGAGAGAACAATTTTGGGAGCAGAAATGGAAAAACTTGGATGGGGAAATATTAATAAGAAAGATTCTGATATAAAAGGAGATTCAAAGAGAAATGGTTACGAATGACTACAAAGATGGGGCAAAAGGCAGACGAAATAGATGAATAATGTAAGCAAGTAGACAGTGGCTCATCAGTACACAGAAAACTAGGGGTTGTGTGTACTGAGACTGTAGATTAGCAAGCAACCAATAAGTGAATTTATAGTGTAAATAGCCCAATATTTTCAAATATTATTATAGTCTAAAATGTATGTAATTTAATTATATAATTTTGAGCATTGGGAAATAAATATTATTCATTTATTCATAATCTAAATAAACCAGATCCCTGTTAAAAGCCCCAAAATGTGTGGCAAACGCGACAATTATGTAAAATACGATGATGGATCAGAAAGCAACGCACAATAATTTTTTTTACAAAATGTTTAATAGGTACCATTACAAACAAATGCACAAATGAACTGACATCTTTTGTCTATTTTTCTACATAGTCGCCAACTTTCTCAACACATTTCTCCCATCATTATACCAGTTTCATGGAGGCAAAAATGATGTATGGTATAGAAATATGGGGATTAGATAGAGGATGGGAAAGTATAGATGTGGTGCACAGGATGTTTTGTAGAGAAATACTAGGGCTACCGAAGTCAATTGTAAGACAGGTAGCACAATTACAGATGGGCAGGGTGGCAACTAAGGGCAAGATAATGGAAAGAGCTTTGAAATTTTGGTTCAGAACTTTAAATCTAGGAAAAAGTAATGTGTTAAGACAATGTATTGAATACCAAGAGAATAGCTTAATGAATGATGGATGGGTAAATAAATTACGGAACATTTTGGAGAAAAATGGGTTAGGAGATATATGGCGAAGGAGAGAAAATAACATGAAAAATTTTTGGAAAAAGGCGAGGAAAAGACTGGAAGATATAGAAATACAAATCATGTTCAGTGAGATTGCCGAAAAGAGCTCATTAGTTTATTATAGGCCAATGAAAAATACATGGGGTAGGGAAAAATATATAGACATAGTAAATAAAGAAGAGAGAGAATCTATTGCATGGGTAAGAACCGGAGCATGGAGGCTAAAAGGGCTAAGACAGGGTATTCCTCAGAACCAATGTCCGATATGTGGTGGTAATGAAGACATTGAACACATAGTATTTAAGTGCCAAGGGACAGAAAATTGGAGAAAAGAATTTTTTAATAAGAAGTGGTTGAAGGGGAATAGAAATACACTTATGATTGAAATGATATGTAAGGACGCTAGAAGCATTGGACAGTTTTTGTGTAAAGTAAAAAATAAACGGCTTTGGACAGTGGAAAGAGAAAAGTAAGAGGTAGTGCATCTTACTTTGAATGGAAAACTATAGTGAATGTGTGATGGTTAAGTAATCAATAAATGGAAAGTGAAAAACAAGTGGAAATGGGACATGAAAATAAACTGAAAAAAAAGAGCAAGATAATTTATTGACAAGAAATTGTAAAATGTAAATAAACTGTAGTGATTGTCTACTGAATGAGTGACCAGGGTCAAAGTGCAGTAGACAATCAAATTTGTCAAATTTGTAAAACTCTTAGCACAATAAACAATACCCTGTTCATAAAGTCCACTCAGTTGGAGTATAGCCATCTGCGGACTGCTGTTTTCACTTCTGCATCTGATGCAAAGCATTGACCGGCCAGGAATTTCTTCATGGGACCAAACAAATGAAAGTCTGACTGTGCCAGGTCTGGTATGTATGGTGGATGCTGGAGCACCTCCCAACCAAATTTGTTGATATTCTCAAGAACAGTAGCAGCAATAAGCGGCAAGCATTGTCACGAAGAAGTTTGACATCGTCAGCATTAATGTTATGACATTTGTCACGAAAGGCACAACCAACTTTACCAAAGTTTTAATGTAGGCTTTAGCATTCATAGGTGGTCCTGCTTTCAGTAAATTCCGCCAATAAAACACCATTCATATGCAGAATACTGTCGCAAGCACTTAGAGACCTGCTTTGTTTCGGGCATGTAGTGGTACTCCCACGACTCATCATCATTCCCTTCAGAAAGTCATGCCCTTCTGCAATGTAACGCAATAAGCAATCCTCCAAGTTTGTCATCATTCATTGGCCCTTGTGGTCGTCTGTCAGGTTCTTAGGCACCCAGCAAGCACTAACTTGACAAAATTTCAATGTGTCATGCACAATATTGTACACTGCACCATGTGAAATATTGAACTGCTAAGATAAGGCTTGCAGTTGGATCTGCCAGTCATTCAGAATTGTGACATTCTGCGGGTTTGCAGCTGTTACCAGTCGTCCGGAACGTGGCATATCACAAAAGTTATCACAGATGACTTTGAAGAATGCACACCCCTGGAGACATTGCTGTAGTCCATACAGTTGTCCCATACATGCCACACATGTCCCTCTGAATTTCACTTGGGTTATGCCCTTTAGTCCACAAAAATCACACTACACCTTGCTGTTCTTCACATGTGGACAACAGTAACATACACGCCATCTTTGTTGCACAGTTCATGCTTCTCTCACTAGAGCAAAACATGGGAACAAAATAGCATCTGTACTGAAATCTTCAAACTATATCTTGATGAAATTTCAACATCCCAGTCGCAACATCAATGCACAAAAAAATTATTGTGCATTACTTTCCGATCCATCCTCGTATTAATAATCCAGGACAATTATGCATTTCAGAAATATCACAATAGAGCGTCAAAGCATTTGCTGCATTACGTGCAAGATGCTCTGAAGTATATAAGTATTAATAATTTAATTTCATATATCAATAATCAATTGTAAAATAAAGAAATGTGCAGAAATCTTAACTGCTCACGCAATAAAATGTCAAGTATCATTGATAAAGTTACTTTACTTTTAACTTGATTCATGAAAACAAAGATACCCTCTCTGGTGCACTTTTTTTTTCTGAGCTGCATCACAAGTAAAGAAATCACAGCTTTTTTTTGGGGGGGGGGAGAGGACTGACTCGTAAGTTTTCTCAACACACCAAGCCACTAAAATTTATGGTTAGGTTATTCCATTTCCTAAATAGCCAATGTGGTATAATTTCTACACCATCAGAAACAGCATTAAAATGCTTAGCCCTGGTAATGGGGTGGGCTTTTGCAATGGAAAGAAAAAAGAATCACTAACTTTCAAGCATGTCCATCAGATGACGTAGTTATCATGCAAAGTGGAATATTTAAAAAACAACTAAGCCTATAAAAATAATGTTGACATAAATTGTGTATTTTAATGAGCCCTACATTTTTCCCAATTTTGCCTATTTTTATGATTTTCCACTTATACAAAATGAGGATTTCACATGCCATTCACAGAAAATGAAAGATATACATTTTTTAGCAATGAAAATATATTTTAAATATATGGTATCTAACACTCTCTCTCACACGCACGCACACACACACATATTTTACTAAAAATGATTTATTTCTGCGGTTTCGGAAACCTCAAAAACCTTTTTAGTGAAATCTTTAAATCAATGTTTTTTATGGAATGCAATACCTAGCACAAATAAGTGGCCACGAAATTAAATATTAACACTATAATTTACAAAATTAAATTTTTTCAATTATTACTATATTATTCAAGGTTAAAAGTTTTGAAAAGAATGCAGCAATTATAAGAATGTAAATAAGCAGTAGAGCATTATGATAAAGAATAAAAGACTAACAATCTGCAAATGAAGGCCGTTGTTACCTGCTCATTTATACAAGCTAAATTGCATAACAAGATATCTCAACAGAGCGCATCAGACAAAAGTGTCCAAGTCTATTTGGGAGGCAAAATGACTAATGGAAGAACAGAATTAGCAATCAACCAATCTACATTTGTTAAACACATCTGTATTCAATAGAAGAGAGACAATACAGCATTACAATCACATGAAATATTCTCACCGTTAAACTAAAACTGACATTAAAGTTATGCACATCAAGAGGAGGTCATTTACAGAAGTGCAGTTCATTTGTTGATTGCCATTGCTTTTGGCCAGCTTAAATTTAATTTTTCTTCAATTATGCTAGGTAACAGAGTGAGTTCCTGTCTGTTTTAGCTCTAGATTAGGTTTGAATCAGTTTGCATTTACCCACTGAACATTAGTAAAAAGGATTTAAAAAATTACCAAAAACATCTTAAGAGAAAATCCAAATATATCTACATATTTACAAATTGTACAACAAAAAATTAATTAGAAGAGCATTTCGAAATTCCATCCAAATTTTACAGACTACTCAAACAGATGCTGCAAGAAAAATCTGAGTTCATAGCCAGATTTTTACATCTTTAAGGTTAAATGTACAATGCAAAGCTGTAGCTGTTACAAAGAGAAAAGTAAGTACGAAAATAAAGCAAATGGATGTTACAATGAGTAGAAGAGAGTTTGAAAAACAATGAGAATAGAAAGCAAAGGATAAAAGCAACCAGATATTTAAAAAGAGTATGCTAGTTAATCAATAAAGAATTCAGGAAAGAAATATATTACTGAGAGCAACAAGCTCAGTCTACAGAAAACATTTCAAATATAATATCTTGACATGTGAAGTATCATATTTCTCAAGCAGTACAAGAGTTAATAAACAAAGTAAATACATACATCAAGAGCATGCACTACACAAAATGCTTTCGGATCATTTGAAAATAATACTTACTAATGACGGTTTGGCCTTCAGCACCACAGATAATTTTGAAATGAAATAAATAACTTATTAGTATTCATGAACAACAGCATCCATTAAATCTGATAGAATGAAACAAACACCCTGTATGTTAGTGTGCATGTGTTAGTACGTGTACGCCTCAGAATGCTGAGCTCCTCCCATTTTTTGTCATTATGAATATGGTTCTCAACAAAAATTACAACTGTTATAAGCATTTTAAGTTCTGATTTAAATTTATTCTAAAAATGTACATACCTATCTTGTTGTCCGCAGCCTAAGCAAACATCTCACTGCTTACTTGATGGAGGAGATGGGTTGTACTGGAGTTACCTGAAGCGGTGGCATCTATTGACATGTATAAAATTCCACATGATATTTGTTATGTTGATTATGTTATGAGCAAGTTATGTTTTAGTATGCATATTTTTCCCAAATTCTAACTCAGCTGAGTGACTGGCAGTTTTTAATAGTCTGTAATAGCTAGTAAGCACAAACCCCCCAATAAAATCTGTTGCATTACATTTGAAGAAGTAGTTTGTTAGCTCCATGTATGGACGCCAACTTGAAGAAGGTGTTTTGTTGGAGTTGTTTGCACCTTGCTTTGGGCGTCAATTTGAAGTAGTTAGTTGCTGCTATGTATTGAAGGAGTTGTATTATATTTCAACTGTTGGGGAGCCAAACTTGTAGTAGTTGCAACCACATGTATAGTAAACAGTTTCCAGTAGCCTTCGCCCCAAAATGTATTTTCAGGTGGCCTTTGCCCCAAGTTTAAAAAATATTAACTTTGTAATTTGACTGTTTCTTTAAGTGTTAAATATTTATGTTTGCCTTGGCTGCGTTAGTATTATTGTTAGAGACATGGAAGTCTTGGCAGGGCGTGATGCGACAAGAATGTAGGCTTACGCAGATTTTAAGTTTTAATTCACTCCTTTTTATTAATTAATTACACTTTTTAACACGTAAACTTATTTTTCGTCTCACACGAATGCATATAAAATCTCTCGAGGACGCATCACACATCCGACTACAATCATTGTCTGCAGGCAACTGACTAGATTTCAACTGTCTAATCTTGTAAATTTCTGTATTTCAAGCCTCTGATTGGCTAATCCTACTCCAATAGAATACCTGCATTTAACTAAAGCTTTTTCTGGTTGTTGATTGGCTATTTTTATAAACTGTCACTAAAATTACATTAATGCTTCCAAGAATCACAAATAACATTTAAACTCTCAAACTCATTATTGCCTCAAGGTTACCTCATTGTTAGCAACATTTAACTTATTATTCTCACAGCTCCTACATTATTAAATTATGTAATGCATTCATATAACTTTATTGAACATGTATACAATAATATAAGCATATACAATGGCTGTTACATACATTTTACAAATTATTACATACACATATTGTTTCAAGGCGGGCTGTTATTGAATTTATATGTTATATAATTTGACTGAAATCATTTAAGTGTTAAAAATACTGCCTCAAATTCACATAACTTTCCCTATCCAGTTATTTGGATATAGCTTATACAAAGTATTCTTATGAAAGCTAGTTCTTTTATGTACTTCATGTTAATCGAGATAAACATTTACAGAAATAGCCTCCACCCACGCCATTTCTGTGGGGGTTCCTCACACCATGCAAGACAAGCCAGCTGCAGAAAGACACAAACACCACAAGCAATGCAGATAACACCTCATTCTATCACGACAGACAGTACCAAGCAGGAAATCCAGGGCCAAAGCAATGCCATCCAGGACCTCCATGCAGAGTTCTTGAATCTGATGGCTAAGCTGACAGCCCCAGAGAACCTCCTCAGGGAACTGCAGACTTCAACTGACTCATCACTTCAGTAACACCAGAATACTCAACAGCCACTAGATTCCATAGACTTGACCCTTCAGGTTCTGGACACAAACTTTGCAGAATTCAGAACACAATTCCAGCAACAAGACATGTCTACATCTTGACGGAAGGCTCTTAGTGCCTACACTGAGCCCTTCAAATCCAGATTGCCACACTGACGACGTCTTCAGACCAATAACACGTCTCTTCACTGTCAACTTCTAACCTTTCGTCATCCTTACTATCACCATCTAGCCTCTAGGATGCAAGAGCAATTATGGTTGTTGGTTAGGACATTACCTTTTGCCTGCTGCTGCCCATTAGGTAGCAGCTCAATGGCAGGTAATAATAAAAGCAAGCCATGGCTTGTAGCAAAAGCGAGTCATCGGTAGCAGCGAGTTGGGAGTCACAGATTTGGTATTAATAAGAACTTCCCCTCCGTGCTGAGCCTTGGCTCTATGATTTTGAGTCCCTGACTCGTGTTTCCCGTCTTCTTGATAGCAAATGCATTACTGTCGAGCGTCAGTAAACACTCGATTCAGTTTAGGTATTTCTTCTGCAGTTGTAGGATTTTGATATGGGGTCATGATCCATGGTGCAATACCATAACCAATATCTCCAAGCAGTAGCGCATTTGCAGTATTCCCAGTCATTATCCGGCAGATAAAAGAATTTCTCCATATGCGAGCATCATGTACAGATCCGGGCCATTTTGCATTTACGCTAGTAAAGTTTTTCTTTGCATTACACGTGGCGTGGATTTTTATACTGGCAACCTCTTTTCTATATGCGTACAGCCTACTGCATCAATAGCCTCTGGAAATGTATAATTCTGCTGTCATTTAAATTTAGCGGCTTGTAGTGCTGCAGTGGTTGCTGGGAATTGGATCCAGTTTCTCGATTTTTGTTTAATGCAAGAAGAAACTTCCCAAAATATATTTAAAACTGTACCTTGTGAAATGCCAAAGTCCTCTGCCACGCCAGACTGGAATCCAGGGTCTCCAATGCAGCGTAGAAATATTCTCATTTTTCCATCTCTAGTTAGGGCCTTTCCTCTTGTCTCCACAGTTTCCGGAAGGAAATGCCGGGCGAGCCATCTCAGGTTTTCTTTCTCAAACCTATAAAGTTGTTTATAATTATATTCTTCAGAATCCTGGCGCATTGCCTTCAAGTTTGAGACAGCTACTGAGGTGGCTTAAGAAATCGTAAGCCATTGCTCTTAAAGTGAAGTCACAGTTCTGTTTTATTAATACCACGACTAGAGCTGTGACTCGCTAGAAGGAGGGGTTGAGTTGTTGAAAAGTCGAAGGTCACGCTAAGCTTGAGTCGTTGCATTTTATTGATACGGAAGTGAGTCATTGCTCAAAAATTGCGAGTTTTAAGTCATGGCTCGCTTTTATTAATACGACCCAATATCTTCTGTTAGACTAACATGAGTGCTATGCAGACTGCACTACCTTTCCCCTATATTCCTTTCTCACCCTTTGTGCTATTCGGTGGAACAGTTTTTAGTGGATATGGCATGTATCGGCGAGTCCTACACTCTCAGTCTCCGAAAGAGGCTGAGGTAAGTATGTGACCGCATTTTCTCCTCCACTCAAAGAAGCAAAAAAGAAAGAGAGAAAAAAAACCAGAAGTAGTTGCATTACACTTTTAGTTCTAGACACAAGAGTGATAGAGGAAACTGAATAAATAGTCAGATCTTTAGAGTGGTTCACCATATACTGGTTTTTAAATTCCATGCTCTTTCCATGACATCCAAGAAACAAGTGAATAGTGACAGCACTTTAAAAAAATTATAGTGTTGAAAAATTCAAACCAATATTAATTAATATCTTGAAAATGGGTGAGGCAACAAAAAAAATTATCTGAATAAACTGGAGTTGGATATCTGCTGATAATGGGGACAAGTCGTCGTCCTTAAATATGTTCAGGCACTTTTTTATTTAGTGATGTTTAGTGTTTCAAATTCCAACTCTATATTATTTTAAAGAATCTTAATTTTTTATATAGTAAGTTTTTTGTCTACCTCTTACAGTTTACCCATTATGCAAAACTATATAAAATTACTTTCAAATGAAGTGGACTTCACACGCTATTCCCAGAAAATTTAAGATATGTAAATATCTTAAACATCTATTATTTTAATCAAAATCATTATTCATTTTTGTGAAAATAAAAAATATTGAAAATTTTTTCATGAGAAGGATAGCTTTGAGTGGAATACACTTCCTCTGTCTACTGTATATGTGGTAGAAAAAGTAATAACCAATAACAATATCTATAAAATAAACTACTCCGGCTGCAGCCAAATGTACCCACTTTGGACAGACAAAAAGAGAGGTACACTCAAAGACTTAAACAACATCCGAGATCTGTGAAATAAACACTAATAGATAAATCTGCTGTGGCCTATCATTTCTGGTCTATAAAGCACAAATAGATAAATCTGCTGTGACCTATCATTTCTGGTCTATAAAGCACAAATAGATAAATCTGCTGTGGCCTATCATTTCTGGTCTATAAAGCACTAATAGATAAATCTGCTGTGGCCTATCATTTCTGGTCTATAAAGCACTAATAGATAAATCTGCTGTGGCCTATCATTTCTGGTCTATAAAGCACTAATAGATAAATCTGCTGTGGCCTGTCATTTCTGGTCTATAAAACAATAATAGATAAATCTGCTGTGGCCTGTCATTTCTGGTCTATAAAGCACTAATAGATAAATATGCTGTGGCCTATCATTTCTGGTCTATAAAACACTAATAGATAAATCTGCTGTGGCCTATCATTTCTGGTCTATAAAGCACAAATAGATAAATCTGCTGTGGCCTATTATTTCTGGCCTATAAAACACTAATAGATAAATCTGCTGTGGCCTGTCATTTCTGGTCTATAAAACACTAATAGATAAATCTGCTGTGGCCTATCATTTCTGGTCTATAAAACAATAATAGATAAATCTGCTGTGGCCTGTCATTTCTGGTCTATAAAACAATAATAGATAAATCTGCTGTGGCCTGTCATTTCTGGTCTATAAAACACTAATAGATAAATCTGCTGTGGCCTATCATTTCTGGCCTATAAAACACTAATAGATAAATCTGCTGTGGCCTATCATTTCTGGTCTATAAAGCACTAATAGATAAATATGCTGTGGCCTGTCAGTTCTGGTCTATAAAACACTAATAGATAAATCTGCTGTGGCCTGTCATTTCTGGTCTATAAAACACTAACAGATAAATCTGCTGTGGCCTGTCATTTCTGGTCTATAAAACAATAATAGATAAATCTGCTGTGGCCTGTCATTTCTGGTCTATAAAGCACTAATAGATAAATCTGCTGTGACCTGTCATTTCTGGTCTATAAAACAATAATAGATAAATCTGCTGTGGCCTGTCATTTCTGGTCTATAAAACACTAATAGATAAATCTGCTGTGGCCTGTCATTTCTGGTCTATAAAACACTAATAGATAAATCTGCTGTGGCCTGTCATTTCTGGTCTATAAAACAATAATAGATAAATCTGCTGTGACCTGTCATTTCTGGTCTATAAAACACTAATAGATAAATCTGCTGTGGCCTGTCATTTCTTGTCTATAAAACACTAATATATAAATCTCTGTCATTTCTGGTCTATAAAACAATAATAGATAAATCCGCTGTGGCTTATCATTTCTGGTCTATAAAGCACTAATAGATAAATATGCTGTGGCCTATCATTTCTGGTCTATAAAACACTAATAGATAAATCTGCTGTGGCCTATCATTTCTGGTCTATAAAACACTAATAGATAAATCTGCTGTGGCCTGTCATTTATGGTCTATAAAGCACTAATAGATAAATATGCTGTGACCTGTCATTTCTGGTCTATAAAGCACAAATAGATAAATATGCTGTGGCCTGTCATTTCTGGTCTATAAAACACTAATAGATAAATCTGCTGTGGCCTATCATTTCTGGTCTATAAAGCACTAATAGATAAATCTGCTGTGGCCTGTCATTTCTGGTCTATAAAACACTAATAGATAAATCTGCTGTGGCCTGTCATTTCTGGTCTATAAAACACTAATAGATAAATCTGCTGTGGCCTATCATTTCTGGTCTATAAAGCACAAATAGATAAATATGCTGTGGCCTGTCATTACTGGTCTATAAAACACTAATAGATAAATCTGCTGTGGCCTGTCATTTCTGGTCTATAAAACACTAATAGATAAATTTGCTGTGGCCTGTCATTTCTGGTCTATAAAGCACTAATAGATAAATCTGCCGTGGCCTGTCATTTCTGGTCTATAAAGCACAAATAGATAAATATGCTGTGGCCTGTCATTTCTGGTCTATAAAACACTAATAGATAAATCTGCTGTGGCCTGTCATTTCTGGTCTATAAAACACTAATAGATAAATCTGCTGTGGCCTGTCATTTCTGGTCTATAAAGCACTAATAGATAAATCTGCTGTGGCCTGTCATTTCTGGTCTATAAAACAATAATAGATAAATCTGCTGTGACCTGTCATTTCTGGTCTATAAAACACTAATAGATAAATATGCTGTGGCCTGTCATTTCTGGTCTATAAAACAATAATAGATAAATCTGCTGTGGCCTGTCATTTCTGGTCTATAAAGCACTAATAGATAAATCTGCTGTGGCCTGTCCATTCTGGTCTGTAAAACACTAATAGATAAATCTGCTGTGACCTGTCATTTCTGGTCTATAAAACACTAATAGATAAATATGCTGTGGCCTGTCATTTCTGGTCTATAAAACACTAATAGATAAATATGCTGTGGCCTGTCATTTCTGGTCTATAAAACAATAATAGATAAATCTGCTGTGACCTGTCATTTCTGGTCTATAAAGCACTAATAGATAAATCTGCTGTGGCCTGTCATTTCTGGTCTATAAAACACTAATAGATAAATCTGCTGTGGCCTATCATTTCTGGCCTATAAAGCACTAACAGATAAATATGCTGTGGCCTGCCATTTCTGGCCTATAAAACACTAATAGATAAATCTGTTGTGGCCTGTCATTTCTGGTCTAAAAACACTAATAGATAAATCTGCGGTGGCCTGTCATTTCTGGTGTAAAAACACTAATAGATAAATATGCTGTGGCCTGTCATTTCTGGTCTATAAAACACTAATAGATAAATCTGCTGTGCCTGCCATTTTTGGTCTATAAAACACTAATAGATAAATATGCTGTGGCCTGTCATTTCTTGTCTATAAAACTTTAATAGATAAATCTGCTGTGGCTTGTCATTTCTGGTCTATAAAACACTAATAGATAAATCTGCTGTGACCTGTCATTTCTGGTCTATAAAGCACTAATAGATAAATCTGCTGTGGCCTGTCATTTCTGGTCTATAAAACACTAATAGATAAATATGCTGTGGCCTGTCATTTCTGGTCTATAAAACACTTATAGATAAATCTGCTGTGGCCTGTCATTTCTGGTCTATAAAACACTAATAGATAAATCTGCTGTGGCCTGTCATTTCTGGTCTATAAAACACTAATAGATAAATCTTTTGTGGCCTGTCATTTCTGGTCTATAATGCACTAATAGATAAATCTGCTGTGGCCTATCATTTCTGGTCTATAAAGCACTAATAGATAAATCTGCTGTGGCCTATCATTTCTGGTCTATAGAGCACTAATAGACAAATCTGCTGTGACCTAACATTTCTGGTCTATAATGCACTAATAGATAAATCTGCTGTGGCCTATCATTTCTGGTCTATAATGCACTAATAGACAAATCTGCTGTGGCCTATCATTTCTGGTCTATAAAACAATAATAGATAAATCTGCTGTGACCTGTCATTTCTGGTCTATAAAGCACTAATAGATAAATCTGCTGTGGCCTGTCATTTCTGGTCTATAAAACACTAATAGATAAATCTGCTGTGGCCTATCATTTCTGGTCTATAAAGCACTAATAGATAAATCTGCTGTGGCCTGTCATTTCTGGTCTATAAAACACTAATAGATAAATTTGCTGTGGCCTATCATTTCTGGTCTATAAAGCACTAATAGATAAATCTGCTGTGGCCTATCATTTCTGGTCTATAAAACACTAATAGATAAATCTGCTGTGGCCTATCATTTCTGGTCTATAATGCACTAATAGACAAATCTGCTGTGGCCTATCATTTCTGGTCTATAAAGCACTAATAGATAAATCTGCTGTGGCCTATCATTTCTGGTCTATAAAGCACTAATAGATAAATCTGCTGTGGCCTATCATTTCTGGTCTATAATGCACTAATAGACAAATCTGCTGTGGCCTATCATTTCTGGTCTATAAAGCACTAATAGATAAATCTGCTGTGGCCTATCATTTCTGGTCTATAAAGCACTAATAGATAAATCTGCTGTGGCCTATCATTTCTGGTCTATAATGCACTAATAGACAAATCTGCTGTGGCCTGTCATTTCTGGTCTATAATGCACTAATAGATAAATCTGCTGTGGCCTATCATTTCTGGTCTATAAAGCACTAATAGACAAATCTGCTGTGGCCTATCATTTCTGGTCTATAATGCACCAATAGACCAATTTGCTGTGGCCTATCATTTCTTGTCTATAAAGTAGATAATCACATCCAACATAACACTATTTAAGGCCACTAGTCACCCAGCTGAGTTAGATATGGGGGAAAAATACACAAAACTAAAACATAAAGGTCATTTAATGAACTTCAATTTGCTACAAAACACTTTGAGGATATTCATCATTCCCTCCATACATGCCACCTTTTAGATAATTCCAGGACAACCACCTCCATTAAGAAACAGTAGGACACTTGCTGAGGATGAGAACCAAAGTCTTTAAAATATGTTCAAAGGTGGTTACAATAAGTGATGTTTTATTTTTCAACTCCTGACTCAGTTATTGCAATATATTACTGACACATCACTGACTCAAAATTTACTATTAGTACAGACCTATTATTCACATAGCTCTTTCCTGGTTTATGCCGCATCATGTGAGCATGATGCGGCATAAACCAGAAAACAGCTATACCAACGACACTGGCCAGAAGCCTAAGAGACCATTCCTATGTTCAGTTGTATTAAATGTGAAAAAAGACATGTTTA
Organism: Deroplatys truncata; assembly: GCA_030765065.1. Classification (NCBI taxonomy): domain Eukaryota; kingdom Metazoa; phylum Arthropoda; class Insecta; order Mantodea; family Mantidae; genus Deroplatys; species Deroplatys truncata. Next base: position 310,581,167 of record CM060975.1, on the reverse strand, counting down.
AAAATTGCTGTGATGCTAAATTATGTTAATGAACAGTGAAAAATGCATGGTAATGTTTCTTAAAATAGACTACTCTCTCCAATTTGGAGCAACTGTTGCTGCAATTCAATATTAATGTACATTTTTTAACAACATAAAAATAGGAGCAGAAAATTCTAAACTATACTTTTCAAAAAACAATAAATTTACGTATATATGCATGGTGAAAAATATGTTTTAGTCAAATACTTTATAAAGATAAATGGAAACTCTCTGGGAATGCATTTGTTTTTTACAAGACTAGTATATATTATCTTTCTGGGCAGAGAAAGGGTCTGCAATGATATCACTCTGATCTTGACACTTTGTGAAGCCATGGAGGAGCTCCTCTCTTGGCATTATCCACCCACCCAGCTGTTGGTTTTGGAAGCTCAAGAAACTGCCTGTGTAAGAATTGACCCGAGACAAGACTTTTATACCCCTTACAATGGAAAATCCCTATTTGACTCTGTCTCTCACCAATAAAGTATCTTCAAAGTACACAGTCATCTCTTGACCACCCAGTGTTGTCCTAACCATGGCACCAGTGCACCAGCACTGACTTTTCAACAAAGGCATTGGAGCTAATTAAGGTTTTGTTTAAATTATATTATAATTAAAATATTAAGTTCATTCATCGGTGCTGTTATTTTCAGTATAAAAAGGCTGATTCAGTTATCACTTAAAATGTGTCCTGTGGTGAAAGCATGTCTGTTTACAATTGAACCCTCTGGGCCTTGCAAAAAGTTTTACTGTTTACATAATATGTATTGGGAATTCAAAATATCAGTATGATATATGAATTTTCTAAAAATGAAAAAGTTTCTTATCTTCAAAATAAGATTAATGTTATAAGCATTACAATACAAGCTGGCTTTGTAATCTATAACTATTGAAAGCTGAATCAAATTTTGAAAAATGAAATGCATTATCATGACTTGAAACATGGATTTGTAGGTTTCCTTACGAAAGCTCTACCGCCGAGGTATTATGACAATAGAGCTCTCTCATCTGCTTCATTTATCCCTCAAAGATGACCTCAACTACTCTGAGATATCATACCTTAACGACAACAATGTGAAAAGAACAATTAATAGATATAAGTTAAATATACTCATATTTACATTGCTTTATTTTCTTGGAACCTTTATTATGTCATTCATATTTGGCATAAATACCTTCCGCAATCAGTAAAAATCATCAATACAGGAGATCAGCTTCTTACTCTCCCAACTGGATTTTGTTTACACATCAGGAAATTCTGTTTCCATTATTATCTTTATAGACTATTTGCTTTAATTATTAATCTAGCTAAAGCTAATATACACACACCCATGCAAAAGCTCTGATGGAGACATTTATTTTCTTTAGAACACCACCACTATAACTAGCTTAGTGTTCCTCACCACATGTTAAACTTATCTTTCAAGGCTTCAGAAATACAATTAAAATGTATAGTGTTAGGCCTCCAGAATATATCTTTACCACTAACATCTTGGCCAAGGCGCTTCTCCCCACTCATATCCACCTGCTTGCCTGCCTTTCAAGCACGTATTTTTGTGTGTAAATGTTGCTATAAATATGAACTACCTATTCACTTTTGTAAGGAATTTATTCAGAAGTTTCCTTGGCATTGTCTCCTTATGATATTATGAATAAATTTCAGATAAAGCATGATTCTACTGTGTGAAAACTCACAACACTCACTATGGGTATCCTGAAAAATCCAAATTGTATACAAGAAACCCCTCTTTATGTAAGAGAATTGTAATCTGGCATGCAATCAGTGCAAGAGGCATAACTTGTCCAATTTTTAACAAGCAGACAGTAAACAGAAAGAGATACTGTAATGAGATTCTGACTGCAGTTTTTAATCAGTTGGCATAAGAAGAGAAATTACATTAGGGTTTCAACCTATCACACAGCAGAGGTGTATACAGAATGTTTCAGAAATACTTTTACAAACTTCGGGTATGGGTTCCTTACACCACAAGAAGGAAAAAAGTTCATATGAACATATGTCCCATAATCCTTTGTTTTCTTGTTAGGAGGTGTTCAACACAGTGGTACACTTATAACACACAAAACTCATAATAAATGCTCGAAACGTCCTCCTCTTGCTTCTATGCATGCCTGTACTCGTCAAATCATGGAATGTCGCACCCTGTCAAAACCTCCGGGATGTGGTCTGGAAACTCCATCTGATAGACCCGTGCAGCCTCACATCCATTACCATTCGCGCGACCATACATAAAAATCATGTCTGCGTGTTCACAAAATGAATATCCGGCAATGGTGGAACGAAACACGTGCAGTTAACTCACTACATGTACACAATTGAAACCTTGAAGACAGACTAATGACAAATGACAAACGTAAACAAGTCTCCATGGCAACACTTTGCCATCTTTCATATGTAGTACAAGGGGTCAACGCCTTCTATGAATGCATAGAGAAATGAAGTTTTGAGGTTGGACCCCGAAGGCCATTGAATTCACATTTCATTGTGACAGGAATAACGTGAAAACCAAGGATTATGGGACATATATTCATATGAACTTTTTTCCTTCTTTTGGTGTGAGGAACCCATACCCGAAGTTTGTAAAAGTATTTCTGAAACACCTAGTATAGGTAAAATTAGAAAAGTATTTCAATGATTAGTGCTGGAGTATGACCTTCTCGCTCTCCATTTTTATTTGGGATAGCCTAAAACATGTCCTTAGAATCTGGAAGAACTCAAGGAAAACATACAAAATGAAATCAGAAATATTATAGTGGTTGAACTAAATTGTGTAAATTGCAATGTGTTTATCCAGTGCAATGGCTGTTTAGCTTATGGGGGGTGGGAGGAGGGCAATATTTCCAGCATTTGCAATAAGGAAGATTTTATACACAGGTTTAAAAATGAAGTCAAAAGTATAAGTGTGGTCAGCTATGGCATGTCGAGCTGCCGAGATTCAAAACCCCTTGCAGCTGGCAAGGACATATTTTGGAAACACTGTATCTATAATAATCCATCCTTTTCTATAAACTTATGAATAAAGAAATCAATTTCCACATATCCAGTGTTTGAAGAATATAACTTAAATGAAATTAAGTTTATGCTTATGTGTAAAACAGTAACACCTGGCAGCAACTCTGCCCAAAGGCTGTAAAATGATACTAGAAACAGAAAAGTAGGCATAGCCTCTTCTCAGAAAGCAAAAGAAATTAAGATTTTGCAGGGTCTTCACCATAACATAATATTTTTTTGAAAGGCAAAATTCAATACACATGAGAATCCAGTATGCAAAAAGTGTAATAGGCATTCTTTCAGCTTATGAACAAATGGATGTACACAGAAATGAAAATGAAGTGATGGTGATTAGTGAATGCCCAAGGTTTGAAGAATTTTAAGATCTAAAATTTGTGGATAAAGTAATGGAAGAAAAAGCTTATCCAGGCAACTATACAAATCAAAATATGAATCATGATCCTCCAATTATTAGACAAACTCGTTATAACACATAAGTGGGCATGAGCATTTTGGATTACTGTAACTTGATTCAGTTAACAGTATACATTGTATCACTATATGAGCTGCTGATTTATCCATGTGTTTACACATCAGTAGATTTTTGGAGTCACAATCACAATATTGAAAACAGCATCCATCTATTGAAACTAAAGAGCTTGACTTATGAGAGAAAACTTTCATGAAAAAATATGAAACAATCTTGATGAATTTTGAAATTACCACTGAAGATAATCCTGTAAAGAAAGGCATATGATGCCCAGTAGAAGGAGTTAAGGATTACCTGAGAGGCATCAGCAACGCTTCGACAGCTGAGGATGCAGAAAACATCTGTGAAACAAGTCCTATAGTAAATAAGATTACTGATGCAAGTTGTGTTAAAATCCACTCTAATGTTACTTAATTAAAGTTATCATTCCCCTTCACTGTGTACCACTGCCAGTTTTGTTTCCTATGCCTTATCTTTGTTATGTTTGAAATACTGAAAATTCAAGCAAGCAGAAGAGAAAGAGATGAGATATATATTCTAAAATAGAAACAGAGGTTGTTATACATCACTAAAAGGTACTTACTTTGAACGCGTTTCAGGAGAATGGTTTGTTCCCATCGTCAGCTTGTTTCTAACTGATTTTGCCGGTTACTGTCCAGGGGATGTGTGTGGTTAGTGGTGTTCTCTGGTGCTGGGCTGATGAACCTCCAAAGGCTACTGGATGTAGGTAGTTCGAAATTCATTAGGTGATTCCTGTGTTTGACGATATGTATTTTTTCCCAGATGTCCAAATCATAGCTGTTGTTGATTGGTTTTAAGAGTTTTATGTTTGAAGCGATTTCATGGTTTGAAGACCAGAAATGATGTGCTACTGCTGATTTATCCGTCTGTTTTTGGTAAATGCATCTCATATGCTCTTTGAGTCTTATTTCAAGATTTCTATTGGTTCTTCCTATGTACACCAGGTTACAGTCATTACAAACTGTTTGGTATATACCAGTTGACTTATCGTTGGGGATAGGGTCTTTTGTTCTGTTGCACAGTAGTCAGCTGGTATATACCAAATTGTTTGTAATGACTGTAACCTGGTGTACATAAGAAGAACCAAAAGAAATCTTGAAATAAGACTCAAAGAGCATATGAGATGCATTTACCAAAAGCAGCCAGATAAATCAGTAGTAGCATATCATTTCTGGTCTTCAAACCATAAGATCACTCCAAACATAAAACTCTTAAAACCAATCAACAACAGCTATGAACGGGACATCTGGGAAAAAATACATATCGTCAAACACAGGAATCACCTAATGAATTTCGAACTACCACCACCCAGCAGCCTTTGGAGGTTCATCAGCCCAGCTCCAGAGAACACCACTAACCACACACATTCCCCAGACAGTAACTGGCAAAATCAGTTGGAAACAAGCTGACGATGGGAACAAACCGTTCTCCCAAAACGCGTTCAAAGCAAGTACTTTTTAATGATGTAGTATAACAATCTCCAACTCTCTTTATTTTAAATTATGACACATCATGTTACTAGCTTCTCAATCTTCAAATTAATGAGATATATATATTTTAACGTATCCCTGAAGCCTTCATGTCAGTTACAAGAAGTAACAAGGTTCAAATATGTAATTAAATTTTCACATCATCAAATAGGTTTTTTATGTCCACATTAAAGCAAATACCTGAAATGCTGAATATCTGCCTCCTTTACGTGGCCTGTTATAAGACGGTAAGTAACGTCGGATAGGATCCAATTCATTTATATGCAAGAGGCCTGCTGTAAGTAGCTGTGCTATAACAAACATTGCTTGATTCCATAAATACATCCCCTTGGTTCCGCAACCCTCAACACTCGCTTGTCGTGTCTGACTTCCAGGTTCTTGCTTTTCAAACTCCACATAGATTTCCGGGACATAGAAATACATGGGAATTACTGGATCTATAAATTAAATGCATATTCTTGTTAGTTTCTACTTTTTTGTTATTATTTAAATATTTTGTTTCTATAGTCAGCAATATACATAATGTCAATCTGGTTGCATAATGCTTAAAGCCGCTTGTACACGATCAAATTTTTGTCAAATTCAATACTTTACAAGACTTTTCAAGAGTTGTCACAACTTTTCTTGTCAAATTGCTTCCAATACTTTTAAAGTCTTGAAAGCAAATAAGGACATGCTCTAAACGGTCAAAGAATTCACAATGACTTGTTGGTTTTTGCCAATGAAATGCGGTATTCACAGTGCATCACGAAATCTGCAACATGGCTGAAAGCGAAAAGTAAACAAAAATGGCTACCCGGCCAAGGTATGTTGTATGTGAACTGATTAGGTTATACATAAGCTGGTCATATCTGTACGTCGAGAGCTTCGTGGATTACCACAAGATGGAGCAGATGAAGGCGATTATAAAGAAATAATTGCCAGGCAGTTTTTCAAACTAAGTATACATTAAATCAATGTTATATAGTGTGGTTAACCTATCGGTTGGTGTTATTTTCATTGTATTCCACACTCGTTATGTGATTTCATTGGATATAATACGTGAAAGTGCTACATAATATTAGTAAAGAACAATATTTCATTGCAAATTGTTATACTGTGATGCAAACAGTAAATTACTTTGCGCGTGATAAATTATCAATGTGTTCTGAAGGGTTTCAGTTTGGCGAAGAGATTGTAAATACACATTTTTGACATTGCCAAGTCTTGTCAAATCCTGCCAGGTCTTGCGAAGTCTTTTCCAATCTTGTCACATATTGAAAAACATTTCACAATTTTTCTTGCAAACTCCTGAACTGAAAAAAAAGTTTGATCGTGTACAAGGGGCTTAAGTAACCTACCGCTAGCATAAAAGTTTCTTTGCCTCAGATAGTGCAGAAAATCCTTGATACAATAACTGGTCTGTGCCATGTTCGCTTGACTTTCTCTACCCATTACAACTGTACTTCATTATATATTATAGTATTCCTTAAAAAAGTGAGTAATCTATTAATATTTCATTACTCACAACAATCTTTTACCACAAATAATCTCAAATTAAGCAATATAGACTTAGTAATTAATTGTTCTCCCACACAAGCCATGTGTACGATAAAGTTGGAAAGGTAGAATCAGATGACTGAAAAATTCAATGCCATAGCCGGGATTTGAACCACAAACCTTCCAGTTTCTGTCCGGTTGCTCCAACCAATTCAGCCACCATGGCAACATGCCAGTACGACATTAAATTCTCTATGCAAGTCAGTTGGGCAATTTAATATTGTACCATGGTAGCTCATTGGTTAGAGCAACCAGATGGAAGCCATAAGATCTGTGGTTCAAATCTCAGCTATGGCATTGAATTTTTTGTAGTTTGATTCTACCATTTGAATATACACTTAGTTGTAAGTACAATAAAAAATACAACCATTCACATATTGCCAGTTTTTGTTATGAACGCACATGAGAAAAGAAAGAAGAATCACATAAGATGCTGCTGAAGTTGAAGCATGCTTCTCTCAGACTTACTCCATTGGCATCATTCACTTTGCTTTATGCTTTGGTTGAGTGATTTGAGTTTTGTGATTTCATGTGGTTATGAGCCATCTTGTTGAATTTTTAATGTTGTTCCTTTGTTTTTTTATTCCTTATTACATTTATCAATTTTTATTATTCCTATTCTTGCTAATTAGTACTATATTTGTTATTTATTTCTTTAAATTCCTATCAGTGTTATAACCCTTTCTCTTTATTTATCCATTTTTCAAAACTTATTTCCTTGTTTTCCTGTCATCCCTAACCAGGTTGTTTCTATCATTATTTCTTTATCTTTGTTACTGCATTCTTTAAATTTCTACTGTTATTATAACCAAGTTTTGCTTAATTTGCTCTTTCCAATAGGTTGTTGTTCACTAATGGCACTGGGGATTAATTGATCTGCATCATTTTCCCTCTGGCTTCCCAATATAAAGTCTGTAAGTTATCACTTTTAAGGCCTTTGCATTTGGCGAGATGTTGTTTGTTCAGGATGACATCTTCACAGAGAGTGCACTTGGGTGTAGGTAGGCATCCTATCTTGTAGAGATGTCCTGCAAGGCAATCATGGCCAGTTGCCATCCTAAATAAGGCCACTGCAGTTTTCCTTGGCATTTTTTTGTATATCAAGTCTTATCTTTAATATTTTTATAATCTTTATCTTTTAATTTATCTTCTTCATCAAGTCTCTGCTGTCTTTTGAAATGTTTAATGTTATGTACTTTGCAATATGTTTAAAAGTGAAAGTTTGTTGTTTCACATGAAAAGAAAAGTAGCAAAGCAGCAAATGCCAATTAAAGTCTTATTTTCAAAGAAAGTGACACAATTAAAATGTGTACAGGTGTAACATGTAAAATTATGTGAAATATGTTTGCTTACATATTGGTTTTATTTATTTTTGTGTATTAAATTGAGTTTTGTATTTATGGATGCTCTTTAATTGCTATGGTTCTTAACGGCTGATTCCATATTGGGCGTGAAAGACCGGTAATTTTGCTGAGAGGCCACTTTATCAGGTTTTATGTACTTTTCTGCATCACAAGAAAATCTAAGATTTTTTTCTGTTATTCCATTGCCATATACATTAAATTTGGCACAGAACCCAGGACTATCATATTGGCCATCACCAGCTATCCAGACTTCATTCATAGTAATTTCGAACTGTTCATCCCTCTGTTGATCCCATACCCTCCTAATTGCAGGAGCAATGTATGTTTTTACCCATCTATAAAGTTTTTGGTGTCCCGCAGTCACTAAATGTATTGTTTCACAAAAGCATTTGAAACACGTAAGACGCTCACATATAGAGACGTTGCTAATCTCAAGCACAGCGAAGATTGTATATTCAAATTTTCCTGTCAACGCCACACATTTTTGTGACCTGCTATGCATTCAGTTTCAACTCTTAAGCATGGTTCCCTACATCAAGGTTTCATAGTTGTAACCATCTTACCACATTTTGTACACCAAACAAAAAAATCTGATGTGTTACACTCACATGACTTTCTGTACACTTGTAGAAACTATTTTTACAAATGCTTATTCTCCACATGCTTCATGTTAATCGAGATGTTAATCTTATTGCTAATTTTCTTGTAGATGCAAGGGGAATTGCTAGGCTTTAAGCGATAGTCAAATATTTTAAGAGCTGGTTGCTATGTGGCATATTCCGTTCTCTTTGCATTACCAATACAAAAAAAATCAATAACGAATTTGAGAATAAGTATTGGAAAATTTAAGGGAATAACAAGCAATATCTCGAAATATGGTTCACCCAACAAAAAAAAATGTATATGACATAAATTGTGTATTTTAACGTGATCTACATTTTTTTGTGCAGTAAAATTTTGTCTATCTCTTATGGGTTACCAGCTATGCAAAAGTCGTTCACAATGAAGAATACTTGGTATTTAGGTTCAGTATCTTCCAGAGATGCGACACGAAGGTTTTCAAGAAAATCCCCCCACCCCAGATTACCCTTTACATGGAACATTTTTCGAAAATTTTAATTTTCTCAAAAATGGCTCTAAGAATTTTGATTAAAATATCATATGTTTAAGATATTTTCATGACAAATGAAATGTATATCTTGAATTTTCTGGGAATGTCTCCAAAAGTATTCTTCATTGTGAACGACTTTTGCATAACTGGTAAACCATAAGAGATGGACAAAATTTTACTACACAAAAAAATGTAGATTGCATTAAAATACACAATTTATGTCATATACATTTTTTGTTGTTGAGTGAACCATTTTCGAGATATTGCTTGTTATTCCCTTAAATTTCTCAATACTTATTTTCTCAAATGGGAATTCGTTATTCATTTTTTGTCCTGGGTATGCAAAGAGTATTAATCTGTGGCAAAGAGAATGGTGCTGCACCTAGCAACCAGCTATTAAGAGATATGTCTATGCTTAAAGGCTACTGTATTTCTATATTGCCCTTGCAAATACAAAACAAGGGGAACATAGTAGGCCTTAAGCGATAGTCAAATATTTTTAGAACTGATCGCTATGTGTAAAATGTAATTCTCTTTGTATGTCAAAAGATCGTTTCTGCAAATGTTTATCTCGATTAATATTAAATAGATGGAGAATAAGAGTTTGTACAAGAGTAGAGAAAGTCATGTGAGTGTAACACATCAGAATTTTTTTTCTGAAATAAGCACTGTCTTCCTTCTTAATAATGACTCTGATTCTTTTTGTTCCCTCAGATTCAGAAAAGGAACAGCATTCATTTTTAAAACTCTGTGTAATTTAGTTTAAGATGGTGGATTTTAATACACAAGATTATTCATAATCATCTTCAGTAAAATAGACAGATCATACATGTGAAAACTTGCTTGAAATGAAGTCTTCACAATTAATCCTTTTAACCACGCATTATATAATTCCCGTGATCTTTCTCTCCTGGGGAATTTATGAAAACTTACATTATGCTCTATGTTCAGAATGATTAATACACCCAAAAACACAACATACAGTCATAATTATTACAATAATAAGCACAATGCACTGCAATACCGTAACCAAGTTGCAAGAGCTGCATGCTACAACTCAATGCCAGGCTGCTCTGTTGGACAAATGTGATGTCATTGCAGTATGTTGGGAAAACTTCAACAGAGGATTGTTAATCATGCTACGTCATTCAGATTTTCTGCGCACTTATTTTGAGGATCAATTAACAAAACTTGAAATTTAAGTGGACAGAGCCTTTAAGGACCAATTTTTGCAGGAACCAATTTAAAAACACATATAATCAATGCATTTTTTACCTCTATTTAGAGACCAACACTCTCTCTCTGATCAGTGACCAGCCTTTGGTGAGCTATTTTCAATTACACCCCTTTTCAAAGACCACCTTTTTATTTAATTGAAAATTTCAGGATTTTTAAAGTAGTTTTTTGGGGCGACAATATAGGTCTTCAGCACACCTAAATGTATGAGAACCTTGCTTTCTCTCACCTTTTCCACTTCTACAAATTGCCTTCAAATCTATTGTCGCTTATTAGGTATACAGTTTGACCATGTAACTCATCTATCTTTATCACACAAATCCAAAGCGGTCGTTTTCTCTCTCATGTCCAACAGAATTAAGATGGGATGTTATGAACCTGTCATATACATAGGTTTACTGGGGTAGGATTGACTTTTGACAAGATTCTGGCCATGGAGCATGTGCAAGAAAGAAAGTGAATCTGTTTATTTACATCCCATCTCTCTCTCCTCTCCCTCTAAGAATGTGTTTATCTAAGAAATGAAACAGTTATTTTCCTAAAACCAGATTTCACAATGTCTGGCAACATTATTAACTGTACTTATTGAAGCATGGGTAATCCTCAAGTAAATGTGAGGACGAAGAATGCTACAGTTCAAGGGATCTGACCATTTGCATTCGAAACCAAGAGTTTGAAGTTCCTGAATCTATAGTTTTGTTTCACAATTCAGGTCCTTTATATTACATGCCTAATTAGTTTAATATAGTACACGTGTAAAAAAAAAAATCTTCACCCCTATTAAGCAATCACTCCTTCAAAAGACCAATTTTCAATGAAAGCATTGGTTATCATTTAATACAGGTTTTACTGTGTTTATCTTATATGTTAAATTCTATAGGCATTAAAACAAACAAAGAGCAATTATATTATACAATCAGAATAGAACATTTAATGCGGCAAATTTACCTCCATTTAAATCCCTTCTGATCCGTGCTTTAAGGAGTTTCTGATAGTCTTCTACTTGATTTTGTTGAGACTTGAACACCCCATCAATAATCATGAAGATAAAGAATATAGGCCATTCACATTCAATGCTTTCAAATTCCTAAAATATAAAGTAACAATATTAGTAATGTCATATAAAATGTACTTACTTCACTACATTGTAACTGTTGCATCATTCAGCAATAAGCCAATCAGCAGGATCATTTTGCAATTAATGTGTATCTCAAAATGAGGGCTCTCTGAGGGGTTATTGGACAATTAAAACTGGGGTACATAGACGATTAATTTTTAACCTTATATCAACAATTTAATTTCAGCAGCTTCTTTCACAGGACTCCCATCAGCCTTGGTCAGTGTAGCAACATTATATGGTTCTCACAATTTATAATCAAAAGGCATTAAAGCAATGCATCAATAAAGTCAGGTCAAAAATGAAGAAAACTGAGATGTTTTAGTTTTTTATCCCTTTTATACGAGGGTAATCCCAAAAGTAAGGTCTCCAAAGCACTGGGATCGCATGGAAACTGTTTGTGTGGATGTTGGCCATACTGCTTTTTTCCTTCCTCCCTCCACTCTCTTCAGAAACCACCGCACATCCCTTAGCGCCCTCAGCCTTGGCTTGGCAACCAGTTATAATGGAGCTCCCGTTAGCCACTACCGCCAGGTGCGAAGTTCGCACAGTTATTCGCTTTTTGAGTGCAAAAGGGGTTAAACCTATCGAAATTCATTGACAGTTGATAGAAGTGTATGGAGAGTCTTGTATAGATGTCAAAAATGTCCGCAAGTGGTGTAGAGAATTTGCAAATGGTCGCATGGAAATTCATGATGAGGAAAGAAGCGGGAGACCGTCCATTTCTGACAAAACAATCACAAAGGTTGAACAAATCGTGCTTCAAGATTGGCGGATCACTCTCGATGAGCTCTGTATTGTTGTTCCTGAGATTTCTCGAAGCACTATTCATCAGACTTTGATTGAAGAGTTGAAATTTCGGAAGGTGTGCGCAAGATGGGTCCCAAGAATGCTGACAGAAGATCACAAAAGGCAACGTGCTGAAACTTCCCGCCAATGTCTTCAACGCTATGCAGATGAAAAGGACAACCTTTTGGATTCAATAGTCACGGGTGATGAAACCTGAGCTTTCCACTTCACACCTGAGACCAAACAACAATCACGTGAGTGGAGGCATTCCGGTTCACCCAAGCCGTGAAAATTCAAGAGAACACAGTCTGCCGGTAAAGTCATGGCAACTGTGTTTTGGATCCAAAGGGGATATTGTTGGTCGACTTTATGGATCCTGGGACAACAATAAATGCCGACAGGTATTGTCAGACATTAAAAAAAACTCAGACGGGCAATTCAGAACCATAGAAGAGGAATGTTGAGCAAGGGCATAAGTTGAAAGAACACTTGGCAGGAAGGCGCTTCGGTGACGATGAAGTGAAAAATGAGGTCCATCACTTTTTCAAGAGCATGGCGGCAAGCTGGTATGACATGGGCATACAAAAACTGCCACAGCGTCTACAAAAATGCATCGACCGAAATGGCAATTATGTGGAAAAATAGACAAATGTTAAAGCTTCAAAACTATGTACCATTTGTTGTCAATAAAAGTTTCTTTATATTTTAAAAAAAATTGGAGATCTTACTTGTGGGATTACTTTGAGCTTTCATGCTACACTACTGTTTTCCTAAAATCAACCTTTTTTAAGCTTCAAATAGCCATTTAAATGGCTTCAGCTCTTTTTATTCAGCAATTTTCACCATTCAAAATGCCTTGCCTATCACAATTTTTAATTTATACGCTTGAAAATTTCATAGCAACTTCAAACATTAAGGAGCCAAAAACTGATGTACAATTATGAAAAAATATGTGTTGCATTCACATTGCTTTCTCTACCCACTCTTCTACAAACTATTCTTAAAAAAGCTTATTATTCTATCTACTTCTTGCCAAACAAGATAAACTTACATTTACACATTTCATTGTAGGTATAAGAAGAACAGTAGGATGAAGCGAGTCAGATTTTTAAAAAGCAGATCGCTATTAAATGGCTTTGAAATTTGTTACTCTGCATGACCACAAGAAAAAACGAACAGTGAGTTACCATTTGAAAAAAAGATGTAAGTAGGTATTTGAAACCAATAACAAATAACATCTAGGAAATATTTAATGCCACACAAAAGTTTATAAGAAACAAATTGTGTGTTTTAACGATATCTATGTTCTTTGTGCAGTAAGATTTTCTCTTCTTTTATGGCTTACCAATTACACAAGAACCTTGCTTATTCGGAGAGAGCTGAACTGGTTACAACAAAAATGTCAACCACTTTGAAATCACATTAAAATCCTCACCCTCGGCTGTTAGTCACATTATTAAGTTATTGTAGCAGCAGCTTCATGTTTTAACAGTGCAATTTTGCTGCTGTCATGAAGTTTGTTTTAATGTCCACTTTCTCTTTTCAACATTCCATGGATATGCTCTCAAACAGCACACAAATTTCACTGACCGGCTCAAGTCTATGTACCATTACCAAAGCAATCAGGAGACACCCCCTTAAAGAGATAATGAAAACTTCCAGACTCACTTGATCACATGATTTGATTTCCGAGTTTTATTTACACATTCTGGCATTCAAGCTGTGCATTAATGTAACATTACATACCTTAGTTTCTCCATTTCGATAATATCTTCTATTGGTATCTTCCAGTACACATTTGTAACCATCTCGAGCAAATCGCTTGAAGCCATAGCGACCTTTAAGGCGGCGTACAATATTTGCCTTTGTTTCAACACAAAGAACATCTTCATGAGTGGCAAATGCAGGAAATGAAATTGTGGGAATCAGTGAGGCATCCACTCCCTGGCAATATGCGTGTAATAATTAAAACATAAATTCTGTCAATACTTCAGGTGCTTTTAGTGAAAAGAATGTGAACTACATCCTAGCATAATACATTTTATACATTTACATAATCATTAATAGTGGCACTATGAAAAAATTGAAAATGCATGTTGAACTGCAATTAATTACGAGGGTGATTTGATAAGTTCTCGGAATCACCAAGACGGGTCAGTACTAGCGCAACGAGTTGTTCACGTAATATTCATGTAATATTCATTGGACTGTTGCTCTTGGAAGAAAGCTGTGGTGGTGACGTGACTCTGTTGTTGTTCCCGTATAGTGATTTGCGAAGATGGGAAAAAATCGAGATTCGAGCCGTGATTAAGTACTTCTTAAAGAAAGGTATGAAAGCAAAGGACATTCATGCTGACTTCCAGAATACACTGGGGGACTCTGCTCCTTCATATTCAACTGTTGCCAAGTGACAAATGAATTTAAATTTGGTCGGGAGAGCTTAGATGATGATCCGCGCAGTGGTCGGCCAATATGTGTCACTCCAGAAATTATTGCAAAAGTGCACAACATGGTCATGGAGGATCACTGACTGAAAGTGCGTGAAATTGCTCATGCTTGCCAGATGTCATCTGAAAGGGTATATCACATTTTAACTGAAGAATTAAACATAAAAAAATTATCTGCGACATGGTGCAGCGACTCTTGACGCTGGTTCAAAAATGCATGAGAATGGAAATATCGGAACAATGTTTGGCCCGTTTTAGGAGAAACGAACAAGATTTTTTGCGCTGGTTTGTGACCACAGATGAAACTTGGGTGCACTACTATACTCCAGAGACAAAACAACAGTCAAAGCAGTGGAAACATGCTGATTCTCCGCCACCAAAGAAAGCAAAGACAATTCATTCGGCTGGAAAGGTCATGGCATCAGTATTCTGGGATGTGAAGGGGATTCTGTTTGTAGATTATCTCCCCACTGGGCAAACAATTACTGCAGAATACTGTGCTAACCTCCTGGACAAATTGCAACAAAAGATACACAAAAAAGGCAAGGTTTAGCAAGGAAGAAAGTCATCTTCCATCAAGACAATGCGCGCCCGCACACATGTGCCATCGCCATGGCAAAATTACACGAACTAAGGTATGAATTGTTGCCACATCCACCTTATTCACCTGAATTGGCTCCATCAGACTTCCAACTCTTCCCACAACTGAAAATTTTTCATGGTGGATGAAGATTCACTTCAAATGAAGAATAGATAGCCGGAGTTGACAACTATTTTGCAGGCCTGGAGGAAGCTCATTTTTGAGATGGAATCAAGGCACTGGAACATCGTTGGAACCAAGTGCATTAATCTACAAGGAGACTACATTGAAAAATAAAAAAGGTTTCAGTGATGTAAGTACTTTTTTTCTATTCTGTTCCAATAACTTATCAAACCACCCTCGTATTATCTAGCACTATATAAACATCTTTCAGAATCTTTAATACAACAATATCTTTACCTTTGAGCTAGATTCTCTTGGCAACATTGTTTCAAATATACTACGATTTCTATTATGTGCATCTATGTCAACATAAATGACAGACCAGGATGCCCCTTTTTCACCAAACAAATTACAGCCATTTATTGCTTCCAATGCACTCTTAGCCATTCCTATTGAACTGAAAGAAAGTAGAAAAAAATAACAATATATTTATATTTTCAGTTAAGATGTCATTGTGTTGTAACTAACACCACTTTAAAAAAATATAAAAAAATAAAAAGCTAAGTTTTTGTCTTTATACAGATGTTTTGTGTTGCTAATTTCACATGGTTTGAACTTAGAAAAACTTTCCCACATTTCTTAAGCACTCAAGCAGGTGGCTGGCATGCATTATAATATCATCCCTTCCTACTGACTCTACCACCTTACAGCACACTCAACAAAACTGCACTAACTTGGTTGCTTCTCCTTATTGCCCCTTGTCCCATTTATATAGCTGCCTGCATGTGTTTTGGTATGTTCAGGCATTTATCCACCTAACTCTCTGTTTATATTTCCATAAGAATTGCCACTGATCCCTACAAGCCACTCTCACCATCAAGCCAGCAATTAGCAATAATTATTTTGACAATGTGGCAACCCTTTCATTACAATATAAACAAAATATTACTAACATTAAACAATTAAAACACAGATCAAAGTTATCAGATTTTCTTGGGTCTGTGAGTCTGTCAGTGAATACTGATTTATACAGGGCTTGTCTTGGCAACTACACGTGCGACTTATAGCAGGTATCAGGTTGAACGACCTCGCTCTGCAGTAGACTAGCTCATGTGCCTATTTGCAGTTCAGTGTAACCTTGTTTGCCAAGGTGTATAGTGGTAATGTTACGTGAAGCTGTCTGTTGATTGTGTGTAATGTCCATTCCAAACCAGAGTTCCCTCTGATGTAAACAGAAGCATGTGCTTTGGCTTGTCACGAACCCAAAAATATACTCTTACGCCAACGTAAATTGTTCCTTAATACATGTATTGTATTATGAAATATTAGAGCAGGAAAGGTGTAGAACTGCACATTTTATTGCGGTTATCATAAGAACTCATCGTTAAAGGTAATGGATATATACTAGCTGTTAAGAGATTACAAAATATGATTTTCGCCTGCTATTGCGCTAACGCTGAGAGCACCTTGCTTGTTAATACCAACCGTATGCACGACTGCCACTCTCTTACATACAAAAGAAATGCAGCAACGAATTCCCAGAGGTGCTATCTGAGTACCGAATAAACACTTTGCATAACACAGGATATATGATAAGCAAACAGTCATTCATAATACACTAACACACATATGCTCAGCTCAGGTCAAATCTTGTGATTTAGTCAGTTGGTATTTGAGCTCACATGGCAGAGGAAGGTGCATGTAGTGTGAATAAACTGTTCAAACACAGAAGCGGGAAACAGTTAAAAAGTGGCTAAACACAAACAATGCTTCATATATTCAACTCACTATTACAAAAATATCCGACACTTGCATTATTGCATATTGGGAAACTAATACCGGATTTTACAGGCGTTTCAGTGAGAAGTGTAACGAAAGCAAGCAGGGAATATAAACAGACATAATACAACATAGAACAGGATAAAATGTGGGAACTTGTTTTAAGTGCGACAGTGCTATGGAATTGTGGATAAGCTTGTCATTATTTTGGAGAGTAGTTCTGATTCTGATATGGCAGCTGAGTCATCTTCGGAGGATTCGGATTTGGGTGTTGCACTTTTGCCCAAGGATTGTGATTAATGTAAGTAAAATGTTCATTGCCACATACTTATAAAATCAATTCTAACATCAGGTTGCGTTTTGAACTATGATTCTCACGCAGGGCGCCTTTTTATAGATTAAATAGTGTTCAACAAGCATGTGGGAGGGGAAGAAGCAGCCATTAGGGGCAGGGATTGCGAACTACTTTCGCGCGGATAATACAAAGAGTTTGTTTTCAGTGAAAGGCACTCTGGTTTGGAATGGACAGTAGCTATCATGGTATATATTATACAGTGTCCTCATTTTACGCCAAGGCCACAACCGCCTTATATGCATATCAGTCGAGACAGCAATGACCTTGGTATTGTGCCACTGCACAGAGAGGCATAGGACATGTCAAGGGTACATTTATCAGTTATGAGCTGTCTCAGTTATTGCTTTGTCTTCATGTTGTGAAGCATTTCGACAGTACATGCGTTGCGTGTGATTTCCTTAGGAATGTTCTTCTTATTAGTCCATGGAAATGCCTGCCAACAAATTCACGCTTGAACAGCGTATTTTTATGTATGATACATATGTGAAAACTGAATCAGGTAGACAGATGTGTAGACAATTTCAGCAGCAATTTCCTAGTTATCCAGTTCCAGGTAAACACACTAAGATATTTGGTCAATAAATTTAGAACAACAGGATCGCTAAGCGCTAAAAAATCATGTTTATAGGAACAGTCCTCACACCATAGACGAACTTAAGGACAATATAAAAGCAGAAATTATGAACATTACGCAAGAGAAACTTATGTGTGTGCATGGTAATTTCATCCGACGATGTCAAGAGTGTCTTCATGCAAATGGACACTACTTTCAACAACACCTATATTCAGCTTTATTCACCATAATATTCATTTATAGAATTAGGCTTCATCAAATACAACATATAATATACAAAAAATCTGATGTGTTACATTCACATGACTTTCTCTACTCCTATACAAACTATTTTTACAAACGCTTATTCTCCATATGCTTCATGTTAATCGAGATATCGAGATGTCAATCTTATTGCTAATTTTCTTGTAGATGCAAGGGGAATTGGTAGGCTTTAAGCGATAGTCAAATGTTTTAAGAGCTGGTTGCTATGTGGAGTATTCCATTCTCTTTGCATGTCCAGGACATAAAAAAAAAATCTGATGTGTTACACTCACATGACTTTCTCTACTCTTGTACAAACTACTTTTACAAACGTCTATTCTCCATATCCTTCATGTTAATCGAGATATCGAGATGTCAATATTATTGCTAATTTTCTTGTAGATGCAAGGGGAATATGGTAGGTTTTAAGCGATAGTCAAATATTTAAGCGCTGGTTGCTATGTGGCGCATTCCATTCTCTTTGCATGTCCAGGACATAAAAAAATGAGTAACGAATTTGAGAAAAAGTATAAGTATTGGAAAATTTAAGGCAATAACAAGCAATATCTCGAAAACGGTTCACTCAACAAAAAAAATGTATACGACATAAATTGTGTATTGTAACGCGATCTACATTTTTTGTGCAGTAAAATTTTGTCTATCTCTTATGGTTTACTAGTTATGCAAAAGTCGTTCAGAATGAAGAACACTTTTGGAGACATTCCCAGAAAATTCGAGATATATATTTCATTTGTCATGAAAATACCTTAAACATATGATATTTTAATCAAAATCGTTAGAGCCATTTTTGAGAAAATTAAAATTTTCGAAAAATGTTCCATGTAAAGGGTAGTCTGGGGTGGGGGGATTTTCTTGAAAACCTTCGTGTCGCATCTCTGGAAGATACTGAACCTAAATACCAAGTTTGGTGTTTATCCGACTGTTCGTTTCTGAGTTATGTTGTTCACAGACACACAGACACACACACACACACACACACACACGGACATGTTTCCAAAAATGCTTTTTTTGGATTCAGGGAGTCTCAAAACATGTATTTCCGGTGAAATCTCGGTAATGAATTTTTGGGTCGAATGCAATACTTCCCCTACTTACTATACGTAGTAGAGAAAGTAATAAATAACAAATTGGAATTTGAGAAAAAGTATAAGTATTGGAAAATTTAAGGGAATAACAAGCAATATCTCGAAAATGGTTCACTCAACAAAAAAAATGTATATGACATAAGTTGTATATTTTAACGCGATCTACATTTTTTGTGTAGTAAAATTTTGTCTATCTCTTATGGTTTACCAGTTATGCAAAAGTTGTTCACAATGAAGAATACTTTTGGAGACATTCCCAGAAAATTCAAGATATACGTTTCATTTGTCATGAAAATGTCTTAAACATATGACATTTTAATCAAAATCGTTAGAGCCACTTTTGAGAAAATTAAAATTTTCGAAAAATGTTCCATGTAAAGGGCAATCTTGGGTGGGAGGATTTTCTTGAAAACCTTCGTGTCGCATCTCTGGAAGATACTGAACCTAAATACCAAGTTTGGTGTTTATCCGACTGTTCGTTTCTGAGTTATGCTGTTCACAGACACACACACACACACACACACACACACACACACACACACACACACACACACAGACATGTTTCCAAAAATACTTTTTTTGGATTCAGGGGGTCTCAAAACATGTATTTCTGGTGAAATCTCAGTATCAAATTTTTGGGTGGAATACAATACTTCCCCTACTTACTATACATAGTAGAGAAAGTAAAAATAGAAAATATATAACATTACAAGTATGCTATTTACAATGTTTGAATACTTACATGGAACACAATTTACAGATGCATGACTTGCACAGTTGTTGTTTGAGTTATTGATGTGTTCAAGGAACTCCTTTGTGCTGTAGAAGCATTGTGAGATTAAGAATTTCTTTACCATATGCTTGAACCGTTTACATTTAGGATTGTATTTTTTTGTGATTGCATTTGACTGATGTTTTTTAGAGGTTCTGTTATTTTCTATATGGATTTGATTATAATTACATGTAAAGTGTGAATTACACTTAATATTAAATAGGTGTAAATTGTTTTGTATAAAGCAGATTGTGTCCAGAATATATATACATGGTACTGTCAGTATTTCTAAGTCAATGAAGAAGGATCTACAATGTGTGGTCTTACTTACATTTACAATGGTTCTTATTATTTGTTTTTGTATGAGAAATATTTCTGTTAGTTCTGAGTTACAGCCACATAAGATTATGCCATACATAAGTATTGATTTTACATATGAATTATATACAACAAGTAAAGTTTTTATATTACATATGTTTCTTAATACTCTAATTGCATAAAGAGCCCTATTCATTCTACTTTTTGTGTTGGTGATATGTGATTTCTAATTTAGAGAGCTATTTATCAATATCCTTAAAAACTTAGTTTGCTCATTATACTGAACAGTACTATTGTTTACATTTATTATTGGTAAGGGTTCATTAGTGACATTGTTACAGATATTGAAATACATTCCAACCATTTTTTTAGCATTTAAAACTAGTTTATTATGTGCTAACCACACCATAAGAGTTTCAAATTAATTGTTAATCTGAGTTTGTAGTTCATGGAAATCTTTAACTGTAAATATCAAGTTTCTGTCATCGGCAAACAGAATGGTTTCATTATTTGGAAGGTTTGATGCTAGATCATTAATATATGCTAAGAATAAGATGGGGCCAAGGTTTGATCCTTGGGGAATTCCACAGTTTACGGTTTTGAGTGTCGATTTCAAGTTATTTATTACAACCATTTGGTTGCTGTCAGTAAGGTAAGACTTAAACCATTCATTGCATACTCCTCTTATTCCACAGTAATCTAGCTTTGTTAAAAGTATATTGTGGTCGACTAAATCAAAGCTTTACTGAGATCAATAGGTTAGTACTCATTACATGTATGTTATTAACACTCGGAGTAAATAACGCAGGAATTACTGAATGAAAAACCCTGCAGTGTAGTAGACTGTGTGTGGAGCATGCATGTGTGTGATCCGCAGCCTTGGCATAAAATGAAGGCCGTGTAGAACAGCCTTTGTTTATTGTGTTACATTTTTGTTCAAACAGTTACATGTGGATGTTAGCTTAAATTTATACAGAAATTCCCTTGTGTTGTCATTCCTAACAAGTCCTCAATAATTTATAGGTTGTTAGAAAAATGTCAACAGATTGGGTCCATGTAAGACAAAAAGAAACATGAACAGGTAACAGCTCTAAATTATGAAAAATTAGACAAGTCAAGGACTGATATGAAAAAAAATTCCATTTCACATTGCATATTCTTGTTGACAGAGTAATTGTGCTGCTCGATCTGCAGATCTAAGTCCATGTGATTATTATCTGTGGTGAATGCTTCAAGAAAACATTTATGTAACAAATCCCCATGCCCTCAATGAATCAGAAGACAGTATCTGATGAGCATTTTCCAATATTTCAGTTGGAGAAATTTACTGAGTTTTCAACAGGTGCCTGGCTTGTATAGATACAGAGGGGTATTATTTTTAATCCCTTTTATAATGAAAGCTAAGTATAACATGATATTTAATGAGTTGATGTACACTTTCAATTTCACTTATTTAAAGACTGGTCTCGAGAGCTGTTGCTCCCATCATCAGTCAAGAACCATTATGTAAGTGAAGTTGAAAGTGTACACTAACTCATTAAATATTATGATCACACTTTAGTGTAAAATCTTGGGAAATATTGCACAGTTTTTTCAGGCAGGAGCATTTGCTATCCTGAGCTGTGCTTAGGTCTTGAGAAAAGTCACCAAGGTAAACGAATTCTCATCCTTAGACAATCAAAGTGCTTTAAAAGCACTTTACTCAGACCAGGTAAAACCAAAACTGGTATGGGAATGCCTAAATGTCTTGTCATTTCGCAACAGGCTTAAAATACAGTGGGGGCCAGGGCATCAAGGCAATTATGGAAATGAAAAAGCTGATTAGCTACCTGATGTTGGCCCTGAAACCGTAGTTGGAATCAGTACACGTACTGCCAAAACCTTGGTACAAGCATGTATTAGGGAAAAACACCAACTTAGGTGGCAAACCTATCCTGAACAAAGACAAGCCAAGAAACTTGTCTTAGGTCCATGCAACACTCTTCCCTCATCTCCCTCTGAGACTGGACAGAAGAGGAACATGTAGTTGCATTGATTTCTGAACACGGTCACTTCAGGAAACATCTACGTAAAGTAGGGGTCTACAGACATAAACCCATTTGTAGAATATGCAAAGAGGATGAGCAAACTGCCTCACATATCCTCTTTGATTGCCTATTCCTGCTACGAAAGAGACTTACTCTTTCTATAACCAGGGAAGATCTAGGAAAGGATGCTGACACTGGAACCAAAATACTGCAACTTTTTCAGGGAACAGAGGTCGATAAAACTCCACTATCTATGAATCTATGAACACAGTTCACTGTATCTAATTTCTGCAATTCATCTTGATATATCCATTGTTTTTCATTGTTCCCATTATCAAGGAAAGAAACCCTGGGATGGTCTACTACTAAACTGTATTCACTCTTAGGTTGATCCATGGCAAAACAAACCCACGTGGTGCAACACGGTAGCAATGCGCCCAGGGAAGTAATCCCATGCTAATCTCTGAATTTTAAATTGAATTTATCCTTAAATAGTATAATATTCTATACAAATGCCTAAGGTTTTATTTAACATTGATTTATACCATAAAACAGAGCTACAAGTCCCATGATGCAATTCGTATGAGTCACCTGACATCCGGGGAGGCGCAGAATATTGTTTACAGCCAGAAGCCAGCAGTTGTGTTTAGTATCATGGAGGACGGAGAATTCGCTCTTGTGTTTTCATCGAATTATGTAAAGCATTGGCCGCGCAAACCATTTACTAATTGTGAAAAAACAATAGTGTTGAATCTCTATTATAAGTTATGTGAGGTATATCCAACACTTTCCGCGAAAGAAATGGTGAAATTAACTTCTGAGTTCACCGGTGTTTTGAGTACAAGTATAAACAGTGCTTGTGAAGAAAAATCTGAAACGGGAAAAGTGGTTACACCCAGAAAAAAACAAGAAAGCATATGAAATATGCAATGCAAGAATGTAGTGATTTTGAGAAGAATGTAATTTGCGTAACAGTGCGCAATTTCTTTTTTAAAATGAGCCACCAACAGTGAGTAAAGTGCCGCTTCCAGAGAATGAATAAATTAAGTTATCGTATACCTGTTACTTTATTTTTCGCTCATTTATTTTAGAATTAACTATTATTATATGTGCAAACGTTTATTTTGTTGCAACTATCAATCTTATCATCTTTAACCCTTAACAGAATCTGCTAGTCACTGTTTCAGTTGTCGAAATAAGGACTCTGTTCTTTTTCGCACTACGTGCCGCTTGTACTCGCCACATGGTCTGAAAGCGTGACAATATTTCTAGCGCGAATGGTGGAAGGATATAATATATTGGTGCACTGGTCACCTGGGGTTTGTTTTGACGCGGAACAACCTAAGAGTGAATACAGAGTACAATGAAAATATTCCTGCTACAACAGATGGCAATACAGGTGCACATGAAAAATACAACAGCCCTTCTTTGTTAATTCATCTTCTGCTTCACTTTGTTCAACAGAAAGGCTTTAGTTTATTTCATACACAACAGACTGTGGAGATGTTAGTAATTAGCCTAGTATAGAAAGAAAACAAGCAGAAATGTAAACCAACTACAAATAAAATACAATTTTTTGTACTAAGTATGCGCCAGGGTAGCGCAGTGTTTTCATTCCCAGCTCTAGTTCTGAGAGTCCAGGGTTCAATTATCGGCTCTGGCGTGGTGATTTTAAGTCAGCCCTATCCACACCTTCACCTCAGACTTGCTCATGTGAAGTATCCCCAAGGCCCAACGTGGTTAGGAGCTGTAGGTCCTCCCATTCCAATGTCATCCTCATCATCACCCTACCATCAGAGGTAACAGACTCCACCTTCTGGGTGCCTCTACCTCAGAAATGGGTCCAGCCATCACTTGGTGGAATGAGATAACCCCCAAAGATCATAAGCCATATATGGGGAGCTTTAGAGATAATGTATTAAATATTCAAAGTAAGCTAAATAAATAAATAATCTGTCAAAAAGACTATGAAAGCATGGTTTACAAAGTATACAATTTCTGCATAAATATCAATATGCATTTCACACGCAAACCTCTAGTTATGAAAACTTTCAGCGTCATGGTAACTTTATTCTATGCTATCTATAAATAGTGAAAAGGAAGCTCTTAAAAATTCCAAATGTGAGTTGTTACCTGGCATGTATTTCAGGAGTGCCATCATTATACTTGCTTCCACGTTCCCACATACCATAATCAGGTGTGCGATACGCTCTTTCCACGTAATATACAAGATTCTGGACAAAAGCTACCTCATCTTGTGTATAAATGATTTGTAGTCCAGATGAAATCATTTGAACCAGAAATAGCAGATATAATGAAACTGCATCAATCTGTAACAGTAAATACTTTTTTACACCAAATGTGACAAATTTCAAACATAAAGAATGTTTATAACATGTCATGCATTCGCCAGAAAGTGAGTGTAAAAGTGTGGCTCAAACATTTTATAAAGGTATTCAATTGCTTCCCTGTGTGAATTCCTTTCAATTAATTTTGATATAAAGAATGTTATTCTGTTTTACTTTCTCCACCACATACTGTTGCAATTCATCCAAGTATTTGATGTTGAGACCACACCAGAAATAAATTTTTGAGGTCCCCTAAAGCATTTTTTAAGTCTCTTTCCCCCTCTCGAAGATACTGAACTTAAATATCAAGCCTGGTATTTATCCCAGGTTTCGTTTTTGAGTTATGCTGTTCAGACACACATATGGAATGTTTTTCTAAAAATTCTTTTTTTGAATTCAGGGTGCCTCAAAACATGCATTTCCGGTGAAATCTCAATATCAAATTCTTGGGTGGAATGCATACCTTCTCTATATGCTCTGTATATGGTAGAGAAAGTAAATATGGATCCAATTATCATCTGAGATAGCAAAAAAGTAAAATTTTAACATAATCTTAAATAAGGAATTTAGGAGAATATTTGCAGAGTTAAAAATAAATGAGTACAACAGCTTAAAAGGCAAATGAATATTGGTGTCTTGGGTGAGATTTATGGTAAAGGTTGTTTGAACTCTCAATAACAAAAGGAATATTGTATTATTGGTATATTATTTGCATTGGTATTGTTATTGCATTAGATGTTTATGGCTTGGGTAGAGACATTGAAATCAAGACATAAACATTATGACACAATTTGCTTAGTACTTAAGTAGATCTTTTTGCAAATGTGGTTTAGGTCTATCGATAGCATCACCAAATGGGGAAGCACAGCTAGAAATTTGTAGGTACTCCACCAAGATCAAAATTTTCACAAGAGCTATGAAATACGAGGGCTGATCAACAAAGACTGAGACTGATTTTTTCCTGTAGCTTCCGTGATAGTTTCGTATCTGTAACATAAATATTTGAAAAGAGCGGGTTTTTATGTATAATGTTGGTAGGCAACAGCACTCTTGTATTGGTAGGTTGGTAGTAATGCTCTATTTTGTAGACCCTATGTGCATTTCGCATACTATACAGTAGAGGTGATGCGAGAGGAGCAGTACAGCGCAATCAAATTCTGTTTTCGTTTAAACCATACAGCCACCGAAACTTATGAAAAGCTGAAGCAAGCTTACAGTGAAGATGCACTACCTCATGCAACAGTGTTTAGGTGGTTCAAGGACTTCAAAGAAGGCCGACTTGTCAGTGTTAAGCAAGGTGGGCCTGGTGTTTCAGCTTCTGCTGTGACTGAAGTCAACATCAACACAGTTGCTGTGATTGTCCGAGAGGATCGGCGTATAACATTACGTAACCTCAGTGAAGTGTTAAGAATTTCATATGGCAGTGTGTTTACAATTATGCACGACCATCTCCATATGACCCGAGTTTGTGCTCGTTGGATGCCACGTCTGTTGACTTCCGAAAAAAAGGCTGTGCGAATGGAGACAAGCCGTGAGGTGCTGCGTCTCTTTGCTGATGGAGGGGATGCATTTTTTAAATTGATTATCACCGGTGATGAGTCATGGCTGCATCATTATGATCCTGAAGGAAAACAAGCCAGCACAGTGTGGAAATCGCTAGGTTCTCCAACACCAAAAAAGGCAAAAGTTGTTCCATCTGCAGGGAAAGTGATGGTGATCACATTTTTTGACTGTAATGGAATGATTTACCAGCATGCAGTTCCCCCTCACACTACTGTTACAGCAGCATACTACACATCAGTATTGGCTACACTGAGGAAACACATTGCAAAGAAACCATCAGAGCTTTCTCGGACTGGGTGGCGACTTCATCATGTCAATGCATGGCCTCACGTCGCAAATCAAGTCATGCAGTTTCTGGCTCAATTCAACATTATCTGTGTACCACATCCACCTTATAGCCCTGATCTTGCACCCTGTGACTTTTTTTTATTCCCATCACTAAAGGCAAAGCTTAGGGGTATTCGATTTGAGAACTCAGAAGCAGTGCTCAAGAAAAGTGAGGCAATTCTCAAGGACCTGACAAAGAATGGTCTGCAGCACGTGTTCAAGGACTGGCAGAGACGCAATAAAAAGTGCATTGAAGTAGGAGGGAACTACTTTGAAAAAGATCATGTAAACAGTGAATTGGAGTAATAAACATCTGTGAAAAAAAATCAGTCTCAGTCTTTGTTGATCAACCCTCGTATTTATATTCAATGTTTCTAGTACCAGTAGACTCTCAGGAAATATTAAATGTAATACATAGTTTAAAAAATAAATCCTACTTTCGTGTAGATGGAATTCCCAACCTTATTATTAAGAAATGTGCAAACAGTATAATTAAACCTCTTGTTAACATTTG
Organism: Deroplatys truncata; assembly: GCA_030765065.1. Taxonomy (NCBI): domain Eukaryota; kingdom Metazoa; phylum Arthropoda; class Insecta; order Mantodea; family Mantidae; genus Deroplatys; species Deroplatys truncata. The sequence continues at coordinate 310,553,903 of CM060975.1, read as the reverse complement.
TAATCTTTCCATCTCCTCAGGTGTCTACCCAGATGCATTTAAAATGGCAAAGTAATACCAGTCTTTAAAAAAGGGAGATAAAAGCAACATCGAAAACTACAGGCCTATATCACTTCTGCCTGTGCTTTCAAAAATTCTTGAAAGAATAATGTACAACAGACTTACTTTATTTTTAGAAACAAATGGTTATTTTTCCCCTTTCCAGTTTGGTTTTAGAAAGAACAAATCTATTAAGTAGGCTATATTTGGTTTCATTAAACAAGTCCTTGATGCAAAAGATAACAAAAAACACACTCTTGGACTTTTTATAGACCTCACTAAAGCTTTTGACTTAGTAAATCATGACATTTTACTAAACAAATTAGATTATTTGGAAATCAGAGGAATAGCAAAAGATTGGTTTGCATCCTACCTAAAAAATAGAATGCAAATTGTAGAAATTGATACAGTTCAATCAGAAACACTAAAAGTAAATCATGGAGTGCCGCAAGGTTCAATCCTTGGACCACTGTTGTCCCTTATTTTCATAAATGATCTTCCATTGAACATTCCAAAAGCACATACAATAATGTGTGTAGATGATGCAAACCTAGTCGTTAGCAGTGAAAGCTCCTTATACCTCCAGAATGTAGTAAATGAAACAAATAATAGCTTACAATGTTGACTAACAGAGAACAAACTTTTATTGAATGTAGAAAAAACAATATATTTGTATTTCCATAACCAATCCAAAAACAATAATTTAGACTTATATATAAACCAAACTCCCATAATTAAAGAATGCGTAACAAAATTCCTGGAACGAATTCTCATGGGAAACCCATATACTACAACTAAGTGTCAAACTGAACAAATTATGTTATGCTGTTCGTAAATTGGCTCCAAAGTAATACTAAAGATAGTGTATCACAGCTGCAATGAGTCCCAAATTAGCTATGGCATCCCCTTTTGGGGTTCCTCTCCAAAAGCAACACACATTCTCACAATCCAAAAAAGAATGTTAAAGGCAATTCTAAAGGTACCCATAAGAACGCCAAGTAGATACATATTCAATGAACTTAAAGTTTTGCCTATCCCATGCCTATATATTCTTGAAACCTTAAACTTCATTCATAATAATATAACTATATTTCAAAAGAACTCATCATAACTACAACACAACAAATCTCAATAACTTACATTTGGATAGCCACAGGTTTACATATAGCCTTAGCAAGTATTTCCCATCTGGGCATCTTAATGTATAACAAACTAGATACTTCAACAAAAACTTAAATAAAGAATCTTTTAAAGGTAAACTAAGAAAGCTACTTCTAAAAAGGCAATATTTACATACATAAAAGACTATTTAAATGAACCATGTTTTCCATAATCACATAATTAAAGTACATAGATTATTTAATTTTGTTATTCTGTGACATAGTATTTTTGTACAGAAACTAACATGTACTTATTTTAGTATTACTTGCTGCAATGTGAAACCAATTCCGATGTGTCCAAAAAACAATGCAAGTTGTTTCCCAAGGATGAAATAAATTAAATTATATAGAGTTTCCAATCTGGAAGATAGCGATATTATCAAAGAATGTTTTCATATGCAAAAGAAAAGTGAAATGGATCATGGTTATTAAAAATTCAGGAAGTTATGGAACAGTTAGGTATGGGAGATGCGTGGACAAATGCAGAATATCACATTACAGGCTTTTGGAAAGAAGTAGAATTAAGGCTAGAAGATACTGACAGACAAGATATTTTTGGCAGTACAAGAGAGAAAAACTCCTTGAGTATATATATAGGGAAATAAAAACAGTAAGGGAGAGGGAAAGTACATAGAGATATGTGATAAATTAGGACGAAAAGGATTTGCACGGGCAAGAACACGAGTTATAAACTTGAAAGGTATAAGGCATAATGAGGATATAGTAAAATGTGCAATGTGTGGGGAAGTGAACACGGATTTCCAGTGTTTATTATACTGCAATCAAACAAAACACTAAAAATGGAGGGAATAATTTTGGCAACAGAAATCGAAAAACTTGGATGGGGAAGTATTAATAAGGAAGATTCTGACTTGAGGCAGTATTTTTAACATTTAAATGATTTCAGTCTAATTATATAATATATAAATTCAATAACAGCCCACCTTAAAGCAATATGTGTATGTAACAATAAATAAAAAGTGTATATTACAGCAATTGTATATGTTTATATTATTGTATACATGTGTAATAATGTTATGTGAATGTATTACGTAATTTAATAATGTAGGAGCTGTGAGAATAACAGGTTAAAAGTTGCTAACAATGAGGTAACCTTGAGGCAATAATGAATTTGAAAGTTTAATAATGCTACTTGTGATTCTTGGAAGCAATAATGTAATTTTTGTGACAGTTTATAAAATAGCCAATCAACAACCAGAAAAAACTTTAGTTAAATGAAGGTATTCTATTGGACTAGGATTAGCCAATCAGAAACTAAAATGGAGCAAAATTTACAAATTCAGAAGTTAGTTGCCTGTAGACAGTGTTTCTAACTGGACGCGAGATGCGTCCTCGAGAAATTTAATACGTATTTTGTGTGAGACAAAAAATAGTTTACATGTTAAAAAGTGCAGAAATTAATAAAAAAATCTCACAGCTCTCTCTATATCAGTGAAGTGTTATTTAAATCGTATCAAGCATTAATAAAAGGAGTGAAGTAAAATTATAATCTGTGTAAGCCTACATTCTTCAGTTGCACCACTCCCTGCTAAGACATTCATGTCTCTAAAAAAATATAAATACTGACGCAGCCGAGGCAAACATAAATATATAATATTTAAAGAAACAGTCAAAAATTACAAAGTTAATATTTTTTTAAACATTTTGGGGCAAAGGCCCACGGAAAGTACATTTGGGGAGAAGGCTACTGGAAACTTTTTACCATACGTGTGGTTGCAACTACTTCAAGTTTGGCTCCCCAACAGTCGAACTATAATACACCTTCAAATTGGCTCCCAAAGCATGGGGCAAATAATAACAATATAATGAAACAAAATATTTTCAGACTATAAGGGGGATAAAAATATAAAAGCTAGGCTAACTAATTGGGTAAGGTCAAAGAGAAATGGTTAAGAATGAACTACAAGAAGATGGGGCTAAGGGCAGACAAAATACATGAATAATATAGACAAGCTGACAGTGGCTGATCAGTACATGGAAAACCAGGAATTGTGTGTATTGAGACTGCAGATTAGCATAGGCAAGCAACCAAGAATTAATTTATAGTATAAATAGCCTAATATTTTTCAAATACTATTATGTTATTAAAATGTATGTAATTAATTATGTAATTGTCAGTAATGAGAAATAAATATTCATTCATTCACAGTACTTAAGTACACTTCCTATTCTTATTATACACACCATTCAAAATTCAGTCACAAAATCTAATCCTGAACTTCAGTAATTTACGTGATAATATTGCAATAAATATGTTATGAGAATTCACTTATCTTTTAAAAATATAAATTCAAAAGGACATGTTTCATAATCTATCAATAGTATTGCCATCTACCCGAAGTAAATCAATTTTGTTGACAGAATAAATTCATGATATTTCAAAATTCATTAAGCAATCTCTATTCCTGAAAATAAATATTTTCTCACACAGATTAAATCTATGGGTCCATTTAAATGCTTTAATAATTTAACTTCTTGATTTATTACATGATTAAGCGACCAAAACTGATCTGCTATGCTGATTTATCAATTCGTTTGTATTTAGTATTTGTAAAATGCTTCTTTACTCTGGTTCCCAAATGATGTTTGGTCTTTCCAATGTAAATCTAAATCTGAATCTGAGACGGTAATTTGTATCATAAATTACTTTAATGTAAATAATTATTTACATATGAATATGTATTTTTATGTAACATTGATTTCAGAGATTTAATAATTGTAATTATTAATGGTAAATGATAATATTTGGCTCTGCTGAAACTGTTAACAATAACAATACTGCAATGAAGGGTTTGAGTTGTTTATCGTTACCGGGAACCAGGAAGTTACGTAATGTTTCGCGCCTTTTCAGTAAAAAAAGCTTCCAGAATATTCTATAAAAGTAATATGTATTAGTGGTTTTCATTGGATAGTAAAATAGACGCTAATGTTGGCGCGTTTTATTAGCCAATGGTAATTCATTTATAATCTTTAGGTGTATCTTAAGGCAAGTCTATAAATAAGCCAGGTCAAGGTAACGCGTCCCCCAGTGTGCAACAAGATTCTCAACACATTACACGTCAGCCCACCAGTTCTACAAAATTCTCCGTTCAGTTATTTCGTAAAGTTACGCGCAGCAGAAGTACGAGAAATCTTATAAAAGTATTATACATTAAATATATAAAGTTGAAGTACGTGAGTTAAAAGTGAGAAGTTATTACAAACAGTTTCAGTATGGCGAGTATCAAGATAAATTTGTGAAAGTGTTCGTGAACGTGTTCTGCAATAAAGATTATAAAACCAATTTCTTCATCAGTATCATTTATAGGCAAAAGATTCCTTTCCGCTTCACACCCTGCCAGAGTTAAATGTCTACCTAAATAGCTAGCCGGAAGACAATATACATAACCTTAAAACTAATTCATAAAAAAAAATTGCTACGTCAGAGGGAACTACGAGCCAGACCAACGAATGACGTCACACAAGATGGCTACACGCATGATGTAAACAACATTACGTGAGAAACATCCACAACGTGGTGCTCTAAAACATATATACAATTTGTGCTGTACCCCTTTCAAATTGGCGCCACCAACGTGGGGCGAAGTGACTAGGAAAGGAAGGCGAAGTGACTAGGAAAGGAAGGCGAAGTAACCAGGAATACAGCGGTGAAATGGTCTACAAGACGCAGATTCCAGAGACGAAAGAGACGATTGACTTCGATCGTAATTCCGAGATTACGATACAACAAGGAATTCAACTACAAAACAACAAGACGACGTAGATTCATCACTAAACAACGCAGAAGCGACATACAAACATTGGAGAATGGGGCAGAACGCTGGACATCAAAGCTACATCAACAGGCAGCATCACAAAGGTCAGGTGTTTGTAATTTTTTTTTAGAAAACAAAAACAATGGCTGCTAGTAATACAGAAGAAACAATGATGGAAGGGGATAGTGTAACAGTTAGCTGTAATTCAATACAGGTTACAAAAAAAAGCTTAAACAATGTAGTAGTTGAGGGAGGAAATGTTAGTAAACAAAGTAAGAATAGAATAACAGGATATATTACTGTTGATGCTGGTACGATGAAGGAAATGATGGAAATAATGGAATTGTTGAGAGATATTCGTAAACAAATAGATCGGAGAAGTGAGATAATAGAGCGATCATTCAATAAAATCAATGAAGATATTGGTAAGAGTATTGTAGATCAAGTAAGGGAAGATATGCAAAAGAGTCATAGGGAATTTAGTGAAGATATTATTAAGAGTGTAGAAAAAAAAGTAGATCAGAGTTTTGAGGAATTGAGAGAAGATATAAAAAGGGATCATAGGAAATCAATTGAAGATATTGGTAGGAGTAATGAGGTATTAGAGATAAAAGTAGATCAAAGCAGTGAAGAAATTGAAAAGAAAGTTACGAAGCTAGGTAGTAGTATGCCAGAAATAAGAGATGAAAATGAGGAAGTAATAGTAAGTGAAATATGTGAAGTTTCAAAGAAAATTTTAGACATGAACAGGGAAATAGATAACAAAGAAAGTGAGGTTAATACTAAAAGTGAGGTTAATGTAGAAGGCGCAGAGTTAGGAAGTCAAATGAGTAGTATTTCAAGTGAGATAAGAGAGATAAAAGAGGTTAGGAATGTAGATGTAAATGAGGTGCAACTTAATTTCAGAGGGGAAATATCAGTAATACAGAATGTGACAGTAATGCAAAGAAATAAATTGTACCAAGATGTTCAAAATGAAAACTCCAGTCCAGTACAGTGTAGTACAAATTTGTCAGAGTATTTTCAAATTAAAAAGATAGTAGAAGAATTGAAAATGAAAGTTGTTGAAAGATGTATCGTTCAGGAAGCTTTAGATGGTTTTCAAATGTTCTCAGGGAACGAAATTTCAAATGAATACAAGAGGTTATTCATAAACAAAAATTTGAAGGTTAGGTTACGGCTAAGAGTAATGTTTAGCCACACACAATTTGATCCAGGAGGGTAAATAACAAAGGTGATGTAAAGTAAATGCTGGATAGTTAAAGACAACTCGCAGAGAAATGTATTGGAACGTAAGAGGGTTAACTAAATATATATGACATTTGAAAAGAGAAATAAATTATAAAAAAAAAAGAAGAGAGAAATGTTTAAAAAAAAATAAATAAATAAATAAATTAAATTTTTAGTAACTGTAACAACATTTGAAAATTAAGAATGCAAAGATTGAAACTTAAGATGATATTAAATTAAAAGTACGTAAATACAATTCCAAGATTTAAAAATTAAGAATGCAAAGATTGAAACTTAATATGATATTAAATTAAAAGTACGTAAGTACAATTCAAAGAGTATTGTTAAAATAAAATTCAGAATAACAAAAATTCGTAAAAATAATTAAAAAAAAAAAAAAAAAAAACAAATATTTATGTAGCAAACAGAAAAGGTGAAACATTGTCAAGATTTAAGAGATGTAAATATATTTGTAAGATTCAAAATAACAAAAATGGTAAAAATAATTCAAAACAAATACTTAAGTAGCAAACAGAAAAGGTGAAACATTGTCTAGATTTAAGAGATGTAAATATATGTAAAGGGTAAATATTTTGGTAAATATGTATAGTAATTACAAGAAAATTCTTGAATTGATAAATTTTTGGTAACAATATGAGAAAGTAAACCATTTTTTTTTAACACTAGTTAAATAGTTTAGGGTATAGTATTTGCTATAAAAAAAAATTTTGTGATGTCAGATGAATATCTAAATTAATTAAACCAGAGCCAGTAAGTAGTGGCGAGATAAAACATATGTCGTGTGTTAAACGCGTGTGAAGTGTAAAGTGAAAGTGATAGCGTGTGTTACAAGATTTAGGAGACTAAAAACAAAATTATAAAATTTCTAAACAGGTTATAAATATTTATAATTATGTTTCTAGTGGGGCATATGAGACGGTAATTTGTATCATAAATTACTTTAATGTAAATAATTATTTACATATGAATATGTATTTTTATGTAACATTGATTTCAGAGATTTAATAATTGTAATTATTAATGGTAAATGATAATATTTGGCTCTGCTGAAACTGTTAACAATAACAATACTGCAATGAAGGGTTTGAGTTGTTTATCGTTACCGGGAACCAGGAAGTTACGTAATGTTTCGCGCCTTTTCAGTAAAAAAAGCTTCCAGAATATTCTATAAAAGTAATATGTATTAGTGGTTTTCATTGGATAGTAAAATAGACGCTAATGTTGGCGCGTTTTATTAGCCAATGGTAATTCATTTATAATCTTTAGGTGTATCTTAAGGCAAGTCTATAAATAAGCCAGGTCAAGGTAACACGTCCCCCAGTGTGCAACAAGATTCTCAACACATTACACGTCAGCCCACCAGTTCTACAAAATTCTCCGTTCAGTTAGTTCGTAAAGTTACGCGCAGCAGAAGTACGAGAAATCTTATAAAAGTATTATACATTAAATATATAAAGTTGAAGTACGTGAGTTAAAAGTGAGAAGTTATTACAAACAGTTTCAGTATGGCGAGTATCAAGATAAATTTGTGAAAGTGTTCGTGAACGTGTTCTGCAATAAAGATTATAAAACCAATTTCTTCATCAGTATCATTTATAGGCAAAAGATTCCTTTCCGCTTCACACCCTGCCAGAGTTAAATGTCTACCTAAATAGCTAGCCGGAAGACAATATACATAACCTTAAAACTAATTCATAAAAAAAAATTGCTACGTCAGAGGGAACTACGAGCCAGACCAACGAATGACGTCACACGAGATGGCTACACGCATGATGTAAACAACATTACGTGAGAAACATCCACAACGTGGTGCTCTAAAACATATATACAATTTGTGCTGTACCCCTTTCAAATCTAAACTTGGTCACAATCTAAACAGTTTAACTGATAAGACAGATTGTTTGATTTTTTTAATTTTTATCTTTTTTTAGAAAAACCTAGCAAATTTTTTATGTTGTATTTATTTTGTGGAACTAATATACTATGTTCTTTAAAAATTTAATTTTTTTTATTTTCCCAAGTATAAGTAAACTTTTTAGAAGTATAATCATCTTATATTTTTTAAGAGTAGAAACATCTCTAACACCTTTGTGATATTTAAATTTCTCAATGTGTTTTTCTGTAAAACCAATATTAAAACCATTAATTAAAATAGTGTTGAAATGTGTTTATATTCTCTATTAAATGCATCTTTATTAAGCGGTATATTTATCAACCTATACATTAAACTGTTAAAAACAGAAAATTTATGTGAAAAAAGGTTAAAACTCTTATTCTTTATGTAATTATTAGTACGAGTTGATTTTCTGTAAATGTCAAAATTCAATTTATTGTTATTTTTTAATATGTTTAAATCTAGCAAAGGGAGATAACAATCATTTTCAATTTCTAATGTAAACTTTATAGCTTCATCTTGTAAATTTTGAAGTTTTAAAGCATTATTTACATATTTTTCAGGAACAATAACAAAAATATCATTTGTGTATCTATACCAAGTTTTAAAAATTAAGGGGAATGCTTTAGTGAACTTGTATTTCAAAATAGTTCATGAAAAGATCAGCAGGAAAAGGTGAAAGTGGACTACCCATTGCTATGCCAGAAGTTTGTTGATAGAGCTTTTCATTAAAGTTGAAAAAAAATAATTTATTAATTCTTCGTTTAATTCTATACAACTTAATCATTTTTTCAAAAACATCAAACATGTTTCTCTAAGAATGCTTGAAAATAAAACAGTTACATCATAAACAAATTGATGTGTTACACTCACATGACTTTCTCTACTCTTGTACAAACTATTTAAACAAACGCTTATTCTCCATATGCTTCATGTTAATCGAGATGTTAATCTTATTGCTAATTTTCTTGTGGATGCAAGGGGAATATGGTAGACTTTAAGCGACAGTCAAATATTTTAAGAGCTGGTTGCTATGTGGAGTATTCCATTCTCTTTGCATGTCTAGTACATAAAAAAAATGAATAACAAATTCCCATTTGAGAAAAAGTATTGGAAAATTTAAGGGAATAACAAGCAATATCTCGAAAATGGTTCACTCAACAAAAAAAATGTATATGACATAAGTTGTATATTTTAGTGCAATCAACATGTTTGTGTAGTAAAATTTTGTCTATCTCTTATGGTTTACCAGTTATGCAAAAGTCGTTCACAATGAGGAATACTTTTGGAGACATTCCCAGAAAATTTGAGATATACATTTCATTTGTCTTGAAAATATCTTAAATGTGTGATATTTTAATCAAAATCATTAAGAGCTATTTTTGAGAAAATAAACATTTTCGAAAAATGTTCCATGTAAAGGGTAATCTGGGGTGGGGGGATTTTCTTGAAAACCTTCGTGTCACATCTCTGGAAGATACTGAACCTAAATACCAAGTTTGGTGTTTATCCGACTGTTCATTTCTGAGTTATGCTGTTCACAAACACACACACACACACACACAGACATGTTTCCAAAAATGCTTTTTTCGGATTCAAGGGGTCTCAAAACATATATTTCTGGTGAAATCTTGGTATCGAATTTTTGGGTGGAATACAATACTTCCCCTAGTTACTATACGTAGTAGAGAAAGTAAAAAACAAGTTTATCATTAGCAGATAATACTGTGCTGCTGATGTTTTCTACCAGCTCAAATGAGTTTTTAATTCTTAAACTCTGAAACTTATCAAAAGCATTGAATTTTTAATTAACTATTTAGCTAGATTATAAGTAGGTGAATTTATATAATTTAAATAGATCTCACTTTATTTCCAGGTTTATGAATTTTAGGAAGTGCATAAATTCTTGCCAAAAATGGATTACTCATTATTTCAACTTGTTTTTCTTTATTTGGCACAATTCTCACTTCATTATGAGTTTTATTAAAAGATAAAATGCATTATTTTAATAAGTCATTATTAATTCTTATGTAATCTTCACCTTGAAGTAAGAGTTCTACTTTGTTAATGTAATCAATTTTATCTATAACTGCAGTCCCAACATCAGCTTTTAAACTAATCGTTAATACAAGGTACATCCAGAAAGTAAGTTCCGTTTCAATTTCTCTCCGCTGCAGCGCTGCGATCGCAATTCTCACATGCGCGGTAGACACTCTGTATCAAGGAGAAGAAACGTGCGCCATTTTGAGATCGCTGTCAGCCACGTACGCTTTGTTGTGCTTGTTTACAATGTCGGTGTTGATTGAAAATCCTGCCGCTTGTGCAATCAGATGTGATTCATTTTCTGAATGCTAGGAAAGTGAAACCAATTGAAATTTATCGGCAAATTTGCGAAGTTTACGGACAAAATGCGATGAGTGATTCAATGGTGAGAAGATGGGTCCAACAGTTCAATGAAGGACGTAGTGAAGTGCATGATGAAGAATGAAGTGGGCGTCCATCTTTGGTTACAGAAGAACTGCTTCATGCGATTGATGACAAGATCCAGGAAAACCGCAAGTTTACAATTAGTGCTCTCGCTATGGAATTTCCCCAAATCTCACGATCACTAATTCATGAAATTGTTACCGAAAAACTGAAATTTCGTAAACTTTGCTCTCGTTGGGTACCAAAGATTCTTACTGAGCAACACAAAACAAACCGGATGGGTAGTGCACTTCAGTTTTTGACCCGTTATGATGAAGGCGGCGAAGAATTTCTGACACAGATAGTCACAGGAGATGAAACTTGGGTTTCTTACGACACCCCTGAAAGTAAGCGGCAATCAATGGAATGGAGGCACACTTCATCCCCAGCAAAGGTTAAGCCGAAACAAATCTTGACACCTCGAAAAATGATGTGCACAGTGTTCTGGGACTGGAAAGGCATCTTACTCATTGATTTCTTACCGTGTGGTCAAACAATCAAAGCAGATGTTTATTGCGAGACACTTAGGAAATTGCGCCGCGCAATACAGAATAAGCGCCGAGGATTGCTGTCAAAAGGTGTTATTTTTCTTCACGACAACGCACGACCACACACTGCAAATGTGGCACAAAACCTCCTACAGGGATTTGACTGGGACGTGTTTGACCATCCTCCGCACAGCCCTGACCTCGCTCCTAGCGACTTTCATCTGTTCTTACATCTCAAGTCTTTCCTTGGCGGTCAACACTTCAACAATGACGAAGAGCTGAAAGAAAATGTTTCCAACTGGTTGAAGACACAGGCGGCAAACTTCTATGAAGAAGGTATACAAAAACTTGTGCCACGCTATGACAAATGCCTGCAAAATTTCGGCAGTTATGTGGAAAAGTAGTTTAAGAGTTGTAGAATTTTGTGCAATAAATAATTTTTCTGTATCTGTACACAATTTAATTTTATTACCAAACGGAACTTACTTTCTGGACGTACCTCGTATAAAATTGAGTATTCCTTTTTTCATTCTGTGGCAGTGGTGGTGGAGGTCATGATGATGGGCAGCAGGCCTTAGTTTTGAAGCCCAATGATGATAATATCTACATCATAAAATGTGGAGATCTCACTGATGATTGCAGGTTTTTGTTGGTCATCTAGTGGAATTCTGATAGCATGAGTTAGCAATCCTGTATATTAACTTACTTAATATCGTGACATAGTGGCTATGGGCAAGGTTATTGGGAGGTCAGTGCCAAGTGGTCGAAGTAAACAACAATAACGACTGCTCACCAGCATAAACACTGGGCATGCTATCAGCAGATACCTAGAACATTTTGGAAGCTTCTCTCCTTCTCCCCCTCCCCCAGAAGTGTGTCAAAACAGTTCTAGAACATTAGAGGAAAGATTCCATTGACTATATAAGGCAGTGGTAAGCAAACAGTGGAAGAGAGTGGATGTGTGTGGAGGAAGCTCCTGGAGTGGGAGAAAAGAACGGCTCAAGAAACTATGAGAATTAGTATCGAAGAGTACATAGGAAGAATTGGAACTTTTAACAAGTTAAAATGGAAGGAATTCAAAACAAATAAAGGTGCAGAAGAGATGGTAAACATGTTTCTTCTCACATGTATAATAGGCATACTATTGGTAATTGGTGGAGTTGAAATCAATCCTGGGCGAAATGGGAATCGAAATGCCATGGATGAAATTTTGGCTAGTATAAAAGATATGGATGAGAAATTAGGAAATAAACTCAATGGAGTGGAAAAGGAACTAATAGATATCAAGGGAGAGATTAAAAATGAAATGCAAGATATAAGAAATGAGGTACAGAAAATCAAAAGAAGAGTAGAGCTGTTGGAAGAGAGACACCGCAGATTCAATCTAGTTATAACAGGAGTGAAAGAAAGGAATGGCGTATGGCCTGCAGAAGAGGTCAGAGAGATTATAGAAGGAAAGCTTGGAATGGTGCTACAGGGCTGGGAGATTAGGGAAGCATTCAGACTGGGGAGATCAAGAGGAGCCAGAATGATAGTTGCAAGATTTACGTCAGTGAAGTTTGTTTATGAAGTGTTAAAGAAAACAAAGCAAATAAAAGGAACAGACATTTTCATAAACAGAGATTTATTGGGGGAACAACGGGCCTTCATAAAGAATTTACGATTGTGGATCGATGGACGCATGGTGGCTGAATATGAAAGTGACATAAGGAGCAGGAAATGACTCAGTTAAATACATCCGGGACCAGAGAGAAGGAATTCAGATCGGAAGGAAGTACAAAGAGCGATCGGAGACTAGAGGAAAACGATGGACAGATGAAAGTTACGTCACTGGCACACGCGGCTGGTGGAAAGGAGATGAATGCGTTAGAGGGAAGACGTGGAGATGACATAACAAGAACGTCAGATCAGAGTGACGTAAGGGCAACAGCTGGCGAAGCAAGGAAAATTATTACGTTGATATTGTAATGAAAAGAAGCTAGAAACAGTGATGTGTATTGAATTTATTTAAAGGTGAGTCGGAATTGTTACACTAACATCACTTAAGTTTACTCACTTAACATGTTTCGGGAAACCAACGGAAACACCAACAACACGGGCCAGTCGAATTAACCTTCTGAGGATGGGAACAACGGTTTCCCGAAACATGTTAAGTGAGTAAACTTAAATGATGTTAGTGTAACAATTCCGACTCACCTTTAAATAAAAGGAAAATGATATCACCTAGGAGGGAGGAAGTTCGATCGGCATGTGACCTGGCCATGGGCTGGGCAGAGGCATGGTTGCAGAGTGACAGAATGGTGGGAGAAGAAAGCATTGTGTCGACACCCAATGGGAGTTTACTGGTTTTGGACAGAAACATAGCGGGACCGTCAAGGGATACAACATGAATAGAATTACAGAGTAGGAAAGTGTGGCATAGGTATAGAAATAGAACAGGCTCAGAGAGAAGGACGAAAATACGGAAGTAATAATAAAGGGGGATTTTGAAGTGAATGCTCTAGATATATTGAATGGTAAATACAGAGATGACTTGGAGGGAGAGTTTACCTTTGTTAATATGAACGAGCAAGTGTTATTATAGCCGATCAGCGTGGGGTACACAATAAGTAACTTTAAGGTATTAAACTTGTATCTAATAGTTGCCACTTCCCACTGGTAGTGGAGATTCAAAGACGATCAAAGGAAGTAAGGGAAGTGGGATGGGAATGGGTAAAAAACACTAAGCAGTATATTGAATTTAAATGAGGAACTGTTAGCGTAATGAAGGAAACTCAACACAAATGATTGTTAAATGGTATAAGCTTGGGTATGATTGGCAACAGAAGCCAGGGCTCAACGCTGATCATGCCAAAATGAATTGTAATAGCTCAATAAAGATAAAGAGTATATAAGTGAGCGCTCTTGCAGCAATCAAGTGGAGTCAAGTGACTGTTGGGTTACTTCAATCAGTCAGTGAGCAAGCAAATTTGTGATGACTGCTGTGACGCGTGCTACTGCAGAGTGGCAGGTTGTGGAAGTCTTGTGTTCGATTTCTGAGTGAAGTGAACCATCCGGCATCAAGAGGCTATGCCACAAAGGAAGTGAAGTAATGCAGAATTTAATTAGTTCACCTTAGTGAAGTGAACTCCCAGTGACGGTGAACTACATAAAAACGAAACAGCAATAGTTAGAACTGAGAAAAATGACAATTGAAAAACTGGACAGTCACACTATATGATGAATAACCCAATCCACAACACATTTTACCTTCCAAAATGTTAACAAAGATTGCCATGACAAGACAATTAAGTAGCAGTGTGGCTGCAGCATTAGTTTGGTACCAGCGTACACCGCTCCTCGTACCTGTAAGTGTGGATATTGCTCCTCAGTGTAAACTTCGGCTCCAGTAATTAGATGAAACTTGCAGTGGAGAGCATGTTTATTGCATTGGTTCTTCTTGAACAGCTCTATCCTAGATGCCTGTTTGACCCAGCACTCAAGTATTCCCCTCATACATTTCACAGCTGACTGACCAAGCTCATACGACTTCCCTCGATCGTCATCAATGCGTCTGAAAACAATATGAGCAAGCTTTTTAATTTAAAAAAAACCTGATGTGTTACACTCACATGACTTTCTCTACTCTTGTACAAACTATTTTTACAAACGCTTATTCTCCATATGCTTCGTGTTAATCGAGTGTTAATCTTATTGCTAATTTTCTTGTAGATGCAAGGGAAATTGGTAGGCTTTAAGCGATAGTCAAATATTTTAAGAGCTGGTTGCTATGTGGAGTATTCCATTGTCTTTGCATGTCCAGAACATATAAAAAATTAATAACGAATTCCCATTTGAGAAAAAGTATTGGAAAATTTAAGGGAATAACAAGCAATATCTCGAAAATGGTTCACTCAACAAACAAAATGTATATGACATAAATTGTGTATTTTAATGCGATCTGCATTTCTTATGTAGTAAAATTTTGTCTATCTCTTATGGTTTACCAGTTATGCAAAAGTTGTTCACAATAAATACTTTTGGAGACATTCCCAGAAAATTCGAGATATACATTTTATGTCATGAAAGTATCTTAAATATACGATATTTTAATCAAAATCGTTAGAGCCATTTTTGAGAAAATTAAAATTTTCGAAAAATGTTCTATGTATAGGGTAATATGGGGTGGGGAGATTTTCTTGAAAACCTTTGTGTCGTATCTCTGGAAGATACTGAACCTAAATATCAAGTTTGGTGTTTATCCGACTGTTCGTTTCTGAGTTATGCTGTTCACAGACACACACACGGACATGTTTCCAAAAATGCTTTTTTTTTTTTTTGGATTCAGGTGGTCTCAAAACATATACTTCCGGTGAAATCTTGGTATCAAATTTTTGGGTGGAATGCAATACTTCCCCTACTTACCATACATAGTAGAGAAAGTAATAGTGATAGTCAAATGTTTTAGAACTGGATGCTGTATTATGGCCTTAAAATTCCATACTGTCTCCATGCAACAGCAAGAAAATTGAATATGGACAGCACTTGTAAAGAATGACAAACTATTGCACAATTCAAACCATTAATAGCAGATATCTTGGAAATGGCTTATGCACAAAAAAAAATTATATGAAATACATTGTGTGTTTTAAAGAAACATGCCAGTATGATATTATATTTTCAGTCATCTGATTTTAATTTTCCAACCTTGTCCTACACATGGCTTGTGCGGAAGAACAATTAATTCCATTAACTGACCTAACAGTGGCTAAACTATAAGCTCAGGGCTTATAGTATTTACAATATGTTGCCATTGAGGTATGCCATCTCAAAACAATTTGAGATCTCTTTGTAGGTAAAATGCAAGTCAGTTGGGGAATTTAATGTTGTACTGGCATGTTGCCATAGTACCTCAGTTCCTTAGAGCAACCGGATGGAAACCAAAAGATCCATGGTTCAAATCCCAGCTATGGCATTGCATTTTTCAGTCATCTGATTCTACCTTTTCAAGGATTCACTAAATAATGATAAGAGGAAAAATCCAAGAATTCCTAATACTCATCTTATCAATTAACACTTCACATATTCTGTAAGTCATTCATGTACACAAACAGAAGTAAAATAAGTCTTTTGATGAAACTTTTTTAGTCTGAAGTTAATAACAGCAAAAGGGAAGAATCAAACAACAAATTGACTATTTTCATGACACTTAACTTCATTACTTGTTGAATAACTAAGATATGTTTTGAGGGTCAATGCCAGCATCTTCAGTTCTAAGCTGACTGGAGGGAAAAACCTTAGTCGCTTCTGTCTGTGATGAATCTGCTGAGCTCACATTATAATATTCAATTACTGCTGAAGAAGAGGGCAATGGTCCTCCAATCATATTTTAAGACTCTGTTTCACAGTTTAAGCTTAAACTTCAAATCGGGCTTAAGCTACAGTGAGTTTTACAGTGTAGAGCTCAAGCAATAAGCTGAGCTTATACATGGCATGGCTTAAACCATACTGAACTATGGTTTAAGCCCAGGAGTCACTGTATTAACTGAAGAAGATACTGGTAGGGACCTAGGTTTTTCATATTTGCGATAACACCAACTTTTTAAAAATATTCGGGAAACAGTTAACTATACACAATGTTAACAATTTGAAAATTAGACAGATTTATTTCGCAAAACAAAACAAAATGAGACAACACAAATATCAATTTTATATGCATAATAATGAGAATTCACGGTGTTCGCCTGGAGACTTGTCGCTAGAGTTGGCAACACTGCATCACAATCTTACAATTAAGTTGTTCTCCCACTCCACCACCTCAACTCATCACATGCATCATTCTGCTTAAGAAGCTGGTCAGTAATGGTCTTGCTAAGCATTGTTGTTTTCTCTCTGTGTTCTATTACGTTTAGTATTATGCCCAAGGTGAGCATTGGTGCAAAAGAAAGGGCTCTCGAATTTAAAACTGACAGATTATACGCACAATTCAAAAACCATAATATATCAATACCGTAAATGTATGATATCTTGGTATAGAAAAGATACATACACTAAGCATGTGCAAAGTGAGAAACACCAGCAACTAAAGAGGTCATCTACAGCCAGTACATTCTCTTTATCATAAGAGGCAACACAATATTGTACATGTAATTTTGCTGCAAACAAAAGAGCTATTGCAAGGGATAATTTTGCCAAGAGGACTACGGAATCTTTTCTTAAAGCGAATAAACCACTAGAGAAATTGGAGCACCCTACTATTAAAGAATGGATGAATACATTCATTGAAGGTATGCTGAACAGATTGCTGCCAAAATTATATTATTATTATTATTATTATTATTATTATTATTATTATTATTATTATTATTATTATTATTATTATTATTATTATTATTTGTCACTTCAGAAATGCAACTTTATAAAATTAATTCCCAACATCGTTTTACTTTCTCTACTACGTATAGTAAGTAGGGGAAGTATTGTATTCCACCCAAAAATTTCATACTGAGATTTCACTGGAAATACATGTTTTGAGACCCCCTGAATCCAAAAAAAACATTTTTGGAAACATGTCCGTGTGTGTGTCTGTGAATAGCATAACTCAGAAACGAACAGTTGGATAAACACCAAACCTGGTATTTAGATTAAGTATCTTCCAGAGATGTGACACGAAGGTTTTCAAGAAAATTCCCCCTGCCCCAGATTACCGTTTACATGGAACATTTTTCGAAAATTTTAATTTTCTCAAAAATGGCTCTAACGATTTTGATTCAAATATCATATGTTTAATATATTTTCATGACAAATAAAATGTATATCTTGAATGTCTCCAAAAGTATTCTTCATTGTGAACAACTTTTGCATAAATGGTAAACCATAAGAGATAGACAAAATTTTACTATACAAAAAATGTAGATCGCGTTAAAATACACAATTTATGTCATACATGTTTTTTTGTTGAGTGAACCATTTTCGAGATATTGCTTGTTACTTTTTTATGTCCTGGACATACAAAGAGAATGGAATGCGCCACATAGCAACCAGCTCTTAAAAGATTTGACTGTCGGTTAAATACTACCATATTCCCCTTGCACCTACAAGAAAATTAGCAATAAGATTAACATCTCGATTAACATGAAGCATATGGAGAATAAGCGTTTGTAAAAATAGTTTGTACAAGAGTAGAGAAAGTCATGTGAGTGTAATACATCATATTTTTTTAACAGGGCTTAAATTTGCCACGTTAAGATTGTTAAGAGAGTATGTTCCACTGCTGAGAAGTGAAAGAGATCAACAAGTTAAAGAAGCAGTCTGTGACCGAAAGTTATGTTACTATGTAATGAAACAACAAATCCGTTGGGTCAATGTGTATTTGTCACGTTATTTCGCCCTCTTGAATAAAAAATGCAGGAGTTGTATGTTGCTGATGTACATATTCTGGAAGCAGCTGATGCAAAATCATGCAGCAGGGCAATACTTAATTCTGTACAGAAGTACTTTATTAACTATAACAATAACTTGGGACTGGTAAGGAACAGTGCAAATTGCATGACAAAGTGCTTCAGTTCCCTGACTGTCTTCCTCGGAGAGGATGCAGTTACATTCAGTGTTGTGCACACCGGCTAAATTTGGTGGGATGTATATTCACAAAAGGAGTGACAAAACTTAATGCAGTGGTAGCTAAGGCTAAAGCTGTGTTTCTCAATAAGAGAAAGAGAAAACACCTGTATGTTTGATTTCTCAAAGAAAAGTATCCGTCTGAGAAACCTATAGTTTTCAGTACCACTGCTGACAAGATGAAATACTAGGTTCGAGGCTGTTTTCTATGTTGAGAAGCATCTTCATGATATAACTGAATTCGTGCAGTTAGAAGATCTGGATTCTGTCAGCAATGCTGGTATCGATTTCATTAAATCACTGATGAATGATGAAGTATAATTTCAGCAGAGGTATCATTCATCAAGGAACATGCCAATGATTTAGTGGAACACATCACTGAACTAGAAGGATCTTCATAGCCAGCAAGTCCTACACTTCATGGAGAACTCAGGAAAATATTGAAAAATTTCAAAGTAGCAAAAGAAGGGAATTTTTATAGTGAAACAGAATAGAAGCTAAATTCATCAGAAGTGCAGATGTTCAAGGAGATGTTAGATAAGCTGTGAAAAATACTGCAGCATTAGCATTTGCAAAATTACAGTTACTGATGTTTAAAGACCCGCTAATAAGTTGTATTCAGCACTTGAAGAGTTTAGTCCAGTATTCACCATTAACAGTGATGTCGATTTAGCACTAGTGTAAAAAAAAAAGTCTATTCCGTTCTTTAAACATGAGAATGATTCAGTGATCACAAAAGAGTACAGTGAACTTCAAGAGAAAACCACTCAAATTATGTTGCGAGATGGAAAAATAAATATTAAGTAGTTTGCTTGACAGTCATTCTGAGATTACTGACAGAGCTCTCCAGTCAGTGTGGTAACCATGTGAACGTTTCTTTTCTTGCTACTCAGCAGTTTTGAGTGACTTGCATTGCAACAGGAAAGTGACAATGTTCTCCTTTGCCACTTAGAAAAAAGAATATTATGTATTTTTCTTTCATATTATGCCTTCTTCAGTGAAAATTTAATGACAAAAATGTGTATTTTTTTAAATAAAACTCCATATTGTTCAATAATTTATTTACATGAAAAACTACCTTTAAAATCCCAAAATATGATAATAAAAATCTGATGTGTTACACTCACATGACTTTCTCTACTCTTGTACAACGCTTGTTCTCCATATGCTTCATGTTAATCGAGATGTTAATCTTATTGCTAATTTTCTTGTAGATGCAAGGGGAATTGGTGGGGCTTTAAGCGATAGTCAAATATTTTAAGAGCTGGTTGCTATGTGGAGTATTTCATTCTCTTTGCATTACCAGGACAAAAAAGAATGAATAATGAATTCCCATTTGAGAAAAAGTATAAGTATTGGAAAATTTAAGGGAATAACAAGCAATATCTCGAAAATGGTTCACTCAACAGAAAAAAATGTATATGACATAAATTGTGTATTTTAACGTGATATACATTTTTTGTGTAGTAAAATTTTGTCTATCTCTTATGGTTTACTAGTTATGCAAAAGTCATTCACAATGAAAAAGACTTTTGGAGACATTCCCGAAAATTCGAGATATACAATTCATTTACCATAAAAATGTCTTAAACTTATGGTATTTTATTCAAAATTGTTAGAGCCATTTTTGAGAAAATTAAAATTTTCAAAAACTGTTCCATGTAAAGGGTAATCTGGGGTGGGGGGATTTTCTTGAAAACCTTTGTGTCGCATCTCTGGAAGATACTGAACCTAAATACCAAGTTTGGTGTTTATCCGACTGTTCGTTTCTGAGTTATGCTGTTCACAGACACACACACATGGACATGTTTCCAAAAATGCTTTATATACACTCGGTGCACCTCAAAACATGTATTTCCTGTGAAATCTCGGTATCGAATTTTTGGGTGGAATGCAATACTTCCCCTACTTACTATACATAGTAGAGAAAGTAAAAATTAGTAAAATAATGTGAAATTATGAAAAAATAACGAGAAATTCTTAAAAAATAACCCCAATTTCCAGTAAAAAATAAAATGAAAAATGTAGGTCCCTAGAAATGGGTGATGAGGAAATGCAAATTATATTAACCCTTATGCACTACAGAAGATAATCTAGAATGTTTAAAATGCATCCAAATCATTTTCACATATGGAATGACCAAGAATTCCATGAGAGATTTTGATTAACTAAACCGTCAGCAATGATGGTACCAGAAATTATTGATGATGCAATTAAACATAAAACCAACTGATAAGAAGCAAAACTTAATATGGTATGCCCTTAATTTTGAATTTATAGTTCATATTTTTATTGTATATATTATCACACTCATTGCCGTCATATCTACATATACTGTATTGCTGTACATTTTAGTAACAAAGCCCTCTCATCAGAAACAATGCTTCTCTTAGCATTGAGGTTATATGCAAGTGAAAGCATGCTAATTGCAGCTGGACATTTTTCTGACATCTCAAAATTTACAGCACGCACAGCTATCAGAATCGTTTGACGCCATTCTAATCCACTCTTCGTATGGCAATTTTTCTCCACGTTTGGTTTTTCTTCTCCATGGTAATTTGTGTCATTATTTGCAATCTACTACATGCTTATACTGCTTCACAGTTTCTGCGAGAACTGGCTTTTTGAGAAGTAAAATTCTACATTTCGACTCTGATTTTTTGGTCATTTTAACTTTATGCTGTCAGATAACCTACAAAAACTTATTTTAAGAACAGCATTGCCATAAACAAACAATGTGAATTCACTCAATGCGTATGCGCAAGCGTTACCAACTTCATTGTTCCATGGAGTTGTTAAGCTCAGTAAAACCAAACCCGGTTGGCCTACTGTGAAATTTGCAAAGCTTAAGCCTTCCTTCAGCAGAGTTTGTAGCTTAATAAAGCTTCAGCTTAAGCTTAGACTGTGAAACTGGCCCTTGATGTTCAAAGACATGAAAATAAAGTCAATTTCCTTTCTGAGTAAGCTTCATGTTTTTACCTGTATGCCTGATATAGACTCCATATAGCCGCTGCACAATATATGCTTTCCCGAACACTGGCAATTTCTTCATCAGTGGAGAAGACTGGGAACATGCCAGTAATAGGACTCTGGTACCTCAGGAGCTGCCTCTTCACTGAAGAAAAAGTTTTATTACTTCGATTTACATAGGTAACGGAAAATATTTTGTGGACTGAATCTAAGCTGCTTGCTTAAGAAAGCAGTGACAATCATATTTTACTGTGGATGTACATATAATTAAAGCACAAAATAATTTCTTACCTAGCCCATAGTAAAGATCAAGTTGACGAACGGTATCTTCATAGTTTGAGATCTTTAAGTTTGGATCAATTTCTATTTCACAAAGGCTTCCATGGCGTACTATAGTCCTAAAACATGACAAACATTTAGATTTATTGTCTTTTATCTTTATACCTTGTACTTTCAAACTACATTATTATTTGTTTTCTTAACACTAATAATTTTAAAGTCCAACAAGCTAAATCACACTGTTAAACTTCATGAGCATATTTAGCTCTTCCCCCCTCCCCCCTGCATTTTTTAATAATCAAAATGCTCTGTGTGACACAGTTTTTAATTTAAATACTTGATACCTCATTTAATAACAAGAATTTAAAAATTCTTATGCAATTATTAAAGAAATATTCATTAGTTAATTTCAAATTAAAAAATTTACATAACTCAAGATGGTAAATTCGAAAAATTCCATAACACATATACAAAACAATTTTTTTCTGGTTCGCTTAATTAAAATTAATCAAAACCTACACAGAACTTCTTTTTATAGATGTTTTAAGTTCAAAATACAATTTTAGCACAGATATAAGAAACCATTTGGCACAAGGAGCATCTTGTATTTAATATAAAATACCATTAATCATAAATTTAAAATATATCCTAAAAATGGTTGACATACCTTATGAAAATGTTGTATGTTCCATTTTTTTTTTATGCATATGTGATAAAAATTTGAAATTAATCAAAAGAAAATTGTAGACTTTTAGTTTGCACAAATAGCCTAAACTAGTTCTCTTACTCTTTGACACAATACTTATACCCAGAAAGGATACTCCTAATAATGTTCATATTGTGTAATTAATAGACATTGCAAACATGCTCTTGACATATAACAACAAATCATCTCTTTAACTAATTACCTTCATCTTTGTAGGACTTACACCCCCAAGGACTTACAAGACAATGCCTTGGATCAGTAGTCTGTTGAGGAGCAAGCAAACTCTGGATCATAGCATATCTAGGATGTGTGATCAGCCCAATGTCTTGTGTCAGTAGTCTGTCGAGGAGCAAGCTAACTCTGAATCATAGCATATCCAGGATGGGTGATCAGCCCAATGTCTTGTGTCAGTAGCCTGTTGAGGAGCAAGCTAACTCTGAATCATAGCATATCTAGGATGTGTGATCAGCCCAATGTCTTGTGTCAGTAGTCTGTCAAGGAGCAAGCTAACTCTGGATCATAGCATATCCAGGATGTGTGATCAGCCCAATGTCTTGGGTCAGTAGCCTGTCGAGGAGCAATGAACCTCTGGATCATAGCATATCCAGGATGGGTGATCAGTCCAATGTCTTGTGTCAGCAGTCTGTCGAGGAGCAAGGAACCTCTGGATCATAGCATATCCAGGATGGGTGATCAGCCCAATGTCTTGGGTCAGTAGCCTGTCGAGGAGCAATGTACCTCTGGATCATAGCATATCCAGGATGGGTGATCAGTCCAATGTCTTGTGTCAGTAGTCTGTCGAGGAGCAAGCAAACTCTGGATCATAGCATATCCAGGATGGGTGATCAGTCCAATGTCTTGTGTCAGTAGTCTGTCGAGGAGCAAGCAAACTCTGGATCATAGCATATCCAGGATGGGTGATCAGTCCAATGTCTTGTGTCAGTAGTCTGTCGAGGAGCAAGCTAACTCTGAATCATAGCATATTCAGGATGAGTGATCAGCCCAATGTCTTGTGTCAGTAGCCTGTCGTGGAGCAAGCAAACTCTGGATCATAGCATATCCAGGATGTGTGATCAGCCCAATGCCTTGTGTCAGTAGTCTGTCGAGGAGCAAGCTAACTCTGAATCATAGCATATCCAGGATGTGTGATCAGTCCAATGTCTTGTGTCAGTAGCCTGTCGAGGAGCAAGCTAACTCTGAATCATAGCATATCCAGGATGTGTGATCAGCCCAATGTCTTGGGTCAGTAGCCTGTCGAGGAGCAAGCAAACTCTGGATCATAGCATATCCAGGATGGGTGATCAGTCCAATGTCTTGTGTCAGCAGTCTGTCGAGGAGCAAGGAACCTCTGGATCATAGCATATCCAGGATGGGTGATCAGTCCAATGTCTTGTGTCAGTAGTCTGTCGAGGAGCAAGCAAACTCTGGATCATAGCATATCCAGGATGGGTGATCAGTCCAATGTCTTGTGTCAGTAGTCTGTCGAGGAGCAAGCTAACTCTGAATCATAGCATATTCAGGATGAGTGATCAGCCCAATGTCTTGTGTCAGTAGCCTGTCGAGGAGCAAGCAAACTCTGGATCATAGCATATACATGATGGGTGATCAGTCCAATGTATTGTGTCAGTAGCCTGTCGAGGAGCAAGTAAACTCTGGATCACAGCATATCCAGGATGAGTGATCAGCCCAATGTCTTGGGTCAGTAGCCGTTAAGGAGCGAGCAAACTCTGTGATGTGTGATCAGTCCAATGTCTTGGGTCAGAAGCCTGTCAAGAAGCAAGCAAACTCTGGATCATAGCATATCCATGATGGGTGATTAGCCCAATGTCTTGTGTCAGTAGCCTGTCAAGAAGCAAGCAAACTCTGGATCATAGCATATCCAGAATGTGTGATCAGTCCAATGTCTTGGGTCAGTAGCCTGTCAAGAAGCAAGCAAACTCTGGATCATAGCATATCCAGAATGTGTGATTAGCCAATGTCTTGTGTCAGTAGCCTGTCAAGAAGCAAGCAAACTCTGGATCATAGCATATCCAGAATGTGTGATCAGTCCAATGTCTTGTGTCAGTAGCCTGTCAAGAAGCAAGCAAACTCTGGATCATAGCATATCCAGAATGTGTGATCAGTCCAATGTCTTGGGTCAGTAGCCTGTCAAGAAGCAAGCAAACTCTGGATCATAGCATATCCAGGATGGGTGATCAGCCCAATGTCTTGTGTCAGTAGCCTGTCAAGAAGCAAGCAAACTCTGGATCATAGCATATCCAGAATGTGTGATCAGTCCAATGTCTTGGGTCAGTAGCCTGTCAAGAAGCAAGCAAACTCTGGATCATAGCATATCCAGAATGTGTGATCAGTCCAATGTCTTGGGTCAGTAACCTGTCAAGAAGCAAGCAAACTCTGGATCATAGCATATCCAGAATGTGTGATCAGTCCAATGTCTTGGGTCAGTAGCCTGTCAAGAAGCAAGCAAACTCTGGATCATAGCATATCCAGAATGTGTGATTAGCCCAATGTCTTGTGTCAGTAGCCTGTCAAGAAGCAAGCAAACTCTGGATCATAGCATATCCAGAATGTGTGATCAGTCCAATGTCTTGGGTCAGTAGCCTGTCAAGAAGCAAGCAAACTCTGGATCATAGCATATGCAGAATGTGTGATTAGCCCAATGTCTTGTGTCAGTAGCCTGTCAAGATTTTGCAGATTTTACTGCAGGCTTCCTGACATGCTTGGCAAACAAACAAGTCGAATGTCAAGATCATGTACATTCTTCACTTGACAAAAACTCACCTTGGTGATGCCATTGTTTCTTTCCTCCTAATATGAATTGTCTGTGGGGCAGTTATTAACTACCCATATTCAGCATAATCTGTAAATTAATACCAGGATTATTAAACATTTCCAATAGAGATCTAAATAAAATTCCCTCTTTTATGTGTCAAGAGTATTATATTAATGATAATGCCCTCAAGTTAAGGGGGTTGTCCAAGGGCATAATCATTAATAATTTCCAAGGTGCATATAGCAATTTATGATGCACTAACTAAGCTATTATTGAATAAATAAATAAATAAATAAATAAATAAATAAATAAATAAATAAATAAATAATTTAGAGAAAAGCTGTAAATTAAAAATTTGATTTCAGAGTTTCATTTTTTCCTATGCAACAGTATCTAAAGACTGCATTTAACACAGAAAAATCATTCATTTTGAACATAATGGAGGAATTTGGTAAAATTGTAATTAAAGCTAAAGAAGCTACAAATCAGCTACTGTCAGTGACACTTGTATTATAAGGAATATACTAGTTTTGAAAGCTGGTTGAGAGGAAATTCTGTGAATTAATGAAACAGTACTTCTGGCTTATTTTGGGCCAGCGAATCTGGCAAAAATATTTTCTCCTAACCCACTCTGGGCCAAGTATTACAACAAACTTCAGCAATTCGCTAGTGAAAGCAGGAGCAAGTATGGCAGTTTTAAAGCATCATGGAGGAATAGAAGAGTATGTCTATTGGTGAAGGATTTAGAAGACACCATTGCATTGAATAATGGCATTTCCAGGATGTTGGCTGGAATCCCTTCTACATTATTTCTATTAATGATAGACAAGGATTATCTGTCTGTAACTTATCTTATATCTAAGGAATAAATATTCAATAACAAAATAATGTAGCATAAATAACATTAACATAACAGCATCATAACAATGCCCTCCTTCAAGATAAGTTTCAGAATAAAAACACATGATGTGTAACACTCACATGATTTCACTAACCATTGCAAATTCACATACATACATATTATACAGGGAGAGCCAAAAGACTATGAACCGGCTACACTGTGTTTTTCCTGTCCGCATCCTCGGTGCTCGTTGCCGTCTGCCACTATCATAGAAAAGTACGGATGAAACCACACATTTTAGAACTACTTTTAAAGGCTTTACTTAACTTTATAAAAGTGTGTTTGAGGACAGAATTATTAGTAGAGATTTGTGGCCCCCTCAGTCTCCCGACCTAACCCCCTGCGATTTCTATCTCTGGGGTAACTTAAAACAAAGTGTACAAGACAAACCCACACACCCTGGAAGAATTAAAACAAAATATCCACCAGGAAATTACCACCATTTCTCAACGTGAACTATGGCGAGTGATGGATAGTTTCCTAAAGAGATACCAAAAATGTATGGATGACAGCGGCCAGTTTCAGCATTTCCTTTCATAAAGTTAGTAAGTAAAGCTTTTAATAGTAGTTTTAAAAATGTTGTATAGTTTCATCCATGCCTTTCTATGATAGCGGCAGATGGCAACGAGCGCTGAGGACACGGACAGGAAAAACACTGCGTAGCCGGTTTGTAGTTTATTGCCCCTCTCTGTACTATTCATATCAAAAGAAATTCTTCTATCCACATTACATTATTCAGGAAACATTGCCTGGAAAGGTTTCAAATAAGACAATGCAGATTTTGTTACATGCATGATCAAGTAACAGCATTCAATTGTTTATACCACAAGTTGGTTTTGGTTAGCATCAAGTTTGCACAAAGGAAAAGCAGAAACACAAATTTGCAAAAATGTTCCATGCACTTTAATTTGGAAAAATGTAAACCTATTTCAGAAATAGCTAATAATACAAAGAAAGTTAATTTATACAAATGTTTAATTTTCATCAGCTCTATGTTATTTTCAGGAAATATTTTGTCCATCTTCTATGGTGTTGTGTCCACAGTGAGGAGATAGCATATTTGCCTACATTCAAGAGGTCCTGAATTTGAATCTTAATTGGAGTGGAATATCTGGATAATGTTTCTTTCAGGATTTTAACTCTAAATTCTGTGGATGCTGGTCTCATACCAGCATAATTTCACCCCTTTCATTTATTTATTCATACACTTTCTGATAAGATCTGCCTGATTAAAGGATGTTATAAAATAAAAACAAATAAATAAAAAAAGATATATATAAATTCAGTGAGGTTGAAGAGGACTTCACAGTTTTGTTTTAATTGTCATGATAAGATCTCAAAATATTAAAGATACTTTAATCAATATGTTACAGCCAATTTTGAGAAAATTAAATATCAACTAAGTTTTTCCACGTAAGAAGTTTTTTGCATAGGGGAGAATAATTTCTCAAAAATCTTGACCAAGCATCCTTAAATAGGTCTGATTCAACTATGAAATTTGGTCTCTTTCTCTCTGTTCGTCTACCTATCATAGAAGAGAACGCAAAAAGTATGCCTAGCATACTTCAAAAACACTCCAACATTCAAGGATGTTACTTATTAGGAACCAAAATGAAATTTGAAATTTTGAGTTAATTTTAACATATTTATCACTGGAATCTATAGTATTTACTTCATGCAGTCAACAAAATCTTTATTGTACAGAAGTTCTTCGGGGTGGTTATACATTAAGTGAAAAATGTTCTTGGGACAGCAAAAGCATTGGATTCAACCAACTTTAATTGTGTTGAATAATGAAAGTCATTTTTATACAAAGCATAGCTCTGAAGCTTTCATAAAGTAATATGCATAATTTATGAACTATCCCAAATGACAGTGCAGTGCTTCTACTCTTTTGGATGGCAATCAACAATGGTAAGTAAATAAGTTTTATTTGAGTAGCTCAACAGCAAAAGCTAAAATCACACAACTTTCAACTTCCACACTTGGCATAATGGAATACCTTGCATATTTAAGGAGCTTTGCTTACTGCCAATTGACAGTATTGTTGACAATTTAAAAAAAAATTGTGGCAAGCCTACACATACAGCTATCACAGTGAGCAAATAATATTACTGCTCAATAAACACAACAGATGCTTAAATGATGAACGCAACTGTTATATTCTTGACAAGTTTGGCACATCAATTACTATCATGCTTTCACTTTCTTCAACAGTATTAGCTAACCGCTGCATTCAATTGCCTTAAAACAGGCAAATGTTTAAATAATAACTAATCGAATGAAAACAATTGATGCCCAACCTAGACTAAAAATAGCATTTGAAAATTAGGAAATGGTATTTATTTCAATACTTAAGACTGACTCTAGTTCTAAGAAATTCTGTGCATCCAAAGATTACTAATGAGCACCTACACAATAAGACAAACTTCACTTCAAGCCTGCGCATCTTCAAACCAAATTACATTGAACACATGTAGAATCAAATTGATTTTATATAGCAAAATACTTATTTGGCATTAAATAAAAACTAGCACAAACATATTGCAAATAAAATCTCGTTCGGTTCATATGATGAACAGCAAGGAATGTGAAGCAATTATGAAGCTGTCACATCAGTTATTGAAATTCCTATAAATGCTGGTACTACTATAAATACGATTACATGGTCATTTCATTTTCTCCTTTCTTTTTCCTCCTTATCTCTCTATAGTAAAATAAATTGTGTAAAAACCTGCAATATAAAATAAGATAGCAGCACCTAGTTTATAATTTTAAAGAATTCATTGTAAAGCGGAACTGACATTAAATAATACTTCCGCCATTCGTTTTCTTGCCACTAAAGACATAATTCAATCAGTGATTTTCATCAGAATACATCTAATATCACAATTGTATGCTCTACTTCATCACGTCCCCAACCATAACCTCACATTGCTAATTAACTTTCTAATAATCATTTGTCAACTATGCCGTTCCCTTCGGACAAAAACTGGGTCAATAATAATTACTTTCCAGTTTCTTGATTACTATGACATAACTTTAAACTCCATACTTAAAAGAAATAAATTTGCACCTTATGAACACTGCGACCTCCACAATGTCATTCTTTAATTAGTACAGAAACGAGCAACGATTGTTCTTCCGCACATGAAAGGGCTTTTAAGTGTGACCTTTTATTTGCTTAATTGAAACAGTTCATATAACTCTCTTGAATATACCATTTATATTAATGCGAAAGCAAATATCCGCATTCACTCTAATTTCATGTTACCGCGATAATAACCAATTCCTTTCCGCTTCACTTACTAGACCCTTGCAATTCTGTACGTGTAATACCAATTACATAAAATAATTTGGTTAAATTATACAAATATTTATATAAATAATTAAAATAACTTCAGAACCTTAAGTTTGTTCTTACTGACGGTAAATAATTTGCAAATAGAAAAACTGGGCAGCAGGTTGAATCGGCTTAAAAAACCGGTAAGTTGCCTTTCTTGCGCCCACATTAGCGACGGAAGTTGTCTTATATGCCCAACAGATGTCACCGTATGTCATAAAGATAGGCAATAGATAGCACTGTATGTCATTCGCTGGCTGTAACGCAATGCTGGCAATATATGAATAAGTAATGCCGCCAAAGGCGGAGATATATCCACAATTCAGTTTCCTTTTTTCTTATATAAGCTTACGTTTCGAATTCACGCAAGGTTTTGCACTATAACAAGTGTGTCTGTCTCTTGTGTGTGAAGATAGTCACTGACGAATGAAGTGTAGGGTTAACACTAGTGTAAAAGACCGTGCGGTGGAAAGAGTACGTAATTCTATTTATAAAATCGAAGGTATCTGATTCATGAGAGGTTAGGTTAGGTTTAGTTTTTTTCTGTAACAACTTAGGTTAATTTAACAATGGTTATGATTGCCTACTTATAAAACCTAAGGTTTGTGATTTTCGGGAGGTTAGGTTAGGTCACAAATTAACCGGATTGTCAACACAATGGCGGGGATAATCTGCCGCATAGGGCGCTTTTTATAGACCTTTTGGATGGCAATTTGCGGAACTAACGCTGCGGTCGGTAATGCACATTACTTCTTTATCAACTGATCACGCTTTCTGCTAGCCCCCAACCTCCGCCTTCAAAACGTGAGCAAGCCAACTGAAAGGAGTGCAAGTCTCAAATTAAATCACCTGCGTTTTTAATGGTTTTCTCAATCTGGAGAATTTTTATTTAGAACTTGCACTCCTTTCAGTTCTTACTCATCTGCTAGAATACTGAGATCAGTTTTAATTGTTTTAAACTGACAATGTCTTTATACTAATTTTCAATAAAGTGGGAAAATAGTAAAGGTTGTGGTATGTATGATATATATATATATATATATATATATATATATATATATATATATATTTATCTTTGTATACAGCAGTTTACAATTTAACTTAAAAGTCATTAACCTACATGATAAAAATGTCATTGATTAGCATTCTATCTTAATATACAATTATAACATAAATGATATTCTACCATGTACAAAGAATGTCAGCATTTAGTTATACATAAAACACCACATATTTTAACACGCATATTGAAAAAAAAATTCTGATGCGTTACACTCACATGACTTTCTCTACCCTTGTACAAACTATTTTTACAAACGCTTATTCTCCATATGCTTCATGTTAATCGAGATGTTAATCTTATTGCTAATTTTCTTGTAGATGCTAGGGGAATATGGTAGGTTTTAAGCGATAGTCAAATCCTTTAAGCGCTGGTTGCTATGTGGAGTATTCCATTCTCTTTGCATCTCCAGGACTTCAAAAAAAATCTGATGTGTTACACTCACATGACTTTCTCTACTCTTGTACAATCTATTTTTACAAACGCCTATTCTCCATATGCTTCATATTAATCGAGATATCGAGATGTCAATCTTATTTGTAATTTTCTTGTAGATGCAAGGGGAATATGGTAGCTTTTAAGCGATAGTCAAATATTTTATCGCTGGTTGCTATGTGGCGCATTCCATTCTCTTTGCATGTCCAGGACATAAAAAAATGAATAACGAATTTGAGAAAAAGTATAAGTATTGGAAAATTTAAGGAAATAACAAGCAATATCTCGAAAACGGTTCACTCAACAACAAAAATGTATATGATATAAGTTGTGTATTTTAACGCGATCTACATTTTTTGTGTAGTAAAATTTTGTCTATCTCTTATGGTTTACCAGTTATGCAAAAGTCGTTCATAATGAAGAATACTTTTGGAGACATTCCCAGAAATTTCGAGATATACATTTCATTTCTCATGACATTATCTTAAACATATGATATTTTCATCAAAATCGTTAGAGCCATTTTTGAGAAAATTAAAATTTTCGAAAAATGTTCCATGTAAAGGGTAGTCTGGGGTGGGGGGATTTTCTTGAAAATCTTCGTGTCGCATCTCTGGAAGATACTGAACGTAAATACCAAGTTTGGTGTTTATCCGACTGTTAGTTTTTGAGTTATGCTGTTCACAGACACACACACAGACACACACACACACAGACACACAGACACACACACAGACACACACACGGACATGTTTCCAAAAATGCTTTTTTTGGATTCAGGAGGTCTCAAAACATGTATTTCCGGTGAAATCTCGGTATCGAATTTTTGGGTGGAATGCAATACTTCCCCTACTTACTATACGTAGTAGAGAAAGTAAAAATTATAACGAATTTGAGAAAAAGTTTAAGTATTGAAAATTTAAGGGAATAAAAAGCAATATCAAGAAAATGGTTCACTCAACAAAAGAAATGTATATGACATAAATTATGTATTTTAACGCGATCTACATTTTTTGTGTAGTAAAATTTTGTCTATCTCTTATGGTTTACCAGTTATGCAAAAGTCGTTCACAATGAAGAATACTTTTGGAGACATTCCCAGAAAATTCGAGATATACATTTCATTTGTCATGAAAATATCTTAAACATATTACATTTTAATCAAAATCGTTAGAGCCATTTTTGAAAAAATTAAAATTTTCGAAAAATGTTCCATGTAAAGGGTAATCTGGGGTTGGGGGATTTTCTTGAAGACCTTCGTGTCGCATATCTGGAAGATACTGAATCAAAATACCAAGTTAAGTGTTTAACCGAATGTTCGTTTTTGGATTATGTTGTTCACAGACACACACACGGGCATGTTTCCAAAAATGCATTTTTTGGATTCAGGGGGTCTCAAAACATGTATTTCCGGTGAAATCACGATATCGAATTTTTGGGTGGAATACAATACTTCCCCTACTTACTATACGTAGTAGAGAAAGCACTAAGCGAAATACATCAACTAAAAAAAGCAACTATTCAGTTACCAAAAAACTTAGGTGTGCCATGATGTAGCTACTGACTGCTAATTAACTTAAAGTTTTTCTAAAAAAAAACTAAACCTAATCTAACTTTATAAATAGGTAATCATAACCATAGTTAAGTTAACTACTGACTGCTAATTAACCTAAGTTGTTACAAAAAAAACTAAACCTAACCTAACCTCTCGTGAATCGGAAACTTAAGTTTTATGAATAGAATTAGGTACTCTTTCCACCGCACGGTCTGTTTTACACTAGTGTTACCCTATACTTGCATTCGTCAGTGACTATCTTCACAAGAGACAGACACAACTGTTATAGTGCAAAACCTTGCGTGAATTCAGAAACGTAAGCTTATATAAGAAAAAACGGAAACCGAGAGAGTTGGGGATATATCTCAGCCTTTGGCGGCATTACTTATTCATATATTGCCAACATTGCGTTACAGCCAGAGAATGACATACAGTGCTATCTGTTGCCCATCGGTATGACATACAGTGACATCTGTTGGGCATATAAGACATCACTTCCGTAGCTAATGTGGGCAGAAGAAAGGCAACTTTCCATCAAAATATACATTCTGGGAATCTACCAAGGGAAAGATGATGAGATGGACCACACTAAAGCTGTTACTTTGAAAATGTGTGAGCCCTTACTTGAAAAGGTCACATTCTATTTACAAACAATTTCTACACCAACTTTTTTGGTGCACACGTTAATGGAGAAAAAAACTGTTCTCTGCAGAACAATTGCTCCTAATAGATAAGGTTCCCAGAAACATAGTAGGAAAAAGGAATTAAAAGGGGAGAAATATGCGGAGCATAGGTTGTGAAAGTAATTAACTGGATGGACAAAAGGAGAGTTTTGATGATTTCCACAATACCTGAACATACAGCCACTCTTGAGGACACCGGTAAGAGGAATAGAAAGGGGCAAACCACTATGAAGCCTAAATATCTACTGGAACACGAGATGAAAAAGGGTGTTGATCTTAGTGATCATATGTCATCCTACTACTCAGAACTAAGAAAAGCGATGACATGTGGAGGAAAGTTGCCATGGACCTTCTTTAGGATACTGCTGTAGTGAATTCCTGGCTTTTGTACAGTAACTACCTCCAGGAAGAAAGCCGTCATTTCGAACATTCAAAGAATCACTTGCCTTCACACTGGCCAGATATGCATCGTGCACCACTCCTCCTTCAAGAAAAACTGTGCATGATTTGGGGAAAGTAGAAGGACCAGCAAGGAAATTTAGGTGACCCTTAATTACCAAAGAATCTTCACACAACAAGGCAAAGAAAAAAAAAACAGCAGACAATAAAATAAAATAGGTCATGACTTTCTGTACGGAATGCCCAGGACAACTTAAAATGTGTATTACCTGTTTTAACGAGCAATTTATACAACAATGACTATTTGTGTAACCTGCTAGTATAGATCTATGTTTCGTAAAATACATTGTTTATGTAACTATTTGGTTTAAATAAAGTGTTGTGAAAATAAAATTCAACCTTTAAAACTGATAACAAAAAATACTCTTTCGGGGTCATTTCAGGGTCCAAGGGCAAAGTGCTGCAGCAGTGTATGCAATGAAATGTCCCCTTTCTTGTAGGTAACACAGTAAGCAGCTGTGTGTAGCATTTAGGCTGTAGAGTGAACTTCAAATTGTTCGGGTCACCAGTGGCCCGAACCGATTTTGGCTAAGTATGTTATCAGATCACCGGTACGCGGTGTACTCTTGATGTCAAAATTTCCGCCTGCAGGGAAAGTGTTAATGTCCTTTAACCGGTTAAGTCATATCGGATGGAAAATGTGCTTTTGATTTACGCTCCTTAAATAAACGAAAACTCCTCATTATGGATAATTCGTTACTTGCATCAATTCATTCAGGAAACTAGTGAATCAATTACTTTAAACATTAAAATAATTAAAAAGTTGAACAAAATTGTTGTTTGGTTTATTATTTTATTGACACTGGTGTATTGTAGTGCCACATTTGCTGCCAATACTGAAATTTTTTCAGCAGCATTATTATATATACCAGTTTAAATGGTGTACATAGGGATATGTATGTACAAAGAACGTTATAAATCAAGAAAAGGGAATACTCCTTGGTATGTTATTGCATCTCTTGATAAATAGATTCACACTTTTTCTTTATTGAACTGTGTTTCTTACCTAAAAAAATCTGATGTGTTACACTCACATGACTTTCTCTACTCTTGTACAAACTATTTTTACAAACGCTTATTCTCCATCTACTTCATGTTAATCGAGATAAACATTTGAAGTCCCTATCTTATTGCTAATTTTCTTGAACATGTAAGGGGAATATATATTTACAAGGGCAATATAGAAAAAAAGTAGCCTTTAAGCACATACATATCTCTTAATAGCTGGTTGCTAGGTGCAGCACCATTCCCTTTGCCACGGATTAATACTCTTTGCATATCCAAGACAAAAAAATCTGATGTGTTACACTCACATGACTTTCCCTACTCTTGTACAATCTATTTTTACAAACGCCTATTCTCCATATGCTTCATGTTAATCGAGATATCGAGTTGTCAATCTTATTGGTAATTTTCTTGTAGATGCAAGGGAAATATGGTAGCTTTTAAGCGATAGTCAAATATTTTAACGCTGGTTGCTATGTGGCGAATTCCATTCTCTTTGCATGTCCAGGACATAAAAAAAATGAATAACGAATTTGAGAAGTATAAGTATTGGTAAATTTAAGGAAATAACAAGCAATATCTCGAAAATGGTTCACTCAACAAAAGAAATGTATATGACATAAGTTGTGTATTTTAATGCGATCTACATTTTTTGTGTAGTAAAATTTTGTCTATCTCTTATGGTTTACCAGTTATGCAAAAGTCGTTCACAATGAAGAATACTTTTGGAGACATTCCCAGAAAATTCGAGATATACATTTCATTTCTCATGACATTATCTTAAACATATGATATTTTAATCAAAATCGTTAGAGCCATTTTTGAGAAAATTAAAATTTTCGAAAAATGTTCCATGTAAAGGGTAGTCTGGGGTGGGGGGATTTTCTTGAAAACCTTCGTGTCGCATCTCTGGAAGATACTGAACCTAAATACCAAGTTTGGTGTTTATCCCACTGTTCGTTTCTGAGTTATGCTGTTCACAGACACACAGACACACACACACACACACACACACACACACGCGCGCACACACACACACACACACACAGACACACACACGGACATGTTTCCAAAAATGATTTTTTTGGATTCAAGGGATCTCAAAACATGTATTTCCGGTGAAATCTCGATATCGAATTTTTGGGTGGAATGCAACACTTCCCCTACTTACCATACGTAGTAGAGAAAGTAAAAATCTGATGTGTTACACTCACATGACTTTCTCTACTCCTGTATAAACTATTTTTACAAACGCTTATTCTCCATCTACTTCATATTAATCGAGATAAACGTTTGCAGACTCTATCTTATTGCTAAGTTTCTTGTAGATGTAAGGGGAATGCATATTTACAAGGGCAATATAGAAATACAGTAACCTTTAAGCACATACATATCTCTTAATAGCTGGTTGCTAGGTGCAGCACCATTCCCTTTGCCACAGATTAATACTCTTTGCATATACAAGACAAAAAAATCTGATGTGTTACACTCACATGACTTTCTCTACTCTTGTACAATCTAATTTTACAAACGCCTATTCTCCATATGCTTCATGTTAATCGAGATATCGAGATGTCAATCTTATTGGTAATTTTCTTGTAGATGCAAGGGGAATATGGTAGCTTTTAAGCGATAGTCAAATATTTTAACGCTGGTTGCTATGTGGCGAATTCCATTCTCTTTGCATGTTCAGGACATAAAAAAAATGAAAAACGAATTTGAGAAAAAGTATTAAGTATTGGAAAATTTAAGGAAATAACAAGCAATATCTCGAAAACGGTTCACTCAACAAAAGAAACGTATATGACATAAGTTGTGTATTTTAACGCGATCTACATTTTTTGTGTAGTAAAATTTTGTCTATCTCTTATGGTTTACCAGTTATGCAAAAGTCGTTCACAATGAAGAATATTTTTGGAGACATTCCCAGAAAATTCGAGATATACATTTTATTTATCATGACAATATCTTAAACATATGATATTTTAATCAAAATCGTTAGAGCCGTTTTTGAGAAAATTAAAATTTTCGAAAAATGTTCCATGTAAAGGGTAGTCTGGGGTGGGGGGATTTTCTTGAAAACCTTCGTGTCGCATCTCTGGAAGATACTGAACCTAAATACCAAGTTTGGTGTTTATCCGACTGTTCGTTTTTGAGTTATGCTGTTCACAGACACACAGACACACAGACACACAGACAGACAGACCACAGACACACAGACACACAGACAGACACACACACGGACATGTTTCCAAAAATGCTTTTTTTGGATTCAGTGATTCTCAAAACATGTATTTCCGGTGAAATCTCGGTATCGAATTTTTGGGTGGAATGCAATACTTCCCCTACTTACTATACGTAGTAGAGAAAGTAAAAATGAATAAGGAATTCCCATTTGAGAAAATAAGTATTTAAAAATTTAAGGGAATAACAACCAATATCTCGAAAATGGTGCACTCAACGAAAAAAAAATCTGATGTGTTACACTCACATGACTTTCTCTACTCTTGTACAAACTATTTTTACAAACGCTTATTCTCCATATGCTTCATGTTAATGGAGATATCGAGATGTCAATCTTATTGATAATTTTCTTGTAGATGCAAGGGGAATATGGTAGCTTTTAAGCGATAGTCAAATATTTTAACGCTGGTTGCTATGTGGCGAATTCCATTCTCTTTGCATGTTCAGGACATAAAAAAAATGAATAACGAATTTGAGAAAAAGTATTAAGTATTGGAAAATTTAAGGAAATAACAAGCAATATCTCGAAAACGGTTCACTCAACAAAAGAAACGTATATAACATTAGTTGTGTATTTTAACGCGATCTACATTTTTTGTGCAGTAAAATTTTGTCTATCTCTTATGGTTTACCAGTTATGCAAAAGTCGTTCACAATGAAGAATATTTTTGGAGACATTCCCAGAAAATTCGAGATATACATTTTATTTGTCATGACAATATCTTAAACATATGATATTTTAATCAAAATCGTTAGAGCCGTTTTTGAGAAAATTAAAATTTTCGAAAAATGTTCCATGTAAAGGGTAGTCTGGGGTGGGGGGATTTTCTTGAAAACCTTCGTGTCGCATCTCTGGAAGATACTGAACCTAAATACCAAGTTTGGTGTTTATCCGACTGTTCGTTTTTGAGTTATGCTGTTCACAGACACACAGACACACAGACACACAGACAGACAGACACACAGACACACAGACACACAGACAGACACACACACGGACATGTTTCCAAAAATGCTTTTTTTGGATTCAGTGATTCTCAAAACATGAATTTCCGGTGAAATCTCGGTATCGAATTTTTGGGTGGAATGCAATACTTCCCCTACTTACTATACGTAGTAGAGAAAGTAAAAATGAATAAGGAATTCCCATTTGAGAAAATAAGTATTTAAAAATTTAAGGGAATAACAACCAATATCTCGAAAATGGTGCACTCAACGAAAAAAAAATCTGATGTGTTACACTCACATGACTTTCTCTACTCTTGTACAAACTATTTTTACAAACGCTTATTCTCCATATGCTTCATGTTAATGGAGATATCGAGATGTCAATCTTATTGATAATTTTCTTGTAGATGCAAGGGGAATATGGTAGCTTTTAAGCGATAGTCAAATATTTTAACGCTGGTTGCTATGTGGTGCATTCCATTCTCTTTGCATGTCCAGAACATAAAAAAAAATCTGATGTGTTACACTCACATGACTTTCTCTACTCTTGTACAATCTAATTTTACAAACGCCTATTCTCCATATGCTTCATGTTAATCGAGATATCGAGATGTCAATCTTATTTGTAATTTTCTTGTAGATGCAAGGGGAATATGGTAGGTTTTAAGCGATAGTCAAATATTTTATCGCTGGTTGCTATGTGGCGCATTTCATTCTCTTTGCATGTCCAGGACATAAAAAAAATGAATAACGAATTTGAGAAAAAGTATAAGTATTGGAAAATTTAAGGAAATAACAAGCAATATCTCGAAAATGGTTCACTCAACAAAAAAATGTATATGACATAAGTTGTGTATTTTAACGCGATCTACATTTTTTGTGAAGTAAAATTCTGTCTATCTCTTACGGTTTACCAGTTATGCAAAAGTCGTTCACAATAAAGAATACTTTTGGAGACATTCCCAGAAAATTCGAGATATACATTTCATTTCTCATGACATTGTCTTAAACATATGATATTTTCATCAAAATCGTTAGAGCCATTTTTGAGAAAATTAAAATTTTCGAAAAATGTTCCATGTAAAGGGTAGTCTGGGGTGGGGGGATTTTCTTGAAAACCTTCGTGTCGCATCTCTGGAAGATACTGAACCTAAATACCAAGTTTGGTGTTTATCCGACTGTTCGTTTTTGAGTTATGCTGTTCACAGACACACAGACACACACACAGACACACACACAGACACACAGACACACACACAGACACACACACGGACATGTTTCCAAAAATGATTTTTTTGGATTCAGGAGGTCTCAAAACATGTATTTCCGGTGAAATCTCGGTATCGAATTTTTGGGTGGAATGCAATACTTCCCCTACTTACTATACGTAGTAGAGAAAGTAAAAATGAATAACGAATTTGAGAAAAAGTATAAGTATTGGAAAATTTAAGGGAATAACAAGCAATATCTCGCAAACGGTTCACTCAACAAAAGAAATGTATATGACATAAATTGTGTATTTTAACGCGATCTACATTTTTTGTGTAGTAAAAGTTTGTCTATCTCTTATGGTTTACCAGTTATGAAAAAGTCGTTCAAAATGAAGAATACTTTTGGAGACATTCCCAGAAAATTCGAGATATACATTTTATTTGTCATGACAATATCTTAAACATATGATATTTAAATCAAAATCGTTAAAGCCGTTTTTGAGAAAATTAAAATTTTCGAAAAATGTTCCATGTAAAGGGTAGTCTGGGGTGGGGGGATTTTCTTGGAAACCTTCGTGTCGCATCTCTGAAAGATACTGAACCTAAATACCAAGTTTGGTGTTTATCCGACTCTTCGTTTTTGAGTTATGCTGTTCACAGACACACAGACACACAGACACACAGACAGACACACACACGGACATGTTTCCAAAAATGTTTTTTTTGGATCAGTGAGTCTCAAAACATGTATTTCCGGTGAAATCTCGGTATCGAAATTTTGGGTGGAATGCAACACTTCCCCTACTTACCATACGTAGTAGAGAAAGTAAAAATCTGATGTGTTACACTCACATGACTTTCTCTACTCCTGTATAAACTATTTTTACAAACGCTTATTCTCCATCTACTTCATATTAATCGAGATAAACGTTTGCAGACTCTATCTTATTGCTAAGTTTCTTGTAGATGTAAGGGGAATGCATATTTACAAGGGCAATATAGAAATACAGTAACCTTTAAGCACATACATATCTCTTAATAGCTGGTTGCTAGGTGCAGCACCATTCCCTTTGCCACAGATTAATACTCTTTGCATATACAAGACAAAAAAATCTGATGTGTTACACTCACATGACTTTCTCTACTCTTGTACAATCTAATTTTACAAACGCCTATTCTCCATATGCTTCATGTTAATCGAGATATCGAGATGTCAATCTTATTGGTAATTTTCTTGTAGATGCAAGGGGAATATGGTAGCTTTTAAGCGATAGTCAAATATTTTAACGCTGGTTGCTATGTGGCGAATTCCATTCTCTTTGCATGTTCAGGACATAAAAAAAATGAAAAACGAATTTGAGAAAAAGTATTAAGTATTGGAAAATTTAAGGAAATAACAAGCAATATCTCGAAAACGGTTCACTCAACAAAAGAAACGTATATGACATAAGTTGTGTATTTTAACGCGATCTACATTTTTTGTGTAGTAAAATTTTGTCTATCTCTTATGGTTTACCAGTTATGCAAAAGTCGTTCACAATGAAGAATATTTTTGGAGACATTCCCAGAAAATTCGAGATATACATTTTATTTATCATGACAATATCTTAAACATATGATATTTTAATCAAAATCGTTAGAGCCGTTTTTGAGAAAATTAAAATTTTCGAAAAATGTTCCATGTAAAGGGTAGTCTGGGGTGGGGGGATTTTCTTGAAAACCTTCGTGTCGCATCTCTGGAAGATACTGAACCTAAATACCAAGTTTGGTGTTTATCCGACTGTTCGTTTTTGAGTTATGCTGTTCACAGACACACAGACACACAGACACACAGACAGACAGACACACAGACACACAGACACACAGACAGACACACACACGGACATGTTTCCAAAAATGCTTGTTTTGGATTCAGTGATTCTCAAAACATGTATTTCCGGTGAAATCTCGGTATCGAATTTTTGGGTGGAATGCAATACTTCCCCTACTTACTATACGTAGTAGAGAAAGTAAAAATGAATAAGGAATTCCCATTTGAGAAAATAAGTATTTAAAAATTTAAGGGAATAACAACCAATATCTCGAAAATGGTGCACTCAACGAAAAAAAAATCTGATGTGTTACACTCACATGACTTTCTCTACTCTTGTACAAACTATTTTTACAAACGCTTATTCTCCATATGCTTCATGTTAATGGAGATATCGAGATGTCAATCTTATTGATAATTTTCTTGTAGATGCAAGGGGAATATGGTAGCTTTTAAGCGATAGTCAAATATTTTAACGCTGGTTGCTATGTGGCGAATTCCATTCTCTTTGCATGTTCAGGACATAAAAAAAATGAATAACGAATTTGAGAAAAAGTATTAAGTATTGGAAAATTTAAGGAAATAACAAGCAATATCTCGAAAACGGTTCACTCAACAAAAGAAACGTATATAACATAAGTTGTGTATTTTAACGCGATCTACATTTTTTGTGTAGTAAAATTTTGTCTATCTCTTATGGTTTACCAGTTATGCAAAAGTCGTTCACAATGAAGAATATTTTTGGAGACATTCCCAGAAAATTCGAGATATACATTTTATTTGTCATGACAATATCTTAAACATATGATATTTTAATCAAAATCGTTAGAGCCGTTTTTGAGAAAATTAAAATTTTCGAAAAATGTTCCATGTAAAGGGTAGTCTGGGGTGGGGGGATTTTCTTGAAAACCTTCGTGTCGCATCTCTGGAAGATACTGAACCTAAATACCAAGTTTGGTGTTTATCCGACTGTTCGTTTTTGAGTTATGCTGTTCACAGACACACAGACACACAGACACACAGACAGACAGACACACAGACACACAGACACACAGACAGACACACACACGGACATGTTTCCAAAAATGCTTTTTTTGGATTCAGTGATTCTCAAAACATGAATTTCCGGTGAAATCTCGGTATCGAATTTTTGGGTGGAATGCAATACTTCCCCTACTTACTATACGTAGTAGAGAAAGTAAAAATGAATAAGGAATTCCCATTTGAGAAAATAAGTATTTAAAAATTTAAGGGAATAACAACCAATATCTCGAAAATGGTGCACTCAACGAAAAAAAAATCTGATGTGTTACACTCACATGACTTTCTCTACTCTTGTACAAACTATTTTTACAAACGCTTATTCTCCATATGCTTCATGTTAATGGAGATATCGAGATGTCAATCTTATTGATAATTTTCTTGTAGATGCAAGGGGAATATGGTAGCTTTTAAGCGATAGTCAAATATTTTAACGCTGGTTGCTATGTGGTGCATTCCATTCTCTTTGCATGTCCAGAACATAAAAAAAAATCTGATGTGTTACACTCACATGACTTTCTCTACTCTTGTACAATCTAATTTTACAAACGCCTATTCTCCATATGCTTCATGTTAATCGAGATATCGAGATGTCAATCTTATTTGTAATTTTCTTGTAGATGCAAGGGGAATATGGTAGGTTTTAAGCGATAGTCAAATATTTTATCGCTGGTTGCTATGTGGCGCATTTCATTCTCTTTGCATGTCCAGGACATAAAAAAAATGAATAACGAATTTGAGAAAAAGTATAAGTATTGGAAAATTTAAGGAAATAACAAGCAATATCTCGAAAATGGTTCACTCAACAAAAAAATGTATATGACATAAGTTGTGTATTTTAACGCGATCTACATTTTTTGTGAAGTAAAATTCTGTCTATCTCTTACGGTTTACCAGTTATGCAAAAGTCGTTCACAATAAAGAATACTTTTGGAGACATTCCCAGAAAATTCGAGATATACATTTCATTTCTCATGACATTGTCTTAAACATATGATATTTTCATCAAAATCGTTAGAGCCATTTTTGAGAAAATTAAAATTTTCGAAAAATGTTCCATGTAAAGGGTAGTCTGGGGTGGGGGGATTTTCTTGAAAACCTTCGTGTCGCATCTCTGGAAGATACTGAACCTAAATACCAAGTTTGGTGTTTATCCGACTGTTCGTTTTTGAGTTATGCTGTTCACAGACACACAGACACACACACAGACACACACACAGACACACAGACACACACACAGACACACACACGGACATGTTTCCAAAAATGATTTTTTTGGATTCAGGAGGTCTCAAAACATGTATTTCCGGTGAAATCTCGGTATCGAATTTTTGGGTGGAATGCAATACTTCCCCTACTTACTATACGTAGTAGAGAAAGTAAAAATGAATAACGAATTTGAGAAAAAGTATAAGTATTGGAAAATTTAAGGGAATAACAAGCAATATCTCGCAAACGGTTCACTCAACAAAAGAAATGTATATGACATAAATTGTGTATTTTAACGCGATCTACATTTTTTGTGTAGTAAAAGTTTGTCTATCTCTTATGGTTTACCAGTTATGAAAAAGTCGTTCAAAATGAAGAATACTTTTGGAGACATTCCCAGAAAATTCGAGATATACATTTTATTTGTCATGACAATATCTTAAACATATGATATTTAAATCAAAATCGTTAAAGCCGTTTTTGAGAAAATTAAAATTTTCGAAAAATGTTCCATGTAAAGGGTAGTCTGGGGTGGGGGGATTTTCTTGGAAACCTTCGTGTCGCATCTCTGAAAGATACTGAACCTAAATACCAAGTTTGGTGTTTATCCGACTCTTCGTTTTTGAGTTATGCTGTTCACAGACACACAGACACACAGACAGACACACACACGGACATGTTTCCAAAAATGTTTTTTTTGGATCAGTGAGTCTCAAAACATGTATTTCCGGTGAAATCTCGGTATCGAAATTTTGGGTGGAATGCAACACTTCCCCTACTTACCATACGTAGTAGAGAAAGTAAAAATCTGATGTGTTACACTCACATGACTTTCTCTACTCCTGTATAAACTATTTTTACAAACGCTTATTCTCCATCTACTTCATATTAATCGAGATAAACGTTTGCAGACTCTATCTTATTGCTAAGTTTCTTGTAGATGTAAGGGGAATGCATATTTACAAGGGCAATATAGAAATACAGTAACCT
This sequence comes from Deroplatys truncata, assembly GCA_030765065.1. Classification (NCBI taxonomy): domain Eukaryota; kingdom Metazoa; phylum Arthropoda; class Insecta; order Mantodea; family Mantidae; genus Deroplatys; species Deroplatys truncata. Next base: position 310,509,611 of record CM060975.1, on the reverse strand, counting down.
TTAAGCACATACATATCTCTTAATAGCTGGTTGCTAGGTGCAGCACCATTCCCTTTGCCACAGATTAATACTCTTTGCATATACAAGACAAAAAAATCTGATGTGTTACACTCACATGACTTTCTCTACTCTTGTACAATCTAATTTTACAAACGCCTATTCTCCATATGCTTCATGTTAATCGAGATATCGAGATGTCAATCTTATTGGTAATTTTCTTGTAGATGCAAGGGGAATATGGTAGCTTTTAAGCGATAGTCAAATATTTTAACGCTGGTTGCTATGTGGCGAATTCCATTCTCTTTGCATGTTCAGGACATAAAAAAAATGAAAAACGAATTTGAGAAAAAGTATTAAGTATTGGAAAATTTAAGGAAATAACAAGCAATATCTCGAAAACGGTTCACTCAACAAAAGAAACGTATATGACATAAGTTGTGTATTTTAACGCGATCTACATTTTTTGTGTAGTAAAATTTTGTCTATCTCTTATGGTTTACCAGTTATGCAAAAGTCGTTCACAATGAAGAATATTTTTGGAGACATTCCCAGAAAATTCGAGATATACATTTTATTTATCATGACAATATCTTAAACATATGATATTTTAATCAAAATCGTTAGAGCCGTTTTTGAGAAAATTAAAATTTTCGAAAAATGTTCCATGTAAAGGGTAGTCTGGGGTGGGGGGATTTTCTTGAAAACCTTCGTGTCGCATCTCTGGAAGATACTGAACCTAAATACCAAGTTTGGTGTTTATCCGACTGTTCGTTTTTGAGTTATGCTGTTCACAGACACACAGACACACAGACACACAGACAGACAGACACACAGACACACAGACACACAGACAGACACACACACGGACATGTTTCCAAAAATGCTTGTTTTGGATTCAGTGATTCTCAAAACATGTATTTCCGGTGAAATCTCGGTATCGAATTTTTGGGTGGAATGCAATACTTCCCCTACTTACTATACGTAGTAGAGAAAGTAAAAATGAATAAGGAATTCCCATTTGAGAAAATAAGTATTTAAAAATTTAAGGGAATAACAACCAATATCTCGAAAATGGTGCACTCAACGAAAAAAAAATCTGATGTGTTACACTCACATGACTTTCTCTACTCTTGTACAAACTATTTTTACAAACGCTTATTCTCCATATGCTTCATGTTAATGGAGATATCGAGATGTCAATCTTATTGATAATTTTCTTGTAGATGCAAGGGGAATATGGTAGCTTTTAAGCGATAGTCAAATATTTTAACGCTGGTTGCTATGTGGCGAATTCCATTCTCTTTGCATGTTCAGGACATAAAAAAAATGAATAACGAATTTGAGAAAAAGTATTAAGTATTGGAAAATTTAAGGAAATAACAAGCAATATCTCGAAAACGGTTCACTCAACAAAAGAAACGTATATAACATAAGTTGTGTATTTTAACGCGATCTACATTTTTTGTGTAGTAAAATTTTGTCTATCTCTTATGGTTTACCAGTTATGCAAAAGTCGTTCACAATGAAGAATATTTTTGGAGACATTCCCAGAAAATTCGAGATATACATTTTATTTGTCATGACAATATCTTAAACATATGATATTTTAATCAAAATCGTTAGAGCCGTTTTTGAGAAAATTAAAATTTTCGAAAAATGTTCCATGTAAAGGGTAGTCTGGGGTGGGGGGATTTTCTTGAAAACCTTCGTGTCGCATCTCTGGAAGATACTGAACCTAAATACCAAGTTTGGTGTTTATCCGACTGTTCGTTTTTGAGTTATGCTGTTCACAGACACACAGACACACAGACACACAGACAGACAGACACACAGACACACAGACACACAGACAGACACACACACGGACATGTTTCCAAAAATGCTTTTTTTGGATTCAGTGATTCTCAAAACATGAATTTCCGGTGAAATCTCGGTATCGAATTTTTGGGTGGAATGCAATACTTCCCCTACTTACTATACGTAGTAGAGAAAGTAAAAATGAATAAGGAATTCCCATTTGAGAAAATAAGTATTTAAAAATTTAAGGGAATAACAACCAATATCTCGAAAATGGTGCACTCAACGAAAAAAAAATCTGATGTGTTACACTCACATGACTTTCTCTACTCTTGTACAAACTATTTTTACAAACGCTTATTCTCCATATGCTTCATGTTAATGGAGATATCGAGATGTCAATCTTATTGATAATTTTCTTGTAGATGCAAGGGGAATATGGTAGCTTTTAAGCGATAGTCAAATATTTTAACGCTGGTTGCTATGTGGTGCATTCCATTCTCTTTGCATGTCCAGAACATAAAAAAAAATCTGATGTGTTACACTCACATGACTTTCTCTACTCTTGTACAATCTAATTTTACAAACGCCTATTCTCCATATGCTTCATGTTAATCGAGATATCGAGATGTCAATCTTATTTGTAATTTTCTTGTAGATGCAAGGGGAATATGGTAGGTTTTAAGCGATAGTCAAATATTTTATCGCTGGTTGCTATGTGGCGCATTTCATTCTCTTTGCATGTCCAGGACATAAAAAAAATGAATAACGAATTTGAGAAAAAGTATAAGTATTGGAAAATTTAAGGAAATAACAAGCAATATCTCGAAAATGGTTCACTCAACAAAAAAATGTATATGACATAAGTTGTGTATTTTAACGCGATCTACATTTTTTGTGAAGTAAAATTCTGTCTATCTCTTACGGTTTACCAGTTATGCAAAAGTCGTTCACAATAAAGAATACTTTTGGAGACATTCCCAGAAAATTCGAGATATACATTTCATTTCTCATGACATTGTCTTAAACATATGATATTTTCATCAAAATCGTTAGAGCCATTTTTGAGAAAATTAAAATTTTCGAAAAATGTTCCATGTAAAGGGTAGTCTGGGGTGGGGGGATTTTCTTGGAAACCTTCGTGTCGCATCTCTGAAAGATACTGAACCTAAATACCAAGTTTGGTGTTTATCCGACTCTTCGTTTTTGAGTTATGCTGTTCACAGACACACAGACACACAGACAGACACACACACGGACATGTTTCCAAAAATGTTTTTTTTGGATCAGTGAGTCTCAAAACATGTATTTCCGGTGAAATCTCGGTATCGAAATTTTGGGTGGAATGCAACACTTCCCCTACTTACCATACGTAGTAGAGAAAGTAAAAATCTGATGTGTTACACTCACATGACTTTCTCTACTCCTGTATAAACTATTTTTACAAACGCTTATTCTCCATCTACTTCATATTAATCGAGATAAACGTTTGCAGACTCTATCTTATTGCTAAGTTTCTTGTAGATGTAAGGGGAATGCATATTTACAAGGGCAATATAGAAATACAGTAACCTTTAAGCACATACATATCTCTTAATAGCTGGTTGCTAGGTGCAGCACCATTCCCTTTGCCACAGATTAATACTCTTTGCATATACAAGACAAAAAAATCTGATGTGTTACACTCACATGACTTTCTCTACTCTTGTACAATCTAATTTTACAAACGCCTATTCTCCATATGCTTCATGTTAATCGAGATATCGAGATGTCAATCTTATTGGTAATTTTCTTGTAGATGCAAGGGGAATATGGTAGCTTTTAAGCGATAGTCAAATATTTTAACGCTGGTTGCTATGTGGCGAATTCCATTCTCTTTGCATGTTCAGGACATAAAAAAAATGAAAAACGAATTTGAGAAAAAGTATTAAGTATTGGAAAATTTAAGGAAATAACAAGCAATATCTCGAAAACGGTTCACTCAACAAAAGAAACGTATATGACATAAGTTGTGTATTTTAACGCGATCTACATTTTTTGTGTAGTAAAATTTTGTCTATCTCTTATGGTTTACCAGTTATGCAAAAGTCGTTCACAATGAAGAATATTTTTGGAGACATTCCCAGAAAATTCGAGATATACATTTTATTTATCATGACAATATCTTAAACATATGATATTTTAATCAAAATCGTTAGAGCCGTTTTTGAGAAAATTAAAATTTTCGAAAAATGTTCCATGTAAAGGGTAGTCTGGGGTGGGGGGATTTTCTTGAAAACCTTCGTGTCGCATCTCTGGAAGATACTGAACCTAAATACCAAGTTTGGTGTTTATCCGACTGTTCGTTTTTGAGTTATGCTGTTCACAGACACACAGACACACAGACACACAGACAGACAGACACACAGACACACAGACACACAGACAGACACACACACGGACATGTTTCCAAAAATGCTTGTTTTGGATTCAGTGATTCTCAAAACATGTATTTCCGGTGAAATCTCGGTATCGAATTTTTGGGTGGAATGCAATACTTCCCCTACTTACTATACGTAGTAGAGAAAGTAAAAATGAATAAGGAATTCCCATTTGAGAAAATAAGTATTTAAAAATTTAAGGGAATAACAACCAATATCTCGAAAATGGTGCACTCAACGAAAAAAAAATCTGATGTGTTACACTCACATGACTTTCTCTACTCTTGTACAAACTATTTTTACAAACGCTTATTCTCCATATGCTTCATGTTAATGGAGATATCGAGATGTCAATCTTATTGATAATTTTCTTGTAGATGCAAGGGGAATATGGTAGCTTTTAAGCGATAGTCAAATATTTTAACGCTGGTTGCTATGTGGCGAATTCCATTCTCTTTGCATGTTCAGGACATAAAAAAAATGAATAACGAATTTGAGAAAAAGTATTAAGTATTGGAAAATTTAAGGAAATAACAAGCAATATCTCGAAAACGGTTCACTCAACAAAAGAAACGTATATAACATAAGTTGTGTATTTTAACGCGATCTACATTTTTTGTGTAGTAAAATTTTGTCTATCTCTTATGGTTTACCAGTTATGCAAAAGTCGTTCACAATGAAGAATATTTTTGGAGACATTCCCAGAAAATTCGAGATATACATTTTATTTGTCATGACAATATCTTAAACATATGATATTTTAATCAAAATCGTTAGAGCCGTTTTTGAGAAAATTAAAATTTTCGAAAAATGTTCCATGTAAAGGGTAGTCTGGGGTGGGGGGATTTTCTTGAAAACCTTCGTGTCGCATCTCTGGAAGATACTGAACCTAAATACCAAGTTTGGTGTTTATCCGACTGTTCGTTTTTGAGTTATGCTGTTCACAGACACACAGACACACAGACACACAGACAGACAGACACACAGACACACAGACACACAGACAGACACACACACGGACATGTTTCCAAAAATGCTTTTTTTGGATTCAGTGATTCTCAAAACATGAATTTCCGGTGAAATCTCGGTATCGAATTTTTGGGTGGAATGCAATACTTCCCCTACTTACTATACGTAGTAGAGAAAGTAAAAATGAATAAGGAATTCCCATTTGAGAAAATAAGTATTTAAAAATTTAAGGGAATAACAACCAATATCTCGAAAATGGTGCACTCAACGAAAAAAAAATCTGATGTGTTACACTCACATGACTTTCTCTACTCTTGTACAAACTATTTTTACAAACGCTTATTCTCCATATGCTTCATGTTAATGGAGATATCGAGATGTCAATCTTATTGATAATTTTCTTGTAGATGCAAGGGGAATATGGTAGCTTTTAAGCGATAGTCAAATATTTTAACGCTGGTTGCTATGTGGTGCATTCCATTCTCTTTGCATGTCCAGAACATAAAAAAAAATCTGATGTGTTACACTCACATGACTTTCTCTACTCTTGTACAATCTAATTTTACAAACGCCTATTCTCCATATGCTTCATGTTAATCGAGATATCGAGATGTCAATCTTATTTGTAATTTTCTTGTAGATGCAAGGGGAATATGGTAGGTTTTAAGCGATAGTCAAATATTTTATCGCTGGTTGCTATGTGGCGCATTTCATTCTCTTTGCATGTCCAGGACATAAAAAAAATGAATAACGAATTTGAGAAAAAGTATAAGTATTGGAAAATTTAAGGAAATAACAAGCAATATCTCGAAAATGGTTCACTCAACAAAAAAATGTATATGACATAAGTTGTGTATTTTAACGCGATCTACATTTTTTGTGAAGTAAAATTCTGTCTATCTCTTACGGTTTACCAGTTATGCAAAAGTCGTTCACAATAAAGAATACTTTTGGAGACATTCCCAGAAAATTCGAGATATACATTTCATTTCTCATGACATTGTCTTAAACATATGATATTTTCATCAAAATCGTTAGAGCCATTTTTGAGAAAATTAAAATTTTCGAAAAATGTTCCATGTAAAGGGTAGTCTGGGGTGGGGGGATTTTCTTGGAAACCTTCGTGTCGCATCTCTGAAAGATACTGAACCTAAATACCAAGTTTGGTGTTTATCCGACTCTTCGTTTTTGAGTTATGCTGTTCACAGACACACAGACACACAGACAGACACACACACGGACATGTTTCCAAAAATGTTTTTTTTGGATCAGTGAGTCTCAAAACATGTATTTCCGGTGAAATCTCGGTATCGAAATTTTGGGTGGAATGCAACACTTCCCCTACTTACCATACGTAGTAGAGAAAGTAAAAATCTGATGTGTTACACTCACATGACTTTCTCTACTCCTGTATAAACTATTTTTACAAACGCTTATTCTCCATCTACTTCATATTAATCGAGATAAACGTTTGCAGACTCTATCTTATTGCTAAGTTTCTTGTAGATGTAAGGGGAATGCATATTTACAAGGGCAATATAGAAATACAGTAACCTTTAAGCACATACATATCTCTTAATAGCTGGTTGCTAGGTGCAGCACCATTCCCTTTGCCACAGATTAATACTCTTTGCATATACAAGACAAAAAAATCTGATGTGTTACACTCACATGACTTTCTCTACTCTTGTACAATCTAATTTTACAAACGCCTATTCTCCATATGCTTCATGTTAATCGAGATATCGAGATGTCAATCTTATTGGTAATTTTCTTGTAGATGCAAGGGGAATATGGTAGCTTTTAAGCGATAGTCAAATATTTTAACGCTGGTTGCTATGTGGCGAATTCCATTCTCTTTGCATGTTCAGGACATAAAAAAAATGAAAAACGAATTTGAGAAAAAGTATTAAGTATTGGAAAATTTAAGGAAATAACAAGCAATATCTCGAAAACGGTTCACTCAACAAAAGAAACGTATATGACATAAGTTGTGTATTTTAACGCGATCTACATTTTTTGTGTAGTAAAATTTTGTCTATCTCTTATGGTTTACCAGTTATGCAAAAGTCGTTCACAATGAAGAATATTTTTGGAGACATTCCCAGAAAATTCGAGATATACATTTTATTTATCATGACAATATCTTAAACATATGATATTTTAATCAAAATCGTTAGAGCCGTTTTTGAGAAAATTAAAATTTTCGAAAAATGTTCCATGTAAAGGGTAGTCTGGGGTGGGGGGATTTTCTTGAAAACCTTCGTGTCGCATCTCTGGAAGATACTGAACCTAAATACCAAGTTTGGTGTTTATCCGACTGTTCGTTTTTGAGTTATGCTGTTCACAGACACACAGACACACAGACACACAGACAGACAGACACACAGACACACAGACACACAGACAGACACACACACGGACATGTTTCCAAAAATGCTTGTTTTGGATTCAGTGATTCTCAAAACATGTATTTCCGGTGAAATCTCGGTATCGAATTTTTGGGTGGAATGCAATACTTCCCCTACTTACTATACGTAGTAGAGAAAGTAAAAATGAATAAGGAATTCCCATTTGAGAAAATAAGTATTTAAAAATTTAAGGGAATAACAACCAATATCTCGAAAATGGTGCACTCAACGAAAAAAAAATCTGATGTGTTACACTCACATGACTTTCTCTACTCTTGTACAAACTATTTTTACAAACGCTTATTCTCCATATGCTTCATGTTAATGGAGATATCGAGATGTCAATCTTATTGATAATTTTCTTGTAGATGCAAGGGGAATATGGTAGCTTTTAAGCGATAGTCAAATATTTTAACGCTGGTTGCTATGTGGCGAATTCCATTCTCTTTGCATGTTCAGGACATAAAAAAAATGAATAACGAATTTGAGAAAAAGTATTAAGTATTGGAAAATTTAAGGAAATAACAAGCAATATCTCGAAAACGGTTCACTCAACAAAAGAAACGTATATAACATAAGTTGTGTATTTTAACGCGATCTACATTTTTTGTGTAGTAAAATTTTGTCTATCTCTTATGGTTTACCAGTTATGCAAAAGTCGTTCACAATGAAGAATATTTTTGGAGACATTCCCAGAAAATTCGAGATATACATTTTATTTGTCATGACAATATCTTAAACATATGATATTTTAATCAAAATCGTTAGAGCCGTTTTTGAGAAAATTAAAATTTTCGAAAAATGTTCCATGTAAAGGGTAGTCTGGGGTGGGGGGATTTTCTTGAAAACCTTCGTGTCGCATCTCTGGAAGATACTGAACCTAAATACCAAGTTTGGTGTTTATCCGACTGTTCGTTTTTGAGTTATGCTGTTCACAGACACACAGACACACAGACACACAGACAGACAGACACACAGACACACAGACACACAGACAGACACACACACGGACATGTTTCCAAAAATGCTTTTTTTGGATTCAGTGATTCTCAAAACATGAATTTCCGGTGAAATCTCGGTATCGAATTTTTGGGTGGAATGCAATACTTCCCCTACTTACTATACGTAGTAGAGAAAGTAAAAATGAATAAGGAATTCCCATTTGAGAAAATAAGTATTTAAAAATTTAAGGGAATAACAACCAATATCTCGAAAATGGTGCACTCAACGAAAAAAAAATCTGATGTGTTACACTCACATGACTTTCTCTACTCTTGTACAAACTATTTTTACAAACGCTTATTCTCCATATGCTTCATGTTAATGGAGATATCGAGATGTCAATCTTATTGATAATTTTCTTGTAGATGCAAGGGGAATATGGTAGCTTTTAAGCGATAGTCAAATATTTTAACGCTGGTTGCTATGTGGTGCATTCCATTCTCTTTGCATGTCCAGAACATAAAAAAAAATCTGATGTGTTACACTCACATGACTTTCTCTACTCTTGTACAATCTAATTTTACAAACGCCTATTCTCCATATGCTTCATGTTAATCGAGATATCGAGATGTCAATCTTATTTGTAATTTTCTTGTAGATGCAAGGGGAATATGGTAGGTTTTAAGCGATAGTCAAATATTTTATCGCTGGTTGCTATGTGGCGCATTTCATTCTCTTTGCATGTCCAGGACATAAAAAAAATGAATAACGAATTTGAGAAAAAGTATAAGTATTGGAAAATTTAAGGAAATAACAAGCAATATCTCGAAAATGGTTCACTCAACAAAAAAATGTATATGACATAAGTTGTGTATTTTAACGCGATCTACATTTTTTGTGAAGTAAAATTCTGTCTATCTCTTACGGTTTACCAGTTATGCAAAAGTCGTTCACAATAAAGAATACTTTTGGAGACATTCCCAGAAAATTCGAGATATACATTTCATTTCTCATGACATTGTCTTAAACATATGATATTTTCATCAAAATCGTTAGAGCCATTTTTGAGAAAATTAAAATTTTCGAAAAATGTTCCATGTAAAGGGTAGTCTGGGGTGGGGGGATTTTCTTGAAAACCTTCGTGTCGCATCTCTGGAAGATACTGAACCTAAATACCAAGTTTGGTGTTTATCCGACTGTTCGTTTTTGAGTTATGCTGTTCACAGACACACAGACACACACACAGACACACACACAGACACACAGACACACACACAGACACACACACGGACATGTTTCCAAAAATGATTTTTTTGGATTCAGGAGGTCTCAAAACATGTATTTCCGGTGAAATCTCGGTATCGAATTTTTGGGTGGAATGCAATACTTCCCCTACTTACTATACGTAGTAGAGAAAGTAAAAATGAATAACGAATTTGAGAAAAAGTATAAGTATTGGAAAATTTAAGGGAATAACAAGCAATATCTCGCAAACGGTTCACTCAACAAAAGAAATGTATATGACATAAATTGTGTATTTTAACGCGATCTACATTTTTTGTGTAGTAAAAGTTTGTCTATCTCTTATGGTTTACCAGTTATGAAAAAGTCGTTCAAAATGAAGAATACTTTTGGAGACATTCCCAGAAAATTCGAGATATACATTTTATTTGTCATGACAATATCTTAAACATATGATATTTAAATCAAAATCGTTAAAGCCGTTTTTGAGAAAATTAAAATTTTCGAAAAATGTTCCATGTAAAGGGTAGTCTGGGGTGGGGGGATTTTCTTGGAAACCTTCGTGTCGCATCTCTGAAAGATACTGAACCTAAATACCAAGTTTGGTGTTTATCCGACTCTTCGTTTTTGAGTTATGCTGTTCACAGACACACAGACACACAGACAGACACACACACGGACATGTTTCCAAAAATGTTTTTTTTGGATCAGTGAGTCTCAAAACATGTATTTCCGGTGAAATCTCGGTATCGAAATTTTGGGTGGAATACAATACTTCCCCTACTTACTATACGTAGTAGAGAAAGTAAAAAAATGAATAACGGATTCCCATTTGAGAAAATAAGTATTGCAAAATTTAAGGGAATAACAAGCAATATTTCGAAAATGGTTCACTCAACCAAAAAAATGTATATGACATAAACTGTGTATTTTAACGCAACTTACATTTTTTGTGTAGTAAAATTTTGTCTATCCCTTATGGTTTACCAGTTATGCAAAAGTCGTTCACAATGAAGAATACTTTTGGAGACATTCCCAGAAACCTCAAGATATACATTTCATTTGTCATGAAAATATCTTAAACATATGATATTTTAATCAAATTCGTTAGAGCCATTTTTGAGAAAATTAAAATTTTCGAAAAATCTTCCATTTAAAGGGTAGTCTGGGGTGGGGGGATTTTCTTGAAAACCTTCGTGTCGCATTTCTGTAGGATACACACACACACACACACACACACACAAACAGACACACACACGGACATATTTCCAAAAATGCTTTTTTGGGATTCAGGGGGTCTCAAAACATGTATTGCCGGTGTAATCTCGGTATCGAATTTTTGGGTGGAATACAATACTTCCCCTACTTACTATACGTAGTGAGAAAGTAAAAATCTGATGTGTTACACTCACATGACTTTCTTTACTCTTGTACAAACTATTTATACAAACGCTTATTCCCCCATCTACTTCATGTTAATCGAGATAAACATTTGCAGAGTTTATCTTATTGCTAATTTTCTTGTAGATGTAAGGGGAATATATATTTACAAGGGCGATTTGGAAATACAGTAGCCTTTAAGCACATACATGTCTCATAATAGCTGGTTGCTAGGTGCAGCACCATTCCCTTTCCCACAGATTAATACTCTTTGCATATCCAAGACAAAAAAAATGAATAAGGAATTCCCATTTGAGAAAATAAGTATTGAAAAATTTAAGGGAATAGCAAGTAATATCTCGAAAATGGTTCACTCAACAACAAAAAATGTATATGACATAAATTGTGTATTTTAACGCGATCTACATTTTTTGTGTAGTAAAATTTTGTCAATCTCTTATGGTTTACCAGTTATGCAAAAGTCGTTCACAATGAAGAATACTTTTGGAGACATTCCCAGAAAATTCAAGATATATATTTTATTTGCCATAAAAATATCTTAAACATATGATAATTTAATCAATATCGTTAGAGCCATGTCTGAGAAAATTAAATTTTTCGAAAAATCTCCCATGTAAAGGGTATTCTGGGGTGTGGGGATTTTCTTGAAAACCTTCGTGTCGCATCCTTGAACCTAAATACCAAAAGTCGTTCAGAATGAGGAATACTTTTGGAGACATTCCCAAAAAATTCAAGATATACATTTTATTTGTCATGAAAGTATCTTAAACATATGATATTTTAATCAAAATCGTTAGTCATTTTTGAGAAAATTAAAATTTTCGAAAAATGTTCCATGTAAAGGGTAGTCTGGGGTGGGGGGATTTTCTTGAAAACCTTCGTGTCGCATCTCTGGAAGATACTGAACCTAAATACCAAGTTTGGTGTTTATCCGAATGTTCGTTTCTAAGTTATGCTGTTCACAGACACACAAACACACACACGGACATGTTTCCAAAAATGCTTTTTTTTTTTATTCAGGGGGTCTCAAAACATATATTTCTGGTGAAATCTCGGTACCGAATTTTTGGGTGAAATACAATACTTCCCCTACTTACTATACGTAGTACTGATGTGTTACACTCACATGACTTTCTCTACTCTTGTACAAACTATTTTTACAAACGCTTATTCTCCATCTACTTCATGTTAATCGAGATATCGAGATGTTAATCTTATTGCTAATTTTCTTGTAGATGCAAGGGGAACATGGTAGCTTTTAAGCGATAGTCAAATCCTTTAAGCGCTGGTTGCTATGTGGAGCATTCCATTCTCTTTGTATGTCCAGGACATAAAAAAAAATCTGATGTGTAACACTCACATGACTTTCTCTACTCTTGTGCAAACTATTTTTACAAACGCTTATTCTCCATCTACTTCATGTTAATCGAGATAAACATTTGCAGACTCTACCTTATTCCTAATTTTCTTGTAGATTTAAGGGGAATATATATTTACAAGGGCAATATAGAAATACAGTAGCCTTTAAGCATATACATATCTCTTAATAGCTGATTGCTAGGTGCAGCACCATTCCCTTTGCTACAGATTAATACTCTTTGCATATCAAAGACAAAAAAATGACTAACGAATTCCCATTTAAGAAAAGTATTGAAAAATTTAAGAGAATAACAAGCAATATCTCATAAATGGTTCACACAACAAAAAAATGTATAGGACATAAATTGTGTATTTTAACGCGATGTACATTTTTTGTGTAGTAAAATTTTCTCTATATCTTATGGTTTACCGGTTATGCAAAAGTCGTTCACAATGAAGAACACTTTTGGAGACATTCCCAGAAAAAACAGGATATACGTTTTATTTATCATGAAAATATATTAAACATATGATATTTTAATCAAAATCGTTAGAGGCGTTTTTGAGAAAATAAAAATTTTCGAAAAATCTCCCAAGTAAAGGGAATCCTGGGGTGGGGGGATTTTCTTGAAAACCTTCGTGTCGCATCCCTGGAAGATACTGAACGTAAATACCAAGTTTGGTGTTTATCCGACTGTTCGTTTCTGAGTTATGCTGTTCACAGACACACACACAGACACACACACGGACATGTTTCCAAAAATGCTTTTTTTGGATTCAGGGGGTCTCAAAACATATATTTCTGGTGAAATCTCGGTATCGAATTTTTGGGTGGAATACAATACTTCCCCTACTTACTATACGTAGTAGAGAAAGTAAATGAATAACGAATTTGAGAAAAAGTATAAGTATTGGAAAATTTAAGGGAATAACAAGCAATATCTCGAAAATGGTTCACTCAACAAAACAAATGTAAATGACATAAATTGTGTATTTTAACGCGATCTACATTTTTTGTACAGTAAAATTTTGTTTATCTCTTATGGTTTACCAGTTATGCAAAAGTCGTTCACAATAAAGAATACTTTTGGTGACATTCCCAGGAAATTCAAGATATACATTTTATTTGTGATAAAAATATCTTAAACATATGATATTTTAATCAAAATCGTTCGAGCCATTTTTGAGAAAATTAAAATTTTCGAAAAATCTTCCATGTAAAGGGTAGTCTGGGGTGGGGGGATTTTCTTGAAAACCTTCGTGTCGCATCCTTGGAAGATACTGAATCTAAATACCAAGTTTGTTGTTTATCCGACAGTTCGTTTCTGAGTTATGCTGTTCACAGACAGACACACACAGGGACATGTTTCCAAAAATGCTTTTTTTGGATTCAGGGGGTCTCAAAACATATAGTTCCGGTTAAATCTCGATATCGAAATTTTGGGTGGAATGCAATACTTCCCCTACTTACTATACGTAGTAGAGAAAGTAAAAATCTGATGTGTTATACTCACATGACTTTCTCTACTCTTGTACAAACTATTTTTACAAACGCTTATTCTCCATATGCTTCATGTTAATCGAGATGTTAATTTTATTACCAATTTTCTTGTATATGCTAGGCGATAATGGTAGTATTTAAGCTATGGTCAAATCTTTTAAGAGCTGGTTGCTATGTGGCGCATTCCATTCTCTTTGCATGTCCAGGACGTAAAAAAATGAATAACGAATTCCCATTTGAGAAAAAGTGTTGGAAAATTTAAGGGAATAACGAGCAATATCTCGAAAACGGTTCACTCAACACAAAAATGTATATGACATAAATTGTGTATTTTGACGCGATCTACATTTTTTGTGTAGTAAAATTTTGTCTATCTCTTATGGTTTACCAGTTATGCAAAAGTCGTTCACAATAAAGAATACTTTTGGAGACATTCCCAGGAAATTCAAGATATACATTGTATTTGTCATAAAAATATCTTAAACATTTGATATTTTAATCAAAATCGTTAGACATTTTTGAGAAAATTAAAATTTTCGAAAAATGTTCCATATAAAGGGTAGTCTGGGGTGGGAGGATTTTCTTGAAAACCTTCGTGTCGCATCTCTGGAAGATACTGAACCTAAATACCAAGTTTGGTGTTTTTCCGAATAATCGTTTCTGAGATGCCTTTCACAGACACACAAACACACACACGGACATATTTCCAAAAGTGCTTTTTTTTGGATTTAGGGGGTCTCAAAACATATATTTCCGGTGAAATCTCGGTATCGAATTTTTGGTTGGAATACAATACTTCCCGTACTTGCTGTACGTAGTAGAGAAAGTAAAAAAATCTGATGTGTTACACTCACATCACTTACCCTACTCTTGTACAAACTATTTTTACAAACTCTTATTCTCCATCTACTTCATATTAATCCAGATAAATGTTTGCAGAGACGATCTTTTGACATGTAAAGAAAATTACATTTTAAACATGGTGACTGGTTCTAAGAATATTTGACTATGATTTAAGGCCTACTAAGTTCTCCTTGTTTTGTATTTGCAAGGGCAATACAGAAATACAGTAGCCTTTAAGCATCGACATATGTCTTAATAGCTGGTTGCTAGATGCAGCACCATTCGCTTTGCCACAGATTAATACTCTTTGCATATCCAAGATAAAAAAATGAATAACGAATTCCCATTTCAGAGAATAAGTATTGAAAAATTTAAGGGAATAACAAGCAATATCTTGAAATTGGTTCACTCAACAACAAAAATGTATATGACATAAATTGAGTATTTTAACGCGATCTACATTTTTTGTATCGTAAAAGTTTGTCTATCTCTCATGGTTTACCAGCTATGCTAAAGTCGTTCAGAATGAAGAATACTTTTGGAGACATTCTCAGAAAATTCAAGATATACATTTTATTTTTCATGAAAGTATCTTAAACATGATATTTTAATCAAAATCGTTAGAGTCATTTTTGAGAAAATCAAATTGTTCGAAAAATGTTCCATGTAAAGGGTAGTCTGGGGTGGGGGGATTTTCTTGAAAACCTTCGTGTCGCATCTGTGGAAGATACTGAACCTAAATACCAAGTTTGGTGTTTATCCGAATGTTCGTTTCTGAGTTATGTTGTTCACACACACACACACACACACACACACACACACACACACACACACACACACACGGAATGTTTCTAAAAATGCTCTTTTTGGATTCAGGGGGTCTGAAAACATATATCTCTGGCGAAATCTCGGTATCGAATTTTTGGGTCGAATACATTACTTACCCTACCTACTATACGTAAAAGTAAATAGGAAACCGAGAGAGTTGGGGATATATCTCCGCCTTTGGCGGCATTATTTATTCATATGTTGCCAGCGTTGCGTTACAGCCAGAGAATGACATGCAGTGATATCTGTTGCCATCTGTTGGGCATATAAGACATCACTTCCGTCGTTAATGTGGGCGAAAGAAAGGCTACTTAAAAGTTGCAGTATTGCATTCCACCCAAAAATTCGATAATGAGATTTCAGCGGAAATACATGTTTTGAGACCCACTGAATGCAAAAAATCCGTGTGACTGTGTGTGTGAAGAGCATAACTCAGAAACGAACAGTCGAATGAACACCAACCTTGGTATTTAGGTTCAGTATCTTCCAGAGATGCGACACAGAGGTTTACAAGAAAATCCCCCGCATCCCAGATTACCATTTACATGGAACATTTTTCGAAAATTTTCTCAAAAATGGCTCTAACGATTTTGATTAAAATATCATATTATTAAGATATTTTCATGACAAATGAAATGTATATCTCGAATTTTCTGGTACTGTCTCCAAAAGTATTCTTCATTGTTAACGACTTTTGCATAACTGGTAAACCATAAGAGATAGACAACATTTTACTACACAAAAAATGCACATCACCTTAAAATACACAATTTATGTCATATACTTTTTTTGTTGCGTGAACCAGTTTTGAGATATTGCTTGTTATTCCCTTAAATTTTCCTATACTTATACTTTTTCTCAAATTCGTTATTCAATTTTTTTTGTCCTGGTAATGCAAAGAAAATGGAATACTCCACATAGCACCGGCTCTTAAAACATTTGACTATCGCTTAAAGTCTACCAATTCCCCTTGCATCTACAAGAAAATTAGCAATAAGATTAACATCTCGATATCTCGATTAACATGAAGCATATGGAGAGTAAGTGTTTGTAAAAATGGTTTGTAGAAGAATAGAGTCATGTAAGTGAAACACGTCAGATTTTTTTTACAATGTACCTATATTTAACACCTCTGCAGTTCACCTTGTGGGCCAATGCAATCCTCACCATCGTCGCCCATTTGAATGACTTCTAAAACAGCGAAAGCTATTATTTCGTCAAAGAGATCAACGTTTTAACGGTATACTTTAATTGGAAACAACGCAAAGAATGCAAATGTTAAATCTTCTTTCGGCCCACCGCTGATCTGAAAACATTTTTTGGGATATTTTTGTTACTAACTATCGGTTCGGGTCACTGTGTGTCCCGATTACCGTACCGTAGAATTTTCGCGGGAGCCTTCCTGAAATGCTTATTATTGACTGAAGGCACCATGATCGCCATTCACTGCTTTGTGTTATACGTGATGATATACGTTATACGTTCCTTAGAAGCAGGAAATGCCATTGTTAATGTTTATTAGACTGTTCAGTATTTGAAAGAAGAAAACATTAATCAGGTCTTTTCTTCCTGCGTAAAGACACTAGCAAATGACACTAATGTAAGTGTATAAACGCTTACCTAGTATTTTTTGTGCTTTTAAAATGTAGCTGTATTTCAACAGTATAGCAAATTATTGTTAATTAAAATCCTTTGAAATGATTTACATAATTTTTACTATGTAGTCAGAATGGACCAAGCTACGCCTTGTACCTCAATAAAAAGAAAATCCAGCACACCATTAGATAAAGCGGTATCCAGTACTATTTAATTATTACCTAAACCAAAGTGACATTGACTTTTCTCCTGTATCTGACGATGACCCAACTTTCATTCCACAAGATCACAAATCAAAGCATTGATTCTGATGCAGAGCAAGAAGTTGAAAATTATGACATGCCTAAAGCTGTTAATGTTCTGAACACCCAGCTTGGAGTACAGTAGTACAAAATGATGCAGACGTAATTATGTTTAAACTGATTCAATGTTAATGTTTGTACAAATTTTGAAGTTCCTGCTGATATATATAAAATGCTTGTAACACAAGATTTGATCCAAATTATGGTTATGGAAGCAAATAGATATGCGGCACAGAAAAGTGCTTAAACTCAAGTAAAGAAGGGTCTTGTGTGACCATCTGGGTTGATACTTTGGATGAGGAAATGAACAGATTTCTTGGAATCTTATTGATCATGGGATTAAATATAATTCCAAAAATATCCTTTTATGACCTAAGAATCCATTATATGAAAACAGGGTCTTAAAAGCCACAATTCCTCATGATCGCTTTCTAGCTTTGCTATCATGTTGGCATTTTGTGGATAATGATGCCCCTAGGAACGACATAACCGAACCTACACGTTATAAATATTAATAGAAAATTTACAGGAACGTTTTCAGAATACCATAACTCCTGACAGAGACATTGTCATTGATGAATCGATGATCTCTATGTGAGCAAGGCTGCTTTTCAGACAATACATCCCTAATAAATCCCATAAGTATGACATCAAACTATACAAAATCTGCACAGCCAAAGGTGTGCTTGTGTGTCCTATGTTCTGCGGATCTACCAAGGGAAAGATGATGAGCTTCAAGATGGACCACGCTAAAGCTTTTACTTTGAAAATGTGTGAGCCCTTACTCGAAAAGGTCACTTTCTATTTACAAACAATTTCTATACCAACATTTTTGATGCACACGGTAATGGAGAAAAAAACTGTTCTCTGCAGAAAAATTGATCCTAATAGATAAGGTTCCCAGAAACATAGTAGGAAAAAGGAATTAAAAGGGGAGAAATATGTGGAGCACAGGTTGTGAAAGTAATTAACTGGATGGATAAAAGGGGAGTTTTGATGATTTCCACAATACCTGAACATACAGCCACTTTTGAGGACACCGGTAAGAGGAATAGAAAGGGGCAAACCATCATGAAACCTAAGTCTGTACTGGAACACGAGATGAAAAAGGGTGTTGATCTTAGTGATTATATGTCGCCCTACTACTCTGAACTAAGAAAAGGGATGAAATGTGGAGGAAAGTTGCCATGGACCTTCTTTAGGATACTGCTGTAGTGAATTCCTGGCTTTTGTACAGTACCTACCTCCAGGAAGAAAGCCGTCATTTCGAACATTCAAAGAATCACTTGCCTTCACACTGGCCAGATATGCAACGTGCACCACTCTTCCTTCAAGAAAAACTGTGCATGCTTTGGGGTAAGTAGAAGGACCAGCAAGGAAATTTAGGTGACCCTTAATTACCAAAGAATCTTCACACAACAAGGCAAAGAAAGAAAAAAAAACAGCAGACAACAAAATAAAATAGGTCATGATTTTCTGTACGGAATGCCCAGGACAACTTAAAATGTGTATTACCTGTTTTAACGAGCAATTTATACAACAATGACCTTTTGTAAGTATAACTATTTGTGTAACCTGTTAGTATAGATCTATGGTTCAATAAAATACATTGTTTATGTAACTATTTTGTTTTGGTTTAAATAAAGTAAAGTGTTGTGAAAATAAAATTCAACCATTAAAATTGTTAACAAAAATACTCTTTCGGGGTCATTTCAGGGTCCAGGGGCAAACTGCTGCAGCAGTGTATGCAATGAAATGTCCCCTTTCTTGTAGGCAACACAGTAAGCAGCTGTGAGTGAAGCATTTAGGCTATAGAGTGAACTTCAAATTGTTCGGGTCACCAGTGGCCCGAGCCGATTTTGGCTAAGTATGTTATCAGGTCACCGGTACGCGGTGTACTCTTGATGTCAAAATTTCCCCCTGCAGGGAAAGTGTTAACGTCCTTTAACCGGTTAGTTCATATCGGATGGAAAATGTGCTTTTGATTTAAGCTCTTTAAGTAAACGAAAACTCCTCAATATGGATAATTCGTTACTTGCATCAATTCATTCAGGAAACTAGTGAATCAATTACTTTAAACATTAAAATAATTAAAAAGTTGAAAAAATTGTTGTTTGGTTTATTATTTTATTGACATTGGTGTATTGCAGTGCCACATTTGCTGCCAATACTGAAATTCGTTCAGCAGCATTATTTTATAAACCAGTTTAAATGCTGTACATGGGGATATGTATGTACAAAGACACAGTATAAATCAAGAAAAGGGAGTATCCCTTGGTATGTTATTGCATCTCTTGATAAATAGATACACACTTTTTGTTTATTGAACTGTTTCTTACTTAAAAAATCTTATGTGTTCACTCACATGACTTTCTCTACTCTTGCACAAACTATGTTTACAAACGCTTATTCTGCATCTACTTTATACTAATCGAGATAAACATTTGCAGAAACTATCTTATTGATAATTTTCTTGTAGGTGCAAGGGGAACATGGTAAGCGATAGTTGCTATGTGGAGCATTCCATACTCTTTGCATGTCCAGGACATAAAAAATGAATAACGAATTCCCATTTGAGAAAAATTTTAAGTGCTGGAAAATTCAAACATATAACAAGGAATATCTCAGAAATGGCTCACTCCAAAGGAAAAAGTATGTGATATGAATTGTGTGTTTTAACGAGATCTACATTTTTTCTGTAGTAAAATGTCTGTCTCTTATGGTTTACCAGTTATGCAAAAGTCATTCGGAATGAAGAGGAATGTCTCCATTTCCAGAAAATGCAAGATATGCATTTCATTTGCCATGAAAATGTCTTACAGGTGTGTATGATATTTTAATCAAAATCAGTTGTTGTTCACCAATGGCATCGGGGTTTAATAGACCTGCATCATTTTTCCCTCTGGCTTCCCAATATAAAAGTCTGGAAGTTATCACATTTAACGCCTTTGCATTTGGCGAGATGTTGTTTGTTCAGGATGACCTCATCTTCACAGAGAGTGCACTTGGGTGAAGGTAGGCATCGTGTCTTGTAGAAGTTTTCAAACTCATTAGAGCCGTTTTTGAATCAAAATTTTCGAAAAATTTGCCATGTAAAGGTTAGTTTGCAGTGGGAGGATTTTCTTGAAAATCTTTGTGTCACATCTTTGAAAGATGCTGAACCTAAATACCAAGTTTGGTATTTATCCGACGTTTTGCTTTTTAGTTATGCTGTTCATAGACACACAAATGGACAGTTTCTAAAATGCTTTATTTGGATTCAGAGGCCCCCAAAACATGCATTTCCGATGAAACCTCGGTATCAAACTTTTGGGTGGAATGCAATACTTACCATACGTAGTAGAGAAAGTAAAAATGCTGCACAGCAAAACTGGTATTAAGTTGTGGTGTCAAAAAGTTATTTTATAATGAAGGAGAATATGATCAGGAGAAAGGTAAGATAATCTATCAGACAAAGAAACTTGCTTACAAGGATGCTAGGAGCAATGAGGTTGTACCACAATGGGAAGAAAAATAGCTGGAGAGTTGTGTCTATGACACTCAAAGCTACGAGATATTGTTATAAAATAAGTGCACAAGGAAGTGAAAGTTCATAGGTTCGAGTATTTTTTGACGATTTTATTATTTCAGGATTAGGAAATGATTATGTGGAATTTGATTGAGGAAAATCGGTCTTAATTAAATGAAGTATTTGTTTTATTCATCAATTTCCATTAATTCATACTCTAAGAAAGAAATTATGGGTTCATAGCTGAACCAATGGTAGTGAGTGATTTAGTTGTAGACTGAGCTTTGTCAGTATTCAATTTTAACTTGAATTTTTCACACAAAAATAAAAAATCTTATCAGTGGTTGAGCTTTGTCTGAATGTAAGTTGATGTTGAAATCACCACTCATAATCATTACCATTTTGTTCAGGTCTTTTATTGGAAGAAATAGTAGTGTGTAAAGATGGGGCAGAATAATGGTCCAAAAGACACCAATACACGAACACTTTAAAAATTTACTTTATTTAAAACAGGAAGCTCACTAATACGTGTTCAGCTAATATACAGTATAACTGGCAAGCATCTACTGGTTCCCTATGCTAAATATTAACACAGTACATGCAGCACATGCGCGTACACTGTTTATGACGTATGCGATGGAGAGAGTAGAAATGATTCTTCTTCTTTCTTATCAACTGCCAGTTGGATCTTTTGGTCAGGCCAACTCATGCATTTTACTCTTCGTCTGATCTATCCAATTTGCCATACTGCATCTTAAGAAGTTTCATTTCAAAAACCTGAAACTACATGCTTAGTCTGTTCAACGGAATAAATAACACTGTCAAAGACTTTTTTTAAAAACTATGAGTATTTTGAATTCAACAACTTCTGGTAACAGCATATGTGTGTATTACTGGTGATAGTGGGTGTTTAACTGTTCATGTCTACCCAAAAACTCATGAAGAGGAGCCAAACAGAACGAAGGGAGAATGTGACCATCATTTGTGAGTAAATGAATTAATCCAACCCGAGTGGTTGGTCAAACAAAACAATTTTTTTTTTCAATTTATTGAACATTTAATCATACATGCAAAACCTAGCCAAAATGAACCACAAATTCTAATTTATTTTTGACAATCATGAGTCCCATATCTCGTTAAATGTCATAAACCTAGCCAAAGAAAATGAGGTTGTGCTTCTAACTCTACCTCCAAATTGCTGCCATAAAACACAGCCTCTCGCCCGGTCTGTTTTTGGACCTTTCATTGCCTATTAACACAGAGAATGAATGGCTGTCCCAGGCAATGAAGGAAAACATGTGAGAATATATTATGATGGATGTGAAATTGTGAGCAAAGCTTATGAATTTGCACGTGCACCAAAAGGGTTCTGATTATTTTCTAAAGCAGCACAGCATGGGCTTAGCAGTAGGTCAAATGGCTGGAAACAGAGGAAACTCAGCTGTATTAGTGGATACACTTAACAAGGAAGAAATAGAGAACTGAAAGAATAACATCAAACCAAATACAATAAAGGAAATAAGGGATGAGAATATGCAGTGAGAACACTTTGTAAAGGGGACAGTAGTAGCAGTGAGATTCAATTCGCTTCATTTATTGCATCCATTAATTATGAATACATAATGTTATATACATGTTATATAAGTCAATAAACTACAAATTACTACCTTTACTTATTTTACAATGTAAAAGCAGTATCAGTCAATGATATAATTTTTATGAAATTGTATAACTGTTTATAATATATAATAATAGTCTACTTATTTATTAATAAAATTTTAGCATCAATATTCATTCCTTGTTTAGCTTTTTCAAAAGCAAAAATTCATCAACTGTATAATAACATTTACTAATTAAGAATTTGCGAATTTCCTATCGAATCGCTACGTTGAACTGAACTATGCGGTTAACCTCTGACATAGCCGGTGGAATTGTCCTGTAGCTTCAGACCTCCCTGCTGAAGCTGACTTCCTAACAGCTGATTAGGACTGATGAGAGGATTGTTCAATAATTCAGAATATGATTATTTGTTAGTGCAGCACGACACTAAAAAAAGTGATTGCTTTGTTGCCAAGGTAATAATAATAATAATAATAATAATAATAATAATAATAATAATAATAATAATATATGACAACTGAGGATACTAAAATAAAGTATTTAAAGAAAATGCAAGTTTTATTGTAAAAGAGGAAGCAGAAATCTTTTCTATCCCTGTGGAAGATATTATTTGCAACTTGCCAACAGCAGTGCATGTCAGAGGAACTTCTCAAATCAAAACTGTTGTGTTTTCTGTGGAGTTCGCATACTTTATTTAGATTACTGAAATAACACCCCATTTATTTTTATTTTATTTTCATACTTTCTTTAATATCTTTTATATATCAGTGAATAGTAATTTACATAAACTGGGTGAATTTGTGTCTTAAGAAGCATTTTCAATCATACAATACAAAAGGTAAAACAGTGTAGATCACGTCAGGGTCTGTTTTACTCTAGGGTTAACCCTACACTTGCACTCGTCAATAACTATCTTCACAAGAGACAGACACACTTGTCACCTTGCGTGAATTCAGAAACGTAAGCTTGTGTAAAAATACAATCAAAAAGGAAACCCAGAGAGTTAGGGATATATCTCCGCCTTTGGCGGCATTACTTATTCATATGTTGCCAGCATTGCGTTACAGCCAGAGAATGACATACAGTGCCATCTCTTGTCCAATCTGTATGAACATAGTGACATCTGTTGGGCATATAAGACATCACTTCCGTCGCTAATGCGGGCACAAGAAAGGCAACTTACCATCTGGTGTTAACTTCGTAAAACTGCGAAAGCAATTATTTCGTCACAGAGATCAAGGTTTCAAAGGTATACTTTAATTCGAAACAACGAAAAGAATGCAAATGTTATAATATCTTCTTTATGAAAACATTTTTTGGGATATTTTTGTTACTAACCATCGTTTCGGGTCAGTGTGTGTCCCGATTACCGTACCGTAGATTTATCGCGCGAACCTTCCTGAAATACTTATTATTGACTGAAGGCACAATGATCGCCGTTTACTGCTTTGTGTTATACGTGATGAACTTCCTTAGAAGCAGGAAATGTCATTGTTAATGCTTATTAGACTGCTCAGTATTTGAAAGAAGAAAACATTAATCAGTCCTTTTCTTTCTGCGTAAAGATATTAACAAATTACACCTATGTAAGTGTAGAAACACATACCTAGTATTTTTGTGCTTTTAAAATGTAGCTGGATTTCAACCGTATAGCAAATTATTGTTAATTAAAATCCTTTGAACTGATTTACATAATTTTTACTATGTAGTCAGAATGGACCAAGCTACGCCTTGCACCTCAATAAAAAGAAAATCCAGCACACCATTATATGAAGCGATATCCAGTACTATTTAAATTATTACCTAAACCAAAGTGACATTGACTTTTCTCCTGTATCTGACGATGACCCAACTTTCATTCCACAAGATCACAAATCAAAGCAATGATTCTGATGCAGAGCAAGAAGTTGAACATTATGACATGCCTAAAGCTGTTAATGTTCTGAACACCCAGCTTGGAGTACAGTAGTACAAAATGATGCAGACGTAATTATGTTTAAACTGATTCAATGTTAATGTTTGTACAAATCTTGGAGTTCCTGCCGATATATACAAAATGCTTGTAACACAAGATTTGATCCAAATTATGGTTGTGGAAGCAAATACATATGCAGCAGAGAAAAGTGCTAAAACTCAAGTAAAGAAAGGGTCTTGTGTGACCAACTGGGTTGATACTTTGGATGAGGAAATGAACAGATTTCTTGGAATCTTATTCATCATGGGATTAAATATAATTCTAGAAATATCATTTTAGTGAACTATGAATCCACTATATGAAAACAAAGTCATAAAAGCCACAATGCCTCGTGATTGCTTTTTAGTTTTGCTATCATTTTGGCATTTTGTAGATAAAGATGCCCCTAGGAACGACATAACCGAACCTACATGTTATAAATATTAATAGAAAAGTTGCAGGAACGTTTTCAGAATGCCATAACTCCTGGCAGAGACATTGTCATTCATGAATCGATGATCTCTATGTGAGGAAGGCTGCTTCTCAGACAATAAATCCCTAATAAATCCCATAAGTATGGCATCATTGCACAGAGAAAGGTGAGCTTGTGTGTCCTATGCTCTGTGATCTACCAAGGGAAAGATGATAAGCTTAAAGATGGACCACGCTAAAGCTGTCACTTTGAAAATGTGTGAACCCTTACTTGAAAAGATCACATTCTGTTTACAAACAATTTCTACACCAACATTTTTTGGTGCACACGGTAATAGAGAAAAAAACTGTTCTCTGCAGAACAATTGCTCCTAATAGATAAGGTTCGCAGAAACATAGCAGGAAAAAGAAATTAAAAGGGGATAAATATGCGGACCGTTACACGAACACTTTAAAAATTTACTTTGTTTAAAACAGGAAGCTCACTAATACGTGTTCAGCTAATGTACAGTATAACTGGCAAGCATCTACTGGTTCCCTATGCTAAATATTAACACAGTACATGCAGCACATGCGCGTAGACTGTCTATGATGTATGCGATGGAGAGAGTAGAAATGATTCTCCTTCTTTCTTATCAACTGCCAGTTGGATCTTTTGATCAGGCCAATTCATGCATTTTACTCTTCGTCTGATCCATGCCAATTTGCCATACTGCATCTAAAGAACTTTCACTTCAAAAACCTGAAACTGCATGCTTAGCCTGTTCAACGGAATAAATAACACTGTTAAAGAATTTTTTAAAAACTATGAGTATTTTGAATTCAACAACTTCTGGTAACAGCATATGTGTGTATTACTGGTGATAGTGGGTGTTTAACTGTTCATGTCTACCCAAAAACTCATGAAGAGGAGTCAAACAGAACGAAGGGAGAATGTGACCATCATTTGTGAGTAAATGAATTAATCCAACCCGAGTGGTTGGTCAAACAAAACAATTTTTTTTCTTCAATTTATTGAACATTTAATCATACATGCAAAACCTAGCCAAAATGAACCACAAATTCTAATTTATTTTTGACAATCATGAGTCCCATATCTCGTTAAATGACATAAACCTAGCCAAAGAAAATGAGGTTGTGCTTTTAACTCTACCTCCATATTGCTGCCATAAGACACAGCCTCTCGCCCGGTCTGTTTTTCTGGACCTTTCATTGCCTACTAACACAGAGAATGAATGGCTGGCCCAGGCAATGAAGGAAAACATGTGAGAATATATTATGATGTATGTGAAATTGTGAGCAAAGCTTATGAATTTGCATGTGCACCAAACATATAAAAAAAGTTAAAACAAACAGGAGTTGCTTCACTAACATGGCTGTTTTTTATGTTTAGATATCATTTCTATATTTGTAATCAATTGTCCACTTCCAGAAGTAAATGGAAATAGTCTTCGCCCTAAAAGAAGTTGAAGAACCAGGTGCTTCCAACCAACCAGACACTCCAACAGCTTCCTAATCTGGGACCAAAGTCACACCAGAAGTGTTCTGATCATTTTCTAAAGCAGCACAGCATTGGGCTTAGCAGTAGGTAAAATGGGTGGAAACAGAAGAAAAGCAACTGTATTATTGGATACACTTAACAAGGAAGAAATAGAGAACTGAAAGAATAACATCAAACCAAATACAATAAAGGAAAGAAGGGGTGAGAATATGCAGTGAGAACGCTTTTTAAAGGGGACAGTAGTAGCAGTGAGATTCAATTCGCTTCACTTATTGCATCCATTAATTATGAATACATTATGTGGAATTGTCAAAGTTTACATAAGTCAAACTACAAATTACTACTTTTACCTATCTTAGAATGTAAACGCAGTATCAGTCAATGATATAGTTTTATGAATTTGTATAACTGTTTATGATATATAATAATAATCTACTTATTTATTAATAAAATTTTGTCATCAATATTCATTCCTTGTTTAGCATTTTCAAAAGCAAAATATCATCAACTGTATAATACCATTTACTAATTAAGAATTTGTGAAATTTCTATAGAATCGATGCATTGAACTGAACTATGCGTTGATCATCTGACATAGCTCGTGGAATTATTCTGTAGCTTCAGACCTCCCTGCTGAAGATGACTTCATAACAGCTGATTATGACTGATGAGAGGAATGTTCAATAATTTAAAATCATGATTATTTGTTAGTGCAGCACACGGACACTAAAAAAAGTGAACACTTTGTTGTCAAGGTAATTTCATATATATATATATGAAAACTGAAGATATTAAAATAAAGTATTTAAAGAAAATGCAAAAACTCTATCATTTTATTGTAAAAGAGGAAGCAGAAATGTTTTCTATCCCTGTGGAGGATATTATTGGCAACTTACCGACACCAGAGCCAGTCAGAGGAACTTCTCAAAACAAAACTGTTGTGTTTTCCTGCGTAGTTCGCAGACTTTATTTAGATTACTGAAATAACATCCCATTTTATTTTCATACTTTCTTTAACATCTTTTGTCTATCACTTAATAGTAATTTACATAAACCTAGAGAATTTGTGTCTTAAGAAGTATTTTCAATCATACAATTCAAAGGTTATGTGTTATGGTAGATCACGTCACGGTCTGTTTTACACTAGCGTTAACCCTCACTTGCATTCGTCAGTGACTATCTTCACAAGAGACAGCCACACTTGCTATAGTGCAAAAGCTTGCGTGAATTCAGAAACGTAAGCTTATGTAGAAAAAACGGAAACCGAAGGAGTTAAGGATATATTTCCTCCTTTGGCGGCATTACTTATTCATATGTTGCCAGCGTTGCGTTACAGCCGGAGAATGACATACAGTGCCATCTGTTGCCCACCTGCAGGACATACAGTGGCATCTGTTGGGCATATAGGACATCACTTCCGTAGCTAATGTGGGCTCAAGAAAGGCAACTTACCCACCCTCACCCTCGTCGCCCATTCGAATCCCAAAACTGCGAAAGCTATTATTTCGTCAAAGAGATCAAGGTTTCAAAGGTATACGTTAATTCGAAAAAACGCAAAGAATGCAAATGTTATATCTTCTTTCGGCCCACCGGTTATCTGAAAACATTTTTGGGATATTTTTGTTACTAACTATCGGTTCGGGTTACTGTAGGTCCGCACTTTTTTATGCTGCATATATATTTGTTTCCATAACCATAACTTGTGTTACAAGCATTTTATATATATCAGCAGGAACTTCAAAATTTGTACAAACATTAACATTGAATCAGTTTAAACATAATTACGTCTGCATCATTTTGTACTACTGTACTCCAAGCTGGGTTGTCAGAACATAACAGCTTTAGGCATGTCATAATTTTCAACTTCTTGCTCTGAATCAGAATCATTGCTTTGATTTGTGATCTTGTGGAATGAAAGTTGGGTCATCGTCAGATACAGGAGAAAAGTCAATGTCACTTTGGTTTAGATAATAATTTAAATAGTACTGGATACCGCTTCATCTATTTGTGTGCAGGATTCTCTTTTTCTTGAGGTGCAAGACGTAGCTTGGTCCATTCAGACTACATAGTAAAAATTATGTAAATCAGTTCAAAGGATTTTAATTAGCAATTAACGTGTCGCGCTAATGCAATAATGGTGAACTTTTCGACTATGGCGAATACGCCAAACACACTTTCATCGCGTTTTAAGGTCGTTTAGCTTACTTTTTGTGGGGTTCGTAAACGGAAGTTTGGCCAAAAGTGCTAAAACTCAAGTAAAGAAAGGGTCTTGTGTGACCAACTGGGCTGAAACTTTGGATGAAGAAATGAACAGATTTCTTGGAATCTTATTCATCATGGGATTAAATATAATTCCAGAAATATCCTTTTAGTGACCTAAGAGTCCATTATATGAAAACAAGGTTTTAAAAGCCACAATGCCTCACGATCGCTTTCTAGCTTTGCTATCATGTTGGCATTTTATGGGTAATGATGTCCCTAGGAATGACATAACCGAACCTACATGTTATAAATATTAATAGAAAAGTTACAGGAACGTTTTCAGAATGCCATAACTCCTGGCAGAGACATTGTCATTGATGAATCGATGATCTCTATGCGAGGAAGGCTGCCTTTCAGAAAATACATCCCTAATAAATCCCATAAGTATGACATGAAACTATACAAAATCTGCACAGCCAATGGCGTGCTTGTGTGTCCTATGTTCTGCGGATGTACCAAGGGAAAGATGATGAGCTTCAAGATGGACCACGCTAAAGCGGTTACTTTGGAAATGTGTGAGCCCTTACTTGAAAAGGTCACATTATATTTACAAACAATTTCTACACCAACATTTTTTTGGTGCACACGGTAATAGAGAAAAAAAAACTCTTCTCTGC
This sequence comes from Deroplatys truncata, assembly GCA_030765065.1. NCBI lineage: Eukaryota > Metazoa > Arthropoda > Insecta > Mantodea > Mantidae > Deroplatys > Deroplatys truncata. The sequence goes on along the minus strand of CM060975.1, from coordinate 310,480,106 downwards.
AGAACAATTGCTCCTAATAGATAAGAATCCCAGAAATATAGTAGGAAAAAGAAATTAAAAGGGGAGAAATATGCGCAGCACAGGTTGTGAACGTAATTAACTGGATGGACAAAAGGAGAGTTTTGATGATTTCCACAATACCTGGGCATACAGCCACTCTTGAGGACACCGGCAAGAGGAATAGAAGGGGGCAAACCATCATGAAGCCTAAATATCTACTGGAACACAAGATGAAAAAGGGTGTTGATCTTAGTGATCATATGTCATCCTACTACTCAGAACTAAGAAAAGCGATGACATGTGGAGGAAAGTTGCCATGCACCTTCTTTAGGATACTGCTGTAGTGAATTCCTGGCTTTTGTACAGTACCTCCAGGAAGAAAGCTGGCATTTCGAGCATTCAAAGAATCACTTGCCTTCACACTGGCCAGATATGCAACGTGCACCACTCCTCCTTCAAGAAAAACTGTGCATGCTTTGGGGAAAGTAGAAGGACCAGTAAGGAAATTTAGGTGACCCTTAATTACCAAAGAATCTTCACACAAGGCAAAGAAAGAAAAAAAAACCAGCAGACAACAAAATAAAATAGGTCATGACTTTCTGTACGGAATGCCCAGGACAACTTAAAATGTGTATTACCTGTTTTAACGAGCAATTTATACAACAATGACCTTTTGTAAGTATAACTATTTGTGTAACCTGGTAGTATAGATCTATGTTTCAATAAAATACATTGTTTATGTAACTATTTTGTTTTGGTTTAAATAAAGTAAAGTGTTGTGAAAATAAATTCAACCATTAAAATTGTTAACCAAAATACTCTTTGAGGCAGTATTTTATATCACAACACTGTGAATGCCAGAGTGATTGTAGGTAAATTAACATTATTGTATGACATTGATTTGAGATGTTTGTTAATTATAAGCATTGTTATGAAATAAGTTTACACGGCCTCACTGAAACTGACAATAGGAGCGGGTAACAATGAGCAAGGGGGTGAGTTGTTTATCAATTAGAAGAGACAAACAAATGACGTCAGAGTAGCGCGCTTTTCTTTAGAAACGGAGGGAATATCTTCCCTAGAGCACATGTGTTCGTAATTTTGATTGGATATAAAAATAGACGCTAATGTTGACGCGCTTTATTAACCAATAGCAGCTCTGTTATAATCTTTAGGCATATCGGGGTGAGGAAGTATAAATTCTAAAGCCAGAGGCAAGTATTGCTCAGTTTAAGAGAATCATTCACGCGTTACACATCGCACAGTTCAACAGAATCATTCACGGGTTACACGTCGCACAGTTTAAGAGAATCATTCACGCGTTACACGTCGCGCAGTTCAATAGAATCATCCACAGGTTGCACGTCGCGCAATTCTACAGAATCTCTCGCGTCGTAAAGCTAGTTACAAAAATGTGAAATACTTGAATTAATAATGTGCGGCAAATAAGTGATTATAGTTACATTCGAAATTATAACAGTTTCGGTCAGGCGTGTATCAAGAGTAAATATGTGAAATTAATAGTGTGACAGCAATAAAAGTGTAAAAACAAATTCTTTTATCAGTGTTATCTATTAGTAACAACTCCTTTCCGTTTACACACCCTGTTTAAGAGATTTGCTCGACTGGGTAATAATAGCTAGCCGGAGGACAAAGAACCCAAAATTCATAAACAGTAAAACAATAACAGGAGCTCAGCAAATAAGATAACACGAACAATACCGCAACATCTTTCGGGGTCATTTCAGGGCCCATGGGCAAACTGCTGCAGCAGTGTATGCAATGAAATGTCCCCTTTCTTGTAGGTAACACAGTAAGCAGCTGTGTGTAGCATTTAGGCTGTAGAATGAACTTCAAATTGTTCGGGTCACCAGTAGCCCAAACTGATTTTGGCTAAGTATGTTATCAGGTCACAGGTACGCGGTGTACTCTTGACATCAAAATTTCCCCCTGCAGCGAAAGTGTTAACGTCCTTTAACCGGTAGGTCATATCGGATATAAAATGTGCTTTTGATTTAGGCTCTTTAAATAAACAAAAACTCATCATTATGGATAATTCGTTACTTGCATCAATTCCTTCAGGAAACTAGGGAATCAATTACTTTAAACATTAAAATAATTAAAAAATTGAAAAAAATAGTTGTTTGGTTTATTATTTTACTGACACTGGTGTATTCCATTGCCACATTTGCTGCCAATACTGAAATTCTTTCAGCAGCATTATTTTATATGCCAGTTTAAAAGCTGTACATGGGGATATGTATGACAAATGACATATAAATCAAGAAAAGGAAATATCCCTCGGTATGTTATTGCATCTCTTGATAAATAGATACACACGTTTTCTTTATTGAACTGTGTTTCTTACTGAATACTGAATAGTAATTTACATAAACTGAGAGAATTTGTGTCTTAAGAAGTATTTTCAATCATGCAATACAAAACATAAAACAGTGTTATGGTAAATCATGTCAAAGCTTTCATTACAATAATATAGTAATAATAATAATAAATAATACATAGAAGCTAATAATAGCCATCATAACTTGTATAATGCCAATGGTAAAAATAAATTATATACGCAGAATACTTATTGTTTATACAATTTATAATTATTAACACATAAGAATAACAAGAGCTATAGGATATAGATGCAACATTATAATTTGATAGAACTATGTACTTTTATATAAATAATCTAACAGTATTTCATGAAGTGTCCCTTGGTACATCATAGGGTTGTACCAAGGGACATGTAATATATCACAATTAATGCTATTTTTAGTGCTAATGTAAACTAATTTGAATGAAAGTAATACTTCTCTCTTTTAACTACAAGCTAAATGTCAATAAAACCACAGCCTGTAGGGTTGTAATTTTTAATACAATATTCTTAAAAGTTATTTTCAAAATATTGTCTCCAGGTACAGCTCTCTACCCTACGTGACATGAGGCTGTTGGATTTAAGCACATGTATGCCTATAGATATACCAGCCTGTACCAATCTAACACTTTATTGCACCTAAGCTGGAACAAAGAAAAAATGTAAGGAAGTGGATCAGGAGGGGAGATGAACACGGTGCTTCTACAGTTTTCCAAGGGAGTTCTTCCATCATGTCCTGCAGCCTACAGAAATGTAATGTAAATGATTAATTGGACTTTGATTTGTTATTCAGAATGTTTAAGAAAGTAGAACACCAACATGAGGATGCAAGTTTTATATTAATATAATTTTTATTTTAAATGCTTCACAGTGCTGAGAAAGTTATATGTTCTCTCTAATGAAATCTGGTTAGAATTTCCCTTCACCTTCTATTACATAACTTGAGTAACCTTAAAACAGAAAAGCTCATGCTTTGTTGCTATCAATAAGTCACCAGCACCACAGTTGCTACATATTGTTATACTAGTGACTTCATCTGCTATTCTTTCATCCCACTGGTTAGATGCAAAGACACTAAGATGCAACAAACCAATTCCCCCAATTCATAAGGATTTAGGAATAGCCTAAACCTCCTACTTCATAAATAAGAAGCTATCCTAGGGTCAGTAATCCTCTGCATACTAGTCACTAACATATTTGCACAGTTCTAATCCAAATAAATGATAACAGAATGGCCATTCAAATGGAGTATTACAGGCAACCTCCTAAGGCCATTAGGAACTATTTAATGTAATAACTCATTACATAGTTAAAGCAATACAGGTTGAAGGATAGCCTAATATAAGTATTAAATTTTGGTTGAAGCTGTGGATGTGAACTTTTAAATCTAAACAGTGACATTAATTGTCCCCAGCACACCTGATCTGATTGTTTGAGGTGCGGCAGCTGGGACAGAAGGGAGAGCAAATTCCTCCTTTCATGCCATAACAATAACTAATTGAATTGCCTTTGTAGTCTGGTGGTTAGCTTGCTAGCTTCCAAATCCAGAGGTCCTGGTTTGATTCCCAGCTGGAGGATGGGAATTTTTCTTTAGCCAGATCATTCCTCATCCTCCTAGAGTCTGGAAGTAAATGTGTGTGTGAATTTATTATTTATAAAGAAAAACCTAAAGATTAACACAACAGTAAAGTAAGTGAATATCATTGCCAATGAGCAGTTTGTTCCAAAGGCAAAAAGCCACTGATATGACCTTATATGTTAAAGGCAATATTTAGATGGAAGAAGAAAGAAGAAGAAGAAAAAATAACAGTGGCTTCTTGGGAGATCAGTTGTATCAAGTTTATAAATGATGAACTTTCCAGGTGGTTGAGGGCCAGTCCAAGCAATTTTGTTGCATACCCATCCTTCTTAGGGTTTAACCACAGAGTATGGGATAGAATTGCGGGTTGCAATGTGGCAGTTGATTGAAAGCAGGTAATTTTATGCCCCTTAGTGAATACTGGTTAGGGTGCAACTGCCCTTTTGTGTACATCTGTGGGTGTTAAGTAATTTTGAAACCGAACATTCTTGGATGGATTAGCTTTTGCTTCTAAATGGTTAAAAAACATTGTATTTATACATAGCTTGTGATGTGCACAGCTCCTGATTGAAGTCATAAGTCCAAAACAGCGCTGTGAAAGCTTCCAGTCTTATGATATTTATTTATATTTAGAATTTTCATTTCGCCTTGAAGTTGCATAAACTAAAATGAAATTAATCTCAGTGAACACCCTGTCTATTTGTGAACTGGAATTTTCCTGGTTCTGATTGATTACCATTCCTTAATTCTGTTCTTCACTTTGGAGCTTTTAATTTTCCTCATCTCTTACATTTCCCAAACAATTGCCTGTCTTTAGTAATATTACCCTCACATTTTATGTTCACAATTTTAACAGTTCACAATTTTAACAACCAACTCATTTTGTAGTAGGTGATTCCATTAATTACGCCAGATTTGTTTCTTCACATAAGATGTATGTCTACAATTGAACAAAATCAAATCTTACAGCACTTCAAATCTGATATATTTCAGCTTTACCACACCTTATCCCACCAAAATATTTTCCTCTCATCTTTATTACATATATAGTACTTTTACTTTCTCCACTGCGTATAGTAAGTAGGAAAAGTATTGCATTCCACCCAAAAATTTGATACCAAGATTTCACCAGAAATGCATGTTTTGAGCCCTCCCTAAATAAAAAAGAAAGCATTTTTAGAAAAGAGTCCATGTGTGTGTCTGTGAACAGCATAACTAAAAAATGACAAGCCGGATAAATATACCAGTATTTAGGTTCAGTATTTTTAAGGATGCAACCCAAAGATTTTCAATAAAATCCCCTCAACCCAGACTACCCTTTACATGGAACATTTTTCAAAATTGTTTATTTTCTCAAAAATGGCTCTAACGATTTTGATTAAAATACCATACAATTAAGATATTTTCATGACAAAATGTATATGTTGAATTTTCTAGGAATGTCCCCAAAAAGTCTTCTTCATTCTGAATGGCATTTTCATAACTGGTAAACCTTAAGAGATAGACAAAATTTTACTACACAAACAATGTAGATCTCGTTAAAATGCAATTTATGCCATGTACATTTTTTTTTTTTTTGGTCGAGTGAACCATTTCTGAGATATTCCTTGTTATTTGTTTGAACTTTCTAATACTTATACTTTTTCTTAAATGGGAATTCATTATTCGCTTTTTATGTCTTGGACATACAAAGAGAATGGAATGTTCCACATAGCAACCAGCTCTTAAAAGATTTGACTATCGGTTAAAGCCTACCATATTCCCCTTACACCTACAAGAAAATTAGCAATAAGATTCGTAACATGAAGTAGATGGAGAATAAGCATTTGTAAAAATAGTTTGCACAAGCATAGAGAAAGTGATGTGAGTGTATCACATCGATTTTTATTTACTCTGTCAGGCCTGGGTGATGCAGTTTGATGTATTGGCTTTATAACCCTCAGGTAGTGAGTTCAATCTTGGCTCATGACAAATGGCATTTAAAGATTCTTTAATGGGACAGCCTCATGCCAGTAGGTTTCTTACATATAAAACAACTCCTGCAGGACAAAATTGCATCCCACCTGTCATTTGACGTGACAGTTGCTAATGTTATTAAATAAATTTTGTAACTCAACACTCCACATGCTTTCTGGAGAGTGAAACATTGTTGCAGAATACTATCATGACCTACATTGATAATCTTAAACGTTTTTTAAAACTCTTTCCATTACTTTACCTTTGCTATCTATCCTAATTCAACTAATGCCTCTCAATTAGTAGATGCTCTTGGTATACCCAACATACAGTTTTGGAATAAACAATCCGCATTATGTTAATCTATTTTGTAACGTTTGAAACGTTTGTTTTATAATGTTTTCTGCCCAGAGAAATGGATCTTATATTAATAAAGTCCCTTAAGGTCTATTGAAAGGGAAATTCACAAGGATGAATTAATGTAATGAAAAGCTTTCATTTAACTTGCAGTTTATTAAACATAAACATTCATTTTAAGGTTTGACAATTACACTGATTGCACATTCATTGAAATGTATATAATCTTGCTCTATTTCCTTTAATATAATAAAAACATTAAGAGAATAAAAGTCCTAATAAAACATGAGAAACTTTAAGCAGGTGATAATGTGAATTTTACCAAGACCAAAACTTGCTGGACCCTTGAAGGTTATACAGTCCCTAGGCATGCGTATGCCGTAATTCACAAGGGATGTTCTTCCTTGTATGCTTGATGGAACTCTTCTCTGCCTTCACTCTCTTCGTCCCACAGATCCAGCTCAAGGGAAAAGGGTTATGTCATCCACCATTGTGCTGCCACCAATGCCAGATGATGTAACTTGAACCAGTGGCATTTCATGTCAGTCGTCAAAATTACAGTGTACACAAGTGTACACAAGTGATGTTGGCACTCGGCTTAACCACTAGAACATATTTCCTGTACAGAGAATGGGAATAGGGCACAACCTGTAACCCTCATAATTTCACTTTATAGAGGATCATCCTTTCAACCATTTACTCTAGAGGTATTTTCTTTAAACAAGCTATACTACCAGTGGCAGATACAAGTTTGCCTGTTTTGCCTGCACAGTTTCACACATCAGTTAAGATGGAAAACTGAAGAGGGTATATATACTGTGTTGTCAGTTGCTGCTCAATTTTCTTGGATCTTGCTGATGGCAATATGTTGGAGGAGCTTTTAATTCACTTGCTATGGAGTTAACTTTGAGATAAAAAACTAACAGGAAAAGGAATAGGTGGAAACATGAAAAGACTAGGGTGCCTAAAGCAGATAAATTTTCAGACATCAATTTTATGAAAGAGTTAAGCAGATTATTAAGATATAGCTAAATAGATTTGCTTATAAATTCCTAGAGTACTGCTATTAAGTGAGAAGTAATGTCTTATAATCAGGTGAGATGTTGGTTTTAACACTGATGCTGAAAGTAGAATGCCCCACACATGCTCCAAGTTGCCTGCACAAGAACTGAATAATCAGTTTCTGACTGAATCCCTTTAAGCCAAGCCCAACACATACAGGGACAAACACAGACGTTCCTTTTTACCACACATCTTAAAATTGTGCAGGCAAATCAGAAGCTATAGGGCTAACGTTTTACTTTCCTTATCACATACATAGTATGTAGAGAAGGTATTGCATTCCACCCAAAAATTCAATAGCAAGATTTCACCAGAAACACATGTTTTAAGGCTCCCTGAATTAAAAAAAGGATTTTCAGAAAATGGTCCGTATGTGTTCCTCTGAACAGCATAACTCAAAAATGAAAAGTCGGTTAAATACCAAACTTAGTATTTAAGTTCAGCATTTTTGAAGGATGCCACATGAATATTTTCAAAAAAGTTCTCCAGCCCAAACTACCCTGTACATGGAAAATTTTGATTTTCTCAAATATGGCTCTAAGGAATTTGATTAAAATACCACATGGTTAAGATATTTTCTTGACAAATGAAATTTATACCTTGAATTTTTTGTGAATAGTCTCTGAAACCCTCTTTATTCTGAATGATTTTTGCATTATTGGTAAACTGTAAGGCAGACAAAATCTTACTACACAAAAAATGTAGAGCTCATTAAAACATACAATTTATGTCAAATAAGTTTTTTTGTGAAGTTAACCATCTCCAAGATATTCTTTGTTATTGGTTTGAATTTTCAAATACTTATACTTTTCTCAATTGGAAAATTGCCATTAGTTTTTTTCTCGAAGTCATGAAAAGAGAATGAAATTTCAAAGCCATCACATAGCAACTGTTCTTAAAACATTTGACTATCGCTTAAGCCAACTGTATTCCCTTATTCCCCCTGTAGCTATAAGGAAACATGATAAAGCCATTTTTACATTGTTTATCTCAATTAATATAAAGTAGATAGAATAAGCTTTTCTAGTTTGTTGAAGAATTGGTAGAGAAAGTCATGTGAATGTAATATAGAAAAAATTTTTCCCCCAAATATGCTGTAATAGAAATTAAAATGCATACGATGAGTCAATATCTCCTTATTTTCTCTTGCATCATAAAACTCAAGAGCTATCAGTGGATCGCAAACACTCCTTAGGAATACCTTTTCACCAAAAACCAATAAAATGTTCAATGTAATTCATAACTAGGGACAGGATTTTAATGCAACTGCATATATCTTCTCTGCTGTAAGTATGCACTCTTGGTATGTGAGTTAATTATTCTATTTCTAACAACTGAAACGGTATTTTATGTTCCACATAATGCATATTCACCTGTTTTATTAATAAGCATATTTCAGCAGTTTGCAAATTATGACCCATATTTGCTTGTTTTACATGTATATTTTATGAATATATTTTTATTTTATTTTCATATTTGATTTATAAATATGATATTTGCAATTGTGCCTGTCTTAAAGCTTGGCAACATTGAATTCCCATTTTATGTGTCGTATGTTCTGTGTTCCCTCACGGTATGAATGTGGCTGTTAAGGAGTTCTTAGAAATGAATTGAAGTGCGGTGGTTATACACATATGTCATATTAAATTTAGTTTAAATTTTAGTTTTAGTACCTATTTCTTAAAATTCATAAAAATATAACCTACAAATTTACATAAGCCGTTTCAACCATTAATAGTTTTATAATTTAAATTCCAAAAATATTCCTGCAAGTTCACAATCATTTTACAATTGAAACTTGAAATTTGGAATTTTCACATTAGCTGCTAAACCCATGAAAAATTGTATATAACAAAACTAAAATCAATATAATAATAATTTATTTGTTGCAAAAATTTACATAGGTTGTGCGAAAGCCCAGTAAACTGCTGACTTGACAAATTAATCTATCTAAGCTAATACTATAAACAGTTATAATAAGAAATATCATATAGTGTTATTTACATAATTTTGTACATATTTAACAGGTTGAGTAGAGAGTATGGTCCTTGAGACTGTCTTCCTTGTATTCTTTTACGGAGTAATAAGCTTTTTCTGTTAAAGTCCTCTTTAATGCAATGAGAAACATGTTTTTTCTTTAAATTTTCTATATTTATGAGGTAGTGTGTTGTAAATTTTCATACCAGAGTAGAAAGGAATTTTTTCAAATAGTGTGAGTCTATGAGCTGGTACTTCCAGATAATTTTGTGTTCTGATTTCATGCTTATGTGCATTCTGTTTAATATACCTAATATTTATCATAATATGATATCTTTAAATCCAAATCAAGAAAAATCAGATGAGGAAAATGGAAAATAAGCATTTGCTATCAAACTGAAGTTGTCAAATTAGGTAAACGTTTTCATCATTAAAAATCTTATTGTTACATTTGGATGGCTTTCTCTATCCACTATCATTTATTTTTATACAGCTTCTACAAACTATTCCTTCAAAACCTTATTTTTCTATCTGCTTCATGTTAATCAAGTAAACTTTTGCAGAAATGGCTACGTTACACATTTCATTATATGTAAAAGGGGGACAAAGAACAACTGAATAGTCAGATGTTTAAAATGTTCTTTCCATGACATCTTGAGAGACTATTGAATAGCATAGCACTTTAAAAAGATGATAAAAGTATTGAAAAATTACCAGCAATAATAATAGATATCTCGGAAATGGCTGAACCAAATAAAAATTTATAAAAAATAAATTATGTGTTTTTAAAGAGATCTCCATTTCTTTTTTGTGGTAAGCATCTGTTATGCTTTACTCATTGTAAAAAATTCCTTCCAAATACAGAGGACTTCACAGGCTATTTGCAGAAAATTCAAGATATACACTTGATTTGACATGTAAATATCTTAAATATAGTACAAATATTTTAATCAAAATCATTAGTCATTTTTTAGAAAATATGTTCAACGTAAAGGGTAGTGAGGAGATTTTCTTAAAAATCTTTATATCGCATCTCTGGAATATGCTGAATGGTATTTATCAGACATTTTGATTTTGTTTTCCGAGTTATGCTGCACACACACACACACACACACACACACACACACACACACACACACACACACACACACACACATGCGCACATGCACAAAGAACCTTTCTAAAAATTCTTTTTTTTTTATCATCAGAATGCCTCAAAACGTGTATTTCTTGAAATATTGACAGTAACAATTTTGGATGGAATGCAATACTTCTACCTACTAAGCAAATGGTAGAGAAAGTAAAAATGAATGAACAATCAATGACTTTTGAAATTTTACTTTGGCTAGCCTGCGTACATTCATCTCTCTGCCATAAGCTTTTTCTACTTCATCCACCATTGCCTTTAATCATAAAGCAACACATAAAAAATTTTTCAAAATATTTATGTTGATATTGAGTGGAGTGTTTGTGAAATCATTCATCACATCTGTTGATTTAAAACTTTCCAAATTTTGCAAGTACACCCAAAACATTTTGTGAGCAAATCCTGGTAGGACAAAGAAGCAAGCATGTTTAAACAGGCTTTTTAGTCAGCAATTTTATGAATAAAAACTTTGCATATCATAACTACTGTATTGCATATAAAGTTTCATTGAATTACATAGCATGTATGCAAATAAATAGTATTTTTGTGTTTCATTTTAACAAAAAATGAAAGTTTGAGTTACATCCTTCACCACCTGTATATGTAAGAACCCTGAAATGGTCTGACATGGTAGACTTGCACTGTCAGGTAGGCTAAATACCCATTGACTCAACAATTACTTTCATAGCTGTTTCATGTTCATATCCTGCATATTGCTCCACTTATCACTTAGGAGACAAAATTTTCAGAACACCTTCATACTTTTCTGTAAGATAAAGTGGGATTCAATCTGGTTACGATCATTCCAAAGCATATATATATAATAATTTGAATTTGAAACCCAGAAAGAATTGTAATACATGAAGAAATTTAATGTAAAGGAAATAGTTGAGTAAGAAATTTCAATGTTTCTAAATATTTTTGGGAAGGCGCAGTGAAATTTTTTTAATACTCGAGATTTTTATTATTCTAGTTTCACTTTCACACTAGAACTTACTTTCGGAGGCTGTTGTCTCCAACATCAGTCTAGATTCACTGCCACACTACCTCTTGTGACTTGTAGATGGCATTTTCTGGCTGGATGTAAGGACAATAAAATCCCTTTTATATGGGACATTCTTCTTCTTCTTCTTCTTCTTCTTCTTATTCTTCATCTGTTTAACCTCCTCTTATGTAGGACTTACACCCCCCAGGACTTACAAGCGGATGCCTGGGGTCAGAGGCCTGTCGAGGAGCAGACACTAATGGATCAGACAGAATATCCAGGATGGGTGATCAGCCCGATGCCTGGTATGGGAGGAAGGAAGTAGATGAAATGAAATGTTGGTGAAATGGATGAAAGGAAAGGTGATGATGGAGCAGTTGGTGGAATGAATGACGGGGGAAACCAGATAACCCGGAGAAAACCCGCCCAGATGCCACTTTGTTCACCACAAATCCCACATGCGGTTCCCTGGGATTGAACCCGGGCCGCCTCGGTGGGAGGCAAGTGGACTATCCACTCGGCCACGGCGCCACCTATATGGGACATTAAAGTGTAATATATTATGTTTATTCTTAGGCAGCGCCGTGGCCGAGTGGTTAGACCGCTCGCCTCTCACCAAGGTGGCCCGGGTTCAATCCCAGGGACCGGCATGTGGGATTTGTGATGGACAAAGCGATGTCTGGGTGGGTTTTCTCTGGGTTCTCCGGTTTCCCCTGCCATTCATTCCACCAACTGCTCCATCATCACCTTTCCTTTCATCCATTTCACTATCATTTCGTTTCATCTACTTCCTTCATCCCATACCAGGCATCGGGCTGATCACCCATCCTGGATATTCTGTCTGCTTCCCAACGGGCCTCTGACCCCAGGCACCTGCCTGTAAGTCCTGCGGGGTGTAAGTCCTACATAAGATGAGGTTAAACAGTGAATGAAGTGTTTATTCTTATGTATGAATAATTGTTCCCAAATGGAGAGTTCTGTTGGTTTTCTAAGGGCCTTTAAGACCTTCAGTTTCTCTTCCAGCTGATGACCCCTGGGCCAAAAATGCTCTGCAACTGCTGATTTATCCGCTTGTTTGTATTTCACATTTCTCATGTGTTCTGGTGTGAAAGTGAAGCTAGAATACTAAAAATCTCAATTTGTACATATAAGTGTTAAGAAATTACAATGTTTATATAAATTCACTGCAAGACAAAGAACAAAACAATTTAATAGAAAGCAATGTGCATAGCTAATGTAAGAAAATAATTTATCATGCAATGTTAAATCAACATAACTTATAATGATGATGGTGAGTGATGACAAATGATAGGGAAATATTACGAATTAATTTCAAATAGGAAAATATTACTTAAATAAACATGTGTAGATAAGTATGATAATAGCAAGGAATGTTATCAATGCAACATGCAAGGGTCATCAAGGACGTAACGAGCGATAGCTTTAATAAATTCAGAAAAAATATTTTATTAAGAAAAAACAAAGCATGTCACTTACAAAATTGAAGCTTACTTTATTTCTCCACATAATCGCCTTCATTATTTAAGCATTTGTCATATCTATCCATGAGTTTAGAATTGCTGTATTGTAGTCAGCTGCTGCCAGTTTATAAACCCAAGATATTCAGACACAGTTTCACCAACCAAAGAACAAGAAATGTTTGGAAATGTTCTGCCTTTACAATTTTGTTGTTCACTTGATTCTTCAAATCATCTGTGATGAGTGTCATATGTCCCAATCAAGTTTCGCCATTGTTGAACATTTAACACCACTTTCTCATATTTCTTTTGTTCATTACAGGATCACCATACACTTCTTACTTTAGTTCAATGTAACTTTTTGCAGGTTTCAACATTCAAAAATCCAATACATCTCATCTCAGAGTTAGTGGGACTTTGGCTTTGTAACACACAGTTCATTTTGAACAATCACAGAAAGCACAATAACAATTTATTTCACCTGAAACTCACACAACATTGAGAACAGATATCGAGGAAACTATTCAACCTTGGATAGAAGCCCAACAGCAGGAATGCACAAATGGCTGTTACTTCCTGCATTACCCCATAGCACAGATAGAAAACAAAGGAAGAAAATTGTAACAACAAAAAATTTCAATCAATGAGGTTAAGTTGATAAAGACAGAGAACAATTGAGAGACGAGACAGTAAGCATTACAGAACAGAAGAGTAAATCTGCAAAGAAGAAAGACGAGGAGAGGAGAGAGTATAATTTTAATTGCCGAGGTAGAGCTAGCTTCCACGTTAATTAAAGACTGAATGTGGAAAGAATTCTATAGGAGATTGTGTTAAAAGCATCAAAGATATGTGAATAGGTAGGAAGCAAATTTAAACTCTGCAGATAGGCATTGATCATAGCATCTCGTTATGTAGAAAATATCTGCTTTTAAGTAATATGAAGTACTGATATTAGTTTATGCTCCCCACAGTTAAGAATTTCTGTACTATAACAGAAAAGAATGGATGTATATTTAATTGTAAAAATAATTTGGATCTACACAAATAGAAACATGTACAGTGGTAACATTACAAGTTACAGAGAAAGTAAAAATCAAATTTGAAAACTGTTGAAATGAGAGACTCTTGCAAAAACTTCTTAAATAAAAAAAAATTATTATAATTTGTTATTATAAGTGTCATAAAGTGAGATATAACACAGAACACTTATATCAGTGCTTCTAGTTACACTTTCACCAAATAGCATATTTTATCAGTTGATATCAGCAAATGTAATACATGTCATCTTATACCGGAAGAGTCAAGAACTAAGAACTGACTGCGGTGATTTTCCTGTTCGTGTTATCAGCGCCCATTGCTGTCTGCGGCTATTATAGAATGACACGAATGAAACCATACAACATTTTAAAAACTATTTTTAAAGGGTTTAGTTATCAACTTTATGAAAGGAGATGCTGAAACTGGCCACTGTCATTATCCATACACTTTTGGCACTTCGTTAGGAAACTATCCATCAGTTCACATTGAGAAATGCTGGCAATTTCCTGGTGGATGTTTTATTTTAATTCTTCCAGGGTGTGGGTTTGTCTTGTACACTTTTATGTTTTAATTTACCCCAGAGGTAGAAATCTCAGAGGGTTAGGTCAGAAGACTGAGGTGGCCACAAATCTCTATTAAGAATTCTGTCTTCAAACACACTTTCAATTGTTCTCATTGAAATGAGCTGTGGCAGAGTCTTATTGATAAAAAAAGGCAAACTCATGTCTATTAATTCTGTAGAATAAAAAAGGGGAGGGGCAAAATTGTATTCACGTATGTAGGGGCATCAACTGTTGATTCGAAAAAAATAGGTCCTATAACTCTTTCTCTGCTCATGGCACTCTGTACACCAATTTTTTCATCTTGGAGGGGTACTTCATGAACAATATTAGATTTGTTAGAGCTCCATTAATAATTATTTTGTGTACACACACATCCCCCGTAGGGGAGGGGTTCCGACCCCTTCAGCTGCCGTGGTGCGGGCGCTGCGGACCCTTAGCACTTGTGGTACTTCTGACGTTACGAGAAGTATGCTGGGCCGAACGTACTGAGCCCCTCCCCTCTGGGGAGTTGTTCGGATTGGGTTGGACTCGGTGGGGCAGTGGTTCCCCAAACCCATGGGTGTTGGGTATGTCTGTGTGGTTTTCCATGCTGACGGGGTTGTGAGACGCCTCAATGATCTCCGGTACCACCCTGGATAGCCGGTAGACGGCATGCTAGATTGCTGTCAGCCCCACCGAGGTTTTCGGTAGTTGCCCTTCGGGGTAACGCGCATAAGTGGCGTATCCACTTCCATCTCCTGCACTGCAGGGGGGGGCCTTTTTAGCTTCAAGGTATTGGTCTCATGGAGGCCATGGGAAACCCCCCAGAATGGTTTCTTGCTATCCCTAGGTATTTTCAGGGGGGCAAGGGATATTGGCTCTTACCCTAGTAGACTTACTACAACATTGTACACACACATCCTTGAAGGTGGAATCAAGCCTCGTCCGAGAAAAATATTAATTACGAGTCTATTTTGCCTTTGTATACACTATTCAGACTCCACTCAGAAAATGTGTGGCTAATTTCAGGATCACCTGGTTGAAGAACATGTGCCACAGTAATTTTATATGGTTTTAATTTAAAAAATTTAGTAGCTCTTCGCACAGAGCCATAAGAAATGCCCGCCTGTTGTGAAAGATGCCTAAGTGATTTTTGGTGGGAATGCTCCAAATGATGACCGATGTTGTTTAAGTTTCTTCGGTAAGAACCCTCTGCAGGCTTCTTAGACTGAACACTTCCTGTGGCCTGAAATTTATTATAAAGTGTATGGATTATTGTACAGCCTGGAACTTTTACACCCAGATATCTTTCTACAAATTGTATTTTCACTTGATGAGCTGCCTGGGTTAGCACATAAATCATAAACAAATATATACTGCGCAGTTGTAAACATGTACTGAACCACAATATACTTTGAAAATACAGGACAAAATAATAAATAACTCGTAATAACTGAACTACATCATATTACTGTCAACGCAATACTGCAGCGCCAGAGCAGAGCAAAGCCACGTCAGCAGCGTGACTTTGATTGCAGCACGGAATCATGTGTCCACACGCCCAGTAAAAAACAACTGCACAGCCTGTTCTTGGTTTATAGCTCTCTGGTAATTAACATGCACTATTCAAGCAGATACTCTCTGTGGATTATATGGATCTATGCTTCAATAAGATTCAGTAAAAAAATGCAAGAAAATATGTGTTTATAGCACATTAGCATATTTATAAAGAATGTAAAATAATTATAAAATATTTATTTCGTTTTAAGATTCGATTTGATCACTTTTCACAAATATTAAGTCAGTCAGAATAAATACATGATTAACATACAATAACATATTAATTATGTGTAATACAAGCTTGTAGAATCTGATTGTATTACTGTTTACAGAAAATTAACTTTATAAAAAAATGCACTCCATGCTCATTTGACTAGACGAGATAAGTTTCCAGGTTGTTAGTGACAATAATTACAACGTGGATGGCACTTGATGCCATTCAGCCCACACTGGCATCCTCCTGATGTATCACCTTTGCCCTGAAACAGTAAATTGAGTGCCGTTAAACTTGTTTTCTAATGCTGTAGTTTTGTATGTATCCTTTGTAAAAAGTAAAAAATACAGCTTAAAATAAGATATAATAAATCATAATCACATAAAAAAAGTTTGTGAGTGCAACAATGTGGACAGTGATGTACACTACATGATCAAAAGTATCCAGACACCTGGCTGAAAATGACATACAAGTTTGTGGTGCCCTACATCGGTAATGCTGGAAGTCAATATGGTGTTGGCCCCCCTTAGCCTTGATGATAGTGTTCACTCTCGCAGGCATACTTTCAATCAGATGCTGGAAGGTTTCTTGGGGAATGGCAGCCCATTCTTCACGGAGTGCGGAACTGTGGAGAGGTTTCGATGTAGGTGGTGAGGCCTGGCACGAAATCGGCGTTCCAAAACATCCCAAAGGTGTTCTATAGGATTCAAGTCAGGACTCTGTGCAGGCCAGTCCATTACAGGGATGTTATTGTCATGTAGCCACTCCGCCACAGCCCGTGTAGTATGAACAGGTGCTCGATCGTGTTGAAAGATGCAATCGCCATCCCCGAATTGCTCTTCAACAATGGGAAGCAAGAAGGTGCTTAAAATAACAATGTAGGTCTGCACTGTGATCGTGCCACACAAAACAAGGGGTGCAAGCCCCCTCCAGGAAAAACACGACCACACCATAACACCACCGCCTCCAAATTTCACTGTTGGCACTACACACACTGGCAGATGACGTTCATTGGGCATTCCCCATACCCACACCCTGCCATCGGATCGCCACATTGTGTACCATGATTTGTCACTCCACACGACATTTTTCCACTGTTCAATTGGGTAATGTTGATGCTCCTTACATCAAGCAAGGCGTCATTTGGCATTTTCCTGCATGATGTGTGGCTTATGAGCAGCCGCTCGACCATGGAATCCAAGGTTTCTCACCTCACGCCTAACTGTCATAGTACTTGGAGTGGATCCAGATGCAGTTTGGAATTCTTGAGTGATGGTCTGAATAGATGTCTGCCTATTACTCTTTATGACCCTCTTCAAATGTCGGTAGTCTCGTCAGTCAACAGATGAGGTCAGCCTGTACGCTTTTGTGCTGTCCATGTCCCTTCACGTTTCCACTTCACTACCACATCAGAAACAGTGGACCTAGGGATGTTTAGGAGTGTGGAAATCTCGCGTACAGACTTCTGACACAAGTGACACCCAATCACCTGACCACATTCAAAGTCTGTGAGTTCCACGGAGCATCCCATTCTGCTGTTTCATGATGTCTAATGACTACTGAGGTCGCGGATAATGAGTACCAGGCAGTAGGTGGTAGCACAATGCACCTAAGATGAAAAACGTATGTTTGTTGGGGTGTCTGGATACTTTTGATCACTGATGCAGTAATTTGTATCACAAATTACTTAAATGTAAATAATGATTGTAATATGAATATGCATTTTTATGTGACATTGATTTCAGATGTTTATTAATTGTAATTATTATTGGGAAATAAGTTTATACGGCTTTACTGAAACTGTCAATAATAGCGCAATAATGCAGAAAGGGGGGTGAGCTGTTTATCATTATTGGGAACAAGGAAGTTACGTAATGTTCGCGCGTTTTTTCCGTTGAGAACCTTCTGGAATGTTTCCCTAAAAGCATATGTATTCGTGGTTTTCATTGGATATTAAGATAGACGCTAATGTTGGCGCGTTTTATTAGCCAATTGCAGTTCAGTTATAATCTTTAGGCGTATCTAGATGCAGGGGTATAAATAGAAGCCAAGTTAGAGGTAACGTCCGTCAGTCCTTCAGTTCGCCGAAAGCATTCATACATTACACGTCGTATTCAGGCCAGTTCATCAAAATTCTTTGTGCAATACACGTCGCCTTAAGTTCGTCAGTTCGTCAAAATATTTGTATGAGATACATCGGCTATAGATTCACAAGTTACGAAAATCTAAAGTATTATAAAGTTAATTATACACAAAGTTGAAGTACGTGAATTAAAAGTGATCAGTAAGAAGTATTATAACAGTTTCAGTTTGGCGAGTATCTAGATCAATATGTAAAAGTGATATGAACGTGTTCGGCAATAAAAATTATAAAACAAATTTCTTCATCAGTGTAATTTTTGGATAAAAGATTCCTTTCCGTTTCACAACCTGTATAGAGACACATGTTCAACCCAAGATAAGATAATAGCTAGCCGGAGGACATTTGAAATGAAATCAAACGAACACTAACACTGATGCAAATTGCTAACACAAGATGGAGCTACAGACCAAACAAATGAATGACGTCACAAGATGGCAACGCGTGAAGTAAACACACATACACAAACATCACAAGCATCAACATTATAACTAATACCGTTACAAATTGGCTCCCATACGTGGGGCAGTTAAAAATTATGTAACCAAACAAAACAAAAGCAGCACAATATAAGATCCTCAAGTTTTAACAAAATTACGTAAAAACATATTACGTAAACATAAAGTTGCATCATCACATAGTGTATTATCCAAAATAAGTGAGACAGAATTATTAACTTTACATAATTTATTTAAAATTACAAGGGATATGTTTCAAAAGCAGGAATGCTTCTCAACTAAAGGCCCACTGATGTTAATAAGATCTTGTTCTGTTGCTGGTCACTGTGCTGCTGTCATCATCTGATGGCTTCTCTAGGAACCTTTTGCTCTGGTTGTCACTTGGCAGGAAACACCCAATTCTTGTTCTTCAGGATGGGTATCTTTTCCCAAACTGTTAACTCTCTGTTATCTGTGATTGCTTTTATCAATAAAAGTGGTTCTCCTGCCAAAAGTGTGCTGCTGCTAACTTCTCTTCCTGTTTGTATTTCTTCTTCTTCCTTCTCTGTTTACCCTCCGCTTTTGGAGGACGAGGAAGGAGATGATATGAAATGGGATGAAATTGATGAAAGGAAAGGTGATGGTGGGGGAAATCAGAGAAAATCTTACCAGATGCAGCTTCATGCACCACATATCTCACATACGGTTCCCTGGGATTGAAATAACTAAACACGACAAAATCCAACTCCTAAAGATTAATAAATTATCTACATATTGATAGTACACCTTGGAATATTGACGATTAAAGGCAATAAAACTATGATGAGGGCAGATTCCAGTAACACACTGAGTGGGTTATACTCTCAAAGCAGACAGAAAGTCATTGCTGCAATACCCTACAACCCAATTTGTTGCTATATTCCCTCAAATATTTACCTTCTTTCACTCTTATCAGTAATTAGGATAATACTCACCCCAGGGCCCCATCTTGGACCACGGGTGACCCAACATATTTCTGTCTTGCACATGGAGCATCGTAGCCAATCACAGCCCCATTTTTTCATTAACACAACCTGGCAGGTCGGACAGTTCATTGCTTCTCCTCTTTCTACCATTTCCTGCATACAATAAGACATTATTTACTATAAATTGCACATTTTGAAAGATTCAATACAAAATACACAACTGTTCAACTAACAATAACGATGTCATTAAACATTTAATAGGAATTAATTTCCAAGAGTATCTACTGCGTTCACCCAATTACCTAATTATTAATTAGAACATGTTTCTTTTCTGGTTGTTTCTAGCTGTTAATGCAGATAACAGCTTGCATAATATGTTCTAATTAAGCACTAGGTGAATGAGTGAAGTGCTTTCAGAGCAAGGTTTTAATTAGGAGTGTTTACAAAGGATTTCTACTAGTTACTATCCTTTGCTGTAGTCTACCCATGTAACTTTGGAATATGAATGAAGTAGGGTGTTCATAAATCTAGTTTTTAATCTACAAGCAAACCCAGGGGCATTCATTGTTTGAGAGACATCTTCAGTAAAGCCTCTACAGCCCTCAACTTTTGAAATCTCCCTCTCAAGGAAATATTTATTGTTGTTATTACTTTCTCTACTATGTATAGTAAGTAGGGGAAGTATTGTATTCCACCCAAAAATTCGATACCGAGATTTCAACAGAAATATATGTTTTGAGACTCCCTGAATCCAAAAAATCTGATGTGCTACACTCACATGACTTTCTCTACTCTTGTACAATCTATTTTTACAAACGCCTATTCTCCATATGCTTCATGTTAATCGAGATATCAAGATGTCAATCTTATTGCTAATTTTGTTGTAGATGCAAGGGAAATATGGTAGCTTTTAAGCGATAGTCAAATATTTTAACGCTGGTTGCTATGTGGCGCATTTCATTCTCTTTGCATTTCCAGGACATAAAAAAAATGAATAACAAATTTGAGAAAAAGTATAAGTATTGGAAAATTTAAGGAAATAACAAGTAATATCTCGAAAACGGTTCACTCAACAAAAGAAATGTATATGACATAAGTTGTGCATTTTAACGCGATCTACATTTTTTGTGTAGTAAAATTTTGTCTATCTCTTATGGTTTACCAGTTATGCAAAAGTCGTTCACAATGAAGAATACTTTTGGAGACATTCCCAGAAAATTCGACATATACATTTCATTTCTCATGACATTATCTTAACATATGATATTTTCATCAAAATCGTTAGAGCCATTTTTGAGAAAATTAAAATTTTCGAAAAATCTTCCATGTAAAGGGTAGTCTGGGTTGGGGGGATTTTCTTGAAAACCTTCGTGTCGCATCGCTGGAAGATACTGAACCTAAATACCAAGTTTGGTGCTTATCCGACTGTTCGTTTTTGAGTTATACTGTTCACAGACACACAGACACACACACACACACACACACACGCACACACACACAGACACACACACGGACATGTTTCCAAAAATGCTTTTTTTGGATTCAGGAGGTCTCAAAACATGTATTTCCGGTGAAATCTCGGTATCGAATTTTTGGGTGGAATGCAATACTTCCCCTACTTACTATACGTAGTAGAGAAAGTAAAAAAGCATTTTTGGAAACATGTCCATGTGTGTGTCTGTATGTGTGTGTGTGTGTCTGTGAACAGCATAACTCAGAAACGAAGAGTCGGATAAACACCAAACTTGGTATTTAGGTTCAGTATCTTCCAAGGATGCGACACAAAGGTTTTCAAGAAAATCCCCCCACCCCAGATTACCCTTTACATGGAAGATTTTTTGAAAATTTTAATTTTCTCAAAAATGGCTCTAACGATTTTGATTAAAATATCATATGCTTAAGATATTTTTATGACAAATAAAATGTATATCTTGAATTTTCTGGGAATGTCTCCAAAAGTATTCTTCATTGTGAATGACTTTTGCATAACTGATAAACCATAAGAGATAGACAAAATTTTACTACACAAAAAATGTAGATCACGTTAAAATACACAATTTATGTCATATACATTTTTTTTGTTGAGTGAACCATTTTCGAGATATTGCTTGTTATTCCCGTAAAGTTTTCAATACTTATTTTCTCAAATGGGAATTCATTATTCATTTTTTTGTCTTGGATATGCAAAGAGTATTAATCTGTGGGAAAGGGAATGGTGCTGCACCTAGCAACCAGCTATTAAGAGATATGTATGTGCTTAAAGGCTACTGTATTTCTATATTGCCCTTGTAAATATATATTCCCCTTACATCTACAAGAAAATTAGCAATAAGATAGTCTGCAAATGTTTATCTCGATTAACATGAAGCAGATGGAGAATAAGCGTTTGTAAAAATAGTTTGTACAAGAATAGAGAAAGTCATGTGAGTGTAACACATCAGAATTTTTTTTTGTTGTTTCTCTGCTTGTTATTGTTGTTACTTTTCTTTGCTGTTTTATTTACTGTCACTGTTATTGTTAGGCACTTCCTAGTGTCATTAGTTTTGTGTCTTATTATTTTCCTTATTTCTTTTTGTTATTTTATGTTGTTTAGCACATTCTTTGTCTCTACAAACCTACAGACATGTAGAAAGATTAGTAAATAAAAAAGTACCCAAAATAGCTTGGCTCTATTAGCTTCTAATGCAGTCTGTATAAATTGTCTTTACCTCCAGCATCTCTTTGGTTCTTCTTGCATCAGCATTTGTTTCTGATTCTTGATTCATTTGTTCTTGATACTGCTTGCAGTTCATACCATCATGGATGGCCTGGAAAAAGAGTTTAACATTTAATTCCTTTTTTACTTTTTCTATTGGTTACCTAAGGTAGATAAAATATTGCATATGACCCAAAATGTGATATCCAGGTTTCATTGGGAATTCACATGCTATGAGGTTTCCAGAATTTAAAAATATGCATTTTCAGAAAAAGCTCTGTGTGTGTGTGTGTGTGTGTGTGTGTGTGTGTGTGTGTGTGTGTGTGTGTGTGTGCATGCGTGCACATAACCCCCCCACCCCAACTACCCTTTGTTATTTTTTATTTACTCAAAAATCATAACAGTTCTGATTAAAATACCATACATTTAAGATATGAATGAATAATAAGATGCATATCTTGAATTTTCTGTGAATAGCCTGTGAAATCCTCTTCATTCTGAAAGAATTTTTATATAATTTTGTGCAGCTAGTTAACTATAAGAGATAGACAAAAGCTTATTGCACACAAAATGTAGATTTGTTAAATCACACAGTTTATGTCAAATAATTGTTTTGTGGCAATAACCATTTACGAGATATTCATTACTATTGATTTGAATTTTCCAATACATAAGTGCTTGGCCACTAATTCTTCTATTTCTCATGATGTCATCCAAAGAGTATGGAATTTCAAAGGCAGCATATACTGATCTGTTTTTTAAAGATTTGACTAACACTTCAGCCTCCTATGCCACGCTTGCACCTACTATGAAGTGTATAATAAAACCGTTTTCACAACCATTTTATCTTGGTTAATATGAAGTAAATAGAAGAATAAGCATTTGTAATAGTTTAAAGAAGATATTTAAAAACAAAGGACAGTGAGTAGATTTGACGTGATATATTCACATGTATTACATCAGATTTTTAACTTAGGGTTGTTGTTTTTTTTTTTTTTTTAGCTATTTTAAAAATAGATTTTAACCCTTTATTGCCAGAATTATTTTGCTGCATATGCCATTCCATCTAATTCCTAAACCAGCTTTTATATCCCTTTCATCAACACCACAAGCAAATTGATTTGAATAGCCATGATTGTTAGAGCAATACGAAATGGACTGGCCATCCATTCAAAGCCAAACATTGTGAGTTCGATTCCCAGCGACTGCAGTCAAATGTGCCTGTAGTAAAGGATGGGGAGGGCCCAAGTAAAATAACCGGTGTAATGGCACGCTTGGATGCTGATAGGCTTGGATAGTTGCATGGATTTCACTTATTATTTAAAACACTTTTTATTGAAAAAATTAATATTTTTACAATATAAAACAGCTATAAATAGCTTAATTTTATTACTGAGGTTGGTAAATATAAATTAGAAAAAAAACGTCCATTAAAAAATCCTAAAAATACCACCTTTGTAACGAATATGATGTATCAGGCTATAAAGGGTTAAATCACACTATATTTTAACATATTTAGTGAACTATTATTCTTAGCTCACCTCCATGGTATGGAGGTAACATGTTTGTCTCATATATAAGAGATCCTGTGTTTGAAACTGGGGTGTGTTACCTGGATATAGTTTCTTTCAGGGTTTTGCCTTATACTAAGAAAAAAATGTAAGATAACTCAGCTCTATGGATGCCAGGCTCATTTGAGCATCATCTCACTCATTTCATTAATTTATTCACTGTCCATATGACTTATGCAATTAAAACACATGAAATTCTCTTTGCTATCAGATGTAAGCTACCTATGGTAAAGATTTTACCTGACATGTCAGGCAGTTTGTTGATCTGCACACAGGACATTTGAATTCATTTACATTGTCCTCAAAAATGCACCATCCTCTGCAGTCAGGCGTCTTGCAATGGAATGCATTTCCTATTTTGTTTTCAGCTTGAGCAACTGATTTAGCTAAGTGCTGTTCATATACCTCTCGAGGTACCAACTGTAAAAATTACACACAAGTTAAAATTATTATTCAGTTCTGGGAGACCTACACAAGCTCATATAACATGCTTATCACTACTTTTGTTATAAACAAGTGAATGTCAAAAGTAATTTCACTGCTACAGATAAGACAATGAAGCAAAAATGTGACTTTTTTTTCTCTGAAATATACAATAACATGCCAACAAGAAATTTGTTCATGGATTCCAAAAAGCACTGTTCTAAAAAATGATCATTTTGAGGAGAACCCATTTCTACACTTTTAATATTAATACATATTGTATTGTATTATAAATTTATTATCTGATTCTTAAAGATCCTGTACTAATATTACAAAGAGAGAAAATTTGTATTGTGTGTGTGCGTGTGTATGCATATATGGTACGAGGACAATATTGAAAATTTTTTTAATTGCCATGTTTCTAAACACAAATAAATTTTTTTTACATTTGACAGCCACTTTATAATGTTTTGCAAGTTGATTGCCATGTAGTTTGTTCGATTTGCACTAATAGTTTGTTTATTATCATCACTTAAACATTTTGTGTTCATAAAAAAATTAATGTGACTAAAGAATATTTTTGGGCTAAGATTTTTTATGATTTTAAATTTTCATTAACGCCTAAATGTGGAGATTGGCTTAGAAATGCATTTGGTGAAGAAGCCCCATCTAAGGCAACATTTTATAATTGGTACAGCAAATTCAAAAGAGATTGTTTTTTTCTTATTGATGAAGTTCATGAAGGATGCCCAAGAACTGCTGTTACTGATGAAAATATTGCCACCGTTCAAGCAATGCTAGAAGAAGATCGATGGACATCTTATGAACTTATTCAGGTGACATTGGACCTTGGTATGAGTCAAATCCAAAACATTTTACATCAACAGTTAGACGTGAGAAAACTTTGATGTTGATGGATTCCACATAAACTGACTCCGGATCAAAAACAACAATGCATTAATGGTGCAGAAAAAAACTGGAAAAATTCCACGGCAGCACTTCAAATTTGGTTTGGAATATCGTTACTGGTAATGAATCTTGGATTTATTGTTATGATCCTGAAAGAAAAGTCAATTGCCTCAATGGTTCTTTCAAACAGAACTTAAACCTATAAAAGTCTGATGACTTTGCAGTGCTGGTAAGAGGATGGTTGCTAGTTTTATTTTTTTTCTAAAATGCGCCATATGCTACTATAGAATTAGAAGACAGATATACTGTTACTGCTGATTGGCACACACATGTGTGTTTACTGCAAATTTTTGAAAAAGTTCATGAAAAACTCCCAAAAGGAAAAATAATGTTACATTATGACAACACACTGTAGCACACAGCAAAACTAACAACTGAGTATCTGGATGCCCTAAAGGTCAGCACCATGGACCTTCCACCATACAGTCCTGACCTAGCACCTTGTGATTTCTTTTTGTTTCCAAAAATTAAAGATGAAACGTGTGGAACCATTTTTCATTGACAGATAAAGCAGTGGAACATTACAAAAACCGGTTTCCGAAATACCTCAGGAAGAGTGGCATCTTTGCTTTAAGGACTGGTTTGTAAAATGTATTGATATTAAAGGGGAAAATTTTGAAAAACAATAAAATAAATTTTCAGTGTCGCCCTCATAATCTCAAAAATCACTCAACTGATTTTGCTAATTGTTGTCAAGAGCTGTTATGGTTATTCTGAAGGCAATGGTGTTAATATTTGACTAATTAAATTATTTTTATATCAAATGTTTTAGTAAAACTGCATAAACTGAAGACATTAATAATAGTTTGTTTTTGCTGTGTTACCAGTAGTGTGGCATAACAAAAAGTTTAGGGTAGACATTTTCTCTCAACATGTATACCTAGTTTCACTGCTGCGATGGATATCGTCAATTAACATGTCATACTTTCATTGTTTCAATGCATGCTTGAGAGATTTCAAATAAATAATGAATAAATCTACTTCTTCCTAAAATATAAGGCATATTTGCATTTAAATACAACCTTCTGTTTCAGTGAACTTCACAGTTTTAGCTTCAGAGTCTTTTACTGGCTCTCTATGGCTTTTCATGCGGTAGTAACAGCAAAGTATTTTCTTAAGACTACAGCCTCTAAAATCATCCATACTTCTGCTAACAGTTACTTTGTAATTTTCTTGTTTTTTCTGTCTTTCTGAGAAGAATCTAGAAGGGTTGAGATATTTTAGGTTTTAAATATGCCATTTATTTGAATGTTCATACTTATAATGAATGTTTCATTAAAACATAATGGAGTCAAAAGTTCCACTCTTCACATTAAGCTCACCAGAATATACCATATATAATCATATTAACACACAGATTTAAAAGTTCCACATAAGATACACTAACAAATAATCACAAATACTCACACACTCAGAAAAAAGATAACATGCAATATTCTCGCCCGGAGATGGTTGACTAGAGACATATCTACCTATGTGAAGGTGTATCAAAATGCACTAGAAGCCGACTACAGAAGCAAAGTGAAGGTAGCAGTGCAACCACATACTATTTTGTTGCTTTGTTTTATCAGACGCACGGTAGACACATAAGGAAGTTTATCCATGAGGGACAGCTTTAAGCTTTGTTCAAGAGAGTGAGGTATCTCTTTTTCAATATATAATAAGTATATATATAAGTTTACAAACTGTCTACTCTGTCTCCCATGACGCTATGTCACTGTGTGTTAAAAAAGTAAATAATTTACTTTTGTGCAGGCATAAAAATCCTAAATAGTCAGACAGATATTGGCAATTCTGTAATATATTTTATATATAAGTAATAAATATTCAGTAACAGACTATACAAAATAAAAATATTTATGATGCAATTCTGGGTCACTTCAAGTCTACAGTTAAGGTGAAAGTTTGCTTTTGGACCTAATTCTCAGGATTTGTTTTGTCCTTCTATAGAGAGAGCCAAAAAACTACGAACCGGCTGTGCGGCGTTTTTCCTGTCCATATCCTCGGCGCTCGTTGCCATCTGCCGCTATCATAGAAAGGCGCAGATGAAACCATACAACCATTTAAAACTACTTTTAAAGGCTTTACTTAACTTTATGAAAGGAGATGCTGAAACTTGCCACCGTCATTGTCCATACAATTTTTGGCACCTCTTTAGGAAACTATCCATCACTCGTCATAGTTCATGTTGTGACTCTGCAACAGCTCATATGGCCAATATTTCGATGAGAACAATTGAAAGTGTGTTTGAGGACAGAATTATTAGTAGAGATTTGTGGCCCACTTGGTCCCCCGTCCTAACCTCTTGCAATTTATATCTCTGGGGTAACTTAAAACATAAAGTGTACAAGACAAACCCATACATTCTGGAATAATTAAAACAAAGTATCTGCCAGGAAATTGCCAGCATTTTCCAACGTGAACTATGGCGAGTGATGGATAGTTTCCTCAAAATGTATCGATGACAGTGACCAGTTTCAGCATCTCCTTTCATAAAGTTGGTAAGTAAAGCTTTAAAAGTAGTTTTAAAAATGTTGTATGGTTTCTATGATAGCAGCACACGGCAATGAGCACCGACGACATGAACAGGAAGAACACTGTGCAGCTGGTTTGTAGTTTTTTGGCTCTTCCTGTACTTTGCATCATCAAACCTTCTAAATCAAAATCATGCATAGTTTTTTACGCATTAAAGAAACAGCAGTTTGCAGCTAATATCCAAAACATAATATAACCAAGTCATGTATACACAAATAAACAACACACTGCAAGCTCTAATGGGCTTGAGCAGTATGGCATCATGTGACAAAGAACTCTATATGGAAATACTACACAAATGGCTTGGAAGAAAAATACAGTTTTTATATTTATTTAAAGGTGAGTCGGAATTGTTACACTAACATCACTTAAGTTTACAAGATGTTAGTGTAACAATTCCGACTCACCTTTAAATAAATTCAATACACATCACTGTTTCTAGCTTCTTTTCATTACAATATCAACAGTTTTTATAGCTCAGTAACTATATAAATCTCCTACCTATTATTTCAACAAGGATCACAGACTGTTTGGAAGAAATATTAAGGAAGTTTACAACAGAATGAGCATTTATTAGAAGTTTCAGGACATAGGCATGTGACAAATTTATTAGTTTGACATTTTATAACTCCACCAAATTAGAATAAATTTCCAAACTTTCATCTGCCAGGAGAGCCACAGCATTATCTGCCTTAAGGTTTATCATTTTATAGCACACTAACTTGCTTACCATTTCTGTAGTGCAGTGGTTATGCTTAGTATCTATAGCATGAATGATCAGAATATATTTATAATATATTTTGTTTGTTAACGATGCTGTATATCAGTGATGCTGGGTGCCGGAATCTCATCCTGTAGGAGTTCTTTTACCTGCTAGTAAACCTACTGACATGGTGCTGTTGCTTTTAAGCACACTTAAAAACCTGGGCTGGATTTGAACCTGCAACATTGAAATCAGAGAACCAGCCCCAACCAACTGAGCCATCCAGACCAACTATGAATGATCAGGGTTGCTACTACAGCAGAGTAATTTTTCCCCCTTTCCTTTTTAACCCATAAATTGCTAATTGTATTCTCAATCACTGGCAATTTTGTCAAAGACAGTAATTATTACAAGGCAACCCATATAGAAACATTTCTAACTTCTGTTCACCTCACCACAGAGAGAATCAAAAATTATTTTACATGTAACAACCTCATCATAAACATAGATAAAACCGTAGCAATGGATATACACACAAACAAGAAAAAAAATTATCTTGCACCTCAAATAAAACTCCTTAATCATACTCTTAAAAAAGTTGAATCCATAAAATTCCTTGGAATCTGGGTACAAAGCAACTTGAAGTGGGATACTCACATTAACATAATAAATAAAAAACTTAGTTCACTGTGCTACATGATAAGAGTACTAACCACTTGCACAAGAAGAGATACAGTTAGGGCAGCATACTTTGCACATGTCCATTCACTACTGAGATATGACATAGTCTTTTGGGGCAAGTCACTATTGTGCAAGGCAACATTCATAGCACAGAAAAAACTTATTAGAATCATGGAAGGCATTATCCAAAAGCATCCTGCAAACCTCTGTTTAAAACGTCAGGTATTCTTCCGCTTCCCTGCATTCTATTTATGAAACAATTATGCTCATACTTAAGAACTCCAATGCCAGTGATACACCATTTACTACAAATAATACTGTACATAAATATAACACCAGGAAAAATATGCATGTGCATGTAACCCGCCATAATACTTCACTCTACCAGTAAAGTATTTTACACTTGGGCATTAAGCTATATAATAATTTGCCAAGCTACATCAAGACAATAAAACAAGTAAACCATTTCTAATCAAGTCTCAAGGCACAGCCAATTAACCACTGCTTTTATTCCATCGAAGATTATTTTAAAAATCAGGGTAAACTATGAAGCATTCACAGAAAATGAATTTAGAAATATGTAAATTAGGTGTAAAGAAATATGTATAGTCTAGCAGTTTTTTGACTTGTCCAATATTGTATACACTTTGTACAAATCAATTTACTGGACCAATAAATTGAACTAAACTAAACTACACTTTTATTTTACCTATACTGCCAACCAGCAGTGCCTGGAGACAGCCTAAGATATCTTCTTGAATTAACGTAGCGCTATTGTTAAAAGTGCATAAAATATTGTGGAGTCTCATAGGTTTACAAAACATCCTATAACAACACTGAAACCTTTTACACTTGATTGGAATGGCGGAGGACCCAATTTTGAATCTTGGTTGGTCGCCTGCTTTGTTGTGTGCATGCATGAGCTCAGCTAAGATATGTGGTGTCTGAATGGCATCCAGTTTAAATACCTATATTTATAGCACGTAAATGATTCACATTTAATGTTATTTTAATTAGAAATTCTGTGGCGGTAAATATTCACTGGAAAAAAGAAAAAGAAACTAATACTTTATGGTGACAACATTGAAACTATTTTAGACTTAGGATAAGCGCACCCTCATGAGCCTTATCTTGCCAAAAATTCTATATATCACAGCAACCTCCTACACAAAGGTATATCATGTTGGTATCGAATGTGACTGAATGAATGACAGCTAATTTTTTCTTGAGTGAAAATTTTTTAATTTACTGATTATTAAATATTTTAATTTTATGAAAAATACCTTACTATAAATATCAAAACTGTACATGCTACTATATTATACTCTATGGCATTACTGTCAGCCAGGTGAATCCAGTATTTAAGCATGGGTGAATGACACTTTATGATGAATTCAGATATTTGCAAGGTTATGTGAATTATTTGCTACTATTTGGAAAGTATTATTTTCTAATTTAACATATCTATGCCTTATTTACAGTTACAACTGCAAGATAAAAGATTGCAAAAAGCTGACAGTACATTTTGGAATCTATCAATTCAGTTACATTTATGGTTAGAAGAAAGCGAAATTAAACTCACTGCTTTAATTTCTCGTTCTTGAAGAGCACTGGCACATGCATAATCTGCATCTCTGTATGGACATTTCACTTCAGCCTCTTCACTGAACTGCACAGTGTTGATGAGGCACGTCCTGTACAGCAAAAAGGTTAGAGAAATTATTACTTTCACAATCAAAGCTCAAACCCCTGATGTTATAATATTATTGGCAGTATTAACAATATTATTGTTAATATTGTTAAAATTAACAATATTATTGTTATAATATTATATACACTCTAGTCTCAACAAAATAAACAAGATATATTGTCAGCAACTTTACAGGGAAGAAAAAGAATATTAAAATTGTGAAATTTATAATCAAAAAAGCACTACAATTATAACAAAAATGTACATCAATCTTTATTACATTTAAACAGCGAAAGTAACGTGTTACATCCATGAATTATGCCAAAATATCCAATCCCAAGTACAAAGCAGTATAAATGCAAAGAAAGAAAAGAAAGCTAAAATACTATGTAAGATTCAAAACAGGTTGCCATACTGGAATACTGAACAAATAGTAACAATACCAATGAACTATTTAATACCTTGATAAGCAATATGTTTTATGTAGTCTAATCTAACTTTATTCTACGCAATCTCTTTCTTTATTACCAATTCAAAATTTTCCTTGCATCTTACAGCCTCTTATCACAGCTTTAAGCCTGCATTAGACATTTTAACTTTATTTTTAATCAAATGATATGAGTTATTAAGTATGCTACAGAGCAATATGGCTCCACAGTAATGTGTGAGGCTCAGATTCAAGAGATCCCAGGTTCAATTCCTGAGGCCCCACCAATTCTGACCATGGTTTCCCTGGGTTAGTAGGCAAATGCTGGGGTGATTCCTCTTCTGCCACGAATTTCCTATCCCCTCATTCCCTCTTATTTCATTTCCCCTTTCATGCTTCAGGTGGGCTTCAAGGCTGTGTAGTGTCAGTCAGTGCTGGACAAATGGCACAGAAGTTTGTTGATTGGAAAGTTCTTCTCGGCCCTACTAGATGGTAGCCTTGTTTGAGCTGCCTACAGTGGCCCAATTTCTCCCCAGCTCCGCCAAAGGGAAGCCTTTTCTGAGTAGCATGATGGTGTAATTGGGTTTTCAAGCCTGGAATCATGTCATAGTCATGAATTTTGAAGGATAGTAAAGTATACTGTATAGTAAACGTTTATAAAATCAGTTGGGAAACTGCTTTATCTCAAGTAGAATGAACTGCATTTTTACTTTCTCTACTACATATACTAAGTAGGGGAAGTATTGTATTCCACCCAAAAATTCGATACCGAGATTTCACCGGAAATACATGTTTTGAGACCTCCTGAATCCAAAAAAAGCATTTTTAGAAACATGTCCGTCTGTGTGTCTGTGTGTGTGTGTGTCTGTCTGTGTGTCTGTGAACAGCATAACTCAGAAACGAACAGTCGGATAAACACCAAAGTTGCTATTTAAGTTCAGTATCTTCCAGAGATGTGACACGAAGGTTTTCAAGAAAATTCCCCCACCACAGATTACCCTTTACGTGGAACATTTTTTGAAAATTTTAATTTTCTCAAAAACGGCTCTAACAATTTTGATTAAAATATCATATGTTTAAGATAGTTTCATGACAAATGAAATGTATATCTCGAATTTTCTGGGAATGTCTCCAAAAGTATTCTTCATTGTGAACGACTTTTGCATAACTGGTAAAGCATAAGAGATAGACAAAATTTTACTGTACAAAAAATGTAGACTGCGTTAAAATACACAATTTATGTCATATACATTTTTTTTTTTTTGAGTGAACCATTTTCGAGACATTGCTTGTTATTCCCTTAAATTTTCCAATACTTATACTTTTTTCTCAAATTTGTTATTCATTTTGTTTTGTCCTGGTAATGCAAAGAGAATAGAATACTCCACATAGCAACCAGCTCTTAAAATATTTGACTATCACTTAAAGCTAGCAATTCCCCTTGCATCTACAAGAAAATTAGCAATAAGATTAACATCTCGATTAACATGAAGCATATGGGAAATAAGCGTTTGTAAAAATAGTTTGTACAAGAGTAGAGAAAGTCATGTGAGTGTAACACATATTTTTTAAGATGTGCACTAACATGCACAAGAAGTGGCCCATTCCCCTAAACTGTCATAGTGTTTTTTCCCTCTTGTTACATTTCAACCTTCAGGTAACTTGTGACTCCACCCAGCTGGCATCAGTTCCCTATATGATTGAGCTGAAAACAATTCAGGGGCATAAAAACTAACCAATGAACCATGTGAAATGCAGGGGTTTTGCTACAATTGGTGCACAAGGTTAAACCAATAAAATTAGTTCTTGTTTATTTTTAATAAAAAAATGACAAGTCTGGTGAAAGTTAAGACACTAAAAATGCTATACTATGGACTAATTTATCTCTATCTATCATATGGGATAACTGTGTGGGGACATTGTGCCAAAAAGTACACCAACTGAGTATTCCTTCTTCAGAAAAGAGCATTAAGATTCCACAGCATGCCCCTTAAACCACTTTTTCAATGAATGTGGAATCTTCATCTACCTGAATTTTTAATGAGCTGTAAAGAAGACCTAAGGCACAACTGCCATCTACCTGACTGCATAAATTCAAGAATATCCAGGTGCAGGTGATTTCCTTCTAAAAGTTTAACATAACTCTTATTTACCTGCAGAATGTGTGCAGACATTCCCTCAGGACAACTCCTTCACCTATATTATACTGTGTTAAGCAAACAGAACAATCAAATAGTTCTGCATTAGGCACCAGATCCTCTTTATCCAAATTGATCAACTGCAAATAACTCTGTTGCTGCTTTTCTGCTTCCTTCCTCTTTTCTTCATCCCTTGCCTGTAAAATAATTAGCTTTCTTCAATTTTGTATTTATTTATTTCTCTTATAAAGGACCCAAGAGTCTTGGAGACTTACACTAGGGACAGTACCAAGTATATATTACATAAATAGCAGGTTGCAGTGACAAATTTAGTAATATTACAAAGAGTTGGTTTACAACACTCCCCATACAGCTGATGACCTCCAGGGACACCTTGCTCCACAAGTGATGTATGGACCACATTTATTAACTGGAGGCACTCAGAAGGTGGAGTCCACTACCTCCGATGAGGGGATGATAATGGTGAATGGCGATGGAACAAGAGGACTTGCAGCTTTTACCATGGACTCTGAACCATGTTGGGCCTTGGGGATACTTTACATGAGTTACTCAGAGGTGAAAATCACCAGCCGAGAGCTGGAAATTGAACCATAGACCCTCAACATGAGGCCCATGAATGAAACCACTGAACTACCCGGTGCCCAAATTACAAAGAGTAATAATGAACTAAGAGCATATATACAAAAATTATAATTTGTGCATGCTCTTTAACTCTGCAGCAGTCGCACAATGGTTTATACTGCTAGTAGTTTCTGCAGACTGTGACTCTGTATAGGGAAAAATATGGATTTATAACTAAATAGAATATACAATTTACTAATGTCTGAATTTTAATTTACTAAGTACAAACTTTTATAAAACAATATATGCTGTCTAATTCTATTGAAATTGTAAGTTTCTTAATATGTTATGTGTGCTTCAAATTCACAAACAAATACTGTATAATAATGTTGTAAACAGCACGAAACACACACATTGGTTACTGCAATGCTTCAGATTATACATTTCAGTCAGTCTTCAACTGTCATGGTCACTCCCTATCAAAATCTCAACAACAGTATCCCTGATTCCTTCAGACTCTGTTTCATAAGGATCCATTCTGCAAAAAAAAATAGATAAATAAAAAACTTCAATGACCTGAACATAAAAAACGACACAACTAATAGAAAGTGAAACTTTAATAATAAGAAAACTCTTGCAGATAAATTATTGTATAACTACAATAGCTCATTTTTACTATTTCTGCTAACAGCAACAATGCAGATAATTTCTATTGTTGCCCAGGCAGAGCTATCAGTCGCAATTACTGACCATTCCATTACTGCTACACAAGTCTAAGTGCAACAAAGGAATAATATTATACTGCTGATTATAGGAAGGTGGTCGGGTCATACGATTCCTAAGTTTAAAGAGCTAAAAGGGAATGAAAGAAATACTTTCGTGCAGACTGTAGTCTGAATGCAACTACTGCAGGGTTAAATTAAATAATAAGGGAATACACAAAGCAATGAATGCGGTAAGTGATAGAGAATTGTACATGAATTAACAAAATATGTGGCTTAAATACTAAAATACTCGCAGTTTGCACATATAATACTAAGTGTACCTAATATAATGAAGATTACTTCTGTAATTCTAAATGGATTACTCTTTCTTTAATGCTCTAAACACATTTCCTAGTAATTTTATTTGTATCTTTGTTTGGACTTGTTTTTACTTGTTCTAAATCAGAGAAGTTCATTGAAATCTAGAGTAATCAAGGTGTATATTTGATTATATGATTAGTGGACCTTCAAAAGTTTCCTATTCCTTTAGTGTTATATTTACATACATCTTTATTTAAAGAGAATGTTATATTACTCTATACAATAGATTATTATGAATCTCATAAACAAATTTCACAGAGGAAACTATTTTTAAACACATTGACAAGGGCAAAGTTCCAGTATAAATTCGAGTATAATGTATTACTTGGAGTTAAATGATCCATACAGTATAAGATTTTGGTTGCCTAATGAACTGTTGTCAAGAAGTTAAATCAAGGCTAGCACTGGCAAAATAAGTTTTTAATACAAAAGATTATTCAGCAAATTTCACAGCATTTCATCATCATAAAAGCTATTCACTGTAATGTGTAAAAGTTGTAGCAGTAATATAAAAATTACTTTTCTTTAGTTTCTTAAAAAAAATCATGCAAAAATCTATTCATAAAATTTTGGGACACTTCATGTGTAATGTAATGTGTTACATGTAAAAAAACTATTCTCTCATTATGTGCATTTAAAGTAATTAAGTCTATAGTACTTAAGACACTCTGTAGATTAATGGTAATCACAAGTACAATACTAGGCTAACTTACAAAGATAATGTAAATAAAAAGGCCATAGAAAAGCATCCTCTTGCAATGAGAAAATCATGCACAATATGCTACCAAATTAATTAAAATTCTTAAGTGGTAACATGGTTCAAAGCCAGATGTGTGCATGCGTGCATGCGTGCGTGCGTGCGTGTGTGTGTGCGCGATACCAATTTCGGTAAATTTTAATAACCCTCATTTAAGAAATTTTTGCTTTATTTTCTTTGTATGATATAACCAAGATCACTAGCAGGGTATGTTAAATAATTGTGTAAAGTGAGAAAACTGTGCCCAGCTAACTTTACAAATCAGTAGTCAACCAATATTTTATAATTACTTTCTTACAGGTAAAACATGGAGTGCCTCAGGGTTCTGTTTTGGGTCCTTTACTGTTTATTATTTATATAAATGATATCCCTAAAGGCAATAATTTCACTACAATCAACCATGCAGATGATACCACAGCACTCTGTTGGGATGAAAACTTAAATTCTCTGGCTAATACCATAAAATCTAGTACCCATTCATTAATACGCTATTTTGAATCCAATAAACTAAAAGTAAATGAAGAAAAATCCAAGGTCATGATATTTAATCTAGGTGGTAGAGATGAAGTATAAGAATTTCCTGGAGATAGACTTACTCTGACCATATCGCATCCCTTGTTAGGTTTAAAAATTGACAATAGGCTATCCTGGTCAGAACAAGTTAATAATGTTTGTAATAAAGTTAGTAGATATATATATTTATTTAGATTTATGAGGAGGTATGTGAATGATCACACCATGAAAATTATGTATTATGGGCTTATTTTTCCACTACTCAGCTACTGCTTGGAAGTTTGGGGTGGAGCTGCACAGGTACATATGAATAGAATATTTATATTACAGAAAAAATGTATAAGAATAATGTTCAATTTTAAAAGATTAGAAACATGTAGAAATGTATTTAATAAAGGAAAACATTCTAACTCTTGTTTCATTGTATGCTTATCAAACAACACTCTTAACTGTAAATAGCTCTAAAGACATACTAAAAAATTGTGATGTACA
Organism: Deroplatys truncata; assembly: GCA_030765065.1. Lineage (NCBI taxonomy): Eukaryota > Metazoa > Arthropoda > Insecta > Mantodea > Mantidae > Deroplatys > Deroplatys truncata. The sequence goes on along the minus strand of CM060975.1, from coordinate 310,443,025 downwards.
TCAACATAACATAGTATGGACTTTCATAGAGTAGCTGTGAATAAAAATAAAGTCAATACTGATCCTTATACTGTAGGTAGTATACTTTATAATAAGCTTCCTTTAGAAATTAAGTCCTGTAAAAAGAATAGTTTTAAAAGAAATCTAAAGAAGTATCTCACTCACAAATGTTTGTATAATATTGATTAACTGTAAACCTATCTACTCCTTAATCATTGTAAATACTGTAATGTTAATCAATGTAAATACTGCAATTAGCTCATGATAATGTCAGATGTTCTGTATGAACCTATTGACAGTAATAAACTTACTTACTAATCACTCAGAATATTATTTTACTCAATGGTCGCAGATTATGTGTCTTTTCTAAAGCAGTTAACTTGGTGGCCTGGGAGTGGAGTATGTTCATATTCACCAGCTTCACCTCTGTTTCGTTGTATTTATTAGGGGTCTATGTATTATATGAAAACTACATAGCTTTTATGTTGTTAAATAACTATGGGACCAAAAGGAAGACACAAAGGTTTAAAATATCATTATAGACTATGATTATCTAAAACAAATTACTCAGTCACTCTGGTGTTCTGCCACCAAAGAGCACTTATAGGCTATACATCATTTTCAGAACTTGGAAGACTGTCACTGGGAGGTTCAGGAAGTCAGATATTCCACTGATATTTCATGTTCTTTTGTGTGAATAGCAAGGAATTTTTCATCCATTATTAGGAATAACTGGGACTGTACAAAATTACAATCATAAGGGGTAAAGTGGAGGATTCACCTTAAAAATCTTCTAGAACATTGTACAATAATTTCATAAAACTTGGGGTGAGGTAAATGAAAGTAATTAAATCATTGTTCCAGTTTATAAAGGTACCCGTGCAATGTTGGGCAGCGAGCTAGTATTTTATAAATTGACAAAGCATTAATAATATTATTATTATTATCATCATTATTTATTAATTATTATTTATTAATTATTTATTAATTATTATTTATGTATTATTAATTATTATTGTTATTATTATTATTATTATTATTATTATTATTATTATTATTATTATTATTATTATTATTATTATTATTACCTGCTGTAGTTCATTGTCCAAAGTCTGTTCCTGTCTCAAGCGAAGACGTTCACGATCATTTGCTTCATATTCCTTTGGAATGATATAATTCTGTGGTCTTTCAGTTGTGCAGGCAGCACATCCAGGCCTTGTTGGTGAATTCACAAGAGTGCAAACAGGGCATTTCCAGCCTGCAATTGAGACAGCAGATAGGTGTGAAATTTTTCTGCCTAAGTAACACTTAAATAGCATATGATACCATCTTTTATCATTGTTACTATTTGAAATCCTTTTTAAACACCTAACTACCTCAATTTAAAGTAAAAAGATTCATTTTTCATAAGCTTGAGTGAAACTTGCACAAACATTATCTAAGTTTCACTAACCACAAGTTTTATAGAGCATGTTTCAAGGACCATTGCCCTAATCATCACCTGTTTCTTGACTGCTAGTACCTGGCCGCATTCAGTTCCTATTTTATGGCATCTGCTGTCCCCCTTTGGTGATTTCCAGATGAATTTAAAAGTAGCCATTGAACTAAGCTTGTCAAAGTTCACCAGAAACAATCTGAACTTTTTAAGGTAAATATTTTTCCAGACTCCCAATTGTTTGTACTTATCAACACGTTTTAATAACTATATTTTTTGTTTAATAAAAATAATGAAATTAAAGGAATTAATTGTTCTTCCACACAAGCCGTGTGTTGGATGGGGTTGGATCAGACGACTGAAAAATTCAATGCCATAGCCGGAATTTCCAACCCTGTGCAACACACGGCTTGTATGGAAGAACAATTAATTCCATTAATTGATCTAATAGTGGTTGAAACTAGGAAGCCCGGAACTTAAAGTACTTACAACTTGTAGGTCGTCATTGGGGTATGTCATCTCAATACAATGTGAGATCTCTTTGTGGTTCACCGGGAAAAATGCGAATCAATTGGGGAATTTAATGTCATACCGACAACTTGCCATGGTAGCTCAGTGGTTAGAGCAACCGGACAGAGACCGGGAGATCCGTGGTTCAAATCCCAGCTATGGCATTGAATTTTTCAGTTGCCTGATTCTACCTTTCCAATGAAATTAAACGTTGAAATCCTAAGGGTCAGTGATGTCTTCAAGTTTTGCCAATCACCCACCAGAATACAGCACAATAGTGACCAATGCAAATTAGACAGAGAACGTGGAATTCAACTTCACTCAACAAAAAGCTAATGATGGAGGCAAATGTCCCCAAAAACATGTTCCTGTTTTTAACCATCTGATATAAATAAAGTGTTTAAACATAAATATTACCAATTTAAAATGATGCAAGTGATTTCACTGTTAACAGCACTTCTGTTTTTAATTTATAGTTTACACAAACCTAGTTTTAAAGTTGATGATTTCTCTGCTTCTCTTCGTGGTGCAGCAGCAATGTTCTCCACCACTTTTCCTGCTTGAGGTGTGTTTTCTTTTGCAGTGAGAATTGCTACTTTTGGCGGAACATATGGTGTGGCAACAACTGGTGCTTGAAGTACAACAGGCTTTTCATGAATCACTACTACTGCAGCAGCATTTTCCAGTTCATTCTCTTCCTCCTCCTCCTCTTCTTCTTCCTCCTCCTCTTCTTCTTCTTCCTCATCATCAGAGTTCTCATCAGCAATGGTATGAACAGGTGTTGGATTTGTGCCTTCCTTAACATCTTCCCTGGAAACAGAAATAAAATATTCCTTCAGACTTACATAGCAGACTGAATCATTTAGAGACAGAGCAACAGGTGGCTCAGTTCTCATTTATCAATCATCAGTTTAGCTTAATTTTAAGAGCGTTCTTAAGTTTATACAATAATCATTTGGACTTACAAACTTTATCTTTGTATGATGTTTGAATAAGCTAGTAACAATGATGTGAATTTAAATTTATGGAAAAAAATTGAGTTGGAACTGAAACACTTACATCACTCACATTTCCTTTTTTTGTCTTGACCAGTTTCAAAAGCTATTGCTCTCATCATCAGAAGTAACCAACTGGCTCATGGTGGTTTTTCCAATGTGCTGTTGTTGTTTATGGTGACACCTAGAGGTGGGGAAATGTACTTCCATAGTGGATTTCTCCACCTCTAGATGTCACCACAAACAACAACTGCAGACCAGACAACACCACCATCACTTCTGACAATGAGTTTATTTGGCTGTGGATACACTTTTATTTCGGCAATAACTATTAACAAGAAACAATTGAAAAGACAAGGTTTTTAAAACATGAGAAATAAAATTACATTACTTTGGAAATGTGAAAGTAGAGCACCACAAAACTGAAGTGTCACCATCCGCTCACAATTTTCAGTTATGTTCCTAAAAGTGCTAAAGATCTCAAAACCTAATTAGTTACTAAGGGAGTAAGCCAACAGATGGTGAACTTATTTAAAGCTCTATACAAGGAGAACACATTTTGTGTGAAAGTAGGAGTAGGATTGGTGACAAAAGAAGTAAACCAAAGGAAGGGGTTACGACAAGGATGTAAGTTAAGTCCAGTGTTATTTAATCTGTATATTGATGATATCCTCACTGAGATAGGAAGGAATAATAATTGGTTGCCTGTGAGAAATAAGGTATCAATCCCTGGGTTATTATTTGCTGATGATTTAGTGATAGGATCAGTTTCAACGATTGGTCTGAAGCAGTCCCTACAGCAAATGTATAAATACTGTGATGAATGGAATCTGAAAGTAAATCAAGAGAAGACTCAAATTATAGTGTTTAAGAAAGGTGCCAAACTGGGCAAGTATGAAAAGTGGAAGAATGGAGAGAAGGAATATAAAGTGGTCGGAGATTGTATATATTTAGGGGTTAAAATGGATGGGGTGAAAAATGGGAGAAACAGAAGAAACTGGTATTGACAAAGGGGAAAGGGGCAATGTCAGCGATTAGAGGGTGCAAATATAGAATACCAGATATAAATGTTAAATGGCTAGAGAAAATATATAACACAGTAGTTGAAGCAAAAATGTTATATGGAAGTGAAATATGGGGAGTAGAACGAGGCTGGGAAGAGATAGATATGGTACATAGGAGTTTTTGTAGAGAAGTTTTAGGCCTGCCAAATGCTACAGTTGAGGAATTTGTCTAATTGAAATGCAGAGAGTGGGGGAAAAGGGGTAATAATGGAGAGAGCTCTTAAATATTGGTACAGACTATTAAATTTAGGAGAGAAGAACTTGTTGAGGCAGTGTTTGGAATTTCAATAAAGGAGCTTAAAGAAAAATGGGTGGAGTTATAGTATACAAACTAATTTGGAAAATAGTGGTCTGGGAGAAATTTGGAGAAGGAGGGAAAATAATGTTAAGGGTTTTTGGAAAGAAGCTAGGCAGAGGTTTGAAGATATAGAGATACAAAATTTATTTAGTAACATTGGGAAGAAAAGTTCCTTGGAATCATATATATTAATAAAAAATGTATGGGCTACAGAACAGTATGTGGATAACTCAAATAAGGAACACAGAGAAAGTATAGCCTGGGTACGAGCAGGTGTATGGAGACTAATAGGAATGAGAAATGGGTTCCCACAGAACCAGTGTCCAATATGTGGGGAAAGAGAAGATTTAGAACATATCGTTTTTGATTGTAAAGGTACACAGCATTGGAGAAAGGAAGCTATAAATGGGAAATGTGATACGGTAATTTGTATCACAAATTACTTAAATGTAAATAATGATTGTAATATGAATATGCATTTTTATGTGACATTAATTTCAGATATTTATTAATTGTAATTAATATTGGTAAATAAGTTTATACGGCTTTACTGAAACTGTCAATAATAACGCAATAATGCAGCGAGGGAATGAGTTGTTTATCGTTATTGGGAACAAGGAAGTTACGTAATGTTCGCGGGTTTTTGGTAGAAGCTTCTAGAATGTCTCCTAAAGCAATATGTATTCGTGGTTTTCATTGGATATTAAAATAGACGCTAATGTTGGCGCGTTTTATTAGCCAATAGCAGTTCATTTATAATCTTTAGGCATGTCGAGGAGTGGGAGTATATAAGCCAGGTCCGAGGTAGATCGCCCCACAGTTCAACAAAATTCTCAATACCTTACACATCGGTCGCCCAGTTCATCAAAATTTCTAGTACGCTGTCTTCAGTTCGTCATAAGTTACGCGCAACAGAATTACGAGAATCTAAAGTATTATACAGTTAAATATACATAAAGTTGAAGTACGTGAGTTAAAAGTGATAAGTAAGAAGTTATTACAAACAGTTTCAGTTTGGCGAGTATCCAGATCAATATGTAAAAGTGTTAGTGAACGTGTTCGACAATAAAAATTATAAAACCAATTTCTTCATTAAGTGTAATTTCTGGATAAAAGATTCCTTTCCGCTTCACAACCTGCACAGAGATATATGTTCTACCAAGATAAGATGATAGCTAGCCGGAGGACAATATATGAAACTTAAAATTATTTCAAAAAACTGATGCACATTGCTACGCCAGATGGAGCTACAAACCAGACAAATGAGTGACGTCACAAGATGGCTTCAACACTGATGTAAACAAACATTACGTAAAGCAATTTCTCGTTGCAAATTGGCTCCACAACACGGAGGTAACAAATACAAAAACACCAATATACGTAAAGCAGCTTCCGTCGCATATTGGCGCCCAACGTGGGGCTTAAAACATATACAATTTGTTCCGTCGCATATTGGCACCCAGAACGTGGGGCATAGTGACCAGGAAAGGAACACGATGACCAGGAAAGGATCAACATAACCAGGAAGGAATGAATGGAGCAGTGAAATGATCTACAAGACGCAGATTGGACATCGTAATTCCGAGATTACGAGGCAACTGGGAAATTCAAACTACAGGACAAGAAGACTACGCAGTTTCATCGAAGCGACATACAAACCTAGGAGAGAGGGGCAGAAAAACTGGACATCAAAGTAACAGCAACGGACAGCATCAGAAAGGTTAGAGTATCTTAATTTTTTTTTAGAAAAAAAAGGGTAAACAAATTTAAATGTTATTGAGGAGTGGTAGGATAAAAAAAATAATGGCTACCAATAATTCAGAAGAAATAATTATGGAGGATGAAAATGTTAGTGCAGAAAACAGCCCAGACTTTTTAGGATTTGAAGATGAAAATGTTAGTGCAGAAAGTGAGAATAGAATAGCAGGAAATGTTAATCTTGATACTAGTATGATTATGGAAATGCTGAAAAATTTGAATGAGAATATGAAAGATATGCAAAAGAGTCATAGGGAATTAAGGGAAGATCTTAGTAAGAAAATAGATCAAAAGAGGGAAGATATTGATAGGAGTTTAGAACAAAAACTAACTCAGAATAATGAAAAATTAGAACAAAAACTAACTCAGAACATGGAAATGAATAATGAGAAATTAGAAAAGAAAATAGATCAAAACAGGGAAGATATGCAAAAGAGTCATAGGGAATTAAGGGAAGATATTGGTAAAAGCTTAGAACAAAACAGGGAAGAAATTGAAAAGAAATTCATGGAGCTAGATAGTAGTATGATCAGAATGAAAAATGAAAATCAAGAAATGATAGCAAATGAAATAGGTGAAGTTTCAAAGAAAATGTTGGACATGAGCAAGGAAATAGGTAACAAAGAAAGTGAGGTTAATACTAAAAGTGAGGTTAATGTAGAATGCACAGAGTTAGGAAGTCAAATGAGTAGTATTTCAAGTGAGCTAAGAGAGATGAAAAAGGTTATGAATGTAGATGTAAATGAGGCGCAAGTTAATTTCAGAGGGGAAATATCAGAAATACAGAATGAGACAGTAATGCAAAGAAATAAATTGTACCAAGATGTTCAAAATGAAAACTCCAGTCCAGTACAGTTTAGTACAGATTTGTCAGAGTATTCTCAGATTAAAATGAGAGTAGAAGAATTGAAAATGAAAGTTGTTAAAAGATGTGTAGTTCAAGAAACTGTAGATTGTTTTCAAATGTTATCAGGGAACGAAATTTCAAATGAATACAAGAGGTTATTCATGAACAAAAATTTGAAGGTTAGGATACGGCTACGAGTAATGTATAGCCACACACAATTTGATCCAGGAGGGTAAATAGCAATGAGATGTAAAGTAAATGCTGGATAGTTAAAGATGACTTGCAGAGAAATGTATTGGAACGTAAGAGGGTTAATTATTTATATATGTCATTTGAAAAGAGAAATAAATTAAAAAAAAAAAAAAAAAAAAATTTAAATTTTTAGTAACTGTAACAACGTTTGAAAATTAAGAATGCAAAGATTGAAATATGATATTAGATTAAAAGTACGTAAATACAATTCCAAGAACATTGTTAAAATAAAGTACAAAATAACAAAAATGGGTAAAAATAATAATAATAAAAAAAAAAACAAACAAATACTTATGTAGTAAATAGAACATGTGAAACAGTGCCTAGATTTAAGAGATGTAATAATTTATGTAAAGGGTGAATATTTTGATAAATATGTTTAATAATTAAAAAAATTCTTGAATGCCTAAATTTTGTCAACAATGTAAGAGAATAAACCATTTTGAAACATTAATTAAATAATTTAGGGTAAAGTATTTGCTATAAAAAAAAAAAAAAAATTTGTGATGTCAGATTAATATCTAAATTAATTAAACCAGAGCCAGTAAGTAGTGGCGAGATAAAACATATGTCGTGTGTTAAATGCGTGTGAAGTGTCAAGTGAAAGTGATAGCGTGTGTTCCAAGATTTAGGAGACTAAAAACACAATTATAAAATTTCCAAACAAGTTATAAATATTTATAATTATGTTTCTAGTGGGGGCGGCGCCGTGGCCGAGTGGTTAGACCGCTCGCCTCCCATCTAGGCGGCCCGGGTTCAATCCCAGGGACCTGCATGTGGGATTTGTGGTGGACGAAGCGGCGTCTGGGCGGGTTTTCTCCGGGTTCTCCGGTTTCCCCCGCCATTCATTCCACCAACTGCTCCATCATCACCTTTCCTTTCATCCATTTCACCAACATTTCGTTTCATCTACTTCCTTCATCCCATACCAGGCATCGGGCTGATCACCCATCCTGGATGCTCTGTCCGATCCATGAGTGTCTGCTCCTCGACGGGCCTCTGACCCCAGGCACCCGCTTGTAAGTCCTGGGGGGTGTAAGTCCTACATAAGAGGAGGGTAAACAGATAATGAATGAATGAATGAATGTTTCTAGTGGGGCATATGATACGGTAATTTGTATCACAAATTACTTAAATGTAAATAATGATTGTAATATGAATATGCATTTTTATGTGACATTAATTTCAGATATTTATTAATTGTAATTAATATTGGTAAATAAGTTTATACGGCTTTACTGAAACTGTCAATAATAACGCAATAATGCAGCGAGGGAATGAGTTGTTTATCGTTATTGGGAACAAGGAAGTTACGTAATGTTCGCGGGTTTTTGGTAGAAGCTTCTAGAATGTCTCCTAAAGCAATATGTATTCGTGGTTTTCATTGGATATTAAAATAGACGCTAATGTTGGCGCGTTTTATTAGCCAATAGCAGTTCATTTATAATCTTTAGGCATGTCGAGGAGTGGGAGTATATAAGCCAGGTCCGAGGTAGATCGCCCCACAGTTCAACAAAATTCTCAATACCTTACACATCGGTCGCCCAGTTCATCAAAATTTCTAGTACGCTGTCTTCAGTTCGTCATAAGTTACGCGCAACAGAATTACGAGAATCTAAAGTATTATACAGTTAAATATACATAAAGTTGAAGTACGTGAGTTAAAAGTGATAAGTAAGAAGTTATTACAAACAGTTTCAGTTTGGCGAGTATCCAGATCAATATGTAAAAGTGTTAGTGAACGTGTTCGACAATAAAAATTATAAAACCAATTTCTTCATTAAGTGTAATTTCTGGATAAAAGATTCCTTTCCGCTTCACAACCTGCACAGAGATATATGTTCTACCAAGATAAGATGATAGCTAGCCGGAGGACAATATATGAAACTTAAAATTATTTCAAAAAACTGATGCAAATTGCTACGCCAGATGGAGCTACAAACCAGACAAATGAGTGACGTCACAAGATGGCTTCAACACTGATGTAAACAAACATTACGTAAAGCAATTTCTCGTTGCAAATTGGCTCCACAACACGGAGGTAACAAATACAAAAACACCAATACACGTAAAGCAGCTTCCGTCGCAAATGGTTCAAACTGGATAGGAAAGTAGCTTTAAGCAAGATTTTTAACAAGGATAGTAAAAAGGTAGGAGAGTACCTGTCCAAAGTAAAAAAGAAATGGTTATGGACAATAAAAAGAGATGTAAATTAATTTCATCATGTGATGTTGTTATGTAATTATATTATTATTATTATTATTATTATTATTATTATTATTATTATTATTATTATTATTATTATTATTATTATTATTATTATTATTATTATTATTATTATTATTATTATTATTATTATTATTATTATTATTATTATTATATTAGTATTATTATTATAATATTAGTATTATAAGATTATTATTTTGGTATCATTACTATTATTTATTTATTATTATTATTATTATTATTATTATTATTATTATTATTATCATCATCATCATCATTATCATTTTTATGTTATAATTAAAGAGTGTAATGTGGGTAGAATATGGCAAGATAACAGCTTGGGCTGATGTATAGCCATATTCTAAGGAAGAATGCTAGCACAAATAAATAAATAAAGAAATTAGTTACTAACAGGCATACCTGCTAGTAATGAGAAACTGGAAAGACTTTTGAAATTCGTAAGCAGCACACACATTATTCTTGCAAGGTTTTCCCTTATCCTGAGAAGATGATTGTCGGTTAACTTAAAGCTCTATGGATGATGGTGAGGTGGGGTTAAGGGCGCTAAACAGTAAAGGGTTATTAGCACCCTTAGCATATAAAAACTAAAAACCACAACATTTAAGAGGATAGGAGACATACCTGCTAAGCATAAAACACTAAAAGATTAAAGACGTGCCAGGAACTGTAGAAGTCAAGCTAAAAGGATGTCAAATACTTGGGAGGGGGAGGCGATGCAAGAAACCTGGGAAAAATAATAATATAAAATCAAAAAACTAAAAGATGCATATTCGCATGATTGTGCCCACTAAAATCACTTTGGCGGATAAAACTTAAAAGACATTCTACATAATGCGCGTCATCTGCCAAAATGTTGGATATACCAACTGGCAGGAATACATGAATGCACAATAGAGCTAAAACCAGACATTCTGTTAAAATGTGATGCACCATTAAGGGTCCTCACACTGTTCACACAGTGGTGCGGGGTCACCACTGAGCATGTATCTATGACTAAAAAGTCAATGTCCGATATGTAAACGTGTTAAAATTACCTCTTCTCAACAGGAAGTATGAGAAGAGGTAGCCCAGATTACTGGGAGAAGTTTAACCTTCTGCAGTTTGTTCCTCTAAGGGCCAGCCATTCATTGCGCCAATATGAGTGGATTGAGTGATGTAAAATTACAAACAAATCAATAGAGGGAACAATAGAAGTAAAAAATATGGGTGATGAAATTGCCAATTTCACAGTAGCATTTGCAGACTCATTACCAGAAATGTCCACATAACCTGGAATCCACACAAAGGAAATGCTGACACTAGAAATACAGAGTGAGTGAAGTTGATCATGTATGCGCTGTAGGAACTGGAAGCTCTATGGATCCTGGGTTTATTTGAGCATCTCTTAATCCATTTCATTCATTCATCATCCAATATGACTTGCCAGGTTAAAGGACTTACGTTAAACTTACCCCCTCCCAAAAAACACTTTGTAATTGCAAATTTGGATTTATAACAGTTCTAGTACTACCGATGCTGCTAGAAGTAATAATCCATTTACAGAATGCACTTAACAAAGGTTATCTGGGAGAGATCTCTTCACTGACTTAAAAAAAGTGTTTAACATTGTGAACTCATGACACAAGAAAACTGAAACTTAATGGTAAGCACTGATAATATATCCTTATTTTATTATGACATTAATGAAGAAAACATGTAAAAACTATGCAGTCACATTTTGATCCTCTAATTGCATGGTTTAATGCAAATTCTCTATAGTGAAATACACTATGTGATCAACAGTATCCGGACACCTGGCTGAAAATGACGTACAAGTTTGTGGCGCCTCCATTGGTAATCCTGGAAGTTAATATGGTGTTGGCTCACCCTTAGCCTTGATGACAGCATTCACACTCGCAGGCATACTTTCAATCAGGTGCTGGAAGGTTTCTTGGGGAATGGCAGCCCATTCTTCACGGAGTGCGGAACTGAGGAGAGGTATCGATATAGGTTGGTGAGGCCTGGCATGAAGTCGGTGTTCCAAAACATCCCAAAGGTGTTCTATAGGATTCAAGTCAGGACTCTGTGCAGACCAGTCCATTACAGGGATGTTATTGTCGTGTAACCACTCCGCCACAGCCCGTGCAGTATGAACAGGTGCTCGATCGTGTTGAAAGATGCAATCGCCATCCCCGAATTGCTCTTCAACAGTGGGAAGCAAGAAGGTGCTTAAAATATCAATGTAGGTCTGCGCTGCGATCGTGCCATGCAAAACAACAAGGGGTGCAAGCCCTCTCCAGGAAAAATACGACCACACCATAACATCACCACTTCCGAATTTCACTGTTAGCACTACACACGCTAGCAGATGACTTTCACCGGGCATTCGCAATGCCCACACCCTGCCATCAGATCACCACATTGTGTTCCATGATTTGTCACTCCACACAACGTTTTGCCACTGTTCAATCGTGTAATGTTGATGCTCCTTACACCAAGCAAGGCATCGTTTGGCATTTTCCTTAATGATGTGTGGCTTATGAGGCTCGACCATGGAATCCAAGGTTTCTCACCTCACGCCTAACTGTTATAGTACTTGGAGTGGATCCTGATGCAGTTTGGAATTCCTGTGTGATGGTCTGGATAGATGTCTGCCTATTACTCTTTACGACCCTCTTCAAATGTCGGCGGTCTCCGTCAGTCAACAGACCAGGTCGGCCTGTACGCTTTAGTGCTGTACATATCCCTTCACGTTTCCACTTCACTATCACATCAGAAACAGTGGACCTAGGGATGTTTAGGAGTGTGGAAATCTTGCATACAGACTTCTGACACAAGTGACACCCAATCACCTGACCACGTTTGAAGTCCGTGAACTCCACGGAGCGTCCATTCTGCTGTTTCACAATATCTAATGACTATTGAGGTCGCGGATAATGAGTACCAGGCAGTAGGTGGTAACACAATGCACCTAAGATGAAAAACATATGTTTGTAGGGGTGTCCGGATACTTTTGATCACATAGTGTACTTCTAAACAAAGTACATGATCTTTCATAAAACCAATTCTTACTAAAGCTTAGTTTTCTATCTGCTTCACTTTAATCCAAATAAATCTTTGCAGAAATAGCTACATTATACATTTCATTATAGATATAAAGAGAATAGCAATAGTCAAATGTTTAACAACTGGACAATATATACTGACCTTAAAATTCCATACTGTTTCCATGCATTCACGAGAAACAATTGAAAATCAATAGGACTTAAAAAAGAATGACAAAGTATTGAACAAATGGAACCATTAATAATGGATATTTTGGAACTTGCTGATGCTACAGAAAAAAGTTATTTAAAATAAATTGTGTGTCTTAAAGAGATCTACATTTTTTGTCTGGTGCATTTTCGCCTATCGTTTAACATTTAATAGTTATACAACATTCTACAAAATTCCTTCCAAATGAAGAGGGCTTCACAGGCCTTTTCCAGAAAATTCAGATATATGTTTATTTGTCATGTAAATAAATATCTTTAATACATAAAATTTTAATCAAAATTGTTAGAGTCATTTTTTAGAAAATTAAAAATTTTGTTCAATTTTCTATGTAAAGGGCAGTTTGGAGTGGGGGATTTTCTTGAAAATCTTTGTGTCACATCTTTGGAAGATACTGAACTTAAATACCAAGTTTGGTACTTATCCAAGCTTTTCGGTTTTCAGTTATGCTGTTCACACACACACAAACATATACCAGACTTTTTCTAAAAATGCTTTTTTCTGGTTCAGGAGCAAAACATGTATTTCTGGCAAAATCTTGATATCAAATTCTGGATGGGATGCAATACCTTCTCTACCTACTATGTGCGTGGTAGAGAAAGTAATATAATATGCTACTTTTTGATTCATTCTCATTTTATCATATGTGTGTGTGTGTGTGTGTGTGTGTGTGTGTGTGTGTGTGTGTGTGTGTGTGTGTTTGGGAGGGTATTTGCGCACGTATGTGTGCGTGTGTGTGTATAACCTGGTCATGTTGCACAAAAACTCACGAAAGCAACTAGAAGTGTTATGACATAAGGCAACCAAAATCTTAAATGTTTGGATTATTTATTTCCAAGGAAAATGTTACACTCAGTTACTGGAACTTTGACCTTGTCAATGTGCTTAAAAATAATTTCCTCTGTGAAATTTGCTTATTAGATACATAATAATGTCTCATACAGTAATGTAACATTTTTTAAATAAAGATGTACTTAAATAAAGCACTAAAGGAGCAGGCAACTTCAGTAGGTATCCTAATGATACAACCAATTATATAGCAAGATACCTTTACACCTCAATTCCTCCAGGAATCAATCAATTCTAACAGATTTAAAGCAATTAAAAAAAGTTCAAACAAAGATGCAAACAATATTTCTTAGAAATACGTTTTACAACACTAAAGAAACAGTAATCCATTTAGAATTATAGAAGTAATCTTCATTTATGCATTTATTATATGTGTAAACTATTAACTATTTTTGAATTTAAATCACAAGTTATGTTTATGTCATGTGCAATTCTCAGTCACTTACCACATTAATTGCTTTGTGTATCCCCGTATAATTTAGGTACCATGTTTAAACATGGTTCACTCTATTTTTCATATGCTGACTTCCCACTCCATAACTATATTGCAGCATTTTCCCTGACAATCAAGATTTTTTAATATTGATCTGTAAAACTTTTCCAAATATCATTAAATATATTGAAATCAGAAATTGATTTTTTTTTTAATTTTAGAGGAAATAACTAATTGAAACTATAAAATATTATTTCATTGATGTTTTTAATTAGTCTCCATTATCCCCAAAGTCGTCCAACACTCTCCTTGTTATTTTATTTGTGTTTTATTTGACAAAATATTACACATCAACATTTCAAATTAGGAGCAATGCAAAGACAGTCGTTTTCATTGTGTCCTAGCTACATAAAACATACACAAACCCAAAATACAAACAAATCAGTATAACTAATTCAGTTTCAACACTTCCAATGAATCTACATCTGTCTTTCTCCTTTCTGCAAAACCCACAATAATAGAATGCATGTGAGAATTTCCCTGACATTTTTCTGAAAACTAGCAGTTTTCCTGATATTCATTGACCTTTTTTCTAATTTCCTTGAAATTCCCTTACTTTCCAGTTAAATGCAAACTATGTTAAAGATCTTTAAGAGCACACACAAATTATATTCTCTGTAGATATACTCTTAGTTCATTATTGCTCTTTGTAATATTACTAAATTTGTCATTGCCATTTGCCATTTGTGTAACATATACTTTGATGCTAATGTGAGTCTCCAGACTCTTGGGACCTTGTAAGAGAAATAAATAAATGTTGTATAACTTTTGTTCTGCTACACGGTACTTTTGATTCCTTTGCATTTTCCTCCCATTTCAGCTGTTTTACTATATTGTGCCTTAACAATACTTCTTGTAAACAAATATAATTAAACAATTGAAAGCATGTATAATGGCAGTATGGCTATTCACACATACCTAATCTCTTCTCCTTGTTCTTCTTCACTGGACTCAGAATCCTCACAGAAGCTGTAACGATCCTCTTCATCATTATAAAACCAACCTCCTGCACGGTTTGCTGTTTCATGATTTTCTGTTGGCTTTTCTACATTTTCCACTGTTTGCTTTTTCTCCACTGCATCTATGTTTCCATCTTGGTCTCCATCTACAACATTTATAATTATTTTTTTTTGGTGGAAATAAAATGCTTAACTATTAAGATGAAATCTTATTGCACTTTGTACTTTTGGAGGAATATTTTATTGTTTTATGTGTGTTAATACTGTTGATGAAACACTGTATATAATTTACTTACCACAGTTTTGTTTCATGTGAGAAAATGTATGAGTTTTACATTTATATTTTGATGATGTTGGTAGAGGGCTGTGTAAATAAGCTTTTGCAGAAATAGCTACATTACACATTTCATTAGGGTACAAAGAGGACAGGGATAGTCAAATGTTTAAGAACTGGATGCTATATGCCGGTCTTAAAATCCCATACTCTTTCCATGTGATCGCAAGAAACAATTGAATTTTAAAAAGATTTTAAAGAATGACTATGAAATGGACAATTTGAACTATTAATAATGAATGTCTCAGGAATGGCTTATACTACAAAAAAACTTATTTTAAATAAATTGTGTGTTTTAAAGAGATCTACAGTTTTTGTGTAGTATGTTTTCGTCTATTGATTAATGTTTACCAGTTATACAACATTCCTTCTGAATGAAAAGGATTTCAAAGGCTATTCCCAGAGAATTCAAGATATAAGTTTTATTTGTCATGTAAATGTATTTAATATATAGACATATATAATAAAAATTGTTATAGACATTTTTTAGCAAATCAAAACTTTTGAAAAATGTCCCATGTAAAGGGATTTGGGGGTGGGGGATTTTCTTGAAAATTTTTGTGTCGCATCCTTGAAATATACTGAACTTAAGTATTAAGCTTGGTTTTTACCCAACTTTTTGTTTTTGAGTTATGCTGTTCACAGACACACAAACAGATGGACATGTTTTTTAAAGTGCTTTACTTGGATTCAGGGAGCCTCTAAACATGTATTTCTAGTGAAATCTCAGTATGAAATTTTTGGGTGAACTTGCAATACTTCCCCTACTTACTATAAGTAGTACAGAAACAGCTTACATGTTACATTCACATGACTTTCTCTACCCTCTGTCGTTTATTAGCAGGTATACAAACTATTCTTACAAAAGCTGATTTTTCTCTCTACTTCATTTTAATGAGATAAACCTTTGTAGAAATAGCTACATTACACACTTAGTTATAGACACAAAGGAAATAACAATAGTCAAATGTTTAAGAAATGGACTCGATATGCTGGCCTTAAAATTCCATACTCTTTCCATACAATTGTGAGAAACAATTGAAAATCAACAGAACTTTAAAAGAATGATCAATTCTAACCATTAATAATGAAAATATCTCGGAAATGGTTTATGGCATAAAAGAAGTTATTTGAAATAAACTGTGTATTTCAAAGAGATCTACACTTTTTGTGTAATATGTTTTCGTCTATTGCTTAACATTTGCCAGTTATACAAGATTATAACAAATTCCTTCTGAATGAAGAGGACTCAGGCTATTTCCAGAAAATACAAGATATATATTTCATTTGTCATGTAAATATATTAAATATGTGATATTTTAATCAAAATTGTTAGAGCTATCTTTGAGATAATCAAAAACTTTTGAAAACGTTTCCATGTAAAGGGTTGTTTGGGGTGGGGGGGGGGATTTTCTTGAAAATCTTTGTGTCGCATCTTTGGAAGATATTGAATTTAAATTCCAAGTTTGGTATTTATCCAAAATCTCGTTTTTGAATTATGCCCTTCACAGATACGCACACACACATACATACCTTTTTCTAAAAGTAATTCCTTTTATTTATGGACCTCAAAACATGTATTTTGGGTGAAATCCCTGTATCAAATTTTTGGGTGGAGTGCAATACCTTTTCTGCCTACTTGTACATGATAGAGAAAGTAATTAACATAGCTATTCCATCATATTATGAACCCAGAAAATCAAATCACCATAGCCTGGATATGTTTCCAAATGGGTATTAAAAGCAACGAAGAAGCTGACTGCGCAAAGTCACCAAATAACCACAAAAAGATCCCATATACCCACCATCCATTAAGATGCCATTACTTACATGAACAATAAAATAAAATGCTGCTGGTACTGAACAACATTTCAGACTTCTCCATTATAAAACATTGATAAATCAACAGCTACAATCCATTTTTGTACCAAAAATCATGAAATGGAAGAAAAATCAGAACTTTTAAGATCAGTACAAAGTCCAAAAGAGTTGAATACTTGGGAAAAATTTATATTGCCAATCGAAAAAAGTACAGTTAATGAACTTTAATGTCTTGTTAGAAGAAAATCCAGTCTCAAGTTCATAAAAAATCCAGCAGATGGATTTGTTGTCAATCACAACAGAGCTAAAAATATAAGTGAGAGTTCGCAAAACATGTCCTAATAAAGTTAAAAAAAGATGAAGTAGGTGTGATAGTGTGATCTGCAAAATCTGCGAGTGTTAAATTTATAATGTTATTTGTGTATGTGTTTACTTCACGCGTTGAAGCCATCTTGTGACGTCATTCATTTGTTAGATTTGTTAGCTCCATCTGGTGTTAGCAATTTGCGGCAGTATTAGTTTTTTTGTTTAAAAAACTAAAAATTGCTAGTTATTTTATTTAATTTTGGTTCTTTGTCCTCCGGCTAGCTTTTGGGTCGAGCACTTCTCTTTATACAGGTTGTGTAAACGGAAAGGAATCTTTTATCCAAAGATAACACTGATGAAGAAATTTGTTTTACACTTTTATTGTCGAACACGTTAACTATCACATTTACACATTGATCTTAACACTCGCCAAACTGAAACTGTTATAATAACTTCTTACTGATCACTTTTAATCCACGTACTTCAACCTTTTGCATAATTAACTTTACAACACTTTAGATTTTTCATAATTCTGCTACGCGTAACTTGCAAATTGATATCCGAAGTGTGCCTTACAAATACTTTCGACGAACTGACGGGAATGCGACGTGTAGTGTACAAAGAATTTTGATGAACTGACGGACTTTACCTCTAACCTACCCTATTTATATTCCTACACACCAATATGCCTAAAGATTATAACTGAACTGCAATTGGCTAATAAAACGTGCCAACATTAGCGTCTATTTTTATATCCAATGAAAATTATGAATACATATGCTCTAGGGAAACGTTCCAGAAGATTCTCAAGGAAAAACACGCCAACATTACGTAACTTCCTCGTTTCCAATAATGATAAACAGCTCACCCCCTCGCTGCATTATTGCGCGCTATTATTGACAGTTTCAGTAAGGCAGTATAAACTTACTTCCCAACAATAATTACAATCAACAAACATCTCAAATCAATGTCACATAAAAATGCATATTCATATTACAATCATTATTTACATTTAAGTAATTTGTGATACAAATTACTGCATCATATGCCCCACTAGAAACATAATTATAAATTACGTTGATATTGTAATGAAAAGAAGCTAGAAACAGTGATGTGTATTGAATTTATTTAAAGGTGAGTCGGGATTGTTACACTAACATCACTTAAGTTTACTCACTTAAAGTGAGTAAACTTAAGTGATGTTAGTGTAACAATTCCGACTCACCTTTAAATAAATAATTATAAATATTTACAACTTGTTTGGAAATTTTATAATTGGGTTTTTAGTCTCCTAAATCTTGGAACACACGCTATCACTTTCACTTAACACATCACACGCATTTAACACACGACATATGTTTTTTTTTTTTTTTTTTTTTATCTCGCCACTACTTACTGGCTCTGGTTTAATGTGTTTAGACATTAATCTGACATTTACAATTTTTATAGTAAATACTGTACCCTGAATTATTTAGTTACTGTTACAAAATTATTTACTTTCTTATATTGTTGACAAAAATTTATGCATTCAAGAATTTTTGTAATTATTACACATATTTACCAAAATATTCACCCTCTACACAAATATATTTACATCTCTTAAATCTAGGCACTGTTTCACATGTTCTGTTTGCTACATAAGTACTTGTTTTTTGTTAATTATTTTTACCCTATTTTTGTTGTTTTGTACTTTATATTCACAATACTTTTGGATTTATATCATGTTTTTTTACAAATGATGTTACAGTTACTAAGAAAAAAAATGTTACTTTTCCCTTTTAAACATTTAGTTAGGTCCAAAATTTTATTTCTCCATTATCATGATATACATATTTATTTAACCCTCTTACAATCCAATACATTGCTCTGCATTTCGTCTTTAACTATCCAGCATTTACTATTTATCATCTTTGTCTTCTGTTTCACCTTTATCGTCATTGTTGTATGGTTTCAGCATCTCAATATGGAACTTTCCAATGCTTTTTCGAGTTGTTGGATTACATAACTCATATGTATTTGTCCCATATACTTCAACAACTTCATATGGTCCATGGTATTTGAGAAACATTCGCCAATAAAGTTTATTTGCTTTATCCGACAATTTCTTGGTTTTAACCAAAACTAAATCTCCTATTTTGATCCTCCATTCCTTTCTCTTCTTTTCTTCATGTTTAATTTTTCTTTTTATGGCCTTTTTCTTCATCCTCTCGAATGCTTTTCGGAACATCTCTTCTTCTGTTTGTGGTATCGAATGCGCATCTGGAATGGCTTCTGGAATTTTCTTACACATTGTATTGATCTTCTTTCCCAACTTAAGTTCACATGGTTTGTATCCTGTCACATTGTTTACGGTTTCATTTAGTAGATTCTGAACAAAATTCACGTATCCATACCATTGGGTTTGTTTTCGATGACACAGCACCCTTAAATAATTTTAAATTTCCTTAATTTCCCTCTCCACTGGGTTGGAGTTCGGTCTGTATCTTGAGGAAAAATATTGTTTAATGCCATTTTCTTTCAGTCCGTCCATAAATTTTTTTCCTGTGAAGTACGAAGCATTATCGCTCAATACAGATTGAATAGGTCGTTCTTCTGTCACATATGACTTGAGTAGTCTATTCAAACATGCTAAACCTGTAGGTTTTCTCAAAGGGTAAATTCTTACATATTTGCTGAATATATCATAACAGACAAATATATATTTATTTCCAAATTGACTTGGAGGCATCGGACCATGAATATCAATACTAATTACGCATCTCGGCTTATCCCTTATAACCGAATTAGTTTCAAATGTATATGCTGCATTTATTTGCTTTGCCTTCTGACACAGGTTGCAGCACGATATAAATTTCCGAACTTTCTGACGCAATTTGGATATGTATAAATTCTCTAAAATCATAGAAGTTGTCCGGTCCGTCCCTGAGTGTGCTAACCCTTCGTGAAAATTCTTAATTAGTTCCTTTTCCATGCTTTTCGGAACCATTACCTTCCAACTAGGCACTTCTTTTCCATGCTTCTTGTATAATGTCCCATCCCGAATTGCTATAATTTCTTTCTTTGCCTCCTCAATTAATGGTGCATTTTCTTTGAAACTTCTCCTATCTCACTTGCTATTACTTCCTGATTTTCATTTCTCATTCTCATCATACTACTATCTAGCTCCATGAATTTCTTTTCAATTTCTTCCCTGTTTTGATCTATTTTCTTTTCTAATTTCTCATTACTTTTACCAATATCTTGAGTTAGTTTTTCTAATTTCTCATTAGTCTTACCAATATCTTCCCTTAATTTCTCATTATTCTGTTCCATACTCTGAGTCAATTTTTGTTCTAATTTCTCAATATTCTTATTTACTGTTTCGCCAAAATTTCTCATCATTTCCATCATCATACTAGCATCAAAATGAACATTTCCTGCTATTCTATTCTGACTTTCTTCACTAACATTTCCTCCCTCAAATTCTACATTGTTTGAGCTATTTTCTGTAACCTGTATTGAATTACAGCTAACTGTTACATTATCTCCCTCCATAATTATTTCTTCTGTATTATTAGTAGCCATTGTTTTCTTTATCCTACCGCTCCTAAGGTACATTTAAATTTTTACACTTTTTTTTTTTTTTTTAGAATAAAAATCACATGTTTCTAACCTTTCTGATGGTATCTGCTGATGTTGCTTTGATGTCCAGCTTTCTGCCCCTCTCTCCTAGATTATATGTCGCCCCTGCGTTGTATTATGATGAATCTGCGTTGTCTCGATGTTTTTGTAGTTGAATTCCCCCGTTGCCTTTTAATCTCGGAATTACGATGTCCAATCATCCGCGTAGTCTGTCGTTCCTATAGTTGTTTCTGGAATCTGCGTCTTGTAGTTCAGTTTACTGCTCCATTCGCTCCACGTCCTGATTCCTTCTCCCTTTCCTGGTTATTTCACTCCTTTCCTGGTCACTCTGCCCCACGTTGGGCGCCAATTTGCGAGTGTTAAATTTATAATGTTATTTGTGTATGTGTTTACTTCACGCGTTGAAGCCATCTTGTGACGTCATTCATTTGTTAGGTTTGTTAGCTCCATCTGGTGTTAGCAATTTGCGGCAGTATTAGTTTTTTTGTTTAAAAAACTAAAAATTGCTAGTTATTTTATTTAATTTTGGTTCTTTGTCCTCCGGCTAGCTTTTGGGTCGAGCACTTCTCTTTATACAGGTTGTGTAAACGGAAAGGAATCTTTTATCCAAAGATAACACTGATGAAGAAATTTGTTTTACACTTTTATTGTCGAACACGTTAACTATCACATTTACACATTGATCTTAACACTCGCCAAACTGAAACTGTTATAATAACTTCTTACTGATCACTTTTAATCCACGTACTTCAACCTTTTGTATAATTAACTTTACAACACTTTAGATTTTTCATAATTCTGCTACGCGTAACTTGCAAATTGATATCCGAAGTGTGCCGTACAAATACTTTCGACGAACTGATGGGAATGCGACGTGTAGTGTACAAAGAATTTTGATGAACTGACGGACTTTACCTCTAACCTACCCTATTTATACTCCTACACACCAATATGCCTAAAGATTATAACTGAACAGCAATTGGCTAATAAAACGCGCCAACATTAGCGTCTATTTTTATATCCAATGAAAATTATGAATACATATGCTCTAGGGAAACGTTCCAGAAGATTCTCAAGGAAAAACGCGCCAACATTACGTAACTTCCTCGTTTCCAATAATGATAAACAGCTCACCCCCTCGCTGCATTATTGCGCGCTATTATTGACAGTTTCAGTAAGGCAGTATAAACTTACTTCCCAACAATAATTACAATCAACAAACATCTCAAATCAATGTCACATAAAAATGCATATTCATATTACAATCATTATTTACATTTAAGTAATTTGTGATACAAATTACTGCATCAAATCTTTGGAATCAGAATATGCACGACAGTTCCTGATGTAATTGACTAATAAGAACACAAGATATCCTATCATATCAAAGTACAGTTGTCAAGTTCTTTTATTGTCTTGATACAATGTGAGAGTACAATCAGGGTTGCCAGACATCCCAGATTTGTGCTAAATGCCCTGCAGTCTGGACAGCTCCTAACCAAGACAGTAATTGTCCCATATTTTTTTAGTACTTCGAAATTTGAAAAAAAAAAAAAAATTCTTTATACTGCAAAAAGTAATTCCTGGTAAGTTTTACCCTGTTATAACAGTTCATTGTGTTGGTGCTAACCCACTTACAATTGGTTCATTGTCTACAAATTTGATGATTTTGGGAGAATGGCCAGCCTGGCGAATATAATACCTAATAATTAACAAGCACTGTGCCCCTTACTTTTCCATTTTGATTGTTATCCATCAACAATAAAGGGCGTTTGTTAGAAACTTGTGAAGTGATCACAAACACATGCTTATTTTGTTGGAAAACAGAAAGTAAATTAATAATGGAAATGGATAGGTATTTGAAATGCAAAGGTGATCATGTTATAAGAAAAGATAAAAGATTGTATGTTTTTCATATGGATTGGAAAACATAACTTAATTTAGCCAATTTGTTAGTATGCAATGACGATGATAAGTACAAAGCATTTTGTAAATATTGCCATAAGTGTTTGTGGGGGAGGTAGCTTTTATTTAGTAAAACAAAAATATTTTAAAACAATGCGTATTCCTTTTAATGAAATGTTTAATTTTACTTTTAGTATTATTCTGAAATAAGAAAGCTTATATATCAGTGCAACATTCAATAGAACTATATGCAGATAAGTGCACAAAATTAAATTTGTGTATATACTGCAAAACTTAACAGAATATTTTATAAAGTTGACACCATTATTTAAATTATAGCAGTTGTATACTTATCATTAGCAATTAATAAAAGCAATACCTGGTGCTACTAAATAAAGAAACAATGGGCATCCTGTAGTGTTTACGTTGTGATCTGCCAACGTTTTTGAATCATCTGATGCCAGCTGCTTGCCCAAAATCCAGCGCTGAACTCCAGCTGGTATCTCAAACTCCTTCTGCACTTTCTGTTTCAGCTGACCAACTGTCATTGTAGGAACAACTTGAAGTGGAATGGGTCCTTGGTGTGATATTTTGTCCTCCACATACATGTCTACACTGTAGCGAAATAAATCAAACTAATGTATTCTCATAAATACTAAAATTGCATAGACAAGCAAACAAACAAAAATCTGATATGTTACATTCACATGACTTTCCCCACCCTCTATCGTTTATTAGTGGATATAAAGATTTTTCTTACAAAAGTTTATTTTTCATCTACTTCATTTTAATTCAAATAAACCTTTGGAGATATAGTCACATTACACATTTCGTTATAGATACAATGGGATCAGCGATAGTCAAATATTTAAGAACTGGACGCTATATGCTGGCCTTAAAAATTCCATTCTGTTTCCAAACAATCGCAAGAAACAACTGAAAATTGACACACACGCACACACTCTCTCTAGGTAAACAAAATGATTTTGTATACTTCTGTACTCCTTTTTATGTGTGTTTATTCTCTGTAATTTGCTTACTGACTCACTTGTAAAGGGCAGCCCTTCCTAGATGAATTTGCCTATTGGGACCTTCTATGTAAATAAATAAATAATGCTCCAGATAATTCATCATGTTTTAAATGACCAGTTTCTGCAAATATGGATTTGTTGAGGGAATTCAGTGAATGTCCAGTTCAATCACCTGAATTATACCCAACAGATTTGTTTTTTGGGTGGCATTTAAAACTTTAGTTTCTGAAACTCTTAAACTTGATGTTGAAGTTCAGAGAATGCATATCCAAACTGGATTTGACCAAACACGATACACTACAGAGAGTGCTTCAGTAGAACATGCTTAAACACAATCAGTGATAAATGTTGAGAAGCAGTGGTTTGCACAGCAAGAAAAACAAATTTTAAGGGACTTAGAAACCTATCATAAACATTGTGCTAAGTCCAATTGATGCTAAATAAGTAAAAATTTGTTTTGAAATGTGATTCCACTTTCTGTGTTAAGTTTAGAAGTTACCAACATCCACTTGTACTGTATGCTAAGTCCCTTTGTCTTCTAGAAGCATGCTCCAAGACTCAACACTTATGAAAATAAGGAAACTTTACTTACGTAATTGAAGATGGGTTAGTGCTGCTCTGACGCTGTCGGGTTACAGAACAGTTTATCTTAAGTTTAGCAAGATCCTTAGCTAATATTGCTGCTTGGTTATGTTCACCATTAGCTATTGCCATTTCAAGTCGACGTAACAAACGATTAATGGCCAAGGTGTTCATCCCTTTCTCAGGAGGTGAAGCCTTTAGGTCAGCTGCACATACAAACAAACAGCAATTATTATTTAACACTGAGGGGCATATGAATTTGTCATTTGAGAAACTTCTGCTCTAATTTT
This sequence comes from Deroplatys truncata, assembly GCA_030765065.1. NCBI lineage: Eukaryota > Metazoa > Arthropoda > Insecta > Mantodea > Mantidae > Deroplatys > Deroplatys truncata. The sequence continues at coordinate 310,418,176 of CM060975.1, read as the reverse complement.
ATTGAAAATCTATTTTTGGGATAATGCAAAATATATCTACAGTGAACAACTGGGACATCCTTTGAATGTCTGGGAATATTAATCATTCTTGTTTCACACAAGTTTTGCGTAGGTGAAAGTTGCAAAGGTAGTAATCAGACTAAAACATTCAATGCCATAGCTGAGATTTGAACCACTGATCTTCAACTTACCATGCCACAACTCAGCTGCCTGGCAAAATGCTCACCTGGCACTAAATTCCCCTACACTTACATTTACATTTTTCCTGATAACCACAAGGTGTTCTCAAATTCATTTTGAATAACATACCCCAATGCTGGCATACAATCCCTTAAGTACTTTAAGTCCCGGACTTCATAGTTAACCACTATTACATCAATGTTAATTAATTATTCTTTCACACCTGTTGTGTAGGCTTAAGTTAGAAACTGGAATCAGACTGAAACATTAAAGCCATAGCCAGGATTTGAACCATGTATCTTTGGCTTTCCATGTTGTTGGTCTAACCATCTGAGCTACTATGGCAACATGCTGGTACAACATCAAATTCCCTAACTGACTCTCATACCAGCAAGTTGCCATGGTAGTTCAATTGGTCAGAGAGGTAGCATGGTAAGCCAAAGATCCGTGGTTCAAATCCTGGCCATGGCTGTGAATTTTTGTCTGATTCTATCTTTCCAAATATAGATATATTGACTAATTTTGAAGATTTAGAAGCTAGTAACAGTGATGTGACATAATTTAAAATAGAGAGTTGAGGGCTGTTACACTACATCACTACGATATTCTTACTTGAATATCATAGTGATGTAGTGTAACAACCCCAACTCTCTATTTTAAATAAATAAAAAAATAGATAGGTATATTGTTTATAAAGTATTTCTGCCAACTCTTGACCAATAACAAAATTAGCTGCTTGTTTTTTTCACTACTGTTTGCCTACGGTAGGTAGAGGAAGTATTGTATTTACTTTCTCTACTACGTATAGTAAGTAGGGGAAGTATTGCATTCCACCCAAAAATTCAATACCCAGATTTCACCGGAAATATATGTTTTGAGACCTCCTGAATCCAAAAAAAGCATTTTTGGAAACATGTCCGTGTGTCTGTGTGTGTGTGTGTGTGTGTGTGTGTGTGTGTGTGTGTGTGTGTGTGTGTGTGTCTGTGAACAGCATAACTCAGAAATGAACAGTCGGATAAGCACCAAACTTGGTATTTAGGTTCAGTATCTTCCAGAGATGCGACACGAAGGTTTTCAAGAAAATCCCCCACCCCAGATTGCCATTTACATGGAACATTTTTCGAAAATTTTAATTTTCTCAAAAATGGCTCTAACGATTTTGATTAAAATATCATATGTTTAAGATATTTTCATCACAAATAAAACGTATATCTTGAATTTTCTGGGAATGTCTCCAAAAGTATTCTTCATTGTGAACGACTTTTGCATAACTGTAAACCATAAGAGATAGAAAAAATTTTACTACACAAAAAATGTAGATCGCGTTAAAATACAAAACTTATGTCATATACATTTCTTTTGTTGAGTGAACCGTTTTCGAGATATTGCTTGTTATTTCCTTAAATTTTCCAATACTTATACTTTTTCTCAAATTCGTTATTCATTTTTTTTATGTCCTGGACATGCAAAGAGAATGGAATGCGCCACATAGCAACCAGCGTTAAAATATTTGACTATCGCTTAAAACCTACCATATTTCCCTTGCATCTACAAGAAAATTACCAATAAGATTGACATCTCAATATCTCGATTAACATGAAGCATATGGAGAATAGGCGTTTGTAAAATTAGATTGTACAAGAGTAGAGAAAGTCATGTGAGTGTAACACATCAGATTATTTTTTATATATATATATATATATATATATATATATATATATATATATATATATATTTCCACAATTGTCAATCCTACTTTATATTGTATATATATACTAGAGTTAAGTTTACAATAGAATAAAAACTAAGTACTAAAGAACAATAACTAGACATTACAATTTAGCATGAATGTGTCAGATAAAACATAACAAACTATTATAACAAGATTGCTTTTTAAATAAATGATACAGAGGTCTACAATTGATTATTACAGAAAGATAAGTGATTAATAAAGAAATATCTTTTAATTTTAAAGGTGGACAGTCAAATAAAAATGCTGAACTGTCTGTTCACTTCCACAAATACATTGGTAAGTACTTCCCACATTGATATGGAACGTTTTGAAATAATCTTGAAATTGGTAACCATTACAAAGTAACCATTATGTTATTTTCTGCCCATCCCTAGTATTTACTATAGGTATGTGTTAGAGAAAGTAAAAATTAAAGTACAATTACATAGCAAAATGTAAGTAAATGGCATAAAAAGGCTATTTTAGTCACTAACAAGGAATATAGGCAAAAATAGTAACTACAAAACCATTGCTTTAGGTTTCTTGATAGCAGGAAACAAATTTATAACTTGGAAGTGTAAGTTTCTGGGTAAAGCAATAAAATAAGCAATTAGGGCAAAATCGGCCCCTACTAATAAGGCAAGAATCAGGTAACTCTCAGCTCAGTGGAGCCAAGGTTCATTTGAGCATCATTCCACCCATTTCATTTACTGACTGCAGGCCTGAGGTGTTATAAGGTATGTTAAACTATTTAAAAACAATAAAGTAAATCACCATTGTTATCATCTCTGGTTTTGCTGTTTTGATGTCCTGTAATCAAACCTTACTCTGGGTAGAAAAAGTAGTCCAACTGTGACATCAAATTAATTTTAAACACAAACCCATTGGGTACTAATGATAAATGAGGTTCCTTTTATCACAGTTACTCCATTATTAAGCATGACTTCAACTGCATATAGTGTTCAAACCAATATAAAACCACTAATTTTGAAGGAAAATTATGAGCACTAACTCAGCAAGGTGTATTTATTTTATTTTCAAAATTCTGTGATTATACACTCCAAACGGCATGCTCTAAGATATTAGAACTTGCTCAGTTAGAATGCGTATGTTGTTTAAATTCATAGCTTTTTCATAACTATATACAATTTTAACATCTCCCTTTAAAAATTTGAAATGACAGAGACTGTCATAAGCATTTCCATTTAACTTGAAAAATTCTGAAGAGTTTTGAGGCAGTATTTTTAACACTTAAATGATTTCAGTCTAATTATATAATATATAAATTCAATAACAGCCCACCTTAAAGCAATATGTGTATGTAACAAGATATAAAAAGTGGTGTATATTACAGTCACTGTAAATGTTTACATTATTGTATACATGTGTAATAATGTTATGTGAATGTATTACATAATTTAATAATGTAGGAGCTGTGAGAATAATAGGTTAAAAGTTGCTAACAATGAGGTAACCTTGAGGCAATAATGAATTAGAAAGTTTAAATACTACTGGTGATTCTTGGAAGCAATAATGTAATTTTTGTGACAGTTTATAAAATAGCCAATCAACAAACAGAAAAAGCTTTAGTTAAATGAAGGTATTCTATTGGACTAGGATTAGCCAATCAGAAACTGAAATGGAGCAAAATTTACAAAATTCAGAAGTCAGTTGCTTATAGACAGCGCTCCTAACCAGACACGTTGCTTGTAGACAGTGTTCCTAACCGGATGCGAGATGTGTCCTCAAGAAATTTAATACATATTTTTGTGTGAGACAAAAACAGTTTACGTGTTAAAAAGTGCAAGTAATTAATAAAAAGATCTCACCACTCTCTCTCTATATCAGTGAAGTGTTATTTAAATCGTGTCAAGCATTAATAAAAGGAGTGAAGTAAAATTATAATCTGTGTAAGCCTACTTTCTTCAGTCGCACCACTCCCTGCTAAGACATTCATGTCTCTAAAAACGAAACCGAGGCAAACATAAATATATAATATTTAAAGAAACAGTCAAAATTACAAGCTTAATATTTTTAAACTTGTGGCAAAGGCCACCGGAAAGTACATTTGGGGCGAAGGCTACTGAAAACTTTTTACCATAAGTGCAGTTGCAACTACTTCAAGTTCAGCTCCCCAACAGTCCAAATATAATACTCCTCCTCCTAAAAATAAACAACTTCTTCAAATTGGCTTACCATCGTAGCAGCAACAAACCTTCTTCAAATTGGCTCCCAAAGCGTGGGGCAAATAACAATACAACAAACATATTTCTTCAGTTTAATACTTGTTCTGTCGTAGTATATGTTGTATTGCTATGCTAAAGCCTAAAGTAATTTTTTCCATAAGTATAACAATTTTAAGACATGTAAAAAAATGTTTAATTCAAGGATAACCTAAATCTTGAACATTCTCACCTACACACTATAAGCACATTCATACTCAATGCCATTCTAATGTCCTATTAACCTGCAAAGTTTCCAAAGTTTTAAGTAGCAATGTCCTTTTATTTCCTCTGATTCAAGTCAGCATTGACACATGGCACATTGTGTCACAGACCTAACATTTTATTTTGACTTTTATATAAGATTTTCTTTTTAAATAAAATATAATCAGTTTTGGTTTTACACAAATTCTCAGTGGAGTGAAGTCAGAGCCATCTTAATAAACATCTTTTAGTGTGACCTCCAACATGGCCTTATAAATCCTTTCTAGTCTTTTTAGTCATTTAGGAATCAATCAATTACATGTTTTAGATTTTCTGGACTATCTGGAATGTAAATGCTTATAAAATAAGTAAAATATTTGTCATTTATTTCAGTAGAACATTGTAGGTAACTAATGTTTTTAGAATCACACATGGATGAATTTTATGGTTTAAATATAAGATGTGCACATACCTTTAAAATCATCAATTCCTTTTTGGAACGTAAGCTGGGCAGTAAGCTTCTCCACTTCGCTGGAGTCTGGTCTCGGCACAGGAACCTGCATGGATTTGGAGTCATCTGATATTACGCCATTGCTTGTTTTGGCTTGTTGTTTTGGCTGTACAGAAGGAGAGGGAGGGTGAGCCATTGGGGGTGTTGGTGGGAGGTTGGCATATACATGGACTGCAATATTTTCACTGCCAATTTTAGTTGCTTCAATATTTGCAAAATCCTTAGCTTGGATTAACTCAAAAGTTCCTTTTCCGAGCCGTCTTGAGTCCTTTTTTAAGGATGTATAGAGAACTCCATCTTTTATCCCTGTTCCTGAGAACTCCTGTACAGTTATAGGGACTATCACTTCTGCAGAAGATTTTTTCCCTCGCGTTTTAGTGTTCTTTTTCTTCTCTGAATCATCCTGCAGTATCTTTTGAATAATAGCAGCATTTGTCTGCACTGATGTTGACACTTTTGAAGATTTAGAGCTGCTATTTCTTTTCACTTTTATATCATCATACACAGTCTTTGTTGTGATTAACACAGCATTTATATCACTGCTCTTATTACTATCTGAGGCAGGAATCTGTGATGTAGTTTCTTGTGGCTTGTGAATAACTTTTTTAATTGCACCAAGTTTTCTTCCTTCATCATTTTCATGTTTTTTAACATCATTTGATATATCCTTATTAGATGTTCCAGCATTTAATTTATTAGGTCTCTTTGGTAGAGAGTTTTTCATTTCTTTTAACATTTCTTTAAGCCGAGCTCTTTCATCTGCATCGTGTATTGTTTTTTGTTTCTCTGTGTTAGGCTTGTCAGTATTTGTGTCCACATTATGTGTTTCTACATTATTAAAAAATGCTAGTCTTGCCATTCTTACTTCATCTAAATTTACTGTTTCTTCTTTTTGAATATCAGAAATAGTGGCTGTTTTTTCTTCCTTTATAGATTCTTTTTTAAAATTACTGGCTGAAATACATTTATCATCTTTCAATATTTGACTTTTATTACTTTCTTCAGACTTTGAGATGATATTATCACTTTGGTGGTTCAGTGAACTTTTTGGTACACTTGGCTTTCCCAAATATTTATTCATTATAATTTCCTTATCATTTGTTGTAATCACTGATGCAGAAGTCTGTTTATCAACACTCATACCTTTGTTATCTTCAGACTTATTTTGTGGATTTATTTCCTTGGCAGGCTTTTCATGTTCAAGGCCAGATATAGCAACTTGCTTGGGAGAAGTTCTATGTTCAGGATCTGGATTTTGTGTTTTACCCAGTTCTGATGCAACAGAGGACTTCACTTCTGCATTTAAGTCTGTTTTCTTGGTGTTCTCTGGAAATAAGGAACTACCATTTGTGTTGCTGAACAATGATAGTCCATTATGTGGTCTTTCTGAGAAAGTTGGTCTCCATCTTCCACAAGCCTCACAAGTAATTTTCCAACTTGGGTTCTCTAGCGTACATCTTGGGCAGCTCCAAATTGTGATACGTTTTGCATGTGACAATGCTTCTGGTACTTCAGAGGTGTTTTTTACGACAGTTTTAGACACATCACCTGGTGTAGATGCAGGTGTAGTTGTAGCTGACTCTGATTGCTCTGTGATTGTTGGAATGCTTGGATTTGGTGCATGAAATGCTCTTGGTTTTAAAGGAGCTTGTTCTTTAATTTCTGTAATAGTCACACCGTTGTCTGCAGAAACTTCAGGCGGGGTCTGGAAAGCTGTGACATTTTCAAATCTTTTTCTAGAAGATGGTGGACTATTAAAATCAATAACCAAAGACTGCCGTGATGAGGCACTTTTCTGCTCAATTGCTTTTTCTTCCACAGTTATTGTTTGCTCAACTGTTTTCATGTTCTCACTCATGAAGGAAAATTTCTTTTTTATTTCTTCTTTGGAGAAGAAAGTGGAATTTACTGTAACCTTAGTTACATTACCAATAGCATTAAAAAGAGAGATAAGTTCTCGAGCAGAACTGCGTTTTGGAACTTCCACATTTTCAGATGGCATGCTAGGACCATTTGGTAGCCCATAGCCCATCATTGGCACTTCTTCTGTGTAAGTATAAAACTTTGCATCTTCAGCAGCAACCAGTGCCTGCTCCCTTGCCTGCTCCTTCTGGACAATTTCTGCTGCTTCCCTATCAAGTTCACTGATGTTAGCAAGCATCGATATCTGTGACTTTCTTTTCTCTCCCTCTGCTTTCTTCTCTTCGCTTCTTGAGAAAATACTAAACCTGTTATTTGTACTTGTACTTGTAACACGTGGAAAGCCCACCTCAGGCATCCATTCTTCAGTCTTTTCTTTTTCACGTTCTTTTTTCTTTTCAAGGCTTTTAAAAATATCTTTTCTTAAACCACTTACACTATCTTTGTTTGTTATACTTCTCTTGTACCAAGGTCGTGGTGATACTGGTGCAGTTTTCTTTTCACTGTTGGCGTCAGTGTCGGTTTTAGCAATGTCTTTGTTGGGCCTTAGCACACCCCTCTCCAGTCTCAGAGAATCATTACAAATAACCTGCTCTGCTGAAGCCTGCTCCATGCTTTTCTTCTCAGCATGGGCTCTGAGTTTATCTATATTTGCAATCAAACGCTCTTTCTCTTCAGGAGTAAGGTAGCCAATGGTTGATCTACGTTCGTGTCTGGGTTCTTGTGGGGGTTGTGGTGCAGGACGCTTCTTTCTGCCAAGAGATGATGTTGCTTCCAATTTTGTGGGAGGCAGTGGCGCTTTTCTTTTCCCTTTTACATGACAAAAGGCACCTGCTTTTTTATCCTTTGCAGAATCACTGACGGTTCTCCTATGCCTAGTTCTCTTAATGTTAATTTGCTCTTCATTATCTGTTGCATTACTGATATTTTTGCTTCTGCTATCTAATGAATTAGAAAGAGTATCGTCCTTAAGTGCTGAAGTAGGGGGATCTGGAGCTCTGCGTTTTTTTCTTTCACTTGAACCAGAGAGTAAAGGTTTTACTTGACTTTCTGTGTTAGTACTTTGATTTTTTACCTCACTAGTTTTCTTTGGTAGCACACGGATATTTTCAGATGCTTGCACATTTAATTTTACTTCTGTGTTCTTCCTTTGGAAGAAAGGGCTTGTCTCGGGAGTAGTTCTGAGTAAAGTATCGCTGGAATAAAGATGGTACTTCTTTCTTAAGGTAAGATCCCTGTCAAGCTCTCGAACCCTGTCCCTATGAACAATTCTGTTTCTGTATGTATCAGTTTCAGGTTCAACAATTATTCCTTTCTCAACAGGACTAGCATAACCAAATGGTCTGTACAAAGTAGGAGCTACAAAAGCAAAACTGTTAACTGTTGCAGTACTGAAAATTGTGTCAATGCTTCCACAGCTTGAGCTTATATTGCGAACAAATTCAGGAGATGAGGGAACTGTGTCTTGCTTGGCATTACAGTTGTTTTCAAGAGTTTCATTTTGTTCATCAGCACTCTCCTTGTTTTTCTTGAACCACCTAAGAAATGAGAAAAATCCAGATGTAGTTTTGTCCTTACGAGGACATGAACCAGACTCAGAGTAGGTTCGCTCTATAGTGGAAGTTGCATCCTCATACGATGAATCATCATTGTCATCATCTTCACATACTTTCTTCTGCCTTTTAATCCCATTCATTCTTTCAAGGCTAACACCATTTTGATCAGGTGTTTTAATCTCAATATGTCTACAATACTTACTTTCTATCAGGCGTATTTGCTGCCCTTCTATTATATGGCATTTGTTCTTAATACTTGTATTGCCCTTTTCTAGTGAATGGTACTTGCACTTAAAAATATCTTCACATTTGTCTTTAGCATCAAACCATTGATAATCACTATATTCATCTGACCTGCACGTTCTAAGAGTGCTGAAACTGGTTAGTGAACACAGAGATGCACCAAGGGAATATTTTGAAACATCATATTCACTGATTGAAGACTTCAAGGTTCCATAAACACTCACTGAAGACTTAAGAGTGCCGTAAGAAGCTGGAAAAGAATCAAATGTAGTATGGCTTTCAAGTGACTTGATAGTACCACAGTTATTTAATGATGAGGAAGAGAGTGCACAGGGTAAAGTCCTAATAGGAGGTGTTGGTGATGTTTCATAGATTTTGGGTAATAATGACTGTTTTGCTAGAAGTTTTGTTCTTCGCTTTGGAGCTATGGGTTTCTCTTGTTCTGTCTGCTGAAGTAGTAGGTGCTTCTTCCTTCTGACAGCTGGTCTCGGAATATCACAAGTCACGAGCTGAAACAATGAGACACCACACTGGTAGTAAGGCAGTTTCTTGTTCCATGGGTGGAATCAAACTCTTCATAAAATGTTCTACAGTCCATGTTTCAAACTGGCATGGTTTACAGGAGGGAGAACTGGTTGATAAGGATATTAAAGATTAGTAAATGAACACTGCTATTATATTTTCACACAATTTACATCTTGTACAACATATTTCATTGTGGATAAATTATTTTTCTTCCTAGAAACCTCATTAAGTCGGAGGTATAAATTACAGGTGCAGGTGGGTCATGTTATACTTCATACAAGATTCAGAAAAGGTACAAATGATACGCTACTTCTCTGTTAAGAGTCTATAAATGCAAATTTTCAACAATTCACATGTATTTTTGTATGGAGGGTCCTATAGTTAAAATAAAGTGAGGATGCAATGGCCACATGTTTCTGCAAAAGCTTTCTCTGCCTACCTCCCTCCCTTGCTTTTTATAATGAGAACTGCTGTGCTGTCAGTTTATACAGTTTCTGTAAATCAGTGTGGCATATGCATCTAAATGTCAATTAAATCACAGTAAATAAGCATAAAATTTGTTCAAGTTCTGTACATCTGAGTTGAACAAAAATATTTGGCAACATAGACATGTGATCAAGCTGCAAGGTCATTGGCACCATACAACTGCAACCCCCCTCAAGCTGTCAGGACATTAGAGAAGAATAGGAGCCTTATTTACTTGTTCACTTCTTTCAAGCAGCATATTGTTTGTACCTTTTCTAAATTTTGCAAGAAGCATACTCAAAGGTCAGAAAATATAAATTTTAAAGAATTTTAAAATACATCATTTAGAATGAATACTCTCAGGGAAGTAGATGTCCCAATTAGTGTAACACTTGAAAACATTAAATAAAAGCTGTTTTGTTTACGTAAAAAACAAAGTCTTCATAGGCAGTCTCTTATATTGCTCCAAGCCCCTTATCAGCACATTGGGAATAAATGTAGACTTAGACTAAAGAAAACTGTGCAAAGACCTGGGACTGACAACAGTTTCATTCTCAAGCTCATGACAAATGGCACATGCTTTATTAGTCGAGTTCCGACGGTCATATGGACAGAGTTTTCCACTTGTTAAGAGTAAAACTGAGTAGTGTGTTGGTGATAAGTTATTCATTATGATTGTGTACCCCCTAGAACAGTATATGTATGTGTATATGAAATAGTCTTCCACAAGAAAGTGTTGTACAAAATTCCATTGTGAGTTCCAAGACATTACAATTACTATTAGGTTAGCTATCCAGTTCAGCAATACCACATGTTAACTGAAGAAAAACTGAATAAATACAGTGAATGTGTTGTAATCAAGATCATCTTCCTTATTTGTTATAACCAGCTAAGCCAAGCATGCATGTTTATAAAGTTTTTGTGTCAATTTTGGTTACATTGCCTGAGATATGCCAGCTGTTACATTAGATGTGGCAATTTTATCCAGCCCAAGGCTACTGCTTCCTCTTCCTCTAAAGTAGCAGTGGCTCGTGAGTATACATTTTGGATGTTCACAAAATTTTAGTCAGATAATCTTGAAAATGTGAAATAGCATCTGCTGCTTAATACAAGGATCATTCAATAAATAACCAGAAAAAGTTATTTTAAAGAATTTATTACTAAAATGGAATACAACACTTGTTTAGTTTTCAAAGTAATCCCTCTCATGTTCTATGCACTTATGCCATGCTGGACAAGGTTCTCAATTTCATGTGCGAAGAATTCTTGGGGGTGTATGCATAATCAGTTATGTACTGCTGCATGGACTTCCTCATCATCAGTGAACCTTGAGCCACTAAGAGCTTCTTTGAGTGGGTTAAACATGTGATAATTTGAAGGTGCCAGACCTGGGGAATACAGGGGGTGGGGCAAGCAGACAAACTTCAGGTCTTTGATGGTATCTAATGTGACTCCAGCAGTGTGTGCCCTCGCATTGTCAGCAGTAACAGGATGCCACTGGACAACAGTCCAAGCTGCTTCCTCAAAATTGCTGGTTTCAAATTTTCACGCATAAGGTTTGCATACTGCACAGACAGAGCGCCTTAGGCATGGCAAATCTTCAACACTTATTACACCCCGTTTGTACTTTGCTACCCACTTGTACACTTGTGTTCGACTCAAACATGTTTCATCACATTGCATTGCCATCTGGCAGTGAATTTCGATTAGTTTCAACCCTTCAGCTAACAGAAATCTAATGACACTCCACTGTTCCATGTGGTGCAAACCTGCAAGGGTGCTGCCATCTTGTTTCACTGATTCCCAGCATTCTGTTCATGCCAGGCCCATCTGATAATAGTTCTAGGACACCACCAAAAAATAACAAAGAAGCATAAACTTTGTCGAAGTTTTGTATTTTTTATACAACTTTTCTGTTATTTATTGAATGGACCATGTAGTTATGATACGAATAAATTGATACAATTGCAGCCAACAACAACAACAACAACAATAATAATAATAAAACATTAATAATAATAATAATAACAACAACAATGCATAAGTTATCTGACAAAAGAAAACGTTTTTGTGGATGTTTGTTGTTGTGCACATAATTAAGTAGAGCGTCTCAGGGCAGAATGAAGTAATGTGTAAATTGGGAGAACTTTCCATGCTAGTATATGTTACCCAGTTCTGCTGTAGTGAGCTTCCACCTAGTGCATTGGTACACTGCTTCCAGTGTACATAATCATAATTTAAGAATCTTTCGCCATCTTTTAGATTTCTTAGCCTGAACACTTCCTGTGGCCTGAAATTTATTGTAAAGTTCATGGATTGTTGTATGGCCTGGAACTTTTACGCCTGGAAATCTTTTTGCAAATCGTACTTTCACTTTGCAAGCTGAATGAGTTAACACATACGAATCATAAATAAATACACACTGTGCAGTAGAAAACATATATTGAGTCATAATATACTTTGAGACTAAGTATAGGACAAAATAATAAGTAACTTGTAATAACTGAACTACATCACATCATCGTAAACTCAATACTGACTTTTCACACTGCAGAGCAAAACCATGTCAGCATGACCTTGTTTATAGCAGCAGTGCATTGTCATGTTTCCACATGCCCAGTGGAAGAAAACCACGCAGCCGATTTATAGTTTCTTGGCTTTCCCATTATATTAGGGATTTAAAATAAGGAGAAGGGTAGCTTTTAAAAGGTACTGTGTGATTAAAAGTATGGTTTGGGGTAGTTTTGGTAGATATTAGATAACATGTGATTTTTATCAGCTCCTATTGTATATTTGTCCAATGTTTTGTCTAGACAGGTTAAACATTGCGGACTTCTACATTAGGGGTTGAAAATATAGGAAGACATAATTTTTGGAAATTGTAAGATGTAAGTTTCACTGCATTCTACAGCATAAGCATGCAAAGTTCTATCCATATAGACCACACATTGAAAATTTGTAAGTAAGGGGTTGAAAACAAGGAATATTCTACAATTTTTACTTACCTAAACTTTTGTCCAGATTGTTCAAATGATGCAGATTTGTATAAGGGGTTGAACATATGAGTATGAAGTTGTAAAATAAACTATAATTTTCACTAAGTCCTATAGCTTGCATACAAATTTGGATCTGATTGGCCAGGTGTAGTTTTGCATATAAGGTGTTAAAAATAAAGAGTATGGCTAGTTTTTAACACAGTTTTAAAATAAACATGTTCTAGTCTGATGTCCAGAATTTGCAGAATTCTCTTTGGCTTATATGTCATATTTGGTCTTTGCCAATACATTTATGGGGTTTTAAAAATCTCAACTCCCTAAAACCACCCCTATAAATGAAAACAGGGATATTTTTAGATTTGTTATAGTGTCTACAATGAAAGTATATAAACATGCAAACTTTCAAGTATAGTCAGCACACAGACGCACGCACGCGCGCGCACACGCACACACATGCATTAAATATAATGGGGTGCAGATGAAATGTTACTCCATAAAGCATGGGTTAAACATAAACAAAATAAGCAGATAAATGTTTCTGATATGAGGTAGTGAAAATGCACTATCAATAGTAGTAATTGTGTAAAGATTGGAGAAAATGAAAATAAACTCATTCATATTACCAACTATTGTCTTCCCTTAGTAATATTGTTCAGTTTTCAGTTTCTTCACCAGGTTTTCAGTTTATTCATTTTATGCTACAGTTAAGTATTTTAATTTAAACTTTGCTTAAGCTGTCAACATAAATGGTGGGGGGGGGACTGTCATGTTACATTCACATAATGTTCTCTACCCCTATTGTTTATTAGTGGGTATACAAATTATTCTTATAAAATTTTATTTTTCTATCTATTTCATTTTAATTGAGATAAACTTTTTTGGAAATAGCTACATGACACATTTCATTATAGATATAAAGGGAACAGCGATAGTAAAATATTTTAGAACTGAATGCTATACACTGGCCTTAAATTCCATACTGCTTCCATGACATCAGGAGAAACAATTTAAGTAAGTTTTATTTACCGTAAGAATATACAATATTCATGGCTTTGTCAATCTTAACTAAAGAAATGCAATTAATGATTAAGTTACATGATAAATACAAGTAAATGCACTCAAGTCAAAACAATTTAATTTACACACTTTTTCATTTTCTAAATAACTAAATACTCCTGTATAGAATAAAACCATGCCTCATTTAAGAAACTGTGAAGCTTATGTTTGAAAGTCCTCATTTTATCAACCTGTCTTATATGATGTGGCAACTTATTATACAATTTTGTACCATTATAAGTATTTTGTATTTATTGTGCTAAGAGTTTTACAATTTGATTGTCTACTGCACTTTGACCCTGGCCACTCATTCAGTAGACAATCACTACAGTTTATTTACATTTTACAATTTCCCGTCAACGCATTCTGTAGACAATCACTACAGATTATTTACATTTTACAATTTCTCGTCAATAAATTATCTTGTTTTTTCAGTTTTTTCATGTCCCATTTCCACTTGTTTTTCACTTTTCACTTATTGATTACTTAACCAGCACATATTCACTATAGTTTCACATTCAAAGTAAGATACGCTACCTCTTACTTTTCTCTATCCACTGTCCAAAGCTTCTAGCGTCCTTACACATCATTTCGATTATAAGTGTATTTCCATCCCCTTTCAACCACTTCTTATTAAAAAATTCTTTTCTCCAATTTTCTGTTCCTTGGCACTTAAATACTATGTGTTCAATGTCTTCATTACCACCACATATTGGACATTGGTTTTGAGCAATACCCTGTCTTAACCCTCTTAGCCTCCATGCTCCAGTTCTTACTCATGCAATAGATTCTCCCTCTTCTTTATTTACTATGTATATATATATATATATATTTTTCCCTACCCCATGTATTTTTCATTGGCCTATAACAAACTAATGAGCTATTTTCGACAATCTCACTGAACATGATTTGTATTTCTATATCTTCCAGTCTTTTCCTCGCCTTTTTCCAAAAAATTTTCACTTTATTTTCTCTCCTTCTCCACATGTCTCCTAACCCATTTTTCTCCAAAATGTTCCGTAAATTACTTACCCATTCATCATTCATTAAGCTATTCTCTTGGTATTCTATACATTGTCTTAACACATTACTTTTTCCTAGATTTAAAGTTCTGAACCAAAATTTCAAAGCTCTTTCCATTATCTTCCCCTTAGTTGTCACCCTGCCCATCTCTAATTGTGCTACCTGTCTTACAATTGACTTCGGTAGCCCTAGTATTTCTCTACAAAACATCCTGTGCACCACATCTATACTTTCCCATCCTCTATTCTAATCCCCATATTCCTATACCATACATCAGTTTTGCCTCCACAACCATCTCATAAACTTTTTCCAGCTATTTAACATTTATATTAGGTACTTTATATTTGCAGCTTCTAAATGCTGCCATCACCCCTTTACTTTTTGCAAATGCAAACTTCTTTTGTTTCTCCCATTTATTACCTCCATCTATTTTTACTCCTAAATAAATACAGTCACGCACCACCCTGTAATCTTTATTCTCTCCCTAAGGAATGTTCATACAGAGTAGAATTATGACTAATTGTTGATAGATTTGAGCTTCCTCTTGTATCATGCTGATGTGTCATTGAATAAGTCTTAAAATTGTTTATATGGCTTTAAATGTAATAGAACATTATATATATATATATAAAAACATGGCAGAGTCATGATTTTAAGTTCTTTGAAATATGCTCTGCAACTCACATGTGATGGTTGATTAATTATAGTTCTTATTACTCTTTTTTGCATTCTAAAAACCTTTTCGAACATCTTTAAATTGCCCTAAAAAATAATTCCATAGTTCAAAAGGCTATGAAAGTATGCAAAATAAGCAATTTTTACAGTGTTCACATCTGTTAACATTTTTAAATGTTTTTATTGCATAACATTGTTTACTTAACTTTTTGATCAGCTCTTCTATGTGAACAGTCCAATCCAAGTTTTGATTTAACCACACGCCTAAAATTTTTGTGTGTATTACATATGTGATTTTCGTGCCTTCAAATAAAAATGTGTAAAAGTAATACTTTTATTAACTTTATGCCGAAAACGTGTTGCTACTGTTTTATCTTTATTTAAAATCGACAGACTTTAAAGAGTGGCTAAGTACTGAACGGATGTGCAAGGACACTAGAAGCATTAGACAGTTTTTGTGTAAAGTAAAAAATAAATGGCTTTGGACAGTGGATAGAGAAAAGTAAGAGGTAGCATATCTTACTTTGAGTGGAAAACTATGGTGAATGTGTGATGGTAAAGTAATCAATAAGTGAAAAGTGAAAAACAAGTGGAAATGGGACATGAAAAAACTGAAAAAACAAGATAATTTATTGACGAGAAATTGTAAAATGTAAATAAACTGTAGTGATTGTCTACTGAATGAGTGGCCAGGGTCAAAGTGCAGTAGACAATCAAATTGTAAAACTCTTAGCACAATAAATAAATAAAGTACCCACTGAACAATTCAAATCATTAATAACAGATATCTTGGAATTGCTGATGCCACAAAAACATTATTTGAAATAAATTGTATATTTTAAAGAGATCTACATTTCTTGTGCAGTACATTCTCATTCTATTGCTAAACATTTACCAGTTATACAAGATTATACAACATTTCTTCCAAATGAAGAGGCCTTCACAGGCTAATCCCAGAAAATTCAAGTGTTTGTCATGTAAATACCTTTAATACCTGGTATTTCAATCAATGTTGTTAGAGGCATCTTTTAGAAAACCAAAATTTCGAAAAATATTCCATGTAAAGGGTAGTTTGGGGTGAGGGAATTTTATTAAAAATCTCTGTATAACATCTTTGGAAGGTGCTGAACTTAAATACCTAGTTTGGTATTTATCCAACTTTTCGTTTTTGAGTTATGCTGTTCACAGATACACACAAACACACACACAACACACCATTTTCTAAAAATGCTTCTTTTATTCAGGGGGCCTCAAAACATGTATTTCCAGTGAAATCTTGGTATCGAATTTTTGGGTGGAATACAATACCTTCTGTACCTACCAGGTACATGATAGAGTAAGTGAAAATGCAGCTAATACAAAACACCTAAGATGAGGTGCAGACAAAGACAGCAAAGTTTGTTTGCACTGTACAGAAGCAATTTGCAATATTCAACTTTTTCTAAAAGCAAACATATTTCTGCCTAGTATTGTGGTTCAGGAGAAACATATGTTGCAGTATTATTGTACTACTGAAAAAAGAAGAGAGAGAGAGAGAGAGACATATTTGGTGCATCTAATTACTGAGGAGAGTGCAGAATTTTCTTCAAATATTGTGAAATAATAAGAAAAGCTACAATATATCATTACATTATTCTTTGTGTATATTTAAGGAATCATCAAACTTTGCGCCAAATTGTCCCGGAGGTAATTTCTATAACTTATTATCTTTTTATACCTATTCACATTCACCTTCCAGGAATTAAATTTTTTTTCCCTGATGTGCTACATTCACATTACTTTCTCCACTCGTTCTTCCACAAACTATTCTTATAAAAGTTTATTCTTCTATCTACTTCTTGTTAATTGACATAAAGTTTTGCAGAAATACTTTTATTACACAATTATGTTGTAGCTAGAAAAGGGCTATACAGGGTGAGTTATGAAGAACTGACACATTTATTTCTTTAATTGTTTCAAAACGAGTTATGTTAGCGACAACTTATTATACCTGAAATGCAGAGGAATTTTGCGAGATTATTTACCTCTATAGCAAATGTTGAAAGTGTCCTCCATCCTGCATAAGGCACAACTCAACACGTCGTTCCATGTTATTGGCCACTTGTTGGAGGACTCTGTTGTCAATAGCTTGAATCTCCTGTGTAATGGTGTGCTTCAGAGCTTCCAATGTCTGGGGATGTGTGGCATAAACCCTATCTTTTAAGTATCCCCCATAGAAAGAAGTTTGGCGATGTCAAAACCCGGAGACCTCGGTGGCCACAGGTTCTTGGAAATTATCCGGTTGTCAAAGAAACTTGCAATTATTGCCATGGATTCGTTTGATGTATGGTATGCAGCACCATCCTGCTGAAAATATCCTTGACTCAGCTCTATATCATCTAGTTGCTCAGCAAACTCCATGAAAATCCGTTGGTACTCAGCAGTGTTCACATTGTTTTAAAAAAAAATTGATTACACTATTCATTGTGCAGATATTGCTCACTAAACTCCGATTTTAACCGGGTGCATATGTGAGTTCACATAAATGGAACCATGCTTCATCTGTGAACCATGTGATGTACAATATGGCAGGATTTTGCACAATGAATGCCTGAAACCAACGAGAATAATTCAGTCGTCTATCCTTATCTGGTTCCTGTACCTGATGGACGACCGTAATCCTATACGGCTTTAGGCCTGCACTTTTCACAGCTCTCTGACACATTGAGTAGCTGTACCCTGTCTCCTGCGAATAACACCTTAATGATTTTTTTGGGTGACTGATCCAGTCGTGCTCTTACATCAACAACAACCGTGGGAAGCCTAGATGAAAGAGTTTTGCCTTTTCACTCACCAGAGATCCAGTTGTTTCCAATTTGTTTACCAGTCCCAGTATTCTGTTTCTTTGGAGAGGATTCTGAACACCAAATTCTCTCTGGTATGCCCTTTGAGTAGCTGTAATTGAATTCATAATCCAGTATTGCTTTACAAGGAAGAGTCGTTCATTTAATGTGTACTCCATTTTCACTTGACTAGAACAAAATCTCAAAAACAGTTGCAGACAATAAAACTAACAATTACGAATAAAACATGAACATCTGCACATTTAGTGACAGGCAATCACAACTCCAGAACATTCTGCTTAATTTGGTGCTAAAATTGGGACATTGAGTGAATTTCAAACAGAATAATTAAAGAAAGAAATGTGTCAGTTCTTCATAAATCACCCTGTATAAGGCTTGCAATAGTGAAATGCTTAAAAAGCAGGTCACTATGTGATGGCTTTGAAATTCCACTCTTTGCATGGTCACAACAAATACTGACTTGACATTTGGAAAAAAATATGAAGTATTTGAAAATTCAAACCAATAACAAAGAATATCCCAGAAATGGTAAAATATATATCCATATGTGTTACATTCACATGAATTTCTCTACCCATAATTGTTTATTTTTATATAGCTTCTACAAACTACTCTTACAAAAGCTTATTTTTCTATCTACTTCATGTTAATTGAGATAAATGTTTGCAGAAATAATTTCATGATACATTTCACTGTAGGTACAAGGGAAATAAAAGATGCAAGTGATAGTCAAATTTTAAAGAGGGTCGCTATAGGCTGGTCTTGAAATTCGTTACTCTTTTCATGACATCAAAAGTACATCTGAATGGTGACCACTTCAAAAATGACAAAAAGCACAGAAAAATTCAAACCAAAAAGTCTCAGAAATTGTTAATATCACAAAAAAAAAAGTTTGGGGGAAATATACTGTGTGTTTTAAAGAGATCTACATTTTCTGTGCAGTAAATTTTTTGTCTATCTCTTACAGTTTACTGGTTATAAAAATTATACAAAATTATTTCTGAATTCAAAGGTATTTCCAGAAAATTTAAAATATACATTTTATGTTATATTTTTATCTTAAATATACAATATTTTAGCCAAAAATGTGAGATCCATTTTTGAGAAAATAAAAATAATGTAGTATTTTCCATGTTAATGGTAGTTTAGGGTGGGAGATTTTCTTGGAAATATTTGTATTGCATCTTTGGAAGATTCGGAACTTAACAAAGTTTGATATTTATCCAAATTTTCGTTTTAAATTATGTTGTTCTCTCCTTCTCTCTCTCTCTCTCTCTCTCTCTCTCTCTCTTTCTCTCACACACACATACACACACTACATGCATGGACCTTTCTCTAAAAATGTTTTCTTTAGATTCAGGGTGAGGCAGTATTTTTAACACTTAAATGATTTCAGTCAAATTATGTAATATATATATATATATATATATATATATATATTCAATAACAGCCCGCCTTAAAGCAATATGTGTATGTGACAATATATAAAAAGTGTATATTACAGTCCATGTATATGTTTATATTATTGTATACATGTGTAATAATGTTATGTGAATGTATTACGTAATTTAATAATCTAGGAGCTGTGAGAAATAGGCCAAAAGTTGCTAACAATGAGGTAACAATGAGGTAGCCTTGAGGCAATAATGAATTAGAATATTTAATAATGCTACTAGTCATTATGTTGTATTATTAATTTGTATTTTTGTATATACTGACAATGTCTATTGCAGTTATATAACTGTTTAATGACAATAAATTGATATTGATATTATTGGAGCAACAATAATGTAAATTTTTGTGACAGTTTATAAAATAGCCAATCAACAACCAGAAAAAAGTGTAAGTTAAATAAAAGTATTCTATTGAATTAGGAATAACCAATCAGAGAATTGAAATATAGAAATTTACAAATTTAGGCGGTTGAAATCAAGCTGTTGCTTGTAGACAGGGCTCATAACTGGACGCGTTGATTGTTGACAGTGTTCCTAATCAGACGCGAGACATGTCCTTGAGAAATTTAATATGTATTCGTGTGAGACGAAAATATTTTTACGTGTTAAAAAGTGCAAGCAATTAATTAATAAAAGAATCTCACAGCTCTCTATATCAGTGAAGTGTTATTTAAATTGTGTCAATAATTAATAAAAAGGAGTGAATTAAAAATTATAATCTGTGTAAGCCTACATTCTTCAGCCGCACTACTCCCTGCTAAGACATCCATGTCTCTAACAAAAATACTGACACAGCCGAGGCAAATATAAATATATAATATTTAAAGCAACAGTCAAATTACAAAGTTAATAATTTTTAAACATTTGGGGCAAAGGCCACCGGAAAGTACATTTTTGGGGCGAAGGCTACTGGAAACTTTTTACCATATGTGCAGTTGCAACTACTTCAAGTTTGGCTCCCCAACAGTTGAACTATAATACAACCTACTTCAAATTGACGCCCAAAGCGTGGTGCAAATAATTTAAAAATAACAATACAACAAATCATCCACTTCAAATTGCCTCCCAAAACGTGGGGCAAGTAACAAAACGAAGCAACTATTTACTTCAAGGGGAATTCAAAACAAGTGTTTCTGGTGAACTTTAGAGATCAAATGTTTGGGTGGAATTACAATACCTTTTGTATGCAGTGAAGGTAAGTGGTAGAAGAAGTAAAAATAATTAAAAGAGACCTAGAGAGTTAAACAAACAGATACATTAAAGAAAAAAAATGCAATTCTTTTAATACTTACATCAGTAGTTGGACAAAATTTTGACACTGCTTCAAAAGGAGTTTCAGGAATGCGTTTTTTTGGTTTCACATAATTCAAACCATTTTCTGAAAAAACAGAATGAAACAATATTAATGTTATCATCACATATGTTTAACATTTTACCCACATTATTAAATTTAACTAAAAGTTGACCTAATTTTTCTTTTATGCCATGGACACAAATTCAAGCAGTAAATCAGAATAAGTGTAAATGAATGTATTAACCAGATGAAATACTGAGCTATTTAATTTTCTGAGGTGTGTCTAAATCCGCAACAAAGTTATAACTAGAAACCATACATGCAATATCCATGAAAAATTATGTTATATAATTAAATGAAGTTATTTCATGGCAGCAACATTGTTTTGAAGATATCCACTAACTAAACATTGCTTACTACTCAATTTACAGGGCAAGGAAATGGCTTATTCAAGGAGCCAAATTTAGAACTGACTAGTGGGAAGCTTTGCACAATCTGAGCCAAAATAATGGAATACTTTTTCATGAAGGAGCACTTTTCAAATTAATGCAGCAATGCAGTTTTTAAACACAGGCCAAAATTAATAGAATTCTGATGCTAAAATAAGCTGATATGCATGGAATACATAGTATGTATAGTTTCATATGTTTCTGTATGATTTGTTTTTTAAAAACAGAACTTTTGATACAGTTGTAACAATCATTTGATTTACCTATTGCAACTTACTGGGTTCCTGTACATTTATCAAATATTTCCCACACCTTGAAATAAAATTAAAGATATGAGACGTTTTACAGATAAATGCATCCATAGCCCAAGCATGTGAATTGTTCTGTGCATATGTATAGCCTCAATGTCTACTGTGTTTCAAAAATAAATGAATAAGTCTATAAATGATGGAAGAACTTACAAATGAAATTTGAGAAAACAAACAATAATAACAGCAAGAAAGGGAATAGAATGCAGATGCTAATTAAAACCATGAAATATAATATTATGATGATACATTTATTTAGTTACTGTTTATATATTTAACAATCTAAATGTGATGCTTTATATTTGCATTTGTCAAACAGATAATTGTTGTCCTATGCAGGGACAATTATAAAGGAAGCATGCAGCTATACCAGTGTAGCGTATGTTCTTTACTTTATCCACAAAAGTGATTAACTTGTTCAATTTGCTATCTTAAAGCAAAACATCAGTGAAAACTGTAACAAGTGCACAGCTTCATTTCTACATGAATTATTTAAAGCTCTCTGTGACTTAAAACTCTGTTTTGATGTATAATATTGTAAGTAAATAAACAATGAATGTCTTCTGCAGTTAAATGATGTAAGTTCTCTGTAATGATGTACTTCGATTGGTGAGAAGAAACAAGGAAATCAGCATACTATTATCTTATCACCTTGGAAGACAAGATGAAAATTTAAAAAATTTGCATTTCATCCACTTCTACACAACAGGTTCAAAAGGTATTTTCAAAACAAAACTTAATCCTAGCCCCTCAAAATAAATTCAACTTGAAAAATCTGTTGAGAGCATCTCCCAAAGATCGGATACCAACAATTTCCAAATCTGGGATTTACAGGATAAACTGCCAGGAATGCAACAGGGTACACTTCGGAAAAACAAGCCAACATACACATCTGCACCAAAGAACATATCTGGCACATAAAATATAAGCAGACAGATGAATCTAGCGGTTGCAGCACCTTTTGGGAAACCAACCAGAAATAGACACAAACTCTGAAATGCTAAAAGAAGTAAACCATCCTCTAGAACTTGCCATATGGGAGAAAACTTTCATCCATAAGCATAAACACATAGTTATGAACTTTGAAATCCTGTCTCCAGACATCTATACGAAATTCATCACGCCATCCACCAAAGACCAGAATGAAGACAACACAGCGCTGCCAACTGATCTACAGCTGATGATGGAAGTGAAGGCTTCTGAAACATCCTGTATAATAACAAAGTAAGTAAAGTAAGTGTGTCCCAAATTTGACTCTTAATGCTCAAGTATTCATCATTGTAATATTTATTATTATGTATGTTTTGGGAAGCAATCCATACAGCATCACTAGGATCCTATATATAAAATACCTTAATACTGTCTTAAAACAAATTTTAATTTATTTATGAAGTGTTCTTCAACCTCTGTATCAGCAACAAATCTCATAAAAGTTCTAGATTTTGGAGGTTGTCCATAAATTGCCATTAATTTTGTATGATTTCAACTAAATTTGAAATGTATCATAAGTCTGTAGGTGTGGCAATTCACCTAAAAAATTGTAAACTTTTAGTATACTCACCAGCTTTAACTAAACCTGAGAAGTCTCAACAAATTTTATTTAAACTCGTAATATTTTGACTCTGCACATGCAATAGTTTGAGAGGTGTTTCATGCTTATGGACAGATGGATTAAGTGTCTCTAATAAACATTCTGCAGTATGAATATACCTAAAAATGTTAAAACTGCACACAGAAGCAAACTCTGGATGTGTCACTGTTTATTCCATTAATGTAATATCTTTAAAATACTCAGCTGACTGAAAAGGTATTCAAATCATGTGATGGCAAGTCTTGTGTTTTAAAAATAGGTGACAGCACATACACAATGTGATCTTTAGTAGAGAGTGAGTCAACTAGGAAATAAGATTTCAGTTCAACAAATGTTGCATTTTTAAGGATGAAGTATATTGCCACAATTGGCTACTAAGTTTAAGAAGTGAGGAAAAACTAAAAAAAAAAAAACTGATGTGTTACACTCACATGACTTTCTCCACTCTTGTACAAACTATTTTTACAAACATTTAGTCTCCATATGCTTCATGTTAATCGAGATGTTAATCTTATTGCTAATTTTCTTGTAGATGCAAGGGGAATTGGTAGGCTTTAAACGATAGTCAAATATTTTAGGAGCTGGTTGCTATGTCGAGTATTCCATTCTCTTTGTGTTACCAGGACAAAAAAAAAAAAAAAAGAATAACGAATTCCCATTTGAGAAAAAGTATAAGTATTGAAAAATTTAAGGGAATAACAAGCAATATCTCAAAAGTGGTTCACTCAACAACAAAAATGTATATGACATAAATTGTGTATTTTAATGCGATCTTCATTTTTTGTGTAGTAAAATTTTGTCTATCTCTTATGGTTTACCAGTTATGCAAAAGTCGTACATAATGAAGAATATTTTTGGAGACTTCCCAGAAAATTCAAGATATACATTTTATTTGTCATGAAAATATCTTAAACATATGATATTTAATCAAAATCGTTAGAGCCATTTTTGATAAAATTAAAATTTTCGAAAAATGTTCCACATAAAGGGTAATATGGGGTGAGGGGATTTTGTTGAAAACCTTTGTGTCGCATCTCTGAAAAATACTGAACCTAAATACCAAGTTTGGTGTTTATCCAACTGTTCGTTTTTGAGTTATGCTGTTCACAGACAGACATACGGACACACACATGGACATGTTTCCAAAAATACTTTTTTTTTTTTTAATTCAGGGGGCCTCAAAACATATTTTCGGTGAAATCTCGGTATTAAATTTTTGGGTGGAATGTTAAACTTCCCCTACTTACTATACATAGTAGAGAAAGTAATAAAAATGTAGTTTGTAGAGAATGTACACACACACCCATATACACATGGGATGAACTAAAAGTTTGAAATATTGCTTATAACTTTATAGCCTGAATGTTTCTTAAAGGAAGAATGAGATGAAAACAATATTTTCCCCAGTATTACAGATGGAATGCTCAAACTTGGCAAACTTGTTCATCATGATATCATGATATCAATTTTGGCCCAGTCTATGCATACCTTTTTACTTTCTCTACTACGTATAGTAAGTAGGGGAAGTATTGCATTCCACCCAAAAATTCGATACCGAGATTTCACCGGAAATACATGTTTTGAGACCTCCTGAATCCAAAAAAAGCATTTTTGGAAACATGTCCGTGTGTGTGTCTGTGTGTGTGTCTGTGTGTGTGTGTGTGTGTGTGTGTGTCTGTGAACACCATAACTCAAAAACTAACAGTCGGATAAACACCAAACTTGGTATTTGCGTTTAGTATCTTCCAGAGATGCGACACGAAGATTTTCAAGAAAATCCCCCCACCCCAGACTACCCTTTACATGGAACATTTTTCGAAAATTTTAATTTTCTCAAAAATGGCTCTAACGATTTTGATGAAAATATCATATGTTTAAGATAATGTCATGAGAAATGAAATGTATATCTCGAAATTTCTGGGAATGTCTCCAAAAGTATTCTTCATTATGAATGACTTTTGCATAACTGGTAAACCATAAGAGATAGACAAAATTTTACTACATAAAAAATGTAGATCGCGTTAAAATACACAACTTATATCATATACATTTTTTTTGTTGAGTGAACCGTTTTCGAGATATTGCTTGTTATTTCCTTAAATTTTCCAATACTTGTACTTTTTCTCAAATTCGTTATTCATTGTTTTATGTCCTGGACATGCAAAGAGAATGGAATGCGCCACATAGCCACAAGCGATAAAATATTTGACTATCGCTTAAAAGCTACCATATTCCCCTTGCATCTACAAGAAAATTACAAATAAGATTGACATCTCGATATCTCGATTAATATGAAGCATATGGAGAATAGGCGTTTGTAAAAATAGATTGTACAAGAGTAGAGAAAGTCATGTGAGTGTAACACATCAGAATTTTTTATTAAATTTGTTTATATGTTCTAATTTTTAGAAAAATACAAATTTTATCTACTCCTACAAATAATATCATCTTAACCTAAAGCTTTAATTGCATATCTCCACATGCTCATGTAAAATTCACTAAGGTTAGATATTTCAGCTTATTTTATTCATGTATTTTAAAATATATTTTATTACAACAAAAGTATATAAAAATGCATTTCATGTGAACACAACATTTTTACAGACAAAAGTGAAAAGGATAGTGGCAAAATATGTATATGTATACATTTTAAGCATTCTTTTGTCTCTAAATACAAATATTTTGGTATATGTAACTCAATATTTATTGGTGGTGGAGGAGGACGAGGAGAGAGATTAAGTTTACAAAATACCTTAACTTTAGAAGCCTTCAAGTTTTAAAGATGGGTGTTCAATCAGCTGATCAGAGAGAGGCACCAAACTGTCCAAAAACATTAATCACACTTTGTAATATTAAGTTTTCACAAAAGACCAAAACCTCAATTGTGACAAAAAATGACCATCTCTTCACCCCATTTCCCCTTAAAAGTGTTAAATGCCTGGTTTGCTGAATGCCCATAACTGTACTTTGCATATCATTTTGAGTATACCTACACAATGTGTCAAAAAGTACACCTTTCTTAAATAGCAACCCACACTTATTTTTATGTTTTTAACTACACCCTCAAATCTGTGTAAGAAAAGTTTATTATTTAAAACAGAATCAATAACAGATTGTACGTTCTAAGTTATTGTTATTTTCTACTAAAGAATGTTTTAAGTCTGTCATACAAATTCTGTAGTGACTTTTGTTCAATACTTCCATTATAAATCAAGCACAGTTCCTCCTCCTGTTGAATTAATATTGAGGCAGTGTTTTTAACACTTAAAAGATTTCGGTCAATTATATAATGTAAAATATAATAACAGCCCACCTTGGAGCAATATGTGTATGGAATAACATATAAAAAGGTGTGTAACAATCATTGTGTTAATGTTTATATTATTGTGTACATGTTTAATAATGTTATGTGAATGTATTATGTAATTTAATAATGTAGGAGCTGTGAGAATAATAGGTTAAAAGTTGCTAACAATGAGGTAACAATGAGGTAACCTTGAGGCAATAATGAATTAGAAACTTTAATAATGCTAATGGTAATTCTTGGAGCAGCAATAATGTAATTTTTGAGACAGTTTATAAACAGCCAATCAACAACCAGAAAAAAACTTAAGTTAAATACAAGTATTCTATTGGAGTAGGATTAGCCAATCAGAAACTGAAATGGAGCAAAATTTACAAATTCAGAAGTCAGTTGCTTGCGGACAGCATTCCTAACTGGACGCGAGATGCGTCCTCGAGAAGTTTAATACGTATTCAGTGTGAGGCGGAAATAGTTTACGTTTAAAAAGTGCAAGTAATTAATAAAAGAATCTCACAGCTCTCTATATCAGTGAAGTGTTATTTAAATCGTGTCAAGGATTAATAAATGGAGTGAGGTAAAAATTATAATTTGTGTAAGCCAACATAAGGGGCAATAATATTACTTCAAATTGACGCCCAAAGCGTGGTGCAAATAACGTAATAATAAACACGTTTCTTAATATATCTTCTTTGAATATGGCCACAGAAAATTAAAAGCAAACATAAAAGAAAATTAATAAATGAGTCTAGCCATACATAGAATTCAGAGAACAGTTCATGGATGCAAAGTATGGGCTGCGAAAGATTTTTTTTGACACATTCTATATATCTGAGGTTTATTTATCTTCCACAATAGGTGCAAAATATTAAGAATTATACGTTCAAAAAGTGCTGCATTTATTAGTTTTAAGAAACATCAAAATTTTAATTTATAAACAATATTCCTTAATTTTTCTTCACTCTGTATACCTTTCAACAAGACAGATTCTAAATTCTGTAACTTGTGTTTTGGGTAGTAAACATAAATGACATGGTTTCTTTCTTTTTTTCTTTCTTTCTTAGTGAACCATATAGTTCATTATTTCCAATTAGTATTACTGCATAGCAAATTTAATAGATTAATAATATTATCTCTTTTCTGAAAGCATTTTCTTGTGCTCTATAAAGCATTTGATTCAGTGGATCACAATAGTTTATTAAAGAAATTCAATAGTCATGGCATTACAGGGATTGAAAATGAGTGGTTCAGTTTGTATCTCAAAAAATAGAGCATACATGATGAAGATTGATAGCGAGCAATCAAATCTGCAGATTTACAAATGCAGTGTACCCCAAGGCTGAACTTTAGGAGCAATTCTCTTTCTCATTTATATAGAGGACCTCCCATCTTATATGACACCTGCAAAAAGTGTCCTATTTGCTGATCAAAATTCTATTATTAGTGATTCTGACAAAATTTTACCACAGTTGAGCATTGATAGACTAGGGATAGAAAAAGTGTAAATTAGAAAAGTGTAATAGATTAATTTTAAATATTGACAAAATATTCTGTTTACAATTTAATTCACATACAAACTCAGTCGATCACTTTAAAATATTAATTGAAAGCTCTGCAGTAAGCTTTTAGGCATTGTAGTCGACACTTCATTGTCAGGAAAAGGGCACATTTTAGGACTATGTGACAAACTACATAGTTAACTTATGCAATAAGAATCCTAAATCAAGTGGGTAGCAAAGAAATATTAAGAGCTGTATATTTTGGATATGTTTACTTGATGATATCATATGGAATACCCTTCTATGGGAGTACAAATCTGTCTGCTGTGGTTTTCAAACTCCAAAAGAAAATATTGAGACTAATAAAGCAGGTTAGAAATTATACAGTGCGATCCATATAAACCTGAACTGCTTTAATGGGCCATAATTTCCCTCTAAAAGCTCGTAGAAATGTAAAATTTATTTTAATGATCAAATGGCTCGGGGAGAATCAGTACCACTACCATTTGTCAACTGTTTTGTTGATTTTAATGGCAATTATAAGCATTCTTGGCATTGTTGACAGTCATAACAGAAGCATGCATTACTCACTTCGAGAGCATGTTTTTATTGTGAAAACGTATTGGAAGACAAATTCATTGGTAACAATACAACAGGATCTTTGAAGAGAATTCAATGTGTGTGATGGCAACAATTTTATGCTAGTAAGAAAGCTGGATACAACTGGTGTACCCGTCAGTGAGAGTGGAAAACATAACCATCATTGAGTGCAGAGTATGTTGATAATGTTCGAAGATGCTTAGTGAACTCTCCAAAGAAATCATTGCATTGATTGAGCCAGGAGACAGGCTATTCATATGGCACAGGTCAAAGAGCTGCGAAGAAATCGGGATTCGACCATACAGAGTGCATATGGTGCAGCAATTGAAAGAAGCAGATCATGAAAAATGAATGCGTTATTGTCGATGGTTTCAGGGTTTCCCTATTCCACATCCAGACATTCTCTCCATAACGTGGTTTACAGATGAGGCATGGTTTCATTTGTCAGGCTACATCAACACACAAAACAGCAGACACTGGGCTGCTGTAAACCGCCATATCATCCATGAAACACCACTGCATGATGAAAAGATTGGAATATGGTGTGTGGTGTCGGCTTCCAGGATTGCTGGCCCATTTTGTTTGATACAACTGTAGACACTGCAGTTATACGAGCATCTTCAATTCATTTGTGGAGCAGCGGATGATATCGAATTGACAGAAGGTTATTTCCAGCAAGATAGAGCAATGTGGCATACATCTAACTTCTCCATGCAACTTGTAACCAGTTTCTTTGATAATCAAGTAATCTCAAAAGGTCTGTGACACCCCCCAGATCACCTGACCTAACCTCACCGGACTTTTTCTCATGGGGGTATCTTAAAAATAGAGTGTATAAGATTAGACTATGGACAACTGCTGAACTCCGTAAATGCATTAGTAATGAATAAGCAATATTGGCAAGGTTACTCTTCGTACAACATCACAGAATATGGTGAAACGAGTGCAGATATGTATGGATGCCGGTGGAGGACACTTTCAACATTCGCTCTGAGGAACAATGAACAATGTAATCTACCAATTGTGTATTATATTCTCCCAAAGTTGCACATGTGTCCTATTATTGGTTCAAGAGTTATGGTCCATTAAAGTGGTTCAGGTTTATATGGATCATACTGTACTCCAAGTAAACCAATTTTTGAAGAATTTAAATGTATTACATTTGCCAGGCATATATGTTTTAGAAACAGTCACCTTCATTCATATAACAAATATTGTTTCACGTAAAATAAGGACTATCATTCATACAACAGCAGAATAGTTGAATCATTACATTTACAGCACACAGACTCTCTCAGAGCATTAATAGCATTTTGCACAAAGCAGTGACTTTATGCAAAAAATTACCTAAATCATTCAGAATATTGCCCCCCCCCCCACCCAAAAAAGCTCATGTCTAAGGTATAAAAATTGTTGTCAACATACAAATTCTATGATGTTAATGAATTTATAAAATTAAGATTGAAGCCCTATGTTATTTGTATTCATTTTTTTGTAAATATCTCTTTTTGCATGTATTATGATCTTAAGGAGCTAATAATTTATCATGTAACCCTCTGTTTCTTATTCTTTGACTAATAACTTTTGTATATATGTGTATATTTTTTTTTATGCAAAAACTTTATACCTTGTTTTTTGACAAAATCATGTATGCATTCTGTATATTTTAGGGTGAATAAAGACTACTACAACTACTATTATTATGAGGGCAGTCCCAGAAGTGCCCTACCTGATATATAGAAGAGGTTGTTGTTTCAAACAAATGACTATGGTAGAAAGTACCAACCTTACAAAACTTAAATCTGAAGTTTAACAATGCTAAGTTGTTTAGTATTTGTTTGGTATCCAACAATAGTGATCTGATCGCTCTCAGCAAATTTGTAAACATGGATAAAAGTGGTCATCATTATGTGATTATATTTTCATTTTAAAGATCCAGTCCAACTACTATTAAAACTGAGCTAGAATATATTCTGGGGGAGTCTGCTCCTTTATTTACAGCAATAAAATATTAGGTGGCAGAGTTTAAGTGAGGTCGTATGAGCTGCCAAGATGAATATCGCAGTGGTCGACAAATGAGATGACTATACCAGAAATTGTGAAGAAAATCCACAAAATGGTATTGGATGACCATTGACTGAAAGTGCATGAGCTTGCAGACATCATAGGCATTTCAAAAAGTATTGTACATCACATACTAACTGAAAATTCAGACATGAGAAAGCTGTGCACAAGATGGGTGCCGTATTACTCACAATGGAACAAAAACAAGGTCGTGAGAATGTTTCAATTGCTGCAATAAAGCCAAACTTTTGTGTAAATTCATAACCATGGATGAAACATGGGTCCAATACTTCACACCTTAGATGAAAGAACAGTCAAAACAGTGGACTGTAAGAGGGAAATTGGCTCCAAAGAAAGTAAAGACAGTTCCATCTGTAGGCAAGGTCATGGTGTCAGTTTTTTGGGATGCACGTGGGATAACTTTCATTGATTATCTTCAAAAAGGAAAAGCAATCAATGGTGAGTATTATGCAAACCTATTGTAACGTTTGAATGATGAAATCAAGAACAAAGGCTGCATTTAGCAAAAAAGAAAGTGTTGTTGCATTAAGACAATGCACCAGTTCACACACCCATTATTGCCATGGCCAAAATCAATGGGTTAAAGTTCGAATTGCTTCCTCATGCACCCTATTTGCCATATTTAACCCCCTCTGATTATTTTCTGTTTCCAGACTTGAAGAAATGGCTTGGTGGTAAACAATTTGCCAACAATGAAGAGGGGAAGTCTATAGTTGATAACTATTTTGCGGAGCTCAGCAGTTCTGATTATAAACAGAGTATTGAAGCTATTGAGCATCACTGGGAAAAGTGTACTGAGCTGAAAGGAAGCTATGCAAAGAAATAAAGGTGTTTTTTCCCAAAATGTTTGTGTTTTCTTTGTTAGGTCGGGTATTTCTGGCATGGCTCTCATACCACTACTATAATTATTGGATAATAACATCTTCTAGAAAGAGGCTGACAATTTAAGTTTATTGTCATAGCAGACGCTATTTGACCATAATGTCACATCAGTGTTGCTGGCAGTCAGCTGACAAGTAGATGAAGACAAGAAAACATGCTTTGATTTTACACTCTTTTGCATAAGGAGACACTTTGTTGGTTTGTGGCTACCTGTAATTCAGTCGAGGAACAAGAACAGTTGAACACGTGGCAATGTAACTCCCCTCTGAACCAATCCTGTCAATCCCTTTCTAGCTTTAATTCCCCATTGCAAAGAGCAGATATTAATTTTCTGTTGGTATATATATCTTTAGCTAAGTTTAATCCTTATAGTCTGGTGTACCATATTTGATACAAAGGTGTTTTTTTTTTTTTTTTAAAGTTTTTAATGGCCTTTTTTTTTAATTTCATATTTTACTTATCTTCAGCAATAAAATACAGCTATGTATAGCTGTTTTACATTGTAAAAATATTAAATTTTTTCAATAAAACTGTGGTGTTTTCTGTTTTAATAATAATAATAATAATAATAATAATAATAATAATAATAATAATAATAATAATAATAATAATAATAATAATAATAATAATAACGATGATAAGTAAAATCCATGCAACTGCAGTCAAATGTTAAGCATCATCATCCAAGCGTGCCTTCACACAGATTATTTTACTTGGGCCCTCCCTGTCGTTTACCACAGCTACATTTGATTGCAGTCATTGGGGCTCGGAGCTCATGATGTTTAGCTTTGAATGGATGGCCAGTCCATTTCATCTCACTTTAACAATCGTGGCTATTCGAATCACTTGGTGGTGGTGCTGGTGAAAAGGATATGAAAGTTGGTTTAGGAAATTAGAGGAAGAGTAGTATATCTAATAAAATAATTTTGACAATAAAGGGTTAACAGAGCCCATATAGTATTTACTATTATTTATGAAGTGAACTCACATTCTAATATTTAAGATATTAGCTATAAAGGAACCAACACACTGAAACACTTGAATCAAATTTAATGTGAAAGGATGGGTCAGAATTAAACAATCACTACCTTGCTTCACTTATTAGATTACCATCCAGAGTATGTTTCATGGGCCATTGCCCACATCTTCAACTGTGTGATGACTGCTAAGGCTGGCTTTGAGGGTGCATGTGTGTGGTCCGTATAGTGATTTCTAGATGAAGTTGAAAGTTGTGTTTATACTAAATCTTTCCCCTTTGTCAAACTGTGTGCTTACTGGAGAAATTGAAACTTTAAAATGTGAGTGTGCTTTGCTTTGGAAAAAACCAGAAGGCCATTTCGAGGAGTTACCCATGCATCTTCAGTGGTTGCTGGTTTGTTGAGGTCCTCATAGATTAATGTTAATGTGACGAAGTTTTGGTATGGGGATAGGAGGGGAAAGATGTGTTGTGGGTATTATGGTATTGAATAGAATGTGGGATTTGAAGTTTAGATGACTGTTCATTATGGAATCCTGAAATAGTTTTGGGTGTTTGTAAATTTTTAATTATTCTAGGGTATTAACTTTAAAGATGAGTTGGCAGTGGAAAAACAAACATCACTTACGCTTTTATTAACTTTACACATTTTAACAGCCAACTGCATCATCAGAACTCTTCATTATCACAAAAGAATTACTGAAGCAGGTACAGATACTCGTTTGTTAGGTTTATTGGCTAGAAACTTTTTGGTGGCATTTGCATAAATATACAAGCAAGCAGGTATTATGTGTTTATAATAAACTCTGTAATTCTTTTGTAATTATGATTTTAACATCATTTTTTGTAGAGTTTTTGATTTTATGTCAGAACTTTACATGTTTCATCAAGAGCCACAGGCATTATCAGAACTTTACATGTTTCATCAAGAGCCACAGGCATTATCAGAACTTTACATGTTTCATCAAGAGCCACAGGCATCATCAGAACTTTACATGTTTAATCGAGAGCCACAGGCATCATTAGAACTTAACATGTTTCATTGAGAGCCACCTGTATCATCAGAACTTTACATGTTTCATCAAGAGCCACAGGCATCATCAGAACTTTACAGGTTTCATCAAGAGCCACAGGCATCATCAGAACTTTACATGTTTCATCAAGAGCCACAGGCATCATCAGAACTTTACATGTTTCATCAAGAGCCACAGGCATCATCAGAACTTTACATGTTTCATCAAGAGCCACCTTCATCATCAGAACTTTACATGTTTCATCAAGAGCCACAGGCATCATCAGAACTTTACATGTTTCATCAAGAGCCACAGGCATCATCAGAACTTTACATGTTTCATCAAGAGCCACAGGCATCATCAGAACTTTACATGTTTCATTGAGAGCCACAGGCATCATCAGAACTTTACATGTTTCATCAAGAGCCACCTTCATCATCAGAACTTTACATGTTTCATCAAGAGCCACAGGCATCATCAGAACTTTACATGTTTCATCAAGAGCCACAGGCATCATCAGAACTTTACATGTTTCATTGAGAGCCACAGGCATCATCATAACTTTACATGTTTCATCAAGAGCCACAGGCATCATCAGAACTTTACATGTTTCATTGAGAGCCACAGGCATCATCATAACTTTACATGTTTCATTGAGAGCCACAGGCATCATCAGAACTTTACATGTTTCATTGAGAGCCACAGGCATCATCAGAACTTTACATGTTTCATCAAGAGCCACAGGCATCATCAGAACTTTACATGTTTCATTGAGAGCCACAGGCATCATCAGAACTTTACATGTTTCATTGAGAGCCACAGGCATCATCAGAACTTTACATGTTTCATTGAGAGCCACAGGCATCATCATAACTTTACATGTTTCATTGAGAGCCACAGGCATCATCATAACTTTACATGTTTCATTGAGAGCCACAGGCATCATCATAACTTTACATGTTTCATTGAGAGCCACAGGCATCATCAGAACTTTACATGTTTCATCAAGAGCCACCTGTATCATCAGAACTTTACATGTTTCATCAAGAGCCACAGGCATCATCAGAACTTTACAGGTTTCATCAAGAGCCACAGGCATCATCAGAACTTTACATGTTTCATCAAGAGCCACAGGCATCATCAGAACTTTACATGTTTCATCAAGAGCCACAGGCATCATCAGAACTTTACATGTTTCATCAAGAGCCACAGGCATCATCAGAACTTTACATGTTTCATTGAGAGCCACAGGCATCATCAGAACTTTACATGTTTCATCAAGAGCCACCTTCATCATCAGAACTTTACATGTTTCATCAAGAGCCACAGGCATCATCAGAACTTTACATGTTTCATCAAGAGCCACAGGCATCATCAGAACTTTACATGTTTCATTGAGAGCCACAGGCATCATCATAACTTTACATGTTTCATCAAGAGCCACAGGCATCATCAGAACTTTACATGTTTCATTGAGAGCCACAGGCATCATCATAACTTTACATGTTTCATTGAGAGCCACAGGCATCATCAGAACTTTACATGTTTCATTGAGAGCCACAGGCATCATCAGAACTTTACATGTTTCATTGAGAGCCACAGGCATCATCATAACTTTACATGTTTCATTGAGAGCCACAGGCATCATCAGAACTTTACATGTTTCATTGAGAGCCACAGGCATCATCATAACTTTACATGTTTCATTGAGAGCCACAGGCATCATCAGAACTTTACATGTTTCATTGAGAGCCACAGGCATCATCATAACTTTACATGTTTCATCAAGAGCCACCTTCATCATCAGAACTGCTGATATGGGTGGCTTTGTATGTTGTTATATTTGAGTTTTGTGTTTGAAATCATAAAATGACAGTTTTATAGATGTTTTGGTTGTAGTAATTGTGCATGATGAATCTGAATTCTTCTGTGTGTGTTGACAGTTTTTGTTTAGCTTCTTTGTGCTTTGTTCAGCATTAGCATTTACTATTTCTGGGCCATACCCATTTTCTTGGGCTAGATATCTGTAGTCTGCTTTGTCCATTGGTATGCTTATGAGCCTGTAGATCACTGTATGGAATACTACATGTTCATGCTGTATGGTTTGGCATGTTGTGAGTGAGGTTTTTTTTTAGGTTTATTTTTTATTAAATTATTTTATCTTTTAATTTGTGAGTTTTGTTTCACAAGAGGCCTGCAAACTGCAGATATGGCTATTGGCTCATATGTAAGATTGCTTCCATATTCTTTAAATCTGCTGCCCAAATTCTTTTTCTATAAAAAGAATCACTGTTATGATTAAATAGCTGGTGTTTAAAAGGCATGTGATTATCTCCTATCTGAATTGTTCATGCCATCTTTAATGTTTTCTCATCTGCACCCAAGTGATTGCAATTTAACTTCAAAGTTTTGAACCCTTTCTTATGAACTTAAACATTCCTGAAGTCAACAAAACAACTTGAACCGGAAACCACTATGGGGATACACACACCATAAAAAGAAATTTGGTTAAACCCAGCATCAATAGTCGACACTCAGCTGAGAATGTGGCCCATGTTCTGAATAATAATTGGTAAGTAAATCAGGATTTGTTTATTTGCAGTAAAGTCTATATACCTAAATGAAAGCCATTCTTGATAGTAGGGCAGTTTGCTGAAAAATGGAATTAATATGGTCAGGGTCTTCACATACATTCTATTCCCCCTGAGAAGTCACAGTAGTAGCCCCTCCCCTTTCCTCACAGGCCCAGACAGTCTGTCCACTAGTCATGAAGTCCCACATAATCTGTAAAGCAGTGGGAAAGTATTGATATTTAGGTAGGGGATAACAGCATAAAAATTATATATATTATTGTAAAGTGACATTTCAACTATTCTGATATTTTAATGCCTAGGTACCTAAAAGTCCCCCAACATATGTCTAACCTGCTTTCCACCTTTTGGGCAGCCCTGATCATAGCCATTAAGAAGATTAACAATAACACAATAAACAGCAGTCCAGGTACAGAATCTTAATTATTTGAATTGCAATATTTTATTCAGAAATGAGCAAGACTTAATTGAAAAGACATCCCAAATTCAAAACGTTTCTAGAACCAAAATAAGAATTTTATATAAATATTAAGAAGAAGGATAATGCTAAAGTACAATAAAACAAAGGCAATACTACTTATTAATTATTGCACTGAAAATTGGACAAATAGGAGATCAGATAACAGATTTAAGAAATTTAAGATACATAGATACATAGTTGCACTTACCAGGGGCAATGCCTGGAGGGGAGAGGGCTTTTTGATGGTCTGGATCCCCCCAAAATTAACTTTAGCTTACCCTTAAATTCCTCCAGATATAAACAAATATCATCTACATTAATATTTATTATAATGTAATTGTTTAAACATATTCACAATAATGACATGAAGACATTGTAATTACATTTTCTAGAGTAGGTCTCCATTAGGTAAGTATTCAGTTCCTACAAAACGAACATTATAATTCAACCCAGACGTCCTGGGTTCAATTCTCAGCTGGGGTAGGGGAATTTTTCTTTAAATAGAATATTTCTCTACTCTTTGGAAAGTCTGGAAGTATGAATATGAGATGAATGTGAGCATGTTTAAAGTGAAATATGAGTAAAAACCAACATCTAAGGACCTACAGTCAACACATTGTTTCTGCAGTCAAAGCCCTAATATGACCATAGAAGTTAAAGGGGACTATACAAAAAGAAAGGAATTATAATTGCCATTCAATTTGCATATTCAGAAAAACACTTAAACTATCTGGGGAAAAACAAGGGCACTAGTGAAAAGTATCTAATGGTTCACTAGGTTTCTCGAGTAACTTCATTAACTTCATTTGGCTTTTCATGAATTGTTCAAAACGGCAAAAATAGCTGTAATGATTCCTGCATCAAGAGCATTTCCAGTTACAAGGTTGGTAAAAATGCACCTGAGAAATAAAATGGGTGATGATAGTCTTAGCAATCTTGCTAAGAGAGGTAAGCAACTAAAACCATACATATTGAAGCTATTACAGACAACTTTAACACCTACCAATAATTGGCAAATTAAATATACATTTAATTTTTCTCATATGTCAAGTTCTTGACTTCCTTATGTGATTAAATTCCAATGGCAGTGTGAAAACTTGCAACTTAGGGGCATACAAAGATAAACCATAAACAAGGGATACTTTGGCCAGTTTTGAAGGTCTTGTTAACATACAGCCTAGGCTACTAACTATAATCAAGTTTTTACATTCTCTGCCATGTAGAGAAACTCTTGCATTCCACCCAAAAATTCAATATCAAGGTTTCATTGGAAATACGTATTTTGAAGCCCCCTGAATAGATAAAAAACACACGTGTGCGTGTGTGTCTGTGAACAGCATAACTCAAAAATAAAAACTTGGATAAATACCATCTTGTGTTTAGGTTTAGTACCTTTCGAATATGCAACACGAATATTTTCAAGAAACTCTGCTCACCCCAAACTGTCTTTACATGAAACATTTTTCAAAATTTGTTATTATCTAAAAACAGCCTCTTAACAATTTTGATTAAAATACCATATATTAAGGATATTTACATGACAAAATGTATATCTTGAATTTTCGGGGAATAACCTGTGAAGTAATCTTCATTTGGAAGGCATTTCTGTACACTTTGGGTAACTGGTAAACGTTAAGCAATACACAAAAACATACTACACAAAATATGTAGATCTCTTTAAAACATACAATTTGTTTGAAATATATATATTTTTTGTGACATAAGCCACTTCTGAAATATCCATTATTAATTAGTCGAATTGTTCATTACTTACTTCGCCATTCTCTTGAAATCCTGTCAACATTCAGTTGTTTCTTGCAATTGCATGGAAACAGTATTGAATTTTAAGGCCAGCATACAGCGTCCAGTTGTTAAACATTTGACTATCGCTGTTCTCTTTGTATCTATAACGAAATGTGTAATGTAGCTGTTTCTGTAAAGATTTATTTGGATTAAAATGAAGTAGATAGAAAAATAAGCTTTAGTAAGAACAGCTTGTATACTCATTAATAAACAATAGAGGGTAGAAGAAGTCTTGGACTGTATCACATCAGATTTTTACTTTCTCTACTACGTATAGTAAGTAGGGGAAGTATTGCATTCCACCCAAAAATTCGATACCGAGATTTCACCGGAAATACATGTTTTGAGACCCCCTGAATCCAAAAAAAAACATTTTTGAAAACATGTCCGTGTGTGTGTGTGTGTCTGTGAACAGTGTAACTCAGAAATGAACAGTCAGATAAACACCAAACTTGGTATTTAAGTTCTGTATCTTCCAGAGATGCGACACAAAGGTTTTCAAGAAAATCCCCACACCCCAGACTACCCTTTACATGGAACATTTTTCGAAAATTTTAATTTTCTCAAAAATGGCTCTAACGATTTTGATTAAAATATATGTTTAAGATATTTTCATGACAAATGAAATGTATATCTCGAATTTTCTGGGAATGTCTCCAAAAGTGTTCTTCAGTGTGAACGACTTTTGCATAACTGGTAAACCATAAGAGATAGACAAAATTTTACTACACAAAAAATGTAGAGCACATTAAAATACACAATTTATGTCATATACATTCTTTTTTGAGTGAACCATTTTCGAGATATTGCTTGTTATTCCCTTAAATTTTCTAATACTTATACTTTTTCTCAAATTCGTTATTCATTTTTTTTGTCCTGGTAATGCAAAGAGAATGGAATGCGCACATAGCAACCAGCTCTTAAAATATTTGACTATCACTTAAAGTCTACCAATTCCCCTTGCATCTACAAGAAAATTAGCAATAAGATTAACATCTCAATTAACATGAAGCATATGGAGAATAAGCGTTTGTAAAAATAGTTTGTACAAGAGTAGAGAAAGTCATGTGAGTGTAACACATCAGATTTTTTTTATTGGATTTATGGGGTCTCAGTGATATAAATCAGATATAGTTGGTGGTTATTGTTGAATATTGTTAATATGAAGGTAACATAAGAAAAACTAAGCGATCAAAGTTAGCTATGCTTGGGAATACTTTGACTAGGGCATTAATTTTCATTTAAATACATTTTAATTTCAAGCATGTTCAAAATTAAACTTTAATATGCAAGCTCTGAACACAAAAATGAAGATTTTAATATAAGCTTGTAAACATCATTTAAGAAAGAAAGTTAAGAAAATGTGTTTGACCTAAATGTGGTATGTTTAGCAATTTAAACAATGTCTATTTTCTAAACACACACAGGTTACCAATTGCACACAAAAGAAATTTAGCAAGTTTCCAGAGCTATCTGGTGGATTCAAAGAAAACCACCAGCATGAAAAATTATGCATACAACTGAATGCATTTAGAAATAATATATTTTAATGGATCGAATTAGTATAAACTGTTGCACTTATATGTTCCTCATTGTCAGTGTATTTCAGTGCCTATTTTATGAATGCTTTATTAAGTAATTACTAATAGGTGTTGCTCTGACAAGTTAACACTTGCTGCACTAGAATGGTAATTATAATCCAAAAAATTAAAAATGTTACCTCAGAGATCCTTGCAAGTTCTGGCACTGCCATTGGAATTTAACTGTATGAGCCAAGTCAGGAACATTGGTACATGAGAAAAACTAAATGTATTCAACTTAAATAAAAAAATCTGATGTGTTACACTCATATGACTTTCTCTACTCTTGTACAAACTATTTTTACAAACACTTATTCTCCATACGCTTCATGTTAATCGAGATGTCAATCTTATTGCTAATTTTCTTGTAGATGCAAGGGGAATATGGTAGGTTATAAGCGATAGTCAAATATTTTAAGCGCTGGTTGCTATGTGGCACATTCCATTCTCTTTGCATGTCCAGGACATAAAAAAAATGAATAACGATTTTGAGAAAAAGTGTAAGTATTGGAAAATTTAAGGGAATAACAAGCAATATCTCAAAAATGGTTCACTCAACAAAAAAAATGTATATGACCTAAATTGTGTATTTTAACGCGATCTACATTTTTTGTGTGTAAAACTTTGTTTATCTCTTATGGTTTACCAGTTATGCAAAAGTCTTTCACAATGAAGAATACTTTTGGAGACATTCTCACAAAATTCGAGATATACATTTCATTTGTCATGAAAATATCTTAAACATATGATATTTTAATCAAAATCGTTAGAGCCATTTTTGAGAAAATTAAAATTTTCGAAAAATGTTCCATGTAAAGGGTAATCTGGGGTGGGGGGATTTTCTTGAAAACCTTCGTGTTGCATCTCTGGAAGATACTGAACCTAAATACCATGTTTGGTGCTTATCCGACTGTTCGTTTCTGAGTTATGCTGTTCACAGACACACAGACAGACAGACAGACAGACAGACAGGCACACAGACACACACATGGATATGTTTCTAAAAATGCTTTTTTTGGATTCAGGGGGTCTCAAAACATGTATTTCTGGT
The DNA here is from genome assembly GCA_030765065.1 of Deroplatys truncata. NCBI lineage: Eukaryota > Metazoa > Arthropoda > Insecta > Mantodea > Mantidae > Deroplatys > Deroplatys truncata. Next base: position 310,377,088 of record CM060975.1, on the reverse strand, counting down.
GAAATCTCAGTATTGAATTTTTGGGTGGAATACAATACTTCCCCTACTTTTTATACGTAATAGAGAAAGTAAAAACTTGATAGTGCAAAAATATTCCAATACAAACCAACAGGCACAGAGACCTTAGGCAACCAAGAAGAAAGTGGCAGGAAACATTTTGAGACCTTTGAAATTCAGAAACAGGCCATTTGATAGCATCATGAGGCTGGTCAGCACAATTTATTAATTCATTTATTTATTACGTGAATATAACAGGCTTCCCCATGTGGTATGTCCACTTTAAAAACTTACACTATTACTTACAGTTAAGGAACAAAAATGAGAAAAAAGCACAATAAAAGAAATACTAAAGCATAATTACAATAAACATCCTAAATAATGCAAACAGAAATGCATTACATAGTATACTGGAACATTCCTTTTCAATACTTTGCAGCTTCTCGCCTTCATCGTTTGGAAATGTCAGATCTGTACATTACTGTCCAATTCTTTCATTAGTGCACTTGGTTTATATTACATCAGTAACTATAGTGTTTTAAAAATCCAACAAAGAGTACAAGGAAAAGTGTCATGAGAGTGGGTAAATGAGATGCCCAACAGTGTGATTGGACTTTTTATTGCAATCAAAGTGAAGACACTAAGTTAAAAAAGGGAAGGGAAACATTGGTAGTGATAACAGCTTTAGAAGTGATCCACAGGTGGACCCAACAAGGGCCTTAAGCCCCCCCTTAAATATAGAAAAAATATACAAATAGTGTTGCTTTTGTAAAATCAGAATCAACACTTTTATTTATATCTTATTTATTTAAACCAGATAACACCTATCGACTCACAGTCAATGAGTGAACTTATCATAGTGGTGGACTATATCTCAAAAGATTATTCACTAACTAGCAAAGAAAGCAAAGAAACATACAGGCAGAATCAAATATGCATTACATGTACTATTAAATAGCTCCTGAATGATAATTAAGTCCTCAAACAATGAGGATCAATAGCTTACAGTAAAACTGAGTACCTATCAGACTACTTAATTAACATATTTAAAAATCACCTTCGTTTAATAAATCATTTCATACGTTTTCTCAAAATTTACATTAATATTTGCAGGCAAAGGATAATCTGTGAGTCACAGTTATGCTTATGGTGTTTGAAAATTTAGAAATGAAAGTTGCTGGCTGCATGCTGCTCATTGATTAGGTATATTTCAAAATATGTTAGCCCCTCCCTTTAGAAATCATGGATCTGCTTAGCTGTAATCGTGGTGCTACCGATGGAGCATGAGAGAACGTGAGATGAACTCAGTGCCCACATCTGGAATGACACTGAAAGATTTGGAGATGTAAATGCATGTAAAAAAATATGGAAAACAATCTAACTGGAAACTTAAAGACGATAATAGGACAGATATCTAAAAAGCACTCATGATGAAAAGTATAGGTACATATTTGGTATAGGATCCCAAAAATAAAGAGAAAAAATCCTACCTAAATCATGTTTAAAGGAAATACATTACAAGAAAGCTTTTACAAAACGATCACTAGATCGTTAGGACCTATTCACCCAAGGTTTCTAACATCCACCATTTGCAGATGTTCGGCAGCGCCCCTGGACAGTCGAAGTCTACGAAACCACAGAGCCAGAAAATGGCTGGAAGATTTTAGGCGGCAACGTGCGTACAGCAAATCCAAACAACAGAAGGCAATGGCCCGAGAAAGTCAGAGGCACTGGAAGAGACGATGGAATTGGTTCTAAAACGGGAAAACATCAACGGTCTGCTCCGCCAGGCAGTTGTAGAAGGGGAAGGAGAAGTCGGTGGTTGCGCTGGTGCGAACTCCAACATCGAGTTACAACCTCAGCTGTAGTTAAGTAAATAAACATTAAGTAACGTGTGTGCCCTGTTTTCTTCATTGTCACACAAAATGCATTTTACAGATGCTACTGGATCAGCTTTGGTACTTGGGCTTTAAAACCGCAAAGAGATTCTGTATTTGCTTATTAATAACACAAAGAACAATAATTGTAATGATAGCTTTCTCAAGTAACATAAGCGCTCCTTAACGGCTATAAGACCATAAACCTATATAATCTTCTATCATGCGGATGCACTCTGAAAAATCTCCAAAACACATTTTGTATGATGACTGTTGCTCTTGGTAAAACTTCAGTCATGTTTATTTTCGGTACCGAACAGGCAAAGACCTCTTGCCCATGAAGACAGAGTTCTTGAGATACGTAATGTGCCAGCTAGAAAATGTTTTGATTTTATAAATTAGTAAAATGTAGGAAAATTATGTTAAAATGGGCAAAAGCAACGTCTTGGAACCAAATGATGTGAAAACTGAGCATTATTGATAACAATAATTCATATTCCGTAATTAATAAACAATTAAGATGATGGACTAAGCCCTGGATTGTAAGCACGGAGGATGGTTGTCACTGCTACACCTTAATATTAGGTTTTATTTCACAAATTAGTTTCATATGTTGTTAAACATTCACTTTTTGTTGTGTTAGCCAGCTGATGCAAAATCAGCCATTTTGGGCTTTCTTTAGCCTGATTTTTCAACACTTTAAACATTGTTGATAGTTGATGTGGAACCGTTTAAAAAAAAGAACATCACAATTTCGAATTTATTAAACAAATTATCAATCTAGGAAAGTACGAAGTCATCACAAAACTAATTGCAAGTAAATCTGGAAGAAATGTTCGCAGAAAGTTGCATAAATCAATTGTGTAACTCGGCTTACATGCCAATTTTATTCGGTGCTGCCCTGCTACTTCAAGGAAGCAAACGGAAAATCTGTCAACAGAGACATAAGATCTTCGTCACCGACATGGAAGTCAGAAGCGGCCAACCTCAGTTCGCGGGCAGCTGAACACGACTTCTGAATGATCATTTAAGCACTACTGTTAACACAATGGCTTCTGGAATTAATATGGCGATCTTACCTACGAAACGGTGGTAGACGGAGCGTAGACGACAGCGTGGACTCTCTAGTGCTTCATTGGCACTGGCACAAACATGCAGAGCAGATCATCTCTCTCCTTTACCCCTTCCCTTAGCCGCCGGGAGTTAAAATACCCCACACACCCACAGCAAACATCACCTCCCGTGTGCTTTACACGTTTGGCATCGTGGAGACTTTTAAAAATTAAAACCTCGCATATTAAACGGGCTTTTAATTATCATTCATGTCGCCTTCAAGCCGTACTGCCGTGTCGTGCATGGCATCAACGTCCTTAAATGAACAGACAGATAAGAGAATATGAAAATTATTGAAAGAACGTGCAACCTAATGTTTAAATGCGGCATTTAAACCAAAGCACCCCTGCTTCAGTCAAATGTGCATTCCAGTTTCAGATTCGGAAGGTACCATAATGACCACTCAGTAAACTGATACGGAGGTTCTAAATGGACCGTGCTGCATGCGCCCAAAATAGGCTTTTCCAGCAGGTACTCATTTAAGCTTTATATAAATACATAAAAACCAGTACGCACATTTTAAAATCTGATGTATTACTTTCACATAACTTTCTCTAGCCATTCTTCAAGAAACTAATCTTACAAAAGCTTATTCCTCCATCTATTTCATGCTAATAGAGATAAGCATTTGTAGAATTACGCTTTTATTACATATTTTCTTATAGGTTCAATGGAAAAATAGGGGAATACAGTAGGCTCAGCGAGTCAAATCTTGAGTTGGTCACTATGTGATGGCTTTGAAATTTCGTTTTCTTTGCCTGACCAGGAGGAAAAATAGAGCGAGAGAAACGAATAACGACTTTCCATTTGAAAAAAGTATAAGTGTTTGAAAACTCAAACCAATAACAAGGAATATCTCGGAAATGGTTAATTTATTTTTCATAGATTGTATGCTTTAACGAGATTTTTCTTGTAGTAAGATTTTGTTTACCAGCTATGTAAAAGCCATTCAGAATAATGACTTCAGAGTCTATCCCCAGAAAATTCATGATAATTTCATTTGTCATAAAAATATCTTATACATGTGGTATTTTAATCAAGGTCGTTAGAGCCACTTTAGAGAAAATCAAAATTTTCCATGTAAAGGGTAGTTTGGACTTGGCAATTTTCTTGAAAAATCTGCGTGTCGCATCCTTGGAAGATGCTGAACTAAAATACCAAGTTTGATATTTAACCGACTTTTCGTTTTTGAGTTATGCTGCTCACAGACACACACAAACACACACGGACCTTTTTCAAAATATGCTTTTCTTGTTTGTTTTCTTTTATCCAGGGGGCCCCAAAACATATATTTTCGGTAAAATCTCGACATCGAATTTTTGGGTAGAACACAACTTCCCCTAATTATAGATAGTAGGGAAAGTAAGAATCATGCATTGTTTGCAATGAAAACTTTGAAGCCAATGAAACACGAGGGCTGTCCCAGAAGTACCCTACCTAACAAAGAAAACACACAAATTTTTGGAAAAAAATCTTTATTTCTCTACATAGCCTCCTTTCAGCTCGATACACTTTTCCCAGCGATGTTCAATAGCTTCGATACCCTGTTTATAGTGAGAACCGTCGAGTTCTGCAAAATATCCATCAACTGCAAACTCCACATCTTCATTGTTGGCAAATCTTTTACCACCAAGTCATTTCTTCAACTTTGGAACCAGAAAATAATCAGAGGGGGCTACGTTTGGCGAATAGGGTGCATGATGAAGCAATTAAAACTTTAACTCATTGATTTTGGCCATGGCGATAATGGATGTGTGAATTGCTGCATTGTCTTGATGAAGCAGAACTTTCTTTTTCGCTAAATGCGGCCGTTTTTGCTTAATTTCATTATTCAAACGCTGCAAAAAGTTTGCATAACACTCGCCATTGATTGCTTTTCCTTTTTGAAGATAATAAATGAAAATTATCCCACGCGCATCCCAAAAAAACTGACGCCATGACCCTCCCTGCAGATGGAACTATCTTCGCCTTCTTTGGGGCCGATTCTCCCCTTTCAATCCAATGTTTTGACTGCTCCTTCGTCTCGGGTATGAAGTGATGGACCCATGTTTCATCCATTGTTATGCATCGACGCAAAAACTCGGCTTTATTGCAGCGAAACATCGCCAAACACTCGACTGAAACATCCTCATGGCGCGCTTTTGTTCCATTGTGAGTAAACGCGGCACCCATCTTGCGCACGGCTTTCTCATGTCTAAATTTTAAGTTAGTGTGCGATGTACAGCAGTTTTTGAAATGCCTACGATGTCTGCTAGCTCGCGCACTTTCAGTCGACGGTCATCGAATACCATTTTGTGGATTTTCTTCACAATTTCTGGCGTGGTCACCTCTTTGGTCGACCACTGTGATGTTCGTCTTGGCAGCTCGTACAGCCTCGCTTAAACTCTGCCACCCAATATTTTACTGTTGTAAACGAAGGAGCAGACAACCCCAGAGTAGAATCTAGCTCAGCTTTAATATTAGTTGAACTAAGACTTTTCAAACGAAAGTATTGTATCACATAACGATGGCCAGTTTTATCCATGTTAACAAATTCGCTGAGAGAGTTCACTATTAATGGCTGCCAAACAATTACTAAACAACGCAGCATCGTCAAACTTCAAACTTAAGCTTTATAAGGGTGGTACTTTCTACCACAGTCATTTGCTTGAAAAAACAACCGCTATATATACGTCAGGTCGGGTATTTCTGGGACAGCCCTCGTAATTGCCACCTCATTGCAGCGAAACTTATCTGAGTGTTCAAACACTTTATGCAAAATACAAAACTTTTTCTAAAGTTCATTATTCATACATGCGCCTAAATGCACAATATGTATTACGTTTTAAATAAAAAAAGTATCAAAATATCCACTCTTCGTGAAATAGCATTGAATACCCTTCTCTTAGCTTCTGTAAAAACTGGTGATTTTGTACAAAATAAGCATTTTCTGGACATTTTAATAAAACCTGATTCGTATGTACACGTTGAATTTGTAAAAGAAATGATAGGCACTATAAAATTGATGAACTGCTTAGGTGGTCGAGTGGTCAGCATCTCGCTTCTCAAACCAGAGGTCCGGATTTGATTCCCGACTGGGGCGAGGGAATTTTATCTTCATCTGGAATCATTCCCCACTCTTTTCATGGAGTATGAGTACAGGAGTGAATGTGAATGTGTTTCCTAACGAAAATGATTCAAATAAAATGTAAAACATACATCAAAATTCAAGCAACTTCTGCTCCTCCTCAGAAGCATAAAACTGATTTAAGCTTTAATATAATTGTTTATTTTATTGTTTTATTGTGCTAAGAGTTTACAATTTGATTGTCTACTGAACTTTGACCCTGGCCACTCATTCTGTAGACATCCATTACATATTATCCACATTTTACAATTTCCCGTCAATAAATTATCTTGCTTCAGTTTTTCATGTCCCATTTCCACTTGTTTTTCACTTTTCACTTATTGATTACTTAACCATCACACATTCACTATAGTTTTCCATTCAAAGTAAGATGCACTACCTCTTACTTTTCTCTATCCACTGTCCAAAGCCATTTATTTTTTACTTTACACAAAAACTGTCCAATGCTCCTAGCGTCCTTGCATATCATTTCGATTATAAGTGTATTTCTATCCCCCTTCAACAACTTCTTATTAAAAAATTATTTTCTCCAATTTTCTGTTCCTTGGCACTTAAATACTATGTGTTCAATGTCTTCATTACCACTACATATCGGACATTGATTTTGAGGAATACCCTGTCTTAACCCTCTTAGCCTCCATGCTCCCCTATGCAATAGATTCTCTCTCTTCTTTATTTACTATGTCTGTATATTTTTCCTATGTCTGTATATTTTCCCCTGCCCCATGTATTTTTCATTGGCCTATAACAAACCAATGAGCTCTTTTCGGCTATCTCACTGAACATGATTTGTATTTCTATATCTTCTAGTCTTTTCCTCGCCTTTTTCCAAAAAATTTTCGCGTTATTTTCTCTTCTCCACATGTCTCCTAACCCATTTTTCTCCAAAATGTTCCATAATTTACTTACCCATCCATCATTCATTAAGCTATTCTCTTGGTATTCAATACATTGTCTTAACACATTACTTTTTCCTAGATTTAAAGTTCTGAACCAAAATTTCAAAGCTCTTTCCATTATCTTCCCCTTAGTCGCCACCCTGCCCATCTCTAATTGTGCTACCTGTCTTACAATTGCCTTCGGTAACGTATTTCTCTACAAAACATCCTGTGCACCTCATCTATACTTTCCCATCCTCTATCTAATCCCCATATTTCTATGCCATACATCATTTTTGGCTCCACAGCCATCTCATAACTTTTTCCAGCCATTTAACATTTATATTAGGTACTCTATGTTTGCAACCATCCTTTGATTCTGTATTAAAGCTTTGCTTGTTATATAATGAACTGAATTGTTTTAAATATTGTATAGTCGCGATATGACCAAGCTGTCAAAGTGACTTAAAATAAATAAATGTTCAAAAAGTTAAAAATCTACAGTCAACGAGTTAATAACACCATCAATTGTTTCCCAATATGATCATAGAAGTTAAAGCAAACTATACAAACGACAAAACAAAAGCAAAAAATTTCTGGACTTTATACATTCACATGACTTTCTCTACCCTCTATGTTTATTAGCAGGTATACAAACTATTCCTACTAAAGCCTATGTTTCTATCTACTACATTTTAATGCAAATAAACCTTTGCATAAACAGCTACATTACACATTTCGTTATAGATACAAAGAGAACAGCGATAGTCAAATGTTTAACAACTGGACGCTATATGCTGGCCTTAAAATTCCATACTGTTTCCATGACACCGCGAGAAACAACTGAATGTTGACAGGACTTTTAAGAGAATGACCAAGAAATGAACAATTGGAACCTTTAATAACCGATATCTCAGAAACGGCTTATTCCACAAACAATTTATTTTAAATAAACTGTGTGTTTTAAAGAGATTTACATTTTTTGTGTAATAAGTTTTCGTCTATCACTAAACGTTTACCAGTTATACAAGATTATACAAAATTCTTTATGAATGAAGAGGACTTGATAGGCTATTCCCCAAAAATTCAAGATGTACATTTTATCATGTAAATATCTTTAATATAAGGTATTTTAATCAAAATCAATAGAGCCACTTTTTAGAAAATCAAAATTTTCGAAAAATGTTCCATACAAAGGGTAGTTTGAGAGGGGGGTTTGTTGAACATATTCGTGTCGCATCTTTGGAAGATATTGAACCTAAATGCCAACTTTGGTATTTATCCGACTTTTCGTTTTTGAGTTCTACTGTTCACAGAGACATAGACAGACACACGGACATTTTTTCAAAACTGCTTTATTTGGATTCAGCGTGCCTCAAAACATGTATTTCCGGTGAAATCTCTGTAAGAAATTTTTGCGTGAATGTAGTGTGTGTGTGTGTGTGTGTGTGTGTGTGTACATATATGTGTATGCGTGTGTGTGTGTGTGTGTGTGCGTGTGTGTGTGTGTGTGTGTGTGTGTGTTGCGTTCGCATGCCTTTCCACTCACTCTTCTACAAACTTCTTACAAAAGCTTATTCTTCTATCTACTTCTTGTTAATCAAAATAAACTTTCATTGCAGATTTACGCATTTGTTATGGATATAAGGATTTAGTAGGCTAAAGCGATAGTCAGATTTTTAAAAAGCGAATCGCTATGTGATGGCTCTTTGCCTGACTACGAGTAAAATCGAATGCAGACTTACCACTTGAAAAGAGTATATGTACTAGAAAAATCTGATGTATTACACTCACATGACTTTCTCTACTCTTGTACAAACTATTTTTACAAACACTTATTCTCCATATGCTTCACGTTAATCGAGATGTTAATCTTATTGCTAATTTTCTTGTAGATGCAAGGGGAATTGCTAGGCTTTAAGCGATAGTCAAATATTTTAAGAGCTGGTTGCAATGTGGCGCATTCCATTCTCTTTGCATGTCCAGTACATAAAAAAAATTAATAACGAATTCCCGTTTGAGAAAAAGTATAGGTATTGGAAAATTTAAGGAAATAACAAGCAACATCTCGAAAATGGTTCACTCAACAACAAAAAAATGTATATGACATAAATTGTGTATTTTAACGCGATCTACATGTTTTGTGTAGTAAAATTTTGTCTATCTCTTATGGTTTACCAGTTATGCAAAAGTCGTTCACAATGAAGAATACTTTTGGAGACATTCCCAGAAAATTCGATATGTGATACTTTAATCAAAATCGCTACAGCCATTTTTGAGAAAATTAAACTTTTCGAAAAATGTTCCATGTAAAGGGTAATCTGGGTTGGGGGGATTTTCTTGAAAACCTTCGTGTCGGATCTCTGGAAGATACTGAATCTAAATACCAAGTTTGGTGTTTATCCGACTGTTCGTTTCTGAATTATGCTGTTCACAGACAGACACATACACGGACATGTTTCCAAAAATGTTATTTTTGGATTCAGGGGGTCTCAAAACATATATTTCCGGTGAAATCTCGATATCGAATTTTTGGGTGGAATACAATACTTCCCCTACTTACTATACGTAGTAGAGAAAGTAAAAATTTAAATCAATAATAAAGAATATCTCGAAACTGGTTATCGCCACCAGAAAAAAATTGTTAAAATATACGGTTTAATGAGATTTTCATTTTTTGTGTAGTAAGATTTTGCCTAGCTCTTGCGGTTTACCAATTGTACAAAAGTAATTCGAATAAAGAGGACTTTACAGGCTATTCGCAGAAAATTTAAGATAAACGTTTTATTTGTCATGTAAATATCTTAAACCTATGGTATTTTAATCAAAATCGTTACAGCAATTTTTGGGAAAACAAAGAATTTCGAAAAGTTCCATGTAAAGGGTATTTTGGCATGGGGGGATTTTCTTAAACACCTTCATGTCGCATCTTTGGAAGATAAACTTAAATACCAAGTTTGGTATTTAATCGACTTATTTTTTTTCAGTTATACTGTTTACACACATACGGAGCTTTTTTCTAAAAACGCTTTTTGTGTTTAGGGAACTTCAAAACTTCCCGGTAACAAACCTATATGCAACACTTCTTCTAGCTACTATTAATAGTTGCTAGAGAAAATGTAAAAGAATGCGGTGCGTTACAGTCACATGACTTTCTCTATTCGCTATCGTTTATTTTTACAACTCTTCTACACATTAATCTTGCTACTTCATGCTAATTCAGATAAACGTTTGCAGAAATATTTTTATACACATGTTCGAGGTACAAGAGGGATACAGTAGACTGAAGGGATAGCGAAATCTTTAAAAGCGGGGTGTTACATGCTGGCTTTGATATGTCACTCTTTACATGATTCACGAGAAACCAAAGAATGATGATTAGCACTTAAAAATGTATGAGAAAATTCAAGCCAACAGCAATAAATATCTCAAAAATAGTTAATGCCACAAATAAAAATGTATTTGAGATAAATTGTGCTTTAAAATTATATATTCACTCCGAATGAAGAAAACTTCAAAAGTCATTCGTAGAAAATTCAAGATACACATTTTGTTACTCATGAAAATGTGTTAAGCATATTGTATTCTAATCAAAACCGCTGGTACATATTTTATAAAATAAAAATAACGAACACTTTTTCCATATAGAGGTTAGTTTGAGTGGTTTTCTAGAGAACTTCGTGTCGTACTCATAGCTGCTGAACTTATTTATCCGTTGTTTCGTTTTTGAGTTATGATGTAGAAAGAGAGAGAGAGAGACTCGGACCTTTTCACTTTCCCTAATACATATGTAGGGGAAGTATTGTAATTCGATACCGAGATTTCACCGGAAATATATGTTTTGAGGCCCCATGAATAAAAAAACATTTTTGGAAAAAGTTACGCGTGTGTGTTTGTGAACAGTAGAACTCAAAAACGAAAAGTCCTATAAACACCAAACTTGGTATTTAGGTTCAGTATCTTCCAAAGATGCGACAAGAAGATTTTCAAGAAAATCCCCCAACTCAAACTACCCTTTACATGGAAGATTTTTCGTAGTCTTTGATTTTCTAAAAAGTGACTAACGATTTTGATTAAAATACCAAATATTAAAGATATTTACCTTACAAACAAACCGATATCTTGAATTTCCTGGGAATAGTCTGTGAAATTCTCTTTATTCATTCGGAAGGGATTTTATATAATCTTGTGTAACTAGTAAACGTTAAGCGATAGACGAAAACATACCACACGAAAAATGTAGATCTCTTTAAAACACACAAGTTATTTCAAATATCTTTTTATGTGGCATCAGCCATTTCGAGATATCCGTCGAATTGTTCGCTACTTAGCCATTCTTTTTAAGTCCTGTCGATTTTTGTTTCTCGCGATGTCATGGAAACAGTATGGAATTTTAAGGCCAGCATATAGCGCTCAGTTGTTAAACATTTGACTATCGCTGTTCCCTTTGTATCTATAACGAAATGTGTAATGTAGCTGTTTCTGGAAAGCTTTATCTCGATTAAAATGAAGGAGATAGGAAAATAAAGTTTCGTAATAATGATTTGTATGCCCATTAATAAATGATACAGGATACAGAAAGTCATGTGAATGTATCGCATCAGATTTTTCTACATGTTTTTATTTTATTTAGGGACCTGGAAATGTGTATTTCTGGTGAAACCTAGAGATACCTAAGTGGTTTTAGATCTACGCTCTAACTGTAAGTAAAACGTTAAGCCCGTTGGTTTCCTTTTGCAAACACGAATTCTGTAAATTAGAAATGTCTGCATTAATGAAGCCTATAGATGTGATAGGCAGCATGTCTACTGACAATGAAAGCAGTTTTTACACAATTTTTACACGGAGGTAACAAATTGCATGTCGTTTAAACATCTGTTTTAAAATCCTTAAATATATGCTGTACAGAAACGTGTGCCTACTGCGGTATCAGTGGTGGACTGTAGTTTGTTAAAGGTTGTGATTTTTTACAAAATAACATGTTATCTAAATCTCTCTGAAAACACTTTAAATTTGGCGGTTTTAATATGTGATACGACGTGAAATCTATTCAAACTGAGAAATGCGTACTCACATGCGATGTAAAGGAGAAAGCCATGAAAAATGGTAGTTCAACCGTGCCAGAGGTTCAAACAGCCTTCCTTACCTTTTCTGACAGTTTATGAATCGAATTCTGTTGAACCCTCATTCATTAGCTTAACGGCTTCCATTTCTAAGAAAGGGGGCGAAAGGTCTGGTCAGTATTGAGTGGCGCAATTAAGTTCAGGTAGGTATATTACACCCAAACTATTTACTTACAAAGAAATTGTCTGTCTGGCCATCACTTGCCTCTTTACTTTCATCCTCGTAATGTGTGGCAGCCACAAAAGTGTTTCAAGATGGTTGTAAACAATGGAGCGGAGTGTTATGTTAATTAACATTAATGACTCTAAAATTCTATATGCAATTTTCGTTACTTATATTGAGAATACTGCCAAAAACGAAAAATATGCTTCAGAAATGAATAAAAAACATTAAATTATATATACCCACTTAAAAAAATAAATGTGTAACAAAATCTTCTTTTTTTTCCAACTCCATTTATACCCCGTCTTTAGTTACATTGGTCTTTCCTTTGGAACTTATTGCCCATTGGCAATGGTGTTAACTTGTATTCTCTTGTCGTTGGGTTTCTTGCACTTTTTGGGTTTTAATAATTAGATCACACACACACACTCACACTTCCAGACTCCACCCTCCCCAGCCGGGAATCGAACCCGGGACCCCTCGCACAGCAGGCAGGTACTCCACCGACTGAGCTACGGGGCCAGCCTACAAAATGTTATAGAATACTAAAAGATTGGATATAAAATCTCAAACGTAACGCACTAAATGTTAAAACGAAAATTTAAAGTTATAATTTCACAATGCTTAAAATCCCCGCATTTACTTCATCTATGGGAAAATTAATAATAATAACAATAATAATAATAATAATAATAATAATTTTCTATTATGACAATTTTTCGGACCAGACACTGATTTTGAATTCAAACTTTGCATCTCTGCTCCACAAGAAATGGGAAGAATAAACGGCAAAGCAAGTGCTCATTTCAGTGAATTGTTCAATCTACCCTTTGGCAGGGTAACTAATAAATTGGCTGATAAAGCTTTCGGCTTTTCTTTCTTTTCACTTTCTCTGCCACTCATCTATGGCAGGTAGGGGAAGTATTCCACTCACAATGTTCGATATGAGATTTCGGCAGAAATACATGTTCTGAGATCCCAAAAAGGATTTTTGGAAAAGATCCATTACTGTGTGCGATCTGTATGGGCATGTGGCTGTATATGTATAAGTATATGTGCAAATGTGTGTGTGTGTGTGTGTGTGTGCACGCGCGCGTGTATGTGCGTATGTATGCGGATGCACCTGTGCGTGCCCGCGCGCATGCGAGCCTCTGGCTGTTTGTCTGTGAACAGCATAACTCGGAACAAAGTCGGATAAATACCCAAGTATTTAACGATTGATATTTAACTTACTATGAAGTGGCACGGAATTTTCTCAAAAATTGCACTAAGGATTTTTTATTAATATATATATATATATATATATATATGTTTAAGATAATGATATGAGGAATGCGTATCTTGAACTTTCTGTGAACAACTTGTAAAGTCTCGTTCATTCTGACTGAATTTTGTATAATAGGGATGGTGATTTTTCGCAAATGCAATATAGCGCGAAATACTCACAAAGGTTTGCACTCTTGTATTTGTATTTTTCACGACCTGTAAAAACACCGTTTAACGTATTCCGAAAATGCGAAATTGATTCAAAATGCTAAAATTATACTAAAATGCGGTATAAATGCGAAAGATATTGCAGTTCATGGACTCTTTTTCAAATGAAGGCGTAAACAGTAAAACGAAAACATGATTATGGAATGTTTGCTGTACAACAAAAGATCGAGCAGTCGCATGACAGAAAATGCAAAAACATTTTTTCTTCCAAAGAGGTTGGTAAATGTATTAAAACTCTCACCGCGGCCGAGTACTGACAATAGATTTCAAGATTTAAATGAAAGAAAAGAAGGTTCCCATTTTTCGAGTTATTAATATGGGTAGTCTTGTTTTAAGTGTATGAATTCATTCACAACTGGTAGTACAAACTACGCAAAAAAATAAAGATGTAAAATGCAATGTATTCTGGATCCCATCTATATCGTAGATGCTGAAAAATATTCCACTAAGTACAACAAATAGGAGAACAGGAATGACAGAACATTGTTGAAGTATGTTCTATGATTTCATTCAATAGTGTTACTAATTTATGAACTGTTGATTTGAGTTAATTTTGTGTATTTTCTTTTTATTGTTCTGGTTTTGCATTAGTATTTATATTGTTTCTATGTTCTGTTTTAGTCGATATAAGTTTTATTTTTCTATGCACTGTTTTAACCTATAATATAGCGCATTTTACTTTATGCATTTTTATTTTACTATAAAATTTTGCATTAACGTTATGTCAAAAGTCATTACCTGTTTATCAATAGTTTTTCTTCAAAATGTTATAAAGTGCTAAATTGCAAATGCATAAACGCTACAAAATGCTAAATGTACAAATCAAAATGCTAAATTTCTGATTTCAAAACGCTAAAAATCACCATCCATATGTATAGGCAAGAGACTATTATAGAGAAAAACTCACCACAGGAAAAATGTGGAGCTCATTAAAATGTACACTTTGTGCCAAATAATGTTTTTCTTAGCATTAAACGTTTTTTAAATAGTCCACTCGGTATCATTACATTTTCCTTGAGTACGTCATCAGACAGAAGAGCTTCAAAGTTTACAATCCTTATTTTTACTTTTTCTACTGCGTACACAGTAGGTAGAGAAGGTATTTATTCCATTCCACCCAAAAATTCGATACCGGGATCTTACCGGAAATACATGTTTTGAGGTCCCTGAATCCAAATAAAGCATTTTTAGAAAAAGGTCCATGTATGGGTGCGTGTGTGTGAACAGCATAACTCAAAAATGAAAAGTCGGATAAACACCAACCTTGGTATTTACATTCATTACCTTCCAGAGATTCAATACGAAGGTTTTCAAGAATATCCTCAATCTCAAACTGCCCTTTACATGGAATGTTTTTCGAAATTTTTTATTTTGATTAAAATGCCATATATTAAAGATATTTATATGACAAATAAAATGTATGTCTTGAATTTTCTGGGAATAGCTTGTGAAGTCCATTTCATTCGGAAGGAATTTTGTATAATCTTGCACAATTGGTAAAGCTAAGCGATAGAGAAAACGTACTACACAAAACATGTAGATCTCTTTAAAACACACAATTTATTTCAAATAACCTTTTTTAGCAGCATCAACCATTTCCAAGGTATCCGTTATTAATGGTTCGATTTGTTCAATACTTTGTCATAATCTCATCGATTTTCAGTTGTTTCTCGCGATTGCATGGAAACATGGAATTTTAAGGTCATCATATAGCGTCCAGTTGTTAAACATTTGACTATCGCTGTTCCCTTTGTATCTATAACGAAATGTGTAATGTAGCTATTCCCGGAAAGGTTTATGCGGATAATAGAAAAATAAACTTTAGTAAGAATAGTTTGAATTCCCACTAATAAATGGTAGAGAGTAGAGAAAGCCATGTGAATGTATCACATCAGATTTTTCCCCCTCATTACTAAGACCACGGAGAAACAATTTTTTCCCTCATGACCACTACTTCTGAATTTATTCCTCCGTGTTTCCAATAAACATTTGAGCGTTTTCCTGCATGTAGTATGCAACTTAATACTTACTATTTAATTTTAAATTATTTATAGATAAAAATTATCGTCAGTAATGTAATATAGTTAAAATGATTTTTAATTAATTCTATAATATACAGGTTCAGTAAAAAATGTATACACACACCTTAACGAACACAAATTATTTTGTTTCATACTATTCAGAATTTCATTTTTTCCCCCCGTCTCCAGGCCAGTACGTCAAATTGAACTTTTCCGTTCAGTTATTTTCCGTACTGCAACACCAACATATGAGTACATTGGCGCTGCAATGAGCATATGAAACATATGACTGCGTCCATGTCCAACATAATCCGCAGTACAGTATTTAACCCAAATATAAGTATTTCGAAATAATATGAAGCAAAATATTGTACGTAAATGCAGGAAAGTGAGTTTTTTTTTTCAGGCAACATGCCGGTACGACACTAAATTCCCCAACTTACTCATATTTTTTCTGGTAAACTCCAAGGAGGTCTTATATTAATTTAATTTTTCAGTCTGATTGTACCTTTCCAACCCTGTCCTACACACGACTTATTGAATGAACAACTAATTACCATTGATGATGTAATAGTGGTTAACTATAAAGCCCAGGACTTAAAGTACTTACGACATTTTAAGTCGCCATTGGGGTATGTCATCTCAAGTTGCTATGGTAACTCGGTAGAGCAACTATACGAGTAGTGGAAGATTCGTGGTTCCAATCCCGACTATGGTGTTGCATTTTTTAACCCACTCTACTTTTCCAACCTTGTCCTTCCTAAACATGGCTTGTGTGAAAGAACAATTAATTAATTAATAGCATATGTATACTAATATTTTAATATCTGATGATGAATCGGATCTTGGTCTCCCGTGTGACAAGCGTGAGGACAAACCATTACAACACAC
Source organism: Deroplatys truncata (assembly GCA_030765065.1). Lineage (NCBI taxonomy): Eukaryota > Metazoa > Arthropoda > Insecta > Mantodea > Mantidae > Deroplatys > Deroplatys truncata. Next base: position 310,360,404 of record CM060975.1, on the reverse strand, counting down.
AACACCTGTTTGGAATAGGAGTCTAAAATCACTTTAACTGATTTTCAGCCACTACCTTGGATTCTGTTATGGTTGTTTACCTCTTTAATGATAATAAAGAATAAATAAAATTAAATAGGGGCGTATTTAGTTCGTCCTGCCGTTTGCAGTCATTACGTATGTATTTTATTGCAGCATTTCTTTATCTAGCAAGGTTTTCGAAGCCCTTAGCCTGGATTCGGAAATTTCAGGTGCAAACTCGGTTAGAAGACAGTACACCTTAAACTTTCTTTGATTTTGTAACGGTTTCAATCAAATTTGAAACGCGAAAAATTTTGTTGAAACTCTTGTGTATAAAAGTTGAGCTCTGTACATGCAGTGCCACCTATCTACCCTTAATAAAGAAAAGCTTTCGTTGCTAGTTATTTTCTCAGAAACGGTTCTAACGATGTCGATTAAACTATCATATATTTGAGGTGTTGACCTAAGGGAAATAAAATGCTTCTTTGGAATTTTCTGTAAATACTTAGGCTCACCATTCTGGTTGAATTTTGTAAAATTTTGCGTAACTAAAAACTAAAAGAGACCAAAGGTTACTTTAAGAAATATAAAATCTCATTAAAATATAAAATTTGAGACACACACATATAAAAATATTTTTTTCGCATTTTTAAGCCCAACATCTGGGGCCAAGGTCGTCCTCCGTGATGTAGTGGTTACCATGCTAGCCTCTAGTTCCCGAGGTCGCGGGTTCAAACCCGACGGAGGGCGATGGATTTTTTTCGGGCGTAAAAATCCTTAGCATGGCTTCCTTCGGAAGCGAAGTAAAGCCGGTGGTCCCGTGTCGTATATTTACGGCACATAAAAGAACCTCAAGCCTGATAACGATGCCTCAGCAAAATTACCGGTATTTCACGCCCAATATAGAATGGAACGCTAAGGAGTAGTTAAAGAACGTCGATAAATAAAACCAATTTAATTTTATCTGGCAGCAGGTAATTTGAAATTTAGCGGTTCGTTTTTTCTTCTTTTCCTTCATAAAAGCTCTTTGCTATGACTTTAAATTGATTCCTCCTTAAACATTTGTACCGTCACGAACGTTGTAATGTAACGTGTAAATAAGCACTTATTGCTTAATTCGATATCATTTCTGGGCAAAACTGTATCGCAAATAACGTAACATGGATAAAAGCACCTTGTCATGAATGCTGTAACATAAGGTATTATGTAATTCTCTAGTGGGTAGGAAAGTGGGGTGAGTGTACTGTTTTGTTTTCCCATTTCTATACAGTAATATTCTTCAGGATACCATCCCTCGATAGGACAGAATTCAGGTCATTTGCACTGCTATATAATTATGCTCATGCTATAAATAACTTATAAATGTATTTATAGCACACTTAATCATTGAGCGAAATGGCTCCGCGGTAACGTCTGAGGATCGCATTCGGGAGGCCCGGGGTATGAATCCCGTTGGACCGGCCACCCTGACCTTGAGTATTATCGTGGTTTTCCCAGGTCGGGTAGGCGAATGCTGGGGTGGTTCATCTTCTAACACAAATTGATTGGTGCATGGCAGCGGGACGGTGGAATTTGCGCTGTGTAAAGGATTTCTCCTTCCGGTCGGCTGGTGCACTTTCCTGAGATCCTCGCATTGATGACGGCGCAGGCAGGCTCGCGCCGGCGTTAAGATTGGTGTCAATCTGGAATCGTTAGGGAATCCGTCCTTGCTAGCGCGCATTGTCGACCTTCGGGTCTCCCCTTCGTCCCCTCCTCCCACTGGTCATGTAAGACACAATTGGACACTGAGATGGCCAAGTGCGGTACTGTCGACAGTGTTTTATTATTAATTTATGTTTCATTTAATTTAGTTTCTCGTTTAGACGAAAGAAGTTGTGTCTTATTTACTAAAGAGTCAACTATTTTAACGCGATAGTTCTATAAGACATTGTTGAAGCTGCCCAAGTAGGGTGTGCGAGGAATTTGTAAATGATTTCTCACAAGTTTATCGTAAATAACTCGTTCATAAATATTGCTGTTCCAAGTCGCGTACAGTACCTATAAAATCTGGAATGCAAAAAGTAGCCATGTATGACAGAAGCCTTATTTTTCACAAGCTGGCCTCTGAAAAATGACATTGTAAAGACCTCCAAGAGCGCAACAACACTTAGCGCTGTTCCATGGTCACCGCCCCTCCTCCTTACAAGACACGTCAGCTCCCCTAATTATTTTAGGGAATGACTGTGTCTCTGTGGGTCACAGATCTTCATTTTAGTTCGGTAGTAGTCATGAGACACTCTGTAATCGGAGGACACCCTCTGCCATGCAGCTCAGAACAAATAACATGGTAATGATTTTATATATAGGGAATAAATTTGCCTGTTTGTTTATTTGTCGATTCGCTATACGTACACATTTAGATGACTGAATCCAATGTATTTAAAATTTGTAACCTGAATAATATTTGGGGGGAGGTATTAATAAACTTTACGTAATTTAATTTCAGTTTCTAAATGACTAAAATACTAAAAACTATTTACAGGCCTGGTTTTAGAGCATGGCATATTTTAGAAAATAGTTATGAAGATGATTTGATTTTTATTACAAGAATGCGTAAACATAAGAGTAAAGGCGTCTACGTCCTATTCCAAGCAGCATGTATAATCATGGTAATACCAGACGAAAAATCTTCTATTACATTCACATGACTTTCTCTACCCTCTATCGTTTATTAGTGGGTATTTATTATTGTTACGAAAGCTATTTTTCTGCCTACTTCATTTTAATCGAGATAAACCTTTGTAGAAATAGCTAAATTACACATTTAGAGACACAAAGAGAACAGCTGGACGCTATACGCGAATCTTAAAAGTCCATGTTGTTTCCATGCAATCGCGAAAAACAATAGAAAGTCTACAAGGTATTGAACAAAGCGAACCATTAATAACGAATATCTCGGAAATGGCTTATGCCACAAAAAAAGGTTTTTTGAAATAAATTGTGTATTTTAAAGAGATGTGCAAGTTTTATGTAGTGCGTTTTCGTCTATCGCTCAACGCTTACCAATTATACAAGAGATTATATGAAATACGAATGAACACGACTCCACGTTTTAATTATGATGTAAACATCTTTAATACCTATATGGAATTTTAATCAAAATCGTTAGAGCTATGTTTGGCCATGCAACACCTGGAAGATGAGAGTCGTCCTCCGTGGTGTAGTGGTTTACCATGCTAGCCTATAGTTCCCGAGGTCGCGCGTTCAAACCCGGCGGAGGGCGATGGATTTTTTCGGGCGTAAAAATCCTTAGCATGGCTTCCTTCGGAAGGGAAGTAAAGCCGGTGGTCCCATGTCGTATATTTACGGCACGTAAAAGTACCTCAAGCCTGATAAAGAGGCCTCTGAGCAAAATTTCCGGTCTTTCACGCCCAATATAGAATGGGATGCTAAGGACCACAGCATTAAAGAGCGTCCATAAATATAACTCAGTTCAATTGGAAGATGAAAGAGCTAAGGAGGTCAGAAATACTGAGGATATTCTTTCTGTTTACGTGTTATCGATGCTTATCGATATTTGTAACGAAAATTTTTGCAAGTAATGAGTACTTCGAGGTTTCACTGATCTAAAAAGGTACTTTTAAAAAAGATTCTTGTGTGTGTGTGTGTGTGCGCGCGCGCGCGCGAACGCATAACTCAAAAAAGGAAAACTCAGACAAATACCACATTTTGTTTTTGAGTCAGAAACCATTTAAGCAAGCCAGGCGAAGATTTTCAAGAAAATTCCCCATCTCAAACTGCTGCTTGAATGGACAACTTTTCAGTATTTTTCATTTTTTCAAAAACGGCTCTATGGATATTTATTAACATATATATTTACATATTTATATATATATATATTTACATTAGAAATAAAATGTATAACTTGAATTTTCTTCATTCGGAATGAATCCTGTATGCTTTTGTATAACTTGCAAACCGTAAGTGATAGACAAAAACTGAGTACAGGAAAAGTGCAGTTCTAATTTAAACATACAAGTAACATCAAATAGCGTTTTTACTGCTCACCTATAGTAAAAAGGGGAAGTATGGCATTCCACCCAAAAACTCGACCAAGATTTCAGTAAAAATACACGTTTTGAGGTCTCCCGAATAAAAACAACCTTTTGGAAAAACGTCCATGGTGTATATCCGTGTGTTTGGGAACAGCATATCTCAAAAACTAAACGTCGGTTAAACATCAAACTTGATATTTAAGTTTAGTGCCATCCAAGGATGCGACACAAAGAATTCCAAGTACATCCAGCCCCATGTACCTTTTACATGGAAAAAAATTTCGTTATTTTTGATTTTCTCAAAAAGAGCTCTATCGATTTTGATTAAAATACCATCAGTTTAAGACATTTTCACGATAAACTATATATTTTAAATTTTCTGGGAATAGCTCGTGAAGTTGTCTTCATTCTGAATTTTTTTTAATAACTTGTAAATCGTAAGATATAGAAAAGAAAAATTTACTCACAAAATATGTAGATGCTGTTAAAGCATACAATTTGTCTTGTGTAACATTTTTTGTGGTGTCAACCATTTCCGAGGTACTTTTACTCTCTCTCTCTCTCTCTCTCTCTCTCTCTCTCTCTACCAGTATCTAGTAGGTAGAGAAAGTATTGCATGCCACACAAAATTTCGATACCGAGATTTCACCGGAAATGCGCGTTTAGAGGCCCCCTGAATACAAATGAAGCATTTTTTTAAAAACGTCCGCGCGCGCGCGTGTGTGTGTGTCTGTGAACAGCATAACTCAAAAACGAAAAGTCGGATAAATACCAAAATATCTACCGAAGATGCGACACGTAGATTTTCAAGAAAATCCCCACACCAAACTAACCTTTACACGGAAAATGTTTCTAAATTTTTTATGTTCTAAAAAAAAATGACTAGTGATTTTGTTTAAAATATCATAGGTATATGAAAGATATTTACGTGGCAAATAAAATTATTTTTTAAATTGTCTGGGAATAGCCTATGAAGTCCTCTTCATTCGGAAGGAATTTGTATAATCCTATATAAGTAGTACACGTTAAGCGATAGACGAAAACGTACTGCACAAAAATTGTAGATCTCTTTAAAACACACAGTTTATTTCAAATAAGTTTTTTTGTGGCATCAGCCATTTCCGAGATACCCGTTATTAAAAGTTCGAATTGTTCATTTCTTGGTCATTCTTATTTCTCGCGATGTCATGGAAACAGTGTGGAATTTTAAGGCCAGCATATAGCGTCCAGTTGTTAAACATTTGACTGTCGCTGTTCTCTTTGTATCTATAACGAAATGTGTAATGAAGCTATTTCTGCAAAAGGTTTATTTAGATTAAAATGCAGTAGATAGAAAAATAAGCTTTAGCAAGAATAGTTTGCATACACACTAACAAACAATAGAGTGTAGAGAAAGGCATGTGAATGTATCATATCAGATTTTTTTTAAATATTGGTTTAAATTGTCAAATACTTTATACTTTTTCAACTGCAAAATCGTTATTCTTTTTATTGTGTTGAAAGCCATCACATAGCGACCAGCTCTTAAAAGATTTAGACTATCGCTTATTCTCCCGTTCCTGTTGTACCTACAAGGGCATGTTATTATGCAATAAAACCACTTCTGTAAATGTTTATCTCGATTAGCAAGGACGAGATTGAAGGATAAGCTTGTTTAGTATATTTTGTTGAAGAATGGCTAGAGAAAGTCATGAGAATGCAACACATGGCGTTTTTCAAATGCCTATTTGTTGTTGCATTTTTCCCAGATTGAAGTGTCTTGGCATCTATTAAGCATCTTACACGATTAACTTCTCTTCTTCATGAGTCCATTGGTAATAGAAACTGACTTATCTCACCTCCGTGCTGTGGGGGTAACGTGCCTGCCTTCCATTCAATAGGACCCATGTTCGAATCTCGGTTAGGGTAGTTACCTTGGAGAAGGATTTTTTTTCGGAGTTTTCCCTTAACCCAAGAAGATGATTCTCGGGATCATTTGAGCATCATTTCAACCATTGTGTTCATTCATCGTCTGATATGGCATACACAGTTAAAGAACTTCCAGCACAGTCAAATCAGTTGAACGTTTCACAAATCTAATGTAAAATAATTATTTAGAATCTCGTAAAGCATTAACAGAGGAATGTATTTGTGTAACAAGCAGACTTAACCGGAAGCATTTGGTAAGTAAGTAAGTTTATTACTGTCAGTAGGTTCATACAGAACATCTGACATTGTCATGAGCTAATTACAGTATTTACAATGATCAACATTACAATATTTACAATGATTAAGGAGTAGATAGATTTACAGTTCATCAATATTATACAAACATTTGTGAATGAGAAACTTCTTTAGATTTCTTTTAAAACAATTCTTTTTACAGGACTTAATTTATAAAGGAAGCTTATTATAAAGTATACCTACGAGGGGCACTATTTATATTTTGAGCCTAATAATTAAAACAAATTAATTTCTGATTCAAAACTGCTTTATTGTTTTTCAAAATATTCTCCTTTATGGTCAATACAGTTTTGCATCCGTTTGAACCATTTGTCAAAGCATTTATTCCAGTCTTCTTGAGACACCTCCAAAACATGGTTTTTGAAGGCATAAACGGCTTCTTCTGCCAAAGAAAATGTTGTCCACGCAATTTACTCTTAATGTTCGGGAACAAAAAGAAGTCATTAGGGTGCCAAATCAGGACTGTATGGCGGATAACCCATCAATTCGATTTTTGAGCCTTCAAATACTCTGTTGTTAGACGAGATGTGTGTGCGCTCGCATTGTCTTGATGAACGATCTTACGGTTCTTGTTGGTTTTCCTTACTTCACCGAAGACTTCCGGCAAACAAATGGTTGTGTACCATTCGGCATTGACCATTTTACGTTCCTCTAAAGGCACGGTTGCCACATGGCCAGTTTTGCTGAAAAAGCAGCCGACCGTTTCCTTCGAAGTGCTTCGAGTGCGAACAACTTTTGTTGGATTTGCTTCATCTTGAAACACCCTTACAGTCCACTGCTGTTTACGTTCCGGCTCAACGCATAGATCCATGGTTCGTCATCTGTTACAATCTTATATACGTCTTTTGAGGCACCGCCATTGTATTTCTTGAGCATTTTTGTACACCAATCGACACGAGCATCTTTTTGAGATTGCGTCAAATTATGTGGGATCCAACGAGAGCAAACCTTTACCACGGCTAAATAATCATGCAATATTTTATATATGCTGGTGGAACTATAGCCTAGGGTTGCCACAATCTCACAATACGTTGCATGATGATCTTTCATAATTAGATTTTGCACAACATCAATGTTTTCTGGCACAACAACTGATTTTGGACGACCTTCACGAACTTCATCATTGAGCGAACGGCGGCCACGATTAAATTCGTTATACTAGCGTTTCACAGTGGCAAAGGACGGAGCTTCGTCGTCAAATGTGGAAGTTAGTTGATCGATGCACTTCGAAAGCCGTAATAAATCATTGCACGAACATTTTCACGGGTTAATTCCATGTTTTTGTTGACACACAATTTTCAAGTTAGTGTAAACAAAACAAACGACGCTCTATTGACAAAATGTTTGAAGTATATTATGGTAAAAAATGTAAAACTTTCCATTGGAAACGTCAAATGGCACCTACAACATTCAGGGTTGCCAAGGCTCAAAATATAAATAGTGCCCCTCTTACCTACAATATGAGAATCAGTATTGACTTTCTTTTTATTCACAGCTAGCTCTATGAAAATCCATACTATGTCTGGTGTTATGCTGATGTACATCACAATTTTTAGTAGAGCTATTTACAGTTAAGAGTGTTGTTTGATAAGCATATAATGAAACAAGAGTTAGAATATTTTCCTTAATAAATACATTTCTACATGTTTCTAATCTTTTAATATTGAACATAATTCTTATACATTCTTTTCTGTAATATAAATATTCTATTCATATGTACCTGTGCAGCTCCACCCCAAACTTCCAAGCAGTAGCTGAGTTGTGGAAAAATAAGGCCATCATACATAATTTTCATGGTGTGAACATTCACATACCTTCTCATAAATATATATAATAACTTTATTACAAACATTATTACCTAACTTGTTCTGACCAGGATAGCCTATTGTCAATTTTCAAACCTAACAAGGGATAGGATATGGTCAGAGTAAGTCTATCTCCGGGAAATTCTTTTACTTCATCTCTGCCACCTAAACTAAATATCATGACCTTGGATTTTTCTTCATTTACTTTTAGTTTATTAGTTTCAAAATAGCGTATTAATGAATGGGTACTATATTTTATGGTATTAGCCAAAGAATTTAAGTTTTCATTCCAACAGAGTGCATAGCTGATTGTAGTGAAATTATGACCAACCGAAGTGTCAGCTTAACTGAAGGAATCTGCGAAAGAAATGTTACATTTTAGTTTGTGTGGTATGAACCCAGGCTTTCCTGGGAGGATATAATATGAACTGACAAAGGCACAACGAGCGCGGAAGGTTCGCTGCTCCAAGTGACTAAATTTAGTTCGTTGCCCCCCACCACTAGCGGCCTTGCTGCATCAGCCAAACGTTTCTAGGGATAAACCCAACATCGTAAGCTCTTAAAAGTTTGCATATATACTCGCAGACCTTGCTATCGCATCAGTGGATTTCCATCACAAGAATAGAACGCATCTGTGATTTAAACAAGATCATCATAAATGTACACTAACGTTAGATTTCAGACGCCTTAGATATTTGCTGGAAGCACTAAAAAACCTTTTATGTCTTACATTCATATGAGTTTCTCCACCCACTACCGTTTATTTTTATATAGCTTCTACAGACTAAAGCTTATTACTCTCGCTAGCATGTACATAACAGAGAATGAATTGCATCCCACTCACGATACCGAGATTTCACCGAAAATACATATTTTGAGGTCCCTTGAATCCAAAAAATAAATTTTAGAAAAAGGTTCGTGTGAATGTGTGTGTATGTGTGTATGTGTGTGAACAGCATAACTCAAAAACGAAAAGTCGGTTGAGTGCCAAGCTTAGTATTTAGGTTCAGTACCTTCCAAAGATGCGACACGAAGATTATCAAGAAACTCCCCCCCCGCAAACTACCCTTTACGTGGAAAATGCTTATAAATTTATTTTCCAAAAATTGCCTCTAACCAAGTCCTCTTCATTTGGAAGAAATTTTGTATAATCTTGTATAACTGGTAAACGTTAAGCGGTAGACGAAAACAATTTCTGTTGCGATACATTCTCTACCCTCTATCTTTATTAGTGGGTATAAAACTATTCTTACTAAAGCCAATTTTTCTACCTACTACGTTTCAATCCAAATAAACCGTTGTAAAAATAGCTACATTACACATTCCGTTATAGATACAAAGAGAACAGCGATAGTCAAATGTTTAACAACTGGACGCTATATGCTGGCCTAAAATGCCATACTCTTTCCATGCAATTGCGAGAAACAACTGAAAATCGATGAGACTTTCAAGGAATGGCAAGTATTCAAAAATTCGAACCTTTAATAACGGGTATCTCAGAAACCGCTTACATCACAACAAAAAAAAATCTGATGTGTTACACTCACATGACTTTCTCTACTCTTTACAGACTATTTTTACAAACGCTTATTCTCCATCTATTTCATATTAATCGAGATAAACATTTGCAGAAACGATCCTTTGACATGCAAAGAGATATACATTTTACACATAGCGACCGGTTCTAAAAATATTAAACCATCGCGTAAGCGTAATATGTTCCCCTTGTTTTGTATTTGCAAGGGCAATATAAGCACATAAATATCTCTTAATAGCTGGTTGCTAGGTGCAGCACCATTCCCTTTCCCACAGATTAATACTCTTTGCATATCCAAGACAAAAAAATGAATAACGAATTCCCATTTAGAAAATAAGTATTGAAAAATTTAAGGGAATAACAAGCAATATCTTGGAAATGGTACACTCAACAAAAAAAATGTATATGACATAAATTGTGTATTTTAACGCGATCTACATTTTTTGTGTAGTAAAATTTTGTCTATCTCTTATGGTTTCCAAGTTATGCAAAAGTCGTTCACAATGAAGAATACTTTTGGAGACATTCCCAGAAAATTCGAGATATACATTTTATTTGTCATAAAATATCTTAAACATACGATATTTTAATCAAAATCGTTAGAGCCATTTTTGAGAAAATTAAAATTATCGAAAACTCTTCCATGTAAAGAGTAATCTGGGGTGGGGGATTTTCTTGAAAACCTTCGTGTCTCATCCTTGGAAGATACTGAACCTAAATACCAAGTTTGGTGTTTATCCGACTGTTCGTGTCTGAGTTATGCTGTTCACAGACACACACACAGACACACACACGGACATGTTTCCAAAAATGTTTTTTTTGGACTCAGGGGGTCTCAAAACATGTATTTCCGTTGAAATCTCGGTATGGAATTTTTGGGTGGAATACAATACTTCCCTTACTTACTATACGTAGTAGAGAAAGGCAAAACTGATTTTAAATTAAATTATGTGTTTCAAAGAGATCTACTTTTGTTTTTATTTTTTGGTGTGTGTGTGTGTGTGTGTGTGTGTGTGTGTGTGTGTGTGTGTGTGTGTGTGTGTGTGTGTAGTACGTTTTCGTCTATCGCTTAACGTTACCAGTTATACAAGATTATATAAAATTTCCCTCCGAATGAAGAGGACTTCATAGGCTATTCCCCGAAAATTCAAGATATAGGTACATTTTATTTTTCATGTAAATATCTTTAATATATGATATACTAATCAAAATCATTAGAGCCATTTTTTTAGAAATCAACAATTTCGAAAAATGTTCAATTAAAGGGTAGTTTGGTGTGGGGGATTTTGTTGAAAATCTTCGTGTCGTATCTTTGGAAGGTATTGACGCTAAATGCCGGTATTTATCCGACTTTTCGTTTTTGAGATATGCTGTTCACAGACACACAGATTGACACACACACGGACATGTTACCAAAAATGCTTTATTTGGATTCAGGACGCCCCAACACATGTATTTGTAGTGAAATCTCGATGTTGAATTTTCGGGTGGAATGCAATACATTCCTAAAATAATTTGTATACCCACTAATAAACGACAGAAGGTAGAGAAAGTTATGGTAATGTAACGCATACGTTTTTTTCCCTATCTACTTCACGTTGACATTTACACATTTCGTTGCATGTACTAGGGGGATAGAGGAAACCGAATGGATATTCAGATGTTTCAAAGCTGTCGGTATACGTTGGACTTGAAATTCTACCGTATTTCTATGACTTACGAGAAACATCTGAATGGCGACAACATTAAAATGACAAAAGTACAGAAAAATTCTCATCAAATATAATGCATATCTTGGAAATGGATGATGCCAAAGAACAAGTTATTTGAAATAAATTGTGTGCTTTAAAGAGGTCTGCATTTTTCATGTAGTACGTTCTTATCTATTTCTTATAGTTTATACAAAATTATACAATTTTCCTTCCGAATAAAGAGGACTTAACAGGCTATTCCCAGAAAATTCAAGATATACATTTTATTTATCATGTAAATTATTTAAACATATGGTATTTTAATAAAAATCGTTAGAGCCATTTTTGAGAAAATAAAACATATTGAAAATTTCTGCCATGGTAAGGGTAGTTTGGAGTGGGGGTGTTCTTGAAAATATTCGTGTTGGATCTCTGGAAGATATTGATCTTAAATATCAAGTTTGGTACTTATCCAAGTTTTAGTTTTTTGATTATGCTGCTCACAGACACAGACACACACACACACACACCGGGACCTTTTTCTTTAAACTTTTTTGGGGATTCAGAGGCTCTTAAAATGTGTATTTCTAGTGAAATCTTAACATCGAATTTTTGGATGGAATAGAATACTTCCTATGCTTACTGTATACAGTAGAGAAAGTAAAAATGTGACGAGTCGCACTCACACGAATTCATATAATCCCTTATAACGGCTCTTCAGATTTATTCGGCCTTTACCGCCAGTCGGTTTAAACGAATGACGTCATTATTAATTCAGCGAGCCCCTTGTCTCAAAGGAGAGGTGTGGATTTGAACCTCGGACTGCAGGCATTTCTGACTTCGTAAACAGGTTGGTGTACTGCGGCGGTGCAGAGCTGTTTTTCACTAGAATATTTTTGCGTTCTTTGCACGCGAGATGGAAGTGATCACTGATCACACAATTTGCATGGCTGAGTGCTACTTCCGAACTGGAAGGATACGAGGGGGAGTATATGGTTACGGTATTGGCTGCTGTGTCAATGATTTTCCCCGTTCTTAACCAGAATTTCAAGTCCCGAGACAAAACATGATAAAAAGCAAAACAAAAAACAACAAAAAAGTTGTGTTTCATTTAGCAAAAAAAGAAAAAAACTAAAATATATAAGCATATTTAAAAACCTGATATGATACATTTACATGACTTTCTCTACCCTCTATGGTTTATTAGTGAGTATACAAACTATTCTTACTAAATTTTATTACTTTCTCTACTACGTAGAGTAAGTATTGTATTCCACCCAAAAATTCGATACCGAGATTTCACCGGAAATATATGTTTTGAGACCCCCTGAATCCAAAAAAAGCGTTTCTGGAAACATGTCCGTGTGTGTGTGTGTGTGTGTGTGTGTGTGTGTGAACAGCATAACTCAGAAACGAACAGTCGGATAAACACCAAACTTGGTATTTAGGTTCAGTATCTTTTGAAGATTCGACACGAAGGTTTTCAAAAAAAATCCCCCCACCCCAGATTACCCTTTACATGGAACATTTTTCGAAAATTTTAATTTTCTCAAAAATGGCTCTAACGATTTTGATTAAAATATCATATGTTTAAGATATTTTCATGGCAAATAAAATGTATATCTTGAATTTTCTGGAAATGTCACCAAAAGTATTCTTCATTGTGAACGACTTTTGCATAACTGGTAAGCCATAAGAGATAGATAAAATTTTACTACATAAAAAAAATGTAGATCGCGTTAAAATACGCAATTTATGTTTTTTGTTGTTGAGTGAACCATTTTCGAGATATTGCTTGTTATTCCCTTAAATTTTTCAATACTTATTTTCCCAAATGGGAATTCGTTATCCATTTTTTTTTTGTCTTGGATATGCAAAGAGTATTAATCTGTGGCAATGAGAATGGTGCTGCACATAGCAACCAGCTATTAAGAGATATGTCTGTGCTTATATTGCCCTTGCAAATACAAAACAAGGGGAACATAGTAGGCCTTAAGCGATAGTCAAATATTTTTAGAACTGGTCGCTATGTGTAAAATGTAATTCTCTTTGCATGTCAAAAGATCGTTTCTGCAAATGTTTATCTCGATTAATATGACATAGATGGAGAATAAGTGTTTGTAAAAATAGTTTGTACAAGAGTAGAGAAAGTCATGTGAGTGTAACACATCAGATTTTTTCTGTCTACTTCATTTTAATCCAAATAAGCCTTTGGAGAAACAGTTGCATTACACATTTCGTTATACATAGAAAGGGAACAACGATAGTCAAGTGTTTTAGAACTGGATGCTATACGCTCTCCTTAAAATTCTATACTGTTTCTATGCATTCGCGAGAAACAACTGAATGTTGATAGAACTTTTAAGAGAATGAAAACAACTGGAACCTTTAATGGCTTATGCCACAAAAAGAAATATTTGTAATAAATTGTGTGTTTTAAAGAGATCTAAATTGTTTGTATATTACGTTTTTGTTTATCGTTTAACGTTTACCAGTTATACAAGATTATACAAAACTCCTTCTGAATAAAGAGGACTTCACAGGACCTTCCCAGTATAAATTCAAGACATACGTTTTATTTGTAATGTAAATATCTTATATATGGTATTTTAATTAAAATCGTTAAAGTTATTTTTTAGAGAATCAAAAATTTCAAAAAAATGTTCTAAGTAAGGGGTAGTCTGGGGAGGGAAAACCTTCGTGCGCATCTTTAGAAGGTACTGAACCTAAATACCATGTTTGTTATTTATTCGACTTTTCGTTTTTTAGTTATGCTGTTCACAGGCACACACGACACAGAAACATACACACACAGTCATTTTTCTGAAAATGCTTTATTTGGATTCGGGGGCCTGAAAGTGTGTATTTCCGGTGAAATCTCGATATCTAATTTTTGGGTGGAATACAACACTTCCCATATTTACTATACCTAGTAGAGAAAGTAATAAAGAATGCTGAGCCATTAAAGCGAGACGCTCTACGCGACAAAAAAAACCGTCAATTATTTCAAATAACCACCAGTATACATGCTGAGATTGCGAATTTACGAGACGCAAGCGAAAGAAGTTCTAAATGTAAATACTGGAAAGGTGCGATACAAGTCCCATTTCACTAAGGTGACCTTGTGATAGTTGACATCCACCCCTTCCACCCATATTTCGCTACTCCTCTGCATGAGACACTCAACTGGTGATAAACTCGTTTCAAAGTATTGACGTCATGCGCAGACAATCGATGTTGGCAACGGATGAATAAATCTGAAGACCAGTATATTATAGTGTTCACATAAAAAGTTATTCTTACCGCGCAAGATGGCTCAGCGGTAACGTGGAAGCTCGCATTCGAGAGGTCCTGGGCTCAACTCCTGGGGGCGGCTACTGTGACCATGAGTTTTTACTGGTTGGCTAGGCGAATGCTGGGATGGTTTCTCTTCTACCACAAGTTTCCTTTCCCTCATTTTACTTCCTCTTTCATGTTTCAGGAAGGCTTAAGGGCTGTGCAGTATCGAACAGATGGTGCAGGTGCTGCTAGTTGGAAAGTTTTTCTCGGCCGTACCAGATAGCAGCTTTCTCTGAGCCGCTCGCCGCTGTGATCGGGTCATCAAGCTTGGAATCATTAGGGACCTCTGCGCGTCTCTGTCGACCGGCCTGCTTGCGGCTCCTTCGCATCATCCGTTCCTCCTGAGGGGAGGGCTAAACACTAAAGATTCGCAATAGATTGAGCTGGAGAGTGTCCCCTCCGTACCGTCCTCATTTATGGTCCTAGTCAAAGGTTATTCATCTATACACGTTACTCACGATTCATTTTTCATAAGAAACAACCCCAACTTAAACAATATATGCTTGGTCAGATGTACAATACTGAAAACAAAACACAACTGTTCGCATACCAAATTCATAAGTCAGTTTGGTTACTAATGAACCCACGAGCACAAAACGAAGAATCGCGTAAGATGATTTATAGATGCCGAAGCTCAACCTGGAAAAGCCAAAGATTTAACGACGTACACTACGTGATCAAAAGTATCCGGACACCTGGCTGAAAATGACGTACAAGTTCGTGGCGCCCTCCATCGATAATGCTGGAAGTCAATATGGTGTTGGCCCACCATTAGCCTTGATGACAGCGTTCACTCTCGCAGGCATACTTTCAATCAGATGCTGGAAGGTTTCCTGGGGAATGGCAGCCCATTCTTCACGGAGTGCGGAACTGAGGAGAGGTATCGATGTAGGTCGGTGAAGCCTGGCACGAAGTCGGCGTTCCAAAACATCCCAAAGGTGTTCTATAGGATTCAAGTCAAGACTCTGTGCAGGCCAGTCCATTACAGGGATGTTATTGTCATGTAACCACTCCGCCACAGCCCGTGCAGTATGCACAGGTGCTCAATCGTGTTGAAAGATGCAATCGCCATCCCCCAATTGCTCTTCAACAGTGGGAAGCAAGAAGGTGCTTAAAATATCAATGTAGGTCTGCGCTGTGATCGTGCCACGCAAAACAACAAGGGGTGCAAGCCCCCTCCAGGAAAACACGACCACACCATAGCACCACCACCTCCGAATTCCACTGTTGGCACTACACACGCTGGCAAATGACGTTCACCGGGCATTCGCCATACCCACACCCTGCCATCGGATCGCCACGTTGTTGGCGTGATTCGTCACTCCACACAACGTTTTGCCACTGTTCAATCGTGTAATGTTGACGTTCCTTACACCAAGTGAGGCGTCGTATGTGGCTTAAGAGCAGCCGCTCGATCATGGAATCCAAGGTGTCTCACCTCACGCCTGTCATAGTACTTGGAGTGGATCCTGATGCAGTTTGGAATTCCTGTGTGATGGTCTTGATAGATGTCTGCCTATTACACTTTACGACCCTCTTCAAATGTCGGCGGTCTCTGTCAGTCAACAGACGAGGTTGGCCTGTACGCTTTTGAGCTGCACATGTCCCTTCACGTTTCCACTTCACTATCACATCAGAAACAGTGGACCTAGGGATGTTTAGGAGTGTGGAAATCTCGCGTACAGACTTCTGATACAAGTGTCACCCAATCACCTGACCACGTTCGAAGTCCGTGAGTTCCACGGAGCGTCCAATTCTGTTGTTTCACGATGTCTAATGACTACTGAGGTCGCGAATAATGAGTACCAGGCAGTAGGTGGCAGCACAACGCACCTAAGATGAAAAACGTATGTTTGTGGGGTGTCCGGATACTTTTGATCACATAGTGTATATTTACGCTGAGGCCAAGTGGTTAGACCGCTCGCCTCCCACCAAGGCGGCCCGGGTTCAATACCAGGGGTCGCATGTGGGATTTGTGGTGGACCAAGCGGCGTCTGGGCGGGTTTTCTCCGAGTTCTCCGGTTTCCCCCGCCACTCATTCCACCAATTGTTCCATCATCTTCTTTTTCTTCCTCACTCTCATACCTGACTATGCGCCGATCCGCCGTTCCGGGTTCTCCATTCTCTGATTCAATGTTCGTCTGCTTCTCTACAGGCCTCTGACCCTAAGCACGGGTGAAAGTCCTAGGGGGTGTAAGCTCTACACACGGGGAGGATGCCGTCCTCCTTGATGTAGTGGTTACCATGCTAGCCTCTACTTCCCGAGGCTGCGGGTTCAAACCCGGCGGAGGGCGATGGATTTTTTTCGGGCGTAAGAATCCTTAGCATTGCTACCTTCGGAAGGGAAGTAAAACCGGTGGTCCCGTGTCGTAGATTTACGGCACGTAAAAGAACATCAAGCTTGATAAAGAGGTGTCTGAGCAAAATTACCGGTCTTTCACGCCCAATATAGAATGGGACGCTAAGGACCACAGTAGTTAAAGAGCATCCATAAATAAAACTCAATTTCATTTCACGGGGAGGAATAAGCCGACTAGTAAGTATATTTACGTTGAAAACGTTATTTGACAAAAACTATGTACTTCAACGAGCTCTAAATTTTTCGAGCAGTAAGTTTTCCTCTATCTCTTACTAGTACGAGTACAAAATCATTCAGAGTTTTATTATTTAAGAAAATATTTTAAACCAATGATTTCTTAATAAAACCGTTAGTCATTCTTTTTAAATAAAATGAAAAATAACGAAACCTTTTCTATGTAAACGACAGTTTGGGACGATGGAAACTCCTCGAAAACCTTCGCCTGGCATGCTTAAACAATGTCTGACATAAACATAAAATGTTATAATTATCATCTGACTTTTTGTTTTTGACTTAAGCCGTACACAAAGACATAGACAGAAATACGCGTGCCTGGACCTTTTTCTTAAAAAAAAAAAACTCTTTGTTTTTATTCAGTGAACCTCAAAGCATGTATTTCCGATGAAACTGGTATAGAATACAATATTTTCTCTACCTACAAAAAGTGGTAGAGAGCAAAAACACACAATAAATGTTTAAGAGGCTCCAGGTATAAACCAACTTCAATCAAATTTGAAAATCGTCAGTAAATATTCTTTAATCTCTTATACATAAACTTTCAACTATGCCTGAAGTTGTAAATCTTAGCATATAACTTAATTTTACGCTGACTTAAACAGAACTTTAAATGAGTTCTCCAAATTCTTATCCTGAAGTTCAAAATTTCACTGCTATGGACGAGTTTTGCAGCTGAATCAACCTTCCGATACGAACAATGTGCAAAAGCGATTATCCGATACAAATTAACCCTATAACCAGAAGCCCGGAAATTAGAAGTACCTTTATCCCAAAGCACTTGAAATCGGTTTGAAGATTACCAGCATACATGAATCAGACGAGAGAATTTCGTGTATCTCGGGGGTAGAGCATGGAAAGCCGAGGAATCTCTGGTTTGAGTGCGGTCTTTGCACTGATTTTTTTTTAAAACCTGATGCAATGCTCTAACGTTATGTACAGGCATAGGAACTCTAAAGCATGTCTTCAAGTTATCTGCACTCAAACCATTATCATTACAAAGACTGCAAAACATCAAAGGCCTAGTGACGGCAGAAAAAATCCGGTCCGAGCACTGTCTGCTAAAAGACTGTACGAGGTGTGGGGGTGGTTTGTTACCTTCCTGTAGTCCAGCGACAGTTCAACCTTATTTCCTTCCGTCTTGGCTTTAACGCTTGGAAATTCCTATGCCTGCTCATGCATAACATTCCAGTTTCGTGTGTGCGGTGGTTATAATCAATCGATCAATCGAATCTGTCACCCTAAACTGGAACATACGGAGGCCTCCAGCCTATAGATTTCCTATAAGGAATCAGCTTTCTAGTAGCGTCATTATACGCTGCTAGAGCCGCAGTGATCGCTTAACGCCTGCATGATGGCGCTAAGGAGAAACAAGCACTTTTAGGGTGTGAAAACAGCCGACAAGTTTACTAAAGCACTTTTTCTCTCTTTGTGTGTGTGTGTGTGTGTGTGTGTGTGTGTGTGTGAGAGAGAGAGAGAGAGAGAGAGAGAGAGAGACTAACATCAGCAGTGGCAGCTGCTTTATAAGAGCACGTAAACACCCCAACTATTGACACCTTGTGGATTTATTGGTTACATTTTATTTTAATGCTGTTAAACGTAACTTATGTGCGAACATTTAAAATCTACGGCGTTTACATCTGCCGCACTACTCCTCTAAAGTCGACGAAATCTGACGACAGGGTCGCAGCACATCTTGACTTTGCATGTTAGCTTTTACGATACGCGACGTAATGGTATGAAGTGATTACTTTATGGGTCAAATTGTGGCATTCGAGAGATAATATGCGCACATGCGGATCGTGCACATTTGTAGGCGTGGACGAAGCTTCTCCCGCGCTGTGCTTCCGCACTATCACTACAAGTTTACATTAATGCCACTTGCCATTACAATAATACAATATCTGCACGAGCACGGAAACTTCTCCCGCTTATTCCAATAATATGGGATATTATTTTGGGGAAACTCATTAGAAAGTAAACGAATATTCCTCATGCAAAAGAATGTTATAAGAATCATTTCCAGCACCCATAGCAGACACTCTTGCAAACATCTTTTTAGAATAATGAAGAATTAACCCTACCTTACATGTACATATTTTCAATCTTAAAATTCTTTGTATGCAATCGAACCACATTTATAACAAACATGGAAATTCATGAGATAAACACTAGACAAAAGGGTAACATCCATCATCCCAGTGCAAAGCTTTCTTGCTTCCAGAAAGGTGTATATTATGAGACCATAAAAATATTTAATGCTCTCCCTAATGATCTTAAGGGAAAAGTTGACAATTTCAATGTCTTTAAAGCTGATGTTAAAGAGTACCTATGCTCAAAAGCTTATTATTCTGTACAATATTATCTGAATGACAAATTATCCTGATGATAATGTATATATAGCTCCGTAAGTAGTATTAGTAAATATTAATGACAATTACCAATTACATTTGATGCTAGCTAATTAATCAAGCTATTTAAATGTATGTATATTAAGAAGTGACAATAAATGCTGTGCATTACAAATCAAATAGAACAAAATGATGAGACGAACAAACGGTACAAGCCTAGTGAAAGTTAAAATAACTGTTCTTGTCTATAAATATAATGTAAGCCTTATAACGGTAGGGAGGTATTCGATTTTGCACAAAATTATACCTGCTTTGTTTAATTTTGTATATAATATGTACTTTCCTTAAAATCTGTACTTAATTATGTACACAACAATAAACATAAAGTCGCGGGTTCAAACCCAGCCACGTTTGGTGATTTTTAAATGCGCTTAAAAGCGACAGCCCCATGTTAATAGATTTACTAGCATGTAAAAGAACTCCTGCGTGACGAAATTCCGGCACATCGGCGGCGCTGATATGTTCCTGGCAATTGGCAGCGTTGTTAACAAACAAAATATTTTTTTCACCAAAAAAAACCCTTTCTTGCTTCAGAGAACTTATGCATTATTATTATTATTATTATTATTATTATTATTATTATTATTATTATTATTATTATTATTATTATTATTATTATTATTATTATTATTACCATAACTATTATACGGCAGATGCTATTACATATTTTCAGGGCTATTTGACTTCAAAATTTGGTGAACACCCAAAATATATACTCACGAGCTGCTACTGAACATCACACAGGGCCAATGGCTTGAACCCACGACTTCAGGAACTACATCCCAGCGCAGTGGTTGATATAAAATCGATAAATGTTTAGGCGGCTGTATATATAAACTATCTTTAATTTTGTTCCAATTTCACAAATGTGTTGACAACTTTCTACAATGCTTTTTCTCGTATATACAGTCTCTCAATAAGAGTGACATACTTTTGAAGCGAAAAACTTGTGTAAACGAAAGATGTCTATTCATTTTATTACTATTTTGAAGTACATTTAGTGACATTATGTGTGGAAGAGAACATCAGTTAAATGGCCGCAGCTTCGTTGAGTTGCTTGTATGCGGTTCTTCCAAATTTCAATTACAGACAAACATAAACCAGGGACAATTTCACGAGTAACTCTTGTGATGTTGTTCCTTAGGTCATTAACTGTTTCTGACATGTTAACATAAACCCGTGATTTAACATAACTCCATAGGAAATAAAGCAACGGCGTTAAATCACATGATCTCGGAGGCCAGTTAACATCACCACCAGGCGAAATGATGAAGACTCTGAACTTGTCATTCGAAAGGTTGATTATTTCATGAGCAGTAGGACATGTGGCGTCATGTTTCTGAAACCAGACGTTTCTGAGATCCATACCTTCCAGTTAAGGCCATAAATAATATCTTCTCATAATCCCCTCCCCTATATTTCAATATTCACAGTCAAACCCTCTCCTTGTTCATCTTGAAAAAAATTAAGAGGCCGATCATTCCACCATACCAAAGTCCACACCAGGTTGTAACCTTTCGGGGATGAAATGCTCGTTCTTGAATCTCCATTTTCATTGTTCCAATAGCGGCAATTTTGTTTGTTGGCGAAACCATTCTTCAAGAATGGGCCTCGTCGCTAAAGATGATTTTTCGGCTGAAAGCAGCGTCAACTTCCAGTTGCAATCTATGGTCATTTGGCTTCAGTTGCTGAGTTAACACAATTCTGTGGGGATGAAACTGTGGGTACATATGCAACATCCGCCAAAGTTGTGGTCGATGAAATTCTTATACTCGCTTGCAAATTGATTTTCGTGGATTCTTGCGCATACTTTCAAGAACAGCGACTATGTTTTCATTGGAGCGTTTAAGTCGTTGACGTACAGCCTTTTCTTACTTTCTCTACTACGTAGAGTAACTAAGGGAAGTATTGTATTCCCCCAATAATTTGATACCAAGATTTCACAGGAAATACATGTTTTGAGGTGCTCTGAATGCATATAAAGCATTTTTGGAAACATGTCCATGTGTGTCTGTGAACAGTATAACTCAGAAACGAACAGTCGGATAAACACCAAACTTGATATTTAGGTTCAGTATCTTCCAGAGATGCGACGCAAAGGTTTTCAAGAAAATCCCCCCACCCCAGATTACCCTTTACATGGAACATTTTTCGAAAATTTTAATTTTCTTAAAAATGGCTCTAAGGATTTTGAATAAAATACCATAAGTTTAAGCCATTTTTATGGCAAATGAATTGCATATCTCGAATTTCCTGGGAATCTCTCCAAAAGTATTCTTCGTTGTGAACGACTTTTGCATAACTGGTAAACCATAAGAGATAGACAAAAGTTTACTACACAAAAAAATGTAAATCGAGTTAAAATACACAATTTGTGTCATATACATTTTTTCTTGAGTGAACCATTTTCGAGATATTGCTTGTTATTCCTTTAAATTTTCCAATACTTATATTCATTTTTTTGTCCTGGTAATGCCAAGAGAATGGAATGCTCCACATAGCAACCAGCTCTTAAAATATTTGACAATCGTTTAAAGCCTACCAATTCCCCTTGCATCTACGAGAAAATTAGCAATAAGATTAACATCTCGATATCTCGATTAACATGAAGCATATGGAGAATAAGCGTTTGTAAAAATAGTTTGTACAAGAGTAGAGAAAGTCATGTGAGTGTATCAGATATATATATATATATTATCTGATACAGGACCAGTTGCCTCCAATTTTTCCATCACACGTTGAATTGTTCTTTCGGAGGGACGATTATGGACACCAAACAGTGGACGTATTGCACGGGATGTTTGGCGAATGGATGGCCCATTTTGATAATGATTTTTCATGATTTCTAGACGTTCTGGAATTGTGAAACGTTCTATTATTATTTGTCAATAACAACTATTACCAAGTAAAAAGGTGACTTGTATAACTTCATAAACACAGCAGTTGCTATATGTTAAAAGTATGACCCTTATCGAAATACCTCATACATACGATTTCAACTCTTGGGGCGGGGTGCACCATCCTAGAGTAAGCTCTACTTTCGTAGTAAACTACTATTTAAGTCAACGCTCGGCGACTTCCATACACGAGCAGCTACTTCCGAAGCATTTTGCTCCTTTCAGATTAAATTACCGCAGAAGTAAATGTCGTAGAACACCGTCATGTAGTATGTTACTACAGAATTAAATAGAGCACAAATATAGGTTAGAATTTACTCTTGCGACCTGGATGGAGTAACTAACCTTTCGATTGAACTAGAATACCGTATGGTTTTGGTGGAAGATATTTTGACATGTTCATGTATTACTTAGGTTACGTTGATGATCTCTACGAAGAAAACGGGAATGCTATAGTGGTATGTGAGAACCATATGATACTTAGAGAGACAGAGAGAGAGAGAGAGAGAGAGAGAGAGAGAGAGAGAGAGACTGTATGTGTTCAAAGAACGTTTCGGTATTAAGAAAGAATCTTTTACATGTATTTTTGACCTGCTCGGAGAGCATTTAGAACAAAACTTAGACAGGAATTCAGCTCTATAACCCAAACTACAATTATTGTTATGTGTCCTATAAGTGTTTCTTACCGGTACATTTCAGACACTTATGCTGGCACTACGATGAATTTAACGTAACGCGACAGTTTAACACTGTATTGAATGATATTTAGGATTGACTGGACGGGACGTTAACTTAACACTGGCAATGTCAAACTTTTCCTTCCCGTTACGTCAAGTTTGATGTCACATGCAATTAGAACCAATCGGCATGAAGCACCAGCGAAGTAATAAAAGAGCTATCAATCGAATCATTCCTATTATATTAAATGAATGCCAATTAGACCTTTATTTTACATTGCAACATTTCTTAACTTCATGTCAGGTTAAGTAAAGTTCATGGTAATCCCGGCATTACAGGCGGTCTTATAAACATTCACCATGCGCCTGCTGGTCATGTGTTTCACCGCGTTGTTAGAGCACTTTTGAGGTTAAGATCAAGATACATATCTACGCATATAAATATACATGAATATTCAGAAAATAAAAGGCAACTCTTCTTCACTTTTGCAGATTTCCCACACGTGTTACTATTTTATGCCCATCTGTGAATATGGTGAACATTTCCGAAATCGGAAGGCGTATTTCTCCATCAACACACAAGTGTTCTGCGATGCAAACTGAAGATTAGAAACATTGTTTCCAGAATTTTAAGCTGCTCTTCAGTACGTTTCCCGTCGCCCGAAGCATTAAACTCGTCCGTCACGACTTTCCAGCATCTTTATAGCACGTTTTCTATACTCATTTGTTTAAATGGATTCTCTTTATCTATACCAACAAATACTTATCTCTTTCGCTCACGTTTTCACCGCTTTTTCCTATCGCACATAGCCTTATTCATGATCGCGCCAAGTAAATCGCACAAGCAAAACAATACCTCCGAGAGTAATGAGCTCTTACTTCCGAAGTCACAACTAAAAGAGTAAATTGTAATTGAGCTCTCCAACGTTACTTCCGGAGCAAATTGCTCCCGTAGTAACCTACTTCCTTAGTACGGACTTCTTTAGTAAACGTTACTTCCGAACTAATTTACTCCAACATGGTGCACGCTGCCATTGGTGAGGTGTTACAAGTGTGCTAATGGGCAGACAGACAAAGCGAACGCACCTAAACCGAGCACTTTCTATTGTATCTTTTGGCAATGTTTCATGTTTTCGTTTTAAGAAAATGCAACTCAAAGTAGGCTAATGAGGGCCGTCCACCCTTCCTGTATTATTTCGCCGCTCTCGCATGCGGATTTATACACCTGAGTCACTCGACAGACATTTTGCTTTGGAAGCGATTCTCTTTAAACAGAAACAAGATTACTACTATGATTATAAATTTCGCATCAAGAGGATGCTGCTATCCTAATATATACAGAAAAGGAGGTTAGTTATTCCTGCTGCACGGGTTTGGGCAAATATTGCTTAAATAAAATAATGGGGAAAGAAAGTAACGGTTACACGGGGACAGAAATTAACTAGTGCCTCAATAACGGTTACCAAAGTAACTGGAAAGAAAATCACTACCTACACAGTAACTATAGAAAAGTAATGTGGATAGGAATTAACTAGTTATCCAGTAACCGTTGCAAAGGTAAGGTAACTATAGTTCCTCAGTAACGGTTACACACTAACGGCTACATAAGAAATAAGGACTATAGTGTTTTCACTTCCAACACGTTGCCGTATCCCCACTCTACCTACTCTCCCTCCTATGCAAGCGCAGTCAACGGTCACAACTGATAAATGAATGTATGCGCTAACAGGAAACTATTAATAACAATGAGATTTGTCGGCTGTTTTACAATTAGTTTATTACTCTGCCATAGGGGTATATTCTTGCTTTGAAGCCATAACAAACTTTCAACCTTTCTAGAATTTGTATTAAGCCCCTTGTACACGATCAAATTTTTGTCAAATGCAGTACTTTACAAGACCTTTCAAGGGTTGTCAGAACTATACAACTTTTCTTGTCAAATTGCTTCCAATACTTTTAAAAGTCTTTGAAAGCCTTGAAAACAAATAAAGAATGCTCTAAACGATCAAAGATTTGACAATGATTTGATGGTTTTAGCCAATGAAATGCGAGTATTTACAGTGCGTCACGAAATCTGCAACATGGCGGAAAGCGAAAAGTAAACAAACATGGCTACCCGGCCAAGGCATGTTGTATGCGAACTGATTAGGTTATACGTAAGCTGGTCATGTCCGTTTGTCTAAGACTCCGTGGGTTACCACAAGATGGAGCAGATGAACGCGGTTATAAAGAAATAATTGCCAGTCAGATTTCCGAACTAAGTATACATTAATGTAATGTTATATAGTGTGGTTAACCTATCAATTGGTGTTATTTTCATTGTATTCCACACTCATAATGTGATTTCATTGGATATAATACGTGAAAGTGGTACATAATATTAGTAAAGAACAATATTTCATTGCAAACTGTTATACCGTGATGCAAATAGTAAATTGCTTTGTGCGTGATAAATTATTTATTAATGTGTTCTGAAGGGTTTCAGTTTGAAAAAAGACTACTTGTAAATACACATTTAGGACATTGTCAAGTCTTATCCAATTTTGACACACACTGAAAAATGTTTGACAATTTTTCTTGTAAACTCTTGAATTTAAAAACAAAGATTGATCGTGTACAAGGGGCTTTAGGGATTTTTTCTGTAAGCATAGACTGATACCTCGCATTGTCAATTATTATCACACATAGTTCTTCTAGTCTCCTAAGAAGATCGGTAAACCATTCCCTAAACACTACATTATTCAACTCTTGATGATAATCACCACCACTTTCTGACTGAAACACTAAATCTGCCGCTTCTATCGAACCATATTTGTCCGATCCAGCTTTGGAGATTATTAGATGTGATCCTTAACCTAATGGAATCTTTAGACCACCGTTTCTTTTAGAACCCTTGAGACGGCAACTATGGTCATATGTGTGTATGTATAAAGCAAATAAAAAATATCATTCTGGTTGAATATGGATCGGGGTAACAAGAGGATTAGTTGGAATAAAGTTGTCAGGATCTCCAAGAGCGTATGGTTCTTCAAAAGATAAAAGAGATAAAAACACTAATTTCGCAATTAAATTTAACATCTTAATATATATATTAAATAATAATGTAAAATAATAGTAATAAGCAAAATACTTGTTATGTAAATAGATGTTAAGTATAAGTTCTATATATGTGTAGAAATGCAGCTGGAGCTGTGGGACACTTGTTAAAAGCAGACAAACAACATTTTCGTTAGAATTAGGGTACAGGCAAACCGACTTGTAGGAGGATGACACAATAACAAGACCTTGAGTCATTGTGTAGAGGAAAATCACAAGCTAGCTCACGAATATTACTTTCTCTACTACTTATAGTAAGTAGGGGAAGTATTGTATTCCACTCAAAAATTCGATACCGAGGTTTCACCGAAAATATATGTTTTGAGGCCCCCTGAATACAAAAAAAAGCATTTTTAGAAACATGTTCGTGTGTCTGTGTGTCTGTGAACAGCATAACTCAGAAACGAACAGTCGGATAAACACCAAACTTGGCATTTAGGTTCAGTATCTTCCAGAGATGCGACACGAAGGTTTTCAAGAAAATCCCCCACCCCAGATTACCTTTTACATGGAACATTAATGGTTAATTTTTTCAGAAATGACTCTTAACGATTTTGATTAAAATATCATATATTTAAGATACTTTCATGACAAACAAAATGTATATCTTGAATTTTCTGGGAATGTCTCCAAAAGTATTCTTCATTGTTAACGACTTTTGCATAACTGGTAAACCATAAGAGATAGACAAAATTTTACAACACAAAAAATGTAGATCGCGTTAAAATACACAATTTATGTCATACACATGTTTTTTATTGAGTGAACCATTTTCGAGATATTTCTTGTTATTCCCTTAAATTTTCCAATACTTATACTTTTTCTCAAATGGGAATTCGTTATTCATTTTTTATGTCCTGGACATACAAAGAGAATGGAATGCGCCACATAGCAACCAGCTCTTAAAAGATTTCACTGCCGCTTAAAGTCTACCATATTCCCCTTGCATCTACAAGAAAATTACCAATAAGATTAACATCTCGATTAACATGAAGCATATGGAGAATAAGCGTTTGTAAAAATAGTTTGTACAAGAGTAGAGAAGGTCATGTGAGTGTAACACATCAGATGTTTTTTGAAGAGAGCTCACATTTTTGGTAACAGCGAATGATAGCCGGTTAAGTTTTCTAGAATGTTCGAAGCTGAAGGAACGCAGCCAATGAGATTTTAAAAATATGTTTAAATGTTTAAGTTTATGGAAGTTAGAGATAGCGTCCCCGAGCCTTAGTCAGTTGTGTATAAAGTGCGGCGATGTGCAAGTGTAAGCTCTGCGAAACAGGAGTTACTAATTACCTAGCATAATGTAGTGGGAACGTTGAAATTATATCAATTTGAAGGTGCAAGTTATGAGAAGGGAAACAAAGTATAATTTAGGAACGTGTGATAAATACTACCATTATTAATCGAGCACATAAAATAATACGTGATTGCTAAGCGACCTTTCTACAGCTCCAGCTAACACAATTATTGCTAAAGTAACTGTGTAGCTTCTTACTAAAGCAGAAAATGCGTGTGTCATTAAAGTATTGTGTTCTTCCACTGATTTAATTTTGTGTTAGTGTTGTTACTACTTACCTTCCTTCCCGTACCAGACCCTGATAAGTTACACACGCTCTACCATAAACCCAAACAACAGCAGCCATGGCAAGAAGTATAATAACATTAACAATTTAATAGTAACAACCTAAACACTAAGATAATCATTAGAGATAATATATTAATTCATATGTTAATATATCGGACATGCGGACATACTCCGAGTTATATTCACAGCCACGAGGGTATACCCCACCCTGCCACATAAAACCTTTAACATGGTTTTAGTTTACCCAAGTTTCGCCAATGTAAATAATAATTCTTTAAAATGAGGCCCTCGCCGCAATAATTTATTTTCTCTGCATCAAAAACTGTCGCCCGTTGTTACTTTTTCGACATCTGAAGCCAAGTTTTCTTAAAATGTTGCGTAAAGAAGTAATATCCCCTGTATAGTCTATTTGTATGATATTCACCACGATTTTCTTTTCTTCCTTTCTTAGCGCGATCATAAAACTCCTATACTGAGCGACGGATTATGTCTTTCTGGAAACCATCTAATTCTGTGACAGGCTTTTGATGTGTAATGTCTTTCTTTCTTGGAGAGGAAAGCACGACCTTGAGGCCTCTACATTTTCAGTTTCACTTTTCTCGGCTTCCTCACATATACATTGCACTGTTTTTACAGATACTGCAGTTGTTTTTTTGCATATCTCTAAAAAAAATCACAAACATTTTCTTGGCAGTTTTCCAGAGCTTCAAACATATTATTCACTTCATACACAACCTCTTTCGGCTGTCGTCTAATGTCGCTCAGGTTTGACGTCATTATGCATAAGTATAATACACAAAAATTCACACACAATTTAGAGAAAATTCTTACCACACCAATTAGAGAGGGGAGGACTGCTGCGCTGGGAGAGGGGAAAAGGCATTGGAGAAGGTATGGTCAAGTGAGGTGCGGAGAGCGGGACGAATTTCCTTGAACCGCCTGGTCAGAGTGAAAAGACAATAGTTACTCAGTAATGATACAACAAACACAAAATGTATCTGGATAATCAGTAACGAAATTAAAAATTGAGTTCTATTTATGGACGCTCTTTAACTGCTGTGGTCCTTAGCGTCTCATTCTATATTGGGCGTGAAAGACCGGTAACTTAGCTCAGAGGCTTCTTTATCAGGATTGAGGTTCTTTTACGTGCCGTAAATCTACGATACGGGACCACCGGCTTTACTTCCCTTCCGAAGGAAGCCATGCTAAGGATTTTTACGCCCGAAAAAAACCATCGCCCCCCGCCGGGGTTGAACTCGCGACCTCTGGAAGTAGAGGCTAGCATGGTAACCACTACACCACGGAGGACGACTAATGAGTAACGGATACACAAGCAATGAGGATAGAAAATAACGAGTTACTCAGTAATGGAATAGAAGGTAAGAAGCTAGACAGTAACGGTTACGAACGTAACGGGGACGGAATTTAATTACGCATTAAAATCTGCAAAAGTAACGAGTAACCACGTAGTAAAAGGAACAGAATATAACTACATAGTAAAAGCCACATAAGTAACGGGGGCAGAATCTAACATAATAAAAGCCATAAAGTAAAGGGGTCAGAATGTAACTACATAATAAAAGCCACAAAGTAAAGGGGACAGAATGTAACTACGTAGTAAAAGCCACAAAAGTAACGGGGGCAGATGCAACTACACAGTAAAAGCACAAAAGTAAAGGTAGCAGAATACAACCAAGTAGTAAAAGCCACAAAAGAAACGGGGGCATAATGTAACTGCGTAATAAAATCCCAAAGTAAAAGGGACAGAATGTAACTATGTAGCAAAAACCACAAAAGTAACGGGGGCAGAATATAACTACATAGTAAAAGCAACAAAAGTAACGGGGGCAGAATGTAACTACATAGTAAAAGCACAAAAGTAAAGGGAGCAGAATGCAACTACGTAGTAAAAGCCACAAAGTAAAAGGGGACAGAATGTAACTTCTTCAAAAGCTTAAAGTAAAGAGAGCAGAAAGCACCTACGTAGTAAAAGCCACAAAGTAATCGGGGCGGAATTTAACTAATAATAAAAGCCACAAAGTAATGGGGGCGGAATTTAACTAATAATAAAAGCCACAAAGTAATGGGGGCGGAATTTAACTAATAATAAAAGCCACAAAGTAATGGGGGCAGAATGTAACTACGTAGTAAAACCAGCAAAAGTAACGGGGACAGAATGTAACTACATAATAAAAGCCAGAAAGTAATGGGGGCAGAATTTAACTACATAATAAAAGCCACAAAGTAACGGGGACAGAATGTAACTACATAATAAAAGCCAGAAAGTAATGAGGGCAGAATTTAACTACATAATAAAAGCCACAAAGTAATGGGAGCAGAATGTAACTACGTAGGAAAAGCCACAAAGTAAAGGGGACAGAATCTAACTACATAGTAAAAGCACAAAAGTAAAGGGAGCAGAATACAACTACGTAGTAAAAGTCACAAAAGTAACGGGGGCATAATGTAACTACATAATAAAAGCCACAAAGTAAAAGGGACAGAATGTAACTATGTAGTAAGAGCCACAAAAGTAACGGGGGTATAATGTAACTGCGTAATAAAAGTCACAAAGTAAAAGGGACAGAATGTAACTATGCAGTAAGAGCCACAAAAGTAATGGGGGCATAATGTAACTACATAATAAAAGCCACAAAGTAAAAGGGACAGAATGTAACTATGTAATAAGAGCCACAAAAGTAACGGGGGTATAATGTAACTGCGTAATAAAAGCCACAAAGTAAAAGGGACAGAATGTAACTATGTAATAAGAGCCACAAAAGTAACGGGGGCATAATGTAACTGCGTAATAAAAGCCACAAAGTAAAAGGGACAGAATGTAACTATGTAGTAAAAGCCACAAAAGTAACGGGGGCATAATGTAACTACATAATAAAAGCCAGAAAGTAAAAGGGACAGAATGCAACCATGTAGTAAAAGCCACAAAAGTAACGGGCGCATAATGTAACTGCGTAATAAAAGCCACAAAGTAAAAGGGACAGAATGTAACTATGTAGTAAAAGCCACAAAAGTAACGGGGGCATAATGTAACTGCGTAATAAAAGCCACAAAGTAAAAGGGACAGAATGTAACTATGTAGTAAAAGCCACAAAAGTAACGGGTCATAATGTAACTGCGTAATAACAGCCACAAAATGAAAGGGACAGAATATAACTATGTAGTAAAAGCACAAAAGTAATGAGGGCAGAATGTAACCACTCAGTAAAAGCCACAAAACTAATTGGTTATCTATTACTGAGTAGCAGTTACAGGAATAACGGGATAGAAAGCAACCAGTTACCCAATAATGGATCAGCAAGATGGCTCCGCAGTAACGCGTGAGTCTCGTATTCGGGAGATCTGGGTTCGAATTCCGTCGACCGCCCACACTGACATTGAGTTTTTCGTGGTTTTCACTGGTCGGTAGGCGAATACTAAGGTAGTTTCTCATCTACCACGATTTCCTTTCCCTAATTCTGTTTAATTCCATTTTCTTCTCATTCGTTCTTCACCGCGTGAGGCGGTACCGGACAGATGGCACGGAAGCTTGCTCCACGGAAAGAGTATTCCCCGTGGATACTAGAAGGCTGCCTGGTTGCACGGGTCTGGGGAGCTCCAGTAATGGGTCAGGTGTTCGAGCCAGGAAATGTTAGGGACTTCCGCGCGTCCCTCTGGTCCTGTGGCCTGTAGCCTGCTGTGGTCCCTTCACTTCATTCCGTCCTTCTGTTGGGAATGGTAGCCGCAGTACTCTCAGATAGGTTGTATTGCGCTAGGTGTCCCCCTCCGTTGTATACCTTATACCCAGTAAGGGGGGCAGAGACCCACTAAGAAGTACTCGAGGGCACTGGAACTGATTTCCTATCGTTTTATCATACCATCAAATATTAACTCGATGCTTAGTCTGGTTATTGACTAAAATGAGTACATTCAAAAAGCTAGTTACATGTAGAGTTATTTCACGCGCTCTGCTCCCAACGCGACGTAATGATTGCAACATAAGGTTTCCGAGCGGTGTATATGTATGTACACGTTTTCATTTGACTGCTTAGATTAGAAGAATCTTAGAAATAAATGATTACCTTGGTTAAGTTGAAAGAGTTTAGATTCCTTCATCGTCTTGGTAGCTGGAACCAAGAGGCCGTGTTTGGTTTCACAGGTAAACAGGTGACGGTTTCCCCAGGTGCCATCGATGCCACCATATGGCAAAGGGTTGTCCTAGAAACGAATGATGTGTTATTGAACTGGTGAATAGCACCATCCTACCATCCATGCACAGTTCTAACAATAATATGCTACACACAAAAAACTAAATTGAACACGATGTTCATCATAATGCTGTTTTATTGATTTAAGTAAGCCCAACTCCTAGATGTTCAACATGGGGGGAACACATCAAATATACAGCATAATTACGTGTATTAAGTAACATGCCAGCAACTTAGAACTCGTTTTAATTGCCTAAGCGAAGACATGGAAAAGTTTACGATAGAGATACCCAAACTAAATACATTTAGACAATATAAACCTAAAAACAAAGCGAGAAAAGGGATAGACGTATAGGTTTATAAAACAATAGCCCACCTACCCAACTAAGATTATCTGTCCGTATCACATTGACTATGTATTTGTAACCAAAGAATAGTAATCACGCGAGGGCACTTTCCGACTGAATCAACATCAACAAACTAGATGGGAATG
This sequence comes from Deroplatys truncata, assembly GCA_030765065.1. Taxonomy (NCBI): domain Eukaryota; kingdom Metazoa; phylum Arthropoda; class Insecta; order Mantodea; family Mantidae; genus Deroplatys; species Deroplatys truncata. Next base: position 310,327,818 of record CM060975.1, on the reverse strand, counting down.
GAAGGCGACTATGAAACTGAGGGCATCTATCAGGTATACACTGATTCATGTATATCAAAGGTCTGCAGCTAACCGCCGCAGTGTGGCTAAGATGTAGAAGCGACGTTAAATAACCTCTAAAAACATTAGCAATATCATCATTTAAACGGAAGCTTATCATGGACCAAGAAGCAGTAAAAGAAATACAGGCTGCCGAGCTTTTGAATACTCGTGAAATGTTACAAATTACGCATAAAATAAAAGGTATACACATAAAGAAAAAGGTAAATATTTATAACAGGAAAGAAAAGCTATCGGATAACAAAAACTCATGCAGGGCTGCCACACGTGTTACTCGTACTAGAATCCCGCTGGACGGTCATCGAAAACCCTCAATTTTTCAAGCAGACACTCCACATTTTTAGTTCGCAGATATTATCGCTGAGTTTCGAAACTAAGATCTTCCAACTAACCACTGCAGAGGATAACATACATTCCTCCAAAACATATTGATAGCGCACATATGCAATCATCTTGACTTTGATTTTGTAAAGCAAAGCTTCTGTAACGTAGCATTGCCTGTTTCTGTGTTTTTAATTAACCTGGATTACGTAAGCTTCGAAAACACCACCTCCGCCACCACCACGATCATCATCACCATCACCATGATAGTCACCATCGTCACTACCATTAACACCATCACCACCATTACCATCATCATTATCACTACCACTACCATGGTCACCACCATCATCACCAGCACTATCACCATTACTATCACCACCACCATAATCACGATCACCATCACTATCATCATCAGAGTCACCATCACCATTATCACCATCATCACTACTATCATTATCTCGACCGATATCATCACCATTATCATCATTATCACTACCACTACAATAGTCAACACCATTATCACTATCACTCATTAGCCCGTACCATTAGTATCATCATTCACCACTATCGTCATCACCATCACATTATCACCACCATCTCCATCGACATCATCACCATTATCATTATTATCGACCACCGCCACAGTCACCACCATTATCAACATAGCCATCATTAGAGTCACCATCATCACCACTACCATCTACACCGACATCAGCACCATTATTATCATCATTATCACTATCACCATCATCAAAGTCACCGTCATCATCACTAGCATCATCAGTCTTCTAGGTGTCTCAATTGGTTAGGCGCTGGTCTTTTGATCCCAAGCTCGCGGCTTCAAATCCGGCCCAGACCGATGGTTTTAAGTGTCCTTAAAATGAACAGCCCGTGTCAGTAGATTTACTAGCACCCAAACGAACTGCGGGACGAAATTCCGGCACACCGGAGGTGTTGATATGATCCCAGCAATTGACAGAATATTTATTTACTATCATCATCTCTACCGTCATCACCATTATCATCACTATCACCGCTATCATCACCGTCACCACTACCACCATAGTCACCACCATCATCATTATCAACATAATCATCACCAACGCCATCTGCATCACCCTCACCGACACATTACGGCATGGACTTTTGGATGGGAAGTCTGCAGTTCAATTCCAGCCAGGACCGTCCTCCCTGACAGGTTTTCCCCATGTTCTCCTCAGTTCTCATAACTGGCAAATGCCTAGGAGGCACCTACCCTAAACTTAGGCCTGGAACGTTTCCTTCCCAATTATCATTTCATTTATCATTAAGGTCACCGCCTGTGGTGCCATATGTAGTAAGAATGGGGGTTATCGGGCGGGATGGCTCAAGCGGCAACGCCTGTGGCCCGCATTCGGGAGGTCCCGCGATCGATCCCCGCCGACCGCTCACTCTAACCCAGTGGTGGCGAAAACGCGACTCGCGAGGCAGTGTGACTCGCAGGCGCAACTCCTTTTGTAGCCGTCTATTCATTTGTTTTCCATGTGTTGCTGAGTGGTGTAGTGCGTGCTGCATATTTGATGGCTCGAGAGAGAAAGGCATTTTGGCCACCCTTGCTCTAACCGATGGGTTTTTTTGGGGATTTTCCGGGGTCGTCAGGCGATTGCTGGAGTTTTTTGTTTTTTTTCAGCCGCCGAAATCCCTGTCCCTCCATTTCGTTCCATTCTCCATTTCTTTACTCCTTCATCCCGTTGGTCTCTTTAAGGGATCGGAAGTGTCGGCGATGGTATTTGGTGCAGGGTGGCAGGGGAAAAAGATGCAATTTTCTCCGTCCCTCGGCTTTCGGCTGGCTGCCGGGTACTCGAACCCCCTTGAGGAGCGTTGGACTCCCTCTATGTGGGGTGGGGTCCAGGTCTACCTGTACGTCTGTTGGGGTATCTATATCTGGAAAATTAGGGACTCTGTCATTGCTGTATCGTCACTCCTGGTTCCGGCCGCCCGGTATCTCCTCTCGCCTCATCCTTCCTCACGGGGACACCTCGTGGGGCGTAGATAATGCCCATTCTGGATCGGTAAGATAAGAGCGGGCGTTAAACACTAGTTATATCACATATCATAACTTCCCAAACACGAATATCATTGTCCTCATTATTCCTTGATGGGTTAAGAAATACCCGATAAATTACAGAATTCTCGCTAGGCGGAATAAAATAGTTTTCGTCACAAGACTATTGACGAAATCCTCTAGATCTAGCGGGCAAGCCGCTAAATTGGTAAACCTGAGCCCATGTGTTGTCATTTCAGAACAACGGTAGATGACGAGATATCCAAAACAACAAACTCGGTGGTAACGGCTAACAGGCACAGATGCATATCTCTTCGCTATAGCTTTGAAGACTCATTTGCAAACGAGTGTGGTGTGATTGGATTATGTCACACGGTGAACGATCCATTGGGGACAGGGATCCCTTGCACCTGTACATTAGCATTTGCTTTCATATTATTGCTATTTCATAGTTATATGCATTGGAGTGTAATACACATAATGGCGATGATAACGTGTTGAAAATAAAAATAAAACATGACATATAACTTACAGCGTATCTGTTGTAGAGCTATTGGCAACAACAATAGCTTTTGCTATGTTTAAGCTTAATAAAAATTTTGAGCAGCCAGCCGAAAGCCGAGGGACGGACAGCGTCACAAAGAGCATCCTTTTCCCCTGCCACACTGCATCGAAACACCATCGCCAACACTGCCAACCCTGAAAGAGGCCAACGGACGAAAGATTAAGTGAAATGAGAATGGAGATGAAATGGAGACAGAGGAAATTCGAGGGATGTGAGAATCCTTCCCAGCATTCGCCTGGCGACCCGGGAAAACCCCTGAAAAACCCATGGGTCTGGAAGATCGGCCACGGGAATCGAGCCCACGACCTTCCGAATGCGAGCCCAGACGAAACCGCCTGAGCTATCCCCCTCGGTAAGCAAAACTTGCTAACTTCATTTAAAAAATGGCCACTATTGCCAGCGTCGTAACAGTATGACACTCATTCTATTGACATACGAGTTGTCGCATTTAAACACAATTAAATGTCAAATCTTTGCGAACACTTTGATCTCGCAAAAGTACTATACAGGTGCTTCAAAATATATTACCAATAACTATAAGAAGAAAAGTACATAATGAAAGAGTTAAAAATAGTTTCTTTTAAAAAAATCTGATGTGTTACACTCACATGACGTTCTCTACTCTTGTACAATCTAATTTTACAAACGCCTATTCTCCATATGCTTCATGTTAATCGAGATATCGAGATGTAATCTTATTGGTAATTTTCTTGTAGATGCAAGGGGAATATGGTAGCTTTTAAGCGATAGTCAAATATTTTAACGCTGGTTGCTATGTGACGCATTCCATTCTCTTTGCATGTCCAGGACATAAAAAAAATCTGATGTGTTACACTCACATGACTTTCTCTACTCTTGTACACACTATTTTTACAAACGCCTATTCTCCATGTGCTTCATGTTAATCGAGATATCGAGATGTCAATCTTATCGGTAATTTTCTTGTAGATGCAAGGGAAATATGGTAGCTTTTAAGCGATAGTCAAATATTTTAACGCTGGTTGCTATGTGGCGCATTCCATTCTCTTTGCATGTCCAGGACATAAAAAAAATGAATAACGAATTTGAGAAAAAGTATAAGTATTGGAAAATTTAAGGAAATAACAAGCAATATCTCGAAAACGGTTCACTCAACAAAAGAAATGTATATGACATAAGTTATGTATTTTAACGCGATCTACATTTTTTGTGTAGTAAAATTTTGTCTATCTCTTATGGTTTACCAGTTATGCAAAAGTCGTTCACAATGAAGAATACGTTTGGAGACATTCCCAGAAAATTCGAGATATACATTTCATTTCTCATGACATTATCTTAAACATATGATATTTTCATCAAAATCGTTAGAGCCATTTTTGAGAAAATTAAAATTTTCGAAAAATCTTCCATGTAAAGGGTAGTCTGGGTTGGGGGGATTTTCTTGAAAACCTTCGTGTCGCATCTCTGGATGATACTGAACCTAAATACCAAGTTTGGTGCTTATCCGACTGTTCGTTTTTGAGTTATGCTGTTCACAGACACACAGACACACACACACACAGACACACACACGGACATGTTTCCAGAAATGCTTTTTTTGGATTCAGGAGGTCTCAAAACATGTATTTCCGGTGAAATCTCGGTATAGAATTTTTGGGTGGAATGCAATACTTCCCCTACTTACTATACGTAGTAGAGAAAGTAAAAAAGTACCCAAATTAATTGCCAGTAATGAATGAAGTTTGAAATAAATTGTGCGTTTTAAAGAGATCTGCGTTTTTTGCGTATCTCTTACGGTTTACCAGTTATATAGAACTATACAAAATGTATTCAGAATTAAGAGGATTTCACAAGCTAATCACAGAAAAATCAAGATATGCAATTTATTAGTCCTGCAAATATGTTACACGTTAGAGTCATTTTTGCGAAAAAATAAAACCCAGCGAGCATTTTTTATGTAAAGGGTATTTTCAGGTGGGGACATTTTCTTAGAAATATAAATACAAATCTGGGTATTTAACCGACTTGTCGTTTTTAGTTGTGCTCTTCACACACACCTTTCTTCCTGATGTGATACTTTCACATGACCTTCTCTACCCTCTATCGTTTATTATTGGGTATATAAACGATACTTGAGGTATGAGGTATATACCGGTTGCGGACACGCCACTGCGACCAACTAGGTCTATTATGACTACACTCCCCGGGAGGCAGGGATAAAGTGAAGGAGCCGCAGGTCCGCAGGCAGATGGGATTATAGAGACGCACGAAACACCCGCACTTGGCCAGTAGACGCAGAGTACCGCGAGAAGGCTTGCAGGCAGTCCAATGCGTCCTGTCGTTAGCGGGAAGAAATCTTTTCGAAGCGCAACGACCATGCCATCTGGCCATCACTAGACGCACTACAAAACCCGGAGACACTGCCTGAAAGATGAACGAACGAAATGGCAGGAAATGAGAAATCGTAATAGAATGACCCACCTCAGTATTCGCCTCGGCCTGAGGAGAACCGTGAGGAACTCCATGGTCAGAGCGGGTGGCCACCGGTAATCGAACCTGAGACCTCCCGAATGTGGACTACAGACATTGCCGCCTGAAGCATACCGCTGGGTTAAACGATACTTACTAAAGCTTAATTTTACCAACCCACGTCTGTAGCCCGCATTTGGGAGGTCCATGATCCATCCCCGGAGACCGCCCACTCTGACCTATGGGTTTTTCATGGTTTCCCCGGGTCGCCAGGCGAATACTGGGGCGGTTCATCTTCTATCACGACTCTCCTGCCCCTCATTTCCTGTACTCATCATCTTCCTTGTCATCTGTTTCAGGGTTTTAGGATCAGGTGACGGTGGCTTGTAAAGGTTTCTTCCCTGGCGTCGCTGCGGTACCGCTCAGTTAGGTCTCTCCTCAGTGTGGGGCTCCGCTCCGGGGGACCCTGGAGGTTGGTGGTTTGTGGGCAGGCACCGTGCAATGGCGGATGTGTTCTATCTGGAAACGTTAGGGACACCGTCCATGCTTGCATCCTCTTCGGGTCTCTCCCCTCATCCTTCCCTCTCAAGGGTCACGTTTGAAGCACAATGGGCCACGTTTCCGGGGGCCCATCCGTGATAGGTACATTTATCTTTAAAACTTACTTTTCTATCTACTTCAATTTAGATAATCTAAATAAAACTACTGTGCATAAATAGCCACATTACACATTTCCTTGTTGATACAAAAGGAGCAGTGATAGGCCTACGTTTAAGAACTGGACGCTATATAACAATTCGAAACATTAATAACGGATATCTCGCAAATGGCTCATGCCATTAAAAAAAAAGCTTATTGGAAATAAATTGTGTGTTTTAAAGAAATGTACATTTTTGTGCAGTGCGTTTTCGTCTGTCCCTAAACATTTACCAGTTATACAGATTATACAATATTCCTTCCGAATGAAGAGGACTTCACAGGCTATTCCCAGAAAATTCAAGATGTACATTTTATTTGTCATGTAAATATCTTTAAAATGCGATATTTTAATCAAAATCGTCAGAGCCATTTTTTAGAAAATTAAAATTTTCGAAAAATCTCCCATGTATAGGCTAATTTGGGATCGGAAGATTTTCTTGAAAATCTTCGTGTCGCATCTTTGGAAGATACTTAACCTAAATACCATGTTTGGTATTTCTCCGACTTTTCGTTTCTGAGTTATGCTGTTCATGATAGTGCACACATACACATCTAAAAATACTTTTGTTTTATTCAAATGGTCTCAAAACATGTACTTCTGGTGAAATCTCGATATGGAATTGGAGTGTAATATCTCCTCCACCTTGTATAAATAGGTTCTAGGGAAAGTAAAAATTGCATGTTAAGCACATTTTATGTGCTGGCAGACATCTAAAACTTTAAAACGCACAAAAGTCGTAATCAATTTGGAGAACACAATGCTCACTCCCGGGAGATGTGCCTATTTAAATTGTCACGTTATATACTATTTCACCAAGGATTGCAGACGGTTTGAAACTAATATTAAGGAACGTAGGTAACGAATAACATAGGTATAGGGTCGTCCTCCGTGAACTAGTGGTACCGTGCTAGCCTCTAGTTCCCAAGGTCGCGGGTTCAAACCCGGCGGAGGGCGATGGATTTTTTCGGGCGTAAAAATCCTTAGCATGGCTTCCTTCGGGTGGTCCCGTGTCATAGATTTACGACACGTAAAAGAACCTCAAGGCTGATAAAGAGACCTCTGAGCAAAATTAGCTGTATTTCACGTCCAATATACAATGGGACGCTAAAGGCCACAGCAGTTAAAGAGCGACCATAAATAAAAACTCAATTTAATTTATAGCTGGTAAACCCTAATAAAATGTATACTTTGAATTATCTGAGGTCAGCCTGTGAAGTCAACTTAATTCTGAATTAATTTGTAAATTTTGTATAGCTGGAAAATCATAAGCATAAGAGATAGACAAGCCCGTATCGTAGATTTACGGGACGTAAAAGAACCTCAAGCCTAATAAAGAGGCCTCTGAGCAAAATTACCGGTCTTTCACGCCCAATATAGAATGGGACACCAAGGACCATAATAGTTAAAGAGCGTCCATAAATAAAACTCAGTTTTCAATTTTACATAAGTATAGGTTATACAACGGAGGGGGACACCTTGTGCACTGCGACCCATATGGATCTATTGTGGCTATCACCCCTCAGGAGGAAGGGATGAACAGCAGGCTACAGGTCACAGAGACGTGCGAAAGTCCCTAACAGTTCACGGCCGAAGACCTGTCCCGCTGCTGGAGCTACCTATAAGGGCTATGAACGACCCGTCAATCAAGCAGCCCTCTAGTGTCCAGGGGGAGTACTCTGTCCTCTGAGCAAGCATCCGCGCTATCTTTCCGGCACCGCCATACGCCACGAAACCTAGCACACCTGAAAGATAACAAAGAAACGGAATGAAAGGGTAATGAAGGAAAGGAAATTAAAACCATTCCAGCATTCGCCTCTGACCCAAGGTCAAAGTGGGCCATAGACGGGAATCGAACCCAGGACTTCACACGTTACCGCGCGGTCTTCACGCTCTGTAACGGAATGATATAAATGAGTATTTATTAGAAATGTTAGAATATGTAGCGTGTGACAAATTTATCAATTCAGCATTTTATGACTTTGCATAATGACACACCGAATTAAAATAAATGTCCATAGTTTCATCCGCCAGGGGAGCCGTTAAGGTTCATGGTTTTAGAGCACACTAATTTGATGCCTTTTCCGTAATGTAGTGGTTATGCTTGGCGTCCGTCGCGAGGATGTCCGGGGTTCACTACCACAGCACGGATATTTTTATTTCTCTGCCATGTACGTAGTAGAAGAGAATGTACTGCATTCTACCCAAAAATTCCTTATCGACATTTTACCGGAAATACATGTTTTGAGACTCCTTGAATAAAAAACAAACATTTTCAAAAAAAAGGTCCGTGTGTATGTCTGTGTGTGTGCGTATATGTCTATCTGTCAACAGCATAACTAAAAAATGAAAAGTCGGATATATACCAAACTTGGTATTTAGGTTCACTACCTTCCAAAGATAGACGCAAAGCTTTTCAAGAAAATCCGCCCCAGACTATCCTTTACATGGGAGATCTTTCGAAATTTTAAGTTTTCTAAATAATGGCCCTAACGGTTTTGATTAAAATTCCACATACTAAAGATATTTACATTACAAATAAAATGTATATTTTGAAGTTTCTGGGGTCTGTGAAGTCCACTTCATTTAGAGGAAATTTTGTATAATCCTGTATAACTGCTAAACATTAAGCAATAGACGAAAACGTCCTGCACAACAAATGTAAATCTCTTTAAAATACACAATTTATTTAAAATACCTTTTTTGTGGGATTAGCCATTTCCGAGATATCTCTTATTAATGGTTCGAATTGTTCAATACTGGTCTTACAGTCGTGTCAACATTCAGTTGTTTTTCGCGATATCATGGAAACAGTATGGAATTTTAAGAACAGTATATAGCGGCGTGTTCTTAAACATTTGGCTATCGCTATTCTATAACGAAATGTCAGTGTAGCTATTTCTGCAAAGGTTCGTCTCGATTAAAACGAAGTAGATAGAAAAATTAGCTTTCACATGGGTAGTTGTATACTCACTAATAAACGATAGAGGGTAGAGAATGTAACACATAAGATTTTTAAAAGCAGATTGCTATTGATTATCAGGGCTCCGGGATAGGTTAGTAGTTTCGTTCGCAGTTCTCGTGCTGAGGGTGCATGGTTCCAATCCCGGCTCTGGGGTGGCGATTTTAAGTCGGCCCCTGAATAGCTGATGTCAATTATCCCCAAGGCGCAACGTGGTTCAGTGTCCACAGTAAAAGCCTCCAGCTAATAAATGGGTTCATTCATCACTTAGTGGAACGAGGTTACCCCGAAAGCCATTGACCACATGGGGAGCGTCGAAACAACAATATTATAAGTGATCGAGCGATTTCCAAATGATGTATGCATAAATCATCGAGTCAGGAAGTAACAAGAAGGTTTATTTATATAATCTTAAAATCATGAGTTGTATTTGCTAGAACTACTACATGTGTAAAATGAAGTATTAAAATCCGTAAAATAATATGTTTGAAATGCATACAGTGAATGAAAATTAACACTGGTCACTGCAGCTATGATTTATGCATGTCAACATATTTATGAACATACATTAAATTGCATCAACGCGGAAGTTGTAGTCACGTGACAATGGCACAGAATCATCATGTAACAAGTAATAGATCTAATTTGTATCGTCTATGGACTGAAAAGGAGAGGATTAGGTTTTTGTTGGTTTTTCATTACTTTAGTAAGTCTCCTAACTATATACGAGTATAATCGTTCACAAATATTACGGACACAAAAACAATTCTTCCAAGATGGCGGCCGCGCGAATACTCGAAGCGTGATGGTTTTTTCTCAAGAGTTTTTTTTTCTCCCTAGCATATAAGTATTAACAGTCACAGTTCTTGCCCAGTTATTTTGTAGCTGCGTAAACAACAATGGATGTTTTACAAGTTCTTGCAAAATAACAGTTCAGGTTTTGTTGCACGCCTCCCCCCCTTAAGGAAATGGAAATGCTAGGACGGGCATTTCCTATTGAACATTTGGGAAATGGGAATTATAAATCAAAGTTTGAGTGTGTCTATACTCACCAGTTCGAGACCCAAAGTCCAGCCGGGGCCCATTTCGGGCAGCCTCCCAATCCAGCGAACATAAGCACTTTGTGGCACTCCGCTGCCACTGCCGAGCCACACCACTCGCTCCCCAATAAGAACAGGAGGCTGCAACAGTTTGGGGTCCATTGTGTTCACATATTCACCATTAGCACCTCGAGAGGCATATTATTCCGAAAACGTTAGAGTTTGTAGGAGTTGCTAGACGTGGCCAACTCTGAACATGCTGCCTTGCTCTAAAAGTGTAACACAGTTGGCGAGCTTCCCAAATTTGTTAGTAATGCTGCTACTGCTGTGGATTTTCTTTATCATTGCAATGTAAGCTTAACCTCTTTGCTGAATTTCGGCGAGCTGCTTGACCGCGCTCAAACCGAAGAGGGTGTTGTCAGAAAGTCGGTGCAGCGCAACCAAGCGCAGTAATCGAAGTGCTATAGAAAGAATACATCATAATCTAGAGCAGATACAGTTGGCAGGTCAACGGAAACAAGATGCATAGCCAAGTGCACTCCCTCCACTTTGCAGGTGCAAAGTATAAACACTTTTGTTTCCTAATTTTCTATTTCTTCCCTCTTATGTGTATGAAATGAATTCATCTGACAACTACATATAATGTGTGTATGCGCGCGCGTTCTTACTACACATTGCACTACAGGTGTTCACTGATGATACATGAAATGAAATGATAATTGGGAAAGCAAATTGGAGAAGCTAACGTTCCAGCCTAAGTTTAGGGTGGCCTCAGAATCCTTCTCGGTCCTGCCAGATGGCAGCCTGCAGTTGTGACCGGGTCATCAAGCTTGGAATCGTTAGAGACCTCCGCGCATCTCTGTCGGCCGGCCTGCCTGCGGCCTATAGCCTCCTGTGGTTCCTTCACCATATCCGCTCCTCCTAGGGGTGTTAAGCACAGGCGATCCGCGTTGGGTGAGGTGCGAAGTGTCCCTCCGTTCCCCCGTGAGGGGGGTTTCGACCCCTTCAGCTGCCGTGGTGTGGGCGCTGCGGATCCTGAACACTCGTGGTATTTCTGACGTTACTAGAAGTACTCTGAGCTAAATGTCCGAGCCCCAACCGTATGGTGTCGTTTGGATTGGGTTGAACTCGGCAAGTAGTGGTTCCTGATACCTATGGGAGATTGGAGACATCTGGGCGGTTCTCCGTCCAGGCGGGTTGTGAGGTCCTCCGGTACCGCCCTGGGTAGCCGGTAGACAGTTGCTAAAGACTGTCGGCCCCTACATGGTTCTTGGCAGTCTTCCCTTTCGGGGGTTGACGCGCGTAAGTGGCGTATCCACTTCCACCCTGTAATGGGGGGGACGGATTAGGCCCAAAGGAAAAGCTCTCGGGGCGGGAGTATCACGTGGATGACGCCCATCCCCCAGGGTCACGCGGGGGCGCAGTCCTCTTATGTCTTATGTCCCCTCCGTTCCCTGGTCACTTGTCATTGTCATTAAGGTACTTCCCGCCATTTGCCAGTTAGGAGAACTGAGCAAAACCTGGGGTAAACCTCAGTCAGGGAGGACGGTTCTGGCGGGATTTGATCCGCGAATCTCCTGTTCACTAGGTTACCTGTGTCGATGTGTGTGTGTGCGCGCGTGTGTGTGTGTGTTGCACTAGAGGTCGCAATAAATTAAATATCCCAGATAGGAAAACATAATATCATATATGGATTAGAAACGGAAGAAGATTTTTGCACTTCTGTTAAGCGCAGGCCTATTGCATGACTCCCCTCCCTCATGGACAAGTTCGGGCAGAAGGTTCATGTAAGAGAATAAACACTTCTCTCCTCAAAGCATACGCCGCACACCACTGTACACCGCGACTAACACTGCATGATGAAAGGAAACTAATGCGGGACAGCATTCCCCTATCGACCTAGAAAAAACAAAATAAAACTCAAGGAAATAGTGACCAGTCAAATAGGAATCGAATCAGGGATCAGATACCTGAGCCATCCCGCTGGGTTATGTATTTTACAGGAATATTTAAATTCTGACATGAATTATCAATTCGACCAGCTTTTGGTCGCTTAGTAGAGTTTGCATGGCATCCAACTTTCCAACAGCAACGAAAGAAGATACGTGCAATAAACAGGGAACATTGAACACACCGCCTGCCAAATGCTGTGCGCAGTGTCTTGCTGGGGATTCCTCTGAACAGTATGCGCCTAAAACCCTTCAATACATTTGTAAGGATTCCTATTTCACTGAGGGGGGCCTTAACCCAAACCTTTTATTTTGGTATATTAATAATTTCCAACATTTTATACAGAATGCTGCGCTTAGCCGAGTATAACAATAGAAGCATTAATAACTTTAAAACTATAGTTCAATTGAGGAGCGGCTTGTGCAATTGAAAAGAGTAGGTATGAGATGAGTGATTAGTCATTGTGAGATGAGTCACGCATGCGCATGCGACTATTAGTTGACACCCATGATGTGGACGTCACTGCACAAGGTGTGTTATTAGCTTTCGTCGGGAGTACAACCTCGGAGCGGGGGCAGTCGTTTAAATGTTGATAATGAAACAGTTCGGATAAACGGATAGTTTGTTATCCAATATAGGTAAACTGCCAAGCGTATAGTGTCTGACGAAACTTTGAACGCATTCGCCAAATACTTGAGAGAAGCACAAATAAAGGTCCACAGCTAGCATACCGTTAAACACCCCTCTAACAGCATTGCCTACCGTACTCCACAAATAATACGACTACGAGTCTACAACATGGAATAATAGGCAGAATCGAAGATGTTGGTACAAATGGATGGTGATACATTTTTGACCAGGTCTTTTCAGATGAGGCAACCTTCCACGCAGTGGAAAAGTAAACATCACACAAGGGTCGTATCTGAGGGACAAATCCGAGTACACGCAATTGAATACGAACGGTATTCGCCTAAATGGAATGTTTGGGATGGGAATATGCTTGCCTGAATCACTTGTCCCCTTTTAATCGCAGAGAAGACGACCACTGAAAAGATGTCCACCGGTGTCTACGGATACCATGCTGGCTCCAGTTCCCGAGGTCGCGGGTTCGAACACGGCGGAGGGCGATGGATTTTTTTCGGGCGTAAAAATCCCTAGCATGGCTTCCTTCGGAAGGGAAGTAAAGCCGGTGGTCCCGTGTTGTAGATTTACGGCACGTAAAAGAACCTCAAGCCTGATAAAGAGGCCTCTGAGCAAAATTACCGGTCTTTCGCGCCCAATATAGAATGGGACGCTAGAGACCACAGCAGTTAAAGAGCGTCCATAAATAAAACCAATTTCAATTTTGCAAGAATTGCGTTAGTACGTAAGTCCCGGTGAAAAAATCAGTTTGAACCCAATTCCTTAAAAGCGCATTTGTGTAAAAGATTGAATCGTCCATTAAAATTGATGCCGGCGGAAATAAACGACCTGTTTCGACAAATACATACCACTCTTGATCACCTTCTTCCGATGGGCTAAACTTTTTTTGGGTAAGCAGCATTACTGTAAAAGGAATCAACACCCACGGACGTCGTCACAAAGGTGAATGTTGTTAATATTTTGGAAAAATACAGGAGCCTAAAAAGATAACTCGTGAATGTGATATATCTAAATTAAATTTTTTCAGTAAAAATCGTCCATAGTCATTGCTGTCTAATCTGTTTCTACACGATAGCGCGAGACGTTTAACATGCAATGATCGATCATTACAGTTGGAAACACTGCTTCTCCCAGTATGTACTCAGGGATAGCACGTCGCCCTCCGCGATGTAATGGTTACCATGCTAGCCTCTAGTTCCCGAGGTCGCGGGTCGCGGGTTCAAACCCGGCGGAGGGCCATGGATTTTTTCGGGCGTAAAAGTCCTTAGCATAGCTTCCTTCGGAAGGGAAGTAAAGCCGATGGTCGTAGATTTACGGCACGTAAAAGAACCTCTAGCCTGATAAAGAGGCCTCTGAGCAATATTACTGGTCTTTCACGCCCAATATAGAATAGGACACTAAGGACCACAGCAGGTAAAGAGCGTCCATAAATAAAACTCAATTCATTCAGGTGATAGCAACTGATTGAGACTTTACTCCGAATTGAAAAAATCCACTCGAATTTTATAATGTATCCAAGAGTTAAAATTTAAAGGAGAATTAAATAGTATGCAGCAATTACCACAATGTTGAGAAGCAGTTATTAAACTCTAAAAGGATTATTCTGAACGATGTTGATATAAATAGATTGACGACATATCATGCTCGTGTTCCTCTCCCGTTTCGTAATTTTAACAGGCTTTAACAGGAGAGGACATAACGTTTGATGAATGAATGTGCGCAATGCAAATAATCTCGGGGAAACTAAGTTACCTGATATCCCCAGCCAGGCAACTAGACCCCACCGCGATTCGAACCTGGGCCGGCAATGTGACAGACTACTCCTATTCAGGACGGTATTAATTTACTGAATTTTCGCGCATGCAGCTTCTCCAATGCCTAACGACCGCTATGGACATGTATTGAGGTCAAGACTAACAGCGAAACGCTTTGAACAAATAAGGCAGAGTACAAAGCCAAAGGAAAGCTGTACCTGTAATATCAAAGAACTTGGGACAAGCCCCATGGCAATATGTGGTTTTTACTCGGGTTGTCCCACTGTCCTTAGGATCAATATCAAACACAACCTACCCCAGCTCGACTCCAAACGACTTGTCTGGACTAAAACACGTTTTAACTTACTCAAGAAAAAGAAGAAAAAATGGGACAACACTTTCAAAAATAAAACTGTAATGGGAAAGTTTGTGATTCTTTTTTTTCTTTCGAAAGAATAACCGATACTATTGTTTATAAAAGACAATCCTTAAGCTAAAAATCTGATGTGTTACACTCACATGACTTTCTCTACTCTTGTACAAACTATTTTTACAAACGCTTATTCTCCATATGCTTCATGTTAATCGAGATGTTAATCCTATTGCTAATTTTCTTGTAGATGCAAGGGGAATTGCTAGGCTTTAAGCGATAGTCAAATATTTTAAGAGCTGGTTGCTATGTGGAGTATTCCATTCTCTTTGCATTACCAGGACAAAAAAAAATGAATAACGAATTTGAGAAAAAGTATAAGTATTGGAAAATTTAAGGGAATAACAAGCAATATCTCGAAAATGGTTCACCCAACAACAAAAAATGTATATGACATAAATTGTGTATTTTAACGCGATCTACATTTTTTGTCTAGAAAAATTTTGTCTATCTCTTATGGTTTACCAGCTAAGCAAAATTCATTCACAATGAAGAATACTTTTGGAGACATTCCCAGAAAATTCGAGATATACATTTCATTTGTCATGAAAATATCTTAAACATATGTTATTTTAATCAAAAACGTTAGTCATTTTTGAGAAAATTAAAATTTTCGAAAAATGTTCCATGCAAAGGGTAATCTGTGGTGGGGGGATTTTCTTGAAAACCTTCGTGTTGTATCTCTGGAAGATACTGAACCTAAATACCAAGTTTGGTGTTTATCCGACTGTTCGTTTCTGAGTTATGCTGTTCACAGACACACACACACGCGCGCGCGCGCGGACATGTTTCCAAAAATGTTTTTTTGGATTCAGGGGGTCTCAAAACATATATTTCCGGTGAAATCTCGGTATCGAATTTTTGGGTGGAATACAATACTTCCCCTACTTACTATACGTAGTAGAGAAAGTAAAACATCGCATCTCTGTAGGATGTGTAGGTATATGTAAAATCCGCCCATCAGGTTATTATGTAACTTGGTATATAGCGCACCTTAGTTCCCACTTAGAGAACAGTATAATGGTTCATATCTTAATACTTTCCCCAAGTGAAGTAAAAGATAAAGGTACATATTACGGAAAGTGCCCCCGAAGCCGGGACAGAGCACCGCAAGTAGCTCGCAACGGCCCTTTTTGCTTCTTACGTGACCCCATGGAAGGAGGAATGAGAGGCGAGACCCGAAGGGCGTCCAGATCCGGATGACGAAGGGCGCAAGCATGGACGGGGTCCCTAACGCTTCCATATAGAACGCATCCAACTCCGCCAGAGCCCCAAATCACCTACGGTCCCCCCTGGTGAGATCCCACTTCGGAGGTGGATCCCGACTGGGCAGTCCCTATCGACGCCAGGGAAGAAACCCCTAACAGCGTACCCACCGCCCAGCCGCAACTTGCCGAACACCGTCGCCTAGTCCTACAACCCTGAAATAGCTGACAGTGAAGGAGAGGATGGGTACAGGAAAGTGGTGATAGAAGAATTCGCATG
The DNA here is from genome assembly GCA_030765065.1 of Deroplatys truncata. Classification (NCBI taxonomy): domain Eukaryota; kingdom Metazoa; phylum Arthropoda; class Insecta; order Mantodea; family Mantidae; genus Deroplatys; species Deroplatys truncata. The sequence continues at coordinate 310,311,417 of CM060975.1, read as the reverse complement.
CCGACTAGGGGAAACCACGAAAAACTCATGGGTCAGAGTGAGCAGTCGCCGCGGATCGAACCCGAGACCTCCCGAATGCGAGTCGCACACGTTACCGCGGCGCCACGTACCTACTAGGTAGAGGAAGTATTGCATTCCGGCCAAAAATTCGATATCGAATTTTCCCGCAAATACGTGTTTTGAGATATCCTGGATAAAAAAAAACTTTTGAAAATACCGCGTGGATAAATGCCAAACTTGAACTTCGATACCTTCCAAAGATACGAAATGAAGATTTAAGATTTTCAAGAAAATCCCCCATTCCAAACCATCATCTACGAGGCGTGTTTTTAAACTGAGTAACGAGAGTCTTTTAAAAAATAACACAACACTTTATTATCATTCATTACCTTACACTTGAGGCAGTATTTAATACCTAAATAATTTCAATTGTATTTTATAATAAATAAATTCAACAACCCGCCTTGAAACAATATGTATGTAATAATTATTTGAATTGTATGTAACAGTCATTGCAAATGCTTATTTTTATTGTAAGCATGTTTTAATAATGTTATGTGAATACATTATATACTTTAATAATGCAACAGCTGTGAGAATAATAAGTTTTAAGTTGCTAACAATTAGGTAATAATGAGGTAACCTTTTACCAGTCATGATTAGAGCAACGATAATGTGATTTCTCTAACAGTTTAAAATTAGCCAATCAACAGCAAAGAAAAGTTTTAAGTAAAATGCAGATATTCTATTGGACTAGAATTAGCCAATCAGAGACTTGGAATACTGAAGCTTACGGGTTTTGACCGTTGAAAGTTGCTCAGTTGCTGGAAAACCTTGGTAGTGAACAGATGGAAGATGTGTTCTCTACGTGTGAATCGTAAAAATATGTATACGCGCTAAGTGAAAGTATTAAAGATTCTCACAGTTCTTAAAAAGTGTAGTGCTTTATAAAAATGTGCAAGAATTAAATAAAGAAGTGAATTTAAAAAGTTAAATTCTGTGATGTCTACAATCATTGTCACACCGCACCCTGCCTAAGACACATGGCTACGAACATTACTGACGCAGCCGAGGCAAATTCAAACATAAACAATATATAGAATCAGTTTTAATAACAAGGTTAAATATTATAGTGTAAAACTTGGAGTGTAACAACAAAATTACATCTTTAAATCAGCTTCTCATACGTAGCAGCATACTGCGTAATAACAGTAACTATTACGGAATAACAAAATCACAAACCGACGCTCAAAGCGTGTTGCAAACTACTTAAAACACTTAATATTTACGTAAAAACATATTATGTGAAACAAAACTATCTCAAGTTGGCTCCCATACGTAGGGCAGTTAAAATTACGTAACCAAACAAAACAAAAGCAGCACAGCATAACCTTCTTCAAGTTTACGTAAACATAAACAATGCGCAACAAAATACCTACTTCAAGTTAAACAATACGTGAAGCAAACAACTTCTTCACACTACTTCTCCACATAGTCACCGCCGTTATTCAGCCACTTGTTATAAGGGAAACCAGTAATGAAAACCAAGTCTGCACTTCTTGTTTCACAACATCATCAAGGTTTTCCACCAAGGAATTTCTTCAGGTGAAGAAGCAGATGAAAATCGCCTGGTGCCAAATCCGGACTGTAGGGAGGGTGGTCAATTATTCCCAACCAAATGATGCAATCAGATCTTGAGTTTGTTTGGCTGTGTGTGGCCGCGCATTGTCACTCATTACTGTTTCCCCATAAACCTCACACAGTTGGCGATGAATGTTTGCTGGCGTAACATTTCTGCATTCAAGAAACGAATCATTGATCTAACCTCACAGTCGGCGGCTCGTTCGATTGTTTTGAACATTTTGAAACGGTCCAACAACAGGAAAACACAACGTGACGATCGATCACAGCTGCGTCTGCTTCCTAATGAATGGTGGAAGTGATCGCGCATGCTCAAAGTCGCGACTGCAACGGCAAAATATTAAAATGGTACACGCCTTGTACATGCAAAAGTTTCGTTATTTTATTATTTTCTCAAAAACGGCTCTAAGAGTTTGACTTAAATAGCATATATATTACATTTACATAAAAAGTAAAATGTATATCTTCAAATTTCTGGAAATATCCTTTGAATTCTTCTTCATTAGGAATATTGTATAATTTTCTACAAATTGTAAAACACCCAGCGGGTGGAATCCGTTGCCTCCGATGTTAGGGTGATTATGAGGATGGTGTAGGAATGAGAGGACCTACAGCTTTTACCATGGACTCCGAACCACGCTGGACCTTGGGGTACTTCACATGAGCAAGTCAGAGGTGAAGAGGTGGATAGGGTCGATTTAAAATCGCCATCCCAGATCCGGGAATCGAACCCCAGACACTCAGCACGAGAGCCGGAAACGAAACTATTGCGCTACCCGGGCTTAGATATATTTAAAAAACACAATTTATTTCAAATAACTCTTATGACATCGACCATTTCCAAAATATACAGTGTTACTGGTTTTAATTCTTCAACACTTTTCCATTTTTAAAGCGCTATTACCATTTGGTTGTTTTTGCGATGTCGCGGAAAAAGTCTAAAATTTTAAGGTCAGCATACGGTGAACCCAGCTTTTAAACATTTGATTATCGCTTCGATTTCCTGCATCCATCTTGTACCTACAACGAAAAGTGTGAGAAAACTATTTCTGTAAACGTTTATTCCGAATAATATTGTGACTTTGTCCAGTTCTCACTTCACTTAGTTCACGCGCTAGGGGGTCAAACACAAGACTTCTCAAATCTCTCCTCAACAGCAGCAGCACTTACTGCACGTTGAAGCAGTTCCCATAAACTCACTCGGAGAATAGCACTTTTCGTCGCACCAAAAACACACTCGCTACCTCGCTCACTAACTCACTAACTTGAAAGAGCGCTCGCTTATATAACTGTTGGAAGTTTCTGCAGAGTTCCAGAACGTTCGAGAAGGGGAAACTTCCAGAAGATTCTGGTTATCTGACGATAGTGCTTCCGGTGTTTACGCTGGCGATAGCGTTACTTATGTTTGTTTATCTCCGACTGCCCGACGCCCACCTCCCGATAACCCTGTGCCATAGCCGCTGCGTCACAATATGAAGTAGACAGAAAAATAAGTTTTTGTAAGAATAGCTTATAGAACTTCTACAAAAATAAACAATATAGATACAGAATTCCATGTGAATGTAACACATCAGATTTTTTTCTTGTGGTCATGCACGGAGTGGAATATGAAAGGCAGCCTATAGCGAGCCGCTTTTTAAAGATGATGCTATCGTTTCAGCCTGTTGGATCCTTCTTCTATGTACCTACAACCAAATGTGCAATAAAACCAGTTTGTAAACATTTATCTTGATTAACAAGAAATTGATACAAGAATAACCTTTTGTAAGAATTGTTTGTAGAAGAGAGGGTAGAGAAAGTCAAGTGAATGTAATACATAAGATTTTCTTGCTTTCTCTACCACATAGTAGGTAAGTGTATTCTACCCAAAATTTTATATCGAGATTTCACCGGAAATATATGTTTTGGGATCCCTGAAGTCCCAAAAAAGCATTCTTAAAAAGGACCGTATGTATATATCTATGTGAGTATGTATGTGTATATGTATTATGCATTTAGATATGTATGTATGATTGTATGTAGGTATGTGCGTATGTATATATGTATATATGAATGTGTGTATGTAGTATTATGAACGTATGTATGCACATATGTATGTGTGCGTCCATCCGAGCCTATGCTTGTACGAGTGTCTCTGTATGTGTGTGGGTATGTATGTATATACGTCTGTAGATATGTATGTGTGTATTTTTTAGTAATAAATACATCAGTATACTCCATCACCGTGGCAATACTACATGCTTTTACAGCTCATGTGTGTATGTGTGTATGATGTATGTATTCATGTGTGAATGTACGTATGTGTGTATGTATGTATCTGTGAAAGTATGTGTGTATGTATGTATGTAGTATGTGTGTATGTATGTATTTATGTATGCATGTGTATATTTATCTGTGTATGCTTGCACATATATGAGTGAGTCCTTCCATGCCTGTGCTTGTACTAGTGTATATGTGTGTGTGTGTGTGTGTGTGTGTGTGTGTGTGTGTGTGTGTGTGTGTGTGTGTGTGTGTGGAGGAGAGAGAATAGCATAATTAAAAAACGAAAAGTCGAATAAGTACCAAATAATTTAAGCATAATTCAAGGATGCGACATGTATATTTTCAACAAAACATTCCCACCTCAAACTAACCTTTAGATGGAACAATCTTCGTTGCTTTTCATTGTCTAAACAATTGGTCTAAACAAAGGTTCTTACGGTTGTGAGTAAAATGTCATTTGTTTAAAATATATACATGGCTAACAAAATGTATATCTTGAATTTTCTGCGAATAGCCTGAGAAGTCCTCTTCATTCTGAATGTTTTGTGTAATTTTGAATAACTGGTAAACCATAAGAGATAGACAAACGTTTACTATGTAAAGATGTAACAAGCTACTGTTTAAAGCATACAATTTATTTCAAACTAATAATCTCTTTTATTGCGGCATTAACATTGTTTATTTGTTTAAAATTGCCAATACTCTGATGTTTTCGCCATTTATGCTGAAGTGTTCCATGCCAAATTCCACTACAAACGATGGTTAATGTGATAATGTTTTTTATGTATCTATGAACTCTTCTTTACGTTAGACGTATTTCCACAGTTCTCCACTGGTCTGTATATGCATGGAACATCGCAAGAAACGGTCTGTTGAGTTGGGGAGGAGGGTGTCCGTCACAGTACCTGACGTCACCTATACTCTATGCGGTAATACGATTGCTGTGTTTACTTACTAAAACACCTCTGCCTAGTAAAGTGTAATGAAAGTTTATCTCGATTATCAAGAAGTAGATAGAAGAATGGTTTGTAGAAGGGTGAGTAGAGAAACTCTGTGAATGCAACACATCAGATTTTTAAATATCCATCTTATCGACTTTTTTTGTAATCAAACCTGTCCGAATCCCTTACATTACCTAACATGATACAAAAATCTTATGTGTTGCATTCACACTACTTTCTTTGGACACTATCGTTTACTTTTATATCACTTGTATAAACTCACCCAAAAGCTTATTTTTCTATTTACTTCAAGTTAATCGAGATAAACGTTTGCAGAAATGGTTTCATTCTTGTACATTTCGTTGAGGTACAAGAGAGATACAGGAGGCTGAAGCGATAGCCAAACCTTTGAAAAGTGGATCTCTGTAATGTTGGCTTTGAAATTCCATCATACTCTCTGTATGACATCACGAGAACCAATTGAATGGTGACATAGCCTCAAAACGTGCATTTCCGGTGGAATCTCGGCATCGAATTTTTGGATGAAATGCCATATTTCCTCTGCTTAAATATAAGTACGAAGGCTATTTTTTCAAACCTCCAATGGGGCATAACAGAAAGACAAATGTGAATCACAAAATGGCTTTATTATACCAGCAGTCAAGTACAGTCACAATTCCTTTTCCACAAAGTCACCGTGAAGTTTAAGAAATGTATCATGTCGATAGACGAGCTTTCCAATACCCTCTTAATAGAAGGTTCCCACTAGCCTATGGAGATAGGTCTTTACGGCGTCTTGAAGTTCTCCGTTGGTGCGGAAGCGCTGCCCTTCCAGACCTTTCTTCAGCTTCCGAAAAAGATGAAAGTCACTCGGCGCTAGATCTGGGCTGTATGCCGGGTGATCGAACATTTCCCAATGAAACTGAGTAAGCAGCTGTTGGGTTACCGCGGCAGTATGCGGTTTTGCGTTGCTATGAATCAAAATAATTCCAGATAACAGCATACCCCTTCTTTTGTTTTGAATGGCTCTCCGCAGCGACGTAATATCTGACAGTACGTATTTACAGTGGTCGTAGTCTCTGGCTACATAAATTCAATGAGTAACACACACTTCTGATCCCGAAAACAGTATAACCATGGTCTTCCTGTTGCTGAAAGTTTGTTTGAACTTTTGGGGCTTTTTCGGGAAGTATAAGAGTGCATCAGGAGAGCGTGCATCCATTGTTTGGATTGTTCTTTTGATTCTGGATTGTCGTTAATAATCTACGTTTCATCCCCTGTCACAATGGAGTTCAAAAACTCTTCCTCCTCATCAGCGTAACGTGTGAGGAAGGATAAGGCTGATGCTATGCGCCGTGCTTTGTGATCTTCAGACAGCTCTTTGGGAACCCAGCGTACACGAATTTTTCAATAACCTATACATTCTGTAACAATCGTGTACAGAGCTCACCTTGAAATGTCCGGAAAATCCACAGACAACTCACCGTCTCTCTCGAACCACTTGATCAACCCGCTGAACAAGGTCTTCACTAGCGACAGACTTGTGTGCTTGTCCACCTTCATCTGAACATCAGTTGGCCTTCTTTAAATTTCCTACGCCAATCACGCACAACACCCTCGCTCATACAGTTTGCACCATAAACACGGCTCATATTGCGATGAATTTCTGCTGTTTATTCCCTTCTGCCTGTAGAAAACGAATGACGCTTCGTAACTCACACTTGGCGGTAGAATCAATGATACCGGCCATGTTGAAGTGCTTGTAGCTCGCTCCAACTGGTGTATTGAACTTGGCCTTGGCGGACGTTATAGCGGGATAGTTGCGCAGTAGCACGGTGCGCAGATCCACCTCCTTATGCTTGTCTGGTCACGTAGCAGAGCAATCGGAGTTGAAAAAGAAATACTCCTCAATGAAAGAAAGTAAAAAGTTGAGAAAGTTTGCGTTACTAATATTTGTGTACGTAAACTTAATACGCGGGAAGCATCGTTTGTTGGGAGAATTTCATTAAAATCCTTGCCTTGCATACTTGAATCAAATAGCAAATTCATTCTAACTTTACATCAACAGGTTGCATTTAGAACAAAGGGAACTAAGTAAGTGGTGCAGCCAAAAGGAGCGAAGCAAATTAAGGGAAGCTGGTTTGGTTACAGCTGATGACAGGGACACCAAGCAACTAGGAGGGACTCAATCTGGATCGGAATAAAAACAATTATTTTACACTACCCTCTGCGCAAAAGCCACTTTATAAAAGGTGCATGGTTACCGAACCTCTAGGCATCTTTCGACATCCTCAAAAATGGACAATACAAGGCGGGTGAATACGCTGATGAACGCATTACCCAGCAAGATGTTAGAAGAATGCAGGCAGAGATATTCCTTGCGACGGATGGGGCTCAAATTGGAGCATGTAAACCATTACTCTGGAGCAGCAGCGTAGCCAGAAAAATATTAAGCGGGATATCTATAAGGATCCATTTTTAAACAATTTTTATAAAGACATGTGGCGTAAATATATCGCTACCAGTGATACGATTAGGGAGTATCTCGTTCCCACCAACCTAGAAAATGCTACTTTTTCTATTAATGTTTACATTGTTTTCAGCAAATGAGGTTCCAAACCCCAAAGCTCCACGCCCCAGCTATGCTTCTGCTCTGGACTTATTTCCTTCGAGAAGGAGCATGCAGGAAATCTACAACTGGGTTCAGAATAACTTAAAGGCTTTAAGCTAAGGGAGAAACCAAGGTGGATGAAACCAAGGATCTCACGAAGCCGATGAAACTGGCCTTTAAAAATGGTCCTTATCGGTGGTAAAATAGTCCTTATTCTATCTTATCAAAACAATTGTTAAGGTCGCTGGTTCCGCCATGGAAGGTACCGTGCTGGTCTACAGAACTCAGAGAAGGCCCTCCCAAAGAAAAGTCTCTGCTCTGAACCAAAAAAACTGACTTGAAAGGAACACACACTCACTAGTTATAATATAGTTGCAGACAGGCAAAAATACATGAATGGAGGAAGCACTTTCGGAGATTGAGGACATTCCTAGTAGTACTAGTCTCATGGAGATTCTAGGAAAGGATAACACCCTAAAATAGCTAAGGCAGTTTTATCATAACAAGTAAATATTCTTAAAGTTCTCGTTTTCTTGAACGTACGTTGTTATGAAAGTTTACCAGGAGTAATAAAACCTATCTCTTCTTAGATTGAATAAAGAAGAATGCAAATTGAACAGACAACTGAACAGACAAACTGTTAATCAGTCAAATATTAGTTGGACGATGAATTCCTTATGGGACCCGATGGGAAAGTTCCGTCCTTCTACAGCAAAAAATTGCCACTTGCTGACTTGTCTTTGCAACTTTCACAAACTTCCAGAAAAATGAATGAAAATCAAACAGTATAAATCTGATGTGTTACACTCACATGACTTTCTCTTCTCTTGTGCAAACTATTTTTACAAACGCTTATACTCCATATGCTTCATGTTAATCGAGATGTTAATCTTATTGCTAATTTTCTTGTAGATGCAAGGGGAATTGGTAGGCTTTAAGCGATAGTCAAATATTTTAAGAGCTGGTTGCTATGTGGAGTATTCCATTCTCTTTGCATTACCAGGACAAAAAAAATGAATAACGAATTCTCATTTAAGAAAAAGGATAAGTATTAGAACATTTAAGGGAATAACAAGCAATATCTCGAAAATGGCTCACTCAACAACAAAAATGTATGACACAAATTGTGTATTTTAACGCGATCTACATTTTTTGTGTAGTAAAATTTTGTCTATTTCTTATGGTTTACCAGTTATGCAAAAGTCGTTCACAATGAAGAATACTTTTGGAGACATTCCCAGAAAATTCAAGATATACATTTCATTTTTCACGAAAAGATCTTAAACATATGATATTTTAATCAAAATCATTAGTCATTTTTGAGAAAATTAAAATTTTCGAAAAATGTTCCATGTAAAGGGTAATCTGGGGTGGGGGGATTTTCTTGAAAACCTTCGTGTCGCATCTCTGGAAGATACTGAACCTAAATACCAAGTTTGGTGTTTATCCGACTGTTCGTTTCTGAGTTATGCTGTTCACAGACACACACACGGACATGTTTCCAAAAATGCTTTTTTTTTTTTTTTTTTTTTTGGATTCAGGGCGTCTCATAACATGTATTTCCGGTGAAATCTCGGTATCGAATTTTTGGGTGGAGTACAATACTTCCCCTACTTACTATACGTAGTAGAGAAAGTAAAAATGCCTATAAACCACATGCTCACAATACATCTGTTCAACTAAAGTATATTCATAAAGTTAATAATAGAATAGTTATTATAATGCTTGTTTAAAGGTTTATTCTACCTAACTGCAATATGCTGCATGAGAAGCCACGTGATGCGCAGAAGGGTGCGCAAACGCATCAAGCCCGAACAGGTTCTCTTTCAGTGAATAATACCACGTTTGAAAATGGCAGAACCGCACACAAAGACAGGCACAAGGTCTCTCCTTGCGCTAGTCAAGCTTTTCTGCTCGTGAAGCTGCAGTTCGTATTGGAGTTCCTGCAAGTACAGCGCAGAGGTGGGTGAGATTATCCAGGGACGGGATTGAACACCATCGTCCTGGTTCAGAAAAAAGACGTGTGTCTACTCGCGGAATGGATGCAGATTGCAGCATCAGAGATGTACCCTTTCCAAACTGCTTCTGAAATGAAGGCACATTCACAATTCCCTGGATCAGTTCGAACAGCTCTGCAGCGTGTAAACGACGCAGGACTTATTGCAGGAACAGCAGCTAAAAAGCAACATCTGAAAGACCACCACAGATTGTTTCGCCTCGAGTTTGCAGAGGAAAATGCCAACCGCGATTGGAGTAATATGAGAGTCTCAGACGAGGTGACATTTTCTTCCACATATAAGAGAAAGGTGATTGTCTACCGTCCAAAGGGGTCGCAGTACGATGCAAAATACATGGCTTCACAGTTTCAACATGGTCGCGCATCTGTGTTGTTGGGACTGGGTAACAGGGCACGGTCTAGATGTGTTGTGGTAGTTTTACCATAAAATGAACAGTGCGCAAAACACGGCAATATTACAGAATATTTTGATTACCTCTGTGAGAAGAGATATCCCGATGGAATTGTTGAATTCATACAGGATAATTACTCTGTCCACACACGTCGAAAGATTTCAAATTACTTATCAGAGAGGCAGAATATCAGAATGATAGAATGGGCTCCCTATTCACTAGATTTTAACCCTAATGAAGATGCGTGGGCTGAGATGAAAAGGGAGCTGCGCTCGAATTTTCCTGCAGATGCGCGAAGGACAAAAGATGGTTCCTGGGCATAAATTCAAGAAACCTGAGATGTAGCTTCTCGTCCACGTTACAGCAGAGATATAATTTCATCTATGCCCCGAAGATTGAGGGCAGTTATACATGCTGAGGGTTCATACATCTGATATAAATTTGGTTTATTTGTTATGTGTTTTAGTAGAATGCTGGTTTTCTTTGTATATAGATATGCCTAAAACTTCAAATGCTAAAGCTATATTAATGCAATATTTTGTTTATACATCCAGTCATAAAATTAGCAACATAAAAAATAAGAGCTAGTGCGAGATTTAAACCCAGGAGCTTATGGGGGCAAGTAATGCCTTCTTAACCTCTCGGCCACCGTAACGTTTTTCCGGGTTTGGTTTTCAGTAGCTTATAAGATGACCATCACGTTCATAGGCACAAGCCATTCTACAGTGCCTGCATGTGCGTTGTGAACACAGCTGTTGCGAAGGTACATGAAGCCTTCCGATCGGCACATGGAATCTGGGGATGACTCTTTTTTCTTTCCATGGGTGTACACCCTAAGCTAAAGAAAAATGAGCAGACTCTCGAAGGGTATATTTGTCTAAGTCCAAATCGTTTCCGCGGCCGGTTCACAATGGTGTCTTGGGATGCGTGCCTTTAGCTTCGTTCTATTGTCACCTTTCATACTGAGTCCCAGCAAGTGAATACATGATGACAGCCGAGCGGTTATAAGCAGGTACGTAGCAATGAGGCCTACCGAGGTTGTATCCCGAGCATAGTTTTTTTTGTGCAAAAAACGCAATGTTTATTACGCATACTCTAATTTCCAATTCAAAATGCTTATTGATTTCAAGGCATTTATGCTCTCACATAAAAACTGAAACACTCTCCTTTTCGTTTTCAAACTAAATAAGAAATAAGTATATATTATAGTCCTAAATTAAAAAGCAAATAAAAACATAAACTAACTTAATATCGGGTTTGTAAACTTTCTGCTTTTACAGGGCGTTAATGACCTAGCAGTTGAGCGCCCTTAAACAAAACAAACAAAAACAAACAATATCTGCTTCTATTACTGCGCTCATCCTACGGAGCATGGATGATATCAAATGCCTAGTCAAATTTTCACGAGAAGATACTCCCAAGCACCCTGTATTTTATTCTACAAAACCTCTTTTGTCTTGCATTGTCTTGTAGGCCAATTTAACTCCAAAACTTTCTTCAACTCTGCCCACACATTTTCAATAGGATTAACATCTGGTGAGCAAGGAGGTCAGTGAATTACTGTGATATCTTGGCTTTGCGAGAACCAGTTTGAAACCTGCTGACTTGTGTGGACAGGGTGGTTATCCTGCTGGAATTCAATCATTCCATCAGGAGTCTAGTCCTTACAGAAGGAAGCATGACGTTTTCTAGGATATCTTTATACTGTTGGCTATTTAATGTGCCATCAAACTGCCACATCTTAGACCATCTCGTGACATCCAACCCCAACACGTCACAGATACGCGATCTTGGTGATCCATTTGTGCCGTAGATGAAAATGTCACGTCTATATATAATATAACCGTATTCCAGTTATGGTTGGCATTTTCTTCTGCAAATGCGAGGCGACTAATCTGTGATCGTCTGTAAGATGCTGCTTCTTAGCTGCCGATCGAGCAAAAAGCCCTGCTGTAGTCAAACGATGCAAGGCTGTGCGGTTCGACCAAGAGAAATGAGAATTACTTCTAATTGTAGACACATGCTGGAAGGGATTGCCGTCTGCCTCTTTTAGAAGTGCAGTGTCCTGCTGAGGAGTGGACAAACGTTTTTGACTCGAACCAGGTCGACGACGAAAAATCTCTTTCCTGGATAACTGCACCCATCGCGTATCCGTAGATACAGGAGCTTCAAGTGTTCTTGCAGCTTGAGACACAGAGTATCCAGCAACGTTCACTAACGTAAGGAGAGATCCCTTATAGCTTCGTCTTTATGTGTGCGCTCAGCTATAGCAAAGATCAGTATGATTGCTAACATATGCAGAACTCCAAGACTGAGGTGCGCGCACATGATCCCAGCGCCAATCATAACTGAAGAATGAGACAGAGAGATTGCGCATCCAATACTAAGTGAATTAAATATTTTGTTCAGTTTTTCACTAATTGTTACTAATATAGTATTTATTTTGAAAATGAAAAGAGTAATTTGTTTGTGTTTTAATGCACGAATGTCCTAAAATTGATATCTTATGCATGAAAAACATACGACATTGTCATATATTTAACAAATTAAAATTTAAATAATAATAACAATAATAATAATAATAATAATAGTAATAATAATAATAAAAGAAAAATATACGCCAAAGATTCGAAAGCAGGTTTTGCAAGATGTGCATTTCACCGCTCGGCTACCACGCACACAACCAAAGGGAAAGACGTCTTCCTACTTATCACATAACTTTAAAATGAACGCAGGGTGGTATTAAATCGTGTATTGTGAACGCAGCTTCAGCGAATGCTACCGATGTTTTCCGAATCGAACTCGCAGGCTGCTGCTCATTAAGTTTGTCTTATGCTTTACATGATCCCAGGTTCCAGTCTATCACACAAAAACCAGACAAGCAACCGGAAACTCGATAAAATACAAGTATAAAGAGCAATGGAAGAATAAAACAGTCCACAATCAGTCTTAAGCCCTCAGGAAAGAGCAAAAAGGAAAATAAAGAGCCAGAGGTTGTTAAAAATGAGCGGATATTTATCTGTTGGTTGCTCACTGGAGCTTATAGCGTAATGCTGTAGGAATGGATGTAAATCCTTCCCTGTATCATGCCTGAACAGGCACTTGTGCGAATGCCCTGGTGAGATTAAAACACAGTATTCAGTGTTCTGGGACAATACTTAAGAATTCAATGAGCCCTCAAATGTCCCAGTTGGCTGCATAATAAGGCTCGCTTGGGAAGCGCGTCTAACAAAGTGATGCATGATACAAGATTGCATTGGATGGTGTGAAGTTATTGACCTGCCCTTTTTTATTTAATCTAACCTACTGTAAAAATAAACAAACAAATGTAATACAAATTATATAGAAAATATGCTCTCTCTCTGTGTTTGGTAGTCTCCGAAACCACTCAACCAGTTTTATTATTATTATTATTATTATTATTATTATTATTATTTCACCACTGAAATGCATCATTCTTCCGACGGACAAGGGCTATAAAATTACAATTATTATTACTATTATTTACAATTAATTTTATGGGAATTCCAATGAATCAAAATTAGGTTATACCCATTACTTTTTGCAAACGACCAAGTAATAGTAGTAACACAACTGATGTCGCTTCAGACATAATGAGAAAACTAATTGAAAAATATAAAATGTGGGGACTTGATGTTAACTTAAACAAAACAAAATATTTATTATCATCAACAACGACAAGGATGAAAAATTAGAGGTTATCACACGAGGAAATTAGAATTATCAATAAATTTAATATCAATAAATTTATAAATTTAGGACCAATCATAGAAGCAGATGGAACTAGTAGATTAGAAACAGAAAAAAGAATAAGTGAAGGAAGAAAAACAACTGGAATGTTGAACTCAATATTATGGAGAAAAAACATTTTAAATTTATAATTCAATAGTACAAAGTATATTACTATATGGAGCAGAAACGTGGGCAATGAATACATAACCAGAAACAAGGTTATTAAAAGAGATGGATTTTTGGCGGAGGGCTTCTCGAATTTCAAGAAGGAACCAAATTAAAAATACAAAAATTCGGTAAATGGATGTGAAAAAAGAACGTATCCGAAACAATGGAACAGAGAAGATTTAAACGATTCGGCCATGTGAAAAGAATGGGAAACTAGAAAACAGTAAGCGTGGTGCTAGAACGGGAAGCTGAATGAAACAGAGAGCGGGGAAGACCAAGAAAACAATGAATGGATGAGGTGCGAAGAAGCATGGCGTCTAATGGATGAAGATGCAGAGGATAGAGATTTATGCAGAAATAAAATTGTGAATGGGTTGTAAGATAACTACTATATAATTCCTGAATAAAAAAACTTTTTTGTTTGTTCCTGAAATTGATTAAACCATTTTAAAGGTATTTTATACTGCGTTTCATTATGTTATCACTTACTTTAGCTGGGTCCCGAGTTGCGCTCTTTCTTAAGCCTTCAAAAAGAAAGAATTGAATATAATAATATGGCTAACTGCATAGATAGCTCGATTTCTTTATTGTACCGCGATATGTAAGCTGATCAAGGTTGACCAGTTCCAACTTCCAGTGGTCGCGCATTAAAGTCCTAGGGCTCACATTGCAGCTGGCAACATGCGTGATGTCAGTTTTAGTACCTCAAAATAAATGCAAGCCGAAGACTGCCGACCAAACCCGAACGCTGAACGAACCAAGCGATTGAAAGCTGTAAACATTAGAGAAGTCAACAAAACAAAGCGAATATTTGTGATAATCTACTGTCAAAAGCAACGACGGTGTAAAGTTATTAAAAAAAGGAAGAGTGTGTAGATTTTCGAGTATCATGTATAGTGTAGAGGACTACAGTGACTTCTGATGCAAGCTAGATAGACAGTGTTTCTGAAATTGAATAGTGAAGTTCGACCTTCAGGAAGGCGTTACCTTAGGACTTTTGGGATTATTGTTATTTGCAAACATCTAAATTCCTTTTTTCTTTTCCAAAGTAATCCACATTATTCGATTACTTTGTAATGTGCTCAGGCAAGAAAGTGCAAGAAGTGCAATCAGAAGTTTGGCTAATGATTCCTGGTTTGAACATAGTGCACTGGAGGCGAAAAGAATTTTTTCGACAACCATATAAAATGTTCAAAAACTGTTCAGCAAGAAGATTGCAAACATACTTAAATTGCTCAAGTAATTAAATCCTAGTCTTGGAGTACAAAGCAATACGAATTATCTTTCTAAAACACATCTTTGCTTTTTTGATGAGTTTTTGGCCACTTCATAGAGTTATTGGTCTGTTGAAGCTAATCTGTCTGTTATAACTGCATGTTATCTTTTTAAATTGCTGGTATCATCATGAAGCTTCTAGAAAGTACCCGCTTTGAAGCTATCAACAGTGCTCTGTCAATCAAAACTGGGGACAGCAAAATATTTGGAAGGTACACTGATTGTTACTAGTATATACATAACTATATAAAATAGAAAACTCTCAGTGTAACACTAATGACTGTGGGTAAAATAAATTGCATGAGTGAATTCTGCATTCTTAAAGACCACATTCTCATACATTTAAGGTTTGTAGCATATAAATCTAACCTAGTAATGAAAGCTTCAATAGCATTGATTCATTTTACATGTTTGCAGTGTAAACAGCATACATATATCAGAAGAGAGGTCTGCACGAAGTTAATCATTACAATTTTCAGTTATCAACATGGTGATAAAAAGAATAAATCAAACATGTAACATACCACAGTACTGTATTACTTGCAGGGGAAGGGTGGGGATTCCAATCTGCATCTTTCAGGTCATGATATAGATATGCTGACCAACTGATTACTAAATCAAAATTGTCATCACTGTTAAGCATAAGGGTACATACAGTTCTTAATTATTTGGTTTAAGGTTTTAAAAGCCATATGAAATGAACCAGTACTTGTCAGCTAAGGTATGAGAGCCCTACTCTTATCTATAACTCTCATCAAAACGGTTTTGCCAAATTTCTGTAAACGTGATGACTACCCTTGCTTTGGCATTGTGTAGATACAGGGAAAGGTCTGTTTCACTGCTGCGACATTATGCTCTAGTTGTGGCCCGCACAGCGATGACGATGATGTTGTATATTTCCAACAGATGTCACTTTATGTCACACGCTTGACTAACACAATACTGCCAACATATGAATAATTGATGCCACCAAAGCGCCGCAACTTCGACCACAGGGCGTAACCGAGGGATATTATATAACCTTAGGTTTATGAATTCATGGAAGATTATGTTTAGGTTACGCTGTTTTTATTTATATAACCTTACGTTTCTGAATTCACGGAAGTTTAGGTTACTTTTCTTGTAATATAAGCTTAGGCTTCTGATATACTTTTATAGGTTATGTTAGGTTTTTTATATAAGCTTGTTTTAATTAGTTACCAGTGGTTACATCAAAGCACGCGAGCGAAGGGAGCGTGCGTTCCTAAGCTTACATTTCTGATTCACGGGAGGTTAGGTTAGGTTTAGTTTTTTTTTTTATATAAGCTTGTTTGAATTAGTTACTAGTGGTTACATTAAAGCATGCGAGCGTGCGTTCCTAACCTTATGTTTCTGATTCACGGTAGGTTAGGTTAGGATTACTTGTTTTTATATAAGCTTACGTTTCTGAATTCAGGGAAGGTTAGCCTTAGGTTAGGTTTTTTTTTATAAGCTTGCGTTAACTATCTACTACTGTTACGGTAAAGCAACTTCTTTATTACACTGTTATTACAATCAAAATAACCACTTAATAAAATATAATTTGACAAAAACTATTACAAACTTAAAACTTTGGTGCATATTCTTTTGCTGCTTTCAATTAGTGCATGGTACAGCCAGTCCTTGAATGCGTTACGTTTTCTCAGCGGGAATAACACATGAAGTAAAACAAAAAGAAGAAGAAAAACACTAGTAACAACTGCGCATCGCATTTCTGGTAGATTTTCATTTATGTTGGCAGTTCCCACTATACCTCTTCTTCAAGGAAAAAATGGCTACGTTTGTTTTGTTTTGTACGCGATTTGCCTATATAAGTAAATCACCATCGAGGGGTGGGTATTTGGTCCACAAGCTATTGAACAGACCACATCTAGTTCTAATCTCACTCACAAGGTAAATTATTCGCTTTTCTTTGGCTAATTTAAACTACTTCGACGGGCCACAACTAGAGTAGGTTAGCCCACTGCTGTAATGAATTAACAATTGGGCTGTCGAAAAGCTGAGAAAATGAAAAGTTAGCACTTTCTTTGACTCACATCTGACCATTTATGCAGTCCCTTTTTTGGGGGTGGGGGGACTTTAATGCCCGTTCCTACTGCATGTAGCACCATAGCTATGAAGACTAGGAAAAACCTTTCATTGAGGATGGTCCTGGCAGGATCTGAACTGTGGAACTTCCATTCACGAGTCTGCCTTAACACCTTGGCTATCCATGTCAGTGCAGTCCTTGTGATGCTGCGGAGGAATGGAGCTAATAACACCAGATTTCCCTTTGTCATGGCTGTGATCTGGCTTAGCAGCAAAATAAGGGGGATGCTACCATTCTTTGCCTTTGTGATTTTGACATAGACCACCATACAAAGCAACAGACATGGTCAATTAATTTTCTATGGTCAAGTTTGTATTTTTCAAATGAGGGAGTGCACTTGAAGTCAGTAAAATGTACATAATAAGGATAATGTACAGTATATGAGTAAGAGCTGCTTCACTATACATATGTCACTCACACATCTACAGGATTACCTTTATTACTTACATAACATTATTAAACATAATGTGTAATAACTGTCACTTTTGTTCTGAATTAACACGTTACACAACTCCCATCACATGCATCCCTACTAAGGCATTATGACAGCATTGCTTATGTTGTCCTTCTGCTGCCAACATTGGTGGCCCTAAGCCGCAAAGCATAACCAAAGGATGTTTTTTATAGAGGAGTGTAGCAGTTGCAGCCGTAAGATCTGAGGCAAAACTCCAATGATCCGTGATAGCGCTTTCATGGTGACAATCCTTTAGCCGCATTTTGTGCTCTTCGGTTGGCAACACTTCATCACAAAATGTTGTCAGTAGTCACTATATAAGAGCATCTGTTAAAAAGGAAGGGTGGGGGAAGGCAAAATGGCTTTGTTCTAGCAACAACTCGTGCATAAAACAAATCCCCATTCTCTACTGATACCTCTGGATATAAAAACATCTCGTTTTCATAAGTATTTACGCTGACTTATGCTCGTACTCACATACTGTACTAGTGCCCATAATAAAAAGTAGCTAGCACTGTGTAAGTTGTCTATGCATTATGTCTTCCGTTGTTTAAATTACATCAATGTCAGCAAAGTTTAAACATACCCTTAATATGCAGGCTTTAGGTTACTACTTGAACATGTGGCATTATATTCTTCTGTACTTGTATGTGCACAACAGTGTATAAACGATGTACACATGGATTGACCTGTAATAAGTACAACCTTGTTCTTCTGAGCTTAGATACACAGGTTTCAATCTCTTTGCAATACCTTTATACTTTTAACAAATATTTGACTTTCTAAATCATTATAAAAAATCTGATGTGTTACACTCACGTGACTTTCTCTAATCTTGTACAAACTATTTTTACAAACTCTTATCCTCCATCTATTTCATATTAATCAAGATAAACATTTGCAGAAATGATCTTTTGATATGCAAAGAGAATTACATTTTACACATAGCGACCAGTTCTAAAAATATTTAACTATCGCTTAAGGTGTACTATGTTCCCTTTGTTTTGTATTTGTAAGGGCAATATAGAAATACAGTAGCCTTTAAGCATCGACATATATCTTAATAGGTGGTTGCTAGGTGCAGCACCATTCTCTTTGCCACAGATTAATACTTTCTGCATATCCAAGACAAAAAAATGAATAACGAATTCCCATTTGAGAAAATAAGTATTGAAAAATTTAAGGGAATAACAAGCAATATCTCGAAAATGGTACACCGAACAAAAAAATGCATATGACATAAATTGTGTATTTTAATGCGATCTACATTTTTTGTGTAGTAAAAGTTTGTCTATCTCTTATGGTTTACCAGTTATGCAAAAGTCGTTCACAATGAAGAATACTTTTGGAGACATTCCCAGAAAATTCGAGATATCATTTCATTTGTCATGAAAATATCTTAAACATATGATATTTTAATCAAAATCGTTAAGAGCCATTTTTGAGAAAATTAAAATTTTCGAAAAATGTTCCATGTAAAGGGTAATCTGGGGGGGGATTTTCTTGAAAACCTTCATGTCGCATCTCTGAAAGAATTAAAATTTTCGAAAAATGTTCCATGTAAAGGGTAATCTGGGGGGGGGGGATTTTCTTGAAAACCTACATGTCGCATCTCTGGAAGATACTGAACCTAAATACCAAGTTCGTGTTTATCCAACTGTTCGTTTCTGAGTTATGCTGTTCACAGACAGAAACACACGGACATGTTTCCAAAAATGCTTTTTTTGGATTCAAGGGGTCTCAAAACATATATTTCCAGTGAAATCTCGGTATTGAATTTTTGGGTGGAATACAATACTTCCCCTACTTACTATACGTAGTAGAGAAAGTAATTAGCTTTTGCAAGAATAGTTTGTAGAAGTATGCAGTAAACATTAGTGGGTAGAGAAAGGTGCATGAGTGTAACACATCAGATTGTTTATGTATTACTGTGTAAGTTAGTGGAGAAATGAGATACTCGTGTAAATTCTTTGCTGTTATTTTGAGTTTCAGATGCGAGTTTTAATGACCTGTGACATTTTAAATGTTTGTGGATCTGCTGTTGTAGAATTGAAAGTTATTCTTGCAAGATGGTGGGAAATGAGAAACAGCTGTACAAGAGATTCAATTCTGAGCAGGGTGTAACTCCTCATGATCTCCAGGCTCTCTCGCCACCGCAAACAACATCAGGAGTTTCACCTGGTTGCCAGTACAGGTAGGTACTTAGTGTAACTTCTAGAGCATTGGACTGTATTCTTTGTTATTTGATTTTGTTTACTGAAAGTTGGTTCTGACAGTTACAGTCGCAGTATTTCTGGTGATGAAGATGGCCCATTGTGTGATACCATCAGCCGGAAAACCCTGTTTTACCTCATTGCTACACTCAATGCAGCTTTCCATCCTGATTATGATTTCTCAGATGCGAAGAGTCATGAGTTCAGCAAAGAGCCCAGCCTTCAGGTTTGTGAATGTTGCATTTAGAAATAGTTTACATAGAGAGTTGGTGAAGTAATATAATCTTTATTCTTCACTATACTCCCGCTGCTGAATCTTTGCACTTGACAGTTCATGTGGCTTCGCGTAAAGTTGGCTACATTGTGGTTGCGATGTTGCCAGAGTGGCTAGTAAACAACAACAGCTGATAGTTCTTTCTGTGTCTAAGCCGCATACAAAAGTGTACGTAGTAGCGAACGTCAATGTATAATAACTATTTTGTATTATTATTGTTAATTGAAAATAACTTTGCATAAACATTGCAGCGTATGTAGAATAAATTACGCACTTTTGACAATATAGAAACAGAACAATGCAAACTTGCCTGCCACATTGAGGAGAAATAAAACAAATTATAAGCACGTGATAACAAAAGTTATTTTCATTCACGATTTAAAACAGCAATGGCTCAATTCCACCCAAATCCCTTCATCATTATTTTCACCAAGGCATATCATTAATGGTTCACACTCACTAATAATTCCGTCTAATTCTTGTGTTTTTCGTATTAGCTTATTCACATGATCTACTTTCTTCTTCCACGAAGCCGCATCCACCGTCGCCACATCTTCCCACAAAAGCCTTTCCACCTTGGTAATGGTAAATGACTTATTGTTCTCCCTCACATAAACCTTAATGTCATTCCACACTAATTTGATGGGGTTGAAGTGACAGTGTACGGCTTTATCAGCAGGAATAGAGGGATGGCTGTGAAGCTTGACATACTCCTTTTCCTGTTCAAAGAATCCTCGTGTGCTCCTTAATAGTTCCAATGCCTGACTATTAAGTGGCGCAAAGGATTTACACTTCGTGAATCATCACTCGGCGATCGATGTCGTTTTTCAGACATTGTCGCACTTAAATCTTGTATAAATAAATAACATGACTTAAATGTATATAAAACAGATAAATATATATGTATATATATATATATATATATATATATATATATATATATATATGTATAAACGAACAATAACTAAACTATAAAACAATATGTAGCTTGCAAAGAACAACTCGACGTTTGTGCTAGAGATTCACAAACTGAAGCACGTGGTTGGGAACAGAGTCCGGCAACAGAGTCGCTTCCAGCTCCGTTTCCGCTTCCACTTTGTCATCGACCATCCGGAATGCTGTCTTGTGATTGGCTTAGAAAGTCAAACGGTGAAAGCTTTTCATCTGTTTTTTTGCGAATGTACCAACTTAAATGCGAGCTGTCAAGTGCAACGTTTCAGCGGCGGGGGTATAGTACACATTGTGTGCCTTACTGCTATAAATATACAGCACTAGTTGTTTTTTCATATTGCAGAACTTTAGCAAACTTTTAAAAGTACATTTTATAAGAGATGAAAGGTAGAAATGCTCATAAGTATAGAGTGAGCCAAAAGACTCCGAACCGCCTGGTGTTTTTCCTGTCCACGTTCTCGGCGCTCGTTGCCGTCTGCCACTATCATAGAAAGAAACAATACAACATTTTTAAAACTACTTTTAAAGGCTTTACTTACCAACTTTATGAAAGGAAATGCTGAAACTGGCCACCGTCGTTGTCCATACATTTTTGGCACCTCTTTAGGAAACTATCCATCATGGAATTTTTGGGGGGAATTTTCCAAACGTGATCAATGTCGTCTAATATTTCTTTGGTAAGAACCGAACGTCATCTTTTAGATTTCATAGCCTGAACACTTCCTGTGGCCTGAAAGTTACTGTAAAGTTCATGGATTGTGGTACGGCCTGGAACTTTTACACCTGGAAATCTTTCTGCAAATTGTACTTTCACTTGGCAAGCTGACGAGTCAACACATACGAATCATTAATAAATATACGCTGTGCAGTCGAAAACATATACTGAGCCATAATATACTTTGTGACTAAGTACAGGACAAAATAATAAATAACTCGTAATAACTGAACTACATCACATCACCATCAACTCAAAACTTCACTTCACATTGCAAAGCAAAGCCAAGCCACAATAGCGTGACTTTGTTTATAGCAGCAATGTGTTATCATATTTCCACACGCCCAGTGGAAAAACACTGCGCAGCCGGTAATATTCTTCATAAAATACTCCTCCGGGGTAACTTAAAACATAAAGTGTACAAGACAAACCCACACACCCTGGAAGAATTAAAACAAAATATCCGCCAGGAAATTTCTCAATGTGAACTACAGCGAGTGATGGATAGCTAGTTTCCTAAAGAGGTGCCAAAAATGTATGGACGACAACGGTGGCCAGTTTCAGCATTTCGTTTCGTAAAATTGGAAAGCTTTTAAAAGTAGTTTTAAAATGTTGTATGGTTTCATCTGCGCCTTTCTATGATAGCGGCAGATGGCAATGAGCACCGAGGACATGGACAGGAAAAACACTGCACAGGCGTTCGGAGTCTTTTGGCTCACTCTGTAATACAACTGTAAAACTCATAATAATTTTATAAAGAAACGTGAGGACCAATTTCTATTACATTTTATAGTGAAAGTAAATACATTCTTCTTTGTTTCACTGTAAAATTGGTAAAATCATATTTCACATGGCCTAATCCTCTTGCAGTCGATGATGGGCATCTAGTAACCACAAAAAAGTGACAACTATGAAAAATCAGCTAGGCAGTCTCCTCTCGGAGAGTATTTGTTTGGTTGTTTTGTTAGCACCTGCAATTTGTTTCTGTAACTATAGCTTTTTTTCAGTAATTTCTCAGCACCCATTGAAAGCACTGGATATATTATTCAAATTTCATGATGTGGCGTATATTAAAATCCTGAAACATCCTCCTTTTTTGGTGCTCTTGCCCCTCATTCTTTATCTGCACAGATGCTTGCTCTGATTGTAAATTTATCAGCTATGACCTTAGGGAATTTTTAGTTGTCACTGGATATTTCCTGTTCATTAGAACTGAGAAGTGAGTCAGGAGAGAACATAGAAAGAAATGTTTGAAACAGAACAATTAATAATAATAATCCTGTGGCACTGCAGCCCATGAAGGGCCTACTCCTGCCAACCTCATGCCTACATACATACGGCAGAGGTGGGCAATCATCCAACTGATGCGGAGAGGTAATGTGGCCAGCATCATGTATCCCCCAGCCGGAATGTTGGTCTCCATGACCGGGATCACTCCCTCACAATGCCAAGTGGATACAGGTCCTATACTCAGGACTTAAAATCTGCACCTTCATGGGTGGGATCGAACCCCGGCCAGGAACCAGAGCTCCGCACTCTGGCTCTCAGCGCCACGGCACAGGACAAAACAATTCATACAAAGTACTTAAATTTTTTTAGAGATTTTACCAATAGACACCATATTTATTTGATATAGCTTTTGCATACTGTGTTTAGTTTTGTATAATTCACCTTTTGTTTCCTCAAAATATGTTTACAAGTAAGAAAGATTCTAAAATCTTTTACAAAGCAGAAAGTTAAACTGCTGGCCAATTCAAGTGCCTTTGTTTATTGGGTATCTATGGAGAGTCACTTAGGGATTTAAATGGCCATCAGGCAACTGGTTAAAGGCAAAGTAATTAGTGTTAATTGGGCTATTACTTTCATAATCTTTTACTGGTTAGAATGTTGCAAGACACTAATTGATTACATATGTTGAAATATGCATCTCATACCTCCCAACCCTTGTGTTAGAGAATGACAAAGTAAACACAATTTGGCTTTTGCAGTGGGTGATGAACACTGTTGATAGCAACTTGAGTGCCACTGCTGGAGAGCAATATCGAGCCATGAGAACGCAACTCTGGGCAGCTGTGGATGACGAAATATCAATGAATGAGTGCGACATCTACAGGTGAGTCGGATTGGTTTGTTATTCAGTGATCTCTACTCAGTAATGAGCTTAAACCTATACATTCAAACCTCAGTTCATTTTCCTAGGGAGCACATAAAAAAAGCAATGATGGAAGAAGATAATTGATACAGGAAGTACACAAAACATATACAAAAACACTCGACCAAATCACAAAGGGAAATGAATGAGTGATGCTACTACTGGAAGAAAAAAAAAATCCAAAAGGAGTATGCATGCCTTGTTGTCCCTCACATCACTTCAATAGCCAATAGCATATGTCTGTTGTGGGCATCTATCCATACCCATTATTCTCTGCCATAACCGAATGGTGTGAATGTTGCTATTTGAATTCTACGCTGTGGCTAGTATAGGCTGCTGTAAAAGTATCGGTAACTACATGCAGGTTATGATCACTGGTTCAATTATTTCAGCTTAAAAATTATTGTTCAGGGATGGAATTTGTTTAAGACTGAAAACTTTTAATGAATAATGTTGGAAAATGATACTTAAAGGAACAATAAATACAGGTTTTAGGTAAATAAGTTATAATGCAAGCCAGCTAGGGCTACATAAATTGAATGAATGTGGGAAAATGATAGTTTTGACTGTACTGTTAAGGAAGTTAATCTTGTTCATACATTTACATGTGTTCTGGTTCTCAAAATCTGCTATAAAAGGGTTTTGTAGGTTAAGAAATGAATCTAAATAAGCTTCATCTCCAAGAAAACTCAATTTCATAGACTTTATGTCAAAGCCAGCGGTGTGACCTTAGATGTTAAAGGCTGCATACAAGTGAGAGAAGAAAAGGGCTTGTTAATGTTTATATTCTACAAAACAAGTATGTTATTTAATTAATGTGCACTATCTTAGAAAATTATTTTTATAATGATTTTACAAATCCATAAATATTTTAAAGTGTGGTTTAACCTTAAGATAATCCATGGAATATTGTTTTGTCTTAGCTATTAAAAGAATACATGTATATTATACAATCTAAGGAAAATGAAGGAGACCATGTCACTTATCAAGTGTTCAGATGATCGATAAAAAATGTGTTATGAGCATTGGACTTCATAACCAGCTGTAGGCTATAATACTGCTTTACTTGTTATATTCTGTGTCGTAGATAATGTTGGTTTTAGTAGATTGTATTTAACAGAATATTTTGTGTTCAGTGGTACAAGGCTTTGACTTTTCTATGAATAAACAAATGCTTGCTTAATTGATTTATTTTAAACAATGAATGCTTAAACTTACCAACACCAACAGCTCTGTACTGTAGAAAATATGTTACTGCCAATATAACTTCATCTGTTAATTCACAAAAAGTGTATGACTGCACCATAAAAGTTTGTCTCGTATGCTCACAGAACCATAAAGGACACACATTCACTGTTTCAGCAGATTCAATATGTTACTAACCAACCTATTAGAAAAATCTGATGCGTTACATTCACATGACTTTTTCTAACCTCTGTTATTTATTAGTGGGTGTACAAACTATTATGAAAGCTTATTTTTCTACCTATGTCGTTTTAATCAAGATAAACCTTTGCAGAAATAGCTACATTACAGATTACATTGTAGATACAAAGGGAACAGCGATAGTCAAATGTTCAAGAACTGGACGCTATAAGCTGGCCTTAAAATTCCATACAGTTTCCATGCAATCACGAGAAACAACTGAAAATCGACAGGACTTAAAAAGAATGACAAAGTATTGAACAATTCAAACTATTAATGACGAATATTTCGGAAATGGCATATACCACAGAAAAAGTTATTTGAAATAAATTGTATGTTTTAAAGAGATCTACATTTTTTGTATTGTACGTTTTCGTCTATCGCTTTAGTTATACAAAATTCCTTTGAAATGAACAGGACTTCATAATATATTCCCAGAAGATTCAAGATATGTACTTTATTTGTCATATGTCGCAGTTCTCAATATCTTGTGTTATCTTATTTACTGGACGCCTCTTGTTTTATTATTTTAAATTTGCGTTCACTGTCCTCTGGCTAGCTATTATAACTCAGTTGAGCAAGTATCTCTAAGCAGGGCATGTAAACGGAATGGAGTTGTTGCTAAAAGATAACACTGATAAAAAAATTTGTTTCTACACTTTTATTGCCGCCATACTTAATTAATAATTCACATATTTAATCTTTATACACGCCTGACTGAAACTGTGATATATCTGAATGTAACTACAGTCGTTATAGTTGCCGCGCACCAATTACTTCGCATACTTTACATTTTTGTAACCAATTCTGTGACGTGCACCTCATGAGAGACTCTTCCGAACTGTGCGACACTTGCTTATAGCTCAAGAACATATACTCCTTCACCTCGAGTTGCCTAAACATTATAATATAGCTCCTATTGGTTACCAAATTGCTCCCACTTTAGCGTCTGTTTTGGTCAGCCAATCACTACTACTAACATATATACTCTAGGGAAGATATTCCCTCCATTTCTAAAAAAGGCACGCTACCCTGATGTCATTTGTTTGTCTCTTCTTAGTGATAAACAACTCACCCCCTCAGTTTATTGTTACCCACTTCTATTGTCAGTTTCAGTTAGGCCGTGTAAACTTATTTCCTAACAATACTTATGGCTAACAAACATCTAAAATCCTGTACATACAATAATATTAATTTACATTACAATCACTTTGGCATTCACAGCATGTTATGATATAAAATACTGCCTCACATATAAATATGCTTTTAATATATGGTATTTTAATTATTTAAGATTGTTAGAGCCATTTTTTAGACAATCAAAAATTTTGACAAATATTTCATGTAAAGGGTAATTTGGGGTGGGGTGGATTTTTTTGAAAATCTTCATATCGCATCTCTGAAAGATATTGAACTTAAATACCATGTTCTGTATTTAACCGACTTTTCATTTTTGAGATATGTTGCGCGCACACACACACACACACACATGGCCCTTTTCCTTATTATTTATCCAGGGGACCTTGAAACATTTCTGGTGAAATCTCAGTATCAAATTTATGGGTCGAGTGCAATACCTTCCCTGTCCACTATGTACATGGTAGAGAAGGTAAAAAGAGATAAAATTTTACGTGGATACATGGAGAAAATGATAGATATTTCAGATTCACCTAAAATCAAAATACTTCCCAAATGAACATTATCAACAGCTAAATCAGGACATTATCAACCATGTGCTGCGATGTAATATATCGACAGTATTTGTCATCTTACAAGTCCCCAAACTTCTGCAAAACAACTGTGGCATGAAGCACAAAAGCTTGGGCATCCAGGTACTGAAAAATAAATCTACAAATGTTTGGTCTTAGAGATACCTTTTTGGCATTCTTATACGGTTTCTACATTTTCTTTCTTACTATATTTCACAATATTACGTGACATGGGCCTATAATCCAAGCCTTAGTAGTTTTGATGTTCACAAGTAACATTAGGATGAAATATATATTCATTTGCTTCACTAAACCCATTATTTACATAGAACAAATTTCATAGACATGTTATCCACATCAGACAGCATAAATATTGTTAGTATCTTGCATGGACTGTTAACATTGCTCTGTCTGATGAATCGTATATTGGATTATCTTTGATGGAGCTTTGAAATTCATTAACATTTTTACTTTCTAGTAGGTAGAGAAGTATTGCAATTCCACCCAAAATTTGATACACAGATTTCACTGGACATACATGTTTTGAAGTCCCCCTGAACAAAAAAAAATTAGAAAAAGAGACCTGTGTGTGTGTGTGTGTGTGTGGGTGGGTGGTAACAGCATAACTCAAACAGAAGGTTGGATAAATACTAAACTTGGTATTTAGGTTCAGTACCTTCCAAAGATACGACACGAAAATTTTCAAGAAAATCTCCCTTTAAATGGAACATTCTTGATTTTCTAAAAAAATTGCTAATTACATATCAAATAAAATGTGTATCTTGAATTTTTTGGAAATAGCGTGTGAAGTCTTCATTCGGAAGGAATTTTGTATAATCTTGTATAACTGGTAAATGTTAAGTGATAAATGAAAATGTACTACAGAAAAAAAAATGTAGATATCTTTAAAACACACAATTTATTTGAAATAACTTTTTTGTAGCATCAGCCATTTCTGAGATATCCATTATTAATGGTTTGAATTGTTCAATACTTGCCATTCTTTTAAAACCCAATTGATTTTCAGTTGTTTCTCGTGATGACATGGAAAGAGTGTGGAATTTTAAGACCAGCATAAACATTTGACTATCGCTATTCTCTTTGTATCCATAACAAAATGTATAATGGAGCTACTTCTGGAAAGGCTTATCCCCTTTAAAATGAAATAGATAGGAAAATAAACCTTTGTAAGAATAATTTATATACCCACTAATAAGTGATAGGGGGTAGAGAGTCATGTGAATGTAACACATCAGAATTTTACTTGTTATTATATCAATGTTTTGTAAAGCATAGAGCTTTTAGGTTGCAGCAGATATAATTAGGTGCAAGTTGCTTTCTCTTTTGCTTCCTGTTACAAAAGTGTGCTTTCTGCTCATGCTGGTATTGTGTCATTCTTACAAGATTCTCTAAGATAAAAGTGCTTTTGGAGGAAGGGGGTTAGGAGACTCAGAATGTGAATTTCTAATGAAATGTTGATATTGAATTGTTGGATGAAACGCAATACTTCCTCTACCTATCATAAGCAAGCAGTAGACAAAATAAAAATTAAAACTGCTAGATTAATATCAAGTTTCTGAATTGACTATATCTCATTTTACATGTTCCTTTATTAACTTTTAGCTCATTTTTCTGAAAAGCTATACTTAAAGCTTCAATTCAAGAAGCCTATAAAATAGTTGTTTTCCCTGTCTTTCTCAGATAGGGTCACATAAATCCTTGTGTTGATGCCTGCTTATTGCTGGCATATTATGTTATCCTTCGTCTACACCAGGTCTTCTCTCCTACTACTGATCAGATAAAGTCTAATAGGATCTGATGTATCAACAAAATACTTTATATAACTTGTAAATCATCTACTTAGGATTGGATACACATTTCTACATTTAAGTCATTTATGGTCATTGGTGTATAATACGCAGTATTTTTAACACTTAAATGATTTCAGTCTAATTATATAATATATAAATTCAATAACAGCCCACCTTGAAGCAATATGTGTATGTAACAATGTATAAAAAATGTATGTAACAGTCATTGTATAGGTATTATTGTATCCATGTGTAATAATGTTATGTGAATATATTACATAATTTAATAATGTAGGAGCTGTGAGAATAATAGGTTAAAAGTTGCAAACAATGAGGTAACCTTGAGGCAATAATTAGAAAGTTTAAATGTTACTTGTGATTCTTGGGAGCAATAATGTAATTTTAGTGACAGTTTATAAAAATAGCCAATCAACAACCAGAAAAAGCTTTAGTTAAATGAAGGTATTCTATTGGATTAGGAATAGCCAATCAGAGACTTGAAATACAGAAATTTACAAGTTTAGGCGGTTGAAATCAATTCAGTTGCCTGCAAACAGTGTTCCTAACCAGATGCGAGACACGTCCTCGAGAAGTATAATACGTATTCATGTGAGACGAAAATAGTTACGTATTAAACAGTGCAAGTATTTAATAAAAACATATCACAGCTCTCTCTCTATCAGTGAAGTGTTATATAAATCGTATCAAGCATTAATAAAAGGAGTGAAGTAAAATTATAATCTGTGTAAGCCTACATTCTTAGTCGCACCTCAACCCTGCTAAGAGAAACGTGTCTCTAACAATAATACTGCCGCAGCCGAGGCAAACATAAATATATAATATTTAAAGAAATAGTCAAATTACAAAGTTAATATTTTTTTTAAACTTGGGGCAAAGGTCACCTGAAAGTACATTTGGGGCGAAGGCTACCGGAAACTGTTTACTATACATGCGGTTGCAACTCCTACTTCAAATCGACTTTTCCATACATGAAACAATAACCTTCTCAATAATTAAAGAATTACCTGTCATCCTATCAAAATTCATCTAACAACATGGTAAGATTCCTTGTTTGAATTAATGGGTTGAGTTCAAAACTTTAAGTAGGTTTTTATTGAAATGTAGGAAATAATAATGAGGCATATTAAGGGGGTGAATATTTTTAAACAAAGAAAGAAAGGGAACAGATTTCAAGATGGAGTCATTGTTAGGAAATAATAATTAAAGATTTTAAAATATTTTTAGTTTATGCTAAAATAATTACTCATAAAAACTGTAAGATTTATTTGTTTATTTAAAGCAATGTTGTTATATTATTGGGATAGTTAAAACCATCCCAAATACTTGGGAAAAAAGAGGAAAACATTAAGTATTTAGTAGGTTCCACAGCCAACCATAATGTAACCGATCATTGTGAAAAATGTTGTATTGGTTCAGTTACTATCTAGAGGGGTCAGTCAACAATAGTTTTTGAAATGGTTACTATGGCAATGTGAGAAAAAGCATATGATGTTCATAGGAGAGGGGATTCATTCATAGCATCACCTCGCATTGCTGTGCATCTTCACAAAGTTGCGAACAAGATTGTGGCTAGGAATTATTAATATCAATATTCCAGATGCGCACCAATAGTGTTAATACTCCAGAAACAGTGTAAAACAGTGAGAAAACTTCATCAGTTGCAATCTAGTTATTATTTTTGTGAGTTATCGATATTTTCAGAATAAATGCCGAATCTCTGAGAATTCGCAACTTTATTTAGAATTTCTTCCCATACTGCAACCCGAGATTAGTAAATAAGAGTTCTCATAGCTCAGGTATTACAGAAACAACAATGCAACACAAGAATTGTCATAAAAAAATCTGATGTGTTACACTCACATCACTTTCTCTACTCTTGATAAACTATTTTTACAAATGCTTATTCTCCATATGCTTCATGTTAACCGAGATATTGAGATGTTAATCTTATTGCTAATTTTCTTGTAGGTACAAGGGGAATATGGTAGGCTTTAAGCTATAGTCAAATATTTTAAAAGCTGGTTGCTATGTGGAGTATTCCATTTTCAAATTCGAGATATACATTGCATTTGTCATGAAAATATCTTAAACATATGATATTTTAATCAAAATCGTTAGAACCATTTTTGAGAAAATTAAAATTTTTGAAAAATGTTTCACGTAAAGGGTAATCTGGGGTGGGGGGATTTTCTTGAAAACCTTCGTGTCGCATCTCTGGAAGATACTGAACTTAAATATCAAGTTTGGTGTTTATTCGACTGTTCGTTTCTGAGTTATGCTGTTTACAGACACACACACACACACACATGGACATGTTTCCAAAAATGCTTTTTTTGGATTCAGGGGGTCTCAAAACATATATTTCTGGTGAAATCTCGGTATCGAATTTTTGGGTGAAATGCAATACTTCCCCTACTTACTATACGTAGTAGAGAAAGTAATAACAGAAATTATTATGTATTTTCACAAAACAAGATCATCTCTGGCATTTTTGTCTTGGCTGTGGCAACCTGAAAGTTTGCCTCATGCCTAGTAAAAACAGAAAAAGTGCAACATTTTAGTGATGAGCCTTGTGGTGAACATATGACTAGCAATGCAATGGTAATGTAATTTATCCAGTTTTTAATGAAACTCTTTTGAAATGTTACAGCTATAACCCAGATCTGGCATCAGATCCGTTTGGTGAGGATGGTTGCCTGTGGTCCTTCAACTACTTTTTCTATAACAAGAAGCTGAAGCGCATTGTGTTCTTCACTTGCAGAGCCATAAAGTAAGTGCAGACTGAGGTTACGTATGATAGATGGTTGGTTGGATTCATTCAGGCTAATCACTCATTCATGCGTTTGCCAATGTGCAAGCAGTATAGGCAGAATTGAGGTAGTCATTTTGCTACAATGAAAACATTCTATCACAGTAATAAAAAGGATTATTTGCAGCCCTGAATTTGTAAAAAAAGCTTCAAATTTAGTTAATAAGTTATCTTTTTAACACATCCATAGCTATATTTAAAACAACAGCTTTTAGTTATGTTTAATGTCACTGTAACAAGTATAATTATGATAGCCACACTTGTAGACATAGTTCTACCATATTTTTCCGAACATAAGATGGATTTCAAATGCAAGATGACACCTCTTTTTTCTGAACCTGATATAGGAATTTAGCATGTTATAATAAAAGAAAAAAAAGATAAAATAATTTAATTTGTTAAACTGAAATTTAAAACAGCATTGCCTATTTTTGTATGTATTAAGATATGGTGAGGCACTGATGCTTCAATGGATCAAGTTTTTTCAGTTTGTCAACTGTTTTGGGTGCACAGTGACAACAGTAATATGCAAAGAAGCGAAAAATTAAGATAAATACCAAATTTCATTTATATAATGTTTGGATAAGCTAGTAATAGTGATGTGAATTTGAAATTATAGAAAAGCTGAGTCGGACTTGAAACGCTTAACATCATTTACATGTTTTTCATCTGGACTGGTTACAAGAGCTACTTGTTATGATCAGAAGTGGCCAACTGGTTCCTGGTGGTGTAGTCTGGTGTGGTGGAGTGATGAATTTCCATACAGGATTTAGTGGTGGCAATTCAAAATTCTTTACAGTGTTTGTTTTGTGATTAAAAGCTTTTCCCAAGTATCAAGTCTGTTATGTATTTTGTAGTTTTAAGGAGTGTTATGTTTGGTGTGATGTGGTGTCCACAAAAGGTGTGCAACTACAGATTTATCTGGTTAAGATGCAGAAAATATAAGTGATGTTAAGTGTTTCAACTCCAACTCAGTTTTTCTATAATACCAAATTTCATATTTAATTCAGACCTGTCCGTGGTGTAGTGGTTACCATGCTAGCCTCTAGTTCCCGAGGTCACGGGTTCAAATCTGGCGAAAGGCGATAGATTTTTTAGGGTGTAAAAATTCTTAGCATGGCTTCCTTCGGAAGGGAAGTAAAGCTGGTGGTCGTGTGTCGTAGATTTATGGCACATAAAAGAACCTCAAGCCTGATAGAGAGGAATTCAAGCTAAAAAGTTAGTAAATGTAAAATCTAGGAAAAATATAATAGAAGTAGGAAACTTTTTGGTCAGAGTAAGAGCAAAATGGATGAGGAAAATTAGCAAGGAAGAGGTAAATGAGTATTAAATTACAGTAGTTTTTATTTGATATGCTGCAAGTAGGACCCAACAACTTGACAACCTCAAAGTTTGAGTTTGTTGGGGTCCAAGGTAAAGCAACTCAAGGTAGAGTTAGTATAGGAGATTAAATAAATTTATAATTGTACTTTTAGATTAGGAGGAATGCTGGCTAACAGTATTCCATACTGCTGGATACCAGTAGTTAAAAGGTTAGTTTTTTTTTATATTTTATTTTATTGTTATTTTTAGTAACTGGGTTAAGAATAAATTTGTTCAATTAACTGGGTTAACAGTAAAATTACTTACTTGCTAGATAAAGAGGCCTCTGAGCAAAATTACAGTCTTTCACGCCCAAGATAGAATGGGACGCTGAGGACCACAGTTGTTAAAGAGCGTCCATAAATAATATTAATAATAATAAAAAAAAAAGCTTTAAATACCTGTCTAAGCCTGCCAGGCATAGATTTTTCAAGAAAATTCACCCATACCAAACTTTTTTTATGTGCAAAATGTTTTGTTCTTTTTAACTTTTTCAGAAATGCTGTAATCACTTTGATGTTTGATGCTTGCATATCTTGAATTTTCTGTGAATAGGCTGTGATGGCTTCTGAATGAATTTTGAATAATTGATAAACCATACAGAATAGACAAGGCTAGTTTACATTGATGACACTTAGTTTTACAGTAGATAATTTTGGCCACTTCCAACTTTTGGTGAAACGAAACTAGTTCTAGCGCTTGATTTTGAGGTTATTTTGAGGTTATGTTGTGTTTGCAGTTTGCAGAATGAAGCGAGGAAGTGAAGAAATAATTAAATGCTGGATTTATATGCAGTGCAGTAGTGTTTGTGGGACTTGAATGATATAAACTTTAAAAATAAAGTGTAATGTGCTGCTGCGCTTGATTTAATTTTAAAAGCACTTAATATGGGTGAAATAACAATAGAACTTAAACCAAATTCATTCCACAAGAAGTACTTACACAAATGAAATATAGAAGATCGAAAAGATTAAGAAGTATGGAAGTGGCACTGACCTCGAAATTATGCTTTTTGGGACCTGGTACAAAAACTGTAGTGATTAATATGAGTCCCACTTGAAGAATCTCAATGTAATTTGTAATTTCAGCTCTGCTGATAATGCTTCACACATTACAGTATCTTGTTTCTTTATTTCATTTGTTACTTTTCCAAGCAAAAAGCTAAATTGCTCTGAAATCATCTCAAATGATTGTGATAACTTTTTGTATCATCTACAACAATTTCCTTGAACAGATTTGCAGAGCACCTTAAAAATAACCTTCTCTGAATCCAATATCTAGTCCATATTCATCTCTCACTTTTTAAGGCCAGTAATAACATTTCTGCCACTACTTTAGCTTCTGCAATATCTTGAAAATCCATTTTTACAAACTACCTCTGCAGAAATATGTTAAAAATCTATGAAACTACAGTATACACAAGTGTCACCATGTAAACAACATCTTGTGCAAATAGTTTCTCGAAAATGATTTCATGAAAGTAGGTGTGAAACCTAGTGTCGTCATAAACTAGGCTTTACTACATGAAATATGTAGAGCTTGTTGAAATAAACAATTAATGTAAAATAATATTTTCTTTAGCATTAGACATTTTAGAAATAATGTTGTTATATCTTTACATTTTCCCAGGTTGAACTGTCATGCAGCTTCTATAAAGCAAATTATGTAATTGTTCTTTTTTCCTGCATATGAATTCATTATGATATGCAAACAGTTGTGTTTTTAGTTTTCTATTGTGAATGGCTTAGCTGGAATAAAACTCACTTTTTTTTAATACTATAATACGAGGGCAGCCTAGAAAGTCCCAGAGGTTTTGGCCTATCGTGTCGATGAGTAGGGCTAGAGCCGCCATCTTGGTGTTAGAACGTTCCTACATTCAGTAATCATCCAGCTGTGGTAGCGTTAGGACTGTGCCTTCCTTACTGTGCTCTCTGTGAGTTATTAAATTGTGCGCTGCAATAGAAAATCCCGCCACTTGTGAAGTGCGGTTGGCTAAAAAGAACAAACCAATTGATGAAATGTATCGTCAGCTTTGTGATGTTTACGGGCAGGGAATAATGAGTGAAAGCCGAGTGAGGCAATGGTGCATTGATTTTAAAAATGGTCGTACCAATGTTCACGACGAGGATCGCAGTGGTAGGCCTAGCCTTATGACTGATGAACTGTCAATGCAAATCAATGACAAAATTCGTGAAAATCGTCGTTTCACGATTACAGAACTTTCGGAACATTCTCCCCAAATTTCACAGAGTTTGGTGCATCAAATTGATGCTTTGATACTGACGCTGAACTGCATGCCGGTATAAACCAGTGGTTGAAGTCGCAAGCAGCAGATTTCTACAGAGAGGGTATTGAAAAACTTGTGCCACGGTATGACAAATGCCTCAATTTAAATGGGGATTATGTAGAAAAATAGCTTAAGAGTGTACCTTTCAAATGTAGATAATAAACGTTGATATTTGCATTTTGTTAATTGTTTATTTCAAAACGTCTGGGACTTTCTGGATTACCCTCGTATATAAGGGAGTATGCAAAAATGCAATGGGTAGAGAAAGTCATATGAGGTGACACATCACAGTTCTCTTGTAATATGCTTGAAGGCTGTTGTCCTTAAATGCCATATGTATAATTTTCTTTATGAATTTGTTTTACAGCCCAATTTATCCGTTGGATTCTGGCTTCGGGAGTGACTTTGCAATGGATGAAGATGATGAATAATGAACTTGGTGAAGGTGAGCCTTACCTCATTAAAGTGATGTGTAGGTGTTTTAAGATCATTATGTAGGAAAAGCCCTATTAATATGTTTCTGCTAATAATGCTAACCCATTCATTAGGCTCTTTACATGCTGTCTCTTTGTATTCCATACGCAATTGTGCATAATTTTGTATTCTTATAATGCTTCAAACTCTGACTACAGCACAGTTTTGTGGAGGTGTTGGAAAGGAGTAAATATTCTTCACAATTTGAGAAAAGTGCAATGTTTTAAAAGCATGCTCAAGAAACATATAGGTGTGACTGACAAAGTAAAACCTCATTAATTTAAAGCTACTGGAATCAAAAACTATGAAATTTGATTTTCATAACAACTGAAAATACGTGGGCTGTCCGAGAAGTACCTGACCTAACAAAGAAAACACAAACATTTTGGAAAAAAACCTCTTTATTTCCCTACATAGTCTCCTTTCAGCTTGATACACTTTTCCCAGCGATGTTCAATAGCTTCGATACCCTGTTTATAGCGAGAACCGTCGAGTTCTACAAAATAGCCATCAACTGCAGACTCCACTTCTTCATTGTTGGCAAATCTGTTACCACCAAGCCATTTCTTCAACTTCGGAAACAGAAAATAATCAGAGGGGGCTAAATCTTGGGAATAGGGTGCATGAGGAAGCAATTTGAACTTACTCATTGATTTTGGCCATGGCGATAATGGATGTGTGAACTGGTGCATTGTCTTGATGAAACAGAACTTTCTTTTTCACTAAATGCAGCTGTTTTTGTTTGATTTCATTATCCAAATGCTGCAATAAGTTTGCATAATACTCGCCAATGATTGCTTTTCCTTTTTGAAGATAAACAATGAAAATTATCCCATATGCATCCCAAAAACTGACGTAACCTTGCCTGCAGATGGAACTATCTTCGCCTTCTTTGGAGCCTATTCTCCCCTTTCAATCCACTGTTTTGACTGTTCCTTCGTCTCAGGTGAGAGGTGATGGACCCATGTTTCATCCATGCTTATGGATCGACGCAAAAACTCGGCTTTATTGCAGCGAAACATCACCAAACACTGGACTGAAACATCCTCACAATGCTGCTTTTGTTCCATTGTGAGTAAACGTGGCACCCATCTTGTGCACAGCTTTCTCATGTCTAAATTTTCAGTCCGATGCAATGTACAGCACGTTTTGAAATGCCTACAATGTCTGCTAGCTCGCGCACTTTCAGTCGACGTTCATCGAAATCCATTTTGTGGATTTTCTTCACAATTTCTGGCGTGGGCACCTCATTTGGTGGACCACTGCGATATTCGTCTTGGCAGCCTTGCTTAAACTCTGCCACCCAATATTTTACTGTTGTAAATGAAGGAGCAGACTCCCACAGAGTAGAATCTAGCTTAGCTTTAATATTAGTTGGACTAAGAACTTTCAAATGAAAGTATTGTATCACATAACGATGGCCAGTTTTATCCGTGTTAACAAATTTGCTGAGAGAGTTCACTATTAATGGCTGCCAAACAATTACTAAACAACGTAGTATCGTCAAACTTAAGCTTTATAACGGTGGTACTTTCTACCATAGTCATTTGTTTGAAACAACCACCGCTATATATACGTCAGGTCAGGTACTTCTGGGACTGCCCTTGTATTTAAAGATCAGTAATGACGTACATACTTGAAGCAACAACATTACATGAAAAATACTAAGTGGACACAGTCCAGCTTTCACTGTATCAGTCCTGTGTTACTGTTAACTCATGTTTTATTTTCAGTTACTGAGTGTATAATATGTCTATGTAAACATATTAAGTCTTCAGTAAGGGTACAAGCAGCATGCTCAAATTCAAAAAAGTTAAGTGAAGTTAAATATGAGACCAACATGTTGGTACAGTCACTTTTGATAGTATTTTTGTTGCATTTGATAAGATTATAACATGCAGTTATGATTCCATTTTTCACACTATATTATAAACATTTCTTTCCTAGGCCTACAACTTATGTATACATAATCAGTAACTACAACTCAAAGCATTCAACATATGAATGACAAACTGTACAAGTTTAATTGGATGTATAAATGTTTCCCATCCTAACCAATCAAAGCCCTGTTTTATATGGAAGGATATAACCTATATCTGATGTTTTACTGTAGGCATTTAGGCCAAAGTTCCATGAATAGTACATTAATAAGGTTACACAGATTTTATTTTAAACAGAAAACTTGTTTTCTAGAGATATGGTAGTATTTCAGGTAATATAAAATTACTTAAAATTGTAATACATTAATTTGTATTATGTTTTACAGGAACCCACAATTGAAGCAGAGGTGAAGAAAACAGCACCCGAGTTTAATTAAATATTTTAGGATAATAAGATTATTCCTTGCACTTTTAAACGAATTTCTGTTACTTAAGTAAGACATAAACTTTATACAAAGATTTTTTCTTGCACTGCAGACAATATGCACTATGGTCAATAACTGCGTAAAGCAGAGTCATTAAATTACAATTATATTAGAAAGTGACAGCTTCTCTGAACTTAGAATAGTATAGACAAATTTTAAGATATATATGATAATGAAAACCCCTTTTTAAGAGTTGTTAATATTTGAAACAGAATCAGCATATGCTGTAATT
Source organism: Deroplatys truncata (assembly GCA_030765065.1). Classification (NCBI taxonomy): domain Eukaryota; kingdom Metazoa; phylum Arthropoda; class Insecta; order Mantodea; family Mantidae; genus Deroplatys; species Deroplatys truncata. The sequence goes on along the minus strand of CM060975.1, from coordinate 310,272,996 downwards.
TGTCGTTCCAGTCCAAATGAGTGTTAATTTTACTTGTAACTGTCAGTCACCATTGCATTGCCAGGTTTTGAAGTAGCAGCTTCCAAGAAAAGTGCTTTCTCTGGCGTGTTTGAATATGAAAAGGTTCCAGTTATCACAACCAGTAATTTACTTTAATAACTCATCAGTAAATGCAACCTATACAGATTTGCCATAACAAACTATTGCTATGTACTGTGTTCACTTTCCAGGAATCAAGCTATTAGGTTTCTGTAACTGACAGAAATAATTTCAGTTTCAGACCTACTATCAGTAAACCAGTATATATAATTTTTCGTTAACATTGTTTCCTAACAGATAGTAGTATTTCTCATTCATAAATGATCTTTAGCCTCAAGTAGCATAATCTGAAATCTTATAACTTCTTTTTTGGGGGGACTGAAGTTGCAACGTGGTATATTTATTCTTTTATTACAAAAAGATATAATGAAATAAATTAGAAGACAACAATTTGCTACATTGATTAAAAAGATTAATTGTAATAGGAACTTCAGTCCAAAAAATTTCCAACAAATATGTTTTTAAACTGCGTTATTTTGATAATAATAACGATGAACATCAGTGCTAAGCATTCTAAATGCCAGAATTAGCATAGCCACATTAACTATAATGATTGAACTTACAGAGTGTACAACATTTTTTAAATATTAGTTATAGTTTTGTAATATGAACATTTAACTCATTGGAAAATGAAAGTATAAAACATAGTTCTTAATGAGGAAAACCTCAATATGTTTTTTCAGCTCTTAAATCAAGAAACTTCTGTAGAGAAAAGAAAATGAGGGAGCAATAGAACTTGTTTTAAGAAGTTAAAAGAAAATGACATTCAAATTAACTGAAAGTACATATGCATTGGTTTTATAGAGCTTGCATATTTCAGGGAAGATTCCACATTCCAGACTTTTGTCACCATTAGATCCCAGAAATGTAATAAAAGACAGGAAAAAAAAAGTACCTAAACACTGATGGATCACACAGCTGGTGTAAACTGTGTTATTTAACAAAGTATTTTAATTAGCTATAATGCTGTGCACATTATTAAATAAATTTCATTATTTTACATGAATTCTGTGTAAGAAACACTTTTATTGTTGCTTTACGGCTTTCTTTTTCTCTATTTTATTTTCATAGTTGTAAAACATTGCTAGCAATTCTCTGTGCTTCGTTTATTTTTAAATTGAGCATTAAGTAATGATTTTGGTTTTAGTTATGGTTAAACCTTTCACTGAAAATACACAAAAGAACTGTCTTGGGAGCTAAATACCACTAGCAAAGTTTATATCATTCCTGCAATGCAGCGACATCGCAAAAGTTGTTTACATTTTACTCAGCAGCAGGCCTGATCTTACTCAAGTGTAATTTTCCCACCCACCTGCAAGGGAAATGCATTGTTGCCAAACTCCTACACATTCCAAAGTGTGTTTCTATAAAGATACGAAAAGAAAGTGTTCATGAACGTTTCCAAAATACCCATTAAGATCTATTTTGGTTTAAAGGATGACATCTTACACCTGGAATATTGTCAACCTATTTTAAAAGCCTTCCTTTTAATTTTTATTACTTTTTACCTGAAGTTCTTGAATTAAATGCCTATTAGTTCTGAGTGGATAATATTTTAACTTTAGTACTAGTTTTTTGTTTTTCCATTGTATTTGATTATTAAAGTTAACAGAATAAAAGGAAAATTGCAAGAAATGCTGACAGATTTTCATGCTAATAAAATAGGAATAATAAGATGGACATAGCAAACTTTTACGCTAAGATTTCATCAATAAAATTCATTCTTTTCCCAACTGATGGTATACAAAAAACTTAAAATTGACCAACATTGGAGCTGAGGTTTGTAGATTAGGCCGACAATATGAAGAGCTAACCTAATACTCTAGATAAAAGATTATAGTGCAGGACAAACCTTAATGTCCTTGTCTCATCCCACTGAATTCTGAGTGTATTGGGATATCACTTATGTTTGCTTAGCATTATTGCTGTAACCTTTGTACCGTGCGCTTGTAGATCGGCCAGACTGCTTTGCAGCAGCATTGGACTGGACCGCTGACTCATCAGTCGAGTTGGATCTGTCATGAGGGAAAGACGTCTGTGCGCATGTTTAGAGTAAAATTGTGTTGTCTCTTGGTGATAAATTGTCCATTAATAATGTTTGAGTACACTTTAGAACAATGTATTTTTCTGTATGATAAATATGTGAAATACTCTTTTGCAAGAAGGTGTCGTAGACATATCAGTTTGCAGGTGTTTGAATTCCTAGCAGGTCAACTATTCATAACCTTGTCAATAAAGTCAGGCATACAGATCTTTTTTGAACAAGAAATGTGTTCAACAACACTGTGTGCTAACAGAAGGGAAACTTGAAGTAGGGGCCTGGTTAGAGCACTTACCCAAAAAATCACTGGACGTTTAGCACAAGAGGTTAACATTTCCAAGACGTCAGCTTTTGTGGCAACGAAACTTCTGAAACTTAAGCTTTACAACCGCAAGAACCTGTAAGTAGGGTTAATTATTGCAGTCCATTCATAATGGCGACATGGACCCACTTTCAACATTCTTCACTGATGAAGTGTGGTTTTATCTTCAAGATCACGCTTCTACTCAGAACAATAGATACTGGGATACTGAAAATCCCTATATTATTCATGAAGTTCCTCACCACGCTGCAAAAGTTGGGGTTTGGTGTGCAGTGAGTGCGTGTAGAATTATTGGTTCCATATTTTTCGACACTAGTGTCAGTTGATCCATGCGTTTATGTAAATTCAATTTTGAATAAATTTTTTTCACAACTAACAAAAAATGAAAGATTGTGTGGCTGGTTTCAGCAGGATTCAGCTACAGCGCACACTGCTGCGAATTCTATGCATGAATTGCGAAGCGTGTATGGTGACAGAATGATTAGTCAAGGATTGTGGCCACCTCTTTCCCCTGACCTATCTCCATGCAATTTTTATTTATGAGGAACGTTAAAGAATAAAGTGTATGCATCAAATCTGCACACGTTACAAGAATTGAAGGACAACATCACAAGAGAAATACAGGCAATCAGTCAATATAACTTTTGCGAATAAACCAGAATTGTTTTCGGAGGTATAGGGAATGTGTTTACATTGAAGGTCGTCAATTTCAACATCTGTTGTGATGCAGGTAAGCCTAATGTAAAGTTAGTACAGTTAGTCGTTTACGTGTAACTCTGGCAGAAGGCGCCAATCCTCACCCAGTCCCATGCTACCACGGAACGGTCTGGCCAATCTACGAACACACTGTACTTCAAAAGAAAAATTTGAAATTGTGAAAATTACCAGTTTCTCATGTTAGGAAGGGTAACTCATTAAATAAAGAAATTATATCTTATTGTGCATAGAAATAGAAACATGTAAGGTTTCTGTTACTGAGGGTGACTGTATAGATGTGATATTTCTTCAGAGTGAATGCTGAAAATTGTCCCTCATATCTGCATAGTGTAATCTCAGTTCCAGGGATAAAGGCAATTAGTGTTTGTCCTTTACTGTACGATAATGGCAGGACCATTCAAGTACAAACAAATCTTCATAATATTACTCAAACAAGCATAAATCATATTCATTTATGTAGTGGCAACACACAATGTATGGTTGGTTACCTGTAAGAGAAAGCAGGAGCAACCCTCCCTTGCTCATAATTCTCGCAGGTTGCAGGAATAATGCAACGCAAGGAAAATAATGTAACTTAAATTTTCAAATTGTTTTAACATTGAAGAGGCTACTTGCATTCTAAGAGATGCATATTGGGGAAAATGCCAAATATATAGCATGCAGGAATATGGGATGTGAATAAAATTTAATGTGTAAAGGGCAGTATAACCTGTTGCATGATATAAAGAAATAATTGGCAAGGAAAAAAGCAGGAGGTTATTTATAGAACTGTCGGGAGAAAAAAAGCTTTGTCTCTCATTACTAACATAATAATACTACGTGTAATTGGCTGGCAAAGCTTATATGTGTAGCAGCTGGAATCTTAAACACTGCTTTTTCAGAGCTGCCATTGTGCAACATTGACTGTAATGCTTATACAGCTGTAGGAAATGACGTGAGATTTATAATCTATGGACTTTTTCAATAATTTAAGTTATTTTACTCAAATACATTTTCACAATATAGAGAGGGAAAAGAATAAACATTTGCTTATACCTAATGCATATAATATGCTTGCATGCTTTCCATTGTGCACAAAAGTTGAGCCAACAGTGCTCAGAAACTGTAACGCAATGCAATTAAATCAGTCAATAATTCAGTATGCGCTTTAAATGAAAGACTTCTGGCTGTACTACAAGTCTACGAGTGGTCACATACAGAAGTAACAATTGTATAGCATGATGCAAGGTTTCAGCTAAGAAAGTATTGGCGCTTATGTCCAAGCCTCAGCACACCAGATAATGCATTATTCAGTCAGTGCAGAAATGTTTCTGATGATTTAAATGTTGTAGTTTATAACATTGGTAATACACTGCAAAATGCATATGAAAACATGGTTGTTGTCTACACAACTCATTGAGGAATACATCTGTGGTTCTAGTATGTAAAATTAAATTTCCATTTAAATATGTTGGCAAGAAAACAGAAGATACAAAGTAGATGCACTAAGAGTTTTAACCACACTATAGATGGAGTAATAATGTGACTGATGATCATTAAGGCAACAATGTTGCATGGATAAAAGCTTGGAATGGAAAGCTTTGTGTGTCTTTCCCTGCTCCCATGGATGATTTTGGCCAATAAAATTTATTTGGAACTTCTTGCTAGTCATTGTTTAAGAAAGAGTGTAACTCACAGTTGGTCGTCTTAGTTCCGAGGAAATGACACAGTGCTCCATGGAGACGGGGAGAGAGAACCACCATCAAACCTTGCATGCAAAAATTTATATGGGCTGGCAAGTCAGTTCTTGCAATTGGTGAAGACATTTTATATGGATACAGTTTTTTCAATGCCATATGGCACAAATCATACAACAAACCAGTTCTCCGCTAATCTGTTGAAGTGATGTTCATGGTCTTTCTCTCAGCATTAACATCTTGAAGTTTGTAGTGACTAGTGTAACTAGGAAGCAACATATCATTTGCATCAAAAGACAGTACATAAGAACATGGATTTGTCACTGCAGTGATAATGATTGCCATTCCAATTGACCTTCAATATTCTTTGTAAGCTATTTTTACTTTCTCTATCATGTACATAGTAGGTAGAGAAGGTATTCATTCTGCTTAAAAATTTGATACTGAGATTTCAACAGAAATACATGGTTTTCATGCCCTTTGAATCCAAAATAGTCTTTTTAAAAAAAGGTCTGTGTTTGTGTCTGTGAACAGCACCTTCTAAAGATGCAACACAAAGATTTTCAAGAAAACCCCCCACCCCAAATTACCCTTTACATGGCACGTTTTTCAAAATGTTAGGTTTTCTAAAAAAATGGTTCTAACAATTTTGATTAAAATACCATACATTAATGATATTTACGTGCCAAATAAAATGTATACCCTGAATTTTCTGGAAATAACCTTTGAAGTCCACTTCATTTTGTATAATCTTGTATAACTAGTAAACATTAAGTGATAGATGAAAACATACTACACAAGAAATGTAGATCTCTTTAAAAACCACAATTTATTTCAAATAAATTTTTTTGTAGCATAAGCTGTTTCTGAGGTATCCGTTATTAATGGTTGAAATTCTACATTACTTGGTCATTCTTTAAAGTCCTTTCAACATTCAGTTGTATCTTGCAATTGCATGGAAAAAGTATGGAATTTTAAGGCATTCAGTTCTTAAACATTTGACTAGCGCTGTTCCCTTTGTATCTATAACAAAATGTGTAATGTAGCTATTTCTGCAAAGGTTTATTTGAATCAAAATAAAATAGATAGAAAAATAAGCTTTAGTAAGAATAATTTATATCAAGGGTGGCGAAAATGCCTTCCTTTCGCAAGTCACCAAATATGCAACATGCACTGCATCACTCAGCAGCATGTGAGAAACAAAGGGATAGTGGCAGAGAGGGAACAGCACCTACGAGTCAAAATGACTCGCAAGTCTCGTTTTCGCCGCCTCTGGTTTATATAACCACTAATAAGTAACAGAGAGTAGGGAAAGTCATGTGAATATAACATCAGTTTTTTGGTAAATTCGCTGAAATTGTGGGAAAGCTAGGAGAAAATGAGGCACTGGCCAACATAGTAATGCTAAGGAACCTAGGTTATCTTTCCAGGTGCTTATTCACTGAACACAATACAATCATGTGAACTCATCGTATGCAAATGTGTCTTCAAAATGAATGGTAGTAGTTCGTGAGGCAACCACTAGATCTTACAATTTATGTTACTCTCAAAGAGGTTCACTCAGTCTCCCAGACTTAGCTCTTGAGGCAATTAGCAGATTACACAGTTGCACTGCCAAAGACTTTCTTTCTGTTACCAGCAGAAAGCACTGTGAGCCATGTTTGGCTGACTACAGATAACTCGTAAACTAGTGGCACCAAATTTGACCACCCAGCAATGTCTTAAAAGTGTTCTTGCACTATTGCAGCTTCATACCATCTATGGTTTATTGTCATTGTTTATTTTTTTCATAGTTTACTGAAATAATTCGAACACTTAAAAAGCACCATCCCAAATTATCTTTCTTTGATGTGAGAGACATAAATGGATAGCAGATTTGACGAGATTGCATGTGTCTTAGGTATCTTTTCTGGATTTAATTGCAGTTACTTGTTAATATCTAGTTTGGCATTCCTTTGGTTGTTTGTTAATATCCCTTTTGTGTACAACAGTTTATGAGGACTAGTGTGTGAACGGATGAAAAGAACAAAATAAAATATGCTCAAGTTTTAAACTGCAGATATGCAAAAACTTTTAATCACAATTTATATTATACAGCTTTATAAAGGATCTTTTATGAATATTTTAAGCATGAAACGAACATTTTAATTTTACTTAACTAAGTTAATGCTTCAAATTGAATTTTCTAAAATGTAGTATTTTTTTCTTACTTCGGTGCACATTTCTGAAAAAGTGAGATAAAAGCTCAAATTTTGCATGTGCTTTTAGAGTAAGTGCACATAAAATACAGTATTGTTGTAAAAGATAATTAAGAATTATGGCCATTTTTGCACAAATTATGAATTTTAATTTGAAAGGTTTCAATAGCAAAGAAAGAGATAAAAATAATTGTCACACTTTCATAATAGTCTGCTTTAAAGATTTAGAACATATATAAAAAAAACCTGATGTGTTGCACTCACATGACTTTCTCTACTGTTGTACAAACTATTTTTATAAATGCTTATTCTCCATATGCTTCAGGTTAATCGAGGTAAACATTGGCATAAAATATCTTATTGCTAATTTTCTTGTAGGTGCAAGGAGAATATGGTAGGCTTTAAGCGATAGTCAAATCTTTTAAGAGCTGGTTGCTATGTGGAGCATTTTATTGTTTGCCTGTCCAGGACATTAAAAACAAAAAAAAAAAAAAAAAATCCTATTTGAGAAAGAGTATAATATTGAAAAATTCAAACAAATAACAAGGGATATCTCGGAAATGGTTCACTCCAGAAAAAAGATGTATATAACATAAATTGTGTATTTTAACAAGATCTACATTTTTTATGCAGTAAAATTTTGTCTATCTCTTACAGTTTACCAGTTATGCAAAAGTCATTCAGAATGAACAGGGCTTTTCGGGACATTCCCAGAAAATTCAAGATATGCATTTCATTTACCATGAAAATATCTTAAATATATGATATTTTAATCAAAATCGTTGCAGTTATTTTTGAGAAAATAAAAATTTTCAAAAAATGTTCCATGTAAAGGGTAGTCTGGGGTAGAGGGATTTTTTTAAAATCTTCGTGTCGCATCCTTGAAAGATACTAAACTCAAATACCAAGTTTGGTATTTATCCTACTTTTCGTTTTTGAACTATTTTGTTCACACACACACACACATCCGGACATGTTTTCAAAAATGTATTTCCGGCAAAATCTCGGATCGAATTTTTGGGTGGAATGCAATGCTTCCCCTTCTTACTATACATAGTAGAGAAAGTAAAAAGAAACCTAAGTTCCTATAACAATTTTTGAATTTTGTGCACCAAAACCCAGAGTGGCTAGTTAAATTTCTTCTTTCTTTTTTTCATAAATTATTTATGGTCAATCAGGGAAAAGCTTCTCAGCCAAGAGTTATGAATCATAGTTTAAAATACTCTTAAATGATATAATATACTGCTGTATATATGACTGTAATGAAATTCTGGCTGCAACTTCTTGTATAGCAGCAGTTTAAAAGTATGGCTAAGTTGCTTGTGATTTTCCATTGGTTCACGTCACTAAACTTGAGAAAGTATCTAAAAATATCAGTGTGCTGAAATTATTTCCATAAGCATCCCACAAGATCAGCACTGCTATCATTTTCAAATTTTATTTTATCATTTTTTTAGTTTAATAAAGATGCGGATAGCAAGCTCAAATTGCTACCATTTTCAAATTTTATTTTATCATTTTTTAGTTTAATAAAGATGCAGATAGTAAGCTCAAATTTGGCATAAGGAAAAGAAAAACAAAAAAAGAGTATAAAAAATAGTGTGCTCTGAAGGCACATGATACTTGTGCAGACTTTTGTATGCATTTCATGAGAGGATACATGGTTAATGAACAACTGGATCATTTTAGAAACAATTTCACACAGTACATGCATAAGTTCCAGTAATACAATGTTTAAAATAATTTATGGTGACATTTGGAAAGTTTGTAACGTGCCGTAATTTGTGAAAAATTAATTGTGCTATTAATGCAATTCCAATGCTAATGTTTCACTAATATTTACTTACCTAGTAATAAGAAGGTACTTTACAACTGAAATCTGTTTGGTTTAAATACAAAATATGTTTAATGTTTCATTATAATCTGCCTGAAGCTATTGTGACAATATTCTGTAAATACTATTGCAGTCTTTAAATTCAAAATAGCATCCAATGATATAGAACTTTCGAGAATGCCTGTGAATTTAAATGTGCTGAGAGATTAATGCTAACAAAGATTTGAAAGTGTTTGTCTATGACATTTACAGAAAAAATAGCTACAGTGCGATCGTTTTAGGGTGAAGCCACAGATCATGTGTATGCATGCTCCGCACACTATTATTTCATCCTTTGGGAAACAACTTACATTGTGTTTTGGACACATCGGGATTGGTTTTACATTACAGCAAGTAATACTAAAATAAGTACATGTTAGTTTCCTTACAAAAATACTATGTCACAGAATAACAAAATTAAATAATCTATGAACAAAATTAAATAATCTATATACTTTAATTATGTGATTATGGAAAACATGGTTCATTTAAATAGTCATTTATATGTAAATATTGGCTTTTTAGAAGCAGCTTTTTTAGTTTACCTTTAAAAGATTCTTTATTTAAGTTTTTTGTTGAAGTATCTAGTTTGTTATACATATACCCAAATGGGAAATGCTTGCTAGGCTTTTTGTAAGCCTGTGGCTATCCAAATGTAAATTATTGAGATTTCTTGTGTTGTAGTTATGATATTCTGAGTTCTTTTGAAATATAGTTATATTATTATGAATGAAGTTTAAGGTTTCAAGAATATATAGGCATGGGATAGGCAAAACTTTAAAAGTTCATTGAATATGTATCTACTTGGCATTCTTATGGGTACCTTTAGAATTGCCTTTAACATTCTTTTTTGGATTGTGAGAATATGTGTTGCTTTTAGAGAGGAACCTCAAAAGGGAATGCCATAGCTAATTTGGGACTCAACGTAGCTGTGATACACTATCTTTAGTATTACTTTGGAGCACAATTAGCCAATTTACGAACAGCATAACATAATTTGTTCAGTTTGACACTTAGTTGTAGTATATGGGTTTCCCATGAGAATTCACTATCAATCCAGATTCCCAGAAACTTTGTTACGCATTTTTTAACTATGGGAGTTTGATTTATATATAAGTCTAAATTATTGTTTTTTTGATTGGTTATGGAAATACAGATATATTGTTTTTTCTATATTCAATAAAAGTTTGCTCTCTGTTAGCCAACATTGTAAACTATTATTTGTTTCATTTACTACATTCTGGAGGGATAAGGTGCATTCACTGCTGAAGATTAGGTTTGTATCGCCTGCAAACATTATTGTATGCACTTTTGGAATGTTCAATGGAAGATCGTTTATGAAAATAAGGAACAATAGTGGTCCAAGGATTGAACCTTGCGGCACTCCATGATATGCACTATAATGAGTACTAACCTTGTTATAAGTGGTGTCCATCTGCGTGAAGACATTCCTGGTATCTTCAAATGAAATTTCCATTCACATGCATAAATTCTTCTTACGTTAACTTCAAAATTTCTGTTTTTATATTGTCCTTAAGTTTGTCTGTGGTGTGGGGATTGTTCCTGTAATTGCTTTTTTGGGGGGGGAGGGGGTTCTCCACAAATAGATGCACCAATTTTGTCAATTTGTTTCTCCATTAGAACATTTCGTTTTTGCTTCTTAAGTGTAGGATTTAGCGATCCCATTGTCCTTAACTTATTAACTAGATGTCTTAAAAGTTTCTCCATTTTGGAACTGGAATACCAGGATTTGATATGAAATTGTCTACACACCTGTATACGTGATTCGTTTTTACATATGTATAATACATAAATTTTTTTTTGTTGAAGTGTGAATTTGTCGGCAGGCATTGCAGTGGAATAATAACAAGATATTAACACTCTTAAGAAAATCACACACAACACAGATGTCTTGAATAAACTTTCACCTCTGAGATGCACAAATCTCTTTACAGCAGATAAACATAACCTTGAAAGCATCATGCACTACCGTTTGCATATTGGAAAAGTACCAAGGTACTGCAGTACAGCATGCTACGCAAATAGCCTATCTGTGGCCTCACCTTAAAATGCACTGTATTTCTTATCAAGGTGCATTCTGTTTATATAATAATTAGCTCCTTACATTTCACTTAACAGGCTTTCAGGGCTAATGGTGCCTTTCTCCCATTATATTGCTGAGCTGATTCACTTTGTAAGTTCAAACATTTCAATTTGAAATTATGCTTGTGAGTTTTCAAAATAATTATGTCATCTCCAAATACTGAAGAGTGCAAGAAAAAGTACAGTAGAATCCCACTTATCTGAAACAAATAGGGATGAAGATCATTTCAGATAAGCAATTTTTGTAATAAACCGTAAATTCCAGAGACCCTAATTATGCCAAAGGGATATGTTACTGGGTTTCATCTTTTCTAATGAAATGTTTATCATTTTTTCTTAACAACAATGCAAGACATTATGCAGAATTTCAACTTTTAATTTTTTGAAAATTAAAAGGGAAAAAAATGTTTCCAAAAAACTTGTAAGGTCCCTTAGTGTGTTACTTTTTGAAGCTGTAAATTGATATTTTTAATTGTTTTGCATCTTAATATGTTTAAATTATGGAAATATGTATCAGTTTTATAGGCGGCGCCATGGCCAAGTGGTTAGATTGCTCGCCTCCCACCAAGGCACCCTGGATTTGATCCTAGGGGCCTGCATGTGGGATTTGTGGCCACGAAGTGGCGTCTGAGCAGGTTTTCTCCGGTTCTCTGATTTCCTGACATTCTTGTTCCATCATCACCTTTCCTTCCATTCATTTCATATCATCTTCCCTCACTCTCATACGGGGCCGATCTCCTTTTCTGGGTTCTTCGTTCTCTGATTCAATGTTCATCTGTTCCTCGACAGGGCCTCTGACCCTAGACAGGTTTGTAAGTCCTAGGGGCAACTGCTGTTTCAGTTTTCTGTATGTACTGTTGCAAATAATTAAAAATGCTATATCAAAATTTCGGTAGAAATACATGTTTTGGGGTCCACTAAACCCCCCTATCGAGAAAGAAGTATAACAAAGAGTCTGATAAATCCCAAATTTCACATTTGAGTTACATGCTAAACATGTCGGGCAAAATTTTTCAAGAAAATTCTCCAAGCTATTCTTTACATGGCGAAATATTAGTTGTTTTTTCATTTTCTCAAAAATGTCTTTTAATGATTATGATTAAAATATCATTAAAATGTATATATTGAATTGCAAGGTCAAATCAGGCTTGAAAATTTCCATGCCATAGTCTTCAGCTATCCAAACCGATACTGTTACTGCTTAAGCTACCTTGGCAAGAGAGCCTCACACATTTTAAACCTTCTCATCTGATTCAAACCTTCAAGCAATCTCAAATATTGGAGATGTCATACCTCAAAAGTGACTTGCAATGTTGCAAGTGCTCTAGATTTACAGGCTTTATAGTTAACCACTATAAGGGTTAAATTTTGGCAGTAGTTCTGTTACATTAGTGTGGTAGGCACTAAGCGTGAAAGTTGAATCAGACTTGAAAAATAATAGATCTTTGAGGGAACCTTGTCTCACCAAGTGATGACTGGACCCATTTATTAATTGGAGGTACCCAGCAGGAGGTGTTCATTACCTCCAATGATAGGATGATGATGGAACAAGGGGATCTACAGATTTTACTGTGGACTCTGAGCCTTGTTGGGCCAAAAGGATGTATGAACTGTCCGAGTTTAAGACCTAGATATGGGTGATTTACATCGCTATCTCATAGCTGAGAAACAAACAATAAACATCTCAGTATGAGAGCTGCAAACAAAATCACCAAGCTCTCTGGTGCCCTCTTGTCATTCTTTTCATAAACTGAATACAGATAACAAAAATTTCCTTGGAATACTAGATTACAGGTGCATTTATTCTTTTGTTTGGCACGGAAACAACCAGATAACAAAGACAAAGATGGATTTGTTATCAAACACAGAAATGATGCTTCATCCTGCAGTTTAACCCTGTATGGGGGGGAGAAAGAGTTTGGATAAAGGGTGTTCTGCTGTACTACATTTTATTAAAAATGCAAGAATTGTTACTATATTTAAGTTGAACTAACTGTTAGTCAAATATGTATATTTCTACGCTTTAAAGGAACAAATTGACATGTCTGTAATATAGTGTTCCTACTATACAACAAGCATATCTACTTGTGCTATAAGAACTGAAACAAGTATTATATGATTTACTCTTGATGAGTGTGTATAATACTAAAGGCTGGCTTATAACCAACGAGAACGGGAAAGAAGAGTTGCCCAACTTTTAACGTTCTCATTCCCGGGCACGGCATATTAGATCTATATTGTGCATAGTAGTTTCGTCACTCTAGATATTATTCTAGGTGGCCGCAACATGAAATAGCTACTAATGCTGTCTATAGTCGCAAGCTGGAAATATGAAACTGGAAGAAATGAGTAGTAAATGTGCTTCCGAACCTCATCCCGACACCCACAAATCCAATGAGCGTTGGTTCCTCCGGTGAAAAGCATTTGTAGTTTGTTTATATGCAACTCAAAACTGGCTAATACCTAAAAAACAATGGCAAAAATTACAAAGAACAGCAAAAACCGGTGGAAATTAAAACAGAACTGTAAATAACTTTTATGTATGCCTTAAATAAAGGAATGAAAGTTTGGCACAACTAGAGGGATCAGAAATGTAATGGATATGCATTTAGATGTTTATTCTATCGAATTTTGACATTGGCTTGATTAAATTGGAAGTAGGTGAAAAAATATCATTGGTCAGTTAAAAACAAATGAAATCCCAATGCACAAAATCGACTTTCACTTTGTGATCGATATAATTATCGATATGCATTTCCGTTCTCGTTATCGGGCTGTTGTGAACCAGCCTTAACACCTATACACAGATATTTGTCTTTTACCGTTAATATTTTGTTATTTGAATTAGCAGAGTAAGAATTTAAAAAAAAATAGTCTTTCAGAGGAAGGAAACATGCCCAGTAGATGGAGCATGGTCCTCTATAATGAAGGATTTGGTGATTCTTGATGGGAATTATCCCTATCACTAAATCGGTTATCAAACTAGTGATAATAAGCACTGAACAGAGACTAGGAACCTCTGAGGTGAGAATTCTGTTCCACTAGTACTGGCTTTATGTGCAATGGTTTCCCCAATTTTATTATGTATATATATTTGCAAATTTTGGCACATTAATACATTTTTATAAGCATATAGGATAAATATTTTTAAAACTGTTATGTATTAAAATTTGAATTGTTGCAGTGGTTAAACTGGCACTACGATTGCACTACATATGTTTCCATACATGGAATTGGTTTGTGAGAAGAAAATCGCCTGATTTAGCATTTACCAATTTAACCACTGACTCTGTGTGAAGAAGCACCTTAGTAAGTTACCAGGTGGTTCAGTAGTTTAAGAGTAGAATCTCCACTATCTGGAGGGTACAAAATGAAAATACAAATATTTTATTTTTTTAATGTTAACACTAGAATGTGGCATGTATTAAGTAGAGTTTAAGAAGTATGATAATTCACTTTGATTGTAACAAAATCAGTGATTATATGTTATTTTTATAGTTAATTTTAATAGATGTGTACAAACAGTGATTTAAGTGATTCATATACTTAACAGAAGAGCTTTTTTTTTTTTTTCTTTCTTTACCTTGAGCACTGAACTAATTATTCATGTTAATACTTTCCTCATTATGTAAAGTATATTTATTTTCACTGCTTGTGTAAATATTAATGCAGAGAAAGTTTTCTTATGTTTGTGTCTTTTTTATCCATAGATTAAACAATTTTTTGTCGCCAAGTTACTTTGTTTATTCATTTTCTCCTGGACTTACCCCTGCTTTTCTTCAGATGAAGTTGGTTTTTGTAATTATTACTCCTGTATCCCATAAATCCATCAACTATCAAATACAAAGATTAATGTAGAGGCTTTAAATTTAACCCTTTGAGTGGCAAGATACAATGTGAGCCAATGCAATTTGCGTAAATTGCAAGAGCTGATCTCATCCACAGATATTGGTTTTTATGTTCAAATAATATACAATTCATGCAACAGATGCCCTGTGCTTACTTCTAGTTAATCTATGACATTTAAACTGTGCATTGGTAGCATTTTGCCTGTTTATTTAATTTTTCTTTGTGGGTTCATGCATTGGCCATTGTAGCACGCAATAGCATGTGGTGATGTTTATTTTGTGTCGGGCTTGTTTTTTCATGTGTACATCACAGAATGGATACTGGAACAAGACGTCATTGACAGAAGAAGGAAAATTGCTGGAAAACGATACTTATAACCACATTTTGATTAGTGATGATAATAAAGGTTATTTCAACAAGAGTGTCCTATTTTTAACATGTGATAGCTGCCCTTGTTATTGAGTTACAGCAGTCATTTTTTTCATGTGGTTACAGTTGTTATTGACAAATAGCCATGGAACATTACAGCATTCACAACGCATAGAAATTGTGAAAATTTATTCCTTCCGTGTATTGCGTGAAGTTTACGGTATGTATAATCGTCGCTGTAAGAGAATGATTCGGCGTTTGATTGATAAATTTCAAAGAATGTCTGTACATAATCGACATAAGCGCTCCAACGAAAACATAGGCGCCGTTCGTGAGAGTGTACACGAGATTGGAAACAAATCAATTGCTCTTCGAGCGCAAGAATTGGGGCTTTCCCGACTACAACTTGATGAATTCTGCATCTGGACTTGAAGTTTCACACTTACAAAATGGTGTTAACTCAAGAACTAAAGCCCAATGACCATAGGTTGCACTGTGTATTCGCTGACTGGGCTATGGAGCAATTGGAAGCTGACCCGATTCTTGTCAAAAAATCATCTTCAGCGACGAAGCCCACTTTTGGATGGATGGTTGTGTTAACAAACAAAATTGCCACTATTGGAGCAATCACACTCCAATGCAGATTCAAGAATGACCACTTTGTCCCCAAAAGGTTACTGTATGGTGTGGATTTTGGTATGGTGAAATCATTGGTCCATATTTTTTCCAGATGAAGATGGAGAAGCTCTGTCAATGGAGAAAGATACCGGGCTCTTATAAGGGACTATTTTTGGCCTCAATTGGATGTATGGATCTCAGAAACATCTGGTTCCAGCAAGATGGTGCCACATGTCATACTGCTCTCGAAACAATCGATCTTTTGAAGGAGAAGTTCAGAGGTTTCATCATTTCCCATGGTGGTGGTGTTAACTGGCCCTGAGGTCATGTGATTTAACACCGTTGGATTACTTATGGGGTTATGTTAAATCTTGAGTTTATGTCAACAAGCCAGAAACAGTGAATGATGTTATCAATAACATCACACGTTCGTGAAGTTGGACCTAATTTACGTTCTGTCATTGAAAATAGGGTCAACCGTATACACGCAATCTAACGAAGTCGCGGCCACTTAACTGCTGTTCTCTTCCACACGTAATGACATTAATTATGTTCCAAAATAAAAAAAGAAATAAACCTCTTCATTTATAGAACGTGTTTTATTTAAGTTCAAAGATAGGACACTCTTTTTGAAAGACCCTAGTAAAAACTTGAAATTAATAATTTAAAGTTTTTAATACATAAGGGCTCCAGTAACATGTTTAAAAGTGTGTGGAAATGTGAAACAATATATTATGAGCCTTGCAAAATATCTCAACTCAACAGGTTCAAAATTGAGGAGAGTGGAAACCTTTGTGTAAAACCTTACGTTTCACCATACTTATGGCTGGCAGTTTAAGCAGCAGCATGGTATTTTAGCTTGGCAGCTAAAGGTTAACAAATCTATACATACAATGAAACTATAACTGAATTTTTTTCTGTAATTTTCGATTTTGGGTGAATAATTGATATATTTTTAATGGACTAATATTTTTAATGTTTGTTATATGTGTGTTTTGCTTTTCCGATTGTTATTAATCTTACAAGCAACAATCCATTTGTTTGAAACAGGGATTCTGTTTGAGTTTCATGGGTAGTGGCTAAGATGATGTACTTCTGAGAAACTGAAATGGGTTTTGCTTAAAGTGATATTTGAGTGGTTGGCACACAGAAGGTATATAATAATAAATAATTGATACTGGCAAAATACAAGAGAGCAAAACTTACTGCTCTAGTGAGTGGTTCCTAACACAAAGCCCTAAATATAACTTTGGGCCAAAACCATTTGAATTTTTGAGAGCCAGCTAACTTTACAAACTGAACAAAATCCCAGTTTTGAATGAGTGTTAGTACCTAACACTGTAGGTCACACATCTTAATTACTTCCCTCATGAGAGGATTCAAAAGGGATACCAAAATATCTTGGTAATTAGTACTTTTTTTTAATTTTTTTTTTTAATGGTACATAAAAGTTTGTAAGTGAAATTTATCAAACAAGTTTGTTATTTACAAAATTTTGACAGGGTGAATATTTAAACAATTTTTCATTATCTGAGTAAATCGTTAACACAAACACTATAGTTTAAATTGCACTGTAAACATAAGAGGTACAATTGAAGTGTTATTCAGAAGTTAGAGACAGTGAAGTGAAACAATTTAATTGAATCTTTAGTCAGTGGATACACTAAAACTTTACTTGAAACTAATCTAACATGTTTCGAAAGCACCGCTTGCTTTCATCTTCAGCTTTTGTCCGACTGAGCATGCTGGGAATTCGGGCTCATAGATGTAGGTGGCGTGAAAGTGATGTCATCTGGTGTGTCCAGAGGAAGCTGCTTAGATTGTTGAGTGGCAGGATTTCAAAGTTCATTACTGTTTTCATGTGTTTGATTATGCGTATGTTTTTGCAAACTTTTAGTTCTGTTGGATTGGTGGTGCATTTCAGGAGTCTGACTGGGGTTGATGTCATGGTTTGTGGTCATAAAATCTGGCATGTACCTAATTAACTGTGAAAATTGTGAGCTGGTGTATGTTGGCAAAACAAAAAGAAATATTGAAACCAGAAGGAAAGAATACTTCAGATGTATATTCAAAAAACAGATGGACAAATCTGTCATAGCAAACCATTCTTGGGTTACAAATCATGACAACCGCAAAGTCAGACTCCTGAAATTTGTTTCAAAGGGAGCCTAAGCCCAAGACCACTCCTAATAGCCCAGGGTTAGCGCCATCCAAGTTGCTCTCCGACCGTGGGGGTTTCCCTTGAGGCCAATACCTTGTTTCCTAGAAAGTCCCTCCCCTACCGAAAACCTTGGTAGGGCCGACAGCAATCTAGCATGCCGTCTACCAACTCTTACTCATGATTGGTGCCGGAGAATATTGAGGCATCTCACAACCCTGCCTGGGCAGAAAACCAGCCAGACACACCACCAAACCAACAGAACTAAAAGTTTGGGAAAACACTCATAATCAAATGCATGAAAATGGTACTGTACTTTGAAATCCTGCCAATCTAAGCAGCTTCATCATGATCACACCAGATGACACCACTTCCATGCTACCTACATCTACGGACCCAAATTCCTGGCATGCTCAGTCAGAAAAAGCAAAAAGTTGAAAGCAAGCGGTGCTTTTGAAACATGTTCAATTAATTTCAAGTAAGTGAAGTTTTAGTGTATCCCACTGACTCAAGATTCAATTAAAATAGAGGTACAAGTTTGCATACAGTTAAAACTTTTCTTATGTTAAATAATTTCTCTACCCACTTACTACATTGTATTCAACCCAAATCTTTCACATTTAGATTTCATAGGAAATATATGTTTTAAGGTCCCCTGTATAAAAAAAAATGAGATGTGTTATACTCACATGACTTTCTCTACTCTTGTACAAACTATTTTTACAAACGCTTATTCTCCATATGTTTCATGTCAATCAAGATGTTAATCTTATTGCTAATTTTCTTGTAGGTGCAAGGGGAATATGGTAGGCTTTAAGTGATAGTCAAATCTTTTAAGAGCTGGTTGCTATATGGCGCATTCCATTCTCTTTGTATGTCCAGGACATGAAAAAAATGAATAACGAATTCCCATTTGAGAAAAAGTATTGGAAAATTTAAGGGAATAACAAGCAATATCTCGAAAATGGTTCACTCAACTAAAAAAATGTATATGACAAATTGTGTATTTTAACGCGATCTACATTTTTTGTGTAATAAAATTTTGTCTCTCTCATGGTTTACCAGTTATACAAAAGTTGTTCACAATGAAGAATACTTTTGGAGACATTCCCAGAAAATTCTAGATATACGTTTCATTTGTCATGAAAATATCTTAAACATATGATATTTTAATCAAAATCGTTAGAGCCATTTTTGAGAAAATTAAAGTTTTCGAAAAATGTTCCATGTAAAGGGTAATCTGGGTTGGGGGGGATTTTCTTGAAAACCTTCGTGTCGCATCTCTGGAAGATACTGAACCTAAATAACAAGTTTGGTGTTTATCCGACTGTTCGTTTCTGAGTTATGCTGTTCACAGACACACACACACACACACATGGACATATTTCCAAAAATGCTTTTTTTGGATTCAGGGGGACTCAAAACATATATTTCCAGTGAAATCTCTGTATCGAATTTTTGGGTGGCCAGTAATTTTCTGTGTTCATCTTATTTCCTTTTTGTTGTTAATGGTCTCACAATTACTTGTTTTTATGTGTTCCAAGTGATCTTCATTTGATAATATATTTACAATATACATTACTACTTTCCCATCTCATGTTTAAGGTGTTATTATTTCATTAGATATCTCATCCAAATCAGGAGAGTTTTTAACTTTTAGTTTATTTATTTCCAGTATTACATTTTCCTCTGTTACTTGAAATACTCTCATAGAATATAACTGTTGGGATGATTTTCTTAAATTAAGTCAATGACAGGTAAGTTGCACAGAGTGGAATAATGGCAATAGGGAGTGCAAGAAGAAGACACAGATTCAACACAATAATCGAACAGGACTACAGGTTAAAAAATAGGAATATATAAAGGAGCTGTGTTTTGCATTTCTGAAGATTCGAATTGTGTGGCACTTAGACAGTGTCTATCATGATGAGCTGCACAACCTTTCATTTCTGTGTCACTTATGTTTTCAAACTAGCGTATTTCAATTTCAATAAAATGTAGATTCCGGACTTGTAGGCCATGGTCCAACAGATGAAAGTTCACTCAATGTTTCGCCCATAACTTCTTCACTGGGCATCTTCAGGGGATGTTGACTCCTTACTGGTGGTGCCAGAATCTGTGGTGAAGATGCCCATTGAAATTTGGGCGAAACACTGGGTGAAGTTTCATCTGTTGGATCATGGCCTACAAGCCCAGAATCTACATTTTTTTATATTAACGCAGGCCGTGAAAGTCTTTCAGGTTCCCAGAATACAAGATATTTATGATTTATCTGAAATTTCCACTAGATTATAGACATGCAGGATGTGTTTAAGATTTTCTAGGTATACATAACCCTTGACTTAAGCTTTTATTTTAGGTGCATGCTTATGAAGGAATTCAATGGAATGGTAATTGGTGTTTGTTCTGCTGCACTCTCAAAGTCAAACCCTTAAATGTTACTTTGGTCATCCTCGTCATTTATTTATATATTTTATTACACATTACAATCTTCATTGGTGACTTTCTTTTTACTCTTAATTAACAGCCTTCAAAATTATTCCTAAAATGGTTGCTCACATTCAGCTTAAGTAGAACCAAACATTTTGAACAACTTTTTCTAAATGGAAAGAGAAATGCATACAATGAAAGTTTCCAATATTTTCTTTGTATTGGTGCCTTTGGTGACTGTCACACAGCCATATTCTTATAACTTTCAACTGCTACTATCAAGGCTGCCAACTTTGGAGATAATGGTAATTGTGTTGCTCATACAATAGAAGAGAATGCCTTCTGACCTTGTCCTCATTATTACAAATAGGTATTACATAAATAAGTTACTTTAAGTTTTAAACATGATTCTAAATATACAGTGTTTGAATCACATGTTAAATTCTTACATATTAAATTTCAGTTCAAATGCATGTTACATGTTACCGAAGACACTGTAAAGTAGCTTTAAGGCTGGTTTACAACCGCCCGAGAATGGTAACCAGAACGGAAACGAGAACGGGAAGCAATGCACCATGCAAGAATTGATTCACAACAACCCGGTAACGAGAACGGGAATGCATATCGATCACAAAGTGAAAGTCGATTTTGCGCATTGGGATTTCATTTGTTTTTAACTGACCAATGGTTATTTTTTCATCTTTAGCAAAGCCAATGTCAAAATTCGATAGAGTAAACATTATCTAAATGTATATCCATTACATTTCCGATCCCTCTACTTATGCCAAGTTTTCATTCCTTTATTTAATGGCATACATTAAAATTGTTTATTGTTCCTTTTTCATTTCCACCGGTTTTAGCTGTTCTTTGTAGTTTTTGCCATTGTTTTTTAGGTAATAGCTAGTTTTGTGTTGCATATGAACAAACTACAAATGATCCCTTCACCAGAGGAACCAACGCTGATTAAATTTGCGGGTGTCGGGATGAGGTTAGGAAGAACATTTACTACTAATTCCTTCCACTTTCATGTTTCCAGCTTGCGACTATAGAGAGCACTAGTGGCTGTTTCATGTCACAGCCGCCTAGAATAACCTCTAGAGTGAAGAGTCTTATATGCACAATAGGGATCTAATATGCCGTGCCCAGGAACGAGAATGAGAAAGTTAAAATTTGGGCAACTCTTCTTTCCCGTTCCCAGGGCCCGGGAAGGCTTCCCATCGGTTGTGAACATTTCCATTTGAATACGTGTATTTCAACTTTCTCGTTCTCATTCTGGTTACCGTTCTCATTGGTTGTGAACCAGCCTTTAATATTGTACTGATTTTGACCAAATTTAAAATAAGCCAATAAATATATTTCAAACTCATAACTTTTCAACTCCATACCTGCAGCAATTATTTTACTCAAATTGTTTGAATGCTCTGCATTACCCTTAATTTTATTCCAGATTCAATCAAATTCAAAATGTAAATGCTTTCAGAACTAATATTTAAGATTTAAAATTTATAGGTACAACAGTTTGTCTAAAAATCATAAATATTTAGAATTCTCTGTATATAAACTATTCTTAATTTTGAAATAAATACTCTTGGGCTTCCAGCTAGGATAAAGTTAGTTAGAAACTGACGTTTTGGGAACATACATCATTCCCATCTTCAGGATAGCTGAATGATGGAAAATTAGGAGTCTGTGGAGCTAAGCTCGCACCTCTTAGAAAACAGGTTGATTTGGTGAGGTGGTTAAAGGCACAGACATTACAGAAAATTGTTTGTATCAAGAAGCCGTTTTGAAGTAATGATTTTGTGTTAACAGCTACTTGACTCAAAACGATTTTCTATAACATCTATGGTTTTGACCACCTCACTGACCCAACCTGTTTTCTTAGTTCTGAAGTTAGCTCCACAGACATTAATATAAATATGGAGGACTTCTAATTTTGCATCATCCTGAAGATGGAAGTGATGCAAGTTCCTGAAACATCGGGTTTTAACCAACTTTACACCCGGCTGGAAGCCAGAGAAAGTCTAAGAGTATACCCTTAATTTTAGCGACTTGGGTAGCTGAGGTCGTTAAGGCACAGACTTGAACAGGTGGTCTGAGGTTCAAATCGCACCAAGACCACCTCCCTAACTGAGGTTTTTCCCAGGTTTTTCCTCAATCCTCATAGCTGACAAATGCTGAGGAGATATCCTAAACTTAGGTCTGGAACATTTCCTTCCCAATTATCATTTCATATGTCATCAGCAGAGCTAGGACTTTCAGGACTTGGCTTACAATGTGTGCACGCCGTGAGCATAGGAAGAGGAGCGTGAGCTAACTCCAGTAGTAAACAAGACCAGACTTTTACAGGGGTATACAAACATGCTAACAAACTGTTTTAATAATACAATATGTAAATTACGTAAACAGTTTTGAGAATCATTCCATGATATGATATGATATCTTTATTGAGTGTTGAGCTAATACAATCATTTGGGCATGATCAGCGTCGAGCCCTAGCTCCTTTTGCCGATCGTACCCAAGCTTCCGCATTTACAAGGCATGTGTGTTGAGTTAGCTTCATATCGCTAACGTTTCTCATTTAATTTCACTATACTGCTTACTGTTCTTGTCCCCTTCCCATCTCCTTCCCTTGCTTCCTCCGCCGTCTTAAATACTCCCTATCAGCGGGAAATGGGAACTATTAGATACAATTTAAAGAATGTTTACTTGTTCCCCGCACTAATCGTCCATAACAACACTTGCTCGTTCATACTAAGAAATGTACCTCTCCCCCCTAACCCTCTCGTATTTACCGTCCTTTATATCTAACTCATTCACTTCACGATTTCATAAAAAACTATCACTTGCCTATCAAAACCTTGTCTTTACTTTGTCTACTTTGTAGCTTTCTATACATTCTATAGTCACTCTCCCTGCCTATTCTATATACTTCCTCATTATTACTGCTTCTGTTTTCCCATATTTCTCACAGAACCTGCACTATTTCTATATGTATGACACACTTTCCTACTCCATAAATCTATTTCTGGTGGCTCCTTTAACAGTCCCGCATTGTTTCTGTCCAAAATCCGTAGACTCCCATTGGGTGTTAACACAATAGTTTCTTCTTCCACCAATTCACCACTCTGAAACCCCGCCTCTGCCCTGCCCGCAATCATATCACGTGATGATTGAACTCCCTCCCTCCTCGATGATGCCACTTTCCAAACTTTGCCAGCTGTTGACCATACATCACTCTGATCTGACGTCACTGCTTCGGCTCCTGATCTCTTCTCTGACTCAGCTATCTTCTTCCCACCAGCCCCACTTAGCAGTGACATAACTTCCATTTTCCTTATTTCGCCAGCTGATGCCCTTACGTTACTCTGATCCGACGTTCTGCCTGCGTCTTGGCCACGCCTACCCTCTAACACTGTCATCTTCTTTCCGCCAGCCACTCGTGCCAGTGACGTAACCTTATCCTCTGGTCTCCGATTGCTCTTTGGACTTCCTCTGCATTCCTTCTCTCTCGTCGCCGATGAATATCGCTGAATCATATCCTGCCCCTGCGATCTGCTGTTCCTTGTGTCACTTTCGTATCCCATCACCATACGCCCATCGACCCATAATCGTAGGTTCTTTATGAAGGCCCGTTTCCCTTCCATTCTTGCCAACCTCATTTGTTGTATTAGATCCTTCTTCAAGGCCCGTTGTTCCACCGATAAATCTCTATTTATAAAGATATTTGTTCCTTTTAGTAGCTTTGATTTCTTCAATACTTCATAAACAAACTGCACTGACGTAAATCTTGCAACTATCATTCTGGCTCCTCTTGATCTCCCCACTCTAAATGCTTCTCTAATCTCCCAGCCCTGTACCTTCAAACCAAGCTTTCCTTCTATAATCTCTCTGACCTCATCTACAGGCCATACTCCATTCCTTTCTTTCACTCCTGCTATAACCAAATTAAATCTTCGGTGTCTCTCTTCCAGCAGCTCAACTCTTCTTTTAACTTTCTGTACCTCATTTCGTATATCTTGCATTTCATTTATAATCTCTCCCTTAATATCTATTAGTTCCTTTTCCATTCCATTGAGTTTATTTCCTAATCTCTCATCCATATCTTTAATGTATGCAAATGTTTGTTCCATGACGTTTCGATCCCCATTTGGTCCAGGGTTAATTTCAACTCCACCAATTACCAATAGTATACCTATTACACATGTGAGAAGAAACATGTTTACCATCTCTTCTACACCTTTGTTTGTTTTGAAATCCTTCCATTTTAATTTATTAAATACTCCAATTCTTGCTCTGTGCACCTCAATACCAATTCCCATGGTTACTTAAGCCCTTCTTTCTTCCATTCCAGGAGCTTCCTCCACACACATCCACTCTCTTCCACTGCTTGCTTAGCACTCCCGAATCATTCCATAGAACTGGAGGTATAACAAAATTAACATTTTACAATAATGTTGACAAAATTAATTTATGCAATAAAGGTATATGCCTACGTGTTCAACATCTATTCAATTTTCAAATTTATTACAATGTATAACACAAACTTTTTGAATTTGAAAAACTTCTCCCCGTATCACATGATGTCAAGGAGCAAACATAACATGTTCCAGATGATATTACACTGTAAGCGCTACTTCGTGATGCCCTTGTAACTGATATTTAATATTTACCATCTTCAAATAGCCTGGATTTTTCTAATGGATGGTTTTCATTTTCTGCTTTACTTTATCCATAACAGGTCCAACAACTGCCCTATCAATCTTTAGGGCTAGTTCTTCTACGAGCCTTTTGGCATCAGGCATTTTATAACATGAGTTTTCTAAACGTACTAGGATTTTGGACAGGTCTGAAAAATTGTTTTTAATAAACAACAAATCTTCATGTAATGTGCTTGAAATGAGGGCCTAAGCAGCTCATACTTGCGAACTATGATTGTTGTCCAAAATGCTAAGAATTTCTGTAATTATATTGTAATGATCTGTATAATATAGAGCCACATTTAGCCAGGTGCCCCATCGAGTTGTAACAGGCTGAGGAGGTAATAGAATATTAGGTGCCATTTCTTTAAATTTCTGTTTTCAGCTTGGAGCTTTCAAAAATATCTTTTTTATGTAACTGCTGTGAATTGCTTTGGTTACACAGTGGAGACTATGCACAGGCAGGTTAAATGCAGCGTGTTAGGATACACAGCATGGAGCTCCTTGCCTACTTTTATGATGTAACTTGCAGCATCTGTGATGAAAAGGGGTACATTATCTGTATTTATTCCTCCTGGGTGCAACAGAGTCATGCTTTTTTGAAAGATGTCTGCAATTGTTACAAATTCCAATGTTAACAAAAATGTTTCACCAGATTTGGCAAACGTATTCCCCTATGACATTTGTAACATGCCTAACAACAGCATCTTCAGTTTTGTCAATAGAAATCCACAATTTATTTTCGCTCATTTGTTTTCATATTTGAGATATAACATCATTATAACATAGTGGTAACTGGCACTTAAGCAATGTTGTTTGGAAAGGGGGATCTCGTTTTGTGTACTTTTGTAAATGTGGATTTTCTACTGTATACATTGGTATATTTGCACATATCATCATCAGTCCTGAAAGAACTCAGACTGAGAGGGTGAAACTAAACATGGCTCTGCTTGTACTTCAGCCTCTGTTCTTGTTAAAATCCTTACTTTACATTTTTAGTGTGGCAGTGCTGTCTCAGTCGTTTGCATTTAGTACCCTTGATTTCTACATGGCATACCTTGCATTGAACATTTCTGCGTTCTGTGTGAAAATATACCCTTTTGCTAATTCCTTCTCTAACGTGCTTTTACCTACTTCTGACGTTGTCTTCATTTCCAGCGAAACACTGTCTCCACACAATGCCAACCTGCCACTAACGGCAGCATCCAGCGACTGTACGGCCCTGAGTATGCTGTTGACGAATCACATAGCAGTATTACATCACATCGCAACAAACTGGCATTTCTCGATCCATCACTTGTGGTGCTGTCTGCAGTAAGAACAGGCACCAAACACTACCACTACCCTTAATTTTGTACTGAACTCAAGCAAATTTAAAATATGTCAAGAACTGTTCTCAAACTCTATATATGCAGCCATTCATGATTGTTTAAAGCACAGGATGGATAAAGTGATGCTAATAGTTCAGTAACAGAGAATGGTATAATAAACTGTACAAAACCCTTCCAAACCGACATGGGTAGCCGAGGTCATTAAAGAATAGGCTCATGAATGGGAGGTCTGCGGTTCAATCCTACCAGGACCATCCTCCCTGACTGAGATTTTCCCAAGCTTTATGTTTTCAAACTGGTATTTCTGACCTACAACTGGCAAATGTCAGGAAGGTACCCTAAACTTAGGCTGGAATGTTTCCTTTCCAATTATCATTTCCCCATTATTTCATTTTATGTATCACCAATTTGTTAAACACTACTAAAAATAAAACTTCCCAGGACCAAGTACTGTGTGTGCCACTATGTTAAATTACAAAATGGCTGATTCTGTGTCAATTGTGTGAGCAATGAAGCTATGACTTCTGTTCATGAAATAAGACCTAATATCAAATGAGGCAGCAATTTTTTGCCTTTTGTTCGATAGTTTTTTCTAGCTTTGACAGTTTTAATTCAGTCTTTTCTTTAGGTTGTAAGGTGCAACAAGAGGATTGCTTATTGAAACTGCAGTTTCACCAGTCTAGTATAACATTCGGGAAGCTGTAACAGGAGGAAAATGCATTGCTTTGACAGCGGAACAAAGGCAGTACTTCTATACCCCCGCCGCTATAACGTTGCACTTGACAGCTAGCGTTTAAGTTGGTACACTCGCGAAAAAACAGATGAAAAGCTTCAACCGTTTGACTTCCTAAGCCAATCACAAGGCAGCATTGCGGATGGTCGATGACAAAGCGGAACCGGATCTAGAATCGGCTCTGTTGCCGGATGTAACTATTCCCAACCACGTGCTTCAGTTTGTGAATCTCTAGCAGAGCATCGAGTTGTTCTTTGCAAGCTACATATTGTTCATTGTTATTTGTTATTTAGATTTGTGGTTATTGTTTGATAGTTTTGTTATTGTTCGTTTATACATTTATTTATTTATATTTATCTATTTTATATATATTTCATTCATATTATTTATTTAAACAAAACTTAAGTGCGACAATGTCGGAAAAACGACACCGATCGCCGAGTGATGATTCACGAAGTGAAAATCCTTTGCGCCGAGGTGTGCCACTTAATAGTCAGGCATTGGAACTATTAAGGAGAACCCGGGAGTTCTTTGAACAGGAAAAGGAGTACGTGAAGCTTCACGGAAGTCCCTCTATTCCTGCTGATAAAGCCGTACAACGAACTGCAGCAGCTCTTGGTTTAAGCACAAGAACTGTTGTTCACAAAGGAGTGAAACTACAAGAGAAAGAGGACAAAATTCCTGAACCATCTGGAACACAACAGGTATTTCTATCAACTCCAGGGAAGAAAAAAAAGAAGCCTCGTCCAGTCACAAATATTGATGCTTTCCAATTAGACGCCATACATAGACACATTTATGCCTATTATCATAGAAAGGAGTATCCGACCATACCAAAGCTGCTTATATCGCTTATTTTCAATTAACAATAATAATACGAAATAGTTATTATTCAGTGACGATCGCTACTTACGTACACTTTTTGTATGCGGCTTAGACATGATAGAAATGAGAACAATCAGCTGTTGTTGTTTACTAGGCACTCTGGCAACGTCGCAACCACGATGTAGCCAACCTTACGCGAAGCCACACGAACTGTCAAGTGCAACGTTATAGCGGCGGGGGTATAGCAGTTAGCAAGAGACAAGTAAATTTCTGGTAGCAGACAATTTGTACATATATGATGCAAAAAGTGAAATTATTGCAGATTTTGAATGACTACACTTGCAAGCATCACAAAACAATTGCTACTGATACCCACATTTGTTAAATATTATTTTGAAGAGCTTTCCGTTTCAAAGTAGTGATATTCTTAAAATATGTCATGCAAAATAATTGTCTTAGTTTGTTGCAGATCTGTTCTTGATTTGAAAGTTTCTGAGTATTTCTTTAATTTTATCTATCTTCCCTAATCAACTATGTCATTTAGAAAAAGTATACTGCATTAATAAATGTGTTTGTATATGTTTAAGAAAAGCAATTTGTACAAATAGGATTATACTTCAGACAACTCACAAGTGAAATTTATATGAAGTATGTAACAACACTGCTTTTTAATGTTTCCATTTCTCTGTTCTTACAATGTGTTTTACTTTTATAACTCACTATACACATACTACTTCAAGCACATAACTTTTTCTCACTTCCAAATACGGTGGTAAGATGTTAAACATGCAGTTTGCAAGTTCACTGATGTTATGTTACTGATCCCTGTGGTAATTACCTCACATGCCTTTGTTTTGCACTTACTGTGATAAATCTAGAAGCATAAGTGAAGAAAACTCTTCTGATTTGTATCACATTTGATAACACCATGTGTGTTTCGTATCCCCAACAACATTTTTAGTTGCATTATTCTCTCATTACATCATTTACGTCTTCTTGCTTCGGTTGAAAGGCAGAGAAGTAAGCTTTCCTCTTGCTTGCCACTTGAAGTGCTCAGCTTGAGCAGAAGGAAATAAATCATAAAGAATTTATTTAAAGGTGAGTCGGAATTGTTACACTAACATCACTTAAGTTTACTCACTTAACATGTTTCGGGAAACGGTTGTTCCCATCCTCAGAAGCTAATCCGACTGGCCCGTGTTGTTGGTGTTTCCGTTTTTTGGACTGGATACTGTGGTGGCATCTTGTGGTGGAGAAATGTACTTCCAGAGAGGATTTGGTGGCGGCAAAGTACATTTCTCCACCACAAGATCCCACCACAGTATCCAGTCCAAAAAACGGAAACACCAACAACACGGGCCAGTCGGATTAGCTTCTGAGGATGGGAACAACCGTTTCCCGAAACATGTTAAGTGAGTAAACTTAAGTGATGTTAGTGTAACAATTCCGACTCACCTTTAAATAAATTCAATACACATCACTGTTTCTAGCTTCTTTTCATTACAATATCAACGAAATCATAAAGAGCTTCCCAATTGTTATACTAAACTATGGATTTGCTATTTACAGTACCATTTTTTGCTACAAGATTTCATCTACACTTGATAAACAAATTTGCTGAAAAACTGAACAATTGGTGTTATTCACTTTCCGCCAGATAATTAAAAATGTAAATTGTAATGGAGGTCACTAATATTTCCATACACACACCTCTTACACTTCTTTAATTTAAAGTAAATATTTAAAAAGATGAAGTATTATTCATCTGAATCCCTATTTTTCATGCTTGTATCATATAACCTTTTTATAAAATTCAGCAACTCACATAAATTGTTTCCATTCTTTGCTGAGATTCCAATTACTGGTAAAGTTGTATGGGACTTTAACTGTAGCAGATTCATCTGAAAAAGCATAAAAAAATGTATATAGCATTTTATTTTCCCTATTTCCACAATAACAGAATGCACATATAGTCAGTCCAAGAAAAAGAGAGAAAAACAGTTCTATTTTTATGTAGTGTTTTATAATATGTAATTATAAAACACTTTACAAATTCATTGTATTTATACTTCATTTTAACATTTATGATTCTGTGTTAAGCTATTCCTTTCTGCTTCTCAGTATTTTGAGGTTATCTGACATTTTAACAAAGACTGCTTTCTTGATAGCATGATCTACATATATCCCCACTGTTGAATCTTTGCACTTGACAGTTCGTGTGGCTTCACGTAACTGATTGTTCTCCTTTCTATTGTATCTAAGCCACATACAAAAAGTGCACGTAAGAGCGAACGTCAATGGGTAATAACTATTTCGTATTATTATTATTGTTAATTGAAAATAACTTAGCATAAACACTGCAACATATGTAGAATAAATTAGCATTTTTGACAATATAGAAACTAGGTGCCTGCTACAATGAGGAGAAATAAAACAAATTATAAGCTGTGATAACAGTTATTTTCACTCACGCTGTGTTCCAGATGGTTCAGGAATTTTGTCCTCTTTCTGTTGGAGTTTCACTCCCTTGTAAATAACAGTTCTTGTGATTAGTCCAAGAGCTGCTGCAGTTCATTGTACGGCTTTATCAGCAGGAATAGAGGGATGCCTATGAACCTTCACTTACTCCTCCTGTTCAAAGAATTGCCGGGTTCTCCTTAACAGTTCCAATGCCTAACTATTAAGTGGCACATCTCAACGCACAGAATTTTCACTTCGTGAATCATCACTCAGTGATCGGTGTCATTTTTAAGACACTGTCTCACTTCAAATCTTGTATAAATAATATGAATGAAATACTATATATAAAAAATTGGTACAGACTATTAAATTTAGAAGAGAAGAAATTGTTGAGGCAGTGTTTGGAATTCCAAGAAAAATGGATGGAGTTATAGTATACAAACTAATTTGGAAAATAGTGGTCTGGGAGAAATTTGGAGAAGGAGGGAAAATAGTGTTAAGGGTTTTTGGAAAGAAGCTAGGCAGAGGTTTGAAGATTTAGAGATACAAAATTTATTTAGTAACATTTGGAAGTAAAGTTCCTTGGAATCATATATATTAATAAAAAATGTATGGGCTAGAGAACAGTATGTGGATAACTCAAATAAGGAACAAAGAGAAAGTATAGTCTGGGTACGAGCAGGTGTATGGAGACTAATAGGAATGAGAAATGGGTTCCCACAGAACCAGTGTCCTATATGTGGGGAAAGAGAAGATTTAGAACATATCATTTTTGATTGTAAAGGTACACAACATTGGAGAAAGGAAGCTATAAATGGGAAATGGTTCAAACTGGACAGGAAAGTAGCTTTAAGGAAGATTTTTGACAAGGATAGTAAAACGGTAGGAGAGTACCTGTCCAAAGTAAAAAAGAAATGGTTATGGACAATAAAAAGAGATGTGAATTAGTTTCATCATGTGATGTTATGTAATTATATTATTATTATAATATTAGTATTATAAGATTATTATTTTGGTATAATTACTATTACTTATTATTATTATTATTATTATTATTATTATTATTATTATTATTATTATTATTATTATTATTATTATTATTATTATTATTATAATTAAAGAGTGTAATATGGGTAGAATATGGCAAGATAACAGCTTGAGCTGATGTATAGACATATTCTAAGGAAGATTGCTAGCACAAATAAATAAATAAATAAAATATATAAAAAAGATAAACATAAATAAATAAATATATATATAAACAAACATCAACAATAATCACAAATATATATAACAATGAACAATATTAATTTACAAAGAACGACTGGACGCACGTACTAGAGATTCACAAACTGAAACATCTGGCAACAGAGCCGCTTCCGCTTTGTCATAGACCACCTGAAATGCTGCTTTGTGATTAGTTTAGGAAGTCTAACAGTTAAAGCTTTTCATCTGTTTTTTTGCGAGTGTACCAACTTAATCGCTAGCTGTCAACTGCAATGTTTCAACGGCGGGGGTATAGTTTATGCTGAGCCTGAATTACAACTTTTATAAGTCCAGTTTCATTAACCTTTGCTGCTGCCTTAAATAACTTAAAGCTCTGTTACATCTACTTTGTGTTTCCCAAAACATTGTTAGTGTTAACAGATATGTACTGGCTATTCAAATACATTCGGTATCTTTTTGATGTCATTCTTAGTCAGCAAGTCTTTCTTTGGCCATGTATAGGGTCCATAGGTTTATCAATAGGCCTGTTATTGCTATTGAATTTTATTTAAATTGTTTTTCTGCCATTTTATGACTCTTTTGTTACTGAAACAAATCAGTTTAGTGGAGTTTAAAAACTTCTTGATTTATTAAGACAAATTTGTTCAGTGCAACTTAAATGGATATGGCTACGGACTATTGTTTACTTTCTCTACCACATACATAGTACGTAGAGAAGGTATTGCATTCCACCCAAAAAAAATCTGATGTGTTACACTCACATGACTTTCTCTACTCTTGTACAAACTATTTTTACAAACATTTATTCTCCATCTACTTCATGTTAATCGAGAAACATTTGCAGACTCTATCTTATTGCTAATTTTCTTGTAAATGTACGGGGAATATATATTTACAAGGACAATATAGAAATACATAGACATTACTCTTAATAGCTGGTTGCTATGTGCAGCACCATTCTCTTTGCCACAGATTAATACTCTTTGCATATCCAAGACAAAAAAATGAATAACGAATTCCCATTTGAGAAAATAAGTATTGAAAAATTTAAGGGAATAACAAGCAATATCTCGAAAATCATTCACTCAACAAAAAAAAATGTATATGACATAAATTGTGTATTTTAACATGATCTACATTTTTTGTGTAGTAAAATTTTGTCTATCTCTTGTGGTTTATCAGTTATGCAAAAGTCGTTCACAATGAAGAATACTTTTGGAGACATTCCCAGAAAATTCAAGATATACATTTCATTTGTCATGAAAATATCTTAAACATATGATATTTTAATCAAAATCGTTAGAGCCATTTTTGAGAAAATTAAAATTTTCGAAAAATGTTCCATGTAAAGGGTAATCTGGGGTGGGGGAATTTTCTTGAAAACCATCGTGTCGCATCTCTGGAAGATACTGAACCTAAATACCAAGTTTGGTGTTTATCCAACTGTTCGTTTCTGAGTTATGCTGTTCACACCCACCCACCCACCCACCCACCCACCCACACACCCACACACACACACACACACACACAGACACACACAAAAATGCTTTTTTTTGGATTCAGGGGCTCTCAAAACATATATTTCTGGTGAAATCTCGGTATCGAATTTTTGGGTGGAATACAATACTTCCCCTACTTACAATACGTAGTGAAAAAGTAAAAAATCTGATGTGTTACACTCCCATGACTTTCTCTACTCTTGTAAAACTATTTTTACAAACGCTTATTCTCCATCTACTTCATGTTATTCGAGATAAACATTTGCAGACTCTATCTTATTGCTAATTTTCTTGTAGATGTAAGGGGAATATATATTTAAAAGGGTAATATAGAAATATAGTAGCCTTTAAGCATAGATATATATCTTAATAGCTGGTTGCTAGGTGCAGCACCATTCTCTTTGCCACAGATTAATACTCTTTGCATATCCAAGACAAAAAAATGAATAACGAATTCCCATTTGAGAAAATAAGTATTGAAAAATTTAAGGGAATAACAAGCAATATCTCGAAAATGGTTCACTCAACAAAAGAATGTATATGACATAAATTGTGTGTTTTAACGCGATCTACATTTTTTGTGTAGTAAACTTTTGTCTATCTCTTATGGTTTACCAGTTATGCAAAAGTCGTTAACAATGAAGAATACTTTTGGAGACATTCCCAGAAAATTCAAGATATACATTTTATTTGTCATGAAAATATCTTAAACATATGATATTTTAATGAAAATCGTTAGAGCCATTTTTGGGAAAATTAAAATTTTCGAAAAATCTTCCATGTAAAGGGTAATCTGGGTTGGGGGATTTTCTTGAAAACCTTCATGTCGCATCTCTGGAAGATACTGAACCTAAATACCAAGTTTGGTGTTTATCCAACTGTTCGTTTCTGAGTTATGCTGTTCACAGACAGACACACAGACACACACACGGACATGTTTCAAAAAATGCTTTTTTTGGATTCAGGGGGTCTCAAAACATGTATTTCCGGTGAAATCTCGGTATCGAATTTTTGGGTGGAATACAATACTTCCCCTACTTACTATACGTAGTAGAGAAAGTAAAAAGAGCATTTTTATAAAGAGGTGTGTATGCGAGAGAGCAGCATACTAAAGAACGAAATGTCGGATACATACCCTTTACACAAAACATTTATTGAATTTTTTTATTTTCTGAAAAATGGCTCAAACAATATTGTTTAAAATATCATATATTAAAGATATTTACATGACAAATACAATGTTTATGTTGAATTTTCTGGGAATAGCCTGGGAAGTCCTCTTCATTTGGAAGGAAATAACGTACTTTTCAAAAAAATGCAGTTCTCTATAAGATACACACTTTATTTCATATAACTTTTTTGTGGCATCAGCCATTTCCGAAATATCCATTATTAATGTTTCAAATTCTTCAGTAGATAGGAAAATAAACTTTCATAAGAATAATGTGTATACCAACTAATAAGAGTATAGAAAGTCATGTAAATATAATAAATCAGATTTTTTAATTTCTCTACTACGTATAGTAAGTAGGGGAAGTATTGTATTCCACCCAAAAATTCCATACCAAGATTTCACCAGAAATATATGTTTTGAGACCCCCTGAATCCAAAAAAAGCATTTTTGGAAACATGTCCGTGTGTGTGAACAGCATAACTCAGAAACAAACAGTCGGATAAACACCAAACTTGGTATTTAGGTTCAGTATCTTCCAGAGATGCGACACGAAGGTTTTCAAAAAAAATCCCCCCATCCCAGATTATCCTTTACATGGAAGCTTTTTAGAAAATTTTAATTTTCTCAAAAATGGCTGTAAAGATTTGGATTAAAATATCATATGTTTAAGATATTTTCATGACAAATGAAATGTATATCTCGAATTTTCTGGGAATGTCTCCAAAAGTATTCTTCATTGTGAACGACTTTTGCATAACTGATAAACCATAAGAGATAGACAAAATTTTACTGCACAAAAAATGTAGATCACGTTAATATACACAATTCATGTCATATACATTTTTGTTGTTGAATGAACCATTTTCAAGATATTGCTTGTTATTCCCTTAAATTTTCCAATAGTTATACTTTTTCTCAAATTTTTTTTATGTCCTGGACATGCAAAGAGAATGGAATACTCCACATAGCAAACAGCTCTTAAAATATTTGACTATCGCTTAAAGCCTATCAATTCCCCTTGCGACTACAAGAAAATTAGCAATAAGATTAACATCTCGATTAACATGAAGCATATGGAGAATAAGCGTTTGTAAAAATAGTTTGTACAGGAGTAGAGAAAGTCATGTGAGTGTAACACATCAGCCCTGCAGCAGTCCATTCTGCAACTGACCGCCACCATCACTTCAAAGCTACTGCAAGCCATGTATGACAACATGGTATTATTTATTAAGGTGATTTTAACGCTAAACGTGCAAACTGTAGGTTGATTTGAAGTGTTTTTGAACATTGTTCTTTCACACTAGCACTAATTTATAAAGTTGAATTAGACAAAAAATTCAATGCCACAGCTGGGATTCAAACCACAGAAAGAACAATTATCAAAATGGAAATTAACCCTATAAGTGACAAAGTCCAGAAGTTTAAAGCACTTGCAATATTGGAAGTTGCCTTTGAGATATTATCTCTCTTAATATTTGAGATTGCCTTGAAGGTTTACTGAGATACTTGAATCAGATGAAGAGGTTTAATGCACGTACTCTTGCCAAGGTAGCTCAAAGAGTATGAGCATTGGCAGGAGAACCAAAGATCCATGGTTCAAGTCCCAGGTATAACACTGAATTTTTCAAGTCTGATTCAACTTTCCAATCCAAAAAAAAATATGCCTACACTCCTTGTAGTCTTTAATCAGTCAGTATCCACACCTGCATTTTTAATGCAAAAACAATGAAAGTCATATAGTTATGATTTTACCTCGGTTTCTGGAAGATCCATTTTGTTAGCCAATACCAGCTGTGGGCGTTCCATCAGCTCTGGACTGAACTGTGACACTTCATACTGTAATGCATCTAAATAGGTCCATGGTTCTTCCAATGACATATCCAGGACATACAGCAGAGCAGAGCATCTCTCTGCATGCTTCAGAAATGTTATTCCTAAACCACGATTCTTGTGCGAGTCTGGAATAAGGCCTGGTAAATCTGCAACTACAATACAATTTTCACTGTTTGAGGTAGAGAGCTGCTGTTACATGAAAGAAAGAAGAATTTAAATGAAAAAATCAAAACTACATAAAAAAACCCTCATTTCAAATTTTCATGCAACCTTTACTTGTACAGGTGAAACAGCTGCCCCAAGGTGTGGCCATTAAGCAAGTCATAGATTATGGTGTTAATTGTAAACACTCCCTTTTTCACCAATAAATATGTCCTCCTGTAACTATGCATTTTATACCAGCTATGCACACTGTAGGTAAAGGTTTGAAAAATATGGGTAGGGCTAGTTTATGATAGGTGTGAATAGCCTATTATTTCTGCTGAGACCTAAAATGTTACTGTCATAAATTTGGTCCACACTGGACAAATGGTACAGATTTCTTAACAAGGGGTTGAAATTATGAGTTGGGATAGCGTGACTGAGTATTATGTTAAGTGATTTGTAATCTGATTGGCCAATTGGTGTGGTTTTATACAGGGTGAGTCAGAATAGAACAGAATAATTTTAATGTGTGATTCAGGGTTCTATTTAAGTACTTTCTTTCAGGGAATGTATGCCTGTAAAAGTCTTGTTACTGAACTAGAGGACATTAATGTTTTTCAAACACTGCATTGGATTAGATGAAATTCTGCCATACAAATTTTGCTACAAGGCATTGGGAAGTTTTGAAATAAGAGTAGCATGTTCTTTAATTTTAAACAATGCAAAACTGTCTTAAATTTACTTAGTAACTTTGAATATTTATTTAATTACACGGTATTAAATCCATGTAGGTCAAAACATTTTTTAACTGATATGCAGCTGCGAACACGGGTTGCTGTCTATAACATACACAACTAATGCTATTTTTCGTAAAATTTCTCCACTATTACACAAATTACGAGAAAAGTTAAAACAACAAGGTTAAATGCTGCAAACATGAGTTTTTACAAGGTTTCAAACATAACCAAACTAAGAACAAAACAAAAATTGGACAAGTGCATAAGTGTTTATAAAAGATGTTCAAATGCCAACCATTGACTTCGGAGCATAGGTGACCCTGCTGTTGTAATGACTGCCAACTTCTTTCAAAAATACCTGATATATCATGAAATGCACCAAATGCTACAATGATATGGGCCATCAGCTCCTCTTCACTATTAACCATGGTCTTGTACATAAGAGTTTGAACATGTCCCCAATGGCTAGATATGGTGAACGTGCTGGCCATGATATCGATCCTCCTCTACCAATCCAGCAATCAGGATATGTTACACTTAGGAAATCCCTTATGTCACCGGAATAATGTGCAGGTGTACCATCACGTTGGAACCATATTAATTGGCATATTCCTAAAGAAACATCTATAAAGTCTGGCAATATATGTGCCCTCATAGAACTCTATGAGTGTTGACTAATTTTGAAGATTTGTAAGCTAGTAACAGTGATGTGTCATAATTTAAAATAAAGAGAGTTGAAGGTTGTTCTAACTAACGTTCGGCATTTACAGAAAACCAACTCACACAGAAAATTATATTAAAAACAATAGCTACAATCCTACAAGCCACAAACATGCAATTTTAAATAGTATTACAAACAGGTTAGTGCATATATCATTGGAGAAAGAGGAATACCAGAAAGAATACCAACACATTATCAACATAGCCACCATGAATGGATACCAGAAAAAAACAATAGATAAGAAGATGAAAAAGTTTGAAAGACAGAAATACATCCAACAAACGACTACTTTACTCAGACAACAAAAACCACAAGCATATAGGAAGTTCACTTACCACCCTTGGACACACCATAAATTTCAAAGGATTTTCAAGAAATACAACATCACCCTGTCTCCACAGAATAACCACAATATACAGAAACTACTATGCAACAGAACAAAAGATCCTATCCCCAACGATAAATCAGCTGGTATATATCAAATTGTTTGTAATGACTGTAACCTGGTATACATAGCAAGAACCAAAAGAAATCTTGAAATAAGACTTAAAGAGCATATGACATGCATTTACCAAAAGCAGCCAGATAAATCAGCAGTAGCACATCATTTCTGGTCTTCAAACCATGATATCACTCCGAACATAAAACTCTTAAAACCGATCAACAGTAGCAATGAATTGGACATCTGGGAAAAAATACATATTGTCAAACACAGGAATCACCTAAAGAATTTCGAACTGCCGCCACCCAGCAGCCTTTGGAGGTTCATCAGCCCAGCACCAGAGAACACCACTAGCTACACACATTCTCCAGACAATAACCGACAAAATCAGTTGAAAACATGCTGACGATAAGAGCAAACCATCTCCTGAAACGCGTTCAAGTAAGAACATTTTAGTGATGTAGTGTAACAACCTTCAACTCTCTTTATTTTACTCTATGAGTGTGTCATTCACAATGCCAGCCCAAATGTTCACTACAAACTGGCATTGGTAATTTGTAATTCTAATAGCTCTAAGGTTTTCCTGTGCCCAAATATGACTGTTAGATGTGTTAAACATGCATTCCCATTTAAAAACCTTCTCGTCCATCCACAATATGGTTGTAGGAAATCTTGGTTGATCAATCATTTATGAAGAGACCACTGGACAAACTGTAGTCGGGGTGGAGAGTAATCTGGCCCCAGTGCTTGAACTAGGGTGAGATGATAGGATGTAATTGCGGTTCATGCAGAATTCTAGTAACCAAAGACTGGCTTGTATGCATTGCATGTGCTATTACTCTTATGCTTGGGACGGAAAATTATGGATCTGGTCAAGAACCTCCTCTTCTAGATAGTTGTATCATCTCTTTGCAGATGATACGAGGCATATTCCAAAACTAAGGTCCGTTGAACAATATTTAATGGATGGTAGGCCTGAATGACCTATCACGCCTGCAACACTGCCTACCGACTCCTGAGGAACCTACCACAGTATTGGTGTGACGCAATAGGCGTTTGCCAGTCAGTGAGTGCAGATCGAAATGACCACGACAATCGCAGATCCCGCCAGTTGTGAAGTGCGCCGTGTGATTAGATTTTTGCTGGCAAAAGGATCGTCAGCTGCGGACATCCATCGTGAGTTATGCCTCGTGTATGGACCGGACATAATGAGTGACAAACAGGTTCGATACTGGTGTTGAAAATTTTGAAATGGCCGCACAAATGTGCACGATGAGTGGTAGCACCAGTATTCAGAGCGACGACATTGTTGAGCAAATGAACCAAAAACTTTGTGATAGGTGTTTCACGATTACTGGTCTAGCTGATAAATTTCCAAATGTTGCTCGAACCTTTACAGAATTGTCACTGAGCAGCTTGGATATCGGAAACCTTGTGCGAGGTGCGTGCCACTGCTCACTGGTCAGCACAAAGGTCAACGAATGCGTAGTGCACGACAGTTTTTGGAGCACTATAGACAAGATGGAGATGGTTTGTTTTCCCACATTGTTGCGGGCAATGAGACATGGATAGCGTGCACCAACCTAGAATCGAAGCAGTCAATGCAGTGCTGCCGTTCCGGTTCACCCAAACCAAAAAAGTGTAAACAATTGCGGTACACCATTCGCAAAATGATGGCTACTGTGTTTTGGGATGAAAAGGGCATCCTTTTGATTAACTTCATGGATCGTGGGTCAATAATTGCAGCTGACATGTACTGTACAACGCTTACCGAACTCAGACATGCGATCCAAAATCGACGCCGCAGAAAACTGTCGTCTGGCATCATCCTCCAGCACGACAACGCAAGCCCACATACCGCTGCCAAAACCAAAGAGAAGATTCAAGAGCTTCGTTGCGAACTCTTTGACCACTTTCCGTACAGTCCAAACCTGGCACCAAGCGACTATTCCCTCTTCTTGCATTTGAAACAGTGACTGGGTGGACGATTTCAAACCGACAATGAGCTCAAGACGAGTGTTACCAACCGGTTCAAGTCCCAGGCGGCAGACTTCTATGTCGAGGGGTTAAAGAATCTGGTGCAGCGTTACAGCAAGTGTATAGATGTGAATGGCGATTATGTGGAAAAGTAAGGTATGTAGGCACATATTACTGTCAATTAAAAACCTCTGTCTCATGAGCGATGTTGTTATATGACCAATCGGACCTTACTTTTGGAATACGCCTCGTACAAGTATTATAATTAAAGAACACAACATCAGTCACCTCTCAGAGTTATCCAATGGTATTTTCAGTGTGCTAAATAATTGGTTCGATAGTAACAAAATTGATATAAACTTTGAAAAAACTAAGTATATCAATTTTCGCACAAAAAATAAAAGTATTGCAGACATAAGAATTGAACATGAAGGCAATGAAATTACTGAAACTTGTAGCATAAAATTTCTTGGACTTATTATAGATCATAATATGAATTGGAAAGATCATATTGACTACATCCTACCGAAACTAAGCTCTGCATGTTTTGCAAATAGATCATTAATTCATTTTACAAATAAAAGCATCCTAAAAAAAAAGTATATTATGCTTATTTTCATTCAATTATGACTTATGGAATAACATTTTGGGGAAATTCAATAGATGCAAAAAAAAAAAAACTATTTATTTTGTAAAAAAAAAATAAGAAGAAGAATAATGGCAGGTGTAAAGCAATCAACTCACTGTAAACCACTATTCAAAACATTTGGAATTTTACCAATAGCCTGTTAGTATATTTTAGCTGTACTTTTAACCGTGGTTGACCACACAGAAGTGTTCATAAAAAATTCAGACATACACAGCAAACAAACCAGAAATGGGCAGGACTTACACAGGCCAAGCAATAACCTTCAAGTATTCCAAAAAGGGGCTTACTACAATGGTATAGTATTATTTAATTCACTTCCATCATATATTAAGGAACTGAAAACTAATAAAAATAAATTCAAGTTAGCATTAAAAAGATATCTCATCACTCACACCTTCAATATAGAGGAGGATTTCTTTCATTCAAAAAAATGACTATAAAATGTTACTGAATTTTATAAATACATTAAGTATAAATAATATTGTTTTAAAATTTTTTAGCTCTAACGTACTCTACATAAGAACTACAATTTATTTACATACAAGTACACAATGTAATTATGTATTTATGATTTATAATCTACATACTAGAGTAGACTAGCTTTCTTTAAGCTAGTCTAACTCACTATAGGGTCTACAGATTGAGATGTTATGTTAT
This sequence comes from Deroplatys truncata, assembly GCA_030765065.1. Lineage (NCBI taxonomy): Eukaryota > Metazoa > Arthropoda > Insecta > Mantodea > Mantidae > Deroplatys > Deroplatys truncata. The sequence goes on along the minus strand of CM060975.1, from coordinate 310,231,434 downwards.
GTTACAGCCACTGTTCTTACATTTCTTTGGACTCCCGAACAATGCACTTGTTTTTGGAAAGTTTCTGTTTCCTGCAGTCGTCGATGTATGGCAGTAAAGGTACTATGATAAGGCAAATGTCTCTTTGGGTGAAGCTCAGCATAAAGATCTTGTGCCCCTTTTGCATTTCCCCAAGCAGCACCATATACATAATGCATGTCTACCAGTTGTGCATACATAAAGTGGAACATTTTTACAAAAGACTGTAAAACTTTAAACCCTTTAGTGCGTCCTGGAAGCTGAGTTGCCTACCTACACCTCTTTTAGGAACCCCAAAGTCACAAAGTGCTGTATAATATGCAACAGAATCCCTTATCGCTTAAATAACAAAATGCAGGTTTTAGGTTAATGGGATATAAATAATGTTAAAAATAGAACACAAGCAATTTTTCCAAAATGTAAAGGAAACAAAACATAAGTGATATTCCAATGCCATGGGGAACAGAGATCTATTTGACAGAATTTTACCTAATCCGATGCAGCATCTGAAAAACATGAATGTGCTCTAGCTCAATAGCAAAAGGTTTATGGAAATACATTCTCTAAAAGAAAATACTCAAATAGAACCTCGAAATACACCTTAAAATTATTTGGTGTTATTCTGTCTCACTCATATATAAGGGCAGAACATAAGGGTAAGATACCTTTAAAAGGTGAAGGTACTAGAGGATGGGAAATGAGGGTTAGGGAAGTTTCTGGAAGTTGCAAGATAACCTGTAGTATATTGTGCAATATTTTGACCAAAGGGGTTAAACTGCAGATTTCTACATGAGAAGTTAGAATATGACAGATGCAGCTTTTGAGACTTGTAAGGCAGTTTATAATGTTGGCTGTGTCCAATGGTACAGGGTGCCACAGACAAAAGTAGCCACCTCCTGCCTCCCATTGGAATGTGATATGTTGACTGCACATATAAAAAGTAGCTATATAAGTATAGAGTATATGTATTTGTATGTGTTTATTTATTGTGCTAAGAGTTTTACAAATTTGATTGTCTACTGCACTTTGACCCTGGTCACTCATTCAGTAGACAATCACTACAGTTCATTTACATTTTACAATTTCTTGTCAATAAATTATCTTGCTCTTTTTTTTTCAGTTTTTTTTTTTATGTCCCATTTCCACTTGTTTTTCACTTTTCATTTATTGATTACTTAACCATCACACATTCACTATAGTTTTCCATTCAAAGTAAGATGCGCTACCTCTTACTTTTCTCTTTCCACTGTCCAAAGCCATTTATTTTTTACTTTACACAAAAACTGTCCAATGCTTCTAGCGTCCTTGCATATCATTTCAATCATAAGTGTATTTCTATCCCCCTTCAACCACTTCTTATTAAAAAATTCTTTTCTCCAATTTTCTGTTCCTTGGCACTTAAATACTATGCGTTCAATGTCTTCATTACCACCACATATCGGACATTGATTCTGAGGAATACCCTGTCTTAGCCCTTTTAGCGTCCATGCTCCGGTTCCTAACCATGCAATAGATTCTCTCTCTTCTTTATTTACTATGTCTATATATTTTTCCCTACCCCATGTATTTTCATTGGCTGCTGAAAAGGACTCAGCACTTATAGAAGTTGCTGAAAATGTTCCCATGCACCATCAATACAAAGGTGCAGGTTTAATCATGTCCAGTTACACCCAGAGTAAAGTATCGGTAACTGCACGGCTGATGTCTTTCAGTACCTGTACTGGGTTTGTTTCAACCTTGCTCTTCAAATGTCCCCACAGGAAAAAAAGATCTCAGTAACTTCTGGTGTGCAAACTAAAGCAAGTCTTTCTCTTTTTACATTTTTCGCATGCAAAGTAGAATGTTACTTTTTAACCAAGCTCTGTGTTGCTCTCTTTGTCAATTCTCTATTCAGAAACATGTCCCTGAAAAGTTTTGCAAGTTTCCTTAAGTGAACTTGTTTTCACATACACTTCAACAATTTTCACCCTTTCTTGTACAGAGTAAGTCATTTTGCAGAATGCAAATAGAGATATATATAATTCAATAGAAATAAACTGCAATGCTGGCAGAAGAATGCCAGCAGTCTACTAAGGATGGGTAGTTCATGAACGATTATTGCATAAAGTTGTCCACTGTTGCAGCTGTTTTGATACGATAATGCAATTTAAAACAGTACAAATATAACATTTGCATTGAAATGGGAGAAAGACTACTTTAATCTGCACCACACTGTATAACTACAAAGTTTTGTATTGATGGGTCAAAAAGTACTGATATGCACATAAGGGAGTGAAAGTTTCTGAAAGTTGTAGAATAATTATATTTGTGAAATTAAATTGAGTTTTTTATTCATGGATGCTCTTTAGCTACTATGGTTCTTAGCGTCCCATTCTATATTGGGTATGAAAGACCAGAAACTTTGCTCAGAGGTTTCTTTATCAGGCTTGAGGTTCTTTTATGTACTGTAAATCTATGGACCACCAGCTTTACTTCCCTTCCAAAGGAAGCCTGCTAAGGATTTTTTATGCCCAATAAAATCCATTGTCCTCCAACAGGTTTGAACCCACAACCTTGGGAACTATTATTATATTAGTGAGATTCTACAACCCACGTGTACCAGTTTTGTCAAAATCATACCAAAAATACTCCTTGATCATAATGTTCGGGAGAAATTTAGTGATACAAACATAATACACAATCCCCACCTCTAATTTTGAAGAGTTTCAGTCTGAACTTTTGAGTTCTTTGGGGTCTTCCCACCAACAAGTAGTTTGTTACAGCTTTGTCACCCTACCAATAGATGGCAGCAGGATCCAACCTAGCCGGAAGAGGAAATAAGAAGGAACATGCTTCAATCACCTAACTGATGATAAGGATGAATGCCCTTGGAAACGTTCCAATTTACAAGCTTAGTAAGTGAAGCTTATGTAAGGAAAAGTGGCACGTTCCAAATTCAACAAAATGCAAAAATATACACTTTTAAGAACTGATCTCATTTTATAACTTTAACTAGAACTATCATACCTGCTAACTGGTCATAATCGTCATATTGAATAATTCCAATATGTGGCTTCAAGGTGGTGAATGGATATGGAGCGATTTTGGGCCTTGCTCGAGAAATGGCTTGAAGCAGAGTGCTCTTTCCAGCATTGGGGAAGCCTATCTGAAGAAAACAACAATGTACATTGCAAACTGTGTAAAAACCTTGTTTGATTAAAAATTTGTCTTTATTTATTTTGCTTTTTCTAATGCTTATCTATGATAAGTACAGCATGTTCTGTATTATATGTAAAATTTGAGAAAGAAATAGCAATGGTTTCTGGATAGCAGTAAGAAACAGAGTGGAGGACATAGAAAGACAAGAGATTTGGGGAAGCTTAGAGAATAAAAAATCACAAGGGATCTATAGATTAGTAAAAAGGAAATGGGGAAGAGAAGGGTATGTGGATTATTCTAATAGAGCAGGAAAAGAAGCGTTTGCATGGATGAGAACAGGAGCAATGTACTTGAAAGGGTTAAGAGGTAAAAAAATCTGATGTGTTACACTCACATGACTTTCTCTACTCTTGTACAAACTATTTTTACAAACGCTTATTCTCCATCTAGTTCATGTTAATCCAGATAAACATCTGCAGACCCTATCTTATTGCTAATTCTCTTGTAGATGTAGGGGAAAATATGTTTACAAGGGCAATATAGAAAAACAGTAGCCTTTAAGCACATACATATCTGTTAATAGCTGGTTGCTAGGTGCCGCACCATTCCCTTTGCCACAGATTATAACTCTTTGCATATCCAAGACAAAAAAAATGAATAACGAATTTGAGAAAAAGTATAAGTATTGGAAAATTTAAGGAAATAACAAGCAATATCTCGAAAACGGTTCACTCAACAAAAGAAATGTATATGACATAAGTTGTGTATTTTAACGCGATCTACATTTTTTGTGTAGTAAAATTTTGTCTATCTCTTACGGTTTACCAGTTATGCAAAAGTCGTTCACAATGAAGAATACTTTTGGAGACATTCCCAGAAAATTCGAGATATACATTTCATTTCTCATGACATTATCTTAAACATATGATATTTTAATCAAAATCGTTAGAGCCATTTTTGAGAAAATTAAAATTTTCGAAAAATGTTCCATGTAAAGGGTAGTCTGGGGTGGGGGGATTTTCTTGAAAACCTTTGTGTCGCATCTCTGGAAGATACTGAACCTAAATACCAAGTTTGGTGTTTATCCGACTGTTCGTTTTTGAGTTATGCTGTTCACAGTCACACACACAGACACACACACACGGACATGTTTCCAAAAATGCTTTTTTTGGATTCAGGGAGTCTCAAAACATGTATTTCCGGTGAAATCTCGGTATCGAATTTTTGGGTGGAATGCAATACTTCCCCTACTTACTATACGTAGTAGAGAAAGTAAAAATGGAATTTGTGAATTATGCGACGACAGTGAAAGCACAGAGCATTATATGAGAGAATGCAAAGAATTAACAGAATGGAGACAAGAAGTATGGGAAGAAAAATGGGGAAAAATGGATAGGAAAATAGTAGCAATTAAAATGCTAACAAGAAAAGAAGAAAAGCAAAATAAGAATATGGGGGAGTTCTTAAAGAAAGTAAAAGAGAAATGGATTAGAAAAGTAAGAGAGATAAGAAAGGTAGAAAGGCAAACGGAGGAAGGAGAAGATGGGCAATTCGGATTAAAGGTAGTAAGGGATGCTTAGAGGAGCCAAAGGCCAGGGTGTCAGGCAAAAAGAGCAGCAAGGAAATTTGTACATAGGTAAAGTTAGTTTATAAGTGGAACATTGTAAAAAGAATTATGCAGAAAAATGTACAAATAAAGTATCTATCATCATCATCATCATATCTAAAATTTAGTATCAATATTTCACTTAAAATACACTTCTGTACCAAACAAAACATACGAGGTGTGATCAAAAAGTTTCCAGAATGAGGCCATAAATACAACAAAACACTATGATTTGTTTAATTCTGCACCGTCACCCTTGAACTAGTCTCCTTGGGAGTTGGTACACTTGTCCCAATGCTTTTGCCACTGCTGGAAGCACTTCTAGATGACATCTTCTGTGAGTACATTCAGCCTTCTGCAATTCACGATGGATAACATCAATGTCCTCAGAGCCGCATTTTGAGTCACAGGAAAAGAAAAAAGTCCACTGGAGCTGAATCTGGAGGATAGGTGGGATGGGGAACAGCATGCATCCTACTTTTATCCAAAAATTGGCAGACAGAAAGGGCTTTGAGTGCGACGCATTGTTGTGATGCATGAACCAGTCACCAATCTTCCATTTCTCTGGCCATTTGCGTCACACACTCTCCCCTAATCCTTGCAATACTTGATTCACTGTTTGACCCTGTAGTACAAATTCTTTATGTACAATTGCTTTAATGTAAAAAAAAAATTATCATTGACATCACTTTGGATCGAGCTTGTTCTGGCCTTTTTGGGGCATGCAGATGTAGGATTCTTCTATTATGAAGACTGCTGCTTCATTTCTAGATCGTACTCATAAATCCATGTATCATCGCCAGTAATAACTTTCTCCATAAACTGTGAGTCATTTTGAAGCTGTCCTTTAAGATCTGTGCAGCGAATCACATGGCTTTCCTTTTGATCACTTGAAAGGAGGGGGGGGCACAAACTTTGCGGCAATTCTTCCCATGTCCAAATCATCTTTTAAAATGCTTTGAACACTTCCAAAGGAGAAAAATTTCTCTTATTGTAATACACCTATCATATAATATCATTTCTCTCACCTGATTGATATTTTTGTCAGTTTTGCTGAAAGAGGGTTGCCCCAAAAGCTCTGCAACCTTAACTGATGTCACACCACTTTTAAATTTCGAAAAGCATCAAAATGCTTGAGTTTTGCCCATTACTTCCACCCTATAAGCTGTTTTTAACATTTCAATGGCTTCTGCTGAAGTTTTAAAGAGTTTGAAGCAAAATTTGATGTTTGTTCTTTGTAATCTAGCATTTTTGCTAGACAGAAAAATTGCAGCAGGTGCAGGTGTTCACCTCAGAGCTGCACTGTAAAGTCGTGGAAAGTCACATGACCTCTCATTGTTATCAGGAGGGAGTGCTGCATGTACAGTCTGGGTAAGAATTAAAGACAGCTCAATGGCAAAATTATTGTGAAGCTTTCCAGAAACTTTTTGATCGCACATCATATTTTCAAAAGCAGAGAGAGTGAGACAAGGCCTATACATGTGTCTGGAGGGAGAGGGGCATAAACATAACTCAAACAAAAGATAACTATCAAACTTGGCAAGCTCAGCATTTTTTTACTTTCTCTACTACGTATAGTAAGTAGGGGAAGTATTGTATTCCACCCAAAAATTCGATACTGAGATTTCACCGGAAATACATGTTTTGAGACCCCCTGAATCCAAAAAAAGCATTTTTGGAAACATGTCCGTGTGTGTGTCTGTGTGTCTGTCTGTGAACAGCATAACTCAGAAACGAACAGTCGGATAAACACCAAACTTGGTATTTGGGTTCAGTATCTTCCAAGGATGCGACACGAAGGTTTTCAAGAAAATCCCCCCACCCCAGAGTACCCTTTACATGGAAGATTTTTTCGAAAATTTTAATTTTCTCAAAAATGGCTCTAACGATTTTGATTAAAATATCATATCTTTAAGATATTTTTATGACAAATAAAATGTATATCTTGAATTTCCTGGGAATGCCTCCAAAAGTATTCTTTATTGTGAACGACTTTTGCATAACTGGTAAACCATAAGAGATAGACAAAATTTTACTACACAAAAAATGTAGATCGCGTTAAAATACACAATTTATGTCATATACATTTTTTTTGTTGAGTGAACCATTTTCGAGATATCACTTATTATTCCCTTAAATTTTTCAATACTTATTTTCTCAAATGGGAATTCGTTATTCATTTTTTTGTCTTGGATATGCAAAGAGTATTAATCTGTGGGAAAGGGAATGGTGCTGCACCTAGCAACCAGTTATTAAGAGATATGTATGTGCTTAAAGGCTACTGTTTTTCTATATTGCCCTTGTAAATATATATTCCCCTTACATCTACAAGAAAATTAGCAATAAGATAGACTCTGCAAATGTTTATCTCGATTAACATGAAGTAGATGGAGAATAAGCGTTTGTAAAAATAGTTTGTACAAGAGTAGAGAAAGTCATGTGAGTGTAACACATCAGAATTTTTTTTTTTTTGTGTGTAATTTATATGCCACCTTTAACATCTATAAGGTCATATCAGCAGTTTTGTCTTTGGAACAATTGCTCATTGGCAATGATGTTCATTCATTTTATTATAGTGTTAATCTTGGGTTTGTTTACTTTGGTTTTCTATTTAAACATTAATTTCATACAAACATTTACACTCTCACTCATACTTCTAAACTCTAAGGAGGATGGGGAATAATCCTGAAAAACTACCACATTCCATGATGGTAGATTGAGTCACACTTTTTGACACTCACCTTCACTAATTAAATGTTGTATAATTTAATATATAATATGTTTTATACAACATTTAATTAGTGAAGGTGAGTGTCAAAAAGTTTGACTCAATCTACCATCATAAAGAATACTTCACGGTTAATAGTTCTTCTGTTTTTAATCTTTACCATACTCCAGCCGGGGCTTTAACTCAGGACCTCTGGATTATTTACATTTTTTGCATACATGAACAATTTTTACTTTTTTTGCCACCTACCTTAAACCCAAAAACAAAAAGTCAGTTAAATACCAAACTTGATATTTAAGTTCAGTATCTTCCAAGGATGCAACATGAAGATTTTCAGGAAAATCCCCCAAAATCAAACTATTGTTCACAATGACTTTTTTTTCCCTCAAAAATGGCTATAACGATTTTGATTAAAATATCACATTTTGCAGATATCTGAATGGCAAATGAAATGTAAAGTGTCTTTCAACAAGTGTCCTATCTTTAACATGTGATAGCTGCCGTTGTTATTGAGTTACAGCAGTCATTTTTTCATGTGGTTACAGTTTTTATTGAGAAATAGCCATGGAACGTTACAGCATTCAGCAATGCACAGAAATTGTGAAAATTTATTATCAAAATTGATTATTTGTTCGCCAAACCTTCCGTGTATTGCGTGAAGTTTACAGTGTGCATATTCGTCCCTACAAGAGAACGATTCGGTGTTTGATTGATAAATTTGAAAGAAGTGTTCTGTCAGCAATCAAAGAATGCCTATACGTAATCGACGTAAGCACTCCAATCAAAACATAGGCGCCGTTCGTGAGAGTGCATGCGAGAACAGAAACAAATCAACTGCTCGTCGAGCACAAGAATGGGGCTTTTGCCGACCAAAAATTGGCAAATTCTGAATCTGGACTTGAAGTTTCACACTTACAAAATGGTGTTAACTCAGAAACTAAAGCCCAACAACCATAGGTTGCGCCGTGCATTCGCTGACTGAACTATGGAGCAATTGGAAGCTGACCCAGATTTTTGTCGATGGATGGTTGCGTTAACAAACAAAATTGCCGCTATTGGAGCAATCATAATCCAATGCAGATTCAAGAATGATCACTTCATCCCCAAAAGTTACTGGTGGTGTGGATTTTGGTATGGTGGAATCACTGGTCCATATTTTTTCCAAGATGAAGATGGAGAAGCTCTAACTGTCAATGGAGAAAGATACCAGGCTCTTATAAGGGACTATTTTTGGCCTCAATTGGATGGTATGGATTCTCAGAAACATCTGGTTCCAGCAAGATGGTGCCACATGTCATACTGCTCTCGAAACAATCGACCTTTTGAAGGAGAAGTTCAGAGGTTTCATCATTTCCCATGGTGGTGATGTTAACTGGCCCCCGAGGTCATGTAATTTAACGCCGTTGGATTACTTCTTGTGGGGCTATGTTAAATCTTGAGTTTATGTCAACAAGCCAGAAACAGTAAATGATCTTATGAATAACATCACACGTGTTATTCGTGAAGTTGGACCTAATTTACGTTCTTCTGCCATTGAAAATTGGGTCAACCGTATACGCGCAACCCAACGAAGTCATGGCAGTCACTTAACTGATGTTCTCTTCCACATGTAATGACATTAATTATGTTCCAAAATAAAAACATAAGTAAACCTCTATCATTTATAGAACGTGTTTTATTTAAGTTCAAAGATAGGACACTCTTGTTGAAAGACCCTATATATCTTGAAGCCTGTGCAGTACTGTTCCTCTGAATGACTTTTGAATAACTGGTAAACCAAAAGAGATAAACAAAATCATACTACACAAGAAATGTATATCTCATTAAAGCACACACTTTATGTTAAATAAAACTTTTGTGGTGTTAACCATTTCTGAGATATTCTTTGTTATTGGTTTGAATTTTTAAATACTTATACTTTCCTCAAGCAGAAAGTTGCTATTCACTTTTTCTAATGGTCCGGCAAAGAGCAAGGGATTTCCAAGCCATCACATAGCAATCCGCTTTTTCAAAATCCGACTATCACTTTAGTCTACTGTAGGGTTCTCAACCTTTTCCAGTTAAGCATTTCTCTGCATTTATAACACTCAAGTAGTGGCTTCTGGCACAGTGGAATCATTTAGCCTGCTTACACTCATTTCACCCTATGAGATTTTCAAGCAGTCCTTTAATTAACCACTTATCCATTTACTTCTGAATTTGGCACAAACTACATATGAATCTGAAAATTTGACAAAACAGGTTTCACATGCTTTGTTTCTTTTGGGATCATCTTTGGCACTTTTCAAGTGTAGCACTGAAACTTCAAAATGTTTCCACACAGCTGAGGCAGCTCTGAAGCTGGAAGCAACCCTCCTTGTATCCAAAACTCCTTCCAATTTTTTAGGAGTGTGGTTCCAAGCTTGTCAAGGAAAGAGTTGAAGTGATTTACATGTGAAGGGAAATTTTTACTCACATCCGCTAGGGAAAGCTCTAGCCTATGACTGGCAAATGCCAGAACAAAACATTGGGAAACTGTTGATTTATTAGGGTAAGTAGACCCTTCTTCTTTCCTAGCATTATTGCAATCCCATCAGTTGCTTCTGCAACAAGATTCTGTCTCAGAAATGCATCATTGAACACTGTGTTCTCAAATATGACATCAATAAATTAAATATGCCTTCAACAGTGACATCTTGTAATTCAATAATGCCCAAAAATGTTGCCACATCTGGAAAAGTTGTACCCAGGTACACTATCAGTGATGACAGCTGAATGACTATGATATCTACTATCATTTACTACTGGTTTCTCATTTCTATTGAGCATGAGAAGCAATATTTATACATGTGTTAGTTGAAGAATATGGTCTATATTAATACCATTCAACTCCTGCACGTCAATTTAAAAATCTTGGAAGGCTTGATTGGTTTTGTTTTTAATATTGTGACTCTGTTCAGTTTTTCAACTGTCACTTTTCTCAGTTCTCACTGTCACACTGTTTCATTTTTATGTATGACAGCCAAGTTTTTTTCAACCTCCGATCACGCAGGAGCGCAACCACATGAGTTGTGGAAACTCTTTGTGCATAGAGGGCGACTGCGCATGTCCCCCACTCAACCCTCAGCCACAGCCAACTTCACCATGCCATTGTGAGCGTAGTTTTTGTCACGGAAACATGGCTGCTACAATTGACTCTCCTGCCAAAGTTAGTTGCGTAGTGTGATTCGGTTCCTTCAAGAGAAGGGAATGGTGCAGCTGATATTTGACGAATGAGTCGGGTATACGGTTCAAACTGTATGAATGATGGTGTTGTGCGTGAATGGTGCAGGAAGTTTAACAAAGGCCGGACCGATGTTCACGATGAAGGAGGTCAAGGACGCAAGTCTGTTGCTACAGATGACATTGTTCAGCAAATCGACCAAGAAGTTCGGAACGACCGAAGGTTTACCATAAGCGTGTTGAGTGAGAAATTTCCTGCACTTTCAAGATCATCTGTTTACAAGATCGTAACATAGCACCTGCACTATAGGAAATCGTGCGCTCGATGCATTCCAAAGACGTTGTCTGAGGACCACAAAAGTTACCGGAAAGCAGCAGCATTGAATTTCTCACCCATTATGAGGCTCAAGGTGGCGATTTGTTAATGAAAATTGTGACTGGTGATGAGACCTGGGTTCATTATGCAACCCCTGAAACAAAAGAACAATCTCATCAATGGGTGCACACACACACACTTGCCAAACAAACCCAAAAAGATTACGCAAACCTTCAACGACAAGAAGATGATGGCTACAGTCTTTTGGGAGCAAGAAGGTGTGTTGCTGGTGGAGTTTCTGGAATGGGGGTCTACAATCAAGGCAACTGTTTATTGCGAGACATTACGACAACTGCAGAGAGCCATACAGAACAAACGAAGAGGCAAGCTGACGTCTGGGGTTGTCTTGATTCATGCAAGCTGACGTCTGGGGTTGTCTTGATTCATGACAATGTCCACCCTCGCAGTACTCGTGTCACCCAACAAATTCTTCAGGAATTTCGATGGGACGTTTTTGACCACCTGCTGTACAGCCTTGATTTGGTGCCGAGTGATTTTCACCTTTTCCCTGGACTGAAAAAGTGGCTGGGAGGGCGGAAGTTCGAGAATGATGAAGTCCTTCAAACCAACGTCCGTAACTATCTTAATTCACTGGCAGCAACATACTGTGCAGAGGGTATCGTAAAGCTTGTCCACAGGTATGACAAATGCCTCAACCTTAATGGCAATTATGTTGAAAAGTAAACACATATTTGGCTATGTACTCTTGTCTTTTAATTATGACCCATCAGAGGTTGAAGAAAATAGCCCTCGTAGTTCATCTTCACTGGAAGTTCATTAATGGCACTTCACTAAGTGAAACTGGTTAAATTCTGTCACTTCACTTCCTTCGTGATGCAGCCTCCTTGCATTGGATGGTTCGCTTCACTCGGGAGTCGAACACAAGACCTCCGCAGCAGCACTTGCTGCACATCACAACAATCATCACCAACTCATTCAGAGAATCAATCTTGATGTCACACTAGAAATGCAGTCGCTAACTTGCTTGCACACTGACTCAACAACTCCCACTCACATTGATTCAGCTCCTGGAAGAGAGTGCTCACTTATAGAGTCAGTGGAATCTTTTCACAAGGTTCTTGAATTTTTTCTTTTTAATTATATATATAATTAACTGAAATTAATTATACTTTTTAGATACCTTAACCTGGTCTTGGCAAGTTTTTCTAATATGTATGTATATATTTATTTCAATAATGCTATACAAAATTCTTACAATTTTTAATACATTACTTTGAGTTGCTGTTTTTTCTTTCTTTAGTCCATTATGCATTTTAACACCGTGGTTCTTTATTAATGGTGGGTCAAAGCAAATTTATATTGCTTTATTTTTCTAAACCATTTTTACTTTCCCTACTACATATAGTAAGTAGGGAAAGTATTGTATTCCACCCAAAAATTCGATACCGAGATTTCACCAGAAATAGATGTTTTGAGGCCCCTTGAATCCAAAAAAAGCATTTTTGGAAACATGTCCATATGTGTGTCTGTCAGTCTGTGAACAGCATAACTCAGAAACGAACAGTCAGAAAAACACCAAACTTGGTATTTAGGTTCAGTATCTTCCAGAGATGCGACACGAAGGTTTTCAAGAAAATCCCCCCACCCCAGATTACCCTTTACGTGGAACATTTTTCAAACATTTTAATTTTCTCAAAAATGGCTCTAATGATTTTGATTAAAATATCATATGTTTAAGATATTTTCATGACAAATGAAATTTATATCTCAAATTTTCTGGGAATGTCTCTAAAAGTATTCTTCATTATGAACGACTTTTGCATAACTGTAAACCATAAGAGATAGACAAAAGTTTACTACACAAAAAATGTAGATCGCGTTAAAATACACAATTTATGTCATACATTTTTTTGTTGAGTGAACCATTTTCAAGATATTGCTTGTTATTCCCTTAAATTTTTCAATACTTATTTTCTCAAATGGGAATTCGTTATTCATTTTTTTTGTCTTGGATATGCAAAGAGTATTAATCTGTGGCAAAGAGAATGGTGCTGCACATAGCAACCAGCTATTAAGAGATATGTATGCGCTTAAAGGCTACTGTATTTCTATATTGCCCTTGCAAATACAAAACAAGGGGAACATAGTACACCTTAAGCGATAGTCAAATATTTTTAGAACTGGTCACTATGTGTAAAATGTAATTCTCTTTGCATGTCAAAAGATCGTTTCTGCAAATGTTTATCTCAATTAATATGAAATAGATGGAGAATAAGCGTTTGTAAAAATAGTTTGTACAAGAGTAGAGAAAGTCATGTGAGTGTAACACATCAGATTTTTCTCTTACTCTCCCCACATATTCCCCTCTCCTTTTGTATTTTCATTATTGTAACTTTTAATACTTCTTTGTTAACATTCTCCCATTCTTTAGGTAAAAACTGATCTCTGCACAACTTAGTTTCTTCACATTCAATTATATAATGTAAGTCATTATCTGCCTCTCCACAAAGAAGACATCTATCCAAATTCGCTCCCTTCTTATCTCCCCTTAGCCTATGTGCACTTAATCTAGACCAGGCCCACCCTTCTCTCACTAACCTATTACCTACATGCACATACTTCTCCCTTCCCCAGTCCACCTTTAATTGTCTATATAGTTCCAAACTTTTCGTTCCTTCCAGACTTTGAAATAATTCTTGTTTCTCTATATCTTTCACTCTGTTCCTCACTTCTTTCCAGAAACCTTTAACTAACCCCTCTCTCTCCTTCCATAAGTTACCCATTACTATTTCCTGTAAAATTCTCCTTATTCCTTGAGCCCAGTTCATCCCAGCACTGGATTTTTTTTGTATTATTAAACATTGCTTCAACATATTATGCTCGTCCAATGATTTCAAGCTATGCCAATATTTGAGTATCCTTTCTACTATCATGCTCTTGCTACCTACTCTTCCCAACTCCAACATTGCTGCTCCATTAGGTGATGAAATAATTAACCTAACATGCATTTACAGAACGATCTATGTAGTTTATCAATCATCTCCCATCCTTTGTCACCTCCCCAAATCTCTGATTCATAGACCATTTTTGCTTCAACTACAGCTTTGTAAACCCTTTCTAACCATTTAATTTGCATATCTGGTATTTTTCTTTAAGCATATTCTTATAGCAGTCATTGCTAATCTTCCCTTAGCTATAGAGTCAACTGAGAAATTCAATGCCACAGCCAGGATTTGAATATAGTTCTCCTGCTCTCCATGCGGTTGCTCTAACCATTGAGCTACTGTGACAACATGCTGGTGGGACATTGAATTCCCCAATTGACTCAAGCTGTTCCCCAGATAGACCACCAAGGCATTTCACTAGAAATGTCACTCTCAATGGCAACCTCCATTGCAAGTACTTTAATACTGGGTACTTATGTGTTTCTTAAGGTTTCGGCATTGAATTTTTCACTTAACTCTATATTAAAAAAAAAGGTTCTTGAACGTTCTAGGATTGCTCTGACACACTTCCTGGAGGAGGGGAAAGAAACTTCCAGAATGTTTTAGTTATCTGCTGATAGCACACCCGGTGTTTACACTGGTGAGCGGTCATTATTGTTTATTCAGACCACTTAGCAGCGACCTACTTTATATTGCGATGCAATGGCTATGGTCCAAAGTTATCAGAGGCTGGCGCCAGGCAGCCAGAGATAAACAAAGATAAGTAGTGCTCTCGCAAGCATAAATACCAGAACGTTAACATCAGATAACCAGAATCTTCTGGACGTTTCCCCATCTTGAATGTTCTGGAACTATGTGGAAATTTCCAACGGCTATACAGGTGCTCTCGCAAGTGTCAGTCAGAGTGAATGAGTTAGTGAGTGCATTGGGACTCTCCTAGTGAGTTTGTGATGACTGCTGTGATGCGCAGTGAGTACTGCTGCTGTTGCAGAAGAGATTGGAGAAGTCCTGTGTTTGACTCCCCAGCCAGTGACCTATCTAAAAGGAGAAGCTACGTCATGCATATTTTGTTATGCTGCTACGTCATGAAGAAAGTGAAGTGATAGTGAAAACTGGATAAAGTCGCAATACTCTGTTTGAAAAACATTGACAGTTACTTCCTTTTCCTTTTTGAAAACCTTAGTGATGTATGCAGTTTTCCAAATTTTCAGTTCTGCTGCTTTTAATATTTTAACTGCAGCCTGATGAGCTGAATTCTCTTTATATTTTCTTGTAGAGAGAAAGTATTTGTTGAGATTTTTTTTCACCTTTACCTGTTGCAAATAGAAATCAAAATCCACCGTTATGGAATGTTCATCCTTTGTGATGTGCTTTCAGTTCCCAAAATGTCAATTTTTGTTCAAGTTTTGCAGCCAAGTAATTATATTTTTTTTACCACCAGCCACTCCTGCTTATCCCAAAATTCCTAATTTTTGTCCAAATCCCAGCATTTGGGAATGTCCTCTGTCTCACTGTTACATGCAGTTGTGAGTTCATTGTTGTGATTTCTTACTTTATTACTGCATGATCCTGCTGGCATTTCCTTGTAATTGTTTATGCTTGTATCAATTAGTTTTACTTTTTTCAGTACCGGGGAGATATAAAGTAATTTATTTTCTGCTTCTTGAAAACTAATCACATGCACAAAATAATAACCTCTCTTGTTATCAGACGCTAAGAGTAATTAAAGGATACAGGACTACTTTTTCAATGATTATTCATGTATGTAAATGTTGGCTTCAACCATCACATTGCTTTTGTTCAGGTGATCAGCTTCCCAACACAACTTACTTTAATTGGAGCTACACTGTTAACAGCTTTAAAATCTACTCACAAAACATATACTACTTTTCAATGCCAACCACATAACAACAAATCATATATGCTTGTACAATTAAAGGTACCACTCTTTTTATGTAACAGTATAAAACCTCTTCCAGTCTTAATAATTTGGCCACAATTATAAAACTATAGAAATGTAACTATATTATCTTGTACTGTCTCAAAATGTTTAAGAATTATATGTAGTTTATAAAATTATAATTCTGGCAATACGTAGAATAGAGATAGGAAAAAATAATTACAAGGTAATACATACAGTCAAAACTGGTAATGATGGTGGTAAGTACAGAGAAACATAGGATCCACTGTACACAAACAAACAGATGATAGGTATACAATAAGTACAGCAGAATGTATGCTATTGTCAAATGTAATATAACATGTGAAGAAATATATGCTTCATTCATTTATTAAAACTTACTTGGAAGTGCAAAACACTTGCTTGGAAAGAAAGTATTTAAGACGGTGAATCTTAAAAACTTACCAAACCAAAATGTGCCATACTACTGACTTCCAGAATGTACTTCAGATCTTCCCCTTCTGCTCCATATTCTGCCACTTTTGGAGCTTGTTCTAGTGCAGTTGCAAAGAAATGGTTACCATGACCTCCGGCCCCTCCTCTGGCAGCTATGAACATGGTGCCCTCATTTTCCAAATCACCTACAATCTTTCCACCTGCTTCTTTTATTATTGTGCCCACTGGAACCTACACAAAGTACAAATAGTAGCTTTCTATACCATTAGCAGTTTTTCATATGGATTCACTCGCTCACTCTCACTCTCTCTCTCTCTCTCTCTCTCTCTCTCTCTCTCTCTCTCTCTCTCTCTCTCTCTCTCTCTCTCTCTCTCTCTCTCTCTCTCTCTCTCTCTCTCACTCACGCATGCATGCATGCACGCACATGTACACAGAAGAGTGCGTATGACTTTTATTAAAATACCATATTAAGATATATGCATGACTAATAAATTATATATCTTGAATTTTCTGCAAATGTTTTGACATAAATCATTGAGGTATTAACCATTTCTGATATATACGAGGTGTGATCAAAACGTTTCCAGAATGACATCATAAATACTACACAACAGTTTGTTTTGTCTAATCTGCACTGTCACCCTCAAAGTAGTCTCCTTGGGAGTTGATACACTTGTCCCAGCGCTTCTGCCACTGCTGGAAGCACCTCTGGAAGTCGTCTTCTTTCAACATGTTCAGAGCCTTCTGTGATTCATGATGGATTACATCAATGTCCTCAAAGCAGTGTCCTCGGAGCCGCATTTTAAGTCGCGGGAAAAGAAAAAAGTCCACTGGTGCCAAATCTGGAGAATAGGTGGGATGGGGAACAGTATTCATCCTATTTTTATCCAAAAATTGGCGAACAGAAAGGGCTTTGTGCGTGGGCACATTCTCATGATGCAGGAACCAGTCACCACTCCTCCATTTCTCTGGCCGTTTGCATCACACATTCTCCCTTAATCTTTGCAGCACTTGTTTGTAGAACACTTGATTCACTGTTTGACCCTGTGGCACAAATTCCTTATGTACAATACCTTTAATGTCAAAAAACACAATCATCATTGACTTCACTTTGGATTGAACTTGTCTGGACTTTCTCAGGCATGGAGATGAAGGACTCTGCCATTGTGAAGATTGTTGCTTCGTTTCTGGATCGTACCCATAAATCCATGTTTCATCACCAGTAATAATTTTCTCCATAAACTATGAGTCACTTTGTAGCTGTTCTTTAAGATCTGTGCAGGCAATCACACGGCTTTCCTTTTGGCCATTTGAAAGCAGGAACTTGGCGGCAATTCTTCTCATGTCCAAATAGTCTTTCAAAATGGTTTGAACACTTCCAAAGGAGAGTCCTAATGAGTCAGAAAGTTCTCTTATTGTAATGCGACTATCATTTAAGACCATTTCCCTCAACTGATTGATATTTTCATCAGTTTTGCTGGAACAGGGTCACTCCGAACGATCTGCATCTTTAACTGATGTCATACCACTTTTAAATTTTGAAAACCACTCAAATGCTTGAGTTTTGCCCATAACTCCCTCCCCATAAGCTGTTCTTAACATTTCTTAGGCTTCTGTTGCAGTTTTAACGAGTTTAAAGCAAAATTTTATATTTGTTCTTTGTTCTTCGTAATCTGACATTTTTGCTATGTGGAAAAATCGCAGCACATACAAAACACATGTTCACTTCAGAGCGTCTACCTCGTCACTGCATGGTCACAGGAAGTCACGTGACCTCTCATTTTTATCGGGAAAGAACGCTGCATGTACAGTCTGGGTAAGAATTAAAGAAATCTCAGCATCAGCATTGTTGTGAAGCCATTCCAGAAACTTTTTGATCACACCTCGTATATGTTGCTATTGATTTGAATTTTCCAATACATACATACTCATTCTTTTGTTTCTGGTGAGCTGAGGTAAAGAAAAGAATTTTAAAGCTAGCATATAATAACCTGTTTTTTAAAGATTTTACTATTGTTTCATTATCTTGGATTCTTCTTGTACATACAGTGGAATATGAAATGAAACTATTTTTGCAAATGCTTGTCTCAATTAAAATGAAGTAGAGGAAAACATAGGCTTGGCTAGAAGAATGAAGAATGGCTTGTAGAAGAGAGATAATAACAATTGAAGGGACAAGTGGATAAAGGTGTTATGTGACATTCTCACAAAAATTGAGTTAGATGGCTGGATAAAGATGTTATGTCCCATTCTATCTATTAAAGACAATTTTATTGCCTTCATCAACTGGTATATCCCTCATAATACCTTTATCCAGCCACCTAACTCAATTTTTGTGAGAATGTCACATAACACCTTCATTCACTTGCCCCTTCAATTATGGATAGAGAGTCATGTGAATGTAATACATAATATTTTTAATGTGGCTATCCACACGTGTATCTTTTCTATGGATGCTGAAATTTATTTTGCATTGATTTCTTAAGATTTTTATGTCAAGAAAGGGAAGTGTGTTATTGAAATCTGTTTCTCTTAAAATTTTACTGATATATCTTCAAAGTTCTGCAGTGTCGTCGTATCATTTATTAACTTCTTGTCCACTATGTAGACAAGAGAGTATAAGTTGACTCCTCAGGAATTATTACTGGTGTGAGTGAGCCCTGCACCTCAAACCAATTGTGAGAAAAGGGTGGGGGTGGGATCGGCCCAGCACCCCACCAGATGTGACGTAAGAATGGCGATGTTGCCATCAGCATCCTCATCTGTCGTCATGCAAAGGATGGGGGAACGTAGCACAGGATGACCTCACGAGGGTATAGGCTGTGGTAACTGGAAGGGGTGACATCATAAGACATATAACTTCTGTTCCCAATTTTTCTAATCTTTAATTTAGCTAATTTAACCTAAACTACATTTCCAAAAGAAAGAAAGAAAGAATTAGACAAGAAGTGCCACTGGAGGTCCAGCAGTCCATTGTCATCAGCCTAGCTCCTACATCACGATTACAAATTAACACTAAATGAATTTAAAGAACTGATTGGCAAAGGTTCCTGCTAGACACGTGGTTGGTCAAGAGAGAGCTGTCAAAAACCCATATGTTTACATACCTGACCAAAATGCTGATTAGTGCCTAGTTTGTATGTGAAGTAAGCGTATAGCAGCAGAAATTACATAACTCATCCACGTGTTGGACAAAAAGTGATCTTTTCCTCTAAATCGCATGACACCTAAATTCTGCTTACTTCAACATCCAGGAAATTAGCAAGAGATCTAAAGATGATTTCCTGTAGTTACTTAAACCAAGTTTGTCTTGAATATTTCAAACTGTATAAAATCATATTTATCAAAATTGGTTAAAATAAAAGTATAACCATCACAGTGGGTACATTGGCTCACTGTGTATGATTCCATGTTCATTAAAATTATTAAAAAGACATTTTAACTTAGTTCTACATATATAGCAAATGTTTCCATGTTAGAAAAGCCTGTTTTATTAATACAGAGCCTTTGTTTGGACACATGGCTAATTACAGGGAATTGCTTAGCCTGCACTGCACTGCTTCTAACTAGTTCTGTTCTGCCTCCACTTTCCTTCCTTTCTCTGTGGTAGCTAATCAGTTAACATGAAGTCTTTGTACAGAGGTTGATAATTGTGAAACCATATGTTTCAGTGTTATACTGCGTTAGTGTTGCATTATGTCAAACAGTCTGTATACTTTAGCACAAAGAATATAATGTATGATTCCCATGTGACAACAAACTCTTGTAGAGAAGGGAGACGGTGATTTATTAACAGATACCCTGCTGTTCATGCAACAGTTTGTAATCTTGTGAATACATTTAGGGAAACAGGTTCTATTCTTGATAAGAAACAAAAAGGAAATCACTGTGTTTTTACAGAAAGAACATGATGATAATGGAGAAAAATGAGAATGAAGTCCATAGGAATGTACAAGAATCATGAATTTCACAAACCTCAGGTTGGAATGTCATTAAGCTTTTAAAATTAAAGCCGTATAAGATAACTGTAGTTCAGGAATTGCAACATATGATGACAATAGAGTTAATTTCTGGGGTCAATTGCCTTACTTCTGCCCGCATTAGCGACTGAAGTGATGTCTTAGATGTCCAACAGATGTCACTATGTGTCCTACAGATGGCACTGTATGTCATTCTCTGGCTTTAACGCAATGCTGGCAACATATGAATAAGTAATGCCGCCAAAGGCAGAGATATATCCCCAAATTTCTCGGTTTGGGTTTTTTTTTTATATAAGCTTACGTTTCTGAATTCACGCAACGTTAGCCATTTCTTTTGGGAAATATGTCCATCTGTGAACAGCATAACTCAGAAACAAACAGTCGGATAAACACCAAACTTGGTATTTAGGTTCAGTATCTTCCAGAGATGCGACACGAAGGTTTTCAAGGAAATCCTCCCACCCCAGATTACCCTTTACATGGAACATTTTTCAAAAATGCCTCTAACGATGTTGATTAAAATATCATATATTTAAGATACAAATAAAATGTATTTCTCGAATTCTCTGGGAATGTCTCCAAAAGTATTCTTCATTGTGAACGACTTTTGTATAGCTGGTAAACCATAAGAGATAGACAAAATTTTACTACACAAAAAATGTAAATCACGTTAAAATACACAATTTATGTCATATACATTTTTGTTGTTGAGTGAACCATTTTCGAGATATTGCTTGTTATTCCCTTAAATTTCCCAATACTTATACTTTTTCTCAAATTCGTTATTCATTTTTTTTGTCCTGGTAATGCAAAGAGAATGGAATACTCTACATAGCTCTTTTTAAGCTGCTTAACATACGAATAAGAAGAAGAAATACCAACACATCCCTTACTTAGCAGATTCACAGATTCTTACTTCAGTTGGCACTTCCGAATGAGCGTCAGTATTACCGTGAAGATGGCCACGTTTTCTCTAGTTACTTTCCCAATTCCCCCATTTCAGTAAGGCACAAAAAACTCACATTCTGGCGGGCGACTAATGCACAACCGATCACATCTACTACTACATTCACTCATAAGGTAATTTATTTCATTATTTTTCACTTACTTATACCTAATATAGGTGGGCAAAAGTATGACAATTTTGCCAATTTCTGTAATTGGGTTTTGGATAATGTTAATGACGGCTCTTGTGACCCACATTTAATTTGTTTTTACAGACAAAGCATGGTTTTAACTTATGGGTGTTGGGTCATAGTGGCATTGAGTGAAATGAAAAAGCTGATGAACTTGCAAGATAAGGAACAGCTTCACAATTTATTGGACCAGAGCCAGCTCTAGGATAATCTCGATGTTTAGTAAGAGAGGCTATTAAGAACTGATCCAAAGTAGAACATCATAAAACCTGGCTTAAAACTCCAGGAAACAAACATGATAAACTATTTATTAGAAAACCATGTAAGTAAAGAGCTGAAAGCTTACTTAAATGTAACAGACTTCAGGTGAGAACAATTATTGCATTTCTCACAGGGTATGCTCCTGTGAAAAAGCATCTTAACATGATGGGTGTAACTTAGATTGTAGATTGTGCAAGAAAGAAACTGAAACAGCCCACCACATTATAAAGCCTCACAGGATATAATGATTTTAGAAAAATGTTTTAGAAGCCAAAGAATTTGAAGGCATATCTGTTATGAGACTGTATTCCTTGGTAAAGGGTGCAGGCATAATGAATTGGCTTTAAAATAATATTGGTGCGAGGCACCGGGTAATTGCCATGGGTCGCCGAGAATAATGTAATATTTTGTAGCAATTTTTTTTTTTCTGAAGTGTAGCATGCCTGACGCCAAGATAGCGTGGGATAGTCAGTCGAGTCGAGGTTCTGCTTGCAACAAGGAGTGTGTGAGTAGCTTGTTCGCGCGTACAGCATGGCGTCCCACCGACAGGCAAGGAGGTATTGTAATTCCTTTTTATTGTAAAATACATTTGCCATCCAAGTAATCTTAATGTGAATTTTTATAGTAGATAGAACCTTTC
Source organism: Deroplatys truncata (assembly GCA_030765065.1). NCBI lineage: Eukaryota > Metazoa > Arthropoda > Insecta > Mantodea > Mantidae > Deroplatys > Deroplatys truncata. The sequence continues at coordinate 310,209,088 of CM060975.1, read as the reverse complement.
TTTATCCCACATAATGATTTAGGAATATTTTTAGCGATCTTTATGTATAGTTTAGGATTTTGTTAAGCTCGCTCCGTCGGACCTCGTGTAATTTGTGATAGAATGTTCGATCCTGTTCACGGTACCTATTGCTCTACCCCCCAATGAGCTAAAATATGTAAAGAGGTTACGACAATATAGGTACCACAATAAGCCCAAGGCTGAAGTGCATCCAGAGCAATGATGAAAATCTGTATCATATAACACAAAACAAGACAAGCATGGATTAATTTATACGGCCATGAGGAATTAATGAGTGTTAATGCAAATTTTGTTAAAAGGTGTGAGAGTTGTATGGTGGCACAAGGACATCATTTCCATCATCTTATATGATGAAGGTATGTGGTTATTGTAGTTATAATTTGCATGAAAATCTATGCGCTTGAATTAAAGGGGCTGTGAATATTTGACTCTGCCAGCAAACAGCATGCTTCAGGTGCCAAAAAAAGTCCCGTTAGGCCGGCTACACCTCCAAACAAAGGCTCTGTACATAAAATGAACAATGAGCAACAATAAAATTCAAATTACGGTTTAAGCACACAGGTTAAGTCTGAAATTGCTATAATGTCACTGGTACTGATTTAACGCTTGATGATGACTTTACTGAGGAAAATGGATTAACTGCTTCTTCCTCAATTATGTCTGCGATTGTTTTCATCACTAAAAATATCTGCCATCTACTCATGCTTTTAGATTTCATTTTTCTTATTATCCATAACAGCATTTCAGTGCCCTATTTACACTTTTACTTTATGAGTTTGAGAAATCAATAGCAAAAAATGTCATTGGATAATTTTATGAAAAACTGCTTAGAAAATATAAAAAAAATAGCATAAATATGCCTATGAGAATTAAAATAAAAAAGAAATGCATGGTCATGTTTTGATATAAGGGCAATATTAAACTTCAAGCAGATAAAAGAAAACTTATTTCCATTCAGCACATTTTGCTAGTCAGTCCTTTGAGGCAGTATTTATAACAATTGAATAATTTCAATTGTATTATATAATATATAATTCAATAACAGCCCGCCTTGAAGCAATATGTATGTAATAATTTATAAAAATGTATGTAACAGTCATTGCAAATGCTTATACTATTGTAAACATGTTCAAAAATGTTATGTGAATGCATTATGTAATTTAATAATGTAACATCTGTGAGAATAATAAGTTTTAAAGTTGCTAACAATGAGGTAACCTTGAGACAATACTGAGTTTGAGAGTTTGAATTCTACTAGTCATGATTAGGGCAGCAATAATGTAAATTTTGTGACAGTTTAAAAATAGCCAATCAACAGCCAGAAAAAGCTTTAGTAAAATGCAGGTATTCTATTGGACTAAAATTAGCCAATCAGAGACTTGAAATACAAACGTTTACAGGTTTGGACAGTTAAAATATGTTCAGTTGCTGGCAGACCTTGGTAGTGACCGGATGGAAGATGTGTTCTCTAAAGAAATATTACGTATTCGTGTGTAACGAAAATTATGTATAGGCGTTAACAAAGTGCAAGTATTAAATTAAAGAATCTCACAGCTCTTAATATCAGTGTAGCACTATTTAATTTGTGCCAAGAATTAATAAAAAGAAGTGAATTTAAACTTAAAATCTGTGTAAGCCTACATTCTTGTCCCACCACGCCCTGTCTAAGAGATACATGACTCTAAAACAATACTGACGCAGCCGAGGCAAAAACAAACATAACTAATATCTATAGAAGCAGCTTAATAACAAAGTTAATATAATATTTTTAAACTTGGAGCATAACAACAAAAATACATCTTCAAATCGGCTTCTCATACGTAGCAGCATATTACGTAACAAACAATCCACTTCAAAACTGACGTTCATACATGGAGCTGATTAAATAAATAAACTCCAAGACAATAACTACTTCAAGTTGGTTTCCCAAGTGTGGAAATAAATAAATAAACAACAATTCAACAATAAACTACAACAGTTGAAGAACAATCTTCTTCACCTTCATTTGTTAATGATAACCATTATTGATTATTTTGCAGTGGTCAAAGAGCTAAGTGATCATACCTCCACTACTGTGTTGTCTGCATTTTTCCCATGGCAATCTGTGCTGTAACCTTTTTCACCTTCATCTGCTTTAATTACAGACTGTATATGCCGTAGATCATTTACATTTGGAGATGCCTGTTGAACAAAATAAACATCCTATTGTTAGAATAAATGTATTATTTTAATGTATGAAAAATGATGCGGTATTAATGTTATAAATGTTTAACATTATTATTATAGCTCCTCGTTTGGAAGCCAATTTGCAACGGTATTACAAATAATGTTGATGCTTGTGTGACTTCATGTGTTGCCATCCTGTGACGTCACTCCTTGTTTGGTTCGTAGCTCCCTCTGGCGTAGCAATTTGTATCAATTAGTTTCTGAAAGAATTTAAGGTTATGTATATTGTCCTCCGGCTAGCTATCATCTTATCTTGGTAGAACTTGTATCTCTTGCAGGGTGTGAATCGGAAAGGAATCTTTTATCCAGAAATTATACTGACGAAGAAATTGGTTTTATAACTTTTATTGTCAAACACGTTCACTAACACTTTTTACATATTAAGATAGATACTCGCCAAACTGAAACTGTTTGTAATAACTTCTTATTTATCACTTTTAACTCGCATACTTCAACTTTGTGTAGAATTAACTTTATAATAATTTAGATTCTCGTTATTCTGCTGCGCGTAACTTGGCGAAATAAATGAACTGAGAGACCGACGTGGAGAGTACGGAGAATTTTGTAGAACTGGGGGACACTCTACCTCGAACCTGGCTTATTTATAGGCCTGCCTCAAGATACGCCTAAAGATTATAAATGAACTGCTATTGGCTAATAAAACGCGCCAACATTAGCGTCTAATTTATTATCCAATGAAAACCACTAATACATATTCTTTAGGGAGAAAACATTCCAGAAGCTTGTATCGAAAAGGCGTGAAACATTACGTAACTTCCTGGTTCCCGGTAATGATAAACAACTCACCCCATTGCTGCATTATTGCGTTATTGTTGACAGTTTCAGTAAAGCCGTATATTATTATTTACCAATAATAATTACAATTAATAAACCTCTGAAATCAATGTCACATAAAAATACATATTCATATTACAATCATTATTTACATTTGAGTAATTTGTGATACAAATTACCGTATGAAAAAGAAGCTAGAAACAGTGATGAGTTTTTTAATTTACTTAAGGCGAGTTGAAATTAGTTACACTAACATCACTTGTGTTTACTCACTTGAAATGTTTTGGGAAACAGTTTGTTCCCATCATCAGAAGGTGTCCAACTGGTCTGTGTAGTTGGTATTTCCATTGTGTTGTCTTAGGTGGTGACATCTTGTAGTGGTGAAATGTACTTCCAGAGGGGACTTGGTGGCACCAAATCAAAATTCATTAGTTGTGGGCTGTGTTTCAAAATGGAGATCTTCTCCCATGTGTCTAATTCTGTTGCATATCTGGCTGGTTTGATTAGTGTAATGTTCAGTTTGATGTTGTGGTTGGTCATCCAGAAATGGTGTGAGACTGCAGTTTAGTCCATTTGTTTGTATTTTAAGCATCTCATATGCTACTTTAGCCTAGTTTCCAGGTTTCTTTTTGTCTTACCGATATATATATATATCTTATTGCAATCAGAAGAGTTGGTTTTGTAGGTTCCAGCCTTTTTTTTTTTTTTTTTTTTTTTTTGTGGTATAGGGTCTTTAAACCTATTGCAAAGTAATTTCTCCATGCTAAATTTGTTCTGTGGGGCTAGGCTGATGTATGTTTCATGAAAATCTTCTTAAATTTGTAATATGTTCTTGGATGATATGTGCATTTCTTGAACTTTAACTGTTTTTCTCCCTGGATGAGATTTGTTGCGTCTTTGACGTATTTCTGTCATTTGAATTTTGCAATTTTCTTGTCGATTGTTAGTTTGTCGAACCCATTCTTTTTAGCTGTGTTTACTTTGTGTAGATATTCCAGTTGATATTCTTATTTATTCAGGAGAGCCTATACCAGTCTGTGTGTTAAGCTGTTTAGTACAGCATGTTTATGTGTTATTGGATTGAAATTATTGTTCTTTATGTAATTATCTGAATGTGGAGGTTTCCTGTATATGCAAAGGTTATGTTTTTTTGTTCCCGGATTATTTTTAGGTCTAAGGAAGGTAGCACACCTTCTTTTATTTATCAGTTTTGTAAGCTGAGTAAGTTTATGGATTCTTGTATAAACGTGTTAGGAACTACAGTGAAGATGTCATCAACATATCTGTGCCAAACTTTAAAAATGTATGGGAAGGAAGTTGTTATGTGTGTTTCCAAGTAACTCTTAAATAAATCTGCTAAGAATGGTGAAAGTGGGTTAACCATGGCTAGACCTGTCAGTTGTTGGTAGAACTTGTCGAAACTAATACAGCTTTGTATGGTGCATAAACTGGTGAATTGTAGGCAGTCTTCTAGTTCATCTTTAGGGGTGGTAGTCTGTTGGAGCCATTTCTTTAACTGAAGTACAAGTTGATCTGTAGGGACGCTTGGAAATAACACAGTGACATCAAAAGAAAGTTTGGTATACATACATCAATAACATTTTTGCTGTAATCCCTAACAAGTTTATACAAGACCCCATAAACCTACACAACTTAGAAAACCGATCAATAAAATTCACAATGGAAGTAGAAATAGAAGGCATGTTACTTTTCTTATGCCTAAAAGTAATCCAGGAACAAAAAACCCTAACCTTTGGCATACACAGGAAACCTTCACATTCAGATAATTACATAAAGAACAATAGTATCAATCCAATAACATATAAACATGCAGTACTAAACAGCTTAACATACAGACTGGTAAACACTCCCCTGAATAAACAAGAATATCAACTGGAATAAACACAACTAAAAACAATGGGTTCAACAAACTAACAATCGACAAGAAAATTGCAACATTTAAATGACAGAAACACATCAAACCACAACAAATCTTATCCAGGAAGAAAAACAGTTCAGTTCAAGAAATGCACATATCTTCCAAGAACATATTATAAATTTAAGAAGATTTTCATGAAACATAACATCAGCCTAGCCCCACAGAACAAATTTAGTATAGAAAAATTACTTTGCAATAGGTTAAACGACCCCATACCACAAAACAAAAAAGTTGGAATCTACAAAACCAGCTGCTGTGATTGCAATAAGGTATATATAGGCAAGACAAGAACAAACCTAAAAACTAGGCTATAGGAGCATATGGGATGCTTAAAATACAAACAAATGGACAAAGCTAGTCTCATACCATTTCTGGACCACTAACCACAACATCAAACCAAACATTTACACTAATTAAACCAGACAAATGTGCAAAAGAATTAGACACATGGGAGAAGATCTTAATTTTGAAACACAGCCCACAACTAATGAATTTTGATTTGCCGCTACCAAGTCCCCTTGGAAGTACATTTCACCACCACAATAGACAATCAACATAATGGAAACACCAACAACACAGACCAGTCGGACACCTTCTGATGATGGGAACAAATCGTTTCCTGAAATGTGTCAAATGAGTAAACATAAGTGATGTTAGTGCAAATGAGTAAACATAAGTGATGTTAGTGTAACTAATTCTGACTCAAGATAGGAAGGGAGCGAATTTGAATAGGTGTCCTCTTTGTGGAGAGGCAGATAATGATTTGCATTATATAATTGAATGTGAAGAAACTAAGTTGTGGAGAGATCAGTTTTTACCTAAAGAATGGGAGAATGTTAATAAAGAAGTATTAAAAGCTAGGATAATGAAAATACAAAAGGAAAGGGATATAAAAAGGATAGGAGAATATATGGGGAGAGTAAGAGAAAAATGGTTTAGAAAAATAAAGCAATATGAATTTGTTATGACCCGCCATGCATAAATAAACCACGGTGTTAAAATGCATAATGGACCAAAGAAAGAAAAAATAGCAACTCAAAGTAATGTATTAAAAATTATAAGAATATTGTGTAGCATTATGGAAATAAATATATACATACATACTAAATAAATCTATTAATTAATTTTGAAGATTTAGAAGCTAGTAACAGTGATGTGTGATAATTTAAAATAAAGAGAGTTGAAGGTTGTTACACTACATCACTAAAATGTTCTTACTTGAACGCATTTTGGGAGACGGTTTGCTCCCATCGTCAATATGTTTTCAACTGATTTTGCCAGTTATTGTCTGGTGAATGTGTGTGGCTAGTGGTGTTCTCTGGTGCTGGGCTGATGAACCTCCAAAGGCTGCTGGGTGGCGGCAGTTCGAAATTCATTAGGTGATTCCGAAACACGTTCAAGTAAGAACATTTTAGTGATGTAGTGTAACAACCTTCAACTCTCTTTATTTTAAATAAATCTAAATGTATTATGTTTGCAAATTGCTCTTTGTTGCAACTTTTAAAAATATGTACCTTAAATACCACATGTCCTCCGTTGCCACCATCACCCCCATCAGGTCCAGCTTTCTCGTTACACCAGATACTGAGAAACGAGATGGCTCCATCACCTCCCTTGCCTCCAATCACACGCACATGACGCATGTCTACAAAATGCTGCGGCTGGAAAAATAAAGCTTAACTGTAATATTGTTTGCTTGAGAACACTACCTTAGCTGCTACAACAGGATTAAGAATAAGTAATTACAAATTGGAAAGGTAGTTAAATGGTTGGAAAGTATGTACGAAGCATTGCTAGAATAAAAAATGTTATATGCAATAGAGATATGGGAGGCTTCAGAATTACACAAAAATATAGGGGTAAATTGCTGTTAGAGGGCCCTCGATAGCGATGGAAGTGATGTCTTATATGTCCTACAGATGTCACTGTATGTCATTCTCTAGCTCTAATGCAATGCTGGCAACATATGAATAAGTAATGCCACCAAAGGCGGAAATATATCGCCAACTCTCTTGGTTTGCGTTCTTAATTGCTTCTTATTTTAGGTTTCTTCATTCTATAGAACCTTAGGTTTCTGAATTCACGCAAGGTTAGCCTTAGGTTACGTTTTTTTTATATAGGCTTAGGTTTCGGAATTCACGCAACGTTAGCCTTAGGTTAGGTTTTTTTTTATATATATAAGCTTCAGTTTCTGAATTCACGGAAGGTTAGCCTTAGGTTAGGTTTTTTTTTATATAACCTTCAGTTTCTGAATTCACACAAGGTTAGCCTTAGGTTTCACTATTGCAATTGCTCTGTTGCGGGCTAGTGACTGCTTAGAAGCAATTTTCGAATCACAACAAATAAGAGGGTGTAGCTTATTACTGCAATCCATTGAACTAAGCGAGTGTTGGTATGTTTTAAAACAACTTAGGTTAATTAGCAGTCAGTAGCTACATCAGTTAGCCTTTTGTAACTGTGTATATGCTATTTTCACAGCCTTTGCACACCATTTTCTTTCCTGTTGTGCACAGACAGCTCTGAAAGAGTGGCACTTTTTTTAGCGGTTATACAACATGAATAAGAAGAAGAAGTAACAATACATCGCTTATTTAGCGGATTCCCAATTCTTACTTGCATTGTCACTTCCGAATGAGCATCCATATTACCGTCAAGATGGCCACGTTTTTCGTGTTCATATTCGCAATTCTCCTATATAAGTAAAACATCTAAAAAGGGCGGGCAGGTGGGCACCAGACGTTGACCAGATCACATCTACTTCTGCATTCACTCCTAAGGTAATTCTTTTCATTATTTCATGCTTCTTTCAGCATTTTAAATGAGGGCCCTCTAAGAGCAAAATAGCCAAATATAGATCAAATATACAGATTATTTTGCAAACAACTATTGGGATTAATCAGATCAGCACCAAGGGGAAGTAGCATTGGTAGAATTAGGAAGAACACTGAGGAAAGGAATAATTACGGTGTAACAGTTTATGTAAGACCTCAAAGAGATGTTTACTATATATTTTTTAATTACAAAATTGAAATATTGATTTAATATGTTGATTGGAAATTGTTTTATTTAAATGCATATGTAATTAAGGAAATTACTTAATTTATATGAAAGCTGTGATCATTACTTACCAGTGAAAATGTTAAAATGTATGTGTCTGAGAAAAATAAAATAACCAGGAGAAATATTTAAGAAACATAACCAAAGAAATACTATAACCTTAAGAATTCATAACCCACTTTAATAGTTACTGTCAGTGTGAAGAACTCAATTCATTTGTTAATATATGAAGAAGAAAATAAAAGACAAATAAAAAAATTTATTAACATCTCTATAGGAACAATTGCTATGTACACAAAGAAAACATTTTACTTTATATGAGTATAACTTGCTTTTTCTCTGACTAAAGATTAACAAATATATATTCTGGACATACTCATAGAAGAGAAGAGTATATTTTCTCAGACATACAATAAGAGTAGTTTAAAAAGGAATACTACATAAGAAGACGGCATGTTTTATTTGTTAAAAACAAATGTATATTTTTTTGAAATACAATAAAATACAACAAGAAATTAAAATTTGCGCAATAATTTAATTTTTGTCTATCCGTACCATGCAAACCCTGCAGATAAAGACTCAGTGCACTACTAGCAAAAATCAAGGAAAAACTGCCGCAACAGAAAGAAACTTTAAATATTGGTACAGGTGCCTTCAAAGAGAATATCAAGATAATTTGTGTGAACCAACAGAAGATAACTTCAAATAAGAATGGCTGGTAGGCGGGGATAGGAAGAGAGTTGGAAAAGATAGGAATGGGGGACATTTGGCAATTACAGAGAAAAAAATAACAGATTTACAAAAGTAGTAAGAAATAGGGTAGAAGATATAGGGAAACAGAAATCTGGGGAAGTCTTGAAAACAAAAAGTCCTTAGGTTTATATAGAACAATTAAGAGAGATTGGGGGAGAGAAGATTATATTGACTTATGTAGCAGACAGGAAAGGGAAGGTTTAGCATAGGTGAGAACAGGAGGGAGTGAATCAGGAACATCTGTCATATGTGGAGAAAAGAATAAGATACATTATTTGGTAGAATGTAAACTATTACAGAATGGAGACAGGATGTTTGGGATCCAAAATGGAAAAAATGAGCGAGGAAATGGTAGCTATAAAAATATGAACAGCTAAGGGAGGAAAAAGAATCAAGAGTATGGGGGAGTTTGCGAGAGCATCTGTGATTACGTAATATCTTTTTGTTGTCGAGCCCCACGTTGTGGAGCCAATTTGCGATAGAATGTTTCTTACGTAATATGTTTTACGTAAATTATTAGAACTTGGAGATCTTATATTGTGTTTACTTCATGTGAGTGGAAGCCATCTTATGACGTCATTCATTTGTTTGGTTTGTAGCTCCATCTGGCGTTAGCAATTTGCGTCACTGTTAGGGTTCGTTTGATTTCATTTCAAATGTCCTCCGGCTAGCTGTTTGGGTCGAACATGTATCTCTATACAGGTTGTGAAGCGGAAAGGAATCTTTTATCCAAAAATTACACTCAATGAAGAAATTTGTTTTTATAATTTTTATTGTCGAACACGTTCACTATCACTTTTACATATTGATTTAGATACTCGCCAAACTGAAACTGTTATAATACTTCTTACTGATCACTTTTAATTCACGTACTTCAACTTTATGTATAATTAACGTTGTAATACTTTAGATTTCCATAACTGGTGAATTTATAGCCGACGTATCTCATACAAATATTTTTGACGAACTGAAGAACTTAAGACGACGTGTAATGTGCTAGGAATTTTGATGAACTGGGCGACCGACGTGTAATGTATTGAGAATTTTGATGAACTGGGGGCGATCTACCTCGGACTTGGCTTTATATACTCCCACTCCCCGATATGCCTAAAGATTATAAATGAACTGCTATTGGCTAATAAAACGCGCCAACATTAGCGTCTATTTTAATATCCAATGAAAACCACGAATACACATTGCTTTTAGGGAAACATTCCAGAAGGTTCTACCGAAAACGCGCGAACATTACGTAACTTCCTTGTTCCCAATAATGATAAACAGCTCATCCCCCTCGCTGCATTATTGCGCTATTATTAACAGTTTCAGTAAAGCCGTATAAACTTATTTCCCAATATTAATTACAATTAATAAACATCTGAAATCAATGTCACATAAAAATGCATATTCATATTACAATCATTATTTACATTTAGGTAATTTGTGATACAAATTACCGCATCATATGCCCCACTAGAAACATAATTATAAATATTTATAACTTGTTTGGAAATTTTATAATTGTGTTTTTAGTCTCCTAAATCTTGGAACACACGCTATCACTTTCACTTAACATGCATTTAACACACGACATATGTTTTATCTCGCCACTACTTACTGGCTCTGGTTTAATTTGTTTTGACATTAATCTGACGTTACAAAAATTTTTTTTTATAGCAAATACTTTACCCTAAATTATTTAATTACTGTTACCAAATTGTTTACTTTCTTAAGTTGTTGACAAAAATTTATACATTTAAGATTTTTGTAATTATTACACATATTTACCAAAATATTTACCCTCTACTCAAATATTTACATCTCTTAAATCCAAGTACTGTTTCACCTTTTCTGTTTGCTACATAAGTATTTTTTTTTTTATTATTATTTTTTTACCCATTTTTGTTGTTTTGTACTTTATTTTAACAATACTCTTGGAATTGTATTTACGTACTTTTAATTTAATATCATATTAAGTTTCAATCTTTGCATTCTTAATTTTCAAATATTGTTACAGTTACAAAAAATTTAATTTTTTTTTTTATTTTTTTATTTCTCTTTTCAAATGACATATAAATAGTTAACCCTCTTACGTTCCAATACATTTCTCTGCAAGTCATCTTTAACTATCCAGCGTTTACTTTACATCTCATTGCTATTTACCCTCCTGGATCAAATTGTGTGTGGCTAAACATTACTCGTAGCCTTAACCTAACCTTCAAATTTTTGTTCATGAATAACCTCTTGTATTCATTTGAAATTTCGTCCCATGATAATATTTGAAAACAATCTACAGTTTCTTGAACAACACATCTTTTAACAACTGTCATTTTCAATTCTTCTACTATCTCTATAATTTGAGAGTACTTTAACAAATCTGTACTAAACTGTACTGGACTGGAGTTTTCATTTTGAACATCTTGGTACAATTTATTTCTTTGCATTACTGTCTCATTCTGTATTTCTAATATCTCCCCTCCGAAATTAACTTGCGCCTTATTCACATCTACATTCATAACCTCATTTATCTCTCTTATCTCACTTGCAATGTTACTCATTCTACTTCCTAACTCTGTGCATTCTACATTAACCTCACTTTTAGTATTAACCTCACTTTTTTTGTTACCTATTTCCTTGCTCATGTCTAGCATTTTCTTTGAAACTTCTCCTATCTCACTTGCTATTATTTCCTTTTCATCACTCATTTTTGGCATACTACTATCTAGCTCCATAACTTTCTTTTCAATTTCTCCACTGCTTTTATCTACTTTTTGCTCTAATATCTCATTACTCCTACCAAAGGCTTCCATTAATTTCCTATGATCTTTTTTTATAGCTTCTCTCAATTCCATCTGACTCTGAGTTAATTTTTCTAATTTCTCATTAGTCTTACCATTATTTTCCCTTAATTGATCTCTAAAATTTCTCAGCATTTCCATCATTTCCATCATCATACTAGCATCAAAATTAACATTTCCTGCTGTTTTATTCTGACTTTCTGCACTAACATTTCCTCCCTCAAATATTACACTGTTTAAGCTATTTTCTGTAATCTGTATTGAATTACAGCTAACTGTTACATTATCCCCTTCCATCATTGTTTCTTCAATATTATTAGTAGCCATTTTTTTTTGTTTTCTAAAAAAAAATTACAATACTCTGACCTTTGTGATGCTGTCTGTTGCTGTTACTTTGATGTCCAGCTTTTCTGCCCCTCTCTCCTAGGTTTGTATGTCGCTTCTGCGTTGTATTATGATGAATCTACGTCGTCTTGTTGTTTTGTAGTTGAATTCCTTGTTGCCTTGTAATCTCGGAATTACGATGTCCAATCATCCATGTAGTCTGTCCTCCCTGTTGTTTCTGGAATCTGCGTCTTGTAGATCATTTCACTGCTCCCTTCGTTCCATGTCCTGGTTATGCTGATCCTTTCCTGGTCATCGTGTTCCTTTCCTGGTCACTATGCCCCACGTTGGGCGCCAATTTGCGAGAGAACTAATTGTATATGTTTTAAGCCCCACGTTGGGCGCCAATTTGCGAGAGCATCTGTGATTACGTAATATCTTTTTGTTGTCGAGCCGCACGTTGTGGAGCCAATTTGCGATAGAATGTTTCTTACGTAATATGTTTTACGTAAATTATTAGAACTTGGAGATCTTATATTGTGTTTACTTCATGTGAGTGGAAGCCATCTTATGACGTCATTCATTTGTTTGGTTTGTAGCTCCATCTGGCGTTAGCAATTTGCGTCACTGTTAGGGTTCGTTTGATTTCATCTCAAATGTCCTCCGGCTAGCTGTTTGGGTCGAACATGTATCTCTATACAGGTTGTGAAGCGGAAAGGAATCTTTTATCCAAAAATTACACTTAATGAAGAAATTTGTTTTTATAATTTTTATTGTCGAACACGTTCACTATCACTTTTACATATTGATTTAGATACTCGCCAAACTGAAACTGTTATAATACTTCTTACTGATCACTTTTAATTCACGTACTTCAACTTTATGTATAATTAACGTTGTAATACTTTAGATTTCCATAACTGGTGAATTTATAGCCGACGTATCTCATACAAATATTTTTGACGAACTGAAGAACTTAAGACGACGTGTAATGTGCTAGGAATTTTGATGAACTGGGCGACCGACGTGTAATGTATTGAGAATTTTGATGAACTGGGGGCGATCTACCTCGGACTTGGCTTTATATACTCCCACTCCCCGATATGCCTAAAGATTATAAATGAACTGCTATTGGCTAATAAAACGCGCCAACATTAGCGTCTATTTTAATATCCAATGAAAACCACGAATACATATTGCTTTTAGGGAAACATTCCAGAAGGTTCTACCGAAAACGCGCGAACATTACGTAACTTCCTTGTTCCCAATAATGATAAACAGCTCATCCCCCTCGCTGCATTATTGCGCTATTATTAACAGTTTCAGTAAAGCCGTATAAACTTATTTCCCAATATTAATTACAATTAATAAACATCTGAAATCAATGTCACATAAAAATGCATATTCATATTACAATCATTATTTACATTTAGGTAATTTGTGATACAAATTACCGCATCAAGTTTTCTAGGAAAATCAAGGAAAAATGGTTAAGGAAAGTAAAAACGCAGGAGGGGCAAGAGAAAGGAGAATAATGAGAAAGTAGGAATCAGGAAAGTGGAAAAGAATAAGGGCTAATTGAAAGCCAAAGGGCCAGGGTGCCAGGCGGAAAGTAGCCCTTAAAAGGACTGAAAATTGGACTTAATCTGTACTAGAATGTAAGTAGTTTTAAGACTTGACAAAAATGTATCTAAAACTTTTGTATGTTTGGTACAAATAAATATATTCTATTCACTACCTTAAATGAACACATATACAATATAATTGAAACTAACAACATTCTCCTCTTAGTGTATGCCCCACAGTGATGAAAATGATGTGTCGTAAGTCAAACAGATGTCACTCTATGTCATACGCTTGCTCTAACGTAATGCTGCCAACATATGAATAATGCCACCGAAGCCGGTAAGATACTCAGCCTCAAGGCATCGCCGAGAGATTGAGGGCCCTCAGCCTCAAAGCTTAGCCGAGGGATGTTTTTTAGAAGGAGAGGAGTGTAGCAAGTTGCGGCCAAGAGAAGCGACGACAGGGCATATCCGAGGGATCTGCGTGTCTAAAACTCGAATGATTCACGTTCGCAGAAACAACAGCACATCGCATATTTAGTGCATTTCACTTTTTATTTAGGTTGGCAGTTCCCACTTTACATGTGATTTATCAGAAAAATGGCTACATTTGTGTTCCTGACGCGATTTGCCCATATAAGTAAAACACCTAAAACAGGTGGGCACCAGATATAGAAGAGACCACATCATGTTCTAAACTCACTCCTTACGTAATTTATTCGCTTTCCTTTTGATTTTATAAGCATTTTCAACGGGCATACTATAAGAAGAGATTAGCCAAAACTAAAGTGTCACCATCCACTCAAATTTCAATTATGTTAAAATACATACACAATACATGTTTAATATGCTCCCAAACATAGATTTTTATTTGTCCTGCAAAATCTAAAGGTTATAAGTCAATACAAGTTACGTAATATGTACTTATTTATACTAACTCTTTACAGAGTTTATATGGCTTGGAGCTAACCCATGTTCTATCCCAGGCCACACAAAATAATAAGTAACACTACTTCTACAACTATTGTTAATAGCTCATACATTGCTGTTACCAAACTATAATTATACTTCATAATTTTATGAAGTTAAGCATGCAGAAATTTAATTTACCGGCCAGTTCCATTTCTTCCTAACTCTAAGTAAGAACTCTTACTAAATTAATGTGAGGTTGTTTGCAACAAATTTGTGTAATTACTTTTATTTTTGCAGTATTCAACTGTTTCTTTTGAACAATCTCTTTCCTCTAGATAGCCATGCCTTTGAATTCTAATAAAATGTGGATTGTATCTTCTTTATCCCCAAAATAGGACAGATTCCTTCTTCTGACCTTCCTGGTAGCACTAAGTTTATGCCACATGTCTTAGACAATATCGCCAAAGGTGACAGCAACAGAATGGTACTTTAGATGGCGTGGGTACAACCATGTTGATGTGGTATAGCTTACGTATTCTGTTTTACGTAAATTATTATATCTTGAAGATCTTATAGTTAGCTCCACGTTGTGGTGCCAATTTGCGAGTATAACAAATGTTGCAAATAAATGTTTGTTTACATAACTTTAACTACCCCACGTATGGGAGCCAATTTGTGATAGCAATTTGTATATATGTTTATAGCACCACGTTGTGGAAGCCAATTTACGAGAGCAAATATGTGTTTACTTCACGCGAAGCCATCTTGTGTGACGTCATACGTTGGTTGGTTCATTTGTTCTGTTTGTAGATTCCTCTGGCGTAGCAATTTGTATCAGTTTTAAATGTCCACCGGCTAGCTATCATCTGATCTGGGTAGGCATGTTTTTCTTACAGGTTGTGAAGCGGAAAAGGAATCTTTTATCCAAAAATTACTAGTGAAGAAATGTGTTTTATAATGTTTTATTGTCGAACACGTGCACTAACACTTTCATAGATTTATCTAGATAATCGCCATACTGAAACTGTTTCTAATAACTTCTTATCACTTTTAACTCACGTACTTCAACTTTGTATATTTAACTTTAGAATATTTTATAAGATTTCTCGTACTTCTGCTGCGTGTAACTTATGACGAAATGAAGGACTGATTGGCGACATGTAGTGTACTGAGAATTCCGTTGAACTGCGGGATCGACGTGGAGTGTACGGAAAATTTTGTATAACTGCGGGGCGACCAACTTCGAGCATGGCTATTTATAGGCTTGCCTCAAGATACACCTAAAGATTATAAATGAACTGCCATTGGCTAATAAAACGCGCCAACATTAGCGTCTATTTTACTATCCAATGAAAACCACTAATACATATTGATTTAGAAAATGTTCTAGAAGCTTTTTTTACCGAAAAGGCGCGAAACATTACGTAACTTCCTGGTTCCCGGTAACGATAAACAACTCATCCCCTTGCTGCAGTATTGTGTTATTGTTAACAGTTTCAATAGAGCCGTATATTATTATTTACCAATAATAATTACAATTATTAAACCTCTGAAATCAATGTTACACAAAAATACATATTCATATTAAAATAATTATTTACATTTGAGTAATTTGTGATACAAATTACCGTATCATATGCCCCACTAGAAACATAATTATAAATATTTATAACTTGTTTAGAATTTTATAATTTGTGTTTTTAGTCTCCTAAATCTTGGAACACACGCTATCACTTTCACTTTACACTTCACACGTATTTAACACACGACATATGTTTTATCTCGCCACTACTTACTGGCTCTGGTTTAATTAACTTAGATATTAATATGATATCACAAATTTTTTTTTATAGCAAATACTATACCCTAAACTATTTAATCACTGCTACCAAATTGTTTACTTTGAGTTGTTGACAAAAATTTATACATTTAAGATTTTTGTAATTATTATACATATGTACCAAAATATTCACCCTCAACACAAATATTTACATCTCTTAAATCTAGATACTGTTTCACATTTTCTGTTTGCTACATAAGTATTTGTTTTGAATTATTTTTACCATTTTTTTGTTATTTTGAATTTTATTTTAACAATACTCTTTGAATTGTATTTAATTTAATATCATATTAAATTTCAATCTTTGCATTCTTAATTTTTAAATCTTGGAATTGTATTTACGTACTTTTACTTTAATATCATATTAAGTTTCAACTATTACTTTCTTCTTTTCAAATACTGTTACAGATACTAAAAATTTAATTATTTATTTATTTTTTTTTTTTTTTAAACATTTCTCTTTTTTTTTTTTTTTTTTTGTTTTATTTAATTTATTTCACTTTTCAAATGACATATTTAAATAGTTAACCCTCTTACGTTCCAATACATTTCTCTGCAAGTCGTCTTCAACTATCCAGCATTTACTTTACATCACATTGCTATTTACCCTCCTGGATCAAATTGTGTGTGGCTAAACATTACTCGTAGCCGTAACCTAATCTTCAAATTTTTATTCATGAATAACCTCTTGTATTCATATGACATTTCGTTCCCTGATAACATTTGAAAACAATCTACAGTTTCTTGAACGACACATCTTTTAACAACTTTCATTTTCAATTCTTCTGCTATCTTTTTAATCTGAGAATACTCAGACAAATCTGTACTAAATTGTACTGGACTGGAGTTTTCATTTTGAATATCTTGGTACAATTTATTTCTTTGCATTTCTGATTCTTTCTGTATTTCTGATATTTCCCCACTGAAATTAACTTGCACCTGATTTACATCTACATTCCTAACCTCTTTCATCTCTCTTAGCTCACTTGAAATATTACTCACTTGACTTCCTAACTCAGTACCTTCTACATTAACCTCACTTTTAGTATTAACCTCATTTTCTTTGTTACATATTTCCCTGCTCATGTCTAGCATTTTCTTTGAAATTTCTCCTATCTCACTTGCTATTACTTCCTCATTTTTATCTCTCATTTTTGGCATACTACTATCTAACTTCGTAACTTTTTCAATTTCTTTACTGCTTTGATCTACTTTTTGCTCTAATACATCATTACTCCTACCAATATCTTTTCTGTTTTGTTCAAAGCTCCTACGAATATCTTCCCTCAATTCCCTATTATCTTTGTTTATAGCTTCTCTCATCCTCTGAGTTAATCTTTGTCCTAATTTCTCATAACTCTTTTGCATATCTTCTATAAATTGATCTCTAAAATTTCTCAGCATTTCCATCATTATTCTAGCATCAATAGTAATATTTCCTGCTATTCTATTCTTACTTTCTGCACTAACATTTCCTCCCTCCAATATTACATTGTTTGAGCTTTTTTTTGTAACCTGTATTGACTTACAGCTAACTGTTACACTATCTCCCTCCATCATTGTTTCTTCTGTATTACTTGCAGCCATTGTTTTTGTTTTCTAAAAAAAAAATTACGATACCTTTTTGATGCTGTATGTTGCTGTAGCTTTGATGTCCAGCGTTCTGCCCCATTCTCCTAGATTTGATGTCGCTTCTGCGTTGTGTTGTGATGAATCTACGTCGTTTCGATGCTTTTGCGTTGAATTCCCTGTTGCCTCGTAATCTCGGAATTACGATCAAAGTCTGTTGTTCCTGTTGTTTCTTGAATCTGGGTCTTGTAGATGATTTCACCGCTGCATTCCTCCTTTGGTCCTCTCAATTCTTCTTGGTTATTTCTGATCCTTTCCTGGTTACTCGAGTTCCTTTCCTGGTCGCTTCGCCTTCCTTTCCTGGTCATCTTCGCCCCACGTTGGGCGCCAATTTGATGCGGTATAGCTTACGTATTCTGTTTTACGTAAATTATTATATCTTGAAGATCTTATAGTTAGCTCCACGTTGTGGTGCCAATTTGCGAGTATAACAAATGTTGCAAATAAATGTTTGTTTACATAACTTTAACTACCCCACGTATGGGAGCCAATTTGTGATAGCAATTTGTATATATGTTTATAGCACCACGTTGTGGAAGCCAATTTACGAGAGCAAATATGTGTTTACTTCACGCGAAGCCATCTTGTGTGACGTCATACGTTGGTTGGTTCATTTGTTCTGTTTGTAGATTCCTCTGGCGTAGCAATTTGTATCAGTTTTAAATGTCCACCGGCTAGCTATCATCTGATCTGGGTAGGCATGTTTTTCTTACAGGTTGTGAAGCGGAAAAGGAATCTTTTATCCAAAAATTACTAGTGAAGAAATGTGTTTTATAATGTTTTATTGTCGAACACGTGCACTAACACTTTCATAGATTTATCTAGATAATCGCCATACTGAAACTGTTTCTAATAACTTCTTATCACTTTTAACTCACGTACTTCAACTTTGTATATTTAACTTTAGAATATTTTATAAGATTTCTCGTACTTCTGCTGCGTGTAACTTATGACGAAATGAAGGACTGATTGGCGACATGTAGTGTACTGAGAATTCCGTTGAACTGCGGGATCGACGTGGAGTGTACGGAAAATTTTGTATAACTGCGGGGCGACCAACTTCGAGCATGGCTATTTATAGGCTTGCCTCAAGATACACCTAAAGATTATAAATGAACTGCCATTGGCTAATAAAACGCGCCAACATTAGCGTCTATTTTACTATCCAATGAAAACCACTAATACATATTGATTTAGAAAATGTTCTAGAAGCTTTTTTTACCGAAAAGGCGCGAAACATTACGTAACTTCCTGGTTCCCGGTAACGATAAACAACTCATCCCCTTGCTGCAGTATTGTGTTATTGTTAACAGTTTCAATAGAGCCGTATATTATTATTTACCAATAATAATTACAATTATTAAACCTCTGAAATCAATGTTACACAAAAATACATATTCATATTAAAATAATTATTTACATTTGAGTAATTTGTGATACAAATTACCGTATCAATGTTAAGGTATTGGGGGCATGTTTTCATTCCAGTGCTAAATTTGAGTGGTTTCCAAATGAGTGCAATATCTTCAAGTTTAAAACATAACTAGAAATCCTATGTGTAACAAAATACTTCACAGTGGTCATTCATTCTCATGTCACAATACATTTGCCAATTAGAATACGCAAAACATCCTATCCTAATTTTAATTCCAATAGCTGCACCTTAATCTGTGAATATAAAATTGATATTTATTTAAATATTTCAACTCATGATTAATTCACATTTATTATTTGAACTGATTTAATTTGTTTAAAAAATGGGTCCCTATACATAACCTCCCCTTAATAATTTTCTGGCTATGCTACTGCTCCCCTGTAACCTTTTATCTCCAAATGCCAAGTTTAAACACTGCAATATCTTCTCTTTGATCCCTAGTACATCTCTCATACATATCTTTCCAATCATTACTTCCAAAATTCTTATAAAATTTTAGATAACTTTCTTTTTCCAACATTGCTCATAAATTTTGTCTGTCCTTATCTTCCAAATATCAAATGCGAAACTTATTATTTAGGCCAGCATCTTCCAAGAATGCAACACAGAGATTTTACAAAATTCCCCCACCCCAAACTATCCTTTACATGGAAAACATGTCAGTTATTTTTTTAATTTCTCAAAACCAGCCCATTACGACTCTTATTAAAGTATAATATATTTGCATAAAGAAATGAGGAATCAAATGATTCTCTTGAATTTTCTGCGAAGCCCCTTTCACTCAAAACATTATCTTCAATTTAAAGCATATACAAGTACACACTGCCAGTGATAGTGTGAAACTTTGTAACTGATAAACAACAATCCTGGAATCCACATATAGATAAACTATCACGCATAGTATTTCTCTTAGCAAATTTAAAAAAAGCAGTGCTCAAAGAATTTATTTGAATGGTATATTTTTCATTCTTTCAGTCCATCGTAGGATATGGCATAGAATTATGGGATAGTAGTCCATGCATATAGGAGGTATTAAGAATTCAAAAAAAGACAATAAGAAGTTTGACCAACTCAAACTTGAACACTGCAAGCCATTAATTATAGAATTAGAAATTTCCTAAGTTGTTAATTTATATAAATATATAAAATGATGTTTTAACCTATATAAAAGAGAATTTGCATGACTGAAGTAAGGAGAGACATACACAAACACAATATGCATAGTAGCAATAAAGTTGATATGCCATACTACAGATTGCAGAAGACCTCTAAGTATTACAAGGCAGTAGGCATAAAACTCTTCAATTCACTTCTCTTAAAAGTAACTACTGCAAATCTTGAACTCCATAAAGAGAAATTGTACAAATGGCTAATAAAACACCCTTTATATAGTATACAGGAATTTGACGCATTAAGTAAAAGTGATTGATGTCTTACTAGAAATTGGAAGGAATAATAAATGTGCACCAGTAATTAACAACATCCAAATCCCAGGACTTCTTTTTGCAGATGACCTAGTGGTAGGATCTGTTACAGTAAGTGGTTTAAAACAATCATTACAAGCAATTGATGTATATTGTAAAGAATGGAGGTTAAAAGTGAATCAAGAGAAAACACAAATTGTGGTATTCAAAAAGGGGGGAAAATTAAGCAAATATGAAAAGTGGAAGGGAGAGAATAAAGATTACAGGGTGGTGCGTGACTGTATCTATTTAGGAGTAAAAATAGATGGAGGTAATAAATGGGAGAAACAAAAGAAGTTTGCATTGGCAAAAGGTAAAGGGGCGATGGCAGCAATTAGAAGCTGCAAATATAGAGTACCTAATATAAATGTTAAATGGCTGGAAAAAGTTTATGAGGTGGTTGTGGAGGCAAAAGCTACCGAAGTCAATTGTAAGATAGGTAGCACAATTAGAGATAGGCAGAGTGGCAACTATGGGGAAGATAATGGAAAGAGCTTTGAAATTTTGGTTCAGAACTTTAAATCTAGGAAAAAGTAATGTGTTATGACAATGTATTGAATACCAAGAGAATAGCTTAATGAATGATGGATGGGTAAGTAAATTACGGAACATTTTGGAGAAAAATGGGTTAGGAGATATATGGAGAAGGAGAGAAAATAACGTGAAAATTTTTTGGAAAAAGGCGAGGAAAAGACTGGAAGATATAGAAATACAAATCATGTTCAGTGAGATTGCCGAAAAGAGCTCATTAGTTTGTTATAGCCCAATGAAAAATACATGGGGTAGGGAAATATATATAGACATAGTAAATAAAGAAGAGAGAGAATCTATTGCATGGGTAAGAACCAGAGAATGGAGGCTAAAAGGGCTAAGACAGGGTATTCCTCAGAACCAATCTCCGATATGTGGTGGTAATGAAGACATTGAACACATAGTATTTAAGTGCCAAGGAACAGAAAATTGGAGAAAAGAATTTTTTAATAAGAAGTGGTTGAAGGGGCATAGAAATAAACTGATTGAAATGATATGCAAGGATGCTAGAAGCATTGGACAGTTTTTGTGTAAAGTAAAAAATAAATGGCTTTGGACAGTGGAAAGAGAAAAGTAAGAGGTAGCGCATCATACTTTGAATGTAAAACTATAGTGAATGTGTGATGGTTAAGTAATCAATAAATGCAAAGTGAAAAACAAGTGGAAATGGGACATGAAAAAAAAAAATGGAAAAAAAAGAGCAAGATATTTTATTGACAAGAAATTGTAAAATGTAAATAAACTGTAGTGATTGTCTACTGAATGAGTGACCAGGGTCAAAGTGCAGTAGACAATCAAATTGTAAAACTCTTAGCACAATAAATACTATACTATACTATGTAAATATGTTTATTAGTTTTAAGTAATACATAATGTATAGCTTTGAGCTTTGACAAAGCCTATTATAATTACCAAATGGTGAATAAATTATTATTATTATTTATTAATCATTATTTATTGATTATTATCATTAATTAATTATTATTTATTTTATTATTATTATTATTATTATTATTATTGTTGTTGTTGTTGTTGTTGTTGTTATAAAACTTTGTATAACTTAAAGAGATAAAGACTTAAGCTCATTAAAATACACAGTTTGTGTCAAATAATGTTTTTTATAGGATTAGACGTTTCAAAATATTCCATAATATATGATTACATTTCCCATATGTCAGTGCATCATGTGATGGAAGATATCTGTTTTGATTTCCTTCACAAGAGAATGTTACTATGACCATG
The DNA here is from genome assembly GCA_030765065.1 of Deroplatys truncata. Classification (NCBI taxonomy): domain Eukaryota; kingdom Metazoa; phylum Arthropoda; class Insecta; order Mantodea; family Mantidae; genus Deroplatys; species Deroplatys truncata. The sequence continues at coordinate 310,186,561 of CM060975.1, read as the reverse complement.
GAGAAGTAATTTATTCCTCCACACTTCAGATAAACATCTGAACACTGCATAATTATGTTTATGATATTAAATATCTACTACCTCATTTGAAGTCATTTCTAGCAAAACTATATGATTACTTTTTAACGAATAGGTACTATACATTATACCTGTATGCAGTTTATATGCTCTTTCCTGTTACAGTTTTTTTTTCCTCTAACATTTACCAATGGCAGATGGAGGAAGGATTGTACTTCACCCAAAATTTCAATAATGTAATTTTTTCAGATAATACACATTTTGAGGTCCCTGAGTCCATAAAAGCACTTTTAGAAAAAAGGTGTGTATGCCTGAGAGAGCCTGTGAACAGTGTAACTAAAAACAAAAGTTTGGATAAATATCAAACTTCATATTTACATCTTCCAAGGATGCAACACGAGATTTCCAAGAAATTCACCCTCCCCCAAAAATCTTTACATGAAAAAATTTAAACTTTTCTTTTAGTCCCGAAAACTGATTTTCATTGGAATATCATATACCATGACAAACAAAATTAATATTTTGAACTTTTTTGGCATAGCCTGTGAAGTTTTTTTCATTCTGGCTGAATTTTCCATAATTCTGTACAAGGGTGGCTTCGAAGATAGTGCCTCTGTGCTATGGCACTACGTCAATAAAATGAAGAAATACATATTTGAAATTATTTGTATACTCCACAATTACATCAGGAATACGGCCATGCTTATTATTCTTAAAGGCGCAATGAAATGGCTTGTCTGACAATAGAAAACCATAGAAGCTGAAGGAAGCAACTGTAAATTGCAAGTTTGCAACCTTATTATATTATTATTCTATGGATCGTGCCAGGTTTCTGTCCTGACATGGATTCATTGTATTCTGGGCTTTCAGTCTAGACTCTAGCGAGAAATGGAGGGACAAGAGGATAGCCCATATTTGTGCCAGTTAATACCTGTCACAGCTTATCTTGGTAGCACATAAGAATCATAAGTACCAACTTTATCGTACACACATTCAATAAAGTGTGCTATACTGAGAAGTGAGAAATAAGGTACCAATCACTTGCAGTGTAGAAGTTAGCATAAAGCTGTGCTTTGTTACATTGTATTTATCATTAGTTTTCCATTATTTATACTTAAAATTAAAGTAATTATTTTTAGAATGTTGCCTGTACTGTCAGCAGACGATTGAAAGAGAAGTGAAGATTACAGAGAGCACCTGCACCTGGCCAGCTGTGAGTTTGCATGTGTGATTTGTACAGGAACCACAGTGTTTAGCTTAGTTTTATTAGTATGTGTACTTGCGCTCTATAATAGTGCCTCTACCATTAAATCACACTGTATGTTGCAAACCCTTTAGAAGGCATTTCACCTTGAAATGGCACTTCTCTAAGCTCCACAGGGACTTTCACTGAAATATGTCTTAAGGTATACTGTTACTGTTACTAAAGGTATATCTGTTCTTTGAAGCAAAAAGATTAAAAAGTGAACTGCAGGTTTGTTTTTCAAGACCAGAATTGCACTCTGTACTGGAGTTGTACCGTTACTCTTGTTGATACAAGACTGAAGATTTGTGATACTTTCCAACAAACAGTAAATCTTCTGAAGTTGTTAAACACGAGGTAGTAGCAGTAGCAGTAGTATATTTATTGTGTCATATAACAACTTTGAGGAGATATTCCTGGCACTACCACTGCAATCATGTTTCAGCCACCACTGATTCTGTATAAGTAGGAAACCATGAGAGGCAGACAACAACTTACTATAGGAAAAATGTAAAGAATATTGAAATATACAACTTATGCCAAACTTTTATTGTGGCTTTACTAAAATATTCGCTGTTGTATGTTTGAATTTCTGAAGCAGTATTCCATCTTGACACCAATGTAACAAATGAACAAAAGCAATGTTAATTTGTTTTCCCGGGTTGATTGTTGCCTAGGCCCCTGGTAATTTTTTTTTATTTCACATAAGCTCATTACTACAATACGAAATAAACAGCTGAATGTTGTCTCTGTTTGTTGTGGTTTCCAATGCTCTTCAAATGGTTATGACTACAGCAGAAGGCCCCATCAAGCAATGAATGGACCCAGCAGGCGGCGTGTGTTACATCTGATGGTAGGATGACACTGAGGGGAATTGCAGCTTTTACTGTGGACTCTATTAGGTATTGGAGGTACCCAGAAGTGAAGAAGGCCTCTTCATACTGCCACTTCATAGCCAGAAATCAAACTATAGACCCAATTAGAGCCATGAGTGAAACAACTGAGCTTCCCCAAGTATGTAAACTCCCACATTTGAAATAATGTCTAGGCAAATATGTAGCATGAATAACTAATGTGGATAGAACAATCAGTTACTGTACAAATAATATAATATTGTGATGTAGTAGTATGGCCCAAGGATATTGGGAGGTCGGCGCCAGCAGGTCTGAGGTAAACAGAGATAAACAACCCTCTCACCTGGTGTAAACTAGGTTACCAGATGTCCCTGGAATGTCCCCAATTTTTAATAAACTTCCAAAAATGTCCCTGCTTTTGAAAGCGATTTTATTATTATCAAGCCGTAAAGATGAAAGATGTTAAATGGAAATTGTGTATATCAATTAAGACAATGGTGCCAGCAGATGAAATTGATACATATTTTCACTAAATGGCAAGATAATCGTGCACACAGTATTTCTATGCATGCTTCCAGTTTGCCAGGAAGTAATGCATCTGTGGAGAGGGTTTTTTCAGCCATGAACATAATGAGGACGTCCTATCATTCAAGGCTGTATTAAAACAGTTCAATTAAGGTTGATTGTCATCACAAGCTTCATGTCAGGAATTTGCTGCAAAGCTGGCCTCCAGAAAAGAAGTGCTAAAAAAGATTCCATCGTCAAAAATGATTTTATGTTTCAATGTTGTGATTTTGTCAACAACATAATTGTCTGACTAATTAAAATACATTATTCATCTTTTAATTAAAGTTAATTAACTGTTTTAATTTCATAATTATAACGATGACAATAATAATAGCAATTGCTGACACCATGTGGTTTAATATGGTGTAATAATGATGCAATTGTCAGTTGCAACTTTTTAAAAATGTGATAACATTGCATTGTATTTTTTTCCCTTTTCAGCTCCAGCTGCAGCTCCTATCGAGCCAAGTGTCTAATAACCTGGGCCTGGAGCTCAGATGTCCCCGGATTTCAGTAAAAAATCTGGTAACCTTAGTGTAAACATAGAAGTGCTATGGCATATAACCAGAATCTTCTGGAAGTGTCTTTCCCCCTTTGTCAAGAGTATGTGTAGAAATAACTCTAGAGTGTTCTGTGAAAGATTCCATTGGCTATATAAGTGAGCCAATGTGAGCATTTCTGGCGCAATATCAAATGCAGTTCTACAAGTGAGTTTGTGATGACAACTGTGACGTGCAGTCAGCTGCTGCTGCTGCTGCAGGAGTCTTGTGTTTAACTCCCCAGCAAGTGAACCACCTGGAAGAATTGGCTATGTCATGTATATTGCATTGTGCCACTACTTCAAGGAAAGTGAAGTGACAAGGAAATTGAACTGGTTCATATTAGTGAAGTGAGTGGAACTAAGAGAAGTCCCAGTGAAGTTGAACCAGATAAAAACAGTGAAGTGACAGTTGAAAAACTGGACTAAGTCATAATATGTAAAGGATATGGTTACAGAGAACCTTTAAATGTCTAAATCTGAAGCTCATAGTTTCAGTACTTACTGTGGTTTTCTTTGATTTTGCCTTTTTGCTTCGCAAAGGTAAACTACTAGGTGTAGAACCAGCGTTTCTTTGCTGCCATATCATCCACCGAGCGGTACAGCATAGAGCTCGCCGTGTGAGCATTCTAATGATCTGCAAAACAATCATACCTTAATTGTATCATACAAATTTGTGTACCATGTATTGTACAAAATCAGACATGCTGGAAATAGTGTTGCTTTATAATCTGAACAACTTGGTTACTATAAAAAAGCCTCTTCAGTAATTTCACAGTAATAAAGTAAACCCGGGAGAAAATAAAGATATCTCTGAGTTACGAGGGCGACACTGAAAATTTTTAGAAAATCAAACAAGAACTAATGATGTGACGTACGAGCATTATTGCGTATGTGACCTGCTTGCCCAAATCGGATATTGAGCAAGAGTGGAGGGGATAAAACCAGTTCTAGCATAGCGTGGGCACACCGAGTTAGCGTGGTTCAGAGGCAGTCGAACCAAGTTACTGCTAGAGGCAAGTTGTTAGTGTGTGTGCGCTGTTCATGCGGAAGCATGGCGTCCCCACTGACAGGCAAGGAAACAAGGAGGTAATGTAATCCCTTTACATCATTAAAGTTACTGGCCATCCGTTTTCATTATGTTTGAATTACTATAGTAGATAGTCCCTTCCCTCATCCACACCATGTAATAATACTTTTACTAAGAATATTCTGATATATTTTCATAATTTCTCTCAGCTGCGTCCCCCATCTGACCTCACATAATATGAAATATTAATTTTAAGATCCTTCGGTACCTTATCGCTCTACCCCCCATTGAGCTAGATTGTATAGAGGTCACGACAATATTAACAAATTGAAATGATTTTATTGTTTTTCAAAATATTCTCCTTTAACATCAATACATTTTTGTATTCAAAGAAACTAATAATACTTATGATGTCACTCTTTCTGAGAACTTCAGACCCTAAGTTTTTATAATGTTCCTTTGCTTCATCTGGTGACAAAAAGTGATTCCACGCATTTTATCTTTAATTTTTGGAAACAAAAAGAAATCACAGCTTCTAGGTCAGGGCTGTATGATGGAAGGTTCATGGTGCTGACCTTTAAGGCATCCAGACACTCAGATGTTAGTTTTGCTGTTATGTTAGTTTGTCATAATGTAACATAATTTTTTCTTTTTAGCATTTTTCACAAACTTTTTAAAAAATTTGCAGCAAACAAACATTCGTGTACCAATCAGCAATAATGGAACATCTTTCTTCTAATAGCATAGTAGCAATATAGGCTATTTTAGAAAATTAACTAGTAACCATCTTCTTAACAGCATTGCAAATTCATTGGACTTTTATAGGCTTAGCTTCTGTTCGAAAGACCAATTGAGCTGATTGTCTTTTTTTTTTCAGGATCATAACAGTAAATCCACGATTCATCACCAGTAACAATATTCCAAACCAAATTTGAAGCGCTGCTTTGGAATTTGCCAAAGTTTTTCTGTACCAATCAATGGATTGTTGCTTTTGATCAGGAGTTATTTTATGTGGAATCCATCAACAACAAAGTTTCCTCTAAGTGTTTATGTTAAATGTTTTGGATTTGACTCATACCAATGCCCAATGTCATTTGAATAAGTTCATAAGATGTCCGTAGATCTTCTTCAAGCATTGCTTGAACAGTAGCAATGTTTTCATCAGTAACAGCAGTTCTAGGATGTTCCTTCACAAAATTCATTACTAAGAATAAACCTATCTGTTATAAATTCTTGTCTTAGATGGGGCTTCTTTTCCAAATGCATTTCTAAGCCCATCTTCACATTGTTTAGACATTAATGACAAATTAAAATTATAAAAAATCGTAGCTTGGAAATGTTCTCTAGTCAAATTCATTTTTGGGTGAATATAAAATCTTTAATGATGATAATTAACAAACTATTAGAGTATATTGAACAAACTACACAGCAATCAACTCGCAAAACATTAGACAGTAGCTGTTAAATATAAACAAGTTTCATTTGTTTTTAGAAACATGGCATTCAAAAAATTTTCAGCATCAGCTTTGTAGTACTGATTTGCTTACTAGAAAGTTAACTATTTGAAGACAATCTGTACTGTAAAGGTTATTTGCAATGGTTTAAAGTCCAGTCTTGGTGTAAATGTGTTAGCATGTGACAAGAATAGTACTTCTGAGCTAATACAGTGTGTTTTAACTTCCCTAAATTTGCTTAGAAGACCTGCTATGTCTAATTCATGGAAACACACCTTATGACAATACACATGATTTTGGTGACACATCACTTAAGTGTATTAAATTATCATTATTACAATTATTATTTATTTGTTCTAGAGGTGCTATTTATTGGATCTTCTGCACAGTATACCACAGTTTTGTCTCACAGTCTTCTGGAAGTGCAGAGGTTAAAGAAGCACATGTCTTAATGGAACCATTTACAGGACTTCAAATGATTGCATTCCTTTGTATTCTGTAGGCAAACATGTTTTGCTGTCAAAAAACAGAAACTAAGAAAACAGCAATGGCCAAAGTCTTCAAGAACAGTAAAAAACACAGAGAAAAAAAGTAAAGCATAATTTTGAGAATAACCATAAGAATGCTAGTTCATTGTCAAAGCAAGATGATGCATTTCATAAAAAGTTGAAAGTGCACAAAACAAACTCCTTTTATAACTGGCATTTCTAGTAAGATCAGGCAACAAATGTCATACTGTATTATGTAGCATGATATTTTACTCAAGTGCATGAGCAATGTTCTTGTTTGTTTATTTCTAACATTATGCTTTAATAAAGAAATAAATTGCAATCAATTCTATGAGATTACTGTAGCCTTACTAAATATATTAGGTTAAAGCAAAACATAGTTTATTCTCAGACATACCATTTTTGTAGAGAGAGAGAGGAAAATTAAATTGAGTTTTATTTATGGACGCTCTTTAACAGCTGTGGTCCTTAGCATCCTGTTCTATATTGGGCATGAAAGACTGGAAATTTTACTCAAAGGCCTCTTTATCAGGCTTGAGTTTCTTTTACATGCCGTAAATCTACGACACGGTACCACCAGCTTTACTTCCCTTCCAAAGGAAGCCATGCTAAGGATTCTTACGCCTGAAAAAATCCATCACCATCCACCGGGCTTGAACCTGCCTCCTCAGAAACTAGAGACTAGCATGGTAACCACTACACCACAGAGGATGACAGAGAGGGAGAGATGGGAAAGAGAGAACAGCATAAAACTAAAAAGTTTGAATGTGTTACATTCACATATGTTCTCTAGCCTTTATCATTTATTAATGGATATAAAAACTTATCTTATGAAGCTTATTTTTCTATCTACATACTTCATTTTAATCGAGATAAACCATTGCAGAAATGGCTACATTACACATTGTTATAAATGCAAAGGGAACAGTGATGTTCAAATGTTTAAGAACAGAATTAGTATACGCTAGCCTTAAAATTCCATACACCTTCCACGCAATTGCGAAAAACATCTGAATGTCGACAGGACTTTAAAAGAAAGGCAAAGTATTCAACAATGTAAACCATTAATAATAGATATCCCAAAATGGCTTACACCACAAAAAAGTTATTTGAAAAAAATTGTGTTTTAAAGAGAATACCCCAGGCTATCAACAACATGACTCAAAAGCTGATCTGGCAGTCAACAGGAGGCTGACAATGTGAGTTCATGCTCACAATACATGTTCTGCAAAACAAATAGGTGAGTGAAGCTATCAAGAGACTCAAGTTGACTCCACCTTTTCTATTAAGTGTTTTTTAAATTCAGCACTTTCTAGGGACATGGCAGAAAACTTTTCAAGAAATCCTCTGACCCCAAACTATCCTTTACATGGAAAATGTTTCATTACTGGCTCTAGTAATTTTGACTAAAATACCACATGCTTATGTTACAGAGAGAGCCAAAAGCCTATGAACCACCTGTGCTGTGTTTTTCCTGTCCGCATCCTCGGCGCTCATTGCCGTCTGCCACTATCAAAGAAAGGTGCGGATGAAAGAATTATAGGGCCAATTTTTTTCAAGTCAATAGTTGAAGCCTGTGCATACGTGAATACAATTTTGCCCCCTGTTTTTAGAGAATTAACAGACAGGGAGCATGATTTTGTCTTTTTTCAACAAGATTCTGCAACAGCTCATATAGCCAATAATTTGATGAGAACAATTGAAAGTGTGTTTGAGGGCAGAATTATTAGTAGAGATTTGTGCCCACCTCGGTCCCCCGACCCAACCCCCTGCGATTTCTATCTCTGGAGTAACTTAAAACAAACCCACATCCCCTGGAAGAATTAAAACAAAATATCCACCAGGAAATTGCCAGCATTTCTCAAAATGTGAACTATGATGAGTGATGGTTAGTTTTCTAAAAAGGTGCCAAAAATGCATGGACGACGACGGTGGCCAGTTTCAGCATCTCCTTTCATAAAGTTGGTAAGTAAAACCTTTAAAAGTAGTTTTAAAAATGTTGTATGGTTTCATCTGTGCCTTTCTGATAGCGGCAGACGGTGAGCGCCGAGAATGCGGACAGGAAAAACACTGCGCAGCCAGTTTGTAGTTTTTTGGCTCTTCCTGTATTTGTATGATTAGTAAAATGTATATCGTCAATTTTCTGTGAGTAGCCTTTGAAGTCCACTCTGAGTGAATAACAGAAAAAAACAAAAACTTGCAAAGATAAATGCAGATTGTTAAAACACTAATATATATCTCAAATGTTTTAGTTGCATTCATGATTTCTGGGACGTTGCTATTGGTTAGAATGTTTTAAACTTTATCATACATTTTGTGAAGTGTTAACTCAACAGTCTCTTTGCTTTTTTTTTTGTGTATGTGATATCATGCAAAAAGAATGCAATTTCAAAGCCAGCATATAATAGCTTGGTTTTTAAAGCTTTGACTATTGCTTCAGTCTCCTGTATCCCTCTTATACCTACAATAAAATTTGTAATGAAACTATTTCTGTAAATGTTTATCTTATTAACAGACATAAAAATAAAGTTTACGGAGAAAGTTAAGTGTATGTAACACAGATTTTTTTTTAAATGTAATATTTACAAAGTTGCAAAATAAAGTTAATGAATGAGCAGCCAAGTGTATTTACAACAATACAGCTTATTAACTAAATAACACATTATATTCCAAAAAGTTAATTTAAAAGCTGGAAGTCAAAGGAGGATTGTTTAAAGGAAAATAACTGTCTGCACAATAGACAATAGATTTACACTATAATTTAAATTGCATACTAGTGGAAAATGATTCACCATTGCTGGCCCATTTCCTCCCATGCCAATAATGGCCATGTAATGCTGGCCATTGGTAAGACAGTTGTCTGGTTGCTGCGTAAAGTAATGATTTACGTTTCAGTACGGTAAAATGTTGTAATACAGTGTTGATCCTCTTTCTGTGTAGGCATTTGCTGGTGGAGCTAAATGATTTTACTACAGAACAAAGAATTATTGTTAGTTAACTTTCAAGTGTTCATTATCAAAGACAATTTCAAGAATATTTTCCTAGGTTATTTATGGAACTGTTGTAAATACAGGTAGACTCTATAAACATTTGAATGGGTTGCAGAAAAACAACAAGAAGGGCAGCATTTTGGAAGCTGAATGGCAACATCTGCATCCCAGTAAATGGGGAAAGCTTTTCACATTCTATTTCAAAAGGTAAGCACATTTCCTGTACCTTACCAACCATGGGGAATGCTGAGTTGTGTGCAGTTACACAATGTATTGCCACTTTCAATCTACAAGACTACAAAGGCTGAGAGTTATTTGTTTTTAACGTGCACAGCAAAGAAACATTGCTGAAACAATGTTGCATGATGAAAATAAATCAGCCCTGATTTGTGGACAAAATAGCAGTTTGCTTGAGCATGCATATATACACAGGGGATGAGTAAACTTTGTCAGTTCGCCAATTGACTGCATACAAAATGGTGCAAGTGGAAGTGTGTAGGGAACTTCAAATAATTCCATCATTACAGGTGATGATACTTGACTTCACCATTATGACCCAGAAACTAAACAGGCCTCCTCAGTTTTGAAATCATTTAACTCTCTGATGCTAAAGGTGAAGGTTGTTTAATTGGCAGGAAACTGCCAGGAATGGTACACCAGCATCAAGTACCTCCTCATACAACGTTAATGGTGAGTATTGTAAGTCTGTTTTGGATGTTCTTGCTAAACACATCCAACAAAAACAACCGGAAATGCATTCTTCTGGTTGGTGCCTGCCCCACAACAATACACACCCTCACATGTACAACATTGTTATCCAATATTTGGCCCACAGAAACAGTGAATGTGTCCCCCATCCTCCATATTCCCCAGATTAAGCCCCCTGTGACTTTTATCTCTTTCCCTGTCTGAAAAAGGAGCAAGGGGAGAGTGTTTTGGTACTTTAGAGGCTATCATTAAGACGACTGAGGCAGTTTTGAAGATGATGTCGAAAGATGGCTTCTAGCACGTGTTCCAGGACTGGCAGATGCATTGGACAAAGTGCATTCAACTCAGTGGAGAATACTTTGAAAAAGACCACAATCTAGACAGAGCCTACTGTATTCCATGCATAAAAAAAACATTCTGTACTTTGGACATTCATGAAAGGAGGAACATAAAAATATGCTCTTCATATTTTATACCTTACAAGTATTGTATAAACATATTAATATAGAATAGCTTTTTGTCTATATTACATGTAACTACATGATGACTCAAGTTATGTTCTAATATTTCACTGAAAGCTGTAAGAACAGTCACATTCCCAAAAGTACTACTTCAACAATTTTGACTTCATGCAGGAAATCTACTACATATTGAGTTTATATTTATAGGTTAATGACATTATTTTCCTTTCACTTCCGTTAAACACTTACATTTATATAAAATCACATTTAGGCTGCAGCTTCACTCCTATAATCCCATTACTCATTGTTACTTTCTTTCTTTTCTTCCTTCCTTCTCTCCTTTCTCAACCTGTAACCCACCCTTAGTTGGACACTCTGAGTACTCAATAAATACATGTACCATATTTGTTTGCTTTCTCTACCATGTACATAGTAGTTGGAGAAGGTAACTGCATTTCCAATCAAAAATCTGATAACAAAGTTTCATCAGAAATTCATGTTTTGAGGCCCCATGAATTTAAAAAAAATACATTTTTAGATAAAGGACTGTGTAATGAGTGTCTATAAACAATATAAGTCCAAAAATGAAAAATCGGATAAATACCAAACTTGATACTTCAGTTCAGCATTTTCCAAAGATGCGACAGGAAGATTTTCAAGAAAATCCCCCCCATCCCAAGCTATGCTTTACATTATTAGAAATGTTTTACTTTCTCAAAAATGACTAATGACTTTGTTTATAATACCATATATTAAAGATATTTACATGACAAATAAAATATACATCTTGCATTTACTGGGAATAGCCTCTGAAGTCCATTTCATTTGGAAGGAATTTTGTATCATCATGTATAATTGGTAAAATTAAGCGAGTCAAAAACATACTTCACAAAAAATGTAGATCTCTTTAATACACACAATTTATGCAAATCACTTTTTTCTGGCATTAGCCATTTCCAAGATATTCGTGGTTAATTGTTCAATACTAGTCATTTTTTTAAAATCCTGTCGACATTCAGTTGTTTCTTGTGATTGCATGGAAACAGTATGGAATTTTAAGGCAGCATATAGCGTTCAGTTCTTAACCATTTGATTATCGCTATTCCCTTTGTATCTATAACAAAATACATAATGCAGCCACTTCTGCAAGTTTTATCATAATTAAAATGAAGTAGATATTGAAAAAAAACTTTTGTAAGAACAGTTTGTATCACTAATGAGTGACAGAGTAAGGAAAGTCATGTGAATGTAACACATCAGACTTTTTAATTTACTACTGTGCAAACAAGTTTATTTTTTCTAATATTAAAGCTTGCTAGTTCATATGATCTCATTTAAAGTACCATAATAATACACTGAGCTATGTATATAATGCTCATTTTAATAGTCATCTGTTTTCTTACTCTGCATTCAGAACGTTATTGTTTACCATGTGACAATAGAAATTCCAGTAGAAACGATATTTACATAGTAAATAAAATAAAAGATCTGATTTGATATGTTCACATAAGTTTCTCCACCAATGACAAATTCAAATACATCCATTTATATATTATGCTATTCATATAAAAAGTGATTCTTCTATTCATATTATGTTACAATGTTTTGCCCAGAAATTATTTCAAATTAAGCAATGCATTTAGCTGCAACAAGTAGAAACACCACAAATGGTTATTTATGGTAACAGGAAGCTCTTGCAGTGGATAAAAAAGCAAAATAAAGTATCACAAACTTTCAAGCATGTCTTTTAGATGACATTGGAACAGGTCTAATCTTGTAACATGGAATATTTTGCAAATGGGTAAGGCTATGAAAAGATTTATTGGACACAAATCGTGCACTAAGCCTCTGTCTCTTTTATAGATTACTAGTTATATTTATTTATTTATTTATTTATTTATTTACAGCAATATATCAAATTTATGATATTTTGATAAAAAAATCATTAACATTTTTCAGACAAAAAATATATTACATGTAAAGGGTAGTTTGGAGTGAAAAACCTTTGGCTGGCATGAATACCAAATTTTGTAAAGTTGATACGGTAATTTGTATCACAAATTACTCAAATATAAATAATGATTGTAATATGAATATGTATTTTTATGTGACATTGATTTCAGAGGTTTATTAATTGTAATTATTATTGGTAAATAATAATATATGGCTTTACTGAAACTGTCAACAATAACGCAATAATGCAGCGAGGGGATGAGTTGTTTATCGTTACCGGGAACCAGGAAGTTACGTAATGTTTCGCGCCTTTTCGGTAAAAGCTTCTAGAATTTTCCCTAAAAGTAATATGTATTAGTGGTTTTCATTGGATAGTAAAATAGACGCTAATGTTGGCGCGTTTTATTAGCCAATGGCAGTTCATTTATAATCTTTAGGCGTATCTTGAGGCAAGCCTATAAATAGTGTAGATTCAAGGGAGCGTTCCCCCAGTGCAACAAGATTCTCAACACATTACACATCGTCCCCAGTTCAACAAGATTCTCAACACATTACACGTCAGCCCACCAGTTCTACAAAATTTTCCGTACTCTCCACGTCGGTATCGCAGTTCATTTATTTCGTCAAGTTACGCGCAACAAAATTACAAGAACTATTATAAAGTATTATACAGTTAAATATATAAAGTTGAAGTACGTGAATCAAAAGTGAGAAGTTATTACAAACAGTTTCAGTATGGCGATTATCCAGATAAATCTGTGAAAGTGTTCGTGAACGTGTTCTGCAATAAATATTATAAAACCAATTTCTTCGTCAATATCATTTCTAGACAAAAGATTCCTTTCCGCTTCACACCCTGCAAGAGATACAAGTTCTACCAAGAAAAGATGATAGCTAGCCGGAGGACAATATACATAATCTTAAATTCTTTCAGAAACTAATTGATGCAAATTGCTACGCCAGAGGGAACTACGGACCAGACCAACGAATGACGTCACACAAGATGGCAACGCAGAAGTCAACATAACATTTATACCACATCATATTGACTTCCAAACGTGGTGCTATAATAATGTTAAACATGAAACATTAATACCACTTCAAATTGGCGCATCAACGTGGAGCTAGATGACTAGGAAAGGAACAAGAATAACCAGGAAGTAGCAGAATTAACTAGGAATGAAGCAGAGTAACCAGGAATACAGCGGTGAAATGATCTACAAGACGCAGATTCCAGAAACAAAAGGGACGACAGACTTCGATCGTAATTCCGAGATTACGATGAAACAAGGAATTCAACTACAAAACAACAAGACAACGTAGATTCATCACAATACAACGCAGAAGCGACATACAAATCTAGGAGAATGGGGCAGAACGCTGGACATCAAAGTAACAGCAACATACAGCATCACAAAGGTATCGTAATTTTTTTTTAGAAAACAAAAACAATGGCTACTAGCAATATTGAAGAAACAATGATGGAAGGAGATAGTGTAACAGTTAGCTGTAAGTCAATACAGGTTACAAAAAAAAGTTCGAACAATGTAGTTTTTGAGGGAGGAAATGTTAGTGCAGAAAGTAAGAATAGAATAGCAGGATATATTACTATTGATGCTGGTACGATGATGGAAATTATGGAAATGTTTAGAAATTTTGGTAAAAAAATAGATCAGAGTTATAGGGAATTAAGGGAAGATATGCAAAAGAGTTTTGAGAAATTAGGGGAAGCTATGGACAGGAATCATAGGGAATTAAGTGAAGATATTATTAAGAGTGTAGAACAAAAAGTTGATCAGAGTTTTGAAGAATTGAGAGAAGATATAAAAAAAGATCATGGGAAATCAATTGAAGATATTGGTAGGAGTAATGAGATATTAGATCAAAAGGTAGATCAAAGCAGTGGAGAAATTGAAAAGAAAGTTATGAAGCTAGATAGTAGTATGCCAGAAATGAGAGATGAAAATGAGGAAGTAATAGCAAGTGAGATAGGAGAAATTTCAAAGAAAATGCTAGACATGAGCAAGGAAATAGATAACAAAGAAAGTGAGGTTAATACTAAAAGTGAGGTTAATGTAGAAGGTACAGAGTTAGGAAGTCAAGTGAGTAATATTTCAAGTGAGCTAAGAGAGATAAATGAGGTTATGAATGTAGATGTAAATCAGGCGCAAGTTAATTTCAGAGGGGAAATATCAGAAAAACAGAATGAGTCGGTAATGCAAAGAAATAAATTGTACCAAGATGTTCAAATTGAAAACTCCAGTCCAGTACAGTTTAGTACAGATTTGTCAGAGTACTTTCAAATTAAAGAGATAGTAAAAGAATTTGTCAAAAGATGTGTTGTTCAAGAAACTGTAGATTGTTTTCAAATGTTATCAGGGAACGAAATGTCATATGAATACAAGAGGTTATTCATGAACAAAAATTTGAAGGTTAGGTTACGGCTACGAGTAATGTTTAGCCACACTCAATTTGATCCAGGAGGGTAAATAGCAATGAGATATAAAGTAAATGCTGGATAGATAAAGATGACTTGCAGAGAAATGTATTGGAACGTAAGAGGGTTAAATAAAAATGTACGTCATGTAAATGGAGAAATAAATTGTGGTCATGACTAACTGTTTGAGAGGAAAATAACATTTTATTAGTAACTGAACATGTGAAATAAAGCATGATGTTATATTAAAGTAAAGTACATAAATACCATTCCAAGAGTATTGTTAAAATAAAATTCAAAATAACAAAAATGGTAAAAATAATTCAAAACAAATACTTATGTAGCAAACAGAAAAGATGAAACATTGTCAAGATTTAAGAGATGTAAATATATTTGCAAAGTACAAAATAACAAAAAAATTGGTAGATATAATTAAAAATAATTGAAACAAATACTTATGTAGCAAACAGAAAAATGTGACACAGTGCCTAGATTTAAGAGATGTAAATATATGTAAAGGGTGAATATTTTGGTAAATATGTATAGTAATTACAAAAAAATTCTTGAATTGATAAATTTTTGGTAACAATATAAGAAAGTAAACCATTTTTTGTAACACTAGTTAAATAATTTAGGGTAAAGTATTTGCTATAAAAAAAATTGTAATGTAAGATTAATATCTAAATTAATTAAACCAAAGCCAGTAAGTAGTGGCGAGATAATAAAGAAAACATGTCGTGTGTTAAATACGTGTGAAGTGTTAAGTGAAATGTGTTCCAAGATTTAGGAGACTAAAAACACAATTTTAAAATTTCTAAACAAGTTATAAATATTTATAATTATGTTTCTAGTGGGGCATATGATACGGTAATTTGTATCACAAATTACTCAAATATAAATAATGATTGTAATATGAATATGTATTTTTATGTGACATTGATTTCAGAGGTTTATTAATTGTAATTATTATTGGTAAATAATAATATATGGCTTTACTGAAACTGTCAACAATAACGCAATAATGCAGCGAGGGGATGAGTTGTTTATCGTTACCGGGAACCAGGAAGTTACGTAATGTTTCGCGCCTTTTCGGTAAAAGCTTCTAGAATTTTCCCTAAAAGTAATATGTATTAGTGGTTTTCATTGGATAGTAAAATAGACGCTAATGTTGGCGCGTTTTATTAGCCAATGGCAGTTCATTTATAATCTTTAGGCGTATCTTGAGGCAAGCCTATAAATAGTGTAGATTCAAGGGAGCGTTCCCCCAGTGCAACAAGATTCTCAACACATTACACATCGTCCCCAGTTCAACAAGATTCTCAACACATTACACGTCAGCCCACCAGTTCTACAAAATTCTCCGTACTCTCCACGTCGGTATCGCAGTTCATTTATTTCGTCAAGTTACGCGCAACAAAATTACAAGAACTATTATAAAGTATTATACAGTTAAATATATAAAGTTGAAGTACGTGAATCAAAAGTGAGAAGTTATTACAAACAGTTTCAGTATGGCGATTATCCAGATAAATCTGTGAAAGTGTTCGTGAACGTGTTCTGCAATAAATATTATAAAACCAATTTCTTCGTCAATATCATTTCTAGACAAAAGATTCCTTTCCGCTTCACACCCTGCAAGAGATACAAGTTCTACCAAGAAAAGATGATAGCTAGCCGGAGGACAATATACATAATCTTAAATTCTTTCAGAAACTAATTGATGCAAATTGCTACGCCAGATGGAGTTAAACGAACCAAACAAGGAGTGACGTCACAAGGAGGCTTCAACACACGTGATGTAAACAAACATTTGTAAGAATCACATCGCAAAGTATGAAATTTGGTATTCATTTGACTTTTCGTTTTGGAGTTATGCATGCTCACAAAATTCCTTTTCTCACATTTTCACTGTACACGTTAGATAAGTAGGAGGCACAAAATCTAATCATGCCATGAGCATTCACAATTTTAAAGATTCATTTTATAGAGCTGTACAGAAAGCAATAATCTTTAAAAATGTAATTCATTTAAAGTTGTTATATGATTAAATGTTGTAAAGTAAAGCTTGTAACTTACAAAGTCAAATCAAAGGTATAATTGTATGTGAATTGTACTTAAAGCAAAGAAAATGCTTAAAGTCATGTTATAATAAAAAAATGAAATATTGATTTCTTCTTAGCATTTCACCTTAGCTTTCCTTCATTGTAAACCTTTTAAGTCCATATTACGACTCCATACCTTCTGGGCACACAAAAGTAAATGTCCTCTTCAACCATGATATGTTACCAAAGTGAATAAAACTACATTAAAAAGGCTACCAGAACATAATAACATAATACAAATGGTGCGCTCGCGCGCAAATACACACACAGACAGACATTTCTGTAAACAAAAATAGGGGCGGGTTTAGTGGATGTCAAAATATGTGATTCCGATGAAATCTCCGTATTGAATTTTTAAGTGAAATACAATACTTCCGATAACTTTCTCTATCCTCTATTGTTTATTAATGGGTATACAAACTGATCTTATGAAAGTTTATTTTTCTTATCTACTTCATTTTAATCCAGATAAACCTTTGCAGAAATAGCTACATTACACATTTCATCAGGGTACAAAGAGAACAGCGATAGTCAAATGTATAAGAACTGGACGCTATATGCTGGCCTTAAAATTCATACTGTTTCCATGACATCATGAGAAACTGAAAATCGATGGGACTTACAAATAATGACAAAGTACTGAGCAAAATGATCTATTAATAATGGATCTCTCAGAAATGGCTGATGCCACAAAAAAGTTATTTAAAATAAATTTGTTTTTTAAAGAGATCTACATTTTTTGTGTAGTACGTTTTCGTCTATCGCTTAACGGTTACCAGTTATACATGATTCTACAAAATTGCTTCCGAATAAAGAGGACTTCACAGTCTCTTCCCAGAAAATTCAAAATAAAGATTTTATTTGTCATATAAACATCTTTAATACATGGTATTTTAATCAAAATCATTACAGTCATTTTCAGAAAATAAAAAATGTTTAATAATGTTCCATGTAAAGGATACTTTTGAGGCAGTATTTTTAACACTTAAATAATTTCAGTGTAATTATATAATATGTAAATTCAATAACAGCCCGCCTTAAAGCAATATGTGTATGTAATAATTTGTAAAATGTATGTAACAGTCACTGCATATGTTTATATTATTGTATATTATTATATCCATGTGTAATAATCTTATGTGAATATATTACATAATTTAATAATGTAGGAGCTGTGAGAATAATAAGTTAAAAGTTGCTAACAATGAGATAACCTTGAGTCAATAATGAGTAAGAAAGTTTAACACCACTACTTGTGATTCTTGGAGTAACAATAATGTAATTTTAGTGACAGTTTATAAAATATCCAAATAAACAACCAGAAAAAGCTTTAGTTAAATGAAGGTGTTCTAGGATTAGTCAATCAGAGACTTGAAATACAGAAATTTACAAGTTTAGACAGCTGAAATCAATTCATTTGCCTGTAGACAGAGTTACTAACCAGAGGTAAAAAGTGTCCTCAAGAAATATAATATGTCTTCGTGTGAGACGAAAAGTAAGTTACGTGTTAAAAAGTGTAATTAATTAATAAAAAGAATCTCACAGCTCTCTATATCAGTGAAGTGTTATTTAAATCGTGTCAAGTATTAATAAAAGGAGTGAAGTAAAATTATAATCTGTGTAAGCCTTCATTCTTGTTGCATCACAACCCAGCTAAGAGAAACATGTCTCTAACAAATACTTACGCAGCCGAAGCAAACATAAATATAATATTTAAAGAAACAGTTTAATTACAAAGTTAATGGTTTTTTAAACTTGGGGCAAAGGCCACCTGAAAGTACATTTGGGGCGAAGGCTACTGGAAATTGTTTACTATAGGTGCGGTTGCAACTACTGCAAGTTTGGCTCCCCAACAGTTGAAATATAATACATCATCTTCAAACTGAATTTCCATACGTAGCAGCAACAAACCTTTCTTACTTTGGAACAGGAGGATTTTCTTGAAAATCTTCCTGTTGCTTCTTTGGAAGGAAAAGAACACACACACACACCCACGCACGCACGCGCATGCACACGCGCACGCACACACACACACACGGACCTTTTTCTAAAAATGCTTTTTTTTGGATTCAGGGGTCCTCAATACATGTATTGGCAGTGAAATCTTTGTATCGAAGTTATACTTTATCCATCTGCTGTACATGGTAGAAAGAGTAAACATATAATTTCAACCATTTCTTAAACACTGAAAATCACAATACTGTAACTAACAGAACAAGCAGGTAAACAAACTTTAGTAATCTAAAGTTCTTTCACGTTACAAAGTACACTAACAATAAATAAGATAGTTAAATTAATTTATTTTATTTCCCATTCTGAGAAACCTAATATTTGGTTGCAGGATTGTTAATTGTACATGTTAATTTAGGTTGTTTCTCCCAAAAGAAACGGCTGAAAAATTGTTAAATGAGCAGATAAATTGTTTACGTATTTTGAGCAGTAGTCTGCACTTTATTTTTAGTGGTAACATTTTTTAATGGGATAAAGAGAAACTAAATCACGAAAATGTTCCAAAAATTCCAGTATTTACTTTAAATTTAGATTTTCCAGGTCAAAAATAAAATTTCAAGCTAATTGGAGATTTTTCAGGTCAGTATATACCATCATTTCAGTACATTGCAAGGCAGGCATGAATCATAGCAGATGTGTGTCATCCTCCATGGTCTAGGGGTGCCAGCTAGCCTCTAGTTCCTGAGGTTGCAGGTTCAAACCCGGCGGATGGCATAATAATTCTTTTTATACCCTTTTTTCGGGCATAAAAATCCTTAGCATGGCTTCCTTCGGAAGGGAAGTAAAGCCAGTGGTCCCGTGTCTTAGATTTATGACACGTAAAAGAACCTCAAGCCTGATAAAGGGGCCTCTGAGCAAAATTTCCATTCTTTCACGCCCAATAAAGAATGGGACACTAAGAACCATTGTAGTTAAAGAGCGTCCATAAATAAAATCCAATTTAATTCATAGTAGATGTAACAATACTTCATATTGATGTTAAAATACATAGCTAATGGGATTTTGCTTCCCTTATATATAGAGCTACACGTACAATAAAGAGTTTGATTTTTAGCAAGATGAAGCTCCTCTGCACTATGCAAGAATTGTGAATCTTTCTAGACAAAAACAATTTCCAGATAAGTGGACAGGATGGGGAGTGATTAATGACCACCAAAATCTCTGGATCTACCCCAACAGATTTCCTCCTCTGTGTTGTTTACAGTTGAGAGTTTGTAGGAAGGCCATCTACTGCTGATGACACAATAAAGTTCATCAGAGCAGGATGCCAAGAACTGATGTAAACAAAAACAGGTGTACTAAAGTAAGCTTGAGTTTCAAATAGACTACAGCAGTGTGTAAATATTGAACATTCAAAAAGTGATCTAATGCAACAACTTAGTTCATAAAGCTATATATGAGGGTTGAATGAAAAGTAATGCCTACACCTTCGTAACTTGGGATTCAATGGGAATGTTTTAATAAATCAAATACAGAAATAATCCCTGTAGTGTGCTCTTTAATTACATATACTTACTTTTCCACATAATCACCAGACAACTGGATACACTTCTGCCAACATGAACAAGTTTTCTGAAACCGTCACGGAAGAAGTTGACATTCTGTTTCTGCAACCGCCTTTCACAGTTCTCTCAACTTCATCAGATGCATAGTGATGTCCCCGCAGATCTTCTTTTATTATCAGAAAAAGATGGAACCAGACAGCCCCAAAACTGGACTGTATGGAAGATGCTGTACAGTGGTGAGCTTCAGTCACTGAAGTTCTGCTGTGGTGGCATGTGAAGTGTGCGGTCTGACATTGTCATGCTGGAGGAAAACATTTCCTTTCTCCTTTCAGACCCTTGTCAGTCGTTTCAAAGTTAGCAGTGTTATGATTCAATGCTCTGAATTGATTGTTGTTCCACATTCAAGGGAATCAACATGGATAACACTATCGGCATCCTAAAACACTATTGCCATGATTTTTCCAGGTGAATTTCTTTTTCTGGGGCGAGTCTTTAAGATGATATTCCATAGATCGATGTTTCATCTCCGGGTCATAGCGGTGTACTCATGTTTCATTTCCTGTCACAAGTGCATGCAGAAGGCATCACCTTCATTCCTGTAATGTGAGAGGAGTTCCTGGCAAATTTCAAGTACATGCACTTTCATTTCAGGCGTCAACATCTGCGGTACCCACCGTGCACAGATCTTCTAACCAAACAAAGCAATAAAGTGACCTACACATTCTTATGAAATTGTGATTATACTTATTTCTCTCTCAGCGATACGACGATCATCCTGAATCAGTCTGTCAAATTTTTCCTGTGAAATTCAGTGGTTGTTGTCAGGATGACCAACTCTTTCTTTGTCAAGCAAGTCAGATGTTCCCACCACAGCATCTTTAAACCTACTGGCCCAACAACACAGTGTTCACATCAACCAATCACCATAAATGGCTTAGATTCTCTGATGAATTTCCTTTCAGGTGACACCTTCTGCCGGCAAGAATTCAATGACACCCCATTCCACTCTTTATGCTGTAACAACATAACCATTCATTGCTAAGACTTCCCACCAACTGCCACTGTAGAGGAGTCTATTGAACAGTCCAGTGCTGCCACACTTTTCATTCAACCCTCATATGTTTGGTCTACTTTGAATGCTTGATGTTTAAATTACTGTATACCTACTTTTGCCCACCCCTACATTTAATACCATCATGTTTGTGCTGCCCTTTCTAAGTTCCTTTGGACAGACTCACGATTTATGTACAACTTCCATCACTGCTGTGATTACTAATTATTTAAATCAAACAGCATATATTAACGTTTACTCATTGTTGTATAAAATTAATTTCCACAAGGTGAGGAGATTATGCAGAACTTCCCATAAATATGTCTGAATGGATGAAACCACTGATAGTACCTATTACCATTTGTCAAAGCATTTATTCCAGTCTTCTTGAGACACCTCCAAAACATGGTTTTTGAAGGCATACACAGCTTCATCTGTCAACGAAAATCGTTGTCCATGCAATTTATTCTTGATGTTCAAGAACAAAAAGAAGTCATTGGGTGCCAAATCAGGACTGTATGGCAGATGACCCATCAATTCAATTTTTTGAGCCTTCAAATACTCTGTTGTTAGACGAGATGTGTGCATGCTCGCATTGTCTTGATGAAGAACGATCCTACGGTTCTTGTTGGTTTTCCTTACTTCACCGAAGACTTCCGGCGAACAAATGGTCGTGTACCATTCGGCATTGACCATTTTATGTTCCTCTAAAGGCACTGTTGCCACATGGCCAGTTTTGCTGAAAAAGCAGGCGACCATTTGCTTCAAAGTGCTTCGAGTGTGAACAACTTTTGTTGGATTTGCTTCATCTTGAAACACCCATACAGTCAACTGCTGTTTACGTTCCGGCTCATACGCATAGATCCATGGTTCGTCATCTGTTACAATCTTATATATGTCTTTTGAGGCACCGCCATTATTTCTTGAGCATTTTTGTACACCAATCGACACGAGCATCTTTTTGAGATTGCGTCAAATTATGTGGGATCCAACGAGAGCAAACCTTTTCCACGGCTAAATAATCATGCAATATTTTAAATATGCTGGTGGAACTAATGCCTAGGGTTGCCTCAATCTCACAATATGTCGCATGACGATCTTAGATTATTAGTTTTTGCACAGCATCAATGTTTTCTGGCACAACAACTGATTTTGGACGACCTTCACGAACTTCATCATTGAGCGAACAGCGGCCACGATTAAATTCGTTATACCAGCGTTTCACGGTGACAAAGGATGGAGCTTCATCGCTAAATGTGGAAATAAGTTGATCGATGCACTCTTGTCTTGATAATCCACGTCGAAAGTCGTAATGAATCATTGCACGAACATTTTCATGAGTTAATTCCATGTTTTTGTTGACACACAATTTTCAAGTTAGTGTAAACAAAACAAATGACCTCTATTGACCAAATGTTTGAAGTAGATTATGGTCAAAAATGTCAAACTTTCCATTGGAAACATCAGATGGCACCTACATTCAGGGTTGCCAAGCCTCAAAATATAAATAGTGCTCCTCGTAGCACCTACTTATAGAAAGTATTGTATTCCATCCAAAAACTTGATGTCATGATTTCACCAGAAATACATGTTTTGAGGCCCCTGAATCCAAAAAAAAACATTTTTAGAAAAAAGGTTCATGTGTGTCTGTGAACAGCATAACCCAAAAAAGAAATGTTGGATAAACACCAAACTTGGTATAAATAGGTTCAGTATCTTTCAAAGATGAAGCAGGAAGATTTTCAAGAAAATCCCCCATTCCAGACTACCCTTTATATGGAACATTTTTCAAAAATTTTAATTTTCTCATAAATGCTCTAACGATTTTGATTATAATATATGTTTAAGATATTTTCATGGCAAATGAAATGTATATCTTGAATTTTTTGGGAATGTCCCCAAAAATCCTCTTCATACTGAATGGCTTTGCATAACTGGTAAACCGTAAGAGATAGACAAAAGTTTACTACACAAAGATGTCATTAAAACACAAAAACCGAGCTGGATGGCTCAGGCGGTAAAGTCTGTGGGCCGCATTCAGGAGGTCCCAGGTTCAAATCCTGTGGGCCTACCAATCTGTCTGAGGTTTTTTCCTGGTTTTCCTAAGTCACCAAGGTAAATACCGGATGGATATTTAATACCACGACCCAAAGTTCCATCTTAACTCTAAAACAATAGTAAAATGAAAAATAAGTGGTAATAGTGAATGCTATGCCATCTATCTACAGACAATGTAAGCAGACTGGACGGCACCCTAATGCCATCTGCACAGCATGAAGCAGAGGTTACAGGGATGAGACCTAGAAGGCTAACTGTCCATCACATATCGTTCTAAGAGATATTCACCAACAGATCCGTTACAATATGACCAAGGAGTTAAAGTGGTGTAAAATAAAATAGAATAAAAAAAAACACACACACAATTTATGTCATATACATTTTTTTTGTCAAGTGAACCATTTCCGGGATATTCCTTGTTATTTGTTTGAATTTTCCAATATTTATACTTTTCTCAAATGGGAATTCGTTATTCTTCTTCTTTTTTTATGTCTTGGACATGCAAAGAAAATGGAATGTTCCACATAGCAACCAGCTGTTAAAATATTTGACTATCGCTTAGAGTCTAGCAATTCCCCTTGCATCTACAAGAAAATTAGCAATAAGATAGAGTCTGCAAATGTTTATCTCGATTAACATGAAGTAGATGGAGAATAAGTGTTTATAAAAATAGTTTGTACAAGAATAAAGTATGTCATGTGAGTACAATACATCATATTTTTGGATAAAGGTCTCTAGTGTGAGCCTATGAGTGTGTCAACAGCATTACTCAAATATGAAATGTTGGATGAATACTACAATAAGGGAGAAAATACTTGTGACACCACATGCTTCTTTCAGTCAGCTGCTGGAAGGCTCGCCATTTATCTGACCAATCATCGCTGACCTGGGTTTTGTCTTCCTGAGATAGCAGGCTCTCCAATAGATGACTCAGTGGAGCATCTGTCATTTGTACCTCACTGTGAACTTGGCATGTAAGTTCAACATCTTCCAAACATGTGACACAAAGGTTTTCAAGAAAATTCCTCCACCCCAAACTACTCTTTACATAGAAAAATTATTGTTGCTCAGTGATGTTGCTCAAAAAAATTTTGATTAAAGTACCATGTTTAAGATATTTGCAGTCCTCTTTGTCTAAATTATGTATAACTAAGAAACGATACGAGATAGACAAAAGTTTACAACAGGAAAAATGTATAGCTCATTAAAATGCATAATTGTGTGATATAACTTTCTTAGCATTAGCAGTTTCTGAAGTATTCCATGTTGTAATTTTATGTTTTTTTCCCCAAATATGAGTGCATCATCTAATGAAAGCTTGCAAGTCTGTTTTTCTTTCTTTCTTTCCATCACAAGTGTTTGCTACCATGAATAAACATTAGAATGCTGCTTTCATAGAAATGCATGAGTTTGCCATTGGTAGTGTAAGTTTGAGGCAGTATTTTTAACACTTAAATGATTTCAATCTAATTATATAATATAAAA
Organism: Deroplatys truncata; assembly: GCA_030765065.1. NCBI lineage: Eukaryota > Metazoa > Arthropoda > Insecta > Mantodea > Mantidae > Deroplatys > Deroplatys truncata. Next base: position 310,161,588 of record CM060975.1, on the reverse strand, counting down.
TATAATAACAGCCCGCCTTAAAGCAATATGTGTATAAATAACATATAAAATCTATGTAACAGTCATTGCATTAATGTTTATATTATTATGTACATGTTTAATAACGTTGAATGTATTATGTAATTTAACAAATAATATAATAATAGGTCAAAAGTTGCTAACAATGAGGTAACAATGAGGTAACCTTGAGGCAATAATGAATTGGAAAGTTTAATAATGCTACTGGTAATTCTTGGAGCAACAATAATGTAATTTTTGAGACAGTTTATAAATAGCCAATCAACAACCAGAAAAAAAGCTTAAGGTAAATAAAAGTATTCTATTGGAGTAGGATTAGCCAATCAGAAACTGAAATAGGGCAAATTGTACAAATTCAGAAGTCAGTTGCTAGTAGACAGTGTTCCTAATCGGATGCGAAACGCGTCCTCGAGAAGTTTAATACGTATTCAGTGTGAGACAAAAATTCATTACAGCAAGGATATTATAAAGTGTTAAAAAGTGCAAGTAATTAATAAGTAATCTCACAGCTCTCTATATATCTCAGTGAAGTGTTATTTAATCGTGTCAAGGATTAATAAAAGGAGTGAAGTAAAAATTATAATCTGTGTAAGGCTACATTCTTCAGCCGCACCACTCCCTGCTAAGAGACACATGTCTCTACAAAATTAGTACTGACGCAGCTGAGGCAAACCTAAATACATATATAATATTTAAAGAAACATTAAAATATAAAGTTAAAGTAAACTTGGGGCGAAGGCTACCGGAAACTTTGTATCCATACATGAAGCAACAATACTCCTAAAATTAACCTCCTTCAAGTTGTGTGAAGCCATCATATAATACATATGGAGACAGAATGAACAGCATGACTCAAAAGAAAAATGAAAAGGTGATAAGTGCAAATTTCATACTTGAGTCAGTTGAAGTATGCCAGACAAGATTTTCAGGAAAACTCTCTCACCCCAGTCTACATTTAAATGAGCTATTTTTCATCATTTTTACTTTCTCTACATACAGTAGATAAGTAGAGGAAGTACTGTATTCCACCCAAAAATTTGATGTGAAAATTTCACTGGAAACATATGTTTTGAAAAAAAACATTTTTAAAAAAAGGTCCATATGTTTGTGTGAACAGCACAACTTAAAAACAAAAAGTCAGATAAATACCAAACTTGGTATTTAAGTTCAATATCTTTCTAAGATGCATCACAAACATTTTCAAGAAAATCCCCCCCCAACTACCCTTTACATGGAAAATTTTTCGAAATTTTTTATTTTCTAAAAAATGGCTGTAATGATTTTGTTTACGATACCATATATTACAGATATTTACACGACAAATAAAATGTATATCTTGAATTTTCTGGGAATAGCCTGTGAAGTCCTCTTCATTCAAAATTTTGTATAATCTTGTATAACTGGTAAAGGTTAAGCAATAAATGATAATTACTACACAAAAAATGTAGATCTCTTTAAATCACACAATTTATTTCATAAAACTATTTTGTGGCATCAGCCATTTACAAGATACGTGTTATTAAAGGTTCAAGTTGTTCAATACTTAGCCATTCTTTTAAAGTCCTGTTGATTTTCAGTTGTTTTTCATGTCATGGAAAGAGTATGATATTTTAGGCCAGAGTATAGAGTCCAATTTTACATTTGACTATCGCTGTTCTCTTTGTATCTGTAAAGCAGATATTTCCTGAAAGTTTTATTTCCATTACAATGAAGTAGATAGGAAAATAAACTTTTGTAAGAATAATTTGTATACCCACTAATAAACGAGATGGCACAGAAAGTCACATGAATGTAACACATTAGATTTTTTAAATTCTAAAAAATGGCTCTAAGAATTTTTGTTTAAACAACATGTATTTTTGCATGATGCTGTTTTGGGTCAGTGGACAACAAAATGCATATTTCCAGTGACTTTCAATATTAAATTTGTGGGTCGAATGCAATACTTCCTTTTCCTACCATAGTTAAGCGGAAAAGAAGGTAAAAAATCATTTCTTGTTTGTTTATGTTCTAGAATTAATAGTTTTAGATCATCATAGGGTTGACATGCCAGTAGTGGATCACAGGGCCATATTTAGAGGGGGGTTTCTAGGGTTCAACCCCCCCCCCGAAACTTCTGACAGTTTTATTTATTTAAATTCATAGCAAACCAATATGAGAAAATGTTGTTAGAAACAGTAGGTCTCTTGAATATCGTCACCTTACATAGATAAGGTAACCATATATTCCGGTTTTCAAAGCAGTCTCCATGTTTTGTGCTGTAAGGTGGAATATCCTCATTCTGGTGAGTTTTTCTTGTCTATATAATGTTTCCAAGCAATTTTCTTATCCATGTAACGTCTATATACTACAGAGTAGGTACATGGTAACAGTGTGGGGTACTGTTAAGTTTAGATCTACTTGTGAAAAACCCTCCCCGAAATTTTTTCCTGGGTACGGGCATGGTGGACCAGACACCAGTACTTAAAACCAGTATCTAAACTACCCTGTGAGCATATGATGTTTACTCTTCTTGCAGTAGGTTTATGAGCTTACCACCTAAGATTATGGAACATATACAGGAACAGGAAATGACATAAATTGTTTAAAAGTGTTCTTGTGTAGCAGCCTGTGTTGAGAGCTGCTGTATATAGCACATGGTACTCAGTCAGCTTTTGGATGTGAAGTTGTTTTTAGGTTACGTAATATTATTACGTATATTTGAAAAAGTGTGCTGTTATGTAATTATTTAGCTCCACATTTGGGATGCCATTTTGAGATTGTATTTATTTAGCTTCGTTGTAATTTTGTTGCCAACTTTGAAGAAGTTATTTAGCTGGATGCTGGATGTGAGAAGCCCCACATATGTGCGCCATTTTGAGATAGTATTTAGCTGGTAGTTGTTTGGAGGAGTTTGCCCCACAGTTGTAGCGTCACTTTGAAGAATGTAGTTTTCTCACTCTGAAGTTTGTAACAGTATTTGCCCATGTAATGAAGATACACTTTGAAGTTGGTTGATGCTTGGGACGCCAAACTTTGTAGTAGTGAAGATGATGCTTGCTTTACGTAATATTATTTAAATCTGCCTCGGTTGCTTCAGTCGAACTATAGAAACCTAAGGTCTTTTACAGGTCGTGATATGACAAAAATTAAAGACGTCACAGAATTTACTTTTAAATTTCACTTCTTTTTATTTCTTTATACTTGCACATTTATAAAACACAACACTTTATAAAAGAAAACTGCGAGAAAAACTTTATACATTCTTAATGTATTTACTAGCGGAGAACACAATTTTTTTCCATCTGCACGCTATCACATCATGTCCGCGACTGACTAATCTTAACAGTAAAAACCTTAAAGCTTCGGTAATGCCAGTCTCTTATTGGCTAATTCCAGTCCAATAGAATTTAAGCATTCAAACTAAAACTTTTCTTTACTGTTGATTGGCTAATTCCAAACTGTAAGCGAAACTTACGTCACTACTGATCTTTTCATGACCAGTACTTTTCAAAATTCTACACACATTTTTGTTACAAAAATTACATTATTACCTCATTATTAACAACTTAAAACATATTATTCTCACAGTTTTTGCACTATTAGAGTATATAAACATTTACATAACATTAATAAATACATTTACAATAAAAATAAGTATTTGCAATGACTTACATACAATTCAAATAATAATTATATACATATTGTTTTCAAGGTGGGCTGTTATTGAATTTAATTATAAGAAAAATACAATAAATATTATTTAGACATTAAAGTACTGCCTCAGATGTCAGCCCTCATCTATGTGAGTAGTGTTTGATTTCAGTTGTAAATATAAGTTAATGTTCTGTGATAGTATTTTAAATAACATCACCACAATTTTAGTGTATATTCTAAATATTATAGTGCAGGTGTACTGATTCAGAATATATTAATATGTATAATAACTTGGCCAGTAGTAGTCAAACACTGGTTTAATCAAAATACCAATAGATGCTCATGTACATAGTAAAATAAGTTTATTACAAGCTTACTGTAATCTGAATATTTTCAAACCATGGGTCTAAAGAAGGTTCTGAAGTACACAGAGGACTCCATGATGAAAGCCATATTGGCTGTTTGAGAGGGGCAGAATGTAACAAAGGTATCAAGACAACATTGTGTGCTGTATTCAAAACTCAATAATAAAGTAAAGGAGAAGGTACCTGAAAAAAGAAAAAAGGGTCATCTTCAATTCTTACTGACGAAAAAGAGAAGTTGCTATGTGTGAGATGTCATTGCAAAAGATAACAGAATTAACCCATTTACATACAGAAAACCAGGAAATGGTTTATATTGTTCATGAAAAGCCATCCTGAGGCAATCAATAAAGCTCGAGCATGTGTATCAGAAATAGCAATCAGCATGGTTTGATGAACTGAAATGTTTTGTACAGACTGAAGGTCATGAGGATATATTTGATGACCCAACATGCATCTTTAATTCAGATGAAACTGGTTTCTTGACATCTCCACATACATACCTTGTTTTAGGCCCAAAGGGTTACAATAACTTTTATGAAATTAAATCTGGAAATGATAAGGAGATGATTACTGCGTTAGTTACATTCCAGGCATGTGGTGTTATTCTTCCCCTGATGATAACATTATATCCATAAGAAAGGGTCCCACGACATGTTGTGCAGAACATAAATCCTGAGTGGTGTATGGGAAGAACTAAAAGTTGATGGATAACAGGTGAAGAATTTTATGGTTACATGGTTAATATTTTCATTCCTTGGCTCAGTACACATGAAGTTAAGCTATCAGTTTTGTTTCTAATAGATGGTCATTGATTCCACCTTACATTAAGCGATAGACGAAAATGTACTACACAAAAATGTAGATCTCTTTAAAACACACAATTTATTTCAAATAACTTTTGTTTGTGGCACAAGCCATTTCCAAGATGTGTTATTAAAGGCTCAAGTTGTTCAATACTTAGCCATTCTTTTAAAGTCCTGTTGCTTTTCAGTCGTTTCTCGCAATGTCATGTAAAGAGTACGGAATTTTAAGGCCAGTGTATAGCGTCCAGTTCTACACTGGACTATCGCTATTCCCTTTGTATCTATAATGCAGCTATTTCCTGAAAGGTTTATTTACATCACAATTGAGTAGATAGGAAAATAAACTTTTGTAAGAATAATTTGTATACCTACTAATAAACGAGATGGCAGTTAAAGTCACGTGGATGTAACACATTAGATTTTTTAAATTCTAAAAAATCTGTAACGGTAACCAGATTGTAATGTAAGTAAATTGTGCTAATAACGACATTTTTCTGCATGCCCTCCTGCCTAACACAACTCATTTGTCTCTGTCTTTCAAGGCCTGAAAGCAGGTTGGTCAAATCTTGTAGCAGAATGGAAGAAAAAATAAAATAACAGATATGTAACAAAGGCATGTTTGCATCTTTGCTCAAGAAAGCACTGGAAGAGAGAGCCACTGTAGATACTATTAAAAATGCATTTTGTAAATGTGGCCTATATCCATATAGTCCTGAGGATAGATTATGAATGCTGTAAGTGTTATAAATCTTGTGATTCACGTGCAACTTGTAAACCTGCTAATTTTTCTGTTTATTATCTCCTGTACACAGAATCAGCAATGAAACAGGAAGGGCTGAAGAATTTAAAGAAGCAGCAAATGGAGGAGTATGGAATCAAAAATCAGCAAAGGAACTGTTCAATCTGTGGCTCGGACCAGGGTTATGCAGATCATTCAAAATCTTGAAAAACCGATACAGCCTGTGAAAAATGATGATCCACATATCAGTCTTGCAAACCACAATGAACCCAATCATGGCACTGAAGATGAGAAGAGTAGCTTGGTCAACATTCACGAAACTGACATGAATGAACGTGCAATAACCAGTAATGTTGACAATTATATCTATACCAGGTGGCTCCAAACAGAGAATCAGTCCCAATTTTGCAAACAGCGTAATCTGGCCAACACAATCTCCAAAGATGTCCACAGCAGCAAGAAAAAATTAAGACTACCCCATGCAGCTACGTCTTCCAACTGCTTAAAATACTGGAAAGAAAAGGAAGAAGAAAAAGAACAGAGATAAGAGGAGTGCTAAATGAACAGGGGAAGAGGAAGGTTGTGTTAGCAAGGAGCTCTCTCGCAGAAGAAGAAAAGTGAAACAAGGGACAATGGGAGTTGAAATTACAGCATACAGAATGAGAATTGAACTGTTCATGGCAAAAAAGCTTACCAAATGTAAAACTAATCAAAACATGATGAATTGGCTGACAACAGGAAGTGTGATACTTATGCTCCTAGTGATTGGAGGGATCGAACTAAACCCAGGTCCAAAGGATATGCAAGAAATGATGGAGGATCTCGTAGAAAAAATCAACAATATGAATGGCTTGAATTCTGATGACGATAATTTATTACAACAATGTCTAAAATACCAAGAAACTAGCTTAAAAAATACGGGCTGGGTAAATGAACTAAGAAATAACCTTGAGAATAATGGTATGGGAGATGTTTGGAGAAAAAGAGATGCAAACCACAAAGGTTTTTGGAAGAGTATTAGAAGAAGATTTGAGGACATCGAGATACAACAATTATTTAGTCAGATAACTGAGAAGAGATCTTTGATCTTTTATGTTAACATAAAAAAACACTGGGAAAGAGAGAAATATGTAGACAACACAAATAAAGAAGAAAGAGGAGGTATAACATAGTTAAGGGCAGGAATATGGAGGCTAAAAGGGAAGCGAAATGGCTATGCACAAGGTGAATGTCCATTATGCAGGGAAAGGGAAGATATACAACATATTATATTTGAATGCAAAGAAACAGAGATTTGGAGAAAAGAAAGTTTATGGAATGGAATGAATAGGAATAAAGATATACATACAATTCTAGATAAAAACTGTAAAAATATGGGTAAATACTTAACGAAAGTAAAAAATAAATGGATATGGGCGATTAAGAGAGGAAAAATAATGTAAATAAAAATAAATATAAGAACTACTAAATGTATCAACATGTAACTGTAATTTACAATGACTGCTTATCTTAGCGGCCAGGGCCAAATAGAGAAGGCAGTCTAAATATGTAATAACTTAGTGCTCAAATAAATTATTCATTCATTCGAGATAACAAATCAAGCTAGAAAATGAAAAAGGAAAACCAGCCAAGGTAAAACCACAACTAAATCACAGTCCACAAAAAGAAAACCTGAAGAGAGTGAAACATCAAAGGAAAAACACATTGCTCAGTTTCAAGATTCCTCAGATGATGATGTACATGTAGGCCAGACCAATTAAAAAGTAGTGATGAGTCAAGTGATGTGCTAAACCTGCCAAGCAACAACAATTGTTTCAGGTGCTTTTGTATTGGCTGAGTTATGTCAGGGAAAAGAAACATTGTAGGAGATATGTTTGTGCAGTTAAAAAATCTGATGTGTTACACTCACATGACTTTCTCTACTCTTGTACAAACTATTTTTACAAACTCTTATGCTCCATCTATTTCATATTAATCGAGATAAACATTTGCAGAAACGATCTTTTGACATGCAAAGAGAATTACATTTTACACATAGCAACCAGTTCTAAAAATACTTGACTATCGCTTAAGGCGTACTATGTTCCCCTTGTTTTGTATTTACAAGGACAATATAGAAATACAGTAGCCTTTAAGCACAGACATATCTTTTAATAGCTGGTTGCTAGGTGCAGCACCATTCCCTTTGCCACAGATTAATACTCTTTGCATATCCAAGACAAAAAAATGAATAACGAATTCCCATTTGAGAAAATAACTATTGAAAAATTTAAGAGAACAACAAGCAATATCTCGAAAATAGTTCTCTCAACAACAAAAATGTATATGATATAAATTGTGTATTTTAATGCGATCTACATTTTTTGTGTAGTAAAATTCTGTCTATCTCTTATGGTTTACCAGTTATGCAAAAGTCATTCACAATGAAGAATACTTTTGGAGACATTCCCAGAAAATTCAAGATATACATTTTATTTGTCATGAAAATATCTTAAACATATGATATTTTAATCAAAATCGTTAAGAGCCAGTTTTGAGAAAATTAAAATTTTCGAAAAATGTTCCATCTAAGGGGTAATCTGGGGTGGGGGGATTTTCTTGAAAACCTTCGTGAGCCTAAATACCAAGTTTGGTGTTTATCCGACTGTTCGTTTCTGAGTTATGCTGTTCACAGACAAACACACGGACATGTTTCCAAAAATGCTTTTTTTGGATTCAGGGGGTCTCAAAACATATATTTCCGGTGAAATCTTGGTATCGAATTTTTGGGTGGAATACAATACTTCCCCTACTTACTATACGTAGTAGAGAAAGTAAAAAAATGCAAAAACAGTATGAGGTCAAAGTCTTGTGAATGCAAGGAAGTCAGTCAGTCCAAATAGATTCAAATTATAGAAAGATGACAATTTTTTGTCACATTTGAGTGATATAATGTCAGTTCTACCACAACCTAGTATTCGGAATACCCAGGACAGAATGTGATACCACTTTTCACATGAAACTGATGTTAAAGAAAAGTAGTCTAATCTAATACCATGTCAAGTACAAATAAGCCTAGTTTGTTTTCAAATCTGGTTACTGTTGATGCAGTAATTTGTAACACAAATTACTTAAATGTAAATAATGATTGTAATATGAATATGCATTTTTATGTGACATTGATTTCAGATGTTTATTAATTGTAATTATTCTTGGGAAATAAGTTTATAGGGCCTTACTGAAACTGTCAATAATAACGCAATAATGCAGCGAGGGGGGTGAGCTATTTATCATTATTGGGAACGAGGAAGTTACGTAATGTTCGCGCGTTTTTTTCGTTGAGAACCTTCTGGAATGTTTCCCTAAAAGCAATATGTATTCGTGGTTTTCATTGGATATTAAAATAGACGCTAATGTTGGCGCGTTTTATTAGCCAATAGCAGTTCATTTATAATCTTTAGGCGTATCTTGATGCAGGCGTATAAATAGGGTAGGTTCGAGGTAGCTTGCCCCGCAGTTCATCAAAAATCTGTGTACACTACACGTCGTCTTTAGGCAGTTCATCAAAATTCTTTGTGCAATACACGTCGTCTTAAGTTCGTCAAAATATTTATATGAGATACGTCGGCTATAGATTCACAAGTTATGAAAATCTAAAGTATTATAAAGTTAATTATACACAAAGTTGAAGTACGTGAATTAAAAGTGATCAGTAAGAAGTATTATAACAGTTTCAGTTTGGCGAGTATCTAAATCAATATGTAAAAGTGATAGTGAACGTGTTCAACAATAAAAATTATAAAACAAATTTCTTCATTAAGTGTAATTTTTGGATAAAAGATTCCTTTCTGCTTCACAACCTGTATAGAGATACATGTTCGACCCAAACAGCTAGCCGGAGGACATTTGAAATGAAACCAAACGAACACTAACAGTGACGCAAATTGCTAACGCCAGATGGAGCTACAAACCAAACAATGAATGACGTCACAAGATGGCTTCAACTCACAAGAAGTAAAAACAATATAAGATCTCCAAGTTCTAATAATTTACGTAAAACAACATTACGTAATCACAATTGCTCTCACACTGTTACTGTATTGTAAACAATGTGATTAATCATAAATAGTACCTAATTGTTATGTATGTCCTAAATATGCATTTTGGTCAGGCAATAAATCAATATCTGCTCAACAACTGGGACATCTGGTTAACTATTGCTGAGTTATCACTTTCTAGTGCAATTTATTTATTTTCATAACAGGCTTTATGTATTCATTATTTTTTATACTAAAATTCAATTGGTAACTTTTGAAAGAATCAATTAAGCCTAGCTGTGATTTCCAGATGTCAAAATTACAGAACTGAAAAATCATTTACTGTTAGAAAAATTTCACTAAATAGTCCACTACTGGTGTGTCAACCCTATAAAATACAAACTTTTAATCTGATCTTTTTAGCTACATTCACATCATTAAAATTTTGATTTAAAAAAATAAGTGAAATAATGCGAACAACATTCAGAACATAATTTTTATTCCAAGCTTCTAATGAACTATTACATCCATTTCCTTGCATATCATTTTGCCAATTACATTTACATGAATGTCTACAGCTTCTTTTCTACAGAGTGGCTTGTCAAAAGCTTTATATTTTATTCTATAACATCTTGTTTTCCAACCTTCAGGAGATTCAAACTCGCTCAATAAGTGTACACCAATGATAATATCTCCTGCTAGTTGCCACAGGATATTATAGAATTTGTTTTCAGTGAAAGCAGGTGTTACAGTGAAACAAATGTCAAAAACATGGCAAACAGAGTCAAAACATGGACCTTTTAATTTCATGCAATTAACGTAAACCTTGTCTGCCCACAGTTCTCTCCAATTACTCACATCAAACAATACTTCTGCAAGTTTATCCACATATAACAAAATCACAGTCTGCCCCCTTATATTGTACTGTAATGCTACAGTACTTATTTCCTCATCTGCTTTATGATTCATTGTCATCTGATAGCGTAACTCCAAATTGGAGTTCCCATTAGAAACAGCATGCATTGAACATTTAATACATGCATTCCTATCATAGATTTGCAACATGTGGTTTAAATAAGACTTCATCACTGGTGTCACCTGCAGTCCCAGCACTAAAACCTGGCACAATGCAGGAGAAATGTTAAAATCAGCTCCTAGATCAGTAAAGGCAATTCCAGGAAACAAAATCACTTCCTCTTCATTTTGCAATTTACATACTTCTTCTATTACATCTAACAAAGACTTCCGCAATATTCCATCCTTGTTTAGTAGTGGAATGTCATCATCTGACAACGTCCTAACAGCTCTTTGTGAGGTAAAGCTATAACTAAGATGGTCATATAATACTTTCACGGGGTTATCTTTTTTTGAAAAAAGATTGTTCTTGTACCTCACTTTACGCAAATAACAACAATTTAAAGTACCAAATTTTGTTTCTAGTGTACACTGCTTAAGTTGGCAGGAAAGGGCATTTACATCCTTTATTTTAAAAATTGGATCTTTCTTGCTAAATATGTGAACTAATGCTCCATTAACATTAAAAGCAATATCTCGTCCCCTATAACCTACACTTGTATATGACGGAAAACTTTCTCTACAAAACGGCTCTACTGCAATAAGAATTAAATTTGCACGTGCTGCCATTTCAACAACCTGCCAGGTGTCATCCCATCGACGTGGCTGTTCCTCTGCCTTTGTACCACCTTGTCCTTTGCACAGTGATACCCATACTTCCCCGTCTAATGTCAACAAGTTAACACAACTGGAGAAAAACTGTTCGAGAAGCAACCTATTTAAATGTATTTTCATTTTACCACCCACATGTGGAAAATTAAAGATTATCTTCGAAAATCTCTCTTTGGCCAAAACAGGATGATCAACCAATTCTGTTGCATTAACATCAAGTATTACTCGCACACCTGAAAAACAATTTTGTCAAACATAAAGCTAATCTAATGGTACCACACAAAAAAAAAAAAAAAAAATCACATTGCATTAGTTGTGAAACTGCATGCCAAAAGTTACCTTTACTTTCCAAATGTGCTATGTTTTCTTTTCCTGAATTAAGATTTATTTGTGAATCAGGAGATGATGCAGTAATACTGATGGGCAAGTTGAGATTTGCTAAGCCTACAGCAAAAGAAAAATTTCCTTCTCCAATGAGCAGAACCCTATCTTCTGGTGAGAACAAGTTTGGGTGCATCCTGTTAATTCAGCTGCAACAGAGAAATATGCACATTTGTTAAAATATTTCTTTTTCCGTCAGAGTTACTTGCTTAGGTAATGCTGTGGGAAAGTGGCCTGTCTTCTGCTAGCAGCGATATGGGCATGGCCTAAGTGGCTCGTGTGTTGCCAACCTAGGAAAATCAATGCAAATAACAATACTGTAACATTTAATTAGCAGTACACGAGTGCATGAAGGGAATATTACATCGTGGCATGAAAATAGCCTTAAACCAACATTAAATTACTGGTACATGCATGCATGAAGAACATATAAAATTCTTGCATGAAATTAGCCTTGCACTGGTGCATGAAGGAACCTAATTTTTCCATGGAATTGGTAGTTTAGTTAAAAGCATGTAATTTTTTTTTCTGTGCATTTTTGGAGTTCTGTGCTTTTCATGAGTGTATTGTACAACATTGGGTGTTTATTTAATTTTTTAGTTATACCCTTTTAATAATAACCAGAAACCGAAAGTTTAGGCATTATAAACAGCTAAAATAGGCAGGAAAAAATCTGATGTGTTACACTCACATGACTTTCTCTACTCTTGTACAAACTATTTTTACAAACTCTTATTCTCCATCTATTTCATATTAATCGAGATAAACATTTGCAGAAACGATCTTTTGACATGCAAAGAGAATTACATTTTACACATAGCGACCAGTTCTAAAAATATTTGACTATCGCTTAAGGCGTACTATGTTCCCCTTGTTTTGTATTTGCAAGGGCAATATAGAAATACAGTAGCCTTTAAGCATAGACATAACTCTTAATAGCTGGTTGCTAGGTGCAGCACCATTCCCTTTGCCACAGATTAATACTCTTTGCATATCCAAGACAAAAAAATGAATAACGAATTCCCATTTGAGAAAATAAGTATTGAAAAATTTAAGAGAACAACAAGCAATATCTCGAAAATAGTTCTCTCAACAAAAAAAATGTATATGATATAAATTGTGTATTTTAATGCGATCTACATTTTTTTGTGTAGTAAAATTCTGTCTATCTCTTATGGTTTACCAGTTATGCAAAAGTCATTCAGAATGAAGAATACTTTTGGGGACATTCCCAGAAAATTCAAGATATACATTTTATTTGTCATGAAAATATCTTAAACATATGATATTTTAATAAAAATCGTTAGAGCCATTTTTGAAAAAATTAAAATTTTTGAAAAACGTTCCATGTAAAGGGTAATCTGGGATGGGGGGGATTTTCTTGAAAACCTTCGTGTCGCATCTCTGGAAGATACTGAACCTAAATACCAAGTTTGGTGTTTATCCGATTGTTCGTTTCTGAGTTATGCTGTTCATAGACACACACACACACGGACATGCTTCCAAAAATATTTTTTTTTTTTTGATTCAGGGGGTCTCAAAACATATATTTCCAGTGAAATCTCGGTATCGAATTTTTGGGTGGAATACAATACTTCCCGTACTTACTATATGTAGTAGAGAAAGTAAAAAGGCATTATAAATACTAAAACAGGCAATAAAAGGCAATTAGAAAAACCCATTTATTTAATGGATTACACTATTCAATAACTCAATCATCATATTTTAAAGAACTTCAAAAGTTTTAAACAAAATGCTAGTGTTGCAATTGACACAAAAATGAAATGTCATCGTAACATTCAGTTAAGTAACATTTTTGCAAACTTGACTCGCTAAGTACAGTTTGGTTAGTATACTTCTCCAAAAACTGTGATAATGTAGGATTCTGTAATTTCCACAAAGGGATTCCGGCGCTGAGGAAAGCTTTACATAAGTCGAATGCAAACTGGGATTTTCAACTCGATGTTGCGATTACCGTTGGAAGCAAAGAAATCTTCTTTCTAGTAGCCTTGGAAAGTACATATTTGTGTTTGATTGTGTCGATATGCTGTGATATAAAATACTTCTTTTCATAGTTCACTGACTGCCCGCATATTATGCATGTGAGTACTTTACCGTTGGTACAAAATACGTCAGATCCAAAAGTATTAACATAACTTTGTAATTTACTGTGTAAAGAAACACTGAATTTCGGCATCTTGCTGTTAGCTACAACGTCGCAATCAAAACTGAAAGAAAAACAAAGTTAGATCTGCACACATTATTGCCTTTTAAAATAAATACACAAGCGGTAATTCAAACACTCTCTGTTATCTATACATTTATTTGCATGGCAGCACTCATTGTGCAAAGAAAATAATGAACTGAATGAAGGATGCCTATGTTGTCTGCAACTAAAGACAATAATATACATTCGGTAAACTAACTTTCATTGTCACGGACTAACGCTTATTGAAATAAATTGTACCTGAAGGAAATGTTTAATAAGTAATAAATAATAGATAAATCATGAAATAAGGGCAACAAAAAGCATTTATTTTGTAAAATAGGCATTTATATTTAAAAATGCAGAAAAAGGGCAGCATAAAACTGTGGCATTTCAAACGCAAAGGTATAATTCGTACAGATTCATTTTCAAATTGAAGATAGATTTGACACATTTAAAAAGGTGTTCTGCATAAGTTCCGGTCTCTGATAATAACCATATATTTCCTCTTTAAAAAAATCATCTTTTTATTTAAGGGAAACTAAATATGTGTATATATGGTAGGATTTTAATATTGAACTTTTAATTATTTGATATGGTTAAAAGCTTTAAGAAATTATATACGAAGGCCATTAAGGCAAAACAGGAAGAGATTTGGTATGATGGAATATTTTCATTGTTTGTTATATTGTATCGAAGGCTAGTTATTGCACAAAGTGCACAAAAACTGCATTCTGACTCATACCCAATGAAAATGCTTTAATTTCAGAGTAAACACATTATCACACATATAAAACCAACAACACACCTGCTCTTTATATATATACAAACTATAACCACTTGCTCTACGTCTGCATAGATTGGCAACATGTCATGCTTGCAGCTGTTTTCCGTTTGCACGGTTGATAACAGCTACCTACGCCACGCCTACGCCACTGCTAGCAGAAGACAAGCCGCTTTCCTACAGCATTACCACTTGCTTATGCATTATATATCACTAATATGAGGTTTTACTTCTAGTGCATTCAGTAACAGAATAAAGTATTCGTTTCCTTAACAAACATGAAGATAACTCGACAGCGAAATAAAGAACATAAGAAATCAGTTAATTAAATTAATGTCATTCTTTCTTTTCATTTTTTCTGCACTGTATTGCTGTTTCTCTGACTGGAATGTACAGCGTAATCTTGATTATAACCAAATAAAATTATACACGCTAAAACGTTTATAAAATAGCTACAAGCAATAATAAGCGCCTGCATGGTTATATAAAATATAAGTGAGCACAATATTGCTTGTTGTTTGGAACGGTAAAGTAGCACATATTATTTTCAGTACATGAATTCTAAACTGCCGTTGGAATTAATTTGTGTGTAATCGAAAATAGTATGCTAGAACAATGAATTAAATGCGAAATGCTTCATATTAAAGCAGTTCAAACCCCACAAAATTCCAGAACATAACCTAAATTCACAGATTTTTAAGCAGATGAAGAATTGGCCTTATTTGATGCAGTGCAAGATGAAAAGTCAGATACAGTGACTCATTCGAATGCTGTCACAGTTAAACACCTCTAATTAATTAGGAATTCTTACCGAAACAAACATTACTTTGTTGACAACATCACATGCTCTCAAATTCAAAGCTTGTTCCAACAACCAAACCGTCAGTGACTGGCCTCTCTGATTCAGAGAGTGTAATAAATGACGCACTTTCTCTATACTGTGAACCAGTCCAAGGTTATCGTGAGGTCGCCACCGGGTAATCGGAGATAAACAACGATAAATAGCGCTCGCCAGCGTAAACACCGGAAGCGCTATCGCTAGATCATCAGAATCTTCTGGAAGTTTCTCCTTCTCGAGCGTCCGAGAACCCTGTGGAAATTTCAATTGGCTATATAAACGAGCGTTCTCGCGAGAGCAGTTAGTTCAGTCAATCATGGAGGGAGCGAGTTAACGAGTGCGTTCCCGGTGCGATGAAAAGTGCCGTCCTCCGAGCGAGTTTGTGACGACTGCTGTGTCGGGCAGCTAGCGCTACTGCGATGTGGGAGATTGTAGAAGTTTTGAACTCGACTCTCCAGCGAGTGAACCGTCCGAAGAAGAGGCTACATCACGAAGGAAGTGAAGTGACGAGGAATTGAACTAGTTCACCGGAGAGAAGTGACAATGAAAGTTGAACTAAATATAAACACTAAAGTGACATTGAGAACTTAGAGTGTCAGTTGAAAAACTGGACAGTCACAATACTCTCTCATTCATAAGCTTGTTCCACAGTAAATAGTCTATAATTAACCTCAGTTTGTCTGGGCCAGAGTGAATGTAACTATTGACTTTCCCTATACTCTGGTCTCATGCGCACAAAAATAAATTAAATATATGTGCAGTTCCCTCACTAAGTAATCTATAAGAGGTTCGTTAACGCCTAACTGTGGGCGTGATTACCTCTTCCTTTGTTTCTCCTATATTGCAATAAAATTCAAAGGGAGGGGATAATCATTGTTTTAAGAAATATTTAAAACGTTTAGAATCCATGTTTGATCGAAAGTCATACATAGTTCTTTTTTTTAAGTGGGGGTTTTGTACTTGCATGTTGCTTCATGCGGTAGTAACAATAAACGAACACTACCTATGAAAATTTATTCCCTCTAAACGAAGTCCATTCTTATTCTGAAGTTCAGAATCTCATACTTGCACGAGTTACTATAAGCTGTCGCACCAAAGAACCTTGCGGATACACTGAATATTTTCCTAAATCTAAAAACAGCTCTTTTGCCGTTGTTGTGCTACATTAAAGGTACTCTGTTAGTGGAGCAATCTTCAGTAAATAGAGGACATTCTACCTAGAAATATAAAGTTATGCATAATTTGGTTACCATAAATCTGTTATGTTCTACAATGCTATAAAATATCCGGACTCGGAACAAACATCTGCCATTTAGATTTAAGAAAGTAAAGAATCCATTTATCACAGCATTTATAGTCATTAAAGGGGTGGAGAAGGCGGTGAGAAAGGCCTCGTTTCCTGTCGTTTACGTTTTCTATTGCAACCCCTCAACTCACTTTCGTCCTCTCACCGTCACAAAAATAGAAACAAGGATCTGACTACCGCTACAGCTCCAAGATCTAAGATAGAGTTAAATATTGCTCCAGTTAGTGACTGTGTAAGTCGTCCGGAAAGAAGAGGTTTCTCATAACTGACATAGTCTGAGCCGTTCTAAAAAAATAGCAAAACATGTCACAGATGCAAACAATCCTCTAAGAGTTGGAAAAAAAAATAATTGTGTGTTATAGTGGTTGAATCTGTAGCTCATGTAGACGAAGCGCCCCTACGCCTAGTGAATCAATCCTGGATTTTCTAGGCATGAGCTCTTGAAGTGGTTTGCCGTTTTCTTCCGATATCTAGTGTAAATCGGTTCGTTCTCTGTTTCTAGTCTTATCACTAATAACACTGCGCCATCCTCCTTGCCATTCACTACTTCTTTCAATTCCGGTCGTTTGAGTCCGGTGTGTGTTTCCTTTATCGAACTAGTGTGTTCTTGATCTCCCTCGCTTTCTTGGTCCCTCTACTAGTCCTAACATGATGTCTTTTTCCAGAGCGCCTCATATATCCAAAATACTTCAGCTTCCTCTTCCTCGCCGTGGCCTCCAATGAATGCGCTGGCTTTATTTCTTCCAGCATTGATCTACGAGTACTAGATATTTGGTCCAAAGAGCTCTGAGCAGCTCCTCCACGTCCACAAATCCATAATTCAAAAGCATCGCTTCTTCTGTCTCTCTTACTTGTGATCTCTTTACTTTGGAGAACCAGAGAATTAATCTGTAGCGAACAGAAGTTGAGTTTGATGACACCATGACGCGTAAGGGAGAATTCCTGTATGATTACGTCACCTCATAGTATTCTTGAATGAGAAACAATCACCGTCAAATTAAAACTTTCTCAACAAATTAACTTACGAAAAAATTAATTATAGCAGCAGCAGGGACAGCTTTCGGAGTTCAGCGGCCCCGTGCCATAATTATAATTGTAAGCGCCGCCCCCTCCCACGTTTTCACACACAACTATCTTTTATTCGTAATGTCAGTCCTCCACAGCTACTCATTCTCACACAAAGTATGCATATTTGCAGGAGTGATCAATAAATAAAATTCAAGTAGCGATATAATGTATGTATATGTGATGAACGAACGAAATTGTTGTAATGTTCAATATATCGGATTTACTCCTTCATCAGGAGATTAAAAGACTTAAAACACCAAATGAAAACACACTTGACGGTAGACTTCAGTGGTTAATAATCTACAAAATATTTGGGCATGTGTTACCGAGCGGGATGGCTCAGGCGGCAACATCTGTGGCCCGCATTCGGGAGGTCCCGGCGACCACCCACTCTGACCCAGGCGTCAGGCGAATGCTGGAGTGGTTTCTTTCAGCCCCCGAATCTCCTGTCCCTCCATTTCGTTCCATTAATCGTTTTATTGATCTTTCACCTCGCTTGGTCTGTTTCAGAGCTGGGAGTATCGGTGATGGAGTTTCGGTGCATCGTGGCAGGGGAAAAGGATGCTCTCGGTGAACTTTCTCCGTCCCTCGGCCTTCGGCTGGTTGCCGGGGAATAAGGACCTCAGTGGGGGTGTTGGGTCCCATATGGGGTGGGGAGCCCGGTCTGCCTGTCCGTCCGGAGCGTTTATATCTGGAAACTATAGGGACCCTGTCATTAGTGTGCTGTTTTTCCTGGTTCCAGCCGTCCGGCGCCTTCCTTTACATACACCTTCCTCTCGGGATCGCTATCCGGATTCACTGGATAGGTTTCGAATCCCCTCCACTTCGCAATTCAATCCAAATGGGATTGTGTTCATTTGTAACAGAAATTAATAAGTTTCCCTTATTTCATTCTAATGTTAAATGTCATATTATACGAGTGTGTCACTCTACCATTTGTAAGGTTGTCGCAGTCTATGGATCCCCAAGCGGCGGCCTTTGTACAATAGCCAAACACTTGTCCCCTACCTCCCCTAACCGCAAGTACTCATAAACATTAGTGACAACCATATACACATGTGCGTTGTTGCCAAAGTTTAAAATAGTATTTGAAAGCAAAACTTTGCCGCTGATTTCCACATGTACAAAATACAATCATGCAGTTTGTCTTGCTTACTTTACACATAAATGCAGTAAATAACTATGCATCGCATAATAATTACATTTCTGTTAGGAATGCTTTAGTACATGACTCAGGAAGAGCTGAACTTACATTACACTACAAGAATGGAAATGCATGTTAACATATCCGAGAGACACTTAGAAACGCGTCCCAAATAAACTGTAGGTTGTTGGACTATCATTAAACAATTAAAATGCATTAATACGAATTTATTTTGAAAGGAACGTTTACTCCCAAACAAAATTATCATTTTTATTGTTATTTACCCTAATAGCTAATTTTTATATGTACGGGCTGTATATTTGCAGTTCGGTTTATTGTAATTATTACTGTGCTATGGTAAAAGTATTCTTTATTTTGTCTGTCTCACAACCACAGAATGTAGAAAAACCAAGTTTCAGAAGATGTAAACAAAAACACTATGTATGTAAAAGTTAAAAAAGAAGCAACAGGTGAAAAAAGCAAAACGAACGCAAGTTTTTTGTGTCACTCTGGGGAGATAGGTGCTTTTTTCGTACTTTTGAAATTAATAGTAAATTTGCTTCACAGCGATGTTTTATTAATATAAACTTAAATAAAAAGAAACTGGATATTGTTCAAGATCCGTGAGATTTATTAGCATAGCAGCTTGTGTTTAATTAAATTAATAACTGTATTATAAAATGCAAGACAAGTAAGAATACGGAAGACAAAAGAAAGAAAATAAAAAATCTTATGTGTTATATTCACATGATTATCTCTACTCACTCTTCTATATAACTACTTTTACGAAAGCTTATTCTTCTATCTACTGCTTCTTAAACGAGATAAACTTTCATTGCATATTTGTAATTATAAGGGCACACAGGCTAAAGCGATAGTCAGATTTTTAAAAACAGATGAATATACCATGACTTTGAAATTCCATGCTCTTAGCATGACCACGAGAAAAATACAAATAGGGAATTGCAATTTGTAAAAAGTACAAGTATTTCAAAATTCAAACCAGTAACAAACAATTTCTCGGAAACGATTAACACAATTTGACATAAACAGATTGCATTTTACTCACAGTAAGATTTTGTATATCTCTTACGGTTTACCAGTTATACAGAAAGTTGAGAATGAGAAAGAGTATACAGGTTATTCCCAGAAAATAAAATTCAAAATACACATTTTAATTTTCATGCAAATATCTTGAACATGTAGTATTTTAATACAAAAATCGTTATAGCTGTTTTTGAGAAATTCAAAACAATAACGAACATTTTTCCACGTAATGGGTAGTTTGGGATGGGGGGATTTTCCCGAAAAAGTTTGGTGTTTAAGCGACTTTTAGTTTTTGTTTTGCTGTTCATAAACACAAACACAGAGCTTTTAAAAATGCCTTTTTGGATTCAATGAGCTCAAAACGTGTATTTCCGGTGAAATCTCTACATCAAAATTTTGCGCGGAACACAATATTTCCCCTACTTGATATTTGGTAAGAGGAAGTAAACATGGCTTGTTTTCAAACTACGAGTTAATTTGAACAAATTATGAAACACAAGAAAAGGACTGTAAATTTATAGTTAAAAAATAAAGTTTTGAACTTACGTTTACTCGTCGTCACTTTCTCCTACATGTATCACAAATCTCTCCTGGCTGCTGTCTGCATCGTGACTTATGTATTTGTTCTCAATTTTGATAGTATGCTGTACACAAGATGCCCAAACCTGGGAGCCAATTTTTTTAGTTCCCTCACGTAACAGCTCACATACACTGGCACTTAAAGTTGGTGTCACATTGTTTTTCCTAGCAAATCCTTTCAGTTGGGCCCATATTAGTTCTATAGGATTAAATATGCAGTGATAGGGTGGAAGACGCAAAACTTCATGACCGCGAGAAGCTGCAAGTTCATCAACTACATACTTTTTGGCTATGTTTGCAGATCGGATTGTTTGTATAAGGACGGCTTTTATGGGAACGGGGTTCGGTACCGGTATATTCCGCTCTTCCATGAAGGAAATAATATCATGAACCCTCGTGTTCATGCTGGGAATTTTAAATAGCTGCCGCGAATGATAGCTTGCATTGTCCATTATTATTATACATTTTGTGTTATTTGGCAAGTTTGCAAGCAGACTATTCAAAAACCATTTTTCGAAAACTGCCGCTGTCATTTCATCATGACTGTCAGCTCTGCAGTCTCCAATGTTCTTGGCTGACAAAAAAAGACAATTTGGCACCCACCCTTCACTGCCTGCAGCATGAAGCACCATAATACGTTTCCCTCGCGACGACGGTGACTTTAGTACGCAGTTGCAGGTACCGTCGTCCCATCCCATCTTAGCAACGTCGTGAGTGTCAACCAGGTCTCATCAAGATAGATGATCTTAAAACCCTGTGATCGCAACTCCTGAAGCCTATGGAGGAATCGGTATCTCCAAGCCACTATTCTTGCAGATTCCATTACCACGCTCCTCTTCTTTACGCGACGAAAACGAAAACCCAGCTTCTTGAGCAGCTCGCGAAGTGTAGTTTCTTCGTAAGGAAAGTCTGCTACAGTTTTCAAATGCTGCAATAGTTCACGGACCGTGGGCGATTGTCCCTTATTATAAAATCGGTAAACTTCGCACCTGATAAAGTCACAACCGAAATCGTCGACTTTATTAAACTTGGCCCTTTTGTTGCCTGCTTTTTAGGAGTCACTGGACCTCTCTGGATAACATTCCGCACAGTTTTTCTGTCCAGCTTCAGGATTCTTGCGGTTTCCGATATTGAACCCTTACCTAAATGGTTCTTTTCTACATATTCGTGAACATTACACACAAACATCTGGCTTTACTTATTCAAAGTTTTTGTAACTCTTTTCTTCGTGGTCCTGGCACTACTGGTACTCGGTTGGGGGTCATTTGCTGGTGCGGCCGGAGGGGTGGCAACTTGGTTCACTTCCCAAGGTCTCCACATCTTAATTAAATTATTAAACGCTAATAACTATTAAACACTGCTAAATTTACAAAACTGCACTAAGTAAAACACTATATAGCTTCACTGAAGATACAGATACAAATTTAACTAAAAGACGGCAGAAAAGCACGCGAACTGTCACAGCTGCTAAAACGTACTGAAATCGAAGAAACAACACTAATGACATTGCAACAACGCTTTGCTTTGGTGGAGCTAAAGAAAGGACCACGTATTGTATAGTTGGGGGCTGGGAAGACCCTACTAATCGTTTACAGATGGGTTTATGGTCAGGCCTCAAAGCTTTCCGTTCGCTTTGTAGCCGGTTGGGGAAAGGATGCCCGAGACTACTTTACTTTAATGTTAGTGCTAGTGCACACTTATCTATTTAGTTAGGTTATGTAGACTGGGCATTGTCCATAGCAATAACGGGATGCTAAGGAGTGCTTACTTAGCTGATTCTTAAACCATGTGTAGAAATGGTCATGGTTAATGTCTTCATTGTAATCTCCGTATCTTCTAGAACAGAGGAGCAATAGGTGGCCATACAAATGAGATGTTCCAGTAAGGGCGGTAAAGAAGACCTACGGGCCACTTCAAGGAGCTATCAATTCTGTCATCAGTCCAGTTCTTTAATACGGCATGGCCGGCGTTTAACCATGTTTCAGCCAACCATTTCTCTCAAATTCTAATTTTTTGCATTTATGCTAAAAATAATATTCTCAGGGCTTCAATATCGAATCTGTCAGTATTTATTTTTCTTATACATTGTCTTCAACTAAAAATCGAGATCATGGAGGACTTCAAAGAGCTAAGACTTCCTGAGATAGTTCTGCTTCTTTAAGTAAAGAAATAAGTTTGTGTATGGTAGGATGCTCATTTCGGGTGTAGCAGCCGTAGATTGCCTTGTTATTGCGTGTAATTAAAAGTTGTCCAATTGCGTTTCTCTGGAGTTAAAAACCGTAGTTACCAACAAAGTAGGCTAACAACACAGGAAGTTACTGAACGCACAAACAGCAACTTCCACGTTACACTAGCACAACAATTGACCTTAGAGGTTCATGAGTCACCAGTGTACCTAAGAAAATAAACTAAAGCTAGTAACTTTGATGGAGCACTCCTGTTTATAAACCGATGTTTATTGTTGAACACCTGTTGCGCAGGGATACTTTGACGATGATCATCAAAGATCCAAATCGCTCTGACGCTTCATTTGTCGCCACAAAAAATCCTCAGAAAGTCGCTAGATTTTAAGCGTGATTTGCAATTCCGTCATATTTTCACAAATCTTGTTCATGTTTTAGTATTTTGCCGTCCTGGGCGGTGGAATTACTCGACCCCCTCGTCAGTTGTATCAATTTGTTGAAAATCACAATGATTATGCTGCAGATCCTATTTCACATTTTCGGGTGTCACTAAAATTTGGTGAATACTCAAAATGTATACTCTCGAGCCGCTACGGCACCCAAGGCATCTATCGCACCTCGTGCATTAAGTTATGTCAGGTTAGCTTACGGTAATTGCATTTCTTCCTGGTCAACAAGCAAGTCTTATTAATTGCTGATACATTGCTATGATTTAAAGCAAGAATAGTGCTGGATACGTTTTGCAGTACTTGTACTAAAAATCTACCTCATGCTAGGTTAGTTCTATATGAGTTCACAAATGAGCATCATCTCGTATCTCCTATGTCTACCTACATCACTATAAATTAAATCATCTTGCATACTGATCTCCACCTCCTACCACCTCTCAGCTTTTCCTCCTTAGATTATACCATCATAAGCCTAGTGCATCTAAACACAGATCTCGTACATCAATTCTACAGGACGATACTAAAACCTAAGCTGTGATGTTAATCACTAGCTAAGGTTTCTAGCATTCCTGCCCAATCTAGCAATGCACCACTGTTACCCACATGGGGGAATAATAGTGCAGGTTGCGCCACCACGAAATTTTTGTGGGAGAATTTCAAGATTTTTGGGAAAACAAAAATATTCAAGTAGATTAACTTAGGTAATATAAAGACATTTGTTACAATTTTTAAAGAGTATTGTAATTATTAACTCAGTTCGTATCTTTTAGTTTGTTAAACTAAATATGCTGCATATACACACAAAAAGTAATTTCAAGAGTAATTCATACTGTGGTATAATGTGGCATATACCACGAAGCCATGGTTTGACGCAGAATGTTGCGTCATGAGTCAAAGGACGCTACAGCTCCTCCATCCTGCTATGGAACAGGTAAATGACGCACTAGCGGAGTACACTGAAGAACATTGAGGCAGTATTTTATATCATAAGTAACATGCTGTGAATGCCAGAGTGATTGTAGAGTAAATTAATATTATTGTATGTACAGGATTTTAGAAGTTTGTTAGCCATAAATATTGTTAGGAAATAAGTTTATACGGCCTAACTGAAACTGACAAAAGAAGTGGGTAACAATAAACCGAGGGGTGAGTTGTTTATCACTAAGAAGAGACAAACAAATGACGTCAGGGTAGCGTGCCTTTCTTTAGAAATCGAGGAAATATCTTCCCTAGAGCATATATGTTAGTAGTAGTGATTGGCCGAGAAAACAGACGCTAATGTTGGCGCGATTTGGTAACCAATAGCAGCTCTATTATAATGTTTAGGCATTTCGAGGTGAAGGAGTAATATATTCTCGAGCTATAAGTATGTGTCGCGCAGTTCTAAGGAATCTCTCGTGAGGTGCACGTCATACAGTTTGGAAGAATCTCTCGCGAGGTACACGTCGTAAAGTTAGTTACAAAATGTGAAGTACGCGCCAACTAATACGACAGTAATTACATTCGGAAATACCACAGCTTCAGTCAGGCGTGTATAAAGATTAAAGATGTGAATTATTAATTAAGTGTGACGGCAATAAAAGTGTAAAAACAAATTCTTTTATCAGTGTTATCTTTTAGTAACAACTCCTTTCCGTTTACACGCTCTGCTTAGAGATATTTGCTTGACTGAGTTATAATAGCTAGCCGGAGGACAATAAAACCAAATTTAAAATAATAAAATAAGAGGCGCTCAACAAATAAGATAACACGAGCCGATTACCGCGACAACGTCGGAAATACAAACGTCTACTGAAAGAAACGAAGACAACATATGATATCCTCGCAGAACAGAAATTAATTGCTGAGACAGAAATGAAAACTTTCAAAATCCTAAGGTCCTGTAACAATGTGAAATCAAGCCCCCTTGTAAACATGGAACTATGGAAATTACACTTCAGTAATCTTCTCGGAGAGGACAAAATGTCAAACCGCTTCACACCGCATGAGGCAAACACACCAGTCACGAACCTAATTACAGCCGAGGAAGTCATCCATCTTATAAAGCACGGAAAGAACGAGGCGGCCGGTCCGGATGGAATATACAACTAAAAACCTGACAGAACCTCTAGTGGTCCTATTCAACGAGTGTCTCAAGAAAAACTCAATCCCACAACAATGGAGGTAGACAATTATAACTGTGCTCTACAAAGGCAGGAAAGACGATCCAAATTCTTATAGAGGAATCGCCTTGGAAAGCGTTATGTTTAAACTCTTCTCTGGACTCCTGTTAGTGCGCATTGAACAAAGACTACGTGCTAATATGAAGCATTGGTAGAAGTAAGAATGTTATATGCAGTAGAAAATTGGGGGGGGGGGGTCCGAGTTAAACAAAAAAAATAGATCAGAGCTTAGAATGTTTTGTAAAGAGCTATTGGGGCTACCAAGATCAGCACCAGGGAAAGTAGCATTAGTGGAATTAGGAAGAACAAGAAGAAAGGGGGTGATACTAGAAAGGATATTGAAATTTTGGTTTAGATGCATGAGAAAAGTTGAAGGGGAAATTTTAAAGATTTGCATGGAACAACAAAAACGTAATTAAAACAGCTGGTGGGCAGGGGTAGCAAAATTATGGAGAAGATAGGAATGGGAGATATTTGGAGAGCAGGAGAAAGAAATAGTAATGGCTTCTGGATAACAGTAAGAAACAGAGTGGAGGACATAGAGAGACAAGAGATTTGGGGAAGCTTAGAGAATAAAAAGTCACTAGGGTTTTATAGATTAGTATAAAGGAAATGGGGAAGAGAAGGGTATGTGGATTATTGCAGTAGAGCTGAAAAAGAAGCGTTTGCATGGACGAGAACAGGAGCATTGTATCTGAGAGGGCTAAGAGTAGAAAAAACGGAATTTGTGAATTTTGCGGCGGTAGTGCAAGCACAGAGCATTATATGATAGAATGCAAAGAATTGGCAGAATGGAGAAGAGAAGTATGGGATGATAAATGGGGAAAAAGTAGCAATTAAAATGTTAACAAGAAAAGAAAAATAAGAGTATGGGGGAGTTTCTAAAGAAAGTAAAAGAGAAATGGATTAGAAAAGTAAGAGAGATAAGAAAGGCAGAAGGGCAAACGGAGGAGGAAGTGGATGGCCAATAGGGATAAAAGGCAGCAAGGGATGATTAGATGAGCGAGAAGACCAGGATGCCAGTCAAAAGGAGTAGTATAGCTGGCAAGAAAATTTGTACATAGGTTAAGTTAGTTTATAAGTGAAATATTGTAAAAAAAAAAAAAAAAAGATTGTGTGTGGAAAATGTACAAATAAGATCATAGCGCAACACATTACCCCACAGTACGCGATCTTCATAGACTACTCTAAAGCATTCGACAGCACCAACAGGAAGATCCTTATCCACAAGCTAGAGATTATACTTGATAAATCAAACCACGAAATAGAAATCAAACCGATTCTAGAAGCAAACTATGTGACTATATACGATGGCATATCGGTGCCAAAGGATATCATCCAAACAAGAAGCAGACCCGATGAGTCCGGTACTCTTTAACGTAATGACGGCAGACTATAGACACAAGAAACGCAAAACTGCTTATAATCGCCGTATTATAACTTGTCCCTTGAGATAGTTCCGCTACCACGTGGTGTGAATGAAGAGGTCGAGAGTTGCGTTGCAACCTTTTGCACTTCGGGGTACGGGAGGAGTAAATGCTATATGGCAGGCTTAGTTTACAATCCAACAGTTGATTCAATTATTGTACATATATGACTAAATAAATCATCTTTCTCACGCTATTGACAAAAGAAGAAATTATAAGTTAACGTTTGTAGTTACTGCGAAACTACTAATCCTATAAAGAAAACACTATAAAATACAACGGAAGTAGCAGCGCGGTTATTTTGCATGAAAACACTGGAGTGTGATATTTATATTGCACTCAATATTAACTATTTGCAACAATACATACAACAAAGCTATTACTGCGAAGTAACAACTTTTATTATTTTTGTGTACTGGCTTCAGGAGCTTTGCCAGATGAGATAGCGGAAGAGGGCAGTACATTTTATTTGTGAGAAGCATCTTATAACAATCAAATCAAGGCATAAGAAAACGGCATGATCGTATATCAAATGCGCTCCATTAATAATTTAATTTTCATGTATAATGATAAATGTATTTGCAAACTCTGTGAAATAGAGTGCAACACATACCACGTGCTATATTCACTGCTCAAAATCAGTTACAGAACTCAGCGCTGAAAACTAAAGCTTTATTTGATCCTTGCAAACTTGTGCGTATTTTACTTTATTATTATTTCTAATAAAACCTGACTACAGTCTATGTATTACCACGTGCCAGTAGCATAAACAAATGCGTCAACAGTGGTACTCATGCTGGAGGTTTTAAGTGGAGGGTTCGGAGTGTTGGGCGGTGTCGACGGTGATTGGCTGTCACATACATAAACTGCAGTGACGCAGTCCGTCACTGAGCTGTCACAAGGGACCAGTTGTAACACAGCGATTATATGTATGCAGATGGCATGGCCATCCTCTCCAGGAGCCTAGAAGACCTACAACCAGCCATTGGGGACATCAGGAAACTCGATGGAAATAAACAGCTCAAAGACGAAAGTCATGAAATTTTAGAAGAGGAAGAATATCAGAGGGACCATCTCAGATCAACATTAAAATTTGTATCCAGCTTTAAATACCTGGGAGTAACGCTACAAACAACCGGAACCACTTTCTCTCTGCATATACTGGAAGTAACAAGCAACGGCCACAACAAAAGCCATTTACAGCATCTCTAAGCTGAAAAATGTATTCCTGTCAACTGCGATAACACTATTCAAGCTCAATGTTATGCCAGCTGCCACATATGGACTTACCTGACGGTGAAAAACCTCAAGAAGCTAGAGAATGTTAAAGCCAGATTTATAAAGAGAGCTTTGTCAATTTCAAAATTCAGAAGCAGCAGCTACGCCTACGTAATAGCGCAGGAATTGTCTAATGTCTTCATTGAATTAGCCAATGCTTCGATCTTCCAGATTGTCGTCCTCCACGGTGTAGTGATTACCGTGCTAGCCTCTAGTTCCAGAGATCGCGGGTTCAAACCCGGCGGAGAGCGATGGATTTTTTCAGGCGTAAACATCCTTAGCAGGGAAGTAACGCCGGTGGTCCCGTGTCATAGATTTACGGCACGTAAAAGAACCTCAAGCCTGATAAAGAGGCCTCTGAGAAAAATTACCGGTCTTTCATGCCCAATATAGAATGGGGCACTAAGGACCACAGCAGTTAAAGAGCGTCCATTAGTAAAACACAATTTAATTTGATCTTCTAGAGATGCAAGCATACAAAATCATCATGGACAAGAGACAGAACAAAGCCAGGGAGTTACCGAAGGAAGCGATGAAAACAGATACCTGGAACGGACCGAACTTTCAACTCCGCCACCTGTACATGTTTCACAGCCCATGGCTTCCATAGGAAAATATGCCAAAATAAATCATATTATGACCCCAAGGAGGACTGCATCTGTAAACTATGCAACAAAATGCCCCAAATACCATTTAGTAAAGTGTGAGAGCAGAACTCAACCTTTATGCACATTAACAAAAGACTGGGGAAAGCGTAACTCAGATGCAACACATGTACACATTGTGTTTAATAAAGTTATTATATAATGTGGCATACAGAATGATAATTTCTGGAAATATATAAAAGGAAGTATAACATTATAGGTAAGTGTAGTTGTTCGGAAGTATGGAATTATTACATTTACTATATTGGTCTATTTAGATATAGATACAATAGGATACATCTTCCAAATGTTTTTATTTCTTTTTTGCTGCAAATATTACCTTTTTTTATTGATTTTAAGTTTCAATTACTTGTTCAGGTTGTTATTGTGTACCAGTATCACAATATATACTATAGTACTCTTGCTTCCATTTATGCCATCACCGCAGCTTCGGGAAGCATCCTACTGACCTTCACAGGTGGAGTTATATCTGTTTACCTTTTCGCACATGCAGTGACATCTTGTTTTATGTGCACAGTTCTAGATTATTCACATATGAATGTATAACTCTAAGCAATAGCTTTACTCGTCATCACTTACAACAACCATCTTTAAATATATAAAAACTTCTGATGTGTTACACTCACATGACTTTCTCTACTCTTGCAAACTATTTTTACAAATGCTTATTCTCCATATGCTTCATGTTAATCGAGATGTTAATCTTATTGCTAATTTTATTGTAGATGCAACGGGAATTGGTAGGCTTTAAGCGATAGTCAAATGTTTTAAGAGCTGGTTGCTATGTCGAGTATTCCATTCTCTTTGCATTATAAGGATAAAAAAAAAATAAATAACAAATTTGAGAAAAAGTATAAGTATTGGAAAATTTAAGGGAATAACAAGCAATATCTCGAAAATGGTTCACTCAACAAAAAAAAAAAGATGTATATGACATAAATTGTGTATTTTAAGGCGAACTACATTTTTTGTGTAGTAAAATTTTGTCTATCTCTTATGGTTTAGCAGTTATGCAAAAGCCGTTCACAATGAAGAATACTTTTGGAGACATTCCCAGAAAATTCCAGATATACATTTCATTTGTCATAAAAATATCTTAAAACATATGATATTTTAATCAAAATCGTTACAGCCATTTTTGAGAAAATTAAAATTTTCGAAAAATGTTCCATGTAAAGGGTAATCTGGGGTGGGTGGGAATTTTCTTGAAAACCTTCGTGTCGCATCTCTGGAAGGTACTGAACCTAAATACCATGTTTGGTGTTTATCCAACTGTTCGTTTCTGAGTTATGCTGTTCACAGACACACACACACGGACATGTTTCCAAAAATGCTTTTTTTGGATTTAGGGGGTCTCAAAACATATATTTCCGGTGAAATACAATACTTCCCCTACTTATTACACGTATTAAGAAAGTAAAATTTAAAACCCTGTTTTTTACAATATCTCCACAAAAAATATTTTTAATGACAACATATATAATGTAAAACTGAGGTAAATTATACTTTTTACTCTTAAAAGGACACATTTACTGGACATTATTTTAATATAATCTGTCCAATACCTGTTTTAGCTGCCTGGGTACTGCTGGAAGAACTCTCGACTCTAAACGAAAATGTTCCTGCATTTCATGACAAGTGTCCCCAGAGGGCAACGAGTGAGGTGTTATTGCTGCACTTCCTCTAGAACTTCCTTAATACTGCACCCTCTTGGCCCTTCTGCTGGTAATTCAAAGTTTCCATTTGGCAACTTGACTCAACTGGAATTTTAACTTGAGTCTCATAGTGTGAATGAGCAAGAATTTTATGTTTAAAAACTGTAGTGGCTGTGCATCATGCTTATTTCATTTTATGTAATAATGCAGAGCCATTTTCCTCATTTTTTGGTTTAGACATCTCTTCTAAAAGGTCCTGAGTGATTGAACTTCTAGTTTGATATGATTATGAGGTGAGAGTGGTAGTTTATTTTCTAACACAACATTGAAACAAAGCAAAATTAATTCAAATATAGAGTTCACCATATTTTTACTTTCTCTGTCATCTACACACAGTAGGCAGAGGAAGTGCTGTATTTAAACCAAAAGTTCTATATAAAAACTTCACCAGAAAACACACATCGTTGTAATTTGTCCCAGTTCATTCATAAACTATGTAGTACTGTTTTAAATTTTGTTAACAAAATTACATCACAGCTTGTTTTTCTTTTTATTACATTCTAAATTCCTAAAGCACAGGAAAAAGGTAAGGGGGGGTTGGGTCATCTTGCCTTTGATATCTTGTATTCACAGAAATACAGTAACTTTTAGTCAGGACTTTCTTATCCCACAAGGCTTCTCTTACAGGCACAACAGGGTTTCTTTCACACTTGTTGAATCATCATCTATTTAGAAATGTTTCCAATCTATATAGCACTTGAGATTACTCAAAGTTACAGGATTTGTTTGTATTGAGTAAAAATCCACTTCATTGCAGGAACAAATTTTCCATAGGTAACCTTTGACATAAGGTGAAAATCACTAGTTTGGAATCTGATATTCTAGCCTGTTTGCTTGATTTAAGCCCTTTTAACTGTGTGCCATGTGAGTTGCCTACAAAATCGACAACTGACAAACAAAATACTACTTCTGTTCTTCTATTAATATAATAATATTCTTTCTAAATAATACCAAAGATTAAACATAATTGTATATTTTATTTACAAGGTGTGTTTTTAAAGTAACACTTTAATATTTTGCTGCTGCAATGTCACAATTTTGAACATGTGTGATCACTTTTTCTGTTCATAAGCCAGGCGAAGCTGTGAGCGATTGTCACTTTGTGTTTTCCTGTTCCTAGAGCATTTTGAAATGTTCAAAACAATCGAATGATCACCGACTGTGATGTCCGGTCAGTGATTCATTTTTTTTAACGTGCGTGCGAGAGAGAGAGAGAGAGATTTTTTAACTCTCTATTTTACTGCATGTTCCATTACAATTCTATGTAATACTACATACCAAGGTTTTCCTTTCAGAAATGGTCTAAATTATCTGCTTACACTACTTGAGGATGACTAGTATCAATATATAATTATATACACCTTCCACCATCTTGTTAGGGGGAGAGAGAGGGAGAGAGAAGCTCAGGAGTTAATAATGAAATCATTATCATTGTTGCTTCCCAATATTTTGATGTTAGATTTTCAAAAGACACAAGAGTGTCACAATTTTTTAGATATTCCATGTCCATTTCTTCTTCGGAGCATAATAAACAATTTGCAGATGATGTTATTATTCCAATTTTATAAAGATGTTTATCCAAATAATCAGAATGTGAGCCAGCAAACATTCATCACCATCTGTGACAATGTCCAGCCACACATAGCCATCAAACTAAAGATCTGATCGCATCATTTGGTTGGGAACAATTTGACCACCCTGCCTACAATCTGGATATGGCAACAAGCGATTTTCATCGTTTCTTCATCTGAAGAAATTTCTTGGTGGAAAACATTTCAACAATGATGTTACAAAACAAGAAGTGCAGACTTGGCTTTCATCACAGGTGGCACCATTCTTTGACGAAGGTATACAAAAATTCGTTTTCCGTTATGACAAGTGCCTGAATAACAGCGGTGACTATGTGGAGAAGTACGGTAAGGTAATGAATGATAAACTATTTGGAAAACAATGTGCTGCTATTTTTTAAAAAATTATTGGTACTTGCTTTAAAAACACGCCTCATATAAGCAATAAGTCTGGTGCTCAAACATTGCCAATGTAGGAATGCTAAAGTTGGTTAGTATGCATAAATTATGTGATCATACTCCGATATTTTGATATTACAGTTTCTCCGTAAGGTACACAATTATGTTGCATCCTTTGTGTTAGTTTAGTTCAATACAAAACTTATTACTTTCTCCACTACGTAGAGTAAGTAGGGGAAGTATTGTATTCCACCCAAAAATTCTATACCGAGATTTCACCAAAAATACATGTTTTGAGACCCCCTGAATCCAACAAAAAAAAAAAGCATTTTTGGAAGCATGTCCATGTGTGTGTCTGTGAACAGCATAACTCAGAACGAACAGTCGGATAAACACCAAACTTGGTATTTAGGTTCAGTACCTTCCAGAGATGCGACACGAAGGTTTTCAAGAAAATCTCCCCCCCCCCCCCCCCAGATTACCCTTTACATGGAACATTTTTCGAAAATTTTAATTTTCTCAAAAATGGCTCTAACGATTTTGATTAAAATATCATATGTTTAAGATATTTTCATGACAAATAAAATGTATATCTTGAATTTCCTGGGAATGTCTCCAAAAGTATTCTTCACTGTGAACGACTTTTGCAAAACTGGTAAACCATAAGAGATAGACAAAATTTTACTACACAAAATATGTAGATCACATTAAAATACACAATTTATGCCATATACATTTTTTTTGTTGAGTGAACCATTTTCGAGATATTGCTGTTATTCCCTTAAATTTTTCAATACTTATTTTCTCAAATGGGAATTTGTTATTCATTTTTTTGTCTTGGATATGCAAAGAGTATTAATCTGTGGCAAAGAGAATGGTGCTGCACATAGCAACCAGCTATTAAGAGATATGTCTGTGCTTATATTGCCCTTGCAAATACAAAACAAGGGGAACATAGTAGGCCTTAAGCGATAGTCAAATATTTTTAGAACTGCTCACTATGTGTAAAATGTAATTCTCTTTGCATATCAAAAGATCGTTTCTGCAAACGTTTATCTGGATTAATATGAAGTAGGTGGAGAATAAGAGTTTGTAAAAACAGTTTGTACAAGATGAGAGAAAGTCATGTGAGTGTAACACATTAGATTTTTTCTTTTTCTTCTCTCTCGATCCTTTCTCTTCAACAATGAGTGAAAGCAAAGCCATCTGCATCTCAATGAAGTAAAAGGTAAACAAAGTACACAGCTGATAAGCAAAATACCAGTTCTTTTTCTATATCCTTCATGAAATATGACACTGAAAGAGTGTGATTGGTCATTAATGAAAGCAATAAAAGTGTTCAAGATATAAAAATACAACCATGCAATGAGGGTAAAGCAGCTAGTGAATAAATGAATGACATTTGTCGGCATTATAACCATCACCTTTATTTGGGACCATTTTTCACATAAACTGCAAAGCCACATGACAGTTCATTTTTCATCTGCTTGAAAACATAGTTTCATATCTCTATGGCACAGGGAGCTGTATTCATCTAACAATACATAAAATTGGAGGCAATTTCTAAATTTTAATGTACCATACTGTTTACTCTACAAACTTTATTGCATGTGTAACACTTTGTGACGGAAACAAGGAACTGCCAATACAAATCATTTGTTGAACACAGTTGTAAATGAAGAGGTTGAGCTTATTTTAAAACTTCTGATAGAGGAGTTCAAATATGATGGCTTTAAAATTGCTTATTTGAATCAATAAATTATTGAGGCACTGAAGTTTTTTAGTTGTTTGCTTTGCCTGGCTTATTTTGTTCCTTCTTACTTCCCTCTTTAGTGGAATCATACAATTTTATATCACCTACAATCTCCAACACTTGTGGTTGATGTCTAATGGTCTCAAACCAGCGAGTCAAATTGATGTACTGCTCTCTGTATTTTGCATCAAGCACATGTTGATACAGCGGCAGCAGGTTGCAGAACACAGATATGTCAGCTAACGTAATGCGTTCTCCGACAAAGAAGGTTCTCATCAACAGAAAATCATCCATATATTTCAACATTTTCATCATATTATCCTTGGCTGACTGTAAGCTGGTTGATATTTTTGTAGGAATTCCCAACACTGGATAAACCCAGTTTGCCACAAATGGTTTGATATGATTTTCAGAGAAGCTTAGCCACTGTAGAACTTCTGCTTGACCTAAATCAGAACTACCACCTTTAAACTGTATATTTGCTAAATGCAGTGCTATTGCATTGCTTTCAAATAAATAAACTCCATTTTTGCCATCTTCAAATGCTGGAGTTTTACTTAGACAGTTCCAGCTGTAAGTAGCTTCAACATGACTTGAGATAGTCATTTTCTTTTGTGAGAATTGCGCAGCTATGAGGCATTTATAACCTTGTATATTGCCTTTAGGACAATAAAGGGTTGGGCCCTCAGATGTGATTACTTGTTTCTGAGCTGTTGGCCCATTATCAGAGATACCCAGCTTTTTCTTGGCAAACTCAATTGCTATACTGATAGCTTCTGCCAAACAATTTACATTACTGCCGGAAGCTTGAGCAGACTCTGGTTTTCCACCACCCTTGCCGTCCATTAGACCTGCAACTTGCTGTACCCACTCACTTGCCTTCAGTCCTTTATTGATCGCGCCCTGAAACAAGATGCATCAACATGTTACAATTATTTCAACAAAAAATATTTTGCAAAATGTTGATATGGAATCAACATGCACTGAGGGGGATAGTATTAAAATGAGACAAAAAAAATCTGATGTGTTACACTCACATGACTTTCTCTACTCATGTACAAACTATTTTTGCAAGCGCTTATTCTCCATATGCTTCATGTTAATCGAGATATCGAGATGTCAATCTTATTGATAATTTTCTTGTAGATGCAAGAGGAATATGGTAGCTTTTAAGCGATAGTCAAATGTTTTAAGAGCTGGTTGCTATGTGGTGCATTCCATTCTCTTTACATGTCCAGGACATAAAAAAATGAGTAACGAATTTGAGAAAAAGTATAAGTATTGGAAAATTTAAGGGAATAACAAGCAATATCTCGAAAACGGTTCACTCAACAAAAAAAATGTATATGACATAAATTATGTATTTTAACGCGATCTACATTTTTTGTGCAGTAAAATTTTGTCTATCTCTTATGGTTTACCAGTTATGCAAAAGTCGTTCAGAATGAAGAACACTTTTGGAGACATTCCCAGAAAATTCAAGATATACATTTCATTTGTCATGAAAATACCTTAAACATATGATATTTTAATCAAAATCGTTAGAGCCATTTTTGAGAAAATTAAAATTTTCGAAAAATGTTCCATGTAAAGGGTAGTCTGTGGTGGGGAGATTTTCTTGAAAACCTTCGTGTCGCATCTCTGGAAGATACTGAACCTAAATACCAAGTTTGGTGTTTATCCGACTCTTCGTTTCTGAGTTATGCTGTTCACAGACAGACACACACACACACACACACGGACATGTTTCCAAAAATGCTTTTTTTGGATTCAGGGAGTCTCAAAACATGTATTTCCGGTGAAATCTCGGTATCGAATTTTTGGGTGGAATGCAATACTTCCCCTACTTACTATACGTAGTAGAGAAAGTAATAAAATAACGATATTGAAAAACAAGAATTATTATAAAGATTAAAAACAGAAGCATTATTAACAGTGAAGTATTCATCATGATGTATATTGAGTCACACTTTTTTACACTCACCTTCACTAATAAAAAGTTATATAAAACAGGAAACGTTTTCGAGGGCATTCGTCCTCATCGTCAGCAACTGGGTGACTAAGGGTCGCTTTCTTCCGTGTCCTCTTCTTCCTCATCCTACAAATTCTGACCCTGTTGCCATCAGGTGTTGGGGGCACAAAGTTTTAACACATTGCTTACATGCGGATTTCAAAATTAATGACGTTGTTGCTGTTTTTGATGATGTGTATTCTTTCCCACATGTTCAATTCTATTGGTGTGGTGAGGGGTTTTAACAACTTTATACTCTGGCCAATGTTGTGGTTTTCTTTCCAAAAATGGTGTGATACAGCGGATTTCTCTATTTGTTTTAGTTTTATGTTCCTTTGGTGTTCCTTAAGTCTGGTTTCCAAGTTTCTTTTAGTTTTTTCTATGCAGTATTTCTCACATTCATCACAACTAATCTGGTAAATTCCGGATTTTAATGTGTTTGGGATGGTATTTTTGAGAAGTGTGTTTAGTAAGTTCTTCAAGCTGAATTTGTTCTGTGGAGCTAGTCTAATGTTAAATTTGTTGAAGATTCGTTCAAATTTTCTAAAGGCCCAAGGGTGGTATGTGAATTTCTTGTATTTCCAATTTGTGTTTGAGAGAGGTGTTAGAGTGGTAGAATGTGAAATTGCCTTGAGTTTTTTCTTCTTGTATATCATGTTGCTTATGAGATCTGGCAACAGGGTCAGAATTCACAGGATGAGGAAGAAGAGGACACAGGAGAAAGCGACCCTTAGACACCCAGTCGCTGATGATGAGGACGAATGCCCTCGAAAACGTTTCCTGTTTTATATAACTTTTAATTAGTGAAGGTGAGTGTAAAAAAGTTTGACTCAATCTACATCAAGAATTATTATCTTTAAGTGATATAAAACACTCTCTGTAAGGAGTGGCATAGCCAGAAAAATATGTATATCCATTTTTTAAACAATTTGTATCCATTCAAAATGTATACGCGAATTAATCCTGAGTTAAAATATTTAAATAAATCAATTTTATATTCACAAATTAAGGTGCAGCAATTACAATTATAATTAAGATAGGATATTTTGCATATTCTAAGCAGCAAATGTGTTTTGACATGAGAATGAATGGCCACTGTGCAGTATTTCATATTACCACTGCAGGCCATTTTATTTCACTATAAAATAAGGCTTCTGTTGTGTTCTAACTTGGGAGATATTGCACTCATTTGGAAGCCACTCAAATTTAGCATTGGAACAAAAACACCCTGGCGATATCTTAACGTGGCTGTAGCAGCGCCATCTAAAGTACAGTTTCTGTTGCTGTCACCTTTGGCGATATTGTCTAAGACATGTGGCGTAAATATAGCGCTACTAGTGATGCATTAATAAGTATATCATTTCCGCCTAGCTGGATAGATGCTATTATTTTAACGAAGCTAATTTTGCTATAAATTTTTACGTGTTTTTTACCAATGGGAGGGAGGGTTTAAGTCTTCTTCTATCCGGCAATTGGGAATTATTATAATTGATATAATTCCAATTGCGAATGAGGACTATAGATGTGTTTTAAAATGCCTCTAGATAGAAGCATGTGAGTGTTTAAATAATATGCTTAATTGTTTAAATGCGTCATTGTGTTTAGCTCCTTTTATGTTAGCAAACATGTAATGCCAAAAATATTTCTCCCTAAACCATTTAGTAGCTTTATATTCACTGCTTTGAAACAATGATATTTTGTGTATTAACTTTTGTCCTTACTCAATAATATATCAGATGAAATACAATAACTTTACAATGACTTTATAGCCTTTCAGCACCGCAAAATTGTTGTGCTGAGCAAAGCACTGGTTGCTTTGGCTGAACTTAACACTAGTTTTATATATACGAGGGCAGTCGCAGAAGTACCCGACCTGCCATATATATAGCGGTTGTTGTTTCAAATAAATGACTATGGTGGAAAGTACCATCCTTATAAAGCTTAAGTTTGAAGTTTGACAGTGCTAAATTGTTCAGTAATTGTTTGGTAGCCGTTAATAGTGAACTCTCTCAGCAAATTTGTAAACATGGATAAAACTGTCCGTCATTATGTGATACAATACTTTCATTTGAAAGGTCTTAGTCCAACTAATATTAAAGCTGAGCTACATTCTACTCTGGGGAAGTCTGCTCCTTCGTTTACAACAGTAAAACATTGCGTGGCAGAGTTTAAGCTAGGCCGTATGAGCTGGCAAGACAAACATTACAGTGGTCAACCAAATGAGGTGACCATGCCAGAAATTGTGAAGAAAATCCACAAAATGATATTGGACGACCGTTGACTGAAAGTGAGCGAGCTAGCAGACAGCTTAGGCATTTCAAAAAGTGCTGTACATCGCACACTAACTGAAAATTTAGACATGAGAAAGCTGTGCGAAGATGGGTGCTGCGTTTACTCACAATGGAACAAAAGCAGCATCGTGAGGATGTTTCAGTCGAGTGTTTGGCAATGTTTCGCTGCAATAAAGCTGTCGATTCATAACCATGGATGAAACATGGGTCTATCACTTCACATCTGAGTCGAAGAAACAGTCAAAACAGTGTATTGAAAAGAGAGAATCGGCTCCAAAGAAGGTGAAGACAGTTCCATCTGCAAGCAAGGTCATGGCGTCAGTCTTTTGGGATGCGTGTGGGATAATTTTCATTGCTTATCTTCAAAAAGGAAAACCAATCAATGGCGAGTATTATGCTAACTTATTGGAGCATTTGAATGATGAAATCAAGCAAACACGACCACATTTAGGAAAAAGAAAGTTCTGTTTCATCAAGAAAATGTACCAGTTCACACATCCATTATCGCCATGGCCAAAATCAATGAGTTAAAGTTTGAATTGCTGCCTCATGCACCCTATTAGCCAGACTTAGGCCCCTCTGATTATTTTCTATTTCCAAAGTTGAAGAAATGGCTTGGTGGTAAAAGATCTGCCAACAATGAAGACCCACCAATAAGCAGTACTCTCTTGTCCACGGGGAATACTCTCTGCATTGAGCAAGCATCTGGCCATCTATCTGGCACTGCCATACACCACAAAACCAAGCACACCTGAAAGTTGAGAAGAAAATGGAATGAAAGGGAAATGATGGAAAGGAAATTGTGGTAGAGAAGAAACTATCCTAGCATTCATCAGCCAACTATGGGGAAGCCATGAAAACCCATTCGGTCAGAGTGGGCAGTTGACAGGGATTGAGGCAGTATTTTTAACACTTGAATACTTTCAATTAAATTATATAATATGTAAATTCAATAACAGCCCGCCTTGAAGCAATATGTGTATGTAATAATTTGTAAAATGTATGCAACAGTCATCGCATATGCTTATATTATTGTAAACATGTTCAATAATGTTATGTGAATGCATTACATAATTTAATAATGTAGGAGCAGTGAGAATAATAAGTTTAAAGTTGCTAATAATGAGGTTACAATGAGGTAACCTTGAGGCAATAATGTGTTTGAGAGTTTCAATGCTACTAGTCATGATTGGGGCAGCAATAATGTAAATTTTGTGTCAGTTTAAAAATAGCCAATCAACAGTCAGGAAAAGCTTTAGTTAAATGCAGGTATTCTATTAGACTAGGGTTAGCCAATCAGAGACTTGAAATACAGAAGTTTACGGGTTTGGACAGTTGAAATCTGTTCAGTTGCCTGCAGACCTTGATAGTAACCGGATGCAAGATGTGTTCTCTAGAGAAATATAATACGTAT
The DNA here is from genome assembly GCA_030765065.1 of Deroplatys truncata. Classification (NCBI taxonomy): domain Eukaryota; kingdom Metazoa; phylum Arthropoda; class Insecta; order Mantodea; family Mantidae; genus Deroplatys; species Deroplatys truncata. The sequence goes on along the minus strand of CM060975.1, from coordinate 310,121,657 downwards.
TCGTGTGAGACGTAAAATAAGTATACACGTTAACAAAGTGCAAGTATTAAATAAAAGAATCTCACTGCTCTTGATATCAGTGTAGTGCTATTTAATTTGTGTCAAGGATTAATAAAAAGAAGTGAATTTAAACTTAAAATCTGTGTAAGCCTACATTCTTGTCGCACCATGCCCTGTTTAAGAGATACGTGTCTCTAAAGTAATACTGATGCAGCCGAGGCAAACATAAACATAAATAATATCTATAGAAGCAGTTTAATAACAAAAATATAATATTTTTTTTTAAACTTGGAGCGTAACAACAAAAATACATCTTCAAATCGGCTTTTCATACGTAGCAACATATTACGTAACAAATAATCTACTTCAAATTGACGTCCATACGTGGAGCAAAATAAACAACGTAAAGAACAATTCAACTTCAAATTGGCTTCCGAAGCGTGAGGCTAATAAATTACGTAAATTATCTACTTCTTCAGGATCGAACCCAGGACCTCCTGAATGCACGTCGCACACGCTACTGTGGTGCCACCTCACTTGGTTAGAGATTATAGTACAATAGACTCTTTCCCAGCAGTGTATCAAATTTGATAGAAATGGCTTATTGCATTCAGTACCAATTTAATAGCTACCGTATTTATTTGAATACATGACAGTATTTTTCTTCAAAATTTTAGTTGTGAAAACCACAGGTCGTTTTACATTTATGATAAAGATTTTTCTATTAACTTGCATGAAAAAGTAAAAAGTAAAAGGTTAATGCAAAGCGCATGGTGTATCAGCCTGATTTTGTGCGTGTCATTTTGCATTGTAAAGTTACCAACAGCTTAAGGGATTACAAGGTTTCCTGTTGGCAAAAAACTTTCTGTTATGGCTAAATAGAAATTGGAGGATTTCTTTCCTGCATCCATGGCTACAATACTGTATTGAAGAATGTTAAACGTACAGTAAAACACAGATTACATTTCTGTCCTCTCATTCCTGCCAGCCTTCTCCACTCATCACATGCATTTCTGTGCAAATCTAACACTTAAATGTTTACAATAATAAGTGTTTAAATAGAGAATCACATCCATCATCATCGCAGTTCCCACTGTTACATTCGCCATGGTGCTGATAACCAGAAAACATTTAGTAAAACGATGAAACAATCAAAACTCTTAATCCCAAAATTAGTTCTGGAAAATGCGGGTCATCTTGCATTTGAGATTGTTTTGTATTCACATGTAAATACAGTATTTTACAGATGTTATGAACTGAAAATATGTAGCTATAAATGTGATGAAGAAAGTAGGATACCTTTGGTACAGTACTGAGACAGCAGATTTTATTAGCTGCTGGATCCACACTGAAGAACATGGCTGCAGTTTCAGGTGACAGTGTTTTCACCTGCTTCAGGGCTCCATCCAATGCCTGCAACAAAGCATGTTTTGAATTTAGTACTAAAAAAATCTGATGTGTTACACTCACATGACTTTCTCTACTCTTGTACAAACTATTTTTACAAACGCTTATTCTCCATATGCTTCATGTTAATCGAGATGTTAATCTTATTGCTAATTTTCTTGTAGGTGCAAGGGGAATTGGAAGGCTTTAAGCGATAGTCAAATGTTTTAAGAGCTGGTTGCTATGTGCAGTATACTATTCTCTTTGTATGTCCAGGACATAAACAAAATGGGAATTCGTTAAAGTATTGGAAAATTTAAGGGAATAACAAGCAATATCTTGAAAATGGTTCACTCAACAAAAAAAATTTATATCACATAAATTGTGTATTTTAACACAATCTACTTTTTTTGTGTAGTAAAGTTTTGTCTATCTCTTATGGTTTCCTAGTTATGCAAAAGTCGTTCACAATGAAGAATACTTTTGGGGACATTCCCAGAAAATTCGAGCTATACATTTCATTTGTTGTGAAAATATCTTAAACATATATTTTAATCAAAATCGTTAGAGCCATTTTTGAGAAAATTAAAATTTTCAAAAAATTTTTCATGTAAAGGGTACTCTGGGGTGGGTGGATTTTCTTAAAAATCTTCATGTTACATTCTTGGAAGATACTAAACTCAAATACCAAGTTTGGTATTTATCCAACTTTTTGTTTTTGAGTTACGCTGTTCATGGATACACACACATGGGCATGTTTCCAAAAAGGTTTTATTTGGATTCAGGGACTTCAAAACATGTATTTCTGGTGAAATCTTGAAATCTCGGTATCCAACTTTTGAATGAAATGGAATACTTCCCCTACTTACTATACATAGTAGGGAAAGTGTTAAGCTTAGTAAGAATAGTTTCTATACCCATTAATAAACTTTAGAGGGTAGAGAAATGGCTACATTACACATTTTGTTATAGATACAAAGCGAATAGTGACAGTCAAATGTTTAAGAACTGGACGCCATATACTAGCCTTAAAATCCCATACTGTTTACATGCAACCATAAGAAACAACTGAATGTCAACAGGGCTTTAAAAAATGACAAAGAATTCAACAGTTCAAACCATTAATATTGGATATCTCGGAAATGACTGATGCTACAAAAAAAGTTATTGAAATAAACTGTGTTATAAAGAGATTTACTTTTTTTTAAATAGTGTATCTTTGTCTTCACTTAATGTTTGCCAGTTACACAAGATTATACAAAATGAAGAGGACTTCACAGGCTATTGCCAGAACATTCAAAATATGCATTTTATTTGTTATGTAAATACCATTAATATATTTTAATCAAAATCAATTGAGTCATTTTTGAGAAAATTACATATTTCAAAAAATGTTCCATGTACAGGGTAGTTGCGGGTGGGGGATTTTCATGAAAATCTTTGTTTCATACCTTTATAAAATACTGAACTTAAATATCAAGTTCAGTATTTTTCCAACTTTTTATTTTTGGGTTATGCTGTTCACAGACACGCATATGGGCCTTTTTCTAAAACTGCTTTTATTTGGATTTAAGGGTCCTCAAAATATATATTTCTGGTGAAATCTTGGTATCAAACTTTTGGGTGGATTACAATACTTCCTCTACTTATTATATGTAGAATAGAAAGCAAAAATGCTTTATCAATTCAACCTGAGAAAACTTTAAGATATTCCAGCAAATATTTTGCATATGGCTAATGATACTGAAAAAGTTATTTGGCATTACTTGTATATTTCAATGAGTTCTACAGTTTTTGTATTGTAAATATTTGTCTATTTGTTATGGTTTACCAGTTATACAAAATTAATTTAGAGTGATAGTGCCTTTACAGACTAGTGCATACAGACGTACATATGCACACATGCAGGGGCCTTTCTACTGTTGTTTTTTATTAGTGGCCTAAAAATATGCACTTCCAGTAAAATCTCAGTAATATGAGGTACATTCAAGTTATAACATGTCCATCTCAGAACTGGAAACAGATAGAAGCATGCGGTTTGTTTTAAAGTAAGCGGGCACTCTTTGCTAATGCGTGACAGAGATGGCAGCACTGTATGTCATGCAGAACCTCTCGTGGCAACAGCGAGAGTGAGGATTGTTTTATATACTTAAAATGGCAACATTTTCATTACATGATCAGCGTGTAATCATTCATCTTCATTTGTGTGGTGTGACACCGATTGAATTTCATCGCCAGTTAAGTGAGACATGTGGTGATGGTGTTTGTGGATGCGACAGTTCAAAGAAGGCAGAAAGTCGTGTGACAACAAACCAAGAGAATCTCAGCCTCGGACAAGCCGGTCTGATGACATGATCAAGCGAGTGGAGAAACATGTTTTGGAGGATCGCCGAATGACTGTGGAACAGATCGCCTACACAGTTGGCATTTCCGTGGGATCTGTGCACACAATCCTGCATGGCGACCTGAAAAGTGTCCTCCAGGTGGGTGCCACTAATGCTGACAGATGATCACAAGGCTGCGCACGTGGCATGTTGCCAGGCAATGTTGATGCGAAATGAAGGCATGAATGGCACTTTCTTTTCATCAATTGTGGCAATGGATGAGATGTGGATGCCATTTTTCAATCCAGAAACGAAGCGCCAGTATGCTCGATGGTAGCACACAGATTCAACTCCACCAAAAACATTTTGGGTAAGCGCCAGTGCTAAAAACTGATGGTGGCCATGTTCTGGGACAGCGATGGCGTAATCCTTACTCATTGCGTTCCAAAGGGAACCGTGGTGACAGGTGCATCCCACGAAGATGTTTTGAAGAAGAAACTCCTTCCGGCATTGCGCAAAAAATGGGCAGAAAAGGCTGCACGTGTGCTCTTTCACCAAGACAATGCACCAGAGCATCGGGCGAATGTTACACAGCAGTTTCTTTGTGCAAACAACTTTAAAGTCATTCCTCATGCTCCCTACTCACTCGACCTGGCTCCTAGCGACTTTTGGCTGTTTCCGACGATGAAAGACACTCTCCGTGGCCGCACATTCACCAGCCGTGCCACTATTGCATCAGCGATTTTCCAGTGATCAAAACAGACTCCTAAAGAAGCGTTTGCAGCGGCCATGGAATCATGGCGTTGACGTTGCAAAAAATGTGTACGGCTGCAGGGGGATTACGTCGAGAAGCGACACAAGTTTCATAATTTTCGTGTGATTAGTTAGTGAGAAAAAAATCAGAGGTGTTATAACTTGAATGCACCTCATAAATTTGTGGGTAGAATGCATTACTTCCTCCATCCAGTAGGCCATGGTACAGAAAGTAAAAATAGCAAAATTGCATTTGCTTTGCATTAGAAATGTGCATTCTTCTCTTCTCAGTTGTGTACCAACCATTCCTGTAGTAATTGTTGAACATTTGCAAAGAGTTACGGAAAGTTTCACTAGGTTTTAAATCCAACTTTTCCTCTAACTTTGATGCATTCCCAACAAATTAAAGGCTTTACAACCGCCCACTTTTATCATTAATATTTGCAAGACGACTACACATGCTTACTGCTTCACTAAACTATTGCGAGGACACGTTTCGCAGACTATCGTCTACATTGTTACCTACTTACGGTGCAGATAGTGGTCTGCAAAACATATCCTCACAATTATAGGTAGTCATCTCACCAATACTGATGTTAAAAAGCTTTACTGTGTTTAGTTCCTTGTTTTTGAGAACCCACCTTCGTGTTTGAAAGGGCCTTAAGCTCGTGAACAAGGATTGGAATATTGGGATTTGAAGTAAGAAGAGCTTTGGCTTCTTCTGCTACAGTTGCAGTTAGTGCTGCTTTACTTGCTCTTTCTTTGTCATCCAACTCTTTCTTCAACCCTTTCAAACAGCTCCTCATTTCTTCCTAAAACATAAAACAAATCAAGAATGTAGAAAATCTTACATAATCAATACTTACAAATTTCTCTTAAAGCAATGCATCGCTGAAATTTGACAAAAAATTAATTTTTTGCTTTTTATTAAGCTTATGTGCCTTGAACTATAGGGTGGCATGCACCATCCTGGAGTAAGCCTACTTTCGTAGTAAACTATATTCAAGTCAACACTCGGCAACTTCCATACGAGAGTAAACTACTTCCAAAGAATTTTACTCCTTTCAGATATTCCCAGATTAAATTACCGCAGAAGTAAATGTCGGAGAGCACCGTCATATAGTATGTTACTACAGAATTAAATAGAGCACAAATATAGGTTAGAATTTACACTTGCGATATGGATGGAGTAACTAATCTGTGATTGAACTAGAATACCATATCGTATTTGAAGAAAGATATTTTTTACGTGTTCATGGATGACTTAGGCTACACTGATGATCTCGACGGAAAAAACAACAGGAATGCGATAGTGGTATGCTAGAACCATATGATACTTATACAGAGAGAGAGAAATAGTTCAATGAACATTTCAGTATTAGGAAATAATCTTATACATGCCTTTTGAACCTGCTTGGAGAACATTTCAACAAAACTCAAGACATAAATTCAGCTCTATAATCCAAACTACAATTATTATTGTTATGTGTCTTATGAGTGTTTTGTACTGGAATATTTCAGATACTGAGCTAGCATTACGATGAATTTAACTAATGTAACAGTCTTACACTGTATTAAATGGAGATATTTAGAACTGACTTAACGCGATGTAACGTAAAAGTTTGGCAATGTCAAACATTTCCTTCCCGTTGCATCAAGTTTGATTTCACATGGTAATTAAAACCAATTGGCACTAGCTCGAAGTAATAAAAGAACTATCAATCAAGAGTCATTCCCATTATGTTAAGTGCATGCCAATTATACCTTTAGTATACCAGCATTTTCATGTCATGTTAAATAACGTTCATCGTAATCCCGGTGTTACAGGCAATCTTATAAATAAATGTTCACTATGCATCTGCTTGTCGTGTATTTCATTGCGTTAGAGCACTTTTGAGGTTAAGAGCAAGGTACCTACACATATAAATATACACGAGTGTTCAGAAAATAAAAGGCAATTCTTCTTCAATTTTACAGATTTCCTACACATTGTATGTGGAATTGACTGCATGCAAGGTACTATTTTGTACCTATCCGTGAACATGGTGAACTTTTCTGAAATCAGAAAAGGTATTTCTTCATCAACATGCAAGTGATCTGCGATGCAAAATGAAGATTGTAAACATTACATTTCCCGTCGCTCGAATTATTAAACTTGTCAATCACAACTTTCCAGCATTTTTCTTCCAGAATCTTTATAACATGTTTTTTACACTCATATTGTTTAAATGGATTTTCTTTATCTCTACCAACAAACATTTATCTCTTTCGCTACGTTTCTCCCCTTTTCATATTGCACATAACCTTATTCATGATCGCATCAAGTAAATCGCACAAACAAAACAATACCTCCGGGAATAATGAGCTCTTACTTCCGTAGTCGTAACTGAAAGAGTAAATTGTAACTGAGCTCTCCAATGTTACTTCTGGAGAAAATTGCTCCTGTAGTAACCTACTTCCGTAGTGGGGGCTTCTTTAGTAAACGTTACTTCTGAAGCAATTTACTCCAACATGGTGCATGCCACCCAAAGTGTTGTTTTCTTAATGTTGATCATTTAAAAGCTCCAAACATCCATTCAAATGGCCCATGCCATTTAGGTAAAGCACAGTGTTAAGCTTCAAGACCGTCTACCTCTTTTTCTTTTTTCAAAATGCTTTGCATAGGTACATATATCACAATTTTAAATTCACGTAAGATACATTATCAAGATCAGGCAGTTCATTAAATATTTAACATAACTCAAGTTATAAAATTGAAAAATTCTCACACAAAACAATTTCTTTATATTAGTTTTTAAGTTAAAAATACAATTTTTGGGTGGATACAATAAACCATTTGGTGCAAGGGGCATTTTATATTGTGAAGCAATGGCTATGGTCCAGGTTATCGAGAGGTTGGCATCGGGTGGTCGCAGTACACAACAATAAGTATCAATCACCAACATAAACGTCGTCCTCCGTGGTGTAGTGGTTACCATGCTAGCCTCTAGTTCCCGAGGTCTTAAGTTCAAACCCAGCGGAGGGCGATGGATTTTTTTCGGGCATAAAAATCCTTAGCATGGCTTCCTTCAGAAGAGAAGTAAAGCCGTGGTCCCGTGTCACAGATTTATGGCATGTAAAAGAACCTCAAGCCTGATAAAGAGGCCTCTGAGCAAAATTACCAGTCTTCCACGCCCAATATAGATTGGGATGCTAAGAACCACAGCAGTTAAAGAGGATCCATAAATAAAACTCAATTTAATTTAAAGCAGCATAAACACCGGGTGCGCTATCGGCAGATAACTAGAACCTTCTACCCCTTTCTTCCAGAAAATGTGTAGAAATAGTTCTAGAACGTTTGAGAACCTTGTAGAAAGATTCTGCAGACTATATAAGTGAGCGCTTTTGTGGGAGTTGAGTGTGAGGTGAGTCGCATCAATTAGTCTGTGAGCGAGCAAAATGGTAGGCAAGTTTCTCGTGTGACATCAAGAGCAATTCTCCAAGCAAGTTGGTGACAGCTGTTGTGACGTGCAGCGAGTGCTACTGAGGAGCAACGGGTTGTGGAGGTCTTGTGTTCAATTCCTAAGTGAAGTAAACTGTCTGGCATGAATAGGCTACGTCATGAAGGGAGTGAAGGGATGGAGAATTGAGCTATACCCCCGCCGTTGAATCTTTGCACTTCACAGTTCATGTGGCTTCGCGTAAAGTTGGCTACATTATGGTTGCGACGTTGCCAGAGTGGCTAGTAAACAACAACAGCTGATAGTTCTTTCTGTGTCTAAGCCGCATACAAAAGTGTACGTAGTAGCGAACGTCAATGTATAATAACTATTTTGTATTATTATTGTTAATTGAAAATAACTTTGCATAAACATTGCAGCGTATGTACAATAAATTACGCACTTTTGAGAATATAGAAACAGAACAATGCAAACTTGCCTGCCACATTGAGGAGAAATAAAACAAATTATAACCACGCGATAACAAAAGTTATTTTCATTCACGATTTAAAACAGCAATGGCTCAATTCCACCCAAATCCCGTCATCATTATCTTCACCAAGGCATATCATTAATGGTTCACACTCACTAATAATTCTGTCTATTTCTTGTGTTTTTCGTATTAGCTTATTCACATGATCTACTTTCTTCTTCCACGAAGCCGCGTCCACCGTCGCCACATCTTCCCACAAAAGGCTTTCCACCTCGGTAATGGTAAATGACTTATTGTTCTCCCTCACATAAACCTTAATGTCGTTCCACACTAATTTGATGGGGTTGAAGTGACAGTGTACGGCTTTATCAGCAGGAATAGAGGGATGGCTGTGAAGCTTCACGTACTCCTTTTCCTGTTCAAAGAATCCTCGGGTGCTCCTTAATAGTTCCAATGCCTGACTATTAAGTGGCGCAAAGGATTTACATTTCGTGAATCATCACTCGGCGATCGACGTCGTTTTTCAGACATTGTCGCACTTAAATTTTGTATAAATAAATAACATGACTTAAATGTATATAAAACAGATAAATATATATGTATATATATGTATAAACGAACAATAACTAAACTATAAAACAATAACCACAAAGAACAAGAACAATATGCAGCTTGCAAAGAACAACTCGACGTTTGTGCTAGAGATTCACAAACTGAAGCACGTGGTTGGGGATAGCTACATCCGGCAACAGAGGCGCTTCCAGCTCCGTTTCCGCTTCCGCTTTGTCATCGACCATCTGGAATGCTGCCTTGTGATTGGCTTAGAAAGTCAAACGGTGAAAGCTTTTCATCTTTTTTTTGCGAGTGTACCAACTTAAACGCGAGCTGTCAAGTGCAACGTTTCAGTGGCGGGGGTATAGTTCACATTAGTGAATGAAGTGAACTCCCAGTGAAATTGCACCTAAAACAACTTAGAACAGTGACCAAAAGAACTTTGAGTGACAGTTGAAAAACTGAACTAAGTCACAATATTAGGACGTTAAAACCAATTAATTACGAATAAAACTTTAGATTTTCAAAAAATAATTTGACATAACTAATTAAAAATTTCTATATTCCATTTATTTTATATATTTAAGTTAATCATGTTGTGCTGTGCTGTATTTATTTCAATCAGTGAAACATGGTGCATGTTACAGGGCATGTCCGTTGAAGAAATACAAAGATAAAAATATGAATGTGTTACATTTACTGACTTTCTTTACCCCATATCGTTTATTGATGGCTATAAAAATTACTCTAACAAAAGTTTATTTTTCTATCTACTTCATTTTAATCCAAATAAATCTTTGCAGAAATAGCTACATTATACATTTCATTATAGACACAAAGGTAACAGCAATAGTCTTAAGAACTGGACGTAGTTTTCACAGATGCAATGCTTTAAAAGCCCAAATGTATTACTTTCTTGAACAGAGTATTTTATTGTTATAACCAAGCAGCATTTTTACATACCTTTTTCCAATATGGAATAGTAGCATGCGAGACATCATCTGTCAATTCCACTATTTTCTTTACGAGGAACTTGTTATCTGTTTCACTCTTGGCAACCTTCAAGAGTGAACAGAGTTTATTCAGTTCATTCTCCAGTACTTCAGTCTTCTTCAGTGCCTGAAAGCAAACAAAAACATTTTCTTAAATATCCAGAAAGGAAACCAGAAAAAGAGGGATAATGGGAAAGAGAAGTAATTTAAATAATCCAATTACAATATGCACTTTATTCTTTACATATACAAAAACTGCAATTTTCACCATGCCATTAAAAGCTTAAAAAGGAAATCCAGTTATAGAAGTACAGGTATGTCCAGGTGAATCACTACCAATAACAGGTATGAGTATCTCCTCATTCAGTTAAGTTGGCAATATGATTTTCATCTTATCTTGTTTAAACTATCCAAAGTTTTGTAACAATGAAAATTATGATGCTAGTGGGCCTATGCATGGTATGACAATGCATGGAGTTAAAATGGTGGAATTCATAGTTCAGCAGAAAGTGAAATGTTATCATTGAAAGGCAGAATTAAAGTTTCCAATTGCACTGCAAAGATGATTTAGGCAGGAATATGATGCAAAGGTATAATCAGCTATTAGAAACGATTGTGTGTTAAGAAAGAAAGAAAGCGGCATAAAAACAGTGTCTGCAGCTAAAGTTGAAGATGTTAGGCAAGCATTTTAGCACGATGGGCCAGTTTAGAACTAGGTATTCCAAAGTCGATTGTTTACAATGTTGTCCATAACAGATTGTGACTTAAAGCATACAAAATCCAAATTGTGCAGAAACTGCAACCAAATGATAAATTCAGGTGTGCAGAGTTGGCAAATTCAATGTTATCTCGCACCGATGATGAAAATAGATTCTTCAATAATGTTGCATTCTCAAATGAAGCCATTTTTCACACATCTGCTAGGCATGGGTGAGGGAAGGAAAGGTGATCAGATAAATAATCACAGCTCCTATTCTTCCTGCGTCGGCTGGCTGTCTTGAGCTGTGAGAACTCTATGGGTCCCAGGGAGTGGGATAATCCTCAAGCAATGCATAATAATAAAACACTATTCACCTCAATCAAGATTTAGTGCTATTTCAATTGTCAAGCCTTCATGATACCTAATTATGACAATTTCGCAATGGCTTCCTGCACAACGGAAATCTGTCTAAGTCTGAATTTTCATCTGCTTCGAGCTACTCTTAAACATAGTTAATGCTTTCTCTCCCCCAAGTGATTCTTGAATGTCGTATTTTAGAAAAAGCCATATTGCAATTCTCACCCCTCCTAACACAAAAACATGATTCCTAACATGTCCTGATTTACTACATTTTCTATTTAGTGGATGGGAAAATTTCTCTGATTTCATTCCAAAAAATTTCCACAGCTCAATTCTCTAGCAAAAACGTCTAAGATTCTAGATAAGACATGCTCACTTGGGTAGTGTTTTAATTCTGTGTCCTTATATCCAGGCACATTTATTTACAATTTTAAAGAAAGTTTGCTGCAACAGACCAGTGCTGACATATGTTTTAGACACCCAGTTTTATTGTTATAGTGTTTATTGTACTACATACATGTCTTTCACAGCAATTAAGCATTAGGTACAATTCACAGAAATTAGATTAGCTCCATGTTTGCATTGTTATTTCATAACTAATTGTGATATGAAATCAATCTAGAAACATACATATGCCAGTTCAACTAGAATATTACTAAGTTAGATGTAAAATGCAATGCTGTACATCATCTTAACTTTATGTACATTCCATATTTATGATTAATATTAAATGTGCCCTGTATCTATCGAAGAGTATAATTTCACTGCAACAATATATCAGTCAAGTATATATTATGAAAACGAATAGACTACTAAACAGTAGTCAATCCGCTACTGAAGTCATTATCTTGCTCTCCACCTGTAACATGTGACCTCTTTGCAACTCTAGTTTGGTCAAGGGCAAGAGCTCAATCGAATGGGCAAACCCTGCACTGGCCTGATCTATATTATGCAGAATGTTTACAGCTATACGTAGGAAATTACTTTTAATCATCTGGCAGTCTGCTGTTGCTGTTACATGTGAGTACACAAAAATATCATATGACCAAGTTGCATACACACTTTTATTTCAACATGTAACACTTTTTTCTGTACTCACAAAAGCTTCTTAGGTCATCAACACTAACACTCCAAATAATGATATTTTTCCGAGTACTCACTGAGCTTAACTAATGTTTCTTGCTATAATATTTATAGCAATTTTGCTATAAATTTCAAAAATCTCATTTTTAAGATGGTAAAAACATAAATCAAATTTAAATTGTTTAAGGAAACTATACAACACATGGTATTCAATCTGATATCACAAAAAACTGGTTGTTTTTCATTATGGAGGATAATCTGAAGGATATTAGTAGGTACCTGGCCAGTGGTGTGAGAAGTTTTCCTGCCTGGGCTTTGCAAACTAAGAAAATACAGCTCATGTTCCCAATTCAACACATATAACTTATTTATTAAAATAATAAATACACAATAGTCCCGATTGATTTCCAATCACATTACTTATTAATTTCCGGATTAATTAATTGGTTTGCTTGCTTTGTTTACACCATGACCACAGGAGTGGCAGAAGAAAACCTATGCATCATAATGGAATATGAATGTGATAGCCGTAAAGTTAATTTGTGGTATGCTTTAATTCAGGCAACCAACAACATCATTTCAATTTATGTTGAAATACAAATTCCCCCACTTAACTCTATGTGTTGCATACCATGTGCAGGTGCACTAGCATCATAATTTTCATTGTTACTAAAACTTGGAGAATTTCTAAACAAGAGTAGATGAAAATCCTATTGCCAACTTAAATGAGTCAGGAGATATTCACACTTGTTATAAGTAGGTAGATACTTTATTTGTACATTTTTACACAGTTCTTTTTACAATATTCCACTTATAAACTAACTTTACCTATGTACAAATTTCCTTGCTGCTCTTTTTGCCTGGCACCCTGGCCTTCTGGCTCATCTGAGCATCCCTTGCTACCTTTAATCCCTATTGCCCATCCCCTCCTTCCTCTGTTTGCCTTTCTATCTTTCTTATCTCTCTTACTTTTCTAATCCATTTCTCTTTTACTTTCTTTAAGAACTCCCCCATATTCTTATTTTGCTTTTCTTCCTTTCTCGTAGGCATTTTAATTGCTACTATTTTCCTATCCATTTTTTCCCATTTTTCTTCCCATACTTCTTGTCTCCATTCTGCCAATTCTTTGCATTCTGTCATATAATGCTCTGTGCTTTCACTGCCTCCGCATAATTTGCAAATTCCATTTTTTTTACCTCTTAGCCCTCTCAGATACATTGATCCTGTTCTCATCCATGCAAATGCTTCTTTTTCTGCTCTATTACAATAATCCACATACCCTTCTCTTCCCCATTTCCTTTTTACTAATCTATAGAACCCTAGTGACTTTTTATTCTCTAAGCTTCCCCAAATCTCTTGTCTTTCTATGTTCTCCACTCTGTTTCTTACTGTTATCCAGAAACCATTGCTATTTGTTTCTCCTGTTCTCCAGATATCTCCCATTCCTATCTTATCCATAATTTTTTCTATCCCTGTCCACCAGCTATTTTTATTTTTCATACTCTTTTGTTGTTCCATGCATATCTTTAAAATTTCCTCTTCATCTTTTCTCAGAAATCTAAACCAGAATTTTAATATCCTTTATAGTATCACTCCCTTTCTTCTTGTTTTGTTATAAGTAATGAATTCAACAATACATCCTGTACTTAAAATACTAAGTTGCCTTTAAAGATAGAATGTTCTATAAACGAGTTCCATACTGGAAGATTCCCTGACAGTATAAGAATCAGACTAGAGAAATTAACAACTAGGATGGAGGGCCGAAGGTCTGCGGTTTGAATTCCAGCCATGGCATTTCAAATTGTGTGTCCAGCAGTGACTAGATGTGAGACAGTTGATGGTCAAAGTTTTGGTCAGCAACATGCTACAGTACAGCCATGAATGAGACGACAGCAAACCACAATCTTTTCTTTACCAGACTGAAGACATATGATTTCATTTCACATTTTCAATAACACAGCACATTTGGTTAATACTCTTGACCCATTAGTACAAACTCTGAATTACTGTGAATGGATTTTTGAGCGATTTCTTTAAAAAAAGAAAGAAGAGCTGTTTTGTTTTCAATTTCTGTAGTACAGTGGAATCTCATTAGCACGTTCCTCATTAACATGTTTTCCCGTGTATTACATTCAATTATAAAAGTCCCGGTACCAAATCACCAAATGTAATAAATAACATTTGCTTAGTGTGTTTTACCAGTCCTGCTTACTACGTTTGAAGTTTAACGTCCTCATTCACAGTTTTGGCCAATCCTTGATTGGTCCAGTGGGAGAAGGTGCTTAACACATTCAAAGTTTGACGTCATCAGTGGCTACTTTGGTCAATCCTCGGTCACAGGGTGGATACCGGCAGCCAATCACATGCATGTATGTAAATATTTGTGTGACACGATTTGTGTGGGCGGGATAGAGAATGCTTTACCTTGGCGTGGTAAACGCCAATGACAGTTTCTACTGTTCAGTGTTGACCAAACATATGTAGATTGTATTTTAACTTTTCATTTGCAATGAAAAAAAGAAAGTGTCGTAAATAACCAATAGTGAAAAACTGAAAAATCCTTGAAATAGGTCACAATCCAAATATGAAACATGTGGATATAGTGCGGAAGTTAAACATTCCTCCGTCAACCTTAAACGCAATTGTTAGCAAACCTAAGTTGATTAAAACTGCTTTTAAAGAAGGGAAAAATGCAAAAACAAAACTTTCCTCTTGGAAAATAGGATCAGAACGAAATTTGTTGCATGGGAACACTTACCGTATTCAAATCGTATTGAATACACCAAAGATACATTCGCCTATTGTACTCTTAACATGATGCACGCTCATAATTTTTTTTCTTTTTTAGCGGAAATTGTTATCACATGAGGAATAAAACGCACAGCAAAGCCACTCTTGTCGCTTCCATAATTCGCAATTTATTTTCTCAAAAACATTCATAACCTCAAAAATCCAAGTTGACCAACATAAAAGCTTGAATTATTTATTCTCAGGCTTTGTGTATCCAAATCCATTTGAACACACATTAAATTCAACACGGATTGTACTCAAAATCGATTTCAATTACCTATGGAGATGTAGTAATTATTAGATTTTATTACATAACTATGTTCTTAAATTACATATTTTGCATTTTCGTTAACATGTTTTCCCGCCTATGACATCCAAATCCTTAGGTCCTTGCAAAAACGTGCTAACGGGATTCTACTGTATTTGCTTACAGAATTGAGTAACTATAACTAACTTGAAAGAAATTTTGCAAATAAAGCTGTCTTCTTATTTAGGAGACATTAACTGACTTTAACACAGTGAAGCACTAATTGATAATTTAATTTTGACTCTTAATTACTAAAACTCTCTTCACTGAATTCTGGATTTCTTTACCTTTTATGCAACACTTTTGCTTAACACTTCAATTTCTATCTCTATGTTTAGCCACACAGTCCAAACCTAAATCCAATTTATAAACCCCTGGCAATGTGTGTTGAGCCACCTGATGAGGACTTGTTGATACTTTCCTTTAAATATAAGTAAAAAGGAATGGGACACTACAGAGTAACGGGCCATTCGCAATACAAAAAATCTGATGCAATACATTCACATGACTTTTTTTTACCCTCTATCACTTATTAGTGGGTATACAAGCTATTCTTAATAAAGCTTATTTTTCTACCTACTACATTTTTATCCAATAAACCTTTGCAGAAATAGCTACATTACATATTTTGTTATAGATACAAAGAGAACAGCAACAGTCAAATGTTTAAGAACTGGACATTATATGCTGGTCTTAAGATTCCAAACCTTTCCATGACATTGTGAGAAACAAATGAATGTTGAAAAGACTTTAAAGAATGACCAAGAAATGAACAATTCAAACCATTAACAACAGATATCTCAGAAATGGCTTATGCCACAAAAAAAAACTTACTGGAAATAAATTGTGTTTTTTAAAGAGATTTGCATTTCTTGTGTAGTACGTTTTCGTCTATCACTTAACGTTTACCAGTTATACAAGATTATACAAAATTCATTCTGAATGAAAAGACTTCAAAAGGATATTCCCAGAAAATTAAAGATATACATTTTGTTTGTCATGTTAACATCTTTGATATATCGTATTGTAATCAAAATTTTCAAAAAATGTTCCATGTAAAGAGTAGTTAGGGATGGGGGATATTCTTGTAAATCGTGTCGCATCCTTGGAAGATACTGAACTTAAATACCAAGTTTGGTAGTTATCCGACTTTTTGTTTCTGAGTTATGCTGTTCACAGACAGACACACACACATGGAACGTGTTTCCAAAATTGCTTTATTTGGATTTAGAGAGCCTCAAAACATGTATTTCTGGTGAAACCTCCGTATGAATTTTTGGATGGAATACAATACTTCCCCTACTTACTATACGTAGTAATTAAGATTAACATAATGATGTAAAACTTAGACAAATTTAATGCAATATGCTGGCATTCACATTGACAAATGCAAACACAAGCAGCAGCCAATCGCAAGAGAGCATGAGACAGTTGAGCTAATATGTCAGTCTGTGAAGCAACCACTGACAAAAGAGGTTATGTACACATATCAAAATGAACAAGAGCTAGCTATCTGGTTTAACAACGTTAAGTTCACTAAAAAGCATCACCTACAATCACAGTTTGTTTTGCTGCAACTTTTCTAGATATTCCAGTGATTACTGGTCCGTGACTTACATAAAGTCAGTTAGCAAGTAAATACATGGCAACAAAATCTGATGTGAGATGCTAGAACGATCACGTAATCAGAATAGCTCTCTGATTGGCTTGTTTCTTATGTTTGACGTAGACATAAACTTGGACCCTGCATTCTTCTAAATTTATGTTTATTTGATTTGTTGTAAATGGTTTCATTACAATACATATCATCTAGTTTTTATGTTTATGTTATTCTTATGCTTAATTTTCATTGTGAATGGTGCCTAAAGCTTCTGGAAGCCAGGCAACACTGTGCTGCATACAGCTCCCATGGCGCTCCTGACTGAAATATAAGCTGAATGCTCTGTATTATACAAACGATGGCTCATGACTACAAATAACTATACTGTTTTTCACAGTTCAGCTTTTTTATGTTATTAGCTAATTTATAACTGTCATGTGTGTATTTATTTGGTATTACATTACATATTTCACTATATCTTTACTACATATTTTTTAATTTGGTATTATATAAAATCCAGGTTCTAGTTCTTACATTTCCTATACTTGTAAAATCAATGGTACGAGGGCTGATCAACAAAGACAGACTGATTTTTTCCTGTAGCTTCCGTGATAGTTTTGTATCCGTAACATAAATACTTGAAAACAGCAGGTTTTTATGTATAATGTTGGTAGGCGGCAGCACTCTCGTATTGGTAGGTTGGTAGTAATGCTCTATTTTGTAGACCCTATGTGCATTTCGCATACCAGACAATGGAGGTGATGCATTTCTTAAATTGATTATCACTGGTGATGAGTCATGGCTGCATCATTATGATCCTGAAGGAAAACAAGCCAGCACAGTGTGAAAATCGCCAGGTTCTCCAACACCAAAAAAGGCAAAAGTTGTTCCATCTGCAGGGAAAGTGATGGTGATCACATTTTTTTGATTGTAATGGAATGATTTACCAGAATGCAGTTCCCTCTCACACTACTGTTACAGCAGCATACTACACGTCAGTATTGGCTACACTGAGGAAGCACATTGCAAAGAAACGACCAGAGCTTTCTCGGACTGGGTGGCGACTTCATCATGACAATGCACGGCCTCATGTCGCAAATCAAGTCATGCAGTTTCTGGCTCGATTCAACATTACCTGTGTACCACATCCACCTTATAGCCCCGATCTTGCACCCTGTGACTTTTTTTTATTCCCATCACTAAAGGCAAAGCTTAGGGGTATTTGATTTGAGAACTCTGAAGCAGTGCTCAAGAAAAGTGAGGCGATTCTCAAAAGACCTGACAAAGAATGGTCTGCAGCATGTGTTCAAAGACTGGCAGAGACGCTATAAAAAGTGCATTGATGTAGGAGGGGACTACTTTGAAAAAGATCATGTAAACATTGAATTGGAGTAAAAAACATCTGTGAAAAAAAATCAGTCTCAGTCTTTGTTGATCAGCCCTTGTAATTATAAGACAATCACCTTAGTAGCTTCTGGTCCTGTTAAAGCAACAATTCTCCTAATTCCTTTAGCAATAGCTTCTTCGCTGGTTATAACAAAGTCTCCTATGTGTCCAGAACGATGCAGATGCCTGCAACAAAATATTCTTTCTGATCATCTCTTCTTGGAGGAGATCTTTAAGATATAAGGCTGGTTCACAACAACTGCAAACAGTAATGAGAATGACAAAGTTGAAATACATGTATTCTAATGGGAGCATTCACAATCGACGAGAAACTTTCCAACTGGGTCCTGGGAATGGGAAACACTTGAACAAGTTTTAACTTTCTCGTTCTCATCCCGGGCATGGCATATTAGATCCATGTTGTACATATTAGGCTCTGTGGAGTTTAATCTAGGTGGCCATGACATGAAACAGCCGTTAGTGCTCTAAACCAGAAGAAATTAGTAGCATATGTATATGTGCTTCCTAACCTCAGATCCTCTGAGTGTTGGTTCTTCTGGTGAAAATTTATTTATACGCAGCTCAAAACTGGTTATTGCCTCAAAAACAACAGCAAACGCTACAAAGAACACTAAAAACGGTGGAAATTAAAAAAGAACAATAAACAACTTTAATGTAAAATAGAGAGTTGAGGGTTGTTACACTACATCACTATGATAATCTTACTTGAACGTGTTTCGGGAGACGGCTTGTCCCCATCGTCAGCATTCTCTCTCAACTGATATTTGCCGGTCATCGTCTGGGGGATGTGTGTGGTTAACCACACACATCCCCCAGACGATGACCGGCAAATATCAGTTGAGAGAGAATGCTGACGATGGGGACAAGCCGTCTCCCGAAACACGTTCAAGTAAGATTATCATAGTGATGTAGTGTAACAACCCTCAACTCTCTATTTTAAATTATGACACATCACTGTTACAAGCTTCTAAATCTTCAAAAATTGAACTTTAATGTATGACATTAAACAAAGGAATGAAAGCTTGGTACGACTATAGCAGTCAGAAATTTAATGGATCTGCATTTAGTTATCAAATTTTGAAGTGCGCTAACCACATTATGCTGGCTGAATTGGAAGCAGATGAAAAAAATCTGATGTGTTACACTCACATGACTTTCTCTACTCTTGTACAAACTATTTTTACAAATGCTTATTCTCCATATGCTTCATGTTAATGGAGATATCGAGATGTCAATCTTATTGCTAATTTTCTTGTAGATGCAAGAGGAATATGGTAGGTTTTAAGCGATAGTCAAATATTTTAACGCTGGTTGCTATGTGGCGCATTCCATTCTCTTTGCATGTCCAGAACATAAAAAAAAATGAATAACGAATTTGAGAAAAAGTATAAGTATTGGAAAATTTAAGGGAATAACAAGCAATATCTCGCAAACGGTTCACTCAACAAAAGAAATGTATATGACATAAATTGTGTATTTTAACGCGATCTACATTTTTTGTGCAGTAAAATTTTGTCTATCTCTTATGGTTTACCAGTTATGAAAAAGTTGTTCATAATGAAGAATACTTTTGGAGACATTCCCAGAAAATTCGAGATATACATTTTATTTGTCATGACAATATCTTAAACATATGATATTTTAATCAAAATCGTTAGAGCCGTTTTTGAGAAAATTAAAATTTTCGAAAAATGTTCCATGTAAAGGGTAGTCTGGGGTGGGGGGATTTTCTTGAAAACCTTCGTGTCGCATCTCTGAAAGATACTGAACCTAAATACCAAGTTTGCTGTTTATCCGACTCTTCGTTTCTGAGTTATACTGTTCACAGACACACAGACAGACACACACACACGGACATGTTTCCAAAAATGCTTTTTTTGGATTAAGTGAGTCTCAAAACATGTATTTCCGGTGAAATCTCGGTATCGAAATTTTGGGTGGAATACAATACTTCCCCTACTTACTATACGTAGTAGAGAAAGTAAAAATATCATTGGTCACTTAAAAACAAATGAAATCCCAATGCACAAAATTGACTTTCCACTTTGTGGTTGATATGCATTCCCATTCTTTTACAGGGCTATGAAAACCAAAATCTTACATGCTGTATTGCTTCCCGTTCTTCTTTCCATTGTCGGGTTGTTGTGAACCAGCCTAAATGTACAATGTTTAGATAAGCAATAACCATTGAAGAGAATTATAAGAAGGGTGTCAACTATTTTACCAGTAGTTGCGTTTCAAATTTATTCTTGCACATCTTTTGGTGGGAAACTCAACTCATGTACCACTGCATTTGCCTTTTGTAATAATGTAAAACAAATCTAGGCTTCTGAAGTTACAGAATTATAAATGAGCTATGGACCTCCTTTTAAGTTATGAATCAAAAGCAACACAGCACACTAATATATAAGCATCCTTTCAAATACTAAAAACAGTATTTCATTACATATACAAAGAGAACAATGATAGTCAAATGTTTAAGAACTGGATGCTATACGCTGCCTTAAAATTCCATACTGTTTCCATGACATTGCAAGAAACAACTGAAAATTAACAGGACTTTAAAAGAATAACTAAGTATTAAACAATTTGAATCATCAATAACATATCTCAGAAATGGCTGATGCCACAAAAAAGCTATGTGAAATAAATTGCATGTATTTTGTCTATCACTTAACATTTACCAGTTATACAAGATTATACAGAATTCTTTCTGAATGAAGAGGCCTTCACAGGCTATTCCCAGAAAATTCAAGATATACATTTTATTTGTCCTGTAAATATCTTTAATATATAGTATTTTAATCCAAATCATTAGAGCGATTTTTTAGAAAATAAAAAATTTGAAACATTTTCCACGTAAAGGATAGTTTGGGTGGGAACATTTTCTTGAAAATCCTTGTGTCACATCTTTGGAATATATTGAACCTAAATATGAAGTTGGTATTTATCAGATTTTTCGTTTTGAGTTACGCTGTTCACAGACCTTTTTCTAAAAATTGCTTTTCTTGAGGGTTCAAGGGGCCTCAAAACATATACTTCTGGTAAAATCTTGGTATGGAATTTTTGGGTGGAATATCATACCTTCTTTACCTACTATGTATACGGTAGAGAAAGTAAAAAGTGATTCTTCTATCCATATTAGTTATTCAGGAAACATTTCTGTGTCTACAAATAATTTCAAATTAAGGAATGAGTATGTAGTTGCATAAAAAGCGTGGAAACAATGTTGAAATACAAATACACAGAATATATATAGATGGATCCCTCATCAATAACAAAAATGCCGGTGCAGGAGTAGACTGTAAACATTTTGCACAGTATCTAACATTAGATGAAACGTCAAACCACTATGATAGAGAATTAACAGCTATAAAAGCAGCATTAAAGAACATTTTATATAGACCATACATAAAACAAAAAATAGTCATCTTATCAGACTCAAAATCAACCATAGATGGAATAGTAAATTACAACAATAAAAGAACAATAAATATTAAAGAAATAAGAAGCCTAATTAAAGCAGTTGAACCTAGAAATCATGTCCTCTACAATGGATCCCAGCTCATGTTGGACTTTTGGGCAATGAACATGCAGATCAATTAGCAAAGAAAGGTGCAATACAACAAATAAAACCTGTAGGATAAATAGAAATAAATAAACAATTAAATAACATTAAACAACATTTCAAAAGACAGCAGAGACTTGATGAAGAAGATAAATTAAAGGATAAAGATTATAAGAATATTAAAGATAGAGTTGGTATACAAAAAATGCCAAGGAAGACTGCAGTGGCCTTATTTAGGATGGCAACTGGCCACGATTGCCTCGCAGAACATCTCTACAAGATAGGATGCCTACCTACACCCAAGTGCACTCTCTGTGAAGAAGATGTCATCCTGAACAAACAGCATCTCGCCAAATGCAAAGGCCTTAAAAGTGATAACTTACAGACTTTATATTGGGAAGCCAGAGGGAAAATGATGCAGATCAATTAATCCCCAGTGCCATTGGTGAACAACAACAACAACAATGTTGAAATGCTTATCTAAAGCAAAGAGGAATATATTCAGAATACTAGTAATCATAGGGAATGAATTATGTCTCCATGGTCATAGAAACTAGCTTTTGGAAATGAAAATAAACAAGAAGAATCAGAAACAGAAGACATGTTATAATCTCCAGGATAAAAAGAAATAAAAACAGGCACTGTAAAGTCATGTATTAAAGCATATCAAAAAAGACTTTAAGAAACAAAAAATCTCTCAACAATTTTTTTTTTCTTCTTCCCAATTTGGCTCAATTGAACAGTCATTCCAACGGCAGAAATAGAAGGTTATATCAAATTAATGAAATTGTGCTTATAGCAAACTATTTTCTCTTTTAACAATAGGCAATACCAGCAAACTTTGGGAGCATGGGCAGCCTGGTTTCTCTCTTCTTTGTGGGCCTTTTTACGAGTCAGTTTGAAGCCCATGTCCCAAAAAGCTTCCCACACATCTTTAAGATCTGGGTGAGGCAGTATTTTAATACCTAAATAATTTCAAATGTATGTTTATAATAGGTAAATTCAATAACAGCCCACCTTGAAACAATATTTATGTAATAATTATTTAAATTGTATGTAACAGTCATTGCATATGCTTATTTTTATTGTAAACATGTTTTAATAATGTTATGTGAATACATTACATACTCTAATAATGCAAGAGCTGTGAGAATAATAAGTTTTAAGTTGCTAACAATGAGGTAATAATGAGGTAACCTTGTGGCAATAATGAGTTTGAGAGTTTGAATATTACTAGTCATGATTAAAGCAACGATAATATAATTTCAGTAAAAGTTTAAAATTAGCCAATCAACAGCAAAGAAAAGCTTTAAGTAAAATGCAGATATTCTATTGGACTAGAATTAGCCAATCAGAGACTTGAAATACCAAAGCTTACAGGTTTAATGGTAGAAATAATGTTCAGTTGCTGACAAACCTTGGTAGTGACCAGATGGAAGATGTGTTCTCTACAGAAATATTACGTGTGAATCATAAAAAATGTATACGCGCTAAGTAAAAGTATTAAAGATTCTCACAGTTCTTAAAAAGTGTAGTGCTTTATAAAAATGTGCAAGGATTAATAAACGAAGTGAATTTAAAAACTTAAATTCCATGATGTCTACAATTATTGTCATATCGCACCCTGACTAAGATACATGACTCTACAAACATTACTGATGCAGCCGAGGCAAATTCAAACATAAATAATATATAGAAGCAGTTTAATAACAAAGTGAAATATTATAGTGTAAAACTTGGAGTGTAATAACAAAAACACATCTTGAAATCAGTTTATCATATGTAGCAGCATATTGCGTAATAACAGTAACTATTATGCAATCAACAGATTCAAACCGACGCCCAAAGCGTGTTGCAAACTCCGTAAAGCAACAACATACGTTAACCAAAAACTATTTCATGGCATGTTATGTGAATGATGTGTCTGCCTTTGTCACCAAAAGATTTCTATTGCTTCTTTGGGTACAAGGAACCTCAAAGCCTTCTGTAGAGCATATAAGGCAGTAACACACATGCAGTACAATCTACACATAGTGAGAGCACATTAACTGAAATGTGGATGTTTCTTATGCATACTAATTGAGAGAGAAATATTTATCTACCTTAGCTAGCTAGAAGACACTGGGACAAATACATTTTGTGTGTATCAACCACCAGTGAAGGGATTATGGCTATCTGAAATTTGCCTTAATAGGATAATGGAAAATCCTGAAATTTTTTTTTTTCAGAACTCACCTCAACTGAGTTTGAATTCACACCATCTGGATATACCAGACAGATGTACTATATGCCAGTCCTACCTGCAATGTCATCCTTCTCTGCTCGGTGTTGCGATGTCTCTGGATAGCATCTTGTAGATGGTGCTACTCTGCTTGCCTCTGGATGACGATGCTTTGTGTATGTGTGTGTGTGTGTGTGTGTGTGTGTGTATTAGGATTGCCCATATAGGGTAAATATTGTTTGATAAGCCGCGGCTAGTTCTGTGTGGGTAGGCACTTACTCTTATCATGATTTGGAACAACGAACAAGGATTCAATATCTAAATAATAACCAGGCAGAAGGGTTTTAGCAAGTAATCAGAGCAATTGTGTTCCCGCACGGAGTATAGGCGATGTCAGATATTGTGGCAGACACTCTTAACCCCTACGTTTCTTTGCCCTGTTCCATTTATTTGATGCATGTATAGACCAGGGAAGAATTGTGGCAATATGTCTAAAGTAAAGTAGAGTTCGTAATAATAATAAAAAACATCACAATAAACATCGTGTATAGCAGAATTTGGCATGGAATACTTCAGTACAAATGGCAAAACCATCAGCTCAAAGGATGTTTAAAACATCACGTTGAACAACCTGTAATTCAATGAAACACAAGGAACATGTGACATTATTAGAAAGGAACAATGAGGAAAGTGGACTTTCAACCTCCTCAACTCTAAACTAGAAGTCAGAGTTTTTCAAGGATCTGCGTCATACTCTAATAAAAGCAGATATTGCTTTAAAAAATTTACCTCTTTCGATGTAAAAGTAAAGACAATGTAATTTAGATATCTGCATATTAATGCATTGATTAAAAACTGAGGTAACTTTATTGCATACTGTCAACAACTAAACATACATTGTTTTTTTTCCCTTCTAATACTGCTTAATTCTGGTACACCTGCTATCAAAGTACGGTGTACTGCCTTCAAACTGTATGTCATGTTTATTTACAGAGAACACTGCAAGGTCACAAGTGCTTCCACCTTCTCTTGCTACCAACCCTTGGTGTGTTCCTAACTAGATGATTTACTTACTAAAACCCTCTACCTGATAACACACACATTTCACTGAAATACTAGTTGAATATACTAACACTTTAGTATGTCACTGTTATTGCATAACATTTGTTACAGCTTTAACAAACTTGCACTGCTAGCCAGAGTATTCATGTGTATTTTTACCAGATTAGAATTTCCTCAGTTTCTCAAAATTTAGATGAAATTACGTAAATATTAGGTTAATGTAAAGCCAATGTCAGGCATGTTAATATTTTTACACTTTAAGCTGTGTTTCTACAATATTTCAGACACTCTAACATGGAACATCATGGATAAACGTCCAAGCAGTCCACTTCCAACAACTATGAGTCAGAATGATGTAACAACATTTTAGCGTCGCTTCCTTCTGTGTTGGCTACAAAAATGCATGAAGTTTATTGGTCGTTACACTGATATAGCTTCCTAACTAGCCTATCATATAATATGTACAGATAGTGTTTTTAAAAAGAGAATGCTAGCTTGTATTTAACTTATATAAAATATTCTTTAAAATATTCTTGGCCTTTGTTAAATTAAAATTAAATTGAGTTTTATTTATGGACGCTCCTTAACTACTATTGTTCTTAGTGCCCCATTCTGTATTGGGCGTGAAAGACCGGAAATTTTGCTCAGAGGCCTCTTTATCCAGCTTAGGGTTCTTTTACGTGCGTAAACCTACGACACGTGACCACCGGATTTACTTCCCTTCCGAAGGAAGCCATGCTAAGGATTTTTACGCCCGAAAAAATACATCACCCTCCGCCGGGTTTGAACCCACGACCTCGGAACTAGAGGCTAGCATGGTAACCACTGCACCATGGCGGACAATTTTGGCCAATTTCTCAGTTATGAAACTTATAATAAAGAACCTTTTAGCTGCAACCACAAAATACTACTGGTTTTGATTAAATATTATTACAATATATATTTTTGTACCCTTTAAGCCTTTGAAGTTATTAACAGTAACATGAAGTATATTAATACAATTGCATTAGTTATGGCTCGAAATGAATTGAATCATTTAATGATTTAAGTTATTTATAGTAGGGAATACGGCCTCAACAAGAATAGAATAGAAGCTTTGTCACATAATACGACTTTATACCAAGGAGATGTACACACACGTGATTCAGGACAGCATCTAATGCAACATCATGCCTATTAAGTCATTTAGCAACACTTACGTTCCTCCACAGAATTCTACTGATGTGCCAGTCCCTGCTGAGCCGTTTGGATCCATCTCCAATTTTTCTACAGGCACTCCAACAGCTACCACTCGTACGGGATCTGGGTATGTTTCATCAAACATTGCTCGCAGACCCTGAATATTCTTTGCTATTGAAAGTGGTACTTCCTTAGCATACACAGGTTCATTCCTCTGAATCACCCCATTAGTGATGCTTTCTGTCTTTTTAACTTGTTCAGCACTCAGTGCACCCTGTTAAAACATGACAAAAAAATCTGATGTGTTACACTCACATGACTTTCTCTACTCTTGTACAAACTTATTTTTACAAACGCTTATTCTCCATCTACTTCTTGTTAATCGAGATAAACATTTGCAGACTCTATCTTATTGCTAATTTTCTTGTAGATGTAAGGGGAATATATATTTACAAGGGCAATATAGAAATACAGTAGCCTTTAAGCACATACATATCTCTTAACAGCTGGTTGCTAGGTGCAGCACCATTCCCTTTTCCACTGATTATAATTCTTTGCATATCCAAGACAAAAAAATGAATAACGAATTCCCATTTGAGAAAATAAGTATTGAAAAATTTAAGGGAATAACAAGTAATATCTCGAAAATGGTTCACTCAACAAAAAAAATGTATCACACATAAATTGTGTATTTTAATGCGATCTACATTTGTTGTGTAGTAAAATTTTGTCTATCTCTTATGGTTTACCAGTTATGCAAAAGTTGTTCACAATAAAGAATACTTTTGGAGACATTCCCAGGAAATTCAAGATATACATTTTATTTGTCATAAAAATATCTTAAACATATGATATTTTAATCAAAATTGCTAAAGCCATTATTGAGAAAATTAAAATTTTCGAAAAATCTTCCATGTAAAGGGTACTCTGGGGTGGGGGGATTTTCTTGAAAACCTTTGTGTCGCATCCATGGAAGATACTGAACCTAAATACCAAGTTTGGTGTTTATCCGACTGTTCGTTTCTGAGTTATGCTGTTCACAGACAGACACATGGACATGTTTCCAAAAATGCTGTTTTTGGATTCAGGGGGTCTCAAAACATGTATTTCCGGTGAAATCTCGGTATCAAATTTTTGGGTGGAATACAATACTTCTCCTACTTACTATACGTAATAGAGAAAGTAAAAAGAAATATATATATAGTGACTCCACGAAGATGCTGTGCCTACACTTTTCTACATTCAAATTAATGGACAGAAAATTCCCATTTTTAATACACTGAAAGAACAGATGAAATTGCAGTTTATATGTTCATGCGCTTTTTTATAGATATTTTCATCTTATCAGTTCATAATTATTTTGAAAATTGCACCAATTTTTCAATTCCTGTGACATTTTCAAAATTATTTGATATGCATTTAGTATAATAATTTTTTATATGATACCTGAAAATGTCACCAACATATGATTTAAATGATGGAAAAATAAATTTACAAAGTTGTAAAAACTGAGGCGTTAATGTGGAAGTTCAGTAAAAATGATAATCCTGAGCTTAACATTTTTTCATCTGTCAGATTAAAAACAATTTTCACCACAATTTCAGGTATTATACAAATAATACATTTGCAGAAATTGTTTTATTGCATTATTTCTTTGTATGGAATAAAGTGATAGTCAAATCTTTAAAGAGTGAGTCGCTAAGTGATAGCTTTGAAATCCTGTTCCCTTTGCAAGGCCTAACGCGCCCCTCCCCCCAAAAAAAATCTTGAGAAAAGTATAAGCATTCGAAAATTCAAACAAATAACAAATATCTCGGAACGGTTAACACCATGAAAATGTTTATTTGATATAAATTGGTGCTTTATATCCAATTGCTCAGATCCTAATTTTTTATGTAGTAAGATTTTGTCTCTCTCTTACGGTTTACCAGTTATACAAAAGTAATTCTGAATGAAGAGGACCTCAGAGGCTATCACCAGAAAATTCGAGATACATACAATAATTCATTTGTCATATAAATATCTTAAACATATGGTATTTTAATCAAAATTGTTAAGAGCCATTTTTGAGAAAACAAAAATTTCCGAAAAATGTTTCGTGTAAACGGTAGTTTGGGGTGGAAGGATTTTTTTAAAGTCCTCATATTACATTCTTGGAAGATGCTGAACTTAAACACCAAGTTTGGTATTTAACAAACTTTTAGTTTTTGAGTTATGCTGTTCTCTCTCACTCATAACCGCGCAGGGGGGTTTTAGTAAGTAAACAGAGCAAATGTATTACTGCACGGATTGTAGGTGATGTCAGGTACTGTGATGGACAGTCTCCTCCCTTTCCTTCTGAAACAGAACAGCTGTTTTGTTGCAAGTGTTCCATTTATTTGATGCATATATAGACCATTGGAGAACTGTGGCAATACGTCTAAAGTAAAGAAGAGTTCATACATCATCACAATAAGGATAACTTGTAGTAGAATCTGGCATGGAGCACTTTAGCACAAATGGCAAAACCATCAGATGTAACATTAGAGCTCAAAGGATGTTTAAAACATCATGTTAAACAACCTTTAATTCAATGAAACACAAGGAACATGCGACATTATTGGAATGGAACAATGAGGAAAGTAAACTGTCAACCTCCTAAGCTCAATTTATGGATCAGAATTTATAGCTTTCGATGTAAAAGAAAAGACAATGTAACTCAGATTTCTATATATTAATGCCTTAATTAAATAATGAGGTAACTTTATTGCACACTACCATTAGTTAAATATGCATTCCTTTTTTTCCTTCTAATATTCCTTAATTCTGGTCTACCTGCTATTGAAGTAGGGTGTATTGCCTTCAAACAGTACACCATTTTGTTTACAGAGAACACTGCAAGGTAACAAACGTTTCCAACTTCTCTAATCACGAACTCTTGGCGAGTTCCTAACTTGATGGTTTGCTTACTAAAACCCCTCTGCCTGCTCATAACACAGGCACAGATGGACCTTTTTCTAAAAATGCTTTTCTTGGGTTCAGGGGAACATGTATTTTGGGGGGGGGGGAACACAGTACTTCCTCTACTTACTATAAGTACATAGTAGAGAAAGTAAAAATCTGCTCTACTAAAAGTATGTAAAATAGTTTTGTAAACACCACACATAAAAAATTGAAAAATCTGTGCAGTTTTCAACAATAATGCACACAGTGAGCATTGATTGCATCTTGGCAAACCTGGTTTTTATGTCCTTGGTTGCACAAAGAAACAGTTTGTTTCCAATTAGTGTTTTTGCTTGTTGCTATGAGGCCACGATGATATAATTACCCCCTTCCCTTCATTTCCAGAGCTTATTACCAAGTGGCTGTCAAACATTAGTCATCAACTTAAGTTACATCAATAATTATTTTGATTACATTCACAAAATAATTTTTGTAACTTTCCAGCCAAAGATTACTGTATAACTAGAATATCATTAAAAGAATACTGAAAATAACATGTTTTTTTACTATGCTCACCTTGCTTGTAAAATCAAACCGCAATCTATCGGGTGCAACGAGAGATCCTTTCTGATCAGAATCTTTCAACACACATCTCAGAGCATAGTTCAGGACATGTGTTCCTGTATGGTTGTTCATCACCAAACGTCTTCGAGAATTATCTACATGCAGTACCACTTGGTCTCCAACCTTCAACACTCCCTCCACAACTCCTATGTGTATCACATAACCTCCACGAACCTGAACATTCTTTACAGAAAACTCAACACTCTGAAACAAAGACGATATTGTCAATTTTATTCTTCAAGGATAAATATTTCTGACTTACAAGAAATTTTTATTTGCACGTTTTGCTCTCACAAAATTAGCTTACCTCATCTCCAACTTTAACCATAAATCCTTCATCATATATCTGACCACCTTGTTCTGCGTAAAATGATGTTCTATCCAGAAGAACACCACATTCTTGTCCTGATGACACGCTCTGCACGAATTCTTTATTATATCTCAGTGCAATGACTTTACTTGTAGTGGTATCAAAATCTGAAAATATTTTAGTTTAGCTATAGTCATGAAGTACAGTTAACTACCAGAGCAATAAATGAAATGAAATGAAAATGTAAATGTAAATTAAATTGAGTTTTTATTTATGGACGCTGTTTAACTGCTATGGTTCTTAGCGTCCCATTCTATATTGGGCGTGAAACACCAGTAATTTTGCTCAGAGGCCTCTTTATCAGGCTTGAGGTTCTTTTACATGCTGTAAATCTACGACAGAGGACACCGGCTTTACTTCCCTTCTGAAGGAAGCCGTGCTAAGGATTTTTACGCCCGAAAAAATCCATCACCCTCCGCCGGGTTTGAACCCGCGACCTTGGGAACTAGAGGCTAGCACGGTACCACTAGTCCACGGAGGACGACAGAAAATGTAAACAAGCTTTGAATTTTTATACTTGTTCTTTCATACTAGCCATGTGTAGGTAGTAAGTTGGAAAGCTGAATCAAACTTAATTCAACTTTCTCAGCTTTTAATTCTTTGGCATCTAAATCTAACTAGTGCAGAAATATATTTTGTTTGTTAACGTCAATTGCCAGGACCATATTAGCGCTGCCAGTGTGCTGGAATTTCGTCCCGCAGAAGTTCTTTTACATGCTAGTAAATCTACTGACATGGGACTGTCACTTTTAAACACACTTAAAAACCATCGGTCTAGGACAGGTTTGAATCCATGACCTTGGGACCAGAAGGCTAGCAGTTAACCAACTGAGCCATTCAGGCTGATCCACATAAACCCTTACCATTAATCATTAATAGCCACTTAAAATAACTCTCACAGGAATTCTTCTAAAATGAAGAGGTAATTGAGGAAGAATTGGAAAGGTAGAATCAAACAAAGTTCTTACAAGATTTATAAGTCACTATTGGGGTAGGTATGTTATCTCAAAATGAATTTGAGAAAACCTTATGGTTTACCAGGAAAAAAGTGAGTCAGCTGATGAATTTAATGTCATGCCAGCATGCTGCAATAATAGTTCAGTTGGTTAGAGCAGTGGCATGGAAAACTGAAGGTCTGTGGCTCAAATCCCAACTATGGCACTGAATTTTTAGTCTGATTCTAATTTTCCAATTTTAGTAGACACAGCAGGTGTGGAAGAACAATTAATTAACAGTGGAAGAGCTGTTTTGGAAATGTCTTGGTTAGCGGTGAGGCAGTATTTTAATACCTGAATAACTTCAATTGTTATTTATAACAGGTAAATTCAATAACAGCCTGTCTTGAAACAATATGTATGTAAAAATTATTTAAATTGTATGTAACAGTCATTTCAAATGCTTATTTTTATTTAAACATACTTTATTAATGTTATATGAATACTTAATATATTCTAATAATGCAAGAACTGTGAGAATAGTAAGTTTTAGGTAGCTAACAATGAATAATGAGATAATTGTGGCAATAATGTGTTTGGAATTTGAAAATGTACTGGTCATGATTAGAACTACGATGATGTAGTTTCAGTGACAGTTTTAAAATTAGCCAATCAACAGCAAAGAAAAGTTTTTAGTTAAATACAGAAATTCTATTGGACTAGAATTAGCCAATCAGAGACTCGCATTACCGAAGCTTATGATTTTTACCGTTGAAGTTATTCAGTTCCTGGCAAGACGTGGTAGTGTGTAGATGGAAAAATGTGTTCTCTACGGGCGTTTAGTAAAAACAGATATATGCGTTAAGTGAGTGTATAAAAGTTTCTCACAGTTCTTTTTAAAAGTGTAGTGGTTTATAAATATGTGCAAGAAGTTAAAATAAAAGTGAAAAATTTAAAAGTTTAATTCTGTTACGTCTACAATAATTGTCGTTACCACACCCTGCATAAGAATCCTGACTCTAAATTAAGACTGACCCAGCCGAAGCATATTCAAACAATAATATTACGTAAGCATTAAATTCAAACCGATGCTCAAAACAACTATTAATACATAACAACTCTTCAATTTTTGCATAAACATTTATTACACAACATTACATAACAGCAGCAAAATCATCTTCAAATTAGCGCACATACATGGGGCTAACTCAAAACAGCATCCACTCAAAAAGTAGATAAAAATAATACATGAGCAAACCACCCACTACTTCAAATTAGCTCCCAATTGTGGGGCATATAAAGTAATATACGTAATTCATTATGTAACAAAAGTTGAAGAACCTTAATTCTTCAAATTGGCACCCAACGTGGGGCAATTTTAGTAATTTACGTAATTATTACATCATAAAAACATCATCTTCAAATTGGTGACCAACTGAGGGGCTTCGAAGACGACAAGAATTTTTGACGTCAGAGAAGAAAAGAAAATAACGCGACCAGAATCAACAAGACTACATCTCAGAATTTCAAAATCGCCATCAAAATTGTCAATGGAATCCAAGGATAGCAATAATTTTTCAGGAGTAAGGGGCACATGGTTAACATCTCAACAACAATCTGCGCGGGAACACTGAGTATTAAAATTTAATAACAGCCAGAACAAAAGGTCAGAAAATTCCATTGTAAAGTATAACAGTTGTAAAGTTTAGGAAATATATTGTTATTTTTGAGGAAATTTCATGTTATTACGAAGTGGAAAACTAAAATTAAGCAATTCAAAAGCAAATATACAAACAAAAATGGAAACTC
Source organism: Deroplatys truncata (assembly GCA_030765065.1). Lineage (NCBI taxonomy): Eukaryota > Metazoa > Arthropoda > Insecta > Mantodea > Mantidae > Deroplatys > Deroplatys truncata. Next base: position 310,088,801 of record CM060975.1, on the reverse strand, counting down.
AAAACAATGAAAGTATGGGGGTAGTTGAGGTTAGGTCAGCCAATACAGATTGCAATGTAGATTTACAATGAGAGCTACAGAAAACAGATAGGTTAGATATAGAAGAGCAGTTATCTGAAAATTCAGAAATAGATATAGAAAGAGATAGCAATAGTATGCAAGTTCAATCAAATTTTAGTTAGAATGTAATACAATTTTTACCTACTATGTACATGGTAGAGAAAGCAAAAATACCTAATGGAAACAGTTACAATAGAACAGGTGCTTTCCCTTCTTCAGTACAATCATAAAAATAACTTTGAAGTGTGCAGTATTTAGTGGGATGACTCAATAATGAAATAGATATCTTACCATATTCTGCATCCTTGCTATCAGATTTAGCACGATAGCCATACTTGGGTGAATCATCTGTTGCTGGTATTCCCTTACTTTGTAACTCATTGATAGCATGAACATCAAGAGATATTGTATCCTCAAAACCTGCTGCTTTGCCTTGTGATGTTAGCTGTAAATAATAATGACCAAATTATTGGCAGAGGTTAAACCTACCATGTTCAAAAGCACAGTCGAACTATAACTTAAAAACATGATGTAAAACACACATAACTACAGATACATACTAGCTATAACACTTCAATGAACATTTAATTTATAATTAAATGCAGGATGGGTTTGGTAAATAATCAGTTGCATTGTCAGCTTTTTTCACATTTTGTTTACTTTCTCTACTACGTATAGTAAGTAGGGGAAGTATTGTATTCTACACAAAAATACAGAGATTTCACCAGAAGTACATGTTTTGAGACCCCCTGAATCCAAAAAAAGCATTTTTGTAAACATGTCCGTGTGTGTGTGTGTGTGTGTGTGTGTGTGTGTGTGTGTGTGTGTCTGTGAACAGCATAACTCAGAAACGAACAGTCGGATAAACACCAAACTTGGTATTTAGGTTCAGTATCTTCCAGAGATGCGACACGAAGGTTTTCAAGAAAATCCCCCCACCCCAGATTATCCTTTACATGGAACATTTTTCGAATATTTTAATTTTCTCAAAAATGGCTCTAACGATTTTGATGAAAATATTATATGTTTAACATAATGTCATGAGAAATGAAATGTATATCTCGAATTTTCTGGAAATGTCTCCAAAAGTATTCTTCATTGTGAATGACTTTTGCATAACTGGTAAACCATAAGAGATAGACAAAATTTTACTACACAAAAAATGTAGATAGCATTAAAATGCGCAATTTAGTCATATACATTTTTTTTGTTGGGTGAACCATTTTCGAGATATTGCTTGTTATTCCCTTAAACTTTCCAATACTTATACTTTTTCTCAAATTCGTTATTCATTTTTTTTTGTCCTGGTAATGCAAAGAGAATGGAATACGCCACATAGCAACCAGCTCTTAAAATATTTGACTATCGCTTAAAGCCTACCAATTCCCCTTGCATCTACAAGAAAATTAGCAATAAGATTAACATCTCGATTAACATGAAGCAAATGGAGAATATGCGTTTGTAAAAATAGTTTGTACAAGAGTAGAGAAAGTCATGTGAGTGTAACACATCAGATTTTTTATCATCTGCTGATTTTATTCATGTCATCAAGGCTACTGCTGCCAAGTGACTGATAGTTTGTAAGTGGCAATGTCATCTACAGGAAGTAAAAGTAATTTGTTTATAGAATCAATTGGTTGAATTTCAAAACGCATTATAAACTTTTTGTAAAATAAATATTTTCTTCCAAATCATCCAAATGACGTCTATTGGCGTGTTTGATTATTTTAATAGTTTATTTCATGATTACATGACCAAAACATCTGATGCGTTACTTTGCATGGCTACAGTGAAGTGTAGAGCAAGTATTGCATTCCACCCAAAAATTCAAAACGCAGATTTCACTGGAAATATATTTTTTTGGGATTCCCTGCATCTAGTGACAGGACGATACCACTATTTCTCGATACAGGTACTGATTTTTGAGCACCAATTCTTGATACTTACTTTATAAAAAATGTAAAGGTGATAGTTTGTTCACTGAATTATGTTCTTATTAATAGCTTTCTGTGCATAAACACATGTAACCAATTTTGTATTGTATGCTAATTCCGAAATTAGCATATAATATGAATGTTAAGACATCCTCCAATTGGCAGCAATTTTTTTTATCTTGATAATGCCACACGTTATATATCCCCTATTGTTAGGCAATGCTGCTAATAATAATAATTTATTTGCTTTTTAAGTAACTGTACTTTGTGCTGAAAACTTTATTTTAAAGGATTTTCTATCCATATTATGGAAATCAGTCTTGCACTATACCTGTAACCTACACTCATGACCCGAGTTTGACTTATATATTCACAAATTAACAGATTGAAGGAAAGAACAGATTTATCCATGTGCAGTATTATCTCACATCTTAAGTTCTGATTTGTTTCTGCTAGATTCACAGATTCTGGTCGCTGGAGTATGTAAATGATATAGCTGAGAGAGAGTCACCAAACCAGACTATTGCAGAAAGTGATTTAGTGCATTAGCTAACTCAGCTTCATTCACAACTCAGATAACGCTGCATGTTACATAAGTACCTCTACTCCTTCCCCCATTGTTTTGCATATTTTCATTTAGGCACAAGAGTCTATGGAATGTTGCATTGATTCAACCACAGTAAACGCAGTCAAGGTCTATCAAGAAGTATAGTACAGCAGCTCTTTAGGGACACGTGCGAGGAAATAACACGAAGTCTTGACTCCTTTCATTCCTTATCTAGCATAAAGTTAAAAAATGCAAAACTTAAAAGTATCGATAGTTTGAGTCTAAGTATTAAACATATTTTGATACTACTGAGTATCAACAGTATTGGGAAAAAAAAAGAAAAAAGAAAAAAAAAGAGTATTTTTAGAAAAAAAGTGTGTGTGTTTGTGCGCATGCGTGCTTGCATAAAATTAAATTAAACGTTATTTATGGACGCTCTTTAACTACTATGGTCCTTAGCTTCTCATTCTATATTGGGCGTGAAACACTGGAAATTTTGCTCAGAGGCCTCTTTATCAGGCTTGAGGTTCTTTTAAGGCTGTAAATCTTCGGGTTTGAACTGGGCTTGCGCGCCTGCATGTGCGCACATTAGCTATGAAAGAAAATCCCACTCACCCCTAACTACCCTTTACATAGAAAAAGTTTTATTATTTTTGATTATCTCAAAAATGGCTCTAACAATTTTGATTAAAATAACATTGGTTGAAGATATCTGCATGACAAATGAAGTGTACATTTTGAATTTTCTGAGAATAACCTATGAAGTCCTCTTCATCCTGAATGACTTTTGTATAATTGATTAACCATAAGTGTTATACAAAAAATATAGATATTACGTCAAATAAAACTTTTTGTAGCACTAACCATTTCAGACATATTCCTTGTTATTGGTTTGAATTTTCTCAACTGGTAAGTCATTACTGGTTTTTCTTTCATGGTCATGTAAAGAGCCATTACATAGTGACAAACTGTTTAAAAGTCTGACTATTGCTTTACCTACTGTATCCTCCTTATATCTACACAGCTATAGCACCTTTTAAATGGGAAGAGTTTTGCTCTCCAGCAAACGAGAAGCTGTTACTAACTATGTGTTGCACTTCATTACTCTTACATTTGTCATATTCCAACTTTGTCGCACACTACTGTCTAGTGCAGGTAATGTAAGTATCTTGTGCAAGAATAGTTAACTTAACGCTTTTCAACATTGTCAAATACCATATGTGAGTAATGAATTTTGGTGAATTATTTCCCCAAGATTGACAAGCATTTTTTTTTAAAATTATAATTATCTTTCAAATTTTTGAGAGTAGAATTCTTCAATCCTTTTATTTTATAAAACAATATTACAACCCTTATTAAAAGTGTTGACAATCTGACATATTATTTAATATCTAATCATGGATTAAATCCTGATTTTAAATTATTAGAAGAAATTTTGAAATACCACCAAATGAATCCATAAATAGATATTTTACTTCCAGTAGATTGCATTACTAAGCAAACAATTTGCTATCTAGAGGCAGTAGCCTCAACGATTCGAGTCAAATAGTAAACAAGAAGGAAGTCGTCCCATGTTGTACATTTACGGCAGGTAAAAGAACCTCAAGCCTGATAAAGACGTCTTTGAGAAAAATTACCGGTCTTTCACGCCCAATATAGAATGGGATGCTAAGGATCCTGCAGTTAAAGAGCGTCCATAAATAAAACTCAATTTCTTAATTTCAAGAAGGAAGTCAGATGAAGATAAGACTGATTGTTAAAATTAAATTGAGTTTTATTTATGGACTCTCTTTAACTACTATGGTCCTTAGCATCCCATTCTATATTGGGCGTGAAAGACTGGAAATTTTGCTCAGAGGGCTCTTTATCAGGCTTGAGGTTCTTTTATGTGCTGTAAATCTATGACACAGGACTACCTACATTACTTCCCTTCCGAAGGAAGCCATGCTAAGGATTTTTATGCCCAAAAAAAATCCATCACCCTCAGTCAGGTTTGAACTCGCAGGGACTGATTGTGAGACATATCCAGCATTTAATTATAATTAAAAACATAAGTGAAGCACTACAGTTGCTAATTTATGCAGACATATATTTGTAATATTTACTACTTAGTTTACTCACAGCATCTTCTCAACTCATTACAACATCACACATGTCCAAAAATGTTATTTTTCTCATTCAAGAATACTTGTTTTTCTCACTCAAAAAACTAAGTACAGTTCTGAGTGACTTTAGTATAACAATGATGAAGTTGCTTGTCAGTAACTATGGTTTTGGTGATTACCTATATAAAAAGTTATGCATCTAATAATCATAAATGATTCTGTTGAAGTTTAAAAACATTGCTGCTGTACTTTTTCCTTACCTGAGCTTGACGTTTTGCTTCCTCATAACTATTCATATCAACAGACAGACCTTTCTCTTCTGACATTAACTGAGTTAAGTCTACAGGGAAACCATATGTGTCATAAAGTCTCCAAGCCACATCACCTGCATAAAAACAAAACTTTTCACCTCTAAAGTTGTACATAAACCATAAGACTCTTATGTAATTCATGCAAAATTTTACAGAAACAATTGTTTTCAACAAAAACTTGCCAACAAGGTTGTGCAATTAGTGGGTATCACTATTATTACATAAAAATCACTTAAAATGTTCTGTGTCATAGAATTTGCATCACTCTCAACATTTTCCTTTCCAAACAAAACTGAATCATTAGGCACCAAGTATTAAAGGTACTAATCAATTACCAAATCCGCCAATTATAATTGGTATAACTATAAAAAACATTATAATGAAAGCATATGCAGTAACAATAACATTATAAATTTGATCATCTCCAATTAAAGATGTAGATTTCAGATTATAAGATTGGTTTACATTTAACAGGGAAGAGAGGCCAGAATGAGAATTGAAAGCAGACATGTTAAGTTTGGTTCACAATACACAGGGAACAGAAATTAATACCTATTAATAGCTAACATGTATACTCAATTTGGAGCATTGGAATGTCATTTGTTTGTGACTGACCAATGACATTTTTTTCACTTGCTTGCAATTCAGCTAACAAATAGAACCAACTTTGAAATTTTATGCAATTAAAATTTTCTAAAGGACACATTACTACTGCAAAGGGTTATTATTTACAGATGATCTAGTAGCCGGGGCAGTAACAGTGATAGGGTTGCAACATGCTAAAAATGAAATTGCAAAATTCTGTATTGAATGGGGGCTAAAGGTGAATACAAAAACGTCCAAGATAATAGTGTTCAAGAAAGGATCAAAATTAAAAAGGGAGGAAAGATGGTATATAAATGGAGAGCAAATAGAGGTGGTAAAAGAATTTGATTACTTGGGGATTAGTTCTCAAGCAACGGGAAATGGGAAGCACAATCTAAATATGCACAACTGAAAGGAAAGCTAGCCATGAAAGCTGTTAGTTTGCTTGTGCAAAACACTCACGCTATCAATGAACTGGTTGGAAAGGCTATATGAAGCTGTAGTAGAGTCAAAAGTGTTATATGGAATAGAAATATGAGGGGTGGCAAAGGGATGGATTAAGATTGATACAGTCCATAGAATGTTTTGTAGAGAAGTTCTGGGTTTACCCAAGAGTTCACCAAGGAGCGTGGCACTGGCAGAGCTAGGAAGGGTAGCGACAAAAGGTATAATAGTGGAAAGAATTTTGAAGTATTGGTATAGATGTTTAAATTTAGAACATAGTAATATATTAAAAGAATGTATACAGTTTCAAAAAGCTGTCTTAGGAGAAGAGTGTTGGATTGGGAAGATGGGAAATATCCTAAAAGAAATTGGCATGAGGAATATTTTCCTATTAGATAAATATAATAACAGTGGGTTTTGGAAAGAAGTGAGATTGAGGGTGGAAGATATCGAGAAACAAGAGATATGGGCTAGTTTTGAGGATAAAAGGTCATTGGTCTTGTATAAATCAGTTAAAAGAAACTGAGGAAGACATATGCAATCAATTTGGTAGAATAGGTCTTGCGTGGATGCGCACAGGAGTAATATTTTTAAAAAGGAATGGATATAATTGTTCAGGGAGATGTATTATGTGTGATGAATCGGGTAGTACTTTTCATTGGCTAATAGAATGTGATAAGGTTAAAAGGTGGAGAGAGGTTATATGGAATAAAAAATGGGACAAGCTAAACAAAGAAGCAGTAGCATTAAGAATGTTGGGAAGCACAAAAGTAGAAACAATTTAAATGATGGGGACATTTTTAGGCAACACAAGGGATAAGTGGATAAGGAGCTTAAGAAAGGTACAGGAGAATGGGCATAGTTTGGAAAGTGGAGAGATGGTATAGTAGCTTTATCCCATGTATACAGCCTAGGAGCTAAATATGGGAGAGCTAGAAAACTGGAGCACTAGATTTAAGTTTTAGATATAAGTTTTATTTGTATTATTGTAATAATGGTGAAATAAATATTACATTACATTACTGCAAAGGCTTCAACCAAATGAAAATTGTAAAAGTGATTGTAGTATAAATAACTATTAATATGAATATATTTCTTCGTTGTTGCCACTCTGGTTTCCATTTGTAGTTATTTTGAACCAGCTGAAACCTTAGGAGCTAATGCTGTAACCTGGAGCTCAACTCATAGTTTACAGTGGATGAAATATTAAGATGAGAAAGAAATGAAAGAACTCCTCTCATACCTGGCAGGGTCTTTGAATCTCCCAGCTTGCCAATTGTACGATTCAATAAATTACGTCCTCGAGTTAACGTCTTTAGGAACTGTGCCTCCTCTTCATTAATAATATCCATTACACTCTGAGGATCTTTCTTTACCTGCACAGTACATAGGATAAGAGGTGAATAGCTAATATTGGAGGCATACATCAATTTATAGAACTCTATAGATGAAATCAACATTTACCAGCTCACAATGCATCTAATTTGTAGATATAGGTTTACATACTTGCCAACTTCCTGAAATTTAAATCCGTAAAACTTTCCCTCATCCAGCAAAGCATAATCATTTTGTGAGGACATGAAATTTACAATGCATAAAAGGTTCAGAACAGTAAATGTACAAAAATTACATATAGAAAAAATGGCAATTCTGTTTTATAAAAATCCTTGAAGACCCTGTAGTACTGTTTCTTTGTCTCACACATGCTCAATTCTTCCTTGTACCACAATAAACACACATTAAAGTAAAGAACTTTCTAGGCTATACACAGATTTCTATACCATATTTCACACTTTGTAACATGAACTATATAAAAAAAAACTGTTACAAAAATGGTAAACATATCTTACAGTGATAGAATGTGAATAAGATAGGCAATTTACATAAGGGAGTTGACTTTACAATTGACGTCCATTACTAAATGTTTGCACCCATCTACTGCTGGTTATTATTAGGTCACCTGTGGTACAATAAAATTTTAAATATATGCATTTTGTTGCAGCCCAGTCGAGGAGGACCATGATCGTAATAAAGGATAGACACACAGATAAGCTCTGGGCTATCATGGTACTGTGATGCGGTTTGAATAATGTTTAACACCTGCTCTTACTACATACGCAGCACAGGCAGTAACACGGTGATACATGAAATGGAGCTTGGGAAGTCAATGTTCCAGATACCTCCGAGGCATTTGCTAGTTATGAGAACTGAGGAAAGCCTGGAAAAAACAGCAGTCAGGGAGGTTAGTAATGGTGAGATTTGAACTGCAAGGTCTCCTGTTCATGAGTTCATGCCTTAATGGCCTCAGCTATCCATTAATTGGTGTAGTAAATTTGGGCTTTAATCTTAAGTTACAATATAATGCAATAGAATTTAATGGTTTGTCATGTCTATGGTGAAAATCTGTAATACTTGGAATGTGCCCACAAAGCCATAAAAATGTCTCCTTTGCCATAGTCATAAAAATGCCTTTGCTCCTGTACATTTTACGGGCAAACCATAAATGTTGGCAAGTATGTGTTTAATTTGCAGTAGATATTTCATAAACAGGTGAAGTGCAATGATGGTTGCTGACATTTACTGAAGCACTGAGCTTAGGAAACTGGATAAGCATTTGTCAGTGCACACGAAATGATATCATTGGGCTTCAGAACATTTTAAATTAGGAAGTTTGTGTCTTCAATGAAAAGTAACAATGAGCATATATCAATTAATTATAATGTTCTCCAAAGAACGGGATGGAGTATTGTTTGGATAATTACCAAACTTAGTATTTCAGTTCATCATCTCCCAAAGACACAACACAAATATTTTCAAGAAAATTGCCCTTCTCCAAACTATCCTTTACATGAGAATAGTTTCATTATTTTTTATTTTCTAACACAATGTTTAAAATATTAGTATGACTATTAAAACTGTAGGTCTTAAATTTTATGAAATAGCCTATGAAATCGTCTTCATTCTGAGTGAATTTTGTATAATTTTGTGTAACTGTTGAACGATAAGAGATAACCACAAGCTTCTTGCACAAAAAATGTAAATCTTGTTAAAATGCACAAAAATTTTTTGTAGCATAACAATTTTGGTGATATACGTTGTTCTTGGTTTGAATTTCCCAGTACATTATTACACCGCTCTTGAAGTGCTAAGTGCTTTTGTTTTTTCAAATTCATGCAAAGACTATAGAATTAGTTTAAAACCAGCATATGGTGACTTGTTTTTTAAAGATCTGTCACTTAAGCCTCTCCCTTGCACCTGCAATGTGTAACGGAACCATTTCTGCATATGTTTCATGGCTTTCAAAAGAGATCTGCTTTTATTCGATTTAAAACACATGTAAGAACTAAAAACGCCATAAATAATGCAAATATCACTACAGTAAGCCCTATATCTACAGGAAAAAATCTTAAGGGTATATATAAATGAACATCTAAAATGGGAAGAATGCTTTCAATATATCAGTAAACGACTAAACATTGTCTATTTTAACATGCATTTTCTAACAAAAATTACAAACTTAGAAACTAGAAAAACAACATACTACAGATATTTTCATTCCATCATGGCATATGGTGTTATATTATGGGGAGCAGCAACACATTGGAAGAACATATTTAAGATACAGGAGGGGGGGGGGGGAGAAAGAAAAAAATCATTCGTATTACTCATGTCAAGTCCCAAAAATTCTTGAGGAAATTTATTTAGAAACTATGCATACTTCACCCTGCCTTCACAATATCGCTATCAATTAGCCAAACATATATATGAAAACTTTGGTAAATATCCATAAACATTAATATACATAACCATGAAACTAGAAACTCAAAATTACCTAGAAGTACCTGTCCAGATTCTCATTATTTGAAGAGTCCTTTCTATTCCGGAGTAAAAATTTATAATAAATTGCTACAAAATATAGAGAAACAAAAGACAAAAACGTGTTTCTCAATACACTGAAAAGGATCCTCAGAGAAAAAGCATCTATTCAGTAACAGAATGTATGGAAGACAGTTTCTAGGACCATTTAAACATAAAAAATCTGATGTGTTACACTCACATGACTTTCTCTACTCTGGTACAAACTATTTTTACAAACGCTTATTCTCCATCTACTTCATGTTAATCGAGATGTTAATCTTATTGCTAATTTTTTTGTAGATGCAAGGGGAATATGGTAGGCTTTAAGCGATAGTCAAATCTTTTAAGAGCTGGTTGCTATGTCAAGCATTCCATTCTCTTTGCAAGAAAAAAAACTAATTCCCATTTGATAAAAGGTGTAAGTATTGCAAATTTCAAACAAATAACAAGGAATATCTCAGAAATGGTTCACTTGACAGAAAAAAAAAAAAGTGTGACAAACTGTGTGGTTTAATGATATCTACTTTTTTGTGCAGTAAAATTTTCTCTCTTACGGTTTACCAGCTATGCAAAAGTCATTCAGAATGAAGAGGACTTTTGGGGACATTACCAGAAAATTCAAGATATGCATTTCATTTGCCATGAAAATATCTTAAACATATGATACTTTAATCAAAATTTTCAAAAAATGTTCCATGTATTGTGGGGTGGGGGAGCTTTCTTGAAAATCTTTGTGTCGCATCCGTGGAAGATACTAAACTCAAATGCCAAGTTTGGTATTTATCTGATTTTCGTTTTTGAGTTATGCTGTTCACAAACAGACATGGACATTTTTCCATAAATGCTTTATTTAGATTCAGAACACCTCAAAACATGCATTTCTGGTTAATCCTGGTATCAATTTTTGGGTGGAATGCAATACTTCCCCTACTTACTACACATAGTAGAGAAAGTAATAAAATCTAGTTATAGTTAAACCAGTGCCATATATTAATAATGTAAATATAAAGTTATACAAACTCATATACAGAAATAATGCCTTTGTAAATTTTTTACCGTGTTTTCTTAATGTTTTAGTTACACAAAATACTGTTAAACTGACGAATTGCCAGTTTACTGGCTTTTGCTCAAATTATATAAATGTATGTGACAAAATATCTATCTATTCGCCAACATTTATTTTGATGACAGTGTACCATTATTCACTCCCTTTTTTTTTTTTACATTCAATCTTTGGTATTACTACCAGCTGCTTTTAAACTGTCAGTGGAAATCTTTTCATAACCCAGCCTCTGATTAGCTAGCTTTAATGCCCAAAGCATTATAGGAATTCAATAAAGCACAAAGCCTGCTCTAAAGATGAACATCATATAAAGCATGACACTTTTACATACCTCTGGGAAAGTGTCTCCCAATAGTTCTATAACTGTGTTAACCAGGGATGCAAACAGACCTGGTTTAGCATTCATTTTCTCTGTACCATAACGAACGGCACGTCGTAGAATTCTACGTAGCACATACCTAAACAAATAAATAACTTCCATGTATATGTCATCAACTCACATATGTTATTTACATAAAGTAGAAACTCTTACATGCCATCATTGCAATTTACTTAAGTGTGCCATGTTTTTTGTATACAGAAGGTAAGCTGTTGGAATTTCACCAAAAGCCAACTGTGACATATTTCCATTATAGAACTTTCTGGTTATATTTGGCTGTTCAGTTGACATCTATACCAGCAACTGTTACTAAAATAAATCCATAGTATACATGTGCCCATAGTTGTTAACATCATTATCTTTCAAGTATATAAACTGTTGAGTTTAAAGCAAATAATCCTTGGTTGTGCAGAGGAAACTGTTTCCATGTGTCCATTTATTTGGAAATGTTTTAATGCTTACATAAGAATTCTACTTATGTATGAACTAATTGTAGTGTTTATAATGTAATTTTGCATTAAATACAATTTATACATGGTGGAAATTTAGCACCGGGAAGTGATTTAATCCAGGAGAGAGAGAGATTCTTTTAATTCTCTTTATTGAACAGCATGCTCCATTACAAGTTATAATACTATTGTATTGTGTGTGTGTGTGTGTGCGTGCGTGTGTGTGTGAAGTCTTCCACACTTTTTGATTCCTCTGTATGCATTATACTATATGTACTTCTGAAAGTGTCTGTATGTATGTCACTGCACAGGTGTGGTCTTCAACACTTCATAAAAAAAATATATTTGCGTTCCCTCTATATAGCATACCTAGAACAGCACTGCAATAACTTGAAAAGCAGAGTTTTGCATTTGAAAGTTTTGATTCATGATATTAACAGAATATTCGGAATTGCATATCTCAGGTAGTTTCTGACTGAAGCCAATTCAAGATATGATGGTTTTCATTTTTGGTAGAGAACTGCTCTATGAACCAGGAAATGAATGTAACTCAAAACGGTCAATTGAGTTGTAGCAGTGTTGTTCTAAGGGTGTGATGTCTGTGTTACATTTGAATCCACTCATTTTTAAAAATAATTCTTCAGTGTAATTTAAATTGTTTTCATTATTCATCAATGATAAAGGTAACAATACACCTAGATTTCCATTTAACTGCATTTTAGGACTTTTTATTCCTTTCATATGCATTACATATGGCTAAAAAAAATCTTGTTCACCAATGGCACTAGGAATTAATTGATCTCCATTATTTTCCCTCTGGCTTCCGAAAATACAAAGTCTGTAAGTTGTCACTTTTAAGGCCTTTGCATTTGGTGAGATGATGTTTGTTTAAGATGACTTCTTCACAGAGAGGGTAAATAGGTGTAGGCAAGCATGAGCAGTTGCCATCCTAAACAAGGCCACTGCAGTTTTCCTTGGTATTTTTTGTATATCAACTCTATCTTTATCTTTTAATTTATCTTCTTCATCAAGTCTTTGCTGTCTTTTGAAATGTTGTTTAATGTTATTTAATTGCTTATTTATTTCTATTTGTCCTACAGGTTTTATTTGTTGTATTGCACCTTTCTTTGATAACTGATCCACATGTTCATTGCCCAAAAATCCAACACGAGCTGGGATCCATGGTAGAATGACATGATTTCTAGTTTCAACTGCTTTAATTAGGCTTCTTATTTCTTTAATATTTCTTGTTATTTTATTATTGTAATTTACTATTCCATCTATGGCTGATTTTGAGTGTGATAAGGTGACTATTTTTTGTTTTATGTATGGTCTATATAAAATGTTTTGTAATGCTGCTTTTATAGCTGTTTCTCCATCATAGTGGTTTACGTTTCATATAATGTTAGATACTGTGTAAAATGTTTACGGTATACTCCTACACCAGCATTTGTTTTATTCATGAGAGATCCATTTGTATATATTCGGAGCCATTCTTTTTCTGGGTATCTTTCATTTTCCGTAGCTATTGCTATGGCTTTCATTTCATCTGGTATATTGTTTTGTTTGTGTATTGTATATATCAAGTCATTCTGATATTGTATTATCAATATATTCTATTCGTTACCTCTGTTGCAATTATATTTGTTGTAATTATATTCTTGTATTTTAAGTTATTATTATATATTCTGAAGCTTATTTGAGTTTTTAAATTATTTATAGTATCTGCTGTGTGGTACCATTTGTATCTGTTTCTATTGACTTGCAGTTTTTGTGCTAGAGTAATAGCTTTCAACTCATGTTCCAATTCTATAGCCATGTTTTTTGTGAAGCTCTGTAGTACTGTAATTACTAAGTAGTACTAAAAAAAAATTTATTCCCCCAAATTATGTATTCCCTCCACTTACACTTTGAAATCAGAAAAGTGTATAAGATGTGTAAACTACTACTATTACCTTTTAATATTTCTTAATGTAGCTTTATGTACAAAAATCAAGTAAAATAATTTCACCCATATGAACACTTACCCTCTTCCTGTATTATCTGGATGTCCACCATCAGAGAGGGATATGGTAAGTGTACGGGCATGATCAGCCAACACTCTATACGCCATATCAATACCATCTTTGTCTTCTTCACCAACTCGACCTTGATAGGGTGGTGCTCCAGTTCCCTAGTTACAATAATTAAATGATAACATGACATTCTATACTTTATATTATTTCCGTTTTTTGCAAATATACAAGCTTCTTAATAATGGCATATAAACAAGAGAATTAATATAGAAAGAGCTGTAATATCAAAACTAAAATTTATTTTAAAGGCTATTGATATCACAATAAAAGCATAATATACGTGGCTAGGAGCAAATAACCAGCCTGTTTCATCTTACTTGATTTGAAACAAAACTTGTGTTGACTATTCTTTACTTTGCTTTCAGTTATTCCTGTTATCTTGCTTGGAACCGTCAACTGTTTATTTAGTTACCTCTTATGTTTTTTAACTGTTTAGTTCCGTAGTTATAAAAAAGTTGTTTTATGAATAACCATGATATATTCAATACCAGAGCAAGTATTCATATTAACAGCCGTACATGCATACCAGCTCTCAGGGACAAATGTTTGCTTTGCCCAATGCCAGCAAAAACTGAGGAAATGGCAAGCAACTGGATCTATTCCAGCTGCACCAAGGAACAGAGCGCCTTCCACCTTTCCAGTGAGCTCTTCCATGTCCTTCTTCAGTTGTTCATCAATTATGGTTGATAGCTCCATAATCATTCCGGGCATTTCCATCTACATCTTCTTCATTCCGGACTCCACTTTCTCCTCCATCTCCATTCTGGATTCTATTTTCTCCTAAATCTTCTCCATTGTGGAATTCACTGACTTTTCACTTCTCATCTTATACATTCCAGGTTTTATGGTTCTGATGTCATAATTCTTTCATCATCTCCTCAACTGTGGCACTCAATCCCACTCCTGACACCAGTGTAACAAATGACAACTCAATTACTGCCAAACATTGTCATTTCTCTTAGCATTCATCAATAATAACTACTAAAATACAGTGGATGTTCATACTGTAGCATATATAATACCCATTATTCTGTTTATATGCATATTAAAAGCCACACCACTAACAAATACATTTCTCGCATATTACAAAATCTATTTACTAGAATTCAAGGGGAGTTCTACTGTAAGCACAGCATTCTACAAAGGAATAATGTCCTTGGTAGAGCAACAGCTCAATATGGGTTATTGTGCAATAAAATGCAACAAAATTAAACATGTATTGCTAATTCTTGTTGTGTATGGAATATGAAACAATGAAGCACAAAATTAATATGACGGAAAACTTGTCAATTTTGACAACACATTTAACCAGAACCCAAACTTCAAGTTCATCAGGTCACTGAGAGAGACGCCTCATTTGTAATCAGGGAGTTCCCTAAACCAAAATCCAACAGTTGGCATCAGCTGACATGTAAGGAAGGTCCTAACAAAATGTGATCTAGGTAAATACTATACCCTCGTCGATGTAACGTTGCACTTGACATCTAGCATTTAAGTTGGTACACTTGCAAAAAAACAGATGTAAAGGTTTAA
Source organism: Deroplatys truncata (assembly GCA_030765065.1). Lineage (NCBI taxonomy): Eukaryota > Metazoa > Arthropoda > Insecta > Mantodea > Mantidae > Deroplatys > Deroplatys truncata. Next base: position 310,073,458 of record CM060975.1, on the reverse strand, counting down.
CCGTTTGACTTCCTAAGCCAATCATAAGGCAGCATTCAGGATGGTCAATGACAAAACGGAACCGGAACTAGAAGTGGCTCTGTTGCCAGATGTAACTATTCCCAACCACGTGCTTCTGTTTGTGAATCTCTAGCACAAGCATCGAGTTGTTCTTTGCAAGCTACATATTGTTCATTGTTATTTATATTTATGGTTATTGTTTGATAGTTTTGTTATTGTTCATTTATGCATATATATATTTATCCATTTTTATATATATTTCATTCATATTATTTATTTATACAAAACTTAAGTGCGACAATGTCTGAAAAACGACGTCGATCGCCGAGTGATGATTCACGAAATGAAACTCCTTTGCGCTGAGGTGTGCCACTTAATAGTCAGGCATTGGAACTATTAAGGAGGACCCGGGAATTCTTTGAACAGGAAAAGGAGTACATGAAGCTTCATGGCCATCCCTCTATTTCTGCTGATAAAGCCGTACAACGAACTGCAGCAGCTCTTGGACTAAGCAAGAGAACTGTTATTCACAAAGGAGTGAAACCCAAGAGAAAGAGGACAAAATTCTTGAACCATCTGGAAAGCAGCAGGTATTTCTATCAACTCCAGGGAAGAAAAGAAAGCAGCCTCGTCCAGCCACAAATCTTGATGCTTTCCAATTAGACGCCATACGTAGACACATTTATGCCTATTATCATAGAAAGGAGTATCCAACCATACCAAAGCTGCTTATATCGCTTAGAGAAGCAGAGCTGTTCACTGGGGGCAAAACATCACTGAAAACGGTGCTGAAGGATATTGGCTTTCGGTACAAAAACCTGAATGGAAGGAAAGTGCTGCTGGAAAACACACACACATTGTAGTGGCGCGAAGCATGTTTTTGCATAAAATTTTGGGCAAAGACCTCCATAAAATAGTGTGGCTGGACAAAACGTGGGTTAATGCTGGACAGACGACATTCCCAACAGCTGTGGCCAACAGGGAAAGGAGCCCGGCTAATTGTGGCTCACACTGGTTTTTCCGATGGGTTTATTGAAGGCGGTCTACTGGTCTTCAAATCAAAGAAAACTGGAGATTACCACGAAGCCATGGACTATTCTCGCTTCCTGGAGTAGTTCAGAAAGCTTCTGCAGCAATAGTGAAGGACAACGCACCGTAACACTCTGTAAAACTGGACAAGGCCCCTACCTCCAACAGAAAAGAAGTTATGGTAGAGTGGCTAAATGCAAAGGGTGTTGCTGCAGACATGAGCATGACCAAGCTGCTTCTGTATTCCCTGGTGAAAGAAAATAAGCCTACAACACCAACTTACGTCGCAGATGAATTAGGCAGGGAACTAGGTCATGAAGTGATTAGGTTACCGCCTTATCACTGTCACTTCAACCTTATCAAATTAGTGTGGAGCAACATTAAGGCTTATGTGAGGGAGAACACAAGTATTTACCATTACCGAGGTGGAAAGGCCTTTGCGGGAAGGTATGGTGACGGTGGACGCAGCTTCATGGAAGAAGAAAGTAGATCACGCGAATAAACTAATACGAAAACCACAAGAAATGGATGGAATTATTAGTGAGTGTGAACCATTGATGATATGTCTTGGTGATGATGATGATGACAAAGATGCTTCCGAGGATGATGATGATATCGACGACAATGATGACTACGGGGATTTGGATGGAATTGAGCCATTGCAGTTTTAAATGGGTGAGTGAAAATAACTTTGTTATGGCATGCTTATAATTTGTTTTATTTCCCCTCATTGTAGCAGGAAGTTTTTATTATTTTATTTCTATATTGTCAGAAGTGCGTAATTTATTCTACATACACTGCAATGTTTATGAAGAGTAATTTTCAATTAACAATAATAATACAAAATAGTTATTATTCATTGACGTTTGCTACTTACGTACACTTTTTGTATGCGGCTTAGACACGATAGAAAGACCTATCAGCTGTTATTTACTAGCCACTCTGGCAACGTTGCAACCACAATGTAGCCAACCTTATGCGAAGCCACATGAACTGTCAAATGCAAAGATACAGCAGCAGGGGTATAGTAATAAATGGAGCATGGAGTATTAATTAGACTCAAAATTATATTAATGTATTGTTAAACTAAATGTCACAATGCTTACCTTCTGAATAGCTTCAAACAAAGGCATGAAAAGGTCTGTGTCATAGTTAGACCTCTTTTGTTGTATGACAGATACCAGCCGCTCTAAGCCCAAACCACAATCAATGTGTTTCTTCGGAAGAGATTTCAACACGCCATTTGCTTCTCTGCATAAAAAAACGTTCCAATTTATGACTGTTAAATATCTGTAAATCATATCAATGTAATATTGGTTCTGCATCCTACCTATTAAACTGGATGAACACAAGATTCCAGATTTCCAGTACATCCGGATCATCCTGATTCACCAAATGTGCTGCATTTCGTCCTCCTATTCTGTCAAAATGCAGCTCAGAGCATGGTCCACATGGGCCTGTCTCACCCATCTCCCAAAAATTATCCTTCATGCTACCAGGTAGTACATGGGAGGGAGGGATGCTGAAACATCACCAAACTGTATATTAATTTCATAGGTTCAGGTGCCAACTGTCACTTATAAACTGCAAATCCTTGTCCACTCCTACAAAGGTAAGCTGTTGAGGATAATCTTTGCAAACTATTGTCATTTCCCACACTGGTTATGATTTGTTCTTTGAAGATGAAAACTTGTCAAAAAAGATACAACCAGGGTTACCAGATTGATTTTCTTAAGTCTCCAAATATGAACCAAATATTGCCAATGATCTATTTTAAATACAGTGAAACCCACCCAAATCAGACACTGAATAAGTTGGAATCCTGTCTGGTTTGGAAAAAAAGTTTGGTCCCAGAGTAAATCATATACTTTATGTGTAATTTTTCCTGAATAATATGGAAACTGCTTAACATGGAAACAGAAACTCCTGCAACTACTTTAAATAAAAATATGCAGTATTAAAACATTTGTTTTGGGATAGGCTGTGCTTCCAAGGAAACTGTAATTGTTTTACATATTTCATTTTGGGACACACTGTATTTCAGAGGAAACTGCAAATGTAGTCATTAAGGTAAATGAGAAAATGTATACATACATACCTGAGGGACACTACGTCAAGGAGTTACAGTTGCATTCGTGTGCTTTTCCCTCAGTGTTGTCCAATACTTGGAAGAGTGTATTGTGAGAAACGCTTTGCATTTTGTGATAAGGGTTATTGCATAAAAATGTGGAAATATTTTAGATATGTGTATACTGTTAAGATTCCTAGTTTAGTGTTGTGATAAATGTGTCAGTGCAAGGACAAACAGACTGAAATAACGTAACATACATAACATGGATTATGCAGTGAATACAAAACTATATTGTATGTACTAAGGTGAGTGCTTAATAATAAAATGCATGATATTGAAATTTTTGCACATCGTGCTTGTGATTAATCTTAAAACTATGCATCGAAAATTCTGGAATATCTAAATAATACAGAAATCTTGCCAAAACGGAAAAAATTTAGGATCATGTTACCTCCATCTTGAACAAGTTTCATTCATTATACAAACTGATACATTTTGTTTCTAAAATTTAATTTGCCGTACTTATTTTTTCATTATACTGTGATGAAAACTTCATCGCTGGCCTTCAGCAACATGGGTAGTGCGCATGTTATTCAGGCTGGCCAATGTAGGATTGGTTAGGGAGAGGGATGGAGAGAGAGGGGTGCTCTCAGCTCGAATGGCCTGAACACTAACCGGGATGTGAGGAGTAGCTTTTAGACCTCTCATTTCCTAGGCCTATTGAACTTTCTTGTAGGCTCATCCAACTATAAAAGGGAGTGTATTCGCCATTGCAGTAAGTTTGTTCCAGTGCTGTATGCTGTTCAGCAAGTTCTGTCTGTGTGATCAGTCCTGTGTTCGCTGTGTCAGTGAACAAGCTGAAAAGAGAAGGGCTAGAAGGCAAGTCTGTATAACACTTTAGTGACTGGCCAAAAGAGAGAAGAGAGGTTCATTTGCATGCTGTTAAATGAAACAAGTAATATGTGCAAGGAAAACTACTGACTAGAGAAAAGTCAGACAAACACTACGGTGTCAGGAGCAGGATTTAAATGTCATGATGGAGAAAACAATTCAATGAAATACTTCTGAAATGAAGACTGTGAAATCTTGAACACTGCTTTATTCAAGAATGGTATTGGACCTTCCTCACGATTCTGCACCAGCTCATAAGGCAAGATCCACTCAATCTTGGCTTGAGAAAAGATTTCCCCATGGAGAAGTGCTGCATGCTGCTATTGCTGAATGGCCCAATAGTCTTAAGTCTTGTATCATGGCAAAAGGGGATAATTTTGAAAAATATGTATATTTAGTACAGAATACATATGGATGTCATGTGCCATAGTCAAATTAACAAAAAAAGAAAGGAAAGGGGGAAAAAACCAGTAAAATGCATTGTTCCATTATCAAAAATTTCATAATAGAACTTATGGCTAGACTAAGCACATATTATACCTTACATATTCAGTTTTTGTATAAATATTTATGAAAAATTTTTCAGTCTCAAAAATGGATTTGCATTTAAATGAACTTACTTTTAGAAAAGTCCTAAAATGGTACAGGTTGTATCAGAATTTCTCCCCTTCCCTCATTGTTTTATTATGTGCTTAGTTAGATACAAAAACTGATGGAATGTTACAATGATCACCTACGCATCTGTAGTGAAGGATAATTGCCAATATTGATGAATCCAACTGCACTTTGTTAACATATTGTTTCCTTATCTAGGTTTGCATCTTTTCTTCATGAAGCCAGTAGTTTTACAATTACAGATTAGATTAGATTCTTTATTCACCGTAGAATTTACATATAAATCATGGCTTCGTCAATATAATTAGATAACAAGTAACAATATTTACAATTATGTAAGAATTGACTAATTTTGAAGATTGATGAGCTAGTAACAGTGATGTGTCATAATTTCAAATAAAGAGAGTTGAGGGTTGTTACACTACATCACTAAAATATTCTTACTTGAACGCGTTTCGGGAGACGGTTTTCTCCCATCGTCAGCATGTCCTCAACTGATTTTTCCAGTCATTGTCTGGGGAATAGGTGTGGCTAGTGGTGTTCTCTGGTGCTGGGCTGATGAACCTCCAAAGGCTGCTGGGTGGCGGCAGTTTGAAATACATTAGGTGATTCCTGTGTTTGACAATATGCATTTTTTTCTGGTCTTCAAACCATGATATCACTCTGAACATAAAACTCTTAAAACCGATAAACAGCAGCAATGAATTGAACATCTGGGAAAAAATACATATTGTCAAACACAGGAATCACCTAATGAATTTCGAACTGCCGCCACACAGCAGCCTTTGGAGGTTCATCAGCCCAGCACCAGAGAACACCACTAGCCACACACATCCCCCAGACAATGACCGGAAAAATCAGTTGAGGACATGCTGACGATGGGAGAAAACCATCTCCCGAAACGCGTTCAAGTAAGAATATTTTAGTGATGTAGGGTAACAACCTTCAACTCTCTTTATGTAAGAATGTTTACAAGTAGTGGTATTATACAATAACAATATTTAGAGATTAATACAATTTTGTAAAGAGTAGCATATTTACAAGTAGTGATATTATACATGAGTAATAGTATTTACAATTTAATATCTTTATATTCCTGGATGTTAAAAGGTATATGCTGTAACAGAACTTTGAATAGATAATTGTAATTACGGGTAAACTGGTAAGAAAATCAGTTATACTCATTACAAAATGTCTGACTTGCAGCACCAGAGAAACAAAATGTTTGTCAACACTTATATAAACTCACTTAAGCAATCAGTATCATGTTATAACTTATTTCTGCATTTACTTTTAGGATAAAAGTAATCTTGACTATGCTTGATACATTATGTAATTATCTAAGGTAATAAATACTTATTAGGTGGAATCCATGCAACTAATATGTGCCAAAATATATAAACCAATAACTTTTTGGTATGGCAAAGTGAAGTGCATAATTGCTGCAATAATAATCCAGCACTCACACAAAAACACTATTTTTAAGTATTTACATGTTGTCAGAATACATAAACTGAAATATTGCTTTTTCTTTCTGCATATTAAAAATTATAATTTCCTCTCCATTAAGTTAACTGCCAGAATTTTTTAAAGCTGTAACGGTATTACTTACAAATGTTTGTTTACATCACGTGTTGACATCTTGTGACGTCATTCATTTGTTCGGTTTGTAGCTCCATATTGTGTTAGCAATTGGCATCAGTGTTAGCTTTTGTTTGATTTCATTTCAAATGTCCTCCGGCTAGCTATTATCTTATCTTGGGTCGAACATGTGTCTTGATCAGGGTTGTGTAAACGGAAAGGAATCTTTTATCCAAAAAGAACACTGATGAAGAAATTTGTTTTATAATTTTTATTGTCGAACACGTTCACTATCACTTTTACATATTGATCTAGATACTCGCCAAACTGAAACTGTTATAATAACTTCTTACTGATCACTTTTAATCAACGTACTTCAACCTTTTATATAATTAACATTACCATATTTTAGATCTTTCATAATTCTGCTGCGCGTAACTTGTGAATCTATATCCGATGTATGACGAACTAATACTTTCGACGAACTGACTGACTGAAAACGACGTGTAGTGTACACAGATTTTTTGATAAACTGACCACTGAATACGACGTGTAATGTATGAATGCTTTCGGCGAACTGAAGGACTGACTGACTTTACCTCTAACTTGGCTTCTATTTATAATCCTTCATCCAGATACGCCTAAAGATTATAACTGAACTGCAATTGGCTAATAAAACGCGCCAACATTAGCATCAATTTAAATATCCAATGAAAATTATGAATACATATGCTTTAGGGAGGACACATTCCAGAAGTTTCTACCGAAAACGCGCCAACATTACGTAACTTCCTCGTTTCCAATAATGATAAACAGCTCACCCCCCTCTCTGCATTATTGCGCTATTATTGACAGTTTCAGTAAAGCCTTATAAATTTACTTTCCAACAATATTTACAATCAATAAACATCTGAAATCAATGTCACATAAAAATGCATATTCATATTACAATCATTATTTACATTTAAGTAATTTGTGATACAAATTACTGCATCAAAGCAGAGATGGATACTTTCTGGAGTCCCTGGATACTAGATAGAGGGAGAATGCTCTGCAGTTAATGCAATAATGCAAGCAGAGGTGCGGGTTCTGGCTATTACTGAAGTAAAACTAATGTTTAAATATCTTGTATTCAGCATCAGCAGTATAATTCCTTTCTAGTTTAACTTCACAATCACATGAGAAAGTAATTTAATTCAACTTACCCTAAATTGATCCAGATTTGTTTACATTCATCATCGGGTTCTAGACCTGCAGCCTTATCCCCACCGAAATATGTCACATACAAACGATCAGGAGGCAGCTTGAACACTTCAGTAAGGAGCTCCCATGCCCAAGCACAAATCTCTTTCTGCAGTAAACACAAATTGACACCATTTCCTTAGAATGAAACATAGCTTGTTTTTGGAGCTTTTGAATACAATGTTAAGTCTGTGTATATGCGTGATATATTCTCTCCCAACTATCAAAAACTCAAATAGGAAGACATTATAGACAGAAAAAATTCAAAGTGTTACATTCAAATGTTTTTCTCTGTCCATTCTTCTACAAACTATTCTTATAAATGAAAGCTTATTTTCTATCAATATCATGTTAATTGACATAAACATTTACAGAAGTAGTTTCATTATACATTTTATTTTGATACAAGGATACAGGTGGCTGCAGTGATAGTCAAATCTTTAAAAAGTGGATCGGTATATGCTGGCTTTGAAATTGAGCAGCATCAGAACAAAGCACACTAACTCCACCCACAGATGAAATTCTTTTTGATATGGATTTCCCCTATTTCGATGGTGTTGAAGCAATTTGTGCAATTCATTTGTTTCAAATAGCACTCCTTCCTATTGTAAAATGGCTTCAAAAGAAATACAGCATTTGTTCCAGAAAGTTCTTAGTTCACTAGCACAAACGTAACAAAATGCGAAGAATTACTCACACGACACTATATAGAATGCATGCTTTGACTGCTGTGTTAATGTTCTGTGGAACAAGAAGTGTATGTGTTGCTGCCAAACAGTATCTGATGTTGCTTCCTTGGGCCTTGTTAGCAATATTACACCATGCTAAATGAATGAATGAAAACGAATCTGCTTACTTCAAGGTCTGAGATACAGAGTTATGTCAAGGAAGCACTAATAGCAGATTTTCTAAAGTATTACGGCATAGAAAAGAGAATGAAAATGTAGGAAACAAAGAGAAGCAAAAGTAAAAATGAGGTAAATAGCTTATGCCATGTCATTAAAATGCATTTATTGTATTACTCTTATGCATAAATACAATGTAATACCTGCAAAGGATACTAAGATGACTGTTGTTTCATCTTTCATGCTAGGTTAAAAAAATGAATAGTGAGAAGTAATAAGTCCTTGTTTTCTTGCAGTATCCTTTCGATACAGCAATAAATATCCAAACCTAATGAACATTTTGCCATCCCTCTAAAGCATTTGTATCCCCACTGAAATGGGGAACTATGAGGGCAGTCCCAGAAGAACCCAACCTGACGTATAGATAGCAGTTGTTGTTTCAAACAAATAACTATGGTAGAAAGTACCACCCTTATAAAGATTAAGTTTGAAGTTTGACAATGATATGTTGTTAAGTAATTGTTTGACAGCCATTAATAGTGAACGCTCTCAGTGAATTTGTAAACATGGACAAATTGGCCATCTTTATGTGATACAATACTTTCATTTGAAAGGTCTTAGTCCAACTAATATTAAAGCTGAGCTAGATTCTACTCTGGGAGAGTCTGCTCCTTCGTTTACAACATTAAAATATTGGGCGGCAGAGTTTAAGCAAGGCAGTACAAGCTGCCAAGATGAACTTTGCAGTGGTCAACCAAACGAGGTGACCATGCTAGAAATTGTTAAGAAAATAAGCAAAATAGTATTGGATGACCGTCGACTGAAAGTGCACGAGCTAGCAGACATCATAGGCAATTCAAAAAGTGCTGTACATTGTACACTAACTGAAAACTTAGACATGAAAAAGCTGTGCGCAAGATGGATGCCGCATTTACTCACAATGGAACAAAAGCAGCATCATGAGGATGTTTCAGTCGAGTGTTTGGCAATGTTTCGCTTTAATAAAGCCGAGTTTTTGTGTCGATTCATAACCATGGATGAAACATGGGTCCATCACTTCTCACCTGAGATGAAGGAACAGTCAAAACAGTGGATTGAAAGGGAAGAATCGGCTCCAAAGAAGGCGAAGACAGTTCCATCTGCACGCAAGGTCATGGCGTCAGTTTTTTGGTATGCGCATAGGATAATTTTCATTATCTTCAAAAAGGAAAAGCAATCAATGGCGAGTATTATGCAAACTTATTGCAACATTTGAATGATGAAATCAAGCAAAACAGGAAGTTATGTTTCATCAAAACAATGCACCAGTTCACACATCCATTATCGCCAAAATCAATGGTTAAAGCTTGAACTGCTTCCTCATGCACCCTATTTGCCAAACTTAGCCCTCTCTGAATATTTTCTGTTTCCAAAGTTGAAGAAATAGCTTGGTGGTAAAAGATTTGCCAACAATGAAGAGCTTGAGTTTGCATGTTATGGCTATTTTGCAGAACTCGACGGTTCTCACTATGAACAGGGTATTGAAGATATTGAACATCGTTGGGAAAAGTGTATCGAGCTGAAAGGAGGCTAGGTAGAGAAATAAAGAAGTTTTTTTCTAAAATGTTTGTGTTTTCTTTGTTAGGTTGGATACTTCTGGGACAGCCCTCGTATATTTCAGTGTATACCATAGATCTATGGTTTAACACTCCAAAGCAGAGTCAATGAGGCAAAGGATTTTGACATGCTCTTATGGAAGAGGTTTGGGAGTAAATAGAGACGTGAGTCTAAGGTGCAGTTTTATGTGAAGGCTGTGGCTGAAGAGTCTGTATTCTTTAGCAAAAGCCAGAATGAAGAAGAATTTGACTGTGTGAAGGAAAAAATGGGCATTGTTTAAATACAGCTCGGTTTGTTGAAAGAAGCACTGACAAGGTGTTTACAGAAAAGTGACAAATGAAATTTGAAGACTCACTTTTTTACAAAACCATGCAGAAAGCAAAGTATATAGCTGCTTTTAAGGTGGAATTGAAATTGTTTATTAAACTATCATTACATATAATTTTTTTCCACTTTTTCTTAATGCACATGACAATATTTTCAGTATAATTGGTTCAAGATGCACTACATCCAAAACATTTTTCATTATAAATGTGGTATTAAACCGAAAATAACTTTGGTAATAAGAGTACTTAGGAAACTGGCATTTGCACTACAGCTAGGTATAAAGTGCTTTTAAAAGTTTAGGAGATATCAGTTATTTTTCTCCCTTAAAGCTTTTTATTGTGGACTTAGCGCTTTTTGATTCAATGCTCCTCAATTCTTCTAATGACAAACAGAAGAATAGCTAGTTGGTATTTCAGAAAAGTATAACTATTTGAAAAACCAAACCAATAAAAATGAATATCTCGAAAATGGCTAGTGTTACAAGACAATTTGTGACAAATTATGTGTTTTAATAGTTCTATATTCTTTGTGGTGAGTTTTTGTCTATCCCTTACAATTTATCCGTAATACCATTTTTACTTTCTCTACTACATATAGTAAGTAGGGGAAGTATTGTATCCCACCCAAAAATTCAATACCGATATTTCACTGGAAATACATGTTTTGAGGCCCCCTCAATCAAAAAAAAGCATTTTTGGAAACATGACCATGTGTGTGTCTGTCTGTGAACAGCATAACTCGGAAACGAACAGTCGGATAAACACCAAACTTGGTATTTAGGTTCAGTATCTTCCAGAGATGTGACACGAAGGTTTTCAAGAAAATCCCCCCACCCCAGGTTACCCTTTACATGGAACATTTTTCGAAAATTTTAATTTTCTCAAAAACGGCTAACGATTTTGATTAAAATATCATATGTTTAAGATATTTTTATGACAAATAAAAGTACATCTCAAATTTTCTGGGAATGTCTCCAAAAGTATTCTTCATTGTGAACAACTTTTGCATAACTGGTAAACTATAAGAGATAGACAAAATTTTACTACACGAAAAATGTAGATCGCGTTAAAATACACAATTTATGTCATATACATTTTTTTTGTTGAGTGAACCATTTTCAAGATATTACTTGTTATTCCCTTAAGTTTTCCAATACTTATACTTTTTCTCAAATTCGTTATTCATTTTTTTTATGTCCTGTACATACAAACAGAATGGAATGCGCCACATAGCAACCAGCTGTTAAAAGATTTGACTATCGCTTAAATACAACTATATTTCCCTTGCATCTACAAGAAAATTAGCTATAAGATTAACATCTCGATTAACATGAAGCATATGGAGAATAAGCGTTTTTAAAAATAGTTTGTACAAGAGTAGAGAAAGTCATGTGAGTGTAGCACATCAGATTTTTAGTATTATTTCCCATGGCCAACATTGTATACAGACATGAGTACATTATTTTATAAATATCAAAATCCAATATCATATCTGTATTCAAGATAAAAACTAAAAATGGAACCAGAGTCATAAAAACAGATCATTCAGACAACCAGCATATACCAAATCATACAAATCTTACCACAAGGGAAGAAAGAAGACTAAATCACAGGTGACAACATGCTTGAAAGCGTGTATCTGTCATTTATATGAAAGGGTTAAGCTAACTTACAAAATAATACTACACCAGGTGGAAGGACTATAGATGTCATCCTCTTAGATGGTGATACTACATACAAAGATAAATGAAAAATTACAAAACAACTTTAGTCTGTGACTGTTTATTTCAGCAGAAAATAAATTTCTGCACTTTTCATCAAATTATAACTTACATACAGGACATTCCATTTCAAATTATCCTAAATAGAAGGAAAATCAACCTTGCAGTTTTCAAACAAAACAACATTTTTTGTATTTGGAGACAAGCCTGATACAATGCTGTATGCAAACTCTCAAAATTCAATACATCATAGCTTTGCAATTAAAACTATTCAAACTTATCGTATCTTCCTAAAATTTCCAACTTCAAGCTGCTACTGCACTGAAACCTTTAAATCTGATTATTTAAATGAGCTTTATTTTGATTCCCTAAACTTTTTCATACTGATAAGTAAACATGTTCTTATTTTTATTTAAGTGAAGAAATTTCTATTTTTTCAAGTGTAGGCAGTAACGGATTAATAAAAAGAATTGTATTATATATGGTAAGATTCCATAATTTAAACACAATCAAATATATATTTTAATGTAATGGTGACTGAAAAGGAATTCCTAAAATAAAAAAGTAAATTAATTTATGCGCAGGAATAGTAAAACAGTGCTCATGGTCGCTCTTGCACATTTGTTTTGAACTGAAGGTCAAGCAAGCTGATGTATGTAAGGTTAAACGATGAGAACACTTACTAAGTAGTATGGGATTCTAAGTATTTCCTCACAGATTCACACAGTGCTTGGTGATAATTGTGCATCAACCACATAAATCGCTGTCTTTATTCACTTTTTGTGTTATAACTACGAACTACCACTTTACCAACATTGCAGACTTCTATTAATGACACTATGGATCATTCTCAATTTAATATTTTAGTTTTATAAAAATCTGGACACACTTAAAATAAGTAAAAGCTGTATATAGATTTTTGTGAATATTATAAAAATAATTAGTATATGCTGTAATGAAATGCAGACTTTCATCTACAAAATGAGATTTGGTACAACACTCTGAAATAAAGGGTTCCAGAGCTATGTGCACTTAAAATGTGATAATGTGACACATTAACAATGTGGATTAATACAATATATTTATTGTTCAATAACATTAAAACTGTTCGGCTTTAGATGCTAATATTTGATAAATATGTTTTCCTTAGCATACCTTATTAATAGGAAAAATTAAAATGGAAACAAAAAATGTGAGGTTTTTTGCTGTGCAATTTCACGTGGAATGTCACATACAGAATTACTGCAAGTCTTATTGAAGTACTAGCTGGCTACACAATGTTGCGAAAGTAGCTAATTTGAACCAATTGTAGGTTCCCATTTAAGAAAATTAAATTGATCCTTAAATGACTATCATGACGTCTTCCAAACAAAACACAACTAATGGCATTTACTTTCTCCCATAATATCAAGCAACTTACCCTGTATGTATACAATTACTCTATTTTATTATGATAAAAGCTACAAAATACACAAGTTTCTCTCACTATGTACTTACATTTTTACTTTTAACTATTATAAATTCATCTACAGAACAAAGCACTCTTGAATACAAGACTTTTTTTTAGTTCATCTTTAAAACTAGTTTTACACGTTATACATTTTATGGTAATTTGTTATATAACATACATACAGATACTGTTGGTTTTATTTTATACAGTTCCAGTCTTATGAGAACTTATATGAAATTTTGTGTTTCCCATTGTGTTATGGTCAGTATTTGGCTATTGTTTTCGCCCTATTTTCCATGAGTTTTACATGTACAATTACTTTGACTATAATGTTAAATTGTTCAATTTTTTAAAATATTCTCTACACAATTCCTGTCTCTTTAACCCTATAATTATCCTTATGGCTCTTTTAAAGTCTTTTTGTATGCCTAACTGCACCTTGTCCCCATACAGTGATAAATGTGGTTGTACTAATCCATAGTAAATTTTCAATAACATTGAAGTCTACCAGTTTTAACATCTAGAAAGTTAGCACTGTCCACTTTTTTTATTTCATCTATTTTTACATCTTCCTTATATTGTTTTTATTTTGTACTGTCTGAATATTCATGTATGCTGTTTTGTTTATGTTAATGTGTAAACTATTTGACTACAAATGTTGTATGAGTTGTCTGGTATTTTCCTTTGTGTAGTGCTCAAGAATTTGTATTGTTTCACTGACATTTATTGACATATCATCTGCATTTGCAACATTTTTTCAATTTTTTAACTATGGTATGTCATTTATATAGAAAATAGCAGATGACTGAGAACTGATCCCTGTGGTATCCTGTGTTTTATTGTTTGAATGTCTGATAGGTACTCCTTGTTTCTGTCCTCTAATGTGATTTTTAGTTGTCGAGTTGTGCTAAGTATGACTTTATTAATTTGTGCGGTGTTCAACGTTAATATTGTTCCTGTAATATAGTAATCAATTCAGAGTGGCATCAGAGACAGAATGCGCATTCTTCTATGCAACAGACTTGACCTTACAGATCCAGTTTGATTTCATCACCCATTTGATCCCAAAGTCTCTGCATTTGAAAGTATTATTCTTAAAATCTGTGAAAGGGAACAAAAGTGTTTATAGATTTTTAATGCACTCGAGACTATCCTTGGTTTAAAGAATTATCTCTTTACTCCTTCCAGTTGGTAAATTGTAACGATCCTTCGTGGGATTTGATCCACAACCAGGAAGTTATATCAGATTTTATAAAGTGGCATAACTGGAATAAACCATGCAATGGGGACAGCGTATTGCTGAAGTTGCATTGCAGAGAATATTAGCCATGTCCTTTAGGTCAAGCTCCCAATCTTGTCGCTGGCATGCTGCAGCGAAGACACCTCGCATGTTATAACTGGGTCTCAAACGCCGACCTAAAACAGTCTATTTTTACTAAGTGAATCAAGATCTGCTAGATCTGTCTCCAAGTAAATAATCGTGATGTGTATCTAAGCTCCTGCACCTCGGGGCCTGTCAGAGGACCTGCAAACCTCAACTCATTTAATTAAATGTCATAGCTAGCAACCTTTTATACAACCTGGTGTAGTAGTTATTTGACACGCCTAGCTTCCCAAAGCATCCCTACCCCTCAGTACCAAATGTACCTATCCCTGAAGCTCGCTAAAATATACAGTAAAAGATAATTGGCTATATCCAATGCATAGAAATGATTCTTACCTTAAAATAATCTCCAAAAGACCAGTTTCCCAACATTTCAAAAAATGTATGATGGTAGACGTCTTTGCCCACATCATCCAGGTCATTGTGCTTTCCACCAGCTCTAATACATTTTTGGGTATTAACAACTCTTACCCATTTAGCCATGTCACTATTAGGATCAACTGTTCCTAAAAATATTGGCTTAAACTGAAAGAAAGGGAGAAAAAGTCAATAATGGATTTCAAAGCACAAATATATCAGTCATTTAACAAATTCTGAAAGCCTATGGTTTTATTTGCAATTAATGCTTCACAATATATAAATTCTGACTGTTATATTTACCTGATTCATTCCAGCATTTGCAAACAGCAATGTGGGATCATCATGTGGAATGGTTGATGAAGAATGAACATATTCGTGTTGCTTCTTCTCAATGAAGAAATCTATAAATGCTTTTCTGATCTCCTTTGCTGTTAAATTTGAATTCATTTTGTAGCGGCTGGTTTCTGAAAAAAATTAAACTTATATAAATAGAAGTAGGAAATATTGCAGCAAGAACTTATAACCGTTATGTGGGGGCAAGCATATGAAGTTGGAGTTTTGAATGGGAAGCTGATTACACCAACATCAGCTCAAACCTATGGTTAAATCTAGACACAGGAACCAGAAATTTCAAGCAGCTCACTACAGTCTGATGGCAAACACTTTGGTAATCATGGA
The DNA here is from genome assembly GCA_030765065.1 of Deroplatys truncata. Lineage (NCBI taxonomy): Eukaryota > Metazoa > Arthropoda > Insecta > Mantodea > Mantidae > Deroplatys > Deroplatys truncata. The sequence continues at coordinate 310,057,669 of CM060975.1, read as the reverse complement.
CTTTCTGAGACCCATCACTTCTCTGCCATTTTCAGCCTCCTTTCCTACCATGTCAATGCCCCTGCTACCAGTGTTTCAGAGAGGAAACTGTGGTGGGGGACATGTGGTGGCAGAAAATATTGAAACTGTTTCCATTCTCAATAATGTGATTAATTTCTCATTGTTTGACAGTTCTCACATTTAGTATTCATGTATTCAATATTCTTTATTTTGCTTTTTTCCTTCTGTTATTGAATATATTTTTAATTTATTTATTTGAAAGGAACGGGACAAGGAAAGGATAGTTTGCACATGAAAGTTACATTTTAATTAATTTATTTATTTTAAAAGCTCCAAGAATGAGACATTCCTGTTAAAGAATTCAAGATGGAAAGGCATGGTATGTTGGGAAAGGGGGCAGTCACAAGGTCAGAGAGGAAACAGTGGTGGGAGCATTGACGTATTCTGGGGGGAGGCTGAAGATGGATAAGTGATGGGTCCCAGAAAGTCCACTATTTTAAAAACACTTTTCACTAGCTTATTTTAAGGCAAACATAAGCTTTTAAGCATATTTGAATTCTTCTCTTTTGGGAAATTATAGTAAAGATTTTTTAACATATTAAATACTCAAAATTAATTTTTAATCATTCTAGTTTCACTTCCATGGACCAAAAATGTTTTACAACTGCTGATTGTTTATATTTTACATTTCTAATCTGTTCTTTAAATCTTGTGTTTATGTTCCTTTTAGTCTTCCATTTTTACTTTCTCTACTATGTATGCATTTTTGGAAACATGTCCGTGTGTGTGTCTGTCTGTCTGTGAACAGCATAACTCAGAAACGAAGTCGGATAAACACCAAACTTGGTATTTAGGTTCAGTATCTTCCAGAGATGTGACACGAAGGTTTTCAAGAAAAACCTCCCACCCCAGATTACCCTTTACATGAAACATTTTTCGAAAATTTTAATTTTCTCAAAAATGGCTCTAACGATTTTGATTAAAATATAGTATGTTTAAGATATTTTCATGATAAATGAAATGTATATCTCAAACTTTCTGGGAATGTCTCCAAAAGCATTCTTCATTGTGAACGACTTTTGCATAACTGGTAAACCATAAGAAATAGACAAAATTTTACTACACAAAAAATGTAGATCGCATTAAAATACACAATTTATGTCATACATTTTTTTTTTGTTTTTGTTGAGTGAACCATTTTCGAGATATTGCTTGTTATTCCCTTAAATTTTCCAATACTTATACTTTTTCTCAAATTCGTTGTTCATTTTTTTTATGTCCTGGACATGCAAAGAGAATGGAATACTCTACATAACAACCAGCTCTTAAAAGATTTGACTATCACTTAAAACCTACCATATTCCCCTTGCACCTACAAGAAAATTAGCAATAAGATTAACATGAAGCATATGGAGAATAAGCATTTGTAAAAATAGTTTGTACAAGAGTAGAGAAAGTCATGTGAGTGTAACACATTGGATTTTTTTTTCCTACATTCAGTTTCATAAATGCCAGAAGTTTTTTCAGCTGGGATACTGCCCTTTTGTCGGTCTTGAGTGTTTTTTTTTTTTTTTTTAAACAAAATGCTTGTTGACTAAGGCTTACTTGAATATTTTAGCAAATTTCTGGAAGGGCCTGCTCACTCTCCTCCTCCAATTAAAGTTTATACAACAAATCCCCATACACACTAAACATTAGAATACAATATCTGGCATGTATTTTGCAAGTTTTGGCTGCTGATATCTGTTAAGTGTTCAATAATACATTCAACAAGTGCCAGACTTGTATAGATGCATGGGTGTAATTTCAAACAGCATTTATAATGAAAGATAAGCATTATTGAGGGGAGAAACAGTGTACCAGTCTGCCATTGCTGCACAAATGGAATTATATGGCATGCCATGTGAGCGACAGGCTGCTAGTCTTGGCATTCAAGAGAAACCCAGTATCGGATGTTTCTAAAAGAACCTCATTAACTTCAAGAGGATAACAGTTTAAGCACTAGCTTGGACAATAAACAATTAAAACTGCAGATGTCACTGGCAGATGTCTCAGTTGAATCTACATCATTAGCCATGACACTATACAACATGACAACACTAAGATCGAAAGAAATGCTCTTCAGTGTTTGTTTATAAAGAAACGCACATCGGCTGTTTATGGTGCTTATGGCTTGTTTTCAAAACAGATTATCTAGAAATGCTACTCATTTATGGTGAAACACATCATAATGTGGTAGCTACAGCATGAATTTATCAAGAAACATTTCCAAAGAGACGAGCACCACATCATAGGACATTTGTTTTCATCTGTCCAAAAGTTCTAGATACAGGAAGCATATCTCCTCTAGTTGAAGGAGTTAGTCAAAGAAATCCTTCACTTGGTGGAAGAAGATGCTGGAAGGAGCAGACATGGTATAGTTCATACTATTGGCATATCCCATTGGACTGTTTTTAGAGCATTAAAAGAAGAGTTACTATGCCCTTTACAAACTCAGCATGTCCAGTATCTCTCAGAAGCAAATTATGCGCCAAGGGTAGCATTTTCCGAATGGTTTCTTCAACAAGAGCACTCTCCCCATAAAATTCTTGCAATGGATGAAGCAACGTTTACTAGAAATGGAGTAATTACAATAATCCACACACAATAACACAAGACAGCTTTGAGCACAGACTTTATGTAAATGTTTGGGCTGGAATCATACGAAACAATTATTTGGTCTGAGGATTATTCCTCAGGTTTTGACAGGTGCCACCTATCTCAGTTTCTTCAAGAAACAGCTCTGCTTGAGGATGTCCGCCTGTCAGTAAAAAATGATATGTGGCTATTACATGATGGCGTATCTCTGCACATTAAGTAGAGCTATGTGTGACCATCTACGCAACATCTAAGTAGAATGCTGGATTGCTCAGAATGGACCAATATGATGGCCATCAAGGTTGTCAGATCTAAATAATAGATTTTTTTCTTCGGAGTGATGTGAGAACTACGTTACAGAAGTGCCTGATGTGGAAACATTGCAAGAAAATACTGTAAGCAGCAGAAGAAACCTGGACATACTTTGCAGAGTACAGCAGAATTGGAGAAAACCCTGTGAAGTATGCGCGTTGCAAGGGGTGCACATTTTGAACAATTTTTCTAATATTAAAAATAAATTCTATTGATTTTCTGTTCTTGTCTTCCTTTAATTATACACAGAGTTTCATAATTCACAAAGAAAGGAAGCATGATCTTGTAACTCAGGTTTCTCAAGCTTTTATTTACTTTATAAATAAATGTCCCTATTAATCATTTGCATAATATTGCATATGCTTCCTCAATTCCATATTCTGTATGATATTTAGGTTATGTTACAATCATGTGTAGTTTTTTGTTTATTTGTATACAGGAAGTGTTTATTGCCATAGCAGCAGAAGCTGAAGAATTAAAAGTTAATTTGTTGTGTTGCCATATTGTGCAAAATAAAATAGTAATTATCTCAAGAATGGGAAGCTTAATTGGAAAAATCTGATGTGATACATTCACATGACTTTCTCTACCATCTATTAGTGGGATACAAATTATTTTTTCTCAAGCATATTTTTCTACATTTGAATCTAAATTAACCTTTGTAAAAATAGCTACATTACACATTTTGTTATAGATACGAGGGCTGATCAACAAAGACTGAGACTGATTTTTTCCTGTAGCTTCCATTATAGTTTCGTATCTGTAACAAATATTTGAAAAGAGCGGGTTTTTATGTATAATGTTGGTAGGCGGCAGCACTCTCGTATTGGTAGGTTGGTAGTAATGCTCTATTTTGTAGACCCTACGGGCATTTCGCATACCAGCTGCATCTCTTTGCTGATGGAGGGGATGCATTTTTTAAATCAATTATCACCGGTGATGAGTCATGGCTGCATCATCATGATCCCGAAGGAAAACAAGCCAGCACAGTGTGGAAATCGCCAGGTTCTCCAACACCAAAAAAGGCAAAAGTTGTTCCACCTGCAGGGAAAGTGATGGTGATCACATTTTTTGACTGTAATGGAATGATTTACCAGCATGCAGTTCCCCCTAACACTACTGTTACAGCAGCATACTACACATCAGTATTGGCTACACTGAGGAAGCGCATTGCAAAGAAATGACCAGAGCTTTCTCGGACTGGGTGGCGACTTCATCATGACAATGCACAGCCTCACATCGCAAATCAAGTCATGCAGTTTCTGGCTCGATTCAACATTACCTGTGTACCACATCCACCTTATAGCCCCGATCTTGTACCCTGTGACTTTTTTTTTATTCCCATCACTAAAGGCAAAGCTTAGGGGTATACGATTTGAGAACTCTGAAGCAGTGCTCAAGAAAAGTGAGGCCATTCTCAAGGACCTGACAAAGAATGGTCTGTAGCACGTGTTCAAGGACTGGTAGAGACGCTATAAAAAGTGCATTGAAGTAGGAGGGGACTACTTTGAAAAAGATCATGTAAACATTGAATTGGAGTAATAAACATCTGTGAAAAAAAATCAGTCTCAGTCTTTGTTGATCATCCCTCGTACAAAGAGAACATGGACAGTCAAATGCTTAAGAACTGAACGCCATATGCTGGCCTTAAAAATCTATACTGGTTTGCTGTAATCATGAGAAACAACTGAATGTTAAAAGGACTTTAAGAGAATGACCAAGAAAAGAACAATTCGAGCCTTTAATAACAGATATCTCAAACAGCTTACACCACAAAAAAACTTATTTTAAATAAATTGTGTGTTTTAAAGAGATCTACATTTCTGTCTGTTGCTTAACATTTACCAGTTATACAAGATTATACAAAATTTCTTCCAAATGGAATTGGCTTCACCGGCTATTCCCAGAAAATTTGAGATATACGTTTTATTTGTCATGTAAGGGGTTATATAGGGTATTTTAATCAAAATCGTCAAGAGCCAGTTTTTAGAAAATCAAAGTTTGAAATGTAAAGAGTAGTCTAGGGTGGGAGGATTTTGTTGAAAATCTTTATGTGGATCTTTGGAAGGTACTGAACCTAAATACCAAATTTGGTATTTATCTGCCTTTTTGTTTTTGAGTTATGCTGTTCACAGACAGACAGACACACACGAACATGTTTCCAAAAAGGCTTTATTTGGATTCAGGGCACCTCGAAACATGTATTTCCGGTGAAATCTCGGTATTGAATTTTTGGATGGAATGCAATCCCCTACTTAATATATGTAGTAGGGAAAGTAAAAAATGTATTAAGAAAAAACACTCAAAACAATGTGCTCTTTCATAGTTTAAAAGGATACGTCACCTTCCATCCTGTACTTCATATGAGAGAAATTTTATGCACATTCAGGTAACTTGTATTGCTGGCTTATTAACAGAACATTGGCATGGAAAGCTAAGAACTACGTTTTGAGTCCTGGCTATGGCACAACATTTTTAAAATCTTAGCCAGTATGAGTGCTCAAGAGTTATCAGACAGCATAAATGAGACTTAATTCTTACAAATGCAAGTTGGAATCTCATTCTTTCCTCTTAGAAGAAACCGAGCCTGTATCACTTAAATTCAAAAAAATCTGATGTGTTACACTCACATGACTTTCTCTACTCTTGTACAAACTATTTTTACAAATGCTTATTCTCCATATGCTTCATGTTAATCGAGATGTCAATCTTATTGGTAATTTTCTTGTAGATGCAAGGGGAATATGGTAGCTTTTAAGCGATAGTCAAATATTTTAACGCTGGTTGCTATGTGGCGCATTCCATTCTCTTTGCATGTCCAGGACATAAAAAAATGAATAACGAATTTGAGAAAAAGTATAAGTATTGGAAAATTTAAGGAAATAACAAGCAATATCTCGAAAACGGTTCACTCAACAAAAGAAATGTATATGACATAAGTTGTGTATTTTAACGCGATCTACATTTATGTGTAGTAAAATTTTGTCTATCTCTTATGGTTTACGAATTATGCAAAAGTCGTTCACAATGAAGAATACTTTTGGAGACATTCCCAGAAAATTCGAGATATACATTTCATTTCTCATGACATTATCTTAAACATATGATATTTACATCAAAATCGTTAGAGCCATTTTTGAGAAAATTAAAATTTTCGAAAAATGTTCCATGTAAAGGGTAGTCTGGGGTGGGGGGAATTTCTTGAAAACCTTCATGTCGCATCTCTGGAAGATACTGAACCTAAATACCTAGTTTGGTGTTTATCCGACTGTTCGTTTTTGAGTTATGCTGTTCACAGACACACACACACACACACACACGGACATGTTTCCAAAAATGCTTTTTTTGGATTCAGGAGGTCTCAAAACATGTATTTCCGGTGAAATCTCGGTATCGATTTTTTGGGTGGAATGCAATACTTCCCCTGCTTACTATACGTAGTAGAGAAAGTAAAAAGATGGAACAGTTTGGCAATTGGCAACTTTTACATATTATTTAATTTTGAAAGCAAAATTCCCGTGCACACAAGTCATATTATTGTTACCTACATATTTATTGTGTTTACTCCAGGTTTTCTCTTTCTTTGGGTTTTATCAGTTGTCTTGACTGTAGAGAACTAAGAGATTATTTCTGTGTTAAAACATAATTCTTGTTATATTCTTGTCAATTAACTGAAGGTGAAAAACAAATATTAGACTATTTAATGGGAGCACAAGTGCATTTCTATAAATCGAAAGGGCCAGGTATAACTACTGGTCCTTCTAGAAGCAATTCAATCACTTGAATGATGAATGGGCATGCATAATAACAGCTGTGCAAAATTAATGACCTTGGGAACAGGAACTAAACCTGGTTTGAATTTCAATTTATTGTTGGTCAATACAGTGTGATACACAATTGAAGCATGTCATACATACATTATACATTACTACAAGGTAATTTATGTACCATATATTGTACCGTATCGTGCATTATCTCAATATACAACAAACCAAATAATAAATTATATACAGTATAGTTACAATGTATACACTTAAAATACTAGATATACAGCGTCACATATTAAAACTAAAATGTAGTGTAAACCATTTTAATTATGCGTTATAGAAGAAACAGCTGCAAGTAACCCAAAAAGGGCACTTTAGGCTCCCTCGGGTTCAGCCATATTTTTTTTAAATAACATGGGATCACGCTTTTGGATTTTCGTTTGCATATACTTAATTATCGAAGATTTATTGTAAAATGCACTAAAAACTCGTTAATTCGCTGATGTAGTTTGTCTTCCGGAATGCTGATTGCACATGCATTAGATATATGCTGTGCAAAATCAATGGTTGTGTTTCTACCGTTTTTAACCTGCTATTTGTATGCCCCTTGATGTCAGTTCAAAATGTGTAACCAATTTTTACTTAACGTAATTCAAAATTCCAATTTTAACATATGGTTGCATCAATTAACAATTTGGAGGGGATCTCCTTATTTACCTACTATCTACCTGACGTTCCAAACAATAGTTATTACCTTCGAAAACTTATCATACGGTATTAAATCTTATGCTTTTTCATATTTTTCCTCTCCTCGCCTTATCTCTTACCTCGTGTTAGATGCGCTTCACGTGTCCAAACACAGCCTCCCGAATACCGTCAGCTGTCCAGAGACTTGTACGAATCCTGTCAGTGTTTCAGAACTACCAACTGCCATGAATGCACTGTAAATGCGAGCATTAAGCTTCAATACCTGGAAGCGATTCCAAGCAAATTACAACTTTTTCACATTTCACACTAAGGAAAATGCCACTTCTGCTATCAGCCATCTATCACTTACGACTGCTCTAAAACCTTTTGATATTAAGATCTTACCTTGCCTGTAATTGCCCACGGTCTAGAAACAACAACGGTAATACCTCAGTAAGAGAAATTTAGTAGACAAGAGTGAAAGCCACATTCTTAAAAGATGCATGTGTCTGTCAAGATATACACTGTCGACCCAGATAAATATTGGCAAGAGAACAGTTCTTTACAGAAGACCAAATATTACTACTACCACCACCACCACCATCTTCACCAGCTATTACGGGAGCTGGGGAAGAAAATGTGGCTTTTCTACTGATCCATAATCAAAAAGAAATGCATGCGCAGCGGCTATAAACTTAAGTAATTAGTAACTACCACAGAACAGCAAACTATTAGAAGTGCAACTCCCGTGTTAAACGTTGGAAACACGAGGGCGATCGCAGCGTGAGTAGTGATCTGGGGTTGAACTAAACTATGAAAAATCGTGCTCTCGGATGATGACGTCACTCGTAGCTACTACAGCTGTATTTTTCATACCTGCCTAGCTGTCTGCTCAGCTGATCATATGTTCCAATATTGTATCGCTACTGACGACGTACAAAGTTAATTACGTGAGCTTCAATAATCGTGATTGCACTTGGAGTTATTCATATTTCTTTTTAAAGGAGTCGATTAAAGCTCACATAAAATAACTTGTCACTGTCATCTGTAGCAATACAATATTAGAACACAATTATGATCAGTTGAACACTCACAGCTAGGCTAGTATGAAAAACACAACTGTTTATTCCTGTGTAACTTATTAAATTATCCAATAGTCGGCACATACATTGCTTTTTATATAATATTATTGGGGTTAATAGTGGTTGCTGAATGTTTCTATGTCATAATACATAATGGTCACATTTAAATTTTTGAGAGTGAATGAGATCCAGCACCTTGCAATAATTTCTTCTGCATGCTTCATAGTAAAATATTTTGCACTTAAACTGCCTCCATGGTTTGTTTGAACTTCCAACCAACAGTAGGATGTGGAATTTGACAGGAAAATTGGAATAACAACACAGGTTTGACACTTGTTATTTTATTCTACTCTAGATAGCGCAATACAATTTGACATGAATAACTTAATTCCATTTCCCACAAAGAAACTTCTGCACACATTATATGCAATAGTGTAGCTATTGTTTGTCATTCACTAAATTGCTATTAGCAGTGCAATAAATGTCATTAGCAAGTTTCACCACACCATTTAACACTATTAATGTCATTGTCACTCTCTGTGCTCTGACTTGAAACACCATCACTGGACACAAATAGCCACAACTTAACTCCAACTTTCCATTGTGTATATCCTAGAATTAAATAGAACACACATGTTTAAACTACCCTTAAAAGTAGGTTTCTGAAAAGAGAAATTACTTACATTAAGGAAAAATTTGTGGTTACAAACACCTTGTGATTATATTACACACTATCCACTGTAAACCAGAGTTCTCTCTGATGTAAACAAAGCATATGCTTCCTCTTGTCTTCAAACTAAGCACTACGCTTATGCCAATGTAAATAATTCCTTAAACGTATTGTGTCATGAAACATTGGAGTAGGAAAGGTATAGAACTACACATTTTATTGTGATTATCGTAAGAACTCATTGTGAAAGGTTATGGATATATAGTAACTGTTAAGAGATTACAAAATATGATTTTCTTAATTCTACCTGCTATTGCATTAACAATCAAAGAGTATCTTTTTGTTAATTATCAACTGTATGGATGACTGCTATTCTCTTGCCTATATGAGAAATACAGCAATGAATTCTCAGCATTGCTATCTGAGTACCAAATAAACTCTTTGCATAACACAGGAAATATGATAAGCAAACAGTCATTCATAATACGCTAGCACTCATATGCTCAGCTCAAGTCAAATCTTCGACTTTATCAGTTAGTGTTTGAGTTGCCATGACAAAGGAAGAAGTGCATAGTGTGAATAAGCTGTTTTAACACAAAACTGGGAAACCGTTAAAAAGTGGCAAAAAAGTTTGGTTGATAAAGTGCTAAATGAGAAGGAAACAACACTTTTTATTGTAAAACCACCACCACTTTGTGTTACTTGAACAAAATAAAATTCAGTATATGCAAAGGATCCATGGATCTTTTCATTGAAGGTTCAATGAATCAGATCTTTTGAAGGATCCTTCGAACTGTTATTTATAGTGAAATTTTAAATACTTTTCATTAAAAAAATTACTAACCTTCTGTGAATTCAGAAAACTAAGCTTATATATATAAATAAACAAACCTAATGCTAACCTTCCATAAATTCAGAAACCTAAGCTTATATAAAAAAAACCTAACCTCCCATAGTAACTTGGATGCAATGTGCTGTATATGAAAAGTGTTTAAAATACGTAGTATGTTAAAATGTTCACTATAAATAACAGATCAAAGGACCATTCAGAAGATCCAATTCATTGAAGAGATTCATGAAACCTTCACTGAAAAGAGCCATGGGTTGTTTGCATATACACAATAGTGGATGAGTATATACAATCAGACAAAAAGTTCAATGCCATGCCTGGGATTCAAACCAGCAATCTTTAACTTGCCATACCACTGCTCTGCCATCTAAGACTTTCTCTACTCACAGTAAGCTATTTTCATAAGTATTCTACAAATGATTCATCATATATCGTGATCAACTTCATGTTTATCATGTGTGTTAACTTAAAAGGCTTCAATACATTTAAAAAATATTAAATGCCCATTACTTCAAAACCTTTGATTTTTGCACAAAAACAACACGATCATTTAAATGCCTATACATTTCTTATAATATCCTGCAACTTAATTACTACTGCACAATGTATCTTTAAGGGAAGGATTTTGTATCATCAAAATTGCTACAAAGTTTAAATGGTAGAAAACAGACACGAAAGATTGGAACCACTTTGGAATTTCAAAGCCTCAGAACACATACTGAAGCCGCTAATTTCACTCAAAACAAACACTTCAGTTATTCTTGGAAACAAATGCTTTTGAGCATCTGTAATAACAGATTACAAGGACATTAATTGTCAAAAAAGCTACCAGAATTTCTATTTTCATACACCATGCCCAGTTCAAAAAAGGACATAGTGGCAGTTAGATAAAAATGCCCAAAAGAGGGTGAATTACTAAAATATATGTGAATGATATCAAATATCTTTCTTCCTTCTGTATTAGAAAATTTCATTTGGGCACTGTCTTAAAAGAATTATAGTATCATTGGCATGCTATCTTTGACAGTTAGTGTGTCAGTCCACCAATAATCCTACATTTTTTAATTATACAAGAGTATCACTCGCATGATCTGCATCTATGTGTTTGAATATTAGCACAGTAACATGCTAATTAATTTGCATTAAAGGTTGATTTTACCTTACCTACTTTTGGCTGTGATCTCCACCCATCAATTATGAAGTGCAAACACGAAAATTAATCGTATATTCCACTGTCTGGATGACTCACAATATCTGAAAATTAAATCAGGACAATATAAAATTCAGCAACACTAAGAAGCTCTTAAAAACTTAACCTTTCATCTAGCACTCTCATGCTGGAAACTTAATAACATACCTTCAGATTCTATGTCACCAATCGGGACTCGAACCACAACACTGGAAGGAATGTAAATCGTAGGCGTATCCCCTCTGTCTGGACGGCTCAATGTATCTGAAAATTTATTCGTTATATAAAAATGTTGCAACATACAGTAACCTATCAGTTTTCTACCTCATTCTACGAATATCACTGAAGTTAATAGAAAATACCAATATTACAACAAATATACATTCAATCAGAAATAGCGTAAATGTATGATTACCGTCTCGGCTTTGTTCCTGATGAAAAAACTTCGGGCGAAAACTTCCAGCTATAAAAATCCAAGATGGTTCCTTTCGTCGTGCCTCTGCCATTTAGTTCGTTACGAACGTCCAAACTTGAAACAGCCAATCAGAAAATTCGCATTTCCCGCAAAAGTACAACTAGTGACACACCGTGTCCATGTGGGGAGTTAGTGCCTGTGTTTCCACTTAGCCAATCCCACAATCACCCCTGTGGTAACTACTGTGTTTTTCAAATGGGATGATGTTTGTCCTTGAGCGCGGCCAGAGCGGCAACCAATCGGAGTTCCGCTGTGTTGTCATATTGCATTCGCCGTAAGCTAAGCATGACGCGTGCTAAGCGAATGTGTTTCTAATACATATAATTTGCGCTAAGACAAAAATTCAAATTTTGCAAAAAGTAACCCACTAGAAGGTAGGGAGTAATTTTCGTAACACAACCGTAAAAACCACATATTTTTAGCTCAAATAGTTTTCATAATACAAACAAATAAACATTCCCATATGTTATAATATAACCACGTAAGCGCTGTAATGGTCACATTATTTGTATGTATGCATTATTGTATACATTATGTATATATATTTGTAATTATACAGAACTACTGACTTGATGGTGATAAAGAATTATGTTGTAAAACCAAGGCGTTTGTTAAAGCTGAAAGAGAGCAAACAGCCCACCAAGCTCACTTGTGTTACTTGTAGAATCTGCAGAACGTGAGCCGTCACATGTTTATGATTGTGTGTTATTTTTAAATCTGGGTTGGAGTTTATTTACCCTACACAGTTAATATCAGTATTCAGTTGTTGTTCAGAGAGCAAGCAGCAAGAGTAAAATAGTGCAATGGCTTATTGTGGTGAATTTAGTGGCGAGTCAAAGAGGCAGGTATTGCGAAGTCAGGCTCGAAGTATTATATTTAGGGTCTACTCGTTTTTTAAAAAATGTAACAATGAGGAACACAGAAATCAACTTGATTTCAAAAATCCTCAACAGCTTACTGCTAAAGCGTGTTGTGTCGGTAAAGCAAGTGTGTCTCGCATTTGCGGAGAGGCAAGAAAATCTGTTCCCAGTGATACTCCAGTGTTTGTATCGCCCAGAAAGCACATTGGACCTCCGAAGAGGATTACAAATTTAACTGACTTTGACAAGGACGTTGTACGCAGAACTGTTTTCGAGTTTTATGACCAAGGTGAATTCCCAACAATACAGAAAATAACTTGTGCCCTTAGAACTAAAATATCATACACTGGTTCAAATTCATCTACTTATAGAATTTTGAGAGGATTAGGGTTCAGGTACAGAAAGACAAATGATGGGCGACAATTTTTAATGGAGAGGAGTGACATTGTTGCGGCAAGAATAAAATTCTTACGCAAAATGCACGAAATTCGCAATTCTTGCGATACGAGACCTATATTTTACTTAGATGAGACATGGGTAAATAAAAACCACACTCAAAATTCAATCTGGCAAGATTCCTCAAAAAAGGGTGGCCTGAAGGTACCTGTTGGAAAAGGCAGTCGACTTATCATTTGTCATGTAGGGTCCGCTAAGACAGGATTTGTACCTGAAAGCAAATGGATTTTTCTGTCCAAAACCACCTCAGATTATCACGAAGAGATGACAGCTGATACGTTTAAAGAATGGTTTTTGAACAGATTCCTAAATTATTTAGAAGAGGGAAGCATAATTATAATGGATAATGCACCATATCATTCGGTTATTGAAAACAAAGTACCGAATACTGCCAGTAGAAAGAACCAAATTGTTGAATGGTTGCAAAAAAAGGGGTTGAATTTTCGGCAACAGAAACTAAAAATGAGTTACTGCAACGAGTACTTCCATTTAAAAACCAGGGAAAAGTGTATCAGCTGGATCAACTTGCAATGGAAATGGGACACGAGGTAATCCGCCTCCCCCCTTATCACTGCCAGTATAATCCAATTGAGTTAGTATGGGCTCAAATAAAACGAGGGGTTGCAAACAGAAATAACACTTTTAAACTGACTGACGTTGAACGTCTTATTCACGAAGAAATTGACAAGGTAACTCAACAAGACTGGGAAGCCTGCGTGAGACATGCAGAAAAACTACAAGAAGACGACTTTTGGAAAGAAATAGGCCGTGACGATATTTTGGAACCTATCATCATAAATTTGCAAGACTCAGACGATGAAGACAGTGTCAGTGACGAATTGCCTCTTCACGTAACTGATGACAGTGATACGGATGAGCCACTGGCAGTTCCATTGGATTAAAAGCACAGGTAATTCATATCCTATAATTATATAACACTTAAAAAATACGTACGTAGCATGCGAGTATATTCCCAATTATGAATTTAAACACCAGGAGAATTATAAAAGTTTAGATAATTCAGTTTGGGTTGCTTTACGTCGACCATTCTAGCGACAGGCAGATGTGAGAGTGAGAGGGAAATATGAAAAGAGTGGGGGTAACGAGGTGGCAACGCTGTGCACGCAAATGCATCTTATTCGCTGTAGCTCAGAACTCTTCCCATTTGAAACTAATAGTAGATTTGTAACCTGGTTTCCATCATCGTATATGAGGAATAAAAGAAAGAAAGGTCCTCCACTAAAGCCGGGATTACGATGAGCTTAACGTATCGTGAAACTCTAAAATATTGCATTATAGATATTCAGGATTGATAATGTGACTTAACTTAATGCGACGTAACTTAAAAGTTCCGCAAATGTCAAACTTTTCCTTCACGTTACGTTAAGTTGGTTGTCACGTGATTAATTTGAACCAATTGGCGTGAACCAACTAGAATTAGCCTTCAGTTTAGCAACTTTGGTGATCTCTGGTGATTTCTTAGAGCAAATCTTAAGGCCACGTTCAACGTAATCCCGGCTTTGTGATAACTATTGTGGCAAGACAATGGGGCTGCTGCTGTATAAGGGCACAATAATATCATAACTTTTGACCTTGGGGATTTATTGGTTATTGTTTCTTTGTATGCTAGTAAATGCAGCGTATTGCACTACTATAAAAACTACGGCACTACTCCCCTAAATTCGATGAAATGCAATGTGGCAATAAGGTCGGTAGCACATCTTGACCTGTGCACATTTAAGGAGCTTTTGCACATGCGCAAACTGGTATGGCGTAATTAATTTATGGGTCAAAATTATTTGTAATGAACCCGGCCGACGTAATTCGGCTCTCGCCATTGGCATTATTAATGAAGCCCGGTCTTTCTAAAGTTAAGTATACCTACTTACATACGGGTTGTGCACACCCGAAGGCGTGCTTTAAAATTCCATGCTCTTTGCATAACCATGAGAAAACCGAATATTGACTACCCATTCGGTAAAAGCATAAATATTTGAAACTTTAAATCAATAATAAACGATATCTCAGAAATGCACCCCCCCAAAAAAAAAGTAACAAATTGTGTGCTTCGGCAAAATCTACTTTTTTGTGTTGAAAGATTTTGTCTATCTCTTATGGTTTAGCAATTATACAAGTCATTCAGAATGAAGAGGTCTTAACAGGCTATTTTCAGAAAATTGAAAACATACATTTTATTTGTCCTGCAAATATATAGTATTTTAATTAAAATCATTTTTGAGAAAACCAAAAATAAAGAAAAATGTTCCAGGTAAAATATAGTTTGGGGTGGGGAGATTTTCTTGAAAATCTTCACGTCACATCCTTGTAAGTCACTAAACTTAAATACCAAGTTTATAATTAACAGACTTTTGATGTTTGAGTTATGCTGTTCACAGAAGATGGACCTTTTTCTAAAAATGCTCTTTTGGATTCAGAGAACCTCAAAATGTATACTTTCCAATGAAATCTCAATATAACATTTTTGGGTGGACTGCAATACTTCCTCTGCTTACTATAGGTAAGTGGTAGAGAAAGTAAAAACAAATCTCTAACTTGTACAAATCAACATGTTGACTGCAGCTGCTCGTACACCTCTCCCCTCCATTCTACTGGTTTATCCTTGATTAGTGTTGGCCATTAGCAGCTAATAGTTCTAATAAAAGCACTGATGTAACATAACACACTTCTTGAAGACATTACCAAAGCGAGTTGTAACCACCAGTGAAATGATGAGAAAGCTCACATGTGGCAGTAATTCCAGTTGTGGTCAACTATAGTTGTATAAGCAGGTCTCTGTAGTCAACTATTTGGTGGTCCTAACTGCAACTCCCACATGAAAACCATAGCTTAGAATAATGCTTTGTAAAATTTGGCCACTACTTCATCACTGCAATCAACTGCCTTATGTGAAAGTAACATAAGATGGAGATGCATTACTGATCAGAGATTTAAAATTAGACCTCGCTCCTGAGGTGAGCAACAAGGGTTAAAAGGAAGCCTATTGTCTGACATAGGTAACAAAAGCATAGTTCAAGGAATTAAGGCCAACTCTGGATATGAATTTTAGAGGAATCATTGTAGTATTGAGGAAAGTGCATCCAACAAAGGCAGAGGAAAGATATAGCTATGACATTAGTCCTTGGTGTTGATTAGGAGTTATGCAGGTATACCTACCAGTTTCATCGTACCTTACTCGTGCTTCTGAATATGTAACTAAAGCTTGCTATTTTGCCTTATTTCAGCAACATAATTACATTAAATGTGGTTAATGTAACAAAATTTAAGTTCTTTCAGAAGAAACCATTTTTTCTACTAAGTTGAGCAACACATCAATATAGTTCTTTGTGGCAATTTGTGAAACTTTTTTAAAAGTCCTTGAATAAATCACAGCGCAAATTTCTGTGCACTTTTTTTCACTTTGCAATAAATGCACTGCCTGCATTGCATATTCTCTTCTTTTCATTTTTAAAAGTCAGAAATTAAGCAAGGAGCATTTTATATCATCTACAGCCTCAAGAAAAATTGAAAGCATTTGAATGTTTAATGTCCACTGATTTTTGGTCTTTGAACATTGGTAAATTAATGAAGCAAGGTTATCTGAACTTGAACAGGTGAGCATCAAGCATAAATTAATGCATCAGAGATAGAGTTTAACAGGGGAATAACTTGCATAACCGTTTATGAGATGAATAAAATGTACATCCTAAGTGTGTTTTCAATTCATTCCGAGTGTTCAAGTTCAGGTACATCCCTTCTTGTCACTGAAAGTTTAGACTAATCAAAACTTACAGTGATATCAATGGGCATCAAACCTGCAACATCCTGATTTGAGTGCTTAACTACTACACTATGGTTTGCCTATTTAAAGTACCTGATGAGGAAGACTTAGATGTTTTCTGGATAAATGCAATATATTGATAATTTGAAACTTAACCAATGTCTTCTCAGAGTATCCTCAAGTGTACACGGTAATCTCAGAAACCACTAAACCGATTTTCATAATTCTTTGACCATTGAAAAACACTGTTCTTCTGAATAAACATAGGCTATAAAATATTTCCACAATTAAAACTGGGGAGTAGGAGGGCTTTCATATTCATGTCATCCAATTTCAATCCTGTTGCATTGAAAAAGAATGTCACAGAATACTTTTTGCACTTTACTGAGAACATGAGAGTTTTAATGAAAAGTGGGGAAGCATAAAATATTTTAAAATTGAATTCTGGAGATTGGGGTAAATATCATGTTCATCTCAGCATCAAATCCTCCCCCCTCAAAGTTTGCTGAACTTTGTTATAAAGGAATATTTTTTATATAATTTTGATGAAACTTGGTAATTATACTAAATTTTAGCATCTGGCAAAAGTATATGCTACCCTATAACTTTTAAAACCTTTAACTACCTACTCTTATTTTCAACTTCTAACATAAAAATCAACACTCATTGGCTTATCTGGACAAAGCTTTGTACACTTATACCGTAGGTCCCAACAAAAATTATTGGCTACCTTACAACTCTCAAAAAGTAGCAATCTTAAAATTTGATGAAGTTTTAAAACAATTACTATCAGCTTATAAATTTTATAGAACAAAAATATATTAATTTGTAAAGTTTTATGAAAAGATTATCGATAGTAAACCTGCCATTTATCTGTCATCTGTAAATTTTGTGAAGCAGTACCCACATTTAAGCACACTTATATGCCACTGTCCTGGGTTTGGGTTATCATCAAACCAGCAAACCTGAACAAAGAAAGCCAGTGCTTAACCAAATGCAACATCCAGCTTGATTGTAAAAGTGAAGAACTCTACTGCTACTGTAAAACATTGCCTTTGACTTCACAGTTCAATGAATTAAATAACATTTAAGATGTTAAAACACTGGTCAGCAGATTAAAAACAGTTGTTGCTCCACTTACTTAAAATTCTATTCAAACATATTTTGAAGAGATGTGCTCTTCATCCTCAGCGAGTCAGCCAACTGATGTACGTGTTAGGTAACTTCTTCCATTTCCTGTTGCCCAGTGTGCCTCTCTTTCTATTGGTCAGTTGTAAGACGTCCATCACTGGTGTGAATTAACGGTATGGGAAAATATACACATCATTAAAAACATAAATCGAGCCATGAATTTTGAAACACCAGTGATGGACGACATCTTACGACTGACCAATAGAAAGAGAGGCATACCGGGCAACAAGGAATGGAAGAAGTTACCTGATGCATACATCAGTCGACCAGCTCACTGAGGATGAAGAGCATGTCTCTTTGAAACATGTTCGAATAGAATTTTAAGTAAGTGGAGCAACAAGTGTTTTTAATCTGCTGACCAGTGTTTTAACATCTTATTGACATGCTCCACTGTTTTAAACACTTCATTTCAATCATTAGTTTTATAAATAACATTTGCTTGAATATTATAGCCATGCAGGAGCACTTGTACAATGGCAAAACCTACCATGACTTTTGCATACGTGCTGTTGCTAAGTTTCTAGTATGAGGCAATACACCATCTTGTTAATAATGTGACTCTGTGTGTGAAGCTACCTGCAGGCCACCAGTAAACGCCTCCCTGCCAGCACCTGCATAGGGCTCTGGACTGGCCATTGGAACAATAGGCATTATGTGTCACTTCCCTGTTCCAGAACATTCCTTTCAGTATGTTTTAGTTGCCTCCCTTTTTAGAACATTTTGCTTTGTATGCAAGGCCTATATAAGGGGCTGCTCTTACTCAGTTCAGTTGTTAGTTAAGAAGTTAAGTGCCATCAAGAAGCTAAAGAGTTAGGACAGTGCCAACTACAGTTCAGTTGTGATTGGTTTTGACAGATTATTTTAAAGTTGAGTTATGTGCTGTAAATCTACGATACAGAACAACTGGCTTTACTTCCCTTCTGAAGGTAGCCATGCTAAGGAATCTTATGTCTAAAAAAAAATCCATTGCCTTCAGGTGGGTTTGAACCTGCAGTCTTGAGGACGGATCAGTTGTATTTTGTTCTGAGTGTGTGTCAAAAGCATCTCAAGTGTTGAGTTTTTGCTATGCTGAGCACCTAAGTGACAAATAAAGTGTATTTAGCAACAACAGGTGTTCTGATTTGTTACACTGAGTAGAAACTGAAGCTAGTAACAGCTAACAATCCATCACTTGGCAGCAGTAACCTTAAAAACATTACATCAACAATTTGTAAACAAAGTTGAAGCAGGCAAAGATGCAACTGATGTATTGGGAAACATGTTCTGCTTCTGAATTTAATTAAAAGAGATATGAAGCATTTGTTATTAATATACAGGGTTATTACAAAAGAAATATACTTTCAATGTGTTATAAATCCATAACTATTAATGATATAATGAATCTGTTTGCACTGTCGTGTAGAGGAAGTCTTGATGTTTAGTTTGTGAACTCACAAATGTTCAAGTGTGATATCTGTGTCACACGACACACATCAAAACGATAATCAAGTTCATCCCAAACGTAATGTAACATATCTGCATCGACACTTGCCACGGTTCTTCTGATACGTTCCTTCATGTCATCTAAATCGCGTGGAAGTGCAGGAACGAAAACTCTGTCTTTGAGAAATCCCCAAAGGAAAAAGTCACATGGCGTTAGACCAGGACTCCTCGGTGGCCAACATAGCAAATTGTTGTCATCTGCAGAACACCAATCCAACACTGTGGTAGAATTTCATCCTAGTAAAGCCTAACATCTGTGTGCCAGCGAGGTGGTGCTTCATCTTGTTGGAACATAAAGGTTTCCCTTTCCTCATACAGTTGGGGCATCAACCAAAGCTGTAACATATAGAGATATGTAAGTCCTGTTACTTTTTTTTCTGCAAAAAAGGAGCCATACACCTTGGAGTGGGATACTGCACAAATCACATTAATTTTGGGAGAGTCCTGCACATGTTCCACCACAGCTCATGGATTTTCAGTTCCCCCTATTCGAACATTTTGTTTATTCACTTTTCTACTCAAGTGGAAAGTTGACTCATCACTGAAAACTACTCGTTCACTGAGGCCATCATCTTCTTCATTACGTTGCAACATTTCTATGTAGAAATCTTGACGTTTGACCTTGTCGTCTTAATGTAGCTGTTGCAAGAACTGCAATCTGTAAGGAGTCAGTTTTAGTCACTTTCGCAAACTTTTCCATACAGTTGGTTGTGGAATTTGTAACTCTAAGCTTGCCCTTGTTGTCAATTTCTGTGGACTTCTTGCGAAAACACCATTAACATCGCGTGATCTTCCTGAGCTCTTTCCTTTACACAACCTGTTGTCTCAAACTTTGTGCCAATCATAGATCGATTGAAATGTAGTTGGACAGCAGTTACAGAATTTGTTTATCATTGATGACCAATTGTTTTTAAGGTTAATGTTGGGTTTGTGTTTTCAAGTTCTAGCACACAACATGCTTTTCCCACAGGAATTCGCCATTTTTGCATCTTCAACAACAATGACTTACGTGATTATCAACTACAAAACTACCAATGCAAACTTCCAGAGTTTTGTTTTATAGGACTTCTAAGTTGTCTACTTCTTTTGTAATAACCCTTTACAAATTTATATATTTGATAATTTTATTCATGTTAAGATAATTTACTTAGCTCGAGACCAAATAGGAAAGTTATTTATGGAGCCATTTCCCTGTTTCCTTTCTAACTTAAAAATCACTTCTCTCAAAACTAACTAAACGTCACTTGTATCACTTTGCTTCTCAGCCTCTCAAATATAAATTGCAGAAATCTTAAACTATCCACCTACTGAACCACGAAAGTTTGGTATTTTGCAAGTAGTCAATTATTTTCACATCTGAGAGCAGAAGTGATGTTTAACTACTGAGAAACGTCAAAAGATGTTGCCATCATACTTCTGTCTTCCTGTTATATTTTCCATAGCATAGCAATGTAACTGGTAAGCTACTTTATGATAAAATAGTTTGACAAGCCATGAAAGAATTGCTGAAAGTCCTACTATTCCATCTGTTTTCAACACTGAAGTGCTCTCCAATCTAAGATGTAATTAACATACATTTAGTTTCCAAAATATAATTTGTCAAAGAACCAACACAGTGAAGCACTTGAATCAACAATTCAATAAGCTTGAGTCAGACTTTCTATGCTTCACTTACCACAAATTTTACAGAACATATTTCAAGTGCTATTGTCCTCATCATAAGCTGGTGTAAGGTTGGGTCCAGTTCCTAAATCACGGTTGCTGTCCTGGTGATTTCCAGATGAATTTATAAGTTGTCATTAACCTCCAGGATGTGGAAGTTCATCAGAAATGGGTCAATTTTTACTTTCTCTACTACGTATAGTAAGTAGGGGAAGTATTGTATTCCACCCAAAAATTCGATACCTAGATTTCACCGGAAATACATGTTCTGAGACCCCCTGAATCCAAAAAAAGCATTTTTGGAAACATGTCTGTGTGTCTGCAAACAGCATAACTCAGAAACGAACAGTTGGATAAACACCAAACTTGGTATTTAGGTTCAGTATCTTCCAGAGATGCGACAGAAGGTTTTCAAGAAAATCCCCCCACCCCATATTACCCTTTACATGGAACATTTTTAAAAAATTTGTATTTTCACAAAAATGGCTTAACGATTTAGATTAAAATATCATATGTTTAAGATATTTGCATGACAAATGAAATGTATATCTCAAATTTTCTGGGAATGTCTCCAAAAGCATTCTTCATTGTGAACGACTTTTGCATAACTGGTAAACCATAAGAGATACAGAATTTTACTACACAAAAAAATGTAGATCACGTTAAAATACACAATTTATGTCATATACAGTTTTTTTTGTTGAGTGAACCATTTTCGAGATATTGCTTGTTATTCCCTTAAATTTTCCAATATTTATAGTTTTTCTCAAATGGAAATTCGTTATTCATTTTTTTTTGTCCTGGTAATGCAAAGAGAATGGAATACTCCACATAGCAACCAGCTCTTAAAATATTTGATTATAGCTTAAAGCCTAGCAATTCCCCTTGCATCTACAAGAAAATTAGCAATAAGATTAACATCTCGATTAACATGAAGCATATGGAGAATAAGCGTTTGTAAAAATAGTTTGTATAAGAGTAGAGAAAGTCATGTGAATGTAACACATCAGATTTTTAAATGGCATGATGCTCACACAGGGAGCTTTCTCTAGCTGCCTTAAGATCTCAAAAGTCATACTTGTCTTCAAGAAAGGTGATTTATTCCTCTACACCACTATCAGCCTATAACAATTGTACCCATAACAAAGTTGTAGAAACCTATGTTCTTAGTCAGCTTGATAACTGTTTTGCAGACAGTAAGCTGGTTATCTTACAATAGCTATTCACAGTAGCTGTTTTGTTTCCTGTGAAAATAATATGTGATTCCTTGTAATTCATAATTGTGCATGCTTCATAATGGCAACCCTAGCCCCAAAACTTGGGGGAGATTTCAGGGGAAGGCTTGCCCATCTAAGTATTCATAGAGCACCCCTAACGTTAAAGTAATCAAAATAATTATACATCCGTTTCAATTAATGTATAAATTTCCTAGTTACTACTAAATGCAATGGTCCTGTTTTTAAAAATACATTTTAAGAATATATTAAGATAGTTTACCCTTTTAGTCAGTAGATGGCATGGCAATTATCTAAAGTATTTGACTTTAATGTAACCTCTTGGGATAAAATTTGTGTTTAACACAATGCTGGTACACTGCTATTGGTAATACTGTAAAACCCTGCTGTAGTAGTAGAGCTGTCTAATGTTTTCTTTTTCTGCTGTTTTCATCCATTTTATTCAATGTGATTACAATTTAATTTCATGTTATATTTCAGTGTTATCCTTTCATTTACTGCTTTTAAAGTGAAACACTATACCAGCTGTTTCAGAAATACTTTTACAAACTTCAGGTATGCGTTCCTCCACCAAAAGAAGGAAAAAAGTTCATATGAACATATGTCCCATAATCCTTGGTTTTCACGTTATTCCTGTCACAATGAAAGTGTGAGTTCAACGGCCTTGAGGGTCCAACCTCAAAACTTCATTTCTCTATGCATTCATAGAAGGCGTTGACCCATTGTACTACATACGGTAGATGGCGAAGTGTTGCCATGGAGACTTGTTTACGTTTGTCATTTGTCATTAGTCTGTCTTCAAGGTTTCAATTGTGTACATGTAGTGAGTTAACTGCACGTGTTTCGTTCCACCATTGCTGGATATTCATTTGGTGAACATGAATCTACCATGACCGATGGATAGGCAGAGGAGGACCAGTTCCATGGCCTGCATGTTCTCCCGACCTCAATCCTGTGGATTTTTACCTCTGGGGGCATCTTAAATCATTGGTTTATGGAGCAGCCATCCCAGATGCAGAAACGCTTCATCGACATGTCATGGAAGCCTGCGAAACCATCCCGAAGTTTTTTACAGGGTGAGACGTTCCATGATTCGATGAGTACAGGCATGCATAGAAGCAAGAGGAGGACATTTCGAGCATTTCTTATGAGTTTTGTGTTATAAGTGTATCACTGTGTTGAACACCTCCTAACGAGAAAACAAAGGATTATGGGACATATGTTTATATGAACTTTTTTCCTTCTTGTGGTGTAAGGAACCCATACCCGAAGTTTGTAAAAGTATTTCTGAAACACTCTCTCTCTATATATATATATATTTATTTTTATTTTTGTATACTGGTTCACTGCTAAAGTTAGACAAATGACAATGTGTTGAATGCAGTTTTAAATATTTTATTTACAGAATACATAAGCAATGAACACAGTTTCAAATATTTCCTTATTTACATACCTTTAAATCTATAATTTAATTTATTAAATTATTCACAGTAAAATGCTTTTCTGTCTGTACTGAAAACTTTATTTATATCATTTGTTGCATGAAGCTTTTCAATTTCATTTTGTATCCCATGTAATGTTTTTTGATGTTCCTAGTAAGCTGTCTTACCCCCCAAACATAAGGAGCTGACTATGCCCCTGGTATCTCCATGGTGTCTGATTAACCATTAAGTAACGTGTACCATTTACTGAAACTAATTCACGGCTGCCAACACAACATAATATTTTTCATCCCCAAGAAATCATTATTGCTATTTTTCACAGATAAAAGATAGGGAACTTATTTACTGGATAATCCTTGTAATAGAATGGATCTCCCTTTTATGTTCCTAAAATTAACATTACACCATATGTGTTTATTAAACATTTGATTTTGCTGTGTATCTTTGATCAAATTAAATTGAGTTTTATTTATGGACGCTCTTTAACTGCTGTGGTCCTTAGCGTCCCACTCTATATTGGGCGTGAAAGACCAGAAATTTTGCTCAGAGGCCTCTTTATCAGGCTTGAGGTTCTTTTACATGCCGTAAATCTACGACATGGGACCACTGGCTTTACTTCCCTTCCGAAGGAAGCCATGCTAAGGATTTTTACGCCCAAAATATCCATTGCCCTCCACCAGGTTGAACCTGAGGGAACTATGCATCTTTAATGTTATATTTACACTTGTGTATTTGTTGCAATGTGTCACTTTGGAGAGGTTGAGAGTAACATAGGTATGTACTCACAAAGTCATTGACATGGTTAATGTGTTATAAATATGCCCAGCACATAGCATTAATACATGGTATCAAACCTGCAAAGTCACAGATGTGTTTACATGCAGTAGATGCAAGGAATTGTCAAACTTAATCTCAGTTTATGTGGTAGCACTGTGCCTTTTTACTTGTTAGTAGTGTTTAATGCCTGTTCTCACTGCATATAGCACCATGGCCTAAGTTTAGGATACCTTCCTGGCCTTTGTGAGCTGTAGGACTGGAGAATAAAAAAACAACCAGGGAGGATGGCCCTGGCTGGATTTGAACTGCAGACCTCCGTTCATGACTCCATGCCTTAGTGACCCTGGCCACCCGTGCCTGCAGCACACCTACTGCTTCATGTGAACTGGGCCTTATTATATGCACTATCCTATGAGTGCTTCGGCAAATATATGTTAGATCAGCATGAAACAAACCCAACATTATGAGTATGGAATGATATTAATGGAACAACAACACTGTTTCTATTACAAAACTTGTTCAACAATGATCACAGTATTAGCAGAATATATATGTAAAAAAAAGATGTTTTTAAGTTATTAAAAGGCAGCAAAATCATCACTGCAGTACATCAGGTTATGACCTCTGCAGCACAAACAGTTAAGTAATTAATACTTCACTGGCACAATACTAAATAAACACTTGCTCGCTAGCCAAACTGTCTGCAAACGGCTTCACAATTTCCCTTGTAGCAAAGTAAAATATGAGTCCGAAGGTGATGGAAATTGGCAACGCAGGCAACGCTTTCTTGAAGATTGCTAGAAGCAATAACGTGAGGCACAATCCCTGGAAGCAGACAATTTGTTTATTAAAATCCTAGCACATTCCAAATGCACATATTCATTATTTAAGATGGTTTAATGAACACAACTTATGCATAGTTATACCTGCAAAGAGAAAAAGGCAAGAGGGAAATGGAAAACACAAACCAATTACAGAAAAGAGAGACAAAAAAGAAACGTCTGATGCAATACGCTCATGCAACTTTCTCCACTAATTATTATTATTAATAATTTATTGAAGTAGTAAGGCATTATATGTATCGGGCTGCCCACTGAAACTAGCCCTGGCCGTTGTTCAGGTGGGCAACCCATC
This sequence comes from Deroplatys truncata, assembly GCA_030765065.1. Lineage (NCBI taxonomy): Eukaryota > Metazoa > Arthropoda > Insecta > Mantodea > Mantidae > Deroplatys > Deroplatys truncata. The sequence goes on along the minus strand of CM060975.1, from coordinate 310,031,983 downwards.
TTATATTGTGACTTATGCAGAGATTATAGGACATACGTCTCTCTGGTCACCGGGATTTGAGATGGCAGTTGGACTTGGGGTAGGGAGAGTTAAGAATCTTTAGGAGGGGATGAGTTGTTTAGCGTCACTGACGCTTGAGGATAGCGTGGCTTGAGAAAGCGAGTCAGGAGGTAACCTTCGAGCTGTAAGGGTGTGCAACTGCTTTCTCCGTGCCAAGGCATGATGGCCTCGCCGGCAGATATTGGGCTAAGAGTGTAAGCACTACGTTATCTATCTTTATATAATAAATTCCCTAGCCATCCATTCTTTGGAAGTTTTAATTATGTTAGTGTAGAGTCCTTTCCTTCCTTTAAGCCATGTAACGTTTCAAATTAGTAATATTTTCTGTACTTTCTTTAGCTGCGTCCCTCGTCGTAGCCTCGCCGCGTAAGAAGTTTGATTAATTTCCCGGTACATTCTCTCGCAAGCGAGTAGCTCCCCATCATTTCTGAGTAAATATAAGAAGAGGCTACGACAATATTACAGACTACATTATATGACGGCTGTTCAACACTGACTTCCTTGACAGTGACCTGTTTGTACCATGAATATTTGAAAAGAGTGGGGACGTATAAAGTCCATACGTGGCAGCGCTCTCGTATCATTAAGTTGGTAGTAATGTTAGGTGCTGGCCTCTAATCCCAAGATCATGGGTTCATATCCGGCCCAGGCCAATGGTTTTAAGTGTGCTTAAAAGCAACAGCCCCATGTCAGTAGATTTATTAGTATGTAAAAGAACTTCTGTGGGACGAAATTCCAAAATTCCAGCACACTGGCAGCATTGATATGATCCGGCAATTGGCAGCATTGATTGGTAGTAATGCTATATGTTGTAGACCCTACTTGAATTATACAAAATGATGCAGTAATTTGTATCACAAATTACTTAAATGTAAATAATGATTGTAATAGGAATATGCATTTTTATGTGACATTGATTTGAGATGTTTATTGATTGTAATTATTGTTGAGAAGTAAGTTTATACTGCCTTACTGAAACTGACAATAATAGCGTGCAATAATGCAGCGAGGGGGTGAGCTGTTTATCATTATTGGAAACGAGGAAGTTACGTAATGTTGGCGCGTTTTTCTTCTGGAACATTTCCCTAGAGCATATGTATTCATAATTTTCATTGGATATAAAAATAGACGCTAATGTTGGCGCGTTTTATTAGCCAATTGCAGTTCAGTTATAATCTTTAGGCATATCTGGGTGAAGGAGTATAAAAAGAGTAGGTTAGAGGTAGACCCCGTCAGTTCATCAAAATTCTTTGTACACTACACGTCGCATTCCCGTCAGTTCATCGAAAGTATTTGTACGGCACACTTCGGATATCAATTTGCAGGTTACGCGTAACAGAGTTATGAAAAATCTCAAGTGTTATAAAGTTAATTATACAAAAAGTTGAAGTACGCGAATTAAGAATTATCAGTAATGAAGTTATTATAACAGTTTCAGTTTGGCGAGTGTCAAGATCAATGTGTAAATGTGATAGTAAATGTGTTCGACAATAAAAGTGTAAAACAAATTTCTTCATCAGTGTTATTGTTTGGATAAAAGATTCCTTTCCGTTTACACAACCTGTATAAAGAGAAGTACTTGACCAAAAGGATAATAGCTAGCCGGAGGACAGAGAACCGAAATTAAATAAAATAACAGTAGCATTTTTTTTCAAACAAAAACTAATACTGCCGCAAATTGCTAACACCAGATGGAGCTAACAAACCTAACAAATGAATCACGTCACAAGATGGCTTCAACACGTTGAGTAAACACACATACACAAACAACATTAATAATACCATCGCAAAAATAGAGGTGACATGAGAGGAGCAGTATGGTGCAATAAAATTCTGTTTTCGCTTAAACCATAGAGCCTCTAAAACTTGTGAAAAGCTGCAATGAATGCATGGCACTGCCTTATGCAGCAGTGTTTAGGTGGTTCAAGGACTTCAAAGAAGACAGTTTTCTGTGTGAAGTTGGACCTGGCACTTCAGCCTCTACTGTGACAGAATTCAACATCAATACAACTGTAGTGATTGTCTGTGAGGATTGCCGGATAACATACATAACCTCAGTGAAGTGTTGAGAATTTCATATGGCAGAGAATAGAATTATGCAGGATCATCTGCATATGACACATGTTTGTGCGCATTGGGTGCCACGTCTGTTGACTTCCGAACAAAAGGCTGTGCAACTAGAGATATACAATGCCTCTTTGCTGATGGAGAGGATGCATGCAGTTCCCCCTCACACCACACATCAGCACTGGCTAAACTGAGGAAGCACATCGCAAAGAAACGACCACAATGTCATTGGGCTGGATGGAGACTACATCAGTGACAATGCACGACTTCACGTCCTTAGTCAAGTCATGAAGTTTTTGGTTAAATTCAACATTACCCATGTACCGCATCTGCCTTATAACCCTGATCTTGCTCCCTGTGACTTTTTTACATTCCCATCACTAAAAGCAAGGGTCTGATGTGAGAACTCTGAAGCAGTGCTCCAGAAAAGTGAGGCGATTCTCAAGGACCTGACAAAGAATGGTCTGCAGCACGTGTTCAAGGACTGGCAGAAACGATGTAAAAAGGACATTCAAGTGGATGGGACTATTCTGAAAAAGATCAGTCTCAGTCTTTGTTGATCAGCCCTCGTACATTACTACTTTAGTTCTTATTTATATACTCATAGATTATTGTTCCCTTCCTCTTTTAACAGTCCTTTTCCACGTTTTACGTTTTCTATATATTGTTGCACGTTCTTTGACTAGAATATGATTTATATCTCAGTTTCCAATGTATTGTACCTCTTCTTTTCCACCATATAGTGGGCATTCACCTTGTGGATAGCCATTTCGTTGACCTTTAACACCCCCCTTCCCCTCCCTCTTTTTTATTGATGTTATCTATATATCTCTCTCCTTCCCAACTGTTTTGCATTGAAACATAGAATACTAGTGATTGCTTCTCTGTAGTTGACTGAGCAATTTTTGTATTTCAAAATCTTTTTTAGCACCCAAAACCCTTTATTATTAGATAATCACTTCTGAGTTGGAATCTGTAACATTAAAACATTACTAAACAGTAATTTTACCAGGACAAGTTTTGAGGTTTGTTTACATTATAGTCAGCATTCTCCAACTCAATCATATTTTCTTCAAATATTCCCAAGTCTGTATTTTCTAGGTTTTTTGTTTTACTTTCTCTACTATGTATAGTAAGTAGGGGAAGTATTGTACTCCACCCAAAAATTTCATACCGAGATTTCACCAGAAATACATGTTTTGAGACCCCCTGAATCCAAAAAAGCATTTTTGGAAACATGTTTCCGCATGTGTGTGTGTCTGTGAACAGCATAACTCAGAAATGAACAGTCGGATAAACACCAAACTTGGTATTTAGGTTCAGTATCTTCCAGAGATGCGACACCAAGGTTTTCAAGAAAATCCCCCCCCCCCAGATTACCCTTTACATGGAACATTTTTCGAAAATTTTAATTTTCTCAAAAATGGCTCTAGCGATTTTGATTAAAATATCATATGTTAAGATATTTTCATGTCAAATGAAATGTATATCTCAAATTTTCTGGGAATGTCTCCAAAAGTATTCTTCATTGTGAACGACTTTTGCATAACTGGTAAACCATAAGAGATAGACAAAATTTTACTACACAAAAAATGTAGATCACGTTAAAATACACAATTTTTGTCATATACATTTTTTTTGTTGAGTGAACCATTTTTGAGATATTGCTTGTTATTTCCTTAAATTTTTCAATACTTATTTTCTCAAATGGGTATTCGTTATTCATTTTTTTGTCTTGGATATGCAAAGAGTATTAATCTGTGGCAAAGAGAATGGTGCTGCACCTAGCAACCCGCTATTAAGAGATATGTCTATGCTTAAAGGCTACTGTATTTCTATATTGCCCTTGCAAATACAAAACAAGAGGAACACAGTACGCCTTAAGTGATAGTCAAATATTTTTAGAACTGGTGCTATGTGTAAAATGTAATTCTCTTTGCATGTCAAAAGATCGTTTCTGCAAATGTTTATCTCGATTAATATGAAATAGATGGAGAATAAAAGTTTGTAAAAATAATTTGTACAAGAGTAGAGAAAGTCATGTGAGTGTAACACATCAGATATTTTTATTAATAGGCAATACCTTTGCAGTTCAGATAAATGCTAAAGCAAACTTTATATGTTGCACTGCCCCTTGTAACTGTATTCCAGTAAAACAGAATACTAATTCATGTGACAAAATAGCATAAAACTAACAAATACTTACAATGAGAATAGCAACAAAACATGCCAAAGTTGTATTCCAGTCTCCATATGATGAGGCTTTACCAACAAGCACACTGTAAAATATAAAGTCACCCAGACCTAACTTCACACCGCCTGAAACAGAAAAATATGGCACTTAAAATACTTAGTATGTGGAGATGTTTTAGACATAATACAGGTCATTAACATCCACATCATTAATATTGGGTTGTTTAAGCACTATAACTGTACCACTTATAGATTATATTTCACAGGCTCTTGTCTGCATTATCAATTAATGTTGACTGCCAGTCTGTGTGCTCTAGTTAGCCCTTTACTTATACCTTTTTCACTCTAAGTTTAAAGTAGAAGTAAATAAAACTTAATGTAGCACTCCACCGAACATATGGCACCATGACAAGGAGAATGATGGGAATTAAGTACATGCGAGAGGAAATTGCTTCAGACAGAATGCAAATATGGTAAATTGTACAGCTTGGGGATCATACATTTTAAGTCTTATTCCTATATTTTGCCTTACATCCTAAACTTCTAACACAATACTAAGAGACACATAAAAGTGGTACCTGAACAGGTCAACAACTGTGATTAAAGGTACTTGATTAAACTGTTCTTAACTTCCGGTTTTGGATATCATTCATTTAATGACTAATATCAGTATATCACTTTTGCTTTAACCTTTTATGAATTAAGAAAATGATTAGCGCTGTAGGTTAGAAAAAGCAACAGAAAACAATCATGCCCCAAACAATCCAAGCAACAATTCTGCTTCAGAAGTTCAATTATTGCTAAACAGTCAACCCTATTCAATGTCGATTAAAGTTAGGTGCTTTTCACAGAATTTGTTGAAAACATTTAACATAATTGTCTTCTTTCCATTTTCCGCATTTATGTTTTCCACAGTGGCAGAAGATTTTCAGCGACACTCTTAACAGTAATATTTTCTCAACACTTTGCAAAGAGATCACACTGGAGGCTTATCCAGAAACAAACTGCAGCGCCTGTGCATAGCCTCTTAAACCCTCTGCTATAATGGTTCATTTATTATAGGTGAATCTGAACAAACACATTTTGTTTCACAAATTGAACTCTTGCAATAATGGGTTTTTTACATTTCCCTGCACGAGAATAACCACAAAATGTTATAATCTGAACCAAACTGTTTTATGTAGAGGAAGAGATGATATGCTAAGCAGAAAAAGTTGTAGTTTGCCCACTACACAATGAAGTGCTCTCTTGTCAAATGGTTTTGTTTACAACTCCTTTAAACTTAAAGTGAAACCACTTTAGTTTCCTCTTACTTTACTTCACATGTGCTTCTAGCTTTCTCTTGGCTGCTAGACATGTAACTGCTTACTATGGTACAAATAAGTTCTCTATTTAAAACACTGTAAGAATTTCAGATTTCCAAGACTGTAAGCAGTTTATTTGAATGCTCAATATTTCTATTGGCACACACAGTTCACCTCATGCATCATGTGTTTGCTCTGACATCAGGCTTCTACCTGTCTAGGACAGGACTGGGTGGTTGAAACAGGGAGTAGTCTGAAAAGGGCTTCCAGTGTCGCATGGTTGTTAACTTTCACATCATCCAGATGAGCATCGGACCTTTGTGGTACATCATTTAAACTTTTGTATGGCATAGGGCTTACTAAATTATGACTGTCATATTGCTGGAAACATGATTTGAACTGTAATGAATTGAGTGCTTTTGCGTGCCCTCTGTTTTATTGAAACTTGCAGTTAACTCTTGATGCCAATGTTGGTTTCCTCTCTGAGGAAGTTAATATGAAATTATGAAATGTTAATTGAGTTTTTAATGTGTTAGCTTCTAGTAGGATTGTTTCAATTGTGTTATATAATTTGCACATTGGCCATTGGGCTATCAGTGACTGGGAACATGATGAAAATAGTGTGACTGTTTCAGCGGGCTGCCTTTATGTTATGTGTGCAACATTCATAATCATTGAAATTTTTTGTTTAATGATACGTTTAAGCATTTGGGGAATTTAATGTATCCCAGGTGTCATTTTATATCCCTGCTTTCTGCTTGTGTCTGTATATAGCCCAACTATGGCTTTTGTTATTAGTTTTTAATCCAGGATTGAGGGAAAATTTAGCAGTGATTTTTACCATTCATATTTAAACAAGCAAGTTGTTCATACAATTACTTGTTCTCTTATATTCAGATAATTTAATTATATTTTAGCAAACACATGCAAGGAGTAAGTAAATCTGCAGTTGCCACACATTTCTGCGATTTCATGAAATAGATGGAAATAGAACCCTAGTAAAACATGGCAGCCATCCATTAGAACTAGCCACTTGGGAGAAAATCTATATCAATACAAACACCAAATTATGAATTTCAAAAACCTGCCAATGGATAGTTTTAAGATTCTTCACACCAACTTCTGACTCCAAACCTTGATGTCTACCTCCGGATCCAGTCCTACTGATGCTAACAATACCAGTCGACCTTCAGCTGAGGATAAGAGCTATAGCTCTTGAAACATGACGAAGCTTTAAAAAGTGTAAGTGAAGTTGTGTGGCAAAATCGACTTAAGAAATTTGTAAATTATATGGATGCACTTACTATCTGTATATTAATGCCATAGTGCTTGAAGCAAGTGGTTTTTGTTTTTTAATGGATGCTATGGTTCTTAGCATACCATTCTATACTAGGAGTGAAAGACCGTAAATTTTGCTCAGAGGCCCTTTTATCAGGCTTGAGGTTCTTTTACATGCTGTAAATCTACGACATGGGACCACCAGCTTTACTTCCCTTCCAAAGGAAGCCATGCTAAGAAAATTTACGTCCCAAAAAATCCATTGCCCTTCGCCGGGTTTGAACCCACGACCTCGGAAACTAGGTGCTAACATGTACCACTAGACCGTGGAGAATGCCAAACAGGAAAAGGTGGGAGGTTACCTCTTAGACAAATATTGATAAACTGAATAACAACTGCAAATTTCATCTTTATGTGGTAAATTAATATTCACAAATACTTGAATTCTGTTCTTACTAAAAATCAATATAATCTGTATTCTTTTCTCATGATCCTCCCATTTCTGTAACATAAAGTTTACTTTCTACAGGTAGATTATATAATTAGTAAGCAATATTCTACAATACTCACGTCCTAATCACAGTGAAAATTAAATATTAGTATAATATAAACCCAAAAACTAGATAATATGTATTGTAATGGAACTATTTACAATGAATCACGTAAACATAAAAATAAACATTAATTTAGGCATAAACTTAGAACCTTGCAAGTTCCAAAATTTGTTGTTTATGTCTACATCAAACATAAGGAACTACTCAATCAGAGAGCAATTCTCATCATGAGATTATTCTACAATCTCACATCAGAGCCTTTCTGTTTATGATCATGGGCTAGGGAATATCTATAACAAATTGCAGCAAAACAAATTGTGATGGTCGGTGGTGCTTTCTTGTGAGTTTAACATCCTTTAACTGGGTAGGCAGTTCTTGTTCATTTTGATGCATGTATATAACCTCTTTGGTCACGTGTACTGTCGGTGGTTGCTTAGCTCTGCTATTTCACACTCTCTCGTGAAAGATTGCTGTTTATTTATTTAAAGGTGAGTCGGAATTGTTACACTAACATCACTTAAGTTTACTCAACATGTTTCGGGAAACAGTTGTTCCCATCCTCAGAAGGTTAATTCAACTGGCCCGTGTTGTTGGTGTTTCCGTTTTTTGGACTGGATCCTGTGGTGGCATCTTGTGGTGGAGAAATGTACTTCCAGAGAGGATTTGGTGGCGGCAAATCAAAATTCATTAGATTTGTGTTGTGTTTTAGAATGGTGATCTTCTCCCATGCATCTAATTCGGCTGCAAATTTGGCTGGTTTGACTAATGTAATATTGGGTTTGATGTTGTGATTACTGATCCAAAAATGGTGTGAAACTGCAGATTTGTCCATTTGTTTGTATTTAATACATCTCATGTGCTCCTTTAGCCTAGTTTCTAAGTTTCTTTTTGTCTTACCTATGTATACTTTATTGCAATCTGAACAATTGATTTTATAGATTCCAGCTTTTTTGTCTTGTGGAATGGGGTCTTTTAACTTGTTACAAAGTAATTTCTCTATGTTAAATTTGTTCTGTGGAGCTAGGCTGATGTTATGTTTCATGAAAATCTTCTTAAATTTGTGAAATGTTCCTGGGTGGTATGTGAATTTCTTGAACTTTAGCTCTTTATCTTGCTGGCTGAGATTTGTTGTGTTTCTGATGTGCATCTGTCGTTTGAATTTTGCAATTTTTTTGTCAATAGTTGCTTTGTTGTACCCATTATGTATTGCTGTGTCTACTATATGCTGGTATTCTAACTGGTATTCTTTTTTATTTAAGGGGGTATATACCAGTCTATGTGTTAGGCTGTTTAGTACTGCATGTTTGTGTGTGGTTGGATTGAAACTCTTATTTTTTATGTAATTAGTAGAGTGTGTTGGCTTCCTGTATATGCCAAAGGTTAGGTTCTTTTGTTCTCTGATGGTTTTTAGGTCTAAAAATGGTAGCATGCCTTCTTTTTCTATTTCTATGGTGAATTTTATTGATTGGTTCTGTAGGTTTAGTAAGGCTAAGGAGTCTTGTATGAACCTATTAGGGACAACAGCGAAGATGTCGTCAACATATCTGTGCCAAACTTTAAACATGTATGGAAAGGAAGTTGTTATGTGTATTTCTAAGTAGCTCATAAATAAATCTGCCAAGAAGGGTGAAAGTAGGTTGCCCATGGTTAGACCAGTTGGTTGTTGATAGATTCCACAAGACAAAAAAGCTGGAATCTATAAAATCAATTGTTCAGATTGCAATAAAGTATACATAGGTAAGACAAAAAGAAACTTAGAAACTAGGCTAAAGGAGCACATGAGATGTATTAAATACAAACAAATGGACAAATCTGCAGTTTCACACCATTTTTGGATCACTAATCACAACATCAAACCCAATATTACATTAGTCAAACCAGCCAAATTTGCAGCCGAATTAGATGCATGGGAGAAGATCACCATTCTAAAACACAACACAAATCTAATGAATTTTGATTTGCCGCCACCAAATCCTCTCTGGAAGTACATTTCTCCACCACAAGATGCCACCACAGGATCCAGTCCAAAAAACGGAAACACCAACAACACGGGCCAGTCGAATTAACCTTCTGAGGATGGGAACAACTGTTTCCCGAAACATGTTAAGTGAGTAAACTTAAGTGATGTTAGTGTAACAATTCCGACTCACCTTTAAATAAATTCAATACACATCACTGTTTCTAGCTTCTTTTCATTACAATATATATATATATAGTAGACACAGCAATACATAATGGGTACAACAAAGCAACTATTGACAAAAAAATTGCAAAATTCAAACGACAGATGCACATCAGAAACACAACAAATCTCAGCCAGCAAGATAAAGAGCTAAAGTTCAAGAAATTCACATACCACCAGGAACATTTCACAAATTTAAGAAGATTTTCATGAAACATAACATCAGCCTAGCTCCACAGAACATAGAGAAATTACTTTGTAACAAGTTAAAAGACCCCATTCCACAAGACAAAAAAGCTGGAATCTATAAAATCAATTGTTCAGATTGCAATAAAGTATACATAGGTAAGACAAAAAGAAACTTAGAAACTAGGCTAAAGGAGCACATGAGATGTATTAAATACAAACAAATGGACAAATCTGCAGTTTCACACCATTTTTGGATCACTAATCACAACATCAAACCCAATATTACATTAGTCAAACCAGCCAAATTTGCAGCCGAATTAGATGCATGGGAGAAGATCACCATTCTAAAACACAACACAAATCTAATGAATTTTGATTTGCCGCCACCAAATCCTCTCTGGAAGTACATTTCTCCACCACAAGATGCCACCACAGGATCCAGTCCAAAAAACGGAAATACCAACAACACGGGCCAGTCGAATTAACCTTCTGAGGATGGGAACAACGGTTTCCCGAAACATGTTAAGTGAGTAAACTTAAGTGATGTTAGTGTAACAATTCCGACTCTCCTTTAAATAAATCAATACACATCACTGTTTCTAGCTTCTTTTCATTACAATATATACGTAATTGCTGTTTATGTTTCAATTTGTCGTTTTGAATGACAACATATTACATTAAGGTTATCGTTAAGTTTCACATTGTTGTGTTAATGTTTAAATTTCATTGTGAAGTCTCATGCAGTCTACTACCTGTCTGACAAAAGAGTGCAGTTTTCAGGTGAGGTAGCTAAAGTGCCATGGCTAGATTTAGACAGGAGAGATGAGAGTACAGTAGAGTCTATCAAAACATCATCACAACGTTAACAGAGTAGTTAAACCTTTACATTCCTCTTCTTTACAAAACTGTAACACATTGAATATTATTTTTCTACTTTGTGAGCGAATGACTTCAGTGGTGGTGTTTGCATTATGACTAACAGACTCAACTGCTGCATTTCCTTACTGCAGACCTGTACATGCTACACACGACAATGGTGATGTAATACAGTCTGTCTGTTATGTTTCTGCATGAGTTTCCTCTACATACCATCTGCATTTATTCCTCAAAGAGATAGTACAGTAGAATATTTATTTGTTTACTTATGCTAAGCTAAACATGTAATACGACTAGTCATTCAGCCCAAACTGTTAAATTGAAATATACACAATGAACTTTTCTTACACTATTTGTAATTCCTTCTTAAATTATAAAAAATTATTAAAAAAAAGATAAACTACCATGCACTTACATTTGTGCTACCACTCTTTTGAACACAACAATTCCACTTTTTTCTTTCTTTGCTTAAAAACTGTCCTGTGATTACTATATTTTCTGAAAATTTCAGAATATAATATATAATATAATATAATATAATATATCATTAGAAAAATATTTTGTAATTTAAACCATTTCTAATTTATTAGCTCCTTTCTCCACAGATCAGTACCTTTACATTCATATAGTATATGTTCAATCCTGCCACAAATGGGACAGTGATTCTGTGGAAACACCTTTTCTTGATCCTTTTAATCTCCACAGACCTCCTCTTACTCATGCTATACCCTCTGTTTGTTTCTTATTTGATTCATGTATATATGAAAGTGTTCAATGAAATATAAAGAGACCTTTTTACGGTTAACTTACTACACATTTTTAATTTCTATATTTTTAACTCTGCTCCTTGCTACTTTCCTAAAGCCAGTATAATTCTTTTCCCTTCTCCAAATTTCTCCTAACCCATTATTCTCCAAATTATTTCAAAGACTATTAATCCATCCACAATTTCTTAAGCTCTTCTCTTTATAATTTAAACACTGTCTTAGTATGTTACTTCCTCTAAATTCAAGATCCTAAACCAATATTTAAGAGCCCTTTATACAATTATAACCTTCCTTACACTTCCCAGTTCAATTTGGGCTACTTTCTTTACAGTTGCACCTGGTAGACCTAAGATTTCCCTACAAAACATCCTATGTGCTATATCTACAATTTCCTTTCCTCTATGCAATCCCCATACCTAAATAACATATAACATTTTGGGTTCAACTACCATATTGTTAACTTTTTCTAGCCATTTGATACTTATATTAGGTACTCTGTATTTGCAACCTCTAACGCTAACATAGTTCCTTTTCTTTTTATCAATGGTAGTTTGTGTTTCTCATCCCCAACATAAAATTTTACTCCTAAATAAATGGATTCTTGTATTATCTTATAGTCTATACTACCCGTTTTCCATTTTCCATGTTTGCTCAATTTTGCTGCTTTCTTAAATACTACTATTTGTGTCATCTCTCAATTTATATTTAATTCCGTTCATTACAGTATTTATCTATTTTTTGAAGCAATTGTTTTAAGCCATTTACTGTAACTAACGCTATCATCAAATCATCTGCAAGTAGCAGACCAGAAATTGCAATATTGTTTATAACTGGCATAAAATTACTATTCTTACTTATGGTTAGTAATATATCATCAATGTAAAAGTTGAATAGAATTGGACTTAATTTGCATCCTTGCCATAATCCTTTCATTTGTTTAATTTCCTTGGTTACTACTCCTTCAATGAGTCTCTCACAAAAAGCATTTTCCACAAAAGAATACTGACATACTCCTTTACATAATTTATACCATAATAACTGTAAGCCTACCCTATCATATGTTTTCTCTAAATTGACAAAGCCATGTACAGTTTTCCCCTTTTGTGCATTAGGAATTTGTCTACTAATCATGAATATATTATCAACTGTTCACTTCCCCTTTCAAATTCACATTTGGAATTCTGAAGGAACATTATGTTGTTGTTGTTCACCAATGGCACTGGGGACTAATTGATCTGCATCATTTTCCCTCTGGCTTCCCAATATAAAGTCAGTAAGTTATCACTTTTAAGGCCTTTGCATTTGGCAAGATGATGTTTGTTCAGGATGACATCTTCACAAAGAGTGTACTTGGTGTAGGTAGGCATCGTATCTTGTAGAGGTGTTCTGCGAGGCAATCGTGGCCAGTTGCCATCCTAAATAAGGCCACTGCAGTCTTCCTTGGCATTTTTTGTATTTAATATTCTTATAATCTTTATCTTTTAATTTATCTTCATCAAGTCTCTGCTGTCTTTTGAAATGTTGTTTAACGTTATTTCATTATTTGTTTATTTCTATTTGTCCTACAGGTTTTATTTGTTGTACTGCACCTTTCTTTGCTAATTGATTCGCATGTTCATTGCCCAAAAGTTCAACATGAGCTGGGATCCATTGTAGAGTGACATGATTTCTAGTTTCAACTGCTTTAATTAGGCTTCTTATTTCTTTAATATTTCTTGTTGTTTTGTTATTGTAATTTACCATTCCATCTATGGTTGATTTTGAGTCTGATAAGGTGACTATTTTTTGTTTTATGTATGGTCTATATAAAATGTTCTGTAATGCTGCTTTTATAGCTGTTATTTCTCCATCATAGTGGTTTTGACGTTTCATCTAATGTTAGATACTGTGCAAAGCGTTTACATTATACTCCTACATCAGCATTTTTTTTATTGATGAGGGATCCATCTGTATATATTCGGAGGAACATTATATACAACCCAATTCTGCAACCTGCTTATCAAAATGCCAGCAAAGAGTTTTCTAACATTTGATAGTAAGTGACACATCTTGATAACTATTTGATTTTTCTGTGCTGTCCTTCCCGTTGTATACTGAGTGGATAATTGCTTTCCTCCAATTTTCTGCACATACTTCTTTTCTTTAATTGAACTGAGTAATCCTGTTACACTCGGCACCAATCAAGAAAGGGATTGACACTTCACATAGAGAGAGAGGCAACATAGGTGCTTATCGTGACCATGTGGAGAATGGTTAGAATTATATGTATAAAGGCCTGTATATGTATAAAGGTTGTGCCTGTATTGTAGAGTGTATATGATTTATATTCGTAAAAGAGACATACCTGTGAAATACTGATGCTTATTCTAATGGGAAAATGCCACTGATATCCGAATTGCTTGCATTGCTGTTGTTGCTGCTGCTGCTTGCTTAAGACAACATTACCATCAACATCATCATCATCATCATCATCATCATCATCCGAAGAGCTGCTAAAATTCCCCATGGAAATGACAAGGTGTTCTATTGTTTCTTTCAAAACTTCATTTCCACAAGCTGCACTTATTACGCCCTTTGTATGTGTCACCGCTTTTTTCCAGTTTTGAGCTTTTGTTGCTGTTAGTGGCTATTCTGCAAGCTTTATTACTTATGACACAATGAAATCTTTATTGTTTCACCCAACTTAACCCTTTACTTCAGCTCAAATTAATTTGAGTACCTTAGAGAATAAAATAAGAGGCCCCCTGTTCAATTTCTCCTCTTTGAAAATATTCTATCACAGAGCATATTATTTCCCATGCTTGTCCTTTAATTGGGACACCTTTACCAAATACAGTTTATATATTTGGCTGTGCTATCTTTGTCATTATTGAATATCCATTAAAAGTGTTAACATAATTGCAAATGTTCACAACAGAAGCAGATACACAGACTCAAATACACTTAAACACAAGGCAAATAACATACAAATAGGACGATGCAAAAGAGTTTGTCAGTGCACAGGCAACCTCTAAACTGATGCAAAAGCATAGCAAGCTGGGGCTAAAGGAAAGCATAGTTTTAACTACAGTGATAGCAGAAGATAAGATATGAAGTTCATGTTACTGCTACAGTCACTTGCCAGGCACATCATGCTAATCACGTGTAATATCGGCAACAAGGTTTTTGCATCTATTGTTGCTATGGAAATGTTTTAGTTCTAACTGGTCCTTTTAATTGTTGCTATGATTACAGCTATGATGTATCCATCCCCTTCCATTCATTTTGAAGCTCTCCGCCACATGGTCAGTAACAGTCAGTACTTTTCTTGATTAGTGCTAACTACCTATATAAAAGGTCTTTTAACAACAGTGTCCTATCTTTAACATGTGATAGGTGCCGTTGTTATTGAGTTATAGCAGTCACTTTTTCATGTGGTTACAGTTGTTATTGATAAATAGCCATGGAACGTTACAGCATTCAGCAACGCGTAGAAATTGTGAACATTTATTATCAAAATGGATCATCTGTTCACCAAACCTTCTGTGTGTTGCGTGAAGTTTACGGTGTGCATAATCGTCCCTGCGAGAGAACGATTCGACGTTTGATCGATAAATTTGAAAGAAGTGGTTCTGTCAGAGATCAAAGAACACGTACGTAATCAACGTAAGCGCTCCAATGAAAACATAGGCACAGTTCGTGAGAGTGTACGCGAGAACTGAAACAAATCAATTGCTCGCTGAGCGCAAGATTGGGGCTTTCGCCGACCACAACTTGGCGAATTCTGCATCTGGACTTGAAGTTTCACGCTAACAAAATGGTGTTAACTCAAGAACTAAAGCCCAACGATCATAGGTTATGCTGTGTATTCGCTGACTGGGCTATGGAGCAATTGGAAGCTGACCCGGATTTTTGTCGAAAAATCATCTTCAGTAACAAAGTCCACTTTTGGATGGATGGTTGTGTTAACAAACAAAATTGCTGCTATTGGAGCAATCACAATCCAATGCAGATTCAAGAACGACCACTTCATCCCCAAAAGGTTACTGTGTGGTGTGGATTTTGGTATGGTGGAATCATTGGTTCATATTTTTTCCAAGATGAAGATGGAGAAGCTTTAACTGTCAATGGAGAAAGATACCAGTCTCTTATAAGGGAATATTTTTGACCTCAATTGGATGGTATGGATCTCAGAAACATCTGGTTCCAGCAAGATGGTGCCACATGTCATATTGCTCTTGAAACAATTGATCTTTTGAAGGAGAAGTTCAGAGGTTTCATCATTTCCCGTGGTGATGTTAACTGGCCCCCGAGGCCATGTGATTTAACGCCGTTGGATTACTTCTTGTGGGGTTATGTTAAATCTTGAGTTTGTGTCAACATGCCAGAAACAGTAAATGATCTTATGAATAACATCACGTGTGTTATTCGCGAAGTTGGATCTAATTTACGTTCTTCTGTCATTGAAAATTGGGTCAACCGTATACGTGCAACCCAACGAAGTCGCGGCAGTCACTTAACTGATGTTCTCTTCCACACATAATGACATTAATTATGTTCCAAAATAAAAAAATCATTTATAGAACGTGTTTTATGTAAGTTCAAAGATAAGACACACTTGTTGAAAGACCCTATACTATCTTATTTACATCTATTTACATCATGACAGCATTTTTTGAGAAATTCTGATGCAATACATCTATATAATTTTTTTTTTAAAATTAATTTCACTTGTTTTAAGACTTTATCTCTTATTAGCTATCCAAAATGTCTACATGACTATTACTAATTTCCAAATCTGGCATCATATCGATTTCTCTGTGTTCACCATAGAAGGTTTCGAAATATTGTAACCACTCTTCTGAATGAATACTAGGTCTATATATACATGTATGTATACGCATCAGTTACATATTTTTTACTGACACAATCTAATACATTGCAGTAATAAGGGAAACATGAGACAGAACAGGTTTACCGGAGGATAAGTAAATAGACACAAAGCTAAGTATCCGCACTTCTTAAAACTAATCTAAAAGAACACAATACACTTTTTGACAGTGTGATATCTACAACCACAGGGTTTTGTATGTTAAGTACTTACGCTCTTCGTCCTCCATCTCTTGCTGCTGCTGTTGCTGCTGTGGAGTCGCGTTTCTGTATTCTGGTGCTCTCTGTGGTCCTGAATCTCGTACTTCTCGCTGTCTGCGACTAGATCGTTCCTCATTTGTAGCCAACCATTCTCTAGAGAAGCCACTCTCTGGGTCGCCCTCAGCTTCACCTTGTTGAGCTGTTGTCTGCTGCTGCGTGCTTGTTGACTCCGACCGTGGCTCATCCCCACTTGCCATGCTTACATAACTGTACATGTACGTAGCTGCAATGAAACGTCACATTGATAATGTATGCAATAACCTTTGTCAGTAGCCCCTTTTATTAAAAGTGTCCAATGTGATACAAGCTATATACTAAGGGAAAACTCACACACAAAACTGCAACAACAGGCAGAAGTAGTTATGACTAGGTTAATGGAATGGCTCACTGCAAACAAGCTGAGATTAAATACTAATAAATCCCAGTGTATGAGCTTCACCCTCTCCAATAGAGAGTGACTAAACGTTGATCCAATTATCACCTACAACAACAAATTAATTCAGTACAAATCAGAAGCTAAATTCTTAGGAATATCTATAGACAAATCTTTAAACTGGAAATCACACATTTGCAATATTACAACAAAATTAACAGAACTCATATAATTTCTGTACTAAAAAAACATATGCAACCGCAGTACACTAAAGATAATTTATTTTGCATATGTTCAGTCAGTTCTTGCATATGGCATTATCTTGTGGGGAGATTCAGTAGACATTAATACTCTTTGTAACACAAAAGAAAATCACAAAAAATGTTTAATCTAAATAGGTCTGCCCACTGTAAAACACATTTTAAACAAAATAACATACCTTACCTTGCATATATATACTAGAAAGTGGATTATTTGGAGGTGATGATGAGCAGTAATGGTGAATGGGGGGCGCATAGCAGGAAGGTTATGGCTAAAGGAAAGGCAGCAATGACAGGAGTAAGAATGTGCAAATACAAATTAGAAATGCCAACTAAATGGATAAAAAGAATGTATGAAGCATTGGTAGAAGCAAGAATGCTATATGCAGTAGAAATTTGGGGGGGATCTGAATTAAGCAGAAAAATAGACCAGAGCTATAGAACGTTCTGTAAAGAGCTATTGGGGTTACCAAGATCAGCACCAGGGGAAGCAGCATTAGTGGAATTAGGAAGAACAAGAAGAAAGGGAGTGATACTGGAAAGGATATTAAAATTTTGGGTTAGATGCCTGAGAAAAGATGAAGAGGAAATTTTAAAGATATGCATGGAACAACAAAAGAGTATGAAAAATAAAAATAGCTGGTGGACAGGGGTAGAAAAAATGATACAACAGTTTTATTCAAATAATACAATTCATAATCATACTACTAGAACCAGCAGTAAAATTCACCTAGAAACAGCCAGAACAATAAAAAGATTAATTCAATACTGCATACTGGCATCCAAATGTATAACTCAATAACCAATGAAATCACAAACACCCACTTAGATTTAGAAAGGTCAAAAAGTTCTTAATCGGCCAATGTTTTTATAGTATACAGGAATTCAATGAATATTTCACTAATTGTAAATAATGTTATCTTTGTAGTTAAATTTTAAGTCTGTAATTGTAAAATTTTGTATGACGAAGCCATGAAATTGTAACAAATTTCCAAAAGGTGAATAAAGTATGCGTACAAGGGCTGATCAACAAAGACTGAGACTGATTTTTTTTCACAGATATTTATTACTCCAATTCAATGTTTACATGATCTTTTTCAAAGTAGTCCCCTCCTACTTCAATGCACTTTTTATAGCATCTCTGCCAGTCCTTGAACACGTGCTGCAGACCATTCTTTGTCAGGTCCTTGAGAATTGCCTCACTTTTCTTGAGCACTGCTTCAGAGTTCTCAAATCGAATACCCTTAAGCTTTGCCTTTAGTGATGGGAATAAAAAAAAGTCACAGGGTGCAAGATCAGGGCTATAAGGTGGATGTGGTACACAGGTAATGTTGAATCGAGCCAGAAACTGCATGACTTGATTTGCGACGTGAGGCCGTGCATTGTCATGATGGAGTCACCACCCAGTCCGAGAAAGCTCTGCCAGTTTCTTTGCAATGTGCTTCCTCAGTGTAGCCAATACTGACATGTAGTATGCTGCTGTAACAGTAGTGTGAGGGGGAACTGCATACTGGTAAATCATTCCATTACAGCCAAAAAATGTGATCACCATCACTTTCCCTGCAGATGGAACAACTTTTGCCTTTTTTGGTGTTGGAGAAACTGGCGATTTCCACACTGTGCTGGCTTGTTTTCCTTCAGGATCATAATGATGCAGCCATGGCTCATCACCAGTGATAATCAATTTAAAAAATGCATCACCTCCATTGTCTGGTATGTGAAATGCACGTAGGGTCTACAAAATGGAGCATTACTACCAACCTACCAATACGAGAGTGCTGCTGCCTACCAACATTATACATAAAAACCCGCTCTTTTCAAATATTTATGTTACAGATACGAAACTATCACGGAAGCTACAGGAAAAAATCAGTCTCAGTCTTTGTTGATAAGCCCTCGTATGTGCGTGTGTGTCTTTTTATCTGTTACATATCTCCAATTTAGTCATATTAGCAAAGCCTACATACTTACATTGTCGCAACTGTAGGCTTTTCTAATGCAGCACATGTATTCTGTTGATTCTTTATTCATTCTTATAGAATTACTTTGTTCACTACTTAGAACAGAGGAAATACTGCATTCCAGTCAAAATTTAATATCAAGATTCCACTTGAAAGACATGTTTTCAGATTCATTGAACTCACGAAAAACATTCTCAGAGATGGGAGAGGGTGGCTATTTATATACCATTGGTTAGCAATGGACAAATAACATAATATGCAGATGAAACATGCATCCTGATTTTGGATAATGATATCATGAATTTGTATGAGAGTTCAGAATATTATGGTTAAACTTAGCATCTACTTTGGAAATTATAATCTTCTAGTAAATCCATCTAAGACACAAATAATGGAGTTTATGAATAATAGACATGTTATTAAAAATCAAAATTTGGTAGAAATTGATAATGTCCAGATAGAAGAAGGCAAAGTAGTTAATTTATCTGGACATATACATAAATAATAAAGTAAAATGGGATGAACAAATCAATCAAACTTGCCAAAAACATTTCTAAAAGCTGTTATATACTTCAGAGACTGGCAAATTATTTAAACCGTAAAGCACTGATAAATATATATTATGGACTTATCTCTTGTATGGTATTGAATTATGGGGCTGCAATAAAAAAGCTTAAATTTCACATAAGAGCAATCAGACATATTTTCAAGTTAAAGCAAAGGGAATTATGTAAGAACTACTTTATTAGTAGGGTATCATCACAGTTTACTCATTGTATGTGTATAAGATTGTGATGTAGCGGGCCAGGTTGAGCACAGAGTATTACATCATATGACGTAAACCAGCGTAAAGTGTGGAAACCAGGCTACCATTACACGACTGCACTAAGGAACGCCGAGTCAGCTCTTCTGTACGTATTTATACCAGGTTTTGACTTGGTCGGGGGGCAATCGAGGACAATTATCAAAGAGTGGTCGATTGTCAATTGTCAGAGGGCAGTTATCAATGAGTAATTGTCAGGTCAGTTGTTGTTGAATCCGTGTGGAGACCCCGTATACGAGTCGCCAACGCAACACCAGGTGAACAGGTAAGAAATGCATCTCTTCTAAGTTCTGCTTGCTTATCGGGCTTCACCCCAATCCGAGTGGCCAATGTACTCACTTAAAGTAATAATATAATTTATTGGGTCAATGCATCCCCTGTGCATTATTTAAATACCCCCATCCTAGAACGCCACCCTGGCCTACCTACCACCCCAGTACCGATGCATCCCCCCTACCTCTGAGCTACCACTCCCCTACTCTGTGTTCACTCTTAGGTTGATCCGTGGCAAAACAAACCCACGTGGTCAGTGCACCGTGATGCAACACGGTAGCAATGCGCGCAGGAAAGTAGTTCCATGCTAATAATCTGAATTTTAGAATAAATTTATCCTTAAATAGTATAATATTCTATACAAATACCTAAGGTTTTATTTAACGCTGATTTATACCGTAAAACAGAGCTACAAGTCCCATGATGCAATTCGTATAAGTCAGTTGACATCCGGGGAGGCGCAGAATATTGTTTACAGCCAGAAACCAACAGTTTAGTATCATGGAGGACGGTGAATTTGCTCTTGTGTTTTCGTCAAATTACGTAAAGCATTAGCCGCGCAAACCATTTACTAGTGATGAAAAAACAATAATGTTGAATCTTTATTATAAGTTATGTGAGAAATATCCAACACTTTCCACGAAAGAAATTGTGAAATTTACTTCTGACTTCACCGGTGTTTCAAGTACAAGTATAAACAGTGCTTGTGCAGAAAAATCTGAAACGGGAAAAGTGGTTACACCCGAAAAAAAAAAAAAAAAAAAAGCATATGAAATACGCGATCCAAGAATGTAGTGATCTGGAGAAGAATACAATTCGCGTAACAGTGCACAGTTTCTTTTTTAAAATGAGCCGCCAACAGTTTATAAAGTGCCGCTTCCAGAGAGCGAATAAATTAGGTTATCGCATACCTGTTACTTTATTTTTCGCTCATTTATTTTAGAATTAACTATTATTATATGTGCAAACGTTTATTTTGTTGCAGTATCAATCTTATCACCTTTAACCCTTAATAGAATATGCTAGTCACCGTTTCAGTTGTCTAAATAAGGACTCTTCGTTTTTGCACTACGTGCCGCTTGTACTCGCCACATGGTCTGAAAGTGTGACAGTATTTCTACTGCGAATGGCAGAAGGATACATTATAGCAGTTCACTGGCACCTGGGGTTTGTTTTGATGCGGATCAACCTAAGAGTGAATACAGAGTGGTGTAATCACCTACTGCGGGGTAACCATCCCCCGTGGGGTGTTACAACATTACTAACAAGACAAAAGCAAAGTGCAAGCCAATACAAAACATATTACTGGTATACCAGAAACAAGGGCTACTGTTATAGAAACAGAGTAAATAAATCCAACTGTGAGAAAAATTCATATGTCATAGACATAAAATTCTATAATAAGCTAACAAAAGAAGTAAAACAATTATCAGGAGAATCTTTCAATACAGCTGTAAAAGCTGTAAAAACTTATAAGCAAAGCATTGTATTCCGTATAAGAGTTTTGATAACCAAGATTGTAACAATTCTAATAGGATTAGTATTATGGGTGGTACAATATTTTATAAATATTTTTGTAATTTTATACTCTGACTTGTTCTAACACTGTAATATACAGTACATAGAATCAAATAAATGAATATGAATATGTGGAGGGAGAGAACATCGTAACTTATAAATGAAACAGCATCTTTCAGAGTTGCAAGGCAATTATTTTCACAAAATTCTTTTCCTTTACATAGAATATTTTTCATTGTTTTTTATTTTTTCAAAAATAGCTCTATCAATTTTGAATAAAATATCATATGTTTACAGATATTGGCAAGACAAATAAAAGGTATAATTTGAACAGGTTTCTGAAGTCCTCTTCATTCTCATTAAATTTTACATAAATGGGAAACCATATGAGATAGAAGAAAACTTGCTAGAGAAGAATGTAATACACAATGTTCCACCAAGCAATGGCTCGACCCATTTATGAGGATCCTTGTAGATGGTGTCGCTATCCACTGATGGTAGCATGACAATAAGGATGGTGATGGAATGATCAGACCTACAGCTTTTATCATACACTCTGAACCATGGGAAAATTTCACATGAGCTAGTCAAGAGATGGAGGCCTGGATTGGGCTAACTTAAACTCACTACCCCATACCTGGGAGTCCATCCACAACACCTCTCTCTATACAAGAGCCACAAATGAGAAATGATTAAAATATTCATAAGTTTTTTGTTTATAAGATTAGCTGCTATATTTCCTGTTGTAAGTGTGAAGTTTTAAGCATGCTCTTTTGAAATTTTATGTGTTCTTTTGTTTCTCAACAACCCATTCAAAGCTTCTTGAAAAATTGGAACTTACACACAGTGTAGCATTCAAATATATTGAAGAAAGAGTGAGCCCTTACGCATTTCTACCAGCAAAAATCAGGCTTAGCAATGGGAAATCCACTGTCCCCCTTTCTGGCAGATTTATTCATGAGCAAGTTGGAAATCCACATGACTAAGGCATTCCCACACATATTTAAAACCTGGCACAGATACGTAGACAACATTTTTGCCATTGTGAACAAGAAGCAGATAGAAGACGCACTAAAGTTGCTTAACCTACAGGACACAACAGTAAAATTCACACTTGAAATAGAGGACCAAAACACTTTACCATTTTTAGATCTGAAAATAATCTGCAATGGGGAAAAGATAGAATATGGAATGCATAGGAAAAACATGCATACAAACAACTACATAAAAGCTCAAGGTTTTAACCCCAGATCACACCAACATGCAATATTCAACAGTTCAATTCACAGACTGATAAACACCCCTCTTAAAGAAATAGAATAGAAGAATGAATACGAACACATCGTAACAACAGCAAAAGCCAATGGATTCAACAAACACATGATAGACAGAAAAATCAACAAGTTCACCAGAGAAAAGCAAATCAGACAGATTACAGCTCTTGCACCAATTGAAGAAAATTGGAGATACAAGAGAACTGCTTTCCACCCTTGGGCCTTCCACAAATTCCAGAAGACTTTCAAGATAACCCTGGCACCATACAATAAATTCAGCTTAGGAAAGATGTTAAAATCTAGAGCACTACTAATAGTATTCCGCATGAAAAGAAACAAGGTATATATCAGATAAACTGCAAAGATTGTGACAAAATATACATAGGGAAGACCAAGAGGAACACTGGAACCAGCCTAAAGGAACACTACTGCAACATCAGATAGAAAGGTCTGCTGTAGCGAACCGTTTTTGGAAAGAGAACCACACAGTAGATAAGGAAGCAAAATTACTAAAGTACGTCAAGACACTGCTAGAATTAAGCTTGTGGGAGAAAATATACATCAAAAAGTTCCAAGAGCAACTGATGAACTTTGAAATACCACTGGGAAGAGATCTCATCACTAAGTTCACCAATCGGTCAACAGATGGCACCAGAGAACCGGAATCCTACTCCGAAGTCAGTCGACGCATAGCAGTGGAAGATGTGGGGAATGCCTCACGAAACATGTCCTGCATGTAATATGTAGTAAGCGGAGCAAAGAGTATCTTGAGTCGACTCACTCTTTCTTCCATATAACCCATTCAAAGATTATTCAACTTGCTTTCTAACCACCAACTTTTACACCAGTCTCCTTTATGTGTTTGCATACTTACTGATTTTCATCATTAACATGAAGTGCTTAGAAAAAATAAGCTTTTATATGACTAATTTATAAAACAGTTATGAAAATAAATAAGTGGTAATGCAAATAATGTGACTGCTGCATTTGTTAATTTTATTTCCACATAATTCATTAACATCACACATATAAGGACTTATATAAATTTTAAAATAAAAGCTATAGCCAGGTTTGGACTGAAGTTATGAAATGGCTTACACAAGATCAGGATTTACTAGCACTAATGATTTCTGTAGCATGTGGAAGGGGTAGAGATCTGTTTAGGAAGCAGCTTTATGCAAAGACACAGCAAAAAAATTATCACAGCATTTTTAGTCTTTGTCCACTCAATCCAGCAGAAGAAAGTCTGATGTGTTGCACTCACGTGACTTTCTCTACTCACTATTCTTACAAAAGCTTATTCTTCTATCTACTTCTTGTTAATCAAATAAACTGTTGTTGTTCACCAATGGCACTGGGGATTAATTGATCTGCATCATTTTCCCTCTGGCTTCCCAATATAAAGTCTGTAAGTTATCACTTTTAAGGCCTTTGTATTTGACGAGATGTTGTTTGTTCAGGATGACATCTTCTTCACAGAGAGTGCACTTGGATGTAGGTAGGCATCGTATCTTGTAGCAGTGTTCTGCGAGGCATCGTGGCCAGTTGCCATCCTAAATAAGACCACTGCAGTCTTCCTTGGCATTTTTTGTATATCAACTCTATCTTTAATATTCTTATAATCTTTATCTTTTAATTTATCTTCTTCATCAAGTCTCTGCTGTCTTTTGAAATGTTGTTTAATGTTATTTAATTGTTTATTTATTTCTATTTGTCCTACAGGTTTTATTTGTTGTATTGCACCTTTCTTTGCTAATTGATCTGCATGTTCATTGCCCAAAAGTACGACATGAGCTGGGATCCATTGTAGAGTGATGCGATTTCTAGTTTCAACTGCTTTAATTAGGCTTCTAATTTCTTTAATATTTCTTGTTGTTTTATTATTGTAATTTACTATTCCATTTATTGCTGATTTTAAGTCTGATAAGATGACTATTTTTTGTTTTATGTATGGTCTATATAAAATGTTCAGTAATGCTGCTTTTATAGCTGTTAATTCTCCATCATAGTGGTTTGACGTTTCATCTAATGTTAGATACTGTGCAAAATGTTTACAGTATAGTCCTGCACCGGCATTTGTTTTATTGATGAGGGATCCATCTGTATATATTCGGAGCCATTCTTTTTCTGGGTATCTTTCATTTTCCGTAGCTATTGCCATGGCTCTCATTTCATCTGGTACATTGTTTTGTTTGTGTATTCTGCATATATCAGGTCATTCTGATATTGTATATCAATATATTCTATTGGACTCGTTACCTCTGTTGCTTCCCAAGCCAAAAAATCAAATAAACTTTCATTACACATTTTGTTGTAGGTATAGAAGGATACAGTATGCTAAAGGATAATCAGATAAGCAGATCGCTATGTGAAGGCTTTCAAATTATGTGCTCCTTCCCTGACCATGAGAAAAAAATGAATAGCAACTTACCATTTGAAAAATGTATAAGCATTTAAAAATTCAAACAACAGCAAAGAATATCTCAGAAATGGTTAACCTGCCTCCAAAATCTGATGTGTTACATTCGCATGACTTTCTCTACCCTCTATATTTTATTAGTGGGTATACAAATTATTCTTACAGAAGTTTATCTTCCTATCTACTACATTTTAAGCGAGATAAACATTTCCAGAAATAGCTACATTACACATTTCGTTATAGATACAAAGGGAACAGCAACAGTCTTTCCATAACATCGCTAGAAACAACTGAAAATCGACAGGACTTGAAAAATGGCTAAGTATTGAACAATTCGAACAATTAATAATGGATATCTCAGAAATGGCTCATGCCATAAAAACAGTTATTTGAAATAAGTTGTCTCTCTTAAACAGATCTACATTTCTTGTGTAGTATGTCTATTGCTTAACGTTTAACTGTTATACAAGATTATACAAAATTCTTTCTGAATGAAGAGGACTTCACAAGCTATTCCCAAAAAATTCAAGATATACATTTTATTTGTCATGTAAACATCTTTAATATATGGTATTTTAGTCAAAATCGTAACAAATTTTTTAGAAAATCAAAGTTTTCGAAAAATCTTCCATGTAAAGGGTAGTTTGGTATGGGGAAGGGGGATTTTCTTGAAAATCTTTGTGTCAAATTTTTGGACGGAACTGAACCTAAATACAAAGTTTGGTATTTATCCGACATTTGTTTTTTGAGTTAAACTGTTCAAGACACACACACAGATCTTTTTCTAAAAATGCTTTTCCTGGATTCATGGGGCCTCAAAACATGTATTTCCAGTGAAATCTCAATATGGAATTTTTGGGTGGAATGCAATAGTTTCTCTACTACTACGTACGTGGTAGAGAAAGTAAAAACAAAACAAAAAAATTATATGTAACATAAATTGTGTACTTTAATGAAATCACAATTTTTTTTGTAATAAGTTTTTGTCTATTTCCTATGCTTTACCAATTATACAAAATTCATTCAGAATGAAGAGCACTTCAATATAAACATTTCATTTGTCACGTCAATATCTTACACATATGGTATTTTAATCAAAATCATTAAAGATATTTTTGAGAAAATAAAAATGTTTCCACGTAGAGGGCAGTTTGGAGTATGGAGATTTTCTTAAAAATCTTCTTGTGGCACCCTTGGAAAACGCTGAACTTAAGTAGCAAACTTTTGGCTTTTGACACACATACGCACACAAGCACTAGTTTTTCTAAAACTCCTTTTATTATTTTTCTTCTAATTCTCGTTTTAATTTTTTTTATTCATGAAGTTTTAAAACATGCAATTTCTGGTGAAACCTTATTATTAACATTTTGGGTGGAATGCTATACTTCCTCAACTTACTAGAGGTTTTAGGAGTGTTATGTTAACACCTACAAACTACACAACATACTTGGATACTTGGGAAAAGAGTTTAATCATAAAACACAAACACTGTGTAAAGAATTTTGAATTGCCACTGCCAAATCCACATGTAAAGCCATCACTCCATCGCTAGATGTAACCACAACCACACACCAAACAATACCAAGGAGCCGTCAGTCACTGAAGAAGTATTCATGTTCTTCAATTTGCTTATGTAATTATTATTACGTATATTTTGCAAAAGTGTGCTGTTATGTAATTATTATTACGTATATTTTGCAAAAGTGTGCTGTTATGTAATTATTATTACATATATTTTGCAAAAGTGTGCTGTTATGTAATTATTATTACGTATATTTTGCAAAAGTGTGCTGTTATGTAATTATTATTACATATATTTTGCAAAAGTGTGCTGTTATGTAATTATTATTACGTATATTTTGCAAAAGTGTGCTGTTATGTAATTATTATTACATATATTTTGCAAAAGTGTGCTGTTATGTAATTATTATTACGTATATTTTGCAAAAGTGTGCTGTTATGTAATTATTATTACGTATATTTTGCAAAAGTGTGCTGTTATGTAATTATTATTACATATATTTTGCAAAAGTGTGCTGTTATGTAATTATTATTACATATATTTTGCAAAAGTGTGCTGTTATGTAATTATTATTACATATATTTTGCAAAAGTGTGCTGTTATGTAATTATTATTACGTATATTTTGCAAAAGTGTGCTGTTATGTAATTATTATTACGTATATTTTGCAAAAGTGTGCTGTTATGTAATTATTATTACGTATATTTTGCAAAAGTGTGCTGTTATGTAATTATTTAGCTCCACGTTGTAATTTCAAGTATGTTTGTTGCCAACTTTAAAAAATCTGATGTGTTACACTCACATGACTTTCTCTACTCTTGTACAATCTAATTTTACAAACGCCTATTCTCCATATGCTTCATGTTAATCGAGATATCGATATGTCAATCTTATTGGTAATTTTCTTGTAGATGCAAGGGGAATATGGTAGCTTTTAAGCGATAGTCAAATATTTTAACGCTGGTTGCTATGTGGCGCATTCCATTCTCTTTGCATGTCCAGGACATAAAAAAAATGAATAACGAATGTGAGAAAAAGTATAAGTATTGGAAAATTTAAGGGAATAACAAGCAATATCTCGAAAATGGTTCACTCAACAAAAGAAATGTATATGACATAAGTTGTGTATTTTAACGCGATCTATATTTTTTGTGTAGTAAACTTTTGTCTATCTCTTATGGTTTACCAGTTATGCAAAAGTCGTTCACAATGAAGAATACTTTTGGAGACATTCCCAGACAATTCGAGATATACATTTCATTTCTCATGACATTATCTTAAACATATGATATTTTCATCAAAATCGTTAGAGCCATTTTTGAGAAAATTAAAATTTTCGAAAAATCTTCCATGTAAAGGGTAGTCTGGGGTGGGGGGATTTTCTTGAAAACCTTCGTGTCGCATCTCTGGAAGATACTGAACCTAAATACCAAGTTTGGTGTTTATCCGACTGTTCGTTTTTGAGTTATGCTGTTCACAGACACACACACACACACAGACACACACACACACACACACAGACACAGACACACACACGGACATGTTTCCAAAAATGCTTTTTTTGGATTCAGGAGGTCTCAAAACATATATTTCCGGTGAAATCTCGGTATCGAATTTTTGGGTGGAATGCAATACTTCCCCTACTTACTATACGTAGTAGAGAAAGTAAAAAGCTATTTAGCTGGATGCTGGATATGAGATGTGAGAATCCCCACGTATGTGCATCACTTTAAAAATGTATTTAGGTTACATAATGAAGATACACTTTGATGTTGTTTAATGCTTGGGACGCCAAACTCTATAGTGAAGATGATGTTTGTTTTACGTAATATTTTTAAAGTTATTTGCCTCGGCTGCTTCAGTCGCACTATAGAAACACAAGTTCTTTCAAGGTTGTGATAAGACAAAAATTAAAATACATCACAGAATTTACTTTTTAATTTCACTTCTTTTTATTTCTCTTTATACTTGCACATTTATAAACACAACACTTTATAAAAGAAAACTGTGAGCTCTTTATACATTCTAGCGCAGAACATAATTTTTACCATCCGTACTCTACAACATCTTACCCGCGACTGACTGAATTCAACGGTAAAAATCTTGAAGCTTCGGTAATGCCAGTCTCTTATTGGCTAATTCTAGACCAATAGAATTTAAGTATTCAAACTAAAACTTTTCTTTACTTTTGATTGGTTAATTCCAAACTGTAAGCAAAATTACATTATTATCGATCTTTTCATGATCAGCACTTTTAAAATTCCACACACATTATTGTCACCAAAATTACATTATTACCTCATTATTAACATCCTAAAACATATTATTCTCACAGTTTTTGCACTATTAGAGTATATAAACATTTACATAACATTAATAAATACGTTTACAATAAAAATAAGTATTTACAATGACTTTACATACACTATAAATAATAATTATATACATACTGTTTTCAAGGTGGGCTGTTATTGAACTTAATTATAATAAAACATAATTAATATCATTTAGGCATTAAAATACTGCCTCTTCACTTATGATGAGAGCAAGTAGCTCTCAAAGCTGGTCAAGATGTGTAAAAGTAAGTGATGTTAAATGTTTGAACTGCGACTCAATTTTTCTATTATTTCAAATTCACATCACTGTTACTAGCTTATTCAAATATTATACAAATAAATAGTAATACTCACATGAATATATAAGGGCTGGAAATATTTGTTCATTTCGCTCCTGTGCTGTCTCTACCAAAATACGAAGTGGACCTTTGGGGGTAAGCACTGCTACTAAATCTGTGAAACAAAACATATAAATGAGTAGCATGTTCTGCATTTGATCAAATAATTTGTCTTCTGAATGAATGGATATTGCTGTGATGATGATGATGATGAGTTGGGGTTTAAGGGGGCTAAACATCTCAGGTTATCAGCGCCCTTACAATGTATAAAATTTAAAATCCCAAAACTAAAAAACAGGACACAAACCCGCTGAGTCGAAAATACTAAAAAACAAAACACCAAATTCTAAAAACTACCACACTAAAATCATGGCCAATAAAGGGGTAAAACGATGTGTTAAGAACTGTAGAATGCAAGGGACATGAGTGCCATATGTCAGCTGGGGAGAAAAGCCCCCATTAAAACAGACAATATAAAATCACAAAGCTAAAAGGCGCTCAGCGCATCAAATGCACCGATTAAAAACACTGTCACTTATAAAATGTAAAAGACATTCTACAGCATGTGCGTCGTCTGCCAAAACGATGGCTATGCCAACACAACAGGCAGACCACACGAACGCGCAATGGAGCTAAAACTTGACACTCTGTTAAGGGCGCATCACACTGCTGACACAGTGGAGCGGAGTCACCACTGAGCAGGTATCTATGACTAAAAAGACAATGTCCGATTCGTAAACGAGCTAAAAGTACCTTTTCCCGACGAGAAGAGGTACCCCAGACTAACGGGAGAGGTTTAACCTCCTGCAACTTGTTCCCATGGAGGGCTGTCCACTCATCGCGCCAAAGCAAGAGGATGTAGTGTCGTAAAAGAACATAGAAATCAGTGGAGGGAACAACAGAAGTAAAAATTCTGGGCGATAAAATTGCCGATTTGGCAGCGGCGTTGGCAGACTGGTTTCCTGAGATGCCCACATGACCTGCAGTCACCAACCAATACCAAAGGACGACAAAGAGACTTAGAGGGGGCAAGTATACTGTTTCTCTTTCTGCAAAAGAAGTGAATCTATCTACTAAATTCCAGTAATGTCCCATTCCTACAACACAATTATTACAAAGTCTTTGAATTGAACTTACCATGATATTGTGACTTTGTCCAGTTCTCACTGTCACTTCACTTTTCTTTGCGACGTAGTCACATAATGAAATATACGTCAAGTAGCCTCTTCTTCAGTCCACTTCACTCACTGGGGAATTGAACACAAGACGTCTCTAATCTCGTTACAAACTTACTTGTAGAACTGCACTTGATGTCGCATCAGAAACATACTTAGACTTGGAAAGGTAGAATCAAGCGACTGAAAAATTCAATGCCATAGCCAGGATTTGAACCACGGATCTCCCGGTCTCCGACCAGTTGCTCTAACCACTGAGCTACCATGGCAACATGTCGGCACGACACTAAATTCTCCAGCTGATTCGCATTTTTCCCAATAAACCACAAGGAGATCTCAAATTGTATTGAGATGACATGCCCCAATGGCGACTTACAATGTTGTATGTACTTTAAGTCCCGGGTTTCATAGTTTCAACCACTATTAGGTCAATTAATTCCATGCTTACACTTACTCACTGGCTCTCTCTCTCACAAGAATGCTTCCTTATGTAGCCAATGGAATTTTCCACAGAGTTCCAGAATGTTTTTAAGGAGACAGGGAGAAAGAATCATCCAAAAGAATCTAGTTATCTATTCAAAGGGCTTCTGGTGTTTACACTGGTCGGTCAGTGGCAAACTCTCTATAAGCTTGGGTCAGAATCGCTGCACCACACAGCTCCCTCCTCAGAACTGTTCAGCTGCAACATACAAGGCAATAAGATGAACCAACATCAGCTTTCCCCAGGGTTGATGCCGAATGCAGTATACCACATTGTTGATTATGTTATATGACAAATGGGGAACATCGCCTTTAGTCCCCATGGGATGATAGAGCCATGTGTGGACACCCTCCTGGAATCCGATACTGGTCACTGGATGGTCCATAGCATGTCCTCATCTGGCCACTTACCAGCTTCAGGTGTCTCTTGGTAAGGTGGTGGTTGTCTCCCAGATAGTCTATTGGCACCCCAACATTATACCGTTGCACCTTGTCACTGACTGCAACACAGGAGACCGAGACCTTCTGCGCAGATGTTGCATTGCTGACACCATCTCTCCACATTGCTTCAAAGTTGCAACCAATAGAATTGGCGACATTGCTTCTTCAAGGTCTTATTCTCATTCAGGTACCCTCCGGGAGTACCTTCTGAAGGGTACCTGAAGGACTACCTTCACCTTACTCCTCGAGGGCACAAGCTGTTTATGCTCTGGTTTTCCCATCTAGGGACTCCCAAACTCTCTTCAACATACCATTCCTGACTACCAGGGGGTCCCATAGCTCTTATAGGTCAGGCATCTGGAAGCAACATCCATCCATAGGCGAATTTCGGTGGCTTCAGCTTTTTAATTAGGAGATCTCATAACTGTGGAATCCTCTACACCATTTTAACTTGAGAAAATACCCAGATTAGCTGATCTTACAAGGTGAAATAATCTTGGATTAACTTTTATACAACCAAAATTCTACCTTGAGCTTGATTAAAGATCTCAAAGTTAATTCTACAATGTGTTGATACACTTACCCCAGACTGATATAACTCCTAGTACCACCCACGTTGTCCATTCTGGCAGATATTTGATGAACACCAATGCCATTAGTGCAGCTACAAATATCAAGTATGCTTGCTGCAGCCTTAGTGGGCCCTGCCAGTGAATGCATATCATGCCAACAACGCCAAAGTTCCACATCAGCAAACTTATTGAGATATAATCCATTGGCACATTGTATGCTCTCAGCACCTCCCTTAAAAACAGATGGAGACAACAATGATAATTATGTGTCTGCTCACTGCAAGGCAAGGAAAGACAAGACAAAGGAAGAGGATTATAATGTATTAAACTGGAAATTACACAGAGTGACTGCCTGCAGCTTCCAAAATGATATAAACTACCTTGTAATAAAGAACAATTTCCTTTCTAACAGACATATGCCTTTTTCTACCCATTATCAATTCATAGGTACAGATGTGCACCTAATTTTTCTAAATACATTTGACATTTATAATAATAAACATCATTTATAACAGCAACAACTATGGCAATGATGATAATAATAATAATAATAATAATAATAATAATAATAATAATAATAATAATAATAATAATAATAATAATAATAATAAAGAAATTGACAGTTACATGTAGGATTTGGAGACAATACTCAGTTGATTATAATGTGGTTGATTTTCATTAATTATAAAGAAAGAGTTGTGAATAAACTTCAACCAGTGAAAATTTAAACATCTACTATTGAACAGCATGCAGTATTTCAATAAAAATCATTACAACCATTTTTGAGAAAATTAAAGATAAAGGAAAGTTTGGGGTGGAGGATTTTCTTAAAAATCTTTGTGCCGCATTATTGGAAGATGCTGAAAGTTTCTGACTTTTTGTTTTTGAATTATGCTATTCACAGACAAAACAGGTGGACTTTTTTTTTGTTTTGTAAATGTAATTTTATGATTCAGGGGGACTCAAAACGTGTATTTCTGTGAAATCTACATATCAAACTTTTAGGTGGAATACAAAACTTCCTCTGCTTAATGCAGCTATGTGGTAGAGAGTGTAAAATGTTTACCACAAGGTTTAATTCCATATACCACATAATTATGGACACCCATACTCACTCGTAAGCAAGATTTTGTGTTGACAATTATTTTAAAAATTTGCATTAATTTTGTGCCAATTTTCAGGCAGAATTAATGAGTAATCACATGACTGAAATGAAAATTAACAGGTATCTAAAGTAACGTTAATGTTAAAATCCCTTATTTTCAAATTCAAAACTTTTATTTCAAATCAATATCATGAATAAAATCAAATATCACATATCAAACTGCAACATACAAGAAGCTGCGACATTTTCATCTTTCATAGTTATCCTTCTGTCTGTTACAACTAAGTTATATGTACAGAAAAATCTCTCGGTGTCAGCATTTGATATCGGTAGCCAAAGACATTGAAGGGAGTTTTCACAGAAAATGTGGAAAGACTCAACTTTTGTTTTCAATGCCAAGAGTACTGCTATATTACATCTAATTTGTTACCATTACCAACATGGCTTAGCTGTTTAACAAAGGCACAAAGCTCTTTGTAACAAAGAAGCAAATCAGATTTCTATAATATGTGGATAAGCTAGTAACAGTGATGTGAATTTGAAATTATTTACAAAATTGAGTTGGAGGTGAAAAATTTAACATCACTTATATTGATATTGTAATGAAAAGAAGCTAGAAACAGTGATGTCTATTGAATTTATTTAAAGGTGAGTCAGAATTGTTACACTAACATCACTTAAGTTTACTCACTTAACATGTTTCGGGAAACGGTTGTTCCCATCCTCAGAAGCTAATCCGACTGGCCCGTGTTGTTGGTGTTTCCATTTGCCGCCACCAAATCCTCTCTGGAAGTACATTTCTCCACCATAAGATGCCACCACAGTATCCAGTCCAAAAAACGGAAACACCAATAACATGGGCCAGTCGGATTAGCTTCTGAGGATGGGAACAACCGTTTCCCGAAACATGTTAAGTGAGTAAACTTAAGTGATGTTAGTGTAACAATTCCGACTCACCTTTAAATAAAATCACTTACATGTTTTTCGTCTTGACCGGTTTCAAGAGCTATTGCTCCTGTCCTCAGAAGTGGCCGACTGCTTCCTTGTGGTGTTTTCTGGCATGTGTTTGTGGTGACATCTGATGGTGGAGTGAAGAGTTTTCATAGTGGGTTTGACGGTAAAATTGAGTCAGAGTTGAAACACTTATCATCACTCCACCACCACATGTCACCACATAAACATACACCAGAAAACGCCATGAGGAACCAGTCGGCCACTCCCGAGGACGGGAGCAATAGCTCTTGAAACCAATCCAAGATGAAAAACATGTAAGTGATGTTGTGTTTCAACTCGACTCAATTTTCTAAATAAGAAATCAGAATTAATACATTCATTCATTCATTATCTGTTTACCCTCCTCTTATCTTATGTAGGACTTACACCCCCCAGGACTTACAAGTGGGTGCCTGGGGTCAGAGGCCTGTCGAGGAGCAGACACTCATAGATCAGACAGAGCATCCAGGATGGGTGATCAGCCCGATGCCTGGTATGGGATGAAGGAAGTAGATGAAACAAAATTTTGGTGAAATGGATGAAAGGAAAGGTGGTGATGGAGCAGTTGGTGGAATGAATGGCGGAGGAAACCGGAGAACCCAGAGAAAACCCGCCCAGATGCCGCTTCGTCCACCACAAATCCCACATGCAGGTCCCTGGGCCGCCTCGGTGGGAGGCGAGCGGTCTAACCACTCGGCCACGGCGCCGCCCAGAATTAATACAACTAGTTTTAAATGAATTTACTTCGTTACACTCTGCCATTACATTATTTAAATCACAGATACTTGATTTAGCAACTAGCCTTGAAGGCTCAAACAAATGATCTAAAGTTTTTATTGTTATTATATCATCAGTTTCTTTTGCCAAATTGAGTCTAATTTAGAAAAATCATACGGCAGCAAACTTTTAAATTGCCTTCTACTGTATCTCTAACAGTGGGAACCATGCATTCTGCAATTGCACTTATTCTGCTTCCAAAGTGACCACTCTCTAATATTTCACATTTGGCTCTCATCGAGTTAACTCGGGATAAAACAAGGTGAGCTACAGGTTTTTCTTTAGATTGAAATTCTAATATTGAATCTGTTACCAACCTGCTATTTTCAAATGTTGCCTGTATCTTTACAGTTTTGCAGCACCTGATACTGTTAAAATGATAAGTTAACAAATTTTGCACAGGAACCAAAAGCTGTTCTTTTTTAGAAAAGAAATCAACAACTGCATCAAAATAGTTGGCAAGATAAAATTACTGAATTATACCAGCTAAACCATTGTGTCAGTACAGGCAATGGGAACAGTTTAGCTTCTAAATTTGGGTGGTTTTCAGCGAGGTATTGTTTGCATTCGTTTTTAACTTTTGTGCATTTTGGAATACATTCTTAGACCCTGAGACAACACTGTTTAATTCCTTCAAAATTTTCTGCCATATTTCTCCTAATAAACTGAATTTATAGACAGCAAGACTAAAAGTAGAACTCATGACACAGCACATACAAACTAAAAGCCTCAAATTATCGCACTAGTGTGATAATTTTTGTTATGACCAGAGTTAAGATTTTTAGGTGTGCACCTTTATTCTGAGGGTAAGTTAAAGCTGTGCGGAAAGATATTACTGTGAAATTTTGTTTCTAGTTGCGAAAAGAGGCATTTTTTCTCACACCTTTTTCCCTTTTTGGCAGCTTTATCCCATTTTCCTCCAACCATGCCCATAATCCCCTTTTTTCTTTTAAGTTTCATTCCAATTTATTCTTTAACTTTCAATTAACATCTCTTCAGCTTGCTGTGTACGTGCGAAGAGTAAGCCTACCTCTTCCAGTAAACGACGCGCGGGAATTGAAAGCACTCCCGCAACAATGGAAAATAATTGTGTGTTCGACAAAAACCTCTTTCTCTCGCTTTACCGCTATAAAGTAGCCTGCAATAGTGCAATTGACAATGAGTGATTCTATCCCACCAGAATCAGTAGCCTGCTGTTTGTGAATGTGAGTTTGTTACTGTGAGAGACGTCATCTGTTTGCGTGGAGGTGAAGGTTGGGCATGCAGAGATGGCAGTAGCCTCACCTGCGCAGTTCCGAGAATTATTAAGACTGGGTTCTGCTCGAAACTACTAGAAATCGCTGAGACTGAAGTTCCAGCATGAATGAGAACATTCTGGTAATTGTTGCAGTGTTATAAGACAATGTGGACAGCAAATGGGTGCAAGAGTGAGTTGTGTGACAGTCGCATTGTGTTAGCAAGGGAACTAGTGTTATCTCTCCAAACGAGTGTACTAGTACTAGATTTTACCATGCCAAAGGTGTCCAGTGCTCGATTTATTGTTCTGGCTGAGGAATTCAAACAAGATTTCATAGACATGATGGAACTGTTATGCGATGTACTATTTGTGATTCAGGAATTTTGTTAGATGAAAAACACCAGCGAGATCGCATCAAACAACACATTCCCAGCTCTAAGCATCAAATGAATAAGACTCTTCAAGCAAACAAATCGCGGCAACCTCTATTATGAAATGCGTTTCAACAGAGTTCTTCAAAAAGCCAAAATTTGAAGGAATTAAACATTGATTTATGTGCAGCTCTTACACAAGCAGGAATTCCACTGAATAAGGTGAACCATCCAGCCTTCAAGGGATTTCCTGAAAAATACACAAAGATATCAATGCCCGATGAGAGTACTTTAAGAAAAAATTACATGGAACCTGTTTACCAAGAAACCATAGAAAGAATCAAGGAGAAAGTGTCTGATTGCGATGTGAAAATCATTGTGGATGAAACCATAGACTCAATGAAACGATACGTTTTGAACATTTTAGTTTTTCCTTTAGCAGGGGAGAAAGTTAAGCCCACGTTATTAAAAATGTACGAGCTGCAGAAAGCCAATGCCAGTACAGTAATACAATCCATTATGGACTTCTGCCAAAAACTCTGGCCTACTGGTATTGAGTTTGAAAAACTTCTTCTTGTGGTTACGGACCAGGCTCCATACATGGTTTCAGCTGTTAAACAATTGAAACCTTTATTTCCTAACTTAAAGCATGTGACATGCTTGGCTCATGCCTTTCACAGGGTTTGAGAATCCATAAGGAACAAATACGACATCGCAAATCAATTCATCTCTGCCCTGAAGAAGATTCTACTGAAAGCTCCGAGCCATATTATTTACTACAGGGAAATCACTGGCCTGCCCCTTCCAAATTTCCCGGTCATTACTCGCTGGGGATCTTGGATTGAGTGTGCTGCTATGTTGTATGAGAATTTTGACAAAATTAAAGAGTTTGCGCTTTCTTTGGGTCCATCCGACGCAGGTGCAATTTCAAGGCACAGCAACTTCTGTTACCAGAGTAAATACATAATTTGCACACAGAACTATATTGCGTCCATAGTTACAAGTACCTGCCTGCAGCTATTAAAAGATTGGAAGAACAAGGTCTGGAAAAGGAAAACCAATGGGATATTTTTACTTCCGTGAGGGAGCAGTTAGATGGCTTTGCCAAAGACAAACTTGAATCTAGTCTTCAGAAGAATCCAGACATTGAGGAATTCACCACATCTGTAGAACTGCCATTCCGAGTGAATACAAAGTTTGCCCCCACTGGTTTCTGTGGATGTTGAAAGAAGCTTTACCATCTACAAAGACATTCTATCTCCTAATAGAAACAGACTTACTTTTAAAAATGTGGAGATGCTTAATGTCTTGAAGTACAACAGCTTCATGTTTTTTCCTTCTTTTGATAAGTGATAATTTGATGTACTTGTTTGTAGTTCAATAAATTAGCATAGAGGAAAGAGAAATCGTTGAATTAGTTAAGGAGATGCACAACTGAAATTAACCCAAATCTAAAAAAATCTAATAAAAAAAATTATGTTCCCAAAACATTCTCCATTGCTTGTAGTTTTAGAATCCACTATTATTTTTGACCTAGTGAACGCTTCTGGATCATTATGAGATTTTTTAAATGCCCTTGTGCATTTGGAACTTCATTTTAAGGGATTTCTTATTTACAGCATTTCTGCATATTCAAAATGTTCCACACAATGTAATTTTCATCCATTCATACTGACATTTTTTATGCTTATTTCAAAAACCCAAATAAATAAAACTGTTATATAATTTTTCTGTGTAATGAATACTTTCTGCACTACTAATTTTTTAAGATAACAATGTATACAAAAAAAAAATGCAAATACAAAACTGCAAAACTTTTTTTCTCTTTAACTAAGAATGGCAGAAAAAAAATTATATGACAGATTTGTAATTTCTTGACATAGAAGCAACATAAGATTTTTTTTTGGAAAAATGCATCATGTGCTGCATTTTGCATATACCCATAATTTTATATTTTGAAAATTAATAACTTGAAAACTAATTAAGATTTTGGATTGAAATTCACAAAACAATTATATCTAAAGAAGACTGACATATGGTTAAAATTTCAGCCCAATTGAATGAATAGTTTAGAAAATAGCAATTTCAGTTGTGCATCCCCTTAAATAACCCAGCACCTTATTGTCCCTTTTTTCACCTTATTTAAGCACCTTTTCCCTTCCTTTTTTCATCTGAAATTTGCACCTAAAAATCCTAACTCTGGTTATGACCAACTTGGTTTCAAGTCCAATCACATGGTAATTACCTTTTGAATTTGCACATGATTAATAACTTGGATTGATTAGCTTTTACTTTTCATTGTCTTTTTACATGATTAATTTCTCATGGAACTTGCATTATCTGTTCGCAATACAAATCATCATACTTCAATTTATTGCAATTTGTTGTAGAGTTAACCTATACGTGTAGCCTTTTGCTTTCTTTGATATAACTGTCATTCTTTTATCTACAATATTCTACATAAAGATTCAATGACAGAAAATTATGAATTCAGAAGAAACTGAAATGGAAGTGAAATTATAGAAGCAGCAGAAAGAATAAAGAAATACGAGGGCTGATCAACAAAGACTGAGACTGATTTTTTTTCACAGATGTTTATTACTCCAATTCAATGTTTACATGATCTTTTTCAAAGTAGTCCCCTCCTACTTCAATGCACTTTTTATAGCGTCTCTGCCAGTCCTTGAACACGTGCTGCAGACCATTCTTTGTCAGGTCCTTGAGAATCGCCTCACTTTTCTTGAGCACTGCTTCAGAGTTCTCAAATCGAATACCCCTAAGATTTGCCTTTAGTGATGGGAATAAAAAAAAAGTCACAGGGTGCAAGATTGGGGCTATAAGGTGGATATGGTACACAGGTAATGTTGAATCGAGCCAGAAACTGCATGACTTGATTTGCGACGTGAGGCCGTGCATTGTCATGATGAAGTTGCCACCCAGTCCGAGAAAGCTCTGGTCGTTTCTTTGCAATGTGCCTCCTCAGTGTAGCCAATACTGACGTGTAGTATGCTGCTGTAACAGTAGTGTGAGGGGGAACTGCATGCTGGTAAATCATTCCATTACAGTCAAAAATGTGATCACCATCACTTTCCCTGCAGATGGAACAACTTTTGCCTTTTTTGGTGTTGGAGAACCTGGCGATTTCCACACTGTGCTGGCTTGTTTTCCTTTAGGATCATAATGATGCAGTCATGACTCATCACTGGTGATAATCGATTTAAAAAATGCATCCCCTCCATCAGCAAAGAGACGCAGCACCTCACGGCTTGTCTCCATTCGCACAACTTTTTGTTCAGGAGTCAACAGACGTGGCACCCAACGAGCACAAACTTGGGTCATATGGAGATGGTCGTGCATAATTGTAAACACACTGCCACATGAAATTCTCAACACTTCACTGAGGTTACGTAATGTTATACGCCGATCCTCTCAGACAATCACAGCAGCTGTGTTGATGTTGACTTCAGTCACAGCAGAAGCCGAAACACCAGGTCCACTTTGCTGAACACTGACAAGTCGGCCTTCTTTGAAGTCCTTGAACCACCTAAACACTGTTGCATGAGGTAGTGCATCTTCACTGTACACTTGCTTCAGCTTTTCATGTTTCGGTGGCTGTATGGTTTAAACGAAAACAGAATTTGATTGCGCTGTACTGCTCCTCTCACATCACCTCCATTGTCTGGTATGCGAAATGCATGTAGGGTCTACAAAATAGAGCATTACCACCAACCTACCAATACGAGAGTGCTGCCGCCTACCAACATTATACATAAAAACCCGCTCTTTTCAAATATTTATGTTACAGATACGAAACTATCACGGAAGCTACAGGAAAAAAATCAGTCTGTCTTTGTTGATCAGCCCTCGTACTTACCCAAAAAATCTAAAAAGCAATATGATATAGCATTTAATTGCTTCCTTGTCTGGTGTAAGGCAAAACATGTTGAAAATCTTGCTTTTTAACAGCATTTCCTTTGTTTCTTGAACCGCATTCCTTAGTTTCGGGAATCAATATGATATTTTACAAATACGATCGCTATCTAAAAAACAGTATATGCCATATGTGTTAAAAGTAAAACCACTTTTGCTCATAGGATTGCAAACCAAAGGCCTACATTATATTGAGCCATAATATACTTTGTGATTAAATACAGGACAAAATAATAAATAACTCTATCACTGTCAACTCAATATTTCAGAGCCAAAGCAGAGAAAAGCTGTGTCAGTAGCGTGACCTTGACTGCAGCACAATGCGGAATCATGTGTCCACATGCCAGTGAAAAAAACAGTGCAGCCGGTTCTTAGTTCATTGGCTCTCTCAGTATGCAAAAGTGTTATTGCTGTAATATTTCTACTATTAAAATAACGCTGCTACTTACTCCAGATAAAGATATGAGAAGATGAAGAGCAGCATGAGGGATGATAAAATAAGCCATCCATGGATTATCTGAAACAGACATTATTGTAAAGTTTACTGAATGCAAGAGTGTGTAAGGTGAAAGTACAGTAGAAGCCTGATCTATCATTCCCAGAATGATTCCCCTGTCATTCCAAATATGTAGTCCTCTATAACCATTTTCCTGACACCATAAATAGCGTAAATTCAAGAGAGATTTAGATACATAAATAAAAATCTGATGTGTTGCACATGCAGAATTTCTCTACTCTTGAACAAACTATTTTTACAAATGCTTATTCCCCCCTCTACTTCATGTTAATCGAGATAAACATTTGCAGAAACTATCTTATTGCTAATTTTCTTGTAGGTGCAAGGCGAATATGTTAGGCTTTAAGCGATACTCAAATGTTTTAAGAGTTGGTTGCTATGAGGAGCATTCCATTCTCTTTGTATGTCCAGGACATACAAAAAAACAAAAAAAGAAGAACGAATTACCATTTGAGAAAAAGTATAAATATTGAAAAATTCAAACAAATAAGAATATCTCAGAATGGGTACACTCGGCAAAAAAAATGTATATGACATAAATTATGTGTTTTGAGATCTACATTTTTTGTGTAGTAAAATGTTGTCTCTCTCTTACAGTTTACCAGTTATACAAAAGTCATTCAGAATGAAAATATCTTAAACATATGATATTTTAATCAAAATTGTTAGTCATTTTTGAGAAAATTAAAGTTTTCAAAAAACGTTCCATGTAAAGGGTACTCTGGGGTGAGAGGATTTTTTTGAAAATTTTCATGTTGCATCTTTGAAAGATCCTAAACTCAAATACCAAGTTTGGCATTTATCGCACGCATGCACACACAAACATGATTCCAAAAATGCTTTATTTGGATTCAGGGCACCTCAAAACATGTATTTCCATTGAAATCTCAGTATCGAATTTTTGGGTGGAATGCAATACTTCCCCTATTTGCTATACATAGTAGAGAAAGTAAAAAAAAGAGTAATTTATTCAATTGATGGACATTTGGAATATAATCTATAACAACTATATAACTTTATTCAATACATAAATTTACTTCCACTGTATTATTTTCAATATTTGACAGTTTGTCCTGGCTTCCCCCAAAAAGCTTTTCCAAGACACACTGATATTCTGGATTAAAAAAATTATTAAAGTAGGTGGTACGTTCTTCCATAAACATCACCCGGTAAACCACAAGGAGATCTCAAATTGTATTGAGATGACATACCCCAATGGCGACCTACTATGTTGTAAGTACTTTAAGTCCCGGGCTTCACAGTTTCAGCCACTATTAGGCCAATTCATGGAATTAATTGTTCTTCCACACAAGCCGTATGTTGGACCTCATGGTTTACGGGAAACATGTGAATCAGTTGGGGAATTTAATGTCCTACCGGCATGTTGCCATGGTAGCTCAGTGGTTAGAACAACTGGACGGAGACCGGGAGATCCGTGGTTCAAATCCCGGCTATGGCATTGAAATTTTCAGTCATCTGATTCTACCTTTCCAACCTTGTCCAACACACGGCTTGTGTGGAAGAACAATTAATTCCCTCAATATAGCACTAATTCATTTGATTTTCTTTATGGCTATGCCCTGTTGGTGCTAGAACATGTGGATTGCTATCTTGCAAAGAATACTGAGAGTTTACCCATTTTGTTTCCTACATTCTGTGCAT
This sequence comes from Deroplatys truncata, assembly GCA_030765065.1. Classification (NCBI taxonomy): domain Eukaryota; kingdom Metazoa; phylum Arthropoda; class Insecta; order Mantodea; family Mantidae; genus Deroplatys; species Deroplatys truncata. Next base: position 309,989,026 of record CM060975.1, on the reverse strand, counting down.
TTTGAAGTATAACTTTTAAAACTGCATTTATTTTTATGTTACTAGGCTTTCATGACTGGGCCCTACTTGGCTCAGTCATTGTTCTTAGTTTCCCTGCATTACTTGCAGTTGAATCATGCAGTGGAATATCATCACTTGGTCTTCTTGATAAAGATTTGTGCTGTAGTGGCTATTACAAGCTCTATCAAACCACGAGGTGAAATAACAGACACTACAAGAACATGACCGTTGTTCCCTCCTGCACTTTTCCACTCATTTTTGATAGTCAATAGTAGACGCTCCTGCCCTACCTATAATCTTTTGCTGTGATTGAGCTAGTCAAGTAACATTTCATGTAATATGAACAAACAAGCAAGGAATGATAATTGTAGGTTTTAACAACAGGTACTACACTGTTTCAGAACCACATATTCAGAATGATAAACGTAGAAAAGCAATCATTCAGGAACAAAACACTGAGGTTCTACTGTGTACGGTAGAATCTCATTAGTACGTTTTTGCAGGGACCTAAGGATTTGGACGTCATAGGCGGGAAAACGTGTTAACGAAAATGCAAAATCTGCAATTTAAGAACATAGGTAATAAAAATCTAATAATTACTACGTCTCCATGGGCAATTTAAATCGATTTTGAGTACAATTTCATACTGAATACGATCCGCGTTCCCATGTTAAATTCAATATGTTTAAATGGATTTGGATACACAAAGCCTGAGAATAAATAATTCAAGCTTTTATTTTGGTCAACTTGGATGTTTTAGGTTATGAATGTTTTTGAGAAAATAAATTGCGAATTGTGGAAGCGGCAATAGTGGTTTTGCTGTGTGTTTTATTACACACGTGATAACAATTTCTGCTAAAAAAGAAAAAATTATGAGCGTGCATCGTGTTACAAGTACAATAGATGATATTATCTTTGGTGTATACAAGACGATTTGAATACGGAGGTGTTTCCATGCAACAAATTTCGTTCCGGTCCTCTTCTGATCCTATTTTCCAAGAGAAAAGTTTTGTTTTAGTATTTTTCCCTTCTTTAAAAGCAGTTTCAATCAATTTAGGTTTGCTAACAATCGTGTTTAAGGTTGACGGAGGAATGTTTAACTTCCGCACTATATCGACATGTTTTATATTTGGATTGTGATTACATCAAGGATTTTCAGTTTTTCACTGTTGGTTATTTACCTACTACACTTTCTTTTTTTCATTCTAAATGAAAAGTTAAAATACAATCTACGGTTGTTTGGTCATCACTCAACATTACAAACTATCGTTAGCGTTTACCACATTTACCACGCCAAGGTAAAGCATTCTCTATCCCGCCCACAGAAATCGTGTCACACAAATATTTAAATGCATGTAAGTGATTGGCTGCCGATATCCACCCCATGACCAAGGATTGACCAAAGTAGCAAATGAGGACGTCAAACTATGAACGTGTTAAACGCCTACATCCACTGTACCGATCAAGGATTGGCCAAAACAGCGAATGAGGACGTCAAACTTCAAACGTAGTAAGCGGGACCGGGAAAACGCACTAAGCACACATTATTTATTATATTTAGTGATTTGGTACCGGGACTTTTATAATTCAAGTAATACACGGGAAAACGTGTTAATGAGGAACGTGCTAACGAGATTCCACTGTACATACTAAAGCTATGAATATATACATTTGATTTACAACAAGTACCATAAAGGGCAAATTTTTTTTGTTCAAAAGTTTGTAAATTCCTCATCAAGGTAAATGAGAGTGTTTACCTTATAGCATCTGTTTTTGTATAACACAATGAGCAGTACAGTCATCACCACAATTACAGCCATCAGTATAAGAGAATTGGCCACTGCATTCCATACTTTGGTGCTTGTATCAGGACTGTCTTCATGGAAGGGAGTATAAACTCTGAAACAATTCCACCACATTGTTACTTCCCTCCTGGAATAGCTACATTATACAAATCGGCTGAGAAAGCTGTGGCTCTACTTTGACTGCATTAATATGATGAAGACAGAAAAAATAAGTTATACTCGCACAACTTTCTTAACCCACTCTTTTACAAATTATTCTTACAAAGCCTTATTCTTCTATTTGCTTCATGTTATTCAAGATAAACATTGCAGAAATGTTTTATTATACAAGGGGAAAACAGTAGACAAGTGATAGTGAAATCCTGTAAAAGTGGATCGCTGCATGATGACTTTGAAATTCCATGCTCATTGCATGACCACAAGAAAAAATGAATAGTGACTTAGCACTTAAAAAACTATAAATATTTAAAAATTCAAAACAATATTAAAGAATACCTCGGAAATGGTTAATGCCACACAAATTTGTGTTAAGATTTTAACTATCTCTTACGGTTTACAAGTTATACAAAATTCATTCAGAATGAAAGAGGACTTCACAGGCTATTCACAGAAAATTGAAGAGAAACATTTTACAAGGTCTGTTCAAAAAATTCCAGAACGTTGTCCAACATTTTTCTATGCTTATCTTTTACTTATTGTGTATGGTGTCCTTCGAAATACTCTCCTCCACAATTAATACACCGCTCCCAACACCGTTTCCACTTCTGGAAGCAGTCTTGGTACATCTCTTTCTGGCGCAAAGCACCATCTGCAAATTTTCTTTTATCTTCTCTATTGTTGCAAATCTTCGCCTTTTCAACAGGGTTTTCAACTTTGGAAATGAAAAAAAAGTCTGCAGAGGTCAGGTCTGGACAGTATGGAGGATGAGGCAGCACAATGATATCTTTTTTGTGCAATAGTCATGCACCAATGAGGATGAATGTGTGGGTGCGGTATCGTGATGCAAGAGCCGTGAATTGTCTTGCCACATTTCAGGCCGTTTCCTTCTAACATTTTCTCACAGGTGTCGCAACACGTCCCAATAGCACCATCGATTAACAGTGTGTCCCTGTGGCATGATGAATTAATCGTTCAAAGTCAAAGAAAACTATCAGCATGGCTTTGACATTTGACCTGACCTGAGAAGCTTTTTCTGGTCTTGGAGAACCTTTTCTGACCCATTGTGAAGATTGAACCTTGGTTTCAACATAACAAACATAGAACCACGTCTCATCACCAGTTATGATTCTCTTAAGCAACATCTCGTTCTCATTTGCACAATCTAAAAGCTCTTAACAGATTGCGAGGCGATGGTCTTTCTGGTCTTGACTCATGAGTCGTGGGACGAACTTGGCGGCAACACGATGCATTCTAAGACGCTGTGTCAGGATTTCATGTCATGATCCAACTGAAATGTTACATTCTTCTGCAATCTCTCAGGCAGTCAGTCTTTGATTGGCACACACAATTTCATTGTTCCTGACACAAGCTTGTCGGTAGACGTTGATGGGCGTCCTGAACGAGGGTCATCTTTAACTTCCATCCAGCCATTTTTAAACTGCGTGTACCATTCGTAACATTGAGTACGGCTTAAGCACTCATCAACGAGGCTTCCTGCATCATTTGGTGTGTCTCTGTAAAGGTTTTCTTGTGTTTCACGCAAAATTTAATGCAGATGCGTTGCTCCTCTAACTCTGTCATCTCAAAATTTGCAAACTGTGCAACACAACGTTCTACTCAATACAGCACGAACAATGAAACTTCTGGCAGTTGCACATTAATCACAGGCGCATGCAGGGATGCCAAGAGCATTTCGCTCCAACACTCCATTGGTGTGAATTACGAATGTTCCGAAATTTTTTGAACTTATAATAAGGTTAGTACTCATTATGGTGCATGTTACTCACTATGAGTAAGTAATATGGGAGTTACGGAACGAAAAACCCCTGGTGTAATAGTGTGCAGAGCACACATATGCACGACCCGTGGCCTCACCATAAAACAACTGCACTGTATAAATGCACATGGCATTTTCCTATTCCATTCCCAGGCAATTCACATGAAAGGTGGCAATGTTAGCTCAGGTGTAACCGTTGTATTGACTTGATCATGTCCAATGTTTAATTCTTGCTTGTAATACTCACAAATATACATCTTTGGTGGTGTAGAAGTTCACAGAGCTAATAGTGGCGACCACAACCAACATGCAGAGAGAGACCGGAACGAAGAGCTTGATGACATGTTTAGCTCCATATTTCAATTCCTCTTCTTCTTCCAATGGCCATTCAGAAGGTCCTGGTGTGGGATCTTCCCCAGAAGGACCTTCCCTAGAAGGTGTATGGGTCACCACGCCATTCTCCTGCGATGAAAGTACATTATTGATGAAATTACAAATCTGTGCCCTTTATCACTTTCTCTAACATGTACCTATAGTAGGTAAGAGGAAGTATTTCTTCCAACCAAAAATTTGATGTCCAGATTTCACCAGAAATACATGTTTTGAGGCCCCTAAAAAAACACCATTTAAAAAAAAAAGGTCCTGTGCCTGTGAACAGTATAACTCTAAAACAAAATGTACGATAAATACCAAACTTGGAATTTTAATCTTTGTCGCATCTTTGGAAGATGGACAGAAGGATTTCCAAGAAACTACCCCTGACCCCGCCCTACCTTACAGTTTGCATGCAAAAATGTTCAATATTTTTTATTTTCTCAAAATGGCTCTAACAATTTTGATTAAAGTATCACATGTTTATGGTATTTAATAATGAATGAATGAATAAACTTTATTTGTACATCTTTTATACACAATCCTTTTTACAATATTCAACTTGTAAACTGACTTAGCCTATGTACAAACGTTCTTGCCAACTGTGTTCTATCTATACTGCTGATTTTGCCTGGCACCCTGGCCTTATGGCTCAACTGAGCAGCCCTTGTTACCCTTAATCACCTTTGTCCATCCTCTCCCTCCTCCATTTGCCCTTCTACCTTTCTTATCTCTCTTACTTTTCTAATCCACTTCTCCTTTACTTTCTTTAAGAACTCCATGATATTTAATAAAATAGGTAACAGTTCCATAAATAATTGGCAATGGAAATGCTTAAAATGATAATTTAGGAAAGAAAAAGAATGTATTACATAATTTAAAATGAGATGTGAACAGTTTGGAAGCCTGTGACCCACCAATGTCCCTTTTTAAGACACTTTCTTATATGAAATATTATGCTAAATTGTCAACAAAGTGCTCCATTTTCTTACTAGTGCACATGCACAGAAGAAAGTGCCAACCCATGAGTATTAACAAAATCTGAGAAAATAGCAATTTGTTTTCTTCTAAAGCACACACCATAAGCAAAAATTTGCAGGATACTAATTACCCAAGCTTATATATAAAATAACTAAACTTATCCTAACCTTCCATGAATCAGATATCTAAGCTATATAAATGGTGAATCATAAGCATTGTTAAGGAATACACACTTGCTTCATTTGTTTGCCTTGGTTTAATCACTGCTACATTTTTTGTTCAGATGTTGGCGGCCCTTCCATATGAACAACACAGACACAAAGTGCCTACTATCTGCCAAAGCACAAAGTAAATTTTACCAATTAGATGGGAAACAAAGTCCATAAGGTTTTTGGGTTTAGCCTGAATTAATAGATGTTTAAAAGCCAGTTGATATATGCTGGCCTAGAAATCCCATACTCTCCCCATAATACCACAATAAACAACTGATTAGAGACAGCACATTAAGAAACTAAACTGTTGAAAAATTCAAAGCAATAACAATGCATATCTTGAAGATGGCTGATCTCGCTGAAATAAATTGGGTATTTTAAAGAGGTCTACACTTTTTGTGTGGTATGTTTTTATCTATTTCTTATAGTTTACCTGTTTACAACATTCCTTCTGAATGAAGAGGACACCACAGGTTATTCCCGGCAAATTCAGGATACACATTTTTTTTTGTCATGTAAATATTTACGTAAATATATAGTATATTAAAATCATTAGAGCCATTTTTGAGAAAACCAAAACTATAAAAATATGTTGTATGTAAAGAGTAGTTTGGAGTGGGAAGATTTTTTTTGAAAATTTTTGTGCACCTCTTTGAAAGATACTGAACTTAAATACCAGGTTTGACTTTTAAAAAGTCTTTTTATGGTTTCAGGAGCCCCAAAACATATATTTCTGGTGAAATCTTGACATCAAATTTTTTGTGAATACAATACTTATACTTACTGTACATAGGTAAAGTACAAATGAGTGGAGTATGCAATAAAGCGCAACCAAGGTTTTGAGCAAAAGTGCATCTGACATGCCCAAGAAGAGATGTGATGCCAAAACAAGTTACAAAACCTAAATTATGTATGAAACTATTATAAACAGGTAATTTAAGACACATTTTCTCTATTATGAATGTAACATTTAACATTGTTGATAAATTCAGAGTATAGTCTGTTCAGAGGCCTTTGAGACAAAGGAAAGGGGAGATAAGGAACTTGGAAGGCAACACAGTAGTAATAACAAAGAGCTGCCACATAAAACCGACCTTGCCACGACTAACCAGTTTTCTACCTGCGCCTATCGTGTCTCAAAAGATTGAATAGACATTATAAATGTAAAGCTTCTGCTTAAGGAACTCTTAAATGTTATTTACCTTATGAAAACTATGGAGAGGTTTACCTGTAATAATTGTGCCTTTATATATAGCCAATGGCAGTCAAAGCATGAATGCACCGGTGGTACCAACATTGATTTACCTACTGGAAATTAAAAACAATTATTATCATACTGGTCTGATTTGTTCTGTTTCCATAATAAAAGCTCTAGCTTACTGGATAAATGCATTGTTTATTATTAAATTAAGCATATAATTGCTTATGTCCACTCCCTCACTGTACTTTTATAAAGACATACAGAAATTGTAAGGGTTGAATGATTAATCCTCTTGGTTTACTGCCACTCTCATCCTTGGTAAGCTCTGCAGACCACATTATTGGAAACAACTTCACTGTTTAATTTTAAATACAGGGTGGGACGTGGAAACTTCCTGTTTTGAACATGTTGCAGTGAAGTTTGTGGGGAGGGGATCAATGGATGGGGCGGAGTGGGATATTTGTGTTCCTGCCTGTCTCAGTCGCAAACATGCTTTGGTCGAGGCAGCAGTGCGCTTTTGCCATGGAGGCGTAGTTCTCTAACGGTCGGTCAGTGATTGCAGTGCAACGTGCCTTTCATCGTCACTTCGACATTCCTCCGTGAGGTCGCGTTTCTGACCGGAAATGTGTTTTAATGTGGGTGTATGCCTTCAGAGAAACTGAGAGTATCTCCAAAGAAAGGAAAGGACCTCCGAAGACCATTAGAACACCTGAAAATGTGGAAAAAGTTGTGTGTCCATTCTGAAGTCACCCAAACGTTTTGAGCATAAACATGCAGTTGCCCTTGGGATGTCATCCCGTTCTCTTTGTCGAATTCTTCACTATGAGCTCATTTTCACCTCCACAAAATGATTGGGGTCCAACAACTGATGGAGCGGGATTATGTAACCTGACAAACACCATATGAGCAGCTGCTTGACACCTTGCCGAATGATGCAGTTGTGTTCCTCTCTGACGGGGCACATTTTCACCTCAGTGGCTGTGTGAATAAACAGAACATGTGGTATTGGAGTGCAACAAATCCCAAAGAACTTTATGAGAGGCCCCTTCATCTGGAGCGTGCCACGGTATGGTGTGCCATATCAACAGTAAGGATTATTGGACCACCCTTTTTTTGAAGAAAACTGTCGTGCTGTTACCATCAATTCAGACTGTTATGTGACAATGATCCAACAATTCTTCTTGCCTGCTCTCCAAGCAATGGATCTGGACAACGTGTGGTTTCAACAAGATGGGACCACAGCTCACACCTCCAGGGTTTCCATTTGTGTTTTGAGAGCAGGCTTCCCCGAATGACTGATCTCCCTACGCACTCGCTTGATTTAGCCCCTCCTGATTGCTTCCTGTAGGGTTATCTCAAGTCCTTAGTTTACACAGATCGTCCCAACACCCTGGAAGACCTACGGAACAACATCCGAGCCGAAATTGACGATATCCTGGTCGATATGCTTGAAAGGGTGATTCAAAACTTTTGAACTCGACTGAATCAGTTATTGACAATGGAGGACGACATTAAAATACATTGTGTTTAAAACTGTGTACATTCAAATTTCCAATGTTGTGTGGTAGGTGGAAAATAATAACAAAGTTGAATGAAACATGTAGTGTGTTTTATTTCATTTTCAAAACAGGAAGTTTCCACGCCCCACCCTGTATGATTAAAGAAACAGGAGCACACCTGTCAGAGTGTGAAATAAAATATGATTTTATGCAAATGTTTACAATGAAAATAAATTCTGATGTTATACATCCACATGACTTTCTCTACCCTCTATTTTTATTAGTAGGTACACAAACTAGTCTTACTAAAGCTTATTTTTCTATCTAATAAATTTTTAGCCAAATAAAGCTTTACAGAAATAGCTACATTACACATTTCATTAGGATACAAAAAGAACAGCGATAGTCAAATGTTTAAGAACTGAATGCTATATGCTGGCCTTAAAATTACATACTGTTTCTATGCAATTGCAAGAAACAACTGAATGTAAAAAGTACTTACAAGAAATGAACAATTTGAACCATTAATAATGGATATCTTAGAAATGGCTTTTGCCACAGAAAAAAACTTATTTGAAATAAATTGTGTGTTTTAAAGGGATCTAAATTTTTTGTGTAGTACATTTTCGTCTATTATTTAGCATTTACCAGTTACACAAGATTATACAAAATTCCTTCTGAATGAAAAGGACTTCAAAGGCTATTCCCAGAAAATTCAAGATACACATTTTATTTGCCATGTAAATATCTTTAATATATGGTATTTTAATCAAAATTGTCAAAAACATTTTTTAGAAAATAAAAATCTTCGAAGAATATTCCATGTAAAAAAAATTATAGCTTTTATTTATGGACGCTCTTTAACTACTGTGGTTAGCGTACCATTCTACATTGGGTGTGAAAGACTGGAAATTTTGCTCAGAGGCCTCTTTATCAGGCTTGAGGATCTTTTACGTGCTGTAAATTTACGACATGGGACCACCGGCTTTACTTCCCTTCCAAAGGAAGCTATGCTAAGGATTTTTACACCCTCCGCTGGTTTTGAACCTGTGACCTTGAGAACTAGAGGCTACCAGAATGTTCCATGTAAAGGGTAGTTTGGAGCAGGGGGATTTTCTTGAAAATCTTTATGTCGCATCTTTGGAAGGTACTGAATCTAAATACCAAATTTGGTATTTACTCAAGTTTTCGTTTTTGAGTTATGCTGTTCACAGACACACAAACGGACCCTTTTTCTAAAAATGCTTTTTTGGTTTCAGGGGCGTCAAAGCATATATTTCTGGTTAAATCTCGACATGGAATTTTTGGATGGAATACAATACTTCCCCTACTTAATATACATTAGTAGAGAAAGTAATATCTTAATTCACTGCACCTACTCTGTTTGTATAATGTAATGCTCTACTTGCACGTCCCGTCATATGGAACCATTTCAGGTACTAATTGGCACTGATGTGTGTACCTCTCAATACCCACAGTGGAAGCCCTGAATTCTTCTGCCATTAAAATAGTAATGTTGCATTGCAACTTCTTAGTTAGGTTATCTTGAGTACCTATTGTCATGCAGGACTGCCCATGGGGGAGAATCATTGCGCAAGTTGTGCCATCAGGGACATTTTTGGGGTAGAACTAAAAATTTGGGGGAATACAAAAAATACTGAAATAAATTAACGAAGGTAATATAAAGATGTTTATTACAATTTTTAATCGAGTACAGTAATTGTTAACTCAGTTTGTATCTTTTGTTTCTTAATCCAAATGTGCTGTATGACTCACAAAGGTAATGTTAAATACAATCCATACTTTATGGTACAATGTGACATATCAATGATCATTTTTGGAAATTTATAAAAGAAACTATAACATTGTAGGTTGGTATGTAGTTGTTCAGAGCATATAGCATTATTACACTTACTATATTGGTTTATTTTGATAGATACAATAGAATACATTGAAATGCCAAGTAAAAATATGCACCACCTACCAAATATTTTTATTTGTAATTTTTTTTTCAGTAGATATTACAATACTTTTAATGATTTTAACATTCCAATTATTACTTATAATATTGTTGTGTACGGTATCACAATAGCCACTATATACAGTACCCGTAAAACATTCCCTTTGCAAAGCTTTCCAGCGATATAAAAAGGAAACCAAATAATTCAAATCGCGTATAAAAAAGAGGAAGGATGATTGTTTTGGGCGGGATGGGCACCCTGGTGTCATTGCATACCTCTTTGGGAAATATTGATGTAAATTCCAATTGTACACGATGTAATAAAATAAAAATATATTTTAAAATATGCAATTCTTTGTTGTTATATTTAGTTAAAAATGTTGTGATACAACTAACCTTTTTAATTATATACATCCCAGTTTTTTAATCATAAAATACTAACATTTTTTACATTAATATTAGGTACGTAGATTTAATGATTCAGATTATGTGCTGCAGTTAGTGGCCCTAATATTATCGAAAATATGTCTTTCACTGACAAATGCCCCACTTCATAGCTGTGTAGGAATAAAGGCGAACTCCTATGCGTTCAAAGACCGTTTACCAGCGTCAACTAGTTCATATTTTCTATCTTTGAAGTTTTTATTAGTTGTTAGAACTTATAAACTGGATTGGGTGCAAGTTATTACCCAACTTGCGTTAACTATCTATCACTGTTACGGTAAAGCAACTTCTTTAATACAACATCATCGTCATCGCTGTGCGGGACAGTGGGATCGCTGTGCGGGCCACAAGTAGAGCATAATGTCGCCCAACTTATATACCCTTTTAGGTTAAGGTAGTAATTTCAAATTTATTAGTACTTGATATTTACTAAGCAAATATTCCCTGTATTTAAGTAAATACCTGAGCAGCTTCATCCTCAACAGGTTCTGCAGGAGTTTCTTGAGAGCTTCGCTGTTTCCGCCTTCTACCCACTCTTTCTGCGACAGGCTCCGTCCGTACAGGAGCTACATGCGCATCCATTAGGCCAGTATACTCGGTTGCAGATTCAAACTCACTATCAGACATTCACGTAGTACTTGTATTATATCCCAAGAGCAGGCTTTCAGATTTTCTTCCTTATCATACCAAGATAAGATTCAGCTGACTGATTAATCTCATGTATTTACTCATCGATTCCCCTACTTACCGTTGATAAGATTATGACAGGTTAATGTTAATCTGTAGTATGTTGCCTCCCTGTTCCTTTCTCGTAGATTTTCACTTTTCAAAGTTGGCAAGAGAGAGCTTTCTCTTGTGCGCAAAAGTTGTCTTCCGTAACTGACCGGGAATTATAACTTTTCAAATTGTGTTGCACCTTTAACTATTTTCGCGTTCTACCCACGATGATGAGAGAGGACGGATTAGAAAGGTTTGTATGTAAATAAAAATATATCTGTTTCTCCTCGTTTTCGTAATGTGGACACAAACTGAATGAACATGATGGCCAAGGCGAAAGATTCTTTGTGAGAAAAAAATCTTTTAGTTTCACTTTTATTTTAATTTCTTTTTAACTATTCTTTCGAATTTATGAAACTCGTTGTTGCATTTAGTACATTACTGTTTTAATTTATTTTATAAATTACAGAGCAGCAATAATATTGTAAATATATTAAAAAACTAATAAGTAGTGTTGTAAATGGTGCGAATAAGAAGTGAAAGGCAAATAATGATGTCACAGTAATGAGAGGTGATAACCATGGTACGAAACAATACTGAAGTTCACTTCCATTATTTCAAAGATGCAATTGTGTTTCCCATGGTATCTGATTTCAAAAGTACCTAAATACAAAACTAAAACATATTGTGACACAGCTGTCCAGGGTTATCGGGAGGTTGGCGCCGAGTGGTCCAAGTAAACAACGGTAACACCGCTTGCCAGCGTAAACACCGGGCCCGCTATCGGAAAATAACTAAAACTTTCTGAAAGCGTTGTCTCCCCCTTCCTCCAGAAGGTATGTCGAAACAGTTCTAGAACGTTTGAGAAAACCATCATGGATGATTCCACTGCCTATACATCTAAGCGAGCGCTCTCGCGGGGAGGCAGGCAGTCGCGAGCCGCGAGTTGAAAGCGAGTCGAGTGCGACAGAATGGAGTCACTGCGTGTCGAGTTGTCAGTCAGTGTGCGAGTGAGTTAGCGACTGCGTTTCTGGTGCTACATCAAGACCGATTCTTTGAACGAATTGGTGACGTGCAGCGAATGCTGCGGCGGAGCAACGGTTTGTGGAGGTCTTGTGTTCGCCTCCCGAGTGAAGTGAACCGGGAGGAAGAACTTCAACAGGCTAATTTACGGAGGAAGTGAAGTGACAATTGAACTAGTTCAGCTTAGTGAAATTGAACTAGTTCAGCTTAGTGAAACTGAACTACATAAAAACGAAACAGTGATAGTGAGAACTGAGTGAAGGTTGAAAAACTGGACAAAGTCACAATATCATACCACAACCAAAAGTGTTACAAGAAGAATGTTATTAACCTGCATTAAAAGGTTAAAATAACCTTAAAAAATAAAAGTCACTCTTAGATGGTCATTCTAAATGTTGAATGGAGGAATATTTTAATATTCACGTCATATAGTAGGTAAATTCTTAATTTAGGGTTTGGCCCTTTGTTATTTTTAATATTTATAAATGACTTGCCATATAATTGTAGCAAAGAGTCAATAGCTGTGCTCTTTGCAGATGATGCCAATGTACTTTTTCATTAAACTATTATAAAACAAATTTTATTCAATTCAGAACGAAGCATAAGCAAGTAAATGAATTAACAATCAGGTGCAACAATTACACCATACATAAAGTCCCTTATACAAAACTTTTTGGGGTTTAAATAGATAAAAGGCTCCACTGGAGAAAACAGATAAAAATCATGCTACCAAAATTTAGCTGAGCTAAGAAACTTAAAAGTCTCCTTAACCAAAATGCCTTAAGAACAGCATATTTTGTCAGAGGCGTAGCTAGTGGTGGTGGTGGGGGGGTTGGAACCCGCTTGCTAAAAACGTAAAAGTGAATAGCAAAAATAGCTTTGTTAAAAGAATGGCATCTTTCTAGGTTGGGGGAATGAGATACTTCCTAATCCTATCACTGGTAGCGTTATATTTACACTGTATGTCTTGGACAATATTTCTAAAGGTAACAGCAACAGAAATGTACTTTAGAAGGTGTGGATATAACCATGTTAAGGTATTGGGGATGTGTTTTCGTTCTGGTGCTAAATTAGAGTGCAATATCTCCCACAACATAACTAGAATCCTATTTTGTAGTGAAATAACATGGCCTGCAGTGGTAATATAAAATACATATTCTCTTGTCACAATACAGTTGCCACTTTGAATATGCAAAACATCCTATCCTAGTTTTAATTCCAATTGCTGCACCTTAATCTGTGAATATAAACTCAATTTATTTAGATACTTCAAATAAGGATTAATTAATATTTATCATTTGAATTGATACAAATTGTTTAAAAAATGGATCTCTAAACATAACCACCCCTTAATATTTTTCTGGCTACGCTGCTGTATTTTGCCTACTTTCATTCCTTACTGCAATATGGAACAATCTTCTGGAGTAATTTGGCAAGTGTTTATATTATAAAAAAAGGCCGTACACATTTGTGATGCTGGGCCCCTTCATTCCTGTAGGCTTTTATATAAAACCCAAAAAATTCTTACTCTTGCTAGTGAATATATTTTCTCTTTCAGATAACTATGATAACTTCACAACAACCCTTGCTGTGCATGACCACAATATGAGTCATGCAGATGACTTGCAAATAGCTTAAAACTATTCCAAAAAGGACATTACTATTCTGCAATACAAATTTAATAACCTTCCATGTTACTAAAACTATTAGCATAGGTGCTGACTTGTACATTTTGGTGGGCCAGGATTGTGCAATAAAGTTGAGTATTAAGAAACTATTGAGTACAATTAATAAAGTAATTAACAAAGTGCAAATGTTTACAACTACCTGAAAATTATATTGTAACACCCCCTATCCTAGAACGCCACCCTGGCCTGCCTACCACCCCGGTACCAACGCATCCCCTACCTCTGAACTACCAACCCCCTGTGTAATCACCTACTGCGGGGGTAACCACCCCCGTGGGGTGTTACAATATAAATGATTAAGTAATTTAAATCTTGGAGAAAAATAATGCTATAGGTCTGTTGAGTCTTTACCTTACTGTTTTCTGGCAAATGTGTTGTGTTTCCGTTTGTCCTACCGACACCAGTGGCCAAGGTCATTAAGACATGGATCCTGAATGGGAGGTCTGCTGTTCATATCCTACCAGGATCATCCTCCCCGATTGAGGTTTATTTTTCAGGTTCTCCTCAGTTCTGGTAAATGCTGGGGAGGGGGGATAGTCACAAACAAAAAATGAATGCAATGCAATTCCTGTAAGTGGATTTCCCATGGTATACAAAATGAATTCCTATCTGTTTTGCATCACAGCTTACTTCAAAAATCTGATGTGTTACACTCACATGACTTTCTCTACTCTTGTACAAACTATTTTTACAAATGCTTATTCTCCTTATGCTTCATATTAATCGAAATGTTAAACTTATTTCTTGTAGATATAAGGGGAATATATATTTACAAGGGCAATATAGAAATACAGTAGCCTTTAAGCACATACATATCTCTTAATAGCTGGTTGCTGGGTGCAGCACGGTTCTCTTTGCCACAGATTAATACTCTTTGCATATCCAAGACAAAAAAATGAATAACGAATTCCCATTTGAGAAAATAAGTATTGAAAAATTCAAGGGAATAACAAGCAATATCTCGAAAATAGTTCACTCAACAAAAAAAAATGTATATGACATAAATTGTGTATTTTAACGCGATCTATATTTTTTGTGTAGTAAAATTTTGTCTATCTCTTATGATTTACCAGTTATGCAAAAGTCGTTCACAATGAAGAATACTTTTGGAGACATTCCCAGAAAATTCAAGATATAAATTTTATTTGTCATGAAAATGTCTTAAACATATGATATTTTAATCAAATTCGTTAGAGCTATTTTTGAGAAAATTAAAATTTTCGAAAAATGTTCCATGTAAAGGGTAATCCGGGGTGGGGGTATTTTCTTGAAAACCTTCGTGTCTCATCTCTGGAAGATACTAAACCTAAATATCTAGTTTGGTGTTTATTCGACTGTTCGTTTCTGAGCTATGCTGTTCACAGACACACACATGGACATGTTTCCAAAAATGCTTTTTTTTTGGATTCAGCGGGTCTCAAAACATATATTTCCAGTTAAATCTGGGTATCGAATTTTTGGGTGGAATACAATACTTCCCCTACTTACTATACGTAGTAGAGAAAGTAAAAACTGATTGCAGATATTAAAGCTGCAAAATATTTTCCTACAATGGGGGATGAAATTATAAATGTGTCAACACAAGAACAATTCAGCATTTGTGTGCCCATTTCTGATCAGATGTTAACTGAAACCTCAGTTGCATCATCATTGCTTTTGTTTAACAGTTGAACTCAGCTTTTGAAATAAAGGTAATCGTTCACAACTCCATTCGGTCCATTTAAACATTTTTATGTTTGTTTAATGAGAGGTCAATCTTTGTATTTTGGGGGAGCCAGGTCCCTACAGTAAAATTGTTGGAGGCAAATACAAATTGAGTTTTATTTAACTGCTGTGGTCCTTAGTGTCCCATTCTAAATCGGATGTGAAAGGCTGTTAATTTTGCTCAGAGGCCTTGTTATTAGGCTTGAGGTTCTTTTACATGCCGTAAATCTACAACATAGGACCACCGGCTTTACTTCCCTTCCAAAGGAAACCATGCCCTCCATTGTTGGAACGGTGATGCTATGTAAGTTGGGGGGGGGGGCGGAAAGTAACTTGTCCCCCAAGTTGGTGCCTATGACTATTAGGCAATGCCAATCAACATAAAATCTTTCAAAAAAGATTTAAAATCATTCTTATATACTCACTCACCACATACTATGGAAGAATTTTTTAATATGTCATGCAACAGGTGAATATTCAATGCATAGGACAGAAGCATGTTGGTGATTTACACTTATTCTTTGTTGTAATACATGTTGGGGAGTTTACTCTTGAATTGGTGGTGGTTTACATTTATCCACAATTTTCATCTTCTCTTATAAAATGCATGATGGGAAGTAAATATAAACACTATTGGTCTAAATACTGATATTCTAAACAAAAAGTTGTTCTTGGTAATGGGTATGTTATTAGTTATGCTGCATATTTCATAATTCAGGGTGAGCCAGAAAAACTATGAACCGCCTGCACAGTGTTTTTTCCTGTCTGTGTCCTCGGTGCTCGTTGTCTGCCGCTATCATAGAAAGGCGTAAATGAAACCAGACAATATTTTTAAAACTACTTTAAAGGCTTTACTTACCAGCTTTACGAAAGGAGATGCTGAAACTGGTCACCGTCATTGTCCATACATTTTTGGCACCTCTTTAGGAAACTATCCATCACTATTCATGATGGGAAAAGTATAACTGATAATTTATACTTTGAAGAAAGTAATGAACCGCAAAAGGCAAGCAGTTAAAGAGGAACGGAAAAGAAATAAAAGAATAATTAACCAGCAGCTGGTAGGGTGTATATTTTAACCAGTAATTCCAAAGTTCCTGCAAGAAGCATAAAGCAGAAAGATTGTTCTAAATGTCCCCAACAGTGCAACTGACAAACATAGACAAAATATCCATAGAGCCTACTGGGACCTTGGTTCACTTGAACTACAAAGGCAGTACTTTAATAAGCTATTGGAAGAAGAAGAAGAAAAACAAAGCTTTAAACATTTATCACACATATCTCTTTGTGGCCTACAGAATTTGAGATTAAATTCTGTTGTGAATATCTGCTAATACAACTGTAATTTCTCAGCTATCTTTCCTTCAGCAGTCATTGTTCCTGATATAACTAGTACATCATTTCAACATTCATATCTGCAGGTAAGTAATCTGCGATACATTCTTTCCTCTTATAATGCAAGAAATATCTCCTTTTTTGACATTCTTTCAAATTCTTCACAAAGAAGTAAGATGCAACATACATAGTGAACAATATTTGGAACCTTCTTCTTCTTCTTTAACAGATTACTCTCCTCTTTGTAGGATTTACACCCCCAAGGACTTACACACCAATGCCTTGGGTCAGTAATCTGTCGAGGTAGCAAGCAACCTCTGGATCATAGCATATCCAGGATGGGTAATCAGCTCAATGCCTACTATGGTAGTCAAGGAATGTAGTGATGAAAGAGATGATAGGAAAATTAGTGGATCAATTTATGCAACCCAGCATTCGCCTAGCGACCAAGGAAAACCATGAATAAACCTTTGGTCAGGTTGGTCGACCCCCAGGGGTTTGAACCCAGGACCTCCCAATGCGGGCCGCAGAGCAAAAATCCAAAACTTGATACACTATGTTGTATTGCAACTAGAGAATTGAAAGTTCTCAATGGCAGTAACTTAGGGAAATAACTAAAGGTAAAAGAGGCGGAAAATGACAAAGGTGGGAGTACTATAATGAAAAAATATTTGTTCTGCTTAGTGTAATAGCCACTTTATTGATTAATTTTGAAGATTTAGAAGCTAGTAACAGTGATGTGTCATAATTTAAAATAAAGAGAGTTGACACATCCTCAACAGTTGAGGACATGCTGACGATGGGAACAAGCCGTCTCCCGAAACGCGTTCAAGTAAGAATATTATAGTGATGTAGTGTAACAACCCTCAACTCTCTTTATTTCACTTTATTGATAATTGGCAGAGATGAAATTGACCCCAGACCTAATGGGAATCAGGCTGTCATGGAGGAAATTTTGGATAGAATAAAGAACATGGATGAGAAACTTGGTACTAAACTGAACATGGTGGAGAAAGAACTAGTGGAAATTAAGGAAGAAATAAGAAACGAGGTGCAAGATATGAGAGTAGAGGTACAGAGTGTAAAAAGGAGAGTAGAGTTTCTGGAAGAGAGATATAGAAGGTTAACCTAGTCATTGCTGGAGTGAAGGAAAGGAGGGGGTGTGTGGCCCGCACAAGAGGTCATTGCTATTATTATTATTATTATTATTATTATTATTATTATTATTATTATTATTATTATTATTATTATTATTATTATTATTATTATTATTATTATTAGTGGTGGTAGTAGTAGTAGTAACTGTAGTATTAGATACAAGAAAAACCTGGGTTTTGAGTATGGCTAAGATAACAGCCTGGGCTGGTGATAGCCATATTCTGTGTATGGTGGCTTAATACAAATAAATAAATAAAATAATGAAAAAGAAACTTGATGTGACACATCCACATGACTTTTTTACATAATTTCACTAATTAATTTTATATACAGGGCGGCACCGTGGCCGAGTGGTTAGACCACTCGCCTCCCACCGAGGCGGCCCGGGTTCAATCCCAGGGACCTGCATGTGGGATTTGTGGTGGACGAAGCGGCGTCTGGGCGGGTTCTCCGGTTTCCCCCGCCATTCATTCCACCAACTGCTCCATCATCACCTTTCCTTTCATACATTTCACCCACATTTCGTTTCATCTACTTCCTTCATCCCATACCAGGCATCGGGCTGATCACCCATCCTGGATGTTCTGTCTGATCCATGAGTGTCTGCTCCTTGACGGGCCTCTGACCCCAGGCACCCGCCTGTAAGTCCTGGGGGATGTAAGTCCTACATAAGAGGAGGGTAAACAGGTAATGAATGAATGAATTTTATATATAGTATTCATACAAAAAGTTATTTTTCTGTCCACATTATATTATTCACAGTATATTTTTGCCCATGAATAATTTCAAATTAAGCAATTTAGTTTCCTACATAAAACATGTGGAAACAGCATTTAAATGTTTATTTGTAGTAACAAGCTCTTACATTGGAAAGAAAGAACAACAAAAAAGAATTCTTCCAAGACTGTCCATAGATGACACATTTGGGAAGGGTGTAAACTTGCTACATGGAATATTTAAAAAATGGCTAATTCTACAAAAATATATTATGTCACACAAATTGCGTGTTTTAATGAACTCTATATTTTTCCTGTACATAGTAAGTTTTTGTCTACCACTTATGGTTTCCTAGTTATAAAATGTTATATAAAATTCACTCAAATAAAGGGGACTTGGCAGGCTATTTATGGAAAATTGAAGATACACATTTTATTAGTAATGTGAATACATCAAAACATCTGATATTTTAATTAAAGTCATTAGAGTCATTTTTGAGAAAATAAAAAGTAAAAAAAAAAAGGAAATGTTTGTATATAAAGAAAAGATGCATGAAACATTAAACTTGGTGTTTATGTGATATTTAATTTCTGAATTATACTGTTTGAAACATATACACACAGAACTTTGGGGGGGGGGTTTCAGAGAATCTCATAACATGTATTTCTAGTGAAGTCTCAACATCAAATTTTTGGCTGGAACATAATAGTTTCTCTGCTTATTATAGGTAAGCAGTAGAGAAAGTAAAAATGAAGAGCAATGGTCTAGTCAAGCTATTCACAGAAAACTCAAAATAAATACATTCATCTTGTCATTTTAATATCTCAGATATTTACATAAAAATTCTATTTTTATTTAGATTAGATTGTATTCTGTTAGTTCACCAGTGGTCATAGAACAAGTCAAGGAAAGTACAATTTGTTTACATGTATAAATAAATATTAAATATGAATATAGAATGTATTAAATGAATAAATTAAAGTAAAAAAATGAAAAGAAGCATAGCAATATGCAAAAATAAAGAAACAACAAATCTACCTACACAAGAACCTTGTTTGTCTGACCCTTATTAATCCGGATTTCTAGTTTATCCATATTGATTTTTTGCTTATTTTACTTCTCAAGCACAGCACAAACTTCAAAAACAAAAGAAACTTATATGGTATTTCAGAAAATAAAAGTGATAAAGTATAGTTCAAGTACCAAAAGGTGTTCTTTTTTTATTCTTGTTAGTGTCAAAATGAATGTTTGTGTAGATTAGTAATTTATGTTCATTCAATAGTTTGTTTCCAGATTTTCCTTAATCCAGATTACCTCTGGAACCATTTAATCTGGATAAATGAGGCTCCTGAGTACAATATTACTCTGCAGTTAAAGAGTTTACATATGTAGATATAAATACACATTTTAAACATATAAATGAAAAACAGAAGATAATCATTTTTCCACTTAAGGGCAGGTATGGCTCAAGTATAAAATAAGGTATTTACTTGACACACACATACACTCACACATGCACATATTGATATTTATGCATAAACATAATAGCAAGATATTCATGGTTACGCTGTTGTCAAGTGGCCAGACCATGCTCCCCTCCTTTCCTCTCTCCCTCTAGTCATATATTCATCCATGCATGCATAAATTTGTAACATACTGTTAACAATATATATGCTGCATTACATATAAATGCTTATAATAATAATTATAGTAATTATTACTGCTCACTTAACTCACATTAAACAAATTCACCTCCATCATGAAGATCATCATCATGGTCAGTGAATCAGTTTTCATGTCACTATTAATTACACTTTTGTTCCAAAATGACATCCTGGGTAACTGCCCTTCACACTTGCATTGCAACAGCTAAATAGCATAATTAAAACTGATTGGTAAGAAGATTTCTAGTGGGCATTGCCCACTATTAGAACTTGGAAGCAGGGACAGTTCCAAGGTCTCACATCATATACATATTTGTAACTGTTGTATTGTAACACAACGTACTCTCTATTATAACTTGGAAGCAGGGACAGTTCCAAGATCTCACATCATACACATACTTGTAACTGTTGTATTGTAACACAATGTATTCTCCATTGTAACTTGGAAGCAGGGACAGTTCCAAGCTCTCACATGATGCGCAAGGTGTGTAAATAAAGTAATGAGACTGATAGTGTAGTGTTTGATCTGGCAACACTAGTGATGTGGGACTTGAAGGGGAGTTAGGTGAACATGTGATACACTAGCAGTTGGAGTTTCACCTCATTAGGTCAAGTGTGTTGTTTATAGCACTTGCTTTAGTGAAATCGGTTTTGTGTGCGCGTTTTAAAAATGAATGGCACAAATTTGGAGTGACGGTGTGCGATCAGGTTTTGCTTTAGACTTGGACACAGTGCAATGGAAATGTTTACATAACTTCAGCAGGCTTATGGAGATGGTGTTTTGTCAAGGGCTCAGTTGTTTTGGTGGTTTAAGGCATTTTCAGAAGGAAGAGAGTCAATTGAAAATGAACATCATAGTGGAAGGCTTGCAGTTTCAAGAACTGATGAAAATCATGCAAGTGTCTGGAATCTTGTGTGTGCAGATCTTCAGTTCACAGTCAGAATGATTGGGGTAGAGATGAATTTGAGTTGCACCACCATTCATCAGATTATAACCAATGAATTGGGAATGAGAAAAATTTGCCCAAAACTGGTTCCGAAACACCTCAAACCAGGACCAAAAGGACTTGAGGAGGGACAGATGTGTTGACTTTCTGGAACCAATTGAAAATTATTCCCATTTTCTGAAATGCATCATTACCGATGATGAGACTTGGATGTTTCATTAAGATCCAGAAACCAAGTTCCAGAGCATGAAATGAACACTCCAGGCTCTCCATGGCCAAAAAAAGCAAGAATGAGCAAGTCAAAGATCAAAAGCATGCTGATTTGCTGTTTTGATAGCCAGAGAATTGTTCACAAAGGGTTTGTGCCCCCAAAGGGTTTAATCAACATTTTTACTGAGAGGTTCTTGAAAGACTCCACAAAAGAGTCATGCATGAGAGACCAAACATACAAAACAACTGGGTGTTGTATCATGACAATGTTCCTTTTCACACAGCGATTTCAATAAACCATTTTTTGGCCAGTAAGAACATTTCTGTGGCTCCTCAGCCTCCTTATTCACCAGACTTGAGCCCCTGTGACTTTTATCTCTTCCAGAGATTGAGAACACACCTCAAGGGAGATTGTTTTGGTACCCTGAACAACATTCAAAAGGATGTAATCAACCAGCTGAAGGCCATTCCAATTTCTGAGTTCCAGCTATGTTATGAGAAATGCAAGACCCATCTTTGGCACTGTGTGGCTTTCCAAGGTACTTACTTTGAAGTTCAATTGTAATTCTAATGGAATAAAGCTGGAAAAAAGTTCAGTCTCGTTACTTTATTTATACACGTTGTACATACTTGTAAGTGCTGAATTGTAACATACTGTACTATCTAGAGAAACTTGGAAGTAGGGACAGTTCCAAGGTTTCACATCATATCGGTACATGCTTGTAGTTGTTGTACTGTATCACAACATACTCTCTAGAAACTTGGAAGCAGGGACAGTTCCAAGGTCTCACATCATATCGGTACATCTGTAACACGACATACTCTCTAGTGAAACTTGGAAGCAGAGGCAGTTCCAAGGTCTCACATCATATTAGTACATGCTTGTAGTTGTTGTACTGTAACGCAACATACTCTCTAGTGAAACTTGGAAGCAGGGACACCAAGGTCTCACATCATATTGGTACATGCTTGTAACTGATGTATTGTAACACAACATACACTCTATTGTAACTTGGAAGCAGGGAAGTTCCAAGATCTCACACTTGTAACTGTTGTACTGTAACACAATGTATTCTCTATTGTATCTTGGGACAGTTTGAAATTCTCACATCATATATATACAATTGTAGCACAACATTCTCTCTATGATCAGAGAGTTACTTTTGGAACTGCTTATAAAAATTGTGTTAGTGCAAACTTGGTTTGTAGTTTGGAAGTATGTGGTTATTCCTTGGAACCATTCCAAAATAATGGTTACATTATTTTTTTTCCTACTTCTACTCTGCATGCGCCTCTATTTCTGTAAACCAAAAGTTTTAAATTCTTATTTCAAATAGCATTAAGTACAAGGTGTATGAAATCTGAAGTATGGAGGTTGACAGTGTGCTGCTAAATTGCAGGAACTGTGAAAAAAACATTAGCTGCGGTCACTGCTGCCTTGGAAGGAGTTGCTTTGCTACACTCTATGATGCACCCAGAGGTAAGTTGTCTTTACTTTTCAGTTTTAAAACTCACTATGAATTAAGATCTTGTACCCCATTAAAAGAGTGTTGAAGATACGTGCATCCAGTTATATAAGAATTTAAAAGTTTTAGACAGTGATTCTGAGATCTTATGGAACATGGATAGAGAATACCAAAGTATAATATTTATCAATACCAGGTGAAAGTCAATATTAACCTTTAAACCAGAGAGAGATCTCAAAGGGTGCACTGGAAAAGTTATGTGCACTGACGTTCTTTCATAGATTTGTAGAAAAACTCATTGGAAAGAGAAGACATTTGATAAATACATGCTTCACCTTCCATGTGAGTGAGAATTTGCATTGGAAGGCAAAGTCACATTTATCTCACAACAGAATCTGTGATGAGATTCCAAAAGTGCCTGGGTCTGCATTAAGGAATTATATTAGCTTTTGTAACTGGTTTTTAGTTCTCAAGGCAGTTATTCTGTGCATAGCAAATTAACAAATGCAGCTAAAGCTGAAACATATACTTTAAGTTTGAACAAAGGAATGAAAAAACATATGTGCTTTAACTCAAACATTTACTTATACACGCTTAGAGCAGAAATTAAATAAGTATAGTTGGACATCTTCTGATGATGGGAACAATTTTTCCCAAAACATGTTAAAGTGAGTAAAATAGGTGATGCCAGTGTTTTTAGTTCTGAGTCACCTTAAATAAACTAAAAAATCAATCACTGCTTCTACCTTCTTTTTGACTATTTTATCATTAGCTTTTAGCTGTCAGATAAGTTTATGTGCTTATCTAAACATTTAACAACAACAAAAGTAAGTGAGCATTTTCTTCTCCAATTTACATGGTTACAATAAATCATAATTAATTATTTTATTTAAAAATATTATGTGCAACATTCACATGACTTTCTCTGCTCTTTCTTTTACAAACTATTCCTACCTACATCTTGTTAATCCAGATAAAGATCCATTACACATTTCATTGTAGGTTACAGTAGGTAAAGCAATAGTAGATATTGTTGTTATTGTTATTGTTGTTGTTATTATTATTATTATTATTATTGTTGTTGTTGTTGTTGTTGTTGTTTACCTGTAGATGTAACACAAGTATGTTTCAGGCATCATCAATGTTATCAAACAATTACAAGCATGAATCAGAATGCATCAATTTTAATTGAGGCGATACTTATTCTAGTCTTATAATTTATAGTCACAACTACTTACAGTTTATCTACGCTATATAAACATTTACTTATTCGATACTTCTTTAATTCTTTTTTGAAATTTACACCATGTTTATCGTTTATGGTACTTGGTAATCTATTATATAACTTCACAGCACTTATAAGTGGGTCTCATTCAGTTGTACGTGTTGTGACATGAAGTCACATTTCCTAACCCATACACAGTTCTTATACACTTTCTCTGTAAAACCAACAGCATATTTTACTTATGTATACACGGACGATACTGAAAATTTTTGGAATGCCATGTTTTTAGAAACAAATGAAATTTGTTTATACTTTACAGCTACTTTCTAATGTTTTGCAAGTTGATTGCTTTATAGTTTGTTCAATTTTGCTCTAAAGTTTGTTAATTATCATCAGTTTGTGTTTTGTATTCATCCAAAAATGAATTTGATTAGAACATTTCCAGGCTATGCCTGATTTTTGCAATTTTAAATCATTAATGTCTAAATAATGTGAAATTCGGCTTAGAAATGCATTTTGCAAAGAAGCCTCATTTAAGGCAATAGTTTATAATTGGTACAGAAAATTCAAAAGAGATCTTTTTTTTTCTTAGTGATTAATAGGGCCTGGATTTTTAGGTTTTAACCTATATTTTTCCTTGCTATTTAATTAACACATTTAAAGATATATATTCGTTTCACACTTCTGCGAGCAGAATATACGAATTTCATTACACCTAAAAAAACCTAAATGAGGGGTTGACACCTAAAATAACCTAAATAGCTGTTTTTCCTTTTTCGAAATGAATAATGTTATTTTCGGATTGAAACTCATTGTAAAATTATTTCTGTCACTTATAGCCAGTAGATAGCTCAAGTTACTACAGTTATGCAGCACATGTGATGTGGTGACACCTGGATGCAGCTGATAGAAGGTCAGGAGGTGCATAACCTGCGTAACGGGATCGCCTCCAGTCGTTCACCAAGAGTACAACAGAGTACTTTTCTAATGTAATTGTTGTGAAACAATGCCTAAATCACATATATTAAAAAGTGGATTGCTGCAGATCCACACTTCGCTTTTTTTAGTCACAGACAGTGCTGCCTACATGTTGAAGGTCGGGCAGGGGTTTTACAGCCCTTTCACCTGACCATACAACATGTTACGTGCTTGGCCCACAGCCTGCACCACCTTCCGGAGGAGATTAGAAGTCACTTTGATGACTTGATATCTTTGCTTCAAGAAGATTTCCTTAAAACCCCAACACGTTTACAATTGTTCAGAGAGAAAATACCGGCAACCCCTCTTCCACCTGAGCCGATACTTACCCCCTTGGGAACTTGACTGTCTGCTGCCATTTACTATGCCGAGCACTTAAAAGACATTAAAAATGGCATCAATGAATTGGATGAAACAGAAGCTTCCTGCATTGCCAAGGCTAAGAAATCACTCAAGTGCCCCACTCTTGCCGTGTCCCTTACATATATTAAGACGCAGTTTTGTTTTATACCAGAAGCTATTCTGCGGTTGGAATGTAGGAGGGGCGTCCAATAAGTAAGTTTCCCTATTTTATAAAAAAGCTTTCACATAATTGATCATGTTGAATTAATTTTATTTATATTGTACAATCCTTCTGTTACTTTTCTACATAGTCAACATGTTTCTCTAAGTATTTTTGGGGACATGACACAAGTTTTTCAAAGCCAGTGTTGTACCAGGTCAGGCCCTGTGCTTGCAACCAGCTGTTCACTGATTTGACTTCATCCTCGGTGTTAAAAGTGCTTACCTTTGAGTTGGAGGAACATGTGAAAATCACTTGGGCCGAGCTGTGGTGAATTCGGAGGATACGAGAAAACTTTCAAGTTGAATCTTGACCCGGCGGAGTTCAGAAGATTCAACTGGGAAGTTTTCTCGCATCCTCCATATTCACCAGATCTTTTCCCAAGTGATTTACAAATGTTCCTCTGCCTCAAAGGTCATCTTGGAGGTAAGCACTTTAACACTGTGACAAAGATCAATCAAACCATCCACAATATAAATAAAATTAATTCAACATGATCAATTGTGTGTAATGGTTTTTATAAAATAGGGAAACTTACTTATTGGATGATCCTCATACAACTTTGCCACTGAAAGATGCTCTAGATATCATTGGCAATGTTTCCAGTAAAGAAATACCTGGACCAGTGGGAGATGCATGTTCTTCGAAGTTGAGGAAGAGTCAATGAAATCCTGGTTTTGAAGATATGAAAATCATCAATTCAGTATTGTAGAGAGAAAAGTACACAGGAAAACTATCCCTAGATCCTGCTGCCTGGCATCGATGTTCTACGCTCCAATGACGTCATGTTCCGTTGAAAGAACTTTTCTCTTCATACAAGAATGTGTTATGTGATAATAGGAAATTGTTTATGCCAGAAAATTTGAGAATGTATGTAACTGTCTACTAAGCCAAAAAATAAATCTTACAATTAAGTACCAGAAAAGCAAAATTATTGATACCTGTATTGATTCATGATGCAAAACAATAAAAAAAAAAAACTTATTTTAAGCATATAAGAAACCTAAAATGAAGGTTTATGCCACCTAAAAATCTGGGCCCTAGTGATTAATTTTGTGAAGGATGCCCAAGAATTGCTGTTACTGATGAAAATATTGCTGCTGTTTGAGAAATGCTTGAAGAAGATGGACAGACACCTTATGAATTTATTCAGGTGACATTGGGCATTGGTGTGAATTAAATCCAGTACATTTTACATCAACAGTTAGATGTGAGAAAACTTGGTTGTCGATAGATTCCACATAAACTGACTCCTGATCAAAAACAACAATGCATTGATTGGTGAAGAAAAACTCTGGAAAAATTCCAAGGTGGCACTTGAAATTTGGTTTGGAATATCGTTACTGGTGATGATCCTGAAAAGAAAAGTCAGTCGCTTCAATGGGTCTTTCGAACAAAACCTAAGCCTACAAAAGTCCAACAAATTTGCAGTGCTGGTAAGCAGATGTTGCTAGTTTTTTGCTCTAAAACAGGCCATATTGCTATTATAGCATTAGAAGATAGATATACCATTATTGCTGATGGGTACACAAGTGTCTGTTTACTGCAATGTTTTTAAAAGGTTTGTGTAAAATGCCCAAAAGAAAAAATTATATTACATCATGGCAACGTATCGTCGCATACAGCAAAACTAACGACTGAGTATCTGGATGCCCTAAAGGTCAGATCACCATGGATCCTCCAGCATACAGCTCTGACCTAACATGTTGTGATTTCTTTTTGTTTCCAAAAATTAAAGATAAAATGCATGTAATCACTTTTTCATCATCAGATGAAGCAGTAGAACATTATAAAACCTGGTCTCTGTAATGTCTCAGGAAGAGTGGCATCATTGCTTTAAGGACTGGTTTCATCGAATGCAAAAATGTATTGATGTTAAAGGGGAATATTTTGAAAAACCATAAAACCATTTAAATTTTTTAAAACTAATCCTTGTTTGGTTTTCTAAACAATGTTCAGTGTCACCCTTGCACTGGTGCTTACCCATACCTCAAATGGCTTTGAAACTCCATCCTCTTTGCATGACCATGATCAGCTGCTGTTCAATAAGACTTGCCTTAATTCTCCATATATTAATTAGGCTGTAATGTAAAATGTACATAAGTAATTTTTTTCAAATACTAAAATGTTAAAGTAATTCTTTACTAATCTCTGCACATCGAATGGTCTAAGAGGATAACATCTATATGCTTTCCATCCAGTAAAGCCAAGTTATGAGTTAGAAAGTATTTACCCCTGCATCTTAAAAAGATTTTTGCTTGATTGTGTACTCACAATTTTTGCCCTATATGCATAACGTATATAAAACAAAATGTACTATACTCTATTGGAAGCAGAGGCATTTTAATTCTCCTTTTTACTTTCTCTGCAACCTATCTGTAGTAGGTAAGAGGAAGCATTGTAATTCCATAAAAAATTTGATGTCGAGATTTCACTGGAAATAAATGTTTTTAGTACCCTGCCAGAATAAAAAAAACAAAAACATTTTTACTTTCTCTACTAAGTATAGTAAGTAGGGGAAGTATTGTATTCCACCCAAAAATTTGATACCGAGATTTCACCGGAAATATATGTTTTGAGATCCCCAGAATCCAAAAAAAGCATTTTTGGAAACATGTCCGTGTGTGTGTCTGTGAACAGCATAACTCAGAAACGAACAGTCGGATAAACACCAAACTTGGTATTTGGGTTCAGTATCTTCCAGAGATGCGACACGAAGGTTTTCAAGAAAATCCCCCCACCCCAGAGTACCCTTTACATGGAAGATTTTTCGAAAATTTTAATTTTCTCAAAAATGGCTCTAACGATTTTGATTAAAATATCATATGTTTAAGATATTTTTATGACAAATAAAATGTATATCTTGAATTTCCTGGGAATGTTTTCAAAAGTATTCTTTATTGTGAACGACTTTTGCATAACTGGTAAACCATAAGAGATAGACAAAATTTTACTCCACAAAAAATGTAGATCACGTTAAAATACACAATTTATGTCATATACATTTTTTTTGTTGAGTGAACCATTTTCAAGATATTACTTGTTATTCCCTTAAATTTTTCAATACTTCTTTTCTAAAATGGGAATTTGTTATTCATTTTTTTGTCTTGGATATGCAAAGAGTATTAATCTGTGGGAAAGGGAATGGTGCTGCACCTAGCAACCAGCTATTAAGAGATATGTATGGGCTTAAAGGCTACTGTTTTTCTATATTGCCCTTGTAAATATATATTCCCCTTACGTCTACAAGAAAATTAGCAATAAGATAGACTCTGCAAATGTTTATCTCAATTAACATGAAGCATATGGAGAATAAGCGTTTGTAAAAATAGTTTGTACAAGAGTAGAGAAAGTCATGTGAGTGTAACACATCAGATTTTTTACTTATCTGCACATCGAATGGTCTAAGAGGATAACATCTATATGCCTTCCATCCAGTAAAGCAAAGTTATGAGTTAGAAAGTATTTACCCCTGCATCTTAAAAAGATTTTTGCTTGATTGTGTACTCACAATTTTGGCCCTATATGCATATCTTATATCAACAAAATGTACTTTACTCTATTGGAAGCAGAGGCATTTTAATTCTCCTTTTTACTTTCTCTGCAACCTATCTGTAGTAGGTAAGAGGAAGTATTGTAATTCCATGAAAAATTTGATGTAAGATTTCACTGGAAATACATGTTTTTAGCAGCCTGCCTGAATAAAAAAAAACCAAAAATAAAATGTCCATTAAATACCAAACGTGGTATTTAGATTCAACATCTTCCAAAGATGGGACACAAACATTTTCAAGAAAATATACTCAACCCAAACTACCTTTACATGAAAGAGTTTTCAAAATTATAATTTTTCTCAAAAATGGCTCTAAGAATTTTGATTAAAATACCATATATTAAAGATATTTTTACATGACAAATAAAATGCATATTTTGAATTTTTGGGGAATAGCCTGTGAAGTCCTCTTCATTCAGAAGGAATTTTGTATAACCTTGCATAACTGGTAAACGTTAAACAATAAACCAAAATGTACTATACAAAAAATGCAGATCTCTTTAAAACACACACAGTCATCCTCTGTGGAGTAGTGGTTACCATGCTAACCTCTAGTTTCTGATGTAGTGGGTTCAAACCCGGCGGAGGGTGGTGGATTTTTTTTGGGCGTAAAAATCCTTAGCATGGCTTCCTTCGGAAGGGAAGTAAAGCTGATGGTTCCATGTCGTAGATTTACGGCACATAAAAGAACCTCAAGTCTCATAAAGAGGTCTCTTAGCAAAATTTCTGATGTTTCACTCGCAATTTAGAATGGGACACTAAGGACCACAGCAATTAAGGAGCATCCATAAATAAAACACAATTTAATTTAATTTAAAAGACACAATTTATTTCAAATAAGTTTTTTAATGGCATAAACCATTTCTGAGATATCCGTTAATAATGGTTTGAATTCTTCATTACTTTGTCATTCTCTTAAGTCCTGTCAATATTCAATTGTTTCTCGCAATGTCATGGAAACAGTATGGAATTTTAAGGCCAGCATATAGTATCCAGTTCTTAAACATTTGACTGTCGCTGTTCCCTTTGTATCTATAATGAAATGTGTAATGTAGCTATTTCTGCAAAGGTTTACTTGGATTATAACGTATTAAACAGAAAAATAAGCTTTAATAAGAATAGTTTGTGTATCCAGTAATAAACAATAGAGGGTAGAGAAGGTCATGTAAATATATCACATCAGATTTTTTTTTTTATTATTATTATTATTATTATTATTATTATTATTATTATTATTATTATTATTATTATTATTATTATTATTATTATTATTATTATTATTATTATTATTATTATTATTATTATTATATTTAGTTGGTCTAAGGAAGATTGTTTTATCAGGTACTGTTTCCCTTACATGAATAACCTGGTTTATATTAATACTTTCTGTAACACTAGACCCTAATATAGTAAAATAGTTATTAAGTATACTACATATTGCTTTTAGGCACTTGACATTTTTAGCAATATGTATAATATTGTTGTCTATATTGCTTTGTACAATATTATTGCTTTACCTGTTATTTGTTTTGTTATAGACCATATTTCTTTAAAGGGATTAGTAGAATTTGTTCAAAAATGCTTAGTTCCCTCCAATATTGGTTTTTTTGTTTGTTAAAGGATAGGGATGGTTTTGGAAAGTCAAAAGTAACCTACAATTTTCACTTGTATCTAAAGCATAAGTGTTCATAGGGTCAAATGCTGAAAATGTATGTAAGGGGTTGAATATATGAGTTAGGGGTAAGGTTTTGGAGTTGTAAGTTATTGTACAATCTTTTCCAAGTTCTATAGCTCAAGTAGACAAATTTGTGTGTTGATTAGCCAAGCAGTGCAGTTTTGTCTATACAGGGTTAAAAATAAGGGGTAAGAGTAGTTTCTGAATGTTTGATTGAAAGAAAGGGTTGGGTAGTTTTTGGAAGTCATAAGGTAATCTATGATTTTTGTCAGGTCCTATAGTATAATTGAGGGACAATTTTGTAAAATTCAATAGATATAAAAATTTCCAAAAATGAGTTATATATTTGTCGCAGTTCTGAATGGCTCGTGTTATCTTATTTGTTGAGCGCCTCTTGTTTTATTATTTTAAATTTGGGATCTTTGTCCTCCGGCTAGCTATTATAACTCAGTCGAGCAAATATCTCTAAGAAGGGCATGTAAATGGAAAGGAGTTATTGTTAAAAGATAACACTGATGAAAAAAATTTGTTTCTACACTTTTATAGCCGTTATACATAATTAATAATTCACATATTTAATCTCTATACACGCCTGACTGAAACTGTGATATTTCCAAATGTAACTACAGTCGTTTTAGTTGCCGCGTACCAATTACTTCGCGCACTTTACATTTTTGTAACTAACTCTGCGACGCACACCTCATGAGAGATTCTTCAGAACTGTGTGACGTGCAACTCGTGAAAGATTCTTTGCAACTGTGTGATACTTGCTTATGGCTCGAGAATATATACTCCTTCACCTCAAATTGCCTAAACATTATAATAGAGCTGCTATTGGTTACCAAATCGCGCCCACTTTAGCGTCTGTTTTGTCAGTAAAGAAAACTTGACACATGCTTGACCCCTTATTTATAATATATACACAAGGTTAAATAAAATGTTTTTCAGCATAGTATAAGGTTTTAAATAAGAGCATTTTCCAGTGTTACCATGAGAAAGTCTGCAAGGTCTGAGGAGGCAGGGAGTGAAACATGAATGCTTGTGTCTTTGGACATCTGTGGCTGCTTCAATTATTACATTTAAAGCATGCAATATAAGTGTGAGCTCATGTTTTCTGCTTAACATGTACTATGCTGGGTGTAACATTTGTATCTGAAAGCTAGCAGGTTCCTCCTGGCTTTCACCTGTGTGAATGGGGTGGACTTATTATTGTTCAAGAAATAGCAGCTGGTAGAAAATCAAGAACTAAGAGAAGAATCCACATACAGTTAAACACAAGACAATGGAGCATAGATCAAACATAAAATACCCCCATGGATTAGCAGACACTTTATGCAGTTCAAAAGCCAAAGAAAGTAAGCATTGTAAAGTAGCAGAGTTAACGTATGAAGATATTACTACATTTTGCAATAATTTAGATATTACATTGTAATATGGATTGGACAAATTGCTTCTGAAGTTCATGATCATCATATCACCAAAGCATAGGGTGATGAATGCAGAGTCATCAAAAAGAGAACAAAGTATATAAATAAAACACGCTGTCAGGAAAAGAGATGCACATATAATACCTGTTTGTGTGTCAAGTTTTCAAGGGATAACTGTCTCTTCTGGCAAACAGATTTCATTCTGCAGGACAATCACCAAAAGAAACCAGGAGGAAATATTGCAGGTAAGAGACATGATACAAGATGACATGAAGGCATACAAATGGAGAGACAACCACTATACTAGGAGAAAAATCTAGGAGAGGGTACTTGTCCATAACTCTCTATTAAAACAAATGTGGGCAGATTTCTGTAGAAAAAAAAGAAACTTGGGACTTGAGGCTTTCTCCTCATCAAAGTATAAATATATTTTTTACCACTGTTTCAAATTGTCTTTAAAATGCCCCATACGGATTCTTGTTCAACCTGCAAGGTAGTCCTTTTGCAAATAAAAGCAGATACAGACTTGTTGAAAAAAAAAGAGCTTGGGGCCCATTGTAGTCTAGGTAAATAAACTCTATGCAGACAAAGTTTACAAAATTAGAAGGATCATAAACCAGAAATAAGAATGATATATCTTTATATGCAACAAAACCAACCATTGCCAAAACCATCTGACGACGAAGTGTTCTATGCAACACAAGTATGACAGTAGGATGTATTTACCGGAGGGGGACACGTCGCCATTGCGACCAGCTAGATCCATTGTGGCTAAACTCCCGAGGCAGGGATGAAGTGAAGTAACTGCAGGAGTTCGCAGGTCCGCAGGCGGATGGGATCACAGAGATGCACGGAAGACCCTATCATTTCCAATACGAAACACCCGCTCTCGCCAGTAGACGCGAAGAGTCCCGCGAGAGGGCGACGAAGCGGCCTGGCGTTGGCGGGGAGAAGTCTTTCCAAAGTGCAGCAACCATGCCATCTGTCCATCACCAGACGCACTAAGGAACCTGGAGACTGCCTGGAAGATGAAAGGGTGAAAGATAAATGGCAGGAAATGAGAACTCGTGGTAGAATACACCACCCCAGCATTTGCCTAGGCGACCAGGGGAAAACCACGTAAAACCCCAGTCAGAGTGGGTGGCCACCGGGAATCGAACCCGGGACCTCAGGAGGGTTATTGCGGGTTACACACGTTGCCGCCTTAGCCATCGTTTTGGTACATGTGTCATGATTCATTGAATGATACAAGAGAAAAAATAATACAGTTCTTTCTATAAGTTGGTAGGAAACTCAAATCACCAAGAGGAAAACTAAATTGAGTTTTATTTATGGACGCTCTTTAACTACTGTGGTCCTTAGTGTCCCATTCTATATTGGGCGTGAAAGACTGGTAATTTTGCTCAGAGGCCTCTTTATCAGGCTTGAGGTTCTTTTACCTGCCGTAAATCTACGACACGGGACCACCGGCTTTCCTTCCCTTCCGAAGGAAGCCATGCTAAGGATTTTTACGCCCGAAAAAAATTCCATCGCCCTCCGCCGTGTTTGAACCCGCGACCTCGGGAACGAGAGGCTAGCATGGTAACCACTACACCACGGAGGACATCTATCTTTTCGTTTTTGTGTTATACTGTTTACGGCCCTTTTCTAAAAATACCTTTTTTAGCTTCAGGGGGTCTCAAAACATATATTTTCGGTGAAACCTTGACATTGAAGTTTTAGGTGGAATACAATACTTCCCCTACTTACCATGCGTAGTAGAGGAAGTAAAAATTCAACCAAACATTGTAATATTTCTGTTGAAGTGCAGAACACATATGTACAGCATGTCCAATAGCAGTGTGTGTGTGTGCTAAAACACGTGACACTATGTTAAAATCCTGTGTTTCTCCAGAAGTCATAGTTTCTAATAAGAAAGAAAACAAAATGACATTAAGAAACTCTGCAGTATTTTGAAGTAACGTGAGACAAAGGTGCTCTACACAACTTTTCTAGCAGAGGTCCCTTTAGACTTTTGTGATAATAGCATTTTTGTGTTAAGACTATTAATAATTTTTGTTCAGTTTTATTGGTGCTCTAATAAGGTTCATATGAAGAAAGACAGCATTTATTGTGTTTTGAAAAAAAACCTGAGTTTTTGAGTAAAACGGACAAATAGTAACAAAGTGCACATATAATTTAAGCTACTTTCTTTACCTCTGAGCAAGGAATGCTTCATGTGAAAATTTTTGTTATAAAATAAATGCATTTAAAACATCTGATGTGGTACATTCACATAACTTTCTCTACCCTCTATCGTTTATTAGGGAGTGTACAAATTATTCTTACTAAAGCTTATTTTTATATTTACTACGTTTTAATCCAAATAAACCTTTGCAGAAATAGCTACATTACACATTTCTTATAGAGACAAAGAGAACAGCGATCTGGATGTCATATGCTGGCCTTAAAATTCCATACTGTTTCCATGACATCGCGAGGAACAACTGAATGTTGACAGGACCAACAAATGGACAATTCGAACCTTTAATAACTGACATCTCAGAAATGGCTTATGCCACAAAAAAAACTTATTTGAAATAAATTGTGTTTTAAAGAGATCTACATTTTTTGTGTAGTACGCTTTCGTGTATCGCTTAACGTTTACCAGTTATACAAAATTCCTTCTTAATGAAGACTTCGTGGGCTATTCCCAGAAAAATTCAAAATGTACATTTTATTCATGTAAATATCTTTATATATGGTATTTTAATCAAAATCGTTAAAGCCATGTTGTAGAAAATCAAAATGTTCGAAGAATGTTTCATGAGAATTTTCTTGAAAAACTTTTGTCGCATCCTTGAAAGATACTGGAATAGAATGATATACCTCCCTTCTCTACCTTTTGGGTACGTGGTAATGAGAATAAATACAAAACGTACACGATACATCATGGTGTATTGTAGTCCACAAGTAAAATTTTATACACGAAATAGTTAAAAGTTTTGCTTTAGGAAGATATATTGAACGGTACGTAATGCATTACGCATATATACCGCTCTTCAAAAATTTGTTGTTGTTATTAGTTGTTGTTAAAACGTATATTTGTAAGTTATTACACTAATACCTCAAAACGTAGCTGAAATTGGAATTATTTACATAAAATAACGGCCAACATGCAATATTTGGGACAGTTAACGCTATTTTTAAGTTTATATAGTATAAACTTTATGATTTTTAGTTATGTGAAATGATAAAATTTGATGTAACTTGAGTAAATTACGTAAAATAATGTTAAAAACCAATTTATTATGTAATTTGCTATCAGCGCGATCTATCCAAACCTCAAAGAGGTGCGTGCAAACGCTTCGGATTGCGGCCACATGGTGTCTCTAGTAGTAGTGGAGTGCTCATGATTCTGATACAACGGTCATCTCTTTGGGAAATCAGGTCTATTTTTTCATGTTTCATATCCTTTTCTTATTTTCGCGTTCACAAGTTCCATTGCATTTAGTTGTATAATCAAAGTATCACTTATGTACTAACGCAGTGTTTTGCAGTATCATTTTCTCAGAATTATGAGTAGGTACCCTCAGGTAAATGTTTAAATCTTTGTTTTTATCCAAAATATGTTTTCAGAATTTTGTCACGTACTACTCTACCTCGATTATAAGCGTGTTAGAAATTTCATGAAGATAACTGATGATTTTTATTAGAAAAAAATTATATTTTACTGTAATCGTGCTAATTAACTAGGTCATGAATTAATTGACAAAATAAAAATGCTACCGTTATATTCGAATACTAATGTACAAAAATGACATATAGCATTTTATTTAGTACTCTGGTTATCTCAGAAAAATTGTAAAACTTAAAATATATACTTTTTAAAACAATTTATGCCCAATTAAAACAATTTGTGATCGAATTAATTCTGTCCTATCTTGAGCAATTTAAAATTGTAGAAAAATCATATGTCAGTTTTGTAAGCTAATTTTCTAAGTTTGTGCTGAAAATTTGAACATGATTTTTACAAACTACATCACAAGGAACATTTTTAATGCGCAAAAGTGTAAGAAACATCAAAACGACTAAAAGGCATCTAAAGTAAATACAGACCATTACACCGTGAGCATTTAAATGGTCACGTGTTGAAGCTTTAAAGGGCTCAGAGAAAAAGCCGTGCTATGTAATTGAAAATAAAGGTTCAAAGTATTTTTGGACATAAAAACTAATTTTTGGAGTTATTGAAAATTTTGATCAAATTTCAACGATCTATCTAAGCACATAATAACATTGTTTAAAACGAGTGGGGACTACTTACCGATTCTACCGTATATAATGTAGGTATGTGCGCTTAACTATAAAAAATTCTGATGTGATACATTCACACGACTTTCTGTACCCTCCATCGTTTATTAGTGGGTATACAAACTATTCTTACTTAAGCTCATTTTTATACCTACTACATTTTAATCCAAATCAACATTTGCGGAAATAGCTACATTACACATTTCGTTATAGATACAAAGGGAACAGCGATAGTCAAATGTTTAACAACTGGACGCTATATGCTGGCCTTAAAATTCCATACTGTTTCCATGACATCGCGAGAAACAACTGAATGTTGACGGGACTTTAAGAGAATGACAAAGAAATAAATAATTCGAACCATTAATAAGGGATTCTCAGAAACAACTTGTGCCATAGAAAAGAAACTTATTTAAAATAAATTGTGTGTTTAAAGAGATCTACATTTCTTGTGTAGTACGTTTTCGTGTATCGCTTAACGTTTACCGGTTATATAAGTTTATACAAAATTTCTTCCAAATGAAGTGGGCTTCACAGGCTATTCCCAGAAAACTCAAAATATATGTTAATTTGAGGCAGTACTTGTATAGCTTAAATGATATCAGTCTAATTACATAATATAAAATATAATAACAGCCCGCCTTAAAGCAATATGTGTATAATATAATATATAAAGTGTATATTACAATCATTGTATTATGTTTGTTTTATTATGTACATATATAAAATGTTATGTGAATGTATTACGTAGTTTAACAATGTAGGAGCTGTGAGAATAGAAGCAAGCTGCTTTCCTTAGCAAACAGAGTTACAAAATAGAAGCCGAAAGTTGCTAACTATGAGGTAACCTTGAGACAACAATAAATTACAAAGTTTAAAAAGGCTACTAATAGTTCTTAGAACAATAATGATGTAATATTTAATACAGTTTATAAATAACCAATCAACAACTAGAAAAGCTAAAAGTTGAATAAAGGTATTCTATTGGGGGAGGGCCAATCAGAGACTAGAAATAGAGAAAATGTACAAATTCAAACGGTAGACGCTACAAGGAAGCGAACCCAAGCAGTTCGGTTCGGTACGGGTTCAGTGTGAGACAAAAATTCATTGCGGTGAGGATAATATAAAGTTTACGTGTTAAAAGTGCAATTAACAATAATCTCACAGTTCTATAGTAGGATACATCAGTGAAGTGTTATTTAATCGTGTGAAGGATTAATAAAAACAATCTAGTGTGTTACACTCACACGTCTTTCTCTACTCTTGTACAAAATATTTTTACAAACGCTTATTCTCCATATGCTTCATGTTAATCGAGATATCGAGATGTCAATCTTATTGCTAATTTTCTTGTAGATGCAAGGGGAATTGGTAGGCTTTAAGCGATAGTCAAATATTTTAAGAGCTGGTTGCTATGTGGAGTATTCCATTCTCTTTGCATTACCAGGACAAAAAAAATGAATAACGAATTTGAGAAAAAGTATAAGTATTGGAAAATTTAAGGGAATAACAAGCAATATCTTGAAAATGGTTCACTCAAAAAAAAATGTATAAGACATAAATTGTGTATTTTAACGCGATCTACATTTTTTGTGTAGTAAAAGTTTGTCTATCTCTTATGGTTTACCAGTTATGCAAAAGTCGTTCACAATGAAGAATACTTTTGGAGACATTCACAGAAAATTCGAGATATACATTTCATTTGTCAGGAAAATATCTTAAACATATGATATTTTAATCAAAATCGTTAGAGCCATTTTTGAGAAAATTAAAATTTTCGAAAAATGTTCCATGCGAAGGGTAATCTGGGATGGGGGGATTTTCTTGAAAACCTTCGTGTCGCATCTCTGGAAGATACTGAACCTAAATACCAAGTTTGGTGTTTATCCGACTGTTCGTTTCTGAGTTATGCTGTTCACAGACACACGCACAGACACACACACGGACATGTTTCCAAAAATGCTTTTTTTGGATTCAGGGGGTCTCAAAACATATATTTCCGGTGAAATCTCGGTATCGAATTTTTGGGTGGAATACAATACTTCCCCTACTTATTATACGTAGTAGAGAAAGTAAAAAGTACAATACAATTATAATTTGTGTAAGGCATGTTCTTTAGCTGTACCAGTCCTGCTAAGAGATACGTGCTCTACAAATTACTACTGACGCAGCCGAGGTATACATATATGTATAATATTTAAATAAATAAACATTGAACATAAAAAGTTGGTTCTTAAACATGGGGCGAAGGCCACCGTAAAGTTTGTACCATACGTGGGGCGAACACTCCTAGAAACACAACTTCTGCAAATTAGTTCCTAAACGTGGTGCAACCGCCGTAACAACAACAATTAAACCCCTGCAATTTATAATGTAAATATCTTTAATATATGACATTTGAGTCAAAATCGTCAGATGTTCCATCTTTGGAAAAGATATTGAACCTAAATTCCAAGTTTGTTTTATTCAGGGGCCTCAAAACATGTATTTTCGGTGAAATCTCGACATCGAATTTTTGGGTGGAATACAATACTTCCAGTACTTACTATACCTATGTAGGAACGAAAGTAATAGTATTTTTAAAAAATATTTTTGTATTATAGGTTTTCTTTCACACAGGAACGGCTGAATCAGACGAGCTGGTGTGGACAGTTAGAGAATGCGCTGCATGGCATCTGACTTCCCCCAAAAAGGGAATTAATAATCGAAGACCAAGTTAAAATATCCAAATATTTCAGTTTAGCGAAACATACTATTATCAGCAGTTCATTAGTATCTTTTTTGGCCAATTTGTTATTTACAAAATTTTGAAATAATGAATGACTATTTAACCATGTGTGCCAAACCCTCGCTCTTATTTATGAACGAGTTTGAAACAACCGCCTGCAAGCACGGAATTTAGCGTTTATAAGTAGGGGTTTGAAGAAAATCTGTGGACAATTTTAAATTCGGTTTAAATCAGCACAACATTAAAGGTAGTTATGATAAAGGGCCTGACAATCGAGGCAAAAGGTTTTGAAACTTTGCTGGCTAAAAGAAATACCTAGTGGCGTAGCCAGGAAAATAATAAGGGGTAGTATTATATATAGGAATCCATTTTCAAAATAATTTGTATCAATTCTGATCATAAATATGAATTAATTGTGAGTTGAAATATTCAAATACATCGATTTTATATTCACAGATTAAGTGCGGCAAATGTGTTGTGACATGAGAATTAATGATCACTGTGCAGTATTTTACGAGAGGCGTCCAATAAGTAAGTTTTTACTTTCTCTACTACGTATAGTAAGTAGGGGAAGTATTGTATTCCACCCAAAAATTCGATACCGAGATTTCACCGGAAATACATGTTTTGAGACCTCCTGAATCCAAAAAAAAAGCATTTTTGGAAACGTCCGTGTGTGTGTCTGTCTGTGAACAGCATAACTCAGAAACGAACAGTCGGATAAACAGCAAACTTGGTATTTAGGTTCAGTATCTTCCAAGGATGCGACACAAAGGTTTTCAAGAAAATCACCCCACCCCAGATTACCCTTTACATGAAACATTTTTCGAAAATTTTAATTTTCTCAAAAATGACTAACGATTTTGATTAAAATATCATATGTTTAAGATATTTTCATGGCAAATAAAATGTATATCTTGAATTTTCTGGGAATGTCTCCAAAAGTATTCTTCATTGTGAACGACTTTTGCATAACTGGTAAACCATAAGAGATAGACAAAAATTTACTACACAAAAATGTAGATTGCGTTAAAATACACAATTTATGTCATATACATTTTTGTTGTTGAGTGAACCATTTTCGAGATATTGCTTGTTATTCCCTTAAATGTCAATACTTATTTTCTAAAATGGGAATTCGTTATTCATTTTTCCTTTCTCTACTACGTATAGTAAGTAGGGGAAGTATTGTATTCCACCCAAAAATTCGATACCGAGATTTCACCGGAAATACATGTTTTGAGACCCCCTGAATCCAAAAAAAGCATTTTTGGAAACATGTCCGTGTGTGTGTCTGTTAACAGCATAACTCAGAAACGAACAGTCGGATAAACACCAAACTTGGTATTTAGGTTCAGTATCTTCCAAGAATGTGACACGAAGGTTTTCAAGAAAATCCCCCAACCCCAAAGTACCCTTTACATGGAAGATTTTTCGAAAATTTTAATTTTCTCAAAAATGGCTCTAACGATTTTGATTAAAATATGATATGTTTAAGATATTTTTATGACAAATAAAATGTATATTTTGAATTTCCTGGGAATATCTTAAAAAGTATTCTTCATTGTGAACGACTTTTGCATAACTCGTAAACCATAAGAGATAGACAAAATGTTACTACACAAAAAATGTAGATCGCGTTAAAATACATAATTTATGTCATATACATTTTTTTTTGTTGAGTGAACCATTTTAGGGATATTACTTGTTATTCTCTTAAATTTTTCAATACTTATTTTCTCAAATGGGAATTCGTTATTCATTTTTTTTGTCTTGGATATGCAAAGAGTATTAATCTGTGGGAAAGGGAATGGTGCTGCACCTAGCAACCAGCTATTAAGAGATATGTATGTGCTTAAAGGCTACTGTATTTCTATATTGCCCTTGTAAATATATATTCCCCTTACATCTACAAGAAAATTAGCAATAAGATAGAGATTGCAAATGTTTATCTCGATTAACATGAAGTAGATGGAGAATAAGCGTTTGTATAAATAGTTTGTACAAGAGTAGAGAAGGTCATGTGAGTGTAGCACATCAGATTTTTAACTTTTGCCTTACTTCGTTGTTTGGTTTTTTATCCAGTCTTGTGTATCCTGCCATAGGTCTGAGAAATTTCATTGCAGCTGTCTGTAGTTTTCAGATATGTATCAGTCCGGCATTTATTTTGGAGCATTACCAGCCTTCGCACAACTTCTAATCTTTAGAAGTAGGGGTTTGTCTTACGAGTTTCCTTCTCCTAGATGCGTTGCTGACCTGAGCTGACGAGTCGCATCCACACTTGACTTCCCTTTACCTCTAGCTGTTATAACAATTAAAAGCGAAGTGTAATCACAGTGAGATCCAGGGCAGTGGCCGAAACGCTATTAACTTGCTTATACACTCCTATTCCAAACAGTTTCTGTGTGGTGTAATGCCTTGTGAAGCGGGAGACCGGGGTTGGAGTCCGCACCGGATATTAACCTTTTAATCTACCTTATTAAGCTTTAAATGGTTTAAACATATGCTTCCCTTTGAAATATCTTCACAAATGAAAAGAACACAAAAGCTATCTTAAAAGTAAATCAAATCTTGTGGAATCTTATGCCTAGATTCGTAGAACACCCTATCACACGACGTAACAGCAAAACCTCACTCATGCAGATAGTCTTGCAAAATGCAAACTGTGCACTGAAGTATGTAATGAAACGGCATTACATTGGTTATATCTAAATAATTGGTATTACCTAAATGAGAGAAAAGTGAAAGTGTTAAATAATGTTAGCAAATACTAAGCGAATATTTATGGACGTGTTATCGAGCGGGATGGCTTAGGCGGTTACGTCTGTGGCCCGCATTCGAGAGGTCGATTCTTTCAGGGTTGCAAGTGTCGGCGGGAGGTCTCGAGGTATGCATGGTCTCCGGGTCCTGGATCCCCCAGGAAATGTGTAAGCCTAAGGGGGTGAGGGGGCCGGCTGCATCAGCCAGCATCCGCTGAGTTCATATCTGTAAATAGTAGGGACTCTGTCCTCTGCCTGTCGTGCCTCCTGGTCCGACCGCCCTCTGTCTCTCACCGCATCCCTCCCTCCCAGGGGCGCCCTGTCAGGGGCATAGGCGCAAAAGATCTGGTAGGTCGAGGTGCTAAATCACATCCTATGGACGTGATTTGTTTGAAAAATATAGAAATTTTAGGATTATTTTCTAAAATATCTATAAAATACCGGAACGCAAGACATGTGCAAATTAAATTGAGTTTTATTTATGGACGCTGTTTAACTGCTGTGGTCCTTAGTGTCCCATTCTATACTGGGCGTGAAAGACTGGAAATTTTGCTCAGAGACCTCTTTATCAGGCTTGAGGTTCGCGACCACCGGCTTTTACTTCCCTTCCGAATGAAGCCATGCTAAGGATTTTTACGCCCGAAAAAATCCATTACACTCCTCCGGGTTTGACCCCCCGACCTCTGGAACTAAAGGCTAGCATGGTAGCCACTACACCACGGAGGACGACATGTGCACATTTACGATCTCGTTGCTATAAACACCTTGCGGAGGTAAGGAATGAATGTAGTTAAAGAAAAACTGACCTATGCCGGCCAGTAATCCAATACGAAAGCCAGGAACGTTAACCCCTTGTCCGCAGAGACAATCTTGAAGGTTTTGGAACTATGTTAATGACTAGAGCTCGTATACGCCTATTTTGTTTTTTTGTTTAGAACCATAGGCTTTGAATAAATGTAAGTACGTGTCATGCTTATTGGAGTAAGATATGCTAATTTTATAGTGCCTATAATTGCTTGTTTTCATGGTTTGGGCCTTTTCGTAGCATAAGGGCCTATTATGGCTTTTTTCTAATGAGCAATTTTATTAAGGTTTCTGCCTATCGTAATTTCATTATTTTTGTTATCGGCGGTTATTTATTAATGTGATGTTAACTTTAGTACCGAAACCAATATTTCGTGTTCTTAACCAATGCGCCATTGTTGACAACATGCATTTACGATGACAGTCCCAGAAGTGCCCGACCTGACGTATATATATATATATATTGGTTGTTGTTTCAAATAAATGACTATGATAGAAAGTACCAACCTTATAAAGCTTAAGTTTGAAGTTTGACGATGCTGCGTTGTTTAGTAATTGTTTGGCAGCCATTAATCGTGAACTCTCTCAGCAAATTTGTAAACATGGATAAAACTGGCCATCGTTATATGATACAATACTTTCATTTCAAAGGTGTTACTCCAACTAATATTAAAGCTAAGCTAGATTCTACTCTGGGGGAGTCTGTTCCTTCGTTTACAACAGTAAAATATTGGGTGGCAGAGTTTAAGTGAGGCTGTACGAGCTGCCAAGACGAACATCGCAGTGGTTGTCCAAATGAGGTGACCACGCCAGAAATTGTGAAGAAAATCCACAAAATGGTATTGGATGACCGTCAAGTGAAAGAGCGCGAGCTAGCAGAGATCGTAGGCGTTTCAAAAAGTGCTGTCATTGCACACTA
The DNA here is from genome assembly GCA_030765065.1 of Deroplatys truncata. Classification (NCBI taxonomy): domain Eukaryota; kingdom Metazoa; phylum Arthropoda; class Insecta; order Mantodea; family Mantidae; genus Deroplatys; species Deroplatys truncata. The sequence continues at coordinate 309,945,067 of CM060975.1, read as the reverse complement.
ACTGAAAATTTAGACACGAGAAAGCTGTGCGCAAGATGGGTGCCGCGTTTGCTCACAATGGAACAAAAGCAGCGTCGTGAGGATGTTTCAGTCGAGTGTTTGGCGATATTTTGCTGCAATAAAGCTGGATTCATAACCATGGATGAAACATGGGCCCATCACTTCATACCTGAGACGAAAGAACATTCGAAACAGTGGATTGAAAAGGAAGAATCGGCTCCAAAGAAGGCGAAGACAGTTCCATCTGCAGGCAAGGTTTTGTGATGCGCGTGGGATAATTTTCATTGATTATCTTCAAAAAGGAAAAACAATCTATAGCGATATTATGCAAACTTATTGCAGCGTTTGAATGATGAAATCAAGCAAAAACGGCCGTATTTAGCGAAAAAAGAAGTTTTATTTCATCAAGACAATGCACCAGTTCACACATCCATTATCGCCATGAGTAGATATAACATGGCGACTTGAGCACAGAGAGAGATGCCGAAAAACTGATAAGGCTCTTTGATCTATGCCGCTAGCCCCGCCCCCTCCCTTTGTGTGCTCACATGCCGCCCTGGTCGCGTGCCGCTAGCCCCGCCCCCTTCCCTTTGTGTGCTGATCTAATGCCGACAGGGTCTGTGCCGGCAGGTCCTCCCCCCTCCCCCTGTGGTCACGTGCCGGTGTCCCCGCCCCCCTCCCTCCCCCATACGCGTGTCCTCCCTCCCCTTTGTGTTCTGGTTGGTTCCCTGTGGATAGGTGGGAGAGTGTGTATTGTTCCTATACGGTGACTACATTCCCGCCCCCTCATTGTGACTTGTCTAAATCCCTACCGTGTGATTGGCTTGGGGTAGGGGATGTGCCGCTCGGGTGATGGGGTATAAGGGAATGGCGTTCTCGGTGCGTGACGTTGGCGGTGTGGGAATGCGATTCTCGATGCCTGCCGCACATCGGCAAATCGTTTGAGTACATAATTGTGTCAATCAATTAGGTAATGTGTGTTATTGAAAAAAGAATCAATGTTTATATACCGCTATTGCAATTAAACGTTCCTCGTCAGTCAATTAAGTATTTTTGATTGATTAATTGACTCGCACGCATCTGACACCCGTCGTATATGTATAACTACGCTCACGGTCTTAACCTCTCTCCGGCAACAGCCCAGTATGTAATGGAAAACCTGCCAGCCGACTTCTGACTGGTAATAACCAGTTTCACCCCCACTCCGCGACTGCGTGCGTGACGTCACTAACAAGCCTCGACATGTAGACTAGCCCGGCTCCACTCTGTCGGCGTCGGTAAATCATGTTAAAACACGCTCGCCAAGGACTTTCCTTGGTATTCAAAAACAGACGGCTGGCTTCTGCCTGGAGGGTGAATAACAGGTCTCAACATGCATTCCACCCCTCCACCGCTGCGTGACGTCACCGTCTACAGTATATAAGGAACGTCGGCAGCCGGAGCGATCATTTATTGTTTTTTCAGTGTTCGTTCAGTGATAATCGAAATGGCTGGTGATCATCGTGCATCTGATGTGAATGATTACTGGAGCGAGTGCGGGGAAGATTATTTTCACTACGTATACTTCCATACCGAAACATGCAATGGTTTAATGCATTCAGTGTTGTGTACTCAACCATCGCATCATGATCAGATGACTACACTGGAAGTGTGTACAGAGAGCTGTCCTGTTTATCGAGGAGCGAACATGTAAGTAATATACATATTTCTATAACTCGGTAATATATTGTACGCATGTTAAATGAAATCTAACTTGAAATTATTTCATCCTTTCAGTGAAAATCACAGGGGTGTTTATGTGGAGGATCTTAGCGATGTCGATGAAGTTGACGATGTCTTCGTCTCGAAACATCTAGCTGAATGTGATACAGAGTCGTGCACCGGATACATGCATTCTGTACTTTGTACTAACCCGGCCCAGCATGAACGCATGACATCCTTCTTCCTATGTAATGACAACTGCGAGGTCTACCAGCGCAGGAAGAGAAAACTCGAGTAAGTAGAAGAAATGTTAAATTACATATTCATTTACTGCTTCTAATGCTACTCTGTGTCTAACCTAAAAAAAAATTAAATTATTACAGACTGCGAATGACTGCGCCTAAGGTACCCGTGCCAATAGAGGAGCTGGATCCTGAGAGACGCGATGTCGATATAGTGGAATATCCAATCGCAGAGCGCCATACACAGCCTATGGAGGAGGATGCCGCTCCACTACCCGCCATTACTACTACCCCTGATGATAAAGCAACGAGGGTACAGGAGTGGATAAATCAGACGACTCCAGATTGCTCGCCCGAGATACACACAGAATCGTGCAAGACCGTGAAGTGAGTATGACACTCTTTGATAGTACTTTTTTTGTGTGACAAGGGGAGAGGATTTTTCTAATATATGTATTTTCTCTTTCAGGCGTATGAAATCATTAACTAAACCTATTTCTAACATTGTTTTGAATATATGTTGCAGGGGTGTGAGGAGGAGGCTGGGGAAGAGACGGAACGAGACCGGGGAGAAAAAGCAGAAGAGACGGTGTAAGAGGAGCATCCTCAACGAGGGTCCTATGGTCTTCTTATTCATTGAAGATACCCCTGAGGAGCATGGAGAATCGATCACATGCGCTTGATGACGTCAGCATCTCCCCCTCCCATTCCGTGAACATTGGACTATACTATGACACCCCCTCCCTCTACATAAACCGCGAAAGTGATAAATCATTTGTTTATATTACAAAATCAGACTGGGATATAATATCCAAAAACATTCCAATGATTGAAGATTACCTACGCCAAGAAAAAAAGTTTGCGTGTGATGAATATTGTGACAATGTAATTTATGCATACAATATTATTGTATTTTTTGACCATTCAATTCATTTCATAAATACTTGTTTAAATAATAATGTAATATCTTTAGACATTGAGGGTGTAAGGAACCTAAAACGGCTATTGCCTTATATTGAAAGACATTTGAATATTTTAAATGATTTCTGCAAGTCAGGAGCAACTAGTTTTTCAGGGAGTAGGAGGGGAAGAAGGAAAATGCTTGAAATGTATGCTAAAGTCAATAAAAGAGTCTTTTAGTATATGAATTCAATTTATTATCCATAATCTTATCCTAGTACATTCCTTTACAAAAGCCATTCACCCAAACATATGCATAATTATATAAGTGCTTGCATCACGTGAGAAAGAGGTTTGTAGGTAAATACTTTGTCATGTAGAACCAGGCAGTACAGTGACGTCTGGGCTGGTATATTTGCAGATGCTTGAATCTCGATTCTGATGTTCACAGCTCCATTTATAACCTCCTCGGGTTGGTGAGAACAGTCTATTACGAATAATGGTGCATGGTGAAGAAAATCCTTTCTCTTCAAGAGAGGATAATTCTCTCTTTCATAATAGGAACTTTGAAATTTACAGTACATTTCATATAGTGAAGCAAACTTTGAATTTTTAAAGTCCAAGTTCAAATCATGGTAGGGGTAGCATTCGCTGTTGAGGAATAGTCTCATATTAGTAATGTTACAGTGATCAAACTCGGAACTGTTCTTGCTATAATCACCCAATCTTGCAGTCTGAGCACACACTATGATGAAGCGAGGTTTCTCGAGCTTAGATGTTGTTGCTACATTCCACGTGAAAGATCTTGTCTGGGGTACAGCAGGCTGGGTATGAAGATCCATAGATCGAAAGGCAAGGTGTAGAGGTTTATCAGACTTGACAATTTTTAGAATGTGAACTCTTTCAGCATCGGAAAGACGAATTACAGGCATCCTCCATTCGATTCTAGTTAACTTTACATTAGCTTCCTCTCCATTCGAACTCAGGACACAGTTTCTAGAATCTTTGGATCTTATGAGAATCAATTCAAACTTGCTGTTGAGTATAAGTTCCTTGTGGTCATCAGCAAATCCTAGGAGCATCGAGAGAGGGACTACAGCATTGAAAGCTCCATTCGTCGCGTGTACTATATCAACTTCTTCACCAGGATAGGCCCATCCAGCATTCAGCAGACGATTCGATTCCATAGGGTTGAGAGTCACATAATTTCGTATAGTTGTAGTAATTCCAGGATTCCTTGTTCTGTCTATAGTTGTAGCATTCATATCTAGACGTATCTCATCAAACATGAAGGCTATAGCATTATTAGCGAGCTTCGCTGTAGTAGGCGATCCATCTACCTTGGTGAGAGCACCTTCGATGTAGAGATAACTCTTGTTAGGTAGCGTATACAAATCTTCAGCTTGGCATGGTATTCTAATTTCATCGTTTACATCCAGAGCGGACGTGTTGTATGGAAGAAAAATATGCTCCTCCTCCTTGGTGATCTTGTCGTCAAAGGCTGGAACTTCTGTCACGTTTAAGATGTCCATTATAGCGTTCTGTAACCTAAACCCTCGAGGAACTTGCGGTTAGCACGTGTTAACTCCTCGGAAGCTGGAGAGGTAGTATGCTTCGAACGTGGTGTACGTCGTCTATTATAGTATTTGCGATGTCTTTTAAAATGTATTGCCATTGCGTCTTATGTGCAGTCTTGTAGTGATAACTTCGTTCCTGAAGTTGATAGCCTTTCCGTGTTGATCTACCACTCGAATAGTGATCTGGTCTATATAGTTTGTATCTATGACCGGTAAATATATCGGGTTCGAGGGTTCTTGAGAGATATGATAGCCTGGTGGAACAGAAGGGAAAAACTCGTAGAGCGAATGTCCACTTTTACCGTCAATGAAAGAGCCTGTTGCAATACTGCACTCCACACGTATGATACTCACTTTAAATATATTCACAAGATCGTCAGATTCAAACGCTTCTCCAGCAGGAATTATTTTAGTGTCTGTGAATCCTAGAAGCGAACCAATAGATCTAGCCTTAGAAAAGTCTATTGTATAAGGACATTTAATCTCAGCCTTCATTGTATTATTGTTAGGTCTTATAAAGAAGACTTCATCATTCAATCCTAGTTTATCCTTTAGGAATGCATTGATATCGGCAATCTCGTAGGTTCCATGCGGGATGACAATGGTTTCAGGTTTACCATTATGAATATAATGAAATCTATTATTACTTTCATCGACATTTGGTATTGAATAGAATGTTTCAAAATTCAAGAGAGCAATCTCATAATGGCCTGGAGGATCTAGCTGTAGAGGAGGGTTTAAATACGTTGAAATAACAGTGTCTGGCCCACTCACTGTAACTGTATAACTCATCTTGACGATGTAGCAGCTTCTAGGATAAAAGAAATTGCAAGCACAAGTGCCCGCAGATGACTGATTCGAAATTCTGGTATCTCTGTGTATTATAGTAGATTTTAACACCTTGTAGATATTTCTCAACCTCAGGAGGCGGTTTCAAATTGCCGAAACTATCAAAGTAGTATGCGACATCACCTTCTTTCCTTATAGCAACCCAGTGTGTTCCTTCATTATCGGAGGTATCGAGATTGGTAATAAGTCTCTCTTTGAAGTGTGGTTTTAAAGGAAGTTTGTCAATCATGTAAACACCTCTAAAATAAGGAATTTTTAAACGTTTAGCATAATATTCGATGGCCACGTTACTTAGGGCTTCCTCCGGTATATGTACAATCCTCTTCCACCGTTTTTTGTCTTCTTCTTTAGATCCTCTTTTTTTCAAGGACCTTGCTATTTTAGATGCAGCGGCTAAAGACGACATCAGTGGCATTGCAGGTAAGAATCCTCCTTTATTCCTCTTCTTACACCTTCTCTTTCGAAGTCCCTTTCCTCGTGTCTCCATCACCTTGTTATGCCTAGCAACTTCTGCTAAGTGCCTATCAGCAGCCTTTTTTTTATTAACTGCAGAGGCTATCTGAGCAGCGCCGCCTGCTGCAGCGCCTAAAGCAGCAATGATGGGTATCAATGGCAAGAACCCTCCTCTCTTCTTCTTCCTCTTTCCGGCTCCCAATGCAACCTTTCCCTTCATGATTGCAGTTACTAGCCTTGCAGCTAACCTTTCACCAAAAGTTGAATCTGATGACTGCACCCGTTTCCAAGCCTTCTCTGAAAGAATTTTATCCGCTATTTGTCTTGAAGCGGTGTCCTTATTCTCAGCGTACGCGAGGTCGTGCTGTTTACAAGCTTCGTCTAATTGGTTAATTCCGGGGTCTCCTCTTTTTAGACGTTTTTCCAATTTAGTACCAGGCCCGCAATATCTATATCCAGGTAAGTGAGCTTCAAAGGGGAGCGAATTAATTATGGAATTAATAATTCCGGAGCCTCGCTTATACTGCAACGACCTTCCTCTCTTAGCTCTCATGATATACTAAGCGAGTAATTGCATACATTAGCCCTTTTATATCATTGCAATCAATCATTAACTACTTTACATCCGGTAATATATAAACATCGCACACGCATTTTATAAGTTAGTTGTTAACATGGAGCTTGTTAAGCAGCACTGCTCTCTACCTATTCAGGTATTAGACTTTGAAAGTGACTTTAGAAGTGATCGCCATGGCAAGTTATTTCCATCTAATGTCAGAGCTCTTATTTTAGGGAGCTCCAGTGCAGGGAAAACAAACGTATTACTCAATATGCTACTCCATGAGAATGGACTACGTTTTGAAAATTTGTATATTTATTCAAAGTCTCTCTATCAACCAAAGTACCAATACCTAATTAAAGTGCTCGGAAACATCGAAGGTATAGAAGTGAACACCTTCGAGAACGGAGATGATGTTTTGCACCCTTCTGAAGTCAAAGAAAATTCAATCTTTATATTTGATGACGTCATCACTGAAAAGCAGGAAAAGATAGCATCCTTTTACAGTATGGGTAGACATCGAAATGTCGACTCTGTATATCTAGCACAGTCCTATGCTAAAGTTCCAAAACATTTAATTCGCGATAATACAAACATGATAATACTCTTCAGACAAGACAATTTAAACTTAAAGCACATTTACGAAGATTATGTAAATACCGACATGACCTACAATGAATTTAAAGATCTATGTAAGAACGTTTGGGAGAGTTCTACAGAAGGAAGACCCTTTGTTATGATAGTTCCTGAATTTCACATGAATGAGGGACGATATAGGAATGGTTTTGATGTATATATTAAGCTCGACAAAAAAGAAAATGATCATTTGTAGTTAACCATGAGTATCGACAGGTTCGGTTCTCAGAGAACTGGGCCAGTTAGAAGAGTGTTTGATCGTTTTATCATAAACAGAGATGTCAAAGGAAACTATCAATTCAAGAATAAGAGATTGTGCAATGTTCACGATCCTGAAGATAATCATGACGCCTCCAATAAGAATTATGTGGATGCTCTCGAAATTAGGATGCAAGATTTCTCTCAGCAAGCTGCTAACAATGTTGAGGTTATGGTTAAGACCCTGATCGATGAATTGATTTCAAGATATATCCTCAAGAGAGATAAGGAAAATAACGTCGTGATCGATAAAGTTAGATTGAAGGTATTGCTAGATCCTGTTCACGATAATGATGTTGTGAATAAAAAGTTCATCGTTGGATATGTCAATTCACTCACACAGTCGAGAGATGGTAATGGTAACATTATATTCGACAATAAGAGAATCATTGATATAGCGGATCCTCTCGGAGATACGGATGCTGTAAATAAAAGATATGCTAGAGCTATGATCATTAGGAAATCGAACGAGACGCGACAGCAGTTAAACAGGTACTTACCAAAGGAAATCGAGATGCAAATAGGCAAGAAGCTGCTAGACATTACAGCAAATCTGAATAAAACTACGAGTAAAGTGGATACTCTAACAACCTCTACAAAAGACAGAGTGGATTCTGTAATGGACTCTATTAAACAAATTACCGCAGAGCTTGATAGAGAAAAAACAAATCTTCAGAATCTTTGCAATCAGAAAATTAGTAATTTAGAAAAGTTAGCGATGAAGCGAGTTTCAGATTTAGAGGCTACAGTCAGACAGTTAAAGATAGAGGTTTTGAATACTCTCAAAACTGATTGCTGCAATGATAAACTTAAGAAAGTGGAGGATAATGTAAATATGATGATGGACGCCTACAAAACTAATATGCAGCAAATGACGAGTCTAGAAGAATCGGCCAGAAGCCAGTACGCTAATACGGCAATCTTTGCTGAAGCGTTCAAGACACATACACAGGAGCATAAGAAAGAAACCGAGCAACTGAGAACTTCGATAGAGATGTTAGCTAAGGCTATCGATACGTTGAGAACTCAAGCTGAACGCAGACTATAAATTGAAGGTAATCGTCTATTTCCTCATCATTTGTAAGATGGATAGTGAAAGCATAAGACTTAAAGAGTCTGTAGCCGAGCATACCAGGGCTGTAAAAGAAAAACTGAGAGCTCTAAAAGGCCTCAGGTTTGAGACTCAGCATGTCATGTCCGAAGCTTTGAAGCCTGTAACCACCCCCCTCAAGGATATTTTGGACACTCAACGAGGGTTGCCGGTGAAGAACGTCAAGAATGAAGATGGTGATTCTACAAGTATTTCTACTTACCTTCAACACGTTCGCTCAAAAGACAAGGATCGTATTGATACATTGTTCGGCGTGAGATATCAGGATGGAAGTTATATGCTTGGAAATAAAGATATTCATTTTATAAATAATCAAATATTGATAGGTGATGAAACGTATGAGTCTACCGCCGGTTTGACGGAGCTCATCTTTAAGCGAACGCCTCAGATTTCTGCATACACTAGTGAAGACTTGGAGACATACGCTAAGATTATGAAAAGTACTTTTCTTCATAGAAGTGGTTACAGCAGACACGATCGCTTGAAATCTGGTAAATCGTATAAATACAAGAATATAATACGACCCTTGCTCAATACACATTCAGGTCTAGGACTGGCATGGAAGGAGCATAAGCCTGATAAGGAGGTTGACTACGTTTTCTGGAGAAATCCTAACACATTAGTGAATAGACTGAGGTTACTTATCGCTTCGAGGGACGCTGGTAATAATAGCCACACTCGAGAGATTGAGGAAATTATCCGGGAATTGAAAGCATCTAAAATTATAGCATGACCGCCAAACAGAATATCGCCAGAGAACTTCACGGATCGGCGAGGAGGAACTATTTACGACGGAAAATTATCAGCAAAGGTATGAATGATTTATTACAAATTGATTTGATTGAAATGATACCCTAAGCAAAAGTGAACAAAAATTTCAAATACATTCTGATTGCAATCAACTTTTACTCTAAAATGGCATATGCAAAACCCTTAAAGGATAAGGGTGGAGTTAATGTTGCAAAGGCTATGGAGGATATATTACAAGAAATGGACGTCCCTCCCCGGAATATTCAAAGTGACAACGGGAAAGAATTTTATAACAAGTTCTTTAAACGATTAATGTTTAAGTATAATATTAACCACTACAGCACCTATACCAATGTGAAGGCTGCGGCTGTTGAACGTTTAATTCGAACCTTGAAGAATATGATGTACCGAGAGTTTTTAGTCCAAGGCTCATACAAGTGGCTAGATCTTTTACCTAGAATCCTTGTAAAGTACAATGATACTTTTCATTCAACTATCCGCATGAAGCCTAATGAAGTGAAGAACAACGATCTTCTTCTGACTGTGTATAATTATAATCAAGACCGAAGAGAGAAGAAGGCTTCAAGGAAGTTTAGTGTTGGTGATTATGTCAGGATATCTAAACATAAAGGACATTTTGAAAAGAGTTATGAATCTAACTGGAGCGTTGAAATCTTCAAAGTATTTCGTGTGAATCGTACCAAGCCTACAACATACATACTAAAGGATAGGAATGGTGAAATCATAAAAGGTGGCTTTTATGGACATGAACTAAAAAAGACTAGCTATCCTAACACATATTTAGTAGAAAAGGTTATACGTAAACGTGGAAACAAAGTTCTTGTAAAGTGGTATGGTTTTGCAGATACTCAATGGATTGATATAAAGGATTTGGTGTAATGCATGAAGACTTAATAAAGACCAGTTGTTATGATTGTAAAATCACGAATATTTTTTATTTTAAAAATCCTTCATATTTTCTCTTTTTTTGAGGGAAAATTAATATATAAAAACCCTCACATGCTTTAAATGGATATATACAACACATTATCAGAGGGAAAAATTAATATATAAAAACCCTCATACACACTTTAAATGAATATATACAATGACATTATCAGAGGGAAAAATTAATATATAAAAACCCTCATACACACTTTAAATGAATATATACAATGACATTATCAGAGGGAAAAATTAATATATAAAAACCCTCATACATACTTTAAATGAATATATACAATGACATTATCAGAGGGAAAAATTAATATATAAAAACCCTCATACACACTTTAAATGAATATATACAATGACATTATCAGAGGGAAAAATTAATATATAAAAACCCTCATACATACTTTAAATGAATATATACAATGACATTATCAGAGGGAAAAATTAATATATAAAAACCCTCACACACATACTTTAAGTGAATATATACAATGACATTATCAGAGGGAAAAATTAATATATAAAAACCCTCACACACACTTTAAATGAATATATACAATGACATTATCAGAGGGAAAAATTAATATATAAAAACCCTCATACACAATTTAAATGAATATTTACAAAATCCAGATTGAAAAAAACAAGATATCTTCAAATATTTACATATTTACATATTTACAAGTTTAGGCACTAGCAATCACCAGGTCTAAGGGAATAATGGCCCCACGCTAGAGTCTTATAACTTCCCTCCATCAACTTCCTCTTATCGTCACCTCCCTTCAACGCTAATTTATTTGTCTCAATTGTGCTAATTTTGTGGTGTTTACTCCGAAATGTTTTTTGTATCGAATAAATTTTTAGGCTATGGTCTTTTAAACATTCAAAATAATGGCCGAAATCTATTTTATCCATGCCTGTCCTGGTGATGCCCTTAGCTTTCTTAATTGTCTGCCCTCCATATCTGTAGGCGTATAGCTTCGCTCTAATACCGACATACTCCTCCATAATCAAGCCACCCAATTCGTCCTTGAACAACCCAATCTTTTTCCTATTGGCTTGCTTAATGCCATATACATTATCCTTTTCGAAGTTTGAAGTGTCGAAATATTGAGGGTTCTCCCTGATGAACTCATAGATATCAGAACTCGTTTCAAAAATAAACGAGTCTGTATCCATGTAATTCAGCAGCAAGTCTTTTAAATTCGGTTTCATGATATTGTAAAAGAAGTCATACATGATAAATTTTGAAATGTCCAAAATTGCGTGTCCTATGTAAATTGGTTTGTTCATATGTACTTCCTCTCTGCCCAGTTCGATTCCCACAAGATTTTCCTCAAAAATTATGGTGCGTAGGTAAGTGCTGCGTGCTATTAACTTCTTTGCCTGTTTCCAGGTTCCAACTATTTTGAAATCCGTGTACTTTCTAACATTCTCTATAAATTTTCCGTATACTGCGTTATTCATCTTTTTCCACAGGTTTTGGCCGAATTTTGACTTTTCTTGTGCTCTCTTCTCGGTGTTGACGTCGATATATGTCTTCAACCAGTTAGACTGGTCGTAGGACACCACTCTGTGAATATGTCTCACAGTTAGACCTTGCTCGATACACTGCTGCATCACCCTGTAGTGCAAGACATATTTGCTTTTCTCTTCTAATGTTGCAAGCAGTTTCTTGTATTGGCCGTTCGGTGGTATTGCGCTCTGTGGGCAGAAAGGAAGTTCGTTATGGGCGTCGTGGATATGGTCGGGGTATTCGATATCAACCTCTAGCACATATCCAGTCTCTGAATCTTCTTTTACTTCTGCGAAGTTTATGCATTCAATTTCTTCTCTCGTGAGCCATTTCAGATTTTTGTATGGTAGGGCAGACACCATAGAAGCTCCATATAAGTTGTTTATGTCCCAATAGGACAGGTGTTTAACAGGAGCATGCTGGTCAAAGTTGGACATGTATCTGTGGTTAGCTTTGGTGTAGCCCTTCACCACTGTGCACAGTCCGCCTCTAATTCCCGACTCGAAAAATTCCAGCATGCTCTTGTCGGATATTAAGGAAAGTTTCGCCTTTGTTATCTTCAACATAGCGTCAAAGGCGAGTCCTGGTAATGTATAACACCATGCTGGGTCAAGTTTATACATTCCCAGGATGAGATCTCGAAACGTTTCGAAAATATCCGCCAAGAGCAGTATATCTGTTTTCAGGTATAGATCGCTGTATTCTCCGAGATTCCGGATATTAAAGACCTCCCAGACTTTTACAGCATGCCTGTATTCCTCTTCGGTAATGTGGCTGTCAGTGAGAGTACTGTAGAAGGCCTCCTTCGGTGGTAGAGAAGTTTCTTCGAGAACGTCAAGGCTTGAAACATAATCATATGGGAATATTCCCTTGCTCTTTGCCAGCTTAAAATGCTCCTCAACAGGATATTCTGCCCTTGTTATTTTAAAATCACTCTCCTCCAGCATGTCAGCCAGGCTGGACAGCTTGTCGTCAAGAAACTTAAAGCTGTCCAGAAACCTGAAGCTGATGTTCCTGTACCGTTTGCTAAACGCTATATACCTTTCACCACTTTGAGCGATGCACGATACGGGCTTATTATCATATGCCAGGCGTCTTATCAAGAAGTGGCTGTCATAATTAGATAGACAATGAAAAAAGATCGGTATGAAATCAGGGACCTTTCTATTCAAATTGCATCTATTATGAGCAGCACCTAGATATTCCCCTGTCACATGATCGTGATCCCTCACGCGCAAATCGCCCACAGTGAAAGCAGCAAGGCATATATGACACTCAGAGGCATTGTCAAAATTCTGTTGCTCTTCAAGGGTTAAATCCATAGGTTTAGGATTGGAATACACGTCGATGACTTCATCAGCAATTGATTTTAATTGTTTGATAAAGTCATCGACGGCATTTGGACCTCTAAAGAGAAAGAATTTTGACAATGCCTCGTCATGCCTGCATATCACCTTCAAGGCAATAGACATTGCTTCATGCTCTTGAACGGTTCGGGTCCAGCTCGAGCTGCTTGAGGGCGCGCAAGAGTGAACCTTCGCCAGAACAGATTCAATGTCTGCGTATATAACAAATGGTACAGGAACGCTCTTGGAGAATGCTTTAAATTCAAGGTATTCATCCTGTTGAGGCATTTTAAGCAGCTGGCATTTTCCACATCTTAATCGGTGCGTTTCCAAGGCCTTTTCATTGGCGCATCTCTTTAGACAGGCCTCACATGCCCATATTCTATGTTGGTGTTTCGTTACTTGACTCCTTACAAGTCTAGACAAGTCTTTAATTATACAGTAGTGGGACTTTTCCCCCTGCTCAATATATAACAGATTGGTATGGTGCTGCTTCTTTTCAGCTGTTTGGTATAGGGGAATAATGTTCTCATTCTCCTCCTCTATACCAAACACTGAAACTGATACTCCATTGTTCTGCTTTTCAAAGCATTCAATTTGATGGAAGGGTGTCGGAAATTCGATACCTTCATAATTGAATGCTTTGAAAAGCAGTTCCTTGGGGTATTTTGTAGTTCTCTGGCCGTTGCGTTTAACAGGGTATTTAGAGGCTAGCATACACCATGCGAAGCAGAAGTTGTCTTCATTCTTTATGTTTATAACAGCGTACTTATTCCTGATGTTCAGTGGCAATTCGATGTATGAACCTGCGTGTAAAGGGTCGTAGTGTGTAAAGCCCATCACCAGGCTGAGTATCTTTGACAAGGACTTCGATGATGCTCCCCCCTCAAATTTAGAAATGTTTTCCAAAATATCCCCCGCAATTGAAGAGAAGATCTGATTGAGATCGCTTGACGGAAGAATCAGTACAGGCTTAGAATTAAAGCCAGTGGAAAGACACTTCTCTTCATCAGGTTTGCGGATTAAATATTCAAGTTCCAGGGAACAATGCATCTTTAATCCACTCCTGCTTTTCTGCAAGACGCTTTCCACTTCTTTAATAATAAGCTCTTTGCACTCATCTAAAAAGACTCTGGGCTCGAGTATTTCTAATGTATTTTCTATCCTACTATTAAAAATACGTCCCTTGAATGCCGATTGGATGGTATTGCATTCCAGTCCCTGGCAATTACTAGCACTAACCTTGGCCTTTTTGATTGTAAGCTGCTCGCTCCCGTCCGATGCCGACCCTCTCTTTCCATTCCTAGGTTCTACATCATCGGATGATGATGATGAGGAGGAGGTTGACGGTGCAGCGGCTTCATTGTTTGCACCTGAGGAGGTCGATGGTGCAGCGGTTTCATCGCCTGCGACTGAGGAGATCGATGGCGCAGCTGGTACAACTTCCTCCAGAATGTCGAATGATGAGGAGGCGGATGGTGCAGCGGACGATTCTTCACCTATCTCCGGTGATGTCGACTGCTGTGTTGCCAGATCCATGGGCTGGCTTCCAAGGTCACCCAGATCATTTCCTGGAATAATAATAATATTAATAATAATAACAATAATAATATAGAATGTATAAAAGAAGTTCATAAAATGTGGAAAAAAATTCTTACCATTCAGTGGCTGCTGCATGTATGGGGCAGGGCCCCTCCACTGCTGATTTGATGCAGGGAATGTGTGTGGTGCAGATGGCGCGCAATGAACAATACCGCCTCCGAAATAAAGCCCATTTCCTGAAAATAATAATATTAATAATAATAATAATAATAATAATAATAATAATAATAATAATAATATAGAATGTTTAAAAGAAGTTCGTAAAATGATGATAAATTCTTACCGGTCGGTGGTTGCTGCATGTATGGGGCAGGGACCCAACCATGCTGATTTGGTGCCAGGTAGGTCTGGAAGCCTGGAGGTGGCGGTGCAGTGGTAGCGAAGCCTACTGGTGCAACGGTCGCGAAGCCTGGAGGTACCGGTGCAGCGCTCGCATGTTGACCGATGCAGCCTCCGAAATAAAGTCCGCTTCCTGTAAATAATAGTAACAATATTAATAATAATATATAATGTGTAAAAGAAGTTCGTAAAATGCTGATAAATTCTTACCATTCGATGCTTGCTGCATGTATGGGACAGGGACCCAACAATGCTGATTTGGAACCAGGTAGGTCTGGAAGCCTGGAGGCGGCGGTGCAGCGGTCGCGAAGCCTGCTGGTGCAACGGTCGCGAAGCCTGGAGGTACCGGTGCAGCGGTCGCCTGTTGAGCGATACCGCCTCCGAAATAAAGTCCATTTCCTGGAAAAAAATAAATAATAATAGTATAGCATGTTTAAGTACAGACTTCTAAAGAATCTACACTCTATACGTGAAAAAAATACATGTTTTAAACACCCTCGTGAAAAATACATAGCATTCTGGGAGATCGATAGAGTTATGTGACTGCATATGGGTGAGAAACTCCCCTTAAATATATCCTTTTTCTCCTTATACAATCCAGAACTCTATGCTGTCGGAGGCATGCCTTTGTGTGCCAGAATCGACATTGTATGTCTACTATCATGTAATTTTTTTTAGTTACAAATGCTCGAATACCAGTCTGTAAATTCTTACCGTACGATTGTTGCTGTATGTACGGGCCAGAGCCACCTCCATAATGATTTGGAACCAGGAAGGTTTGGAAGCCTGGCGGTGCCTGTACAGCGGTCGATGGATGGTCGATACCAAAATAAAGTCCATTTCCTGAAATAATAATATAGAATGTGTAAAAGAAGTTAATATGAATTGTTACATTACTTTTTAAAACACTGAAGAATGCTTACCATTCGACTGTTCGGATGCCTGAATCATTACGGCATTTGATGAGCGATCCTGCAGCCGGCGTTGGGTATCCTGCTGGAGCTGGATGTATGCTTCAGACATGTTAGCAGAACTGATTGCTGAAAACGCAATTAATTTACGCGTTAGATTTTTATTTATTAAAGAAACGATATATTATTAAGTTAATTTACTTTACTGCGAATACCTTATACAGGGAAAATGTCGATGTATTTTAAACACCTGAGAAATTTCTATTACAGATATAAATCACGTGTATTTCTCGACACAATCATGGAAAATATCTCTTTAACATGATGGAAACAGGCTGAAAGTTTTTACTAAATAAATGCGAGAGAGGAATGAAACATTCACAGTGAATGTTCGACCAGTGCATGCAAGCATGAAGTCTTCGGATCGATTACCGTCGGTTACCCCGGGAGAAATTTTTATACAGATCATTTTTATTCGATTCGCAGGGTTTTTCAAGTAATTGTATTTCTCTAGAAAGGAATATAATTCACCCGGTGAAAACACGTATTTAAATATCCGGAATAATAATTACTCAACAATGTGAATACTTAACTAAACTGATCACATTTTTGAGAATTCGCGCAGTTAGCTATTAAATGCAGAATAAGCTTGCCTAAAATGAATACTTAACTATTCATATTTCAGAAAATTCACTTGTCTAGCTATTAACTTTTTAGAATGCTCAGCTATTCGCATATAAATGCCATGCATTAAAAACAAGAACGCGAATATAAGTTAAATGTAGAGAGAAATAATTTAACTTTTAAAAGTAAATGAAGTGTTTTGTTACAACTTACCAGACATGATGTTCGTTGAACTTTCACTTTGAATGAGAAAAGTTTGCAGAGACCTTAACTCGTTGATTTCAGCGGAGAAACTGTGAGAATTCCCGATGAAGCAGCCTTTTTATAGTGTTCTTTTGCAATATAAAAAAATGTATGAGTGAAAGTTTAAGATATATAATACAGCAATTTTGATTGGCTACTCCGAAAATTCGAGAAGGAGAGGGAAATGCTAGCCTCGCACAGGGGCATTTCGTGAGCACGTCTAAACCTGTTAAGGGGGAAATCCTTCGATCACGCCAGCGTTCCTTAAGGGGAATGTTTCTGCGTATGACGCTAGAAATAAAAATATATTTTATTTTTTACATGTACCATTAAAATTCATTGTTAATTATTGTTACATTACCAAAAAATAATCATAGAGTGAAAATAATGTATTATTTCTGTAGATATAATTGTCCTCGAACCAGCGACCTTTCGTTTGTGAATAGACACGTCACAGATGTTTAAAAAAACCTGATGCTATGTGATTGCTTATAATTCTATTCTCTATGCATTACCGTTGGAAAAACGAATAGCAAGTTACCATTTGAGAAAGGTTAAAAGTATTTGAAAATTTAAACCAATATCAAAATTCTGATGTGTTACACTCACATGACTTTCTCTACTCTTGTACAAACTATTTTTACAAGCACTTATTCCCTATATGCTTCATGTTAATCGAGATATCGAGATGTCAATGTTATTGGTAATTTTCATGACGATACAAGGTGAATATGATAGGTTTTAAGCGATAGTCAAATTATTTTAACGCTGATTGCTATGTGCCGCATTCCATTCTCTTTACATGTCCAGAACATAAAAACAAGAATAAGTATTGGAAATTTTAAGGGAATAACAAGCAATATCTCGAAACGATTTACTCATCAACAAGAATGTATATGTTATAAATTATGTATTTTAACGCGATCTCCATTTTTTTTTGTGTAGTAAAATTTTGTCTATCTCTTATGGTTTATCAGTTTTGCAAAAGTCGTTCAGAATGAAGAATACTTTGGGTGTCATTCCCTGAAAATTCGAAATATACATTTCATTTCTCATTACAATATCTTAAACATATAATATTTTATTCAATATCGTTAGATTACTTGAAATGAATTTTTTGTGTGTGTGTATTAAGTTTATATTAACATGCTGGAATATTCGAAAAATATCTCTCAAATGGACGGGGTATTTAAAATCGTACTCGTCCTATGTTTACTAAGCCCAATCTTTTTAAAATGGAATAAATTAAGAGTAACGAGGCTTGTTTAGGCAAGGCTCCATATTTCATTATTTAGAATTAAACAAATGCTATTAGTCGTAATAATCATACACATACGACAGCAAGCAAATGCGCGAGTCAATTCATATACAATTAATTAATAAAAAAATATTTAATTGTTTTCATTGATCAGCGAGAGTCTTATTTATTTTAATAACGTATGTAATATCTATCATTCTGAATACTTTTTATTCTTCATATTACTCTCACCAAATCATATTTCTTTGTTTAACATTCCGAAAAAAATCAGTTTAATTTTTTGATATCATGTTTGCATTTCTTGTACGCGAGTATTTAAATAATGACAAAGATACAATCGAATGTTTAAGTACAGAATCTATACAGTATACGTTTAATTGAAAACTTAAATCATTAATATTCTTCATGTAGAATTATATTAATTATCGAGAAAACATTTTTTGTGGTAAGCTTAAAACATGTCTAGACAGGGTTTTCCGCTGTGTATGATGGAATTTCTGGACAGAGGAAGCTCTTAAGAAAATCTTTTGTGCCGGTAATTGTTATTTACCCCGAGGGTCTGTGGTTTTTCAGAGCACTTAGGCTGTTTAATGAATTGGAAACGGGTGTTATTGTTCACTAAGAGCTCTATACAAGACCTTGTTTTTACATTCTTCTGACGAAAATTAATGGTGCGGAAGAGTTTGCCGTTGTCTGCTAATGGGTCTACATATGCATTCTTCAGGGGTGTACACCATATTTCTTTCAGGCAGTGTACGCCAGTGAATAATTCGTTGAATTTCTCAAAGTTCGCTACGTCTTTAGAAAGAACATTTAAAACGAATATAAAATTTATATTTGTAGTCTTCGTGCGTGTTACTTACAGGTACGCCTGTTTTGAATTGTAATTATTACTTCTCTCGTGTGAGAAGAGACATAGCGGGCTTTGTTGAAGCGTACTCCTATGTGCTGGATACCCCTAGCCATTAAGAGCAGGTAGTGGGGAAAACCCACGCGTCCTGGTTTAACCGCCTCTCATGATGGACGGGGCATTGCTGTCACATTGCGTCTTGTTTTTTCGTAAAGGGTTCTCGTGTTAACGTCTCATACAAGCTATTTGCAATTTCGCTTTAAGTTGCTTTTTAATTCATCTAAGCAATGTAATATTTTTTATAAACCCGCAATTCAAAAGAAGAATTAAACAGACGTTATTAGCCGTAATAGTTATATACGCGTAATAATCGCGCATATACGATAACGAACAGTTGCGCGCGAGTCAATTACATTAATCAATAAAAAAAACTTAATTGTTTTTAATCGATAGACTGCGTCGTTTCATTAGAAGTGAGATATTCATGGTAGATGAATAATTGGGTGAGATATCTCTAGGAGCGCGAGTCAATTACATTAATTATTCATTGTATTCATCGATCAGCGAGAGTCTTATTTATTTTTTATTTATTTCATAATCAATTCCTCCGGAGCCGACATGAACGCCCCTTGCATGTTAATTCCCCTTTATTTTTTTCCGGAATCATATTTCGCAGAATTATATAGAGTTAAGATGGCCGTCTTGGGTACACCTCGAATTTAAATATGGTGAATTCACAACTTTCGGATATGACCGCCAGGGGCGCTGTGTGGGAACACTCGCTGGAGTTTCACTCATATTACCACTTGGCGCGCTAGTGTATGTTGCGAACTGAAGCGGGAGTGGAGGGGATGCAGAAGTCGACTTGCCAGTCCAAATATCGAGAGTCAGTCATTCGTGTGAAACGTCTCGCTATGGAAGGTTGCGGTCGAGGTTCCACCGCAATTATCACGCGATAACGAGTGTTACGTCAACTCTGTCCTTTCATCTAAGGGTTGTAATATTCTTATAAATCCGAAATATATTTTCCCTCAAAAGTAGAATTAAATAAATGTTATTACTCGTAATAATTATACACATGCTACCACACATATACGATAACGAACAGTTGCGTGCGAGTCAATTAATCATTCAAAAATACTTAATTGTTTTCATCGACAGACTAGCCGTGTTTCATTAGACGTGTAATTTATTGACAATAGTAGGTTATAAATGGCGGTTTAGGGACAGGTGTGCGCGATTCAATCAAAAATACTTAATTGCTCGACGAACAGAGTTTAATTGCATTAGTAGTATATAAACATTGATTCTTTTTTCAATAACACACATTACCTAATTGATTGACACAATTATGTACTCAAACGATTTGCCGATGTGCGGCAGGCATCGAGAATCGCATTCCCACACCGCCAACGTCACGCACCGAGAACGCCATTCCCTTATACCCCATCACCCGAGCGGCACATCCCCTACCCCAAGCCAATCACACGGTAGGGATTTAGACAAGTCACAATGAGGGGGCGGGAATGTAGTCACCGTATAGGAACAATACACACTCTCCCTCCTATCCACAGGGAACCAACCAGAACACAAAGGGGAGGGAGGACACGCGTATGGGGGAGGGAGGGGGGCGGGGACACCGGCACGTGACCACAGGGGGAGGGGGGAGGACCTGCCGGCACAGACCCTGTCGGCATTAGATCAGCACACAAAGGGAAGGGGGCGGGGCTAGCGGCACGCGACCAGGGCGGCATGTGAGCACACAAAGGGAGGGGGCGGGGCTAGCGGCATAGATCAAAGAGCCTTATCAGTTTTTCGGCATCTCTCTCTGTGCTCAAGTCGCCATGTTATATCTACTGCCATGGCCAAAATCAATGAGTTAAAGTTCGAATTGCTTCCTCATGCACCCTATTGGCCAGACTTAGCCCCCTCTGATTAGTTTCTGTTTCCAGAGTTGGAGAAATGGCTTGGTGGTAAACGATTTGCCAACAATGAAGAGGTGAAGTTTGCAGTTGATGGATATTTTGCAGAACTCGATGGTTCTTACTATAAACAGGGTATCGAAGCTATTGAACATCGCTGGGAAAAGTGTATCGAGCTGAAAGAAGACTATGTAGAGAAATAAAGATGTTTTTGTCCCAAACGTTTTGTGTTTTCTTTGTTAGGTCGGGTACTTCTGGGACAGCCCTCGTAATATCGGCATTCCTTTCCTAACATCAGCAGTTGAATTGTTTCGTGTAATAAGAACATGGTGGCTACTTAGCACAATAAAGCAATAAAGCACAGTAAATGGCAGTCTGCCACAATTGGTTCAAATTGACACGGGAAGTGAATTAAATCGTTCAATATTGAATGTCTGGCCATGAAGTACTGAATGGCTATCTTCTCTGGTCGCATCAGTGGCTTTGGATGTGTACCAATATTGCTTCATGTTAGCACGATTGTTATATGTGTTGCGTAGATACTTTTTATTTTCTCTATCACCTACACTCCCTCAAGGAAATATTCGCCTGCACTTTAAAAGAATCTAGCAGCCAAATAAATAGAAGGAAAAATAACTTTTTTACTTTCTCTACTACGTATAGTAAGTAGGGGAAGTATTGTATTTCACCCAAAAATTCGATACCGAGATTTCACCGGAAATATATGTTTTGAGATCCCCTGAATCCAAAAAAAGGTATTTTTGGAAACATGTCCGTGTGTGTGTCTGTGTCTGTCTGTGTGTCTGTGAACAGCATAACTCAGAAACGAACAGTCGGATAAACACCAAACTTGGTATTTAGGTTCAGTATCTTCTAGAGATGCGACACGAAAGTTTTCAAGAAAATCTCCCCACCCCAGATTACCCTTTACATGGAACATTTTTCGAAAATTTTAACTTTCTCAAAAATGGCTAACGATTTTGATTAAAATATAATATGTTTAAGATATTTTCATGACAAATGAAATGTATATCTTGAATTTTCTGGGAATGTCTCCAAAAGTATTCTTCATTGTGAACGACTTTTGCATAACTAGTAAACCATAAGGGATAGACAAATTTTTACTACACAAAAAATGTAGATCGCGTTAAAACACACAATTTATGTCATATACATTTTTTTGTTGTTGAGTGAACTATTTTCGAGATATTGCTTATTATTCCCTTAAATTTTCAATACTTTTTCTCAAATGGGAATTCGTTATTCATTTTTTTTATGTCCTGGACATACAAAGAGAATGGAATGCTCCACATAGCAACCAGCTCTTAAAAGATTTGACTATCGCTTAAAGCCTACCAATTCCCCTTGCATCTACAAGAAAATTAGCAATAAGATTAACATCTCGATTAACATGAAGCATATGGAGAATAAGCGTTTGTAAAAATAGTTTGTACAAGAGTAGAGAAAGTCATGTGAGTGTAACACATAGGATTTTTTTTTTATATAAAGATCACAGGGTAATACAGTTTACGTGTTCTAGCAGTTTTTCAGATCGTTCATTTTGTCAGTTTTATAAACTTTTGAAAAATATGCCAAAATTACAACTTTTTTGTGCGTGTTGTTTTCAAACTTATCTTTCAGGCATTGAGTAGAGTTTTTTTTTGTGCATACATACACACAGTTTCATCGACATGCGACTTACTCTGGTGGAGAAATACATATCATATGTTTAAGATATTTTCATCACAAATGAAATGCATATCTCGAATTTTCTGGGAATGTCTCCAAAAGTATTCTTCATTGTGAACGACTTTTACATAACTGGTAAACCATAAGAGATAGACAAAATTTTACTACACAAAAAATGCAGATCGCGTTAAAATACACAATTTATGTCATACATTTTTTGTTGTTGGGTGAAACATTTTCGAGATATTTCCTGTTATTTCCCTAAATTTTCCAATACTTATACTTTTTCTCAAATTCGTTATTCATTTTTACTTTCTCTACTACGTATAGTAAGTAGGGGAAGTATTGTATTCCACCCAAAAATTCGATACCGAGATTTCACCGGAAATATATGCTTTGAGACCCCCTGAATCCAAAAAAAAAACAATTTTGGAAACAAATCCGTGTGTGTGTCTGTCTGTGTCCGTGTGTCTGTGTGTGTGTCTGTCTGTCTGTGAACAGCATAACTCAGAAACGAACAGTCGGATAAACACCAAACTTGGTATTTAGGTTCAGTATCTTCCAAGGATGCGACATGAAGGTTTTCAAGAAAATCACCCCACCCCAGACTACCCTTTACATGGAAGATTTTTTCGAAAACTTTAATTTTCTCAAAAATGGCTCTAACGATTTTGATTAAAATATTATATGTTTAAGATATTTGCATGACAAATAAAATGTATGTCTTGAATTTTCTGGGATGTCTCCAAAAGTATTCTTCATTGTGAACGACTTTTACATAACTGGTAAACCATAAGAGATAGACAAAATTTTACTACACAAAAAATGTAGATCGCATTAAAATACACAATTTATGTCATATACATTTTTGTTGTTGAGTGAACCATTTTCGAGATATTGCTTGTTATCCCCTTAAATGTTTCAATACTTATTTTCTCAAATGGGAATTCGTTATTCATTTTTTTGTCTTGGATATGCAAAGAGTATTAATCTGTGGCAAAGGGAATGGTGTTGCACCTAGCAAACTATTAAGAGATATGTATGTGCTTAAAGATTACTGTATTTCTATACTGCCCTTGCATCTACAAGAAAATTAGCAATAAGATAGAGTCTGCAAATGTTTATCTCGATTAACATGAAGTAGATGGAGAATAATTCATTCATTATCTGTTTACCCTCCTCTAATGTAGGACTTACACCCCCCAGGACTTACAAGCGGGTGCCTGGGGTCAGAGGCCCGTCGAGGAGCAGACACTCATGGATCAGACAGAGCATCCAGGATGGGTGAAGGAAGTAGATGAAACGAAATGTTGGTGAAATGGATGAAAGGAAAGGTGATGATGGAGAAATTGGTGGAATGAATGGCGGGGGAAACCGGAGAACCCGGAGAAAACCCGCCCAGACGCCGCTTCGTCCACCACAAATCCCACATGCAGGTCCCTGGGATTGAACCCGGGCCGCCTCGGTGGGAGGCGAGCGGTCTAACCACTCAACCACGGCGCCGCCTTAGATGGAGAATAAGCGTTTGTAAAATAGTTTGTACAAGAGTAGAGAAAGTCATGTGAGTGTAACACATCAGATTTGTTTTACTTTCTCTACTACGTATAGTAAGTAGGGGAAGTATTGTATTCCACCCAAAAATTCGATACCGAGATTTCACCGGAAATACATGTTTTGAGACCCCCTGAATGCAAAAAAAGCTTTTTTGGAAACATGTTCGTGTGTGTGTGTCTGTGTGTGTGTGTGTGTGTGTGTCTGTCTGTCTGTCGCGTTAAAATACACAATGTATGTCATATACATGTTTTTTGTTTAGTAAACCAATTTCGAGATATTGCTTGTTATTCCCTTAAATTTTCCAATACTTATACTTTTTCTCAAATTCGTTATTCATTTTTTTTTGTTCTGGACATGCAAAGAGAATGGAATGCGTCACATAGCAACCAGCGCTTAAAACATTTGACTATCGCTTAAAACCTACCATATTCCCCTTGCATCTACAAGAAAATTAGCAATAAGATCGACATCTCGATATCTCGATTAACAGGAAGCATATGGAGAATAAGCGTTTGTAAAAATAGTTTGTACGAGAGTAGAGAAAGTCATGTGAGTGTAACACATCAGATTTTTTTGTGCTGGTAATGCAAAGAGAATGGAACACTCCACATCGCAGCCACCTCTTAAAATATTTGACTATCGCTTAAAAGCTACTATATTCCCCTTGCATCTACAAGAAAATTAGCAATAAGATTAACATCTCGATATCTCGATTAACATGAAGCATATGGAGAATAAGCGTTTGTAGAAATAGTTGGTACAAGAGTAGAGAAAGTCATGCGAGTGTAACACATCAGATTTTTTCCCAGTCGTTCGATTGCTCGCCTTTCCTTAATTTCATACCTCTTTTAAAAACCATAATGTTTTATTTATTTATACTTACGTTTATTTCCCATTCCTCACAGAATTCTGTATCTCATGTATAGCTTTCTGTAAACCTATTACTGTTATGGCTCCTGCCGTTACATCATCTGCATATAGCAATACTGGTATGTCTCTGTTTGCTATAGCTGGGCAGTGTCTATTGATTTTTCTATTCTTTCAATTATATCATCTATAAAAAAGTTAAACAGAATGGGACTTAATTTACATGCTCTCCTTGTTCTGTTGCTTCCTCCTATCCTCACACAAAACTTTACACCTTTGTATATTTTTTAAATTTCCCCAATGAATTTCTCACTCACACCTTTCATCTCAATGTCATTATTAATGCTTCTCTATATGCCACATCAAAAGCATTTTTAAAGCCTGCAAAATACATTTACACTCTTCCTTTTATCTTGCTTAGATACCTGTTCACCAATGATTTTATTATAAATTTGTTGTCCATCGTTTGTTTTCCTTTCCTGAAACTTGCTTGAAATTCCGAAAAGTTCCCTTCTTCCTCGGCCCAATCTCTCAATCTGTCCGCTAGCATCCCTGTGTAAATTTTGCCCAGTATGGATAACAGACTTATTCCTCTGTAATTTTCGGTTTTGTTCACTCCTCTCTTCCCTTTATATATAGGTACTACTATACTCCTTTTCCAATTTGCTGGTATCTACTTTCTTTTACTTTATTCGTATCTTTGTCAAAATTCCTAACCCTTTCCTCTTTTCACCGTATTCCTTCCAAAATTCCCCTGGTATACCATCCGAGCCTACCACTTTCCCTCTTTTGACTTTTCTTAGCTGTTGGTATACGCCACTTTGTGAATCTGCCATCCAGTTTCTCATGTTCTCACTCTATTTGAACTACCCTGCCCTTGTCTAACCTTAACTTTCTGTCATTTTATATTAGCATCCTGAAATATTCCAACCACTCCCCTGGCGTAATCTCTGTTTTCATCATCCCACTTTTGCTTGCCCTCCTTACTAATTCCCATAAATTTGTGCAATTCTTATTTTTCTCTGCCTCCTTTATTCTAAGAATTATACTTTCTTGCCATTCCTTTCTGTTATTCTCTAATAGACATTTGTACCACCACTTGTTGACCAACCATTTTTTTCTGCCCTGCTCCATTTCCGACCCTCTCCACCTCATCATATTTTTATATGCCTCCCTTTTGGCTCTCCTACATTCATCGTCAAACCAACCTTCTGTCGCTCGTTTGCCACATATTCCCACTTGCATCCCCTTAGCTGCTCTGACCAACAAGATTTTTTTTAATAATTTTAACGCTTTTTTGATGTCATTTTTTGTAAATTCTAGCTCAATTCCTCTTTCTATTATCCTACTAACTTCTGAGTTTAACTCTCTTCTGAAGTATTCCCCTTTCTCCTGCTTCCACTTAAATGGATTATATTTCTTTAATTTCACCACCTCTTCTGGTTTTATTTCTAGCCCCACTACGTTTTATCTCTAAAATAGTGGGAAGTGGCCACTATTCACTATCTCGTTTCCGACCTTGAACCTTTCCACCCTCTCTTCTATCCCTTCACTCACTAATCTACTACACTTTGTCCATTCTCGTTTGCTAAAGTGACACATTTTATGTACTATGCGATACTTCTGCAAAACTCTTTTAATAACCCCATTTTTACTTTGTCTAGTACGTATAGTAAGCAGGAGAAGTATTGCCTTCCGCCTAAAAATTCCTACCGAGATTTCACCGAAAATACATGTTTTGAGACCCCTGAACCAAATAAAGCACTTTTGGAAACATGTCCGCGCGCGTGTGCGCGTGTGCCTGTGTATCTGTGAACAGCATAACTAAAAACGAAAAGTCGGGTAAGTACCAAACTTGATATTTAAGTTTAGTATCTTCCAAGGATGCGACGCGAAGATTTTCAAGAAAATCCCTACCCCCAAAACTACCTTCTACATGGAACATTTTTCGAAAATTTGGATTTTCTAAAAAAATGGCTCTAACGATTTGGATTTAAATACCATATATTAAAGATATTTACATGACAAATAAAATGTATATCTTGAATTTTCTGGGAATAGCCTGTGAAGTCGTTTTCATTCGGAACGAATTTTGTATACGGAGGGTTGTTCACGATCTGTGGTAACAATATCAGACGAAAACACTGAAACACGTGGAACCGAATGAAAGTTCAGCAGTATGTGTGTACCATTGTTTGCTCAGTTGTGCGCTCTTGTTCTTGCTGCATCAAATGGCTTCAAAAATAGAACCATTCTGATAAGCGTACATTATTGCCCTTTCCGATGCAAAGCACTTGTATTCTAAGATTATTAAGTAGTGCAAGAGGCGTAGCTTTACCATACCCAAGAAAGTGATCTCATGTGCTGTCAACAAAAAAAAAAGGTAAGGCCACATCAGGACTTATTCCAAAGGGCAAGAAACAGGGAAATCCACGACCGGCCACCAGTCGCAGCCCGGAGATAATTTGGAAGGTAAAGGCCCATGTCTCTGGACCAAATCCTGCAACTCAAAGAACCATTGCACTGTAATTAGGGATCTCTTGTTACTACTGTGAACACCATAATCAACCAGGATTTGAATCTAGGAAAGTGCCATAAGAGCCGGGGATATAAGATGTTGCTAAAACACATTGCAGAATGTGCCACTAACAGCAGAAAACTGTATGAAGATACCTAGCTGCTGAAAAGTGGATGTTTGTTGTCTTTTTAGATGAGGCATAAGTTTATATGTTTTACCGACCAAAGGGAGAAAAAAAAATTGAAAGTTGCTATAAGGAAACTAAGGAAAATTTCCCCAATGGTTTCATGGTAATAGCAAGGTATAGTTATAATGCAAATTAACTATTCGTCGTGTACATAAAAATGTGAAAATCAACTCGCATATTATCAAACTTACGTTCTGACACCAATTTTCCATACAGAAACCCCTGCTCTCTATGGTGCAGATGTAAATAAAGTCTGGTTGCATCAGAATAAGGCATCAAGCCATACGTCTGCTTCAACCTACAAATTTTTGGAAAACATAGAAAGAGAAACGGGAATAAATTCCGTACCTTTCAGTGACATCCGTGTTAGGTTATCTGCTGTATCACTGATGGAGTTTTGTGCATTTGAGTTACTGAAAAGAGCCCTTGGAAGCAGACGGCCGCGAACTTTGGATGGCCCCTGGAAAGCTACAAGGAGGAATGGAATAAAGTGGACATCCCTGAATTCTGTAGCAGTTTGCTCCAGTAGAAGCTGTGCTGCAGATTAATTGCCCAAGCTACAGGCTGCCAAATAGAACATCACTGCTGGTAGAGGCGTGGTTTTTCATAAGCTAAGGTGGTCTTAAGTTTGTTACCATAGATTGCGAACAACCCTCTGTAATCTTGTGTAGGTAACCCGTGAACGTTAAGCGATAGACGAAAATGTACCACACAAAAAATGTAGATCTGTTTAAGACACACAATTTATTTCAAATAGGTAAGTACTTTTTCTAGCATAAACTATTTCTGAGATATTGTTATTAAAGGTTCGAATAGTTCATTGTTTGGTCATTCTTTAAAGTCCTTTCAACCTTCAGTTGTTTCTTGCGATTGCATGTAAACAGAATGGAATTTTAAGGCCAGCGTCCAGTTCTATCGCTGTTCCCTTTGTATCTATAACGAAATGTGTAATGTAGCTACTTCTGCAAAGATTTGTTTGGATTAGAATATAGTAGATAGAAAAATAAACTTTAGTAAGAATAGTTTGTATACTCACTAATAAACGACAGAGGGTAGAGAAAGTCATGCGAATGTACACAACAGGTTTTTTTCCATTTATACCCCGCGTTTAACTGCAATGGTCATATAAACGGCCTTTTATCTTTGTAAACCGAGCGGGATGACTCAGGCGGTAACGTCTGTGGCCCGCATTTGGGAGGTCGTAGGTTCGATTCCCGTGGCTGGCCTTCGTGACCCATTGGTTTTTTCGGGGTTTCCCCGGGTCCTCAGGAGAATGTTTGGGAAGGATCATTACATTCCAGAATTTCCTGTCCCTCTATTTCATCTCCATTCTCATTAAACTTCATCCTTCATCTGCTGGGTGTCTTTCAGGGTTACAAGTGTCGGCGGGAGGTCTCGGAGTGTGCAGGGGAAAAGGATGCTCTATGGAAACCCTCATCCTCCGAACTGCGAGCGGTCTCCGGGTCCCGGACCCCCAGGGCATGTGTAAGTTCACATCTGTAAATGATAGGAACCCTGCCCTCAGCATGCCGAGCCTCCTGGTCCGGCCGCCCTCTGTCTCCTATCACCTCATCCCTCCTTCCCGGGTGTGCCCCGTTAGAGGCGTAGGCACAAAATGTCAACGTAGGTGGAGGTGCTAAGTCCCCCCCCCCGCTTCTAGTCCTATCCTACTTGGTAGCATATTGCCTATCGGCAGTGGTGTTAACTCGTATGCTGTTGTCATTGAATTTTTTGTTGTTTCTTTGGGTTTTATGCATTAGATTGCACCCATACTCTGGTTCATATTTCCAAATTCTTGGAAGAATAGTGAATAACCTTGGCTAGAGAAAAATTCCCACTCCAGTTTGGAATCGAACCCGGGACCGCTCTCCAGTAAACAGGTGCTCTACCGATCGAGTTACGAGGCCACCTATAATAAACCTTATATAAGAAAGTATTTCTGCATTTCCTATGTACATTTTAATCAAATTCATTACCAGTGTGTGCTAAATAATTACATTAAGATAGAAAATTGTGTTCAGTGTAACGTCAGAAATTAGTCAACCAATATGTTATAAATAACAACTAGGAATATTATTTTTGTGAGTGATTACTGCTATAACTCGCTGCAGCAGCCAGTTAACTTGGGGGCCTGGGAGTGGGGAACCTTCATATTCACCAATTTCGTCCCTGAATATTTATGTCGCGAGTTTCTGTATGATGCTAAAACTGTGTGGTTTTTAGTTTAAATTCGTAACTAATCGGACAAAGACTGCATACAGTTTTAAATGTCATCTACCGTGATTATCTAAGGGATTATTACGATAACTTTTTACCGCCAAAAGGTACTTCAAGGCTATACAGGATTTCTGGAAGTCGTTTCCAGAACTTGAAAAACTGTCAGGAGAAGATTAAATACATCAGAAATACATCCGCCAATATTTCACAAGCATTTCGCGAAAATCAGTAGATTTTTATCCTTTTTACTTTCCCTACTACGTATAGTAAGAAGGGGAAGTGTTGTATTCCACCCAAAAATTCGATATCGCGATTTCACCGGAAATGCATGTTTTGAGATCCCCTGAATAAAAAAAAAGCATTTTTGGAAACATGTCCGGTGTGTGACTGTGTGTCTGTCTGTGAACAGCATAACTCAGAAACTAACAGTCGGATAAACACCAAACTTGGTATTTAGGTTCAGTATCTTCCAAGGATGCGACACGAAGGTTTTCAAGAAAATTCTCCCACCCCAAATTACCCTTTACATGGAAGAGTTTTCGAAAATTTTAATTTTCTCAAAAACGGCTCTAACGATTTTGATTAAAATATCATATGTTTAAGATATTTTTATGACAAATGAAATGTATATCTTGAATTTCCTGGGAATGTCTCCAAAAGTATTCTTCATTGTGAACGACTTTTGCATAACTGGTAAACCATAAGAGATAAACAAAATTCTACTACACAAAAATGTAGATCGCGTTAAAATACACAATTTATGTCATATACATTTTTTTTGTTGAGTGAACCATTTTCGAGATATTGCTTGTTATTCCCTTAAATTTTTCAATACTCATTTTCTCAAATGGGAATTCGTTATTCATTTTTTTGTCTTGGATATGCAAAGAGTATTAATCTGTGGGAAAGGGAATGGTGCTGCACCTAGCAACCAGCTATTAAGAGATATGTATGTGCTTAAAGGCTACTGTATTTCCAAATTGCCCTTGTAAATATATATTCCGCTTACATCTACAAGAAAATTAGCAATAAGATAGAGTCTGCAAATGTTTATCTCGGTTAACATGAAGTAGATGGAGAATAAGCGTTTGTAAAAATAGTTTGTAAAAGAGTAGAGAAAGTCATGTGAGTGTAACACATCAGAAATTTTTTAGAAATGTCACGGGCCCGTAAGAGATTACAGTTACACGGGGAAAATGAGAATTTCTCCATAAAAAGACTAGATTGGTACAATAAATTCATAAAGAACACTAGGGGAGGTATAGGAATTAGTGACGTCATTATTCGAGATCTAAAAGTCACCTATACAACGTGGAGTAAGCCAGCTAGTGTTGTGTTCAGAAATAAGTATTAATTGCTTAATTTAAAGTTATTTCTGTGCAAAAATGTACTATCCGTTAAGTAACGGGAATAGAAGAATTGCTTTTTAAGGAATACTATAACGTATAAGGTATTATATAAACGTATATATACCTATAAATAAATATATATATATGTGTGTGTATGAGAGAGAGAGATCGTAATGCTTAGAGAAAGCCTATGACTGTACTACATCAGATTATTTTTATTTCTCTACTACTTACATACAAGTTGTCCGGAAAGATTTCCGGGCACGCTCATGAGGTAAGCGGCGCTACATAGTGTAAGTAGGGCCGTGCCATTGGAACTACCGCCTCATTGTACCTCATGCTCAGGACGGAGATGTTAGTTCTTTCAAAGCTACGCCTTTTTAGAGCCTTGATAACCCCCCCCCCTACTTCTCTACGTCTGTGAGATCTGAAACACAGACACACACTCCAGAGGGCACAGAATAGGGGATCTCGGGCAATCTATTCTGTATAACGTTCTGTACCCGCGAGGCTACTTCACCAAGCCTCATCTCTTCCATGCGTGGAGGGTGAAATTAGGCACCGATGCGCAGAAATCTACGAGAGTTTGTCATTCCATCGCAGGGCCCTCGTTAGGTTTCTTGAGGATTATAACACCAAACAACGCCGTTTGAGGCGACACCGGGTTGCCCGCATGGCATACGGGCACCTCCGGTAACACACGAGCAACACCAAACAGCAGCCAATGCTGACCTTCTTTACAATTCTTTCAAAAAACTCTTGGAGTCAAAATTACAATAGCAGCCCTATAAACAACATCTTTTTAAAACACATAACAGCAGCGGTGAATAAGGGCCCTCCCACCCTGACCAGCAGCCGTTGAGGAGCATTTTAGCTTCCTCCATTCACTCTCACATCTCATTCTCATCCGGCACCCTGCAACACCTATTCTTTATAGAAACATTAAACCCATCGCGGATAGGTACGCTTAAGAACTCTCCTCAGCCTTCCAACATGCTTGCTCACTATCAAGGTAGCTCCCAGCATATACCACCATGTGTTAGAGGGTAGGTACTCTTAAGAACTCTCCTCAGCCTTCCAACATGCCTGCTCACTATCAAGGTAGCCTCCCAGCATATACCACCATGTGTTAGAGGGTAGGTACTCTTAAGAACTCTCCTCAGCCTTCCAAAATGCTTGCTCACTATCAAGATAGCCTCCCAGCATATACCACCATGTGTTAGAGGGTAGGTACTCTTAAGAACTCTCCTCAGCCTTCCAACATGCTTGCTCACTATCAAGGTAGGCTCCCAGCATATACCACCATATGTTAGAGGGTAGGTACTCTTAATAACAATCCTCAGCCTTCTAACATGCTTGCTCACTATCAAGGTAGGCTCCCAGCATATACCACCATATGTTGGAGGGTAGGTACTCTTAAGAACTCTCCTCAGCCTTCCAACATGCTTGCTCACTATCAAGATAGGCTCCCAGCATATACCACCATGTGTTAGAGGGTAGGTACTCTTAAGAACTCTCCTCAGCCTTCCAACATGCTTGCTCACTATCAAGGTAGACTCCCAGCATATACACCATATGTTAGAGGGTAGGTACTCTTAATAACCCTCCTGAACTTGCCAACATGCTTGCTCACTATCAAGGTAGCCTCCCAGCATATACACCATATGTTAGAGGGTAGGTACTCTTAATAACCCTCCTGAACTTGCCAACATGCTTGCTCACTATCAAGGTAGGCTCCCAGCATATTCCACCATATGTTAGAGGGTAGGTACTCTTAATAACCCTCCTGAACTTGCCAACATGCTTAATCACTATCACGATAGCCTCCCAGCATATACCACCATATGTTAGAGGGTAGGTACTCTTAATAACCCTCCTGAACTTGCCAACATGCTTGCTCATTATCAAGGTAGTCTCCCAGCATATACACCATATGTTAGAGGGTAGGTACTCTTAATAACACTCCTGAACTTGCAAACATGCTTGCACACTATCAAGGTAGCATCCCAGCATATACCACATGTGTTAGAGGGTAGGTACTCTTAATAACCTTCCTGAACTTGCCAGCATGCTTGCTCACTATCAAGGTAGCCTCCCAGCATATACCACCATATGTTAGAGGGTAGGTACTCTTAATAACCCTCCTGAACTTGCCAACATGCTTGCTCACTACCAAGGTAGCCTCCCAGCATATACCACATGTGTTAGAGGGTAGGTACTCTTAATAACCCTCCTGAACTTGCCAACATGCTTGCTCACTATCTAGGTAGCCTCCCAGCATATACCACCATATGCTAGAGGGTAGGTACTCTTAATAACATTCCTGAACTTGCCAACATGCTTAATCAATATCAAGGTAGCCTCCCAGCATATACCTGATGTGTTAGAGGGTAGGTACTCTTAATAACCCTCCTGAACTTGCCAACATGCTTGCTCACTATCTAGGTAGCCTCCCAGCATATACCACCATATGCTAGAGGGTAGGTACTCTTAATAACATTCCTGAACTTGCCAACATGCTTAATCACTATCAAGGTAGCCTCCCAGCATATACCACATGTGTTAGAGCGAAGGTACACTTAATAACACTCCTGAACTTGCCAGCATGCTTGCTCACAATCAAGGTAGCCTCCCAGCATATACCACATGTGTTAGAGGGTAGGTACTCTTAATAACCCTCCTGAACTTGCCAACATGCTTGCTCACTATCAAGGTAGCCTCCCAGCATATACCACATGTGTTAGAGGGTAGGTACTCTTAATAACCCTCCTGAACTTGCCAACATGCTTGCTCACTATCAAGGTAGCCTCCCAGCATATACCACCATATGTTAGAGGGTAGGTACTCTTAATAACACTCCTGAACTTGCCAACATGCTTAATCACTATCAAGGTAGCCTCCCAGCATATACCACATGTGTTAGAGGGTAGGTAATCTTAATAACCCTCCTGAACTTGCCAACATGCTTGCTCACGATAAAGGTAGCCTTCCAGCATATACCACATGTGTTAGAGGGTAGGTACTCTTAATAACCCTCCTGAACTTGCCAACATGCTTAATCACTATCAAGGTAGCCTCCCAGCATATACCACATGTGTTAGAGGGTAGGTACTCTTAATAACCCTCCTGAACTTGCCAACATGCTTGCTCACGATCAAGGTAGCCTCCCAGCATATACCACATGTGTTAGAGGGTAGGTACTCTTAATAACCCTCCTGAACTTGCCAACATGCTTAATCAGTATCAAGGTAGCCTTCCAGCATATACCACATGTGTTAGAGGGTAGGTACTCTTAATAACCCTCCTGAATTTGCCAGCATGCTTAATCACTATCTGGATAGCCTCCCAGCATATACCACCATATGTTAGAGGGTAGGTACTCTTAATAACACTTCTGAACTTGCCAACATGCTTAATCACTATCTAGGTAGCCTCCCAGCATGTACCACATGTGTTAGAGGGTAGGTACTCTTAATAACCCTCCTGAACTTGCCAACATGCTTGTTCACTATCAAGGTAGCCTCCAGCATATACCACATGTGTTAGAGGGTAGGTACTCTTAATAATACTCCTGAACTTACCAACATGCTTGCTCACGATCAAGGTAGCCTCCCAGCATATACCACCATATGTTAGAGGGTAGGTACTCTTAATAACACTCCTGAACTTGCCAACATGCTTAATCACTATCTAGGTAGCCTCCCAGTATGTACCACATGTTTTAGAGGGTAGGTACTCTTAATAACCCTCCTGAACTTGCCAACATGCTTGCTCACGATCAAGGTAGCCTCCCAGTATGTACCACATGTTTTAGAGGGTAGGTACTCTTAATAACCCTCCTGAAATTGCCAACATGCTTGCTCACGATCAAGGTAGCCTCCCAGCATGTACCACATGTGTTAGAGGGTAGGCACTCTTAATAACCCTCCTGAACTTGCCAACATGCTTGCTCACGATCAAGGTAGCCTCCCAGCATATACCACATGTGTTAGAGGGTAGGTACTCTTAATAACCCTTCTGAACTTGCCAACATGCTTGCTCACGATCAAGGTAGCCTTCCAGCATGTACCACATGTGTTAGAGCGAAGGTACACTTAATAACACTCCTGAACTTGCCAACATGCTTGTTCACTATCAAGGTAGCCTCCAGCATATACTACCATGTGTTAGAGGGTAGTTACTCTTAATAACCCTCCTGAACTTGCCAACATGCTTTCTCACGATCAAGGTAACACCTCAGCATATACCACATGTGTTAGAGGGTAGGTACTCTTAATAACCCTCCTGAACTTGCCAACATGCTTAATCACTATCAAGGTAGCCTCCCAGCATATACCACATGTGTTAGAGGGTAGGTACTCTTAATAACCCTCCTGAACTTGCCAACATGCTTTCTCACGATCAAGGTAACCCCTCAGCATATACCACCGTGTGTTAGAGGGAAGGTACACTTAATAACACTCCTGAACTTGCCAGCATGCTTGCTCAGGATCAAGGTAACCCGTTAGCATATACCACCGTGTGTTAGAGGGAAGTACACTTAATAACACTCCTGAACTTGCCAACATGCTTGCTCACGATCAAGGTAGCCTCCCAACATATACCACATGTGTTAGAGGGTAGGTACTCTTAATAACCCTCCTGAACTTGCCAACATGCTTGTTCACTATCAAGGTAGCCTCCCAGCATATACCACATGTGTTAGAGGGTAGGTACTCTTAATAACCCTCCTGATCTTGACAACATGCTTAATCACTATCAAGGTAGCCTCCCAGGATATACCACATGTGTTAGAGGGAAGGTACACTTAATAACCCTCCTGAACTTGCCAACATTCTTAATCACTATCAAGGTAGCCTCCCAGCATATACCACCATATGTTAGAGGGTAGGTACTCTTAATAACCCTCCTGAACTTGCCAACATGCTTAATCACTATCTAGGTAGCCTCCCAGCATATACCACATGTGTTAGAGGATAGGTACTCTTAATAACCCTCCTGAACTTGCCAACATGCTTTCTCACGATCAAGGTAACCCCTCAGCATATACCACCGTGTGTTAGAGGGAAGGTACACTTAATAACCCTCCTGAACTTGCCAACATGCTTTCTCACGATCAAGGTAACCCCTCAGCATATACCACCGTGTGTTAGATGGAAGGTACACTTAATAACACTCCTGAACTTGCCAGCATGCTTGCTCACGATCAGGGTAACCCCTCAGCATATACCACCGTGTGTTAGAGGGTAGGTACTCTTAATAACCCTCCTGAACTTGCCAACATGCTTGCTCACGATCAAGGTAACCCCTCAGCATATACCACCGTGTGTTAGAGGGTAGGTACTCTTAATAACCCTCCTGAACTTGCCAACATGCTTAATCACTATCTAGGTAGCCTCCCAGCATATACCACCATATGCTAGAGGGTAGGTACTCTTAATAACATTCCTGAACTTGCCAACATGCTTAATCACTATCAAGGTAGCCTCCCAGCATATACCACATGTGTTAGAGCGAAGGTACACTTAATAACACTCCTGAACTTGCCAGCATGCTTGCTCACGATCAAGGTAGCCTCCCAGCATATACTACATGTGTTAGAGGGTAGGTACTCTTAATAACCCTCCTGAAATTGCCAACATGCTTGCTCACTATCAAGGTAGCCTCCCAGCATATACCACATGTGTTAGAGGGTAGGTACTCTTAATAACCCTCCTGAACTTGCCAACATGCTTGCTCACTATCAAGGTAGCCTCCCAGCATATACCACCATATGTTAGAGGGTAGGTACTCTTAATAACACTCCTGAACTTTCCAACATGCTTAATCACTTATCAAGGTAGCCTCCCAGCATATACCACATGTGTTAGAGGGTAGGTACTCTTAATAACCCTCCTGAACTTGCCAACATGCTTGTTCACTATCAAGGTAGCCTCCCAGCATATACCACCATATGTTAGAGGGTAGGTACTCTTAATAACCCTCCTGAACTTGCCAACATGCTTGTTCACTATCAAGGTAGCCTCCCAGCATATACCACATGTGTTAGAGGGTAGGTACTCTTAATAACCCTCCTGAACTTGCCAACATGCTTAATCACTATCAAGGTAGCCTCCCAGCATATACCACATGTGTTAGAGGGTAGGTACTCTTAATAACCCTCCTGAACTTGCCAACGTGCTTTCTCACGATCAAGGTAACCCCTCAGCATATACCACCGTGTGTTAGAGGGAAGGTACACTTAATAACACTCCTGAACTTGCCAGCATGCTTGCTCAGGATCAAGGTAACCCCTTAGCATATACCACCGTGTGTTAGAGGGAAGTACACTTAATAACACTCCTGAACTTGCCAACATGCTTGCTCACGATCAAGGTAGCCTCCCAGCATATACCACATGTGTTAGAGGATAGGTACTCTTAATAACCCTCCTGAACTTGCCAACATGCTTGTTCACTATCAAGGTAGCCTCCCGGCATATACCACATGTGTTAGAGGGTAGGTACTCTTAATAACCCTCCTGATCTTGACAACATGCTTAATCACTATCAAGGTAGCCTCCCAGGATATACCACATGTGTTAGAGGGAAGGTACACTTAATAACCGTCCTGAACTTGCCAACATTCTTAATCACTATCAAGGTAGCCTCCCAGCATATACCACCATATGTTAGAGGGTAGGTACTCTTAATAACCCTCCTGAACTTGCCAACATGCTTAATCACTATCTAGGTAGCCTCCCAGCATATACCACATGTGTTAGAGGATAGGTACTCTTAATAACCCTCCTGAACTTGCCAACATACTTTCTCACGATCAAGGTAACCCCTCAGCATATACCACCGTGTGTTAGAGGGAAGGTACACTTAATAACCCTCCTGAACTTGCCAACATGCTTTCTCACGATCAAGGTAACCCCTCACCATATACCACCGTGTGTTAGATGGAAGGTACACTTAATAACACTCCTGAACTTGCCAGCATGCTTGCTCACGATCAAGGTAACCCCTCAGCATATACCACCGTGTGTTAGAGGGTAGGTACTCTTAATAACCCTCCTGAACTTGCCAACATGCTTGCTCACGATCAAGGTAACCCCTCAGCATATACCACCGTGTGTTAGAGGGTAGGTACTCTTAATAACCCTCCTGAACTTGCCAACATGCTTAATCACTATCTAGGTAGCCTCCCAGCATATACCACCATATGCTAGAGGGTAGGTACTCTTAATAACATTCCTGAACTTGCCAACATGCTTAATCACTATCAAGGTAGCCTCCCAGCATATACCACATGTGTTAGAGCGAAGGTACACTTAATAACACTTCTGAACTTGCCAGCATGCTTGCTCACGATCAAGGTAGCCTCCCAGCATATACCACATGTGTTAGAGGGTAGGTACTCTTAATAACCCTCCTGAAATTGCCAACATGCTTGCTCACTATCAAGGTAGCCTCCCAGCATATACCACATGTGTTAGAGGGTAGGTACTCTTAATAACCCTCCTGAACTTGCCAACATGCTTGCTCACTATCAAGGTAGCCTCCCAGCATATACCACCATATGTTAGAGGGTAGGTACTCTTAATAACACTCCTGAACTTTCCAGCATGCTTAATCACTTATCAAGGTAGCCTCCCAGCATATACCACATGTGTTAGAGGGTAGGTACTCTTAATAACCCTCCTGAACTTGCCAACATGCTTGTTCACTATCAAGGTAGCCTCCCAGCATATACCACCATATGTTAGAGGGTAGGTACTCTTAATAACCCTCCTGAACTTGCCAACATGCTTGTTCACTATCAAGGTAGCCTCCCAGCATATACCACATGTGTTAGAGGGTAGGTACTCTTAATAACCCTCCTGAACTTGCCAACATGCTTAATCACTATCAAGGTAGCCTCCCAGCATATACCACATGTGTTAGAGGGTAGGTACTCTTAATAACGCTCCTGAACTTGCCAACATGCTTAATCACTATAAAGGTTGCCTCCCACCATATACCACATGTGTTAGAGGGTAGGTACTCTTAATAACCCTCCTGAAATTGCCAACATGCTTGCTCACGATAAAGGTAGCCTCCCAGCATATACCACATGTGTTAGAGGGTAGGTACTCTTAATAACCCTCCTGAACTTGCCAGCATGCTTAATCACTATCAAGGTAGCCTCCCAGCATATATCATATGTGTTAGAGGGTAGGTACTCTTAATAACCCTCCTGAACTTGCCAACATGCTTGCTCACGATCAAGGTAGCCTCCCAGCATATACCACATGTGTTAGAGGGTAGGTACTCTTAATAACCCTCCTGAACTTGCCAACATGCTTAATCAGTATCAAGGTAGCCTCCCAGCATATACCACATGTGTTAGAGGGTAGGTACTCTTAATAACCCTCCTGAATTTGCCAACATGCTTAATCACTATCTAGATAGCCTCCCAGCATATACCACCATATGTTAGAGGGTAGGTACTCTTAATAACACTTCTGAACTTGCCAACATGCTTAATCACTATCTAGGTAGCCTCCCAGCATGTACCACATGTGTTAGAGGGTAGGTACTCTTAATAACCCTCCTGAACTTGCCAACATGCTTGTTCACTATCAAGGTAGCCTCCAGCATATACCACATGTGTTAGAGGGTAGGTACTCTTAATAATACTCCTGAACTTGCCAACATGCTTGCTCACGATCAAGGTAACCCCTCGGCATATACCACCGTGTGTTAGAGGGTAGGTACACTTAATAACACTCCTGAACTTGCCTGCATGCTTGCTCACGATCAAGGTAGCCTCCCAGCACATACCACCATATGTTAGAGGGTAGGTACTCTTAATAACACTCCTGAACTTGCCAACATGCTTAATCACTATCTAGGTAGCCTCCCAGTATGTACCACATGTGTTAGAGGGTAGGTACTCTTAATAACCCTCCTGAACTTGCCAACATGCTTGCTCACGATCAAGGTAGCCTTCCAGCATGTACCACATGTGTTAGAGGGTAGGCACTCTTAATAACCCTCCTGAACTTGCCAACATGCTTTCTCACGATCAAGGTAGCCTCCCAGCATCTACCACATGTGTTAGAGGGTAGGTACTCTTAATAACCCTCCTGAACTTGCCAACATGCTTGCTCACGATCAAGGTAGCCTTCCAGCATGTACCACATGTGTTAGAGCGAAGGTACACTTAATAACACTCCTGAACTTGCCAACATGCTTGTTCACTATCAAGGTAGCCTCCAGCATATACCACCATGTGTTAGAGGGTAGGTACTCTTAATAACCCTCCTGAACTTGCCACCATGCTTTCTCACGATCAAGGTAACCCCTCAGCATATACCACATGTGTTAGAGGGTAGGTACTCTTAATAACCCTCCTGAACTTGCCAACATGCTTAATCACTATCAAGGTAGCCTCCCAGCATATACCACATCTGTTAGAGGGTAGGTACTCTTAATAACCCTCCTGAACTTGCCAACATGCTTTCTCACGATCAAGGTAACCCCTCAGCATATACCACCGTGTGTTAGAGGGAAGGTACACTTAATAACACTCCTGAACTTGCCAGCATGCTTGCTCAGGATCAAGGTAACCCCTTAGCATATACCACCGTGTGTAAGAGGGAAGTACACTTAATAACACTCCTGAACTTGCCAACATGCTTGTTCACTATCAAGTTAGCCTCCCAGCATATACCACATGTGTTAGAGGGTAGGTACACTTAATAACCCTCCTGAAGTTCCCAACATGCTTGTTCACTATCAAGGTAGCCTCCCAGCATATACCACATGTGTTAGAGGGTAGGTACTCTTAATAACCCTCCTGAACTTGCCAACATGCTTGCTCACGATCAAGGTAGCCTCTCAGCATATACCACATGTGTTAGAGGGTAGGTACTCTTAATAACCCTCCTGAACTTGCCAAAATGCTTGTTCACTATCAAGGTAGCCTCCCAGCATATACCACATGTGTTAGAGGGTAGGTACTCTTAATAACCCTCCTGAACCTGCCAACATGCTTAATCACTATCAAGGTAGCCTCCCGGCATATACCACATGTGTTAGAGGGAAGGTACACTTAATAACCCTCCTGAACTTGCCAACATTCTTAATCACTATCAAGGTAGCCTCCCAGCATATACCACCATATGTTAGAGGGTAGGTACTCTTAATAACCCTCCTGAACTTGCCAACATGCTTAATCACTATCTAGGTAGCCTCCCAGCATATACCACATGTGTTAGAGGATAGGTACTCTTAATAACTCTCCTGAACTTGCCAACATGCTTTCTCACGATCAAGGTAACCCCTCAGCATATACCACCGTGTGTTAAAGGGAAGGTACACTTAATAACCCTCCTGAACTAGCCAACATGCTTTCTCACGATCAAGGTAACCCCTCAGCATATACCACCGTGTGTTAGAGGGAAGGTACACTTAATAACACTCCTGAACTTGCCAGCATGCTTCCTCACGATCAAGGTAACCCCTAAGCATATACCACCGTGTGTTAGAGGGTAGGTACTCTTAATAACCCTCCTGAACTTGCCAACATGCTTGCTCACGATCAAGGTAACCCCTCAGCATATACCACCGTGTGTTAGAGGGTAGGTACTCTTAATAACCCTCCTGAACTTGCCAACATGCTTAATCACTATCTAGGTAGCCTCCCAGCTTATACCACCATATGCTAGAGGGTAGGTACTCTTAATAACGTTCCTGAACTTGCCAACATGCTTAATCACTATCAAGGTAGCCTCCCAGCATATACCACATGTGTTAGAGCGAAGGTACACTTAATAACACTCCTGAACTTGCCAGCATGCTTGCTCACGATCAAGGTAGCCTCCCAGCATATACCACATGTGTTAGAGGGTAGGTACTCTTAATAACCCTCCTGAAATTGCCAACATGCTTGCTCACTATCAAGGTAGCCTCCCAGCATATACCACATGTGTTAGAGGGTAGGTACTCTTAATAACCCTCCTGAACTTGCCAACATGCTTGCTCACTATCAAGGTAGCCTCCCAGCATATACCACCATATGTTAGAGGGTAGGTACTCTTAATAACACTTCTGAACTTGCCAACATGCTTAATCACTATCTAGGTAGCCTCCCAGCATGTACCACATGTGTTAGAGGGTAGGTACTCTTAATAACCCTCCTGAACTTGCCAACATGCTTGTTCACTATCAAGGTAGCCTCCAGCATATACCACATGTGTTAGAGGGTAGGTACTCTTAATAATACTCCTGAACTTACCAACATGCTTGCTCACGATCAAGGTAACCCCTCGGCATATACCACCGTGTGTTAGAGGGAAGGTACACTTAATAACACTCCTGAACTTGCCTGCATGCTTGCTCACGATCAAGGTAGCCTCCCAGCATATACCACCATATGTTAGAGGGTAGGTACTCTTAATAACACTCCTGAACTTGCCAACATGCTTAATCACTATCTAGGTAGCCTCCCAGTATGTACCACATGTTTTAGAGGGTAGGTACTCTTAATAACCCTCCTGAAATTGCCAACATGCTTGCTCACGATCAAGGTAGCCTCCCAGCATGTACCACATGTGTTAGAGGGTAGGCCTCTTAATAACCCTCCTGAACTTGCCAACATGCTTGCTCACGATCAAGGTAGCCTCCCAGCATATACCACATGTGTTAGAGGGTAGGTACTCTTAATAACCCTTCTGAACTTGCCAACATGCTTGCTCACGATCAAGGTAGCCTTCCAGCATGTACCACATGTGTTAGAGCGAAGGTACACTTAATAACACTCCTGAACTTGCCAACATGCTTGTTCACTATCAAGGTAGCCTCCAGCATATACTACCATGTGTTAGAGGGTAGTTACTCTTAATAACCCTCCTGAACTTGCCAACATGCTTTCTCACGATCAAGGTAACCCCTCAGCATATACCACATGTGTTAGAGGGTAGGTACTCTTAATAACCCTCCTGAACTTGCCAACATGCTTAATCGCTATCAAGGTAGCCTCCCAGCATATACCACATGTGTTAGAGGGTAGGTACTCTTAATAACCCTCCTGAACTTGCCAACATGCTTTCTCACGATCAAGGTAACCCCTCAGCATATACCACCGTGTGTTAGAGGGAAGGTACACTTAATAACACTCCTGAACTTGCCAGCATGCTTGCTCAGGATCAAGGTAACCCCTTAGCATATACCACCGTGTGTTAGAGGGAAGTACACTTAATAACACTCCTGAACTTGCCAACATGCTTGCTCACGATCAAGGTAGCCTCCCAGCATATACCACATGTGTTAGAGGGTAGGTACTCTTAATAAACCTCCTGAACTTGCCAACATGCTTGTTCACTATCAA
This sequence comes from Deroplatys truncata, assembly GCA_030765065.1. Taxonomy (NCBI): domain Eukaryota; kingdom Metazoa; phylum Arthropoda; class Insecta; order Mantodea; family Mantidae; genus Deroplatys; species Deroplatys truncata. The sequence continues at coordinate 309,901,728 of CM060975.1, read as the reverse complement.
GGTAGCCTCCCAGCATATACCACATGTGTTAGAGGGTAGGTACTCTTAATAACCCTCCTGATCTTGACAACATGCTTAATCACTATCAAGGTAGCCTCCCAGGATATACCACATGTGTTAGAGGGAAGGTACACTTAATAACCCTCCTGAACTTGCCAACATTCTTAATCACTATCAAGGTAGCCTCCCAGCATATACCACCATATGTTAGAGGGTAGGTACTCTTAATAACCCTCCTGAACTTGCCAACATGCTTAATCACTATCTAGGTAGCCTCCCAGCATATACCACATGTGTTAGAGGATAGGTACTCTTAATAACCCTCCTGAACTTGCCAACATGCTTTCTCACGATCAAGGTAACCCCTCAGCATATACCACCGTGTGTTAGTGGGAAGGTACACTTAATAACCCTCCTGAACTTGCCAACATGCTTTCTCACGATCAAGGTAACCCCTCACCATATACCACCGTGTGTTAGATGGAAGGTACACTTAATAACACTCCTGAACTTGCCAGCATGCTTGCTCACGATCAAGGTAACCCCTCAGCATATACCACCGTGTGTTAGAGGGTAGGTACTCTTAATAACCCTCCTGAACTTGCCAACATGCTTGCTCACGATCAAGGTAACCCCTCAGCATATACCACCGTGTGTTAGAGTGTAGGTACCCTTAATAACCCTCCTGAACTTGCCAACATGCTTAATCACTATCTAGGTAGCCTCCCAGCATATACCACCATATGCTAGAGGGTAGGTACTCTTAATAACATTCCTGAACTTGCCAACATGCTTAATCACTATCAAGGTAGCCTCCCAGCATATACCACATGTGTTAGAGCAAAGGTACACTTAATAACACTCCTGAACTTGCCAGCATGCTTGCTCACGATCAAGGTAGCCTCCCAGCATATACCACATGTGTTAGAGGGTAGGTACTCTTAATAACCCTCCTGAAATTGCCAACATGCTTGCTCACTATCAAGGTAGCCTCCCAGCATATACCACATGTGTTAGAGGGTAGGTACTCTTAATAACGCTCCTGAACTTGCCAACATGCTTAATCACTATCAAGGTTGCCTCCCACCATATACCACATGTGTTAGAGGGTAGGTACTCTTAATAACCCTCCTGAAATTGCCAACATGCTTGCTCACGATAAAGGTAGCCTCCCAGCATATACCACCATATGTTAGAGGGTAGGTACTCTTAATAACACTCCTGAACTTTCCAACATGCTTAATCACTTATCAAGGTAGCCTCCCAGCATATACCACATGTGTTAGAGGGTAGGTACTCTTAATAACCCTCCTGAACTTGCCAACATGCTTGTTCACTATCAAGGTAGCCTCCCAGCATATACCACCATATGTTAGAGGGTAGGTACTCTTAATAACCCTCCTGAACTTGCCAACATGCTTGTTCACTATCAAGGTAGCCTCCCAGCATATACCACATGTGTTAGAGGGTAGGTACTCTTATTAACCCTCCTGAACTTGCCAACATGCTTAATCACTATCAAGGTAGCCTCCCAGCATATACCACATGTGTTAGAGGGTAGGTACTCTTAATAACGCTCCTGAACTTGCCAACATGCTTAATCACTATCAAGGTTGCCTCCCACCATATACCACATGTGTTAGAGGGTAGGTACTCTTAATAACCCTCCTGAAATTGCCAACATGCTTGCTCACGATAAAGGTAGCCTCCCAGCATATACCACATGTGTTAGAGGGTAGGTACTCTTAATAACCCTCCTGAACTTGCCAACATGCTTAATCACTATCAAGGTAGCCTCCCAGCATATACCATATGTGTTAGAGGGTAGGTACTCTTAATAACCCTCCTTTACTTGCCAACATGCTTGCTCACGATCAAGGTAGCCTCCCAGCATATACCACATGTGTTAGAGGGTAGGTACTCTTAATAACCCTCCTGAACTTGCCAACATGCTTAATCAGTATCAAGGTAGCCTCCCAGCATATACCACGTGTGTTAGAGGGTAGGTACTCTTAATAACCCTCCTGAATTTGCCAACATGCTTAATCACTATCTAGATAGCCTCCCAGCATATACCACCATATGTTAGAGGGTAGGTACTCTTAATAACACTTCTGAACTTGCCAACATGCTTAATCACTATCTAAGTAGCCTCCCAGCATGTACCACATGTGTTAGAGGGTAGATACTCTTAATAACCCTCCTGAACTTGCCAACATGCTTGTTCACTATCAAGGTAGCCTCCAGCATATACCACATGTGTTAGAGGGTAGGTACTCTTAATAATACTCCTGAACTTGCCAACATGCTTGCTCACGATCAAGGTAACCCCTCGGCATATACCACCGTGTGTTAGAGGGTAGGTACACTTAATAACACTCCTGAACTTGCCTGCATGCTTGCTCACGATCAAGGTAGCCTCCCAGCATATACCACCATATGTTAGAGGGTAGGTACTCTTAATAACACTCCTGAACTTGCCAACATGCTTAATCACTATCTAGGTAGCCTCCCAGTATGTACCACATGTGTTAGAGGGTAGGTACTCTTAATAACCCTCCTGAACTTGCCAACATGCTTGCTCACGATCAAGGTAGCCTTCCAGCATGTACCACATGTGTTAGAGGGTAGGCACTCTTAATAACCCTCCTGAACTTGCCAACATGCTTGCTCACGATCAAGGTAGCCTCCCAGGATCTACCACATGTGTTAGAGGGTAGGTACTCTTAATAACACTTCTGAACTTGCCAACATGCTTAATCACTATCTAGGTAGCCTCCCAGCATGTACCACATGTGTTAGAGGGTAGGTACTCTTAATAACCCTCCTGAACTTGCCAACATGCTTAATCACTATCTAGGTAGCCTCCCAGCTTATACCACCATATGCTAGAGGGTAGGTACTCTTAATAACGTTCCTGAACTTGCCAACATGCTTAATCACTATCAAGGTAGCCTCCCAGCATATACCACATGTGTTAGAGCGAAGGTACACTTAATAACACTCCTGAACTTGCCAGCATGCTTGCTCACGATCAAGGTAGCCTCCCAGCATATACCACATGTGTTAGAGGGTAGGTACTCTTAATAACCCTCCTGAAATTGCCAACATGCTTGCTCACTATCAAGGTAGCCTCCCAGCATATACCACATGTGTTAGAGGGTAGGTACTCTTAATAACCCTCCTGAACTTGCCAACATGCTTGCTCACTATCAAGGTAGCCTCCCAGCATATACCACCATATGTTAGAGGGTAGGTACTCTTAATAACACTTCTGAACTTGCCAACATGCTTAATCACTATCTAGGTAGCCTCCCAGCATGTACCACATGTGTTAGAGGGTAGGTACTCTTAATAACCCTCCTGAACTTGCCAACATGCTTGTTCACTATCAAGGTAGCCTCCAGCATATACCACATGTGTTAGAGGGTAGGTACTCTTAATAATACTCCTGAACTTACCAACATGCTTGCTCACGATCAAGGTAACCCCTCGGCATATACCACCGTGTGTTAGAGCGAAGGTACACTTAATAACACTCCTGAACTTGCCTGCATGCTTGCTCACGATCAAGGTAGCCTCCCAGCATATACCACCATATGTTAGAGGGTAGGTACTCTTAATAACACTCCTGAACTTGCCAACATGCTTAATCACTATCTAGGTAGCCTCCCAGTATGTACCACATGTTTTAGAGGGTAGGTACTCTTAATAACCCTCCTGAACTTGCCAACATGCTTGCTCACGATCAAGGTAGCCTCCCAGTATGTACCACATGTTTTAGAGGGTAGGTACTCTTAATAACCCTCCTGAAATTGCCAACATGCTTGCTCACGATCAAGGTAGCCTCCCAGCATGTACCACATGTGTTAGAGGGTAGGCACTCTTAATAACCCTCCTTAACTTGCCAACATGCTTGCTCACGATCAAGGTAGCCTCCCAGCATATACCACATGTGTTAGAGGGTAGGTACTCTTAATAACCCTTCTGAACTTGCCAACATGCTTGCTCACGATCAAGGTAGCCTTCCAGCATGTACCACATGTGTTAGAGCGAAGGTACACTTAATAACACTCCTGAACTTGCCAACATGCTTGTTCACTATCAAGGTAGCCTCCAGCATATACTACCATGTGTTAGAGGGTAGTTACTCTTAATAACCCTCCTGAACTTGCCAACATGCTTTCTCACGATCAAGGTAACCCCTCAGCATATACCACATGTGTTAGAGGGTAGGTACTCTTAATAACCCTCCTGAACTTGCCAACATGCTTAATCACTATCAAGGTAGCCTCCCAGCATATACCACATGTGTTAGAGGGTAGGTACTCTTAATAACCCTCCTGAACTTGCCAACATGCTTTCTCACGTTCAAGGTAACCCCTCAGCATATACCACCGTGTGTTAGAGGGAAGGTACACTTAATAACACTCCTGAACTTGCCAGCATGCTTGCTCAGGATCAAGGTAACCCGTTAGCATATACCACCGTGTGTTAGAGGGAAGTACACTTAATAACACTCCTGAACTTGCCAACATGCTTGCTCACGATCAAGGTAGCCTCCCAGCATATACCACATGTGTTAGAGGGTAGGTACTCTTAATAACCCTCCTGAACTTGCCAACATGCTTGTTCACTATCAAGGTAGCCTCCCAGCATATACCACATGTGTTAGAGGGTAGGTACTCTTAATAACCCTCCTGATCTTGACAACATGCTTAATCACTATCAAGGTAGCCTCCCAGGATATACCACATGTGTTAGAGGGAAGGTACACTTAATAACCCTCCTGAACTTGCCAACATTCTTAATCACTATCAAGGTAGCCTCCCAGCATATACCACTATATGTTAGAGGGTAGGTACTCTTAATAACCCTCCTGAACTTGCCAACATGCTTAATCACTATCTAGGTAGCCTCCCAGCATATACCACATGTGTTAGAGGATAGGTACTCTTAATAACCCTCCTGAACTTGCCAACATGCTTTCTCACGATCAAGGTAACCCCTCAGCATATACCACCGTGTGTTAGAGGGAAGGTACACTTAATAACCCTCCTGAACTTGCCAACATGCTTTCTCACGATCAAGGTAACCCCTCAGCATATACCACCGTGTGTTAGATGGAAGGTACACTTAATAACACTCCTGAACTTGTTAGCATGCTTGCTCACGATCAAGGTAACCCCTCTGCATATACCACCGTGTGTTAGAGGGTAGGTACTCTTAATAACCCTCCTGAACTTGCCAACATGCTTAATCACTATCTAGGTAGCCTCCCAGCATATACCACCATATGCTAGAGGGTAGGTACTCTTAATAACATTCCTGAACTTGTCAACATGCTTAATCACTATCAAGGTAGCCTCCCAGCATATACCACATGTGTTAGAGCGAAGGTACACTTAATAACACTCCTGAACTTGCCAGCATGCTTGCTCACGATCAAGGTAGCCTCCCAGCATATACCACATGTGTTAGAGGGTAGGTACTCTTAATAACCCTCCTGAAATTGCCAACATGCTTGCTCACTATCAAGGTAGCCTCCCAGCATATACCACATGTGTTAGAGGGTAGGTACTCTTAATAACCCTCCTGAACTTGCCAACATGCTTGCTCACTATCAAGGTAGCCTCCCAGCATATACCACCATATGTTAGAGGTTAGGTACTCTTAATAACACTCCTGAACTTTCCAACATGCTTAATCACTTATCAAGGTAGCCTCCCAGCATATACCACATGTGTTAGAGGGTAGGTACTCTTAATAACCCTCCTGAACTTGCCAACATGCTTGTTCACTATCAAGGTAGCCTCCCAGCATATACCACCATATGTTAGAGGGTAGGTACTCTTAATAACCCTCCTGAACTTGCCAACATGCTTGTTCACTATCAAGGTAGCCTCCCAGCATATACCACATGTGTTAGAGGGTAGGTACTCTTAATAACCCTCCTGAACTTGCCAACATGCTTAATCACTATCAAGGTAGCCTCCCAGCATATACCACATGTGTTAGAGGGTAGGTACTCTTAATAACCCTCCTGAACTTGCCAACATGCTTTCTCACGATCAAGGTAACCCCTCAGCATATACCACCGTGTGTTAGAGGGAAGGTACACTTAATAACACTCCTGAACTTGCCAGCATGCTTGCTCAGGATCAAGGTAACCCCTTAGCATATACCACCGTGTGTTAGAGGGAAGTACACTTAATAACACTCCTGAACTTGCCAACATGCTTGCTCACGATCAAGGTAGCCTCCCAGCATATACCACATGTGTTAGAGGGTAGGTACTCTTAATAACCCTCCTGAACCTGCCAACATGCTTGTTCACTATCAAGGTAGCCTCCCAGCATATACCACATGTGTTAGAGGGTAGGTACTCTTAATAACCCTCCTGATCTTGACAACATGCTTAATCACTATCAAGGTAGCCTCCCAGGATATACCACATGTGTTAGAGGGAAGGTACACTTAATAACCCTCCTGAACTTGCCAACATTCTTAATCACTATCAAGGTAGCCTCCCAGCATATACCACCATATGTTAGAGGGTAGGTACTCTTAATAACCCTCCTGAACTTGCCAACATGCTTAATCACTATCTAGGTAGCCTCCCAGCATATACCACATGTGTTAGAGGATAGGTACTCTTAATAACCCTCCTGAACTTGCCAACATGCTTTCTCACGATCAAGGTAACCCCTCAGCATATACCACCGTGTGTTAGAGGGAAGGTACACTTAATAACCCTCCTGAACTTGCCAACATGCTTTCTCACGATCAAGGTAACCCCTCACCATATACCACCGTGTGTTAGATGGAAGGTACACTTAATAACACTCCTGAACTTGCCAGCATGCTTGCTCACGATCAAGGTAACCCCTCAGCATATACCACCGTGTGTTAGAGGGTAGGTACTCTTAATAACCCTCCTGAACTTGCCAACATGCTTGCTCACGATCAAGGTAACCCCTCAGCATATACCACCGTGTGTTAGAGTGTAGGTACTCTTAATAACCCTCCTGAACTTGCCAACATGCTTAATCACTATCTAGGTAGCCTCCCAGCATATACCACCATATGCTAGAGGGTAGGTACTCTTAATAACATTCCTGAACTTGCCAACATGCTTAATCACTATCAAGGTAGCCTCCCAGCATATACCACATGTGTTAGAGCAAAGGTACACTTAATAACACTCCTGAACTTGCCAGCATGCTTGCTCACGATCAAGGTAGCCTCCCAGCATATACCACATGTGTTAGAGGGTAGGTACTCTTAATAACCCTCCTGAAATTGCCAACATGCTTGCTCACTATCAAGGTAGCCTCCCAGCATATACCACATGTGTTAGAGGGTAGGTACTCTTAATAACCCTCCTGAACTTGCCAACATGCTTGCTCACTATCAAGGTAGCCTCCCAGCATATACCACCATATGTTAGAGGGTAGGTACTCTTAATAACACTCCTGAACTTTCCAACATGCTTAATCACTTATCAAGGTAGCCTCCCAGCATATACCACATGTGTTAGAGGGTAGGTACTCTTAATAACCCTCCTGAACTTGCCAACATGCTTGTTCACTATCAAGGTAGCCTCCCAGCATATACCACCATATGTTAGAGGGTAGGTACTCTTAATAACCCTCCTGAACTTGCCAACATGCTTGTTCACTATCAAGGTAGCCTCCCAGCATATACCACATGTGTTAGAGGGTAGGTACTCTTAATAACCCTCCTGAACTTGCCAACATGCTTAATCACTATCAAGGTAGCCTCCCAGCATATACCACATGTGTTAGAGGGTAGGTACTCTTAATAACGCTCCTGAACTTGCCAACATGCTTAATCACTATCAAGGTTGCCTCCCACCATATACCACATGTGTTAGAGGGTAGGTACTCTTAATAACCCTCCTGAAATTGCCAACATGCTTGCTCACGATAAAGGTAGCCTCCCAGCATATACCACATGTGTTAGAGGGTAGGTACTCTTAATAACCCTCCTGAACTTGCCAACATGCTTAATCACTATCAAGGTAGCCTCCCAGCATATACCATATGTGTTAGAGGGTAGGTACTCTTAATAACCCTCCTTTACTTGCCAACATGCTTGCTCACGATCAAGGTAGCCTCCCAGCATATACCACATGTGTTAGAGGGTAGGTACTCTTAATAACCCTCCTGAACTTGCCAACATGCTTAATCAGTATCAAGGTAGCCTCCCAGCATATACCACGTGTGTTAGAGGGTAGGTACTCTTAATAACCCTCCTGAATTTGCCAACATGCTTAATCACTATCTAGATAGCCTCCCAGCATATACCACCATATGTTAGAGGGTAGGTACTCTTAATAACACTTCTGAACTTGCCAACATGCTTAATCACTATCTAGGTAGCCTCCCAGCATGTACCACATGTGTTAGAGGGTAGGTACTCTTAATAACCCTCCTGAACTTGCCAACATGCTTGTTCACTATCAAGGTAGCCTCCAGCATATACCACATGTGTTAGAGGGTAGGTACTCTTAATAATACTCCTGAACTTGCCAACATGCTTGCTCACGATCAAGGTAACCCCTCGGCATATACCACCGTGTGTTAGAGGGTAGGTACACTTAATAACACTCCTGAACTTGCCTGCATGCTTGCTCACGATCAAGGTAGCCTCCCAGCATATACCACCATATGTTAGAGGGTAGGTACTCTTAATAACACTCCTGAACTTGCCAACATGCTTAATCACTATCTAGGTAGCCTCCCAGTATGTACCACATGTGTTAGAGGGTAGGTACTCTTAATAACCCTCCTGAACTTGCCAACATGCTTGCTCACGATCAAGGTAGCCTTCCAGCATGTACCACATGTGTTAGAGGGTAGGCACTCTTAATAACCCTCCTGAACTTGCCAACATGCTTGCTCACGATCAAGGTAGCCTCCCAGGATCTACCACATGTGTTAGAGGGTAGGTACTCTTAATAACCCTCCTGAACTTGCCAACATGCTTGCTCACGATCAAGGTAGCCTTCCAGCATGTACCACATGTGTTAGAGCGAAGGTACACTTAATAACACTCCTGAACTTGCCAACATGCTTGTTCACTATCAAGGTAGCCTCCAGCATATACCACCATGTGTTAGAGGGTAGGTACTCTTAATAACCCTCCTGAACTTGCCACCATGCTTTCTCACGATCAAGGTAACCCCTCAGCATATACCACATGTGTTAGAGGGTAGGTACTCTTAATAACCCTCCTGAACTTGCCAACATGCTTAATCACTATCAAGGTAGCCTCCCAGCATATACCACATCTGTTAGAGGGTAGGTACTCTTAATAACCCTCCTGAACTTGCCAACATGCTTTCTCACGATCAAGGTAACCCCTCAGCATATACCACCGTGTGTTAGAGGGAAGGTACACTTAATAACACTCCTGAACTTGCCAGCATGCTTGCTCAGGATCAAGGTAACCCCTTAGCATATACCACCGTGTGTAAGAGGGAAGTACACTTAATAACACTCCTGAACTTGCCAACATGCTTGTTCACTATCAAGTTAGCCTCCCAGCATATACCACATGTGTTAGAGGGTAGGTACACTTAATAACCCTCCTGAACTTCCCAACATGCTTGTTCACTATCAAGGTAGCCTCCCAGCATATACCACATGTGTTAGAGGGTAGGTACTCTTAATAACCCTCCTGAACTTGCCAACATGCTTGCTCACGATCAAGGTAGCCTCCCAGCATATACCACATGTGTTAGAGGGTAGGTACTCTTAATAACCCTCCTGAACTTGCCAAAATGCTTGTTCACTATCAAGGTAGCCTCCCAGCATATACCACATGTGTTAGAGGGTAGGTACTCTTAATAACCCTCCTGAACCTGCCAACATGCTTAATCACTATCAAGGTAGCCTCCCGGCATATACCACATGTGTTAGAGGGAAGGTACACTTAATAACCCTCCTGAACTTGCCAACATTCTTAATCACTATCAAGGTAGCCTCCCAGCATATACCACCATATGTTAGAGGGTAGGTACTCTTAATAACCCTCCTGAACTTGCCAACATGCTTAATCACTATCTAGGTAGCCTCCCAGCATATACCACATGTGTTAGAGGATAGGTACTCTTAATAACTCTCCTGAACTTGCCAACATGCTTTCTCACGATCAAGGTAACCCCTCAGCATATACCACCGTGTGTTAGAGGGAAGGTACACTTAATAACCCTCCTGAACTAGCCAACATGCTTTCTCACGATCAAGGTAACCCCTCAGCATATACCACCGTGTGTTAGAGGGAAGGTACACTTAATAACACTCCTGAACTTGCCAGCATGCTTCCTCACGATCAAGGTAACCCCTAAGCATATACCACCGTGTGTTAGAGGGTAGGTACTCTTAATAACCCTCCTGAACTTGCCAACATGCTTGCTCACGATCAAGGTAACCCCTCAGCATATACCACCGTGTGTTAGAGGGTAGGTACTCTTAATAACCCTCCTGAACTTGCCAACATGCTTAATCACTATCTAGGTAGCCTCCCAGCATATACCACCATATGCTAGAGGGTAGGTACTCTTAATAACATTCCTGAACTTGCCAACATGCTTAATCACTATCAAGGTAGCCTCCCAGCATATACCACATGTGTTAGAGCGAAGGTACACTTAATAACATTCCTGAACTTGCCAACATGCTTAATCACTATCTAGGTAGCCTCCCAGCATATACCACATGTGTTAGAGCGAAGGTACACTTAATAACACTCCTGAACTTGCCAGCATGCTTGCTCACGATCAAGGTAGCCTCCCAGCATATACCACATGTGTTAGAGTGTAGGTACTCTTAATAACCCTCCTGAACTTGCCAACATGCTTGCTCACTATCAAGGTAGCCTCCCAGCATATACCACATGTGTTAGAGGGTAGGTACTCTTAATAACCCTCCTGAATTTGCCAACATGCTTGCTCACTATCAAGGTAGCCTCCCAGCATATACCACCATATGTTAGAGGGTAGGTACTCTTAATAACACTCCTGAACTTGCCAACATGCTTAATCACTATCAAGGTAGCCTCCCAGCTTATACCACATGTGTTAGAGGGTAGGTACTCTTAATAACCCTCCTGAACTTGCCAACATGCTTAATCACTATCAAGGTAGCCTCCCAGCATATACCACATGTGTTAGAGGGTAGGTACTCTTAATAACCCTCCTGAACTTGCCAACATGCTTTCTCACGATCAAGGTAACCCCTCAGCATATACCACCGTGTGTTAGAGGGAAGGTACACTTAATAACCCTCCTGAACTTGCCAACATGCTTTCTCACGATCAAGGTAACCCCTCAGCATATACCACCGTGTGTTAGAGGGAAGGTACACTTAATAACACTCCTGAACTTGCCAGCATGCTTGCTCGCGATCAAGGTAGGCTCCCAGCATATACCACATGTGTTAGAGGGTAGGTACTCTTACTAACCCTTCTGAACTTGCCAACATGCTTTCTCACGATCAAGGTAACCCCTCAGCATATACCACCGTGTGTTAGAGGGAAGGTACACTTAATAACCCTCCTGAACTTGCCAACATGCTTTCTCACGATCAAGGTAACCCCTCAGCATATACCACCGTGTGTTAGAGGGAAGGTACACTTAATAACACTCCTGAACTTGCCAGCATGCTTGCTCACGATAAAGGTAACCCCTCAGCATATACCACCGTGTGTTAGAGGGTAGGTACTCTTAATAACCCTCCTGAACTTGCCAACATGCTTGCTCACGATCAAGGTAACCCCTCAGCATGTACCACCGTGTGTTAGAGGTTAGGTACTCTTAATAACCCTCCTGAACTTGCCAACATGCTTAATCACTAGCAAGGTAGCCTCCCAGCATATACCACATGTGTTAGAGGGTAGGTACTCTTAATAACCCTCCTGAACTTGCCAACATGCTTAATCACTATCTAGGTAGCCTCCCAGCATATACCAACATATGCTAGAGGGTAGGTACTCTTAATACCATTCCTGAACTTGCCAACATGCTTAATCACTATCAAGGTAGCCTCCCAGCATATACCACATGTGTTAGAGCGAAGGTACACTTAATAACACTCCTGAACTTGCCAGCATGCTTGCTCACGATCAAGGTAGCCTCCCAGCATATACCACATGTGTTAGAGGGTAGGTACTCTTAATAACCCTCCTGAACTTGCCAACATGCTTGCTCACTATCAAGGTAGCCTCCCAGCATATACCACATGTGTTAGAGGGTAGGTACTCTTAATAACCCTCCTGAACTTGCCAACATGCTTGCTCACTATCAAGGTAGCCTCCCAGCATATACCACCATATGTTAGAGGGTAGGTACTCTTAATAAAACTCCTGAACTTGCCAACATGCTTAATCACTATCAAGGTAGCCTCCCAGCATATACCACATGTGTTAGAGCGAAGGTACACTTAATAACACTCCTGAACTTGCCAGCATGCTTGCTCACGATCAAGGTAGCCTCCCAGCATATACCACATGTGTTAGAGGGTAGGTACTCTTAATAACCCTCCTGAGCTTGCCAACATGCTTGCTCACTATCAAGGTAGCCTCCCAGCATATACCACATGTGTTAGAGGGTAGGTACTTTTAATAACCCTCCTGAACTTGCCAACATGCTTTCTCACGATCAAGGTAACCCCTCAGCATATACCACCGTGTGTTAGAGGGAAGGTACACTTAATAACACTCCTGAACTTGCCAGCATGCTTTCTCACGATCAAGGTAACCCCTCAGCATATACCACCGTGTGTTAGAGGGAAGGTACACTTAATAACACTCCTGAACTTGCCAGCATGCTTGCTTGCGATCAAGGTAGGCTCCCAGCATATACCACATGTGTTAGAGGGTAGGTACTCTTAATAACCCTCCTGAACTTGCCAACATGCTTTCTCACGATCAAGGTAACCCCTCAGCATATACCACCGTGTGTTAGAGGGAAGGTACACTTAATAACTTTCCTGAACTTGCCAACATGCTTTCTTACGATCAAGGTAACCCGTCAGCATATACCACATGTGTGTTAGAGGGAAGGTACACTTAGTAACCTCCTGAACTTGCCAACATGCTTTCTGACGATCAAGGTAACCCCTCAGCATATATATTACCGTGTGTTAGAGGGAAGGTACACTTAATAACCCTCCTGAACTTGCCAACATGCTTAATCACTATCAAGGTAGCCTCCCAGCATATACCACATGTGTTAGAGGGTAGGTACTCTTAATAACCCTCCTGAACTTGCCAACATGCTTTCTCACGATCAAGGTAACCCCTCAGCATATACCACCGTGTTTTAGAGGGAAGGTACACTTAATAACACTCCTGAACTTGCCAACATGCTTTCTGACGATCAAGGTAACCCCTCAGCATATACTACCGTGTGTTAGAGGGAAGGTACACTTAATAACCCTCCTGAACTTGCCAGCATGCTTTCTCACGATGGAGGTAACCCCTCAGCATATACCACCGTGTGTTAGAGGGAAGGTACACTTAATAACACTTCCTGAACTTGCCAACATGCTTTCTCACGATCAAGGTAACCCCTCAGCATATACCACCGTGTGTTTGAGGGAAGGTACACTTAATAACCCTCCTGAACTTCCCAACATGCTTTCTCACGATCAAGGTAACCCCTCAGCATATACCACCGTGTGTTAGAGGGAACTACACTTAATAACCCTCCTGAACTTGCCAACATGCTTTTTCACGATCAAGGTAACCCCTCAGCATATACCACCGTGTGTTAGAGGGAAGTACACTTAATAACACTCCTGAACTTGCCAGCATGCTTGCTTGCGATCAAGGTAGGCTCCCAGCATATACCACATGTGTTAGAGGGTAGGTACTCTTAATAACCCTCCTGAACTTGCCAACATGCTTTCTCACGATCAAGGTAACCCCTCAGCATATACCACCGTGTGTTAGAGGGAAGGTACACTTAATAACCCTCCTGAACTTGCCAACATGCTTTCTTACGATCAAGGTAACCCGTCAGCATATACCACATGTGTGTTAGAGGGAAGGTACACTTAGTAACCTCCTGAACTTGCCAACATGCTTTCTGACGATCAAGGTAACCCCTCAGCATATATATTACCGTGTGTTAGAGGGAAGGTACACTTAATAACCCTCCTGAACTTGCCAACATGCTTAATCACTATCAAGGTAGCCTCCCAGCATATACCACATGTGTTAGAGGGTAGGTACTCTTAATAACCCTCCTGAACTTGCCAACATGCTTTCTCACGATCAAGGTAACCCCTCAGCATATACCACCGTGTTTTAGAGGGAAGGTACACTTAATAACACTCCTGAACTTGCCAACATGCTTTCTGACGATCAAGGTAACCCCTCAGCATATACTACCGTGTGTTAGAGGGAAGGTACACTTAATAACCCTCCTGAACTTGCCAGCATGCTTTCTCACGATGGAGGTAACCCCTCAGCATATACCACCGTGTGTTAGAGGGAAGGTACACTTAATAACACTTCCTGAACTTGCCAACATGCTTTCTCACGATCAAGGTAACCCCTCAGCATATACCACCGTGTGTTTGAGGGAAGGTACACTTAATAACCCTCCTGAACTTCCCAACATGCTTTCTCACGATCAAGGTAACCCCTCAGCATATACCACCGTGTGTTAGAGGGAACTACACTTAATAACCCTCCTGAACTTGCCAACATGCTTTTTCACGATCAAGGTAACCCCTCAGCATATACCACCGTGTGTTAGAGGGAAGTACACTTAATAACACTCCTGAACTTGCCAGCATGCTTAATCTCTATCAAGGTAGCCTCCAGCATATACCACCTTGTGTTAGAGGGAAGGTACTCTTAATACCCTCCTGAACTTGCCAACATGCTTGTTCACTATCAAGGTAGCCTCCAGCATATACCACCGTGTGTTAGAGGGTAGGTACTCTTAGTACCCTCCTGAACTTGCCAACATGCTTGTTCACTATCAAGGTAGCCTCCAGCATATACCACCATGTGTTAGATGGAAAGTACACTTAATAACACTCCTGAACTTGCCAACATGCTTGCTCACTGTCAACATAGCTCCCCCGAAGCGCATACCAGCAGGTGTTGAAGGGCAAGTACGCGGAAGAGCGCTCTCTTGGAATTTTGACTTATTTAGGCATCCATGGAAAAAATATGTTCTAAATAAAATAATAATAAAAAACAAGCTACTTGTCGTGCAGCATAACAAGAAAGCGCAGGTAACAAGTTTACACGACATTGTTAGAGAGGCGTTATTGCTGTGTGCAAGAAGACAGAATGCGGACGAATTTGTTGGTCCCGAATAATTATATTTCATGTTAGACTTTATTTCCAGGTTTCCAGCCTCATTAGTATTTGGAAAAGTTAATTATTGGCTTGCACATTGTGTTGCAACAGTTTCTTTTGAGATGATTCTATATGTTTAAAATGTATTGCCCTCTTATTACCTTTTTATAGTTTGTTATACTTTATTCACTCAACTTATTTATTGTTATAACTGCATTTTCTCAAATATTTAATTCAATATATTACCCAGTTAAATTGTGTTAGCACATGTATGTACAAGCATCAATTACATCCTTGGAACCAAGGATTTTCTTTTCAATATCTTCCAACATTTCCGTTTGTTATTTTACTCATCTGTGCTTGACCTCAACCTTCCAGAGATTATACAACAATTTTTAATGACAATACTAGTAAAGAGAGGAAATTTTGTGTTTGACATCGAGATTTCGCTGAAAATAAATCTTTTGAAATCCCCTGAATAAAATAGGCAATTTTATAAACAAGGTACATGGGTGTCTATGTATAGCATAACTCGAAAACGAAATGTCGCATAGCTATCAAATTTGGTATTTAGCTTCAGTATCTTCCAAAGTTGCGACGTGAAGATTTTTTGAGAGCATCCGTCCATCTTAAACTAACGTTTAGGTAGAAACATTTTTATTATTTGTTTTAATTTCTCAATGGCTCTAACGGTTTTGTTTAACATACCATTTTATAACATATTTACATGTCAAATAAAATGTATACCTTGAATTTTCTGGGAACAGCCTGTGAAGTCCTCTTCATTCTGATTGAATGTTGTGCACTTTTTTATAACTAGTAAACCATAAGCTATAGACAAACGGATGTCAAACCATTTCCGACATATTTGAAATGTTCTTCTTTTTAATTTTGAAATAATTTATACCTTTTGAAGTACCAAGTCACCAGTCGTTCGTTTGTTTTTCGTGATGGCATGTAAAGGGTATGAAATTTTAAAGCCAGCATATAGCGTTGCATTCCTATTGACAAGGTGTTTCAAATACTTCACAGTTGTAATGAATCTTAGTGTCATGTAAATAACCATGCTTCTTAATATACTAATATAAAATCATGTTTGTATGTATGTATTTATGTTCACTGTGTGATCAAAAGTATCCGGACACCCCACAAACATACGTTTTTCATATTAGGTGCATTGTGCTGCCACTTACTGCCTGGTACTCATTATCCTCGACCTCAGTAGTCATTAGACATCGTGAAACAGCAGAATGGGACGCTCCGGACTTCAAACGTGGTCAGGAGATTGGGTGTCACTTGTGTCAGAAATCTGTACGCGAGATTTCCACACTCCTAAACTTCCCTAGGTCCACTGTTTCTGATGTGATAGTGAAGTGGAAACGTGAAGGGACATGTACAGCACAAAAGCGTACAGGCCGACCTGGTCTGTTGACTGACGGAGAACGCCGACATTTGAAGAAGGTCGTAAAGAGTAATAGGCAGACATCTATCCAGACCATCACACAGGAATTCCAAACTGCATCAGGATCCACTCCAAGTACTATGAAAGTTAGACGTGAGGTGAGAAACCTTGAATTCCATGGTCGAGCGGCTGCTCATAAGCCACACATCACGTGGGAAAATGCCAAACTACGCCTCGCTTGGAATAAGGAGCGTCAACTTTACACGATTGAACAGTGGCAAAACGTTGTGTGGAGTGACGAATCACGGTACATAATGTGGCGATGCGATGGCAGGGTGTGGGTATGGCGAATTCCCGGTGAACGTCATCTGCCAGCGTGTGTAGTGCCAACAGTAAAATTCGGAGTTGGCGGTGTTATGGTGTTGTCGTGTTTTTCCTGGAGGGGGAGCTAGCACCCCTTGTTTTGCGTGGCACGATCACAGCGCAGACCTACATTGATATTTTAAGCACCTTCTTGCTTCCCACTGTTGAAGAGCAATTCGGGGATGGCGACTGCATCTTTCAACACGATCGAGCACCTGTTCATACTGCACCGGCTGTGTCGGAGTGGTTACACGACAATAATATCCCTGCAATGGACTGGCCTGCATAGAGTCCTGACTTGAATCCTATACCTTTGGGATGTTTTGGAACGCCGACTTCGTGCCAGGCCTCACCGACCTACATCGATACCTCACCTTAGTTCCTCACTCCGTGAAGAATGGGCTGCCATTCCCCAAGAAACCTTTCAGCACTTGATTGAAAGTATGCCTGCGAGAGTGAACGCTATCATCAAGGCTAAGGGTGGGCCAACACCATATTGATTTCCAGCATTACCGATGGAGGGCGCCACGAACTTGTACGTCATTTTCGGCCAGGTGTCCGGATACTTTTGATCACGTAGTGTATGTATGTAGCTATGTAATATGTGCCTGAATTGTTGCCTGCTCCAAGTACTTCATACATGTACCTAGGAACGCAATCAATCCATCCATTCATACGTCCATCCATACGTCCATCCAGCCATCAATCCACACGCTTATCCGTGTATACATACGTCCATCATACATTCATCCATTTATCCACCCAACCATCCCTCTATACTTCCATTCATCTATTCATACGTCCGTCCATCCATCCATCCATTGGTCCATCCGTCCATCCAACTATCCATACGTCCATCCATCCACACGTCCGTCCATCTATCTATCCATCCTTACTCCCTTGCTTCTTTCCTTTTGTAAGAAAAGTTTGTGGAAAGTGAGTATCGAAAATCATATGAATGTAACACATCGACATTTTCTGGTTTGTTTGTCAACGGGCGAAGAAATGGGTCATAAATAAAGAGGCAGCGGTAGAAATGTTGCTAGATGATTTTGAAATGTGAGTTACTACATGTTAGTTCACTTTTCCACTAGGCACTTTACCTGTTTTCAGATGCTCCTGATCATCATTGCTTTAAGCCTTTGGAAGCTAAACACAATTCTGCTTATTTAGGAAGGGAATTTGTGGCAAAAGGAGCTATAAAGGACACATTTCAATAAATACATGTAGATTATACATACAAATATTTTAATTTTATTTATCTACTCTTTATTACATTTCAGACTGAGAAAAAAAATTATATTTGCCGGAGCTCTTTTTTTTAACACGTCATTTTCATCAAATTTCACACGTGTTGTTTACAGTGAACTATATTTACAGATGCCAGCTGTTACCAAAAAGAAAATGTATATGTATAATGAGAAATTTTTCCATAATCGACTCTATTGAGACACTGTTAAGTTTACACAACATAGAAAGCATGTCTTCTACAGGGTGTCCACAAAATGTTTTGTACCAACCGAAATAAAATTGCATTTAAATGTCAAACTGTTTTATTTCAAACTATTTGGTCCATACCAGACAAGAGAAATTTTGTGATCGTCATATCAGTATATTTGATACATTCTATACCTTTTAGCAGCAGTTTTATGGACACCCTGTAAGCAAACAAATAACCTTAGTTACATCGCTTCAATGATTTATTCTATTGCTTGCAAGGAAACATGAACATTTAACGTTAATTTAATAGAAACATTCATTCGAATTCCATAGAATAATTTCCATTAGACTAGACAACTTGAATGTATAGGAAGCTCTCTATCCCTTTAAACACATTCAACCTTTTTCGAGTTTAAGATGTATTTAACAATCATTTTAACTGATGTCTACACAGTGAAGTCTCTTTCTTCTTGGAAAACACCAACTATTACACACATTCTGTTTTTAGTTTATTGCCCCAGCATCTTGAGCTTATCACTTCCTCACTTTTTACAGCATACCCTGTACACATCAACTCTGCAAATACTGACATGAATTCAAAATCCTGCTGCAAATACATTTTAATTAGGAAAAGAAAACATAATCATTATTCTCTTTCCGTTTAGATAGGTGTTTTGGGGGATTTTTCTCACAAAGTTGTGGAGTACATTGTTTTGTTTTCCAGTAGTTTGGCTATTTTGTGTGATTATTGTTATTTAGATGACTAATTCTAGTTACACATGTTTTACAGTTGTTAATTTATGGTTTAAATGAAACATGTTACAATACAAATACAAAATATTGGCTTACCCGCTAACGATTACAGTTAAAACATTCAACTTACACAAAACTTCACTTAATCAGAGGTCCCGAGTTCGATTCCGAATTGGAGCCGAAGGTTTTTCTTTAACTAGGATCATTCCCTACCTCTGCAGAGTTAGAAGTATGTTAAATATGAGCTTTATGCTAAAGTGATTAAAAACCATCTTAAAGAATCTACACTCAACGAGCTGCCTCTTAAGACAAATTCCTGGATGTGACCACAGAAGTTAAAAGGGGACTATGCAAATAAAACAATAAGCAAATGTCATTAAATTATCTTCAGGATAAATTAAAGTAGGCAATGAATGAGACGTTTAAACATAGTTCACCAAGTGTGAAAAATTAAAGTCTATCACACAGGTTTATCTTCAACTATAATTTATTTTGTTCATACTTACAACTTTAAAAAGTACTAAACCTAGATGTTTTAAATACACCCTTACTTAATCATTTGATAAAGTGCCAGCCTGGCTATTTCAGCATGGTTATTTCATCACATAATACTTTATATTAATTACTGACTAGAGATAATACACCTAAATCTAATCCGCGGACAGAGATCATTTTAAAAGCTTTGGCATAACCACCGCTGGAATTATCCTGCCTCACCTTTCTATTGATGACTAGGTTGTTGTATTCAGAGGCACAAAGAGATTTGACGTTCCTGAACTGCATTTATAAACATATTAAACTCGGAAAAAGTAAACGTTAACTATCAGAGCAGTTGCAGTGATTTCTATATGAGCTGTTGAGATGTATTTGTTAAAGAACAAAGTCAGAATTACTAAAGGCGCCCATTTGAAGTCAGGACACGTCCTTGATAATGCAGCCTATATTGCGTTAACTTACTGTGTTCGAGTGCCAATTTACTTTCTCTACCACGTACTACGTATTAGGTAGAGAAGGTATCGCATTCTATCTAAAAATTCGATGCCGAGATTTCACCGGAAATGCTAGTTTAGAGACACCTTGAAAAAAAAAAGAAAAGAACAAAACATTTTTAGAAAAGGTCCCTGCGTGCTTGCGTGTGTATCTGACTGCATGTGTGTCTATGAACAGCATAACTAAAAAACGAAAAGTCGGATAAATACCAAACTTGGTATTTAGGTTCAGTACCTTCCAAAGATGCGACACGAAGATTTTTAATAAAATATCCCATCCCAAACTATCCTTTCAAGGAACATTTTTGGAATTTTTTTTATTTTCTAAAAATGGCTCTAACGATTTTGATTAAAATACCATATATTAAATATATTTACATTATACATAATATGTACATCTTGAATTTTCTGCCAATAGCCTACGAGGTCCCCTTCATTGAGAAGGAATTTTGTATGATCTTGCATAACTGGTAACCGTTAAGCGATAAACGGAAAGGTACGGCATAAAAAATGTAGATCTGTTTAAAACACGCAATTTATTTCAAATACTTTTTTTGTGGCATAAGAAATCTTCGAAATATCCTTTATTAGTGGATAAATTTGTTCACTACTTTACCATTGTTTTAAGTCCTGTCGACATTCAGGTTTTTCTCGGGATGTGTGGAAAGCGAATGAAGTTTTAAGGCAGCATATAGCGTCCAGTTCTTAAATATTATCGCTGTTCCCTTTGTATCTGTAACGAAATTTGTAATGCAGCTATTTGCAGGAAAGGTTTATCTCGATTAAAGTGAAGTAGATAGGAAAATAAACTTTCGTAAGAATAATTTGTACATGCATTAATAAGCAATGGAGGGTAGAGAAACTCATCTGAATGTAACACATAGGAGTTTTTCAACTGCTTTCAATTCAGCCAACGTAATACAGGTTAGGCGATGTCAAAACTCGACAGTGTAAACATTTTCTAAATGCGGATCTATTACTATTTCGGATTCTTCCAATCTTAAAAAGCTTGATTAAGCGTACATGGAATTGTTTGTTGTTCTCTACCGGTTTTTGGTTTTGTAGTTTTTGCTATTGTTGTTTTAGGCAATAGCCACTTCACATCATAATACGTGTATATAACTTTGTCGTTCTCATTCTGGTTACCGTTCTCAGTTGTTGTGATTCAGTCTTAAATTGCTAATATTGCCAATAACGTTTTTCATTATAAGCATGGAGATGAAGACATTTTCGCGGGGGAAGTGCACAAAAAAATTCTGATGTGTTACACTCACATGACTTTCTCTACTCTTGTACAAACTATTTTTACAAACGCTTATTCTCCATATGCTTCATGTTAATCGAGATGTTAATCTTATTGCTAATTTTCTTGTAGATCCAAGGGGAATTGGTAGGCTTTAAGCGATAGTCAAATATTTTAAGAGCTGGTTGCTATGTGGACTATTCCAGTCTCTTTGCATTACCAGGACAAAAAAAATGAATAACGAATTTGAGAAAAAGTATAAGTATTGGAAAATTTAAGGGAATAACAAACAATATCTCGAAAATGGTTCACTCAACAACAAAAATGTATATGACATAAATTGTGTATTTTAACGCGATCTACATTTTTGGTGTAGTAAAATTTTGTCTATCTCTTATGGTTTACCAGTTATGCAAAAGTCGTTCACAATGAAGAATACTTTTGGAGACTTTCCCAGAAAATTCAAGATATACGTTTCATTTGTCATGAAAATATCTTAAACATATGATATTTTAATCAAAATCGTTAGAGCCATTTTTGAGAAAATTAAAATTTTCGAAAAATGTTCCATGTAAAGGGTAATCTGGGGTGGGGGGATTTTCTTGAAAACCTTCGTGACGCATCTCTGGAAGATACTGAACCTAATACAAAGTTTGGTGTTTATCCGAATGTTCGCTTCTGAGTTATGCTGTTCACAGACAGACACACACGGACATGTTTCTAAAAATGCTTTTTTTTTGGATTCAGGGGGTCTCAAAACATGTATTTCCGGTGAAATCCTGGTATGGAATTTTTGGGTGGAATACAATACTTGCCCTACTACTTACTATACGTAGTGGAGAAAGAAAGAAAAAATTAGCACAAGCTTTGGAAATTTTGTTGTTAGAAAGTTCCCTTTGTATGCAATTTTGTAGCTACAAATGCATTATCTTGTATGTGCAGCTGACGTGCGAAGAGGCAGTTTTGTTTAAAGCAGGTATACGGCTGTTGCATTATGCAGTGCCAGATATATTGGCTACGACACGGTCGAGCCTGTCCAAGCGTCTTGAGAAGGTATACACTAAGTCTTTAACTTGAGACACCTGTCGGGAATAAAGGGCAGACTGCAAGGCTGATGCATCATATCTCACATAACTTTCTCTACCCATTCTTCCAAACTATTTTACAAAACATTGTAATTCTATTTACTTCTGTTAATCGAGACAAACTTTTGCAGACGTAGTTTAATTACAATTTCGTTCAAGATAGATACAGGAGATTAAGGTATAGTGAATTTTTAAAAAGCGGCTTCCTATATGCTGGCTTTGAAATATCACTCTTTACATGGCCATAAAAAGAAATAATTAGCGACTTATCACTTAAAAAATTATATTTGAAAATTCACAAATAATAAAGCATATCTCGGAAATGGTTAATGCCACAAACATTTTAATTTGACATACACTATGTGTTTAAAGATATTTACATTTTTTTTGTAGAAAGGATTTTGTCTATCTCTTGTGGTTTAACAGCTATACAAAATTCATTCCAATGAAGAGGATTTTAAAAGGCTATTAGCAGAAAATTGAAAAAATATATTTAAGCATTTGTCATAAAAATATCTTAAATATATGTGGTAGTTTAATCAAAAACTTAACTGCCATTTTGTGAGAAAATATAAAATAACGAAACTTTTTTGTGTAAAGGTTAGTGTAGAATAAGGTGGATTCTCTTGAAAATCTTCGTGTCGCAGTCTTGCAAAATGCTAAATTTAAATACCAAATTTGTATTTAACCGACTCTTCTCTTTTTTGGCATAAGATGATGTCTATTCAACCGAGTTGACCCAATCTCTACAGATATATTGAACTTAATGTCAATGATTTTAACAACCTGTTTGGAAAATCCCCAGTTATATTTTCAAAATTTGAACGCATTTCCTAAACAGTTCCTGTAAAGTTAAATGCTCCTATTAAGTGAGTGAATGTTATAAGGTTCCATTTATACCCCACCTTTAACTGCAATAGTCCTATCGGTAGCCTTTCCTTTGGAACGGTATTATTGCCTATAGGCAATGGTGTTTAGTTGTATTCGCTTGTCGTTGGATTTCTGATTTCGGGTTTTATTCGTTAGATCACACACACACACACACACACACACACATTCACTCATATTTCCAGACTGTGTGGAGGGTAGCGTAGGAAATAATCTTGGCTAAGAAAAATTCCCACCCCAGCCCCTCGCACAGCAGGCAGATGCTTTACAAACTGAGCTATGAGGCCAGTGAGTGAACTTGTTCAAATTAGATGGAAAGTATTGAAAAAACTTAGAATCGAATAAATTCCAAACTTCGTATTTATGTTCAGGACCTTCCAAAGATGCGACATGATTATTTTCAAGAAAATATCCCTATCACAAACTACCTTTTACATGGAGAATGTCTCTGTATTATTTATTTTTTCAAAAATTGTCTATAACGATTTTGATTAAAATATCTCAGGTTTTAAAATATTTGCATGACTAATATAATATACATATATCTGGAGTTTTTGTAGATAATAGCTTTGAAGTCTTCTTCAATCTGAATGTATTTTGTATAACTTGTAAACTGTAAAGAGATAAGCAAAAACTTACTAAACAAGAAATGTAGGTGTCGTTAAAACACAATTTATTATTGCTCTATTTATTTTACGTCGCTTTAACTACAGGGTCGTATTCCGACGGATCTGTTAGTGGATATCTCTTAGATCGAGGTGTGGCGGACAGTTAGCCTTCTAGGTCTCATCCCTGTAACCACCCGCTTCGTCGTGCCCACAGAGACCCTAGTGCATAGTAATTGGATCTTCTGCTTGGTGCCGTGCAGATGCCATTAGGGTGCCGTCCTGTCTAACTGCTGCTTTCATATACATTTTTGTTTTGGGGATATTAACAATTTTCGAAATATTGGCTGCTATTAGTCTGAGTTTAGCAATACTTCATCCTAGATTTATTGAAGTTGTAAGTCACCTTTCCTTTGTCTCTCGTTGTGTTATGTAAAAATTATGTAAATTTAAAGCCAGCATATAGCGACCTACTTTTTAAAGATTTTACTATCGCTTCAGTCTCGTATATCTCTCTTATACCTGCAAAGAAATGTTTAATTAAACTATTTTTGTAAACGTTTATCTTCATTAATATGAAGCAGATAGATAAATAACCTTTTGTAAGAACAGTATGTAGAAGAGATAAAAATAAACGATAGTGGCTAAAGAAAGCCATGAGAGAGTAATACGTCAGGTTTATCTCAAAAATTTGGAAACTTAAAAGTGTGTACTATAGACTGTGTGCTCTCCCTCTAAAAAGATAAGATGAAAGTGGACAGAAATAACCACAGCAGTTGTCAAAACAATAGATTTTATGTCCGCGGCACACTACCGTTTGACTAGATGACACTCTTCTTTAAACCCACTGGGTCTTGCACTATTTACATACTTACATCTTATTTACAAGTAACAGAAGTTAAGTGAATTAGGAATCCACAAACACTGTATACATTTCATACCTTTACTTATCACTATATACAGGATTTGAATACAAAATTAAATATTAGCAAAACAATAACAATGCATTGTCTTAATGTAAGAGTTCATGGAAAGCCATTAACATTTTGTATCGAACTTCCATGAGCTATACAATGCTGGGAAACCTACCTATAATTAAATCAAGCAAGCAAAACAAGTCATATGCAGAAAAATGTTAATGCTAAGTAACTTAAATTTTAAATGCACACAAAATAAATACCAACATGCACAACAGGTACACGGGCAACACTCTCCCTACACATATAAATGAATAATTAATACTAAACTACAAAGAACATTTAAAAAATGAAAATACAGGATTCTGATATATTATTTGATATTACTCAAATAATTTCAAGACTACCATATCTCTTAAATTAAAAATAACATAGATAATTGATTGTTATTTCACGCAGGGTTTAGATAGGTAGAACCAGACTGAAAAATCCAGTGCCATAGCCGGGATTTGAACACGAATCTTCCGCTTTCCGTGCGGTTGCTCTAATCATCTGAGCTGCCATGTCAATATTGTATGCTATGGCGTTGCATTTTTCAATCTGATTCCACCTTTATAACACAGACAGTCTTAATGCTTTTTAAGAAACACACGAACCAAACAAACTTACGAATAATACACACAAATTGAAAATATGTTACCGGAAAGTTGTTTTTAAATACAATCCTCTACACACACACACACACACACACACACACACACACACACACACACACACACAAAAGACTAGTTTGACTAGTGAGGTACTTTTGGTTCTTAAATCAATATTCATGACAATTGTTTTATAAGCTACTAAATACTAATTTTAATCATCAAACTTTCAATCTTTAGGAGTGCAAACCATGACAATATTTGATTTTAGTTACGAACAAAAACTAACGAGAAAGCGCATCCATAGAAAGTACTACGTCAAGCGATAATGCGCTAATTAGAAAATTAAGAATGACAGATAAAAGCTGGTTGCTTTGGAAATAAACAAGTAAACGCTTTATACATATATACATAGGATTTTATGGCCGGAATTGAATGTTAAACTGGTAAGAACTTCCGGACTCGAAGTCCCTGGTCCATGTCTAAACTTATTAACACATGATTTTACACATGGACCACGGCCTTCCAGCCCGAAGCTCTTACCAGTTTATCACTGCTTTACGTTTAAACCACAGACAGCCAACTCAATCACATGCGACGTATCACAGCCATGTGGCGTTACACCTATTCGGGGATTCGTAGGCAAGGGGAGTGCTGAGAAGAGAAGGCTGGGACAAAGTTCAGCACAGATTATTCTTACTCTGCTAGTCCTTCGCTAACAGTAACTTCGCCTTTCCCCCTACCCCACTCGCCCAAGATTACGTTTCGTGAACAGTGACTATTTATAGAGTTCGAAATATTTGCTATGATGTTGAAAATTTTTTAAATATCTACTTGCATTTACGAGAAAATAATTATCGTTAATCATCAGATTAACAAGTACAGTTTTAAATTGTGAAAGATTACATTATTCCGAATGAATATGTAATATAGAGTGAGAACAAAACATTAATTTATTTACAACACGCAAACGAGCCATAAATAAGTGCGCCAGAAATTGAAAGTTAAATATTAAACATCGCTCTTGAGCTAAGCACTTTTTAAGTTGGTTTTACTACACGTATAATAATCACATTAATGAGACCAAAAATATCCACGTACTCCAATTTACGCCTTAATACACGGCTTGAATTTTTACAGGTGTTTAGATAGAAACCCAAAGCAATGATTTATGTAAAGATATGTATTATTTACTCATGTTTTAAGTTTAAATTTACATTTTTAGTTTCTCTACCACTTACATATAGTAGGTAGAGGAACTAAGGTGTTCTACCAAAAAACCTTGTATCGAGGTTTCACCGCAAAAAAAAGGTTTCGAGATCCACTGAACCTAAAAAAGCATTTTAGAAAATGTTCGCGCTCGTGGGTGTAAATAGCTTAGTTCAAAAATGAAAAGTCGGAATCATTTTCGTACTTTCATTTTCTCAAAAATTGCCATAAATATTTCAATTAAAATACCGTACGTATAAGTTATATACATGATTGTGAAATGTACATCTTGAATTTTCTAGGAACAATCCGTGAAGACCTTTTCTTCTGAGTGAAATGTGTGTACTGTATAACTGGTAAACGATAACAAGTAAAAAATTACCATAAGTACGAGGATGTCGTTAAAATACACCATTTCTATACAATAATGTTTTGCATTAAGTATTTCTGAGATATTCGTTGCCATTTATTTGAATTCTCCAATATTTTATTGGAGTGCTTAGTCAGCACTCTTTTGTTTCTCGTGTTGTTTAGTAAAATGTAAAAAATTTTAAGGCCAGCATATAGCGACCTGCTTTCTAAACATTTGACTGCCGCTTCAGTCTACTGCATCCCTCTTGTAGCTACAACGAAAGATGCAATGAAACTATTTCTGTAAGCGCTTATCTCGATTAACATGAAGTAGATAGAAAAGCTCAATATAGTTTGTAGGGGAGGTATAAACATAAGTAATGGCGGGTAGAGAACTTTATGTGAATGTAACACATCAAATTTTTAAACCGTCCCATGTCACAATGTTGAAATAAATTTATGTTTAATTCATTGTAGCACAGAAATACCTACCAATTTCTATAAATACCGAAGCAAAAACATTCATTAAAATACATTTGGATACTTTTTAAATGAAAACTGCATTATTATCACGTAAATTTATTTAAGTATTGTTATTTTCTTATTAAAATACGTTTAATAAACCCTTTGATCTGTACTGGGCGATATACATTGCCTATTGGAAACAATTCTTCAGTGATTGCTTTTTAAAAATCAACCTAATCTATAAAACTTGCAACTTTTAGCTTTATTATCTCTGGCAGTTCATGAGTAATTGATTGATGTAAATAAACACACAACATTTTAAAATAATCTCTGTTGACTTCCGTAATACCCCAAAAGTAATATAAAGTTTTGCAGCTGTCGAAATTTTAAGGCTGCAGTTTAATATTTTAAAGCGAGATGGAGTGTTTTATTGACATATATTAAATATTCCTTCTTTGAATTGTGAACATAGGTGTAGGTGTAGGATTGTTTCCGACAGCTGTCGCTAGATGGCACACGTCATGTCGAGGACGGATTGCGTGACGGCACATTGTTGCGTGAGGCGCCCTCCAGATTCTTCAGCACTTGTTCGAAAATTGTTGTGAGGCCGTGGAGCGCTTTGCATGACAAACCTTCCCGCGAAGAGCTGTCGAAAACTCAAATAACAAAAATAGGTCGTAATAAATCAAGTAGCTAAAGAGATACTCCGCTTAGCGTGTCATTATATTAAATAGTTTCTCTCTCTCTCTCTCTGAATTCCTAAAGCTGTAAATAATTAGTTGGGGCGCGCATCAAGGCAGTCTCACTCATTCATTAATATCTAAAAGCGTTACATGATGTACCTCACGCCTAATAAATTCTCTTTCTCAAACTCCAGTACAAGGTGCTCCGGAGTTTCTGTTTTTCTAACTTTTAAACGGGATAACCGCGTCGTCTGAAATAAAAAAATTCTCATGTGTTACACTCACATGACTTTCTCTACTCCTGTACAAACTATTTTTACAAACGCTTATTCTCCATATGCTTCACGTTAATCGAGATGTTAATCTTATTGCCAATTTTCTTGTAGATGCAAGGGGAATTTGTAGGCCTAAAGTTATAGTCAACTATTTAAAGAGCTGGTTGCTATGTGGAGTATTTCATTCTCTTTGCATTACCAGGACAAAAAAAAATGAATAGTCAATTTGAGAAAAAGTTTAAGTATTGGAAAATTTAAGGAAATAACAAGCAATATCTCGAAAATGGTTCACTCAACAACAAAAATGTATATGACATAAATTGTGTATTTTAACGCGATCTACATTTTTTGTGTAGTAAAATTTTGTCTATCTCTTATGGTTTACCAGTTATGCAAAAGTCGTTCACAATGAAGAATACTTTTGGAGACATTCCCAGAAAATTCAAGATATACATTTTATTTGTCATGAAAGTATCTTAAATATATGATATTTTAATCAAAATCGTTAGAGCCATTTTTGAGAAAATTAAAATTTTCGAAAAATGTTCCATGTAAAGGGTAATCTGTGGTGGGGGGATTTTCTTGAAAACCTTCGTGTCGCATCTTTGGAAGATACTGAACCTAAATACCAAGTTTGGTGTTTATCCGACTGTTCGTTTCTGAGTTGTGCTGTTCACAGACACAGACAAGACACACACACGGACATGTTTCTAAAAATTCTTTTTACTTTCTCTACTACGTATAGTAAGTAGGGGAAGTATTGCATTCCACCCAAAAATTCGATACCGAGATTTCACCGGAAATACATGTTTTGAGACTCACTGAATCCAAAAAAAGCATTTTTGGAAACATGTCCGTGTGTGTGTCTGTGTATCTGTGAACAGCATAACTCAAAAACGAAGAGTCGGATAAACACCAAACTTGGTATTTAGGTTCAGTATCTTTCAGAGATGCGACACGAAGGTTTTCAAGAAAATCCCCCCAACCCAGACTACCCTTTACATGGAACATTTTTCGAAAATTTTAATTTTCTCAAAAACGGCTCTAACGATTTTGATTAAAATATCATATGTTTAAGATATTGTCATGACAAATAAAATGTATATCTCGAATTTTCTGGGAATGTCTCCAAAAGTATTCTTCGTTATGAACGACTTTTTCATAACTGGTAAACCATAAGAGATAGACAAAATTTTACTACACGAAAAATGTAGATCGCGTTAAAATACACAATTTATGTCATATACATTTCTTTTGTTGAGTGAACCGTTTGCGAGATATTGCTTGTTATTCCCTTAAATTTTCCAATACTTATACTTTTTCTCAAATTCGTTATTCATTTTTTTTATGTCCTGGACATGCAAAGAGAATGGAATGCGCCACATAGCAACCAGCGTTAAAATATTTGACTATCGCTTAAAAGCTAGCATATTCCCCTTGCATCTACAAGAAAATTACCAATAAGATTGACATCTTGATTAACATGAAGCATATGGGGAATAAGCGTTTGTAAAAATAGTTTGTACAAGAGTAGAGAAAGTCATGTGAGTGTAACACATCAGATTTTTTTGGATTCAGGGGGTCTCAAAACATATATTTCCGTGAAATTTCGGTATTGAATTTTTGGGTGGAATACAATACTTCCCCTACTTACTATACGTAGTAGAGAAAGTAAAATGTTGCAAAACTTAGAGCTGGATGCGCCTTATTTAGACGAAGCCAGGAAGAAAGGTTTTACTGATAGTCTTACTTGAAGAATGCTCCTCTAATTCAGTTGCATAAAGTTTGTTTGCAGCCAGTCTGTACCTGTGATTAACAACAGTCACGTGATGTTAATGATTTAGTGTGTAGCGTCCGTCATGATTAATTATGCGAGGGTGCTGTCATCAAGTATGTAACGCCTTGTCCCCTAGCGACCTTAAGGGCCACTATCCCTACGTAACGAAATGCAGACTTGGACCAAATGGCCACCAGGCATAAAACTGAATCTGCCGCGACCCGAAGAGATGGGTGGAATAATTGCTACTGTTAAGCAGCGCCACCTGAGCGAACGGTTAAAGGGCTATCCTGTGAGAGGGGGGGTGAAGGTTGCCCACGACGGCGCCGGTTACTGGAATAGCGTGCAGATTCTTGCAGTCGTGCGTTCTTTTAGTGCCTACAACTTCTCCAAGTTGAGTATTGCACACGATTCATTATTTCTCCTTCCATTAATGAACTAACGTTAGGATACCTAATTGATCGTGTAACCCACTCCCAAGACCATTAGATCCGTTCTGATATTTAATAAACATTTTATCAAACAATCCTAAAAATCTTACACCTTTAGCAGACTACCCATATAAATTACTCTTACTTTTTTTAATGATTTCGAACATATTAAATCCATTAGCATTTGTTGATATTCTTTGTTTAGCACCTTCACTTGTTCCCTCATTACTTAAATAATACCAACACAACCGCTACAATCTCGTTTCGTTACATACATCAGTGTGGAGTTTGCTTTTTGCAAGACTAGCTATATGAGTGGGGTTTTACCGTTACGTTGTTGTTACGATGTTTTGTACATCTCTGAAATTCCCTAAGGTTTTATTTACCTTTTGTAGTAGTTTTTTATTGTTTTAATTTGTCGAGATATCTTAAGGAGTACCTGGTAAACCTGAGATTACCGGCTGCATGTCGATGGACCTTAGGTGTCTTTAAAACGTTTCAATTCATAGCAATAAATCTAAAATAAAAATTGCAATTATGTCCTTCATTCGGGTTGCAGATAATAAAAAATCTGATGTGTTACACTCACATGACTTTCTCTACTCTTGTACAAACTATTTTTACAAACGCTTATTCTCCATATGCTTCATGTTAATCGAGATGTTAATCCTATTGCTAATTTTCTTGTAGATGCAAGGGGAATATGGTAGGCTTTAAGCGATAGTCAAATATTTTAAGAGCTGGTTGCTATGTGGAGTATTCCATTCTCTTTGTATTACCAGGACAAAAAAATGAATAACGAATTCCCATTTGAGAAAAATTATAAGTATTGGAAAATGTAAGGGAATAACAAACAATAACTCGAACATGGTTCACTCAACAAAAAAAAATGTATATGACATAACTTGTGTATTTTAACGCGATATACATTTTTTGGTGTAGTAAAATTTTGTCTATCTCTTATGGTTTACCAGTTATGCAAAAGTCGTTCACAATGAAGAATACTTTTGGAGACATTCCCAAAAAATTCAAGATATACATTTTATTTGTCATGAAAGTATCTTAAATATATGATATTTTAATAAAAATCGTTAGAATATGTTCCATGTAAAGGGTAATCTGGGGTGGGGGGATTTTCTTGAAAACCTTCGTGTCGCATCTCTGGAAGATACTGAACCTAAATACGAAGTTTGGTGTTGATCCGACTGTTCGTTACTGAGTTATGCTGTTCACAGACACACACACGGCCATTTTTCAAAAATACTTTTTTTGGATTCAGGAGGCCTCAAAACATGTATTTCCGGGTCTCACCATCCACCTTCAGAAAAATATTTAGGTACTGAAAATTTGAAAGGAACTGAACAAAAGTTGCACCATAGAAATATTTTAAATTGCCAGAAGCGTAAGAAAACAAAAATACAAGAAAATTAAGTTTTACAATTTCATACGCTGTTTGCAAACATTAGGAATCATCCACTTACATGTTGTGTGGGTATGTAAGTGACCAGATGGGTAGAAGTACAATTCTATCTCAATTTTACAATGTCTGAGTTTTTATGAACATTTTAAAAAGGCGTTTTTTTCTCCGTTTTTGTCGAAAGTTATTGAATACCTTAATCTCACTTGTGCCTGTATGTACGTTAGTGTTTCAACGGATAGTTACTAAACCTGTGACATTCTCTAGAAATGTTTAACTATAATGATTATCGAGTTTGCGTAACCATCGCTGCCGTCTGTAGTTGTAAAAACAAAACACTGCGCTGAAACAAATGGAAGTGCGCAGTTTTTCTTTGACGAAGTTCTGGTTTACCGATCAATGCTTGAAATAGCGGATCTGAATGCGAATAATTCACTGCTGAAAAATTAAAATATTTGTGGAGGATATTATGTAGACTAAATGGCTACCTCGTCAAGAGCCGAGAAAGTGTATTTCAAGATAATTTAGCCT
This sequence comes from Deroplatys truncata, assembly GCA_030765065.1. Taxonomy (NCBI): domain Eukaryota; kingdom Metazoa; phylum Arthropoda; class Insecta; order Mantodea; family Mantidae; genus Deroplatys; species Deroplatys truncata. The sequence goes on along the minus strand of CM060975.1, from coordinate 309,868,909 downwards.
TTATAGCATTTTTATTAGCATATAATGTTTTAAACCAACTTTTCGTTGTGCCAGTGTGTTCAGGGTGGCTCACATAATGTGTTACAGGTGAATATCTCTTAAACGAATAGAAAAAACTAAATGCTAAGAATTCCAAATCTTATAAGTGCAAGGGGTCTTCCAAATCATGATATGAGAAATATTTCCATGGGACCTCTTATGGGGTACATGGTGCCCAACCTCAGAATTTTAAATTAAACCATGATTTGTTTTTATATTGTGGTTCCCCTCAATAAACTAAGCAACTTTTATTAAAAAATTTTTTCTAAAATAAATTGTTAAGCTATTATAGGATGTTTTCATTGAAGTTGTTATACCTCATAAACTTGGGGAGGAAATAAAGTATCATATGAAAGAACATGGGCATTGTAGTTTCAAAGCCACTTGTACTCCTAAAATGCAACGCTGTGCATATTCATGTTTATTATTTACTGACAGATTTTGATGTAGAGGTAGATATGATTTTAGTATTAGGTGAATGCAGGAGAAATTACCGAACTCCATCGGCAGTGTTCAATGAGAGATACGGGATGGAAATGTCACATGTGAAATTCAAACGACTGGAAGCGCGACTACGTAAGTATGGAAGTGTAAACAACAAGAATTGCTGGAAGCTGAAATCAAAAGTGAGTGATGAAAATGCTATCAATATTCTTGCTGCCGCAGAAGTAAATCCAGAGATAAGTCAATGTGAATTGTCCAAAGACAGTGGGATTAGCCGCACTTCAGTACAGCGGATACTAAAGCATCATTGTCATATATGTTTGCATCAAGAGCTCAAACAAAGAGATTTTTAGCTTCGAATTGTTTGTTGCGAGCGGTTACGCAATGCTGTTGTAGAGAATCGTTCATTCTTACAAACATATTATTTTAGGATGAAGCAACATTCGTAAATACTGGACAAATTAATAGGCGTAATATGCATTATTGGGACCCGAAAACCCCAAATGGATGAGTGCCTTTTCAGCATCGTTGGTCCTAAATGTTTGGTGTGTAAGTTTTGATAACCTTGCTGCTTTGAAGGCACAATTACTGGTGAATCATATTGCCATTTTCTCAACCATGAATTACCTCCTTTTTTGGAAAACGTGCGCTTCAATGTGAGAATAGAAACGTGGTATCAGCAGGATGGTTCACCACCACATTTTGCAATATGCATACGTCAACTGTTAAACGAGAAATTTGATGATAGGTGGATTGCACGTGTTGGACCTATCACCTGGCCTCCTCGTTCACGCAACATAACATCCTTGGAATACTTTTTATGGGGATACATAGAACAGAAAGTCAGCACCTGCAACCAAAGAGAATATGAAATTTCGAATACGTGAATTTTGTTGCACTATTAGCCCCTGTATGTTGTTAACAGTTAGAGAAAACCTTTTCAAAAGAATTGCGAGTGTTTAGATGTTAATGTAGGCTACTTTGAGCATTTAATAAAGTGACTTAAAATAATCACCTAGGTATTTATTGACTTACTTGTTCGTTTAGTACTGCTTTATACTATTGTATACTTCAGTGAAAACACGCTTTAAGAGCTCAAGAATTCATTTTAGAAAAACAAAATTTGAATAAAAGTTGCTAGTTTATTGAGGAAAACCAGAATATAAAAACAATTATCATGGTTTCATTTAAAAAGAGGCCCCAGGGAAGTATTTTCCATATCACAATTTGGAAGGCCCCTTGCTCCTATAAAATTTGGGGTTCTAGGCATTTGGTTTTTTTTATTCATTTAAGAAATATTCACTTGTAACACTTTATGTGGACCACCCTGTGTATCATTAGTTTTTTATAAGTTAACGTACTTAAACTATGATGGGGACGAACTAATAAAATTAATGCAAAAATGAAATCGAGATACGGCTACCTGATATTTGTTTCAATATCACTGCTTCACCTACAAATTTAAATTGAGTTTTATTTATAGACGCTCTTTAACTGCTGTGGTTCTTAGCGCCCCATTCAATATTGGTAATTTTGCTCAGAGGCCTCTTTATCAGGCTTGAGGTTCTTTTACGTGCCGTAAATCTACGACACGAGACCACCGGCTTTACTTCCCTTCCATGCTAAGGATTTTTACGCCCGAAAAAATCCATCGCCCTTCGTCGGGTTTGAACCCGCGACCTTGGGAAGCTTCACCTACAGGAATTGCAAATAAGCTGTGCAGCGTGTTGTACACCACTACTATGTCATTATATTCCTTTTCTGTTAATCCATCTTTAATATTTAAACATATACAAACCTGTAAACAAAGCTCGTCTTGTAATTTTTCATATTAAATAAATAACCCATGTTAACTTGTATAAAGTTTACTTTGAAAAAGCTTGCATTTTAAAATCTCCTCTCTCCCTCTCCCGCTCTCTCTCTCTCTCTCTCTCTCCCGTCTCCAGAACAGCTGAACCGATTACTATGAAACTCGTTATATAAATTGCCTTAGATCTCAATTAGAGAACATGCTATATGACATCTTAATTACTTTCCCTAAAGGGACTTATCTTGGGCTACGAAGCAAAAATTCCTGAATATCATATCGTACTATGCCTAGAGAGAGAGGGAGCGGAGGAGACGGAAGGGGTTAGATTTGGAGGGAGGGGAGTAGATGAGAAAAAGGAAGGGAGGGAAATTGGAGGGATGGGGGAGAAAGTGAAAGAATGAGAGAAGAATATCAGCAGTTAATGCAATAACGCAAGCAGAACTGCGGGTTCTTCAAGTAATGAAATAAAAACGAAACTTTGATATATTGTTTTAATTATTTTACAATAACCGCCACATTAATGTATTGTCAGTTCTTTTTTATCACCTACCTAAAAATTCATCATCGACATTTCACCGGAAATGCATGTTTTGAGGCACCGATTTTGAAAAATGGGAAGAATATCTGTATGGCCGCGAACATCACAATTCAAAAACGAAACGTCGGATAAATACCACATTTGGTGTTAGGTTGAGCATCTTCCAAGAATGTGACATGTGTCTTTATCTTTCTTTTCTCCAAAAATGGCTACAACACTTTTAATTCAAATATTATTTAATAAATTTGCATGATTAATAAAATTTATATTTTGAATTTTTCTGTGAGTATCTGTCAAGTCCTCTTCGTTGTGTATGAATTTTCTATGATTTTTGTAACTGCTAAACCGTAAGAGATAGACAAAACTTACTACACGAAACATATAAATATAGATAAAATACAGAGTTTATGTCAGTAAAATATTTGTGGCATTAAGCGTTTCCGAGGAATTCATTGCTGTTGATTTGAATCTTCCAATGGATTATATTTTTGAAGTACTTAGTCGCCATTTGTTGTTTCTCCTAGTGGAATTTCAAAGTCCGCATATAGCAACCCGCTGCTTAAAGGTTTGGCTTATCACTTCAGCCTCCCTTATCCCTACAACTAAATGAGTAATAAAACTATCACTGCAAGCGTTTATCTCGATTAACATGAGCTAGATAGAAAAATTTAAGTACTGAAAGCAAAGTTTGTAGAAGAGATAGACAAACAAACGCTAGCAGGTAGACACATAACATTTTAGATAAAATAGATGCGGTAGTTAAATCAAATAATTATTATAAGGCCTTTTTCTCTGATAATCAAGCCTAATAAGAGAGCATGTAAGAGAAGAATTAAAATTTTGAAGCATTTCAATCATTAAACTTGCATTGCAACTACAGCCTTACGGGTATGCAACCCGTAGCTTGTGGTGTTGGAGAAGTTGCCGCTGCAGCACGGGGTTGTCTAACAAAGCAGATATTGATTGCTCTGTTAGGGGCAGCAACAAAACGTTCTGAGAGACATGTTTAATACGTATGATTCTTTATTATTAGCCTGTTTACATATGGAGTCATTTTTTTTTGTTAATTCGTGAATTTGTTTTCATTGTCTTTTATAATACTAATCTGGCAGAATATCTATGAAATTGCCATGTAAATTACGCATGTCATGCACCTTTTGCTTTCTCTACCACGCGCATAGAAGATAGAGAAGGCATTGCATTCCACCCAAAAATTCGATACCGAGATTTTGCCAGAAATATGTTTTCAGGCTCCCTGAAACCCCCCAAAAATTTTTTTTAGAAAAAGGTCTGTATGTGTGTCTGTGAACAGCATAACTCAAAAACGAAAAGTTGGATAAGAACCAAACTTGGTATTTAGGTGCACTACCTTCCAGAGATGCGACACGAAGATTTAATTTCAAGAAAATCCCCTTACCCAAACTACCCTTTACATGGAACTTTTTTGAAATGCTTTATTCTCTAAAAATGGCTCTAACGATTTTGATTAAAACACCACATATTAAAAATATTTACATGAAAAATAAAATGTGTATCTTGAATTTTTGGGGAGTAGCCTGTGAAGTCCATTATATTTTGAAGGAATTTTGTGTAATTTTGGTAAACGTTAAGTGATAGACGAAAACGTACTACACAAAAATGTAGATCTCTTTAAAACATACAATTTATTTCAAATACATTTTCTGTGGCATCAGTCATTTCCGAGATATCCGTTATTAATGGTTCGAATTGTTCAATACTTTGTAATTCTTTTCAAGTTCTTTCGATATTCTGTTGTTTCTCGCAATTGGACGCAAACAGCATGGAATTTTAAGGCCAGTGCTTAGCTTCCAGTTCTTAAACATATGACTGTTTTATTCCCTTTATACGTACTATAACGAAATGTGTAGTCTGGAACGTTTTATTTGGATTAAAATGAAGAAGATAGGAAAATAAATTTTCCTAGGAATAATTCGTATATCCACTAATAAGCGCTAGAGGGTAGAGAAAGTCATGTGAATGTAGCACATCAGATTCTTCACTATAAGCATTCAAGAAAATGTGTGTGTGAACAGAAAATCACCAGGAAAATCACCCCACCTTAAACTAACGTTTACACGGAAAATTTTCGTTATTCTTGATTTTCTCAAAAATGATGTTAACGAGTTTGATTCAAATGTGACATATTTAAGATATTTACATGACCAATAAAATACACATCTTAAATTTTATAGTAATAGCCTGTGAAGTCCATTTCATTCGGAATAAATTATGTATCATATTGTATAAGTAATTAACCATAAGAGTTATTAGACAAACATGTGGATCTGTTTAAAATACACAATTTATGTCCAATAAATTGTTTATAGCACTAACCATTTCCGAGATATTCCTCGTAATTGGTTATATTCTTAGAATAGATACTTCATACTTGTTTAAGTGCTAGATTGCCATTCTGTTTCTTATGATGTCATCCAAAGCAAGCATGTGGAATTTGAAATCTAGCAGTTTAAACATATGACTATCGCTTCCGCCTCCTGTATGCCTCTTGTGCCTACGAGGAAATGTGTAGTGAAACTATTTTTGCAAACGCTTATCTCGATTAACATGAAGTAGAAAGAAAAATAATATTTTTAAAAGAATATTTGTAAAAGAAATGTAAATATAAACGATATTAGATAGAAAAAGTCGTGTGATTTTAACATATAAGATTTTTCCGAAACGGCTTCTGTATTTATGCATCAATAATTACTCTTGAAGTAACAGCTGGACTATTATTGTTATTATTATTATTTACATTGTTACAGAGATTATTTAATAGAAATACCTGAGAATTTAACATTATAACATATTTTTATGTAGTACACTGAATAAAATACCACGAACTCCTTTAAAAAAGGAAACAGTTTGCTTATTCTTTAAACTTACTCTAATACTGGCTCTTGTCCCCTGTCACACAAACAGTAACAATTTTACGAAGTTCATTCCCATATAGAAATAAAATATGACGAATCGTGCTCTATAAGGGGAACATTTTACAAGAAATAGTGCGCAGCTTATCAAAACCAGTTTGACGCCCTTGGAATCTCCTGCACGTAACGCTGCAAAAGGAAAAACATTTGTGAGCGCGTGTCTAGAAATGAAAGCTATGGCAAAATGGAATCCACGGGTCGAACTTGTATGAAGTCTAACTATGCAATAAATATAATATTCACTAGATGTGTCAGCGCACGCGAATGTAGTGTGTGTTTGTTTCCTTTTTCGACATGCAATGCCTGACTGATTCGCTTTGAAATGCAGCCGGGCTTTATCTAAAATTCTTGCACTGAAGAATGTGCCTGTGCGCAGTTAAGTGCATTCACAAGTAAATATCTTACCTTGACATAAAAATACAACTGGAAGCGAATGAAGCCAGGCCATCTGATTCCTTGCAACAATCATTTCAGTACACCGTCAGATGGTGAAGTAAGAGAAAAGTATTTCGATTGGGAATGCCCTTTTAAGCCGAAGGATTACTGAGGAAAGCATTTATGGGAAAGCCAATTTTCTAACTTTTAGCTTTTAAAAATATCTTAATATCTTAAAATTTTATATATTTGAAACTGTATTTTGGGGAAAAATTTGAAGCCACTGATTTGTTTGAAATCGCAAATAATTTTCTTTCTATTCTTTGTATAATTGTTTCACAATAACAGGCTTGTTAAGCATTTGATTATACTCAAATTTTCTAAAAAGTTTTTTAATGAAACGTCTGTAATTTCCCCCCTCCCAAGATTGAGGAATCAGAATTCAAAAAGCATATATGAGTTTTTAAATGCTTTAATGACGAAATTGTTTCAATTTTACTTACTTATTTTTAATATTTATACCCATAAAATTAATTAAATAACATGTTAATTAAAATAAAACTATATAATACAGAAGTTTCAAACTGTGGATAATTATATGGTTGTATCCAAATTTTTGTAAATTTTGTAATGAAACTTTAGAAGGTAGAAATTTAGGTGATCCTTTGACTTAAGATATTTTGACCTGTTATTAGTTTTACAATATTGGTTGATGTAAGAACTTTTCGGTGTTTGGCATTTACTTTTAACACCGACTCAAGAGTCGAACATGGGCACTCAACTCAGAAATTAGTCTGCAAAAACGCCTGTGATACTAACACCTACTGAATTGTTGTGTTTTAAACCGTTATAAGCGATTTGTTTTAGAGAATTTGAAAGTGCGTGTTTAACGGTCACAGAAGCGACCTGTTGCTTATTTGCTCGCCCTTACTCCACAAAAATCCTCAGCTCTAGTCCACCGTAATTATAAGACAAAACAGCACATGGTGGTAACAACAAAAAAAAAATAACAGCACAGAAAGCACCATACACTTAATGAAGCATATTGTTGTCGTTAGAATTCCTCATCATAGAGTACACTCACACTTTTCTCTTTTAAGTTTTAGTACTCAATTTTTTGATTCTCCCAGACACATTGTATTGTTTAATGGTGCTGATATTCCTTATTGTTTTACATTTTCGCTAGAATATACTGACAAGAATCTTTACCGTGAAACACTACAGCGTTAAATAATTTTCATTACAATTCGGTTAAAGTAATCACAATTGTGAAATCGATAAAGCACACAAATACAATTAGGGAAATATTAAATTCAATAACCATACGAGGTTAAAAAAATGGAATGTAAGCTGGTATCATATTCACAAGTTTCATTATTCGTTACAGTAAACGTGCTCAAGAATGGAACTGAAGCTATTTTAAATAAATCAAACGTTTATATACGAGTTATGAACACTAACATTTAAACACTTAAACTACAGAAAGAATTACAATAAAATCCGTTCACACTCATTTCGAGACATTACTAATGATACTTGATTGATACAATAAAAATAATGGTATCCTAAGGCACTGCAAAATCTGCATTTTATTCAGATGTGAAAGAAATTAATACACACCACACATCAATGTTGATAACACCATAACTGATAAAAGCATTTCAATCACTTAAAAACCTAGTTTGACATAGTAACATTCATGTGGGTGTGTTACTTTTCATTGAAACATAAATAACATTTTTACAATTTACTAAATATACTAAAGCTAATATAGACTAATTAAATGTAGTGATGAAATAACCATAGCTTCCAAGGAAACAATATTTCATTATAAATGTATACAAATTAAGTATATAAATATTTTGGGCGTTTTGCACGGATTGGAACACTTTCACTGTATATGTACATTTGCAATCGTACTGCTGTAATTCATCTGTTTTCATTTATTATTATCTTTGTGATACAAATTAATATGACACTTAATAAACTGACACATACAAATATGTCAAATTATTTTGCTTCCTGTTTAATAAATCTAGACTATAATAACTCTGAAAATTAAAAATTGTATGTTAATTCCTTGTTGGCTACATGAAAAGTTTTATTAAATTGAGATGTTATTAACAACATAAAAGTTGATTTAATTGACTAGATTACATTTTGTTGCTACATGTTTTCTGGAGACGATTACTCTACACAAGCTCTAAATAAATACAAGATAAATTAAATAATGCGTCTAGATAGGGATTCACTGACTAGATATTGTTCCAATGACTAGAATGTCCTAACTGCGTCGAATTTATTTGGAGTAAATTTGCACACATGAATAAATCTTGTCAATACCTTAGAATAGTTTTCCCATAAGACAAGATATCATGACTAGTTGTTTTTGTAATGACTAGAATAATTTTCACACTAGACTAAATGATTTTACAAAGACTAGAATAGTTTTTACACTAGATTATATCACTTTACAATGATCAGAGTAATTTTCACCGCATAATCAGATGCTTTTACAATGACTGAAATAACTTTGAGCTCATGACTATACGGTTTTACAATGCTTAGAATAATTTCAGCCTCATGACTAGACGGTTTTACAATGACTAGAATAATTTTGACCTCATGACTAGACGATTTTACAAAGACTAGAATAATTTTAACTTCATGATAGACGGTTTTACAATTACGAGTAATTTTGACCGCATCAGTCTATTTTACAATTAGTAGATTAATTTCGACCTCATGACTAGGTGGTTTTATAACAGAGTAATTTTGCAATTACTAGAATAGTTGTTGACCGCATGACTAGACGGTTTTACAATGACTAGAATAATTGTTGACCGCATGACTAGACGGTTTTACAATGACTAGAATAATTGCTGACCACATGACTAGACGGTTTTACAATGACTAGAATAATTGTTGACAGCATGACTAGACGGTGTTACAATGACTAGAATAATTGTTGACCGCATGACTAGACGATGTTACAATGACTAGAATAATTGTTGACCGCATGACTAGACGGTTTTACAATGACTAGAATAGTTGTTGACCGCATGACTAGACGGTTTTACAATGACTAGAATAATTGTTGACCGCATGACTAGACGGTTTTACAATGACTAGAATAATTGTTGACCGCGTGACTAGACGGTTTTACAATGACTAGAATAATTGTTGACCGCATGACTAGAGGCTTTTACAATGACTAGAATAATTGTTGACCGCGTGACTAGAGGATTTTACAATGGCTAGAATAATTATGGACCACATGACTAGACGGTTTTACAATGACTAGAATAATTGTTGACCGCATGACTAGACGGTTTTACAATGACTAGAATAGTTGTTGACCGCATGACTAGACGCTTTTACAATGACTAGAATAATTGTTGACCGCATGACAAGACGCTTTTACAATGCTTGAATAATTGTTGACCGCATGACTAGACGATTTTACAATGACTAGAATAATTGTTGACCGCATGACTAGACGGTTTTACAATGACTAGAATAAGTTTGGACTGACGACTAGATGGTTTTACGACTAGAACAACTTTGACCGCATGACTAGACGGTGTTACAATGACTAGAATCATTTAGGTGGCATGACTAGTAGAAATATAATTATTAGGATAATTTTGGCCACATCATAGTTTCACCGGGTTCTACTACCACCACCACTACAACTATTTATTATTTTTATTTTTATTATTATTAAAGAATAATTTTATTACATAACTAGATGTTTTACTATTGTTAGAATAATACTGAGGATATAATCAAATAATATTCAATGACTAGTGGCTGATTGATAATCGACCATAACAAGTTTCTTATGAAAATGACTAAATCATAAAAGGAAGGCAACAACGAGATAATATACGGTGGAGTAAGTAGAATACATTTAGAATTCATTGAACTGATTCAAAGACTTCTTTGCAGGTTATTATTGTTATTATTATTATTAAACACATTGTTATGTGACGTTCATTATTTTGAATAAACAACTGGATTGAAAAGTAATTCTTCTGGAGAATTTTGGTCACCTAAAAACAAGTCAGCTAGAATCATAAAAAATAAAAGATTTGGTTATAATAGCAACTAAATAAATATTTAAGGCACATGATCTAAATTAGTAATCAACTAAATGACTAGAAAATGCTACATTACGCTTCTCAGAAGAAAACATTAGACAAGTAAATTTTAATAATGACTACAGATTTTACGTCTGAAATGACTAGAAACTGGAAAAATTATTACTATAGGAAAACAGCTAGTTATTTATGCTCTAGGAAGAAGATTTATTAAAAATCCTGTTTACTATACAAGTTTATATATATCCTGTCTTATTTTAAAACTAACATACTTATGATATCTAGAAATCAAGCTGCCGTAGATAGTTGATAATATTGCACGTCCCTGTATTTGTATCCTTGAAGCGATTACATGTATATGATTACCAAAGTCTCAACTACGCTGCACTAGCAAGATAATAGTAATGATAAAAAAATATTAACTAATAGCTGCTTTGGGGCAACAAATCCAATATTTTTCATTAAATCCATAAATACAAAACATAACTAAGCAAATCTTATAACTAAATCATATGCTGAAATTTGTCTACTATTAGCACAAACCGCTTAAAGATTAAATGTACGCGTATGTGCAGTAAACAAGAACGCCTGTATGCGTCTAACGTGAACAGCAGTGAGAGAAGGTTTGCCTATATACAGGCGGAATTGCACCATTCTTTATGTTGCGGTTAACAGGGAAAACTTTTCATTTTAATTTATGTTTAAAGTGGGTGTCTTGGGAATAAGAGAGATGTTACTGGCAGAGAAAACCCAATGAGATAACAGCTAAACAAAATAGACAGCTGACAAACGAAATACCAGTCCTCCTCCTTTTTCTTCGTGTTAATTTCCATTAACACTCCAGAAAAAAACATTTTTATTACCGGTTGTCAAAACATCACAAGACGTATAAGTTGTACAAGAATAAGGAAAGGGGGGAGTATGGGAGAGGGAGGAGAGGGAACGATGAAGGCGGGAAAGAAAGGAAAACTTAAGGGGAAAAGTCTTAAATTTGTCGATTCATTTCAAATTTAGTTCAGATGTATACAAAATTAAGAGTAGTTTTTGCGGAATGACTTCTCTAAATCAACACATTTTCTTTGGCCAATGCCGGCGCATTATTTCGGATGCTGTGCCTATATTTTATGAACTTGTTATGCTGCCGGAATTTCAACAATGTCCTTAGGGTTCTGCATGGAAGTTACGTATACCTCTAAAGAACCCCTTCGGGACACTGCCTGCTAATGCACCGGATTTTGACTCAATTTAAAGCAACTCTGATAAAGAATTATATTCCACGTCTTAGAAGAAAGTTAAGGGATGCTTTGTGCCTTTGCACAAGTTTCCCCATTTTCAAAACCGAGCTTAAAGGCTAAGGTGTGTTTTGCCTGATTTATGAGCGATTAAGTTCAGAATTTAAGTATTTATTGTTTTTATCTCAGTTTGTTATGAACATAATTTTCACCTTATTAATAGCTTTCTACTGCAAAATATTATTTTCGAAAACTCAAACGTACCTCGGTGTACTTTTCCAGTTAGGCATTAATTGATCAGAATTAAAATGTTGTCACATTAAGTGAATTCAATGTTCATAACTCTATTCTTTGATTTTAAATTGCTGTTTCTGTTAAAAATTCTAAGGACGTTTACTTTCTTTTTCTTAAATACTCTTGTAGGTAGGTACACATATCTACTAGTAACCGATTCCCAAATCTTTATTTTACACTTTAATCTGAAAAGCTATACCCCATGTTTACATACAATTTAAAAATTGCAAAATTATGCTTTTTAAAATACGAACGAAAAACATTGGACGAATTTTGTGAGTATAAATGACGTGTATGTGAATCAAAGTTAATCACATTTGGTTAGAAGGAAATGAGTCGGGAGTAGGTAAGTGGGCGTCTGAAGCTGCGCGCTAATCCCGAGGGGGGGGGAGACTACCAAAGCCTTTGATGGGGGTTAAAGCTTAACCCATTGAGATAATGATTAATTTTTTACTTTCTGCTCCTAAATGTATCAACGTTTTAATGATTTTGCTGTTGATAATTCTGTAAGTGTGACGATAATAAAATACATGTGTGATGCTTATGTACGAGTGAGGGGGGGAGCTAGCTATATTTCATGTAAAATTATTAAATTTGATAAAATCTTAATATAATATTGGTACTATATAGTTAATTAAACATTTAAATAACTAAAAGTATGTGATATACAGTGTCTTTGTTTTTTTTCTGCAGAAACTACCAGTTCTGCTTTTATTTTTCCAAAAAATCTATGTTATTTTTTTTTACTTTATCTACCAGGTACCCAGTAGATAGAGAAGATATTGCATTCCACCTAAAAATTCGATACCGAGATTTCACCGCAAGTAGATACATGCTTTGAGGCCTCCTGAATCCAAAAACAGCACTATATAAAAAGGACCGCGCGCGTGCGTGTCTGTGTACAGCATAACTCAAAAACGAAACGTTGGATAAACACCGAAGTTGGTATTTAAGTTCAGATTTTCAAGAAAATCTCCCACCTCAAACTACCCCTTACAAAGAAGACTTTTCGAACTTTTTTATTTTCTACAAAATGGCTCTAACGATTTTTATTAAAATACCATATATTAATGATATTTGCATGGCAAATAAAATGTATATCTTGAATTTTCTGGGAATAGCCTCTGAAGCCCTCTTCATTCGGAAGGAATTTTGTATAATCTTGTATAACTGGTAGAGGTTAAGCGATAGACGAAAACATACTACACAAGAAATGTACATAGATCTCTTTAAAACACACAATTTATGCCAAATAACTTTTTTGTGGCATTAGTCATTTCCGAAATATCGGTTATTAATGATTCGGATTGTTCAATACCTACTTAGCCATTCTTTTAAGGTCCTGTCGATTTTCAATTGTTTCCCGCGATGACATAGAAAGAGACGTAATACTAAGGCCAGCATATAGCGTCCAGTTCTTAAACATTTGACTGTCGCTATTCCCTTTGTATCTATAACGAAATGTGCAATGCAGCTATTTCGGAAACATTTGCCTCGATTAAAATGAAGTAGATAGGAAAATAAACTTCTGTAAGAATAATTTGTGTACCCACTAATAAGCGATACAGGTAGGGAAAGTCGTGTGAATGTAACACATCAGATTGGCACATTAATGCTTTCACAGCGTATCTAAGTCCCGGAATATTAGAAAGGATTAGTAAGCACATTATACAAGAAAAATAATTGTTATTAAAGTTATATTAACGTTAAAATTTTGTTTTTCGCTCTCCTGTAAAATTTACATTATTTGACTTACAGGTTTTCTGCAGAAAAATATGATTCAGTAATCATGCCGATCTAGATAAGCAGCAACCAGATGTGACTGTATAGGTATCATAAATTATCTGGACGTTAGTATGGGCAGTGATGGAGGTGTATTATTATTATTACTGTTATTATTGTTATTTCCATAATTTCGGCCCTTTGTTTGTCGTGCTATTCCCCGTAATCGAACCAACTTGTGGATGTATGGAGAAAACTTAACCTAGAAAAGAAACTGTTATAGAAAATTAAGGGCAGTCGATACTGAATTTCGACATTTTCAAAAAAAAATCTTTATAACTATCGTTAAAAAAATCTCAAACATTGTAGAATTAGGATCCAATTGCCTGACCATTTAAATGCCGAAACTCGACGTTTAAATGAAACATGCGTGCGTGCAATCTTGTTGTCTTGAGATGTTTTGACCCTTTAAAATAATCCGTATTATGCAATTTTGTTCAGCTGCTTTCATATTTCCAATATACGTTCTTTGATCTATAGAGCCTTTTCTTGATATCAAGCTTAGTTCTGGGTTTAGGATTTTAAAAACTTAACTCATTACATGAAACCGGAGTTTCATTTTTTTTGAAAATTATTTTGTTGGAAAGTTGAGTAGGTACATAGGAACATAACATTATAATTATGTGGAACAAATCTGTGATTAAAATTTCAGCTAAATTAGTTAATTTCAGTAGCATATATGCAAAAAAATGTAAAGAATATTTTCCAACGTGATAAATTAAAACATAAAGTGACTCCAGAAAGTATTCGTGTGCAGTTTAAAGAAAAATCTAGCAGGCAAAATAACAGAAAGAACAGTATATTTTTGAGATACAGAAAGAACAAACTATATTATTGTTCCGGCGGTTTTCAAGAGTTTTCATGTTGCTAGTGTTATCGTTTTGTTTTTTCAAAACTGCACCGATTTTTCATGCTGGTCATACGTGGTGCTTATATAATTATTTTACGTGGATTTAGTAGAATAAATTTTTATGTAATATCTGACAATCTCCCCGATATATGATTTAAAATAACAGAGAAGTAAATGTGCCAAATCGTAAAAACTGAAGCGTTAATAAGGAAGCCCAAATAAGTGTTGATTATTCCTGATTTCGACATTTTTTCCTCGTCAGATCGCAACCCATTTTCGCTCCAAACAAAAGTTTTGCTGCACTAATTGCATTTAAAATAATTTTGAAGGCCCACAAGGAAAAACTTGAAACATTAATGCAATTTACAAAAAGATTATAAAGCAATAAGTTGAAATTTTTTTAAAAAAACGCCAGAACATCTAAGGTGTAATAGCGTTTTTGTTTATTTGTTGTGCATATTAAAATGAGAGTTTTCTGTTTGCAATTTGGCTGCTAGAATTTTTTAAAGTAGTATAGACGAATACTTTGTGTGTATTGACACAGCAGACTAGAAACTATCTTAAGTATATAGTAAATATTTAATATGTGAAGAAAGAATTATATAATACTCTCTTCATAGCAGAAGCTGTATACACGTTAATATATTTTATTCTAAAATGACTATAGGTGCGTGAGCACATAAACGACCTGCGCTAATAATACACCTATGTAATAAAGGCTGACATTACACTTTTCCCATTGCAGAAGCATACATTGAATTATTGATGAAATACGCCTAGTAAATAAAACTTGTATTATGTAAACAGTGAAAGCATTCCAACCGAAAAACGGCTATTCTAATGACTAGATTTTCTTTTCTGACAGCATGAAGTTAACTAATATCTAAAACAATGCAACTAAATTTGTATAAAATGTGAACTCAAAACAATAATGAGATAAACAAATTAACAACGAAACAAAAGTAAGTGAAATATATTAAATATGAATAATAAAACAATTTTTGCAACTACGCCATCTTTTTCAATAACTGACCTCTTAATATTTTAGGTAACTCAAACGCAGATTATTTGGACTATTTTAAGACATATTACATGTTAAATTCGTGTCAGTAATTACATAGTTATTAAGACAAAAGTGTAACCTAATTTTTGGAATGTTTGTTGACAATGTGATGCATTGTGTAGCTTTTTGGTTAAGTTCTCTCTTAAGGTACTGAGCTGATGTTCTAGTTTTTACTCTTCTGTACTGGAGCTTCAGTTTCAGACCTTCTGAACAGCCAGACGTTGATTTTGAGCCCGAAAGCTCAAAACTGTAAAACCTCTGTCTCGAAAAGACAGACGCTGAGTGAACAAAGCGATAAGAAGCAAATCTTCATTGTTGAGGTATTGTGAGAAAGTTGCATAGAAGCAGATGACGGCTTGGAACGTTGACGGATAATGAAAGTGGACAGAGAGAAGCCAATTATCGCTATGTTCATTCCGCCGGCTGTTCGTTCTGAAGGATGAGTTTGGAAAGAGTGTAGCTCACCTCAAAGTAGTCCTTCCTTCCAGGAAGTGCCAGAAGTGCAGGTCTGCCGTCATGTGATGAAGCTCACCTCAAAGAAGTCCCAGCCTCCAGAAAGGTGCCAGTGGCACTGGCCTGGGAGGCGGAGGATGCTGTGGAGGAGGCGGAGGCGGCGGCCACATGGAGGCGGCCACGAGGAGCGGATGTCAGTTGGCTGCCGTCATGTGATGCTGCACTTGATGGTGGTGCAGTGTCGCGGATACAGCAGCAGCAGCCCCAGATGCCTCTTCCTGCTGATGCGTCGCCAGATGCTTCCTCAGGTACGCCTGCCGTCGGAACTGCTTCTGGCAGATGTGGCAAGGAAAGGGGAGCGTCGCATCCGACCCGTCAGAGGCGTCTCCGTCGTCGCTGGCTGCGTCTCGTTTCACCAGGTCTACAGGGTCATCCTGGTCCGACGTTTGAGACGCGCTGACCGTCGTGGAGGACTTGGACGTCTGTTGCGGGCGAGGTTTGTGCCAGCGGCGATGAGATGCCAGGTTGGCAGGACAGTTGAACACCTTGTCGCATTCCGGACACCGGTACTCGACGTGCACGATTCTCGAGCACCGATGCTGGGCTAGGCTGAAGGCGTCCTCGTACATCTCCCTGCACAGTCGGCAGATGTAGTCGCCGATGCGGTTTTCTATCTTGGCGAGTTCCGCCTTGGCCTCCTCTGTCACCTCGACCACGTTGAAGGCGGGATCGATGTCTCCTTTGCGGACCACCAGGGGCGTCTCGTCTTCGCGGAGTTCCCGTATGATGGTTCCCGACACTGGAGAGGTTTTGTCTTCGTCGAAGTTGAGCTTCCGCACCGCCTTTGTCTTTTTAAGCGAAGACGTCGACGAGGAGGATTTGCCCGTTGACTTGGCGCTCGCTTCCTTGTCTTTGCTGGTGGTGGAGTTCTTGGGAGTCGTGGCAGGTAACACGGGTTGCTGTTCTTCTGCGTGTAAGCGCTTCCTCACCGGCGACGATGGTGATGGCGTGGACGGGGGCGTGATGGGTGTGGAGGACTTGAGGGAGAGGTCCAAGGGAGGCGGCGTGGTTAGGGCTAGAGGTTCCGAGTACAAGTACATATGAGGGTGATCGAACCCGAGCCTCTCGACAAGAGTGTGAAGACCTCCCGCCGTGGTGGACTGCGGATGAAACATGGAACCTGCGTGCTCCAACATCGGCGATGGTGTAGCCGCAAAGCTGTCTTCTAGATCGTGCCGCACTCGTAGACCTCCATGTTCCGGTTGGGGCACGAAGTAGTGCCTCTTGACAAGAAACCCTCGGGGCATCGCTACCACCATACAGTCCAGCTACAACAACATCGTCCCTCTAGCTCCGTCACTGGACTGACTGACGGCACGGTGGCTGTTCCTCGCACTACCACCACGTTACCGCCCCTCCCACTACGCATGCGCGAGCCTTGCATGGGCGGAGTCTCGTCCGCATGCTATTGGATGCTGGAATGTTTCCGCATCACCATTGGGCACCGTCTCAAAGTTTGCAGGCAAAAAATACTAAAGGGTTGGATGCAGGGAACTTCACCTCTATTCAAATACAGACGCGTTCCCTTCAAGTGTCACAGACACAATGTTATGTGCGTTCAATGCCAGATTGATATTTCATCTAAATTTATTTATTTATATTATAGAAAGATCCCAATGAGCCAGCGCTCGTACACAGGGGCAGTACATAAGCATATAATTAATTGCGGAGATATATAAAATATTTTCATACAAAAACAGAGACAAAATGGGAAAAACAACACCTCATTTCGATTACATTAATTTAACAATTTAATTGAGTTGGTAAAACAGCGTATAAAACAGTATTAAGAGTAAGAATATAATATCAGATACGGTAAACAGATGCACACAAGTACAGGAACAAGTGAAGAAAGTTATTAATTACCTATCCAAATATTATGGTAGAAGAAACTTACTTTCTTTCTGAACACATTTTCTGAATTTATAGATGTCAGTTTCTTGAGGTAAACTCTTGTATAAGGCAGTAATTATTAGTAGGGTCCGGATTTTTAGGTGGAGTAAACCTTCATTTTAGGTTTCTTATATGCTTAAAATAGGTTTTTTTTAAGGTTTTTTATCGATTAAGATAGTTTTTTCTTAATGTTTTGCCTCGTGGATCAATACCGGTATAAATAATTTTGCTTTTCTGGTACTTAGTTGTAAGATTTATTTTTTGGCATTGCAGTAGATACATACATTCTCAAATTTTCTGGCGTAAACGATTTTCTGGCGTAACACGTTCTTGTATGAAGAAAAGGTTCTTTCAACGTAACATGACGTCATTGGAGCGTAGAACACAGATGCCAGTGCAGCAGGTTCTAGGGGTAGTTCTCCTGTATACTTTTCTCCCTGCAATACTGAATTGATGATTTTCATATCTTCAAAAGCAGGATTTAGTTGAAGAATCTCCTGCAACTTCGAAGAACACACAACTCCCATTGATCCAGGTATTTCTTTACTGGAAACATTGCCAATGATATCTAGAGCATCTTTCAGTGGCAAAGTTGTAGCTTCTGGTATAAAACAAAAATGTGTCTTAATGTATGCAAGGGAAGCGGCAAGAGTGGGGCACTCGAGTGATGTCTTAGCCTTGGCAATGCAGGAAGCTTCTGTTTCATCTAATTCATTGACGACATTTTTAACGTTTTTAAGTGTTCGGCATAGTAAATGGCAGCAGACAGCCAAGTCCTGACCTTCTATCAGCTGCATCCAGGTGTCACCAAGTCACATGAGCTGCCTTTAACTGTAGTAACTTGAACTATCTACTGGATATAAGTAGTGGAAATAATTTTACAATAAGTTTAAATCCGAAAATAACATTCTTCATTTCGAAAAAGGAAAAACAGCTATTTAGGTTATTTTAGCTGTAATGAAATTAGCATATTCTGCTCCAGGAGGTGTGAAACGAGTATATATCTCGAAATGTGTTAATTAAGTAGCGAGGAAAAATACAGGTTAAAACCTAAACATCCGGGCCCTAATTATTAGTTATAAACACTCTGTGAACCATATCTGGACGTGATTGTTTGTTCTCCTGGTCCTATGGTTATGAACATTGCTATTACTCTCTCTACTACGTATAGTAAGTAGGGGAAGTATTGCATTCCACCCAAAAATTCGATACCGAGATTTCACCGGAAATACATGTTTTGAGACCCTCTGAATCCAAAAAAAGCATTTTTGGAAACATGTCCGTGTGTGTGTCTGTGTGTCTGTCTGTGAACAGCATAACTCAGAAACGAACAGTCGGATAAACACCAAACTTGGTATTTGGGTTCAGTATCTTCCAAGGATGTGACACGAAGGTTTTCAAGAAAATCCCCCCACCCCAGAGTACCCTTTACATGGAAGATTTTTCGAAAGTTTTAATTTTCTCAAAAATGGCTCTAACGATTTTGATTAAAGTATCATATGTTTAAGATATTTTTATAGCAAATAAAATGTATATCTTGAATTATCTGGGAATGTCTCCAAAAGTATTCTTCATTGTGAACGACTTTTGCATAACTGGTAAACCATAAGAGATAGACAAAATTTAACTACACAAAAAATGTAGATCGCGTTAAAATACATAATTTATGTCATATACATTTTTTTGTTGAGTGAACCGTTTTCGAGATATTGCTTGTTATTCCCTTAAATTTTCCAATACTTATACTTTTTCTCAAATTCGTTATTCATTTTTTTATGTCCTGGACATGCAAAGAGAATGGAATGCGCCACATAGCAACCAGCTCTTAAAATATTTGACTATAGCTTAAAGCCTACCAATTCCCCTTGCATCTACAAGAAAATTAGCAATAAGATTAACATCTCGATTAACATGAAGCATATGGAGAATAAGCGTTTGTAAAAATAGTTTGTACAAGAGTAGAGAAAGTCATGTGAGTGTAACACATGAGAATTTTTTTGTAAGATTTAATTGGTAGAAGTGTTCTGTTGAAGCAGTTTACATCCACATGTGTTAAACGTAAAGAGTAGACAAACGCTTGATTTGCGATACGGAAATAATGTCATTTCCCACAACTGCTGGCATATCCGTGTTATTGTCTCTCTTGTACTTCTGACATTCGCTCACAACACGGAGCTGACCGAGCCGAACAGAAAGGCGTTCGTTTCACGCAAAATAGCCACAACAGGTAGCTTAACGTAAATTAATTAAACATTTTTACCTTCTCTACCATTTGAAGTGGGTAGAGGAAGTATTGTATTCCACCCAAAAATTACATATCGAGATTTTCCGGGGAATACATGTTTTGAGCCCCCCGAATACAAAAAAAAACACGATGTACCTACCTGTGTGAGAGCAACATAACTTCAAAATGAAAACTCGGATAAATAGCAAAACTTGGCCCATAAGTTCAAGGCTTCCCAGACATGTCACAAAGAAAAAGTCCATCCCAAACTACCCTTTATTAGTATGGAAAATGTTTCTTTATTTTCGATTTTCTCAAAAATGGCTCTAACTATTTTTATGTTGCAGATATTTTACATGACAAATAAAAAATGTATATATCTATGCATATCTTGAATTTTCTATGAATTGCCAGTGAGGTCGCCTTTGTTTTGATTTAATTCCCTCTCTACCACATGCATTCCACCCCAAAATTAGATATCGAGATTTCACCGAAAATACCTACATGTTTTGAGGCACCTGAGTCAAAAAAAATTTTAGAAAAAGGAAAATTTGGAGAAATATAAACTTGGTATTTATGTTCGGTATCTTCCAAAGATGCAAAACAAAATTTTCAAGAAAATCCCCCCCCCATTCCACTACTCTTTACATGGAACATTTTCTGAAATGTTTGATTTTTCTAAAAAAAAATAGCTCTAACGATTTTGATTAAAATACCTATATTAAAAATAGTTACATAAAAAACAAAATGTAATATCTCAAATTTTCTGGATATAGCTTGTTGAAGTCCTCTTCATTCGTAAGGAATTTTGTGTTCATCTTGTATAAGTAGGTAACTGGTAAACGTCAAGCGATAGTAGACGAAACATCTGATGTGATACATTCACATGACTTTCTCTGCCCTCTACAAACTATTCTTACTAAAGCTAATTTTTATATATACTTCATTTTAATTCACACAAACCTTTGCAGAAATAGCTACATTACACATTTCGTTCTGGATACAAAGAGAACAGCGATAGTCAAATGTTTAACAACTGGACGATATATGCTGGCCTTAAAATTCCATACTGTTTCCATGACATCGTGAGAAACAACTGAATGTTGACAGGACTTTAAGGGAATGACCAAGAAATGAACAACTCGAACCTTTAATTAACGGATATTTGTAAAATGGCTTATGACACACAAAAAAACTTACTTGAAATAAATGTGTGTTTTAAAGAGAACTACATTTTTTTTGTGCAGTACGGTTTCGTCTATCGCTTAACGTTTACCACTTATACAAGATTATATAAAATCCCTTCTGAATGAAGTGAACCCACCACTTGTATGTACCTACGTGGTAGAGAAAGTAATAAATTGGGCGTTTTAAAGGATCCAAATTTGTTGTGTAGTACGTTTTCGTATATCACTTAACGTTCACCAGTTAGATATGCAAGATAATGCGGGTCTTCAGATTTATTCGGCCTTTGCCGCCAGTTCAGTTGTCTGCGCATGACGTCAAGGACTAGCGAAATACCTATGAGTGAAGGGGTGGATGCCAACTGTCAGGTGGTCACCTCAGCGAAATGGGAATTGTTCGTACCTTTCTAGTATTTACATTTGGAACTTCTTTCGCTTGTAAATTCGCAATCTCAAAATATATGCTCGAGGGTAGGTAACTCAAATAATTAGACGGTTTTTGTAGCGTAGTCTCGGCTTTAATGGCCCAATTAAACATTTTATTTACTTAAAACAGCTGAAGTAACCTTTATAAATATTTAAAATATTTTAGTTGTTTCTGTTTCTTTTGTCAAATGAAAAACACTATTTTTTGTTTTTTTTATCATGTTTTGTCTCGGGACTTAATAAAATTATGGGCAAAAATGGAAAAAAATCATTCACACAGTGGCCAATTCGTAACGATAGACTCCCCCTCGAATCCCTGCAGTTCGCAAGTAGTACTCAACCATGCAAATTCTGTGATCGGCAGTCACTTCCATCTCGCGTGCAAAGAACGCACAAATATGTCCTAGTGAAAAATAATTCTGCACCACCGCAGTACATCAACCTGCTGGAAACACATACAGTCCGAAGTTCAATTCTGCATCTTTCCTTTGAGACAAGGGGCTCGCTGACTTAATAATGACGTCATTCATTTAAACCGACTGGCGATGAAGGCAGAATAAATCTGGAGACCATTATACATTTCCTTCCAGACGAAGAGAACTTCACAGGCTATTCCCAGAAAATTCAAGATCTACATTTTATTTGTTATATAAATACCTTTAATATATGGGATTTTAATCAAAATCTTGTGAACAGTTTTTCAGAAAATCAAACAATTCGAAAAATGTTCCATGTAAAGGGTAGTTTGTGGTGGGGGCATTTTCTTGAAAATCTTTGTGTCGCATCTTTGGAAGGTACTGATCTCAAATAACAAATGTGGTATTTAACCGACATTTAGTTTTTTAGTTATGCTGTTCACAGACACACACACACACAGACGCGAACATTTTTCTAAAAACGACTTCTTTTTGTATTGAGGGAGTCTCAAAACATGTATTTCCGTTAACATCACGATATCGAATTCTTGGGTGGAGTGCAATAATTACCTTGTACGTGGTACAGAAAGTGAAAATGTCATTGTTCACGTATAAACAAACGACATTCCTATGCTTTCCCGTTTATTGTGAATGAGATTTGTTCGGGCTGAAGCCTGTGGATGCTGGAATGCACCAAACTGCCGCCTCTATTGTCTCCATTACGCGGTATAACCGTCGCTCGGCACCAAATGCAATGTGGGGGAGTGCCCGACGCGACGCCTAAAGGCAGCTGAATTTGTTTTCAACGATTGTTGCAGCTGGTCCAATGCCTACAGAGAAGGTGTGTGATTGGCTGCTACCAAGCAAATTGTGTTGATGACACAGGGGGAGTATAATGCCCAATCCTGTGGTATCGATCTCTCGCGCATGTCTCGCACATTAACACATTCTGACCGTTATGCACCACGAGAATATGTTTTTGCAATAAAACTACACCTAATTTATTACTTTCTCTACCATTTACCTATCTATAATAAGTATTGCATTAGGCATCAAGATTTCACCAGAAATACACATTTAGTACTTCCCGAAATAAACAAAAGAAAGAAAACACGAATACTCTATGAATTCCTCTTCATTTGGAATGAATTTTGTATAATGTTGTGTACCTGGTAAACCACAAGAGATGGACAAAATATTGTTAAAACACACAACTTATATCCACTAATTTTCTTTGTAGCATTAACCTTTTCCGAGATATTCAATGTTATTGGTTTGAGTTTTCAAATACTTATACTTCTTTGAAGTGCTGAGTCCCTATTCGGTCACGCAAAGGGTATGCAATTTCAAGGCCAGCATGTAGCGATCCGCTTTTCAACCATTTGATCACCACTTCAGCCTCTGTATCCCTCTTGAACCTTCAACTAAACGTGTAATGAAACCAACTCTGTAAACGTTTGCCTCTAAAGAACAAGAAGAAGCTGTTGTAAGAATATTTTGTAGAACAGTGGCTAGAAAAAGTCATGTCCAGGAATTTGATGGCCTGACAACTACAATAATCCAAGTCACCCTCCCAGAAATTCAAGATTTACATTTTCTTCGTCACACACACACACACACACACACACATATATATATATATATATATATATATATATATATATATATATATATATATGTGTGTGTGTGTGTGTGTGTGTGATCAGTCCAATGTCTTGTGTCAGTAGCCTATCGAGGTGCAAGCAAACATAGCATATCCAGGTTGGTTTTTCTAAAAATAATATATTTCTATGTGATCAGGGAGCTTCAAAGTTTATATTTCCGTTGAAATCCTGACATCGAATTTTTGGATGAAATGTAATATTTCCCCATACTTTACGTAGTAGAGAAAGTAAAAGTATAATCACTTTTAGTGTGAAGCTTACTTCAACAGAAAAAAACACAAGTTTTCTGCATTTTCATCGCATTATGCTTCACGTATGAAACAAGTAGATATACGATAGAAATGTTTTGTTGTTTCCACTTTATTGTTAAAACGCCTCGTTTCGCCACAGTTTAACACTTTTGTGTTGTACAAATCGTAATTCGTACCGATGTTACGTCAAGGATCTGAATAACGCTTCACACAGCTATTACATGATGCTCACTTCCTGAAGTTCCTATATCTTGTGGTTGTGCTGATGTACCGGTAAGGTTGGTTACACGTTGCGGGGGTTTCGGCGTGGTGCAAATGTTAGCCACTCACACGTTCCGGCTAACTCAGCGGGATGGCTCAGGCGCTCACGTCTGTGGATGGCATTCGGGAGGTTCCGAGTTCAAACCCACGGGGCCAAACCAACCTGAACGAAGGTTTTTTCGCAGTTTTCTTTGCTCGCTAGACGAATGCTGTGTTGGATAATTTGATCTACGAATTTTCCTATTATCCCTTTCATCTCTTCATTTCATTTCCTTTTTCTTCACTACCGTTAGGCTGATCATCTATCCTGGATATGCTATGATCCTGAGTTTGCTTGCTCCTCGACAAGCTACTGACCCAAAACATTGGCCTGATCACCCATCCTGGATATGCTATGATTCAGAATTTGCTTGCACCTCGACAGGCTACTGACCCAAAACATTGGCCTGATCACCCATCCTGGATATGCTATGATTCAGAATTAGCTTACTCCTTGACAGGCTACTGACCCAAGACATTGGCCTGATCACACATCCTGGATATGCTATGATTCAGAGTTTGCTTGCTCCTCGACAGGCTACTGACCCACGACATTGGCCTGATCACCCATCCTGGATATGCTATGATCCAGAGTTTGCTTGCTGCTCGACAGGCTACTGACCCAAGACATTGGCCTGATCACCCATCCTGGATATGCTATGATTCAAAGTTTGATTACACCTCGACAGGCTACTGACTCAAGACCTTCGCCTGATCACCCATCCTGGATATGCTATGATTCAGAATTTGCTTACTCCTTGACAGGCTACTGACTCAAGACCTTCGCCTGATCACCCATCCTGGATATGCTATGATTCAGAGTTTGCTTGCTCCTCGACAGGCTACTGACCCAAAACATTGGCCTGATCACCCATCCTGGATATGCTATGATTCAGAATTTGCTTGCACCTCGACAGGCTACTGACCCAAAACATTGGCCTGATCACCCATCCTGGATATGCTGTGATTCAGAATTTGCTTACTCCTTGACAGGCTACTGACCCAAGACATTGGCCTGATCACACATCCTGGATATGCTATGATTCAGAGTTTGATTGCACCTCGACAGGCTACTGACTCAAGACCTTCGCCTGATCACCCATCCTGGATATGCTATGATTCAGAATTTGCTTGCTCCTCGACAGGCTACTGACCCAGGACATTGTCTGATCACCCAACCTGGATATGCTATGATTCAGAGTTTTCTTGCACCTCGATAGACTACTGACACAAGACACTGGGCTGATCAGCTAACCTGGATATGCTATGATTCAGAGTTTGCTTGCTGCTCGACAGGCTACTGACCCAAGACATTGTCTGATCACCCAACCTGGATATGCTATGATTCAGAGTTTTCTTGCACCTCGATAGACACTGACACAAGACACTGGGCTGATCAGCCAACCTGGATATGCTATGATCCAGAGTTTGCTTGCTTCTCGACAGACTACTGACCCAAGACATTGGGCTGATCACACATCCTGGACATGCTATGAACCAGAGTTTGCTTGCTGCTCGACAGGCTACTGACCCAAGACATTGGACTGATCACCCAACCTGGATATGCTATGATCCAGAGTTTGCTTGCTTCTCGACAGACTACTGACCCAAGAAATTGGACTGATAACTCCTCCGGGATATGCTATGAACCAGAGTTTGCTTGCTGCTCGACAGGCTACTGACCCAAGACAATGGACTGATCACTCATCCTGGATATGCTAGGATCCAGAGTTTGCTTGCTGCTCGACAGGCTACTGACCCAAGGCATTGGACTGATCACCGAACATGGATATGCTATGATCTAGAGTTTGCTTGCTGCTCGACAGGATACTGACCCAAGACATTGGATTGATCACTCATCCTGCATATGCTATGATCCAGAGTTTGCTTGCTGCTCGACACGCTACTGACCCAAGACATTGGCCTGATCACCCATCCTGGATATGCTATGATCCAGAGTTTGCTTGCTCCTCGACAGGCTACTGACCCAAAACATTGGCCTGATCACCCATCCTGGATATGCTATGATTCAGAATTTGCTTGCACCTCGACAGGCTACTGACTCAAAAAATTGGCCTGATCACCCATCCTGGATATGCTATGATTCAGAATTTGCTTACTCCTTGACAGGCTACTGACCGAAGACATTGGCCTGATCACACATCCTGGATATGCTATGATCCAGAGTTTGCTTGCTCCTCGACAGGCTACTGACCCAAGACATTGGCCTGATCACCCATGCTGGATATGCTATGATCCAGAGTTTGCTTGCTGCTCGACAGGCTACTGACCCAAGACATTGGCCTGATCACACATCCTGGATATGCTATGATTCAGAGTTTGATTGCACCTCGACAGGCTACTGACTCAAGACCTTCGCCTGATCACCCATCTTGGATATGCTATGATTCAGAGTTTGCTTGCTCCTCGACAGGCTACTGACCCAAAACATTGGCCTGATCACCCATCCTGGATATGCTATGATTTAGAATTTGCTTGCACCTCGACAGGCTACTGATCCAAAACATTGGCCGGATCACCCATCCTGGATATGATATGATTCAGAATTTGCTTACTCCTTGACAGGCTACTGACTCAAGACCTTCGCCTGATCACCCATCCTGGATATGCTATGATTCAGAATTTGCTTGCTCCTCGACAGGCTACTGACCCAAGACATTGTCTGATCATCCAACCTGGATATGCTATGATTCAGAGTTTTCTTGCACCTCGATAGACTACTGACACAAGACACTGGGCTGATCAGCCAACCTGGATATGCTATGATTCAGAGTTTGCTTGCTGCTCGACAGCCTACTGACCCAAGACATTGGACTGATCACCCAACCTGGATATGCTATGATCCAGAGTTTGCTTGCTTCTCGACAGACTACTGACCCAAGACATTGGGCTGATCACACATCCTGGATATGCTATGAACCAGAGTTTGCTTGCTGCTCGACAGGCTACTGACCCAAGACATTGGACTGATAACTCCTCCTGGATATGCTATGAACCAGAGTTTGCTTGCTGCTCGACAGGCTACTGACCCAAGACATTGGACTGATCACTCATCCTGGATATGCTATGATCCAGAGTTTGCTTGCTGCTCGACAGGCTACTGACCCAAGGCATTGGACTGGTCACCCAACCTGGATATGCTATGATCTAGAGTTTGCTTGCTGCTCGACAGGCTACTGACCCAAGACATTGGATTGATCACTCATCCTGAATATGCTATGATCCAGAGTTTGCTTGCTCCTCGACAGGCTACTGACCCAAGACATTGGCCTGATCACCCATCCTGGATATGTTATGATCCCGAGTTTGCTTGCTCTTCGACAGGCTACTGACACAATACATTGGGCTGATCACTCAACCTGGATATGCTATGATCCAGAGTTTGCTTGTTGCTCGATAGACTACTGACCCAAGACATTGGACTGATCACTCATCCTGGATATCCTATGATCCAGAGTTTGCTTGCTGCTCGACAAGCTACTGACCCAAGACATTGGACTGATCACTCATCCTGGACATCCTATGATCCAGAGTTTGCTTGTTGCTCGATAGACTACTGGCCCAAGACATTGGACTGATCACTCATCCTGGATATCCTATGATCCAGAGTTTGCTTGCTGCTCGACAAGCTGCTGACCCAAGACATTGGACTGATCACTCATCCTGGATATGCTATGATCCAGAGTTTGCTTGCTCCTCGACAGGCTACTGACACAAGACATTGGGCTGATGACTCAACCTGGATGTGCTATGATCCAGAGTTTGCTTGCTGCTCGACAGACAACTGACCCAAGACATTGGACTGATCACCCATCCTGGATATGCTATGATCCAGAGTTTGCTTGCTCCTCGACAGGCTACTGACACAAGACATTGGGCTGATGACTCAACCTGGATGTGCTATGATCCAGAGTTTGCTTGCTGCTCGACAGACAACTGACCCAAGACATTGGACTGATCACTCATCCTGGATATGCTATGATCCAGAGTTTGCTTGCTGCTCGACAGACTACTGACCCAAGACAGTGGTCTGATCACCCATCCTGGATATGCTATGATCCAGAGTTTGCTTGCTCCTCGACAGACTACTGACCGAAGACATTGGCCTGATCACCCATCCTGGATATGCTATGATCCAGAGTTTGCTTGCTCCTCGACAGGCTACTGACCCAAGACATTGGGCTGATCACCCATCCTGGATATGCTATGATCCAGAGTTTGCTTGCTCCTCGACAGGCTACTGACCCAAGACATTGGCCTGATCACCCATCCTGGATATGCTATGATCCAGAGTTTGCTTGCTGCTCGACAGGCTACTGACCCAAGACATTGGCCTGATCACCCATCCTGGATATGCTATGATTCAGAGTTTGATTACACCTCGACAGGCTACTGACTCAAGACCTTCGCCTGATCACCCATCCTGGATATGCTATGATTCAGAATTTGCTTACTCCTTGACAGGCTACTGACTCAAGACCTTCGCCTGATCACCCATCCTGGATATGCTATGATTCAGAGTTTGCTTGCTCCTCGACAGGCTACTGACCCAAAACATTGGCCTGATCACCCATCCTGGATATGCTATGATCCAGAGTTTGCTTGCTGCTCGACAGACAACTGACCCAAGACATTGGACTGATCACTCATCCTGGATATGCTATGATCCAGAGTTTGCTTGCTGCTCGACAGGCTACTGACCCAAGACATTGGCCTGATCACCCATCCTGGATATGCTATGATTCAGAATTTGCTTGCACCTCGACAGGCTACTGACCCAAAACATTGGCCTGATCACCCATCCTGGATATGCTATGATCCAGAGTTTGCTTGCTTCTCGACAGACTACTGACCCAAGAAATTGGACTGATAACTCCTCCTGGATATGCTATGAACCAGAGTTTGCTTGCTGCTCGACAGGCTACTGACCCAAGACAATGGACTGATCACTCATCCTGGATATGCTAGGATCCAGAGTTTGCTTGCTGCTCGACAGGCTACTGACCCAAGGCATTGGACTGATCACCCAACATGGATATGCTATGATCTAGAGTTTGCTTGCTGCTCGACAGGATACTGACCCAAGACATTGGATTGATCACTCATCCTGCATATGCTATGATCCAGAGTTTGCTTGCTGCTCGACACGCTACTGACCCAAGACATTGGCCTGATCACCCATCCTGGATATGCTATGATCCAGAGTTTGCTTGCTCCTCGACAGGCTACTGACCCAAAACATTGGCCTGATCACCCATCCTGGATATGCTATGATTCAGAATTTGCTTGCACCTCGACAGGCTACTGACTCAAAACATTGGCCTGATCACCCATCCTGGATATGCTATGATTCAGAATTTGCTTACTCCTTGACAGGCTACTGACCGAAGACATTGGCCTGATCACACATCCTGGATATGCTATGATCCAGAGTTTGCTTGCTCCTCGACAGGCTACTGACCCAAGACATTGGCCTGATCACCCATGCTGGATATGCTATGATCCAGAGTTTGCTTGCTGCTCGACAGGCTACTGACCCAAGACATTGGCCTGATCACACATCCTGGATATGCTATGATTCAGAGTTTGATTGCACCTCGACAGGCTACTGACTCAAGACCTTCGCCTGATCACCCATCTTGGATATGCTATGATTCAGAGTTTGCTTGCTCCTCGACAGGCTACTGACCCAAAACATTGGCCTGATCACCCATCCTGGATATGCTATGATTTAGAATTTGCTTGCACCTCGACAGGCTACTGATCCAAAACATTGGCCTGATCACCCATCCTGGATATGATATGATTCAGAATTTGCTTACTCCTTGACAGGCTACTGACTCAAGACCTTCGCCTGATCACCCATCCTGGATATGGTATGATTCAGAATTTGCTTGCTCCTCGACAGGCTACTGACCCAAGACATTGTCTGATCATCCAACCTGGATATGCTATGATTCAGAGTTTTCTTGCACCTCGATAGACTACTGACACAAGACACTGGGCTGATCAGCCAACCTGGATATGCTATGATTCAGAGTTTGCTTGCTGCTCGACAGCCTACTGACCCACGACATTGGACTGATCACCCAACCTGGATATGCTATGATCCAGAGTTTGCTTGCTTCTCGACAGACTACTGACCCAAGACATTGGGCTGATCACACATCCTGGATATGCTATGAACCAGAGTTTGCTTGCTGCTCGACAGGCTACTGACCCAAGACATTGGACTGATAACTCCTCCTGGATATGCTATGAACCAGAGTTTGCTTGCTGCTCGACAGGCTACTGACCCAAGACATTGGACTGATCACTCATCCTGGATATGCTATGATCCAGAGTTTGCTTGCTGCTCGACAGGCTACTGACCCAAGGCATTGGACTGGTCACCCAACCTGGATATGCTATGATCTAGAGTTTGCTTGCTGCTCGACAGGCTACTGACCCAAGACATTGGATTGATCACTCATCCTGAATATGCTATGATCCAGAGTTTGCTTGCTCCTCGACAGGCTACTGACCCAAGACATTGGCCTGATCACCCATCCTGGATATGTTATGATCCCGAGTTTGCTTGCTCTTCGACAGGCTACTGACACAATACATTGGGCTGATCACTCAACCTGGATATGCTATGATCCAGAGTTTGCTTGTTGCTCGATAGACTACTGACCCAAGACATTGGACTGATCACTCATCCTGGATATCCTATGATCCAGAGTTTGCTTGCTGCTCGACAAGCTACTGACCCAAGACATTGGACTGATCACTCATCCTGGACATCCTATGATCCAGAGTTTGCTTGTTGCTCGATAGACTACTGGCCCAAGACATTGGACTGATCACTCATCCTGGATATCCTATGATCCAGAGTTTGCTTGCTGCTCGACAAGCTGCTGACCCAAGACATTGGACTGATCACTCATCCTGGATATGCTATGATCCAGAGTTTGCTTGCTCCTCGACAGGCTACTGACACAAGACATTGGGCTGATGACTCAACCTGGATGTGCTATGATCCAGAGTTTGCTTGCTGCTCGACAGACAACTGACCCAAGACATTGGACTGATCACCCATCCTGGATATGCTATGATCCAGAGTTTGCTTGCTCCTCGACAGGCTACTGACACAAGACATTGGGCTGATGACTCAACCTGGATGTGCTATGATCCAGAGTTTGCTTGCTGCTCGACAGACAACTGACCCAAGACATTGGACTGATCACTCATCCTGGATATGCTATGATCCAGAGTTTGCTTGCTGCTCGACAGACTACTGATCCAAGACATTGGTCTGATCACCCATCCTGGATATGCTATGATCCAGAGTTTGCTTGCTCCTCGACAGACTGCTGACCGAAGACATTGGCCTGATCACCCATCCTGGATATGCTATGATCCAGTGTTTGCTTGCTCCTCGACAGGCTACTGACCCAAGACATTGGGCTGATCACCCATCCTGGATATGCTATGATCCAGAGTTTGCTTGCTCCTCGACAGGCTACTGACCCAAGACATTGGCCTGATCACCCATCCTGGATATGCTATGATCCAGAGTTTGCTTGCTGCTCGACAGGCTACTGACCCAAGACATTGGCCTGATCACCCATCCTGGATATGCTATGATTCAGAGTTTGATTACACCTCGACAGGCTACTGACTCAAGACCTTCGCCTGATCACCCATCCTGGATATGCTATGATTCAGAATTTGCTTACTCCTTGACAGGCTACTGACTCAAGACCTTCGCCTGATCACCCATCCTGGATATGCTATGATTCAGAGTTTGCTTGCTCCTCGACAGGCTACTGACCCAAAACATTGGCCTGATCACCCATCCTGGATATGCTATGATCCAGAGTTTGCTTGCTGCTCGTCAGACAACTGACCCAAGACATTGGACTGATCACTCATCCTGGATATGCTATGATCCAGAGTTTGCTTGCTGCTCGACAGGCTACTGACCCAAGACATTGGCCTGATCACCCATCCTGGATATGCTATGATTCAGAATTTGCTTGCACCTCGACAGGCTACTGACCCAAAACATTGGCCTGATCACCCATCCTGGATATGCTGTGATTCAGAGGCTGCTTGCTCCTTGACAGGCTACTGAGCCAAGACATTGGCCTGATCACCCATCCTGGATATGCTATGATCCAGAGGCTGCTTGCTCCTCGACAGGCTACTGACCCAAGACATTGGCCTGATCACCCATCCTGGATATGCTATGATCCAGAGTTTGCTTGCTCCTCGACAGGCTACTGACCCAAGGCATAGGACTGACCATTTTATGCTGCTTTCTCACTCCTCACAAAAAAAGAAACTTTGCAATTGTTCTTACACTAAATTAAATAACAACGAAAATTCTGAATGGCTGTGTACGAATAGCGCAATGAATGGTTGAACCATCCATGGATGGTCATTTGAGGGTAAAGTTATGTTTCATAATTGGGAACCAACATTTTTATTTTGTTTCCTTATTCCTCATCACAAAATAAACAGCCTTTTATAAACCATTTTCTAATGAGAAAACAGCATTCAAAACGTAGGTTACAATGTAAACAAATTAAATTTATCCTAAAGTTACCCTCACAACGTCCTCCAAGCAAAACACGACTAATGGCATTTACTTTCCCCCATAATATCAATCAACTTTTATTAAAGACATTTATGTCTACAACGCTTAGTTTTGGTGATGTTGTACGTCTCAATTTAAATGGTCCACGCTGTATACATAAAGTACAGTATGTAGGTATTACAGGCGGGAGAGGGATTCGATCTCGCAACACCCTCGTTACAAAATTCGCCACCCTAACCACTAGTGCACAAAGCACAGCTGCAAATAGATATGTATAGCTGGCGCAAAACTTCTGGAATCGTGATACCTTGATTGCCGCCCCAGCTGCCGAGCTTAGGAGTGGTTCATGTTTAGCTTAATCAACGAAAGCGATATAATACCTTTGCTTACTCACAGTGCGTAACACATACAGTCTGCATAGAAAGTGTTCCGCATCTGGTTGTAATTTCAAAGAGAGCAGTACCTAAATAGTGCTTATTTTATATTTGTTATATTTATTACCATGGCTCCTACGTTTTCAAAGTTAAGTGGTAATGCATTACATAGCCAAAGCAGGGAAATAATTGCCAATGTCCTCGACTTCATGAAGCAAGAAGCAGAGATGTTCACCCGAGTTCCACAAAAGCCTTAAGCGAGTGAAAGAAAGAGTAACCAAAGCAACTGGTGTTTCACTGAGTTCTAAAAAAAAAAGAAAAAAATATGCATGAAAGAGTATCATTTTACACACCTGGGAAGAAACATAAAGTCACTAAACGTATTACAAAAATAGACGATTGCGACAAATGCGTCTTTCGGCGCACGATTCACAATTTCTATGTGGAAGAAAAAAGTGTGCCAACAATAAGCAGATTGGTCATTCAAGCTGAAAGGTAGCATAAATTGGTGGTGCTACAAGTCTCAGAAAAATTGTAAAATATTCAGCTGGAAGAGTACCTAACTCAGAGGTACAAATTAGAGGATCAAACTATAGTGTATGAAGATGAGTCATACGTACACAGCAGTCATACAACATCTAAAAGTTGGAGTGACGATAGCGAGTTAGGTTTGCAGGCACCTGATGCCAAAGGGCAAATACTTATTATCGTTCATGCTGTTGGAAAGATCGGCTTCGTTTCAAATGCCCTTCTTTTACAAGTCGCAACAACAAACAGGAGATTTTCATCAAGAAATGAGTACAGAAAATTACATGAAGTGAATCAACACTATGTTGATACCTAATATGTCTGCTGGGTCTGTTCTGGTTATCGACAGTGCTTCACAATGCGTCAACACTCAAATTGACAAACCACCTACCTCAAATTCCTTCAAAGAAGAAATGCGAGCCTGGTTACTTAGGCATAATATAGCTTTAAATGAAAGCATGAGAAAAACAAAGTTGTATAACTCAATTAAAGCCAACAAACCGCTTCAGAAGTCATGGATACTTGGCCAGATATTAATACAACATGTCCATAATGTACCTGACTGCCACCGTATCACCCAGATCTAAACCCAATCGAATTAATCTGGGCTGATGTCGAAAGATGGGTCGTCTGCAGAAATATCACTTAAATTAAAAGATATGGATCAGTTATGCGATTTGCAGAAATTGGAAGACCAGAATGGGAAGATGCATGTCGACATGTTGAATAAATTGAATCATTATTTCGAAAAATATGGAATTGCAGAAAATCAAATAAAAGAATTCTCATCCAGGATAATGGTGCAGAAAGTAGCGGCAGCAGTGATGGCGGCAATGATGTGAGTGATTCCGCAGAAGAGGAAGGGCTGTCAGATGTGAAAGAATTGAAGGCAGATGATTGACAGATTTTCATATTAAGCGCTTTTTACAGCGGTGGATTTAGATATACTGTAAATAA
Source organism: Deroplatys truncata (assembly GCA_030765065.1). NCBI lineage: Eukaryota > Metazoa > Arthropoda > Insecta > Mantodea > Mantidae > Deroplatys > Deroplatys truncata. The sequence continues at coordinate 309,834,093 of CM060975.1, read as the reverse complement.
CTATAAGTTTATCAGTGCAGTGCAGTGCATAACCGGTGTGCGGATATTTGACAATGATTGTCCCACGTACTTCTGCAGCATGCAGACGACCGGTCACCTCCTGATCTGGTAAGTAACTCGTTTCATAGCTGTCATTAAGATTTTCACATGTCTAGAATTGTTGCGCCAATTATACCTAGGTCATATCAGGTAATCTCAGATGTCTGATATGTGACGGACGGGACGTATTATTATTACAACATCTACTGTAATGTATTGCGGAATATTGCATTAGAATTCATTTATGATAAACGTTACAACACTGTACAGCGCATAACATTAATAATACACAAACAGTATATCGGTTAGATTGATGTAACAATCAAAGCTAAATGTTAGTAGACCAAATATAGAGTGAGCCAAAAAACTACGAAACGACTGCGCGATGTTTTTCCTGTCCGCCCCCTCGGCGTTCGTTGCCGTCTGCCGTTATCATAAAAAGGCACGAATGAAACCATACAACATTTTTAAAACTACTTTTAAAGGCTTTACTTACCAACTTTATGAAAGGAGATGCTGAAACTGGCCACCGTCGTTGTCCATACATTTTTGGCACCTCTTTAGGAAACTATCCATCACTCACCGTAGCTCACGTTGAGAAATGCTGGCAATTTCCTGTCGAATATTTTGTTTTAATTCTTCCAGGGTGTGTGGGTTTGTCCTGTACATTTTATTTTAAGTTACCCCAGAGATAGAAATAGCAGAGGTTTAGGTCGGGGGACCGAGGGGGCCACACATCTGCACTAATAATTCTGACCTCGAACACACTTTCAATTTTTCTCATTGAAATATTGGCGTATAAGCTGTTGCAGAGTGTTGTTGAAAAAAAGGCAAAATCATGCTCCCTGGCTGTTAATTATTTAAAAAAGGGGGCAAAATTGTATTCACGTATGTACGGTCGTCAACTGTTGACTCGAAAAAAAATTGGCAAGTGATGGATAGTTTCCTAAAGAGGTGCAAAAATGTATGGACAACGACGGTGGCCAGTTTCAGCACCTCCTTTCGTAAAGCTGGTAAATAAAGACTTTAAAAGTAGTTTTAAAAATGTTGTATGTCTTCATCCGCGCCTTTCTATGATAGCGGCAGACGGCAACGAGCGCCGAGGACGCAGACAGGAAAAACACCGCGCAGCCGGTTCGTAGTTTTTTGGCTCTCCCTGCACGTTTGCCTCGTAGGCAGTGACAATGTTAGCAGTACCAGGATACTTTTAAATTAAATAACTAAAACAGAAGCTTATATGCTTCGGTTTCTGCTGGCTTCATTAAAAGTATTTCGCTGAAAATACATAAAAGATATGGTTTGTTAAACCAATGAAACTATCAAGATTAATTACCTTTCCCGTGATGCAGTAACCAATTCGCAACGGCAGCGGAGACAGCGCGCGGATCTGAGCTCATCAAATGTGATTTTCCCATCCACCTGTTGCCAAACGTCTCTGGTAATAGTCGTCATGATAGTACTAGTGTTGCTGGTAGTAGCAGTGGTGGCGGTGGTACTGACAACGGTAGTAGTATGGTGGTGATAGTATTATTATGGTAGTGGTATTGGCATTAACAGTAATGTGATGGTGGTGGTGGTAGTAGTAGTAGTGTGTGGTAATGGTATTAGCAGTAGTGTGGTAGTAATAGGTAATGGAAAAGATGGTGGTAGAGGTGGTTATAACAATTGTGGGGGTGGTAGTGGTAGTGGTAGTATGGTAGTAGTAATAGAAGTGGTGGTGGTGGTATTGATAATACCTATAGTGCGGTAGTAATAGGTAATAGAAAAGGTGGTGGTAGAGGTGGTTATAACAGTAGTGGGGATAGTAGCGCAGTGTGCTAGTAGTAAGAAAAGTAGTGGTAGTGGTGGTAATGCCTTTGTAATAGTAGTAGTATGGTAGTAGTAGTTGTAGTGGCAGCGGTTGTTAAAGCAGTAGTGTTGATGGTAATGGTGGATTGGTAGTAATAATAGCGGTGTGGGTAGTGGTAATGGTTTTGGTAATACTATTAATGTGGTACTAATGGTGGTAGTGGCGGTGTTATAGTAATAGTGTCGGTAGCGGTGGTGTGCTAGTACTAATAGCAATGTTGGTGGTGGCTTTTTTTTTAAGTTTTTTGTTGCTGTTGTTGTTTTTATAGACGTTCTGCTGCGGCGTGAAAGACCGGTAATTTTGCTCAGAGACCTCTTTATCAGGCTTGAGGTTCTCTTACGTGCCGTAAATTTACGACACGGGACGACCGGCTTTACTTCCCTTCCGAAGGAAGCCATGCTAAGGATTTTTACGCCCGAAAATATTCCATGGCCCTCCGTTGGTGGTGGTAGTGGTGGTGTGGTAGTAGTAATAGAAGTGTCGGTGGTGGTAATGGTTTTGGTATTAGTAGTAGTGTGGTAATATCTAATGGTGTTCGTGGCGGTGGTTGCTATATCAGTAGTACTGGTGGTAATGGTGGTGGTGGTGGTGTTATTGATATTAGCAGAAGTAGCGGTAAGTAATAGTAATAATAGTGCTAGCTGTGATAGTAGTGATAATAGTATTAGTGGCGATACTGATACAACAAAGCGGAAATGTCTATTATTCAGGTCTTTACAAAGTGTCGTTAAACAAAAACTAAAACTTAAACGGACTGTATTGGAAAAGTGTGAGGTGAAGAGTAACAGCAGGAGGTTTATTGCAGAAGCTGTGATCGCGCCACGTTCCAGGGATGCCGCAGGGAAATCACTTTTCTTGGATCGTAATTGTTCCTCCGCAGATTAGCTCCATGTAGTTGGATCTGGAATGTGGTACACATTTTTGTTGGAGATCTGCACATTCCAGCGAGAGTCCTTCTTTACTGCGTAATAAATTGTGAGCAAGGTGGCATGGTTAGAACAGAACAATCGCATCTCGCGCTCAGCAGTATTTGGAGCAAAGGGAATTTAAATATTAAGAAATCCACTACAATGAGTGCAGCGGTACAGTGTTATGCCTTTGCTGTTTACCTCTTTCTGCTGCAGCTAAACGAATAACACGCAGTTGGTATCGACGATACATTGCTGCACTCAGGGAGAGAGATAGGACGTTATTTCCAGGTACTCACAACAGTTTCCTTTGTCTGAAAGAATAAGGCGGATGTTTCCCAGGAAGATGAGAGCATTCCTACATCTTAGGAATGATCATTAAGGTTGAGGGTGTCACTAGGATATCGTGATAAAGTGGACCTTATAGAGGGGTATTACTGCGTGCTGTTTTCTCTGATTTTTGCTTTCCCTCCTAATCTTCTTACTGCTCTCTGCTACTTCCGAGAAGAAGGTTTCTACAGAAGGAAAACATATAGATATACAGAAGTACGATGACCCGAGTGCTTTTATGTGGCCGCAAATAAAGCAAAGCTCCCTCTTTTAGATACAGTGTGCCACGGAATAATGGAAACTGAATCTTTTAGCTGGGAAAGTATATAGCTAACTTATGTTTCACTGCCTTTGGAATGAGAAGTTCATAAACAACGGCCTATGGTGCTTGTTGGGAAATGGTTTTAATAATAATAATAATAATAATAATAATAATAATAACCTTTATCTATAATTCTTTAACATGAACCTGAATAACCGACTACTTATTTTTACTTTCTCTACTACGTACAGTAAGTAGGGGAAGTATTGTATTCCACCCAAAAATTCGATACCGAGATTTCACCGGAAATACATGTTTTGAGACCCCCTGAATAATAAAAAAGCATTTTTGGAAACATGTCTGTGTGTGTGTCTGTGAACAGCATAACTCAGAAACGAACAGTCGGATAAACACCAAACTTGGTATTTAGGTTCAGTATCTTCCAGAGATGCGACAGGAAGGTTTTCAAGAAAATCCCCCCACCCCAGAGTACCCTTTACATGGAAGATTTTTGGAAAAATTAAATTTTCTCAAAAATGGCTCTAACGATTTTGATTAAAATATCATACGTTTAAGATATTTTTATGACAAATAAAATGTATATCTTGAATTTCCTGGGAATGTCTCCAAAAGTATTCTTTATTGTGAACGACTTTTGCATAACTGGTAAACCATGAGATAGACAAAATTTTACTACACAAAAAAATGTAGATCGTGTTAAAATACACAATTTATGTCATGTACATTTTTGTTGTTGAGTGAACCATTTTCGAGATATTGCTTGTTATTCCCTTAAATGTTCCAATACTTATTTTCTCAAATGGGAATTCGTTATTCAATTTTTTGTCTTGGATATGCAAAGAGTATTAATCTGTGGGAAAGAGAATGGTGCTGCACATAGCAACCAGTTATTAAGAGATATGTATGTGCTTAAAGGCTACTGTATTTCTATATTGCCGTTGTAAATATATATTCCCCTTACATCTACAAGAAACTTAGCAATAAGATACAGTCTGCAAATGTTTATCTCGATTAACATGAAGTAGATGGAGAACAAGCGTTTGTAAAAATAGTTTGTACAAGAGTAGAGAAAGTCATGTGAGTGTAACACATCAGATTTTTTACTTTCTCTGCCACGTACATACTAGGTAGAGAAGGCATTGCATTTCACCCAAAAATTCGATACCGATATTTCACCGGAAATACATGTTTTGGGGACCCATGAATAAATAAAAAAAGAAGCATTTTTAGAAAAACGTCCGTGTGAGTGTGTCTGTGAACAGCGTAACTCAAAAACGAAAAGTTGGATAAATGCCAAACTTGGTATTCAGGTTCAGTACCTTTCAAAGATGCGATACGAAAATTTTCAATAAAATCCTCCGTCCAAAACTACCCTTTACATGAAACAGTTTTTTGAAATTTTTGATTTTCTAAAAAATGTCAACGATTTTTATTAAAATACCACATATTGAAGATATTTACATAAATAAAATGTATGCCTTGAATTTTCTGGGAATATCCTGTAAATTCGGAAGGAATTTTGTATAATTTTGTTTAAGTGATAAACGTTAAGCGATAGACGGAAACTTACTAAACAAATAATCTGGATCTCTTTATAACACAATTTACTTGAAATAAGTTTTTTGTGGAATAAGCCATTTATGAGATATCCGTTATTATATATTCGAATTGCTTATGTCTTGGTCATTCTGTTAAAGTCCTGTCAACATTCAGTTGTTTCTCGCGATGTCATGGAAACAGTATGGAAGTTTAAGGCCAGCATATAGCGTCCAGTTGTTAAACATTTGACTATCGCTGTTCTCTTTGTATCTGTCGTCCTCCATGGTGTAGTAGTTACCATGCTAGCCTCTAGTTCCCGAGGTCGTGGGTTCAAACCTGGCGGAGGGCGATGGATTTTTTTCGGGCGTAAAAATCCTTAGCATGGCTTACTTCAGAAGGGAAGCAAAGCCGGTGGTCCCGTGTCGTAGATTTATGGCACGTAAAAGAACTTCAAGCCTGATAAAGAGGCCTCTGAGCACAATTACGAGTCTTTCACGCCCAGTATAGAATGGGACACCAAGGACCACAGCAGTTAAAGTGTGTCCGTAAAAAAGAAGAAGAAGAAGAAAGAACTCCGTTTGTGTCTATAACGAAATGTGTAATGTGGCTATTTTTGCAAAGGTTTATTTGTTTAAAAATGTAGTAGATAGAAAAAAGTTTTTCTAAGAATAGTTTGTATACCCATTAATGAACGATAGAGGGTAGAGAAAGCCATGCGAATGTAGCACATCAGATTCTTTTTCTGAATTATCCACATTAGCCGTGACTTGGGTTAGGAATGAAAGGATAATTGTGTAGTCACCTTATGTTAGTAACTAGTCTTTGTGACTGTTAAAGCGTACTTTTTACACTTTGAATGTTGGAGAGACCATTTGTCGGCTGCCGCATTTCGGAACTGCGAAATAAAGTTTCCTGAGAGAGGCTTGACACCTATATTAGCCAAGAGCTAATAACTGTGTTGCCGTTGATGTTAATCGTATTGCTTATAGTTCATTTAGCGAATTACTACAGTCTGTGTCACGGATGAGGGCGGTAAATGATAGTTACAAGGCACAGTGGTCGCAAGCACGTAGTGGTTCTGCGAGTACCGGCTCTTACTCATTGATACACTACATTATTACCTTATCTTACCTTATTCTTCATCGTTGGATTCTCATTCAGAGTAAGAATCCCGGAGATATCCGTACAATGAGGTGGGTTTATATCTTGGAATTATAAAATGCCACTGCTAAACAGCAAGTAAGTTCACATTCGCACACTCACACACTACTGAAGCCGCTGATTGGCCACGAAGCACCTGACTATGACGTCGCAGAGTTATTGCTAGTGCGCAACCGCCTCCAGTCGTGACTGCGGAAAGAAAAACGGTTCGCTTCATAGGGACGGCGTAGTTGATCCTAATTCCACTCCTTGCAGTTACTCAACTATTTCTTGCCCCATTATTGGTGACTAGTTATGACGTCAGAAACGGGTAGCGTAAAACTTTTGTTGAAGGTTCCATGGCTGCAGACATCAGTCTTGGAATAGTTCTTTGGGCCAAGGTTGTTGAAACCATTATTTGGGCTAGGCCATCCAGAAAACCAAAATGTATATTGTATGCGCGCGCGCGCGCGCGTGTGTGTGTGTGTGTGTGTGTGTGTGTGTTTAGCCTGGGTCTAGTTGTAGCCAGAGTAGCGTGACTCTAAGGTAAATCTTCGAAGCGAAAGGGTGTATGTGTGATGGGTGTGTGTGCGTGGGTCATCTCCCCCAATGTTTTGTGTGTAACCTTTTTGTGTACCATGTAGAGCACCGTGATTTATAATAAACCTGAGCAAAATGTGAATTCAAATGTAATTGTTTAAAAATATTCCACGCCGCTTTAGTTTGTGCAGCAAGTTCTTGGTATCTTTCTGGTTGCCTCTAGCTACGTCCCCCAATGTTTATGCCGGGGTAATTAAATTTAATATTTTAGCTGCAAACCTTTCGGCCTCACCCCGGTGTATAACCATATTGCTGCTGCATTTTTAAGTTTCCCAGGTTGAACTGCCATGCGGCATCTATACTATAGCATGTTACGCGATTTTTATTTTTCTTTATTAAGGTTTATCAGTAACATAAACTGGTCTACGATGTGCAAAGATTTTGTTTTGTTTTTCACATTGTACATACAACCAAGTCCATATTGTTTAATTTGAGGTCATTTTCTAGTCAAACGTGTATCATCACTAACGTATGTGAACAAAAATCACTTTTTATATGAATACTGAAGAATAAGGACTTTGTGAAGTCATAATGGGTAGAGAAGGTCGTATGAGTATGACATATCTGATTTTTCTTACTGTGGCACGACTGCCATTGTTGGGTCATGACTTAACCAGCCGATTACACGCCTCACGCCCACTCCTCCAAATATTACGAGGAGGTGGTGGTGGTCAGCACTATGCTTCCACCTAAATATTGGCTTACTAGAGCACAGAACAATTGCAGATGCTGATATTTCTCGCAGTGCTGGGAGGACATCGGTCCTATACATCGACCAAAGATCATTTTGACCAAAGTAAAATTGTTTCGATACGATTTAAATGTTACGGACATTTAGAATTTTTTAGCCTGCGTGGCGTAAAGGGTTTGGTAATGTAACACAATAAATGTTAATGTATTCCATTTACGCAATTTTGTATAAACGCTATGATACAAAAGCTGAACGTTTAATTGCTTCAAAACATACACATAATAATTACCAATGTTCATATTTGTGTTATGCACCAGCATCGAATACTTCACTCACAGTGAGTTGGAGAAAATATCTTATCCAGATACCCGAAGGAAGGCAGAAGTATTGTTTAATTCACGCATTCCACCTCAACCATCTTTGAAAACTATTAGCTATACTCCTTATTATACAAATGTTTTATTCGGATCCTGGCTTGAAGCAAGTCAGAAGTACTATTTCATTAACACTATCCACCTCAACCAGCTTTCAAAACTAGTAGGTATATTCCTTATTATACAAATGTTTTATCCAGATCCCTGACCTGAAGTAAGTCAGAAGTACTGTTTCATTAATACTATCACCTCAACCAGCTTTCAAAACTAGTAGGTATATTCCTTATTATACAAATGTTTTATCCAGATCCCTGACCTGAAGTAAGTCAGAAGTACTGTTTCATTAATACTATCCACCTCAACCAGCTCTCAAAACTAGTAGGTATATTCCTTATTATACAAATGTTTTATCCAGATCCCTGACCTGAAGTAAGTCAGAAGTACTGTTTCATTAACACTATCCACCTCAACCAGCTTTCAAAACTAGTAGGTATATTCCTTATTATACAAATGTTTTATCCAGATCCCTGACCTGAAGTAAGTCAGAAGTACTATTTCATTAACACTATCCACCTCAACCAGCTTTCAAAACTAGTAGGTATATCCCTTATTATACAAATGTTTTATCCAGATCCCTGGTCTGTAGTAAGACAGAAGTACTATTTCATTAACACTATTCACCTCAACCAGCTTTCAAAACTAGTATATTCCTTATTATACAAATATTTTATCTTTGGTATAAAGTAAGACAGAAGTTCTGTTTCATTAATACTATCCACCTCAACCAGCTCTCAAAGTAACTATATTCCTTGTTATGCAAATAGCTCTGCAAATTCTTTAGCTTTCATTACAATTTCAGCAGGAATTTTACTGGATTCCTCCTCATTGTTCGAAATGAATGAACTCATATTGTGATCGTTGTTACTGAGTCGCTAGGTACGCTTTCCTGGAGAAAAATACAATTCCGAAACCGAATGTTTTATTTAAAGATTTCTGTCTATATTATTTGTTCATTCAATTACAAACTATTGCACCATAAACTAAAGTATGACCATGGGAATTATTAATGGTATGCTCTGGTACAACTTATGAATCCTCGTCTTCAGGTCACTATCATTAATATAATGCCCATGGTATATCTGTAATTATTATTGTATACGCTACAACAAAGCCCTGTCTTATGAAGAAGTAAACAGCACCAGGAAAATAACTTAGGAAGCGAAAGAGAAATGAATGTAACAAAACGTCTTTTGGGTTAATGCTAAGCTTTTAGACGTCACACCATGAACCACGTCTTATGTTATATGGTACACCAGAGTCGGCTGCAAGTGTAACCCATAGCACTAATTGAATAAAACAAGATAGAAATGCATATTTTAAAACAAATGTTTTATTGCATACTCATGCCAACAAGAATACGAAAACATTTCCTAATGAGGAATGCAATGAGAGTAGCTGCTCAGGGAAGCGGTCATTGGTATACCGGGAGAGGCCGGAATTGCTATGCACATTACGCACACGCTTCTTTTATTGCTCCAGAGTAAGAAAATAAACACAGGTAACACACATAACCTTTGTACCTAAACAGCTTAACACTTTTATGTTCATTAGTGAAATTGTTGTTGCTTAAAAAATCTGATGTGTTACACTCACATGACTTTCTCTACTCTTGTACAAACTATTTTTACAAACGCTTTTTCTCCATGTAGGTACTTCATGTTAATCGAGGTAAACATTTGCAGACTCTTATCTTATTGCTAATTTTCTTGTAGATGTAAGGGGAAAATATATTTACAGGGGCAATATAGAAAAACAGTAGCCTTTAAGCACATACATATCTCTTAATAGCTGGTCGCTAGGTGCAGCACCATTCCCTTTGCCTCAGATTAATACTCTTTGCATAGCCAAGACAAAAAAATGAATAACGAATTCCCATTTGAGAAAATAAGTATTGAAAAATTTAAGGGAATAACAAGCAATATCTCGAAAATGGTTCACTCAACAAAAAAAATGTATATGACATAAATTGTGTATTTTAACGCGATCTACATTTTTTGTGTAGTAAAATTTTGTCTATCTTTTATGGTTTACCAGTTATGCAAAAGTCGTTCACAATGAAGAATACTTTTGGAGACATTCCCAGAAAATTCAAGATATACATTTTATTTGTCATAAAAATATCTTAAACATATGCTATTTTAATCAAAATCATTAGAGCCATTTTTGAGAAAATTAAAATTTTCGAAAAATGTTCCATGTAAAGGGTAATCTGGGGTGGGGGGATTTTCTTGAAAACCTTCGTGTCGCATCCCTGGAAGATACTGAACCTAAATACCAAGTTTGGTGTTTATCCGACTGTTCGTTTATGAGTTATGCTGTTCACAGACAGACACACACACAGACACACAGACACACACACGGACATGTTTCCAAAAATGCTGTTTTGGATTCAGGGGGTCTCAAAACATGTATTTCCGGTGAAATCTCGGTATGAAATTTTTGGGTGGAATACAATACTTCCCCTACTTACTATACGTAGTATAGAAAGTAAAAAACAGTTACACAAAACATATACGCATACGCTCCCGAGGCATTGGGAACGTTGCTGCAAACATTCGCAATCGGAAAATAGTGAAGGCACGGAGTGTTGCCACCAACTGGAGGCTCTAAGCCACAAAGCGTAGCTGAGGGATATGTTTTATAAGTACAGGAGCGAGGCAGTTGCGGCCAAAGGCGGAATGACGACAGGGGTAATTGTAGGACCTATGCGGTTAAACCCCAATTATCCAGCTATTTTCCTATGTTGGCGGCGTTTGTTAGCTACAGTTTATCTTGTTTTGTTGGCAGCACCTCATTCAAAATATCGCCAGTTTCGACTACTTAAGAAAGATCGCTAAAAAGGGAGGGCACGGTGAGCAAAATGACTTCACCCTGCTTAACTAATTCCTCAATCATTTCTGGAAGGACTACATGCGAGAAAAACATCCACTCCGTGAGTTTTTACTACTACCGAACGGGATGTCTGTGGCCCGCATTTGGAAGCTCGTGGGTTCGATTCCTGCGGCCTACCTTCATGACCCATAGGCGCTAGACGAATACTGAGGAGGTTTATTACATCCACCGAATTTCTTGTCACTCCGTTTCAGCTCTATTCTCATTTCACTTCACCTTTCATCTACTTGGTCTGTTTCAGGATTGCAAGTGTCGGCGGGAGGTCTCGGCATTGCATGGAAGGGGAAAATGATGCTGTATGTAACCCTTCGTCCCTCGGAATGTGAGGGTGAGGGGGAGCTGGTTGTACCAACTGCCATCCGGGGAGTTTCCATCTGGTTCAAGGGAGGGAACCTGCCCTCTGCCCTGTCGTGCCCTGTCAATTCCTGTTCCTCCCAATACGAAACAGAAACCAAAGAACTGACAATGTACGTAACCATTGTAGGGTTCCTGCCTGGGCACGTCACAGACATGCGCAGAAGAAATTCAAGGCTTCCACTGCGGGTGTCGAGGGGTATATCCGTTCTAATATTAGTACCTGACACGATTCCATGTGGCAGCACGTGCCAACATTACCTACGTTATACATAGAGTTGGTGCAATGCTAATTAATAAATCTGTCGATATTTGCATTAGAAAAGTTAGTGCAAAATTACATTTTATTTCACATTTTGATAAGCGCGCTTCTGTCTCTTTAATCATATTTAAAATTAAACAACAGAGTCGTTTCCGATAATATAAGATGGGAGTGGCGGTAAAGCAAGAGGGTTTAAATGTTTCATCCTCGCAATTTCAATAAACCACAGAACAGTGAGGAAGTACTCAAAAGCTAAATTTAATAACAAACAGTACGTATTTATCTGGAAAGTAGAGATTTCATTATGGGAACAGAGTAAATTACATGGTTCATTGTTGGCATCTGGTTGGCACTGCTTCGGCAGCAGCATTCTTATTCATACATTCTCGTTTATTACTAGCAATTAAAACATTAAGAATAAGCATGCAAATATACGCACGAGTGTATCCGAACTTAATGAGTAATGCAAATAGATTTTACTCAGTATATAACGCGAGCACGGCTGTCTTCATCTTTGGAAGCACGGAACAGCTATTTTGTGACACGCTGTATCTGCCAGCACCCTAATGCTCCCTTATTGAGTTAAAAACGGCGTAACACAAACACACAATAAAAATATTTGTCGAGCACGTTCTGAAGACGCATAAAGCTCCTAGGGAAGCAAAGTATAACAGGATCCTTGTTGACTGACGGCATAGACTGCCTCTCTTTACGAAAATCTCTTCAAGTTAATCTCTCTGGCTATGTTGCGCGTTAAATCATGTCTCGCTTCCTAACTAAACTCTCTCTGGCACGAGGAAGATGCAAACAAATATAATCATTAGCAAATGCTGGCTTAACGATCTGATCTGGCCTATAACAACAATAATAATATCTTATGTGTCATACATGACCTTCCCTACCCATTACAATCTCACACAGTCCCTTATATATAGGGTCTTTCAACAAGAGTGTCCTACCTTTGAACTTAAATAAAACACCTTCTATAAATGATAGAGGTTTATTTCTTTTTTTATTTGGAACATAATTAATGTCATTACGTGTGGAAGAGAACATCAGTTAAGTGACCGCCGCGACTTCGTTGGGTTGCGCGTATACGATTGACCCAATTTTCAATGACAGAAGGACGTAAATTAGGTCCAACTTCACGAATAACACGCGTGATGTTATTCATAAGATCATTTACTGTTTCTGGCTTGTTGACATAAACTCGAGATTTAACATAACCCCACAAGAAGTAATCCAACGGCGATAAATCACATGACCTCGGGGGCCAGTTAACATCACCACCACGGGAAATGATGAAACCTCTGAACTTCTCCTTCAAAAAATCGATTGTTTCGAGAGCAGTATGACATGTGGCACCATCGTGCTGGAACTAGATGTTTCTGAGATCATACCATCCAATTGAGGCCAAAAATAGTCCCTTATAAGAGCCCCATATCTTTCTCCATTGACAGTTAGAGCTTCTCCATCTTCATCTTGGAAAAAATATGGACCAATGATTCCACCATACCAAAATTCACACCACACAGTAATCTTTTGGGGATGAAGTGGTCGTTCTTGAATCTGTATTGGATTGTGATTGCTCCAATAGCGGCAATTTTGTTTGTTAACACAACTATCCATCCAAAAGTGGGCTTCGTCGCTGAAGATGATTTTTCCACAAAAATCCGGGCCAGCTTCCAATTGCTCCATAGCGCAGTCAGCGAATACATGGCGCAACCTATGGTCGTTGGGCTTTAGTTCTTGAGTTAGCACCATTTCGTAAGCGTGAAACATCAAGTCCAGATGAAGAATTCGCCAAGTTGTGGTAGGCGAAAGCCCCAATTCTTACGCTCGACAAGCAATTGATTTGTTTCCGTTCTCGCGTACACTCGCTTACGTACAGGCGTTCTTTGATCGCTGACAGAACCACTTCTTTAAATTTATGGATCAAACGCCGAATCGTTCTCTCGCAGGGACGATTATTCACACCGTAAACTTTACGCAATACACGGAAAGTTTGGCGAACAGATGATCCATTTTGATAAAAAATTTTCACAATTTCTACGCGTTGCTGAATGCTGTAGCGTTCCATGGCTATTTATCAATAACAACTGTAACCACATGAAAAAAATGACTGCTGTAACTGAATAACAATGGCAGCTATCACATGTTAAAGATAGGACACTCTTGTTGAAAGATCCTTTGTTACATTATTATGTAATAGCTATAAAAATCTGCTGTGTTACATTTACATGCGTTTCTCTACCCACTAGTCCTTCAACTTTGAAACAGATGACAAATAAGATGATGAGCGTAGGAAATTAGAGCAGGAGAGTCGTATTAGAAGACGAGTTACCCCAGCATTGGCCTGCCGATCCGGGGAAACTACGAAAAACCCATGGGTCAGAATGGGCGGTCGCAGGGGATCGAACCTGGGACCTCCCGAATGCGAGTCGCACGCGTTACCCGGCGCCTCCTCTCTTGGTTAAAGAGACTGTACCACATTACTATTTTTTTTAACATTTGAATGAATTTGACGCTTTACAAAATCACCAGTTACACCATATGGTTTTTTTTTATTTTTGGGACGAGAATCAGGTGAACTTGAAGCGCAGTTTTGAGAAACGGGTTTGATAAAATCGTATTTCTCAGAATTTTGTTTCTCGGGTTTGTTCAGCTGATCTTGGCTCTGCACATTTTTGAACTCCTTCTTGTGGATTATCGTAAGATTCTCTGCACTGCGCGACAGAAGAATCACTTTCTAGCTTGGCATTTAAACATTGCTATGAATACAGTCGACTTCCTGATGACAAAGGTTAATGCTCAACCCTGTGAGGTAATGCGGGAGCACGTGCAAGGCCATGCGGGTGTTTACATGCTGGCAACATTACATCACAATCTGCAGCGTGGATGTCTTAGCTTTAGCAGGTGAAGTGCGAAACAATGCTCTTTGTTCCCTTTAACACCCAGTCATGTCACCTTTGACTTTCCTGTTATTTTCACTTCCTTAACCAGGTAGGCCATATCTGACGATAAATGAATGAAATGGGTAAAATGAGGCCCTAAGAGCCCAGGGTCCTTAGGGTTTACAGTTACCCAACATTCGTCTTCTCAGGATAAGGGAAAAACCCCGAAAAATACCTTATCCGGGTAACTTACCCTAACCGAGATTCAAACTCGGGAGCTCTTGAATGTGAGGAAGACACGCTACCCGCACACTACAGAGGCGGCGTTTTACTTTTGTTAGTAAAGGCGACCGATTAGTGGATTCTAAAAAAATGAACAGCTTGTAACATATTGATTTGAGTTTTACTTCCTCTCCCTATAATAAGTAGATAAAGTATTTCACTCAAAAATTCACCGGAATACAAGTTTTGAAGTCCCCATGTTTAGATATTGTCCGTGTGTGTCTGTCTGTGATTAGCATAAATAAAAAATAAAATTATATTATGTTATTGACATTTCTATCCACGTTATGTTACTCATCATGATGTATTCTTACCCATGAATGATTTCAAACTAAGCAAGATATATTACTATCACAAAAAATTCAGAAACAGAATTCAAATGTTTACTGTGGCAACAAAATCTTGCGATGTAAAGAAATAAAAAGAATAGCAAACTTTCAAGAATGTCCATCAGATGACCTTATAGTGAAAACATGTAACATGGAATATTTAAAAAAAATCTAACTTAGATTAAATGTATTTCGCACAAATAATGAATTCTACATTTTTACTTCACGGCACGTGAAAGAAACTCAAGCCTGATAAAGAGGTCTCTGAGCAAAATTACCGGCCTTTCAAGCCCAATATAAAATAGGAGGCTAAGGACCACGGTAATTAAAGAGCGTCCATAAATAAAACTCAATTTAAAATCGCGATCCTCGTCGGTGACGTTTTCTCTACCGGCCGCAAACTTTTCACGCCATTCTACGATATACTGACGAGGCGTTACAGTCTCCGTAAACCTCTACCAGCTGTCGGTGAATTTCAGCCGCGGTTACATGTTTCGCCCACAGAAATCAAATAACGGAGCGGATTTCTTCTCGAGATCAGCTTTCGAAACGAATTGCCATTTGTGTTTACCTACAACTATCGCTGTAGGTGGCGGTTAGCTGAAACTCTACACAGTTACCAACCGCATGTATTAGAATTACCGCACACTACTAATTCTTACTTTCTCTACTACATAGAGTAAGTAGGAGAAGTATTGTATTCCACCCAAAAATTCGATACCGAGATTTCACCGGAAATACATGTTTTGAGACCCCCTGAATCCAAAAAAAGCATTTTTAGAAACATGTCCGTCTGTGTGTCTGTGAACAGCATAACTCAGAAACGAACAGTCGGATAAACACCAAACTTGGTATTTAGGTTCCGTATCTTCCAGAGATGCGACACGAAGGTTTTCAAGAAAATCCTCCCACCCCAGATTACCCTTTACATGGAACATTTTTCGAAAATTTTAATTTTCTCAAAAACGGCTCTAACGATTTTGATTAAAATATCATGTTTAAGATATTTTCATGACAAATGAAATGTATATCTGGAATTTTCTGGGAATGTCTCCAAATGTTCATTGTGAACGACTTTTGCATAACCGGTAAACCATAAGAGATAGACAAAATTTTACTACACATAAAATGTAGATCGCGTTAAAATACACAATTTATGTCATATACATTTTTTGTTGTTGAGTGAACCATTTTCGAGATATTGCTTGTTATTCCCTTAAATTTTCCAATACTTATACTTTTTCTCAAATTCGTTATTCATTTTTTTTGTCCTGGACATGCAAAGAGAATGGAATGCGCCACATAGCAACCTGCTCTTAAAATATTTGACTATCGCTTAAAGCCTACCAATTCCCCTTGCATCTACAAGAAAATTAGCAATAAGATTAACAATTCGATTAACATGAAGCATATGGAGAATAAGCGTTTGTAAAAATGGTTTGTACAAGAGTAGAGAAAGTCATGTGAGTGTAACACATCAGATTTTTCTATAACGGACGAAACTCCAGGAATATTGGCCCTGTAACCTCAGTTGCTGATCACCCCTCATATTAGGCTATTTAAGCTATAAATGCACTTCTTGTTTACCTCTGCTAATTTACGATCTCAATACGCACAACTTATGGTTTTCTGTGTATTGATAACTCACATGTAAAGTGTAATTTGAGGTGGGGAAATTTTACTGAATATCTTCGTCTGGAATGCTTAAATCAGTGTCTCACTCAAGTGTGAAACTTGGTGGTATGTATTCGAACTTTGGTAACTGAGTGTAGGTATATTGTTCACATATACATTTAAGGAGGTTTTTTTTTAAAAAAATGCCTTTGGGGGGGCCTCAGTGGACCTCAAGAATTATATTTCCGGTAAATATCAATATCGAAGTTTTGGGCGCAATACAATACTTCCTCTACCTACTATAAGGAAGTGAGAGAGAAAGTAAAAAAAATCTGATGTGTTACACTCACATGACTTTCTCTACTCTTGTACAATCTATTTTTACAAACGCCTTTTCTCCAAATGCTTCAGGTTAATCGAGAAATCGAGATGTTAATCTTATTGGTAATTTTCTTGTAGATGCGAGGGGAATATGGTAGCTTTTAAGCGATAGTCAAATATTTTAGCGCTGGTTGCTATGCGGCGAATTCCATTCTCTTTGCATGTCTAGCACATAAAAAAATGAATAACGAATTTGAGAAAAAGTATGTGTTGGAAAATTTAAGGAAATAACAAGCAATATCTCGAAAACGGTTCACTCAACAAAAGAAATGTATATGACATAAGTTGTGTATTTCAACCCGATCTACATTTTTTGTGTAGTAAAATTTTGTCTATCTCTTATGGTTTACCAGTTATGCAAAAGTCGTTCACAATGAAGAATACTTTTGGAGACATTCCCAGAAAATTCGAGATATACATTTCATTTCTCATAACTTTATCTTAAACATATGATATTTTCATCAAAATCGTTAGAGCCATTTTTGAGAAAATTAAAATTTTCGAAAAATGTTCCATGTAAAGGGTAGTCTGGGGTGGGGGGATTTTCTTGAAAACCTTCGTGTCGCATCTCTGGAAGATACTGAACCTAAATACCAAGTTTGGTGTTTATCCGACTGTTCGTTTTTGAGTTATGCTGTTCACAGACACACACACAGACACACACACATACACACACACGGACATGTTTCCAAAAATGCTTTTTTTGGATTCAGTGAGTCTCAAAACATATATATCCGGCGAAATCTCGGTATCGAATTTTTGGGTGGAATGCAATACTTCCCCTACTTACTATACGTAGTAGAGAAAGTAATAAGTATTCAGCTTTGGGCCATTATTGTCTTATTCTAACTGTTGATTCTATCTATAGCTATGCATGCCAACATTACGAGGCGTTTTTAGAGAAGTGCCGTTTTAATATTTTTCCGTTGCAGCGCTGCATTCGCGATTTGGGCATGCGCGATCACTTCCTCCATTCATTAGAAAGCAAGACGTAGCTGTGAGCGATCGTCACTTTGTGTTTTCCTGACGTTAGAGCGTTTCGAAATGTTCAATACAATAGAACGATCCGCCGGCTGTGAATTCAGAACAGTAATTCGTTTTTGGAACGCAAACATACATCGCCAATTGTGAGAGATTTATGGGGAAACAATAGCGAGTGACAATGCCCGGCCACACACAGTGAAACAAACTCAACATCTGATCGCACCATTTGGTTGGGAACAATTCGACCACCCTCCCTACAGTCCGGATTTGGCACTAAGCGATTTTCATCTGTTTCTTCATCCGAACAAATTCCTTGGTGGAAAACATTTCAACCACGATGATGTTGTGAAACAAGAAGTGTAGACTTGACTTTCATCACAGGCGGCATGATTCTTTGACGAAGGCATACAAAAACTGGTTACGACAAGTGCCTGAATAACGGCGGTGACTATGTAGAGAAGTAGTGTAAGATGTAAGATAATGAATGATAATAAAGTATTTAGAAAATAATGTTCTGTTAATTTTCTAAAAATTATCGGTTCTTGCTTTAAAAACACGCCTCGTATAAAGAGAGAAATTGTGTCGGGGATGGAGCAATCTCGAAAACTACTCAACCAATTATGGTGATTCTTTCACCATTGAAAAGCTCTGTTCTTCTGGACGGACGAAGGGTATAAAATATTTCCAAAAAATGTCTTAACTGCGTGTATTTAGGGGAGTTTTTCATATTTATGTCACTCAGTTTTAACCTCATAAAAGTATTTTGTTCCTTAACGACGCTGTCAATTACCATGATCATATCAGCGCCGCCGGTGTGTTCGGCAGAGCTTTTTTACATGCTAGTAAATCTACTGACATGGGGCTGTCACTTTTAGTTTCAACCTCGTTTCCTTGAATATGAATATCATTGTGTTTTCTCCTCTACGAACATGGCAGAGTTTTAATGGTTTCCAGCCCAGAGGGGTAGATTGTGAAGCTTAAAATCTTTTAAAATTGGGTTATTTGATGGGGTGGAGTTGCGAATTGCACTCAGATCACAAAATTTTCTTCTGATTTTGTTGAGCTTTGTTATCAAGGAGTATTTTTGAACTTCCGCTACCCTAAATTCAATCCATATTTTCAAACCAAAACAATACATTCTGGCCTACCTAAACAGAACTTTGCCAAGTTTTACTTTACAACCCAACGAAAATATTATAGGTTAACTTACAATTCTCAGAAACACTCCTACCATATTTTCAATCCGTTATGTAGAAATTAGCACTGTTTAAACCATCTAGTCAAAATACAGGATGTCTCAGTGAAACGAAAATTTTAACTATAAAATAATATTTATATTAAATAAATGAAATAAGAAATATAGAAGATCAATGTCAATAGTATGTCATTTTATGTTATAAAGATCATTATTTTGCTTTTTTTTTTTTTTTTTTAAAGATATGTCCCTTCAAATTTCTGCGATGATATTCCGTCAGCTTCCTATGCAGATCGCGAAATGAATGTTGTAGCATTTCAACAGGAATAGCAGTAATTTCTCTGTGAATCCTTTCCTGTAATTCCTCAAGGTTTTGTAGACGAGTTGAATATATCCTGCTCTTCAGAGATCCCCATAGAAAGTAGTTGCAGACAGATTTGGTGATATGGGAAGCCAAGCAATATCCCTATATTTAGAGATTACGTGATTCCCGAAGAGCTGATGCATAGCTGCCATAGAAAGTTTAGCTGTGGGTGCTGTAGCGCCGTGTTGCTGGAAGCATGTTGGCTCCTCCAAGGGAAATCAGACAAGCTCCGGAGTGAGATAAGTCTCAAGCATATGGAAATTTCGATTAGAAGTCACTGTTGATGTTCGCCCTTCCACTCTTCAACAAAATAGGAGCCAATACCCCTTTGTGAAGGGATTGTACACCACACTGTTACCTTTTTACTGTGTGGAGGTCTCCCGTGCAGTTATTGAGGATTTTCTGGGTACTGGGATGGGGTATGTTCAAAAGTGCTGAAAGCCGTCACAATGAACGTTTAGGACTCCAAATAACAGCAGTTCTTGGAGTCTCGATGTTTGTTTGTTTTCTAAAGATTCTCTGCTTCTTCTTTTCTGCTGAAGCTGTTTGTTAAACATTTCCCACTCATATGTTGATGGCATATACTGACGGCACTGCATCATGTCGTCCCAGATTGCACTTGATGCAGCAGTTGCACTATCCTTGTTCTTATAAAACAATTTTACAGCTGCAGACCACATCTCCATATTAACAACAATGGCATGAAGTTGGCGAACAATTGACATCGATTTTGTGTTGCTAGCATTTACATAGTTATACTACAGGACTGGCAATAATCATAGGTTAACTTACAACTTCCCAAAGCTACCTACCCTTTATTTTCAACCCCTTATAGATGAAACTATTTTGTTTTGTCAATTAGGGTACTACACTATGTGATCAAAAGTATCCGGACAACTCCACAAACATACGTTTTTCATCTTAGGTGCATTGTGCTGCCACCTACTGCCTGCTACTCATTATTCGCGACCTCAGTAGTCATTAGACATCGTGAAACAGCAGAATGGGACGCTCCGTGGAACTCATGGACTTCGAACGTGGTCAGGTGATTGGGTGTCACTTGTGTCAGAAGTCTGTACGCGAGATTTACACACTCCTAAACATCCCTAGGTTCACTGTTTCTGATGTGATAGTGAAGTGGAAACGTGAAGGGACATGTACAGCACAAAAGCGTACAGGCCGACCTCGTCTGTTGACTGACAGAGACCGCCGACATTTGAAGAGGGTCGTAAAGAGTAATAGGCAGACATCTATCCAGGCCATCACACAGGAATTCCAAACTGCATCAGGATCCACTCCAAGTACTATGACAGTTAGGCATGAGGTGGGAAACCTTGGATTCCATGGTCGAGCGGCTGCTCATAAGCCACACATCATGCAGGAAAATGCCAAACGACGCCTCGCTTGGTGTAAGGAGCGTCAACATTACACGATTGAACAGTGCCAAAATGTTGTGTGGAGTGACGAATCACGGTACACAATGTGGCGATCCGATGGCAGAATGTGGGCATGGCGAATGCCCGGTGAACGTCATCTGCCTGCGTGTGTAGTGCCAACAGTGAAATTCGAAGGTGGTGGTGGTGTTATGGTGTGGTCGTGTTTTTCCTGGAGGGGGCTTGCACCCTTTGTTGTTTTGCGTGGCACGATCACAGCGCAGACCTACATTGATATTTTAAGCACCTTCTTGCTTTCCACTGTAAAAGAGCAATTCGGGGATGGCGATTGCATCTTTCAACACGATCGAGCACCTGTTCACACTGCACGGGCTGTGGCGGAGTGGTTACACGACAATAACATCCCTGTAATGGACTAGTCTGCACAGAGTCCTGATTTGAATCCTATAGAACACCTTTGGGATGTTTTGGAACGCCGACTTCGTGCCAGGCCTAACCGACCTACATCGATACCTCTCTTCAGTTCCGCACACCGTGAAGAATGGGCTGCCATTCCTCAAGAAACCTTCCAGCACCTGATTGAAAGTATGTCTGCGAGAGTGAACGCTGTCATCAAGGCTAAGGGTGGACCAACACCATATTGACTTCCAGCATTACCGATGGAGGGCGCTACGAACTTGTACGTCATTTTCAGCCAGGTGTCCGGATACTTTTGATCACGTAGTGTATATTTCTTTTATCTTGTTAACTTGGCCGCACAGATGTATATTTGTGCTGATTATAGGTCATTCTCATATAATTATATGATTTGGCACCTGTGCTCAGGCTTTTGCCCAACGGTAATCCTGAAATGTTATTAATGTGCGAATTGGTTGTTTAATAACTACAGCGCTTTTCCTTCAAGATGCGGCCACCGCACAATAGCTCGCGCGCCCGCCGACGTAGCTCGCAATCTCACCGAAACAGTTATAATATTCCCGCAACCGCCTCACGTTCTCATATTTACAGTTACAATTGCAGTAATAAGCACATGCCTTATCATAAAATATGTTGGAAATGTTGACTTTCTCTATTCACACATTTCTGACATCTCTCAGGGAATTTCCGTTCACAGTCGAGAGTTCAGTATCTGAAACTGAGTGAATTTCTCGTCTGAAGTTTTCGTTTAGTTGTTACAATTAATACGAGTTTGTTGCATACACCTTATTTTTTGTGGGATCTTCAGATATGGGTAAATTTATGTAATTGGATTTTGTGAAATGTCAATGATGGACAATTAGCCTATACTTAATATTCTTATCTGACGAAGCTTGGTTCCATTTACATGACTATGTTTCGTCGCAAAATAACAGATATTGGAGTACAGAGAAACCCGATTTTATACACGAGGTTCCCTTGTATGACATGAAAATTGGTGTGCAGTAAATGCGTACAGGATAATAGCACTTATAATTTTTGAACAAACAATAAATGTAGAGAGGTATAGGAATGACTCACACACACCAATTTTTAATAGATGACCGATGTTGAATGACAGTTTGAATTTTTCCAACAAGAAGAATTTTAGGATAGGGTAATTAGTAAATAATTATGGCTTTAACGATCCCCAGCTTTAACTGTGTGTGATTTTTGTCTACGAGGGAATTTGAAAAATAAAGTTTTTGCAACAAACCCCATACACTGTAAAACTAAAAGAAAACATCAGGCGAGAAATTCACTCAGTTTCGGATATTGAAGTCTCGAGTATAAATGAAAATTTCCTGAGAAGGTGCCAGAAATATGTGAATAGAGGACATCTCTGGTGATATGACACGTGTTTATTATCACTGTAATTGTAACTATAAGTAAGAGAACGTGCGGGGATATTATAAGCTAGCCGCCGTGCGGTGGCCGCAGTGTGAAAGAAAAGCGTTGTATCCAAACACACAGAGGTACACTCACATTCCGCGCCATATGGAGAAACATTCTTGTTTAAAGCAAAGATTTCCGAGGCTTTCCGGGAATCGAACCTGAGACTCTTCGCACAATAGGCAAATGTTCTACCGACTGAGCCATGGGACCAGTCTGTAAATGTGTGACTTGAGCTGTAGGGCTCACAGTTTCTAAAAACTACCCGTAATCATGTTGTCAACCCCTTGTGTACATATTTACACCGCTGAAACTAGAACTTTGAGCTCTTATGCTTTAGGTAAGAGTGAAAATTGTAGGCTTCTCACGAGTTTTCAAAACCACCCCTATCCTTATTTTGAAGGCCTTACTTACAGTAAGGTAATAAAAGTAATGGTGGTGGCACCTACATTCCCTGAAGTATAAACTGCAGTACATGGGGCGGAATAAAGCTGGACACCACGCGTACTCTAGGGAACAGGGGAACAAATCTGCACCGCAGTGAGCGAGCATATGTTGCATATAATCTCTCATTCATATCAAATCAAGTATAAGAGTGCAGTCTGGCATCGCTTGGCTTATCCAAATACCTCCATCCCTCACTTTTCAAACTAATTCACATTATTCCACAAACTTTTTCATGTGTGGTGTTTACAAAACTATTTTGTATGCATGTAAAACAGCAATTTTTACTTTCTCTACCACGAACATAGTAAGCAAGTAGGCATTGAATTCCACCCAAAAATTCGATAACCAGATTTCAGGGAAATACATGTTTTGAGATACCTGAATCCAAATAAAGCACTTCTGTAAACATGTCCGTGTGTGCGTGTGTATGTGAACAGCATAACCCAAAAATGAAAAGTCGGATAAATACCAAATTTGGTATTTGAGTTCACTGTCTTCTAAGGATGCGACACAAAGATTTTCAAGAAAATCCCCCAACTATCCTTTACGTAGTACAGTTTTCGAAAATTTTGATTTTCTAAAAATGGCTCTAACGATTTTGATACAAATACCATACATTAAAAGATATTTACATGACAAATAAAATATATATCTTCATTCGGAAGTAATTTTGTATAATCTTGTACCTATAACTGGTAAAGCGATAGACGAAAACGCACTACACAAAACATATAAATCTCATTCAAACACATCCGTTATTAAAATTTCGAATTGTTCAATACTTGTCCTATCGATTTTTAGTTGTTTCTCGCGATTGCATGGAAACAGTATGGAATTTTAAGGCCAGCGTATAGCGTCCAGTTCTTGAACATTTGACTATCGCTGTTATCTTTGTATCTATAACGAAATGTGTAATGTAGCTGTTTCTGTAAAGGTTTATCTCGATTAAAATATAGCAGATAGAAAAATAAGGTTTAATAAAAATAGTTTGTATACCCACTAATAAAGACAAAAGATACATTTAGAATTTTAGCGATAGATTTAATAGATTATGCTAAGATACGCACTGGCATTCATACTCCCAGACTGTGGAAGGTAAATAATGATTATCATTAAAAAACAAATCCCCCGCCCCAGCCGGAATCGAAACCGGGATATATGCATTGAGAAGGCAGACCACTCATCATGCAGGTTGTCTCACTTTCCCTTGGTGAGTAGAAGTATTCGTTATATAGATTTCACCAGAAACACTCAAAAGTAATTTTAGAAAAATATTGTGTTTGTGTGTGAATAACGTAGTTCAAAACGAAAAACTGGATAGATACCAACGTTCATATTGAGTTAGCCACTGTTAAAGGGGACAAGGTAGTCTGAACACATGGAAATTACATCTTAAGTGTGTTAAATTACCACTGCTCTTAAAGTTCTCAATGTTTTTTTCTGAATTATTCTATAAATAATGATAATTATTTCAAGTGGTTCTTTGCATTGATATCTTATGTAGTTGAGTCTGTAAAAAATATTTCATTCAGCAGAAAAATAATAAAATTTACCCTTAAAACATGTGAATTCATGTACCTTTTTCTCTGATACTACTTGCAATACAGAATCACACTTTTGCTTGCTTGTTCTTAGTATAATCAACTATCTTCTGAACCTAAATTATTTAGTTATGGATATCAGTCAGTTCACTAGAAATTGAAAAAACATTATTTGCTTAGTCAAAAAAACAAAAATGTGGAAAATTTGCAGTGTTTTAATATCACTAATATATATTATAAAATTATGATTGTGGTTCAGAAAGATTAACTATGTGTGGTATACATGTACTGAAAATTTCAGCTCTCTACCTCTCACACTTTCTGAGAAAAAGATACATAAGTATCCAAAAATGTTGTTTTGAGAAAACTCAACTTAAAGTTTGAATATTAAAATTCTGACACACTTTAGTACATTCCAGGGTCATAATCATCTGCACCTTCATTCCTGGATTGCTTCAGCTTTTCTGGTTGCCTTCTCTTGGTACTGAACTCTCTTGTTAATTGCTGAACTGCTCGCTGGGCATGATATAGTCGTTCGTTGTTGAAAGATACAAACATGTTCTAAAAAGGGGCGTTGCATGACAGCTTTAAAGAAATGCAGACTAGCTTTTAAATCGTATTGAAATGTGTTAAAAACCTCATAACCTCCAAAAAGTATATAGTTTCTGATACTGGAAATAATAGAGACTTTATTAGTACTTAAATAAAAAAATGTGATTTTTTACCATTTCAGAGTACATTAAGTGTACTAGATGAAGATTTTCAAGAAAATCCCTCCACCCCAAAACTGCCGTTTAAATAGAAACATTTTTCTTTATTTTTTATTTTTTAAGGATCGTTGTGATGATTTTGGTTAAAATTACACAGGTTTAATATATGTGCATAACTAATTAAGCGTATATATCTTTAATTTTCTGTGAATAATATGAAGGATTTTTGTGTTATTTTGTATAATTAGTGCGCTATAAGAGATAGTTTGCTAAACTTCCGCATGCAACCACCTCAATTCGGAAGCATTGGGCTATGTAATTAAAAAATTATGTGAAAGATTTCTAGGATCCTCTGTATCTAAACCACCTTTAATTTTATACCAACTTCAACCAAATTGGGAATGTGTCGACAATATTTGTTCAAACTTTTGTGTATAAAATTTTTAATCTGTATATGCTGTGGTTCTCGTAAAATCTGCCAGTGTTTAGAAATCTACCTAAACTGCCCTTAATTTTGTACCGATTTTAACCAAATTGGAAATGTGTCGACAATATTTGTTCAAACTTTTGTGTATACAATTTTTAATCTGTACATGCTGTGGTTCTCGTAAAATCTGACAGTGTTTAGAAATCTACCTAAACTGCCCTTAATTTTGTACCGATTTTAACCAAATTGGAAATGTGTTGACAATCTTTGTTCAAACTTTTGTGTATAAAATTTTTAATCTGTACATGCTGTGGTTCTCGTAAAATCTGACAATGTTTAGAAATCTACCTAAACTGTCCTTAATTTTGTAGATATTTTAACTAAATCTGAAACGCATCGACAAACTTTTTTCAAACTCCTATATATAAAACCTGGAAACTCCGCTGTAGCAAGCGCACCTAGCTCGATCTGATGCAGCAAGCGGCAGTAGAAGGGATACACTCCGCAGCCCGAGATTCTAAAGCATCGCGTGACCTCACAAACAGCTGTTCAGGAAGCAAGGACCACATCCTGCATTTGCAGGCATAGGAATTCCTCATATATGTAGCTTCCTGTACTGTGCTTTATTTCCGGCAGGCATTACATTCTGTCTGAAAAAGGATAAGTGTAGTATAATGTAATTTATCTATTGCTAAGGTAACCTAGATGGATACTGAACATTTTTCCATGTAAAGGGTTCTTTGGGATGGAGGAAATTTTGTGAAAATCTTCGTCTTGTATCCTTAAACGACAAGTTCGGTATTTATCTATCTGGATTTGCGGTTTTACCCTCTCTATCACCTGCCTATAGCAGATAAAGGAAGCATTGTATTCTACCCAAAATTTTATATCGGGATTTCACGGGAAATACTTGTTTTGAGGTCCCATGTAGCCAGAATTTTAAGTAAAAGATGCACATGCCCGCATGTGTTTGTGTGCGTTTGCAACCAGCATAACTCGAAGACGAAATGTCTGGTAATTGCCAAACTTGGTATTTTAGTTCAGATTATTCCAAAGTTACGACACGAAGATTTTAAAGAAAATCCCCACACCCCAAAGTACACTTTACATTGGAAACATTTTCATTATTTTTGATTTACTTAAAATTTTACATGTTTAAGATATTTGCTAACTAATAAAACGTATACTTTGAATTATCTGAGGTCAGCCTGTGAAGTCCGCTTAATTCTGAATTAATTTGTAAATTTTGTATAACTGGAAAATGATAAGTATAAGAGATAGACTAACCCATGTTGTAGATTTACGGCACGTAAAAGAACCTCAAGCCTGATAAAGAGGCCTCAGAGCAAAATTACCGGTCTTTCACGCTCAATATAGAATGGGACGCTAAGGACCACAGCAGTTAAAGAGCGTCCATAAATAAAACTCAATTTAATTTTAATTTAGAGATAGACAAAAGCTCATTACATGAAATATTCCTCGTTAAAACACAACATTTATGTGGAATAACTTTTTGGGGCATTAACCATTTCATGTATACTCTTTGCTGTTGGTTTGAATCTTGAAATCCTTTACACCGTTTTGAAGTGAAGTGGCCATTCAATTCTTTCTCGTGGCTGTGGCAAGAGCATGGAATTTCAAATTTAGCATCCTATAGCGACCCGTATTTTAAAGATTTGATTATCGCTTCAGGTTCCTGTATCCTTCTTGTATCTACAACGAGATGTGTAATTAAACAATTTCTGCAACGATTATCTCAAATGATACAAAGAGAAAAATAAGCTTTAATAAGAATATTTTGTATAAAATGGATAGGGAAAGCCATGTGAGAGTTGAAGAAGTTTGTTTTGCTGGAAAGCCAATTTGAAGTATGAGTTGTATTGTAGTTCAACTGTTGGGGAGCCGAACTTGAAGTAGTTGCAACCGCAGTATGGTAAAAAGTTTCCGGTAGCCTTCGCCCCAAATGTACTTTCCGGTGGCCTTTGCCCCCCAAAAATGTTTAAAAAATATTAACTTTGTATTTTTTTTACTGTTACTTTAAATATTATATATTTATGTTTGCCTCGGCTGCGTCAGTATTAATTTTAGAGACATGAATTTCTTAACAGGGCGTGATGCGGCTGAAGAATGTAGGCTTACACAGATTATAATTTTTTAATTCACTCCTTTTTTATTAATTCTTGACACGATTTAAATCACACTTCACTGATGTAGAGAGCTGTGAGATTCTTTTGTTAATTACTTGCACTTTTTAACACGTAAACTACTTTCTCACACAAAATACGTATTAAATTTCTCGAGGACACATCTCGCGTCTGCTTAGTAACACTGTCTTCTAGCAACGCGTCCAGTTATGAGCACTGTCTACCAGGCAACTTACTTCTAGATTTGTAAATTTTGCTATATTTCACCTTCTGATTGGCTATTCCTAATCTAATAGAATACTTTTATTTAACTTAAGATTTTTTCTGGTTGTTGATTGGCTATTTTATAAACTGTCTCAAAATGTTACATTGTTGTTGCTCCAATAATGACTAGTACCATTATTACACTTTCTTACTCATTATTGCCTCTAGGTTACCTCATTGTTAGCAACTTTTAACCTATTATTCTCACAGCTCCTACATTATTAAATTACGTAGTACATTCACATAGCATTATTGAACATGTGTACAATAATATAAACATATACAATGACTGTAATATACACTTTTTATATATTGTTACATATACATATTGCTTTAAGGCGGGCTGTTATTGTTTTTTTTATTATATAATTTGACTAAAATCATTTAAGTGTTAAAAATACTGCCTCAGAGTAATTCCTGTTTTTATCTTCTTTTATTCTTTATTGCTACGTGTGTTTTATTTTTCCGATGTATAAAAATGAATATTGAGCAGCAATGCAATTCAGAAACACATTCCAGTTGCTTTGAAAGAACGGTGAAAGAAAGCGCGGTTACGTAAGCATGAAGGTTATGTCTTGATAAAGTCTGAGAAAAGCCGTAGCAGGTCTGTTATTATTCTGATATCCGCATTAGCTCCAATTTACCCAAGTTGTTAGCAAGATTCCAATACCACAAGCTGATGATATGGCGCAGATCGCGTGCAAATAAGTGAAATGAAAAGAAGTCAGGCTTCAGACTTATTTTCTCCCTAGAAATCAAAGACTATTTTTTACTCAATAACGGAGAACGGAACAAAGGACGTGTGGCAGGTGCGTGACAAATTGGAGGAGTTGTTAGGAGAGAAAAGAAAGGGCTCATTGCAGAAGGTCGGGAATTATTAATGACCAGGGAAAAGTATAGAGAACTCGTAATATGTTAAAATTCTCACAGAGATGGAGGTATACGTACAAGTTGGGAGGAATATACCTACAAATATTTTGACATTCGCTTTCTCAAAGTGAATGCCACAAATATAATACTAAGTGTTTCGTTTGTACTTCTAGCTAGCTCATGCGAGGCGTGTTTTAAAAGTAAGTGCTGCTTTAATATTTTGCCGCTGGAGCGCTGCAGACGCAGCTGTGAGCGATCGTCACTTTGTGTTTTCCTGTTGTTAGAGCGTTTCGAAAGCTCAAAACAATCCAACAACCCACCAAATGTGAAATCAGATCAATGATTCATTTTTACCTTCTCTACTACGTATAGTAAGTAGGGGAAGTATTGTATTCCACCCAAAAATACGATACCGAGATTTCACCGGAAATACATGTTTTGAGGTACACTGAATGCATATAAAGCATTTTGGAAACATGTCCGTGTATGTCTGTGAACACATTAACTCAGAAACGAACAGTCGGATAAACACCAAACTTAGTATTTAGGTTCAGTATCTTCCAGAGATGCGACACGCAGGTTTTCAAGAAAATCTCCCCACCCCAGATTACCCTTTATATGGAACATTTTTCGAAAATTTTAATTTTCTCAAAAACGGCTCAAATGATTTTGAATAAAATACCATAAGTTTAAGACATTTTTATGGCAAATGAATTGTATATCTCGAATTTTCTGGGAATGTCTCCAAACGTATTCTTCATTGTGAACGACTTTTGCATAACTGGTAAACCATAAGAGATAGACAAAATTTTACTACACAAAAATGTAGATCGCGTTAAAATACACAATTTATGTCATATACATTTTTGTTGTTGAGTGAACCATTTTCGAGATATTGCTTGTTATTCCCTTAAATTTTCCAATACTTATACTTTTTGTCAAATGGGAATTCGTTATTAATTTTTTTTGTCCTGGTAATGCAAAGAGAATGGAATACTCCACATAGCAACCAGCTCTTAAAATATTTGACTATCGCTTAAAGACTACCAATTCCCCTTGCATCTACAAGAAAATTAGCAATAAGATTAACATCTCGATTAACATGAAGCATATGGAGAATAAGCGTTTGTAAAAATAGTTTGTACAAGAGTAGAGAAAGTCATGTGAGTGTAACACATCAGATTTTTTTTTAATGAATGTTACGCCAGCAAACATTCATCGCCAATTGTATGAGGTTTATGGGGAAACAATAATTAATGACAATGCCCGGTTACACAGAGCCAAACAAACTCAAGATCTTATCGCATCATTGGGAACAATTTGGCCAATCTCCCCACCGAAATTGGCACCAAGCGATTTTCATCTGTTTTTTTATCTGAAAAAATTACTTGATGGAAAACATTTCAACGACGATGATGCTGTGAAACAAGAAGTGCAGACTTGGCTTTCATCACAGGCGGCATCATTCTTTGACGAAGCCATACAAAAACTGATTTCCCGTTATGACAAGTGCCTAAATAACGGCGGTGACTATGAAGAAGTAGTGCAAGGTGTAAGGAAACGAATGATAATAAAGTATTTGGAAAATAATAATATTCTGTCATTTTTTGAAAAATTATCGATGCTTACTTTAAAATCACGCCTCGTAGATTTCAGGACCTAATGTATTGTGGATGGCTATACTATAAGTTGAAGAAAATATCCGCATCACTACCCACATTCTCCCTGGCCCAGTTATTGCGAACCTGAAGGGCAGACAATCACAAAAAGGAGCGTATTATCAGTAATAAAAACATCCTGATCATAACGTACGGGAAATTTTAATTGGGACAGTTTTAATCTAATGTTTAACTTTTACAGGGAATACACCTTTTGTAGTCCATGAACACCCAGAAAAAAATGTTAGAAAAAGATCCATTTGTGCCTCTCTCTCTCTCTCTCTCTCTCTCTCTCTCTGCGCGTGTGTAACAGCATCTCTCAAAGTAAAACGTTTGATAAATTCTTATTTCATATTTAAGTTAGACAATGTTTAATCATGCCACACGAAGATTTTCCAGAAAATTCTACCAACCCATATTACCCGTTACATGGAAAATGTTTCGTTATTTTTGACTTTCTCAAAAATGACTAACGATTTTGATTAAAATAGGTAGCATATGTTTAAGAAACTTTTTAATGTTCCATTTATATATGTTGCCTTTAACATCTAAGGTTATATTGGCAATTATTTACCTTTGGAACAATTGCTCATCGGCAACGATGTTCATTCCCTTAGAGTGGAGTTAATCTTTGGGTTCGTGTTACTTTTGGTTATCTCACACATACAACACACACACACACACACACACACACACACACACACACACACACACACACATACATTTACACTTTCATTCATACTTCCAAACTCTTACCGAGAAAGATGCCTCCGCGGAAGCGTGCTAGGCTCGAATTTAGTAGATCCGGGGTTGGAATTCCGATGGTCGCCGACTGTGACCTTAAGTTTTTCCTGGTGCCAAGGCGAATGCTGGAGTGGCGTTTCTACCACGGATTTCATCTCTCCCCCATTTTCTCTCATTTCATTTCCTTTTCATGTATCAGGCGGTTCGGTCGGTGTCGGGCAGATGGCGCAGAGGCTTACAATTCAGAACTTCTTCTCGGCCCCGTTAGAGGGAAACCTGTTGAGCCTCCATTGCTGGGTCCTGTCGCCTCCGAGTGACCCTCCCGTGGCCGGATAGTCAAGCCTGGAACTATTAGGGTACTCTGTGCGTCTCTGTCGACGTGCGCAGGCCTCGCTCTGCAACCTACATGTCCCCTGTGGTTCCCTCACCGCATCCATTCCTCCCGGGGTGTATGCACAAAGATGCATTGGGGGTCGAGGTGCTAGATGTCCCGTCCATTAACTAGTCCTACCCTATCCAGACTCTAGGGACGATGGGAAATAATGTCCACCCTCCAGCCGGGAACCGAACCCGGGACTTCTATATTTGAAGGTTAGGATGCTAACCACCATATCACAGAGGTAGTCTTTAAGATATTTATATGGCTAATAAAATGTACAACTTGAATTTTCTGGGAATAATCAGTGAAATCATCTTCATTCTGAATGAATTTTGTGTAACTGGTAAACCATAAGATATAGCTCAAAAACTTACTAGAGAAAAGATGTAGAGGTCATTAAAGTACAAATTGTGTCTCTTGTAATGTTACTTCGTGACGTGTTTTAAATATTCCACACTGTATATTCACACTTTCCCGAGAGTACCTCATCTGACTGCCATGTTTTGAGGAAGGTTTTTGCTTCTCTTTTGAGGAGCCGATTTTGAAGTAGTTGTAGGTTTCCGGTAGCCTTCGCCCCAAGTTTAAAAATATTAACTTTGTAATTTGACTGTTTCTTTAAATATTATATATTTATGTTTTGCCTCGGCTGCATCAGTATTATTGTTAGAGACATGGATTTCTATGCAGAGAGTGGTGCGGCTAAGAATGTAGACTTACACAGATTATAATGTTTACTTCACTCCTTTTATTAATTCTTGGCACGATTTAAATAACACTTCACTGATATAGAGAGCTGTGAGATTATTTGTTAATTACTTGCACTTTTTAACATGTAAACTATTTTTGTCTCACACTGAATACGTATTAAACTTCTCGAGGACGCGTCTCGCGTCCGGTTAGGAACGCTGTCTACTAGCAACTGACTTCTGAATTTGTAAATTTTGCTCCATTTCAGTTTCTGATTGGCTAATTCTACTCCAATAGAATACTTTTATTTAACTTAAGCTTTTTTCTGGTTGTTGATTGGCTATTTATAAACTGTTTTAAAAATATTACATTATTGTTTCCAAGAATGACTAGTAGCATTATAAAACTTTCTAATTCACTATTGCCTCAAGGTTACCTCATTGTTAGCAACTTTTAACCTATTATTCTCACAGCTCCTACAGTATTAAATTACGCAATACATTCACATAACATTATTGAACATGTACATATTAATATAAACATTAATAGTATGACTGTTACATGCATTTCATATATTATTTATACACATATTGCTTTAAGGCGGGCTGTTATTATATTTTATATTATACAATTTGACTGAAATCATTTAAGTGTTAAAATACTGCCTCAGTTTGAAACTTTCGTTAGTGTGACTAAAAACATTTGAATGAATGAACATTTAATTTGAAATCATTCCTACAAGGAACTGTATCGTGAGTAATGTGAATAGAGGAATCATTTTATATGAATATTATTAATATGTTGCAATATAAGGATGATAAGTGGTTTATAATAGAATCAAGGAAACGTTTGAAAATATGACACAAGGTGGAGATCCTGTTGTATTACAATTGTATACACTTAAGTGTATCCTGTTGTATACACTTAACACATGTATATTGCATACCGTCTTTTGGGCGATCTATTATAATTATGTTAATTTGTAATGTTATCTATTTAGTTGCTCATTAACAGCTGCTGGAAGTAGTAATTTGGATAGCCAGTACAAATCTTAAAACTACTGCATACATATGCCTGTTCCATGACCAACTTTATTTTCAAATAAACGACAGCTCGACTGTCGAGCCATCGATTACTTTCACCTCTGAAGCAAAAAGAATGACCGGCACTTTGGAAACCATATACTTTACCTGCTTCTTATGTTGTTGTTAGCTCGTAGTTTGTTCTGTTGTCTCGTGCGCCAGCTACTTCAGTGGTAGAGCTATGAGTACTTTGTCAGCGTATGCATGAATGTATCAGTTTAAATCAAATGAGAAATATAATGTGATATAATAATTGAGCTTTTGGAGCGAGTTGCCGACCGTTTGAGATGAAAAAGTAGACTGATCATAAATCGTAGCACTCGAAACTATAACAATTGAATTATTATACCTGATAACTTCTACAGTATCAATTTTACGGCTTGAAATAACTGTTTCCGCAATAAAAGATACTAGAAACGTAACTTGCCGTGAGTCGCTAAAATGCTGCTCGGAAAGATCCCTCGCGATAGCCGCGAAATCTTGCTCACACAAGCGCGTCACTAGGCGCTTAAAATATCACACGAGTCATCACAAGTATCCAGGGTGACGAGTCGACGATCAGTAAGTACCTGTGACGGTACCATTAGTAACTCTCAGAGTAACGCCTTCTTATTAATTAAGCTCTGCCTACAGTAGAACTACTCCTAGCAACGTTATTTCACGCCCGTGCCAATATTAAACTCTCTTCAAGCGAGCCTCTTACCTTGTTAGTAGGGAGCCTGGCTAAACTCTCGGAAATACTTTTACTTCTCTTTTTCAGAATTCCTGCCTACGCGACTGTTTAGACGTACTGAACTTAACTCTAAACTGCCTTCTCAGAATTTTTAAGTAATGTGTTCTATCCTCGGCTAATATTAATGACTTTCGTTAGCATGACTTCCTAATTACCTTCTTCTTTCAGGACAAATCTTTCAAGTCAGTCTTATAACATTATACGTTGATTTAATATACGGAAATTGTTTATTGCAGTTATGTCTCTATTTTACTAGTGTTTCTTTATCTAATACATTTAATCGAAATAAACCTTTGCAGAAATAGCTATATTACACATTTCGTTTTAAATACAAAGAGAACAGCGATAGTCAGATGTTTAACAACTGGACGCTAAATACTGCCTTGGAAAGAAGGCGGGCACAAGCAAAAAATTACATTTCATAGATATTGACAATTTAATATTCAAACAGTTCTATTAATTTTAATTTTTAATAACATAATGTCTTTGTTTTGTTATGAACGCTATATTGAACCCTTCTTATATGCATTATTTCAAATTGAATGTAATTTGAACTGTACATGATTTAGCCACGGCATTATTTCAATTCACTAAATTTTGGCACTCGTGGCCGTCTTCTTTCCAAGGTGCGATCTCGTACTGGCCTTAAAATTCCACGCTCTTTCCACGACATCGACAGAATGACAAAAAGTCTTGAAAAATTGGAACTATTAATAACGAATATCTCGGAAATAGCTTATGCCACTTAATGTTTCGTCTATGGCTTAACGTTTACCAGTTATACAAGATTATACAAAATTCTTTCGATAGGAAAAGGACTTCACAGGCTATTCCCGGAAAATTAAAAAAAATTATTTGTTATGTAAATATCTTTAATATGTGCTATTTTAGTCAAGATTACTAGTGCTATTTTTTAAGAAATACAAAAAATTTGAAAAACCCTCCATGTAAAGGATAGTTGGGGTGGGAATTTTCTTGAAAATATTCGTGTTACATCTTTGAAAGATACTGAATTGAAATACCAAGTTTGGTATTTTTCCAACTTTTCGTTTTCGAGTTATGCTCTTCACAGGCACACATGGCTCTTTTTCTAAAAGTGCATTTTTTTGGATTCAGAGGCCTCAAAACATGTATTTCGTGAAATCTCGCTATAGAATTCTTTGGGTGGAATGCAATAGCTTTTCTGCCTACTATGTACGTGGTAGAGAGAGCTAAAAGTGGTTAAATAAGACGAATGAGATGAAGGTTATTCGGTTACTTTCACCTGGTATGGTAATGTCAAAATCAACATGATGCACGAATTAAATGCGTTTTAAGAAATACACAGAAGTAAAGGCAAAGAGAAGACTGAAATTGTAAAAATTTAACTAAAATATGACTATATACCATGTCTATAATAAAGAAAAGCATTAAAAGTAGCACCTGTAGGCTGCAAAACGTAACAAAAGATTTGGATGTTAGGTTGAATGCAACGAAGGCGGAAGAAAAGAGATTTCCAAGAAATGTCATCATGGATGGTAAGTTCATGAAAATCGAGTGAGGTGGCCCGTGCAACTCGCATTCGGCAGGTCCCGGGTTCGATTTGCGACGACCGCCCACTCTGACCTATTGATTGGTTCGGGGTTTTCTCGGGTCGTCAGGCGAATGCTGGCGTGGTTTCTTTCAGCCGCCGAATTTCCTGTCCCTCCATTTCGTTCCATTCATCATTTCATTCATTCTTCAGCCCGTTAGGTCTGTTTCAGGGTTGAAAGTGCCGGCGGTGGTGTTTCGGTGCGGCGTGGCAGGGAAAAAGGATGTCCTGTGGAACTTTCTCCGTTCCTCGGCTTTCTGGATCCTCTGTGTGGGGCCACGGTCCTCGGTCTGCCTGTTCGACTGTCGGGGCGTCTCAATCTGGAAACTGTAGGGACCCTGCCATTGCTGTGCCGTTACTCCTGGTTCCGGCCTCCCGGTATCTCCTTTCACCTCCTCCTCTCTTCCGTGGGGCATAGGTACAATATCCTCACTGGAGCAGTGCTGAGTCCCCTCCAATGATCAGGGGAAAAAAAGGGTTTATGAAAAAAACACGATCGCCCAAAATAATACCTAACGGGCATATATAAATTTATTATTGGTAGAGAAAGTTGTGTGAGTGTTCACCTCAAAAGTTTTATTTAACAATGGTTTTTAAGCAAAATTATCTAGAGACACGCAGTTATGTTGCTTAAAGTAAATGATGCATCCTATAAAGACATCTTGCTATTTTCTTGAGAAGTACTTCCAAGGAATTAACCGAGGGACCGTCCTTCCAAACCGCATCAATATTTAATGCCAGGAAAATGACATCGTGGGTCGTTAACGTTCAGATAACTGGTGTTTCAGACCATCAAATATTCAAAACTTGGAAAGAAGTGGACGAATAATGAACTGTTGTCTGCCTCTGGTTATTCTGCTGCTACATGCCCTAGGAGGGAGAAGAAATTACTGGTAGCTAAGTCAATACAAACTTAAGACAGTTATAATAAGTTACTTTTACCTACTAATTGGGGGTAAAAGGCAGAATATATCAGACGAAAGAGGGATAGTTAGATGAAGTATTATTCTTTTTTAAGTTTAACGTCCTTTAACTGGGTAGGTAATATCGGACGGCAATGCAAGACATTGTTGAAATGATGCTCAAATGGACCTGGGAGCCCTAGAGCATAGAGTTACCCGATATTCTTCTTCTCAGGGTAAAGGAAAACGGCAGAAAAACCCTTATCCAGGTAACTCACCCTAACGAGATTCGAACTCGGGACCTGTTGAATGTGGGGCAGACACTACCCTCACAGCACGGAGGTGGGCTAGTGAAGTATTTTATTCTCCCCAGTAATTCAATATCGGGAGTTGACTGGAAATATGTATTTCAAAGCACCCTACCCCCAAAAAATTTAGAAACGGGTCCTGGCGATGGTGTGTGTGTGTGTGTGTGTGTGTGTGTGTGTGTGTGTGTGTGTGTGTGTGTAACATAGGTCAAAATTGTATGCCGGATAATTACCAAACTTGGTATTTAATTACAGCATTTTCCAAGGAGGCGACACGTAAATTGTCATGCAATTCCCTTCACCCCAAATTTCTCTTTATGTCGAAATATTTTCCTTACTTTTTATTTTTCCAAAAACGGCTCTAACTATTTTGATTAGAATATCATATTTTTAATATATTGAAATGAAGGATAAAATTAATATATTGAGCTTTCTGCGAATTCTGTGAGGTCAGCTTCATTTTCATTGAACTTTGTACAATTTTGTTTAACTAGGAAACCATAAGAGACAGAAAAAATATACTGCAGAAAAAGAAAAATAGAGCTCATTAAAGTATGCAATTTCTGTCAAATAATTCTTCTTGTCGTAGCGTTATTTGTTTTGGAAATATGCAATTCTCTAGGATTACATTTTCGCAAATATGACTACGACTTCTTAATCTATTTTCTGTGCTACCGATAAATGTTATAGCGTTTTACCCGAATATGTAACTAAACTCTGTTTGCTTTATTTTGAAAAAAAATTCTAGGTGTAAATGTACCATGAATAACGTAACGTACATAGAAGAAATACTAATATGTGCGCATAATATTTTTGCTTTCTCTACCACGTATAGTAAGTAGGGGATGTACGGCATTCTACCCATAAATTTATACCAAGATTTCACCGGAAATACATGTTTTGAGTTGAGCTGAATCCAAATAAAACATTTTTGGAAACGTGTCCGCGTGTGTGTGTGTGTGTGTGTGTGTGTGTGTGTGTGTGTGTGTGTGTGTGTGTGGGATAAATACCAAACATAGTATTTGTGTTTAGTAACTTCCAAGAATGTGACAGAAGATTTTCAAGAAAATTCCCCATCCCTAACTACCTTTTATATGGCTTCATAGTTTTAACGATTTTTAGGTCAATTAATGGAAATAATTGTTCTTCCACACAAGCCATATATTAGACAAAGTTGGAAAGGTAGAATCAGACGACTGAAAAGTAGCGCCGGTAAGTTGCCATGGTAGCTCAATGGTTAGAGCAACCGGACGGAGACCGCCAGATCTGTGGTTCAAATCCCGGCTAGGGCATTGAATTTTTCAATCCTATGATTCTACCTTGTGCAACACTCGGTTTATGTGGAAAAACAATTAATTCCATAAATCTTTTTGTGTAGTAAGACTTTGTGTATCTCTTATGGTTTACCAATTATACAAAATCCATTTAAAATGAAGAGGGTTTCACACGCTGTTGACAGTAAATTTAAGTTATACATTCTATTACTAACACAGCATTTCGTATTTTAATTAAAACCTTTAGAGCAGTTTTTAAGAAAGTCAAAACTAACGACAAATATTCCAAGTAAAGAATAGCTTGGGGTGGGGGACTTCTTTAAAATATCTTCGTGTCGCATCTTTGGAAGATGCCAAACGTCAGTACTAAGTTTGGCAGGCATTTGACGTATGGTTTTTGAGTTATGATGTTCACAGATAGACACACGCGCGCGCATGGACCTTCTTCTAAGGTGCGGTTTAAGCTTAAGCTTCGAATCGGGCTTAAGCGAGGCTTAAGTTACAAAGTAGTTTTACAGTATGTAGTTCAAGCTATAAGGCGAGCTTATACATGGCTTTGCTTAAACCGTACTGAACTGCGGTTTATGCTAAGGAATCATCGTGTTATCTAAAGAAGATATAAGTGATGAAATGCAAATTATTTTAACCCAGATGAACAACAGAAGACGTTCTAGAATGTTTAGGATGCGTCCAAACCATTTTCACGTATGGAATGACCGAGAATTCTACGAGAGGTTTGAATTAAGTAAACGTCGGCAATGATGGTACCAAAAATTATTGATATTACAACTAAATATAAAACCGTCTTGTAAGAAGCGAAACTTAATATGGCACGCACTGAGAAGATGGTTTGTTACATTATTTGCCCCACGTTGGGCGCCAATTTGAGAAGATAGCATTGTAGCACTCATTGAAGTGCGTCATATAATGTACTGCTTTATATTTCAGTAACAAAGCCCTCTCTTCAGAAACAATGAGGCTATACGGAAGTGAAAGCATGCTAATTGCAACCAGATAATTTTCCGGCATCTCAAAACTTACAGCACGCAGAGTTATCAAAACTGCTTCACGCCATTATAATCCATCCTTCGTATCGCAGTTTTCTCCCGCGTTTGGTTTTTCTCACTCCATAGTAAATTTGTCCAATTGCTCCACTCTATTACATACTGATGCTGCTTCACAATTTCTAGGAGAATGCCGACTTCTTGAGAGGTAAAGTTCTGCGTTTTGACTCTGATTTTTCGGTCATTTTAGCTATATGTTGCTGAATAACCTACAAAAACTTATTTTAAGGAACAGCGTCGCCATAACAAACGACGAGAATTCACTCAATGCTCTTGCGCAAGCGTTATCAACTTTACTGTTCCGTGGAATTGTTCAGCTCAGTAAAGCCGAACCTTTTTGCCCTACTGTGAAACTAGCAAAGCATAAGCCTTGCTTAAGCGGCGTCCGTAGCTTACTAAAGCTTCGGCTTAAGGTGAAACTGTGAAACCGGACATAAGATATATTGAGTTCAGCGGAACTCAGAACATGTATTTCCGGTGAAATCTTGCGAGTTTTTGGTTGGAATATAATGCTTCCTCTGCTTGTTGCCAGAGTTATGTAAGAGTAAGTTAACATGTACCTGAGAAGTGAGTGTACGTTACCTCTGGCCGGTTGAGTGAATCTGAGGTTTCTCCAGATGACATTCCCGACCTCATTTTCCGATTCATTCTCCATCTGAGATGACCTGTCTGAGTGAAGAACGGAGATATTCACTGACTGTTCTAACGCCTTCTGAATATACCCTTGCATAGCAATTCGAAAGGAAGAAACACGTTTCGCAGTTCCCATGTTGCAGTATTTTGATATAGCTGCCTTAGCTTTGATGATAATGTGTATAATAGTTTTCGGGTTTTATTGAGTGGGGACGGATGGCTTGAGATAGAGGGGGAGCCTTTGACAAGAGGTCTGGATATCGATTTTATTCTCCAGGGAGTGTTGGCTAGCAGATGTGCTGCAACAGCTGATTTCTTGTATCATTATCCAGCCCAGCTGCCCGACCCGGTCACCCAAACATACCCTACGATCATGCTATTCACAGAAACAAAGGGGCGTTCCTTTTATTTTATCCTTCACTTGTTACACTTTGGCATTATCTTCTGCTCAAATCTGCATTATTATTATTATTATTATTATTATTATTATTATTATTATTATTATTATATTCTTTAATGTGGCGTTCTTTCGCTACGTAGGCTTATCGAATGGTGAGTGAATGAACTAGCTGGATCGATGCCCGGGCTCCAGAGACTTAGTTAACCGACATTCGTCAGACGAGGCAAAGCTCCGGGGAAAAAACAAACTTAATTGTTATACTCACATGGCTTTCTCCCGACTATCGTTTATTACTTGCTGTACTACTTACAGTAAATAGAGAACGGGTACCGTATTGCACCCAAAAATTCGATGTCGAGATTCTTCCGAAAATATATGTTTTGATGTCCCCTGAATGTGTGTGTGTGCGCGCGTGCGCGCGCGCGTGAACAGTGTAACTCAAATCAGTCCAGTATCTTCCGAGGATGCACCACCAAGATTTTCAAACCGAGCAGGATGGCTCAGGCGGTAACGCCTCTGGTCCGCATTCAGAAGATCCCGGGATCGATCCACGGCGACCGCCCACTCTGATCCATGGGTTTTTTCGGGTCGTCAGGCGAATGCTGGAATGGTTTCTTTTAGCCCCCCCCTCCCAATTTCCTGTCCCTCCTTTTCGTTCCATTCATTTCATTCATCCTTCATCCCGTCGGTCCCTTTCAGAGTCGGTGACGGTGTTTCGGTGCAGCGTGTCATGGGAAAAGGATGCTCTCTGTGAACTTTCTCCTTCTCTCGGCTTTCGGTTGGCTGCCGAGGCGTCCGAACCCCCTGAGGGGCGTTGAACCTCACCTGTGTGGGGCGGGGTCCCGGTCTGCCTGTCCGTCTGCCGGGATGCCTACTTCTGGAAATTTAGGGACCCTGTCATTGCTGTACAGTCGCTCCTGGATCCGGCCGCCCAGGGTCTCCCTTCACCTCATCCCTCTCCCGAAAGCGCCCTCTCATAGTGCATCGGTACAATAGCCTTATTCTTGGATCGGTGCCGAATCCCTTTCACTTCGCAATCCAATCCTCTTCTGTTAAAATTACCGTCCAGCTGATAGAAGAAGCGTAGGAAGATCCAAAAAGCGGTTAAGAGTTCAGCTGTAAGTCTGTGTAGTTGCAACGGATCTTAAGGTCCAAAGCGTGTAATTTATGATATACGTATGTTTGACAAATTGAGATGAAAAATTGAATTTTTAGCCAATAGCTTGTGAAGTTTGAGTGGAGTTTGTATAACTAGGGACACATAAGATATAGGCAAAGGTTGTTATAAGAAAAATCTGATGTGTTACACTCACATGACTATCTCTACTCTTGTACAAACTATTTTTACAAACGCTTATTCTCCATATGCTTCATGTTAATTGAGATATTAATCTTATTGCTAATTTTCTTATAGATGCAAGGGGAATAGTCAAATCTTTTAAGAGGTGGTTGCTATGTGGAGTATTCCATTCTCTTTGTATGTCCAGGACATAAAAAAATCTGATGTGTTACACTCACATGACTTTCTCTACTCTTGTACAAACTATTTATACAAACGCTTATTCTCCATATGCTTCATGTTAATCGAGATATCGAGATGTCAATCTTATTGGTAATGTTCATGTAGATGCAAGGGGAATATGCTAGATTTTAAGCGATAGTTAAATATTTTAACGCTGGTTGCTATGTGGTGCATTCCATTCTTTTTGCATGTCCAGGACATAAAAATATCTGGTTGGACCAGGTGTTTATTTGATTATGTTAGCAGTGGATGCTCTTCCATGTTGTGGAAAGGGTCTAAACTCCAATTGATGTTTTTATTTTACGATTGAACCACTTCCACAGTTTGAAAATTGTCACTTCTATTATCATTGTCTGTAGGACGAATGCTATCTTCACTAGTATGGTTTCCTTCTTCTGAAACGTTTTCCGAACTATCAAACATATTGGAGAGGTAGAATCAGATGACTGAAAAATTCAATGCCATAGCCGGGATTTGAACCACGGATCTCCCGGTCTCCGTCCGGTTGCTCTAACCACTGAGCTACCATGGCAACATGCCGACACGACATTAAATTCTCCAGCTGATTCGCATTTTTCCCGGTAAACCACAAGGAGATCTCAAATTGTATTGAGATGCCATACCCCAATGGCGACTTACATTTATTGTAAGTACTTTAAGTTCCGGGCTTTATAGTTGCAACCACTATTGAATTTTTCAGTCATCTGATTCTACCTCTCCAACCCTGTCCAACACACGGCTTGTGTGAAAGAACAATTAATTCCATTAATTGACCAATAGTGGTTGCAACTATAAAGCCCGGAACTTAAAGTACTTACAATAAATGTAAGTCGCCATTGGGGTATGGCATCTCAATACAATTTGAGATCTCCTTGTGGTTTACCGGGAAAAATGCGAATCAGCTGGAGAATTTAATGTCGTGTCGGCATGTTGCCATGGTAGCTCAGTGGTTAGAGCAACCGGACGGAGACCGGGAGATCCGTGGTTCAAATCCCGGCTATGGCATTGAATTTTTCAGTCATCTCATTCTACCTCTCCAACCCTGTCCAACACACGGCTTGTGTGAAAGAACAATTAATTCTATCAAACATATTGCCTGCAGCTTCCAATTCACATTCGGTATGCCATGATAAAAGTATTTCACCACTCACTATGATAAGTAAAATAACATCCTCCTTCAACAGTCAATCAGACGTAACTGATGTGTATTCTCCTGCGTTTACTTTATCAACAATGTATTGCTCATAGTTGAAAAAGCAAGCGGCTGCTACATTGTTGTGTGCATTGACATACATATGAGTTTAGATACAGTGGGACGTAAAACTTAAGGAAAAACGCCTATTCTCCATATGCTTCATGTTAATCGAGATATCGAGATGTCAATCTTATTGGTAATTTTCTTGTAGATGCAAGGGGAATATGGTAGCTTTTAAGCGATAGTCAAATATTTTAACGCTGGTTGCTATGTGGCGCATTCCATTCTCTTTGCATGTGCAGGACATAAAAAAAAATCTGATGTGTTACACTCACATGACTTTCTCTACTCTTGTACAATCTAATTTTACAAACGCTTATTCTCCATATGCTTCATGTTATCGAGATATCGAGATGTCAATCTTATTGGTAATTTTCTTGTAGATGCAAGGGGAACATGATAGCTTTTAAGTGATAGTCAAATATTTTAACGCTGGTTGCTATGTGGCGCATTCCATTCTCTTTGCATGTCCAGGACATAAAAA
Source organism: Deroplatys truncata (assembly GCA_030765065.1). Lineage (NCBI taxonomy): Eukaryota > Metazoa > Arthropoda > Insecta > Mantodea > Mantidae > Deroplatys > Deroplatys truncata. Next base: position 309,790,389 of record CM060975.1, on the reverse strand, counting down.
AAATGAATAACGAATTTGAGAAAAAGTATAAGTATTGGAAAATTTAAGGAAATAACAAGCAATATCTCGAAAACGGTTCACTCAACAAAAGAAATGTATATGACATAAATTGTGTATTTTAACGCGATCTACATCTTTTGTGTAGTAACATTTTGTCTATCTCTTATGGTTTACCAGTTATTCAAAAGTCGTTCACAATGAAGAATACTTTTGGAGACATTCCCAGAAAATTCGAGATATACATTTCATTTCTCATGGCATTATCTTAATCATATGATATTTTCATCAAAATCGTTAGAGCCATTTTTGAGAAAATTAAAATTTTCGAAACATCTTCCATGTAAAGGGTAGTCTGGGGTGGGGGGATTTTCTTGAAAACCTTCGTGTCGCATCTCTGGAAGATACTGAACCTAAATACCAAGTTTGGTGCTTATCCGACTGTTCGTTTTTGAGTTATGCTGTTCACAGACACACACGCACACACAGACACACACACACACACACACAGACACACACACGGACATGTTTCCAAAAATGCTTTTTTTGGATTCAGGAGGTCTCAAAACATGTATTTCCGGTGAAATCTCGGTATCGAATTTTTGGGTGGAATGCAATACTTCCCCTACTTACTATACGTAGTAGAGAAAGTAAAAATCTGATGTGTTACACTCACATGACTTTCTCTACTCTTGTACAAACTATTTTTAGCAACGTTTATTCTCCATATGCTTCATGTTAATCGAGATATCGAGATGTTAATCTTATTGCTAATTTTCTTGTAGGTGCAAGGGGAATTGGTAGTATTTAAGCAATAGTCAAATCTTTTAAGCGCTGGTTGCTATGTGGCGCATTCCATTGTCTTTGCATGTCCAGGACATAAAACAAATGAATAACGAATTTGAGAAAAAGTACCAAGTATTGGAAAATTTAAGGGAATAACAAGGAATATTTCGAAAATGGTTCACTCAACAAAAAAAATGTGTATGACATAAATTGTGTATTTTAACGCGATCTTCATTTTTTATGTAGTAAAACTTTGTCTATCTCTTATGGTTTACCAGTTATGCAAAAGTCGTTTACAATGAAGAATACGTTTGGAGACATTCCCAGAAAATTCGAGATATACATTTCATTTCTCATGACATTATCTTAAACATATGATATTTTCATCAAAATCGTTAGAGCCATTTTTGAGAAAATTAAAATTTTCGAAAAATCTTCCATGTAAAGGGTAGTCTGGAGTGGGGGGATTTTCTTGAAAACCTTCGCGTCGCATCTCTGGAAGATACTGAACCTAAATACCAAGTTTGGTGCTTATCCGACTGTTCGTTTTTGAGTTATGCTGTTCACAGACACAAAGACAGACAGACATACACACGGACATGTTTCCAAAAATGCTTTTTTTGGATTCAGAAGATCTCAAAACATGTATTTCCGGTGAAATCTCGGTATCGAATTTTTGGGTAGAATGCAATACTTCCCCTACTTACTATACGTAGTAGAGAAAGTAATAAAAATCTGATGTGTTACACTCACATGACTTTCTCTACTCTTGTACAATCTATTTTTACAAACGCCTATTCTCCATATGCTTTATGTTAATCGAGATATCGAGATGTCAATCTTATTGCTAATTTTCTTGTAGATGCAAGGGGAATATGGTAGCTTTTAAGCGATGGTCAAATATTTTAACGCTGGTTGCTATGCGGCGCATTTCCATTCCCTTTGCAAGTCCAGGACATAAAAAAATGAATAACGAATTTGAGAAAAAGTATAAGTATTGGAAAATTTAAGGGAATAACAAGCAATATCTCGAAAACGGTTCACTCAACAAAAGAAATGTATATGACATAAGTTGTGCATTTTAACGAGATCTACATTTTTTGTGTAGTAAAATTTTGTGTATCTCTTATGGTTTACCAGTTATGCAAAAGTCGTTCACAATGAAGAATACTTTTGGAGACATTCCCAGAAAATTCGATATATACATTTCATTTCTGATGACATTATCTTAAACATATGATATTTTAATCAAAATCGTTAGAGCCATTTTTGAGAAAATTAAAATTTTCGAAAACTCTTCCATGTAAAGGGTAGTCTGGGGTGGGGGGATTTTCTTGAAAACCTTCGTGTCGCATCTCTGGAAGATACGGAACCTAAATACCAAGTTTGGTGTTTATCCGACTGTTCGTTTTTGAGTTATGCTGTTCACAGACACACACACAGACACACACACAGACACACACACAGACACACACACACACAGACACACACACACACACACACAGACACACTCACGGACATGTTTCCAAAAATGCTTTTTTTGAATTCAGGAGGTCTCAAAACATGTATTTCCGGTGAAATCTCGGTATCGAATTTTTGGGTGGAATGCAATACTTCCCCTACTTACTATACGTAGTAGAGAAAGTAAAAATGAATAACGAATTTGAGAAAAAGTATAAGTATTGGAAAATTTAAGGGAATAACAAGCAATATCTCGAAAATGGTTCACTCTACAAAAGAAATGTATATAACATAAATTGTGTATTTTAACGCGATCTACATTTTTTGTGTGGTAAAATTTTGTTTATCTCTTATGGTTTACCAGTTATGCAAAAGTGTTCACAATGAAGAATACTTTTGGAGACATTCCCAGAAAATTCGAGATATACATTTCATTTCTCATGACAATATCTTAAACATATGATATTTTAATAAAAATCGTTAGAGCCATTTTTGAGAAAATTAAAATTTTCGAAAAAGTTTCCATGTAAAGGGTAGTCTGGGGTGGGGGGATTTTCTTGAAAACCTTCGTGTCGCATCTCTGGAAGATACTGAACCTAAATACCAAGTTTGGTGTTTATCCGACTGTTCGTTTTTGAGTTATGCTGTTCACAGACACACACACACACACACACACAGACACACACACACAGACACACACACACACACGGACATGTTTCCAAAAATGCTTTTTTGATTCAGGGGGTCTCAAAACATGTATTTCCGGTGAAATCTCGGTATCGAATTTTTGAGTGGAATGCAATGCTTCCCCTACTTACTATACGTAGTAGAGAAAGTAAAAATGAATAACGAATTCCCATTTGAGAAAATGTATTGAAAATTTAAGCGAATAACAAGCAATATCTCGAAAATGGTTCACTCAACAAAAAAATGTATATGACATAAATTGTGTATTTTAACGCGATCTACATTTTTTGTGTAGTAAAATTTTGTCCATCTCTTATGGTTTATCAGTTACGCAAAAGTCGTTCACAATGAAGAATACTTTTGGAGACATTCCCAGAAAATTCGAGATATACAATTCAGTTGTCATGAAAATATCTTAAACATATGATATTTTAATCAAAATCGTTAGAGCCGTTTTTGAGAAAATTAAAATTTTCGAAAAATGTTCCATGTAAAGGGTAATCTGGGGTGGGGGATTTTCTTGGAAACCTTCGTGTCGCATCTCTGGAAGATACTGAATCTAAATACCAAGTTTGGTGTTTATCCGACTGTTCGTTTTTGAGTTATGCTGTTCACAGACACAGACACACACCGGACATGTTTCGAAAAGTGCTTTTTTTTTGGATTCAGGGGGTCTTAAAACATATATTTCCGGTGAAATCTCGGTATCGAATTTTTGGGTGGAATACAATACTTCCCCTGCTTACTCTACGTTGTAGCGAAAGTAAAAATGTAGAGAACATTAGTGTGAAATACTTTTTTTTGTAGCGTTGACTCTAAATTTTAGTATTGCAAATTTACGCTTTTCTAAGTGTGTATCGCCTAACAGACATATTCGAAATGTTGAGATTCTTTATTATTATTATTATTATTATTATTATTATTATTATTATTTCTTTCTAATGTATGTCTACTACCATGAATAAACATTAGAACGGTGTTTCTGCAAGTTGTACGTGAGCACTTGCTTAATTTAGAATACTTTTGAGAAAAATGTATCGTGAGTAACGTAACATAGAAGAATCAATTTTATGTTTATACTACTCCTATTAAATACAAGGAATATAAATATGTGAATGTTTCGTTGGTGCATGTGGATGTATCACATTTCTTTTCTGTTTGGTATAGACGCTATTTCTCGTTGTATTCAGAAACACGTATACGAGTAGGTCTAGTATAGACAATCCTTAACAGCTGACAATATGCAGTTCTTTCTTACACTGCATTCACTGAAGTTGATTGCTGTTGCAGTTTATTTCTGGCATTGTACTCTCGGCTTGAGAAGCCAGTCCCACTCGACCACAGAGGCAATTTTATTGTTTTGTAATAATAATAATAATAATAATAATAATAAATCTTTATTTGTCCAACGTGAAATTACATTTGAAAAAAACTTCTTCAATATCACATGGATTTACAGCCAGAATTACACGATACAAAAAATTAAGAAAATTAAAATTCTATATTTACATTAGTTTCAATAGGTAACTCGTGGAATAAAATAGTTTAAATAAGAACCAATGATACAATTTAGTTTTAAATGCATTAATGGAAGCAGTTCTGGCTGAAGCAGGAAACTTGTTATAAAATTGTATACCCTTATAAAAGGTACAGTGCCTTAGTTTTATGCCAAGGCCAGAACAGCCTTATATGCGTATCGACCGAGACGGCGGAGACCTCGGTATTATGCCACTGCGCAGAACGGGTACGTTTATCAGCTGTGAGCTGTCTCAGTCGTTCCTTTGTCTTCGTGTTGTGAAGTGTTTCGGCAATACGTGTGTATTCTCTTATTAGTCCACGAAAATGGCTGCCAATAAATTCACGCTTGAATAGCGTATTTTTATGCACGATACATTCGTGAAAACTGAATCATGTAGACAGCAATTTCCTGGTTATTCAGTTCCGGATAGAGACACTGTGCGATATTTGCTCAATAAATTCAGAACAATGGGATCGCTAAACGCTAAAAAATCAATTTTATAGGAACAATCTCCACACCATAGACGAACTTAAGGACAATATAAAAGCAGAAATGATTAGCATTACGTAAGAAGAACTTAACATGTCTTCGCGCAGATGGACATTACTTTTTACAACACTTATAACAAGGTTATTACTTATTACATATATATTACTAACACTCGTGAGTAAGTAATTAAGTAATGCGGGAGTTACGGAACGGAAAACCCCGCGGTGCAGTAGACTGTGCGGAGCACGCATTCGCGCGATCCGCGGCCTTGGCATAAAACGAAGGCACTGTAGTATCTTTAGTCAATCTGCAGTCGATGTACATCTAGAATATTCAATATAAGATTATTTATTGTTTTATGTTATGTATACTGATCATAATTTATAGCTGTTAAGATTCTTAAGTATCTTAACCAACAGGTATAAATGAAAATACTATAAACAGTCATTATTTTCAATTGAATAAATAAAGGGCTGCAAGGATAATTAAATTTCTTATTAAACATGATTCTTATAGTCGTTTATTACCATTTTAGTACATCAATCCAACCAGAAAAGGGACTCCACAAATGAATACCATAATGTATGTGGGTATGTACTAGTGCAAAATAATTTTTTCTCGAAGTAGAGAGTGGAACGCAAATTCTTAATTTGAGAAGATGGTTATTTTGTTTTGTTATTTGCCCCAAGTTTAAAAAAATATTAACTATGTAATTTGACTGTTTCTTTAAATATTATATATTTATGTTTTCCTCGGCTAGGTCAGTATTATTGTTAGAGACATGGATGTCTTGGCAGGGTTGTGGTGCGACAAGAATGTAGGGTTACACAGATTATAATTTACTTCACTCCTTTTATTAATGCTTGACACGATTTAAATAACACTTCACTGATATAGAGAGAACAGTGAGATTCTTTTATTAATTACTTGCACTTTTTAACACGTAAAACTATTTTCGTCTCACACGAATACGTATTATAGTTCTTTTGCGTCTGGTTAGTAACGCTGTCTGCAGGCAACTGAATTGATTTCAACCGCCTAAACTTGTAAATTTCTGTATTTCAAGTCTCTGATTGGCTATTCCTAATCCAATAGAATACCTTCATTTAACTAAAGCTTTTTCTGGTTATTGATTCGCTATTTTTAAACTGTCTCAAAATATACATTATTGCTTCCAAGAATCACAAGTAACATTATTAAACTCAAACTCATTATTGCCTCAAGGTTACCTCATTGTTAGCATATTTTGACCTATTTCTCACAGCTCCTACATTATTAAATTACGTAATACATTTACATAACATTATTACACATGGATACAATAATATATACAATTATTGTAATATACACTTTTTATATATTGTTACATATACATATTGCTTTAAGGCGGGCTGTTATTGAATTTATATTTATATAATTAGACTGAAATCATTTAAGTGTTAAAAATACTGCCTCAATTTTGCGAAGAAGAAATGCAACTCTTGAAATTTGAGTACATACATATTCATTGTATGACGTCCGCGATAATTTGTTATCTAGCATCAAGCCAAGTAATTTAATGAATGAACAGCCATTGGTAATCTCTCTTAAACCAATTTTTGTGCTTTTTTGGCGAAAGGAAAAGCCCGAGCAAAGTATTTTTTAAGATAGTTCAATATGAGAGCAAGAGAAAAATGTTGCATTAGAAATGGGTTTTGAAACAAAGAGCCATGTGCAGTTTGCCCGCTTGCCTCTTCATTGAGAATATAAAGGTGATTAGAAAGGGGGCCATGTTGACAGAACAATCACAGCTGCTGTACGCTACAGCTGTACGAGCTCTCAACCTCCTGGTCGTGTGGCCCACTTTCTGTTAACTTTCTTCGTGATTAAACAAACCTGAGGAGTAATAGTTGCCTATCGCTTGAGTTCAGAGGTATTTCAACAATAACCACATACCAAGACTTTCGTCGCCCTCCGTGGTGTAGTGGTTACTATGCTGGCCTCTAGTTCCCGAGGTCGCGGAGGGCGATGGATTTTTTTGGGCGTATAAATCATGTGTATGGCTTCCTTCGGAAGGGAAGTAAAACCGGTGGTCGTACATTTACGACACGTAAAAGAACCTCAAGCCTGATAAAGAGGCCTCTGAGCAAAATTACCGGTCTTTCACGCCCAATACAGCAGTTAAAGAGCATCCATAAATAAAACTTAGTTTAATTTTAATACCAAGACTTGCTCTTCACTTCAAAGTTATCACAGTGAAAATCAGGTTTCACTTAGACTATTTGCTTCATGGATGAGGCAGAATATTGACAAAACCAACACACAACCCGTGCTAGTCTGAACCAATCACGGTCACTACAATCAGATTGTCGCAGCTGATTCGCAATTGTTTTTTTATTTGTAAACTAAAGAAACGAAGAAAACTCCCTTTAAGAACATTGAAGATCGTGTTACGGTACACCATTGGTAGAGTATAATAAATTGAATGTATATAATATTTTATAAAATATGGTATTCATAGAACAGGCAATTCTTACTCATTTTACGTTATAGCCGATAAATTTTGAACAGAATAATCCTAAAATAAACAATATGAACTTCGTTGGAGTATATTTTACGAGGGATGTTTTTAAAACAGGGTCCGTTATGCAATAAAATAAGAACTATTGTAAAGTTTGGTTAACTAATTACTTTTTCTACTACGTATAGTAAGTAAGGGAAGTATTTTATTCTACCCAAAAATTCGATACCGAGATTTCACAGGAAATATATGTTTTGAGACCCCCCTGAATCCAAAACAAAAAGCATTTTTGGAAACATGTCCGTGTGTGTGTCTGTGAACAGCATACATTCTAACAGCATAAATCAGAACCGAACAGTCGGATAAAAACCAAACTTTGTTTTTAGGTTCAGTATCTTCCAGAGATGCGACACGAAGGTTTTCAAGAAAATCCCCTCACCCCAGATTACCCTTTACATGAAAGATTTTTCGAAAATTTTTATTTTCTCAAAGATGGCTCTAACGATTTTGATTAAAATATCATATGTTTAAGATATTTTCATGACAAATGAAATGTATATCTTGAATTTTCTGGGAATGTCTTCAAAAGTATTCTTCATTTTGAACGACTTTTGCATAACTGGTAAACCATAAGAGATAGACAAAATTTTACTACACAAAAATGTAGATCGCGTTAAAATACACAATTTATGTCATATACATTTGTTTTGTTGAGTGAACCATTTTCGAGATATTGCTTGTTATTTCCTTAAATTTTCCAATACTCATACCTTTTCTCAAATGGGAATTCGTTATTTATTACTTTCTCTACTACGTATAGTAAGTAGGGGAAGTATTGCATTCCACCCAAAAATTCGATACCGAGATTTCACCGGAAATACATGTTTTGAGACCTCCTGAATCCAAAAAAAGCATTTTTGGAAACATGTCCGTGTGTGTGTCTGTGTGTGTGTCTGTGTGTGTGTCTGTGTGTGTGTGTGTGTGTCTGTGTGTGTGTGTGTCTGTGAACAGCATAACTCAAAAACGAACAGTCGGATAAGCACCAAACTTGGTATTTAGGTTCAGTATCTTCCAGAGATGCGACACGAAGGTTTTCAAGAAAATCCCCCCACCCCAGACTACCCTTTACATGGAAGATTTTTCGAAAATTTTAATTTTCTCAAAAATGGCTCTAACGATTTTGATGAAAATATCATATGTTTAAGATAATGTCATGAGAAATGAAATGTATATCTCGAATTTTCTGGGAATGTCTCCAAAAGTATTCTTCATTGTGAACGACCTTTGCATAACTGGTAAACCATAAGAGATAGACAAAATTTTACTACACAAAAAATGTAGATCGCGTTAAAATACACAACTTATGTCATATACATTTCTTTTGTTGAGTGAACCGTTTTCGAGATATTGCTTGCTATTTCCTTAAATTTCCCAATACTTATACTTTTTCCAAATGCGTTATTCATTTTTTTTATGTCCTGGACATGCAAAGAGAATGGATTGCGCCACATAGCAACCAGCGTTAAAATATTTGACTATCGCTTAAAAGCTACCATATTTCCTTTGCATCTACAAGAAAATTACCAATAAGATTACATCTCGATATCTCCATTAACATGAAGCATATGGAGAATAAGCGTTTGTAAAAATAGCTTGTACAAGAGTAGAAAAAGTCATGTGAGTGTAACACATCAGATTTTTTTTTTATGTGCTGGACATACAAAGAGAATGGAATACTCCACATAGCAACCAGCTCTTAAAATATTTGACTATCGCTTAAAGCCTAGCAATTCCCCTTGCATCTACAAGAAAATTAGCAATAAGATTAACATGAAGCATATAGAGAATAAGCGTTTGTAAAAATAGTTTGTACAAGAGTAGAGAAAGTCATGTGAGTGTAACACATCAGATTTTTTATTCTATTCTATATAACTTGTGATTTTTCCACACAGTTTTCACAATCAAACTCTCAGTCTGGTGTAGAATAAACTTAAGTGGCTCCTCCTAATAGAAGCTCGCCGCCAGTCCAGAAGACAATCGTACATACAGTTTCTGAGATGCGTTTTTGTGTCTAAGATTCCATGTAAAAGAAATTACATTATTGGTATCGTTGGTTTCAGGTGATGGGGATTGAAAGGCAGATCTTTATCACAGAGTAGCTGAAAGTGAAGCTGCAAGTTATAGGGGAAACAATTTAATGGCAGCTCACAAGAATTCAACAGGTCTGACATTACAATAAACGTAAGTACTGCCAACCTTAAAATGGGACTTGCTTGTATCCAATTACTCAGTAAAACCTATTTTGCAAATCTTGATATAAAATATTTCCCTGCGCTAAATATCGTATCGTACGTATTTACTTATACGATTTATTATTGTAAACGTGGAACACAGCGGCCTCTACACAACCAATTAAAGCCAACAGTTTACGTACCTGCAAGATTCGTCACCCTGACAGCTACAATTAACACCAACTACGGCCATATCTTTACTTGGGTAGCTTCTAGAAACAGTTGCTGGTATTGTTCTCAACTTAATAGACGGACCAGAGAGCACTATAATGGGATAAATGCGCCATTTGGCTTTTGGTGAATTCTAATAGCTTGCGTTCTCTATATGTGATTTTAGCCAAAACAGACGACTCATTATATACGTCCTTCAAGTAACTTTCGCTCATGTCCCCTAAGAGATTGTCATAGCTCATTTGCAATACAGAAAATCCAGAAACAGCTACACGTTTCGTAGATAAACTGGTGTCGGAAGTCTATAAAACTTATGGCAATGTTTGAAAAACACATTTACTGTAGAAAAGTGGTGTAAGGCTTGAAGACTCGGTAAAAAATAAACCATCGGAAAATATTTAGCAAGGGCGGCGTCTAGCGGGTTTTCTCCGGTTTCTCCCGCCATTCATTCCATCAACTGTTCCTCAACACCTTTCCTTTCATCCATTTCACCATCATTTCATATCACCTACTTCCTCGCTCTCATACCAGGCATCACCCATCCAGCACAATCTATCTGATCCAAAGTGTCTGCTCCTCGACAGGCCTCTCACCCCAGGCACCCGCTTGTAAGTCTTACATACGAAGAGGGTAAACAGAAAGAGAAGGTGAAAATATGTAGTAGTTCTTGCTTATTGCAAAACCTTTAAAATACCTCTCGTATTTCTACTTTAAAGTTTAAAGGTAGACATTTCCAGTACAATTTACTTATATTAGCTAATCTAGAATAAAGTCTGTATTTTTGGGAGGGGGCTTACTTTAAGTTTAAACGTTCTTTAACCTGGTAAGCCATATCGGACCTGAATTAATGAAATGGGGGAAATAATGCTTGAACGACCCCGGAGTCCCTAGACCTTAGAGTTATTCGACATTCGTATTTTCAGGATAAAGGAAAACCCCGAAAGAATACCTATGCGGATAACTTACCCTAACCACGGTTCGAACTCGGAACCTCTAGAATGTGAGACAGACATGCTACCCCCACACCACGGAGACGGGTCTAAGTAATTATTGTAGACCCTAAATAACGAAAGCAAACGTTAAAGAGCATAGACGTGGTTAAAAGTTCGTAGACGTACTCGGGTGATAATAATTTAAAACTTGTTGAATGTAATTTAAAAATATCTGATGTGATACACTCGCATGACTTTCTCTACTCTTGTACAAACTATTTTTAGAAACGCTTATTGTCCATATGCTTCATGTTAATCGAGATATCGAGATGTTAATCTTATTGTAACTTTTCTTGTAGATGCAAGGGGAATTGGTAGGCTTTAAGCGATAGTCAAATATTTTAAGAGCTGGTTGTTATGTGGAGTATTCCATTCTCTTTGCATTACCAGGACATAAAAAATGAATAACGAATTTGAGAAAAAGTATAAGTATTGGAAAATTTAAGCGAATAACAAGCAATATCTCGAAAATGGTTCACTCAACAATTAAAATGTGTATGACATAAATTGTGTATTTTAACACGATCTACATTTTTTGTGTTGTAAAATTTTGTCTCTCTCTTATGGTTTACCAGTTATGCAAAAGTCGTTCACAATGAAGAATACTTTTGGAGACATTCCCAGAAAATTCGAGATATACATTTTATTTGTCATGAAAATATCTTAAACATATGATATGTTAATAAAAATCGTTAGAGCCATTTTTGAGAAAATTAAAATTTCGAAAAATGTTCCATCGAAAGGGTAATCCGGGGTGGGGGGATTTTCTTGAAAACCTTCGTGTCCTATTTCTGGAAGATACTGAACCTAAATACCAAGTTTGGTGTTTATCCGACTGTTCGTTTTTGAGTTATGCTGTTCACAGACACACACGGACATGTTTCCAAAAATACTTTTTTTGTATTCAGGGAGTCTCAAAACATGTATTTCCGGTGAAATCTCGGTATCGAAGTTTTGGGTGGAATACAATCCTTTGTCTTCACTGCCTCCGTGGTCGATAATGAGCGAGCTGACTCCTCAACCGGAGCTCCCGGGTTCGATTCTCGGCCGGGGTGTGCGAATTTGTCTTTAATTAGATTTATTCCCTATCCTCCATAGAGTCTGGAATTGTGAATATGAGTGTGCGTTGGAATATGGGGTGAAACAATTTAAAAACGACGAAAACCTACACTATCCTAACCTAAAGAAAAACTCTGATGTATTACATTGACATGACTTTCTCTACTCTCTATCGTTTATTAATGGGTATGCAAATTATTCATACAAAGCTTATTTTTCTATTTCATTATAAACAAAATAAAACTTCGCAGAAACAGCTACATTACACATTTCGTTATAGATACAAAGGGAACACCGATAGTCAAATGTTTAACAACTGGACGCTATATGCTGGCCCTAAAGTTCCATACTGTTTCCACAACATCGCGAGAAACAGCTGAAAATCACGGACTTGAAAATAATGACGAAGTATTGAACAATTCGAAGCATTAATAACGGATATCTTGGAAATGGCTTATGGCATAAAAAAGTTATACAGATTAAAGAAAGTTGTCTGCTTTAAAGAGATCTCTATTTTTTGCGTAGTACGATTTCGTCTATCGCTTAATGTTTACCAATTATAGAAGATTATACAAAATGAGGACTACATAGGTTATTCTAAGAAAATTCAATATATACATTTTATTTGTCGTGTAAATATAGTTAATATACAGTATTTTAAGCAAAATCGTTAGAGCTACTTTTTAGTAAATAAAAAGTTTCGAAAATTGTTCCATTGTAACGGGTAGTTGCGGTTGGGAGGATTGTATTGAAAATCTTCGTTTCACATCTTAAATACCAAGTTTGGTGTTTATCCGACTTTTGATTTTTGAGTTATTCTGTTCATAAGCTCACGGATCTTTTGCTAAAAACGTTTTTACTTTCTCTACTATGTGTAGTAAGTAGGGGAAGTATTGTATTCCACCCAAAAATTCGATACCGAGATTTCACTGGAAATATATGTTTTGAGATCCCCTGAATCCAAAAAAAAAAGCATTCTTGGAAACATGTCCGTGTGTGTGTGTGTGTGTGTGTGTGTGTGAACAGCATAACTCAGAAACGAACAGTCAGATAAACACCAAACTTGGTATTTAGGTTCAGTATCTTCCAGAGATGCGACGCAAAGGTTTTCAAGAAAATTCCCCCACCCCAGATTACCCTTTACATGGAACATTTTTCGAAAATTTTAATTTTCTCAAAAATGGCTGTAACGATTTTGATTAAAATATCATATGTTTAAGATATTTTCATGACAAATGAAATGTACATCTCGAATTTTCTGGGAATGTCTCCAAAAGTATTCTTCATTGTGAACGACTTTTGCATAACTGGTAAACCATAAGAGATAGACAAAATTTTACTACATAAAAAATGTAGATCGCATTAAAATACACAATTTATGCCATATACATTTATTTGTTGAGTGAACCATTTTTGAGATATTGCTTGTTATTCCCGTAAATTTTCCAATACTTATACTTTTTCTCAAATTCGTTATTCATTTTTTTTGTCTTGGATATACAAAGAGAATGGAATGCTCCACATAGCAACCAGCTCTTAAAATATTTGACTATCGCTTAAAGCCTACCAATTCCCCTTGCATCTACAAGAAAATTAGCAATAAGATTAACATCTCGATTAGAATGAAGCATATGGAGAATAAGCGTTTGTAAAAATAGTTTGTACAAGAGTAGAGAAACTCATGTGAGTGTATCACATCAGATTTTTTTTGACTCGGGGCTCTCAAAGTGTGCATTTCCAGTGAAATTTCGGTATTGAATTTTTGGGCGGAATACAATACCTTCTCTACCTACTAGGTACGTGGTGGAGAAAGTAAAAATAAATACATAAAATAAACCAATTAAAATAAACCATGCATATGAAACTCTTATTATAATCATTTAAGACACGTTTTGTGAATGAAAAGTAGTACCATAGATGAAGCTAATTTCAGAAAGCAAATGAATATTTCATCAACTCCAAAATATTATAGTTCATAAAATACTTCATAGTTTTGTATAAAATGCTACCTACAGGAACATTGTTTTCTCAGTTTTAAAAATATTTATGAGATAATGATGTTTTTGCTCAACGCTTTTAACAACATAGAACCACCGAGCGGGATGGCTTAGGCGATAACGTCGGTGACCTACATTCGGGAGGATCCGGGTTCAAATCCCTTGGGTCGAACAATCTGACTGGGGCTTTTTCGTGGTTTCTCTCAGTGGCCAAGGTTGGATATTTAATACCACGATCCACAGTTCCACCTTAAGTCTAAAACAAGTAAAACATGAAAAATAGCTGGTAAAACGAATGCTGTCATCTATCTACAGGTAATGAAAGCAGGTAGAGGGCAACCTAATGCCATCTGCCAGGCACGTGTAGAAGCAGAGGTACACTTGCTGTACACATTGCTCTGTAGACATGTGACGAAGATGGTATGGTACAGAGATGAGACCTAGAAGGCTAAATGTTCTCCACACACCGAGTAACGAGGCATCTCCTAACAGATCCGTCGCGATATGACCACGTAGTTAATCGACGTAAAATAAATAGACAGAGAGAGCTAAGAAAATTAATGTCGAAGTTGAACAGAATATTTAGCATCTGCAGCCCCAACAGTTAGCCCTAGTCCTAGCCTTGATTTGCAAATCCTTCGTGGCATTAGCTATGACAACTGTTCCACGTTGATGTGGACAATGAAGTCGAAAAGAGATCCTATATATCATCTAATGGAGCATTTGTAATGCACTAAATATTTTTAAGGTGCATTCGTCTTAGAAGATGACTGCAATGGAAGCTGAAACTTGAGATTAAATGCTATAGTAGTCTTTAATGTTACTTTTCATTAGCTGTAGGTTTGCGTGACTGCACACCCACAAAATTTCCCCACTGATTCAAACGAAAAGAGGGATTTCCACTGCACAAAAGGACAAAAATATGCTTCGCAGGTGGCAGTTTTGCTCACGGTGTCGTCCTCCAGGTCTAGGGGTACTATGCTAGCCTCTGGTTCCCGAGGTCGCGGGTTCAAACTCGGCGGAGGACAGTGGATTTTTTCGGGCGTAAAAATCGTTAGCATGGCTTCCTTCGGAAGGGAAGTAAAGCCGGTGGTCCCGTGTCGTAGATTTACGGCACGTAAAAGAACCTCAAGCCTGATAAAGAGACACCTGAGCAAAATTACCGGTCTTTCACGCCCAATATAGAATGGGAGGCTAAGAACCACAGCAGAGCGTCCATAAATAAAACTCAGTTTTAATTTTGATGCTCATGGCAGTACTGGTTATCAGCCATTAAAAACCATTTCAAAACACATTAACATTATCTATTAACATAGAACAGAGGATCCATGTTTCCTTACTCTCAAGCAAAACTTTTCGGGTATTTGTTTTGTGCCTTTTTAGAAAAAAAAACCTCTTGTGTTACGTTCATATGACTATCTCTACTCATTATGGTATATTCTTACTTATATTCTATAAATTATTCTTACAAAAGCCATTTTTACTTTCTCTACTACGTAGAGTAAGTAGGGGAAGTAGATATTGTATTCCACCCAAAAATTCGCTACCGAGATTTCACCGGAAATATGTTTTGAGACCCCCTGAATCCAAAAAAGCATTTTTGGAAACATGTCCGTGTGTGTGTCTGTGAACAGCATAACTCAGAAACGAACAGTCGGATAAACACCAAACTTGGTATTTAGGTTCAGTATCTTCCAGAGATGGACACGAAGGTTTTCAAGAAACTCCCCCCACCCCAGACTACCCTTTACATGGAACATTTTTCGAAAATTTTAATTTTCTCAAAAATGGCTCTAACGATTTTGATTAAAATAGCATATGTTTAAGATATTTTCATGCCAAATAAAATGTATATCTTGAATTTTCTGGGAATGTCTCCAAAAGTATGCTTTATTGTGAACGACTTTTGCATAACTGGTAAACCATAAGAGATAGACAAAATTTTACTACATAAAAAAATGTAGATCGCGTTAAAATACACAATTTATGTCATATACATTTTTGTTGTTGAGTGAACCATTTCGAGGTATTGCTTGTTATTCCCTTAAATTCTTTAATACTTATTTTCTCAAATTCGTTGTTCATTTTTTTTTTGTCCCGGTAATGCAAAGGGAATGGAATACTTCACATAGAAACCAGCTCTTAAAATATTTGTCTATAGCTTAAAACCTACCAATTCCCCTTGCATCTACAAGAAAATTAGCAATAAGATTAACATTTCGATTAACATGAAGCATATGGAGAATAAGCTTTTGTAAAAATAGTTTGTACAAGAGTAGGGAACGTCATGTGAGTGTAACACATCAGACTTTTTTTCTATCTACTTCATGATAATCGTGATAAACATTTACAGAAATGGTACCATTATACATTTTGTTATAGGTACAAGAAGGACATGGTAGGCTGAAGCGATAGTCAAATGTTTAAAAAGCAGTTTGCCATATTTTGGCTTTTAATTTCCATACTATTTGCATGATATCACAAGAAAAGCAGAATACTGACCCAGCGTTCAAATAAATGTAAAATGTTGGAAAGTTTAATCCAAGCAACGAATATCTTGAAAATGGTTAATGCTACAAAAATGTATCACATATAAATTGTGTGTTTCAACGAGATCTATATTCTTCGTACAGTAATCGTTTGTCTGTATTTTATGGTTTAACAGCTATACAAAATTCATTGGGAAAATACGAATCTTCGAAGGTAATTCGTAGAAAATGGAATATATACCTACATTTTACTAATCAGGCAAATATCATAAACCTATGGTATTCTAAACAAAATTGTAAAAGCCATTTTGGATAAAATAAAAATAACATTTTCATGAAAAGGGTAGCACGGTTAAGTATTTTCTTCAAACTCTTCGTCTCGCAACTTTAGAGGATTCTGTACAGAAATATCAAGTTTGATGTTTATCCAACTGTGCTTTGATAAGTTATGTTGTTCACACGTAAGGAAATATTTTTAAAAATGCTATTCGTTTTTCAGAGCACCTCCGGTGAAATTTCTGCATCTAATTTTTGGGTGGAATACAATTCTTTACCTAGTATAGGTAAGCAGTAGAGAAACTAAAAATAACGAGCTACAAAGAAAGGAACCATTAAAATACCTGTACTCGGTTACACATATCTCTCTCCTCGTGCAAAAGAAACAAAAAATGTAGTTAAAAATATTGAGAATCGAAGCAGTCGATGACGTGGCGTGCAAAGGCGCCCCTGTCAAGACCATCTGTCTTTGTTTGCCAGCAGTGACGTAGACAGATAACGTGTTCTGCTATAATCTTCCTCAAGTAGCCAAACTTGTAGTAAAAACTGTAATTGAAACTTGCACAAGGAGTGATTTATCTGCAAGACGCGTGACTTCAACTAAATCATTTGCACCGCTTTAATTAGTCGCACATCTTAAGCTGGAACTAATTTCAATCTGAGTGAAGTAAACTAATTTTTCTTTCTCCGGTAGTTCAGACGAAACAGGGATGTAAACTTGTTACGCATGAGTCAATCAACATATGGCTATCAAATAAAATCCAAATGAAAATTTCACAATGAGAAAGATAATAAGCAGAGCCCGATGTGGAAAGTTTCTAGTTGTGCTGAAAGAGCAGGACACGGAGCAGGGTTGCTAACACATGTTATTGGAATTTTGCTAAATAGCCTTCGCAATTTTCCAAGAAGAAACCTTAGATTTTAGTACGCAGATATTATTAAAACCAAAACCTTTCCAGAAATGTTTAGAATTCACTTTCCAGCTTTTGCAGTGAGCAATGAACAAGTAACTGGACAGACATAGCCATACCTGGAGTCTGTGAGGACGGATGCTGTCTAGGGCTGCCATCATTCAAACTGGGGTACAATGGGCTATCAACTCATTTGAGCCATTTAAACTGCCAGGGCCAGATCCCTAATGCACTGTTACAAAAAGGTATTAATTATTATATATTGTCCCTATTTTGTTACATATTTTGAGCCGGCCTGGCTTTTGGACACATTCCGTTGTCCTGGAGGCAGGAAAGGGCGACTTATTTACCGCAGCCTCAACAATCTAATTATAGTGACACCAAAGCTTAGTATCGATTACTCTCTCATCGTTTTAACTGAAAGCGATAGAAAAGCTTATTAGCAGGCACATTAGGGAATATGTGTTAAGGAATGACCTCTTAGGTCAAAGTGCATATCAGCCTGGAAGGTATGTAGAAGCTGCATTGCACCATGATGCTTTGCATCACGAGGAAATTGCTTTAGGAACATTTCTTGAACGTCGGGGGTACCTTCGATGGAACCTCTACTGAGGCTGTCATGAAAGCTGTCACAGAACTCGGAGTACCTTATACCATTTGTAGATGCATCACTTCCATGTTAAAAGACAGAAATATAATTTCCACTTTGTGCAAAAAGATCATTCATATCTATGTGGCAAGGGGCTGTTAGCAAGCAGGCGTTCCTTCGCCACTGCTTTGGAACCTTGTCGTGGATGATTTGATTAAGGATCTGAACAATAATGGACATTTCACCATTGATATGCTGATGACTTGGCAATGCTGATCAGAGGGAATCTTTCTGGAGTGTTTCTGAGGTGCTACATACAGCTCTAGAAAGAGTAACTAGCTGTGTGTTGATTATGAATTATTAATTAACCCCAGCAAAAGACTAGTGTACCCTTCAACTAGGGACCTGAAGGAATCTAGTATTGGAGGGGCAACAGAGTAATTCTTCTCCCACGTTAAATACCTCGGTCTAACATTAGACAAGGAATTGACCTGGAACAAACAGTGGTTAGAAGCGTAGAAAAAGCATGCAGGGTGCAGACTTACATATATTTGGTAAAAGTTAGAGGCTCAAACCTAAAGTGGTGCACTGGCTCTATATCAATATGGTCAGATTCATTATATCTTATGCTACTTTCATCTGGTGTCAAAATGAGGCTTGCGGTTTGCAGGAGTAAACTTTCTGGGTTGCAGAGAATGGCTTTCATGAGAATTACACGCACTTTTAGAACTATTCCTACAGCGGCTTTGAAAGTTTTGATAAACCTCTCACCTTTGCATATCTGGACAGAGGCTAAGGTAGGTTTTTACAGACTTAAATGTAATGGGATTGAAAATTTAAATGTAATTTACTATGAACATCTGAACTTTGTTTGGAACAGCTGCCGGGATAATATTTTAAATATGACTCCGAACAAAATGATAACCAGAAAGGCAGCTGAAATAACATTCTCGGTATTGACTCGGAGCACATGAATCGAAAAAAGGGATTGGTTAGAAGACCTTCGTGGACCAACTTGGTTCATTGATGGATCGTAGACTAATCATAGTACAGGGGGTATTTTAGTTGTGGCAAGAGACTATCATATGCCTCGGCCAATATACCAGTGTTTTCTAGTCAGAAGTAGGAACTATTTTAGCTAGCACATGGGAAAATATATGTAAGGGTTATGTAAATAAGCACATTACTACACTTTCAGGCAGTCAGGTAAACTTGAAGGCTCTTGAAGTGAATGAAGTCTAATCAAAACTTGTCTGGGAGTGCCGAGAGTCCCTCATGTAATTGACTGAACACAACGCAGTGTCACGTTGTGGATGCCGTGATATATGGGAGTTCGTGGCAATGAAAGGGCGGATGATTTGGTTAAAAGGTGTCAGCTACTCCGCCAATAGGACCGAAACACATTTTCGGATTATCCTGTGGATATGTTCGAGGTGTTATCAGTGGGTGGATTGCTGGAAAATGCCAGGAATACTGGGAGTCAATTGCAGGATACAGACACTTAAAAATAACAGTCCTTGATTTAAACAATGGAAAGACTCATGAACTGCTTTCGATGACTTCCTTCGTTGGAAGTTGGAGTGATACAAGACACGACTATCTCAAGGGACACTTAAACAAGATGGGTAAAGCCATTGATCCAACCTGCATGAGATACAAAGGGGCAGATAAAACGCAAGTCATGTTTTATGTGACTGCGAGCCATTTGCAGGTCAAAGTATTAAACGTTTTAATCAAGGGTTTATGCAATTCCATGAGCTTAATAAGATCTCAATACAAAAACCAGCTTACTTTATAAAGGATACAGGCTTTCTGAAAGACTAAAAAATAAAGGGGCGCACAATGTATCAGTAATGGTCAGGTTCTTAGGACTACGATAGCTCGCTCCTTCTAAATCTAAAGCTGAAACCTTTCGAGATGCACTGGTTTACCAAAATATAAACACAATGCAAATATGCAACCATCGTTGCCTTCGGTTTTGTAAAGCTGAACTACGATCCTCTATACAGGATTACAACCTAACCTACATAGGTTATTTTTTACTCTCTCCCTGCCACTTACCTATAGTAGTTTACTAGATAAGGGGATAGCACTACCCTGCATTACAACCTATTGCGCATCCCCAGCCTTGTCAGCCATCCAGAAGCCTGAGTTCATAATGAACTGAATCAGGCTCGGAACCATGACGGTTGAAAGCTCCTCCGGTTTTGGAAACTGACTCCCCAAAATAAGGGCTCTTTGGTGAACAAGTGCTGGACACTCGCACAGTAGGTGGGCGTTGTCTCATCTGCCTGTTGATGACGACGTCTACAGGCAGGATTCACTTGCTGTTCCCATTCTGTGCAGGTGCCCTCTAAGGGGACAGTGTTCTCTAAAGAGACCTGTTGTCTAAGAGAGTTTCTCTCCCCTTAATTTTAGCAGTTCTTGCGTACTGTTTCTGTACAATCTCTGTATGAGGACTTTGGAATGTTTGAACCCTACAGACGAGTTCCAGTATTTCTCGTGTTCTCCGAGCAAGCAGTCCCTGAACCGAGCGGCGAGGTGGCGCCGCGGTAACGATGCGACTAGCAATCGGGAGGTCCCGCATTCGATCCCCAGCAACCGCCCACTGTGGCCCATGAAGCTTTACGTGGTTTCCTCGGGTTAGAATGCTGGAGTGGTTTCTTCTTCTCATACTTACGCGCGTCTCTGTGGCCTGTCTGTCTGCGAGCTTGATGTGATAAGATCCGCCCGAATAATATGAATAATAATAATAACCATAATAAGAATATCAATAAGCATCTAATCAAAATAATAAGAAGGGAAATACTAATAAGATGGAAGAATAAAAGAGAATATTAAGAATTAGAAAAGGGGGGAATAAAATCATAACGAGAGAAATAAAGTAAAGAACAGATACGAATAAATAAACAGAACGTGAAACAAAATGTAGAAAACGCGTATTTTAGAACGAAGAGACTTGGCAAAACTGTAAAAAGGGTTGAAGACTTAGGAACGGAGAGGAAAAGAAACATTAGCAAACGCTTAAGTCCTATAGAAATCTGGTGGAACTCACAGGAAGCGAAAACAACGTAACGGAAATCGAATACAGCCAAGCGCACAGAAAATTCAGTCAAGCGAACATAAGATGGTAATGGCAGACGCGGACGAGGCCAGAGCGACGATATAACGAGCCAATGGAAAACGGAGAAAAATTTCGATAAATAACCAATAAGAAATGATAAAAGTCACGCACATAGTAACAAGAGGGATCGAAACTAGAAAAGGGCGAGAAATAGAAAAATTATCTATGACAGAGAGCAAGTTTCAGACGTGGGTAAGATGCATCACTTCGTGTCGAACAGTGGGGTAGAACAGATCACTTCGTGTAGTGCCGTGGGTGAAGAGTAGATCACAGATGTAGAAATTCAAAGTATTTCATATCAGAGAGGGAAACAGTGTAGACGTCTAAAATCAAGTCTTTATATATTTGAAAGTTAGTGTAAAGTAAAAGTGAGTAAAGGGTAGCTAGGAATGACAGAATTCAAGTCATTAAATTAACATCGTGATATGTTTCAACTTCTAAAAGTACTTAAGAAACGGTAAAGCACGTAAACAATAGCAGGAGATGATAGGGGGAATCGCGTCTTGTGTTAAGGGTATTCGGACGAGGAAAGCAGTGTGGATCTTCAATAAACGGGCCATTTGAGAGGAGAACAGTCAACATCCACACTCCCTGAGATAAGAGTCACATCACCAATATTCCTCTACCTGAGTAGCCGGCAGCAACATCAATCCTTCCGAATAACAAACCCAACACCAAGAACCAACCCATCACCCATTAATCCCCGCTACAAGCTGTAGCCTCCTGTGGTTCTTCACTTTATTCCTTCCTCCTGGGGGGGGTGGTAGCCGCAATAGATCTATGCAGGTCATAGTGCGCGAGATGTCCTGTTCCGTTGAGTAGCCTATACCAGTGTCTGATAGCCAGTGTATGTGGTCCTGTGACCGTAGGATGGGGGATTTTCTTGGAAACCTTCGTGTCGCATCCTTGGGAGATTCTGAACACAAATATTGAATTTAGCATTTACAATACTTCCTTTTTGAAGCGCGTTGCCTCCATATACACAGACAGGACCTTTTAATAAAAATAATTTTTTCCACAAAATGTCTATTGCAGTCAAATATACATATATGATTTTTGGCTGGAATATGCTTCCCCATATCCCATAGGAAGGTGGTAAAGGAAGTAAAAATAATAATTATTATTATTTTTATAAATCGTTCATGCCCAGTAACTAAATGTTTGGTGCTGCGGCCTAATTGGACCAAGATCTTCCCCACGGCCACTGCATCCACACCTACGATAACACTGGATATAGTTGCAGCAATGTCAATAGTATGTGGCCCAAAGTCGCTGTTTGCGAGACCGGAGCCCTAAATTGCCAACAAGCAAGCCACCAATTGGTTGAATATATTCCTATCAGACCTTTCATTAGGGAGAAGATGCGTGTGCCGCTACCGAGAATTGAAACCGGGTCACCTCGCACCCTCGAGCGACACTGACATCAGACCTCTGAGATTACATAATTTCGTGGTATTCTTATAAACAGGCTGAAAGCTTAAGAAAAGAAACTTGGGCGCATTTTAAGGCTTTTGAATCCATAAGCATGTGGTGATTCACTTTGGAGCAACCACTAGCGTCACACCGGACTCAGTGCTTATGCATGGAAAAAATTCTCCAACCGCTGTAAGAATGGAGTTGGGATTTTATATACAGTCTCCTGAAAATGTTCAGGCTTTGATCGAACCACTGGGGCTGAACTTTTATACACAAAGAGTGTGAGCAAAATTTGTAGCAATGTTTGAAAATAGTGGCATCGGGAATCATTGTGCATGGTTCTATTAAAATATAATAGCATTGTTAGTTTACGTTACTCTTAGCGGTTAATTTCCATTTTTAATGGGGTCTAGGTCTGCACCAGTTTGAGAAAGAGAGAGAGAGAGCTGAACGTCCCTTAAACGAAACAAGGTCTGCAACAATTTGAGAAAGAGAGAGAGAGCTGAAGTTCCCTTATAACAAACTAGGTCTGCACCAATTTGATAAAGGGGGAGAGAGATGAACGTCCTTTATAACAAACTAGGTCTGCACCAATTTGAGAAAGGTGGAGAGAGCTGAACGTCCCTTATAACAAACTAGGTCTGCACCAATTTGAGAAAGGGAAAGAGATCTGAACGTCCCTTATAACAAACTAAGTCTGCACCAATTTGAGAAAGGGAAAGAGATCTGAACGTCCCTTATAACAAACTAGGTCTGCACCAATTTGAGAAAGGGAAAGAGATCTGAACGTCCCTTATAACAAACTAGGTCTGCACCAATTTGAGAAAGGGAAAGAGATCTGAACGTCCCTTATAACAAACTAGGTCTGCACCAATTTGAGAAAGGGAAAGAGATCTGAACGTCCCTTAAAGGAAACTAGGTCTGCACCAATTTGAGAAAGAGAGAGAGAGAGCTGAAGTTCCCTTATAACAAACTAGGTTTGCACCAATTTGAGAAAGAGAGAGATCTGAAGTTCCCTTATAACAAACTAGGTCCGCACCAATTTGAGAAAGAGAGAGAGAGAGAGAGAGAGAGAGAGCTGAAGTTCCCTTATAACAAACTAGGTCTGCACCAATTTGAGAAAGAGAGAGGGAGAGAGCTGAAGTTCCCTTATAACAAACTAGGTCTACACCAATTTGGGAAAGAGAGAGAGAGAGAGCTGAAGTTCCCTTATAACAAACTAGGTCTACACATTTTTGAGAAAGGGGGAGAGAGAGTTGAAGTTCCCTTATAACAAACTAGGTCTGCACCAATTTGAGAAAGAGAGAGAGAGAGCTGAAGTTCCCTTATAACAAACTAGGTATGCACCAATTTGAGAAAGGTGGAGAGAGCTGAACGTCCCTTATAACAAACTAGGTCTGCACCAATTTGATAAAGGGGGAGAGATCTGAACGTCCCTTATAACCAACTAGGTCTGCACCAATTTGAGAAAGGGAAAGAGATCTGAACGTCCCTTATAACAAACTAGGTCTACACCAATTTGAGAAAGGGAAAGAGATCTGAACGTCCCTTATAACAAACTAGGTCTGCACCAATTTGAGAAAGGGAAAGAGATCTGAACGTCCCTTATAACAAACTAGGTCTGCACCAATTTGAGAATGGGAAAGAGATCTGAACGTCCCTTAAAGGAAACTAGGTCTGCAACAATTTGAGAAAGAGAGAGAGAGAGCTGAAGTTCCCTTATAACAAACTAGGTTTGCACCAATTTGAGAAAGGGGGAGAGAGTTGAAGTTCCCTTATAACAAACTAGGTCCGCACCAATTTGAGAAAGAGAGAGAGAGAGAGAAAGGGAGAGAGAGCTGAAGTTCCCTTATAACAAACTAGGTCTGCACCAATTTGAGAAAGAGAGAGAGAGAGCTGAAGTTCCCTTATAACAAACTAGGTCTACACCAATTTGAGAAAGAGAGAGAGAGAGCTGAAGTTCCCTTATAACAAACTAGGTCTGCACCAATTTGAGAAAGAGAGAGAGAGAGTTGAAGTTCCCTTATAACAAACTAGGTCTGCACCAATTTGAGAAAGAGAGAGAGAGAGAGAGAGCTGAAGTTCCCTTATAACAAACTAGGTCTACACCAATTTGAGAAAGAGAGAGAGAGAGAGAGTTGAAGTTCCCTGATAACAAACTAGGTCTGCACCAATTTGAGAAAGAGAGAGAGAGTTGAAGTTCCCTTATAACAAACTAGGTCTGCACCAATTTGAGAAAGAGAGAGAGCTGAAGTTCCCTTATAACAAACTAGGTCTGCACCAATTTGAGAAGGAGAGAGAAAGAGAGTTGAAGTTCCCTTATAACAAACTAAGTCTGCACCAATTTGAGAAAGAGAGAGAGAGAGAGAGAGCTGAAGTTCCCTTATAACAAACTAGGTCTGCACCAATTTGAGAAAGAGAGAGAGAGAGAGTTGAAGTTCCCTTATAACAAACTAGGTCGGCACCAATTTGAGAAAGAGAGAGAGAGAGAGAGAGAGCTGAAGTTCCCTTATAACAAACTAGGTCTGCACCAATTTGAGAAAGTGAGAGAGAGTTGAAGTTCCCTTATAACAAACTAGGTCTGCACCAATTTGAGAAAGAGAGAGATCTGAAGTTCCCTTATAACAAACTAGGTCTGCACCAATTTGAGAAAGAGAGAGAGAGAGAGTTGAAGTTCCCTTATAACAAACTAAGTCTGCACCAATTTGAGAAAGAGAGAGAGAGAGCTGAAGTTCCCTTATAACAAACTAGGTCTGCACCAATTTGAGAAAGAGAGAGATAGAGCTGAAGTTCCCTTATAACAAACTAGATCTGCGCCAATTTGAGAAAGAGAGAGAGAGAGAGAGTTGAAGTTCCCTTATAACAAACTAGGTCGGCACCAATTTGAGAAAGAGAGAGAGAGAGCTGAAGTTCCCTTATAACAAACTAGGTCTGCACCAATTTGAGAAATTGAGAGAGAGTTGAAGTTCCCTTATAACAAACTAGGTCTGCACCAATTTGAGAAAGAGAGAGAGAGCTGAAGTTCCCTTATAACAAACTACGTCTGCACCAATTTGAGAAAGGGGGAGAGAGATGAAGTTCCCTTATAACAAACTAGGTCTGCACCAATTTGAGAAAGGGGGAGGGAGCTGAAGTTCCCTTGTAACAACTTAGTTCTACACTAGTTTGAGAGAGAGAGAGCTGAAATTCCCTTATAACAACTTAGTTCTACACTAGTTTGAGAGAGAGAGAGAGCTGAAATTCCCTTATAACAACTTAGTTCTACACTAGTTTGAAAGAGAGGACTGAAATTCCCTTATAACAACTTAGTTCTACACTAGTTTGAGAGAGAAAGAGAGAGCTGAAATTCCCTTATAACAACTTAGTTCTTCACTAGTTTGAAAGGGAGAGCTGAAATTCCCTTATAACAACTTAGTTCTACACTAGTTTGAAAGAGAGAGCTGAAATTCCCTTACAACAACTTAGTTCTACACTAGTTTGAGAGAGAGAGCTGAAATTCCCTTATAACAACTTAGTTCTACACTAGTTTGAGAGAGAGAGAGCTGAAATTCCCTTATAACAACTTAGTTTTACACTAGTTTGAGAGAGAGAGAGAGCGTAACTTATAATAAGGTAGTTCCGCACCAGTTTGAGAGAGAAAGAAAGAGCGGTGAACGTCCCTTATAACAGCTTAGTTCTACACTAGTTTGAAAGAGAGAGCTGAAATTCCCTTATAACAACTTAGTTCTACACTAGTTTGAGAGAGAGAGCTGAAATTCCCTTATAACAACTTAGTTCTACATTAGTTTGAGAGAGAGAGCTGAAATTCCCTTATAACAACTTTTCTACACTAGTTTGAGAGAGAGAGCTGAAATTCCCTTATAACAACTTAGTTCTACACTAGTTTGAGAGAGAGAGCTGAAATTCCCTTATAACAACTTAGTTCTACACTAGTTTGAGAGAGAGAGAGAGCGTAACTTATAATAAGGAAGTTCCGCACCAGTTTGAGAGACAAAGAAAGAGCGGTGAACGTCCCTTATAACAGCTTAGTTCTACACTAGTTTGAAAGAGAGAGCTGAAATTCCCTTATAACAACTTAGTTCTACACTAGTTTGAGAGAGAGAGAGCTGAAATTCCCTTATAACAACTTAGTTCTACACTAGTTTGAGAGAGAGAGAGAGCGTAACTTATAATAAGGAAGTTCCGCACCAGTTTGAGAGAGAAAGAAAGAGCGGTGAACGTCCCTTATAACAGCTTAGTTCTACACTAGTTTGAAAGAGAGAGCTGAAATTCCCTTATAACAACTTAGTTCTACACTAGTTTGAGAGAGAGAGAGCTGAAATTCCCTTATAACAACTTAGTTCTACACTAGTTTGAGAGAGAGAGCTGAAATTCTCTTATAACAACTTAGTTCTACACTAGTTTGAGAGAGAGAGAGAGCGTAACTTATAATAAGGAAGTTCCGCACAAGTTTGAGAGAGAAAGAAAGAGCGGTGAACGTCCCTTATAACAGCTTAGTTCTACACTAGTTTGAGAGAGAGAGAGAGAGAGAGAGCGTAACTTATAATAAGGTAGTTCCGCACCAGTTTGAGAGAGAAAGAAAGAGCGGTGAACGTCCCATATAACAGCTTAGTTCTGCACCGATTTGAGAAGGTGAAAGAGAGGTAGAGAAAGGGAGCCGTGAACGTCCCTTTTAACAAGTTAGTTATGCATCAGTTTGAGAGAGAGTGCTGAACTTACTTATAACAACTTAGGTCCGCACCAGTTTGCACAGTTAGAGAGTACGGAAAGACATCGCGTACCTCAGGTTTAACTAAACATTTTACACTTTGTCATAAATCTCGACAGCGCCAAGTGGCGGAAATGAAGAAAGTTGCAGAAACCGGAACTTGCAGCTGATCCATCATAAGGCAGCAGCTTTGTAAATTATTAAGGGTGTGTTGGGGGTTCAGCGCGCTTTGCTAGCCCACACAGCTCAGGGAGTTTAGGGGAACACTCTTTGCAGGTTATAATAGCAGCTTTTAATGTCTCTTTCGTTTGCTTTCCCTGCAACTTATCTGTGTAGGCAGAAGAAATATTTTCTGTGGGAAATTCCATTTCGAAGTTTCACCGCAAATCCAACCTGAACCCAAAACAACATTTCTTACAAAACGTCGGTGTAAACGTAGGAAGAAATTTACGGAGCCTCCAAAAATAAATAGCCGAATAGTCATTTCTACACTTTCAAAATAACGGTCCTAATGCAATCGTTCGAGTACTTTGATACCTAATTCCTAAGGTCTCTGATCGCAAGGAGCGTTGTGTTACAATACAATACTTACAAGTATGTGTAATTGTGATATGAAACCTTCCAACTGTACCTGCTTCCAGGTTCCAATAAAGGGCAACGTCCACAAGAAATATTTCAGCCGATCAGATTTAGTGTTAGTTTGGTTCTTGCCATACAAATGCAAAGTGTATCTCAAGTGTACCTCAAAACTGCACTTACTGGAATCAGAAGCGCACTCACCGACGCATTTACTAACGTTCTCACTCGCGAATACACTGGCTTATATAGCCTCTGGAATTTTCCACAGAACATTCGAGAATATTCTAAAGGTGGGGAGAAAGGAAACTTCCAGAACATTTTGGTTATCTGTTGATAACGCTTCTGATGTTTACGCTGGGCGAGAACGCTATTGTGTCCTCTTATCTCTCCAACTGTCCGATCGGACGGCGCCAAACTCCCGATACGCTGCGCTACTCCATTGCACCGATGTGCATTCTGTAAGTATAAGACCGAAAATAAGGACTGGGGGTGGTTTCTCAAAATCATGAGCAGCCTACAGTTTCCACTCATACCTAAAACGTAAGTGTCCAACTTTTTTTTTAGATTGGTTAAATGGTGCAAACTTGTACGCAGTAATTTAAAAATATGAATAGGGGCAACTTTTCTATAATTTTCACCAAATCTTATAGCCCAATTGCACAAATTTGTGCTCTGATTGGGCAATAAGCATAGATTTGACCATAAAGAGTTTAAAATGAAAGGTAAGGGTAGCTTTTAAAAATTTCGGGGTACTATACGATTTAAAAAATGGTTGGATAGTTTTAGGAAGTTGTAAGGAAACCTATGTTTGCATATCCTAATTGTACAATATTTTGAACAGATGAGTTAAATAGTGTGGATTTCTACATAATGTGACGAAAATATGGTAGGTGTACAGTATAACTTTTTTTGTCTATATAGGCCAAAGAGTGTTGATTTGTATGTTAGGGGTTGAAAATAACTATTGAAAATTAGAGCAGCGGAAGTTTTTTAAAGTTGTAGGGTAGGTGATAATTTTTGCCAGGTTTCAAAACCCAAGACGCACTTAGATAATATTTTGACAAATGAAGGGCAGGTCTTTAAATTTCTATGAATCACCATTTCATTCATTTGCCCTCCGATATAACTTGCCCGGTTAAGAGGCACTGAGTAATTAACATATCAATGAAGGCTAAGGCATGTAGTTCAGAAAATGGAATGCGAAGCAAATTGGGCTCCTCTCAAATGCTACTTTACAATGAAATGCCCTGTTTAGGATCCATTTACTTTATTAGGATTACTCGGGTTAGATGAGCTTGCTTGAGCTATTTCTTTACAAAGTAGCAACATATCAGCGTTTAACCGTCTCTACCACCTACTTATGGTAAGTAGAGGAAGTATACAGGGTGGACCATTTAAGTTGAAAGTGTATAATATCTCCAAAACTAAGCGTTGTAGAAAGAAATGCCTTGAATAAAAGTTATTTGATGTTATGGGGGAAAGTAGATGCCATTAGTCATGTTTTGTTTGCAGCACGTTATGATGGTTATTTTAGGGTCATTTGGGGTCATTCATACATTCATTTGTATAACTTTGTGTAGCTGGTAACCCATAATGCATAGATAAACACTTAACACAAAATCATGTAGATCTCATTTAAACTCAGGATTTTTATTTCAAGTAACTTTTTTGTGGCATTAGTCATTTCCGAGATATCCCTTGTGATTGTTTTGGATTTCTCAGTAACTTTCATTATTTTCTCTACCACGTACATAGTAGGTAGAGAAGGTTTTGCAGTCCACTCAAAAATTCGATACGGAGATTGCACCAGAAATACATGTTTTGAGGCCCCTTGAATCCAAATAAAGCATCTTTAGAAAAAGGTTCGCGCGCGCGCGTCTCTGTGATCAGCATACCTAAAAAACGAAATATCGGATAAATAACAAACTTGGTATTTTGGATCAGTACCTTCCAAAGATGCGAAACGAAGATTTTCAAGAAAATGCTCCCACCCCCAACTACCCTTTACATGGAACAGTTTTAGAAATTATTTATTTTCTCGAAACTGGCTCTAACGATTTTGACTAAAATACCATATGTTAAAGGTATTTACATGACAAATAAAATGTATAACTTGAATTTTCCGGGAATAGCCTTTGAAGTCCGCCACATTCAGAAGGAATCTTGTACAATGTGTAACTGGTAAATGTTAAGCGATAGAGGAAGGAAAATGTAGATTTCTTTAAAACACACAATTTATTTCCATAGCTTGTTTTGTAGTATAAGCCATTTCCGAGATATCCGTTGTTACTGGTTCGAATTGTTCAATACTTAGTCATTCTCTTAAAGTCCTGTCAACATTCAATGTTTCTCGCGATGTCATGGAAACAGCATGGAATTTTAAGGCCAGCATATAGCGTCTAGTTGTTAAACATTTGACTTTCGCTGTTCCCTTTGTATCTATAACGAAATGTGTAATGTAGCTGTTTCTGCAAATGTTTGTCTGGAATAAAATGCAGTAGATAGAAACTAAATAAATAAATAGAACTAAAAGGAATTCGAACCATTAATAACGGATATCTCGGAAATGGCTGTTGCCACAAAAAAAGTTATTTGAAATAAATTCTGTGTTTTAAAGATATCTACATTTCTTGGATAGTACGTTTACTTCTATCGCTTAACCTTTAATAGTTATACAGGATTATACAAAACTCCTTCCGAATGAAGAGGATTTCAAAGGATATTCTCAGAAAATTCAAGATATACATTTTATTTTTCATATAAATATCTTTAATGTGTGGTATTTTAATCAAAATCGTTAAAGATATTTTTATAAAATAAAGGATTTCGAAAAGTGTTCCATGTAAAGGGTAGTTTGGGCTGAGGAGATTTTCTTGAAAATCTTAGTGTCGCATCTTCAGAGGGTACTGAACTAAATACCAAGTTTGGTGTTTATCCGACTTTTTCTTTTTGAGTTATGTTGTTCAGACACAAACACACGCGCACGCAGTGGGACCTTTTTCTAAGAATGTCTTTTTTTTTTGATTCAGGGAGCCTCAAAACATGTATTTCCGATGAAATCCCGGTATCGAATTTTTTGGTGGAATACAATACCTTCTCTACCTACTATTTAGCGTGGTAGATAAGGTAATAAACGATATTTGGAGAGAAAGTCGTTTGAATGTAACACATGGGATAATTTGTTATGTTTCGACATATACAAACAAAAATTAGGTTGTTTAAACTTGAGAAGTTGTGATATACAAGATGTGTAGCAGGCCAGCAAGTGGAACACACTAGTAAATCTTATGGCTGTCAGAGAAGCGTGTCTAAACGTTTCCTGCGTAGTGTAAATTCTTTTTCCGGGTTTCTTTGCGACGCGTCGGGACAGGAGGGTGTTCCTCCATGTGTGACGGACCGTTCAGTATACGTTTACTCTAAGTGAGTGTTATGGTTCACTTCAATTTGAAATGCTGTCTCATCCAAACCCATCTCCCTATTTACATGGTACACACTCATTTAAAATGTTCGCATCGCATTGTTAAGTACAGTACTTTTACCTGCCTCCTACTTGTGTTAAATGAACGTTTTGTAAAAGATAATTCCAGAAACGAAAAGTTGGTTGAGTACAAACTTCGTATTTATATCCAGCATATGTGGAGAACGCAAGACCATGATTGCACGTAATTCCTCTCGCTCCAAATTGTAATTTATCTGGAAGAATTTCCGTCATTACTTTCTCTAATGGTTAGGTAGAGGAAGTATTGCATTCCATCCAAAAACTCGACATCGGGATTTCATTGGAAATGCATGTCTTGAGATGCTATGAAGCCAGGTATATGTGAGTGAACGGCATAACTGAAAAACTAAATACGGGACTTTATACATTTTACTTTCTCTACTACGTATAGTATTGTATTCCATCCAAAACTTCAATACCAAGATTTTACCGGAAATGCATGTTTTGAGACACCCTGAATCCAAAAAAAGCATTTTTGGAAACATGTCCGTGTGTGTCCGTCTGTCTGTGAGCAACATAACTCAGAAACGAACAGTCGGATAGACACCAAACTTGGTATTTAGGTTCAGTATCTTCCAGAGATGCGACACGAAGGTTTTCAAGAAAATCCTCCCACCCCAGATTACCCTTTACATGGAACATTTATCGAAAATTTTAATTTTCTCAAAAATGGCTCTAACGATTTTGATTAAAATATCATATGTTTAAGATATTTTCATGACAAATAAAATGTATATCTCGAATTTTCTGGGAATGTCTCCAAACGTATTCTTCATTGTGAACGACTTTTGCATAACTGGTAAACCATAAGAGATAGAAAAAATTTTACTACACAAAAATATAGATCGCGTTAAAATACACAATTTATGTCATATACATTTTTGTTGTTGAGTGAACCATTTTCGAGATATTGCTTGTTATTCTCTTAATTTTTTCAATACGTATTTTCTAAAATGGGAATTCGCTATTCATTTTTTTGTCTTGGATATGCAAAGAGTATTAATCTGTGGCAAAGGGAATGGTGCTGCACCTAGCAACCAGCTATTAAGAGATATGTATGTGCTTAAAGGCTACTGTATTTCTATATTGCCCTTGTAAATATATATTCCCCTTAATCTACAAGAAACTTAGCTATAAGTTTAACATCTCGATTAACATGAAGCATAAGGAGAATAAGCGTTTGTAAAAATAGTTTGTACAGGAGTAGAGAAAGCCATGTGAGTAACACATCAGATTTTTTGGAAACATGTCCGTGTGCGTGTGTGTGTTTGTGTGTGTCTGTGAACAGCATAACTCAGAAACGAACAGTCGGATAGACACCAAACTTGGTATTTAGGTTCAATATCTTCCAGAGATGCGACAGGAAGGTTTTCAAGAAAATCCCCCCACCCCAGAGTAACCTTTACATGGAACATTTTTCGAAAAATTTAATTTTCTCAAAAATGGCTCCAACGATTTGGATTAAAAGATCATATGTTTAAGATATTTTCATGACAAATAAAATGTATATCTTGAATTTTCTGGGAATGTCTTCAAAAGTATTCTTCATTGTGAACGAGTTTTGCATAACTGGTAAACCATAAGAGATAGACAAATTTTTTTCAAAAATGGCTCATAACAATTTTGATAAAAACAGCACAGGTTTAAGACATTTGAATGAGTAATGCAATGCTTATCTTGAATTCCCTGCAAATGCTTCTGAAGTCCTCTTCACTCTGAATTAAAGTTTGTGTAATTTTTAATAGCTGGGAAGCCATAATAGGGTATATATAGGTAAAAATTACAGTTCGTTAAAATACACGTGTTGTGTCAGTTTTTGTTGTTTCGTACCTTTAACCTTTTTTCGAAATGTTGTATGTTTTTATGTTCCCAAATGGTACAGTTTGATCTCATAAGGCACAATTGTTAAATTGTTATTTACACGCTGTTTCTGCGGGCTGTATGTGTCTAAGTTCATATTTATCATAAATAACGTAATCTGGATAGAATCAACTTGAGATAGATTATATTTATGATATTAGCACCACGCTTTGGGAGCCAAATTTGAGGTAGTTGCAGCCCCACCTTTACTTTCGGTGGCCTTTGCCTCCACGTTTAAAAATCAACTTTGTATTTTAATGTTTATTTAAATATTATATATGTATGCCTCGGTTGCAGAAACACATATCTCTTAACAGGGATAGTACGGCTAAAGAATGAAGGCTTACACAAATTATAATTGTATTGTACTTTGTTTATTAATCCTTCAGACGATTAAATAAAACTTCACTAATATATCCTACTGTAGAGCTGTGAGATTATTGTTAATTGTACTTTTTAACACGTAAACTTTATATTACTCACGCCATAATGAATTTATTATGTCCCACACTGAACACGTATCGAACTGCTCGGGAACGCTGCCTTCTAGCGTCTACCGCCTAAATTCGTACATTTACTCTATTTTAAGTCTCTGATTTGCTAATCCTACTCCAATGGAATACTTTTATTTAACTTAAGCTTTTTCTAGTTGTTGATTGGCTATTTATAAACTGTTTTAAATATTACATTATTGTTTCAAGAATTATTAGTAGCATTATTAAACTTTCTAATGTATTGTTTCTCAGGGTTATCTCATTGGTAGCAACTTTCGGCTTCAATTCTCACAGCTCCTACATTGTTAAACTACGTAATACATTCACATAACATTAGTATACATGTACATAATAATATAAACAATAATACAATGACTGATACATGTATTTTATATTATTACATACACATATTGCTTTAAGGCGGGCTGTTATTATATTTTATATTATATAATTAGACTGATATCATTTAAGTGTTAAAAATACTGCCTCAACTTTTGATACATCTAATTGAGGTTGTAATTGGTAGAGAAGCTCTTGTGAGTGTTACACCACAACTTACTTTATCTGCAATACAGAAATATTTGCAACATGGATGTGTTTATACACAGCCCAAGGAATAATGAACTGAGGTCGTCACCATGTCATATCGCGCGTGACGTCATCATACAGGACGCGTGCCGCCAGTCCACCACACCTGGCCACGTCATCGCTACCAGCCAGGTGCATGGGTAACCCTCCCTTGTGGGGTAAATCAGACAAAGGTCCCCCTCCTGCAGTAGTGGTGGGTTAATGCATGCCATGCATTTCTTCTACCCGCTTCAAACCTATAGCACGTGACCGAAATATGAAGTATTTGATAGTAAGGCAGCTATGTATGTAAATCTAATTTAATAACAAAAATGTAATGTCTGAAGCATGTACCAGCTGAATTAGACTGAACCGGTTGATACGAAAGTCTGCATGTAATATTGGCTAGGTTCCCTTTAAATTATGAGTTATTACTTTCCCCAAAGGTAGACTGAGGCACGAAGTAGATACAATATCTCATTTATTACTGTCACTAAAACCTGAAACTAATAGTAATGAACAATATTGATATTTTAATAGACTTTAAAAAGTACTACCCAAATGTTTTAATCAATATAAACACGAAACCGTACACTTCAAACAATACAGCAGATATTTGAACAACTCTGATGGTTGTTATAAATAATTTGTGACAGTTATTACTCTCTCTCTCTCTCTCTTGAGTGGAGGAAATATTGCATTTTACCCAAAATTTGAGATGGAGATCCCACCGAAAATACACATATTAAGGTTCACCAAACCTGAAAATCATTTTTACAAAAAGATTCTTTTATGTGTGCGTGCATGCGTCTTTAGCAAAGGCTTTCTAAATTATATTGAAATAAAATAAATAAATGTAACATAATTACTGTATAAATATAAAAGGCATAGTCAGTCATTTGTTATATTCTCAGAACCGCCTGAATCCTACGCTATGACCGCAACAATGCGAGATACGGATGAGGATAGCAGTGCTTATTCTGAACGCTCGTTTCTAAACAACAAGCTTGCGACCGAAAAATAGTGTGAAAATTGCGAGGAGATTTCAATCTGAGTCAGAAACTGCTGCCAGCAAAATCTCGGCAGCAGTACGAGAAGGAAAGATTAGTGCAAGGTAAGCAGTGTTTCTCTTGTGAAGTAAGATGTGATACTGACTTATTTACGTGAAAAACCAAACACACTGAAATATTCATTACTGTGTTTACTCAATGCTTAAAGCTACTTTGAAGAAATAATTGATATCAAACATTTCTGCAAAGTAATTGCGTTTCTTAAACTGTAATTTTAAATGATGAATTGTTTTGTGAAAAATGCTGGTAAAGCTTATGATTAACATAAAAAGCAATTTTGGCTTGAATTTCCTGTTTTATGACCAAGTATTTTGTTTGACATCCTCTTAAAGTTGGTGTGACGGGTATTCCACCCAAAAATTCGATACCGAGATTTCACCGGAAATACATGTTTTGAGACTCACTGAATCCAAAAAAAAGTATTTTTGGAAACATGTCCGTGTGTGTGTGTGTGTGTGTGTGTGAACAGCATAACTCAGAAAGGAACAGTCGGATAACCACCAAACTTGGTATTTAGGTTCAGTATCTTCCAGAGATGCGACACGAAGGTTTTCAAGAAAATCCCCCCAACCCAGATTACCCTTTACATGGAACATTTTTCGAAAATTTTTATTTTCCCAAAAACGACCTTAACGATTTTGATTAAAATATTATATGTTTAAGATATTTTGATGACAAATAAAACGTATATCTTGAATTTTCTGGGAATGTCTCCAAAAGTATTCTTCATTGTGAACGACTTTTGCATAACTGGTAAACCATAAGAGATAGACAAAATTTTACTACACAAAAAATGTAGATCGCGTTAAAATACACAATTTATGTCATATACATTTTTTGTTGTTGAGTGAACCATTTTCAAGATATTGCTTGTTATTCCCTTAAATATTTCAATACTTATTTTCTCAAATGGGAATTCGTTATTCATTTTTACTTTCTCTACTACGTATAGTAAGTAGGGGAAGTATTGTATTCCACTCAAAAATTCGATACCGAGATTTCACCGGAAATACATGTTTTGAGATCCCCTTAATCCAAAAAAAGCATTTTTGGAAACATGTCCGTGTGTGTGTCTGTGTGTCTGTCTGCATGTGCGTCTGTCTGTGAACAGCATAACTCAGAAACGAACAGTCGGGTAAACACCAAACTTGGTATTTAGGTTTAGTATCTTCCAGAGATGCGATACGAAGGTTTTCAAGAAAATTCCTCCACCCCAGGATACCGTTTACATGGAAGATTTTTCGAAAATTTTAATTTTCTCAAAAGTGGCTCTAATGATTTTGATTAAAATATCATATGTTTAAGATATTTTCATGACAAATAAAACGTATATCTTGAATTTTCTGGGAATGTCTGCAAAAGTGTTGTTCATTGTGAACGACTTTTGCATAACCGGTAAACCATAAGAGATAGAGAAAATTTTACTACACAAAAAATGTAGATCACGTTAAAATACACAATTCATGTCATATACATTTTTTTTGTTGAGTGAACCATTTTCGAGATATTGCTTGTTATTCTCTTAAATTTTTAAATACTTATTTTCTTAAATGGGAATTTGTTATTCATTTTTTTTGTCTTGGATATGCAAAGAGTATTTATCTGTGGCAAAGGGAATGGTGCTGCACCTAGCAACCAGCTATTAAGAGATATGTATGTGCTTAAAGCCTACCATATTCCCCTTACATCTACAAGAAAATTAGCAACAAGATAGAGTCTGCAGATGTTTATCTCGATTAACATGAAGTAGATGGAGAATAAGCGTTTGTAAAAATAGTTTGTACAAGGGTAGAGAAAGTCATGTGAGTGTAACACATCAGGGTTTTTCTCCCATATGGGTTCATTTGTAACAACTGAATCATGGTATGCAAACAGTTCAGTCTTGTTTTCCAAATTATGCGTGTAACCAAATACAGATTATATTTAAATTGAGATTATTTCTAGTCAAAAATTTATTGTGTTGTAACATGAGTAGAAAAATAGGTTTGTATATGAAGAACCTACGAAGACTTGCTTTGTATTATTATATTCAGAGAAAGTGTTGTGATTGTGACACATCAAACTTACTATTTATTTAATTTTTTTAATATGACAAGATTACATTGTGAGTATGCAATTATGTATGCATTAAGAATAAAACATATGTTATTTTAATCAAAATCGTTAGATCCCATTTTTCAGAAAATCAAAAAGTCCTACAAAAGGGTGGTTTGGGATTATGGGATATTGAGATTTTCTTGAAAATCTTCGTGTCGCATCTTTGGAAAGCGCTGAACTTAAATACCAAGTATGGTATTTTTTGACATTTATTTTTGAATTATGCTGTTCATAGACACACATCAACACACGAACATTATTAAAATGTTTTGTTTTATTCAGGGGCCCTCAAAACATGTATTATCGGTGATATCTCGATATCGAATTTTTGGCTGGAATGCAATACAGAATCTACCTACTATGCATGTGGTAGAGAAAGTAAACATATGGACCTTTTTATAACATTTTTTTTTATTTAGAGAGCTCAAAACGTGCATTTCCCTGAAATGTCAATGTCCAATTACCTAATCCAGTTTAGCTACTGCAGACAAGTGGTGGAGAAAGTAATAATGTCTTGGTTTGAAACAACAGCTGTGAGACAAGGTGAGCTAATGCACATCATCGAGCTGAAAAAGAAAGCGTGTATCATCCGACCTGCCTGTCACCTGCAGCGGTGTTTATTTCTGGCTCACTGGCGTATAATAGGGAAACCCGCGCAGCGTCAGCGTCGCCTTGTGCAGGAATCTACTAGGCGCCCATAACATTCAACTTGCTAGCTTATCAATCGACATTGCTTTATTAATATCGAGTATCGATTTCATTAACTTAACGTATTCTTAAGGTAATGCATCGACGAAGTTTAACAAAACATTGTGAAAAATTAAGAATTTTATAATAAAATAATATGAATTCTATAGCTTTTTCCACTTGGAGAATTTTAACAACTAATTAACTGCAGCAATAAATATATAGGTATATGCTTATTAATAGGCACGCCGAAATTTAAACTTTGTTTTCTCACAAACCTTTATTCAGGTTTTTACATACTCAAAACACTCCACACGATGCAAATTTTCCAATTTTCTTTTCAAATCCTTTGTATTGCCACTCAAATGTACGTAGAAATGTAAAATAACGCTTCAGTTTTGAGAAATAAATCATTAATTTTTGAAAAATCAAGAATTTTGGATAGTACAATAAGTAATAATTAGAGGTTAACATAAATCTGATGTGGTAGATATTTTTTTACTATAAAACCTGAATTCGGAATGAATATTTTTAAAAGTGCATCGTGAACATTCTACCAAAAATGTCGATAATGAGATTTCACCAAAAATACATGTTTTTAGGTCCCCTGAATACAAAAGAACCATTTTTAGAAAAATGTGTGTGAACAGCATGGCTCAAAAAGAAATGGATAAATATTAAACTTGGAAACTTGGTATTTAAGTCCAGTATCTTCAAGAGATGCGACACAAAGATCTTTAAGAAAATTCCGCCCCCCAAAATTCTAGCTCGTATGGTTATTTAAAAATTAAATGTTATTGATGTAAGTTCATTGTTCTAATAAAACTCTGATGCGTTGCTTTCAAATGATTTTCTATTCTCACGAAAGTTTATTTTCCTATATACTTAATTTTAATTGAGATAAACCTTTCCGGAAATAGATGCTTTACAGATTTTGTTATAGATACAAAGAGAGCAGCGACAGTCAAATGTTTTAGAACTTGACGCTATACGCTGGACTTAAAATGCCATACTGTTTCCATGACATCGCGAGAAACAGTTGAACATCGACAGGTCTTGTGAAGAATGACTTAAGTATTGAATAATTCTAGCTATTAATAATGGATATCTGGGAAATGGCTGATGCTACAAAAAAAGTTATTTGGAATAAATTGCCTGCTTTAAAGAGAACTACATTTTTTTGTGCATTA
Source organism: Deroplatys truncata (assembly GCA_030765065.1). NCBI lineage: Eukaryota > Metazoa > Arthropoda > Insecta > Mantodea > Mantidae > Deroplatys > Deroplatys truncata. The sequence goes on along the minus strand of CM060975.1, from coordinate 309,750,884 downwards.
CGTTTTCGTCTATCGCTTAACGCTTACCAGTTATACAAAATTACACAGATTTCCTACGGAATGAAGAGGACATCATAGGCTGTTCCCAGAAAATTCAAGTTATATATCTTATTTGTCATGTAAATATCTTCAATACTTGGTACTTTAATCAAAATCGTTAGAGCCATTTTTCGGAAAATCAAAAAAAATCGAAAAATATTCCATGTAAAGAGTAGTTTGGGGTGGGGGAATGTTTTTGAAAATCTTCGTGTCGCAGCTTTGGAAAGCACTGAACTTAAATACCAAGTTTGTTATTTATCCGATATTTCGTCTTTGAATTATGGTGTTCAAAGATGCACATGCGCGCGTGGACATTTTTCTAAAATGCTTTTTTTTATTCAGGGGGGGCGCAAAACATGTATTTTCGGTAGTATCTCGTTATGGAATTTTTGGGTGGAATGCTATACATTCTCTACCTACTAGGTACGTAATAGAGAAAGTAAAAAATCTTCTTGGTTGTTAATTCAAAATATGGTTGACTAATTTCTGATATTACGCTGGACACAATTTTCTCTTTACATGCTTAATTATTATTTACCTTACACTTGAATTTAATTACATTTCAACGGAAATACAGCATTAATCGGATTTAGCAAGCAGAAACCTCCCTACGTAATTTGTAAAATTAGAATACAAGTTCCTCAGAGGTTCTAACGGTAAATACTACACACATCTGCAGTACTTGAATAAAATGTCAGCTAAGATATAGTACCATAATAAATAGGAAACGATTGTCTTTTCTTTTGTAGTATCTTCTGGTTTTTGCCTTGCTAAATCGTGACCATCTATCCATATTGCTTCGAATGAAAATTCCGCGTTTTTACTTTCTCTATTTCTTATATTAAGTAGGGGAAGTGTTGTGTTCCACCCAAAAATTCGATGACGAAATTTCACCGGAAATGTATATTTCGAGGAACCAGGAATCTACAAAAAGCATTTTTTGAAAAAGATCTGTGTATGAGTCTGTGAACAGCAAAGCTCTAAAACGAAAGTCGGATAAGTACCAAACTTGGTATTTAGGTTGAACATCTCCGAAAGATGCTACATGAAGACTTTCAAGAAAATCCACCACTCCAACTACCCTTTACATCGAAAATTTTTCGAAATTTTTTTATTTTCAAACAAATTGCTCTAACGATTTTGATTAAAATACCATATATTAAGGATATTTACATGACATACAAAATGAATATCTTTAATTTTCTCGCAATAGCTTGTAAAGTTTTTTTCATTCCGAAGGAATTTTGTATAAACTTGTATATGTGGTGAACGTTAAGCGATAAGCGTAAATGTACTATACAAAAAAAAATTTAGATCTCTTTAAAACACACAATTTATTGCAAATAACTTTTTCTAGCATCAACCACTTCCAAGATATCTGCTATTAATGGTTCGAATTGTTCAATACTTAGTCTTTCTTTCAAAGACTTGTCGATTTTCAGTTGTTTCTCGCGATTGCATGGAAACAGTATGGAATATTAAGGCCAGCATATAGCGTCCAGTTCATAAACATTTGACTATTACTGTTCTGTTTGTATCTGTAACTCAATGTGTAATGTAGATATTTTCAAAAGGTTTTCCAATTGAAATGAAGTACATAATCTTTCGGAAAAATAATTTGTATACCCACTAGTAAGCGATAGAGGGTAAAGAAAGTCATGTGAATGTAACACATCAGATATTTTACGCTCATTTTCTTAGACTAATAGCAAATACAACAAAACAACTAAAACGAAAGCCACCTTAGCAAGTTCTGTTGGCTTCAGTATATTCATGCTCTATTACACAGATCTTTGAAATCCTTTTTAGTCATTTAGGAGTTAAAATTGGGCATCTTATAGTTGGGAAGTTAGAATCAGAATGACAAATTTAATGCAATAACCGGGATATTGAAATAGTTTGTATTGTTATTTGCAACCCGCTTTGGGCGTCAATTTGAAGTAGGTCGTATTGAAGGAGTTGTACTATATTTCAACTGTTGGGGAGCCGAACTTATAGTAGTTGCAAGCGCATGTATAGTAAACAGTTTCCGTTAGCCTTCGCCCCAAATGTACTTTCAGGTGGCCTTTGCCCCAAGTTTAAAAAAAATATTTACTTTGTAATTTGACTGTTTCTTTAAATATTATATATTTATGTTTGCCTCGGCTGCGTCAGTATTTTTGTTAGAGACACGTTTCTCTTAGCAGGGTTGTGATGCGACAAGAATGTAGGCTTACACAGATTATAATTTACTTCACTACATTCATTAATCCTTGACACAATTTAAATAACACTTCACTGATATAGAGAGCTGTGAGATTCTTCTTATTAATTAATTACACTTTTTAGCACGTAAAACTATTTTCGTCTCACACGAATACGCATTAAATCTCTCGAGGATGTGTCTCGCGTCCGGTTAGGAACACTGTTTGCCGGCAACTGACAAGCTTTCTAGCGCCTAAACTTGTAAATTTTTGTATTTCAAGTCTCTGATTGGCTATTCCTAATCCAATAGAATACCTGCATTTAACTAAAGCTTTTTCTGGTTGTTGATTAGCTATTTTTATAAACTGTCACTAAATTTACATTATTGTTACTTCAAGAATCACAAGTAGTACTGTTAAACATTCTTACTCATTATTGCTTCAAGGTTAGCTCATTGTTAGCAACTTTTAACTTATTATTCTCACAGCTCCTACATTATTAAATTACGTAATATATTCACATAACATTATTACACATGTATACAATAATATAAACATATACAATGACTGTAATATACACTTTTTATATATTGTTACATACAAATATTGCTTTAAGGCGGGCTGTTATTGAATTCATATATTATATAATTAGACTGAAATCATTTAAATGTTAAAACACTGCCTCCATATAAACCACGGATCTTCTGTTTTAGCTGCCGTTACTCTAACCAAACGAGCTACCCTGACAATATGTCGGTATGATATTAAACTCCCCAACTGACGCACTTCAAAATGACATTGCATCTCCGATTTCAGCCTATACACGGCGTGTGTGGAAGAAAAATTAATTGTCATCGGTGTCTTATAGTGAAATATGAAACAGTTATTAAAATCATTTGAGCGGAATTCTAGATTATTGCACTTGCACACACACACACGTTTTCACTCTTTATAATGTTTACATCGATATAGATGAAGCAATATTGGTTATGCTTTGCACTGTAATGTTTATCTTTTTTTTTTCGAGACTATAGCCCAACCTTTACAGTATCTATTACTGCTTGAGGGGAAAAGTTGGGTGAGGAACTGAAGCAATGCAAGTACCCGCATGGACAGCCCTAGCAGCAGGTGGGGACATCTCCCAGTAGAGCACACGAGCACTTCCGGAAGCCTAAAAGAGGTGTTTCCGGTCAGGTGTTCATCTGTATCATTACTGTGATGATATGATACGTTTTGTTAGACGGGTCTGCTAATTTCCATTCATCTGCACCTGAACCTACATCCATTTCCATTATTGTTAATAACATGGCATTGTATAGACTGGTTCGCAATAGCCGAGAACGGAAACCAGAACGGGAACGTTGAAATACAAGCATTACAATGTGAGTGTTCACCTTCCCTGGTCCTAGGAACGGAAAGAAGACTTTGTCAAATGTTATCTTTTTCATTCCCATTCCCAGAAACAGAATATTAGATTCATATGTAGAAATTATTCAAAGCCGCTGTGGCCTAAAACAGTCGCTAGAGCTCTCTCTAGTCTGGGTAAATCAAGAAAATCATACCTGAAACAATTCCGGCAAATGTACCGCCTGACTCCCTCAGATTCATTGAGTTTTGGAGCACGATTATGCTCCAACAGTGGTACAACACTTTCATTAGAGGAATGAGAAACTGGAAGGATCTGCGTTTAGAAAATGCTTACTCTATCGGGTAACCTGCATTATGTGGACAGCTGGAGACAGTTAACGTTATAGCAAATGACATCTCAATAAGCAAAACTGACTTTCCAATTTGCTATCGATATGGTGACCGACATGAATTCCCGTTCTCGTTCCGGGTGTATTGTCAACCAAAATGCTGCATGTTGTTCTGCTTCCTATTCCCATTTTTACTTTCTCTACTACGTATAGTAGGTAGGGGAAGTATTGCATTCCAACCAAAAATTCAATACCGAGATTTCACCGGAAATATATGTTTTGAGACCCCCTGAATAAAAAATCTGATGTGTTACACTCACATGACTTTCTCTACTCTTGTACAAAATATTTTTACAAACGCTTATTCTCCATAAGCTTCATGTTAATCGAGATATCGAGATGTCAATCTTATTGGTAATATTCATGTAGATGCAAGGGGAATATGGTAGCTTTTAAGCGATAGTCAAATATTTTAACGCTGGTTGCTATGTGGCGCATTCCATTCTCTTTGAATGTCCAGGACATAAAAAATATGAATAACGAATTTGGAAAAAGTATAAGTATTGGAAAATTTAAGGAAATAACAAGCAATATCTCGAAAACGGTTCACTCAACAAAAGAAATGTATATGACATAAGTTGTGTATTTTAACGCGATCTACATTTTTTGTGTAGTAAAATTTTGTCTATCTCTTATGGTTTACCTGTTATGCAAAAGTCGTTCACAATGAAGAATACTTTTGGAGACATTTCCAGAAAATTCAAGATATACATTTCATTTCTCATGACATTATCTTAAACATATGATATTTTCATCAAAATCGTTAGAGCCATTTTTGAGAAAATTAAAATTTTCGAAAAATCTTCCATGTAAAGGGTAGTCTGGGGTGGGGGGATTTTCTTGAAAACCTTCGTGTCGCATCTCTGGAAGATACTGAGCCTAAATACCAAGTTTGGTGCTTATCCGACTGTTCGTTTTTGAGTTATGCTGTTCACAGACACACACACAGACACACACACAGACACACACACACAGACACACACACACACAGACACACACACGGACATGTTTCCAAAAATGCTTTTTTTGGATTCAGGAGGTCTCAAAACATGTATTTCCGGTGAAATCTCGGTATCGAATTTTTGGGTGGAATGCAATACTTCCCCTACTTACTATACGTAGTAGAGAAAGTAAAAAAGAGCATTTTTGGAAACATGTCCGTGTGTGTGTGTGTCTGTGAACAGCATAACTCAGAAACGAACAGTCGCATAAACACCAAACTTGGTATTTAGGTTCCGTATCTTCCAGGGATGCGACACGAAGGTTTTCAAGAAAATCCCCCACCCCAGGATACCCTTTACGTGGAAAATGTTTCGAAAATTTTATTTTTCTCTAAAATGGCTCTAACGATTTTGATTAAAATATCATATGTTTAAGAAATTTTCATGACAAATGAAATGTATATCTCGAATTTTCTAGGAATGTCTCCAAAAGTATTCTTCATTGTGAACGACTTTTGCATAACTGGTAAACCATAAGAGATAGACAAAATTTTACTACACAAAAAATGTACATCGCGTTAAAATACACAATTTATGTCATACACATTTTTGTTGTTGAGTGAACCATTTTCGAGATATTGCTTGTTATTCCCTTAAATTTTCCAATACTCTTTCTCAAATTCGTTATTCATTTTTTTATGTCCTGGACATGCAAAGAGAATGGAATGCGCCACATAGCAACCAGCGTTAAAATATTTGACTATCGCTTAAAAGCTACCATATTCCCCTTGCATCTACAAGAAAATTAGCAATAAAATTGACATCTCGATATCTCGATTAACATGAAGCATATGGAGAATAAGAGTTTGTAAAAATAGTTTGTACAAGAGTAGAGAAAGTCATGTGAGTGTAACACATCAGATTTTTTCCTTTCTTTTGTTAGTAATGCTTAAGGCCCGTTACCAAGTAAGCAGAGAGGGTATTGCATTCCACACAAAAATTCACTACCGAGGTTTCACCGGAAATATATGTTTTTAAGCTCCCTGAATCCAAATAAAGCCTTTCTGGAAACTTGTTCGTGTGTGTGTGTGTGTGTCTGTGGACATCATAACTCAAAAATGAAAAGTCCAATAAATATCTAACTTAGTATTTTAGTTCAATATCTTCCAAGGATGCACTCCCCCACCCCCAGCTACCCTTTATATGGAACATTTTTCGAAAATTTTGATTTTCTAAAAAATTCTCTTAACGATTTTGATTAAAATACCATATATTAAAAATATTTACATGACAAAATGTTTCTATTGAATTTTCTGGGAATAGCCTAGGAAGTCCTCTTCATTCGGAAGGAGTTTTCTATAATCTTTTATAACTGGTAAACGTTAAGCGACAGACGAAAACGTACGAACAAAAAATGTAGAACTGTTTAAAACACACACGTTATTTAAAATAATTTTTTGTGGCATAAGCCGTTTCTGAGACATCCGTTATTAAACATTCGAATTGTTCAATATTTATCATTCTTTGTAAGTCCTATCGATTTTCAATTGGAAACAGTTGGGATTTTAAGGCAGCATATAGCGTCCATTTCTTCAACATTTGACTATCGCTGTTCTCTTCTTACCTATAACGAAACGTGTAATGTAGCTATTTCTGCAAAGGTTTATTTTGATTAAACTGTAGTAGATAGAAAAGCAAACTTTAGTAAGAATGTGTACCCACTAATAAAGCATAGAGGGCAGAGAAAGTCATGTGAATGTCTCACATAAATTTTTTGGGGGGAAGAAACGTTCCAGACTTCGTGTCATTTCTGGTTTCAAGGGAATTCGAAATATTCTGTATCGAATTTTTGTTTTGAATATAATATTTTCTCTACCATAGGTAAAGCATACGGTCTACTTAGAATGGATGGACATGCCAGACGGACATTAATGCAAACGATGAAAATAATTATCATCATGAAGAGTTGTTGCAGTGCTGGGAAAGGTTTCCCCCACATATGACGATTATATCAGACCATATGGCAACATCCCCACGGCCGTGTGTTATCTGCGAGATAGTGCACCCCAACATTACGCAAAAGAATTGCCGGCCGTAGCCTGTAAAGCGAGCAGTCATCTGTCGCGCATGTAAATAGCCACTCCCTCTACGCATCTTTCACTTTATATTTTCTGAATAACTCTGCTTTATATTCGGAAAGTATCTCTTTCATCTTCCTTTTTACTGCCATCGCTCAATGTAAAACATATGAAAATGAGGGAAATAACTGGATGTTGGGTTTCAAAGGGCTATACGTTCATTGCTGGGTACCTTCAAATAAATACCATAGCTTCACTATGTAGGTTGGCAACCCTGGGGTTTCTATACAATTTATAAAATCCACCGTTCTCTGTTAGACCAAGAAAACCTATCATCATGTGACACGCAGTTACACTTTTCGAGCATAGAAATACAGGGGCATAGAGTACGGCTTGGAAAAAATAACTTAAGCTAACCATTATTGTGGAACGGTTTCGTAAATAACTGTATACATTTACAAAATAGAGTCACATTGGTAGTGACTCATAAAAATGCCATATGCTGGGCAAGCAACTTAAAACAGTATTAATAATTATTTATATATAAATGGCAAGGAGATATTGTTATACACCGGGGTAAGGCCAAAAGGTTTGCAGCTAAAATATTAAATTTAATTACCCCGGCATAAACATTGGGGGGTCGTAGATACAGAGGTAAACAAGAAATACTAGGAACTTGCTTAAAGCGGGCGTGGGATATTTATAAATAATACATGTAAATTCACATTTAACTCTGTTTTATTATAAAGTTACCTTGGTGCTGCTACATAATTTACGAAAGGTTACAAACACTGGGGTAATGCCCCACACTCACACGGACCACGCACGCTACATACAACCACACACTCTGAAGATATACACTCGACTGACTCTAGTGGTGACGCGCCACGCCCTTAGACAAAGGGGCTCATCCCTCAACTTACCTTCACCCCCTTGACTAGGAATTGGAGGGAAGTATGCCGCGCCGGACAAGAACTCAACTCACAAACGAAATAATTAGTTCAACAATATCATTATACACAGCAATAATACATATAAATTCACATTTAACTCTGGTTTATTATAAAGTTACCTTGGTGCTGTTACATAATTTCCAAAAGGTTATAGACAAACACTGGGGGAGATGCCCCACACTCACACGGACCATGCACGCTACATACAACCACACACTCTGAAAATATACACTCGACTGACTCTATTGGTGACGCGCCACGCTCTTAGACAAAGGGGCTCATCCCTCAACTTACCTTCACCCCCCTTGACTAGGAATTGGAGGGAAGTATGCCGCGCCGGACAAGAACTCAACTCACAAATGAAATAATTAGTTCAACAATATCATTATAGACAGCAATAATACTTATAAATTCACATTTAATTCTGGTTTATTATAAAGTTACCTTGGTGCTGTTGGATAATTTCCAAAAGGTTACAGACAAACACTAGGGGAGATGCCCCACACTCACACGGACCACGCACGCTACATACAACCATACACTCTGAAGATATACACTCGACTGACTCTATTGGTGACGCGCCACGCTCTCAGACAAAGGGGCTCATCCCTCAACTTGCCTTCACCTCCCTTGACTAGGAATTGGAGGGAAGTATGCCGCGCCGGACAAGAATTCAACTCACAAACGAAATAATTAGTTCAACAATATCACTATACACAGCAATAATGTGTCCAACGCGACAATGCACACACATACGCTACATCATCTACAATGTATGACTGTAATTCAAAAACAGTCTCTTGTGATTCTTATAGATGTATGATTTACTACACAATGTGGGCAGTTAACCGAAGTAATTACAAGATGTAGATGCCTTAGCTTGAGGAATGTGTCTCACGACACGTGGTGCTGGTGGTCTGTTCTAACAGCACGGACCAGAGCGAGAGAGAAGAGAAGAACGACTTAAATAAGCCACTACGTCCTATAAAGTCTCGTGGTTGCCTACGAAACCCCGCGATATCGGTTAATCATATGTGGTAAATCAACGTCCGGTTTAAAGTATGACAAAGCTACCGTAAAGGCACACATCACGGGGGGGGGCCCGAAACCGGGGCAGAACACCTCAAGTAGGCTGCAACGGCCCTATTTACTTCCAACGTGACCTCTGGGAGGGAGGGATGTGGGGAGAGACCCGAAGGGCGACCAGATCCGGATACCGACGGGCGCAAGCATGGATGGGGTCCTTAATGTTTCCAGATTGAAGGTATCCGGTGCGGCCCAGTCCTAACCACAAGCCACCGAATCCCCGGCAATCTCCTATCTGGTGGAGCCCAGGGAAGAAACCTTTACAGAGCGCAAGCCACCGCCCAACCGTAACCCGCCGAACACCGTCGCCTGATCCTACAACCCTGAAACAGATGACAAGGAAGATGATGTATAAATGAGGGGCAGTGTTCACCTGTCTATCCGGGGAAACCACCAAAATCCCATGGATCAGAGTGGGCGGTCGCCGGATTCGAACCCGGGAGTTCCGAATGTGAGCCATCCCTACCGGTACGGTATATACCGTACATAACCCTTTAAAAATATATACCCTTCTCAATTTTTAATTAGATAAAATACATCAGTTGAATACGTTCGGGTGTAACGTTGAAGACACGTTTGTGTTTTTACTTTGTTTGGGGTGCATTGCTAATGAAGTTGATTATAACACAGTAAACACAGCAAATCCTTGTTATGCAAGGGTTATTAACAGATTCTGGCATCCAGAAACTTCACTATACGCATCTACATCTACTCTAAAGTGAAAATTAAGATTACTCAGAGGTTTTCAATGCTGGCTTCGCTGCAAACTTCTATGGTACTGAATAAAATGTTAGTTAAAGAAATATGTATACCACAAGAATGGAGGCGTTATAAGCAGAATCGATTGCTCTTTTGTTTCGCCCTGTTTTCTGTTTCTTTAGCACCTTCCAAAGCTTTCGCTGTTACATCATAGCCATCTACGTGGGCAGTTCCAGAAGTACCCGACCTGATGTATAGATAGTGGTTGTTGTTTCAAACAAATTACTGTGGTAGAAAGTACCAACCTTATAAAGCTTAAGTCTGAAGTTTGATGATGCTACATCGTTTAGTAATTGTTTGGCAGTCATCAATACTGAACGCTCTCGGCATATTTGTAAACATGGATATGGCCATGGCCAAAATCAATGAGCTAAAGTTGGAATTGCTTCCTCATGCACCCTATTCGCCAGATTTAGCCCCCTCTGATTATTTTCTATTTCCAAAGTTGAAGAAATACCTTGGTGCTAAAAGATTTGCCAACAGTGAAGAGGTGGAGTTTGCAGTTGATGGCTGTTTTGCAGAACTCGACGGTTCTCACTATAAGCAGGGTATCGAAGCTATTGACCATCGCTTGGAAAAGTGTATCGAGATGAAAGGAGACTATGTAGAGAAATAAAGATGTTTTTACCCAACATTTTTGTGTTTTCTTTGTTAGGTCGGTACTTCTGGGAACGCCCTCGTATGTGTATTGCTTGGAATAAAATATATTCGACGTTTGTTTTTATACGTATTCTCTGTGAAGTAACAGCATTTACGACGACTCAAAGGCCCTACTAAGTATATTTTACTACATCTTCGTATTCTAATATCCACGCCTTGAAAATATTTTTTAAATTTAATTATTTAAGAGTTAAAATTATAAGTTGTCTTATAGCTTATATCCATCTGGAAGAACAGGACTTTTCAATAGTGAAAGATTTATCAAAATTGCTTTTCAAGATTACCCTATACACGCACACACACATGTTTATTTTGTTCTGCTACTTCCTATGTTAGGTAGAGGAAGTATTGTATTCCACCCCCCCCCAAAAAAGAAAAAAAGGTCTTCTTGTCTATGGACATAAACGAAATATTGGATTAATACCAAACTTAATGTTTAAGATCAGTATCGTTCTAAGAAGATATTTAACAAAATACTCCCACCCCAAACTACCTTTTGCTATTACATGGAAAATTTTTCATTATTTTCGATTTTCCTAAAATGGCTCTTATGATTTTCGTTAAAATATGCTGAGATATTTACCTGGCCAATAAAAGCATGTCTTGTGTTTTCTCCGAATAGCCTGTGAAGAAGTGCTCTTCATTCCTAATGGCTTTTGTATAATTGGTAAACTATAAGGTATAGACAAAACTACAAAATAATATATATCTTGCTAAAACCACACCTTGTTTTGTGGCATTAAACATTTCGGAAAACTGCCCATTACTTCATCCTACATTTTTAAATGCTAAGTCACCATTCTCTTGTTTGTCGCGATGTCATGCAAAGTATGCCATTTCAAAGCCAGCATGTAGCTATCTACTTTTTACAGATTTTACTATCGCTTCAGTATTCTATATCCCCCTTGCACCTATAACAAAATGCATGATGAAACTATTTCTGCAAATTTCCTCTCGATTAGCATGAAGTAGATGAAAAAATAAGCTTTTGTAAGGAAAAGTCATGTGAATGTAAAACATCAAGAGTTTTCTAATGTTAGTTTTATGTATGATAATCTAGTTTAATAATAGGTTATACAACGGAGAGGAACATCTCACGCACTGAGACCTTCATAGATTTATTACGGCTACCATCCGCAGGAGGAAGGGATGGCGTGAGTGAACCACAGGAGGCCAGAGGGACGGGCAGAAGTCTCTAACAGTTCCAGGCTCGAAGCCCGTCCCACTGCTGGAGCTCGACCCGTCGACCAAGCAACTCTCCGGTGTCCAGAGAGAGTACTCTTTCCCTTGAGAAAGCATCCGCGCCATCTGTCCAGCACCGCCATACGCCATGAAACCTAGAAGCACGCCTCAAAGATAAGAAGGAAACGGAATGAAAGGCAAATGATGGAAAAGCAATTGCAGTAGATGAGAAACACCCCAGCATTCCTCTGTCTACCACGAAAATCCCAAGGTCAGAGTAGGCGGTCGACGGGAATCGAACTATAGACCTCCCGAATGCGAATCTCTCGCGTTACCGTGGAGCCAACTCGCTCGATTAGTTTAATAATAGTATAGTATTTATGTCAAGGGTAGGTAACTTGTTTTACTTTTAAATGTCATATTGATTGCAATACCTCAATAATAATAATAATAATAATAATAATAATAATAATAATAATAATAATAATAATAATAATAATAAAAAAAAATAACACTAATAATAAATATTATGGGAAGAGAAGGGAAGTTGTGAGAAGTGCTATTTACTTTCTTTCTCATGTGCATTGTTCTTGCTGAGGTTTATGGCATGAGGTATCTGAGAAGGTGAAATGATAATCCTTAGCCGCCTGGTATAGGCAGCCGCTGAAGCGCTTTGAGTGCGTGTCGACTTTTAGGTCCTGCTGGTGATACTCTTATGTTAACTCCCGGCATATGGTGTCGTGTTACCGGGAAGAGATCGGATGTCAGGGTTTACCATAGAATTCCACCACAGCTCCTTTATGTTGGCCCGTCTCGATGCTCTTCAACTGAAAATAAGAGTTTGGGTTTGTTTCCAGCTCTCATCCAGCGTTGAGAGACATCATTTACATTTATTAAAGTAGATATCTTGTTATAACTTTCATCAACTTTTTAAAGTTCGGGGCCGCAGCTTGGCTGTTTGTGGAATAACATTCACAAAATGTACAAAGATGGGGAATAAGAAATTATCCACCAGCTTTACTTCTTTTTAAAAATATAAATGGTTCACACGAAGGTAAAGTAATTATAAAAATCTGATGTGTTACACTCACATGACTTTCTCTACTCTTGTACAAACTATTTTTACAAACGTTTATTCTCCATATGCTTCATGTTAATCGAGATATCGAGATGTCAATCTTATTGCTAATTTTCTTGTAGATGCAAGGGGAATTGGTAGGTTTTAAGCGATAGTCAAATCTTTTAAGACCTGGTTGCTATGTGGAGTATTCCATTCTCTTTGCATTACCAGGACAGAAAAAAATGAATAACGAATTTGAGAAAAAGATAAGTATTGGAAAATTTAAAGGAATAATAAGCAATATCTCGAAAATGGTACACTCAACAAAAAATGTATATAACATAAATTGTGTATTTTAATGCGATCTACATTTTTTGTGTAGTAAAATTTTGTCTATCTCTTATGGTTTACCAGTTATGCAAAAGTCGTTCACCATGAAGAATACTTTTGGAGACATTCCCAGAAAACTCGAGGTATACATTTCGTTTGTCATGAAAATGTCATAAATGTATGACATTTTAATCAAAATAGTGCCATTTTTGAGAAAATTAAAATTTTCGAGAAATGTTCAATGTAAAGGGTAATCTGGGGTGAGGGGATTTTCTTGAAAACCTTCCTGTCGCATCTCTGGAAGATACTGAACCTAAATACCAAGTTTGGTGTTTAGCAGACTGTTCGTTTCTGAGTTATGCTGGTCACAGACACACACACACACACGGACATGTTTCCAAAAATGCTTTTTTTTTTATTCAGGGGGCCTAATACATGTATTTCCGGTGAAATCTCGGTATCGAATTTTTGGGTGGAATACAATACTTCCCCTACTTATTATACGTAGTAGAGAAAGTAAAAATTAATAGAATAACATTGAAATTGTACGTGATTATAAGAATTTTAAATTTTATAAGAAATTCATAATATCCAGGTCGTATTTGTAACATACATCGACAAGATAATATTTCGTGATATCATCACTAATTGAAACTGGGAAAACATCAGAAGTATACGGGTGTGTATCTAAGTCCCCCACGTGAAAATGCTTATCACTCTTGTAAAATATTCTTGGGAAGACAATTTCTGCGAGTCTTTGTTTCTTTCTTTGTTTTCGTTTTTCAATATTAAGGTCCATACTCTAGCTTTCAGAGGCTCAGTTTTGTAAAAACCTCATTATATTCCTTAAGTTCCTGGTATAAGTTTTCATTTTAATGAGAATAAAATCGATATATGGTATTTATAACGCCCCTAAGACTCATTTATCTATTTACTTTCCCTGCGTCTTTCTTATAAGTGCTGTATTCCATACAGAACTTGGTATAGGCATTGGATGTACCTACGTATGTGCCTACGCGTATCCGTTGTGTTTAAATCTAGCATATTCTAAAAATGCGACACGAAACCTTTCAAGAAAATCCTCCCCACCCCAAATTACGCACTGCAGGGATCATATTCGTTATTTTTTATTTTCTCAAAAACGATCTAACGCTTTTGATTAAAATACAACAGCTCTGAGACACCTCCGTGATAAATGAAATGTATATCTTGGGTTTTCTATGCACATCCTCTGAAGTCCCCCTTAATTCGGCATAAATTTTGTACAATTTTATGTAATTGGTAAACCGTAAAAAGACAGATAAAAGCTCACTAAGCGAAAAATTGTAGATCTTGTTAAAGTACACACGGTCCTTTTTCTAAAAATGTGCTTCTAGGAGCATCAAAACATCCTGTGAACTCTCAATATCGAATAGTGTAATAATAATAATAATAATAATAATAATAATAATAATAATAATAATAATAATAATAATAATCAGCCATTGTTTACCTTCTTATGTAATTATACAGAATGTTTCAGAAATACTTTTACAAACTTCGGGTATGGGTTCCTTACACCACAAGAAGGAACAAAGTTCATATGAACATATGTCCCATAGTCCTTTGTTTTCTCGTTAGGAGGCGTTCAACACAGTGGTACACTTATAACACACAAAACTCATAATAAATGCTCGAAATGTCCTCCTCTTGCTTCTATGCATGCCTGTACTCGTCCAATCATGGAATGTCGCACCCTGTCAAAAACTCCGGGATGGTGTCGAATGGTTTCACAGGCTTCCATGACACGTCGATGAAGCGTTTCTGCATCCGGGATGGCTGCTCCATAAACCAATGATTTAAGATGCCCCCCAGAGGTAAAAATCCACAGGATTGAGGTCGGGAGAACGTGCAGGCCATGGAGCTGGTCCTCCTCTGCCTATCCATCGGTGTCTTGGTCTTCCTCGATCAATAGTCAGTGGTGCAACGGTTCCTGTCTCAGCAAGGCGACGTTAAACAGCGACAAAGGTTGGATGACTCGGTTGTCTTCGGTCTGGAAACTCCATCTGATAGAGCCGTGCAGCCTCGCATCCATTACCATTCGCGGGACCATACATAAAATCATGTCTACCTGTTCACGAAATGAATATCCAGCCATGGTGTAACGAAACACGTGCAATTAACTCACTACATGTACAAAATTGAAACGTTGAAGACAGACTAATGACAAATGACAAACGTAAACAACTCTCCATGGCAACACTTCGCCATCTACCGTATGTAGTACAATGGATCAACGCCTTCTATGAATGCATAGAGAAATGAAGTTTTGAGGTTGGACCGCGAAGGCCGTTGAACTCACACTTTCATTGTGACAGAAATAACGCAAAAACCAAGGGACATATGTTCATATGAACTTTTTTCCGTCTTTTGGTGTGAGGAACCCATACCGAAGTTTGTAAAAGTATTTCTGAAACACCCGGTATATTGAGCCGAATATATGTATTCACTCTCTTACCCGAAGCTACAGGACTGTATATAAACAGAGATGCACATTGTTTTTTCAACACAAACTTGACTCATTTTAACATTCTTCTTCAAATTTGATGTAATGTGTGGCTTAATACGCACAAAACTGTTTTCTCTATATTTCTCGCAACGCTCTGTTATTAGTTGTGTTCACTTCAAAATTCACAATTCAGGGACCACGAGGGAGGTCTGTGACTCCTGCAAACGAGGAAAACCCAGGTACCAGTAGATCCGCCTCTTAACGGTCATGCCGAGCCTCTGTCAGGAGTACGTATGATTCGCAGAATGAGTCGCTCTTCCAACCTAAGAGACCAGATGATTATGTGCTCCTTCTGGGATCCTTTTAAAAGAAAGAAGTCCAACACTTTACTTTCAACCTGGACAAGACCAGAGACACGAAATTTGTTATTAGGGGGATATCTGTGCACACACCGGTTGGGGAGATCGAGTCAGACCTCATCCACTATGGTATTGCTCCAAAACTG
Source organism: Deroplatys truncata (assembly GCA_030765065.1). Taxonomy (NCBI): domain Eukaryota; kingdom Metazoa; phylum Arthropoda; class Insecta; order Mantodea; family Mantidae; genus Deroplatys; species Deroplatys truncata. The sequence continues at coordinate 309,734,863 of CM060975.1, read as the reverse complement.
GTAAATAGCTCACCAATCCGCTCCATTCTGGGCAACAACCCGACATGACCCCTATTTCCCTCTTCCTGGATCTTGTGGAGCGGCTTAGTGACCCGGAGATCAAGGTGAACGAGTTTCCTGGATCTGTTATCTTCGCGTTAGTAGAAACATCCCCACGCCCTGGCAGACCTGACCATTGTCACTATTGCTTGGGGTTCAACCATTCAAGCAACAACTTCCATCCTCAACTACGCTACCTTTGGTACGGTAATACAAATCCCAAAAAGGCCTATTCCCAAACCCAATCAGATGTGTTTAATGTGTCGATTGCAAGGGGAACCATGTGGCTTGCTATGGAGTGTGGTGTGCAGGGTGGCTGCAGTGATGGCCTCTATGCGTCCAGTTTAATGCATAACTGCAGCATCAAGAGCTGACCAGCTGCCTATAGCAACAGCCACACCCCAGGTAACAGCTCCTCCAAAGAAGGCGGAGCTTCAGCTAAGGGCACCACAGACAACTGCTCTTTAGAGGTCTGTATACAGACCAGCGACACTGCAGCAACCAATACCAGTGCCACAGGTAACAACACTGCACCACCAACAGCACAAAAGCGCACCGCATACAAGAAAAAGGTCTCTGTTCGGGGAGGATCACAAGGCGCTCCCCCTAAACACCACAGAAAATGGTACCACCCAGCAAACATGCATCAAGACAGAAAAGACTAAGGTTAGACCCTGAGCCCGACTCTGACATGGAGTAGCCCCGGCTGTAGGTACAGCAGCGATACCGCCGCGTGTCTCCGGAACGAGAGGATTCTTAGAACTTGTTTAGGTTTTTGCAGCACCTGCTGCAGAGTCATAGCCAGCGAGTTCCAATTATCATCACCAGGTATTTCCAGTTTCAGACCCCATTAGCAAGGCGTTCAATCACTTTGTGGGTCTCAGATTCTTGCGCAACCAAGTACCAGAGTGACCCTTGGAACTAGGTCTTTTGTACCTCCTTCGGTTCTTCCTTTGAAATTCCAATGGCACGAAGGATCAAAGAAATGCGGCTACACCACTTTGCTGCTCAGTATGTGCTAGACCTCATACTGGTTATGGAAACACATTTGCCTCTTGAAAGCCAATCCAAGCTAACTGGATACGTTTGTCATCGCAATGATCGGGTACACAGTCCAAGGGGCCGCACTGTGGTATTGGTGAATAAAAACGTGATCCACAAAACCATCTCTCTCCCCCTTGCAAACCCTCAAGGCGTCGACAGTTGTGTTGAACTTGGAGGTACGGAGGCTCTAATAGGCTGATAGGCTGATCTTATCTACTGATTAAAATCCATTCTAGCCATTCATCCCTGCCTCATTTCGATGGGTAATTTAAATACCAAACATCAGCTTTGGCATTCAGGTCCATGCGCAAATCCTAGACGCAATGCATTCATTCGCATAATAGACCGGAATCCCCATTTAAAATTGCTGGACACCTGCCAATGCACACACCATCCGCAAGGTAGAGGACTACTATCTGTAATCGATCTTGTGATAGTCGAGCACTATTATATCAACTCACGCCCACATCACTCAATGCATTATATTCCGACCTTAATCCAGTGTTAGCAGAAATCAACACTGTGATGCCAGCCAGGATTTCCAGATAAATCTACTGGGAATGTATAAAGGCTGCCTCAGCGCAACAATCCCCAGGATAGCAGACACAATTTCCCTAGATATAACTTTCCAATCCTTAAAACTACAGTGCAAACAGTTCGCAAAATCACCATCCAAGCCCAGAGAACTCTTCATCCGGCGTCACCGGACGCCACACAATCGAGATTTCCTGCGCGCCTACGCCGTCTACGTGAACATAGATTGAAAGCCTGTGAGCCCACCATAGCCCGACAGAACCTCGAGGTTGGCGATGGCTCCAGGATAGCCAAAATACTACGTTGCCAATGAAATCAATACACCTCGCCCCTTCAGGGTACCCAAAGTCTTGTATACGACTATCAAGCCAAAGCAAAGTTCCTTGCCAGTTAACTTCCGGATTCCTCTTGGCCTAGAAAAGGGCCTCAGAACGTAGATTTTAAAAACCGCGTTCATCAGGAGGTCAGCCATTACTTGTAACAAACTCCTAATAAGGCGACTGATCCTTTATCAAGCAACCGACCGATGGAAGTCCAATGCGCACTTTGATGTCTTAACATCCAAAATATTTACATGTAGAACAATATTAGAACAAACAAGTATAAGTAAGAATAAAACTTTTAACCCTTAAAATAAAATAATGAAACATATAAAATTTTAAATGAAATTAATACATGAAATAATTAAAATATACTAGCAAGCAGAAAGGGCTCACGCCCAACATGCCACGCAACCTTACTTTCAGAGCTGTGCTTTAACTTACCAAGTTCTTCAACATGTGCGTCACTATGACTCTTTATCCCGCGAGAGTGGAAGGTGATGCGAGTGATGTGCATTTTGAAGCCGGGTATATAACGCAGTCCTATATTTCTCCTACTGTTCTATTATCCAGTCACTCGTCCTTTCGAAACTCTTCAGAGGCTTAAATTCTCCCGATTGTCGCCACTTCAAGCAGACATTCCAGGAATCCCAACCCACCAGTTTGGTTTTGGTCTGGGATATTCGGCCGCCCAGCAGTTACTAAGGATCGTGAAACTACTGCCCTGTGATTTCAGGACAGGGCTTCCATGGCAGGGGTATCTCTGGAAGGCCTTTTCAACAACCTGGCATAAGAGGCTCTTCTAACAACTCATCCACCGGGCTTAAATAGACAGATTATCAATATAATACATCTTCCTACATAAAAGATCCTATACAGTAGTGGTTGCGGGAAAACTTTAACACCAGATCATATGAGAAGGTGTCCCCGAAGCCTCTGTTTTCATCACCGACGAGTTTAGCCTCTTCATGGCAGACTTTCCAGCTGAGCAGGGCGTCAACATGATCCAGTTTGCTGATGACACCCTGCTATACAAAACAGAAATACAACTACTCACAGCCTTCACCCTATCAAAGACACATCTGCCTCGTCCAGCAATGGTCTAGGCAGTGGCGGATGTCCGTGAATCCGGACAAATCATCCTCTCCTGCTTACCGGATGACAAATCCCGCAGCCACATCTATATTCAAGTACCTGCGCCAAAGCATAGAGTGGATAACTTCAACTCAACAGTCTGGCTTGAACGTCCGACAGTTGAACGTAGCTGCGAACCAGCTTGTGGATGTACAAAGAGTTCAAAGCTTTAGCTTTGGGAAATGGAAATGTACGCCGGGAAAAATACCGTTAGGATTAAATTTGCGTTGAACGCAACGAGACCTACGGCTTATGAGGTACATGATCTTATTGCAGTTACCTTACAGTTAAATGCGGAGCAAGTTGACACGACACGGTTAATAGTCAGTTACAGTGCAATTTACATCAAAATTATATCCCCACTTTTATTGCAGAAGTTTTTAATACTTTCTCGGAAGAAACAGTTTTTAAGTATATGAATTAAGAAATAAAGAACGTAATCATTGAACATTTGACCGGTAATGCTATAAATGTGCGTGTTTTTCACGCACCACCAGAAATCCCGAATGTGATTTTAAAACAAGCCTTGCAACGTGACGAGACTGCCTATGACACCCGGAAGGAACAATGGGTCAGTATCGAGTTCCGGTGTTCAACGGTGTGCATGCGGTAACAATGCAGTTGAAGACGAACTTTCCCAGTTTTATCGTAATCGGTAGTTATAAGTTACCGGTGTCCTATGCTGAACAACTCCGATCCTGTTATATCTCAGTAGTGCAGAGTTTCTCAAGGAGGTCTGCCCCGCAAATCTACCACTGTGCGCGTGCAGTGTGAGCGTTCGCAACATACGGATGGTGACACACCTACTCATTTGGCTGTTGCGCAGCAGCAAATTAAATTGAAATTGAGTTTTATTTATGGACCCTCTTTAATGACTATGGTTCTTAACGTCCTATTCTATATTTGATGAAAGACCAGAAGCTTCCTCAGAGACCTCTTTATCAGGCTTGAGATTCTTTTACGTGCCGTAAATCTACGACACGGGACCACTGACTTTATTTGTCTTCCGAAGGAAGCCATGGTAAGCAGCAGGATGAGCCGATGCAGAACAGCATCGGACTATGCAACGGTGCTCCGCGATACGAGGAAGGCGTGGACTTCACTATACCTCAGATAAGAAGGAACAGGGTAGCCTTGATCCACTGATGGCTTCAGCAGTTTCGGGGTCTGAGAAACACCCGATTGAGAAAAAGGGCGTTATGCGGGCAAAGAGTCACAAAACGAGTACTGATGCAACGCTATGGAGCAGCCAGTAGTCATTGAGGCAGAACAGCACTTGTAACGGGTTTTGCCATCGGCGGCATCAGCTGAGGTAAAAGCACAGCAGCGAGCAGCGTCTTCTGCATTGCATAGCATCATAGATATGGAGGAGGAAGAAAATAGGTCCTCCTGTGAGTCTCGATCTACAGGAGAGGACGCGGGACACAATCCCTTGAATGTTTGTGGAGCACCAGAACCAACGCGGAATGAAGTGCACTAGCAGTGGAGGTTGAAGCTCTCGCCCGTACTCGGCGGAATCCTCAACACACTTTCTGACCTCCCAGACGCCACTCCTCCTGTGTGGAGGGGATCTGTTTCTTTGCGTAAACCTCAGCACAAAGTACGCGAATTGCAACACAGCCCCCAGATGGCAGCCCGGGTGCTGCTGAGGAGCAAGCAGTTTACAGCATGCAGTGGTGACCGGTGGGGACCAACCTCCTCAGTTCGCCCAAGTGGAGAAGGAATCGGACCTGGCGTACCTTACCCCGCTAGCACGGAAGGGAAAGGTATCTTCTAGTGACTCTAGGCAAGGGTCATTCGCCACCGATTCCTCTAGATGGATATCCGAGGAGCGGACGCCAACATAATCGAAGCCTTGATAGCGAGCATCAACGCCCGATGTCCCTGCTTGTAATGACCTTTTAATCAACGCTCCTTAGCATGATATATCTGCGATTGATAGCAATTATAAATGTGAACGGTTGTCAAAATATTGTGACACAGAAACTGCTAAATACGTTCCTCCAAGTGAATAGCGTTGATATCAGTTTTCTCTAAAAAGTTAATACTTACAATTTGGATTCGCTCTCTGGTTTCGATTATAGGTTTAGACGGAAGAGGTGCCGTCTTGCGTACCGGAAGGGCCTTCACCTACAGAATTTTCAGATGGATCCCTCAAGCCGGATCCCAACCGCAATCTTAGATGCAACAGTGTTAGTGAATATATACGCTCCCGCAGGTACACAACTTAGACACGAGCGAGAACTGTTCTTTCAGAATGATTTAAGCTCACATCTATTGCACGGCAAGGAAGGTTTCCTTGCCGGGGCTTTAATTGTGCCTACATGCTAAGGACCAAAAAGGTGCTTTCAATTTCAGCATCATGTTACAACAAATAATCAGTCAGCTACAGCTTCAGAATCCTTGGGAAATTAAGTATAGCAATAAGTAGAACTTACATTTGTTCGGCACATTTCTGCATCTCGCATAGATCGTGTTTATATGTCTCCTGGATAGCTACATCTGTACATCGAATTTGTGTCCTTCCTTTGGCGTTTTGCGTCATGCCTTACTCTGCCAACTCCAGCTTTCAAAACGTAGTACTAAGATTGTCGGCCGGAGATATTGGAAGCTCGAACATTCCATTTTAGAGGATACAGAAATTTTGGAGCAGTTTAAGGCTAAATGGCATCACTCATCCTTCCGAAGTGCACCCTGGAAACGTTTTTGGTGGATTGAAACTGCTAAACCGGCGATATGTGCCTTTTTAAAATACACCAGAATTTTGTGGCCGCAGGCGTGGAAAAAAGGTTGCTGCTTTTCTACAATGAGAGCCTATGGTACCTGTTTACGAGGCAACGGGAGGGTTACAATGTGAAAGAAATCAACCAGGTGAAAACAAGTATTAAGCGGAAACAATTACAACACCTAGATGGGTATCAGATTCGGGCTAAGGGGCAACACGTACATGCCGAGGAAGGGCACTCCTTTTATTATTTTGTAAAGGAAAGGAAGCAGGGGCGTACACATCCACATACACTTCGAGATGTTACCACTGGAGCTACATGATCTGAGACAAGAGCTCTACTTCAACCGATAGAGGGCCATTTCCTGATTTTGTTTCGAGAGGGACCAGAGGAAAACTCAGACAATATGTGTGCTGAGCATCAGCTGTTTGAAACTTGGATTACACAGCCAACCGCCGATATGCCCACCAGCCCCATTACGAGCGCGAAGTGCTAGATGCCATTATGCAAGCGAGTAAACACACGTCTCGGGTACTGATAGTTTATCATATGTATTCTATAGAACTAGCTGGTCCATTATCAAAGACGCAGTGATGGGAGTTTTTGTGGAACTGTGGGAAACAGCTTATTTTACCGACACCTTTGCAGATCGCATTATGATTTTACTCCCGAAGATCTCTCAAGGCTACCACACTGAACGATTACCGCCCAATAACGCTGTTGAAGGCCGACTATAAAATATTTGCCAAAGTGTTGACGAACAGAATAAAAGGGGCTTATGCAGAACTCTTACATTCTAATCAACCGGCGATGTTCAAAAGGAATATTATTGTTACGCTAGTGGAATCGTGATGTATTAATACATCTCCAACGAGAACATCAATTGGCGGCTTTGGTTAGTCTCGATTTCCAAAGGCTTTTGATAGGGTGCACCATCTGTATTTCTGGAAATGCTTAAGGGCAGTGCATCTCCATATGCAGACTATTAACCTTATTAAAGGCCTCTATAGAACAGCGAAGTCTTGGGTGTTATCGAGCAGATAGCTTTCCATCCCGGTACTCATAAAACAGCCAGTCCTTCAAGGATTCCCGTTATCAATGGGTCTGTTTTCTCTCTCATTAAACCCTTTGCTCCAGATGCTGCAAGACGCCTTGCGAGGGATCATTGTGCATAATGAGCAATTTACTGTAACGTCCTGTACTGTTGATGTGGCCACAGTAGCTGCTGATGACCACGATATGATAGCACTACGCAGTGGGCTGGGGTTGTATACGAGGATGTCGGTTGCAGTGTTAAACGCAGCAAAATCGGAGCTACTGATAATAGGAAATTTACCCGGGGCCAATCCATACCATTGTATTGCAAGTGTCACCATTACACGGATACTTGGTATCTCCTTCATTGGAAATGTGCAAGAAGAAATTGTTTTTAACTGGCGTGAGAGTGTCAACCACCTACGGCATTACTTATCGTTACAAAGGACACGGAACTTGAATTTGCTGCAGCGCATTTGGTACACACATACCTATGGCCTCAGTCAAATTCGGTACTTAGCACAGATTTGCCGGTTACGAAACATGACTCGCAGAAACTTGAACAACACAGAGTTATATTTTATGGATTGGTAAAGTGATTAGGGTGAGCAGGCCTCAACTACGCTTGCTACCCTCCAAAGGCAAGGTAGATTAGTTGAAATCGCAAAGAAATGTATGGCATTATTGGAAAAACTTGCCGTCCAGTCATTGTGTGTAAATGGTTTGTCCATTGATAAAGGGTTCTGCGAGGAACAATTTCATAACCCGCATATGGTACTCCAAGAATTCAAACACACTGTTACTCATCTTCAGCGCATTATGGATACAAGCAACGAAATCTCAGCGTTCGGGAGTACCCAGAACCAATATCGCCTGTTAAGTCTGTTTCCTTTTATCCCCATGATTGAATAGAAACATAGTCGGGGATGGAAGGTAGTGTGTTCTGCAAACATCTTCCAACCGATTGGCAGCAGACGATCTATGAAGTCTTAAGCGAGACCATACCACAGCAGAAAAACTCTGGTGACATGGACACACACGGTCTAATCAATGTGCATTCTACTCTGCAATTGTTACTCTGGAACCCAGGTTGCCTCCTGTTAGTAGGTTGAGGACATCCGGATGGTGCTCAGGAACTACATAGCAAAATGGTGTCAGCCGGAGGCCCCGCTATACCCTAAGAATCACCAGCGCCTGGAATTACGCTTCCAGAATATGACCCTCCAACACTGTGTAATTTGGTTGATAACCGGAACGTTACGCTGGATATTTAAACTGACTTTGGGAAATTTTGCAAAGAGGGCGGACTGGTTCGGCTTCTTGAGGCAGGAACGGTGTAAGCTGATAAAAGTCCGTATTCATCCGCTCAATGCAGCCCTTTGTCTCCCGTTTTGAGGTTAGTAACCGATATTGTTGAACCGAAACCCTAGCTTAAATCAAATGTTGCGTACCTGACAAACTGATGCCAAAACAAACCGTATTATATCCATCATTTATATAAAATAAATAGATTAACAAAACTAGACATTGTGTAAAAGTTGAGGGTTTCAAAAATGCAGGATGAAAGTTAAGGAAACCACATATTAAAGAAATAAATAAATAAAAAGCATTAAAAAAGGGACGTTGAACTTATGAAAATAAATAAAAATTGTGAGAGGGGGTTGAGTATAAAAAAGAAAAGAAAGAGAAAACAATAAAAATAAGTTGCACAGTTGTTGAAGGTACAATAAAAATACCAAACTTGGTAAAATAAATCGATACCTAAGTGTCTTCACAATGGGCCAACTTTTCGTGAATACGTGAAGGGGAGAAAGAATCAGGCTATGTATCCCTCCTAGGCTTCATCATATCTGTTTGCCTAACGTTACGCCTTTCCCAGGTTCTGATCATCCCACTGATGCTGTGTGCCTGGAAGTGTGAGGCATGACAGCAGAATCCTAGCTACTCTGTTATTGTGGATTCAGATAATGCAGCTCCGATCCATCCATCGCTTCCTAGTGAGGCTACTCTGTGAAACCTCGGCACTTCCATAGGTTGAGGGTGTGATTAGGCGCCACTTTTATGTGAACGCCCTTGTGGGATTCCTGGGGGACTACTTACTTGCTCAGAAATCGCCGCTCCAGGAGCTATCGGGTCCTCAATCATATGCGAGCATCCCCGGTAGTGAGGCACAATAAAAACAAAACCAAAAAACTGCACATAGATGCCCCCCTCTCTATGTGAGTGGTTAAAATAAAAACTTTGAACCATATGGCTATTTTGGAAACTGAAAGACACCATTGGAGACTGCCCCTTAAAAGACCACTATTGAAGAGCCTATAACATTAGCACTACCTCCATACCACTCCTCATCCACAAACCTAAAAAGCCGCCCTATATCTGTCTTTTCAGTCAGTGGCTACCAGGACAGATACAGTCGGAGTGAAGGTCTACCCGGAGCTGAGGCTCCCCTTCTTCAAACAGGGAAGGCGGCAACAGAATGACTCTCCCTCCATGGGTGTTTCCCTGCATACGTAGGGATGGAAAGGCCACTTACGTGCAACAATCCTTAAAGGAAAGGCTACTGAATACCTCGGTAGGACCTACAGCTCTCCAGTCTGGTACCGGAGGACATTGAGGCTTCTCACAACCCCGCGAGTACATCTCTGCCCAGACGCACTACGATATTGGGAACCACTGCGCCACTGGGTCTAACCCCATGCAAACACTCCCCGAAATGAGGGAACCAGATGTTTGACCCGACGTACTTCTGGTACCAACACGCCATGAACCCACCAGACAGCGGTTGGTCGGCCGTCACCGCATCCATCGTTGCCGATCCTTGCAACTGTAAACTTCGCCCCCACCACTGCAGATGTTCGCCGAGCTGTGAACAAAACAATGGAGTTACAAGAAAGTCCAATGGAGCACGGTCCACCAGCCTCAAAGTTGTACATTCTATATTTCAATCCAGCCGTGAAAGTCTTAGCGTTTCTGTACCTTAAATAGTTTATCAATTTAACAATAAAATAACAAATATCGGTGTTTAATTGCGTCTTTATTTTGAGGCAGTAAAGCAAAATAATGTAAAACGCTTCGAATGGAACAGGTAATGAAGGATTGCTATTAAATTCTTAAGACAAAAATCGATAGCAGGATAAGAAAAGCTGGAAATTAAGGTAACAACGCTGGTATAATTTGAGAAAGATGGTTTGTTACGTTATTGTTATTTGCCCCACGTATGCAAGCCGATTTGAGATGATGGTTTGTTACGATTATTTGCAACACGCTTTGGGCGTCAATTTGAAGCAGGTTGTATTGAAGGAGTTGTATTATATTTCAACTGTTGGGGAGCCGAACTTGTAGTAGTTGCAACCGCACGTATAGTAAACAGTTTCCGGTAGCCAAATGTACTTTCAGGTGGCCTTTGCCCCAAGTTTAAAAAATATTAACTTTGTAATTTAACTGTTTCTTTAAATATTATATATTTATGTTTGCCTCGGCTGCCTCAGTATTATTGTTAGAGACACGGTTCTCTTAGCAGGGTTGTGATGCGACTAGGATTACACAGATTATAATTTTACTTCACTCCTTTTATTAATGCTTGATACGATTTAAATAACATTTCACTGATATATATATATATATATATATATATATATATATAGAAAGAGAGAGAGAGAGCTGTGAGATTTTTTAAATTAATTACTTGCACTTTTTAATACGTAAATTATTTTTGTCTCACACAAAATACGTAGTAAATCTCTCCGGTTACAAACACTGTCTGCAGGCAACTGAACTGATTTCAACCGCCTAAACTTGCAATTTTCTGTATTTCAAGTCTCTGATTGGCTATTCCTAATCCAATAGAATGCCTTCATTTAACTAAAGCTTTTTCTGGTTGTTGATTGGCTATTTTTAAACTGTCTCAAAATTTACATGATTGCTTACACGAATCACAAGTAACATTGAAACTTACTAATTCATTATTGTCTCAAGGTTATCTCATTGTTACCTCATTGTTAGCAACTTTTAATCTATTATTCTCACAGCTCCTACATTATTAAATTACGTAATATATTCACATAACATTATTACACATGGATACAATAATACAACCATATACAATGACTGTTACATACATTTTTTTATATACTGTTACATACACATATTGCTTTAAGGCGGGCTGTTATTGAATTATATATATTATACAATTAGACTGAAATCATTTTAGTGTTAAAAACACTGCCTCAAATAAAATGTTTTGCGTTCACTTACATCAATAAATATGTCATGTTATTTGCGGTAACAACTGTTAATATTCTACACACTTCCAGGTCTTTTTAAGTTCTTTAGCAAATGTCATTTTCCTAATGGTGTTTCACCTTTGATCATCCTCCAAATACAGTCCACAGCATTGTTTTATTCATATTAAGCTGACTCAATAATTATTTTACCTTTCATGTTGTAATCGAGCCCCATGATCTTTTACACACATATTAGAAGAATTTATAACGATAAAAACTAATCTAAGATGCGTTAGTACATTAAAAGAATCTCACGTGTTACATTTACATGAATTTGTCTACTCACACTTCTATAAAATACTCATACTAAACCCTGTTTTTCTGTCCATTTCGTGTTAATCAGGATTTTTTAAAAATAAATTGTGTGTTTTAAAGATATCCACATTTTTTGTGTAGTAAGTTTTAATCTATCTCTTATGGCTTAGCAGTTATACAAATTTATGCAACATTCATTCCGAATTAAGTGTACTTCAATGGCTGTTCGCAGAAAAGTCGAGATACAGTTTTTATTAGCCAAATATTTAAAACAGGTATTTTAAGAAAAAATCGAAAGTAATGTAAAACTTTGCATGCAAGGAGTAGCTTAATGTAGAGGGTTTATTGAAAATCCTCGTGTTCCATAATTGGAAGATGTAGAACTTAAGTACCAAGTTTGGTATTTATCGATTTTTGTTTCTGAGTTATGCTGTTTGCAAACAGATAGATAAATAAAAACTCTGATTTGTTGCACTCACATGACTTTCTCTACTCTTGTACAAACTATTTTTACGAACGCTTATTCTCCATATGCTTCATGTTAATCGAGATGTTAATCTTATTGCTAATTTTCTTGTAGATGCAAGAGGAATTGGTAGGATGTAAGCGATAGTCAAATATTTTAAGAGCTGGTTGCTATGTGGAGTATTCCATTCTCTTTGTATGTCCAGGATAAGAAACAAAAAAACAAATAACAAGGAATATCTCGGAAATGGTTCATTGGACCAAAGAAAAATTAAAAATTAAAAAAACAAATAAATGTATGTGGCATAAATAGTGTGTTTTAAAGAGATATACGTTTTTGTGTAGTAACATTTCGTCTACTTCTTAGGGTATACCAGTTATACGAAAGTCATTCAGAATGAAGAGGACTTTTGGGGACATTCCCAGAAAATGTCTAAAATATATGGTATTCTAATCAAAATCGTTAGAGCCATTTTTAAGAAAATCAAAATTTTTGAAAAATATTCCATATGAAGGGTAGTTTTGGGTGGGTGGATTTTCTTTAAAATGTTCATATCACATTCTTGGAAGGTACTGAATGTAAATACCAAGTGTAGTATTTATCCGACGTTTCGTTTTTGAGTTATGTTCTTCATTATATATATATATATATATATACCAGTTATACAAATGTGTACAAAATTAATTCAGAATGAAGAGATATTAATAAGAAGATTCAACATATTTATTTTATTTGTCATGCACTCTGTCTTTTATATATATATATATATATATATATATATATATATATATATATATATATATATATATATATCTCAGGATATATGCGTGATATTATATGATATTTTAATAATAATCGTTAGAGCTATTTTTGAGAAAATAACAAAAGATTTTGCGTATTAATGGCAGTTTGGGGCAGGGTGATTTCCTTGGAAATCTTCGTGTTGTATGTTTGGAAGATGCTGTTCACAGATAAACACACACTATTTTTCTAAAAAGGGTTTCTTAAGGGGAGGCTAGAGTAATTGACAGACCAATTCTGGGATACACATATCATACCTGGAAACTCGTACACACTCGCTTTCATTTATGTTGTCAAAGCAGCTTCAGGCGGCATTCTACTGCCCTTCACAGGTGGAGTATACATATATAGCAAGGAAGAAATGTGTGTATCTGTTTATGTGCACAGTTCTAGATTCTTTGCATATGAATACACACCTTTTAGCAATAGCTTTACTCGTCACACTTATAACAACCATGTTTGAACATATAACTAAATAAAACTATGTTTTACACAATATCTCCACAAAAATATTTTTAATGGCAACTTAATGTAAAACTGAAACATACTTTTTTCTCTTAAAGACATATTTACTAGATATTATTGGAATCATCTATCCAATCTAAATATACAACTAAATAAAACACTGTTTTGCAGAATTTCTCCATGCTCTGTGGTCTGGGGGTAGTGTGTCTGTCCCGAGTTCGAATCTCGATTAGGGTGAGTTACCCGGATAAGGTTTTTCCGGGATTTTCCTTTATCCTGACAAGGCAAATTTTGGGTAACTTTAAGCTCTGTGGACCCCGGGCTCATTGAGTATCATTCCATTCATCGTCCGATATGACCTAAACGGTTAAAACACTAAGCTAAAAAATATTCATGGGATAGTATTTTAATTAAAGTAATTATAATGTAAAATTGAAGTATATTATACCTTTTACTCTCAAAGAGGACACATTTACTAGACATTATTTTAATAATCTTGCCCAAGGAATACCTTCAATGGCAATTTGACTTCACTTCCCACATACCCACAATTCTACCCCGATGCACCTCCTAAACATTCTCATACATCACGTGAGTCACAGTTAACACACGCCACTGCTTGGTTGTACAACAAAGGCAGAACGCTCCAGACACACCCCTCCCTGCTAAGTACGCGCCCGCTGAAAGGTTGGTACAAATGCCTTCCGAAACTGCGGTGACGGTATAAATGGAAGCGAGTGTACCAGCGTAATTTCGCCTCTGATAATTCATTGGACATCATTGACATTTGGTCACAAGTACAATTACGTATCACTGGACATTTGGTATTTTACTCATGTTTATTTATAATAATTTTGGTGCATTGCAGAGATTAACAAAATGATCCCGTGACCAAGAGGCCATAAGTTGGAGAATAATCTCTTTGCGTTATTCTTGACAGGGGGATGCACAAGAACCTTGTTTATCCTGCTCTCATTAATCCGGATTGATTTTTGCTTCTTTTTTTATTTTGACCACGAAGATATTTGCATCCTTTGATAAATACATATGCTTGCATACGGTTGTAATGTTTGCACCCCAGGTAGCTTAGAGATCGGTCGCAGGCTTCCAGTAAGTACTGTTACCATGGACAGTGTAAGATGACGTTTCGTTAGCTTTCTTAACAATCCTGATATCGACCACAGATATTTCATCTGGGTGGCTTTTAATTCTTTTCTCTTCTGCTTTTGCAGTGATCCAAATTTCACTGAGTTTGTATTCATTTAATAATTTGTTCCCGAACTGTCCGGATTTTCGTTAATCCGAATTACCTGCGGTACCAGCTAGTCCGGATAAACGAGGTTCTTGTGTACAACACGCTCAATGGGCTTAGCAGCATCGTCATGCCTCTTCTTCTTCTTTTTTACAGATGCTTTCCCACTTTCTAATTTCTACGTATCCTTCCGAATTTCGTTGACCTCCTTCTGTAAATTGTCCAGAAGACTAAATAGAGACGGGTGATCTTATCCAACTAGTTCATCAATCGTATTACGCCATGCTTCGCACTAACCTAACCTAACGTAAGCGAAGCTAACTAAACCAAACCAACGTAAACCATCCGCGTTAGTTTCGTATTTCATACGTAGATCAGTGAAATAATTCAGTGAGAGTGGTTCAGGAGACATACGTCCCAGAGACACTTTGCTTTTTGGTGACAAAATACCCCATATGCTAATTTTCTAGAACGTAAAGTCCCGATATGGAGTCCTGGCACACGTATACATACACACACGCGTTATAGATACTCTTCTTGAAACTGAAGTAGGCTCTGTGTATCTCTCTCTCATTCTGTGTGTGTGTGTGTGTGTGTGTGTGTGTGTGTGTGTGTGAATGTGCGTGTGTGTGAATATAACACTAAACATCTGATAGAATGGAGCGCGTCGTGTTCTGAGGAAACTTTCGAACTTGGATATCGTCTGGCGCATTAGATTAAAAAAAATCTGATGTGTTACATTCACATGACTTTCTCTACTCTTGTACAAACTATTTTTACAAACGCTTATTCTTCATCTACTTCAGGTTAATCGAGATAAACATTTGCAGACTATCTTATTGCTAATTTCCTTGTAGTTGTAAGGGGAATATATATTTACAAAAGCAATATAGAAATACAGTAGCCTTTAAGCAAATACATATCTCTTAATAGCTGGTTGCTAAGTACAGCACCATTCCCTTTGCCACAGATTAATACTCTTTGCATATCCAAGACAAAAAAATCTGATGTGTTACACTCACATGACTTTCTCTACTCTTGTACAATCTAATTTTACAAACGCCTATTCTCCATATGCTTCATGTTAATCGAGATATCTAGATGTCAATCTTATTGGTAATTTTCTTGTAGGTGCAAGGAAAATATGGTAGCTTTTAAGCGATAGTCAAATATTTTAACGCTGGTTGCTATGTGGCGCATTCCATTCTCTTTGCATGTCCAGGACATAAAAAAATGAATAACGCATTTGAGAAAAAGTATAAGTATTGGAAAATTTAAGGAAATAACAAGCAATATCTCGAAAACGGTTCACTCAACAAAAGAAATGTATATGACATAAGTTGTGTATTTTAACGCGATCTACATTTTTTGTGTAGTAAAATTTTGTCTATCTCTTATGGTTTACCAGTTATGCAAAAGTCTTTCACAATGAAGAATACTTTTGGAGACATTCCCAGAAAATTCGAGATATACATTTCATTTCTCATGACATTACCCTAAACATATGATATTTTCATTAAAATCGTTAGAGCCATTTTTGAGAAAATTAAAATTTTCGAAAAATCTTCCATGTAAAGGGTAGTCTGGGGTGGGGGGATTTTCTTGAAAACCTTCGTGTCGCATCTCTGGAAGATACTGAACCTAAATACCAAGTTTGGTGCTTATCCGATTGTTCGTTTTTGAGTTATGCTGTTCACAGACACACACACACACACAGACACACACACACACACAGACACACACACAGACACACACACACACACAGACACACACACGGACATGTTTCTAAAAATGCTTTTTTTGGATTCAGGAGGTCTCAAAACGTGTATTTCCGGTGAAATCTCGGTATCGAATTTTTGGGTGGAATGCAATACTTACTATACGTAGTAGAGAAAATAAAAATAAATAAATAGAAAACAATACGCTATAAACAAATTTTAAAAAGGATTCTACAACATGACATTATGCGGTGTGGAACTCTGTGGCAGCCAAGCAAGGAATTCCTGTATGTGCAGGACCCTCCTCACCTGTATACCGCCACCATCACCTTGAGGGGTGAGTGATTCAGCATGTCTCTGACTCACCCTCATAGCAACTCAAGCGCGACCAGACAGCGTCCGTCTCCTCCCCCAAAATATTACTGTAAACATACCGCCGCGACGCTCGTTTGGCGCCAGTTCCCTCCGTGGAAAAATGTCTTTGCACCTCTTACCAGCTCACGTCACCGCGTTTTGTTATATTCTGCTGATTGTCTTTTGTCATTCCATGAAAGAAGTGACACGCTTAAACCCACTCTATCCGCTACGTTTATTGCTTTCCTTGTACCTTGGCTATGTAAGTGAGGAAGTAATGTTATCCAGTCAAAAATTTCATTTCGAGATTTCACCAGAAATACATGTGTTTAGATCATCTAACCCAAACAAAACAAAAAACGTTTAGTTTTTAGAAAAAGGTTCCTGTGTGTGTGTATGTGTATCTGCAAACAGCATAACTCAAAAGCTAAAATTTGGATAAATACCTAACACCAATTCTGGTATTTAAGTTCAGGGACTTCCAAGGATGCGACTCGAAGGTTTTCAAGAAAATCCCCCATCCTAAATCTATCCTTAACATGAAAACGTCCCCTTACTTTTCGTTCCCTCAAAAATAGCGTTAGCAATTTTTATTTTAAAAAAAGCATATTAAAATATTTGTGTGACTAATGAAATGTATATCTTGCATTTTCTGGGAACTTTCTACGAATTATCCCTCATTCTGATTGGATTTTGTACAATTTTGTTTAACTGCTAAACTATATGAGAGTCATAAACTTACTCCAAGAAAAATGTAGAGCTCTTCGAAATACATTTCTACGTCAGCATCATTAACCGTTTTCCAAATGTTCCATTTTTACTTTCTCTACTACGTATAGTAAGTAGGGGAAGTATTGCATTCCACCCAAAAATTCGATACCGAGATTTCACCGGAAATACATGTTTTGAGACCTCCTGAATCCAAAAAAAGCATTTTTGGAAACATGTCCGTGTGTGTGTCTGTGTGTGTGTGTGTCTGTGTGTGTGTGTGTGTGTGTGTCTGTGTGTGTGTGTGTCTGTGAACAGCATAACTCAAAAATGAACAGTCGGATAGGCACCAAACTTGGTATTTAGGTTCAGTATCTTCCAGAGATGCGACACGAAGGTTTTCAAGAAAATCCCCCCACCCCAGACTACCCTTTACATGGAAGATTTTTCGAAAATTTTAATTTTCTCAAAAATGGCTCCAACGATTTTGATGGAAATATCACAGGTTTAAGATAATGTCATGAGAAATGAAATGTATATCTCGAATTTTCTGGGAATGTCTCCAAAAGTATTCTTCATTGTGAACGACTTTTGCATAACTGGTAAACCATAAGAGATAGACAAAATGTTACTACACAAAAAATGTAGATCGCGTTAAAATACACAACTTATGTCATATACATTTCTTTTGTTGAGTGAACCGTTTTCGAGATATTGCTTGTTATTTCCTTAAATTTTCCAATACTTATACTTTTTCTCAAATTCGTTATTCATTTTTTTTATGTCCTGGACATGCAAAGAGAATGGAATGCGCCACATAGCAACCAGCGTTAAAATATTTGACTATCGCTTAAAAGCTACGTTATTTCCCTTGCATCTACAAGAAAATTACCAATAAGATTGACATCTCGATATCTCGATTAACTTGAAGCATATGGAGAATAGGCGTTTGTAAAATTAGATTGTACAAGAGTAGAGAAAGTCATGTGAGTGTAACACATCAGATTTTTTATGTCCTGGACATGCAAAGAGAACGGAATGCGCCACATAGCAACCAGCGCTTAAATATTTGACTATCGCTTAAAACCTACCATATTCCCCTTGCATCTACAAGAAAATTAGCAATAATATTGACATCTCGATTAACATGAAGCATATGGAGAATAAGCGTTTGTAAAAATAGTTTGTACAAGAGTAGAGAAAGTCATGTGAGTGTAACGCATCAGATTTTTTAAGTTTAGACCTTTCCTTAGCGTGTCGCCCTCCGTGGTCTAGGAATACCATGCTAGCCTCCAGTTCAAGAGGTCGCGGATTATATCCGGCGGAGGGGTATGGTTTTCTTTTCCCAGGCGTAAAAATCCTTAGCATGGCTTCTTGCGGAAGGGAAGTAAAACCGGTGGTCCCGTGTCGTAGATTTACGGCACGTAAAATAACCTCAAGCCTGATAAAGAGGCCTCTGAGCAAAGTTACCGGTCTTTCACGCCCAATATAGAATGGCACGCTAAGAACCACAGTAGTTAAAGAGCATCCATAAACAAAACTCAATTTTGCAGTCATTAACCACTTTCCAAATGTTCTATGTTGTAAGTTTAGACCTTTCCTTAGCGTCTTGAAAGTTGCGATCAACCCCCTCCCCACTTTCTATTGAGCTTGTTACCGCGAATAAAGGTTCGAATGCTGCTTCCGCCTATTGAAATTTTCTCGCCTAATTTGAAACAATTCCTAGGTAAACAAATGCCGTAAGTAACGAGCGAGGATAGAAGAATCGGATTTGTACTTTCTCTACTACGTATAGGAAGTAAGGGAAATATTGTATTCCACCAAAAAATTGATACCGAGATTTCACCGGGAATACATGTTTTGAGGCCTCCTGAATCCAAAAAAAAGTATTTTTGGAAACATGTCCGTGCGTATGGCTGTGTTTCTGTGAACAGCATAACTCAGAAACGAACAGTCGGATAAACATCAAACTTGGTATTTAGGTTCAGTATCTTCCAGAGATGCGACACGAATGTTTTCAAGAAAATCCCCCCACCCCAGATTACCCTTTACATGGAAGATTTTTCGAAAATTTTAATTTTCTCAAAAATGGCCCTAACGATTTTGATTAAAATATCATATGTTTAAGTCATTTTCATAACAAATAAAATGTATATCTTGAATTTTCTGGAAATGTCTCCAAAAATATTCTTCATTGTGAACGACTTTTGCATAACTGGTAAACCATAAGAGATAGACGAAATTTTACCACACAAAAAATGTAGATCGCGTTAAAATACACAATTTATGTCATATACATTTTTTTGTTGAGTGAACCGTTTTCGAGATATTGCTTGTTATTCCCTTAAATTTTTCAATACTTATTTTCTCAAATGGGAATTCGTTATTCATTTTTTTTTGTCTTGGATATGCAAAGAGTATTAATCTGTGGCAAAGGGAATGGTGCTGCACCTAGCAACCAGCTATTAAGAGATATGTATGTGCTTAAAGGCTACTGTATTTCTATATTGCCCTTGTAAATATATATTCCCCTTACATCTACAAGAAACTTAGCAATAAGATAGAGTCTGCAAATGTTTATTTCGATTAACATGAAGTATATGGAGAATAAGCGTTTGTAAAAAAAGTTTGTACAAGAATAGAGAAAGTCATGTGAGTGTAACACATCAGAATTTTTTAAAATGGAAACCGACATTTTTTATGTTGTCTTCTCATTAAAATGGTTTATAAAAAGCCGTTTATTTTGTGATGAGGAATAAGGAAACAAGATAAAAAGTGTTGGTTCTTACTTATGAAACGTAATTTGACCCTCAAATGACCATCCGTGGATGCTCCAACATTCATTGCGCTCTTCGTACACAGTCATTCAGAATTTTCATTGTTATTTACATTGGTGTAACAACAATTGCAAAGTGCTCTATACAAATGTGGTTTAGTTTTTTATGAGGAGTGAGAAAATAACATAAAAAGGAAGGTTACCACTAAAAAAAAACTAAATTAATCCTAAAATGACCATCACAACGTCCTCCAAATAAAACACGACTAATGGCATTTAGTTTCCCCCACAATATCAAGCAACTTTTATTCAAGTTTAGCAACTTTCTACAACGCTTAGTTTTGGAGATATTTTACAGTCTCAACTTAAATGGTCCACCTTGTATATTACACATTGTACAATATTTTATTACATGAAATGTCTCAAATTTCTGATATGACAAAAAATTATCAATTACACATGAAATCATGTTGACTTTACATAGCTAAAGCTATTTACAATTATTAAGCAATTACATTTGTTTGGGTGATTTAACAAATCCTATAGGTACCTACGTTTTACATTGTTTATTTTTCGTCTCATAGTTGCTTCTTCTTAGCCTTTTTTTCAGAATAATTATACCAAATATAATTAAACATTTACTGACAATTGTTCACGTATTATTTCTGCTACAAGGTTTCATTACTATAATTATCTACCAAGTTACTCGACAATTCCAACGGAGGATTCTTCACCATAGGCTATGCAGCATTTCCAGAACTTGGAAGACTGTTGAGGGAGGTTAAGGAAGTCAGATGTTCCGCCGATGTTTCATAGCTTTTGCGTGAATATCGAGGGTTTTTCATTCGTTATTAGGAATAGCCGGATCTTTACGAAATTACAAGCGGAAAAGGGGAGGATTCGCTATAACAATCTCAGAGTTTGGATTGAATTGTGAAGCGGAGGGGACTGGCCACCGATCCAGAAATGAAGATATTGTACCGACGTCACACTTCCCGGGAGGTACGGTGAGGTGAAAGGAGACACCGGGCGGCCGGAATCAGAAATGATGGCATAGCAATGACAGGGTTCCTACAATTTCCAGATCCAGACGCCCCACATAGGGTCCGACGATCCCCAAGGGACGGTCCTTATACCTCGGCAACCAGCAGAAGGACGAGTGACGGAGACAGTTCACAGAGAGCATCCTTTTCCCTGTCACGCTGCACTGAAACACCATCGCCGACACTTCCAACCCTGAAACAGACCAAACGTGGAGAAGGATGAATAAAGTGATTAATGCTACGAAATGAGGGACAGGTAATTCGGAGGATGAAAGAAACCACTCCAACATTCGCCTGACGACCCGGAAAACCCCCGAAAAAACATGGACCAGAGTGGGCGGTCGGCGGGGATCGAACCCGGGACTTCCCGAATTTGTGTCGCAGACGCCACCGCCTGAGCCATCCCGCTCGGTATCTTTCGGATCGTTGTAAATAATTTCATGAAGGTCGGGGGGGGGTAAATGGAATTAATTCATTCATTCAAGTTTAAAAAGCTACCCGTGCAACGTCGAACAGCCGCTATAGTATAATAAATATACGTGAATTTGTGGTAGTGGTGTGAATGCATGACATCAGATTCTTTAGTTAGGTGTTGTTGGCAGACCGAGTGACCGACTGACGCACGCTGTATTTCTGATAGTCCTCCGTGTGACGTTGCAGATAGTCAGCTGGAGAAGGTTTAAAGCTGCGATATCGTGTGGCTAGTCTGTCTGGCACCGAGAGTTGTGGGACGTTGATGATAGCATCTCTCTCTCTCTCTCTCTTGGAGACTGTTTCTGCGGTTCAGTTTCCAACTTTATTCATACGTAATTATTCAAATTCTGCCCTCTTGATAAGACCGAAATTGCTGTGCGTTAGCAAAACAAAAGAAGCCGGGTTACACCGTAACACGTCACAGCGCTTAGTTCGAGACGCAATTACACCAACAAATTAGTAGTCTCATATGCTGATATGCCTCCAATGGTTTTGCTGCACGCATGTGCGACAACTTGAAGAATTTTATGTTCACTTTTTCGCATATTTATCCTTAACCTTTGCTCTCTGCATCGTGCCCTCGTTCATAGTGCATTTCTATCCTATTTTGCTTTCTCTAACACTTCTATAGTAAGTAGAGGGAGTATTGTATTCCATCCAAAATTCGATACCAACATTTCACCAGAAATACAGGTTTTGAGGTTTTCAAGAAAATCTTCAAATGATGATAATTAACAAACTATTAGAGCAAACCGAACAAACTGCACGGCAATCAACTCGAAAACATTAGAAGGTAGCTGTCAAATATAAATGAATTTTATTTGGTTTTAGAAACATGACATTCTAAAATGTTTCAGTATCACCCTCCTATACGGTTGAGAATAAAAGGTTGGGAGTTTTTGGAGATTGTAAGGTAGCCTGTAACTTTCGCCTGGTCCTTAGTTTAATTGCACAGTATTGTGACAATATGAGTTAAACAGTGCATATTTTTACTTAAGAGGTTGAAAATATGTTGCCAGTTCTTGAGAGTTATTAAATACACACGATTCTAATTTTCGTTGGGGCTTTTGCATGAATACACATTTCTGAGTTTGAATGAAATAAAACGATACAAAAAAAGTTTTAATTTAAAAGTTTGCTTATAATGTTAAAACCAAATAGATACAGAACTTAATAACGATGCCAAAATATTCAGGTTATTACTGAGGCATTCAGTGAGAATAAATAAAATTAAATAGGCACTTTTGTAGAACATTTTAAGGAATCGAATACAATAAATTAAATGAGCTAATAAACAAGAAAACCTAAACTATCTTATTAATTTCTCTACTACGTATAGTAAGTAGGGGAAGTATTGTATTCCACCCAAAAATTCGATACCGAAATTTCACCGGAAATATATGTTTTGAGGCCCCCTGAATCCAAAAAAGAGCATTTTTGGAAACATGTCCGTGTGTGTGTCTGTGAACAGCATAATTCAGAAACGAACAGTCGGATAAACACCAAACTTGGTATTTAGGTTCAACATCTTCCAGAGATGCGACACGAAGGTTTTCAAGAACATCCCCCCACCACATATTACCCTTTACATGGAACATTTTTAGAAAATTTTAATTTTCTCAAAAATGGCTCTGACGATTTTAAATAAAATACCATAAGGCTAAGACATTTTTATGGCAAATGAATTGTATATCTCGAATTTTCTGGGAATGTCTCCAAAAGTATTCTTCATTGTAAACGACTTTTGCATAACTGGTAAACCATAAGAGATAGACAAACTTTTACTGCACAAAAATGTAGATCGGGTTAAAATACACAATTTATGTTATATACATTTTTGTTGTTGAGTGAACCATTTTCGAGATATTGCTTGTTATTCCCTTAAATCTTCCAATACTTATACTTTTTCTCAAATGGGAATTTGTTATTCATTTTTTTATGTACTGGATATACAAAGAGATTGGTATGCCCCACATAGCAACCAGCTATTAAAATATTTGACTATCGCTTAAAGCCTAGCAATTCCCCTTGCATCTACAAGAAAATTAGCAATAAGATTAACATCTCGATTAACATGGAGCATATGGAGAATAAGCGTTTGTAAAAAAAGTTTGTACAAGAGTAGAGTAAGTCATGTGAGTGTAACACATCAAATTGTTTTATTTTAACATTCGATAAAAGGAGCTAGCGCACAGAGAGAGAGAGACACCACAACTGTGTGAGGAGCGCATGCGGACTTGTTCAGTGAGTTTGTGACAATTTCCACGTAAACTATACAAAACAAAAATGCTAAATTGTGTTGAAACGAGCTACGTAAAGAAGAAAGTGAGGATAACTAATGGTGCATATTAGTAGCTGCAAAGGTAGAATCATACTTAAAAGTTCAATGTCAAAGCCGAGGTTTGAACCACTGATCTTTCAGTTTCCGTCCGGATTATTCTAACCAGCTGAGCTGTAGCCATGCCGCCAGGATACTAAATTCCCCAACTGACTCACATTGTTCCCGGTAAACCACAATGAGATGTCAAACTCATTTTACGATGGCTTACCCCATGGCGATTTACAGCATTTTAGTGCTTCAAGTACCGGCCCTCATAGTTTAACCAATTATTAGGTAAATCAATAGTCGTGTCGACAAGTTGCTGTGGTAGCTCAATTGGTTAGAGCAACAGACGGAAACTGGAAGATACCTGCTTCAAATCCTGGCTGTGGCATTGAATTTTTCAGTCCGATTCTACCCTTCCAAACTTTTTCTACACATTCCCACAGATTAGTAGGTGTTTATCATAAGTCAGGGGGTTCACAATAGCATTGCATTCTCTAACATCTATCGTTTAATTGCATGTATCTTCTGCAAACTATTCTTACAATGCTTCCTTTTCTATCTAATGGAGATAAACGTTCATTACAAATTTACCATTTCGTTGTCGAGATTAAAAGGATAGAGGAGGCTGAAACGTTAGCCAAATCTTTGAAAACTGGTTCTTAAATTCCATACTCTTTGCATTAATCGCGAGAAATAAATGGTGACAAGTACTTCAAAAATATGCATTTTTGGAACATTCAAACACCTAGCAACGAATATCCCAAAATGGTTAATCGCACAAAAGGAGTGTTTAATATAAATTAATAGTTTTAATGAGATCTACATATCTGGTGTGGCAAGCCTTTGTCTATCTCTTGTGGTTTTCTAGTTATACAAACTTATCAAAAATTAATTTAGAGCGAAGAGGACTTCACGCGCTATTTGCAGATATTTCAAGATATATACTTTTTATTAATCATACACGTATCTTAAACCCTTTTTTATTTATTTTTAGAAGTAAAATCACGGAGCTGGAAGTTTACCAGCAAATAAGGAATATAAAAAAGGCAAGGCAGTAGGAATAGATGGAATACGAGGGGAATTTTGGAAAATGTATGGGGAAACTCAAAAAGTGTTTAAAAGTGACGACAAAATTACTAAATAAAATTAAAGAAAAGAATGACGTGCCAGAATGTTGGAAATAAGTATGGTGGTACCAATCTACACAGGGAAGGGAGGTGCAAATTGCGGTATACTCTTGGTGGGAGAGCATAACTCGCAGTATGTCCGATATATTAATATATGAATTAATATATGAACTATGGTAATGTTGTTAAATATCTGATGTTTTAGTTGTTACTCTTATTGTTTATTTTTATTTCTTGCCACGGCTGCTGTTATTTAGGTTTTTGGTAGAGCTTGTATAACTTTGCAGGGTGTGATACGGGAAGGAAGGTAATAAGTAACAACTCTAACAATAGATTAAGTTAATGAAGAACACTATGCTTTAATGGCACACGCATTTACTGTTTTAGTAATAATCTACACTGTTCTTAAGTTAGTTGGAGCTGTAGAACGGTCGAGCCCTACCACGTTCGAGCGTCAAACTTGCGGTCGCTGAGCAATCAGGTATTTTATACGTGCTCTAGAAATAATTGTAGTATTTATCACACGTTCCTATGGACTTTTAAATTGATAACATTTCAATGTTCCGCTACATTATAAGAAGTAACTAATAACGCCTGCTTCTGAGAGCTTACATGTATGTTATTCACATCGCAGCACACAATACTCAACCGCCCTGGCTGATGGAGACGCTAGAACTAACATTTCTCCCCTTAAAGATTTTAAACATATTCTTCCTTAAAATTTCATTGTCTGTCTTCGTTCAGCTTGGAACCTCCCAGAAGACTTACCGGGCTATTGTTCTACGTTTGCAAACATGTGGCCTCTCTACAAAAATATGTTATGTTCGCTTGTCGCCTTTTCTATTTCACAAAGACTCAAGGTCATGCTTTTATGACCTTCCCGTACAAGTCCTTTTTGCCTGGGCCTTAATTCTAACACAAAGATATGTTTGTCGGCTTTTAACAATAATTCCACAGCTCCAGCTACACTTGCACATACATAAAACTAATGCCTTAGCTTCTATTTATACAACAAGTATTTTTCTTATTAATACCATTTCACATTATAATTCACATTATTGTATATATGGCATATATATATATATATATATATATATAACCATAGTTACTGTCTCAAAATAGACCAGAGAATTATAGGGGAATAAGTTTATTAGCAATATTAGGGAAAATATACACAGGTATATTGCTCGACAGATTAAGAAAATGGGTGGAAGAGGAAGGAAAACTGTCAGAATACCAAGTAGGATTTAGGAAAGGTAAACAAACAATAGATAATGTATTTATAATAAAGACTATAATAGATAAGTATTTGAGCAGGAAAAGAGGAAGAATATACATTTTTTTGCAGATTTTGAAAAAGCATTTGATACAATAAATAGAGAAGCATTAGCTTATACATTAAGAAAGAAAGGGGTAAGTGAAAGTTTTATAAAACATTAGGAAGATTTATAAAAATATAAAATTTTGTATAAA
The DNA here is from genome assembly GCA_030765065.1 of Deroplatys truncata. Lineage (NCBI taxonomy): Eukaryota > Metazoa > Arthropoda > Insecta > Mantodea > Mantidae > Deroplatys > Deroplatys truncata. The sequence continues at coordinate 309,708,507 of CM060975.1, read as the reverse complement.
GTGTGGAAACAATGGAATTAAAGAAATGACTGAGCAAAAAATAGGATTAACACAGGAGTGTAAATCGAGCCTTATATTATTTAATATAACCATAGATGACATATTAGAAAGAGTGAAAGAAAACTATCTCCACTGTCCCATAATAACAAATAGAGAGATACCAGGTTTACTATACGCGAATGATCTTATGGTCGGGGCTACAAGGGTAATTGGGCTGCAGAAAGCAATCAACCGAATGCTGAATTCTGCGAAGAATGGAGAATCAAAGTAAATATAAATAAATCAAAAGTTATGGTATTTAAAAGAGGAAATAAATTTAAAAATTTGATGTGTTACACTCACATGACTTTCTCTACTCTTGTACGAACTATTTTTACAAACGCTTATTCTCCATATGCTTCATGTTAATCGAGATGTTAATCTTATTGCTAATTTTCTTGTAGATGCAAGGGGAATATGGTAGGCTTTAAGCGATAGTCAAATATTTTAAGAGCTGGTTGCTATGTGGCACATTACATTCTCTTTGCAAGTTCAGGACAAAAAAAATGAATAACTAATTTGAGAAAAAGTATAACTATTGGAAACATTAAGGGAATAACAAGCAATATCTCGAAAATGGTTCACTCAACAAAACAATGCATATGACATAAATTGTGTATTTTAACGCGATCTACATTGTTTGTGTAGTAAAATTTTGTCTATCTCTTATGGTTTACCAGTTATGCAAAAGTCGTTCACAATGAAGAACACTTTTGGAGACATTCCCAGAAAATTCGAGATGTACATTTCATTTGTCATGAAAAAATCTTAAACATATGATATTTTAATCAAAATCGTTAGAGCCATTTTTGAGAAAATTAAAATTTTCGAAAGATGTTCCCTGTAAAGGGTAGTCTGGGGTGGAGGGATTTTCTTGAAAACCTTCGTGTCGCATCTCTGGAATATACTGAACCTAAATACCAAGTTTGGTGTTTATCAGACTGTTCGTTTCTGAGTTATGCTGTTCACAGACAGACACACAGACACACACACGGACATGTTTCCAAAAATGCTTTTTTTGGATTCAGGGGTCTCAAAACATGTATTTCCGGTGAAATCTCGGTATCGAATTTTTGGGTGGAATACAATACTTCCCCTACTTACTATACGTAGTAGAGAAAGTAAAAAAGGATTGTGTATAAAAGATGTACAAAATAAACACATAGTATTTTAATCAAAATCTTTAGCACCATTTTTTTGAGTAAATTAAAAATTACGAAAAAGAATTTCGTGTAAAGAGTGGTCTAGAGTGAGAGATGTTATTGTAAAAATGTCACGTCTTATTCTTAGAAGATGCTGAACTTAAATACCAAGCTTAGTATTTATCTGACATTTCGTTTTTGAGCTAAGCTGTTCACATACATACACATATACACAGGTGGGTTTGTTTTCTAAAAATGTATTTTTAGGATTGAGGTGCCTCAAAATATGTATTCCCATGAAATCTCCATTTTGATTTTTTTGTTGGATTACAATACTTCCCCTACCTACAATAGGTACGTGACAGAAAAATAACAATATTCTAGATCAGTGTAGTATTTCGATAAAGAGTGCGGGAACGCTAAATGAATGTAATTAAATTGTGGATTTGAAAAGCCACGTGTGGAACACGGATTAAGCCAGCTATAAATAAGCATGGAGTTTTAAATGAGAGTGGGTGTATACCTTGAAGGTTTTATCATCTGACATTCATGTGAAACAGCAGCCAGAGTTTAGTCTTGATACAAACTGCTCTACGTATAGTGATAAAGTCAACTTGCAAATGAATAGTTTACGTAACATTAAACAGCTGTCGACGACAGGTTCTTTGTCTTACTTCCATCCACTTTTAATCAGGCGAAACACAGACATAACCTGAGGCATAAATATAACTCCTACCTACTTACCTAATTTTTCTTGTGCATGTCACAACTTTAAAAGCTTTGGGGGAAACTATAATCAGATATCTGGCGCAACGCTATCGTGTTTCAATTTAGGAGCAAATTTATATCGTTTGCCTAATAATAACAATATTATTATGTGCCGCTTATATCTTGTGTCTACAAGGGCGAGTGTGATAACCCCCAACATGGCTGTTAAAGGAACGAGGCTTTTGTACCAAGTCACGACGTGATAAAACCTACGTTTCGCTCTTCGCCTGTTTTCTAATGCGTATCATTTAGGATATTAATGTGCACACATCATTACTTGTTACATTCCTTTGTATTTCTTTTCAGCTGTAAAGTACTCACATTATTTCGATCATAACATGTCTACTTTTGAGTAGATTTAATTACATTTATTTTCTTTCCTATGCTGTAATTGAGATGGCATCTACACATCATATTATTTACAAAACTATAAGAAAGATATTGCGTTGTGTTTATAAAATTATGATTATCACTAAAAGACAGAAATTATTGGAAAACGGAATTTCAGAAAATCTTTCATTTTCTGTTTATTGCCAAAACATCAACAATACATAAAAAAATCTGATGTGTTACACTCACATGACTTTCTCTACTCTTGTACAAACTATTTTTACAAACTCTTATTCTCCATCCATTTAATATTAATCGAGATAAACATTTGCATAAACGATCTTTTGACATGCAAAGAGAATTAAATTTTACACATAGCGACCACTTCTAAAAATATTTAACCATCGCTTACGCCCTACTATGTTCCCCTTGTTTTGTATTGGCAAGGGCAATATAAGCACAGACATATCTCTTAATAGCTGGTTGCTATGTGCAGCACCATTCTGTTTGCCACAGATTAATACTCTTTGCATATCAAGACAAAAAATGAATAACGAATTCCCATTGGAGAAAACAAGTATTGAAAAATTTAAGGGAATAACAAGCAATATCTCGAAAATGGTTCACTCAACAAAAAAACTGTATATGACATAAATTGTTGTATTTTAACGCGATCTACATTTTTTGTGTGGTAAAACTTTGTCTATCTCTTATGGTTTACCAGTTATGCAAAAGTCGTTCACAATGAAGAATACTTTAGTAGACATTTCCAGAAAATTCAAGATATACATTTTATTTGTCATAAAAATATCTTAAACATATGATATTTTAACCAAAATCGTTAGAGCTATTTTTGAGAAAATTAAAATTTCGAAAGATCCATGTAAAGGGTAATCTGGGGTGGGGGGATTTTCTTGAAAACCTTCGTGTCGCATCTCTGGAAGATACTGAACCTAAATACCAAGTTTGGTGTTTATCCGACTGTTCGTTCTGAGTTATGCTGTTCACAGACAGACACACACACACACACGGACATAATTCCAAAAATGCTTCTTTTGGATCCAGGGGGTCTCAAAACATATATTTCCGGTGAAATCTCGGTATCGAATTTTTGGGTGGAATATAATACTTCCCCTACTTACTATATGTAGTAGACAAAGTAAAACATCCTCATCTTATACTTAATTGTGCAAGAAGGTTTTGCTACAAGTCACTGGTTCTTGTTTTTGTATTTTTACTTTCTCTATCACATACATAGCACGTAGAGAAAGTATTGCATTCGACCCAAAAATTCGATACCGAGATTTAAGAGGAAATAAAGTTTTGAGGTCCCTCGAATAAAAAAAACAATTTTAGAAAAAGATCCGCGAGCGTGTGTGTATCTGTGAACAGCATAACTCAAAAACGAAAAATCGGATAAACACCAAACTTGGTATCTAAGTTCAGCATCTTCCAAAATTGCGAGATGAAGATTTTCAAGAACATTTTTCGATTGTGTTCCTCAAAAATGCCTCCAAAGATTTTGATTAAAATACCGTATATTTAAGACATTTGCATGGCAGATAAAATGAATATCTTGAATTTTCTGTGAATAGTTTGTGAAGTCCTCTTCATTCGGAAGGAAGTTTGTATAACTGGTAAACGTTGAGCGATAGGGGAAAACGTTCTACACAGATTCATCGATCTCTTTAAAGCACACAATTTATTTCAAATAACCTTTTTTGTGGGATAAGCCATTTCCGGTATATCCATTATTAATGCTCGAATTGTTCAATACTTTGTCATTTTGCCGAGTCTCGGTAGTTTTCTCGCGATTTTATGGAAACAGTATGGAATTTAAAGGCCAGCGTGTAGCGTTCAGTTCTAAAACATTTGACTATTGCTGTTTCCCTGTGCATCTATAACGAAATGTGTAATGTAGCTATTTCTGCACAGATTTATCTGGATTCAAATGAAGAAAGTAGAAAAATAAGCTTTAGTAAGAATAGTCTTATACTTTATAAACAATACAGGGTAGAGAAAGTCATGTGAATACATCAGATATTTTTTTAACTTTACGGTTACAGTACTGCTTTGTGACACTAATGGTAACGAAGAGAATATTGCCTGATTAGGTATCTATGTTTGGACGGATACGTTTTTGAACATGAAAACCCCTGGAAAAATGCCCTCGATAGCTCTCTGGCTTTTCCGTTCTTGTTTTTGGCCAGCCGAACAGTGAGGAAATGTACATCAGAATCTGCATCTCCTCTTTCGTGAGGTAGGAGTACAACTTTTCTGTAGTATGGCGGTGGAGATGGTCGTGTGTCGTGAACAGCGTGATTGGAAAACGAAATGTCGGGTAAATACCACATCGGATATTTAAGTTCAGCATGTTACGAAGATGACATATGAAGATTTTCAAGAAAATACATCCATACCAAACTACCCTTTATATCAGGGTTGGGCAGACTTAGACACTCTGTGCTTGCACGGTGTACTACTATAGTAGTGTGTGTAAACAGTGCACGGAAATCAGTTTATTAAAGTTGCGATACTGTATGTTTCAAAATAAAATGCTTTCTACCGAGTTAAATATGAACACAAAGTAATGAAAAACTTTCTTACAAAAAATGTATCTTACACATAATTAGATTTCTCAAGATTTGGAGAAATTGTATTAGCATAAGCTATGCGAATTCTGCTGATAAAAGCTCATCTGCGAGCCAATTCCTTGTTGGAAATTTGTTTATTTTCACAATTGAAAATAGCTGTTGGCGGCGCCATGGCCGAGTGGTTAGACCGCTCGCCTCTCACGAGGCGGCCCGGGTTCAAATCCCAGGGATCCGCATGTGGGATTTGTGGTGGACAAAGCGGCGTCTGGGCGTGTTTTCTCCGGCTTCCCCCGCCATTCATTCCACCAACTGCTCCATCATCACCTTTCCTTTCATCCATTTAACCATCATTTTGTTTCATCTACTTCCTTCCTCCCATACCAGGCATCGGGCTGATCACCCATCCTGGGTATTCTGTCTGATCCATGAGTGTCTGCTCCTCGACGGGCATCTGACCCCAGGCACCCGCCTGTAAGTCCTGGGGGTGTAATTCCTACATAAGAGGAGGTTAAACAGAGAAAGAAGAAGAAAACAGCTGTTCACATTCATAAGTGGAACCAAATAAACACAAAACTTTCGCACACAGCTTATGCAGAGTGGGAAAGCCTTCTCTTGAGAATCCTTCATAAAACTGCATAGGACTCGACTTTGAATCATATTTCGCTCACATCTCTCGATCACATCACAGGTCAATCAATTCACGTTGTAATGAAGGGGGACGTTATCAATAATCCGTTTGGAATCAAAACGTAGCAAAAAATACGTAACTCCATTTACAGACAATCTAAATCACCGAACCTTGATGTACGTTTGAATTTTTCATGTTCAACAATTGTTTACGCTTAGATAAGGACGAGAAATCATATATTTCGCCCTGTTTCATTTGACGTATCCATAACAAAAATATCTCCTTAAAAGCTACAATTCTATGTAAATTGTTAACAATAATTTCTTTTCCGCGAAATCCTAAATTTAGCTCATTTAAATGCTGTGTAATATCTGTTAAGAATGTCAAATCTGAAATCCAATCCGAATCACTCAACTCGGGAACAGGTTGATGTTTCATTTCTATGTACACTTTTATTTCTCCTAGTTCCAGGAAGAAAGACAACCATTGAACCCTACTCAACCATTGAATTTCAGTAAAATAAGGTATACTCCATATGCAGCATGTGATTTAAAGCTCGAGATCTGATGAAATTCACTGTTCTCACAACTGCCATAACATATTTCATTACAACACTCTTTGCACAGAGGTTCTCCTGATGAAAAATGTAGTGAATAGAAATAAAATAGGAACTTTGATCTCCCAACTTTGTTTCAGATGCCTTACAAAGCCTGCATGTGATCCTACCATCGGGGGGCACCATCCGTAGTAACAGTTAACTTGCCGCATGTGAGATGAAATTTTTGAAACACTGTTTATGATATCATAACCTGTGGTTGTACAACATCAAGCAAGTCCTCTGTAACTGATAAGTTTTCACCCACATCTCGTATAAGAATACCAAGCTGTGCTGTGTTAGTAACATAAGTGCTTTCGTCCATAGCTATAGAAAAGCATTTCAACACTTGCAGCTGGCTGTTCCCTCATATCATTTGCTATATGTTCAATCCGTCGCGTAACAGTGCGACGGAACAGACGTAAAGATTCATATGTACGGGACATTTGGGGGGCATAAGGCATTTATAGCCACTCGTAAAGTCTCCATCACTAAGTGGACGAATGATCGAGCTGTGAGGTATGGGACTTGGTAAACAGCTAGCAGGACTTTATTGCCAAGCTCACCATTACCTGATACGAATGCTTATAAGTTAGGGTAAAACATTCATATTAACAGTGTATAACATATTGATGATATCCGGTCGGTTTAACGAAATGCTTGCCAATTTTACAGCCTGTGCCTTGCGAAGGTCATCGAGAAGCTCTTCACGATCGTCACCTACGACAATATGATGGCGCTCTAAATGGTATTTTCTACCACAAACTGACTAGTTGCTAGCATACTACAGTGCATGCACGCGCACTCAAATGTCCATCTTTGCTTTATATGGAAAAGCAAATTTTCTAAAAACTGGCTCTTCACAACTTGATTAAAATACTGTATGTATATTGTGATGTATGTAAGAATTGTTGCGTACGTGACCTTGGTCGCCTGGATCGGGTATTACGTAAGAGAGTGGTGGGGGTAAGCAAGCTTAGATAGCGTCCCACGCCGAAGGAGCGTGGCTTGGCAGTCAGTGAGTAGAGTCGCAGCTAGCAGGCAGGTTGTGTTGTTACGCGCTCCCCATACAGACATGCATGGCGTCCTCATCGACGGGCATGAAGCTAAGAAGGTAATGTAATTCCCTTTTATTTAATAAACCCCCTTGCTATCCATTTCTATTCTGTTTAATTTATCATAGTAGAAAGCTCCTTTCTTCCATTCTGAACCATGTAGGAATCCTTTTATTAGATATTCTATAATATTTTTCATTTTCATTTACCCGGCGCCTCCACCAAGATGTCGTGACCTCTAAACAAATACTCAATGGGAGGTAGGGCGACTCGCTAATAAGGTACCAGGAAGTTAACAATTTAAATAAGGCGAGGCCACGACAAGGGACGCAGCTAAATGAAAATGAAAAATATTATAGAATATCTGATAAAAGGATTCCTACATGGTTAAGAATGGAAGAAAGGAGCTTTCTACTATGATAAATTAAACAGAATAGAAATGGATGGCAAGGGGGTTTATTAAATAACAGGGAATTACATTACCTTCTTAGCTTGTCGTGGCCTCGCCTTATTTAAATTGTTAACTTCCTGGTACCTTATTAGCGAGTCGCCCTACCTCCCATTGAGTATTTGTTTAGAGGTCACGACAATATATTTGTGTGAATAATGAAATTAGAATTTTCTGCAAACAACCTGTGAAGTCCTTTGACCAAAGCCTTTGCCGTGCTTTGATGCGACCACGTAACGCAATCACTCGAAGTCAGCAATTATTTTTCCTCCTCTAGTGACAGCCGTCCCTAACATAACATCCGGCTGGAAGGGTGTTGAAAGATCAGTAACCAAAGGCGGTTTGATATCGTGGCATAAAACCGGGAAATCGGGCAGAAGACTGGCAAAGGACTGCAAGGCTGACGCCGGTACGTCTCAGAACATCGCAGCCAACAGGGTAATTGTTTAGAGGGTAATCTAGGTGTAGAAATGGACAGCTATGTATGGGAAAACCACTGTTATTCTTTCCTGAGGCTTCCTCTACCTCTAAGTTTACCCCCTCATCCCGTGACGTATGGGGTCTCCGGCTTCATCGTTAAAGTATAAAAATTTGTTAGATTTTTAAAAGAGGTCCATGTATGTGTATATGTGTGAACAGCATTATTCAAAAATGAAAGCTCAGATGAAAACCAAACTTAATATTTATGTTCAGTGACTTCCAAAGATGTGGCACAAATGTTTTGCAGAATATCTCCCCCAAACTACCTTTGCAATCGTAAACGTGACGGTTTTTATTAAAATACCGTGTGTTTAATATACTTGTGGATTAATATATAAATTAATTTGAGTATTTAGCTCACTACCAATATTTACACATATTATTACATTAATCAGAATGTTAATCAGTATAGTTAAAATGTTTTTTTAACAACCCAGCTATTCAGTCAGAGCGCTAATCGTTGCTAACTTCTCAATAGTCTCAAAACACAATAGACATGACTGGCATAATGTAAATTTTGATTTCTCTGTTCACACACACAGACACACACAGAGACATTTTTCTAAAAATGCTTTATTTGGATTCAGGGGGCCTCATACATGTATTCCCGTCAAATCTCTATATCGAATTTTTGAGTGGAATTCAATACCTTCTCTGCCTACGTAGTAGAGAAAATAAAAAGATCTGTGTGTGTGTCTGTGAACAGCATAACTAAAAAAATCTGATGTGTTACACTCACATGACTTTCTCTACTCTTGTACAAACTATTTTTACAAACGCTTATTCTCCATATGCTTCATGTTAATCGAGATATCGATATGTTAATCTTATTGCTAATTTTCTTGTAGATGCAAGGGGAATATGGTAGGTTTTAAGCGATAGTCAAATGTTTTAAGAGCTGATTGCTATGTGGAGCATTCCATTCTCTTTGCATGTCCAGGACATAAAAAAAATGCATAATGAATTTGAGAAAAAGTATTGGAAAATTTAAGGGAATAACAAGCAATATCTCGAAAACGGTTCACTCAACAAAAGAAATGTATATGTCATAAATTGTGTATTTTAACGCGATCTACATTTTTTGTGTAGTAAAAGTTTGTCTATCTCTTATGGTTTACCAGTTATGCAAAAGTCGTTCACAATGAAGAATACTTTTGGAGACATTCCCAGAAAATTCGAGATATACATTTCATTTGTCATGAAAATATCTTGAACATATGATATTTTAATCAAACTCGTTAGAGCCATTTCTGAGAAAATTAAAATTTTCGAAAAATCTTCCATGTAAAGGGTAGTCTGGGGTGGGAGGATTTTCTTGAAAACCTTCGTGTCGCATATCTGGTAGATATTGAACCTAAATACCAAGTTTGGTGTTTATCCGACTGTTCGTTTCTGAATTATGCTGTTCACAGACAGACAGACAGACACACACAGCCACATACACAGACACACACACGGACATGTTTCCCAAAATGTTTTTTTTTTTTTGGATTCAGGGGGTCTCAAAACATATATTTCCGGTGAAATCTCGGTATCGATTTTTTGGGTGGAATACAATACTTCCCCTACTTACTATTCGTAGTAGAGAAAGTAGTAAGAAATCGGCATTGTCCAGTAATAAGGGATAAGGAGATTCAAGGTTTATTATACGCAGACGATCTTATGGTAGGTGCCATACCGATAATAGGGTTACAAAAAGCAATAAATGAAATTCAAGCATTTTGTGAAAAATGGGAAATTAAGGTAAATATAAATAAATCCAAAGTGATAGTGTTTAAAAAAGGAAAAATATGGGGAGGGGAGAAGAATTAAGTAAGAAAATTAAGCAAATGTATAGAATGTTTTGTAAAGAATTAATTGGGCTACCAGGAGCAGCACCAGGCGAGGTTGCATTAGTAGAACTAGGAAGAACGAGGAGGAAAGGTATAATAGTATTAAGAATTTTAAAACTTTGGTTTAGATGAATGAAAATGGAGGAAGGTGAAATCTTAAAGATATGCCTGACTCAGCAAAAGGTTCTAAGAAACAAAATCAAGGGCATGGGAGAATTTTTAAGGGCCGCTCAGTGAGTGATAAGGCCTGGGAGCCAAGCAATCTGAGTGGCTCAATAAGAAAACAAGCACCAGACAAATTGTACAATAAGATGTAAGGGTACAGTGATATGTTAATATATATTGTATATATCGTAAATCAAATTGTAGAACAAATTGTACAATATATTCAATTCAGTCTAACAAGTTACTCAACCATTCCGACCGATGATTGTTCCACCATCAAAGGGTGTGTGTAAGCTATACAGCATTTCCAGTACTTTTTTTTGCAAGTTCCATTTATATCCCGCCTTTAACTACATTGGTTCTTATCGGCGGTCTTTCCTTTGGAACTTATTGCCTAATGGCAATGGTGTTAACTCGTATTCTCTTGTTGTTGGGTTTTAATCATTAGATCGCACACACATTCACACTCTCATTCATACTTCTAGACTCTGGGGAGGATAGAGAATTATCTTGGCTAAGAAAAACTTCCACCTCCAGCCGGGAATGGAGCCCGGGACCCCTCACACAGCAGTTCCAGAATTTGGAAGATTGTCGGGAGGAGGTTAAGGAAGTCAGATGTTCCACCGATGTTTCACTTTCTTTTGCGTGAATATCAGGGCTTTTTCATCAGTTATTAGGAATAGTCAGGACTGTACGCAGTTACAACTACCTATAAGGGGTAAAGGGGAGGATTAACTATAAACACTCTCTAGATCATTCTAAATTGGGGAAGTAAACGAAATTAATTCATCACTGCAGTTGAAACAGCTAACCGTGCAATGTCAGGTAAGTCAGCTAGTATAATATAAAATATATAACTTGCCCACCCTTTGCCTTTGATCTCACAAAACTCCATTAACAGACAATGCAGCATCATACAAAACATTTTTTTTCACCGACTACACATTCTATATTGCTGTACCCGCTCTGAATATATTTGATGTATTCCTATTCGTCTACCACGAAAATCCCAAAGCTGTCAGTACGTATGTTTCTCTTAATGTCATACAAAGGATATGTCATTTCAAAGTCAGCATATACTGACCTACTTTTTATTTCTCTACTGCTTACCTATAGAAAACTAGAAGTACCTTTTTATTGTTCGTAATGATGTGGTGTGTATGTGTGTGTGTTGTCACGCCAGACACATTATTGAATCGTTGGCGACAGTATTGTTGGGGTAGTTCTTTCGGCTTTGCGTTTGAAGTTCGTCTGGCGTGGCGATTCGCCATCTTCTGTGGGGGGTGAGCTTTACGCTTTTGTGTGTTGCGTGTTGAGCGTCATTTTTGGTCGAGTGTTGGGTCTGAAAGGTTGTATGTGAAGTTGTTTGAATGTAACCTCGTATGTATAGCATCTCCCCTAATTTCTTCCTTTATCTTTTGTGTGTGATGTAGAAGCACCGTGCTTATGCTGAATAAACCACAGGTAATGTGATTAATGTGAAATTCTGTGTATTTTGTTATGATTATCCCACGCCTGCTCTGGAATGTGTTGTTTAATATCCTGGTCCTCTTGCCACCTCTGCAGCTATGCCTCCCAATGTGCATGCTGGGGTAACTAAAATTTAATATCTAGCTGTAAGCCTTTAGGCCCTCACCACATATTGTAAAAATAGATACAGTGGAATATGGAAAAGAGATTATTCGAGTTACTGGTTTTATCCATTGAACCTGCAAACCAACGATAAAATAAATTAATTGCTTTCCATTTCTTCCAGATGGAGGTTACTTTCAGATTCCATATGGTCTCCTACCAGAGCTAAAACGCGACAAACCAGGTTTCCTGCGCTCCGCGGTGTTGCGTTTCACTTAAAAATTATGCTTTGCGTAAAATTTTAATATTAAGTTGAGTTTAACGTTTAGAGTCACGATAAAAGTGCATAAAAACATTTTGCTCACACATTTAGGCATCTGTTGGTGCAGTAGTCAACCATTTATGTGCATTCGTTAATGATCACTCCAAATAACTGATTAGATAATTATCGGAGGGGGCCCCTGAACCGCTCTTTAGACAAAATCATATTTGACATATTTGTTACACTTATATTCAGACCCTTATATGTTCTAAACGGTATCTTCCACATTATATCACTGCTTTAGAAGAAAGAAGCAAAGCCACTACAAAGATGTAGTGTATGTCTCTTCAAGTTCATGCAGGAATACCTCTTATGCAAAACTTTCAGTCACATTTTACAAATCAGGCTCGTGAATATGCGTTACCTCAGGGCTCCATCTTAGCTCCACTTCTGTTCAGCGTTTACACTTCAGATCTTCCGAACTTTGAGCTTGCAGAAGTGGCGTTGTATGCCGACGACACAGTTCTTTACTATTCCCATCACGATCTACCTACTGCTGTTGCTGCTCTGCAGAATTCCTTGACCTCTCGTGTTCATTGGTGATCTACCTGGCACATTTCACTGAACTCCACAAGACAGAGACAAAACTTTTCTCTCTCTGTACCATTCGTTCACCCACATCCTTGTATATCCACAACACCTGTATTCTCTGGTTACCTTCTCCTGTTCCAGTAAAATATCTTGTAGTGTTATTTGATACCACCCTTACCTGGCGTCCACATATCAATCGTACTGTTAACCTTGCTTCAGGCCGGCTTTATCAGCTCTATCCGCTACTCAATAGACGTACTTCTCTTGGACTTGATTCTTGTCCATTGTTGTACGTTCCCTCATTCGCCCCATCCTGACCTACGCTGCTCCTATCTGGAGTGGAGCTTGTAAATTCCACCTACATCGTTTGCAGGTAGTTCAGAACAAGGTGCTGAGACTACCAATGCTCCCTGGTTCGCGCGCAACCATCAGCTACACCAAGAACTCGCCTTCTTCCTATACAGCAGTTCATCCACCAAACCGCACGCCGTTTCTTCTTCTGCCTACCTGTTACTGGAGCTGTGAGATGTGATCTAGGCGTCAGAACACGCCGGCCAACGCGCCTCAGAAAATGACTTCCTCAAGATATCCTACTTAATTCCACCTCAAGCTCCGAAGACGCCGACGTTTAGTTTCTTACAGACTGTTCCGTTGTGCAGTTGCATGGTATCTGTGATCTATTGTGATACTTCCTCTTTTGTGAGACATACTGTTTTACGTTCGAGGAGCTACATTGATGTATCCGAACTCTACACCTTTTTAGCTGTTATTTCCTTTCTATATATTATTTTCCCAGGTCTGTAAAGATTGTTGCTGATCGATGTTTGTAAATAAATAAATAAAAAAAATGAACATGCGTTACGAATCTTCCAAAGTTCATCAGGGTTTACGCAGGAGTGTATATTTAATACTGGTTGAGAAGGTGCTGTCAACATTGCAAGACAAATCATCCACTTGCGTGTTTGTCTCAACTTCTGGTACTGCTTACCATTATCTTTCTTTTGCCTTTCCGAAGTATTTTTGGGAGTAACCGTCAGTTCTTTGTATCAAGAAATGCAATGTCGTAATGAACGAAAGCTTGCAAAACGAGCATTCGGATAAGTACCATGCTAGACAAAGATTTTTAAGAAATTCCTCCCACCTTAAGCTACCTTTTACCTAGAATTTTTTTTTATTATTTTTAGCACAAGTCTCTAGTGATTTTGACTAACATAACCACCACATGTTTAGGGTACTTTCATGACTAATAAACCCTATCCTTGAATTTTTTGGGAATAGCTAGTGAACTCTTGATTCGGAACGTTGTGTAATTCCGTATAACTGGTAAATAATAAGAGATAGACAGAAACTAACACACGAAAAATGTAGCTCTTATTAAAGCTGGCAATTTATGTTAACTAAACGATTTCCGAGATGTTCGTTGTTATTGGTTTGAATTTTTCAATGCTTTTTACACTTCTTGAAGTCCTAAGGCGCTTGGCGCTTTTTATGGAAAAGTATGGGATTTCAAAACCAGCATACAGCTATTCAATTTTTAAATATTTGACTATCGCTTCAGGCTCCACTATCCTCCCTTGTACCTACAACGAAATGTGTAGTAAAAGGTAAAGGTACGGACGAACAGAAGGGCTCCCGCAACCGGGGCAGAACACTGGAAGTAGGCCTCAACGGCCCTTTTGTTTCTACCCAGCCCTGGGAGGGAGGGGTGAGGGAAGAAAACCGATGGGCGACCAGATCCAGTTGGTGATGTATACAAGCATGGACGGAGTCTCTAACGTTTCCAGTTCGAGCGCATACGACGCAGTCCGGGCTCACCCACAAGCCTCCTAACCTCCGGCGGTCCCTACCTACTGGGGCCCACTTTTTTATAGGGGCGGCCCCACACCCGCCGCCCCTGATGGCGATCATCCGCAGGAGCTACATCGCCTCCCCATGCAGCTTGCATCTAAGCAGAGACAGGGTAGAGGTAGTGGTGAAGTGCATGCGTGGAAGCCGGGTTCCGCTGAGCACCTCGGAAGGTACAGACGGACATAATGACCTGCAGATACATGCAGGTGAGCGATGATTGTCCGGGTTCTGCACATACCGGAGTCTGAGGAAATGAGTGATGGTAAGGACAGTTAAGTGATAGAGTGATTTGAGAGACGGACTAGTGGAGTGTACCGCATTAGCAGGGACGGACTGACTGACACGATGCAGAGATGTGGTCTGAAGTGTGTGGTGGATGGTGGGGGAGGTTGTTGATGTATTACCTGGTTTAGACTTACTATAGAGAGCTGAAGTGTGGTAGTACTCACAGGCTGGCTGCCTACCTGAAGTGTAGGTGTGGACCCGTGGTACTATTGGTAGTGCTGATGTACTGGTTCGAGGCTGTGGATCTATTGCAGGGTTCTAAAATGAAAAATCAAATGTTTAAGTTACGTGTTAAGCTGCATAAATATATCGCTGCATCAATGGTAGAAATGTCGGTAGTGAGAAATCGGTCAAAAAGGTGTAGTGGACGTTTGTGTTGTAAGTTGCCTAGGGGACTAATGAGTGGATTGTAATGGTTGGGGATGTTGTGGTATAGGTTGTAAGCGAGCATTTTGATGTATTGTTCGATGTATTGTTCAGGAGTTCTTCGTGCAATTTAGAAGCTGGAGCAAAAGGAGGAACTTTGGCTGCAATGCGAAGAATTTTGTTTTGAAATGTTGTGAGAATTTTGATATATGATGGGACAGCGTATCCCCAAACCGGAGCAGCGTAAGTAATGATTGGTCGAAATTAAACTTTTGTAAATAGTGGTTCCTAATTTGGGACTTAATCCGTTGTTAATGTTTAATAGCGGGCAAAGTTTACGTGACTGTGCTTGGGCCTTGTATCTGACAGTTTTAATGTGTGCTCTCCAGGTTAAACCTTGGTCCATGACTACACCAAGGTAGGTAACCTGGTTAGTCCAGTTAATGTCCTTTCCAAATAATTGGAGGGGAGGAAGTGAAAGTGTAAGGTATCGATGTAGTCTGTGCTTAGTAAAAATGATAGCTTTAGATTTATTATTGTTGACCTTAATGCGCCATTTTTCTAGCCATGGTTGAATGGTAGTGAGTGCTGTTTGTATTCTGCTGTGTGAAGTTGTGGTTTTACTAGCTTGTGTTGTGAAGGAAGTGTGGACAGCGTATACATATAAATATGTATTAAAATGTTGGGTATATTGTTAATATAACTATTAAATAAGACGGGTCCTATTAGGCTGCCTTGTGGTACACCAGCAAGGATTGGACGTACGGTGGATTTGGAGTGATTGACTATAGAATAGAAGAATCTGTTGTCAAGGTAATTGGCTATAAGTTTGGTGAATGTGTCCGGTATATTAAGGTTAATAAATTCGCGGAGTAGGCCAGCATCGGAGGCGGAACCTATCTAAGCAGCCCCGCTACGACGTCAGGGAAGAAAGGTGTACAAAGCACACATCCATCCCCCACTGCAACCCACCGAACACCGTCGCCTGGTACTACAACCCGAAACAGATGGCAAGGAAGATGGGTACAGGAAATGAGGAGCAGGAGAGTCATGGTAGAAGAGAAACCAGCCGAGCATTCGCCTGCCGACCAGGGAAAATCACGAAAAACCCATGGGCCAGTAACCGTGGCGCCATTGTGTAATAAAAGTGTTTCTGCAAAACATTTTTCTCGATTCATGTGAAATAAACGGACACAAGGTTTTGTAGGAGTAGTTTGCAGTGGCTAGAGAAAGTCGTGTGAATGCTTTCCTATGTCCAGCATAAAGCGGTTTAATGAACGCTGACGCAGGTTCGGTTGTGCGAATACCTACCTTGTTGTAACTGTAATTTCCTGAGGGAAGAATGCTTATCAGCCACATTACAAGCCATATAAATGTTTGGTAATGGAGAAGTAGCATACATGCATAGAATTAGAGATAGATGGCTTGTATGAGGACTTGTGAAACTAATAGCATTGCTGCTTGCCACGCAACAGAACATCCGGTGCAGAAAACCGTCTGTAGCCGTTACTCGTGGAGCGGCTTAACTTGCCTCTGGGCTTATGTCTCATAAACATTAATGTAAAACAGATTCTAATGTAATAAATGGGATTTATTTTAAGGAAATTAAGACTTTATTTGTGATTTCTCGAGTATAATAATTAAAATGTATTTTTATTTTCTCTACCACGTATACAGTAGGTAGAGAAGGTATTGCATTTCATCCAAAAATTTGGTACCGAGATTTCACGGGAAATACATCTTGTTTGAATCAATATAAATCTCTGGATGAATATAAAAAGTATTTTTAGAAAAAAGTCCGCTCGCGCGTGTGTGTTAGTGAACAGCATAACTCAAAACCTAAAAGTCGAATAGATACCAAACTTGGTATTTAAATCTAGTTGGAAAGGTAGAATCAACCGACTGAAAAATTCAATGCCATCGCCGGGATTTGAAGCACGGATCTCCCGGTATCCGTCCGATTGCTCTAACCACTGAGCTACCATAGCAACATACCGGCACTACTCTAAATTCTCCAACTGATTCGCATTTTTCCCGGTAAACCACAAGGAGATCTCAAATTGTATTGAGATGACATACCCCAATGGCGACTTACAATGTTGTAAGTACTTTAAGTCCCGGGCTTCACAGTTTCAACCACTATTAGGTCAATTAATGGAATTAGGTCAATTTGAGATCTCGTGGTTTACGGGGGAAAAATGCGAATCAGCTGGAGAATTTAGAGTAGTGCCGGCATGTTGCAATGGTAGCTCAGTGGTTAGAGCAACCGGACGGATACCGGGAGATCCGTGGTTCAAATCCCGGCTATGGCATTGAATTTGTTAGTCGCCTGATTCCACCTTTCCAACCCTGTCCAACACACAGCTTGTGTGGAAGAACAATTAATTCCTTTAAGTGTAGTGTTTTCCAAAGATGCGACACGAAGATTTTCAAAAAATTCCCCAACAAAAACTACCCTTTACATGGAACATTTTTCGAAACTTTTTATTTTCTCAAAAATGGCTATAACGATTTTGATTAAAATACCATATATAAAAGACATTTACTTAACAAATAAAATGTATATCTTGAATTTTCTGGGAATAACCTTGGGGTCCTCTTCATTCGGAAGGAATTGCAACGGTATTATGTTTGATACGTTGATATTTAAAATTGTAGTTTTAAATAGTTATACCACGCATAGAATGGGTATGGACGTTGCTAAGAAGAGCTTGGGTTTGAAAGAGAATGAAAAAGAAAACTGGGGGGGTAGGAGTAAGCCACGGAACAGTGAGTTGAGCTGTCAGCCTGCACCTGAAACGTGAGAGAGAGAGAGAGAGAGAGAGAGAGAGAGAGAGAGAGAGAGAGAGAGATTGCTTTGTGTGCCTGACCATGTCACTTCGAGTTGGATTTTGGCTAGCCAGTTGTCGCTGATGGAAGCACGATGGCTTTGGAAGTGCTGTCTTCTAGTTAAGACATTTTTTTATGAATTCATACAGGGGTACTTTTGGAAATAAAAATATCCATGCAGGTTCTAAATTCTTTAACTCACTGCCAATGGATTTAAAGAGAGCATATGATATAAATCATTTTAAAAAAGGCACTCAAAAAGCATTTATTAACGCACTGCTTCTATAACTCGCAAGAGTTTTTAAATCACGGCACAAATAGTCTTTAATATGCTAAATTGGTTGCATCTACGAGGGCAGTCCAGAAAGTCCCAGACGTTTTGGCCTATCGTAGCGATGAGTAGGGCTAGAGCCAACATATTGGTGTCAGAACGTTCCTACATTCAGTACGCATCCAGCTGTGATAGCATGCTCCTTACTGTGCTCTCTGTGAGCTGTTAAAATGTGCTCTGCAATAGAAAATCCCGCCACTTGTGAAGTGCGGTTGGCTAAAAAGAACAAACCAATTGAAATTTATCGTCAACTTTGTGATGTTTACGGGCAGGGAATAATGAGTGAAAGCCGAGTCAGGCAATGGTGCATTGATTTTAAAAATGGCCATACCAATGTTCACGACGAGGATCGCAGTGGTAGGGCTAGCCTTATGACTGATGAACTGTCAATGCAAATCAATGACAAAATTCGTGAAAATCGTCGTTTCACGATTACAGAACTTTCGGAACATTTTTCCCAAGTTTCACGGAGTTTGGTGCATCAAATTGATGCTTTGATACTGACGCTGAACTGCATGCCGGTGTAAACCAGTGGTTGAAGTCGCAGGCGGCAGATTTCTGCAGAGAGGTTATTGAAAAACTTGTGTCATGGTGTTAAATTAAATTGAGTTTTATTAATGGACGCTCTTTAACTGATGTGGTCCTTAGCGTCCCATTCTATATTGGGCGTGAAGGACCGGTAATTTTGCTCCGAGGTCTCTTTATCAGGCTTGAGGTTCTTTTACGTGTCGTAAATCTACGACACGGGACCACCGGCTTTACTTCCCTTCCGAAGGAAGCCATGCTAAGGATTTTTACGCCCGAAAACTGAACCCGCGACCTTGGGAACTAGAGGCTAGCACGGTACCACTAGTCCACGGAGGACGACAAATGCCTCAATTTGAATGGCGAAAAATAGCTTAAGAGTGTACCTTTCAAATGTAGATAATAAACGTTGATATTTGCATTTTGTTAATTGTTTATTTCAAAACGTCTGGGACTTTCTGGATTACCCTCGTATATCCTATAGCTCTTGTTATTCTTGTGTGTTAATAATTATAAATTGTATAAGTAATAAGTTTTCTGTGTATCTAATTTATTTTTACCATTGGCATTGTACTAGTTATGATGGCTTGTATGTATTATTTATTATTATTACTGTATTATTATAATTAACACTTTGATGTGATCTACAATAACACTGCTCTACTTTGTGTATTGTATGATAGAAAAAAAATACATATGCAATGTGTTAGCGAGACCGCGTAGTAAAGGGTAGTAGTCGAATTTACGTAAGCAATTTCTAAGGGTCAGCTTCATTATATGCAGGGAAATTTGTCTATATGCCTGATATTATGTTGCTATGAGATATTTTATGGTAATTGGTATTATAGTAGCGATTGCATTGAGTTGCTACAAGAGGTGAATCGGCTACAATTATGTCGCTACGTGACTTGTCAGTAGTAACACAAATAATATGCTCCGTGAGAATTAGTTAGGCATATTTGTGCCCAATTTAACCACTGGCTAAGTTGTCGAAGAAACTGCTTGTCTTCCTTGGGGAAGAGATTCGGAGAATTAACCTACATAACTTGAAAGTCGACATCTCGAAGTAGAAGTGGGCCATATTATGAGTGGTTTCTCTCCAGAGCATCGTGTCTAAGGCAGGATTTGAGAAGAAAATTGCTACAAGAGTACATAGGCGATTCAGGGTAATCCTCATTTGAAACCAGCACGTGGGCAATCTACACATCGGCAGATAGAGATTGCGACTTCGCCTTAAAAAATCTGATGTGTTACACTCACATGACTTTCTATAGTATAAACTATTTTTACAAACGCTTATTCTCCATATGCTTCATGTTAATCTTATTGCTAATTTTCTTGTAGATGCAAGGGGAATTGGTAGGCTTTAAGCGATAGTCAAATATTTTAAGAGCTGGTTGCTATGTGGAGTATTCCATTCTCTTTGTATTACCAGGACAAAAAATATGAATAACGAATTTTAGAAAAAGTATAAGTATTCGAGAATTTAAGGGAATAACAAGCAATATCTCGAAAACGGTTCACCCAACAAAAAAAATGTATATGAAATAAATTGTGTATTTTAACGCGATGTACATTTTTTGTAAAGCAAAATTTTGCCTATCTCTTATGGTTTACCAGTTATGCAAAAGTTGTTCACAATGAAGAATACTTTTGGTGACATTCCCAGAAAATTCGAGATATACATTTGATTTGTCATTAAAGTATCTTAAATGTATGATATTTTAATCAAAATCGTTAAAGCCATTTTTGAGAAAATTAAAATTTTTGAAAAATATTCCATGTAAAGAGTAATCTGGGGTGGGGGATTTTCTTGAAAACCTTCGTGTCGCATCTCTGGAACATACTGAACCTAAATATCAAGTTTGGTGTTTATCCGACTGTTCGTTTCTGAGTTATGCTGTTCACAGACACACACACACACACACACACACGGACATGTTTCCAAAAATGCTTTGTTTGGATTCAGGGGGTCTCAAAACATGTATTTCCGGTGAAATCTCTGTATCGAATTTTTGGGTGGAATGCAATACTTCCCCTACTTACTATACGTAGTAGAGAAAGTAAAAAAGGGAAAGATTAATCTTTCTATGCTGCTTCAAGTGGAGAATTCCAGTTAATGTGGTTACATTTCTTGTACTTAATATTAGTCCCAAAGCGTATATTGATTTCATGGCAGGAAAATATTCTGTGGTAATACAAGATTATCAAGTATTCTTAAATAATCAGTGCTAATACTTAAAGATGTTCACGTTATAGTGAGATAGGATTAGTTATGTATGTAAGATTATTATTCACGTTTTAGTGAAAATTGGGTTTACTAAATTATAGTTCACGTTATAATGAAGGAATATAATCCAATAGTGAAATGCACTTAATATGTGCATAGAGAATTAATGATTACATGTTGTAATTGGGGAGGGGAAAGCAAATTGTTCGTAGGGTGCTAAAGTAATGTATTGATATGGTTTCGAGCAGAATACTTGACTGTAAAATTCAAATTTATTGGATGTTAATATTTGGAATTAATAATGTATTTAAAATGAGAAACTAACTTGGGTGCAAGAAACCATATGATTGTTAACTGGAGATTGGAAAACCATAGCAGAAATAAACGAGAAAGAATAATAAAATTTTCTGTAATAATATTCTCAGAACACGATCCACTGTCCACGGACCTGTGAATTTGTTTGAGGAGAAGGCTATGGGATTTATAAGGTGGGAAAGTGAAGTGTGTGGTATCATTAGTAAGGAGAAAATATGTTGTTATAATTACTAATGATACATTATAACACACTACATTTTACATTATGTCATGTAAAGGGATAAGAAAGTTCCAGAGCCACTCCAAACCAGGTAGTCACAAAACCAAGTAACAGTGGTAGCAGAGCGTCGTAGAATTTCTCGTGATGTCATGGAAAAAGTAAACAATTTTAAGACCAGCATATAGCGTCCAGCTCTCAAACATTTGACTGCCACTGTTCCTTTTGTATCTATAAGCACATGTAATGTTGCTAATTCTGCAAAGGTTGACCTCGATTAAAATGAACTAGATAGATAAGTTTTAGTAAGAATAATCTATATACACATTAATGAAGGATAGAGGCTGCAGATGGTCATGTGAATGTAACACATCAGATTTTTTCACAGATACAAAATTTTACCTTCACACATTAACTAGCCGGCGTTGTATTTCCAATTACGATTGAATTTAATTCCATTTAACTACATTATGCGCTTATTGTACAATGGCTGAGCGAAATGGCTCTCATTCGGAAGGTCCCGCGTCCGAATCCAGTCGAGTGCGCACTTTGATCCATTCTTTTTATTAGTATTGTGTGATTTTCTCAAGAAGAATTGGAAGCGCTGCTATACACCGTTTCTTCCGATTTTATGTTCTAACATAAAATAACTCTAACTCCTTCATTTAATTTTAAAAAATCTGATGTGTTACACTCACATGACTTTCTCTACTCTTGTACAAACTATTTTTACAAACGCTTATTCTCCATATACTTCATGTTAATGGAGATAAACATTTGCAGAGTCTATCTTATTGCTAATTTTCTTGTAGATGTAAGGGGAATATATATTTACAAGGGCAATATAGAAATACAGTAGCCTTTAAGCACATACATATCTCTTAATAGCTGGTTGCTAGGTGCAACACCACTCCCTTTCCCACAGATTAATACTCTTTGCATATCCAAGACAAAAAAATGAATAACGAATTCCCATTTGAGAAAATAAGTATTGAAATTTAAGGGAATAACAAGCAATATCTCGAAAATGGTTCATTCAACAAAAAAAATCTATATGACATAAATTGTGTATTTTAAGGGGATCTACATTTTTTGTGCAGTAAAATTTTGTCTATCTCTTATGGTTTACCAGTTATGCAAAAATCGTTCACAATGAAGAATACTTTTGGAGACATTCCCAGAAAATTCGAGATATACATTTCATTTGTCATGAAAATATCTTAAACATATGATATTTTAATCAAAATCATTAGAGCCATTTTTGAGAAAATTAAAATTTTCGAAAAATGTTCCATGTAAAGGGTAATCTGGGGTGGGGGGATTTTCTTGAAAACCTTAGTGTCGCATCTCTGCAAGATACTGAACCTGAATACCAAGTTTGGTGTTTATCCGACTGTTCGTTTCTGAGTTATGCTGTTCACAGACACACAGACGGACATGTTTCCAAAAATGCTTTTTTTGGATTCTGGGGTTCTCAAAACATGTATTGCGTGTAATATCAATATCAAATTTTTAGTGGAATGCAAGGGGTTTCCTAACGTGGATTTATTAATAAAATATGATCACATGATACCCTCCACCTACCACCGTACCACATATCATTTATTTATTTATATCCTGTATAAGGATGTTGCAAGGATGTTAAAAAATCTGATGCGATGGATTCACATGACTTTTTCTACCCACTATCGTTCATTAATGGGTATACAAAGTAGTCTTGCATTCCACTAAAAAATTCGATATTGATATTACACGCAATACATGTTTTGAGAACCCCAGAATCCAAAAAAAGCATTTTTGGAAACATGTCCGTGTGTGTGTCTGTGAACAGCATAACTCAGAATCGAACAGTCGGATAAACACCAAACTTGGTATTCAGGTTCAGTATCTTCCAGAGATACGAACACTAAGGTTCTCAAGAAAATCCCCCCACCCCATATTACCCTTTACATGGAACATTTTTCGAAAATTTTAATTTTCTCAAAAATGGCTCTAACGATTTTGATTAAAATATCATATGTTTAAGATATTTTAATGACAAATGAAATGTATATCTTGAATTTTCTGGGAATGTCTCCAAAAGTATTCTTCCTTGTGAACGACTTTTGCATAACTGGTAAACCATAAGAGATAGACAAAATTTTACTACACAAAAAATTAGATCGCGTTAAAATACACAATTTATGTCATATACATTTTTTTGTTGAGTGAACCATTTTCGAGATATTGCTTGTTATTCCCTTAAATTTTCCAATACTTATATTTTTTCTCAAATTCGTTATTCATTTTTTTTAGATCCTGGACATGCAAAGAGAATGTAATGCGCCACATAGCAACCAGCTCTTAAAATATTTGACTATCGCTTAAAAGCTACCATATTCCCCTTGCATCTACAAGAAAATTAGCAATAAGATTGACATCTCGATATCTCCATTAACATGAAGCATATGGAGAATAAGCGTTTTTAAAAATAGTTGGTACAAGAGTAGAGAAAGTCATGAGAGTGTAACACATCAGATTGTTTTTAGTAATTTCCTTTTGAATATTATATTGGTATTTTTGTTCTATATTAATTTTGAAATTTTTTAGTTTCATATCTAGTCCACAAGACTATAGTTTTGAGTATAACACTGCACCATTTTTGGCCAGAAAGTCTGCTGTCTCGTTACCATTCACTCCCACATGTGCTGGTATCCACAGTAGTATTATCTGTTGACGTTTTGTTTATAGTAATCTATAATAAAATCTCATATCCTTAATATTATAAGATTCATCTGGACTATCATATTGTTGTATTGCTTGAATGGCAGAAACTGAGTGTGTGAGAACAACTACTTTATTTTCTTTTATATTAGTCCTGTAGTATATCTGTTCTAATGCTCGTTGTATTACAACAATTTCACCATCAAAATTTTCTGGATTGTCTAGGCAATGTAAAATGATGTGAAAAGTATTTACAGTATATATATATATCATCTCCTCGTGGTGTCCCCTGGGTAATGCTAAATAGGTTACAACCGTGCAGAAGTCACCCAATATAATGCACAAATATAGGAATGTCTTTAGTATATGGTGTTTTAATGAAAATTGTTACATATATTTTTCAGAATATCAAAAATTTTGAAAAACGTTCCGTGTAAACATTATTTAGTGGTGGGGACTTTCTTAAAAATGTTATTGTTACATTTTTGGAATATACTGAACTTAAATACCAAATTTGTGTTTATCGATGTTTAGTTTTTGAGCTATGGTGTTCATAGCCATACCTACGGACACACAGAGACACATGGAGCTTTCACGGAATGCTTCTTTTTTTGGATTCAGAGACCCTCAAAATATGTTATTCTGGCGAAATCTCGATATCGAATTTTGGTACGTTGTAGAGAAAATAATAGACGTTTGTAGAAATGCTGTGAAAGCAATAAACGATATTGTCTAGGGAAAGTCATGTGAATGTAACACATCCGGTTGGTTGCCTACATTGTGCTCAGTTTCACAGAATGATCAGTAACACAGATTGAAAATCCTAATTTCTTGGTGATTACCCAGCTGTTTCTAATGTTTTTGGTTTCGAGTTAGCCCATCATAAACGCTGGTATCGATACGAAGTGGAAATTACCAGAACATTTCGTTTACAGTTTTATTACACGTCTACGCATGAAGCGAAAAGCGCACAATGTTGAGTGTTATCACGACAGTGTAGCAAGACTTGTGTGCTAGCTATAAGTACATTGCAACTTTGGGGCAGTTTGCAGAAATGGCACATTGACACGCTCATGATACAGAACTGGGGACGGAGATCATCGCGGTGATAAGGTAACAACCTCACATGCGTGGCCACATGTCCCTCTCAAGGAAAAATAAAACGCCAGTCTTATGATTCTGAAGGACTTTCTCTACCTTGTGGTCGGATAGATACTAAAACGTGGTATTTTATGTTCAGCATCTCCCAAGGACGTGACACGAGGCTTGAAAATCCCCCCACCCCAAACAACCCTTTGCATGGAGCATTTTTCATTACTTTTTTTTTTCTTCAAAAATCGCTTTAACAAGTAATGTTTTGACAATTTTACTAATGAGCGTATAAAAGTATTCAAATACCATTTCACACAAGGTAAGTTTTTATTCAAGAAACATTTTAAGAATACTCTCACGAACTCCCCTAATTTACTTCATGGCTACATTTTAACAAAACAAGAAACCAAAGTGTTTCATTTAATTTTTATCAAACTTTCTCTTCTTTGACTTGCTTGCAGATCCTTGAAGATGACTGTCCCTCCTCAACATCCAACAGTAGTCGGCCATCATAGTTTCATTCCATCTCCCCTGGACCTCCTCTCCATTTCCTTAATATCCTGGTGAAAACGTTCACCCTGCTCTTCACTATTATGTCCCAGATTTTCTGGAAAGTAGTCGATATGTGAATGCAGAAAATGCACCTTTACACTCATGTTACAACCCATCTTCTTGAAATTCTCCAACATTGTTTCGACAATGGCCTTGTAATTAGAATCTTTGTTATTGCCTAAGAAGTTTTCAGTAAATGATCGGAAGGCGATCCATGTTTCTATTTCTCTCTCATTCATTGTCTTCTCAAAATCTTCATCCTTCATCAATATCTTTATTTGAGGACCAACAAAAACTTCCAGCCTTTAATTGTCTTTTGTAATGAAGGGAAATTTCTTGGAAAGGTACTTGAAGCAAGGTCCATCCTGTGGTAGAGCCCTTACAAATTGCTTCATCAAGCCCAATTTTATGTGTAATGTGAAGTGGTATTTTTGTTAGTAGTTGTTAGTTGGTTCATGTTTATCTGCACAACGTATGGGAGCCAATTTGTCGCAGTCACTTCGTGTTATCTTATTGCTGTGCGCCTGTTATTGTTTTATTATTTTGCATTTTGGGTTCATTGTGCTCCGGCTAGCTATTATTATTATTCAGTCGAGCAAATCTCTTAAACAGGGTGTGTAAACGGAAAGGATTTTGTTACTCAAAGATAACACTGATAAAAGAATTTCTTTTTACACTTTTATTACCGTCACAATTATGTTCACATATTGATTCGTGATACACGCCAAACTGAAACTGTTGTATTTTCTAATATCACTATAATCACTTATTTACTGCACATTATTAATTCGCGTGTTTCACATTTATAACAAACTTTAAGACGCGAGAGATTCTGTAGAATTGCGACGTGTAACTCGCGAACGATTCTGATGAACTAAGCGACGTTTAACTTCTGAATGATTCTGTTGGACTCAGCGACGTGTAACGCGTGGATGATTTTGTTGGACTGACGAAATCTGCCTCTGACTTCAGCTTTTTATACTCCCACACCTCGATATGCCTAAAGATTATAACCGAGCTGCTATTGGTTAATAAAACGCGCCAACATTAGCGTCTATTTTTATATCCAATCAAAAATTACGAAAACATATGCTCTAGGGAAAATATTCCCGCTATTTCTAAGAAAAGCGCGCCAATCTGACGTCATTTGTTTCTCTCTTCTAATTAATATTCAGTTCACCCCCTCGCACATTGTTATCCGCTCCTATTGTCAGTTTCAGTGAGGCCGTGTAAACTTATTTCCTAAGAATGCTTATAATTAACAAACATCTCAAATCAATGTCATACAATAATGCTTATTTACACTACAATCACTCTGGCATTTACATTATTGTGATACAAATTACTGCCACAAGTGGCGGAAGCAATATCTTTACATCTCTATATTATTGAAGTGAAATTGCGAAAACACTGTACGTGATAGAAAAAAACTAAAAGCAGTTCTGAAATCAGCATAAAAAAGTGAGCCAGAATCACTTATTAGTTTTCAGTCATCGGATATCATGCAGATATCTATCTGCGAAGACCTCATCATTCTGAATGACTGATAAACCAATAGAGATAGACACAATTTTACTCCACAAAATGTACATCACGTTAAAGCAAACGATTTATGTCAGTAAAGACGTTAACCATTGTCGTTAACCATTTCCGTTTGTTATTTATTTGAATTTTCAAATACTTTGTTTTTCTCAACTGCAAATCGCTACTCTGTTATGCTTTTCTTTATTGTTTCACCGTGTTCATGTAAGGAGCACGGTATTTCATATAGCGACCGCCTTTGGAGACATTTAAATATCACTTTAGACTACTGTATTCTCCTTATACCTACAACGAAATGCGTAGATGTGAAATGAAGGTGTATCTGTATTAAATGGAAGCAGACAGAAGAATAGGCATTTGTAAGAAGAGTTTGTGCAAAAGTGAGACTTAGAAATCGTGTGAATGCAACACATAAGACATTTTTTGTAGTGTGATTTTGTGCATCTCTTATTGTTTACCAGCTACATAAAATTATACAAAACTCATTTTGAATGAAGAGGACTTCGCAAGCTATTCCAGCAATTTAAGAAAATATCTTAACCATATGGTATTTTAATTAAAATCATTTGAACCATTTTTAAGAAAATAAAATACAACGAATCATTTTCCATATGAAGGGTAGTTTCGGGTCTGAGAATTTTCTTGAAAGCCTTGAAAATGATGAACTTAAATACGAAGTTCAGTATTGTAACCAAAGAGAATAGCAGTTGCTACTAAATACACTTTGTTTGTCATTTAGGTACTCAGCGTACCACAAACTTTACACTTGAGACACTTTCGACAACACTCAGAACAGAACACAACTGATCCATCGAATCGAATCACAATTGAACTGTACTCGGTACTGTCCAAACTCTTAGACTTCTTGACTGCACTTAAGTTCGTAACACTCCTCAATTACTCCCGGCAAAAGCAGCCCTTTATGTAGGCCTCGCATACAAAATTGACATTGAGATTGAGTTTATTTATGGACCATCTTTAACTGCTGTGTTTCTTAGCGCCCCATTCTATACTGGGCGTGAAACACCGGTAATTTTGCTCAGAGTCCTCCTTATCAGGCTTGAGGTTCTTTTACGTGCCGTAAATCTACGACACGGGACCACCGGCTTTACTTCCCTTCCGAAGGAAGCCATGCTAAGGATTATAACGCCTGAAAAAAATCCTTCGCCCTCCGCCGCGACCTCGGGAACTAGAGGCTAGCATGGTAACCACTACACCACGGAGGACGACTACACCACGGATTGTTCTAGAAAGGGAGGCTATTAGTACATGCTGAAATAAATGTTCTGGAACAGGTAAGCAGGACATAATGGGGTATTGTCGGCACTGGCTGTTGCTCCTACGCCCGGTCGAAGGCCCCACCCGGTGCCGGGCCGGAAGGCGCTTACCGGTAGCCCACGGTAGTACCGCGCGCGCGGTCAAAATTTTTACCTGTCTTTTCGTTTTATAGCCATGCTGTTCACCAATACACTTACACACGCGGCCCTTTTTCTAAAATTGCCTTTTTTATTCAGGCGACCTCAAATAGTGTATTTCCGGTAAATTCTCGATGTCGAATTTTTTGTTTGAATACCATACTTCCTCTACGTGTTATAGGTAAATAGTTGAGAAAGCTAAAATCGAATGCCCCACACACGCAGGACTTTCACTGTCCCTTTACGTAGAGTATTGCAGTATTGGTACAAAACGTGATTCTTCTATGCACGTTACGTTACTCACTCATTA
This sequence comes from Deroplatys truncata, assembly GCA_030765065.1. Lineage (NCBI taxonomy): Eukaryota > Metazoa > Arthropoda > Insecta > Mantodea > Mantidae > Deroplatys > Deroplatys truncata. The sequence goes on along the minus strand of CM060975.1, from coordinate 309,679,446 downwards.
CCTGCTGTAGGTTGAGAAAGTATTTAATGAAAAGGGATTTCTGAAAAATAAAAGAGAATTATAATTTTGCATGTAAAGTCTTGTTTTGGGGTGGGAATTTTCTTGAAAGTCTTAAAGTTATATATCCTAGTTTTCGTTTTTGAGTTATGCTGTTCATAGACGCACTCACACATGAAGTGATATCTGAGAAAGTTGTTCTGTCGTTGTTAGCCAGACGCTTGGGAAGTTATTGTCTTGGAGTTTATTGTTTATTTATTTACTCTGGTCCATGTATGAATGTCAATTTTTTAAGTGGATTGTTTGTTACGTGATAGGCTGCTACGTATGAGAAGCCGATTTGAAGATTATTTTTATTGTTACGCTCCAAGTTTTAAAATATTATATTAACTTTGTTATTAAACTGCTTCTATAGGTAGTATTTATGCTTATGTTTGCCTCGGCTGCGTCAGTATTTGTTTTAGAGTCACGTATTTCTTAGGCAGGGCGTGGTACGACAAGAATGTAGGCTTACACAGATTTTAAGTTTAAATTCACTTCTTTTTATTAATCCTTGACACAAATTAAATAGCACTACACTTATATCAAGAGGTATGAGATTCTTTTATTTAATACTTGCACTTAGTTAACGGGTGTACTTAATTTACGATTCACACGAATACGTAATATTTCTTTAGAGAACACACTTCCATCCGTTTGCTATCAAGATCTGCAGGCAACTGAACATATTTCAACCGTCCAAACCCATAAACTTCTGTATTTCAAGTCTCTGATTGCTAATCCTAGTCCAATAGAATACCTGCATTTAATTAAAGCTTTTTTCTGGCTGTTGATTGGCTATTTTTAAACTGTCACAAAATTTACATTATCGTTGCTCTAATCATGATTAGTAGCATTTAAACTCTCAAACTCATTGTTGCCTCAAGGTTATCTCATTGTTACCTCATTGTTAGCAACTTTAAAGTTATTATTCTCACAGTTCTTACATTATTAAATTACATGATGCATTCACATAACATTATTGAACATGTTTACAATAATATAAGCATTTGCAATGACTGTTACATACATTTTACAAATTTATTACATGCATGTTGCTTCAAGACGGGCTGTTATTGCATTTACATATTATATAATTTAATTTAAATAATTCAAGTGTTAAAAATACTGCCTCACTGTCGAATTGATTAGCACAAGGGACTTGAAAGTATGACCCGCCCCCTATGCAAGCCACAGAAGCCACCGCCTGAGCCATCTCCACCGAGTTTATCGTTTCTACACTCTCCATGCACTGACTGTACAGCATTTCATTTCCAGATTCTTTAGTTTTAATATCGCAGTTTGAAGTAGTCTTCTGCAGCATCATGTCTACGAAAGAGAAAATTAAACTTTTGAGTAATTAGAAGGAAGTTATTAAAAATTCCAAGACTAACATTTACCGTGGAAGCTCTTGACACAGTTACTTTCCCACTAATGTAATATATTAGTGATGGAGAGAATTCCTCAGTGCCATCTTCACTTCGGTGTCTTAATGACTGGTGTAAAAGTTTCGGCTCCTGTCTGCACTTGTTTTGTAGGAGCAGATGTCTCTGTCATCCTTTGGTACCTACTGCGGTAAAACTGCCTTCCGAAGAACAAGAACTTCATCAACATCGTCCTCTTTCGAAATGTTTCTGTTACTGTTTGAGTTGTCTGATTATAAATCGATTATTAATGTGCCCTGTTGTCAATAAAACTGTTCATGCTTTTAAGCAACTTCATCAAATAAATAGTGCAGGGAGAGCCAAAAGACTACGAACCGGCTGCGCGCTGTTTTTCCTGTCCGCGTCCTCGGCGCTCGTTGCCGTCTGCCGCTATCATAAAAAGGCGCGGATGAAACCATAGAACATTTTAAAAACTACTTTTAAAGTTTTTACTTAACAACTTTATGAAAGTGTGTTTGAGGCAGGGCCGTATTTAGAGGGGGGTTTTTAGGGTTCAAACCCCCCCCCGAAACTTCTGACAGTGTTATTTATTTAAAGTCATAGCAAACAAATATGGGAAAATGTCGTTGGATAACAGTAGATCTATTGCTAGTAGCACATTTACAAGAAAAAGGGAAACTTAATACGTCGCCTTACAATAGGTAAGGTGACAATAAATTCCGGTTTTCGAAGCAGTTTCCATGTTTTGTGTTGTAACGTGGAATATCCTCATTATGGTGAGTTCAATGTTTATCCTGTCCGCGTCCTCGGCGCTCGTTGCCGTCTGCCGCTAACATACAAAAGCGCGAATGAAACCATACAACGTTTTTAAAACTACTTTTAAAGGCTTTACTTACCAACTTTATGAAAAGAGATGCTGAAACTGGCCACCGTCTTTGTCCATACATTCTTGGCACCTCTTTACATCACTCGCCGTAGTTCACATTGAGAAATGCTGGCAATTTCCAGGCAGATATTTTGTTTTAATTCTTCCAGGGTGTGTGGGTTTGTCTTATACACTTTATGTTTTAACTTCTTCCCAGAGACAGAAATCGCAGGGGGTTAGGTCGGGGGACCGAGGGGGCCACAAATCTCATCTAATAATTCTGTCCTCAAACACACTTTCAATTGTTATCATCGAAATATTGGCCGTATGTGCTGCTGCAGAGTCTTGTTGAAAAAAAGGCAAAATCACGCTCTCTGTCTGTTAATTCTCTAAAAACAGGAGGCAAAATTGTATTCACGTATGCACGGGCTTCAACTATCTACTCGAAAAAAAAATTCCAATTTTTTTCTACTTACCAACAATAAAGTTGGTAAGTAAAGTTTGTAAGTAAAGCCTTTAAAATGGTTTTAAAAATGCTGCATGGTTTCATCCGCGCCTTTCTATGATAGCGCAAGACGACAACGAACGCCGAGGACGCGGACGGGAAAAACACCGCGCAGCCGGTTCGTAGTCTTTTGGCTCTCTCTGTACTACGGAGTAGGTACATGGTAACTGTGTGGATACTGTTAAGTTTAGATTTAGTTGCGGAAAACCCTCCCCGAAATGTTTTCTGGGTACGGGCATGGTTTGAGGACAGAATTATAAGTAGAGATTTGTGGCCCCCTCGGTCCCCCGACCTAGCCCCTGCGATTTCTATCTCTGGGGTAACAACAAAGTGTACAAGACAAACCCACACATCCTGGAAGAATTAAAACAAAATATCCGCCAGGAAATTGCCAGCATTTCTCACCGTGAACTACGCGAGTGATGGATAGCTTCCTAAAGAAGTACCAAAAATGTATGGACAACGACGGTGGCAGTTTCAGCATCTTCTTTCATAAAGTTGGTAAGTAAAGCCTTTAAGAGTAGTTTTAAAAATGTCGTATGGTTTCATCCGCATCTTTCCATGATAGCGGCAGACGGCAACGAGCGCCAGGGACGCAGACAGGAAAAACACCGCTCAGCCGGTTCGTAATTTTTTGGCTCCCTCTGTATGTTGCAACACTATTTATACTTTCTCTACCGCTTACTTATAGCAAGTAGAGGAAGTATTGTATTTCATCTAGGACCGTGCGAGGTGGAGCTGTGTTAACGTGTGCAACTCACATTCAGGAGATCCCGGGTTCGTGCCCCGGTGATCGGCCACTCTGACTCATGGGTTTTTCGTGGTTTCCCCATGTCGGTAGGCCAATGCTGGGGTGGTTCCCCTTCTACCACGACTCTCCTCATTTCCTATACCCGTCATCTTCCTTGTCATCTGTTTCAGGGTTGTAGGACCAGGCGACAGTTTTCGGCGGATTGCGGCTGGGCGGTAACTGTGCTTTCTGAAGAGGTTTCTTCCCTGGCGTCCGTCGTTGCGGGACCACTCAGTTAGGTCTCTCCTCCGAGAGGGCCCCACCGGTGGTTCGGTGGCCTATGGGTGAAACCGAGCGGTGTCAGAAGCGTTAGATTTGGAAACGTTGGGGACCCGTCCGTGCTTGCGCCAGTCCTCATTCAAATCTGGTCTACCTTCGGGTCTCTCCCCTCATCCCTGCCTCCCAGGGGTCACGATAGAAGCACAAAGAGCTGTTGCGGTGCTCTGCTCCGGTTGCGGGGGGCCCCTCCGTACCTTTACCATATTCCGTCGAGGGATAGTGATTGGAAACGTTGGAGGACCTCACCACTGTGACGATCAGGTCTGATGGTGGCAGTCGGAGCGCAGTGGGGCCCCTAACGTTTTCATATTGAGCATCCCCGGCCTTCCTTACGGTCAGAAAATGAAATTGAGTTTTATTTATGGACGCTCTTTAACTACTATGGTCCTTAGCGTCCCATTCTATATTGGGCGTGAAAGACCGGTAATTTTGCTCAGAGGTCTCTTTACCAGGCTTGAGGTTCTTTTACATGCCGTAAATCTACGACACGGGACCACCGGCTTTACTTCCTTTCTGAAGGAAGCCATGCTAAGGATTTTTACGCCCGAAAAAGATCCATCGCCCTCCGCCGCGACTCCGGGAACTAGATGCTAGCATGGTAACCACTACACCACGGAGAGCGACTCTATAGTGCATAACGGGTGTACGTGAATTTGTCATGGGTAAAGAAATTCGTGTGAGTGTTTCTATCTACCTTCCTTCTCTGTCCTTTCCCAATTGGTAGGTGTCTCTCATTTATTATCTTCCATCTTTCAGGTTTGCAGGGCCTGGCACGATATGGAGAAACTATTTCTTCCCTGCCACCAAACCTTTTGCCCCAACCTGTCCGTGAGGAAGGCCGGCGATACTCAATCTGGAAACGTTAAAGACCAAACTGCGCTGCGCCTGCGTCATCAGATCTGACCGCCATTTTTTTTTCTCTCGCCTCATCCCTTCCTCCCGAACTTTAGTATACGCAATATACCATCTGCAGCGCTGGCAGCCTCCTTCGTTTCTGACTTCTAACTGTACAGAACCATGGTTTGGTGGTAAGCGTTGCCAGAGTTCCCGGGTGGATAGTTTTACTTTAGGCAGGATTATTTCCAAAGGTTGTAACTTTGAACGCGCGACTGAATGTGTTTGTATCACTTATTGTTTAACATAAAACGTTACCAATGAGCAATTACTTTGAAGTCAAAGCCACCGCTATAGCTTTAGATGTTAAGGGTGGTATATAAGTTCGCCAGTCAAATAAGAACTGTTGAATAAAATGGAAAATTAAAGCGTTCAAAACCGAAAGAGATGATCCAGGCTGTAGCGTCTGTGGCTCACATTTGAGCGGTCGCAGGTTCAAATTCTGGTGTCGGCGTATTTGACTTTTTTCTTTCTCTCGTTCGTGATTTCTCTTAGTTGTCAGTTTAATACTGGATTGGGTATTCAATACCACGACACAAAGATACTCCTACAGAACAAAACAATTACAAACAGATGGTACAGGAAGGCGATTACGCTTCTAAGACCATCTATTAGTTTACCTAAGGAGATGGTACAGGAGGCGCATTACGCAATGAAGGACATCTGTCAGTAACTCCTCGCACAGATGGTACAAAAAAGCAAACTACACTGTTACACACTGCCTCAGCTGAACCAACAAACCTATATAACCATCACGTTATGTCCAAGAAATTAAAGTGATATTGAACAACAATAATATAGCGTTAAAATATTATAAACTATTCTTACTCATCGAGCGAGATGGCTCCGCATACGAGAGGTCCCGGATTCGATCGCCGTCGACCGTCCAATTTGACCTTGGGTTTCCTGATTTTCCCTGGTCGTAGGCGAATGCTGGGGTGGTTATATCCACCACGATTTCCTTTCCATCATGTCCCTTTCATTCCGCTTCTTTCATCTTTCAGGTGTGCATCTAGGTTTGGTGGCATATGTCGTGACGGACATACGACACGGATGCTTGCTTGCAGGAAAGAGTACTTCCCGTGAACACTAGAGGGCCGCTTGGTCTGCGAGTCGTTCATCGCCCTCTCTAGGCTGCTCCAGTAGTAGGTCGGGTCTTTGAGCCTGGAACGGTTAGGGACTTCCGCGCGTCTCTATGGCCTGTCTGCCTGAGGCACGTAGTCTCTTGTGGCTCCTTCACTTCATCCCTTTCTCCTGGGGGGTGTTAGACACAATGTAAGTCGCAGTGTGCCCTCCTCCATTGTATAACCTAACCTATACCTATGTTGTTTGTTTCTTTATCACGTGGCTTTATAAATATACACGGTGGGAAAAATATATTCTAGTTTCTAGACGTAATTTTAACACGCACGATGCAAAAAGGGAAAGAGAAACGAAACAAGAAAAGAGAGACCTCAGCAAATAACGAGATAACGTAAGCATAGCTGCGGACACTGCTAGCCTTGATGGTCTCATGCAATTTGACGAGTTAGTAATTTAAAACGGTGCTATTGCGTTTTGTAGCGCTACTCTGATACACGGGTAATTACTGTAACTAGGTAGAGAGAAGGGAGGGGGAGGATAGGCGCCAGACCGTCCACCCTATGTACCGTGTTATAATAACCAGGAATGAATCAGCAAGCTTCCTCTTTTATTGATTCCACAAGCAAGATTCCGTTGCGTCCCATCACCCAACATCATTTACTTTTAGATCTCATCTACAAACTGTTCTTACAAAGGCTTATTTTTCTATCTGTTTCATGTTAATCGAGATGTTTACAGAAATAGCTTCATTACATCTTTCGTTGTAGATACAAGAGGGATACAGGAGGAAGTGGGTTGCTATATGCTGGCTTTGAAATTCCATACTCTTTGCATGATCTCGCGAGAAACAAAACAATGATGACTTAGCACTTAAAAATTCAAATCAACAGCTGCTAATATCTTGGAAATGGTTAATACCACGAAAGAATTTATTTCAGATAAATCATGTGTTTTACTAACATTTTATACCTCTCTTATTGTTTACTAGTTAATTAAAAAAATATACTGTGGGTAATTTTATTTCTCAATTTGAATCTATCAAACATTTGATAATATGGTCAAAATCGTTAAGGTAGTTTTTGAGAACATAAAAATACAAGACTTTTTTATGTGAAAGTTTGTTGGAAGGTGAAAATTTTGTGAAAATCTTCTTGGGGCATACTTGAAAGCTGTTCGACTTAAATATGAAACTTAGTATTCAACCTACGTTTCATTTTTGAATTTTACTGATCAAACACATACGCACACATATACGAAGTTTTTTTTAAAAATGCTTTTATGGGGGTTTCAGTGCAATCTTGAGATATAATTACTTTCTCTACTACGTATAATAAGTAGGGGAAGTATTGTATTCCACCCAAAAATTCGATATCGAGATTTCACCGGAAATACATGTTTTGAGACCTCCTGAATCCAAGAAAAGCATTTTTGGAAACGTCCGTGTGTGTGTGTGTGTGTCTGTGAATAGCATAACTCAACGAACAGTCGGGTAAACACCAAACTTGGTATGTAGGTTCAGTATCTTCCAGAGATGCGACACGAAGGTTTTCAAGAAAATCCCCCACCCCAGACTACCCTTTACATGGAAGATTTTTCGAAAATTTTAATTTTCTCAAAAATGGCTAACGATTTTGATTAAAATATCATATGTTTAAGATATTTTCATGACAAATAAAATGTATATCTTGAATTTTCTGAGAATGTCTCCAAAAGTATTCTTCATTGTGAACGACTTTTGCATAACTGGTAAACCATAAGAGAAAGACAAAATTTTACTACACAAAAAATTTAAATCGCGTTAAAAAACACAATTTATGTCACATACATTTGTTTTGTTGAGTGAGCGATTTTCGAGATATTGCTTGTTATTCCCTTAAATTTTCCAATACTTTTTCTCAAATGGGAATTCGTTATACATTTTTTTATGTCCTGGACATACAAAGAGAATGAAATGCGCCACATAGCAACCTGCTCTTAAAATATTTGACTGTCGCTTAAAGCCTACCATATTCCCCTTGCATCTACAAGAAAATTAGCAATAAGATTAACATCTCGATTAACATGAAGCATATGGAGAATAAGCGTTTGTAAAAATAGTTTGTACAAGAGTAGAGAAAGTCATGTGAGTGTAACACATCAGAATTTTTTTTTTAGTGAATCAATACCTTCTTTACCTACTAGTACCTAGTATTAGAGGAAGTAAAAACAAGTTTAGGGTACCTCAAAATGCGGTGAAATCTGATGTCGAATATAAGTACTTCCTCTATCATAGGTAAGAGATAGAAAAAGCTGGTCTGTGCTGGTAATGGCTTGCAGCTGTACTGATGATTAGAGCATCATATACATTTTAATAATTAGTCATAACGGTATCCCAAGCAAACGATATTTTAATCAAAATCGTAAAGCCGTTTTTGAGAAAATACGAAACAAGGAAGATGTTTTATATAAAGATTCAAGGCATATGAATTAGAAATGGAGGAAGATTTCAACACTGCGGCCAAGGCTAGGCCTATTGCGTCTACAAAACCTTTTGGAGGAAGGGATAAGGCAAGAGAGCACGAAGGGCCCGCGCAGCGGGGTCCCTAAACTTTCCGGGTTTAAAATACCCTGCCGCCCCTCCGCTGTCCACTATTCTCACGGACAGGCAGAAGGTTACATGCCAGGGGAAAATACAGTCTATCCTCAAAGCACAACCGCCGTACATGTGGCACATCACTGACCGCCTAACCCTGCTAACCTGCAAGGTGAAAGGAAACAAAATGAGAGACAGGAACATTCATGTTAGTATATTAATCATTCAAGCATTCTTCTACCGGCCTGTCAAAAACCGGTAAAAGGACTCAAACGAGGATTTTCGGTGTAGTGGGAATTGTACCCGGAACTCTGACCGCTTGAGCCATCCCGCATGTTGGTTTACGCTGGAAGAAGCTTCGTGTTGCAATCCTTGTATTTAATATTATTATTATTATTATTATTATTATTATTATTATTATTTCAACTTACAACGTTATTCACATCTTCTGAGAGCCAAATAGCAATTCACAGCATTTAAAAATTCCTCTAACTGCAAAAACTATTCTCTTCTGTCCATTAACCTTTCCTTAACTGTTTTCTCTCCATAACTTTCATGTGTCGTTGATTTTCCTCTTTACCTTCCTCGTGCTGAAACCCACTCATATGCCAACCTTGATAAGCTCTCATCACGTGTCCATACCATGCTAGTTTTCTTGTTGATACATCTTCTACGACATTATTTTTTACTTCCAACCTCTGTCTAATTATTTCGTTTCTTACTATTTGCCTTCTTAAAGCGCTTGTTGATCGTCTCCAATAATCCATTTCCATTACCAAAATGTATTTTTGAAAGTGTTTTTCATTTGCCATATTTCGGATCCAGATAAAGCTGTGCTTCTTGTAATTGGTTTATAAATTGTATGGTTTCTTTTATAATTATTTTATCGCATAAACTATTCAACGTTGATATTGCGTATTCTATTTTCTTTAGACGCTCTTTAGTTTCGATATAATTTATTCGTAATCAAAAACTGTTCCTTAGTGCAAGGAGATTTCTAAAAGTTCTCGGCCTGACTCGGAGATATTCTGAACGTGGCCAAATTATTGTGATAGTTGTCTTTTAGATGGCGCCTGTAAAGTTTCAGGCAGTCAGTCACTACACTCAATGTAGTCACTTGCGTGTGACGATTGTGTAAACAATCTAGTTTAACATTTCCTACAAAGTTGATAAAACTGAAATGCGAGCTGTGACAAAGTGATTCGGTTTGAAGGGTTTAGCTCCAACAGAAATACAAAAGGAATTGGATTCGACGTTAAAGCATTGTTCCTCGTCGTTTTCTGCGGTTAAAAACTGGGCTGCTGAATTTAAGCGAGGTCGTACATCCATTCAAGACGATGAGCTCTCAGAGCGCCCCAAAGCCTCTATGGCCGATGAGATTGTGTCAAAAATTCACAAAACCATACTCAGCGATCGCCGATTGAAGGTACGCGAGATGGCTGACACTGCAAAGACCTCGATAGGCCGTGTCCATTACATTTTACACGAAGTTTTGTATATGAGGAAGCTTTCCACTTAGTGGGTGCCACATTTCTTAACAATAGACCAAACGCATGAACATTTCTCACTTATTTTAACGCAATTCCAGTGAGTTTCTCCGTCGTTTATAACAATAGATAAAACATGGATTCTTAAATACACGTCAGATAGAAAACAGTGGGTGATAAGAGGTAAAAGTACACCAAAGAAGGCAAACACGGTTCCATCTACAAGAAAAGTCATGGCTCACAGACTTCCACCAGAAAGACAGAGCCATCACCGGGGAGTATTGCGTTTCACTACTGGACCAACTGAAGGAATCTATTCAGGCTAAACTCTTGCGAAAAAGAAACCTCTTTCATCACGATACGACCGTTGCTCCAAAACTACATGACCTTCGCTTCCAAATGGTTCTACATCCGCCATATTCACGGGATTTGGCTCCCAGCGATTACTTTTTGTCCCAAAATCTAAAGAAATGCCTGGGTGGACCAAAGTTCACATCAGATGATGAGTTTGAAGCTGAGATAGTTGGACAAATTACATTTTACTAACGGTATTAAAAAGTAGGAAAGTCTTTGAACTAAATGTTTTGACCTACAAAGTGACTATATTGAAAAAAAAATCTTAAATCTTGTGTTTTCATAATCACGCCGAGAAATTTTAGGTCGCTCCTGATATTTATATTTTTCTGTATGTATAATAACTCATTTATTTTCAATTATCAAACATTGTTTTCTGTTGCTATAACTACATAATTAGATTAAACTGAATCCAAATTCTTAACATTCTTCAATGAGTTTGTTGCAGTTCTAAATATCATCTCGTATTCTTACACTGGTGTAATTTGGTCATCAGCAAACTACAAAGTTTAAATTTGTCAGCAACATTGACACCCACTCCTCTACCTTTAATGCCTCCTCTTAATAGATTTTAAATATAGTTTGAGATAAACAGCATACTTGACATAATCCTTTGATAATTTTAAATTCTGTTGATATTATTACTTTTGCCGAAGAGTTTTTATATAAATTTTGTATTGCCCTAATTACACAATTTGAAATTCCTGGGCTTTTCAGATATTCTCAAAGTTTAATGTGTGGGATTATATCATATAGTATATTGTGACTGTCCATTTTTAACTGTCACTTCACAAATTTCTCATTGTCACTTCGTTAATGTAATCTAATTCAACTTTTCATTGTCAACTTCTCTAAGTTCTCACTATCAATTCACTTTCCTCGTGATGTAGCGGCGTTAATGAAATACGCACGACGTAGTCACTTCTTCCGGACAGTTCACTCGCTGGGGAGTCGCATACAAGACTTCTCCAACATCTCGTGGAAGCAGCACTCACTGCACGTCACGTAGTCGTCGCCAACTCGCTCGAACAGCACTTTTCGTCGCACCAGAAACACACTCGCCTTTCGTTTGCGAGAGCGCTCGCTTATATAGCCGTTAGAAATTTTCACATGGTTCTAAGGTCTGTTCCATATATAACTTTGCCCTATATCTTTTAACGGTCAAGTGCACTAGTCATCTTTCATTGGCTGCTGTCGTGAAATAGGTTGTTATGCGACATAAAATAGTTCTTTATTTAACACGATCATTTACATTCAAACATAGGTAGGGACCTGCGTTTTTCGTTTTATTTTTTGGTGGAAATCGCGGTTATTTTTGGAGAATTTCGCGTTATTTTTACTTATTTTTATTATCATAGTTTGGGATTTTAAATGTACTTTTTCATGTACATAGATTATTGAAGAACACTGTGGAGTTTCATTTTGAAAAACACACACTTTTATCCTTCAATTATCACTAAAGAAGGCTTAACATGAAAGCCTGATGAAAGAAAAATACATATTCTTTTTTCTAACTGGCAAATGAGAACTTTATCGCTCTCCTGTTGCAACACAAATCGCTAAAAGCTCCTGAGTAGCAAGAGAGGAAAATTTCACAGTCAACATTAGACAGTGATACTACAATGACTGACTGTTAAGTCTCACTGAAATGGACATAATACTACAAAAGAAAATGACATTATGTTGTGTTTTCTAACTGTCATAGGAGAACATTGCCATAGTGTTTGCATTTTCTTCTTTCATGTTGCAATGCAAGTCGCTCAAAACTGCTGAGTAGCAAGAAAGAAAGAAAAAACCTTCACAGTCAACATTAGCACAGGGGTACTACACTGACTGGAGAGCTGTCACTAAACTCAGGATGACTGTCAAGCAAACTACGCAAAATTTCACAATATTTCTTTTTCTATCTCGCAACATAATTTGATTGGTTTGCTCTTTGAAGTTCACTGTACTCTTTTGTAATCACCGAATCATTCACATTTTTACTTTCTCTACTACGTATAGTAAGTAGGGGAAGTATTGTATTCCACCCAAAAATTCGATACCGAGATTTCACCGCAAATATATCTTTTGAGACTACCTGAATCCAAAAAAAAGCATTTTTGGAAACATGTCCGTGTGTGTGTGTGTGTGTGTGTGTGTGTGTGTGTGTGTGTGTGTGTGGTCTGTCTGTGAACAGCATAACTCAGAAACGAACAGTCGGATAAACACCAGACTTGGTATTTAGGTTCAGTATCTTCCAGAGATGCGACACGAAGGTTTTCAAGAAAATCCCCCCATCCCAGATTACCCTTTACATGGAACATTTTTCGAAAATTTTAATTTTCTCAAAAATGGTCTAACGATGTTGATTAAAATATCATATGTTTAAGATATTGTTATGACAAATAAAATGTATATCTCGAATTTTCTGGGAATGTCTCCAAAAGTATTCTTCATTGTGAACGACTTTTGCATAACTGGTAAACCATAAGAGATAGACAAAATTTTACTACATAAAAAATGTAGATCGCGTTAAATACACAATTTATATCACATACATTTTTTTTGTTGAGTGAACCATTTTCGAGATATTGCTTGTTACCCTTAAATTTTCCAATACTTATACTTTTTCTCAAATTCGTTATTCATTTTTTTATGTCCTGGACATACAAAGAGAATGGAATACTCCACATAGCAACCAGCTCTTAAAATATTTGACTATCGCTTAAAGCCTACCAATTCCGCTTGCATCTACAAGAAAATTAGCAATAAAATTAACATCTCGATTAACATGAAGCATATGGAGAATAAGCGTTTGTAAAAATAGTTTGTACAAGAGTAGAGAAAGTCTTGTGAGTGTAACACATCAGATTGTTAAAGAAGGGAATAGGCTTAACTTTTTCACTAGTGCTGAATACAACTTATTAGCAGGGTCCTCAGACATCAGTAACTGCAATTTTGCAAATGCTAATTTTGCAATGCTTTCCACACCTGATCTAACATTTCCTTGAGCATCTGCGCTTCCGATGCAATTTAGCTTCTCTTCTGTTTCACTAAAAGAATAACCTTCTTTTGCTCCTTCGAAACTTTTCAATATTTTCCTGAGTTTTCCATAAAGTGTAGGACTTGTTGGGTATGAAGATCCTTCTGGTTCAGTGATGTATTCCAATAAATTATTAGCATGTTCCTTGACGAATGTTGCCTCTGCTGAAGTTATACTTACTTCATCATTCGTAGTGATTTCATGAAATCGACACCAGATTGCTGACAGAGTCCCGAGATTCTGGCTGCACAAACTTGAAGAAGGTTGTTTGTTGCTGCTACGGTAGCCTTCGTCCCAAAAATTTAAAATTATTAACTTTGTAATTTTTTTTTACTGTTTAAATATTTATGTTTGCCTCGGCTGCGTCAGTATTATTGTTAGAGGCATGTTTCTCTTAGGCAGGGTTGTGATGTGACAAGAATGTAGGCTTACACAGATTATTTTACTTCAATCCTTTTATTAATGCTTGTCACGATTTAAATAACACTTCACTGATATAGAGAGAGCTGTGAGATGTTTTTTACTAAATACTTGCACTTTTTAAGACGTAAACTATTTTTTGTCTCACACAAAATACGTATAAAATCTCTCGAGGACGTGTCTCGCGTCCGGTTAGGAACACTGTTTACAGGCAACTGATTTCTGAATTTGTAAATGTTTCTCCTTTTCAGTTTATGATTGGCTAATCCTACTCCAATAGAATACCTTCATTTAACTAAAGGTTTTTCTGGTTGTTGATTGGCTATTTTATAAACTGTCACAAAAATTACATTATTGTTACTCCAATAATGACTAGTAGCATTGTTAAACATTCTTACTCATTATTGCCTCAAGGTTACCTCATTGTTAGCAACTTTTAACCTATTATTCTCACAGCTCCCTCATTATTGAATTACGTAATGCATTCTCATAACATTATTGAACATGTATGCAATAATATACAATAATATAATCATTTACAATGACTGTAATATACACTTTTTATATATTGTTACATATATTGCTTTAAGGCGGGCTGTTATTGAATTTATATATGATATAATTTGACTGAAATCATTTAAGTGTTACAAATTCTGCCTCAAACTCAGTTATATCACGAAGATGCTTTTCAATGTAGAAAACGGCTTCGAACCAAGTATTCCATCTTGTCAGTACTAGTATTGGAAACTATAGGTTTCTCAGAAGGATACTTTTCTTTGGGAAATCGAACATACCGGTGCTTTCTCTTTCTCGTATTGAGAAAGACAGCTATAACCTTAGCCACAGCTGCGTTAAGTTTCGTTAGTTCCTTCGTGAATATGCATCCCACCAAATTTAGTCGGTAGGCTCAACACTGAATATGAACTCCATCCTCTCTGAGGAAGACATTCAGGGAACTGAGACACTTTGTCACATATTTTGCACTGTCGCTTACCAGTCCCAAGTTATTGTCGTAGTTAATAGAGCACTTCTGTACAGAATTAAGTATTCTCCTGCTGCATGATTTTGCACCAGCTGCTTCCAGAATATGTACATCAGCAACATACAACTCTTGCTCTATTTTTGGTTCAAGAAGGCGAAATAACACGGCAAATAACATCGACCCAACCGATCTGTCGTTTCGTCACATAGTAACATAACCTTCTGACCACAGACTGCTTTCATCTCTCAGCAGTGGAACATACTTCTCCCTTAACAATCTAACTTGCGGCAAATTTCCGGCACCTGTTAAAAAATCTGATGTGTTGCACTCACATGAATTTCTCTACTCTTGTACAAACGCTTATTCTCCATATGCTTCATGTTAATCGAGATATCGATCTTATTGCTAATTATCTTGTAGATGCAAGGGGAATATGGTAGGCTTTAAGCGATAGTCAAATATTTTAACGCTGGTTGCTATGTGGCGCATTCCATTCTCTTTGCATCTCCAGGACATAAAAAAAATGAATAACGAATTTGAGAAAAAGTATAAGTATTGGAACATTTAAGGGAATAACAAGCAATATCTCGAAAATGGTTCACTCAAACAAAAAATGTATATGACATAAATTGTGTATTTTAACGCGATCTACATTTTTGTGTAGTAAAATTTTGTCTAACTGGTTTACCAGTTATGCAAAAGTCGTTCACAATGAAGAATACTTTTGGAGACATTCACAGAAAATTGGAGATATACATTTCATTTGTCATGAAAATATCTTAAACATGTGATATTTTAATAAAAATCGTTAGAGCGATTTTTGATAAAATTAAAAGTTTCGAAAAATGTTCCATGTAAAGGATAATCTGGGGTGGAGGAATTTTCTTTAAAACCTTCGTGTCGCATCTCTGGAAGATACTGAACCTAAATACCAAGTTTTTAGTGTTTATCGGACTGTTCGTTTCTGAGTTATGCTGTTCACAGACACACAGACACACACGGACATGTTTTTAAAAATGCTTTTTTGGATTCAGGGGTTCTCAAAACATGTATTTCCGGTGAAATCTCGGTATCGAATTTTTGGGTGGAATACAATACTTCCTCTACTTACTATACGTAGTAGAGAAAGTAAACAGATATTAGGAATTAACGTTATAAAGTTCCGTGACAAATAATAATATAATTTCGGCAGTGATCTATTCAACATACCTAGCAACAAGTCGCCAGGCAAACACCGTGAATTCGCATTATTGTCGCATTTCGTTTTATTTCGCGAAATAAATCTCTCTAATTGTTAACGTTATGTATAGATAACGGTTTCCCAAGCATTTTAGGGAATATTTTTAAAAAGTCGGTGTTATCGCAAACGCGAAAAACGCAGGTCCCTATGCATAGGTAATACCTTAATATAGGTAATTGTCAAGTTTACATTTTCATAAGCATGAATTAAATATATTAATTTCAGAGTTAATGCATCTGAAATGCAGGTAAATTCTTATCAACAAATAGATGGGAGGATCCTTTGCTTTAAACCTGTCTCTGAGGATAGCGAACGGATGTGAATCTATCATGACAATGTGTTTATATAGCTTTTATCGTCTATCCTTGCACTACACACGGCTTGTTTGTCAATATTCGAAGGTGTACATTAGCCAACCAGGCGCAGCGCGGAAGAATACATGTCTGCGGGGCAAAATTATAGGAAACGGGTTTAGAACATTCGAGAAGGAAAAACATTGTAGTTGTCTGATGATAGCACTTCTGGTGTTTGCGCTGGCGAGCGCTACTTAACTTTGTTTATCTCTGACTGCCCGGTTCCGACTTCCCGATAATCTCGGGCCATAGCCGTTGCATCACAATATGTAATTCCTGATTATAGACTAAAGCCCTTTCAATCATTTGTTTTAAGCAAAATATGTTGTCTATAGTCGACTTTCCTGCTTTAAACAGCTGTTCTACTTCCTTGATGAATGCATGCTAGACTTAAATAAGAATTTTCGTTTTTAATTTCTGCTTTTTACACGGACGACCGCCCGTCGCTCGCTTAGCTTTTGTAAACACACCTTTTAGGGCTATTTCCGGTTAGAATGATAGAACTAGCACCGAGTGGAGGAAGTTACCAGGGGTCCAGCGTCAGTTCTGGAATATCATTAACCCAATACTCGCAAGCACGCGCAAAGTATAATAAATCTCTAGCAATTACTGCGTGCTGTAAGTTTATTACACGTCACAGAATTCAAGGCATTACTATATTCCTGATTGCCTTATCACACTAACCATGAACAGAGCCTCTTTTAATGCCCCAGAATATGATGAATATAAATGTGCCTTAATCTGACACTGTTTTAATTACAAGCTACATGCGTGTGATTCAAATTTTAGCGATAACCCTGTTCGGAAATTGTTAAACCTGTACAACTACGTCAAAATCAAGGCAGATAAGGGTGCTAAAAGCCTTCAGAGCAACTTTAACGAGAAATTTGGATAGACTCGTTGTTGGCTAAAATAACTACCATCTTAAGTGTCGGGAACTGAGAATAAAAGATCTTATGTGATACTTCACTATGACAAATTCACATATGTTCATTACATTCTACTATTCATATAAAAAGTAGTTCTTCTATATTCGCTACGTTGCTCGCTGTATATTTACTTTCTCTACTACGTATAGTAAGTAGGGGAAGTATTGTATTCCACCCAAAAGTTGGATGCCGAGATTTCACCGGAAATATATGTTTTGAGACTCCCTGAATCCAAAAAAAAGCATTTTTGGAAACATATCCGTGTGTGTGTCTGTCTGTGAACAGAATAACTCAGAAACGAACAGTCGGATAAACACCAAACTTGGTATTTAGGTTCAGTATCTTCCAGAGATGCGACACGAAGGTTTTCAAGAAAATCCCCCCACCCCAGATTACCCTTTACATGGAACATTTTTTGAAAATTTTAATTTTCTCAAAAATGGCTCTAGCGATCTTGATTAAAATATTATATGTTTAAGATATTTTTATGACAAATAATATGTATATGTTGAATTTTCTGGGAATGTCTCCAAAAGTATTCTTCATTGTGAACGACTTTTGCATAACTGGTAAACCATAAGAGATAGACAAAAGTTTACTACACAAAAAATGTAGATCGCGTTAAAATACACAATTTATGTCATATACATTTTTGTTGTTGGGTGAACCATTTTCGAGATATTGCTTGTTATTCCCTTAAATTTTCCAATACTTATACTTTTTCTCAAATTCGTTATTCATTTTTTTGTCCTGGTAATGCAAACAGAATGGAATACTCCACATAGCAACCACCTCTTAAAACATTTGACTATCGCTTAAAGCCTACCAATTCCCCTTGCAGCTACAAGAAAATTATCAATAAGATTGACATCTCGATTAATATGAAGCATGTGGAGAATAAGCGTTTGTAAAAATAGTTTGTACAAGAGTAGAGAAAGTCATGTGAGTGTAACACATCATATTGTTTTTTTAATTAGGATTTGTTTATTTCAAATTAAGCAAGAAGATTCCACATGCGGAAACAGCATTCAAATGTTTATTTGTAGTATAGGTTTTACGATGAAAAGAAAAGTAAGGAAGAAAAAAGCAAGACTGAAGCATGTACATAGGGTGACAGTAAAAGTCTAAACTTGCAACATGGAATATTTGAAAACGATTAACGGCACGAAAAAAATTTGACACAAATTATTTATTTTAATGAGGTCTACATTTTTCTGTAGTAAGTTTTGCTGTGTGTTTGCGCAATATTACTCACAAAATCAGTGTAATGTGTAATTCTGGCTCAAATAGTGATGAAAACATAGTAAATGTTTGTCGCCCAAGAAATTTTAGATCAAGAATAAGCTATAATTGGATGGAAGAAGCATACATTACAACGAGAGGTTTTGATTAAATGCTAAAACATTTGATTATGTGATTACGTGCAAAGCTAAGTCAGTTAAATAAACACACATACTTGCGCACTTTGCAATCTTGCGTCGCGTCCATAAACTAAACCTTTATCGCTTAAAATGAAACCAATTAATATTGCAAAATATCTTACTTTCATGCAACGTTTCCTTTTTTTACTATAGTTACTGTAGGAGAAAACTCTCGAAAGAGTTAATTTTTTAATTCGAGCACCTTCCGCAGAAAATATTGCTTTTTCAAACTGCTTTCACCCCGTATTACCATTTTTATTCAAACATATAAAAGTTTGTCGACAAAAACCATAACCAAAATGTCCAGTATGTAATGAAAGGAGAAACAAAAGCAAATCTAAAACCCAAACACAGTCGTATGAAAACTAATAATATTAGGTGAGATTATGTTATTGCCAAGAAAATGTATGAAACAAGTTTGTTAAATAATAATTTTTACTTTCTCTACTACGTATAGTAAGTAGGGGAAGTATTGTATTCCACCCAAAAATTTATACCGAGATTTCACCGGAAATACATGTTTTGAGACCCCCTGAATCCAAAAAAAAGCATTTTTGGAAACATGTCCGAGTGTGTGTCTGCCTGTGTGTGTGTGTGTGTGTGTGTGTGTGTGTGTGTGTGTTTGTGAACAGCATAACTCAGAAACGAACAGTCAGATAAACACCAAACTTGATATTTAGCTTCAGTATCTTCCAGAGATGCGACACGAAGGTCTTCAAGAAAATCCCCCCACCCCAGATTAACCTTTACATGGAACATTTTTTGAAAATTTTAATTTTCTCAAAAATGGCTCTAACGATTTTGATTAAAATATCATATGTTTAAGATATTTTCATGACAAATAAAGTGTATATCTTGAATTTTCTGGAAATGTCTCCAAACGTATTCTTCATTGTGACTTTTGCATAACTGGTAAACCATAAGAGATAGACAAAAGTTTACTACACAAAAATGTAGATCGCGTTAAAATACACAATTTATGTCACATACATTTTTTGTTGAGTGAACCATTTTCGAGATATTGCTTGTTATTCCCTTAAATTTTTCAATACTTATTTTCCCAAATGGGTATTCGTTATTCATTTTTTTGTCTTGTATATGCAAAGAGTATTAATCTGTGGCAAAGGGAATGGTGCTGCACCTGGCAACCAACTATTAAGAGATATGTGTGTGTTTAAAGGCTACTGTTTTTCTATATTGCCCTTGTAAATATATTTTCCCCTTACATCTACAAGAAAATTAGCAATAAGATAGAGTCTGCAAATGTGTATCTCGATTAACATGAAGTAGATGGAGAATAAGCGTTTGTAAAAATAGTTTGTACAAGAGTAGAGAAAGTCATGTGAGTGTAACACATCAGATATTTTTCTTTTGGTCTAATAATATTATGTATTATTACTAGTATTGAATTTTATGAAACAGGCTCCAGGTCTGCAATAATAAATGTATCAAACGTAAAGGATTTAATATAGCTCTTGCACGTACGTGCAGTAAAACATGCAGGTAGATTAGGTTACCAGCACTGAATGCAGGAAAATCAACTTTCTACCATGACAGCATGAACGGGAAGTGGATAAAAAACTACTATCGTCGAAAACGAGTGTTAACAAATACTAAGCGAATATTCATGGATGTAGATTGTTTAAGCTCGATAGAAATGTAAGGGTAGTTTATACGGGGAGCCTGCCAAAAATGTGAGTTTTGTGGAACTGTTTCTAAAAATGTCTAATGTATACCAGAAAGCAAGACACTAAGTATTGCGAACATACCTGAAATGTAACGGTACACGGATATTTATGTTGTTGCTCTTTATTGACGCTACTGAGATATACGTTTTGAAAACCTAATATCTATAAAATCGATCAGCATTTTCAGGCACCGTCTCCTACGTTTTACCATCTCTACCAAGTACCTAGTAGGTAGAGAAGGTATTGCATTCCACCTAAAAATTCGATACCGAGATTTCACCAGAAATACATGTTTTAAGGCCCGTGAATCCAAATAAATATTTTTTAGAAAAATATCCGTTTGTGTGTATGTGTGTGTGTCTCAAATACGAAAAGTCAGATAAGTACCAAACTTGGTATTTAGTTTCAGTATTTTATAAAGATGCGACACGAAGATTTTAAAAAAAAATCCTCCTACCCCTAACTACCCTTTACATGGAAGATTTTTTTCGAATTTTTTCTAACTGGCCGTTACTATTTTGATTAAAATACTATATGTTAAAAATTGAGTTTTATTTATGGATGCTCTTTAACTACTATGGTTCTTGGCGTCCCATTTTATATTAGGCGTGAAATACCGGTAATTTTGCTCAGAGGCCTTTTATCAGGCTTGAGGTTCTTTTACGTGTCGTAAATCTACGACAAGGGACCACCGGCTTTACTTCCCTTCCGAAGGAAGCCGTGCTAAGGATTTTTACGCCCGAAAAAATCCATCGCCCTCCGCCGTGTTTGAACCCGCGACCTCGGGAACTAGAGGCTAGCATGGTACCACTAGTCCACGGAGGACGACATATTACTATATGTGAAATATATTTACATGACAAATAAAATGTATATCTTGAATTTTCTGGGAATAGCCTAGGAAGTCCTCTTCATTCGGAAGTAATTTTGTATAATGTTGTGTAACTGGTAAATGTCAAGCGATAGACGAAAACGTACTACCAAAAAATGTGGATCTCTTTAAAAAACACACAATTTATTTTAGATAAGTTTTCTGTGGCATAAGCCATTTCTGAGATATCCGGTATTAAAGGTTCAAATAGTTCATTTCTTGGTCATTCTCTTAAAGCCCTGTCAACATTCAGTTGTTTCTCGCGATGTCATGCAAACAGTATGGAATTTTAAGGCCAGTATATAGCGTCCAGTTAAACATTTGACTATCGCTGTTTCCTTTGTATCTATAACGAAATGTGTAATGTAGCTATTTCTGCAAAGGTTTATTTGGATAAAAATGTAGTAGATAGAAACGTAAGCTTTAGTAAGAATAGTTCGTATAACAAGAGAGGGTAGAGAAAGTCATGTGAATGTACCACATCAGATTTTTTATAGCAGAACTGCATATCCAGGTGATGGAACAAGTAGGTAGCTTGTCTGAGGTGAATACCCATTAAGTAATTGTTGGGATTAGGGAGATGTGTACCCCTTACTTCTGGCTGATGAATACGCTCGGATCAGAGTCTCCAGAGGAACAGCGGGGTGCCGGAACATAATTAGCCCTCGTGGCAGTGCGGGTCCATTGTTAGTGTTTGTCGGATACAACCCACCTGGACACACTTGTGAGTCTATTAGAGCAGGAATTCGTTTTTAATATTCTTCTGAGAGTTCTCAAAAAAAGCCGGTGTACTGTACTAATACGGGCTATTAATGTGCCTACTTAACGAACAGAATAGAGATTGCTGTGATACCGGGCCCAGTTGCGGCAGACCGTGATTTAGTAGTTCCCTAGATTATCATCAGCTCATGTATCTCTCAGTATAACTGGGAACGTAATTTAGGTATAACAAAACGTAGTTATAATCTAACCGAACGAAATGGGGCCGTGGTAACGTGTGCGACTCATATTCGGGAGGTCTTGGGTTCGAGCCTCGGAGCAGCCCACTCTGACTCATAGTTTTTCGTGGTTTCCCCGGATCGGCGGGCAAATGTTGAGGTGGTTCCTTTTCTACCACGACTTTCCTGTATCCATCCTCTCCTTCATTGCCATCTGTTTCAGGGTTGTAGGATGAAGTTGGTATTGTTCTTGGAGTTTATTTAATTATTTAGCTCCACGTATGGATGTCAATTTGAAGCAGATTGTTTGTTACGTAATATGCTACTACGTATAAAAAAGCCGATTTTTGAAGATGTATTTTTGTTGTTACGCTCCAAGTTTAAAAAAAATATTAACTTTGTTCTTATTCTGCTTCTTTAACTATTTTATGTTTATATTTGCCTCGGCTGCGTCAGTATTGTTTTAGAGACACGTTTCTCTTAATCAGGGCGTGGTGCAACAAGAATGTAGGCTTACACAGATGTTAAGTTTAAATGCACTTCTTTTTATTAAATCCTTGATACAAATTAAATAGTACTACACTGATATCAAGAGCTGCTTGCACTTTTTTATCGCGTCTACTTATTTTACGTCTCACACGAGTACGTAATATTTCTCTAGAGAACGCATCTTGCATCCGGTCACTACCAAGGTCTGCAGGCAACTGAACATATTTCAACCGTATAAACTTTTAACTTTCTGTATTTCAAGTCTCTGATTGGCTAATCCTAGTCCAATAGAATATCTGCATTTTACTAAAGTTTTTTCTGGCTGTTGATTGGCTATTTTTAAACTCACAAAATTTACGTTATTGCTGCCCTAATCATGACTAGTAGCATTCAAACTTTCAAACTCATTATTGCCTCAAGGTTACCTCATTGTTAGCAACTTTAAACTTATTATTCTCACAGCTCTTACATTATTAAATTACGTAATGCATTCACATAATATTATTGAACATGTTTACAATAATATAAGCATATATAATGACTGTTACATACATTTTAAAAATGATTACATACATATTGCTTCAAGGCGGGCTGTTATTGAAATTACAAATCATATAATTTAATTGAAATTATTCAAGTGTTAAAAATACTGCCTCAAGGACCAGACGGCGGGTTGCGGCTGGATGGTGTGCTTTGTAGGGATTTCTTTCTGGCGTCAGTTGCGGCGGCTGCCTAGTCGGGACACGCCTCTGAAGAGGGAGATAGGGGCTCATGGGTGGGTCCGGGCGGCGTCGGATGCATTCTATCTGAAAACATCAGGAACCCCGTCCGTGGTTACATTCGCCATTCGGATCTGGTAGCCCTTCAGGTCTGTCCCCTCGTCCCTCCATCTGAAGTGACAGAAGCAAAAAGAGTCGTTGCGATCTATTTGCAGTGCTCTGCCCCGTAATATGTACCTTTACTTATAATTTAGAAGCATTATAAAGAAATGCGTGTGTCTGTGAACAACATAACTCTACAACGGTATGTTCAAACTTCCTATATAAGTTCAGCGACACAAGAATATCCGGCCACTCCAAACTAGCCTTTACAGGAAAATGTATCTTTATTCATTATTTTCCCAAAAATAGTTGAAAGGTTTTGATCAAAATACCACATATTTAAGATGTTTACATGACAAATAAAACGCTTATCTTTGTTTTCTGCAAATAGCATATACATCCCTTCCATTTCAACAA
This sequence comes from Deroplatys truncata, assembly GCA_030765065.1. NCBI lineage: Eukaryota > Metazoa > Arthropoda > Insecta > Mantodea > Mantidae > Deroplatys > Deroplatys truncata. Next base: position 309,655,602 of record CM060975.1, on the reverse strand, counting down.
GTGTTATATAATTTTGTTGAAACATAAGATATAGACAAAAATGTAGATATCACCTTTTTTGTGGCACCAACCATTCCCGAGATATTGGTTGCTATTCGTTTGAATTTTTTCATACAGTTATTTTTAATTTCTCTACCTAATAGTAAGTAGAGGAAGTATTGTATTCCAATAACCCAAATAAAAAGCATTTTTAGAAAAGCGTTTGTGCGCGCGTTTATATCTCTGAACAACACAACTCAAAAACGAAAAGATAAGTGCAAAGCTTTGTATTTAAAATTGCCATTTTCTAAGAATGCGACAAAATGTTCAAGAAAATCTTCTCACTCCAAACTACCCCTTACGTGGGTAATTTTTACTTTCCCTACTACGTATAGTAAGTAGGGAAAGTATTGCATTCCACCCAAAAATTCGATACCGAGATTTCACCGAAAATATATGTTTTGAGACCCCCTGAATCCAAAAAAAGCATTTTTAGAAACATGTCCGTGTGTGTGTGTGTGTCTGTGAACAGCATAACTCAGAAACGAACAGTCGGATAAACACCAAACTTGGTATTTAGGTTCAGTATCTTCCAGAGATGCGACACGAAGGTTTTCAAGAAAATCCCCCCATCCCAGATTACCCTTTACATGGAACATTTTTCGAAAATTTTAATTTTCTCAAAAATGCCTCCAACGATTTTGATTAAAATACCTCCAAAAGTATTCTTCATTGTGAACGACTTTTGCTTAACTGGCAAACTATAAGAGATAGACAAACTCTTACTGCACAAAAAACGTAGATCGCGTTAAAATACACAATTTGTCATATACATTGTTTTTGTTGAGTGAACCATTTTCGAGATATTGCTTGTTATTCCCTTAAATTTTTCAATACTTATTTTCTCAAATGGGAATTCCTTATTCATTTTTTTTTGTCTTGGATATGCAAAGAGTATTAATCTGTGGCAAAGAGAATGGTGCTGCACCTAGCAACCAGCTATTAAGAAATATGTCGATGCTTAAAGGCTACTGTATTTCTATATTGCCCTTGTAAATACAAAACAAGGGGAACATAGTACGCCTTAAGCGATAGTCAAATATTTTTAGAACTGGTCGCTATGTGTAAAATGTAATTCTCTTTGCATGTCAAAATATCGTTTCTGCAAATGTTTATCTCGATTAATATTAAATAGATGGAGAATAAGAGTTTGTAAAAATAGTTTTACAAGAGTAGAGAAAGTCATGTGAGTGTATTTGTTTTTCCGAAAATAGCTTTAACGATTTTGATTAAAGTACCAATGTATGCTAATAAGACAAGTAAAATGCATATTTTAAATTTTCCTCGAATAGCTGTAAAGATGCGTTCAGAATGTGTTTCGTATACTTTGGTGTAGGTAACCGGTAAACCGTAAGAGACAGACAAAAACTTGCTACACAAAAAATCAGATCTCATTTATGTCAAATAACAGTTTTACATCATTTGACATTTCGGAGATATTTGCTGTTATTGGTCTGAATTTTCCAATAATATTTTATGAAGTACTAAGGTAACAACCTATTGTTTCTATGATGTGTATGGAATTTCAAAGCAAGGTATAGCGATCCGCTTTTTAAACATTTGGCTATCGCTTCAGCTTCCTGTACCTACAACGAAATCTGTAATGTAACTATTTATGCAAACATTTATCTCAATTAACATGAAGTATAGAAACAAATCCTATACGTTACATTTGCATGACCTTCTCTACCCTCTTTCGCTTATTAGTGGGTATACAAACTGTTCTTACTAAAGCTTATTTTTCTATCTACTACCTACATTTTAATCCAAATAAACTTTTGCAGAAACAGCTACATTACACATTTCGTTATAGATACAAAGAGAACAGCGATAGTCAAATGTTTAACAACTGGACGTTGTATGCTGACCTTAAAATTCCATACTGTTTCCATGACATCGCGAGAAACAGCTGCATTTTAACAGGACTTTAAAGAATGGCCAAATAATGGAAAATTGAAGCATTCATAATGCATATCTCGGAAATGGCTGATGCCACAAAAAAGGAAGTTATTTAAAATAAATGTGTTTTAAAGAGATCAACATTCCTTGTGTAGTACTTTTTCTTCTATCGCTTATCGGTTACTAATTATACAAGATTATACAAAGCCCTTCCGAATGAAGAGGACTTCAAAGACTATTCCCAGAAAATTCAAGATTTACATTTTGTTTTTTATGTAACTGTCATTAATATATGGTATTTTAATCAAAATTGCTAGTAATTTTTTAAAAAATAAAAAATTTCAAAAAATGTCCCATTTAAAGTGTAGTTTGGGGTGGAGGTTTTTTTTAAAACCTTCGTGTTGCATCTTCTGGATACTGAACCCAAATACAAAGTTTGGTATGTATTCGACTTTTCGTTTTTGAGTTATGTTGTTCACAGACACATACAGATACACACAGACACACACCGACCTTTTCCTAAAAGTGCCTTGTTTTGGATTTAGGTGTTTCAAAACATGTATTTCCGGTAAAATCTCGGTGTCCAATTTTTGGATGGAATGCAGTATCTTCTCTACTTACTATGTACGAGATAGAGAAAATAATAAGCTTTTGCAAGAAGAGTTTGTAAAAGCTGTAAAACAATAAACGATGGTGACTAGGGAAAGTCATGTGAATGTTATATCAGGATTTTTTCCTGAATTTCTGTTATTGTGCCTTTTTCCTGTTTCTTGTCCGGTTTTATTTAGAGTCTGGACTGGTATCCGTAATCCGCTGCAGCCACGGGGGACTGGCTTTAAAATTCTGTCAGAGAGGATAGTCTAGCAGGACTCGAACCACGTACATCCTGTTCAAGAGTTCGCGGCTGACGACCTCGCCTACCCATGTGGTACGTTCATACAATAATTTAGGAACACATCTATGTTATTACAACAATGAGTGAACATTTGTGTGTGTGTGTGTGTGTGTGTGTGTGTGTGTGTGCGCGTGTGTGTGCGTGTGATATTCTGAAAAACCGCTCAAGCGATTTTGATAATTCTTTCACCACTGAAAAACTCAATTCGTTCTGATGGACAAGGGGGCATAAAATACTTTCAGATTTAATTTCATATATTACTAAAAGATTAAAAAGATTCACAACGCCCTTGTACTTGCATACGAACATATTGGAGCTATAAAAGAATATGCTTGCAAAGAAGACCTTGACTTTAGTTGAGAATGACACGGAGCGGAAACAAAATTCCTATGCACAGAATATTCATGTAAAATAAGACAAGTGTACCGTATATTTCATTCCAAACAGTATATATGTCACAATTTAGCAACTAACAGACAGTAAAATAAAATAGAATCGAAACTGTCAGTGCCAACATATTTTAATAATACTCAAGTAAGAAAGTATTGCTTTATTTCCTTTGTTTGTTATATGAAGATATTTAGTACGGAATGTTAAATAATTACATAATTAGAGAAAATTCTGTTCAGCTAACATTAGAAATCAGTGAATCCACATTTAATAATTAACAACTGAGAAGATTACTTTTCTCGATGGTCGCAGACTGTGCGTCTTTTGCAAAGAGGTTAACTTGCTGGTCTGGAAGTGGAAGTCCTCATATTCACCAGCTTCACCTCTATTTCGCTGTATATGTTAAGGGTTAATGTATTATGTGAAAACTATGTGGCTTTTTATTATTAAATAAATATAGAACCAGTGAGAAAGCTAAAATGTGAGGCAGTATTTTTAACACTTAAATGATTTTAGTCAAACGATATAATATGTAAATTCAATAACAGTCCGCCTTGAAGCAATATGTGTATGTAATAATTTGTAAAATGTATGTAACAGTCATTGCATATGCTTATATTATTGAATACATGTTCAATAATGTTATATGAATGTATTACGTAATTTAATAATGTAGGAGCTGTGAGAATAATAAGTATAAAGTTGCTAACAATGAGGTAACCTTGAGGCAATAATGAGTTTGAGAGTTTAAATGTTATTTGTGATTCTTGGAAGCATTAATGTAAGTTTAGTGACAGTTTATAAAAAATAGCCAATCAACAACCAAAAAAAGCTTTAGTTAAATACAGGTATTCTATTGGAGTAAAAATAGCCAATCCGAGACTTGAAATACAGAAATTTACAAGTTTAGACGGTTGAAATCTAGTTAGATGCCTGCAGTGTGTGCTCATAACTGCATGCGTTGCTTGTGCGTCCTTGAGAGATTTAATACGTATTCGGGTGAGACGAAAATAGTATATTTGTTAAAAAGTGCAAGTATTAAATAAAAGAATCTCACAGTTCTCGATATCAGTGAAGTGCTATTTAATTTGTGTCAAGGAATAATAAAAAAGAAGTGAATTAAAACTTAAAATTGTGTAAGCCTACATTCTTGTCGCATCACGCCCTGCCAAAACTTACATGTCTCTAACAATACTACTGACACAGCCGAGTTAAACATAAATATTAAATATTTAAAGAAACAGTTTAATTACAAAGTTAATATTTTTTTAAACTTGGGGCAAAGGCCACCTGAAAGTACATTTGGGGCGAAGACTACCGGAAACATTTTACCATACGTGCAGTTGCAACTACTTCAAGTTCGGCTCCCCAACAGTTGAAATATAATACAACTCCTTCAATACGACCTACTTCAAATTGACATCCAAAGCGTGGTGCAAACAACGTAACAAACCAACTACGTCTATTTGACGTCCATACTGGAGCTAAATAAATAAACAACTCCAACAAAACACCTTCAAATGTCACATACAGTGATTATCTAAAATATTACTCGACCATTCAGATCGATGATCTTTCCACAGCCAAAGGGTACTTATAGGCTGTGCAGCATTTCCAGAGCTTGAAACACTATCGGGGGGAGGTTAAGAAAGTCAGACGTTCCGTCGACGTTTCACATCCTTTTGTGTGAATATCGAATGGTTTGGCTTCTTGAGACAGGAACAGTGGAAGCTGATAAAATCCGGATTCATTCGCTCAATGCAGCCCTTTAGCTCACGTTTTGAGGTCACTGATAATTAATACTGTTGTACCGAAATCCCAATATTAAAAGAAAGTTACAAACTGATAAGAATGGCCTACACAAACCCTTCTACATCTGTTATAAACATAAAATAAATAAATGAATGAAAAACTTGAAAAAGAAACAACATTGTATAGTCCATAAAAAAAAGTAGCCTGTAGAGGAGCAAGCAAACTCTGTTATTATAACAAAAATAGTATGATCCTTGCAGAAGGATAGTAATAAAAATATAAAAAAGGCCACTATTAAAAAAATCTGATGTGTTACACTCACATGACTTTCTCTACTATTGTACAAACTATTTTTACAAACGCATATTCTCCATATGCTTCATGTTAATCGAGATATCGAGATGTCAATCTTATTGGTAATTTTCTTGTAGATGCAAGGGGAATATGGTAGGTTTCAAGCGATAGTCAAATATTTTAACGCTGGTTGCTATGTGGCGCATTCCATTCTCTTTGCATGTCCAGGACATAAAGAATCTGATGTGTTACACTCACATGACTTTCTCTACTCTTGTACAATCTATTTTTACAAACGCCTATTCTCCATATGCTTCATATTAATCGAGATATCGAGATGTCAATCTTATTTGTAATTTTCTTGTAGATGCAAGGGGAATATGGTAGCTTTTAAGCAATAGTCAAATATTTTATCGCTGGTTGCTATGTGGCGCATTCCATTCTCTTTGTATGTCCAGGACATAAAAAAATGAATAACGAATTTGAGAAAAAGTATAAGTATTGGAAAATTTAAGGAAATAACAAGCAATATCTTGAAAACGGTTCACTCAACAAAAAAAATGTATATGATATAAGTTGTGTATTTTAACGCGATCTACATTTTTTGTGTAGTAAAAGTTTGTCTATCTCTTATGGTTTACCAGTTATGCAAAAGTCGTTCATAATGAAGAATACTTTTGGAGACATTCCCAGAAATTTCGAGATATACATTTCATTTCCCATAACATTATCTTAAACATATGATATTTTCATCAAAATCGTTAGAGCCATTTTTGAGAAAATTAAAGTTTTCGAAAAATGCTCCATGTAAAGGGCAGTCTGGGGTGGGGGGATTTTCTTGAAAACCTTCGTGTCGCATCTCTGGAAGATACTGAACGTAAATACCAAGTTTGGTGTTTATCCGACTGTTAGTTTTTGAGTTATGCTGTTCACAGACACACACACACAGACACACACACACACACACACACACACACACAGACACACACACGGACATGTTTCCAAAAATGCTTTTTTTGGATTCAGGAGGTCTCAAAACATGTATTTCCGGTGAAATCTCGGTATCGTATTTTTGGTTGGAATGCAATACTTCCCCTACTTACTGTACGTAGTAGAGAAAGTAAAAAAGAGGGTGAAGAAGAAAAAAAAAGATCAGGGGATTTCTCATCCGTTATCAGGAATAGCCGGGGCTGCACAAAATTACGATTATAAGCGTAAAAGGGGGATTCACCATAAAAGCCTCCTAGATCATTGTACAATAATTTTATAAATAACGTAGGTTAGCTAAGTGAAATTAATTAATTCGTCATTCGAGTTTAAAAAGCTACTCATACAACGCAGGACAGTCAGCTAGCTTATTTATAAGTTTGTAAATGTGTGTGTGTGTGTGTATGTGTGAATATATCAAGATAAAGCTACAGACGAAAGGAGGGGCCCCCGAAACCAAGCCAGAGCATCGCACGCAGGCCGTCCGGCCTCCTGTGCTTCTACCGTTACACCTGGGAGAGAGGGTTGAGGGGAGAGACCCGGTGCGTACCAGATCCGGATGACGACGGGCGCAAGCGTAGACGGGGTCCCTAATGTTTCCAGATTTAACACATTGACACTGCCCGGGCCCAGCCACAAAGCCCTAACCTCCGGGGGTCCCCCGAAGGAGCGCCTGCCCGAAAGCATTCGGAGGCGGATCCTGAGTTGTCCCTGGAAGGACGTCAGGAAGAAACCTGCACGGAGCGCACATCCATCGTCCAGCCGCAACCCGCCGAATATCATGGCCTGATCCCACAACCCTGAAACAAATAACAACGAAAATGTGGGTAGAGGAAATGAGGGGCAGGAAAGTCGTGGTAGAAGAAGAACCACCCCAACATTCATCTGCTGACCAGGGGAAACCACGAAAAACCCATGGGTCAGAGTAAGCGGTTGCCGAGAATGCGAGTCGCACACGTTACCGCTCGGTTGTGAACAATAAATTCAGTAGCGAAAAGCTGGTTATTATTCATTTTAGTTCAGCATTTTCCAAGAATCTGACACTAAGATGTTCAAGAAACTACTACTTCAAACTACCTTTTACATAGAAAGATTTTCGTTATTTTTATTTTCTCAAAAGTGCTTCTAACGGTTTTGATTAAATGCCTTAAGTTCGACCTATTGGTAGAGTAATAGAATTACTTATCATGAAGTTTCTCTGAATAGTCTGTGAAAATCTTTTTATTCTCATTGTATTTTGTATAACTAGGAAACCACTTACCTCAGCAAAAAATGCTGAGCTTCTTAAAGTGTACAATTTGGCATAAGTGGCCTTTTTTGTAGCTTTTCGTCGTTTATGACATTTCCTGTTGTTGGTCGTTTCCAGTATTCAACCTACCTACATGCTTATGAAATGTTATGTCCGTTCTTTTGTTTCTCACCAGCCACGCAAGGGAGTAGTAGCGAGCTTTTTTACTTTCTCTACTATGTTTAGTAAGTAGGGGAAGTATTGCATTCCACCCAAAAATTCGAAACCGAGATTTCACCGGAAATACATGTTTTGGGGCCTCCTGAATCCAAAAAAAGTATTTTTGGAAACATGTCAGTGTGTGTGTGTGTGTGTGTGTGTGTGTGTGTGTGTGTGTGTGTGTGTGTCTGTGAACAGCATAACTCAGAAACGAACAGTCGGATAAACACCAAACTTGGTATTTAGGTTCAGTATCTTCCAGAGATGCGACACGATTGTTTTCAAGAAAATCCCCCCCACCCCAGATTACCCTTTACATGGAACATTTTTCGAAAATTTTAATTTTCTCAAAAATGTCTCTAACGATTTTGATTAAAATATCATATGTTTAAGATATTTTGATGACAAATGAAACGTATATCTCGAATTTTCTGGAATGTCTCCAAAAGTATTCTTCATTGTGAAGGACTTTTGCATAACTGGTAAACCATAAGAGATAGACAAAATTTTACTACACAAAAAAATGTATATCGCGTTAAAATACAGAATTTATGTCATATACATGTTTTTGTTGTTGAGTGAACCATTTTCGAGATATTGCTTGTTATTCCCTTAAATGTCCCAATACTTATACTTTTCCTCAAATTCGTTATTCATTTTTTTTTGTCCTGGTAATGCAAAGAGAATGGAATGCTCCACATAGCAAACAGCTCTTAAAACATTTGACTATCGCTTAAAGCCTACCAATTCCCCTTGCACATACAAGAAAATTACCAATAAGATTAACATCTCGATATCTCGACTAACATGAAGCAGATGCAGAATAAGTGTTTGTAAAAAGTTTGTACAAGAGTAGAGAAAGTCATGTGAGTGTAACACATCAGATTTTTTAAACATGTGATTGTCGTAGTACCTCCTGTATGCTTTTATATAGCTGCAAAAAAGTATGGGTCTGGACCCGTAACTCAGTCGGTAGAGCACCTGCGTGTTGTGCTAAGGGTCCCGTGTTCGGTTACCGGCTGGGGTGTGGGAATTTTTCTCTAGCCAAGATTGTTCCTAATCCTCCCCAGAGTCTGGAAGTATAAATGAGAGTGTGTGTGATCTAATGATTAAAAGTGCAAGAAACCCAACTACAAGAGTTAGAGTTAACACCATTGTCGATAGGCAATAAGTTCCAAAGGAAAGGCCGCCGATAAGACCAATGTACCTAAACGCGGAGTATATAAATGGACCTAAAAAAAGTGTGTTTTTGAATTTCGGAAAATATGTTGAGACAGTATTTTTAACACTTAAATAGTTTCAGTCTAATTATATAAAAATAAATTCAATAACAGCCCGCCTTGAAGCAACATGTGTATGTAATAGTTTATAAAATGTATGTAAGAGTCATTGCATATGCTTATATTATTGTATCCATGTGTAATAATGTTAGGTGAATGTATTACGTAATTTAATAATGTAGTAGCTGTGAGAATAAATTAAAAGTTGCTAACAATAATATAACAATGAGGTAACCTTGAGGCAATAATGAATTTTAAAGTTTAAATGCTAATAGTCATTATTGGAGCAACAATAATGTAAATTTTGAGACAGTTTTAAAATGGCCAATCAACAACCAGAAAAAGCTTTAGTTAAATGAGGGTATTCTATTGGAGTAGGAATAGCTAATCAGAGAGTTGAATTACAGAAATTTACAAGTTTATACAGTTGAAATTAATTCAGTTGCCTGCAGACAGTGCTCATAACTGGATGTGTTGCTTGTCGTCCTCAAGAAATATATGTATTCGTGTTAGACGAAAAATAAATTTACGTCTTAAAATATGCAATTAATTAATTAAAGAATCTCACAGCTCTCTATATCAGTGAAGTGTTATTTAAATCGTATCAAGCATTAATAAAAGGAGTGAAGTAAAATTATAATCTGTGTAAGCCTACATTCTTGTCGTATCACAACCCTGTCAAGACTTCCATGTCTCTAACAATAATACTGACGAAGACGAGTGCAAACATAAATATATAATATCTAAAGAAACAGTCAAATTACAAAGTTAATAATATTTTTTTAAACTTGGGGCAAAGGCTACCTGAAAGTACATTTGGGGTGAAGGCTACCGGAAACCGGGTACCATACGTGCGACTACAAGTTCGGCTCCCCAACAGTCGAAATATGATACAACTCCTTTCTCAATGTAACCTAATTAAAAAGGTGTTTTTGCGAATAATTTACAGAATACATATGAAACGAAAGGCGTGTAATTGTAACACATAAGATTATTCTCGATTATTAAGCGTCACAGCATTTCTTCATTCTTCCAGGTCTACCTGGTTGTGTTGCAGATAGGCCCCTCCCCCTCCGGCCACTTTGATGACGCGTGCATGTTCCTTGAAAGCTCAGGGAGAGGTTTATTTTTCTGATATTTTAAAAGTTTGAGCTTAACCGCTAACAACTGTTGGATGAATTATCGTGCTTCTCTGTAATTGCCACATAATCTTTAGATGATGACTAAATTACTGCGGTACAATTCAACCCGCCTTTATTGCTGCTAAAATTTACTCCGTTCTGGTGCAGAAGTTCTTGGAAAGCTTAATTGTGTGCCTGGAATGAGACTATTTCCATCTGTGCCTCTATTATTGCTGTGAAGATTAACATATGAAAGTTCATTGTAAATTGCTTCTTAGGCAGTTGGATCATTGTATTTACATTTATGTTTCACGTTATATGAACTAGTATACAGAACCCGAACCTCTGCTCTCGTTATCGCGTTAAATATGTAAATTATATTCCATCTCTCTCAATGTCTCTCAGTCACTCTTTTTTCTCTCTCTCCCCATACATCCCCATCTTTACCTCTGCCTTTCTTTCCCCTCTCCATCCCACTAAGTTTATATGCTCTCTCCCATACTCGACTCTCCCCCTTCCTTTCCTTCTCTCTGTACAACGATGTATTGAGCACGGAATAATTTTTACTTTCTCTACTACGTATAGTAATTAGGGGAAGTATTGCATTCCACCCAAAAATTCGATACCGAGATTTCACTGGAAATATATGTTTTGAGACCCCCTGAAGCATTTTTGGAAACATCTCCGTGTGTGTGTCTGTGTGTGTCTGTCTGTGTGTCTGTGAACAGCATAACTCAGAAACGAACAGTCGGATAAACACCAAACTTGCTGTTTAGGTTCAGTATCTTCCAGAGATGCGACACGAAGGTTTTCAAGAAAATCCCCCCACCCCAGATTACCCTTTACATGGAACATTTTTCGAAAATTTTAATTTTCTCAAAAATGGCTCTAACGATTTTGATTAAAATATCATATGTTTAAGATATTTTATGACAAATGAAATGTATATCTCAAATTTTCTGGGAATGTCTCCAAACGTTTTCTTCAATGTGAAAGACTTTCGCATAACTGGTAAACCATGAGATAGGCAAAATTGTACTAAACAAAAACTGTAGATCGCGTTAAAATACACAATTTATGTCATATACATTTTTGTTGTTGGGTGAGTTATTTTCGAGATATTGCTTGTTATTCCCTTAATTTTCCAATACTTATACTTTTTCTCAAATTCGTTATTCATTTTTTTGTCCTGGTAATGCAAAGAGAATGGAATACTCCACATAGCAACCAGCTCTTAATATATTTGACTATCGCTTAAAGCCTAGCAATTCCCCTTGCGTCTACAAGAAAATTAGCAATAAGATTAACATCTCGATTAACATGAAGCATATGGAGAATAAGAGTTTGTAAAAATAGTTTGTACAAGAGTAGAGAAAGTCATGTGAGTGTAACACATCAGATTTTTTTTACACTACCAATGTCTTGTTTATTTGTTTAAATCCTTTACAGAAGGTTGCCTACCCCTGTGAACTTGAAGAGCGTTCACTTAGCTTGTATAAACATATGGGCAGTTTTCTTTACGTTGCGCACACAAAGGAAAGATTCCGTTACACCGTTACACGACAATAGATTTGCTCTTACGTGAACCACGATGCGTGTAATTCTCTCCACACGTACACAGTGCTACGGGCATATAGAGGGTTTGCTCCTATTGTAATCTAGCTTTAAATAAACAAATATAACAATGCAGTAAAACAAACTTCTTAAAAAGATGGGATATGAGGCGACGTTTTTAACAAAATATGTTGTTACAATCATATCAATTTCTCTACCCACGATCGTTTGCTCCTATATATCTTCCACAAACTATTGGGAAATATTGTATCCCACCCAAAATTTCGATACGGAGCTTTTACCAGAAATGTGTGTTTTAAGGCCCCTGAACCCAAAAAAAGGCATTTCTAGAAAAAGGTCTGCGCGCGAGTGTGTGTGTGTCTTTGAACAGCATAACTAGGAAAGAAAGTCGGATAACTATCCAAACTTGGTACTTAAGTTCAGTATCCTCCAAAGATGCGACACGAAGATTTTCAAAAAAAATTCCCCACTCTAAACTACCCTTCACATGGAACATTTTCTAAATTTTTAATTTTCTAAGTAATTGTTCTAACGAGTTTGATTGAAATACCATATATTAAAATAAATATGTAAGTATATCTTGAATTTTCTGAGAATAACCTGTGAAATTCTCTTCATTCGGAGGGAATTTTCTATAATCTGTATAGCTAGTAAACGTTAAGTGATAGACGAAAACGTACTATACAATAAATGTAGATCTCTTTAAAACTCACATTTTATTTGAAATGACATTTCTGAGATCGTTATTAATGGTTCGAATTTTTCAATACTCTGTCCTTCTTTTAAAGTCCTGTCAAGATTCAGTTGTTTCTCGCGATGTCATGGAAACAGTATGGAATTTTAAGGCCAGCATATAGCGTCCGGTTGTTAAACATTTAACTATCGCTGTTCTCTTTGTATCTATAACGAAATGTGTAATGTAGCTATTTCTGCAAAGGTTTATTTGGATTAAAATGTAGTAGATAGAAAAATAAGTTAGCAGAAATAGAGTGCAAGAGGGATACAGGAGACTTAAGTAAAGTTAACTATTTAAAAAGCGGATCGCTAAATGCTGGCTTTGAAATCATATACCGTTTGCATGACATCATGTGAGACGAATGAATAGAGACCTACAACTTCAAAAATTGCGAAACAATGGTTAATTAAATTCAGAAGCAACGAATAATACCACAGAAAATATTAACATAAAAATTGTGTATCTTATGTTTCACCGTTACATAAAATTATACACAACTAATTTGGAATGAGGAGGACATTACAGGCTGCTTCCAGAACATTCGACGTACACGTTTTATTCGTAAATATGTGATATTTTAATAAAAATTGTTAGAGCCATTTATGAGAAAAATAACCAAAAATTTCATATAAAGAGTCGTTTGGGATGCGGGGATTCTCTTTAAAATATTCGCTTCACAAGTTTGGAAGATGTTAAATTAAATACCCAGTTTGGTATTATACGATATTGAGTTTTTGTTCACACATACAAGGACCGATTTACACAAACATATTTTTACATTCAGGGGACCTCAAAGCATGGATTTCCAGTGAAATATCTTTTGGGTGACATACAGTGCCTCTATGCTAATTAGTTGTCCTTTCACACAAACCTTGTGTAGGACAAGCGTGGAAAGGTAGTCAGATCGACAAAAGTAATGTCTGATCGTACCTCCTCTACACTCTATAGATGAATGGCAGCGAAAGTAAAAATTTGATGTGTTATACTCACATGACTTTCTGTACTCTTGTACAAACTCTTATTCTCCATATGCTTCATGTTAATCTTATTGCTAATTTTCTTGTAGATGCAAGGAGAATTGGTAGGCTTTAAGCGATAGTCAAATATTTTAAGAGCTGGTTGCTATGTGGAGCATTCCATTCTCATTACATGTCCAGGAAATAAAAAAATGAATAACGAATTCCCATTTGAGAAAAAGTATAAGTATTGGAAAATTTAAGGGATAACAAGCAATATCTCGGAAATGGTTCACTCAACAAAAAAAATGTATATGACATAATGTATATGCTATTCAGTTTTTATGTAGTAAAATTTTGTCTATCTCTTATGGTTTACCAGTTATGCAAAAGTCGTTCACAATGAAGAATACTTTTGGAGACATTCCCAGAAAATTCAACATATACATATTATTTGTCATAAAAATATCTTAAACATATAATATTTTAATCAAAATCGTTAGAGCATTTTTTGAGAAAATTAAAATTTTCGAAAAATGTTCCATGTAAAGGGTAATCTGGGGTGGGGGGATTTTCTTGAAAACCTTCGTGTCGCATCTCTGGAAGATACTGAACCTAAATACCAAGTTTGGTGTTTATCCGACTGTTCGTTTCTGAGTTATGCTGTTCACAGACACACACACACGGACATGTTTCCAAAAATGCTTTTTTTTTGGATTCAGGGGGTCTCAAAACATATATTTCCGGTGAAATCTCGGTATCGAATTTTTGGGTGGAATACAATACTTCCCCTACTTACTATACGTAGTAGAGAAAGCAAAAATCACTTGTGGTACAGTCACCAACTTTTTCTACCTATTACAAACTCTCATGCAATCCTTATATCTACTTCATGTTAATCCACATCAGCGTTTTCAAAAATGGTCTCATTAAACATTTGATTGTAGGTACAAAAGGGATACAGGACTGAAACGATTGTCAAATATTTAAAAAGGGCGAGAAACGACTGAACGGTGACAGCACTTTAAAATATTGAAGAATTCAAGGCAATAAATAATATCTCGGAATTGGTTGGTGCAAGAAAAATATATTTTTAAATAAACTATGTGTTTTAAAGGGATCCACATTTTCTATGCAGTAAGTTTTTGTCTAGCTCTTATGATTCATTATTTACATAAAATTACACAAAGTTCAATGAGAATTAAAAGGACTTCACAGAAAATTCCAAGAAAATTTAAGATATACAATTAAACAGGCATGTAAATATTTTAAATATATATTATTTAAATAAAAATGATTAATCATTTTTGGGAAATTATAAAATAACGAGCACTTCCCGCGTTTCTAAACGGTTGTTTGGGGTGGCAGATTTTCTCGAAAATCTTCCTCTCGCATGCTTGGAACATGCGAACTTAAATACGAAGTTTGTTATTTAAACGACTTTTGTTTTTGAGTTATGCTGTTCATAAACACACATGCACACACACACGCGCAAAATACACGGAACTTTTTCTAAAAGGTTGTTTTGGATTCAGGGGACCTCGAAACATGTATATGCGGTGAAATACTGATATCCAATTTTATGTGGATGTAGGTACTATGTAAGTACAAGGGCAAGTATATTTTTAAATGACTTTTTTTACCGAAATTTTATCGATAATTCTGTATCGAGTACCCTTAAGTGACTAGTTTCGCCACAATTTACAAATTTGTTTGTGTAAATCGTAATTTTCGAAAGAGGCAGTAGGATGCAGACGCGCTGAATTCTTTGCTGATGAACTAACACACGATCCAGACACTTGTGGTACCAGTATCTGCGGAAGGTATCGCAAATACTTTACGTCGTGTTGCTGTTTTCTTTAGTGTAGGTTCAATTAAAATTAAAATAGGAGTTCTTTTAGCTGTTCTATTAATGTTTAAGTAAAAATTGTTAATTTTCTTTTTCTTCTATTTATTTTACGTCGTTTTAACTATGTGGTCTTATCGCGACGGATCTGTTAGGAGATACCTCGTGATTCCGTTGTGACGGGCAGTTGGCCTTCTAGGTCTCATCCCTGTATCATACCATCTTGCTTCATAACGTGTCCATAGAGGCTTTAGTGCTAGGCAACTGTACCTCTGCTTCTACAAGTGCCGGGCAGATGACAATAGGAAGCCGTCCAGTCTACCTGCTTTCATTATCTGTGGATAGATGGCAGAGCATTCGCTCTTATCATCTATTTTCATTTTTACTTTTGTTTTAGACTGAAGGTGGAACTTTGGATCGTGGTATTAAATATCCAATCTGGTATTTGCCTTGGCGACTGAGGGAAACCACGAAAAGTCCCCAGTCAGATTGGTCGGTCAAACGGTATTTGAACCCGGACCTCCCGAATGCGGACCACAGATGTTACCGCCTGCGCCAACCCGCTTGTTTTGAGTTTATTGTAACCATATAAATTAGGAACTAAAATCCCATTTTGTCTTTGCTTACGTTGAATACTTAGATAAGCATATGAATTTGTATTAGTTTTTGTGTACTCTTATCTGACAGTTAAAAACTAGTTCTGCTATTTCGTTTGTATTTTAAGTGCTCATAAGTAAGCATTAAAACATTTTTTGGGGTTTATTACTTCGTTCAAATTTAAAGTGACTCCAAATTTTCTCGGGTTTATAGCCAGGTAAAGGGTTGGTTTGAAACCGACGTTTCGAAAGTGCTCATCATCTTCGTTAATCCTGAAGACGAGGTTGATGAACATCTTCGAAACGTCGGTTTCAAATCAACCCTTTACCTGGCTAGAAGCTCGAGAGAATGTAGTGTTATTATGCCACCTGGAAAGCTTCAGTTCTTATTGTAAACAAGTGTTTCAGCTTTAACTGCTTTAATTAATTCGCTGCAAATACACGTAAGAATTGTCTAAATCAAATACCATTCGTGTAAAACAGCCTCAGCTGCTGTCAAATCCTACTGCCGCTTCAGTTGTGAGACAAACGTGACCTTCCCCTCCATCGCGAATTCTCACCCACCTGCAAGATGAAGCACGCTATTGTCTTCTCTTTCCATAGAGATTTTCTAAAATTTATGAAAGATAGAAGTAAGGTGTTCAAAAACCTTTTCAGTGTACTGACAGAGTTCTCTCTCTATTATAAAGGATAACGTCTTGTAAAGGGTCTTTCAACAAGAGTGTCCTATCTTTAACATGTGATAGCTGCTGTTGTTATTGAGTTACAGCAGCCATTTTTTTCATGTGGTTACAGTTCTTATTGACAAATAACCATGGAATGTTACAGCATTCAGCAACGCGTAGAAATTGTAAAATTTATTATCAAAATGGATCATCTGTTCGCCAAACCTTCCGTGTATTGCGTGAAGTTTAGGTGTGCATAATCGTCCCTGCGAGAGAACCATTCGGCGTTTGATCGATAAATTTGAAAGAAGTGGTTCTGTCAGCGATCAAAGAACGCCTGTACGTAATCGACGTAAGCGCTCCAACGAAAACATAGGAGCCGTTCGCGAGAACGAAAACAAATCAATTGCTCGTGGAGCGGAAGAATTGGGGCTTTCGCCGACCACAACTTCGTGAATTCTGCATCTGGACTTGAAGTTTCACGCTTAAAAAATGGTGTTAACTCAAGAAGTAAAGCCCAACGACCAGTAGTGTACGAAGTATTCGCTGACTGTGCTATGGAGCAATTGGAAGCTGACCCGGATTTTTGTCGAAAAATCATCTTCAGCAACGAAGCCCACTTTCGGATGGATGGTTGTGTTAACAAACAAATTTGCCGCTATTGGAGCAATCACAATCCAATGCAGATTCAAGAAGGACCACTTCATCCCCAAAAGGTTACTGTATGGTGTGGATTTTGGTATGGTGGAATCATTGGTCCATATTTTTTTCCAAAATGAAGATGGAGAAGCTCTAACTGTCAATGGAGAAGGATACCGGGCTGTTATAAGGGACTATTTTTGGCCTCAATTGGATGGTATGGATCTCAGAAGCATCTGGTTCCAGCAAGATGGTGCCACATGTCATACTACTCTCGAAAGAATCGATCTTTTGAAGGAGAAGTTCAGCGGTTTCATCATTTCCCGTGGTGGTGATGTTAACTGGCCCCCGAGGTCACGTGATTTAACGCCGTTAGATTACTTCTTGTGGGGTTATGTTAAATCTCGAGTTTATGTCAACAAGCCAGAAACAGTAAATGATCTTATGAATAACAGCACGCGTGTTATTCGTAAAGTTGGACCTAATTTACGTTCTTCTGTCATTGAAAATTGGGTCAACCGTATACGCGCAACCCAACGAAGTCGCGGCGGTCACTTAACTGATGTTCTATTCAACACGTAATGACATTAATTATGTTCCAAAATAAAATAAATTCACGTTCTATCATTTATAGAACTGTTTTATTTAAGCTCAAAGATAGGACACTCTTGTTGAAAGACCCTATATATTCTTTCCACTTGGTATTTTATTCCACACTACGTAGAATTGCATGGTCTTAATTACGTATAAATAATTGAAAATGTAGAATGACTTCCGTTGGTTGGGCCGCAATATAAACATCTGAGTTGGAAAGACAGAATCAAACGACTGAAAAATTCAATACCAACACACATGTCAGTGAAAGTTGCTAATGACAGGTACAGAGAACGACAATGTACATATGTCACGCATGACCAAGTCAAACAAATTATTTCCTACTATAAAGTTGAAGATTTATCCATTGCTGTTGCTCACACCGTTCTTTTATGGAAGAGTTATGGATTTAAACTGCTTATTGAAAGAAGCAAAATATATCTAAGAACCTTTGGTCTATGTCAAATATTTTTCTATTTTATTCGACCATGCTGAATCACTGAGCCACGTGCTTGCAGCTCTTAAGTTACGTTTAAACAATCTCCGAATGTGGATGTAAGACAAAGACGAATGAGCTTATGAAGGGTTTAGTTTTATGTTTCTGATAATGAATAAGTTAACGACAAATTCTTCGTAAAGAGTGTACGATAATAGAAGACAAATACTAAACTTTTTATTAATCAAATTTTCACGGTATAAATAAAGTAACCAAGTTCACCTAAATAATTCTTTTTTACTGGTCCTCCGTGGTATAGTGGTTACCATGCTAGCCTCTAGTTCCCGAGGTCGCGGGTTCAAACCCTGCGGAGGGCGATGGATATTTTCGGGCGTAAAAATTCTTAGCATGGCTTCCTTCGGCAGGGAAGTAAAGCCGGTGGTCCCGTGTCGTAGATTTACGGCACGTAAAAGAACCTCAAGCCTGATAAAGAGGCCTCTGAGCAAAATTACCAGTCTTTCACGCCCAATATAAAATGGGACGCCAAGATCCACAGCAGTTAAAGAGCGTCCACAAATAAAACTCAATTTAATTTAATTTAAATAACTTTTTGGCAACTGCTCTTTAAAATGCACCATTTGTGGTTCAAAATCCGACAATAAAACTGGACCACTGGCGAAGGGTATATTTTTTACTTTCTCTACCACCTACATAGTACTCTGTATTCACTCTTAGGTTGATCCGTGGCAAAACAAACCCACGTGGTCAGTGCACCGTGGTGTAACACGGTAGCAATGCGCGCAGGAAAGTAGTTCCATGCTAATAATCTGAATTTTGGAATAAATTTATCCTTAAATAGTATAATATTCTATACAAATACCTATTTAACGCTGATTTATACCGTAAAACAGAGCTACAAGTCTATGATGCAATTCGTATGTCACCTGACATCCGGGGAGGCGCAGAAAAATTTTTACAGCCAGAAACCAGCAGTTGTGTTTAGTATCATGGCGGACGGTGAATTTGCTCTTGTGTTTTCGTCGAATTACGTAAAGCATTAGCCGCGCAAACCATTTACTAGTGGTAAAAAATAATAATATTGAATCTTTATTATAAGTCATGTAAGAAATATCCAACACTTTCCACAAAAGAAATTGTGAAATTAACCTCTGAGTTCACCGGTGTTTCGAGTAGAAGTATAAACAGTGCTTGTGCAGAAAAATCTGAAACGGGAAAAGTGGTTACACCCTAAAAAAAACAAAACAAACAAAAGCATATGAAATACGCGATGCAAGAATGTAGTGATTTTGAGAAGAATGCAATTCGCGCAACAGTGCACAATTTCTTTTTTAAAATGAGCTACCAACACTTAATAAAGTGCCGCTTCCAGAGAGCGAATAAATTAAGTTATCGCATACCTGGTACTTTATTTTTCGCTTATTTATTTTAGAATTAACTATTATTATATGTGCAAATGTTTATTTTGTTGCAGTATCAATCTTATCACCTTTAACCCTTAACAGAATATGCTAGTCATCGTTTCAGTTATCGAAATAAGGACTCTGTTCGTTTGTGCACTACGTGCCGCTTGTACTCGCCACATGGTCTGAAAGTGTGACAGTATTTCTAGTGCGAATGGCGGAAGGATACATTATAGCGGTGCACTGGTCACCTGGGGATTGTTTTGACGCGGATCAATCTAAGAGGGAATACAGAGTAGGTAGAGATGGTATTGCATTCCACGCACAAATTCGATACCGAGATTTCCCCGGAAATACAT
Source organism: Deroplatys truncata (assembly GCA_030765065.1). Classification (NCBI taxonomy): domain Eukaryota; kingdom Metazoa; phylum Arthropoda; class Insecta; order Mantodea; family Mantidae; genus Deroplatys; species Deroplatys truncata. The sequence continues at coordinate 309,635,675 of CM060975.1, read as the reverse complement.
GTTTTGAGGCCCCTGAATAAAAAAAGAACGTTTTTAGAAAAAGGACCGTGTGTATGCGTGTGTGTGTGTGTGTGTGTGTGTGTGTGTGTGTGTGAGTGTGTGTGTGTGTGTGTGTGTGTGTGACGTAAAATAGAGGGAAAATAATCTGATGTGTTACACCCACATAACTTGCTCTACTCTTGTACAAACTATTTCTACAACGCTTATTCTCCATATGCTTCATGTTAATCGAGATGTTAATCTTATTGCTAATTTTCTTGTAGATGCAAGGGGAATTGGTAGCCTTTAAGCGATAGTCAAATATTTTAAGAGCTGGTTGCTATGTGGAGTATTCCATTCTCTTTGCATGTCCAGATATAAAAAATGAATAACGAATTTGAGAAAAAGTATAAGTATTGGAAAATTTAAGGGAATAACAAGCAATATCTCGAAAATGGTTCACTCAACAACAAAATGTATATGACATAAATTGTGTATTTTAACGCAATCTACATTTTTTGTATAGTAAAATTGTGTTTATCTGTTATGTTTTACCAGTTATGCAAAAGTCGTTCACAATGAAGAATACTTTTGGAGACATTCCCAGAAAATTCGAGATATACTTTTCATTTGTCATGAAAATATCTTAAACATACGATATTTTAATCAAAATCGTTAGAGCCATTTTTGAGAAAATTAAAATTTTCGAAAAATGTTCCATTTAAAGGGTAATCTGGGGTGGGGGGATTTTGCTTGAAAACCTTCGTGTCGCATCTCTGGAAGATACTGAACCTAAATATCAAGTTTGGTGTTTATCCGACTGTTCGTTTCTGAGTTATGCTGTTCACACACACACACAGGGATATGTTTCCAAAAATGCTTTTTTTGGATTCAGGGGGCCTCAAAACATATATTTCCGGTGAAATCTCGGTATGGAATTTTTGGGTGGAATACAATACTTCATCTATTTGCTATACGCAGTAGAGAAAGTAAATAGATGTAAAGCAATAGTTAGGACTGTGAACACTTATGAAATAGAAGTTTGGATATTAAATTCAAAATAAGATCTCAGAAATGCATTTCACTTAGATCTGCTCGATGTTCAAAATGAACAAAATTAAAAATCAAGAAACTAGGAGAAGGATGTATTACCTAAATTGAATAATAATTAATTTTAATCGTTAGCAACTAACATGGTATGAATATGTTGACAGATACACGATAGAACACTACCACGACGGATTTTGGAATGAATACCACCAGGAAGAGGAGAGAGAATACAAGTGTTACATGGATGGAATAGGTCATCAAAGAAATGCGACAGAAAGTACTAGAAGAAAGGGAAACATGTAAAAGAGTGCTTTAGACACAGGTAGGTGCATCAACATTGTAAACTGTTCCTAATAATAACACTAATAATAATAAACAGTGTCCGAGAAAATGAAATCTGTCCTGAAACTTTGACATCAATAATTTTCTTAAAGTTGATCACTATATAAGCGGTAAAAATAGCAAATAATCTGTTTTATCCGAAGTTGTTGCGCACAGGAGAAGAAGAGCGGATGGATACAGCAGCACATGACCCGGTAAAACAAAAGAGCGCGTGATATGAAGGAACGTTGTTTGGCAGATGAAACTCAATACTATAATGGTTGCCCCGAGCAACTCTGTATGTTTCCTGCCTTAACCATAACACTCTACCCTCAGAGGACGGGAAAACAATAAGGATGCTCTTGGTATGAAATTCCCTTATCGATTGTTGACGGCCATACTTGATGTATCAGTTTAAAAGCTTCCAATGTAATTCATAACATTGTTTTCATTTGTTTTTATTTCGGGGTACGCAGCGATGCGAGATAGTTGTAGATATCCCGGGGGATATTTAAAGTGCTATGTTTAAATGACGTGCGGACATAGTTTACTTTTATCTGAAGTAAAAATAACGTAAATTAAATTATATAATACAGTGTTAGTCAGTGCTTGTAACAGTAGGCTTGACTAAAAAACTGTGAAAGAATAATTTCGTTAATCCAATTAATGATCTGCTGCTTAAAATATCAGTTAGGGGCTAAAACTACCCATAATCCCCTCTCGTGGTCAGAGTAATGGCATAGAGAAACAAAGATCCGTGTTTCGAATCCTGCCACGAGCCAAAATTTTCAAACGTAGTAATTTATCTTTAACAGAATGCCGTATTTAAGCATTTAAAAATGGAACTCAGTATTTTAAAAATTCAAATTTCAGAAGAATTTTTCTCTGTTTGCATACGAAATGTTGACGATTTAAGGGGAAGATATATTTTTAAAAATCTGATATGTTGCATTCACATGATTTTCTACCCTCTATTGCTTATTAATTGGTATACAAACTATTCTTTCTAAAGCTTATTTTTCTATATACTTCATTTTAATCGAGATAAATCTTTGCAGAAATAGCTACATTATACATTTCATTATATATACAAAGGGAACAGCGATAGTCAAATGTTTAAGTTTTGTATGCTATACACTGGCCTTAAAATTCCATACTGTTTCCATGACATCGCCAGAAACAACTGCATGGCTTTAATTGAATGACAAAAGCATTGAATAATTCCAACCATTAATAACGGATATCTCGGAAATGGCTGATACCAAAATAACAATAAAAATAATAATAATAAAAATAATTTGAAATAAATTGTGTGGTTTGAGAGATCTACAGTTTTTGTGTAGTACGTTTTCGTCTATCGCTTAACGTTTATCAGTTATACAAGATTATACAAAATTCCATTCGAATAAAGTGGACTTCACGGGTTATTCACAGAAAATTCAAGATATACATTTTATTTGTCATGGAAATATCTTACAATAGTAGCAGTTTAATTAAAATCGTTAGAGCCCCTTCTTAAAAAACGATCTCTTTTTCCATGAGTGGGGAGAACTTCATGAAAATTTTGGCCTTGTATTTATGAAAGATGCTGGGCATAAGAGCACGCTTACTGAGCGGGATGACTCAGGCCTCTGCCGGGGTGTCTCTATCTGGAAACTTAGAGACCCTGTCATTGCTGTGCCGTCGCTCCTGGTTCCGGCCGCCCGGTATCTCCTCCCGCTTATCCTTCCTCCCGGGGACGCCTCGTGAGGTTTGGGTACTATATCCACTCTGGATCGGTGCCAAGTCCTCTCCGTAGTCAATTCTATCTAATCCAATCCAATAGCACGTTTGGTATGCTGTTCACACACACACATTTATCAAAAAGCTAATATTCACTTCAGGATAGCCGAAAATACACTTTAGTATAATTAATTTTTAACCAAAAATCGAAAACAGGACAGTTTCAGTTACAATTACACCTATTACTGCTTTCTCTGACGTTACTCATAGTAGAGGGGGAAAGTTTGATAATCCACCGAAAAATTCGATATAGAGATTTCACCAAAATACATGTTTTGAGGTCCTCTGAAAAATAAAAACATTTTAGAAAAAATAACGTTTGTGTGCTTATGTGTGAATAGCATAACTCAAGAGCCAAAAGTAAGATAAATGCCAAACTTGGTTTTTAAATTCACCATCTTCAAGGATGAGATAAGAAGGTTTATAAGAAACCCCTGTCCCAAACTACACTTTACATGGAAAACGTTTCGTTATTTTTATTTGTTAATTATTCTAACGCTTTTGAGTAACATACCGGATGTTTAAAGTATTTCCAGCACAAAAAATCTGATGTGTTACACTCACATGACTTTCTCTACTCTTGTACAAACTTATTTTTACAAACGCTTACTCTCCATCTACTTCATGTTAATCGAGATAAACATTTGCAGACTCTATCTTATTGCTAATTTTCTTGTAGATGCAAGGGGAATATATATTTACAAGGGCAATATAGAAATACAGTAGCCTTTAAGCACATACATATCTCTTAATAGCTGGTTGCTAGGTGCAGCACCATTCCCTTTCCCACAGATTAATACTCTTTGCATATCCAAGACAAAAAAATGAATAACGAATTCCCATTTGAGAAAATAAGTATTGAAACATTTAAGGGAATAACAAGCAATATCTCGAAAATGGTTCACTCAACAACAAAAATGTATATGACATAAATTGTGTATTTTAACGCGATCTACATTTTGTGTGTAGTAAAACTTTGTCTATCTCTTATGGTTTACCAGTTAACCAAAACGTCGTTCACAATGAAGAATACTTTTGGAGACATTCCCAGGAAATTCAAGATATACATTTTATTTGTCATGAAAATATCTTAAACATATATTTTAATCAACATCGTTAGAGCCATTTTTGAGAAAATTAAAATTTTCGAAAAATGTTCCATGTAAAGGGTACTCTGGGGTGGGGGGATTTTCTTGAAAACCCTCGTGTCGTATCTCTGGAAGATACTGAACCTAAATACCAAGTTTGGTGTTTATCCGACTGTTCGTTTCTGAGTTATGCTGTTCACAGACAGACACACAGACAGACACACACACGGACATGTTTCCAAAAATGCTCTTTTTGGATTCAGGGGATCTCAAAACGTGTATTTCCGGTGAAATCTCGGTATCGAATTTTTGGGTGGTTTACAATACTTCCCCTACTTACTATACGTAGTAGAGAAAGTAAAAAAATGTACCTATCATGAATTATCTGGGCATTGCCTGTGTGGTCGGTCTCCTTTATTTGACTCGATTTTGTTTAACTAGGAAAGCATATCAAATAGAGCGAAAGCTTATTGCAGAGAAAATATAGAGCTCATTAAAATATACATTTTGTGTCAAACAATGTTTTTTCGTAGCGTTAGCTGTTTTTGAAATATTCCATGTTGCAAGTTTACACTTATCTTAAGTGTACGTGCGTCTTGTGATGTATATTTTGGAAGTTTGAGGTTCTTTTTCTTTCTTTCTTTCTTTCTTTCTTTCTTTCTTTCTTTCTTTCTTTCTTTCTTTCTTTCTTTCCTTCTTTCTTTCTTTCTTTCTTTCTTTCTTTTGTTTCCATTGCAAGAGCTCGTTACTACGAATAAACATTTGAATGTTGTTTCCACGTGTTGTAGCTAAGGACGTCTTGCTTGAAATCATTTCTAAGCAAAAATATATCGCGAATAGCGTAATTGGTAAGAAGAATAAGTTTTTATGTGAATACTAGAATATATAAAGGATATATATGTGAATTTGTCGTTGGAGAAGAAAGTCGTGTGACTGCTTCACCTCAGATTTTATGCATAAATATCTATTGTTTTAAAAACGCATATATGTAGAAGAGTAGCTCTTCAGTATAACTCTTGAACATGGTGTTTTACTAAATTATAAACACAAAAATCGAATAAATTCCAACTGTGCTCTCGTAATTATAAAACTAAATATTCTGACTTAATGTCTCTGACTGAACCTATATGTTAAGACCCGCGGTCTTCAACCACTATAGCCATCTTCCTCAAGGCTTATATGGTTATAAAAATGTGATGTGATGCATTCACATTACTTCCTATACTCTCTATCGTTTTTTAATGGGTACACAAATTAATCTTACTCAAGCTTACATTTCTATCTTTTATATTTTAATCCAAATAAACCTTCGCAGAAATAGCTACATCACACATTTCGTTATAGATACAAAGCGAACAGTGAAATGTTTAACAACTGGACGCTATATGCTGGCCTTAAAATTCCATACTGTTTCCATAACATCGCGAGAAACAACTGAATGTTGAAAGGGCTTTAAGAGAATGGCCAAGAAATGAACCATTCGAATCTTTAATAACCGATAACTCAGAAACAGTTTATGCCACAAAAAATTATTTTAAATAAATGTTGTGCTTTAAAGAGATCTACATTTTTGGTGTAGTACGTTTTTGTCTATCGCTTAGCGTTTACCAGTTATACAAGATTATACAAAATTTCTTCCGAATGAAGAGGGACTTCACAGGCTATTCCCCGGAAATTCAAGATATACATTTTATTCTTCATGTAAACATCTCTAATGTGTGGCATTTTTATCAAAATCGTTAGAGCAATTTTTTAGGAAATCAAACTTTTCAAAAATGTTCCATGTAAGGAGTAGTTTGGGATGGGGGGGATTTTGTTGAAAATTTTCGTGACGCGTCTTTGGAAGACATTGATCCTAAATACAAAGTTTGGTATTTATTCTACTTTTCGTTTTTGAATTATGCTGTTCACAGACACACACACACACAGGGACGGATTTCCAAAAAAAATGCTTTGTTTGGATTTAGGGTAGCTCAAAACATATATTTCCGGTGAAATCTCGATATAGAATTTTTAAGTGGAATACAATACTTCCCCTACTTACTCTACGTAGTAGAGAAAGTAAAAATATCCAGTTTGGCAGCAGTTCAACATTTGCAAATTCAAAACCGCAATTAAAAGCATTATAAAGATAGAACTTTTATAATAAAGAGATAGGGTTTCTATGTGTTACTCTAATTATATTACTGTTATTTGTTAGTTACGGTATACCTTTACTTTTGACTTTAACTGTTATTCTTAATTACTAAATGATTCAATATAATTAGTTTTGTGTGCTTTTAATTGGTTGTATGCCAGATTATTATTATATTTGCCCATGTAGGACTATGCAAAGTACTTAGAAGACGTTTTCCTTTGAATCCTTAGTTCTCTCATTCTTTGACTGTAGGCTTTCTGTCGTCTGTCCATGTTGTTCCATTATTTTCCCCCTTGGGTTTGTCCTCTTGATCAACTTGCCACTTACGCACTTGATTCTAAAGATATATCTGTTTAGGATATCTTCTTGCGTAATTCCTGCCAACTTTAAGTCATTTTTACTTTCTCTACTACGTATAGTAAGTAGGGGAAGTATTGTATTCCACCCAAAAATTCCATACCGTGATTTCACCGGAAATACATGTTTTGAGATCCCCTGAATCCAAAAAAACCATTTTTGGAAACATGTCCGTGTGTATGTCTGTCTGTCTGTGAACAGCATAACTCAGAAACGAACAGTCGGATAAACACCAAACTTGGTATTTAGGTTCAGTATCTTCCAGAGATGCGACACGAAGGTTTTCAAGAAAATCCCCCCACCCCAGATTACCCTTTACATGGAACATTTTTCGAAAATTTTAATTTTCTCAAAAATGGCTCTAACGATTTTGATTAAAATATATGTTTAAGATAATGTCATGAGAAATGAAATGTATATCTCGAATTTTCTGGGAATGTCCCCAAAAGTATTCTTCATTGTGAACGACTTTTGCATAACTGGTAAACCATAAGAGATAGACAAAATTTTACTACACAAAAAATGTAGATCGCGTTAAAATACACAATTTATGTCATATACATTTCTTTTGTTGAGTGAACCGTTTTGAGATATTGCTTGTTATTCCCTTAAATTTTCCAATACTTATACTTTTTCTCAAATTTATTCCTTTTTTCATGTCCTGGACATGCAAAGAGAATAGAATGCGCCGCATAACAACCAGCGTTAAAATATGTGACCATCGCTTAAAAGCTACCATATTCCCCTTGCATCTACAAGAAAATTACCAATAAGATTGACATCTCGATATCTCGATTAACATGAAGCATATGGAAAATAGGCGTTTGTAAAAATAGATTGTACAAGAGTAGAGAAAGTCATGTGAGTGTAACACATCAGATTTTTGTATTTCAATTGTGCTTCTGAATCTGTGTTGTTTACATATGACTTGTAGACCTATAATTTGTCTTATAGTCTGGCATTCTTTTTACTTTCTCTATCACGCACATAGTAGGTAAAAAGGTATTGCGTTCCAGCCAAAAATTGTATTTGGAGATTTCAACGAAAATACATGTTTTGAGGTACCTGAATCTAAAAAAAGTATTTTTAGAAAAAGGTCCGTATGTGCGTATGTGTGTATGCTGTGTGTTTGTGTTTCTCTGAACAGCATAACTCAAAAAACCAAAGGTCGTAGAAACACGAAACTTAGTATTTAGGTTCAGTATCTTCCAAAGATGCGACAAGAAAATTTCCCACCCTAAACTACCCTTTATATGGAACATTTTTCGAAAAATTTTATTTTCTAAAAAATGTCTGTAACGATTTTAATTCAAATACCATATAGTAAAGATGGTTACGTTACAAATAAAATGTATATCTTGAATTTTCTGGTAACAGCCTGTAAAGTCCTCTTCATACGGAAGAAATTTTGTATAATCTTGTAATAACTGGTAACATTAAGTGATAGACGAAAACGTACTAACAAAACAATGTAGATCTCTTTAAAACAACACACCACTTATTTTAAATAACTTTTTTGTGGCATTAACCATTTCAGAGATATCCTTTATTAATGGTTAGATTTGTTCGACACTTTCATTCTTTTAAAATCCTGTCGATTTTCAGCTGTTTCTCACAATGTCATGGCAAGAGTATTTAACTTCAAAGGCTAACGTATAGCGTCCAGTTCTTAAACATCTGACTGTCATTTCCTTTACATCTATAACGAAATGTGTAATGTAGCATTTCTGTAAAGGTTTATCTCGATTAAAATGAAGTAGATAGGAAAATAAACTTTCGTAAGAATAATTTTTTAATCGCTATTAACAATAAAGGGTAGAGTAAGTTATGTGAATGTAGCGCACCAGAAAGTTTTCAGAATATTTTCAACATCTGCTTTCTGTTCAAAATTAATGTTTCTGCTCCGTAGAGGCACTCTGATTTAATTAGTTTTATAATGTCTTAATGTTGTATGCCTGACTTGCACTTGGTATTATAGATGTTTTGAATAAGCCGATATGCTGTTTCCATTTTTTGGCATCTACTTTTTATTAGCTTTACTTTCGATTCATTTTCCTGAATTATTTCACCAAGGTATTTAAATTATGAAACTATTTAATGTTTCCATACTTGGTTTCCCTGTATTTTGGTGCTTCTTTATTGCACGAAATATATTCAGTTTTTATTATTACTGTTGTTATTATAAAATTATTAAGTAAATAATAAAATATAACAATAATTTACTCGTTATTGCTGTAATGATGAAGTTGTAATATTTTTACGTTGTTTGCACCACGCTTTGGGCGCCAATTTGAAGTTGTTTTTTTGTATTATTATTTGCCCCGGGCTCTGGGAGCCAATTTGAAGAAGGTTTGTTGCTGCTACGTATGGAAACCCAATTTGAAGTAAGAGTAACCGCACTATGGTACCCGGTAGCCTTCGTCCCAAATTTAAAAATATTAACTTTGTAATTTTGACTGTTTCTTTAAATATTATATATTTGTGTTTGCCTCGGCTGCGTCAGTATTATTGTTAGAGACATGGATTTCTTTTCAGGGAGTAGTGCGGCTAAGAATGTAGGCTTACAGAGATTATAATTTTTAATTCACTCCTTTTTATTAATTCTTGACACGATTTAAATAACATTTCACTGATATAGAGAGCTGTGAGATTCTTTTATTAATTACTTGCACTTTTTAACACGTAAACTGTTTTTGTCTTACACAAAATACGTATTAAATTTCTCGAGGACGCATCTCTCGTCCGGTTAGGAACACTGTCTGCAACCAACTGACTTCTGAATTTGTATATTTTGCTCTATTTCAATTTCTGATTGGCTAATCCTAGTCCAATAGAATACCTTCATTTAACTAAAGCTTTTTTCTGGTTGTTAATTGGCTATTTTATAAACTGTCACAAAAATTACATTATTGCTTCCAAGAATCACAAGTAGCATTAAACTTTCAAATTCATTATTGCCTCAAGGTTACCTCATTGTTAGCAACTTTTGACCTATTTCTCACAGCTCCTATATTATTAAATTACTTAATACATTCACATAATATTATTAAACATGTATACAATAATATAAACATATACAATGACTGTTACATACATTTTACAAATTATTACATATACATATTGCTTTAAGGCGGGCTGTTATTGAATTTTATGTATTATATAATTAGACTGAAATTATTTGAGTTAAAAATACTGCCCCAATGAGTAGGCTTGGACCTAGATTTATTTCGAGGAGTTCTCCCCTGAACACTCACTACTGTGAGTACCAGTTTGCTAGCAAACTCCCAGTCTACTACTATGTGTCCCACAACAGCTTGTCCTGGAGTGGGTGCAAGGTGCTATCGTTACTAGCAGAACAAACAGATAAGAGCAGCTGGGAGAAAATTTAAGGACCAACTGTAATGAAAACAGATGCCTTCACCTGTTTTGGCACGGAAGTGGTTCTGTCAGGCCAAGTGTGAAGGTCGTGCCGGATGGTTGCTCCGGTGTTCCGGAATGTTTCCGATACCGCCATATGTAACCACTACACCGGAAGTGCTAAAGGCGCCAAAGCCACAACATGTCCTCTTTTGTTGTTGAAGGTAATGCACAGGTGAATTTCGCACAACATTGTCCAACACAAGTGGCATTAATTGGTTCATTTCAACGCTGTATTTTCCAATTCCATTGTGAACATTGTGCTCGGGAAGGATGGTATTCTCAAAACGGCGTGGCTATACGCGGACAAACCTGATTTTCACTAAGGTGCATTTTCAGATATACAACGCTCAAGTTAATCCCTAACATGAAAACATCCATGAAATTAGATGAACTCGTCAGAGTAACAAATTCTCACCTTATGCGCCTTACATCTCTCTGTATCCTCTCACCTTTCATTCACGGAAGTATCGCTCGCGCTGCTTTGCTTTCTAATCGGCTGCATTTCACAGACTCATTAAAGGTTGGTTCACAACCGCCCGAGTACGGTAATCAGAACGGAAACGAGAACGCGAAGTAATGCACCATACAAGATATTGGTTCACAACAGCCCGGTAATGAGAACGGGAATACATATCGATCACAAAGTGAAAGTCGATTTTGCGCATTGGGATTTCATATGTTTTTAACTGACCAATGATATTTTTTCACCTACTTCCAATTTAGCCAAGCCAATGTCAAAATTCGATAGAGTAAACATTATCTAAATGTATATCCATTACATTACATTTACTTATGCCAAGCTTTCATTCCTTTATTTAATGGCATACATTAAAATTGTTTATTGTTCTTTTTTCATTTCCATCGGTTTTAGCTGTTCTTTGTAGCTTATGCCATTGTTTTTTAGGTAACAGTCAGTTTTGAGTTGCATATAAACAAACTAGTAATGACCTCTTCACCAGAGGAACCAACGGTCATTGAATTTGCGGGTGTCGGGAAGAGGTTAGGAAGCACATTTACTACTAATTCCTTCCAGTGTCATGTTTCCAGCTTGCGACTATAGAGAGCACTAGTGGCTGTTTCATGTCGCGGCCGCCTAGAATAATCTCTAGAGTGAAGAGTCTAATATGCACAATATGAATCTAATATGCCGTGTCCGGGAACGAGAACGAGAAAGTTAAACTTTGGGCAACTCTTCTTTCCCGTTCCCGGGCCCGGGAAGGCTTCCCGTCGATTGTGAACACTCCCATTTGAATACATGTATTTAAACTTTCTCGTTCTCGTTCTGGTTACCGTTCTCGTTGGTTGTAAACCAGTCTTAATGCTGCAAAATATTCATGCACTACTCTCAGAAATAGCATTACTGTTTTTTACTTACTCTACTACTTTATAGTAAATAGAGGACGTATTGCATTCCACCTTAGAATTCTATACCGAAGTTTCACCAAAAATACACGTGTTGGTCTCACTGAAGCCAAAAAAAGCATTTTTGAAAATTTATGAGTGAGTGAACAGCATATCTCAAAGAAGTATGTACTTGATACCTACCTGATGGAATCATCAACAATCCGATATTTTACATTTGAATCTACCTAAGGTGACCCCTTCTCTGGCTGATAATGCGTACTTTTACTTGGTTGCAAATGTTGATTGTATGCTGCCTCATCTACGACAATGTTTGTGTGCTGAGAGATGGAAGATGGTCCAGCAACACAAAACAGGGCCATTCAAGCCTTGGATATTGCAAATATAAGATAAAACTGGCAAAGTAATACAATTTTCAATGTTTGCCAGTGTTCTGGACTTCCTTACTGAGCGGGATGCGTCTGTGGCCCGCATTCGGGAGGTCCCGGGATTGATCCCCGATGACCGCCCACTCTGGTCCACTTCAACCCTGTTTACCAATCTGTCGTAGGCAGTATTGACTTAGGCGGAATCTGCATTCAGTAACATTGGCCCCACCCCACACAACATTTATTGCAGCATGGATGGCACATTCAAAATCTACAATCACAAAAGCTGGATTCAGTTGCGGATTTAGGCTAAGACATTTGTCAGTAATCGATTGTAATACTTGAACATAAGCTTCTAAACTTTTCTCAGGTAACAGACAGTTAAGAGCGAAGGTCTACCCGGAGCAAGAGACAAGCCCAAGGCCCCCTTCTAGCCCAGGGTGTGGCGCCAACCGAGTTGCTCTCCAACCGAGGGTATTTCCCATGAGGCCAATACCCGGAGTCTAAAAAGGCCTCCCCCCGCTTACGCGAGGATGGAAGTAGATACGCCACTTACGCGCGTCATCCCGAAAGGGACTACCGAAAACCTCGGTAAGGCCGACAGCAATCTCATTTACCGGCTATCCAGGGCGGTACCGGAGGACATTGAGGTATCTCACAACCTCGCCTGCATGGACACCCATACAGACATACCCAATCTCCCACGGGTATCGGAAACCACTGCCCCGCCGAGACCAACCCAATCCGAACAACTCCCTATCGGGAGGGGCTCGAATGTTCGGCCCGGCGTACTTCTAGTAACGTCAGAAGTACCACGAGTGCTCAGGGTCCGCAGCGCCCGCAGCTGATGGGGTCGGAAATGCAAGTTGTATGCAAATAATATGCATTAAAATATCCGTTACAAAATAAGTCAGGTACGTTAAAGTGTATTTACGCATAACCGCAACAGAAATATAGTTGGTCTAGTGTTACTTGACTGACTCGGGTTCTTTCGTATCAAACCGTGATTCTTCGTTGCGATATCGAAAGACGATACTCCCCTCCCTTCTCTCTCTTCCACCATGCACTCACTAATCCATAATGTACTGTTAACAGCAATACATCCATATACCGATTTTAATTACTGTTCACTTAACTCACGTTAAAGGAATTCATTTCCACTCCCTTGTATCGGTTTCCATGACGCTAATGATTATATACAGTATCTCGGAATGCCGTAACCGTTCTGTAATAACGTTACGATGGTACGAGTACATAAAAACGAACGTTTTCCTATAAAGATCTGATTGTTACACTCAAATTACTTTCTCTATCCACTATCGTTTGTTTTATATAGCTTCTACAACTACCTATTGTTACAAAAGCTTATTTTTGTATTTACTTAATGTTAATTGGGATAAACATTTTCAGAAATATTTACATTACACATTTCGCTGTGGGTACAAGAGGGGTGCAGTAGACTGAAGTGATAGTAAAATGTTTAAAAAGCAGGTCGCTATATGTGCTGGCTTTGAACTTCCATGACTGCGCGGAGAAAATATTGAAAACCGTAAACAACAAACAACTCGGAAATGGCTAATGCAACAAGAAAGTTATTTGAGATGTACGTTTTTTTTTTTTTTGTTTTTTTTTTGCATAGTTGGTAAGTTTTTCTATCTACTATGGTTTACCGTTATGCAAAATTAACATTCACGATGAAGAGGACTTCACAGGTTATTTACAGAAAATTCAGATATACATTTTATTTTTCATGTAAATATCTTAAATAAAAAATAATAATAATTTTCCATATAAAGGGTATTTCGGGGTGGAGGAGTTTTGTAAAAATATTGTTGTTACATTTTTGGAAAGCACTGAAATTAAATACAAAGTTTGGTATCTATCTAGTTGTTCACAGACGCGCGCGCACACCACACACACACACACACACACACACACACACATATGCACTCACAGATCTTTATATACAATAATTTTCTATAGGTAAGTGCCTAGGAAAATAAAAATACTTACTTGGAACAGCAGCCAGATCAAAAATGTAATTTAATATGGCAAAAGGCTCCAACAGCGAATTAAATACGAGATTCTCTACAGATTAGTGGCTTGTAATATAAGCATAAGGGTTAACGTGCAAATTTCCCCATATTAATCGAGTGATTATTGTGCAGCTATAAATTTTCTAAAAACAAATGAGAAAATTATGGAAAGTGCATACTAATCTCAGCTGCACATCGTTCAAGGAAATTAACGCGGGTTATTAGACCAAGATGGGTAGTGAGGATGCAGTGCGTGATAGTCACGCGACAGAAAGAAAACGTTAACCTGACCTTACATAACACCTATCAGTTTTACGAGTATGTAAGTACTGTGTAACTTGTAACAAAAAAGTCTGATGTGTTACGTTCACATGACTTTCTCTATCCTCTATCGGGTATTAGTGGGTATACAAATTATTCTTACGAAAGTTTATTTTCCTATCTAGTTGAGTTTAATTGCGATAAACCTTTCCGGAAATAGCTGCATTGCACATGTGGTTATAGATATAAAATGAATAGCTATAGTCAAATGTTTAACAACTGAACGCTATATGCTGGACTTAAAATTCCATACTGTTTCCATGACATCGCGAGAAACAACTGAAAATCAGCATGACTTTAAAAGAATGGCTAAGTAATAAACAATTCGAACCATTAATAATGGACTTCTCGAAAATGACTGATGTCACAAAAATTCTTTGAAATAAATTGTGTGTTTCAAAGAGATCTACACTTTTTGTATAATACGTTTTCATCTATCGCTTAACGTTTACCAGTTATACAAGATCATACAAAATTACTTCCGAATCAAAAGGACTTCGTCCAAAAATTCGATATCGAAATTTCACGAAATACATGTTTTGAGGCCACTTGAATCCAAGAAAAGCAATTTTATACAAAGGTCCGTGTGTGCATGTGCTTGTGAACAGCATAACTCAAAAACCAAAAGTCGGATAAATCCCAAACTTGGTATTTAAGTTCATTATCTTCCAAAGATACGACAAAAATACTTTCAATAAAATCCCTACCCCAAACTACCCTTTACTTGGAAGATTTTTCTAAATTTTTAATTTTCTAAATAATGGCTCTAACGATTCTTATTAAAATAGCATATATTAAAAATATTTATATGACAAACAAAATATATATCTTGAAGTCCTCTTCATTCGGAAGGAATTTTGTATAATCTTGTATAACTGGTAAACGTTAAGTGATAAACGAAAACTTACTTCACAAGAAATGTATATCTCTTTAAAACACACAATTTATTCTAAATAACTTTTTTGTGGCATCAGCCATTTCCGAGATATTCGTTATTAATGGTTTCAATTGCTCAGTACTTAGCTATTCTTTTAAAATCCTGTCAACATTCAGTTGTTTCTCATGATTTCATTGAAACTGTATGGAATTTTAAGGCGAGGGTATAGTGTCCGGTACTTAAACATTTGACTATCGCTGCTTCCTTTGCACCTATAACGAAATGTGTAATCTAACTACATATTTAAACAAACGTTTATTTGGATTAAAATTAGCGTAGTAAGCTCATAGCTAAATAAACTTTAGTAAAATTAGTCACTAATAAAAGATAAAGGGTAGTGAAAGTCATGTGAGTTTATCACATCAGAAATATATATATTTACTGTTTTGAAAAATTGCTCCACAGATCCAATCAATTGTTAAATAGTTTATATTTAATGATTAAACTCTTTAATAGTACATAAATAAATTGTAGATATCAATTTTTAATTATCCTATTAGTTTGGGAGAAAATAAATGTTAAATACGAGAAATCAATTTTTTCTTAAACTTTTATACCACAAGAACGTGATTGATTAACATCACAACTAAGCATGTTTGCAAAACTTCGTCTCATCATTTTTTATGCTGCTGTTAGCAAGGAGGTATGCAAAATGTCATTGATTCATAAGAAAAACCATGTCTTGTGGAGCAATTTGAAAATAACGTGCCGAGAAACAAAAATCTGAGAAACGAGAGTTAAAACATTATTTCGATAAGTAACACTGGTTAAGGTTTAACATTGTTCAAAAAGCATTTAAAGCATACACAGGCCCTTCTTCGTCTTTTACTTCTTTCTTTTCTTTTGTTCCTCTGCACCAATTTAGTGTTAGAAGATTCCTTAGAATTCCCTTGAATGGTTTGTTCACTTTTACACAAGCAAAACTTATCGTTTTTACCATAATTTTATACGAAGCTAGGCTTACAGGTAGATATTTAAATCGCTGTAAGACACACTTTAAAAGGTCGTACAGTATGCAACCTACATAGGACTAAAGTAGAAGATTTGTAGAGTTTGAAAGACTAAATTCCATATGTATGAATTCTGGGAATGTTTGGCCTTTTAAATAAAAATTCCCCAGCCGAGAATCGAGCCCGAGACCTCTGGTTTAAGAAGCCAGAACGCCGTTCACTCGGCCACAAAGGCAGTCCAATAAAATTTGTAACTTGAATTTTCTGCGAATATCCCATGAAGGTTGTTCATTCTAAATTAATTCTGTATAACTGGTAAACATAAGAGAGAGACTAAAGCTTACTACTATTCGGCCACGATATAAAGTGCGCTTGGAGGAGGGTGCCACTGTTTTGTTGACAATGTTTAACGTCATTAAGGCTAGCGATCAGAAGGGAGTGAGGGGCAAGGCGATATTGGGAATGTACAGTGGAGTGTACAATGAAAATACTAGTACATTTGCAGGCCTCAGCCTTTATCGTATATTAGTGGGTATACAAATTATTCTTACTAAAGCATATTTTTCTACCTACTTCATTTTAATCCAAATAAACCTTTGCATAAATAGCTACACTACACATTTCGTTATAGATACAAAGGGAATGGTGACAGTCAAATGTCTAAGAACTGGACGCTATACGCTGGCATTAAAATTCATTACTGTTTCCATGCAAATGTGAGAAACAATGCTGAAAGGGCTTTAAAATACGACCAAGTAATGAACAATTCGAATCATTAATAAGGGATATCTCGAAAATTATGATAGCAGAAAAAATGTATTTGAAATAAATTGTGTGTTTTACAGAGAGTACATTTCTTGTGTAGCAAGTTTTCGTCTATCGCTTAACGTTTACCAGTTATACAAACTTATACAAAATTCTTTCGATATGAAAAAGACTTCACAGGCTATTGTTAGAAAATTCAATATATACATTCTATTTGTGATGTATAATATCATTAATATACTCGTTTGGTATTTTAATCAAATTTGTTAGAGCCATTTTTTAGAAAATCAAAATTGTTTTTATACGTTTCATGTAAAAGTAGTTTGGGGTAAGGGGATTTTCTCGAAAATATTCGGGTCGTATCTTCGGAAGGCACTGAATCTAAATACCAAGTTTGGTGTTTATTGACTTTTCGTTTTAAGTTATGCTGTTCACAGACACACACACGCTCGCGCGCGCACCTTTTTCTAAACATACTTTTTGGTTTCAGGAGCCTGAAGCAGTATGTTTTGAGTAGTTAAATAAAATTATAATCATAGGGAGAATAAGTATCGATAACAGTAAGGATAGTGTTAAATAAAACTGGAAACCGAATGTTACTGTAAGTGTAAATAAGGGTTGAGAGACAAGGCCATCAGCGGTGGTTTTTCCCTCTATTGTTAAGTGTCCCGTTAGGTTGCTGGAACGCAGAGGCGTAGAAAAGGGTCAATGTTCTCCAAAAGACAGATGCCTTAGGCCTCCAATGGAAGAAGCTAGAAATCAGGTGATAGTGGAATGGGGAGATATAGAACGTTTGAAATGAGAAACAGGAGATTTTAGAATACACACTTGGCCGTGGTTGCTCCTTGGAGATGTTTGGTAGAAAATGTGTAGGAGAGTTTAGAATACACACTTGGCCGTGGTTGCTCCTTGGAGATGTTTGGTAGAAAATGTGTAGGAGAGTTTAGAATATACACTTGGCCGTTGTAGCTCCTGGGAGATGTTTGTTAGGAAAATGTGTAGGAGAGTTTAGAATACACACTTGGCCGTGGTTGCTCCTTGGAGATGTTTGTTAGGAAAATGTGTAGGAGAGTTTAGAATATACACTTGGCCGTTGTAGTTCCTGGGAGATGTTTGGTAGAAAATGTGTAGGAGAGTTTAGAATATACACTTGGGCGTTGTAGCTCCTGGGAGATGTTTGTTAGGAAAATGTGTAGGAGAATTTAGAATACACACTTCGCCGTTGTAGCTCCTGTGAGATGTTTGTTAGGAAAATGTGTAGGAGAGTTTAGAATATACACTTGGCCGTCGTAGCTCCTGGGAGCTGTTTGTTAGGAAAATGTGTAGGAGAGTTTAGAATATACACTTGGCCGTTGTAGCTCCTTGGAGATGTTTGGTAGAAAATGTCTAGGAGAGTTTAGAATATACACTTGGCCGTTGTAGCTCCTGGGAGATGTTTGTTAGGAAAATGTGTAGGAGAATTTAGAATATACACTTGGCCGTTGTAGCTCCTGAGAGATGTTTGTTAGGAAAATGTGTAGGAGAGTTTAGAATACACACTTGGCCGTGGTTGCTCCTTGGAGATGTTTGTTAGGAAAATGTGTAGGAGAGTTTAGAATATACACTTGGCCGTGGTTGCTCCTTGGAGATGTTTGGTAGAAAATGTGTAGGAGAGTTTAGAATGTACACTTGACCGTTGTCGCTTCTGGGAGATGTTTGTTAGGAAAATGTGTAGGAGAGTGAATATACACTTGGCCGTTGTAGCTCCTGGGAGATGTTTGTTAGGAAAATGTGTAGGAGAGTTTAGAATATACACTTGGCCGTTGTAGCTCCTGGGAGATGTTTGTTAGGAAAATGTGTAGGAGAGTTTAGAATATACACTTGGCCGTTGTAGCTCCTGGGAGATGTTTGTTAGGAAAATGTGTAGGAGAGTTAAGAATATACACTTGGCCGTTGTAGCTCCTGGGAGATGTTTGTTAGGAAAATGTGTAGGAGAGTTTAGAATATACACTTAGTCGTGGTAGTTCCTTAGAGATGGTTGTCAGAAGAGTTTAAAATACACACTTGGCCGTGGTAGGCACGATGATATGAAGCGTAACAAATAGGAAATGCGCGCGTGTGTGTCGAAGTAAATAGCAGGAATCAAATGTTTAAAACGGTGACGGTAAATAAACAAGCAGGAAAACAAACAGTCGCATTCACCACTAACCCGAGATCCAAGATCCATGCAAAGAACCCTGAGCTAGTACCTAACCCAGGACCATTCCTACAAATCCTGTACCGTAACATAGCCACATACCACCGTAGAACCAACATACCACGGCAAATTGGCTGCCTAACGTGGGGCCCTCAATCAACTAGAAGAAATACCACCGCAGGCCTCAAAACATATATTTTCGGTGAAATCTCAGTATCGAATTTCTTGGGTGGAATGCTATCCTTCCCTACCTAGTAAGTATACGTGGTAGTATTAGTATTAGCCCATAAGGTCCCCGAGGGGCACGGGCCTCTCTCCTTGGGGAGGTGGCTTGGTTTGGCGATTCCGGGAAGGATCCTCCTTATTCTTATAACTAATCTATTACTTGTGCTCTATGTATGCGTTATGTATGTGGTAGAGAAAATAAAAATGTTGTGGGCAAAACATAGAATTTATATCACTCGTTTTTTGGCATTAACCATTTCCACTTGGTTTGAATTTACCAATATTTAATATTCTTTGTATTGTTGGCCACATTCGTTTATTTCTCGTGGCCTTGGAAAGGGTAAGGAATTTCAAAACCAGTATATGGCGACCCGCTTTTTAAGGATTTGACTATCGCTCTGTGTCCTTTATTCTTTTTGTACTTATAACAAAATGTGTAACGAAACCATTTCTGCAAACATTTATTTCGATTAATATGAAGCAGAAGAATAAGCTCTTCTTAGAATCGTTTAAGAAGAGAGATAAAAATAAACGATAGTGAGTAGAGAAGGCCATGTGAATGCAACACATATCGACTTACATTCCGTTAGAACATGTGATTGTGTGATTTGTTCTTCCGATTCTACGATCAGTGGTAAGCAGCACTGCATGAAAAGTACGCGGAGATGGTACGTGTGTTCTGTTACCGAAATCAGGGAGAGATATCGTATACCCGACTTCATGAAAAGAGGCCGAGTTAATCACATCCTTCATCTCTTCCTCCATATCGGATTTGGTAAAATTACTTTCTTTCATCCCCGTATTCAGGTCAGCTTATTACTGACAGATCCGCTATAAATGGAAGACTCGCTCTCAAAGACTTGCCACGTCTTTCTCGCTTTTCTACAAAACATCCTGAATATTCATTTATCCTTGAAAATACATAACGATAAGGGGACTCCCACCAGCTAACATTTTCCCCTCTTTCTCCACAAAGGCTGCACATATTTCCAGGAACTTATATGTGAACGCTTACATGCCTTCATTTTTTTCTTCTCGCATTTAATACCTAAAAGTTTCATATTCCTCAGCAGTTAAGACAATTTAATAAAAGTACTGAGTGGTGGAGCTTTGTTCGGTGTTGTCAAGGCTCTTCTTCTGCCATTGCATGCATTAGACGTATTAGCTTGTTGCGTCTTCCAATGCTTCTCCAACCTCTCGTTTATACCTTAAAGCTCTTCTGGTATGCGTTGTACTGTTTCCGCCATTTATTTCTAAAACCAACAATTCTTTCAACAATTCCTGTCTGATTGTCTCATTTTTACTTTCTCTAGAGAGGTATTGCGTTGCACCCAAAACTTCGATACCGAGATTTTACCGGAAATACATGTTTTGAGACCCCATGAGTCCAAAAAGAAGCAATTTTTAGTAAAGGGTATCTGTGTGTGTGTGTGTGAACAGCATAACTCAAATGTCGTCCGCCGTGGACTAGTGGTACCGTGCTAGCCTCTAGTTCCCACGGTCACGGGTTCAAACCCGGCGGAGGGCGACGGATTTTTTCGGGCGTAAAAGTCCTTAGCATGGCTTCCTTCGGAAGGGAAGTAAAGCCGGTGATCCCGTGTCGTAGATTTACGGAAACGTAAAAGAGCCTCAAGCCTGATAAAGAGCCCTCTGAACAAACTTACTGATCTTTCACGCCCAATATAGAATGGGACGCTAAGGACCATAGTAGTTAAAGAGCGTCCATAAATAAAACTCAATTTAGTTTTGCATAACTCAAAAACGAAACGTGGGATAAACACCAAACTTGGTATTTAGTTTCAGCACCTTCCAAAGATGCGAACACGAAGATTTTGAAGAAAATTCAAGCACTATAAACTACCCTTTACATGGAACACTTTTCGAAATGTTTGATTTTCTAAAAAATTTGCGTAACGATTTTGATTAAAGCACTATATAGATATTATATAAGATAAAGAAATTTGCATGACAAATGAAACTATATCTTGAGTTTTCTGGGAATAGGTAGAATCAGACGACTGAAACATTCAATGCATAGCCGGGATTTGAACCACGGATCTCGCGGTCTCCGTCCGGTTGCTCGAACCACTAAGCTATCATGGCAACATGCCAGTACGGCATTAAATTCTCCAACTGATTCGCGTAAAGTAGTTACAACATTGTAAGTCGCCATTGGGGTATGTCATCTCAATACAATTTGAGATCTCCTTGTGGTTTACCGGGAAAAATGCGAATCAGTTGGAGAATTTAATGTCGTACCGCATGTTGCCATGGTAGTTTAGTGGTTTGAGCAACCAGACGGAGACCGCGAGATCTGTGGTTCAAATCCCGGCTATGGAATTGAATTTTTCAGTTGTCTGATTTTACCTTTCTAACGTTGTCCAACACACGTCTTGTGCGAAAGAACAATTACTTCTGGGAATAGCCTGTGAAGTTCTCTTTATTCGGAAGGATTTTTTTTTTTTTAAGTTTTGTATAACTGGTAAACGTTAAGCGAAAGACTAAAACGTACTACACAAAGAATGTAGATCACTTTAAAACATACAATTTATTTCAAATAGCGTTTTCTGTGTCATCAACCATTACCGAGACATCCGTTATCAATTTTTCGATTTGTTCGTTATTCTTTTTAAGTCACATCGATTTTCAGTTGTTTCTCGCGATGTCATGGAAACAGTATGGAATGTTAAGGCCAGCATATAGCGTTCAGTTGTTAAACATTTGACTATCGCTGTTCCCTTTGTATCTATAACGACGTGTGCAATGTAGCTATTTCTGCAAAAGTTTGTCTGGATTAAAATGAAGTAGATAGAAAATTAACCCCGTAAGAATAATTTGTATACCCACTAATAAGCTATAGAGTGTAAAGAAAGTCATGTGAATGTAACACATAACAGTTTTTTATAGTATGTTCCTTTGTCACTTCCATTAGTGATCTCAGAAGTCTCATTTTGGTTGTTTGAAGTCTGCTTATGTCGCTTTTCTTTAACGTTTACTGCCATATAAACATATGGGGGCGGCGCCGTGGCCGAGTGGTTAGACCGCTCGCCTCTCACCGAGGCGGCCCGAGTTCAATCCCAGGGACCCGCATGTGGGATTTGTGGTGGACGAAGCGGCGTCTGGGCGGGTTTTCTCCGGGCTCTCCGGTTTCCCCCGCCATTCATTCCACCAACTGCTCCATCATCACCTTTCCTTTCATCCATTTCACCAACATTTCGTTCCATCTACTTCCTTCATCCCATGCCAGGCAACGGGCTGGATCTTCTGTCTGCTCCATGAGTGTCTGCTCCTCGACGGGCCTCTGACCCCAGGCACCCGCCTGTAAGTCCTACATAAGATGAGGTTAAATAATGAATGAATAAATATATGGGTGTGGCCATTATTTTATAACATGTAATAATTGTGCCTTTCCTTGCTTTGTTTTTATATGCTCTTTTTATTGTGCTACATATCTTGTTAAATCGTTCCATTTTATGTTGGACATTTACCTCTCCTCGATTTGATATTTTACAACCAAGATAATTAACTATATTCTTTAACTTGATCTTCAATAATTATTTTTTATCTTACCGGTGTATTGCCTCTGAAAGCCATCACTTTGGCTTGTGTGTCATATTATATTGCTTTCTTGTTTCATTTAATACCCACATTGAAATAATCACTAATTCATTTGCGTATAGGAGGGCCATGAGAAAGTTCTTTTTATACCATCTGTCTTTAATACTTAAAGTCTGTAATTGTGTTTCCACTTTCGGAAACATTGTCAGTGCACAAATAAAACAGTAGCGGGGATATTCTGCTATGGAATGTGTATATTCTAATATATTCCATAGTTTCCTTCTAAAGTTCGTTCCTTCAAGGTTATTTGCGCTGTTAATTAAGTCAGTATTATTAGCAGCTGTCAAGAATAGGAATAGATAAGTATATACATATTTGGGTATTTTTTCTATTTCAAAATTTAGCTCAGAATGACATAGGTGATTTTAGGCATTTAAAATAAAGATACAAAAAAGGGTCTGTGTATAATCATGTGTGTAAGATTTGTTTTTGATGCAGCACTTATTAAATCAGCTACATTAAAGTTGTCATCCTCCGTGGTGTAGTGGTTACCATGCTAGCCACTAATTCCCGAGGTCGCGGGTTCAAATCCGGCGGAGGGCGATGTATTTTTTTCGGGCGTAAAAATCCTTAGCATGGCTTCCTTCGGAAGGGAAGTAAAACCTGTGGTCCCGTGTCGTAGATTTACGGCACGTAAAAGAACCTCAAGCCTGATAAAGAGGTCTCTGAGCAAACTTACCGGTCTTTCACGTTCAATATAGAATGGGACGCTAAGGACCACAGCAGTTAAAGAGCGTCTATAAATAAAATTCAATTTAATTTAATTTTACATTAAAGTTTAAACTAAAATCGCCTAAATTGCCAAAGAAGCTATTCTTCATTGTCAACATAGTGAGCCCGTTAGACAGCTGAGCCAACGCATATACTGTGCTTCTCTGCCACCTACTTATAGTAGGTAGGGGAAGCATTGTATTCCAACCAAAAAATCCATAAACAGCGTTCTTAGAAAAATATTTGTGTGTTGTGTGTTTAAATATCAGATATACAGTATCTACTACCACTCCCCAAGACAACAATTTAAATATGTTGGACTTTATGTATGTATAGTCTGTAACTCTGGAGAAAAAATAATCCTTTCACTTGTGAATTATGAATGCAGTTTGGGTAGCTGCTGGACACAATGCTATGTCTTATATTTGGTACACATTGATAATGAACTTGTTTGTAACGTTACTGAAAACACAGAACAATTTATTTAAATTAAGTGTTCTTAAAAGGCGGCGCCGTGGCCGAGTGGTTAGACCGCTCGCCTCCCCGCTCGCGGCCCGGGTTCAATCCCAGGGACCTGCATGTGGGATTTGTGGTGGACGAAGCGGCGTCTGGGCGGGTTTTCTCCGGGTTCTCCCGTTTCCCCCGCCATTCATTCCACCAACTGCTCCATCATCACCTTTCCTTTCATCCATTTCACCAACATTTCGTTTCATCTACTTCCTTCATCCCATCCTGGTTGCTCTGTCTGATCCATGAGTGTCTGCTCCTCGACGGGCCTCTGACCCCAGGCACCCGCTTGTAAGTCCTGGGGGTGTAAGTCCTACATAAGAGGAGGGTAAACAGATAATGAATGAATGACTGTTCTTAAAAGTTGGCAGTTGGTTTTCAGACACGTAGCTACATATCGAATTAAAATAAAGGTTACACAGAAGTTTTGATACTGTTTCATTGCACACATCTGCTGTGTTTGATTCATGTCAATTAAGGTAATAAATATCACATGCATATCTAACTGTTATAAGCAGAATCCGATTGCCGTTTGTTTCGCTCTGTCTTCCTTTTTTCCTTAGCATTCCTAGAAGGCTTAGGTGTTAATAGTGACCATATACTTACTTCTTGCAATGAAACATAATCGGCTGCTGTTTTTCACATACTTTCTGTGGAGTAGTAAATTGAAAAGTCAACGTATCTTAAAGTATCTTCTATGACGCCCTCCATGGTGTAGTGGTTACCATGCTAGCCTCTAGTTCCCGAGGTCGCGGGTTCAAACCCGGCGGAGGGCGATGAACTTTTTCGGGCGTAAAAATCCTTAGCATGGCTTCCTTCGGAACGGAAGTACAGCCGGTAGTCCCGTGTCGTAGATTTACGGCACGTAAGAGAACCTCAAGACTGATAAAGAGACCTCTGAGCAAAATTAGGGGTCTTTCACGCCCAATATAGAATGGGACGCTAAAGATCACATCAGTTAAAGAGCGTCTATAAATAAAACTCAATTTAATTTAGTGTCTTCTATTATGACTCCCAACATGTTCGTACTCTGATATCCACGCTTTGTACTGACTTCCACAGTAAAGAAAGTCCCCGGGGAATGAAGGGCAGAGGGGAATTTGCTGATTAGACACGGTCCGAACCCTGCCTACTTGCTTATGTTACACACATTTATGACACACACGACAGCTCAGTTGAATAGTTTTACTCCTTGAGTAGGATGCGTTCTCCGTCACACATTCACTGTCCTTCTCGCACTTTTTCCAAACAGATAAAGGTAGCACATTCCTGTCAGGGACTTTCTTTCCGTTGGCGAATAGTATAGTATATCATGCAACAAGACTATAATGGTAGTAATTAAGATACGAGTATGTTTATGAAACGAGCGATAGCGAGCTTTATAATTTTCATACAACTGTCTTAATTACTACCATTATAGTCTTGTTGCATACGACTGTTTTTGGGAACCACACAATGACTTCAAAACTTAGTTTTTACAAAAAGATCTTAACTAGTTTATTGTGTGTAATTAAATGCTGATCGGATGGCAGTACTGATGGCAGGACCTGGAGGGTATGTGCGAGTAGTGCAAGAGGTGGCAGCAGTGTTGAGTCCACGCAGTATGTATTGATTTTTTGCAGGTAACGTGAAAGCAACATATTGAAGCAAAGGAAATAAACTCAGTTTACCAGGATATTAAAATTACAGTGAACAGAATGTATTTTATTTTATATACACATATTTCATTGCTTAACTGGGGAATGGATCCCAGTGGAGTGCTACTTTGAAGGTGTTAGAAGGTATGGGAGAGGTGCGCGCGCCGCCGAGTAAGATCATAATGGGTCGTTAAGGTATTATGAATGCCATAACAGTTATGTTAATCACATTTAATCAGTATATTAGACTGTGCTAGACCAAAACATCCTTCGTAACCTTTTAGACATTTAGGCGTTGAAATTAGAACCTGCTTTACAGCCTATGTCCGTCAGAAAGAAAAGTGCTTATCAATGGTGAAATAATAATCAAACTCAGTAGAGTTGTTTCCGCGATTACCTTACACAATTGCACACAAGCGCTCATTAATCTTCTCTCTTTATAATACATACACGTATATAATGCGTAATAAAATAAAATATGCAACATAAACAATAATTTAAACTATATTTTAAAATTCGCTTGCTTTTATATTATGTAATTAAACTAAATTTGACATTTTGCGTAACAATAGGTATCATTAATTGCAATATAGTCATACAAGAGTTCATAGCAGCAGCAGTGTTTGAGTTTATTTAAATCGCTTCACAAACGTACCAGAAATTTGCATCACAGTTCTTTCACATGCCAATAAATCTACTGACACGAGACTGCTACATTTAATAACGCTTAAACGTCATATCCTGGGCCGGGATATAAACCGCAACCTTTGGCACACAACGCCACTCTCCTGGGGGACGGAAAATGATGAAAATTTGTTAAGAGGAGATTAAATGTTAATGTTAAATCTGATAGGTTAATGGTCCGTTACCTCTGAAACTGTTTAACATAGTAATTTGAGATATTTACAACATATAGTTGCACGCCTTTGGTAGGTCTCGGGTTCGATTCCCGTCGGGACGACTACTCTAATTATGTTTTTTTTTGTTTTGTTTCTACAAATATGTATGTGAATGCTGGAGTGGTGCCCCTTCTACCACGAATTTCCGGTCGGTCACATTATCTTTCATCCGTTTCATTTCATCTGTTTCAAAGTTGTAGGACAAGGCAACGGCTGTTTGTGCGTTGCGGCAGGACGGTGCAATTTTAGCTATGGAAAGATTTCTCTCTGGCGCTTGGCGGGACTGCTGGGACCCCCCCCCCTTTCGAGAGCTATCTCGTCTACACTGGCATCCCCACGTTACGGGTGGCTAGGGCAGGACTTGCCGACGTCAGGATTGGTGTCATGTTGGAATCGTTAGGGAACCCTTCCTTGCTAGCGCACATCCTCGTCCGGATCTGGTCGCCCTTCATCCCTTCCTCTCAGGGTACACGTTGGAAGCACAAAGGGCCACTATGGCCTACGTGCACCGAGCGGGCTAGCCCAGGCGGTAATGTCTGTGACCCAGCATGTGGGAGGTCCTAGGTTCGATCCTCGGTGGGCTCCCTCTCTGACCCATGGGTTTTTCGTGGTTTCCCCGGTCGGCAGGCGAATGCTGGGGTGGTTCATCTTCTACTACGACGCCCCTCATTTCCGGTAACCATCATCTTCCTTGTCATCTGTTTCAGGGTTGTAGGACCAGGCGACGGTGTTCGGCGAGCTGCGACTGGACGGTGACTGTGCTCTCTGTGGAGGTTTTTACCTTGGCGTCGCTTCGGCGTAGGTCTCTCTCCCAGAGTGAGCTTCACCCGATAGGGGACTGTGGCTTGTGGGTAGCGCCGGGCGGCGCCGGACTTGTTCAATCTAGAAACGTTAGTGACCCCATTCATACTGCGCCCGTCGGTATTCGGATCTGGTCGCCCATCGGGTCTCTCCCCATAGCGCTCCCACCCTGGGGTCACGTTAGAAGCAAAAAGGGGCATTACGGCCTACTTGCGGTGCTCTGCCCCGGTTTCGGGGGTCCCTTTAGCTGTACCTTTATGGCCTACCTGGAGTGCTGTGCTCCAGTTACTGGCCCTTGCATTGGACTATTCTTAATATCAAAGGAGACCCACAAGAGCACTTAGAGGTTGTTTTTATCATCCTAAAATGTAATTTAGCTATGTTCAACAGTTTCTGAGAAAACGTTTCATTTTTTTTTTCCAGAAAATGTCAGTCATAGAATAAGCTGTTCAAAACAAAAATGGAGAAAACTTACTAGCAAATATTTGCAAAGAAAGTAACCACATGACTTGATCACACAAATGAGCTGTCATGCTACACAGTAATACCAATTTGTACAGCAAACTCCCCCTAAAAGATGGGCTTCTCTACTCCAAAGTGTGTAATAATTTTGATTTTTTTTTCCTATGAAGCGCTGCAGAATTCGCAGTAGAAAATTGCAGATGCAATGAAATTTTATAATATATGTATATAACATATGAGTTGTGTCTTTAATGATAAAGTATAAGTACGCCGTCTTTCATAAGTAGGAATAATGCCAAATAAAACTAAAATTAACTCATTTTTTAAAAAAGTGCTTGGACACTCAAATTTAATATTTTAAATTTTACAAAAACGAAGCAAAACTTTCGGTCATTATTGTGCAGGTTGTGACGTCATCGACAAAATCTTAAATGGCAACATTATTGTTTTCGTTTTTTCCTGAAAGGTACTTTTATCTTATTTAGTTACATGAACAACTTCATTTGTCTCATACAAAAGATTTGGTTTCTATGGGAACAGTTTAACCGTTGGCTTGTTTAACGTATTTTGTGTGAAAGCTTTTAACTGTGACATCAGACTAAAATGAAGTGTTTTTAAGTAAACTGAAAGGATTGAAATTCCTGTTATGATGGGAGTTGTTGACAGAAGACATACGCAACAAGAGATATGTGTAATTTTTAATGAAGCGCATTCAGATTGAAAGGGGATATACCACACACACTTACACATATATACATATAGACGTAAACATCAATATCAAACAAGAATTGTACATAATAATATAATTCAGCAAAAAATATGTTAGAATATTTAGCAGCCAAGAAATGTGTAAAGCAGATTGTAAATTAAATAAGTAAGGGACGGGCGAGCTAGCTAATTCCAGGTAAAAGGTAATTCTAGGTAGAGCCCACCACCTTTCACCAAGCTAATGAGCAAGGACCTTGAAGCAATAACAAGAAATAGAAAGAGGCAGATATAGAAAAGAAAGAGACAGAGATATTGAATTTGCTTCCGGGCGTGTCATTGGGACGCGTGTGCGAAATGTTTTGGAGCAGAATATTTTCATACATAACAAGGTTACGCGGTCTGAGAACCAATTAGAAATGTAGTTACATTTTAAGGCGCGAAGGTGAGCGTCATTAGGTTTGGGTATAAAATGCGGAAGAAAGCCCCAGATTTTCACTCTCTTATAGAATCTCGTCGACACTCAGTGATACTCTCTGGACGACGATTGCACGTGTGTGTATATGGGTGGGAAGCGTGTGCAGTTAGATTAGGCTTCTAATTTATTATTATGGTGGGAATTGTTACAGATGGCAAAAGCTAGCCGCCCATAAGTATTTACTTGATAATCAACCACATCTTTAAGAGAAATGCAGTTTATTTTAAATTGCCTCATCTACGAAAACCCTGAGACCAGTGAAATCAGTTAGATAGGTAATTTATTAGGAATGGAAAACACAACAGCCGCTGAGCAGAGGTAGCCAGAGACCAGAACACTGTAGCAGAGGGCATCAACCAAGAGGACCAACGATTTCCCGCTACAATGACGCCCAACGTTTTTCCGCTATAAGATCTCTCTCACTTGATTACTTTTTATGGGGATATTTGAAATGCAGTCTTTGTTTCGAGGCCTATTAATGTGGATGTTAAAAATGAGGATCAGAGATATACCATCAGCAGTGACTGAAAACGTTCAACACGCTTCGACTTAGCCACTTGTAAATGGGGAGCATTTGGAACACCTTATAAAATAATTAGAATTTCATTTGTTACACTAATTATGTAAATTGTGGAGAAAATTGTTAAACAACACAATTAAACTGTTCCCATAGCAACCAAACCTTTTATATGAAGCGAATGAAATTATTCATGCAATTAAATAAAATAACTACCTAAAAAAACTCGTTAAACATCTGATTTGTTACATTAACATAACTTTCTCTAACCTTCATATTTTATTAGTGTGCATACAAATTATTTTTGTGAAAGTTTATTTTTGTGTCTACTTACTTGATATTAATCGAGATAAATCTTTACCTTAAAATTCTACACTGTTTTAATGGAATCGTGAGGAACAAGTTAAAATCAACCGGACTAACAAGAATGTCAAAATATTGAAGAAATTGAAGCATTCATAACGGATATCTCTAAAAGGGCTGATGCCACACAAAAAATTTATTTAAAATAAATTGTATGTTTTAAACAGATCTACATTTTCTGTGCAGTACTATGTTTTCGTCTTTCGCTTAACGTTTACCAGTTATACAAGATAATACAAAATTACTTCCGAATTAAGAGGAGTTGACAGGCTATTCCCACAAAATTTATCATACACATGTTATTTGTCATTTAAATGTTTTTAATATATTGTATTTTAATCAAAATCGTGAGAACCATTTTTATAAGATAAAAAAATCTGACGTGTTACACTCGCATGACTTTCTCTACTCTAGTACGAACTATTTTTACAAACTCTTATTCTCCATCTATTTCATATTAATTGAGATAAACATTTGCAGCAACGATCCTTTGACATGCAAAGAGAATTACATTTTACACATAGCGACCAGTTCCAAAAATACTTGACAATCGCTTAAGGCGTACTATGTTCCCCTTGTTTTGTGTTTGCAAGGGCAACATAGAAATGCAATAGTCTTTAAGCATAGACATATCTCTTAATAGCTGGTTGCTAGATGCAGCACCATTCTCTTTGCCAGATTAATACTCTTTGCATATCCAAGACAAAAAAATGAATAACGAATTCCCACTTGAGAAAATAAGTATTGAAAAATTTAAGGGAATAACAAGCAATATCTCGAAAATGATTCACTCAACAAAAAATGTATATGACATAAATTGTGTATTTTAACGCGATCTACATTTTTTGTGCAGTAACATTTTGTCTATGGTTTACAGTTATGCAAAAGTCGCTCACAATGAAGAATACTTTTGGAGAGATTCCCAGAAAATTCAAGATATACATTTCATTTGTCATGAAAATATCTTAAACTTATGATATTTTAATCAAAATCGTTAGATCAATTTTTGATAAAATTAAAATTTTCGAAAAATGTTCCATGTAAAGGGTAATCTGGGGTGGGAGGATTTTCTTAAAAACCTTCGCGTCGCATCTCTGGAAGATACTGAACCTAAATACCAAGTTTGGTGTTTAACCGACTGTTCGTTTCTGAGTTATGCTGTTCACAGACACACACACGGACATGTTTCCAAAAATGCTTTTTTTCGATTCAGGGGGTCTCAAAACATATATTTCCGTGAAATCTTGGTATCGAATTTTTGGGTGGAATACATACTTTCGCTACTTACTATACGTAGTAGAGAAAGTAAAAATTGGAAAATGTTCCATATAAAGGGTAGTTTGGGGTGGGGGATTTTCATTAAAATCTTCGCGTCGCATCTTTGGAAGGTAGTGAACCTAAGTACCAAGTTTGGCATTTATCCGACCCCTCGTTGAGTTATGCAGCTCACAGACACACACAAGGGAACCTTTTTCTGAAAATGCTTTAAAGCATGTACTTCCGGTGAAATATGAATTTTTGTGTGTAATACAATACTTTCTCTGCCTAGTGTGTGCGTGGTAGAACAAGTAAAAATCGTTTAATTTTAATATTATTTGCATTATTCCTTAGTTATGAAAGAGGAAATTCTAATTAATAAGACTGCGTAAAAAACTAAAAATGTAACTTTTGGCAATTTTCGCCCTGAAGTCTCCTCTTAATGGCTACAAAAGCGCTGTTGCAATTAAGAGCACATCTTTGCAGTCTGACATAGTTGCGTGCAGCTGTCGTAAACAGGGATTTTAATGGCCAAATTATGCTAATAGACCAATTTAAGAATGCGAGAGTATCAACAGATAAACATTAGCAACTAAAATTACGCTGTGCAGAAATAAAAAGAACCCGCGAGTGTAAAATGTAAGCATAATGGTCACAGAGAGTGAGAATGATTTATTAACCCGCACGATCTGATAAAACACAAAGCGAAAAAATCTACCATGCAAGAGGTGTGTACAGCAAAACGCTAATAAGAAGAAAACAAAGAGGAGGGTAAATAATATTAGAACATAACTTCCATTTTTAAGTAACTGTTGTTAAGCGAGGTGGCGCCGTGGTAACGCGTGTGACCGTCTCGCGTTCGACCGCCTACTCACACCCAGGGGTTTTCCTGGATCGTCAGGCGAATACTGGAATCGTTTCTTTAATCTTCCGAATTTCCTGTCCCTCCATTTCGTTCCATTAATCATTTCATTCATCCTTCACCCCATTTGGTCTGTTTCAGGGTTGGAAGTGTCGGGGATAGTGTTTTGGTGCAGCATGGCAGGGAAAAGGATGCTCTCTGTGAACTTTCTCCCTCCCTCGGCCGGGTTATAAGGGGTGGGGCGGGGTACCCGGTCTGCCTGTCTGACTGCCAGGGCGTCTCAATCTGGAAACTGTAGGGACCCTGCCATTTCTGCGCCGTCACTCTTGGTTCCGGGCGCCCGGTGTCTCCTTTCACTTCATTTCTCCCTCCCGGGGGGCATCGGTACAGTATCCTCAATCCTTGATCGGTGCCAAATCCCCTCCGCTTCACATTACAATCCAAACTCTTGCTAAATTGTTACCATAGACAATTATAAAAAATACAAAATCTTACCTTAAATAAATGGAAAAGTATTAAAATGCTGGAATATCTCCGTGCGCAATTCGTTTTTCAGGGCAGCATAGTTCAAAAACATTTTGTCGTATAAATTAATTTGGGATCTGCTTATCTTGTGAGATCGTAAACGAATATTTTCAGGGAATTTTCCCAAAATTATCTAAATCTTTATTATAGACACCTGTTGTTATTTTATAGCAAAATGCGTCAAGTACGTTATATAACACCTACAATGTAAAATGACCACGAACTATTAAGCAAGGAATATGTCATACCGTAACAAGACTTTCTCTATCCGATATCGTTTATTTCTATCGTTCCCTTACAAACTACTGTTGTAAAATTTTACTTTCATTATCTACTTCATGTTAATGAGATAAATCCTTGCATAAATGTTGGGCTATTTATGCTGGCTTTGAAATTCGATACTCTGCATTACATCGCGAGAAACAACTGAGTGGTGACCTAGCACTTCAGCAAATATGAAAGTAATGGAAAATTTAAACCAATAGCGACGAATATTCTTGAAATGTTTAACATCACGTGTTTTACTGAGCTTTACATTGTTGGTGTAATAAGATTTTGTCTATAATTTTAACAATTATACAAAAGTCATTCAGAATGAAGAATACTTCACAGGCTGTTACCAAAAAATTCAATACGTACATTTTATTTTTCAAGGCTTATACCTACATATGGTATTTTAAACAAAATCGTTAGAGCCGTTTTTGAGAAAACTAAAAATAACGAAAAATGTTCCTGTAAAGAATAGTATACGATGGGGTGGATTTCCTTTGGAAATCTCCGTATGCTATCCTTGAAATATCATGAACTAAAATGTCAAGTTTGATATTATTCGTCTTTTCGTGTTTGAATTATGCTGTTCACAGACGCATAAAACACACAGGCGCTAAAAGGTAAAGGTTAAGACAAACGCAAGGAACCAAGCACCACAAGTAGGCCACAACGGCCCTTTTTGCTTCTAGGTAGCCCCGGAAAGGAGGGATGAGGGGAGACCCTAAGGGCCACCAGATGTCGATAAAGAGGGCCCATGCTTGAGAGCTTAACCACCGCCCAGCCGCAACCCACCGAACACTGTCGCCTGTTCCTACAACCCTGAAACAGATAACAAAGAAGATGATGGGTACAGGGAATGAGGAGCAGGAGAATCCTGGTACAATTTGAATTGCCCCAGCATTCGCCTGCCGACCTGGGGAACCCACGATAAATCCACGGGTTAGAGCGGGCGGTTGTCGGGGACGAACCCGGGACTTCATATTTTACCACGGTGCCACCTCGCTCGTGGGGTATGGAATACTTCCTCTACCTATTGTATGTATATGGTAGAGTAAGTAAAAATTACCGAAAACACACAAAGCAAAAGAAAATCCGATCCTGCTTATAGCACGATAATGATATGTAAATACTCAATTCTCGTAACTTATAAAAGCACAGTGGATAAAAACAACCACATGCTGAATTTTCCGAGCGGTGAAG
Source organism: Deroplatys truncata (assembly GCA_030765065.1). Taxonomy (NCBI): domain Eukaryota; kingdom Metazoa; phylum Arthropoda; class Insecta; order Mantodea; family Mantidae; genus Deroplatys; species Deroplatys truncata. The sequence goes on along the minus strand of CM060975.1, from coordinate 309,601,589 downwards.
TGCGAGGCTCGCATTCTGGAGGTCCGGGTTCGATTACCGTTGGGACGGCCATATGGAGGTTTTTTTTTTTCGCGGTTTTTTCCAGTGTGTAGGCTAATGCTGTGGCGGATAATATGTTATGCCGCGAATTTTCCTCTCTCCCATTTTCCGTTATTTCATTTCTTTTCAGGATCGAAAGATCAGGCGAGAGGACCATGGCCGAGGCGTGTGGCGGCGGACATTTCCTTGAGGGTTTTTTTTCGAGTGGAGGAGAAAATGATTTAATCACTTACCTCAGCCCCGATGGGAGTCGGGGCTGAGAGTGTGGGACTCACCGAGTCGTGCCCACTAAAAACTCCTCCACAGGATTGAAAGGAAAGGTTTGCTGCGGTACCGCCTAAAGCACCCGCGCAGTCCGAGGTGATGGTTAAAACTGGGCCGCAGTGCGATCGCCAGTGGAGTAAGGATGTTTGCTAGGAGACAGGCTTGACCAAGGCCCAGCCTGCCCCCTAGCGAAGTGAAGGAGAAGATGTTTGGTATTCCTGGTGATAATGTATTAATGGCGTTTGGATTTTCGGTGCGAATGTGGATGGGAAGAGGATTGGGAGGGGTGTGGCATCACATGGGATTCAAGGAAGTTCCGGATTAGGATGTAGCCTTCTTGCAGGTGGTCGTAGTGGGCGCTGAGCGCCTTGAAGTTCTCGGTGATGGAGTTGTTGGTGTTGGTATGAAGCTCTCGAATCCCCACAACTGAAACGCCAAGAGCGCCCAGTCGCGTGGACCGGTCGTCGCTGCTGTCAGTGTAGGGTTCGACGAGGTGACACTCGATTCTTTCCAGCTTGCGCTGGGCAGACGCGAGAACCCCATCTTCGTCCTGAAGCTTGTAGATCTTGTTGGTGAGTGCAGTGATCACCCTGGCCGAAGTTCGCTGCTTGGCCTCCACGGCCGAAAGGCGCGTGAAGGTTGCACGGCTCAGGTCAGCCAGTTGTGAGGTGAGGTCCTGTATGGCTTATAGGAGGCGTTGAAGTCCATGGTGCGTTTCGTCTGTGATGCCGCTGGTCAAGTGCTGAGCCCTCCCTGAGGGCTGTGTCAGGTGGTCGTCTGAAGTGTCTGCCCTAACGTTCGGTGAGGGACGGACCCTCAGAGAGACCTCTTCATGGGGAAAGTTAGGCCTGGGGGAGGATGTAATATTTAGAGACGTTACGGGCTCCGTACTGCCCTGAAATTTCAATATCGAGTTTTTGGGGGTCGCTAAAAGGTAAAGGAAGGCACCGCAACCAGGACAGAGCACCACAAGTAGGCCACAGCTCCGGGAAGGAGGGATGAGGGGAGACCAGAAGGGCGAGTAGATATGGAGCTTTCGTAACAATAATCTGTATATCTACCTACTAATAAACGGTGTAATATGAATGTAACGTCACAGTTTTCAGTTGTTTCTCGCGAAAGCATGGAAACAGTATGGAGTTTCAAGGTCATCATATAGTGAACAATTTTAAAAACATTTTACTATCACATCTCCTGTATCCTCTTGTATTCTACAACCAAATGTGTAATCAAAACATTTCTGCAAATGTTTATCTTTTACTAAAGTAGTCAAAAAATAAACCGTTTGCAACAAATGGATTAAGAAGATATGTAAAAATAAACGATAATGGGTGGGGAAAGTCTGTGAATTTAACATTAGATAAGTTCTTTCTTTAATTTCCCTACTACGTATAGGAAGTATTGTAGTCCACCCAAAAATTCGATGTCGAGATGTGTGAACAGCACTACTCAAAAACGAAAAGTCGGATAAATACCAAACTTGGAATTTAAGTTCAGTGTCTTCCAAACATGCGACACGAAGATTTTAAATAAAATCCTCCCACTCCAAACTACCCTTTACATGGAAAATTTTAAAATATTACTTATTAAAGATGTTTATATGGTAAAAATAAAATGTGTATCTTGAATTTTCTGGTAAATAGCCTGCGAAGTCCTCTTCATTCGGAAGGCGTTTTGTATAATCTTGTATAACTTGTATAACGAAAACGTACCACACAAAATAAATACAGAGCTCTTTAAAACACACAAATTATTTCAAACAAGTTTATTTGTGGCATAAACCATTTCTGAGATATCCTTTATTAATGGTTCGAATTGTTCTTTATTTGGTTATTCTCTTAGGTTCTGTCAACATTACGTTGTTTCTCACGATTGCATGGAAACAGTATGCATTTTAAGGCCGGCATATAGCGTTCAGTTCTAAAACATTTCACTGTCACTATTCCCTTTGTGCCTATTACAAAATTTGTAATGTAGCTATTTCTGCAAAGGACTTTTTTACTTTCTCTACTACGTATAGTAAGTAGGGGAAGTATTGTATTCCACTCAAAATTTCAATACCGAGATTTCACCGAAAATAAATGTTTTGAGGCCCCCTGAATCCAAAAAAAGCATGTTTAGAAACATGTCCGTGTGTGTGTGTGTGTATGTGTGTGTCTGTGAACAGCATAACTCAGAAACGAACAGTCGGATAAACACCAAACTTGGTATTTAGGTTCAGTATCTTCCAGAAATGCAACAGGAAGGTTTTCAAGAAAATCCCCCCACCCTAGATTACCCTTTACATAGAAATTTTTTTGAAAATTTTAATTTTCTCAAAAATGGCTCTAACGATTTTGATTAAAATATAATATGTTTGAGATATATTCATGACAAATAAAATGTATATCTTGAATTTTCTGGGAATGTCTCCAAAAGTATTCTTCATTGTGAGCGACTTTTGCATAACTGGTAAACCATAAGAGATAGGCAAAATTTTACTACACAAAAAATGTAGATCGCGTTAAAATACACAATTTATGTCATATACATTTTTTTGTTGTGTGAACCATTTTCGAGATATTGCTTGTTATTCCCTTAAATTTTTCAATACTTATGTTCTCAAATGGCAATTCGTTATTCATTTTTTTGTCTTGGATATGCAAAGAGTATTAATCTGTGGCAAAGAGAATGGTGCTGCACCTAGCAACCAGCTATTAAGAGATATGTCTATGCTTAAAGGCTACTGTATTTCTATATTGCCCTTGCTAATACAAAACAAGGGGAACATAGTACGCCTTAAGAGATAGTCAAATATTTTTAGAACTGGTCGCTATGTGTAAAATGTAATTCTCTTTGCATGTCAAAAGCTCGTTTCTGCAAATGTTTATCTCAATTAATATGAAATAGATGGAGAATAAGAGTTTGTAAAAATAGTTTGTACAAGAGTAGAGAAAGTCATGTGAGTGTAACACATCAGATTTTTTTTATTAAAATGAATTAGATAGTAAAATAAGCTGTAGCAAAAACAGTTTGTATAGCAACTAATAAATGATAAGGGATAAAGCCATGTGAATGTATCATATCAGATTTTTTTAACGGACTTTGTACCTGGTAGGGCATATCGGACGATGAATGAACGGAATGTGTGAAATGATGCTCAAACGAATCCAGGGTCCTTAGAGCTACCCGACATTTCGTTTTATGTAACAGGACAAGGGAAAACCCCAGAAAAAGCCTTATCCAGGTAACTCACCCTAACCGCATTCGAACCTGAGACCTCTTTATTAAATTCTTCTAAATCATTGTACAATAATTACACCATGAATATAGCTGGAGGTAAATTAAATTAATTCTTCTTCTTTCTCGGTTTATCTTCCCCAGGACTTACGGCCAAAACGCCTGTCGGGGAACAGACAGACTTTTGGATCGGATGGAAGAACTAGAATGGGTGATCAGCTCGAACCCTGGTATGAGAGCGAGGAAGGGGATGATATGAAATGAAGGTGAAAGGGATGAAAGGAAATGTGATGATGAAGCAGTTGCTGGAATGAATATGGGGAAAACCGGAGAACCCGTGCAGAAGCCGCTTCGTCCTCTACGAATCCCGCATACGTTTCCCTGGGATCGAACCCGGGCCGCGTTTGTGGGAGGCGAGTCGTCTAACCATTCTCCACGGCGCCGCCTATGAAATTAATTGGAGGTTTAAAATCACCGGTAGCACTGGCGAAGGAGTCCGGCTTTCATCCAGCAGTTGCTAATAACCCTTCGTCCATGGAATACACATATTTTTCAGAACAATTAGTAGAATCTTTTATATCTGCCACAGGGCCCATGCAGAATCATCACTATCACACAACTGTAATTATAACTGTTGAAAATGATGAAGTGAATTTATCAGTGCAAAGCGTTAAATTATGTGAAATTCTCTACGATTACAGAAAAATCAAAATTCCAGCTAGAACCAGCTAAATCATCGGAATGGAATTTCATCACAAACCCATACACTGCCATTGTATTGGCAAATTCCTTATTGATCTGATAGCGCCGAATAAAGCCATCAAGTGCTCCAATTCATTCGCTTTATTTTCCAATCATTTTAAAATAATGTTGGTTACCGCGGATTTATTAAACTGGAGTTACTTCAATATAATTTCTATTAAAATTTGGTTTAATAAAATAAAAAACCTTTAAGAGAGCGCATGAATATAAGAATATTGTTTTTAATTAAATATTCTGCAAATCGATACACTTTTACGTTCATTACCACCCATTTACAGTGTTTAGAGGAAGTATTGCATTGCACCCTAAAATTGATGTCGAAATTTCACCGCAAGAATGGGTTTTGAGCAGTGAATTAAAAAAATCTAAAAAAGGCTCATGCGTATGTTTGTTTGTGTGTGTGTCCATAAACAGTATAACTCAAACACGAAAAGTCGGATAAATAACAAACTTCAGACTGAAGTTCAACATTTTCCAAAGATGTGAAACGCAGATTTTCAAAAATGTACCCCCATTCAACACTACCCTTTACATGGAATGTTTTTCCTAATATTCCATTCTCTGAAGAATAGCTGTAGCTATTTTGATTAAAACATAATTTGTTGCAATATTTACACACCTAAGTAATAGATAAATCTTGAATTTTCTACGAAGACTTCATTCGCAATGAATTAGTTTCATTTTTATTTATTCATTTATTTTGTTATTTTTTGTGGCATCACCATTTCCTAGATATTCGTTATTATTGCTTTAAGTTTTTCAGCAGATACTTCGGCATTTGTTTAAAGTACGGAATTTCATAGTCAGTATACAACGACCAAGCTTCAAGCATTTATTATCGCTACCCTTTTTGTAACAATAGTGAAATGCGAAGATAATGAAACTATTATGCACACGCTTATCTCAATTAGTTTGAAGTAGATAAAAGAATAAGTCTTTGCGAGAATAATTTATATGCCTATGTAAAATAAACGATAGTGGGTAGAGAAAGTCATGAGATTGTAACACACCAGAATAATTTTACTTTCTCTACTACGTATAGTAAGTAGGGGAAGTATTGTATTCCACCCAAAAATTCGATACCGAGATTTTACTGGAAATACATGTTTTGAGATCCCCTGAATCCAAAAAAAGCATTTTTGGAAACATGTCCGTGTGTGTGTCTGTGAACAGCATAACTCAGAAACAAACAGTCGGATAAACACCAAACTTGGTATTTAGGTTCAGTATCTTCCAGAGATGCGACACGAAGGTTTTCAAGAAAATCCTCCACCCCAGATTATCCTTTACATGGAACATTTTTCGAAAATTTTAATTTTCTCAAAAATGGCTCTAACGATTTTGATTAATTGTGAACGACTTTTGCATAACTGGTAAACCATAAGAGATAGACAAAATTTTACTACACAAAAAATGTAGATCGCGTTAAAATACACGATTTATGTCATATACATTTTTTTTTGGGTGAACCATTTTCGAGATATTGCTTGCTATTCCCTTAAATTTTCTAATACTTATACTTTTTCACAAATTCGTTATTCTTTTTTTATGTCCTGGGCATGCAAACAGAATGCAATGCGCCACATAACAACCAGCGTTAAAATATTTGACTATCGCTTAAAACCTACCATATTCCCCTTGCATCTACAAGAAAATTAGCAATAATATTAACATCTCGATATCTCGATTAACATGAAGTATATGGAGAATAAGGGTTTATAAACATAGTTTGTACAAGAGTAGAGAAAGTCATGTGAGTGTAACACATCAGATTTTTTTCTTTCTTTCGAACTTAAATGCTATATTTCAGCAATACTATTGCAAATAACACTGCTTTAGTTTTAGCATGCCTATTTCTCGGTGTGCCCTTCTCATGGTTTGTGTATAGCGTTTGTGGCTCACATCAAGAGGAGAGGAGTTGGAATCTCGGTCGGGATAAGGTTCTTTCTGTAACACCAACTCATTTGAGCATCCTTTCACCCATTCTATTCTGTCAATGTCCCATATGACCTAAATCATCGTCTTGGAGTCCAAGTTGCCGTTCGTAACCACTTTATAGGAGAACCAAAATAGGCAATGTTGAAAACTATGTCCGTGTGGTAAAATTGTAGCTTCCTCTACCACAAAAGAAATATTGTAATCCATCCAAACATTATTTTCTAGCCATTCTTTCAGTCATTTCTCACAATTTTGGATGTATAAAGTTCCAATTTTCTGACACCTACTGTAAAATGTAAAACACAAGAGTTATATCCAGCTAATTATATAGTAAAACTATAATCAACATTTTTATTTTAAAATGAATAAGATATGTGATGGTTTGTAATTATACATAATTACATCTTTAGAAAAATCTTGATGGAAGAAGCCCCATCCCATTTAGCACTGACATACAAGATGAGGCGGTATTTTTAACACTTAAATGATTTCACTCAAATTATATAATATGTAAATTCAATAACAGCCCGCCTTAAAGCAATGTGTGTATGTAATAATTTGTAAAATGTATGTAATGAGGTAACCTTGAGGCAATAATGAGTTTGAGAGTTTAATAATGCTACTAGTCATTATTGGAGCAACAATAATGTAAATTTTGAGACAGTTTAATAAATAGCCAATCAACAACCAGAAACAGCTTTAGTTAAATGAAGGTATTCTATTGGAGTAGGATTAGCCAATCAGAAACTGAAAAGGAGAAACATTTACAAATTCAGAAGTCAGTTGCCTGTAAACAGTGTTCCTAACCAGACGCAAAAAGTGTCCTCGAGAAATATAATACGTATTCGTGTGGGACGAAAAAATAAGTTTTACGTGTTAAAAAGTGCAAGTATTTAATAAAACGAATCTCACAGTGCTATTTAAATCGTATCGAGCATTAATAAAAGGAGTGAAGTAAAATTAAAATCTGTGTAAGCCTACATTCTTAGTCCCACCACAACCCTGCCAAGACATCGATGTCTCTAACAATAATACTGACGCGGCCGAGGCAAACATAAATATATAATATTTAAAGAAACAGTTTAATTACAAAGTTAATATTTTTTAAACTTAGGGCAAAGGGCACCTGAAAGTACATTTGGGGCGAAGGCAACTATACGTGCGGTTGCAACTACTACAAGTTCGGCTTCCCAACAGTTGAAATATAATACAACTCCTTCAATACATCCTACCTCAAATTGACGCCCAAAGCGTGTTGCAAACAACTTCTACAACAAAATAACAATTATACATCATCTTCAAACTGACTTTCCATACGTAGCAGCAACAATACAACAAAACAACTTCTTCAAAAAGAAGTGGTATCGAATGCTCTTGTACAATTAACTCCTACAGATGGTGAGATATAGCTTCACGAGGCGGGAATGTGCTTGTTTTATTTTAGTAATGACGTGGATGTGCCATGTTAATCGACGGTATTTGACAGTTTGTTCAGAAGGCAAAGAAGGCACCCCCGTGCCGTAGAGTCGAAGGCGAAGATCCTTAACTGACGCTTGCTGGATTGAGGGCAATGCGTCACCTAGATGCCACTACAGCAAAATGCCAAAGGAAGGTTGTAGATGCTGCAGTATCAATGTAAAAATGTGAAGTAAATATTCCTGTATCACCAGCAAACAGCGCAGTACTCCTGTAGGAAATTCAGAATATCGGGTCAAAGATTGCTGCCCTGCGGTACGTCAGCTAGAAAAGAGTGTGGGGCTAAAGACATCGTGCCAGTACCACAGAAAAAACTGCTGTTTTGCAGACAGGTAATAATTAGGTTAAGCAAATAAAATGGAAGACCAATGTTATGGAACTTACAGAAAAGATCATCGTGCACACCCTGTCAAATGCCCGAGTTAAATCTAAAAATACTGCTACAGCATGATATTTTCCATTATACTCACAGATAGTTTATGGGTTCTCGAATGGCGTTGTCAGATGAGGAGGTATAACTGAATTATCAGAAATATAACGAAGAAGCCGTTTATGGATGACTGGAGAAGCTCGTAGTAGTGAATACGACCACAGGTCGCTCGGAACCGATCTCAGACAAACCTGGGTGAGTTTGGAGGTGATTATATAACAATTTGTACGTCCATAACACACACACACACACACACACACACACGTATACACACTCACATACCGTACAAAATTGTCTTTCTTTGAAGTGTCCTGTTTTCTTTCTTTCTTTCTTTCTTTCTTTCTTTCTTTACAGTAACAGAGCTTAGGCCTTTTTGCATATGTTTTCACTTCCTAAGCTTTGGGGGAAAAAACCTACCATTCATCAGAAATGTTTATCCCTTTAATTTTGTCACTTTAAATCTCTTGATTTTTGAAAAGGGCAGCATTTTCATACATTGTAGCATATGATAAAATGTAATTACGAGGCATCTGCTTGCGCTGCCAGGTGAGAGGTTTGCAGTAATTGTATCAAGTTATTCCAAAGGAACAGGTTTTGCGCGCGGAATCATTGCGCGGGGCAGGTGTGACGTAGAAACAGCTGTCCTGGGGGACGCCAAGCCCTCATGACGCGTGGCGGCAGATGTATTCTTTCAGATTTGTAGGAACCCTTGCCATGCAGCAGATAAATGCGAGCCTGCATATCGTAGCACATGTGGCCTGCACAAGACACAAAGCAAGCCAAAATCAAATTTTGTTTCAGGTGAATGAACATTCATATATATGAGATAACTAGCTGGCGTTCCAAGGGTGGCTTTTCAAACCTTGAATAACCATTTAATTAATATAATTTACCTCCCCTAGTCCTCTTTAGGAATTTATCGAACAAATCTAGAAAATTTTTATGGTGGAATATTTCCTTTACCATTATAACTGCATTCTCATACAGGCCCGGGGTATTTCTAAAAACGGACGAAAAATCTACTGATATTCGCGAAGTGCTTCTGAATATTGACGGATGTTGTATTTCTGATTTACTTAATCTTCCACTGACAGTTTTTCAAGTTTTGGAAATGATGCATAGCCTTGAAGTATCTTTTGGTGGTGCAACTGTTATCGGAGTATTCGAGTAATCCTTTAGATAATCAGGTAGATGAAATTTAAAATTGTAGTACTCGTTGTCCCAATAGTTATTCATTTAAACTAAAAACCACGCAGTTTTCACTTAGTACAGAAACTCATGGTATTCAATGAAATGGGGACGAAATTTTTTAATATGAAGATTCCCCACTTCCAGGCCCCCAAGTTAAACGCAATATTGGTTGACTAATTTATGATATTGCATTGGACACAATTTTCTATCTTAATAGAATGATTTCGCTCACTCTGGTAATGAATTCGATTAAAACATTAGAGGAAACACAGGACTTTTAAAAGTACTGTATATACGTCATACCGTATAAGCATGCTCGGTTATCTTTTGCCTTGCTCTTCTATTTATCGCTGTTGCTAAATCAATTATATCTATGTATATTACTTAAAATGAAATATCCGGGCTTTTGCCTTAATTTGCTTGCAGTTTCTGTGAAGCAACAACCACTGTTTCTACTCTTTGGCATTCTCAACGAAACGTCAAAACCTTCTTCATAAACGTGTTCTTTTATCATTCCGACGTGTTCGTATACGCGCACACAGCAATTTTCTTTCTTTATAATATTAGTATAGATACAATAATCAATGAGAATATGGAGAACAAAGACTACCATCAGAAAAATAAACATGTAAATTTACAAATACATGTTTGAGTCAGTATCTCAAACATAGGATAATGTAACCTAAATCACGAGACCGTGTTGGAGAAAATAAAAAAAAAACAAGGAAACTTTTACATCTAAATTGTTGTTTGGGGTGGGGAGAGAATGTCATGAAAATCTTCGTCTTCTATGCTTGAAAGGTGCTGGGCAAGTTTGGTGTTTTTCCGACTGGTAGAGAACTAAAAAGTGTTGCATTGTAGAGCGGTATAGTATTTAACTATTAATATGCCATGCTGTCGACACGGTGCTGTTAAACTTCTTACTTTTCTACCACCTACCTACCACCCCCCCCAAACATTTGATATCGATATTTCACCGGAAACACGTATTTACATGTTTTGAGGTCCCCTGAACAAAAAGAAATCAATTTTAGAAAGAGGCACGTGAGAGAAGGAGAGAGATAGAGAGAACAGCATAACTCAAAAACCAAATCTCGAAGAAATACCAAACTTGGTATTTAAATTCGATATTTTGCATAGATGTCACACGAAGATTTTCAAGAAAATGCTCCTCCTCCAAGCTATCCTTTGCAAGAGAAAATTTTCACGTATTTTTATTTTCTCAAAAATGGCTGAAACGAATTTGATTAAAATACAACATGCTTAAGATATTTTACTTATAAAGTAAATATCTTGAATTTTCTGCAGAGTGTCTGTGAAGGCTGCTTCATTGGAATGAATTTTATGTAATTTGATGTAACTGATAAACCATAACAGGGAAAAAGTAGGTAGTACTCTTTAAAACGCACAATTAATGTCAAATAATTAATATTCCCGAGATATTCCTTGCTCTTGGTTTGGAATTTTCTAACATGTACTATGTAATATATTTATATATATATATATGTATTAAGTGTTTTGTCACATTCTTTTGTTACTCGCGATGTCGTTGACAGAGTATGGAATTTCAATGCTAGCATATAGCGACACCCCCCTTCCATAAAGATTTGGCTATCACTTCAGTCTCCTGCGCCCCTCTTGTCCCCCCAACGAAATGTGTAATATACTATTTCTGTAAACACTTACCTCGCTTAAGAAGAAGTAGATAGAAAATATCTTATGTGTGACATTCATGTAATTGCCTCTATCTCTATCGTTTATTATTCGTAGAAAGTTTGTTTTTCTATCCGTATTATTTTAATCGAGATAACCCTTTACAGAAATACCTACATTACACATTTCGTTATAGATAGAAAGGGAACAGCGATAGTCAAATGTTTAACAACTGCACGCTATATGCTGCCTTAAAATTCCATACTGTTTCCATGACATCGCGAGAAACAACTGAAAATCGACTGGGCTTTAAAAGAATTTACAAAGTATTGAACAAATCGACCCATTAATGACGGATATCTAGGAAATAGCTGATGTCACAAAAAAGTTATTTAATATAAATTGTGTATTTTAAAGAGATCTACATTTTCTGTGCAGTAATATGTTTTCGTCTATCGCTTAACGTTTACCAGTTATACAGGATTATACAAAATTCCTTCAGAATGAAGAGGACTTCACAGGCTACTCTCAGAAAATTCCATATATTCATTTTATTTGTGATGTAAATATCTTTAATATATGGTATTTTAATCAAAATCGTTAGAGCCTTTTTTTTTAGGAAATAAAGAATTTCAGAAAATGTTCCATATAAAGGTTAGTTGGATTATAGGGTCTTTCTTGAAAATCTTCGTGTCTTTGGAAGATACTGAACCTAAATACTAAGTTGGTATTCATCCAACTTTTCGTTTTTGAGTCATTCTGTTCAAGAGACACACACACACACACACACACACACACACACACACACACACACACACACGCGTACACACCTTGTTCTAAAATTGCTTTTTTTATTTATTAAAGTGACCTCAAAACATGTATTTCAGGTGAAATCTCGATATCGAATTTTTGGTAGAGAAGGTGGTAAGATTTTGTGAGAATAGTTTGCAGAAGCTATATAAAAACAGGCGATACTGGTAGAGAAACTACAATGCGAATGCAGCACATCACACATTGTAAAGCCCCTAAACACCTCGTAACGAAACGCAAGAGCGCTCTCGTTAGCATCAATATGCAAGAATTAAAGCGAGGTTGTGCAGCTAACGTGAAAGGACGCGTCCCCCTTGTATAGCAAGGCACGCGACTGATGACGTCATGACCCGACCACCTGGCGGCTATAGTCGCGTGCCCTCCAGCAGGGGGAGATACCTGGCTGGTGTGAAATAATGAAGGGGAGCAGCTGGGACAGATGCATGGGGTAAATCTGAATTACAGAACGGTTTGTTTGGCGGGATTTTTTCCTCGGACGTTACTTGCAGAAACGGGAATAATTCAATTGTTCCTGGCAGCTGCACACGTAGTAGCCTACCTTGTTTACACTCCGTCTGGCTTTTGTTACAAGTATGTAAACCATTTACTGCCACAATTCTGGCGGAATTACAACTCTTGCACAATTACTTTCCTCCAGACTATTGGTGACGAAAATCCTTCACGCTCAATCGTGGGATTCTTGACTTCACTTTGGATGCAATCTTGTATACGAACTGTGAAGTCCTTTTGCACGATTCTCTTTACTTAAATCCATAATAGTATTAATTTACCTTGGCAACAAACTCTTTTCTCAGTCAGTTTTTCCCATTCAGCCTGTTTGTTAATAGTTACTAAACATAAGGGCATGCAAAACATGTTGTACAATATGAGGGGCGTAGCGAGATGGGGAGGGGGATTGTGGAATTATCAACGTTTTCATTCAACTTCCTCATTAACGTCTTAATTTATACGACTTCAAAAATGTGTCATTTTAAATCATATGTGGATGACATTAATAGTTATGGGCGCCGGGATAGCGCAGTCGTTTCGTTTACATTCCAGGCTCTGGGGTGGCGATTTTAAGTCGGCCCTATCCACGTCTTCACCTCTGACTTGCTCATGTGAAGTATCCCCAAGGCCGAATGAGGCTCGGGGTCCACGGTAAAAGCTGTAGGTCCTCTCATTCCACCGTCGACCTCATTATCCTACCATCGGAGGCAACGGATCCCGCCCCCTGGGTGCCTCTACCTCAGAAATGGATCCAGTCATCGCTTGGTGGAATGAGGTAACTCCCGAAGGTCGTAGGCCATATAGGGAAAGAAATGAGTTTTATTTATGAACGCTTTTTAACTACTGTGGACCTTAGCGTCCCATTCTATATTGGACGTGGAAGTCCGGTAATTTTGCTCAGAGGCCTCTTTATCAGGCTTGAGGTTCTTTTACGTGACGTAAATCTACGACACGGGACCACCGGCTTTACTTCCCTTCCGAAGGAAGCCATGCTAAGGATATTTACGCCCGAAAAACCCAGCGCCCTCCACCGGGTTTGAACCCGCTACCTCGGGAAGTACCATATGGGGAGCGTTAGAAATGACATTATTCGCACCAGTTTTGTCAAAAAAAATCCTTTACTATGTGCACGTAAAATTTTATAAGCAGCACACATAAAAATAGATAATTCTAAAAATTAATAAAATGAAAAATCTTAAAAACTCTGGAAACACTGATATAGTTTGTTCCTTCTGTACATTAAAATGAACATGTTTCTATTAATTTGACAGCTAGAATTGTTAAGGGGTATGCAAATGTTCTTCTGGTTTTACTATTGGCATATTCACACATAATGATTTTTTTTACTTTCTCTACTATGTATAGCAAGTAGGGGAAGTATTGCATTCCACCCAAAAATTCGATACCGAGATTTCACCGGAAATACATGTTTTGAGACTCACTGAATCCAAAAAAAGCATTTTTGGAAACATGTCCGTGTGTGTGTCTGTGTGTGTGTGTGTGTGTGTGTGTGTGTGTGTCTGTGAACAGCATAACTCAAAAACTAACAGTCGGATAAACGCCAAACTTGGTATTTAGGTTCAGTATCTTTCAGAGATGCGACACAAAGGTTTTCAAGAAAATCCCCCCACCCCAGACTACCCTTTACATGGAACATTTTTCGAAAATTTTAATTTTCTCAAAAACGGCTCTAACGATTTTGATTAAAATATCATATGTTTAAGATATTGTCATGACAAATAAAATGTATATCTCGAATTTTCTGGGAATGTCTCCAAAAGTATTCTTCATTGTGAACGACTTTTCCATAACCGGTAAACCATAAGAGATAGACAAAATTTTACTACACGAAAAATGTAGATCGCGTTAAAATACACAATTTATGTCATATACATTTCTTTTGTTGAGTGTACCGTTTGCGAGATATTGCTTGTTATTCCCTTAAATTTTCCAATATCTACTTATACTTTTTCTCAAATTCGTTATTCAATTTTTATGTCCTGGATATGCAAACAGAATAGAATGCGCCACATAGCAACCAGCGCTTAAAAGATTTGACTATCGCTTATAACCTACCATGTTCCCCTTGCATCTACAAGAAAATTAGCAATAAGATTGACATCTCGATTAACATGAAGCATATGGAGAATAAACGTTTGTAAAAATAGTTTGTACAAGAGTAGAGAAAGTCATGTGAGTGTAACACATCAGATTTTTTTTTGTACAGAGATGCTCAAAACCGGTATTTACGGTGATATCTCTTTCGATTTTTGGATGAAATAGTACACTTCCTCCATCTTAGACACCTAAGCAGTTGAAAACGTAAAAACTGTTGGTGTTTTATTGTTTTGGTAACAAATATTTGGAAATAATAACAATAATAATATACCATGAGCATCAGTACAATCAGCTGCAAAATATAATAGATAGGTACTACTTTAGTAGTGCACTGCTCGTGGACATAAGGAAAGCAGGCTTTATGACGCGATGAACGATTCTTCTATCGATCAAACTGCATTGTAATGTTTCCATCTGCCACCACTCAGCTTTATTGATGGTTAAGTGGTTAGAAGACTTTCCCCTTTTCCTCATTAGGCGTTACCAACGTCATCTTCATCGGCATCATCAACATTCGTGTAACGCTGTCACTGCATTTAAGCAGGGCGTGGGTTCAAAATCGTTAAGATGTTGCTGCATCAAATACTTTTTCACAGCTTATAATGTTTTATTATGCTGCTGCAAAGAGACATCAACACGGCATGGCTACTAGTGATATACTTCTTAAAAATGAAGTGGTAGATATTATTTTGTTCCTGAATGTGTTACTTTTTACTTTCTCTACTACGTATAGTAAGTAGGGGAAGTATTGTATTCCACCCAAAAAATCAATACCGAGATTTCACCTGAAATACATGTTTTGAGACCCCCTGAATCCAAAAAAAGCATTTCAAGCAAAGGTTTTCAAGAAAATCCCCCCACCCCAGATTACCCTTTACATGGAACATTTTTCGAAAACTTTAATTTTCTCAAAAACGGCTCTAACGATTTTGATTAAAATATCATATGTTTAATATATTTTCATGACAAATAAAATGTATATCTTGAATTTTCTTGGGATGTCTCCAAAAGTATTCTTCATTGTGAACGACTTTTGCATAATTGGTAAACCATAAGAGATAGACAAAATTTTACTACACAAAAAATGTAGATCGCGTTAAAATACACAATTTATGTCATATACATTTTTTTTGTTGAGTGAACCATTTTCGAGATATTGCTTGTTATTCCCTTAAATTTTTCAATACTTATTTTCTCAAATGGGAATTCGTTATTCATTTTTTTGTCTTGGATATACAAAGAGTATTAATCTGTGGGAAAGAGAATGGTGCTGCACCTAGCAACCAGCTATTAAGAGATATGTATGTGCTTAAAGGCTACTGTATTTCTATATTGCCCTTGTAAGTATACATTCCCCTTAAATCTACAAGAAAATTAGCAATAAGATAGTCTGCAAATGTTTATTTGGATTAACATGAAGCATATGGAGAATAAGCGTTTGTTAAAATAGTTTGTACAAGAGTAGAGAAAGTCATGTGAGTGTAACACATCAGATTTTTTATTTTCAAAACAAGAAAACAGTACTGTTTTGTTTTATAAATAGTTTGACTTGTCTTTTTTAAAAGAGCAGAAATGTTATTATGAAATAGAAAATATTCCATACCGTGGCAAATTCTTGTCACACCATATAATAGTTAAAGGTTGGATGTAGTGACTCACTTCACACAAATAATCTGAGCTAAAATGTGCGCCAAACTTACGTGGCTCAAATTACGTACGTTAACACCTGTATATTTTTCCTTGAGTAAGTTTTTGTTTATATCTTATACTTTTAAGGTAATATAAAAAGTATTAAGAATGAAAATAACTTCACAGACTTTTCGCATAAAATTCAAAATATATGTTGTCTGGTATCCTTAAACACTTAGAAGAAATGATTCCTAAAAGTGAAATATTGTATGTTTACATTTTTAGAGTATTCTATACGCACACACACAAGCACATTTTAAATGGTTTTTGGATTCAGGGACCTCAAAACGTATATTATCATGTGAAATACCCTATATTGAATTTTCGAGTGGAACGTAGTACTCGCACTTGCACGTCCTACAGGCGTAAGCGGCGGAGAAAGTAAACATACAGATACTGTAGTGTGAACCAAGGTATATTTCCTATCTCTCCGAGTTTTCCTTTTTGAGTTTTTATGTTCACACACACATATTCACGGACACTTTTCTAAAAATATGTTTATTAAACTTTAGAGGGTCACAAAACGTGTATTTCCGTCAGATTTGAGTATCGAATCGCTTACTGGAATGCAATACTTCCCTTTTGTCCGCCTCCGTGGTGTGGGCATGTCTGGCTATCACTCGAGAGCTTCCGAGTTCGAATCTCGGTTAGGGTAGGCTATCCGTATACAGCGTAGCCAGAAAAATATTAAGGAAGGGGTTATGTATAGGGATCCATTTTTTAAACAATTTGTATGAATTCAAATAATAAATATGAATTAATCCTGAGTTGAAAAGTTTAAATAGATCGATTTTATATTCACAGATAAAGCTGTAGCAATTGGAATTAAAATTAGGATAGGACGTTTTGCTTATTATAAGAAGCAAATGTGTTGTGGCATGAGAATAATGTTCGCCGCTGTGAAGTATTTTATATTACCGCTGCAGACCATTTTATTTCATACAAAATAGGATTTCTGTTATGTACTACTGGGAGCGCCAGCCTAGAAACATGCTATTCTTTTCACGGAGCTATTTTTACTTTCTGTACTACGTATAGTAAGTAGGGGAAGTATTGTATTCCACCCAAAAATTCGATACCGAGATTTCACCGGAAATACATGTTTTGAGACACCCTGAATTCAAAAAAAACTATTTTTGGAAACATGTCCGTGTGTGTGTGTCTCTGAACAGCATAACTCAGAAACGAACAGTCGGATAAACACCAAACTTGGTATTTAGGTTCAGTATCTTCCAGAGATGCGACAGGAAGGTTTTCAAGAAAATCCCTCCACCCCAGATTACCCTTTACATGGAACATTTTTCAAAAATTTTAGTTTTCTCAAAAATGGCTCTAACGATTTTGATTAAATTATCATATATTTAAGATACTTTCATGACAAATGAAATGTATATCTCGAGTTTTCTGGGAATGTCTCCAAAAGTATTCTTCATTCTGAGCGACTTTTGCATAACTGGTAAACCATAAGAAATAGACAAAATTTTACTACACAAAAAATGTAGATCGCGTTAAAATACACAATTTATGTCACATACATTTTTTTGTAGAGTGAACCATTTTCGAGATATTGCTTGTTATTTCCTTAAATTTTCCAATACTTTTACTTTTTTCAAATTCGTTATTCATTTTTACTTTCTCTACTACGTATAGTAAGTAGGGGAAGTATTGCATTCCACCCAAAAATTCGATACCGAGATTTCACCGGAAATACATGTTTTGAGACCTCCTGAATCCAAAAAAAGCATTTTTGGAAACATGTCCGTGTGTGTGTCTGTGTGTGTGTGTGTCTGTGAACAGCATAACTCATAAACTAACAGTCGGATAAACACCAAACTTGGTATTTCCGTTCAGTATCTTCCAGAGATGCGACACGAAGATTTTCAAGAAAATCCCCTCACCCCAGATTACCCTTTACATGGAACATTTTTCGAAAATTTTAATTTTCTCAAAAATGGCTCTAACGATTTTGATGAAAATATCATATGTTTAAGATAATGTCATGAGAAATGAAATGTATATCTCTAAATTTCTGGGAATGTCTCCAAAAGTATTCTTCATTATGAACGACTTTTGCATAACTGGTAAACCATAAGAGATAGACAAAATTTTACTACACAAAAAATGTAGATCGCGTTAAAATACACAACTTATATCATATACATTTTTGTTGTTGAGTGAACCGTTTTCGAGATATTGCTTGTTATTTCCTTAAACTTTCCAATACTTATACTTTTTCTCAAATTCGTTATTCAGTTTTTTATGTCCTGGACATGCAAAGAGAATGGAATGCGCCACATAGCAACCAGCGATAAAATATTTGACTATCGCTTAAAAGCTACCATATTCCCCTTGCATCTACAAGAAAATTACAAATAAGATTGACATCTCGATATCTCGATTAATATGAAGCATATGGAGAATAGGCGTTTGTAAAAATAGATTGTACAAGAGTAGAGAAAGTCATGTGAGTGTAACACATCAGATTTTTTTATGTCCTGGACATGCAAAGAGAATGTAATGCGCCACATAGCAACCAGCTCTTAAAATATTTGACTATCGCTTAAAGCCTACCATATTCCCCTTGTATCTACAAGAAAATTAGCAATAATATTAACATCTCGATTAACATGAAGCATATGGAGAATGAGCGTTTGTAAAAATAGTTTGTACAAGAGTAGAGAAAGTCATGTGAGTGTAACACATCGGAGTTTTGCTATTCATTTCTACGTTAGCAAGGGGGTTTCTAGCCCCTAACCCCCCGTTGCTACGCCTTTGCCTAGATAAGTTTTTTCCGGGGTTTTCCCTTATACTGAGAAGACGATTATCGGACAACTTCAAGCTGTATAGACCCCGGGCTCATTTCAGCATGATTTCACCGATTTCATTCATTCATCGTCCGATATGAACTACCGGGTTAAAGGGCGTTAAACGTTAAGCTGTATACCCTTCCCTTTCCTCTCGGTAAGTCACAGAAAAGTAAGAATTTATATGACTTCTTGAATATTCTAAATATTCATCTTATCGAAATCTTATAAATAACAAACCTTATATGCATAAAAGTTGTTATTTAACATGTTTTAGAAAACACAATTATAAGGGGGATATGTAGATTTTTCTTTACATTATATCCCATTGGAACCCCACTCTTTGGGGAAAGTAATTAAGAGGCCATACACCCAAGTTTTTAAGCGGGGCCTAAGGCATGTTGTATACCAGGTTACAACAATACTTTTTGAGTGAAAAGGCAGCATACACACATATAAAGCATTTTATAACGCAATTTCTAGTTTCAGGTTAGGGAACTATGTATGAATTATCGGTTATTCCTACGAAATAAAAAATTACCAGAAAAGAATGGTTGGAATGTATGTGTAAATGTTTTGGAAACACTGTATGAACACGTAAGAGGCTGAGAGAGAGAGAGTGGGTCACGGGAACGGAGCTGCAGGTTCTATTCTCTCCATTCGCAAGGTGGTATTGTTCATTGAGAAAAACCTGAGACGGGAACAGAAAGGAAATGCAGCATAAAGGCGCACCTGTACACTTCTTGCACCGTTTCCTTTACTCACAAAGACGCGTGACGTCACAAAGAATTTCACCTTACTTCCCCTTCACGTGACGTCACAAAGATGTGTGACGTCTTGCAGCTGCTGTGTTTCCTTACAGCTGAAGGCGTTGACCTTGAAGGACTTCCATTCATTCGCAATGAAAATAAGGCAAGGGGGAGCCTGGACCACGCCTCGCCTAATAAAACATCAAACAACTTGGGCAATACAATTTCTGCTCCATCTGAGGGGTGATTAATTACTTTACTGCATGCTTTCATGGCCTTCTAACTACCGAAAACTGAAAATCCATTTCAAAACGTTCCGTTGTCACTCTGTAATAATAATAATAATAATAATAATAATAATAATAATAATAATAATAATAATAATAATAATAAATTATTGTACATAGACTTCATCTACAAAGTTTCAGACTTTGTCACAGCTTCCAAAGCGGACATAATATAATATAATACAGGGTGATTTATGAAGAACTGACACATTTATTTCTTCAAAACGAATTATGCTAGCGACAACTTATTATACCTGAAATGCAGAGGAATTTTGGGAGATTATTTACCTCCATAGCAAATGTTGAAAATGTCCTCCATCCTGCATAACTCAACACGTCGTTCCATGTTACTGGCCACTAGTTGGAAGACTCTGTTGTCAATAGCTTGAATCTCCTGTGTAATGTTGTGCTTCAGATCGTCCAATGTCTGGGGATGTGTGGCATAAACCCTGTCTTTTAAGTAACCCCATAGAAAGAAGTCCGACGATGTCAAATCCGGAGATCTCGGTGGCCCCAGGTTCTTGTTCGTCAAAGAAACTTGCAATTAGTGCCATGATTCATTTGATGTATGGCGTGTAGCGCCGTCCTGCTGAAAATATCCTGGACTCAGCTCTACATCGTTTACTGTCCATTCCAAACCAGAGTTCCCTCTGATGTAAACAGAAGCACGTGCTTCGGCTTGTCACGAACCCAAGAATATACTCTTACGCCAACGTAAATAGTTCCTTAATACATGTATTGTATATGAAATATTAGAGCAGGAAAGGTATAAAACTGCACATTTTATTGCGGTTATCATAAGAATTCATCGTTAAAGGTAATGGATATATACTAGCTGTTAAGAGATTACTAAATATGATTTTGGTCTGGTATTGCGCTAACGCCGAGAGCATCTTGCTTGTTAATAACAACTGTATGCATGACTGCCACTCTCTTACATACACAAGAAATGCAGCAATGAATTCCCAGAGGTGCTATCTGAGTACCGAATAAACACTTTGCTTAAAACAGTATAAATGATAAGCGAAGTCATTCATAATACACTAACACACATATGCTCAGCTCAGATCAAATCTTGTGATTTAGTCAGTTGGTATTTGAGCTCACATGGCAGAGGAAGGTGCGAATAAACTGTTCAAACACAGAAGCGGGAAACAGTTAAAAAGTGGCTAAAAACAAAAAATACTTCATATATTCAACTCACTATTACAAAAATACCCGACACTTGCATTATTGCATATTACGAAACTAATATCGGATTTTACAGGCGTTTCAGTGAGAAGTGTAACGAAAACAGGGAATATAAACAGACATAATACAACATAGAAGAGGATAAAATGTGGGAACTTGTTTTAAGTGCGACAATGCTGTGGAATTGTGGATAAGCTTGTCATTATTTTGGAGAGTAGTTCCGATTCTGATACGGCAGCTGAGTCATTTTCGGAGGATTCGGATTTGGGTGTTGCACTTTTGCCCAAGGATTGTGATTAACGTAAGTAAAATGTTCATTGCCGCATACTTATAAAATCGATTGTTACCTCAGGTTGCATTTTGAACTATGATTCTCACGCAGGGCGCCTTTTTATAGATTAAATAGTGTTCAACAAGCAGCCATTATGGGCGGGGATTGCGAACTACTTTCGCGCAGATAATACAAAGAGTTTGTTTTCAGTGAAAGGCACTCTTGGTTTGGAATGGACAGTAGTTGCTCAGCAAACTCCATGAAAATCCGTCGGCACTCTGCAGTGTTCACATTGTTTTAAACAAAAATTGGTCCCACTATTCTCTGTGCGCATATTGCGCGCCAAACTCCGATTTTAACGGGTGCATAGATGCTTCATAAATAACCCAATAGCGTGAGTTATTTGAGTTCACATAGACGGATAAATGGAACCAAGCTTCATCTGTGAACCAAGTGATGGACAATATGGCAGGATTTTGCACAATGAACGCCTAAAACCAACGACAATAATTCAGTAGTCTATCCTTATCTGGTTCCTGTAACTGATGGACAACCGTAATCCTATACGGCTTTAGGCCTGCACTTTTCACGGCTCTCTGACACATTGAGTAGCTGTACCCTGTCTCCTGCGACAAACGTCTTAATGATTGTTTGGGTGACTGATCCAGTCGTGCTCTTGCGTCAACAACCGTGGGAAGCCTAGATGAACGAGTTTTGCCTTTTTCACTCACCAGAAATCTAGTTGTTTCCAATTTGTTTACCTGTCCCAATATTGTGTTTCTTTGGGGAGGATTCCGAACACCAAATTCTCTCTAGTATGCCCTTTGAGTAGCTGTAATTGAATTCTTAATTCAGTATTGCTTTACAAGGAAGAGTCGTTCATTTAATGTGTACTCCCTTTTCACGTTGACTAGAACAAAATCTCAAAAACAATTGCCGACAATAAAACTAACAAGTACGAATAAAACATGAACATCTGCGCATCTAGTGACAGGCAATCGAAACTCCAGAACATTCTGCTTAATTCGGTGCTAAAATTGCGGCATTAAGTGAATTCCGAACAGAACAATTAAAGAAAGAAATGTGTCATTTCTTCATAAATCACCCTTGACATAATACAATTTACAAATAAATTGTGGTATGTTCCGTTTTGCCTTTTTGAGTAATTTAATACTACTATTTTACTTCTTTTTGCTGATGTGTATAGTAACTTTCAGAATTCATCTGTTGTGCACAAATGTGTTACGAGTGCGATAAATAAAGATGAATAGTTTGCGTGATTTGTCGTCAGGTTGCGTGTACATAGACGTTATACAGCTGCATGCCCAGTGTCTGTGTTGACTTCCGACGTACACAAACCAGACTGAAAATGAGAAATGCAACACTCCGTTAAGATCTGGCAGACGGCAATATACAAATATGAGGGATATGTTGAAACATTAGTAAAACTAGAAGAAAACTATGATCCATCCATAGCTTCAGAGCCACCACAAGCGAATTGCGCTGCATTACTATAGACATTCTTAAATTATCGAATGTCAAACATCGGCGTCGATCTCTTAAACAGTTTTTGAACGGCGAGAAGCTTCTTTCAACGTCACAGGGCAACGGTGCATATGTCAAGTAACGGGAGAGTCCAGAAACTACGAACCGGCTGCGCGGTGTTTTTCTACTGGACGTGTGGAAGCATGATAACGCACTGCTGCTATAAACAAAGTCACGCTGTTGACATGGTTTTGCTCTGCAGTGTGAAGTGCAGTATTGAGTTGACGGTGATGTGATGTAGTTCAGTTATTGCGAGTTATTTATTATTTTGTCCTGTACTTAGTCACAAAGTATATTATGGTTCGGTATATGTTTCCTACTGCACAGTGTGTATTTATTTATGATTCGTACGTGTTAACTCAGTCAGCTCGCCAAGTGAAAGTACGATTTGCAGAAAGATTTCAGGTGTAAAAGTCCCAAGCTGTACAACAGTCCATGAACTTTACAATAAATTTCAGGCCACAGGAAGTGTTCAGGCTAAGAAATCTAAAAGACGGCGTTCGGTTCTTACCGAAGAAACATTAGACGACATCGGTCATCGTTTGGAGAATTCCCCACTTAGGCGTCTTTCACAACAGGCAGGCATTTCTTACGGCTCTGCGCGAAGAGCTACCAAATTGCTGAAGTTAAAACCATATAAAATAACTGTAGCACATGCTCTTCAATGAGGTGATCCTGTAATTAGGCACACATTTTGTGAGTGGAGTCTCAATAGTGTACACAATGGCGAAATAGACCCATATTTAATATTTTTCACGGACGAGGCTTGGTTCCATCTTCATGGATATGTGTGTACACCAAATAATGTTTTGGAGCTCTGACAAACCTAATATTGTTCATGAAGTACCCCTTCATGACGAAAAAGTTGGTGTATGGTGCGTCATGAGCGGAGAAAGAGTTATAGGGCCAATTGTTTTCGAGTCAACAGTTGACGCCCGTACATACGTGAATACAATTTTGCTCCCCCCTTTTTTGAGAATTAACAGACAGGGCGCGTGATTTTGCCTTTTTTCAACAAGATTCTGCGACATCTCATGTGGCCAATATTTCGATGAGAACAATTGAAAGTGTGTTTGAGGACAGAATTATTAGTAGAGATTTCTGGCCCCCTCGGTCCCCCGATCCAACCCCTTGCGATTTCTATATCTTGGGTAACTTAAAACATAAAGTATAGAAGACAAACCCACACACCCTGTAAGAATTAAAACAAAATATTTGCAGGAAACTGCTAGCATTTCTCAACATGAACTACGGCGAGTGATGGATAGTTTCCTGAAGAGGTGCCAAACATTTATTGACAACGACGGTCGCCAGTTTCAGAATTTCCTTTCATAAAGTTGGTAAGTAAAGACTTTAAAAGTAGTTTTAAAAATGTTATGGTTTCAGCCGCGCCTTTCTATAGCGGCAAACGACAACGAGCGGGGACAGTAAAAACACCGCGCAGCCGGTTCGTAATTTTTTTTCCTCTTTCTGTATAATAGGCTATTGTCTGATGATTTTGTATCGTCCATCATGCTACAAATTGCTAAATAGCCCTTATTCTTCTGTAGAACATTTTGCCATTTATTCTTTATCCTTTGTGTGCGAGATCCTGGAGGTCCTTTCTTGATTCCTCTTCTTCTATGATTGTTATGCCCTTGGATGTTTGCAACTTGTTGCACTTTACTGCCCTTAGTTGTTTACCTGCATGTCCACCTTTGCTCGCTGTCAAGTCAACGTATATTTTGTGACGCGCACAAACCTCTCATCTTTAGTGATAACCAGGCAGAGGGGTTTTAGTAAATAAACAGAGCAATCGTGTTACCTCACGGAGTATAGGTGACGACAGGTATTCTGACGCAAACTCTCCTCCCCAAACCAACAGACTGTTTCGTTGCGAGTGTTTTTCATTTACTCGATGCATATATGGACCAGTAGAGAACTGTAGCAATATGTCTAAAAGACATCATCACATTAAGCAATGTTTGTAGTGGAATTTTTGACATGGAACACTTCAGCACAAGTGGCGAAACCATCAGATACAACATTGGAGCTCCAAGGACGTTTAAAACATCATGTTAAGCAACTTGCAATTCAATGAAACACAAGGAACAGGTGATATTAGAAAGGAACAATAAGGAAGGCGGACTTTCAACCTCCCAGCTTTAAACTATGGAATAGAATTTTTCGAAGATCTGTGTCATACATTAACAAGAGCGCATATTGCTTAAAATGTGTACAGCTTTCGACGTAAAACAAAAGACGTGTAGCTAAAATTTCTCTATGTTAAAGTCTTAATTAAATCATGAGGTAACTTCATTGCATACTATCAATAGCTAAAATAGATACTTTGTCGCACTTCTCAGATGACTTGTGTTATCTTATTTGTTGGGCGCTTATTGGTTAATTACTTTTTTTTAAATTTGGGTTCTTTGTCCTCCGGCTAGCTATTAAAACCCAGTCGAGCACGTGTCTCTAAGCAGGGTGTGTAAACGGAAAGGAGTTGTTACTAAAAGATAACACTGATAAAAAAATCTGAATCTAGACTTTTATTGCCATCACGCTTAAATAATAATTGACATATTTAATCTTTATACACGCCTGACTGAAACTGTGATATTTCCGAATGTAACTACAGTCGTTTTAGTTGCCGCGCACCAATTACTTCGGGTACTTTACATTTTTTAACTAACTCTGCGACGTGCACCTCGTGAGAGGTTCTTCAGAACTGTGCGACACTTTCTTATGGCTCGAGCCACCTCGAATTGCCTAAACATTATAATATAGTTGCTATTGGTTACCAAATTGCGCCAACTTTAGCGTCTGATTTGGTCAGCCAATCACTACTACGGACATATATGCTCTAGGGAGGGTATTCCCTCCATTTCTAAAAACGGCACGCTGCCCTAACGTCAATTTCGGCTTTCTCTTCTTAGTGACAAACAATTCACCCCCTCGGTTTATTGTTACCCACTTCTATTGTCAGTTTCAGTTAGGTCGTGCAAACTTATTTCCTAACAATCCTTATGACTAACAAACATCTAAAATCATGTCATACAATAATATTAATTTACACTTCAATCACTCTGGCATTGAGAGCATGCTATGATATAAAATATTGCCTAACTTTAATAGTCCTCAATTCTGGTCTACCTGGTATTGAAGTAGCGTGTGCTGCTTTCATACTGTACATCACATTTGTTTACAGAGAACACTACAAGGTCACAAGCGCTTCCACGTCCTCTCTCGCCATCAAACCGGTGGTTGCTAACTTGATGGATTACTTACTAAAACCCCTCTGCCTGGTGGTAACCCTTATGTCGCCAGTCTAATCACCTCGAAACTTCACTTACCTATATCTATATCAATATTATAAAGAGAGAAAATGTGTATATATGTGTATGCAGAGTAATCTCAAGAATCACTCAACCGATTTTGATAATTCTTTCACCATTGAAAAACTCAATTATTTCTGATGGACACGGTCTATAAAATACCTTCCACTTTCATTTCATGAACTATTCAAAGGTCAAAAATGATTCACAACGCCCTTGTGCTTGAATAGGAACATAATGGAGTTATAAAAGAGCATGCTTACGAAGAAAACTTTGGCTTTTAGTTTTAGTTGAGAATGCTACAGAATATGCATGTAAAATAAAACAAATGCCAGGGATATTTCATTCAAAGGAATATATAGATTGAGGCAGTATTTTTAACACATAAATAATTTCAATTAAATTATAGTATATGTAAATTCAATAACAGCCCGCCTTGAAGAAATATGTATGTAATAATTTTTAAAAATGTATGTAACAGTCATTGCAAATGCTTATATTATTGTAAACATTTTCAATAATGTTATGTGAATGCATTACGTAGTTTAATAGTGTAAGAGCTGGGAGAATAATAAGTTTAAAGTTGCTAACAATGAGATAACCGTGTGGCAATAATGAGTTTGAGAGTTTAAATGATACTAGTCATGATTAGAGCAACGATAATGTAAATTTTGTGACAGTGTAAAAAAAGCCAATCAACAGCCAGAAAAAGCTTTAATTAAATGCATATATCCTATTGGACTAGAATTAGCCAATCAGAGACTTGAAATACAGAAGCTTACGGATTTTGACGGCTAAAATATGTTCAGTTGCCTGCAGACCTTGGTAGTGACCGGATGGTAGATGTGTTCTCTAAAGAAACATTACGTATTCGTGTGAATCGTAAAATAAGTATACGCGTTAACAAAGTGCAAGTTTTAAATTAAAGAATCTCACAGCTCTTAATTTAAGTGAAGTGCTATATACGTAATTTGTGTGAAGAAGTAATAAAAAGAAGTGAATTTAAACTTAAAATCTGTGTAAGCCTACATTCTTGTCGCACCACTCCCTGATTAAGAGAAACGTGTCTCTAAAGTAATACTGAAGCAGCCGAGGCAAACATAAACATAAATACTATCTATAGAAGCTGTTTAATAACAAAGTTAAATTTTTAACTTGGAGCGTAACAACAAAAAAGACATCTTAAAATTAGCCTTTTTAATATGTAGCAGTATATTACGTAACAATCTTCTTCAAATTAACGCCCAAAGCGTGCTACAAATTCCTTCAACAAAAACAACAGTAAAACCTTCAACAACAATAAACTACAACAGTTGAAGAACAATACTTCTTCAAGTTGGCTTCCCAAGCGTGAGGCTAATAAATTACGTAAACAAAACACCCTCTCAAGATGGTCATGATTTAGCAATTAAAGCATATCAAAACAAAATAGAATCGAATCTGCCAATGCCAACATATTTTCATAAACCTCAATTAGGAAAATTTCACTTTATTTCCTTTGTATGTTATTATAGATAGTTAGCAGGGTATGTTAAATACTTTAGAAATAAATCAAGCGATATTTTATAATTATAAATTCAGAACGTTGTTTTTCTCGATGATCACGGACTATGCGTCTTTTCCAATGCGGTTAACTTGGCGGCTGGGAGAGGGGAATCTTCATATTCACCTCCATTTCGTTGTGTGTTTTAAGGGTATGTGTATTATGTGACAACTATGCAGCTTTTGTGTTATTAAATAACTGTGATACCAAAGGGAAGGTACAAGGGATTAAAATATCACCTATTGCGAATATCCAAAAATTACTCGACCATATTGTTCCACTGTCAACAGATACTAGAGCTGTCCATCGAACAAGTTTTGGTCATTAATTTGTACCATTTGTGCCTTCGAACACAAATGAGCCCGTGTATATGCGAGTTGTGTATACCAGAACTCAACGGTGTCCCCCTCTCAGCCCATTTCATTTGGAATACTGAATGAATGTGTGTCTCATTTCCTGTTAGAACGCCCAGTGTGACCAGACTCAAGGGGAAGGCTCACTCTGTTTGCTACAGCCTGATATTCCGGTGTGGAGTCGAGCGCTATAAGTGAAAATGTCTTCTTACAATTAAATGAAGAAACTTATCAGCTAGAACACAAACCGGAAGAAGCGATGTATGGAAGCGCTTCGGGATTATTGTCGAGAAAACAACAACACAATAATAGTAATAATAATAGTAATAATATGTTGAAGTGTTTCTAATTTACTTTAAAACTCCCCTTGGTTTTATTTTTACACAGGTTAAAATTTCGTACTACATATTTATAACACCAAGGTGCTTTCAAGTAGAGATTTTTGTCCTTACCGAGTTTATTCTCAGCTTTGTTAACGTGTACCTGCTTAAAAACAAAAAGTAAATTTAGGTACACCTATTGTACGAGGGTGGTCTGAAAAGTTTCCGACCTAATAAAGATACAAGACATTTTTTCAGAATTTTTTTATTTTTCAACATAGTCTCCTTGTAACTCTACACAGCGATGCTCCCATCTCTGTAACCCGTCCAAATAGTACTCGGCGTTTTTCTCTGCAAAATAATTGTTCACGAAGGTGATTGCCTCTTCATTTGACGAAAATCTCCGTCCTCCGAGCGCAATTTTCAGATGAGGGAACAACAAGAAGTCGCTTGGGGCTAGATCTGGTGAGTAAGGCGGATGGTCAAGCAGTTCAAACCGTAATGCGTGGATTTTCGCCATTGCAACCACTGAGGTGTGAAACAGGATTTTCTTTTTCTGCAAATATGGCCGTTTTTCCGCAAGTTCTGCCTTCAGCTTGTCAAGTAATGATGCGTAGTATGCTCCTGTAATGGTTTTTCCTTTTTGAAGATAATCGATTAAAATAACTCCATGACTATCCCAAAAAACAGTCGCCATCACTTTCCAAGCCGAAAAAAAAACAGTTTTTGCTTTTTATTGGAGCCGGTTCACCCTTTGCAGTGCACTGTTTGGACTGTATTTTTGTTTCGGGCGTATAATGGTGTAGCCAAGTTTCATCTACAGTAATTAATCGGCGCCAAACCTCGGATTTATTGCGCCTAAACTGCGCCAACAGAGCGTTGGAAATGTTCATTCGAACACGGTTTTGGTCAAACGTGAGCAAACGCGGCACCCAACGCGCGGACAGCTTTCTCATGTCTAAATGTTGATTTAATATGTGACAAACACGTTCTTTTGACATGTTCATAGCCACTGCTATCTCTCTCACTTTAATTCGGCGGTCGTCTAGCACCATTTGGTGAACTTTGGCGATGTTTTCGTCGGTAGTTGCAGTTTTTGGACGTCCCGAACGTTCATCGTCTCCCAAGTTCTTACAGCCACGTTTAAATTCAGCTGCCCAAAATTTCACTGTGGTAAATGATGGTGCCCATACACAGAATCCAACTCATCTTTGATTTGCGTAGGCGTATTGCCTTTCAAAAACAAATATTTAATGACAGCTCGATACTGGATTTTGTCCATTTTCATAAATACACTCACATCACCTCACTCAAACGACTGTTACATAACAACTGAGCATCCAAAATGGCTTAAACTTTGGTAACTGTCAACAGATGAACAACGAAATTTACTAGCTTTTATTTACGAGTGCTGCCATCTTCATGTTGAGGACGGAAACTTTTCAGACCACCCTCGTATATAGCATTAAAGTAGGATAAACAACTCAATTAACCTTAATTTATGTTAAAGGTTGGTAGAGGCAACATTTATTTGAATGACTGTACGATTACTGGAATTTAATGAATCGTCATTATTTAGTTTATTTTGTTATATATCATTTACCGAGCGGGATGGCTCAGGCGGTAACGTCTGTAGCCCGCTTTCGGGAGGTCGCGGGTTTAAACCTCGGGGCAAATCAATCTGACCGAAGGTTCCTTTCGCGGCTTTTCTCGCCGCGAGGCGAATGCTTGGTTGGATAATATGATTCGCAAAACTTTCTATCATCCCTTTCAACGCTACATTTCAATTCCTACTTCTTCAACGGCATACCAGGCATTGGGCTGATCACCCAACGTGATAAGTTATGATCAAGGCTCTTTATTTTTCTAGCTTGTTTGCTATTAACGATACACGCGAAATATAACGGAGAGATGCAGCAAGAAGTTCATCAATTTATGACCAAAGTGACTGATTTATCGCTTTAATTCTGTCGCAAATGTTCGCGAAAATTTTATTTTTACTATAAAAACGAAACGTATTCGTTTTTCGTGGTGAAGGAATGAGAGTTCATTTGGAAAGGTACATTAATCCGAAAATATAGAAGTAAGTTATTCTGTTTTATGACCTGCAGGACCATTTATAACAGTTGACAGGGGTTTCCTGAGTTTTTGGAACATTCCGTTAGAAATACTTTCGTTTTGAAGTTTTTGAAGCAACTGCTGCAGCAGAAAAATAATTGACCGCTTGGAAACACAAAAATAAATTAATCGAAATGCAACTTTAAGCAGTGCACGTGACCAATAATCGATAACAAGGATGAAAGCTTGTCTTCAGCCAAATTTCAAAAATTTCACGCCGCAGCGACAACGAGAGGCATTGTCTATGATATTAAAAGTTACACGAAAATTTCCGAAATTTCTACATATTTTAAACTATAATTATATTTTATATATTTTTTTTACGAAGTAGTTTTAAAATAAACACCCAAAAACCTAAGATCCAGAGTTTGCTTGCTCCTCGACAGGCTATTGGCACAATGTATTGGCTTGTAAGTCCTTGGGGTGTAAGTTCTACAAAGAGGAAGGTAATGAGTTGAAGTATTATACACCAGGTGGCCCAAACCAGCCTTCTTCTCAGTTTTATGTTTCCCGCATGCATAGATGCAAAATAAGTTGCCGCATCACTGCTGTTCAAAGGGGCAATGAAGGTACTGGTGTTTTATTTAGCGGTCTCTTCTTTGTCGCTATGGAGTCCCCTTTGCAGTTCTGCTTAGGCAAACCTTTTGGCATCCGAAATATCCAGTATAAACTAATTTCAAACTAAGGACGGCCTGTATGGGCCACCTGGTATATGTTGTTTTTCTCCTTTCAAAGAAATTCTGAATGAAATTGTACATACTACTTATGACATTTATTTTGGAACATATTTTAATATGTGTATGCTTAGGTGTAATAATAGAATAGAACATGACAAGTTAGAATTTGTATAACATAATGCAATAAAGGAAGTTTTCTTCGTAACAATAGGTAGAAACAAAGTATTTAAACAAAACGTAATATCAAACATTTTCCGTGATGGGTCAAAGTATTGTGGAGTCTACCAAGATCATCGGAAGTTAAACCTGCTACAGACAAGTGAGCTAAACGCCGTTCGGAACTGCGTCGCTCCCAAGGCGACATGCTCGAGACGCTGGCCACTCAACCCCGGGCAAGACCACATGGAGTGTTCTACAAGCTCAGGAAGTAGTTCAAACTTTGCACACGTCCTCGCACATGGAAATGCAGCTCGAGCATTCTTTTGATGTGATGATGCAACGACGGCTGAGGCATGAATAGCCAACTATGATTTACCTACTGGAAATTAGACACGATTACGTCACAGTCGTCTGTTCCCATAATGCAAGCCCTAGATTTCCAGCTTGTTCACTTTCTCAGTGTTCTTGTAAGAAGGTTTGCAGAAATTGCTTGGATTAAGTACTTAAATTCTCTTGGTTCAGCGTCACTCCCATCTTTGGAAATCTCTGCAGGCAACATTGTTGGAAACGACTTGGTTGTTGATTAGCACACTTGTCTGGAGTGAAGTAAGACTGCGCTACCGAGCGATATGGTACGGTAACGTATGCCACTCGCATTAGAGAGGTCCTGGGTACGATCCATGGGTTTTTCTTGGTTTACCCGGGTCGGCAGGCTAATGCTGGGGTTATTCATTGTCTACCACGGCTCTCCTCCCCCTCATTTCCTGTACCCATCATCTTCCTTGCCATCTGTTTCGATGTTGTAGGACCAGGCGACAGTGTCCGGCGGGTTGCGGTTGGAAGATTGCTGTGCGCTCTGTGGAGGTTTCTTGCAGACGTCGTTCAGGGACCGCTTGTACCGCTTGATTCTAGGTGCCTTCGGGTAGGTGCTCCTTCAGGGACCACCCGGAGGCTCGGGCGACGTTGGAGGCGTTCAATCTGGAAACATTAGGGACTGCGTTCCTGCTTGCGCCCATCATCATTCGGATCTGGTCGCCCTTTCGGTCTCTCCCCTCATCCCTAATACCCAGGGGTCACGATAGAAGCACAAGGAGCCGGATGACCTTTGTGCGGTGCTCTGCTCCGGTTTTGGGGGCCCTTTCCGTTCGTCAGAAAACTTTGCGCTAAGTTTTACAATCCAAAATATCAATGAATGTCTTAATTCGCACTGTTTTTGTGCATCGTGGTGTCTGCACGTGCTGCTACCTGAACTCATGTCAGGTACTGATTGCCACGGATGTGTGTTATCCTCTTACCCCTCGACACCCACAATGGATGCTCCGAATTCTTCTCCGCATGTCTCAGAGTTACCCAGGCAGATACCTATAGAATAGTAATGATGTACTGCAAACTCTTCGTTAGTTTCTCTAAAATTAAAATTGAGCTTTATTTATGGACGTTCTTTAACTCCTGCGGTTCTTAGCGTCCCATTCTATATTGGGCGCGAAAACCGATAATTTTGCTCAGAGGCCTCTTTATCAGACTTGAGGTTCTTTTACGTGCCGTAAACCTACGACACGGGACCACCGGCTTTACTTCCCTTCCAAAGGAAGCTATGCTAAGGGCCCTCCGCCGGGCTTGAACCCGCGACCTCGGGAACTAGAGACTAGCATGGTAACCACTACACCACGGAGGACGTGATGATGATGATGATGATATGCGGCTTAAGGGCGCTAAACTACTGAGGTCATCAGCGCCCTTACAATGTATAAAATATAAAGTCAAAAGATAAAAACAGGTAAAAGAACCGCATAATTAAAAACAGGACGTAAACCCGCGATGTCCAAAAGGCTAAAAATAACAATAAGATAACAATAACAACAATAATAACAACAATAAAATCAATAACAACAATAAAATCAATAACAACAATAATAACAATATAAATATCTGAAAAAACCAACACACTAAAAGCATAGGCAATAAACGATTAAAACGTGTCAAGAACTATAGAATGCGAGGGACATGAGCGCCATATGTCCACTGGGGATTACCACGGAGGACGACTTAGTTTCTCTGAGCACTAGTCGCCTACCATATGAGTGCGTTCGGTGGAAAGGGGAACCAAAACGTTCACCGAACAATTAGGCGGGGCATCGGAAGTGCAGTCAGGTGAATAAAACATCCGCAGTTGGAAGTTGCATTTACTGGTGAAGTTGATGCGTGCAAAATGTAGTGCTTCCCACTATCACCCTAGCGCTCACTCCTCTCTGGTCACTAGCCTTGATAACGTTACGCATTGTCAACAAAACAGTGGTGCCCTCCTCCAAACGCACTCATATCGTGACTGCCTAGTAGATATCATCATGCGTGTGTTTATGTTCTAGTATGTGCTTGAAGTGCGACAGAGAGGACACGATAAAGTGTAGGTTATATGAATGTCTTATTGTGCAGTCTATTATGAGTCACTTTATGGATTGTCTGAAGAAACTACGGTTGAATCACTATGGATGTGTATGCCCAACATTCTTCTTCGACCAGACTTTGCATTAACTCCGACTTCAAGACATACGTTTTCTGAACAAATGCACTTTATTATGTGTTGTAACGTTATCATTATTTGAAATTAATTGTTCTTTCACACAAGCCGTGTGTTGGACAGGGTTGGAAAGGTAGAATCAGATGACTGAAAAATTCAATGCCATAGCCGGGATTTGAACCATTATGTGACCCTTTCGGGCTATGTGATTTATTTGAAAACAGAGCACAAACTCTTCTGTAATAGACAATCTGCCAAATTGTAGGTGTATAAAAACTTCATTTATTTTAATTTTTCCACTGCATAATATAATTATTTAATGAACTCTGTCGCAGTCAAATGTTTACCATTCAAGTTTTTGTATAATTATTGTTGTTCATTGTAGGTAGTTAAAAAAATCTGATGTGTTACACTCACATGACTTTCTCTACTCTTGTACAAACTATTGTTACAAACGCTTTTCTCCATATGCTTCATGTTAATCGAGATGTTAATCTTATTGCTAATTTTCTTGTAGATGGAAGGGGAATTGCTACGCTTTAAGCGATAGTCAAATATTTTAAGAGCTGGTTGCTATGTGGAGTATTCCATTCTCTTTGCATGTGCAGGACATAAAAAAATGAATAACGAATTTGAGAAAAAGTATAAGTATTGAAAATTTAAGAGAATAACAGGCAATATCTCGAAAATGGTTCACTCAACAAAAAACTGTATCTATATGACATAAATCGTGTATTTTAACGCGATCTACATTTTTTGTGTAGTAAAATTTTGTCTATCTCTTATGGTTTACCAGTTATGCTAAAGTCGTTCACAATGAAGTATACTTTTGGAGACATTCCCAGAAAATTCGAGATATACATTTCATTTGTCATAAAATATCTGAAACATATGATATTTTAATCAAAATCGTTAGAGCCATTTTTGAGAAAATTAAAATTTTCGAAAAATGTTCCATGTGAAGGGTAATCTGGAGTGGGAGGATTTTCTTGAAAACCTTCGTGTCGCCATCTCTGAACTGAACTGAACCTAAATACCAAGTTTGGTGTTTATCTGACTGTTCGTTTCTGAGTTATGCTGTTCACAGACACACACACAGACATGTTTCCAGAAATGCTGTTTTTTATTCAGGGGGTCTCAAAACATGTATTTCCGGTGAAATCTCGATATCGAATGTTTGGGTGTAATACAATACTTCCCCTACTTACTATACGTAGTAGAGAAAGCAAAAATAATAAAAAAGCCGTCAGAAAAAAATTGGGAAGTATTGTTGTATTCTTGTGTACATGTGCATGGAATAAAAAGGCACTTATTTTAAGATAGTCACTTCTATCTTGTTTTCTTCCACTAGGAAGGCACTACTCTTGCAGCTTTCCTGGTGAGGGAAAACCGACCAAGGCGAATGTCATTGTTTGAAGGCTGGAACACCAACTCGGATTATGCTACAGAATTTCGTGAAAATAACAACTGATACATCGGGCACCGGCGAAGCGCAGTGGTTTCTTCTGCGGCTCTCGTACTGAGGATTCGGGGTTCGATTTTCGTCTCTGGGGTGGTGATTTTAAGTCAGCCCTATTCACGACTTTACCTCTGACTTGCTCATGGATCATATGGTTCGGAGTCATTTCATTCCACCGCCATCCTCATCTTCTACCTACATTGGAGGCAATGATTCCGGTCCAGTCATCGCTTGGTCGAATAAGGTAACCCCCGAAGGTCATAGTTCAAATGGGGAGCATTAGAAACGACAATTGATACATTTCTCGACGATGTTCGGTTCGCAAATGGGTACCCAAATAAAAGAACGTAATGCAATACAACACTTAATTGAAATGCTCTTCGCAAAAGGCCATTATGCTCTATTACTTAAATGGATAACATGTCCATTAAGGAGTAACATTCTTCAGCACAGGTGTAAAAGCTTCACGCATAGTGCTGTATTAACGATACATTCAACTCATTCCTGAGACTGTTACCTATGTGCTCCAAATGCATTACATAGTATCAGACAAGGGCGAGATTGATCGCGAAGGTATAATGTGTATACATCACGATTCGTGTTCGCTTATTAATTATATGGTATAAACACTGTGTCGGGAATGTATTATATCGTATGTCACTAGAAATGTCGATTCCATGGATTCTGCTGATAAAGTGTTTTAGATTATACTCAACAACAAAACACTGTTGCATAAGATGTATTATTTTAAATGTATTGTGTTGTCCTGGATTCAAAATCCTCTTGTTTTTCATAGCAACCGTTAGATACTTTCTATAACACATACCTGATAGATAAAACTCCCTCCCAAAAAGTTGATGTCGAGATTTCACCGGATATACGTGTTTTAATGCTCCATAAATCCAAATAAAACACTTTTAGAAAAAGGTCCGTATCTATGTGTTTGTGAAGCATAGCATGACTAAAAACGAAATGTCAGAAAATACCAAACTTGGTTTTTAGTCTAGGACTAGGACTAATTGCTGAAGGGGGACTTACCACCTCGACCTTCAAGATCTTTTGAAGCCCCTGACGAGGTGCCTCCGGGTGGCCGAACCAGGAGGCACGACAGGGCAGAGGGCAGGGTCCCTACATTTTACAGTTTGAAACTTCCCGACAGCAGCTGGTACAACTGTCTCCCCTCCCCCCATGCGGGCTTACATCCCCTGAGGGGCCCGAGACTTTCAGACAGCCCCAGTCTTGGGGGACGAAGGGATACAGGAGCATCCTTTTCTCCTGTCATGAAACGCTGAGACTCTTGCTGACACTTTCAACCCTAAAACAGACCAAACATATGAAAAGTGAAGTGGCATGAGAATGTAGGTAAAATGGAAGGACAGGAAATTCGGGGGATTAATCAACCTTCCCAGTATTCTCCTATTGACCCGGGGAAGCTCCCGAAAAAACCCATGGGTCAGGAAGGTCACCCGCGGTAATTGAAACCACGACCTCCCGAATGCGGACCACAGACGTTACCGCTCGGTAACTTGGTACTTAATTTCAGTATCTTCCAAAATTGCGACCCGAAGATTTTCAAGAAAATCCGCCACCGCAAACTGTCCTTTGTACGGGACATTTTGCGAAGTTTTTGGTTTTCTCAAACATGGCCATAACGATTTTAATTAAAATACCACATATTCAAGACATTTACATGGCAAATAAAATGTGTGTCTTGAATTTCGTAGAAGTAGCTTGTGAACTCGTCTTTATTCCGAAGGAATTTTTTATAAGCTTGTTTAACTAGTAAACCTTAAGAGATAGACAAAACTGTACTGGACAACAAATATAGAACTCTTTAAAACACAATTTATTTCTAATAACGTTTTTGTGGCATCAGCCATTTCCGTTATTATTGGTTTGAAATTGTCAATACTTTTGTCATTTTCTTAAAGTGATGTTGCTATTCAGTTGTTTCAAACAATGTCATGGAGAGCGTATGAAATTTCAAGACCAGCATACAGTGTCGCCCTTTTAAACATCTGACTGTATATTTGATTTCCTATATTCCCTTTTAATACAACGAAATGTATTATGAAACTATTTCTCCAAGGATTTGTCTCATTTAATATGAAGTAGATGGAAAAAATTAACTTTATTAAGAATTGTGTACAGAAGTTGTATATAAATAAGTTATAGTGAGTAGAGAAAGTCGCGTGAATGTGACACAGAATTTTTTAGACAGGTAGACAGTGAGCTACTTGGTTGTTAGGTTTTATTCCTATCACGCCGCTAGCGTATAGGGATTCCCTAGCGGTGATTTCTGTAGTCACTGATTCCACCATTAGGCGCGCATGGTTTCAAGGGATTAGCCCACCGCCCATAGATAGCGCAACTGGAGAGTAGCAGAACGCCACGGGAGTGAAGTGCCCGAAAGTTTTGCTAAGGGCGCCTCTCTTTCAAAGTATGAGATTCATTTACGTGCGAATAATCAACATGACAAATGCATGCCACTCAGCGTCTGTGTTCCGTAAGTATGAAATCAACCGTGTCGGAATGTACTCAGTGTCTTACATAATTTTCATGGTTTTGGTAATAATCGGCGTAATAACTAATAACAGTCCGTGCTGGAGTTTACATTTCTGCCGTGTCGGACATTACATGCGCACAATACTCATGCTTTACGAAATAAGGGACAACCGTGCCGGAGTTTACTACCACCCACCGAGGGGCAATCTTCAAATGTTTGGTTCATGTCGGACGGGACCTACTGTTGTACTGTAATGCGTTACGGAACAGTCTACACCATATAAACTTGCCTCGTACGCGGTGATTGTTAGCAATAGCAGAATGCTTTTAAATAAAGAAATGAATCAGAAGCAAGCATCCTACATAATGAAATGGTAAAACAGTAGTGATATTTTACCTTCCCTGATGTCATCCGGTAATTTTCGGTTTTGGATGAATCACTGATACCAGCATGTAGGTAAAATGACGCGTGTAAACTTTTCGTGCAAGAAAGGCTCAAACATTTGTTTTGAAACTTGGTATATAAAATACCTTAGGATCCAATTATAAAATACTCGTTGTCCACATGACATCTTAATCATGTGTCCAAACAGCGGGGGTTCTAATGGAACACAAAGTCGAAAAACATCTAAATGTTTCGCGTATTATTGAGTTTTTTTTAAAAAGGAACATCATAACAAAAGTTTGTAAGCATACTTAATATCTCTGTTATGCTTGTGTAGCGGGAAATAGTCTTTGGGCGACATTTGTAGCGGCAAATCGTCGTTGGGCGACATTTGTAGCAGGAAATCGTCGTTCCTGGGTAGTTGTGGTTTTCTGTAGTGTTCTTCCTCGGCTATTGGTGCTCGTCGGTTGTTGCGTATTCCATTCCTAGCTATATTAATTATTAATTCTCAGGTTATAGTGGGTGAGGCAAGTTAAAGAATACACTGCAATTTTCCCTTAATCAATGAAGTTTATTTACAATTGAAATAATTATGGGCGGCTAGCTTTTCCCATTATTATAATCCCACCACTTTAAATAAGTCAGGACGCACACGCACTCCCACCCTTGTATGCACCCACGTGCATTTGCAGCACCTCGTGCCGACGACAATTCTTGATCAGTTAGCGAGAGAGAGAGAGAGAGAGAGAGAGGGCTCTGAGGCCTTGCCTGCCCTTATATACGGGAGCCTAGTGACGCTCACCTTTGCGTTTAAAGATGTAACGACGTTCCCTATTGGTCCTCAGACCGCGTTACCTTAACATGTGCGAGAGAACACATTGTATGTTGCAAATAAATGTTTGTTTACATAACTTTCACTGCCCCACGTATGGGAGCCAATTTGCAATAGCAATTTTACGTGTTTATAGCACCACGTTGTGGAAGCCAATTTACGAGAGCAAATATGTGTTTACTTCACGCGAAGCCATCTTGTGTGACGTCATTCGTTGGTCTGGTCCATAGTTCCCTCTGGCGTAGCAATTTGTATCAGTTTTTGAAATAGTTTATTTTAAATGTCCTCCGGCCAGCTGTTTGGGATCTAACATGTTTCTCTTGCAGGGTGTGAAGCGGAAAGGAATCTTTTGTCTAGAAATGATATTGACGAAGAAGTTGGTTTTATAATCTTTATTGCAGAACACGTTCACGAACACTTTCACAGATTTATCTAGATAATCGCCATACTGAAACTGTTGATAATAATTGCTTATCACTTTTAACTCACGTACTTCAACTTTATATATTCGACTGTATAATACTTTATAAGATTTCTCCTACTTCTGCTGCGCGTAACTTTACGAAATGAAAGACCGACATGAGAATCTTGTTGAACTGGGAGCTGACGTGTTATGTGTTGAGAATCTTGTTGAACACTGGGGACGATGTATAATGTTTTGAGAATCTTGCCGAACTGGGGACGATGTGTAATGTTTTGAGAATCTTGTTGAACACTGGGGGGATGTCTAATGTTTTGAGAATCTTGTTGCACTGGGGACGATGTATAATGTTTTGAGAATCTTGCCGAACTGGGGACGATGTGTAATGTGTCGTGAATCTTGTTGCACACTGGGGGACCCGCTACCTCAACCTGGCTTATTTATAGGCTTGCCTCAAGATACACCTAAAGATTATAAATGAAATGCTATTGGCTAATAAAACGCGCCAACATTAGCGTCTATTTTAACATCCAATGAAAACCACTAATACATATTTCTTTTAGAGAACATTCTGGAAGCTTTTTTTACCGAAAAGGCGCGAAACATTACGTAACTTCCTGGTTCCCGGTAATGATAAACAACTCATCCCCTTGCTGCAGTATTGCGTTATTGTTAACAGTTTCAGTAGAGCCGTATATTATTATTTACCAATAATAATTACAATTATTAAACCTCTGAAATCAATGTTACATAAAAATACATATTCATATTAAAATAATTATTTACATTTGAGTAATTTGTGATACAAATTACCGTATCATATGCCCCACTAGAAACATAATTATAAATATTTATAACCTGTTTGGAAATTTTATAATTTTGTTTTTAGTCTCCTAAATCTTGGAACACACGTTATCACTTTCACTTAACACTTCACACGCATTTAACACACGATATATGTTTTATCTCGCCACTACTTACTGGCTCTGGTTTAATTAATTTAGATATTAATCTGACATTACAAATTTTTTTTTATATAGCAAATACTTTACCCTAAATTATTTAATCACTGCTACCAAATTGTTTACTTTAAACTGTTGACAAAAATTTATACATTTAAGATTTTTGTAATCATTACACATATTTACCAAAATATTCACCCTCTACATCTATTTACATCTCTTAAATCTAAATACTGTTTCACATTTTCTGTTTGCTACATAAGTATTTGTTTCAATTATTTTTAATTATATTTACCAATTTTTTTTTTATTTTGAATTTTATTTTAACAATACTCTTTGAATTGTATTTTCGTACTTTTAATTTAATATCATATTAAGTTTCAATCTTTGCATTATTAATTTTTAATTCTTGGAATTGTATTTACGTACTTTTACTTTAATATCATCTTAAGTTTCAATCTTTGCATTCTTAATTTTTAAATACTGTTATAGTTACAGAAATTTAATTTTTTTTTATTTTAAACATTTTTTAAATATTTATTTCTTTTTATTTTTCTATTTTTCTTTTTTTTAATTTATTTCTGTTTTCTCATGACATATATATATATTTAGTTAACCCTCTTACGTTCCAATACATTTCTCTGCAAGTCATCTTTACCTATCCAGCATTTCCTTTACATCACATTGCTATTTACCCTCCTGGATCAAATTGTATGTGGCTAAACATTACTCGTAGCCGTAACCTAACCTTCAAATTTTTATTCATGAATAACCTCTTGTATTCATTTGAAATTTCATCACATGATAACATTTGAAAACAATCTACAGTTTCCTGAACAACACATCTTTTAACAACTTTCATTTTCAATTCTTCTACTATCTCTTTAATTTGAAAGTACTCAGACAAATCTGTACTAAACTGTACTGGACTGGAGTTTTCATTTTGAATATCTTGGTACAATTTATTTCTTTGCATTACTATCTCCTGTATTTCTGATATCTCCCCTCTGAAATTAACCTGCGCCTGATTTACATCTACATTCCTAACCTCTTTTATCTCTCTTAACTCACTTGAAATACTACTCATTTGACTTCCTAACTCTGTACCTTCTACATTAACCTCACTTTCTTTGTTACCTATTTCCCTGCTCATGTCTAGCATTTTCTTTGAAATTTCTCCTGTCTCATTTGCTATTACTTCATTTTCATCTCTAATCTTTGGCATGCTAATATCTAGCTTCGTAACTTTCTTTTCAATTTCTTCACTGCTTTGATCTACTTTTTGCTCTAATACCTCATTACTCCTACCAATATCTTTTCTGTTTTGTTCAAAGCTCCTACGAATATCTTCCCTCAATTTCTCATTATTCTGAGTTAGTTTTTGTTCTAAACTCCTATCAATATCTTCCCTGCTTTGATCTATTTTCTTTTCTAATTTCTCATTATTCTTACTAATTTCTTCCCTTAATTTTTTCATATTCTCATTCATATTTCTCAGCATTTCCATCATACTAACATCAAAATTAACATTTCCTGCTATTCTATTCTCACTTTCTACACTAACATTTTCATCTTCAAATCCCAAAAAATCTGGGCTA
This sequence comes from Deroplatys truncata, assembly GCA_030765065.1. Classification (NCBI taxonomy): domain Eukaryota; kingdom Metazoa; phylum Arthropoda; class Insecta; order Mantodea; family Mantidae; genus Deroplatys; species Deroplatys truncata. Next base: position 309,559,479 of record CM060975.1, on the reverse strand, counting down.
TTTCCTGTACTTTGTATTGGATCACAGCTAACTGTTACACTATCTCCCTCCATAATTATTTCTTCTGTATTGCTAGCACCCATTGTTTTTATTATCCTACCGCTCCTAAGTATCATTTAATTACCTTTTTGATGCTGTATGTTGCTGTAGCTTTGATGTCCAGCGTTCTGCCCCATTCTCCTAGGTTTGTATGTCGCTTCTGCGTTGTATGATGATGAATCTACGTTGTCTCGATGTTTTTGTAGTTGAATTTCCCTGTTGTCTCGGAATCTGCGTCTTGTAGATCGTTTCACTGCTGCGTTCGCCTCTTCCTGGTTATTCTTGTTCCTTTCCTAGTCGCTTTGCCCCACGTTATGGGTGCCAATTTGTAAGATATTATTTGTATATATGTTTAAAACACCACGTTGTGGAAGCCAATTTACGAGAGCAAATATGTGTTTACTTCACGCGAAGCCATCTTGTGTGACGTCATTCGTTGGTCTGGTCCATAGTTCCCTCTGGCGTAGCAATTTGTATCAGTTTTTGAAATAGTTTATTTTAAATGTCCTCCGGCCAGCTGTTTGGGATCTAACATGTTTCTCTTGCAGGGTGTGAAGCGGAAAGGAATCTTTTGTCTAGAAATGATATTGACGAAGAAGTTGGTTTTATAATCTTTATTGCAGAACACGTTCACGAACACTTTCACAGATTTATCTAGATAATCGCCATACTGAAACTGTTGATAATAATTGCTTATCACTTTTAACTCACGTACTTCAACTTTATATATTCAACTGTATAATACTTTATAAGATTTCTCCTACTTCTGCTGCGCGTAACTTTACGAAATGAAAGACCGACATGAGAATCTTGTTGAACTGGGAGCTGACGTGTTATGTGTTGAGAATCTTGTTGAACACTGGGGACGATGTATAATGTTTTGAGAATCTTGCCGAACTGGGGACGATGTGTAATGTTTTGAGAATCTTGTTGAACACTGGGGGGATGTCTAATGTTTTGAGAATCTTGTTGCACTGGGGACGATGTATAATGTTTTGAGAATCTTGCCGAACTGGGGACGATGTGTAATGTGTCGTGAATCTTGTTGCACACTGGGGGACCCGCTACCTCAACCTGGCTTATTTATAGGCTTGCCTCAAGATACACCTAAAGATTATAAATGAAATGCTATTGGCTAATAAAACGCGCCAACATTAGCGTCTATTTTAACATCCAATGAAAACCACTAATACATAATTCTTTTAGAGAACATTCTGGAAGCTTTTTTTTACCGAAAAGGCGCGAAACATTACGTAACTTCCTGGTTCCCGGTAATGATAAACAACTCATCCCCTTGCTGCAGTATTGCGTTATTGTTAACAGTTTCAGTAGAGCCGTATATTATTATTTACCAATAATAATTACAATTATTAAACCTCTGAAATCAATGTTACATAAAAATACATATTCATATTAAAATAATTATTTACATTTGAGTAATTTGTGATACAAATTACCGTATCACATGTATGAGAATGTGTGGCTTGAGATCTGTGCGCTTAAGCGTCAGTTCCATATCTCCGTCTCTTTCTTTTCTCTATCTGTCTCTTTCTATTTCTCCGTATCGTTACCGGTTCCCTGCCTGTTGGCTTGGTGAAAGGTGCGCTCTTTATGCTTTCTTGGAATTCTGCTAGCTCGCCCTTTTCTTACAATCAGCTCTGTACAATTGTTAGATGTTGAATATTTTAATATGTTATGACTTAAATTATTACTGTACAATTCTTATATGTATGGTTCCCCTTTCATATGTACAATTCCTCTATATATGTATAATATATCCCCTTTCACTTGGTTGTGTACAAAATTTCGATAGGGTTTGTGTTTAAGAAATCATACAAAATTTGTCTTTACTATCGTTAGTTTACGTAAACCAATCATCATAAGAGACAGTTTAGTTCCGATCGCATAATGAGCATAAAGAAGAGGAACTTGTTTGTGTACTGTTAACCTTATACTAGGTGTATAATGTTGATTAACACAAAGAAAACGGTTTTATTATCAGCTTTCAAAACATTACAGGATATATACGCTGCGCAGATAGAGAGAGAAATGAAATTGAGTTTTATTTATGGACGCTCTTTAACTGCTGCGGTCCTTAGTGTCCCATTCTGTATTGGGCGTGAAAGACCAGTAATTTTTGCACACAGGCCTCTTTATCAGGCTTTAGGTTCTATGACATGGGACCACCGGCTTTACTTCCCTTCTGAAGGAAGCCATGCTAAGGATTTTTTCGCCCGAAAAAATCAATCACGCTCCGCTGGGTTTGAACCCGCGACCTCGGGAACTATAGGCTAGCATGGTAACCACTACACCACGGAGGACGCCAAGAGAGAGATAGAAGGAAAGGAAGAGAGAGAGAATGGAAGGTAGACTGGAAATAGAGAGAAGGGAGAGAGTGAGAGAGAAAAGGAAAACAGAAGAAGAAATAGACAGAGGTGTAGACTGAGATGGAAGAAGAGAGAGGAAGAGAGGGAGAGAGAGAGCGACACATAGGGGATCTAAGCAGTTAATGCAATTATGCGAGCAGAGTTGCGAGTATCGCTAGTTAACCAATAAGTTAGATGCAACATACAGAAACAAAGGTTTCTTTAAGGTCGTTTTGACTACATGTCTTAACAGGTCGTGATGAGACCACGTAGACAAAACAAGCTTAAATAAACCTGTAATAAAAAAACCTTTCAATTGCTTAGCCGCAGTAATAAGTTCTTGCGATGGTAACAAAAACTCTGAAACTCTAACGTGAACATTCACACGACCTTTCCGTCATACATTATAGTATTCATATTAAGAGTAGTTAATCGTCTACCCGCATTACTTATTACCTACCAGGGTTAGGATTTTTAGATGCAAATTTCAGATGAAAAAAGGAATGGAAAAGATGCTCAAATAAGGTGAAAAAAGGGACAATAAGGTGCTGGTGGTATTCAAGGGGATGCACAACTGAAATTGCTATTTTATAAGCTATCCATTCAATTGAGCTGAAATTTTCACCACATGTCAGTCTTCTTTAGATATAATTGTTTTGTGAATTTTAATCCAAAATCTTAATTACTTTTCAAGTTATTAATTTTCAAAATATAAAATTATGAGTATATGCAAAATGCAACACATAATGCATTAAAAAAATCTTATGTTGCTTCTATGTCAAGGAACTAAATCTGTCATATATTTTTTTCTACCATTCTTAGTTTAAGAGAAAAAAAGTTTTGCAGTTTTGTATTTGTATTTTTTTTTCGTTTTTTGTATACATTGTTATCTGAAAAAATTAGTAGTGCAAAAACTATTCATTACACAGAAAAATTATATGACAGTTTTATTTATTTGGGTTTTTGAAATAAGCATAAAAAATGTTAGTATGAATGGATGAAAACTACATCATGTGCAACATTTTGAATATGCAGAAATGCTGGAAATAAGAAACATCTAGAAATCAAGTTTTAAAAATATAAACAGCTAGCAACCAAATCCGCAAGGGTATTTAAAACGTCTCATAACGATCCTGAAGCATTCGCTAGGTCAAAAATAAAAGTGGATTCTAAAACTACTAGCAATTGAGAATTTTTAGGGAACAATTTTTTTTTTTTTTTTTTTTAGATTTTTTGAGATTTTGGGTTAATTTCAGTTGTGCATTCCCTTAATTAATTCAACGATTTCTCTTTCCTCTATTCTAATTTATTGAAGTACAAACAAGTACATCAAACTATCACTCATGAAAAGAAGGAAAAAACATGAAGCTGTTGCACTTCATGACATTAAGCATCTCCATATTTTTACTTTCTCTACTACGTATAGTAAGTAGGGGAGGTATTGTATCCCACCCAAAAATTCCATACCGAGATTTCACCGGAAATACATATTTTGAGACCCCTGAATCCAAAAAAAGCAATTTTGGAAACATGTCCGTGTGTGTGTCTGTGTGTCTGCGTGTGTGTGTCTGTGAACAGCATAACTCAAAAACGAACAGTCGGATAAATACCAAACTTGGTATTTAGGTTCAGTATCTTCCAGAGATGCGACACGAAGGTTTTCAAGAAAATCCCCCCACCCCAGATTACCCTTTACATGGAACATTTTTCGAAAATTTTAATTTTCTCAAAAATGGCTCTAACGATTTTGATTAAATATCGTATGTTTAAGATATTTTCATCACTAATGAAATGTATATCTCGAATTTTCTGGGAATGTCTCCAAAAGTTTTCTTCATTGTGAACGACTTTTGCATAACTGGTAAACCATAACATATAGACAAAATTTTACTACACCAAAAATGTAGATCGCGTTAAAATACACAATTTATGTCATATACATTTTTTTGTTGAGTGAACCATTTTCGAGATATTGCTTGTTATTTCCTTAAATTTTTCAATACTTGTTTTCTGAAATGGGAATTCGTTATTAATTTTCTTGTCTTGGATATGCAAAGAGTATTATTCTGTGGCAAATAGAATGGTGCTGCACATAGCAACCAGCTATTAAGATATATGTATGTGCTTAAAGGCTACTGTATTTCTATATTGCCCTTGCAAATATATATTACCCTTACACCTACAAGAAAATTAGCAATAAGATAAGAGTCTGCAAATGTTTATAAAAATAGTTTGTACAAGAGTAGAGAAGGCCACGTGAGTGTAACACATCAGATTTTTAAAAGTAAGTCTGTTTCTATTAGGAGATAGAATGTCTTTGTAGATGCTAAAGCTTCTTTCAACATCCACAGAAACTAGTGGGGCAAACCTTGTATTCACTCGGAATGATAACTCTACAGATGTGGCGAATTCCTCAATGTGTGGATTATTCTGAAGACTAGATTCAAGTTTGTCTTTGGCAAAGCCAACTAACTGCTCCCTCACGGAAGTAAAAATATCCCATTTTTTCCTTTTCTAGGCCTTGTTCTTCCAATCGTTTAATAGCTACAGGCAGGTACTTGTAACTATGGACACAATATAGTTCTGTCTGCAAATTATGTATTTTCTCTGGTAACAGAAATTGCTGTTCCTTGGAAATTGTACCTGCGTCGGATGGATCCAAAGAAAGCACAACTCTTTAATTTTGTCAAAATTCTCACACAACACAACAGCACACTCAATCCAAGATCCCCAGCGAGTAATGACCGGGAAATTTGGAAGGGGCAGGCCAGTGATTTCCCTGTAGTAAACAACATGGCTCGGAGCTTTCAGTAGAATCTTCTTCAGGACAGAGATGAATTGATTTGCGATGTCGTATTCGTTCCTTATGGATTCTCAAATCCTGGAAGGGCATGAGCCAAGCATATCACATGCTTCAAATTAGGAAATAAAGGTTTCAATTGATTAATAGCTGAAACCATGTATGGAGCCTGGTACGTAACCACAAGAAGAAGTTTTTCAAACTCGATACCAGTAGGCCAGAGTTTTTGGCAGAAGTCCATAATGGATTGCATTACTGTACTGGCATTGGCGTTCTGCAGCTCGTACATTTTTAACAAAATGGCCTTAACTTTCTCCCCTGCTAAAGGAAAAACTAAAATGTTCAAAACTTATCGTTCCATTGAGTCTATGGTTTCATCCACAATGATTCCCACATCGCAATCAGAGATTTTCTCCTTGATCCTTTCTATGGTTTCTTGGTAAACAGGCTCCATGTAATTTTTTCTTAAAGTACTCTCATCGGGCATTGACATCTTTGTGTATTTTTCATGAAATCCCTTGAAGGCTGGATGATTCACCTTTTGGAATTTCTGCCTGTGTAAGAGCTGCACACAAATCAATTTGGCTTTTTGAAGAACTCTGTTGAAACGCATTTCATAATAGAGATTGACGTGATTTGTGTGCTTGAAGAGTCTTGTTCATTTGATGCTTAGAGCTGAAAATGTGTTGTTTGATGCAATCTCGCTGGTGTTTTTCATATAACAAAATTCCTGAATCACAAATAGTACATCGCATAACAGTTCCATCAGTGTCTATGAAATCTTGTTTGAATTCCTCAGCCAGAACAATAAATCGAGCACTGGACACCTTTGGCATGGTAAAATCTAGTACTAGTTCACTCGTTTGGAGAATTAACACTAGTTCACTTGCTAACACAATGCGACTGTCACACAACTCACTCTTGCGCCCATTCGCTGTCCACATTCTCTTATAACACCGCGGCAATTACCAGAAAGTTCTCATTCATGCTGGAACTTCAGTCTCCGCAATTTCTAGTAATTGCGAGCAGAACCCAGTATTAATAATTCTCGGAACTGCGCGGGTGAGGTTACTGCAGTCTCCGCGTGCCCAGCCTTCGCCTCCACGCAAACAGATGACGTCTCTCACAATGACAAACTCACATTCACGAACAGTAGGCTACTGATTCTGGTGGGATAGAATCACTAATTGTCAATTCTATAATTGCGGGCTACTTTATAGCGGTAAAGCGAGAGAAAGAGGTTTTCGTCGAACACACAATTATTTTCAATTGTTGCGGGTGTGCTTTCAATTCCAGCGAGGGTTTTCTGAAAGAGGTAGGCTTACTATTCGCACGTACACAGCAAGCTGAGGAGACGTTAATTGAAAGTTAAAGAATAAATTAGAATGAAACTTAAAAGAAAAAAGGGGGAAAGGGAATTATGGGCATGGTTGGGGGGAAATGGGATAAAGGTGCCAAAAAGGGATAAAGGTCCCAAAAAGGGAAAAACATGCGAGAAAAAATGCCTCTTTTCGCAACTAGAAACAAACTGTGATATCTTTCCCACAGCTTTAATTTACCCTAAAGAAAAAGGTGTGCACCTAAAAATCCTAACCCTGCGTATTACTTTCTCTACCACGTACATAGTAGATAGAGAAGGTATTACATTCCACCCAAAATTCGATACCGAGATTTCACCGGAAATGCATGCTTTGAGGTCCCTTAACTCCATAAAAAGCATCTTTAAAATGTCCGTATGTGTGTGTGGCGGCGCCGTGGCCGAGTGGTTAGACCGCTCGCCTCCCACCGAGGCGGACCGGGTTAAATCCCAGGGACCTGCATGTGGGATTTGTGGTGGACGAAGCGGCGTTTGGGCGGGTTTTCTCCGGGTTCTCCGGTTTCCCCCGCCATTCATTCCACCAACTGTTCCATCATCACCTTTCCTTTCATCCATTTCACCATCATTTCGCTTCATCTACTTCCTTCATCCCATACCAGGCATCGGGCTGATCACCCATCCTGGTTGTTCTGTCTGATCCATGAGTGTCTGCTCTTCGACGGGCCTCTGACCCCAGGCACCCGCCTGTAAGTCCTGGGGGGTGTAAGTCCTACATAAGAGGAGGGTAAACAGATAATGAATGAATGAACGTATGTGTGTGTCTGTGTGTGTGAACAGTATAACTCAAAAAGTAAAAGTCGGGTAAATACTAAACTTGGTATTTAGGCTCAGTGCCATCCAAAGATTCGACACGAAGACTTTCAGAGAAAGCCTCCACACCAATCTACCATTTACGAGAAACATTTTTCGAAATATTTGATTTTCTAATAAATGGCTCCCACGATTTTGATTAAAATACTATATATTAAAGATGTTTACATGACAAACAAAATGTGTATCTTGAATTTTGTGGCAATAGTCTGTGAAGTCCTCTTCATTCGGAAAGAATTTTGTATAACCTTGTAAAACTAGTAAACGTTAAGCGATGGATGAAAACGTAACACACAGAAGTGCATAACTCTTTAAAAAACACAATTTATTTCAGTTAACTTTTTAGTGACATCAGGCCATTTCCGAGATATCCGTTATTAATGCTTCAATTAATGCAATACTTGGCCTTTCTTTTTAAGTCCCATCGATTTTCAGTTGTTTCTCGCGATGTCATGGAAACAGTATGGAATTTTAAGGCCAGCACATAGCGTCCAGTTGTTAAACATTTGACTATCACTGTTCCCTTTATATCTATAACGAAATGTGTAATGTAGCTATTTCTATAAATGTTTATCTGCTTAAAATTAAGCAGATAGAAAAATAAAGTTTCGTAAGAATAATTTGAATATCCCTTGATAAACGTTAGGAGGGTAGAGAAAGTTATGTGAGTGTAACACATAAAATATCTTTTTGCCTATTTTCGATATTTCCTTTCTCTTTTACGTTCAAGAATTAAAGTTTCGCAAAAACCCCATGATATTGTAATAAGTGACCAAAATGTTCTTTATCCAAGGGAGTGTTAGGCCATTAGATCGGTTACGATCTCTCTAAGAAATTTTCCCTCCATCTCTACTTGGGACGGCCGAGTGATCTCTTTCCCCTAGGAATGTGCCCATCCTATGCAGGTGTAAAAATGTTCTAGAATCAATATTCAGGGAGACAGGAGAAAAATGGACTAGTGTTGTATTTCTGTTTTCCTTAACGTCCCCCCAGACAAACACAAAGCATTCAAATCTCATATAACCCATAAATATGTTTCATCAGTGAAATGGTCAAACAACTTTTCAGATAACTCTAATATACGACAATTTATAGCCTTTCTTTTCCTTTTGGGTTCGGAGATATTTAACATTTCATATAATCATGGCAGAGCAGAGGTCTCGACATCGTTATTTAATGAAACAGCAGCGAAATTGGCCGATATGAAACATCCCGACCATGGACAGCAGCAGAGGTGGCCAAGGGCGGGGGATATTCCCCTTAGAATTGTTAAGCAATATTTCAGTAGCCCATGATTACATACACATATGTGCATTTTCATTCATTCATTCATTAATTATTATTATTATTATTATTATTATTATTATTATTATTATTCAAATTATTTGTCATATTTACACTACTTTGTAGATAACTTGTAATTTTCAACTTTAAGTTTGTTTTTAACAATTAGCTCGCTATTTATTTTCTTGATTCTGTGATATCTAATAATGTAATATCTTTTTTTAAATTTATGTACCACCTGCCTATAGTAGATGTAGTAAATATTCTATTCCACCCAAAAATTCTATGGTGAAATTTCACTGGAAACAGAAGTTTTAGGGTCCACTGAACCCAAAAATAAGCCCTTTAAAAATATCAGTGTTTCTGTATGAGAAAGAGAGAGAGAGAGGCAGAGCGAGACAGCAGCATAACTCAAAAAAGGAAAAGTCGGATAAATACAAAACTTGGTGTTTAATTACAGCATCTTACAGCGATACGAGACGAATTTAATGAAATTCCCCTAAGCCAAACTATCCTTTACATAGAAAAGTTAAAATTATTTTTTATTATTCAAAAATGTTCTACGGTTTTTATTAAAATACTACATGTTTGACACACTGATACTAGAAATAAAACGTACATCTGGAATTTTCTGCGAATAGCCTATGAACCTACTTCATTCTGACTGGATATGTATAATTCTGTTTAACCAGGGAACAAAAATATGCAGATAAAAGCTCACTTCACAGAAAAGGTACCAAAGGGTATATATGCATGTGCAATAGATTAAGACGTATAGGAATTTAAAGTCCATTAGACAATCAGCTCTGGATCATTTCCCATTTTCTAAAACCTATATATATATATGTATACGAGGTGTAATCAAAAAGTTCCCGGAATGACGTCATAAATACTACACAACAGTTTTTGTCTTATCTGCACTGTCACCCTCGAAGTAGTCTTCTTGGGAGTTGATACACTTGTCCCGCGCTTCTGCCACTGCTGGAAGCACCTCTGGAGGTCCTCTTCTTTAACATGTTCAGAGTCTTCTGCGATTCGCGATGGATGACATCAATGTGTTCAAAACGGTGTCATTGGAGCCGCATTTTAAGTCACGGGAAAAGAAAACAGTCCACTGGTGCCAAATCCGGAGAATAGGCGGGATGGGGAACAGTATTCATCCTATTTTTATCCAAAAATTGGCGAACAGAAAGGGCTTTGTGCGCGGGTGCATTGTCAAATGCAGGAACCAGTCACCACTCCTCCATTTCTCCGGCCGTTCGCGTTGCACATTCTCCCTTAATCTTTGCAGCACTTGTTTGTAGAACACTTGATTCACTGTTTGGCCCTGTGGCACAAATTCCTTATGTACAATGCCTTTAATGTCAAAAAACAGAATCATCATTGACTTCAATTTGGAACGAACTTGTCTGGCCTTTTTCGGGCGTGGAGATGAAGGACTCTTCCATTGTGAAGATTGTTGCTTCGTTTCTGGATCGTACCCATAAATCCATGTTTCATCACCAGTAATAATTTTCTCCATAAACTGTGGGTCATTTTGTAGCTGTTCTTTAAGATCTGTGCAGGCAATCACACAGCTTTCCTTTTGGTCATTTGAACGCAGGCGGTGCACGAACTTGGCGGCAATTCTTCTCATGTCCAAACTGTCTTTCAAAATGCTTTGAACACTTCCAAAAGAGAGTCCTAATGCGTCAGAAAGTTCTCTTATTGTAATTTGCCTATCATTTCAGTTTTGCTGGAACAGGTTCGCCCCGAACGATCTGCATCTTTGACTGATGTGTCACCACTTTTAAATTTCGAAAACCACTCAAATGCTTGAGTTTTGCCCATAACTTCCTCCCCATAAGCTGTTCCTAACATTTCATAGGCTTCTGTTGCAGTTTTACCGAGTTTAAAGCAAAATTTGATGTTCATTCTTTGTTCTTCGTAATCTGACATTTTTGCTACGCGGAAAAATCGCAGCACATGCAAAACACGTGTTCACTTCAGAGCGTCTACCTCGTCACGTGACCTCTCATTTTTATCGGGAAGGAAAGCTGCATTATATATATATATGTGTGTGTGTGTGTGTGTGTGTGTGCCATTCATATTATTGAATTAGAAGAAATGGAGAGAGAGGTTAATGCATACAACGACTTACTCTCTGTGTGTATTAATAGATAAAGCTAAAGAGTGGCTGGGCATCGATTGTGGGCAGTACAGTCACTTTCAGTATTCAGAGTTCAGAGAAAAAAGGCAATCTAGGACCTTCCGCAGGTTTTCGGCGCAGTCTGTGTCCTTCTCAACCCCAAATCACCGTGGTGAAGGAAAACTGAAACTCGTGACCGATTTAAACTGATTTCGCAAATGCGTCTTTTCTTCCCTCAGACATCCAAACAGAAAGATACTGCGACATTTCGATTCCTTGAGCCCCGTCCTGCATGGCAGAATGTTCGTGTTTGCGTGCCTGGCAAACATTATAACGAACACGATTGTGAGATTTCAACACATCCCCTCCCTCACTCATTTCTACAACAGTCATCCTCATCAGGGTTTCTGGACGACGCCAGTGGCGTACCTATATTCCTACATGCGCACTAACAGCAACTACACATGTCCATTGAACACAACGTATAACTGTCTAGTTTTACTTTCTCTACTACGTATAGTAAGTAGGGAAAGTATTGTATTCCACCCAAAAATTCGATACCGAGATTTCACCGGAAATATATGTTTTGAGACCTCCTGAATCCAAAAATAGCATTTTTGGAAACATGTCCGTGTGTGTGTCTTTCTGTGTGTCTATGTGTCTGTGAACAGCATAACTCAGAAACGAACACTGGGATAAACACCAAACTTGGTATTTAGGTTCAGTATCTTCCAAAGATGCGACACGAAGCTTTTCAATAAAATCTCCCCACCCCAGATTACCCTTACATGGAACTTTTTTCGAAAATTTTAATTTTCTCAAAAATGGCTCTAACGATTTTGATTAAAATATCACATGTTTAAGATATTTTCATGACAAACAAATGTATATCTTAAATTTCCTGGGAATGTCTCCAAAAGTATTCTTCATTGTGAACGACTTTTGCATAACTGGTAAACCATAAGAGATAGACAAAATTTTACTACACAAAAAATGTAGATCGCGTTAAAATACACAATTTATGTCATATACATTTTTTTTGTTGAGTGAACCATTCTCGAGATATTACTTGTTATTCCCTTCAATTTTTCAATACTTATTTTCTCAAATGGGAATTCGTTATTCATTTTTTTTGTCTTGGATATGCAAAGAGTATTATTCTGTGGCAAAGGGAATGGTGCTGCACCTAGCAACCAGCTATTAAGAGATATGCATGTGCTTAAAGGCTACTGTATTTCTATATTACCCTTGTAAATATATATTCCCCTTACATCTACAAGAAAATTAGCAATAAGATAGAGTCTGCAAATGTTTATCTTGATTAACATGAAGTAGATGGAGAGTAAGCGTTTGGTCATGTGAGTGTAACACATCAGATTTTTTAAGCTTATTGTCAAGATTTCATACCGAGTTTCATTATAAGGTTCGGCCTGTAGCTATAGTTACAGCACGCAGCTACAGGGGACGCAGCATAACTCAGGTTGCTAAAGAAACAAAGATGGCTGAAGCCGCAAGTCAGGGCGGTCAACGTTCTAACTTGTCACTAGATGTATAACCAGATAAATCACCAGACAACCTATTTACAAAAGATGCAGTATTTCGGTCTTCTGCTAGTATTACGAGTCATTGTCATATCCCATAAATACTGCCCTGTAATATTCATTTCTTCGGCGTAAAGTTTGGTCATCAACTTCCTTTTCCGCCATTATCGCTGATTTACCTTTAACCTGGATGCATCTTAAGTGTTAAATTAAGCACTGAACTGAATTCTGGACTTATAACATGCAGATGCAATTAAACGTTAAACATTACTTCACTATTTTGATATGTTAACTACAACGTCATCATTATTGTTAATTTAAAATAAATTTGTTAATAGTATAGGTATACTTTGTCTACATGGCAGCCCTTAATTCAGTGAAGTGTTATAATAAAATAATAATAAGAAGAACAACTTATAGTTACGTTTTAATATAACTTCGGCGTGCTTACTAAATCAAACAGTTAAATTTTTTTTTCCTTACGCAGATTTCTCCCTGTAAAAATAAAAGCCCACACAAACAGACAACGTTTACACCAAACATTGCGAAAATAACTCAGATTTCTAGTTAACTGAAAAGCTAAGACCCAATAATTAATAACAGCCTAATAATCTAACCTAATAATAATTTAATGATTAAATTCTGTCTAATTATAATTCGCCTAATTCATATAAATATAAACAATCTAATATAAATAGCATTATAATTAATATTATTAATCAGTGCATCAGTTGGTGGCTAAATGGTCGGCGTGCAACGTTTTAACACCTGGGAATATAAAAAAATCTGAAGTGTTACATTCCAATGACTTTTTCTACTCTTGTACAAACTATTTTTACAAACGCTTATTCTCCATATGCTTAATGTTAATAGAGATGTTAATCTTATTGCTAATTTTCTTGTAGATGCAAGGGGAATTGCTAGGCTTTAAGCGATAGTCAAATGTTTTAAGAGCTGGTTGCTATGCGGCGCATTCCATTCTCTTTGTATGTCGAGGATATAAAAAAAATGAATAACGAATTCCCATTTGAGAAAAAGTATTGGAAAATTTAAGGGAATAACAAGCAATATCTCGAAAATTGGTTCACTCAACAACAAAAATGTATATGACATAAATTGTGTATTTTAACGCGATCTACATTTTTTGTGTAGTAAAATTTTGTCTATCTCTTATGGTTTACCAGTTATGCAAAAGTCGTTCACAATGAAGAATACTTTTGGAGACATTCCCAGAAAATTCAAGATATACATTTTATTTGTCATAAAAATATCTTAAACATATGATATTTTAATCAAAATCGTTAGAGCCATTTTTGAGAAAATTAAAATTTTCGAAAAATCTTCCATGTAAAGGGTAATCTGCGGTGGGGGGATTTTCTTGAAAACCTTCGTGTCGCATCTCTGGAAGATACTGAACCTAAATACCAAGTTTGGTGTTTATCCGACTGTTCGTTTCTGAGTTATGCTGTTCACAGACACACACACGGACATGTTTCCAAAAATGCTTTTTTTGGATTCAGGGGGTCTCAAAACATGTATTTCCGATGAAATCTCGGTATCGAATTTTTGGGTGGAATACAATACGTAGAGTAAGTAAAAAGGTGCATTCGTAACAGGTACAACATAACTAACCCTCCCAATATATGTAACAGGGGCGTATTTGTGGTGGAGTTGCGGTTATGAATGGAACCGAATATCACCAGATTCTAGTGACTTATTCCATACTGGTGGAAAAATGTCAAAGTGGCACTTTAGTGGATAATCTCTCGTGTATTGTAACCTGTATACTAGTTAGCCGTAACGATAAGCTCTGAAAATAGCTGAACACAATGTTTCCATTGAATGCAATTTATTTTACGAATTAGTACGGAGTGTTTCAAAAAGAATCATGCGATTTCACAAGGCTATATCTTTTACATGCATGCATATAAAGCTTCGAGGTGCACTTTAGTATAGGTTCAGGACTACACAGTTTTCATTTACATCATTTGAAAGTGTTTGACAACACCGAACACACTACAAACATCTGGATGATAGTCCAGTTCTCCCATACTTGTGTGAGCATCTCTGGTCTCACTGTAGCCGCTGCTGTTTCTATGCAGCATTGCGGTTGTTGGAAGGGGAGGCACACTACAAAAAAATCACGTACTGTGAGACCAGGCGGGACCAATGCTGCATTTCAAAATCCATAGAACCCTTATGGCCAATATATCATTACTGCTGAATGTCTTGTTCGCGCACACGGAGGAACCTGTGGATTTTCTCATAAACAGTATCTTGAAACTGCTGGTGCCAACATCGAATACTCTGTGTAGTGCTGTACTCTCAATGAAACTCACACTACACAATTATAACTAACTTGCACCTGTTGTAATGGAGAGTGCAAAATGCGTTTCGTTGCTGTGTGTTGCCACCTGGACTCTATACCTAGGGCACTAAATGAGCGAGCTAGCTGCACCAAGAAGACCACTACAGGGAGCGGTAGGAACCATCAACTTTCAACTAGCGTCAATTAAAACTTTAATTTCGATGGTATTTTGAAATTGGCGGTGAGATTCTGTCTGCATTCATGTAGAAGGTATAGCCTTGTGAAAGCGGATGATTCTTTTTTAAACATCCTGTATATTTAATCGATTTATAGATCAATATGCCTAATCTTTATAGATGTGATACAAATATTCCTCTTTTGCAAAATAAATTGTATCGTATAAACACTGTAATATTGACGATCCGTGCAAACAAATGGCACAACCTTGACAAATGCCCATAATTTACATTCACGATGCTTAAATACTGGACTTTCCTGGCTGACAGTAGTACTATAACATAATCGTATATACAGTTTTGATATTTATTGTAAAGCATCTTTTATAAAATTAAAATCAATAGTTAATGAACAATAAATTGAAATCTTCATATACATTCAGAAAAAAACAGCTAAGTGTCATTCACTCAGTCATATTTGATATTTCTTCTTCTTTTTTGTTTTTGGTGTGTGCGTACTTTTGTGTTGGATGTTGCTGTGATATATAGAATTTTTTTCAGGATGAGGTTCCTGATGTGTGTGCTGCATTCTTAGTGTAAAATTGTTTTAATAGTGTCATCATCATGAAGTCATTAGTAACTTCTGCTATTTGTTTTTCAGAAATATATATTGCTACTGCCTTTTTAATTAAGTTTTGCATTAAATACTGTTAATACATGGGCACATATTCCTGCACGGACACACGCATGCACATAGCCAAGAAGGCGTCCAACCGAGATTCGAATCTGCGTGTTCTGGCAGCCCAACCCAAGTGTAAAAGGTCTGGGTGAACCTACGTGTATTTTACATTTTGCAAGGTGAAGGTTTTACGGCTGCGGATGTTTTGTAAATCTAAAAGATTCCTTAGTATCTTATTTACTTTTCACGGAAGCACTGTTAATTCGAGAAAATACCTTAGGTGGTACCAGGCTCTCCTGACGTATCTACTTGGGCGTACGTATCATGGCTATATATAAATAGAAAGCGTAATTAAGGCCTTTGACAACATTGCAAATAAATGAGAATACTATTAATCGTTTAAGGATCAAGAGAGAACAAAAATGTGTTATACTCACATTACTTTCTCCACTCTTCTACAAACTATTTTTACAGTCGCTTATTCTCCATCGAGATAAACATTTACAGAAACTTATTGCTAATTTTCTTGTAGATGCAAGGGAAATTGGTAGGCTTTAAGCTATAGTCAAATGTTTTAAGAGCTGGTTGCTATGTGGAGCATTCCATTCGTTTTGCATGATATAAATTGTGTGTTTTAATGAGCTCTACATTTTTTGTGTAGTAAATTTTTGTCTATCTCTTACGGTTTACTATGCAAATGCCATTCAGAAAGAAGAAGGACTTTTGGGGACATTCCCATAAAATTCAATATATAAATAGTATTTGTCATGAAAATATATATGATAGTTTAATCAAAATCGTTGGAGCCATTTTTGAGAAAATCAATTTTTTTTAAAAATGTTCCATGTAAAGGGTAGTGTGGGGTGGGGGTATTTACTTGAAAATATTGGTGTCGCATCTTTGAATGATACTGAATCTAAATACCAAGTTTGGTATTTATCCAACTTTTCGTTTTTGAGTTAGGCTGTTCACAGACACAGACACACAAACACACACACGCATTTTTTTTCTAAAAGTGCTTTTTTGGATTCAGGGGCCTCAAAACATGTATTTCCGGTGAAATATCGGTATGAAGTTTTGGTGGAATGCAATACTTCCCCTAGAGAAAGCAATAATTACTATCTATGCTGAGGTAGCTAATGCTGATCATTCTCGCATAATCGCTACGCGACAGAAACCACAAACAAGTTACTGTGCTATAAAAATAAAATCTGATGTGTTACACTCACATGACTTTTTCTACTCTTGTATAAACTATTTTTACAAACGATTATTCTCCATATGTTTCATGTTAATCGAGATGTTAATCTTATTGCTAATTTTCTTGTAGATGCAAGGGGAATATGGTAGTATTTAAGCGATAGTCAAATCTTTTAAGAGCTGGTTGCTATGTGGAGCATTCCATTCTCTTTGTATGTCCAGGACATAAAAAATGAATAACGAATTCCCATTTGAGAAAAAGTATTGCAAAATTTAAGGGAATAACAAGCAATATCTCGAAAATGGTTCACTCAACAAAAAAATGTATATGACATGAATTGTGTATTTTAACGCGATCTACATTTTTTGTGTAGTAAAATTTTGTCTATCTCTTATGGTTTACCAGTTATGCAAAAGTCGTTCACAATGAAGAATACTTTTGGAGATATTCCCAGAAAATTCGAGATATGCATTTCATTTGTCATGAAAATATCTTAAACATATGATGTTTTAATCAAAATCGTTAGAGCCATTTTTGAGAAAATTAAAATTTTCGAAAAATGTTCTATTTAAGGGTAATCTGGAGTGGGGGGATTTTATTAAAAAGCTTCGTGTTGCATCTCTGGAAGATACTGAACCTAAATACCAAGTTTGGTGTTTATCCGACTGTTCGTTTCTGAGTTATGCTGTTCACAGACACACGCACACACACATGGACATGTTTCCAAAAATGCTGTTTTTGGATTCAGGGGGTCTCAAAACATGTATTTCCGGTGAAATCTCGGTATCGAATTTTTGGGTGGAATAGAATGCTTCCCCTACTTGCTATACATAGTAGAGAAAGTAATAAACCCTGCGGCGGATAGCGCAGTGGCTTCTCTGGTGAATGAAACTTTGAACATTTATTGTAATTCGGTTTTATTATACGGGAGTCATAAATGATTGACTGATAAATTTGTCAAACGCTATGTGTCCTAACGCTTCTGACGAATGTTGATTTATATAATTCTGTTGTGTACTTTCCTTAATATTTGTTTCAAACCGTCTGCAATCCTTAGTATTAAAAATAATATTTTGTTTGTCAACGAAGCTGTCAATTGTCAGGGTCCTATCAGCGCCGCCGTTGCCGGAATTTCCTACCGCAGAGGCTCTTTTATATACTAGTAAATCTACTGACATTTGGACGTGGCTTTTAAGCACGCTTAAGAACCATCCGTCTGGGCTTAGTGAAATAGTATATAGGAGATTCTGTACATACCCTTCTTTTCCTTATCATTAGAAACGTTTCCATCTGCCTACAGTGCCAGTCTTGTTTTTACTTTCTCTACTACGTATAGTAAGTAGGGGAAGTATCGTATTCAACCCAAAAATTCGATACCGAGATTTCACCGGAAATACATGTTTTGAGGTACCCCGAATCCAAAAAAAGCATTTTTAGAAAAAGATTGAGCGCGTGTGTATTTGTGTGCCTGTTTGCATCTGTGTGTTTGTGGAATGCATAATTCAAAAACGAAAAGTCGGATAACTACAAAAACTTGGTATTTAGGGCCAGTATCAAAGATGCGACACGAAGATTTTCAAGAAAATCCCCCACCCCAAGCTCCCATTACATGGAACATTCCTCGAAAATTTTAGTTTTCTTAAAAATGACTCTAATGATCTTGATTAAAATATCATACATTTAAAATATTTTCATGATAAATAAAATGCATATCTTAAATTTTCTGGGAATATCTCCATAAGTCCTCTTCTTTCTGAATGTCTTTTGCATAATTGGTAAACCGCAAGAGATACACAAACTTTTTCTACACCAAAGATGTATATCTCACTAAAACACACAATTTATGCCATATACATTTTTTGTGCAGTGAACTATTTTTACTTTCCCTACTACGTATAGTAAGTAGGGGAAGTATTGTATTCCACCCAAAAATTCGATACCGAGATTTCACCGGAAATATATGTTTTGAGACCCCCTGAATCCAAAAAAAAGCATTTTTGGAAACATGTCCGTGTGTGTGTCTGTGTGTCTGTCTGTGAACAGCATAACTCAGAAACGAACAGTCGGATAAACACCAACCTTGGTATTTAGGTTCAGTATCTTCCAGAGATGCGACACGAAGGTTTTAAAGAAAATCCCCCCACCCCAGATTACCCTTTACATGGAACATTTTTCGAAAAGTTTAATTTTCTCAAAAATTTCTCAATAATGTTTTGATTAAAATATCATATGTTTAAGATATTTTCATGACAAATAAAACGTATATCTTCAATTTTCTGGGAATGTCTCCAAAAGTGTTCTTCATTGTGAACGACTTTTGCATAACTGGTAAACCATAAGAGATAGACAAAATTTTACTACACAAAAAATGTAGATCGCGTTAAAATACACAATTCATGTCATAAACATTTTTTTGTTGAGTGAACCATTTTCGAGATATTGCTTGTTATTCTCTTAAATTTTTCAATACTTATTTTCTTAAATGGGAATTCGTTATTCATTTTTTTGTCTTTGATATGCAAAGAGTATTAATTTGTGGGAAAGGGAATGGTGCTGCACCTAGCAACCAGCTATTAAGAGATATGTATGTGCTTAAAGGCTACTGTATTTCTATATTACCCTTGTAAATATATATTCCCCTTACATCTACAAGAAAATTAGCAATAAGATAGAGTCTGCAAATGTTTATCTCGATTAACATGAAGTAGATGGAGAATAAGCGTTTGTAAAAATAGTTTGTACACGAGTAGAGAAAGTCATGTGAGTGTAACACATCAGATTTTTTTTTGTTTTAATGTCCTCTACATACAAATAGAATTGAATGTTCTACATAGCAACCAGCTCTTAAAACATTTGACTATCGCTTAAAGCCTAGCAATTCCCCTTGCATGTACAAGAAAATTAGCAATCAGATTAACATGAAGCATAAGAATAAGCGTTTGTAAAAATAGTTTGTACAAGAGTAGAGAAAGTAATACGAGTATAACACATTGGATTTTTAATAATGTTTTATTTGTTGTCGCTTTGACAGCTGGATCTTATCCCGTCATCTTAGGTTACACAGTGTGTGGGATTTCAATGTTACAAAGTATTCATAAATTGAACAATAGGTAATGTAAATTGGAGGAAAGCAGGAGTTATGTTAGATGAGCCTTAAGTGGTAAGTAAAGTGCATGTCATGAGATTACGATTCATTAAAACAAAAAGTCCATGAAAGACAATATAAATAATGACAATCGTGAACTGAGTCAGTTTGTGCAGTCCAGTACATGCGAAGAATTACAGACGTTTGTAGAATCCAGTGGAAGTTAAGAATACCTGTGGCTGAAAGTTTAAAATTCTAAACTACATAGTCACTCCAAAAGTTTCAAGAATGGACGTAATAAAATATTAAAAATTTATATCTGATCATTGCATATTTTAAAATATTCTCCATTGCATTCTATACACCGTCTCATCCTTTCAAACCATTTTGCAAATGATGAACGCCATTTCTTATTTGGAGAGAGTGTAAATACATCCTTCGTAAGCAGCTACTACGGCTTCAGGTGACTCAAATAGTTGACCTCGAAATTTTCTTGCTTTGGGGAATAGAAGGAAGTCGCATGGCGCCCTTGGACTGTAGGGAGTATGGGGAAAATATCTGACTACTACAGAAATTGGGTTGTTTCTTGTGCAGTGTGGGCAGAGGCATCGTATTGGTGCAACAAAATTCCACGCAGACCAGTCTTAGGACGCTTTTTTCTCAGTTCATCGAACACTTGTGGCAGATATTTTGTGGTGTACCATCTGGCAGTAACAGTGTTTTGTCCCTCAAGTGGAATCGTCACAATGTGGCCACTTGCTGAGAAGAAGGAACAGATCATCTTCTTGCCAACACTTCTCATTCGCTTCACTTTTGTTGGGGGATCTTCTTCTGGGAAGACCCAGACCAATGACTGTAGTTTAGTTTCTAGATCATACTGGTATATCCAGCTTTCGTCATCTGTTACAATGTTAAATATGTTTTTGGATCTTCTTTCTTTGAGTTTTTCAACCATTTTCTGGCACCATTGTTTCTGGTCATTTGTGAGATGGTGGGGGATCCAGCGACTGCAGAGCCTCCTGACGTCAAGTTTTTCTTTCAGGATTGCTTTCACTGCTGCCGAACCAATATTTAGGGATTCTTAAATCTGATCATATCTGCAACGATGATGTTCCCGCAACATGCGCTCTGCTTCCATCACATTTTCATCCATTGTTGCTGAAGGCGGCCGTCCTGCTCGGTCTTCATCTTCGAGGGAATCCCTTCCTCTTCTAAACTCTGCATACCATCGATAAATGGTGATTTCCGAAGGGCAAAGATCCCCAAATGCACGATGCATTCTTTCAAGACATTCTCTCTCCCCTAAACCGGCTTTAAAGTCATAGAACATCATAGCACGGAAATGCTCTCGCCAGAGATCCATCCTAGCGTATAGCATAGCAACACCTCCTATACATACACGCGCGGTACTGACAATGCACATTGTTGGAACGCGCCCAATGCTATCTGAATTTCAATCTGCAGTTAGGAAAAGCTGCTTTGGCTTACCACTACTCATTGTTACCCATTCTCAAAACTTTCAGAGTGACCAAAAGAGCTAGCTTTTTACTTTCTCTACTACGTATAGTAAGTAGGGGAAGTATTGTATTCCACCCAAAAATTCGATACAGAGATTTCACCGGAAATATATGTTTTGAGACCCCCTGAATCCAAAAAAAGCATTTTTGGAAACATGTCCGTGTGTGTGTGTCTGTGTGTGTGTGTATGTGTGTCTGTGTGTGTCTGTGAACAGCATAACTCAGAAACGAACAGTCGGATAAACACCAAACTTGGTGTTTAGGTTCAGTACCTTCCAAGGATGCGACACGAAGGTTTTCAAGAAAATTTCCCCACCCCAGAGTACCCTTTACATGGAAGATTTTTCGAAAATTTTAATTTTCTCAAAAATGGCTTAAACGATTTTGATTAAAATATCATATGTTTAAGATATTTTTATGACAAATGAAATCTATATCTCGAACTTTCTGGGAATGTTTGCAAAAGTATTCTTCATTGTGAACGACTTTTGCATAACTGGTAAACCATAAGAGAGAGACAAAATTTTACTACACAAGAAATGTAGATCGCGTTAAAATACACAATTTATGTCATATACATTTTTTTTGTTGAGTGAACCATTTTCGAAATATTATTTGTTATTCCCTTAAATTTTTCAATACTTATTTTCTCAAATGGGAATTCGTTATTCATTTTTTTGTCTTGGATATGCAAAGAGTATTAATCTGTGGCAAAGGGAATGGTGCTGCACCTAGCAACCAGCTATTAAGAGATATGTATGTACTTAAAGGCTACTGTATTTCTATATTGCCCTTGTAAATATATATTCCCCTTACATCTACAAGAAAATTAGCAATAAGATAGAGTCTGCAAATGTTTATCTCGATTAACATGAAGTAGATGGAGAATAAGCGTTTGTAAAAATAGTTTGTACAAGAGTAGAGAAAGTCATGTGATTGTACCACATCAGATTTTTTTTCCCTCCTCATGCCGGGAATTTTCC
Source organism: Deroplatys truncata (assembly GCA_030765065.1). Lineage (NCBI taxonomy): Eukaryota > Metazoa > Arthropoda > Insecta > Mantodea > Mantidae > Deroplatys > Deroplatys truncata. The sequence goes on along the minus strand of CM060975.1, from coordinate 309,537,184 downwards.
GAACAGCTCTCGTATTTCAACCCTGTCGTTCCCGTTCCCAAGCTTTAAGCTACGAACACTGCACATTAACTGCCCATTTCTTTGACGTGTAGTTAAAAGACTGCAGAAACCACTAACATATCACGTTACAAGGAAGATATTTTTCTGCAGAAATAGCGCGTTAATGTTCAGAATCAGAACACTGCTCTACGTTACTCTCTGCATAAAGACGACATATTGAAGCTTATTTATAGTGTGGTGGACATACGAACACTCTTCAATCAAATTGTGATTCATGTTCACGGAATATGATTTCCAGTGTTTGTGTAGTGTCCGCCACATTCCCCCTTCCGCCGCCGAGCGAGCTATTGACCCCGGATTTGTTCTCCTTCCAACTGTTGCTTCCTTTCGCAACTGTATGATGAGTCAGGACATGCAAGCCTGGTAGTACTCACGGAATTCCCGCGGCGTCGCGGCGCCCAGTCACCCAGTCAGTCCGACGGCGCCCGCTGAAATAGCTACACACGAGGAGTAATTACGGTAGATGATGGCGCCGAGAGTCTCGCCCACACCCAACCGTAGCGCGAAATTTTGTAACCTTCTCTATTTGTTGCAACAGTCATGCAAACTTCACCACGTAAGTTAGGCCTTCATGGAATGAATGAAACAGTGGCACATGTAAGCCTGGAGTCCTTCGGCGCCTCTTGTTGAATTGTGTTCCTCTTTTCAAGGAAAACTCTGGAAATAACTTGTTCGCAGCGGGAATCGAGGTTGGCCCAGCATACGCGAGTCAGACACGCTTTCTTACAGTATATGGACTGTCGTTCAAAGAAAACCTGTCCTTGAGTTAATCAATCACACCTTTCGCCTTCTCTGCTTATAGTAGATAGACAGAGCATTGCATTTAAATACAAAAAAATCTGATGTGTTACACTCACATGACTTTCTCTACTCTTGTACAAACTATTTTTACAAACGCTTATTCTCCATATGCTTCATGTTAATCTTATTGCTAATTTTCTTGTAGATGCAAGGGGAATTGGTAGGCTTTAAGCGATAGTCAAATGTTTTAAGAGCTGGTTGCTATGTGGAGTATTCCATTCTCTTTGCATTACCAGAACAAAAAAAAGAATAACGAATTTGAGAAAAAGTATAAGTATTGGAAAATTTAGTGGAATAATAAGCAATATCTCGAAAATCGTTCACTAAACATAAAAAAGTATATGGCATAAATTGTGTATTTTAACGCAATCTACATTTTTTGTGTAGTAACATTTTGTCTATCTCTTATGGTTTGCCAGTTATGCAAAAGTCGTTCATAATGAAGAATACTTTTGGAGACATTCCCAGAAAATTCGAGATATACATTTCATTTGTCATGAAAATATCTTAAACATATGATATTTTAATCAAAATTGTTAGAGCCATTTTGGAGAAAATTAAAATTATCGAAAAATGTTCCATATGAAGGGTAATCTGGGTTTGGGGGGGATTTTCTTGAAAACCTTTGTGTCGCATCTCTGGAAGATACTGAATCTAAATGTCAAGTTTGGTGTTTATCCGCCTGTTCGTTTCTGAGTTATGTTGTTCACACACACACACACACACACACACACACACTCATACACACGGGCATGTTCCCAAAAATGCTTTTTTTGGATTCAGGGGGTCTCAAAACATATATTTCCGGTGAAATCTCGGTATCGAATTTTTGGGTGGAGTACAATACTTCCCCTACTTACTATACGTAGTAGAGAAAGTAAAAAGCATTTTTGAAACATGTCCGTGTGTGTGTCTGTGAGCAGCATAACTCAGAAACGAACAGTCGGATAAACACCTAACTTGGTATTTAGGTTCAGTATCTTCCAGAGATGCGACACGGTGGTTTTTAAGAAAATCCCCCCACCCCAGATTACCCTTTACATAGAACATTTTTCGAAAATTTTAATATTCTCAAAAATGGCTCTAACGATTTTGATTAAAATATCACATGTTTAAGATGTTTTCATGACAAATGAAATGTATATCTCCAATTTTCTGGGAATGTCTCCAAAAGTATTCTTCATTGTGAACGACTTTTGCATAACTGGTAAACCATAAGAGATAGACAAAAGTTTACTATACAAAAAATTAGATCTCGTTAAAATGCACAATTGATGTCATATACATTTTTTTTGTTGAGTGAACCATTTTCGAGATATTGCTTTTATTTCCTTAAATTTTCCAATACTTTACTTTTTCTCAAATTCGTTATTAATTTTTTTGTCCTGGTAATGCAAAGAGAATGGAATACTCCACATAGCAACCAGCTCTTAAAACATTTGACTATCGCTTAAAGTCTACCAATTCCCCTTTCATCTACAAGAAAATTAGCAATAAGATTAACATCTTGATATCTCGATTAACATGAAGCATATGGAGAATAAGCGTTTGTAAAAATAGTTTGTACAGGAGTAGAGAAAGTCATGTGAGTGTAACACATCAGATTTGTCACATTTGCACGTGTTTCTTATGTCGACAAAAGAATGAAATACGAAATAAAGTCAGGAGAGATGACGAGTTGAAGAAAGTTATTGAAGCTGTTGCTGATAGAGCCTCGGTGCGTCATGCAATATCCAGAAAGATTCTGGAACGAAGGGTGAAAACTGGGAATGTCTCAAAAGACCAATGGGAACCAAGTGGTTGTTTGGGCAGCGAAAATGAAGCGAAACTAGTGCGTCTTATTAAGAATGTGTAGCAGCATGGGTTTTCTCTAGCAAGAGATGGCATTAGCGCTCTAGCATACAATTTCGCCGAAGAACTTCACAAAGAACAAAACTGATATTTATTTTATAGCATTCCTCAAACCTTTTTGTGAGGGACCTTTAGTTACAAGAGGTTGATTACTAATTGATAAACAAAATTATAAAAGATGGGTTGCATAATTATTGTTGTTACTTTCATAAATTACTAAACATGCTCTTTGGGTACGAAACACGTGTAGCCATCTCTCTCACTCCCAGGAAGAGGTGCCCCATGCATAGCTTTTAAAATTCGTGATTACTTCATCCAAAAGAAATTTGTGTGATCGTAAGTACTTGGTATTACAAAGATTAATCTTCAAGAAATCCGTTTAGCTATTTAAAAACATTTTTCTTTGAAATTCTTGTATATTACAGCATTTTAAACAGTGTGGCCGTCACCCCCGGAATGACCTCGAGCTACACGTGTGACTACTGATCTCCTTTTGCTTCGCCACTGTTCTGTTATGCCTCACGTGACAGCGTGTGACAGATGAGTCTATACTAACACTTCTCGGAACGTAGTGTACTATAGCGTAGTGTAGCCACGATGACGTGTGGCTCCTTATACGTGCCCTCGTGACGCCAGTCAGTCCTTCGTGCGTCTCGCTCATCTTTCTACGAATCCGCTCAAATTATAAGGCGCTAAATTTGATTTTTGAAACACGGTGGTTCCTTGAAATGCCCAGTTTCATGTTCTCTCTTGGCTGTTTCTGACACGAAGATAAACAGAACGATCACAATATTGCATTCCACACAAAAATTCTATATCAAGATTTCAACCGAAATATCTGCTTCACAGCCCATGAATCCAAAAATACAAACAAATAAGCAAATAATTTTTAGAGAAAGGCCCATTTGTGCTGCGTGTGTGCTCGCGCATGCGTGAAAGACAGAGAACAGCGTGAAACAAAAACGAAAGGTTTAATAAATATCAACTTAGTATTTAAATTCAGCATCTTGAGAAAGGAGTATTTTAGAAGGAGTTGTGTCGTATTTCAACTGTTGGGGAACCGAACTTGAAATTCGTTGCAACCACACGTATAGTACCCGGTTTCCGGTAGACTTCGCCCTAAGTTTAAAAATATTAACTTATTAATTTGACTGTTTCTTTAAATATTATATATTTATGTTTGCCTCGGCTGGGTCAGTATTATTGTTAGAAGCACGTTTCTCTTAACAGGGTTGTGGTGCAACAAGAATGTAGGCTTACACAGATTATAATTTTACTTCACTCCTTTTATTAATGCTTGACACGATTTAAATAACACTTCACTGATATAGAGAGCTGTCAGATTCTTTTATTAATTACTTGCACTTTTTAACACGTATACTTATTTGTCGTCTCACACGAATAGGTATTAAATTTCTTGAGGACACTGTAATGCTGTCTGCAACCAACTGAACTGATTTTAACCGCCTAAACTTGTAAACTTTCAAGTCTCTGATTGGCTATTCCTATTCCAATGGAATACCTTCATTTAACTAAAGCTTTTTCTGGTTGTTGATTGACTATTTTTTTAAACTTCACAAAAATGACATTATTGTTGCTCCAATAATGACTAATAGCATTATTAAACTATCTTACTCATTATTGCCTCAAGGTTACCTCATTGTTAGCAACCTTTAACCTATTATTCTCACAGCTCCTACATTATTAAATTACGTAATATATTCACATAACATTATTACACATGGATACAATAATAGAAACATATACAATGACTGTAATATACACTTTTTATATATTGTTACATACACATATTGCTTTAAGGCGGGCTGTTATTGAATTTATATATTATATAATTATACTAAAATCATTTTAGTGTTAAAAACACTGCCTCAGTCTTCCATGGATACGACACGAAGATTTTCAAGAAAATATCCTGACACTAAACAGCCTTTACAGAATTTTTGCTCATTATTTTTTAATTTCCTAAAAACAGCGCAAACTGTTTTGATTAAAATACTATGTGTGAATACACGTACGGCAAATAAAATGTATACCCTGAATTCACCGTGAATAGCCTGGGAAGTCTTCATTGTGAATGAATGTTGTGTAATTTTGTATGAGTGGTAAACACCGAGCGAGGTGACGCTGCGGTAACCCGTGCGACTCGCATTCTGGAGATCCCGGGTTGCATCATCGGCGACCGCCCGCTCTGAACTATGGGGCTGAGGTGGTTCATTTTCTAGCACGACTTTCTTGCCCTTCATTTCCGCACCCATCTTCAGGGTTGTAGGACCAGGCGACGGTGTTTTGTGAATTGCGGCTGGACGGTGGCTGTACGCATTGTAGAGGTTTCTTCCCTGCCACAGTTACGTCCCGCCTCCAGGTGCTCTCGGGGGACCCCCGGGTTTAGGCGCTTATGGGTGAGCCTAGGCGGCGTCGAATGTGTCAATTCTGGAAACTTTAGGCAGCACGTCAATGTTTGCGCCCGTTGTCATCCGGATCTGAACGCCCTTAAATTGAGTTTTATTTATGGACGTTCTTTAACTGCTGTCGTCCTTAGCGTCCCATTCTATATTGGGCGTGAAAGACCTATAGTTTTGCTCAGAGGCCTCTTTATAAGGCTTGAGGTTCTTTTGCGTGCCGTAAATTTACGACACGGGACCACCGGCTGTACTTCCCTTCCGAAGGAAGCCATGCTAAGGATTTATATGCCCGAAAAAGATCCATCGCCCTCCGCCGGGTTTGAACTGCGACCTCGGGAACTAGAGGCTAGCACGGTACCACTAGTCCACGGAGGACGACGCGTTCTTTACATTTATGACTGGTAAACATTAAGAGATAGACAAAAACTTACTATACAAGAAAGGTAATCTCATTATGACACACAATTTATGTCATTGTGACATTGACCATGTACAAGATAGTCGTTATTGCCTTGAATTTTATAATCCAATGAATGCGGGTATTGTACCTATGTCCCGCGAGGGGGCGCCACCGGGAGGGAGAGATGAGGTGAGAGGAGACACCAGGCGACCGGATCCAGGAGTGATTGAAGAGTAATGGCAGGTTCCCTACAGTTTCCAGATTGAGACGCCCCGGCAGTTGGACAGGCCTGACCGGAGACCTCACCCCACTCAGATGGACGGTCCGTATACCCCGGCAACCAGCCGAAGGACGAGGGCCACAGAAAGTTCCACAGAGAGCATCCTTTTCCCTACCATGCCGCACCGGAACACCATTGCCGACACTTCCGACCTGAAACAGACCAAACGGGGTGAAGAATGAATAAAATGATAGATATGGACGGACAGAAAACTCGGGAGATAGGAGAAACCACTCCAGCATTCGCCTGACGATCTGAAAAAAAAGAAAAAACCCATGAACCAGAGTCGGACCTCCCGAATGCGAGTTGCACACGTTACCGCGACACCACTCGCTCGGTAGCGAATACAAAGAGTACGGAATTTCAAAGCGATGTGCTTTCTAAAGGTTTGATCATCACTTCTTGTACATTTCATTATGGGTACAAAGGGGATGCAGGAGGTTGAAGTAGATATTTTAAAACGAGATCGCTATATGCTGGCTTTGAAATCCAATACTCGCTTTATGACATCTCGAGAAACAAATACGTAAATTAATGGAAATAATTGTTCTTTCACACAAGCTGTGTGTTGAAAAGGGTTGGAAAGATAGAATCAGATGACTAAAAAATTCAATGTCATAGCCGGGATTTGAACCACGGATCTCTCGGTCTCCGTCCGGTTGCTCTAACCACTGAGTTACCATGGCAACATGCTCTCCACCTGATTAGCATTTTTCCCGGTAAACCACAAGGAGATCTCAAAAGTTATTGAGAAGGCATACCCCGTTGGCGACTTACATGGCGATCCGTGGTTCAAATCCCGGCTATGGCATTGAATTTTTAGGTCATCTGATTCTATCTTTCCAACGTAAATTAATTTTAGCTGCACGTTCTCTAAAACAGCTGCTTGTCGAACTGTTAATTCGCCGAAGAATAGTAATTTAGTGGCCCGGTCATACCAACTTTAATAGGGGTTTAAACAAAATGCTTGATCATACGAGATTTTAATGGTAGCAGTTCCGATTGGCTCGGATTGATATTTCCTTGCGATTTCACCCATATTTTCAGTCAAGAGCTTGTTGTTTAGAAATGAGCGCTCAGAATAAGTACTGCCATCTATATTCGCATCACGATTTTAAATCGTCATTAACGCCTAAACAATGTGAAGATCAGTTTAGAAATTCATTGTGAAGAAGCCCCATTTAAGGCAACAATTTATAATTGGCACAGCGAATTCAAAAGACATCAATTTTTTCATAGTGATGAATTTCGTGGACGTGTACGTCCAAGACACGCCCAAGAACTGCTATTACTGATGAAGCAATGCGACGACCCCTTACGAATTTATTCGGACGACATTGGGCACTGGTATGAGTCAAATCCAAAACATTTTACATCAACACTTAGACGTGAGAAAGCTTTGTTGTCGAGGGATTCTACATAAACTCCCGATCAAAAACAATAGCGCTTTGATTGGTGCAGAAAATCTCTGGAAATATTCCAAGGCGGCACTTCAAATTTCATTTGGAATATCGTTACTGGTGATGAAGGATTTAGTGTTATTATCCTGAAAAGAAAAGTCAGTCTGCTCAATGGATCTTTCGAACACAACCTAAGCCTACAAAAATCCGACGAATTGGCAGTGCTGGTAAGACGATGGTTGCTAGTTTTTGCCTTTCTCTACTACGTATAGTAAGTAGGGGAAGTATTGTATTCCACCCAAAAATTCGATACCGAGATTTCACCGGAAATATATGTTTTGAGACCCCCTGAATCCAAAAAAAAGCATTCTTGGAAACATGTCCATATGTGTGTGTGTGTGTGTGTGTGTGTGTGTGTGTGTGTGTGTCTGTCTGTGAACAGTATAACTCAGAAACGAACAGCAAACTTGGTATTTAGGTTCAGTATCTTCCAGAGATGCGACACGAAGGTTTTCAAGAAAATCCCCCCACCCCAGATTACCCTTTACATGAAACATTTTTCGAAAATTTTAAGTTTCTCAAAAATGGCTGTAATGATTTTGATTAAAATATCATATGTTTAAGATATTTTCATCACAGATGAAATGTATATCTCGAATTTTCTGGGAATGTCTCCAAAAGTATTCTTCATTGTGAACGACTTTTGCATAACTGGTAAACCATAAGAGATAGACAAAATTTTACTACACAAAAAATGTAGATCACGTTAAGATACGCAATTTATGTCATATACATTTGTTTTGTTGAGTAAACCATTTTAGAGATATTGCTTGTTATTCCCTTAAGTTTTCCAATACTTATACTTTTTCTCAAATGCAAATTCGTTATTCATTTTTTTTGTCCTGGTAATGCAAAGAGAATGGAATGCGCCACATAGCAACCAGCTCTTAAAACATTTGACTATCGCTTAAAGCCTCCCAATTCCCCTTGCATCTACAAGAAAATTAGCAATAAGGTTAACATGAAGTAGATGGAGAATAAGCGTTTGTAAAAATAGTTTGTACAAGAGTAGAGAAGGTCATGTGAGTGTAACACATCAGATTTTTTTTTCTAAAACGGGCTATTTCTACTATAGCATTAGAAGATAGGCGTACCGTAACTGCCGATTAGTACACATGTCTCTTTACTGCAAATATTTGAAAAGTTCATAAAAACTCCCAAGAGTTACATCATGACAACGCATCGCCGCATAATGATTATCTGGATGCTCTAAAGGTCAGCACCATGTAGGCCTGACCTAGCATCTTATGATTTGTTTTTGTTTCCAAAAATTAAAGATAAAATGCGTGAAATCACTTTTTCGCCATCAGATGAAGCAGTGGAACATTATGGGAATCTGGCTACTGATGTGTCTCAGGAAGAGTGGCATCATTGCTTTAAGGACTGGTTTCATCAAATGCAAAGATGTATTGATGTTAAAGGGAGTTTTTAAAAAACAATAACATTTTCAGTGTCATCCTTGCATTGTATTTATTTTATTTAATATAATTTAGAGAGCTTTTACTGAAAACTATTGTTTGCACCACAAACGCAAGATCTTTAGCGGACCCATCCAGTATTTTGGACTCGGCTTACGCGTCGTAAATCCGTTCGCTAATGCCTTATTTTACGTACTTGATAGCTATTAAAGTCCTTGTTGGTTTCAGTATTGAAATGCCCGAATTGCATAACATGCAGAGGTGAGTTCAGGTATGGTAATATCAATATGTGCTTTCCGATACAAGCTGTTAGTAAGAAAACCCCTCCATGGGGAGGTCAGCAAGCCTCTTTTTACTTTCTCTACTACGTACAGTAAGTAGGGGAAGTATTGTATTCCACCCCAAAATTCGATACCGAGATTTCACCGGAAATACATGTTTTGAGACCCCCTGAATCTAAAAGAAGCATTTTTGGAAACATGTCCGTGTGTGTGTCTGTGTGTGTGTGTGAACAGCATAACTCAGAAACGAACAGTCGGATAAACACCAAACTTGATATTTAGGTTCAGTATCTTCTAGAGATGCGACACGAAGGTTTTCAAGAAAATCCCCCCACTCCAGATTATCCTTTACATGAAACATTTTTCGAAAATTTTAATTTTCTCAAAAACGGCTCTAACGATTTTGATTAAAATATCATATGTTTAAGATATTTTTATGACAAATAAAACGTATATCTTGAATTTTCTGGGAATGTCTCCAAAAGTATTCTTCATTGTGAATGACTTTTGCATAACTGGTAAACCATAAGAGATAGACAAAATTTTACTACACAAAAAATGTAGATCGCGTTAAAATACACAATTTATGTCATATACATTTTTTTTGTTGAGTGAACCATTTTCGAGATATTGCTTGTTATTCCCTTAAATTTTTCAATACTTATTTTCTCAAATGGGAATTCGTTATTCATGCTTTTGTCTTTGATATGCAAAGAGTTATAATCTGTGGCAAAGGGAATGGTGCTGCACCTAGCAAGAGATATGTATGTGCTTAAAGGCTACTGTATTTCTATATTTCCCTTGTAAATATATATTCCCCTTACATCTACAAGAAACTTAGCAATAAGATAGTCTGCAAATGTTTATCTCGATTAACATGAAGCATATGGAGAATAAGCGTTTGTAAAAATAGTTTGTACAAGAGTAGAGAAAGTCATGTGAGTGTAACACATCAGATTTTTACGATGGTAACAGAGCACGTTATTTCATTGTTTTTTTAAGTACCCACTTGTAGGTACATGAATTTGTTACTCAATGGCGATTCTATGGAATACCCTGGTGTGGGTTTTAGTGGATACAATATTAATCGCTTCAACAAACAAGGAACATTTTTCTGGTTGTACAGATGGAATTCTTCGAAACAAAAGACATGACAGAAGACAAATACTGACGCCATGTTTGGCGTGATGGTCTGTTTACCCGTGACAGCGTCGTCTTTAATATTTCAAACGTAATGAACAAGATATTCTGAGGCGAAGTAAAGGCTGCAAGCGGCACGAAAAGGTTTCTTTCTTAACCTCTTACCTATGGTATGTAGAGGAAGTACTGTACTCCATTCAAAAACACGATATCGAGGTCCCCTGAACCCAAAACGGATTTTTTTAGAAAAAGGAGAAGGCGAGCGGATGGGTGCGTCCGTGTGTGTGTTTTCGTGCGCGCACGTTTATATGTCTGTGAATAGCGTAACTCAAACACCAAAAGTTACATAAATACTAAACTTAGTATACAAGTCCAGTATCCTCCATGGATGCACAGAGTAGATTTGCACGAAATTCCCCCTACTCCATATTTTTATATGAAAAACATCATTTTTTGCTTTCCCGAACACTGCTGTAACAATTTTTTATTAAAACACCAAATATCTGGCAGATTCACATGAATAAAATGCGTGTATTGAATGTTCTATTACTAGCCTGTTAATAAACTCTCATTCTAATTTACACGTTGAAGAAGTTTTGTTGCTTCACGTATGGAAAGCCAGTTTGAAGAAGATGTATTATATTTCGACTGTTGGGAGCAACCGCACGTATGGTAAAACGTTTCCGGTAGCCTTCGCCCTAAATGTACTTTCCGGTGGCCGTTGCCCCAAAAATGTTTAAAAATATTAACTTTGTAATTTGACTGTTTCATTAAATATTACATATTTATGTTTGCCTCGGCTGCGTCAGTATTTATATTTTTCAGAGACATAAATGTCTTAGCAGGGAGGTGGTGCGACTGAAGAATGTAGACTTACACAGATTATAATTTTACTTCACTCTTTTTATTAATGCTTGACACGATTTAAATAACACTTCTCTGATATAGAGGGAGCTGTGAGATTTTTTTTATTAATTACTTACACTTTTTAACACGTAAACTATTTTTGTCTCACACAAAATATGTATTAAATTTCTCGAGGACGCATCTCACGTCCGGTTAGAAACGCTGTCTACAAGCAACTGACTTCTGAATTTGTAAATTTTGCTCCACTTTAGTTTCTGATTGGCTAATCCTAGTCCAATAGAATACCTTCATTTAACTAAAGCTTTTTCTGGTTGTTGATTGGCTATTTTATAAACTGTCACAAAAATTACATTATTGTTTCCAAGAATCACCAGTAGCATTTAAACTTTCTAATTCATTATTGCCTCAAGGTTACCTCATTGTTACAAACCTTTAACCTATTATTCTCACAGCTCCTACATTATTAAATTACGTAATACATTCACATAACATTGTTACACATGTATAGAATAGTATAAAATTATACAATGATTGTAATCTACACTTTTTATATATTGTTACATACACATATTGCTTTAAGGCGGGCTGTTATTGAATTTATATGTATTATATAATTTAACTGAAATCATTTAAGTGTTAAAATACTGCCTCAACGTTTTATATAATTAAAGGGATAACTCAAAACTTACTTCAGAAATATGTAGGATCTATTAAAATCTACATTTTCAATTGCATCATTTTTACAACATATTTCGGACTATTCGAGTGGTCAGCGTTCTGGATTCTCAGCCTAGAGGTCTCGGATTCAGTTCCTGGCTGAGGTGGGAGAATTTTTCTATAATTACAATCCTTCGTTACACCGTAGATTCTGGAACTGAATGTGGGCGTGTTTTATGTTGAAATGATTAAAAACCAGCGTTATAGAAGCTACAACAAGCTGTTTCTCAAGTCAAACAAAGAAGTTAACCCGGGCTACGCAAATGAAACGATAAAATAACATTCCTCTATTGTTGTTGGGAATTTTCCAAATCCACACACTTTTGAATGTTATATCCGTTGTTTCTGTTTTCATTAGACCGTGCAAAATATCAAGTCTCTCATATATAGTATAGGAATCTGCTGTTTATAAATCTTTCACACACTTTCTCTACTCACTATTCTCGAAACTATTCTTGCAAAACCTTATTATACTAGCTACTTCCAGATAAACTTGCAATTCACATTTACACATTTCGTTGTAGGATACAGTAGGTAAAGCGATAGTCTGATTTTTAAAAAGCGGACCGCTATATCTGTGATGGCTCGAAATTCCGTGCTCTTTGCATGACTATGAGAGAGAGAAAAAAAATCTGATGTGTTCCACTCACATCACTTCCTCTACTCTTGTACAAACTATTTTTACAAACGCTTATTCTCCCTATATGTCATGTTAATCGAGTTGTTAATCTTATTGCTAATTTTCTTGTAGGTGCAAGGGGAATATGGTAGGCTTTAAGCGATAGTCAAATGTTTTAAGAGCTACTTGCTATGTGGAGTATTCCACTCTCTTTGCATTACCAGTACGTAAAAAAATGAATAACGAATTTCCATTTGAGAAAAAGTATTGGAAAATTTAAGGGAATAACAAGCAATATCTCGCAAATGGTTCACTCAACAACAAAAATGTATATGACATAAATTGTGTATTTTAACGTGATCTACAGTTTTAGTGTAGTAAAATTTCGTCTATCTCTTATGGTTTACCAGTTATGCAAAAGTCGTTCACAATGAGGAATACTTTTGGAGACATTCCCAGAAAATTCAAGATATACATTTCATTTGTCATGAAAATATCTTAAACATATGATATTTTAATCAAAATCGTTAGAGCCATTTTTGAGAAAATCAAAATTTTCGAAAAATGTTCCATGCAAAGGGTAATCTGGGGTGGGGGAATTTTCTTGAAAACCTTCGTGTCACATCTCTGGAAGATAGTGAGCCTAAATACCAAGTTTGATGTTTATCCGACTGTTCGTTTCTGAGTTATGCTGTTCACAGACACGCACACAGACACACACAAGGACATGTTTCCAAAAATGCTTTTTTTGGATTCAGGGGGTCTCAAAACATATATTTCTGGTGAAATCTCGGTATCGAATTTTAGGGTGGAATGCAATACTTCCCTTACTTACTATACGTAGTAGAGAAAGTAAAAAGGCTTCCTATTTGAGAAAGGTATAAGTATCTGTTTCAAAATTCAAACCAATAATAAGGAATATCTCGGAAATGGTTAACTCTACCAAAAAAGCTTATTTGACATAAATTGTGTGCTTTGACGAGATCTACAATTCCTTTACGGGTTACCAGTTATACAAAAATCAATTATAATGAACAGAACCTCAGATGCTATACCCAGAAAATTTAAGATATACATGTTATTTGTCATTAAAATGTCTTAAACATATATATCGTGTTTTAATCCAAATCGTTAGAGAAATTATTGAGAATGTCAAAAAATGTTAAAGGCTTTCCATATAAAGTGTAGTTTGGGATGGGGGGGGGTTTCTTGAAAATCTTCGTGTCACATCCTTGGTAGATGTTGAACTTAGATACCAAGTTTGATATTTACAAATACACACGGATCTTTTTTTAATTTTTTCCCCAGGGAGTCTCAAAACGTGAACCAGGAGATGACTCCGCGGTAACTTGTGAGACTCACATTCGGGATATCCTGCAGTCGATTCCCGTTGGGCCGAACACTGTCTATGGATTCTCTCATGGTTTCCCCGAGTCGGTAGGCGAATGCTGGGGTTTCTTGTCCTCATCATTGCCTTTCATCTGTTTCAGGGATGAAGGACCAGCGTTTGGTGTGCTGTGGCAGACGCTGGAATTTGCACTTTGGAAAAAATTCTCCCTGATGTTTGCTGGGATACCCTTACTATAGGTAAGTAGTACAGAAAATAAATATAATTGTTGTGCTAGCCTTTTATATGCTACTATGTAATTCCCACCATTAATTACGAAAACACTTATTATAATTATCAAGAATTAAAAAATGAGCTTATTTCATGGTAGGCCAATGGAAATTTTATATTGTGGTGTATTGGTATGTTTAGTAGCTATTGTCATGCCAGGCACATTATTGCGTCGCATTGGCGACGGCATTGTTGGGGGTAATTCAGTATTTCTTTCGGCCTTGTGTTTGAACTTCGTCCGGCATGACGCTCTCCATCTCTGGCCAACGATCCTAGCCAGAGTTCGAGAGGGAGGGGGAATAGTTTAACTTTTCTTTTCTTTGTGTGCGAGGCGTCAGGCTGGCTTGAGAGTCGAGTGGTTGAGTTTGTGTGTGAAAGAGTGTAAATGTAGTTCGTGTGTGTAGCATCTCCCCTCAATTCTTTCTTTATTTCCTTTTTGAGGGATGTAGGGATACCATGTATTTGTTAAATAAACCACAGGTAATGTGAATAATAGAAATCTGTGTAAATTGTTAAAATATCCCACGCCTGCACTGGAATGTGAACATCAAGGTCCTGGTCTCTCGCTGTTTCTGCAGTTACGCTTCCCTATGTGCATGTTGGGGTGGTCCAAATTTAGTATTTTTGCTGGAAACCTTATTAGACACAATGATGATGATTATTGCTCAACTACAAGGTTATTAGCGTCCTTATAAAACAGACCATTGTGAAAGCCACAGATAAAAATCACTATAAAAAGTATAGCAAGCGCCAGAGATAAAGATGAATGTATAAAACTAAGTCGAGAGGTACGACGAGCTAAATATGAATATGACTAAATCCTCATTTGAAAATTTGCATTTAAAAAAAACTTAAAAACCCTTTCGACCGCTTCGTTATCGTCCCCTAAGACTTCTGCAAGACTGACCGGCAGTTGCAGAGAGTCCCGGAAATGTACTAGAGGAATACACTACAACAACGCATGACGGATACATGACTTCGCTACACAGTGGGTAAAGATGAGCAGTGTCCCCTTAAAAAGGTAGCCGAGCTAAAATTGCAGTGACCAATACGCAAGCGAGCCAGAAAAACTCCTCACGACGAGATGCACAAGAAGTTACCCAGTTTGTCGGAACGACTTTCCTACTCTAAGGTTATTTCCGCGGAGAGCTGACCACTCTTCGCGCCAGCACGATAGCACCTCTCTCTGTACAACAAGCCTAAAGTCTTTCGACGTTACATCAGATGTTGCAACATTGGATTCTGTGGTTGCCTCCTTTGCTGCCAAATTCGCCAGTTCATTCCCCTGCAATCCAACCTGACCGGGAATCCAAGCATAATCCATAATAATGCCAGAAGCGTGTAAAGATGTAAGCCATCCTGGATGCTTTCTACAATGGTATGGTAGTTGTACAGCTCACGAAGGCTCTGAAGTGTACTAAGGGATTCACTCAAAATGAGACAATCACCCAATTTTCGACAGCGCACATACAAAATGGCTCGGTATATGGCATACAGCTCTACACTATAAATAGAAGTGCCACCATGAAAACCGAATGTATGGGGTTCGGTTCCATAAACATAGGCACATCCAACACCGTTGGTGCACTAGATCCATCGGTGCAAATCAAACTTCAGTTATTGTAACCTAACAAAAATTCTAAAAACCAAGCGCGGATACTAAGACATGTAGACTTTCGGTATGCCGTCATCCCAAGATCTATGTGAGAGGTCGCATGTAACCAAGGGGGTACACCCTCTCCTCCTTAGAAACATGCTAGGCATTTCAACATCATCTAAAAACCTGCCGGAAACGAACACCTGCAAGCCTTGGATTAATGGAGTTGTTCCTATAACGTTTATCCAGCGCAATGTTGAAAAAAGAAGCGAACGTTGGATGCATAGGCACACATTTAAGCCCAGAGGTATAATTTCCGAACAGGTCATCACTCCGATATTGCAGGGTGGTTCTGCCGATTCGACGTAAACATTCATAACTGGGCTGGTTGGAAAAGCTCCGACAACCACACGAATGCCTCGGTTATGGATTGTGGCTAATCTCAGCACAGATGGTCGTGCTGAAGAATAAATTATACGCCGTAGTCTAACTTGGGTTGGATCAAAACGCGATATATTCGCAAAAAAACTGCCCGATCCGTTCTCCAAGATATACCCGCAAGATATTCAGAGAACGACCACGCCGCCCTTTGAGCTGCTCTGTATGCGATGACCAGCTAAGTTTCCGATCAAAGGTCAACCCCCAAGAATCTCGTCGAATTTTGAATGGAAGTAAGTGTGGACCGAATCAGAGCGATGGTGGTTCTAGGCACCAGAATTTAGCGCAGATTAACTTCTGTGAAATGAAAAACGCGGTCCTCCTGAATGAAAAATGGTAAGGGCCCGTGTGTATAGGGATTTTAGTAAGTCTGCTCGCCAACACGTATCATAGGCCTTCTCGAGGTCAAAAACTATCCCAATGGTTTGACAATTCTTCATGATCTGCGTCGATAATGGTATAAGGTGGTCCACATTTGAACGACTTCGTCGAAAACCGCACTGAGTTTTGGTCAGTAGGTTGTAAGTTTCCAGCCACCATACCAACCTTCCATTGATCATGCGTTCCATTACCTTGCAACTGTAACTGGTGAAGGAAATAGGACGGTAGCTGGATGGAAAATGATGGTCCTTTCCAGCTTTCAAAATGAGTATGACGGTGTCTCCCATTATTTTTCTGGGAAAGTGGCGTCAACCCAACACGATTATAGCACCTCGAGAAGGAAAGCCTTATCTTCAGGAGAGAGCTGTTGCTACATTCATACCTGGATACCATCTAGCCCTAGTGTTGATAGTCGCAAAGATGAAAGAACATGTTATAACTCCGCTATGATGAAAAGGCGATTGTAATCTTCAAGGTTTCCAGAACGAAACGAAAATCCTTGAGATTCCACTTGAGTCTTGAGTGGAAGGAAACGCGGATGGATAGTTATATGAGCAAGAAATGAGCGAAAGCACTGCCAGATGTGGTAGCCACATGAAATGTATCAACAACAATACCTGGAACTGTTTTAAGACCGGCGATTGGCATTGTGTCGATTTTCTGACCCCACGTTTTAACTTATCCATATGTCAAAGGAAGGTATATGTGGTTTAAATGAAGCAGCAAACTTGCTCATAACTTGTCTAGATCTGGCACGCATTTTCTTGTATTGGATCAGGTTATCTAATGTAGGATGACGCTGGAAAACCTTGAGAGCACGCCTGCGAGCACGAATGCCAACTCGGAATTCATCCGACCACTAAGGGACCAGAAATCCACGGAAGTGGGCAGTCGATCGAGGAATAGATTGCTCAGCAGCAGAAAGAATCGTCTCTGTGAGAAGTTCGGCTAAGCATTCACAGTGTCGTGCTCATTGTAATTAAATACAGCCAACTGAGAGTAAAGGTTCCAGTTGGCTTGATCTAAGTGCCATCTAGGCAAACGTGTGGGAATATATATTGACTAATAAGACATGGAAAGTGGTCACTAGAGTGTAAATCAGAGATGACGTTCCATTGTAAGGAAACTACCATCTGTGGTGAACAAACTGCTAAATCAGGATTGAAAAACTATTGAAGGAGTCTGAGAGAAATGTAAGCTCTCCGGCGTTCAGAAGAGGTAAGCTATAATTCTCCCAGAAATCGGCGATTAATTTGCCTCTCGCACAAGCCCGAGGTGAGCCCCAAAGAGGGTGATGAGCATTGGCGTCTCCCACCAAGAGAAAAGGTGTTGGTAACTGGGAAACTAGATCTTCTAAATCAGTGAGTGAGAGGTCGTCAGATGGAGGCAGATAAATATGGATGGCAGTTTTAATCCTTACAACGACCGACTGTTGTCAGACTATATGGATACAGATTACACGAATATGTTATCTCCATTGAACATCATAGTGCCCCCGTGCGCAGGAATACCCTCTTCTGGTGCAAGTTCACACCGTATTGGGGTACACCATCTGATTTGAAAGCTATCTTGCGGACGGAGATTAATCTCTTGCAAAAATACGATCAAATGCTCATTCTTGTTGAGAAAAAGCTCAAGTTTTGATACATATGTTCTAATTCTACGCATGTTCCATTGTATTATTATTTTTAGTTTTATTTATGGATGCTCTTTCATTTCTGTGGTCCTTAGCGTCCCATTCTATATTGGGCGTGAAAGACCGGTAATTTTGCTCAGAGACCTATTTATCGGGCTTGATGTTATTTTACGTACCGTAAATCTACGACACGGGACCACCGGCTTTACTTCCCTTCCGAAGTAAGCCATGTTAAGGATATTTACGCCCGAAAAAATCCATCGCCCTCCGTCGGGTTTGAACCCTCGACCTCGGGAACCAGAGGCTAGCATGGTAACCACTACGCCACAGAGGACGACGTTTCATTGTATGATACCCATAGTAATTATAATGGGATAAGTTTTCAATCGTAAGAGCCCACTACTTTGAGGACAACGGTAGTCGAATCAATTTACCTTTCTTCTTTAATGTCGGGTTAACACGTTTTACGGTAGGCTTATCCTGCCTCCTTTTCACTGTCGTTCTGGCAGTGTGGGCAGAATCCTTCTGCTCCATCTACTCCACAAGGGAGGACCCTTTTCCAATAGAAAACTTCGGTTCGAGAATCTCGAACCAATTGGAAGTGGATATCAGAGATGACGAAGATCGCCGACCTGAGTCTTCCCATGAAGAAGGTGTTTTGTTACGTTATTTGCACCACGCTTTGGGCGTCAATTTAAAGTAGTTTGTATTGAATGAGTTGTATTATATTTCAACTGTTGGGGAACCGAAATTGAAGTAGTTGCAACCGCACGTATAGTACCCGGTAGCCTTTGCCCCAATTTTTAAAAATATTATCTTTGTAATTTGACTGTTTCTTTAAGTATTAAATATTTATGTTTGCCTCGATTGCGTCAGTATTTTTGTTAGAGGCACGTTTCTCTTAGCAGGGTTGTGGTACGACTAAGAATGTAAGCTTACACAGATTTTAAGTTTTCCTTCACTCCATTTATTAATACTTGATAGGATTTAAATAACACTTCACTGATATAGAGAGCTGTGAGATTCTTTTTATTAATTAATTACATTTTTTAACACGTAAACTTATTTTTCATCTCACACGAAAACGTATTAAATCTCTCGAGGATGTGTCTCGCTTCCGGTTAGGAACACCGTTTGCAGGCAACTGAACTGATTTCAACCGCCTAAACTTGTAAATTTATGTATTTCAAGTCTCTGATTGGCTATTCCTAATGCAATAGAATACCTTCATTTAACTAAAGCGTTTTCTGGTTGTTGATTGGTTATCTTATAAACTGTCACTAAAATTACATTATTGCTTCCAAGAATCACAAGTAGTATTATTAAACTTTCAAATTCATTATTGGCTCAAGGTTACGTCATTGTTACCAACTTTTAACTTATATTCTCACAACTCCTACATTATTAAACTACGTAATACATTCACATAACATTATTACACATGTTTACAATAATATAAACATATATAATGACTGTAATATACACTTTTTATATTGTTATATACACACATTGCTTTAAGGTGGGCTGTTATTGAATTTATATATTATATAATTAGACTGAAATTATTTAAGTGTTAAAAAGATTGCCTGATCCAGAAGATTCCTCAGAAGAGGATATCCAATCAGATGCTCGTGGACTGATCAGACCCTTTTCCCTTTTGATGTTCTGAATACAGACTTTTCATTTACTTTCAGAAGTCGGTTCTGTCATAGCTAGCCCTGAACTTTACCAGTGATGCATTATACGTTACGGGCTTGTTAGACGGTTTTATGGTAATTTTACTGAAGTGATCTTGTCAGTAACAGACTTGGCAGATGTTGATCCAGACGTAGGTGTTGATTTCGAGGACTTTGGAAGTGATCTGGCTACGGGAATTTTTTTCAGAAAAAAACGTTAATATTGCTGGTCTGAGTTGCAATTTCCCGACTTGGTACCGGTTTAGCTGCAACTGAGCTCCATCTGACTTCGGGGCAGAGTGTTGGTGGATACGCAGGAGTTTCGGGCTTTCGAGAAGGGTACTTTCTCTCTAACCCGGATCTCTTGGACTGCGCTTTTATTTTATAAAACGAGGGCATTCTCGGGAATTTGATCGGTGTTCAGAGCTGCAGTTAACGCAAGTTGAGCTGAAGTACATGCTCCGTCGTGTGTGACGTCTCCTTAGTTAATGCAGGTAGATTCAGATGGCACCAGAGTGTCCAAAGCGCTGACACTTATAACATCTCAACGGGTGCGGGATATATGTCCTAGCCCCCGCCTTAATCTCTTGAGGGACCGATCAAAGGTAAGGAACAGGGTAAGAGTGGGCAGGAATTCAGTTCTTTCTTTCCGCTGAACCCACTATACAGATACCACACTTTGATCTTTAAGATTTTCTTGAATCTCTTCGTTGACATACCGTCCAATGCACGGTGTTCACTGCACCACGCGAGTTCAGGTCCTGTGCATCTCAACCTGTATATACCCCCGCCGCTGTAACGTTGCACTTGACAGCTAGCGTTTAAGTTGGTACACTCGCGAATAAACAGATGAAAAGGTTCAACCGTTTGACTTCCTAAGCCAATCACAAGGCAGCATTCCGGATGGTCGATGACAAAGCGGAACCGGAACTAGAATCGGCTCTGTTGCCGGATGTAACTATTCCCAAACCACGTGCTTCAGATTGTGAATCTCTAGCACGAGCGTCGACTTGTTCTTTGCAAGCTACATATTGTTCATTATTATTTATATTGGTGATTATTGTTTGATAGTTTTGTTATTGTTCGTTTATACATATATATATATATATTTATCTATTATATATATATTTCATTCATATTGTTTATTTAAACAAAACTTAAGTGCTAAAATGTATAGAAAACGACGCCGATCGCCGAGTGATGATTCACGAAGTGAAAATCCTTTGCACCGAGGTGTGGTACTTAATAGTCAGGCATTGGAACTATTAAGGAGAACCCGGGAATTCTTTGAAGGAAAAGGAGTATGTGAAGCTTCATGGCAATCCCTCTATTCCTGCTGATAAAACCGTTCAACGAACTGCAGCAGCTCTTGGACTAAGCACGAGAACTGTTATTCACAAGGGAGTGAAAGAGGACAAAATTCCTGAACCATCTGGAACGCAGCAGGTATTTCTATCAACTCCAGGGAAGAAAAGAAAGCAGCCTCGTCCAGTCACAAATATTTATGCTTTCCAATTAGACGCCATACGTAGACACATTTATGCCTATTATCATAGAAAGGAGTATCCGACCATACCAAAGCTGCTTATATCGCTTATTTTCAATTAACAATAATAATAATAATAATAATAATAATAATAATAATAATAATACGAAATAGTTATTATCCAGTGACGTTCGCTACTTACGTACACTTTTTGTATGCGGCTTAGACACGATAGAAAGGAGAACAATCAGCTGTTGTTTACTGGCCACTCTGGCAACGTCGCAACCAGAATGTAGCCAACCTTACGCGAAGCCACACAAACTGTCAAGTGCAAAGATACAGCGGCGGGGGTATAGTTGACTAACATATCTGCTCTCGGTATTCTCGCTGAATGTGTTTTCACCAGGAGCGTACCATTGCGAGATCTAATACATGCTTTTACTGGACCAACAATGATATCCAGACCCTTTTGAATTACAAATGGATTCCTCAGTTTTGGTAATTATTAAGTAGTGAGCACTACAAGGCTAGACTACTTTTTACTTTCTCTACTACGTATAGTAAGTAGGGGAAGTATTGTATTCTACCCAAAAATTCGATACCGAGATTTCACCGGAAATACATGTTTTGAGAACCCCCGAATACAAAAAAAGCATTTTTGGAAACATGTCAGTGTGCGTGTGTCTTTGAACAGCATAACTCAGAAATGAACAGTCGGATGAACACCAAACTTGGTATTTAGGTTCAGTATCTTCCAGAGATGCGACACGAAGGTTTTCAAGAAAATTCCCCCACCCCAAGTTACCCTTTACTTGGAACATTTTTCGAAAATTTTAATTTCCTCAAAAATGGCTCTAACGATTTTGATTAAAATACATTATGTTTAAGATATTTTCATGACAAATGAAATGTATATCTCGAATTTTCTGGAAATGTCTCCAAGAGTATTCTTCATTGTGAACGACTTTTGCATAACTGGTAAATCATAAGAGATAAACAAAATTTTACTACACAAAAAATGTAGATCACATTAAAATACACAATTTATGTCATACACATTTTTTTGTTGAGTGAACTATTTTCAAAATATTGCTTGTTATTCCCTTAAGTTTTCCAATACTTATACTTTTTCTCAAATGGGAATTCGTTATTCATTTTTTTGTCCTGGTAATTCAAAGAGAATGGAATACTCCACATAGCAACCAGCTCTTAATATATTTGACTATCGCTTAAAGCGTAGCAATTCCCCTTGCACTTACAAGAAAATTAGCAATAAGATTAACATCTCGATATCTCGATTAACATGAAGCATATGGCGAATAAGCGTTTGTAAAAATAGTTTGTACAAGAGTAGAGAAAGTCATATGAGTGTAACACATCAGATTTTTTCCATTAACATTTAACTGTTCTTTTTTTAGATGTTTTTGGTTTTCAAGGCGATTACATCCTCCACCATTGCAAATGTCTCTGATGGCATGCTCACATTCTGGAGGTGGAAGTCCTGGCCTGGACCTTGCACACCTTAGAGTCTCACCAGTGCAACAGCTCATGCAATGGCCCTCCCCGGGACTTAAAAATCCTTAGCATGGCTTCATTTGGAAGGGAAGTAAAGCCGGTGACCGCGTGCCGTATATTTACGACACATAAAAGAACCTCAAGCCTGATATAAATGCCTCTGAACAAAGATGTCCGATCTTTCATGCCCAATATAGAATGGGACGCTAAAACTATAGTAGTTAAAGAGCGTCCATAAATACGACCCAATTTCATTGAATTTAATTTCCCCAGGGCTGACTTTTATCAGCGGATACGAACACAGTCCTGTTGATATTTCTGTTTTAAGCTGATTGCAACTTAGCCTGTTCCTGGTGTCTGTATACATGTGACACATTATATTAAACACTCTCTCACAGTAAGCATTGGATACTGGCATCGACAAAACAAATGACACTAATATTAGTAGTTTTCTACATTCAGGAGCTTCTTCAAAAAAGATGCATCCATTGTTGTACAACACTATCTCCCCTTAGATCACGTTGTGAATGTTTCAAAATACAAACGTCTTCATCCAGTTTATCTTCAAGAATATCAAGATAGAGATCACTAACAAAAATGTCAAAGTCGCACCCATTAAGTGGACGTTTCAAACACAAAACTTAAATTTTTTTTAAAGACAGAATTTTCGAATCATACGACTTTGAAAGATACTGTAATTCCTTATCAAAGAAGAGGGAAGCGTTTGATTCAAATTTCTTTCTGTCCCCATCACTCAAGGTCCTTAATACTTTTTTACTTTCTCTACTACGTACAGTAACTAGGGGAAGTATTGCATTCCACCCAAAAATTCGATACCGAGATTTCACCGGAAATACATGTTTCGAGACCCCCTGAATAAAAAAAGGCATTTTTGGAAACATGTCCGTGTGTGTGTGTGTGTGTGTGTGTGTGTGTCTGTGTGTCTGTGTGTCTGTGAACAGCCTAACTCAGAAACGAACAGTCGGATAAACACAAAACTTGGTATTTAGGTTTAGTATCTTCCAGAGATGCGACACGAAGGTTTTCAAGAAAATCCCCCCACCCCAAACTACCCTTTACATGGAACATTTTTCGAAAATTTTAATTTTCTCAAAAATGGCTCTAACGATTTTGATTAAAATATCATATGTTTAAGATATTAACATGAGAAATGAAATGTATATCTCGAATTTTCGGGGAATGTCTCCAAAAGTATTCTTCATTGTGAACGACTTTTGCATAACTGGTAAACCGTAAGAGATAGACAAAATTTTACTACACAAAAAATGTAGATCGCTTTAAAATACACAATTTATGTCATATACGTTCTTTGTTGTTGAGTGTACCGTTTTCGAGATATTGCGTGTTATTCCCTTAAATTTTCCAATACTGTACTTTTTCTCAAATTCGTTATTCATTTTTACTTTCTCTACTACGTATAGTAAGTAGGGAAAGTATTGTATTCCACCCAAAATTTCGATATCGAGATTTCACCGGAAATACATGTTTTGAGACCCCCTGAATCCAAAAAAAGCATTTTTGGAAACATGTCCGTGTGTGTGTGTCTGTGTGTCTGTGAACAGCATAACTCAGAAACGAACAGTCGGATAAACACCAAACTTGGTATTTGGGTTCAGTATCTTCCAAGAATACGACACGAAGGTTTTCAAGAAAATCTCCCCATCCCAGAGTACCCTTTACATGGAAGATTTTTCGAAACTTTTAATTTTCTCAAAAATGGCTCTAACGATTTTGATTAAAATATCATATGTTTAAGATATTTTTATGACAAATAAAATGTATATCTTGAATTTTCTGGGAATGTCTCCAAAAGTATTCTTTATTGTGAACGACTTTTGCATAACTGGTAAACCATAAGAGATAGACAACATTTTACTACACAAAAAATGTAGATCGCGTTAACATACACAATTTATGTCATATACATTTTTTTTGTTGAGTGAGCCATTTTCGAGATATTGCTTGTTATTTCCTTAAAATTTCCAATACTTATACTTTTTCTCAAATTCGTTATTCATTTTTTTATGTCCTGAACATGCAAAGAGAATGGAATGCGCCACATAGCAACCAGCGTTAAAATATTTGACTATCGCTTAAAAGCTACCATATTTCCCTTGCATCTACAAGAAAATTACCAATAAGATTGACATCTCGATATCTCGATTAACATGAACCATATGGAGAATAAGCGTTTGTAAAATTAGATTGTACAAGAGTAGAGAAAGTCATGTGAGTGTAACACATCAGATTTTTTTTTATGTCCTGGACATACAAAGAGAATGGAATGCGCCACATAGCAACCAGCGTTGAAACATTTGACTATCGCTTAAAGCCTAGCAATTCCCCTTGCATCTACAAGAAAATTAGCAATAAGATTAACATCTCGATTAACATGAAGCATATGGAAAATAAGCGTTTGTAAAAATAGCTTGTACAAGAGTAGAGAAATCATGTGAGTGTAACACATCAGATTTTTTACTTCACTGTCATAGAATTTATCAACTTGTTTATTTTCAAATTCAGTTTATACATGAGAGAATCTCATCAGTAACCGTGAATGACTTTTCCTCCAACCTCTGGATGGTTGTGTGAAATATTTTCAGTACATTGTGAAGAAATCCTAAGGTAGACAATTTAACGGAATTCTCTTCATTTTCACTAAAAACCGTCCACAAGATATTGCTACACTCTTTTTCTCCTTGAAATAAAAAATAGGATCTCACAGTCTTCCAGCTTAATAATGATCGCCCCACAGGGTACAATGAGAGCCAAACAGTAGGTACATGCCTCAAAAGTGTGCTGTACTTTGCTTCAACAAATTTTGAAAATGTTTCAATCCTTCATTCCTTTTTGCAGATGAGAATTCGTTGTAGACCTTAATGACCAATATCTTGAAGTCAAGTAATTTGAACACTTTCACAGCACATTTCTCACAGTTATTTAAAATATGGTACTTGCAGTTGCTTTATTAAATGTTTATATATTGTCAAGAGCTTTGGAAAACAAATATTTTTTCCATAATTAACTGCTGCATTGTCTGCTCCATATGCTGTTACCTGAGATAGTCTTAAACCAGTTTTATTCAACATTGATGAAATGTTTTGACATATTGCTTCACTAGACTCGTTTGAATCTGTATAAACGTCTAAAACACCATGTCATAGCCCAGTTTTAAGAGTAAAATATTGCACAGTTAGAGGGAGAATTTTTCTTTTCCACATTTGAAGCATCTGAACTAATGTTCATATAACTCTCATTGGTTGTCATATCTTGAATTAGTATTCCTAGAAATGAGGGCCTAGAACATTCTCAACCATATTGCCAAGTTTTGTCCTTCCACAATGAATTTTGCTGGAAATTTTCGAATCAGGTGTTATTTTTGGCAAGAGTTTATTACTACAATCCTGGGCTTTATAACTATTACCACTCGCAACAGTCAATACAACTTCTGCCATTGTCACAGCATTTTCTTGTGTCGACTCTAACAAAGAATAAGACTTCATCGCGCTAATCAAACCATCTTTGTGCATTATTTTGGGGGTACAACAATGACTTTCAACTGTACGTTTTCCTTCATATTTTACTTTATTCTTTGAATGCACAACCTGCATTCGGCAATAAATTCCACCTTAAGAATCCACCTTTTCCACTCTTCATTTTCTGTTAACCATCCATCCTTAAAAATGCAGTACCTTTTAACTTTCTTTTTCTTGGGTGATTCTGCTGGATGGTGATCTGGATTGAAGTCTGAGGCCTGTTTCAAAGAAGACATTTTATTTTCCTGCACAAAACACAATTCACAACTGATTATTTTAAAATTGTGCCGGCGGTTGCAGTGTGCTATGTATTTGGCAATTGAATCAGTGTTACCATCGCATTCTTTGATCGTTTCGTAAGGAAAAATACCTTCATTATTGTAGAAGAAAATTCATTTTTACTCTATGTCAACATAGGCCTACGTATGTTCAGATCATAAAATGGCAACGCTCGAGAAGAAGAAAACAGAAATTCCGGGATTTTTCCCGTCCCTGTGAATGAAAAAATTCCTTCAGGAAAACGCTTTCCATTCCTAGTCAATCCCGCACAAACCAAGACGATTGCGAACTCTGTGAGCATTGCTTCCATTACAGACAGGGACCGTCCTAAGGCTTCAGTCACCGAACGTCAGCGGCGAAGGCCGAAGCCTGTAGACTGGCAGGGATTCACAATTCATAGAGCTCTGTTGCTCTGCTTCTTCATGCAACAATAACGCGGGAAAATAAACAGTCGTACGCCTACCAGTCTATTCAATTAAACAGTCACTCTCAGGCGTGTAAGTGCAACTGTTTGCTTAAATTAAACTATTTACAAAACTGAAATATACACTACCACTTATTGCCGCTTCTCTCTGTTGCAGCCATTTATTGACACATGTTGAGGCAGTATTTTTAACAATTAAATAATTTCAGTCTAATTATGTAATATGTAAATTCAATAACAGCACACCTTGAAGCAATATGTGTATGTAATAATTTGTAAAATGTATGTAACAGTCATTGCATATGCTTATATTATTTTATCCATGTGTAATAATGTTATGTGAATATATTACGTAATTTAATAATGTAGGAGCTGTGAGAATAATGTGCCACTGTGAAACGCCGGTATAACGAATTTAATCATGGCCGCGTTCGCTCATTGATGAAGTTCGTGAAGGTCGTCCAAAATTAGTTGTTGTGCTAGAAAACATTGATGCTGTGCGAAAGCTAATAATGAAATATCATCATGCGACATATTGTGAGATTGAGGCAACCCTAGGTATTAGTTCCACCAGCATATATAAAATATTGCATGAAAAAGGTTTGCTCTCGTAGGATCCCACATAATTTGACGCAATCTCAAAAAGATGCTCGTGTCGATTGGTGTACAAAAATGCTCAAGAAATACAATGGCAGTGCCTCAAAAGACGTATATAAGATTGCAACAGGTGACGAATCATGGATCTATGCGTATGAGCCGGAACGTAAACAACAGTGGACTGTATGGGTGTTTCAAGATGAAGCAAATCCAACAAAAGTTGTTCGCACTCGAAGCACTTCGAAGCAAATGGTCGCCTGCTTTCTCAGCAAAACTGGCCATGTGGCAACAGTGCCTTTAGAGGAACGTAAAACGGTCAATGGCGAATGGTACACAACCATTTGTTTGCCGGAAGTCTTCGTTGAAGTAAGGAAAACCAACAAGAACCGTAGGATCGTTCTTCATCAAGACAATGCGAGCGCGCACACATCTCGTCTAACAACAGAGTATTTGAAGGCTCCAAAAATCGATTTGATGGGTCATCCGCCATACAGTCCTGATTTGGCACCCAATGACTTCTTTTTGTTTCCGAACATCAAGAATAAATTGCGTGGACAACGATTTTCGTTGGCAGAAGAAGCCGTTGATGCCTTCAAAAACCATGTTTTGGAGGTGTCTCAAGAAGACTGGAATAAATGCTTTGACAAATGGTTCAAACGGATGCAAAAGTTTATTTATCATAAAGGAGCATATTTTGAAAAACAATAAAGCAGTTTTCAATCAGAAATTACTTTGTTTTAATTAATAGGCTCAAAATATAAATAGTGCCCCTCGTATAGCTTGAAAAGGAATTTTGTTACCAATATCCACAGCTATACTGTTACATGTCGTTACATAGAATTCTCATCGACACTCTCTGGACGAGGATGCACGTGTGTGTATATGGGGGGGGGAAGCGTGTGCAATTAGATTAGGCTCCTAATTAATTATTATGGGAATTGTTACAATGGGAAAAGCTAGCCGCCCATAAGTATTTATTTGACAATAAACCACATCTTTAAGGGAAATGCAGTGTATTTTAATTTGCCCCACCTATGAAATCTCTGAGACCAGTGAAATCAGTTAGATAGGTAATTTATTAGGAATGGAGAAATCAACAGCCGCGGTGCAGCGATAGCCGCAGACCAGTACACTGCAGCAGAGGGCATCAACCAGAGGACCAATGTTTTCCCTCCACAAATGGTAAATAAACACTTTCTTCTGTTTGACTACAACAAATACATATAGTTGGCAATGACTGCTGTGAAATCGACGCATATTTTGCAAATATTTGGGCAACTATTGCAGTAATTTTAGAGTTTAATAGTTTTGCGACATTGTAGAGATTGAGTAGTTTTGATCGGTATGCTACTCTTAAACGGGACTTTCAGGATTACGAGGGGCACTATTTATATTTTGAGCCTAATAATTAAAACAAACTAATTTCTGATTGAAAACTGCTTTATTGCTTTTCAAAATATTCTCCTTTATGATCAATACACTTTTGCATCTGTTTGAACCATTTGTCAAAGCATTTATTCCAATCTTCTTGAGACACCTCCAAAACATAGTTTTTGAAGGCATCAACGGCTTCTTCTGCCAACGAAAATCGTTGTCCACGCAATTTATTCTTGATGTTCGGGAACAAAAAGAAGTCATTTGGTGCCAAATCAGGACTGTATGGCGGATGACCCATCAATTCGATTTTTTAGCCTTCAAATACTCTGTTGTTGGACCAGATGTGTGTGCGCTCGCATTGTCTTGATGAAGAACGATCCTACGGTTCTTGTTGGTTTTCCTTACTTCACCGAAGACTTCCGGCAAACAAATGGTTGTGTACCATTCGCCATTGACCGTTTTACGTTCCTGTAAAGGCACTGTTGCCACATGGCCAGCTTTGCTGAAAAAGCAAGCGACTATTTGCTTCGAAGTGCTTTGAGTATGAACAACTTTTGTTGGATTTGGTTCATCTTGAAACACCCATACAGTCGACTGCTGTTTACGTTCCCGCCTCATACGCATAGATCCATAATTCGTCACCTGTTACAATCTTATATTCGTCTTTTGAGGCACTGCCATTGTATTTCTTGAGTATTTTTGTACACCAATCGACACGAGCATCTTTTTAAGATTGCGTCAAATTATGTGGGATCTAACGAGAGCAAACCTTTTTCACGGCTAAAAAATCATGCAATATTTTATATATGCTGGTGGGACTAATGTCTAGGGTAGCCTCAATCTCACAATATGTCGCATGACGATCTTTCATTATTAGTTTTTGCACAGCATCAATGTTTTCTGGCACAACAACTGATTTTGAACGACCTTCACGAAGTTCATCATTGAGCGAATGGCGGCCACGATTAAATTCGTTACACCAGCGTTTCACAGTGGCAAAGGATGGAGCTTCGTCGCCAAATGTGGAAGTTAGTTGATCGATGCACTCTTGTCTTGATAATCCACGTCGAAAGTCGTAATAAGTCATTGCACGAATGTTTTCACGAGTTAATTCCATGTTTTTGTTGACACACAATTTTCAAGTTAGTGTAAACAAAACAAATGACGCTCTATTGACAAACTGTTTGAAGTAGATTATGGTAAAAAATGTCAAACTTTCCATTGGAAACGTCAGATGGCTCCTACAACATTCAAGGTTGCCAAGGCTCAAAATATAAATAGTGCCCCTCGTACTGTGTAATTACATGTACAGGTTCAGATTATATATGTTGCTGTGTCGGAAATTTATTTAAAACCAACATGAAAATGCTCATCAAGGGATTGGTTTGAGAAGGTCCTGCCAATAAAGAGAAAGCACTATGGGCACGTTTCCGTGCTTCGTAAACCGTGAGTGGTTTTTTTTCTTCATCTTCTTCATACACGAAAGCGTTGTTACCTAAGCATTTGTAATCGAAAATTCCAACTGTTACGCATATATCCTGATTAAAGTTAAGTGGACAAACGATTATTGTGAATAGTGGATGTTGTTCCCGCGACGGTCCACGTGTTATGCCGAACAAGAGGCCTTCAAGTCACGCTGACGGTGAGCAGATAACGTGTCCTTTGCTTACATAAAATGCTCTGAAATATTGAATGCCTCTTATAGCAAGCGCACTTTATGTTCCTTTAAAAGGTACAATAGTCGCGTGTTTATATAGACTAAGAGAGAACATTACTTTAATTTCTGTGCTTTTGTCAGAAGGGCATAACTATACCTGCTGGTAGAAGGTGTGCTGGCATCGCTATCGATGGTGGCTCGATATAAACAAACACAAGGTTACCGACCTGCTTGCACAGGACGGGGTTACTAGAAATAGCGGCAGACAATTTGGATTTAGTTCCTATTTGTCTCATGTAGTTGTTATTTCTTTGTATTGTTATTTGCCCCACGTTTTGGGAGCCAATTTGGAGTAGATTGTATTGAAAGACTTGTATTATATTTCAACTGTTGGTAGCCGAACTTGAAGTTCGTTGCAACCTCACGTATAGTGCCCGCTTTTCGGTAGCCTTCGCCCCAAATGTACTTTCCGGTGGCCTTTGCCACCCCCAAATGTTTAAAAATATTAACTTTGTAATTTGACTGTTTCTTAAATATTATATATTTATGTTTGCCACGGCTGCGTCAGTATTAATGTTAGAGACACGTTTCTCTTTGCAGGGTTGTGGTGCGACTAAATAATGTAGGCTTACACAGATTATAATTTGACTTCACTCCTTTTATTAATGCTTGACACGATTTAAATAACACTTCACTGATATAGAGAGAACTGTGAGATTTTTTTAATTAATTACTTGCACTTTTTAACACAAACTATTTTCATCTCACACTGAATACGTATTATACTTCTCGAAGACGCATCTCGCGTCCGGTTAGAAACACTGTCAGCAAGCAACGCGACCAGTTATGATCGCTGTCTGCAAGCAACTGAATTGATTTCTATCACCTAAATTTGTAAATTTCTGTATTTCAAGTCCCTGATTGGCTAATCCTACTCCATTAGAATACCTTCATTTAACTAAAGCTTTTTCTGGTTGTTGATTGGCTATTTATTAAACTGTCTCAAAATTACATTATTGTTGCTCCAATAATGACTAGTAGCATTATTAAACTTTCTTACTCATTATTGCCTCAAGGTTAGCAACTTTTAACCTATTATTCTCACAGCTCCTACATTATTAAATTATGTAATACATTCACATAACACCACTACACATGTATACAATAATATAAATATTTACAATGACTGTAATATGCACTTTTTATATATTTTTACATACACATATTGCTTTAGGGCGGGCTGTTATTGAATTATATATTATATAATTAGACTGAAATCATTTAAATGTTAAAAATACTGCCTCACTCAAAGTGCTGGGATCCGGACTGACTATTTAAGTTGCTATATTCCAAAGTATCATAATCACTCTAAAACACTATAACAAAGAAAAATTAAAATCGTATTTATGTTATACTTTTCCCCAAACCTTTTTCTGCAGGGTCTATTTCTTACAAGAACTTGACTATTAGCTGATAAACAAAAGTGTAAAGCATGTCTTGAATATTATTGTTACTTTATTAAATCACTAAACATGCTTTGAGTACAAAAAATGTGTAGCCATCTACCCCTGTGCAATAGCCATATCCTCCCCCCCTCCTCTGAAGAAGGTGGTATTTTCTTCACGTAATATTTTTTTTAAACTTGAAGAAGGTTATGTTGTGCTGCTTTTGTTTTGTTTGGTTACGTAATTTTCACTGCCCCACGTATGGGAGCCCTCTTGAAGGAGATGTTTAGTTACGTAATTTTTATTTACGTATTATATTAGTTGCTTTATGGAGTTTGCAACACGCTTTGGGCGTCGGTTTGAATTTGTTGATTACGTAATAGTTACTGTTATTACGCAATAAGCTGCTACGTACGAGAAGCTGATTTTAAGCTGTAATTTTGTTGCTACACTCCAAGTTTTACACTATAATATTTAACTCTGTTATTAAAACTGCTTCTATATATTATTTATGTTTGAATTTGCCTCGGCTGCGTCAGTAATGTTTGTAGAGTCATGTATTTCTTAGGCAGGGTGCGGACGACAATGATTGTAGACATCACAGAATTTAAGTTTTTAAATTCACTTCTTTTATTAATTCTTGCACATTTTTATAAAGCACTACACTTTTTAAGAACTGTGAGAATCTTTAATACTTTCACTTAGCGCGTATACATATTTTACGATTCACACGTAGAGAACAATCTTCCATCTGTTCGCTACCAAGGTTTGCCAGCAACTGAACAACTTTCAACGATCAAAACCCGTAAGGTTCAGTATTTCAAGTCTCTGGTTGGCTAATTCTAGTCCAATAGAATATCTGCATTTTACTTAAAGCTTTTCTTTGCTGTTGATTGGCTAATTTTAAATTGTAACAGAAATTACATTATCGTTGCTTTAATCATGACTAGTAATTTTCAAACTCTAAAACTCATTATTGTTACAAGGTTACCTCATTGTTAGCAACTTAAAACTTATTATTTTCACAGCTCTTGGATTCTTAAAGTAAATAATGTATTCATATAACATTAATAAAACATGTTTACAATAAAAATAAGTATATGCAATGACTCTTACATACATTTTAAATAATTATTACATACATATTGTTTCAACGCGGGCTGTTATTGAATTTACCTATTATAAAATACAATTGAAATTATTCAGGTATTAAAATACTGCCTCATCCCCCACTCATAGGAAGACTTGGCCAATGCATAGCTTTTAAAATTCGGTACCTTTCATCCAAAATAAATTTGTGCGATCATGAACACTTACTATTATACGGATTAAACTTCAAGGAAACCATTTAGCTATTTAAACACATGTTTGCTTTAAAATCCGTCGTACATTTTGAAAACCATGACCATCTCCCCCGGACTTACCCTAATAAAACAAAGAAAGAGAAAAGCGTTTTAAAAAAAAAAGTCCGCGTGCATGTGCGTGTGTCTGAACAGCATCAATCAAGAACAAAAATTCTGATAAATGCCTAACTTGGTATTTATGTTCAGTATCTTGTAAAGATACTTTTCTTATCTTATTCCAAAGAATATTTACAAGAAAACCCCAACCTAAAGTATGCTTTAAATGAAAACGTTTTTGAAATGTTTTATTTTTTTAAAAATGGCTCTAATGAGGTATATTAAGAGGTAGACAAAAACTTTACTTACTACACAGAAAACGTATAGGTTTAAAACACATTATTTTGTGGCATAAGCCATTTCCACATATCCGTTATTATTGGTTTGAATCTATCAATGCTTTGTCATTTTTAATGTGTTGTCGCTATTCAGTTGTTTCTCGGATACAATGGGAAGGGTATGGACTTTTAAGGGCAGCATATAGCCACTCTTGAAGAAAATGTGTAATGAAATTATTTCCATAAGGTTTATCTCCGTTAACGTGAAGTAGAAAAGTAAACTTTCATAAGAGTAGTTTGTAGAAGCTATATAAAAATAAACGTGGGTAGAGAAAGTCATGTGAATGTAACTCATCGGTATACTCATCGGGATGACTCAGGTGGCAACGTCCGTAGCCCGGATTCGGGAGGTCCCGGGTTCGATTCCCGGAGACTTCGCTTCTACCACGACTCTCCGCCCTCTCATTTCTTGTAATCCGTTTTAGAGTTGTAGGGCCAGGCTACGCTGTTCGGCGGGTTGCGACTGGACGGTGGTTTGCGCATCGTAGAGGTTTCTTCGTCGATACGGGGACTACTCAGTTCAGTCTCTCCTCGGAGTGGGCTTCGCCCCGTGGACGCTGAAGGTTGGTGGCTTGTGGGCAGGACGGGCGGCGTCGATGCGTTCTATCAGGAAACGTTAGGGACATCCATGCTTGCGCCCGTCGTTAACCGGATCTGGTCGCCCTTCGGGTCTCTCCCCTCTTCCTGCTTTCCCCGTAAGGGGGGGTCGACCCCTTCAGCTGCCGTGGTGCGGTCGCTGCGTACCCTGAGCACTCGTGGTACTTCTGACGTTACTAGAAGTACGTCGGGTCGAACGTTCGATCCCCTCCCGTCAGGGAGCCGTTCGGATTGGGTTGGTCTCGACGAGCAGTGGTTCCCGATACCCCTGGGAGATTGGGTACGTCTGTATGGCTGTCCATGCAGGCGGGGTTGTGAGACGCCTCAATGTCCTCCGGTACCGACCTGGATAGCCGGTAGACGGCATGCTAGATTGCTGTCGTCCTCTCCGAGGTTGTTTCGTAGTCGCCCTTCGGGGTTGACGCGCGTAAGTGGCGTATCCACTTACGTCTCTGTCTGGAGGGGATGGGCAGGATGAGTCCTAGCTCAACCTCGACCAGGCCGGGAGGGGGCGGTATATAAAGTAGGCACTGTTCCTAATAGAAAGAACCCACGCGAGATCCTGGGTTCGAGGGCGTGCACTCTGAGTAGTCAGACCCGGTCCCGTGTTTATCTCTTCGTCCCTCCTAGGGTCACGTTGAAAGTAAAAAAAGGGTCGTTACGGCCCCGGTTTCGGGTGCCCCTCCATAATATGATGATTATTTTTGTTTAAGGGCGTTCAGCTACTAGGTCATTAGCCCCTCCTCCATGGTATGAACCTTTCTTTATATTTAATCGGAATACTATCTTTCTGTGTGAATAAATGTTATATAATTATATTCTATCAATTATAGTGTATGGTTTAATTCTTTATACGGCGGTTTAAGTAGCGTCACTTGCTATTTAATTATATAATTTGAAAGTCTTATATACACTAAAAACAACATATAAAGGTAACTGTTTTAAACTTTTGAATTGTGATTTGTCTTCAGCAAAAATTAATTCTGTACTTATTAAAGTATAATACAGGTCATCAATATGGAGGGATACGTTTCATACCAGGTGTAATTGTGTTTAGGTTTCAATCCCACATCCCACATTGAGATTTCAAATGACACTCCTAAGAGTGTCTTTTTACTTTCTCTACTACGTATAGTAAGTAAGGGGAAGTATTGTATTCCACCCAAAAATTCGATACCGAGATTTCACTGGAAATACGTGTTTTGAGACACCCTGAATCCCAAAAAAGCATTTTTGGAAACATGTCCGTGTGTGTGTCTGTGTGTGTCTTTGAACAGCATAACTCAGAAACGAACAGTCGGATAAATACCAAACTTGGTATTTAGGTTCAGTATCTTCCAGAGATGCGACACGAAGGTTTTCAAGAAAATCCCCCCACCCCAGATTACGCTTTACATGGAACATTTTTCGAAAATTTTAATTTTCTCAAAAATGGCTCCAACGATTTTGATTAAAATAACATATGTTTAAGATAATTTTCATGACAAATAAAATGTATATCTCGAATTTTCTGGGAATGTCTCCAAAAGTATTCTTCATTGTGAACGACTTTTGCATAACTGGTAAACCATAAGAGATAGACAAAATTTTACTACACAATTTATGTCATATACATTTTTTTTGTTGGGTGAACCATTTTCGAGATATTGTTTGTTATTCCATTAAATTTTCCAATACTGGTACTTTTTCTCAAATTCGTTATTCATTTTTTACTTTCTCTACTACGTATAGTAAGTAGGGGAAGTATTGCATTCCACCCAAAAATTCGATACCGAGATTTCACTGGAAATACATGTTTTGAGACCTCCTGAATCCAAAAAAAGCATTTTTAGAAACATGTCCGTGTGTGTGTCTGTGTGTGTGTGTCTGTGTGTGTGTCTGTGTGTGTGTCTGTGTGTCTGTGAACAGCATAACTCAAAAACGAACAGTCGGATAAACACCAAACTTGGTATTTAGGTTCAGTATCTTCCAGAGATGCGACACGAAGGTTTTCAAGAAAATCCCCCCACCCCAGACTACCCTTTACATGGAACATTTTTCGAAAATTTTAATTTTCTCAAAAATGGCTCTAACGATTTTGATGAAAATATCATATGTGTAAGATAAAGTCATGAGAAATGAAATGTATATCTCGAATTTTCTGGGGATGTCTCCAAAAGTATTCTTCATTGTGAACGACTTTTGCATAACTGGTAAACCATAAGAGATAGACAAAATTTTACTACACAAAAAATGTAGATCGCGTTGAAATACACAACTTATGTCATATACATTTCTTTTGTTGAGTGAACCGTTTTCGAGATATTGCTTGTTATTTCCTTACATTTTCCAATACTTATACTTTTTCTCAAATTCGTTATTCATTTTTTTATGTCCTAGACATGCAAAGAGAATGGAATGCGCCGCATAGCAACCAGCGTTAAAATATTTGACTATGGCTTAAAAGCTACCACATTCCCCTCGCATCTACAAGAAAATTACCAATAAGATTGACATCTCGATATCTCGATTAACATGAAGCATTTGGAGAATAGACGTTTGTAAAAATAGATTGTACAAGAGTAGAGAAAGTCATGTGAGTGTAACACATCAGATTTTTTGTTCTGGTAATGCAAAGAGAATGGAATGCGCCACAT
Source organism: Deroplatys truncata (assembly GCA_030765065.1). NCBI lineage: Eukaryota > Metazoa > Arthropoda > Insecta > Mantodea > Mantidae > Deroplatys > Deroplatys truncata. Next base: position 309,500,213 of record CM060975.1, on the reverse strand, counting down.
AGCAACCATCTCTTAAAATATTTGACTATCGCTTAAAGCCTAGCAATTCCCTTTGCATCTACAAGAAAATTAGCAATACGATTAACATCTCGATATCTAGATTAACATGAAGCATATGGAGAATAAGCGTTTGTAAAAATAGTTTGTACAAGAATAGAGAAAGTCATATAAGTGTAACACAACAGATTTTTTCTAAGAGTATTCATTTGTTAATACATCTCATTCCTTTGATCTTATTTTTCTCTTCTATCCTGTGGTGACCCTTGTTACTGTTATTATAGTTGAATAGAATAGAACAACAAAAGAATTTATTGGAATATTTGTGTTTGAATATTAAATTATTTTAAAATTGTCTATATTATTTAAGAAATGATAGAAATGATGTTGTGTTGCTCAAATCCTCTGTCCTCTTAAAGCTGCTCGTGTTTTTAATGAGAGACATGTTGAAAAGAAGGTAACTGATCGGTATGTGAGAAATTATGTTTTGAACTTCAATCACACTATCTCTAGAAAACCAAGTCAATGAAGATGGAAATGTAGAATTGGACGTACAAAATTTGCATTACCAACAGGATGACGGTCCCGTACATCTTACGGCAATATTTTGACGCAGCGGCTATAACCCAAGGTTAATGGGAGATCGGCGCCGGGCGATCGAAATAAACAATAACGGCCGCTCGCCAGCGTAAACACCGGGCCCGCCATCAGCAGATAACCGGAACATTCTGAAAGTTTTGCCCCGTCCTCTAGGGAGTGTTTCGAAATAGTTCTAGAACGCTCGAGGACCTTGTGGAAAGATTCCACTGACTATAAAAGCGAGCGTTCTCGCGGGACGCAGGCAGTTGCGAGTCGAGTGTGAGTTGACCATTGAGTTTATGACCATCAAGTTTCGCATAAGTATTCTCTAAACTCGATAAATAGGAATTTTTCCCAATATACTGAATACCAAGTTAAAACCTTTTCCTTTCACAATTTGGTCAATTGTTACTTATGCTCTGTAAACAGGCAATATTTAAACAAACTTGCCTTTTCTTCTTTTGCTCTTAAGTTCAAAGGCAAGCTCTTCAAAGTCAGGTTATTTATTTGTCCACGAACAAATACCGATTTCTCCAAACTATTGGCAGCAGGGGGGAGTGAAGGCAAGTTGAGGGACGAGCCTTTTTGTCTGATAGCGTGTTTCAGTCTGGAGCGTCATTCTAGTGTATATCTTCAGAGTGTGTGGTTGTATGTAGGAATGCGTGTTGCCGTGTGTGTGCGTGGGGCATCTCCCCCCATGTTTGTCTGTAACCTTTTGGAAATAATGTAAGGCGCCAAAGTAGCCTTATAATAAACCAGAGTTAAATGTGAATTACTATGTATTGTATTATAAATATCCCACGCGTGCTTTAGCTTTGAGCAGCACGTTCCTGATATCTCTGGTTTGCCTCTACGTCCCCCAATGTTTATGCCGGGGTAACTAAATTTAATATTTTAGCTGCAAAACCTTTTGGCCTCGCCCCGGTGTACCTATAACCGTATATCTTGAATTTTATGTCCTCTTCATTTGGAAGGAGTTTTATATAATCTTGTGTAACTGGTAAACGTTAAGCAATAGACGAAAACGTACTATACAAAAAACGTAGATCTCTTTAAACACATAATTTATTTCAAATAACTTTTTGTGGTATCAGCCATTTGCGATATCGGCTATTAATGGTTTGAATTGTTGATCTCTTTGTCATTGTTTTAAAGTTCTATCGACATTCAGTTGTTTCTTGCGGTTGCATGGAAAGAGTACACATTTTAAGGCCACCATATAGCACCTGTAAAGGTTTATCTAGATTAAAAAGAAGTAGATAGATAGAAAAATAAAACTTTGTAAGAATAATTTGTACTACAAATAAACGATAGAGGGTAGAGAAGGTATGTAAATGTAATTTATCAGATTTTTACTTTCTCTACTACGTTTAGTAAGTAGGGGAATATTGCATTCCACCCAAAAATTCGATACGGAGATTTCACCAGAAATTTGTATTTGAAGCGCCGTGAATACAAATAAAGCAGTTTTGGAAACATGTCGGTGTGTTTGCCTGTGCGTCTGTGAACAGCATAACTTAAAAACGAAAAGTCGGATAAATATCAAACTTGTATTTAGCTTCAATATATTTCAAAGAAAAGACACGAAGACTTTCAACAAAATCGCCCACCCCAAACTAGCCTTACATGGAACTTTTTTCTAAAATGTTTATTTTCTAAAAAATTGCATATCTTGAATTTTCTGGGAATGGCCTTTGAATTCCTCTTCATTCGGAAGTAATTTTGTATAATCTTACATAACTGGTAAACGTTACGCGATAGATCTAAACGTACTTGACAAAAAATGTAGATCTCTTTAAAACACACAACTTATTTCAAATATTTTCGAGCGCTCCGTTAATAAAGGTTCGAATTGTTCATTCCTTGGTCATCCTCAACGTTCATTTGTTTCTAGCGATGTCATGGAAACAATATGGAATTTTAAGGCCAGCATATAGCGTCAGTTGTTAAACATTTGACTATCGCTGTTCTCTTTGTATCTATAACGAAATGTGTAATGTAGCTATTTCTAAAAATGTTTATTTGCATTAAAATGTATTAAATAGAAGATTAACCTTGAGTAAGAACAATTCGTATCTCCATTAATAAACGATAGAGATTAGAAAAGGTCACGTGAAAGTGTTACATCAGATTTTTTTATTTAAGCTATTCATAGACACACTCGGTGGAATTTGTAAAAGTGTTAGTATTCAGGGGACATTGACACGTGTTATAAGAGAAATCTCGATATGGATTTGTCGAACGGTATACAACACTTTTACTAATCATAGGTAGAGGATAGAGACATTAAAAATAAAAGAATATAGTGTTACTGGAGCATTAATGTTTTGTAGACATTATTTTAAAATAAAGCTAATGGCAGCATGCAGTACTGCAGCGCGTAGTAATTAGTGATGAGAAGAGGTTTCTGCTTAAAGACGCTGGCGAATTTGCGTGCAGCACACGCCACTCGATCTAAACGTGGTTATGTATTTATGCAGGGTATACGTGTCAAACGTCACATAAAACAGAATTGCTAGCCATACGTTTCCTCTGTGTGTGTAGTCCTCGTAGCTTAAATTATTTATCATGCATGTCACCTGTCGTCTCAGTAACTTGACTCCCGAGCTCTCTTTAAATTTTCCATATGAAAACATTAAGGCGTAAGACAAACCAAAATATCGCGTTCCATCATTTGTAGTCATTTTGTTTGGATATCTGCTGCGAAAGTAATCTTTACCAGATAACCTTCCTGTATATCGGATTATCCTTCTCTTTGTAGGACTTACACCCGCAAGGACTTACAAGCCAATGCCTTAGATCAGTAGCCTGTCGAGGAGCAAGCAAACTCTGGATCATAGCATATCCAGGATAAGTGATCAGTCCAATACCTTGTGTCAGTAGCCTGACGAGAGCAAGCAAACTCTGGATCATAGCATATTCAGGATGAGTGATCAGTCCAATACCTTGGGTCAGTAGCCTGTCGAGGAGCAAGCAAACTCTGGATCATAGCATATTCAGGATGAGTGATCAGTCCAATACCTTGGGTCAGTAGCCTGTCGAGGAGCAAGCAAACTCTGGATCATAGCATATCTAGGATAAGTGATCAGTCCAATACCTTGTGTCAGTAGCCTGTCGAGGAGCAAGCAAACTCTGGATCATAGCATATTCAGGATGAGTGATCAGTCCAATACCTTGTGTCAGTAGCCTGTCGAGGAGCAAGCAAACTCTGGATCATAGCATATTCAGGATGAGTGATCAGTCCAATACCTTGTGTCAGTAGCCTGTCGAGGAGCAAGCAAACTCTGGATCATAGCATATTCAGGATGAGTGATCAGTCCAATACCTTGTGTCAGTAGCCTGTCGAGGAGCAAGCAAACTCTGGATCATAGCATATTCAGGATGAGTGATCAGTCCAATACCTTGTGTCAGTAGCCTAACGAGGAGCAAGCAAACTCTGGATCATAGCATATCTAGGATGGGTGATCAGCTGAATGTCTTGTGTCAGTAGCCTAACGAGAGCAAGCCAACTCTGGATCATAGCATATCTAGGATGGGTGATCAGCCCAATGTCTTGTGTCAGTAGCCTGTCAAGGAGCAAGCAAACTCTGGATCATAACATATCCAGGATGGGTGATCTGCCCAATGTATTGTGTTAGTAGCCTGTCGAGGAGTAAGCAAACTCTGGATCATAACATATCCAGGATGGGTGATCAGCCCAATGTCTTGTGTCAGTAGCCTAACGAGGAGCAAGCAAACTCTGGATCATAGCATATCTAGGATGGGTGATCAGCCGAATGTCTTGTGTCAGTAGCCTAACGAGAGCAAGCCAACTCTGGATCATAGCATATCTGGGATGGGTGATCAGCCCAATGTCTTGTGTCAGTAGCCTGTCAAGGAGCAAGCAAACTCTGGATCATAACATATCCAGGATGGGTGATCTGCCCAATGTATTGTGTTAGTAGCCTGTCGAGGAGTAAGCAAACTCTGGATCATAACATATCCAGGATGGGTGATCAGCCCAATGTCTTGTGTCAGTAGCCTGTCGAGGAGTAAGAAAACTCTGGATCATAGCATATCCAGGATGACTGATCAGCCCAATGCCTTGTGTCAGTTGCCTGACAAGAGCAAGCAAACTCTGGATCATAGCATATCCAGGACGGGTAATCAGTCCAATGTCTCGTGTCAGTAGCCTGTCGAGGAGCAAGCAAACTCTGGATCATAGCATATCCAGGATGGCTGATCAGCCCAATGTCTTGTGTCAGTAGCCTGACGAGGAGCAAGCAAACTCTGGATCATAGCATATCTGGGATGGGTGATCAGCCCAATGTCTTGTGTAAGTAGCCTGACGAGAGCAAGCAAACTCTGGATCATAGCATATCCAGGATGACTGATCAGCCCAATGCCTTGTGTCAGTTGCCTGACAAGAGCAAGCAAACTCTGGATCATAGCATATCCAGGACGGGTAATCAGCCCAATGTCTCGTGTCAGTAGCCTGTCGAGGAGCAAGCAAACTCTGGATCATAGCATATCCAGGATGGCTGATCAGCCCAATGTCTTGTGTCAGTAGCCTGACGAGGAGCAAGCAAACTCTGGATCATAGCATATCTAGGATGGTTGATCAGCCCAATGTCTTGTGTAAGTAGCCTGACGAAAGCAAGCAAACTCTGGATCATAGCATATCTAGGATGACTGATCAGCCCAATGTCTTGTGTCAGTAGACTGACGAGGAGCAAGCAAACTCTGGATCATAGCATCTCCAGGATGGGTGATCAGCCCAATGTCTTGTGTCAGTAGCCTAACGAGAGCAAGCAAACTCTGGATCATAGCATATCTAGGATGGGTGATCAGCCCAATGTCTTGTGTCAGTAGGCTGACGAGGAGCAAGCAAACTCTGGATCATAGCATATCTAGGATGGGTGATCAGCCCAATGTCTTGTGTAAGTAGCCTGACGAGAGCAAGCAAACTCTGGATCATAGCATATCTAGGATGACTGATCAGCCCAATGCCTTGTGTCAGTAGCCTGACGAGAGCAAGCAAACTCTGGATCATAGCATATATAGGATGGGTGATCAGCCTAATGTCTTGTGTCAGTAGCCTGTCAAGGAGCAAGCAAACTCTGGATCATAGCATATCTAGGATGGGTGATCAGCCCAATGTCTTGTGTCAGTAGGCTGACGAGGAGCAAGCAAACTCTGGATCATAGCATATCTAGGATGGGTGATCAGCCCAATGTCTTGCGTCAGTAGCCTAACGAGAGCAAGCAAACTCTGGATCATAGCATATCTAGGATGGGTGATCAGCCGAATGTCTTGTGTCAGTAGCCTGTCAAGGAGCAAGCAAACTCTGGATCATAGCATATCTAGGATGGGTGATCAGCCCAATGTCTTGTGTCAGTAGCCTGACGAAAGCAAGCAAACTCTGGATCATAGCATATCTAGGATGGGTGATTAGCCCAATGCCTTGTGTCAGTAGCCTGTCGAGAAGCAAGCAAACTCTGGATCATAGCATATCCAGGATGGGTGATTAGCCCAATGCCTTGGGCCAGTAGCCTGTCGAGGAGCAAACTCTGGATCATAGCATATCCAGGACGGGTGAACAACCCATTGCCTGATATGGCGGTAAAGAAGAAGGAAATGAAATGTGTTGAAAGGGATGATAGGAAAATTCGTGGATCAAATTATCCAAACGGGCATTGTTCTAGCAACCGAGGAAAACCGCGGAAAAAACCTTCAATCAGGTTTGTCAACCCCGGAGCTTTGAACCTGGGAGCTCCCGTATGCGAGTCGCACACGTTACCGCGGCGCCACCTCGCTCAGTTACCAAATAACCATGTCAGCAAATTCGCAGACTTAATGGTGTGATTCTCCATGACCATTGCTGTTTGTTGTGGTCCTGTGAATGGCCGTGGAGGTTCTGGCTACGAGTTTGGTTCTACCAAAAGGTCAGCGGAGAGCGGGGCGTGCCCTTGCCTCAGTTGTCACCACAGAACCGCAGCGAGACACGCTGGCAGCGTTACCTGATGAACTCAGAGATGCAGGACGGGATCGTCAACTGAAATATCCAGTCGCAGCGGCGAAATCCTATCTTCGCAGGCTTCACGGAATTGCATCGAGACGCACTGTCAGATGTTACTTTGATGAGCTCAAAATGCAGAACGGGATCGTCAACTGAGATCCTAAGCTTCAGAAAGGATGAAGGAGTAAATAAAAAGCAAGTTTGCACAGTAGTTTGAGAGCCGCAATCGTGTCCTAAGTCAAGAGAGGCTGCCCAGAGGCTGCCCAGCAGCTGCTACGGCAATTTGGCCGGCAGTGGGAGGTGAGAAATTTCCGTGACAGTCATAGCCTGGGCAATGCCCTGGCTGTCACCACGGGGAATGAAGCAAGGATGGATAGGTTTGGAGAGGGAATTTCTTTATTTGCAATTTGGATTTACATAGAAGGAGCGTCGTTTTAGCACCGCTACCTCGAGTAGCTCTCTCTTGCGTGCTGATTCCATCGTATGATGCAGCCATCCGTTGTTGCGTAGTTGCTCTGGAGGGCGCCCAGGTCCGTTAATAGCTGGGCCAGTGTGTCGTGGTTGCCAGGAGGGACTTGACCTGAGTGGCCAAGGGCAGTGACTGTGCGTCGGAGCCGACGGTGCTGTGTGGAGTGGAAGATTGGACCCGGAGAGATGTGCGTGTGCCTTAGGTTCCTTGCTTCGGAGCACATTGGCGCCAACTCTGCTTCATTCCTTAAACCATATACAATAGCACCTCTGAGTGACGATCTTATATGTATGTACAATGTGGTCCGGCGGACCTTGTTCAGAATGTTTATTCCACTATTTACATTATACAAAAATATTCTGAAAAGAATAATTTCCTTACGTTGTCAGTGTTTGAGTGCCGTACAAAATTGCTATTATTTATAATAAATAAAGCATAATATTAAGTTGAATTCTTTCTGTTGCTGTATTTCAATACACAATAAAGAAGAAAATAAAAAATAACAAAAACGGTATTTCGTTTCTCAGGTTGTGTTTGTTTTAAGTGCTACCTCGTTGAGATAGATATAGATGGCTTTGCTTTAGCTCATTCTTAATAATAATAATAATAATAATAATAATAATAATAATAATAACAACAACAACAACAACAACAATAATAATAATGTGACACAACAAGTCTGACCGTTCTGGGCCAACCAAACCCACTGCCAGCCTCACGCCCACAGTTGTATGGCAGAGGAGAATGATCATCCAACGGACAGGGGGAGATGAAATGTTCAGCATCATGCTTCCCCTAGTCGGAATGTTGGTTTCTGATACCTACAGATCTTTACCAGTAGTATAAGTCCCGGATGAGCCAATTGGCTTAACGATAATCCTGCCGCTAGGGTGGCTAGTGTCGCTAGTGTCGCTGCGTGCTACGGCGGCGGCGGCAAGTTTGAAAAGCGCCCTGAGCGGGAGGATTATCGTTATTGCAATTGGTTCATCCGGGACGAGTTAAAAGAATTGAGGATTAGGGTAAGGTGAAGGAAAAAGAGGAAGTGACGTGGAGTGTTTTGATTGGTTCGTTAATTCGGGTGGAAGATGAAGGAAGGAAGATGAAAGAGTATGGAGGTCATGTGATGGAGAGGAGCGGGGTGGCGAGATGTTGTCTGTGCGGAGGTCGGGACCGAAAGAGGGAAAAGGTGGGGAGCGAGGGATAAAAAGTATAACAGAAAGTGACGTGTGAAGTTGTGATTGGTGGGAATAAGAAGTGATGTTATTGGTGGAAAGGAACAAATGAAAGTTGTTGATTGGTAAGAATAAGAGAGATTATGATTGGTGGAAAGAAAAAGGTGTGGGAGTGGGGTATGTTGGAGGTGATGGGAAAGGTAAGTTTTGCTAGCAACAAGATTTCCAAAAGCCTGTCGAGAACTGATCAGCAATTTTTTGTACGTTGGATGGTAGTTTTCTTGAGTGGATAGAGAGATGGGGCGATATGAGATGCGGTGGCAAAATGGGAACTAAACAAGATGGTTGAGACAAGAGGTTTAAGGACGAGGAAATTTGGAGGTTAGTGGTGAACATGGCGGTCGCAAGAGGTGGGGGCAAGGAGACGCGGTGGTGAGAATGGGAACTAAAAGAAGATGGCAGTAGCAAGAGCTTAGAAGAGCAGATTTTGAGGTTAAAATAGTGGAAACTAAAAATGGCGGAGGGTCTGCGACAAGGAGATGCGGTGAGAACTAAACAAGATGGCGGACGCAAGAGGAGGGTAAGGAGATTTGAGGTTACAGTACCAAAACACGAAAGGATATATTCCTACGCCAAGCAGGTCCGAAAAATAATTATGAGTGTGGTACTTACCTGTTACCGGTGTGGATGCGTCACCAAAAGCGCGGCAGCTTCACGCGACGCGAAAAAATAAAAGCAAACTTAACCAGCTTTAAGATCAACCAACATCACTACGCACTGATATACCTAGGTTTTTTAAAGCGGTACAGACGCACTTTGCAGAGGCGTAACTATACCAAAAACCTGGTACTGGACCATCGTGATGGTCGCAGGCGTACGTAGGAGCAGGGTTCTCATAGCCGGTCGAAAGCGGTCAAAAAAGTGTACGACGTAGGTGTTCACAGTAGTTGCTGTCGAGTCAACCGTCGAGGTGTGAATGAACGAGATCTGTTCTTGCCGGCAATCTGGTTGGGAGATGAGAGGCGCGGTGGTAAAAATGGAAACTAAATAAGATGGCGGAGGCATGAAGTTGAGGTTAAGGAGCGGTGAGGTGTTGTCTGTGCGGAGGTTGGGGCTGAAAGAGGGGGAAAGATGGCGAACGAGGGATAAAAAGTATAACAGAAAGTGACGTGTGAAATTGTGATTGGTGGGAATAAGAAGTGATGTTATTGGTGGAAAGGAACAAATGAAAGTTGTTGATTGGTAAGAATAAGAGAGATTATGATTGGTGGAAAGAAAAAAGGTGTGGGAGTGGGGTATGTTGGAGGTGATGGTAAAGGTAAGTTTTGCTACCAACAACATTTGCAAAAGCCTATCCAGAACTCATCAGCAATTTTAAATAACTAGTGTTTCGGGGTTTTCTCTGGTTGGTAGACGAATGCAAGCTGTTTCTGCTTTTTCATAGGTTTTCCCAAAATTGAAAATGCATATATATTGTAACACAAATGTGTGCAGTGCAAAAGAAAATAAAAATTAAATAGGCACACACACACACACACACACACACACCCGTTGCAGTTGCCATACTTATATTATTCGTCTTTTCCTTTTTTTCTTTTTTTCTTTTTGTTTTTCGTTTTTTTAAAAAAATAACTAGTTTTTGGGGGTTTTCTGCGGATGGTAAACGAATGCAAGCTCTTTCTGCTTTTTCATAGGTTTTCCGTGGTTGGTAGGCGTTTGCTGTAGTGGTTGACGAAGCCGTTTCTAATTTTCGAGGTTTTCCCGGAGACGGGATGCAGGCTTCGGGTGCACTGTATGAAAACAATAATTTCATGGAATTAATCGTTCTTCCACACAAGCCATGTGTTGGACAGGATTGGAAAGGTAGAATCAGACAACTGAAGAATTCAATGCTATAGCCGGGGTTTGAAGCACGGATCTTCCAGTCTCCATCCGGGTGCTTTAACCACTGAGCTACTATGGCAACGTACCAGCATGCCACAAAATTCTCCAGCTGATTCGCATTTTTCCCGTCTGATTCTGCCTGTCCAACACACGGCTTGCATGGAAGAACAATTAATTCCATTAATTGACCTAATAGTGGTTGAAGCTATGAAGCCCGGGACTTAAGTACTTACAATATTGTAGGTCGCCATTGGGGTATGTCATCTCAATACAATTTGAGATCTGCTTGTGGTTTACCGGGAAAAATGCGAATCAGCTGGAGAATTTAGAGTAGTGCCGGTATGTTGCTATGGTAGCTCAGTGGTTAGAGCAACCGGACGGAGATCTAGAGATCCATGGTTCAAATTCCGGCTATGCATTGAATTTTTAAGTCGTCTGATTCTACCTTTCCAATAATTTCATTTTCGGTGTCACTGTAGGAGTCACTATGCCACTTGCAAGATTCCGTAATTATAAATCACTTTGTATTCCTTTGTTGGTCTGTCGTTCTTTTTTCTGCACGTCTCAAATGCGAGTAAATATTTATTAACAATGACTTCACTTTCTTTGCAAACACACTATTCAACGTGCGATTAGCACTTCGTCTTTCCGTAATTACTGATTCCAGTACCTTATTATCTAGTTCATATTTCTTTATATTGCTATTTGCTTGAAGAATTAGTCGAGGAATTAATTGTCGACTCGAATTACATGCAAACAATAACTAGTTCTACTTAAGAACCGCACGCAGACTGGCTATACGAAGAACTAGAAGTCGACTGACTATTTTAACTCCAAGTAAGCTTATACGAGGGTGGTCTGAAAAGCTTCCGACCTAATAAAGATACAAGACATTTTTTCAGATTTTTTTTTTTATTTTTCAACATAGTCTCCTTGTAGCTCTACACACTTCTCCCAGCGATGCTTCCATCTCTGTAACCCGTCCAAATAGTACTCGGCGTTTTTCTCTGCAAAATAATTGTTCACGAAGGTGATTGCCTTTTCATTTGACGAAAATCTCTGTCCTCCGAGCGCAATTTTCAGATGAAGAAGAAGTCGCATGGGGCTAGATCTGGTGAGTAAGGTGGACGGTCAAGCAGTTCAAACCGTAATTCGTGGATTTTCGCCATTGCAAAAGCTGAGGTGTGAGACGGTGCATTATCTTGGTGAAACAGGATTTTCTTTTTCTGCAAATGTGGCCGTTTTTCCGCAAGTTCTGCCTTCAGCTTGTCAAGTAATGATGCGTAGTATGCTCCTGTAATGGTTTTTCCTTTTTGAAGATAATCGATTAAAATAACTCCATGACTATACCAAAAAACAGTCGCCATCAAAAGGCCGAAAAAACAGTTTTTGCGTGTTTTGGAGCCGGTTCCCCCTTTGCAGTCCACTGTTTGGACTGTATTTTTGTTTCGGGCGTATAATGGTGTATCCAAGTTTCATCTACAGTAATTAATCGGCGCCAAAACTCGGATTTATTGCGCCTAAACTGCGCCAACAGAGCGTTGGAAATGTTCATTCGAACACGGTTTTGGTCAAACGTGAGCAAACGCGGCACCCAACGCGCGGACAGCTTTCTCATGTCTAAATATTGATTTAATATGTGACAAACACGTTCTTTTGACATGTTCATAGCCTCTGCTATCTCTCTGACTTTAATTCGGCGGTCGTCTAGCACCATTTGGTGAACTTTGGCGATGTTTTCGTCGGTAGTTGCAGTTTTTGGACGTCCCGAACGTTTATCGTCTCCCAGGCTCTTACGGCCACGTTTAAATTCAGCTGCCCAAAATTTCACTGTGGTAAATGATGGTGCAGAGTCCCCATACACAGAATCCAACTCATTTTTGATTTGCGTAGGCGTATTGCCTTTCGAAAACAAATATTTAATGACAGCTCGATACTCGATTTTGTCCATTTTCATAAAACACTCACATCATCTCACTCAAACGACTGTTACATAACAACTGAGCGTCAAAACTCGTATATTGCCTGATGCAAACCTTCATGATTTCTTACAGTAAGTCAAGTTTTATAACATTTTCATTGGAATTAATTGTTCTTCCACACAAGCCGTGTGTTGGACAGGGCTGGAAAGGTAGAATCAGGCGACTGCAAAATTCAATGCCATAGTCGGGATTTGAACCACGGATCTCCCGGTCTCCGTCCGGTTGTTCTAACCACTGAGCTACCATGGCAACATGCCGGTACGTCACTAAATTCTCCAACTGACTCACATTTTTCCCGGTAAACCACAAGGAGATCTCAAATTATATTGAGATGACATACCCCATTCTTTTTGCTAACATTCGGCGATCTCTCATTGGTGCACGTTCAGACCTTCAAACTTCAACTGTGGCTTATATAACATTGGAATAACGCTAGTCCTATGCCTACAACTAGGGAAAGTCCTCCCGGAATACAATAGAACTACGCATACCTCGCGCCAACGCGTTCAAATATAACAGACAAACTGTCGCCTTAGCCTTATTTTGTAGAAAATCTTGTAAGTAACACTGCATGATTATGGCGCCATTTATTAACTAATATGTGTATAGCAATATGGTTTTTTTCTGTGGGCATAAAGTGTAGAGTTTGATCAGATTCGATCTAGATTAATCGCAAATATTTTTGTAGTTATTAATGGTTTCTTTTACAAACATCTGATGTCTACCACCAGTGTTCTACCGCGGGTACAACACAACTATTCGCTTAGACGATGGAGTACAATTTGGGATAAATTTCAGAATCCGAAGATCCCCACTGACTGGAAAGCTGCGGTTTACTCGGCTGTCAATGAGGTTGTTCCGACAGCTGACAAATTGTGGAGGCATGGCAGAGCAACATCAAATCTCTGCCTCAGGTGTTCTGCGGTGGAGACATTGAGTCACAAGTTGGTGGATTGTGCCGTCGTACGCCCAATATGGCACTGGATATATGGTCGCATAGGAGTGATTTGTAGTGGCGTGCAGATGTTTCCACGTGAGGTCTATCTGAATCTCGAATTCAAACACGGTGACAAGAAACTGACAGATGCCCTTACTTGGCTCATCTTTGCCACCTATTTTTGGGTACTAAAAGTTGGGGACGCAGTGAATCTGCAGGCCTTCCAGAGATTTATCCGGAAGGAATGCTGGGAGTTGGACAAAAGGACCACTTTGGCCTTGGATGTCCCGCATTTAAGGAAGCTCTAAGTGTCCACTGCAGAAGGGCATATGCTAAGAATAGGGATAAGAAGAAGTAGAAACAAAAGTGATCTATCCTTCTTGTGTAGTAGTTTCCATATTCTCCTAAAAACCTGTCCCGAAATAAAATAAATAAATGCACTGCACAAAAATTAAAACAAAAAAAAAACATTAATAAAAATAAAAAAAATAAAAAAACTTTATTTTTCTGTACACTTTCTATTAATGAAGATAAACATTTGCAGAAGCAGTTTCATTATAAAAAATAAAAAAAAATGGTTAACTTTTTCTTTTGTGACCACCAGAATTAACGCTTCAAGTGATAGACAAAAAGTTACCACCAAAATGTAAATCTCGCTTGAAGTAGATACTATCTTTACGTTATTTGCACCACGCTTTTGGCATCAATTTGAAGTAGGTTGTTTTGAAAGAGTTGTATTGTAGTTCAACTGTTGGGGAGCCGAACTTGAAGTAGTTGCCACCGCACGTATAGTAAAAAGTTTCCGGTAGCCTTCGCCCCAAATGTTTAAAAATATTAACTTTGTAATTTGAATGTTTCTTTATTTATGTTTGCCTCGGCTGCGTCAGTATTATTGTTAGAGACATGTTTCTCTTTGCAGGGAGTGGTGCAACTGAAAAAAGTAGGCTTACACAGATTATAATTTTACTTCACTCCTTTTGTTAATGCTTGACACGATTTAAATAACACTTCACTGATATAGAGAGGACTGTGAGATTTTTTTAATTAATTACTTGCACTGTTTAACACGTAAACTATTTTCGTCTCATACGAATACGTATTAAATTTTTCGAGGATACATCTCGCGTCAGAAACACCGTCTACAACCAACGCGTCCAGTTATGAGAGCTGTCTACAAGCAACTGACTTGGTTTCTACCGCCTAAATTTGTAAATTTCTGTATTTCAAGTCTCTGATCGGCTATTCCTAATCCAATAGAATACTTTTATGTAACTTAAGCTTTTTTTTGGTTGTTGATTGTCTATTCTATGAACTGTCTCAAAATTTGCATTATTGTTGCTCCAAGAATGACTAGTAGCATTACTAAACCTTCTAATTCATTATTGCCTCAAGGCTACCTTATTGCTATCTCATTGTTGGCAACGTTTAACCTATTATTCTCACTGCTCCTACATTATTAAATTACGTAATACATTCACATAGCATTATTGAACATGTATACAATAATATAAACATATACAATGACTGTAATATACACTTTTTATATATTGTTACATACACATATGTATCGGCGGGCTGTTATTGAATTATATATATTATATAATTTGACTAAAATCATTTAAGTGTTAAAAATACTGCCTCGCGCTTTAGCAATAACCGTCCCCGAGATATTCTTTCCTATTGGTTTGAATTTTACATCACTTAGTTACAGTTTTTTAAGTAATAAGACAGCATTCGTTTGTTTCTCGCGATGTCATGCAAAGAGTATGGAGTTTCAAAGCCAGCATATAGCGATCCACGTTTTAAAGATTTGACTAACACTTCAATCTCCTGTATCGCTCTTGTATCTATAACGAGATGTATAATGAAACTAGTTCTGCACACTCTTATCTCGAGCATAAAGGAGATAGAAAAACCAACTTTTATAAGCATAGTTTGTAGAACAAAGATAAAAATAAAAGATAGGGGGTGGAAAAAGTCATGTGAACGTAGCATGTCAGAACTTTTTAAGCGCATTAGTCATCAAACGGGTAGAAAACACGAAACGCGGCTTAAATTCGCAACAGGCAGGCAAACTTTGAACCACATATACACACTAAGTATTTGCATGTTGTTGAACATGGGGAGAAGACTTCAATTAGCATAGAATCCCTTAACAGCTAAATCGCTGGTTGTTATTAAAAAGCACGACCTAGATGTACTGAAAGAATTTCAATAATAAGCCGTTCTGCTTCGTGTTGGGGGATGAAGAGAAGTTAATTGCCACCAGGCCAGCCAACACCACCCCTCTACAATATAATATAATACAGCTTGCATCTTCAAACACTTGCTCCTCCCTTAGACCGTGTAAATCTCGGAGGATAAGGAGTGGCAGTCTGCAGGGTTGGTTAGATCATCCGCTATCCATCCATTCGTCCGTCTGTCCATGTAAACACACAGTATCTATATGATTCTAGTTTACGACACTACTGAGTGTTGGTTATACTTTGACATTACTTACTAAAAATTAAGAATACATTATTAGTTATACGCGACTTTAAAATCACCTTTAAAATGAAGCCCACGAGCATAATAGAACAAAATCTGATATATTTATTACTACTTGTCTATGTGTACAAACACAAACAAACAAGGAAAAGGTAGCAGAAAAAGCCGAGGCACAAACTGTACTTATGTAATAGTAATTGTAATTGAATTACTATGGAAGGGTTCTGCAGAACAAAAGTTAATACTTCTTTTATGGAATGTACAACAACGGGTAGGTCTTTAGGTTAATTATAAATAAAATGAACTCCCCAATATTTAAATGCCATTCTTATAATTAAACTGCTTTTAGATCTAAATGATCACTATCGTTTTCAAGATACTAGAGGCAAAAAATTGACAACTTTGTTTTCAAAAGCAGGTAAGGTTGGGAAGTGGGAACGGAGCTGGTCTGTTGTGATTTGTCAGTACTCATATAGCCGCATTTTACGGCGCGCAGGCTCAATTAGGATTGGAGACGCCTCGGTATTGAGAAGCGCAGTAGCGGATCGGTTCTAGCGCGACATAAATCAGATTGAAGCATTAATTATTTTCGATGTTGAAACGAAATTCTTATGTATTTCTCCAAGCATGTTTTACGGTGCGCAT
The DNA here is from genome assembly GCA_030765065.1 of Deroplatys truncata. Taxonomy (NCBI): domain Eukaryota; kingdom Metazoa; phylum Arthropoda; class Insecta; order Mantodea; family Mantidae; genus Deroplatys; species Deroplatys truncata. Next base: position 309,484,063 of record CM060975.1, on the reverse strand, counting down.
TCTATGTAAGTTAGCGCAGAAGCAAGGGGTATAACTCTTTTTGTGTGTTTTGCATATACAAAGATGAAATTCCTAATCATGAGCATTAATGGTAATAAAAATCTAATACTTCGCTGCTAACATTATTAATACTGCCACTACTACCTGCAAAACTTCAACTATCGCCACATAGATGCAAAATGTAGAACAGGCACTCAATTGATTTAAGTTGATTTGTCATCAGGCTTCTGTGAGAAGAAAAAGGAAAAAGTATCGCAAACCTTTATTATGTTTCTTGCATTTCGGAAAATGCAAACATAAAGAATGAAATACTTAAAAACAACTGCTAAAGTTAAAACTGTATCTCCAATAAATTGTGATTTTTTTTTCAGATATAAATTTTTACTTTCCCTACTACGTATAGTGAGAGTGGTTTAATGTTATTTATATTTAACATTTTTGTAGCCCCACGTTGTGGTAGCCAATTTGAAGTGGTATGCTTCTAATATTATTTAATTTGGTGAGCCCCACGTTTGGGAGCCAATTTGCGGCGGTATTATTAATGTTATTGTTTGTATATGTGTGTTTACTCCACGTAGTGAAGCCATTTTGTGACGTGATTCTTTGTTAGGTTTGTTAGCTCCATCTGGTGTTAGCAATTTGCGGCAGTATTAGTGTTTGCTTGAAAGAATGCTACTGTTATTTTATTTAATTTTTGGTTCTCTGTCCTCCGGCTAGCTATGATCTTTTTGGTCGAGCACTTCTCTTTATACAGATTGTGTAAACGGAAAGGAGTATTTTATCCAAAGATAACACTGATGAAAGAATTTCTTTTACACTTTTATTGTCGAACACTTTCACTATCACATTTACACATTGATCTAGCCACTCGCCAAACTGAAACTATTATAATAACTTATTTACTGATCATTCTTAATTCACGTACTTCAACTTTTTGTATCATTAACTTTACAATACTTGAGATTTTTCATAACTCTGATACGCGTAACTTGCGAATCGATAGCCGACGTGTAATATTTCTGCTGGACTGAAGGCGACGTGTAGCCTACAAATATTTTCGGTGAACTGACGGGTTCTATCTCTAACCTAGCCCTTTTTATACTCCTACATCCCGATATGCCTAAAGATTATAACTGAGTTACTATTGGCTAATAAAACGCGCCAACATTAGCGTCTATTTTAATATCCAATGAAAATTATGAATACATATGCTCTAGGTATAATGTTCCAGCAAATTCTAAAGGAAAAACGCGCCAACATTACGTAACTTCCTCGTCTCTAATAATGATAAACAGCTCACCCCCTCGCTGCATTATTGCACGCTATTATTGTCAGTTTCAGTAAGGCAGTATAAACTTACTTCTCAACAATAATTACAATCAACAAACATCTCAAATCAATGTCACATAAAAATGCATATTCATACTGTAATCATTCTTTACATTTAAATAATTTGTGATACCAATTACTGCATCAATAGTAAGTAGGGGAAGTATTGTATTCCACCCAAAAATTCGATACCGAGATTTCACCGGAAATACATGTTTTGAAACCCCCTGAATCCAAAAAAAAGCATTTTTAGAAACATGTCCGTGTGTGTGTCTGTGTGTGTGTGTGAACAGCATAACTCAGAAACGAACAGTCGGATAAACACCAAACTCGGTATTTAGGTTCAGTATCTTCCAGAGATGCGACACGAAGGTTTTCAAGAAAATTCCCCCATCCCAGATTACCGTTTACATGGAACATTTTTCGAAAATTTTAATTTTCTCAAAAATGGCTCTAACGATTTTGATTAAAATGTCATATGTTTAAGATATAAATGTATATCTTGAATTTTCTGAGAATGTCTCCAAAAGTATTCTTCATTGTGAACGACTTTTGCATAACTGTTAAACCATAAGAGATAGACAAAATTTTACTACACAAAAATGTAGATCACGTTAAAATACACAATTTATGTCATATACATTGTTTTTGTTGAGTGAACCATTTTCGAGATATTGCTTGTTATTCTCTTAAATTTTCCAATACATATACTGTTTCTCAAATTCGTTATTCATTTTTTTTATGTCCTGGATATGCAAAGAGAATGGGATGCGCCACATAGCAACCAGCGCTTAAAAGATTTGACTATCGCTTAAGGCCTACCAATTCCCCTTTTATCTACAAGAAAATTAGTAATAAGATTGACATCTGGATATCTCAATTAATATGAAGCATATGGAGAATAAGCGTTTGTAAAAATAGTTTGTACAAGAGTAGAGAAAGTCATGTGAGTGTAACATATCAGATTTTTATGTAATAAAACTTTATGCCTCTCCCTTTTGATTTTCAAGTTTACGTACTAATCCACTAAAAGTAAAGTGGAGTTCATATACTGTTCCTAGAAAGTTCAAAATATACATTTTATTTGTTGTGTCAGTATTTCAAACATATGACATTTGAATCAAAACCACCGTTTTTTATAAAGTAAAAAGTAGTGAATGTTGTTGCATATAATTGATAGTTTAGGAAGGGAGGATTTTATGAAAACCTTGGTACCTTATCCGTAGAAGATGTTGGTCTTAAGTATAAATGTTTGTATCTATTCTACTTTTATTTTGATGTGCACACACGCGCGCGCGCGGATCTCTTAAAATTCTTCTTTGGGTTCAGGGGATTCAAAATATGTATTTCCAGTAAAACTTCGATATCGAATTTTTAGATGGAATACAGTACTTCGTCCACTTATCATAGATAGGCTGTAGATAAAGTAATAACGAAACATAAATTGGCTAGCGCAAAAATAACTCAAAAGTAATAGAGACTAGCTAAATAAGCCTATGCAATTGCTACTGAGTTAGTAAAGAGGTACCTAACCGCAACTTTGCTTCATTCACCTATACAATCCAAAGTACCGTCATTGCTCCGAATAGCCACGGTTAACCTCTGGATCCAACTCGACCGTCAGCCCCCGGTCAAGAGAAATGTTTCAGTCAGAGAAACAAGGGAAGAAAGAAATTTAGCCTGACAGGTATGCAATCATCTTCACATTCATTTGGACGTTTCGGGCGTAACGCTATCACTGAGTCACGGTCAGTATGGTCGGTTGTTTTTACTGAAATTCAGACCTTTACTTATTTGACATAAATTATGGGTTGAAACGCTTACTGCATTCTTCGTGTAGTTAATCTTTGTCTCAATATCCTCGTTTCAGACATTGTCAAGGAATCTACATTTACAATTTTCACCTATTGTATAGTACCTACATAGTATTTACATTTTCACATTTCTTTACAATAGATTTCTATTTACATATTAAGTTAAAGTTCGTCTAACCTATATAAACATTAGTGTGTTAGATATGTTTTAAGTTCGCTTTTAAATATCTATCCTTTGTGTAATTTAACAGTCATTGGTAGTTTATTGTATAAAATCATACGGATTTCACCTAGATTTGAGGTTAACTTGCTCTCTGTGGTAATTGTCCCTACCTCTAGTATCATGGCTATAAAGCATACTGTTACATTATTTTCTTTCTCTATTGCAATAACTATTACCTTACACTGTAATCCTACCAGAGTAAGAAGTTTATTTTCTCTGGAAACATTTCTACACGAGTCTGTGTAGTTAGACCATATATACCTCGTAAACATTTTTTCTGTAATACTAAAACCCTATCCCCGTTAGAAATACTGGTGCTTCCCCATAATTCTATACCATAGGAGATATAGGGGTAAATGATTCCAAAGTACAGCAGTCATTGTAGCATTTTATTGTCTAGGTACAATGATAGTTGTCTTATTGCGTATATATTGGAGCTGATTTTATTACATATGTAGTCAACATGAACTTCCCAAGTTAGTTTATTATCTATGTGTATGCCTAAGAATTTGTTATTGTCGACTTTTTCAATTTTATTATTATTTAAAAATACAGCAAGATCAGCTTCTTATTCACTTGGCGATGTTCAAATAGGATCAGTTTACTTTTCTTAGAGTTTATATTTAGATTAATGTTTTTAGGTCGTTTGACAACTGCTTTATGGAGTGGGACATTGTTGCTTCTAATTGATTATGGGATTTATCAAAACAAATCATAGATGTGTCATCTGCATAAGATATAACAGTGTCGGTCGTATAATCCGGCAAATTATTTACATATATTAGGTATAGTAGTGGGCCCAGAACAGATCCTTGTGGTACTCCAGTTGTCGTGATACAGCCTAGCATGATGGTAGGCCGTAGTATTGAGGACTTCTCTCTCGTTGAATTTGTTGTCATGGCCACCCTGCAAGGCATGCTCTGCAACAGCTGATTTTTCTTGTCCCAGTCGACAAAGCTCCTATGTTCTTTTGACCTGGTATTAATGCTGCGCTTGGTGGTTCCAATGAACCACTAGTGTAGAGATGGGGTGACGTTCTTCCTTAGCCGATCAGAGTTAATATTTCAATTTGCTGGTAGACTTAAAAATAGCATTAGCTTTTGAAGGTATTCAGAAGTTGCTGAATTTGGAGCCAATGTCCTTGTTGCAGTTCTTGTTTGTTGTGCTGAATTCTGTAATAATTTATGTAAATGACAACCTCTATAATTTACAGTTGAGAAGTTGGTAATTTCTGCCCCATGTATGGAAAGCAAATTTGAAGTTGGTGGTTTGTTACATTATTTATTTGCGTTAATTTGAAGTAGGTTGTATTGAAGGATTTTTATTATATTTCAACTGTTGGGGAACCGAACACTTGAAGTAGTTGCAACCGCACGTATAGTAAACAGTTTCCGGTAGCCTTCGCCCCAATTGTACTTTCAGATGGCCTGTGCCCCAAGTTTAAAAAAAATATTAACTTTGTAATTTGACTGTTTCTTTAAATATTATATATTTATGTTTGCCTCGGCTGCGTCAGTATTTATTTTAGAGACATGGATATCTTGGCAGGGTTGTGATGCAACAAGAATGTAGGCTTACGCAGATTATAATTTTACTTCACTCCTTTTATTAATGTTTGATAGTATTTAAATAACACTGCACTGATATAGAGAGCTGTGAGATTCTTTAATTAATTACTTGTACTTTTTAAACACGTAAACTTATTTTTCTTCTCACACGAATACGTATTATATTTCTTGAGGACACTTTTTGTGCCTGGTTAGTAACTCTGTCTGCAGGCAACTGACTTCTATATTTGTAAATTTTGCTATATTTCAGTTTCTGATTGGCTAATCCTACTCCAATAGAATACCTTCATTTAACTAAAGCTTTTTCTGGTTGTTGATTGGCTATTTTATAAACTGTCACAAAAATTACATTATTGTTACTCCAAGAATCACAAGTAGTACTGTTAAACTTTCTTATTCATTATTGACTCAAGGTTACCTCATTGTTAGCAACTTTTAACTTATTATTCTGACAGCTCCTACATTACTAAATTACGTAATACATTCACATAACGTTATTACACGTGGATACAATAATATAATCATATGCAATGACTGTTACATACATTTTACAAATTGTTACATACACATATTGCTTCAAGGCGGGCTGTTATTAAATTTACATATTATATAATTAGACTGAAATTATTTAAGTGTTAAAAATACTGCCTCAAAGTATGCTTTCTTTACAGCTTGTGCAGCCTGAAGTGCATTTGGATGTTTTGGATGTAGGGTTTGGGCCAGTGTGTTTCACGCAACGCTGTTTTTACTCTGTCCATATTCTTGGCAGTTTATGCACTGTATAATAGAATGTTTGCCCGCCTCTGTGGTGTAGGGGTAGCGTGTCTGTCTCACATTCAAGAGGTCCGCGAGTTCGAACCTCGGTTAGGGTGAGTTACCCGATTAAGGCTTTTTCCGGGGTTTTTCCTTATCCGAAAAAACGAATGTCGGATAACTTTAAGCTCTATCGACCCCGGGCTAATTTTCGCATCATTTCACCCATTTCATTCATCGTCCGACCTAACCGGTTAAAGGACACTAATAACTTTAAAAGGATGTAACGTTTAGGTTTAGGTGGTTCAATCTGAATTACTACACCATATAGGCAATTGATTTCATAAGTGCTCTCGTTATTGAAGTTGGGTTTCAAGTCTAGGAAAAACAAAGATAGTGGTGCTTTTGCTACTGGGTGGTGATTGGGTGTTATCTGTGCAGGTTTAAAGCCAAGTTCAGGCATTTCATCCATCATCATTATCTGCATGCGGGATGCAACCCTTTAATAATAACAACCCTGAAATTTCCTTCAGTCTTTAACAGGTTATGTATAAAATTTAGCCTTGTTGCTTTCTAAGTATTTGACTATGGATCTGTAATTCCAAATATCAGTTTAACTTTATTCTCGCTGACAGTCATACGTTTGGATTTTATGTTTTGGCTACGTAATGCGGTTATAACGTTATTCATATCTACAATATTAGTGACATAAATTGGTGGAAGGGTATCTTTGATTTGATTAATGCCGGGAGAGCCAATGGACTAAGAACCGGTTGCGCGGTAACTTTCCTGTTCGCGTAATTGGCGCTCGTTGCCGTCTGCGGCTATCATAGAATGCTTGGATGCAACCATACACCATTTTAAAAGTAGTTTTAAAAAGGCTTTATTTACCAACGTTATAAAAGGAGGACTGAAACTGGTCACTGTCGTCCATACGTTTTTGGCACCTCTTTAAGAAGCTATCCATCACTCGCCGTTGTTCACATCGAGAAATGCTGGCAATTTCTTGGCGGATATTTTTTTTTTAATTTTTCCAGGGTGTGTGGGTTTGTCTCGTACGCCTTATGTTTTAATTTACCCCAGAGATAGAAATCGCAGGGGGTTAGGTCGGAGGACCTCGGGGGCCACAAATATTTACTAATAATTCTTCCTAAACACACTTTCAATTGTTCTCATCGAAATATTGGCTGTATGAGCAGCGGCAGAGTCTTGCTGAAAAAATCGCGCTCCCTGTCTGTCAATGCTCTAAAAAAGGGGGCAAAATTGTTTTCGCGTACGTAGGGACGTCAATCGTTGACTCGATTTTTGGAGGGAAGTCTCCAAACGTTGACCGATGTCGTTTAATGTTTCTTCGGTAAGAAACCTTCGCTGTCTTTTAAGTTTCTTAGACTGAACACTTCGTGTGGTCTGAAATTTATTATAAAGTTCATGGAATGTTGTATATCCTGGAACTTTTACACTTTGCAATCTTTCTGCAAATCGTATTTTCACTTGACGATCTGACTGAACGAATCATAAATAAATACACGCTGCGCAGTAGAAAACATATACTGGAACATAATACTTTGTGACTAAATACAGGACAAAATAAAAAAAAGCTCGTAATAACTAAACTACACCATATCACTGCCAACTCAATACTGCAGAGCCAGAGCAGGGCAAAGCCGCGTCAGTAACGTGACCTTAAGTTGACGCAGTATTTTATATCACAACACTGTAAATGCCAGAGTGATTGTAGTTAAATTAACATTATTGTATGACAATGATTTGAGATGTTTGTTAATTATAAGCAATGTTATGAAATAAGTTTATACGGCCTCACTGAAACTGACAATAGGAGCGGGTAACAATGAGCGAGGGGGTGAGTTGTTTTTTAATTAGAAGAGACAAGCAAATGACGTCAGATTAGCGCGCTTTTCTTTAGAAATGGAGGGAATATCTTCCCTAGAGCATATTTGTTCGTAATTTTTGATTGGATATAAAAATAGACGCTAATGTTGGCGCGTTTTATTAACCAATAGCAGCTCTGTTATAATGTTTAGGCATATCGGGGTGAGGGAGTATAAATTCCGTGCCAGAGACGGGTAACACCCAGTTCTACAGAATCATTCACAAGTTACACTTCGCTCAGTTTAAGAGAATCATTCGCGGGTTACACGTCACACAGTTCAACAGAATCATTCGCGGTTTATACGTCGCGCAGTTTAACAGAATCATTCACGAAGTACACGTTATTCAATTCTACAGAATCTCTCGCGTCGTAAAGTTAGTTACAAAATGTGAAATACTAGAATTAATAATGTGCGGCAAATACGTGATTATAGTGGCATTCTAAAATATAAAAGTTTCAGTCAGGCGTGTATCAAGAGTAAATATGTGAAATCAATAAACTGTGGCGGCAATAAAAGTGTAAAAACAAATTCTTTTATCAGTGTTATCTTTAGTAACAACTCCTTTCCGTTTATACACCCTGCTCAAGAGATTTGCTCGACTGAGTAATAATAGCTAGCCGAAGGACAAAGAATCCAAAATTCAAAATAGTAAAACAATAAAAGGCGCTCAGCAAATAAGATAACACGACGATTACCGCGACAAAGTGCAAAAGTAGCAGCGTGGAATCATGTGTCCACACGCCCTGTGAAAAAACACCGCGCAGCTGGTTCTTAGTTCATTGGCTCTCTCTGTATTTGCATCGGTACTTTCATCAGCTGATTCATATTCCATTTCCTGTAGAGCAGGAAATCTGTTTGGGAAAGCAAAGGGGTGAACTCATTATGAATATTCTTAGAAATATAAACTGAAATGTAGGGTGCTAATAGCACCAAAATGTAATTAACTGTGTACTTTTCAAATGTTAGCACTAACAGTCTGAAATAATTAGAATAACTATAAAAAACATAATACAGCAGCAGCAATATTAACTTCAACGAGAACTTACCATGGCCTCCTGTGAATCTAATTACTGCATGGTTTTCATAAAAATAATGTAGTAGACCGTTTTCATCAACTCTCAATCCACCAATCGTTGAACTTCATGTAAAATGATGTGATTATCTTTCTGGTTGAATACCCAACTGCTCACGATCTTGAAAACTCTCTTTCAAGATCATTTTAGGTTTTTTAAAAATATTAGTTGGTTTCTTTGCACCAATCTTGTTTTAAAAGTGGGTATATTTTGTTAAGGGAAATAAAAGACAATATTTTGTTAGGAAAGCAAACAGTTGAATAAATAACCCCAATTTTTTTAAATTTCGTAATATAGACGAAAGATAGATAAAACTTGTAGTAAACATATTACAAAATTGGTTTTACAAACTAGTTGTCTGAAAAAATTATTAAAGTGCACTAAAATTTTATATGTTATATTCACATAACTCTCTCTACTTTATCATTTATTAGTGGGTATACAAATTATTCTTAAAGTTTATTTTCCTGTCTACTTCGTTTTCATCGAGATAAACTTTTGGAGAAATAAACACAATACACGTTTCTTTATAGATACAAAGAGAACAGCGATAATCAAGAACTGGACCTATAGGCTGGCCTTAAAGTTCCATACTTTATCCATGACGTCGCAAGAAACAGCTAAAAATGGATACTTCTTTAAAACAATGACAAAGTATCAAACAATTCGAACCATTAATCTCGGATTTGGCTGAGACCACAAAAAAGTTTTTATATAAGTTATATATTTTAAAGAGATCTATATTTTTGTGCAGTACATTTTCGTCTATCGCTTAATATATACCAGTTACACAACAATATACAAAATTCTTTTCAATGAAGAGACTTCACAGGCTATCCCCAGAAACTTCAAGATATACATTGTATTTGTCATGTAAATGTCTTTAATACACGGTACTTTAATCAAAATCGTTAGAACCACTGTTTAGAAAATAAAAAAATTCAGAAAATGTTCCATGTAAAGGGTAGTTTGGGGTGGGTGATTTTCTTGAAGATCTTCGTATCCCGTCTTTGGAAGGTACTGAACCTAATTACCAAGTTTGGTATTTATCGAATTTTCGTTTTTGACTCTTCCGAGTCACACCCACACGGAACTTTTCCTAAAAACGTTTTTTTATATTCAAGGGGGACCAAAAAATGTATTTCTGCTGAAATCTCGGTGTCGAATTTTTGGGTGGAATGCAATACCTTCCTTACTATGTACATGGAAGAAAAAATAAAAATAAATGGTAAATTAATTGTTTCATTTAATGTTCAGTTGAACTAGCTAACGATTTGCTTTTTATAAACGAATAAGTTTTATTTACCATCTGCGCAGTAAACACTTTGAAACATTTTGTTAAAATATATCTTACTAATGGTAATAGATTAATTGACATATGGGAACAGAATTCCTTGAGAATATTAAATGGATGTTATCAGCATAGGGATAACCATAGATTTACAAGATGCCAGGATACACTTCAACAAAAAAAATCAATTATTGATTACATTATAGTTAAACAACAAACGAAATTATAGGTTTAAGATTTGAGAGCATATAGAAGGGTAATATTTGGTGACCATTTCTTAGTCAATTCCAAAATCCTATTTCCCCTTTTTAACAGTGAATGGAGGAGATATTAAAATTGAGGGTGATAAGCAAGAAAAAAACAATTAAGCGCTTATAAATATAATTTGACAAGTTTAGAAGATGAAAGCACTGTTTACTAGTATAAGAAATGATTGAATGAGAAATTAACAGAAAGAACATTTGATTCTACACAGATTCACTTCCAGTACATTTTCGATAAAATACACGAAGTTGCAAAAGAAGCTATTGGGAAAAATGTGAATCAAGAAGAGAATAGGTATTATTATTATTATTATTATTATTATTATTATTATTATTGGAATGAGGAAATAGAAAATGATGTACAATTAAAGAGAGATCTTTCTCTAAAATGGCTGAACACAGAGGAAATGGAAGATAAAATAGAACTTAGAAAACAAGAAGCAAAGATTAGGAGGAAAAAGGAGCGCAGAAGCTTGGAGGACTAAAAATATTATAAGGAATGATAAAGAAGTGTTTTGTAAATATATTCATTTTCAATCATTGAAAATGTATTTTAAGGAGTTATTAATACAAAATATGAGCACAATGGAGGAAGAAGTTAATGAAAAATTGAATGAGCATATAAACTTACAACAAAATAAGGAAGCAAAAAAATCATTAAAACGTGGAAAATTGCCAGGGAATGGAGGTATCCCGACTGAATTGCTGAAGCATGGAACAGTAGGTTATACGAGCAACTGAGAGATTTGTTTGAAAAATGTCTGAATGGTGAGGATATGACGAAAAATTGCAAGATAGGATATATTTCCACAATAGATAAAAGAAGTGGAGAAAATATTAATGTAAAAACGATAGAGATATTACAATAACTGGCACATTAAGTAGACTATATGGAAAATAATTAAGCATTTCCTTGAGCTACAATACAAAGATTTGGAAACAGAAGAACAGTCAGGCTTTAGAGCAGGCAGATCAACTATTGATCATATATTTTGTATACAACAGATAATAGAGAAGAAAATAGCTAGAACACAACCCCTCCATTTGGTGTTCATTGTTATAGAAACAGCCTATAAAATTAAATTGAGTGTTATTTATGGACGCTCTTTAACTACTATGGTCCTTAGCGTCCCGTTCTATTTTGGGCGTGAAAGATCGGTAATTTTGCTCAGAGGCCTCTTTATCAGGCTTGAGGTTCTTTTATGACACGGGAGCACCGGCTTTACTTCCCTTCCTAAGGAAGCCATGCTTATGATTTCTACGCCTGAAACAGCTCATCGCCCTCCGCCGGGTTTGAACCCGCGACCTCGGGAACTAGAGACTTGCATAGGAACCACTACACCATGGCGTACGACGAAACAGACTATGATAATGTACCATTATTACAATTATGGTTAGCTTTAGGAAGGAAATTAGACCTATTTTGATAAGAACAATTCACAACTTACACAAAAATGCACATGTAAAAGTAAAAATGAGAAAATATTTGTCAAGCGAATTTCATGTTAATAAAGGATTACAACAAGGATGCTGTATATCTCCTATATTATGTAAAATTTACACAGAAAAAGCTATAAAAAGTTGGAAAAACAAGTGTAAAAATATGGGAATTCCAATAGATGACTCAACAATATACTCCCTGAGATTTGCAGTTCATCAGTTAATTCTGGCCCAAGAATATGTAGACTAGAATACCTTGAGGCAGTGTTTTTAACACTTAAATGATTTCAGTGAAATTATATAAATATGTAAATTCAATAACAGCCCGCCTAAAACAATGTGTGTATGTAAAAATAATTTGTAAAATGTATGTAACAGGCATTGCATATGCTTATATTATTTTATCCATGTGTAATAATGTTATGTGAATGTATTACGTAATTTAATAATGTAGGAGCTGTGAGAATAATAAGTTAAACGTTGCTAACAATGAGGTAACGTTGATGCAATAATGAGTTTGAGAGTTTAAATGTTATTTGTGATTCTTGGAAGGAATAATGTAATTTTAGTGACAGTTTATAAAATAGCCAATTAACAACCAGAAAACAACTATAACAAACTACTACTTCAACCTTACAAGGAAATTGATTCAAGAATACAACAAATGGGGCCTAAAAGTAAATATGGATAAATCCAAATATAGGGCCACTGGAAATGTTCATCAAAATTTGATGCTGGAAGATGAAATGGGGATAATTAAACACACAGGGGAATATAAATACCTGGAAGTAAAGATTACACAGGTTGGGAAACAAGAAAAGGGAATAAGATCGAATAAAACTCAGGAAAGTGTGCTATATCTACTTTAGATGGTATATTATGGGATAAACAGATCTCTAAAGAAACTAAAACTACAAATTTTAAAACAATAGAAGTATTATAACCTATGGATCCGACGTGTGGACTCTGAAAAGAAAATTATTGCCAAGAAATGGATTATTGAGATCTCCTAGGATATCTAAAAGAACAAAAATAAGAAATCAGATTATAAAAGAAAACATTAATGTTAAGATTCAGTTTTACATTTTATTCAACAGAAACCATTACAACGGCATGGACATGCTAAAAGAGTGGAGGTTGAAACATTGCCCAAAAAATAATGGAGTGGACGCCACCAGGAAGGAGGGCAAAAGGAAGACCGCATAGCACGTAGATTCAAGGAATTGGAGACAATGATGGATTGGGAAATTGGGGAAGATTTATGGTCTAACAAGCAAGAATGGAGAAAAATGATAAGATGTTAAAAATTGTAGTCTTGGGAGCCGGAAAATGTTTGTGCATTGTAAAACCACAAATAAATAAATAAATATTTTTTGTTGATGCTGCAGTAGAAGTTAAGGACAATGCCACACAGAAGTTCCTGCGTTTTGCCAGTCCAGTTTATCCTCCGCTTGTCCCATACATGTTGATCTATTCTATATTTGGTACATCATCACAAAGTGATGAGAAAATTAAACGAGTTTTCAATTGAAGTGCATTGAAATTTGCTTCCCTCCTTCACAACAGGCACTGTCACCTTCCCTCGGGCTTGCATATTGTATGAGGCGAGCCCAAGAAAATACAAACCTTGTTTCATTGCAGCGTGACGTAAAAAGCAGTTTAACACAAGACTGGCTTTATGGCTCTAACACTTCTTATGCACTTTAGCAGAATTAATTAAATCTCTCCGTCTGCAGCAAATATGACAACATGAATGTGAAAACTCATTTCTCAGTGATATATGTTTTATATGCTCGTAAATTTTAATTCTCATTTAGTTCAAAATGGCTCTTAAAATTTGGATTAAACCGCAATAAGTTTAAGTTTTTGTCTTTGTTCTTTTGTTTTTTTAAGTTTTAGCATTCTTTAACTTGATACGTTATATCGGACAATCAATGAAATTGGTAAAATGATGCTCAAATGAGCCTGGGGTCCATGCAGCTTGAATTTACCTGACATTCCCTTCTCAGGATAAAGGAAAGACCCCAGAAAGAAACCTTATCCGGTTAACTCACCCTAACCGAGATTCGAACTTGAGAACTCTTGAATGTGAGGCAGACACGCTACCCTCAAACCACAGTGGTGGCTTTCAAATTGTTTATATAGTCGGAAAGAATTTTGTATACTTTTATAAAAGAACTGGCGGAAAGAGATAGTCTAAGGCGAAAAGGGATAGACTAAAACTTACTCCACAAAAAATGAAGATCTCTTTAAACCGTAATTTTTATCAGTTAACTCTTTTTACATCAGTAATTTCCGAGATGTGCGTTGTCATTGGTTTGAATTGTTCAATACTTTCTCATTTTTTATATTCTGTCGCCTTTCGGTTGTTTTCTGCAATGCCATGTAACGAGTACGGAATTTAAAAGCCAACATATAGCGACCCACCATTTAAACATTTAACTATAGCTTCAGCCTCCTGTGTTCCCTTTGTACCCACAACGTAATTTATAATGAAATACGTTTGTCTCGGTGTATATGAAATGGGTAGAAAAATAAGTTATTGCAAGAACAGGTTATAGAAATTACGTACAAATAAAGGATAGCTAGAGAAATTCACGTGAATGTAACACATAAGAATTTTTCTAAATGTTTTACTCCGATTCCTGTGTGAATGACGTTTCCTGGAAGTTTTGGTATACAGTTTACGTAATATAATAAACAGTAATGGTTTGAGAACGGATCCTTGTGGTACCCCATATTTAAGTTCAAAGATTTTTCAATGATGATCTTTTATATAGTTATGTATGATGTTCATTTTCTGAATTCTATTTTATTTAAATATGATTTTATTCGGTTGAGTGAAGAATCTCGGATTCCATCATTACGTATTTAGCTTTTCTATAAATATATCATGTTGTACATAGTCGAAGGCCTTTGAAAGATCTTGTAGGACCAAAGTGTCTGTGTTGTATGCTTAGCAAAAGGCTGGGTGTACCTTTTGGTATTGGATTCCTTGAATGTGTGAAAGTGGGTTTAGTGAAATTACAATTGATGTAAGTGTTCACGAAGTTTAAACTTATTTGCAACCCAACATTTGCTTAGGAATCAACTTTTTTTAGTGTAAGCAGCTTTGCAACACATAACAGATTAAAGGAAAGATGAAAGGATCCTTCACTGCTTGGTGGATCATTAAGTGTGACGTAACGAGTGGAGGGAATCTCCTCTTCCACATCCCTCTCTATCTATCTCCACCCTAGCCAGCCAATTACTGTGCTTCGGTAACAATTGTCACGCTATTTTAATATCGCTGCTAATAGGTGTCGTATCCACTGCGGGAAGACGAGGGAGAAATTGTGTCAGCTGCACTATTAGGCATTTAGCTCATACTAGCTGATCAAGTATCGACTTGTATGCTGCCTCCTACTACAATACCCATCTCACTCTTCATTAATATGCTGGGTTTACGTTTCAAACATCCTCAATCTCAATAAGTATTTATTTAATTTTAAAAGATACATCAAATTAGATACGGGGGTTAATTTAAAATCAGAGTAAACTGCATTTTAGGTTTCTCCCCCTCAACCTCAGCCACACCCTCTTTGAAATTTCAAATGACACCCTTTTATTTTGACAGAGTTTTCATATCTAAATACAGCTCATTGATTTTTTTCTCACAAATTCGTTTGTCTTCTATGGAAGACAACCTGAAAACATCCAAATAAAGAAAGAAAACTATATTGTACATTCACTTGACTTTCTTTATCCATTATCGTTTACCTTTACAAATGTTTGCACAAATGGTTACGTTACACATTTCGTAGTAAGTAAAAGAGGGTTACAAGAGACTGAAGCGAAAAATAAATCGTTGCATGACAGCACCATAAACAACTGAATGGTGACAGCACTTCAAAAATAGTAAAACATGTTGAAAATCCAAGCCCACGAGCTCGGAAATGGTTAATTCCACATACATTTTTCTCATAAATTGTGTGTTTTAACAAGATCTAAATTTTTCGTGGAGTAGGTTTTTATCCATCCCTTGTGGCTAGCTGTTATATAAAATTACATAAAATGTATTCATCATGAGGAGAATTTCGCGGTATATTTGCGGAAAATTCAAAATATACATTTTATTCGTGATATAAGTTCATAAATATGTGATATTTTAATCAAAATCCTTAAAGTCATTTTGTAAAAATAATAAATAACGAGACATTTTACCATATAAAGGTTAGTTTGGAGTGCATAATATTTTGAAAATGTTCGTGCCGCATTCTTGGGAATTCAGAACTAAAATATAGGGAAGCAGGTTATTAAACTCAGGTTACTAACACTCAAAGATGGCTGATGCCCCATATCAGGGCGATCAAGTTCTAACTTGAGTCACTATATGTATAACCAGAGAAATCAGCGTACATCCCATTTACAAAAGACGCGCTAGGTCTTCTGCTAGTGTTATGATTCATTTTCGTATCACATATACTGCTTTTCTTCGGTGCAAAGTTTGTTCACGATCCTCCTTCTCTGTCACAATCGCTGATTACCTATAACCTATAATCTGGATGCACCGTAAGTGTTAAATTAAGCACTGAATTGCGCTGAGAACTTAGTTTATATAACAGGCGCATGTTATTAAGCCTTACAAATTACTGTACTGTAATAGTATGAAGAACAACTTATGGTTACGTTTTAGTATGATTTCGGCGTACTTTCCTAAACCAAACAATTACGTTTCTTGTTTTTTTCCTACGCAGATTTTTTCTATGAAGATAAAACCCCACACAAAGAGACAACGCTTACATCTAATATTGCGAAAACAGTTCAGATTTCTAGTTAACTGTAAAGGTAAGATCTAATATTTAATAATAACCTAATAATCTAACCTAATACCTAATAAAATAATTAAATGTTCTTATGATTATCCAAATTAATACAACTATAGTTAATTTAATATGCATAGTAATGTAATTAATATAAAAAGATTATATGTTTAATAATATAATTGGGATGAGACCTCGATACCGTCGATACCTCGATACCGTCGATACCTCGATACCCTCGATACTCGGTGGTATCGAAGTATGTCTAATACTTTGAGATAAACCTTCCATACTTTTAAATTTTTACTTTGTCTACTACGTATAGTAAGTAGGGGAAGTATTATATTCCACCCAAAAATTCGATACCGAGATTGCACCGGAAATATATGTTTTGAGACCCCCTGAATCCAAAAAAAAGCATTTTTGGAAACATGTCCGTGTGTGTGTTTGTGAACAGCATAACTCAGAAACGAATAGTAGGATAAACACCAAATTGGTATTTAGGTTCAGTATCTTCCAGAGATGCGACACGAAGGTTTTCAATAAAATCCCCCCACCCCAGATTACCCTTTACATGGAACATTTGTCGAAAATTTTAATTTTCTCAAAAATGGCTCTTAACGATTTTGATTAAAATATCATATGTTTAAGATATTTTCATGACAAATGAAATGTATATCTGGAATTTTCTGGGAATGTCTCCAAAAGTATTCTTCATTGTGAACGACTTTTGCATAACTGGTAAACCATAAGAGATAGACAAACTTTTACTACACAAAAAATGTAGATCGCATTAAAATACACAATTTATGTCTTATACATTTTTTTTTGAGTGAACCATTTTCAAGATATTGCTTGTTATTCGCTTAAATTTTCCAATACTTATACTTTTTCTCAAATTCGTTATTCATTTTTTTTTTGTCCTGGTAATGCAAAGAGAATGGAATACTCCACATAGCAATCAGCTCTTAAAATATTTGAGTATCGCTTAAAGCCTACGATATGCCCCTTGCATCTACAAGAAAATTACCAATAAGATTAACAACTCGATTAACATGAAGCATATAGAGAATAAGCGTTTGTAAAAATAGTTTGTACAAGAGCAGAGAAAGTCATGTGAGTGTAACACATCAGATTTTTTCTTCAAAATTTTAAATGTGTCTAATATGCCTTTGTATTATTCATGTATATGCTAATGTATGAGGGTGGATGGTAAAGAAACTTAATAGCACAAACTTACTATATTTCCGTGTGTTATATGGCCAATTTCTTACACACGTTATGTGGTAGTTGTAAATAGTGGTACACATTAGTTTTAGTTGTTTAAGTTGCGTGTAAAACATATAGTAAAGGTACGTATCATGAAGGGGCACCCGGAACCGGTGCAGAGCATCGCACGCAGGCCAGTCGGCCCATTCTGCCTCCAACGTGACCCCTGGGAGGGAAGGATGAGGGAAGAGACTCGAAAGGCGACCAGATCCGGATGCCGATGAGCGCAAGCATATTCCTAACGTTTCCAGATAGAACTCATGGTCTCTGCTCACAAGTCACCAACCTCCAGGGTTCCCCGGAATGGAGCACCACGCTGAGGAGAGACGTAACTGAGCGGTACCGCAGCGACGCCACGGAAGAAACCGTGAGAGCGCAGAGCGCAAGCCACCGCCCAGCCGCAACCTGCCGAACATCGTCGCCTAGGCCTACAACCCTGAAACAGATGACAAGGAAGATGATGGGTACAGGAAATGAGAGGAAGGAAAGTCGTGGTAGAAGAAGAACCACCCTAGCGACCCGGGGAAACCACGAAAAATCCATGGGTCAGAGTGGGCAGTCGCCGGGGATCGATCCCGGGACCTTCCGAATGCGGGCCACAGACGAAACCGCCTGAGCCATCCCGCTCGTTTAAAATATATATTAGTTTATATTTTCAAGATTGCAGAATAAAGAAGAATCGGTAGTATTTGTTTTTCTCTAGAGAGAAAATCCTTTAAAAGTAAATTTTTAGCACACATATAGTTGCATAAAACTGGAAGCATACAAAATATTGTTATTATTATTATACCTGACTAACGATAGGGATATATAACCTGTGGCATTATTAAGATAAAGATCTATCTGATGTGTTACACTGCCATGACTTTCTCTACTCTTATACAAACTATCTTTACAAACTCTTAGTCTCCATCTATTTCACATTAATCGAGATAAACATTTGCAGAAACGATCTTTTGACATGCAAAGAGAATTACATTTTACACATAGTGACCAGTTCTAAAAATATTTGACTATCACTTAAGGCGTACTATGTTCCCCTTGTTTTGTATTTGCAGTGGCCTTTAAGCACATACATATCTCTTAATAGCTGGTTGCTAGGTGCAGCACCATTCTTTGCCACAGATTAATACTCTTTGCATATCCAAGACAAAAAAATGAATAACGAATTCGCATTTGAGAAAATAAGTATTGAAAAGGGAATATTTAAGGGAGTATTTAAGGGAATAACAAGCAATATCTCGAAAATGGTTCACTCAACAACAAAAATTGTATATGACATAAATTGTGTATTTTAATGTGATCTACGTTTTTGGTGTAGTAAAATTGTGTCTATCTCTTATGGTTTACCAGTTATGCAAAAGTCGTTCACAATGAAGAATACTTTTGGACACATTCCCAGAAAATTCAAGATATACATTTTATTGTCATGAAAATATCTTAAACATATGATATTTTAATCAAAATCGTTAGAGCCATTTTTGAGAAAATTAAACTTTTCGAAAAATCTTCCATGTAAAGGGTAATCTGGGGTGGGGGATTTTCTTGAAAACCTTCGTGTCGCATCTCTGGAAGATACTGAACCTAAATCCAAGTTTGGTGTTTATTCGACTGTTCGTTTCTGAGTTATGCTGTTCACAGACAGACACACAGACACACACAAGGAGATGTTTCCAAAAATGTTTTTTTTTATTTAGGGGATCTCAACACATGTATTTCCGGTGAAATCTCGGTATCGAATTTTTGGGTGGAATACACTACTTCCCCTACTTACTATACGTAGTAGAGAAAGTAAAAATTGCTGTCAAATGGAGAATATCAAACAGGAACAATTTCGAAATTAGTATACAATACAAAAAGGGTTACATGCGTTTATACACAGAAAACTACTAATAAGAACATATTTGAGTGAACAAGCTATCGTCTGTACAGTTTTTATAAAGTAGTATCGAGAAGTGGTGGTATTGTCCCATCACGGATTATAATCAGTGCGTCAGTTGGTGACTAAATGTCCGGCGTAAATGGTTGGAACACCTGAGAATATAAAAGCAGGGCGTCAACGTAACAGACACAATATCACTAACCTTCCCAATACATTTAACATGTGTATTTGTGGAGGAGTTACCGTTTATAAATGGACCCTAACAACCCGAATATCACCAGCTTCTAGTAGCTTATCCCATAATGGAGGGAAAATGTCAAAGTTACACTTTAGTAACCTCTCGTATATTATAACCTCTATAATAAGTTTGGTATTTGTCCGACATTCCATTTTTGTGTTATGTTGTTCACACACACTCGCACACACAGACCTTTAACTAAAATGCTCTTTTGGTTTCAGGGGACCTCAAAGCGTGTATATCCGGTGAAATCTTGATATCAAGCTTTGGGTGGAATACAATACTTCTTCTAGCTAATTTTTTGGGTCTTTCAACAAGAGGTCCTATCTTTGAACTTAAATGAAACATGTTCTATAAATGATAGAGGTTTATTTCCTTTTTTATTTTGGAACATAATTAATGTCATTATGTATGGAAGAGAACATCAGTTAAGTGACCGCCGCGACTTCGTTGGGTTGCGCGTATACGGTTGACCCAATTTTCAATGACAGAAGAACGTAAATTAGGCCCAACTTCACGAACAACACGCGTGATGTTATTCATAAGATCATTTACTGTTTCTGGCTTGTTGACATAAACTCGAGATTTAACATAACCCCACAAGAAGTAATCCAACGGCGCTAAATCACATGACCTCGGGGGCCAGTTAACATCTCCACCACGGGAAATGATGAAACCTTTGAACTTCTCCTTCAAAAGATCGATTGTTTCGAGAGCGGTATGACATGTGGCACCATCTTGCTGGAACCAGATGTTCCTGAGATTCATACCATCCAATTGAAGCCAAAAATAGTCCCTTATAAAAGTCCGGTATCTTTCTCCATTGATAGTTAGAGCTTCTCCATCTTCATCTTGGAAAAAATATAGACCAATGATTCCACCATACCAAAATCCACACCACACAGTAATCTTTTGGGAATGAAGTGGTCGTTCTTGAATCTGTATTGGATTGTATTTGCTCCAATACCGGCAATTTTGTTTGTTAACACAACCATCCATCCAAAAGTGTGTTCGGTGCTGAAGATGATTTTTCGGCAAAAATCCGGGTCAGCTTCCAATTGCTCCATAGCCCAGTCAGCGAATACACGGCGCAACCTATGATCTTTGGGCTTTAGTTCTTGAGCTAACACCATTTCTTAAGCGTGAAACGTCAAGTCCAGATGCAGAATTCGCCAGGTTGTGGTCGGCGAAAGCCCCAATTCTTGCGCTCGACGAGCAATTGATTTGTTTCCGTTCTCGCGTACACTCTCACCAACGGCGCCTAAGTTTTCGTTGGAGCGCTTACGTCGATTACGTACAGGCATTCTTCGATCGCTGACAGAACAACTTCTTTCAAATTTATCGATCAAACGCCGAATCGTTCTCTCGCAGGGACGATTATGCACACCGTAAACTTCACCCAATACACGGAAGGTTTGGCGAACAGATGATCCATTTTGATAATAAATTTTCACAATTTCTACGCGTTGCTGAATGCTGTAACTCAGTAACAACGGCAGCTATCACATGTTAAAAATAGGACACTCTTGTTGAAAGACCCTTTATATGTAAGTGGTACAGAAAGTAAAACAAGACTGAATATGTTGGATGAAAACGTGGTTTATTTTGGAAAATTTCCTGCATGCAATTTCTTCAATTTACTAAATTAAATGTATAAAATGTGCTTCATTGTTTCCTAGCAAGTAATGCAGCCCATTTCTAAACTTTTGGTGCAACTATTCCATTAAACATTTCTCCCTGCTCTCTTCAGGTTATATCACAATAAGAATGATCCACGTTGCCAAGACAATAGAAAACAAATGAAACTGATACAGATATACCTATAAATAAACATTTTAATATCAAATTAAAGGAGGGATATTATTTGAAATTTCAAAGAGCGGTGGCTGGGAATGCAACTAATCCTGTTTTTGAGCTTCTCCTTTAATTTCTAAATTGGCTTGTTTTTTTGTTTAAATTAAACTAAACTTAATAACAATATTCGTTAACATATTTCCTTCGTTAAGAATTTGACAAGACGTTACGAAGAAGAATATCAATGAAGGAAAGGTATTAGCAATACTGATACTGTAACCTCTTTAACGCAATCCCAGCAACAATATTCATTTGCTAGTTAAGTGCAAGTCAGGAATTCGTGGAACGTGTACATCTGTGTGGATCTGATAGTCATTTCATTATAGGGTACAATGGAGGAGGACACCTCGCGCACTGCGACCTACAGGAGATCTATTGCGGCTACCCCCCACCAGAAGGAAGGGATGACGTGAAGGGACCACACAGGAAGCTACAAGCCGCAGAAGGACGGGCCACAGAGACGCGTCTAAATCCCTAACAGTTCCAGGCTCGAAGACACATCCCACTGCTGGAGCTACCTATAGAGGGCGATGAACGACCCGTCGTCCAAGCAGTCTCTCGTAGTGTGCACGGGTATGCTCTTTCCTTTGAGCAAGCATGCGCGCTATCTATCCGGTACCGCCATACGCCACGAAACCTTGAAGCATACCTGAAGGATGAGAAGGAAACGGTATGAAAGGGAAATGAGAAAAAGTAAATCGTGGTAGATGAGAAACCACCCAGCATTGCCGACCAAGGAAAACTATGAAAGACCCAAAGACAGAGTGGATGGTCAACGGGATTCGAATCCGAGGCCTTCCGAATGCGAGCCTCACATAATACCGTAACCTATCTCGCTCGGTTTATTTTAAGATAAGAAGCATTTCAAGATGAACACGCAACACATGAGAAATTATGATGCAGAATTGGATTACTGGAGTGGAGATGTCAGGTTTTAGGTAGATAATATTGTGACGCAGCGCCTATGGCCCAAGGTTACCGGGAGGTCGGCACCGGGAGTCGGAGTACACAACAAGTACCACTCGCCAGCATAAACACTGAGCTCGCTATCTGCAGATAACTAGAACCTTCTGGAAGCTTCTTCTCCCCCTCCTCCAGGAAGTGCGTCGAAATAGTTCTAGAACGTTTGAGAACCTTGTGAAAAGATTGTACTATCTATATAAGCGAGCGCTCTCACGGGAGGGTGAGTCATGCGAGTCGGTGAGTTAGTTGTGTTGCGCCAGACAGTCAGCGAGCGAGTTGGTGAGCGCGTTTGTGATGCGATAACATATAGGATTCTGTGAGCGAGCGAGCAGGTGCTACTGCGAAGCTACAGGTTGTGGGGGTCTTGTGTTCTACTCCCAAGTGAAGTGAACCGTCTGGAGTGAAGGACTTACGTCACGAAGAAAGTGAAACGATGACTCAGTTGAACTGGTCCACCTGTGTGAAGTGATAGTGTGAACGAAGTGAACTCCCAGTGAAGTTGAACTATGTAGAACAGTGACAGTGAGAACTTAGATAAGTGACAGTTGAAAAAACTGGACAATAAAGTGTCAGTATCAATACAATTAGCCACATTTATGGATAGTAAAACTCTGGACGTATTAGAATAACTGCAGCTGTATTCAGATTAATCAGATGTATGGTTTCTCGAATTATCTCACCCTGAGTGAATTCCACTCCAAACTGGGTGACCCAATGTTTCCAGCAGATCTGTATTTTCGTAACCATATTAAAGATCCCAGTTTCCTGTTCTGGATGTTGTGAAGAAGGACCGCAGCAGCTCAAAAGGACCTACTTAGAAAGAGTTGAAAAGGAGCTAAGCTGTTGTCATCTGCAAGCCCACATCATTAGTGATCGATCCATTGTTACAGCCCTTCCTCACAGCAACCTCTTTCTGTAGGGGATGGGTGATTTCCATATAGCAACGTCCTTATTTAAAAAAAACTGTTTCAATGTTTCGTGAGTAAGAAATCTGCGGCCAAGGTCGCGGGTTCGAACCCGGCGAAGGGCGATGTATCTTTTCGAGCGTAGAAATCCTTAGCATGGCTTCCTTCGGAAGGGAAGTAAAGTCGGTGGTCCCGTGTCGTAGATTTACGGCACGTAAAAGAACCTCAAGCCTGATAAAGAGGCCTCTGAGCAAAATTACCGGTCTTTCACGCCCAATATAGAATGGGATGCTAAGAACCACAGCAGTTGAAGAGCACCCATAAATAAAACTCAATTTAATTTTAATTTTACAGGAAATAAGGGGGAAGGAGAGTCGTGGTAGAAGATGAACAACTCTAGCATTCATCTGCCGACCCAGGGAAACCACGACAAGCTCATGAGTCAGAATGGATGGTTGCCGGGAATGAACTCGGGACCTTCCGATTGCGAGTCACACGTGTTACCTCGCTCGGTGTGTTTGAATGTAGTATCTATTTCAAGAAATTTATTCTGCAGCAAATTATTCTTGGCGTGAAAAAAAGAATCCTTATGTTTCTGTTTTCTCAAAAACGGCTCTAACAATGTTTGACATAGTGACATGAGGAATAAGCTGTTTTTTCTTTGTTTTCATGCATGGGTTGAGTAGTAATAAAATGAATAGTGTTTTCCTGTCATGTATGTAACAAAGTCCATGTTACTTAATTTGAGATTATTTCTGGCAAAAATTGGTCATGCATAATTTGACTGTCCACTTTTTCAACTGCCACTTCTCTCTGTGCTCACTGTCATTGTTTAATTTTTCTCTACTTCACTTTCACTGAGAGTTCACTTCGTTTACAGTGTCACTTTACTTTACTAAAGTGAACTAGTTCAATTATGCCTCCCTTCACTTCCTTCGTGACGTATCTTCACGCCGGACGGTTCACTTCACTCGGGAGTCGAAGATAGGATCCCCACAACCGTCACTCCGCAGTAGCATTCGCCTGCACGTCACAACAGCCGTCACGAACTCGCTCGGAGGATCGCTCTTGATGTCGCATTCGCCAACTCGCTCGCTCACTGCTGACCGACGCAACTCAGCTGACGAACTGACTCGCTCTGAGTGTCGCAACTCACCCTAGTGTCGCCACTCGACTCACCTCCTCACCTCGCACTGACTGTCGCCACAGCCGCAACTCGACACGCACTGACTGACTGTCCGCGAGAGCGCTCGCTTATATAGTCAGTGGAATCTTCCACAGAAGGTTCTCGAACGTTATAGAACCATTTCGACACATTTTCTGAAGCAGGGGAGAAGATAAAGCTTCCAGAAAGTTCTAATTATGTCCCAATAGCCCGTTCGGTGTTTACGCTAGCAAGCGGCCGTTGTCTTGTTTACTCCGACCGCTCGGCACTGACCTTCTGATAGCCTTGGGCCTTAGCTACTGCGTCATAATAACGTAAAGCAATAGAAGTCTTAATTTTTGTGTGAATTCTATAAGGGGTTATGTGAAGTTGAAATGGGTAGAGGAGGTCATGTTGTGTGTGACACATCATTCGTTTTAATACAGTTCGTATTCCTCGTCCAACATTGCCTGTAAATCTAAAAGATTCCTAAACCTCGTCTGTGGACACTTCTAAGAGGTTGTGTAAAACAACATTCTTATCTATATCATCCTCACTGCCCCAAAAGTCGCGGTCTAAAGCAAATCCAAACCCCTATACTGTATTAGGTCAGATGACTTTGACATTTACGGTAACAGAATGACGTAACGAAGCCTCTTACATAAGCAGTAGAATTTTGAGCAATTAACTGTCTTATAGGCGTTGCACTCCTGAGGAGTCTAAAAGTTCCGCTCGTAACTACAGTCTAAGTGTCCATAGTTGTGTCCATATTAGCCAAATGTTGCAACTTTGTATAAAGGTCGAAATTATGAGTTGGGATAAAGTTTTGAATTTGAGAGGTATCCCACAATTTTCGATAAGTCCCATAAGTGAATACACAAATTTGTGCTTTGATTATTCCACGCACGTATGGCAATTCTTGGATCCCGCGTCACCGCGTGTCAAGCAACCTTCACCCCTCCCTTCGCGTTTTGCTGTTTGCAACATACAAGCAGTCTTCTAATCCAGTGGTGGAACATTACTTAACGCAATTACAAGATGCATTCCACAAGAATTGGTAGGACATTTAGCGAAGAATGGGCTGGTTCATATTTTGTAGCATGCAAAGAAGCTGCAATGTACTGTGTGTATGTATGTACTCGTGTGTATATATATAATACATTGTGTGTTTTAAAGATATCTAAATTTTTTGTGTAGTACGTTTTCATCTATCGCTTAACGTTTGCCAGTTATACAACATTATACAAAATTCCTTCCGAATGAAGACGACTTTACAGTCTATTCCCAGAAAATTCAAGATATATATTTTATCTGTCATGTAAATATCTTTAGGTAATATGTGGTATTTTATTCAAGGTCGTTAGAGCCACGTTTTAGAAAATAAAAAAATTCGAAAAAATGTTCCATATAAAGGGAAGTTTGGAATGGGAGAGCTTTTTCTTGAAAATCTTCGTGTCGCATCTTTGGAAGGTACCGAACTTAAATACCAAGTTTAGTAATTATCCGAGATTTTATTTTTGAGATATGGTGTTCACAGACACACCCACGGACATTTTTCTAAAATGCTTTTTTTATGTATTTATTCAAGGGGCCTCAAAACTTGAACTTCCAGTGAAATCTGGTATCCAATTTTTGAGTGGAATATAATACCCTCTCTAACTGCTAGGCACGTGGTAGAGAAAGTAAAAAGCATGGGATAGTACCCCCGGCTCTAATTAGTAAATCAACAACTTCAATCGAAGCAATATATTTATTTACTATAAAAACTGTAAGTATTGAGTATTGTTTATTTTCACTATAAGTTTATACGCCATACTATATTTATTTGCTCAATTTCATAACAAGTAAGTATGAAATATTTTCAATTTCAAGCCTTTATTATAGGAATAATAATAATGTATAAAGCACTTGATTTTCTTTTGTCATTTGATGCATACCTTGCGTTTAGTACATAGGCATTTCTAGCTTTTCAAAATTAAGAATCGCAGTACGCCACTGCTCGGATAGAGGGGTAGCAACGTTACGTCACAGTATCTCTCCCTCCTGGATGTGACATGCGCTCGCCCATACCTGGATTAGTCAATCAGATTAGCTTTGTCTATAAGAGGCTGAAAATAAAGTTTAAGGGTAATTTTAAAAAATATGCAGCTGATATGTGATTGAAAATAAGAGCTGGGTAACCTTTATTTTTGCCAGGTCCAATAGTATGTAATGCTTTAACCAGATGGTTAAGCAGTGAATATTTCTACATAGGGGGGTTGAAAATATAGTAGAGTTAGTTCTTGAGAGTTGTAAGGTGGTCTATACTTGAGGCAGTATTTTAATACCTAAATAATTTCAATTGTATTTTTATAATAAGTAAATTCAATAACAGCCGCCTTGAAACAATATGTATGTAATAATTATTTAAAATGTATGTAACAGTGATTGCATATGCTTATTTTTATTGTAAACATGTTTAATAATGTTATGTGAATACATTACATACTTTAATAATGCAAGAGCTGTGAGAATAATAAGTTTAACGTTGCTAACAATGAGGTAATAATGAGGTAACCTTGTGGCAATAATGAGTTTGAGAATTTAAATGTTACTAGTCATGATTAGAGCAACGATAATATAAATTCTGTAACAGTCTTGAAATACCGAAGCTTACGGGTTTAACGGTTGAAATAATGTTCAGTTGCCGGCAAACCTTGGTAGTGACCAGATGGAAGATGTGTTCTCTACAGAAATATTACGTGTGAATCGTAAAATATGTCTACGCGTTAACTAAGTGAAAGTATTAAAGAATCTCACAGTTCTTATAAAGTGTAGTGCTTTATTAAAATGTGCAAAGGATAAAATAAAAAGAAGTGAATTTAAAAACTTAAAATTTGTGTATGTCTACAATTATTGTCATACCGCACCCTGACTAAGATATACATGACTCTACAAACATTACTGACGCAGCCGAGGTAAATTCAAACATAAATAATATATATATATATATATATATAGAAGCAGTTCTTAATAACAAAGTTAAATAATATAGTGTAAAACTTGGAGTGTAACAACAAAAACACATCTTGAAATCAGCTTCTCATACATAAACAGTAACTATTACGTAATCAAAAAATTCAAACCGACGCCCAAAGCATGTTGCAAACTTCATAAACAAAGTAAACTTCATGAAAATATATACTTACTTCAGTCTAGCTTCCCAAGCGAGAAGTTCATAATTTACGTAAAATATATTACGTAACAAAACAACTTCTTCAACATTTTCGTTTATGGGGAGTTCCGTAGTATAACTGTAACAAGTGTTGTCTAGATCGGCCAAAGTATGTTTGTTTGTATCTTAGGGTTGAAAATGAGGACTGAAAATCAGGGTAATGGAGCTCTTTGAACTTTGTAGGTTGGTTTATCATTTTTTTTTTTGCTAGATTTTACAACTCAAGTGTACAAGTTCTGTCAAAATCATACCAAAACACACCTAAATAACAAAGTTCAGAGAAATCATAAGGAACATAGGTGATATGAACAAGATGTGCAACTCCCCCCTCCCTTGCAAAAACTGAATTTTAAAATATTTTAAGCCTCCTCATTTACCTCCTTTGGGCTGTTAGTCATTAAAAACCTGCCATATTCGCAATAAAGCGCCAAAAATGCCCTAGGGTATTCATTTTCAACGAAGCGGAATTTAAATTTGGTAACATGAGTATGAAACCTCCTAACAACATCCTCCTCCCCCCTGTTGTAACATTTTGGAAATATTTTAAGTGTTATCCATCTGGAAGAACAGTACATTTTGATGGTGAAGAGTTAGTAATGTGAGATGTCTTTATTTATTATACTAAATAATAGTTATACACAATGATACCTTATTTGTACATTTTTATACACAATTCTTTTTACAATATTCCACTTATAAACTAACTTAACCTATGTACAAATTTGCTTGCCAGCTATGCTGCTCTTTTTGCCTGGCCTTCTGGCTCGTCTGAGCATCCCTTGCTACCCTTAATCCCTATTGCCCATCTTCTCCTTCCTCCGTTTGCCTTTCTACCTTTCTTATCTCTCTTACTTTATTAATCCATTTCTCTTTTACTTTCTTTAAGAACTCCCCCATACTCTTATTTTGCTTTTCTTCTTTTCTTGTTAACATTTTAATTGCTACTATTTTTCTATCCATTTTTTCCCATTTTCCCTCCCATATTTCTTGTCTCCATTCTGCTAATTCTTTGCATTCTGTCATTTTCTCTGTGCTTTCACTACCTCCACATAATTCACAAATTCCGTTTTTTTTGTTTTTTTGTTTTTTTTTGCCTCTTAGCCCTCTCAGATACATTGATCGTGTTCTCATCCATGCAAACGCTTCTTTTTCTGCTCTATTACAATAATCCACATACCCTTCGCTTCCCCCTTTCCTTTTTACTAATCTATAGATCCCTAGTGACTTTTTATTCTTTAAGCTTCCCCAAATCTCTTGTCTTTCTATGTCCTCCACTCTGTTTCTTACTGTTATCCTGAAGCCATTGCTATTTCTTTCTCCTGTTCTCCAGATATCTCCCATTCCTTTCTTCTCCATAATTTGTTCTACCCCTGTCCACCAGCTATTTTTATTTTTCATACTCTTTTGTTGTTCCATGCATATCTTTAAAATTTCCTCTTCATCTTTTCTCAGGCATCTAAACCAAAATTTTAATATCCATTCCATTATCACTCCCTTTCTTCTTGTTCTTCCTAATTCCACTAATGCTACTTCCCCTGGTGCTGATCTTGGTAACCCCAATAGCTCTTTACAGAACGTTCTGTAGCTCTGGTCTATTTTTCTGCTTAATTCAGATCCCCCCCAAATTTCCACTGCATATAGCATTCTTGCTTCTACCAATGCTTCATACATTCTTTCTATCCATTTAGTTGGCATTTCTAATTTATATTTGTACATCCTTACTCCTGTCATTGCTGCCTTTCCTTTAGCCATAACCTTCCTGCTATGCCCCCCCATTCACCATTACTGCTCATCATCACCCCCAAATAATCCATCTCCTTGACAACGTCTAACTTTAAACCCCCCATCTGCCATTTCTTTTCTCTTTTTAGTTTATTTCCTCTTTTAAATACCATAACTTTTGATTTATTTATATTTACTTTAATTCCCCATTCTTCGCAGAATTCATGTATTCCGTTGGTTGCTTTCTGTAGTCCAATTACCGTTATAGCCCCGACCATAAGATAACCCGCGTATAGTAAACTTGGTATGAAGAGTTAGTAAGATTTGTTTGAACGGTTTCCGAGATTACCCTAAACAAACAAACACGTTAGTTTATAGCTATGATGTACTGCAACAGGTATCTTCGAGACGCAGCTGGACATGAGAAGGGCCACGCTGAGAAACGCAATATTGATTATCATGAAGTGACACTGTGCAAATCCCAGCCACTATGATTCATATAGTAGGACTGGAAGGGGGGATAATTGGGGGTGCCGTTGCGGTCCTCCTCCGGCAGCACCAGATGGGCTTCCTGACTCTCTTTGTTGCTTCCTCAGGGCTGAACACTCCCTTCACGCTCGCTGACTTTGTCCATGTCATGAACCTCTTCCGTCCCATTCTTCTATGTCCGGGAACGGGAGCGGGAAGCGGCAATCCTAACCTCAATTTGATAATTGGAATAACTAGAACGAGAAGATAAAACAAAAGACTTGAGCGTTGCGATGGAAACAGGAAAGCATATCGATTGTACGTCGATAACATACAAAATCGATTTTGCGCATTGGGATATGATTTGCTTAAAGCCGAACAATAACACTTTATGGTCTGAGTGGAGGTTAGCCAACTTTGTAATTCAATAGGTAAACATTTGTAAAGAGCGGCAGGGTTACCGTTGGTGATTATTAAGCTAAATGTCGCTATCGACATCAGAATGGGGGCATTTGTAACTGCCGGGAGTAGTCTTTTGTTTTGTTTATCCGGGTCTGCTACTAGGGAGAGCTCTAGCGGCTGTTTTGGATCACAGCCACCTTGAGTATCTGCCTAAATGAAGACAGTTACGCAAATAAGCATATAGTACACTGTGAAGAGGTTTAATTGTTGTTGAGATTGGACCACGTTTAGGCACCAAATTGAAGCTGTTTTAGACCACGCACGTAATGTATGCCAACTTGCGGGAGATTGTTTCTAGGAGTGTTCGCCCCACGTTTACTTTTCCGGTGGCCTTCGCCCCACGTTTACTTTATGTGTAATAACTATTTTAATGTTATTTATTTAAATATTATATATGTATGTATGCCTCGGCTTCGTCAATAGTAACTTACAGAAACACGTATCTCTTAGCAGGGCTGGTACGGCTAAAGAATGCAGGCTTACACAAATTATAATTGTATTGTACTTTGTTTATTAATCCTTCGCACGATCAAATAACACTTCACTTATGTAACCTACTATAGAACTGTGAGAGTATTGTTAAATACTTTTTAACACGTAAACTTTATATACTTCTCACCTTAATGAGTTTTCATGTCTCACATTGAACCTGTACCATACCGAACTGCTTGGTTACGCTTCCTTGTAGCGTTTACT
Source organism: Deroplatys truncata (assembly GCA_030765065.1). Lineage (NCBI taxonomy): Eukaryota > Metazoa > Arthropoda > Insecta > Mantodea > Mantidae > Deroplatys > Deroplatys truncata. Next base: position 309,452,798 of record CM060975.1, on the reverse strand, counting down.
GCCTGAATTTGTACTTTTTCTCTATTTCAAGTCTCTGATTGGCTAAGCCTACTCCAATAGAATAACTTTATTTAACTTTTAGCTTTACTAGTTTTGATTGGCTATTTATAAACTGTTTTAAATATTAAATTATTATTGTTCCAAGAAGTATTAGTAGCCTTTTTTAAACTTTCTAATTTATTGTTGTCCCAAGGTTACCTCATTGTTAGCAACTTTCGGCTTCTACGTTTTAATTCTGTTTGCTACGGAAAGTAGCTTGTTTCTATTCTCACAGCTCCTACATTGTTAAACTACGTAATACATTCACATAACATTTTTACTTTCTCTACTACGTATAGTAAGTAGGGGAAGTATTGCATTCCACCCAAAAATTCGATACCGAGATTTCACGGAAATATATGTTTTGAGACCCCCTGAATCCAAAAAAAAAAAAAGCATTTTTGGAAACATGTCCGTGTGTGTCTGTGTTGTGTCTGTCTGTGAACAGCATAAGTCAGAAACGAACAGTCGGATAAACACCAAACTTGGTATTTAGGTTCAGTATCTTCCAGAGATGCGACACGAAGGTTTTCAAGAAAATCCCCCCACTCCAGATTACACCTTACATGGAACATTTTTCAAAAATTTTAATTTTCTCAAAAATGGCTCTAACGATTTTTACTAAAATATCATATGTTTAAGATATTTTCATGAAAAATAAAATGTATATCTCGAATTTTCTGGGAATGTCTCCAAAAGTATTCTTCATTGTGAACGACTTTTGCATAACTGGTAAACCATAAGATAGACAAAATTTTACTACACAAAAAATGTAGATCGCGGTAAAATACACAATTTATATCATATACATTTTTGTTGTTGAGTGAACCATTTTCGAGATACTGCTTGTTATTCCCCTAAATTTTTCAATACTTATTTTCTCAAATGGGAATTCGTTATTCATTTTTTTGTCTTGGATATGCAAAGAGCATTAATCTGTGGCAAAGAGACTGGTGCTGCACATAGCAACCAGCTATTAAGAGATATGTCTGTGCTTATATTGCCCTTGCAAATACAAAACAAGGGGAAATGGCCTTAAGCGATAGTTAAATATTTTTAGAACTGGTCGCTATGTGTAAAATGTAATTCTCTTTGCATGTCAGAAGATCGTTTCTGCAAATGTTAATCTCGATTAATATGAAATAGATGGAGAATAAGAATTTGTAAAAATAGTTTGTACAAGAGTAGAGAAAGTCATGTGAGTGTAACACATCAGATTTTTATATAGTATAGTATGGGCATATTGCTTTAAGGCGGGCTGTTACTATTTTTTTAATATTATATAATTAGACTGATGTCATTTAAGTGATAAAAATACTGCCTCAACTGTGAAAGGAAAGAGAAACGGATCTTGCCCAACTTTCCCGTTGGCGTTCCCGGGCCCTGGAAAGCTTCCCGTTCATTGCGCGTTCTCACATAAAACGAGTGTTTTAACTTTTTCGCCGTTCTGGTTCCCGTTCGTAAGCAACTGCGCACTGGGCTTAAAGCAACAAGTGTTAAGGGAAGTGAATACGATAGCTCAGTTGGCAGAAGTTTGAACACGGAACGGAAGATTCATGAGCGCAATTCTTCAAGTTTATGCATCATTTGTCCTGCACAAGTAAGAGTGATAGTCTCAATGCGCAGACTAAATTTCTAGTACAGTTTCCCTTTGTAACCCCTGGTTTTATAAACAACTCTACAAGTACAATCATATAACTTTCTTTACTCATTACAGATTCATATAATACGTAGCCGAGAGAGTGAGAGAGAGATAGGGTATACAGGATGCATCAGAATAGCTATTTCTAATTTTGTGATGTTGTAGAGGACATGCAAATAACAATTTGTTCTTAATAAAGTAGGATCTGGAAATGCTTCGTTTTCAAAAGAAAACATAGAGAATCAGTTGGAGAATTTAATGTCGTGTCGGCATGTTGCCATGGTAGCTCAGTGGTTAGAGCAACCGGGTGGAGACCGGGAGATCCGTGGTTCAAATCCCGGGTATGGCATTGAATTTTTCAGTTATCTGATTCTACCTTTCCAGCCCTGTCCAACACACGGCTTGTGTGAGATTATATCTGGCGCCAATCAAGAAGGTGATTGACATTTCGCGGAGTGAGAGACGTTGCCGCTCATCGCGACCACGTGGAGAACGTGTGGAAGGAGATTGGGTTGCGCCTGCATTGTAGAGCGGATACTATTTATATTCGTATACGAAGACAATTGTAAAATAATGAATCTACGTGCAGAGGATAGATCATGCAAGAATATATCAGTGTAAAGATCTGCGTTAACAGAAGAAACATACCTGTGAAATATTGATGCTTATTCTAATGGGAAAATGCCACTTATTTCCGAATCGCTTGCATCGCTGTTGTTGTTGTTGTTGCTGCTGCTCGCTTGATAGACTTATTCGGTTCCCGAGTGCGCCCAGTTTTTCGTTTGGCTACGCTATCTTTGTCACTATTTTTGGACTTTGTTAAATATCCATTAAAAGCAATTATAAATGCTCACACAACACACACACGCACAAATATACGAACTCAAATACACGTAACGCAAGGCAAATATCATACAAATACGACGACGCAAAAGAACTTTTCAGTACGCAGGCAATCTCTAAACTGATACAAACACACAAGCAAGCTGGGGCTAAAAGGAGGATATTGTTTATAACTGCAGCGACAGCAGAAGATAAGACTTCAGTTCATGTTACTGCAACGGTCGCTCGCCGGGCACGTCATGCCAATCACGTGTTACGATATCGCAACAACGCATTTGCGTCTATCGTTGCTATAGAAACGTCTTAGTTCTAATTGGTCCTTCTAATGGTTGCTATGACGACCGCTGTGACGTATTCATCCCTCCCATTCATTTAAAGCTTTCCGCCACGTGGTTAGTAACTGTCAATCACCTTCTTGATTGTCGCCGAGTATAATTCCATTAATTGACCTAATAGTGGTTGAAAGTATAAAGCCTGGGACTTAAGTACTTACAAAGAATGTAAATCGCCATTGGGGTATGACATCTCAATACAACTTGAGATCTCCTTGTGGTTTACCGTGAAACATGCGAATCAGCTGGAGAATTTAATGTCGTGTCGGCATGTTGCCATGTTAGCTCAGTGGTTAGAGCAACCGGACGGAGATCGGGAGATCCGTGGTTCAAATCCCGGCAATGGCATTGAATGTTTCAGTTATTTGATTCTACCTTTCCAGCCCTGTCCAACCCACGGCTTGTGTGAAAGAACAATTAATTCCACTTCATCACTCACATTTGCGGCAGTACTCTGTGTGCCAATTTTGCGACACGGGATTTGCAGGAATGGTCCCGGGTTCGAGGCTAGCTCAGGGATTTGCATGGATCTAGGGTTAGTGGTTAATACGACTGTTTCATTTTCCTGCCCGTTTATTTCCCGTCGCCGTTTTAAAATTTGACTCCTGATATTACCTCGCCAGACACACACACACACACACGCGCGCGCGCGCGCGTTTCTTTATTGCTATACTTCATACCATCGCTCCTATCCTTCGACACATTGTTTAAAAACAACCTCCAAAGAACTACCACGAAGAAGCGTGTCTTCTCAACTCTCCTGTTTCTCTATTTCAAAATTCCCCACCTCCCTATTTCACTATCACCTGATTTCTACCTTCTTTCTTATCGGATGCCTGAGGGTTTTGAGAACATTGACCCTTTTCTACACATGTGATTTTCAGGCGACCTAACGGTACAGTAACAACAATTGAGGGAAAGATCACCCGTTTCCGGCCCGTTGCTGGCACTGTCTGTTCAACCCATATTCACCTGGAGATGTAATATTCATTTCCTAGTGTTATTTAATAATACTATTCCTACTGTTATTTATATTTATTTTACCTATGGTTATAATTTTATTTAGCTACGCAGGAGGTACTGCGTCACATTATGGCTGCATTTATGTTTCAGCTATGCTTGTTACCGTGAAAATAATAAACAGTTGAAGTTATTTGCTGTTGATTGTTACAACGTATCTGCTGTGAGTTCTGTTTATTTAATCCATTCACAGTATACAAATATCGAATTTGTAGCCATGCATATGACCTTGGAGCAGCTTACAGCAACCCTAATTTGGCAAAACGAACAACCTCAGAGTTATATTCCTTGCAATATAAAATGTTAAGTACGGCATCAACGTTTCACATAGTGTGTCTAGTTCCAGGCAAACCAAATAGATTCAGCTGTGAGAACGTTATCCTTTGAAAATGCGATTTTGCAGAGGTTTGAACTAGCACTCGAGTTGTTGTACACTTGATGGGTAGCAGTCAAATGTCTGTATGGAAGTCTTAAGCGAATATGAAAAGCGTGCATTTCTTATCCAAAAAGTACCAATATTGATTCTCTATTATTATCCTAACAGACAGTTACATACTGTTAACAATGAGCCTGATTTTGCTAGACGCATATTATGGACACACGAGGCATGTTTCCTTAAGATTCGATTTCTTTAAATACACACAACAGTCGTGTTTGGAGTGGCATGAACCCTAAAGCAGTGGAGAATCTCCGTAATAAAGGAAGTTTTCTGTAAACACTTGGTTTGAATTTGTTGATAGCCATCTAGTGAGCCCATGTGCCATTGAATGAACATGTTTATGGTGTTTTTCTTGCGGAAATGGTTCCTGCCCCGAGTAATATTCGGAGTAACATTATCTTTCAACACAACGGTACACCCGCACATTTTGGTTTAAATTGTCGAAAATATTTAAATGCACATTTTTCGAATCGTTGGATAGGAGGAGGAGGTCCAATATTGCGCAGTCATGGAAATTAAATAAAGTAATCTTTTAAATTTAGATTCTTTCTTCTTTACTTTCTCTACTACTCATCTATAGTAAGTAGAAGAAGTATTGCATTTCCACCCAAAAATTCCATATCGGTATTTCACCGAAAATACACGTTTCGATATTCCCTTAATCTTGTGTGTGCCTCGTACAGCACAACTCAAAAAGGAAAAGTCGGTTAAATATGCAGCTTGGTATACAAGTTCAGTACCTTCCAAGGATGCGACATGATGATTTTCAAGAAAATCCATCCATCTAAAACTACCCTTTGTATGGAACAATGTACATTATATTTTATTTTCTCAAAAATAGCACTAACGATTTTGACTAAAATAGTATGTTTAAGATATTTGCATGCCAAATGAAATGCATATCTTGAGTTTTGGGAAAATATCCTATGAAGTCCCCTTCATTCTGAATGTATTGAATATTATTGATAAACAGTCCTTATTCTTGTCCTCAATTTTCAAATACTTATACTTACCTCAAATGGGAAGTCGTTATTCCTTTTTTTCTCGTGGTCATGCAAAGAGCATGGAATTTCAAAGCCATCACATAACGATTCGCTCTTTAAAAATCTGACTATCGTTTTTACCTACTGTGTCATACAACGTGCAAAAGTGAATTGAGCGTTTATCCGAATCAATAAGAAGTAGCTGAAATAATAAACGTTTGGTAGAATAGGTTGTAAAAGAGTGAGTAGAAAAGTCGTGTCAGATTCTTTGCTTTATTCCGTCGCAACTTGAAAACGAAACATTCCTGGACATACTTTACTCAGAAAGAATGTTTAATTTCATGTCCTCGTCTACGCAATTGTGTCAGAAACTTAGGAATAGTTATTCTGATACATTCTGTATACTCTTTTTCATTAACAGAGAGCAAAAGCAAAGCCAAGTATATCATCTCAACGTAACTGTTACACGAAATTATCAACTCTTCCTCCTCATCCTTCTTCTTTTTCCTCCTCTTCTTAATTTCATAAGATTTATTCAAACCCAGAAATAGTTTCAGGATGTAGGATGTATATCGGAGGGGGGACACCTCGCGCACTACGAACAGCTTGATCTATTGTGGCTACATCCCCGAGATACAGGGATGAGGTGAAGGAATCGTGGGAGGTCTCATGTCCGAAGGCAGATAGGCCCACAGAGACACGCAGAAGTCCCGAATATTTCCGGTTTGAACACCCGCGCACCAGTAGAGGCGAAGAATCCCGAGAGAGGGCGACGAAGCGACCCTAACGGGCGGGACAACGCGCCCTGTTGTTCACGGGGAGAAATCGTTACAATGCGCCAGCAACTACGCCATCTGCGCGACACCGCCAGCACTGCAGAATCCGAAGACACGTCTGAAATATGAAAAGAAGAGATGAAATGAGGGAAAGGAGAAATCGCGATAGAATACACCACCCCGGCATTCACCTAGGTGGCCAGGGGAAAACCACGAAAAACCGCATGTTCAGAGTGGGCGGTCACCGGGAATCCAACCGGCACCTCCCGAATGCGGGGCACAGACATTGTTGCCTTAGCCATCCCGCTCGGACAGAAATAGTTTTATTCCTGGTTATACAAACATCAACACATGAAAGTTGTACAGCGAGGAAGAAAACCAGGGAGTGTAGGCGTGTGGGAGAGAGGAAGAACAAGGGAGGTATTGAGAGGTAAAGACAAAGATACAGGGGGAGGGGAAGAGAAGCAAGGAAAGAAGAGAGAGAGAATCGTCCTGCTATTTAGCGCAATAAAGCGAGCACAGCCACAGATTCCGGTAGTAAAGGATGGTGCGTATAGGTTTATACAGCGGAGGGGAACACCTCGCACACTGCGATCTACATAGATCTATTGTGGCTACCAACCCACAGGAGGCTACAGGCCACAGTGATGAGCGCAAGTCCCTAACAGTTCCTGGCTCGAAGACCCGCCCCACTCCTGGACCTGCCTAGAGAGGGCGTTGACCAAGCATCCTCCAATGTCCAGCAAGCATCCGCGCATCTGTCCGGCACCGCCATACGCCACGAAACCTGGAAGCAGAGCTGAAGAATGATAAGGAAACGCAATGGAAGGGAAATGATGGAAAAGAAACGACTCCAGCATTCGTCTACTGGCCAGGAAAAACCACGAAAATCCCCAGGTCAGAGTTGGCGATAGACGGGAATCGAACTCGGGACTTCCCGAATGCGAGCCTCACACGTTACCGCGAAGCCATCGCGTTGGTAATATAGAATCCGACTGAAAAATTCAGTGCCATGGCTGGGATTTGAACTACGGCTTACGTGCTGTTGCCGGTGACTTTAAGTACTTACGAAATTGTAAGTCGCATTGGGATATGTTATCTCAAAATGAATTTGAGAACTCCCTGTGGTTTACCTGTAAAGATGCAAGTCAGATGGGGAATTTAATGTCGTAGCGGTATGTTGCTATGGTAGCTCAGTGGTAGAGCAGCAGCAGGGAAAACTGGCAATCCGTGGTTCAAATTCCAGCAATGGCATTTAACTTTTTAGTCCGCTTCTGCCTTCCCATGTAGGTATAAAGGATGTTTGTGAAATGGTATTGGGTAGAGAACGTCGCGTGAGTATACCAAGTAAGATTTATCATACTTAAACACAGATGTTACAATTATAGTATGTGCATAAAAATACGTTAAACATTTATTAAAAATCTGATGTGTTATATTTGCATGACTTTGTATCCACTCTTCTATAAACTATGCTTATAAAAGTTTGTTCTTCTATCTACTTCATGTTAATCGAGATAAACTTTTACATTCGTAGTTTCCTAGCGCAGTTCATTGAGGGATGAGTACCTAAAGAAGACTGAAGCGATAGTCAATGTTTTAAAAAGCGTGTCGCCATATGCTGGCTTTGAAATTCCAGTCTGGCCACTAGAAACAGAACGGCGACACCACTTCAAACAATTGGTAAACTAAAACCAATGGCAACGAATATCTCGAAACGGTTGATGCCATAAAAATTTATTTTATATAAGTACGTGTTTTAACGAAACCTAAATACTTGGGTTGTGTTTTTGCCTATCTCTTATGCATTATCAGTATGAAAAGGATTTTGCAGGCATTCGCAGAAGGTTCAAGCTATACATTTTAATCAAAATTCTCAGAGCTATTTTAAGAAAATAAAAAATAGCAAAAAAGAAAATCTTATATGTTCCACTCACATGACTTTCTCTACTCTTATACAAACAATTTTTTAAACACTTATTCTCTATCTACTTCATGTTAATCGAGGTAAACATTTGCAGAATTTGCTCATTTTCTTGTAGGTGCAAGAGGAATATGGTAGGTTATAAGCGATAGTCAAATATTTTAACGCTGGTTGCTATGTGGCGCATTCCATTCTCTTTGCATGTCCAGGACATAAAAAAATTCTGATGTGTTACACTCACATGACTTTCTCTACTCTTGTACAATCTAATTTTACAAACGCTTATTCTCCATATGCTTCATGTTAATCGAGATATCGAGATGTCAATCTTATTGGTAATTTTCTTGTAGATGCAAGGGAAATATGGTAGCTTTTAAGCGATAGTCAAATATTTTAACGCTGGTTGCTATGCGGCGCATTCCATTCTCTTTGCATGTCCAGGACATAAAAAAAATGAATAACGAATGTGAGAAAAAGTATAAGTATTGGAAAATTTAAGGAAATAACAAGCAATATCTCGAAAACGGTTCACTCAACAAAAGAAATGTATATGACATAAGTTGTGTATTTTAACGCGATCTACATTTTTTGTGTAGTAAAATTTTGTCTATCTCTTATGGTTTACCAGTTATGCAAAAGTCGTTCACAATGAAGAATACTTTTGGAGACATTCCCAGAAAATTCGAGATATACATTTCATTTCTCATGACATTATCTTAAACATATGATATTTTCATCAAAATCGTTAGAGCCATTTTTGAGAAAATTAAAATTTTCGAAAAATGTTCCATGTAAAAGGTAGTCTGGGGTGGGGGGATTTTCTTGAAAACCTTCGTGTCGCATCTCTGGAAGATACTGAACCTAAATACCAAGTTTGGTGCTTATCCGACTGTTCGTTTTTGAGTTATGCTGTTCACAGACACACACACAGACACACACACACAGACACACACACACACAGACACACACACGGACATGTTTCCAAAAATGCTTTTTTTGGATTAAGGAGGTCTCAAAACATGTATTTCCGGTGAAATCTCGGTATCGAATTTTTGGGTGGAATGCAATACTTCCCCTACTTACTATACGTAGTAGAGAAAGTAATAACGAATTCCCATTTGAGAAAAAGTATAAGTATTGGAAAATTCAAAAAAATAACAAGGAATATGGGTCACCCCACAAAAAAGTGTATATGACATAAATTGTGTGTTTTAACGTGCTCTACATTTTTTTCTGTAGAAAAATTTTGTCTAACGCTCAGGTTTACCAGTCATACAAAAGCCATTCAGAAAAAACAAGAATTTTGGGGATATTTCCAGAAAATTCAAGATATGCATGTCATTTGTCATGAAAATATCTTAAATGTATGATATTTTAATCAAAATCGTTAGAGCCATTTTTGAGAAAATAAATATTTTCGAAAAATATTCCAGGTAAACGGTAGTCTTGAGTGGGAGGGGATTTTCTTGAAAATCTTCGTATCGCATGTTTGAAACATACTGAACCTAAATACCAAGTTTGGCATTTAGTCGACTTTTCGTTTTTCAGTTGTGCTGTTCACACACACACACACACACGGAGCTTTTTCTAAATGAGCTCGTTTGTATTCAGTGGGCCTCAGTACATGTATTACCGGTGAAATCTCGGTATCGGATTTTTGGGTGGAATACAATACTTTTCCTACTTACTATACGTAGTAGAGAAAGTAAGAATCCATGTTAAAGGAAGTAAGCACTGTGGAGTTTAGTTGAAAATATTTGTGTGGAATCCAGGACACGATTCTGAACTTAAATAATCAGTTTGGTATTTATATGATTTTTCATTTTTGAAGCTGACCTCAAAACATGTATTTTGTATAAAATCTGGATACCCTCTACTTACTTCAAATAGGTACTAGATCAGGTGACCTGTTTTAAGTACCTCATCCCACCTGCTTATGCAGAAACCGGACGCAGTCGCCCTATACTGCAAGTTTAGCCTAAATCTGTCTTCTACCTGCCGCTGGCTTTCACGTTAATGTTGCTGATAAGACCGGAAGATATAAAATCGATATAAGAAGGGATTTTTGCGTGGACACCCCTACTAGCCTGTCACGTGGCTATAGATGGGGTTGCTGGAAGCGTTTCGTTTCACCCCATTATGTCGGAGGTGAAGGGAGAGATCAGGAAGGAAGCGGTTGCGACATGTGTCAGTGTGGGAATTGCTTCCCTTCTGCAAACACACCGCGCTCCAAACGTGTTTTAATTACTTCATGAAATCTTTTGTTCTGCGCTCGCCACAACAGCGCATCCTATACCATTAAACTAGTTAATCCGTTAGATTGCTGTTCTGAAAGGTGGTGTTGGAACTCAAATAAAGAGGTTTTATAGGATGAGAAATCCAGCTACACTGCCGTTTGTGAAAATTGCAACACCAAGAAGGAAACGCATAAATTCAATGAATTTAATACCACAGGTTAGGTACATGACAAGTAACAAATGATAAACTTTTCAAATCTATACATGACCTTTGAGCCCTAATATTCACTTTGGTGTGGCCTCCATGCGCTGAAATTAGAGCTGCTATACGCCGTGGCATTGAATCAAAAAGGTTCTGAATAAGTTCCTGAGAGATTTCCCTCCACACATTTTGTATTCGAGCCCACAAATCCGTGACACTGGTTACTGGAGGACCGTGACGCACCAACCATATCCCAGACATGTTCGATGGGCGACATGTCAGGCGAACGTGCAGGCCAGGGAAGCAATGGTACCCGTCGCTCTTCGAAGAAGGCTTCTACATTCCTCGCAATATGTGGCCGGGCATTGTCCTGTTGAAATGTGGCCTGTGGAGATGCCTGAAGCAGGGGAGTACCTCAGGCTCTACAACCACCGTTAGGTACCGGTTGCTGTTCAAAGCGCCCTCAATTGTATGTAGGCGAGATCGGTTGTAACCAATGGCGCCCCAAACCATCACACCGGGTGTTTGTCCGCTCAGCAATGCACCCTCCAGGTTGCGCTCACCACGGTACCGCCGGACACGTATGCGGCCATCACTGTAGAACACGTTGAAGCGGGACTTGTCCGAAAAGAACTACATTTTGCCACTCAGCACCCCAGTGACGGTGTTCACGTGCCCATTGCAATCGGAGGAGCTTGTGGTTTCTGGACAATGGAAGCATTCATGCAACCAGTCCAACCTGCAGCAGATGGCAACGAACCGTTGATGCAGTCAAGTTCACACCTGTTGCAGTGCTCCAGCGTCGAGCTAACACTCTGGATGAGGCTGTACGGTCCGTTATGGCCATGCGGACAAGATGACGGTCATCGTACGACCTTCATCCATCCACTGTTTCCACGTACGCATCACTGTCGTAGCAGCGTGCCCTGTAGGAGCTGAAATGTCACTTTATGACAAACCCGCTTCCCGAAGACCGATTATTCTGCCCTGTTTGAACTCGTTCACATGCCGATAAGGCTCCCATACTAGCACTCACTTTATTGTTTCCACCCTGTTTGACAGATCTACACTGACTACACTGGAAGCAACACTGACCTTGTCGGACCGACACCAGAGGGCTCTGCTTGGCCTACGTGTACCCCACCTCTCTGCAAACGTAATCACTTATTTCTTGCACACTCTTCTACACTTCCACCAAGTTTGGAGTTATTCGGGAAATTCTTTCTTGGTGTTGCAATTTTCACAAACGGCTGTGTAGATAAGTCTCATATCTAGAAATACTCATTTTCATTGACTTTTAGCTACGGTCCAACACACGGACTCTGACAGCCTCTGAGTAGTTGATGAACGGTCTGCCTAAAGCGCAGAAAAATGGTTTTCCATCGGTCGCCGTTCAAAATCATAGTTGTTAGTACGTACTGACGCACTCTGGCGGGATCAGAAGTTTGTTGGAACGCCTAAGACCAATACACTGAACAACCAGAGTTCGTTGGAACACCTTATGCAATACACGGAGACAACCAGAGTACGTTGGAATGCCTTATGCAATACACGGAGACAACCAGAGTACGTTGGAACGCCTTATGCAATACACGGAGACAACCAGAGTTCGTTGGAACGCCTTATGCAATACACAAGACAACCAGAGTTTGCTGGAACGCCTTGTGGCAATACACGGAGACAACCAGAGTACGTTGGAACGCCTTATGCAATACACGGAGACAACCAGAGTTCCTTGGAACGCCTTATGCAATACACGGAGACAACCAGAATTCGTTGGAACGCCTTATGCAATACACGGAGACAACCAGAGTACGTTGGAATGCCTTATGCAATACACGGAGGCAATAAGGGTTTGTTGGAACGCCTTTAGCAATACACGGAGACAACCAGAATTCGTTGGAACACCTTATGCAATACACGGAGGCAATCAGTGTGTGTTGGAACACGTTTAGCAATACGCGGAGGCAATCAGTGTGTGTCGGAACACCTTTAGCAATACGCGGAGGCAATCACTGTGTGTTGGAACACCTTTAGCAATACGCGGAGGCAATAAGGGTTTGTTGGAACGCCTTTAGCAATACGCGGAGGCAATCACTGTTTGTTGGAACACGTTTCGCAATACGCGGAGGCAATCACTGTGTGTTGGAACGCCTTATAGCAATACCCGGAGATAATCATAGTTCGTTGGAACGCCCTTAGCAATACGCGGAGGCAATAAGAGTTCGTTGCAACGCCTTATAACAATACGCGGAGGCAATAAGAGTTTGTTGGAACGCCTTTAGCAATACGCGGAGGCAATAAGAGTTTGTTGGAACGCCTTTAGCAATACGCGGAGGCAGTAAGAGTTTTTTGGAACGCCTTTGGCAATACGCGGAGGCAGTAAGAGTTTGTTGGAACGCCTTTAGCAATACGCGGAGGCAGTAAGAGTTCGTTGCAACGCCTTATAGCAATACGTGGAGGCAATAAGAGTTTGTTGGAACGCCTTTAGCAATACGCGGAGGCGGTAAGAGTTTGTTGGAACGCCTTTAGCAATACGCGGAGGCAAAAAGAGTTTGTTGGAACGCCTTTAGCAATACGCGGAGGCAGTAAGAGTTTGTTGGAACGCCTTTAGCAATACGCGGAGATAATAAGAGTTCGTTACAACGCCTTACAGCAATACGCGGAGGCAATAAGAGTTTGTTGGAACGCCTTTACCAATACGCGCAGGCAATAAGAGTTCGTTGCAACGACTTATAGCAATACGCGGAGGCAATAAGAGTTCGTTGGAACGCCTTTAGCAATACGGGGAGGCAATAAGAGTTCGTTGCAACCCCTTATAGCAATACGCGGAGGCAATAAGAGTTTGTTGGAACGCCTTTAGCAATACGCGGAGCCAGTAAGAGTTTGTTGGAACACCTTTAACAATACGCGGAGATAATGAGTTCGTTACAACGCCTTATAGCAATATGCGAAGGCAATAAGAGTTTGTTGGAACGCCTTTAGCAATACGCGCAGGAAATAAGAGTTCGTTGCAACGCCTTATAGCAATACGCGGAGGCAATAAGAGTTTGTTGGAACGCCTTTAGCAATACGCGGGGGCAAAAAGAGTTTGTTGGAACGCCTTATAGCAATACGCGGAGGCAACAAGAGTTTGTTGGAACGCTTTTAGCAATACGCGGGGGCAATAAGAGTTTGTTGGAAACCCTTTAGCAATACGCGGAGGCAATAAGAGTTCGTTGCAATGCCTTATAGCAATACGCGGAGGCAATAAGAGTTTGTTAAACCGCTTTTAGCAATACGCGGAGGCAATAAGTGTTTGCTGGAACGCCTTCAGCAATACGCGGAGGCAATAAGGGTTTGTTGGAACGCCTTTAGCAATACGCGGAGGCAATAAGGGTTTGTTGGAACGCCTTTAGCAATACGCGGAGATAATAAGAGTTCGTTGCAACGCCTTATAGCAATACGCGGAGGCAATAAGAGTTTGTTGGAACGCCTTATAGCAATACGCGGAGGCAATAAGGGTTTGTTGGTACGCCTTTAGCAATACGCGGAGGCAATAAGGGTTTGTTGGAACGCCTTTAGCAATACGCGGAGGCAATAAGGGTTTGTTGGAACCCCTTATAGCAATACGCGGAGGCAATAAGAGTTTGTTGGAACGCCTTTAGCAATATGCGGAGGCAATAAGGGTTTGTTGGAACGCCTTTAGCAATATGCGGAGGCAATAAGGGTTTGTTGGAACGCCTTATAGCAATACGCGGAGGCAATAAGGGTTTGTTGGAACGCCTTATAGCAATACGCGGAGGCAATAAGGGTTTGTTGGAACGCCTTTAGCAATATGCGGAGGCAATAAGGGTTTGTTGGAACACCTTTAGCAATACACGGAGATAATAAGAGTTCGTTGCAACGCCTTATAGTAATACGCGGAGGCAATAAGAGTTTGCTGGAACGCCTTATAGCAATTCGCGGAGGCAATAAGAGTTTGTTGGAACGCTTTTAGCAATACGCGGGGGCAATAAGAGTTTGTTGGAACGCCTTTAGCAATACGCGGAGGCAATAAGAGTTCGTTGCAACGCCTTATAGCAATACGCGTAGGCAACAAGAGTTTGTTGGAACGCCTTATAGCAATACGCGGAGGCAAAAAGAGTTTGTTGGAACGCCTTTAGCAATACGTGGAGGCAGTAAGAGTTTGTTGGAACGCCTTTAGCAATACGTGGAGGCAATAAGAGTTTGTTGGAACGCCTTTAGCAATACGCGGAGGCAATAAGGGTTTGTTGAAACGCCTTTAGCAATACGCGGAGATAATAAGAGTTCGTTGCAACGCCTTATAGCAATACGCGGAGGCAATAAGAGTTTGTTGGAACGCCTTTAGCAATACGCGGAGGCAGTAAGAGTTTGTTGGAACGCCTTTAGCAATACGCGGAGATAATAAGAGTTCGTTACAACGCCTTATAGCAATATGCGGAGGCAATAAGAGTTTGTTGGAACGCCTTTAGCAATACGCGCAGGCAATAAGAGTTCGTTGCAACGCCTTATAGCAATACGCGGAGGCAATAAGTGTTTGTTGGAACGCCTTTAGCAATACGCGGGGGCAATAAGAGTTTGTTGGAACGCTTTATAGCAATACGCGGAGGCAACAAGAGTTTGTTGGAACGCTTTTAGCAATACGCGGGGGCAATAAGAGTTTGTTGGAACCCCTTTAGCAATACGCGGAGGCAATAAGAGTTCGTTGCAATGCCTTATAGCAATACGCGGAGGCAATAAGTGTTTGTTGGAACGCCTTTAGCATTACACGGAGGCAATAAGAGTTTGTTGGAACGCCTTTAGCAATACGCGGAGGCAATAAGGGTTTGTTGGAACGCCTTTAGCAATACTCGGAGGCAATAAGAGTTTGTTGGAACGCCTTTAGCAATACGCGGAGATAATAAGAGTTCGTTGCAACGCCTTATAGCAATACGCGGAGGCAATAAGAGTTTGTTGGAACGCCTTTAGCAATACGCGGAGGCAATAAGAGTTCGTTGCAACGCCTTATAGCAATACGCGGAGGCAATAAGAGTTTGTTGGAACGCCTTATAGCAATACGCGGAGGCAATAAGGGTTTGTTGGTACGCCTATAGCAATACGCGGAGGCAATAAGGGTTTGTTGGAACGCCTTATAGCAATACGCGGAGGCAATAAGAGTTTGTTGGAACGCCTTATAGCAATACGCGGAGGCAATAAGAGTTTGTTGGAACGCTTTTAGCAATACGCGGGGGCAATAAGAGTTTGTTGCAACGCCTTATAGCAATACGCGGAGGCAATAAGAGTTTGTTGCAACGCTTTTAGCAATACGCGGGGGCAATAAGAGTTTGTTGGAACGCCTTTAGCAATACGCGGAGGCAATAAGAGTTCGTTGCAACGCCTTATAGCAATACGCGGAGGCAATAAGAGTTTGTTGGAACGCCTTTAGCAATACGCGGAGGCAATAAGAGTTTGTTGGAACGCCTTTAGCAATTCGTGGAGGCAGTAAGAGTTTGTTGGAACGCCTTTAGCAATACGTGGAGGCAATAAGAGTTTGTTGGAACGCCTTTAGCAATACGCGGAGGCAATAAGGGTTTGTTGGAACGCCTTATAGCAATACGCGGAGGCAATAAGAGTTTGTTGGAACGCCTTATAGCAATACGCGGAGGCAATAAGAGTTTGTTGCAACGCCTTATAGCAATACGCGGAGGCAATAAGAGTTTGTTGGAACGCTTTTAGCAATACGCGGGGGCAATAAGAGTTTTGTTGCAACGCCTTATAGCAATACGCGGAGGCAATAAGGGTTTCTTGCAACGCTTTTAGCAATACGCGGGGGCAATAAGAGTTTGTTGGAACGCCTTTAGCAATACGCGGAGGCAATAAGAGTTCGTTGCAACGCCTTATAGCAATACGCGGAGGCAATAAGAGTTTGTTGGAACGCCTTTAGCAATACGCGGGGGCAATAAGAGTTTGTTGGAACGCCTTTAGCAATTCGTGGAGGCAGTAAGAGTTTGTTGGAACGCCTTTAGCAATACGTGGAGGCAATAAGAGTTTGTTGGAACGCCTTTAGCAATACGCGGAGGCAATAAGGGTTTGTTGGAACGCCTTTAGCAATACGCGGAGATAATAAGAGTTCGTTGCAACGCCTTATAGCAATACGCGGGGGCAATAAGAGTTTGTTGGAACGCCTTATAGCAATACACGGAGGCAATAAGAGTTTGTTGGAACGCCTTTAGCAATACGCGGGGCAATAAGAGTTTGTTGAAACGCCTTATAACAATACGCGGAGGCAAAAAGATTTCGTTGCAACGCCTTATAGCAATACGCGGAGGCAATAAGCGTTTGTTGGAACGCCTTTAGCAATACGCGGAGATAATAAGAGTTCGTTGCAACGCCTTATAGCAATACGCGGAGACAATAAGTGTTTGTTGGAACGCTTTTAGCAATACGCGGGGGCAATAAGAGTTTGTTGGAACGCCTTATAGGAATACGCGGAGGCAATAAGAGTTTTTTGGAAGGCCTTTAGCAATACGCGGGGGCAATAAGAGTTTGTTGGAACGCCTAATAGCAATACGCGGAGGCAATAAGAGTTTGTTGGAACGCTTTTAGCAATACGCGGAGGCAATAAGGGTTCGTTGCAACGCCTTATAGCAATACGCGGAGGCAATAAGAGTTTGTTGGAACGCCCTTAGCAATACGCGGAGGCAATAAGGGTTTGTTGGAACGCCTTTAGCAATATGCGGAGATAATAAGAGTTCGTTGCAACGCCTTATAGCAATACGCGGAGGCAATAAGAGTTTGTTGGAACCCCTTTAGCAATACGTGGGGACAATAAGAGTTTGTTGGAACGCCTTTAGCAATACGCAGAGACAATAAGAGTTTGTTGGAACCCCTTTAGCAATACGTGGGGACAATAAGAGTTTGTTGGAACGCCTTTAGCAATACGCAGAGACAATAAGAGTTTGTTGGAACCCCTTTAGCAATACGTGGGGACAATAAGAGTTTGTTGGAACGCCTTTAGCAATACGTGGGGACAATAAGGGTTTGTTGGAACGCCTTTAGCAATATGCGGAGATAATAAGAGTTCGTTGCAACGCCTTATAGCAATACGCGGAGACAATAAGAGTTTGTTGGAACGCCTTATAGCAATACGCGGAGGCAATAAGAGTTTGTTGGAACGCCTTTAGCAATACGCGGGGCAATAAGAGTTTGTTCAAACGCCTTATAACAATACGCGGAGGCAAAAAGATTTCGTTGCAACGCCTTATAGCAATACGCGGAGGCAATAAGAGTTCGTTGCAACGCCTTATAGCAATACGCGGAGGCAATAAGAGTTTGTTGGAACGCCTTTAGCAATACGCGGAGATAATAAGAGTTCGTTGCAACGCCTTATAGCAATACGCGGAGGCAATAAGTGTTTGTTGGAACGCTTTTAGCAATACGCGGGGGCAATAAGAGTTTGTTGGAACGCCTTATAGCAATACGCGGAGGCAATAAGAGTTTTTTGGAACGCCTTTAGCAATACGCGGGGGCAATAAGAGTTTGTTGGAACGCCTAATAGCAATACGCGGAGGCAATAAGGGTTCGTTGCAACGCCTTATAGCAATACGCGGAGGCAGTAAGAGTTTGTTGGAACGCCTTTAGCAATACGCGGAGGCAGTAAGAGTTTGTTGGAACGCCTTTAGCAATACGCGGAGGCAATAAGAGTTTGTTGGAACGCCTTTAGCAATACGCGGAGGCAGTAAGAGTTTGTTGGAACGCCTTTAGCAATACGCGGAGATAATAAGAGTTCGTTACAACGCCTTATAGCAATATGCGGAGGCAATAAGAGTTTGTTGGAACGCCTTTAGCAATACGCGCAGGCAATAAGAGTTCGTTGCAACGCCTTATAGCAATACGCGGAGGCAATAAGTGTTTGTTGGAACGCCTTTAGCTATACGCGGGGGCAATAAGAGTTTGTTGGAACGCTTTATAGCAATACGCGGAGGCAACAAGAGTTTGTTGGAACGCTTTTAGCAATACGCGGGGGCAATAAGAGTTTGTTGGAACCCCTTTAGGAATACGCGGAGGCAATAAGAGTTCGTTGCAATGTCTTATAGCAATACGCGGAGGCAATAAGTGTTTGTTGGAACGCCTTTAGCATTACGCGGAGGCAATAAGGGTTTGTTGGAACGCCTTTAGCAATACGCGGAGGCAATAAGGGTTTGTTGGAACGCCTTTAGCAATACTCGGAGGCAATAAGAGTTTGTTGGAACGCCTTTAGCAATACGCGGAGATAATAAGAGTTCGTTGCAACGCCTTATAGCAATACGCGGAGGCAATAAGAGTTTGTTGGAACGCCTTTAGCAATACGCGGAGGCAATAAGAGTTCGTTGCAACGCCTTATAGCAATACGCGGAGGCAATAAGAGTTTGTTGGAACGCCTTATAGCAATACGCGGAGGCAATAAGGGTTTGTTGGTACGCCTATAGCAATACGCGGAGGCAATAAGGGTTTGTTGGAACGCCTTTAGCAATACGCGGAGGCAATAAGGGTTTGTTGGAGCGCCTTATAGCAATACGCGGAGGCAATAAGAGTTTGTTGGAACGCCTTATAGCAATACGCGGAGGCAATAAGAGTTTGTTGCAACGCCTTATAGCAATACGCGGAGGCAATAAGAGTTTGTTGCAACGCTTTTAGCAATACGCGGGGGCAATAAGAGTTTGTTGGAACGCCTTTAGCAATACGCGGAGGCAATAAGAGTTCGTTGCAACGCCTTATAGCAATACGCGGAGGCAATAAGAGTTTGTTGGAACGCCTTTAGCAATACGTGGAGGCAGTAAGAGTTTGTTGGAACGCCTTTAGCAATACGTGGAGGCAATAAGAGTTTGTTGGAACGCCTTTAGCAATACGCGGAGGCAATAAGGGTTTGTTGGAACGCCTTTAGCAATACGCGGAGATAATAAGAGTTCGTTGCAACGCCTTATAGCAATACGCGGAGACAATAAGAGTTTGTTGGAACGCCTTTAGCAATACGCGGAGGCAATAAGAGTTTGTTGCAACGCCTTATAGCAATACGCGGAGGCAATAAGAGTTTGTTGGAACGCCTTTAGCAATACGCGGGGCAATAAGAGTTTGTTGGAACGCCTTTAGCAATACGTGGAGGCAATAAGAGTTTGTTGGAACGCCTTTAGCAATACGTGGAGGCAGTAAGAGTTTGTTGGAACGCCTTTAGCAATACGCGGAGGCAATAAGAGTTTGTTGGAACGCCTTTAGCAATACGTGGAGGCAATAAGAGTTTGTTGGAACGCCTTTAGCAATACGTGGAGGCAGTAAGAGTTTGTTGGAACGCCTTATAGCAATACGCGGAGGCAATAAGAGTTTGTTGGAACGCCTTTAGCAATACGTGGAGGCAGTAAGAGTTTGTTGGAACGCCTTTAGCAATACGTGGAGGCAATAAGAGTTTGTTGGAACGCCTTTAGCAATACGCGGAGGCAATAAGGGTTTGTTGGAACGCCTTTAGCAATACGCGGAGATAATAAGAGTTCGTTGCAACGCCTTATAGCAATACGCGGAGACAATAAGAGTTTGTTGGAACGCCTTATAGCAATACGCGGAGGCAATAAGAGTTTGTTGGAACGCCTTTAGCAATACGCGGGGCAATAAGAGTTTGTTGGAACGCCTTTAGCAATACGCGGAGGCAATAAGAGTTCGTTGCAACGCCTTATAGCAATACGCGGAGGCAATAAGTGTTTGTTGGAACGCTTTTAGCAATACGCGGGGGCAATAAGAGTTTGTTGGAACGCCTTATAGCAATACGCGGAGGCAATAAGAGTTTTTTGGAACGCCTTTAGCAATACGCGGGGGCAATAAGAGTTTGTTGGAACGCCTAATAGCAATACGCGGAGGCAATAAGGGTTCGTTGCAACGCCTTATAGCAATACGCGGAGGCAATAAGAGTTTGTTGGAACGCCTTTAGCAATACGTGGAGGCAATAAGAGTTTGTTGGAACGCCTTTAGCAATACGCGGAGGCAACCGGAGTTTGTTGGAACGCCTTTAGCAATACGCGGAGGCAATAAGAGTTTGTTGGAACGCCTTTAGCAATACGTGGAGGCAATAAGAGTTTGTTGGAACGCCTTTAGCAATACGCGGAGGCAACCGGAGTTTGTTGGGACATCATACTAGCCAGATGTCTTTAATACACACCTTTATACTTTTTTTAATGCTGTTAACTTTGTTGCACCTGTTGGTGCCACATAGTTGTGCTGATTACGGATTGATTAATTAATTGTCGTGATCAGGCATAGGCATTTTTAAGCATTAAATCCAAGACGAAAGGAAATAAAGTTGAACTGTTAGTGGATTTAAGGCAGGTACATCGCAGGTAACAAATTTTCCCCATATCTCTTACATTCTGTTCCGTTTGCTGACAGCACCCACCAGACCAAAGAGAGGAAAAACGAATTGTGGTGCGCGTATTTAATGTACTCGTAGAGAAGAATGTGCCTTTACCAGCGAGAGAAATCAGCTCTGTTCTGGGCTTACGGATGTAAGCCTGAGGATCGATCCGTGGGACATCTGACCAGAATTGCAGGCAAGATTCTCCATAAATGTGTTAGTTCAGTTTCATTATAAAGTTTTATTTTTGCGTGTCTTCACATCTTTATTTGCTTTATTTAGTTCTTCGCAATAATGATTTACTGCAGAATTTCACGGGATGTGAAAGCCACACGTATAGCGCCAAAACATTAGCCACTCAGGTAAAAGAGAAAGGGAACGGTGCGCGGAAGAATACGTGTCAGCGCGGAAAGGTTACAAGAAAGAAATTTTATATTGCTAGCCTCCCTGATAGAAATGGATATGAACAGAAATGGGACCTGAATGTTGAGGATTATTTCTTTGACAATTTGAGTTTTGAATTTAACTGATTTAGTACATTCTATCTTAATTTGCTTCAGTTAATGACATACATAACACAGTTTTTGTGTATTTATTTTTAACCTTAATGTACGATGGCTGTCCCAGAAGTACCCGAACTAACACAGAAAACACAAAAAAAAAAAAAATGGGAGAAAACATCCTTACTTCTCTACATAGCCTCC
This sequence comes from Deroplatys truncata, assembly GCA_030765065.1. Classification (NCBI taxonomy): domain Eukaryota; kingdom Metazoa; phylum Arthropoda; class Insecta; order Mantodea; family Mantidae; genus Deroplatys; species Deroplatys truncata. The sequence continues at coordinate 309,431,300 of CM060975.1, read as the reverse complement.
TTTCAGCTCGACACACTTTCCCCAGCGATGTTCAATAGCTTCGATACCCTGTTTATAGTGAGAACCGTCGAGTTTAGCAAAATAGCCATCAACTTCAAACTCCACCTCATCATTGTTTGCAAATGTTTTACCACCAAGCCATTTCTTCAACTTTGGAAACAGAAAATAATCAGAGGGGGATAAGTCTGGCAAATAGAGTGCATGAGGAAGCAATTTGAACTTTAACTCATTATTTTGGCCATGGCGATAATGGATGTGTGAACTGGTGCAGTGTCTTGATGAAACAGAACTTTCTTTTTCGCTAAATGCGGCTTGCTTTTGCTTGATTTCATCATTCAAACGCTGCAATAAGCTTGCATAATACTTGCATTGATTTTTTTTCCTTTATGAAGATAATCGTGGAAAATTATTCCACACACATCCCAAAAAATTGACGCCATGATCTTGCTTGCAAATGGAACTGTCTCACCTTCTTTAGAGCAGATTCTCCCCTTTCAATCCACTGTTTTGACTACTCCTTCGTCTCAGGTGTAAAGTGATGGACCCATGTTTCATCCATGGTTATGAATCGACGCAAAAACTTGGCATTATTGCAGCGAAACATCATCAAACACTCGACTGAAGCATCCTCACGACGCTGCTTTTGTTCCATTGTGAGTAAATGCGGTACCCATCTTGCGCACAGCTTTCTCATGTCTAAATTTTAAGTTAGTATATGATGTACAGCGCTTTTTGAAATGCCTACGATAGCTCTCTCGCTCGCGCACTTTCTGTCGACGGTCATCCAATACCATTTTGTGGATTTTCTTCACAATTTCCGGCGTGGTCGCCTCATTTGGTGGACCACTGCGATGTTCGTCTTGGCAGCTCGTACGGCCTCGCTTAAACTCTGCCACCCAATATTTTATTGTTGTAAACGAAGGAGCAGACTCCCCCAGAGCAGAATCTAGCTCAGCTTTAATATTAGTTGGACTAAGACCTTTCAAATGAAAGTATTGTATCACATAACGATAGCCAGTTTTATCCAAGTTTACAAATTCGCTGAGAGAATTTACTATTAATGGCTGCCAAACAATTACTAAACAACGTAGCATCGTCAAACGTCAAACTTAAGCTTTATAAGGGTGATAATTTCTACCATAATCACCTTTTTTAAACAACAACCGCTATATACATACGTCCTACTTATTAAAAAGATACCTATCCATGTAAATTAAGCCCAGCTATATTTTGAAATCGTGTCTAAAAGTACCTAAATATACGTATATTTCTATATCTGGTAACAAATTGCCGGACATAAATGCCAAATGGCTTGAAATAATTTACACCGCCACTGTAGAAAATAAAACGTTGAATGGGGCAGATATACGGGGAGTAGAATTTTGGAGAGAGCTTGACAAAGTCAGTAGATCTTTTTGCAAATATGTTTTAGGTTTACCAATAGCATCACCAAATGGGGTAGCACAATTAGAACTTGGTAGGTGCTCCACCAAGATCAAACTTTTCACAAAAGCTATGAAACATTTATGCAGAATCTCCAATTGGGAAGACAGCGATATTATCAGAAAATGTTTTCATATACAAGAGAAATGTGAGTGGAAAGGGTCATGGGCGTTCAAAATCCAGGAAGTTATGGAACAGATAGGTATAGGAGATGCGTGGAGAAATGCAGAATTCCACATTAGAGGCTTTTGGAAAAAAGTGGAATTAAGCCTGAAAGATATCGACAGACAAGATACTTTTGGCAGAGAGAAAAGTTCGTTGAGGATATATAGGGAAATACAAATAGTATGAGAAAGGGGAAAGTACGTAGAGATATGCAATAAATTAGGGCGAGAAGGACTTCATGGGCCAGAACAGGAGTTAGAAACTTGAAAGGCATAAGGCTAACGAGGATATAGAAAAATGTCCAATGTGTGGTGAAGCGAACATGGATTTCCGCTGTAATCAAACAAAGATATGAAGAGAACAAGTTTGGCAACAGAAATGAGAAAACTTGGATAGGGAAGTATTGATAAGGAAGATTCTGACTGTAAAAGTGGACAAAATATAAAAGCTATGGGAAACTATTAGGGTAAGGTCAGAGAGAAATTGTTAAGAATGGCTACAAAGATGAAATAGACAAATGTAAGCAAATAGACAGTGGGTCATCAATACACAGAAAACCAGGAGTTGTGTGCATTGAGACTAGATTAGCATAGACAAGCAGGCCCGGAAGTGAATTTATAGCGTAAATAGCCTATTTTCAAATATTATAGTCTAAAATGTATGCAATTTAATTATGAAACTGTGAGTTTTCAGAAATGAATATTTATGCGTTCCTTCATTCTTGAATATGTGGCATCTGTTAATGATTTCGACTTAGTTGACACCGGAGAAAAATCGAACTTTAAAATTCTCATACTCCTACGAAACACCTATAGCATCACCAAGCAGCGCTCGGGTGCTCAAGTACACACTCTCTCCCCCTCCCTACCTACTCCCTCCCTTTTCGAGTAATAGTTCGGTTACAAACCCTGTGTACCGGCCAGTCTGATTGGAAATGATACAGAAAGACCTATAATTAAATATCAAGTTAAGTGTTTGTACGACTTTTCGTATTTCAGTTACTCTCTTCACACAAGTTCATATAATCTGTTATGTATTATAGTATCCATATAGAAAGTGATTCTTATAACCAGTTACGCTACTCACAAAACTGATAACTTGATAAGATAAAAAAAAACATGTTCGCATATTGAAAGTCAGTTTTTTGTTCACACAGAAAAAATGAAGAATCACGTAAGATACTTCACACTGAAAAAAGCCTAAAGTTGTAATAACGAGTATTTCAGTTAACCCTGCTTTATTTTACATAACCTGTACCTTTCCATGAGGTCTACACTTTTTATACACCAAGATGTCAATCTCTTATGGTTTACCAACAATACAAAATTTTACTAAATTCATTCAGAATGAAGAGCACTTCACAAGCCATTCATAGAGAATTCTAGATATGCAATCTTATTGGTCATAAAAATATCACATCGACTCGGTGGTTAAGACAAGGGCTCGTGAACGGGAGGTCTGCGTTCAAATCCTGCCAGGACCGTCCTACCTGACTTTGTTCCTCAGTTCTAATAACTGCAGGTACCCTAAACTTAGTGACGAGACGTTTACCTCCCAAATGTCTTTTCCCAATTATCATTTATTTATGGTACGAGGGGCACTATTTATATTTTGAGCCTTGGCAACCCTGAATGTTGTACGTGCCATTTGACGTTTCCAATGGAAAGTTTGACATTTTTGACCATAATCTACTTCAAACATTTTGTCAATAGAGCGTCATTTGTTTTGTTTGCGCTAACTTGAAAATTGTGTGTCAACAAAAACAGGGAATTAACTCGTGAAAATCTTCGTGCAATGATTTATTACGACTTTCGACGTGGATTATCAAGACAAGAGTGCATCAATCAACTAACTTCCACATTTGGCGACGAAGCTCCATCCTTTGCCACTGTGAAACGCTGGTATAACGAATTTAATCGTGGTCGCTGTTCGCTCAATGATGAAGTTTGTGAAGGTCGTCCAAAATCGGTTGTTGTGCCAGAAAAAATTGATGCTGTGCAAAACCAAATAATGAAAGATCGTCATGCGACATATTGTGAGATTGAGGCAACCCTAGGCATTAGTTCCACCAGCATATATAAAATATTGCATGATTATTTAGCCGTGAAAAAGGTTTGCTCTCGTTGGATCCCACATAATTTGACGCAATCTCAAAAAGATGCTCGTGTCGATTGGTGTACAAAAATGCTCAAGAAATACAATGGCGGTGCCTCAAAATACGTAGGTATATAAGATTGTGACAGGTGACGAATCATGGATCTATGCGTATGAATCGGGAACGTAAACAGCAGTCGACTGTATAGGTGTTTCAAGATGAAGCAAATCCAACAAAAGTTGTTCGCACTCGAAGCACTTCGAAGCAAATGGTCGCCTGTTTTTTCAGCAAAACTGGCCATGTGGCAGCAGTGCCTTTAGAGTAACGTAAAACGGTCAGTGTCGAATGGTACACAACCATTTGTTTGCCGGAAGTCTTCGGTGAAGTAAGGAAAACCAACAAGAACCGTAGGATCGTTCTTCATTAAGACAATGCGAGCGCACACACATCTCGTGTAACAACAGAGTATTTGAAGACTCAAAAAATCGAATCGATGGGTCATCCGCCATACAGTCCTGATTTGACACCCAACGACTTCTTTTTGTTCCCGAACATCAAGAATAAATTGCGTGGACAACGATTTTCGTTGGCAGAAGAAGCCGTTGATGCCTTCAAAAACCATGTTTTGGAGGTGTCTCAAGAAGACTGGAATAAATGTTTTGACAAATGGTTCAAACAAATGGAAAGTGTATTGATCATAAAGGAGAATATTTTGAAAAACAATAAAGGAGTTTTCAATCAGAAATTACTTTGTTTTAATTATTAGGCTCAAAATATAAATAGTGACCCTCGTATCACCATCGCCACCGTCTGTGATGACGTATGAAGCAAGAGCCGGTGTTTAACACTATTCAATTTGCAGATATAATTATAAAAACTACCGAAGGACTGACCATGTAAAAGAGTTTGGTGTGTGGGGATTTTCTTGAAACTTTTTTTTTTTTTGAGCTTTATTTATGGACGCCTTTTAACTGTTGTGGTCCTTAGCGTCCCATTCTATATTGGGCGTGAAAGACCGGTAATTTTGCTCAGATGCCTCTTTATCAGGCTTGAGGTTATTTTACGTGCCGTAAATCTACGACACAGGACCACCGGCTTTACTTCCCGAAGGAAGTCATGCTAAGGATTTTTACGCCCGAAAAATACATCGCCCTCCGCCGCGTTTGAACTCGCGACCTAGAGACTAGCATGGTAACCACTACATCACAGAAGACGAGTTTTTTTTAAACAATGTTCGTGTCGCATCCTTGGAAGATGTTGGAATTAAATGTCAAGTTTGGTTTTGTACGACTTTTCGTTTATAAGTTATGCTGTTTACAGCACACACTTGGAACTATTTCTGAAAATGCTTTTGTTTTGGTTCAAGGGCTCTCAGAATATATATATATCTCCACTGAATTCTCGCCGGTCCGGGTGGCTCAGTTAGTTAGGAGCTGGCCTTCTGATCCCAAGATCGCGGGTTCAAACCCGGGCCAGGCCGATGGCTTTTAAGTGTGCATGTCAGTAGATTGACTAGCATGTAAAAGAACTCGTGGGACGAAATTGCGGCACACCGGCGATGCTTATATAATCCTGGCAGTTGACAGCGACGTTAACAAACAAAATATTTGTTTATTTTTCACTGAACTCTCGATATGTGGTATACAATACTTCCTCTACTTACTATAGGTAAGCGGTAAAGATAACAGTGTTTTGGAACTATGTAATTTATTTTTCAATTTAACTATACCTGTTGTCGTTGTACTGCTAATGAGGTTCTAAGAATTTCTTCGAGAGAGGCTGACAGTTTGTTTTGGTTTCTCCTGGCGGTTTTCCTTCTTTTTACTTTCTCTACTACGTATAGTAAGTAGGGGAAGTATTGCATTCCACCCAAAAATTCGATACCGAGATTTCACCGGAAATACACGTTTTGAGACCTCCTGAATCCAAAAAAAAGCATTTTTGGAAACACGTCCGTGTGTGTGTCTGTGTGTGTGTGTGTGTGTGTGTGTGTGTCTGTGTGTGTGTGTGTCTGTGAACAGCATAACTTAAAAACGAACAATCGGATAAGCACCAAACTTGGTATTTAGGTTCAGTATCTTCCAGAGATACGACACGAAGGTTTTCAAGAAAATCCCCCCACCCCAGACTACCCTTTACATGGAAGATTTTTCGAAAATTTTAATTTTCTCAAAAATGGCTCTAACGATTTTGATGAAAATATCATATGTTTAGGGTAATGTCATGAGAAATGAAATGTATATCTCGAATTTTCTGGGAATGTCTCCAAAAGTATTCTTCATTGTGAACGACTTTTGCATAACTGGTTAACCATAAGAGATAGACAAAAATTTACTACACAAAAAATGTAGATCGCGTTAAAATACATAACTTATGTCATATACATTTCTTTTGTTGAGTGAACCGTTTTCGAGATATTGCTTGTTATTTCCTTAAATTTTCCAATACTTATACTTTTTCTCAAATGCGTTATTCATTTTTTTTATGTCCTGGACATGCAAAGAGAATGGAATGCGTCACATAGCAACCAGCGTTAAAACATTTGACTATCGCTTAAAAGCTACCATATTTTCCTTGCATCTACAAGAAAATTACCAATAAGATTGACATCTCGATATATCCATTAACATGAAGCATATGGAGAATAGGCGTTTGTAACAATAGATTGTACAAGAGTAGAGAAAGTTATGTGAGTGTAACACATCAGATTTTTTACTTTGCTAAGGTTAGAGGAGTATATATTTCTTTACCGAACGAGATGGCTCCGCGGTAACATGTGAGGCTCGCATACGGGAGGTCTCGGGTTTGATTCCACTCTGACCTTGGATTTTTCGTGGTTTTCCCTGGTCGGTAGGCGGATGCTGGTGTGGTTTCTCATCTATTACGATTTCCATTCTTTCATTTCTCTTTCGTTCCGTTTCCTTCTCATAGTTCAGGTGTGCGTCTAGGTTTCGGGGCGTATGGCGGTGCCGGACAGATGGCGCGGATGCTTGCTAAAAGGATAAAGTACTCCCCGTGGACACTAGAGGGTATCTTGTCCTCCTTAAGCAGCTCCAGCAGAGAGACGTGTCTTGGAGCCCTGCCTGCGACCTGTAGCCTCTTGTGGTTCCTTCACTTCATCCCTCCTGGGAGTGAAGTCACAGTAGATGTATGTAGGTCGCAGTGCGCGAAATGTCCCCTCCCTTGTGTAACGTATACCTATGTACTTCTTTTGACCATATCGCCCCTTAAATTTGTCAGACGAAGTTTTAATTCGGGATGGAAACTAAAATGTAAAATGATAAGAGAAAGGGAACCCTGATTCAGACCTCCCCATCTGAATATTGAAACAGTAGGTACAATTTACAGGCAGGTTTGGATCGCTAACGAAATTGCCTATTTTAATGCGATTTGCTCGCAGTGAACTTGCTTCTTCTGCAATCAAATTAACAGGGCTGAAGGGATGCAGACAAGCGAGTACTAAATGTAATGGTGACCTTAATTTTTAAAAATCGCGCACAGCTTGAATGGATGCAAATTAATTTAGTTTATGCGATTAGTGCCTCCTTGATTCAACGGCGTGCTATCTGGCATCAGCGGCGGACGTGTTCCTGAGAAATAGTGTTTCATTTCCAGCGCAGTTCGTTAATTTAAATATGGCATTCAAGTACAACTCATTTGGTTTTTAAAGTTATACATTAAAGTAATGTAAACGGGTGGCGCCGTGGCCGAGTGGTTAGACCGCTCTCACCGAGGCGGCCCGGGTTCAATCCCAGGGACTCGCATGTGGGATTTGTGGTGGACAAAGCGGCGTCTGGGCGGATTTTCTCCGGGTTCTCCGGTTTCCCCCGCCATTCGTTCCACCAACTGCTCCATCATCACCTTTCCTATCATCCATTTTACCATCATTTCGTTTCATCTACTTCCTTCCTCCCATACCAGGCATCGGGCTGATCACCCATCCTGGATATTCTGTCTGCTCCCTTAGTGTCTGTCTGCTCCTCGACGGGCCTCTGACCCCAGGGACCCGTCTGTAAGTCCTGGGGGGGGGGTAAGTCCTACATAAGAGGAGGTTAAACAGTGAAAGAAAGAAAGAAAGAAAGGAAGTAATGTAAACAGCTTGTTTACCAGTTTATCATTATTGTGTTTTTACTGTTTTCCTTTACCGCAGTTACACAGACACAAACACCCATGCCCATGGCTGCACTCGAACCCGCGACGTAGCGCCGAAGCTACACACTCCAGCGACCACGGCTACTAGGGCCGGCAACGTGTTTGAAGTTGTTGAGTCATGCCTTAGGTCCTTAGGGTCGCCCCTCCCCCTTTTTCACGCGATATCACTACAAAATTCAGTTAACATAAGAAAGCATACAGAGTGATTAAAACTTGATAACTGGTAATCTAAAGGAGAAAGGTACGAATTAAAGGGACCAGTCTCAGAAAGCTGGGTAAAAGTTCAGTGTTCGCCTTTTAAAATTTCTATACCACATACATAGAAGGTAAAAAAGGTATTGCATTCCACCCAAAAATTCGACACCAGAAATACATGTTTTGATGCCCCATAGATCCATAAAAAGCATTTTAAGAAAAAGTCTGTGTATGTGTATACAGCGTAACTCAAAAACGAAAAATCTCATAAATACCAAACTTCGTACTTATCGTAGGTTTCAGATATTCACTAGACTAATAAAATGCGTATGTTTGGATTTTCTGCGAATATCATGTGAACTCCTTTTCTTTCACAATTAATGTTTACAGACAAAAACTTATGACACAAAAAAGTGAATCCTTTTAAAACACAATTTATTTCAAATATTCGTGGTCATCTGTTTGAATATTTCAATACTTTCGTCATTTTTACTTTCTCTACTACGTACATTAAGTAGGGGAAGTATTGTATTCCACCCAAAAATTCTATACCGAGATTTCACCGGAAATACATGTTTTGAGGCCCCCTGAATCCAAAAAAAGCATTTTTGGAAAGATGTCCGTGTTTGTCTGTGAACAGCATAACTCAGAAACAAACAGTCGGATAAACACCAAACTTGGTATTTAGGTTCAGTATCTTCCAGAGATGCGACACGAAGGTTTTCAAGAAAATCTCCCCACCCCAGATTACCCTTTACGTGGAAGATTTTTCGAAAATTTTTATTTTCTCAAAAATGGTCTAACGATTTTTTAATTAAAATATCATATGTTTAAGATATTTTATGACAAACAAAATGTATATCTTGAATTTTCTGGGAATGTCTCCAAAAGTATTCTTCATTGTGAACGACTTTTGCATAACTGGTAAACCATAAGAGATAGACAAAATTTTACTACACAAAAAATGTAGATCGCGTTAAAATACACAATTTATGTCATATACATTTTTTTGTTGAGTGAACCATTTTCGAGATATTGCTTGTTATTCCCTTAAATTTTGCAATACTTATACTTTTTCTCAAATTCGTTATTCACTTTTTTTTCCTGGTAATGCAAAGAGAATGGAATACTCCAAATTGCAACCACCTCTTAAAAGATCTGCCTATTGCTTAAAACATGCTGCAAATGTTTATCTCAATTAACATGAAGCATATGGAGAATAAGCGTTTGTAAATGAGTTTGTATAATAGTAGAGAATGTCATGTGAGTGTAACACATCAGATTTTTCTCGCGAAGATAGGCATAGGCTTTTAAATATTTCACTATCGCTTCAGACTCCGGTATACCTGCTGTTTCTATAATTAAAGGTGTAACGTAATCATTTTTGCAAACGTTTATCTCAGTTAACATAATGTGGATATAAAAATAAGCTTTTATGCTCGACCATGCCAAAATGTAGTATTTATACAATTGGTAGCAGTATTTTAATGAGCCTCATTAAAGTAACCTGTTCATTAAAGTATTGGTTTTCGACCAATCAGAAGTGGCCACGTAACATTGTGAAAGCGCAAGTATCGATTATTCTGTGTAGTACGTCTCACAACGCTAGCAACTTTGTTTGACACAGGTGCTACAAGGTCATTGTATTGTAACCATAGATAAAGGAATAACGATTGTAACACATCACTCAAACCAGAAACGAATACTTATGAAACCTTTAAATTAGGTACAAGGTCTAGCATAAACAGTCGTACGAAACTTGACTATAATGGTAATTAAAACGCTCGTATGATAATTATTATAATAATACTAGCGTTTTAATTACTACCATTATAGTCTCGTTGCACAATATACTTTTATAAGTATAGCCTGTAGAAGAGATATAAAAATAAAGGAAGGTACGTAGAGAAAATTACGTGTATGTAAATTGGATTTTCGGAATGATTCAGAAAGTATAGAACACTAAAGTGAGATATGGTATCTCGTATATCACTGTGAAGTATCGCCCTGTCTCGGTGTAGATTGGAGAAAAGCAACTGCCTTCAGAATGGAATGCGAGGTGCAGTGAGGATATTATGGCGCCATATTGTTATACTTGAGTGCTAAAACACACCTGAAGAGGCAATGTGGCAGTTGAGTGAACCAATTTAGATGCTGGAGGGTCTCCCAGGAGGAATTACAGATACACGATATGGTACTCTGCGATGCATGCACAGGAAGAGATTTGCCAACAGCCTGTTGCTTCTTATATTGATCCGTGCTCTCTCTTTTTCCGGGCACAGTTGCGGGTGGGGAAAGGTATGTTTTATTTGTTTTCTTTTCTTGAAAGCTTTATGGCTGGACGGGTGGCTTTTGAAAACTCGATTGATGATTTAATTTCATTTTCCACTCCTCCCTCCCCTCCGTAACTATACAATATCTTAATGCTGAATTCTCCCCCGTAAGCTCCGTGATGCTCGTAACAACCTACCAAAAGTCCCCCCTCCTATATTCACGAAGATGAAATATCGACTGAATATCTCCTTAAGCTGCCACTCCCACCGATCTTTTAAATTTTGGAAGTAGTGTATGTAGGTAAAGGTATATATCACGGAGGGGGCCCCGAAACCGGGGCAGAGCACCGCAAATAGGCTGCAACGGCCGTTTTTGCTTCTAACGTGACCTCTGGGAGGGAGAGTTGAGAGCAGGGATCCGAAGGGCGGATGACAACGGGCCCAAGCATGGATGGGGCTCCTAACGTTTCCAGATAGAACGCATCCGACTCCATCCGACCCCTACCACGTGTCCCTAACTCCCGACTGCCCCTCCCCTGGTGGGGCACACTTCGTTGCCGGATCCCGAATAAGCAGTCCCGACCGACGCCAGGGAAGAAACCTCTACAAAGCGCACATCCATCGCCCAGCCACAACACGCCAAACACCGTCCCCTGAGAGACAGCAAAGTCGTGGTAGAAGAGGAACATCCCAGCATTCGCCTATCGACACGGGGGAACCGCGAAAAAGCCATGGGTCGGAGTGGACAGTCGCCCGAATGCGAGTCACACACGTTACCGAGGCGCCACCTCGCTCGGAAAATTGAAATTTAAATTGAGTTTTATTTATGGACGCTCTTTAACTGCTGTGGTCCTTAGCGTCCCATTCTATATGGGGTGAAAGACCAGTTATTTTGCTCAGAAGCCTCTTTATCAGGCCTGAGGTTCTTTTACCTGCCGTAAATCTAAGACACGGGACCACCGGCTTTCGAAGGAAGCCATGCGAAGGATTTTTACGCCCGGAAAAATCCATCGCCCTCCGCCGGGTTTGAACCCGCGACCTCGGGAACTAGAGGCTAGCATACCTCACTCGATAGTATACACTCGCTTACATTTATGTCGTCACCGCAGCTTCGGGAGGCATTTTACTAACCTTCTCAATGGCGCGTACATAGCAGGGAAGGGTGTGTCTGGAGCGTTCTACCTTGGTCTACCTCCAAGCAGTGGTGTGCGTTAACTAAAGCTCACGCGATGTATGCAAATATTTTGGAGGTGCATCGAGGAAGAATTGTGGGTATGGGTGAGGCCAAATTGCAATTTTAAGACATGCTAGGGCAGTTTCATGCAACAACACATTGATAAAATAATTTTTAGCAAATGTGTCCTCTTCGAGAGTAAAAGTATAATTTACTTCAGTTTTACATTATAACTACTGTCGTCAAAAATTCTATTTCATCGAGAGTTGTTGCTTGTTTTTTTTAAGTTCAGCGTCCTTTAACCGTTTAGATCATATCGGACGATGAATGAAATTATGCTCAATGAATCCGGGGTCCATAGAGCTTAAAGTTATCCGACATTCGTCTTTTCGGGATAAGGGAAAATCCAGGAAAAACCTTATCCAAGTAAATCACCCTGATCGAGATTCGAACTCGGGATGTCTTGAATGTGAGGCAGACACAGTACCCTCACACCACAGAGGGTCGTCCTCCATGGTGTAGTGGTTACCATGCTAGCCTCTAGTTCCCAAGGTCACGAGTTCAAACCCGGCGGAGGGCAATGGATTTTTCCGGGCGTAAAAATCCTTAGCATGGCTTCCTTCCGAAGGGAAGTAAAGCCGGTGGTTCCGTGTCGTAGATTTACGGCACGTAAAATAATCTCAAGCCTGATAAAGAGACCCCCTGAGTAAAATTACCGGCCTTTCACGTCCAATATAGAATGGGACGCTAAGGACCATAGCAGTTAAAGAACGTCCATAAATAAAAAAAATTCAAACACCGCAGAGGATGGAGAAATTGTGCAAAACAATTTTATGTAGTTATATATTTATTTTGCACAGATGATTACAGTAGTGTATAGTAAACGTGTCTTCTTTGAGAGTAAAAAGTATCATGTATTTCATTTTACATTACGCTATCTTTTAAAGCATTTCTTTCGTGGAGATATTGTGCAAAGCACATATATGCTTAAAATAGTTATTATAAGTGATGACAAGTAAAGCTATTCTCAAAATAATGTATTCATATTATATGAATAATCTAGAATACCTGTGAAGGCCAGTAGAATGTCGCCTGAGGCTGCGGTGATGACATAAATGGAAGAGAGTGTACATCTGCAAGAAGTGACCCAATGAACTGTGAACGTACTTACGATGTTTTTCCACTGCGAGTGTAGGCACGTGTTCCGCACCGCTGGTGCAATGAGGTGCCGCTAGCGAATGCACTTACTTCACTTACTACTAGTGGTTATGTTGTTCTAAATTTAATCGCAAAATAATCGCGGGACCACGCAGCCTTTCGTTTTACTCCTCTCTTTTTCCTTCCATTTTCTAACGATGGAAGACTTTTTAGTGGGTATGCGACTATTGGTGAGTCCCGCAATCTCAGTCGCGGGGTTAGTGATTAAATAATTTTCTTATCGTCGAAAAATAAAGGAGGCAGTATAGGCGCAAAGAGAAAGGCCACTGAGGTAGTGCTGTGTCTGCATGTGTTTACGCAGTTTTATGTATCCCGCATACGCAGGTGTAAAAGAAGTTGCCGCATCCCTGGTTTTCACAGGGGCACTGTAGGTACAAAGAGAGAGGTCACCGAGGTAGTGCTGTTGTCTGCATGTGTTATTGGTAGTTATGTACTGATAAGCGTCACGTGGTCGCCTGCATGCAGTTCGAGCCAGGTCATTCAGACAAAAAGGTAATGTTCACCAATAACGAACACACGGATATGGTTACGATCTGTCCAGATATGCACCAAATTCAGCTCAAGCTCGAAGGCTGTGTTCTGAATATTTTAAGACGCGGCATCTGTCTTCTGCGCACTTTATATATATATATATATTTATTTTTTTTAACTATGGAGATGATATTAAGAAATGACGGATCATTCCAGGCAGAACGTGGGCCTGAGAGGCCCTCGCATAAGTCCGTCCAACCAAGGGGCGGGCATGTTTTTGTACATGTTTAATATGAATAGTGCACAAATAGAAAGTTATTTAATTTTAACGCACCTTTAAAGGTACATAAATACGAGGGTACTCCAGAAAGTCCCAGACGTTTTGAAATAAACAATTAACAAAATGCAAATATCAACGTTTATTACGTGCATTTGAAAGGTACATTCTTAAGCTATTTTTCTACATAATCGTCATTCACATTGGGGCATTTATCATACCGTGGCACAAACTTTTCAATGCCCTCTTTGTAGAAATCTGCCGCCTGCGACTTCAACCACTGGTTTACACCGGCATGCAGTTCAGCGTAAGTATCAAAGCATCAATTTGATGCACCAAATTCCGCGAAATTTCGGGAAAATGTTCCAGAAGTTCTGTAATCATGAAACGACTACTTTCACAAATTTTGTCATTGATTTGCATTGACAGTTCATCAGTGATAAGGTTAGGCTTACCACTGCGATCCTCGTCGTGAACATTGGTACGGTCATTTTTAAAATCAATGCACCATTGCCTGACTCGGCTTTCACTCATTATTCCCTGCCCGTAAACATCACAAAGTTGACGATAAATTTCAATTGGTTTGTTCTTTTTAGCCAACCGCACTTCACAAGTGGCGGGATTTTCTATTGCAACGCACATTTTAAAAACTCACAGAGAGCACAGTAAGGAAGGCACGGTCCTCACGCTACCACAGCTGGATGCGTACTGAATGTAGGAACGTTCTGCCACCAAGATGGCGGCTCTAGCCCTACTCATCGCTACGATAGGCCAAAACGTCTGGGACTTTCTGGGTTACCCTCGTATAATAAAAACAGAATTTCGTTTAATATTGTTAACTTTACGGCACGGTTGTACTGTCATAGAACTAAATGACTTAACACGTGTACTCAGGTTTGCGCCAAGCGACAATCCTGAATTCTTGTTAATGGGCGAATTGGTTATTAAATACCGATAACACTCACACGCACATACACACATAGATTTTCCCACATTCAAACACCACACCCTGGATATGCCGTGAAATGTTTTTGTTTAAAGACAACTTTCTGGAGCCCAGCCGGGAATAGAACCCGAAACACCTCACATACCAGACAGTTTCTCTACCGAAGGAGCTCTGGGACCAGTAATAGCAATTAAAGTGTTCGTTTTCAAGCATTGGTCTTTCATTTAGCAGTCTCCTCTCTGACGGTATGGAGTCCCCTTTGCAGTTCTGCTTAGGCAAACCTTTTGGCATCCGCGCCTTCCGGTATAAACTAAGGACGGCTTGTGTGGGCCACCTGGTACAACAATAATAATGTGCTATTATAAATTATATACATATATACATTTATTGCTTTTGTATTTAAATGATTATGGAGTAATTATCGATCTTGACAAATGCAACGAAATAATATCCTCATGGCGGCGACAACTCTGAACTTCGTTTCCACGTCTACTTCAGAAGAAGTTAGACATAAATATTATGTTGAGCATATCATCGCTGCTGGTAACTCATTTCCCACCCAACCCTCCCTCTACAGGCTGGAGTCGCTAATCATATTTTATTACATAAAATTCATCTCTCAGAGTAGAATTAATTAAGAGAGGTTATTTGTGGCCCCATCTTCGCCTCAAGTCAGTCATAGAGGACGTGATATGGGCTGGGTTAAATCTAGAAATATGGATACTTTATGATGTTAGAAAAAAATACTATTGCAATCTAGGAGAATGGGCCATTTTTTCTGCTCCCAAGTGTAGGCTCACTGACAACGCAAAACTCGGGTAATGGATACCATATATACCTATACATTTTTCAGTTCACATTTTTGCATTTATTTGGAAATGTGTGTTTCTCTTCAGGATTATCTATAGAAAATCATTATAACTCTACACTACCCTGTAAGTAATCAATTGGCAATATAATCTACAAACACAAGAGATCGGCGTTTTGTAAATAGTTCACAAAAGACAAGTATTATTTAAGGAAAGAATATGAGGTTTCCCTTTCAAGAACTTAAAAAATAAGTATACAAAGTCATATTCATCTTCATCACCATTAGGAACGGAAAGGTAAATTATACAAGCCATTAAGAGTATATATCTACATTAGCGACAAAGACGTTATAACAATTTCTAATTGATGCAGTTGTAACATGTATATTATGGATCACTTGGAGAGTTCCCAGACCCACAGGTTGCAGCAGCATTTCTGAAGCACTTTTGTTTTCAAAACCAGCCATCTTTCATGGAAACATTTATGCAATAGCTTAGAGATTGTTCAACAATCATGCTGTGCTTAGCTATTGTTACAGTGCAGGCGTATATATATGGGAAGCAATTCAAATATAGAACATCGTGCGGTTATTACGTACTTGTAAAGAAGGGTATGAATACAATAGAAATTAATTCCCATATGACAAACCAGAGGCGTAGCCAGAGGGAGGGGGATTAAATTGAGTTTTATTTATGGACGCTCTCTAACTACTATGGTCCTTAGCGTCCCATTCTATATTGGGCGTGAAAGGCCGGGAATTTTGCTCAGAGGCCTCTTTATCAGTCTTGAGGTTCTGTTACATACCGTATCCGCCGGATTTGAACCTGGACCTCAGGAACCCTAGGCCATGAAAGACGACAGCGAGGGGGGGCGAGGCTTTGGGGATTGGTACCCCACCCCTTGCTAAAAATTGTAAAAATTGATAGCAATATTAGCTTTGTTAAAATAATAGCAACGTTCTAGGTTGGCGTGAACGAGATACTTCCTAATCCTATCGCTGGTAGTGCTTATTTATGTCGCATGTCATAGACCAGTGGTGGCGAAAGCGCGACTCGCGAGGCACTGTGACTCGCAGGCGCAACTCCTTTTCTAGCCGTCTATTCATTTGTTTTCCATGTGCTGCTGAGTGGTGTAGTGCGTGTTGCACATTTGATGACTCGAGAGAGAAAGGCATTTTCGCCACCCTTGTCTTGGACAATATCGCCAAAGGTGACAGCAACAGAAACTGTACTTTAGATGACGCTGCTACAACCGTGCTAAGATATCGGGGTCATGTTTTCGTTCCGGTGCTAACTTTGAGTGGTTTCCAAATTAGTACATCTCCCAGTTAAGAACATAACTAGAAACCCTATTTTGTGGTGAAATAGTATGTCCTGCAGTGGTAATATAAAATACTTTACAGTGGTCATTGATTCTCATGTCACAACACATTTTCCGCTTAGAATACACAAAACATCCTCTCCTAATGTAATATCAATTGCTGCATCTTAATCTGTGAATATAAAATCGATTTATTTAAATATTTCAACTCAGGATTAATTCACATTTCTCATTTGAATTGCCATTAATTGTTTAAAAAATCTGATGTGTTACACTCACATGGCTTTCTCTACTCTTGTACAAACTATTTTTACAAACTCTTATTCTCCATCTATTTAATATTAATCGAGATAAACATTTGCAGAAACGATCTTTTGACATGCAAAGAGAATTACATTTTACACATAGCGACCAGTTCTAAAAATATTTGACTATCGCTTAAGGCGTACTATGTTCCCCTTGCTTTGTATTTGCTAGGGCAATATAGAAATACAGTAGCCTTTAAGCATAGACATATCTCTTAATAGCTGGTTGCTAGGTGCAGCACCATTCCCTTTGCCACAGATTAATACTCTTTGCATATCCCAGACAAAAAATGAATAACGAATTCCATTTGAGAAAATAAGTATTGAAAAATTTAAGGGAATAACAAGCAATATCTCGAAAATCGTTCAATCAACAACAAAAAATGTATATGACATAAATTGTGTATTTTAACGCGATCTACATTTTTTGTGTAGTAAAATTTTGTCTATCTCTTATGGTTTACCAATTATGTAAAAGTCGTTCACAATGAAGAATACTTTTGGAGACATTCCCAGAAAATTCGAGATATACATTTCATTTGTCATGAAAATATCTTAAGCATATGATATTTTAATCAAAATCGTTAGAGCCATTTTTGAGAAAATTAAAATTTTCGAAAAATGTTCCATGTAAAGGGTAATCTGGGGGGGAGTTTCTTGAAAATCTTCGTGTCGCATCTCTGGAAGATACTGAACCTAAATATCAAGTTTGGTGTTTATCGGACTGTTCGTTTCTGAGATATGCTGTTCACAGACACACACGGACATGTTTCCAAAAATGCTTTTTTTGGATTCAGGGGTCTCAAAACATGTATTTCCGGTGAAATCTCCGTATAGAATTTTTGGGTGGAATACAATACTTCCCCTACTTACTATACGTGGTAGAGAAAGTAAAAAATGATCTGCATGATGGGTGCTGCAACTGCTGATTCCGGACCAATAGCGAATCAGAGTGCATATTTCTGAGCAAAGTATGCTTCGTTTTCGACAGATTCCAATTGAACACTAAAATACGCGAGGAAGCCTGGCTTTAGCAAAGAAGAAGGTCATCTTCCATGAGGATGATGCCGCTCCGTGATTCTAATTGTGATGCTGCTATCTCGTAGTTGCATCAATTTAGATAACATGTAACATTACCTGCTGTGTTGATGAGTTCTATGATGCCGTCATCTCGTAAGTCGTTCTACGTTGTCTCGTGCGCCAGCTGCTCTAGTGGTACAGCTATGAGTTGTTTATCTCAGGATATGCGTGAGTGTATTTTGAAAGGATAACACGAGTTAGCTGATAAATTTTAATGTCGACTAAAATGTTCAGTTTGAGAAGAGTCGCCGACTTTGAATCCGAATTGTATAACAATAATTAAGCGAAGGATCAGTTACCGTAAGACGCAGAAATGTTGCTCGGAAAGATCCCTCTCAGTAGCGGCTAAATCTCTCTAACGTCGACGCGCTCAAGTGCGCTACACAACTTAACAATTACCACGAGAGTAAGTCACACGAAAGTCAAGAATCTCAGGAGAGTCTGTCACGAATGTATGCACGACTATGTATCTAATGCATGCGGTTTTCTTAACCTAAGCCCCGCCCACATATCAATGCCCCTACCAATGTTCCTTCTTACGCATGCCAATCTTAAAATCCTACAGATGTGTCTCTTACTTTGTTACTGAGCCGTACCTTTCACTTTTCTTATTTACAGAGTTGCTGCGTACGTGACATTACTAACGTATTGAACTCAACTTCTAACCGCATTCCAGGAAACTTTATGTTAACACGTTTTCAACTCGACTGTTGCTAATGACATGACTCACTAATGACCTTTTTGTCGGGACAGATCTTTCAACTTTGGTTTATTATATTATACATTGATTTAATATGCGGAAATTATTTATTGCAGTTATTTCTCTATCATTTCTTTATTTAAATATTTATATCTTCTTGTCAATAATTATGGTATCAAGGTCATTGCTCGCCCTCACATGTGTGTTGTTTGTAATGGGGTGTGATTTGCTGCCATATCCACCTTATTTCCTTGACTTATTTCCACAAGACTTCTACCTGTAACCTAACTGAGGAAGTTCCTTGTTGGAAAGAAATGTTCCTTCGATGAAGAACTTACATTGTCATTTGAGGAGTGTTTTGCAGGTCTGGAGGAATCTGACCTCGTGACAGGATATAGGTCACGGTACATCGCTGAACAACGTGTATTGGTGTCAAGGGAGTTGAAAAATAAGAACAATTCCAAAAATCTGTGGTAACATTTTGTGGTTCATTCCTAGAAGTTTAACAAATGACCCATCATCTAGTTGTACTCCGCTGATAATAATTAGACATTGCGTCACATGAGAGTGACAAAGGAGCAGAGAACAAAATTCGTTCACAAATTGAACTGGGAATATTTACCCGCTAACTGCTTGGGGAAGAGCGCCCCTCCCCCGAACGGTCGCGTGGCTCCAGATAGCAGTGCTGCTGCAGTGTGCAGATTAGGCGTACGGTTCATGTAACAGTGACCTACAGGCCTGGAACCATCAACTGAAATGTTGCATGAAAATGTATAAACTTCTTAGCATAGAATGGAAGTACTTGAATTTGGAGCAATCCAGCCGTCTATCCTGCCAGTTTTATCGTTTTCATTTCCTCATATACACGTGCGATTTTTTTACTTTCACCACCACGTACATAGTAGGTAGAGAAGGTTGCATTCCACCCAAAAATTCGATACCGAGATTTCACCGGAAATACATGTTTTGAGACCCCCTGAATCCAAAAAAGCATTTTTGGAAATATGTCCGTGTGTGTGTGTATGTCAATCTGTGAACAGCATAACTCAGAAACGAACAGTCGGATAAACACCAAACTTGGTATTTAGGTTCAGTATCTTCCAGAGATGCGACACGAAGGTTTTCAAGAAAATCTCCCCACCCCACATTACCCTTTACATGGAAGATTTTTCGAAAATTTTAATTTTCTCAAAAATGGCTCTAACGATTTTGATTAAAATATATATTTAAGATATTTTCATGAAAAATGAAATGTATATCTTGAATTTTCTGAAAATGTCTCCAAAAGTATTCTTCATTGTGAACGACTTTTGCATAACTGGTAAACCATAAGAGATACACAAAATTTTACTACACAAAAAATGTAGATCGCGTTAAAATACACAATTTATGTCATATACATTTTTTGTTGTTGAGTGAACCATTTTCGAGATATTGCTTGTTATTCCCTTAAATTTTTTAATAATTATTTTCTCAAATGGGAATTCGTTATTCATTTCTTTGTCTTGGATATGCAAAGAGTATTAATCTATGGCAAAGGGAATGGTGCTGCACCTAGCAACCAGCTATTAAGAGATATGTATGTGCTTAAAAGCTACTGTATTTCTATATTGCCCTTGTAAATATATATTCCCCTTACATCTACAAGAAAATTAGCAATAAGATAGAATCTGCAAATGTTTATCTGGATTAACATGAAGTAGATGGAGAATAAGCGTTTGTAAAATTAGTTTGTACAAGAGTAGAGAAAGTCATGTGAGTGTAACACATAAGATTTTTAGAAAAAGGTCAGTGTGTGTGTGTGTGTGATCAGCTAAAACTCAAAAACGAAAAATCCGATAAACACTAAACTTGGTATTTAAGTTCAGTACTTTCCAAGGATGCGACATGAAGATTTCAAGAAAATGTCCGCCCCTAAACTACTCATTATATGGAACATTTTTCGAAAATTTTTATTTTATAAACAATGGCTCTAACGAATTTGATTAAAATATTACATATTACAGATATTTATATTAAAAATAAAATGCACCTATATCATGAATTTTCTGAGAATAGCCTATGAAGTCCTCTTCATTCGGAAGGAATTCTGTATAATCTTGTATGACTGGTTAACGTTATAGACGAAAACGCACTACACAAGAAATGTAGATATCTTTAAAACACACAACTTATTTCAAATAAGCTTTTTGTGGCATACGCCAGTTCTGAGACATGCGTTATTAATGGTTCGAATTGTTCATTGTCGTCCTCCGTGGATTAGTGGTACCATGCTAGTCTCTAGTTCCCGAGGTCGCGGGTTCAAACCCGGCGGAGTACAATGGATTTTTTCGGGCGTAAAAATCCTTCGGAAGGGAAGTAAAGCCGGTGGTCCCGTGTCGTAGATTTACGGCACATAAAAGAACCTCAAGCCTAATAAAGAGGCCTCTGAGCAATTTTACTGGTCTTTCACACCCAATATAGAATGGGACGCTAAGGACCGCAGTAGTTAAAGAGCGTCCATAAATAAAACTCAATTTAATTTAATTTGAATTATTCATTACTTGATCATTCTCCTGAAGTCCTTTCAACATTCAGTTGTTTCTCGCGATGTCATGGAAACAGTATGGAATTTTAAGGCCTGTGTATAGCGTCCAGTTGTTAAACATTTGACTATCGCTGTTCTCTTTGTATCTATAACGAAATGTGTAATGTAGCTATTTCTGGAAAAATGTAGATATTTGAATTATAATGTGTTAGATAAAAATAAGCTTTAGTAAGAATAGTTTGTATACCTACCAATAAACATAGAAGGTAAAGAAAGTCACGTTAATGTATCACACTGGACTGTTTCTTCTTCTTTTTACTTTCTCTACCACCTACCTATAGTAGGTAAAAGGAATATAGTACTCCACAAAAAGGTTAATATCGCGATTTTCACCATAGATCCCCTGAATTAAAAAAGCCCGCTCGCGCGCGTTTGAATAGCATAGCTCAAAAGCGTAAAGTCGGTTAAATACTAAACTTAGTATTTAAGTTCAATATCTTCCAGAGATCGACATGGAAAATTTTTTATTTATTTTCATTTTGTCAAAAACAACTCTAACAAGTTTGATTAAAAACGAATAAAATTTTAATATTGTTTTCGCATGTTATAAATTACAACTTCTTCATTTTAGGCAAAAATATACCAGAGTAACACGAATAAAAGAGTCACTTTTTACATGCATGATATGAGAATGGATATATTTAAGTTTGTCACGGTTAGAGAAACTCGTCTGAATGTATCACAGATCTTTTCTGTCTCACTGTTGCCAACTATTGCCGTTTCAATTTCGACTTTCCTCTTTTCGACTCCTAGGGTAAATTTAAATACTATTGGACATTTAATAACTATTTGTATAATGTATACTAATATTACAAACAGAGAACAATATTGTGTGTGTATGTCTGCATACTATACCTAGAGTAAGTAATCTCGGAAGCCATTCAACCGATTTCGATATCTTTTTAGCCATTCAAAAGCGCTATTCTTCCCGATGGACATAGGTTAAAAGGCAGCTTCTGATATAAAATGCTAAATAACTAAAAGACTAAAACGAGATAATAAGCTCTAGAGCTGATATAATATAAACATGCTGTAGCCATAGAAGAACCTAACTACGAAGATGGCTTTGGCTTTTCAATGAAAATGCCATGGAGTAGAAAACGGCTGTTGTCTTTGTTGTTGTTAGTCCAAAACAATTCGTGTAAAATTAAGATAAAAGCGGCGGATATTTTGCTGCAAGTAATATATAGATTGTAAAGGTACAATAAGGCGACTGAAATTCAATGCCATAGGCGGAATTTGAACCACGGATCTCGCGGCATCCGTTCGATTGCTCTAACCACTGAGCTACAATGGCAATATGCCGGCACGACACTAAATTCTCCAGTTGATTCAAATCCCGGCTATGGTATTGAATTTTTCAGTCGTCTGATTCTACCTTTCCAACCCTGTCCAACACACGGCTTGTGTAGAAGAATAATTAATTCCAATATATAAATTGTTGATAATTTAGCAACACAAGATACACAAGACACAGCAAAGCAAACACAGTCAGACCTGCTTATAACGATAGGATCTGTATGCGATACTTATTTGTTTAACATTTTATTAAAATACTGCATATGTAAACACCTATATAACTTTTGTTCTAATTCTACAGATATATTTACGTAGTGAAGTTTCTGATTGCCAAAGAACTTTAATGCCCCTTATGTAAAAAAGGTTTGGTGTAATTAATTTGTATGTCATAATAAAATTCACATAGCGGAATGGTTCAGGCGGAAGTGTCTATGGCCTGCATTCAGGTACTCCCGGATTCAAACCCTGACCAATTTGACCGAAGGTTTTCTCGCGGTTTTCCTCGGACGCTAGGTGAATGCTGAGTTGAATAATTTGATCCGCGAAATTTCCTATGATCACCTTCATCACTACATTTCATTTCCTTCTTCTTTACCGCCATACCAGACATTGGGCTGATCACACATCCTGGATATGCAATGATCCAGTGTTTGCTTGCTCCTCGACTGGCTACTGACCCAAGCCATTGGGCTGATCACACATCCTGGATATGCAATGATCCAGAGTTTGCTTGCTCCTCGACAGGCCACTGACTCAAGCCATTGGGCTGATCCCTCATCCTGGATATGCTATGATCCAGAGTTTGCTTGCTCCTCGACAGGTCACTGACCCAAGCCATTGGGCTGATCACACATCCTGGATATGCTATGATCCAGAGTTTGCTTGCTCCTCGACAGGCTACTGACACAATACATTGGACTGATCCCTCATCATGGATATGTTATGATCCAGAGTTTGCTTGCTCCTCAACAGACTACTGACTCAAGACATTGGGCTGATCACTCATCCTAGATATGCTATGATCCAGAGTTTGCTTGCTCCTCGACAGGCTACTGACACAAGAAATTGGACTGATCACCCATCCTGGAATGTTATGATCCAGAGTTTGCTTGCTCCTAGACAGACTACTGACACAAGGCATTGGGCTGAACATCCATCCTGGATATGCTATGATCCAGAGTTTGCTTGCTCCTCACAGGTCACTGACCCAAGCCATTGGGCTGACCACACATTCTGGATATGCTATGATCCAGAGTTTGCTTGCTCTTTAACAGGCTACTGACTCAAAGCATTGTGCTGATCCCTCATCCTGGATGTGCTATAATCCAGAGTTTGCTTGCTCCTCGACAGGTCACTGACCCAAGCCATTGGGCTGATCACATATCCTGGATATGCTATGATCCAGAGTTTGATTGCTCCTCGACAGACTACTGACACAAGACATTGGACTGACCACTCATCCTGAATATGCTATGATCTAGAGTTTCATAGCTCCTCGACAGGCTAATGATACAAGACATTGGACTGGTCCCTCATCCTGGATATGCTATGATCCAGAGTTTGCTTGCTCCTCGACAGACTACTGACCCAAGACATTGGTCTGTTCTCTCATCCTGGATATGCTATGATCCAGAGTTTGATTGCTCCTCGACAGGCTACTGACCCAAAACATTGGGCTGGTCACTCATCCTGGATATGCTGTGGTCCAGAGTTTGCTTGCTCTTCGACAGACTACTGACCCAAGACATTGGTCTGTTCTCTCATCCTGGATATGCTATGATCCAGAGTTTGATTGCTCCTCGACAGGCTACTGACCCAAAACATTGGGCTGGTCACTAATCCTGGATATGCTATGGTCCAGAGTTTGATTGCTCCTCGACAGACTACTGACTCAAGGCATTGCCTGGGAGTGTAAGTCCTACAAAGGAGAGGGTAATCCATTAGAGAACAAGAAAAAATATAGTTCATTACAGGTATGCTAAATAATAATAATAATAATAATAATAATAATACCGCGCGCTACATCCCATGAAGGGACTTGACCTGCCACCCGACCGCCGACCTCCCGCGCACGTGCGCTTATCTGCGCCTTTGTATTTATTATTTTATATTTTTCGGCTTATTCGAGAAACAGTAAAAATGAATATAAATCCGATTACAGACTCTCTCAAAAGAAATTCTAGAATTGCTTTTTTATCACTATATGGCATGTATACGAAGTAGCTATAGGTACATTTTAAAAATGTTGGTTTAAACACAACTAGGCAGGAAACTGTCTTTGGTATTTTTTTCTGTATGGAGGAAGTTGTCAGTTTATATAAATTGTAATCATTGGTTTAAAAGGAAGCAGGATTTTTAAATTGAACTTTTGTTGCTATTTATGCAAATAAATAACATAATATTTTATCTTCCTACTTGTACATAAAGGAAAGCAGAATTGTATTGCATAAAAATTAAAAGAAAATCATAATTTTTCGAGGTTTATTCCTCTAGGGTTTCTCAGGGAGCACTGGTGTAATAAACCTGTATACTTTCTTTCCTCTTCAACCACATTCGATGAGTTTTTTGATAGATGCGTTTGTTATTAAGCAGTATGTGGAAAATTATAATTCTTTATATTAATTATTTTAAACTAAGAAGCATTGTGTATATGAGTGGAGTACTGTAAATGATAGTTACATTCAATTATAAACTGTATGTGGATTTTGGAAAAGTTTATCTGACTGTGGAATATCAGTCTTCTGAGGTTATTTATTCAATTATTTTTTTACTTATTTTAAAAAATTAAAGTTCTTATCCAAAATCTTTGTATAGAAACTAATTTGAAATCCATAAATAATCCCATAGGTATTTGGGTACGATTATATCTTATTAGACATATGACGACTTTTTTGTGCTGATTAGTTAATATTTCTGTAGAAAATACATATTTGACTTAACCATTTATCTCGCAATGTTGCTTACAAGTAACATCAGTTTATCACGTGCTTTACGCAAGAAATAAGTTTGTTCTTAAGGGGAATTGTTTTAGGTGCTTTCACACAAAGTAATAAATAGGGCCCAATTTTTAGGTGGAGTAAACCTTCATTTTAGGTTTCTTATATGCTTAAAATAGGTCTTTTTTTAGGTTTTTCTTGATTAAAATAGTTTATTTTTTAATGTTTTGCTTCGTGGATCAATACAGGTACAAATAATTTTGCTTTTCTGGTACTTAGTTGTAAGATTTATTTTTTAGCATTGCAGTAGATACATACATTCTCAAATTTTCTGGCGTATACGAATTCCTGTTATCACTAGCACGTTCTTGTATGAAGTAAAGCTTATTTCAACGTAACATGACGTCATTGGAGCGTAGAACATAGATGCCAGTGCAGCATGTTCTAGGGGTAGTTCTCCTGTATACTTTTCTCCCTGCAATAATAAATTGATTTTCATATCTTCAAAAGCAGGATTTCGTTGAAGAATTTTCTGCAACTTCAAAGAACATGCATCTCCCAATGGTCCAGGTATTGCTTTACTGGAAACATTGTCAATGATATCTAGAGCATCTTTCAGTGGCAAAGTTGTAGCTTCTGGTATAAAACAAAAATGTGTCTTAATGTATGCAAGGGAAGTGGCAAGAGTGAGGCACTCGAGTGATTTCTTAGCCTTGGCAATGCAGGAAGCTTCTGTTTCATCCAACTCATGCCGGCCCTCGCGGGTTCGAGTCTCGCCATAGGCATGGGTGTTTGTGTGTGTAATTGCGGTAATGGAAAACAGTAAAACCACAGTTCAAAGGAAAGTAAAAAAATTGACGACATTTTTAACGTCTTTTAAGTGCTTGGCATAGTAAATGGCAGCAGACAGCCAAGTCCTGACCTTCTATCAGCTCATCAAGGTGTCACCACGTCACATGTGCTGCGTTTAACTGTAGTAACTTCAACTATCTACTGGCTATAAGTGGTGGAAATAATTTTACAATAACATTCTTTATTTCGAAAAAGGAAAAACAGCTGTTTAGGTAATTTTAGGTGTCAACCCCTCATTTAGGTTTTATTAGGTGTAATGACATTCGCATGTTCTGCACCAGGAAGTATGAAACGAGTAAATCTTGAAATGTGTTAATTAAATAGCCAGGAAAAATATAGGTTAAAACCTAAAAATCCGGGCCCTAGTAATAAGTAATAGTGAAGCACTCTGGCTAATCTTTGTGAGGCAATGTTGCTCTTGAGCAACATACTGCATTTTTATAAAAAATAATTCAAATATTTAAAAACCATCTAAAGTGTTCAGGAGGTCTTATTTACTTCATTCCCTATCCCAGAAAAGCTTTGTTTCGTTTTTTATTAATGCTAGATAAAGAGTACAAGTAATGCAGTTTATAGTAAGACGTAAGCAGTTTGTTTGTCAGGCAGCATTTAAATGAGCTAATTTCCTGAAGGAAATAAATGTTTATAGCGTAGGTACTTAGAGGGAAGCGTGTTCCTTGATCCTCACAACAATACGAGGGGCGTACTTTGTGCCTGTAATGCACAGAGAAGTTACCGACGCTTGCTGTATAAGATCGGCACACATTCAGACTGCTTCCCTTTCAATAGAGGCAGGCCACCTTTCTTTTGGCATCTTATTATATGGCTCCCCTAACAGCACTCCGATGACGGCTGGCTGGATAATGTGCAGTATTTATAGCCCCTCCCATGCGCAAAGAAGGGTCATGTGCTCCACGGCAAATTCGCTTAAATCTCTGGTAAAGCCGATACAAAGTTTCGCAAAGAAAATATGCGCATCTAATTGTTAAACGTAATCGCCCTACGAACGCCAGGATGAAACTAAAGATGATATTTAATAAAAATCTTTCCTGAATGGAATATTTGTGTGGCATAGAAACAAAACAGACTGTCTACCGGCAGTCGAAGTGCGTTGGTAAAGGCAGAAAACAACAACAACAAAAAAAAGATCCTAGGCCCAGCTAAATATTATGGCTGTCCATTACGTAGCTGCTAATGAAATACGCGCGAAGCAGCCTTTCTTCGGACGATTCACTCGCTGGGGAATCAAACACAAGACATCTTTAATCTCTCGCAGTAGCAGCACTCACTCTATGTTACAAACTTACTCATAGAGCCGCACTTGATATAGCATCGGAAATGTACTCACCAACTCACTGTGTAACTGGCTTACTCGCGAGAACGCTTGCTTATATAGGCAATGGAATTTTCCACAGAGTTCCAGAATGTTCGAGAGTGAAGAAGTTGCAGCCCCCCGTATGGGAGCCAAACTTGAAGTTGTTGCAGTTGCACCACGTTTTGTGGGAGATACGTTTCTTGTAGTGTTCGCCCCACGTATGGTACAAACTTTCCGGTGGCCTTCTCCCCACGCTTACTTTTCCGGTGGCCTTCGCCACACCGTTTAAAAATTAACTTTTATTTTAATGTTTCTTTATTTATATATTATATAGTCATTAGTAATCTGTAAAGCACGTATCTCTTAGCAGGGCAGGTACGGCTAAAGAATGAAGGCTTACATAAATTATAATTTGTATTGTACTTTGTTTATTAATCCTTCACACGATTAAATAACACTTCATTGATGTATTCTGCTATAGAGCTGTGAGATTATTGTTTAATTGTACTTTTTAACACGTAAACTTTATATTATTCTCACCGCAATAAAATTTCATGTCTCACACTGAACACGTACCATACCGAACTGCTTGGTTACGCTTGCTTGTAGCGTCTCCCGCCTGAATTTGTACATTTACTCTATTTCAAGTCTCTGATTGGCTAAGCCTACTCCAATAGAATGCCTTTATTCAACTTTTAGCCTTTCTAGTTGTTGATTGGCTATTTATAAACTGTTTTAAATATTACATTATTATTGTTCTAAGTATTATTATTAGCCTTTATTAAACTTTCTAATTTATTGCTGTCTCAAGGTTACCTCATTGTAAGCAACTTTCGGGTTTTACTTTGTAATTCTGTTTGCTATGGAAAGCAGCTTGCTTCTATTCTCACAGCTCCTACATTATTAAATTACATAATACATTTACATAACATTATTATACATGTACATATTAATATAACCATAATATAAAGACTTTTACATACACCTTATATGTTATATTATACACATATTGCTTTAAGGCGGGCTGTTATTATATTTTATATTATATAATTAGACTGATATCATTTAAGTGTTAAAAATACTGCCCCAAGAGTCGGGGAGAATGGAAATCTCCAGAAGATTTTGGTTATCTTTCGATAGCTCCTCTGGTGTTTGCGATGGGAGAGGGCACTTATCACCTACCAATTGGTTGACCGATAACCGATACGCATACGGAGATGGTCAAAAGTATTCGTCTTCCCTTTAAAAAAATCTAACAGCCAAATTAATGGAAATAAAATTCTCTTTCTTAATACACAGAAAGAATTAACGGTATTACATTTTACGTGTTGTTACGTTTTTCAAAATCTTTTATTTTATTAGTTTTATAATGTTTTGAAAATTGCACCGATTTTTCAACCATTTCATCTGCGGTATTTACAAAATTATTTTATATGCACTTAGTACTAAAAATATTTGTGTATATACCTGATATTTTCATCGGCGTACGATTTAAACTGGCGGTGAAATAAATTTGTGAAGTTATAAAATGTGACGTTAATAAGAAAGTTCAGTAAAAACGTTGACATTGCTACCAAACAACATCCAGAAAACAGGATATGATACAATCGCTTCACTGACCGCTAACGAGTCAACATTCTAGCTGCACACGCCTGTTCTCGCTTTAGGCACCATTTATCTTACTTGCAAATAGGCCTGGAATCAATACAGTATTATTTTATTGTCATTTTACAGGACTGTCTAAAACATAATGTATGCCACACATGTTAAAAGTGACTTTATTTGCTCGTAGGATTGCTACAAAGGTGAAGTTAAAGGCACTGACAAACGGAGGGATCGCCGAAATCGGGGCAGAAAACAGCACGCAGGCCATACGGCCCCTTATGCTCCTACTGTGACCCCTGGGAGGGAGGGATCAGGGGAGAGACCCGTAGGACGACCAGAACTGGGTGACGACGGGCGCAAGTACGGACGGGATCCCTAATGTTTCCAGATTGAACCACCCCTTGGGCCCCGAGCTTCCGGGCTTCCCCGAAGGAGTGCCAGCCCGAAAGCACCCAGAGGCGGGAATCCAACCGAGCGGTTTCTGAACGGAGTCAGGAATAAATCTCTACAGAGCGCACAACCACCGTCCAGTTGCAACCCGCCGAGCACCGCCGCACCGCGGTGAAAATCCCCACCCTAGATTACTCTATACATGGAACATTTTTGGAAAATTTTAATTTTCTCAAAAATGGCTCTAACGATTTTGATTAAAGTATCATATGTTTAAGATATTTTTATGACAAATAAAATGTATATCTTGAATTTTCTGGGAATGCCTCCAAAAGTATTCTTCATTGTGAACGACTTTTGCATAACTGGTAAACCATAAGAGATAGACAAAATTTTACTACACAAAAAGTGTAGATCGTATTAAAATACACAATTTATGTCATATACATTTCTTTTGTTGAGTGAACCATTTTCGAGATATTGCTTGTTATTCCCTTAAATTTTTCAATACTTATTTTCTCAAATGGGAATTCGTTATTCATTTTTTGTCTTGGATATACAAAGAGTATTAATCTGTGGCAAAGAGAATGGTGCTGCACCTAGCAACCAGCTATTAAGAGATATGTATGTGCTTAAAGGCTACTGTATTTCTATATTGCTCTTGTAAATATATATTCCCCTTACATCTACAAGAAAATTACAATAAGATAGAGTCTGCAAATGTTTATCTAGATTAACATGAAGCATATGGAGAATAAGCGTTTGTAAAAATAGTTTGTACAAGAGTAGAGAAAGTCGTGTGAGTGTAACACATCAGATTTTTATATATTGTTACATACACATATTTCTTTAAGTTGGGCTGTTATTAAATTTATATATTATATAATTAGACTGAAATCATTTAAGTGTTAAAAATACTGCCCCACAAGTGAACTACATCGGAGTTTTAACAAATTTCCAAATGCATGTGCGCCATTGCTAGCTTTCCCCTAAAATATATAATAATATAAATAAATGAAATGTTATTGTGTTGAGGTTTTAGTAAATCCTGTGAGCATTTATTGCGTTACAGTGTTAATCGCAGTGGCACACTGCCGCTCTGGTATTCAGGATTCTCCTGAGATATGCTCCCCCAAGAGAAGCCGTGGGTATATGCAGAGCCCAGAGTTCCCACGACTGCGGCACGCGCCCGGCACAACCCTCGCTCGCACTCCCAATACAACAACAGGTGATGAAGATACACATTCGGGTTAAAACATGTGTGAACATACGAGCGGAAAATCTACTTCACAATACTAGCCACCACAATATTGCATTATAACAGCATGTGTCCGTCTAATCTAGTTTACACCACGAGTTCGATAGTTCTATCGTAGAATATGTTACAACGTTTGAAAATAACTGTCTATACATCAGACTGTCCACCAACAGAGTGATCTTTAAACTGCAAGTAGGAGGAACTGAAAGGAGCAACAACTTCCTCATAACGTGTGATCCATGTCCAAGCATCTCGCCGAACTAGTTTTCAACGCAATATTTGGCAACATGCATGGAGAAGCGCGTGCTGCTTGTCGTATGAACAGTAGCGACTCGTGAGTTGAGGCAGTGTTTTTAACACTTAAATAATAGCAGTCTAATTATATAATATAAAATATAATAACAGCCTGCCTTAAAGCAATATGTGTATAATATAATATATAAGGTGTATATAACAGTCATTGTATTATGTTTATATTATTATGTACATGTATAATAATGCTATATGAATGTATTACGTAATTTAACAATGTAGGAGCTGTGAGAATAGAAGCCGAAAGTTGCTAACAATGAGGTAACCTTGAGACAACAATAAATTAGAAAGTTTAATAAATGTTACTAATAATTCTTGGAACAACAATGTAATATTTAAAACAGTTTATAAATAGCCAATCTACGACTAGAAAAAGCTTAAGTTAAATAAAAGTATTCTATTGGAGTAGGATTAGCTAATCAGAGACTTGAAATAGAGTAAATGTGTAAATTCAAACGGCAGACGCTACAAGACAGTGTTCCCAAGCAGACGCTACAAGATTGCGTACCCGATCGGTACGATATGTGATTAATGTGAGACCTAAAAATTCAATGCGGCGAGAATAATATAAAGCTTAATTTATGTAAGCCTTCATTCTTTAGCCGTGTCAGCCCTGTTAAGAGATGCGTGCTTTACAAATTACTAATGACGCAGCCGAGGTATACATACATATATAATATATAAATAAAGAAACATTAAAATAAAAATTAATTTTTAAACGGTGTGGCGAAGGCCACCGGAAAGTTTGTACCATACGTGGGGCGTACACTCCAAGAAACGTATCTCCCGCAAAACGTGGTGCAACTACAACAACTTCAAGTTTGGCTCCAATACGGGGGGCTGCAACTACTTCACTCTCGAACATTCTGGAACTCTGTGGAAAATTCCATTGCCTATATAAGCAAGCGTTCTCGCGAGTAAGCCAGTTACACAGTGAGTTGGTGAGTACATTTCCGATGCTACATTAAGTGCGGCTCTATGAGTAAGTTTGTAACATAGAGTGAGTGCTGCTACTGCGAGAGATTAAAGATGTCTTGTGTTCGATTCCCCAGCGAGTGAATCGTCCGATGAAAGGCTGCTTCGCGCGTATTTCATTACGCAGCTACGTAATGGACAAAGTATTCTAAAACCACTATATAATGTTCCTGTTGACTTATCACTGTATAGAACTGGGGAATCACAGGTACATTTTAATTAATATGTGATTAGTCACATTTACACTTCCGCACACTACGGAGTAGCGTGGATTTTTCATCTGTAACTACAAGTCAACTCCTGAATTTTGGGGTAAATACCGACTATTTATAGACCACGATCCCCCACTTAAAATTTTAGGATCTGATTTCTCGTTGGAGGAATTTTCGCGGTTCTCTCAGCGTGGCTCAATATTATTTCATTTATATATATTCTTATTGCTTAGTTTATACTCATGTGACTTTTTCCCGGGCTTCTCTTGGTAATTTTCTGTTGTGTGTTACATTTCTCTCAATCCCTACTTCCCGAGCGAAGACAAATAAGGTCATAAAACCTTACCCTCGATCCTAACAAAAAAGATCCCAGCTTTCTCTCTGTACATGGGAACAGCATGTTTCTACCAAAAACTGCAAAGTTCAAGACATCCTAAAACTAATGAAACAGGAACATTACATATAAGACAAATATTACTTTGCACAAAAATGGCAATTTACATGGTATCTACATGATATACATATATCATTCATATATATATATATATATATATCAAATTAATCACTAAATAAACTAACACATTTTAAAATTAATCCGGGCACATTCTGTCTCAAATTGCGCTGCTAAAAGTTGTTAAGTACTCATCGTTTATAGTATTATAGCTGAGCAAGGCTAAAAATTTTGAATCAGACTGTCCAAAAACCGTGTCTCTACGATGTTTGGTTCTTTAGTTATGTGCTAAAGCAGATATTTATGAGGGTTGCTGAAAGACCTGGACCATTGTGCACCACCATCAGCAGTATTGTGTTTATGCTCGGTTGTTAAGTTCCGAGATTAGCGAAGTGAAGACGTTACAACCCCAGTTATTAATTTGTTGCTTGTAATTTACCTTTTAGACAGTGTATTTACTCGCGAAAGTATTCTTTATATAAGCTTAACGTTTCAAAGGTACTGTTATACGTGTAGTGGTTTTAATTAAGTGTTTAACAATTATGAAAGCATGTCCGCCAAGTGATCGGGGTGAATATGTATGCTACACTGGCCACTGTCCGTATCTTGCTTCACGCTGTGCGTCTTATCTCTGTCATACTCACAAATCATCTGCCAACGCAGCGCTCCTGCTGGCGCTCCATTGGTTTGCTTCAGATTCCTTCTCGTTTCGTACGGATTATACAATTTAATTTACACATTATTTCGTTCTTGCCCTAAAACGCTGTACTTAATTATGTACACAACAAACATCCACAAAGCAACCCTTTCTTTCGTCAGGCAAGTTATGGATTATTATTATTATTATTATTATTATTATTATTATTATTATTATTATTATTATTATTATTATTATTATTATTATTGGCAGCGGCTGCAGTCGTATCAATTTGTTCATAATATAAGTTCATAGCTATTATACAGCAGATGCTATTTCAATTTTCAGGGATGACTATGCGAACACCCCTAAGGTATACTCTGAGAGGGTTATTGCCCCACTGTTGGAGAGCCAAACTTGAAGTTGTTTATTACTACTGTTTGCACCACGCATTGCGGGAGATAATGTTTCTTGGAGTATTCGCCCCACGTACGATACAAACTTTCCTGTGGCCTTCGCCCCAAGTTCACTTTCCGGTGGCCTTCGCTCCACGTTTAAAATTTAACTTTTTATTTTAATATTTCTTTATTTATATATTATATATGTATGCCTCGGCTGCATCAGAAGTAATTTGTAGAAACATGTATCTCTTAGCAGGGCTGGTGTGGCTAAAGAATGAAGGCTTACACAAAGCTTACAGCTTACAGATATGCGAAAGTCTTCGTAGTTGATCATTTTTACGCCACGCTCTCACCTAGTTTCACTTCGGTGCAAAGTTACCTACTGGAACCCCAAACACTAGCATTCTGATACAAGTCGGAGTTCAGTCGCGTATTACAGATTACAGGTACCTCTTATCGACGTTATCAACAAACGTGTTAATTTTTACAAAAAATTGTAGAGCAAAATTAGATTCTATTTCTCTCGAACTTTCCATAAACGCATCACAGAGTAATGCCGTGATAAATGTCATATACAACCCAATTTTTACGATTAATCTAGAGCTCAAAGGGGGAAAAAAGAGTTGCTCAAATACAAATATTTATTTTTTTACTTTACCTACTACATACTTACAGGGACGAAGTATTGTATGCCACCCAAAAGTTCGGTGTAGAGATTTCATCAGAAATACATGTTTGGAGAGTCCCTGAAACCACCCCCAAAAAAGTATTTTTTTAAAAAAAAGGCCCATGTATGTTCTGCGTGTGTGCCTGAATATCATAACTCAAAAACAAAAGGTTGTTTAAATAACAAAATTGGTATTTAAGTTAAGCATTTTCCAAGGATGCGAGGCGAAGATTTTCAAGATAATCTCCCCACCCCCAAACCACTTTTTACATCAGGCTCCTGCAAGCGCACTGCTCTATGACGTCACCTGCCTGAGCACTCACGCTCCATTTCTCCTACGGAACTTGAAAAGAGGAATATGGGGGCGGAGGGAGAGAGGGGAAACATGTCTAGCAGCGAGGGAATCCACTCGATATTTTCGTTGTGACACGCTTATCTGTATGCGCAGTAGCTGGACAAGTCCATTTATCTTCTGGGAGGGGTGTTGGGTCAGTAGTAACAGAGCAGCAGGCGTGTACACAACATGAGATAAGGTGACATCACCACGCGTTCCGACTGAGTGTTGTTCCACGCAAGGGAAATACTGCCAGCCGTTCTCCTCCCACCATAGACTACCTTCTCCTCCTCTGCGTTTCTGCCGTGCTACGACGAAAAAGTCCATTAGTACGCAGTATTCTTTGCAGTAATACTTGCACATTATAAAAGGCATATTTTGCTCTGTTAACCTATAGAGTTTAGAAATGTATTACTTATTAATAATTATATATTTATTACATTAATAAAAACGACTGTTTTAATTGAATGATGAGTGTTATTACAAGCAAGCGAAGCATACAATGTATATTGATTTCACGACAAATAATAATAATAATAATAATAATAATATGCAACTAAACACTTGTTGAAAAACCGCCTCCCGGAAAACATATACCTATAATAATAATAACAATAATAATAACAAATAATGCATAGTGAAATATACTTTTTATATGTAGCTTTATAAATATCCTTGTCTTTTTTTTACTTTCTCTGCTACGTTTGGTAAGTAGGGGAAGTATTGTATTCCACCCAAAAATTCGATACCTAGATTTCACCGGAAATACATGTTTTGAGACCCCTGAATCCAAAAGAAGCATTTTTGGAAACATGTCCGTGTGTGTGTGTGTGTGTGTCTGTGAACAGCATAACTCAGAAAGGAACAGTCGGATAAACACCAAACTTGGTATTTAGGTTCAGTATCTTCCAGAGATGCGACACGAAGGTTTTCAAGAAAATCCCCCCACCCCAGATTACCCTTTACATGTAACATTTTCGAACATTTTAATTTTCTCAAAAATGGCTCTAACGATTTTGATTAAAATATCAAATGTTTAAGATATTTTCATGACAAATGAAATATATATCTCGAATTTTCTGGGAATGTCTCCAAAAGTATTCTTCATTGTGAACGACTTTTGCATAACTGGTAAACCATAAGAGATAGACAAAATTTTACTACACAAAAAATGTAGATCGCGTTAAAATACACAATTTATGTCATATACATTTTTGTTGTTGAGTGAACCATTTTCGAGATATTGCTTGTTATTCCCTTAAAGTTTCCAATACTTATAATTTTTCTCAAATTCGTATTTAATTTTTTTTGTGCTGGTAATGCAAAGAGAATGGAATATTCCACATAGCAACCCGCTCTTAAAATATTTGACTATCGCTTAAAGCCTACCAATTCCCCTTGCATCTACAAGAAAATTAGCAATAAGGTTAACATCTCGATATGTCGATTAACATGAAGTAGATGGAGAATAAGCGTTTGTAAAAATAGTTTGTACAAGAGTAGAGAAAGCCATGTGAGTGTAACACATCAGAGTTTTTTATTATTTTTTTAAAGGGGAGACAGAATTAGAGTTGGAAGGGATAGAGTTGCACATGGCAGCACCACGTGGAGGATGACGTACCCGTGAGAGGAAATTGCTTCAGACAGAATGTTAATACAGTAAATTGCGCGGCTTGGGGATCATTAGCTTTTAAACATTGTATGTCTTATTCCTATATTTTGCCTTACATCCTAAACTTCTAACACATAATACTAAGAGTAGACAAATAAAAGTTGTACCTGAACAGTTCGGTATCTGTGATTAAAGGTACTGGATTAAACTTTTCTTAACTTCAGCTTTAGAAATCATTCATTTAATGACTAATATCAGTATACCACTTTTGCTTTAACCTTTTATGAGTCAACAAGTTAAATAACGATCAACGCTATAGGTTAAAACACAACAGAAAACAAATGCGACCCAAGCTATCGGAGCAACAATTCTGCATCACTAACAAAGAAGTTCAATTACTGCTAAACAATGGCCAACCATATTCATTGTCGATTGAAGGTGGGTACTTTTCACAGAATTTGTTAAAAACATTTAACACAATTATCTTCTTTCCATTCCTCGCGTTTATGTTTTCTACAGTGGCAGAGGATCCTCAGCCGGAAATCGGAAGCGAACTGCAGCGCCTGCGCATAGCCTCTTAAACCCTCTGATATAACGCTTCATTTAGTTATAGGTGAATCTGAACAAACACATTTAGTTTCATAAATTGAACTGTTACAATAATGAGTGTTTTAAATTTCTCTGCACGAGAATAACCACAAAATGTTACGATATGAACCGAACTGTTTTTTTTTTCGTAGAGGAAGTGCCGACATGCGAAGCGGGAAAAGTTGTAGTTTCCCACCAGCCAATGAGGTACTCTCTTGTGACGTGGTTTTGTTTACTTCTCCTTTCAGCTTGTAGTGAAAAAGGCAAAGATTCTGCTGGTGTATGATGCAATAAACCAGAATAATGTCATAGGGAACATTAAGATCTTTCATTTTATTCCTTAAACACCCCATTAATTCACTATTACTCCCCAAAATAGCCGAAGCACCATCCGTCGCCACAGATTCCAATATAACCGATGGCATTTGTACTGCCTCCTTTATGCACAGGAAATTATCCAAGCCTGTAGTTCTATCCTTCATAGCAACTAGATCCAATATTCCCTCTGTAACCTTCAGATTCATATCAACACTTGTAAAAATTGAAGAAAGGAATTGTTCTTTAGTTTAAAGAGTTTTGCACCACGTTTTGGGCGTCAATTTGAAGAAGATTAGTTTGTTACGTAATATGCTGCTACGTATGAAAAGCCGATTTTAAGATGTATTTTTTTTTGTTATGCTCCAAGTTTAAGAAAAATAATATTAACTTTGTTATTAAACTGGTTCTATAGATATTATTTATGTTTGTTTTTGCCTCGGCTGCTTCAGTATTACTTTAGAGACACGTTTCTCTTAATCAGGGCGTGGTGCTATTAATCCTTGACACAAACTAAATAGCACTTCACAGATATTAAGAGCTATGAGATTCTTTAATTTAATACTTGCACTTTGTTAACGCGTATACTTAATTTTCGTTACACACGAATATGTAATATTTCTTTAGAGAACACATCTTCCATCCGGTCACTACCAAGGTCTGCAGGCAACTGAACATATTTCAACCGTCTAAACCCGTAAGCTTCTGCATTTCCAGTCTGTGATTAGCTATTCCTAGTCCAATAGAATACCTGCATTTTACTAAAGCTTTTTCTGGCTGATTGGCTATTTTTAAACTGTCTAAACATTTACATTATTGCTGCCCTAATCATGACTAGTAGCATTTGAACTCTCAAACGAGTTCAGTCTTTCATATGAAAATTGTTTTCTCATTCTTTTACCACAAATAGCTTTTTCCTTCTCTACTACTTGAAAATGGTCCGAATGGTTGTGTGTATGGGAGGATTTCGAAGCCACTCAATCGATTTTTATAACTTCTACCATTGAAAATACCTAATACCATACGCTATAGAACAATACCTAATAACTAGAAGGCTAAACAGAATTTACAAGGTCTGGATTTTTAAATATAGTCATATTAGAGCAGTAACACCAAATAAATTATTGTGGAAGTGGCGTTTGCATTTTGTTGAGAATGCTATGGAGTAGAAAACACTTTTGCCACAAAAAAGGAGTGTAAAAAAAGTCAAAGACAAGACAAAGCATGAGACAATAGGACCTGCTTACAACGGCACAGTATGAATGTGATACTTATACCAAAATGTTTTAATAATACTTATGTCAGTTGCTGTGTTTTCTCTAGTTCATTACCGGCCATGCCAAATCTCTACTACGATAATATTATGCTATAATCGTAATATTGTAAAGAGAGAACATTTTTAGCTAGGTAGGTGTATGTGGAGTAATCTCAGAAACCACTCACCCGAGGTTTTGCAAAGCCTATGTACAGGAACACGAACACATTGAGTTATAAAGAACATACTATGAAGAAGGCTTTGACTTTTCGTTGATGCAGTGGAGAAGAAAATGCCTGGTTGTTACTGCACAGAAACTGTATGTAAAATAAGACAAAAGCAGCAGATATATCGTTTCAACAAATACACATAGATGGCCACGATTTAGCAAATGAGAAAACAGACCAAATCTAATCCATTTGTTTATAGAAGTGTGATAAGCAGATATGCAATTTCGGATCCAGCACAAAAATGAAGTGTTGGGGTATCAGAAATAGTCGATTTGAACATAAAAATGAAGGAACAGTCGGCTTCAACACAAAAATGAAATACATGTTTATCAGAAACAGTCGATTCCAACACGCGAAGGCAGTGCTAAGTTATTAGAAAAAGTTGATTTCAACACGAAATTGAAGTGGTAGGGTATCAGAAAAAGTCGGTTCCAGCAGGGAAATGAAGTGCTGAGGTATCAGAAACAGTCGGTTCCAACACAAAAATGAAGTGCTGAACTATCAGAAAAAGTCGGTTCCAACACAAAAATGAAGTGTTGAACTATCAGAAACAGTCGGTTCCAACACAAAAATGAAGTGCTGAACTATCAGAAACAGTCGGTTCCAGCACAAAAATGAAGTGCTGAAGTATCAGAAAAAGTCGATTCCAACACAAAAATGAAGTGCTGAAGTCTGAAGTATCAGACACAGTCGGTTCCAACACAAAAATGAAGTGCTGAGGTATCAGAAACAGTCGGTTCCAACACAAAAATGAAGTGCTGAACTATCAGAAACAGTCGGTTCCAACGCAAAAATGAAGTGCTGAACTATCAGAAACAGTCAGTTCCAACACAAAAATGAAGTGCTGAACTATCAGAAACAGTCGGTTCCAGCACAAAAATGAAGTGCTGAAGTATCAGAAAAAGTCGATTCCAACACAAAAATGAAGTGCTGAAGTCTGAAGTATCAGACACAGTCGGTTCCAACACAAAAATGAAGTGCTGAGGTATCAGAAACAGTCGGTTCCAACACAAAAATGAAGTGATGAACTATCAGAAACAGTCGGCTCCAACACAAAAATGAAGTGCTGAACTATCAGAAACAGTCGGTTCCAACACAAAAATGAAGTGCTGAACTATCAGAAACAGTCGGTTCCAACACAAAAATGAAGTGCTGAAGTATCAGAAAAAGTCGATTCCAACACAAAAATGAAGTGCTGAACTATCAGAAACAGTCGGTTCCAACACAAAAATAAAGTGCTGAAGTCTGAAGCATCAGAAACAGTCGGTTCCAACACAAAAATAAAGTGCTGAAGTATCAGAAACAGTTCGTTCCAACACAAAAATGATGTGCTGAAGTCTGAAGTATCAGAAACAGTCGGTTCCAACACAAAAATGATGTGCCGAAGTATCAGTAATGAAATAGAGTTTTATTTATGGACGCTCTTTAACTACTGTGGTCCTTAGCGTCCCATTCTATATTGGGCGTGAAAGGCCGGGAATTTTGCTCAGAGGCCTCTTTATCAGGCTTGAGGTTCTTTTACGTGCCGTAAATCTACAACACGGGACCACCGGCTTTACTTCCCTTCCGAAAGAAGCCATACTAAGGATTTCGGCGCCCGAAAAAAATCTATCGCCCTCCGCTGGGTTTGAATCCGCGACCTCGAAAACTAGAAACTAGCATGGTAACCACCACACCACGGAGTACTACTGGAATATCAGAAACTCTTTTCCAACACAAAAATGAAGTGCTGAAGTATCAGAAACAGTCGGTTCCAACACAAAAATGAAGTGCTGAAGTATCAAAAAAAGTCGGTTTCACGACATTTAATCCTTTGCGATTTAACTCCTCCTGCAAGACGCATCTCAGCGTGTGTGTGGGAGGCTGCAGCTTCAGATTCCTTCACTCTCATTGGCCGCCTGCTTGGCGCAGGCGGGAAGCAAGGGTTACACTTGTGTAGGGGAATTCGCCGACAAAATGAAGGACAACTGGTTATTTTCTGTAGTAGTAGTAGTAGTATACGTTTCACTACAATTTAACTAAGTTATGTGTTAAACTTTAACATTTCAGCTTCAATTAAGGTTTAGGGCTATCGAAATTGTTTCTCATGAAACATGCAATAGGCTAGTAGTCAGCTGAGGATCCAGATTAATGCAAAGTATCTTTTGTGTCTGTTCAGGTTTGGCATCGGATATATCAGGGTTTGAAGAAACCCAACGTTCCTGTCTTAATGCTCCAACTAGGTAAGTCTTCAAATAAGCATGCATTTTATACAAGATAATAATAGTTACGTAACAAACCCCCCTTCAGGGCCTCGTTTCTTGATCTACATACCACTAATTTAATGCTATATAATAAACGTGCCACAAGATGGCTTAAACATAAGCCAGAGGTATACGTTGAATTATTTTTTATAAAATCTAATGTATTAATATTCATAGGACCTTCTCCACCCTCTATCGCTTATTAGTGCGTACACGAATTACTCTAACGAAGGTTTACTTTAATATTGAATTCATTTGAATTAAGATAAACATTTTACACATTGCGTTATAGATACAAAGAGAACAGCGATAGTCAAGTGTTTAACAGCTGGACGCTATATGCTGGCCTTAAAATTCCATACTGGTTCCATGACCGCGAGAAACAATTGAAAATCAATAGGACTTTGAAAGAATGGCTAAGTATTGTACAATTCAAGCCATTAATAACGGATATCTCGGAAATAGCTTATGCCACAAAAACGTTATTTGAAATAAATTGTGTGTTTGTAAGAGATCTACATTGTTTGTGTAGTACGCTTTCGTCTACTTAAAATTTACGAGTTGTACAACATTATTCAAAATGTCTTTCGAATGAAGACTTCATTATTTGTCATGTAAATAACTTAAATATATAGCACTTTAATCAAAATCGTGAGAGCCTTTTTTTTTTAGAAAAACAAAAATTTCGAAAAATGTACCATGTGAAGGGTAATTGGAGTGGAGAGATTTTCTTGAAAATCTTCGTGTCGCATCTTTGGAAGATACTGAACTTAAATACCAGGTTTGGTATTTATCTGACTTTTCGATTTTGAGTTATGCTGTTCTCAGACACACACACACAGACCTAATGTTTTTTGGATTCATGGGACCTCAATATATACATTTCCGGTGAAATCTCGATATTGAATTTTTAGAATGGAATGCAACATCTTCTCTATCTACTATGTATGTAGCAGAGCAAGTAATAAGAAGTGCGAAAGAATTATGCATTAGTAATTACTATGTACTACATTCACTTACACAATTAGTGTCCTCGGATGTACCTACTTGTACCAGCTCCAGCACCACTACGTTTGGAAACATCCCATTGTCATATTATTTGTTTCTTTAGAACTATCTCCATGCGGAAATGTCCCTTATTATCTTAGTACAGGAGCCTAGTCCATGATAAATGAACATGTTTTCACTAATTTATTTGTGGCTTCCAGCAGCACGTAAACAAAGGTTATACAAAAATCTGATGTGTTATACTCACATCACTTTCTCTACTCTTGTACAAACTATTTTTACAAACG
The DNA here is from genome assembly GCA_030765065.1 of Deroplatys truncata. NCBI lineage: Eukaryota > Metazoa > Arthropoda > Insecta > Mantodea > Mantidae > Deroplatys > Deroplatys truncata. The sequence goes on along the minus strand of CM060975.1, from coordinate 309,388,907 downwards.
CTTATTCTCCATATGCTTCATGTTAATCGAGATGTTAATCTTATTGCTAATTTTCTTGTAGGTGCAAGGGGAATTGCTAGGCTTTAAGCGATAGTAAAATCTTTTAAGAGGTGGTTGCTATATGGAGTATTCCATTCTCTTTGCATTACCAGGACAAAAAAAATGAATATAACGAATTTGAGAAAAAGTATAAGTATTGGAAAATTTAAGGGAATAACAAGCAATATCTCGAAAATGGTTCACTCAACAGAAAAAATGTATATGACATAAATTGTGTATTTTAACGCGATCTACATTGTTTGTGTAGTAATATTTTGTCTATCTCTTACGGTTTACCAGTTATGCAAAAGTCGTTCACAATGAAGAATACTTTTGGAAACATTCCCAGAAAATTCGAGATATACATTTTACTTGTCATGAAAATATCTTAAACATATGATATTTAAATCAAAATCGCTAGAGCCATTTTTGAGAAAATTAAAATTTTCGAAAAATGTTCCATGCATCTCTGGAAGATACTGAACCTAAATACCAAGTTTGGTGCTTATCCGACTGTTCGTTACTGAGTTATGCTGTTCAGACACACAGACATGTTCCAAAAATGCTTTTTTTGGATTCAGGGGGTCTCAAAACATGTATTTTCGGTGAAACCTCGGTATCGAATTTTTGGGTGGAATACAATACAGGAAGAATAGTTTTACGGAATGCGCATGGGTTCGAGTCCCCTCATGGAGTGCGATTTTTCGGCTCATGTATAGGGGAAGCACGGTGCTGACCACGGCATGTCCCCGTATAGGCTGGATGATGGTCCACCTTTGCCTTGTGTATGTGAGCGTGAGGTCGGCACTCGGGTTGGTAGGTCAAGGCCCACTAGGACTATAATAGCAAAACTTAACTTCTTTAGAATAGTTAATAGAAGAGATAAAAACATGAGTGGGTAGAGAAAGTCATGTCAATGTAATCATCAGATTTGTTTAAAGGATTTATTGGTAAATATTCTAAGGGCATTATATCTATTTGAATTGTTTTCTTCGTGAAGTAGTGAAGGTGCAGGATTTCTCAAGACAAGTCCTAGAGCTGTAATTACAGATAGTCGTGAGTCAGGTGCCAAGTTACGAGAGCATCACGTTATTTAAAAGCAAATACTTATCTTTGTATGAACGATGGAGCCAGGAGAAGCTGTATGTGTGGGATCCTTTAAGCTTCTTTACCTGGCAACATACGTGCATGCCAACCCAATATGCATATTTGATGTGATTTTAATGTGCAGCGCTGCCGCGTCCTAAGCCTCTTATGACATGCTGTTGGGACATGGTACAGTCTCCTCCGAAACAAACTGGCTGCGTGCATCGCCATCTCGCATGGAGGCAGTTTTAGAAACAGGTCCGCGCGCGCGCGTGGCGTTTGAGTAACATAACTCAAGAACGAAATGTTGGTATTTAAATTCAGGTCTGACAAAGATGCGACACGAAGATTTTTATGGAAATATCCCCAACCCAAGCTACCCAAAAATTCGATACCGAGATTACACAGCAAATATATGTTTTGAGACCCCCTGAATCCAAAAAGAGCATTTTTGGAAACATGTCCGTGTGTGTGTCTGTGAAAAGCATAACTCAGAAACGAACCGTCGGATAAACACCAAACTTGGTATTTAGGTTCACTATCTTCCTGGGATGCGACACGAAGGTTTTCAAGAAAATCCCTCCACCCCAGACTACCCTTTACATGGAACATTTTTCGAAAATGTTAATTTTCTCAAAAATGGCTCTAACGATTTTGATTAAAATATCATATGTTTAAGATACTTTCATGACAAATAAAATGTATATTTCGAATTTTCTGGGAATGTCTCCAAAATTATTCTTCATTGTGAACAACTTTTACATAACTGGTAAACCATAAGAAATAGACAAAAGTTTACTACACAACAAATGTAGATGGAGCTAAAATACACAATTTATGTCATATACCTACATTTTTGTTGTTGAATGAACCATTTTCGAGATATTGCTTGTTATTCCCTTAAATTTTTCAATACTTTTCTCAAATGGGAATTCGTTATTCCTTTTACTTTCTCTACTACGTATAGTAAGTAGGGGAAGTATTGTATTCCACCCAAAAATTCCATACCGAGATTTCACCGGAAAGACATGTTTTGAGACCCCCTGAATCCAAAAAAAGCATTTTTGGAAACATGTCCGTGTGTGTGTCTGTGTGTCTGTGTGTCTGTGAACAGCATAACTCAGAAACGAACAGTCGGATAAACACCAAACTTGGTATTTAGGTTCAGTATCTTCCAGAGATGCGACACGAAGGTTTTCAAGAAAACCCCCCCCACCCCAGACTACCCTTTACATGGAACATTTTTCGAAAATTTTAATTTTCTCAAAAATGGCTCTAACGATTTTGATTAAAATATCATATGTTTAACATATTGTCATGAGAAATGAAATGTATATCTCGAATTTTCTGGGAATGTCTCCAAAAGTATTCTTCATTGTGAACGACTTTTGCGTAACTGGTAAACCATAAGAGATAGAGAAAGTTTTACTACACAAAAAATGTAGATCGCGTTAAAATACACAATTTATGTCATATATTTTTTTTTTTGTTGAGTGAACCATTTTCGAGATATTGCTTGTTATTCCCTTAAATTTTTCAATACTTTCCTCAAATGGGAATTCGTTATTCATTTTTTTATCTTGGATATGCAAAGAGTATTAATCTGTGGGAAAGGGAATGGTGCTGCACCTAGCAACCAGATATTAACAGATATGTCTATGCTTAAAGGCTACTGTATTTCTATATTGCCCTTGCAAATACAAAACAAGGGGAACATAGTAGGCCTTAAGCGATGGTCAAATATTTTTATAACTGGTCGCTATGTGTAAAATGTAATTCTCTTTGCATGTCAAAAGATCGTTTCTGCAAATGTTTATCTCGATTAATATGAAATAGATGGAGAATAAGCGTTTGTAAAAATAGTTTGTACAAGAGTAGAGAAAGTCATGTGAGTGTAACACATCAGATTTATTTTTATTTACTCAAAATTACGCTAACAATTTTAATTAAAATACCATATATTTAAAATACTCACATGGCTAATGCAGTTATATCTATGTTGAATTTTCTGCGAATATCCTTTGCAGTCCTCTTCATTTGGATGGAATTTTTTATAATAGGTAAAAGGTAAATTGGGCCTGGAACGTTTCCTTCCCAAATTTCCTTTCCCAATTATCATTTGTTTAGCGTCAGTGTCAGAGTAGGTGGAAAATTGTGTGGCGTCCGAGTGCTCTGATTCCGAAGTGTTGCCTAACGCTGGCGTGAGAGCCCGTTGTCAGGGCTTCCGTTAATGAGATCTACGTTTTTTGTGTAGTAAGATTTTGTCTCTCTCTTATGGTTTACCAGTTATACAACAGTCATTCAAAATGAACACAACTTTTGAAGTAAGTTGTTGCTTCATGTATGGAAAACCAATTTGAGAAGGTTGTTTATTTAGGAGGAGTTGTATTTCGACTGTTGGGGAGCCGCAACCGCACGTATGCTACACGGTAGCCTTCGCCCCAAGTTTAAAAATATTAACTTTGTATTGTTACTGTTTCTTTAAATATTATATATTTATGTTTGCCTCGGCTTCGTCAGTATTAATTTGTAGAGACATGAATATCTTAACAAGGCGTGGTGCGGCTGAAGAATGTTGGCTTACACAGATTATAATTTTTACTCCACTCTATTTATTAATTACTTGCACTTTTTAACGTGTAAACTATTTTTTGTCTCACACTGAATGTGTATTAAACTTCACGAGGACGCTTCTCACGTCCGGTTAGGAACGCTGTCTGCTAGCAACTGAATTCTGAATTTGTACAATTTGCCCTATTTTAGTTTCTGATTGGCTATTCCTACTCCAGTAGTATACTTTGTTAATTTAAGCTTTTTCTGGTTGTTGATTGGCTATTTTATAAACTATCTCAAAAATTACATTATTCTTGCCCCAAGAATTACCAGTAGCATTATTAAACTTTCTAATTCATTATTGCCTCAAGGTTACCTCATTGGTACCTCATTGTTAGCAACTTTTGACCTATTATTCTCACAGCTCCTACATTATTAAATTACGTAATGCATTCACATAACATTATTGAACATGTACATAATAATATAAACATTAATAAAATGACTGTTACATACATTTTATATTATATAATTTGACTGAAATAATTTAAGTGTTTAAAAATACTGCCTCACTTTACAAGCTACTTCCAAAAAGTTTAATGTATACATGTTATTTGTCATGCAAATGTCTTTAAAAAAACATACGGCATTTTAATCTAAAGGTTAGAACCATTTCTGAGAAAATAAAACATAATGACAAGTTTTCCATGTAAAGGGTAGTGTAGGTTGGGAAATTATCTTAAAACTTTTGCTGTCCTATCCCCCCTTATTTTAGTAACAGACCATTTTATATCTAATGGAGCATTAAAATCTGCTTGCCTTTTTTTTTAATCAACCAGCTGACAACATTTTTAATGTCTGTGAAAAAAAACCTATTATTTCTCTTTTTTCTTTTTTTATAATTTTATTTATTTAATATTTTGTATTCTTATCATATGCCCTTCTGCCGTGGGCACTTAAAGGTTCGGTAAATGCGGGAGATCCAAAGCCAAAGTGGTTCTTCTGTCCAATTCCCAGCGTACCTTTCGGATAAATATCTGGAAGGCCTTTAGATTCGCTGGGTACCCAACTTTTAGCACCCAAAATAGGTGGCAAAGATTAGCCAAGTAAGTGCCTCTGTCAGTTTCTTATCACCGTGCTGGAATTCGAGGTTCGGATAGAGCACTACAGAGCACACAGATACGTCCATATACCCAGTCCCATATTGCGCGTACGACGGCACAGTCCACCAACATGTGACACAAGGTCTCCACCGCAGAACACCTGAGGCTGAGGTTCGATGTTGCTCTGCCATGCCGCCACAATTTGTCAGCTGTTGGAACAACCTCATTGACCGCAGCTTTCCAGTAGTGGGGATCTTGAGATTCTGAATTTTGTTCCAAATTGTCCTCCATCGTCTCAGCGAATAGTTTTGCTGTACCCAAGGAGGACACCGTTGGTAGTCATGAGATGTTTGTAAAAGAAGGCTGACAGGCCAACCTTTGAGTAGCCAATCCTTGTAAGACGCTGAACTTAAAACACCAAATTAGGAAAGGCAGAATCAGACGACTAAAAAATTCAATGCCATAGCCGGGATTTGAACTTTTCAATCGTCTGATTCTATCTTTCCAAACCTGTCCAACACACGGCTTGTGTGGAAGAACAATTAATGCCATTAATTGACCTAATAGTGGTCAAAACTATGAAGCCCGGGACCTAAAGTACTTACAGCAATGTAAGTCGGCATTGGGGTATGACATCTCCATACAATTTGAGATCTCCTGTGGTTTACCGGGAAAAATGCGAATCGGCTGGGGAATTTAATGTCGTACTGGCATGTTGCCACGGTAGCTACATCAGCTGCTCAGCAAGGTTGCCTAACTAAGCAGTTCGACACCATATCATCACGACACAACGCCTTAGACGACACCATCCGAAACTCTGCTCCAGCTTCCAGATTCAAGAAAGACCCAGAGGGAGTCGCATGCTTCTTGCAGCAATGCAAGGAGTATAACCAGCAACAGCAGCATTATCAGTACCATCCTCATTCCTAACACCCATTCTATTCCAAACCCTCGCCATTCCCACTAGTGTTGCAGTCAGGTTTCATGGCTGCAACCTAGTAACTACCTTTACCCGCTCCCGCCCATAGGGCGGCAGCCAACAGCCTTCACATACTAACGCGGGTGCTATGCCCGGACCGCAAAAAGCCTTCTTTTTTTCCCATCCGGTGGAGGAGTTTTTAGTGGGTAGGTCGACTATTGGTGAGTCCCACACTCTCAGTCCCGACTCCCATCGGGGCTGAGGTCAATGATTAAATAATTTTCTCCTCCACTCGAAAAGAAAAGAAAGAAAAAAAACAGTAGCTCAGTGCTTAGAACAACTGGACGAAGACCGGGAGATCCGTGGTTCAAATCCCCGCTATGGCATTGAATTTTTCAGTCGTCTGATTCTACCTTTCCAGCCTTGTCCAACACACGGCTTGTGCGGAAGAACAATTAATTCAATTAAAACACCAAGTTTGATATTCAACTGACTTTGCATTTTTACTTTCTCTACTACGTATAGTAAGTAGAGGAAGTATTGTATTCCACCCAAAAATTCGATACCGAGATTTCACCGGAAGTACATGTTTTGAAGCCTCCTGAATCCAAAAAAAGCATTTCTGGAAACATGTCGTGTGTGTGTCTGTGTGTGTGTCTGTCTGTGAACAGCATAACTCAGAAACGAACAGTCGGATAAGCACCAAACTTGGTATTTAGGTTCAGTATCTTCCAGAGATGCGACACGAAGGTTTTCAAGAAAATCCCCCTACCCTAGATTACCCTTTACATGGAACATTTTTCGAAAATTTTAATATTCTCAAAAATGGCTCTAACGATTTTGATTAAAATATCATATGTTTAAGATATTTTTATGACAAATGAAATGTATATCTTGAATTTTCTGGGAATGTCTCCAAAAGTCTTCTTCATTGCCAACGACTTTTGCATAACTGGTAAACCACAAGAGATAGACAAAATTTTACTACACAAAAACTGTATATCGCATTAAAATACATAATTTCTGTCATATACATTTTTTTTGTTGAGTGAACCAATTTCGAGATATTGCTTGTTATTCCCTTAAATTTTCCAATACTTATACTTTTTCTCAAATTCGTTATTCAATTTTTTTTGTCTGGGTAATTGAAAGAAAATGGATCACTCCACATAGCAACCAGCTCTTAAAACATTTGACTATCGCTTAAAGCCTACCAATTCCCCTTGCATCTACAAGAAAATTAGCAATAAGATTAACATCTCGATTAACATGAAGTATATGGAGAATAAGCGTTTGTAAAAATAGTTTGTACAAGAGTAGAGAAAGTCATGTGAGTGTAACACAGATTTTTCAGGGAACATCAGAACATGTACTTTCGACGATATCCCGGTTTTAAGTTTTTGGGTTTAATGCAATACTTCCTCTAATTACTATAGCTAAATAGTAGACGAAGTAAAAAATGTATGTTTGTTATATTATGCATTAGTAAACATTTTCCTGATCTATTGACATGAATGAAGCGACTATATATTTCTAAAGTTGCGGTTTAGATACAGGGGACCACAAAACATGCGGTTCCGGTGAAATATCGATATCGAATACCATGGTGGAAGGCAATGCTTCTATTTACAAGTAGAAGTTCAGTGCCATGACCGGGACTCGAACCTCGAATCTTCGACTCTCTCTATCGATGCCATTACCATATGAGCTATCCGATGATGAGAATAATTAGTAAATGTAAACCAATCCTAATGGATATTATATGAAAACCTGTAAATTAAAGTTAAAGACATTACAAGTCCTTTTGAGTATGAGTTCTCGAATATTTAAGATCGCTTTCAAGATTATGAGAATACTCGAATCAAATGAGAGAGTTTAATGCGTGATGGTAGCTCAAGAGGTAAGAACATCGGCACGGAGAGCCGTGGTTATAGTCACAACACTGAGCGCGATGGTGCCCTGGTAACATGTGCGACTCCCGTTCGGTAGGTCCCGGGTTCCGTCCCCGGCGATTACCCACTCTGATCGACGGTGGTTTCCCCGGGTCGGTAGGCGAATGCTGGGGTGGTTCCTTTTCTACCACGACTCTCCTGCTCCTCATTTCCTGTGCCCATCATCTTCCTTGCCATCTGTTTCAGGTTTGTAGGACTAGGCGACTGTGTTCGGCGGGTTGAGATTGGGCGACGGCTTTCCCTTTTTGGAGTTTTCTTTTTGACGTCGTTTGGATACCACCCTCTGGGTGCTTTCGGTCATGTCCTCCTTCGGGGAGGCTGGGGGCCCAAAGGGTGGGCTCGGGGGGCGTTGGAGGTGTTCAATCTGGAAACATTAGGGACCCCGCACGTGCTTGCGCCCATTGTCATCTGGATCTGTTCGCCCTTTGGGTCTCTCCCCTCATCCCTTCCTCCCAGGTGTCACATAGAAGCACAAGGGACCGGATGTCCTGCGTACGGTGCTCTGCCCTGGTTTCGGGGGCCCTTTCTGTTCGTCCGTACCTTTATCTTTGCCTCTATACTCACGACGTGGCACTGAGCTGTTCAAGTCTGCTTCCCAACGAAGTTTTAATTCTTAACAACGTGAGCAATCTTTTACTGTCATGAATTCTTCCTGAAATATCATGAACTACATTTTGAAACAGAAGCTTCACAGAATATCTAATATGTATAAGAATAAATGATAAGGTAATGGTGGACCAGACACGATAAGCCCAAGCGCTGCACACAGTCGATCGATTCCCATTAATTGAGTACCCCAGACGTGGTCTGCTATTTGCGCTCTTGATGCACGTTTGAAGTATTAGCGTGAATAATGTAGCACGCGTCGTCAACAAAATGAGCTGCATACACTGGACCGTAGCTCGGGCCGTATTCATAGATTTCACATTGGTCTGGACTATCTCCAGAATCATTTGGTCCAGAACAAAGGCCGACCAGGTTTATGACATTCATAGACGATAAAAAGTGGATCAGCAAGGAGAAAATGTTACACAACGAAAAAAAGTAGTTCTGCGCATGCGCGACTGCCATAGAGTAGTAAACTAACCCTGTTGCTCCCTAGTTTTTAACTTTCTATGGTCGTTTCACAGCTGTTTTTTCATCGGTTCTGTGCTCACTCCTCAGCACAAAAAAAAAATGGAAATAACCTAGAAGCTTGCATTAAAATGGTCGTGGAGGAGGAAAATGCCTGTTTCGACAAGTGCAACCGCAATAAACAAGGAGGTATGGAGGGAGATAATACATGTATAGGCAGTTTTGTGCATGATTCTAACCTATTGACACCCCTCCCTTTTTTGGAAATGTTCTTTTCCAACAGATACACAGTTTCATGGCATTGTTAATCATTTCAATAAAAATTTAACTTGCTGGAATATTAACTTTTAACCTTAAAATTTCATAATCAAATCATATTTAAATAGGAAGGAACATTTAGTGGTATTAGAATCTCACCCTGGATCTTAACCAAATAAATATTGCGTGATAGTAATTATACATAAATAATTACCTGAGGAAATTCTAATACATCATAAAGCTTCCGGGAGTTGTAATCCTCCTCTCCTCGCCGGGAAAACGTAAGTAAATCGTGAATTACTTCCAACTTAACCCAAGTGACTTAACTCAACGAGACATAACGTGAAGATCTTATACATTGCATTAAATGGAGCTATTTAGGGTTGTATTAACGTGGCTTACTTTAACGACGTAACTTAAGAATTTGACAGTGTCAAACTTTTCCTTCCCGTTACGGTAAGTTTAATGTGGCATGGCAATTAGAACCAATCGGCGTGAAACAGTAGCATGAAGTAATATAAGAACAATCAATCAAGATTCATTCCCGTTACGTTAAGTGCATCCTAATTAAAGCTTTACTTTAGCAGAATTTCTTAACTTCGCGTTACATTCCGTCATGTTCGGTAAAGTGTATCGTAATCCCGGTTTAACGAAGGTAAATCTAGCAATGGCATATGAGTCATTAGTTATAATGCGGCTTACTGACGCCTTACTAAGGTCAGTAGTGTTTTCTTGATACCCTTCTCTTGCATAATATGGAAGTGCTATTAGCATAGTATCAATTGAGATACTCAAGCCTCGGTTATCGTCTCTGTCATATAGGTTAGGATGAACCGGTTCTATCAGCCTTCTAACTTTTGCTTTACTAAACCTGACGATAGAAGGCATACAGAAACGTATTAATAGGTTGGAAGAGTATTGTAAACAATGGGGTCTGGTGGTAAACATTAACAAAACAAAAACAATGGCTTTCAAAAATGGCTATGTGTATGGCAGGGATGAGAAATGATATTACAAGGGCCTAGAACTACAAAACTTTAAATATTTCTCCCATTTAGGAGTAATGTTTAATATGAGAGGGAAATAGAACAAACATCTATCAGTAACTAATTGTAAAGCACGAGGGCAGTTAAATGAATTATTACGTACCCTCTCGCGGATACCGGATGTACCTGTAGATACATTAGAAAAGATGTATAACTCTATGATAAGGCCGGTTTTGTTATACGGAAGTGAAACCTGGGGATAGGAAAGAACACAGCATGTAAATAAAACACAGGTAGCATTTTGGAAAAGAGTTCTTGGAGTTCCACAAGGCACATCAAATTCGGGATATTGAGGGAGGTGGGATGTTATGAAGACACAATAACCTGCAAAATAAGAGCAGTGAATGGCTGAGGCTGATGCAGGGGGGTAACTCCACACTACTATCCAAATGTTATAAATACCAGTGAGAAAACCTGTCTCCTAAGTTTTGGGCAGCTGATTTGGAAAGAGATTTGACGAGAATAGGCATAGGGTCAGTATGGTAAAGAGCTGAAACAAATGACAAAAACAAATGGAAAGGTGTCAAAAGAAGACTAAGAGACATCAACCAACAGGAAATATAATCGGATTGTAAAATTAAACCTTCTCTAAGTCTAGCAAATGAAATAAAATTGAACTGGGGTAAAGAGGCATATATACTTAACTTAGGAAGAAAGGAAAGATCAGGAATGGCATGGTTTAGACTGGGGGGCTTGAGGGCACAGAAAATGACTGACGATTCTGGCAGGAGAATCTGCCCATTCTGTGATTTGGAAGAGGACTGGGTACATATTTTGGCGGAATGTGCACAGTGGGAGGAGAACCAGCGAACGATTAAACTCAAAGAAAAATTCTTAAGTCCGTCAAGAAAGAGATTAGCATGTTGGGAGCTACTGGTTGACCAGAGGAATTGGCAAAACATGGGCAACTTTTTGGCTAAAGTGCGCGAAGCTAGGTCAAATTTTTTCAATTAGACAAAGGTAATTTATCTCTATTTTCCTTTTTCTTGATTCTTTTTGTTGTGTTTTCTTTCTCTGTTGTTTATTTTGTCACCTTAATGCATCTTAAATATGCATGTACGGTCAATGACCCATGCACTAAACACTTGTGTAATAACTTCAATAATTTGAAACAAATAAAGATACCTTATCTATCTACTAAACCCGTATTTGTTTTGAAGTTTAGGTCGCCATACTTTCCAATTATATCTAATTTTGGTAGATAGTTTTACTCCACCGTCTCATTTCGCGAATTCTACGCAAGCAGCCACGCCCATTACTCCAAAGTCATCCATTTTGTAAAGATGGTCTGCCTTTAATCTACCCCTCTGAGGTAGACCAAAATTTGGTCCCGATCAAGGCGTTTGATCCCGGACCAGCGCAAGTCCCAGTCTATGAATAAGAAAATCGATGGTCCGCTGTAAATCCACCGGAAGTAGCAAGTTGGTCCGGACCAAAATCGACTATGAATACCGCCCTAAAAGTGTCCAAACTTGGGCCTAGTCCACACTTACAGACAAGCAAACGTGTGCATACAGCAGTTTAAAAGCTGCTCATACTGTGTTTTTACTTTCTCTACTACGTATAGGTAGTAGGGGAAGTATTGTATTCCACCCAAAAATTCTATGTCGAGATTTCATCGGAAATACATGTTTTGAGACCCCCTGAACCCAAAAATAACATTTTAAGAAAAACAAATCAGCGTATGTGTCTGTGAACAGCATGGCTCAAAAACGAAACGTCTGTTACACACCGAACTCGGCATTTAAGTTTGGCTTCTACGAAGGATAAGACACCAAGATTTTTAAGAAAATCCTCCAACCACAAACTACGCTTTACATGCAATTTTTTTCTCGAATATTTTGATGCTCTCAAAAATGGCTCTAACGATTTTGATTAAAATACCATAGGTACATTAAAGATATTTACAAGGCAAATAAAATGTATATCTTGAATTTTCTGGAAATGGCTTGTGAAAACCTCTTCATTTGGAAGGAATTTTATATAATCGTGTAAAACTGGTAAACGTTAAGCTATAGACGAAAACGTACTACACAAAAACTGTGGATCTTTTTAAAACAATTTATATAAAATAACATTTTTGTGGCATTCGCCATTTCCGAAATATCCGTTATTAATGGTTCAAATTGCTCAATAGTTTGTCATCCTTTTAAAGTCCTGTCGATTTTCAGTTGTTTCTCGCGATTGCATGGAAAGAGTACAGAATTTTAAGGTCAACATATAGCGTCCAGTTGTTAAACAGTTGGCTATCGCTGTTCTCTTTGTATCTATAACGAAATGTGTAATGTGCCTGTTTTAGGAAAGGTTTCTCTCAATTAAAAGGAAACAGATAGAAAAATAAACTTTCGTAAGAATATTTCTGTGCACACTAGTAAGCGAGAGAAGGCAGAGAAGGTAATGTGAGTCTAACAAATAAGATTTTTATTATTATTATTATTATTATTATTATTATTATTATTATTCCATACGGGATGGGAAACAAGTGCAAGAGCAATTACAAACACACGGGTCAGGACGTGTTTGCGGCTAATTGCATGCGACACCAACAGTACCACAGCTCATTTCGGTTGCGTGCGGATAAATTCAGGAAACATTTCGATATTTTTGGAAAATGTGGATTGTAACAACACCATTCTCAATAATCGAGGACATACATTCTACTGTATGCTTGTGGGACGTGTAAAATTAAGCTTATGAGAGTAGCACAAAGGAAATTGATACAATCGAAAACCTGTCAAAATATGAATTTAGCATAATGGACGTGGAGAAGAAAATTCAAGCATTAAAAAATCTATTTTGATATGCACATAAGTAACTAATGGATCGTCAATGCAGTGGTTCTTCTCCAAAAAAAAAAAAATCATGCTGGTTTGGATATGAAAAACTGTTGTTTTTATTCAAGACTATGAGTCTAGAAGGAGCAGATCGTCTAATAAATACAGAGAGAGCCAAAAAACTACGAACCGGCTGCGCAGTGTTTTTCCTGTCCGCGTCCTCGGCGCTCGTTGCCGTCTGCCGCTATCATAGAAAGGCGCGGATGAAACCATACACATTTTTAAAACTACTTTTAAAGGCTTTACTTACCAATTTTATGAAAGGAGATGCTGAAACTGGCCACCGTCATTGTCCATACATTTTTGGCATCTCTTTAGGAAACTATCCATCACTCGCCGTAGTTCACATTGAGAAATTTCCTGGCGGATATTTTGTTTTAATTCTTCCAGGTTATGTGGGTTTGTCTTGTACACTTTATGTTTTAATTACCTCAGAGATAGAAATCGCAGAAGGGGGATCGAGGGGCCACAAATCTCTACTAATAATTCTGTCCTCAAACTCACTTTCATAAAGCTGGTAAGTAAAGCCTTTAAAAGTAGTTTTAAAAATGTTGTATGGTTTCATCCGCGCCTTTCTATGATAGCGGCAGAAGGCAATGAGCGCCGAGGACGCGGACAGGAAAAACACCGCGCAGCCGGTTCGTAGTCTTTTGGCTCTCCCTGTATGTTGATGGCAACAATGAAGTAAAGTTTGAACTTTATGTTTATTTTCAACAATATATGGTTCATACATTTGCGCATCGGTAAGAACAGAACACAACTCATAAGTTGTCACTGCGGGTTGAGGAAAAGTACCTACCTCTATGCACTGATTAAGTGCGTTCCTTATATTGCCGGGCCACGGATCGTGCTGTGTGCGCTCGAGCACTCTGGAGGGGGGTTTCCGTTCTAAAACTCTCGCGTTACTTGTTCATGAGTTATAGTAATATGCACTATAAGGAATACTTACCTTTTTATAAGTGTGTTCATCGCTCTGTAGGGTTTTCATTTTAAAAGTTTAGTAGCTCTATGAACAGAGGTTTTTGAAACACTTAGTTTCTGTGCAACACGTCTTAGACACTTCTTTGGAGAGCGTTCGAATGATGCATAAATTTTGTCAACTTTTTCCTGCGTTAGAACATTTCTCTTTCGCTTCTTAGGTTTAGCGTTTAGCCATCCCGTTGTCCTAAACTTTCTCTATTTGGAATTGGAATACCAGGAAATTTCTCCTGAAATTGTCTATACACCTGTCCACATGATTCGGTTTGTACGCGTTTCGTACATAAAATTCTTTGATCAAGCATGAATTTTTCGGTAGGATTTCAAAGGATTAATAAGGATAATCTAATATGCGTAATTCACACACAACATAGATGTCTTGAATAAACTTTCAGTTTTGAGATGCACAATGAACAAACTCCAGTCTTTACAGCTCGAACTGAAGGCAGTAACTGACATGGTATAACACAGCTGGTAAACGTAGCCTTGAGCGGGTCATTCACCGCTAGTCACTGCGGAAACACACAGAGGTCACTGCAATGAAAGCCAACTACGCATATACGCGATCTATGGCCCGGCTATAAATGAAATGCACGGTGAAATCGTAATTATTGACATGAAGATATAAATAATTAAGTAAATAATAAAAATAATAAGATCAAAAAATAATTGCAATAAATAATTTCCATATACTGAATCAATGCTTAATGGAAGAAGAAACGGTTACAACTTTGTAGGTAAATAAATAAGGAAGTCAGTGCCAGGCAGATTACGGGTTCAGGAAAAGTAATTAGTTAAAGTGTAGAGAGGCTAAGGTATAGATTCTCCGGCGCACTTAAGTCAACCAGAAACCCATTAGATCAAGATTCAAGTAGCTAGAATTCAAGCCGTTAAGAAATAAGAGATGTGTGAAATTGCATGTAGGCAGTTCAGAAAAACGAGAAAGAGAAAGCATTCTTAGAATCTGAGTAAACGTTAGTTTCAGATGCGTAAGATTTGCAACGTATAATGTAGAAACTTTGGTGAAGTAGTTCTAAAGAAGGCAGAACTTAAGTTAATAAAAGAGCGTGTATTGCTAAAATTAGCGTTTTTCTTTTCTTTCGTGTACAGCTTTAGGAGCTTACAGTCTTTTGTGGTTCGTAGCACCTAAGGCCAAGCTACTAGCGGTAGCAGCGGGGAGCTTTGCCGGTAAGCATTTTAGCGACTCACGGCAACTTACGCTTCTAGTTTGGTTTCTTACGAAAGCAGCTATTTCAAACCCTAAAATTGATAATGTAGAAGTTAGCAGGTATAATAATTAAATTGTTATAGTTTCAAGTGCTACGATTCATAATCAGTTTCATTCTTTATCTTCAAACTGTTGGCAACTTGCTTCAATAGCTCAAGTATTAGATCACATTAAACTTCTCAGTCAATTTAAACTGGTGTTATACTTCCACACTAGACCCACGCATACTCGAGAGAAAGATCTCATAGCCAACCACTGTAGCAGCCAGCAGCAGAATCAACAACAGATATTGGAGACGATGTCAAAAGGTGACACCGGGCATTCGTCGTCAATGTTATAACTCTGTTCTGAAATACGCTGTTTTGAAATTCGAAATGTGTACGTAAGACTGGTGTAAGACTCACCACTTGACAAGAATCTGAGGGTTACTATTAATCGGTGTGTTACGGGTATGGGCATTCTATATTTAGTGTCATTTTTGCAAGTTTAAGGGCCTATCATTTTAATCAGTTCTAGTTCTAGTTTGAAAAGGGGTGGGTTTTATGCCCAAGCACTGCGACCTTAAAGATCTATTGCGCATCCCTCCTTTCATCAGTTAAGTAGTCTGTTGCTCGATATGAACTTAACCAGACTGCTATCTGAGGCTTTCGATAGTTCATCTATCTTTGGAAAGTGATTGCCAAAAATACTTGCTCTTTGTTTCGCAAGACAGGGCAATCACATAGCAGATGAGTAACAGTCTCATCTCCTTCTAGGCATCTACTAAAGATAGGGTTGTTAAACAATCCCATTCTGTGTAGATTAAACTTTAGGGCACAGTGTCCTGTAATGAATCCTGTTGCCCATGCAAGCCTTCTTCTACTAAGACCGCGCAGGTACTTTGCCATGCTGTTATCCAGGTCTGTGATAAACAACTTGGAATGTCTGCAACCCTCAATGGAGTTCCAGTAGTTCTTGTGTTCTGCTTGAGCCCAGCACTTAATAGCCTATTTCACTGATCTGTAGGACACCCCCAGTACAGGCTCCGGACCCAAAAATGGGATTTCGCCGCCAATCTTGGCTGCTTCATCTGCTTTCTCATTGCCTGGTATACCTGTGTGTCCTGGTACCCACATAAGTTGAACCTTATTGTGTTCAGCCAGCATCATTAAGGATTCCCGGCATTCTGGGACGAGCTTTGATTTTATTGATGGTGATTCAAGTGCTTTAAGAGTAGCTTGACTGTCTGAGAGGATAAGAACACTTCTATTCTTATATCTCTTTTTAATGCTTTCCATGACACTGGCTAGGATTGCATAAACCTCAGCCTGATTTGAATCAGTACGTTAAAATAACTTTCTGTCACTGACGAAATTGCTAAATCCAGCAATGTCATTTAAAATTCTTTAAAATATTTTCAATATATTCTGGACTACATTAAAGAAATTTTCGCGTCCAACAACGTCTATTTCTTGACGAGATATACAGTACGGTCGTTTTATGGTCAGGCCACGGATCGCGATTTGCGTGCTCCGCATATTGTCTATTGCACTGGGGATTTTTCTTTCCGCAACTCCCGCGTTACTTACTCACGAGTGATAGTGACATGCCTTACAGTGAGTACTAACCTTGTTATAAGTGGGTTTTGGATGTGGTGTCTATTTGCGTAAAGACATCCCTGGTATCTTCGGATGAAATTTCCATTCACACGCCTAAGTTCTTCTTGCATAATGTCCAAAGTTCGCCTATGATGTGGGGCTTGTTCCTATAAACTTTATCTGCACCAATTTTGTCAATTTTTTGCTCCGTTGGAACATCTCGTTTTCGCTTCTTAGGTTTACCGATCTCGTTGTTCTAAACTGATTAACCAGACGTCTAACAGTTTCTCTACCTGGAACTGGAATACCAGGAAACTTCTCCTGAAATTATCTACACACTGTCTACATGGTTCGGTAAATTAAATTGAGTTTTATTTATAGACGCTCTTTAACTACTGTGGTCCTTAGCGTCCCATTCTATATTGGGCGTGAAAGACCGGTAATTTTGCTCAGAGGCCTCTTTATCAAGCTTGGGGTTCTTTTACGGGACCACCATCTTTGCTTCCCTTCCGAAGGAAGCCATGCTAAGGAGTTTTACACCCCAAAAAAATCCATCGCCCTCCGCCGGGTTTGAACACGCGACCTCGGGAACTAGAGACTAGCATGGTAACCATACACCACGGAGGACGACCATGATTCGGTTTTTACGTTTGTATCGTATATAAAAATTCGTTGTTTAGGCAACAGGCATAGCAGTAGATTAATAATTAAATTTTAACACTCTTAAGCAAATCACACACAACACAGATGTCTTGAACAAACTTTCACCTTTGAGATGCACAATGCACAGCTCTCTTTACAGCACGAACACAAAGCAACGATTGAAGCACAGCTGATAAAGATAACCTTGACGCTCCTGCGCCACCAGTTGCGCATCGAAAAGTACCGAGTCACTGCCACACAGCATGCTACGCATATACTGGTCTGTGGCCTTACCTTAAAACGACCGCACTGTAGGATGTAAGCAGTACTAATGCTCCCAGCTATTTCACACAAAGAAATGCTTGTGACAAGGTGTGGATACACTTTCAGCATTCATGGTGAGGTTTCACTGCATTTGTTTGAAATTATTACTTATATTTTTGTTTGCGGGCAATTGCATTCAGGTGTGGACTAGGTCTTATATCTTAATTAAACTAACAATATTTTAGTTAGGGCAAACATAAAAACACCACTCGTTGCACAATCAAATTTCTTACTTTCTCTACCACTTACCTATGATAGCTTAGAAGTAATCCACTTCACCCAAAAATTGCATATTGAATTTTTGAAGTTCCCTGAACCCAAAAGTTTGAACAGTGTAACTCAAAAACAAAAATCCAAATGAATAATAAAATTTATAATTAAGTCCAGTATCTTTCAAGGATCCGACAGGGATATATTTATAACCTATCCTGTACCCCAAGCTACCCTTTAAATGGCTTTTTCTTTGCCATTTGTCTTTAGTGGGTACAAGAAAAGATTGCGCTGCACCTCAGAATTCAATATATATCTGTCTGTGAAAAGCAAAACGCAAGAAAATTAGAATAAGTACCATTGGTCCATTATACTAGAGTCAAATTTTGTTTAAACGTACCACACGGAAATTTTCAAAGAATTTTCTCCATCCCAAACTAATCTTTAAATATAAAATGTTTCTTTATTTTTTATTATCTTAAAAATGCGTATAGCGATTTTGATTAAAATATACCTCTTGGGATATTAATGTGACCACTTAAGCGGGTATCTTGAGTTTTCTGTAAACAGCATGTAGAATCCTCTGCATTCTAATTGAATTTTGTATGATTTTGAATAACTCCTAAGCCATAAGAGATAGACAATATCTTACTACTTGTATACACAAAATGTTACTACACAAAAAAATCTGATGTGTTACACTCACATGACTTTCTCTACTCTTGTACAAACTATTTTTACAAACGCTTATTCTCCATCTACTTCATGTTAATCGAGATAAACATTTGCAGACTCTATCTTATTGCTAATTTTCTTGTAGATGTAAGGGGAATATATATTTACAAGGGCAATATAGAAATACAGTAGCCTTTAAGCACATACATATCTCTTAATAGCTGGTTGCTAGGTGCAGCACCATTCCCTTTCCCACAGATTAATACTCTTTGCATATCCAAGACAAAAAAATGAATAACGAATTCCCATTTGAGAAAATAATTATTGAAAAATTTAAGGGAATAACAAGCAATATCTCGAAAATGGTTCACTCAACAACAAAAAATGTATATGACATAAATTGTGTATTTTAACGCGATCTACATTTTTTGTGTAGTAACATTTTGTCTATCTCTTATGGTTTACCAGTTATGCAAAAGTCGTTCACAATAAAGAATACTTTTGGAGACATTCCCAGAAAATTCAAGATATACATTTTATTTACTATAAAAATATCTTAAACATATGATATTTTAATCAATATCGTTAGAGCCATTTTTGAGAAAATTAAAATTTTCGAAAAATTATCCATGTAAAGGGTACTCTGGGGTGGGGGTATTTTCTTGAAAACCTTCGTGTCGCATCCTTGGAAGATACTGAACCCAAATACCAAGTTTGGTGTTTATCCGACTGTTCGTTTCTGAGTTATGCTGTTCACAGACAGACACACAGACACACACACGGACATGTTTCCAAAAATGCTTTTTTTAGATTCAGGGGGTCTCAAAACATGTATTACCGGTGAAATCTCGGTATCGAATTTTTGGGTGGAATACAATACTTCCCCTACTTACTATACGTAGTAGAGAAAGTAAAAATATTGATCTCGTTAAATACCACAATTTAGGTCAATTTTTTTTTCGAGGGGGCAGGGTGAACCATCTCCGAGGTATTCTTTGTTATTGGTTTGGATTTTCGAATACCTACACATTTGTGGCAAGTCTCCATTCGTTTTTTACTTTCCCTGCTACGTATAGTAAGCAGGGAAGTATTGTATTCCACCCAAAAAGTTCGATACCGAGATTTCACTGGAAATACGTGTTTTCAGACCCCTTGAATAAATAGAAAAATATTTTTAGAAAAAGCAATGTATGTATCTATGAATAGCATAATTAAAAACATAAGTAGGATAAATACCAAACTTGGTATTTAATTTCAGTATTTTCCAAAGATGCGACACGAAAATTTTCAAGAAATTCCCCCAAGTATCCTTTACATGGAGACTTTACAAAATTTCTGATTTTCTCAAAAATAGTTTTAACGGTTTTGAATAAAATGCCCTTTATTAAAGATATTTACATGACAAATAAAATGTATATCTTGATTTTCCCGGGAATAGGATGTGAAGTCATCTATATTCGGAAGGAATTTTGCGTAATTTTGTGTAACTGGTAAACCTTAAGCGATAGACAAAAAGATACTACACAAAAATGTAGATCTCTTTAAAACACACAATTTATTTAAAATAATTTTTTGTGACATGAACTATTTTCGAGATATCCGTTATTAATGCTTCGAATTCTTCAATAGTTAGTCATTCTTTTAAAGTTCCGTCGATTTTCAGTTATTTTTCACGTTGTCATGGAAACAGTATGTCATTTTAAGACCAGCATATAGCGTCCAGTTGTTAAACATTTGACTATCGCTGTTCTCTTTGTATCTATAACGAAATGTGTAATGTAACTATTTCCGGAAAGGTTTATCTCGATTAAAATGAAGTAGATAGGAAAATAAACTTTCGTAATAATAATCTGTATACCCACTAAATAAATGACAGAACCGAGCGGGATGGCTCAGGTGGTTATGACTGTAGCCCCATTCGGGAGGTCTCGGGATCGATCCCTGGCGACCGTCCACTCTGGTCCATGGGTTTTTCGTTGTTTCCCCGGGTCGCCAGGTGAATGCTGGGGTGGTTCATCTTCTGCCATGACTTTCCTGTCCCTCATTCTCTGTACTCATCATCTTCCTTGTCATGGCTTGAGCTCTGTAAAGCTTTCTTCCCTGGCGTCGCTGCGGTACCGCTCTCTCCTCAGCGTTGGACTCCGTTCCGGGGAACCCTGGAGGTTGGTGGCTTGTGGGCAGGGACCGTGCGGCGTAGGATGCGTTCTATCTGGAAACGCTAGGGACCCCGTCCATACTTGCGCCGGCGTTCCCATCTGGTCGCCCTTCGGGTTTCTCCCCTCATCCTTCCCTCCCAGGGGTAACGTTAGAAGTATAAAGAACCGAATGGCCTGCGTGCGGTGGTCTGCCCCGGTCCCGGCGGCCATACCTTTACCTTAATAAGCGATAGAGGGTAAAGAAAGTCGTGTGAATGTAACACATTTTTCTCGTGGTCATGCAAAGAGCATGGAATTTCAAAACCATCACTTAGCGACCCACTTTTTAAAAATCTGACTATCGCTTTAGCCTACTGCATCCTACTTACTCGCACACCGAAGATGTAAATGTATAATAAACGTTTACATCGATATGTAGAAGTATAAAGAAAAAAATCTGTTGTGTCACATTCACATGACTTTCTCTACCCTACATTGCTAAATGTGTAATAAACGTTTATATCGATATACAGAAGTATATAGAAAAATCTGATGTGTTACACTCACCTGACTTTCTCTACTCTTGTACAAACTATTTTTACAAACGCTTATTCTCCATATGCTTCATGTTAATGGAGATATCGAGATGTCAATCTTATTGATAATTTTCTTGTAGATGCAAGGGGAATATGGTAGGTTTTAAGCGATAGTCAAATATTTTAACGCTGGTTGCTATGTGGCGCATTCCATTCTCTTTGCATGTCCAGGACATAAAAAAAATGAATAACGAATTTGAGAAAAAGTATAAGTATTGGAAAATTTAAGGGAATAACAAGCAATATCTCCCAAACGGTTCACTCAACAAAAGAAATGTATATTACATAAATTGTGTATTTTAACGCGATCTACATTTTTCATGTAGTAAAATTTTGTCTATCTCTTATGGTTTACCAGTTATGAAAAAGTCGTTCATAATGAAGAATACTTTTGGAGACATTCCCAGAAAATTCGAGATATACACTTTATTTGTCATGACAATATCTTAAACATATGATATTTTAATCAAAATCGTTAGAGCCGTTTTTGAGAAAATTAAAATTTTCGAAAATGTTTCATGTAAAGGGTAGTCTGGGGTGGGGGGATTTTCTTGAAAACCTTCGTGTCGCATCTCTGAAAGATACTGAACCTAAATACCAAGTTTGGTGTTTATCCGACTCTTCGTTTTTGAGTTATGCTGTTCACAGACACACAGACAGACACACAGACACACACACACACACACACACACACGGACATGTTTCCAAAAATGCTTTTTACTTTCTCTACTACGTATAGTAAGTAGGGGAAGTATTGCATTCCACCCAAAAATTCGATACCGAGATTTCACCGGAAATACATGTTTTGAGACTCACTGAATCCAAAAAAAGCATTTTTGGAAACATGTCCGTGTGTGTGTCTGTCTGTGTGTCTGTGTGTCTGTCTGTGTGTCTGTCTGTGTGTCTGTGAACAGCATAACTCAAAAACGAAGAGTCGGATAAACACCAAACTTGGTATTTAGGTTCAGTATCTTTCAGAGATGCGACACGAAGGTTTTCAAGAAAATCCCCCTACCCCAGACTACCTTTACATGGAACATTTTTCGAAAATTTTAATTTTCTCAAAAACGGCTCTAACGATTTTGATTAAAATATCATATGTTTAAGATATTGTCATGACAAATAAAATGTATATCTCGAATTTTCTGGGAATGTCTCCAAAAGTATTCTTCATTATGAACGACTTTTTCATAACTGGTAAACCATAAGAGTTAGACAAAATTTTACTACACGAAAAATGTAGATCGCGTTAAAATACACAATTTATGTCATATACATTTCTTTTGTTGAGTGAACCGTTTGCGAGATATTGCTTGTTATTCCCTTATATTTTCCAATACTTATACTTTTTCTCAAATTCGTTATTCATTTTTTTTATGTCCTGGACATAAAAAGAGAATGGAATGCGCCACATAGCAACCAGCGTTAAAATATTTGACTATCGCTTAAAAGCTACCATATTTCCCTTGCATCTACAAGAAAATTACCAATAAGATTACATCTCGATATCTCGATTAACATGAAGCATATGGAGAATAGGCGTTTGTAAAATTAGATTGTACAAGAGTAGAGAAAGTCATGTGAGTGTAACACATCAGATTTTTTTGGATTCAGTGAGTCTCAAAACATGTATTTCCGGTGAAATCTCGGTATCGAAATTTTGGGTGGAATACAATACTTCCCCTACTTACTATACGTAGTAGAGAAAGTAAAAAAGTATCTGTTGTTTTAGATTCACATGACTTTCTCTACCCTCTATTGCTAAATGTATAATAAACGTTTATATCGCTTATGTAGAAGTATATAGAAAATAGGCTGATGTGTTACATTCACACGGCTTCTTCTACCCTCTTACACATCTCATTATAGATAAAAAGGAATAGCAATTTTCTTGGTGTCGCATCTTTGTAGGTACTGAACCTAAATACTAGTTTGGTGTTTATCCAACTTTATGTTTTTGAGTTATGATGTTCACCGACACACACGAATCTTTTTCTAAGAGTTGTTTTTATTCAGGGGACTCAAAACATGTATTTCCTGTGAAATCTCGGTATCGAGTTTTTGAGTTGATTGCAATACCTTTTCTACCTACTAGATAACGTGGAACGTGGTAAAGCAAGTAATAAACTGTAAGAATAATTTGTAGAAGAGAAGAGAAAGTCATGTGAATGCATCACTTAAGACTTTTTAGTATATACAAGTACGTATGCCGCAACTCTTCGATAGTGTTGTGTTTTTACTTCTGGGCCTGACCTGAACACGTGACATAAAGCAGCTGGCTGTTAACAGCGGAAAGCGGCGCACATGTACAACTCAGAACATCGTGATTCCGGAACATTATCTCAAGAGAAAGTAAGTGCAGAGAAGATGAAGCTCCAGAGATATACCAGCAGGGTGTGGGAGGAACTGCTATAAATATCTGAATAACGGCATTTCTGCTTTCCGTAGAAAAACAGATCATAGATGTACATACAAATGTCTTCGCAATATATTATCTGTATGGTTTTGTGTTTAGGAAAACAACACGTACTTCATTTTTAGTAAACTCTCCATGTAAACTAATCTTAAATTTCTATCTGTTTCATACATATTTAAGCCATTAATATTCCTTTAGAATTTGTTAATATTCTTTATTTAATATCTGCACTTGTTTTCTCTTCATTTGTATAATACCAACATAACCGACATAATGTCGTGTTATTACATACATCAAAGTGCACTTTGCATTTTGCAAGCCTAACTACATGTGTGAGTTTTACGTTGCGCTATGTGATAGGATTTTTTGTAAATTAATCAGATTCCCCAAGATTTTATTTACTTTCACGAGTACCTTTTGCACTGTTTTAATCTGTGAGTATATCTTAAGGGGTGCCCAGGCAAACCTGGTATTTCTGGGCACATGTCGATGGACCTAATATGTTTAAAAGAGTGTCAATCTAAGGTGATACATTTAAAATTGATAGGTTATTACGTTTTTCAGTCAAGCTGCTCACACTTGCAAATTTAATACTGTAGATTAAGATTTTAAAATACGAAAACTGTTCTCTCACGTGAAAAGCGCGAACACAAAACATTACACCACAACGTAATCTATAAACAGCTTCTGCTGCCGCCTTAGATTGCATTATGGTTGTATTCGCTTCCTTCCGTCGGTTTGCAGTGACTTACATATACATTTCATGATAGTATTTCTTTTTGCTAGTGAAATTTTGAAGTCTTGTCTCGGCTCGGAAACACTCAGCTGAAACCTGGATCCGAAGCCTATTTATCTCATCTACCTTTAATGCTGTACCGATTTCAACCAAATTTGAAATGTGTCGAAAAATTTTGTTCAAACTCTCGTGGAGGTCAACTTTTAGACGCGTGTGCAGTGGTTCACCCAACAATTGAAAATTGGTAGGAGGCTATACCATTATATTTTACTGGTTTCAACCAAATTTTAATATTGTTTAAACTTTTGTGTATAATATTTCCACTGTGCTGTGGTTTGTCAAAGAAGCTGATAATGTTGTCTACCCATCTACACTATCCTTAATTTTGTGCCAATTTTAACAACATTTCAAATATGTCGATAATTAATTTGTGTGTGGTATTTCAGCTCCATGCCTACTGTGGTTAGCCTAAACTTTGAAAAGGAAATTATTATCTAAATTATCCATAATTTTGCACTAATTTAAACAAGGTAACAAATATGTCCAAAAATATTTTCAAACTCGTATGTATGTATGTATGTATGTATGTATGTATGTATGTATGTATGTATGTATGTATGTCTGTATGTATGTCTGTATGTATGTATGTATGTATGTATGTATGTATGATGGTATGTATGTATGTATGTCTGTCTGTCTGTCTGTATGTATGTATGTATGTATGGATGCATGCATGCATGTATGTATGTATGTATGTATGTATGTATGTATGTATGTATGTATGTATGTATGTAAAACACCTGAACTGCGTACTTGCAGCGGTTGGCGAGTGGTTTTATACGTACGGAGAGACGGACGGACAAAGGGATGCTAATAGCTGTTTTGCAGTAGCCCATGTACCTGACAAGAAAGTGCACACTTATGTTTAAATAAAACATAAGGAGGTAGGATATATAAGTTACCCATGTATAATGTTAAGTAAACTATTGGTTTTTTTACAACTCAGTTCAAATTTTAAAACACAATAGATATAATAATATTCCAATTGAGTTTGAGTTTTTTCATTTATGGACGCTCTTTAACTGCTATGGTTCTTAGCGTCCCATTCTATATTGGGCGTGAAAGACGGGTAATTTTGCTCAGAGGCCTCTTTATCAGGCTTGAGGTTCTTTTACGTGCCGTAAATCTACGACACGGGACCACCGGCTTTACTTCCCTTCCGAAGGAAGCCATGATAAGGATGTTTACGCCCGAAAAATTTAATCGCTCTCCGTCGGGGTTCAACCCGCGACCTTGGTAACTGGAGGCTAGCATGGTAAGCACTACACCACGGAGGACGACATTATATTCCAATAAATACATAAAAAAAAAGCATTTCGTTCCACAGCTAACGGGATTACCATATTCATTTTGATTTTTACTTTCTCTGCCACACACCTATGGTAAGTAAAAATAACGGTAAAGATACGGACGAACGTAGAGGCCCCCGAAGCCGGAGCAGAATACCGCGAGTAGGCCACAACGGTCCTTTTTGCTTCCACCGTGACCCATGGAAGGGAGCAATGAGGAGAGAGACCCGAAAGGGACTAGATCCAGATGCCGACGTGCGTGAGCATGTACGGAGTCCCTAACGTTTCCAGATCGAATGTATCCGACTCCGCCAGGGATATACAACCTCACAGAGCGCGCAGCCACCGCCCAGCTGCAACCCGCCGAACACCGTCGCCCGGTCCTACAACTGTAGCAGATGACAAGGAAAATGATGGATACAGGGAATGAGGGGCAGGAAACTCGTGGTGGAATATGAACCTCTCGAATGCGAGTCACACACGTTACTGCGGCGTCACCTTGCTGGTGCCTATGGTAGGTAGTGGAAGCATTGCATTAAGTCCAAAAATTCGATATCGAGATTTCACCGGAAATAGATGTTTTGAGGTATACGGAACCCAAAAACAGCATATTAGGAAAACGTCTCTGCGGTGAACAGCGTAACTCAAAAATTAAGGTTATTTATTTTCATTATCTTCCAAAGATAGGATGTGAAGATTTTCAAGAAAGCATCTCCACCCCAAGCTATCCTTGACACGAAAAATGTTTCATTAGTTTTGATTTTCTATAAAATGGCTCCAAGAATTTTGATTAATGTACCATATATTTAAACATTTAAGATATTTACATGACAGTTTAAACATATATCTTGAGATTTCTGGGAGTGGCTTGTGGAGTACCTACTCTTCATTCTGACGGAATTTTGTACAATTTTGTGTAACTGGTAAACCATAAAAGATAGACGAAAGTTTGGAACATATAAATATGCAGATATCTCTACCACACAATTATTTGTAACGTCTTGTTTTCTCCGGTATGAATAATTTCCGAAATACCCGTTGCTATTGGTTTTAGTTTGTGGATTCTTTTGTCCTTTTTGAAGTGTTGTCGCTATTCACCTGTTTCTCGCAATGTCATGTAAATAGTACGTGATTTCAGGGCCAGCATGTAGTGACCAGTTTTTAAACGCTTGATTATAGCTTCAGTCTCCTGTGTCCCCCTTGTACCTATATCAAAATGTGTAATGATGGGACGATACCACTATTTCTCGATATTCAAAATCGGTACTGATTTTTGAGCACCAATACTCGATACTTTATAAAGAAATCTGATGTGTTACATTCACATGACTTTCTCTACTCTTGTACAAACTATTTTTACAAACGCTTATTCTCATATGCTTCATGTTAATCGAGATGTTAATCTTATTGCTAATTTTCTTGTAGATGCAAGGGGAATTGGTAGGCTTTAAGTGATAGTCAAATATTTTAAGAGCTGGTTGCTATGTGAAGTATTCCATTCTCTTTGCACTACCAGGACAAAAAAAATGACTAACGAATTTGAGAAAAAGTATAAGTATTCGAAAATTTAAGGGAATAACAAGCAATATCTCGAAAAGGGTTCACTCAACAAAAAAAATGTATATGACATAAATTGTGTATTTTAACGCGATCTACATTTTGTGTGTAGTAAAATTTTGTCTGTCTTATGGTTTACCAGCTATGCAAAAGTCGTTCACAATGAAGAATACTTTTGGAGACATTCCCAGAAAATTCGAGATAGACATTTCATTTGTCATAAAATATCTTAAACATATGATATTTTAATCAAAATCGTTAGAGCCATTTTTGAGAAAATTAAAATTTTCGAAAAATGTTCCATGTAAAGGGTAGTCTGGGGTGGGGGGATTTTCTTGAAAACCTTCGTGTCGCATCTCTGGAAGATACTGAACGTAAATACCAAGTTTGGTGTTTATCCGACTGTTCGTTTCTGAGTTATGCTGTACACAGACAGACACAGACACACAGACGGACATGTTTCCAAAAATGCTTTTTTTGGATTCAGGGTGTCTCAAAACATGTATTTCTGGTGAAATCTCGGTATCAAATTTTTGGGTGGAATACAATACTTCCCCTACTTACTATACGTACTAGAGAAAGTAATAAACGATAGTGGATAGATAAAGACTTCAGATTTTGTTTAATTCAATACAAATTCCCTCCTAAATTGATTACTTGAGTATTATCTACAAAAGTATTCTTTATCGCTATCTCAGATCTTAATTGAATCAATTTTTCTTTAATCAGCTGCTTTCTCCATTCTCTTGTTCTTGGACATTTCGCGTGAGAAGCGAGAGAGTAAACCATTACACCACACAGCAACTAGTTTTATTAAGAAGTTCTGATGGAGCAACTAAGTCCCTAGCAATGAATACAGGTCTAAGAATGGGTGGAAGAAGTGCAGTCTCGGCAGCAAGCTGTTGTCAGCAGACATTCCGGTGCGTATATGATTCGCAATTAAAGCAATACATGTGGAAGATCACGTGATTCAGCGATGCACTTGACACGCGCCGGGGAACTCGGAGCACTTGAATACCCATGCAGCAATGCACCTCAATGGTATCTTATGAAGTAAATGAATTGGAACGCCACAAGGACCGTTCTTTGCTCTTTTGTCCTTGCACGAGCGAGTCCATGGGGATATATCTGCTGTTTTCAACGAACAGGAAACTATAGCGAGGACACAAAACGACTTTCCCCGCCCATTCTTCTCCAATCTATTCTTACAACAAAAAAACTATTTTTCTATCTACTTCATATTAATCGATAGAAGGCATTAAATGAATGGTTTTATTATACATTTTCTTGCAAGTACGAGAGAAATACACCAGACGAGGTGGTAGTAAAATGTTTGAAAAGCGGGTCGCTAAATGCTGGCTATAACATTCCAAAATCTTTATGAAAGGATATTAGTATCAGTAAAGAGGTTTTTAAAATTCAGGTTAACCTATTACATGTTGAAGTATCTCAATAGAATGTTTAAAATGCATCTTCAACTTATGTTTTATGAATTAGTAGAAGCCTTTCCTCAAAAACTAAAAGACATGAAACTTTCAGAAATTGTTTAGAACATATTGTTGTATATTTGGAACTAGAATAGTAGCATTTCCTTAATTAAATTCTGATTTACAGAGTTGTATGTCAAGAAAAAATCCGATGTGATACATTCACATGACTTTCTCTGCTCTCTATCTTTAGTAAGGGGTATACAAGCTATTCTTACTAAACCTTATTTTTCTGTCTACTACATTTTAATCTAAATAAACCTTTGCAGAAACAGCTACATTACACATTTCGTTATAGATACAAAGAGAACAGCGACAGTCCAATGTTTAACAACTGGACGCTATATGCTGGCCTTAAAATTCCATACTGTTTCCATGACATCGCGAGAAACAACTGAAAATCAATGCGACTTAAAAAGAATTGAACAATCGAACCTTTAATAACAGATAGCTCAGAAACAGTTTATCTACAAGAAACTTCTTTGAAATAAATTGTGTGTTTTAAAGAGATCTACATTTTTTGTGTACTATGTTTTCGTCTGTCGCTTAACGTTTACAGGTTGTACAAGATTATAGAAAATTCCTTACGAATGAAGACGGCTTCACAGGCTATTCCCAGAAAATTCAAGATATACATTTTATTTGTCATGTAAATATCTTTAATATATGGTATTTTAATCAAAATCGTTAGAACCATTTTTAGAAACTCAAAATTTTCCAAAATTATTAAATTTAAAGGGTAGTTGAGGTTGAGGGATTTTCTTGAAAATCTTCATGTCGCATCTTTGGAAGATACTGAACTCAAATACGAACTTTGGTATTTATCCGACTTTTCGTTTTTAATTTCTCTACTACGTATAGTAAGTAGGGGAAGTATTGTATTCCACCCAAAAATTCGATACCGAGATTTCACCGGAAATACATGTTTTGATATCCCCTGAATCCAAAAAAGCATTTTTGGAAACATGTCTGTGTGTGTGTCTGTGTGTCTGTCTGTGTGTCTGTCTGTGTGTCTGTCTGTGTGTCTGTCTGTCTGTGAACAGCATAACTCAGAAACGAACAGTCGGATAAACTCCAAACTTGGTATTTAGGTTCAGTATCTTCCAGAGATGCGACACGAATTTTTTCAAGAAAATCCTCCAACCACA
Source organism: Deroplatys truncata (assembly GCA_030765065.1). Lineage (NCBI taxonomy): Eukaryota > Metazoa > Arthropoda > Insecta > Mantodea > Mantidae > Deroplatys > Deroplatys truncata. The sequence continues at coordinate 309,358,985 of CM060975.1, read as the reverse complement.
GAGTACCCTTTACATGGAAGATTTTTCGAAAATTTTAATTTTCTCAAAAATGGCTCTAACGATTTTGATTAAAATATCATATGTTTAACATATTTTTATGACAAATAATATGTATATCTTGAATTTTCTGGGAATGTCTCCATAAGTATTCTTCATTGTGAACGACTTTTGCATAACCGGTAAACCATAAGAGATAGACAAAATTTTACTATACAAAAAATGTAGATCGCGTTAAAATACACAATTTATCTCATATACATTGTTTTTGTTGAGTGAACCATTTTCGAGATATTGCTTGTTATTCCCTTAAATTTTTCAATACTTATTTTCTCAAATGGGAATTCGTTATTCATTTTTTTGTCTTGGATATGCAAAGAGTTATAATCTGTGGGAAAGGGAATGGTGCTGCACCTAGCAACCAGCTGTTAAGAGATATTTATGTGCTTAAAGGCTACTGTATTTCTATATTGCCCTTGTAAATATATATTCCCCTTACATCTACAAGAAAATTAGCAATAAGATAGAGTCTGCAAATGTTTATTTCGATTAACATGAAGTAGATGGAGAATAAGCGTTTGTATAAATAGTTTGTACAAGAGTAGAGAAAGTCATGTGAGTGTATCACATCAGATTTTTTTAATTATGCTGTTCACAGACACACATGGACATGCTTCCAAAAATGCTCTATTTGGATTCAGAGAAACTCAAAACAGTTATTTCCGCTGGAATCTCGGTATGGAATTTTTGCGTGGAATGCAATACCTTCTCTACCTACTATGTACCTATGTGGTAAAGAAAGTAAAAATATTTAATTTTGATTATGCTAATTTCAGAATGTTATAAGTAAAACAATTTCAAACACACATGAATGATTGTAGTTTAATGATCTTATAGCACATATAGGATCATACAGTACAATTTTCAGGTAGATTGCGTGATTAGAATTTCCGTTAAGGCTTCTTATAGCAAAAGGCATAAATATTAAAAGAGAATGATATTTTTTTTCAAAAAGCTCACGCTGGATCTTTCAGTGTATTTTTTTTCATTAATGTGCAGCTCTTTATCTTTCTACACGTAAACGTTCAGGTCTGTATCTTAGAAACTGTACTCGTAATGATTTTTTAAAGAAGCACAATTATCGTAACTTTCCCCTCAAACATATGGCATTTTAATCAAAATCGTTACAACCATTTTTGAGAAAATCAAAATTAATAAAAAATAATTGTATCTAAAGAAGTAGTTTACGGTGGGAGAGTTTGTTGAAAATCTTTGTGTCGTACCCTTATAAGGTGCTCAACTTAAATAGGCATCAAGTTTGATATTCATCGTTTTCGAGTTATGCTGGTCACAGTTACACGTGCGGGCACAAATACATCCTTTACTTTCTAAAAATTCCTTTTTGTTTTCAGCGAATCTCAAAAGAAATATTTCTGGTTAAGTCTCGATGTTAGAATTTCACGTGGAATACAATGCTTCCTCTGCGTAATTTAGGTAGGAAGTAGAAAAAGTAAAAATCAAAATCCACTTAATATTTTAAATCTGTTGCTCATGTGCTTTTACAAGTTTGCTGCTTGGGAACTCAAAGTATCCAACATGTAAAGTTGCTCTAATAGAGGGACGACCGAACTTCGCAACTTTTGGTTCAAAAGTCTTCAAACTTCATGCTTATGTCACATTAGAGTAGTTTTGAGTAAGGGTTGCTACAAAACAGAAACTAAAAGAAAAGAAAAAAAATTCAGTGTAAGTACGCATGATATGATGCCAACTTTGAAGCCAAAATTCGAACTTTTAAGTTGTTTGTTTGTAACTGTGTATGCGCGTGTGCATGCACGCGCGCTCGCGGTTGTCTTTGTGTTTTAACTTTTCACGCAAGAATGACCAAAATCAGTTTTTATGAAATTGATGTTAACATACTGTTGTGACCTCTAAACACTAGCTCAATGGGGGATAGAGCGACTCGGTACCGAAGGATCTTAGCTATTAGTTTACATTATACGAGGTCAGACGGGGGACGCAGCTAAGAGAAACTATGAAAATATATCAGAATACTTCTAGGAAAACTATTAATACATGGCGTGGATGAGGGAAGGGACTATCTACTATGATAATTTAAACATAAGGACGATGGATGGTAAGTGGGTTTATTGATGTAAAGGGATACAGTACCTCCTTGTTTCCTAGTCTGTCGGTGAGGACGCCATACTGTTGGTATGGGTAGCGCGCACACACTAACAACCTGCCTCTTGGAGCAACTAGCCTCGACTGTGTCTACTGACTGACTCAACCCACGCTAACTCGGCGTGGTAACGCTATGCTAGAACTGGTTTTATCCCCTCCACTCTTACACAATACCCGATCTGGGCAACCAAGTCACATACGCAACAATACTCGTACGTCTTAATACCTAGATCCACTTAAAAATGGGCTATATAACTTGCCCAAAAAGGGGGGTTTCTAATGGGAACGCAAAATAAAAAGCAATTGAAGAATCTGCCTGATGTTTTTAAAGGTGTTGCATAACAAACATTTGTAAGCACAACATTTTGGAACGTTTTGTTACAAAATTTCTATACCATCATTATTTATGAAGTTATGCAGAATTGTCGTCACTATTATTCGCGTAGTAAAGCGGTTACCATGAGAAACAGCGTAGTTCCGATCACACAACAAGCATACGGCAGAGACACGGATTTGTGTACTGTTACACCTTTTACTGTTATTTTAACCTGAATTAATACACCAGAATAAGAGCCTTATTGCCGGTTTTGAAAGCGTCACATGGCACGTGCATTGCACAGAGAGAGGGAGATTAGTAGAATACATAATGAATGCTAGAGTGCGAGAAAACGCGGTTGAGAGAGAGAGGGATGTAGAGAGGAAGAGAAAGAGTGGAGAGAAAAAAGGAGGGAGAGAGAGCGCGAGCAGGTTCTGCTATAAGCATGTTACAAGGGGTGCCATGTGGCAGGATGTTTGGAACGCACTGTACTACAGAGCATTGAGAATTCTGATCCACAGTGAATGTTATATGAGCCGAGGGACTCCCTAAGCACTGATGCTACTGTGCGCTGAAATTTGAAAAAGATTCGCTCCAGTCTCTCCAGGGGGCTCCATACACATTCCACCTACAAAACAGAGCAATCCACAGCTGATGGTTGTGGAGTTAAAGCGCGTTCGACATGGTCCAAAACAGTTGAACGATTTCAGATGTGTTAGTTTTCTCTAGCTCTTCTCCCTCCCCCAAAAGGAGATTTTACTGAAATACATGTTTTGAGGTTTCTTAAACCTAAAAATAGGGAAAATTCCGACTGTGTCTGTAAACAACATGACTCAAAAACGAAATCTCAGATAAACACCAATTTGGTACCTAATTTCAGCATATTCCAAGGCTTCCACGCGAATATTTTCAAGAAAAATCCTTCACGCGGAGATTTTTTCGTTATCTTTGATATTCTCAAAATGGCTCTTAACGATTTTAATTAAAAGACCACATTTAAAAGGCAAATAAAATGTATACCTTGAATTTTCTGGGAACACTCTCTAAAGTCATTCTCATTCGGAAGGAATTTAGTTTAATTTTGTATAACTGTAAATCATAACAGATGTACCAAAGCTTACTGCACAAAACGTGCGGATTTTGTTAAAACATGCACCTTACAATAAATAATTTTCTTGGCATTAATCATTTCCTATATATTCGTTGCTATTAGTTTGAATTTTCAAATACTTTACCTTTTCTTGTAGAGCTAAGTAGCCATTCAGTTGTTTCTCTTGGTCATGCGAAGAGAAGAATTTTAAAGTCAGCATATAGCGACCCACTTTTAAAAGATCTGACTCTCGCTTCAACTCTCTTCCATCCCTCTTGCACCTACAATGGAATGTTACTTAAACCATGCAAACGTTCATTTTGATATCGTGATTATAGACAGAAAATATAAATAAATTGAAGATGTTTATATTGTGTTTACGATGTTTGCACCACGTATGGAAAGCCGATTTGAAGCTGTTTGTATTGAAGGAGTTTTATCGTATTTCAACTATTGGGGAGCCGAACTTGTAGTAGTTGCAACCGTAGGTATGGTAAACAGTTTCCGGTAGCCTTCGCCCCAAATGTACTTTCAGGTGGTCTTTGCCCCAAGTTTAAAAATAATAGCTTTGTAATTTAACTGTTTCTTTAAATGTTATATATTTATGTTTGCCTCGGCTGCGTCAGTATGTGTTACAGACACGTTTCTCTTAGCACGGTTTTGGTGCGACAAGAATGTAGGCTTACACAGATTATAATTTTACTTCACTCCTTTTATTAATACTTGATATGATTTAAATAACACTTCACTGATATAGAGAGCTGTGAGATTCTTGTTATATTATTTAATTACACTTTTTAACACGTAAACTTATTTTTCGTCTCACACGAATACGTATTATATTTCTTGAGGACACTTTTTGCGTCTGGTTACAATCACTGTCTGCAGGCAACACGTCTGGTTATGAGCACTGTTTGGAGGCAACTGACTAGATTTCAACCGTCTAAACTTGTAAATTTCTGTATTTCAAGTCTCTGATTGGCTACTCCTACTCCAATAGAATACCTTCATTTAACTAAAGCTTTTTCTGGTTGTTGATTGCCTATTTTTAAAAACTGTCACTAAAATTACATTAATGCTTCCAAGAATCGCAAGTAACATTTAAACTCTCAAACTCATTATTGCCTCAAGGTTACCTCATTGTTACCTCATTGTTAGCAACTTTTAAACTATTTATTCTCACAGCTCCTACATTATTAAATTACGTAATGCATTCACATAACATTATTGAACATGTTTACAGTAATATAAGCATATGCAATGACTGTTACATACATTTTACAAATTATTACATACACATATTGCTTCAAGGTGGGCTGTTATTGAATTTACATATTATATAATTTGACTGAAATCATTTAAGTGTTAATAATACTGCCTCAAAATAAATAAATAAATGAACATTAGTAAGATAAACAAATAATTGCAATAAATATTTTCCGTATATTAAAATCAATGTGTAATGCAATAAACCTTAGTTGAAAGATTTGTCAGGAGAAAAAGATAACTAGCGAGCAACGTCATTAGTAATGACCGAGGAGCGAACGTGTTGGTATAAAAGTTCTTGGAAGGCAGTTAAGGGGTGAATTCAGTACGTTTGAACCAGGATTCCGTAAAAGAGAAAGAAAATGGAATTCTGAGATTCAGGGAGGTACCGCGTAGCAACAAGGTAACAGACACAGTAAGAATTGTAATATTGGCTCGGGTAAGAAGGAGACTTGGTGGGGTAGTTCTAAAGTAGGCGGAGCTTGAGTTGATATAAGTGCACGTTCCGAGTGCTACGGTTCATAATCATAATCGGTTTCTCTAACATTTTAAATTAGCCAATCAACAGCAAAGAAAAGTTTTAAGTTGAATGCAGATATTCTATTGGACTAGAATTAGCCAATCAGAGACTTGCAATACCGAAGCTTAAGGATTTTGACCGTTGAGGTTACTCAGTTGCTGGCAAGACTATTACAGATGAAAAAATGTGTTCTCTACGCGTGAATAGTAAAAACAGATATACGCGCTAAGTGAATGTATAAAACATTCTCACAGTTCTTTAAAAAGTTTAGTGGTTTATAAATATGTGCAAGAATTTAAATAAAAGAAGTTAATTTAAAAGTTTAACTCTGTGATGTCTACAATAATTGTCATACCGCGCCCTACCCAAGACACATGACTCTAAAGCAAGACTGGCGCAGCCGAGGCAAATTCAAACAGTAATATTACGTAAGCATAAAAATTCAAACCTACGCCCAAAGTGTGTTACAAACTACATAAAGCAACTATTATTACATATAACAATTCTTCAAGTTTGCAGCAAATCATCTTTAAGTTGGCTTCCAAGCGTGTAGCTAACAACAACAGAAAAACTTCAATAGTAGGAGAAAACAACTACTACAAGTTGGCTCCCAAATGCGGGGCAGATAAAATATTTTTACGTAATTTATTACGTGAACCAAATAACAGTTGAAGAACATTCCTTCTTCAAATTGGCTCCCATACGTGGGGCAGTTAAACATAAAGCATTCTACCCAACTTTCTTCAATTTCTATCGGTTTAGGGGATTTCGCCACAAGTAATTTCGTCAGGGTATAAAATGGACGTTGTGTTCGTCATAGGAAGTTACAGTGAGTGCCTTCAACATACCACATTGTACGCTTTCGTCATAGTATTTATTTGCTAGAGAAATACTACATTAAATATGAGAGAGGTATTTACCGGAGGGGGGACACCTCGCCATTGCGACTAACTGGGTCTATTGTGGCTACGTCCTCGGGAGGCAGGGATGAAGTGAAGGAGCCGCAGAAGGTCGCAGGTAGAGGATTACAGAGACGCACGGAAATCTTTATCGTTTCCAGTTCGAAACACCCGCTCTCGGCCAGTAGACGTGGAGTCCCGCGAGACGGCGACGAAGCGGCTCTTGCAGGCAGGCCAACGCGCCGTGTCGTTGGCGGGGGGGGAAGCGCAGCCACCATGCACTCTGGCTACCATCAGACGTATCGACGGAACCCAGAGACGCTGCCTGAAAGATGAAAGGGAGAGAGATGAAGTTACAGGAAATGAGGGAAAGGAGAAATCGTGCTAGTGTACACCACCCCAGCATTCGCCAAATTGTACATAACTGTATATTGTTGTGTTATTGTGTATAATTGTTTACTTTTATGTTAGATACGTCACATTAACTTATGTTTGAGGAGCTAACAACCAACCTCAGCAAGTACTTATTATGTTAACTAACATTTCATCTAAAGCCTGTAAAGGAACATTTGATGCTGATCGGTTAAAAATAATTTATAAAATAAAATTTAAAAAAAAAGCATTCGCCTAGGCGACCAGAAGAAAATCACGAAAAATCCCATGGTCAGTGTGGGCGGCCACGGGAATCAAACCCAGACCTCCCGAATGGGGGCCCACAGACGTTGCCGCCTGAGCCATCCCCTCGGTTACATAAAATATAAACAGTGACGTAGAGTTTCTAGTACCCTGCTGAATGAGGAAGTGCCCAGGAGGAGGGGCATTCCTCACAAACAGACGTAGATACATAGCATACAAACATTAGAAAAGTTAATAGGTAGGGGTTATACAAAGGTGGGGGACACTACAACCTACATACATACATCTATTGTGACTACCACTCCCCAGTAGGAAGGGATGTAGTGAAGGAACTACAGGAGGCTACAGGCCGCAGACAGACATGCCAGAGAGACGCGCGGGAGTCCCTAACAGTTCCAGGCTCGATATTAGAGAGGGCGATGAGCGACCCATCGACCAGGCAGCCCTCTAGTGTCCACGGGGAGTACTCTTTGCTTTGACAAGCATCCGCGGCATCGGTATACGCCACAAAACTTAGAAGCAGAACGATGAGAAGGAAACGGGATGAAAGGGAAACGATGGAAAGGAAATCGTGGTAAATGAGAAACCATCCCAACATTCGCTTACCGACCAAAGAAAACTACATAACCCCAATGTCAGAGTGGGCATTCGACGGGAATCAAATCCTGGACCTTTAGGATGCGAGCCGTTACACATTACTGCAGAGCCATCCCGCTCGGTGATATAAGGTAATACGAGGGGCGTCCAATAAGTAAGTTTCCCTATTTTATAAAAAAAACATTACACACAATTGATCAGGTTGAATTAATTTTATTTATATTGTACAATCCTTCTGTTACTTTTCTACATAGTCAACATGTTTTTCCAAGCATTTTTGGGGACGTGACACACTAGTTTTTCCAAGCCAGTGTTGTACCAGGTCGGGCCCTGTGTTGTAACCAGCTGTTCACTTCTGACTGATGACCTTTGAGTCAGGGGAACATGTGAAAATCACTTGGGGAAGGATCTGTTGAATATGGAGGATGCGAGAAAACTTCCCAGTTGAAACTTCTGAGCTCCGCCTGGGTCAAAATTCAACTTGGAAGTTTTCTCGTATCCTCCGTATTCACCGGAGCTTGCCCCAAGTGATTTTCACGTGTTCCTCCAACTCAAAGGTAAGCACTTTTAACACCGATGATGAAGTCAAATCAGTGAACAGCTGGTTGCGAGCACAGAACCAGGCTTGGAAAAACATATTGACTATGTAGAAAAGTAACAGAAGGATTATACAATATAAATAAAATTAATTCAACATGATCAATTGTGTGTAATGTTTCTTATAAAATAGGGAAACTTACTTATTGGACGCCCCTCGTAGTGTTAAACATAATTATTGAATTAGTGTTTGTGGTGATAAAACCAATAGCGTTAACTTTATTTCTAAAAGCTAATTTTATAATACAAATTCTTTAATAACTAACACCCAAGTGTAATATAGAATAAAGAATATTGCGCTAACGTAACACTTGTAATTACAAATTACGAAAAAAGAAACTAAGACAATTAATATAAAGTAATTCTTTACGAACATTTTTCCTTACAACGCTTTTAATTGTGTTGTATTTAACAGTTAAGCAATAATCAGAATTGTTGTGTAGTGTTGGATAACCACACTAGATTGACGCAGTATTTTATATCACAACACTGTAAATGCCAGAGTGATTGTAGTGTAAATTAACATTATTGTATGACATTGATTTGAGATGTTTGTTAATTATAAGCATTGTTAGGAAATAAGTTTACACGACCTCACTGAAACTGACAATAGGAGCGGGTAACAATGAGCGAGGTGGTGAGTTGTTTATCAATTATAAGAGACAAACAAATGACGTCAGAGTAGCGCGCTTTTCTTTAGAAATGGAGGGAATATTTTCCCTAGAGCATATGTGTTCGTAATTTTGATTGGATATAAACATAGACACTAACGTTGGCGCGCTTTATTAACCAATAGCAGCTCTGTTATAATGTTTAGGCATATCGGGGTGAGGGAGTATAAATTCCGAGCCAGAGACGGGTAACGCGCAGTTCTACAGAATAATTCACAAGGCAAACGTCGCGCAGTTCAACAGAATCATTCACGGGTTACACGTCGCGCAGTTCTACAGAATCTCTCGCGTCGTAAAGTTAGGTAACAGATGTGAAATACGCGAAATAATAATGTGCGGCAAATAAGTGATAATAGTTACATTCTAAAATACAACAGTTTCAGTCTGGCGTGTATCAAGAGATAAATATGCGAAATTAATGAAGTGTGACGGCAATAAAAGTGTAAAAACAAATTCTTTTATCAGTGTTATCTTTTAGTAACAACTCCTTTCCGTTTACACACCCTGTTTAAGAGATTTGCTCGACTGAGTAATAATAGCTAGCCGGAGGACAAAGAACTCAAAATTCAAAATAATAAAACAATAACAGGCGCTCAGTAAATAAGATAACACGAACGATACCGCGACAAGATTAACGTTTCAAATCTATTTGTTCCCGTAGTTATTTAATAATTTTAAATGATATTTAGTTTTCATATAACGGAGAAACCTTAAAATTGATACACATCGAAATAAGGGCAAAAACTGTGAATATGAAGATTCAGCATCCCGAGACCAGCAAGTTGAACATTTTCGAAGTTACATAATTAGTCTTAATCATCGAGAAAATTTATAATCTTCTTAGTTTTTAAATGTAAATATCACTTGAGTAGTTTCTGGTGTTACGCTGGTTACAAATTTCCCTCCTTATATTTAGCATACGCTGGCCATGAACTCGGTTACAACATATAGGTACTAAGAAAATACTATAAAAGCTTATTACATGATGGCTATTAAGAGGTTTTGACATAAGTATTTCGAACATATCGTATCGTTGTGAGCAGATAGGATTGTGTTTTGTTTTGCTGTGTCTTCTATTTTCTGAGTTGTCCATCCATGTATATGGCTTCAAATGAAATGTCCCCGGCTTTTGTATTTTTTTTCTTTCTTTTCTTTTACGCGGATTTTCTGTGGTGTAACAACCGTTACACTCAGGCATTCTCAATGAAACGTCAAAGCCACCATCGCAAACTGTTTTATGGCTATAGTGTGTTCGTATTCTTGTATACAGACTATGTAAAGCCCTTTTCAGTATTTTAAAAAGGAAATAAGTCTTTGTATAATGTATGTCCGTCGGGAATAACAGTGTTTTTCAATAATGAAAGAATTATCAAAATCGGTTGAATGGTTTCGGATCTCTCTTCTCTCTCTTACATAAACCTGCACACACTCACAAATACCAACACAAAAACACACATACTCAGAAACACACACACTAACAAACACCCACACAAACAGACACTCACAAATACCAACACAAAAACACACACTCTAAACGCCAATACAAAAACACATGCTCACAAATACCAGTACAAACACACACTCATAAATAGCAACACAAACACACACATTCACAAACACACACTCACAAATACCAACATGAAGCCGAAATTATAAAGTCAATAATTATCATAATAATCTGGGAAGGATAGCGAAATAAAATAAATAATAAAATATTTAAAATCAGTGCATATATTAAAAGGAGAAGCATTGGGAAAATTGTTGACTGCTAAAAGCGACAGAAAGGCCAGACAGGCACAGTTTAGCTAATTAGGGACCAGTCCCAGGTATAAAGGGTAAAATCGCTGAAGCCAGTTTCTCCTGGAAATAATGGGTGCAGTTGGACTGACCAGGAAGTGAAAGTCACTAGAAGCTTCATGACGCTCAGTTTTGTGGCAAAATTTTTAAGGGGAGCGAGGGGAAGTTAGGAGTTTTTCTTTGTATCGCGCGTTGATGAAGATACTCTCGCTGGGGCACTCTTGGAGTGCGGAACAATATTCTCGTCGAGTTCAGAAGACTGGGTGTGAACTTGCAAGAGGGTCGAACGATCGATGTAATTGATAATCTTCGGTCTTGGAAAAGACACAGTAAGAATTTAAAAGTGATCGGCAAATCTTAAGTTTTATTTTAATGGTGAATAAAAGTGTTCCAAGAAAGCGTTCGTGTTTCTATGTACACACACACTCGCGCAAACCCAGTGATTAAAGTTTCATGCTCAAGCAGCCGTGGCAAAGTAAAAAAACAAACAACTAGGAGGAGAAAAGCAGCAATCGTGAGGCAAAGGTATTGCTTCAGTTGTTGGAGGACGTAACGTGTCTGCGTCAAAAACACACTCACAAATGCCAACACAAACACATACACTCGCAAATACCAACACAAACACACACTCACAAATACCAACACAAACACACACTCACAAATACCAACACAAACACATACACTCACAAATTACAACACAAACACACGCTCACAAATACCAACACAAACACGCACATACTCATAAACACACACCCACTCACAAATACCAACATAAACATATATACTCATAAACACACACCCACTCACAAATACCAACATAAACACACACACTCATAAACACACATCCACTCACAAATACCAACATAAACACACATACTCATAAACACACACCCACTCACAAATATCAACATAAACACACATACTCATAAACACACACCCACTCACAAATACCAACATAAACACACATACTCATAAGCACGCACCCACTCACAAATACCAACATAAACACACACACTCACAAATATCAACATGAACCCACATACTCATAAACACAAGCACACAAATACCAACACAAACTCACACTCATAAATGCCAACACAAACACACTCACAAATACCAACACAAACACACATACCCATAAACACACACTCGCAAATACCAACACAAACATACAAATACACACTCACAAACACCAATACAAACATACAATCATAAATATCAACCAAGCGCACATACTCACAATCAGCCAGACAAACCCCACTCACAAATACCAACACAAACACACGTATTCACAAACACACACACTCATAAATACCAACGCAAGCACACATACAAACAATCACTCACAAATACCAACAGAAATACACATACAATCACCCACACTCACAAATACCAACACACAAACACACACATACATTACAAATTTGCTCTCTCGATTGTATTAGTACAGATGAGGTTTCACGGTAAGAAAGTAAACAGTCACAGGCATTTAAGCACAGTAACATTAAGTAAGCAAAGACACACCACAGCAATTAATATTTGGAAAACCGAAAATGTTTCAAAACTTAGTCCTACAAGTTTCCCTACAGCAAATCGTTATATACCTCATATGATTGCCCAGTTGTACGCAGTTAAAAGAGAACGTAGACTTTGTTGGCTGTACAAAGAAAGTTTAAGATTTGCCGTGTCGTATTTGAAACACAAGTTGGTAGCTCCTGTTGAAAGGCATGTTCTCTGCGGTTGGCGCATCCGCGGAATCCCCTGTTTGATCGTGCGGCAGGACGACGACTGGGGATTCTGCCGCTATTAGGGAAGATGGAGGAAGCAATCCAGATTAGTGCTGCCTGGCAGACAAGAAGGCGTCGCCTTCTTTCAGGACAATAAAACCGTACGCCCGGTACGTAATCCCATTTTCGGCGAGTGACAAAGAGTAATGGAGGGTGAAGTAATTTGATGACGGACAAACGGGAGGACGGATTATTTCTGCGCTAAAACCATGCCAGTGTAAAAAGCGTCACGTTTATTATTTCTTTAAAAATTCTGGATGTTATGTTGTGAAAAACGTATCAACCTCACTTACGTTAGGAATCATCATAGGTCCAGAACTACTGAATGGTTGTTAAGGATACCCATAGCTGAAATTAAAAATTCAAAAATCGGTTTTTATGTCCAGAAGATACTTTGAGCCCTTAGCTTCATTTTATATACCATAGCTTTCGCTCTCGGAGCACACGGCCTGTACTTACTTCCAATGTCTTTTACTCGACATTGATTTTTCATGCACTTTTGCGCATTAAGAATATTCCCAGTGATGTAGTTTGTAAGCAATCTTGTTCAGCACAAACTCAGAGAGAATAAACCTAAAAAAGTGAATAATGGTTTTTGCCACACTTTTAAATTGCTCAAGTTGACATAATTAATTCGATCGCTGAAAATAAATTGTTTAAAAAATCATATTTTAAGGCTTAAAATTTCTTCCCGTTTTGTACATTAGTATTTAAATAATATGTTAGTATTTTTATTTCTTCAGAATTGTCACTTCTGCATAATGTGGAACACCTGATAATTAGTATAATTAAAGCGAAACTTAATTTTTTATCAAAAGCTATTAAGGTTACCTGCATGAAATTAAACACGCTTATAATTGAGATAGGGCATGTGGACAAAATTTGGAAAGTATTTGGGTAAAAACTGCAATATTTAGAAATGTTTAGTTATGTGTGCCCTTAAGAATGCATTTGAACCTATTTACAAATTTAACAGGATCGGGCAAATTCGGTGATGATACTGAAGCCTTTGCCCCAATTTTTAAAAATATTAACTTTGTAATTTGACTGTTTCTTTAAGTATTAAATATTTATGTTTGCCTCGGCTGCGTCAGTATTTTTGTTAGAGACACGTTTCTCTTAGCAGTGTTGTGGTGTGACTAAGAATGTAGGCTTACACAGATTATAATTTTACTTCACTCCTTTTATTAATGCTTGACACGATTTCAATAACACTTCACTGATATAGAGCTATGAGATTCTTTTATTAGTTATTTGTACTTTTTAACACGTAAACTATTTTTCGTCTCACACGAATACGTATTAAGTCTCCTGAGGAAACTTTTTGCGTCTGGTTAGTAACGCTGTCTGCAACCAACTGAATTGGTTTCAATCGCCTAAACTTGTAAATTTCTGTATTTCAAGTCTCTGATTGGCTATTCCTAATCCAATAGAATACCTTCATTTAACTAAAGCTTTTTCTGATTGTTGATTGGCTATTTTTAAACTGTCTCAAAATTTACATTATTGTTGCTCCAATAATGACTGGTAGCATTTAAACTTTCAAACTCATTATTGCCTCAAGGTTACCTCATTGTTAGCAACTTTTAACCTATTATTCTCACAGCTCCTACATTATTAACTTACGTAATATATTCACATAACATTATTACACATGGATACAATAATTATAAACATATACAATGACTGTAATATACACTTTTTATATATTGTTACATACACATATTCCTTCAAGGCGATCTGTTATTGAATTTATATTTTATATAATTAGACTGAAATCATTTAAGTGTTAAAAATACTGCCTCAGCTTCGGCCGAAAACCACCGGTTTTCGAGATAAATCCTATTGAGTTGTCATCTGCTGCTAATTTGTTTACGTATATTTGATATTTACCCAGCTTTCCTTCTGATTTACATCACTCGCGGTATTTGAGAAGCGACTGGAGGTCACTGGGACTGACTCCTAGCAGGTATGTATAGTGCTGAAAGACCTAGTTCTGCGGTAGCCTAGCTCACGGCATTTGCAGTGCAGTCTGACGTTGTGGAATAACGTTATATGAAGCTGCATGTAGTTGAGATGGTGTATACGACATAAGTGTGTGTTTATTGTGTTAAATTTTGCTCAAACGCAGTCACATAGGACTGTCAGCTTGAATCCCACCATTTTAACAAATACACCATTTATAGCTTGTTAGAAAAACTTAAACACTCTGGGTCCGTGTCAGATAGCTTTAACTGAGGCAGAGGCGTAGCTAGGGAGGGGTTTCGGGAGTTGGAACCCCCCTTCCTAAAAGAAATGCAAAAATTAATAGCAAAAATAGATTCGTTAAAATAGCAGCACCTTTCTAGGTTGGTGGGAATAGGATACTTCCTAATCGTATCACTGGTAGTGCTATACACAGGGTGGATCATTTAAGTTGAGACTGTACAGTATCTCCAAAACTAAGCGTTGTAGTAAGAAATGTCTTTAATAAAAGTTGCCTGATATTGTGGCGGAAAAGTAAATGCCATTAGTCGTGTTTTATTGGGAAGACGTTATGATGGTCATCTTAGGGTCAATTAATTTTTACTTTCTCTACTACGTATAGTAAGTAGGGGAAGTATTGTATTCCACCCAAAAATTCAATACCGAAATTTCACCGGAAATATATGTTTTGAGACCCCCTGAATCCAAAAAAAGCATTTTTGGAAACATGTCCGTGTGTATGTGTCTGTGTGTGTCTGTGAACAGCGTAACTCAGAAACGAACAGTCGGATAAACACCAAACTTGATATTTAGGTTCAGTATCTTCCAGAGATGCGACACGAAGGTTTTCAAGAAAATCTCCCCACCCCAGATTACCCTTTACATGGAACATTTTTCGAACATTTTAATTTTCTCAAAAATGGCTCTAACGATTTTGATTAAAATATCATATGTTTAAGATATTTTCATGACAAATGAAATGTATTTCTCGAATTTTGTGGGAATGTCTCCAAAAGTATTCTTCATTGTGAACGACTTTTGCATAACTGGTAAACCATAAGAGATAGACAAAAGTTTACTACACAAAAAATGTAGATCGCGTTAAAATACACAATTTATCTCATATACATTTTTTTGTTGAGTGAACTATTTTTGAGATATTGCTTGTTATTCCCTTAAATTTTCCAATACTTACACTTTTTCTCAAATGGGAATTCGTTATTCATTTTTTTATGTCCTGGACATACAAAGAGAATGGAATGCGCCACATAGCAACCAGCTCTTAAAATATTTGACTATCGCTTAAAGCCTACCATATTCCCCTTGCATCTACAAGAAAATTAGTAATAAGATTAACATGAAGCATATGGAGAATAAGCGTTTGTAAAAATAGTTTGTACAAGAGTAGAAAAAGTATGTGTATGTATCACATCAGATTTTTTTTAAATGGGAACCTAACTTTTTTATGTTGTTTTCTCACTCTTCATAAAAAAACTAAACAATATATTATAAAACACTTTGCAGTTGTTCTTACACCAACATAAATAACAAGGAAAATTCTGAATGGCTGTGTACGAAGAGCGCAATGAATGGTTGGACCATCCATGTATGGTCAAGTTACGTTTCGTAATTGGGAACCAACATTCCGCATTCCTCATCACAAAATAAACTTTTTATAAACATTTTAATGCGAAAACAGTATACAAAATGTAGGTTCCAATTTAAAAAAATTAAATTGACCCTAAAATGACCATCATAACGCCCTGCAAATAAAAGACGACTAATGGCATTTATTTTCCCCCATAATATTAAGCAACCTTTATTCGAGATGTTTCTTTCTACAACACTTAATTTTGGAGATATTGCACAGTCTCAACTTAAATGGTCCATCTATATACGCCACATGTCTTAGACCAGAGGTACTCGCGAGTCATTTTGACTCGTAGGCGCCGTTCCCTCTCTGCCACTATCCCTTTATGTTTCACATGCTACTGAGTGATGCAGTGCGTGTTGCATATTTAGTGACTCGCGGAAGGAAGGTGTTTTCGCCCCCTTGTCTTAGATAATATGGCCAAAGGTGGCACTTGAGATGGCGTGGATACAAACCATGTTAAGATATCATGGGCATGTTTTTGTTCCGGTGTTAAATTTGAGTGGTTTCAAAATGAGTGCAATATCAACTTAGAACATAACTAGAAACCCTATTTTGTAGTGAAATAATGCGGCTTGCAGTGGTAATATAAAATACTACACAGTGATCATTACTTCTCATGTCACAACATTTGCCGCTTAGAATATGCAAAACATCCTATCCTAATCTTAATACCAATTGCTGCACCTTAATCTATAAATATAAAATTGATTTATTTAAATATTTCAACTAGGGATTAATTCATATGTACGATCTGAATTGATACATATTGTTCAAAAACTTGATCCCTATTCATAATCCCCCTTAATATTTTTCTGGCTACGCCACTAAACGGGGGAAACATTAGACGAGATAAGGGTTGTCGTGGAAAGAAGTCCAAGAAAACCGCTGCCTCACATTACGTGTTTTTGATGACAGAATGGATGACTCACTCTTCAGATCCAAATCCTTGTGATTACTCTCTGTGGAGAATACTTAAACATAAAGTTTAGGAAACGACATCCGGCGTTTCCAATATTTCGGCTGCAGAGTTCAACAAACTTCTATAGACGTAGAGAAGCATTTTTTTCGAACACCTTTTATTACGAAACACGTTGTTTTGCAACGTTAACATTATCTAGGGGAGAAACTGCGAGCTGCTCCGCTACTGCGAGAACAGATTCGTATAGCAGTGCCGTGGGAGTGGCGGGCTGCAGGTCGCGACATTCGAAAGAAACCCAGTATAGTTGTTGCTGTTCCAAGCGTATGTTTCCTTATTCATTTGGCCATATTGTGTTCATCTGTGGAAATGTCTAATTTATCAATTCTTCTGAATCATTCAGAAAGACACTAAAAGATGCAATGTTTTAGAAATTATTAAAGGGATATATTGGTGAAATTTGGGGGAGATAGTCACAAATTCAATATTAAGGCCCATTCAATATGAACGTTTTCATGAAAAATGTTTGTTGTCCGAGTGAAAGCGAGGAGTAGGCGATAATTTAAATATCCCTGAGGCTGGGGCGGGACAGAGCACTTACAGATTTCCTGATATTTATCACAGTTCTTTTTAACTTAAAAATATTGTTGCAAAGTTTTCGGTGCGTATGTGTTTATGAATAAAATGTTTAATTGTTTTATGAGAAATTAAATACCAGGTTAGCTTATACTCCTATGTGTGAGTTTTCGAATTTGCTTCTCAAGTCGAAGTCGCCGATGTGACCATAGAAGTTAAAGAGTATGAAAAATAAAACATTACATAAACAAGGTATCTTTACTTGTGTTAAATTATTAAAGTTACTATCTTGCGTGCATATTTAAGACATAAATTAAATGTAAAGAAAAAATAATTGTCTCTCATTAGTTGAACAAATTTGCCTGTGGCTTCGCCACACACTTAAGCTTTTTTTGAGGCAGTATTTTTAACACTTAAATAATTTCAGTCTAATTATATAATATGTAAATTCAATAACAGCCCGCCTTGAAACAATATGTGTATGTAATAATTTGTAAAATGTATGTAACAGTCATTGCATATGCTTATATTATTTTAAACATGTTCAATAATGTTATGTGAATGCATTACGTAATTTAATCATGTAGGAGCTGTGAGAATAATAAGTTAAACGTTGCTAACAATGAGGTAACCTTGAGGCAATAATGAGTTTGAGAGTTTAATAATGCTACTAGTCATTATTGGAGCAACAATAATGTAATTTTAGTGACAGTTTATAAAATAGGCAATCAACAACCAGAAAAAGCTTTAGTTAAATGAAGGTATTCTATTGGATTAGGAATAGCCAATCAGAGACTTGAAATACAGAAATTTACAAGGTTAGACGGTTGAAATCTATTCAGTTGCCCGCAGACAGTGCTCATAACTGGATGCGTTGCTTGTGCGTCCTCGAGAGATTTAATACGTATTCGTGTAAGACGAAAAATACCTTTACGTGTTAAAAAGTGTAATTAATTAATAAAAAGAATCTCACAGCTCTCTCTATATCAGTGAAGTGTTATTTAAATCGCATCAAGCATTAATAAAAGGAGTGAAGTAAAATTGTAATCTGTGTAAACCTACATTCTTGTCGCATCACAACCCTGCTAAGAGAAACGTGTCTCTAACAATAATGCTGACGCAGCCGAGGCAAACATAAATATATAATATTTAAAGAAACAGTTAAATTACAAAGTTAATATTTTTTTTTAAAACTTGAGGTAATGGCCACCTGAAAGTACATTTGGGGCGAAGGCTACCGGAAAGCGGGCACTATACGTGCGGTTGCATCTACCACAAGTTCGGCTCCCCAACAGTTGAAATATAATACAACTCCTTCAATACAAACTACTTCAAAATGACGCCCAAAACGTGAAAAATAACGTAACAAACCATCTTTCTCATTTTTGAGTTTCTCTGGCCAGCCAGTATATCCCAACATGCCAAACTTCTTTTTGCTAGGCTTTAGAATTTTTCGTTAATTAAAAACGAGCTGCTTTAGAGCACTGTTGAATTAATGCTATGGGAATTGGTGTGGATTTCCTTTTATCACTATTCCCATTGAATCTCTGTATCATTTTATCAATTTTCACCATATATTAATTAACACGTTTGAATGGTCAATTGTTTCTCAAAGTCACGGCTAACCTGTGTTTGCAATTCAGCACCAGTTACTTAAATGCAACAGATACAAGAATGTGACTGTTACGCATGAGAATTAATGAGGAGAGACAGAGAAACTCGGTCACAGGCTGTGTTAATAGCTTGCCCGTTGAACATGTTATAAAACAAACAGCAATCGATACCATGATGCAGTGCGGGTGGAGTAATGTTGCTCTAATAAAGACAAGCGCGTCACTTTGTTGGGTCGCAGAGAGTTAATTGTCCTGCATTCCTTTCCATATCACTTGTTCCCCTTTGTTGGGCATTCGCTGCAACAGTGGCACATGTGAGGTGAGGTCTGCCATTAGAGACGGGCAGAAAGGAGCTAGTTCTCTTCTTCACATTTCGTAATATTTTGGTGAAATTTTCATATATCACAAAAATCTTCATACAACTAATATTTTGTAAAATTTAATAATTTTTCTTTTAAAAATACGTTTTACTTTTACATTCTGAACGATTCTATCTCCCTCTGCTAATATTTCTATGAATAATGCACCAGTGCATCCAGATAATTTTCCGGGAAAATTGCATACAGAACCTCAATGCCTACGTAGAAAGTTGTTGTTGTTCACCAATGGCCCTGGGGATTAATTGATCTGCATCATTTTCCCTCTGGCTTCCCAATATAAAGTCTGTAAGTTATCACTTTTAAGGCCTTTGCATTTGGCGAGATGTTGTTTGTTCAGGATGACATCTTCACAGAAAGTGCACTTGGGTGTAGGTAGGCATCCTATCTTGTAGAGGTGTGTAGCGAGGCAATCGTGGCCAGTTGCCATCCTCTTGCTTGGCATTTTTGGTATACCCACTCTATCTTTAATATTCTTATAATCTTTATCCTATAATTTATCTTCTTCATCAAGTCTCTGCTGTCTTTTGAAATGTTGTTTAATGTTATTTAATTGTTTATTTATTTCTATTTCTCCTACAGGTTTTATTTGTTGTATTGCACCTTTCTTGGGGAACAACGTAGTCCGCCTCCACGTGGTGTTCCCTGGGTAATGTTAAATTGACAACACAGGCATGCTTCCCAAGCCAAAAAAGTTAAAAGAAGAGCACTTCTTAGTTTTATTTTGGAAGGCCGGTGGAATGAATCAAAGTAAAAAAAATCTGATGTGTTACACTCACATGACTTTTTCTACTCTTGTACAAACTATTTTTACAAACGCTTATTCTCCATATGCTTCATGTTAATCGAGATGTCAATCTTATTGCCAATTTTCTTGTAGGTGCAAGGGGAATTGGTAGGCTTTAAGCGATAGTCAAATATTTTAAGAGCTGGTTGCTATGTGGCGCATTCCATTCTCTTTGTATGTCCAGGACATAAAACAATTTCCGATTTGAGAAAAAGTGAAGTATTGGAAAATTCAAACAAATAACAAAAAATAACTCAGAAATGGTACATTCCACAAAAAATATATATTGCATAAATTGTATGTTTTAACGAGATCTACATTTTTTGCAAAGTAAAATTTTGCCTATCTCTTACGGTTTACCAGTTATGCCAAAATCATTCAGAATGAAAGTCACTTTTGGGAAGATTTCCAGAAAATTCAGGATACACATTTCAATTGACATAAAATATCTTAAAAATATGATATTTTAATCAAAATTGCTAAAGCCATTTTTAAGAAAATCAAAACTTTCGAAAAATGTCCCATGTAAAGGGTAGCCTATAGTGGGGGATTTTCTTGAAAATCTTCGTGTCGCATCCTTAGCAGATAGTAAATTCAAGTACCAAGTTTGGTCTTTATCCGACTTTTCGTTTTTGAGTTATACTGTTCACAGACACACATACAGACAGGCACACGGACATGTTTCCCAAAAAGGCTTTATTTGGATTCAGGGCATCTCAAAGCATGTATTTCCGGTGAAATCTCGTTATCGAATTTTTGGGTGGATTGCGCCCTATTTAGTATACTATATTAAATATAGGTATAACTATTTCAGGGTAATTAAGGAACAACAGTACATTACGAATTTATCTATTTCAGTAGTCAGTCCAGAATCCATTCGTGATCATAACTTCATTCAGGCATAATCCAACATGTATACCACGAAGCTATAAGCTGAAAGGAGACGTAAACAAAACGTAATGTATCACTCCGCCGAGCACATGGCAGCACCACGTGGAGGATGACGGAAATTGCTTCAGACAGAATGCGAATACAGTATATCAGCTTGGGGATCAGTAGCTTTTAAACATTGTATGTCTTATTCCTATATTTTGTCTTACATCCTAAACTTCTAATACATAATGCTAAAAGTAGACAAATAAAAGTTTATACCTGAACAGTGCGGCATCTGTGATTAAAGGTACTGGATTAAACTGTTCTTAGCTTCAGGCTTTAGAAATCATTCATTTAATGACTAATATCAGTATACCACCTTTGTTTTAACCTTTTATGAGTCAACAAGTTAAATAACGATTAGCACTATAGGTTAAAACACAACAGAAAACAAACGCGACCCAAGCAACCAGAGCAACAATTCTACATCACTAACAAAGAAGTTCAATTATTGCTAAACAATGGCCAACCATATTCATTGTCGATTAAAGGTGGGTACTTTTCATAGAATTTGTCAAAAGTATTTAACACAATCATCTTCTTTCCATTTCTCGTGTTTATTTTTCCACGGTGGCAGAGGACCATGACACTCTCTAAAGTAATATTTTCTCAACACGTTGGAAAAGTATACTGAGGCTCATCCGGAAACCAGAAACGAACTGCAGCGCCTGCGCATAACCTCTTAAACCCTCTGCTATAACGGTTCATTTAGTTATAGGTGAATCTGAACAAACACATTTAGTTTCATAAATTGAACTGTTACAATCATGGGAATTTTTAATTTCTCTGCACGAGAATAACCACAAAATGTTACAATCTGAACTGAACTGTTTTTTGTAGAGGTAGAGACGACATGCTAAGCGGAAAAGATTGTAGTTTGCCCACCAGCCAATGGGGTGCTCTCTTGTCACGTGGTTTTGTTTACTTCTCCTTGCAGGTTATAGTGAAAAAGGTTTAGAAGCGAATGCACGTTCCCACTCCCTGCAGTAGGCCGCGATCTTCTGTTTATACCGAGACACCATCGATGAAGATGCATTGCAGAGTCCACCTCAAACTTGCTTGTCCCTAACTACTCCGCAACAAGCAGGGTGAGACGACTTGCTCGTCCGTAGGACTATTAAACTATATTCACTCTTAGTTTGATCCGCGTGGTCAGTGCACCGTGGCACAACACGGTACCAATGCGCCCAGGAAAGTAGTCCCATGCTAATCTCTGAATTTTAGAATGAATCTATCCTTAAATAGTATAATATTCTATACAAATACCTAAGATTTTATTTAACGCTGATTTATACCGTAAAACAGAGCTACAAGTCCCATGACGCAATTCGTATGAGTCACCTGACATCTAGGCGCAGAATATTGTTTGCAGCCAGAAACCAGCAGTTGTGTTCAGCATCACGAATTAATGTTACATGATTATGTTTTATCAATTATAATACACGTTTTAGTTTATTTTACGGTGGTTTAAATAACAATGGTTGCTCTTCGGTGACATAACTGAACGGTTATACACACTAAAAGCAACATTTAAAAGTAATCTTTCCCTGCTTGAAAATATTTAAGAAAATAGTTAGATAATATTTAGCTAAAATGCCTTAAATAATATTTAAATGTATATTTATTGTAAATATACTACGTATTTAAGTATTTCATTAAGCAAAGTTAAAGGGGTCGACTTATAACTATGTGTTTTATTACAATGTTCCGTAGTTAACGTTTGAATGTTCAGATTCCTAAAACGTTATACAACACACAAGCTATACTTATGTCAGCTAATACTAAAAACCGTATTAGAGGATGTACGAGGGTGTCTCAGAAGTACCCGACCTAACAAAGAAAACACAAAGTTTGCGGAAAAAATCTTTATTTCTCTACATAGTCTCCTTTCAGCTCGATACACCTTTCCCAGCGATGTTCAATAGCTTCGATACTCTGCTTATAGTGAGAACCGTCGAGTTCTGCAAAACAGCCATCAACTGCAGATTCCAGCTCTTCACTGTTGGCAAATCTTTTACCACCAAGCTATTTCTTCAGCTTTGGAAATAGAAGATAATAAGAGGGGGCTAAATATGGCAAATAGGGTGCATGAGGAAGCAATTCGAAATTTAACTAATTGATTTTGCCCATGACGATAATGGATGTGTGAACTGGTGCATTGTCTTGATAAAACATAAGTTTATTTTCCACTAAATGCGGCCGTTTTTGCTTGATATCATCATTCAAACGCTGCAATAGGTTTGCATAATACTCGCCATTGATTGCTTTTCCTTTTTGAACATAATCAACGAAAATGATTTCACATATATTTCAAAAAACTGGCGCCATGACCTTGCTGCAAATGGAATTGCCTCACCTTCTTTGGAGCTGATTCTTCCCTTTCAATCCACTGTTTTGACTGTTCCTTCGTCTCAGGTGTGAAGTGATGGACCCATGTTTCATCCATGGTTATGAACCGACACAAAAACTCGGCTTTATTGCAGCAAAACATCGCCAAAAACGATGCTGCTTTTTGTTCCATTGTGAGTAAACGCGGCACCTATCCTACGTATAGCTTTCTCATGTCTAAATTTTCAGTCAGTATGCGATGTACAGCACTTTTTGAAATGCCTACGATGTCTGCTAGCTCGTGCACTTTCAGTCGACGGTCATCCAATACCATTTTGTGGATTTTTCTCACAATTTCTAGCGTGGTCACCTCATTTGGTCGACCACTGCGATGTTCGTCTTGGCAGCTCGTACGGCCTTGCTTAAACTCTGCCACCCAATATTTTACTGTTGTAAACGAAGGAGCAGACTCCCCCAGAGTAGAATCTAGCTCAGCTTTAATATTAGTTGGACTAAGTCCTTTCACATAACGATGACCAGTTTTATCCATGTTTACAAATTCGCTGAGAAAGTTCACTATTAATGGCTGCCAAACAATTACTAAACAACGTAGCATCGTCAAACTTCAGACTTAAGCCTTATAAGGTTGGTACCTTCTACCACAGTCGTTTGTTTGAAACAACAACCACTATCTATACATCAGGTCCGGCATTTCTGGGACTGCCCTCGTAGATTTGTAATTCATTGTGTATTGTTTTTAACTCGTCTCCAGAACCCACACTTCTAAATTGCCTGTCCACTACTGCGGTTGAAGCATCAACGTAACGCATGTTCATCCTTCGATCCCAAGCATTGAGAAGAATCAACTGACCTCCTGTTTTGTTTTCGCCATCGGTGACGATGACGCTACACCTCTATTTGGAGGGAGATGGTAGTGGAAACGGAATATCTTGAAGAGCAACTGCGGATGAAGCTAAGAAAGCAAGCAAGATGCTCCGCGGTAACGTGTGAGGCTCCGTTCGGGAGGTTCCGTCCACCACCAACACTCACTATGGATTTACCCTACTTGTGCTTCTAGATTTCGTGGCGTATGGCGGTGCCGGACGGATGGCTCGGATGCTTGCTCAAAGGAAAGAGTACTATCTGTAGATACTAGAGGGCTGCTTGGTCGACGGGTCGTTCATAGTCTTCTCAAGGCAACTGCAGCAGTGGGACGGATCTTCAATCCTGGAATTGTTAGGCACTTCCGCGCGTCTCTGTGGCCTGTCTTCCTGCGGCCTGTTGCCTGTAGTTAGTTACTTAATCCCTTCCTGCTGTGGAGCAGTAGCCCCAATGGATCTATGTAGGTCTAAGTGTGTCAGGTGCCCCCCCTCCGTTGTCTAACCTATAACATATGAAGCGAAGGTTACCTGCCCAGAGAAAAGGAAACTGCACTGGAACATTGCTGAAAACTCTGAGTCTGCGGATGAATTCCTGAATGGTGAGAATACCAAGTTTACGATGTACTTGGTGTTTCTGACAAACCTTTAGAGGTGGTTATTTTCAGTAACAGTTCCGTCGTTCCAGGTCCAATAAATTCTAGGTTCCACATAACCGTACCAAAATAACAGGCCAGGAATATTTACATATAACCGTAACAGCAAAATACTCGACTGACTCGGGTTCTTTCGCACTAAGTCGTGATTCTTCGTGTCTTCTGAATATTGCCAAGCGACAAGACAATGCTCCCCTCCTTTCCTTTCTCCCATATATCCGACATTCGCTTTGCACAGGCGAATGCATACTGCACTCTTAACAGTAAATATGCCGCGTTGCATCTAAATGCTTATTACAATTACGGCCTTTTAACAAACGTTAAAGAAGTTCACATCCATCAACATCATCATGTGAGTAACCGATTTGTATGTTTCCATGACGCAAATGTTCCAAAGCTGTATTTTCGGTAATTACCTTAGCATGTGTGTCGCAAGAGCCCAATGACAAAATTAAATGTGATTGGTCGGAAGATTTCTTGTGTGATTCGGCCTCTCCATTGGAGCACTAAAGCAGGGATAGTCCCAAAGTCTCCCATTATATACACAGTTGTAACTGTTGTATTGTAACACAATGTGCTCTCTATTGGAACTTGGAAGCAGGGACATTTCCAAGGTCTCCTATCACACATATAGTTGTAACTGTTGTACTCTAATACAAGGTACTCTCAAATGTAACTTGGAAGCAGTAACAGTTTCAAGGTCTTACATCATATAGGTACTTGTAACGGTTTAGCTGGACCTATGGTTATTATTATGTCTTATTTAACTTTTTTTTAATGGTTGTATTCAGGGATCCCAGGGACCTGCATGTGGGATTTGTGGTGGACGAAGCGGCGTCTGGGCGGGTTTTCTCCGGGTTCTCCGGTTTCCCCCGCCATTCATTCCACCAACTGCTCCATCATCACCTTTCCTTTCATCCATTTCACCAACATTTCGTTTCATCTACTTCCTTCATCCCATACCAGGCATCGGGCTGATCTCCCATTCTGGATGCTCTGTCTGATCCATGAGTATCTGCTCCTCGACGGGCCTCTGACCCCAGGCACCCGCTTGTAAGTCCTGGGGGGTGTAAGTCCTACATAAGAGGAGGGTAAACAGATAATGAATGAATGAATGAATGAATGTATTCAGGGAACTGTTTCCGTGAATAAAACCCGGCGGAGGGCAATTGATTTTTATCGGGCAAAAAGTTCTTTGCATGGCTTCCTTCGGAAGGGAAGTAAAGCCGGTGGTCCCGTGTCGTAGATTTATGGCACGTAAAAGAACCTCAAGCCTGATAAAGAGTCCTCTGTGCAAAATTACTGGTCTTTCACGCCCAATATAGAATGGGTCGCTGAGAACCAAAGTAGATAAACAGCGTCCATAAATAAAAGTCAATTTAATTTTAGTTCCAAGTTACGGTTACGTTATTTTTTCTACCGCTACAAAGCTACAAGGTTAATGAACTGAAAGCTCTAAAAGCTTATTTGGAAGAAATTTTCTTCAATTTTTTTAGGAAGGCATAACCCCAAACTATGAAAAATTAAGTGAGAAGAGGACTTAGTATGGATTTGTAAATCAAGACAGCGGTGGCGTTGTTGAGAAATACAGATGTTTTGAAAATACTGTTTTTTTCTTCAGTCCGTTTGTCTTGTAAACACCTTGAGGAAAGATAAGGGTGCGTCCAATAAAATTTCTTAGAGCCAGATTGAGTGTATTAGCCGGGTTTGTCGAGCATTAGAAGAGCTATATCAGTGCATGGTGGGGCCGTGTGACTGTTTTGTTCTGAGGAGATGTAATAGAGACCACCGACATGTGCTGCGTTCCACAAACTCACTCGCATGTCATACAACTTGATCAACGGCATCCGTATCCATGGCGACGCTGGGCTCAGATTCAATTTGTCGCGTTTAATGGGGCACATCAAGAACTTGATTGGTCCCAACTACGAACGCATTCAAATGAAACGCAACGTGTTGTTGTTGTTGTTTTGGGTAGCTGTTTTCTACTCCAGTGAAACAATTGCTGCTTCTTATGCAATCTTCTATATCAGGGGTGACACGTACGGCATGCGAAAACCACTTCCGTGAACATATCGAAATTATTACTGTTATTATCACTATTACTTTCTCTACAACATACTAGTAGTACACAGAGGAAGTATTATATTCCACCCAACATTTTCATATCGAGATTTCACGGAAAACATATCTTTTGGGGTCCACTGAACAAAAATAAATTAAAAAGTAAGCATTTATAGAAAAAAGTATTTATGAACGGCATAACTCGAAGAATCTGATGTGTTACATTCACATGACTTTCTCTACCCTGTATCATTTATTAATGGGTGCAAAAATTTATCTTACAAAAGCTTATTTCTCTGTCTACTTTATTTTAATCGAGCTAAACAG
This sequence comes from Deroplatys truncata, assembly GCA_030765065.1. Lineage (NCBI taxonomy): Eukaryota > Metazoa > Arthropoda > Insecta > Mantodea > Mantidae > Deroplatys > Deroplatys truncata. The sequence goes on along the minus strand of CM060975.1, from coordinate 309,331,557 downwards.
TTGCAGAAATAGCTACATTACACATTTCGTTTAAAAGCAAACGGAATAAAAATAGTCAAATATTTCAGAATGGACTCTTATATGCTGGTTTTATATAGCCTTTCCATGCATTCGCGAGAAACACCTGAATATCCACAGGACATTAAAGAATGACAAAGTATTGAACAAATCGAACCGTTAATGACGGATACCTCCTAAATGGCTTATGCCTTAAACAATTTATTTGAAAATATGGTTTGTTTTAAAGAGATCTACATATAGTAAGTAGGGGAAGTATTGTATTCCACCCAAAAATTCGATACCGAGATTTCACCTGAAATACATGTTTTGAGACCCCCTGAATCCAAAAAAAAGCATTTTTGGAAACATGTCCGTGTGTGTGTCTGTCTGTGAACAGCATAACTCAGAAACGAACAGTCGGATAAACACCAAACTTGGTATTTAGGTTCAGTATCTTCCAAGGATGCGACACGAAGGTTTTCAAGAAAATCCCCCCCACACCAGAATACCCTTTACATGGAAGATTTTTCGAAAATTTTAATTTTCTCAAAAATGGCTCAAACGATTTTGATTAAAATATCATATGTTTAAGATATTTTTATGACAAATAAAATTATATCTTGAATTTCCTGGGAATGCCTCCAAAAGTATTCTTCATTGTGAACGACTTTTGCATAACTGGTAAACCATAAGAGATAGACAAAATTTTACTACACAAAAAATGTAGATCGCGTTAAAATACACAATTTATGTCATATACATTTTTTTTTGAGTGAACCATTTTCGAGATATTACTTGTTATTCCCTTAAATTTTTCAATACTTATTTTCTCAATTGGGAATTCGTTATTCATTTTTTTGTCTTGGATATGCAAAGAGTATTAATCTGTGGCAAAGGGAATGGTGCTGCACCTAGCAACCAGCTATTAAGAGATATGTATGTGCTTAAAGGCTACTGTATTTCTATATTGCCCTTGTAAATATATATTCCCCTTACATCTACAAGAAAATTAGCAATAAGATAGAGTCTGCAAATGTTTATTTCGATTAACATGAAGTAGATGGAGAATAAGCGTTTGTAAAAATAGTTTGTGCAAGAGTAGAGAAAGTCATGTGAGTGTAACACATCAGATTTTTTTGTCCTGGTAATGCAAAGAGAATGGAATACTTCACATAGCAACCAGCTCTTAAACGCTTAAAGCCAATTCCCCTTGGCCAAGAAAATTAGTAATAAGATTAACATCTCGATAGCTCGACTAACATGAAGCCTATGGGGAATAAGCGTTTGTAAAAATAGTTTGTACAGGAGTAGAGAAAGTCATGTGAGTGTAACACATCAGATTTTTTGTCCTGGTAATGCAAAGAGAATGGAATACTCCACATAGCAACCAGCTCTTAAAATATTTGACTATCGCTTAAAGCCTAGCAATTCCCCTTGCATCTACAAGAAAATTAGCAATAAGATTAACATCTCGATTAACATGAAGCATATGGAGAATAAGCGTTTGTAAAAATAGTTTATACAAGAGTAGAGAAAGTCATGTGAGTGCTAACACATCAGATTTTTCGTGTAGTACGTTTTCCTCTATCGCTTAACGTTTACCAGTTATACAAGATTCTACAAAATCCTTCCGAATGAAGAGCGCTTCACAGGCTATTCCCAAAAAAAAATGCAACGTAGGGATTTTATTTGTAATATAAATATCCTTATTTTGTGGTATTTTAATCAAAATCGGTTAAGCCGTTTTTGAGAAAATCTAAAATTTCGAAAATTGTTCCATGTAAACCGTAGTTGGGGATGAGGATATTTTCTTGAAAATCTTGTGTCGCATCTTTGGAAACTTCTGAACTTAAATACCAAGTTTGGTATTTATTAGACTTTTCGTTTTACAGTTATGTTTTTCACAAACACACACACACACACGGACGTTTTTCTAAAAATACTTTTTTAGGATTCAGAGGGCCCCAAAACATGTATTTGTAGTGAAATCTCGGTATAGAAATTTTGGATGGAATACATAGGTACTCCTCCTGCGTCCTATACGTCATAGAGAATGTAAAACTCTGACGTGGTACACTCACATGACTTTCTCTACTCTTGTACAAACTATTTTTACAAACGCTTATTCTCCATATGCTTCGTGTTAATCGAGATGTTAATCTTATTGCTAATTACTTGTAGATGCAAGGGAAATTGGTAGGCTTTAAGCGATAGTCAAATGTTTTAAGAGCTGGTTGCTATGTGGAGCATTCCATTCTCTTTTCATCACCAGGACAAAAAAAAATGAATAACGAATTTGAGAAAAAGTATAAGTATTGGAAAATTTAGGGGAATAACAAGCAATATCTCGAAAACGGTTCACTCAAGAAAAAAAATGTATATGACATAAATTGTGTATTTTAACGCGATCTACATTTTTTGTGTAGTAAACTTTTGTCTATCTCTTATGGTTTACCAGTTATGCAAAAGTCGTTCACAATGACAAATACTTTTGGAGACATTCCCAGAAAATTCTAGATATACATTTCATTTGTCATGAAAGTATCTTAAACATATGATATTTTAATCAAAATCGTTAGAGCCATTTTTGAGAAAATTAAAATTTTCGAAAAATGTTCCATGTAAAGAGTAATCTGGGGTGGGGGGATTTTCTTGAAAACCTTCGTGTCGCATCTCTGGAAGATACTGAACCTAAATACCAAGTTTGGTGTTTACCCGACTGTTCGTTTCTGAGTTATGCTGTTCACAGACACACACAAGAACATGTTTTCAAAAATGCTTTTTTTTTTTTGGATTCAGGGGTCTCAAAACACATATTTCCGCTGAAATCTCGGTATTGAATTTTTGGGTGGAATTCAATACTTCCCCTACTTACTTTACGTAGTAGAGAAAGTAAAAATGTCTAAACAATCGTAAGAAAACTGTGGATTTTCGGATTTTCACAGATGAACTGCGTTAAACATTTGACTGTAGCTTGAGCTTCCTATATCGCTTTTATTGACATGAACTGAAACGTTATTAAACACCTTCGGTCTATCGGCATGCGCCCAGAAATACCCTGTTTACCTGCACATCCCTTGATATTCCTTCACATATTACAAGGTGGTATTAAATGTAAACAAATCCTTGGGGAAACTCACAGATTTACAATACACCCTATCACACAACGTAACAGCAAAATTCCACTCATGTAGATAGACTTGAAAAGTACAAACTGTAGAACTTCGCTCTAACTCAAACTGTGCACTGATGCATGTAATGAAGCGACACCATGCTGAGGTTATTTAAATGACGAGAAAACAAGTGAGAGTGTTAAATGAAGAATGGCAATAAATGTTAAGCGAATATTCGTGGAACCGAGCTGGGGTTTTATTGTACTTTCCCTCGCCAAGGTAAATACTGGATTGAATATTTAATACCACGATCCAAAGTTCCACCTTAAGCGTAAAACAATAGAATAAAAACGAAAATAGATGGTAATAGCGAATGATCTGCCATCTATTCACAGATAATAAAAGCGGGTAGCCATCCTAATACCATCTATCCGGCAAGTGCAGAAGCAAATGTACAGTTGCTTAGCACAAAGGCCTCTGTGGACACGTGTCGAAGCAGTCATCTGCCAGGCACGTGCAGAAACGAAGTACGATTGCCTAGCACTAAGGCCTCTGTGGACAGGCAACAAAACAAGATGGTATGGCGCATGGATGAGACCTAGAAGGCTAACTGTCCCCACACACCGATCTAAGAGGTGTCTCTTAACAGATCCCTAGTGATCTGACCGCGTAGTTAAAGTGACATAAGATAAAAATAATTTTAAAAACTAGAACAAATTTCATGGATGTAATTTACAATCGATAGAAATTTTAGAGTAATGTAGACGGAGAGTTCGCTAAAAACGTCGATTTATAGAATGGTTTCCTTAAGTGTCTACCAAATACCAGAACGTAAGATACAAAAAGTTGTTAATGAACTGAAATTGGACGCTATCTTTCTTTGAAACACACGTGGAATGTGTAAACTTGCAAGTTGAAAGAGGTGTGCAGTAAACTGGATACCCTTAGCGATAATTGTAACCGTTACAGTGGATGGAAGCACATTCCTCTAGAGATTGCCGAAGCTGTACCGTTATTTGTCTCCCGGCTGCAATCTTCTGCATCAGAACAAAAACGTCTTATAGATATTTTCGAGACACTATTGATTCTATTTCGTTCATTCAGAAATGTAATATTACCAGCTGGCTTACCCGAAGTTGAAGATGTAATTTATTAGCTCCACATTTTGGGCGCCAATTTGAAGAAGTTATTTTGTTGTAGGAGTTTGCACCACGCTTTGGGCGTCAATTTGAAGTAGGTTGTATTGTAGTTCAACTGTTGGGGAGCCGAACACTTGAAGTAGTTGCAACCGCACGTATGGTAAACAGTTTCCGGTAGCCTTCGCCCCAAATGTACTTTCAGGTGGCTTTTGCCCCAAGTTTAAAAAAAAATATTAGCTTTGTAATTTGACTGTTTCTTTAAATATTATATATATATATATATGTTTGCCTCGGCTGCGTCAGTATTATTGTTAGAGGCATGTTTCTCTAACCATAGTGCGACAAAAATGTAGGCTTACACAGATTATAATTTTACTTCACTTCTTTTATTAATGCTTGACACGATTTAAATAACACTTCACTGATATAGAGAGCTGTGAGGTTCTTTTATTAATTAATTACATTTTTTTAACACGTAAACTTATTTTTCGTCTCACACGAATACGTATTAAATTTCTTGAGGACACTTTTTGCGTCTGGTTAGTAACGCTGTCTGCAGGCAACTGACTTCTTTATTTGTAACATTTTCTCCTTTTCAGTTTCTGATTGGCTAATCCTAATTCAATAGAATGCCTTCATTTAACTAAAGCTTTTTCTGGTTGTTGATTGGCTATTTTTAAACTGTCTCAAAATTTACATTATTGTTGCTCCAATAATGACTAGTAGCATTTAAACTTTCAAATTCATTATTGTCTCAAGGTTACCTCATTGTTAGCAACTTTTAACCTATTATTCTGACAGCTCCTACATTATTAAATTACGTAATATATTCACATAACATTATTACACATGGATACAATAATATAAACATATACAATGGTTGTAATATACACTTTTTATGTATTGTTACATACTCATATTGCTTTAAGGCGGGCTGTTGTTGAATTTATATTATATAATTAGACTTAAATTATTTAAGTGTTAAAAATACTACCTCAAAGTTGCTCAGGTAGCTTTTTAAACTCGAATTATGATTTAATTTATTTAACTTACCTCCTCCCGTACTTTATTAACTTATTGTTCAATGTTCTAAAGATTTTTACGGTGAATGCTCCCCTTATTATTATAATTTGGTACAGCCCCCGCTATTCCTAATAATGGATGAAAAATCCCCGATATTCACGCTAAAGGATGTGAAACATCGGCGGAAAATCTACTTCTGAACGTCCCTTAACAGCCTTTCAAGTTCTGGAAATGCTACACAACCTATACTGAACAATCATCGGAAGGATTGGTCGAGTAATTTTTAGGTAATCATAGTAGGTAAAGTTTGAAATATTTGGACCTGTAGTTATTTAATAAATAAAATCTACATAGTTTTCATTAATACAGAAACCCTTAACATACACAACGAAATAGAGGTGAAACTGGTGAATACGCAGATTCCGCACTTCCAGCCCATCAATTTAACCTCTTTGGAGAAGACATGCACTATGTGATCAAAAGTATCCGGACACCCCCACAAACATACGTTTTTCATCTTAGGTGCATTGTGCTGCCACCTACTGCCTGGTACTCATTATGCGCGACCTCAGTAGTCATTAGACATCTTGAAACAGCAGAATGGGACGCTCCGTGAAACTCACGGACTTCGAACGTGGTCAGGTGATTGGGTGTCACTTGTGTCAGAAGTCTGTACGCGAGATTTCCACACTCCTAAACATCCCTAGGTCCACTGTTTCTGATGTGATAGTGAAGTGGAAACGTGAAGGGACATGTACAACACAAAAGCGTACAGGCCGACCTCGTCTGTTGACTGACAGAGACCGTCGACATTTGAAGAGGGTCGTAAAGAGTAATAGGCAGACATCTATCCAGGCCATCACACAGGAATTCCAAACTGCATCGGGATCCACTCCAAGTACTATGACAGTTAGGCGTGAGGTGAGAAACCTTGGATTCCATGGTCAGGCGGCTGCTCATAAGCCACACATCACGCAGGAAAATGCCAAACGACGCCTCGCTTCGTGTAAGGATCGTCAACATTACACGATTGAACAGTGGCAAAACGTTGTGTGGAGTGACGAATCACGGTACACAATGTGGCGATCCGATGGCAGTGTGTGGGTTTGGCGAATGCCCGGTGAACGTCATCTGCCAGCGTGTGTAGCGCCAACAGTGAAATTCGGAGGTGGTGGTGGTGTTATGGTGTGGTCGTGTTTCTCCTGGAGGGGGGTTGCACCCCTTGTTGTTTTGCGTGGCACGATTACAGCGCAGACCTACATTGATATTTTAAGCACCTTCTTGCTTCCCACTGTTGAAGAGTAACTTGGGGATGGCGATTGCATCTTTCAACACGATCGAGCACCTGTTCGTACTGCACGGGCTGTGGCGGAGTGGTTACACGACGATATCCCTGTAATGGACTGGCCTGCATAGAGTCCTGACTTGAATCCTATAGAACACCTTTGGAATGTTTTGGAACGCAGACTTCGTGCCAGGCCTCACCGACCTACATCGATACCTCTCCTCAGTTCCGCACTCCGTGAAGAATGCCCTACCATTCCCCAAGAAACCTTCCAGCACCTGATTGAAAGTATGCCTGCGAGAGTGAACGATGTCATCAAGGCTAAGGGTGGGCCAACACCATATTGACTTGCAGCATTACCGATGGAGGTCGCCACGAACTTGTACGTCATTTTCAGCCAGGCGTCCGGATACTTTTGATCACGTAATGTACTCTGCGACCATGGCGAAAAATAATCTTCTCAGTTGTTAATTAAAATATCGGCTGCTCACTTTTCTAATGTTAGCTGGACACAACTTTCCCTATTTACACAATGTTTAGCACGCCCTGCTAACGTCTTGACTATAACATACGAAGGAGACAAAGCAAAACTTTCTTACATGAGAGTTCTTACAATATTTTGACACTGGTGTTGCATGCGTGTCGTTCCGTTATAAGCAGATTCCATTCTCGTTCGTTTTATTGTGTGTTAGTTGCCAAATCGTGACTATATATATATATATATATATATATATTTCTTGTTGGCTGTTGGTTGTTTTGTTATGTTTTTTCATGTTTCATTATTAAACATAGGGAAAGATTTTAGTTAAAGAAGATCTCCCTCGTCCTAGCCGGGAATTAAACACTGGTTACTCTGAGTTGAGAATCAGAACACTGACCACTCGACCACAGAGCAGTTGTTTTATTATTTCACCTGTGCAGCCCTCTTTAACTTCTATGGTCATATTGGGAGCTTTTACATGAGAAACGACTGATGTCAGTAACTCGTTGAACTGTAGGTTTTTAACATTGGTTTGATTCGTTTTTACCACGAAGCGCTGTTACATTTACACGTCCAGACTCTGCAGAGGCTATAATTCTAGCGAAAAAAATCACCCAGCGGGGATTCGAATCCGAGACCTTTAGATTGAGAAGCCAGAATGCTGACTACTCTATCAGAGAGCCAGTCTTTCTTTCAGTTTGAAGAATATTTAGTAAGAAACTTATTAAAAAATGGTAAAGCCAAAATAATGTTAAAAATAAATAAATAAAATAATTATATCGGGTCACATCAAGAAAATAAGAAGAAGAGGATAAAGAAATATAAAATGAATGTAAATTGATGATGTGTTTAGAAATTATAAAATTTAATGAAGGTAATAATAGTAATACCAAACAAAATCTCAAGAAAAGATGTAAGAAAAGAGCGATAGGAACAATTTTAAAAGTACCGAGCGGGATGGCTCAGGCGGTAAAGTCTGTGGCCGGTATTCGGGTTCAAATCCCGTTGGCCGACCAATCCGTCTGAGGTTTTTTCGTGGTTTTCCTCAGTCGCCAAGGTATATACCGGATTGGATATTTAATATCACGACCCAAAGTTCCCACCTTAAGTCTAAAACAATAGTAAAATGAAAAATAAGTGGTAATAGCGAATGCTATGCCATCTATCTACTGGACGGCACCCTAACGCCATCTGCACGGCACGAAGCAGAAGATTCGGCTGCCATGCGCTGGGGTCTCTGTGGGCATGTGACGAAGCAAGATGGCGTTTCCAGGGATGAGACCTAGAAGGCTAATTGTCCGCCTTTCTGTGTGAGGGCGGCGGTTGGACTAGACGGCACACTAATGCGATCTGCACGGCATGAAGCGGGTGGTTACAGGGATGAGACCTAGAAGGCTAACTCTCCGTCTTTCTGTGTGAGGGCGGCGGTTGGACTGGACGGCACCCTAATGCCATCTGCACGGCATGAAGCGGGTGGTTACACGGATGAGACCTAGAAGGCTAACTGTCCGCCTTTCTGTGTGAGGGCGGCGGTTGGACTAGACGGCACACTAATGCGATCTGCACGGCATGAAGCAGGGGTTACAGGGATGAGACCTAGAAGGCTAACTGTCCGCCTTTCTGTGTGAGGGCGGCGGTTGGACTAGACGGCACATTAATGCGATCTGCAGGGCATGAAGCAGGGGTTACAGGGATGAGACCTAGAAGGCTAACTGTCCGCCTTTCTGTGTGAGGGCGGCGGTTGGACTAGACGGCACACTAATGCGATCTGCACGGCATGAAGCGGGTGGTTACAGGGATGAGACCTAGAAGGCTAACTCTCCGTCTTTCTGTGTGAGGGCGGCGGTTGGACTGGACGGCACCCTAATGCCATCTGCGCGGCATGAAGCGGGTGGTTACAGGAATGAGACCTAGATGGCTAACTCTCCGTCTTTCTGTGTGAGGGCGGCGGTTGGACTGGACGGCACCCTAATGCCATCTGCACGGTATGAAGCAGGTAGTTACAGGGATGAGACCTAGAAGGCTAACTGTCTGCCTTTATATGGGAGCGGCGGTTGTACTGGACGGCACGAGGCAGAAGATTCGGTAGCTATGCGCTAGGGTCTCTGTGACACGTGACGGAGCGGGTGGTTACAGGAATGAGACCTAGAAGGCTAACTGTCCATCACATATCGTTCTAAGAGATATCCACCAACAGATCCGTCGCGATATGACCAGGGAGTTAAAGCGACGTAAAATAAAATAGAGGGAAAATAATTTTAAAGTATAATGTGTTTATTTAAGTGAACAGAAAACCTGTAAAGTTCCGACTGAAAAGATTACAGATCACTTCTTTAATGTATTTGGCAATAAAAATGACAGTTCATGCCTTTCAGATCCTCCTGGTAATGAAATGCCTGAAGATATCTTCACTGAGGAAAAGGATAAAGCCCTCTTTAGCATAAAGGCAGACACTTCCACTGAACCAGACAGAATCTCTGTTAGAATATTGAGACATCTGAAAGCTACTAGATTCCTCACATTATTAAGTAATGCCAGCCTTAAATTCAGTTATGTACTCTAAAAACCGCTCGAAACATCTTATTATACATAAAGGAGGTGATGTAAATGATCCGAAGGAATGGAGGCTTATCACAATTTTCTTCGTTGTTAGACCTGTAGTAAAGAAAACTCTTGATACGAAACGTCGATCTTTCATCTCCCTATTCCACATCAAAGGGGTTTGTATCATTTCCTGGTACGCATATAAATGCACCTCTAATTAACAGATGTCTTCAGGAAGCCAAAAGGAAACATCTCAACTGTTGTGTCGTATTTTTAGATATTTGATAAGCTTTTGACTCAGTTGGACACAATCACATTCTTCGTAGTTTGGAAAACTGTTATATCCCAAAGAACTTAATTTAGTAGAAACACTGTTAACTAGAAACGAAGCAAAAATTTAAGCTAATGATAAGACAACAAAACCAATAGCATTTAATTGCGGTGTGCCTCAAGGATCGTGATTATCACCATTGTTATTTAACCAATCTAACGACTGCGTTATCCAGAATCTCACAGATACTGAATTATCCAAAAAAATGGCTATTCTGTCCATGACTCCTTGCCGAATTTATTTGCTTTCGCATTTGTTGACCACATAGCCCTAGTAAGCAAAGGTGAAACGGAAGCAATATCTCTGCTTGATCAAGCGGAATTTTGCCTAAAAAATATAGGATTACAAATTAATTCTAGTGAAAGTAAGTGCATAATTCTCAACAAGGAGAATCTAACAAAGAGACAACGTGTTTCCCTACAAGGATCTATTATAACATCTGTTAACAACAGATCGGAGCGCATAAGGTATTTAGGAGTGGACTTTAATCAAATGTATTTTAAAAAGAAGAAATTAATAACATCACTAACTACAGATCTTAATTCACTTGGACGTTCTACTCTTCTGAAACCTGAATAGATACTTAAGATTCTTGATCAATACATCTGGCTTATGTTAATTTATCCCTGCAGTGTGCTTCATTGAGTCAGCTCTCTAATACTTTCCTAAGAAACGTCGATAAAATAATACGAGCACAGCAAAAGAGATACTACAGCTTCCTGATGAAACGCCGAATGCAATGTTATATGCCCATAGAAGATGGCGGAGAACAGAATGGGAAGCCAGCATTCAGCACTTTAATTTCCGTCAGCGTCTCCAAGCAGTTGATGATGTCATGTGAGGCAACTGAAGAAAGAAGAAGAGTCTTCACTAAAAATACTTCATATTCCTAGTGATACTTTGCCACTAACTCCAAAGGCAAACGGATTCCGGAAATGTTAAGAGATCAGTCAATTCAAGATTGGTGTCAGTTGCCACACAAAGGCAAAGGCGTCACCCTATATGCAGAATACCTGGACGCCAGCTCATGGATTAGTAATAAGTAAAACCTCGTTTTCTCTGAATACATCAATGCCATAAAGAAGCCATACATCTTCATCATACATGGCATCATTTTCGACAGTCCATTCTGTTCCAGGCAGAACCTTCAGCACAGCCCGTTGCCGCCATCCAGGTTGCAAGAGACGGACACTATTGGAAATGTGCTGGAGTTTTGCAGAAAGGGCAAATTACTTCGAAACACTAGAAGACACCATCTCATAAGATCTACGATCGCTCAGTTCCTGCTTCAGCAAGGATGGGAAGTTCATGAGGAGGTTTCAGTCATATCTCAGCAAGACTGCAACAGACGTGTTGATCTAGTGTTTATTGATAAAAGACGTCTAAAGGGAATGGTTTTCCTGGAGAGCTGTTACAACATTCCCATTACCAACTGGTTTGTTCATGGGATGCTTTTTGGAGCTCGTGGTTCTCTGCCAAAATTTACACTTGGTATCCTTAAAACCTTTAAGGTACCAAGTTTTAAGGTTGCCAGTATACTAAACAGATACTGAAAGATAGTAAACAAATATTGCAATACCATTTGTATGTCAATAATCCATAAACAGTTTGATTTTTCAAGTTTTACTTAAAATTGGTGGAAATATTATTTGAAAGTACTTTAAGCCTCGGGCTTCATAGTTTCAACCACTATTAGGTCAATTAATGGAATTCCTCCACACAAGAGCAATTAATTCCATTACTTACAACATTGTAAGTTGCCTTTGGGGTTGTCATCTCAATACAATTTGAAATCTCCTTGTGGTTGATGTGGTTTAATGTTTACGTAATATATTTTTACGTAAATTATTAGAACTTGAAGATCTTATATTGTGCTGCTTTTGTTTTGTTTGGTTACATAATTTTAACTGACCCACGTTCTGGGTGCCAATTTGTAACGGTTTATTACTTTCTCTACTACGTATAGTAAGTAGGGGAAGTATTGCATTCCACCCAAAAATTCGATACCGAGATTTCACCGGAAATACATGTTTTGAGACCTCCTGAATCCAAAAAAAGCATTTTTGGAAACATGTCCGTGTGTGTGTCTGTGTGTCTGTGTGTGTGTGTGTGTGTCTGTGTGTGTGTGTCTGTGTGTGTGAACAGCATAACTCAAAAACGAACAGTCGGATAAACACCAAACTTGGTATTTAGGTTCAGTATCTTCCAGAGATGCGACACGAAGGTTTTCAAGAAAATCCCCCCACCCCAGACTACCCTTTACATGGAACATTTTTCGAAAATTTTAATTTTCTCAAAAATGGCTCTAACGATTTGGTTTAAAATATCATATGTTTAAGATAATGCCATGAGAAATGAAATGTATATCTCGAATTTTCTGGGAATGTCTCCAAAAGTATTCTTCATTGTGAACGACTTTTGCATAACTGGTAAACCATAAGAGATAGACAAAATTTTACTACACAAAAAATGTTGATCTCGTTAAAATACACAACTTATGTTATATACATTTCTTTTGTTGAGTGAACCGTTTTCGAGATATTGCTTGTTATTCCCTTAAATTTTCCAATACTTATACTTTTTCTCAAATTCGTTATTCATTTTTTTATGTCCTGGACTTGCAAAGAGAATGGAATTCGACACATAGCAACCAGCGTTAAAATATTTGACCATCGCTTAAAAGCTACCATATTCCCCTTGCATCTACAAGAAAATTAGCAATAAGATTGACATCTCGATATCTCGATTAACATAAAGCATATGGAGAATAGGCGTTTGTAAAAATAGATTGTACAAGAGTAGAGAAAGTCATGTGAGTGTAACACATCAGATTTTTTTTACTTTCTCTACTACGTATAGTAAGTAGGGGAAGTATTGCATTCCACCCAAAAATTCGATACCGAGATTTCACCGGAAATACATGTTTTGAGACCTCTTGAATCCAAAAAAAGCATTTTTGGAAACATGTCCGTGTGTGTGTCTGTGTGTGTGTGTGTCTGTGTGTGTGTCTGTGAACAGCATAACTCAAAAACAAACAGTCGGATAAGCACCAAACTTGGTATTTAGGTTCAGTATCTTCCAGAGATGCGACACGAAGGTTTTCAAGAAAATCCCCCCACCCCAGACTACCCTTTACATGGAAGATTTTTCGAAAATTTTAATTTTCTCAAAAATGGCTCTAACGATTTTGATGAAAATATCATATGTTTAAGATAATGTCATGAGAAATGAAATGTATATCTCGAATTTTCTGGGAATGTCTCCAAAAGTATTCTTCATTGTGAACGACTTTTGCATAACTGGTAAACCATAAGAGATAGACAAAATTTTACTACACAAAAAAGTAGATCTCGTTAAAATACACAACTTATCTATGTCATATACATTTCTTTTGTTGAGTGAACCGTTTTCGAGATATTGCTTGTTATTTCCTTAAATTTTCCAATACTTATACTTTTTCTCAAATTCGTTATTCATTTTTTTATGTCCTGGACATGCAAAGAGAATGGAATGCGCCACATAGCAACCAGCGTTAAAATATTTGACTATCGCTTAAAAGCTACCATATATTACCAATAAAATTGACATCTCGATATCTCGATTAACATGAAGCATATGGAGAATAAGCGTTTGTAAAATTAGATTGTACAGGAGTAGAGAAAGTCATGTGAGTGTAACACATCAGATTTTTTATAATGTTATTACTTGTGATGTTTGTGTATGTGTGTTTACTTCATGTGGTGTCATCTTGTGACGTTATTCATTTGTTCGGTTTGTAGCTCCATCTGGTGTTAGCAATTTGCAGCAGTGTTAGTGTTCAAAAGAATGCGACTGTTATTTGATTTAATTTTTGTTTACTGTCCTCCGGCTAGCTATTATTTCTCGGTCGAACATGTCTCTTGATCAGGGTGTATAAACGGAAAGGAATGTTTTATCCAAATATAACACTGATGAAGAAATTTGTTTTACACATTTATTGTCGAACACGTTAACTATCACATATATACATTGATCTTAACACTCGCCAAACTGAAACTGTTATAATAACTTCTTACTGATCACTTTTAATCCACGTACTTCAACTTTTTGTATAATTAACCTTACAACACTTTAGATTATTCATAATTCTGCTGTGCGTAACTTGTGAATCGATACCCGACGTTTGCCGTACAAATACTTTCGACGAACTTACTGACTGAAGACGACGTGTAGTGTACACAGATTTTTGATGAACTGAGCGACTGACTGACTTTACCTCAAACCTAATGCTTTTATACCCATACACACCGATATGCCTAAAGATTATAACTGAGTTACTATTGGCTAATAAAACGCGCCAACATTAGCGTCTATTTTAATATCCAATGAAAATTATGAATACATATGCTCTAGGGAAACGTTCCAGAAGATTCTCAACGGAAAAAACGCGCCAACATTACGTAACTTCCTCGTTTCCAATAATGATAAACAGCTCACCCCCTCGCTGCATTATTGCGCGCTATTATTGACAGTTTCAGTAAGGCATTAAAAACTTACTTATCAACAATAATTACAATCAATAAACATCTCAAATCAATGTCACATAAAAATGCATATTCATACTAAAATCATTATTTACATTTAAGTAATTTGTGATACAAATTACTGCATCATGGTTTACCGAGAAAAATGCGAATCAGTTGGGGAATTTAATGTCATGCTGGAATGTTGCCATGGTAACTCAGTGGTTACAGCAACCGGACGGAGACCGCGAGATCTGTAGTTCAAATCCCTGCTATGGCATTGAATTTTTCAGTCGTCTGATTCTACCTTTCCAACCTTGTCCAACACATGGCTTGTGTGGAAGAACAATTAATTCCGAAAATATTTTTGTTATTTCTTTCTTTATTTATAGTCGCTTTGGATACTAGGCCATATCACGACTTATATCCATACATACGAGTACAATAATAATAATAATAATAATAATAATAATAACAACAATAATAATATTGTATACTTTACATTGATTAAATAATACAACAATTCTAATACATTGTTATAAACATATTTTACATTATTAGGTATTGAACACAGCTAGAGCAGTACAACCTATTACCTATTATACATTTTTGTTTGATGTGTTATATTTAAATCTTCTTATACAGTTTGATGTCTTTCAATAAAAAAAATAATGTTTTTGAAATGAATGGGGTTGTTTCAAGCTAAAAATATATCTTCAGGAATGTTATGTCTTCTTCTCTCCATGGTATAACTTCTGCATTTAGTGATGAGGTGTTCGATGGTGATACGGCATTTGCAGGTCTCGCAGTGAGGAGCATTTTCTTTGTTGAGTAAGAAGGAATGGGTTAGGCGTGAATGACCTATTCGTAAACGTGATAGAATCACTTGATCTTTTGTTTTTAGAGCCTGCAATGTGCAGGGTTTTGTGGAACCTTTCCTAACTATGTGGAGTTTGCTATGTTTTAATGGTCCAGTCTTGCTTTTATTTGACAGTTGGTCCGGTAAAAAAATTTTTTGATCTGTTACACTCACATGACTTTTTCTACTCTTGTACAAACTCTTTTTACAAACTCCTATTCTCCATCTATTTCATATTAATCGAGATAAACATTTGCAGAAACGATCTTTTGACATGCAAAGAGAATTACATTTTACACATAGCGACCAGTTCTAAAAATATTTGCCTATCGCTTAAGGCGTACTATTGTCGTATACCTCATATTTAGTAATTATTTAATTTCAGAGGAGGGCGACTCGCTTATGAGAGGGATCGTTGAACAAACAAAGAACTTTAAACTCGAGGTATCGACAAGGGATGCAGCTAAAGTTAGATTCACAACATAATTACACTAACATAATTCCTGGCTGAAGGGAGAGGCAAGGATTCTATTCTACCATAATTAAAGTTGAGAGAAAGGATGACAAATAGATTTATTATAACAAATGCTTACCCCATGTGTCTGCCGGGCGAGGACGCCATGTCGTAGACAGTTATCCGTCCAGCTCACGCGAAGACTAGTCACAGAATGCTAAGCAAACCCACGCTAAGCTTGGCGTCACTAACGCCATATCCCCCCCCAATGACACACTGCTTCCCCTGAATCGCTCCTACTCTCAGATAAACTGCCAACCTTCGACTCGGTAACCAGAGGGCGTATTACCATTAATATAATCTGTGCACATGCCACATCTCCCCCTGGCCACCGAAGTCGACGTCCTCGTCGACAGAAAGAAAATAAATACAATAAACATGAAAAAACAAAACAAAGACATACTAAAAATGACATACAAATGTGTGATGAAGTAAAATATAACAATAGACATGTGTGTGGTAAGCACCCAGCCGACGAAACAATGGTGCTGGGTGATGTGGAGAGGCGAGAGACGTAAGTGCTGTCGACTTAGTATTGTTAATGCACTGATCTTTAGCATCCCGCACAAAGCACACACCACGCTGCCTTAGTTCACAGGCACACTACACTGCGCAAAATGGTGATGGTCTGCCGTAACTGTTTGTGGGTGGATTTAGACAGTGCCCACAACGACGATTTGTCCTGGTGTAGAATTAGCACCGCAGGTCTCTGGTGATGACAACAGGGTGGGCAGTCGCTGGCTTGGACTGCCCCCCGACATGGTGGCTCCTTATGCCACGGCAGTGTAGTGGCTGCCCGACAGCTTCCCTGTGGTGTTTCTTGACTTCTGGTGTGCCCTGGGGATGCTGATGCACTTTCTCGCTCTCTGCCACAGCGAAAGACTAAAACAAAACCACCACACAATAAACAGGCTGCTCCCACAAAGAATCACACATAAAAGAAGGGTATGTCATTTACAATTAAAGATTTTAAAGTATGAAAAGTGTACACTAAAAAAAAATTATTATGACATGGGGCAAAGAAAGAGAAGAAAAAAAAAGAAGAAAAAATTAGTACAAATTGGCATAAGAAAGAAATTTTACAGAGTTGCCATCCAAAGTGTAACTTACAATGCTTCATAATCCAAATAACAGGAAAACAGACTCAAAATACATGAACATGACAGAAATGAAACATAACCTTGTTTTGGGATCCCAATATTACATCTCAATAACCAGCTGGTATCACTATCAAAAGAAAGTAAGTGCACTTACAAGACAATCACACATGACGATGAAATGAACTCATTCACACTGACCATGGCCCAAATTACACACAACACTGACTTAACTAACTACTCAAACTAGTGTATGCATCACTACAAGCTACATCCACAATACATTTCTAAACTACGCCACGTGACATGCTTTCAACTACTAGTGTCCTACTCTTGTCACCAATACAACTTCTCGTCCACATCATATCTTTCTCATCGCAGTATTAGCATCAACGCAATCATAATCATCAACATCAGCAGTAATAGTGCAATCTCGATCATTACTTCAAGCATCATCATCTTTCAATTTTCTCTCCAAAACAAAACATCTGCACTTACGTGTCTCATTTAACATGCTGTAAATTCAAAACATCTGACATAGGCATAACCTTCAAGAAATCACATTAACAATTCAGGAATGACACAAATAACATGACACTATAATGTTGCATCTACATCCTCAAAATGAAAATTTAAGTTGGAAAACAGGTGGTATTAACATTTGCTATCTAAGATGGTAATAAACTTGTTGCATAAACAGAGAAGAAAAAAAATTATTTTCATTACATTCACTTCCATCCATGTAATCTCTCGTGTGAATTCATCACACACGCTATACTGGGCACGTTACAGCAACACCAATAAGCAAAATCTCTGAAAACATACAACAACTGTCGGGGTTACACTGTGGCACTTCCACCGAAGCTGACATCATCTCGTCTCTTCTCTCCTCATCTCACATCAACACCATCGGGGTTACTCTTTGGCACTTCCACCGAGGCAAATCTCACCTATATCACATAACCTCAAATACACACATACATACAAACACTATTCATGCAACAATTTTCTGCAAGTAAAGATCACAGCATCATTATGGAACCCAAAATCAAATCGAGTCAAAATCAAATCATATCATATCAAATCGAATGCAACAAAACAACATCACATCATTACTCAAAACAATATTGTCACATAACATTCCTGAAAATGAAAGCTCAATTAAGCATATAGTACACCTGAAACACATTCCTGCAGCATAATACAACAACAAAACAAATGATTTGCAGTTCCCAAAACATAATTCAAAATTTAAATTACACCCACCATAATAATACACTTGTAATTTAGCAGAGACATTCATATCACATATTCCTGAAAAGTAAGGCTTAATTAAGCATCAGTCAATGAAACAATAAATTTAGCATACCTGTGTGAGTCGTAAAACTGTTTCATTCATCCAAACTTTAGCACTCACAATGATTACATACTTACAGGTGATTTTGTCTTTTCTCTTACTCGTTTACCACAAAATTCCCGTGCAAATTGTCCAAAATCTGGTAACACACGTACAGCTGGTTCATCAACATCCACATCGTACTGGTCCATATTAGAAGCACATCAAACCTAATTAGGTGCAGATACTGGCAAGGTTGGTAGCTCCTGAAACTTTTACTTACATGAGTAACTGCGAAAGATTTTCCCCTAAAAATATGCATTGCGGAATTAAATAAACCAAACTTGGCAACGGTAAAGCAAAATTATCAGTTTCTCAGAGCGGCCAATAGCAGTAGTAGCCAACATTTCAAAATTCTAAAGTAACTCATACGCCGACATCCTACTGGGATTCTTCACGTGAGAGGGGTCAATGACCGGGCGGCAGACAGCTGATTGCTTTGCAACAGGCGTACCAACACTGGACAGATTCTACTTCACTGAGCTCGCTAACTGGAGCAATTACTATATCAGATTTCTGTGCAGTACGTCGCTTAGGCATGATTGCAGCACAAAAGATAACGCAACCAATAAACAAACAGTAGGACCAAGCAATACAGATTACACCAAACTAAACACTTATAGCATCACATGAATGTAAGTAGCAAGAGCAGAACATAACCAAATAAAACAGTTGCAGAAAGAACACAATTAAGCGCCCGCGGCGAAATATCAGAAAATTATACTAACACACGGCTACACAAGCCACTTGGACACAATACCAAGATTTTTTAATCAGAATGAACACATGGAAGAAAACAAAATGATAGCTTCAGTGAGAAACCTCGAACTGGAAGTTAAAAAAACTACGTCACACTTACTGTGACCACCGCTAATATTCTCAAAAGGAGCAGAATACAGACTTGTAATTTATACTAGCACACAAAACTTCTCTTTTTTTTTCTTAAATCAAATGTATATAATCTGATATGCACACGCAAATAAACGCGCCAAAACACGTGCTGAGGAAGACTGGTTTCACAAGCTAAAAATTATTGCTGAAATGCACGACCACGCGGGAATTACACAACACACGTGCGTACATAAAAGTTACACGAAAAATGTCCCAGAAAAGTGCAGTAAATAGCTAGAAATCACAATCACTGGAATATAAAGTTATACATTTCCAAACCGCTGCTAATAAGCACAAAAACAAGATTTGCAAACAGATAGCCAACACGTGACGAGCACATTTTGAAACTACAACTATCTCGCTCGTTTCACAACTCAACTTTCACAAAAACATTTTTTTGAAAATAACCAGCACGAAGAACGGAACACAGTGATATAATTTAAAGGAAATGAATCCAAAACAAGGGGAAAATGGAGTAGAAGTTTTAGCGTCACGCCGGCAGACAATGGAAAAAAAATGCAAAAATGAGCTCAAAATTGAAATTTCGACACCAGCTTTCAGAAATGATGGAAACAAAATTTAGAAGAAGAGAATCACAAATTAAAGTATAAAAATCCTTACCCTTTAGCCAGAAAGAACTTTACATTTTTCACGACCACGTGGAGCATAAATCGTTAAATTTGGAGGGAAGAAAAAATTTTGCACTTAAAATCTCAAAACAAATCAAACCAATTACTCGGCGCCTCACACCAATTTGTCGTATACCTCATATTTAGTAATTATTTAACTTCAGAGGAGGGCGACTCGCTTATGAGAGGGATCGTTGAACAAACAAAGAACTTTAAACTCGAGGTATCGACAAGGGACGCAGCTAAAGTTAGATTCACAACATAATTACACTAACATAATTCCTGGCTGAAGGGAGAGGCAAGGATTCTATTCTACCATAATTAAAGTTGAGAGAAAGGATGACAAATAGATTTATTATAACAAATGCTTACCCCATGTGTCTGCCGGGCGAGGACGCCATGTCGTAGACAGTTATCCGTCCAGCTCACGCGAAGACTAGTCACAGAATGCTAAGCAAACCCACGCTAAGCTTGGCGTCACTAACGCCATATCCCCCCCCAATGACACACTGCTTCCCCTGAATCGCTCCTACTCTCAGATAAACTGCCAACCTTCGACTCGGTAACCAGAGGGCGCATTACCATTAATATAATCTGTGCACATGCCACACTATGTTCCCCTTGTTTTGTATTTGCAAGGGCAATATAGAAATACAGTAGCCTTTAAGCATAGACATATCTGTTAATATCTGGTTGCTATGTGCAGCACCATTCTCTTTGCCACAGATTAATACTCTTTACATATCCAAGACAAAAAAATGAATAACGAATTCGCATTTGAGTAAATAAGTAATGAAAAATTTAAGGGAATAACAAGCAATATCTCGAAAATGGTTCACTCAACAAAAACAAGTATATGGCATAAATTGTGTATTTTAACGCGATCTACATGTTTTGTGTAGTAAAATTTTGTCTATCTCTTATGGTTTACCAGGTATGCAAAATTCGTTCAAAATGAAGAACATTTTTGGAGACATTCCCAGAAAATTCAAGATATACATTTTATGCGCCATGAAAATATCTTAAACATACGATATTTTAATCAAAATCGTTAGAGCCATTTTTGAGAAAATTAAAATTTTCGAAAAATCTTCCATATAAAGGGTAATCTGGGGTGGGGAGATTTTCTTGAAAACCTTTGTGTCGCATCTCTGGAAGATACTGAACCTAAATACCAAGTTTGGTGTTTATCCGACTGTTCGTTTCTGAGTTATGCTCTTCACAAACACACGGACATGTATTTCCGGTGAAATCTCGGTATCGAATTTTTGGGTGGAATGCAATACTTCCCCTACTTACTATACGTAGTAGAGAAAGTAATAAGTTTGAGCATCTCTGTAGGGCACTGGCAATTCTTCCACTGGAGGTAGTGAAGTTGCTTTTTTGGCTTCTCTATCTGGTTCTTCATTTCCTGATATTCCACGGTGGGACAGAATCCAGAAGAATATAACTTCTTGATTACTTGTAGTAACTTGGTTGTAAAGACTTTGGATAGCTTGGATTATACGTCAGTAGCGCGGTCTCGGATACTCTGAAGAGTACTTAGTGAATCAGTTAGAATTGTACTGCGTATATGCTGTGCTGAGGTAATGTAAATCAAAGTTTGTTTGACAGCATACAGCTCAGAGGAGAAAACAGAAAACAAGTCTGGAAGCTTGTACTTAAGTTTAGCACCCGGAGTAATTATAACACAGCCATTACCCTGATCAGATTTAGAGCCATCTGTATAAATAAATATGTGTTTAGCATATGTGTTACGGATTTCGTGGTAAATTTGTTTATATATGAAAGAATCTATATGTGATTTCTGGTGAGTTTTTATATCCGTATTAATTCTAGGAATAGTTAACCTCCAGGGTGGAAACTCATGATGATCTCTAGTCATTATTGGAGGTATTTTAATATTAAGTTCATATATGATTTTTTCAAATCTAAGATGAAAAGGCAATGGCTGATTTGTATTCGTTGGCATACTCGTTTTGCTCTTCCCAAAGAAGGTGTACCGATGGGCTTCCGAGTTGGGCCTTGCAGCTGTCTTTATGGCCTATTTTAGACATTGTGCTATTCTACGTACTTCTAATGGCGGCTAAATAAATATGATTAAATATTGAATTAATTAAAGTATTAAATCCGGAAATATTATTGATATTTAAGTGTTTATTTATATTTAAAGGTTTGTTTGTTTATATTTAAATGTTCTGTGCTGTTTTCTGGATCGTTTTGGTCAATCTCACTTGAGGTCAATTGATTTTAATAAATCTTTAAATATGAGATATGTAGAGAAGTAAATGTAAATAGAAGACTAACGCTAGCAACGAGAAAGATCAACAATAGGTTATACGTTGTCATAGACGGGATGCAAATCGACAAGCTAGTAAAATTTTGTGAAGCAGACGCGAGAACTACGCAGAAGAGAAGATAACAAGAAAGAAGTAGTGGTGTATAAATATTTGGAGGATGCTAGAGCATTAATTTCATGGAACTTACAAATAGTTGAGGTGGGGAAGTTTCGTGTTGAGATAAATAATTAATAAACTATACGAGACGAGTATTTAGCTCCATTTATACCCCGCCTTTAACTGCATTGGTCTTATCGGCGACCTTTCCTTTGGAACTTATTGTCTATTGGCAATGGTGTTAACTTGTATTTCCTTTTCGTTTGGATTTCTTGCACTTTTGGGGTTTTAATCATTAGATCACACACACTTTCACATTCATGCTTCCAGATTCTGGGGAGGATAGGGAATAATGTTGGCTAGAGAGAAATTCCCACCCCCAGCCGGGAATCGAACCCGGGACCCCTCGCATAGCAGGCAGGTGCTCTACTAACTGAGCTACGGGGCCAGCCCTAGAGAGAAATATATATTGTATCCACACGTATGAGAAGTTTCTGAACTCAGATTTTCTATGATGCTTATTACTTCCTCTACTACGTATAGTAAGTAGGGGAAGTATTGTATTCCACCCAAAAATTCCATACCGAGATTTCACCGGAAATACATGTTTTGAGACCCCCTGAATCCAAAAAAAAGCATTTTTGGAAACATGTCCGTGTGTGTGTGTGTCTGTGTGTCTGTGAACAGCATAACTCAGAAACGAACAGTCGGATAAACACCTAACTTGGTATTTAGGTTCAGTATCTTCCAGAGATGCGACACCAAGGTTTTCAAGAAATTCCCCCACCCCAGATTACCCATTACATCGAAGATTTTTCGAAAACTTTAATTTTCAAAAAAATGGCTCTAGCGATTTTGATTAAAATATCATATGTTTAAGATATTTTATGACAAATAAAATGTATATCTTGAATTTCCTGGGAATGTCTCCAAAAGTATTCTTTATTGTGAACGACTTTTGCATAACTCGTAAACCATAAGAGATAGACAAAATTTTACTACACAAAAAATGTAGATCGAGTTAAAATACACAATTTATGTCATATACATTTGTTTTGTTGAGTGAACCGTTTTCGAGATATTGCTTGTTATCCCCTTAAATTTTGCAATACTTATACTTTTTCTCAAATTCATTATTCATTTTTTTATCTTGGATATGCAAAGAGTATTAATGTGTGGCAAAGGGAGTGGTGCTGCACCTAGTAACTAGCTATTAAGAGATATGTATGTGCTTAAAGGCTACTGTTTTTCTATATTGCCCTTGTAAATATATATTCCCCTTACATCTACAAGAAAATTAGCAATAAGATAGAGTCTGCAAATGTTTATCTCAATGAACATGAAGCACATGGAGAATAACGTTTGTAAAAATAGTTTGTACAAGAGTAGAGAAAGTCATGTGAGTGTAACACATCAGATTTTTTATATAGAGGCAGTTGTTTAAAGAAAGCAATTAAAGACATTAAGTTCGCGCCTCACAAAGAAAAGTAAATTATTTTATTTTGTAAAACAGAATCTGGAACATCGCTAAACAATAGAAATCGTTCCTGAGATTTTGTAACGAAAGAAACAATTTTTAAGAGAAGGAGATTAAAATTTGTATCAATGAAAAACAATGTAAAATAAGAAATTTTGTAACAATAGCAATTCATAAGAACTAAACATAAAAATCATTTCTAAGCTTCGGGCAAAACAATTTGCAAAACAAGTTATTAAAAATAGTCTATCTTTAAAAGAAATCCTGTTTATTTATTTAAGCAGTATATAGCAAAATCCATATAGCAAGACCGGGTATTGCTACAAAGCTAACAGCTCCATAATTAGCACACAACGTCCTTAATCCTCTACAAGTGTTTAAAGCAGATTGCAATCTAACTTCGACATTTGCTGCGAAGGTCTACCCGGGCAAGAGCCTTAGTTCAAGCTCCCTCCTAACAATCCAGGGTTAAGAAAGTTTTGTTTTCTTCACGTATGGAAAAGCCGATTTGAAGTAGTTGCAACCGCACGTATAGTAAACAGTTTCCGGTAGCCTTCACCCCAAATGTACTTTCAGGTGGCCTTTGCCCCAAGTTTTAAAAAAATATTAACTCTGTAATTTAACTGTTTCTTTAAATATTATATATTTATGTTTGCCTCAGCTGCGTCAGTATTATTGTTAGAGACACGTTTCTCTTAGCAAACTATTTTTCGTCTCACACGAATACGTATTAAGTCTTTTGAGGACGCTTTTTGCGTCTGGTTAGTAACGCTGTCTGCAACCAACTGAATTGATTTCAACCGCCTAAACTTGTAAATTTCTGCATTTAAAGTATCTGATTGGCTAATCCTAATCCAATAGAATACCTTCATTTAACTAAAGCTTTTTCTGGTTGTTGATTGGCTATTTTTAATCTGTCTCAAAATTTACATTATTGTTGCTCCAATAATGACTAGTAGCATTTAAACTTTCAAACTCATTATTACCTCATTGTTAGCAACTTTTAACGTATTATTCTCACAGCTCCTACATTATTAAATTACGTAATATATTCACATAACATTATTACACATGGATACAATAATATAAACATATACAATGACTGTTACATACATTTTTTATATATTGTTACATACACATATTGCTTTAAGGCGGGCTGTTATTGAATTATATATATATATATATATTATACAATTAGACTGAAATCATTTTAGTGTTAAAAATACTGCCTCAGGGTTAGCGCCGAGCGTCTCTCCAACTGTGGGGGTTTCCCATGAGGCCAATACGTTGTTTCCTAAAAAGGCCCCTCACCTCTTTCGCGAGACTGGAAGTGGATATGCCACTTACGCGCGTCACCGAAAACCTCGGTAGGGCCGACAACAATCTAGCATGCCGTCTACCAACTCTCACTCATGGTTGGTGCCGGAGAACCTCGAGGCGTCTCACAACCCCGTCTGGGCGGAAAAACCAGCCAGACGTACCTAATCACCCATGGGAACCACTGTCCCGTCGAGTCCAACCCAATGCGAACAGTTCGAATGTTCGGCCCAGCGTGCTTCTAGTAACGTCAGAAGTACCACGAGTGCTGGGGTCCGCTGAAGGTGTCGGATCCCCTCCCCTACGGGTAACTTCCTCCAATTAACCCGTATGGTGTAATTTCGAAATACCATTATCATCAGTATCCACAACCTACTATGATGAAAACATACCCAGTTTTATTGCTATCTGATAGCTCATAAATTTCTAGAGTCACTGGGTAGAATTGTCTAAAGATTTTTCGCTGCAAAAGTAATAAACAAAACCTCTAGATTGGTGAGAAAGCCCTAAATTAGCAACCTTTTGACATGCCTAGCCACTTCTGTCCAAATTCATCGAGTGTGTTCAGTACAACTTCTAAAGTGTCTCTGCTTCAGAAGTGCCTTCTTCGCGTGATTGCAGTTATAGATTTGATTTCCGTTGTCCGTAGTCTACCTTTGTGTATGGATGTCAAAGAGAATTCAAAGTGAACCAAGCAAACACACAGTTTCCGGTCTTAGAATGGAGCAGTGTGTCCGACATATCCTTCCATCAGATGTACTACCCCCTGTAGCTCCAGTAAGATGTAGAAAGGTTCTCCTGGGCCAGGAGAGGCGAATCACTTGGTGACACGCCACACACGAATGCACTTTGAGACTCCCTGAACTAAGATAAAAGTGAACAGCACACCTCAAAAACGAAAGTCGTATAATACTAAACTTGGTATTCAAATTAGCATCTTCCAAAGATGAACATGAAGGTTTTCAACAAAATCCCAAACCAAACTACCCTTGACGCGAAACAATATTCGTTCGTTTTTATTTTATCAGAAATGGCTATATTTTGATTAAAATATCATAACGTGTTTGACTATGTCTTGTATTTTCGGTGCATAATCTGAAAATTCAGCTTTATAGAGGTTACAATATAACAGAAGTGCAACTTTGGCATTTTCCCACCATTATGGGTTAAGTCACTAGAATTTAGTGATATTCCGGTTGTTAGGTTCCATTCATAACCGCCAACTCCTCCGCAAATACGCACCTGTTACATGTATTGGGAAGGTTAGTTATATTGTATCTGTTACATTGGCGCCCTGTTTTTATATTCGCAGGTGTTCAAACTTTGCACGCCGACCATTTAGTCACCAACTGATGCGCTGACTATGATATTAATTATATTATATCATGCCAATTGCATTATCATTTATATTAAATGAGTTATAGTTATATTAATTGGTCTTATGAGCATTTAATTATTAATTATTATTAGTTTATGATTCATGATTAGGTCTTAACTTTGCAGTTAACTAGAAATTTGAATTGTTTTTACAATGTTTGAAGTAAAAGTTTTTTGTTTGTATCGAGTTTTATTTTTAGAGGAAGAAGATCTATGTAGAATAAAACAAAAAACGCGGACAGGAAAAATACCGCGCAGCCGGTTCGTACTTTTTTGGCTCACCGTGTAGAATATAGGTAACCAGCGATTATGGCGGAAAAGGAAGCTGATGAATTTATGACCAAACCATTGCACCGAAGAAAGGTGGTTAATTTGTTTCTTGCCTAGCAAGCTTGTAGTCCGATTTCTGCTCTCTGTGTCAACTCAACACGTTTTATAGAGGTTACAAATATACGAGAGGTTATTGTATGTTCAGAGTCTTTTGTGACAGTGGAGAGGGGGGATAAGGAATTCGCGAGGCCGCACGGTAGCTAGTAAAAAGTCCCGCCTGACAAAGCCGACCTTATCGCGACTAACCACTTTTTACTTTCTCTATGTATAGTAAGTAGGGGAAGTATTGTATTCCACCCAAAAATTCGATACCGAGATTTCACCGGAAATACATGTTTTGAGACCTCCTGAATCCAAAAAAAAAAGCATTTTTGGAAACATGTCCGTGTGTGTGTGTCTGTGTGTGTGTGTCTGTGAACAGCATAACTCAGAAACGAACAGTCGGATAAACACCAAACTTGGTATTTAGGTTCAGTATCTTCCAAGGATGCGATACGAAGGTTTTCAAGAAAATCTCCCCACCCCAGAGTACCCTTTACATGGAAGCTTTTTTTCGAAAATTTTAGTCATATGTTTGAGATATTTTTATGACAAATAAAATGTATATCTTGAATTTCCTGGGAATGTCTCCAAAAGTATTCTTTATTGTGAACGACTTTTGCATAACTGGTAAACCATAAGAGATAGACAAAATTTTACTACACAAAAAATGTAGATCGCGTTAAAATACACAATTTATGTCATTTACTTTTTTTTGTTGAGTGAACCATTTTCGAGATATTGCTTGTTACTCCCTTAAATTCTTCAATACTTATTTTCTCAAATGGGAATTCGTGATTCATTGTTTTGTCTTTGATATGCAAAGAGTATTAATCTGTGGCAAAGGAGAATGGTGCTGCACCTAGCAACCAGCTATTAAGAGATATGTATGTGCTTAAAGGCTGCTGTATTTCTATATTCCCCTTAATCTACAAGAAACTTAGCAATAAGATAAGAGTCTGCAAATGTTTATCTCGATTAACATGAAGTAGATGGAGAATAAGCGTTTGTAAAAATAGTTTGTACAAGAGTAGAGAAAGTCATGTGAGTGTAACACATCAGATTTTTTTCTACTACGCCTATCGCTGTCTCAAAGGTCTCTGAACAGACAACACTAACGTGCAACGTTGATATTTTTCCACCATTATGGGATAAGTCGCTAGAACCTGGTGATATTCGAATTGTTAAGTTCCTTTCATAACCGGCAACTCCTCCGCAAATACGCACTTGGTAAATGTATTGGGAAAGTTAGTTATATCGTATCTGTTACATTAGCACCCTGTTTTTATACTCGCAGGTGTTTAAACTTTGCACGCCGACCATTTAGTCCCCACCGACACACTCATTATAAAATTAAAAATATTATTATATGTTAATTATATTACTATTTTGCATTTAATTATTAATTATTATTTGGTTAAGTTATTAGGCTATTAGGTTATTGTTAATTGTAAGGTGTTACCTTTACAGTTAACTTGAAATATGAATTGTTTTTGAAATGTTTGGTATAAGCGTTGTCTGTTTGTGTGGGGTTTTATTTTTAGAGAAAAAGAGCTGCGTAAAAGAAAAGCAAGAAATTTAATTGTTAGGTTTAGTAAGTACGCCGAAATCATATTCAAACGTAACTATAACAGTATAGTAGTTTGTAACGTTTAATAACATACACGTGTTATATAAATTAAGTACATAGCACGGTTCAGTCTTAATTTAACGTTTAAGATGCATCAGGTTATAGGTTATCAGCGATTATGGTGGAGAAGGAAGATGATGACCAAACCTTTGCAGAAAATTACAGAGCAGTATATATGTATGATACATGTGATAATACTAGCAGAAGACCGAAATAGTGCGTCTTTTGTAAATAGGTTGTGTGGTGATTTCTTTGATTATATATCTAGTGACCACTCATGTTAGAATGTTGGCCGCACTGACACGCGGCATCAGCCAACTTTGTTTCTAGTAACCTGAGTTAGCCTATGTCCCCTTTGCCATGACTCTAACTTTGGCAGAGTTGTGGAGTAAACAAAGCAACCCCGGACAGTAAAACTCATAATTTTGTTACGAGATAATTTTAGCACCTACAGTAATTACCAAAGACAGCGCGAGGAGAGCAACACACTTCGGCGAGGAAAACGCGCAAAGAAAAACTTTTGAAATTTGCATGACGATGTGAAGCGTTGTGACACAGAAAGAACGCGGAAGCCAAAGATTACCCTCTTGCCAGCATCCCTACAAGGGCGGAAGAAAGGAAAGAAAAATTCAATTCAAATCCAATTTGTAGGCTTTTTCCGGAACAATGACGGAAGCCTAAATGGGTCAGAACCAATTTCCCTCAGTGGAGCAAGCGAAGGAGTATATATAGATATAATATTTTCTCCGCACTTTGTTAGCGGGCTTATTCGGCCACTTTTCAATTTCCGAGTCCATCATGGGACAAGAATGACGCTCGGCTCTCCAGGGACTGGAGTGGCACTGGAGTCTCGGCTTTTGTAACCTCCTTCCCTCGGTACCTCGTCTGTAACAATAACAACACCAATTACTATCGTAGCGATTTCTTTAGCACCTACCTAAGGAAGTGCCTACTGCATTCTATCAAAAAATTCGGTTTCGAAACTTCACCGGAAATACATGTTTTGAGGTGCCTTGAATCCAAAGAAAAGCATTTAGAAAAATATCCGGGCGCGCGTGCGTTCATCTGAAAAATGAGACGTCGAGTAAATATCAAACTTGGTATTTAAGTTCAGTATCTTACCATCTTCATGCCGCCTCTTTGGAACAATTTTGGTATCTTTTGACATTTCGTTTCTGAGTTATGCTGTTCACAAATACACACACGAGCGCGCGCGCGCGTGGACCTTTGGTTTACTTTTTCTACCACGTACATAGTAGGTAGTGAAGGTAATACATTCCACCCAAAAATTCGTTACCGAGATTTCACGGGAAATACCCGTCTTGAGGCCCCCTGAATTTAAAAAAAGCATTTTTAGAAAAAGGTTCCTATGTGTGTGAACAGCATAGCTCAAAAGCAAAAAGTGGGAAAACACCAAACTTGGTATATAAGTTCCAAAAATATGATACGAAGGTTTTCAAGAAAAATCCTCCCATACCAAACTACCGTCTATATGGAACATTTTTCGAAATGTTTTATTTTTTAAAAATGGTTCCAACGATTTTGATTAAAATACTATATAGTAAAGATATTTACACGAAAAATAAAATTTATATCTTGAATTTTCTTGGAATAGCCTGTGAAGTCGTCCTTATTCGGAAGAAATTGTGTATAATCTTGTATAACTAATAAACGTTACGCGATAGACGAAAACGTACCACACAAAAAATGTAGATCTCTTCAAAATGCATAATTTATTTCAAATAAACTTTTTGGTAGCATCAGCCATTTCCGAGATATCCGTTATTAATGGTTCGATTTGTTCAATACTTTGCCATTCTTTTTAAATCCCATCGATTTTCAGCTGTTTCTCGCGATGTCATGGAAACAGTATGGAATTTTAAGGCCAGCATATAGTGTCCAGTTGTTAAACATTTGACTATCGCTATTATTTTTGTGCTCTAAAGAAATATGTGGTATAGCTATATCTGGCGAGATTTGTTTGGATTAAAATAAAGTAGATAGAAAAATAAGCTTTCGTAAGAATACCCACTAATAAAATTAGAGGTTAGAGAAAGTATTGTGAATGTAACACAAAGTTTTTAAAAATAGATCTTGCGTGTGTGTGTGTATGTGAACAGCATAACTTAAAAACGAAAAGTCAGATAAATACAAAGCTTGATATTTAAGTTCAGTATCTTCCAAAGATGCACACGAAGATTTTCAAGAAAATCCCTCCATCCCCAATTATCCTTTTAATGGCGATTTTTTCGAAATTTTTTCATTCTCTTAAACCTGACTCTAAGAATTTTGATTAAAATAGTACACATTAAACATATTTAAATGGCAAATAAAACGTATATCTTGAGTTTTCTGGAAACAGCCCGTGAAGTCCTCTTCATTCAGTAGGAATTTTGTATAATCTTGTATAGGTAACTGGTTAATGTTAAGCGATAGACGAAAACGTACTAGAAATTTAGATCTCTTTAAAACACACATTTTATTTCAAATAACTTTTTTATGGCATCAGCCATTTCTGAGATATCCGTTATTAATGGCTCGAATCCTTCAATA
Source organism: Deroplatys truncata (assembly GCA_030765065.1). Lineage (NCBI taxonomy): Eukaryota > Metazoa > Arthropoda > Insecta > Mantodea > Mantidae > Deroplatys > Deroplatys truncata. The sequence continues at coordinate 309,300,634 of CM060975.1, read as the reverse complement.
TTCTGCCACTCTCTACTCCTGTCGATTTTCAATTGTTTCTCGCGATGTCATGGAAACAGTGTGGAATTTTAAGGCCAGCATATAGCGTCCAGTTGTTAAACATTTGACTATCGCTGTTCCCTTTGTATATAATTACTATACCTACTAATGTACAATAGAGGGTTAGAAAAGTTATGTGAATGTAACACTTCAGATTGTTTTTCTAAAAATGCTTTTTTTTAATGGGAATCTCAAATTTCAATATCGATTTTTTATGTCAAATATGGCACTACGTGCAATGGGTATCGTACAGTACCTTAGAGTTATAAGAGGACCCGATTCCATTTTGGTTTAGTTGTGTCCTCTGTTTTCTTACTTGCTAAATTGCGCCTACACATTGCCTAAATGAAATATTCGCGGCTTTTGTCTTACTTTTATAGCATTCGCTGTAGAGTAACAACTACATTCTACTCCTTGGCATTCTCAACGAAAAGTAAAAGTATGATCTTGTATAATTCCAACAGGTTCGTATTCTAATATACAGGCCTTGTAAATCCTTTTTAGGCGTTTAATCATTTAGAAATTGAAATTACAAGCTCTATTATGGGTATGTCCGTTGGGAAGAACAGTGGTTTTCAACTGCGAGGTAATTGTCAAAATCGGTTGCATGGTTTCCGAGTTTAACACACACACACACATAACTAACAAGAAATATTTTCTCGTAATAATATTAGCAGAGATTTCGAGAAGTTGTAGCATATAGAAACTGATTATCCCAACACACAGGATATAGTGTGCGGCCGCTTTCTTAAGCATCTTCAAAGCATATAAGTAGTTTTTGATGAAAGGCTAGATGTAACAGAAGTCTGTGAAATGCATCCTATTGAACGAGACTAACAGATTGCAGCAATCCACAACATCTCCCACCCCTCTGTTGCTCCCTTCCTATACATGTTTTGTAGGGGAACACCTACCCCATAATTAATATGCATAAGATAATATAAAGAATATAATTACAGACATGTAAATAAATTCTACGGAAGTTAACAGCAGAGAAAATATATTAAAGGAAAAATATCTAGGGATGGGTAACAGATGTAAATAGTAGAAATATTGTAAACAATATTGTAAATACAATTTCGTATAACATAATATAATCTTATGTATGGCATTTTGTATAAAAAACGGCGTTGGGCAGGAAAGAGTGCTAGAAAGTTAAAACAATTACAGCACAGAGAGTTGGGAGCAGTAACAGCTTGTATGAGAGGGAGGACCGTCGAGAGAAAGAGATAGAGATATATAAGAATTTCCAGATATGTCATTAGCAGTAGAGGGAGTTGGAAAAGGTGAGAGTTTGTGGAGAGAGAGGACCGACGAAAGAGACAGATATATACAGGAATTCCCAAATATGTCGTCGGAAGCGTGACAGCGGAAATGCGAGCGACTGAATCCTGATACAACGCTATGTAAGTCACCAATCAAAGTGGATGTTACAATTTTCCAAGAAGTTCACTCTGATTCTGATTTCTTAGCAGCGAGATGCTGAACCTACGACACGATGTGTGAAGACAATTACTTATTACAAGTAGCGGGGTATCGGGAAAAGTAGTTAGGGATACGGAGAAGAAATGCAAACATGTAATTAAGGGAAGTAACTTGACTAGCCGCTTTCATGCTTTTACATCTGTATAAAACCCAGCTAATAACGGAACATGTGGTTGTATTATCCCTCGCACAGACTCCTGAGATAAGAGGCGATAGGGATAGGCTTAATTTACAGCATTTTCAAGCACGAGACAGCAGCCGGCGGAACTTCGAACCTGAGACGTCTAGGTAGCAAGGCAAGAACTTAAGCTAAACCTAACGTAACCCACAGCGGCGTCCCGACCATGTAACCTCTCTCTTTCTCTCTGGCTTTGCCGACTAAGACGAAGTGTCCGTTCCAAAATTCATCAAAATTGTTATTTTGAAAATAAAGAACACCATCCTTATATTATATTTAAGAAGCGCCGAATCTTCATATGTCATGTAACGCCTGTAACTACCAAGCAGGATGGCTCAAGCGGCAACGTCTGTGGCCCGCATTCGGGAGATACCAGGTTCGACCCCGGTGACTGCCCATTCTGACCCATCGGTTTTTTCGGGTGTTTTCCCGGGCCATCAGTCAAATGTTGGAGTGGTTTATTTCAGCTCCCGAATTTCCTGTCTCTCCATATCGTTCCATTCATCATTTTCTTCATCCTGTTGATCTCTTTCAGGATCGGAAGCGTCGGAGATGGTGTTTCGGTGCAGCGTGGCAGGGGAAAAGGATCCTCTTTGTGACCTTCTCCGTTCCTCGGCTTTCGGCTGGCTGCCAGGGTATCCGAACCCCCTTGAGGGACGTTGGATCTCCTCTGTGTGGGGCGGGGTCCCAGGTCTGCCTGTCCGTCTACCGGGGTGTATCTGGAAACTTAGGGACCCTGTCTTTGCTGTACCGTCGCTCCTGGTTCCGTCCGCCCACTGTCTACTTTCGCCTCATCCTTCCTCCCGGGGACGCCCCCTCGTGGGGGTAGGTAGGTACAATATCCCCTCTGGATCGGTGTCGCGTCCCCTCTATTCCAAGACGATAAGATAACGTCTGTAAATACGCCGGTGTTAAAAGACATACCCACAGAGTGAGAAAACACTGAAAGTCATGCCGTCAGTTTTGCAGCCATCATAATATCCCAAACGAGTTCATTTGACATATAAACGGGTAGGTGGATGAATGAACGGATGGATGTGTTCCGATTTTCGTAATTTTAAAAATAAATCACCAAAAGGGGGTTTCGGAGGAAGAGATTCGATCTAAATAGGTCTCATCTCCAAGAAAACTCATTTCCATAGACTTTCTGAAGCAAGTATTAAAATTGCAAACAATTGCCCTTCAGCAATTTCAAAGCCCGAGGTATGACCTCAGATGTTAAAGGTTGCATATACATGGGGGAAAATGTATGCAATGCTTATGCCATACAAAAAAAATTCTATTTGATTCAGAAATTTCTTTTTATAATCGTTTTAAAAATCTGTTATATTATTTAAATGTGCAGTTTAACATTACGAGACAGTGTGTTATGTCCTGTACCATTAAACAATTTATGGAAAATTAAGCAGGGAATGTTAAGAAATGGTTAAGCCCTACATAAACATGTAATTTATTACAATAGATAAACATATAATCAGCTGTGAGTTATAATGCCGTTGTATTAAGAATAGGTTCCTCTGTCGTAGATACTTGTTTTTAGTAAATTACGTTTCACAGAATATTTTGTAAGAGGTAAAACTAAAGGTACAGACAAACGGAAGGGTCCCCGGATCGGGGCAGAGCACCGCACGCAAGCCATCCGGCAGGGGAGACACCTGAAGGGCGACCAGATCTGGATGAAGACGTGTGCAAGCAGGAGGGGGTACCTAATGTTTCCAGATTGGACGCCTCCAACGCCGCACGAGCCCTACCTATTGGGTCCCGAGCCTCTAGGTGGGTTCCCATTGGAGCACCTACCCGAACGCACCCATAGGCGGTATCAAACCGAGCGGTTCCTGGAGGATGAAACTACCACAGAACGCATAGCCACCACCCAGCCGCAACCCGCCGAACACCTTCACCTGTTCCTACAACCCTGAAACAGATGACAGGAGTACAGGAAATGGTGGGCAGGAGAGTTGCGGTAGAAGGAGAACCACCCCAGCGTTTGTCTGCCGACCCGGTGAAACCACGAAAAACCCATGGATCAGAGTGGGCGGTCGCTGAGGATCGAAACCGAGACCTCCCGAAAGCGAATAGCACACGCTATCGCGACGCCACCTCGCTCGGCACGGAACATTTTGTATTAAGTTGTTGCAAAGCATTGGCTTCTCTATGAAGAGCAAATGAATACTCGAAAGTATCAACAGGAACAGCTGTGTCCTCTTGCTGTTGTGACATAATTTTTCGGTCAACGTAATTAGCAGTGGATCAGACTCTAATTGTAACTCCAGCTGTTAATCCACAACAAAATAAATAATAACGCCGACACCGCGCTCTACGTAATTTATAAGAAAATTTAAACGTAAAAGTTCGTGTCACACACCTACATAGGTAACCATATTCATTGGTGTCCTTGTTCGAAATTTAGGTGTCTCAAAAGACCTCTGCATCGTGATCCATCTTTGTAATCATTATAGTAAAGTTAAATGTTTTATCGAGATGTAAACTTCCCAAAAAACACACTTGATTTTACGAAAGGTGCACTACGCAAAGGTATGAGTCTCCCGTGAGAGCAGCTTTCTCTATGACAGTGCAAAAGGCCCAACGTGTGTGGAAACAAATATTAGGCATTGGACAAGGGCACTGTTCAACAATTAAGATTATTCTTTATTAAGCCTTTCTACGTTATTTGGTTTTAACTTTCACTGCTACTAATCTATACTAGTATTCCATCCAAAAAGTCGATATCATGACTTTACAGGAAATACGTGTTTTCAGGTCGCCTGAATAAAAAGTAGAAAACGGTGCGCCTGTGTCTCTGAACAGCATAACTCTCCTAATTCTTCTTTCACGGATTACTCTCATTTTTATAGGACTTGCACCCCCAAGAACGTACAAGCCAGTGACTTGGGTCAGCAGCATGTCAAGGAGCAAGCACTTTGGCTCATAGCATATCCAGGATGAATGATCAGTCCAATGCCTTGACTCAGTAGTCTGTCGAGGAGCAAGTAAACTCTGGATCATAGCATATCCAGGATGAATGATCAGTCCAATGCCTTGACTCAGTAGTCTGTCGAGGAGCAAGTAAACTCTGGATCATAGCATATCCAGGATGAATGATCAGTCCAATGCCTTGACTCAGTAGTCTGTCGAGGAGCAAGTAAACTCTGGATCATAGCATATCCAGGATGAATGATCAGTCCAATGCCTTGACTCAGTAGTCTGTCGAGGAGCAAGTAAACTCTGGATCATAGCATATCCAGGATGAATGATCAGTCCAATGCCTTGACTCAGTAGTCTGTCGAGGAGCAAGTAAACTCTGGATCATAGCATATCCAGGATGAATGATCAGTCCAATGTCTTGTGTCAGTAGTCTATCGAGGAGCAAGCAAACTCTGGATCATAGCATATCCAGGATGGGTGATCAGCCCAATGCCTTAGGTCAGTAGTCTATCGAGGAGCAAGTAAACTCTGGATCATAGCATATCCAGGATGGGTGATCAGCCCAATGTCTTGTGTCAGTAGTCTATCGAGGAGCAAGTAAACTCTGGATCATAGCATATCCAGGATGGGTGATCAGTCCAATGTCTTGTGTCAGTAGTCTGTCGAGGAGCAAGTAAACTCTGGATCATAGCATATCCAGGATGAATGATCAGTCCAATGCCTTGACTCAGTAGTCTGTCGAGGAGCAAGTAAACTCTGGATCATAGCATATCCAGGATGGGTGATCAGTCCAATGCCTTGACTCAGTAGTCTGTCGAGGAGCAAGTAAACTCTGGATCATAGCATATCCAGGATGGGTGATCAGCCCAATGTCTTGTGTCAGTAGTCTGTCGAGGAGCAAGTAAACTCTGGATCATAGCATATCCAGGATGGGTGATCAGCCCAATGCCTTAGGTCAGTAGTCTATCGAGGAGCAAGCAAACTCTGGATCATAGCATATCCAGGATGGGTGATCAGCCCAATGCCTTAGGTCAGTAGTCTATCGAGGAGCAAGCAAACTCTGGATCATAGCATATCCAGGATGGGTGATCAGCCCAATGCCTTAGGTCAGTAGTCTATCGAGGAGCAAGTAAACTCTGGATCATAGCATATCCAGGATGGGTGATCAGCCCAATGCCTTAGGTCAGTAGTCTATCGAGGAGCAAGCAAACTCTGGATCATAGCATATCCAGGATGGGTGATCAGCCCAATGCCTTAGGTCAGTAGTCTATCGAGGAGCAAGTAAACTCTGGATCATAGCATATCCAGGATGGGTGATCAGCCCAATGCCTTAGGTCAGTAGTCTATCGAGGAGCAAGTAAACTCTGGATCATAGCATATCCAGGATGGGTGATCAGCCCAATGCCTTAGGTCAGTAGTCTATCGAGGAGCAAGCAAACTCTGGATCATAGCATATCCAGGATGGGTGATCAGCCCAATGCCTTAGGTCAGTAGTCTATCGAGGAGCAAGCAAACTCTGGATCATAGCATATCCAGGATGGGTGATCAGCCCAATGCCTTAGGTCAGTAGTCTATCGAGGAGCAAGCAAACTCTGGATCATAGCATATCCAGGATGAGTGATCAGTCCAATGTCTTGAGTCAGTAGCCTGTCGAGGAGCAAGTAAACTCTGAATCATGGAATATCCAGGATGGGTGATCAGTCCAATGTCTTGAGTCAGTAGCCTGTCGAGGAGCAAGTAAACTCTGAATCATGGAATATCCAGGATGGGTGATCAGTCCAATGTCTTGAGTCAGTAGCCTGTCGAGGAGCAAGTAAACTCTGAATCATGGAATATCCAGGATGGGTGATCAGTCCAATGTCTTGAGTCAGTAGCCTGTCGAGGAGCAAGCAAACTCTGAATCATAGCATATCCAGGATGGGCGATCAGTCCAATTTCTTGAGTCAGTAGCCTGTCGAGGAGAAAGCAAACTTTGAATCATAGCATATCCAGGATGAGTGATCAGCCCAATGTCTTGAGGCAGTAGCCTGTCGAGGAGGAAGCAAACTCTGGATCGTAGCATATCCAGGATGAGTGATCAGCCCAATGTCTTGTGTCAGTAGCCTGTCGAGGAGCAAGTAAACTCTGAATCATGGAATATCCAGGATGGGTGATCAGTCCAATGTCTTGAGTCAGTAGCCTGTCGAGGAGCAAGTAAACTCTGAATCATGGAATATCCAGGATGGGTGATCAGTCCAATGTCTTGAGTCAGTAGCCTGTCGAGGAGCAAGCAAACTCTGAATCATAGCATATCCAGGATGGGTGATCAGTCCAATGTCTTGAGTCAGTAGCCTGTCGAGGAGAAAGCAAACTTTGAATCATAGCATATCCAGGATGAGTGATCAGCCCAATGTCTTGAGGCAGTAGCCTGTCGAGGAGGAAGCAAACTCTGGATCGTAGCATATCCAGGATGAGTGATCAGCCCAATGTCTTGAGACAGTAGCCTGTCGAAGAGTAAGCAAACTCTGAATCATAGCATATCCAGGATGGGCGATCAGTCCAATTTCTTGAGTCAGTAGCCTGTCGAGGAGGAAGCAAACTCTGAATCATAGCATATCCAGGATGAGTGATCAGCCCAATGTCTTGAGTCAGTAGCCTGTCGAGGAGGAAGCAAACTCTGGATCGTAGCATATCCAGGATGAGTGATCAGCCCAATGTCTTGAGACAGTAGCCTGTCGAAGAGTAAGCAAACTCTGGATCACAGCATATCCAGGATGGGTGATCAGCCCAATGCCTTGGGTCAGTAGTCTGTCGAGGAGCAAGCAAACTCTGGATCATAGCATGTCCAGGATGGGCGATCAGCACAATGTCTGGTATGGCGGCGGAGAAGGAAATGAAATGTTATAATGAAAGGGATGATAGGAAAATTCCCGGATCAAATTATCCAACCAAGCAATCACCTAGCGACCGAGAAAAACCGGATAAAACCTCCAGTCAGGTTGGCCGGCGCCGAAGGTTTGAATCTGGAACCTCCCGAATGTGTGCCACATACGTTACCGCCTGACCATCCCACTTGGTTCAAAAAGTTCTCAAAAAGGAAAATTCGATAAATATAAACATGGTGTTTAAGCTCAGCATCTTCCAAAAATGCAACACGAAGATTTTCAAGAAAAAAATTTCCATTCCAAACTGCCCTTTACATAGTGCATTTACCTTTATGTCGTCCTCCGGGTCTAGGGGTACCATGCTATTCTCTGGTTTCCGAGGTCGCGGGTTCAAACCCGACGGAGGGCTATGGATATTTTCGGACGTAAAAATGCTTAGAATGGCTTCCCTAAGAAGGGAAGTAAAGCCGGTGATCACATGTCGTAGATTTACGGCACGTAAGAGAACCTCAAGCCTGATAAAGAGGCCTCTGAGCAAAATTGCCGGTCTTTCACGTCCAATATAGAATGGGAGGCTATAGACCATAACAGTTAAAGAGCGTCCATAAATAAATTGTCTTTATCTCTGATTTTCTGAAAAACTGTTCAAATGACTTCGATTAGAATACCATGAGTGTAAGATATTTGCATGAATAATAAAACACATATCTTGAATTTTCTGTGAATTGCGTGTGAGTTCATTGTGAATGAATTCTGTATACTTTTGTGTAACTGGTAAACCATAAGAGATGGACTTGCCACACAAGAAGATGTAGATAATGCAAGGTTTTGCTGCTGAATTTACTATTTCCGAGATTGCTACTAGGTTGAGTTGTGTAGCACTTTTATATTTTTGAAGTGCTAAGACACTATTCGTTTGTTTCTAGTGATATACAAAGACTATGGAATTTCAAATCCCGCACCTCCCGATCCTCTTTTTACTTTCTCTATTACGTACAGTGCGGCGATCTCCTCCTCATCCGTTGCTGTAGCTTACCTTGATGCTTCTCCCGTTGCTTCCAGAAGTTCTCAGCGTGTTGGTTCTTCAATTTATCCTCGGCTAGCTGCAGTAATTTTCCTTAAATTATATGGGAGCATGGACTTATCCTCGGTAAAGGAAAACGTAGATCTCGGGTGGTGATATAGGAAGACATAGACTTGCTTTGTTTATGAAAAGATGACACTGCCGTTTCTTTTTTATTTAATTAACACTCGTAGTATACAAAACTGGTATTGCCGCTGTAAAATACTGTCCACCGCTGTTAAACTATGGCGTGGATATGGCACGAAATATAACTATTCTTATTGTCGCTTTCAGAGTAGCGGATCTTAAGTGTGTTGCTAAAACTATTTTGATTCCCTGTTTTGGCGCGATATCTCACACATCCTGCAGCATCTCTCCCTGACCACACATGACATAAACTGTCGAATAAAATGCAATACTAAGCTGACATTACAAAGCTGACTTGATTCCCTTCTTGGCGCGATATCTCACGCATCCTGCAGCATCTCTCCCTGACCACACATTGCCAAAACTGCCCCGAATTTTCCCTAAACAGATCCATTTATAGCCTCAGGCTTCTGAGGCTGCTTCCTTTCCTATTGGTCCATTTTTAGCGCGACTCGACGCGTCTAACTATTTCGAATAAACTTCCAGGGATCTCATTGGTCCAAGTTTAATATAAATCGCGGCTTTTCCTACATTTACCGTTAAGGTTGTCTTTCTCACTCACTTGGTCACGGCGAATTATCAAATAATGGGACAAAGGCTCTACACCCTCGCTGTAGGAATAATAGCACAGCGACCGGAGAGAGGTAATAAAACTAGGTTTTCTGCCTTCGAAAGCACTATTCCTGTAGCTAAAACTTTCCCTCGTGGACAGTATTTTAACATAGCGCTTAAATTATTTACATTAAACCATTTATAACTCTACTAATATTAATAACCTAGATAGATACATAATGTTAAATCACCCTTCTTAAAATATACAAGCAGTATGAGAAAAAGATATTTACATAATACGATTTAACATCACTAAAAGTTAATTAATAAGTTATCTGTAATTATAGTTCTTGGGCTCGGCCTAGAGTTGCCGTTTCAAATTGCCCTGTTCTGGAAAAGAATAAATTTTTCAACACTTGATACAATTTTCTTTTACAGAATAATTCCTCTGATTATGGCCTTTGTTCGTTTGTTTTGTTGACAGAGACCCTTCGCTATACCTGCTCCTTCACAAGGGCTCTGACAAACCGGTGATGTTTATATTTGGGTCATTCACTCTACACTCTCCCTTTAAAAACAGGTTTCCGAGAGACATTCTTATACACAATACATTTCCCGCACACGAATAACTTGTGACGCATACAAATACTCTAATACCCAATTTAAGTTCTAAAATTAAATCTATTTACATACATATTGGTACATAATTATTATGCCTTTATTTATTTCTTTACATCCTTATTTATCGGGTGTATTACCTTTACTATTTGTTCACAGGGGTGTTACCTCATTTCGAGTAAAACTAACCTGATTCTTTTCATTATATTCTTCACCCTTCTCATTCTCTAAACATTTGTACGGTTTGAGCAACTGTTTATGGTATCTCCCTACGATCTTGGAATTCTTTATTTCTTGTAACTCAAATGTAAATCACCCTGTATGGACCTTTAAATAAATTTTCCATTCTATGATACCCTTTTTTTTTTATAATTAATAAAACTAATTTATATGTTTAAAGAAAACTGTCAGCATATTGCTAGCATACCAACCAATTAATAATTTACAAATATTGCTAAATATAAAAAAATAACAAATATTCTGACAATAAAAGCTGTTTCAACCTTAAGACAAACTTATTCAAACAGAAAGAAACTGAAACATATTAATGGCAAAGGTGTTTCTTGTTCTTCTTCACTTTCACTAATGAGCATTTAATACTCAAGTCTCTTTAGTAATGAAAAAAAATTTTCTGCACAACTGCTTAAGATAATTCATTCACTCACATGTGAAAGCTCTCCTTTCCAGGCACTGTAGAGTCAGGATCAATGATATTATGTCTTTCTTTTCTTTTTTTTTTTTTTTTTTAATTTGAATGCTGGATTTTTTTTTTATACCCATACTAATTCTCCAAGTTCGATCAACCCTTTCTTTCGCTTCCTTGTTTTAAATTCCTGCTTTCTTTTCTGCGCCCTTTTTAACATTCTTTCAAAAGCTTTCTTTAACGTCTCTTCTCCCGTTAGTGTTTTCGGCTCTTTAGTTTCTAGTATCTGTAGTAATTTCCCTTCAAGTGTTTCTATTAGCTTCCCCTTCATCAGCTCAACTAATTTCCCCTCTACATTCTTATCTTGTTCACTTAAGTTTCTTTCTAAGTCCTGACCCTGCTTACTTAATTTCCCTTCGAAATCCTTTTGTTCGCTCAGTTTTCTTTCTAAGTCCTTACTCTGCTCATTTACGATTCTTTCTAAGGTCCTACTCTGCTCATTTGCGATTCTTTCTAAGTCCTTATTATGCTCATCTGATTTCCCTTCTCCATTCTTATCTTGTCCACTTACGATTCTTTCTACGTCCTTACTATATTCACTTAAGATCTTACCCCGCTCATCTACTATGCTTTCTGACTTTTTACTATGTTCATTGAATATGCTTTCTAAGTTCTTACTATGCTCATCTACTATACTCTCTAACTTTTTACTATGTTCATTTAAGATCTTACCCCGCTCATCTAAGATTCTTTCTAAGTTTTTATTTTGTTCACTTAAATTTTTTAAGTTTTTACTGTGCTCACCTAATTTCCCCTCTAAATTCTTACTTTGTTCACTCAAATTTCTTTTTGACTCCTTACTCTGCTCATCTAATTTCCCTTCCAAATTCTTATTTATCTCGTCTATCTTTGTGCTTAAATGTTGAAGGAATATTAGCAGCTGGTTTTGACCTGCGTCAATGACCTGCTCAATCGGTGGTTGCCTAACTTCTACCTCTGCTGCACCCATATTTTCTCCCTCTGTTGTTATGCTGACAATAGCCTCCCTATTCAGTTCTTCCAAATCTTCCCTTGACCTACTCATGGTTCCGTTAGCAAGTTCTACCTCCCTAGTAATGACTTTACCCCCTCTCAATAACATGTGTTCACAAAACTGAGTCACTACTCTGCATGCCTTTTTGTTTGTTTTTGAATAAATGTTCTAACCTGTATTTTTTTTCAATGTTAACTGATGCGTTCCGGGTTCGAATCCTGGTGAAGTTCTAGAAGCGATGCTCTCAGCTGTTTTGTTGTCCCACGTAGGTAGACTAGAAGTTCGCGTTGTAATTTTGTTCTGCTGTGCCCCTTTCCTCTGAAGATTCTTCGTCTGTTCGTTGTTTTCTAGTCCTCCGTTTATGTTGGTCTTCCCTTCGAGCTGGTCTTCCCTTCGAGCTGGTCTTCCCTTCGAGCTCCACGTTATGGCGCCAGTTTGCGGCGATCTTAACGTTTGTTAGCCCCACTTTTGGGAGCCAGTTTGCGGCGATCTCCTCCTCATCCGTTGCTGTAGCTTACCTTGATGCTTCTCCCGTTGCTTCCAGAAGTTCTCAGCGTGTTGGTTCTTCAATTTATCCTCGGCTAGCTGCAGTAATTTTCCTTAAATTATATGGGAGCATGGACTTATCCTCGGTAAAGGAAAACGTAGATCTCGGGTGGTGATATAGGAAGACATAGACTTGCTTTGTTTATGAAAAGATGACACTGCCGTTTCTTTTTTATTTAATTAACACTCGTAGTATACAAAACTGGTATTGCCGCTGTAAAATACTGTCCACCGCTGTTAAACTATGGCGTGGATATGGCACGAAATATAACTATTCTTATTGTCGCTTTCAGAGTAGCGGATCTTAAGTGTGTTGCTAAAACTATTTTGATTCCCTGTTTTGGCGCGATATCTCACACATCCTGCAGCATCTCTCCCTGACCACACATGACATAAACTGTCGAATAAAATGCAATACTAAGCTGACATTACAAAGCTGACTTGATTCCCTTCTTGGCGCGATATCTCACGCATCCTGCAGCATCTCTCCCTGACCACACATTGCCAAAACTGCCCCGAATTTTCCCTAAACAGATCCATTTATAGCCTCAGGCTTCTGAGGCTGCTTCCTTTCCTATTGGTCCATTTTTAGCGCGACTCGACGCGTCTAACTATTTCGAATAAACTTCCAGGGATCTCATTGGTCCAAGTTTAATATAAATCGCGGCTTTTCCTACATTTACCGTTAAGGTTGTCTTTCTCACTCACTTGGTCACGGCGAATTATCAAATAATGGGACAAAGGCTCTACACCCTCGCTGTAGGAATAATAGCACAGCGACCGGAGAGAAGTAATAAAACTAGGTTTTCTGCCTTCGAAAGCACTATTCCTGTAGCTAAAACTTTCCCTCGTGGACAGTATTTTAACATAGCGCTTAAATTATTTACATTAAACCATTTATAACTCTACTAATATTAATAACCTAGATAGATACATAATGTTAAATCACCCTTCTTAAAATATACAAGCAGTATGAGAAAAAGATATTTACATAATACGATTTAACATCACTAAAAGTTAATTAATAAGTTATCTGTAATTATAGTTCTTGGGCTCGGCCTAGAGTTGCCGTTTCAACAGTAAGTAGGGGAAGTATTGTATTCCACCCAAAAATACCAAGATTTCACAGGAAATACATGTTTTGAGGTGCACTGAATGCATATAAAGCATTTCTGTAAACATCTGTGTGTGTGTGTGTCTGTCTGTGTGTCTGTGAACAGCATAACTCAGAAACGAACAGTCGTATAAACACCAAACTTGGTATTTAGGTTCAGTATCTTCCAGAGATGCGACACGAAGGTTTTCAAGAAAATCCCCCCACCCCAGATTACCCTTCACATGGAACATTTTTCGAAAAGCTCTAAGGATTTTGATTAAAATATCATATGTTTAAGATATTTTCATGACAAATAAAATGTATATCTTGAATTTTCTGGGAATGTCTCCAAAAGTATTCTTCATTGTGAACGATTTTTGCATAACTGGTAAACCATAAGAGATAGATAAAATTTTACTACACAAAAAATGTAGATCGCGTTAAAATACACAATTTATGCCATATACATTTTTTGTTGAGTGAACCGTTTTCGAGATATTGCTTGTTATTCCCTTAAAATTTTCAATACTTATTTTCTCAAATGGGAATTCGTTATTCATTTTTTTTGTCTTGGATATGCAAAGAGTATTAATCTGTGGCAAAGGAAATGGTGCTGCACCTAGCAACCAGCTATTAAGAGATATGTATGTGCTTAAAGGCTACTGTATTTCTATATTCCCCTTACATGTACAAGAAAATTAGCAATAAGATAGAGTCTGCAAATGTTTATCTCGATTAACATGAAGCATATGGAGAATAAGCGTTTGTATAAATAGTTTGTACAAGAGTAGAGAAAGTCATGTGAGTGTAACACATCAGATTTTTAAATATTTGACTATCACTTCTCTCTTGTACCTACAATGAAGTGTGTAATGAAACTATTCCTGTAAACATATATCTCGATCAATATGAATGACATATAAACAAAATTTCTGGTGTGATACATTCACATGACTTTCTCTACCCTGTATCGTTTATTGGTGGGTATAAAAACTAGTCTTACTAAAGTTTGTTTTTCTATCTACTTCATTTAATCAAAATGAAACTTTACAGAAATAGCTACATTACACATTTCGTTATAGATAAAAAGGGAACAGCGATAGTCAAATGTTTAACAACTGGACGCTATATGCTGGCCTTAAAATTCCATACTGTTTCCATGACATCGCGAGAAACAACTGAATGTTGACAGGACTTTAAGAGAATGATCAAGTAATGAACAATTTGAGCCATTAATAAGGGATATATCAGAAAGGCTTATGTCACAATAAACGTATTTGAAATAAATCGTGTGTTTTAAAGAGATCTAAATGGTTGTGTAGTACGTTTTGGTCTAACGCTTAACGTTCACTTGTTACACAAGATTATACAAAATTACTTGCGAATGAAGAGGACTTCACAGCTGTTCCCAGAAAAGTCAAGAGATACATTTTATTTGTTATGTAAATATCTTTAATACGTATTATTTTAAACAAAATCGTTAGAGCCATTTTTTATAAAATCAACATTTTCGAAAAAAGTTCCATGTAAAGGTTAGTTGGTGGTGAGGGGATTTTCTTGAAAATATTCTATTAGCATCTTTGGAGGATACTATACTTAAATACCAAGTTTGGTACTTATCTAACTTTTTGTGTTTGAGTTGTTAATAGACAGACGGGCACCTTTTTCAGGTGTCTCAAAGCAGTATCTCCGGTGAAATCTCGGTATCGAATTTTTGGTTGTAATGCCAGACCTCCTCTACGGACTATGTACGTGGTAGAGAAAGTAAGAAACGATAGGTAGTGCATAAAACTTTCACGTGAATGTAATAGATCAAAGTATATTTAATTAACAGCGGAGAAAGATGGAACTTGAGTTCCTCAAACTGAAGGTTTGCTTTTTGTTTGCAACTTTTCGTGTACTATTGAGCCCTAAACAATGCTACTTGTTACAATGCGTGCTTAGGAAGGACCCCTGTTTCTTGCGAAAAGACTGAGAACTTGCAGTGCTTGTGTTTTTTCAGTATACTTGTCTCCAAAATCTCTCACCCTGTTTTTATACGCAGTTCACCCTCCCTTTGATGCTGCTCCCCCACCTGTTGCCATCCCCCTATAGCCCTCGCTTCCTCTACTTTTTTATATATATATTTCCTTTTTCTTGTCTCCTATTAATGTAGTTGTGGATCAATAGCGCTTATTCATGCTTTTTCTGAAAGCTGTTCTTCGCATCCATTATAAGCTTAGCTTTATTTCTGTTTACTTCCCCTACTATTAGGTAGACGAAGTATTACATTCCATCCAAACATTCTGTATCGAGATTTCATCGGAAATACCTGTTTTGAGCTCACCTAAACCATACAAAAGTCAACCTGTACGTGTCTAAGAAGAGCACTGCACTCAAAAGCGAAAGGACCGATAAATTCAAAATATGTCTCAATTAGACAGTGTTTCAGGAAAGAACCGAGCGTGATGGCTCAGGCGGTTACTTCTGTGGCGAGATCGATCCCGGTGACCACCCACTCTGGTCCATGTGTTATTCGTGGTTTCCCCGGATCTCCAGGCGAATGCTGGGGTGGTTCATCTTCTACCACGACTCTCATTTCCTGCACCGATCATCTTCCTTGCGCTGTGTAAAGGTTTCTTCCCTGGCATCGCTGCGGTACCGTCCAGTTAGGTCTCTCCTCAGCGTGGGGCTCTGGAGGTTGGTGGCTTGTGGGCAGGGACCGTGCGGCGTCGGATGCGTTCTATCTGGAAACGTTAGGTACCCCGTTCGGGCTTGCGCCCTTCGGGTCTCTCCCCTCATCCTTCCCTCCCAAGGGTCACGTTGGAAGCACAATGGACCGACTGGCCTACGTGCGGTACTTTGCCCCGGTTCCGGGAGGCCCCTTCGTGATACGTAACTTTACCTTTATGCCATGGAAGATGTCCAAGAAATTTCCCCCAACCCAACTTTACATGTAAAAACTTTTTGTTGTTTTTCATGTTCCGAAAAAACGACTAACTAATTTGTTTTAAATATAACAAATATGAAACTATTATCGTGCTAAATCTAATGCATATATTCAATCACGTATGAACAGCGTTTAAAGTCCTCTTCATACTGAATTAATTTTGTATAACTTTTGTATAACTGGGAAATCATAAGAGATACACAACGACTTACTATGGCGAAAATGCGCAATTTGTGTCAAATGTAGCATTAGCCCTTTTCGAAATATTATGTTAGACAGTCGAAGGAAAAAGAAGCTCTTTTAATGGTAGATGATACTGATTAAAAAGAAAAAAACTTATGCCACTGACTGGTATAAATTATAACAGTCCAGGGTTACCAACCTGATTTCCTGGCAGATGTGAAGATTATTATCAAATGTCATTTAGTACCAATGCACCAAATCCAGAGGTCCCGCGTTCGGATCTCGGCTGGAGAGTGGGAATATTTCATTATCCAGGATCATTCCCTATCCTCCCTAGTCTGGAAGTATGAATGAGAGTGTGAATGTGTATGTGTGTGTGAATTTAATGTAAAGATCAAAAGCAATAGTACCCAAAGATTAGGACCAGGTACGGAGGGGGATTAGCACCTCGACCTACAAATCTTTTGTGCCTAAGCCCGTGACGGGGCGCCCCCAGGAGGGAGGAAATTAAACTGCGTTTTCTTTATAGAGGCTCTTTAACTGCTGTGGTCCTTAGCGTCCCATTTTATATTGGGCGTGAAACACCGGCAATTTTGCTCAGAGACCTCTTTATCAGGCTTGAGGTTCTTTTACTTGCCGTATATCTACGACACGGGACCACCGGCTTTATTTCCCTTCCGAAGGAAGCCGTGCTAAGGATTTTTACGTCCAAAAACATCCATCGCCCTCTGCGAGGTTTGAACCCACGGCCTCGGGAACTAATTGAACCATTAATAAGTAATATCTCGGCAATGGCTGATGCACAAAAAGTAATTTTAAATATACTGTCTGTTCTAAAGAGATCTACATTTTTGTGCAGTACGTTTTCGTCTATCGCTTGGCGTTTACCAGTTATACAAGATTATACATAATTCCTTCAGAATGAAGAGGACTTCACACCGTATTCCCAGAAAATTCAAGATATACATTTTATTTTTCATGTAAATATCTTTAATATATGGTATTTTAATCAAAACTATTAGAGCCATTTTTTAGCAAATAAAAATTTTCTAAAAGTCTTCCATGTAAAGACTAGTTTGGTGTGTGGGGATTTTCTTAAAAATCTTTGGTCGTTTCTGAGTTATGTTATTCACAGTTACATACGCGGACCTTTTACTAAAAATCTTTTTTGTTGGGGGGGGGGTTTCAGTGGCTCTCAAAATATATGGGTATTTATTACCTATCAAATTTTTCGGTGGAATGCAATACTTTCTCTATCTCCTACGTACGTGATAGAGAAAATAAAAATGCGTCATGCATAGTGCAACGTGGATAGACGAATCACTTCTTGCATGAATACTGTAACATATACCTAAGTGACTTTCATTAGTAACTTACATTTATTAACTACATTACATTTAGTAATTATCTACGGTATCTAGAATAAATAAGTTTTTAGCGATTGCATATTACTCATGTGGAGAATATGAGTGATTTTTAAAACTATTTTTGTTTTAGAAACTTTGATGTGAATTCCTGGAACAACGTAAGCACTACTAATCATTTTAAGCACAAGTAAGTTTCATCTGGCTAAATTACGTCAAATTTCATATACCTAAGTACCAGGCTGATACTGTTGATACAATATCAATAGTGATATTGTTGAGGAACATGGATGGACGTGATGCAAGAAAAAAAATCTGATGTGTTACACTCACATGACTTTCTCTACTCTTGTACAAACTATTTTTACAAACGCTTATTCTCCATCTACTTCATGTTAATCGAGATGTTAATCTTATTGCTAATTTTCTTGTAGATGCAAGGGGAATACGGTAGACTTTAAGCGATAGTCAAATATTTTAAGAGCTGGTTGCTATGTGCAGTATTCCATTCTCTTTACATTACCAGGACAAAAAAAATGAATAAGGAATTCCCATTTGAGAAAAAGTATTGGAAAATTTAAGGGAATAACAAGCAATATCTCGAAAATGCTTCACTCAAAAAAAAATGTATATGACATAAATTGTGTATTTTAACGTGATCTACATTTTTGTGTAGTAAAATTTTGTCTATCACTTATGGTTTACCAGTTATGCAAAAGTCGTTCACAATGAAGAATACTTTTGGAGACATTCCCAGAAAATTCGAGATATACATTTCATTTGTCATGAAAGTATCTTAAACATATGATATTTTAATCAAAATCGTTAGAGCCATTTTTGAGAAAATTAAAATTTTCGAAAAAGCTCCATGTAAAGGATAATCTGGGGTGGGGGGATTTTCTTGAAAACCTTCGTGCCGCATCTCTAGAAAATACTGAACCTAAATACCAAGTTTGGTGTTTATCCGACTGTTCGTTTCTGAGTTATGCTGTTCACAGACACATAGACACACACACGGACATGTCCAAAAATGCTTCTTTTTTTTGATTCAGGGGGTCTCAAAACACGTATTTCCGGTGAAATATCGGTATCGAATTTTTGGATGGAATACAATACTTCCCCTACTTACTATATGTAGTAGAGAAAGTAAAAATTGTTCTTCCACACAAACCATGTGCAGTACAAGGTTAGAAGTGTCTTTCCAACATTGTCCAAAAACTTGTATTACTTTTCCCTTCAACTAAAAGCTTCCCGAGGTTCAAAATTTTAAATGTAAAAAGGCGCATTTAAGGTTTAAAGCGAACTCGCCAAATGTTGTAGGAGTTGACCAATCAGGTTTCACTTGTACCAACAAGCAGAATCTATCTCGAAGACAGAGGGAGATAAAGGGAGTAGCGCTAATTGAGTAGGATGTTGGTGGCAAGGGGATGATCCAGATTACTCGTCAAGGTAGAGAAACGATTGATAATTAGCGGCCAGAAAGCCAAACAAGTGATGGGCAAGATCCCTGGGGAGAATGAGGTAATGGGAGTAGCCTGGGGGAGGATGTCTCTCGGTAATCTGCAGACACAGACGTTACTACGTCGACGCCTGGAAACTGGGTCTTGTACTGTCCATACGGAGTGGAGCAAAATGTGAATGTCTGCACACCAGAAATCCACTTTACCTATCCTTTAATTCCCACACATCCCAGGTATCTAGTAGGTAGAGAAAGTATTGCAATCCACCCAAAATGTTATACCAGGTTTTCACCGGAAATACATGTTTTGAGACTCCTTGAATTAAAAAATAGCATTTTTAGCAAAATGTCCATGTGAGTGTGTGTTTGGGTATCTATGAATACGAGTACGACACTGATCATTTTTAGAAAATCAAACAAGGACTTTCTTTTAAAAAATTAATTTTTTTTCAAAAATATTCCCCTTTAACATCAATACATTTTTGCATTCGATGAAACCAGTCCCTAAAGCAATGATGTCACTCTTCCTGAGGCGCTTCAGGAACAGGTTTTTATAATGTTCCACTGCTTCGTCTGATAACGATATTTTATCTTTAATTCCATGCATTTTATCTTTAACTTTTGGAAACAAAAACCAATCATAAATGCTAGGTCAGGGCTGTATGGTGGAGGGTCCATGGTGCTGAACTTTAGGGCATCCAGATACTCAGCTGTTAGTTTTGCTGTATGCGACGATGCGTTGTCGTAATGTAACATTATTTTTTCTTTTGGGCGTTTTTCACGAACTTTTTCAAAACTTTGCTGTAAACAGTGAGGCAGTATTTTTAACACTTGAATAATTTCAATTAAATTATATAATATGTAAATTCAATAACAGCCCGCCTTGAAGCAATATGTATGTAATAATTTGTAAAATGTATGTAACAGTCATTGCATATGCTTATATTATTGTATCCATGTGTAATGTTATGTGAATGCATTACGTAATTTAATAATGTAAGAGCTGTGAGAATAATAAGGTTAAGGTTGCTAACAATGAGGTAACAATGAGGTAACCTTGAGGCAATAATGAGTTTGAGAATTTGAATGCTACTAGTCATGATTAGGGCAGCAATAATGTAAATTTTGTGACAGTTTAAAAATAGCCAATCAACAGCCAGAAAAAGCTTTAGTAAAATGCAGGTGTTCTATTGGACTAGAATTAGCCAATCAGAGACTTGAAATATAGAAGTTTACGGGTTTGGACGGTTGAAATATGTTCAGTTGCCTGCAGACCTTGATAGTAACTGGATGGAAGGTGTGTTCTCCAGAGAAATATTACGTATTCGTGTGAAACGAAAAAAAGGTATATGTATTAAAAGTGCAAGTATTAAATTAAAGAATCTCACAACCCTTAATATCAGTGTAGTACTATTTAATTTGTGTCAAGGATTAATAAAAAGAAGTGAATTTAAACTTAAAATCTGTGTAAGCCTACATTCTTGTTGCACCACGCCCTGTCTAAGAGAAACGTGTCTCTAAAACAAGACTGACGCAGCCGAGGCAAACATAAACATAAATAATATCTATAGAAGCAGTTTAATAACAAAGTTAATATTTTATTTTTTTTAAACTTGGAGCGTAACAACAAACATTCTACTTCAAATTGACGCCCAAAGCGTGGTGCAAAACTCCAACAACAAAACAAAACATTTTCTCAACAGCCATTTGTGTACCAATCGGCAGTAATGGCACGTGTATCTTGTAATGCTATAGTAACAATATGGCCCGTTTTAGAAAACAAAACTAGCAACCATCTTCTTGCCAGCACTGCGAATTCGTCGGACTTTCGTAGGTTTAGGTTCTGTTCGAAAGATCCATTGAACCGGCTGACTTTTTTTTTCAGGACCATAACAATAAATCCAAGATTCATCACTAGTAACGATATTCCAAACCAAAATTGCAGCCTTGGAATTTTTCCAGAGTTTTTCTGCACCAATCAATGCCTTGTTTTTGATGGGGAGTCAGTTTATGTGGAATCCATCGACAACAAAGTATTTTCACGTCTAACTGTTGATGTGAAATGTTTTGAATTTGACTCATACCAATGTCCAACGTCACCTGAATAAATTCATAAGATGTCCGTCGATCTTCTTCAAGCATTGCTCGAACAGCGGCAATATTTTCATTAGTAACAGCAGTTCTTGGGCGTCCTTCACCATATTCATCACTAAGAAAACACCATCTCTTTTGAATTCGCTGTACCAATTATAAATTTTTGCCTTAGAAGGGGCTTCTTCACGAAATGAATTTCTAAACAGATCTTCGCATTGTTTAAGCGTTAATGACGATTTGAAATCTAAAACATCATAGCCCGGAAATATTCTGTAGTCAAATTCCTTTTTTCAAAGAACATAAAATCTTTAAGTGGTGAGAATTATCAAACTTTTAGAGCAAATCGAACATACTACACGGCAATCAACTCGCAAAACATTATAAAGTAGCTGTCAAATATAATAAACAAATTTAATTTGTTTTTAGAAGCATGGCATTCTAAAAATGTTCAGTAACGCTCACATAGCAAAACTCAAAAAAAATGAAAAGCCAGTTAAACACCAAACTTGGTATTTAAATCAGCACCTTTCAAGACTGCAACACGAATATGTGCAAGAAAATTCCCCGACCTAAAATTACCCTTTACGTGGAACAATGTTCATTATTTTGTGTTTTCTGAAAAATGCCTGTAACGATTTTGATTACAACATCTTGTGTTTAAAATGCTTGCATGACAAATAAAACATGTACATTGAATTTTCTAGGAATAGTAGCTCTCTACTTTTGGAATTAATTTTGTATAATATTTTTAAAACTGGTATTTCATAAGAGATAGACCAAAACTTGTTTATATTATTTATTACTGACATAGCCAACGCTTCCAAATTGAGGGTGCAGTCCAAGTTCTCGGAACTGAGGCTAAAGGAAAGCTTTGCTAGCTAAAATAAATACCTACTGCAATAAAATATATCCTACATAATTGACAGAAATTTGGTGAGAGGAAATAAACACGCCTTTAGAAGCGAAATACGACCATGATACATTCAGTGCAGTAGCCGAAACGGCATTAACACACTGATTATAGACTCTCAGTCAGTAATTTCATGGTGTAATGGTATGTGTATGCGTATGCAGAAGACAACGATTCGCTTTCTCATCGGAGTTATATACTCTCTTACACCTTATTAAGCCTTATAAACTTATTTTTAATCATCTGGGACTCGAATGAAGGAAATAATTACGCTTTTTGTTTTAAATTGATTGTCATCAATTGAGCCATTTCAGAACTTTCCAGGTCGATTATCATTCGTCCGGAAATGGCAGTTCTTCCTGGCATCCATTAAGATATCTTAACAAATTAAAATAATAGTAAATCGATGACTAAAAGTAAACAAAATCTTGGGAAACGTCAGATTTAGGCGATATTATATCAGTTATGTTGGTCTCAACTATGGCAAGGGAACAAGTGAGAGTGTTAAATGCAGAATGTTTACAAATGTGAAGCGATTATTCGTATATGTAACATGTTTTAAATCGATAGAAATTTAAGAGTAGTTTAGGTATATTGGGGAGTCTGGTTAAAATGTACTAGTTTTGGGATTGTTACCTAAAATGTGTACTTACTAAATACCAGAACACAAGACCCAAAATGTTTCGAACGCTCCTTAAACGTAACGCTGTATATACATTTACCATCTTGATTATGTTGGAAATTGAAATTAAATTGGGCGGCGCCGTGGCCGAGTGGTTAGACCGCTCGCCTCTCACCGAGGCGGCCCGGTTTCAATCCCAGGGACCCGCATGTGGGATTTGTGGTGGACGAAGCGGCGTCTGGGCGGGTTTTCCCCCGGTTCTCCGGTTTCCCCCGCCATTCATTCCACTAACTGCTCCATCATCACCTTTCCTTTCATCCATTTCACCGTCATTTCGTTTCATCCACTTCCTTCATCCCATTCCAGGCATCGGGCTGATCACCCATCCTGGACATTCTGTCTGCTCCTCGACGGGCCTCTGACCCCAGGCACCCGCCTGTAAGTCCTGGGGGGTGTAAGTCCTACATAAGATGAGGATAAACAGTGAATGAATGAAATTAAATTGAGTTTTATTTATGGACGCTCTTTAACTACTATGGTCCTTAGCGTCCCATTGTATATTGGGCGTGAAAGACCGGCAATTTTGCTCAGAGGCCTCTTTATCAGGCTTGAGGTTCTTTTACGTGCCGTAAATCTACGACACGGGACCACCGGCTTTACTTCCCTTCCGAAGGAAGCCATGCTAAGGATTTTTACGCCCGAAAAAATCCATCGCCCTCCGCCGTGTTTGAACCCGCGAACTTGGGAACTACAGGCTAGCATGGTAACCACTACACCACGACTGTGCCTTACTGGAAAAGAAATGCCAAAGAAGTTGTGGTATCTACCAGAACACTCCTCGTGGGTACATTGTCTGGACCCAGTTTTAATATGATGTGTTTTCTTAACTGTCCGCAAGTCACTTGGGTTGATGTGTTTCGGAAGTGACTGTACCAGAGGCAATTAAGGTGACATGGAGTAATGGCAGGTCGTGTCAAGGATTTGCTCTTGTCACCCGTCACCAAACAGGGCGGGGTCATCACTTCACACCTCATTTCTGTCCTCTCAAAGATTTCGCAGGAGAAACAACTGCCCGAACCACAACATGGAGCATATCTGCTAACTAAAACACTTCTACTTTCTTTAGTAGAAAGTATTGCATTCCACCCAAAAATTCCTTGTCAACAATTCACCGAAAATACATGTTTTAAGTTCCCTAAATAACATTATTTTAGAAAAACTTGATTGTGCCTGTCTGTCTATGAAAAACATATCTCGAAAACGAAACCTGGGTTAAATGTCAAATCTCCTACTCAACTTCAGCATGTTTCAACAAAATCCCTCACCAAACTTCCCTTTTCGTTATATTTTGCTTTCTCAAAAATGTTACCTATCAATTTGTTTTAAATGCTGTAAGTTTGTCCAGTTTTCAACTGTTACCTCACTCAGTTCTCACTGTTTCATTTTGATCTAGTTCACCTTCACTGTCACTTCACTTCTCTTCGCAGCACGACACACCCTCTTCTTCCGGACGGGGAGTCGAACATAAGACCCCTCTTAATCCCTCGCAGCACTCACTACACGTCGTAGCAGTCGTGAAACTCGCTCGTAGAACCGCACTTGATGTCACAATAGAAACGTGCTCACCAATTCACTCATTCACTGACTCACTTGAGAGAGAGCTGGCGGTAGGAAATTTTCAAAGAGTTCCAGAACGTTAGAGAAGCGGGAAACTTTCATAAAATGCTGGTTATCTGACGATACCGCTTAGGGTGTTTACGCAGGACGAGCGCGTTGCTTATTCACTGCCCGACGCCGAGCTTCCAATCACCTTGGGCCATAGACGTTGCGTCACAGTATCATATATGTCAGATACTTATATAGTAAATAAAAAGTATATCTTAAATTATCTACGAACGGTCCGTGAGGACCTCTTCATTCTGAATGAGTTTTGTGTAATGTTGTATAACTCGTAAATCATAAGTAATAGACACGAACTTGCTACAGAAGAAATGTAAACAGTATCTTTAAAACAGGCAATTTATTTCAAATAACTTTTTGTATCATCATCCAATTCCGAGATATTCGTTGTTATTGGTTTGGCATTTTTTGAAGTCTTGTCTCAATTCAGATGTTTCTCGTGATGTCATGGAAAAAATACAGAATTTCAAAGTCAGCATAGAGCGACAAGGTCTACAATAAAATATTGTTTCTACAATAAAATATGTAATGAAATTATTTCTCTAAACGTTTAGTTCACGAGAAAAACTAATAACATCAACGCTAAAATGTATAACTCGGCTAGTAATAAATAAAACTATCAAGTGTTTCTGTAGCCAAAGCCCTCATTATGACCGTAGAAGTTAAAGGGGGCTATACAATTTTTACTTTCTGTACTACGTATAGTAAGTAGGGGAAGTATTGCATTCCACCCAAAAATTCGATACAGAGATTTCACCGGAAATACATGTTTTGAGACCCCCTGAATCCAAAAAAGCATTTTTGGAAACATGTCCGTGTGTGCCTTGTGAACAGCATAACTCAGAAACGAACAGTCGGATAAACACCAAACTTGGTATTTACGTTCAGTATCTTCCTGGGATGCGACACGAAGGTTTTCAAGAAAATCCCCCCACCCCAGACTACCCTTTACATGGAACACTTTTCGAAAATTTTAATTTTCTCAAAATGGCTCTAACGATTTTGATTAAAATATCATATGTTTAAGATATTTTCATGACAAATGAAATGTATATCTCGAATTTTCTGGGAATGTCTCCAAAAGTATTCTTCATTGTGAACGACTTTTGCATAACTGGTAAACCATAAGAGATAGACAAAATTTTACTACACGAAAAATGTAGATCGCGTTAAAATACACAATTTATGTCATATACTTTTTTTTGTTGAGTGAACCATTTTTGAGATATTGCTTGTTATTTCCTTAAAATTTCCAATACTTGTACTTTTTCTCAAATTCGTTATTCATTTTTTTGTCCTGGTAATACAAAGAGAATGGAATACTCCACATAGCAACCAGCTCTTAATATATTTGACTATCGCTTAAAACCTACCAATTCCACTTGCATCTACAAGAAAATTAGCAATAAGATTAACATCTCGATTAACATGAAGCATATGGAGAATAAGCGTTTGTAAAAATAGTTTGTACAAGAGTAGAGAAAGTCATGTGAGTGTAACACATCAGATTTTTTAGTAGTGTTTAACGCCCGTTCTTACTACAAAATGATGATACATGAAATGAAATGATAATTGCAAAACTTGGGAAGGAAACGATTCAGGACTAAGTTTAGGGTACCTCCCAGCATTTGACAGTTATGAGGACTAACCTAGAGAAAACCTCAGCCAGGGAGGACATTCCTTTCGGGATTTTAACCGCAGACATCCCGCTCACGAGTCCGTGCCTTACCGACATCGGCTGCCCTAACTGGAGGTTTATGCAAATGAAAACGTTACAATTTAAGTTTTACGCTCACTAATATTCTTCTAGAATATATATATAAATTGCTACTTTGTTTTAAAGAAGATTTACAGACAAAAGTAATTTTATGAAGTACAATTTATTGATCTGTTGAAATGATGCTTTCTGTTTCCCCTTATATACATAACAAAATGTCTTACTTTGAGGTACATACCTCCTTATTTCGCCTTCATTGGAATTCTGGTCTGAGGCATTCGAAGAAACCAGAAGCAGGAGCCACATAAAAGGGTAAATGCTATTATAAGCCATATGACAGCACGAGTACGATACCTAGGAAATACAGACGTGAAGATTACGGAGAAACGTCCTTTATGTTATACGTATAGGTTATACAACCTCACGCACTGCGACCTGGAAGGGATGAAGTGAAGGAACCACAGGAGACTACAGCCGCGGGAGACCAGTTCCAGGCTCGATGACCCATCACACTGCTGGAGTTGCCTAGAGAGGGCGATGAACGACTAGTGTCCACGGGGAGTACTCTTTCCTTTATAACAAGCATCCGCGTCATCTGTCCGGCACCGCCATACGCCATGAAACCTAGAAGCACACCTGAAAAACGAGAAGGAAACGGAATGAAATGGAAAGGAAAACATGGTAGACGAGAAACCATCCCAACATTCGCCTACCGACCAGGGAAAGCCACGATTAGCCCAAAGTCAGGGTCGGGAATCGAATCCGGGACCTCCCGATGCGAGCCTCACATGTTACCACGCTTGATTAAGCTATATGCTACAGAGTGAGCCAAAAGACTCCGAACCGCCTGCGCGGTGTTTTTCCTGTCCGCGTCCTCGGCGCTCGTTGCCGTCTGCCGCTATCATAGAAAGGCGCGGATGAAACCATACAACATTTTTAAAACTACTTTTAAAGGCTTTACTTACCAAATTTATGAAAGGAGATGCTGAAACTGGCCACCGTCGTTGTCCATACATTTTTGGCACCTCTTTAGGAAACTATCCATCACTCATCGTAGTTCACGTTGAGAAATTTCCTGGCGGATATTTTGTTTTAATTCTTGCAGGGTGTGTGGGTTTGTCTTTTACACTTTTATGTTTTAAGTTACTCTAGAGGAGTATTTTATGAACAATATTACCGGCTGCGCGGTGTTTTTCCACTGGGCGTGTGGAAATATGATGAAAACATAGACACTGCTGCTATAAACAAAATTTATATTATACACACAGCGTGTATTTATTTATGATTCGTATGTGTTAACCCTGTCAGGTGTCAGCTCGCAAGGTGAATGTACGATTTGCAGAAAGATTTCCAGGTGTAAAAGTTCCAGGCCGTACAACAATCCATGAACTTTACAGTAAATTTCAGGCCACAGGAAATATTCAGGCTAAGAAATCTAAAAGACGGCGTTCGGTTCTTACCGAAGAAACATTAGACGACATCGGTCATCGTTTGGAAAATTTCTCCCAAAAATTCCATGATGGATAGTTTCCTTAAAGAGGTGCCAAAAAATGTATGGACAATGACGGAGGCCAGTTTCAGATTTCCTTTCATAAATTTGCTAAGTAAAACCTTTAAAAGTAGTTTTAAAAATGCTGTATGGCTTCATCCGCGCCTTTCTATGATAGCAGCAGACGGCAACGAGCGCCGAGAGCGCGGACAGGAAAAACACCGCGCAGGAGTCTTTTGGCTCACCTTATACATTCACATTAACCTCTCTATCCACCATCATTCATCTTCATATCTCTTCTTCAATTTTTTCTTAAAAGAGCTTATTTTTTCTATCCATATCACATTAATCGACAAAACCCTTTGCAGAAACGTTACATTACACATTTCACTGTAGTTACTGGAGAATGAATCTATAATCAGATGTTTATAAATCGGGTCGCTATATGCTGGCATTGAAATCCCATACTCTGTCCATGATATCGCGAGAAACAAATATTTACTGACTTAGGATTTCAAAGAAGTATCAGGTATTGAAAAATACAAACCAGTAACAACGATTATCTCGGAAGTAGTTAATACCATAAAAAAAACCTCTCTAATATAAACCATCTCATGTTTTGAAGAGAGATACATTTTCCTTGTAGTAAGTTTCCGTCTATGTCTTACGGTTTATCAGCTATACAGAATTATTCAAAATTCATTCAGAATGAACATAAATACACAGCTTATTCGCAGAAATTTGTTTGTCAGCATCTTAAAATATGGTATTTTAATCAAAATCGTTACAGCCATGTATTATAAAATAAAAAATAACGAAAAATTTCTATGTGAAGGATAGTTTGGTGGAGGATTTTCTTGAAAATCGTCATGTCGTGTCTTTGGAAAATGTTGAACTTACAAGGGAAGTCGCAGAAGTACCCGACCTGACGTATATATAGCGGTTGTTGTTTCCAACAAATGACTATGGTAGAAAGTACCACCCTTATAAAGCTTAAGTTTGACGATGCTACGTTGTTTAGTAATTGTTTGGCAGCCATCAATAGTGAACTCTCACAGCGAATTTGTAAACATGGATAAAACTGGCCATCGTTATGTGATACAATACTTTTATTTGAAAGGTGTTACTCCAACTAATATTAAAGCTGAGCTAGATTCTACTCTGGGGAAGTCTGTTCCTTCGTTTACAACAGTAAAATATTGGGTGGCAGAGATTAAGCTAGGCCGTACGAGTTGCCAAGACGAACATTGCAGTGGTCGACCAAATGAGGTGACCACGCCAGAAATTGTGAAGAAAATCGATAAAATGGCATTGGATGGCCGTCGACTGAAAGTGCGCGAGCTAGCAGACATCGTAGGCATTTCAAAAAGTGCTGTACATCGCATACTGACTCAACATTTGGGCATGAGAAAGCTGTGCACAAGATGGGTGGCGCGTTTACTTACAATGGAACAGAAACAGCGTCGTGAGGATGTTTCAGTCGAGTGTTTGGCGATGTTTCGCTGCAATAAAGCCGAGTTTTTGCATCGACTCATAACCATGGATGAAACATGGGTCCATCACTTCACACCTGAGACGAAGGAACAGTCAGAATAGTGGACCGAAAGGGGAGAATCGGCTCCAAAGAAGGCGAAGACAGTTCCATCTGCAGGCAAAGTTATGGCGTCAGTTTTTTTGGATGCGCGTGGGATAATTTTCATTGATTTTCTTCAAAAAGGAAAAGCAATCAATGGCGAGTATTATGCAAACGTATCGCAGCGTTTGAGTGATGAAATCAAACAAAACCGGCCGCATTTAGCGAAAAAGAAAGTTCTGTTTCATCAAGACAATGCACCAGTTCACACATCCATTATCGCCATGGCTAAAAATCAATGAGTTAAAATTCGAATTGCTTCCTCATGCACCCTATTCGCCAGACTTAGCAACTTTCCAAAGTTGAAGAAAGTTAGTAAACGATTTGCCAACAATGAAGAGGTGGAGTTTGCAGTTGATGGCTATTAAGCAGAAATCGATGGCTCCGAGCTGAAAGATGACTATGTAGAGAAATAAAGATGCTTTTCCCAAATTTTTTGTGTTTTCTGTGTTAGGTCGGGTACTTCTGGGACAGCCCTCGTAACTACTGAGTTTAGTATTTATCTGAGTTTCATTTTCCAACTATGCCGTTCAGACAGACACACACACACACACACACACACACACACACACACACACACACACACACACACACATGACGCTTTCTCTAATTTTTTTTTATTAAGTGGACTTTAGAACGCGTTTTTCCTGTAAAAATCTTCGTATACTTTTCTACTTACTGTAGTTAAGCAGTGGGGAAAGTAATAATACATTTGTTTCATGCTATCCGGAATTTCATGTTTTTCCAACTCCAAACCAATAGGTCAAATTGAGCTTTTCCGTACTCCAACATCAATCTTTTAGTATTCCCTTCAACTGTTTCATCAACTTCACTGAAACATATGACTACGTCCATGTCCAACATGCGGGGCTGTTTTTAAATTTTTATGTTTTAATATTTTGACGCTGCAGTCGCGATTTTGAGCATGCGCGGTCACTTCCTCCATTCATTAGGAAGCCAGACGCAGCTGTGAGCGATCGTCACTTTGTGGTATCCTGTTGTTAGAGCGTTTAGAAATATTCAAAACAATCGAACAACCCACCGACTGTAAAGTCAGATCAGTGTTTGGTATTTTGAATGCGAGTAGTGTTATGCTCGCAAATATCCATAGCCGATTGTGTGAGGTTTATGGAGAAACAATAATGAGTGACAATGCCCGGCCACACATAGCCAAACAAACGCGAGATCTGATCGCAACATTTGGTTGGGAATAATTCAACCACCCTCCCTAGAGTGCGGATTTGCTGCCAAACGATTTTCATCTGTTTCTTCATCTGAAGAAATTGCTTGGTGGAAAAGCATTGCAACGACGATGATGTTGTGAAACAAGAAGTGCAGACTTGGCTTTCATCTCAGGCGGCATCATTCTTTGACGAAGGCATACAAAAACTGGTTTACAGTTACAACGAGTGCCTGGATAACTGCGGTGACTAAGTAGCGAAGTAGTGTGAGGTAATGAATGATAATAATAAAGTATTTGGGAAAAAGGTTCTGTTATTTTTAAAAACAAATTATCAGTACTTGCTTTAAAACCACCCCTCGTTATATAAATTCGGTATAGTATGAAGCACAATGTTGTACGTTATAAGGAAGGAAAATATTTTACATATTTGTTCTGAAATTCAATTATAATCTCAACTCACTCGTAAAGCCCTACTTTCCGTCTTTGTAACGCAAATAACTTTTCGAAACAACATATGCTATCCATCACGGTATACAATGTAAAAAGACTATAAGAGACTATTCCAAAAAATTCGGGACGGGTGGTCATCCTAATTTTGAGTCTCTCTTTGATAGTGCAACTGCATTACAAGGTAAATACAAATCAAGTAAAGAAATAACAACGAAAAATTATAAAAATTCTGATGTGTTACACTCACATGACTTTCTCTACTCTTGTACAAACTATTTTTACAAACTCTTATTCTCCATATGCTTCATGTTAATCGAGATATCAAGATGTTAATCTTATTGCTAATTTTCTTGTAGGTGCAAGGGGAATTGGTAGGCTTTAAGCGATAGCCAAATGTTTCAAGAGCTGGTTACTATGTGGAGTATTCCATTCTCTTTGTATGTCCAGGACATAAAAAAAATGAATAACGAATTCTCATTTTAGAAAAAGTATTGGAAAATTTAAGGTAATATCAAGAAATATCTCGAAAATGGTTCACTCAACAAAAAAAAGAATGTATATGACATAAATTGTGTATTTTAACGCGATCTACATTTTTTGTGCAGTAAAATTTTGTCTATATCTTATGGTTTACCAGTTATGCAAAAGTCGTTCACAATGAAAAATACTTTTGGAGACATTCCCAGAAAATTCGAGATATACATTTCATTTGTCATGAAAGTATCTTAAATATATGATATTTTAATCAAAATCGTTAGAGCCATTTTTGAGAAAATTAAAATTTTCGAAAAAATGTTCCATGTAAAGTGTAATCTGGGGTGGGGGATTTTCTTGAAAACCTTCGTGTCGCATCTCTGGAAGATACTGAACCTAAATACCAAGCTTGGTGTTTGTCCGACTGTTCGTTTCTGAGTTATGCTGTTCAAATGCTCTTTTTTTGGATTCAGGGGGCCTCAAAACATATATTTCCGGTGAAATCTCGGTATCGAATTTTTGGGTGGAATACAATACTTCTCCTACTTACTATACGTAGTAGAGAAAGTAAAAATTAATTGTAACTATCAGCGTTTTCCAAATTTTATTTTCCACGTAACAAAATTATTAAGTCAACTTCTGCCTCTGTAGTCGAATGGTAAGCGTTTCAACATCTTAACTCGGGTTAAGATTCTGGAACGGGGAACTTGTTTTAGTCAGTATCATTCCTTACCCATTGCAGAGTCTGGAAGTATGAAGAATGTGAATGTGTTTAACACAAGAAATGGAGAAACCTTCGGTTAAGTGAGCTTTGATATTTTTACTTTTTGGAAACATGTCCGTGTGCGTGTCTCTGTGTGTGTGTGTGTGTGTCTGTGTGTGTCTGTGTGTCTGTGAACAGCATAACTCAGAAATGAACAGTCGGATAAACACCACACTTGGTATTTACGTTCAGTATCTTCCAGAGATGCGACACGAAGGTTTTCAAGAAAATCCCCCACCCCATAGTACCCTTTACATGGAACATTTTTCGAAAATTTAAATTTTCTCAAAAATGGCTCTAACGATTTTGATTAAAATATCATATGTTTAAGATATTGTCATGAGAAATGAAATGTATATCTCGAATTTTCTGGGAATGTCTCCAAAACTATTCTTCATTGTGAACGACTTTTACATAACTGGTAAACCATAAGAGATAGACAAAATTTTACTACACAAAAAATGTAGATCGCGTTAAAATACACAATTTATGTCATATACATTTTTTTTGTTAGTGAACCGTTTTCGAGATATTGCTTGTTATTCCCTTAAATTTTCCAATACTTTATACTTTTTCTCAAATTCGTTGTTCATTTTTTTATGTCCTGGACATGCAAAGAGAATGGAATGCTCCACATAGCAACCAGCGTTAAAATATTTGACTATCGCTTAAAGCCTACCATATTCCCCTTGTATCTACATGAAAATTACCAATAAGATTGACATCTCGATATCTCGGTTAACATGAAGCATATGGAGAATAAGCGTTTGTAAGAATATTTTGTACAAGAGTAGAGAAAGTCATGTGAGTGTAACACATCAGAATTTTTTCTCTTCACATGACCGCGAGTAAAAACGAATAGCGATTTTGTAGCTGAGAAAGTATTAAGTATTTGACAATTCAGACCAATAAGAATATTCTGGAAATGGTTAATACCGCAACAATTTTTATTTTATATAAGTTGTGGGATTTAACATCTACATATTTTGTGCAGCAAGTTTTTGTCTATCACTTACGGTTTATAAATTTAATAATTAAATCAAAATGAAGAGGTTTTCACAGGCTATTCCCAGAAAATTCAATATATAGTACATAGTTTGTCATGAAAATATCTTACACATATAGTACTTCAATCAAAAACGTTAGAGCCATTTTTGAGAAAATACAAAATAACGAACATTTTTCCAAGTAAATGATAGTTTGGGGTGGGGGAATTTTCTTAAAAATCTAATGTCACATTCTTGGAATATGCTGAAGTTTGGTATTTCACTTTTCGGTTTTGAGTTATGGTGTTCACAAACACACATGCGCGTGCGAAGCTTTCTCTGCTACCTTTTCTGAATTCAGGAGATCTCAAAATGTGTATTTCCGGTGAAATATTGGTATCGAACTTCTGGAATGAGTGCATAACTTTAGTACGAAAGTAAAATACGTTTTAATCAAGGGATCTCAAAACATGTATTTCCGATGAAATCTCTATACCTAATTATTTTCTCTACCAGGTAGCTAGTAGGTAGAGAAGGTATTCCATTTCATTTAAAGATTCGATACCGAGATTTCACCGGAAATGCATGTTTTAAGGTCTTCTTAATACAATAAAAGCATTTTAGGAAAAGGTCCGCGCGCGCGCGCGCGTGAGTGTGTGTGTGTGTCTGTGTGTGTGTGAACAGCTTAACTCAAAAACGAAAAGTCGGATAAACATCCAACTTAGGATTTAAGTTCAGTACCTTCCAATGATGCAACGCGAAGATTTTTCAAATCCCTCCACCCCAAACTAATCTTTGTGTGAACATTTTTCGTAATTATTTATTTTCTAAAAATGGCTCTAACGATTTTTATTAAATACCATAAATTAAGATATTTACATGAAAAATAAAATTTACCTCTTGAATTTTCTGGGAATAGCCTCTGAAATCCTCTTTATTTGGAAGGAATTTTGTGTAATCTTGTATAGCTGA
Source organism: Deroplatys truncata (assembly GCA_030765065.1). Lineage (NCBI taxonomy): Eukaryota > Metazoa > Arthropoda > Insecta > Mantodea > Mantidae > Deroplatys > Deroplatys truncata. Next base: position 309,266,537 of record CM060975.1, on the reverse strand, counting down.
TAAACGTTAAAGGATACACGAAAACGTACAACACAAGAAATGTAGAACTCTTTAAAGCACACAATTTATTTAAAATAACTTTTTTGTGGCATCAGCCATTTGCAACATATCCGTCATTAATTACTCGAGTTATTCAATATTTAGTCATTATTTTTAATTCCTGTAAACATTCAGTTGTTTCTCGCGATTCCATTGAAACAGTATGGAGTTTTAAGGCCAGTGTATAGCGTCTAGTTCTTAAACACTTGAATATCGTTGTTCTCTTTGTATTTCTCGACTTATTTATCTCGACTTATCTAAGGCGTTCGATTGTGTCCAGCGTGATATATTGCTATTAATATTAGAAAACTGTGGAATTAAGGGGTTGCTAACAAATTAATCTCATCATATCTAAAATGGCAAATACAATAAGTTTCAAACCAGGAATTAACACAGCAAAAGTTAAATCTGCCGCAGAAATTGTTAAACATGGTGTACCACAGGGCTCGGTGCTTGGCCCTTTACTTTTTATACTTTACATAAATGACACGTATGCTTCAGAAAATGACACCACTATTATCTGTAATGCAAATAATGATTGTGACCTTCTGTCACTAGCTACCATGGAATCCCTTAGGATAGATAACGTTTTCAAAACCTTAAGCCTCATGAACAACTCTAAAAATACTAATATAAATAAATTTGAACTAAAAATCAAGAAAAAAGATCCTATGCTTCATATTAACCTTGCAGGTACAGTGATAAAGGAATCCCCCTTACACAAATTCTTAGGCACACAGGTTGATAAATATATATCATGGACTAATCACATTGACAACCTATGTAAAAAAAATAATAAAAGCCTGTACCTGTTGGGAGAATTTGCAAATATACGTAACCTAAATGTTCACAAAACTATATATTATGGCTTAATTTATTCGCATATTCAATATGGCATAGAAGTATGGGGTGGCTGTAGTAATGCCCTCATCCAGGGGGTCTAGTACTCCAAAAGAAATGTATCAGAACAATGTTCAAAATGGGAAAACGTGAGTCCTGTAAGGAAGTCTTCAAAACAGAAAAATTATTTACTGTAGTGTCTGTAAATATATATAAAGTAATCTCTCTGACTGAAATGCACAAACCTAAAACAAATATTGAAACACATGGTCGCGACACAAGGTGTAAATTGGACTTGCACAAAAATAGTTATAATTTAAAATTTATAAACAAAGATCCCTTTATATTTGGTTTATATATGCACAACTGACTACCACCCGAAGTAAAATGTGAAAGCAACAGCTTTAGATTCAAACAGAGTGTAAAAAATATATTTTAAACAATCCTGTATATAATATTAACGATTTTCTTCTTTGTACTTAACAATGCTTGAAAGAGCCTGCATACAATATTCATACTTTCAGCAAAGTGTAAACAAACGCGTATATTTTCTAAACTGTTATTTAAGTTTTTATCTTTGTACTTGACAATGCTTGAAACTTATAATTGAGTCTATGGGAAATAAGACGTATCTACTATAACAAACTTGTAATGTAGCTATTTCTGCAAAAGTTTATTTGGATTAAAATGAAGTAGATATAAAAATAAGCTTTAGTAAGACTTGTTTGTATACCCAGTAATGGACGATAGAGGGTAGAGAAATCATGTGAATATATCAGAATTTTGTTATTGTTTGATGTAATACTTCCTCTGCTTACTATATGTAAGCAGTAGAGAAAGTAAAAATAGTGGAAACGTCAAGCGAAGTGCATAGTTGATTTGATAAACGACATTCAAAAGTGAGCAATGATTTTAGAATAAACGCTTATATTTAAAGGAAAGTCGTTTTCCTGGAGTTAAGGTAAGGCTAGCTGCTCCCGAAAACATCTGTAGCGCACTGGTGAATTCCTGTTGCGTCGCCTTTGTGTAGCGTTTGCGTTTCCAGTCAGACGAACATAAGAGTGTCCGCCTGGCTGATTCGTCCACTTGTTCTCAACATAACAAGAGAGATGCGACCGCGACAAAGTGTGTTGCTAACGATGTGGTCATTTGCTCGCTTCTGAAACAAGTGCGGCGGTTAGTGGCTAACAAACCGTACTTCTCCTGCCATAGGTACATTATCATTCAACAATAAAACGCTTTGTTCTCCTTGGCCTTCCTCCGAGAGGAATTCTTTTTAAATTAGCATTTTGCTAACTGCTTTTTAACCCCTCATGTAACCCTCACTCCGTAACAAATTCGATACCTATAGAACTTTCACTAATGTTTAGCATAATAATAATAATAATAATAATAATAATATATTTATGCTCGACCAAGCCAAAATGTAGTATTTATACGACTGGTAGCAGTACTTTAATGGCCTCATTAAAGTACACCTCTTCATTAAAATATTGATTTTCGATCGACAACGGTACTAGCGCGAGTTTAGAAAAAAGTCAAAATGTCTGACACTAGTAACAGTGGCATTCAACTTACACCCTCAGAAATTACGACAAAAGCACGCAATCTTACCAATAAGTTGTTGCCACAAAAGTCAAGAACCATGTACGAGAAATTCTACTCACAATTCATGGATTGGATAATATCAAAAGGTATAAATTCGTTCTCAGAAAATTGTACAATAAATTTTGAAATAGTGAAATAAATAAATAGTGAAAACACACTAATTGTACAATAAATAACCTATATTTGAAATAAAGTCAGTTCTGTTCATATTATCATTAGCATTAATTGTAAATGATATTTCAATAAATTCAATTTGTGCTAGTTTTTATTGTCTATACTTTTTTTTTAAGTTAAAGTGTTGTAGCGGAAAATCGATGATCCTTGGGTCGTTGTTGCCTGTTGCAGTGTTCCTCTTCCTCGGCTATTGGTGCTCGTCGGTTGTTGAGTATTCCATTCCTAGCTATATTTAATTATTGAATCTCAGGTTCTAGTGGGTGAGGCAAGTTAAAAATACACTGCGAGTTTCCCTTAATCAATGAAGTTTATTTCACACTTTGAATAATTATGGGCGGCTAGCTTTTTCCATTATTATAATAATTCCACCATTGTAAGTTAGTCAGGAGCCTAGCTATATTCACACGCACCCCACCCTTGTGCACCCACGTGCATCAGTAGCACCTCGTGTCGACGTGACTTCTCGATGAGATATAATCAGAATAAGAGCGGGTTCTGAGGCTTTGTCTGCCCTTATATACGGGAGCCTAGTGACGCTCACCTCCGCGTTTGAAAATGTAACGACGTTTCCTATTGGCCCTCAGGCCGCGTTACCCTGACATGTATGAGAATGTGTGGTTTCAGATCAGTGCGCTTGGGCGCCATCATGTAGCGTTGTATCGCTTGGTGACAGGTACGGTCTTTATGATTTCTTGGAATTCCTGCCAGCTCCCCCGTGTCTTACAATCAGCTCTGTACAAATGTTATATGTTGAATATTTTAACATGTTAGTGAATTAAATTATTACTGTGCAATTCTTATATGTATGGTTCTCCTTTCATATGTACAATTCCTCTATATATGTATAATATATCCCCTTTCAGTGTGTCACATGTTAACAGTTATTTATAGGGAAGTAATCAGTATTTCTGCGTCTGCGTAGTACGTCTCACAACGCTAGCAACTTTGTTTGACACAGATGCTACAAGGTCATAACCATAGATAAAGGAATGAGGATTATAACACATCACTCAAACCAGAAACGAATACTTATGAAATCTTTAATTTAGATACATGGTCGAGCATAAACAGTCGTATGAAACTTGACTATAATGTACTATTCTGCCTATGGGCAGATTCTTTTACCAAATTATGACTGGGATTAGTCAGACGGAGCACAGCACTGCACATAGGCCATTGTTGTCTTGTCTTATACGATACAGATTCCGCCATTTATCCGGTTGCACTTCAGCCTTGAACTTATTGTGCCAACTGTATAATTTTAAAGTCAATTCATTATGCCTCCACCCTTTAACAAGGAATACAGTCTCATAACTGATATGGTTTCAAATTCTTCTGTTTCTAAAAACATCTTCTCAAAAGCAATATATCTCCTGTGAACTATGGCCATGCTGGGCTATTTGTTTCTTTATTGCCTAATCTGCAATCTAAGTTACCCTTAAACACTCCCATTGCGTTAAGATGCTTTATCACAGGAGCATGTTCTGTGAGAAATGTAACAGTTGTTCTCAACTGAAGTCTGTTACATTTAAGTGAGCGTTTAGCTCTTTTCTGACATGGTTTTCTAATAAATACTATAGCATGTTTGTTTTCTGGAGTTTTAAGCGAGGATTTATGTTCTACTTTGGACCAGTTCTGAATAGCGTCTCTTACTAAACATCGAGAAGTTCCTCTGGCCCAATAAATTGTGAAGCTGTTCCTTGTCTTGCAAGTTCATCAGCTTTTTCATTTCCCTCTATTCCACTATGACCCGGCACCCAGATAAGTTGAACTTCATTCTGCTATACCAAGCTTGTGAGCATGTTTAGGTAGTTTAAAACCAGTCCTGACATTACCTTGTGACTACTTAGATCCTTAAGTGCAGCCTGGCTATCTGAGAAGGTATGGATATGTTTACCAGTGTAAGCTCTCCTTATGTTTTCATGTATGTATACAATAATGCCATAAATTTCTGTTTCAAAAACAGTAGCAAATTCACCCAAGGAAAAGTAAACTTTTTGCACTTTGGTCTTATGCCATACACTCCGAATCCTGTGCCTGAGCCTTCTGTAAACCACGTCAAAGTTTTCTCGGGAGTTTCCAGAGTTTTATGCCCACATAGGGCATAGTAAGCCCTCTCTACTTCCAGTGTGACCCTGGGATGAGGGAGTAAGGGGAGACCCGAAAGACTATGCGCGTTAGTCGGGGTCCCTAATGATTCCGAATTATACCATTCCTGACGCCAGCAATCCTGCCTTAGCCATCTTCAACCTGGGGGTACCAGAATGAAACGATCCACTCCCAAGAAGGGACCAGGAGCTCACCCGGCTAGCCAAGCAAGGGAGAAATCCTTACACAGGGCAAACCTCACCGTCCCGCCGCAACGCACAAATTGACGTTTCCTTGTCCTACAACTCTGAAGTATATGAGATGAAAAAGATGAAAGCAAATTATGGTGATATAAAATTCGATGTAGAAGGGGAAGCGCCTCAGCATTCGCCTATCGACCTAGGAACACCACGAAAAGAAACATGGTCAGAGTGGCCGGTCCGACCGGAATCGAACCCGGGACCTCCAGAATACGAGTCACACGTTACCATAAGCCATCTCGCGGTGTTGCTTTACCGGAACGCAGTCTTTTCGATGTTCTTATCCATTATCTAACGAGTTTTTCTTGTGCGATAGGTCGCTTGACGCGCCAGGACAGAGTAATAATAATAATCATCATCACGTGGCACTACAGCCCATGAAGGGCCTTGACCTGCCCATTCGACTGCCGGCCTCACAGCTCACACGCACGGCAGAGGTGGGCGATCATCCAACCGATACGGAGAGGTGATGTGCCAGTATCACGTATCCCCCAGCCAGAATGTTGGCCGGGATCGCTGCCTATCGCAGCTCCTCACTTTCCTCACTATGCTAAGTGGGCACCGATCCTTTACCCGGGACTTAAAATGGGTGGGATCGAACCTGGGGGTATTCCGTGGCCGAAACCAGGGCTCCACGCTCTAGCCACCAACCCAACGACGCAGAACCAGAGTGATACTAGGACTGGTAATTGCACGAAACTTGTGACCTTGGTCATCGGAAACAGTGTGTAGTGCTCACGTGGGTATTATTGTACAAGTGTTTTTGAGTTTGTGTTGTAATAGTGCCACACACTAGAGCAACCTATTTCCATGTGTGATTCGTATGTCATTACATCATCTTGCAGGGATGTCAGTGGGCGATTTATAACAGAACTCCCAGGTGTTCGTCCTCCAAACAATGCGAAAACTTCTACATAAATTTGGGGAAACGTGCTCGATACTCGATAAGAAGCCAAGGGCAAAGCTTCACATGCATACTGAGGAGAAATAAAACGAAGTTGGAGAACGATTAGGACGCTGTCTTTAAAAATCTGATGTGTTACACTCACATGACCTTCTCTACTCATGTACAAACTATTTATACAAACTCTTATTCTCCATATGCTTCATGTTAATCGAGATAAACATTAGCAGACTCTATCTTATTGCTAATTTTCTTGTAGATGTAAGGGGAATATATATTTACAAGGGCAATATAGAAATACAGTAGCCTTTAAGCACATACATATCTCTTAATAGCTGGTTGCTAGGTGCAGCACCATTCTCTTTGCCACAGATTACTACTCTTTGCATATCCAAGACAAAAAAAATAAATAACGAATTCCCATTTGAGAAAATAAGTATTGAAAAATTTAAGGGAATAACAAGTAATATCTCGAAAATGGTTCACTCAACAAAACACATGTATATGACATAAATTGTGTATTTTAACGCGATCTACATTTTTTGTGTAGTAAAATTTTGTCTATCTCTTATGGTTTACCAGTTATGCAAAAGTCGTTCACAATGAAGAATACTTTTGGAGACATTCCCAGAAATTTCGAGATATACATTTCATTTTTCATGAAAGTATCTTAAATATATGATATTTTAATCAAAATCGTTAGAGCCATTTTTGAGAAAATTAAAATTTTCGAAAAATGTTCCATGTAAAGGGTAGTCTGGGGTGGGGGGAATTTCTTGAAAACCTTCGTGTCGCATCTCTGGAAGATACTGAACCTAAATACCAAGTTTGGTGTTTATCCGACTGTTTGTTTCTGAGTTATGCTGTTCACAGACACACACACGGACATATTTTCAAAAATACTTTTTTTGGATTCAGGGGGTCTCAAAACATGTATTTCCGGTGAAATCTCGGTATCGAATTTTTGGGTGGAATACAATACTTCACCTACTTACTATACGTAGTAGAGAAAGTAAACAAGAATAACGAATTCCCATTTGAGAAAAAGTGTTTGAAAATTTAAGGGAATAACAAGCAATATCTTGTAGGTCGAGGTGCTAAGTCCCCCTCCGTTCCTGATCCTACTCCTGGTCAACCCGCCCTCTGTCTCCTATCATCTCTCACTCCCAAAAACACTCCATCAGGGACCTACCTAGACACAAAAGATCTTGTAGGTCGAGGTGCTAAGTTCCCCTCCGTTCCTGGTCCGGCCGCCCTCTGCTTCCTCTCACTTCACCCGTCAGATATATTAGACACAAAAGATCTTGTAGGTCGAGGTGCTAAGTTCCCTTCCGTTCCTGGTCCGGCCGCCCTCTGCCTCCTCTCACTTCACCCGTCAGATATATTAGACACAAAAGATCTTGTAGGTCGAGGTGCTAAGTTCCCCTCCGTTCCTGGTCCGGCCTGCTCTCTGCCTCCTCTCACTTCACCCGTCAGATATACTAGACACAAAAGATCTTGTACGTCGAGGTGCTAAGTTCCCCTCCGTTCCTGATCCGGCCGCCCTCTGCCTCCTCTCACTTCACCCGTCAGATATATTAGACACAAAAGATCTTGTACGTCGAGGTGCTAAGTTCCCCTCCGTTCCTGGTCCGGCCGCCCTCTGCCTCCTTTCACCTCACCCGTCAGGGACCTAGACACAAAAATCTTGTAAGTCGAGGTGCTAAGTTCCCCTCCGTTCCTGGTCCGGCCGCCCTCTGACTCCTCTCACTTCACCCGTCAGATATATTAGACACAATAGATCTTGTACGTCGAGGTGCTAAGTTCCCCTCCGTTCCTGGTCCGGCCGCCCTCTGCCTCCTCTCACTTCACCCGTCAGATGTATTAGACACGAAAGATCTTGTACGTCGAGGTGCTAAGTTCCCCTCCGTTCCTGGTCCGGCCGCCCTCTGCCTCCTCTCACCTCACCCGTCAGATATATTAGATACAATAGATCTTGTACGTCGAGGTGCTAAGTTCCCTTCCGTTCCTGGTCCGGCCGCCCTCTGCCTCCTCTCACTTCACCCGTCAGATGTATTAGACACGAAAGATCTTGTACGTCGAGGTGCTAAGTTCCCCTCCGTTCCTGGTCCGGTCGCCCTCTGCCTCCTCTCACTTCACCCGTCAGATGTATTAGACACGAAAGATCTTGTACGTCGAGGTGCTAAGTTCCCCTCCGTTCCTGGTCCGGCCGCCCTCTGCCTCCTCTCACCTCATCCGTCAGGTACTTAGACACAAAAGATCTTGCAGGTCGAGGTGCTAAGTCCCTCCATACCTGGTCCTACTCCATGCAAAATTGTTTATCAGAATGCAAAGGAATTCGTGGGGTTTGCACGTAACATTTTTAAGAATGTAATTTATAATGTAGAATAAATAAATTTATAAACTTTAATCCACTTTATCACAATGAATAAAGATTTCTCTGTTTGGTTTCTTTTCACAGATTTAACAAATCATGGCCTAATGTAGTATGCAGTACATACATAGGACTAAAACAAGATAAATGCACAGCTACCATTTTCAGTTCAACCCTTTAAATATTCCACGTAATCGGTCGTATTACAAAGAATATTTCTGTACGTTCATGATACTTTCACGAGGCTACTACATGAATGACAAATTTAGCACGTTCACACGAACTGTACTGCTGGTCGATACGAATACTTGCATATTTCAGAATCCGTATCACTTGTCATCCTCATGGTGAAGACCAAGTGGACATGTCATTTCCAACTTTTCTCTTTATTATTTAACGTTTTAGACGTGGCAAGGGTCGGTCATGCAGAAACCAACCCTTTCAACAAAATCGTAAAACACAACGTATAACGAGAAAAACCTCTTCTTTTTTCTGAAACGTTTTTGGGATGTCCTAGTGGTCACATAAAAAAATTTACGATCGCCACAGAAAGTATTCGTCTCCATTTCAAAAATGCAAGCAGCTAAACTAGCACAGAGAATATTCCCATTCTTATATTGTCGCAGTTCTCTTGGCTGGTGTTATCTTATTTACTGGGCTCCTCTTGTTTTATTATTTTAAATTTGGGGTTCTTTGTCCTCCGGCTAGCTATTACAACTCAGTCAAGCAAATATCTCTAAGCAGGGCATGTAAACGGAAAGGAGTTGTTGCTAAAAGATAACACTGATAAAATAATTTGTTTCTACACTTTTATGGCCGTCACACTTAATTAATAATTCACATATTTAATCTTTATACACGCCCGACTGAAACTGTGATATTTCTGAATGTAACTACAGTCGTTTTAGTTCCGCGTACCAATTACTTCGCATACTTCAATTTTTTAACTAACTTTGCGACGTGAACCTCGTGAGAGATTCCTTAGGACTGAGTGACGTGCACCTCGTGAAAGACTCTTCAAGACTGCGCGACACTTGATTATGGCTCGAGAATATATACTCCTTCGCCTGGAATTGCCTAAACATTATAATATAGCTGGTATTGGTTACCAAATCGCGCCCACTTTAGCGTCTGTTTTGTCAGCCAATCACTTCTACTAACATATATACTCTAGGGAAGATATTCCCTCCATTTCTAAACAAGGCACGCTACCCTGACGTCATTTGTTTGTCTCTTCTTAGTGATAAACAACTTACCCCCTCGGTTTATTGTTACCCACTTCTATTGTCAGTTTCAGTGAGGCCGTGTAAACTTATTTCCTAACAATACTTATGGCTAACAAATATATAAAATCCTGTACATACAATAGTATTAATTTACACTACAATCACTTTGGCATTGACAGCGTTGTGATATAAAATATTGCCTCAATATGCAGAAACCTAAAATGAGACCGCCTCTGTGCTCTGGTGATTAGCATGCTATTCAGAGGTCTCGGGTTCGATTCCTGGCTGAAAGTTCGGAGTTTTTCTTTTTGCCAGGAATATTCCCCATCCTCACTAGGTTCTGGAAGTATGGATGACAGTGTGTGTGTGAATGTAATGTATATATACAGGATGAGCCAAAAAAACTACGAACCGACTGCGCGGTGTTTTTCCAGTCCGCGTCCTCGGCGCTATTTGCCGTCTACCGCTGTAACAGAAAAGCGCGGATGGAACCATACAACATTTTTAAAACTACTTTTAAAAGCTTTAGTTACCAACTTTATGAAAGGAGATGCTGAAACTGGCCACCGCCGTTGCCCATACATTTTTGGCACCTCTTTAGGATGGCACCTCCATTGCTCGCCGTAGTTCATGTTGAGAAATGCTGGCAATTTCTTGGCGGATATTTTGTTTTAATTCTTCCAGGCTGTGTGGGTTTGTCTTGTACACTTTATGTTTTAAGTTACCCCAGAGATAGAAATCGCAGGGGGTTAGGTCGGGGGACCGAGGGGGCCACAAATCTCTACTAATAATTCTGACCTCTAACACACTTTCAATTCTTCTCATCGAAATACTGGCCGTATAAGCTGTTGCAGAGTCTTGTTGAAAAAAGGCAAAATCACGCTCCCTGGCTGTTAATTCTCTAAAAGGGGGGGGGGGCAAAATTGTATTCACATATGCGAAAGAGGTGCCAAAAATGTATGGACAACGACGGTAGCCAGTTTCATCATCTCCTTGCATAAAGTTGGTAATTAAAGCCTTTAAAAGTAGTTTTAAAAATGTTGTATGGTTTCATCCGCGCCTTTCTGCGGCAGCGGCAGACGGCAGACGCTGAGGACGCGGACAGGGAAAACACCGCGCAGTCGGTTCGTAGTTTTTTGGCTCTCCATATATATATATACATATATATATAAAGACCAAAGTATTTAACATCTTGTTATCACTTTTCTCCATTTGTGCCTATTGGACCATAGATCTCCTCAATTTCGCAATGCATTATTGCCCTTCTAATTCCTTGAATCCACGTGCTATGCAATCCTCGTTCTCTCCTTGTTCCTGGTGGCGTCCACTTCATTATTCTTTTGGATAATCTTTCATATTCTATTCTGTTAGTATGCTCATACCGTTCTGATTGTCTCTGTTGAATAAAATCTAAAATTGATTTATGAACTTTTATATTTTCTAATGTTTTCTCTTTTACACATCCTAGCAGATCTCCTCCAATAATGCATTTCTGTTGGCAATAATTTTCTTTTCAACTGAAAGCTCAGAGTACACGTCGGAGACATAGGTTATAATACTTCTAACTATTTTAAAAATCGTAGTGGCTGGCCCCGTAGCTCAGTCGGTAGAGCGCCTGCCTGCTGTGTGAGGAGTCCCGGTTGGGGGATGGGAATTTTTCTCTAGCCAAGATTATTCCCTATCCTCCCAGAGTCTGTAAGTATGAATGAGAGTGTGGATGTGTGTATGATCTAACGATTAAAAACCCAAAGTGCAAGAAACACAACTTAACACAATTGCCTTAGGCAATAAGCTCCAAAGGAAAGGCTCCGATAAGACCAATGTAGTTAAGGCGGGTTTAAATGGAACTAAAAAAATGTAGTTTTAGTTTCTTTTGAGACCTGTTTATCCCATAATATACCATTCAAAGTAGATATAGCATACTTCCCTGAGTTATCTTTGATCTTATTTCATTTTCTTGTTTTCCATCTTGTGTTTTCTTTACTCCAAGGTATATATATATTCCCATGTGTGTTTAATTATCGCAATTGCATCTTCCAGTACCAAATTCTGATGAACATTTCCAATTGCCCTATATTTGGATTTATCCAAATTTACTTTTAGGCCCCATTTTTTGTATACTTGAATCAATTTCCTTGCAAGAAATTCTGCGTCTTCATATTCTTGGGTCAGAATTATCTGATCATCCGCAAATCTCAGGGAGTATATTGTTCAGTCACCATCTATTGGAATTCCCATATTTTTACTTTCTCTACTACGTATAGTAAGTAGGGGAAGTATTGTATTCTACCCAAAAATTCGATACCGAGATTTCACCGGAAATACATGTTTTGAGACCCCCTGAATCCAAAAAAGCATTTTTGGATTCATGTCCATGTGTGTGTCTGTGTGTGCCTGTCTGTGAACAGCATAACTCATAAAGGAACAGTCGGATAAACACCAAACTTGGTATTTAGGTTCAGTATCTTCCAGAGATGCGACACGCAGGTTTTGAAGAAAATCCCCCCACCCCAGATTACCCTTTACATGGAACATTTTTCGAAAATTTTAATTTTCTCAAATATGGCTCTAACGATTTTGATTAAAATATCATATGGTTAAGATATTTTTATGACAAATAAAATATATGTCTTGAATTTCCTGGGAATGTCTCCAAAAGTATTCTTCATTGTGAACGACTTTTGCATAACTGGTAAACCATAAGAGATAGACAAAATATTACTACACAAAAAATGTAGATCCCGTTAAAATACACAATTTATGTCATATACATTGTTTTTGTTGAGTGAACCGTTTTCGAGATATTACTTGTTATTCCCTTAAATTTTTAAATGCTTATTTTCTCAAATGGGAATTCGTTATTCATTTTTTGTCTTGTATATGCAAAGAGTATTAATCTGTGGGAAAGGGAATGGTGCTGCACCTAGCAACCAGCTATTAAGAGATATGTATGTGCTTAAAGGCTACTGTATTTCCAAATTGCCCTTGTAAATATATATTCCCCTTACATCTACAAGAAAATTAGCAATAAGATAGAGTCTGCAAATGTTTATCTCGATTAACATGAAGTAGATGGAGAATAAGCGTTTGTAAAAATAGTTAGTACAAGAGTAGAGAAAGTCATGTGAGTGTAACACATCAGATGTTTTTGTCCTGGTAATGCAAAGAGAATGGATCACTCCACATAGCAACCAGCTCTTAAAACATTTGACTATCTCTTAAAGCCTAGAAATTCTCCTTGCACCTACAAGAAAATTAGCAATAATTTTAACATCTCGATTAACATGAAGTATATGGAGAATAAGCGTTTGTAGAAATAGTTTGTACAAGAGTAGAGAAAGTCATGTGAGTGTAGCACATCAGATTTTTTTACATTAGTATTTTCTCCATTTTTATATATGGTAGAAATATATCCTACTTTTCAATCTTCCATCATATCCTCACCATTCAGATATTTTTCAAATAAATCTCTTAGATGTTCGTATAGCTTAGCTGTTCCATGCTTTCCGGTTCAAACACGGCGGAGGGCGATGGATTTTTTCGGGCGTAAAATTCTTAGCATGACTTCCTTTGGAAGGGAAGTAAAGCCGGTGGTCCCTTGTAGATTTACGGCACGTAAAAGAACCTCAAGCCTGATAAAGAGACTTCTGAGCAAAATTACTGATCTTTCACGTCGAATATAGAATGGGACGCTAAGGACCATGGTAGTTAAAGAGCTCCATAAATAAAACTATATTTAATTTTTGTTCCATGCCTCAGCAATTCAGCCAGAATACCTTCATTCCCTGGAGCTTTTCCATGTTTTAACGATTTTATTTCCTCCTTTCCTATTTTAATTCTGACTGTATATGCTCATTCAATTTTCTATCAACTTCTTCCTCCATTCTACTCATATACTGCTCTCCGTTTTCCATTAATAAACCCTTAAAATACATTTTCCATTTTCCTTAAAATACAAATTGATATATTTACAAAACTCTTCTTTATCATTCCTTCTTATGCTTTTTAATGTCCTCCAAGCTTATGTATTCTTTTTCCTTCAATGAACGCTTCTATCTTTTGACATGTATTTTCCCAGCTGTTGTTTCTTGCTTCTGATATGTTCTTCCTAATCTTTACTTGTTGCTTTCTAAGTTCTATTTTATCTTCCACGTCCTTTGTGTTTAGCCATTTTAGATAAAGATCTCTTTTTAATTGTGCTTCCTTTCCTGTTTCCTCATTCCAATAATAATAATAATAATAATAGTAATAATAATAGTAATACCTATTCTCTTTTGACTCACATTTTTCACCAATAGTTTCTTTTGCAGCTTCAGGTATTTTATCCATAATGTAGTGGTAGTGAATCTGCGTAGAATCAAATGTTTCTGTTAATTTCTCTTTCAGTCTTTTCTTATACGGGTAAACTGTACTTTCATCTTCTAAACTTGTCAAGTTATATTTATGAGTGCTTATTTCTGTTTTTTATAGCTTATAACTCTCAATTTGAATTTCTCCTCCATTCCCTGTTATATGAGAACCAAGAAACTACGAACCGTCTGCGCGGTGTTTTTCCACTGGTCATATGGAAGCATGATAACGCACTGCTTCTATAAACAAGGTTACGCTGTTGACGTGGTTTTGCTCTGCAGTGTGAAGTGCAGTATTGAGTTGACGGTGATGTGATGTAGTTCAGTTAATGCGAGTTATTTATTATTTTGTCTTGTACTTAATCACAAAGTATATTATGTCTCGGTATATGTTTTCTACTGCACAGCGTGTATTTATTTATGATTCGTATGTGTTAACTCAGCCAGCTCGCCAAATGAAAGTACGATTTGCAAAAAGATTTCCAGGTGTTAAAGTTTCAGCCCGTACAACAATCCACGAACTTTACAGTAAATTTCAGGTTACAGGAAGTGTTCAGGCTAAGAAATCTAAAAGACGGCGTACGGTTCTTACAGAAGAAACATTAGTTGACATTGGTCATCATTTGGAGAATTCCCCCCAAAAATCACTTAGGCGTCTTTCACAACAGGCAGGCATTTCTTATGGCTCTGCGCGAAGAGCTACCAAACTGCTGAAGTTAAAACCATATAAAATAACTGTAGCACATGCTCTTCAATGAGGTGACCCTGTAATTAGGCGCACATTCTGTGAGTGGAGTCTGAATAGTGTACACAATGACAAAATAGACCCATATTTAATATTTTTCACGACGAGGCTTGGTTCCACTTCATGGATATGTGTGTACACAGAATAATCATTATTGGAGCTCTGACAAACCTAATATTGTTCATGAAGTACCCCTTCGTGACGAAAAAATTGGTGTATGGTGCGTCATGAGCGGAGAAAGAGTATAGGGCCAATTGTTTTCGAGTCAACAGTTGACGCCCGTACATACGTGAATACAATTTTGCCCCCCCCCTTTTTGAGAATTAACAGACAGGGAGCGTGATTTTGCCTTTTTTCAACAAGATTCTGCAACATCTCATACGGCCAATATTTCGATGAGAACAATTGAAAATGTGTTTGAGGACAGAATTATTAGTGGAGATTTATGGCCCCCTCGGTCCCCCAACCTAACCCCCTGCGATTTCTATCTCTGGGATAACTTAAAACATAAAGTGTACAAGACAAACCCACACACCCTGGAAGAATTAAAACAAAATATCCGCCAGGAAATTGCCAGCATTTCTCAAGTGAACTACGGCGAGTGATGGATAGTTTCCTAAATAGGTGCCAAAAATGTATAGACAACGACTGGCCAGTTTCAGCATCTCCTTTCATAAAGTTGGTAAGTAAAGCCTTTAAAAGTAGTGTTGTATGATTTCATCCGTGCTTTTCTATGACATCGGCAGATGGCAACGAGCGTCGAGCACGCGGACAGGAAAACACCGCGCAGCCGGTTCGTAGTTTTTTGGCTCTCTCTGTAGAAGGAAATAGGATTTTGGAATTGACCAAGAAATGGTCTGCAAAGGTTATCCCTTTATACGCTCTCACATCTTGCACCTTTAATTTCGTTTGATATTTAATTAATAATTGATTTTTTAAGTATAACCTGGTATGGTAAATTTACGGATATCCCTATGCTGATAATATCCATTTAATATTCTTAAGGAATTCTGCTCAAATAATATGTTAATTAATCTATTACCATTGTTATTCACTGTGTCTTACTCAAATCTGTCCGGCTGTAATTCCTTGGCTTTTTTAATTATTTTTATTCAATGAACGGGGAGTTGGTCTGTCGCATCAACTCCCAAGCTGGAGAACCTGGAGATTTTTAATCAAGGTTTTCTTCCTTTAGCCTTTGATAATCCAATATCTCTCTACAAGGCAGTAGATGCTAGTTTTGCGAGTATTTTATTTCCCCGGTACACGCCACCGGGAAGGCGTCCGAGCAAAAGCAATACCACCCTAAAAATTAATACTTCTCATTCCAAAGGTAAAAAAAAAACTCTAAGATCTTGTATATTAAAGGTGACATATAAATGGAACATTCATTAAAAGAAAATAAGGAAATGGTATTACAGTTTATGAGTTCTGGCGTTTTTCAAGATTCTAATTTTATTAGTTTTATAATTTCTTTGAAAACTGCACCGATTTTTCAGGTTTTTTGTTTGTACTGTCCAAAAAATTATGTTTCCACGAACACTAGCTCCTTTTTTGAATTCGCACCTGATTTTAGTTTAATGCCGTGTCAGAAGTTTACAATCAAACATTAATATGTCAACGTGTTACTAATACCTACTTCGTTTGTTTTCTATATCTTGGTGTACGAGCTAATTTTCTTAAAAACAGAAGTTTTGTTATAAGTATTGCCAACACTCACATTTAAGAAGTCAGAATATTAATAACAAATAGCACATGTTCTCATTTATATCGGTGTAGGTTAAAGAACGAAGAGAGACATGCTACCCATATAGATCTGTTGTGGCTACCACCCCGACGAGGAAGGGATGAAGTGAAGGAACCACAGGAGGCTACATGCCACAGAGACGCGCGGAAGTCCCTAACAGTTCCAGGCTCGAAGACCAACTACTGCTAGAACTGCCTAGAGAGGGCGAAGAACGACCCGTCGATCAAGCAGCCCTCCAGTGTCCACGGGGAGTACTCTTTATTTTGAGCAAGCATCTGTCTGGCACCGTCACACACCACGAAGCCTAGAAGCACACCTGAAATGTGAGAAGAAAACGGAATGAAAGGGAAATGAGAGGAAGGAAATGGTGGTAGATGAGAAACCATTCCAGCATTCGTCTGGATGCCCTCTATGTCTTATACGCTTCTGGCGTTAATGTGGAGTGTGCTTGGATACCTGGTCACGTTGGCTTGCCGGGGAATGAACTTGCGGATTTGGCAGCTAAGGCGGCAACCACAGAACCCAGTGTTACGTCGGAAGACTTTAGGCTTGTGCTGGCGCGAGGAGTGGTTAGCTCTCCGCGGAAACAAGCTTAGAGTAGTGAAGCACATTCCGATAAACTGGATAACTTCTTCTCGCACATCTCGTCGTGAGAAGGAGATTTTGGCTCGGTTGCGTATTGACCACTGCAATTTTACGCAGTTATCTTTTTAAGGGTGACCCTGCTCCTATTTGTCCGCTTTGTGGCGAAGGTCTTTCGGTCCGTCACGTGTTGCTAGAGTGTATTGCTCCAGCACATCTTCGGGACTCTGTAACTGCCGGCCAGTCTTGCAGAGGTCTTAGCGGATGATAAGTAAGCGGTTGATAGGGTTTTTAATTTTGTTTCGAACGTAAATTTCCAAATACAGATTTAGTCATCTTAATAGAAGGTCTTTTATACTGATCAGTTTAGTTTTGTATATTTATATTTATGTATGACTTGTGCTATATTTCTATATGATATTTATCTCTGGCCATTGCTATGATCTGATTTAGAACGGCGCTAATGACCTAGAGGTTGAGCGTCCTTAAACAAAACCAAACCAAACCAGCATTCGTCTACCAATCAGGGAAAACCACGATAAACCCAAGGTTAGAGTGGGTGGTCGACCGGAACCTCCCTATTGCGAGCCGCGCAGTCATCTCGCTCGGTTGTCATTTGTGCAGCTAAACTCATTTAAAACAGGTAGGTAATTACTATGTTGCCTCCCATAAAACGCGCGAGGTTGTCAACTTTAGTGGCTAAGCTAATTACAAAATTGTAAATTTGGTACGCAGGACTTTGTTGCAGCCGCACTAATGTTATAAAGCCAAGCTGCTGGCGATGATATCAGCTCTTTCAACCGTTCACTGGTATCTGCTGCCAGGTTGGGTACTTGAAATTTGAATTGGCTACTCCGTTTTTCTTCCTCTACTACATACCGATAATAAGTAGAGGAAGCATTGTTTCTACCCAAAAATTTATATCGAGATTTCAGCGGAAATACAGTTTTGAGACTGCCTGAATAAAAAAAAAAGCATTTTTAGAAAAAACAATTTGTGATGTGATTTTCTCTACCCTCTATCACTTATTAGTTAGTATGCAAATTATTCTTACTAAAGCTTATTTTACTATCTACTTTGAGGCAATATTTTATATCACAGCACTGTGAATGCCAGAGTGATTGTAGTGTAAATTAATATTATTGTATGTACAGGATTTTAGATGTTTGTTAACCATAAGTATTGTTAGGAAATAAGTTTACACGGCCTCACTGAAACTGACTATAGAAGTGGGTAACAATAAACCAAGGGGGTGAATTGTTTATCACTAAGAAGAGATAAACAAATGACGTCAGAGTAGCGTGCCTTTTTTAGAAATGGAGAGAATATCTTCCCTAGAGTATATATGTTAGTAGCAATGATTGGCTGATCAAAACAGACGCTAAAGTGGCCGCAATTTGGTAACCAATAGCAGCTCTATTATAATATTTAGGCAATTCGAGGTGAAGGAGCATATATTCGCGAGCCATAAGAAAGTGTCGCACAGTTCTGAAGAATCTCTCACGAGGTGCCCGTCGCAGAGTTAGTTACAAAAATGTAAAGTACGCGAAATAATTGGTACGCGGCAACGAATACGACTGTAGTTACATTCGGAAATATCACAGTTTCAGTCAGGCGTGTATAAAGATTAAATATGTCAATTATTCATTAAGTGTGACGCCAATAAAAGTCTAGATTCAATTTTTACTTTCTCTACTACGTATAGTAAGCAGGGGAAGTATTGTATTCGACCCAAAAATTCGATACCGAGATTTCACCGGAAATACATGTTTTGAGACCCTCTGAATCCAAAAAAAAAACATTTTTGGAAACATGTCCGTGTGTGTGTCTGTGTGTGTGTCTGTGTGTCTGTGAACAGCATAACTCAGAAACGAACAGTCGGATAAACACCAAACTTGGTATTTCGGTTCAATATCTACCAGAGATGCGGCACGAAGGTTTTCAAGAAAATCCCCCCACCCAAAACTACCCTTTACATGGAACATTTTTCGAAAATTTTAATTTTCTCAAAAATGGCTCTAACGATTTTGATTAAAATATCATATGTTTAAAATATTATCATGACCAATGAAATGTATATCTCGAACTTTCTGGGAATGTCTCCAAAAGTTTTCTTCATTGTGAACGACTTTTGCATAACTGGTAAACCATAAGAGATAGACAAAATTTTACTACACAAAAAATGTAGAACGCGTTAAAATACACAATTTATGTCATATACATTTTTACTTTCTCTACTACGTATAGTAAGTAGGGGAAGTATTGCATTCCACCCAAAAATTCGATACCGAGATTTCACCGGAAATACATGTTTTAAGACCTCCTGAATCCAAAAAAAGCATTTTTGGAAACATGTCCGTGTGTGTGTCTGTGTGTGTGTGTGTGTGTGTGTGTCTGTGTGTGTGTGTGTGTGTCTGTGTATCTGTGAACAGCATAACTCAAAAACGAACAGTCAGATAAGCACCAAACTTGGTATTTAGGTTCAGTATCTTCCAGAGATGCGACACGAATGTTTTCAAAAAAATCTCCCCACCCCAGACTACCCTTTACATGGAACATTTTTCGAAAATTTTAATTTTCTCAAAAATGGCTCTAACGATTTTGATAAAAATATCATATGTTTAAGATAATGTCATGAGAAATGAAATGTATATCTCGAATTTTCTGGGAATGTCTCCAAAAGTATTCTTCATTGTGAACGACTTTTGCATAACTGGTAAACCATAAGAGATAGACAAAATGTTACTACACAAAAAATGTAGATCACGTTAAAATACACAACTTATGTCATATACATTTCTTTTGTTGAGTGAACCGTTTTCGAGATATTGCTTGTTATTTCCTTAAATTTTCCAATACTTATACTTTTTCTCAAATGCATTATTCATTTTTACTTTCTCTACTACGTATAGTAAGTAGGGGAAGTATTGTATTCCACCCAAAATTTCGATACCGAGATTTCACCGGAAATACATGTTTTGAGACTCACTGAATCCAAAAAAAGCATTTTTGGAAACATGTCCGTGTGTGTGTCTGTGTGTCTGTCTGTGAACAGCATAACTCAGAAACGAACAGTCGGATAAACACCAAACTTGGTATTTAGGTTCAGTATCTTCCAGAGATGCGACACGAAGGTTTTCAAGAAAATCCCCCCACCCCAGATTACCCTTTACGTGCAACATTTTTCGAAAATTTTAATTTTCTCAAAAATGCCTCTAACGATTTTGATTAAAATATCATATGTTTAAGATATTTTCATGAAAAATGAAATGTATATCTCGAATTTTCTGGGAATGTCTCCAAAAGTATTCTTCATTATGAACGACTTTTTCATAACTGGTAAACCATAAGAGATAGACAAAATTTTACTACACAAAAAATGTAGATCGCGTTAAAATACACAGTTTATGTCATATACATTTCTTTTGTTGAGTGAACCGTTTGCGAGATATTGCTTGTTATTCCCTTAAATTTTCCAATACTTATACTTTTTCTAAAATTCGTTATTCATTTTTTATGTCCTGGACATGCAAAGAGAATGGAATGCGCCACATAGCAACCAGCGTTAAAATATTTGACTATCGCTTAAAAGCTACCATATTCCCCTTGCATCTACAAAAAAATTATCAATAAGATTGACATCTCGATATCTCCATTAACATGAAGCATATGGAGAATAAGCGTTTGTAAAAATAGTTTGTGCAAGAGTAGAGAAAGTCATGTGAGTGTAACACATCAGATTTTTTTATGTCCTGGACATGCAAAGAGAATGGAATGCGCCACATAGCAACCAGCGCTTAAAATATTTGACTATCGCTTAAAACCTACCATATTCCCCTTGCATCTACAAGAAAATTAGCAATAAGATTAACATCTCGATATCTCGATTAACATGAAGCATATGGAGAATAAGCGTTTGTAAAAATAATTTGTACAAGAGTAGAGAAAGTCATGTGAGTGTAACACATCAGATTTTTTTTTGTTGAGTGAACCGTTTTCGAGATATTGCTTGCTCTTCCCTTAAATTTTCTGAAATTCGTTATTCATTTTTTTTATGTCCTGGACATGCAAAGAGAATGGAAAGCGCCACATAGCAACCAGCGTTAAAATATTTGACTATCGCTTAAAACCTACCATATTCCCCTTGCATCTACAAGAAAATCACCAATAAGATTAACATCTCGATATCTCGATTAACATGAAGCATATGGAGAATAAGCGTTTGTAAAAATAGTTTGTGCAAGAGTAGAAAAAGTCATGTGAGTGTAACACATCAGATTTTTTTATGTCCTGGACATGCAAAGAGAATGGAATGCGCCACATAGCAACCAGCGCTTAAAATATTTGACTATCGCTTAAAACCTACCATATTCCCCTTGCATCTACAAGAAAATTAGCAATAAGATTAACATCTCGATATCTCGATTAACATGAAGCATATGGAGAATAAGCGTTTGTAAAAATAATTTGTACAAGAGTAGAGAAAGTCATGTGAGTGTAACACATCAGATTTTTTTTTGTTGAGTGAACCGTTTTCGAGATATTGCTTGTTCTTCCCTTAAATTTTCTGAAATTCGTTATTCATTTTTTTTATGTCCTGGACATGCAAAGAGAATGGAATGCGCCACATAGCAACCAGCGTTAAAATATTTGACTATCGCTTAAAACCTACCATATTCCCCTTGCATCTACAAGAAAATTACCAATAAGATTAACATCTCGATATCTCGATTAACATGAAGCATATGGAGAATAAGCGTTTGTAAAAATAGTTTGTACAAGAGTAGAGAAAGTCATGTGAGTGTAACACATCAGATTTTTTATCAGTGTTATCTTTTAACAACAACTCCTTTCCGTTTGCACACCCTGTTTACTGACACGTGCTCGACTGAGTTGTAATAGCTAGCCGGAGGACAAAGAACCCAAATTTAAAAAAAAATAATTAACATAAGCGTCCAACAAAATAAGATAACACAAGCAATTGAGAACTGCGACAATTTCATTATAAACCAGATAGACGTTTATAGAAATAGCTACATTACACATTTCGTTATAGATACAAAGAGAACACCGATAGTCAAATGTTTAACAACTGGACGCTATATGCTGGTCTTAAAATTCCGTACTGCTTCCATGACATCGCAAGAAACAACTGAATGTTGACAGGACTTTAAAAGAATGACCAAGAAATGAACATTCAATAACGCATATCTTAGAAACGGCTTATTCCACAAAAAAAAACTTATTTGAAATAATCTGTGTGTTTTAAAGAGATCCGCATTTTCTGTGCAGTACGTTTTCGTCTATCGCTTAACATTTACTAGTTATATAGAGTGAGCCAAAAAACTACAAACCAGCTGCGCGGTGTTTTTCCTGTCCGCGTCCTCGTCGCTCATTGCCGTCTGCCTCTATCATAGAAAGGCGCGGATGAAACCATACTACATTTTTAAAACTACTTTTAAAGGCTTTACTGACCAACTTTATGAAAGGAGATGTTGAAACTGGCCACCGTCGTTGTTCCGTACATTTTTGGCACCTCTTTAGGAAACTATCCATCACTCGCCGTAGTTCACGTTGGGAAATTTCCTGGCAGATATTTTGTTTTAATTCTTCCAGGGTGTGTGGGTTTGTCTTGTACACTTTGTTTTAAGTTATCCAGAGATAGAAATCGCAGGATGTTAGGTCGGGGGACCGAGGTGGCCACAAATTTCTACTAATAATTCTGTCCTCAAACACACTTTCAATTTTTCTCATCGAGATATTGACCGTATGAGCCACTGCAGAGTCTTGTTGAAAAAAGGCAAAATCACGCTCCCTGGCTGTTAATTCTCTAAAAAAAAGGGGGGAGACAAAATTGTATTCACGTATGCAAGGGCGTCAACTGTTGACTCGAAAAAAATTGGCGAGTGATGGTGTAAAGCCGATGGTCCCGTGGCGTAGATTTACGGCACGTAAAAGAACCTCAAGTCTGATAAAGAGGCCTCTGAGCATAATTACTGGTCTTTCACGCCCAATATAGAATGGGACGCTGATGACCACAGTAGTTAAACAGCGTCCATAAATAAAGCTCAATTTAAATTTTTTCCCCTCCCCAAGCACTACCAGTCATTCAGTCTAAGCAAGCGATCAGTAGGTACAGTCTGTTCTGAAGTTACGAAGTTGATAGTTGACAAAACATGCCGAAAACAACCAGTAAGAAGAGTGTCTGACTTGTAAATGAATATGCACGTGAGTATTTTGAAGTAAGAGGGGAAAACATATTTTGTAAAGTATGCCACATTGAAATCAAAGGAGAGAGAAGGGTTTTTATTGCAAGACACTGTAAATCTAAAACAAAAATAATGAGGGGGTAAGGATATATTACCCACATCAGAAACCATGAACTCATGTAGTCAAACCGAAGTTTACAGGGATTCGTCTCACATGATGGTAAGCACAAATATCTCATTTAATAAGCTGCAAAATGCTGTTTTAAACGTTTCTGGAGAAATGTACAGCTATGAAATTTCCTTGTGAGTCTACTTTACGCAAATGTTATTTGTCATAGATGGCAATACCAGAGTTCTCGAAACTTGTCGATAATTTGACACAACAGTTTACAGAAGTAGACAAATGTTCTGTTGCTGAAATAGCACGCAGAAACTGAAGAGTGTTTTAGATAAAAACCCAGGATGTGTAATTATGTGCCGTATTAGACAATAATAATAATATTCTATTATAATGATATTCTAAATAATGAAAATGCATGCGTTTCCCAGAGGTGTATGACGTTCGTTTTGCACTAGTAACATCATGTGATGTGGAACGGAGCTTTTCTAGATATAAACTTTTATGAATTTGAAAAGACGTTTTGCTTTTGATACATTCAGAAAATATATTGTAATCCATTGTAATTGTTGTCCAGGCATGTAAATCACACATGAAACTGATTATTTCATCTGCCACAGTTCAGAGTTGTTATTTTGTTCATGTTATTTATACTTTGTAATAAAAGCTTAAGTTTACTACTTACTTGTGTGCCCGGCTATACCTATAGCGTACACAGTACTCAGTAGCGCACGAGACTACTGCCTCTCCGCTCGCTTGTAAACAAAGTAGCAAGCAGTATAATAGAAGTTAACTTAACCTAAAGTCATGTCCGAAGCCTACTCATTATATACTTTTCTCAAAACGCTTGTACATTTTCTGTACCACAGGCCTAACATAATCTCTTGTTGAATAGGTTGAACGTAAAAGCTACCTATTTAGCGGTGGACAGTTTAGAGGAGGACGCCGATCAAAACCAAAGAGAAATCCCATCAGTCGTGACATCCAAGTGCTTTTAGTGAAGCTTTCCCTAAATTAACGTGCTGGCAGTCAGTTACATTATGTAGCCGCTAATGGCAGGCATATTGTTCATGAGCGGATTACGGTACAACCCTCTTCAAAACAAATCAGCAAGCGGCGGCTCTTCTGCCCGTGCTCACAGCTAGTACTGCTGCCCTATTTAATTAATCATACAGCGTTATTTAGGAACTGGGCTATGTTTTTATGTGCCGTGATTCATTAGAGCCAGGCATTCAGATAAAACCACCACCTTAACTACTCCCCGCTGGTATCAATAAGAACACACAAGGCCTCACAAAATTAGACATGGAGAACTAATTTTAACAATATAAAAATAGTATGTGTTGCTTCACGTGACTTTCACTACCCACTCTTCTACAAACTATTCTCACAGAAGCTGTCTGATTCTTGTTAACCCAAATAAACTTTCAGTTTAATTTACACATTTCGTTGTACGATACAGTAGGTAAAACCATAGTCAGATTTTTAAAACGCGGACCGCTAAATGATGGCTTTTTAATTCCATGCTCTTTACATGACCACGAGAAAAAAAACCTAATAACGACTATCTATTTGTGAAAATTCATAACAATAACAATGAATATCTCGGAAATGGCCAACTCAAAAAAGTATATATACAGAGAGAGCCAAAAAACTACGAACCGGCTGCGCGGTGTTTTCCTGTCCGCGTCCTCGGCGCTCGTTGCCGTCTGCCGCTATCATAGAAAGGCGCGGATGAAACCATACAACATTTTTAAACTTTACTTACCAACTTTACGAAAGGAGATGCTGAAACTGGCCACCGTCGTTGTCCATGCACTTTTTGGCACCTCTTTAGGAAACTATCCATCACTCGCCGTAGTTCTCGTTGAGAAATTTCCTGTCGGATATTTTGTTTTAATTCTTCCAGGGCGTGTAGGTTTGTCTTTATGTTTTAAGTTACACCGGAGGGGTATTTTATAAATAATATTACCGGCTGCGCTGTGTTTTTCCACTGGGCGTGTGGAAATATGACAAAAACATGATAACGCACTACTGCTATAAACAAAGTCACGATGTGCAGTGTGAAGTGCAGTTTTATGTTGACGGTGATGTGATGTAGTTCAGTTATTACGAGTTATTTATTATTTTGTCCTGTACTTAGTCACAAAGTATATTATGACTTAGTATATGTTTTCTACTGCTCAGCGTGTATTTATTTATGATTCGTATGTGTTAACTCGGTCAGCTCACCAAGTGAAAGTACGATTTGCAGAAATATTTCCAGGTGTAAAATATCCAAGCAGTACAACAATCCATGAACTTTACAGTAATTTTCAGGCTACAGGAAGCCTTCAGGCTAAGAAATCTAAAAGACGGAGCTCGGTTCTTACCGAAGAAACATTAGACGACGTCGGTCATCCATGATGGATAGTTTCCTAAAGAGGTGCTAAAAATGTATGGACAACGACGGTGGCCAGTTTCAGCATTTCATAAAGTTGGTAAGTAAAGCCTTTAAAAGTAGTTTTAAAAATGTATGGTTTCATCCGCGCCTTTCTATAATAGCAGCAGACGGCAACGAGCATCGAGGACGCGGACAGGAAAAACACCGCGCAGGCGGTTCGGAGTCTTTTGGCTCACCCTATACTATACTATATACCAGGTGGCCCACACAAGCCGTCCTTAGTTGAAGTTAGTTTACACCGGATAGCGCGGACGCCAAAAGGTTTGCTTAACCAGATCTGCAAAGGGGACTCCATAAGGACAGAGAGGAGACCGATAAATGAAAGACCAATGCTTAAAAACGAACACTAACTTTTATTACTGGTCTCAGAGCTATTTCGGTAGAGAAACTGCCTGCTGTATGAGGTGTTCCGGGTTCGATTCCCGACTGGGCTCCAGAAAGTTGTCTTTAAACAAAAACATTTCACGGTATGCCCAGAGTCTGGTGTTTTAGTGTGAGAGTGCCTATGTGTGTATGGGGGGGGGTTGTTATCGGTTATTTAATAAGAAATTCACTCACTAACAAAAATTCAGGATTGTCGCTTGACGCAAACCTGAGCACACGTGTTAAGTCATTTAGTTCCATGACAGTTAATCTACAATCAGTACAACTACACTATGTGATCAAAAGTATCCGGACACCCCCACAAACATACGTTTTTCATCTCAGGTCCATTGTGCTGCCACCTACTGCCTGGTACTCATTATCCGCGATCTCAGTAGTCATTAGACATCGTGAAACAGCAGAATGGGACGCTCCGTGGAACTCACGGACTTCGAACGTGGTCAGGTGATTGGGTGTCACTTGTGTCAGAAGTCTGTACGCGAGATTTCCACACTCCTAAACATCCCTAGATCCACTGTTTCTGATGTGATAGTGAAGTTGAAACGTGAAGGGACATGTACAGCACAAAAGCGTACAGGCCGATCTCGTCTGTTGACTGACAGAGACCGCCGACATTTGAAGAGGGTCGTAAAGAGTAATAGGTAGACATCTATCCAGACCATCACACAGGAATTCCAAACTGCATCAGGATCCACTCCAAGTACTATGACAGGCGTGAGGTGAGAAACCTTGGATTCCATGATCGAGCGGCTGCTCATAAGCCACACATCACGCAGGAAAATGCCAAACGACGCCTCGCTTCGTGTAAGGATCGTCAACATTACACGATTGAACAGTAGCAAAACGTTGTGTGGAGTGACGAATCACGGTACACAATGTGGCGATCCGATGGCAGGGTGTGGGTATGGCGAATGCACGGTGAACGTCATCTGCCAGCGTGTGCAGTGTCAACATGAAATTCAGAGGTGGTGGTGTAATGGTGTGGTCGTGTTTTTCCTGGAGGGGGCTTGCACCCTTGTTGTTTTGCGTGGCACGATCACAGCACAGACCTACATTGATATTTTAAGCACCTTCTTGCTTCCCACTGTTGAAGAGCAATTGGGGATGGCGATTGCATCTTTCAACACGATCGAGCACCTGTTCATACTGCACGGGCTGTGGCGGAGTGGTTACACGACAATAATATCCCTGCAATGGACTGGCCTGCATAGAGTCCTGACTTGAATCCTATACCTTTGGGATGTTTTGGAACGCCGACTTCGTGCCAGGCCTCACCGACCTACATCGATACCTCTCCTCAGTTCCGCACTCCGTGAAGAATGGGCTGTCATTCCCCAAGAAACCTTCCAGCACCTGCAAAGCTAAGGGTGGGCCAACACCATATTGACTGCCAGCATTACCGATGGAGGGCGCCACGAACTTGTACGTCATTTTCAGCCATGTGTCCGAATACTTTTGATCACGTAGTGTATATGGTATCAATTGGTGCAGTAAGCCAACAAGATTAAACAAAATTCTATTTTTATTATATTTATGTACCCTTAAAGGTGCGTTAGAATTAAATTATTTTCCATTAGTTCATTATTCATAATAAGCAGTGCAAAAGCATCCCCGCCTTGGTGGACGAATTAATGTAAGAGCTCTCAGGCCCACATTCTCCCTGGAATGATCCATCATTTCTTAATCTCATTTCTGTACGCCAAAAAGAAGTGCGCAGAAGACATGCCGCGTCTGAAAACGTCCAGAACACGAGCCTTCAAGCCTCATCTGCATTTTGGTGCTTCCACACATCGTAACCACCGTTATTGGTGAATGTTAGCTTTTTGTCTGAATGATCTGGCTCGAACTGCAAGCAGGCGACCACGCGACGCTTTTCAGAACGAAACTACCACTTAAACATCTGCAGATGGCAACACTATCTCAGTGACCTTTCGCTTTGTACCTACACGCCCCTCTAAACAGCAGTGATGCGGCAACTTCTTTTGCACCTATGTATGCGGGAAATGTAAAACTGCAAAGGACGGCTTGTTTGGGCCACCTGGTATGTACTACATAAACTGTGCGCTTTATGTGGTAAGATTTTGTCTATTTCTTAAGAGTTATACAAAAGTCATTCTCAGAAAACTCAAGATATACATTTGATTTGTCATGAAAACTTCTTAAACATATGGTATTTTAATCAAAATCGTTTGAACCATTTTTAGAACACAAAAACACACGAAAAATATTCCATGTAAAGGTAGTTTGGGGTGGGAGAATTTTCTTGAAAAAATTCACGGCGCATCCTTGGAAAATACTTAATTTAAATACTAAGTTTGGTATTTATCTGACATTTCGGTTTTGAGTTATGCTGAGCACACGGACCTTTTTACTTTCTCTACTACGTATAGTAAGTAGGGGAAGTATTGCATTCGACCCAAAAATTCGATACCGAGATTTCACCGGAAATACATGTTTTGAGACTCCCTGAATCCAAAAAAAGCATTTTTGGAAACATGTCCGTGTGTGTGTGTCTGTGTGTGTCTGTGTGTCTGTGAACAGCATAACTCAGAAACGAACAGTCGGATAAACACCAAACTTGGTATTTAGGTTCAGTATCTTCCAGAGATGCGACACGAAGGTTTTCAAGAAAATCCCCCCACCCCAGACTACCCTTTACATGGAACATTTTTCGAAAATTTTAATTTTCTCAAAAATGGCTCTAACGATTTTGATTAAAATATCATATGTTTAAGGTATTTTCATGACAAATGAAATGTATATCTCGAATTTTCTGGGAATGTCTCCAAAAGTGTTCTTCATTCTGAACGACTTTTGCATAACTGGTAAACCATAAGAAATAGACAAAATTTTACTACACAAAAAATGTAGATCGCGTTACAATACACAATTTATGTCATATACATTTTTTTTGTTGAGTGAACCGTTTTCGAGATATTGCTTGTTATTCCCTTAAATTTTCCAATACTTATACTTTTTCTCAAATTCGTTACTCATTTTTTTATGTCCTGGACATGCAAAGAGAATGGAATGCGCCACATAGCAACCAGCGCTTAAATATTTTACTATCGCTTAAAACCTACCATATTCCCCTTGCATCTACATGAAAATTACCAATAAGATTGACATCTCGATATCTCGATTAACATGAAGGATATGGAGAATAAGTGTATGTAAAAATAGTTTGTACAAGAGTAGAGAAAGTCATGTGAGTGTAACACATCAGATTTTTTTATTACAATCTATTCCACAAGAATAGCCAATGGCAGCTGACTAGTACACGTGGCAGTTGATAGATATGGACAAAGTTATATGCAACAGACCTTAGATAAGTATTTTTCGATAGGGAGTTACGATTTCTGGGTTCCAACTTCCATGCAATAGCATAATATCTGTTAAGGTTTAGTATCCCATTGATTAACTTCAATGGAATATAGGGATAAAGATAGATGCCTTACAAAATGCTTGCACTGGCAATATTTACATATCACTAAACAATTTGGATAAAAGCGGAAAGTTCTATATGGCTTGTTCCCAGTATCTGAGAAGCAGTAGCAACACTAGTGCTGTGGACACATAGTTCATTTAGAGAAAGCATACAATGAAATAGAGCTACAGGCATAAATTATTGAATAAAGGAGTGAGTAACCAAATAGTAAATATACTTAGAACATTGTATAATGAGAATACATTCGTGTAAGGGTGATGGAAGGGGTAGCAACTAGACAAATTCAGCAAAAGAATGGACTCAGGCAAGCATGTAGATTAAGCCCAGTTTTGCTTAATTTATATATAGATGATATTATTAGAAATTGGGAGGAATAATAACTTTATGTCAGTCATTAATAATATCCAGATTCCTAGTTTATTTTTCGCAGATGTCCCAGTGATAGGCTGTGTCACAGTGAAAGGTTTGAAACAATCCTTGCAAGGAATAGACAAACAATGGAGCTTAAATCAAGGTATGACACAGATTGTAGTATCTAAGAAAGGGAGAAAATTGAGTAAATATGAAAAATGAAAGTAAAGAGTATAGCATAGTGAGAGAATGTAATTATCTAGGTGTTAAAATAGACAGAGGCAGTAAATGGAAAAACAAAAAAATATTTGCACTGGCAAAAGGAAAAGGGGCTTTTATTAACTATCAAAAGTTGCAAATATAGAGTACCTGATATAATTATTAAATGGCTAAAAAAAGTATGTAATATGGTATAGAAGTATGGGGATTAGAAGAAGGATGGGGAAGCATAGACAAGGTGCATAGGATGTTCTGTAAAGAAATGCTTGGTTTACCAAATCCAACTGTTCTCAAATAGAACTGGGCAGAGTGGCAAGTAAGGGAAGCATTATGGAAAGAGCACTGAAATATTGGTTCAGAATTCTTATATTAGAAGAAAGAAGTTTGTTAAAACAGTGTCTACAGTATCACAAGGAAAGCTAAAAGAACAATGTGAATGGGTAAACAGTGTTCAAAATAACTTAGAAAGTAATGGGTTGGGAGAGATGTGGAGAAGGGAAAATAAAGTGAAACTTCTGGAAAATGGCAAGAGAGATATTTGAAGATACAGAAATACAAAAAAATATTTAGCAAGATAGCTGAAAAGAGATCTCTGGTATTTTACACCCAGATAAAAGTATTTGGGGAACAGAAAAATGTAGACATGAAAAATAAAGAGGAGCGAGAAAGTACTACATGGGTAAGAGGAGCAGGAGTTTGGAGGTTAAAAGGTTGAAGGAAGTATGATGAAGTATGTCATATTTTAGTATGATAAACAAAATGTCCTATATGTGATGGGAACAAAGATGTGAAACATATAACATTTAAATGTAAAGGAACAAAATTATATTTGGAAGAACAGGAACTGCGTTTTCAATTTTGAAACTCTGCCAGGTGACATGCAGAGGTTTATTTAACCGCTACCAGGGATGATGCCAGCAGTTGACCAGGAAATGATGATGGCAGCCATTAGCTCCAGGAATATGTTTTAGTTACTATTTATTTAGTTGGTTTATCCTTCTCATATGTAGGACTTACACCCATGCCTAGGGTCAGAGGCCTGCCGAGGAGCAGATGAACATTGAATCAGAGAATGAAGAACCCAGATCAGCCCATAGCCGGGTATGAGAGTGAGGAAAAAGATATAAAATGAAAGCAAAATGGATGAAGAGAAAGATGATGATGGAGCAATTGGTGGAATCATTTGCAAGGGAAACAGGAAAACCCAGAGAAAACCTGCCCAGACACCGCTTTGTCTACCACAAATCCCACATACGGGCCCCTGGGATTTAGCCCCCTCTGATTATTTTCTATTTCCCAAGTTGAAGAAACAGCTTGGTGCTAAATGATTTGCCAACAGTGAAGAGCTGGAGTCTGCAGTTGATGGCTATTTTGTAGAACTTGATGGTCCTCGCTATAAGCAGGGTATTGAAGCTATTGAACATCGCTGGGAAAAGTGTATCGAGCTGAAAGGAGACTATGTAGAGAAACAAGATTTTTTTCCCAAAATTTTAGTGTCTCTTAATGGAATGTAAATTCTAAAAAAAACATTACTTTAAATGTGTTACTTCTGTTACTATATATTGTATTCCACCCAAAAATTTGATACCGAGATTTCACCGGAAATATATGTTTTACGACCCCCTGAATCCAAAAAAAGCATTTTTGGAAACATGTCCATGTCTGTGTGTGTCTGTGAACAACATAACTCAGAAACAAAGTCGGATAAACACCTAACTTGGTATTTAGGTTCAGTATCTTCCAGAGATGTGACATGAAGGTTTTCAAGAAAATCCCCCCATCCCAGATTACCCTTTACATGGAACATTTTTCGAAAATTTTAATTTTCTCAAAAATGGCTCTAACGATTTTGATTAAAACATCATATGTTTAAGATATTTTTATGACAAGTGAAATGTATATCTTGAATTTTCTGGGAATGTCTCCAAAAGTATTCTTCATTGTGAACGACTTTTGCATTACTGGTAAACCATGAGATAGACAAAATGTTACTACACAAAAAATGTATATCGCATTAAAATATATAATTTATATTATATCATTTTTGTTGTTGAGTGAACCATTTTTGAGATATTGCTTGTTATTCCCTTAAACTTTTCAATACTTTTCTCAAATGGGAATTCGTTATTCATTTTTTTGTCTTCGATATGCAAAGAATATTAATCTGTGGCAAAGCGAATGGTGCTGCACCTAGCAACCAGCTAATAAGAGATATGTATGTGCTTAAAGGCTACTGTATTTCTATATTGCCCTTGTAAATATATATTCCTCTTACATCTACAAGAAAATTAGCAATAAGATAGAGTCTGCAAATGTTTATCTCAATTAACATGAAGCATATGGAGAATAAGCGTTTGTATAAATAGTTTGTACAAGACCAAGGAAAGTCATGTGAGTGTAACACATCAGATTTTTTTATCTTGTATATGCAAAGAGTATTAATCTGTGGCAAAGGGAATGGTGCTGCACCTAGCAACCAGCTAATAAGAGATATGTATGTGCTTAAAGGCTACTGTATTTCTATATTGCCCTTGTAAATATATATTCCTCTTACATCTACAAGAAAATTAGCAATAAGATAGAGTCTGCAAATGTTTATCTCAATTAACATGAAGCATATGGAGAATAAGCGTTTGTATAAATAGTTTGTACAAGACCAAGGAAAGTCATGTGAGTGTAACACATCAGATTTTTTTATCTTGTATATGCAAAGAGTATTAATCTGTGGCAAAGGGAATGGTGCTGCACCTAGCAACCAGCTATTAAGAGATATGTATGTATATGCTTAAAGGCTACTGTATTTCTATATTGCCCTTGTAAATATATTTTCCCATTACATCTACAAGAAAATTAGCAATAAGATAGAGTCTGCAAATGTTTATCTCGATTAACATGAAGTAGATGGAGAATAAGCATTTGTAAAAATAGTTTGTACAAGAGTAGAGAAAGTCATGTGAGTGTAACACATCAGATTTTTTTTATGGCAAACCCTATTATTAGTTTTTAAGAATTTCTGTCTTGAATACACTTTACAGTCCCATGCTGGTTTGAAATTATTGAGTCTATGTATTATTGGTAAACAGGCTACTGCTGTGTCTAGTCTTTTTAGGTCAGAACTGTGTTTTCACCCACAAGCCATCATATTAATGAATAAAGCAATGAGTTAACACCAAAATGATCGGCTTCCCAGTCGTAAACCAATAGCTTTTTGTAGTTGACCATTTACCGTAGCCTTTATTGTGTAAGTAGCCACAGTTTATTATTACACGAAACAATGCAACTGCTGACCTTAGGAAAGGAATACCATTATTATGGACTTCCTCAGGCATGCTGTAAATAAGCCATTGTTGTCAACAATAGCTCATTGGCGCAGAGCACAAAATATTAATTGGAATACTAAGGTTAACATCACATTAATAAATAATGAAATTACAATAGACAAAACTCTTGATAAAGGTTCTCATTACAACGGGCACTTAAGCTACGAAAAGGCATACACTATGAAAATATGCAATTGCAGGCACTGTAAAATGATTATATTTTACTCCTGTAAGCATGAAACACATTTATACATAGAAAGCAACAATTCTAAAGAAAGGAACAAAATAGGCAAATGCCGAGCTCTAATCAGAGAAATAAATGAATAGTGATTTAGACAATGTATGATTAAGTCCGGGAAATTCAAACCAACATCTCAAAAATGGTAAATGTCTGTGCTCCTCCCCCCCAAAAAAATGATGTGCCAAAATTGTGTGTTCTAATAGGATCTACATTTATTGTATAATACACTTTTGTCTATTCCTTAAGGTTTACCAATTATAAAAAATTAATTGAGATTGAAGTTGATTTCATAGGTTATTTGCAGAAAATTTAAAAACACTTTTTAAACATCTGATTATTACTTCAGCCTCCTGCATTCCCCCTACAATGAAACCATTTCTCCAAATGTTTTTCTAAATTGACATGAAGTACACAAGTTTTGTAAGAATACTTTGTAAAGAGATAAAATTAAAAAAATTGTGAGTGGAAAAAGTCGTGTGAATGAACACAAAATTTTGCTTGCATATTTTCAAGTTAGTTTAATCTATGTACAGTTTATTTTCTACAAGTCTGATGGCAGCTTTTGCATGACCTCTTGTGCATATTTGTCAGTAACGCAACAATAAGCTTTCACTGAAGTTGCCAATATGTGCATACAAAAAGTGTCCAAAAAAACACTGAACTTTTGCTATAACATCTTTATTGCTCACTGTCCCCCTCAAAGTAGTCCCCTCTACTGGCAATATACTGTACCGTTTCTTCCATTTTTGGAAAGCCTCCTGGAATGCACTTTCTGGGATGGCACACAGGTCTCTTGTCCTGAATCTCATCTATGGTTTGGAAATGATGTCCTTTCAACATGGTTTTAAGTTGGGGAAACAAGAAGTCGCTAGGGTTAGGTCCGGAGAATAGGATGGATGGGGCACAATGGGTGGTATTAATAAAAACGAGCCATGACTCACTTCCGTATTAATAAAATGCAACCTCTCAAGTTTAGCGTGACCTTCGACTTTTCAACAACTCAACCCCCTTCTTCTAGCCAGTCATGGCTCTAGCCGTGGTATTAATAAAACAGAACTGTGACTTCACTTTAAGAGCAATGGCTTATGATTTCTTGAGCCATCTCAGTAGCTGTCTCAAACTTGATGGCGATGGCTCAGTTGCAAGTGAACATCAACCTGAGAAAAGAAAAATACTATAAAATGCGCCAGGGTTCTAAAGACTACAATTATGAAGAACATTATAGGTTTGAGTAAGAAAACGTGAAGTCGCTCACCGAGCATTTCCTTCCAGAAACTGTGGAGACAAGAGGAAAGACTCTTACTAGAAATGGAAAAATGAGAATATTTCTATGCTGCATTGGGGACCCTGAATTCCAGTCTCACGTGGCGGAGGACGTTGTCGTTTCACAAGGTACAGTTTCAAATATATTTTGGGAAGTTTCTTCTTGCATTAAACAAAAATCGAGAAACTGGATCAAATTCCCAGCAACCACTGCAGCTGCTAAATTTGAATGGCAACAGAATTACACATTTCTGGATGCTATTGGCACAGTAGATTGTACCCATATACTGATTTAAGCAACCTCATGTATATCAAATGCTTATAGCTGTTTTTAGAAAATTAACATGTACTTTATTCCCTATTAATTGTTGTGAAATGTATTTGAATTATTTTATGTTATTGCAAGCTCTCAAACATAGCAGAGTTTTGTAACCTTGAACTATTTAATAAAAAAGAGCTTTATTAGTAGCATCAATAAACTGAAGAATAATCGAAAGTTGTCCTTACTATTCTTACCTCTTAACAAAACTATAGATGAATTTGATTCCCCTTGAAAAAGATCTAAAAACTTGTTTTCCCAGTTTTTCAGGGCTATAGGCTTGTTGCCTGTCCGTTGCAGATCAGTCTTCACTTTTAGGCAAAGATTCAGATTCTCTTTTAGTTTTCGCTGCACTTCAGTCATAGCAGAAGCCTTTTTCCGCTTGTTTGCAGGCAGTTGAGATTTGCTCATTATCTCTTTGTGGCTGGTTAATAAGTTCACAAAACAAGATGCAAACTGTTGCTTTCTTCAGTCATTTCTGATGGATATACTGCCACAAAAATACCTAAACTGAATCCAATGTTTACTGGCGCTCGACAATAATGCATTTGCAATCAGGAAGTAGGGAAAACACGAGTCAGAGACTCGCAATCACAGAGCCAAGGCTCAGCACGGAGGGGAAGTTTTTATTAATACCAAATGTGACTCCCGACTCGCTGCTACCGACAATTCAGTTTTGCTACAAGCCATGGCTCATAAGTCACGGCTCGCTTTTATTAATACCACCCGATAGGAGTCTGAGGTTTAGCCAGATAGCTGAGGACAAGGAGCGATGCATGAGCCAGTGCAGTGTCATGATGCAACATCCAAAACCACAATTCAGGCCTCTTCCTGCACACAGCATTCCTTAAATGCACTAAAATTTCCTGGTATACTTCCTTGTTCAGAGTGCTAAGCAAGCAGTGGAAGAGAGTGGATGTGTGTTGAGGCAGCTCCTGGAGTGGAAGAAAAGAAGGGCTTACGTAACTATGGGAATCAGTATCAAAGAGTACAGAGGAAGAATTGGAACCTTTAATAAGTTAAAATGGAATGATTTTAAAATAAACAAAGATACAGAAGAGATGATAAATATGATTCTTCTCACATGTATAATAGGTAAGCTATTGGTAATTGGTGGAGTCGAAATTAATCCTGGGCCAAATGGGAATCGAAACATTATGGACGAAATTTTGGCTAGTATAAAAGATATGGATGAGAAATTAGGAAACAAACTTAATGGAGTAGAAAAGGAACTAACAGATATCAAGAATGAGATCAAAAATGAAATACAAGATATAAGAAATGAGGTACAGAAACTCAAAAGAAGAGTTTAGAATGAATAGAAGGGAACAAATTAGACAAAGTAAAGACAAGTGTACTGATAAGCAAGTGATACATTTATATGAAATCGTGAAGTGAATGATTTAGATATAAAGGATGGTAAACACAGAGAGGACTAGGAGGGAAAGGTACATTTCTTAATATGAACGAGCAAGTGGTGTTATGGGGTACAAATAAGCATTCTCTAAATTGCATCTAATAGTTCCCATTTCCCGGTGATAGTGGAGTCTCAAAGACGATCAGAGGAAGCAAGGGAAGGAGAGAAGAACACTAAGCAGTATAGAACTTTAAATGAGAAACGTTAGCAATATGAAGCTAACTCAACACACATGTTTTGTAAATGCGGAAGCTTGGGTACGATCGGCAAAAGGAGCCAGGGCTCGCCGCTGATCATGCCCAAATGTATTGTATTAGCTCAACACTCAATAAAGATACCATATCATACTTCCTTGTTTACCATCTGACCATGTGATACAAATTCCTGATGGACAATCTCAACATGATCATAATCTGTTGATGTGGAAGGTCGTCCAGGCCTGGGATCCTCACTGACCGACATTCTACTGTGTTCAAAATGCTTAAACCTCTCTTAACACTGCATATATGAGAGAGAGACACCCACACACACATACATTCAAGCTCTTACATTGTCACTTTGTCATTAACCTGATGAACAGCTTGTACACATGCTCACTTTAGCGGCCATAGCTCAGTAACTAATGGTAATAGTGAAATGAGGCAACCTGCAGCTAGGTGCACTCAGAAGCATGTTCCCTCTGCTGGCTGACACGCTATTTCGAAAGTTCGGTCTTCTCATATCTACCAAACACCTCCTCAACCTTTAACTCTCTAAGAAACACAGCCTATGCTTTCTGCACCACTAACCTAATTGATTTCTGGTTAAGCTTTTTGCCTCGGCAGTAAAATGTATATGAAATAAAAGCACTACCAACATTTTTAAAAGTTTAATCTATAAACAGTAAAGTATTTACAATAATTGGAATCTGTTACATTTCCATCTTATCTTCTCTAATGTAATAAATACACTACAATTTCAGTTTTACTGTTTAAAATAATGCCAAAGAATATCAATACTGCATAAGGTCCAAGACAAAAATATAACGTTGATATTGTAATGAAAAGAAGCTAGAAACAGTGATGTGTATTGAATTTATTTAAAGGTGAGTCGGAATTGTTACACTAACATCACTTAAGTTTACTCACTTAACATGTTTCGGGAAACGGTTGTTCCCATCCTCAGAAGTTAATTCGACTGGCCCGGGGTGTTGGTGTTTCCGTTTTTGGACTGGATCCTGTGGTGGCATCTTGTGGTGGAGAAATGTACTTCTAGAGAGGATTTTTGCATTGAGGATTGTCTGCATGTCCTCAACCTGACATGCTGACGATGGGAGCAAACCATCTCCCGAAACGCGTTCAAGAAAGAACATTTTAGTGATGTAGTGTAACAACCTTCAACTCTCTTTATTTTAAACCATAGGTGGTATTTAAGTTCAGCATCTTTCAAATATGCGACACAAAAATTTTCAAGAAAATTCTCTGCCCCAAACTTTTGTTGTTTATAATTTTCTCAAAAAATGGCAGCTCTAATGATTTTTATTAAAATACCAAATATTATATTACTCAGAAATTGATTAAAATGTAGTAACTATGACATGTTATCTGAGTTGGAATTAATTACACACACCTCACTTGCTACTTCAAGAATGTTCGTTATCTTCAGATGGTGGCTGCTAATCCTTGGTGAGCTACGTGGCTCTGTAGATGCAGAGACATTTGGTTCCTTAGCAAAAATTCAAATTCACGCAGTGGTATTTCAAAGTTTATTAGGTGATCCTTATACTTGATAATGAAGATATTTTTCCATATGTTAGGTGCTGCCAGGTATTTCAGAGATGTAACATTGAACACCAATAAGTTCAAAATGAAACCGACAAACTCTGTACTACCACTCTTGTATGATCTGCACAGATTCACAAACTTGATTTGCCAATGACATGAGCAGCCAATAGCATAGATTCACCAATATACAAATTATCCAATGGTAAATCAGAAAATATAACAGTCTTCCAAAATTTAGCAACCTCTCAATAAAAAACTCTCCAGAACTAGTAAATCTAGAGCATTTCACTCCTTTAATGGACACATTAGTCTCCTTTGATGTGAAGGGCACTTTTTACCAGCATCCCTAATAACCAGAAGCTCATATTCCTAAAAGTACTGGTTATCCCACACCAGAATCAGTGAAAATAAAATAGAAGATTACTACACAATGACAAACTTTGGAAAACACAAAATTTCAGTTCAACAAGTTCTACTGACAGACCTCGGACCTAGCCCTTTCATCATTCCTGGCAGATTTATATACCGGGTGTTTCAGAAATACTTTTACAGATTTCCATTCTAGTCATAATAATGGACCAAAAATTCACTGGTATTAACAGAAATGGGAATGAAATAGCATTTTTTGTATTTATCTTAGCCTCCCCCACGGCCTCGCCCACAACCATCTTCAAAATTCTGGAAATGTTTGATGCAGTAATTTGTATCACAAATTATTTAAATGTAAAGAGTGATTATAGTATGAATATGCATTTTTATGTGACATTGATTTGAGATGTTTGTTGATTGTAATTATTGTTGAGAAGTAAGTTTTTAATGCCTTACTGAAACTGACAATAATAGCGTGCAATAATGCAGCAAGGGGGTGAGCTGTTTATCATTATTAGAGACGAGGAAGTTACGTAATATTGGCGCGTTTTTCTTTAGAATTTTCTGGAACATTCTCCCTAGAGCATATGTATTCATAATTTTCATTGGATATAAAAATAGACGCTAATGTTGGCGCATTTTATTAGCCAATTGCAACTCAGTTATAATCTTTAGGCATATCGGGGTGTAGGAGTATAAAAAAGGCTAGGTTAGAGATAGA
This sequence comes from Deroplatys truncata, assembly GCA_030765065.1. Taxonomy (NCBI): domain Eukaryota; kingdom Metazoa; phylum Arthropoda; class Insecta; order Mantodea; family Mantidae; genus Deroplatys; species Deroplatys truncata. The sequence goes on along the minus strand of CM060975.1, from coordinate 309,227,016 downwards.
CCCCGTCAGTTCACCGAAAATACTTGTATGCTACACGTCGCCTTCAGTCCGTCAGTTCACCGAAAATACTTGTATGCTACACGTCGCCTTCAGTCCGTCAGTTCGTCGAAAACATTTGTACGTTACACGTCGCCTTCAGTCCAGTACACGTCGGCTATAGATTCGAAGTTACGCGTAGCAGAGTTATGAAAAATCCCAAGTGTTATAAAGTTAATTATACAAAAAGTTGAAGTACGTAAATTAAGAGTGATCAGTAATGAAGTTATTATAACAGTTTCAGTTTGGCGAGTGTCAAGATCAAAGTGTAAATGTGATAGTGAATGTGTTCAACAATAAAAAGTGTAAAACAAATTCTTTCATCAGTGTTATATTTGGATAAATGACTCCTTTCCGTTTACACAACCTGTATAAAGAGAAGTGCTCGACCAAAATGATCATAGCTAGCCGGAGGACAGTGAACCAAAATTAAATAAAATAACAATAGCATCCTTTAAAACCAACACTAATACTGCCGCAAATTGCTAACACCAGATGGAGCTAACAAACCTAACAAAGAATCACGTCACAAAATGGCTTCACCACGTGGAGTAAATACAAATAAATAACATTACAAAAGTTAACATCGCATGTTATATAGCCTGGAAAAAGCTGTTAGGGGTGAAAGATTATCCAAATGTTTGAATTATTTTTACATAAGATGAAAAATTACGAAACAATAGATATCATGCAAAACAATACACTGAAAAAATATTTATTTGAATAACAAGCTCTTCAAAGCACTAATCACCTGAAAATTTAATCTGAAATAAATTTGCTGTATGGATATTTCATTCAATTTTGCCAGTATATAATCACTAATTCCAGTATATCCGGTATGTATAAACAAATTCAAGTGAATTCCCAATATATTTCCAGTATCAGTAGACACCCTGATAAAACATGTTTCTGATATGTGAATGACGTTTTTGCTGTAGCAGCCAAAAAATTAGCTCAAAATGCTCTCAAACTGCTTAACCTACAAGACAATTCAATTCACAATGGAAGAACAGGAGGGAGTGTTACCATACCTAGACTTCAAAATAATACACAGTGAACACAAGACATATGGGACATTACATGTTAAGTCAAATGGCAAAAAACCTCACATTTTTTTGTTTTTATTGTAATTTATCAAATTAATAAAGGGTGCTAAGGAAGGCATATTTATCAAATATTAGCATTTAAAACCCAATGGTTATCACGTTATTGAACAATAAATGATTCATATTAATTCGTTTTGTTGCATTTTAAGTGTGCATAGCTCTGGAACTTTTTATTTCAGAATATTATACCAAAATTCATTTTGTAGATAATAGTCTGTATTTCATTACAGCATATACTGATTATTTTTATAATATTCACAAAAATCTATATACAGTTTTTACTTATTTTAAGCGTCTTGGGATTTTTATAAAACTAAAATATTAGACTGAGAATAATCCATAGTGTCTTTAAGAGAAGCGGTGATGTTAAGTGGTGATGTTAAGGTGTTCGTAGTTATAACATAAAAAGTGAACAAAAGGAGCAATTTAAGTGGTTTATGCATGCTGTTCGCCAGACACTACAGCAGCACAACATGTGAGATCCAAAGAAGGCAAGCTATTCAACAACGTGGCAATACAAACTCATATTTCATGTTTATCTCTGTTCTCTTCAGTCTTTCCAAATGCTAGCAATATTAATTAAAGTGTTGAGAGTTAAGCACAAATGTTATTAATTATAATTTTGTTAGTGATACATTATTATAAGTCTTTCTTCAAGGTAAGAAAATTAAAATCTAAAGAAGCTTTAATTGAGTTATGTTGTAATATGCATATACATTTTCTAAATTACGGCACTACTTCTTTCATAGACTGCCCAAAGTAGAACGCAAATCTTACACTAGTCACTATTGCTTTAACTTCCAGTTCACAAAAATGTTACGCCAAAGTGTACCGTAAAGTACTGCGTTCTAGGGCAGACAAATATGGTACTCCAGGAAGATATTGAAATACGATTTGTGTATTTGCCTTGTACAGAATAAAATTAAAGAAAAGGGATACAGTAAGGCTGGCAAGGTCATGATAAGAAAGTGCATAACCAATAATTTCTAGTGTTCAAGCAGAAAATTTTAGTCGTCGTAACAGTGATACAGATTAGTAGCAAAGTACAATCCATTGAGGCTAGTCTCTACACAGCTGCCTTAAACAAAACATTTACTGTGATTGGTTTGAATCCAATAAAGAAAAAGAAATTAACTGAAATAAAATACCCCAAAACTAAAGTGAAAACCATAGAGAAGGCCCCTGTGGATAGAAAGATAGGACATAGGCTTTCAGAGGAAACAACCAAATTAGGTGAATACTTCTATGAATCAGAAGAATACAGCAGAACTATGGGGAGAGATAGGAGTTTATTAACATGGCAAACAGAGTAGATCTGAGGTGACTATCTGCAGGAGGTAGCAAAATTGGTATGTTAATGCTGTTCTCAGTATTTTATCAATACTATGTTATGCATTTACGCTTAATGGTATGCACAACAGCTTGCTTGACTTTCAGTTCAAAACAAACATGTGAGAGTCACCATGAGCACAGGCTTTATTACCTCCCATGTGTATAATAAATTTATTCTTTAATTATTATTGGCAAATTCCTATCAGTCACCATTGCAATAAAATATATGTTTAAATGTGTTTAAATTATGGAATCTTACCATATATAATACAATTAATTTTCTTAATCCCAAAACAACCTACACTTGAAAAAATATAAATTTCTTAACTTCAATAAAAATTAGAACAGTATTTTTGCTTATCAGTACGAAATTCAAGTTTAAAGAATCAAAATAAAGCTCAATTTAAATAATTCAATTTAAAGGTTTCAGAGTTAAAGCAGCTTGAAGTTGGACATTTTAGGAAGATACAACGAAGTTGAACTTTAATTGCAAAACTAGTTTGTATAGAGCAATGTATCAGGCTTGTCTCCAAATACAAAAAGTTCCGTTTTGTTTAAAAAATGCAAGGTCGATTTTCCTTCTATTTCAGATGATTTGAAATGGAATAGCCCATATGAACTTACAGAAAGCCCAATGCACACTGACAGTTATATAAAAGAACAATAGTTATACTCAAACTTCACAAACATGCCATGTTTAATGACCTTGTCCATAGGTAACTTCCTTCGGAAGGGAAGTAAAGCCGGTGGTCCCGTGTCATAGATTTACAGCACGTAAAAGAACTTAAAACCTCATAAAGAGGCCTCTGAGCAAAATTATTGGTCTTTCACTCCCAGTATAGAATGGAATGCTAAGAACCACAGCAGTTAAAGAGCATCCATAAATAAAACTCAGTTTAATTTTTTCTTGTCCATAGATTACTGAACATCCCCCTCAGTCAACAAAAATATGACAAAAAATACCAGTGTGTACTACATATGCCTCAGTCAACAGTTTCTACTGTGAAGTAATAGACAAAAAGAAACTAGCATTGCAACAGATCACCAGACTCTCCACAATGAAGCCTAAAGTTGTAACACTTATCAACAACAGATAGAAAATTCAGGAAGATCTTTAGAAAATACATCAATCTAGCCTCAAGCTTTTGGTTTAATATAAAGAATTTAAAAGCAACTATCAAAGACCGTATACTATTGACCACGAAATTAATACTCAGACTGTAGCTTAGCATATGTCAGAAAGACAAGGAGAAAATTAGAAACCAGGAAGAAAGAACATTTTTAGGTGCATATGCCTGAAACATATGCATTTGCTCATCATTTTTGGAGTGCAAACCATGAAATAGTAAATAATATTATTTATTTAAAGGTGAGTCGGAGTTGTTACACTAACATCACTTAAGTTTACTCACTTAACATGTTTCGGGAAACCGTTGTTCCCATCCTCAGAAGGTTAATAATAATATTATGCTTCTGAAATTCATCAATTATCTGGCAACTCTCAACATTTGTGAAAATATCTTCATTACAAAGAATAAGGAGCACCTAATGAACTTTGAAATACCACTGTGTGATTTTGAATTTTGCTACGGACATCAGATGTCTCTGCATCTATGTAGCACCAGAGCACATCAGCAGTTGGTTTCAACTGAAGATGAGAGCAAACATTCTTAAAATGTATGTCTTGATATCAAAGTAGAATGTGAATGTGTGTTACCAATTCCAATTGAAATAACATTGAAATGAATTTTGTATAATTGGTACACTGACAGACCAAAGCTTAGCACTGAAAAACTGTAGACCTCAATAAAACATGCATTTTGTCAAATTTTTGTGCAATAACCATTTCAAAGATATTTGTTATTTATTTGAAGTTTCAAATGCTTTATACTTTACTGAATTTCTGAGCAGTCATTCAGTTGTTTCTCGTGGTCATGTGAAGAGAGGAATTTCAATGCCAGCACATAGTAACCAGTCCAAGATCTATCGTTAGCACTTCCTGTAACCCTACCTACAATAAAATGTGTAATGAAACCATTTTTGCAAATATTTATTTCAAATAACAATAAGCAGATAGAAGAATAGACCATTGTAATAGTTTGTAGAAGAGTGGGTAGAGGGGGTTACATGAATGCAACACCTCAGATTCTTTGTAAGAACACATAACTAAGAATGAATTACAGAAATTAACTTTTGCTCTGCAATTTCTCACAGGAACTATATATGAAATGCTTTGAAATCTCCCCCTTTTTTCCCATAATTTGTTTTTATACAATAAATCGAATGTTTTTTTTTTTAATATAAATACACTTCACATTATGTATACACTATACAAAAAGGCCACTGAATGAAGTTCACCAACAGATTGGTCTTTGGACAAAGGTCCTACCTGACTGTACTACAGTAGGTAATAGACAACTTTCAAGTAGCTTTTAAAATAAATGCTTTTCATTAAAATCACTGCTCTTAATTATGTTAGCAAATCTAAAAGTTTCTTCCCTCGTGAATTTTCATTGAAGATTTTCAAGCGCTTCACAACAGGTGGGAGTGATTCTGAAGAGCACCGTTTTATTGCCTGTAACACAGAAAATATGGATGCATATTACAAACATATCAAGTAGAGCTATTCTTATATTGAGGCAGTATTTTTAACACTTAAATGATATCAATCTAATTATATAATATAAAATTAAATAACAGCCCGCCTTAAAGCAATATGTGTATAATAATATATAAAACGTATGTAACAATCATTGTATTATGTTTATATTATTATGTACATGTATAATAATATTATGTGAATGTATTCCTTAATTTAACAATGTAGGAGCTGTGAGAATAGAAACAAACTACTTATCGTAGCAAACAGAATTACAAAGTAAAAGCCGAAAGTTGCTAACAATGAAGTAACCTTGAGACAACGATAAAATAGAAAGTTTAATAATGCTACTAATAATTCTTGGAACAATAATGTAATACTTAAAACAGTTTATAAATAGCCAATCAACAACTAGAAAAAGCTTAAGTTGAATAAAAGTATTCTATTGGAGTACAATTAACCAATCAGAGGCTTGAAATAGATGAAATGTGCAAATTCGGACAGCAAATGCTACAAGATTGCGTACCCACCAGTACGATACAGGTTCAATGTGAGACATGAAAAGTTATTTGCGGTGAGAGTAATATAAAGTTTACATGTTAAAAGGTGTAATTAACAAATATCTCACAGCTTTACAATAGGATATATTAGTGAATGTTATTCATTCGTGTGAAGGATTAATAAAAACAAAGTACAATACAATTGTAATTTGTATAAGCCTTGTTCTGTAGCCCCACCAGCCCTGCTAAGAGATACTACTGACGCAGCCAAGGCATACATATATAATACTTAAAATAAACATTAAAATACAAAGTTGATTTTTAAATGTGGGGGCAAAGGCCACCGGAAAGTTGTGGCAGTATTTTATATCACAACAATGTAAATGCCAGAGTGATTGTAGTGTAAATAAGCATTATTGTATGACATTGATTTGAGATATTTGTTAATTATAAGCATTGTTAGGAAATAAGTTTACACGGCCTCACTGAAACTGACAATAAGAGCGGGTAACAATGAGCGAGGGGGTGAGTTGTTTATCAATTAGAAGAGACAAACAAATGACGTCAGATTAGCGCACTTTTCTGTAGAAATGGAGGGAATATCGTCCTTAGAGCATATGTTTTCGTAATTTTGATTGGATATAAAAATAGACGCTAATGTTGGCGCGTTTTATTAACCAATAGCAGCTATTATAATGTTTAGGCATATTGGGGTGAGGGAGTATAAATTCCGTGCCAGAGTCGGGTAACGCGCAGTTTGACAGAATAATTCACGAGGTAAACGTCGCTCAGTTCAAAATATCATACCACGGGTTACACGTCGCGTAGTTCAACGAAGCATACATAAAGTACACGTTACGCAATTCTACAGAATCTCTCGCGTTGTAAAGTTAGTTATAAATGTGAAATACGCGAATTAATAATGTGCAGCAAATAAGTGATATTAGAAAATATAACAGTTTCAGTCTGGCGTGTATTAAGAATAATTATGTGAAATTAAAGAAGTGTGATGGCAATAAAAGTGTAAAAACAAATTCTTTTATCAGTGTTATCCTTCAGTAAAAACTCCTTTCCGTTTACATACCCTGTTTAAGAGATATGCTCGACTGAGTAGTAATAATAGCTAGCCGGAGGACAAATAACTCAAAATTCAAACTAGTAACACAATAACAGGCGCCCAGCAATAGATAACACGAAGTGACCGCGAAAAATTGGCTCCCATACGTGGTGCAGATAAACATGAAGCATCTTCCAACTACCAACAAATATTCCACTTCAAAGTATGTACCATACGTGGGGCATTAACCCTCTCAATATTTCATTCTTATTTGTGTATTATGTGTACTTTTCCATTCATGGTATTAAAGTAATCTTACCTTTACTGGTTTTTCCTCTTCATTTTCACTTTCATTTTCTTTTTCAGGACTTAATGCTGCAAATACAAAGTTGCGTGTGTTTTTGGGTCTGGAAACAACGTTGATTGATTCGCTTGCCATCTGTGCGATCCGAGCAAGAGCACTCTCTCCTCTAGCAAGGAATGATCCACGCTTGGTCTGTAACATTTCATTTTGATAAAACTTAGGGCTATTATATTATTTTTATGGCCAATCTTTTACATTTTGAAATCACAACTGGTTTTCAATTGCAAGCAATTTACAAGACAGCACAAATATGAAATTATTGCATTTTCAACCCTCCCAACAGATATGGCGGGTAAAAGAGAAAATAGAGTTGTGATTTACTAACATCTGTGTTCTTACAGTATTTGCCTGTTTATCTCTGGTGGAATAACTCCGTTAGTTGGAGGCTACAGTCTTTAACTTTGCCAATTCTTAATTTATGCTCCAAAGCATTTAATACAAGCATTTTCACTGTTTAGCTACTGTTGATTTATCCATAGTTTGCAATTAATATGCCACCTTTCTCAGCCATTACACTGTTTCATTATCTTCTACTGTGCAGGGATACAATGAAGTACTACTCTTTTATTTCATAATTTTGTGGCCACCTGTGATATTTAGACTTTTGGTTCTTGTGTTATATGCTGTACTGCTTTTCAACAGAGAGTATTTGATTTGATAGAGCACAATTTCTGAGGTAAGAAGGAAATGGGGTTGCACAAAATGAACTATGTAGAGTTGGGAGTAAAGGAAAAATAATGACAAGAACGTTGAAGTATTGGTTCAGCATCAAGAACTTGAGACATTGTCTAAATTTTCAAGACAAAACAATAAGGAGGAATGCCTGGATTAACAGAATCAAGGAGGCCATGGAAAAGATCCGATTGGGTATGATGTAGCATGACAAGAGAGGTTAAAGAGAGGGGTTTTTGGAAAGTAATCAAACAAAGAATTGAGGACATTAAATTCAGGAGATTTTTAGTAGTTTCAGTAACAAGTCATTGAGGCTTTACAGGGAGATAAAGAAGGTATGGGGTAGAGAGAATTATGTGGATAAAGGCAACCTGAGGACGAGGGAGGGAGCTGCATGGGTCCTAACAGGAGTAGTGCAATTGAAATTAATAAGAGGGGGTTTGAAAATAGAGGAATATCCAATGTGCGGAAGGCAAGATAATTATTGGTATGCAAAGAAACCAAAATAATGAGAGGAAACCTTAGGCTCAAGAAATGGGCTAACCTACCAATACAGATAAAGGGAAAAGGTTGATGAATTTGAAATCAAGGCAGGAAATGTTAAGAGTTTGGGGAGTATTTAGGCAAGGTTAATATAAAATGGAGGAAGAAAATAAACAAACATACAGAATCATAAATTGTAGAAATATAATTTAAACAGGATAGAATCCGAGTATATCTTTAAAGATATGTGGGCCCGATAATACAACAACCACAAGGTTGAAACTAGACGGGCCACTTGTTTACACAGCGACTCTCGAGAAAGTGTCACTAATATGTAGTATTATGGGATTTACTTTGTATGCTCAAGAGATTGTAAACTAATATTATATGTATTACTAAGTGGATAATACATACATTCATTCATTCATTCAAGGCAAGGAGGATTGCTAAAATTTCACTATCAAAATTCTATGAAAGCAAAAGACTGGGCATACTGCACCAACAGCATTAATACCACCACTGATTGGTATGCTGGATCCATCAGTAAAAATATGTACACATTCTTATCCGGATATCTTAAAGTTATCATTTTAGTGACATTTGTTTTATAATATATGGAATAGTTACAGATTATTCTGATTCTTCTACCAACTGTAAATAATGTTCCAAATCAAAAAGAATTATGATTGGTTGCTATCTGTAAGGTTCATTTCTTGAAACTTAGTTAGGAAACTTTGTTTGGCTCTCCCTGAGTTATGATTTTGTATGTCAGTTAAATTTTACTACCATCCACACATCCACAACATGCAGAATCTTGTGATACTACTCATATTCATCAGAGCACTTACCAGAAGTTTAAAAGGATGTTTAGCATCTGGCAAAAACTGTGGTGCAGAAGAATTCTTGCATAAACTTGCAGGTTTCTCTGACATATCTTGCGAATTACATCTCTGAATTCGTTTTAATGCTGCTTTTCCAAGTTTGAGAAGCCTGCTGTCTTCATCTTCAAGCAATACTTCGCTATTGCCCCTTTCGGTCTTTTCCTAGAACAGAAAAGTTCATTTATCTAGGTATTGTAGGTTGAAAACGTAGAAACCATTATGGTGAGTCCACATCAAGGTTAATAAACAATGTTAACAAAGTAATTGTTCCCAAAAAAAAAAAAAACTTGATAAACTTCTGTTAGCAAACTTTAACAACACGAGGTCTGTTAAAAAAATTCCATAACATTCATAATTTCGCGCCAATGAAGTATTGGAGCAAAATGCAGTTGCTATATTGAGTAGAACATTGTGTAGCACAGTTTGCAAATTTCGAGATGGCAGAGTTAGAGGAGCAACACATCTGCATCAAATTTTGCATGAAACTCAAAAAAAACCTACTACTGCACAAAAATGGTATCACTGTGCTGCCTCAACCTCCGTACTCTCCAGACCTCCCCTGCAGACTTTTTTTATTTCCAAAGTTGAAAACCCTGTTGAAAGAACAAAGATTTACAACGATAGACAAGATAAAAGAAAATTTGCAGATGGCGCTTCACACGATTCAGAAAGAGATGTACCAAGACTGTTTCCGGAAGTGGAAACAGCATTGGGAGTGGTGTATCAATTGTGGAGGAGAGTATTTCGAAGGGGACCATGCACAATAAGTAAAAGGTAAGCATAGAAAAATGCTGTGGACAAAGTTCTGGAATTTTTTGAACAGACCTTGTATATCCATACCAACTCACTATTTGTGAATTTAGAGCTGAAAGTATCAGGAAGTAGAGAATTTTGGTGCAACAATCAACACTGTAATGAGTAGATTAAAGAAAAGCATAGATGTAATAGGTGGCAAAGATATCTATTTCATAGGGGTAAGGAAGAGCAGATGTATTTTATTCCCCTTACCAAAAAGAAATGCATTAAAGAAAGAAAAGCTTACTTATATTCAAAGTAATTTCCATGTACACATCTTTCCTAATATTCCTATCCTTGAGTTAAAATAACAATAAAAAATGGTAACCAAAAAACCAGAACGACAAAGCTGAAATACATGTATTCTAATGGGAGCATTCACAATCAATGGGAAGCTTTCCTGGGCCCCGGGAACAGGAAAGAAGAGTTGACCATGTTTCAACGTTCTCATTCTCATTCCTGGGCATGGCATATTAGATCCATATTCTTATATTAGACCCTTCACTGTAGAGCTTATTCTAGGTGGCCATGACATGAAACAGCCACTAGTGTTCTCTATAGTCACAAGTTGGAAACTAAAAACTGGAAGAAATTCTAGCATATGTGCATCCTAACCTCATATCCTAACACCCACAAATCATTGAAAGTTGGTTCTTTAGTGAAAGGGTCATCTGCAGTTTGTTTATATGCAGCTCAAAACTGGCTATTGCCTCAAAAACAATAAGCCGATATAAATTAACAAAGAACAATAAACAACTTTAATGTATACCATTAAATAAAGGATTGAAAGCTTGGCACAATTAGAGGAATCGGAAATGTAATATAAGTGCATTTAGATAATGTTTACTCTTATCAAATTTTGACAATGGCTAACCCACATTGTTGGCCGAATTTGAAGCAGGTGAAAAAATATCATTGATCCATAGGACACTGCATGCTTTCAACAATATGACTCAAGAGTTGATTAGGCAGTCAACAGGTAGCTGATGGTGTGAGCTCATGCTCACGATACATGTTCTGCAAAATAAATGAGTGAGTGAAGCAAGTAAGAGTGTTTAGGTTGACTCCACTTTCGTCAAGTGTAATTTATCATTGATCAGTTAAAAGCAAATGAAATCCTGCTGTGCAAAATCAGTTTCCACTTCGATCGAGATGATCAATATGCATTCCCATTCTAGTTACTGGGCTGTTATGAACCAAAATCTTGTATGCTGCTTTACTTACTTGTTCTTGTTTCTGTTTAGAATACGGTTCTCGGGCTATTGTGAACCAGCCTTTAGGGTAGTGATAAAGCTCAATTAATGCTAATACGTTCTTATTGCACCACTGTATCTTTATCGATCACCACATGCTGAAATGGTTTATATTTGCATGCAAAGTTCTCAATAGAAGTTCCTTTTTTAATCAAAAAACAGATAAAGAAAAGTTGTACCCCACGTAGCATTGAATCACTTCTGTTAGTGATGTCAAAAGTTAATGAGTGATTTCATTCACAAAATTAATGAAAACATCTTGGTGTGGATGCACCTTTAAAGGTTCAAATTGCTTGTTACAATTTAATTAAATAAGAAAGCCAATCTAGCTATCAGTTAAACAAAATTATACAAAATTCCTTCCGAATGAAGAGGGCTTCACAGGCTATTCCCAGAAAATTCAAGATATACATTTGTCATGTAAATATCTTTAATAGATGGTATTTTAATCAGAATTATTAGAGCCATTTTTTAGGAAATAAAAAATGTCAAAAAATGTTCCATGTGAAGGGTAGTTTGGGGTGGGAGATTTTCTTGAAAATCTTTGTGTCACATCTTTGGAAGGTACTAAACCTAAATGCCAAGTTTGGTATTCATCTGACTTTTTGATTTTGAGTTATGCTCTCTCTCTCATTCTTACCCACCCCCTCCCACACAAATTTCTAAAAAAAATTATTTTTGGATTCAGGGGTTCCCAAAAGACTTATTTCCATAGGTACATGGTAGAGAAAGTAAAAATGGACCAAAAATTCACTGATATTCATGGAAATGGGAATATAACAGACTTTGTTTTCTAGTCTTAGCCTCTCCTCATACCCCACAACAATCTTCCAAATTCTGGAAATGTTGTGTAGCCCGTAAAAAAATTTTAGGGGTGAAAGACTATCCAAATGGATGAGTCATTTTTACATAAACTAAGTATATGAAATGTTAACCTTTCATATCTTCTCTTTGGATCCAAATTATTTAATAACATATAGGCTCCACAATTTTCACATTGAGGGAATAGGAATCCCCCAACATACATGTTCATCAAAATGAAGATGAAATTTGCAGATATAGATTCTTTCTCCCCCAAGCACCACATTCTGTAACCACCAAGAAAAACGTGCTTCTGCAATTAATTGTGAATATCAATTGGGTAATTTCTGTTGATGTGCTGGACATAATTTTCTCCCCTTTTATATTTCTTGTACAATTCACTTTTTCTTATAATTAATTCAAAATTCCAGAAGCAATTCCTAGCATATTCTTCAGTCCCTTTGCAGAGGGGATTAAATTTGAACCATAACAATTTTAGTATGCATCCCTAAAACCCATGTATTTGACACCAATGTTTACTTCGTCCACTTTTAGGTTCTTAGGGATGCGTAACCTCCGCAGTATTTTTCCTTGGGTATCAGATAGTAAGTGAGCCAAGTTTTGTTGAAATGGATTCAGTAGTTTGCGAGGAAAGTCGCCCAATCCATACTGCACCTTCACTTACAAGGTTTTGGCTCCATACCTCCTTTCCTCAGGGAGGCGTAATCCCCACAGCATTTTTGATAAGATAGTAAGTAATAAAGTATGCAGTTTAGTTGAAATTAGTACAATGGTTTGGGAGGAAATGTGGAACACACGTACAATGACATATTCATATGTGACTCTGTTGAGGAAACCGCCAGTTTGAGAAACCACCAGTTAAGTTGCAAATCATATTTATACAGAAGAGCAAAAAGCAGCAGTTCAGATTGAAAATATTGATAAAATAATAGGTTGGATTGATCACTGAACTATTTGATGGACCACTTTCATTGCTAGAAAGTGTGAAAAATGCAATTAGATAAACATTGCATATATCGGATGGGTGATTTTTGATATACACAGTAACAACCATTAAAATCTCTTTCAAACATGTTATACACATACTATTTTTTTTTAATCAGGGAATTGAATTGCTAATTTGTATTGATTTTTTTATATAATTATACAAAGGAGATGAGAGACTACTTAGGAAAAGACAATTTTATAAGGAGATAGCCAAAGAAAGCAGAGAAGCTCTTAAAAGAAGAGATATTCCTCCTGCGCCACAATCACCTTGTTCTTATTGCAGTTCCTGTCACTATTCCTTTGATACGGCTCACAAAAATGCAACTATCCTTCAATCCCGTGCAGCCAAGACCATTTTACTTTTGTATAAAATCAGTATACTTGCAGTCATGTGCGATTCATCACTTCAACACAACTACTTAATTCTGGAAACTCTTGTGATAAAGAGTTCTCTTACATGCTTCATCACTACATACTCGGAAAGCTTCAGATTTGGTGAGAAGGGGTTCTTCCTACATGCAGACAACTGCATTACACAAAACTAGAATAACCTTCTCATGCAGAGGGGATGAACTGATGACAAGCCTACACTGTACGATTACTATTTCATTTTTGTTGTTAGTTTTCTTTGGGCTTTTGGTTTACTGAAGCAGAAGTATCATGTCACTCCTACTTGTTTATTTCAAGATATCCTTCAATGATCGAAGTGAGTGTTTTAGATGTCAGACTGGCTTTTTTGGAACTTGTAATGGAAAAATTGATACCAAATCACCAGCATCGGCCATTTCTATATAAATGGAAATGAGCTCACAGTTATTATGTGTCAGACAGAGTTGAATGGCCAAGCCCTTAGTGTAAGAATTTGTAATACTAATAGTAAACACCAGTCCTCAAACATTGCAGAACAAATTTACTTGTATGAAAATATTCCACAGCTGAAACCAGATGTCTGTTTTGTCCACAACTTCATAATTACTTATAAATTAATCAGGACCAAGAAATATGGACATTAAGGAAGCTAAAAGAAAGGTCAGCAAGAAACTCCAGTGAATCGGATGCTCTCAGTGGATGACTTCATTAATAAATTGTGGAAAAACAGATTTCATGCAAAGCAAGGCTTCCAAGAGCATAACATCTGAAAATTTAATCTGAAATAAAGCAATTTTATATGGATATTTCATCCAATTTTTCCAGTATGAGTGGACACTCTCTGGGAAGAAATCATTCAAATACTAGCTAACATTGTAATGATGAACACTATAAATTATCTCCCAGTTTGAAAATAACTTTCTGCCATGTAAACACAGTGCTTGTGGCGAGTTCCACACTACTGAACATCCAACCATACAATCACCTCATAACCACTTCTGTTTCCAAAATGAATTGTAATGGTTCCTGAGGTATCCACTAGATCCTACAACATACCTTAACCTCAAAGATGTTCACTCAGTACCCCAGACTTAGCACTTGATACAATTACTAGGTTGTGCAGCTGCACAAAGTGCTCCTTTCTATATTGCAAGGCAATATTTGCTGACTAGTTAAATCACGCAGTTCAATTTAATGGCACAGTTCTAAATAATTTCATCACCCAGCACTGTTATAATGGGAGAGCCAAGAAACTACAAACCGGCTACGCTGTGTTTTTCCACTGGGCATGTGGAAACATGATAATGCACTGTTGCTATAAACAAGGTCACAATGTTGACGTGGTTTTGCTCTGTAGTGTGAAGTGGAGTTTTGAGTTGATGATGATGTGATGTAGTTCAGTTATTACAAGTTATTTATTATTTTGTCCTGTACTTAGTCACAAAGTATATTATGGCTCAGTATATGTTTTCTACTGCACAGCGTGTATTTATTTATGATTTGTATGTGTTAACTCGATCAGCTCGCCAAGTGAAAGTACAATTTGCAGAAAGATTTCTGTGTAAAAGTTCCAGGCCGTACAACAATCAATGAACTTTACAATACATTTCAGGCCACTGGAAGTGTTCAGGCTAAGAAATCTAAAAGACGGCGTATGGTTCTTGCCTAAGAAACATTAGATAACATTGCTCATCGTTTGGAGAATTCCCCTTAAAAATCATTTAGACATCTTTCACAACAGACAGGCATTTCTTATGGCTCTGCGCGAAGAGCTACCAAATTGCTGAAGTTAAAACCATATAAAATAAATGTGACACATGCTCTTCAACCAGGTGACCCTGTAATTAGGTGCACATATTGTGAGTGGAGTCTGAATAGTGTACACAATGACAAAATAGACCCATATTTAATATTTTTCATGGACGAGGCTTGTTCCACCTTCATGGATATGTGTGTATACAAAATAATCTTATTGGAGCTCTGATAAACCTAATATTGTTCATGAAGTAGCCCCTTCATGACGAAAAAATTGGTGTATGGTGCGCCATGAGTGGATAAAGGGTTATAGGGCCAATTTTTTTCGAGTTAACAGTTGACGCCCGTACATACATGAATACAATTTTTCTAGATCACTTGTTACTTCTCAGTCTAAAATTGTAGACTTTACTGTACCTTCATTTTCTGTAGAAAGACTTCTCTTTCATGTCTCATCCGTCTCCATTCTGCTTCATCTTCTTCATCATCATAACCCACACCTTCATCATCACTATCTTTGCGAGCCAGGTCATTCTCATCAAAGTTATCTATTTGAAATGAACAAAGCACACTTTAAATACAAACATTCTTACAAAAATGCAAACTTTTTCTCCTTAGCCATGGGTTTGTGACAGCTAATGACATTGATAGCAAACTCAAAACATTTACAACAAATTAAACAATAATTGCCGACTGTACAAGGACCGTTCAATGAGTACCCATGTTTCAAAATACATGGTATTGCTAAACAAAGTTGGTGTTACTATCACGTTCCTGTCATTTGTTAGATGTCGCCAAAAGAAATCTGGTACTGATGCATAGGTTAGTTTGGACTTGGCAAGCATTTCATTAGTTGTTGAATGTGTTTTCACTAAAATGAAAAAACTGCAGTATTGTTCAGTGATTCACTTTTTACTTTTGGATGGGAAAACTTGCAAGGAGATAGAAACGAAATTGAATATTGTTTATGGGGAACTTTTGCAATCTATGAAAACAGATATTGTTTCAGGACATTAAACATGGTCGAACATTTGTTTTTATGAGTACCCAAGGCATCCGGCAGATGTGGTTACAGAGGAAATCATTGAAAAAGTCCGTGATATAATTCGCTGATTGTTGAACAAAGTTCATTAAGTGGCAGAGGTCATAGGTGTGTCGATGGGAACAGCAATTCATATTTTGCATAAGTTGGAGATGGTTGCCACGACTGCTCACAGCGGGCAACAAGGAGGTGCAGCTTTCACTTCAATGCTTTGTTTGGAGTAATTTAAGCAAAATCTGGAGTTTTTTCTGTTGAATTGTCAGTGTTGATAAGATCTGGATTCATCATTATACTCTGAAAACCAAGCAACAATCAAAACATTGAGTTGCTTAGTGAATCTGCTGCAAAGAAGGCAAAGATGGTCCCATCGGCCAGAAAAGTGGTGGCAATTTTTTGGAATATGAAGGGCGTCATACGCATTCACTTTAGAAAAAGGAAAAACAATCACTGGACAATACTACAGTGAGTCATTGGACCGATTCAACATGTTGAAGGAGACATGGCTCCATTTGGCAAAGAAGAAAGTGCTGTTTCACCATGACAACCACCAGCACATTCAACCAGAGCTGTCACTGCCAAACTGCATGAACTGCATTATGAATTGCTGCCGCATCCCACATATTTGCCGACCTGTTGCCCTGAGATTTCTTCTTGTTCCCAAACATGTAGAAATGGCTCGAAGGAACAAAATTTAGATCAAATGAGGTCATCGTTGAGACAAAGGTAAATTTTGCAGAGCTTGACAATTCCTGTTTTTGAAGGGGTTAAAAAAATGACAGGAACATTGGGAAAAGGTGTATCCCTAAAAGGGGACTATGCTGAGAAACAAATAATGTGTGTTTGAAAACAATGGCATCTTCATTCCTTACACAGGTACTTAACTGAACCACTCTGCCATATCCAGAATGTCTTTAAAGATTTAATAATGGATGTTATGAGATAAACACTTACCAATATTCTTCCATCTAAACTTTCTCTCTCTTCCACCACCTTCAGAATGAAGCTCTCCATCTTCAAACAAAATCTCTTGCAGCAGACGTACTTCTCGTTTATCTTCATCCAAAACTCGTCGCCTGGAATTTAGTGTGTGGTAAAAAACAGTTTATCACATGTGTGTATATACATCATTCAACTACTAAAGCATTTAAGTTTCCAATCCTTAATAATATTATAAAGAGATGACATCTGTGTATGTTTGTACAGTAATCTCAGAAACCACCTAATGATTTTGATAATTTTTTCACCATGGTGAAATGTCATTGAAAAGCATTGTTTTTCTGCTGGGCAGTGTAGGTCACCTTCTAATTTCAGTTCCTAAGTGACTAAAGACTAAAAGGTATTTACAGAGCCTGCATACCAGAACACAAACAGTTGGGGGACATAAAAGAACATGCTTGTGAATAAGGCTTTGACATTTTGTTTAGAAGCCATGGAGTAGAATATAGTAGTTGTTACTCCATGAAAATGAGTGTAACAATTAAGACAAAAGCAGCAGATATTTCATTCCAAGGAATATACATACCAGCTGCGCTGTGTTTTCCCTGTCTGCATCCTCGGCGCTCGTTGCCGTCTGCCGCTATCATAGACAGGTGCGGATGAAACCATACAAAATTTTTAAAACTACTTTTAAAGGCTTTACTTACCAACTTTATGAAAGAAGATGCTGAAACTGGCCACCATCATTGTCCATGCATTTTTAGCACCAATTTTTTTGAGCCAATAGTTGAAGCCCATGCATACAGGAATACAATTTTCCCCCTGTTTTTAGAGAATTAACAGACAGAGAGCAGGATTTTGCCTTTTTTCAACAAGACTCTGCAACAGTTCATACGGCCAATATTTCAATGAGAACAATTGAAAGTACGTTTGAGGACAGAATTACTAGTAGAGATTTGTGGCTCCCTCGGTCCCCCAACCTAACCCCCTGCGATTTCTATCTCTGGGGTACCTTAAAACATAAAATGTACAAGACAAGCCCATACACTGTGGAAGAATTAAAACAAAATATCCGCCAGGAAATTGCCAGCATTTCTCAAACTACAGCGAGTGATGGATAGATTCCTAAAGAGGTGCCAAAAATGTATGGACAACGACAATGGCCAGTTTCAGCATCTCCTTTCATAAAGCTGGTAAGTAAAGCCTTTAAAAGTAGTTTTAAAAATGTTGTATGGTTTCATCCGCAATTTTCTGTAATAGCAGCAGACGGCAAGTGCCGAGGACACGGACAAGAAAAAAAACTCTGCAGCCAGTTCGTAGTTTTTTGGCTCTCCCTGTAGACAGTCACAGCTTAACAATTCAGAAAACAGAAGTCACAGCTAAACTGAGGATAATCAATTTGGTTATAACAGCATGATATGTATGCAATTCTTATGCCAAAATATGTTTTTATTGCTTTTTGAAATAAAATGCAAGCTCGATACAAAGGTTGAGATACTGCATTGGATATTAATTTGATTACAGCATGGTAGTAGTGCAGTAGTGGTTAGCATAACGGATTATTACATGGAGAGCTGGCTTGCTTCACTAATGGCGTGATATAATTTTTATCCATCCTGATTTTGTCAAACATATTCCTAATTATTTTTAATAGAGTCAATGGAAAAATTGAATGCCACAGCATTGAATTTTCAGTTGACTCTATATTAAAAACATGTCTAGACCAGGTTAGGTCTTTAAAATGTTTAAGTAATTTTATTAAATTAATGAGTTCAA
The DNA here is from genome assembly GCA_030765065.1 of Deroplatys truncata. Classification (NCBI taxonomy): domain Eukaryota; kingdom Metazoa; phylum Arthropoda; class Insecta; order Mantodea; family Mantidae; genus Deroplatys; species Deroplatys truncata. The sequence goes on along the minus strand of CM060975.1, from coordinate 309,208,251 downwards.
ATTAATTATATAATAAAAAATATTCCTAATTGTCTGCAACTTAGCTGATGGTCACAAGTGCTCTTTTGTTTTATGTTTTAATGCCATGATTCCGTGCCATTTTTTTGTTTTTATTATACTGCCTCATAAGTAATGTTGGTTTTTCTAGATTGGTTTATATTGTATGCATATATGCTTTTATTTCCATTAATATTATTTATAGGGTGCTATGGTTAGTTACATAATGTTAACATGTTAGCAGTCAGCAGTTGTTAATACAAAATTTTAAAATGGAGGCAACAAAGTATGAGGTTACAGTACTTCCGAAACGCTACTAGAAACAAGAATATAAAGCTGCTGCTACTGCAGCTTGAAGAATATGCTAAGGTGTCATTAGTGAGCAAATAACATAATGATGGTTCCAGCATTTCAACAATAGAGATAAAAACTGCAAAGATTTACAACATCTTGGAGGACCCAAGTCTTGGAATAATAAGAATTCATGCAGAGGTTCATAACAAACTCTAGACAAACACTCCAGGTTGACAGAGGATCTTGGTGCTTCAAAAGACACCATACATCACCATATTAAGACGCTTAAAAAATTGTTCAGAAGCTGTAAATGATTTTACATCTGACCAGGCTCAACGTAGAGTGGATATCTTCATCAGCTTATCATTAATACCTGGGATAATAGATTTATCAGGAGAACTGTTACTTGTGATGGAGAGGGGGTATTTACTGCAATCCTGACACCTTGAAACAGTGGTTCAATCCCCATCAGCCTGCAGATGTAATTAAAAAATCTGATGTGTTACACTCACATGACTTTCTCTACTCTTGTACAATCTATTTTTACAAACGCCTATTCTCCATATGCTTTATGTTAATCGAGATATCGAGATGTCAATCTTATTGCTAATTTTCTTGTAGATGCAAGGGGAATATGGTAGGTTTTAAGCGATGGTCAAATATTTTAATGCTGGTTGCTATGCGGCACATTCCATTCTCTTTGCAAGTCCAGGACATAAAAAAATGAATAACGAATTTGAGAAAAAGTATAAGTATTGGAAAATTTAAGGGAATAACAAGCAATATCTCGAAAACGGTTCACTCAACAAAAGAAATGTATATGACATAAGTTGTGTATTTTAACAAGATCTACATTTTTTATGTAGTAAAATTTTGTCTATCTCTTATGGTTTACCAATTATGCAAAAGTCGTTCACAATAAAGAATACTTTTGGAGACATTCCCAGAAAATTCGAGATATACATTTCATTTCTCATGACATTATCTTAAACATATGATATTTTAATCAAAATCGTTAGAGCCATTTTTGAGAAAATTAAAATTTTCGAAAAATCTTCCATGTAAAGGGTAGTCTGGGGTGGGGGATTTTCTTGAAAACCTTCGTGTCGCATCTCTGGAAGATACTGAACCTAAATACCAAGTTTGGTGTCTATCCGACTGTTCGTTTTTGAGTTATGCTGTTCACAGACACACATACACACACAGACACACACACACACGGACATGTTTCCAAAAATGCTTTTTTTGGATTCAGGGGGTCTCAAAACATGTATTTCCGGTGAAATCTCGGTATCGAATTTTTGGGTGGAATACAATACTTCCCCTACTTACTATACGTAGTAGAGACTGTAAAAAATTGGTTTGGTTTGAAAATAATGATATGTGTGTGGTGGGTGTGATTCACTGGGAATTTGTTCGCAACAGACATGCAGTCGATGTCTGGCAAATCTTTATTCTCAACAACTGGAACCAGTTCATCAAGTTTTGAGACAAAGGTATCCAGCATTAGCTAATAGAAACAGAGTTCTCTTAAAGCAGGACAATATGAGACCTCATACTGCTCAAAGAACAATAGACAAAATCCGGGAATTAGAAGGAATTGAACTACTACCACATCCAGCATATAGCCCTGGTTTGTGCCATCATTTAGATGTATCAGATCATGTATCTGTTTAGAGCCATGGCCCCATTTCCTACGTGGAAGAAATTTTGAAAACATTGAAGCAGTTTAAATCGGTATCAACGAATTCTTTGCATCAAAACTGGTACTGTAGCGTTATAGCAAACCTCGCTGAAATGTGACTCAAGACTATAGAATCTAATGGTCTTTACTTTGAAGATTAGAATAATTTCCTGTAACAACACATTTCAAACAAAGCTTTGCTTAAAAATAGACATTACTTATGAGATACCTTCTATAACATTTCACGGTGTGCACCTGGGGATGTCATGTGCCTCTTATGGTGTTTTCTCGTATTAAAGCAATGTAAAAGCTACCACTGAAAGAAACTAAAACATTGGGAATCGCATAGTTTTGTGAAAATAAATGTTGGGGAGCAACACTCCCTCTTTAAAAATAAATGAATATTACATAGTAAAACAGAGTGGTGTCAACTGAGAATGAAGCAATATGTTTTGAGTAGTCAAATAAAATTATAATCATAGGGAGAATAAATATTGATAACAGTAAGGATAGTGTTAAATAAAACTGGAAAGCGAATGTACTGTATGTGGAAATAAGGGTTGAGAGACAAGGCCATCAGCAGCCGGAAACGGGTGGTTTTTCCCTCTATTGTTAAATGTACCGTTAGGTTGCTGGAACGCAGAGGTGTAGAAAAGGGTCAATGTTTGCCAAAAGACAGATAGCCTTAGGTCTCCAATGAAAGAAGCTAGAAATCAGGTGATAGTGGAATGGGGAGATATAGAACATTTGAAATAGAGAAACAGAAAAGTTTAAAATACACACTTGGCTGTTGTAGTTCCTTAGAGATGGTTGACAGAAAAGTTTAGAAGACAGCGGATAGGTGCAATGATATGAAGTGTAACAAATAAGAAAGCGCGCATGTGTGTGTCGAAGTAAATAGCAGGAATCAAATGTTTAATCAGTGACGGTAAATAAACGAGTACGAAAACAAAACAGTCGTATTCACTACTAACCTGAGATCCAAGATCCATGCAAAGAACCCTGAGCTAGTACCGAACCCGGGACCATTCCTACAAATCCTGTGCCATCAAATAGTCACATACCACCGCAGAATCGACATACCACAGCAAATTAGCTGCTCTAACGTGGGGCACACAAACAACAAGAAGAAATACCACCACAAGAAGCATCTGATTAAAAAAGAAAATGGACAAGATAGTTAGGAAGACAAACTCTATGTTTAAAGGTGAGGTGAAGCCTAATAAAAGGCCTCAAGAATTCAGTGCTAATATTTGTAATTTTTTTAATGGACTAAAACTGTAATGTTCAAAAAAAAAACAAAAAAAAAAAAAAAACGGTGTCTTATGAATAACTGGCAAAAAGTTTAACCATTCAGTTAGTAAGAGGTTTTGCGAGATTAGTATTAATACATATACCTATTTTGACACATTATTCCAAGTTGAAATACAGAGGACAGGAATGTTAACATGTGTAGAAGACTAAAAGCAGCTCCATGAGTCAGCTCATTACTTTATTCATTAACTGTACACATGGCTGTAAAAATTGTTTAATGATACTGTATGAAACAATTTATAGTTTTAACAAATGTTGCTGATATACCTACATGTGAATTTTACCAAGCTGCTCCTTCACTGCTTCTTGGTCCAGTTGATCATCATCGCCTTCTTCCTTTTCAAGTCTATTCAGTCCACGTTCGTCTTCATCAGCACTATCCCAATCCGATTCTGACAGTTCTGCCTCATTCTCAAAATATTCTGCCATTTTCTTTCGTGAAAGTTTCTTTTCCTCTGGTGCTACAACAACTTCGTTTTCTTCAGAGTCATATTCTATTATTTTTTCACCATCATCATCATCCTCATTTTCTGAGTCTCCTTCAACAGAATCTTTGTCGGTTGGTTCTTCTGCTTCACTTACCACTTCTTCGTCCTCTTCATCTAAAACATAAAAACATACCTATCTATTCCACTTGATATGACCTTCAGACTGATAGTCTAAACAGAGGAAATCTGTATACGAGGGTGGTCTGAAAAGTTTCCAACCTCAACATGAAGATGACAACACTCGTAAATATAGGCTACTGAATTTCGTTGTTCATCTGTTGACAGTTACTCACCAAAGTTTCAGCCATTTTGGACGCTCAGATGTTATGTAATAGTCGTTTGAGTGAGGTGATGTGAGTGTTTTTATGAAAATGGACAAAATCGAGCTGTCATTAAAAATTTGTTTTTGAAAGGCAATATGCCTACGCAAATCAAAGACGAGTTGCATTCTATGTATGGGGACTCTGCACCATCATTTACCACAGTGAAATTTTGGGCAGCTGAATTTAAACATGGCCATAAGAGCTTGGGAGACGATGAACGTTCGGGACGTCCAAAAATTTCAACTACCGATGAAAACATCGCCAAAGTTCACCAAATGGTGCTAGACAACCGCCGAATTAAAGTGAGAGGGATAGCAGAGGCTATGAGCATGTCAAAAGAACGTGTTTGTCACATATTAAATCAACATTTACACATGAGAAAGCTGTCCGTGTGTTGGGTGCCCGCGTTTGCTCACGTTTGACCAAAAACGTGTTCGAATGAACATTTCCAACGCTCTGTTGGCGCAGTTTAGGCGCAATAAATTCGAGTTTTGGCACCCATTAATTACTGTAGATGAAACTTGGATACACCATTATATGCCCGAAACAAAAATAGTCCAAACAGTGGACTGCAAAGGGGGAACCGGCTCCAAAAAAAGCAAAAACTGTTTTTTCGGCTGGGAAAGTGATGGCGACTGTTTTTTGGGATAGTCATGGAGTTATTTTAATCGATTATCTTCAAAAAGGAAAAACCATTACAGGAGCATTCTACGCATCATTACTTCACAAGCTGAAGGCAGAACTTGCGAAAAAATGGCCACATTTGTAGAAAAAGAAAATCCTGTTTCACCAAGACAACGCACCGTCTCACACCTCAGCGGTTGCAATGGCAAAAATCCACGAATTACGGTTTGAACTGCTGACCATCCGCCTTACAAGATCTAGCCCCAAGCGACTTCTTTTTGTTCCCTCACCAATGTATCCTAAATAATTATAGACTATGTGCCATTTCCAAAATCTTTAACTTCATGGCTTAGGAGTGGGGAATCCTCATATTTACCAGTTTTGCCCTTATTTTGTTGTACACTAATGTTAGGGTTTTCTGTATTATGTGAAAATTGTGGAACCAGTATGTTTTTAAATAACTATGGGACCAAAAGGAGACTGCCAACAACATTTTAAAATTTCATCTGTTGTGGTTATCTAAAATATTATTTGACCATTTCAATGCCAAAAGACAATTAAAGGCTATACTTATTTTGATAATTTGGAAGAATGCCGGGAGTAGATTAAGAAGATCAGAAATACAACATCCAGCAATATTTCATGCCCATTTTCATAACTATCAGGGATCTCTCATCAGTTACAGGACTTTATGAAACCAGATTATAAGGGGTAAAAGAGAGAAGATCACCATACAGTAATTTCATAAACAATACAGGGAGAAGTAAATCAAAGTAATTAAAATGTCATTCAAGGATTAAAGAGCCAGCCTTTCAATGTTGGGTAATCCAGCTAGTACTGAATGTTTATAATAGATATATAGAGAAAGGTGATAAGGAATAATTTGCTAGAGCAATGTTACAAATAAGGTGGTTGTACAGTAGCAAAACACTGTGGCATCACAGTCTGTTTCAGAATATGTTTCTGTGAACTTAAACAGTGAAATTGGATATTTCAAGCCACAAATCAACTACACTGTGCAGGCCATTTCATGAGTCAGATTCTGAAGCAGAATCCAATAGAGAGTAAGGTGAGATACTGTCACATCCATGACTGGATGGACATAGGGGGAATAGCGGTTTCAGGGTAGAACATCTCAAGCTTGGCTTAGTTTTACTTGCTTGGTTTATTAAATTCAGATACCTGCCATGTTGAGTTTACATTGTAGGGGGAACAAAGCTAGAGTACATGTAAGATCTTACCTTAAAGAACTTGTCGTGTGTAATGTGGACGGACCTGTGAACCCATCGTTGTAGATAGATTAGGATGCTGACGGGCAGCGATTCGACCCTGTCTAGCATGTGTCGGTCTCCCCCGAGCAGCGCTCAGGCGCCTGCTTAAATAGGCAAGAACCGACTCAATCCTAATGACGTCTATATCCTGTTTGTGGTAAGCCGATGCCATACTTAAGTATGATTGAGCGGAATTGTGTAGGATTGAGCGGAAACACGTGATCGGTTCTATGTTGCAAAAGGCAACATTATTCTAAGAATTTCCATGGGAAATGACGCAAATGAGGTAGCCCACATACATCCTGTCACGTACACATCTTAAGAAAGTTTCTTAAGGCAGAAAGTGTAAAATATGATTCTATTAGAATTTAGAAGAATGAGCCATATTAATGTTAAGATCCAAATTAATGTAAAATAAACGAGTCCGTCTAACATCACATGCGACAATACATTATTATGTGGTGCATTAACATTTAACAACAAATGTGTCGCATGATTCTCATCAAATCACCATATACAGCAAAACTGCCTTGAACGGACCCTTTGTTACACAAAAATCTGTCTTAAACGAAAATATGTCATGGTTCCATGAATTTTGGCGAGAAAACCATGCTAAATTCCCTTTATTAACCGGAAACTGCCTTACGCGGACAACGGAAACCAAAGTATGCCTTTTAGCGGAAACTTTCCAGTTCCAGAATGCAGAGTTCAGAAAATTTTCAGGCACCCTGTGAAAGTCTGCTCTAAGCATGTGATGTTTAAGTTGAAACATGACCATTTTGCTGTTATCTGATCAGTCAAGGAGGGGGGTGCGCTAATGACGGTCCGAATATTGAGAAACCTGTCACACTCATTCTTCACTGCATAGTTAAGTTAACAATAAGCACAGCTAATTATCTTTTATTGTTGTCTCTTCCCTTTCCATTTCCTGTTCTAATGACTTGTCAGACAGCATAGAAAACAGGTCTTAACAGTACACCTCTAAACTTACATAGGTGATGATATAGTTCAGCATGGCATCAAAAACAAGCATTGTGCTAGATCTTAACACGAGAGTGAAAGTGATTTATGCTAATGAATGTGTGAAACCGAGTATAAAGCAGATCATGAAGGTGTTCAATATAGGCAAAACTCAAGTTTACGATATTCTAAAGAAGAAAACAGAAAACCAGCACATTAATGAAATAGTGTGGGAGTAGTTTGTTAGTGTTAGGGCAAAAAATCACCGATATCAGAGCCTATATTACAGAAATATGGTAAAAATGTAGCTGAAAAACTGGGTAAGACTGAATTCAAAGCATCTAATGGATGGTTAGAGACTTTCCGCAAACATCAGATAGTTTTAACGAACTTTGTGGTGAATTGAATGACGTTAATATTGAAACCATCATTGATTGGCTTGCTAAACTACCTTCAATAATTGAAGGATACCAACCTGAAAACATAGCAAACGGCGATGAGACGGGACTATTCTTCCATGCGTTACCAAATAAATAATTGTGTTTAAAAGGTTTGAATAGGTGCATGTTTATGGTTTAATTTTGTTAATAGCCTAGGCCTACCTTTGTTAAACAGAAATGTTTGAGAGCCCCGTTCAATTCTGCTGAAGACAGGTTTTACTGTACTTGCATCCACTCCCCTTCCCTTCCTTGCAACTGCCTGCACAGCAACTGTCATTTACCACCTTCATTCGCAATCAATTGCAACTATAGTGCACATTATAAAGGCATAAGTCTTTGCCCTTCAGTAGCTTTCAAAGGAAGGTCCCACACAAAGTATATGTAGTATTACCCCATCACTCCAATGTTCAGATTTACTATTTTCCTACCAATTAAGTTTTTACATCAATCCCCAATAGGACTGAAGTTAAAAGAATCGCAGTTATTCAATATGAAAAATTAATTAGTCTACCTTTCAATATTGGGAAACAAGAAATTTTATAATGAATTTAAAGACTCAAAAGTTTTTTTGACTAAATTACACAGTTCTTTTATAAACCTTACGATTTGGCACAACAAATTTTGATGGAGAAATAGAAGCTATATATTGAACCTACAAAATCTACTATATTGAATCTTCTTTCTTTCAAAATGCAGTAATATTTTGTGATTCTAGAGCAGTTACAATTGCTGTATCAGATAATATATCACGTAAATGCAAAAGAATAATGGATTGTTGGAGCATAATACATCTTTTACTAAAATTTGAAAAGAATATAGTTTTTCAGTGTGTTCTGGCACAATGCAGGTTATCTGGAAAAATAAAAAGGAAGCAATATCATACAGAAACCTCATCAGACGTGTCGTTTTTAACACACAAAAAAAATGATGGTTTTTAAGTGTGCTTGAAAGTGACAGTGCCATGTCTGTGATTTACTACTCTTGCAGGATGAAATTCTGGCATACCGGCAGCCCTCATATCCTGGCAATTGAAGCATCGTTAACAAACAAAAGTGTACATTGAATTTTTATGATCTATAATTTCACAGCCAACCTTTAATATTGGCATGAAAAAGAGGTTGGAAAACGAGCTATGTGCAAGCATATGTGTAGCATTTTCCTGAAAGGCCGAGAATATTCAACCAACATTTATTGTGTGTCAAGTAATTCTGAGCTCCTTTTGTTTTACTTACCTGAGAATGCCAGTTTTTTGTGAACTCCTTTCCTCTGAGATCTGTTTTTAATAATATTTTCACTTTCATCTTCTTCATCAGATGATACAATAGTTAAACTTTTCCAAGAATTCTTTTCTGATAATCTGCAATATGTAAGCACATTAAACCATTAATCACACATATTCTAATAACAAGTAAGCTGTATGAACTGCAAAGACTTCTGATCTACCTTTATTTCTTTTCCTATTATTAATAGTGAAACAGAATTACTTCACTATGAAGATTTCCTATGTTAAGCTTAATTTCTATCATAAGGAGTTTACAGAGATGGCAACTTTTTAAAGGAAAACAATATGAATGAAGAAGATGAATTTCTGCATGCATAAAAGTGCATAACATACAACTTGGAACTAGGTGCTATCAATTCGGTATCTTGATGTTGTATAGAAGTAAATTTTCCAGAACATAGTCCCAATAATTCCTGTTCCAATTCTTCTTTACTGCTCACTGCTGGATCTATTAGTTGTTTTATTCCTCCACAGACACCAGCCTCAGAATCTACACAAAATGAAAGCTGTCATTAATAAGTTTGAAGCATTCAACAAATGTATGCACTTAGTTTGTATCTATAAATAAACTTTAAAGAGTACTGTTGCAAACCGTATTATGTCCACTCCTGGACAAAATAGTGTTTTACATAAACTTGCATACATTTTTAATATGTTATTTCATGCTGTGAACTCATATTTATGCCCCGCTGTAAAAAACAGTGCCTATTGCAAACCATATTTTATCCATATTTGTGATTGGTGCAAATGTACACAGGAATTTTTGCCCTGATAGTAATCCTGAAAGTATTTAACTGTTATGCTGTTTAAACTTATAACTTGAAATATGGTGCAATATGTAAAAAATAAACTTTAATACAATTTTCATCATACAAAACAGGGCAATTACATTCTTTGGACATCTAATAAAGTTAGACTTCTTCTGCAAAGAAGTTTTTCGACAGCAAAAACTAAAAATACTGAGATTATCTAGCTTTACATTTTCAGAACTACAGATGATTAAATACAAATTCCCAATGCAAAGGTTATAATACAAAATTATTAAACAATAGATATGCAAAATCATAACATTAAAAAAATGCTTATTTGATTAACAAGGTATTCCAAGAACGAATCACCTGAAAATTTAATCTGAAATAAATCAATGCTACACGGATACTTTATCCAATTGTTTACTTTCTCTATTAGTATAGTAAGTAGGGGAAGTATTGCATTCCAGCAAAAAATTCGATATCAAAATTTCACTAGAAATACATGTTTTGAAGTGACCTGAAGCCAAATAAACCATTTTAGAAAACATGTGCGTGTCTGTCTGTGAACAGCATAACTCAAAAACGAAAAGTCGGATAAATACCAAACTTGGTATTTGAGTTTAGTATCTTCCAAGGATGTGGCACGAAGATTGAAGATTTTTAAGAAAATCCCTTCATCTCAGACTACCCTTTATATGCAACATTTTTAGAAAATTTTGATTTTCTCAAAAATGGCTCTAACAATTTTGATTAAAATACAAAATGTTTAAGATATTTTTATGACAAATGAAATGTATATCCTCAATTTTCTCGGAATGTCCTCGAAAGTCCTCTTCTTTCTGAATTACTTTTGCATAACTGGTAAACCACAAGAGATAGACAAAATTTTACTATACAAAAAAGTAGATCGCGTTAAAATACACAATTTATTCATATACATTCATTTTGTCAAGTGAACCATTTCCGAGATATTCCTTCTTATTGTTTGAATTTTCTAATACTTATACTTTTTTCTCAAATGGGAATACGTTATTCATTTTTTATGCCCTGGACATGCAAAGAGAATGGAATGCTCCACATAGCAGCCAGCTATTAAAAGATTTGACTATTGCTTAAAGCCTACCATATTCCCCTACAAGAAAATTAGCAATAAGATAGTTTCTGCAAATGTTTATCTCAATTAACACGAAGTAGATGGCAAATAAGCGTTTGTAAAAATAGTTTGTACAAGAGTAGAGAAAATCATGTGAGTGCAACACATCAGATTTTTCCAGTATGTAATCACTAATTCAGTATATCCAGTAAGTAGACACCCTGTGAGAGCATATCCCCCCCCTCTCCAATCGATCATGCGCCAGCTAGCGCTAAAGGACACGTTTACTACCCACGAAGCCAAGGTTTGGCTTCATCACAACAATAATAATAGTAGTAATAATAATGTTTGGAATTATTTTGAACTAATAATTGTGCTGGCAGAAGTATCAAATAGTTCTAAACCCACACACAAACCTCATAATTTCAACATTTTGAGAGTAAAAAAAAAAGTCATGTTTTTCACAGTATCTGTTCTGGGATATATAAAGAGAATGTTTACAACTTTCAATTTTTAAATATCTTTCATCTCTTAGGCATGAATGCTCTTTTAGTTTCTTCTGTAAAGTTTATTGTTTAGACATAATATGGTTTGCAATGACACTCGTCAATTGAAAACTTACTTGCTATTACTGACTGAATGCTTAATCCCAGTTATTAGCATAATTTAGGCAGTAGGAGTAAATTAACTATTCTTTTCTTTAACATAATGGCCTAAGTTGTAAACTTAATTTCCTCAGGTGCATAAAAATAATTACCACATAAGTACAGTATCATTAAAAAGCAGTATCTAAGATCATGATACTGGTATGTTTATAGTTTGATCAGAAGCTAATAACTAACCTGGTGCAGAATGTGAAAATTTTCCTGAGCAAAGACCTAGCAGCTCATCCATATGTTCCTGTGTGGATATAGGCTCTGAATCCGTGAACAGTCTCTTAGGTTTCTGTAGTGTTATAATGGGGCTTCTGTCACATGAAGACATGGAAGTCACTGTTAAAGGGGTTTGGTTCACTGACTGAAACCACAATGGAAGCATTTTGTACATACTGAACCAAGCAACAATTTACTTTTAAATGAAATTCTTAGCAAAGCAAAGATCTGCAGTTTGAACTTGTGACAAGACCCAAATACTTGAGAAAAATTAATAACACACAATGTGCACATTAAAATAAATAGTTGTTAATCTTCACTACAAAAAGCTGTTGCTGTCTCATGCCTAAGTGTACAGCTCACAGCATGGTATCAAATATTCCAAATGTTATTCTTTTCTCTAACATTTGATAGGCTTCTTCATAGCTCATGTATTTTACACTAGAAGTTTATCAATGAAGTATTTGCTAATAGCTCACTCTAAAAATATGTGTTCAGTAAACTCTAAGCCCTACTTGATGTTCTCTAATAAAAATGTTAAATCCTTTACATTTTAACAGCTGTCATCTATACTAAATTTATAAACAGAGAAAATGTGTCATGTGAGTGTGTAAGGCGGGGTCTTAACCAATTTTTATATTTCTTTCACACTGAAAAGCATTGTTCTTCCTGACAAACACAGGCTATAAAATATTTTCTAACATTTTAAAGCTGGAGGAGTTAAGGCGGTCTTTTATACCCATGGCAAGAAATTTCAATCCCATTTTGTCAAGTATAAATTTCAGAGTATATCTTTTGGCACTTTATTGTGAACATGGATGATTTTTAATTACTTCCAATCCAAAAGGGTAAATAAGGAGGCAAAATCTTTTGAAATTGAGTCATTGGAGAGGAATAGGGGGGTGTACAGCGTTCATTTACCATCAAATTTCCTTCTGGTTTTGCTGAACTTATCAAGGGTATTTTTGTTATGATCTTCACAAAACTTGATGTTCTTGGGTTTTAGAATCTGGCAAAACTTATAATCTACCCTACAACTTTCAAAAATGTCCACTAACCTTATTTTCAATCCCTAGCACTTTTGGCCTATAAACAAGGGCAGTCCCAGAAGTACCCTACCTGACGTATATATAGCGGTTGTTGTTTCAAACAAATGGCTATAGTAGAAAGTACCAACCTTATAAAGCTTAAGTTTGAAGTTTGACAATGCTACATTGTTTAGTAATTGTTTGGCAGCCATCAATAGTGAACTCTCTCTCAGAGAATTTGTAAACATGAATAAATCTGGCCATCGTTATGTGATACAATACTTTCATTTGAAAGGTCTCAGTCCAACTAATATTAAAGCTGAGCTTGATTCTACTCTGGGGGAGTCGGATCCTTCATTTACAACAGTAAAGTATTGGGTGGCAGAGTTTAAGCGATGCTGTATGAGCTGCCAAGACGAACATTCCAGTTGTGTTACCAAATGAGGTGACCACACCAGAAATTGTGAAGAAAATCCACAAAATAGTATTGGATGACCTTGACTGAAAGTGCGCAAGCTAGCAGACATCATAGGCATTTCAAAAAGTGCTGTACATCGCATACTGACTGAAAATTGAGACATGAGAAAGCTGTGTGCATTTACTTACAGCGTCATGAGGATGTTTCAGTCGAGTGTTTGGCGATGTTTCGCTGTAATAAAGCTGAGCTTTTGCATCGATTCATAACCATGGATGAAACATGGGTCCATCACTTTATACCTGAGACGAAGGAACAGTCAAAACAGTGGATTGAAAGGGAGAATCGGCTCCAAAGAAGGTGAAGACAGTTCCATCTGTAGGTAAGGTCATGGCATCAGTTTTTTGGGATGCACGTGGGATAATTTTCATTGATTATCTTTAAAAGGAAAAGCAATCAATGGTGGGTATTATGCAAACTTATTACAGCATTTCAATGATGAAATCAAGCGAAATGGCCACAGTTAGCGAAAAAGAAAGTTCTGTTTCATCAAGATAATGCACCAGTTCACACATACATTATCGCCATGGCCAAAATCAATGAGTTAAAGTTCGAATTGCTTCCTCATGTACCCTATTCACAAGGCTTAGCCCCCTCTGATTATTTTCTGTTTCCAAAGTTGAAGAAATGGCTTGGTGGTAAAAGATTTGCCAACAGTGAAGACATGGAGTTTGTAGTTGATGGCTATTTTGCAGAACTCAACAGTTTTCAGTATAAACAGGGTATCGAAGCTATTGAACGTCACTGGGAAAAGTGTATCGAGCTGAAAGGAGACTAAGTAGAGAAATAAAGAGATTTTTTCCCAAAATGTTTGTGTTTTCTTTGTTAGGTTGGGTACTTCAGGGACAAACCTCATAGTATACTTATACTATAGGGCCCAACAGAAATTATAGACTATCTTACAACTTCCAAGAAGGACCCCATGTTTATTTTCAATCACACAGTACATCATGATTTATTAAAACTACCCTTACCCTTTATTTTCAATCCTTTAAAGACAAAACTACACTGTTTGGCCAATCAGGTCACAAATTTGTGCACTTGGGCTACAGGACTTGACAAAAATTATAGGATACCTTACAACTTCAAAAAACTACCCCTACTTACATTTTTAACCCCTTACTTACAGAATGTATCCATGCAGAATCGGTAAGACAGCTAGTTACCTGTAAGTTTGACCTGCTTCTCAATGGTGTTAGGTCTGAAGCAGGGGATATTAGTTCAAAAACACTTTTCTTTGGCTCATCTTCCTTAGTTCTCCATGGAGTAGCTGCACCATCTCGTACAAGCTGATACGCTGGTATCAAGGAGCTTGTTAATTGCAAATCTTGCTCACCTGAAACTTCTACGGAGAACAAGTATTCAGATTTATTACAGGGACTCATATACTTAATTCTCTCATATTATGGATAGAAATTGATTTATACACTGAAAGTATTCACTTTTAATAAAACAGAAAGCGTTGCTTTTAGCAGACTTACAGCAAAGCGGGAAGAAAGAACTAAAACAGCTACAAGCTTTTTTTTTTTGACCAGATCCCATGTCCTGCATTATTTCAAAATTACCCCGTTTTTTTCTAACTTTTGCAATGGTAGTTGAAATAATTTATTTTTCCACGTCACAAGTCATTTTGCCTGACACGTCACATGACAACAAGTAAACCATGTAACGAGTCTGCTCTGCCAGGCAGTTGGTAGACCAGAAACCAGAAGGGCCACATTACACTAGACTACTCTGTATTCACTCTTAGATTGATCCGCGGCAAAACAAACCCCGTGGTCAGTGCACCGTGGTGCAAGATGGTAGCAATGCGCGCAGGAAAGTAGTCCCATGCTAATCTCTGAATTTTAGAATGAATTTATCCTTAAATAGTTTAATATTCTATACAAATACCTAAGGTTTTATTTAACGCTGATTTATACCGTAAAACAGAGCTACAAGTCCCATGATGCAATTCATATGAGTCACCTGACATCCGGGTAGGCGCAGAATATTGTTTACAGCCAGAAACCAGCAGTTGTGTTTAGTATCAGGCAGGCGGTAAATTTGCTCTTGTGATTTCATCAAATTACGTAAAGCATTAGCCGCGCAAACCATTGACTAGTGGTGAAAAAACAATAGTGTTGAATTTATTTAAAGGTGAGTCGGAATTGTTACACTAACATCACTTAAGTTTAGTGATGTTAGTGATGTTAGTGTAACAATTCCGACTCACCTTTAAATAAATTCAATACACATCACTGTTTCTAGCTTCTTTTCATTACAATATCAACGTAATAGTGTTGAATCTTTATTATAAGTTACGTGCAAAATATCCAACACTTTCTGTGAAAGAAATGATGAAATTAACTTCTGAGTTCACCGATGTTTCGAGTACAAGTAGAAACAGTGCTCGTGCAGAAAAATCTGAAACAGGAAAAGTGGTTACACCCGGGGAAAAAAAAAAGCATATGAATTACGCGATCTAAGAATGTAGTGATTTTGAGAAGAATGCAATTCGCATAACAGTACACAATTTCTTTTTTAAAATGAGCCGCCAACAGTTAATAAAGTGCCGCTTCCAGAGAGCGAATAAATTAAGTTATCGCATACCTGGTCCTTTATTTTTCGCTCATTTATTTTAGAATTAACTATTATTATATGTGCAAAGGTTTATTTTGTTGCAACTATAAATCTTATCACCTTTAACCCTTAACAGAATATGCTAGTCACCGTTTCAGTTGTCGAAATAAGGACTCTTGTTTGTTTTCGCACTACATGCCGCTTGTACTGGCCACATGGTCTGAAAGTGTGACAGTATTTCTAGTGGGAATGGCGGAAGGATACATTATAGCGCTGCACTGGTCACCTGGGGTTTGTTTTGACGTGGATCAACCAAAGAGTGAATACAGAGTAGAGGACTTGAGCATTGTTCTAGTCAGATTCGGAGTTTGTGATTTCTTGTTTTAATATCAGTAGCAAAGAAGATAGGGTGAAATCACCTCCAAGGAAAAAGCTAAAACCATGTGTGTTTACCATTCATGTTAGGAGGAAACATATTCCTGGATTCGTTCTGTGAAAGCTAATTTTTTCGAAGCCTTCTGTTCTATCTACAAAAGGGAATTTAGTGTGGCACATGATGGTAATACCGACTGTGCTCAGCATGCCTACAGGTAAGCCGTAAATTAATTTTGTAGAATCATTATTTTATTTTGTTTGGTGCAATTTAAAATTACATATTGTGTTTAATGAATTTAATTTAGCAATAAATACTTTTAATATCATTAGGTCATACAAAATTGGAGAAGCATAGAAAGGAGTATTCCAAGATTTCCAGCTTCTTTTCTGCTAGAGTTAGCTCAACGCTCACAAGCAAATTAAGCAGAGCTGTTGGTGCAGAATTGGCATTTGTATACCACACAGTGAAACATAACCTCAGCTACAACAGCTGTATGCTGTGATTCTAGTGTTACCAAAAAAAAAAAAAGACATTGCAAGTACACAAATGCTGAAGCAATATAGTGAAAGAAGTTTCAGCTCAAAAAGTGTTTCAGATTTTGTTACAATTTTAAACAATCCCACTAAGTCGAGTAAATTCTTCTCTATAGCAAGTGATGCCTCAAAACACAAAAAAGAGTTAAGATATTTCTGATTGTTTTGAGATATTTTGATGCGAAATTGGAACCCAAAATTAACTTCTAGATTTTATAGAAGAGAGCAGTGAAACAGCAGTGTCTAACCACAATTTGTCAAAATGTTCCTTGGAATCCCACAAACTTGATATTAACGGTTGTAGTGCCTATTGTGCTGATAATGCTAATGTTAATTTTGGAAAGCATAATTCAGTATTCAAACCGTTAAATAATGGCAAATAAATCTTCAAGACAAATTGTTCAAATCATATTTTGCAGAATGTGACAAAACATGCCTGTGATTCCATAGATATTCATCTTGAAAATTTGGTCCTAAAACTGTATAGTTACTTCTCCATTTCTGCAAAGTGAAGGGAAGTTCCAAAATCCTTTTCTGAGTTTGTAATGTAGAATGGAGTGAAATTCTCCTACACGTACCAACTAGATGGCTTTCTTTAACACAAGCAATTGATAGAATCATTACAAATTGAGAACCCATTAAAAGTTACATGAAAAGTAGTGATGACTGTTCCAAACTAAATGATTCTGACAACATTGAACTTCTTTCCCATGTTGGTCGAGTTGTTTCAGATTGTTCGAAGTTTTAGAATGCTCTGATGTTAGTATTGCGGCAGTTTTTCTTAATGGTCATTGAGTTCTTTAATTTATTTACAAGCTATAAGATCTTATTACTCATCAGGGCATATTTATAAGTAGAATTATACAAATAATTTAATTCTTTTTGTATTTCCAAAATTAATTTGCTTGTATTCAGTAAACTTTGTTTATATTTATAATCATTTTGAATTCACAATAGAAATACCCGCTGGCTTACTCAAGTATACATCCAGAATCAAATAGGAAGTATGAACACATCAGTTGCTTGCTCAGGGAATACTGACTCCATTACCGGAAGCATGTTATTGGTAATGCTGTTATTAAATCTTCTGTTTCCTTTGTCATAAGAATGATGAATATGTGTTTGTTTATTTTTCCATAGCTGGCAAAATAAATGATACAAATTTTCTTTATTTACAGATTAGATTTAGTTAAGGTTAGCCATGCCATATATAAATTACTATTATTTCAATATTTAAGCTTCAGTTCTGGACATATATGCACGATTGAGATATACATTCACAAACAACAAATAAATAAATACAATATCCAACAGAATATATGTGGATAACATAGTACAGTGGAATCTCGTTAGCATGTTCCTCATTTTATGTTGAATTATAAAAGTCCCAGTACCAAATCACCAAGTGTAATAAATAACGTTTGCTTAGTGCGTTTTCCTGATCCCGCTTACTACGTTTGAAGTTTGACGTCCTCATTTGCTGTTTTGGCCAATCCTTGGTCAGTCCAGTGGGAGTAGGCTCTTAACATGTTCAAAGTTTGACGTCCTCATTGGCTACTTTGGTCAATCCTTGGTCATGGGGTGGATACCGGCAGCCAATCACATGCATGTAAGTAAATATTTGTGTGACACGATTTATGTGGGCGGGATAGAGAATGCTTTACCTTGGCGTGGTAAACACCAACGATAGTTTCTACTGTTGAGTCTTGACCAAACATACATAGATTGTATTTTAACTTTTCATTTGCAATGAAAAAAAGAAAGTGTAGTAAATAACCAACACTGAAAAACTGAAAATCCTTGAAGTATACCACAATCCAAATATGAAACATGTGGATATAGTGCAGAAGTTAAACATTCCTCCGTCAACCTTAAACACGATTGTTAGCAAACCTAAATTGATTGAAACTGCTTTTAAAGAAGGGAAAAATGCTAAAACAAAACTTTCCTCTTGGAAAATAGGATCAGAAAAGGATTGGAACGAAATTTGTTGCATGGAAACACCTACCGTATTCAAATCATGTTGAATATGCCAAAGTTACTATTGTTTATTGTACTTGTAACACGATGCACGTACATAATTTTGTTTTCTTTTTTTAGCGGAAATTGTTATATGTGTAATAAAACACACAGTAAAGCCACTATTGCCGCTTCCATAATTTGCAATTTATTTTCTCAAAAACATTCATAACTTCAAAAATCCAAGTTGAGCACCATAAAAGCTTGAATTATTTATTCTCAGGTTTTGTGTATCCAAATCCATTTGAACACATATTGAATTTAACATGGAAACATAGATCGTATTCAGTATAAAATTGTACTTGAAATCTATTTCAACTGCCATGGAGACATAGTAATTATTAGATTTTATTACATAACTATGTTCTTAAATTGCAGATTTTGTATTTTCGTTAACACATTTTCCCGCCTATGACGTCCAAATCCTTAGGTCCCTGCAAAAACGTACTAATGAGATTCTAGTGTAATTAAATAAATTTAAATAACATTTCATGGAATGGTATACTTGGAAGAACCAAAACATATATAGGTAATAATTTTTTATTGTTATTGTATAAATTAATTATACTTTTAATAGACCTTAGCCTGGTCTAGGCAAGTTTTTAATACAGAGTCAACTGAAAAATTCAACGCTACAGCCGAGATTTGAAAGCGGTTCTCCCACTCTCCGTGCGGTTGCACTAACCATTGAGCTACATGCCGGTGGAACATTGAAGTCCCCAACTGACTCAAGTTGTTTCCGAGACAGACCACTAAGGCATCTCACTCGAGATGACAAACTTAGCGGCGACCGGCTTATCGCAAGTACTTCAGTGCTGGGTAAATGGGTTATTAAGGTTTTTAATTTTTATTGTTATTGTATAAACTAATTATACTTTTAATAGACCTTAGCCTGGTATTGGCAAGTTTTTAATATAGAGTCAACTGAAAAATTCAACGCCACAGCCAGGATTTGAACACGGTTCTCCCTCTCTCCGTGCGGTTGCTCTAACCATTGAGCTACCGAGACAACATGCCGGTGGGACATTAAATTCCCCAATTGACTCAAGTTGTTTCCCAGGCAGACCACTAAAGCATCTCACTCGAGATGACAAACTTAACGGCGACCGGCTAAGTTTGTCATTTTTCCAGTATAATGGAAAATTTTGAGGCAATGCAAATAGAAGGCGAGTTAATGTTTTCTGTACTTTGAGAGCCAAAAATGTTCTGGTTTCCAACTTCCTGAAAGTAGTTGGGTTTGTATCAAGCATTTCTCGTTCAAATGCTGAGCAAGAAGTAAGTTTTTCCCTAATGAGCAATAAATGGAGAGAGGTGCACAACAAATGTATCCCTGAGCTTATACAAGCAGAACTGCAAGTAACAGTGAATTTTAATTTGAATTTGATGGTACAGAGTTCTTTACATATGTAAAATTGAATGATTCTTTGCAAAAAGAAGCACAGTCTGTAAATAAATATAAGCAATAAGCTTTCGTTGTAGAAAACACTATTTGAAACGTTGATTTTGTAGCCTTCCTCCTTGATCCCTTATTTCCTCTGTAAACAGCAACCATAACCACTGCTGATGAGGATTAATTTTCTGTAATAACTCCCACTATTAGGCCTACCTTGTATCTCCTGTGTGGTCTCATCCTGAGATGCAAAGAGGTCAAACGTCTTTATTCGCTCAAATCTCGGCTTTTTTGATGTGCTGGATTCAGAAGATTCTGCATCTTTATCTGTATTGGGAAAAACATCAACAAGATTCAGTGCTTCCATATTTCAAAAACTTGCTTCTATGAGAGGGAGAAAACCAAAATGCCATTCTGTGAATATTTTTATTTTTACTTTCTCTTGCACCTACCTCTAGTAGGTATCGTATTCTATCCAAGCACTCAATAACAAGATTTCACCATAAATACATGTTTTGAGGTCCCATAAACAAACAAAAAAGAAAATAGAAAGAAATGTATGTGTGTGAACAGCATACCTCAAAAACAGAAGGTTGGATCAATACCAAAGTTGGATGTGACACAAGAATTTTCAAGAAAATCCTACTCCCAAAGCTACCCTTCATATGGAGAAATGTTAAGTTGTTTTTTAGGTTATGAAAAACTGCTTTAACAATTTTGATTAAAAGTATTGTATGTTTAAGATATTTGCATGACTAAAAAAATGCATCCATTGAATTTTCTGTGAATAGCCTGTTAAGTATTGCTCGTTCTGAGAGAATTTGGTATCCTTTTTAAATGCATAATTTATGTCAAATTATCTTACTTGCCTGTTTTTAGCATTAACCAATTCTAAGATGTTCATTACTGTCATTTCAAACGATACATTTTTTGTATTCCACTCAAAAATTTGATATCAAGATTTCACCTGAAATACAAGTTTTGAGGCCCCCTGAATACACACACACACAAAAGGAATTTTAGAAAAAGGTCTGTGTGTGAACAGCATAACTAAACAACAGTTAATAAATATGAAACTGGGTACTTAAGCTCAGCATCTTCCAAGGAGCCACACAACAATTTTCAAGAAAATCCCCCACTCCAAACTATTGTTTATGTGAATATATATCTTGAATTTTCTGGGAATAGCCTATGAAGTGCTCTTCCTTCCGAGACACTCTTTGTTATTGGTTTTAATTTTTAAACGGTTATGCTTTTCTCAAGTGTCTGTCCTCTGGTACCTCCACCTCAGAAATGGGTCCAGTCATCGTCTGGTGGAATGAGGTAACCCCCGAAATTCATAGGCCATATATGGGAGCATAAGTGATGATGAATTTTTTCAAGTGGAAAATTGGTATTTGTTTTTTCTTGTGGTCATATAAAGGCTATGGAGTTTCAAAGCCATCACACAGCAATCAGCTTTTTAGAAATATGATTATTGCTTTGGTCCAATGTATCCTTTTTATATCTCATTTTTGAGAAAATTAAAATTTTCGAAAAATGTTCCATGTAAAGGGTAATCTGGGGTGGGGGGATTTTCTTGAAAACCTTCGTGTCGCATCTCTGGAAGATACTGAACCTAAATACCAAGTTTGGTGTTTATCTGACTGTTCGTTTCTGAGTTATGCTGTTCACAGACACACACACAGACATGTTTCCAAAAATACTTTTTTTGGATTCAGGGGGGGGGTCTCAAAACATGTATTTCTGGTGAAATCTTGGTATCGAATTTTTGGGTGGAATACAATACTTCCCCTACTTACTATACATAGTAGAGAAAGTAATACTATGTCACAGAATAACAAAATTAAATAATCTATGTACTTTAATTATGTGATTATGGAAAACATGGTTCAATTAAATAGTCATTTATATGTAAATATTGCCTTTTTAGAAGTAGCTTTCTTAGTTTACCTTTAAAAGATTCTTTATTTAAGTTTTTTATTGAAGTAACTAGTTTGTTATACATCAAGATACCCAAATGAGAAATGCTTGCTAGGCTTTTTGTAAGCCTGTAGCTATCCAAATGTAAGTTATTGAGATTTCTTGTGTTGTAGTTATGATATCCTGAGTTCCTTTGAAATATAGTTATATTACTATGAATGAAGCTTAAGGTTTCAAGAATATATAGGCATGGGATAGACAAAACTTAAGTTCTTTGAATATGTATCTACTTGGTGATCTTATGGATACCTTCAGAATTGCCTTTAAAATTCTTTGTGAGAATATGTGTTGCTTTTGGAGAGGAACCCCAAAAGGGGATGCCATAGCTAATTTAGGACTCAACGCAGCTGTGATACACTATCTTTAGTATTTCTTTGGAGCACCCATTAGCCAATTTACAAACAGCATAACATAATTTGTTGTTTGACACTTAGTTGTAGTATATGGGTTTCCCATGAGAATTCGTTACCAGTTCAGATTACCAGGAATTTTGTTACGCATTTTTTAACTATGGGAGTTTGATTTATATATGTCTAAATTATTGTTTTTTTGATTGGTTATGGAAATACAAAAATATATATATAAGAATAAGCTTTTAGACGAGTAGTTTGTAGATGAGTGAGTAGAGAAAATCGTGTGAAGGCAACACAAAATTTTTATGAAGTGCTAAAGTCACTAATATTTTGTTTCTTGTGATGTCATGCAAGGAGTGGAATTTTAAACCAGCATGTAATGTCTGCTTTTTAAAAATTTGACTATCGCTTCAGCCTTGTACTTACAACAAAATGTATAATGAAACCATTTCTGCAAACATCAAGTAGGTAGTATAAAAATAGGCTTTTGAAAGAACAGTTTGTAGAATAATATAAGAATAAAACATGATAGTCTGTAGAGAAAGCCATGTGAATGTAATAATACATCAGATTTTTTGTTTTTTTAAGGAAAAGACAGTATTACACTAAAATTTTAGAAGCGACTCTTTAGAAGCATTTTGATGCGCATTCTCTGCAGTATTTTGTAAAAATCATGTTACGTTACCTATTTTATCACTGTTTGTAGAGCAAGTTTCCTCTTCCTCTTTGTTATCTACTTCATTATCATGTCTTGTAGATGCATTTTCTTCTTCCTCTTCATTATCCATTTCATCATCAGCATTTACAGATGCATCATCATCATCTACTCCGTCCTCCTCAGAAACTTCTGCCTCTTCATCTACGAAACTGCTCTTTATTCTTTTCTTTTCTACCAAAGGTACATCATCCTCTTCCTCATCCTCAGTTTCACTGTCAGTTGTCTCCCTGTCTGTCATTTCTTCCTCTATTTCTTCTTCCTTTGCTCCGCAGTCAGATAATTCAGCTACAAAATGAGAATTCGAAGTAAAATCATTCCATCATCTATTTAAACATGCACTTAATAATTTATTTCTTATGCCAAATGGTATAAGGTAATGTTTTGTTAAGGCTTAACAAATTGTTAAAGCTGCTAACCAATTATTCAGCATTCCGCAAGTCTGTAACAAAATAAAATTGTTTAGGAATAAAGATTTGGTTGTTGAACGCAACAAACCGGAGACCCTCTTGCTAAGGCATTTGTTACACAACACATGCACATAGACATTTTAATGCTGCTGTTAAGAGGAAAAGCTGATAGAAATTTCACATTTTAATTATTAAATATTTTATCAAAAAAATGGTGGAATCACACACAGTGAAGCAATTAATAAAATACACTTGATGAAAGTGGAGTCAACCTAAACACTCTTACTAGCTTCAGTGATTTAAAATGAGTGAAGCTGGTAACGGCTGGTTTACAACCAACAAGAACGAGAAAGTTGAAATACATGTATTCAAATGGGAGTGTTCACAATCGACGGGAAGCCTTCCCGGGCCCCGGGAACGGGAAAGAAGAGTTGCCCAACTTTTAACTTTCTCATTCTCGTTCCCGGGCACGGCATATTAGATCCATATTGTGCATATTAGACTCTTCCTCTAGAGTTTATTCTAGGCAGGCGCGACATGAAACAGCCACTAGTGCTCTCTATAGTTGCAAGCTGGAAACCTGAAACTGGAAAGAATTAGTAGTAAATATGCTTCCTAACCTCATCCCGACACCCGCAAAACTAATCAGCGTTGGTTCCTCTGGTGAAAGGGTCATTTGTAGGTTGTTCATATGCAACTCAAAATTTGCTGAAACCTAAAAAAACAATGGCAAAAGCTAAAAAGAACAACTAACACCAGTGGAAATGAAAAAGAATAATAAACAATTTTAATGTATGCCATTAAATAAAGGAATGAAAGCTTGGCATAAGTAGAGGGAAAGGAAATGTAATGGATATGCATTTAGATAATGTTTATCTATCGAATTTTGACGTTGGCTTGGCTAAATTGGAAGTAGATGAAAAAATATCATTAGTAAGTTAAAAATAAATGAAATTCCAATGCGCAAAATCAACTTTCACTTTGTGATCGATATGCATTCCCGTTCTCGTTGCCGGGCTGTTGTGAACGAAAATCTTGCATGGTGCATTGCTTCCTGTTCTCGTTTCCATTCTTAGGCAGTTATGAACCAACCTTAAGAGTGTTTAGGTTAACTGCACTTTCTTCAAGAGTATTTTATAAAATATTTATTTATTAGCGGTAGCGTAAAATATAAATGTTATGAATTACATTTGAGTAAGCAATGTTCCATGTGTTAACATTTGTAAATGATGCACCCAACATAGCTTTTAAGAGATGAATTTTAATAACAAAATAAATGTTGTGTAACCTCGTATCATAATAATAAAAAGTAGGTAACAGTTACTGATTTAAGAATTTTAGGTTCAAACATGGATTAATCTTATGTTGATTTGCTTGGTTCATGAATATACTTATTCATTTTAGGTTAAAATTAGAAACTAAGCACTTTTGAGAGCTGTAGGATATTACAATGACACGTTTTCATTCCCAGAATCATTGCAAGATAATTTCGAACCTGCTAAAGGAAGTGGCTAGCAGAAAGCTATTTACCAGCTTCTCGTAACTACAGAAAATTGAATTTGTACTGATGCTGGGGGAAGAGGAAGAACATAACAGAAGGCAATCAGTTGGCTTATAAAGTAATAATTTATACTTAATAAATTTGCGTATGAAAAATAATCCAAAACAAAATACTTGTAACGCAACATTCCCCCAGATAACACAATTATTGAAACTAGACTTTCTTTCCGTTACCACCACCTTCCATTTAACAAATATGGATATTATCAGATACTAATTTATGATTTTCATTCAAAGATTGCTAAGATGCAAGAACATTTCCACAGAATTCAACTAAAGCCAAACGTTGCCAAATCAAGGAAAGAAAAAAAAAATAGTACCCACTTATGCTTCATGGTATACATTTCAGAAAAACTACATGACAGTCTTTAAAAAGCATAATTAAACGCCAAAAACTATAAAGAAAATTAAGCAATTATTGCGGTTTGATATGAATTAGTGAAATTGCAACAAAACAATATGAAACTGTGCTTCTTTTGTCTGTCTTTTCTAACCTAAAATTAAGCTCATTTTATAGGGACACTGCCGCACTCCATAAAAAAAGATCAATTCTTTGGGGCCACATGAAGGTGTAAGTCTTGCTATTATAAGCAATGGATGCAAATTTTAAAAATCCATATCTATTTTATATTTTTCATGTAATATTTTCACAGCAGGTTTTGTCTTCATCTCGGCAAGGAAAAGTAACAAAAGCACTCAGTAGTCGGTGTATTCTAGCGCTGGTGGCAGTGGGAAAACAAAACACTATCACATAGCACACAAATTTTTGGTTAGTCTCTCCAGCTGGCTAGTAAACAAGTACTGATAACAAACGAGTTACAGAGTGCCAAATAGCAGCACATTTATTAAGAGCGTTTTTTTAAGTTTAACATATAATTGTAGTTTCCCTCTTAAGAACAAAGTTACAGAATAGCTATAATAGTGTTTTATTATCTAATGCACAAAATCTTCAAACACATACTGTCTGAAATTAAAATTATTTCAAACCATGTATATCCCAGGGAATGGTTTATCTCCTTTACACATTTGGATAGAACTATACTTCTAAAAGAGATTACATGGGTACTATAGTCGCTTAACCCCTAAACTGTATTGATTAGTAAAGTATGTCACCATAGGGTCACATTCAAGGTTACACTTTCTCAGAAGTAGCAGTCCTACCGAACATTGCATAACAGCATTCCTTGAATGTTGTAAGCTAGCTGGACCCTATAGCGCAAGTGTTCATAGTTTTGTTCAGATTGATATTGATGTAAGGGTAAGGGTAGAATGAGGTTTACAAAAAGTTGTAGGGTAGCCTTTTATTTTTGCCGGGTCCTAAAGCCCAAAGCTTTAAACATTTATTAATCTCAATACTCAGTGAAATTAATGTTATACAGCCCTACAAAATGCCAATGTTGAAGATTTTAAACTCTTTTGCTCTTTAGGGCTGAAATTCCAAAAAAATATATTTCATCTGTACATATACGAAAACTCTCACCAAAATTTGTCTGGTTAAGTTTTGATTTTAGACGAATAATTTATACCTATTTATACAAAGTGCTGTTGTGAAGCTAGAGACATATTTAAAAACTTTTTTCTGTATCTGTATGTTATTTTTTACGTAAGAATAGCTAAACCAATTGTTACAACACTTGGCATAACATACTTTAGGTCCTACTCTAGGCTATATGGCATCTTAATTACACTGCCCAAAGGGGGGGGGGATTTTTTATGAGGGACAGAAAAAGAAATCAAAATATCACTCTCATTAATAAATACTCTCAAAAATGATACATGTGAAAAGTTTAGTTTAGTTACTTACAAAAGTTATAGTGTGTGTATTTGGATGTTACAACAATTTTCATCACTATTATTTGCATCTATAAACTGATTAGCATGGAAAAAAGTTTAGCTTTGACCACATTGCAACCATAAGCAAGAGGCACAAGTTTGTGTAGTGTTAAACCTTTTAATTGTGCTAATTTTTAATAACATCCCACAAAAAGCAGTTTTGTTATTACTTTTCAAAATGTAACATGACATGCACATTGCACAGAGGAGAGAGAAGGGTGAAAAAGTGGAAAGGGAGAGCTGGAGCTTAGGAAGGTAGGGGAGAAACAGTGAAAAAAATGGTACAGAAAGAAAGAAGGAGAAATATTTCTGCATTTAACAGAGATCTGCTAATGATGACAATAAAGGACCAAAAATATTCCTTAATCTATACATATGTAGGTTGGGATATGAACTTCAAAGGCCTAAGTGTCACTTATAGCAGTAAAAAGAGGTATGAACATGAATATCTAATGTGACATTTACTGACACTACTTACCTACATCCAACTCCTCATTGTCCAATTTCTGTTCGTGTTGTCGTTTTTGCCATTCCTCTGCCCTTTTCTGTGCCATCTGTTGTTGCAGCTCTTCTTTAAGTCGCTGCAGTTTAGCACCAGGTTTTGCTAACGCTGGATCCTCTACTGGATCATCATCTCCCAGTAACACATTCACCACATCCTTCTGTACTATTTCTAGACCTTCTGGATTCTTTTCGGCACTCACCACACTGTCACAAACCATTATCAAAACATGACTTTTATGTAACTACATACACATTTTGTGTTTAGTAAGGTCATTTAAATGTTCCCAGCCAGCATAAGTTTTTGTCTATCCCTTACAGTTTACCAGTTATACAAAAGTATATAAAACTCATTCAGAATGAAGAGGATTTCACAGGCTATTTGCAGAAAATTCAAGATATAAATTTTACTTTGTCTCATAGATATCCTAAACATATGGTATTTTATACATCATTAGAACTATTTTTGTGAAAATAAAAAAATAATGAACAATTTCCCATGTAAATTGGATAGTTTGGAGTGGGTAGATTTTCTTGAAAATTTTTGTGTGTTGTATCTCTGGAAGAAACTTCATTTAAATAGCAAGTTTTCCATTTACTAGATTTTTTGCTTTTCAGTTCATACACACATGAATTTGTAATATGCTGTTAATAATAACAATAACAACAACAATAATAATAATAATAATTCAATTGAGAGAAAATGCTGACGATGGGAACAAGCCGTCTCCCGAAACGCGTTCAAGTAAGAATATCATAGTGATGTAGTGTAACAACCCTCAACTCTCTATTTTAAACAATGCACTATGTTTAAAGTGTTACTTTTGGAACACATTACAGAATTACTTGAACTATTATGTTAATGCAAGGCTGGAGAACTGTTATTTTGGAACTGTTTGTTTGAATATATGGATATTTTTAGAAGAGTTCCATTCTTGGAACCATTTCAAAATAATGGTTATGTTATTTTTTTTCTCTACCTATTAGATTCCAAACCAAAAATGTTAAATTTTTCATTAAAAGAAATAACTGTGCTGCCATGATTATCTGTAAAAGTGCAGCAATAGCCAGAAAACAAGGCAAGATGAGCCACAAATAATGGCGTACACAGATCTATAACAAACCAAGCCTATAAATAAGTAAACAAATATGATCTAATTTCATTATTTAAGTGGTTACTGTCTTACCTTATTTCTTTGGTTCTCCTTGTAGGTTTGCTTTTTACACCAGCTGCTGAGTGCTTCATGAAGCGCTGTACAAACTTCACCACACCACCTTTCTCCATCACATCCTCATCCAAATCAATAATACCATTAGGGGTATCACTAAGTCTTGGTTGTAACTTGGTTATATCCCCTAGACCAGGGAAGCTATTTCTTGCTATGCTCAACAGCTTTTTATTTTCTGTAAGCTTCTCCTCATCATTGCCATCGCTGTCGTCAGATGGTGGCTGAATGTTATGCCACCATTCTTCATTTGGCTTCTCATCTTCCTGGACAGAATCACTGTTCTCTTTCTTAGAGGTATCTTTGTTGTCTTTCATTTCCTTGGGTTCTTTAATGGGGCTGTTTCCTTTCCTATCCAAGGAAATATCCATAGCATTTTCTTCGTCTGCTTCTGGAGGCAAACTGCACTTTGCGGTTTCATTAGCTCCTTCATTATCATTGTCCAAACTGATGGATTCTGAGTAATGCAAATGGAAATTTTGTGTATATGATCCAGCAACTACATTATTGCTATTGGAGTGTGCTGTGTCAATGGCATGATTTGATGCAGAGGCCCCTTCATTTGAAACTGCAATATTCTCTTTGTTTGTTTCCGTTTGTACACACGAGAGCACTGTATTTTTCTGCGGTATATCAGCTATATCCATGGATTCTGTTTCGCTCCAATGCAATATAAAATCTTGTGTCCCCATACTCCTTGATGCATTCATCATTTCAGCGTGTAGTTCTCTATCAATGTCTGACTTCTTCAAAGTGTTTTGATGTATATTTTGTAAGCTGTTGTTTACTTCTTTAGGATGAAAATTTAAATGTGTATCACTACTCTGTGAATTTGCTGTTTCATGAGCACAAACTTGACCTTTTTTTTCACTAGCTTCTCCTGAATTGTTAAGCATTTTTTCATTTTCGGAGTTCTTTGTACGGCTGGAGAATAAATTAAATTGGGTTACACTGTTTTCCAGGCAAAAGGCACTTACATCATTTGTGGCACTTTTCGCTTTGCCTGAAATGTCCATCTCAGTATTACTTAACCCTGTATTATTTATTTCTGCATTGAACCATGTGCTGCCTTTATTCATTTCAGAGACTTCTCCCGTGCATTCACTTTTTTCTGTACCTGTATTAATTACAGTTGCATCACAAGAAATGTCAAGATTTGTAACTTCTGTCTGGAGGTTATTGATTGCTTTACGTCCTCCTTCCTGTTCTTCTGGTGAAGGTGTGTCTGGAGTTTGAGCTGATTGCACACCAGAGTCTGCAGTAGCATTTGGTTGATTCAGGGATTCGTCATTCTTTTGGGTGCCAGATTCTTTCTCTGAATCCTCAGATTCAGACTTATAGAATTCTTCTGCTTCCTTTTCTCTCTCTTCTAGATGCTTCCTGCAAAGCATGAGAATAAAGTTAATAATTATTTTTATTTTCTACCTTTGCAATGGCAAAAATGTTACAGGTGGGTAAATATGTCCCACCTGTATTAAGCTCCTTGTACACAATCAAATTTTTGTCAATACTTTACAAGACTTTTCAAGGGTTGTCACAAATGCACAATTTTTTTTTGTCAAATTGGTTCCAATATGTTTAAAGTCTTTTTATGAGATATACAGCATAACTAATAACATACCCAACACCAAGAATAATTTTGTTGTTGTAAACCATCACCATTACCTGCTAGAAAATGCCTTCTACTCCTTAGAAGAGTACAAAAGAGCAAATGTAAATGCACTCTAAAATATGGTATTTTTGCACTTCTCATTTTCTTGTATATACATATATTGTTGTGTTTTCATATATTTCTATATAATTGGATGATCCTTGTAAAATGTAGTTACAATGGAGAAAACAAATATAATACAATTTGAAGAGCAAACTTCTCAACATGCATTATAGTAAGACAACAATAGCAAATAAGTGTAAATCTCCATCACATCCAATCTGCCCTATGTAGTAGTCGTCCTCCGTGGACTAGTGGTACCGTGCTGGCCTCTAGTTCCATCGTGGGTTCAAACCCGGCGGAGGGCAATGGATTTTTCGGGCATAAAAATCCTTAGCATGGCTTCCTTCGGAAGGGAAGTAAAGCCAGTGGTCCTGTGTCGTAGAATTACGGCACATAAAAGAACCTCAAGCCTGATAAAGAGGTCTCTGAGCAAAATTTCAATTATCAAATTATATGAAGTTTTAATAAATCGTTATTAACTTATTACTATTCTTAAGCAAATTAAAAAGTGTATCTTTTTTCTATCTAATGTTAAAGTTAAGCCAGGATTGATCCAGCAGAAAATAATCTATAATATATTCTTCTGTAGAGTATATAACATCGAACATTGTTTAAAAGTATATAATATACCTGAAGTAAATTAATTCTTTATAGGAATATGAGGGCTATGCAAACAGAATACAGTTTTCATTATTTTGGTATATAACATAATTCAGACATTTATTTTTCAATTTTCCACATAGTAGTACTATTTTTCTACTGTGATGATGTTATGGAAACGTGCCAGTAAGCACCTCTGACCTTATATGTATGTAGGTACTAGGTAACAGCGACAGTGTAAGAGCCAGGCAGAACATTAAGCCAATAATTCATGAACTTGAAAAATAAAATTGAGCAATTTCACAATTGGAAATAATGCATGAATGCTAATTTTATTAGAAGATAATAAAAATGTGTGATAGCACCAGTATCATTTTCAGCATCTTCTGTGACAAAGATAGGAAACTGTTGTAACTGAGGCTGAGAAATCTATGCACGAATTGTAGAGATATTATGTGTAAGTGGCTTTCCTAGCTGACAACTTACTTCTAGGCTGCCAAACAGGCTGTGGTTTCTCAGTACAATGTAGAAATAATGGCAGTGTATAATATCTATTGTAGTTTTAAATCAGATTATTAATATTCATTCGATAGAATATATTAAGTGTGCAATCACATTTAAAACACCTTTTTGACATGTCAAATGTTGCCTCTTTCTTGATGTAACACATCATAAGCTGAAAACTCTCTCAGATTGTTTAGAAGTAGCAGGAGTGTTTAGTAACTTCTTTGCTTGTATGCTTATATTAAGGTTCTAGAAAGCAGACTGAGTACTAACATCTTTTATTTTCCCCAGTAAAATTATTGAGTTCAGCTAGAAAAAATTTGGACTGCATAGAGTAATAATTTAAACTATCACTTCCTTCACTTTAAATATTTGCATAGTAAATTATTTTTCAAAATAGTACACTCATTACAACAAAAATACATCACAATTATAGTAGCTCAGTAGATAGATAACTTTATTTGTACATTTTTTATACACAATCCTTTTTACAATATTCCACGTATAAACTAACTTAACCTATGTACAAATTTCCTTGCAAGCTATGCTGCTCATTTTGCCTGGCACCCTGGCCTTCTGGCTCATCTGAGCATCCCTTGCTACCCTTAATCCCTATTGCCCATCCTCTCCCTCCTCCGTTTGCCCTTCCACCTTTCTTATCTCTCTTACTTTTCTAATCCATTTCTCTTTTACTTTCTTTAAGAACTCCCCCATATTATTAGTTACTTTCTCTACTACGTATAGTAAGTAGGGGAAGTGTTGTATTCCACCCAAAAATTCGATACCGAGACTTCACCAGAAATACATGTTTTGAGACCCCCTGAATCCAAAAAAAAGCATTTTTGGAAACATGTCCGTGTGTGTGTCTTTGAACAGCATTAACTCAGAAACGAACAGTCTGATAAACACCAAACTTGGTATTTGGGTTCAGTATCTTCCAGAAATACGACACTAAGGTTTTCAAGAAAATCCCCCCACCCCAGATTACCCTTTACATGGAACATTTTTCGAAAATTTTAATTTTCTCAAAACTGGCTCTTAACGATTTTGATTAAAATATAATATGTTTACGATATTTTCATGACAAATAAAATGTATATCTTGAATTTTCTGGGAATGTCTCCAAAAGTATTCATTGTGAACGACTTTTGCATAACTGGTAAACCATAAGAGATAGACAAAATTTTACTACACAAAAAACGTAGATCGCATTAAAATACACAATTTATGTCATATACATTTTTTTTTGTTGAGTGAACCATTTTCAAGATATTGCTTCTTATTCCCTTAAATTTTTCAATACTTATTTTCTCAAATGGGAATTCGTTATTCATTTTTTTGTCTTGGATATGCAAAGAGTATTAATCTGTGGCAAAGAGAATAGTGCTGCACATAGCAACCAGCTATTAAAGAGTAATGCCTATGCTTAAAGGCTACTGTATTTCTATATTGCCCTTGTAATATATATTCCCCCTTACATCTACAAGAAA
Organism: Deroplatys truncata; assembly: GCA_030765065.1. Lineage (NCBI taxonomy): Eukaryota > Metazoa > Arthropoda > Insecta > Mantodea > Mantidae > Deroplatys > Deroplatys truncata. Next base: position 309,175,585 of record CM060975.1, on the reverse strand, counting down.
ATCAGCAATAAGATAAAGTCTGCAAATGTTTATCTCGATTAACATGAAGCATACGGAGAATAAGCATTTGTAAAAATAACTTGTACAAGAGTAGAGAAAGTCATGTGAGTGTAACACATAGATTTTTTTTCTTCTCTTCTTTTCTTGTTAACATTTTAATTGCTACTATTTTTCCATCCATTTTTCCCCCCATACTTGTATCCATTCTGCTAATTCTTTGCATTCTGTCATATAATGCTCTGTGCTTTCACTACCTCCGCATAGTTCACAAATTCCATTTTTTCTGCCTCTTAGCCCTCTCAGATACATTGATCCTGTTCTCATTCAAGCAAACGCTTCTTTTTCTGCTCTATTACAATAATCCACATACCCTTCTCTTCCCCATTTCCTTTTTACTAATCTATAGAACCCTAGTGATTTTTTTATTTTCTAAGCTTCCCCAAATCTCTTGTCTTTCTATGTCCTCCACTCTGTTTCTTACTGTTATCCAGAAGCCGTTGCTATTTCTTTCTCCTGTTCTCCAAATATCTCTCATTCCTATCTTCACCATAATTTTTTCTACCCCTGTCCACCCGCTATTTTTAAGCCCAGTATAGCACGGACTATAAGCCATGGTATTCAAATAAGTAGTTACTGTTTAAATTATCCTAATTATACATTAACTAAAATTGTACAATTTTCTACATGTAATGATCCAACTCTCCTTAATGCATCTTAAAAGAGAATCATGTCCATTGACATCTGTTCCAAATTGCAATGACTTAAAGCAATTTTGAAAGGAGATGCAAAGGAAACAATCACAACTGTATTGCATGAGCAAAACATGTGAATTGACTAAAACCTTCTAATGGGGCTACCATTATCACTGCATATTCCAGATCATTGCAAAATGGAAATTGCCAGGTCAATCGTCATGTCCTTGCATATCGCAGATTGTCTATTTTACCAAAAACCATGTGCAGTACTATTTTAGATTTCTTCTCCAAAAATTAAATCATGGCAGTTTTTTTCTCTTTCTTTCTTTAGAGCTAGACATTGGGTTTGTATGCTATTGCACATTTAATTATTTTTTTTTACTTGTGATATGGAATTAAGTTTTGGAATATGTTTCATGCTTTTCTGTGCTAGTATATAATTGCATATTTCCAATGTTGTTACATATTTCATCATTTTTCCATGCACTGAGCGCATAATACACATATTTTTTATTTTTTCATATTAAAATTAACCTGGTTCTCCAAGAAAATTATTAAAACCGAGATGGATATTTGGCGGAGGGCTTCTCAAATTTCAAGAAAGGAAAAATTAGAAAAGTTATGGAAATAATAGAAGAGAGAAGATTAAAATGGTTCAGCCATGTAAAAAGAATAGTAAGAATGGTACTAGTCTAGGAAGCTGAAGGATACAGAGGATGGGGAAGACCAAGAGAACAATGGATGGATGGGTCGAAGAAGCATGGTGTCTAGAGGACTAACAGATGAAGATGCAGAGGATAGGGATTTATCAGAAAATAAAATTATGAATGAGTTGTAAGAAAACTACCATATGGCAGATAATTTTAAATAAATAATAATAAAAAAATTAAAATCAGTATTTAAGCACATTAGTGGCAAAAATAATAAACTCCTTACTATGGAGACACTCATATTATTTCTCCATAAAGTTCAGAGTAAGCTTGAGAGTGGGCCTTTAAAGCATGCAGGAAAATTATGTGATAAGTTGTGCAGTGTTTTAGAGAGAGATGCTGCCATTAAAGTTTTGTGTTCTGTGGATAAATTCCTCAAAGTGAAAATGCAGAGTTAGTAAGTGCTTTCAAATTTTGCCAAATAATATCTGCAGACATGGAAAGATCCTTCTCAGCATACAAACTTGTGTTAACCGATAAACATTGTAAATCTGAGCAGTTGGAGAAAATGATCATATACACTGCAAATCAAATTACAATGACCGGAATAATGTCTTAAGTAAGAATATAAGACTTAAATTGGTTATGTGCCATGGTACTTAAAATGTATTCAAAAGTAATTTCCATGGAGTAGAAATACCTTAGGATGAGAGACTGTCTCCTCGAGACCTGCTGCCCACCACTTACTTTTATACAGCAGAATTAGCTGTAACAATAAACATTCCCATCTTGTTGCTACTACACATGCGCAATGGCAACTGCCAACCTAAATGAGAATTGAAATCTGCAGGTTCGAAATATTTTCCTTACTTCCTATTCTTCTTTAGTTTTGCTTCCCGCTGATATAAAGCAATGCAGCAGCACTGTACTGTTGATAGTACATAACAGTACGCAAGTTCCGAAACCTATGTTTATATCATAAACATGAAGCATGGTTAGCATGCTTTGATGTAACTACTGGTTGGTAATTAACATAAGCTTATATGAGCGCGGATCAAGCAATAATGCACAATTTTTTTTACAAAAAAGTTTAATAGTTAAAACAACCAAAAAAAATCTGACGTGTTACACTCACATGACTTTCTCTACTCTTGTACAAACAATTTTTACAAAAGCTTATTCTCCATATGCTTCATGTTAATCAAGATGTTAATCTTATTGCTAATTTTCTTGTAGGTGCAAGGGGAATATGGTAGCCTTTAAGCGATAGTCAAATATTTTAAGAGCTGGTTGCTATGTGGAGTATTCCATTCTCTTTGTATGTCCAGGACTTAAAGAAATTAATAACGAATTCCCATTTGAGAAAAAGTATTCGAAAATTTAAGGAAATAACAAGCAATATCTCTAAAATGGTTCACTCAACAAAAAAAGTATATGACATAAATTGTGTACTTTAACGCGATCTACATTTTTTGTGTAAAATTTTGTCTATCTCTTATGGTTTACCAGTTATGCAAAAGTCGTTCACAATAAAGAATACTTTTGGAGACATTCCCAGAAAATTCGAGATATACATTTCATTTGTCATGAGAATATCTTAAACATATGATATTTTAATCAAAATCGTTAGCCATTTTTGAGAAAATTAAAATTTTCGAAAAATGTTCCATGTAAAGGATAATCTGGGGTGGGGGGATTTTCTTGAAAACCTTCATGTCGCATCTCTGGAAGATACTGAACCTAAATATCAAGTTTGGTGTTTATCCGACTGTTCGTCTCTGAGTTACGCTGTTCACAGACACACAGATACACACCGGACATATTTCCAAAAATGCTTTTTTTGTATTTAGGGGTCTCAAAACATATATTTCCGGTGAAATCTCGGTATTGAATTTTTGGGTGGAATACAATACTTCCCCTACTTACTAATACGTAGCAGAGAAAGTTTTAATAAAAAAAACCATCACAAATGAACTTACACCTTTTACCTACTTTTCAACAGTCACCAAATTTCTCAACACATTTCTCCCATCGTGATACCAGTTTCAATATGCCCTGTTCATATAAGTCTGTTTCCTTGGAGTATAGACATCTGTGGACTGCTAATTTCACTTCCGCATCTGTCATAAAGCGTTGGCTGGCCAGGAATTTCCTCATGGGACCTAACAGATGAAAGTCCGACGGTGCACGGTCTGGACTGCATGGTGGACACTGGAGCACCTCCCAACCAAATTTTGATTTTCTGACGAACAGCAGCAGCAACATGGGGGTGAGCATTGTCATGAAGAATTTTGACATCGTCAGCATTCATGTTGTGGCGTTTGTCACGAAGGGCACGATGCAACTTCACCAAAGTTTTCAGGTAGGCTGCAGCATTCGCAGTGGCCCCATGTTCAGCAAAGTCCACCAATACAACAACATGCATATCCCAGAACACTGTCACAAGCACTTTCTTAGCAGATTGACTCACTTTACATTTTTTCTTCACTGGTGAACCAGCATGTTTCCACTCTACACTCGCCTGCTTGGTTTTAGGCGTGTAGTGGTATGCCCATGACTCATCACCAGCGACGATTCCTTTCAGAAAGTCATGCCCTCCTGCATGGTTAGGTGATCCAAGCTCACCATCATTCACTGGCCCTCGTGGTTGTCTGTCAGGTTCTTAGGCACCCAGCAAGCACTAACTTTACGAAATTTCAATGTGTCATGAACAATATCGTACACTGCACCATAGGAAATGTTGAACTGTTGATATAAGGTTCCCAGTTGCACACGTCGGTCGTTCAAAATTGCTGCCTCAATGCCTCTGACATTCTGCAGGGTTGCAGCTGTTACCGGCCTCCCGGAGCATGGTGAATCACTAATGTTCACACAGCCCTCTAGAAATAATGCACACAACCTGGAGACATTGCTACAGTCCATACAATCATCCCCATGTGAGCATCACTCGGTTTATACCCTTTGGCCCACAAATATCAATCCACACCTCTCTGCTCTTCACACATGGACGATAGTAACACACGTTCAAGCTTCTCTCGCTAGAGCTGCACATGAAACAAAAAATACCCTCTGTAGTGAAAACTTCAAACTATATCTGTGTGAAATTGCAACATTCCAGCTGGAATACCAACCCAGAAAAAAATTATCGTGCATTACTTTTCGATCCACCCTCGCATATTTAAAAAAAAAACCTAACTTAACCTAAAGCTAACCACCTATGAATTCAGAAACCTAAACTTATATAGGTAATAAACATGGAAGTTTGTTGGGGTGCTTTGGTGTAACTACTGGTCGATAATTAACATAAGCTTATATAAAAAAAAAAACCTAACCTAAAGCAAACCTTCTGTGAATTCAGAAACCTGAGCTTATTTAAATGGTGAATCATTCACATCGTTAAGAAATTCATGCTTACTCCACTCACGTTAACTATGCATATGTTGACAGCATTTTGTTTGCACATTTGGAAATCGCAAGCAGCTAGACGGTGACATCAGTGACATCTGTAGCAGGAGTAACACAATATTTTTCCGTGGTACATAGGTAAAGTTACCCAAATGTACAATTGTTGTAAATACCAAAAATTATAATAGAGCAAACTTTAAAGATTCTGACAGCATAAATGCATCCATATTTTAGGTATTTTAGTGCATACAATTCCGATGTCTATAACATGTTAAAATTCCTAAATCAGGTTCAGCAAAATTGGGGGGGGGGGGGGTTGTAATCAAAGTACTCACCAAACTTCTGTAAGTTTCTCTGTAGGTACATTCAAACTGAGCCCTGCAGAAGTTCCATTCGCAGACAGTGGCTTGCGTCGCTGAAGGAATTCTGCCAGTGTTCGTTGCCGTGGTCTGTGATAAGGAAGGGAAACCGGAGATTCTCGCACAAGCCTCTGTGTCTCACTGTGTATCTGCTGCATTACTGACTTCGCCTTTGTCTGTAAACATTAATATATTTACTATTTCTTAACACTTAAATGATATCAGTCTAATTATATAATTTAAAATATAATAACAGCCTGCCTTAAAGCAATATGTGTATGTAATAATATATAAAATGTATGTAACAGTCATTGTATTATGTTTATATTATTATGTATAATAATATTATGTGAATATATTAAGTAATTTAACAATGTAGGAGCTGTGAGAATAGAAGCCGAAAGTTGCTAACAATGAGGTAACCTTGAGGCAACAATAAATTAGAAAGTTTAATAATGCTACTAATAATTCTTCGAACAATAATGTAATATTTAAAACAGTTTATAAATAGCCAATCAAAAACTAGAAAAGCTTTAAGTTAAATAAAAGTATTCTATTGGAGTAAAATTAGCCAATCAGAGACTTGAAATAGAGAAATTTACAAATTTAAGCGGTAAACGCCAGACGCAGAAGACAGCGTTCCCAAGAAATTCAATCAGTATTCAGTGCGAGACATGAAAATTCATTACGGCGTGAATAAAATAAAGTTTACGTGTTAAAAGGTGCAATTAATAAATAATCCCACAGCTCTACAGTATGATATATCAGTGAAATGTTATTTAATCGTGTGAAAGATTAATAAAAGGAGTGAAGTAAAAATTATAATTTGTGTAAGCCTTCATTCTTTAGCCACACCACCCCCTGTTAAGAGATACGCGTTTCTGCAAATTACTACTGACACAGGCGAGGCATACATATATAATATTTAAATAAACATTAAAATACAAAGTTGATTTTTTTTAAAAGTGGGGCAAAGGCTACTGGAAAAGTGAACTTGGGGCGAAGGCCACCGGAAAGTTTGTAACGTGAGTGTTCTAAACAACTTCAAGTTTTGGCTCCCCAACAGTGGAACTACAATACACCTCCTTCAACTTGCAATATATCCAACCACTACATTTTAGAAAGATTTGTTTCAGAAATATGCAGTTTGTCTGTTAGGTATTTACTCCTAGTTTTGAATAGCATAAAGCTATTCAAATAAATGTTTATAATCAACTTCTATAGTTTTTAAAGCTGTTAGGCAATCCTAAGCAGCATAAAAATCTTCAAAAAAGAATTAAAGTCTATTCGCACTCCCCATATAATCTGGAAGAATATTTTAATGCCAAGTAGCACGTAAAGGCTTTAAAATTAGAAGTATAATGCTAGTTGTAGGTGTAGGTGTGATTACAACTTTCAATTTCTTATGTTTTATCTAATGCATGAGAAAAAATCTGATGTGTTACACTCACATGACTTTCTCTACTCTTGTACAATCTATTTTTACAAACGCCTATTCTCCATATGCTTCATGTTAATTGAGATATCGAGATGTCAATCTTATTGGTAATTTTCTTGTAGATGCAAGGGGAATATGGTAGGTTATAAGCGATAGTCAAATATTTTAACGCTGGTTGCTATGTGGCGCATTTCATTCTCTTTGCATGTCCAGGACATAAAAAAATGAATAACGCATTTGAGAAAAAGTATAAGTATTGAAATATTTAAGGAAATAACAAGCAATATCTCGAAAACGGTTCACTCAACAAAAGAAACGATTATGACATAAGTTGTGTATTTTAACGCGATCTACATTTTTGGTGTAGTAAAATTCTGTCTATCTCTTACGGTTTACCAGTTATGCAAAAGTCGTTCACAATGAAGAATACTTTTGGAGACATTCCCAGAAAATTCGAGATATACATTTCATTTCTCATGACATTATCTTAAACATATGATATTTTCATCAAAATCGTTAGAGCCATTTTTGAGAAAATTAAAATTTTCGAAAAATCTTCCATGTAAAGGGTAGTCTGGGGTGGGGGGATTCTCTTGAAAACCTTCGTGTCGCATCTCTGGAAGATACTGAACCTAAATACCAAGTTTGGTGTTTATCCGACTGTTCGTTTTTGAGTTATGCTGTTCACAGACACACACACACACACAGACACACACACACACACACACACACAGACACACACACGGACATGTTTCCAAAAATGCTTTTTTTGGATTCAGTGGGTCTCTAAACATATATTTCCGGCGAAATCTCGGTATCGAATTTTTGGGTGGAATGCAATACTTCCCCTACTTACTATACGTAGTAGAGAAAGTAAAAAAGAGGGGTGATGGGTGTGTGTTTAATTGCATGTATTTAATGATAGTGTATAATGTTGTATGACATATCCACTGTCAAAATATGAGCTGAAGCTTTCCTGACGGCATAATAACTCTAAATTTTCTCAGGCTTCTAGTCAGGTAAGTGAATGATTTGAAACCAATGTTTCAAAGATGATGAACACCTTCAAAACAATGGTTTCAAACTATTTAGTTACCGGGCTAGAAGCCCAAGAAAATTTAGTTATATTCAATGTTGGCGAGCTCAGCTCACTGTGGACCTAATGAACAAACCAAACAAAGTCCAAATAGTATGTTTTGTTTGAAAATGCTGCTCTATGAAATATTGTTCATGTTATTTAAGGCTCCTTATAATGTATTAACTTTAAGATCAAAATTTTAACTTGACAAGGGAGCTTAATTGAATTAACACATTGGTCCTATAGTTAACTGTATTATGCAATGAGAAGAAAAGGAACCAAGAAACTAAATTGCTGAGGTCATAAATTATTATCAAACTTTTTAGTTTTATAAGTTCCACTTACCTTACTTTTTCTCTCCTGCTTTGGTTCATTCAAAGAACCCCTACCTTTGCCCTTTTTTAGTTCTGAATATTGTTCGTTGTCACTCATCCCATTGCCCTCTTCTTCAGACCCATCTGCATCATACAGATCCTCATTCTCTCTAAATAGTGCATAACAATCCGCTTGTTTGTGTTGATTTTCATCACTTTTTGGGATATCAATAGCTTTTCTATCTGTTTCATTCTCAGAATCACTATCTGTATTGCGGAGCACTCTATTTTTCCTAGGTTTATTAGCGTCAAAAAAATGTTCTTCCTCTAAGTCACTTTCTGGAGCCTTGTGAGCATAATCTGTCACAGCTTCGTCATCGCTATCTAGTATTTGAAGTTTAACACTTTTTTTCTTCACTACAATACCTTCATCCTCTGAGGAAACGTCCTTGGTAATATGCTGCTCCACATCCATGTTTTAATATCAGTAGATACCTAAAATTTATAAAAGCTTATTAATCACACCCGTACTTCAGAGGCTGAAATATTGTCCGAGTGCCAACTGTAAATAATCCGGTAATCCTAAGTATTTCATACAAATTTGGCACTGAGATTTTCATACAGATAATCATTTTGGAACCTAAATATTACTAACATACTGCCTTTCACATAAATTCTCCCTTTACAATTCATACCTGGCTGTAGATTCACTGTCCGAAATTTTGGTATCGTTCCTAATCGGCTCGCATCTTTCCCGCCTAAACTGTAAGTGGTTACCAACATAACTGCAAATTCTTATTATTTCCTTACATAAAACTAATAAAATAATTCGAAGGATTAACTTTTAAAAGTTTAGAGAACATGGTATTAGTTTTATATAAGGTAACTAGGAGCACCTTTACTATCCTAAGTTCTTTTATTTATTATTTTTGGAAAAGAACAAGTTTGGTACTATCGCAATAGTTATTAAGAAATCGACAGATGGCGTAACATTCGAACACGTGTTTTGTTTACTCTCTAAAGCAAAAGTTGGTTTTCTGCGTTCCGGTTAAAGTTTTGTTTGAACAAGTCTTAAGATAAAAGAATAGCTTTCTATGAAATGGTGTGGTCTTAACAGTTGACGTTTATTCATATTTAAAATGAGTTCAAGGCTACTTCCCATAAGAATTATAAATCAAACACAAAAGCAACATTCGGGGACAGTATTATTTTTTCATGGTTCAGGTATTGTTTTTATTTTAGGACAATTATTAAGGACATATGTGTGATATAAGCAAACTAGCATATACATTAAAATTGACAAAAATGTATTACGATGTAATAGAAAATTATGACAAATTTACAAATCATTGCATCTCATATGTATATATTTTGCATTCGTTGCTATTTTGGATATATAAGTAGACAGTAAGCACCATAAATTGTTCAATGTATGCATATATTAGAGAATGCATTATAATTTATAACCTCTAACAAAATAAGTTAAATAATTACAGCAAACTATAAGGCAAATCTGCTCTTAAGTGTATCCTTGTTGAAAATGCTTAAAAAAGCACAAGGAAAGCGAATAAATTACCTTAGGAGTGAGTTTAGAAGTGGGTGTGATCTCTTCACTAAGAGTAGAATGTCGAAACGTGAATCATTCGAGTTTTAGACGCGCTGATCCCTCGGCTACGTTTTGAGGCTGAGGGCCCTCAATCTTGAGGCTGAGTATCTTACCGGTCTTGGCGGCATTAGTTATTCAGCACATCATTTTCATCGCTGTGGAGGATACACTAAGAGCAGAATGTGGAAATATAATTCCAATTTCTTTTGGGCTTAATTACGTGAATTAACGCAAACTTACAATGTCCGAACATTATTTCCTTTAGTGCCCAGAAATGCGTAACATTTTAAATAATTGATCTGCTAAATTCTAGTACAGTTTTACTCTATTTGGCAACCTTTCACCCAAATTTACCTTTACGAACCCCACGAAAAATGGGTTAAATGATAAAAGTGAGTAGTGTGTTCCCCATAGTCTAAAAGGTCCCCAATATTTTCATTTTGGTGAGACATTAATTGTTGATTTTGTATAACTAGGAAATCATAAGAGATAATCACATTTGTTTCATCTTTTTTACATTCTTATTCTTTTCTTTGTTTTGTGAACCTTTGTCAATTTGGGCAAGCTCATAATTAATTTAAACAAATAAAAACAGTAAATAACAAAGACTTTATACGGGAGAAATGTGGAGCTTACTAAAATATGCCGATAATCTCCTCTTTGTCCTCTTCCTGAGTGAGGAAAATGATGTGTTATATGTCCAACAGATGTCACTCTCTGTCATACGCTAGCTCTAAGGCAATGCTGGCAACATATGAATAACTAATGCTGCCAAAGCCTGTATGATACTCAGGCTCAAGGCATAGCCTAGAGATTGAGGGCCCTCAGCCTCAAAGCGTAGCCGAGGGATGTTTTTTAGAAGGAGAAGGGTGTAGCAGTTGCGTTCCTAAGCTTAGGTTAATGATTCATGAGAATTTAGCGGATTTCACCTTTTCATTTACGTTGGCAGTTCCCACTTTACATGTGATTTAAGGAAAAAATGGCTACGTTTGTTGTGTTCATAACTCGAATTGTCTATAAAAGTAAAACACCTGTAAGGGTTGAGCAGGTGGGCAACAACTATTGATTACATCCACTTCTAAACTCACTCTTAAGGTAATTCATTCACTTTCCTATTGCTTTTATAACCATTTTCCAGGAAGAGGACTAAGAGCAGGCAATTTGTGCCATTTAAAATTGTTCATAACATTAACCATTTTAAAAAATTTTATGTTTGCATATTTCATTTTCCCAGGTACATCACTTGTTGGACATGACTCTCTTTTTACTTTCTCTACTACGTACAGTAAGTAGGGAAAGTATTGTATTCCACCTAAAAATTCGATACCGAGATTTCACTGGAAATATATGTTTTGAGACCCCCTGAATCCAAAAAAAGCATTTTTGGAAACATGTTCGTGTGTGTGTCTGTGAACAGCATAACTCAGAAATGAACAGTCGGATAAACACCAAACTTGGTATTTAGGTTCAGTATCTTCCAGAGATGTGACACGAAGGTTTTCAAGAAAAACCCCCCACCCCAGACTACCCTTTACATGGAACATTTTTCAAAAATTTTAATTTTCTCAAAAATGGCTCTAACGATTTTGATTAAAATATCATATGTTTAAGATATTTTTATGACAAATAAAATGTATATCTTGAATTTCCTGGGAATGTCTCCAAAAGTATTCTTTATTGTGAACGACTTTTGCATAACTGGTAAACCATAAGAGATAGACAAAATTTTACTACACAAAAAATTTAGAGCCCATTAAAATACACAATTTATGTCATATACATTTTTTTTGTTGAGTGAACCATTTTCGAGATATTACTTGTTATTCCCTTAAATTTTTCAATACTTATTTTCTAAAATGGGAATTCGTTATTCATTTTTTTGTCTTGGATATGCAAAGAGTATTAATCTGCGGCAAAGGGAATGGTGCTGCACCTAGCAACCAGCTATTAAGAGATATGTATGTGCTTAAAGGCTACTGTATTTCTACATTGCCCTGGTAAATATATTTTCCCCTTACATCTACAAGAAAATTAGCAATAAGATAGAGTCTGCAAATGTTTATCTCGATTAACATGAAGTAGATGGAGAATAAGCGTATGTATAAATAGTTTCTACAAGAGTAGAGAAAGTCATGTGAGTGTAACACATCAGATTTTTTCTTTCATTGCAAGAGCTTGACATTACCATAGCTAAACATATGAATACTGTTTCTGCATGTTTTATGTAACTAAGAAATTCCTACTTAATTTGACATTCGTAGGAAAGGATGTATCGTGAATAGTGAAGAATAATTATATTTTCATAAAACTTCTAGAACAAATCGCATGTTCATCAAAACAAATGAGTAACAGGACTACAGCAGGAAGCATAATTGGATCTGAACTTCAGATTCTGTTGCAAGTGTCATGGCAGTTAACTGGAAACAGGGCCAACACGTCTTTTTACCAACAGCAAAATTTCCTTTAGAATGCTTAATTTTCAGATTGCAACAGAAACATATATTGTTGAAAGGCAGAAAGTCGGACATTTTGGCTTTATTGTAAAAGCTGGCCGGACACACACAAAATACTAAAAAAGCAGGACATGTCTGGTGAAATCTGGTTGCGCTACATTCTATTTTCCCCACTCGACTCCCATGGACCAGATTAGGCACTGTAGTGCAAGAACAGTCAACTCATTCTGCTACAGCATAAGTTTAACATGATATACCTACATGTATAATATTAGATGAAAAGGAGACATGAATTTCATTTAGGAATGCTTCAACTAATATTAAAATGTGTTACATTAAGGTGATACTGGAGATGGGTTGAGAGATTGGATCAGGATGGTTCTCGGAAAAGATATGGTATTTCCACATCTCAAAATTCTATATCCAACTGCTCCAAAAAGACCATACACTCCGTTGGGTGGCGAGGTAAGTAATTTATACTGAAATATTTAGTACAAAACATTTCTACCCTTTTTGTGCTATGGTATATAGGGTGATACATAAAACTGAACAATTTTAAAGACTTATATTTCTAAACCAATAATAATAAATAACCTGTTCAATCTGTTCTGAATTACACTCTGACCTTTGGGAGATTCCTCAGAGCAAATGTTGAAAATGTCTTCCATCTACATCCATACTTAACTGCAATCGTCACAGCATATTCTGTGATGTTTTCCAAAGCGTATCATCACTAATTTTTCTGATTTTATCCCCAATTCACTCATGGAGCTCAGCAAGTGACATTAACGTATTCTTGCATACCCTGTCTTTAAGGTAGCCTCACATAACATGTCAGTCGGGCGATCTTGGAGGTCACATATTTTGAGATCAGACGATCACTGAATATAACTGGGAAATAGTAGCTGATTGACAAAAAGTTTAATGCACAAAAAGATATAAAGCTCATTAAAATACATCAGTGAAAAATAATTGGGGAAGAGACATATATATTGAAATTTGTGACAAAGCAGGAAGGGAAGGGTTGGCATAGTTAACTGGGGTAATATGCTTAAGTAGGATAAGGGATGGATATATCAAGGGAAAATGACCAATGTGTAAAGAAGGAGATAATATATGGCACTGCATTCTGGAATGTCAGCAAACTAAAATGTGGCGGGATGAGTTCCTTTTACAAAAGTGGGAAAACTTACCAAATGAAATAGTAGGCAGAAGAATTGTAAATCTAAGAACACAAGAAAACATTAAAAAACTGGGAAAATATATAGGTAAGTTGAGACAAAAATGACTATGGAAAGGTGGGCAACATTAATTTAAAGGATAATGGGGATAATTTTGAGGTATACAAGAAAATTTAAACTTTTAAGGTGACGGATCCAATGTATAATCCCGTTACATAAATAACCTGGTGTTAAATATAATGTGGGAATGAAAGTAACACAACTCCATAAATCGAAGAATTTTAAATTTCAAAATATAATTGTAATTCTAGTAATAAGTCTATAGTAATATTGTAGTAATGAAAAAATGATTTGTATATGGAAAGTCTTCGAATAAACTCACTCATTACAATACACAATTTCTGTCAAATTTGTTCCTAGCACCAGCTATTTTTGGAATATTTCATGCATGTTTACACTTTCCCAGGTGCAAGCATTGTGTGATCCAAACGCTTGAAAGTTTGTCAATTTCCTTTTTTCTTTCCATTGCAAGAGTTTATTACTGTAAACAAACATTTGAATCATGTTTCTAAATGTTTTATGTAACTAAGCACTTGAAATCATTTCTAGGAAAAAACGTATTGTGAATAACATAATATTGATACAAAAAACATAGGAATTCTAGGAATTACCTCACTTTAGAATATACTTTGCAGGGAAAATATTGTTATTTTCCTCAAAAATGGCTCTAAGGATTTTAATTAAAATTTAAGCTTCCAATTTAGGTTTGATGAATAATATGTATATCTTTAATTTTCTTTCCTATTTTAATATATCAAATGTCTTTCTAAGATAAAATGGATGAATAATCTGAATCTAAAAATAGCCTTTGAAGTCCACTTTATTTTTACTGAATTTTGTATGCATGGGAAACCTTGCAGATAAACTTAGCTTCCTAAATGAAAAATATACATCTTGTTAAAACAGTGCAATTTATAACATAAACATTTTTTGTGGACCATTTCTGAAATATTTAAATCTGTTTGTTTGTTTCATTTGAGCCCAAGCAAACAGTTTCTGATTTCATGGCTAGTTTAATCAAGTTGTCTTTTGAACAGTTAACAGTTATCTCATCTCCATTATAGTTACAAGAAAATATGTTTTCTCTACTACTATGCAATTGAAATTATTTCTGTCAAGTAGTTATCAATCATTATTAGAGGAACTAGATAGAAATATAAATTTGGCGAATAATTTGTAGAACAGCTATGAAAATAAATGATAATGAATAGAAAAGTGATGAGATAGTTACACATACAATGTTTTTATAATTTTCCTTGCAGATCAGCAATGTGTGGTTTGATCGACAATCCATTACACCAGATGTACTAGAACACAAGGAAACATTGGAATCAATTGGACAAGCTGCACTGGATCTCGTCCAGGAGGAAGTCGATTCTGGAATTCCTCTGAATCGAATAGTTGTTGGTATGAAATGAATATTTCTGTTACTTTTTACTTTCTCTACTATGTATAGTAAGTAGGGGAAGTATTGCATTCCACTCAAAAATTCGATGCCAAGATTTCACCGGATATACATGTTTTGAGACCCCCTGAATCAAAAAAAGCATTTGTGGAAACGTCTGTGTGTGTGTGTGTGAGTGAGTGAGTGTGTGAGTGAGTGAGTGAGAGTGAGAGTGAGTGAGTGAGTGAGTGAGTGAGTGAGTGAGTGAGTGAGTGAGTGAGTGTGAGTGAGAACAGCATAACTCAGAAACGAACGGTCAGATAAACACCAAACTTGGTATTTAGGTTCAGTATCTTCCAGAGATGTGACACGAAGGTTTTCAAGAAACAGTTAAGAAGGGCCCGGGAATTCTTTGAACAGGGGAGTACGTGAAGGTTCATAGGCATCCCTCTATTCCTGCTAATAAAGCCGTACAACGAACTGCACAGCTCTTGAACTAATCACAAGAACTGTTATTTACAAGGGAGTGAAACTCCAAGAGGGAGGGAACAAAATTCTTGGAACACAGTGTGAGTGAAAATAACTGTGTTATCGCAGTTTATAATTTGTTTTATTTCTTCTCAGCAGGCACGTTTGCATTATTTTGTTTCTATATTGTCAAAAGTGCTAATTTATTCTACATACGTTGCAATGATTATGCTGAGTTATTTTCAATTAACAATAAGACGAAATAGTTATTATTCATTTACGTTCGCTCTTACATACACTTTTTGTATGTGGCTTAGACACGATAGAAAGAACAATCAGCTGTTGTTGTTTACTAACCACTCTGGCAACATCGCAACCACCACAATATAGCCAACGTTACACGAACTGTTAAGTGCAAAGATTCAATGGCAGGAGTATAATATGCCGTGCCCAGGAATGAGAACAAGAAAGTTAAAAGTTGGGCAACTCTTCTTTCCTGCTCTCGGGACCTGGGAAGGTCTGCTGTCGATTGTGAACGCTCCCATTTGAATACATGTATTTCAACTTTCTCGTTCTGGTTACCGTTCTTGTTGGTTGTGAACCAGCCTTAATATAAAAATAAGTGTAGTGACAGTTAAAACTGGTCAAAGTCACACTGGTGTCAGGAGTGAATATAAAAGCCACGATGGAGAAAATGCTTAAAAAAATCATTGGCCAGCATGCCAGAATGGAATTTAAGTTGGAGGAGATAGGAACTGAAGTTTATACAAACAGCTCTGAGGAGAGAGAGCTTGTGATGCAGTAGCTACGGCCCAAGGTCATCAAATGTTAAAGAGAGTCATGCGTAGTGTCACATTTTTTTTTTTTTTTTAATGTATTGCAGGTTTCAGAAGCATTCTTTCTATACCTTTTTCTTTATAAGCTGAAAGGAGAAGTAAACAAAACTTAAACGTATCACTCCGCCGAGCACATGGCAGCACCACGTGGAGCATGACGGGAACTAACACCCATGAGAGGAAATTGCTTCAGACAGAATGCGAGTACAGTATATTGCGCAGTTTGGGTATCATTAGCTTTTAAATGTCTTATTCCTATATTTTGGCTTACATCCTAAACTTTTAACACACAATACTAAGAGTAGACAAACAAAAGTTGTACGAAGTTCCATTATTGCTAAACAATGGCCAACCATATTCATTGTCAATTAAAGGTGGGTACTTTTCACAGAATTTGTTAAAAGCATTTAACACAATTGTTTTCTCTCCATTTCCCTCATTTATGTTTTCTACAGTGGCAGAAGATTCTCAGCCAGAAACTGGAAACGAACTGCAGCGCCTGCACATAGCCTCTTAAGCCCTCTGATATAACGGTTCATTTAGTTATAGGTGAATCTGAACAAACACATTTAGTTTCATAAATTTAACTGTTACAATAATGAGTTTTTTAAGTTTCTCTGCACGAGAATAACTACAAGATGTTACAATATGAACCGAACTGTTTTTTGTAGAGGAAAAGACGACATGCTAAGCGGGAAAGGTTGTAATTTGTCCAGCAGCCAATGAGGTGCTGTCTTATCACGTGGTTTTGTTTACCTCTCCTTTCAGCTTATAGTGAAAACGGTATAGGTTTGACCAAACTGTGCAATCCAATTTGCCACTCAAATCCAACTATAGTTTGTGTAATTGTACATCATTACTGGTTATTTCACTATAACATTTATCTTTCTCTGTATGTAAAAATTCTTCCACTGCTAATTATTGAGTTTTTGTGCTACTTAAAAACTTCATCAGCAAAAATCAATGTCTTTTTAGTTTAATTTTCAAAAACGTTTTTGATTTGAAGTTTATCATAAAAAGTAAAATCTAAATCATTTAAGTCGTCACCTTGGCTCCCAAAAAATCATTAAAGACCAAATTCTAGATTTTAATAAGATGATGCTAATGCAATATGCGGGAATGTAAACTTGATTTGGCAACACTGGCTTTTGCAATCAATGTTGCAATCTTTCTCTCTAGCTCTGGCCTTTACTTAAGGGGGGAGCCACATGGTTTGAAAATCATTGCTGTAATGAATGGAACAGTGGTTCAAGATTTGTCATAATATTGTGTATAATCAACTGTCTATGTAATTAGAAGGCAGTATACTTCTGTAATGCTTCTGCCTTGAAATCCTCTTGACCATATTCCATAATATAGCCACAATTTGTGTTTTGCAGGAGGCTTTTCCATGGGTGGAGGTTTGGCACTGCATCTTGGATTCAGGTTGGAGACCAAAGTAGCTGGTGTGTTTACACTTTCTTCTTTTCTTAGCTACGAGTCCACTGTTTATACGGTAACTATAATACACATTGATGTTCTAGTTTTGTAGATTGTATCGCTCATCAAGGAGGGAGGGAGTTCAATCAACACGTGATTTGATTGCGGGCAGGGCAGAGGCGTGGTTTCAGAGTGGCGAATTGGTGGAAGAAGAAAGCATTGTGTTGACACCTAATGGGAGTCTACGGATTTTGGACAGAAACAAAGTGGGACGGTTAAAGGAGCCAACAGAAATAGATTTATGGAGTAGGAAAGTGTGCCATACATATAGAAATAGTGCAGGCTCTGTGAGAAGTATGGGAAAACAGAAGCAGTAATAATGAAGTAAATAGAATAGGGAGGGAGAGTGACTATAGAATGTATAGAAGGGAACAAATTAGGCAAAGTAAAGACAAGGTATTGCTAAGCAAATGATAGATTTTATGAAATCATGAAGTGAATAATTTAGATATAAAGGACAGTAAATACAAGAGGGCTAGGAGGGAGAGGTACATTTCTTAGTATGAACGAGCAAGTGTTATTATGGTCGATCAGTACGGGGTACAAATAAACATTCTCTAAATTGCATCTAATAGTTCCCATTTCCCGCTGATAGTGGAGTATTACAGATGGCAGAGGAAGCAAGGGAAGGGGAGACGAACAGTAAGCAGTATAGTGAATTTAAATGAGAAACGTTAGTGATATGAAGCTAACTCAACACACATGCCTTGTAAATGTGGAAGCTTGGGTACAATCGGCAAAAGGAGCCAGGGCTCGATGCTGATCATGCCCAAATGTATTGTATTAGCTCAACACTCAATAAAGATATCATATCATATCAAGATTGTATCGCATGCGCAATGCTGCTTGTGACAAAATCTCCATCAGCATTTCTTGCTTTCTCCTGGATATTCACATTGTAATATTTCCTGAATCTCAGCAATGTTCTTTCACCATTCCACAAAACAATTCATATGCATTATAAACGCATTAGTACTTTTTACAGAGATCCAAAGATTTGGACGTCATAGTTGGGAAAAAAATATGCTAACAAAAACACAATATTTGCAGTATAAGAATTTTATAATAATACTAGCTGGCTTACCTGATGTTTCACAGGTGTTTTTAAACCATAGATTACAATTTAATCTTTCATCTGCATTATACAGTTATTGTACATTTATCTAGAAGATGTTTATTCATAGAGTCCCATGCATGAAAATGGGTAGGAAATACCTGTGGATGTACTATTGGATTTCCTTAATGCTCCCCCCCCCCCCCCGACCAAGTCATCATCCAAGCTCTGGAAATGTTTCATAGCTGTAAGTAACTTTAGAGAGTAAACCAACCATCAGAATGGTCAAATAAATTTTTTAGATACAGTAGATGAAATTTTAAACTTAAACTTCCCTTTGGTCCCATAGTTATTAAATCATTAAGGGCCGTATTCATAGGTTTTACATTTTGTCTGGACTATCTCCAGACTCATTTGGTCCAGACCAAAGGTCGATCAAGTTTTTTATATTCATAGACGATAAAAAGTCTTGGACCAAAAAAGACCGTGGATCAGCAAGGAGAAAATGTTACACGACGAAGAAAGGTAGTTCTACGCATGCGCGACTTCCATAGAGTAGTAAACTAACCACTGTTACTCCCTACTTTTTAACTTTCTATGGCCGTTTCACAGCTGTTTTTCCATCGGTTCAGTGCTCACTCCTCACCCTCAGCAGAAAATGGAGATAACCAAGAAGCGTGCATTAAAACGGTCGGAGGAAATTGTGTGTTTTCCTTAATAGAAGAATTGATTGATATTATTGAAAACAAATCGGTTTCGACAAATGCAAACGCAAGAATCGAGGCGGCATGTAGGGAAATAATACATATCTAGGCAGGTTTGTACATAATACTAACCTATTGCCATCTCTCCTTTTCTAGAAACGTTCTTATGCACCAGATACACAATTTCATGGCATTGTTAATCATTTCAATAAGAATTTAACTTGCTGGAATATTAACTTTTAACCTTAAAATTACAGGATGAAATCGTATTTAAATAGAAAGGAACATTTGCTGTTATTAAAATCTCACCCTGTATCTTGAAGAATGTTAGTTTTAGAAGGAGTTATATCGTTATTTGCACCACGCTTTGGGCATCAATTTTAAGTAGTTTGTATTGTATTTCAACTGTTGGGGAGCCGAACTTTTAGTTTGATTGCAACCGCACGTATGGTACCCGGTTTCCGGTAGCCTTTGCCCCAAGTGTACAAATAATAGCTTTGTAATTTTACTGTTTCTTTAGATGTTATATATTCATGTTTTCCTCGGCTGCGTCAGTATTATTGTTAGAGACATGGAAGTCTTGGCAGGGCGTGATGCGACTGAAGAACGTAGGCTTATGCAGATTTTAAGTTTTAATTCACTCCTTTTTATTAATCCTTGACACAAATTAAATATCACTTCATTGATATCGAGAGCTGTGAGATTCTTTTATTTAATGCTTGTACTTTTTAACACGTATACTATTTTCGTCTCACACGAATACATAATTAATTTCTCGAGGACACATCTCGCATCTGGTTATGAGCACTGTCTAGAAGCAACTGAATTGATTTCAACCATCTAAACTTGTAAATTTCTGTATTTCAAGTCCCTGATTGGCTAATCCTAGTCCAATAGAATACCCTCATTTAACTAAAGCTTTTTGTGGTTTTTGATTGGCTATTTTATAAACTGTCACTAAAATTACATTATTGTTACTTCAATAATCAGAAGTAGTATTACTAAACTCTCTTACTCATTATTGACTCAAGGTTACCTCTTTGTTAGCAACTTTTGACCTATTTCTCACAGCTCCTACATCATTAAATTACGTAATATATTCACATAACATTATCACACATGGATACAATAATATAAGCATATGCAATGACTGTTACATACATTTTACAAATTATTACATACACACACTGCTTCAAGGCGGGCTGTTATTGAATTTATATATTATAATATTTTGATTAAAATCTTTTAAGTGTTAAAAATACTGCCTCAAATTGTCCCCTTTTAGAAATATTTAAAAATTGTTCTTTTAAATTTTTAAATATTTTCTGAAAGTCTCCTGAAAGAAAGAAACATAATCTTTTTATTATTGCACTTCCTATTTTTCACTGTCACTTATTATTATTACCACCTCCGCCGCCACCACCACCACCACCACACTTCATATTTTTCACTGTCACTTTTATTTAACACTCACTGGTTTTTCACTACACTCATGTATAGCAGAATACTTCGTATTTTGTTCGACACTTTAAGGTCTATGATCTGGTGTTCTATTATCTGAGTGAAGTTTGTTTATTCACTAACATAACCACTATTAAGCATTTTATTTGCTATACATTAACATTTAATTAGGCATATTAACATTCTTAAACATTTTGTTTTTCTTACTAACAATGGATTTTTTTTATCTAAACTCTGTTTTGTTATTTTGACAATTTGTTACATTTAGTAACCATATTATTATACATTTTTTTTGTTTTAATTACATTGCTTTCCCCTTTTATGTTCCAGATAGTTTATTTTCTTTTTCTTCTTATGCCACAGACTTTTTAGACTTGCCCTAAGGTTATGTTGCACAGTTGTGTTCCAAAACTTATTTATGAATAAAATTATAAATGTCTCGAAATTCATTTCACTATCTGCTAGCATATGTAACCATTCTAAGGTTTTGTTATCCTAGCATTTTCTAACAAGTATCATTTTTAATGCTTCAGGCACACTTTTCAATTTAAAATAATCTACTATATCATGTATAAATTGTACTGGACTTGAGGAAGCATTAAAATAAGGTAATGGTAATTCATTAAGCATGGAATAATAGTTTGACATCTGACATGCACATGTGTGTTATCATTATTGTTTTGTGTTTGAGAGGCTGATGCTAGGGAAAAAGCAGTAGCGTCTCTTGTGTTGATAGTTAATAAAGGTGATACACTTCTTTCTGCACTGTATTATTGTCATGCATTTGATTAGCATTTACAGAACTAGTTACATTTGCATTTACCTTTGGTACACTGGTACTTAAATTTTCAAAACTATATCTGAGTTTATCTATTTCTTTACTACTTTCTTGTACTTTATCTTCATCTATCATTGACTTGTGTACTTCTTTAATTGCATCTGCATTTGTTTTTGCCATTTCATGCATTTTATTTATTTCCCCAGTTAAATCTATTTGTACTTGTATAAGATCTGCATTTGTATTTTCCACCATTGTTTTCAATTCTTCACCCTGTTTATCTAACTTACTACAAATACCCTGTTTAGTATTAGTAAGTTTTAGCTCCATTTCAGTTACATTTTTATCAATATGACTTGACAATTTCTGTTCTAGCTGCTTACAACCTGTATTTACTTTTAAATCTATATCTTTTTGAAGTGCTTTGGAAGATTGTTCTAGTTTTATTTCTAACCTCCTACTTTCAGCTTTGCTTTCTTTCATACAATTTTCTATTTGTTTAGCTAGATCATTTTTAATACTAGATAGCTCTGTATTTGTTTCAGTTAGCTTATTATTAGTTTCAGTTATCTTATTACTTAACTCTACTCTCAGCTCTGTATTAGTTTGTTATCCTATTATTTATCTTATCAGTTATTTCAGTTAATTTATTATTATTTTCAGTTATTGCTTTTAGAAGCCACATAATATTTTGTTGTGATAAGTTTTCTTATTCTTTTTGGCTAGATCTGAGGGAAAGTATTTCTTTCTATTGCTGTTCCCTGCACTAATACATAATGAAGTTCAACTCATCTGGGTGCCGGGTCATAGTGGCATTGAGTGAAATGAAAAACTGATGAACTTGCAAGACAAGGAGAAGCTTCACAATTTATTGGGCCGGAGCCGGCTCTAGGAACATCTTGATGTTTAGTAAGAGAGGCTATTAAGAACTGGTTCAAAGTAGAAAATCATGAAACATGGCTTAAAACTCCAGGAAACAAACATGGTAAACTATTTATTAGAAAACCATGTAAGAAAGAGCTGAAAGTTTACTTAAATGTACCAGAGCTCAGCTGAGAAAATTATTGCATTTCTCACAGGACATATGTGAAAAAGCATTTTAACACAATGGGGGTGTTTCAGGGTAACTTAGATTGTAGATTGGGCAAGAAAGAAACTGAAACAGCCCGGCACATTATATGCTTTTGGGGAAATGTTTTTAGAAACAGAAGAATTTGAAACCATATCTGTTATGAGACTGTATTCCTTGGTAAAGGGTGCAGGCAATAATGAATTGGCTTTAAAACGATACAGGTAGCACAATAAGCCGAAGGCTGAAGTGCATCTAGAGCAATGACAGGTATCTGTATTGAACAAGACAGAGGTTATGAAAATACAAGAGTACAAGCCTTTATGAGCATTTTGCACTATTATCACATTTGCAAAAAATCACCATCCCTAACAATATCTCATATTTGGGACAACACAGTAAGTAGTAGTTTCAGGCTTTCATAAAAAATAGAAAAATATTGACCGCATCTTATGATTATTGTTACAGTTTCTGAAGAGCCGTTTGCAAGAGTCAGGTGAACTGCCACCTTTATTAATGTTCCATGGAAACAGAGACAGTCTAGTGCTACATGAGTGGGGTGAACAGACTTTTGAAAAACTGAAGAGCTATGGTGTTAAAGGTGAATTTCAGACACTTAACGATACACTACATGAATTAAAGAAAAGGGAGTTGCTTCAGCTCCAAGAGTGGATAACAAGAATATTACCTCCACTTTAAATACAAGAAAGCTAATGCCAATTTCCTTCTCTTATTGTTTATGTAAGAACATTATGCAGTCTACAGAAATTTATCACTAAGCAATAACTTTTGTCACATGCAAAAATTCTCCATGATCGCACATTTGTAAAGTATCCATTATTGTGATACACTGTAGTGATCACAAAACTGGTTATTTTGCAGTAACGTTTTGTCCATCCCAATTCCAAAAAAAGAAATAAAATACTAGGTTCGAAATAACCATTCCAAAACAATAGTCAAGTATATCCCTGAGTATTATATACAACCATGACAGCAAAATTACTCTGTGCCTGCTTCTACTTGACTGTTTTGGGTTCTTTTGCTAACGCACAATTCTTCGTTCCATCCACAAAGAGTATTGGAAGACTACACTATCCTTCCTTTTCTCCTTTCTACCATGTATATGTGAATTTAACATACTGTTAACAACAATTCATCTATATATTGTTATATACCGGGGTAAGGCCAAAATATTTACAGCTAGATATTAAATTTAGATTACCCCAGCATAAACATTGGCAGGCATAACTGCAGAGGAAACAAGAGGACCAGGATCTTGGCTGCACTTTTTAGAGCAGGCATGGTATAATTATCACAAAAATACACAGGTTTTCACATTAGCACATTTCCTGTGGTTTATTAAATATTAAAGCTTGGTGTTACTACATCGTTCACGAAGGATTAAGGAACAGGCATTGGAGGGAGATGTTCCACACTCATACGAAACACGCACACTTACATACACAACACTTTCCCTGAAGGGACACGCTATGACTGACTGACTACTGACACCATGCTATCAAACAAACTAGTAATGCTCACTTCCCTTCCTTCCTCTCTCCACCTCTGGCCAGGAAATGGGGAGAGATATCACATTGAATGAAATTAAAGTACACCAGCCGAAATGAATTACTTCAACAATGTCGTCGCTACAAAGCAATAATGTGTCCGATGCAACAATGCACAAGCATACACGCCACAATATTTATTAATAATTACTGCTGACTTAGTTTGCATTAAAAGAATTCACATCCATTCACCATCGTAGCAATGGTCTTGTATCAATTTCCATTATGCTAATGATTATGTGTTCCAAAACGGCATCTTGGACAATTGCCTTTCGCATGGGTATTAATGGAGGTTAATGGCATAATTAAATCTGATTGACCGGAAGATTTCTATTGGTTATTGCCCTCTCTTGGAACTTGGAAGCAGGGACATTTGGTCTAGTGGTACCATGCTATCTCTAGTTCCCGAGGCCACGGGTTCAAACCCGGCAGAGGACAATGGATTTTTTGGGGCGTAAAAAGCTCTAGCATGGCTTTCTTGGAAGGGAAGTAAAGCAGGTGTTCCGTAGATTTACGGCACGTAAAAGAACCTCAAGCCTGATAAAGAGGCCTCTGAGCAAAATTTCCAGTCTTTCACGCCCAATATAGAATGGGAGGCTAAGAACCATTGCAATCAAAGAGCCTACATAAATAAAACTCAATTTCAATTTACAGACAGTTCCAAGGTCTTGCTTAATGTATCATTTATATAGGTACTTGTAATACAACGTTACACTCTACAATCAGTGTGTACTTTTGAAACTAGTTATCAAATTATTGTGCAAATTTGGAGGGCTGCTATTTTGAAACCGTATAACTGAATGTATCTTAATTTTTGGAAGAGTTCTAAGAACAGAACTCTTCCAAAACAAAGTTTAGGTTTTTGTTTTTTCTTCTTTTGAATATGCTGTATGTTTCATTGGAGTTGTATAGACAGAAGCTGTGGATACAAATATGTGCTGTGACTTACCGATATAAAAGATTAACATTAATGCTTCTGACCTTGAGTATTGTATAAAATAACAATAATAATTCACATTTCATGGTTGATGATTTAATTGTGCTAATAAAATTGACATCAGAGATTTCAATAATGTCAGTCAATGTTTTATGTAGGGATGTTACTGTTTTGCAACATATTTTTTTTTCCTCTAAATTTTTTATCTTTTATGTCGAATGACTCAAACATTTGCATAATCTTTCACTCCTAAATTTTTTTATAGACTATACAACATTTACAGAATTATGAAGATTGTTGCAGGGAGGGAATGAGGGGGAGACTAATATTAGAAATACAAAGTCTACTAATATTTCATTCCCATTTCCGTGAATATCAGTGAATTTTTTTGTCCATTATTATGAATAACATGGAAAGCGAATTTTATAAAATTGTAGTTCTAAGGGGTAAAGGGTAGAATTCAGCATTGTATAATAATTTGATAAAGAGTACAGTGAGTAAATTTAATTAAATCATCATTCGAGATTTAAAAAGCCACCCACCCATTCAACATCGGGTACAGCAGCTAGTAATAAACACAGTTTCATATTATGGCTACAAAAACAAATAAAACCAGTAAAGATGTTAAGGTAGCCACAACATGCATTTTTACTGCAATACGACTCGATGCAGTACTTGAATTTTGTCAAAATATGTACTGGAGTGTTAAATCTTCAAGGTAGTAGATACCCTGTGCTAAAAGAACTCATCAAAAGAAACAAAGAAAGATTCAGCAAATAGTATTTAAAGCTATGCAATATCGACAATGCTACACCAGTGAACCCATTTGAACATATGGCAAGCCCTTGCAGTAGGTAATGAAATGAACAAGTGTAAAAGTTGGCAGTACTGTGTCGCGGTTTCGTTCGTGTTATCTTATTTGCTGAGCGCCTGTTATTGTTTTACTATTTTTAATTTTGAGTTCTTTGTCCTCCGGCTAGCTATTATTACTCAGTCGAGCAAATCTCTTGAACAGGGTGTGTAAACGGAAAGGAGTTGTTACTAAAAGATAACACTGATAAAATAATTTGTTTTTACACTTTTATTGCCGTCACACTTCATTAATTTCACATATTTATCTCTTGATACACGCCCGACTGAAACTGTTATATTTTCGAATGTAACTATAATCACTTATTTGCCGCACATTATTAATTTGAGTATTTCACATTTTTTGTAACTAGCTTTACGACGCGAGAGATTCTGTAGAATTGCGCGACGTGTAACCCGTGAATGATTCTATTAAACTGTGCGACGTGTAACGCGTGAATGATTCTCTTAAACTGTGCCATACCTGCCCCCAGCTTTAGCATTTATACTCCCTCACCCCAATATGCCTAAACATTATAACAGAGCTGCTATTGGTTAATAAACCGCGCCAACATTAGCGTCTATTTTTATATCCAATCAAAATTACGAACACATATGCTCTAGGGAAGATATTCCCTCCATTTCTAAAGAAAGGCACGCTACTCTGACGTCATTTGCTTGTCTCTTCTAATTAATAAACAACTCACCCCCTCATTTCATTGTTATCTGCTCCTATTGTCAGTTTCAGTGAGGCCCTGTAAACTTATTTCCTAACAATGCTTATAATTAACAAATCATTGTCATACAATAATGTTAATTTACACTACAATCACTCTGGCATTCACAGTATTGTGATATAAAATACTGTCTCAACTGCTCCAAAACCAACCAAGCATTCAATGACATATCCTCATCCTTGTGTATTTATTATATGTAGCAGGTGCTTTTTGATAAATCACTAAGTGTATCAGAAATTATGCATAATATTGGCACATCAGGGTAGTAGAATAGTAAACTTGCCATTGTTAAGGATATTTTTCTGATTGCCTTATCAGTTTGTCAAGTAGCACATCCATTTACTCTTGGCTGGGATAGAGGAGGGCCTGTTAATAATGGAGTGTTTGCATTTTTCACTTACATTGTATAACAAATTAATGAGAGATATTCTGCCAAACCTATACAGTAAAGTCGTCATCAGCTAGGTAACAGTTGTCAAAACCAGTCCTAGTAATTAAAAAGTAAGTGAAATTGAGAATGTGTATCCAGTGGTTAAATATCTTCACTGTAACTAACTTCTGTGTTTTATCTTCTAAGTAGTGGTGTTTTACTTTGCAAATTGCAGGATAATTCCGATCCAAATAGTCTGTCTGCTCCCCGACAGTGTTTGACCCAAGCACCTGCTTGTAATAAGTATTTGAGGGAGGGAGTGGGGTTAACAAAGAAACAAGAAGTTGCAGGACAATAAATCAACATAAATTCTTTATTTCAAACATTTTAAAAAAAGATACTGGTTATTTTATTGTAACATTTAATAGAAGAGACTAAACACTACCACATCTTACTTTTATTTGAAATTATAATAAAAAAAATTGATGCTCTTTGGAGTAGTATAATAGTTGCTTTAAGTTTAACTGCCCCACACATGGGTGCCAACTTGAGAAGGTGTTATTTTACGTAATTTATTTAGCTTCACACATTGGAAGCCAACTTGAAGTATTCTTCTTGGAGTTACTTTGTTAAAGAAGTTTGCAATACACTTTGGGCGTCAGTTTGAATTTGTTGATTACGTAATAGTTACTTTTATTATGCAATATGCTACTATGTATGAGAAGCCGATTTAAAGATGTGTTTTTGTTGTAACACTCCAAGTTTTACACTATAATATTTAACTTTGTTATTAAAACTGCTTCTATATATTATTTATGTTTGAATTTGCCTCGGCTGCATCAGTAATGTTTGTAGAGTCATGTATTTCTTAGGCAGGGTGCAGTACGACAATAATTGTAGACATACACAAATTTTAAGTTTTTAAATTCACTTCTTTTTATTTTATCCTTTGCACATTTTAATAAAGCACTATACTTTTTAAGAGCTGTGAGATTCTTTAATACTTTCACTTAGCTAACGCGTAGACATATTTTATGATTCACACTTAATATTTCTGTAGAGAACACATCTTCCATCTGGTCACTACAAGGTTTGCCAGCAACTGAACATTATTTCAACCATTAAACCTGTAAGCTTCTATATTTCAAGTCTCTGATTGGCTAATTCTAGTCCAATAGAATATCTGCATTTTACTTAAAGCTTTTCTTTGCTGTTGATTGGCTAATTTTAAACTGTTACTGAAATTACATTATCGTTGCTATAATCATGACTATTATCTATTCCAAACCAGAGTGCCTTTCACTGAAAACAAACTCTTTGTATTATCCGCGCGAAAGTAGTTCGCAATCCCCGCCCATACTGTCTGCTTGTTCCCCTCCCGCGTGCTTGTTGAACACTATTTAATCTATAAAAAGGTGCCCTGCGTGAGAATCATGGTTCAAAATGCAACCTGAGGTAACAATCGATTTTATAAGTATGCGGCAATGAACACTTACGTTAATCACAATCCTCGGGCAAAAGTGCAACACCCAAATCCGAATTCTCCGAAGGTAACTCAGCTGACATATCGGAATCAGAACTACTCTCCAAAATAATGACAAGCTTATCCACAATTCCACAGCACTGTCGCACTTAAAACTTTATCCTCTTCTATGTTGTATTATGTCTGTTTGTATTCCGAGTTGAATTATGAAGTATTGTTTGTTTTTAGCCACTTTTTAACAGTTTCCCTTCTGTGTTTGACCAGATTATTCGCACTACACGCACCTTCCTCTGCCATATGAGCTCAAATACCAACTGACTAAATCACAAGATTTGATCTGAGCTGAGCATATGTGTGTTAGCGCAGAGGTCGTATTATGAATGACTGTTCGCTTATCATATATCCTGTATTACGCAAAGTGTTTATTCGGTACTCAGATAGCACCTCTGGGAATTCATTGCTGCATTTCTTGTATATGTAAGAGATTGGCATTCGTGTATACGGTTGGTATTAACAAGCAAGATGCTCTCGGCATTAGCGCAACAGCAGGCGAAAGTCATATTTTGTAATCTCTTAACATCTAGTATATATCCATTACATTTAACGACGAGTTCTTATGATAACAGCAATAAAATGTGCAGTTCTATACCTTTCCTGCTCGAATATTTCATAATACAATACATGTATTAAGGAACTACTTACGTTGGCGTAAGAGTATATTCTTGGGTTCGTAATAAGCCGAAGCACGTGCTTCTGTTTACATCAGAGGGAACTCTGGTTTGGAATAGACTATAGTAACTTTCAAACTCTCAAACTCATTATTGCTACAAGGTTACCTCATTATTACCTCATTGTTAGCAACTTAAAACTTATTATTCTCACAGCTCTTGCATTATGTATGTAATGTATTCACATAACATTATAAAACATGTTTACAATAAAAATAAGCATTTGCAATGACTGTTACATTTAAATAATTTAATTTAAATAATTATTATATACATATTGTTTCAAGGCAGGCTG
Source organism: Deroplatys truncata (assembly GCA_030765065.1). Lineage (NCBI taxonomy): Eukaryota > Metazoa > Arthropoda > Insecta > Mantodea > Mantidae > Deroplatys > Deroplatys truncata. The sequence goes on along the minus strand of CM060975.1, from coordinate 309,146,146 downwards.
TTATGAAATTTACTCATTATAAAAAATACAATTGAAATTATTCAGGTATTAAAATACTGCCTCATCTTTAAAGTATTAATCATGCCTTCTGCAGTGACTGGCATTATAAGTGTCTGGATCAAGTGCAAGGTCGTGCAACACAAGAGTTCGTATGTGGTTGCAACCTATTAACTCTGGAAACAACTACCTTCTATACAAAATAAAAATTGTAAATTGTGGCAAAACTGTGCAGTTTACGAAGAAAGTCAAGATAACAAAATATGCAGATGAGTTGATGTTATGTCCTATATGTTAGTAAGACTTGCGTAAATTGCTCCGTGTTAGAACTATAGTGCCATGAAAAATGTTGCAGAATAAAAGCTCAAAGATTAAAATGATATAATTCTTTATTCATCTCTATATGTAAAATTACTTAAGATGACACCTGGCATAAACACACAGACTTAAATATTGCTGTGTTCATATATTTTTGGGATCTAAATTATAAACATGAATGATGATGAATGAATTTCACTTTACAATGTACGATGAAAACAGTGTTATCATAACGACATATGCTATTTCACAATTGGGCCATTTTGGTTCTAAAGTTTCAGTGCTATGAGAAAACAAATGCCAATGTAAATACAGTAGCCTAGCTATTATTATAAAAGATTGAAAGCCATAAAATAAATGTGCATCAACAAACAAGAATAAAGAATCTAAAAGGAGAGAAATTTGATCACAAGCAGTTGGCCCCAAAAAAAAAAATTAAGAACCTGTACTATGATTGCCAGATAAATACAGTGTTTAAAACTATCCTACAGTTTGCAGATTTATCTAACGTTGCATTAAAAGCATGTACTGCAGCGTAATAAATATCATGATTGTATATAAGAAAATATGAGAGAAGGAAATTGCATTCTTAGTTCATTGAAGTAGTGAAACAAGCTGTGCTTAATTATTGCAGAAAATAATAGTGTCTTTGAGAGCTTTTTTTTTATAAATGAATGTTAACATTTATTTCAACTAGTAACAGCAATACATTAATATTGAGAGCATTCATTTGTTAGTAATGAACTTATACTATGTACATAGCAGTTCTTAGTTCGATTGAAAAGGCATCTTTTACAGCACTGTCTGGAATAAATCATAATGGAATATTAGTAATATTATTCCTAAGCAAGGGCATGCATATTTTTTTATATTTATGACAACAATGGAGAGAAAAGAATATTCACATTTTAAAATGCAACCAAGTGTAAGATATCAAATCTATATGTTATTATTTGAAACTTATTCAAAAGATTTTGAAATACTGTAGATATTCTAATAAATACAATAAAATTATAACTAAATTTTTACTTTATCATTTGAGTTTTGTATGTGGTGTGCTGCCTGCGTGCATTTTAGAGAGAGAGAAAGAGAACATAACTCAAGAATGATAAGTACCAAACTTCACATTTAACTTCTAAGGATGCAACACAAAGGTTTTCAAAAAATCCCCCACCCCAACCTATCCTTCACATGGAAAAATTTTAGTTATTTCTTAAATGTTTGTGTGCTGCTACTTTTTTTTTCTTTCTTTCTTTCTTTCTTTTTTTATGCCTGTTTTACTACATACAAGGGGCACTATTTATATTTTGAGCCTTGGCAACCCTGAATGTTGTAGGTGCCATCTGTCGTTTACAATGGAAAGTTTGACATTTTTTACATAATCTACTTCAAACATTTTGTCAATAGAGCGTCATTTGTTTTGTTTACACTAACTTGAAAATTGTGTGTCAACAAAAACATGGAATTAACTCGTGAAAATGTTCGTGCAATGATTTATTACGACTTTTGAGGTGAATTATCAAGACGAGTGCATCGATCAACTAACTTCCACATTTGGCGACGAAGCTCCATTCTTTGCGACTGTGAAACACTGGTATAACGAATTTAATCCTAGCCACCATTCACTCAGTGATGAAGTTCGTGAAGGTTGTCCAAAGTCAGTGTTGTGCCAGAAAACATTGATGCGGTGCAAAAACTAATAATGAAAGATCATCATGCGACATATTGTGAGATTGAGGCAACCCTAGGCATTAGTTCCACCAGCATATATAAAATATTGCATAATTATTTAGCCGTGAAAAAGGTTTGCTCTCGTAGGATCCCACACAATTTGACACAATCTCAAAAAGATGCTCGTTTCGATTGGTGTACAAAAATGCTCAAGAAATACAATGGCGGTGCCTCAAAAGACGTATATAATATTGTAACAGGTGACGAATCATGGATCTATGCGTATGAGCCGGAATGTAAACAGCAGTCGTCTGTATGGGTGTTTCAAGATGAAGCAAATCCAAAAAAAGTTGTTCGCGCTCAAAGCACTTCAAAGCAAATGGTCGCCTGCTTTTTCAGCAAAACTAGCCATGTGGCAACATTACCTTTAGAGGAACGTAAAACAGTCAATGCCGAATGGTACACAACCATTTGTTTACCGGAAGTCTTCGGTGAAGTAAGAAAAACCAACAACCGTAGGATCGTTCTTCATCAAGACAATGAGAGCGCACACACATCTCGTCTAACAACAGAGTATTTGAAGGCTCAAAAAGCGAATTGACGGGTCATCCTCCATACAGTCCTGTTTTGGCACCCAATGACTTCCCGAACATCAAGAATGAATTGTGTGGGCAACAATTTTCGCTGGCAGAAGAAGCGGTTGATGCCTTCAAAAACCATGTTTTGGAGGTGTCTCAAGAAGACTGGAATAAATGCTTTGACAAATGGTTCAAACGGATGCAAAAGTGTATTGATTATAAAGGAGAATATTTTGAAAAACAATAAAGCAGTTTTCAATCATAAATTACTTTGTTTTAATTATTAGGCTCAAAATATAAATAGTGCCCCTCGTACAGCACCAAAGGCTGTGGAAACTGATGAAGTGATGATTATTATTATTCAGAAAGAAACTTTGGGAAGGAAACATTCCAAGCCTAAGCTTAAGGTATATTTGCCAGTTAAGAAAACAGTGAATCTCAGTGAAGGAGGATGGCCCTGGCTGGTTTTGAACTGCGCAATTCCTGCTCACAAGTACTTTAACGAGCTCAGCCATCAGTGTTGTCGGCAATAATTGTTATTGCTTTATCTACCATGTAGATAGTAGGTAGAGAAGGTATTGCATTTCACTCAAAAATTCAATACCAAGATTTGACCAGAAATACATGTTCTGAGGCTCCCTGAATCCAAAAAAGAAAAAGACAGTTTTAAAATAGGTCCGTGTGCATGTCTATTCATTTGCCTGTGAACAGCATAACTCAAAAATAAAAAGTTGGATAAATACCAAATGTGTTATTTACGTTCATTACCTCCCAAGGATGCGACATGAACATTTTCAAGAAAATTCCCCCACTGCAAACTACCCTTTACATGAAACATTTTTCGAAATTTTTTTTTTATTTTCTAAAAAGGGCTTTAACAATTTTGATTAAAATACCATGCTTAGAGATATTTACATGACAAATAACACGTATATCATGAACTTTCTGGGAATAGCCTGTGAAGTCTTTTTCATTCAAAAAGAACCTTGTATAACTGATAAGTGAAATGTATTGACAGTTGAAAACGTACTACACAAAAAATGTAGATCTCTTCAAAACATTACAATTTATTTAGAATAAGATTTTTTGTGGCCTCAGCCATTTCGTACACATCATTAATGATTCGAATTTCAATTCTTTTAAAGTCTTGTCGATTTTCAGTTTTTTCTTGTGATGTCCTGAAAAAAGTATGGAATTTTAAAGCCAGCATATAGCATGGCAGCGTCTAGTTGTAAAACATTTGACTGTCGCTGTTTCCTTTGTATCTATAATGAAATGTGTAATGCGGCTATTTCCTGAAGGATTTATCTTGATTCAAATGAAGTAAATAGGAAATAAACTTTCGCAAGAACAATTTGTATACCCCTAATAAGGGATAGAGAAGGTCATGTGAATGTAACATCAGATTTTGTTGGAATTCAAACCTTAATTCCAGCTAACAATTACGCAGATGCTTTGCTGTCTCCTTTATAGACATGGGGCGATTCATGAACGATTACAAGGAAAGAATCGTATGAATCGTGTCAGTCTTAGCATGAATCGTAAGAATCGTGTATGAATCGTGGTTCAAAATGAATCGTAAGAATCGTGCATGAATCGTCGTTCAAAAAGAATCGTGATCAGGACATTCTCGATTCATTCTAGCTTGCGCTTTGTTTACTACTCACTCTTTGGCTTCCAAACCGAGCCTGGACGAATGCTGCCGAGTGAGTACGATGATGAGCAGGAAAGTTACCAAGCATTGTGATGCTATATCATAGTATACGAAAACAGAACAGCACCGCAATAATATATATTGCCGAGTTCTGTCGATTCGTAGTAGTGAATTGCACAGATTGAAAAATTTATTAGAATTTATAATGTGAATTGGTAGATCAACACGATTCTTTGAGATGCTGATGGCATAACCTAGGAGTATCGAGTTCAGCTGAGAAAGATTAATTCTTAAAAACAAATTGGGTAAATAGCTGTAAAGCGCAGTAAAATTAATCGTAAGCATTGCCATTGGATGAAGGCTGCAGTATAAACAATAGAAGTAATTTTCAGTACTTTACTGAGAGATCTGATGCACAGTATTGCATGATTACAGTGTAGTAAGTATTATACAATACCAGAATATATGCAAAATGGAGGAAAAATAGGGAAATTTTGAATTCTTGGTTTGAATAACTTTTAAAATTATATAATTTAAAAGAATTAATTTGTATACAATAATCTACATTAAAAGTATAAGAACATGCATCGATATAACTAAGCCAATTCTAATGCATGAAAAGCACCTCGAATATGCTGATGTAAAATTTATGTAAAATTATTATTCTCTGCATACCGGGTTTATACCTTTTCACGTATTTATAAAAATTATATAGCTTATTTTCGCGTGCAACTTCGGTAGTAGTGACTAATAATAACAACAATAATAAAATTGGACAAAAGTAAAATTCAGACAGCGGAAATGAGATTTTTATGAAGAACTTGAGAATGCACTAGATTAGATCTAATAAGAAATTAAACGTTAGAACTAAATAATAATAAATTATATCATAAAATTTAAGAAAACTAACTTAATTGGAAAGCGATATGAACTACATGACTGAAGAAAGAATACCACTATTAATTAATAAATAAATACACAACCGTCGGGAAAAAGATATATCGGATACCCCAGAAAAAGAGAGGAGTAAAGTAAAGAAACGAATGGAATGCCTAATCATCGAAATGAAGAATATAATAATAATAATATCTTCATAATTACTTTGCATAATACCTTATGTAATCGTAACTTAAATGGAATCACACAGGTTGATTTTTATGACAAATTCAGGAAACTCCAAGTGTATTATTCAAAATAACGCGGAAAGCGTTACATACATTGTCTTTTATGTGCCAAAGAAAAAGATCATAGCCTCCATCGTAACAAGAAAGTCCTGATTGCGTATTTTGACTGCAAGTACAAACGGGGACGATTCATATAAGAATCGTGAGTGAGAATAGACGGCAGGCAAGGCGACGATTCATGAACGAATCCTGCACTAGGGCAGGCCAGAAGACAAGGTGACGTTTCATGAAGAATCGTGCACTAGGAAAGACTAGCAGACAGGTAGCAAGAGGACGATTCACAAATCGTATGAATCGATTCATGAACCGTGAACGAATCGCATGAATCGATTACTGCAAAAGAATCGCTCGACCCAACTCTACTCCTTTAGGGTAATGTTAGATGCTCCTTTCTTATATTGTAACTGTATACAAGATGTCGATTAGCATCTTTTTAAATGTACCCATGTTCTTATGTTTGCGTTTCTTCCCCGGAGTATCAAGGAGTAACTTCGACGGTTCGGCTTCCGCTTCTTCGAATTCTTCCTCTTTCTCCTTTCCGATTCTTATCACGGTTTTTACACTGATTTTTACTTTCTCTACTACGTATAGTAAGTAGGGGAAGTATTGCATTCCACCCAAAAATACGATACCGAGATTTCACAGAAAATACATGTTTTGAGGTGCATTGAATGCATGTAAAGCATTTTTGGAAACATGTCCGTGTGTGTGCATGCGTGTGAACAGCATAACTCAGAAACGAACAGTCGGATAAACACCAAACGTGGTATTTAGGTTCAGTATCTTCCAGAGATGCGACACGAAGGTTTTCAAGAAAATCCCCCCACCCCAGATTACCCTTTACATGGAACATTTTTCGAAAATTTTAATTTTCTCAAAAATGGCTAACGATTTTGATTAAAATATCATATATTTAACATACTTTCATGACAAATAAAATGTATATCTTGAATTTTCTGGGAATGTCTCCAAAAGTATTCTTCATTGTGAACGACTTTTGCATAACTGATAAACCATAAGAGATAGACAAAATCGTTGAGTGAATCATTTTCGAGATATTGCTTGTTATTCCCTTAAATTTTCCAATACTTATACTTTTTCTCAAATTCGTTGTTCTTTTTTTTTTTTTTTTTTTTTTTTTTTTGTCCTGGACATGCAAAGAGAATGGAATGCTCCACATAGCAACCAGCTCTTAAAATATTTGACCATCGCTTAAAGCCTAGCAGTTCCCCTTGCGTCTACAAGAAAATTAGCAATAAGAATAACATCTCGATTAACATGAAGTATATAGAGAATAAGCGTTTCTAAAAATAGTTTGTACAAGAGTAGAGAAAGTCATGTGAGTGTAACATCAGATTTTTTAATGCAGCAACCATTCTTTCCACACTTGATCCACACTTAGTGTTGGACCATTGTTTTATCATTTCGATTCAGAATATTCTCGCAAAGCGCCCACCATTTCACGGGCTTGACAATGCCGTACTTTCGCTTCTTCTTCTTAGGGACAGGAGGTCGATGAGCTTTAGGTCGCCCCCCTTGTGTGTGTGTGTGTTTTTTTGTTGTTTTTTTTTGAGAAATTTGCGACCAATGTATAACAGTAACGCCAGGTTCACAATGGGGCGAAACAGCGACGCGACAAGACGATTAACTAATAGGAATTCAGCATCAAGGCGACAAAATCCGGCAACGAAACCTGAACTGTAGTTAACTTTTATCGCGCAGCATGATGGCATGTGTGTTTTTTCTTGTTAAGGTAGCATCAAATACCACGAAATTGCATTGTTTTACGGAAGAAATATTAAATTACCCCCACTTATATGAAATGAGTTGAAATGCATACAAAAATGCAACGTGAAGATGTGTGCTTTCGACCAAGTGTGTCGACTGATTGTGAAGGTCTTGAGTAGGATTATCGTGTAGCATGTCGCATCGCCAGTATCGTTCCATTTTGAATTGGGCCATAAGCTGAACACTGAACTAACAAAACGACTCGCTCACTCCTACGCGAGATCAGCAAATCGCACGTGTAAGAGTTGGGTTTGGGTCAACCTGACAACTCCTTGAAACTCAAAAATGTTTCTTGGCGAAGCGTACGGGAAATGAAGGCGGTGAACGGTACCGTTGCCATGACAACTGCTTGGAACGTTAGTTGTCTGCTATGGCTGCTAGCGAGTTGTCAGAATGAACTTTTTTTTGTTTAATCCGAGAGTAAAAAATGTCGTACTATATGCCATTTTGTACAGAAACTATCATTACTTCTATACTCTTTGAAGGAGAGGTAAATTTCAGCTCATGTTTTAGGGGAAGTTTTGCTCTACAGGTTGGTACCCGTGTTAAATTGGTAGTTTCTGTGTCTAAGCCATGTGGTTTATATATTTTCTCCACATATATGCGAGTTTTTTTTCTCCATTATTACTTTGAACATTTCTTTCTCTGAATATTTTGTGATGTAAATTTCCTGTTTTCTCAGAAACTATTGAAGGTAGCTAAATGCAATTTTAGTACGATAAAAACACCACCTTAATTTTATTGATCTACTTATATGATTTTGGCTGGTAATTTTTGAAAGTCTGATATCGTAAACCGTTTCTGAGATAATATGCCGTGAAATTAGTAGACAACATTGGTGAGTTAAAACATAATTTTAGATTCCCCTCAAGGAGTTATACGAAATACAGAAATTACTATACACGATTTCCGTTTTAATTCATTGTCTTCTTTAGATTGCCCTGCTCCTGTAGGACTTGCAAACCAATGCCTTGGGTCAGTAGCTTGTTAAGGGGTAAGTAAACTTTGGACCATAGCAGGACCAGGATGGCCGATGGGCCCAATGCATTTTAGACTAAGATGCAAATATTGTACATTTCACTTTAGAGAACTTACTATACTCAGACAATAAACTATTATCAGAAAGCTTTTACATTTACTGCTATATATGCTCATTTGAAAACCCAGACAAAACATCTATTTCCCATCCATACCTATATATATATATATATATATATATATATATATATAAATTTGGGGTAGTAAAGCAGGGGGGAAAGGAAAAGTTGCTTGGGATGGATGTCCTATGTGTACTAACGTAATATTTTATAACAGAAGTTTCAATTTAGAACCAATAAATATAATCTTGAACATTAAATATATAAACAATATTGACAGAAGTTGTCAAGACTTCGTTGTCAGAAAAGCGTCTGCTAGAAGTTTGTATTAGGTTGTCTCATAGGTAACGTCGGTTTTTAAGTTTGGTGTTTTATAAGATAGAATTGGTTTTCTTTAGTTCGCCAATGCTATTTACAGGATGCCATGGCTAGTATTGCGTATATTGCAAGAATGTGTCAGTCGTCAGCTGTTAATACACAATCACAAAATGGAAGTGACAAAGTTTGAGATTAGAGTCCTTCCAAAGCCTACTGGAAACAAAATTATAAAGCTGCTGCCGCGGCTCGAAAAATATGTGAAGTGAAAGGAGAAAGTGTTGTTAGTGATCGTGTGGCACAACGATGGTTCCAACGTTTCAACAAATGGAGAAGAAAACACTAAAGGTGTACCACGTTCTGGAAGGACTAAATAATGCGATCTTGAAAATATATGCAGAGTTTTAGAAGAAAATCCGCAAAAAAGTACTCATAGGCTGTCAGAAGAACCTGATACCGTACATCGCCAGATTAAGAAACTGTAGATCTGTACCTCATGAATTGACATCTCAACAGGCTCAACGTAGAGTGGGTATATGTCGTCAGCTTATCGGTAATCCATAGATGATAGATTTATCAGCAGAATTGTCACATGTGATGAAACACGGATCCAATAACGCAACCCTGACGCCTCGAAACTGGTTCAGTCCCCGTCAACCTGCCAGTCATCGTTTAAAAAAATCAGTTCGGGCCCAAAATAAGTTGAGTGTCTGTGAATTTTGAAGGAGTGATTCACTGGAAGTTTGTTCCAAACGGACCTGCAGTCTATGTGGATCTTTATTCTCAACAACCGGAATGAGTTTATGGAATTTTGAGACGGAGATACCCAGCATCAGTTAACCGAAATAGAGTTCTCTTGCAACAAGACAATGCAACACCCCATACTGCAGGAACAACCATGACAAAAATTGAGGATTTGGAAAGAGTCGAACTGCTACCACACCCAGCGCACAGGCCTGATCTTGCGCCTTCAGATTACCATCTATTTCGATCCAAGGCCCATTTCTTGCGTGTAAGAAATTTCGAAAACATTGAAGCTGTGGAAGTGGGTCTCGCCGAATTCTTTGCATCAAAAACCAGAGACTGGTACCGTCGCGAGATAATAAACCTCGCTCAAAGATGGCTAAGACCATAGAATTTGATGGTTCCTACTTTGAAGAAGTAGTTTAATTTGTCAGAAAACGTTCCAAATTAATTACTGCTTAAAAAACGACATTACTTATGAAACACCATCTATAGAATAGTTGAGCGCTTATATTGGCGAAAATTGGCATTGTGCAGGAAATTTTTATTGTCATTTCTGACGCCGATGCGCCAGCTTGTAAGATCTATATAGTAAACAATGGTCGGATAACATAGCTTACGGGATCCGAATACCCAAGGACAACAGACACCAGGTTGAAACACCAATGCTACTTATGGAGCCACCATCTTTACTTTTATAAAGTGGGCGTTCCCGGAGACAAATCTAGTATTAGATCAAATGGGGGATATGACGCAGTACGTAATGCCAGCTGCGATTTTGGGGAGCGGGGTATTTATGGACGCTCTTTAACTACTATGGTCCTTAGCGTCCGTCAGGCTTGAGGTTCTTTTACGTGCCGTAAATCTTTGACACGGAATAGCGGGTTTACTTTCCTTCCGAAGGAAGCCATGCTAAGAATTTTTACGCTCAAAATATCCATCGCCCTCCGCCGGGTTTGAACCCGCGACATCGGGAACTTGAGGCTGGTATGGTAACCACTACATCACGGAGGACGACAATTTTCTTGAAGGTGAACATAAACTCACGTGAACCAGAAGTATATACTGTGTTAGGGAATGGCAAGCAATAATGAACCACAAAAAATGTAACATTCCAAAAGCTGCAGTATATTATAATCAGATGTGCAAGAGTCGAATGACTATCCAGTCCATGGGTGCCCTTTTGGGGTTGACGCGCGTAAGTGCCGTATCCACTTCCGTCTCTGTCTGGGGGGGCGCAGGATGAGTCCTAGCTCACTCTCGGCCAGGCCGGGGGGGGGCGGTTTTAAAATAGGTATCGTCCCTAATGGAAAGGACTCACGAGAAATCCTGGGTTACCGAGGGTGTGGTACCCGGTCCCGTGTTTATAGTCCATGGGTGTTCTCTTATATGTTATTCCATTAAGGATTGCAGACGGCTTGAAAGAAATATTCAAGAAAGTGCATTTCCCAATGAAATGATCCTTCATTGGAAGCGTAAGGACACTGGGCATGTGGCACTTTTCAATTCAATCTTTTATGTATCCGTGTACTAATAAAACTAAATTAAAATAAATTTCCAAGCTTCACACTCAATATAGAATGGAACACTAAGAACCATAGTAGTTAAAGAGCGTCCATAAATAAAGCTCAATTTTATTTTATTTCTCTATTTTACGTATACTGTGCCCAAGCATGTCAGGAGTGCCTAAATACCACCTAAAATATCTTCTACAATTTAATGCAGTGCTACCATTTAAAGTTAATAAAACACTGTGAAATGTCATAAATTTAAAAAAAAACCTATCTCACAATGCAGCCGTAGAACTTCGCCTTGAACAAATATTCTTACAAAATGTAAGAGACACATGGATGCGTAGGTTCACTGAAACCTTTTATATGTGGCGGAGGACCCAGATTCGAATTTCGGTTGGTCTCGATCTAGGTTGTATGCTTGTGCACGTTTTTGTAGGGATATTATGTGGTATCTGAATGGCGCCTACTTGCACTTATCTCCCCTGTCCTTTAAGAAATTACTGTACAATGGTGCATAAGATTTTTACGGTGAGCCCTGCCCTTTGCCCCTTATAATTGTAATTTTGTACAGGACCTACTATTCCTAATAACGGATGAAACATCCCCCGATATCCACGCAAAAGGATATAAAACATCGGCGGAACCTCTGACTTCCTTAAACTCCCCCTGACAGTCTTCCTAGTTCTGGAAATGCTGTATAGCCAAACATCTTTGGCGGTGGAAGAATTCTCAGTCGGAATGGTCGAGTAACCTGTTAGATAATTATAGGAGGTTAAATTTTAAACCTTTGTTCCTTCTTTTTGGTCCCATAGTTATTTAATAACTTAAAGCTACACAATCTTCACACAAAGCAGAAACCCCGGAACAACGAGAGGGATCCGTGAGGGTAAATTCCAAGTATTCCACGGTTGCTCCTAAGATTGCTGTCTGTGTGCGCGCGCTATATATATTGGTTGCAAACAAGGGATCACATCCCGTTTTAACCTGGCTATGCTCTCTTCAAGGGCAGATACAGATCTAGCACACCTTCGGATTGTCCTCAACCTGCCAACATGTCGTCTTAATGAATAATTGCGGTTTAAATGAGAACGACTATTACTACATTTTGCATCTCTTTATTGGCACTAATATCACACTTTACAATCAATTCTCACCCTCTCTACACGTCATTTTCTCAACTTTAATACCCCATCAACGCAGTCAACGACGCGATTAAGCTTTACTTCTATTCATGGTGGAATCATCATTACTATGATTCCACCATGATTTCTGTTAGCATCTGTGGAAGGAGAACAAGAAAAACAATACGTTAAAACCTTGCCTATCTAGCGGATTTGCCGGATCTAGCGGATACGATAGGTTGGCAATCCCCTACGCGCATGCGCACTATTGTTATTGTTACGCCAGGATTTTCCTTTAAAGAAAGGATCCCTAAATATTGAAGTGTTAACCGTTAACATCTACTCCAAAACACAATACTAAGATAATCTTACTAATCCTTTCACCTACATAGTGCTTTTTTAACCTATTTAACGTGTGTACAGATATCGAAGTTTTGCGTTTTAATGTTAGCAGTTTTCTGTGTTTATACATTAATTTAGCATACCCTGCTAACGAACCTGATTTATAGCATAAGTACAAAGCAAGTAAAGCAAACATTTCTTAGTGGGGGTTTTATGAAGGTTTTGGCATCAGGAAACTTCGGTGCATACTATATCTATAGAATTAGAATAAACGTTGTTCAGAGGTTTTGCGGCTCTTTCATCACACACACACACACACACACACACACACACACACACACATCTGCAGTATTTGATAAATGGCAATTAAGGAAAGAAATATGACATAGGATCGATCGTCGCTTTCTAAATTTTTGTCTTCTGTTTGTTATAAGTATTACATATAGGCATATATGTATATTCCTTGCAATAAAATGTAAACCGGCTTTTGTTTTTATACTCTGTGGAGTAACAACTAGTTTTCTATTCCATTTCAACTAAAGGGAAGGTATTCTTCGCAAGTATGTTCGTTTTAACTCCAGTTGTAAATATTCAAGTACAAGGGCTTTGCAAATCCGCTTTAGTCTTTTAGTAATTTATGAACTGAATTTTTAAGGTGGTTTATAGCTCCATGTCCATGCGCTTTTCAATGGTGAAAGAATTACCAAAATCGGTTGAGTGGTTTTTGAGATTGCCCTACACACGCTCATTTTGCCTCTTTTATAATATATATTGTAATAGCGTGTAAATTATTCACTAATGTAATTAGCTTTAACTGGAAAGTCCATGGCACAAAATAAGAGGTTACTTGCTATTAATGACTAATGGTGACACCATTGAAACCATTTTACATTAAAGATGTCGAATGGACCTTATCTTTCCAAAAGTTCTACATGTCAGAGCAACCTCCAACACAAAGGTACGCCCATAACAAAAAGATGTTGGATTCCGATTGAGGCAGTATTTTATATCACAACACTGTGCATGCCACAGTGATTGTAGTGTAAATTAATGTTATTGTATGTACAGGATTTTAGATGTTTGTTAGCCGTAAGCATTGTTAGGAAATAAGTTTACACGGCCACACTGAAACTGACAACAGAAGTGGGTAACAATAAACCGAGGGGGTGAGTTGTTTATCACTAAGAAGAGACAAACAAATGACGTCAGGGTAGCGTGCCTTTCTTCAGAAATGGAGGGAATATCTTCCCTAGAGCATATATGTTAGTAGTAGTGATTGGCTGACAAAACAGACGCTAATGTTGGCGCGATTTGGTAACCAATTGCAGCTCTATTATAATGTTTAGGCATTTCGAGGTGAAGGAGTATATATTCTCGATCCATAAGCATGTTTCGCGCAGTCTTGAAGAATCTCCCGAGAAGTGCACGTCATGCAGTTTGGAAGAATCTCTCGCGAGGTACATGTCGTAAAGTTAGGTACAAAAATGTGAAGTACGCGGCAACTAATACGACAGTAATTACATTCGGAAATACTGCAGTTTCAGTCAGGCGTGTATAAAGATTAAGGTGAATTATTAATTAAGTGTGACCGCAATAAAGGTGTGAAAACAAATTCTTTTATCAGTGTTATCTTTTAGCAACAACTCCTTTCCGTTTACTCGCCCTGCTCAGAGATACTTGCTTGGCTGAGTAATAATAGCTAGCCGGAGGACAAAGAACCCAAATTTAAAATAATAAAACAAGAGGCGCTCAACAAATAAGATAACACGAGCCGATTCCCGTGACACGATATGACTGTGCAATGGTACTTAGCTTCTTTTTTCTCGTGTGTATATGAAGATTTTGCTATATATTGTTTATTAAATATGGCTTTTAGTTTTATAAAAAATGAATTAAGTAAATATAAAAACTGTGCATGTCACTACTGTCGCCAGGGAAGTCTAGTATTTAAGCATGAGTGAATGACAATTTATGGTATAATTAAAGGTCATCTCAATCTGAATTTGAGATCTCCTTGTTTTTTACCGGGAAATGCGTAATTCAGTTGAGGAATTGAATGTCGTATTGGCATATAGCCATGGTAGCTCAGTTGTTTAGAGCAGCTGGATGGGAACAGAAAAATCCGCGATTCAAATCCTGGCTATGGCATTGCCTTTTCCAGTCTGATTCTACTTTTTGAGGCAGTATTTTAATACCCGAATAATTTCAATTGTATTTTTATAATAAGTAAATTCAATAACAGCCCGCCTTGAAACAAAGTATATGTAATAATTATTTTTAAATGTATGTAACAGTCATTGCATATGCTTATTATTATTATTATTATTATTATTATTATTATTATTATTATTATTATTATTATTATTATTATTATTGTAAACATGTTTAATAATGTTATGTGAATACATTACATACTTTAATAATGCAAGAGCTGTGAGAATAATAAGTTTTAAGTTGCTAACAATGAGGTAACCTTGTAGCAATAATGAGTTATAGAGTTTGAAAGGTACTAGTCATGTTTATAGTAACGATAATGTAATTCCAGTAACAGTGTAGAATGAGCCAATCAGCAGCAAAGAAAAGCTTTAAGTAAAATGCAAATATTCTATTGGACTGGAATTAGCCATTCAGAGATTTTAAATACCGAAGCTTACAGATTTAACGGTTGAACTAATGTTTAGTTGCTGACAAACCTTGGTAGTGACCAGATGGAAGATGTGTTCTCTACAGAAATATTACATGTGAATCGTAAAATATGTTTACGTGTTAGCTAGGTGAAAGTATTAAAGAATCTCACAGCTCTTAAAAAGTGTAGTGCTTTATTAAAAATCTGATGTGTTACACTCACATGACTTTCTCTACTCTTGTACAACCTAATTTTACAAACGCCTATTCTCCATATGCTTCATGTTAATCGAGATATCGAGATGTCAATCTTATTGCTAATTTTCTTGTAGATGCAAGGGGAATATGGTAGCTTTTAAGCGATAGTCAAATATTTTAACGCTGGTTGCTATGTGGCGCATTTCATTCTCTTTGCATGTCCAGGACATAAAAAAAAGAATAACGAATTTGAGAAAAAGTATAAGTATTGAAAAATTTAAGGAAATAACAAGCAATATCTCGAAAATGGTTCACTCAACAAAAAAAATGTATATGACATAAGTTGTGTATTTTAACGCGATCTACATTTTTTGTGAAGTAAAATTCTGTCTATCTCTTACGGTTTACCAGTTATGCAAAAGTCGTTCACAATAAAGAATACTTTTGGAGACATTCCCAGAAAATTCGAGATATACATTTCATTTCTCATGACATTGTCTTAAACATATGATATTTTCATTAAAATCGTTAGAGCCATTTTTGAGAAAATTAAAATTTTCGAAAAATGTTCCATGTAAAGGGTAGTTTGGGGTGGGGGGATTTTCTTGAAAACCTTCGTGTCGCATCTCTGGAAGATACTGAACCTAAATACCAAGTTTGGTGTTTATCCGACTGTTCGTTTTTGAGTTATGCTGTTCACAGACACACACACACAGACACACACACACACACACACAGACACACACTCGGACATGTTTCCAAAAATGCTTTTTTTGGATTCAGGAGGTCTCAAAACATATATTTCCGGTGAAATCTCGGTATCGAATTTTTGGGTGGAATGCAATACTTCCCCTACTTACTATACGTAGTAGAGAAAGTAAAAATGTGCAAGGATTAATAAAAGAAGTGAATTTAAAAACTTAAATCTGTGTATGTCTACAAGTCTTGTTGCACCGCACCCTGACTAAGATATACATGACTCTACAAACATTACTGGCGCAGCCGAGGCAAAATTCAAACATAAATAATATATAGATGCAGTTTTAATAACAAAGTTAAATATTATAGTGTAAAACTTGGAGTGTAACAACAAAAACACATCTTAAAATCAGCTTCTCATACGTAGCAGCATATTGCATAACAACAGTAATTATTACGTAATCAACAAAAATTCAAACCGACGCCCAAAGCGTGTTGCAAACTTCTTAAACAAAGTAAACTCAAAGAACAGTACTTCTTCAAGTTGGCTTCCAATGCATGAAGCTTAATAAATTACGTAAACAAAACAACCTTCTCACTTTTCGATTTGTGGTGTATCTAGATATTTGTCGAGGTCGTGCAAATTATTCCCATGGGTCATCTAGTAATATTATAAAGAGCCAAGTGGGAGTGAGTGTGTGTGCATGCATATAACACAAAATGGTAAGGTCAAATAAATGAATACTAAGCTTTATTAATAAATTTTGCGTCTTGAAACAACATGTGAAAAAACTCTCTAAATGCCCGGAAAATCTAAATTCAGATTTAAATAAGAGGATATCTTTTTTTTATCTCAGGTTTCAAAAAGAAGTGTCGGGAGTCCTGCAGAAAGGAAGATACCTTTCTTCAATGGAGTAGAAAATGGCTGGATGTATCTATTACTTTCCCGAACTACTCGGCTGGTGATGCCGAAAGAAAGAAAGACAATTGATCGACCACAAAACAATTGCAAAACATTACTGAAAGGTCGAAGCATCAGAAGACTTAAAGTCTGCGACTTCAACATTCTCTGAAGAGCTTTCATATGCTGTTCAAATGAGTCTTCATTCAGTTGGTCATTTAGAAGCCTCAAAAGTTATTAAAGATGTTACAATGACTTCACCAAAACGAGCTTCAAAATATGCGACTGCATATAAGCACTTAAACATTCACAGCACACGAGAACTTGCAGAAAACGAGGCTGTATCTATGTTTATTGACGCTGATCTTACAAGAGAGCAGTATTTTTCTCCATTTCCTTCTTATAAGGAAATTATGTTAGCCAAAAAGCAATGTTTTCCCGAAAAAGAAGCTATCACTGTCACCGAAACTTGTTCCGAAATAAAATTAAAGTTCTGTTCAATCATACAGCTTTAAGAGATGTGGAAGCACAAAAAGCTGTTTTAATGGATTAAGGCACTAGAAAAAGTGAAGAAATTATGTTTAATTAATAAATGGGGATTTGATGGCTGCAATCAATCAAAATATAAGCAGAGGTTTACCACAAACCCTGAGGCAACTGATGCAAATATCATCTCTAATACCCTTGCGGTTGACTATGGCTGCAAAATGTTAGGGAAAAACGAAAAATTGATTTGGCAGAATAGAAAGTGTTCATCTACTAGATTTTGTAGGCATATTAGATTTCAGTTTGCGCACGGGACTGCTGACCCTTTAAAGTCTGACTGAACCCGTAGATAATCAAATTATGGACTTGCAAGCAACAAAATACACTTTCGGCGACTTACATATTGAGGTAACTCACGAACTACTACTCACAATGGTGGACGGGGAAATGTGCAACCAATTCTATGCCATGTTACTATATTTGTGGACTATCTTCCAAGAATTTTAATTATATTGGAAAAATTTTAAATGCTGAAAATCTAGGATTTGGTTTATCGGTGCTCCATGCTTTGATCATGTTTTTCAATGCATTGTATACTGTTCATACAAACTACCCCCGAAAAAGTGGCAAGCGCGGAGACAAGTAAATAAACAAGTAGCCGAGACAAAAAAGAAGATGCAGATGGAGTTAAGGAATGAAGCGGGTCTGTTCACTGATAAACCTAAGCCTGGGTATGGAAGCACTAATGATGGCAACACCGTAAAGCGCTTCTTTTCTGATTCAGAAAAATCAGCATGGAGTACAGGTGATAATTAAAATATTTAATGTTATACTGCAAGCAATAACCAGTGGACACACCATAGCAACTGATACCTTTGGTACCCAATGCCACCAAGGTTCAAAGATCTTGATTCACGGTCCTGAAGTAATTTCCAGTGCTTTTGTTCCTATTGGACAATTAAGCGAAGAAGCACAGGACAAGAAGCCAGCAATAACGTTTTCAAAAGATACGGAGGAAGTTTTACAAAAAAACTGCCCCAAGAGAAGATGAACCAAGAAGTGCTTAATAGGCTCCTGACTGCATCTGACCCATACATTTCAAGCATGGACGAATTACACACAACAAATCCATGTTTTGATAAAGAAGAGTTAGGTATGTTATTGCCACCAAACATTAATTATGGTTGTGAAAATAAGTCCAACAGTGGTAGTTCAGATTCTGACTGAAAACACGAATTTAAAGAGTTAATTAAGCTTACACTAAAATAAACTGCTATTTTGTTTTGTACACATGTTTCTAACAATTAGGTTATCAAAATATTTTTGCCAACTTTTCCCCGTTTGGTCCCACTTTGCGATGACTCGCTTAGAAAAGGCACAAAGTTGTCTTTAAAGAAAGCATTCGAAAGTGGATTGGGGAAAGTGATCGATGTCAACGAAACGTGTTTGAAGTGATTCCTGACACATACTGTACGCTATGCAACTCAGCTTACGGTGAAATAGTGAGGAATTGTTGTGACTATGTAATAACTGATATGGACAAAACGTATTGTAGTATTTGCTGCACATGAGAAACAAAGGAGCAGAGCAGCGAATAAAATCTAATGCGATATACAATTTAACGTCAACACAAGTTGCTTTACTCCTTAAGAAAACTTCTTAGCAACAGGAAAAGCAAAGCTAACCTACCGAAAGTGTAGCGTCTGAAATGGAAAGAAGGAGCTTGTTATTACTCATTGAACTGTAAGCTTTCTCCTTTGGTTTTATTATTTTTATCAATAAACAAACACACACTTCTAAACTCTGCGCAGGATAGGGAATAATTTTAATTAAAGGAAAATTCACCGCCCCTGTCGGAAATCGAACTCGGATACTCTGGGTTGAAAAACCAGAATACTAACCACTCGAGCACAGAGGCAGCCTGCAGTTTTCCAATAGCCTATCTCCGTCTGGAAGAACAGTGTTTTTCAATGGAGAAAAATTTATTAAAATTCAATGAGTCGTTTCTGAGATACACAAGCACAAATACGCGCGCTCACACACAAACATATTTACTGTCTTTATAATACTAGCAAAGATTTCAAACGCGTAGGTGCAGATCTTCATAAAAAAAAAGTCTGATGTGTTACACGCACATGACTTTCTCTACTCTTGTACAAACTATTTTTACAAACGCTTATTCTCCATATGCTTCATGTTAATCGAGATAAACATTTGCAGGCTCTATCTTATTGCTAATTTTCTTGTAGATGTAAGGGGTTGCTAGGTGCAGCACCATTCCCTTTGCCACAGATTAATACTCTTTGCATATCCAAGACAAAAAAATGAATAACGAATTCCCATTTGAGAAAATTATTGAAAAATTTAAGGGAATAACAAGCAATATCTCGAAAATGGTTCACTCAACAAAAAAAATGTATATGACATAAATTGTGTATTTTAACGCGATCTACATCTTTTGTGTAGTAAAATTTTGTCTATCACTTATGGTTTACCAGCTATGCAAAAGTTGTTCACAATGAAGAATACTTTTGGAGACATTCCCAGGAAATTCAAGATATACATTTTATTTGTCATAAAAATATCTTAAACATATGATATTTTAATCAAAATCGTTAGAGCCATTTTTGAGAAAATTAAAATTTTCGAAAAATCTTCCATGTAAAGGGTAATCTGGGGTGGGGGGATTTTCTTGAAAACTTTCGTGTCACATCCTTGGAAGATACTGAACCTCAATACCAAGTTTGATGTTTATACGACTGTTCGTTTCTGAGTTATGCTGTTCACAGACACACACACGGACATGTTTCCAAAAATGCTTTTTTTGGATTCAGGGGGTCTCAAAACATGTATTTCCGGTGAAATCTCGGTATCGAATTTTTGGGTGGAATACAATACTTCCCCTACTTACTATACGTAGTAGAGAAAGTAATAAATAAAATAAAAAACCATTAAACTTACAGGAGGCTCAGCATATGAACCACTAATTTTTTTTTTACCGAATTTGACAGGTCAGATAAATGTTATTCAAACTACATACATGTATGCATACATACATACATTCTTATATACATACACAGATACATACATAAATACATACGTACATAATACACATACAATGCATACATACATTACATACATGTGAAATACCGACACCGTAAATTCAGAGGTTCGTGAATAGTTTCGTGACGGACTTATGAAGCGACGCTGATAAGCTCGAATTCGCCTAAAATAATTAAACCCCGTCCAGCCTGGGCCAGAATAGGTGGAACCGTGAAAGATAGGGCACCTCTGACACCTACATATGGTGTATGCCCTTTTCTGTAACACAGTAATTCATTATTTAACGTTACACTGCACGCACTACGTTTTATTTATAAATCCTAGAAAGATTCATTTTACACGGAAAACGTGTTTGTTTTTTCAGTTATTATTTGTTGCAGGCTAAACGCTAAGCATGCAAACTCGTGCAACTGACATTAAAGAACTACTCAATACTAATATTTAACATCATGAAATAAGTTCCCTACTACCTGCGAAATACACCAGGGGCTATTCAGCTGTCTGACGCCTCGTCGCTTGCTAAATACAAGATGTTGCTTTTCCGTATACATAACATTATTCTACTATCAGGTTTCTTGGTGTATGCTGCCTTTTCCGAATTGATATTGGAAGTGGTTATTAATAACCTGGTAGATCATATAACACGGTCTTACTTCTCTGCCTCTCCATGTATCGTAATAGTCACAGAGAAGACAGAGCCATTGAGCGAAGTGAAAATCCTCGAAATTCCAACTGTACGTATTATGGTTGGGGAGTATGTGGAAGATCTCCTTATATATGTTGAGGACAGTACCACTACGGATACGTATACCCTTGGAAAAGGCGCACAGGAGTTTGAACGCCTTCTGATCAAGACGCTAGATGCTCGTTGTCTGGGGTTTTTCGTTCAGATTAAAAACTCTACCGCCATCGTACACAGTTTTGGCAGAGCTTTTGCAAGAACTTTACAGCGGGTTCCAAGAAGCTACGTGTTTTTTCCAAGTGTGGATACAAAATGCATGGATGAGTTCGCCGAAGATGTATTGAGAACGACAGAAATGAATATCATGCCGAATATACTGATAGCGAAAATACATACCAACATTCCTGTGCCGGTGTCTTTTGAGGAAGCAGTCACTCTGAGAAAGTTGTTTTGTTCTGATACAGCTTTGCAAATTCAAAGAGGTACTCCTGAAACAGAAGCAACGCTTCGTCAAGGCACGACATTCATTGAAAATCTCTCACTAAGCTTTAAGGACAACAAAAACAAACACAGTACACTTATTTCTCATCCAAAACTTGAAATCAACAAAGGGTATTTTACAAGTAACATGATCTTAGCCATAGAGTTCGTGACTCAGAGTTTCGCTGGCCTTAATCCTTCAGAGGAAGTATTCGTTGATATCTGGATGCAGTTTCAGCCAGAAGGATTTTTCACTCTCTGTGCAAACCTTTATCCAGACAAAATATTGGACTTGCAGGGAAAACCTCTTACTGCAATCGCCTTGCCATATGATCCGTTCACCATTGTGTACCATTTGAACGATCCGCCGATTTACGATGGAATAGAGTTTCTTATATTCGGAGAGCTGTTGAAAAAGCTCAATGGCACAATGAAGGTTATCCAAGACCCGGGTAACTTCTGGGGCGCTATATTTGAAAATGGCACCGGAAATGGAATTGTAGGCAATGTTTTGAGTGGAGCAGCAGATGTAGGGTTTGCTGCCGTGTATATGGATTGGTATAACGAGTGGCTTTGGACTGATTTCAGGTAAGTAGTATAATTTCAGATGAATTTATTTGCTTATTGTAACAGTTGTGATATAGCCCTGTTGTATAAACATTACAAAATTAGCTTCAAACTTTAAAAATATTAAATCTAACAATATTCTTCGCCTTTATCAGATTACCCTGCCTGTGAAGGACTTGCACTCAAAAGTACTTACAAGCCAATGTCTTGGGTCAGTAGCCTGTCGAGCAGCAAGCAAACTCTAGAACATATAGCCTTATTTTATAAACACTTTCAAAATTAGCTTCAAACTTTAAAAATATTAAATCTAACAATATTCTTTGCCTTTATCAGATTACCCTCCCTGTGTAGGACTTACACTCAAAAGTACTTACAAGCCAATGTCTTGGGTCAGTCGAGGAGCAAGTAAACTCTAGAACATATAGACTTATTTTATAAACACTTACAAAATTAGCTTCAAACTTTAAAAGTATTAAATCTAAAACCCCTTGTACACGATCAAACTTTATTTTTCCAATTCAAGAGTTTACAAGAAAAATTGTCAAACATTTTTCAATATGTGACAAGATTGGATAAGACCTGACAATGTCATAAATGTGTATCTACAAGTTGTCTTTTTTCAAATCGAAACCGTTTAGAACACATTAATAAATAATTTATCACGCACAAAGCAATTTACTATTTGCATCACGGTATAACAGTTTGCAATGAAATACTGTTCTTTACTAACATTATGTAGCACTTTCACGTATTATATCCAATGAAATCACATTACGATTTGGAATACAATGAAAATAACACCAACTGTAAGGTTAACCACACTATATAGCATTGCATTAATGTATACTTTGTTCTGAAATCTGCCTGGCAATAATTTCTTCATATGCCTTCATCTGCTTCATCTTGTGGTAATCCACAGGGTCCTAGACATACAGACATGACCAGCTTATGTATAACCTAATCAGTTCGCGTACAACATACCTTGGCCGGGTAGCCATTTTTGTTTACTCTTCGCTTTCCGCCATGTTTCAGATTTCGTGACACACTGTAAATACTCTTATTTCATTGGCTAAAGTCATTCATTGTCAAATCTTTGATCGTTTAGAGCATGTCCTTATTTGTTTTCAAGTCTTGCAAAGGGTTTAAAACTATTGGAAGCAATTTGACAAAAAACGTTGTAAGGTTGTGACAACTCTTGAAACGTCTTGTAAAGTATTGAATTTGACGAAAATTTGATCGTGTACAAGGAGCTTAACAATATTGTTCGTCTTTATCGGATTACCCTCCCTTTGTAGAACTTACACTCAAAAGTATTTACAAGCCAATGTCTTGGGTCAGTAGCCTGTCGAGGAGCAAGCAAACTCTAGATCATAGTATATCCAGGATGGGTGATCAGCCGAATGCCTGGTATGGCGGTGAAGAAGAAGGAAATGAAATGCAGGGATGATAGGAAAAATCGCGGATCAAATTATCCAACCCAACATTCGCCTAGTGACGGGAGAAAGCTGCGAAAAATCCTTCGCTCAGATTGGTCGGCCCCGGGGGTTTGAACCTGAGACTTCCTGAATGTATGTCACATACGTTACATCTATTAATATCCTAGACAGGATATACATAAAAACATAATTGTGTTACACAATTAATAGGATATTATTTCTCAATCCTTTTTAACATACACTATAAAGTCGTTCTATGCGGAGTCGAGGTCGCGGGTTCAAACCCAGCAGAGGGCGATGGACTTTCTCGGACGTAAAAATCCTTAGCATGGCTTTCTTCGGAAGATAAGTAAAGCCGTTGGTCCCGTGTCCTAGATCTGCGGTACGTAAAAGAACCTCAAGCTTGATAAAGAAGCCTCTGAGCAAAATTACCTGTCTTTCACGCCCAATATAGAATGGGACGCTAAGGACCACAACAGTTAAAGAGCATCCATAAATAAAACTCAATTTAATTTTTGGGTGGATACACTGTAAGTAAGCGCTTCAAAATAATAATGGACTACTTTTATAAAGAGGTGACTAGCCTATTATTTTTGTTGAGACCCAAAACCTAATGTCCCAAGTTTAGATCAGATTGTGGAGTTGAAAATGCGAATACGGGTAGCCTCCTTCAGCTAAACTATAATTGTTGTGGAATTCTACAAACTAAGCATACACAGATAAGTTTTCTCTCTTTATAATATTAGTATAGATTTTGGTCCAATTATCAAGGCGGTAAAGTATAAGGGTTGAAAATACTGTAAGGACAATTTTAGAATCATTAGAGTTGTATGGAGGAAAATAAGGGTTAATTTAGTTTCTGGAAGTCGTAAGACAATCTATGGCTTTTCCGGGTCGTATACTATAATTATAGATTTCTACACAACGGGTTGAAAATATAACTAAGGGTAATTTAAGGACATTATAAGATAGCGTGTAATTTCCACACGTAAGTAGCCCATAGTGTTGTTCAAAATGGCCAAATGGTGCACATTTGTACATAAGCTTTTCGTAATATCGGTAGGGGTAGTTTCTGAAAGTTTTCGTATTCATAGAAATGAGTTGATGCGTCAGAGATTTCCCAAGTTCAGGCTGCCATTAGAGCAGAATAAAACCAGGCTAGGGTAAAATCTACGAATACAGCGCAGAGAGTTGTTATACAGCACAGTGGGACATTGGTGTATATAGAAGGATCATCCATAAAATAGGTTTCCTGTGGCTGTAAATGGAAGTAAAACATATCTACATGGAACCATTTATTGGAACAGATACAGCAATCAATAAGCTACTTTTCAACATACTCACATGGTAATTGAGACGTTTATCATACCGTGGGATCACATTTTGTATTCCAGTGTCGTAGAAGTCTGCTGCCTGGAATAGAAACCAGTGTATGATAGCCGTTTATATCTTTTCGTCACTACGTTTTGGTCAAATACTAATTACTGGTAGAGAGATCAGGACTAAAGGTGGATGGTCAAACATCTCCCAGGGGAACTCTGCAGAAAATCAGTTGTGCATGAGCCGTATGTGGGCGAGCATTGTCAGGAATTAACATAAGACTACACTGAGCATTTGTTTCGAATTGCCCAATTTCGTAAAGTTTGACAGTGACGGTCAGCCTTCACCATTTCACCTCTGGCGATTACATCAATGAACATTCTGTGCCAGTACATCGTACATATCAATTTCCGAGTCCACAAGGCCTGCATTAGTTTTGTTTTATATGAGATATTTAGGACTCCAATACATCGAACTCCGCTTCGTTTCCTTTATGAAGTGAGCAACCATGATTGGTCAACTGTGAGGATCCTATTGATAAACATGTCACCGTCATCGTGGTACCTCTTCAGAAATGTTAATGCTGATCCCTTGCATTTGTTTTTGTGCTCGGGTGTCACGTTCTTGGCATCCGCCTAGCACACCATATCTTGAACAACTGGTGCCTTGTGTCAATTTCGTGGTAAGGATCGGGATATCTGTGGTAGATGACTCCTGAGTTCCGTAATCATGAAGCGACGTTTCTCACAATGCGCTGGCATATCAGCTCCACAAGAACCATGGTCTCTGCGTTCCTCATCCTGGACGTTTGGAGCACCGTAGGAAAACTGGTAGCACCAACGCCGCTCCATCTGCTTGCACACTTCACCACACAGGGATGGGCGCAAAAATAAGAGCCAACATTTTTAGTCGCTACAATTGCGATACTGCGTTCGAACGCTTACCTTTTCCTGAATATCCCGTGAATGCGCTTTCGCCTTTCGTAATGCATGGCCAGCCAACTGTTGGAGGTGGGAAACTTATTTTCTGGATGATCCTCGTAGATGAAATAGAGGTACGTAAAAATAAACTAATCATTTTTTACTTTCTCTACCACGTATGGTAAGTAGAGGAAGCATTGCATTCCACCCAAAAATTCGATACCGAGATTTCACCGGAAATACATGTCTTGAGGCCTACTGAATCCAAAAAAATTATTTTTGAAAGCATGTCCGGATGTGTGTGTGTCTGTAAACAGCATAACTCAGAAACGAACAGTCGGATAAACACCAAACTTGGTATTTAGGTTCAGTATCTTCCAGAGATGCGACACCAAGGTTTTCAAGAAAATCCCCCCACCCCAGATTACCCTTTACATGGAACATTTTTCGAAAATTTTAATTTTCTCAAAATGGCTCTAACGATTTTGATTAAAATATCATATATTTAAGATACTTTCATCACAGATAAAATGTATATCTTGTATTTTCTGGGAATGTCTCCAAAAGTATTCTTCATTGTGAACGTCTTTTGCATAGCTGGTAAACCATAAGAGATACACAAAATTTTACTGCACAAAAAATGTAGATCGCGTTAAAATACACAATTTATGTCATACATTTTTTTTGTTGAGTTAACCGTTTTCGAGATATTGCTTGTTATTTCCCTTAAATTTTCCAATACTTATGCTTTTCCTCAAATGGGAATTACTTATTCTTTTTTTTTTCCTGGTAATACTCCACATAGCAACCAGCTCTTAAAATATTTGACTATCGCTTAAAGCCTACCAATTCCCCTTGCATCTACAAGAAAATTAGCAATAAAATTAACATCTCGATTAACATGAAGCATATGGAGAATAAGCGTTTGTAAAAATAGTTTGTACAAGAGTAGAGAAAGTCATGTGAGTGTACAAATCAGATTTTTTTAAATTGCCATAAGTTCAATTAAACTGTTTCAAATTAACAGTCCCTGAACTTTGCGCTTAGTCGACCTTTCGAGTAGTTTTATTTATATCCAGTTCCAAAAGTAATGCCCTGGTCGTAAAGAGCACTTGTGCTTCAAGTTTTTATATACCCAATTAAAATCCCCCGGCTAATAAATTAAATTATGGTACTGAACTCTTGCGACATACATGCGAAAGGCACTTGCCAGAAAGGCAGTTTTAAAACATACAAGTATTAGCATCATGGAAAGTGATGTAACACGTCACTCCAAGGATGATGATGATGATGATGATGATGATGATGATGGACGTTTATTCCTTGAACAGTGTGCAATAATTTTAATAAGTGTCGAATTGTGCAATATTCGTAAGGAACGAAGAATCATGACTTGATGCAAAAGAACGCGAGTCAGGCAAATAAAAGTGGGCGAAAAGTATCTTGCTGTTATGCATTAATAGTAACTACTCGAGGATTTACTTGACAGCTATTTTTAACCTAGTACTTTTTGTGACCTGGAACTGTTACTATCCACTTCTAGGGCTCACTACACTGTTGTTGTTTGTCTCAGTTATCCATATGTGCAGAGTGCTGCCATCCTGGTCGTGCCACGACCCCAACTGCTGCCAGGACTTTATATTCCATTGCTACCATTTTCTTCAGGCATGTGGGTAGCTGTGCTGGTATCAGTTCTGGGCATCTCTATCTGCACCTGGTGCTTATCTGTAGCTCTACGGCTGCTTTTACCAGGTAACTGATGTGTTCACCTCCACTCTGTTTTATAGACCAGTGCAAGAATGTCAAACAAGTCCATTGCCCTAGTGCGTTTTCAGAGTCGTAATGCGCTTGACAGAGCGTTCAGGGGCGGACACAGTGCGCGCCATGGATATGGGAAGACAATTTTGAAATAGATTGTGTCAATACTGGAACATTTTGTATTAAACCAGCTCCAATTACGTTATTACGATAAACGAAGACATTCTTCTTCTCTCCACTGTCATTGTCGTAAACCCTCTCATGTCATTTGAAAATCGGTATTAGAATGTTTTTTTTTTCGGAAGTGTTGTTGAATACTAAAGCGCAAGTAAAAGGTTTAACAGAACACAAACTTGTTGCAGTCTGATATAGGGTTTGAGAAAGATAGTTTTGTTGTTGAAGGTTTGCACCACGCTTTGGGCGTCAATTTGTAGTAGTGTAGTTCTTTACTTTGTTTGTTTATTTAGCTTCACGTATGGGCGTCAATTTGAGAATGATTGTTTGTTACGTAATATGCTGCTACGTATGAAAAGCCGATTTGAAGATGTATTTTCGATGTTACGCTCCAAGTTTAAAAATAAATATTAACTTTGTTATTAAACTGCTTCTATAGATATTATTTATGCTTATGTTTGCCTCGGCTGCGTCAGTATTGTTTAGAGACACGTTTCTCTTAATCACGAGCGTGGTGCAACAAGAATGTAGGCTTACACAGATTTTAAGTTTTAATTCACTTCTTTTTATTAATTCTTGACACAAATTAAATAGCACTACACTGATATCAAGGGCTGTGAGATTCTTTAATTTAATACTTGCACTTTTTTTATCGCGTATACTTATTTTACGTCTCACACGAATACGTAATATATTTCTGTAGAGAACACATCTTCCATCCGGTTACCATCAAGGTCTGCAGGCAATTGAACATATTTCAACCGTCCAAACCCTTAAACGTCTGTATTTCAAGTCTCTGATTGGCTAACCCTAGTCCAATAGAATACTTGCATTTTACTAAAGCTTTTTCTGGCTGTTGATTGGCTATTTTTAAACTGTCACAAAATTTACATTATTGCTGCCCTAATCATGACTAGTAGAATTCAAACTCATTATTGCCTCAAGGTTACCTCATTGTTACTCATTTTTAGAACCTTTAAACTTATTATTCTCACAGCTCTTACGTTATTAAATTACGTAATGCATTCACATAACATTATTGAACATGTTTACAATAATATAAGCATATGCAATGACTTACATACATATTGCTTCAAGGCGGGCTGTTATTGAATTTACATATTATATAATTTAATTGAAATTATTCGTGTTCAAAAATAGTGCCTCAGGTTTTTCAAGGCAACCATTTTATTTACATGTATGTTAGTACGAAAAAAGTTATAACTTTTTAAATCCTCAACCGTTTGAAATTTTGGAAATAACAAAACTTGTCCGTGATATTATGTTTACAAACTAATATGTATAGTTTCTCATAAAACTAATAATAGGTGAGTTACTTCGATTATTTTCTCTACCACGTATCTTCTAGGTAGAGGATGCTATCTATTCCACTCAAGTTTTCGGTATGAAAATTACAATACATTTTGAGGCCCTCTGAAATAGTGGTTTTTAAAATATGTGGGTGAGAGAGAGAGAACGGTATAACTCAAAAACGAATTGTCAGATAAGTACACACTTGGTATTTAAATACAGTATCGTTGCGACAGGTACATTTTCAAGAAAAGCCTTCGCCCCATACTACATGTAAATGTTTATTTTTATTGTGATAAATGACTCTAAGGCTTTTGATTAAATATACTAAATATTTAATATATTTACATGACATATAAAATGCATAGTGTTATCTGGGAATAACCTGTGAAGTACGTACTCATCAGTTGGAAGGAATTTTGTGTAAGTGGTAAACCGCAAGAGACAAGCAACTTACTACACGAAAAGTGCAGATCTCAAAACACACAATTAATTTCAAACAATTGCTCCTGGCATCAGCCATTTCGGAGACATCTGTTGTTATTGGTTTGCTGTTGGAATTTCTTGAAGTGCTGTTACCATTTAGATACACGTAAAATTAACACGTTACTTTCTCTGCTTTTCCAAAACTCACCAGAGTAGCAGGCATTACCAGCGTGTGGATTTCTTTGTTCCAGGATTCACTAAGAAGATAAACAGTTTCGGCAACACCTACTTGGACACGCTCGCCATGCTGGTGTTGCAACTTCCAAATGAAGGTCTCGAGGAATGGAATTATTCTCC
The DNA here is from genome assembly GCA_030765065.1 of Deroplatys truncata. Classification (NCBI taxonomy): domain Eukaryota; kingdom Metazoa; phylum Arthropoda; class Insecta; order Mantodea; family Mantidae; genus Deroplatys; species Deroplatys truncata. Next base: position 309,116,420 of record CM060975.1, on the reverse strand, counting down.
TTGGAAGCATTTTATGACTTGGCTCCTTATTTACTTTCTGTTGATAACTTCGGTTTACAGCGGAGGACTTGCTTCAATTCTGACAGTGCCAAGGTATGTAGTTACCTCTAACCGAAGATGCAGTTTATTTCCAAGTAACTGATATAATTAGGACTATGCTAAACCATAAACAACTTACTAAAATAAATAGCCTTTAGACTACATGAAATAAAAATCTGACGTGTTACACTCACATGACTTTCTCTACTCTTGTACAAACTATTTCTACAAACGCTTACTCTCCATCTATTTCATATTAATCGAGATAAACATTTGCAGAAACGATCTTTTGACATGCAAAGAGAATTACATTTTACACATAGCGACCAGTTCTAAAAATATTTGACTATCGCTTAAGGCGTACTATGTTCCCCTTGTTTTATATTTACAAGGGCAATATAGAAATACAGTAACCTTTAAGCATAGACATATCTCTTAATAGCTGGTTGCTCTGTGCAGCACCATTCTCTTTGCCACAGATTAATACTCTTTGCATATCCAAGACAAAAAAATTAATAACGAATTCCCATTTGAGAAAAAGTACAAGTATTGGAAAATTTAAGGGAATAACAAGCAATATCTCGAAAATGGTTCACTCTACAACAACAAAATGTATATGACAAATTCTGTATTTTAACGCGATCTACATTTTTTTGTATAGTAAACGTTTGTCTATCTCTTATGGTTTACCAGTTATGCAAAAATCGTTCACAATGAAGAATACTTTTGGAGACATTCTCAGAAAATTCAAGATATACATTTTTGATACTTTAATCAAAATCGTTAGAGCCGTTTTTTGAGAAAATAAAAATCTTCGAAAAATGTTCCATGTAAAGGGTAATCTGGGGTGGGGGGATTTTCTTGTAAACCTTCGTGTTGCATCTCTGGAAGATACTGAACCTAAATCCCAAGTTTGGTGTTTATCCGACTGTTCGTTTCTGAGTTATGCTGTTCACAGACAGACACACACACGGACATGTTTCCAAAAATGTTTTTTTTCAGGGGGCCTCAAAACATGTATTTCCGGTGAAATCTCGGTATCGAATTTTTGGGTGGAATTACAATACTTCCCCTACTTACTATACGTAGTAGAGACAGTAAAAAGAGGAATGCAGAGAGCATTGTCTTGGCCCAGCGTGGCGAAGTTAGAAATTTAGCACCCGTCGATAATGCTATAACTTGGTGATGGGTTTCTGATGCTCACACTGCAGTGTTCTTCCTATACATGTCACACTCTGTGCACTTTCTTTCTTTTCATTAGTTTTTTTTCGTTAATTAATATCATTAAACTGGAAATGTATATTAATTGCTTCTCTTATTTGCTATTCTACAGCGTGTATCATAACCTTTTTGTGGGGGAGAAGGTAAAGGACGCATTTAAAGAATAATGGACATCATAATTCCACGCAACATATTTTGAAATAGAAGGCATGCTTATAACTTTTTACCCCAGGATAATGGGATATCATATTCTCTCATATTCAAACTCAGACAAATGTTGACGGTTTAGATTAATACTGGTTCTGATACTTTGTTAATGAAGAATTGCACATGACCGCGATCAACTGAACGCGCAGTTTTTCTTCATTTTATATCTTATGTTAAAACTAAACTAAGGCCGTGGCCGAGTGGTTAGACCGCTCGACTCCCACCGAGGCGGCCCGGGTTCGATCCCAGGGACCTGCATGTGGGATTTGTGGTGGACGAAGCGGCGTCTGGGCGGGTTTTCTCCGGGTTCTCCGGTTTCCCACGCCATTCATGCCACCAACTGCTCCATCATCACCTTTCCTTTCATCCATTTCAACAACATTTCGTTTCATCTACTTCCTGATCACCCATCCTGGATGTTCTGTCTGATCCATGAGTGTCTGCTCCTCGACATAAGAGGCTACATAAGAGGTCGGTAAACAGATAATGAATGAATTAAAACTAAACTAATATACAGGAAGTTAATTGGGTTGCAAGACGTAAGATCGCGGCAGAGAATTGGGGAATGGAGGCGGCTGTCGAGAGACAGCATCTCCAGATATAAAGTAATGGCCTTTACTGGAAATATAAAAGATATTGCCCACCGACCTGTATCACTTTAGGTGTTTAAAAAGATCTTCAACAGCAATACATTACAGGTATCCCGTGAACATCCAATAAGCTCCTCAGGTGAGATTCTGTGTGATATTTTCTTTCAGATCTTTTGTATGCGTGTTATTCCTACACACTTTGTTTTTTTTATGTTTCACCATAAATAAATCTCCGAGGGGTCACATAGGAGCTACGAGAGGGCCAAAATCCTGTACTGATAATTCTGCCATAAAAATCTCCTCGATCAATCTAAGTGATTCATATGCAATCTGAGCAGTTGCAGATTCCTGCTGAAAGAATTATTGCTGCCATTCTATGCCCGTTAACTGCTGGAAAATTTGTTCTAATGTGTCGGTAAGATATATTTTAGTACTTTAAAAGAATTGACCCTGTGAGCGTTCAGCCAAACACTCCACTTTTTTCAAGATGGAGCGGAACTTCAGCAAAAGGTGGGGTTTTCTGCATTCCAGTATCGATTGTTTAGTGTATTAACCCGGACATTCAGTTCAAACCAAACGTAGTCTGAAAATAGATAAATTCAGGATTCACTGTGCTAGCATGAAGTAGGTATTATCTTTACTTTGTGCACCACGCTTTGGGCGTCAATTTGTAGTAGTTTGTATTGAAGGAGTTGTATTATATTTCAACTGTTGAGGAGCCGAACTTGTAGGAGTTGGAACCGCACGTATAGTAAACAGTTTCCGGCAGCCTTCGCCCCAAATGTACTTTCAGGTGGCCTTTGCCCCAAGTTTAAAAAAAAATATTAACTTTGTAATTAAACTGTTTCTTTAAATATTTAATATTTATGTTTGCCTCGGCTGCGTCAGTAATATTTTAAAGACATGGATATCTTGGCAGGGCGAGATGCGACAAGAATGTAGGCTTACACAGACTATTATTTTACTTCACTCCTTTTATTAATACTTGATACGATTTAAATAACACTTCACTGATAGAGAGCTGTGAGATTCTTTTATTAATTATTTGTACTTTTTAACACGTAAAACTATTTTTCGTCTCACACGAATACGTATTAAATCTCTCGAGGATGTGTCTCGCGTCCGGTTAGGAACACTGTTTACAGGCAACTAAACTGATTTCAACCGCCTAAACTTGTAAATTTCTGTATTTCAAGTCTCTGATTGGTTATTGCTAATCCAATAGAATACCTTCATTTAACTAAAGGTTTTTCTGGTTGTTGATTGGCTATTTTATAAACTGTCACTAAAATTACATTATTGTTAGTCCAAGAATCACAAGTAGTACTGTTAAACTTTCTAACTCATTATTGAATCAAGGTTACCTCATTGTTAGCAACTTTTAACTTATTATTCTCACAGCTCCTACATTATTAAATTACGTAATATATTCACATAACATTATTACACATGGATACAATAATATAAGCATATGCAATGACTGTTATATACAATCACATATTGCTTTAAGGCGGGCTGTTATTGAATTATATAATTAGACTGAAATCATTTAAGTGTTAAAAATACTGCCTCAAGCAACAATACTATCCAACTCCAGTGCCATGATCGCAATATTGCAATTCATTGGCTACTATGTTTTTATACCGTTTTAATTTGAGCACGTTTGTGGCATTTCGTGCCGAAGATTATGAAACGTGTGTTTCCTGAGTAAGCTGGCCGTGGGTTACTACAAACACTGCTTACGAATCACTTATATTGATTGGAGAAAATTTTAAGGACAGAATTTTCAGTATTGGCTTGTGGCACTCTCGTAAACCTCTATGTGACACTATGTGATGTTTATTTATGAGGGAGCCTAAGAACCAACGTGTATAAGAATAACCTCCACATAAAACAAAATATCACAAGAGAATTTGCCAGAATCACACCTGAGGAGCTTATTGGATGTTCACGGAAGTTTAATACGCCAATGCCGGAAATACATTGCTGATGAGGGAGATCTTTTTCAAAACTCGTACGGTTATCATTATTAACAGTTTTCAGTATAATTTTACACTTTCGATAAAAACCCATAAATTTATGCCTGGCCGCCCGAATTACCTCCCTACACAAAATTTCACGTTGATTATTTATACCTACAAGCGACTTACGCAGTAAAAGGTACAGTGATGAGTTTGTTTTTATAAAAATTGAAGAAAAAAAATCTGATGTGTTACACTCACATGACTTTCTCTACTCTTGTACAAACTATTTTTACAAACGCTTATTCTCCATCTACTTCATGTTAATCGAGATAAACATTTGCAGACTCTATCTTATTGTTAATTTTCTTATAGATGTAAGGGGAATATATATTAACAACGGCAATATAGAAATACAGTAGCCTTTAAGCACATACATATCTCTTAATAGCTGGTTGCTAGGTGCAGCACCATTCCCTTTGCCACAGATTAATACTCTTAGCATATCCAAGACAAAAAAATAAATAACGAATTCCCATTTGAGAAAATAAGTATTGAAAAAATTAAGGAAATAACAAGCAATGTCTCGAAAATGGTTCACACAATAAAAAAAAATCTGATGTGTTACACTCACATGACTTTCTCTACTCTTGTACAAACTACTTTTACAAACGCTTATTCTCCATATGCTTCATGTTAATCGAGATATCGAGATGTCAATATTATTGCTAATTTTCTTGTACATGCAAGGGAAGTATGGTAGATTTTAAGCGATAGTCAAATATTTAAGCGCTGGTTGCTAAGTGGCGCATTCCATTCTCTTAGCATGTCCAGGACATAAAAAAATCTGATGTGTTACACTCACATAACTTTCTCTACTCTTGTACAATCTAATTTTACAAACGCCTATTCTCCATATGCTTCATGTTAATCGAGATATCGAGATGTCAATCTTATTGGTAATTTTCTTGTAGATGCAAGGGGAATATGGTAGCTTTTAAGCGATAGTCAAATATTTTAACGCTGGTTGCTATGTGGCGAATTCCATTCTCTTTGCATGTTCAGGACATAAAAAAATGAATAACGAATTTGAGAAAAAGTATAAGTATTGGAAAATTTAAGGAAATAACAAGCAATATCTCGAAAACGGTTCACTCAACAAAAGAAACGTATATGACATAAGTTGTGTATTTTAACGCGATCTACATTTTTTGTGTAGTAAAATTTTGTCTATCTCTTATGGTTTACCAGTTATGCAAAAGTCGTTCACAATGAAGAATATTTTTGGAGACATTCCCAGAAAATTCGAGATATACATTTTATTTGTCATGACAATATCTTAAACATATGATATTTTAATCAAAATCGTTAGAGCCGTTTTTGAGAAAATTAAAATTTTCGAAAAATGTTCCATGTAAAGGGTAGTCTGGGGTGGGGGGATTTTCTTGAACACCTTCGTGTCGCATCTCTGGAAGATACTGAACCTAAATACCAAGTTTGGTGTTTATCCGACTGTTCGTTTTTGAGTTATGCTGTTCACAGACACACAGACACACAGACAGACACACAGACACACAGACACACAGACAGACACACACACACGGACATGTTTCCAAAAATGCTTTTTTTTGGATTCAGTGATTCTCAAAACATGTATTTCCGGTGAAATCTCGGTATCGAATTTTTGGGTGGAATGCAATACTTCCCCTACTTACTATACGTAGTAGAGAAAGTAAAAATGAGTAACGAATTTGAGAAAAAGTATAAGTATTGGACAATTTAAGGGAATAACAAGCAATATCTCGAAAACGGTTCACTCAACAAAAATAAATGTATATGACATAAATTGTGTATTTTAACGCGATCTGCATTTTTTGTGTAGTAAAAGTTTGTCTATCTCTTATGGTTTACCAGTTATGCAAAAGTCGTTCACAATGAAGAATACTTTTGGAGACATTCCCAGAAAATTAAAGATATACATTTTATTTGTTTTGAGAATATCTTAAAACATATGATGTTTTAATCAAAATAGTTAGAGCCATTTTTGATAAAATTAAAATTTTCGAAAAATCCTCCATGTAAAGGGTAATCTGGGGTGGGGGGATTTTCTTGAAAACCTTCGTGACGCATCTCTGGAAGATACTGAACCTAAATACCAAAATGTGTATATCTTGAATTTTCTGGGAATGTCTCCAAAAGTATTCTTCATTGTGAACGACTTTTGCATAACTGGTAAACCATAAGAGATATACAAAATTTTACCACACAAAAAATGGAGATCGCGTTAAAATACACAATTTATGTCATATACATTTTTTTGTTGAGTGAATCATTTTCGAGATATTGCTTGTTATTCCCTTAAATTTTTCAATACTTATTTTCTCAAATGGGAATTCCTTATTCATTTTTTTGTCTTGGATATGTAAAGAGTATTAATCTGTGGCAAAGAGAATGGTGGTGCACATAGCAACCAGCTATTACCAGATATGTCTATGCTTAAAGGCTACTGTATTTCTATATTGCCGTTGCAAATACAAAACAAGGGGAACATAGTACGTCTTAAGCAATAGTCAAATATTTTTAGAACTGGTCTCTATGTGTAAAATGTAATTCTCTTTGCATGTCAAAAGATCGTTTCTGCAAATGTTTATCTCGATTAATATGAAATAGATGGAGAATAAGAGTTTGTAAAAATAGCTTGTACAAGAGTAGAGAAAGTCATATGTGAGTGTAACACATCAGATTTGTTTTGTCCTGGTAATGCAAAGAGAATGAAATACCCCACTTAGCAACCAGCTCTTAAAATATTTGACTATCGGTTAAAGTCTAGCAATTCCCCTTGCATCTGCAAGAAAATTAGCAACAAGATTAACATCTCGCTATCTCGATTAACATGAAGCATATGGAGAATAAGCGTTTGTAAAAATAGTTTGTACAGGAGTATGGAAAGTCATGTGAGTGTAACACATCAGATTTTTTAAGTAAGAATGATAATCTTTGAAGGAAATGTGTCTGAAATTGTACTGGACAACAAGCATGCTTCTGATAGATTCGACAACGAGGCTGTTTCTTTTCTTCGACCACTGACTTTTCATTAGCGTAAAGACTCTTTCCATGCTTGAGTAGTGGGAGGATATTGCAAAGAAATGCTGCCCCATCCTTAAAAGTTCAGAACAGCAATCAATACCTTTTGATTTCTTAAAATATCGTGTTTACTTTTGGTATGCTTTTAAATGTTTTTAAGTCCCTATTTCCTTGGACTAACTCCATGAATTTCCCCAGATTGCAGACGTGGTCCAAAGCATTTAACATCAACTATGGACACAGCTTTTTCAGCTAGAAGCTTGACATCTACGCAATAGTTAAAAGCGATACATCCACCTATTGGTATTTCACGGAACTTCTTAGACAATGGTGTCAGAATTGAAATTTGCGAAGAAAATTAAATTATAACTTTATAATGAAGTTGAAGAAGCGAAAACCCGGTTCATTTTTAAACATGGATTCAATTAGCAATACCATGATAATAGACATTTTGTTGTCTGTATAAAGGAGGACGAGAAAGCAGTCAAGTGTTCAAAAGCTATTTGATATATGTCACTCATATTACTAACTCTTTGAATGCGCTCATCACAAACAAAACAACGAAGGGTTAATATTTACTGCTTAAATGTGGCAAAAATATGATTCAAAGTGTATGTTTTGGAAATGGCTAATGCCACAAAAATGTGTTGTTTGACATAACTTGGATGTTTTAAAAAGATGTTAAATTCTTTTCTTTCTTTCCTATCTGCAGTATCGTTTTGCATACTGCTTATGGTTTCCAAGTAATATAAAATTTTAGAAAATGGAGAGGATTTACAGGATATTTAGAGAAACTTAGTGATACACATTTTATTCATCATTTGAATATCTCAAACACCCGTCTTTTTATTTGAGAAAATAAAAAATACTGACTTTTTTCCAAGTAACAGATTGTTTAAGGGGAAAGGGAGTTTTCTGAACATCTTTGCTTGCATTGTTAAAAGGTGCCTAGCAGGTATGAGAGAGAGAGAAAAGAAAACCAAAAAGAGCTAGTGTGTATTTGGTGACCTCTACTCTTGTGTTTATTGCAGATATGAACCCCCTATGGACACGCTGGAGCAGCTTGCCCAGAGCAGCATCAACTGGACATTTGTCCACGAAGCTGGCATATGGGCATATCGCTACAGTGATGATCCAATGCTGCGAAAGGTAGCCAGCAAGTTTATACGGCAGACGATCGAGGAATTGAGTGTTACTGCCATGAGAGGCGACTCTGGGATATTCATAGAGATGCTGACTGGAGGTGAATATGTTCTAGACTGCTTTAAGGCCACCTTCGATATACGTTGCTTGTGTAAATGAAAGAGGTTAAAATCCGTTGGGTAACAATTTTTACCGATTCCTAGACATACGAAGCGTGTTCAAGTGAAACCCGTTCGAGGTTCCTGGGCATCGGAATAGGAATAAACGAAAGTCGTCACGTAAGGCCAATGAAATAGTGGCATGTACTTTACATTACTGCTTACATTTCTTCACAAAACCCCAACAATGGTGTTGAGGCAGGCGTCCCATTGTTTGGGTATGCAGCGAATTCTGTCCGCAAAGAAATCATTTTGGTTTCTCCTTGATCCAATTCAGAACTGCGTCCTGCCCTTCCGCGTCGGAGTGAAATCTCTGTCCCTTTAGGAATTCCTTCAACGATCCAAGCAGATGAAAGCCGTAATCCGGACTATACGAGGGCGACATTTAAAACGTTTAGAAAATCAAACAAGGTTATGTTTTTAAAATTTTAAAGGTTTCATTATTTTTTTAAAGTATTCCCCTTTAACATCAATACATCTGAGGCACTTCAGTAGCCAGATTCCCATAATGTTCCACTGCTTCATCTGATGACGAAAAAGTGATTCCACGCATTTTATCTTTAATTTTTTGTAACAAAAAGAAATCCCAAGATGCTAGGTCATGGCTGTATGGTAGAGGGTCCATGGTGCTGACCTTATAGGCATCCATAAGCTCAGTTGTTAGTGTTGCTGTTTTCGTTGTCATTATGTAACGTTATTTTTCCTTTTGAGCGTTTTTCATGAAACTTTTAAAAAATTTGCTGTAAACAGACAATTCTGTACCAATTGCCAGTAACGGTAAAACTATCTTCTTATGCCCGCTTTAGAAAAAAATCTGATGTGTTACACTCACATGACTTTCTCTACTCTTGAATAAACTATTTTTACAAACGCTTATTCTCCATATGCTTCATGTTAATCGAGATGTTAATCTTATTGCTAATTTTCTTGTAGGTGCAAGGGGAATTGCTAGGCTTTAAGCGACAGTCAAATATTTTAAGAGCTGGTTGCTATGTGGAGTATCCCATTCTCTTTGCATTACCAGGACAAAAAAAATCTGATGTGTTACACTCACATGACTTTCTCTACTCTTGTACAAACTATTTTTACAAACTCTTATTCTCCATCTATTTCATATTAATCGAGATAAACATTTGCAGAAACGATCTTCTGACATGCAAAGAGAATTACATTTTACACATAGCGACCAGTTCTAAAAATAATTGACTATCGCTTAAGGCCTGCTATGTTCCCCTTGTTTTGTATGTGCAAGGGCAATATAGAAATACAGTAGCCTTTAAGCATCGACGTATATCTTAATAGCTGGTTGCTAGGTGCAGCACCATTCTCTTTGCAACAGATTAATACTTTTTGCGTATCCAAGACAAAAAAAAATGAATAACGAATACCCATTTGAGAAAATAAGTTTTGAAAAATTTAAGGGAATAACATGCAATATCTCGAAAATGGTTCACTCAACAAAAAAATGTATATGACATAAATTGTGTATTTTAACGCGATCTACATTTTTTGTGTAGTAAAAGTTTGTCTATCTCTTATGGTTTACCAGTTATGCAAAAGTTTTCACAATGAAGAATACTTTTGGAGACATTCCCAGAAAATTCAAGATATACCTACATGTTATTTGTCATGAAAATATCTTAAACATATCATATTTTAATCAAAATGGTTAGAGCCATTTTTGAGAAAATTTTCGAAAAATTTCCATGTAAAGGGTAATCTGGGGTGGGGTTTTTTCTTGAAAACCTTCGTGTCACATCTCTGGAAGATACTGAACCTAAATACCAAGTTTGGTGTTTATCCGATTGTTCGTTTCTGAGTTATGCTGTTCACAGACACACACGGACATGTTTCCAAAAATGCTTTTTTTGGATTCAGGGAGTCTCAAAACATATATTTCTGGTGAAATCTCGGTATCGAATTTTTTGGTGGAATACAATATTTCCCCTACTGACTATACGTAGTAGAGAAAGTAAAAATGAATAACGAATTTGAGAAAAAGTATAAGTATTGGAAATTTTAACGGAATAACAAGCAATATCTCGAAAATGGTTCACCCAACAAAAAAATGTATATGACATAAATTGTGTATTTTATCGCGATCTACATTTTTCGTGCAGTAAAATTTTGTCTATCTCTTATGGTTTACCAGTTATGCAAAAGTCGTTCATAATGAAGAATACTTTTGGAGACATTCCCAGAAAATTAGAGATATACATTTCATTTGTCATGGAAATATCTTAAACATATGATATTTTAATCAAAATCGTTAGAGCCATTTTTGAGAAAATTAAAATTTTCGAAAAATGTTCCATATAAAGGGTAATCTGGGGTGGGGGGATTTTCTTGAAAACCTTCGTGTCGCCTCTCTGGAAGATACTGAACATAAATACCAAGTTGAGTTATGCTGTTCACAGACACACACACGGTCATGCTTCCAAAAATGCTTTTTACTTTCTCTACTACGTATAGTAAGTAGGGGAAGTATTGTATTCCACCCAAAATTTCGATACCGAGATTTCACCGGAAATACATGTTTTGAGACTCCCTGAATCCAAAAAAAGCATTTTTGAAAACATGTCCGTGTGTGTGTCTGTGTGTATATGTGTGTCTGTGTGTGTGTGTGTGTGTGTGTGTGTGTGTGTGTGTGTGTGTGTGTGTGTGTCTGTGAACAGCATAACTCAGAAACGAACAGTTGGATAAACACCAAACTTGGTATTTAGGTTCAGTATCTTCCAGAGATGCGACACGAAGGTTTTCAAGAAAATCCCTCCACCCCAGACTACCCTTTACATGGAACATTTTTCGAGAATTTTAATTTTCTCAAAAATGGCTCTAACGATTTTGATTAAAATATCATATATTTAAGGTATTTTCATGACAAATGAAATGTATATCTCGAATTTTCTGGGAATGTCTCCAAAAGTGTTCTTCATTCTGAACGAGTTTTGCATAACTGGTAAAATAGACAAAATTTTACTACACAAAAAATGTAGATCGCGTTACAATACACAATTTATGTCATATACATTTTTTTTGTTTAGTGAACCGTTTTCGAGAAGCTTGTTATTTCCTTAAATTTTCCAATACTTATACTTTTTCTCAAATTCTTTATTCATTTTTTTTATGTCCTGGACTTGCAAAGAGAATGGAATGCGCCACATAGCAACCAGCGCTTAAATATTTGACTATCGCTTAAAACCTACCATATTGCCCTTGCATCTACAAGAAAATTAGCAATAAGATTAACATCTCGATTAACATGAAGCATATGGAGAATAAGCGTTTGTAATAATAGTTTGTACAAGAGTAGAGAAAGTCATGTGAGTGTAACACATCAGATTTTTTTGAATTCAGGTGGTCCCAAAACATGTATTTCCGGTGAAATCTCGGTATCGAATTTTTGGGTGGAACACAATACTTCCCCTACTTACTATACGTAGTAGAGAAAGTAAAAATAGCAGCCGTCTTCTTACCATCACTACGAATTCGTCGGACTTTGGTAGGCTTAGGTCAATCAGCCGATTGACTTCTTTTAAGGATCGTAACAATAAATCCAAGATTCATCACCAGTAACGATATTCCAAACCAAATTTGAAGTGTCGGCTTGGAATTTTCCAGTTTTTCTGCGCCAATGAATGCATTGTTGTTTTTGATGGGAGTCAGTTTATGTGAAATCCATCGACAACAAAGTTTTCTCACGTCTAACTGTTGATGTAAACTGTTTTGGATTTGACTCATACCAATGTCCAATGTCCGAATAAATTCATAAGATGTCCATCAATCTTTTTCAAGCATTGCTCAAACAGCGGCAATAGTTTCGACGCTCAAAAGCAGCAGTTCTTGGGCGTCCTTCATGAAATTCATCACTAAGAAGGAACTCATCCTTTTTTTAATTCGCTGTACCAATTATATATTGTTGTTTTAAATGGGGCTCCTGCACCAAATGCAGTCCTAAACCGAGCTTGACATTATTTAGGCGTTAATTGTGACTTAAAACTGTAAGAAGCCCAGAAATGTTTTCTAATCAAATTGAGCACAAAATCTTTAAATGATAATTAATTGTCAAACTATTAGAGTGAATCGAACAAACTATAGAGCAATTAACTAGCAAAACATTAAAAGTTAGCTGTCAAATATAAACACATTTAATTTGTTTGTATAAGCAAGGCATTTTAAAAATGTTCTGTATGGACCTCGTATGCAGGATGTAGGGGCCCCCCTATTTTTCTTCTGCAGCCCAACACGGATGAAGCGCCACTTCAGCTGTTTTCTAACTAGCTGCATTAGAATATAATTTTATCTCTATTTTAAAGACTTTATATTTAAATATTGCGCTACTCACGTAGAGGAATATGATTTTACGAATCACTATTTTAAAAGCAAAAATCGCCAATTCCGAAGTGTTACCACGGCAGTAGTAGGAGATACGCAAAATGAGTTATAAGCGAGCGAAATGGGAAAGCCGCAATGTCCGTGAGCAGTTAGAGAGGGTTGGTGCAACTACTCTTGGCTCTGGGGTTTTCGGTTGCACTGTTTATGTCTGGTTGCCATACCAACTCAAGTTTGCACTGCACGAGTACTCCCGCAAACTACCTGCTTCGAGGTTTCGGTGAACCTAAAATCCTGGATTTTTTACTTTCTCTACTACGTATAGTAAGCAGGGGAATTATTGTATTCCACCCAACAAATTATCAAAATTGGTTTAATGGTTGTTGAGATTGCCTTACATAAGTATAAATATTCCCTCTTTTAGTTATTCTTCTATCTAACTTACACTAAATAAACATTAATTTGTCAGCATAAAGACTTGGTTGAATATAAGATGTGCAAAAGAAATTAAGCTGTCTGTGTCTTAAGTAACTCATGCAGAAAAATGAAAATAAACAAGAATCACACACGGCACACCAATGTAAACTCTGTAGCGGGGTTTAAAAAAGGGAAAAGGTGTAATGGTCGGTTCTTGGTGTAGGTTTGGTAATTCGGGAGGATTAATGTTGCTGCCGACTATTCAGGTAGAGGAATATAGATTCTGGAAACTCTTACCCCAAGAAGTGTGGATGGGAGATGAAATGAAGCTCACTGTTCTCCTCTCAGATGGCCCGTTTAATGAAGGTCCACACTGTTGTCCTCGTCTGAATACCCTTTCACACAAGACGCGGTTTCTCCTGCTTCTGTTTCCGTGCATCACCCTTACTTAAGTATTTTTCGAAGTTAAAGACGTTACATTGTTACTTTAATGACTTAACCTTTAGCCAGGCCCTAGATACCCTTTTACTCACGTTTACTTTAAAGCAATTGTTTCCCATACATAAATAAATACTCGTAGACATCTGCACTCTTTCCCTCTCTGTTATAAAATACTTTAAATTCCTACATCTATCTTATTCTCCCTTACTGCACAACACGGAGTGACCTTCTCTCCCCTGCGGTTCGACACAAAGTATTCATCTTACACACGTCTGAAAGTTGCTCTCTGTCATAGATAATTTTCTATTTCACGCCTCTTTTCTAGTTTCGATCTATCGTTTTGCGATGCACGTGACTTTTATTAACTTTTATTGGCTATCTCACTGAATTTTTCTTCGTCTTCCATTGACTCTTAATTTCATCGTCCGAGCCTCGCTCGCGTCTCCCATTAACAACTTAAGTTCGCTAGAGTGAATTTTCTATGCGCTTGACTGAATTCGGTTTCCGGCCCGTTATCTTCGCATCCTGAGAGCTCTACTCGGTTCCTATTGTGACCTATCGCTTACTAATGTCCCTCTTCCTGTACATTCCTCAATTTTCAACCTTTCACGGTTTTTCGCCAAGTCTCTTCGTTCTCAAATACACGTTTTCTACATTTTATTTCACTTTCTGATTATTAATTAACATCTAATCTCTACTTTATTTCTCTCCTTATGTTCGTTTCTGAGTTATGCTGTTCACAGACAGACAAACACATGGACAGGTTTCCAAAAATGCTTTTTTTGGATTCAGGGGGCCTCAAACATGTATTTCCGGTGGAATCTCGGTATCGAATTTTTGGGTGGAATACAATACTTCCTCTACTTACTATACGTAGTAAAGAAGGTAATAAAATTAAAAAGTTCAGTGTTTATTCATTTCACTTTATGCTTTTACGTCATGTGCATGCACGCATGCGCGTACACGCTCACTTGCATGCAGTTGTTTACGCTTTATAATATAACTAGGTGACCCATGGAAATAATTAACATGACCTTGACAAGTATCTAAATACACTATAAATTGCCATTCACTTACCTTAAATACTGGAGTCGTCTGGTGTCGCTGACAGTAGTGACACAGACTGTAATAAAATCGCATGCACTGTTTTGATATTTATTGTAAAGTATGCTTTGTAGAATTTAAAGTCATATTTAATAAACAGTAAATTGCAAATTCTTAATATGTACACAAGAAAACAGAAGCTAAGTGCCTTGACTCAATCATATTGGATACCAAAATATTTTTGTTATGGGCATACCTTTGTGTTGGAACTTGTTCTGAAATGTAGAAGTTTCGGCAAGATAAGGTCCATGCGGCATCTTTAATGTAAAATGGTTACAATGTTGCAATTAATAACTTATTTCTTTGTTCCATAGACCTTTTATTTAAAACTAATTATATTAAATGTGAATAATTTACATGTTATAAATATACATTCAGACACCACATAAAGTCCCTACACAAACGTGTGCATGCACATAACCAAGCAGGAGCTCAATCAAGATTCGAATCTGGATCTTTTACCAGCCTAACCCAAATATAATAGGTCTCAGAAAACCTACACCTAATGTATATTTTACATTTTGCAAGCATGTCTGTCCATGCGGAAGTTTTGAGCTGTATTGTGTAATAAGATGTTTTCTAAATTGATGACATTTCACGGTATTTTATAAACTTTCAATGGTAGCGCTGCACTAATTGGAGAAGATATCTTGGGCTGCTACCAGACACCCCTGACATGCTTGAGCATATGCCATGCAATACATATATATATATATATATATAAAATAGAAAACGCAATAATTATGAACTTCAACAACTGTGCAGGGCGGCACACCGCTCGCCTCTCACCAAAGTGCCCTGGTTTCTATCCCAGGGACCCACATGTGGGATTTGTGGTGGACAAAGTGGCGTTTGGGCGGGTTTTCTCCGAGTTCTCCATCCCCCCCCCGCCATTCATTTAACCAACTGATCCATCATTATCTTTCCTTTTATCAATTTCACCATAATTTCATATCATCTACTTCCTCGCTCCCACTCCAGACATTGGGCTGATTTATTGAAATTACTTCAACTCACGACTTCCTTAACTGAATTTCAAAGATATTCGAATCGTTATATTACTGAAAAGCAAGTAATGGTTTCTTAAACCAGAATCACAGCAATTATATCTGGTCCAAAGTGCCTGTTCTTCAGTAGCCCTCTGACCACAGGCACCTGCTTGTAAGTCCTACATACGAAGAGGGTAAAAAGAAAGAACAAAATTGCAGATGAATGAGAATACCATTAACCACTTAAGAATTAATAAGGAAAAAAGAAAGAAAAACACTACGTATGCTGCGGTAGTGCACCCCAGTCTTCAACGAGACAGATGCCAAGCATAACCATTACACTGCAGAAACAACACGCAAGTTAGTGCAGTGACTCCTCTGGCGAATGAAAGCTTGGAAATGTATTTTAATCACTTTTATTTGTGCATAAAGTCATAAAATACTGAATTGAAGAGTTTGTCACGTGTCCCGTGTCCTAATGCTTCTAATGAATGACCATGTCATTTGGAAATGTACTTTCCTCAATATTTGTTCCAATCCGTGCAGCTTTTGGAATCTGTTGCATTTTTTTGTGGTTCATTATTGCTTGCCATACCCTAACATGTATGTACCTCTGGTTCACATGTGTTTATGTTCACTTTCAGGAGCGTTTGGCTATGGGCCGTACATCACTCCGGAAGCGATGGCAGGTCTGAGGTTGATGAAGGAGCCCCTGTATTTGTGCCATGTGGTTCTGGTAGCAAGAAAAGATGGTCCATACATGCAGCCACTCAATGACCTGATCCTGGCAATGAACCAAGGAGGATTTGGAATCTACTTGCAGGCTGATGTGATACGTCGCTTTCTCTCCAGCCGTCTTCAGCTTCTGATCACTCTGAGCCGCACCGAGTTGGATCCTGATGGCGACGAACCCAGAACTCTTCAACTATCTCACGTGGAGGGTCCATTCATACTTCTGGCCATGGGCTTGGGTATTTCAGCAGTAGCATTTCTGGCAGAGATAGCGGTGTACGCATATCGGAAGAAGATACGTCGTTAGGCATGCATCAGAATGTCGTACATGAGGGGTGGGTTTTGTCCTATTTGCCTGTTTGATTCCTTCATAAAAAGTCCAGCAGTGTAATTTATAAGGTATTTGCCTGCTATTGGAAGCTTAAAATTGTAGTATTGTACTATCACTAAACAAAATCACATGTTTGCTCATTCTGCTTCTGTTCGTGACTAGCAAAAATTCTTCTTGAATACCACGCTACCGCAGCTAGCTTTACTGTGTTATATCCATCATTTTCGCTCTCCTCACAGTATCAACCAATTTGCGGTCACAATGTGCATGCACTAGCTCAACTGATCAACCAACTCATCAAGCTGAGTATAACGGGGAAGGCTATTTAATATTAGGAGTTAATGGTGCGTGGACGTTTTGAACAAGATTTCGATCATAATAATATGTTTTTTCCAGTCTCAAAATCTGGTTGGTACATTTTGAAGACATTCACTGGAAATGGTTTTGGCGGAAAACCAATTGATCTAGATCAGTCTCAACTCCAGGAAAACTTATTTTCTAGACTTTTGAAAGAAATGTAATTGCAAACAGTGGTGAGTCAGCAAAGTCAAAGCCGTGGTGAAACTGAAGGGGTGTCTGAGAGTCTCAGATTATCCAAACTAAATACAGATATGTTATATGTTGGATGTAAATAGCCAGAAAACAGTGCCTAAAAGTCAATAATAAGTTCCTTGTACGCTCCTGCAGCGCGTTACATCAGCCTAAACATGTAGGAGTCTGGTTAACGCCAGACTCGCACATGCTGCACGAGGGAGGGGCTTCCTAGGCGTTGCTAAGCAACTGCTCTCCTCCAAGCCAGTTTACTGTAATGCGTGCAGGCATTCTCGGAGTCTAGACTCTGGCTGCTAATG
Source organism: Deroplatys truncata (assembly GCA_030765065.1). NCBI lineage: Eukaryota > Metazoa > Arthropoda > Insecta > Mantodea > Mantidae > Deroplatys > Deroplatys truncata. The sequence goes on along the minus strand of CM060975.1, from coordinate 309,098,820 downwards.
CGGCGTGGAACTGTGGATTAGGAGGCGTATTGGTTTTCAACGAGTGAGGTTAATGACTTGGTTATTAATCTTATTAAAACACCATTATTGTCCCCTTCTTTCGAAGAAAAGTGTGCTCTGAGGGATAAGAGAACGACACCACATCTGAATATTACACTAAGGAATGGAATAAGAACTTTCCAGTCCCAGTGGTTCAGGGAGTACCATGGCTCACAGCAAGTATAACGCACTGTATATTATATCGTTATGTATGCATATTATTTGGAGGAGAAAGTGAATGGTATGAGAATGGCATAAGTGACGTATTTTTTTTCATAGAAGGGCGTGTAAGCATCAGTTTAAAAAAACATATATCGAACAGCGAGCGTTTTCATCTTCTTGGAAAATTTAGAATTGACCATGTCTTATCAGAAGCGTCACGCCTATCACCTCTAAAGCACAACGGATCAGCAACTCGCAATATACGAGTTATTTGTTTGTTTGTGCTTGTTCATTTGGCCCCACTGTGAGCAACGCTCAGGGACATTAAACAGTTATGAAATATGCAGCATGTCGCGGTAACTGTCGTGTTATCTTATTTGCTGAGCGCCTGTTATTGTTTTACTATTTTGAATTTTGGGTTCTTTGTCCTCCGGCTAGCTATTATTACTCGGTCGAGCAAATCTCTTGAACAGGGTGTGTAAACGGAAAGGGGTTATTACTAAAAGATAACACTGATAAAAGAATTTGTTTTTACACTTTTATTGCAGTCACACTTTATTAATTTCATATATTTACTCTTGATACACGCCTGATTGAAACTGTTATATTTTCGAATGTAACTATAATCACTTATTTGCCGCGCACTATTAATTCGCGTATTTCACATTTTGTAATTAACTTTACGACGCGAGAGATTCTGTTGAACTGCGCGACGTGTAACTCGTGAATGATTCTGTAGAACTGCGCGACGTGTAACTCGTGAATGATTCTGTTGAACTGCGCGACGTGTAACTCGTGAATGCTTCTGTAGAACTGCGCGACGTGTAACTCGTGAATGATTCTGTAGAACTGCGCGATACCTGTCTTTGGCTCTAGAATTTATACTCCCTCACCCCGATATGCCTAAACATTATAACAGAGCTGCTATTGGTTAATAAAGTGCGCCAACATTAGCGTCTATTTTTATATCCAATCAAAATTACGAATACATATGCTCTAGGGAAGATATTCCCTCCATTTCTAAAAAGACACGCTACTCTGACGTCATTTGCTTGTCTCTTCTAATTAATAAACAACTCACCCCCTCGCTTCATTGTTATCCGCTCCTATTGTCAGTTTCAGTGAGGCCGTGTAAACTTATTTCCTAACAATGCTTATAATTAACAAACATCTCAAATCATTGTCATACAATAATGTTAATTTACACTACAATCACTCTGGCATTCACAGTGTTGTGATATAAAATACTGCCTCAAGCATAACTAATAACATACCCAACACCAAGGACAATTTTTCTTAAGAAATGAAAGAGTTAATTCAAGTGGTGTGTTACCTAGGGAAACAAGAATCTCCCTTCCTCGGGCACGATGAGAGTGAAGATTCTGCTAATAAAGGCAACTATCTTGAAATGTTTGAATCGCTTGGGCAAGATGAATAGTTCATAAGAGAAAATTTGGAATCCAACTCAGAATTTAAAAAAACTTCGAGTGATATTCAAACAGAGCTTACTGAATGCATAACTCAGGTAATAAATGAAAGAATTAAGAGATAAAATCTCAGCTTGTGAATTTGTACCTGTTCAAGCAGATGAAACTTAAGATGTATCTTGACAACCCCAGATGGACATTACATTTTACTAGGCAGTACCGTTCAGGAGATATTTGTGAGATTTTATGATGTCACAACAGATAAAAGTAAGTGCTCTTGAACTTTCAGCTGTTATTTTGGGTGCCTTAAAAGAATGGGGTGTAGATAATAAACTAATTTGTCAGACCTACGATGGAGCCGCTGTGATGTCGGGTTCTTCTCATCAAACAAGAGTGACCACATGCTATGTTCATTCACTGTTACGCACACAAATTAAATTTAGTGCTGCTGTATGAATAAACAACAATAAAGAGTTTCATTTAACATTTGACTGCATTCAATACTTATTTTAGCAAATCATCAAAGAGACATCAAGTCCTGAGGGTTGCAGGTTTCAAGCTACCATATGCATCCACAACGAAATGCAACTGACACTGCAGAGCAACAGCTATAATAGCGTATCATTTTCACTTGAAAAAAGCTCTCGCGCACATAGTTGGTAATGACGAAAAATGGGACGCCGAATCTGTAAATGGTGCTACAGTATTGGTTAAGAGATTGGAGGACTCTACATTTCTCTTTCTGCTCTGTTTGTAGAACAAGATTTTTTTTTCACAGATAATTTATTTAAGGTGCTGCAAATAAAGAACACATCAATTGCAAACATGTGCAACCAGGAGATAAAACTAACCAATCTGAAAAATCTGATGTGTTACACTCACATGACTTTCTCTACTCTTGTACAATCTCTTTTTACAAACGCTTATTCTCCATATGCTTCATGTTAATCGAGATGTTAATCTTATTGCTAATTTTCTTGTAGATGCAAGGGGAATTGGTAGGCTTTAAGCGATAGTCAAATATTTTAAGAGCTGAATGCTATGTGCAGTATTCCATTCTCTTTGCATTACCAGGACAAAGAAAAAAAACTGAATAACGAATTCCCATTTGAGAAAAAGTATAAGTATTGGAAAATTTAAGAGAATAACAAGCAATATCTCGAAAATATTTCACTCAACAACAAAAAATGTATATGACACAATTGTGTATTTGTAACGCGATCTACATTTTGTGTAGTAAAATTTTGTCTACTTCTTATGGTTTACAGTTATGCAAAAGTCGTTCACAATGAAGAATACTTTTGGAGACATTCCCAGAAAATTCGAGATATACATTTCATTTGTCATGAAAATATCTTAAACTTATGATATTTTAATCAAAATCGTTAGAGCCATTTTTGAGAAAATTAAAATTTTCGAAAAATGTTCCATGTAAAGGGTAATCTGGGGTGGGGGGATTTTCTTGAAAACCTTCGTGTCGCATCTCTGGAAGATACTAAACCTAAATACCAAGTTTGGTGTTTATCCGACTGTTCGTTTCTGAGTTATGCTGTTTACAGACACACACACACGGACATGTTTTCAAAAATGCTTTTTTTGGATTCAGGGGGTCTCAAAACATGTATTTCCGGTGAAATCTCGGTATCGAATTTTTGGGTGGAATACAGTACTTCCCCTACTTACTATAGTAGTAGAGAAAGTAAAAATTACCCGACAGTGCAGCTTGTACAAAGTGAGAGGTTATGCATAGAATAACAAACTGCTGAGATTCATACTAATACCATTAGAAGCATTAATAACAGTCCAGTGTTAGATGTTATATTAAAGGGGCTTACTACTACAGTGATGCGGTGTCTAAAATAGAACACACAAAAATTCCGGCAACCTTTTTTTCATGTTTTGTTAACTGGCATTCAACACGTTTGCTGTGCACGGCCGCGATTTTAAGAGTAACAGTTTAGCCAGCTGCTGAATGCGTTAGTGCAAGGGTGGCGAAAACGACGTCCTTCCGCGAGTCACCAAATATGCAACACGCACTGCATCACTCAGCAGCATGTGAAAAACAAAGGGACGGTTGCACAGAGGGAACGGCGCCTACGAGTCACGTTTTCACCCCCTCTGCGTTAGTGTATTCAAACTAAAACGTATTAGCGCCATTTGCGAGAAATGCCCACTATGTCATTTTACGCGAATGTCATTTTAGGCACCTTTCCCAAAAGACACTTTTATGCTGGTGTAGATGCCCTTGTAAACTCACTAGTCGTCCTTGTGGACTAGTGGTACCGTGCTAGCCTCTAGTTCCCAAGGTCGCGGGTTCAAACCCGGCGTAGGCCCATGGATTTTTTTGGGCGTAAAAATCCTTAGCATGGCTTCCTTCGGAAGGGAAGTAAAGCCAGTGGTCCCGTGTCGTAGATTTACGGCATGTAAAAGAACCCCAAGCCTGATAAAGAGGCCTCTGAGCAAAATTACCGCTGTTTCACGCCATATATAGAATGGGACGCTAAGGACCTTAGTAGTTAAAGAGCGTCCATAAATAAAACACAATTTAATTTAATTTGTACACTCACTTTCATTTATGCCATCGCCGTAGCTTCAGGCGGCATTCTACTGGCCTTCATAAGTGGAGTATGCATAGCAAGGAAGAGGTGTGTGTATGTTTGTATTTTCGCGCATGGCGTCCTGCTTTATGTGCACAATTCTAGATTATTCACATATGAATATTTAACTTTGAACAATAACTTTACTCTTCATCACTTATAATGACCATGTTTAAATATATAACTAAATAAAACCCTCTTTTGCACAATATCTCCACGAAAAAATATTTTAATGGCAACACAATATAAAACCGAAATACATTACACTTTCTCTACCACGTACCTAGTAGCTAGAGAATTGCATTTCACCCAAAAATTGGATACCGAGGTTTCATCAGAAATAGATGTTTTGATGCCCAATGAATACAAAAAAATCATTTTTAGAAAAAGTTCCTAGTGTGTGTGTGTGTGTGTGTGTGTGTGTGTGTGTGTGTGTGTGTGTGTGTGTGTGTGTGTCTGTGAACAGCATAAATCAAAAACGAGAAGCAGGATAAACGTTAAACTTTGTATTTAGGAACAGTACCTTCCAAAAATGCGACAAGATTCTTAAAAAAAATCCTCCATTCCTAAACTACGCTTTACATGGAACATTTTTCGACATTTTTTATTTTCTCAAAAATATCCAAATGCTTTTTATTAAAATATTTCCATTACAAATAAAATGCGTTTCCTGAATTTTCTGGGAATAGCTGTGAAGTCCTCTTCATTTGGATGGAATTTTGTATAATCTTGTATAACTGGCAAGCGTTAAACGATAGCCGAAAACTACTACGCAAAAAAAATTAGATCTTTTTAAAACACACCATTTATTTCAAATAACTTTCAGCAATTTTCATGATATCCATTATTAATTCTTCGAATTGTTCAATTGTCATTCTTTTCATGGAATTTTAAGGCCAGCATATAGCTCCAGTTCTTAAACATTTGACTATCCTGTTCCCTTTGTATCTATAACGAAATGTCTAATGCAGTTATTTCTGCAAAGGTTTATCTCGATTAAAATGAAAACAAACTTTCGAAAGAACAATTTGTATACCTACTAATAAGCGATAGAGCGTACAGAAAGACGTGTGAATGTATCACATCTCTCGTATGTGTTTACTCTCAAAGAGCACACATCTACTAGACATTTTTGGAATCATCTGTGAAACCTAAATATACAACTAAACAAAATACTGTTACAATTTCTCCAACCTCTGTGCTGTGAGCGCAGTGTGTCTGCCTCACATTCAAGATGCCCCGAGTTCGAATCTCTATTAGGGCGAGTTACCCGGATTAGGTTTTTCTTGGGTTTTACCTTATCTCGAAAAGACGAATGTCGGGTAACTTTAAGCTCTATGGACCCGGGTTCATTTGAGCATAATTTCACTCATCGTCCGATATGACCTAAACGGTTAAAGGACGCTTAACGAAAAATAATCTTCATGAAATAATGCTTTAATGACAACAATTATAATGTAAAACTGGAGTAAATTATATTTTTTTATTTTCAAAAAGGACACATTTACTAGACATTATTTTAATAAGCTGCCCATGCGAATGCTGCATGGAACTGCCCTAGAATTGTCTTCAAATGGCAATTGGCTTCCCACATACCCACATTCTTCCCCAATGCACTTCCGAAATATTTGCATGCATCGCGTGAGCTAGAGTTAACACACACCACTGCTTCCTCGAACAACAAAGCCAGAACGCTCCAGACACACCCTTCCCTGCTAAGAAGGTTGGTAAATGCCTCCCGAAGCTGCGGTGACGGCGTAAATGGAAGCGAGTACGAGGGGCGCTATTTATATTTTGAGCCTAATAATTAAAACAAAGTAATTTCTGATTCAAAACTGCTTTATTGTTTTTCAAAATATTTTCCTTTATGATCAATACACTTTTGTATCCGTTTGAACCATTTGTCAAAGCATTTATTCCAGTCTTCTTGAGACACCTCCAAAACATGGTTTTTGAAGGCATCAACGGCTTCTTCTGCCAACGAAAATCGTTGTCCACGCAATTTATTCTTGATGTTCGGGAACAAGAAGAAGTCATTGGGTGCCAAATCAGGACTGTTGGAGATTAATCCAAAAAGTGATAACAGTTTGTGAAACTTCTTCATCCGAAGTATCTTTAACTTTGTTTTGACTTCAACCAAATGTAGTTCAAATTTTTATATACAAAATTTCAACTTCGTTCTTTTTTTTTTTAGTTCCATTTATACCTCGCCTTTAATTGCATTTGAACTTATTGCCTATTGACATTGGTGTTAACTAGTGTAACTCTTGGCGTTGGGTTTCTTGCACTTTGTTTTTTAATCATTAGATCATACACACATTCAGGCTATGGAGGATAAGCAATAATCTTGGCTAGAGAAAAATTCCCACCCCCAGTCGGGAATTGAACTCGGGACCGCTATCACAGCAAGCAGTTGCTCTACCAACTGAGCTACGGAGCCAGCCAACTTCGTTCTTACAGCGACTGGTGAGTTGTTTTATGCGTATATACAGACAAAGCGACGATAACAGGTGCTCCTCAGTACCAAAACCATCAAGAAACATAAGCATCGCACCAAAAATAGTCATTTTTAGCGATGATAGGGGTTACACTTCTTGCGTCCTCTCTGCACCGTGTCCGATGATTTTTTGCTTTCCCTACTACTTAGGTGCCTATAGTAAACAGAGCACCCAAAAATCCATACCGAGATTGCTCTCGAAAAAATACGTTTTGAGTCTTCCAAAAAAACAGCACCTTTTAAGAAAAAGCTCCGCGTGGGCGTATACGTGTGTACCTGTGTTTCCGTGAACAGCATAACAAAAAAAATCTGATGTGTTACACTCACATGACTTTCTCTACTCTTGTACAAACTATTTTTACAAACGCTTATTCTCCATATGCTTCATGTTAATCGAGATGTTAATATTATTGCTAATTTTCTTGTAGATGCAAGGGGAATTGGTAGGCTTTAAGCGATAGTCAAATGTTTTAAGAGCTGGTTGCTATGTGGCGCATTCCATTCCTTTTGCATGTCCAGGGCATAAAAAAAATGAATAACGAATTTGAGAAAAAGTATAAGTATTGGAAAATTTAAGGGAATAATAAGCAATATCTCGAAAATGGTTCACTCAACAAATAAAATGTATATGACATTTTTTGTGTAGTAATATTTTGTCTATCTCTTATGGTTTACCAGTTATGGAAAAGTCGTTCATCATGAAGATTACTTTTGGAGACATTCCCAGAAAATTCGAGATATACATTTCATTTATCATGAAAATACCTTAAACATATGATATTTTAATCAAAATCGTTAGAGCCATTTTTGAGAAAATTAAAATTTTCGAAAAATCTTCTATGTAAGGGGTAATCTGGGGTGGGGGGATTTTCTTGAAAACCCTCGTGTCGCATCTCTGGAAGATACTGAACCTAAATACCAAGTTTGGTGTTTATCCGACTGTTCGTTTCTGAGTTATGCTGTTCACAGACACACAGACACACACGGACATGTTTCTAAAAATGCTTTTTTTGGATTCAGGGGGTCTCAAAACATGTATTTCCGGTGAAATTGCGGTATCGAATTTTTGTGCGGAATACAATACTTCCCCTACTTACTATACGTAGTAGAGAAAGTAAAAATCTAACGTGATACATTCATATGACTTTCTCTACCCTTTATCATTTATTAATGAATATAAAAACTACTGTTACGAACCTTATTTTTCTATCTACTTCATTTTATTCAAGGTAAACCTTTGCAGAAACAGCTACATTACACATTTCATTATAGATACAAAGAGAACAGCGATAGTCAAATGTTTAACAACTGGACGCTATACGCTGGCCTTAAAATTCCATACTGTTTCAATGACATCGCGAGGAACAACTAAATTCGATAGGACTTTATAAGAATGGCAAAAGTATTGAGCAATTCGAACCACTAACGGATATCTTAGACATGGCTTATGACACAAAAAATATATTTGAAATAAATTGTGTGTTTTAAAGAGATGAGAATTTTTGTGCAGTACGTTTTCCTGTATCGCTTAACGTTTACTAGTTATACAAGATCATACAAAATTCTTTCCGAATGAACATACTTCAAACGCTATTCCCACAAAATTCAAGATATGCATTTTATTTGTCATGAAAATATATTTAATTTATAGTATTTTAATCAAAATCAATAAAGCCATTTTTCGGAGTCAACAGTTTAGAAAAATATTCCATGCAAAGGATAATTGGGGTGGGGGATTTTCTTAAAAATCTTCGTGTTGCATATTTGGAAGATACGAACTTAAATACCAAGTTTGGTATTTATCCGACTTTTGGTTTTTGTGTTATGCTGTTCACAGACACATACAAATAAACATACGCACCTTTTTCTAAAAATCTGATGTAATACTTTTATGACCTCTACCCTATATCATTTATTAATGGGTATACTAACTGATCTTAATAAATCTTATTTTTATATCTACTTCATTTTAATCCAAATGAACTTTTGCAGAAATAGCTATATTATAGATACAAAGGAAACAGCGATAGTCAAATGTTTAACAACTGGACGCTATATGCTGGCCTTAAAATTCCATACTGTTTCCATGACATCGCGAGAAACAACTGAATGTTGAAAATACTTTTATGTTCGACCATGCCAAAATGTAGTATTTATAGGACTGGTAGCAGTACTTTAATGGGTCTCATTAAAGTACACCTGTTCATTAAAGTATTGGTATTCGACCAATCAGAAGTGGCCACGTGACATTGTGAAAGCGCAAGTATCGATTATTCTGCGTAGTACACCTCACAACGCTAGCAACTTTTGACACAGGTGCTACAGGTCATTGTATTGTAACCATAGATAAAGGAATAACGATTAACACATCACTCAAACCAGAAACTTATGAAAGCTTTAATTTAGATACGTGGTCGAGCATAAACAGTCGTATGAAACTTGACTATAATGGTGATTAAAACGCTCGTATGATGATTATTAACCTCGCTCGGTTAATGATAATACTCACGTTTTAATTACTACAATTATAGTCTCGTTGCATAATATACTGTAAAAGAATGGCTAGGTATTGAACAATAGGAACAATTAATAAATAATAGATACCTCGGAAATGGCTTATCACAAAAAGTTATTTGAAATAAATTGTGTGCTTTAAAGAACTCTGTCTTTCTTGAGTACTATGTTTTCGTCTATCGCTTAACGTTTACTAGTTATACAAGATAATACAAAATTCCTTCCGAATGAACAGGACTTCAAAGGATGTTCCCTGAACATTCAAGATATACACTTTCTCATGTAAATATGTTTAATATATAGAATTTTAATCAAAATCTTTAGAGACATTTTTTTTATAAAATCAAACATTTCAGAAAATGTTCCATGTAAAGGGTAGTTTAAGGTAGGGGGATTTTCTTAAAAATATTCGTGAGGCATTTTTGGAAGGTACTGAACTTAAATACCGAGTTTGGTGTCGATCCAACTTTTTTTGAGTTATGCTGTTCACACACACAGGGATCTTTTTTGTAAAAATTGTTTTTTCTGTATACAGGAGACCTCTAAACATGTATTTTCGGTGAAATGTCGGTATCAAATTATCGCTTATTCTACTTGTAGCTACTAGTCGGCCAGATATGATTGCGTTTTGAGCAACTGTTTTGTTGACAATGCGTAACGTCATCATGCCTAGGGATCGAAGGGTCAAGGCGATAGTGCAATGTACGGTTGCACAATGAAAACAGTACTACATTTAAACGCCTCAACGTCGCTAGTAAATGCAACTTGAAACTGCGGATGTTTACCTTACCTGACTGTCCTTCTAACGCCCCCCCACCTGCTCAGTAACAATTTAATATCTGTTCCTAGAACGCACTTATAACGTGGCCCACTAGTACAAGGAAGTATTTAATAAAATCATTTCTGTAAATGTTGATCTCGATTAGCATAAAGTAGATACAGGAGTAAGCGTTTGTAAGAACTTGTTGACCGAACGGGATGGCTAAGACTAACTCTGTGGCTCACATTTGGCAGGTCCCGGGTTTAAACCCCCTGGAGCCGGTCAATCTAGCCGAAGGATTTTTCGCTGTTTTCCCCGATTGCAAGGTGAAAGCTGAGTTGGATAATTTGATCCGCGAATTCTCCTATCATCCCTTTCATCAATACATTTCATTCTCATCTTCTTCATCGCCATATTGGGCTAATTACCCATACTGGATATGCTATGATCCAGAGTTTGCTTGCTCCTCGACAGGCTACTGACACAACACATTGGGCCGATCACCCGTCCTGGATATGCTATGATCCAGAGTTTGCTTGTTCCTCGACAGGCTACTGACACAAGACATTGGGCTGATCACACATCCTGGATATGCTATGATCCAGAGTTTGCTTGCTCCTCGAACGGCTACTGACACAAGACATTGGGCTGATCACTCATCCTGGATATGCTATGATTCAGAGTTTGCTTGCTCCTCGACAGGCTACTGACACAACACATTGGACTGATCACCCGTCCTGGATATGCTATGATCCAGAGTTTTCTTGCTCCTCGACAGGCTACTGACACAAGACATTGGGCTGATCACCCATCCTGGATATGCTATGATCCAGAGTTTGCTTGCTCCTCGACAGGCTACTGACATAACACATTAGGCTGATCACCCGTCCTGGATATGCTATGATCCAGAGTTTGCTTGCTCCTCGACAGGCTACTGACACAAGACATTGGACTGATCACCCATCCTGGATATGCTATGATTCAGAGTCTGCTTGCTCCTCGACAGGCTAATGTAACAAGACATTGGGCTGATTACCCATCCTAGATATGCTATGATTCAGAGTTTGCTTGCTCCTCGACAGGCTACTGACACAAGACATTGGGCTGATCACCCATCCTGGATATGCTATGATCCAGAGTTTGCTTGCTCCTCGACAGGCTACTGACACAAGACATTGGACTGATCACCCATCCTGGATATGCTATAATTCAGAGTTTGCTTGCTCCTCAACAGGCTACTGACACAAGACATTGGGCTGATCACCCATCCTGGATATGCTATGATTCAGAGTTTGCTTGCTCCTCGACAGGCTACTGACACAAGACATTAGGCTGATCACCCATCCTGGATATGCTATGAACCAGAGTTTGCTTGCTCCTCGACAGGATACTGACACAAGACATTGGGCTGATCACCCGTCCTGGATATGCTATGATCCAGAGTTTGCTTGCTCCTCGACAGGCTACTGACACAAGATATTGGACTGATCACCCATCCTGGATGTGCTATGTTCCAGAGTTTGCTTGCTCCTCGACAGGCTACTGACACAAGACATTGCGCTGATCATCTATCCTGGATATGCTATGATCCAGAGTTTGCTTGCTCCTCGTAAGGCTACTGACACAAGACATTTGGCCGATCATCTATCCTGGATATGCTATGATCCAGAGTTTGCTTGCTCCTCGACAGGCTACTGACACAAGACATTGGGCTGATCACCCATCCTGGATATGCTATGATTCAGAGTTTGCTTGCTCCTCGACAGGCTACTGACACAAGACATTGGGCTGATCATCTATCCTGGATATGCTATGATCCAGAGTTTGCTTGCTCCTCGACAGACTACTGACACAAGACATTGGTCTGATCACACATCCTGGATATGCTATGTTACAGAGTTTGCTTGCTCCTCGACAGACTACTAACACAAGACATTGGACTGATCACACATCCTGGATATGCTATGATACAGAGTTTGCTTGCTCCTCGACAGACTACTAACACAAGACATTGGGCTGATCACACATCCTGGATATGCTATGATCCAGAGTTTGCTTGCTCCTAGACAGGGTACTGACGTAATATATTGGACTGATCGACCATCCTGGATATGCTATGATCCAGAGTTTGCTTGCTCCTCGTCAGGCTACTGACACAAGATATTGGGCTGATCACCCATCCTGGATATGCTATGATCCAGAGTTTCCTTGCTCCTCGTCAGGCTACTGACACAAGATATTGGGCTGATCACCCATCCTGGATATGCTATGATCCAGAGTTTGCTTGCTCCTCGACAGGCTACTGACACAACACATTGGGCCGATCACCCGTCCTGGATATGCTATGATCCAGAGTTTCTTGCTCCTCGACAGGCTACTGACACAACACATTGGGCCGATCATCCGTCCTGGATATGCTATGATCCAGAGTTTGCTTGCTCCTCGACAGGCTACTGACACAAGACATTGGTCTGATCACCCCTCCTGGATATGCTATGACCCAGAGTTTGCTTGCTCCTCGACAGGCTACTGACACAAGACATTGGGCTGATCACTCATCCTGGATATGCTATGATTCAGAGTTTGCTTGCTCCTCGACAGGCTACTGACACAACACATTGGACTGATCACCCGTCCTGGATATGCTATGATCCAGAGTTTGCTTGCTCCTCGACAGGCTACTGACACAAGACATTGGGCTGATCACCCATCCTGGATATGCTATGATCTAGAGTTTGCTTGCTCCTCGACAGGCTACTGACCTAACACATTAGGCTGATCACCCGTCCTGGATATGCTATGATCCAGAGTTTGCTTGTTCCTCGTCAGGCAACTGACACAAGACATTGGACTGATCACCCATCCTGGATATGCTATGATTTAGAGTTTGCTTGCTCCTCGACAGGCTACTGACACAAGACATTGGGCTGATTACCCATCCTGGATATGTTATGATTCAGAGTTTGCTTGCTCCTCGACAGGCTACTGACACAAGACATTGGGCTGATCACCCATCCTGGTAATGCTATGATCCAGAGTTTGCTTACTCCTCGACAGGCTGCTGACACAAGACATTGGACTGATCACCCATCCTGGATATGCTATAATTCAGAGTTTGCTTGCTCCTCAACAGGCTACTGACACAAGACATTGGGCTGATCACCCATCCTGGATATGCTATGATCCAGAGTTTGTTTGCTCCTCGACAGGCTACTGACATAACACATTAGGCTGATCACCCGTCCTGGATATGCTATGATCCAGAGTTTGCTTGCTCCTCGACAGGCTACTGACACAAGACATTGGACTGATCACCCATCCTGGATATGCTATGATTCAGAGTCTGCTTGCTCCTCGACAGGCTAATGTAACAAGACATTGGGCTGATTACCCATCCTGGATATGCTATGATTCAGAGTTTGCTTGCTCCTCGACAGGCTACTGACATAAGACATTGGGCTGATCACCCATCCTGGATATGTTATGATCCAGAGTTTGCTTGCTCCGCGACAGGCTGCTGACACAAGACATTGGACTGATCACCCATCCTGGATATGCTATAATTCAGAGTTTGCTTGCTCCTCAACAGGCTACTGACACAAGACATTGGGCTGATCACCCATCCTGGATATGCTATGATTCAGAGTTTGCTTGCTCCTCGACAGGCTACTGACACAAGACATTAGGCTGATCACCCATCCTGGATATGCTATGAACCAGAGTTTGCTTGCTCCTCGACAGGATACTGACACAAGACATTGGGCTGATCACCCGTCCTGGATATGCTATGATCCAGAGTTTGCTTGCTCCTCGACAGGCTACTGACACAAGATATTGGACTGATCACCCATCCTGGATGTGCTATGATCCAGAGTTTGCTTGCTCCTCGACAGGCTACTGACACAAGACATTGCGCTGATCATCTATCCTGGATATGCTATGATCCAGAGTTTGCTTGCTCCTCGTAAGGCTACTGACACAAGACATTTGGCCGATCATCTATCCTGGATATGCTATGATCCAGAGTTTGCTTGCTCCTCGACAGGCTACTGACACAAGACATTGGGCTGATCACCCATCCTGGATATGCTATGATTCAGAGTTTGCTTGCTCCTCGACAGGCTACTGACACAAGACATTGGGCTGATCATCTATCCTGGATATGCTATGATCCAGAGTTTGCTTGCTCCTCGACAGACTACTGACACAAGACATTGGTCTGATCACACATCCTGGATATGCTATGTTACAGAGTTTGCTTGCTCCTCGACAGACTACTAACACAAGACATTGGACTGATCACACATCCTGGATATGCTATGATACAGAGTTTGCTTGCTCCTCGACAGACTACTAACACAAGACATTGGGCTGATCACACATCCTGGATATGCTATGATCCAGAGTTTGCTTGCTCCTAGACAGGGTACTGACGTAATATATTGGACTGATCGACCATCCTGGATATGCTATGATCCAGAGTTTGCTTGCTCCTCGTCAGGCTACTGACACAAGATATTGGGCTGATCACCCATCCTGGATATGCTATGATCCAGAGTTTCCTTGCTCCTCGTCAGGCTACTGACACAAGATATTGGGCTGATCACCCATCCTGGATATGCTATGATCCAGAGTTTGCTTGCTCCTCGACAGGCTACTGACACAACACATTGGGCCGATCACCCGTCCTGGATATGCTATGATCCAGAGTTTCTTGCTCCTCGACAGGCTACTGACACAACACATTGGGCCGATCATCCGTCCTGGATATGCTATGATCCAGAGTTTGCTTGCTCCTCGACAGGCTACTGACACAAGACATTGGTCTGATCACCCCTCCTGGATATGCTATGACCCAGAGTTTGCTTGCTCCTCGACAGGCTACTGACACAAGACATTGGGCTGATCACTCATCCTGGATATGCTATGATTCAGAGTTTGCTTGCTCCTCGACAGGCTACTGACACAACACATTGGACTGATCACCCGTCCTGGATATGCTATGATCCAGAGTTTGCTTGCTCCTCGACAGGCTACTGACACAAGACATTGGGCTGATCACCCATCCTGGATATGCTATGATCTAGAGTTTGCTTGCTCCTCGACAGGCTACTGACCTAACACATTAGGCTGATCACCCGTCCTGGATATGCTATGATCCAGAGTTTGCTTGTTCCTCGTCAGGCAACTGACACAAGACATTGGACTGATCACCCATCCTGGATATGCTATGATTTAGAGTTTGCTTGCTCCTCGACAGGCTACTGACACAAGACATTGGGCTGATTACCCATCCTGGATATGTTATGATTCAGAGTTTGCTTGCTCCTCGACAGGCTACTGACACAAGACATTGGGCTGATCACCCATCCTGGTAATGCTATGATCCAGAGTTTGCTTACTCCTCGACAGGCTGCTGACACAAGACATTGGACTGATCACCCATCCTGGATATGCTATAATTCAGAGTTTGCTTGCTCCTCAACAGGCTACTGACACAAGACATTGGGCTGATCACCCATCCTGGATATGCTATGATCCAGAGTTTGCTTGCTCCTCGACAGGCTACTGACATAACACATTAGGCTGATCACCCGTCCTGGATATGCTATGATCCAGAGTTTGCTTGCTCCTCGACAGGCTACTGACACAAGACATTGGACTGATCACCCATCCTGGATATGCTATGATTCAGAGTCTGCTTGCTCCTCGACAGGCTAATGTAACAAGACATTGGGCTGATTACCCATCCTGGATATGCTATGATTCAGAGTTTGCTTGCTCCTCGACAGGCTACTGACACAAGACATTGGGCTGATCACCCATCCTGGATATGTTATGATCCAGAGTTTGCTTGCTCCGCGACAGGCTGCTGACACAAGACATTGGACTGATCACCCATCCTGGATATGCTATAATTCAGAGTTTGCTTGCTCCTCAACAGGCTACTGACACAAGACATTGGGCTGATCACCCATCCTGGATATGCTATGATTCAGAGTTTGCTTGCTCCTCGACAGGCTACTGACACAAGACATTAGGCTGATCACCCATCCTGGATATGCTATGAACCAGAGTTTGCTTGCTCCTCGACAGGATACTGACACAAGACATTGGGCTGATCACCCGTCCTGGATATGCTATGATCCAGAGTTTGCTTGCTCCTCGACAGGCTACTGACACAAGATATTGGACTGATCACCCATCCTGGATGTGCTATGATCCAGAGTTTGCTTGCTCCTCGACAGGCTACTGACACAAGACATTGCGCTGATCATCTATCCTGGATATGCTATGATCCAGAGTTTGCTTGCTCCTCGTAAGGCTACTGACACAAGACATTTGGCCGATCATCTATCCTGGATATGCTATGATCCAGAGTTTGCTTGCTGCTCGACAGGCTACTGACTCAAGACATTGGGCTGATCACCCATCCTGGATATGCTATGACTCAGAGTTTGCTTGCTCCTTGACAGGCTACTGACACAAGACTTTGTGCTGATCATCTATCCTGGATATGCTATGATCCAGAGTTTGCTTGCTCCTCGACAGACTACTGACACAAGACACTGGTCTGATCACACATCCTGGATATGCTATGTTACAGAGTTTGCTTGCTCCTCGACAGACTACTAACACAAGACATTGGACTGATCACACATCCTGGATATGCTATGATACAGAGTTTGCTTGCTCCTCGACAGACTACTAACACAAGACATTGGGCTGATCACACATCCTGGATATGCTATGATCCAGAGATTGCTTGCTCCTAGACAGGGTACTGACGTAATATATTGGACTGATCGACCATCCTGGATATGCTATGATCCAGAGTTTGCTTGCTCCTCGTCAGGCTACTGACACAAGATATTGGGCTGATCACCCATCCTGGATATGCTATGATCCAGAGTTTGCTTGCTCCTCGTCAGGCTACTGACACAAGATATTGGGCTGATCACCCATCCTGGATATGCTATGATCCAGAGTTTGCTTGCTCCTCGACAGGCTACTGACACAACACATTGGGCCGATCACCCGTCCTGGATATGCTATGATCCAGAGTTTGCTTGTTCCTCGTCAGGCAACTGACACAAGACATTGGACTGATCACCCATCCTGGATATGCTATGATTTAGAGTTTGCTTGCTCCTCGACAGGCTACTGACACAAGACATTGGGCTGATCACCTATCCTGGATATGCTATGATTCAGAGTTTGCTTGCTCCTCGACAGCCTACTGACACAAGACATTGGGCTGATCACCCATCCTGGATATGCTATGAACCAGAGTTTGCTTGCTTCTCGACAGGCTACTGACACAAGCCATTGGGCTGATCATCCGTCCTGGATATGCTATGATCCAGAGTTTGCTTGCTCCTCGACAGGCTACTGACACAAGATATTGGACTGATCAACCATCCTGGATATGCTATGATCCAGAGTTTCCTTGCTCCTCGACAGGCTACTGACACAAGACATTGGGCTGATCATCTATCCTGGATATGCCATGATCCAGAGTTTGCTTGCTCCTCGTAAGGCTACTGACACAAGACATTTGGCTGATCATCTATCCTGGATATGCTATGATTCAGAGTTTGCTTGCTCCTCGACAGGCTACTGACACAAGACATTGGGCTGTTCACCCATCCTGGATATGCTATGATTCAGAGTTTGCTTGCTCCTCGACAGGCTACTGACACAAGACATTGGGCTGATCATCTATCCTGGATATGCTATGATCCAGAGTTTGCTTGCTCCTCGACAGACTACTGACACAAGACATTGGTCCGATCACACATCCTGGATATGCTATGTTACAGAGTTTGCTTGCTCCTAGACAGGCTACTGACATAATATATTGGACTGATCAACCATCCTGGATATGCTGTGATCCAGAATTCGCTTGCTCCTCGACAGGCTACTGACGTAATATACTGAGCTAATCAAACATCCTGGAAATGCCGTGATCCAGGGTTTGCTTGTTCCTCGACAGGCTACTGACACAAGACATTGGGCTGATCATCTATCCTGGATATGCCATGATCCAGAGTTTGCTTGCTCCTCGTAAGGCTACTGACACAAGACATTTGGCTGATCATCTATCCTGGATATGCTATGATTCAGAGTTTGCTTGCTCCTCGACAGGCTACTGACACAAGACATTGGGCTGTTCACCCATCCTGGATATGCTATGATTCAGAGTTTGCTTGCTCCTCGACAGGCTACTGACACAAGACATTGGGCTGATCATCTATCCTGGATATGCTATGATCCAGAGTTTGCTTGCTCCTCGACAGACTACTGACACAAGACATTGGTCCGATCACACATCCTGGATATGCTATGTTACAGAGTTTGCTTGCTCCTAGACAGGCTACTGACATAATATATTGGACTGATCAACCATCCTGGATATGCTGTGATCCAGAATTTGCTTGCTCCTCGACAGGCTACTGACGTAATATACTGAGCTAATCAAACATCCTGGAAATGCCGTGATCCAGAGTTTGCTTGTTCCTCGACAGACTACAGAGTAATATATTGGGCTAATCACCCACTTCTGGATATGGTATGGTTCAAAGTTTGCTTGCTCCTCGACAGACTAGTGACGTAATATATTGGGCTGATCACCCATCCTAGATGTGCTATGATCTACAGTTTGCTTGCTCCTCGACAGACTACTGACACAAGACATTTGATTGATCACCCATCCTGGATATGCTGTGATCTACAGTTTGCTTGCTCCTCGACAGAGTACTGACACAAGACATTGGGCTGATCACCCATCCTAGATATGCTATGATCTATAGTTTGCTTGCTCCTCGACAGGCTACTGACAGAAGACATTGGGCTGGAAACCCATCCTAGATATGCTATGATCTAGAGTTTGCTTTCTCCTCGACAGACTACTGACCCAGGGTATTGGACTGATCAACCATCCTGGTTATGCTATGATCTAGAGTTTGCTTGCTCTTCGACACTGACGTAATATATTGGGCTAATCAAACCATCCTGGATATGCTATGATCCATGGTTTGCTTGATGCTCGACAGACTACTGACCCAAGGTATTGGGCTAATCAATCATCCTGGTTATGCTATGATCCAGAGTTAGCTAGCTCCTCGACAGACTACTCACCCAAGTTATTGGACTAATCATCTATCCTGGATATGCTATGATTCAGAGTTTGCTTGCTCCTCGACAGACTACTCACCCAAGTTATTGGACTAATCACCTATCCTGGATATGATATGATTCAGAGTTTGCTTGCTCCTCGACAGACTACTCACCCAAGGCATTGACTTGTAAATCTTACAGAGAAGGGGGTAGTCGATTAAAGAAGAATAGTTTGTTGAGGCATGGGTAGGCGAAGCTTATAAGTGTAACGCAATTTCTGTTTTTCTTAGTTGTTTCTCACAATGTCATGGAAACAGTATCGAATTTTAAATCCAGCCTATAGTTATTTGCTTTTAAACATCTGATTATCGCTTTGGCTTTCTCTATCTGTAAGAAATGTGTAATCAGACTATTTCTGCGAAGGTTGATTTCTCATTAAACCTTCTCGTCTGATTCAGTAACCTCAAAAACCTTTAAAGCGGCTCATTTTATTTGAAATATCGTAATCCAAAAGCGATTTGTAATGTTAATTCATTTGTCTTGGCAGTACCTAAAATATATTACATTTTAATCAAAATCATTACAGCTGTTTTATGAAATAGAACGTACCTAACTTTTCCATATACCAAGTTTGTTATTTACCGGACTATTTGTTTTTTGGATTATGTTTTCTATAAATATTTCTCAGGGCGAAGGAACCTCAAAATGTGTAGTTCTAGAGAAATCTCGATTGCGAACTTTTGGATGGAATAATGTACCTTTTCTACTATCAGAAGAAAGTGGTAGAGAAATTAACAATATGTCGAATGCTTTGCGGGATTACGTTTGTTGTTCGCACGAATGCTAAGCAAACAGCTATAGCTCTTCAGAATGTTTGTATAAGTTATGCTATTACTTTGTAGTTACTTTCCGATCTTATATCTGTTCATTTGTCCTTACCGGTCTATTAAATTTCCTCTTTTGCCTTGACCTATCTATTTATCTCTAATTTTAATTCGCTTCCCGGTCAGTTTATCTTACATTTCTTGCTTATTACGTAATTGTTGTTTAGGGCAACACGCAGACGTTTAAGACATCCTAGTCTCTCGAATATTTATTTCATTATCTCATTAGAAATGGATTGCCCTAACCTTGTCTCTTGGTTAATTGAGATCTCTGTATGCCTCTTTCCTTGTAGTCTTTAGTTATGCAGCCTTGCTCACACGCGAGAATATTATATTTTACATGCTTATGTGAAGTTTAAAGAATAAGTAGGCGTACTAATTAGTTTACCATTTGATTACACAAACAATACAAAGCAGTCCAGTAAATCCCAAATAGGCTGCATTTCTAATGGCCAGTTTTACCAACCTTCGTTCTGTCCTAATACCACTTTAAATGAAGTAATAAATATTCGTTGTTATATTTTGTTTCACCAAACATCGTTACGACTAACCGCATCTAAATGTGTCGTTAACTTCTTCGATGAGGTGGGGAGGTAATCCTTGATACACCTACGTCATCCTCCGTGGTGTAATGGCTACCAACCATGCAGCCTCTAGTTCCCTAGATCGCGGGTTCAAACCCGGCAGAGGGCGATGGATATTTTTCGGGCGTTAAAACCCTTTGCATGGCTTCCTTCGAAAGGGAACTAAAGCCGGTGATCCCGTGTCGTATATTTATACTACATAAAAGAACCTCAAGCCTGATAAAGAGACCTCTGAACAAAATTGCTGGTCTTTCACGCCCAATATAGAATGAGAGCTAACGACCGCAGTAGTTAAAGAGTGTACATAAATTTAAAAAAAAAAAAAAAAAAAAAGATTTACCTACCTACCTGTTTTTCAACTACTAAAGCTAGAATCATAATTTTTTTTCAGGCATGTTGGAATATTCAATATTGTTTTTCAGTAAAATTCGTGTCTTTTTCCCTTACAGTTTGACAGATATACCCTTCTTGCAGCTATTTTATTCACGTACTTTCAAAATATGTTTCAGTCCCTGTACTTTTAAAGATACTGATTCATGTTTTTGCAGCATATTCTTTATATCATTACTAAACATTTGTACTACTGTAAGTTTCAAAATATTGAAACACATGCAAACATTCAACTGATGAATAAATTGTTATTAGTACTTCTTAAAACGTCTTATGCCTAAATGTTTCAGGTATTTTTCAACCTAAATGCGTTACAATTAGTAGTAAATAAACCGTGTGGTTTTAAGAACTTGCACAAAAAAATTGTGCTTGTAACTTAATAGGTATTTGTTGAAGCTGAAACTTCTGGACGTAAATATAACTAAAAAAAAAAAAAAAAAAAGAAAGAAAACGAGAAGAGCTCTAAAGTTAGAACTAAGCAGTGTCATAGAGAGTGCGCGCGCATATAATTATATGTGAGTGAGCGACCAGTAAGACTCAAAAACGAAAAGTTCTATAGGGAACGCAGTCTTACTCAGTTTAGTAAAAACAAAACAAAGATGGTTGATACTGCATGTCAGGGCGGTCAACGTTCTAACTTGAGTCGTTATATATATAATGGTTCCCATATATGTATAACCAGGGAAATAACCAGACAACCTATTTACAAAAGACGCACTATTTCGGTCTTCTGCTAGTATTATGAGCCATTGTCATAACGTATATACTGCTCTGTAATATTCTTTTCTTCTGTGCAAAGATTTGGTAATCACCTTCCTTTTCCTCCATAATCACTGATTACTTATAACCTGGATGCACCTTAGGTGTTAATTCCTTCGGAAGGGAAGTAGAGCCGGTGGCCCCGTGACGTAAAGGCTGATAAAGAGGCCTCTGTTCAAAATTTCCAGTGTTTCACGCGCAATATAGAATGGGACGCTAAGGACCACAGCTTGATTTCGAAGTCACGATACAAAAGAAGACAAAGTTAGCAACTTCAACGTCTATACTACCTGGACTAAACATTTCACAACTATCGACAAGTTTGAGTTTTGTAATAAAAGCTGTGTTTAAAGTAAATTAAGAAATGCTGTAAACAGGAAATGTTAGGTAAAAAATTCTTCACCTACTTCACCTGGCCGGTCGCCTCTGCCCTAAATACACACCAGAGGATGTACAAAACTTAATATTTGCAATAGTAGGCTCTTTCGCTAACTGTATATGGTGTTCATGTCATTACCACCGCAAGAAAGGCGAGGGGCAAGTTTACAAGTATAACGTGGGATTAAAACAATATTGTAAACGTAATTTAAACAGAATACTCTCCCGGGAAATGTTTTTTAACAGATTTTCCTCCCTAGTTGATAAAATTATACAGTGTTTTTCCTTCACACTGCGACCACTGCACGGCTACTCATACGCCGGCCGCCGCCGAACTCCCGCCGAAACAGTTAGGGGAAGGTGGGGCAAGAGTGCCATGTTAAAGTTCAAACACTATTTTCTTCCTCTAAACAGAATCATACGTATTTTTTCCCCCGTATATAAGATAAGCTATCATTACACAAGAACATGATAAAGTATTAAGACAGACTCTCCCAAACATTCTGAGATATTTTGATTTACATAAAGAAACATCAGCTGACACTCTTGCCCCATAGGTTGGGGTAAGAGTGTCACATACATTGAACAAACTGAGACATCATTATTCCCTACAAATATCACAAATAAAGGTTTCTTTCACGTCATTAAAGTCTGTACAATCTGTATGAGACATTCCTTTGCATTCTTGACACTGAACCATTGGCTCATCAGGTGGATCTGATAACCTTTATTGGCAAATTAAGCAAAAGTAGACATCGTCTTTTTTCTGGTCTTCAGTAGTTCTCTGTGACGTTGCAGTATCACACCTTGGTTTCTTCTTCTGTATCTTTGATTCTAACAGAACCTTTGTGGTAGTTGAGCGATTAGTACAAACTTGTTTGCTTTCAAGCATTTTTTATGTGGGCTGCTGGTCAGGATAACCGATTTATCAGGTTTTCTTCCTCTTAGGGTTGGAGTTTTAGGAAAAGGTCTTCTATGAATTGGAAGTGGGGAAATAGTTTCAATGCTGGAGTTTTGGAAACAGGTTTAATTTTATCTGCTTCCTTTTCATCAACGAAGTAAAAGCTTTCTCTCGAAGTAGAAGCTATAGGAATGAACTCCTTTGCATTCCTTCTCTAGGGGCAGAATGCTTGAATCTTCGGTATTTTCACTATCCATTTTTCTCTGTATTTATGATTTATAAATTTTGTTACAATGAATTGTTTGTACTATGTTCACAGTACGGGGTAAGAGTGTCACTCTGGCACTCTTGCCCCAGAGTCAGCTGACACTTTTGCCCCCAGCTGCACGGGATTACGTCTGGTGACACCATGGAGTGGCGGCTGCATACACTACTAACTCTTCGCGTGCAATTGGATTCTCATATAAGTGGGGTTAAGCCGTAATAACTGAGATATACCAGAAACTACCTTACCTAGGAATAAATTGGGTTTCCTGTCATGGAAATATAAGATCACAATTATGAAAAAAGTATTTTATTATACAACAAACACAATAAATTTCTAGAGATGCCGTAATGCACAGCCCAACAAACATGACATCTAACTCAGTGTACCCAACCTTGCAACAAAGTCACTAGGCCCATATTTCTGCACTTAAAGGGGGGTGACACTCTTACCCGATATGGCACTCTTGCACCACCTTCCCCTAAATAGCATACAGTTAAATTAGGGAATCTTGAGGACCATAATCCTTTAACTATCCCAGCTTCAAGAGATTTCCTGAATTAAATTTAATGACTCATGAGCTGTATGCGCGGTAGCAAAAGTTTTTGGAAATACCCAAACTGACTTTTAACATCGGTCAGCTGTTCAATAAATGGCGAGAGTAATGGTTCCCATACCTTTCTGCATTTATTGTTTGTTCAGAAAATATAGGTCCTATTATTTTGTCTGTATTTACTGCACACCACACACCAATTTTGGCGTCATGAAAGAGAATCTTGTGTGTAAAATCGGGTTTCTTCGCTCCTCATTATCTGTTATTTTACGAAGGAATATAACCATGTAAATAGAACTATGCTTCGTCAGAGAAGAATATTAAGTGTTGGGGCATGTCACAAAATCCAATTACAGAAATTTACCTGGCTCCGGTGAATACGTAAAAAATGAAGTGTATGCAGCAAACTCCATACATTGGAAGAATTAAAAGAATACATCAGGCGAGAAATTCACTCAAATTCGGATATTGAAATCTTCAGTGTGAATAAAAATTCCTGAGAAGATGCCAGAAATAAAGACAAAATTTTCAACACCTCTTATAATAAGGTATGTGATTATCATTGTAATTATAATTGTAACTATGAGAACTTTGTATATTGTAACTATTTCAGCCGGAGTCTTAGCTGCAGCAGGCGGCGCGCGAGCCGCCGCGCGGTGGCCACAGTGTGAAGGAAAAGCACTGTATTTTAATTTAGGAGATACTCTCGGCAGGGTCATCGGGAGCATGAGTGGGCCGCCAGACTCATCTGTGAATTCGGTATGCCATTGAACTATTCTCATAAACAGAAAGGCTAATATAATCTCACGTAAGTGATTCATATTTAAAAGTACCTATGTAACCCATCATTTTAGATCATAATACCTGATAGAGCAATTTACTTATGAATAATGAATAAAATAGGCCTAGTAATAATAATCCCGCAGGTCTGTTACCGTCATATTATCATAATATTAATTTGGGGCACGAAAATAATGCATGGAAATGACACAAAGCGTAAAGAAAGCGGTTCAATACCGCATCGTTGATTGCATTCAATCTCCGAGAACTCCCGCTAAAGCTTCAGCGCAGCGTTATAGACATCTATGATACATTTGTACAACCTTCTGAATTGCGTGCATATTTGTGTGTGCGTAGGATCTAGGTATTGACCAACCAATGCTTCAGTCAGTTCAACATGGCCGAGGAAGTGATGGTGGTTTTGAGAAGAAGTGAATCTTGTGGATTAGGATTTTCTTTGCTAGGAACTGCTGGATTGCCACCCATAATTTATGACATCGTTGAAAATTCTCCTGCGGCCGAAAGTGGAGAGGTAAGTTTTTGTACTCATAAGTATATGAAAACAAGCTTCAGTGTCTTGACTTGCCATGAACTGCCATTTAGAATGACGTTTGGTTTGTTTAAGCCGTTTAAAGTGGTCCACCTTTACATATAACAGCTCTGGTAATTTTATTTCGAAATCTTAATTCACTAGAAGGTGTAACTTGATAATGATCGATAACATTGCGGTGAAAGCAGTGGCGTCATAACTCATTCTAATAAAACACAGACGCTAACTTGAAGTCAACTTAACAGGTTAGGTTTTTATGTAATGTTTGACTTTTTGTTTTGATATGAACAAGAATAACCGGACGAAGCTTTTGTTCGTGAAAATCAGTGGTGCAGTTTTGTGAAACAGCTGTAGTACAACTGAACATGGGAAACTGGTAAATTAAGTATAGAGCAGTATTCTAAATGGACTGTAGAACTTTTAAATTATAGAAATAAACAAAAGCTCCCAAAAATTTATATAATATTATGATTGTAGCATAGGCTTTTTGTTTTACTTGAGGACCGTTGAGTTTGCCTCTCATGCTTGGCAAACAAATGTCTGTACATTGGAGAAATTTACAAATTTAAAGTTCATTCAACATGCATTTTATGCCATTGGTGTTGATAGTCTTAGATAAATTGTAATAAATGCAGAATGCTACATAGAAGTAAAGTTTACCATTGTAATTATTGCAAATTGACTGTAGCATCAAAATTTTGAAGCATATTGATTCTGTCATAAAGAATATCTTCTGTAGTTTTACATCGATTTCGTGAATATGTGATGGTATATTAATGGCTTAAGAAGTAACAAAGATAACCAGATTTTTCATAGCACATCCAGCTGTTATGTGACTGTGTCTGTGAATGTTTTTGCTACTGTTAAAAAGGTTTTATGTATGCCAAAAAACAGTGAGTTACTACCATTAGAAGGCATTGAACAGCAGATATGGTGCAATTTTCATGTTTTTGTAACCTATGGGGCTATGTTGCTAGATTGTTTAAGGCAGCAGTGTCTGTGTAGACATAAACACTATGTAAACATAACCTAGAGGACCATGAAATAGCTGCATTAAAATCTGTAGGCCACAAGCAAGGCTACAAAATGGCTCCTGACTTTGTTTTACAAATAATAAAGTAACATTCTACCAACAGCAACAATTGCCTTAAAAATAAATATATGATGCAAAATAGCATTACTGGGCGTAGAAAGGCTAATAATGATATGGAATTGCCAACATATTTATTGCACCTCATTCCTAACGTGGCAGCAGTTTACTTTTGTTACTCCATATCAAGCATAGTGAATCAAGAAGGCTTATTAATTTTTGTGCATAGATTTTCCAGAAATAAAATAAGTTTTCTCTAAAGTTACATAAGCTAGGGCAAACAGTTTTCATTGATTAGTCAATCTTTCTTGGATTGGTTGTATGATATGTGTGTGTTTTCTGTAGTGATATTGTCAATTTAATACAGCAGCAATATTTTTAGATTTTCTATGGTTTACATGTAGGAGATAGAGGAAACATTTTATTTCACCCAAAGGTTTGATATTGACTTTCACCAAAAACACACATTCTGAGGCCTGCTGAATGAATAAATAAATAAGAAAGCAAATCTAGAAATTTTTCTTTGAGACAGAGATAGAGGAAACATCATTACCTAAAGACAGAGTGGGATGAATACCAAATTTCATAAATGAATCAGAGCTTAAGAAATCCCCTCACACAAACAACTTTTTACAAGGAAGCACTTGAGCTTTTCTAAAAACTAACTCTAACCATTTTAGTTAAAATATCATGTTGTGGACATCAGCACTGGCAAATAAAATGCATACATTTAACTTTCTTAAATGTCCTGTGAAGCACACCTCATCCTCTTCAGATTTACATAAAAGAGAAACTGTAGAAAAGATGTTCAAAATATGCAGTTTGTTGTATCAAACAACTTTTTAGTAGCATTAGCTGTTTCTGAAATATTCGCTGTTTGTTTGAATTCTCCAGTATGTTAAGCAATATGCTTTCAAGTGCCATGCTGTTGTTTCTCTTGAGATCATGCGTTTACATGCAGTATCAAGACCAACATAACACATCCTAATTTTTAAGTTTATGAGTGTTGTCCTTATATCCTATGTATCTGCAACAGAACTAATTTGGTCAATATGATTAACCGGAAATGGACAGGAAAACAAGCTCTCTGTTGAATGTTTCGTAGAATAGCTAAGAAAATAAATTAGTGCTTACAAAAAGTGTTGCGCTTATTTTAAAAACTTTCATTTTGCATATTTAAGTAATACCTGAATGTGTCGTGCTCCGTGGTGTAGTGGTTACCTCTAGTTCGCGAGGTAACAGGTTCAAACCCATCGGAGAGTGACAGATTTTTTTTCGGGTGTAAATATCCTTAGCACGGCTTCCTTCGGAAGGGAAGTAAAGCCAGTGGTCCTGTGTCGTAGATTTGCGGCATGTAAAAGAACCTCAAACCTGCTAAAGAGGCCTCTGAGCAAAATTTCCGGTCTTTCACGCCCAATATAGAATGGGACGCTAAGGTAGTTAAAGAGCGTCCATTTAAAAAAAACCTGAATGTTTATGTGCTCCTAATGAAACTTTTCGTACTGTTTTCATAAAGGCCAATTGGATTTGGCAGATACACATTTTCATGTTTTAGACATGCTAGTGTTCTAAATTTACATTTTTATCAAATGCATGATTCATTCTCTCCATGAAGATTATTTTACTACGTAAGTGTGAAATTATTAAGTCAACTTTTGAACCACTTAAATTTATCTGTATGGTTTACACTTACACACACAAGATCAGATTTCTAGATTTCTTTGTGTCTGAGAAAAGTTTACTAGAAGGAGAGAAAATGTTAACTTTTAAACTGTTTATGATTACTAAGCCCCGGATTTTTAGGTTCTAAAAAGTTAAAATTAGGTACTATGTATCAGTGTATTAGGATTTTATAGGATCTTATATGTTGAATTTAGGAATTTATAGGATCTTTGGCATATATATGTTCATGCAAGTCACTGGGCACTTTGTTTAAAACACTAAGTTTAAATTGTAAAAAGTTAAATTAGCTGTAACTTTAGTATGTATTTGAAAGTACCAAATTAAAAAATGTCGTGTTAGAAACTCCCTATAATGGAAGAAGCAATAATGCATACTACTCAACAGCGCTAATCTCTAGTTTTCACCTATTGTTGCGGCATGTAAACATCACACGTTTCAGAAATGCCGCGTGCCACTGACCACCTCTTTTGACTATAGCTAGAAAATGATAACCGAAGGCGGCGAACGTTTTAATTACTTTATTATTGTGGCGGACGGTTTAATTAAAGTTTATTATTGTAAGGTGTTGTGCAAGATTTCATAATCTAATTATTTAATAGTTTCCTTATTCGAATGTTCTCCCTTCGTTTTAAAAATACTTTTATATTCATAAATCTATTCTTATTTGCTTAAATAAGCGAATTAGGCACTTTTAGGTTCTATCACAAAAAATAGGTTTTATTAAGTCCTAACGTAAAATTAGGTCAATTTAGGCTCTATAAAATTGAAGTATATTACTCGGTAACTAAAACATTAAAATAAACCAAAGTTTGGAGTGTAGGAGGTCAGGAATAAAATAGTTCAGAACCTAAGAATCCGGGGCTTAATAATTACTATTTACTGTTAAAACTAGCACAATTCTGCAGAAAACAGTCCAACTCCATATACCTACCTACTTACCTCATAAATACAGGATCACCAGCAATAATTTAGTTGCACTTGTTAATGCAAAATTGGGGAAAGCTTACTTTATTTCTGATGAATTTGTGCATAGAAATTTATAGGCATTGTCGACCCAATACCTTGAAGTATACTGGTTGGCAATCCTTGAGCTTGAATCAGAGCATAGACATGTCTCGTAAATATGGGTGCTTTAGTCACAAATAGAATTCCTGTGTGTTTTGAGACATAGGTTTGAACTTGTCTTGATGTATTATGTACTGTCAAAAGAGTGAGATGAATATAGTCCAGAGTGAGAGGCTGTTGTGTGTGTTTGCTCATGTTGATATACTCAGACAAGAACACTCATGTGTATACAGTGAGGAGTGGAGTCAACCTGCCACATGTTTTACGCTGCATATAGGGTAGTTAAATTATATTCAAACCCACTCGCGGCCTCTCTACTGTGCGAGACAGCCAGCAGTCGCCGGGGAAATTACGCAGCAGAGGCAGACTAAAATACTTACCTTATAATAGATGCTCTCAAACAGGCAGCATATCTCGTGTAAATATTCTCGCTCACTCTCTGAAGCACGCCAGCAGGAATTCTTGTGATGAAACGCCTCATTATGATCAGAAAATTGGAGTGTGGTGTGCAATGAGTGCAGAAGAATAATAGGGCCCATATTCTTTGATGAAACAATAAATTCAGAGCGATATCAGAGATTAATTCTGAGGCCATTTTGCAATCGCTTGACAGAAGAAGAGAAATTGTATGGTTGGTTCCAGCAAGATTCTACAGCAGTACATACGGCTGCCGAATCATTACATGCAATAAGAGAGGTGTTTGATGACAGAATAATTAGTGTTGATTTGTGGCCCCTTTGCTCTCGT
The DNA here is from genome assembly GCA_030765065.1 of Deroplatys truncata. Lineage (NCBI taxonomy): Eukaryota > Metazoa > Arthropoda > Insecta > Mantodea > Mantidae > Deroplatys > Deroplatys truncata. The sequence continues at coordinate 309,069,075 of CM060975.1, read as the reverse complement.
GATGTAACGAGTTGTGATTTTTATTTATGGGGTTCTTTAAAAGACAAAGTGTATCGTTCCAGCCCTCAAACACTACAGGAACTTAGAGAAAACATTGTGCAAGAAATCACAAGAATTCCTGGTATTGAGCTTTGGAGAGTGAGTGAGAATATTTACACGAGATATGCTGCCTGTTTGAGAGCAGAAGGATAGACTTTGGGGTTTCTTTCTTAAGCATCATGAAACAATACCTCATTTGCCTCTCACCGCTTCTTAAGATTTGCCTCGCTGTGTTTTATTTCCATAGATTGGCAGACCCGATCCATGGTGAGAAGCTGATTGCTTTTAAATTGCATACAAGTGTTCTGGTATTGCGAAGTAAGCAAGAGGTGTAGGATATACTGTCTAAATATAAAAGCGACTCTGCACGATAGACAGTGTCTGAATCAGCATTCACCTCGAGACCTACTTTGCTCTGAGAGGATTGCAACTTGTTATACAACTGTTTCATTAGTAATACAAAGTTAGGCTGCACATTATTTAACAATCAATAAGTTAACAGTGTACAACTGCCCCTGTTGTTGATTTAATGTGTGTCTCTATGCTTATGTATGTGTCTGTTGTAAACATTCCTTTCAGAGTTAGAACACATCTGTGGTGTAAGTGTAGGATACAGGGAAATGAATATAAACATTTGTAGACTTTCCTCAATCCCGAAACTAATTTGCAGTGAGGAATGATTACAAAACTTCTTAACAGTGCTGTACTTCTTAGAGGCAGTTATTTTGCGAAAACAAATAAAAGAAAACACCCGTGAGCTTCCCTCTACCAATCAGTGGCCTAAGGGCTTTCCATCTCTCTCTTTCTTCCCTCCCATATGTTTACAAGAGAATCATCCAAGTTTGAGATAGATTATTACTTTCTCTACTACGTATAGTAAGTAGGGCAAGTATTGCATTCCACCCAAAAATTCGATACCGAGATTTCACCGGAAATACATGTTTTGAGACCCCCTGAATCCAAAAAAAGCATTTTTGGAAACGTGTCCATGTGTGTGTGTGAACAGCATAACTCAGAAACGAACAGTCGGATAAACACCAAACTTCGTATTTAGGTTCAGTATCTTCCAGAGATGCGACACGAAGGTTTTCAAGAAAATACCCCCACCCCAGATTACCCTTTACAAGGAACATTTTTCGAAAATTTTAATTTTCTCAAAAATGGCTCTAACAATTTTGATTAAAGTATCATATGTTTAAGATATTTTCATGACAACATGTATATCTTGAATTTTCTGGGAATGTCTCCAAAAGTATTCTTCATTGTGAACGACTTTTGGTAAACTGGTAAACCATAAGAGATAGACAAAATTTTACTCTACAACAAATGTAGATCGCGTTAAAATACACAATTTATGTCATATACATTTTTTTTGTTGAGTGAACCATTTTCGAGATATTGCTTGTTATTCCCTTAACCAGCTTTTAAAATATTTGACTATCGCTTAAAGTCTACCAATTCCCCTTGCATCTACAAGAAAATTAGCAATAAGATTAACATCTCGATTAACATGAAGCATATGGATAATAAGGGTTTGTAAAAATAGTTTGTACAAGAGTATAGAAAGTCATATGAGTGTAACACATCAGATTTTTAGAAAAAGCTCTGCACATGCTTGTGTGTATGTGTCTGTCTGTGGACAGACTCAAAAACACAAAGTTGGGTAAATACCAAACTTGGTATTTAGGTTCAGTACCTTCCAGAAATGTGACATGAAGGTTTTCAAGAAAATCACCCCACCCTAACTACCTTTTAAATGGAACATTTTTCAAAATTTTTGATTTACTATAAAATGGCTCTGACGATTTTGTTTAAAATACCATATATTAAAGATATTTACGTAAAATGTATATTTTGAATTTTCTGGGAATAGCCTGTGAAGTCTTGTTTATTTGGAAGGAATTTTGTATAACTGGTAAATGTTAACTGATAGACAAAAATGTAGATCACAAAAAATGTTTTAAGTCCCATCAGTTTTCAGTTGTTTCTTGCGATGTTGGAAGCAGTACAGAATTTTAAGTCAACATGTAGCGTCCAGTTGTTAAACATTTGACTATCGCTGTTCCCTTTGTATTTATAACGAAATGTGTAATGTAGCTATTCCTCCAAAGGTTTGTCTGGATTAAAATGAAGTAGATAGGAAAATAAACTTTCACAAGCATAATTTGTATACCCACTAATAAACGATAGAGGGTAGATGAAGTCATGTGAATGTAACATCAGATTTTTTGGTATTGGAACTCCTGAGTGCTGCTGGTGGAGACTTGATGAATTTGAAAATCATGTCCTCAGGGATGGATTCTGCAATGAATAAAAATGTAAAATAAAAAAACTTGTATATGTTGATTTCACATGACTTTTTCTACTCATTATTCTGCATTCTATTCTTACAAAAGCTTGTGCTTCTATCTAGTTGTTAATCGAGAGAAACTTTTGTTTTTGTTTTAATGTACTTTAACCAGGTAGATATGGATACAATAATGCTCAGATGAGCTATGGGTCCATAGAGTTTAGAGTTGCCAACATTTATCTTTTCAGTATGAGGGAAAACCCAAGAAAACCTTATCCGGGTAACTTGTCCTAACCCAGATTCAAACTTGGGGTTTCTGAAATGTGAGGCAGACATGCTACTTCCATACTCGGAGGTGGGTAATAAACTTTTGTTAGGCATATTTAATCATTTTGTGTTAGGTATAAGGAATAGGTAGAGCGAGGTATATTTTTAAAAAGTGCGTCCTCTGTGACGGCTCTGAAATTCCATGCACTCCATTCTTTACATGACCATGAGAAGTAAATGAATTTAATGAAATGCCATTAGTAAACAGATCTGATGGTTCAAACTAATAACAAAGAATATCTTGGAAATGATTAACACCACAAAATGTTTGACATAAACTGTGGGCTTTAAAGAGATTTATGTTTTTGGTACAGTAAGATTCTGTCTTATCTCTTAGGTTCACTACTTATACAAAAGTCATTCAGAATGAAGAGGACGTCACAGTCTATTCCTTAATTTAATTTGAGTTTTATTTATGGATGCTCTTTAACTACTATGGTTCTTATCGTCCCATTCTATATTGGGCGTGAAAGACGGTAATTTTGCTTAGAGGCCTCTTTATCAGGCTTGAGGTTCTTGTACGTGCCGTAAATCTACGACACGGGACCACCGGCTTGACTTCCCTTCCGAAGGAAGCCACGCTAAGGATTTTTACACCCGAAAAAATCCATCGCCCTCTGCCAGGTTTGAACCCGCGACCTTGGGAACTAGAGGCTAGCTACCACTAGTCCACGGAGGATGGCAAAATGATTTATTCCCTGAAAATTCAAGATATATGTAATGAAAATATACTTAACATATGTTATTTTAAACAAGATCATTAGAGCCATTTTTAATAACATTGATGTAACGAACATTTTTGCATGTAAAGGATAGTTTGGGTTGGGGGAGGGGATTTTCTTGAACATTTTTGTGTTGCATCTTGGAAGATACTGAACTTAAATACTACTAAGTGTGTGATTTAATTGACTTTTGTTGTTTAGTTAACGCTGTTCACACACATACACATGGACCTTTTTCTTAAAATTATTATTTATTACTATTATTATTATTATTATTATTATTATTATTATTATTATTATTATTATTCAGGTAGCATCAAAACATGTATTTCTGGTGAAATCTCTACAACTGTTTAAATCTTTTGCATTTAGGCGTATAGGCTTTTGTAATTCCATTGTAGAATAGAATTCTGGTGTGGAGAATGGATTTGGATTTGTTTCTTTAAAGTTCTATTTCTTTCAATATGAATCTCATTACCGTTACAAGTAAAACAAACACAATGTGCATAAGTTTCATGGCTGGTGACCATACTTTTATGCTGTATCCTGCTTGTCTATAAGGTTAAAATAATTTGAGCTAATGTTTCATTCCTGTCTCTAGGGGACATCTTCAGAGATTTTCCCGTCGTGTTGTTTCCCTCTCTGGGCTAAATGCATGCTAAAATGGAGCCAGTGTATATACTCGTGGCCCAGTGCACGTAGTAGGGGAAAGGTTTGTGTTGTTTCTTGTCTGCATGGTTCTTACAGAGTTGGGAAAGTACGCAAATGCAGATTTGATTAAGTTTAAATCCATCATCTTTATTAAAGCTGTAGGTGTGTTTGTAAATTTCTATTTTCTGTATATAAATGGGGATGATAATGCTTTATTGTAGCTAAAACCTCTGTTTTGTTCTATTCCATTTGGTTGTCTTCCAGGGTTAAAGCATATTGTGCCACATTTGACTTATCTGCTTAAGTGGCAGTTTCTTTTGTGTTTGGTTATGTATGTGTTTATGCTTTGTTTTGTCATGCCAATATACAGGGCCGTATTTAGAGGGGAGGGATTTTAGTGTTCAAACCCCCTCCCCAAAATTTCTGACAGCTTTATTTATTTAAATTCATATCAAACCAATATGGGATAATGTCGTTCGATAACAGAAGGGTCTACTGCTAGTAGTACATTTAAAGGGAAACTTAATATTTTCACCTTACATAGGTGAGGCAATCATACGTCCCGATTTTCGAAGCAGTCTCGATGTTTTGTGATCTAAGGTAGAATATCTTCATTCTGGTGAGGAATTTTGTTATCCACATAACGTCTATATACCACAGAGTAGGCACATGGTAGCTGTCTGGGTTACTGTTAAGTTTAGATCTAGTTATGGAAAACCCTCCCCGAAATTTTTTTCTGGATATGGGCATGCCACTATATACTTCTCCACATGTGCATGGAATCTTGAGACATCGGCCTTAGAAAGTGGGTCAAGTTGACCATTGGACTCCAACTCCATTGTAAGTTCTATTTTGGCTATTCGGGTGTTCTAAGAATTTCTGAAGTTCTGTTTTGACTGCTGGTCATATAGCGAAAACATCAGTATAATGTAACTAACAAGTCTGTTTATTAGTCACAGTTGTTAGTGCACATTTTTCAAACAATTTACATAAAACTTAACCACCACAGGTCTGAGAGGATTGTTCATGGCTACCTTTTTGTTCATAGTATTCACTATTCCATTGGAAATACATCATAGTGAGATAATGTTTGAAGAGATTGCTGATATTTGTGGGAAAAGCTCATTGACGTGTTCTAGGATGCCCTTGATAGGTACCGCTGTAAATAATGACGTAGAGTCAGAACTCTCAAGAATATCTGTTGAATTATATGTCGAGTTGCATAGTTTCTGTGTAAAATGGTATGAGTTCTTAACGTAACTTTTAGAGCTACCTGTATGTTGTTGTAACTGTGGAGTGAGGTAGCAAGTGACTATACGTGGGCGATCCAATGTCACTAACTATGAATACATTCTGTATGTGTAGCTTTGGCAATCCATATAAGCCATTAAATTAAATTGAGTTTTATTTATGGACACTTTTTAATTTTTATGGTCCTTAGCGTCCCATTCTATATTGGGCGTGAAAGACCAGTAATTTTGCTCAGAGACCTCTTTATCAGGCTTGAGGCTCTTTTACGTGCCATAAATCTACTTCACGGACCACCGGCTTTACTTCCCTTCCAAAGGAAGCCAGGTTAAGAATTTTTACGCCCGAAAAAATCCATTGCCCCCTGCTGGGTTTGAGCCCGTGACCTTGGGAAACTAGAGGCTACACCACGAAGGATGACTATAAGCTAGGAGAGGTGACTTGTGAGGGTAATCAATTTTATTGGTATCCTGTGGTATGGAAGAGGATAATCATTTTGTTGTTTTCTTGTTATACGTCATCTATACATGTACATCATGTTATATATTTGACCTCCATACCACAGGATACCAAGAAAAGCTTATTACAGTCAGAAACCACCTCACCTAGGTTCTATGGTTTGCCTATAGGTCATGGCAAAACAGCCTGGAAATTTTAGAAGATAAAACAAATGCAAGTTTCACTGTCAAAAATTCTATGCGTATTTTCACATGCAAATTAAATAGTTTCCAAGATACAAATACATTGCACTGTTAACATTTCAAAATCAATGAAAAAAAGTCTTACATTTGCTATTCTTAAGAGACCAAGCTGGTAATTCAGAGCTACAATCCCCTTAAAAAAAACACCATAAATTATCATGAATTCCACATATATGCATTGTGTACAATTAGTAAGGTTTTACACAGGGTATTTACACACAGGGTGGACCATTTAAGTTGAGACTGTACAGTATCTCCAAAACTAAACGTTGTAGATGGTAATGTCTTTAATAAAAGTTGTTTGATATTATGGGGGAAAGTAAATGCCATTAGTCATGTTTTGTTTGGAGCACGTTATGATAGTCATTTTAGGATCAGTTTAATTTTTACTTTCTCTACTACGTATAGTAAGTAGGGGAAGTATTGTATTCCACTCAAAAATTCGATACCGAGATTGCATCAGAAATACATGTTTTGAGACCCCCAGAATCCAAAAAAAGCATTTTTGGAAACATGTCCGTGTGTGTGTGTCTGTGAACAGCATAACTCAGAAACGAACAGTCAGATAAACACCAAACATGGTATTTAGGTTCAGTATCTTCCAGAGAAGTGAAACGAAGGTTTTCAAGAAAATCCCCCCACCCCAGATTACCTTTTACATGGAACATTTTTCGAAAATTTTAATTTTATCAAAAACAGCTCTAACGATATTGATTAAAATATCATATGTTTAAGATATTTTCACGACAAATGAAATGTATATCTCAAATTTTCTGGGAATGTCTCCAAAAGTATTCTTCGTTGTGAACGACTTTTGCATAACTGGTAAACCATGAGAGATAGACAAAAGTTTACTACACAAAAAATGTAGATCACATTAAAATACACAATTTATGTCATATACATTTTTTTTGTTGAGTGAACCATTTTCGAGATGTTGCTTGTTATCCCCTTAAATTTTGCAATACTTATACTTTTTCTCAAATTTGTTATTCAGTTTTTTATGTACTGGACATGCAAAGAGAATGGAATACTCCACATAGCAACCAGGTCTTAAAATATTTGACTATCGCTTAAAACCTACCATATTCCCCTTGCATCTACAAGAAAATTAGCAATAAGATTAACATCTCGATATCTCGATTAACATGAAGCATGTGAAGAATAAGCGTTTGTAAAAATAGTTTCTACAAGAGTAGAGAAAGTCATGTGAGTGTAACACATCAGATTTTTCTGTTGAAATTTCCATGCTGTATGTTTTTGACATTAAATTTAGTTTGTATCCTTTGAAGTTGCTCTTCACTTTTCGCTATTAATATCTGGTCATCTGTGAAGATCATTGTCTTTACTGTTCTTGACCCCAAATTAATCCCTCCTACTGTTTGTTGCTTCCATGTTCTAATCATGTCGCCAAAATATAGATTAAAAAGAGTGGTTGACATTGGGCGACCTTGTCTAACACCTTTTAGAATTATTATGTGTTCTCGATTATCTATTACAACTTTAGTTTTCAAATACAAACTTCTAATTACATTTATTAAGTGTATTGGTACTCGCTTATTTTCTAATATTTCCCATAATTATTTTCTGCATATCTTGTCAAAGGCTTTCTTATAATCTATAAAGAGAATATGTAGTATATATGAATAAAGTTATAGACTAGTTAAGCACTTTTAAATGTTTTACACTTTCAGAGATCAAAATTAAAATCAGACCTCTAGCTTTATTAGTTTTTGAGGAAAATGTACTGCTGATGCACATTTTTAAAGAATGTTTACGTTGCTATTAAAATTAGTATAATGCTGCTGAAAACAGAATAGTTCCATATATCTAACATCGATTTAATTAGGTAAAGTTTAGTTAATCAACAGTGAATACTTGGTTGCCTAAGTTAATGTAGCATTTGAGAAAACTTATTTTGTGTTGCATTTTGTTTAAGCACAAAGATTCAAAACCACCTTGACCCGGTTATCATAAAATCTTTCCATCTAATTGTGAAATTTGTGTTGTCAACAAAGAGAATGCATTATTTGGAATATCTGATTCATGACATATCTATGTATTTTATATGTCAGTGTGACTTTTAACCTGTCATCACAAGAAAACAACAAAAATGATTATTATGATCAAGGTGAAAATTAAAGTTTGTTGTAGACTTTCCATCACCTTTTGGAATTTAGAATCATGGCCATCGAAGGGCAGCACTTGTCCTTCAAGTATTCACCATAGCCTTTGCCTTTAGCCTTTTCCTTTTTTATCAATATCATGGTATTCTTTGTTACAGCCTCAACATTCTTTATGTACAATCACATTTGTTTTAGTTTGGCAATTATGGCTTTGAATGCCACCAAATAAATGCTGTCTCACGGATAAGGATTGAAGTCAAATGGGAACAATCAATAATGTGAAATTAACATGCAGGTGATGGCAGTAGCATTGTCTTTGGTGGCTTCAAAGCACATTCAATTTGTAATTATACAGAGTGAGCCAAAAGACTCCGAACCGCCTGCGCGGTGTTTTTCCTGCCCGCGTCCTCGGCCCTCGTTGCCGTCTGCCGCTATCATAGAAAGGCGCGGATGAAACCATACAAAATTTTTAAAACTACTTTTAAAGGCTTTACTTACCAACTTTACGAAAGGAGATGCTGAAACTGGCCACCGTCGTTGTCCATACATTTTTGGCACCTCTTTAGGAAACTATCGTCTTAGTTCAGGCTGAGAAATTTCCCAGCGGATATTTTCTTTTAATTCTTCCAGGATGTGTGGGTTTGTCTTGTACACTTTGTTTTATGTTACCCCTGAGGGGTATTTTATGAACGATATTACCGGCTGCGCGGTGTTTTTCCACTGGGCGTGTGGAAATATGATAAAAGCATGATAACGCACTGCTGCTATAAACAAAGTCACGCTGCTGTGCATTATGAAGTGCAGTATTGAGTTGACGGTGATGTGATGTAGTTCAGTTATTACGAGTTATTTATTATTTTGTCACGTACTTAGTCACAAAGTATATTATGTGCTTTCTACTGCACAGCGTGTATTTATTTATGATTCGTATGTGTTAACTCGGTCAGCTCGCCAAGTGAAAGTACGATTTGCAGAAAGATTTCCAGGTGTAAAAGTTCCAGGCCGTACAACAATCCCTGAACTTTACAGTAAACTTCAGGCCACAGGAAGTGTTCAGGCTAAGAAATCTAAAAGACGGCGTTCGGTTCTTACCGAAGAAACATTAGACGACATCGGTCATGATGGATAGTTTCCTAAACAGGTGCCAAAAATGTATGGACGACGGTGGCCAGTTTCAGCGTCTCCTTTCATAAAGTTGGTAAGTAAAGCCTTTAAAAGTAGTTTTAAAACTGTATGGTTTCATCCGCGCCTTTCTATGATAGCGGCAGACGGCAACGGGCGCCGGGAACGCGGACAGGAAAAACAACGCGCAGGCGGTTCGGAGTCTTTTGGCTCACTCTGTAGTTGAAAACTGGTTAAAGTATTTCAGAAAAATAAAACACCTACTCTGATATATACGTTGATTAAATATTCTTGTATTTCATTCATATCTGCCAATAAGCTCTTCGTTTTTATTTTAATTCTGGTTCATTCCATCCTCTTACTGGTTTTATTTTAAATAATTAAATGGAGTTTTTTTCAAGGATGCTCTTTAACTATTATGGTCCTTAGCGTCCCATTCTATGTTGGGTGTGAAAGGCTGGACATTTTCTCAGAGGCATCTTTATCAGGCTTGAGGTTCTTTTACGTGCTACAAATCTACGACACGGATCACTGGTTTTATTTCCCTTCCGGAGGAAGCCATGCTACAGATTTTTACGCCTGAAAAAAATCCGTTGCCCTGAGCTGGGTTTGAATGCGTGACCTCGGGAATTAGAGGTACCCCTAGACCGTGGAGGACAACTTTGTTAAATAAACACTGTCACAGATTATATTAATTTTAGTTCTGTCGTTTGTTGTTTTAATTTGCAATGATACCATTCATTTGGCTACTGAAACAAAATCACTGATAAATACGTCGGTTACAGTTGTTGGATTATTTATCATAGCATAATTTAAATAATGTCTTGATGGAAAAAAGCAAGAAGAAAATAAAACGAATACCTCACATCAATCCAAATGCTTTGTGATTAAATGTTATATTTTTCAGTAAATGAATACACGAGTATTGTTTCGTTTTATGGTTTGTATAGCTTTGTAGTTCTAAATTGGAGGGGGGGGGGGAAGTTTGCTCTGCAAATAAAAACTGTTACATTCAACTTATTTACTTGTATACCAACAGAATTAGAGAAATGTTTTTTTTTTCGACTTTTTACTTATTTTCCAAAATGTGTGTTTTTTTTTAAAATTAATACTATAGTTTTATTGTTAAAAGCATAAAATGTATATATAGTATTGTAATATGTCAACGATGTTAGTTTTCTTGTACTTGGTTGCAATATTTCTGTACAACTTATGAAATTAAATCTTAAAGTTACTTTTTAGATGATGTTGAAACCTTTCAGTGTGTATAAGAAGCATAAAAAGTATGGTCATTTCAAAGGTCTCAGTTGAGACTATGACTAGAGCAAATAGCTCACAAATTTAGCATGTTTTGAGAGAAATCTAAAGGGTAGCATATTGAGGCTAGTTGTATCTAGTGAAGTAGTGACAAGGTTCATTCATTGAATAGTATTAGTGTATGGAATCATTGTGTTATATTTACTTTCCCAAGCTGAAAATAAAATGTGAAAAATCCTCATTAAAGAAATACCATTCACTTATACGATGTTAGATGTTATTTAATGTCCATGTTTATTACAATTAAGATGAAACCTGGATATGTATCGTCTCAAAAAGGCGATAGTTAAGCTGTGATTATGATTATATCTGTATCAAATTGTTGATTTAGAAACTAGACTAACATCCTATTGTTATCAACTAATGCCATGGTAGCTCTAGAAGCTGTAACTATGGTCATATTTGTATCAAGTAGGCTATGGCTGTTCTAGAAGCTGTAATTATGAACATACCTGTACCAAGTTGACTATGGTTACTCTAGAAGCTGTATCTATGGTCATATCTGTGTCAAGTAGGCTATGGCTGTTCTAGAAGCTGTAACTATAGTCATGTCTGTATCAAGTAGGCTATGGTAGTTGCTGTAACTATGGTCACATCTGTATCAAGTAGGCTATGGATGTTCTAGAAGCTGCAACTATGGTCATTGGTCATGTCTGTATCAAGTAGGCTATGGCAGTTGCTGTAACTATGGTCATATCTGTATCAAGTAGGCTATGACTGTTCTAGAAGCTGCAACTATGGTCATGTCTGCATCAAGTAGGCTATGGTAGTAGCTGTAACTATGGTCATATCTGTATCAAGTAGGCTATGGATGTTCTAGAAGCTGCAACTATGGTCATATCAGTATCAAGTAGGCTATGGCTGTTCTAGAAGCTGTGACTATGGTCATATCTGTAATCAAGTAGGCTATGTCTGTTCTAGAAGCTGTAACCATAATCATGTCTGTATCAAGTAGGCTATGGCTGTTCTAGAAGCTGTAACTATAGTCATGTCTGTATCAAGTAGGCTATGGTAGTTGCTGTAACTATGGTCACATCTGTATCAAGTAGGCTATGGATGTTCTAGAAGCTGCAACTATGGTCATTGGTCATGTCTGTATCAAGTAGGCTATGGCAGTTGCTGTAACTATGGTCATATCTGTATCAAGTAGGCTATGACTGTTCTAGAAGCTGCAACTATGGTCATGTCTGCATCAAGTAGGCTATGGTAGTAGCTGTAACTATGGTCATATCTGTATCAAGTAGGCTATGGATGTTCTAGAAGCTGCAACTATGGTCATATCAGTATCAAGTAGGCTATGGCTGTTCTAGAAGCTGTGACTATGGTCATATCTGTATCAAGTAGGCTATGTCTGTTCTAGAAGCTGTAACCATAATCATGTCTGTATCAAGTAGGCTATGGCTGTTCTAGAAGCTGTAACCCTTGGTCATGTCTGTATCAGGCTATGGCTGTTCTAGAAGCTGTAACTATAGTCATGTGTGTATCAAGTAGGCTATGGTAGTTGCTGTAACTATGGTCATTGGTCATGTCTGTATCAAGTAGGCTATGGTAGTTGCTGTAACTATGGTCATATCTGTATCAAGTAGGCTGTGGCTGATACAGAAGCAATAGGCTTTTGATGAGACATTTATTCATTTAGTCTGGTGTTATGACGATATTATGTTAGTATTTTATGTGTAAAAAATGTTTGTGATTTTGCCTAGTCGTGTATCTTTTTTCTTTTGATTTGCAGCTGAATATCTTAAAGTGCTACAGTTGTGTGTGTGCAAAGAACATCAAAGTAGAGGATCGAAGAGGAAATTGTGTTCAGGATATGAATGTTAGAGTACTGGACGACCTTATGCCCAAACAGAGCCTCGAGGTGGGGCACATATCAACCACTGAACTAACTCAGATCTCATTCTAATTAAAACCAGTCATCCATTTTTTAAAATCAGAAATGGAGTTAATTACAATGACAGCTGGTAAAATGAACAACAAAAGTAGTTAATGAAGGTCCCTATTGGAGCAGCAAATTACCTAGTCTGCTCTTTGGTGTGTTGAGTGTTGGTATGCACCGGCTTGTTGCTGCTACGGCGTGTGGTAGATGAAGTAAACACATTATGCAATGGTGTATAATCGCTACTTTACATCTGCTAATTGGTTAAGAAATTGGAATGTTGTTTTCAAGAACATTTATTCCGTGCACAGGTATAAAAACGTCCTTGGCGCAGCATAATGTCAACTTTGCTATTACTTTTCCTCATATTTTTTTCTTCCTTATGATGTAATAATGGTTTCCTTATCACCAACTTCTATTATTGGTTTGCTATTTGTAGACATAACATAATAATGATACTACTTCTGTTACAACAATAGTAAATAAATGAAATGCCTTTGACGTTTACAGCAGTGTTCCCGTAATTATGCTTCGAGAAAATGAGCAACTTACGTACAGGGAGAGCCAAAAAACTACGAACCGCCTGCGCGGTGTTTTCCTGTTCGCGTCCTTGGCGCTCGTTGCCGTCTGCCGCTATCATAGAAAGGCGGATGAAACCATACAACATTTTTAAAACTACTTTTAAAGGCTTTACTTACCAACTTTATAAAAGGGAAATGCTGAAACTGGCCATCGTCGTTGTCTATGCATTTTTAGCACCTCTTTAGGAAACTATTCATCACTCGCCAATTGTTTACGAGTCAACAGTTAACGCCCGTACATATATGAATACAATTCCCCCTCCCCTTTTTAGAGAATTAACAGCCAGGGAGCATGATTTTGCCTTTTTTCAACAAGACTCTGCAACAGCTTATACGGCGAATATTTCGATGAGAACAATTGAAAGTGTGTTTGAGGAAGAATTATTAGTACAGATTTGTGGCCCCCCTCGGTCCCCCGTCCTAACCCCCTGCGATTTCTCTCTCTGGAGCAACTTAAAACAAGGTATACAAGGCAAACCCATACACCCTGAAAGAATTAAAACAAAATATCCGCCAGGAAAATGCCAGCATTTCTCAAGGTGAACTACGGCGAGTGATGGATAGTTTCCTAAAGAGGTGCCAAAAATATATGGACAACGACGGTGGCCAGTTTCAGCATTTCCTTTCATAAAGCTGGCAAGTGAAGCCTTTAAAAGTAGTTTTAAAAATGTTGTATGGTTTCATCCGCGCCTTTCTATGACAGCGGCAGACGGTAGCGAGCGCCGAGGATACGGACAGGAAAAGCACAGCACAGCCGGTTCGTAGTTGTTGGCTTAGCCTGTAGTTATGCCCTTTAAGCATATATTGATTCTATCCAACTTTACAGTGCTTATGTTTATCTAGAAATTATCGCAAATTATTCAATACGGGCTTGGGAACATGCATGATATGAAAACAAAATACGTGGGCTGATCAACAAAGACTGAGACTGATTTTTTTTCACAGATGTTTATTATTCCAATTCAATGTTTACATGATATTTTTCAAAGTAGTCCCCTCCTACTTCAATGCACTTTTTATAGCGTCTCTGCCAGTCCTTGAACACCTGCTGCAGACCATTCTCTGTCAGGTCCTTGAGAATCGCCTCACTTTTCTTGAGCACTGCTTCAGAGTTCTCAAATCGAATACCCCTAAGCTTTGCCTTTAGTGATGGGAATAAAAAACAGTCACAGGGTGCAAGATCGGGGCTATAAGGTGGATGTGGTACAGAGGTAATGTTGAATCGAGCCAGAAACTGCATGAGGATTTGCGACGTGAGGCTGTGCATTGTCATGATGAAGTCGCCACCCAGTTCGAGAAAGCTCTGGTCGTTTCTTTGCAATGAGCTTCCTCAGTGTAGCCAATACTGACGTTTAGTATGCTGCTGTAACAGTAGTGTGAGGGGGAACTGCATGCTGGTAAATCAGTCCATTACAGTCAAAAAATGTGATCACCATCACTTTCCCTGCAGATGGAACAACTTTTGCCTTTTTTGGTGTTGGAGAACCTGGCGATTTCCACACTGTGCTGGCTTGTTTTCCTTCAGGATCATAATGATGCAGCCATGACTCATCACCGGTGATAATCGATTTAAAAAATGCATCACCTCCATTGTCTGGTATGCGAAATGCACGTAGGGTCTACACAATAGAGCATTACTACCAACCTACCAATACGAGAGTGCTGCCGCCTACCAACATTATACATAAAAACCCACTCTTTTCAAATATTTATGTTACAGATACGAACTATCACGGATGCTACAGGAAAAAATCAGTCTCAGTCTTTGTTGATCAGCCCTCTTACAATTACTTATAGCAAAAGTCAGTGTTCTGTTATTAATGAGCTTATGCAAGAAATAGACACCAAATCACATATCTTCAAAATCTTTAATGGATCCCACATCCCAAATCAAACTGAATAAAATAAACATAAAAAGAGGTGCGGGAAAGAATTTTCGGAAATGGCTAAAGCTGCGAGAAATATTATTTTTCACAAATTGTACATTCTAATCATCTTTACAGTTTTTTTCTCTGCACTAAGCGTTTATCTCTCTTATGGTTTATATGCAGAGGTAGGACACAATACGAAGAGAAATTGCGTAGCACAGAGCTAGTATTGTGCTGCATTTGTTTAATTTTATGGGAAAAGAAGGAATCTCGAGTTACGCTCACATGACTAACATATTCCCCAGGTATGCTTTTTAAGATCTCTCGATCCAAGAAATCTATATAAAACATCTGATGTGTTACACTCACATAACTTTCTCTACTCTTGTACAATCTATTTTTACAAACGCCTATTCTCCATATGCTTCATGTTAATCGAGATGTTAATCTTATTGCTAATTTTCTTGTAGGTGCAGGGGGAATATGGTAGTATTTAAATGATAGTCAAATCTTCTAAGAGCTGGTTGCTATGTGGCACATTCTATTCTCTTTGCATGTCCAGGACAAAAAAAATGAATAACGAACTTGAGAAAAAGTATAAGTATTGGAAAATTTAAGGGAATAACAAGCAATATCTCGAAAACGGTTCACTCAACAAAAGATGACATAAATTGTGTATTTAGAACGCGATCTACATTTTTTGTGTAGTAAAATTTTGTTTATCTCTTATGGTTTACCAGTTATGCAAAAGTCGTTCACAATGTAGAATACTTTTGGAGACATTCCCAGAAAATTCGAGATATACATTTCATTTGTCATGACATTATCTTAAACATATGATATTTTCATCAAAATCGTTAGAGCCATTTTTAAGAAAATTAAAATTTTCGAAAAATGTTCTATGTAAAGGGTAGTCTGAGGTGGGGGGATTTTCTTGAAAACCTTCGTGTCGCATCTCTGGAAGATACTGAACCTAAATACCAAGTTTGGTGTTTATCCGACTGTTCGTTTTTTAGTTATGCTGTTCACAGACACACACACACACACACACACGGACATGTTTCCAAAAATGCTTTTTTTGGATTCAGGGGGTCTCAAAACATGTATTTCCGGTGAAATCTCGGTATCGAATTTTTGGGTGGAATGCAATACTTCCCCTACTTACTATACGTAGTAGAGAAAGTAAAAAAGACATGTGTAGGCATGTATGTCGTGAACGGCATAACTCGAAAAGCAAATGTCTGATAAATAGAAAATGTAGTTATTTTAAGTGGAGCGTGGATGTGATACAAGATTTTCAAAAAATCCTCGCACCCCAAACTACCCTTTACATGGATTTTTTTTAGTCGCTTTAACTCCTTGGTCATATCGCGACGGATCTGTTGGTGGATAACTCTTAGAACGATATGTGATGGACAGTTAGCCTTCTAGGTCTCATCCCTGTAACCACCCGCTCCGTCACGTGTCACAGATACCCTAACGCATAGCTACCGAATCTTCTGTCCCGTGCCGTCCAGTCCAACCGCCGCCCCCATATAGGTAAAGGCAAACAGCCTTCTAGGTCTCATCCCTGAAACCCCTGCTTCATGCCGTGCAGATGGCATTAGGGTGCAACATTTTTAAAACTACTTTTAAAGGCTTTACATAACAACTTTATGAAAGTGTGTTTCAGGACAGAATATTAGTAGAGATTTGTGGCCCCCTAACCCCCTGCGATTTCTATCTCTGGGGTAACTTAAAACAAAGTGTAAAAGACAAACCCACACACCCTGGAAGAATTAAAACAAAATATCCGCCAGGAAATTTCTCAACGTGAACTACGGCGAGTGATGGATAGTTTCCTAAGGGAGTGCCAAAAATGTATGGACGACGACGGTGGCCAGTTTCAGCATCTCCTTTCATAAAGTGGGTAAGTAAAGCCTTTAAACTAGTTTTAAAAATGTTGTATGGTTTCATCCGCGCCTCTATGATAGCGGCAGACGGCAACGAGCGCCGAGGACGAGGACAGGAAAAACATCGCGCAGCCGGTTCGTAGTTTTTTGGCCCTCTCTGTACAAGGCAATAAGCATAGATGACTTCTACGTATCATCTGCGGTGAGTTACTCAGATAACTGTTTGCGGACCAACTTCTGCCATTTGTGGTAGATTGACACGCTTGGTTTGTTTTCATCATTGCCACATTGACATTGATCCTGCGGCACGTTTTACTGGACCTGTAGACTGGTGCCACAAGAAAACCGCTCATGATTCACTGGCGCCTTTGCGGATGCTGACGTTTTTGCCACATCTCTACTTCAGTATCACAGGAAGATGATGCAAAATAAACGTCTATTTTAAGAGGAAGCACTGCTCGAAAAGTTCATATTTAGGATATGGGGAATCACAGCTCGCCTTAAGAGTTCCTTTTAAGCCACGTTCCGGAAAAAAATATTGTAGGCACTTGCCGAAGGTAGCTATGAGCCTCTCTCTTCGCTATGTCCATCCGCTGTCAGGTACATGAAACCGACACTAGCTCTTCGCAAATCTACCTCATAAGCCAACGTGCAGTCGAGTGCATGGAATCGCACCCATATAATGCATACTGGTTTGTATTAGAGGCACTAAACCCCTCTACCACAACAGACCCCATCTCTTTCCTGTTCTAGCTCCCTACTTAATGTTTGTCTTACTACTCCCTTTTCCTTAGCTCCTGAGCCTGAAACGGGCCTGTGTTCGTAGATTAATCCAACTCTTTGCACTACAACGCGGCCCATCCAAGGACTGGTGTGGATCGTCGTTGCGAAGTATGCCTTCCAGGTGAAATGTTTCCATACTCCTCTCCTTTCGTCGCCATCTAGGCTGACCCATTGTGGCATATTAGGTCATTAGTAGCTATTGTCATGCCAGGCACATTATTGCGTCGTATTAGCGACAGCATCGTTGGGGTAATTCTTTCGGATTTGGGTTTTGAAGTTCGTTTGGCATGACGCTCTCCAGGCCGAGTCAGCCTTGAGGCAGTATTTTTAACATTTAAATGATATAAGTCAAATTATATAATATATAAATTCAATAACAGCCCGCCTTAAAGCAATATGTGTAAATAACAATATATAAAAAGTGTATATTACAGCCGTATATGTTTATATTATTGAATACATGTAATAATGTTATGTGAATGTATTATGTAATTTAATAATATAGGAGCTGTGAGAAAAATAGGTTAAAAGTTGCTAACAATGAGGTAACCTTGAGGCAATAA
This sequence comes from Deroplatys truncata, assembly GCA_030765065.1. Lineage (NCBI taxonomy): Eukaryota > Metazoa > Arthropoda > Insecta > Mantodea > Mantidae > Deroplatys > Deroplatys truncata. Next base: position 309,050,966 of record CM060975.1, on the reverse strand, counting down.
TGAATTAGAAAGTTTAAATGCTACTGGTAATTCTTGGAGCAACAATAATGTAATTTTTGTGACAGTTTATAAATTGCCAGTCAACAATCAGAAAAAAAGCTTAAGTTAAATGAATGTATTCTATTGGAGTAGGATTAGCCAATCAGAAACTGAAATATAGCAAAATTTACAAATTCAGAGTTCAGTTGCTTATAGACAGTGTTCCTAACCGGACGAGAGATGTGTCCTCGAGAAATTTAATACCTATTCAGTTTGAGAGGAAAATAGTTTACGTATTAAAAAGTGCAAGTAGTAATTAACAAAAGAATCTCACAGCTCTCTCTCTCTCTCTCTCTCTCTCTCTCTCTCTCTCTCTCTCTCTTATATCAGTGAAGTGTTATTTAAATCGTGTCAAGCATTAATAAAAGGAGTGAAATAAAATTATAATCTGTGTAAACCTACATTCTTCAGTCGCAGCCGAGGCAAACATAAATATATAATATTTAAAGAAACAGTCAAAATTACAAAGTTAATAATTTTAAATTTGGGGCAAAGGCCACCGGAAAGTACATTTGGGGCGAAGGCTACCGGAAACATTTTACCATACGTGCGGTTGCAACTACTTCAAGTTCGGCTCCCCAACAGTCGATATATAATACATCTTCTTCAAACTGGCTTTCCATAAGTAGCAGCAACAAAACTTGTTCAAATTGACTCCCAAAGCGTGGGGTAAACGATATAAACAACTACTTCAACCTTAGTTAAAGATGTAACCCGTATGAAGATTAAAACACAAGAGAAATCCACTCAGTATGTAGGTTAAGGGATGACGATGCCGAAGTTATATTAAAGCACCAAAGACCGGGTATAATAAAGAGAAAACTACATAGAATGTCAAAAGGACACAAGTAAACAAGGATAAATGTCAAGAGGGTTCAGGAAGATACCATATATCACTAAATGTGCGTTGGCGACCCCGTTTCCATAGGAACTGTCCTCCCATGTTACTGGGAAGGGTTCATTTCCGTTAGGTGAAGCTTTTGTTATAAAACATTATTGTGGGAGCCTAGCGCTAACTTGAATCAACTCCACAGTTCTCTCAGCTTGTCCAAGTTCACTTTATTGGACTACCACAGTCGCTCCTAAACTTCCCTTTCGTAACTTCTAACTGGTATACTTGGCAATGAAAAATTAATGAAAGGTTTCAGAATTCACAGTGATGCCATCGCTAACTTTAACACTGACAGAGCTACTTGTTGGCTGAAATTCGAAATATCTGTGTATGTAATAAAACTGAAACATTTCACGCAATTTTCGATTTATGATATACAATTTATACTAACGTTAATAATGGGCTACACTAAGCCAGAAAATTTTGAGAGAGAAATGCCGGGATAAATACCGAACTTGGTATTCAAGCTCAGCAGCTTCCCAAAGATGCGAGAATGAGATTTTCAAGAAAATACCCCAATCTCAAACTTAGGCTCTATATGGAAAATGTTTCCTAATTTTTTATTTACTCAAAATAGCTCTCAAGGTTTTCTTTGAAACGTTGTGTTTTTAAGATATTTGAATGTCTAATAAAACCTACATATTGAATTTTTTTTCAATAGCCTTGAAATTCTCCATTCTGAATGATTGTTTTATAGTTTAAGTCGTAAACATAAAGCTTACTACGTGTAATATGTAGAACTCGTTTAAACACATCTGTGATGTCATTTTTTGCTGTTCTTGACATTAACCATTTTCGAGATATTCGCTGTTATTTGTTTGACTTTTGCATTACTTTATTATATATTTATTTTAATGAAAGAAATCATTCCTTTGTTTCACGTGAGGTCGTACAAAGAATATGCAATTTCAAATTCAACATGCACCCTTTTTTTTAACATTTGACTACAGCTTCAGCCTCCTATACATCCCCCCCCTATGCCTAGAACGAAATGTGTAAAAAAAAAAATCTTTCTGTAAACGTTTCTCTCGATGGCGTGAAGTAGATAGAAAATTAAGCCTTTGTAAGAATATTTTGAAAAAAATCTGATATGTTACATTCACATGACTTTCTCTACTCTTGTGCAAACTATTTTTACAAACGCTTATTCTCCATATGCTTCATGTTAATCGAGATGTTAATCTTATTGCTAATTTTCTTGTAGGTGTAACGGGAATATGGTAGTATTAAAGCGATAGTCAAATGTTTTAAGAGCTGGTTGCTATGTGGCGCATTCCATTCTCTTTGCATGTCCAGGACAAAAAAAAAATGAATAACGAATTTGAGAAAAAGTACAAGTATTGGAAAATTTAAGGAAATAACAAGCAATATCTTGAAAATGGTTCACTCAACAAAAAAAATGTATATGACATAAATTGTGTATTTTAACGCGATCTACATTTTTTTTGTAGTAAAATTTTGTCTCTCTTATGGTTTACCAGTTATGCAAAAGTCGTTCACAATGAAGAATACTTTTGGAGACATTCCCAGAAAATTCGAGATATACATTTAATTTGTAATAAAAATGTCTTAAACGTGTGATATTTTAATCAAAATCGTTTTAGCCATTTTTGAGAAAATTAAAAATTTCGAAAAATGTTCCATGTAAGGGGTAATCTGGGGTGGGGGGATTTTCTTGAAAACCTTCGTGTCGCATCTCTGGAAGATACTGAACCTAATACCAAGTTTGGTGTTTATCCGACTGTTCGTTTCTGAGTTATGCTGTTCACAGACACACACACGGGCATGTTTCCAAAAATGCTTTTTTTTGGATTCAGGGGGTCTCAAAACATGTATTTCCGGTGAAATCTCGGTATCGAATTTTTGGGTGGAATACACAACTTCCCCTACTTACTATACGTAGTAGAGAAAGTAAAAAAATCTGATGTGTTACACTCACATGACTTTCTCTACTCTTGTACAATCTAATTTTACAAACAGCTATTCTCCATATGCTTCATATTAATCGAGATATCGAGATGTCAATCTTATTGGTAATTTTCTTGTAGATGCAAGGGGAATATGCTAGGTTTTAAGCGATAGTCAAATATTTTAACGTTGGTTGCTATGTGGCGCATTCCATTCTCTTCGCATGTCCAGGACATAAAAAAAATGAATAACGCATTTGAGAAAAAGTATAAGTATTGGAAAATTTAAGGAAATAACAAGCAATATCTCGAAAACGGTTCACTCAACAAAAGAAATGTATATGACATAAGTTGTGTATTTTAACGCGATCTACATTTTTTGTGTAGTAAAATTTTGTCTATCTCTTATGGTTTACCAGTTATGCAAAAGTCGTTCACAATGAAGAATACTTTTGGAGACATTCCCAGAAAATTCGAGATATACATTTCATTTCGCATGACATTATCTTAAACATATGATATTTTCATCAAAATCGTTAGAGCCATTTAGGAGAAAATTAAAATTTTCGAAAAATCTTCCATGTAAAGGGTACTCTGGGGTGGGGGGATTTTCTTGAAAACCTTCGTGTCGCATCTCTGGAAGATACTGAACCTAAATACCAAGTTTGGTGTTTATCCGACTGTTCGTTTTTGAGTTATGCTGTTCACAGACACACACACACACAGACACACACAGACACACACACACACACAGACACACACACGGACATGTTTCCAAAAATACTTTTTTTGGATTCAGTGGGTCTCAAAACATATATTTCCGGTGAAATCTCGGTATCGAATTTTTGGGTGGAATGCAATACTTCCCCTACTTACTATACGTAGTAGAGAAAGTAAAAAGTCATGAGTAGAGAAAGTCATGAGTGTGTAGCACATCGATGTTCTAAAATAATTTCACAGAACATACTTAGTTGGTGCAAGAACTTGAATGTTCTATGAACAGCAAATGCTTACTTGTTGGCTGTCCGACATTGCACCGTAGCTTTATAACTTACCTCCTCCCGTTCTTTATAGAATAGTTGTGCAATGATCCAATGGATTGTTACGATGAATCCTGCCTTTTACCTTTTACAGTTACAATTTTGTACAGCCCCGGCTATTCCTAATAGCTGATGAAAATCCTCAGACATTCACGAAAAAGGATGTGAAACATGGCGGAACGTCTGACACCCTTATCCCCCCCCCACCCGACAATCTTTCAAGTTCTGGAAATCTTGCACAGCCTATACGTACCCTTGGCTGTGATACAGCCATCGATCTGAATGGTCGAGTAACTTATTAGATCATTACTAAATTGTAAACCTCTGTACTAGGGATGTGACAGTTATTTTCGAGTAACGGTTATAACTGTAGCAGTTACATGCATTAAGTTATTTGTTTTCACGGTTATCACCTTCTCAGTTACATTACATAAATGGTTACCGATTGGTTTTAACTACAGAGTGAGTCAAAAGACTCCGAACCGACTGCGCGGTGTTTTTCCTGTCCGCGTCCTCGGCGTTTGTTGCCGTCTGCCGCTATCATAGAAAGACGCGGATGAAACCATACAAAAATATTAAAACTACGTTTAAAGGCTTTACTTACCCACTTTATGAAAGGAGTTGCTGAAACTGGCCACCGTCGTCCATACATTTTTGGCATCTCTTTAGGAAACTATCCATCATGGAAGTTTTGAGGGGAATTTTCCAAACGATGACCGATGTCGTCTAATGTTTCTTCTGTAAGAACCGAACGCCGTCTTTTAGATGTCTTAGCCTGAACACTTCCTGTGGCCTGAAGTTTACTGTAAAGTTCTGGATTGTTGTACGGCTGGAACTTTTACACCTGGAAATCTTTCTGCAAATCGTACTTTCACTTGGCGAGCTGACCGAGTTAACACATAAATAAATACTCGCTGTACAGTAGAAAACATATACTGAGCCATAATATACTTTGTGACTAAGTACAGGGCAAAATAATAAATAACTCGTAATAACTGAACTACATCACATCACCGTCAACTCAAAACTGCACTTCACACCGCACAGCAAAACCACAATAGCGTGACTTTGTTTATAGCAGCAGTGCGTTATCATGTTTTATCATATTTTCATACGCCCATTGGAAAAACACCGCGCAACCGGTAATAATGTTCATAAAATACCCCTCAGGGGTAACTTAAAACATAAAGTGTCCAAGACAAACCCACACATCTTGGGAGAATTAAAACAAAATATCCGACAGGAAAATTCTCAACGTGAACTACGGCGAGTGATGGGTTTCCTAAAGAGGTGACCAAAATGTATAGACAACGACGGTGGCCAGTTTCAGCATCTGGTTTCGTAAAGTTGGTATGTAAAGCCTTTAAAAGTAATTTTAAAAATGTTGTATGGTTTCATCCGCGCCTTTCTATGAAAGCGGCAGACGGCAACGAGCGCCGAGGACGCGTACAGGAAAAACACCGCACAGGCGGTTCGGAGTCTTTTGGCTCACTCTGTAGTTTCAATATGAACGATGTCGATACAGACTTACTTTGTTATTTGATGCAATTGAAGAAGAAATTTCTCCGTGTCAACACGTTGATTACTAGTGGCGTATAACCACAGAATGCGTTTACATTTGCTTTTATATTACTGCGCATCCCAAAATGCATTCCTCCGTGTTTCCTTCTCTGTATTGGCTAAGCTGTACGCGCCGTAAGTGCGCCTCTCTTAGCACATGCAGATGGGAACAACTGCGAGTAAGTGAGTAAAGAATTACATTCATGCAAATCGAGGTCGGAAACATGCAGTGTACAATATTAATAAATCATATTGAGCTCACAATTATGGTGTGTTTGGTAATGAAACAGCCCTTACAACTTCGAGGTTTGGTTCGGGAATACTGATTTAACCCTTTCGTATATCTGTCGGTTTTTTATTTTTATTTCTCAAGCAAGGTTAAAGGCGTAAATATTTATAAAACAAATTCAAAAGAGCGGAAACGCACACCTTCACACGTACGTTTCGAATTTGAAAGTTGGAGAAATTTCACGTTTCTTTAAGTAATCTTAAGCGAGTAGACTTATTGAAATTATACAATTCTGGATCTTGATTCACCTCTGTTAAATGTATGCACCGTTGTTTGTGCTTAGCGGCCCGTACATATCTTGATACTAAGCAGCATTAATTGTTTATTCATACTCATGTACCCACAATGTATAAAAACTCGCGCACCTATAATCGTATATGAATAACATTCTTAATGTAATTCAGTGCAGACTTATCTATGACCTATATTCGAAGCGACAAGCAACGCGCTGTAATAAACAACTATGTACTTGCAACTCCGTCTGAGGATGTCCCAAGTTGTAAACGAGTTGAGATAACTGAATCCCCATAAGCTATACCAATGCTGCGCACATGCAGTGAATGATGTCATCGGTAACCTTTAACGCGATAACTATTTGTCTTGGTTACTTTGGTAACGTTATTGGGTAACTAGTTACTTTGTACTCGTTGCTTCGGTAACCGTTGCGTCATTTTCTGCCCATCCATACTCTGTAGCTTCTCGGTGTCATAGTTATTTAATTACATGAAGGTACACGGTTTCCATGTAATGCAGAAACTCTTGTCATATACGAGGGCGGATCGAAAAGTAACGCAGTAAGAGTAGCGTGCGCCTTGTGTGTGTCTTCAGAGTGAGTGGCTTGTGTATGTAGCTTGTGTATGTAGCGTACGTGGTCCGTGTGTGTGTGGAGCATCTCCCCCCAAAGTTTGTTAGTAACCCTTTTACGATGTAGCGGCACCATGTCAATTTTAATAAACCACAGGTCATGTCTTAAATGTGTATTTTGTTATTAAAATACCACTCCTGCTTTAAAATTTGTCCAGCAAATATGCTTTAATATTTTAGCTGCAAAACCTTTGGGCCTCACCCCGGTGTATAACAATATTTTTACTTTCTCTAAGTAGAGGAAGTATTGCATTCCATCCAAAAATTCGATACTGAAGATTCACCGGAAATACATGTTTTGAGGTGCCCCTGAATCCAAATAAAGCATTTTTGGAAGTATGTCCGTGTGTGTCAGTCTGTGGACAGCATGACTCAAAAACAAAGTCGTATAAATACCAAACTTGGTATTTGAGTTCAGTATCTTCCAATGATGCGACACGTAGATTTTCAAGAAAATCCCCCACCCCAAACTACGCTTTACATGGAACATTTTTCGAACATTTTTATTTTCTCAAAAATGGCTCTAACGATTTTGATTAAAATATATGCTTTAAGTAATTTTCACGGCAAATGTAATGTATATCTTGAATTTTCTGGGAATGTCCCCAAAAGTCCTCTTCATTCTGAATGCCTCGTATAACTGGTAAACCGTAAGCGATAGACTAAATGTTACTACACAAAAGATGTAGATCTCGTTAAAACACACAATTTATGTTTTTATGTCCTGGACATGCAAAGGGAAATGGAATGCTCCACATGCTCTTAAAAAATTTGACTATCGCTTAAATCTTACCATATTTCCCTTGTACCTACAAGAAAATTAGCAATAACATAGTTTCTGCAAATGTTTATCTCGATTAACATAAAGTAGATGGAGAGTAAGCGTTTGTAAAACTAGTTTGTACAATAGTACAGAGAATCATGTGGCGCAACGCATCAGATTTTTATAGTATGTACATTGCATAAATTGCAGCATCATGTGTAGATCTCTTTAACAGTCACAAAGCTTCATACTAGGTAAATACGTAACATCTTTCATGGAATATATATGTTAAACAGTGTACATTGTAATAGCAACTTCAGTCATTCAAACGAAGTTACATAATGTATGCGACCTTGTATTAAAATATTCCAATCCTGAGTCTGCCTTATCAATCGGAAAGCTTCAAAATATATAAATACATCTGTATATGAATGCTATACAGATCCGGCTCCTGCTTGTTTGGTAGAAAGCACCGAATTAGATTATTCATCATTCATTTACACTGAAGAAGGTGGTCTGTTACGTTATTTGCATCACGCTTTGGGCGTCAATTTGAAGTAATTATTATTGAAGGAGTTGTATTATAGTTCAACTGTTGGGGAGCCGAATATTTGAAGTAGTTGCAACCGCACGTATGGTACCCGTTTTCCGGTAGCCTTCGCCCCAAATGTACTTTCAGGTGACCTTTGCCCCAAGTTTAAAAAATATTAACTTTGTAATTTGACTGTTTCTTTAAGTATTAACTATTTATGTTTGCCTCGGCTGCGTCAGTATTATTGTTAGAGACACGTTTCTCTTAGCAGGGTTGTGATGCGACTAAGAATGTAGGCTTACACAGATTATAATTTTATTTCACTCCTTTTATTAATACTTGATACGACTTAAATAACACTTCACTGAGAGAGAGAGAGAGAGAGAGAGAGAGAGAGAGAGCTGTGAGATGCTTTTATTAAATACTTGCACCTTTTAATACGTAAACTATTTTTGTCTCACAGGAATACGTATTATACTTCTGGAAGACGTGTCTTGCGTCCGGTTAGGAACAGTTTGCAGCCAACTGAATTGATTTCAACCGCTTAAACTTGTAAATTTCTGTACTTCAAGTCTCTGATTGGCTATTCCTAATCCAATAGAATACCTTCATTTAACTAAAGGTTTTTCTGGTTGTTGATTGGCTATTTTTAAACTGTCTCAAAATTTACATTATTGTTGCTCAATTTGACTGAAATCATTTTAAGTGTTAAAAACACTGCCTCAACACTAATCTGCCAACGACACGTGCACGTGCATTACCAAATGGGAAAGGGTTGAAGACATTCCCTAATCAAGTAACGGACTGTTAAATATGCATATATACGGTCTGTTTAGCGTGTCGGTATTTTCTCTCTCCATGACGGTGGCATACTCCCAAAGGGGCTTGCGGTGTTATTACTCTTGATCTTGATTGTACAGTTGCAATCATTTATAGAAGTTTTAATTATGTTAATGAATTCAATGGTATACAACTCTCAATGTTGGTAACCCGCAGACTTCGACACACACAATACTGACATTACATTACCGAATTGGAGGAGGCTAGCAATACAAGAAATCTAATGGCATCATCGGATTCGTCAAAAATATTAGTTGAATTTGACACCAGGCGCGCCACTGTAGCGTCATTTCTACCGATTTGATTAACGGCTAATTAACCCTTTCGATAAAAATTGAATAACAGTGTACATAGCACCAATCCATAGCATAGATGTATTCACCAGGAAAATCAGCTGAATTCCACATAAAGCACGATATTTTAGCGATTTGATTCGTGCATATGGTTAACTCTTTCGATAATAACGATTCGCGGCATACATAGTGCCAATCCGATGTCATAAATAGATTCACCGAGAAAAATCTGCTTGAAATGACGTTAAGCACGATGTTCTAGCGTAACTTTTAGCCAATTTGATTCATGCATAAATTATCAAGTTCGTTCAAAATGTTTCGCTGGTGGTCTAATTGCGCAATGGTGTATGGCCCTCACTTTCTCCCCCGTCATTGATTACAGACCTGTTCGTCGCGAAAGAGGCCTCACGTGTATTTCCTTATCTCCCATCTAAATACGGTTGGATGACCAACATCATAGCCGCGGGGACTTCCAGGAGGTAATGTCGTTACGTCATAGACACTCGTGGATGTATCGTGACGTAATATCTTATCTAATTCATCAATTGGCGGCGCGGCGCCTTTAATATGTAAATAGTTCGAAAGACGGTGAAACATCACTAGTATATATGTTACGGCATAAAATATCCGCGGCATTTGTCTTATTTTACATGCGCATTCTGTGGAATAACTGTTTTCTACTCCATGGCATTCTCAATTAAAAGTCAAGACCTTCGCAAGCGTGTTCGTATTCGAGTACAAGGGCTTGTGAATTCTTTTTAATACTTTTGAAATTTATAGAATGAAATTAGAATGTGCTCCATAGACCACGTCTTTCAGAAAGACTTGGGCTTTTTAATGGTGTAAGAATTATCAAAATCTGTTGAGTGGTTTTTGAGATTACCCTACATACACACAAATTTTCTCTCTTTGTAATATTAATATAGATTTTGAGAGACTTTGTGGTCTAAATTAAATTGAGTTTTATTTATGGACGCCCTTTAACTGCTGTGGTCCTTAGCGTCCCAGTCTATATTGGGCTTGAAAGACCTGTAATTTTGCTCAGTGGCCTCTTTATCAGGCTTGAAGGTCTTTTACGTGCCGTAAATCTACGTCATGGGACCACCGGCTTTACTTCCCTAAGCCATGCTAGAGGTTTTTAGGCCCGAAAACTTATATCGCCCTCCGCCGGGTTTGAACCCGCGACCTCGGGAACTAGAGGTTAGCAACTCTGTGGTCTGGTGGTCAGCATGCTAGTTTCCAAATCCAGAGGTTTCGGGTTCAATTCTCAGCAGGAGGATAGGAATTTAGCCCGGATTATTTCCCCATGCTCCCTAGAGACTGAAAATATGAATGAGTGAGTAAATGTATGCATGCATTTAACGTTTGTAAAGAAAACCCAAGGTAAACAAACCCAAAGATACACAACAGCAAAGAGTGAACGTTGCTGATGTTGACCAGTTTGTTCCAGAGGCAATGCTGTCGATAAGAACTATGCCTTGTAGGAAACACAGCTCATCAAAATTAGCAGCTGGGGGCACTGTTAGTGTAGCTTGAGCTCTAAATTTGCACAAAAAAGCAATCGCAATAACCTTAATAAATGCTATGTTTGGAATTTTCTCCAGCTATTACATTTGTGATTTTGTTCCGATTAAGAGAGCAAAAATACAGCTGCCATCAAAATATTCACGCCATTCTATAGTATGTGGAAATAAATATTAAGGAACAGGGCAGGGGAAATTGCGAGTTTATTTGGCAATTCAGGCAGTTTTAATTTAAGCTAAGATTGTGACTGATTTAGCATTCTTTATGACAAATATGACAAAATATTTACTATAGTTACACAACGACCGCTTTGACGCCTTAATTTTAAATTCTAATGCATATACCTACGAATTAAGATATTTAAGTCATACTGACATGAATTTTGACCTATGACCTTCAGGGGATACCTCATTTGAGGCAGTATTTTTAACACTTAAATGATTTCAGTCTAATTATATAATATGTAAATTCAATAACAGCCCGCCTTAAAGTAATGTGTGTATGTAACAATATATAAAAAGTATATATTACAGTCATTATAATGTTTATATTATTGTATACTATTGTATACATGTTCAATAATGTTATATGCATGTATTACGTAATTTAATAATGTAGGAGCTGTGAGAATAATAGGTTAAAAATTCCTAACAATGAGGTAACCTTGAGGCAATAATGAATTAGAAAGTTTAAGTGTTACTTGTGGTTCTTAGAAGCATTAATGTAATTTTAGTGACAGTTATAAAAATACCCAATCAACAACCGGAAAAAGCTTTGGTTAAATGAAGGTATACTATTGGATTAGGAATAGCCAATCAGAGACTTGAAATACAGAAATTCACAAGTTTAGGCGGTTGAAATCAATTCAGTTGGCTGCAGACAGCGTTACTAACCAGACGCAAAAACTGTCCTCAAGAAACATAATATGTATTCGTGTGAGACGAAAAATAAGTTTACGTGTTAAAAAGTGCAAGTAATTAATAAAAGAATCTCACAGCTCTCTATATCAGTGAAGTAAAATTAAAATCTGTGTAAGCCTACATTCTTAGTCGCACCACAACCCTGCCAAGACATCCATGTCTCTAACAATAACACTGACGCAGCCGAGGCAAACATAAATATAAAATCTGATGTGTTACACTCACATGACTTTCTCTACTCTAGTACAAACTATTTTTACAAACGCTTATTCTCCATCTACTTCTTGTTAATGGAGATAAACATTTGCAGACTCTATCTTATTGCTAATTTTCTTGTAGATGTAAGGGGAATATATATTTGCAAGGGCAATAGAGAAATACAGTAGCCTTTAAGCACATACATATCTCTTAATAGCTGGTTGCTAGGTGCAGCACCATTCCCTTTGCCACAGAATAATACTCTTTGCATATCCAAGACAAAAACATCTGATGTGTTACACTCACATGACTTTCTCTACTCTTGTACACACTATTTTTACAAACGCCTATTCTCCATATGCTTCATGTTAATCGAGATATCGAGATGTCAATCTTATTGGTAATTTTCTTGTAGATGCAAGGGAAATATGGTAGCTTTTAAGCGATAGTCAAATATTTTAACGCTGGTTGCTATGTGGCGCATTCCATTCTCTTTGCATGTCCAGGACATAAAAAAATGAATAACGAATTTGAGAAAAAGTATAAGTATTGGAAAATTTAAGGAAATAACAAGCAATATCTCGAAAACGGTTCACTCAACAAAAGAAATGTATATGACATAAGTTGTGTATTTTAACGCGATCTACATTTTTTGTGTAGTAAAATTTTGTCTATCTCTTATGGTTTACCAGTTATGCAAAAGTCGTTCACAATGAAGAATACGTTTGGAGACATTCCCAGAAAATTCGAGATATACATTTCATTTCTCATGACATTATCTTAAACATATGATATTTTCATCAAAATCGTTAGAGCCATTTTTGAGAAAATTAAAATTTTCGAAAAATCTTCCATGTAAAGGGTAGTCTGGAGTGGGGGGATTTTCTTGAAAACCTTCGTGTCGCATCTCTGGAAGATACTGAACCTAAATACCAAGTTTGGTGCTTATCCGACTGTTCGTTTTTGAGTTATGCTGTTCACAGACACACACACGGACATGTTTCCAAAAATGCTTTTTTTGGATTCAGGAGGTCTCAAAACATGTATTTCCGGTGAAATCTCGGTATCGAATTTTTGGGTGGAATGCAATACTTCCCCTACTTACTATACGTAGTAGAGAAAGTAAAAATGAATAACGAATTCCCATTTGAGAAAATAAGTATTGAAAAATTTAAGGGAATAACAAGCAATGGTTCACTCAACAAAAAAAATGTATGACATAAATTGTGTATTTTAACGCGATCTACATTTTTTGTGTAGTAAAATGTTGTCTATCTCTTATGGTTTACCAATGCAAAAGTCGTTCACAATGAAGAATACTTTTGGAGACATTCCCAGAAAATTCAAGATATACATTTTATTTGTCATGAAAATATCTTAAACATATGATATTTGAATCAAAATCGTTAGAGCCATTTTTGAGAAAATTTAAATTTTCGAAAATTCTTCCATGTAAAGGGTACTCTGGGGTGGGGGGATTTTCTTGAAAACCTTCGTGTCGCATCTCTGGAAGATACTGAACCTAAATACCAAGTTTGGTGTTTATCCGACTCTTTGTTTCTGAGTTATGCTGTTCACAGACACACACACGGACATGTTTCCAAAATGCTTTTTTTGGATTCAGGGGGTCTCAAAACATGTATTTCCGGTGAAATCTCGGTATCGAATTTTTGGGTGGAATACAATACTTCCCCTACTTACTATACGTAGTAGAGAAAGTAATAATATTTAAAGAAACAGTCAAATTACAAAGTTAATATTTTTTTAAACTTGGGGCAAAGGCCACCTGAAAGTACATTTGGAGCGAAGGCTACCGGAAAGCGGGTACTATACACGTGGTTGCAACGAATTTCAAGTTCGGTTCCCCAACAGTTGAAATATAATACAACTCCTTCAATACAACCTACTTAAAATTGACACACAAAGCGTGGTGCAAATAACTAAAACAAAACAATCTTCTTCAAGCGATGACTGGACCCATATCTGAGTTGGAGGTATCTAGCGGGCGGAATCCGTTGCTTCCGATGGTAAGGTAATGGAGGATGGCGATGGAATGAGAGGACCTACAGCTTTTATCATGGACTCAAACACGTTGGTCTTTGAGGATACTTCACATGGGCAAATCAGAGGTGGATGCGTGGGTAGGGCCGTTAAAATCGACATCCCATAGCCGGAAATCAAACTCCGGATCCTAGGTACGAGAGCCGGAAACGAAACCACTGCGCTACCCTGGCGCCCATTTTGAAATAGTGAGACTATCTATTAGGAAGGCTGCACGGTAGTGTCCTCGTGCCAGGCGTTAGGATAGGAGTGCATATTAAGAAATGTTTGATATATGTACACAATGTGAACAAGACACGGTACGTTTTACAGATGCATTAATCGCTGGCGCAGCTTACATTTGAAACGAATAGTAGCAGAGACCTCTATTTATAGCTCGGCTGCGTGATGTACGAGTAGGAAAGGGTGTAACAGAGGGTACGAGCACATTCATAACCCAGGTACGGAGAAATGACTTCCGATTACATTTTTGTGCCACAAGCACTTCGCCTAGCGCAATCATTAGCAATAATCTTGCCTTGCTTTATAACTTCATTATTATTACATGTCAAACAGAAAAAAGGCAATGAGATAACTCAAGGTACCGCTCTCAGTAGCCATTTACGACATCAACGTTGTTTTTCTTGCTGTGAAGACTCGCCTCTTCGCCGATGACCTTATCTACGGAGTTGTCGATTTAGCGCTTTTCCCCACTCGGATACTTAGCCCGTCCAGCTCAATTAAAAAAATACAGAGGTAATGAAAAGCTCTCGGAATGCACATGATGCCACAGGTTTTTGAAATTTTTATTTTTACTTTCTCTACTACGTATAGTAAGTAGGGTAAGTATTGTATTCCACCCAAAAATTCGATACCGAGATTTCACCGGAAATATATGTTTTGACACCCCCTGAATCCAAAAAAATCATTTTTGGAAACATGTCCGCGCGTGCGTGTGTGTGTGTGTGTCTGTGAACAGCATAACTCAGAAACGAACAGTCGCATAAACACCAAACTTGGTATTTAGGTTCAGTATCTTCCAAAGATGCGACACTAAGGTTTTCAAGAAAATCCCCCCACCCCAGATTACCCTTTACAAGGAACATTTATGACAAATAAAATGTATATCTTGAATTTTCTGTGAATGTCTCCAAAAGTATTCTTCATTGTGAACGGCTTTTGCATAACTGGTAAACCATAAGAGATGGACATACACAAAAAATGTAGATCGCGTTAAAATACACAATTTATGTCATATACATTTTTTTTGTTGAGTGAACGATTTTCAAGATATTACTTGTTATTCCCTTAAATTTTTCAATACTTATTTTCTCAAATGGAAATTCGTTATTCATTTTTTTGTGTTGGATATACAAAGAGTATTAATCTGTGGCAAAGAGACTGGTGCTGCACATAGCAACCAGCTATTAAGAGATATGTCTGTGCTTATATTGCTCTTGCAAATACAAAACAAGGGGAACATGTAGGCCTTAAGCGATAATCAAATATTTTTAGAACAGGTCGCTATGTGTAAAATGTAATTCTCTTTGCTTGTCAAAAGATCGTTTCTGCAAATGTTTCTCTCGATTAATATGAAATAGATGGAGAATAAGAGTTTGTAAAAATAGTTTGTACACGAGTAGAGAAAGTCATATGAGTGTAACACATCAGATTTTTTATGACCTGTACATACAAAGAGAATGGAATACTCCACATAGCAACCAGCTCTTAAAATATTTGACTATCGCTTAAAGCCTACCAATTCCCCTTGCATCTACAAGAAAATTAGCAATAAGTTTAACATCTCCATTAACATGAAGCATATGGAGAATAGGCGTTTGTAAAAATAGTTTGTACAAGAGTAGGGAAAGTCATGTGAGTGTATCACATCAGATTTTTTTTGGATTCAGAAGGGCCTCAAAACGTATATTTTAGGTGAAATATCGGTATCGAATTTTTGGGTGGAATACAATACTTCCCCTACTTACTATACGTTGTAGACTAAAAAAAGGGGGGGCCTTTTTCCGTATAAAGGAGAATTTGTGATGAGGCAATTTCTTGAAAATCCTCTTGCGCTTCCTTAGAAGATAACGGGCCTTGGTATTCAGCAGAAATTTTTGTTTTCTAGTTATGCTGGTCTCCTTCATGCGTAACGTTTTCTAAAACTGTTATTTTGGAGGGTAGAAGACCTCAAAATATGTATTTCCGGTGCAATCTCGAAGTCCAAGTTCTAAATGGAATACAATACTAACGTTACCTATAGGCAAGTGGTAGAAAAAGTAACCACAGTATTAGGAAATCACGTGTTTCCTGATTTTGCTCCACTTTAGATGAACAGGTTAGTGTGAAATTGTTGTCATTAATTAGCTCTCTCATATAAGTATTTTCTTTCTCATTTTCATGCACAATTACGTGATTTTTAAAGCGTAGATTTCGATTAATATTTTTGTGGTTATTAAAAGCATAACGTAACGAAATTCAATATCTAAAGATTATAGGGGGTTTAATGAAAGTTATAACATCTTTGGAGATTTAAAAGTCTATCCCGCAACACCGGGCAAGACAGCTGGTACTTTATAAAACAGGGACCATCTTCAGGATGAAAGCTGTTATTCTGCAGAACAAAGGGTGTGCATTGGGGTGGTGCTCATAGGAATTTTATTACGCGAGTTCTAAAAATGGTTTATCAAACATTGCAGTAAAAATTGCTGTATCTCTAGAGATGGAGGAAAAAGGCTGGATTTATACAATTCTGTATAAATGAAAGAGGAGGGGTTGAAGACCCTACACTGCTTGCCTGTATCTAACAAGTAGACAATGTGTGACAGATTTTCATTTTTTACTTTCTCTACTACGTATAGTAAGTAGGGAAAGTATTGCATTCCACCCAAAAATTCGATACTGAGATTTCACCGGAAATACACGTTTTGAGACCTCCTGAATCCAAAAAAAGCATTTTTAGAAACATGTCCGTGTGTGTGTCTGTGTGTCTGTGTGTGTGTGTGTCTGTGTGTGTGTCTGTGTGTGTGTGAACAGCATAACTCAAAAACGAACAATCGGATAAGCACCAAACTTGGTATTTAGGTTCAGTATCTTCCAGAGATGCGACACGAAGGTTTTCAAGAAAATCCCCCCACCCCAGACTACCCTTTACATGGAAGATTTTTCGAAAATTTTAATTTTCTCAAAAATGGCTCTAACGATTTTGATTAAAATATCATATGTTTAAGATATTTTTATGACAAATAAAATGTATATCTTGAATTTCCTGGGAATGTCTCCAAAAGTATTCTTCATTGTGAACGACTTTTGCATAACTGGTAAACCATAAGAGATAGACAAAATTTTACTACACAAAAAATGTAGATCGCGTTAAAATACACAACTTATGTCATATACATTTCTTTTGTTGAGTGAACCGTTTTCGAGATATTGCTTGTTATTTCCTTAAATTTTACAGTACTTATACTTTTTCTCAAATTCGTTATTCATTTTTTTTATGTTCTGGACATGCAAAGAGAATGGAATGCGCCACATAGCAACCACCGTTAAAATATTTGACTATCGCTTAAAAGCTACCATATTTCCCTTGCATCTAAAAGAAAATTACCAATAAGATTGACATCTCGATATCTCGATTAACATGAAGCATATGGAGAATAAGCGTTTGTAAAATTAGATTGTACAAGAGTAGAGAAAGTCATGTGAGTGTAACACATCAGATTTTTTTACTTTCTCTACTACGTATAGTAAGTAGGGGAAGTATAATTGTATTCCACCCAAAAATTCGATACCGTGATTTCACCGGAAATACATGTTTTGAGACCCCCTGAATCCAAAAAAAAGCATTTTTGGAAACATGCCGCGCGCGCGCGCTTGTGTGTGTGTGTCTGTGAACAGCATAACTCGGAAACGAACAGTCGGATAAACACCAAACTTGGTATTTAGGTTCAGTATCTTCCAGAGATGCGACACGAAGGTTTTCAAGAAAATCCCCCCACCCCAGATTACCCTTTACATGGAACGTTTTTCGAAAATTTTAATTTTCTCAATAATGGCTCTAACGATTTTGATTAAAATATCATATGTTTAAGATATTTTCATGACAAATGAAATGTATATCTCGAATTTTCTAGGAATGTCTCCAAAAGTATTCTTCATTGTGAACGAGTTTTGCATAACTGGTAAACCATAAGAGATAGACTAAGTTGTACTACACAAAAAATGTAGATCGCGTTAAAATACAAAATATATGTCATATACATTTTTTTTGTTGAGTGAACCATTTTCGAGATATTGCTTGTTATTCCCTTAAATTTTCCAATATTTATACTTTTTCCCAAATGGGAATTCGTTATTCATTTTTTTATGTCCTGGACATGCAAAGAGAATGGAATGCACCACATAGCAACCAGCTCTTAAAAGATTTGACTATCACTTAAAGCCTACCAATTCCCCTTGCATCTACAAGAAAATTAGCAATAAGATTAACATCTCGATTAACATGAAGCATATGGAGAATAAGCGTTTGTAAAAATAGTTTGTACAAGAGTAGAGAATGTCATGTGAGTGTAACACATCGGATTTTTTTTATTTATTTATCTTTATATGTAAAAAATTCGCATCCTCAGCCGGGAATCGATCCCTGGACCCTTCGCACAGCAGGCAGGTGCTCTACCGACTGAGCTATGAGGCCTGCCGATCGATTTTATGACTAGATGACAGTGAAAATGTTTTGGTTGAAAATCTTTGAAATTAATGAGACCGCCATCTAGTTCTCTCCCATTACTACGAGTAATTCACAGATTGTGACATATATTGGCTAAACCCTGTTCCATATAAGTTTCTCGTGTATCTCTTATGTGTCACGCGCACTAGTCACCTCTCGTTGGCTACTATCGTGGAATATGTTGCGCGTTACAAACTAGTTCCTTATTTTACATGATCATTTATTTTAGTATATTCGAAGAGAATTGTCAGATATACATGTTCATAACCATAAGAATCAAATATAGGTATTACGTAACAAATTAATGCATATGGAATGCTTGCAAAATTCTTATCAAAGTTTTATAATATATAGAAGGTAGAGCAAGTCATGTGAATGTAACACATAAGATTTTAAGTTATGTTCTTCACACACACAAAGTGCTGCTATTGTTTTGTTCAGGGGACGAGTGATATACAAATAATACTTGCTCAAGGTAACAAAATTAGATGCTAGAATCATTACACTAGTCTGCATGATATCGGATGACTGAAAACTAATAAGCGATTCTGACTCAGTTTTTTAAGCTGATTTCAGAACTGCTTTTAGTTTTTTTCTATCACGTACAGTTTTTTCAAAATTTCACTTCAAAAATATAGAGATATAAAGAAGATATTGCTTCCGCCACTACATATAAAATTGGGCTTGATGAAACACTTTGTAAGGGCTGTACCACAGGATGGATCCTGCCTTAAGTACCTTTCCAGGAAATTTCCCTTCATTACACATGACAAATTAAAGGCTGGAATGTTTTTGGTCCTCAAATAAAGAAATTGATGAACGATGAAGATTTTGAGCAGACAATGAATGAGAGAAATAGAAGCATGGACCGCCTTCCGATCAGTTACTGAAAACTTCTTAGGCAATAACAAAGATCCTAATTACAAGGCCATTGTCGAAACAATGTTGGAACATTTCAAGAAGATGGGTTGTAACATGAGTGTAAAGGTGCATTTTCTGCATTCACATATCGACTACTTTCCAGAAAATCTGGGACATAATAGTGAAGAAAAGGTTGAACGTTTTGACCACGATATTAAGGAAATGGAGAGGAGGTAACAGGGGAGATGGAATGAAACTATGATGGTCGACTACTGTTGGATGTTGAGGAGGGACAGTCATCTTCAAGGATCTGCAAGGAAGTCAAAGAAGAGAAAGTTTGAAAAAAATTAAATGAAACACTTTGGCTTCTTGTTTTGTTAAAATGTAGTAATGAAATAAATTAGGGGAGTTCTTGAGAGTATTCTTAAAAGGTTTCTTGAATAAAAACTTACCTTGTGTGAAATGGTATTTGAATACTTTTCTACGCTCATTAGTAAAATTGTCAAAAGATTATTTATTTTGTGTAAAAACCTGACGTGACAGAAAAAAAACGGAAGTTATTTCTGGAATCAGCATAAAAATTTGATTCAAGAACACCTACCTTTAAGAAATCATCTGACAGAAAGTTTGAAAATGCAGACTAGTGTTATCAATATGTCAACTGTGAAGAATGTTTCCTAATGTGATAGGCTCGCTTTCAGTAGCAGCGTTTTGAAACTCGATGGGAAACCAGGTCCAGTGTATCCCATACTCGTTACACGTGACCGATTTGAATATTCCCTACTCCCTTTCCCTACCTTTATCATCCTGATTACACGTGATAGGGGAGAACGTCACGCTTCCGGTCGCGGTAGCACAGGCTTCTAGCTCATTGTTGTCAGTAACAATCAAAGCAACAGAAAGGCTTCCCAATACCTAACTTCCTGTTCCGAAGAGACTGCAAAAGGAGATCACGAGAATCATTGTACACATTTCTGGTATCAGATTAGTGATCATATTCGGTATATTATTATTTTCTCTACCACGTGCCTGGTAAGTATTCCACCCAATAATACCATGTCAAAATTTCACCGGAAATACATGGTTTGAGGCCTCCTGAATAAACAAAAATATTTTTTAGAAAAAGCGTCGCGCCCGCGCTTGATATTTAAGTTCAGTTTCTTCCAAAGATGCGACACAAAGATTTTCAAGAAAATTCCTCCACCCCAAACTACCCTTTACATGGACAAATTTTCAATATTTCTAACTCTCTCAAAAGTGGCCCCAACGATTTTGGTTAAAATACCAAATGTTATGAGATTTACATGGCAAAATATTTGTTGAATTTTCTGGAAAAGCCCTCTTCTTCATTCCGTAGGAATTTTATACAATTCCATGTAACAGGTCAACCACAATACATATGCAGAAACGCGCTACACAAACAATTAAGATCTCTTTAGAAATCAGAATTTATTTCAAATAACTTTGTGTGGCATCAGCAATATTCCAAGATGTACGTTATTATTGGTTTGAGTTTTCTCGTTTCCAAGTGCTGTCGCTATTGAGTTGCTTCTTGCGATATCATGGACAGAGTATGGAGTTTCAAGGTTAGCATATAGAGGCATACTCTGCTTTCTGTATTCCTGTTGTATTTGTAGCGAAATGTGTAAAGACACTATTTCTGCAAAGGTTTATTTCGGTTAACATGAAGTAGATAGAAAATTAAGCTTTCGAAGGAATATTTTGTACAGGGTGATTTATGAAGAACTGACGCATTTCTTTCTTTAATTATTGTTTTCGAAATTCACTCAGGGCCCCAATTTTAGCACAAATTAAGCAGAACGTTCTGGAGTTTCGATTACCTGTCACTAGATGCGCAGATATTCATGTTTTATTCGTAATTGTGAGGCAGTATTTTAATATCTGAATAATTTCAATTGTATTTTATAATAAGTAAATTCAATAACATCCCGCCTTGAAACAATATGTATGTAATAATTATTTAAATTGTATGTAACAGTCATTGCAAATGCTTATTTTTATTGTAAACATATTTTAATAATGTTATGTGAATACATTACATACTCTGATAATGCAAGAACTGTGAGAATAATAAGTTTTAAGTTGCTAACAATGAGTAATAATGAGATAATTGTGGCAATAATGTGTTTAGAATTTGAAATGTACTGGTCATGATTAGAGCGATGATGACGTAAATTCAGTAACAGTTTTAAATTAGTCAATCAACAGCAAAGAAAAGTTTTAAGTTAAATGCAGATATTCTATTGGACTAGAATTAGCCAATCAGAGACTTGCAATATCGAAGCTTATGGGTTTTGACCGTTGAGCGTTAGTCAGTTGCTGGGGAGACTTGATAGAGTATAGATAGGAAAATGTGTTCTCTACGGGTGATTAGTAAAAACAGATATACGCGCTAAGTGAATTTATAAAAGTTTCTCACAGTTCTTTAAAAAGTGTAGTGCTGTATAAATATGTGCAAGAATTTAAATAAAAGAAGTTAATTTAAAAGTTTAATTCTGTGATGTCTACTATAATTGTCATACCGCGCCCTACCCAAGACACATGACTCTAAAGTAAGACTGACGCAGCCGAGGCAGAATTCAAACATAAGTAATATTACGTAAGCATCAAATTCAAACCGACGCCCAAAGCGTGTTACAAATTACATAAAACAATAGTTGAACAACATAACCTTCTTTAAGTTTACTTAAACATTTATTACGCAACAACAGCAGCAAATTAAGCTCTTCAAGTTAGCTTCCAAGCGTGTGGCTAACAACAACAGTAGAATAAAACAGCTACTACAAGTTAGCTTCCTAATTGCGGGGCAGATAAAGTAATTTACGTAATTTATTGCGTGAACCAAAGAACATACCTTCTTCAATTGTTAGTTTTATTGTCGGCAACTGTTTTTGACATTTTGTTCTACTCAACGTGAAAATGGAGTACACATTAAATGAACGACTCTTCCTTGTAAAGCAATACTGGATTACGAATTCAATTACAGGACATACCAGAGAGAATTTGGTGTTTGGAATCCTCCCCAAAGAAACACAATACTGGGACTGGTAAACAAATTGGAAACAACTGGATCTCTGGTGAGTGAAAAAGGCAAGTTCATTTAGGGTTCCCACGGTTGTTTTGTTGACGAAAGACCACGACTGGATCAGTCACCCAAAAAAAGCATTAAGACGTTTGTCGCAGGAGACAGGGTACAGCTACTCAATGTGTCATTGAGCTGTGAAAAGTGCGGGCCTAAAGCCGTATAGGATTACGGTTGTCCATCTGTTGCAGGAACCAGATAAGGATAGACGACTGAATTATTGTCGTTGGTTTCAGGCGTTCATTGTGTAAAATCCTGCCATACTGTCCATCACATGGTTCACAGATGGAACATGGTTCCATTTATCCGGCTATGCATCAAGGCACCCGGTTAAAATCGGAGTTTGGTGCGCAATATCCGCACAGAGAATAGTGCGACCAATTTTGTTTGAAAACAATGTGAACAGTGCAGAGTACCGACGAATTTTCATGGAGTTTTCTGAGCAACTAGACGATTTAGAGCTGAGTCAAGGATATTTTCAGCAGGACGGCGCTACATTCCATACATCAAATAAATCATGGCACTATTTGCAAGTTTCTTTGACAACCGGATAATTTCCAAGTACCCGTGGCCACTGCTTTCTATGGGGTTACTTACAAGACAGGGTTTATGCCACACGTCCCCAGACATTGGACGATTTGAAGCACATTACACAGGAGATTCAAGCTATTGACAACAGAGTCCTCCCAACGAGTGGCCAGTAACATGGAACGGCGTGTTGAGTTGTGCCTTATGCAGGATGGAGGACATTTTCAACATTTGCTATAGAGGTAAATAATCTCCCAAAATTCCTCTGCATTTCAGGTATAATAAGTTATCGCTAGCATAGCTCGTTTTGAAACAATTAAAGAAATAAGTGTCAGTTCTTCATAAATCAGCCTGTACTAGCTGTATAAAATAAACCATAGTGGGTAGAAAAGTCGTGTGAAGTTAACACAGATTCTTTTTATCTACATACTTTGTTATCCGAGATAAAGCTTTGCTAAAGCAATTGCATTACACATTTTGATGTAGTTACAAGAGGAAATGACGAAGCCGAATCGATAGTCAGATGTTTAAAAGCGGGACGCTATACGCTGGCCTTAAAATTCCATACTCTGTGACATCGCGAGAAACAACTGAATATTCACAGACTTGAAAAAGTGACAGAAAGTGTTAAACAATTGAAAGCAATAATAGCGGATAACTTGGAAAGGGCCACTACCATAAGAAAGTTGTCTTATGGTTTACCAGTTGTATAAAATTATACAAAATTCCTTTGAAATAAAGAGGAACTCACAGGCTTATTAGCGGAAAATTCATGATATACATTTTGTTATGAAAACATCTTAAATATCTGGTATTTTAATTAAAATCGTTGGAGCCATTTTTGAGTAAATAGAAAATTTCGAAAAACGTTCTATGTAAAGGGTAGTTTGCGGTGGGGTGGTTTTTAATTCTCGTATTATATCTTTGGAAGGTACTGACCTTAAATACCAAGCTTTGTGGGTTTTCGAGCTGGTGCTGTTCACGCGCGCTCAGACTTTTTGCCTTTTTGGATGGAATGCAACACTTCCTCCTACCTACTCTGGGTAGGTGAACAGAGAAAGTAAACAGATAGTTGTAATAAGCAGGGCCGGGATTTTTAGGTTTTAACCTATATTTTTCCTCGCTATTTAATTAACACATTTCAAGATATATACTCGTTTCACACTTCCTGGAGCACAATATGCGAATTTCATTACATCTAAAAAAAACCTAAATGAGGACTTGACACCTAAAATAACCTAAATAGCTGTTTTTCCTTTTTCAAAATGAAGAATGTTTTCTTATTGAAACTCATTGTAAAATTATTTCCACCACTTATAGCCAGTAGATGGTTCAAGTTACTACAGTTAAACGCAGCACATGTGACGTGGTGACACCTGGATGAGCTGATAGGTCAGACTTGGCTGTCTGCTGCCATTTACTATGCAAGCACTTAAAAGACGTTAAAAATGTCGTCAATGAATTGGATGAAACAGAAGCTTCCTGCATTGTCAAGGCTAAGACATCACTCGAGTGCCCCACTCTTGCCGCTTCCCTTGCATACATTAAGACACATTTTTGTTTTATACAGTATATAACATTCTTATTCGTAAACTTCAATTTTCTGAGAAAATACTTTAATATTTGTTAGAGGACACAGTTTAATTGATATTTTTTTTCCGTACATATTGAACAATATAACAAATGCTATATTAGGAATTAACTAAATGCTAACTTATGAACTTACAAACTAAATTAAGTAAAATTGTAAAAGAAATATGACCATGTTTGTACAACTTTTCTATTCGTACATTAGAAATAATAGTTAAATAACAAAGACACCACCTATAATTTAATACCTTGTTGGGTACCCCTTGGCTTTAATAACTGCCTCACACCGTCTCTTCATAGAAGTAACCAGGTTTTTGCATTCTTCTGGTCGGATTTTATTCCATTCATCTTCCGCAACACTTTTAAGCCCTTGTTTATATGTTACTCAGCTTTTACGGACTCGTTTCTGCAGACTTGTCCACAGATGCTCGATTGGATTCAAGTCTGGACTGTGAGGAGGTGTTTAGGTACATTCCATATCAACCAATTCATCTTCAGTCTTGCTTTGTGTTTACTATCATTATCCTGCTGAAGCTTATAATAATCAGTGCCATGCCCATTTTCTGGGCACTCTGCTTTACATTGTTCTGTAAAATGTCAAAATACATATGTATCCATATTCCATCAGTAAATTGTATATTATCAACACCGTTGGATGACATGCAGGCCCAGAACATAATGGAACCATCACTATGTTTAACATGGGAAGCGTGTTTCTGGTTCATTGTCTAAATTTGCTTTTCTCCAGGCTCTCTTTACGCTATCTGACCCATTATCTTAGTTTCGTCTGACCATATCACTCTGTTCCAAAAGTTCTGATGCTTATGAATTTGAACTTTAGCAAATGCAACTCATTTCTTCCTGTTTGCTGCACTTACATAAGGCTTCTTCCTTGGTGTTCGCCATGGTATCCATACTTCCATAAGACACGATGAACAGTTTGGTCAGATATCTTCTTTCTAGACACATTTTCTACTAATGGTTGTAACTGAGGGACACCTAATTTTGGATTTTATCGAATTCGGCTTCCAATGAAACGTTCCTCTCGTGCATTCAGCCTACTTTCTTTAGGTTTTCTTGATCAATTCTTTGTAGAACATTCCTCCTTAATTTTGTGACTACGTACTGAATGGTAGAATGCGGTTTATTTACTGTTTGTCCTATTTTTCTGAGAGAATACCATCTAAGTGCCAAGTTTATAACTACTTGCTTCAGATCAGAACTAAACTCCTTTTGCTTGCCCATTTCGATCACAACTGACAGAACGCATACAACTGCGACCGCAGTAGTCTAAACGACATTTGAAACACATGCATGTTGAAGCTGTTTATGACGCAGTGGTCATTCTTAATAAATGTACGAATATGAAAGTTGTATAAAATTGTGGGCTATTTCTTTAACATTGCTGTTTCATGCAAAAGTGTATGTTTTGAAATGTGTTTTTCATTGGAACTTGTTTGAATGGCTTTTTATTGAAAATCTGGTGTGTACGAATAAGAATGTTACATACTGTATCAGAAGCTACAACGTTGCCATTGAAAGATGCTCTAGATATCATTGGCAATGTTTCCAGCAAAGAAATACCTGGACCAGTGGGAGTTGCATGTTCTTCGAAGTTGCAGGGAGAAAAGTATACAGGAGAACTGCCCCTAGAAGCTGCTGCACTGGCATCTATGTTCTACGCTCCAATGACGTCATGTTCCGTTGAAAGAACCTTTTCTTCATACAAGAATGTGTTACGTGATAATAGGAAATCGTTTACGCCAGACAATTTGAGAATATATGTATCTACTACAATACCAAAATATAAATCTTAGAATCAAGTACTAGAAAAGCAAAATTATGAATACCTGTATTGATCCACGAAGGGCTCCCTGCAAAAAAACAACTGGTTTAATCAAGAAAAACCTATTTTAAGCATATAGGAAACTTAAAATGAAGGTTTATTCCACCTAAAAATCCGGGCCCTAGTAATAAGGATGCGCGGGGACGGCAGAGCTCGTAAAGGGGATCGCTACAAGCACCGATCTACATCCTCAAGTGATATTTCATTCTCGGTCAGCTCTGTGTTCGAACCAGAGAGCAATCATAACTTGTTTTAAGGCTAAATTTGCCGCAAGTGCGGCGTGAAGTTGTATTTCTTTTTGTAAAAGACACAAAGACAGTGTTGAGTGTTAGAATCGATCCGCGTACCCTCAAGTCTCTGTTCTGCGAGACTTCTTCGCTAGCGTGAAGTGGAAACGGTTTCCATGACAGGCACACTCTGGAATTCCGCGCGAGTAGCTAGAAGCCTTGTAAAACAGAAATACCTGTCCGCTAACATGTTCACAACGACACGTTCTATTAAATACGCCGTTTCGATATTTCTTCGACCGTGCGTAGCCAGTAGGTTGGGAAGCCGAATCGGATGCGTTACATTCATATGACTTTCTCTGCACATTTTGTTTTACTTACACAGAAGCACAGAGGACGCTAGGCGACAGTTTTAAAAGAAACTCGCATTATGTATGCTGACTTAATAAAGGTTTCTGGAAAGAAGTGAGGAACAGAGTGGAAGACATAAAGAAACAAGAATTACTTCAAAGTCGGAAGGAAAGAAAAGTTTGGAACTATATAGACAATTAAAGGTGGACTGGGGAAGGGAGAAGTATGTGGATGTAGGTAATAGGTTAGTGAGAGAAGGGTGGGCCTGGTCTAGATTATAAGTGCACGTAGGCTAAGGGGAGATAGGGAGTGAATTTGGATAGATGTCCTCTTTGTGGAGAGGCAGATAATGATTTCCATTATATAACTGAATGTGAAGAAACTAAGTTGTGGAGAGATCAGTTTTTACCTAAAGAATGTTAACAAACAAGTATTAAAAGTTAGGATAATGAAAATACAAAAGCAGAGGGATATAAAAAGAATGGGAGAGTAAGAGAAAAATAGTTTTGTTATGACCCACCATGCATAAATAACCATGGTGTTAAAATGCATGATGGACTAAAGAAAAAAAAATCTGATGTGTTACACTCACATGACTTTCTCTACTCTTGTACAAACTATTTTACAAACACTTATTCTCCATATGCTTCATGTTAATCGAGATGTTAATCTTATTGCTAATTTTCTTGTAGATGCAAGGGGAATATGGTAGGCTTTAAGCGATAGTCAAATGTTTTAAGAGCTGGTTGCTAGGTGGCGCATTGCATTCTCTTTGCATGTCCAGTACATAAAAATAAATAACGAATTCCCATTTGAGAAAATGAGTATTGAAAAATTTAAGGGAATAACAAGCAATATCTCGAAAATGGTTCACTCAAAAAAAAATGTATATGACATAAATTGTGTATTTTAACGCGATCTACATTTCTTGTGTAGTAAGATTTTGTCTATCTCTTATGGTTTACCAGTTATGCAAAAGTCGTTCACAATGAAGAATACTTTTGGAAACATTCCCAGAAAATTCAAGTTAAACGTTTTATTTGTCATGAAAATATCTTTAAAATACGTAATTTTAATCAAATTAGAGCCATTTTTAAGAAAATTAAAATTTTCGAAAAATGTTCCATGTAAAGGGTAGTCTGGGGTGGGGGATTTTCTTGAAAACCTTCGTGTTGTATCTCTAGAAGATACTGAACCTAAATACCAAGTTTGGAGTTTATCCGACTGTTCGTTTCTGAGTTATGTTGTTCACAGACACACACACGGACATGTTTCCAAAATGCTTTTTTTTGGATTCAGGGGGTCTGAAAACATGTATTTCCGGCGAAATCTCGGTATCGAATTTTTGGGTGGAATACAATACTTCCCCTACTTACTCTACGTAGTAGAGAAAGTAAAAATTAGGTGGTGATGACAAGATACATGTCAATGGCTTGCACCAAGGTTTCACGTCAGTAACACCAACAAGGAACGGTAAAGATGTGCTTGTGAGATCACTAGACTTAACAGATCTCAGAAAGGGTCCAGTATCACAGTGAAGACCTCTTCCAGCTCAAAGGCGAAAAACCATGATACACAATATAAGTGGTAGACAATAGAAACTCGGTGCACTCGACAATACGGAATCATACCCATGCATCTAATTGTCCACACCAGCCTCTTCATAAACCTGTCTCTAATTGGTTTGAAGTAAGCGCATTAATAAGCTAGGAACAAAGGCCAGTTCAGGGTGACGAGTGAAGCGGAGAGTAAGAAATACTTTCGGGCAATGCACCTGTCGGAGCAAGGTGGCGCCGTGGTGACGCGTACAACTTGCATTCGGTAGGTCTCGAGATCGATTCCCGGCGACCGTCCGCTCTGATCCATGTTTTTTTTTTTCTTTCTTTCCTGGACCGTCAGGCGAATACTGTAGGCTTTCTTTCAGTCTCGAACTTCCTGTTACTCTATTTCATTCGTTTAATCATTTCATTCATCCTTCACTCATTAGTTCTGCTTCAGTGTTGGAAGCGTCAGCGATGGTTTTCGGTACGGCGTGGTAGGGAGAAAGGATGCTCTTGTAGAACTTTCTCCGTCCCTGGCCTTCGGCTGGTTACCGGGACTGCCCTTTCGGAGTGGGGTGCTGGACTCTCTGTGTGGGGCGGGGGTCCCCGTTCTGCCACTCCGACTGTCGGGGCGTCTCAATCTGGATACTATAGGGACCCTGTCATTGCTGTGCCGTCACTCCTCCCTTCCGGGGTGCCCCCTTGTGGGGCATAGGTACAGTATCCTCACTAGAGCAGTGCCGAGCCCCTCCAATAATCAGGGGGGGGAACCTTTAAACTCCTCGATTTTCATTTCAGGTACTTGAGATTCGTAATCAAAGGTTGTATACAGAATGTCAAGAACTATGTGCATTTGTGTCCGATATTACATTTTTGTACTTTTAATACATTTTTGTGTATTAAAACGTCCGACGTATCAAACGGTCTGTTACATCCTGTTTAGAATTTTGTTTTGTCTTTAACAGGCCGTTGTAAAGAATCCCACATTGGAGTTTATTAAAATTCTAATGACGCTATACGAAAAAATATCCAACTACCTCCGTTTATGTATATTTTGTCTCCCACGTACCTAGGAATTAGAGGAAGTATTGCACTCCATCCAAAAATTAAATGTGGATTATTTTGAAGCTCCCTAATTAAAAAGAAAAAAATTAGATAAGCGTTGGCGCGCGCGCGTGTTTTTACCTGTGAAAAGCATACCCAAAATGAAATGTCGGATGAATACCGAAATTAGTATTTAAGTTCAGTATCCTCTAAAGTTGCAATACTCCCCCCCCTAAGAAAATCCCACCATAGCAAACTACTCTTATCTTGGAAAATGTTTCATTTTTTGTTTTCCTTTTTCGAATGGCTCTTACGATTTTGTTTTAAAAATACCACACATTTAAGATATTTACATGGTCAAAAGAGAGGGGGGGAACTGTATCTTGAATATTTTGGGAATTTATTGCTCGTCAAGTCGTTCTCATTCTGAAATAAGTTTGTATAACTGGCTAACACTAAGAGATAAACAAAATATGTAGATCTCTTTAAAACACAGTTTAGTAAAAATCAACTTTTATTGAAGTATCAGTCATTTCCGTTATATTCGTTGTTATTGATTTGGATTTTTTAACAGGCTTGTCATTTTCTGAAGTGCTGTCGTCATTCAGTTGTTTCTCGCGATGTAAAAAAAGAGTGGAATTTCAAAGCCAAGATATAGCGACCCACTTTTAAACACCTGACTATCTCTGTTACCTGTACAGGCATCATATCTGAGATAACCAAATCAAAGTTCGAGGGTTTTACAAAACTGGCATTTATAAACTATTTACATTTGGGAGAAGTGCATTGATTTCTTTTTACTTTCTCTACTATATATAATAAGTAGGGAAAGCATTGTATTCCAACCAAAAATTCCATGTCGAGATTTCGCCGGAAGTATATGTTTTGAAGCCTCCCTGAATTTAAAAATAACATTTTTAGAAGGTCCGTGTGTGTGTGTGTGTTTGTGTGTGTGTGTGTGTTTGTGTGTGTGTGTGTGTTTTGGGAACAGCATACTTAAAAAAGGAAAAGTCTGATAAATATAAACTTGATATTTAAATTTAATGACTTCCAAGAAAATCTCTTTACTCCAAACTACCCTTTACAAGTTACGTTTTTCGAATTTTTTTATTTTCTAAAAATGGCCCTAACGATTTTGATTAAAATATCATACATCAAGGATATTTACATGACAAGTAAAACGTATATCCTGAATTTTCTGGGAATAGCCTGCGAAGTCCTCTTCGTTCGGAAGCAATTTTGTATAACTGGTAAACATTAAGCGATAGAGAAAAACTTACTACAAAATCTGATGTGTTACACTCACATGACTTTCTCTACTCCTGTACAAACTATTTTTACAAACGCTCATTCTCCATATGCTTCATGTTAATCTAGATGTTAATCTTATGCTAATTTTCTTGTACATGCAAGGGGAATATGGTAGGCTTTAAGTGATAGTCAAATGTTTTAAGAGCTGGTTGCTATGTGGAGCATTCCATTCTCTTTGTAGTAAAGGTCATAAAAATGAATAACGAATTCCCATTTGAGAAAAAGTATAAGTATTGGAAGATTTAAGGAAATAACAGGCAATATCTCGAAAATGGTTCACTCAGCAAAAAAAAAAAAAAAATGTATGTGACATAAATTGTGTATTTTAACGCGGTCTACATTTTTTCTGTAGTAAAATTTTGTCTATCTCTTATGGTTTACCAGTTATGCAAAAGTCGTTCACAATGAAGAATACTTTTGGAGACATTCCCAGAAAATTCGAGATATACATTTAATTGTCATGAAAATATCTTAAACATGTGATATTTTAATCAAAATCGTTAGAGCCGTTTTTGAGAAAATTAAAATTTTCGAAAAATGTTCCATGTGAAGGGTAATCTGGGGTGAGGGGATTTTCTTGAAAACCTTCGTGTTGCATCTTTGGAAGATACTGAACCTAAATACCAAGTTTGGTGTTTATCCGACTGTTTGTTTTTGAGTTACGCTGTTCACAGACACACACACGGACATGTTTCCTTTTTTTTGGATTCAAGGGGTCTCAAAACATGTATTTCCGGTGAAATCTCGGTATCGAATTTTTGGGTGGAATACAATACTTCCCCTACTTACTATACGTAGTAGAGAAAGTAACAAGAAATGTAGATCTCTTTAAACACGCACATTATTTCAAATATTCTTTTTTGTGGCGTTAGCCATTTCTGAAATATCCGTTATTAATGGTTCGAATTATTCAATATTGCCATTCTCTTAAAGTCCTGTGACGTTCAGTTGTTTCTCTCGATATCATGGAAGCAGTATGGAATTTTAAGGGCAGCATATAGAGTCCAGTTGTTAAACATTTGACTAACGTTGTTCCCTTTGTATATATAACGAAATGTGTAATGTTATTTCTGCGACGGTTTATCTCGATTAAAATGAAGGAGAAAAATACGCTTTCGCAAGATAAGTTTTTGTACCCATTAATGAAGATTCAGAGTAGAGAAAGTTTGTGAATGTAACACAGAAGCCGACGGAACTGTTTTGGTCACTATAGAATTTTATTGCACACTTTCTCCAGTCTTCACAAAGAATGCTGCTGACCCGTATGTCCAGGTCTCGTGAACAGAGGTCTGCGTTTCAAATCTCGTCAGCACCATCCTCCCTGACTGACGTAATTTCCAGGTTTACTCCATCTTATAACTGGCAAATGGAAGGTTCCCTAAACTTAGGTCTGAAACGTTTTCTTCCCAAATATCATTTCATGTATCATCACTGTCCGTCGCCGGTGGTGTCTTATCTAGTTTGAACGGCCTTAAAACATGAGATATCATTGTTTTCGTGAGCCACCAGCTGATGGCTGTAAGCGAGTGTGTGTCTACTGCTGAAGCGTCAAAAAAGACGGATAGCGTGCTTCGTTTGTTTCTGTGTCAATAAAAGCGCCATGAAGAGACGAAAGGTCAATAAATTAGTTGGCTTGTCTGAAGTATGATGCTTATTGAAAGAATTAACGTTCTTAAAACGGACAGCGTCACTAAGAGTGACTGCCTCTTGTATTCTGGTGATTAGCATCACAGCCTTCAAATCCAGAGCTCCCTGGTTCATTCTCGGTTGCTGAACGGGTAGAGAAACTCATCTGATTGTAACCATTACATTTTTGCTTTAATTGTCGAAGTGTGTGAAATATCAGATGTAGGGAAAGGTTGCTTATATTGGACCACTTTTATATTTTGTTGCTTCAAGGCTTTATTATGTATTTAATCGAAACAGAATATATTGTACAATATTTGAGGCAGTGTTTTTAACACTAAAATGATTTCAGTATAATTGTATAATATATATGATTCAATAACAGCCCGCCTTAAAGCAATATGTGTATGTAACAATATATAAAAATGTATGTAACAAGTCATTGTATATGTTTATATTATTGTATCCATGTGTGATAATATTATGTGAATATATTACGTAATTTAATAATGTAGGAGCTGTGAGAATAATAGGTTAAAAGTTTGCTAACAATGAGGTAACCTTGAGGCAATAATGAATTTGAAAGTTTAAATGCTACTAACCATTATTGGAGCAACAATAATGTAAATTTTGAGACAGTTTAAAAATAGCCAATCAACAACCAGAAAAAGCTTTAGTTACATGAAGGTATTCTATTGGATTAGGAATAGCCAATCAGAGACTTGAAATACACAAATTTACAAGTTTAGGCGGTTGAAATCAATTCAGTTGCCTGCAGACAGTGTTTGTAACCGGATGCGAGATGCGTCCTCGAGAGATTTAATACGCATTCGTGTGAGACGAGAAATAAGTTTACGTGTTAAAAAAGTGTAATTAATTAATAAAAAGAATCTCACAGCTCTCTATCAGTGAAGTGTTAATTAAATCGTGTCAAGCATTAATAAAGAAAGTGAAGTAAAATTATAATCTGTGTAAGCCTACATTCTTAGTCGCACTACAACCCTGCCAAGACATCCATGTCTCTAAAATAAATACTGACGCAGCCAAATATTGACATAAATATTTAATACTTAAAGAAACAGTCAAATTACAAAGTTAATATTTTTTTAAACTTGGGGCAAAGGCCACCTGAAAGTACATTTGGGGCGAAGCCTACCGGAAACTGTTTACTATACGTGCGGTTGCAACTACTACAAGTTCGGCTCCCCAACAGTTGAAATATAATACAACTCCTTCAATACAAACTACTTTAAATTGACGCCCAAAGCGTGTTGCAAATAACAATACAACAAACCTTCTTCATAATATAGATGTTTTACACTTTCATTAGGTGTTATTACATTTTGAATAAATACATATGCTTAAAGGCGTATAATTTAAAATTTAGAAGTATGTAAATGGTCGAATTAGGAAACCGGTTGCTTAATTAGGATCTTCAGTTGCTGAAGTTTGACCAGATGACAAAACTGTGAGTAAGAGGTAAGTAAGAATTGTAATGTTTTAAAGAAGCTGTTGAATGTATTCAACATACATGATATTTAGGATAGTTATGTCTTATTATACAGAACAGATATTTTTTTGAGTATTCATCACCAGCAAGATTTTTATGTTGGTAGATTGGGGGAAACTGTTACTTCCTCATAAAGGGCCTCAAATTAAGACAAAAAGAATAAACTAGGAAAGTTGTTGCATAGAAAAATGTAAGAAAACTTGTCACACTGAAATAAATTTGTCTTCTGTTCTTTGGGAAATAAAGCTGTGTTAGCAAATTTTTGCTTCTTTACTTGGCCTTCGATTGCTCGAATTGTTACTTATAAGGGCTGCTAGTGATTACAGTTGCTTTCTATGCTTTTCCTCTACCTCGAATAGCAGGCTTGTTGTATTAATTTGGAAGGGTGACACCTTGTTCACAATCTGCTTGAAATTCTTTGTAGGTGTCATACATTGAAACAGTGAGGTAACTCATATTTCTCTGCTATGTCGAATACAAGTTTACGAACATCTTTGATGGTAAATCCGGAAAACCTCTCTTCAAATAAGAGGAGGTGGTGGTCTGCGAGAACTTTTTCCATCTTAGCCGTAAAAGATGTTTTTTTTTTTTTAAAAAAAAAAAAGCTTTATTTAGGGTCGTTTTAACCTTCCTAGGTTTTATCACGACCTTTCATGTACAGTTGTTTACGTTACTGGATTACAGTATAGTACTTACACGTTATGTATACATACAGGTTCTAATTTGATTAAATGTATTGATATATATTAATTACTTTAAGAAAATTAATTACTTTCTGGATGAAAGTTGCATCATTGAGTGTTGCAGAAATATTTCTGGGCATACCAACCTGACTACGTTGATCTTCAAATTTTGGACATGTTAGTATAATATGTACTACTGTTAATGCTGTTTTACATGTTTCACAAATTGGTGGAGAGCTTCTATTTAACAAATAAGAGAGTGTCAGTTTGGTACCCAATTTGCAGTCGGGATATTACAACTTGGTTTCGCCGCTGTAGCTGTCTTAATGGATATTCTTGAGTTGAAGTTCCACGTACATCATCAAGTTTACTTGTAGAATTGTTCATCCAGCTGGTCAGCCATTCTTTGTGTATTTTCTTCTTAAAATGTGCGACTGCATCTTGGACAGGTATTTTGATATCAGTATCTTGTGTTGATAGTTCTGGAGCTTGTTTCGCTGCAGTATCAGCTCTTTCATTACCGGGTATGTTTTTATGAGATGGTATCCACATGAAATTAAGTTATAAAGGATGGTAACAAGATTATGTATTTCGTTTACAATACTATTGGTACAGAACGTGTCTTGTATTGCGTTGAAGGTTGATAGAGTTTCACTGTAAGAGTCACTATGTGCAAGTTCCAGAGCATATTCTAGTGCCTTTTTAATAGCATATAATTCACAGCTATATATAGAGAACAAGGACGGTAACGTGTATTGGAGGACGATATCTCCCCATATCACAGCACACCCATTGCCTTTTCAGTTTTTGAACCATCCGTATAGATGTAGACCTTGGATGTGTATTTTTCTAGCTTTTCTTTAAATAACTGCTGGTAGATTAGTTGGTTGGTATTTATCCGATTATCTTGCTTAATTCTATATCAATGGGTGGTATTTTCTTCTCCGTAAAAGTTGATTGTCTTCCGAATGATTTAACTACATTCGAGAACGTGTTTTTACTGTCAGCATGTCTCTTTATTGTAGCTTTGGGTACTCCATATATACGAGGACACTAATTAAGTCCATAGTTACCATAGTTATGTATGTTGCCACAGCGACCTTCAGCTCTCTTCTGCTCATTTCCCACACATTCCCCTTTTTGTCATCTTGAAAACCTAAAACGATTACCCCTGCCTATTACTTATTGAAAAAGAGCACTTAAGTATTAATTTTTACTTTCTCTACTACGTATAGTAAGTAGGGGAAGTATTGTATTCCACCCAAAAATTCGATACCGAGATTTCACTGGAAATACATGTTTTAAGACCCCCTGAATCCAAAAAAAGCATTTTTGGAAACATGTCCGTGTGTGTCTGTCTGTGAACAGCATAACTCAGAAACGAACAGTCGGATAAGCACCAAACTTGGTATTTAGGTTCAGTATCTTCCAGAGATGCGACACGAAGGTTTTCAAGAAAATCCCCCCACCCCAAATTACCCTTCACATGGAAGATTTTTCGAAAATTTTAATTTTCTCAAAAATAGTTCTAACGATTTTGATTAAAATATATGTTTAAGATATTTTCATGACAAATAAAATGTATATCTTGAATTTTCTGCGAATGTCTCCAAAAGTATTCTTCATTGTGAACGACTTTTGCATAAGTGGTAAACCATAAGAGATAGACAAAATTTTACTACACAAAAAATTTAGATCGTGTTAAAATACACAATTTATGTCATATACATTTTTGTTGAGTGAATCATTTTCGAGATATTGCTTGTTATTCCCTTAAATTTTTCAATACTTATTTTCTCAAATGGGAATTCGTTATTCATTTTTTTGTCTTGCATATGCAAAGAGTATTAATCCGTGAGAAAGGGAATGGTGCTGCACCTAGCAACCAGCTATTAAGAGATATGTATGTGCTTAAAGGCTACTGTATTTTTTATATTGCCCTTGTAAATATATATTCCCCTTACATCTACAAGAAAATTAGCAATAAGATAGAGTCTGCAAATGTTTATCTCCATTAACAAGAAGTAGATGGAGAATAAGCGTTTGTAAAAATAGTTTGTACTAGAGTAGAGAAAGTCATGTGAGTGTAACACATCAGATTTTTTTTGAGTGTCTCGTAAACCGGACCGGTCCAAATTAGGAAATATGCAGTGGTCCAACTTCGGCAACTGGTCATCAAATAATAAAGGATAATGCTACAGGAACATACAAAATTAAACTCTAGTTTTGCGATATCTAGTTATTAGCTAATGAAAGGGACTTATGAACTATGCTGCAGATAATTTATTTACTTATACTGTATACTGAAACTTATGATTAGTAGCACAGCAATTATAACACAAACGAAGAAAATACAATGCCAACAACTCTTGCTTCAATGGCTAGAGTCAACTGACCGCTTGGCCTTGCGACCTTAACAACATTTCTCACCAGTAGAGACAACTTGAAGGTTAAGTTACCAACACATAGCGAAATATGAAGGTGGTCCAACTTCGGGAACTCTCCCCTAGTTAAAGTAAAGTGGAACGATATTACTTTGGATTTGCTTCCATATAAATCTCGTTTTATAATATGAGGATAAGTACAACTGTGGCGTAAAGAAAATGGATCAGCTGGTGTAAATGAAGACATACACTATGTGATCAAAAGTATCCGGACACTCCCACAAACATACGTTTTTCATCTTAGGTGCATTGTGCTGCCACCTACTGCCTGGTACTCATTATCCGCGACCTCAGTAGTCATTAGTCATCGTGAAGCAGCAGAATGGGACGCTCCGTGGAACTCACGGACTTCGAACGTTGTCAGGTGATTGGGTGTCACTTGTGTCGGAAGTCTGTACGCGAGATTTCCACACTCCTAAACATCCCTAGGTCCACTGTTTCTGAAGTGGAAACGTGAAGGGACATGTACAGCACAAAAGCGTACAAGCCGACTTCGTCTGTTGACTGACAGAGACTGCCGACATTTGAAGAGGGTCATAAAGATTAATATGCAGACATCTATCCAGACCATCACACAGAAATTCCAAACTGCATCGGGATCC
Organism: Deroplatys truncata; assembly: GCA_030765065.1. Taxonomy (NCBI): domain Eukaryota; kingdom Metazoa; phylum Arthropoda; class Insecta; order Mantodea; family Mantidae; genus Deroplatys; species Deroplatys truncata. The sequence goes on along the minus strand of CM060975.1, from coordinate 309,013,269 downwards.
ACTCTTAAGTACTATGATAGGCGTGAGGTGAGAAACCTTGGATTCCATGGTCGAGCGGCTGCTCATAAGCCACACATCACGCAGGAAAATGCCAAACGATTCCTCGCTTGGTGTAAGGAGCGTCAACATTACACGATCGAACAGTGGCAAAACGTTGTGTGGAGTGACGAGTCACGGTACACAATGTGGCGATCCTATGGCAGGGTGTGGGTATGGCGAGTGCCCGGTGAACGTCATCTGCCAGCGTGTGTAGTGTCTACAGTGAAATTCGGATATGGTGTTATGGTGTGGTCGTGTTTTTCCTGGAGGGGGCTTGCAGTCCTTGTTGTTTTGCGTGGCACGATCACAACGCAGACCTACATTGATATTTTAAGCTCCTTCTTGCTTCCCATTGTTGAAGAGCAATTGTATCTTTCAACACGGTCGAGCACCTGTTCATACTGCACGGGCTGTGGCGGAATGGTTACACGACAATAACATCCCTGTAATGGACTGGCCTGCACAGAGTTCTGACTTGAATCCTATAGAACACCTTTGGGATGTTTTGGAACGCCGACTTCCTGCCAGGCCTCACCGACCTGCTTCGATACCTCTCTTCAGTTCCGCACTCCGTGAAGAATGGGCTGCCATTCCCCAAGAAACCTTCCAGCACCTGATTGAAAGTATGCCTGCAAGAGTGAACGCTGTCATCAAGGCTAAGGGTGGGCCAACACCATATTGACTTCCAGCATTACCAATGGAGGGCGCCACGAACGTCATTTACAGCCAGGTGTCCGGATACTTTTGATTACGTAGTGTATCTTCATCCCTGTAGTCAAAGTGATTATTAAAATGTGCAGAAAAGGAAAAGTGCTTAATTGTGAAGGTTACTCATGTTATTGGTATTTGTGGAATTATTTTCTTTGGTGGTTCCTGACATCTTAGATAAGAACTTTTTAAAGGGAGATGTATGCAAACTGCCGAAAACTTATTTTTGTTAACATTTCTATTTGATGAAGTAGAGAAGGCGAAGGGTAATGAAGAGAGTATGGAAGAACGAGAGAGAAAGAACGCAATAACGCGAGCAGAGCTGTGTGTTATTCTGATACATAAATGCTTTTGTTCCTTATTTTAGTTTGCGTTTCTTTTATTTATTGTCAGGCATTTGTTGCCACAGGTCATTCATTGCAGTTTCTATTAACATCAAAGCAACTGCACGATGAGGTATGTAATGTTAACGAAGAATGTTAACTTAACGTTGGCAGGCAGATGTTTCTACCAACATTGTGAAACCAGAAGACCGATGTTAGGTAGGCAATGTTACTGCCGCTATTTTTGATGTGTGCTCATATCCGGCGGAAATCGATTTTGTGAAATGAAGGCAACACCGTTGCTTTTACGCGGAGTGTAAGGCTTATTTTTGCATCAGCTCGTTCAGTGTATGCACTTAAAGCGTTAATTTTCCCTCTTAGGGGTAGCGGCAAAGACAAGGACTTGCAAGAGCCTGTTGTAAAGGGCTTTGTTACACGACATGAAATTTGTGCTTGGCTTTCGGGCGTACACACATACCCATAGATGATAGATACTTTCTAGTTAATGGATTTTTTGGGGGGAGGGGGTGGTGGAACCCAAAACCTGTATTTCTGTTGAAATTTTTATATAGAATGTTTGGGTAGAATGAAATTAATTTTTCAGCAATAAATGTTAGAACAGTCGACTATTTGTAATATCCAAATAAATTCAGAAACTTAAAGCACTAGTTTGATCGAGTGTATATGTGTGTGTGTGTGTGTGTGTGTGTGTGTGTGTGTGTTTTGCACCACTTTCCTCACTTGGCATAAAATGCATAAAAATAATGCAAGTTTTCTTATCTCTGAAATGCACTTTGTCCTCCCCTTTGCAGCATTCTGTCTTAAAACGTCATTAGCTAGGTCGTCTGTTTATTCTGCTGGTAAAACAGACAGCTCCATGTGGGGTTGTAAAGTGCACCCTAGCGCCAGTGGACTTGATTTAACATAGTTGGTTAGGGGAGCGAAAATACATTGCGTTTTATTTTTCTTTCTCTCTTTCTTTCCTTTTCTGTAAACAGGAGATATGAAGCTTATACAAGGTATCTAGTAAAGAAACTCAGTAATGATCACAAAATCATGAAACTGAGGGACGGTGTAACAGCTTTTTAAGTTTCTCTACCACTTACCTGTGGCAGGTAAAGGAAGTGCTGCATTCCACCCTAAAATTCCATATCAAGATGTTACTAATAATGCATGATTTGAGATCCCTTATATCCCCAAAACACCCCAGAAAAATATTTCAGAGAGAAAGAGAGAGCAGAACAGAAAAGAAAACAGAAATTTCGAATAAATAGCAAATTTCGTATTTAAAATTCGGCATCTTCCAAGAATGTGACACGAAAATTTTAAGAACATTCCTCCACCCTAAGCTAGATTTTACACGGAGATTCTTTTTATCAAATATGTTAAAAGAGTCTGAGACTATAGATACCTCTGAATCATTTTGGCCCAACATTTTTCTCGGTCCGCTGTATTTAAAAACCCAGCGACATGTTTAAATCACCCATGCGCTCCCTTTTTAACCCAACAGGATCCTTTCTGTATGTGATTTTTCTCAGTTTTACATTTTTGCGCGTGAAATATATTCCTTCCATGTCAGTTTTGTTCTCTTTTTGTTGCATATTTGCATACACAATCTAAAAATTGATGTTAAAAGATTCAAGCATTGCATTTTGTGATTGCTTTATTCATAAAAAAATAATTTATATTGAAAAGGAAGAACAATTTTAATATCAACTTCAATAAAATCTTTACATTTATTTTCATTGTACTAAAGTTTCAGAAAATGCTACTATCACAGTTTTCTGACAAAATTGATTGCGCAAGGCAGTTTTAGAAAATTTGAATTTTTTGCGCTAATTAAAAACATTTAATAGTATGAAAAATATTTGAGCTAGAGCTTTGAGCTTTTGCACATAACTTTATTTACTCCTATTAAGTGTGCCAATTTTCAAGTGAATATGTTTCCTGATTAGCCAATTCAGTCTTCATTTTTTATGTTATAGAGCTGGTAAGCCATAAGTGTAACTAATTAAATTATGCAATTTGGAGCACTTTTTTTTCGTAACGTTAGCAGTTTTCGAAATAGTCCATGCTATATGACTATGACTACATTTCCCTTCGCAAGAGGTCAGGACTAATTCATTTCACCATGACTGCAACTTAATGAATGCTGCACCGAGCGGGATGGCTCAGGCGGCAAAGTCTGTGGCCCGCATTCGATCCTCGACGACCACGCTGTCTTACCCATGGGTTTTTCTTGGTTTCCCCGGGTCGGCAGGCGAATGCTGTGGGTGGGGGGGTTCTTCTCCACCACGATTTCTACGTTATTTCGCTTTCATTTCGTTTCCTTCTCGTCTTCCAGGTGTGCTTCTAGGTCTCGTGGTGTATAACGGTGCCGGACAGATGGCGCGGTTGCGTGTTCACTGGAAGGAATACTCCCACTGAACACCAGAGGGCTGCTCGACTGTTGGTCGTTCATCGCCCTCTTTCACCGGCGGCAACGGATCTGCGAGCTTGGAAATGTTAGGGACTTCTGCGCTTCTCTGTAGCCTCCTGTGTTGTTCCTTCACTTCCTCCTGAAGGGTGGTAGATCTCTGCAGGTCGCAGTGCCGAGCTGTCACCCTCCTCTGAACAACCTATAACCCGTATAATGAATGCTGCGATGTGTAACATGTCTGTGAGTTTGTAATGGTTAGAGAAAGTAAATGTGACTGCACCACATCAAATTGTATCTTGCTGCATCTGAATGAAAGTCCATTTGTCATCATAGAAGCACAATATTACGTTAATAAACGCTTGTTTAATTGCAGGTGTGTGCAAGATGTCATTTTACGAAAGTTACCGCCAATTATTATTTATTCTTGTAATTTTGATCTAGCGTGCATGTTAATCTCTAAGATAACGCATTCGATTTGAATAAAGATGAAGAAAGTATTTTGTTATAGGAGTTGCAACCACACGTATAGTAAACAGTTTCCGGTAGCCTTCGCCCCAAATGTACTTTCAGGTGGCCTTGGCCCCAAGTTTAAAAAAAATATTAACTTTGTAATTTGACTGTTTCTTTAAATATTATATATTTTTGCCTCGGCTGCGTCAGTATTTGTTAGAGACACGTTTCTCTTGGGCAGGGATGTGATGCGACTAGGAATGTAGGCTTACACAGATTATAATTTTTACTTCACTCCTTTTATTAATACTTGATACGATTTAAATAACACTTCACTGATATAGAGAGCTGTGAGATTCTTTAATTATTTAATTACACTTTTTAACACGTAAACTTATTTTTCGTCTCACACGAATACATATTAAATCTCTTGAGGACACACAACCAACGCATCCAGTTATGAGCACTGTCTGCAGGCAACTGAATTGATTTCAACCGTCTAAACTTGTAAATTTCTGTATTTCAAGTCTCTGATTGGCTAATCCTACTCCAATAGAATACGCCCATTTAACTAAAACTTTTTCTGGTTGTTGATTGGCTATTTTATAAACTGTCACTAAAATTACATTATTGTTACTCCAATAATCAGAAGTAGTAGTATTAAACTTTCTTACTCATTATTGCCTCAAGGTTACCTCATAGTTAGCGACTTTTAACCTATTATTCTCACAGCTCCTACATTATTAAATTACGTAATACATTCGTATAACATTATTGAACATGTATACAATAATATAAGCATATGCAATGACGTTACATACATTTTACAAATTATTACATGCACATATTGCTTCAAGGCGGGCTGTTATTGAATTTACTTATTATATAATTAGACTGAAATTATTTAAGTGTTAAAAATACTGCCTCAGAGATGGAACGTTTTTCAGCATTTATTTATCCTGGTTGTACTTTATGAAACTTAACCAGTTACACACGTTTATGCAATATATTGATAACTGAGGTTTTGCTAATGCAGAGTTTCGCAACAGTGTACAGCTAATGGGTAAAGAAGCACCGGATGAAATGACCTCAGCTTGTCGGAGGTTGACATCTTTCAGTAAAAAGAAAGCAAAAAGCATCCTCAAAGAACTGCACGGAGCTGTGAACTACGTGATCTGGAAATACCTGACTTAGTACCTGACCATGTGTAAAGACTGTAGAAAAACAAAGGTAACAGGGTCACGACCTTGTTGCGTGTCTATTCTGAATTTATATCCCACACAAAATGTCATTCTTGCAATGTTTCCATTCAGCCGAAGTACAATAACAACCCTCTTTATGAACACTAAAGTGAACATGTGTATGTAGGGTAATCCTTGGAACCTCCCAACCCATCTCGATAATTGTTATTTCACAGTTGGAAATCACTGTTCTCTTTGGAATATCCGGGAATATTAGAATGCAAGCATATTGCAGCTGTTAAAGCTATATATATATATATATATATATATATATATATATATATATATATATATAGTGTGTGTGTGTGTGTGTGTGTATACACATGTATATGTCGTCCTCCGTGGTCAAGAGGTACTGCGCTAGCTTAGTTCCCAAGGTTACGGGTTCAAATCCTGCGGAGGGCGGTGGATTTTTTTCGGGCGTAAAAATCCTTTAGATGGGATGTAAAGCCAGTGGTCTCGTGTCGCAGATTTACGGCACGTAAAACACGTGTGTTATATATAAACACACACACACATGATTGTGGCTTTTCTTTGATAATATAATGGATTAGAAGGTTTTAGTTTTACTCAGGAAATAGGTGTAAAAAATCGATGTGTTACACTCACATGACTTTCTCTACTCTTGTACAAACTACTTTAACAAACGCTTATTCTCCATATGCTTCATGTTAATCGAGATGTTAATCTTATTGCTAATTTTCTTGTAGATGCAAGGGGAATATGGTAGTATTTAAGCGATAGTCAAATCTTTTAAGAGCTGGTTGCTATGTGACGCATTCCATTCTCTTTGAATGTCCAGGACATAAAAAAAAATGAATAACGAATTCCCATTTGAGACTAAGTATTGGAAAATTTAAGAGAATAACAAGGAATATGTCGAAAATGGTTCACTCAAAAAAAAATGTGTATTTTAACGCGATCTACATTTTTTGTGTAGTAAAATTTTGTCTATCTCTTATGGTTTACCAGTTATGCAAAATTCGTTCACAATGAAGAATACTTTTGGAGACATTCCCAGAAAATTCGAGATATACGTTTCATTTGTCATGAAAGTATCTTAAATACATATTTTAATCAAAATCGTTACAGCCATTTTTGAGAAAATTAAAATTTTCGAAAAATGTTCCATGTATAGGGTAATCTGGGGTGGGGGAGATTTTCTTCAAATCCTTCGTGTCGCATCTCTAGAAGATACTGAACCTAAATACCAAGTTTGGTGTTTAATCGACTGTTCGTTTCTGAGTTATGCTGTTCACAGACACACACGGACATGTTTCCAAAATTGCTTTTTTTGGATTCAGGGGTCCTCAAAACCTATATTTCCTGTGAAATCTCGGTGTCGAATTTTTCAGTGGACTACAATACTTCCTCTACTTACTATACGTAGTAGATAAAGTAATAAGACAGCGGTCAGCGTATACTAATAATTCCAAGCAATACACTCAGATGTTCACGATTTAACTACCGAGAAAACAGAAAAAGAGGCAAAACAAGTCAATCGTACATGAATATAAGGTACAACATGTGTGTGATAGTTATTCCAAAACCTTTTAATAACATTTATAGACAGCATGGCTTAAAAGTAGAACTTATACAGTGCATACGAGCTAAAAGCTTTATATCAGTGAAGCCCAACCTTGTCTCTTATGAACTAATACACTATCACCTTACCTTACCTCTTTCGTTTTGTATTATGAAGCATTTCCCCTTCACTCACTCACTGATGGCATGTTACAAGGTAACTAAACATTGGAATTTACACAACCCATGACCCCATGAATGCGTCATAGCTCTGCGAACAATGCGTGGGTGATAATCCGCCTTCCCCTGTTTCGCTTAACGTTTGGCATTACTGTTTTAGATTATCGCACTAGTATTGTATAACCCTTTGTAGTTGCACATGCTGAATAACTCGACTTGGTTTGATTTAAATTTTACTTTTCATTATGTCCTTTTACATAATTAATTTCTTATGGCGCTCGCATTATCTATTCCCAATACAAATCGTCATACTTGAATTTATTGCAATTCGTTATAGAGAACCTATACGTTATATTGGCAACCTTCTGCTTTCTTTGATGTAAACAGTTATTCTTTTATCTAGTATAACCTACATAACAATTAAATGGCGGAAATCATGAATTCAGAAGAAACAAATGGAAAAGCCAGTGAAACTGCAGAAGCAGTAGAAAGAATAACACTAAGTATTTATCTCCTCCCTCCAAAACAAAAATCCATAAAGCAGTATGATATAGCATTTAATTGCTTCGTTGGCTGTTGTAAGGCAAACACGTTGAAAATAATTTCACTGAAAATGACTGCTAGCCGGTGGTCCCGTGTCGTAGATTTACGGCACGTAAAAGAACCTCAAGCCTGATACCGGTCTTTCACGTCCAATATAGAATGGGACGTTAAGGACCACAGCAGTTAAAGAGCGTCCATAAATAAAAACTCAATTGAATTTCAATTTTCCAAGATTTTCCCTTAGCCTGAAAAGATGAATGTCGGGTAACTTAAAGCTCTATGGAACCCGGGCTCATTTGAGTATCATTTCCAATTTCATTCATTCATCGTCCGACATGATCTACCGGGTTAAAGGATGAATAAATAAATAAATAAAATGTGTAGAACACACAGCAAACTGAGTCTAATCAGAACATACCTCTTGTAGTTGAGAAGCACTTGCCAAATGCTAAGCGATGGCCTTGTGCATTTTCGCCGCATCTGTCTGCGGTCAGTTCATTAGCATTGTTTACTGCCAGCGAAAGTAGAAGGAAGGTTATCATATTTAACGAACTTTGAAAATGGCCGGCAACGTAATTTGCGCAGCTGCATGCAGGGTAATGCATTGCGATGCCGTTGCTGTGAGAAATAAATTCAACAGTTATTACTTTCTCTACTACGTATAGTAAGTAGGGGAAGTATTGTATTCCACCAAAAATTCGATACCGAGATTTCACCGGAAATGTATGTTTTGAGACCCCATGAATCCAAAAAAAAAAGCATTTTTGGAAACATGTCCGCGTGTGTGTGTGTGTGTGTGTGTGTGTGAGAACAGCATAGCTCAGAAACGAACAGTCGGATAAACACCAAACTTGGTATTTAGGTTCAATATCTTCCAGAGATGCGACACGAAGGTTTTCAACAAAATCCCTCCACCCCAGATTACCCGTTACATGGAACATTTTTCGAAAATTTTAATTTTCTCAAAAATGGATCTAACGATTTTAGTTAAAATATCTTATGTTTAAGATATTTTCATGACAAATGAAATGTATACCTCGAATTTTCTGGGAATGTTTCCAAAAGTATTCTTCATTGTGAACGACTTTTGCATAACTGGTAAACCATAAGAGATAGACAAAAATTTTAGTACACAAAAAATGTAGATCGCGTTAAAATACACAATTTATGTCATATGCATTTTGTTGTTGAGTGAACCATTTTCGAGATATTGCTTGTTATTCCCTTAAATTTTCCAATGCTTATACGTTTTCTCAAATGGGAATACGTTATTCTTTTTTTTGTTTTGTTTTGGTAATTCAAAGAGAATGGAATACTTCACATAGCAACCAGCTCTTAAAACATTTGACTATCGCTTAAAGCCTACCAATTCCCCTTGCATCTACAAGAAAATTAGCAATAAGATTAACTTCTCGATTAACATGAAGCATATGGAGAATAAGCGTTTGTAAAAATAGTTTGTACAAGAGTAGAGAAAGTCATGTGAGTGTAACACATCAGTTTTTTTTATAAAGTGAGTCATATAGCTTACTTCAAGAAAGTTCACGTTTCTAATACATTACCATTGTTTAATTTTAAAGAAATTCACGGGGAAGGGTGTTTGCTGGAGGTAAAATCCATCTAGATAGTCTCATTTTCATAGGTATTTTTAGTTCCTCTGTCACTTACCTATGCTAGGTAGAAGTATTGTGTTCCACCCAACCGTTCGTATATAATTTCACCGCAAATATATGTTTCGAGAACTAAAACGTCCTGTGTGGGGAGGGGGTGCATATTGTTTGTTCCTGTATATGCATGCCGCACATACATCCATACAGGTTGCCCGCGAATTTCGTACTAACTCTCCACATCTTATTACCCGGACAACTTGGAGACAAAGGGTTTATGGTACCTGTGTTATAAGTGTAATATTTGTCAAGTTAAAAGGTAAACATTAATCAATAAAAAAGTGCCCTCAGGGGCTCATCTTGGTGAGTACCGAAGTGGCGACTCCGAGGTACCTGAGCCACCCGGTGTCTGGGGGTATAACCAGTCCACCTGTCTCCTGGGGTCACAAATAAGGAGGCCTGGTCCTCCAGGTTGGGGGTTAAGCATGCGGCTCTCAACCCCACTTGTAAAAACCTTGTTAATACGGATGGTTTGTTGTTGGTAACCTGGAATGTTCAAACTATGTTATCACCTGGAAAAATGAAAGAAGTGCAAATAACTCTTAAGGTATTGGCTGGACAGTAGTGTTGCAAGAAAAACGTTGGAGTGGAAAAGGAAGAATAGAAGGATTACACATTATTGTATTGTGTGAGCCTGGACTACACAAGATAGGATTTATTATCGCAAAGGGAATAAAGAGGAACCTAATACAGTTGGACCAAGTTAATGAAGGATTATGTAAAATAGACTTAAGGTCCAATTTCGAAATGTGACTATAGTTTCTGTGTACGCGTCTGTGGAGGAAAGGGCGAGTTGACAGGGGAGAGTTTGGAAGGAGAGTGTGGTGAAGGAGTTTAAGGACACGTTGATGTTCTTGGGTGATTTTGGTGCTGGAGTGGCGTGGAGGCAGGTGTTGCATGAACTAGGTGTCGAGGTTGGTACCTTGGATGGGCAGTTTGTGATTGGAATTAATTGGATTATTAAGAAAGGAAGTTTTTCGTGTGTTTATTGTTTTTTATAACTGTGTATAATTGCATTGTATGTTTACATTTGCTCAGGGTTAGTTCTTATTTACCACAATCTGTGAGATTTCTATTGCTAAATTTTTGTATTTGTTATTTGCTATTTCTATTTTTGTAATGCTGATGTTTCTCTCTGTGAATGCTCTGACTGTATTGGTTTTGTACCAGAATGTGATTATCTATATAACCAGAACTGCTTCTGTAATCTGAGTTGCTTAACTTGTACTTGTTTTGTTTTTATTGTGTTGATGTACTGACTTGAACAAATTTATAGCCAGAGGGTGGCGCTGATGACCGCCACTCTAACCGCTATTACTACTACATAACCTGTTTGTGTCAAAGTTAGAAATCGAAGTAATGCTAAAAAAATCTGATGTGCTACACTCACATGACTTTCTCTACTCCTGTACAAACTATTTTTATAAACACTTATTCTCCATATGCTTCATGTTAATCGAGATGTCAATCTTATTGCTAATTTTCTTGTAGATGCAAGGGGAATTGGTAGGTTTTAAGCGATAGTCAAATATTTTAAGAGCTGGTTGCTATGTCGAGTTTTCCATTCTCCTTGCATTACCAGGACAAAAAAAAATGAATAACAAATATGAGAAAAAGTATAAATATTGGGAAATTTAAGGGAATAACAAGCAATATCTCGAAAATGGTTCACTCAACAACAAAAAATGTATATGACATAAATAGTGTATTTTAACGCGATCTACATTTTTTGTGTAGTAAAATTTTGTCTATCTCTTATGGTTTACCAGTTATGCAAAAGTCGTTCACTATGAAGAATACTTTTGGAGACATTCCCAGAAAATTCGAGATATACATTTCTTTTGTCATGAAAATATCGTAAACATATGATATTTTCATCAAAATCGTTAGAGCCATTATTGATAAAATTAAAATTTTCGAAAAATATTCCATGTAAAGGGAAATCTGGGTTGGGGGGATTTTCTTGAAAACCTTGGTGTCGCATCTCTGGAAGATACTGAGCCTAAATAACAAGTTTGGTGTTTATCCGACTGTTCGTTTCTGAGTTATGCTGTTCACATACACACACAGACACACACACGGACATGTTTCCAAACATGCTTTTTTTGGATTCAGGGGGTCTCAAAACATTAATTTCCGGTGATATCTCGGTATCGAATTTTTTGGGTGGAATACAATACTTCCCCTACTTACTGTAAGTAGTAGAGAAAGCAAAAACGCTAAAATCTGGGGCCAAAGTCACAAACATAGGTTATTCAGACAGCAGAAGTACACCCTGGAGCACGGGGATGTAGTGATGGTAGAAATAAATACGTAAGAGGACAGACAGCCTTCTACGTCGCTAACAGTGAAATAGCAGTTATCAAGTTTCCTTTCGTATAAGATATTATTTGGTTTTATTACTATACATATGTATATGTAAGAAGTTTAATCTCTCTGACGTTTGAGGTTAGACTTCCTCTTATTTCTGCGGCTTGAATTAAGTTTATATCTTTTTAAACAGCAGCATTTCTAATTGAAAATATAACTATTGATTTAATAGAAATGTGTGTCTTATTTATCGATGAAACGAGAACGTGTTGCGAGGGCTTGAACCAAATCCGAGCCCGTTCCGTTTCCTTGGCTAGAACCGAAACGTGCTTGAGCCGGGTTCCAGCGAAAACTCCATGAAGTCATCGACACAAGCAGCGGTGTGTTTCTAATAATAAAGGAAAGGCATGCGATCATAGATGTGTCACGTGACTCAGCATCCCGACGTATCCTTTTGTTACGCGTTCTTTGCAAAACGTTGTTTAGGTTTAGGAATACAGGTGCTTTACAACCATTTTATCTACTGTTGTAAAACTGCACAGTTCACTGTTTCCAGCAATAGAAACGAATCTGTATACCTCTGCATGGAAAACAAAAATCCCCCTGAATTGCTAGATGGTTTTCATAAAAATCTACTGTGTTACAGTCATGCCTTTCTCTACCCACTAACGTATATTGCTGGGTATACAAATTATTCTTACGAAAGTTTATTCTCTTCATTTTAATCGATATAAAACTTTCCGAAAATAGCTGCATTACACATTTCGTTATAGATTAAAGAGAACAGCGATAGTCAAATGTTTAACAACTGGACGCTATATGCTGGCCTTAAGGGGATAAGGTACTCTGAAATGCTCAAAAATCACATTTTTACTTTCTCTACTACGTATAGTAAGTAGGGGAAGTATTGTATTCCACCCAAAAATTCAATACCGAGATTTCACCGGAAATATATGTTTTGAGACCTCCTGAATCCAAAAAAAGCATTTTTGGAAACATGTCCGTGTGTGTGTCTGTGAACAGCATAACTCAAAAACGAACAGTCGGATAAGCACCAAACTTGGTATTTAGGTTCAGTATCTTTCAGCTATGCGACACGAAGGTTTTCAAGAAAATCCCCCCACCCCAGACTACCCTTTACATGGAAGATTTTTCGAAAATTTTAATTTTCTCAAAAATGGCTCTAACGATTTTGATGCAAATATCATATGTTTAAGATAATGTCATGAGAAATGAAATGTATATCTCGAATTTTCTGGGAATGTCTCCAAAAGTATTCTTCATTGTGAACGACTTTTGCATAACTGGTAAACCATAAGAGATAGACAAAATTTTACTACACAAAAATGTAGATCGCGTTAAAATACAAAACTTATGTCATATACATTTCTTTTGTTGAGTGAACCGTTTTCGAGATATTGCTTGTTATTTCCTTAAATTTTCCAATACTTATAATTTTTCTCAAATTCGTTATTCATTTCTTTTATGTCCTGGACATGCAAAGAGAATGGAATGCGCCACATAGCAACCAGCGTTAAAATATTTGACTATCGCTTAAAAGCTACCATATTTCCCTTGCATCTACAATAAAATTACCAATAAGATTGACATCTCGATATCTCGATTAACATGAAGCATATGGAGAATAGGCCTTTGTAAAATTATATTGTACAAGAGTAGAGAAAGTCATGTGAGTGTAACACATCAGATTTTTTTGTTGAGGAACCATTTTCGAGATATTGTTATTCCCTTAAATTTTTCAATACTCATTTTCTCAAATGGGAATTCGTTATTCATTTTTTTTTGTCTTGAATATGCTTGAGTATTAATCTGTGGGAAAGGGAATGGTGCTGCACCTAGCAACCAGCTATTAAGAGATATGTATATGCTTAAATGCTACTGTATTTCTATATTGCCCTTGTAAATATATATTCCCCTTACATCTACAAGAAAATTAGCAATAAGATAGACTCTGCAAATGTGTATCTCGATTAACATGAAGTAGATGAAAAATAAGCGTTTGTATAAATAGTTTGTATAAGAGTAGAGAAAGTCATGTGAGTGTAACACATATTTTTTTTGTCCTGGTAATGCAAAGAGAATGGAATACTCCACATAGCAACCAGCTCTTAAAATATTTGCTTAAAACCTAGCAATTCTCCTTGCATCTACAAGAAAATTAGCAATAAGATTAACATGAAGCATATGGAGAATAAGCGTTTGTAAAAATAGTTTGTACAAGAGTAGAGAAAGTCATGTGAGTGTAACACATCAGATTTTTTGTGTAGTACGCTTTCGTCTATCACTCAACGCTTGCCAGTTATACCTACAAGAACAAACAAAATTCATTCCGAATGAACCGGGCTTCACAGTCTATTCCCAGGAAATTCAAGAAATGTGTTTTATTTGCCATGTAGGTAAAATCTTTAATACATGGCATTTTAATCAAAATCGTTTCAGCCATTTTCAGGAAATAAAAACATTTCGAAAACTGTTCTATGCAAAGGGTAGTTTGGGGTTGGTGCATTTTCTTGAAAATATTCGCGTGGCATCTTTTGAAGATACTGAACTTAAATACTAAGTTTGTGCTGATTCCAACATTTCGTTTTTCACTTATGCTGTTCACACACATTGTTTTATTCAGGGGGCCTCAAAATCTGTATTTGCGGTGACATCTCGATATCTAATTTTTGGGTGGATTTTAAGGCACTTTCTCTACCTAGCATGTACTGGTAGAGAAAATAAAAAGGAATGCTTTTGCTTCTTCTGCAACATATAAGAATGTATGCATGGGATGGAACCTTCAACGTTGTAACTGTATATTAGATTCAAATATTGGGCTTACCGAGATCATCACCTAACGGAGTAGAGTAGCCCAAGCCGAATTAAGGAGAATGGGAATTAAAGGAAAAATTGTGGTAAGAGTGCTAAAATATTGGATTAGAATTAGAAATTTTGATGATCAGAACATTTTACATCAATGTTTGATAGTGCAGGAAAGACTTAATCATAAAGAGTCTTGGCTAGGTAAGATAAAGGAAACCTTGATGAAGATAGGTTTTGGGGAGATTTGGAGAGCTAAAGAATTACTACAAATAGGTTTCTGGAATGAAATTAGGACAAGAATAGAGGACATGGAAAAACAAGATTTATTAGTGAGTTTTACTTTTAAGAGCTCACTGAGATTATACAGAGAAATGAAAGTAGTATGGAGCAGGGAACAGCATGTTGATATATGTGATAAAACAGCAAGAGCAGGATTTGCATGGGCTAGGACAGGGGCGGTGAATTTGAAAGGTTTGAGAAAAGGGATTGATTTGGAGAAATGCCCACTATGCCACCAGAAAGTTAAAAAGTGGCATATAGTTTTAGAGTGTGAAGAAATGAAGTTGCTTAGAAAGAGGATAGAGAAGAGAGAATGGTTAAATTTACCAATAGAAATTCAAGCTAAAAAGTTAGTAAATGTAAAATATAGGAAACTTTGGGCAGAGTAAGAGCAAAATGGATGAGGAAAAATAGCAAGGAAGAGGTAAATGAGTATTAAATTACAGTAGTTTTTATTTGATATGTTGCAAGTAGGACCCAACAACTCGACAACCTCAAGGTTTGAGTTTGTTGGGGTCCAAGGAAAGCAACTCAAGGTAGAGTTAGAGTTAGCATTGGAGATTAAATACATTGATAATTGTACTTTTAGATTGAGTTGGTATTGTCTTTACGTTGTTTGTATTTATTATTTTTCTGCCCCACGCATGGGTGCCAATTTGAGTATGTAGTTGCTTTAGTTTACGTTGTTTATTAGCCTCACGCTTGGGAAGCCAATTTGAAGAAGTATTATTTCTGCCTCACGTATGGACGTCAATTTGAAGATGTAGTTTTGTTGTTACGCTCCAAGTTTAAAAATAAATATTAACTTTGTTATTAAACTGCTTCTATAGATATTTATGTTTATGTTTGCTTCGGCTGCGTCAGTATTTCTTTAGAGACACGTTTCTCTTAAGCAGGGTATGGTACAACAAGAATGTAGGCTTACACAGATTTTAAGTTTTAATTCACTTCTTTTTATTAATCCTTGACATAAATTAATTAGCACTACACTGGTATCAAGAGCTGTGAGATTCTTTAATTTAATACTTGCACTTTGTTAACGCGTATACTTATTTTTCGTTTCACACAAATACGTAATATTTCTTTAGAGAACACATCTTCCATCCGGATACTACCAAGTTCTGCAGGCAACTGAACATATTTCAACCGTCCAAACCCGTAATCTTCTGTATTTCAAGTCTCTGATTGGCTAATCCTAGTCCAATAGAATACCTGCATTTTACTAAAGCTTTTTCTGGCTGTTGATTGGCTATTTTTAAACTGTCACAAAATTTACATTATTGCTGCCCTAATCATAACTAGTTAGCATTTAAACTCTCAAACTCATTATTGCCTCAAGGTTACCTCATTGTTAACAACTTTAAACTTATTGTTCTCACAGCTCTTACATTATTAGTTACGTAATGCATTCACATAACATTATTGAACATGTTTACAATAATATAAGCATATGCAATGACTGTTACATACATTTTACAAATCATTACATACATATTGCTTCAAGGCGGGCTGTTATTGAATTTACGTATTATATAATTGAATTTAAATAATTCAAGTGTTAAAAATACTGCCTCAAGATTAGGAGGAATGCTGGCTACCAGTAGTTAAGAGGTTAGTTTTCTTTATATTTTATTTTATTGCTATTTTTAGAAACCGGGTTAAGAATAAATTTGTAAAATTATTGTTGTTGTATATTAGATTAGCTTAGCTTTCTTTTTCCGTTCCACAGCAGAATTTGATAATAGATACCTTTTAGTCCAATTTAGTCAGGATTATGGAAGCAGATAACGAGAATTATCTGTACAGCTTCACGCTTTTCTCGAATAATCGGCAATCTCTCCGTTCTTGGAACATCAATGTCCTTGTGTCTCATTCCTGAGTCAGACACAGGAAATGTTTTTCGTACGTGAGTGTACGGTCCACAAACAAAAAATGATTGTGTGTGAGTCAACCTTCTCTCGACAGACAATCAGTGTTTGCAGGTACTCGCAGCGAAAACTGACGAAGTTGCTGCAGAACAATTACAAGATAATTCATTAATAACTGGAATAGAATCCTAACGTGTTACATTCACGTGGCATTCTCTAACCACGAGTTTCAAACCATTCTTACCATATCTTAACTGCATTCTCTACTGCTTACCTTAAGTAAGAAAGGTATTGCATTCCACCCAAAAATTCGATACCGAGATTTCACCGGAAATATATGTTTTGAGACCCCCTGAATACAAAAAAAGCATTTTTGGAAACATGTCCATCTGTGTGTCTGTGAACAGGATAACTCGGAAACGAACAGTCGGATGAACACCAAACTTGGTATTTAGGTTCAGTATCTTCCAGAGATGCGACACGAAGGTTTTCAAGAAAATCCCCCCACCCCAGATTACCCTTTACGTGGAACATTTTTCGAAAATTTTAATTTTCTCAAAAATGGCTCTAACGATTTTGATTAAAATATCGTATGTTTAAGATTTTTCATGATAAATAAAATGTATATCTCGAATTTTCTGGGAATGTCTACTAAAGTATTCTTCATTGTGAACAACTTTTGCATAACTGGTAAACCATAAGAGATAGACAAATTTTACTACACAAAAAATGTAGATCGCGTTAAAATACACAATTTATGTCATTTACATTTTTTTTGTTAGAGTGAACCATTTTCGAGATATTGCTTGTTATTCCCTTACATTTTCCAATACTTATACTTTTTCTGAAATTCGTTATTCATTTTTTTTTGTCTTGGTAATGCAAAGAGAATGGAATACTCCACATAGCAACCAGCTCTTAAAACATTTGACTATTGCTTAAAGCCTAGCAATTCCCTTTGCATCTACAAGAAAATTAGCAATAAGATTAACATCTCGATTAACTGAAGCATATGGAGAATAAGCGTTTGTAAAAATAGTTTGTACAAGAGTAGAGAAAGTCATGTGAGTGTAACACATAAGATATTTTTCCCTTTGTTTTTTACTTAAAGGAATTCTGCTGTTCAGTAATCTGTAGAGTATAGTTGTGCACATTTTTAGAATAATAAATCCCAATGTGTGTTTACTGCCATTACTTTAGGCCTATTGGTCTTTTTCTTTTCAGTATTCTGTTGGCGTCATTAGGTGTAGGATTCGCTGGTATCTGTAGTAATAAAGATTTGGTGTGTCGTAGAAATTAGGCTGTAGAGTGTCTTGTAGCTATCTCGGGGGATTGTAGAAACCCTCGGATTTCCTAGATCACTATGAGCAGTGGTGTTGCATCAATTACAATTCAGAGAAATTTGTTCTGCGGAGTTCATGTAACCTTTATGTTATTCAATAACCACGAGTTTTAGTATCATACGTGAGAATGAGGGTAACATGCAAAATGCTTACGGAATTGAGGAAATTCAGTGTCTATGCAGAGTAATCCAGAAGTACGGAACAGTTAATTTATTACTACGAGATGTCTCGGCAAAGTCATTTGGCCCACCCTTTTTAGTGACATTGGTTGTAGAGCACAAACTGGCAATATTTTGAGGTAGGTTTGCCAACTTAACAATAAAAAGTAAGAATATACACTAAAGTGGATAATTGAGGTTTCACTCAACAGATCCTGCTGACCACATTTTGAGGTAGGTGCTACCAACTTAACAATAAAAGGTAAGAATATACGCTAACGTGAATTATTGGGGTTTCACTTGACATATCCTGCTGACCACATTTTGAGGTAGGTGCTACCAACTTAACAATAAAAGGTAAGAATATACGCTAACGTGAATTATTGGGGTTTCACTTGACATATCCTGCTGACCACATTTTGAGGTAGGTGCTACCAACTTAACAATAAAAGGTAAGAATATACGCTAACGTGAATTATTGGGGTTTCACTTGACAGATCCTGCTGACCACATTTTGAGGTAGGTTTGCCAACTTAACAATAAAAGGTAAGAATATACGCTAACGTGGATCATTGAGGTTTCACTTGACAGATCCTGCTGACCACATTTTGAGGTAGGTTTGCCAACTTAACAATAAAAGGTAAGAATATACGCTAACGTGAATTATTGGGGTTTCACTTGACATATCCTGCTGACCACATTTTGAGGTAGGTGCTACCAACTTATCAATAAAAGGTAAGAATATACGCTAACGTGAATCATTGGGGTTTCACATGACAGATCTTTCGGCTACGCTTTTCGGCTTAGGGCCCTCAATCCCTCTGCTATGCTTTGCGGCTTAAGGTCCCTAGAGGTTTTATTTTCGGCTATATTTGGTTCTGCAATACTGGCAGCATAAGCACAACACAAGCAAATCTCCCATAATGCCTCGGTTGGGATTCTTGTGATTGGCCTTATGTGATACGTTAATGGCGGATAACAAGTGACTGTAGTGAATATAACTTGCTTATATCGTGTTAAATATTAATATCAATTTATTGTCATTAAACAGTCATATAACTGCAATAGACATTGTCAGTATATACAATAATACAACATAAACCACACTTTGTGTATAACTTTTACAGTAAAAAAGTAACAATTAAATATCAATATCAGATGCATTAAAATCAATAAATTCATTAATAGAATAAAATGGATTATCCACAAGCCAAGAATGCAATCGCTTACAAAATATTTTATAAGGCAAATCTTTTACAGCTTGAGGTAGCTTATTAAAAAGTTTAATGCCAATATAGGAGTAACTTTGAGAAGTTTTCTTAAGTCTATGCTGAGGAATATCAATCATTTGACCATTACGGATATTATAGTTATGAATATTGGATCTCGTGTCATACATATGTTGATTCTGTTTCATAAAACCCAATACAGTATAAATATACAAATTTATAACGTCAAAATATTATATCTTTTAAAATAGGGTTTACAATGTGTTCTAGTAGTTATTTTAGCCATAATTCTTATAGCTTTCTTTTGCACAAGTAATACATCTTGGATATATGAGTTATTACCCCAAAGTAAAATACCATAATTAATAATACTGTGAAAGTCTGCAAAATATGAGACACATATATACTCAAAGGGCACACAATTGACTAAGTTCCTCATCAAGAATAAAACCCTTGACAACTTTCTGCATAAAAATGTAATATGTGACTCCTAGGTTAAAAATCTATCAATAAACATACCTAAAAACTTTACGTCAGTACAAAGCTTTGGGACAACATTATTTAAAGTAAAAATTATATTTTTAGTTTTAGAATCATTAAGTAAAAAGTATTTGCTTGAAACCATTGTGATGTATACATTAATTATTTTGAACCTCAGTTTTAGATACTGTATATTTGCATTATTACGAATAAAAGTTTTGTCATCAGCAAATAATATGGTTTTAGATTCATTATTGAATGGTAAATCATTAATCATAATTAGGAATAGCAGAGGACCTAGGATAGAGCCCTGAGGAACACCGCACATTACTGAAGCCACATCCGAAACCTTAGCATTAATCTAAACAACTTGTTAAAGTGTGCTAACAACGTATACATGTGGTTATTCACTCATCCTAAGCAATAAAACATCCATTCAGATGCGTCAATGTCATGAGTATAGGGATCCTGGACCTATTCTCACGTACCATATAGTGGCCTAAACTACGGGACCAGAGAGTAATTATAGTTTAACGATTGTTTCCTATGATGTATAAAAAAACCTAAATACAAGTTACGAAATGTTGCGAATGCACCTTAAACGTAATACCATGTGTACATTCACGATCTCGGCTCTTAGTGATGCTTGTTTCGAGGGAAGTGTTGCATGTTTGCTAAAGCGAGTCATTGCACATGTACAGAGAAGAAGCAAAACTTTGATCTATAAGACAGCGGATGTTCAGAAGGCTGGTGGATCAGCTGCAATGAAAACAGGGTCACTGACGTCACATCGGTGTTTTTACCTCTGCTACACACAACCGCTCTGCGAAAGCACATGGGGTTTGTTCCTAAGCAGAAATAGCCAGAGTCTAAAATCTCGATATCGACGCCTCGCTTATCGATCGGATCAACTCGCCAGTCGAGCTGGGCCCGCTTTATGATTTTCTTTTAACATCCAAATCTGCCTGCTTATGTGGAAAGGGCAGGAACAAAACGCAAGTATACAGCGTTTTAGAGGTGCACCTGGGGTGATTAAAGTAATGGAGTTGTGCTTCACGTGGCTAAAAACAAAATGTAGTTTCTGTAATGGGTTAAGGGGCTACGTACGACTTACACCAGTCGATTTTTGCAAACTTTCAATATATTTTCCTTCCATTAGTGTTCTAGCTACACCAACGAAATTTGTGGCAAGTATACTAATATATCATAATCTCAGAAAACATTCCACCGATTCTATAATTCTTTCACCACTGAGAAAACCTGTTCTTTCCGACGGACGTAGGCTATAGGGCATATTCTTATTTCAACCCCTAAATGGCTAGAATACTAAAAAATCTGATGTGTTACACTCACATGACTTTCTCTACTCTTGTACAAACTATTTCTACAAACGCTTATTCTCCATATGCTTCATGTTAATCTTATTGCTAATTTTCTTGTAGATGCAAGGGGAATTGCTAGGCTTTAAGTGATAGTCAAATATTTTAAGAGCTGGTTGCTATGTGAAGTATTCCATTCTCTTTGCATTACCAGGACAAAAAAATGAATAACGAATTTGAGAAAAAGTATAAGTATTGGAAAATTTAAGGAAATAACAAGCAATATCTCGAAAATGGTTCACTCAACAACAAAAATGTATATGACATAAATTGTGCATTTTAACGCGATCTACATTTTTTGTGTAGTAAAATTTTGTCTATCTCTTATGGTTTACCAGTTATGCAAAAGTCGTTCACAATGAAGAATACTTTTGGAGACATTCCCAGAAAATTCGAGATATACATTTTATTTGTCATGAAAATATCTTAAACATAGGATATTTTAATCAAAATCGTTAGAGCCATTTTTGAGAAAATTAAAATTTTCGAAAAATGTTCCATGTAAAGAGTAATCTGGGGTGGAGGGGTTTTCTTGAAAACCTTCGTGTCGCATCTCTGGTGGATACTGAACCTAAATATCAAGTTTGGCGTTTATCCGACTGTTCGTTTCCGAGTTATGCTGTTCGCAGACACACACATAAGGACATGTTTCCAAAAATGCTTTTTTTGGATTCAGGGGGTCTCAAAACATGTATTTCCGGTGAAATCTCGGTATCGAATTTTTGGGTGGAATACAATACTTCCCCTACTTACTATACGTAGTAGAGAAAGTAAAAAGGATTTACAAGACCTGGATACTAGAGTAGGAACATGTTACAATAATTATGACCAGGTATGGGATTTTCTAAGCATTAAAGACAGCGCGGAAGGAAATAAGTCTGAACTGTCACTGGACTATAGGCAGGGACGTCGCAGATATCACAAATTACTTAAATGTAAATAATGATTGTAATATGAATATGCATTTTTATGTGACATTGATTTGAGATGTTTATTGATTGTAATTATTGTTGAGAAGTAAGATTATACTGCCTTACTGAAACTGACAATAATAGCGTGCAATAACGCAGCGAGGGGGTGAGCTGTTTATCATTATTGGAAACGAGGAAGTTACGTAATGTTGGCGCGTTTTTCTTTTAGAATCTTCTGGAACATTTACCTAGAGCATATGTATTCATAATTTTCATTGGATATTAAAATAGACGCTAATGTTGGCGCGTTTCATTAGCCAATTGCAGTTCAGTTATAATCTTTAGGCATATCTGGGTGTAGGTGTATAAAAGGTAGGTTAGAGGTAAAGACCCCGTCAGTTCATCAAAATTCTTTGTTCACTACACGTCGCATTCCCGTCAGTGCGTCGAAAATATTTGTATGATACACGTCGCCTTCAGTCCAGCAGAAATATTACACGTCGGCTATCGATTCGCAAGTTACGCGTAGCAGAGTTAGGAAAATTCTCAAGTGTTGTAAAGTTAATTATACAAAAGGTTGAAGTACGTGAATTAAAAGTGATCAGTAAGAAGTTATTATAACAGTTTCAGTTTGGCGAGTGTCAAGATCAATGTAAATTGTGATAGTGAATGTGTTCGACAATAAAAAGTGTAAAACAAATTCCTTCATCAGTGTTATCTTTGGATAAAAGATTCCTTTCCGTTTACACAACCTGTATAAAGAGAAGTGCTTGACCAAAAAGATCATAGCTAGCCGGAGGACAGTGAACAAAAATTAAATAAAATAAAAGTAGCATTCTTTCAAACAAAAACTAATACTGCCGCAAATTGCTAACACCAGATGGAGCTACAAACCTAACAAAGAATCACGTCACAAAATGGCTTCACCATGTTGAGTAAACACATACACAAATAACATTATAAATATACCCTCGCAAATTGGCTCCCATACGTGGTGCAGTTAAAATTATGTAACCAAACAAAACAAAAGCAGCACAATATAAGATCTTCAAGTTCTAATAATTTACGTAAAAACATATTACGTAAACATTAAACTATAATACTTCAAGTTTCATACTTTTTCATCTCATATAAAAATGACTCAAAACTTCTGGATAATCTTTCACCCCTAACATTTTTCTACAGCTTGCACACAATTTCCAGAATTTTAAAGATTGTTGAGGGGGAGAGCCTGGAGCAGAGACTAAGATAAGAAATACAAAATGTGCTGATATCTATTTACTTCCATTTCTGTGAATATGAGTGAATTTCTTTGCTTAGCATGGGAATTTACCAAATTACAGTTTTAAGTGGTAATGGGGGGAAATTAGCATAAAAGATCTTCTAGGCCGTTCTGTAATAATTTCATACAGAGTGCAGATATTAAATTTAATGAAATTGCCATTAGAGATTTAAAAAGTCTCGCACACAAAATGGGGTATATCAGCTAGTAATAAACACAACTTCATATTTTGGCTGTGGAAACAAATAAAACATTAAAGATGTTAAGCTAGCCACAATATGCATTTGAATACTTCAGCAGTTTTACTGTAATATGGCTCGATACAGTACTGGAATTTTGAACCTTGAAAGCAGTGGACACACTGCTTGAAGTATACTTCTTAAGGATTCCTATGCCTGGCTATGACTTTTCAAGTTGTTACTCCACAGAGAATGTGCGTAAAAACAAAAGCCGATTATATTTTATTCTAAGCAATATACATAATGACCTCGAGTTTGAGTTCTTTTTAAATTTATTTATGGACGCTCTTTAACTGCTGTGGTCCTTATCGTCCCATTATATATTGGGCGTGAAACATCGGTAATTTTGCTCAGAGGCCTCTTTATCACGCTTGAGGTTCTTTTACGTGCCGTAAATCTACGACACGGGACCACCGACTTTACTTCCCCGAAAAATTTCATCGGCGTCCGCCGGGTTTGAACCCCCAACCTCGGGAACTAGAGGCTAGCATGGTGACCACTACCCACGGGGGACGACATAGGTTACCTCGTTGTTAACAGCTAAGCTTTGCAGGAATGCAAAGCAAACAGAAGATAGAGCTAAGTAAAAATCGTTATAACGTACGATATGAATGCCATCTATTTCTTTAATTGGCAATTCATTAAGTCCTGGAGATGTGTGTAATGAAGCAGTATCAAAACTCTGAGTAACCTTTATTCTAATTCTACAAAAGTATGTAGGGGAAAGGTCCCTAATTTGAACCGCCTCTTAATTTGAACCGCTCCGATATTTTCCAAACTGTTCGACAGATGGCACCATAATCCTAGCAGAAGCGCAGCGTGTACAGCTATGAATGCTTGGAGTTGTTGACTTTGCATTCTGAGCTGTGGTTTCAGTTGTATGAAGTGTTGTGTGTTTTTGGTGCTTCAGAAATAATTGCATGTTATGAAGTGCTTATTTAGCAACAATATTCATGCATTCGTTTTTTCAAGCAGTGTCTCTCCTAGTCACATAGATGCTAAAGCTTCCAAAATAGCGTGGCTCGTAAATTGAAAACCTGTTTGAAACCTATATTGAACTGGTCCAATTTAGGAAACCTATTGAAGTTCTAGGATTGCTCAACTGCAAATAGTATATCTTGTGAATAAATGTCGATATAATATGTTAAAACAAATCATGTTTAAAACAGTGGCTGACATGAATATGTGAACTGTCTGAAATTTTGGACATGATCCAGTGTGTGAGTTATAGGCTATGGCTTCACCAAAAGTGTGCAAAATTTAGTGCCAAGAAGAAAGTGTTTTATTGTGAAGACTGTGTATAATTGGACTCTTTTGTATGAGAGTAAAAATTAATAAAAACTCTATATTTGCAAATAATACCTATTCCAAAAACCAAGTGATTATCCGAGTTCGTTTCTGAGTTATGCTGTTCACACACACACACACACACACACACACACACACACACACACACACGCACGGACATGTTTCCAAAAATGCTTTTTTTGGATTCAGGGGTCTCAAAACTTATATTTCCGGTGAAATCTCGGTATTGAATTTTTGGGTGGAATACAATACTTCCCCTACTTACTATACGTAGTACAGAAAGTAAAAATGAGCCGTTGCTCACTTCAAATTAGTCACTAGACATGACTGTCTGGCTGAACATCTACATAGATTTGGTTTTATGAAAGACAAAGCATGTAAGATTTGCAATGCTGACAAGATTTGAAATGGAGAACACTTACTAGAATGCCCAGATTTGAGAAAAGCTGTACCAGATGGGAAGATACACAATTTATATTGGCTAGCTAGGGAAAAATTAATGGTCAAAATCCTGCACATCAGATCAACACGTTTGGATTAAAGCAACAGCCAAATAAGCGTTTCCCTAACTGGATTAGGTTTCTGAAAAAATATTAAAAACAGAATGAATTGTTTGTTACGAGGTTACTGTTACAGCTATTTGCACAGGACATTCCAGCTTTCTTCTCGGCCAGCTTTAACCATTTAAGGCAAAGAAAGAGCAGGACTTGCTTCTGGATGTGCTGTTGTCAAGTGTATGCGATTTCAGGTCAAGTGTATAGCATACTTTTCCATTTAGGTTCATTGCACAAATACAACACAACAATACACGGCTTTCTCTACCAACGAAAATTCACACATCCCTTAGGTGTACATTATACCATTCATACAAAACTGATTCTATCAACGTTATTTTATATTTTTGGCTGGGAATAATTTTAAATGAAGCAATACGGATTTGCTTAATAAAACATGCGGAAACAGCATTCATACATTAATTCATGGTAGCAGCTCTTGCAATCGAAGGAGTTAATACAAAGAAAATCTGGTTACATTCACATGAGTTTCTATACTCACTATCCTTTATATTTTTAGCTTTTGTTACAAATGCTCATTTTCCTAACATTTGCAGAAATAGTTTCATTAAACATTTCGTTTTAGGTAATGTTTAGAAGTGGGTCGCTATAAGCTGGCCTTGGTCTTTCCATGACATCGCGAGAAACAACTGAATCGACAGCACTTCAAAAAATCTGATGTGTTACACTCACATGACTTTCTCTACTCTTGTACAAACCATTTACGAACGCTTATTCTCCATATGCTTCATGTTAATCGAGATGTTAATCTTATTGCTAATTTTCTTGTAGATGCAAGGGGAATTGGTAGGCTTTAAGCGATAGTCAAATATTTTAAGAGCTGGTTGCTATGTGGAGCATTACCAGGGCAAAAAAAAAAAAATGAATAACTAATTCCCATTTGAGAAAAAGTATAAGTATTGGAAAATTTAAGGAAATAACAAGCAATATCTCCAAAATGGTTCACCCAACAAAAAAAAATGTATGACATAAATTGTGTATTTTAACGCAATCTACATTTTTTGTGCAGTAAAATTTTGTCTATCTCTTATGGTTTACTAGTTATGCAAAAGTCGTTCACAATGAAGAATACTTTTGGAGACATTCCCAGAAAATTCAAGTTAAACGTTTTATTTGTCATGAAAATATCTTTAAAATACGTAATTTTAATCAAATTAGAGCCATTTTTAAGAAAATTAAAATTTTCGAAAAATGTTCCATGTAAAGGGTAGTCTGGGGTGGGGGATTTTCTTGAAAACCTTCGTGTCGCATCCTTGGAAGAAACTTAAGGGGACTGGGTGCTGATTCTTATACAACTTCTGTGTTTCGATACATAACTTTAGTTAAACACTTCTAGACTTCTACTGCTGACATTATAATAAAATTTGGCATGAATTCACAGGGATTCATTATAATTTCAGTGGTATAAACTACTGCTACCTAATATTTAAAATGGCCACAAGAAAGGTCATAACTGATCACACGTTTTTGAAAAAATGTGGTGTTTAATTAGTAGCCTAAATTTACTTTCGAATTGTATTCAGGAGAACAAAAATTCTGAACTTTGTTAAATGGTTTTTATACTTCCTTTGCAGAAATAGTTTTTTTAAGTTTATATTTTGGATTTTTCTAATAATAATAATAATAATAATAATAATAATAGGTTACGTTAGAAAACATGCTTCAGCTACTACAGTCAACTTTTCATTAAAATAGGTTCAGTAGTTTTGAAGAAAAGTGTGTCATATGTTGGCTCCATCAGCTAAGTAGGCGTGACCATATTTAAATGGAGTATTTAAAGTCTTAAATGTACAGATACCCATGCAATATACATGTATATAATTTTAAAGAGGAATATTTTTATTTTCTCTACTACGTATAGTAAGGAGGGGAAGTATTCTATTCCACCCAAAAATTCGATACCGAGATTTCACCGGAAATATATGTGTTGAGACCCCCTGAATCCAAAAAAAAAGCATTTTTTGCAAACATATCCGTGTGTGTGTGTGTGTGTGTGTGTGTGTGTGTGTGTGTGTGTGTGTCAGTCTGTGAACAGCATCACTCAGAAACGAACAGTCGGATAAACACCAAATTTGGTATTTAGGTTCAGTATCTTCCAGAGATGCGACTCGAAGGTTTTCAAGAAAATCCCCCCACCCCAGATTACCCTTTACATGGAACATTTTTCGAAAATTTTCTAAAAAATGGCTCTAACGATTTTGATTAAAATATCATATGTTTATGATATTTTCATGACAAATGAAATGTATATCTTGAATTTTCTGGGAATGTCTCCAAAAGTATTCTTCATTGTGAACGACTTTTCCATAACTGGTAAACCATAAGAGAGAGACATCATTTTACTACACAATAAATGTTGATCGCGTTAAAATACACAATTTATGTCATACATTTTTTTTTTGAGTGAACCATTTTCGAGATATTGCTTGTTATTCCTTTAAATTTTCCAATACTTGTACTTGTTCTCAAAATGGAATTCGTTATTCATTTTTTTTGTCCTGGTAATGCAAAGAGAATGGAATACTCCACATAGCAACCAGCTCTTAAAATATTTGACTGTCGCTTAAAGCCTACCAATTCCCCTTGCATCTACAAGAAAATTAGCAATAAGATTAACATCTCGATTAACATGAAGCATATGGAGAATTAGCGTTTGTAAAAATAGTTTTACAAGAGTAGAGAAAGTCATGTGAGTGTATCACATCAGATTTTTTGAGCCCAAATCACTACGCAGTCCGCTTAAATACATACCAAGTTTGGTATTTATCGGATATTTGGTTTTTGATTTGTGCTGTTCACACGTGCACACAAGAGAAAGGAATAGAGATTTACAATGAGTTAATGGTCACATACACTATAAAGTTTAACTTTCCCCTATCTCCTGCTCTTACCATTCTGAGTCACTTTGCCATTCTGAGTCAGGTCTGCATTTTTCAGGAAACGGAACTGGCAAAATGACTGCGGTCCTCAGGAATTAAAAACACCGTCCCACCTATTTACAAAGTCAGATTAGACACGAACTCAAAACTCATGACATTGTGCACCTGCTGGTTTGCATTTCCCCACTTATTTGTAGCAAAAACTTTCCAGGAATTAATATCCTACAGGAGATACATTTTGCTCATCTGTCTAGATTTTCATCGTGAAACGATGATGATGATGATGATGATGATGATGATTGGTCTTAAAGATTTACGATCACACGATTTAGTTTCTTACTTTCTCTTCCACGTACATAGTAGGTAGAGAAGGTATTACATTTCATCCAAAAATTTGATAGAGATTTCACCAGAAATGCAGGTTTTCAGAGCACCCAAATCCAAATAAAGCATTTGCAGAAAAAGGTCCATGTGTATGTGTGTGACTGTGAACAGCATAACTCAAAAACGAAAAGTCAGATAAATACCAAACTTGATATTTAGGTTCAGTACTTTCAAGAGATGCAACACTAAGGTTTTCAAGAAAATCCCCCCATCCCAGATTACCCTATACATGGAACATTTTTCGAAAATTTTGTTTTTCTAAAATTTTGCTCTAACAATTTTGATTAAAATATCATATGTTTAAGATATTTACACGACAAATAAAATGTATATCTTGAATTTTCTGGCATATTCCGTGAGGTCTTCTTCATTCGGAAGCAATTTTGTATAACCGTGTATAATAATGGTAAACGTTAAGCGATAGACAAAAATGTACACGGAAAATGTAGATCTTTCTAAAACACACAATTTATTCCAAACAAGGTTTTGTGGCATCGGCCATTTTAGAGATATGCGTTATTAATGGTTCGAGTTGCTCAATACTTAGCCATTCTATTAAAGTCAACTCGATTTTGTCGCGGTAATCTGTTCGTATT
Source organism: Deroplatys truncata (assembly GCA_030765065.1). Classification (NCBI taxonomy): domain Eukaryota; kingdom Metazoa; phylum Arthropoda; class Insecta; order Mantodea; family Mantidae; genus Deroplatys; species Deroplatys truncata. Next base: position 308,984,129 of record CM060975.1, on the reverse strand, counting down.
ATCTTAGTTGCTGGGCGCTTGTTATTGTTTTATTATTTTGAATTTTGCGTTCTTTGTCCTCCGGCTAGCTATTATTACTCAGTCGAGCAAATATCTCTGAGCAGGGCGTGTAAACGGAAAGGAGTTGTTACTAAAAGATAACAGTGATAAAAGAATTTATTTTCACACTTTTATTGCCGTCACACTTAATTAATAATTCACATCTTTAATCTTTATACACGCCTGACTTAAACTGTTATATTTCCGAATGTAATTACTGTCGTATTAGTTGCCGCGTACTTCACATTTTGTAACTAACTTTACGACGCGAGAGATTCTTCCAAATTGTATAATGTGCACTTCAAGACTGCGCGACGTGTACCTCGCGAATCACTTTTCAAGACTGCGTGAAACATGCTTATGGCACGAGAATATATACTCCGCCTCGAAATGCCTAAACATTATAATAGAGCTACTATTGGTTACCAAATCGCGCCAACATTAGCGTCTGTTTTGTCAGCCAATCACAATTACTAACACATATGCTCAAGGGAAGATATTCCCTCCATTTCTAAAGAAAGGCATGCTACCCTGACGTCATTTGTTTGTCTCTTCTTAGTGATAAACAACTCACCCCATCGGTTCAGTGTTACCCACTTCTATTGTCAGTTTCATTGAGGCCATGTAGGCTTATTTCCTAACAATGCTTATAGCTAACAAACTTCTAAAATCATTGTCATACAATAATGTTAATTTACACTACAATCTCACTGGCATTCAGTGTTGTGATATAAAATATTGCTTCAATTTTCAATTGTTTCTCGCGATGAGAGTGGAATTTTAAGGCCAGCATATAGCGTCCAGTTCTTAAACATTTGACTATCGCTGTTCGCTTTGTATCTATAACGAAATGTGTAATGTAGCTGTTTCTGGTAAGGTTTATCCCGATGAAAATGTACATAGGAAAATACATTTTCGTAAAATGAATTTCTATACTCATTAATGAGTGCTAAAGGGTAGAGAAATTCGTGTGAATGTAACACATCAGATTTTTACTTTCCCTGATTCTAACCCTGGTAGGTAGAGTAAATACTGTATTCGTCCAAAAATTCCATATCAAGATTTCGCGTGTTCTTGCACGCGCGTCTGCATGTCAACAGCATGACTAAAAAATGAGAAGTCGGATAGATACCAGATTTCATATGTGAGTCAGATTCTCTCGGCATGCGAGACAAAGATTTTCAAGAAAATCCTCCCACCACGAAGTACATGCAAACATTATCGATCTTTTTCATTATCTAAAAATATTTCTAACGGTGTTGATTAAAATACCATATGTTAATATATTTCCATGACTACTAAAATGTGTATTTTGAACTTTCTGTAAATATTCTTCATTCGGAACGAATTTCGTATAACGTGTACACCAGAACAGATGGATAAAAACTTACTTTCACGAAGAATGCAGAACTCACTGAAATGTTCAATTTATGTCAAATAAGTGTTTCTGTAGCATTAGCCATTCACAGAATATTCGTGGTTACACCTTGAAAGTTTTCCCAGATTGAACTATTTAGCGACATGTATAAAGCATCCTACGCAATTCATATTTTTTCCCATGTGGGTTCATTTGAAATAAAAACTTATTGATTATATGCGAACAGTGGTATTTTTACTTTCTCTACTACGTATAGTAAGTAGGGGAAGTATTGTATTCCGCCCAAAAATTCGATACCGAGATTTCACCGGAAATATATGTTTTGCGACCCCCTGAATTAAAAAAAGAGCATTTTTGGAAACATGTCCGTGTGTGTGTCTGTGTGTGTGTGTGTGTCTGTCTGTCTGTCTGTCTGTCTGTGAACAGCATAACTCAGAAACGAACAGTCGGATAAACACCAAACTTGGTATTTAGGTTCGGTATCTTCCAGAGATTCGACACGAAGGTTTTCAATAACATCCCCCCACCCCAGATTACCCTTTATATGAAACATTTTTCGAAAATTTTAATTTTCTCAAAATGGCTCTAACGACTTTGATTAAAATATCATGTTTAAGATATTTTCATGACAAATAAAATGCATATCTTGAATTTTCTGGGAATGTCTCCAAAAGTATTCTTCATTGTGAACGACTTTTGCATAACTGGTAAACCATAAGAGATAGACAAAATTTTACTACACAAAAAATGTAGATCGCGTTAAAATACACAATTTATGTCATATACATTTTTGTTGTTGAGTGAACCGTTTTCGAGATATTGCTTGTTATTCCCTTAAATGTTTCAATACTTATTTTCTCAAATGGGAATTCGTTATTCATGTTTTGTCTTAGATATGCAAAGAGTATTAATCTGTGGCAAAGAGAATGGTTCTGCACCTAGCAACCAGCTATTATGAGATATGTCTATGCTTAAAGGCTACTGTATTTCTATATTACCCTTGCAAATACAAAACAATGGGAACATAGTACGCCTTAAGCGATAGTCAAATATTTTTAGAACTGGTCGCTATGTGTAAAATGTAATTCTCTTTGCATGTCAAAAGATCGTTTCTGCAAATGTTTATCTCGATTAATATGAAATAGATGGAGAATAAGAGTTTGTAAAAATAGTTTGTACAAGAGTAGAGAAAGTCATGTGAGTGTAACACATCAGATTTCTTTTTCCGTATTGCACATGTAACAAAGTCCTTATTGTTTAATTTGAGATCATTTCTAGTTAAGACATATTGTAATGTAACTAAACAGAACGATTACTTAGACCGCTTCTGTCATCGAGTGATCAGCGATCTGACTTCTCAATCCTGAGTCCCTGGTTCAATTCCCGGCTGGGGCTATTGAATTTTTCTTAAATTAGAATGAATGAATAAACTTTATTTGTACATTTTTATATACAATCCTTTTTACAATATGCTACTTATAAACTAACTTAACCTATGTACAAATTTCCTTGCCAGCTATGCTGCTCATTTTGCCTGGCACCCTGGCCTTCTGGCTCATCTGAGCATCCCTTGCTACCCGTAATCACATATCGTCTCCCTCCTCCGTTTGCCCTTCTACCTTTCTTGTCTCTCTTACTTTTCTAATCCATTTCTCCTTTACTTTCTTTAAGAACTCCCCATATTCTTGTTTTTCTTTTATTCTTTTCTTGTTAACAGTTTAATTGCTACTATTTTTCTGTCCATTGTTTCCCATTTTTCCTCCCATACTTTTTGTCTCCATTCTGCTAATTCTTTGCATTCTGTCATATAATGTCTGTGCCTTCACTACCTCCGCATAATTCACAAATTCCGTTTTGTTTACCTCTTAGCCCTCTCGGATACATCGATGCTGTTCTCATCCATGCAAACGCTTCTTTTTCTGCTCTATTACAATAATCCACATACCCTTCGCTTCCCCCTTTCCTTTTTACTAATATATAGAACCCTAGTGACTTTTTATTCTCTAAGCTTCCCCAAATCTCTTGTGTTTCTATGTCCTCCACTCTGTTTCTTACTGTTATCCAGAAACCATTGCTACTTCTTTCTCCTGCTCTCTAAATATCTCCCATTCCTATCTTCTCCATATTAATTAGAATCCCTCCCTACCCTCCGCAGAGTCTGGAAGTATGCATGTGGGAGCGAGAGTGGGCGTGATTGAGGTTAAAAATGATCAAAAACCAATGTTTACAGTCAACGAGTTGTTTTGCAAGTCAAAGCCCCCGATGACCATAGGGGTTAAAGGCGGCTATACAAATGGAAACAAACCTGATGTGTTACATTCACATGACTTTCTCTTACCCGTTTAACAAACTATTATTACAAAATCTTACTATTCTTCTGTCTTCATGTTAATCGAAATAAACATTTGTTGAAATGGGTTTATTACACATTTCCTTGTACGTACGATGGGAATAGGGGAATGCAGTGGGTTTAAGCGATAGTCAAGTGTTTTAAGAGTTGGTCGCTAAGTGATGGCTTTGAAATTCCTTTCTCTTTGCTTGATCAGCAGAAAGAAACTTGATGTTTTACATTCAAATGACTTTCCCTGTCTATCGTTTATTAGTGGGTATATAAATTATTCTTACTAAAGATTATTTATCTACTTAATTTTAATCGAAATAAATAAACCTCTGCAGAAATACCTACGTTACACATTTCATTACAGATTCAAAGAGAACAGTGGTAGTAAAATGGTTTAGAACTTTTTTAAATTTATTATGATCGATCATCATACATGTTTTACAGATCTTTGTGAATAATAGAATACAATAAATGATTATTAACACTTAAGGAAGACCAAAGTAGCCCCTTTTAACTATGAAATATGGATAAAACATTAGATCGTGATTAAAAGTGATACGCAGTAGGAGATCCTGTGGTAGTCCTCAGGCGTGATTGCTGGTGAGTGCGTACGCTGATGTTATACTCACAGTTCCTGGAACGTCTGCAAGTGTGAAAAGACGCGAGGGGCATCTACGTACAAACTGATGAACAGAAAGGAGACCAAATTCTTGATGTAGCTCAGACCTAGGAAGCATATGTGAGGATGGGTCGAACAAGAGATTTGTAAACTAGAAGACGGCATCCAAGATCAAGAGGTGTGTGTTTATGAAACAGTGGATAGAGTTTAGAAAGTCTACCGGATGCTAATGAAATAAGGCGATCGATATGAGCACGCCAAGTGAGTTTAATGCCCCGCATTAACCCTAAGATACTTGGCAGGAGTTGTAGAAGCTAGCCAGAGAATTTGTTTATTATGAATATGCAGGGCAGAGTAGTTAGTGATACGTCGTAAAGAAAAAAAATCTTAGCCTCAGTTTTTTTTCGGTGTTAAGTATTCTCCAAGCGTGAAACCACTTTGCGAGACGATTAAGGGAAGCATGAGTTGTGCGAATAGGCTCGGGGAGATCTGCGTGTGAATAGAATAAAACAGTATCGTCGGCATATAAAGCTATGGAAGTAGGTGCCAAATCAGGAAGATCGTAGGTGTAGATACTGAACAAGATCGGAGCGAGTATCGACCCCTGTGGAACTCCTGCTTTAATAGAGCGACGAGACGATTGAATACCGCCAATACGTGCTGCAAAGGTGCTTTCTTATACAAAACTACACATGGCAATCTGTATATATTCAGGAAGGCCGATACGATAGAGTTAGAGAATTAAGCCATCGTGCCATACTTCATCAAAAGCTGTGCTACTGCTAAGAACAGGGCCGTTGTGTGCTGACGATTTACAAAACCACGAATGGTTGTTTGAGTTAAACGTAACAGTTGATGCGAAGTAGAATGCTTAGAATGCAACCCGAACTGGAAGTCTGGAATTATATTCTGAGAGACGTCAAAGTATTACCTTTTCAAGGACTTTGTATAACGTCGTAATAAACTAATTGGACGATAGTTGCCAGGAAGATTTTTAGGCTTGTTTAGTATGATGTGAGCAAGCTTCCAATTATGTGGAAAGTAACCAAGTTGGAAATAGGCATTCAGGATGGATAATAAGTAAGCACGTGCTTTATTGGTCAGGTTTTTAGGACTACATTAGGTAGTAGATCGAGTCCTGGAGATTTTTAAGAGAAAGACACCGAAGCAAATACCGTAGTTCACTGGGGGTTGTGAAAGAAATTCTGGTGGAGCAGTGGGTTGATGTCGAAGAGCATGGAGTTCTTGTTCAATGTCTCGAATAATAGCATCAAATAAAGGCAGATTTGGAGTGAATGCCTGTTCATAGTGGGAAGCAAAATTGCCACATTTATCTTCTGTAACAAGACCATCACCAGTAGCAAGAGCTGGTATGAGAGTTGGTGTGATCATGGGGTAAAATGCTTGCAAGTTGACGTTGATAGGTGTCAAGGCGATGGTGCTCGAGTTCAGCTTTCACGAGGCGTGTTAATGCAAAAAGTTTTCGGCGCAGCCAAGGACGTCTTTCCTGTTGCCATTACGGACGAACAACTTTTTTTTCACGAATAAGATGTAGGATGGCAGCCAACAAGGAAGGGTCTAACGGGCGCCGTTTTGATAGCTAGTAGGAGTGCGCACACAGTGCCTTATAGCATCGGTGTAGTACTGATCGCCAGCATCAATAGCGGCCGTAGTGGCAAGGAAATAAGCTGCAGGTAATGTTGAATCTGGATGACTATGGAATAGATCCCGTTTTACATACTCATTAATAAGACGTGGAGCTATGGGTAGTATGTTGGGAGTGAGTTGAAAAGTAACCAGGACTGGGCAATGATCGGAATCATAAGGTGGTTACAAATGCTGGAAGATGTAAGTTTCTGTGAATCCCAATATCAAGAATATCGGGAGGGGACAGCGGATTGCTGGGAAACTAAGTAGGACCTGTAGGTTTTAGAGACGTCGGCCATTGGGATTAGTAGAGTGGCAACCCCATGAGGAGTGCTTACAGTCAAGATCTCCAATTAGAAGAATGCTACTGTCGGCCGGAAAAAGCAATGAAAGCTTCCGGTTTGGAGACTTGTAGTCGCTGACCACAGTGAGACCAATTTCATCATATGTAGACAGTTTGAATCCCACCACCTCAAGTTCAGGGGCACCTGGTAAAAGAGATGTATTCTGCTGTTGACGGTGCTGTGGTGGTGTTTGTTGCTGTCGCGGTAGCTGACTTTGAAGTTGTGGATGTAAGCCACCTTGACGCTATGGTCGCTGTGAGATGCTTTGTTTGAGTTGCACATGATGAGGACATCCCTGAACATTTGCGGGATGAATTTGTCCGCAGTTCACACTTTGAGCTGGAGTGGTGGGAGGTTGGCTGCACTTTGACATGTGATCGCCAAGGCATCGCATACAGCGGGGTGCCACTGACAGTAATTCTTAATGTTTCCATAATGCTGACGAGTGCACTGCGGCAATTCTGAATTATGGCGTCGATGTTAAACTTTTACACGGCTACCGTATAATATTATGAATAGCTCTACCCTCATCATTGCTGGCAAGTTGACTAGCACAGATAGGGATGTGTTGCGTATTTCTTCCTAGAAGATGTGTAATCTTTTTTACTGGATACTTTAAAGATCGCTGAGAGAACACGGGAGATCACCAATGATCACGGGGAAACGTTTGTCAACAGGGTTTCTATAAGTATAATATTCAGCGTAACAAGGCAGCGACAGTCAGCTGACATAGAAAGATATACTTTTATAAGCGCTTCACGGAGTTCTGTGTGAAAATCAGAGAGAACACATTTTCATATCTTGCAGAAACTGATAATTTTGCACATTGTGTATGCAAATGGGTGGAATTTTCTCTTTGGGTGCAGCGGCAGCATCAGAAGTTTCCTGATCACAATCATTGTTATCAGATAGTGAATGGAAACGGTTAGTTGTCGCAATAGAGTATGCATATCGTGAACCACTGGGTGGTTGTGAGGGTGACGCTATACAAAGTTGGCTTTGTTTCCCGGAATGAGAGGTCAGAGAACGTTGAAGATGGTGTATAGTTTAACTGTCCCACGTATGGGTGCCAATTTGAAGAAGTGTTCTGTTTTCGGAGTTTATTGTTGTTGAATTTGTTTGTACCACGCTTTGGGCGTCAATTTGAACTTCTTTTTATTAATTCTTGACACAAATTAAATAGCACTACACTGATATCAAGAGCTGCGAGATTCTTTTGTTTAATACTTGGACTTTGTTAACGCGTATACATAATTTTACGTTTCACACGAATACGTAATATTTCTTTAGAGAACACATCTTCCATCCGGTTATTACCAAGGTCTGCAGGCAACTGAACATATTTCAACCGTCCAAACCCGTAAACTTCTGTATTTCAAGTCTCTGAATGGTTAATCCTAGTCCAATAGAATACCTGCATTTTACTAAAGCTTTTTCTGCCTGTTGATTGGCTAATTTTAAACTGTCACAAAATTTACATTAACGTTGCTCTAGTAATGACTAGTAGCATTTAAACTCTCTAACTCATTATTGCCTCAAGGTTACCTCATTGTTAGCAACGTTAAACTTATTATTCTCGCAGCTCTTACATTATTAAATTACATAACGCATTCACATACAACTATTGAACATGTTTACAATAATATAAGCATTTGCAATGACTGTTACATACATTTTTACAAATTATTACATACATATTGCTTCAAGGCGGGCTGTTATTGAATTTACATATTATATAATTTAATTGAAATTATTCCGGCCGTCCCCCCTGCACCTGCCGGGAGCTCGGCCACCGGTCACTGCATCGCCACGGCACCAGCACTCTCACCGGTCTCTTCCAGTCAGCACCACACCTCACCTCCAACCACAGCAGTTGCCAACAGCACCGTACGTCTCATCACCACATCCATCGCAGCAGCCACCACCACAACATCCTCCACCACTGCGGTGCAGCGCAGTGATTTCTGGAGTTCCTCGAGATTTGCCTACAAGATACATACTCTCCGCAGCTCAACACCGGTGGCATTTTACCTTGAAGGCCACACGCATTATTACGTCTCGAGGACCAATCACCTTCGTCCGACTGGCACTGGCTGATCCGGCCGACCGTGAAGCTGTCTTAAGGTCCGGCCTGCCCTTGTTAGGGCAGGTTCTTCGCATAGAGGCCAGCAGATCGGAAAGCCACCAGCCTTGCCGCAGATGCTGCTGCTACGGCCACGACTCTACAACCTGCGCTGCACCACCCCGGTGCCACTATTGCGGTGCACCGAGCTTGACAACACAGTGCACCAGGCATGATCTCCGCCGCCGACGTCGGTACTGCGCCTCCTGCAACTGCCACCGCCACTTCACCGGGCAGGCGCAGTGCCCACTTTACCCGCGAAGCCATCGACCACCACCACCTGAAACCACGTACACTGCCCCAGCCGCTTCTCCGACGACAACGCCACCTCCAGTTCCGGCCATCATCGACACCACCATACGAGATGCAGTCCAGGATCTCCACACGGAGGTCCTAAACATTGGATCCCGCATGACTCAACAGGAAGAACACATCACAACACTCACCATCGTCGCCACCTCCGCCGAGACTGATCAACATCTCCGCCGACTCCTGCGCCGAGTAGCCGCATTGGAAACCGGACTTCAAGACCTACACACCATCGCCGCAGCCTTGTCATCTTCACTCAACTCATTCACCACCAGCTGCCTGCAGCGATTGGACGACACCAACACCTATGTCAGTGGCCTGGGGGAATCCATCGCCAGCCTGCCACCGACAACTGGCACACGATGTCAGGCCATGCCGACCTTCTACGATCCCTGCACACTACAATGAACGAGTGGACTTTGTCCTCTCCGGACTGAAGAGTGAGCAGGAGAGAACCAGTGTCCAATTGGCGTCACTGGAAACTCGCTTCGTAACGTCTATGCTACCAAACTACTATCAACAACCTGAGGGCTCCGCGCAAAAACTACTGAAATGATGCAATAAACAACGCCACATCCCTTCCAATCCACGTAACTCACCGTGTGTGGCGGCCAGGGCCTCGGTCATGGTCGTCACCCGGACACATCCTTACTCCACTGCCAACGCAATAAGCTGGCAGTTATCCTACCGCGTACTAACGGGGGTACAGCAGCGGACCCCCAATACCTTTCCTTACTTCTCCTTTCTACTCCACGCCAAATCCTTCCTATTCCCGAACCCCCCCCCCCAAATGAAATTATTCAGCTGTTAAAAATACTGCCTCAACGTTGGCTCGTTCACTTTGGCGGTTAGAGCTGACATGCTGTCATCATGTTCCTGTAAACTATTGTCAATTGAATTAGATTGATGTGATAACTGTAATTGAGCAGGTCGAAGTATTTGTTTACTTACAGAGTGTCAGCAGAGCTGTGTGGAGAAGCTTTTGCAACGTATGCGATGCCTGTTGAGTTAGGTAATACTGAGCTGATGACACTATTCTGGGAGAATTGGAAATTTCTTCTAAAGAGTCGTTATATACCACATTAAGCGTAGTTTCTACGAGTTGGCCGGTATCTTTCAACTGAAGGGCCACCATAGATGGGGGGGAAGTGAATACACACAAGAATAAACAAGCTGAATGTAGGTACACCACTAATGCCCAAACACGCAGAATTGCATATTTCCGGATTCCGCAAACACAATGAACGTTGCACACCAGTGAAACAGATTCTATAAATTTCACTAACAGTAATAAAACTTTAAAACACTTCGGATAACTAACAAATAATTGCACAAATATGGAGCTATGTACTAACTTGGACTGAAGGATAGACAGATCGTCAGTTGTTCATTTTAGAATTGGACGCTGAAACAAGCGAATGTCTACAGGCCTTTAAAAGAATGGCCGAGTATTGAACAATTGGGACCATTAATAACTGATCTCTCGGAAGTGCCCGATGCCACAAAAAATGTATTTGAAATATATTGTGTGTTTTAAAGAGGTCTACATTTCTTGTTTAGTACGTTTTCGTTTATCAGTTATATCTACAAGATTATATAAAATGTCTTCCAAATGAGGTGGACTTCACAAGCTATTCCCTGAAAATTCAACATATACATTTTATTTGTCATGTAGATAGCCTAAATGTCTGTTATTTTAATAAAAATCTGATGTGTTACACTCACATGACTTTCTCTTCTCTTGTACAAACTATTTTTACAAACGCTTATTCTCCATCTACTTCATGTTAATCGAGATAAACATTTGCAGACTCTATCTTATTGCTAATTTTCTTATAGATGTAAGGGGAATATATATTTACAAGGGCAATATAGAAATACAGTAGCCTTTAAGCACATACATATCTCTTAATAGCTGGTTGCTAGGTGCAGCACCATTCCCTTTGCCACAGATTAATACTCTTTGCATATCCAAGACAAAAAAAATGAAAAAGGAATTCCCATTTAGAAAATAAGTATTCAAAAATTTAAGGGAATAACAAGCAATATCTCGAAAATGGTTCACTCAACAAAAAAAATGTATATGACATAAATTGTGTATTTTAACGCGATCTACATTTTTTGTGTAGTAAAATTTGGTCTATTTCTTATGGTTTACCAGTTATCTATGCAACAGTCGTTAACAATGGAGAATACTTTTGGAGACATTCCCAGAAAATTCAAGATATACATTTTATTTGTCATGAAAATATCTTAAACATATGATATTTTAATCAAAATCGTTATAGCCATTTTTGAGAAAATTAAAATTTTCTAAATATGTTCCATGTAAAGGGACTCTGGAATGGGGGAATTTTCTTGTAAACCTTCGTGTCTGATCTCTGGAAGATACTGAACCTAAATACCAAGTTTGGTGTTTAACCGACTTTTCCTTTCTTAGCTGTTCACAGACACACATGGAACGTTTCCTAAAAATGATTTTTTTCTTTATTCAGGAGCCGCAAGACATGTATTTCGGTGAAATCTTAGTAAGAAATTTTTGGGTGGAATACAGTACTTCTCTACCTACTAGATACAGGTTAGAGGAAGTAAAATATATTTATTCAGCAGACCTCAAAACTTAGTTTTCTACTGAAATCTCTATATCCCATACTTTATCTTCTATAGGTAACTGATAAAGTGTAAATAAGTGTTTATGGGAATAATTTGTGGACTAGATATGAAAATATGTGATATAATTTAGAGAAATTAGTGTGGTTGTTACCATGATGTTGCGGGAATAACTAGTTAGGGTCTTCAGATGATACAACGAGACTTATAAAACGCTCCTGGTAATGGATTCTGTCTGTGTATATTGCAATATTAATATATCCGGGCAGACGGGTTAAAGGACTTCAGGTCGATTTTACGTCAGTGTTGGCGCAGAAAAGGTAGGCATTTGAAAACGAGAGGAATACCTCCTCCCCTCTGGTAAGAAAGACAAAAGAAACGGGTAAAAATAAAAACCTCCTTGTGTGTTCGCTACTCCATGAAAAATGCATGAATTCTTTGTGCTCTTCATTTAGCGGGCGCACTCTCGTGGAGTTAACGTAACTGCTCCTTTCTGGCGTGTTCGTATACGGATATAAACACGGTAATGATGCTGCTGGTGTTACTTTATTTATATCAGTTTAACTGACAGATCGAGAGAGAGAAATTTTACTTTTGTTTCGACATCTGCCTCTGTGTTCAGGATCATTTCGGAGAATACCTAACCGATTTTGACGACCGTGTCAGCTTTAAACCACCAAATCACTGGTTATAGGCTACAACTCAATTGTGGAGTTCAGGGGAAAATCTGAACTGATTTTACCACCATTTCGTTATACTTTCACCAGTTGCTTTTGCTATAGATATACACGCGTTGAGAATTTTTGGATATTCAAGTTGAGGCAGTATTTTTAACACTTGAATAATTTCAGTCTAATTATATATGTAAATTCAATAACAGCCCGCCTTAAAGCAATATGTGTATGTAACATTATATAAAAAGTGTAGTAATAGTCATTTTATATGTTTATATTGTATCCATGTGTAATAATGTTATGTGAATGTATTACATAATTTAATAATGTAGGAGCTGCGAGAAATAGGTTTAAAGTTGCTAACAATGAGGTAACCTTGAGGCAATAATGAGTAAGGAAGCTTAAATGCTACTAGTCATTATTACAGCAGCAATAATGTAAATTTTGAGACAGTTTAAAAATATCCAATCAACAACCAGAAAAAGCTTTAGTTAAATGAAGGTATTCTATTGGACTAGGATTAGCCAATCAGAGACTTGAAATACAGAAATTTACAAATGTAAGAGGTGGAAAACAGTTCAGTTGCCTCCAAACAGTGCTCATAACCAGACGTGTTGCTTCTAGACAGTGCTCATAACCAGACGCGAGATGTGTCCTCGAGAAATTAAATACGTATTCATGTTGAGACGAAAATAGTTTACGTGTTAAAAAGTGCAAGTATTAAATAAAATAATCTCACAGCTCTCTAAATCAGTGAAGTTTTATTTAAATCGTATCAAGCATTAATAAAGGGAGTGAAGTAAAATTATAATTTTTGTAAGCCTACATTCTTGTCGTACCACAACCCTGCCAAGACATCCATGTCTCTAAAATAAATACTGACGCAGCCGAGGCAAACATAAATATAATATCTAAAGAAAGTCAAATTACAAAGCTAATATTTTTAAACTTGGGGCGATGGCTACCGGAAACCAGGTACTATACGTGCGATTGCAACGAATTTCAAGTTCGACTCCCCAACGGTTGAAATACAATACAAACTTCTTCAAATTGCTAAGGAAGTGGCATTCAAAATATAAAATTCTCAATGTAATACTAGCATTATAAACATATTATTAATCGTCGACACATGTTTTACCTTGCCGGATGTTTAGCCACAGCCAGTAATCTACACGTAGTGTACCTTGCCGGATGTATAGCCACGGCCAGTAATCTACACGTAGTGTACCTTGCCGGATGTTTAGCCACAGCCAGTAATCTACACGTAGTGTACCTTGCCGGATGTATAGCCACAGCCAGTAATCTACACGTAGTGTACCTTGTCGGATGTTTAGCCACAGCCAGTAATCTACACGTAGTGTACCTTGCCGGACGTATAGCCACAGCCAGTAATCTACACGTAGTGTACCTTGCCGGATGTATAGCCACAGCCAGTAATCTACACGTAGTGTACCTTGCCGGATGTATAGCCACAGCCAGTAATCTACACGTAGTGTACCTTGCCGGATGTATAGCCACAGCCAGTAATCTACACGTAGTGTACCTTGCCGGATGTATAGCCCAGCCAATAATCTACACGTAGTGTACCTTGCTAGATGTCTAGCCACAGCCAGTAATCTACACGTAGTGAACCTTGCTAGATGCCTAGCCACAGCCAGTAATCTACAGTAGTGTACTTTGCTAGATTTCTAGCCACAGCCAGTTATCTACAGTAGTGCGCCTTGCTAGATGCCTAACCACAGCCAGGATCTACACGTAGTGTACCTTGCTAGATGTCTAGGCACAACCAGTAATCTACAGCAGTGTACCTTGCTAGATGTCTAGCCACAGCCAGTAATCTACAGCAGTGTACCTTGCTAGATGTCTAGCCACAGCCAGTAATCTACAGCAGTGTACCTTGCTAGATGTCTAGCCACAGCCAGTAATCTACAGCAGTGTACCTTGCTAGATGTCTAGCCACAGCTAGTAATCTACAGCAGTGTACCTTGCTAGATGTCTAGCCACAGCCAGTGATCTACAGTAGTGTACCGTGCTATGTCTAGCCACAGCTAGTAATCTACAGTAGTGTACCTTGCTAGATGTCTAGCCACAGCTAGTAATCTACAGCAGTGTACCTTGCTAGATGTCTAGCCACAGCTAGTAATCTACAGCAGTGTACCTTGCTAGATGTCTAGCCACAGCCAGTAATCTACAGCAGTGTACCTTGCTAGATGTCTAGCCACAGCCAGTAATCTACAGCAGTGTACCTTGCTAGATGTCTAGCCACAGCTAGTAATCTACAGTAGTGTACCTTGCTAGATGTCTAGCCACAGCTAGTAATCTACAGCAGTGTACCTTGCTAGATGTCTAGCCACAGCTAGTAATCTACAGCAGTGTACCTTGCTAGATGTCTAGCCACAGCCAGTAATCTACATGTAGTGTACCTTGCCGGATGTCTAGCCACAGCCAGTAATTTACACGTAGTGTACCGTGCTATATGTCTAGCCACAGCCAGTAATCTACACGTTAGTGTACCTTGCTAGATGTCTAGCCATAGCCAGTAATCTACACGTAGTGTACCTTTCTAGGTGTATAGCCACAGCCAGTAATCTACACGTAGTGAACCTTGCTAGATGTCTAGCCACAGCCAGTAATCTACAGTAGTGTACCTTGCTATATGTCTAGCCACAACTAGTAATCTACACGCAGTGTACCTTGCTGGATGCCTAGCCACAGCTAGTAATCTACACGTAGTGTACCTTGCTAGATGTCTAGCCACAGCCAGTAATCTACAGTAGTGTACCTTGCTATAAGTCTAGCCACAGCTAGTAATCTACACGTTAGTGAACCTTGCTAGATGTCTAGCCACAGCCAGTAATCTACACGTTAGTGAACCTAGCTAGATGTCTAGCCACAGCTAGTAATCTACACGTTAGTGAACCTTGCTAGATGTCTAGCCACAGCTAGTAATCTACAGTAGTGTACCTTGCTAGATGTCAAGCCACAGCTAGTAATCTACAGTAGTGTACCTTGCTAGATGTCAAGCCACAGCCAGTAATCTACACGTAGTGTACCTTGCTATAAGTCTAGCCACAGCTAGTAATCTACACGTTAGTGAACCTTGCTAGATGTCTAGCCACAGCTAGTAATCTACAGTAGTGTACCTTGCTAGATGTCTAGCCACAGCTAGTAATCTACAGTAGTGTACCTTGCTAGATGTCAAGCCACAGCCAGTAATCTACAGTAGTGTACCTTGCTAGATGTCAAGCCACAGCTAGTAATCTACAGTAGTGTACCTTGCTAGATGTCTAGCCACAGCTAGTAATCTACACGTTAGTGAACCTTGCTAGATGTCTAGCCACAGCTAGTAATCTACAGTAGTGTACCTTGCTAGATGTCAAGCCACAGCTAGTAATCTACAGTAGTGTACCTTGCTAGATGTCAAGCCACAGCCAGTAATCTACACGTAGTGTACCTTGCTATAAGTCTAGCCACAGCTAGTAATCTACACGTTAGTGAACCTTGCTAGATGTCTAGCCACAGCCAGTAATCTACACGTTAGTGAACCTTGCTAGATGTCTAGCCACAGCTAGTAATCTACAGTAGTGTACCTTGCTAGATGTCAAGCCACAGCCAGTAATCTACACGTAGTGTACCTTGCTATAAGTCTAGCCACAGCTAGTAATCTACACGTTAGTGAACCTTGCTAGATGTCTAGCCACAGCCAGTAATCTACACGTTAGTGAACCTTAATAGATGTCTAGCCACAGCTAGTAATCTACAGTAGTGTACCTTGCTAGATGTCAAGCCACAGCTAGTAATCTACACGTAGTGTACCTTGCTATAAGTCTAGCCACAGCTAGTAATCTACACGTTAGTGAACCTTGCTAGATGTCAAGCCACAGCCAGTAATCTACACGTAGTGTACCTTGCTATAAGTCTAGCCACAGCCAGTAATCTACACGTTAGTGAACCTTGCTAGATGTCAAGCCACAGCCAGTAATCTACACGTAGTGTACCTTGCTATAAGTCTAGCCACAGCTAGTAATCTACACGTTAGTGAACCTTGCTAGATGTCAAGCCACAGCCAGTAATCTACAGTAGTGTACCTTGCTATAAGTCTAGCCACAGCTAGTAATCTACAGCAGTGTACCTTGCTATAAGTCTAGCCACAGCTAGTAATCTACAGCAGTGTACCTTGCTAGATGTCTAGCCACAGCTAGTAATCTACACGTTAGTGAACCTTGCTAGATGTCAAGCCACAGCCAGTAATCTACAGTAGTGTACCTTGCTATAAGTCTAGCCACAGCTAGTAATCTACAGCAGTGTACCTTGCTATAAGTCTAGCCACAGCTAGTAATCTACAGCAGTGTACCTTGCTATAAGTCTAGCCACAGCTAGTAATCTACAGCAGTGTACCTTGCTATAAGTCTAGCCACAGCTAGTAATCCTCAGCAGTGTAGCTTGCTATAAGTCTAGCCACAGCTAGTAATCTACAGTAGTGTACCTTGCTATAAGTCTAGCCACAGCTAGTAATCTACAGCAGTGTACCTTGCTATAAGTCTAGCCACAGCTAGTAATCTACACGTTAGTGAACCTTGCTAGATGTCTAGCCACAGCCAGTAATCTACACGTAGTGTACCTTGCTATAAGTCTAGCCACAGCCAGTAATCTACACGTTAGTGTACCTTGCCGGATGTCTAGCCACAGCCAGTAATCTACATGTAGTGTACCTTGCCGGATGTCTAGCCACAGCCAGTAATCTACATGTAGTGTACCTTGCCGGATGTCTAGCCACAGCCAGGAATCTACACGTAGTGTACCGTGCTATATGTCTAGCCACAGCCAGTAATCTACACGTTAGTGTACCTTGCTAGATGTCTAGCCATAGCCAGTAATCTACACGTAGTGTACCTTTCTAGGTGTATAGCCACAGCCAGTAATCTACACGTAGTGAACCTTGCTAGATGTCTAGCCACAGCCAGTAATCTACAGTAGTGTACCTTGCTATATGTCTAGCCACAACTAGTAATCTACACGCAGTGTACCTTGCTGGATGCCTAGCCACAGCTAGTAATCTACACGTAGTGTACCTTGCTAGATGTCTAGCCACAGCCAGTAATCTACAGTAGTGTACCTTGCTATAAGTCTAGCCACAGCCAGTAATCTACACGTTAGTGTACCTTGCCGGATGTCTAGCCACAGCCAGTAATCTACATGTAGTGTACGTTGCCGGATGTCTAGCCACAGCCAGTAATCTACATGTAGTGTACCTTGCTGGATGTCTAGCCACATCCAGTAATCTACACGTAGTGTACCGTGCTATATGTCTAGCCACAGCCAGTAATCTACACGTTAGTGTACCTTGCTAGATGTCTAGCCATAGCCAGTAATCTACAGGTAGTGTACCTTTCTAGATGTATAGCCACAGCCAGTAATCTACACGTAGTGAACCTTGCTAGATGTCTAGCCACAGCCAGTAATCTACAGTAGTGTACCTTGCTATATGTCTAGCCACAACTAGTAATCTACACGCAGTGTACCGTGCTAGATGCCTAGCCACAGCTAGTAATCTACACGTAGTGTACCTTGCTGGATGCCTAGCCACAGCTAGTAATCTACACGTAGTGTACCTTGCTAGATGTCTAGCCACAGCCAGTAATCTATAGTAGTGTACCTTGCTATATGTCTAGCCACAGCTAGTAATCTACACGCAGTGTACCTTGCTAGATGTCTAGCCACAGCTAGTAATCTACACGCAGTAGTAGAAACAAAATGCCGGTTTGAGCACAGTAGAGAGATGCCGACAAGCGATAAAGTTCTTTGTTCTACACCGACAAGCCCCGCCCCCTCCCTTTGAGTGCTCACATGCCGCCAGGTCTCGTGTCGTTAGGCCCCGCCCCCTCTCGCTTTGTGTGCTCACCTAATGCCGACAGTGTCTGTGCTAACAGGTTCTACCCCCTCCCCCATGCGTTCTACTGTGGCGTCATGACTTGAGGGAATTGTTTTCTCGAGTCCTGCCGCCCCCCGGCAAATTAATTAGGTAATGTTCGTCAAACATTTTTTTTATGACTACTAAGCCCTGCACATTGCATCCTCGAGCAATTAAGTTTTTTGAATAATGAATTGTTGACTGGAGCTTGAGTATAAGTAGTCTGCTCACGGGAACAGTCTGTCATGTAATGAAACACTGCAGCCTTCTTCTATCTGGGGAAAGCGCTTGTCCATTAGCTGAACATGTTAGACGCTTTCAACACATTAATAGGCTTTTAAGTTTACATTCCGGATCTGTTTACATACATTAGCGAACGACCTACTTCCGCCTGGATGTAACGGTGACCTCCATTAGCTGACCGTTAGACGCTTTCACTCCATTAGCGAACAAGAGCCTGGTATGTAACGGTGACCTCTATTAGCTGACAACTTTAGACGCTTTCACCCCATTAGCGAACAATGTCAGTAATTGTTTTCCTAAGTGCTCTACAAACTCTCACCACTTCAGCTTTAGCGGGGAAATCGTATAAAAGCAGCAGCTTCTCCAATGATTTTCACAGTATCGTAAGAACACTGCGATCTAAGCACTCTGCAAACTTTATTCTTTCAACGTGGAAATTACATCGAACAGCATGTCTGGTAAGTTGTATCACCAATTCATCTTCATTAAAAAGTTAACTTATTACTTAGTACATTTAACTTATATTTGCGTTCTTGTTTTTAATGACGGTCCTTTATTTGTAAATAGCTGAGTATTCTAAAAGTTAATAGCTAGACAGTTGAATTTTTTCTGAAATGTGAACAGTTTAGTTAAGTATTCATTTTAGACAAGCTTATTCTATATTTAATAGCTAACTGCACGAATTCTCAAAAATGCGAACAATTTAGTTAAGTATTCATCTTGTTGAGTAATTATTATTCCAGATATTTAAATACAGGATTTCACAGAGTGAATTATATTCCTTTCTAGACAAAATACAATTACATGATTACCCTACGATTCGAATAAAGAATGTTCTGTATAAATATTCTTCCGATGGTAAGCGGCGGTATTCGATCCGTGGACTTCATGTTTGCATGCATTGATCGAACATTCATCAGTTAATGTTTCATTCCTCTTATGCAATTAATTTAGTAAAAACTTCCAGTCTGTTTCCATCACGTTAAAAAGAGATATTTTCCATGAGTGTGTCGAATAATACAAATGATTTATTTTGTCACAGACATTTCTCAGGTGTTTAAAAATACATCGACATTTCCCTGTATAAGCAATGCGCAATAAAGTAAATTAACTTAATAATATAACTTTTCTTTAAAAAAATAAGTAAATAAATAAATAAATAAAAATCTAACGCGTAAATTAATTACGTTTTCAGCATCCAGTTCTGCTAACGTAGCTGAGGCATACATCCAGCTCCAGCAGGATCGTTCCTCAAATACACCTATGATTCAGGCACCCGAACAACCGAATGGTAAGCATTCTTCAGAGTTTAAAAAAATTAATGTAACAATTCATATTAACTTCTTGTTCATATTCTTTATTATTATTATTATTATTATTATTATTATTATTATTTCCAGGAAGCGGTGTTTATTTCGGAGTCTGTCATCCATCAACCGCTGCAATGGCACCAGCAGGCTTCCAAACCTTCCTGGTGCCAAATCATCATGGATGGGACTCTGGTCCGTACATACAGCAACACTCGAATGGTAAGAATTTACAGACCAGTGTTTGAGCAATTGTAACTAAAAATTATTTAATAGTAGGTATACAAGGGCGATTCTAGCATACAAAGACCTACCTACGACAGCATAGAGTTCTGGATTGTATAAGGAGAAAAGGATATATTTAAGGGGAGTTTCTCACCGCATATGCAGTCACATATCTCTTTCAGTCTCCCAGAATTCCGTGTATTTTCACGCCTGTGTTTAAAACATCTATTTTTCACGTATAGCGTATAGATTCTTCAGAACTCTGTACTTAAACATGCTATACTATTAATATTATTATTATTAATATTATTTATTTTTTCCAGGAAACGGACTTTATTTCGGAGGCGGCATCGCTCAACATGCAACCGCTGCACCGGCACCTCCAGGCCTCGCAACCGTTGCACCTGCACCACAACGCTTCGCGACCGCTGCACCACCACCCCCAGGCTTCCAGACCTTCCTGGTACCAAATCAGCAGGGGTGGGGCTCTGCCTCATACATGCAGCAAGCACCGAACGGTAAGAGTTTTTCAATATTTTATGAACTTCTTGCTTTACACATTCTATATTATTATTAATATTATCATTATTATTATTTTTTCAGGAAGTGGACTTTATTTTGGGATGAGTCAGCCATTGTCCGCTGCACAGGCACCGTCTGGCTTCCAAGCCTTCATGGAGTCAAATCAGCAGGGTTGGGTCCCTGTCCCATACATGCAGCAACCACCGACAGGTAAGAACATGTTTCAAAATTTTATGAAGTTCTTTTACACATTTTATATTATTATTAATATTGTTATTATTATTTCCAGGAAGTGGTCTTTATTTCGGAGACGGGTTTGTTCCTCACGCACACTCTGCACCACAAGCTTTCCCTGCATCAAATCAGCAGGGGTGGGGCTCTGCCCCGTACATGCAACAACCACTGAATGGTAAGAACCCTTCAACATTTTATGAACTTCTTTTACACATTCTATACTGTTATCATTATTATTATTAATATTATTATTTCCAGGAAGTGGACTTTATTTCGGGCACGGTATCGCTCAACATGCGAGCGCTGTACCATCAGCCTTTCCTATACAAAATCAGCAGGGATGGGGGTCTGACATATGTGTGCAGCAACAGTCGAATGGTAAGAACCCTTCAACATTTTATGAAGTTCTTTTACACATTGTATATTATTATTATTATTAATATTATTATTATTCCAGGAAATGATCTGGGTGACGCTGGAAGCCAGCCTATGGACCTGGCAACACAGGGATCAGCATCGCCAGAGATGGGTGAAGACTCGACCACTGCACGGTCCGCCTCCTCAACGCTCGACACTCTGGAGGAAGTTATACAAGGTGAACCATCGACCTCCTCAGTCGCAGGCAATGAAACCGCTGCACCATTGACCGACGCAAGCGATGAAGCCGCTGCACCGTCAACCTCCTCCTCATCATCATCCAATGATGTAGAACCAGTTAATGGAAAGAGAGGACCGACATCGGATGGGAGGGAACAGCTTACAATAAAAAAAGCCAAGGTTAGTGCTAGCAATTGCCTGGGTCTAGAGTGCAATACCATACAATCAGCATTCAAGGGACGTATTTTTAATAGTAGAATAGAAAATACATTAGAAATACTCGAGCCCAGAGTCTTTTTAGATGAGTGCAAGGAGCTTATTATTAAAGAAGCGGAAAACGTTTTACAGAAAAGCAGGAGTGGATTAAAGATGCATTGTTCCATGGAACTTGAATATTTAATCCAGAAACCTGATGAAGAGAAGTCTCTTCCCACTGGCTTTAATTCTAAGCCTGTACTGATTCTTCCATCAAGCGACCTCAATCAGATCTTCTCTTCAATTGCGGGGGATATTTTGGAAAACATTTCTACATTTGAGGGGGGAGCATCGTCAAAGTCCTTGTCAAAGATACTCAGCCTGGTGATGGGCTTTACACACTACGATCCTTTACATGCAGGTTCATACATTGAACTACCTCAGAAAATTGGACATAAGTATGCTGTTATAAACATAAAGAATGAAGACAACTTCTGCTTCGCATGGTGCATGCTTGCCTCTAAATACCCTGTTAAACGCAACGGTCAGAGAACCACAAAATACCCTGAGGAACTGCTTTTCGAGGCATTCAATTATGAAGGTATCGAATTTCCGGTACCCTTACATCAAATTGAATGCTTCGAAAAGCAGAATAATGGAGTATCCATTTCACTGTTTGGTATAGAGGAGGAGAATGAGAACATTATTCCTCTATACCAAACGGCTGAAAAGAAGCAGCACCATGTAAACCTGCTATATATTGAACAGGGGGAGAAGTCCCACTACTGTATAATTAAAAACCTGTCCAGACTAGTAGGCAGTCAAGCCACCAAACATGAGCATAGAGTATGGACATGTGAGGCATGCCTCAAGAGATGCATCAATGAAAAGGCTCTGGAAGCACATAGGTTAAGATGCGGGAAATGCCAACTGCTTAAAATGCCCCAACAGGATGAATACCTTGAATTTAAAGCATTCTCTAAAAGCGTTCCTGTACCTTTTGTTATATACGCAGACATTGAATCTGTTCTGGCGAAGGTTCACTCTTGCGAGCCCTCAAGCAGCTCGAGTTGGACCCGAGCCATTCAAGAGCATGAAGCAATGTCTATTGCCTTGAAGGTGGTATGTAGGCATGACGAGGCCTTGTCAAAATTTTTTCTCTTTAGAGGTCCAAATGCCATCGATGACTTTATCAAACAATTAAAATCAATTGCTGATGACGTCATCGATGTGTATTCCAATCCTAAACCCATGGATTTAACCCTTGAAGAGCAACAGAATTTTGACAATGCTTCTGAGTGTCATATATGCCTTGCTGCTTTCACTGTGAGCGATTTGCGTGTGAGGGATCACGATCATGTGTCAGGGGAATATCTGGGTGCTGCTCATAATAGATGCAATTTGAATAGAAAGGTCCCTGATTTCATACCGATCTTTTTTCATTGCCTATCTAATTATGACAGCCACTTCTTGATAAGACGCCTGGCATATGATAATAAGCCCATATCGTGCATCGCTCAAAGTGGTGAAAGGTATATAGCGTTTAGCAAACGGTACAGGAACATCAGCTTCAGGTTTCTGGACAGCTTTAAGTTTCTTGACGACAAGCTGGCCAGTCTGGCTGACATGCTGGAGGAAAGTGACTTTAAAATAACAAGGGCAGAATATCCTGTTGAGGAGCATTTTAAGCTGGCGAAGAGCAAGGGAATATTCCCGTATGATTATGTTTCAAGCCTAGACATACTCAAAGAAACTTCTCTACCACCGAAGGAAGCCTTCTAGAGCACTCTTACTGACAGTCACATCACAGACGAAGAATACAGGCATGCTGAAAAAGTCTGGGATACCTTTAATATCCAGAATCTCGGAGAATACAGCGATCTATACCTGAAAACAGATATACTGCTCTTGGCGGATATTTTCGAAAAGTTTCGAGATCTCATCCTGGGGATGTATAAACTTGACCCAGCATGGTTTTATACATTACCAGGACTCGCCTTTGACGCTATGTTGAAGATAACTAAGGCGAAACTTTCCTTAATATCCGACAAGAGCATGCTGGAGTTTTTCGAGTCTGGAATTAGAGGCGGACTGTGCACAGTGGTGAAGGGCTATACCAAAGCTAACCACAGGTACATGTCCAACTTTGATCAGCATGCTCCTGTTATACACCTGTCCTATTGGGACATAAATAACTTATATGGAGCTTCTATGGGGTCTGCCCTCCCGTACAAGAATCTGAGATGGCTCACCAGAGAAGAAATTGATAGTATAAACTTTGCTGAAATCAAAGAAGATTCAGAGACTGGCTATGTGCTAGAGGTTGATATCGAATACCCCGACCATATCCATGACGCCCACAACGAGCTTCCTTTCTGCCCACAGAGCGCGATACCACCGAATGGCCAATACAAGAAACTGCTTGCGACATTAGAACAGAAAAGCAAATATGTCTTGCACTACAGGGTGATGCAGCAGTGTATTGAACAAGGTCTAACTGTGAGACATATTCACAGAGTGGTATCCTACGACCAGTCTAACTGGTTGAAGACATATATCGACGTGAACACAGAGAAAAGAATTCAAGAAAAGTCAAAATTTGGCCAAAACTTATGGAAAAAGATGAATAACGCCGTATATGGGAAATTTATAGAAAATGTGAGGAAATACAGTGATTTCAAAATAGTTGGATCCTGGGATCAGGCAAAGAAGTTGATAGCACGCAGCACTTACCTACGTACCATAATTTTCGAAGAAAATCTTGTAGGAATCGAGCTGGGTAGAGAGGAAGTGCATATGAACAAACCAATCTACATAGGACACGCAATTTTGGACATTTCAAAATTTATCATGTACGACTTCTTTTACAATATCATGAAACCAAATTTAAAAGACTTGCTGCTGAATTACATGGATACAGACTCATTCATTTTTGAAACGAGTTCTGATATCTATGATTTCATCAGGGAGAACCCCCAATATTTCGACACTTCAAACTTCGAAAAGGATAATGCATATGGCATTAAGCAAGCCAATAGGAAAAAGATTGGGTTGTTCAAGGATGAATTGGGTGGCTTGGTTATGGAGGAGTATGTCGGTATAAGAGCAAAGTTATACGCCTACAGATACGGAGGGCAGACAATTAAGAAAGCTAAGGGCATCACCAGGGCAGGCATGGATAAAATCGATTTCGGCCATTATTTTGAATGTTTAAAAGACCATAGCCTAAAAATTTATTCGGTACAAAAAACATTTCGGAGTAAACACCACAAAATTACAACAATTGAAACAAACAAATTGGCTTTGAAGGGGGGTGACGATAAGAGGAAGTTGATGGAAGGAAGCTATAAGACTGTAGCGTGGGGCCATTATTCCCTTAGACCCGGTGATTGCTAGTGCCTAAACTTTTAAATAATGTATGTATTGTGTAAAATAGATATCAAATGTGTGAGGGTTTTTTGTGTAACACTTTTCCCTCAAAAAAGAAAGAAAAATGTGAATGCTTTTTTAAAATAAAAATTCTCATGATTTTACAATTATAAAACTTTAGTCTTTATTAATTCTTCACATATTACACCAAGTCCTTTATATCAATCCACTGAGTATCTGGAAAACCATACCACTTTACAAGAACTTTGTTTCCACGTTTACGTATAACCTTTTCTACTAAATATGTATTAGGATAGTTAGTCTTTTTTAGTTCATGTCCATAAAAGCCACCTTTTATGATTTCACCATTCCTATCCTTTAGTATGTATGTTGTAGGCTTGGTACGTTTCACACGAAATACTTTGAAGATTTCAACGCTCCAGTTAGATTCATAACCCTTTTCAAAATGTCCTTTATGTTTAGATATCCTGACATAATCACCAACACTAAACTTCCTTGAAGCCTTCTTCTCTCTTCGTTCTTGATTATAATTATACACAGTCAGAAGAAGATCGTTGTTTTTCACTTCATTAGGTTTCATGCGGATAGTTGAATGAAAAGTATCATTGTACTTTACAAGGATTCTAGGTAAAAGATCTTGCCACTTGTATGAGCCTTGGACTAAAAACTCTCGGTACATCATATTCTTCAAGGTTCGAATTAAACGTTCAACAGCCGCAGCCTTCACATTGGTATAGGTGCTGTAGTGGTTAATATTATACTTAAACATTAGCCGTTTAAAGAATTTGTTATAAAATTCTTTCCCGTTGTCACTTTGAATATTCCGGGGAGGGACATCCATTTCTTGTAATATATCCTCCATTGCCTTTGCAACATTAACTCCGCTCTTATCCTTTAAGGGTTTTGCATATGCCATTTTAGAGTAAAAGTTGATTGCGATCAGAATGTATTTGAAATTTTTGTTCACTCTTGCATATGGTATCATTTCAATCAAATCAATTTGTAATAAATCGTTCATACCTTTGCTGATAATTTTGCGTCGTAAATAGTTCCTCCTCGCTGACCCGTGAAGCTCTCTGGCGATATTCTGTTTGGCTGTCATGCTATAACTTTAGATGCCTTCAACTCCCTGATAATTTCCTCAATCTCTTGAGTGTGACTATTATTACCAGCGTCCCTCGAAGCAATAAGTAACCTCAGCCTATTCACTAATGTGTTAGGGTTTCTCCAGAAAACGTAGTCAACATCCTTATCAGACTTATGCTCCTTCCATGTCAGTCCTAGACCTGAATGTGTATTGAGCAAGGGGCGTATTATATTCTTGTATTTATACGATTTACCAGATTTCAAACGACCGTGTCTGGTGTAACCAGATCTATGAAGAAAAGTACTTTTCATAATCTTAGCGTACGTCTCCAAGTCTTCACTGGTGTATGCAGAAATCTGAGGCGTTCGCTTAAAGATGAGCTCCGTCAAACCGTCTGTAGACTCATACGTTTCATCACCTATCAATATTTGATTATTTATAAAATGAATATCTTTATTTCCAAGCATATAACTTCCATCCTGATATCTCACCCCGTACAATGTATCAATGCGGTCCTTGTCTTTTGAGCGAACGTGTTGAAGGAAAGTAGAAATACTTGTAGAATCATCATCTTCATTCTTGACTGTCTCCACAGCCAACCCTCGTTGACTGTCCAAAATATCCTTGAGGGTAGCGGTTACAGGCTTCAAAGCTTCGGACATGACATGCTGAGTCTCAAACCTGAGACCTTTTAGAGCTCTCAGTTTTTCTTTTACAGCCCTGGTATGCTCGGCTACAGACTCTTTAAGTCTTATGCTTTCACTATCCATCTTACAAATGACGTGAAAATAGACGATTACATTCAATTTATAGTCTGCGTCCACCTTGAGTTCTCATCGTATCGATAGCCTTAGCTAACATCTCTATCGAAGTTCTCAGTTGCTCGGTTTCTTTCTTATGTTCCTGCGTATGTGTCTTGAACGCTTCAGCAAAGATTGCTGTATTAGCGTACAGGCTTCTGGTTGATTCTTCTAGACTCGTCATTTGCTGCACATTAGTTTTGTAAGCGTCCATCATCATATTTACATTTTCCTCCACTTTCTTAAGTTTATCATTGCATGAATCAGTTTTGAGAGTATTCAAAACCTCTGTCTTTAACTGTCCGACTGTAGCCTCTAAATCTGAAACTCGCTTCATCGCTAACTTTTCTAAATTGCTAATTTTCTGATTGCAAAGATTCTGAACATTTGTTTTTTCTCTATCAAGCTCTGCGGTAACTTGTTTAATGGAGTCCATTACAGAATCCACTCTGTCTTTTGTAGAGGTTGTTAGAGTATCCACTTTACTCGTAGTTTTATTCAGATTTGCTGTGATGTCTAGCAGCTTTTTACCTATTTGCATCTCGATTTCCTTTGGTAAGTACCTATTTAACTGCTGTCGCGTCTCGTTCGATTTCCTAATGATCATAGCTCTAGCATATCTTTTATTTACAGCATCTGTATCTCCGAGAGGATCTGCTATATCAGTGATTCTCTTATTGTCGAATATAATGTTACCATTACCATCTCTCGTCTGCGTGCGTGAATTGACATATCCAGTGATGAACTTTTTATTCACAACATCGTTATCGTGAACAGGATCTAGCAATACCTTCAATCTAACTTTATCAATCACAATGTTATTTTCCTTATCTCTCTTGAGGATATATCTTGAAATCAATTCATCGAACAGGGTCTTAGCCATAACCTCAACATTGTTAGCAGCTTGCTGAGAGAAATCTTGCATTCTAATTTCGAGAGCATCCACATAATTCTTATTGGAAGCATCATGATTATCTTCAGGATCGTGAACGTTACACAATCTCTTATTCTTGAATTGATAATTTCCTTTGACATCTCTATTTATGATAAAACGATCAAACACTCTTCTAACTGGACCAGTTCTCTGAGAACCGAACCTATCGATGCTCATGGTTAACTACGAATGATCATTTTCTTTTTTGTCGAGTTTAATATATACATCAAAACCATTCCTATATCGTCCCTCATTCATGTGAAATTCAGGAACTATCACAACAAAGGGTCTTCCTTCTGTAGAGCTCTCCCAAACGTTCTTACATAGATCTTTAAATTCGTTGTAGGTCATGTCGGTATTTACATAATCTTCGTAAATGTGCTTTAAGTTTAAATTGTCTTGCCTGAAGAGTATTATCATGTTTGTATTATCGCGAATTAAATGTTTTGGAACTTTAGCATAGGACTGTGCTAGATATACAGAGTCGACATTTCGATGTCTACCCATACTGTAAAAGGATGCTATCTTTTCCTGCTTTTCAGTGATGACGTCATCAAATATAAAGATTGAATTTTCTTCGACTTCAGAAGGATGCAAAACATCATCCCCGTTGTCGAAGGTGTTCACTTCTATACCTTCGATGTTTCCAAGCACTTTAATTAGATATTAGTACTTTGGTTGATAGAGAGATTTTGAATAAATATATAAATTTTCAAAACGTAGTCCATTCTCATGGAGTAGCATATTGAGTAATACGTTTGTTTTCCCTGCACTGGAGCTCCCTAAAATAAGAGCTCTGACATTAGATGGAAATAACTTGCCATGACGATCACTTCTAAAGTCACTTTCAAAGTCTAATACCTGAATAGGTAGAGAGCAGTGCTGCTTAACAAGCTCCATGTTAACAACTAACTTATAACATGTATGTGCATTGTTTATATATATATATATATATATATATATATATATATATTACCGTTTGTAAAAGTAGTTAATGATTGACTGCAATGATATAAAAGGGCTAATGCATTCAATTACTCGTTTAGTCTATCATGAGAGCTAAGAGAGGGAGGTCGTTGCAGTATAAGCGCGGCTCTGGAATTATTAATTCCATAATTAATTCGCTCCCCTTTGAAGCTCACTTACCTGGATATAGATATTGCGGGCCTGGTACTAAATTGGAAAAACGTCTAAAAAGAGGAGACCCGGGAATTAACCAATTAGACACAGCTTGCAAACAGCACGACCTCGCGTACGCTGAGAATAAGGACATCGCTTCAAGACAAATAGCGGATAAAATTCTTGCAGAGAAGGCTTGGAAACGTGTGCAGTCATCAGATTCAACTTTTGGTGAAAGGTTAGCTGCAAGGCTAGTAACTGCAATCATGAAGGGAAAGGTTGCAGTGGGAGCCGGAAAGAGGAAGAAGAAGAGAGGAGGGTTTTTACCGTTGATACCCATCATTGCTGCTTTAGGCGCTGCAGCAGGTGGCGCTGCTCAGATAGCCTCTGCAGTCAATAAAAAAAAGGCTGCTGATAGACACTTAGCAGAAATTGCTAGGCATAACAAGGCGATGGAGACCCGAGGAAAGGGGCTCCAGAAGAGAAGGTGTAAGAAGAGGAATAAAGGAGGTTTCTTACCTGCAATGCCGCTGATGTCGTCTTTAGCCGCTGCATCTAAAATAGCAAGGTCTTTGAAAAAAAGAGGATCTAAAGGCGAGGGTTTAAAGAAGAAGGCAAAAAACGGAGGAAGAGGATTGTACATATACCGGAGGAAGCCCTAAGTAACGTAGCCCTCGAATATTACGCTAAACGTTTAAAAATTCCTTATTTTAGAGGGGTTTATATGATTGACAAACTTCCTTTAAAACCGCACTGCAAAGAGAGACTTATTACCAATCTCGATATATCGGATAATGAAGGAACACACTGGGTTGCTATAAGGAAAGAAGGTGATGTCGCATACTACTTTGATAGTTTCGGTAATTTGAAGCCGCCTCCTGAGATTGAGAAATATCTACAAGGCGTTAAAATCTACTATAATACACAGAGATACCAGAATTTCGATTCAGTCATCTGCGGACACTTGTGCTTGCAATTTCTTTTATCCTAGAAGCTGCTTCATCGTCAAGATGAGTTATACAGTTACAGTGAGTGGTTCAGACACTGTTATTTCAACGTATCTAAACCCTCCTCTACAGCTAGATCCTCCAGGTCATTATGAGATTGCTCTCTTGAATTTTGAAACATTCTATTCAATACCAAATGTCGATGAAAGTAATAATAGATTTCATTATATTCATAATGGTAAACCTGAAACCATTGTCATCCCTCATGGAACCTATGAGATTGCCGATATCAATACATTTCTAAAGGATAAACTAGAATTGAATGATGAAGTCTTCTTCATAAGGCCTAACAATAATACAATGAAAGCTGAAATTAAATGTCCTTATACAATAGACTTTTCTAAGGAAAGATCTATTGGTTCGCTTCTAGGATTCACAGACACTAAAATAATTCCTGCTGGAGAAGCGATCGAATCTGACGATCTTGTGAATATATTTAAAGTGAGTATCATACGTGTGGAGTGCAGTATTGCAACAGGCTCTTTCATTGACGGTAAAAGCGGACATTCGCTCTACGAGTTTTTCCCTTCTGTTCCGCCAGGCTATCATATCTCTCAAGAACCTTCGAACCCCATATATTTACCTGTCATAGATACAAACTATATAGACCAGATCACTATTCGAGTGGTAGATCAACACGGTAAGGCTATCAACTTCAGGAACGAAGTTATCACTACAAGACTCCACATAAGACGTAATGGCAATACATTTTAAAAGTCACCTCAAATACTATAATAGACGACGTACACAGCGATCGAAGCATACTACCTCTCCAACTTCCGAGGAGTTAACACGTGCTAACCGTAAGTTCCTCGAAGAGTTAGGTTACAGGACGCTATAATGGACATCTTAAACGTGACAGAAGTTCCAGCCTTTGACGACAAGATCACCAAGGAGGAGGAGCATATTTTCCTTCCATACAACACCTCCGCTCTGGATGTAAACGATGAAATTAGAATACCATGTCAAGCTGAAGATTTGTATACGCTACCTAACAAGAGTTATCTCTACATCGAAGGTGCTCTCACCAAGGTAGATGGATCCCCTACTACTACTACATCGAAGCTCACTAATAATGCTATAACCTTCATGTTTGATGAGATACGTCTAGATATGAATGCTACAACTATAGACAGAACAAGGAATCCTGGAATTACTACAACTATACGAAATTATGTGACTCTCAACCCTATGGAATCGAATCGTCTGCTGAATGCTGGATGGGCCTATCCTGGTGAAGAAGTTGATATAGTACACGCGACGAATGGAGCTTTCAATGCTGTAGTCCCTCTCTCGATGCTCCTAGGATTTGCTGATGACCACAAGGAACTTATACTCAACAGCAAGTTTGAATTGATTCTCATAAGATCCAAAGATTCTAGAAACTGTGTCCTGAGTTCGAATGGAGAGGAAGCTAATGTAAAGTTAACTAGAATCGAATGGAGGATGCCTGTAATTCGCCTTTCCGATGCTGAAAGAGTTCACATTCTAAAAATTGTCAAGTCTGATAAACCTCTACACCTTGCCTTTCGATCTATGGATCTTCATACCCAGCCTGCTGTACCCCAGACAAGATCTTTCACGTGGAATGTAGCAACAACATCTAAGCTCGAGAAACCTCGCTTCATCATAGTGTGTGCTCAGACTGCAAGATTGGGTGATTATAGCAAGAACAGTTCCGAGTTTGATCACTGTAACATTACTAATATGAGACTATTCCTCAACAGTGAATGCTACCCCTACCATGATTTGAACTTGGACTTTAAAAATTCAAAGTTTGCTTCACTATATGAAATGTACTGTAAATTTCAAAGTTCCTATTATGAAAGAGAGAATTATCCTCTCTTGAAGAGAAAGGATTTTCTTCACCATGCACCATTATTCGTAATAGACTGTTCTCACCAACCCGAGGAGGTTATAAATGGAGCTGTGAACATCAGAATCGAGATTCAAGCATCTGTAAATATACCAGCCCAGACGTCACTGTACTGTCTGATTCTACACGACAAAGTATTTACCTACAAACCTCTTTCTCACTTGATGCAAGCACTTATATAATTATGCATACGTTTGGGTGAATGGTTTTTGTAAAGGAATGTACAAGGATAAGTTTTATGAATAATAAATTGAATTCATATACTAAAAACACTCTTTTATTGACTTTAGCATGCATTTCAAGCATTTTCCTTCTTCCCCTCCTACTCCCTGAAAAACTAATTGCTCCTGACTTGCAGAAATTATTTAAAATATTCAAATGTCTTTCAATATAGGGCGATAGCCGTTTTAGGTTCCTTACACCATCAATGTCTAAAGATATTACATTATTATTTAAACATGAATTTATGAAATGAATTGAACTGTCAAAAATACAATTATATTGTATGCATAAATTACATTGTCACAATATTCATCACACGCAAACTTTTTTTCTTGACGTAGGTAATCTTCAATCATTGAAATGTTTTTGGATATTATATCCCAGTCTGATTTTGTAATATAAACAATTGATTTATCACTTTCACAATTTATGTAGAGGGAGGGTATGTCATAGTATAGTCCAAGGTTCACGGAATGGGAGGGGGAGATGCTGACGTCATCAAACGCCTGTGATCGATTCTCCGTGCTCCCCCGGGGTATCTTCAATGAATAAGAAGACCCTTGGACCATCGTTGAGGATCCTCCTCTTACACCTACTCTTCTGCTTTCTCTTCGCAGTCTCGTTCTGCCTCTTCCTCCGCTGCCTCCTCACACCCCTGCAACATATATTCAAAACAATGTTAGAAATAGGTTTAGTTAATGATTTCATGTACTCTGAAAGAGAAAAATACATATATTAGAAGAATCCTCTACCCTTGCAACACAAAAAAGTACTATCAAAGTGTGTCATACTCACTTCAAGGGTTTGCATGATTCTGTGTGTATCTCGGGCGAGCAATCTGGAATCGTCTGATTTATCCCATCCTGTACCATCGTTGCTTTATCATCATCAGGTGTAGAAGTAATGTCGGGTAGTGGAGCAGCATCCTCGTCCATAGGCTGTGTATTGGCCTCTGCGATTGGATATTCCTCTATATTGACAATACGTCTCTCACGATCCAGCTCCTCTATTGGCACGGGTACCTTAGGCTCAGTCATTCGCAGTCTGTAATAATTTAATTTTAGGTTAGATATAGAGTAGCATTAGAAGCAGTAAATGAAAATGTAATTTAACATTTCTTCTACTTACTCGAGTTTTCTCCTCCTGCGTTGGTAGACGTCGCAGTTGTCGTTACATAGGAAGAAGGATGTCATGCGTTCATGCTGGGCTGGGTTAGTACAAAGTACAGAATGCATGTATCCCGTGCACGACTCTGTATCACATTCAGTTAGATGTTTCGAGACGAAGACATCGTCAACTTCCTCGACATCGCTAAGATCCTCCACATCATCACCCATGCGATTTTCGCTGAAAGAATAAAATAATTTCAAGTTAGTTTTCATTTAACATGCGTACAATATATTACCGAGTTATAGAAATATATATATATATATATATATTACTTACATGTTCGCTCCTCGATAAACAGGACAGCTCTCTGTACACACTTCCAGTGTAGTCATCTGATCATGATGCGATGGATGAGTACACAACACTGAATGCATTAAACCATTGCATGTTTCGGAATGGAAGTATACGTAGTGAAAATAATCTTCTCCGCACTCGCTCCAGTAATCATTCATCTCAGATGCACGATTATCACCAGCCATTTCGATTATCACTGAACGAACAATAAATTGATCGCTCTGGCTGCCGACGTTCCTTATATACTGTTGACGGTGACGTCACGCGGCTGTGGAGGGGGATGAATGCATGTTGAGACCTGTTATTCGCCTTCGGACAGAAGCCGGCTGTCTATTTTTGAATACAAAGACCTTTTTATAATAACATTTATAATATTTTACTCTAATGTTATCCGTATTTATTTTATTTTAATAACATATGTAGTATTCACCGATCAATGAGGCGCTTCTGAATTCTGAATACTTTATTCGCAATATTTTATTGAAAGAAATCAGAACTATGAAACTTAATCATTAATTATCAGTGGAAAAAATTGTCTAGACTTGGGTTTTTCTACAGTTTGTGATGGAAATTCTACGAGCTAAAAGGTATTTACATTGAGTGTCTGGATGTTTTTCAGAGCACTTAGGAAAACAATTACTGACATTGTTCGCTAATGGGGTGAAAGCGTCTAAAGTTGTCAGCTAATAGAGGTCACCGTTACATACCAGGCTCTTGTTCGCTAATGGAGTGAAAGCGTCTAACGGTCAGCAAATGGAGGTCACCGTTACATCCAGGCGGAAGTAGGTCGTTCGCTAATGTATGTAAACAGATCCGGAATGTAAACTTAAAAGCCTATTAATGTGTTGAAAGCGTCTAACATGTTCAGCTAATGGACAAGCGCTTTCCCCAGATAGAAGAAGGCTGCAGTGTTTCATTACATGACAGACTGTTCCCGTGAGCAGACTACTTATACTCAAGCTCCAGTCAACAATTCATTATTCAAAAAACTTAATTGCTCGAGGATGCAATGTGCAGGGCTTAGTAGTCATAAAAAAAATGTTTGACGAACATTACCTAATTAATTTGCCGGGGGGCGGCAGGACTCGAGAAAACAATTCCCTCAAGTCATGACGCCACAGTAGAACGCATGGGGGAGGGGGTAGAACCTGTTAGCACAGACACTGTCGGCATTAGGTGAGCACACAAAGCGAGAGGGGGCGGGGCCTAACGACACGAGACCTGGCGGCATGTGAGCACTCAAAGGGAGGGGGCGGGGCTTGTCGGTGTAGAACAAAGAACTTTATCGCTTGTCGGCATCTCTCTACTGTGCTCAAACCGGCATTTTGTTTCTACTCGCAGTGTACCTTGCTAGATGTCTAGCCACAGCTAGTAATCTACACGTAGTGTACCTTGCTAGATACCTAGCCACAGTCAGTAATCTACACGTAGTATTACCTTGCTAGATGTCTAGCCACAGCCAGTAATCTACAGTAGTGTACCTTGCTAGATGTCTAGCCACAGCCAGTAATCTACAGTAGTGTACCTTGCTAGATGTCTAGCCACAGCCAGTAATCTACAGTAGTGTACCTTGCTATATGTCTAGCCCAGCTAGTAATTCACACGTGGTGTAACTTGCTGAATGTCTTACCACAGCCAGTAATTCACACTTGGTGTAACTTGCTGAATGTCTTACCACAGCCAGTAATTCACCCGTGGTGTAACTTGCTGAATGTCTTACCACAGCCAGTAATTCACACGTGGTGTAACTTGCTGAATGTCTTACCACAGCTAGTAATTCACACGTGGTGTAACTTGCTGAATGTCTTACCACAGCCAGTAATTCACACGTGGTGTAACTTGCTGTATGTTTTCCACAGCCAGTAATCCATACGAGCTGTACCTTTGTGCATGTCTTGCCACAGTCAGTAACCCTTGGTGAAAATTTTGCCTCAGCTAATAATCCAGACGTGCTCTACCTTGCTGTATGTTTTTGTCACAGGCAGTAACTCTTGGTGAAAATGTTGCCTCAGCTAATAATTAACACGATGGCCTTGGTGTATGTCTTGCCACATCCAGAAACCCTTGGTGAAAACCTTGTCTCATCTAATATTCCACACGTGCTGTATGTTGCTGTATGTTTTTGCCACATTCAGTAACCCTTGGTGAAAGTCTTGCCTAGGCTATAATCCACACGTGCTGTACTTTTCTGTATTTCTTGCCACAGCCAGTAATCGTTGGTGAAAATCTTGCCTAAGCTATAATCCACACGTGCTGTACTTTGCTGGATTCTAGCCACAGCCAGTATTCCACACGTGCTGTAACTTGTTGAAAATGTTGCCTCAGCTAATAATAATCCACATATTGTATTGTGGCGGCTGGGTGTATAGAACTTCTTTAAACGTGGTTCCTATGAACGACGGTTGATTGGTTTGCCTACTCTAGACGTTAAGAGAAAAATTATAACTTTATTGAATGAAATAAATGTTTTTATGTTAAAAAACCATTTCTACGTCATTAACAAAGATGACAGCCACTTTGGTTTTCAGCTGTATAGCTTGTTGACAGCACCATGTCAAAGGATGAAGCACTCTTTTAGTTTATGTGCATTAGCCGAAAGCTCCCCTCTTCCCTTACGCTAAGTGACCAAACGAAATGTACTTTGAGGCATAGTATGACCGTTATTCTCATGTTAAGAATATGGGATTGAAGTAATACTAAACACCGGTACAACAACTTGCTTATGAAACACACTACAGGAGCCGGTCTGGAATAGTGATCATGATCGCAGGTGACATTTGTGAAATTATCTCAACCCAATTTCAGAGCGCTGTTTTACTGGAATACTAGTGGGGAGATAGTGATACGCATTCAATATCGAGTTAGTGCGTTGGAAAAGGTAGACATTGTGATGAAAACGGATTGGATAATAAAAGCAAAATCGAAACGCAATAACCCATACAAAACAGGTGCTTAGTGTAAACCGGAGGTTAAAGTTAGCGCGCTGGTAAAGCCGGAGAGCTTATTGAAAAGCAGACAAGATTAGAGAAAGCAAATTAACTGCGTTGAAAAGAAGTTCATCACAAATAAAGCTCTTTCCAGCATAGAGGAAGTGAAGTAAATGGAGATTTTTGTAGTCAAGACGGATGAAATATTTAGTGAGAGAATATTGGTCCGTGTTACGTATTTTGCTCGCTGGTATAATTTTAATCCAAACTGGCACACATCAACTACTGCTATCGTAAATAGCTTACGTTTCAGCTGCGTTTGCAATATTTTGTCTTCCGTTCTGTTATTTTGTATACATATTAACAAACTCCCCATGTAACATTTGTAGCGATTTCAAATAAATTATGTCGCGATACCTTCGTGTTATCTTATTTGCTGAACGCCTGTTATTCTTTTACTATTTTGAATTTTGAGTTCTTTATCCTCCGGCTAGCTATTATTACTCAGTCGAGCAAATCTCTTGAACAGGGTGTGTAAACGGAAAGGAGTTGTTAGTAAAAGATAACACTGATAAAAGAATTTGTTTTTACACTTTTATTGCCGTCACACTTTATTCATTTCACATAATTACTCTTGATACACGCCCGACTGAAACTGTTATATTTTCGAATGTAACTATAATCACTTATTTGCCGCACATTATTAATTTGCGTATTTCACATTTTATAACTAACTTTACGACGCGAGAGATTCTGCAGAATTGCGCGACGTGTAACCCGTGAATGATTCTGTTGGACTGAGCGACGTGTAACGCGTGAATGATTCTCTTAAACTGTGCGACGTGTAACTTGTGAATGATTCTGTAGAACTGGGCGTTACCCGTCTCTGGCTTCAGAATTTATACTCTCTCACCCCGATATGCCTAAACATTATAACAGAGCTGCTATTGGTTAATAAAGCGCGCGAACATTAGCGTCTATTTTTATATCCAATCAAAATTACGAACACATTTATGCTGTAGGGAAGATATTCCCTCCATTTCTAAAGAAAAGCGCGCTACTCTGACGTCATTTGCTTACCTCTTCTAATTAATAAACAACTCATCCCCCTCGTTTCATTGTTACCCGCTCCTATTGTCAGTTTCAGTGAGGCCGTGTAAACTTATTTCCTAACGATGCTTATAATTAACAAACATCTCAAATCATTGCCATACAATAATGTTAATTTACACTACAATCACTCTGGCATTTACAGTGTTGTGATATAAAATACTGCCACAATTACGGCCGGGAATATTCGCTTAGGGTTTGTGACAGTATGTTACAAATTTAAATGCTCTGCCCTTTAAACAATTACTGACAGAACCGATTTAATATTTCGTCAGTGTGCAGTTTTGTAGCTTACCTACATGTGTGGCTGTTTTCCGTTACGACGTAGTTTCTTGCAGAGCTAGGAGACTCTTAAGGTTTTATTTGATTTTAATGGTAGCTTTTGTATTTTAATTTGTGGAGTTATCCTAAGGGGTTTCTGGGCAAATTGGCATTTACGTGCTCAACTCTCGACATGAGATTTTTTTAAAGGTCTCAATTGATTGCAATGGTTTTAAAATAGAAAGCGTAGTAATCTCCAATTGCATTGCAGACCATTAAAAAATCTGATGTGTTACACTCACATGACTTTCTCTACTCTTGTACAAACTATTTTTACAAACGCTTATTCTCCATCTACTTCATGTTAATCGAGATAAACATTTGCAGACTCTATCTTATTGCTAATTTTCTTGTAGAAGTAAGGGGAATATATATTTACAAGGGCAATATAGAAATACAGTAGCCTTTAAGCACATACATATCTCTTAATAGCTGGTTGCTAGGTGCAGCACCATTCCCTTTGCCACAGATTAATACTCTTTGCATATACAAGACAAAAAAATGAATAACGAATTCCCATTTGAGAAAATTATTGAAAAATTTAAGGGAATAACAAGCAATATCTCGGAAATGGTTCACTCAACAAAAAAAAATGTATATGACATAAATTGTGTATTTTAACGCGATCTACAGTTTTGGTGTAGTAAAATTTTGTCTATCTCTTATGGTTTACCAGTTATGCAGAAGTCGTTCACAATGAAGAATACTTTTGGAGACATTTCCGGAAAATTCAAGATATACATTTTGTCATGAAAATATCTTAAACATATGATATTTTAATCAAAATCGTTAGAGCCATTTTTGAGAAAATTAAAATTTTCGAAAAATGTTCAATGTAAAGGGTAATCTGGGGTGGTGGGATTTTCTTGAAAACCTTCGTGTCGCATCTCTGGAAGATACTGAACCTAAATACCAAGTTTGGTGTTTATCCGACTGTTCGTTTCTGAGTTATGCTGTTCACACACACACACACACACACACACACACGGACATGTTTCCAAAAATGCTTCTTTTTAGATTCAGGGATCTCAAAACATATTTCTGGTGAAATCTCGGTATCGAATTTTTGGATGGAATACAATACTTATTCTACTTACCATACGTAGTAAAAGTAAAAAATACACTTAACGCATTAAAGGCTGAACAATGTTGATTAAAGTTCTGATATCAATTTATTTGCCATAGTTTCTTTAGCAGTGTGGGTATCAGAAGTCCAAGCGAATGACGTGGAAATTGTTGAAGGGTCGTTCGTGGTTTTCTGGTAAGTAGACAGAATGTTTTCCGTCACTTGGATGACGGATTCTGTTAGTATTTTGGATAATATAATGAGTGAAATCTGTTTTGGGTTTTTGGTCCTGCTCTGGCAGTAAGTATTCTACTGGGACCTCATCCTTGTGGATGTCTGGATATATTTACATGCGTCCCGCTGGAATGTCTTCCGTAATCTTTTGCAGCTTCTACCTGATTTTCAACATTCTTTGGAGTAAGAATACTATTTACTCGTTCTTTGTAAACAACTCTTCCCCAACCAGTTGGTTTAACATAGGTTTCGCTGTTGCCAAATCTGTTTTCTTACTCGAAATTCGAAAATTAGCGGAAAAATTCAGTTTGTTTTCTACAATTCTTATCCCTGTTAGTGGTCCATACAGAGATGTGCAGCACTGTAATTAGTTTTAGGCGTTGTTTTTGTTGGATGACCACATCTTTTAGTATCTGTGACATCGCCATCATTCTTTACCATTTTCTATTTATTTCGACTTTCAAAGCTCTGCTCATCTCTGATTGGCATTCCACAGTGATAAAGGTATTGAATTTTAGACCTTATATGCTCTTGTTGGGTGAGTGAAATATGCAAACATTAAAGTATAACCCGTAGAGACTCAGCCACGAACGAAGGCGGTGGATGAAAATTGCCGCCCAGGCAACTGCAGAGAGAGAGCGGTGAGGTTAGTGGTCGCAAGCACGTGGTTATTTGGCGCGAACCGAGGCAACTCTATGAAGTTTAATGACTACATAATATTGTCTTACTTCTGTCGCCGGATTCCCCCTCCCCCCAACACTCCGAATCCCAAAGGTGTCCGCTCGATTTATAGCTCGAAATTATCAAAATTTATGTTAAACAGCAATCCACACAAACAACTCTGACAAACTACCACCAATTGGCTAGGAAACACGTGGTTATGACGTCGCAGAGTTTTTGCTACTGCGCAAACGCGACAGAGACTGTATTAATAATCACAGCAGCGGTATCTGAAAGTATGGAACGAAAGTTCATCACGGGTGAGAGAGTTTACATTTAACTAAGCAAATTTTTAAACTTTAAATTCGTAAAATTATTATTCTGTGCACCTACTGAGTTCCAAACGTTAGGCTCCGAGGATTATAACAAACTTGAAATTGTAACTCACCTCTGAATAATGGCAAATGAGCAATGGTGCAAAGAGATGAAGAGAAATATGCAATTTCATAAACCACTTCTTCAAACGATTTACGTCGAGGCCGCGGATCGCGCGTATGCGTGCTCCGCACACTGGGGTTTTTTCGTTCCGTAACTCCCGGGTTACTCACGAGTGATAGTAACATGCAACTTCTTATAAGTGGTGTCCATCTGCGTGAAGGCATTCCTGGCATCTTCGAATGAAATTTCCATTCACGCGCGTAAGTTCTTGCGTAATGTTCATAATTTCTGCTTTTTATATTGTCCTTAATTTGTCTATGGTGTGGTGATTGTTCAAATAAAGTTTATTTGTTAGGGTTCTCCACAAATAGATGCACCAATTTCGTTAATTTTTTCCTTCGTTAGAACATTTCGTTTTCACTTCTTAAGTTTACCTCTCCCGTTGTCCTAAACTTATTAACCAGACGTCTAACAGTTCCTCTACCTGGAACTGGAACACCAGGAAATTTCTCCTGAAATTGCCAACATACTGTCCTCATGATTCGTTTTTTACGTGTGTATCTTGTATACAATTTCGTTATTCAAGAATGAATTTGTGTCCAAGTATTGCAGTGGACTAATAACCAGACATTAACACTCTTGAGATGCACCACGCTCTTTACACCACGAACACAAAGCAGCGACTGAAGCATAGCTGATCAAGATAACCTTGAAAGCGTTATGCACCGCCAGTTGCGCATCGAAGTACCGAGGTCTACACCTTAAAACAGCCGCACTGTGTTTGTCGAACAGGATATTTGGTTGATTTCCCTTGAAACCATGCTCAGTAATCAACGCCGAGTAAGCTTCAACTCTCTAATCAAATTTCATTCACAAAATTTCCACTTTCTAACCACCTTGAATTTGTATCCAGCTTTGATAAGCGCAGTACATAGTGTCGTTGATGTTTGACCGCCCCTGATGATATTACCTGACTTGGTGAGAAGCACCCCAAACTATGTAGGTAATGACTTTGCTAACTGAAGCCGGCGTATAAAATATTCAGGTTAACCTGATACACGTAGGGCAACTCTCCATGCTGGTAACACCTAAGGCTTTAAGGTAAACCACCAAGTGAAACCTCAAACAAAATCACGTTACCTTCTCCACGCACTAGCATTTATTATTTTTATATCTCTTCAGCAGACTATTCTTAAGCCCTTTGTACACGATCAAACTTTTTTTTTCAATTCAAGAGTTTACAAGAAAAATTGTGAAATGTTTTTCAATATGTGACAAGATTGGAAAAGACTTGGCAAGATCTGGCAGGATTTGACAAGACTTGACAGTGTCAAAAATGTGTATTTACAAGTTGTCTCTTCACCAAACTGAAACCCTTCAGAACACATTGATAATTTATCACGCGAAAAGTAATTTAGTCTTTTCGTCACGTATAACAATTCGCAATGAAATATTGTTCTTTACTAATATTATGTAGCACTTTCACATATACCCAATTAAATCACATTACGGGTGTGGAATACAATGAAAATAGCAACAACTGATACGTTAACCACACTATATAACAGTGCATTAATGTATACTTAGTTCAGAAAACTGCCTGGCAATTATTTCTTCATAATCGCCTTCATCTGCTCCATCCTGTGGTAATCCACGGAGCTCTCGACGTACAGACATGGGCAGCTTATGTATAACCTAATCAGTTTGCATACGACATACCTTGGCCGGGTAGCCATTTTTGTTTACTTTTCGCTTTCAGCTATGTTGCAGATTTCGTGACGCACATTGAATACTCCCATTTCATTGGCCAAATCCATCAAATCATTGTGA
The DNA here is from genome assembly GCA_030765065.1 of Deroplatys truncata. Lineage (NCBI taxonomy): Eukaryota > Metazoa > Arthropoda > Insecta > Mantodea > Mantidae > Deroplatys > Deroplatys truncata. Next base: position 308,942,327 of record CM060975.1, on the reverse strand, counting down.
AATCTTTGACCGTTTAGAGCATGTCCTTATTTGCTTACAAGACTTTAACACTTTAAAACTATTGGAAGCAATTTGACACGAAAAGTTGTGAAGTTGTGACAACTCTGGAAAAGTCTTGTAAAGTATTGAATTTGACAAAAATTTGATCATGTACAAGCGGCTTTAGAAAAGATTATTATTTCCTACCTATAATAGATAAGAGGAAGGATTGTATTCCACCCAAAAATTCGATGTCAAGATTTCACTGGAAACACGTGTTTTGAGGCCCCCTGAATAAAAAAAGCATTATTAGGAAAAGCTTGTGTGCGTGTGTGAACAGTATAACTTAGAAAATAAAACTCGGTATTTAAGTTCAGTACCTTCCAAAGATGTGACAAGCAAGAAAATCCCCCCCACCCTAAACTACGCTTTATATGGAAGCGTGAAATATTTTTCATTTTCTCAGAAATGGTTCTAACGAATGTGATTAAAATTCCATATATTAAAAGTATGCACATGACACATAAAATGCATATCTTGAACGCTGTTGGAATAATCCGTGAACTATAAGATGGATAAAGCGTACTACATAGAACTTGTAGATGTCTTTGAAACACACGATTTATTTCAAATATCTTTTGTTGTAGCACCAGCTATTTACGAGATATCAGTTGTTATCCGTTTGAAATTTTCAATACTTTATTTGTTTAATGTGCTGTCACTATTCACTCGTTTCTCGCGAAGTTGCGGAAAGAGCATGGCATATAGCAACACGGTTTTAAACATTTGACTATCGCTATTTCCTTTGTACCTAAAACTTGCATACATAGTTCAGTTACACATTTTATGAATAACATACAACTAGAAGTGCAAGAATATGTAAGCGTTTACAGCAATAGTTTGTAGACTTTATAAAAATAAAGACAGTGGGTAAAGAAAGTCAATTTGAAGATGTTTTGTTGGAGTTGTTTATTAGCATCACGCTTGGGCGTCAATTTGAGAAAGGTGTTATTGTTTCTGCTAGTATGGAAAGTCGATTTGAAGTAGTTGTATTATATTTCAACTGTTGGGGAGCCGAACACTTGAAGTAGCTGCAATCGCACGTATAGTAAACAGTTTCCGGTAGCCTTCGCCCCAAGTTTCAAAAAAAATATATTAACTTTGTAATTAAACTGTTTCTTTAAATATTTAATATTTATGTTTGCCTCGGCTGCGTCAGTATTTGTTAGTCACGTTTCTCTTAGGCAGGCTTGTGATAAGACTAAGAATGTAGGCTTACACAGATTATAATTTTACTTCACTTCTTTTTATTAATACTTGATACGATCAAAATAACACTTCACTGATATAGAGAGCTGTGAGATTCTTTTTATTAATTAATTGCACTTTTTAACGCGTATACTATTTTTCGCCTCACACGAATACGTAATTAATTTCTCGAGGACACATCTCGCATCCAGTTATGAGCACAGTCTGCAGGCAACAGAATTTATTTCAACCGTCTAAGCTTGTAAATTTCTGTATTTCAAGTCTCTGATTGGCTAATGCTACTCCAATAGAATACCTGCATTTAACTAAGGCTTTTTCTGGTTGTTGATTCGCTATTTTTAAACTGTCTCAACATTTACATTATTGTTGCTCTAATCCTGACTAGTAGCATTTAAACTTCCTTGCTCATTATTGCCTCAAGGTTACCTCATTGTTACCTCATTGTTAGCAACTTTTAACTTATTATTCTCACAGCTCTTACATTATTAAATTACGTAATATAGTCACCTAACATTATTAAACATGTTTACAATAATACAAGCATATGCAATGACTGTTACATACATTTTACAAATTATTACATACACATATTGCTTCAAGGCGGGCTGTTATTAAATTTACATGTTATATAATTTGACTGAAATTATTTAAGTGTTAAAAATACTGCCTCAATTTTAATTTTTAAGGTTAATGCCACAAAAATATTCGGGATAAGTTTTTAATGAGATCGATATGTTTTGTGTATAAAGCTTTTGTCTGCCTTTTACGGTCTACCAGTTAAACAAAAGTGTATGGAATCCCTTCCGAATGAAGAGAACTTCGCAGCCCATTCACACAGAATTCAATACACGTCTTTTATTGGTATAGTATTTTAATAAAATCGTTAGGGCCATATATTTCAGGAAAATAATTCTGATGTGATACATTCACGCGACTTTCTCTACCCTCTCGTTTATTAGTGGGTACACAAACTAGTCTTATTAAGCTTATTTTTACATCTACTATGTTTTAATCCAAATAAACCTTTGCAGAAATAGCTACATTACACATTTCGTTATAGATACAAAGGGAACAGCGATAGTCAAATGTTTAACAACTGGACGCTATATGCTGGCCTTAAAATTCCATACTGTTTCCATGACATCGCAGAAATAACTGAATGTTGACAGGAGTTTAAAGAATTGCTATTGAACAATTCGAACCAATAATAACGGATATCTCGGAAATGGCTGATGCTATAAAAGAATTATAAATTGTGTGTTTTTAAGAGTTCTACATTTTTTGTACATACGTTTTCATCTATCGCTTAACGTTTACCAGTTATACAGGTCGCGCCACGGATTTTGGCATGTGAAAATTTTAATGGAGAGCTACGATGAGTGTCATTTACCGTATAAGATGTATGACACATACGGGGCTGCAGCTCGAAGAATGGTGCAAGTTGAGACGGGAGTTGTATACGGTGGAAGGAACTGGACCACAACTGGACAGAAGGAACCACGTGCTACTTGCAAGGGAGGTATTGAAACATCAGAGGGCTGGCTGACTGGGCTAGCCCTGAAGGTCATATGCCAATATCCCTGGCGAGACCTATACAAGATTACACAAATTTCCTTCTGAATTAAGACGGCTTTAAAGGCTGTTCCCAGAAAATTCAAAATATACATTTTATTTGTCACGTAAATATCTTTAATATGTGGTATTTCATTCAAAATCATCAAAACCATTTTTTAGAAAATAAAAAATTTCGAAAAATATTCAGTGTAAAGGGTAGTTTGGGGTGGGGGATTTTCTTGAAAATACTTATGTGTTATCTTTGGAAAATGCTGAACTTTTTCGTGTTTGAGTCATGCTGCACACACACACACACACACACACACACACACACACACACACACACACGCACACAGTGCATTTGTGTGCAAATTTCAATATCAAATCCTTGGCTGGAATACGCTACTTCCTCTATCTAGTATACGTAGGTGATAGAGAAACTGAAAACCGTGTTTATTGAAGGATTATTGTTCTTGTATGCTTGTTAACATTGTTGTCTCCAAAGACCTCCTTGCTACACAACTGAACAGATAGTTCAGGCAAGGCAGTAGTTGCTATTTTATTTTAATTGTTTTTTCTTCCTCTTTTGCAGGTGAGTTGGAGACTTTCGTAGATTTTTGCATCATGATGTGGTTATGCACCCAGCGCTGTATAAACCGTAAGTGTTTTTTTGCAGAATACCAACCAAATTAAGTACATTTATTATTATTTTTGTCGAGTTTTGGTAAATCTGTATATATAAAACCAAAGTCTAGGATTTATTTGTTTGTATAGAATAGCATATGCACACCGCTGTACCTATTGCAACCAAATTTAACCCAGGAGAGACAAGGCTAACTCCGCACATACAAACTTCTTTGCTTTCTATGCTACGTTCATAGTAGGTAGAGAAGATATTTCATTCCACCCAAAAATTCAGTATCGAGGTTTACCGAAATATATGCTTTGAGACCTTTGAATCCAAAAAAAACAAAAAGCATTTTTAGGAAAAGGTCCGCGCAACTCGGCACAACTCAACGAAAAATCTGATAAATACCGAACTTGGTATTTAAGTTCAGTATCTTACAAAGATGCGACACGAATGTTTTCAAGAAAATGCCATCCCAAAGTACCCTTTACATGGAACGTTTATCGAAATTTTTTATTTTCTCAAAAATGGCACTTAACGATTTTGATTAAAATACAATAATTAAAGATATTTACATGACGAATAAAACGTATGCCTTGAATTTTCTGGGAATAGCCTGTGAACTTCTTCACTCGGAAGGAATTTTGTAGGTATAATCTTGTATAAATGGTAAATGTTAAGTGATAGACGAAAACGTACCACACAATTTATTTCAAATAACGTTTTGTGAGATCAACCATTTCCGAGATTTTCGTTATTAATAGTTAGCACATTCAATACTTTGCAGTTCTTTTAAATTCCTGTCGATGTTGTGTTTTTCGCGATGTCATGAAAACAGTATGGAATTTTAAGGCCAGGGTATAACGTCCAGTTCTTAACTTGACTGTCGCTCTTCCTTTTGTATCTATAACGAAACGCGTAATTTAGGTATTTCTGCCAAGGTTTTTCTCTATTAAAATGAAGTATACCATTAAAAAACGAGAGGGTTGAGAAAGCCATGTGAATGTTTTTTCATATACAACAGTGCTTTTAGGGGATTGAAGCATCGCAAAAGCCCTATAAGAAATACAGTGGCAAAGCCATGTAGTACTTAGTCAGTTACAACCATGTTAGCGACCCGATTGAGCCCAAATGTTACATGTGACAACTCCGACATTAATTACTCTTATCCTTTATTTTAAAATCCATAATTACAAAACTGCACCCATATATGAACCCCAACGGCAATTGTAGGCAGCACACTAGTTCCCAAAATGTTTTTTTTCCCCACATTTTCAACCGTTTATGTAGAAATCCGCACTGTTTTAACTTATGGACAAAACACTGTACAGTTATACTATAAATAAATCCTGTGGCGCTTCGAGGGACCTGGGCCTGTCAACCCGACTGCCGGCCACATGCCCACGTACGCACGGCAGAGTAGACATCCTTCAACCGATACGGGGAAGTGATGTCTCCAGCATTACGCATCCTCCAGCCGGAAAGTTGGCTCACGAGGCCAGAACCGCTGCCTATCGCAGCTCCTCACTTTTCTCACGATGCAAAGTGGGCACCGGTCCTGTACCCGGGACGTAAAATCCACACTCCCATAGCTGAAACGAAGCCGGGCGCGTTCCATGGCTGGGAACCAGAGCACCACGCTCCAGCCTACTGCTCCACGGCGCAGGATACAATTATACTATAGGACCTGACAAAACTCACAGGTGAAATAAATTGTGTTTTAAGGAGATATACATGTTTTGTGTAATATCTTTTCATCTACCGCTTAACGTTTACTAGATTTACAAGATTATACAAAATTCCTTCAGAATGAAGGGACTTCATAGGCTATTCTCAAAAATACAAGACATTTTGACATGTAAATATATTTAATACATAGTATTTTAATCAAATTCGTGATAGTCATTTTTTAGAAAATAATAAATTTCGAAAACTCTTCAATGTAAAGGGTAGTTGGAGTGGGGGGATTTTGTTGAAACTATTCGTGTCGCATCTTTGGAAGGTGCTGAATCTAAACAACTAAGTGTAATATGTATCCGACTTTTCGTCTTTGAGTTATGCTAATTTTTTATTTAGGGGGCTTCAAAACATGTATTTCCGGTGAAATCTCAATATCGAATTTTGGGGGGAAATGCATTAGACCTTCTCTACGAGGGGCACTATTTATATTTTGAGCCTAATAATTAAAACAAAGTAATTTCTGATTGAAAATTGCTTTACTGTTTTTCAAAATATTCTCCTTTATGATCAATACACTTTTGCATCTGTTTGAAGCATTTGTCAAAGCATTTATTCCAGTCTTCTTGAGACACCTCCAAACCATGGTTTTTGAAGGCATCAACGGCTTCTTCTGCCAACGAAAATCATTGTCAATGCAATTTATTCTTGATTTTCGGGAACAAAAAGAAGTCATTGGGTGCCAAATCAGGACTGCATGGCGGATGACCCATCAATTCGATTTTTTGAGCCTTCAAATACTCTGTTGTTAGACGAGATGTGTGTGCGCTCACATTGTCTTTTTGAAGAACGATTCTACGGTTCTTGTTGGTTTTCCTTACTTCACCGAAGACTTCCGGCAAACAAATGGTTGTGTACCATTCGGCACTGACCGTTTTACGTTCCTCCAAAGGCACTGTTGCCACATGGCCAGTTTTGCTGAAAAAGCAGGCTACCATTTGCTTCGAAGTGCTTCGAGTGCGAACAATTTTTGTTGGATTTGCTTCATCTTGAAACACCCATACAGTCGACTGCTGTTTACGTTCCGGCTCATACGCATAGATCCATGATTCGTCACCTGTTACACTTTTATAGACGTCTTTTGAGGCACCGCCATTGTATTTCTTGAGAATTTTTGTACACCAATCGACACGAGTATCTTTTTGAGATTGCGTCAAATTATGTGGGATCCCACGAGAGCAAAGGTTTTTCACGGCTAAATAATCATGCAATATTTTATATATGCTGGTGGAATAAAGCCTAGGGTTGCCTCAATCTCACAATATGTCGCTTGACAATCTTTCATTATTAGTTTTAGCACAGCAGCAATGTTTTCTGGCACAGCAACTGATTTTGGAAGTCCTTCACGAACTTCATCATTGAGCGAACGGCGGCCACGATTAAATTCGTTATACCAACGTTTCACAGTGACAAAGGATGGAGCTTTGTCGCCAAATGTGGAAGTTAGTTGATCGATTAACTCTTGTCTTGATAATCCACATCAAATGTCGTAATAAATCATTGCACAAACATTTTCACGAGTTAATTCCATGATTTTGTTGACACACAATTTTCAAGTTAGTGTAAACAAAACAAATGACCCTCTAGTGACAAAATGTTTGAAGTAGATTATGGTAAAAAATGTCAAACTTTCCATTGGAAACGTCAGATGGCTCCTACAACATTCAGGGTTGCCAAGGCTCAAAATATAAATAGTATCCCTCGTACCTACTGTGTACGTGGTAGAGAAAGTAAAAAGTTATAAAATTTTTCGTTACAATTATTCTTGTACACAAACCAGTTAAATGTGAGAAACAGTATTATTTCAGTCACATAACAAACATAAGACAAAGGTTTAAGTTTTTGTTTTGTTAAATCGTTTATTGGCGTTATAATTGTTATTAATATCCTAGAAAAAGCTTTTAAGTTTTATCACCAATACACTCATTTATACTACTGTAGTAGAAGCAAAAATGTTATATGGAGCAGAGATTTGGGGCTGGCACAAGGGTGGGCAAATATAGACATGATCCATAGGAGCTTTTGTAAACAAATATTGGGCTTACCAAGATCATCACACAACGGAGTAGCTCAAGCCGAATTAGGGAGAATGGCAAAGGAAAAATTGTGGAAAGAGTCTAAAATATTGGATTAGAATTAGAAATTTTGATGATCAGAACATTTTACATCAATGTTTGATAGTGCAGGAAAGACTTAATCATAAAGAGTCTTGGCTAGGTAAGATAAAGGAAACCTTGATGAAGATAGGTTTTGGGGAGATTTGGGGAGCTAAAGGATTACTACAAATAGGTTTCAGGAATGAAATTAGGACAAGAATAGAGGATATGGAAAAACAAGATTTATTAGCGAGTTTTACTTTTAAGAGCTCACTGAGGTTATACAGAGAAATGAAAGTAGTTTGGAGCAGGGAACAGTATGTTGATATATGTGATAAAACAGCAAGAGCAGGATTTGCATGGGCTAGGACAGGGGTGGTCAATTTGAAAGGTTTGACAAAAGAGATTGATTTGGAGAAATGCCCACTATGTCACCAGAAAGTTAAAGAGTGGCATATAGTTTTAGAGTGTGAAGAAACGAAGTTGGTTAGAAAGAGGATAGAGAAGAGAGAATGGTTAAATTTACCAATAGAAATTCAAGCTAAAAAGTTAGTAAATGTAAAATCTAGAAAACTTTGGGCAGAGTAAGAGCAAAATGGATGAGGAAAATTAGCAAGGAAGAGGTAAATGAGTGTTAAATTACAGTAGTTTTTATTTGATATGCTGCAAGTAGGAGCCAACAGCTCGACAACCTCAAGGTAGAGGTAGAGTTAGTATTGGAGATTAAATAAATTGATAATTGTACTTTTAGATTAGGAGGAATGCTGGCTACCAGTATTCCACACTGCTGGATACCAGTAGTTAAGAGGTTAGTTTTCTTTATATTTTATTGTTATTTTTAGAAACTGGGTTAAGAATAAATTTGTAAAATTGTAATTTGTACAATTAATTGAGTTAACAATAAAATTACTTACTTACCAATGCACTCAGGACTCGTTCATGGCTCGCATGTCAACAAACCACATTGTGGGGAAAAGCCGGGGTGCTTATGCGGTACCCGAACAACTTACATACTAATACTTAACAGCTCTCCCTGCGTGATAGATTCCAACTGCAGCAGGGAGGTGATGTATTGTTTGTTCAGCGTCTTTTGGGACAGTGATGGGGGAGATAAGGAATTCGCGAGGCTGGTGCTGCGGCAGCTATCACAAAGAGCCTCCACACGAGCGACCGGTTTTTTATCTTCCGCTATCCGCTGTCTGATATGACTCTGAACAAACTTGCACAGCTCTGCATGCAGTTAAGAATTGTTGGTTTTCAAATGTCACATGGTTTCTATATTGAGAGAGATGAAGAGAAAGCGACAGAGGGAGAAAGTTGAAGATTGAAAGAAAGACGGATGAGAGTTCTGCAAGTTATATCCCGAAAACATTTGAACACAGTTTTGATATGCTTGTGTGGAAACGAACTTGCCTATTGTTTGAAATGAGAGGCGATTGTGCGTGGTTGGATAATGGCGACGCAACCGTTTTGTATAGTTTGGTGTTGGCGAAAGCAAGGCACAAACAGAAGTACATTTATTTCTATAATGAACTGGTTTGCCCCCACAAATCTTAATTAAAGTTGTTTTTTATTTTTAGTTAGCGCTATGAGAACAGTTGCGCACGAACTTTGTGACAAGCAGCGAAGTTTGTGCCTGGCACGGTTTTGAGAAATGACGCTGGGCTGACTTTGGCCCTAATGTGGAATATCACCTTCTCTCTCCACCTCCTACCCTTCAATAAGGGTCAATTCGTGTGTCTGCGGACAGCATAACTAAAAAAATCTTGTGTTACATTCACATGACCTTTTCTACCCTGTCGTTTATTAGTGGGTATACAAATGATTATACAAGCAGTACATACAACATAGTGGTTAGAAATTAAATACCGAAATTTCACCGGAAATGCAACGTTTGAGGTCCCCTGAATAAAAAGGGCATTTTTTAGAAAAAAGATTCCCGCGTGTATGTGTGAACAGCACAACTCAAAACCGAAAAGTCGGATAAACACCAAACTTGGCATTTAAGTTCGGTATCTTTCAAAGATGCGACACTGAGATTTTCAAGTAAATCCCCCACCCCAACTACCCTATACGTGCAACATTTTTCGAAATTTTTTATTTTATGAAAAACGGCTGTGACGATTTTGATTAAAATGCCCTATATTAAAGACATTTACCAACAAAATGTTTATCTTGAAATTTCTGGAAATCGCCACTACATTAGGAAGAAATTTTGTATAATCTTCTATAACTGCTATACGTAAGAAAAAAACGAAAATCTCTTTGAAACACACAATTTATTTTAAATAACTTTTCTTGCCATAAGCCATTTCCGAGATAGTCGTTACTAATGGTTCGAATTGTTCAATACTTTGTCATTCTTTAACTGCTGTCGATATTCAATTGTTTCTCACGATTGCATGGCGATATTATAGAATTTTTAAGGCTATCCCATAGCGCCCAGTTCTGAAACATTTGACGACCGCTATTCCTTTGTATCTGTAATTTCTACAAAGGTTTATTATCTGTATTAAAATGAAGTATACAGAAAAAAACCTTTTTAGTAATAGTTGGTAGAGGAGAGAAAAGTAAGTGATGGTGTTGGGTAAAAATATTTTGAATGTAACACATGCAATTTTGTTTTCAGAACAAAGATCTTGCTTAAGTGCGCCCTCTAATACTTCAAATTACCGAAAACATTTCCTGCTTGTCTTCGCTTCTTGATCTAGACGCCCGTATAACCAGTATCTTTAAACTTGAAATGTCGCCCGCTTCAAGATACAAGTCGAAAATGCCTGTTCTGACGTCACGGGTCACTCCCGCGTTTCCCTTCTTCCTCTTTCATCTCCCCAGTCTCTATTTTAAGGTAATTCGGGAAGTCCAGAGCTCACCACTCCAGTCGTGATATGCATATGGGTTTCGTAACTTGTCATTCATTAACAAGTCTCGTTAACTAAATTAAAATTGGTTAGCCTTTATTTTGCATTGCACTTAACATCGCTTACCTAACAGCTTCATTAACTGCCATAAGGCTGCCTTAAATTACTTATAACTGCCATAAGGCTGCCTTAAATTACTTAAATTAGGTTAAACTATATTTTGCGTTTCACCAAACTTTGTTAGGGCTAACGTCTTCATAAACGCTTTGTTAATTCAAGGGGACAAGGTGGTCTGAGCACATGGAAATTACACCTTAAGTGTGTTAAATTACCACTGCTCTTAAAGTTCTCAATGGTTTTTCCTGAAATTTTTATGAATTACTCTATATATTATGACAATTATTTCAAGTGGTTGTTTGCAGTGCTGGCTTATGTACATGATTCCATAAAAATTATTTCATTTACTCTTAAAATATGTGAAATCATGTACCTTTTTCTCTGATACTACTAGCAATAGAGAATCACAATTTTGCATGCTTGTTCTTAGTATAATCAGCTATCTTCTGAACCTCAATTATTTAGTTATGTATATCAGTTCACTAGAAATTAAACAAAAAAAATCTGATGTGTTACACTCACATGACTTTCTCTACTCTTGTACAATCTATTTTTACAAACGCCTATTCTCCATATGCTTTATGTTAATCGAGATATCGAGATGTCAATCTTATTGCTAATTTTCTTGTAGATGCAAGGGGAATATGGTAGCTTTTAAGCGATGGTCAAATATTTTAACGCTGGTTGCTATGCGGCGCATTCTATTCTCTTTGCAAGTCCAGGACATAAAAAAATGAATAACGAATTTGAGAAAAAGTATAAGTATTGGAAAATTTAAGGGAATAACAAGCAATATCTCGAAAACGGTTCACTCAACAAAAGAAATGTGTATGACATAAGTTGTGTATTTTAACGAGATCTACATTTTTTGTGTAGTAAAATTTTGTCTATCTCTTATGGTTTACCAGTTATGGAAAAGTCGTTCACAATGAAGAATACTTTTGGAGACATTCCCAGAAAATTCGAGATATACATTTAATTTCTCATGACGTTATCTTAAACATATGATATTTTAATCAAAATCGTTAGAGCCATTTTTGAGAAAATTGAAATTTTCGAAAAATGTTCCATGTAAAGGGTAGTCTGGGGTGGGGGGATTTTCTTGAAAACCTTCGTGTCGCATCTCTGGAAGATACTGAACCTAAATACCAAGTTTGGTGTTTATCCGACTGTTCGTTTTTGAGTTATGCTGTTCACAGACACACACACACACACACACACACACACACACACACACACACAGACACACACACACACACACGGACATGTTTCCAAAAATGCTTTTTTTGGATTCAGGAGGTCTCCAAACATGTATTTCCGGTGAAATCTCGGTATCGAATTTTTGGGTGGAATGCAATACTTCCCCTACTTACTATACGTAGTAGAGAAAGTAAAAATTAACTCAAAGTAAAAATGCGAAAAATTTACAATGTTGTTGCTTTCTTAATATCACTAATATACATTATAAAATTATGATTGTGGTTCAGAATGTTTAACTATGTGTTGTGTACGTGCACTGAAAATCTGAGCTCTCTACCTCTCATACTTTCTGAGAAAAAGGTACATGTCGTTTTGAGAAAACCGAATTTAAAGTTTGAACATTAAAATTCTGACACACTTCAGTACATTCCAGGGTCATAATCATCTGCACCTTCATTCCTGGATTACTGCAGCTTTTTTTATTGTCTTCTCTTGATACTGGTCTCTTTTGTTGAATGCTGAACTGCTCGCTCGGCATGATATAGTCGTTTGTTGTTGAAAGATACAAAAGTGTTCTAAAAAGGGGCGTTGCATGACAGCTTTAAAGGAACGCAAACTATTTAAATGTCTTAAAAACCCCTTAACCTCCCCCAAAAGTGTATATTTTCTGAAACTGGAATTAATAGAGATTATGTTGGTGCCTAAAACAAAAAATGTGAATTTTGGCCATTTCAGAGTACCTTGTCCCCTTAAATAACAAAGATGTATGAATAAATTTACAATAAAAGTTATCTGATTTGGTGTACTCACATGACTTTCACTACTCGTAACAAAATTACATGTATCCGCATTGCGTTATTTACTAAGTATACGCATAGCTGCTAAGGAAAGATTTCAAATTAGCAGCAAGAAACAGCATTCAATTCTTTAGTCATGGAAGGAGTAGGGGAGGAGGGGGAATTACCACCTCGACCTACAGATCTTTTGTGTCTAAGCCCCTTACGGGATGCCTCCGGGAGGGAGGGGTGAGATGAGAGAAGACAGAGGGCGGCCGGACTAGGATGCACTACAAGGCAGAGGGCAGGGTCCTTACCTTTTACAGATTGAAACGTCCCGAGTTGCAGCTGGTGCAGCCGGCTCCCTCCCCTGCGGGCTTGCACATCCCACTGGGGGACTTAGGACTCGCAGACCGCCCCCATTCCGGGGAACGAAGGGTTACATAGAACATCCTTTTCCCGTGCCAGGCAACGCCGACACTTTCAACTCTGAAACAGACCAAGCAGATGAAAGGTAAAGTGAAATGAGAATGGAGATGAAATGGAGGGCCGGGAAATTCGGGAGATGTAACGAACCTTTCCAGCATTCGCCTAGCGACCGGGGAAAACTCCCGAAAAAAAGCCCATGGGTGAGGAATTTTGGCCACGGGAATAGAACGCACGACCTCCCAAATGCGGGCCACCGACGTTACCACCTGAGCCATCCCGCTCGGTGTAGTCATGGTAATGGGTTCTTGCGATTGAAAAGGAGAAATACAGTTGCAAACTGTAAATATGCAACGTTAAATATGTCGAAAGCTTCTAACGCTACGAAAGCGTTTGAGACAAATTGCATATTTGTGTAGTAAGAATTCGCTCTCTCTTATGATTTTCAAGTTTCACAAAATTGTATCAGAAGGACTACGAGACTTCACAAACAAATTCTAGATGTGCATATAAGTATGTAATTTGTCACATTAAAATCTCCATCATTCTAAATCATTACAGCTATTTTTGAGAAAATAAAAGATAACGAAAGATGTTCTATATAAACGATAGTTTTGGATAGTACAATTTTCTTGAAAATCTTTCCTATGCATCCTTAAACAGTGTCTGATTCAAGTATGAAATTTGGTATTTATTAGTGTCTTCGTTTTCTGTTTGTGCTGCTGACAGACATATACGTACACATGGACCTCAAAATCTGTATTTCCAAGCGATATCTCAATTTTGAAATTTTAGATGGAACACTACCTCTAGTATAAGAAGGGGGTGGAGATAAGAATTAATCTATTTCTCCCAGAATATACTGAGTAAGATGTCTAACGTTTTAGAGGCAGGAGCTGTTTTATAAAGAGGCGTAATGTGCAATATGGGTGTTAAGCAATTGGGCTATCACAGGGCTGCCGCTTTGCTGATGCCTGAACAACCGTTTTAACCGTTTTGTATAGCGTAATGAACTAAACTGAGTGGTGCTATACGTATAGAAAAGTTTAAATATATGTGAAGCTTCGTTTTTAACACACAAAGTTTCAAAATTTATTTCATGTTTGCAACTTTTAGCCTGAACTGCAGGCTGTAGTTAAGGATTTCTAATAATGAGGATTTTCCTCATGTGGATTGCATTGACTATGGAGGGGACTAGCCACCGATCCACGAGGAGGATTCCCCGGGAGAAAGGATGGGGCGAAAGGAGACACCGGGCGGCCGGAACCTGAAGCGACAGCACAGCGAGATAGGGACAGACAGGCAGACCGGAGACCGCACCCCATAAAGAGGGGTCCAGTGCCCCTCAAGAGGGTTCGGATACCCCGGCAGCTAGCCGAAAGTCGAGGGACGGAGAGAATCGCAAAGAGCATCCTTTTTCCTTGCCACGCTGCACCGAAACGTCGTCGCCGACACTTCCGACCCTGAAAGAGACCAACAGAATGAAAGATGAATGAAATGAAGAGACAGGAAATTCGGGGGATGAAAGGCATTCATCTGACGACCCGGGTAATCCCCCGAAAAAACGCAAGGGTCAGAATGGGCTGTCACCGGGGATCGATCCCGGGACCTTCAGGACGCGAGCTACAGACGTAATCGCCTAAGCCATCCCACTCGGTTCCCAAAGTGACAGCCACAATGGATCACACACAGATCCCATACGTGCTACAAATTAAATTAACACACATTACTGCCGAGGAATTGCTTGTGTGTGGTGTCTTGGCCGCTTAGCACAGTGAGCAATAGCTTTCCAGATTTCCAGTCGTCCTGTGTTGATGCTACGTGTATACACCTCAATGGAAACGTTTGGTTAATTAAGTTCACGTAACCGTCATCAGTTGTTACAATCATAACTGTCACTCTTTTTAACGCGAACGCACCTAAAAATCCGTTGCTAATAATAATGTCTGAGAAGCCTCAGAATGCAGAAGTGGGCTGCAAATTTCGTTATATACCACCACCACGTTGCGGGAGCGCATAAACAACTCTAGCCTTCATACACAACTCGCTTAAACCCCAAAGGAATAATCTTAAATTTAAGAGGCGTTCCAGCTTTAAAGATTTCTGAAATATCTTCCCTCAGGAGCTTCGCTTTCAGTCCAATATTCTTCCCCTTGCTTTTAGCTTGCAGCTCAGTTTTTTATTTGCATATTCTCTGCTCGTATACAAAACACATTTCTGTCTGATATACTACCATGACCCCCCGCACGCTGCGCTGGTTTCGTTCGTGCTTGATGACCACATCTCCTCATTCGACATGCAGATGTTAATTAGCTAACAGGCAAATCATAGCGTTAATTTCACGTGGGCTCATTTTTGGTTTCTATAGCACCTACTTATGGCAGCATGTTGTATTCCACCCATACGTTTAATCTTTAGATTTCACCCGAAATGGATGTTCTGAGATCCCCCGAATAAAACAAAAAATCCTGAATAGGATGTAAGAAACCGTTTGTTAAATTAGCATATAACATTGATTAAATCAAGAATGAAAATAGGATGGGACCTCGATACTGTGGATACCTCGATAATTTGAGATAAACTTTCGATACTTTTAAAATTTTACTTTTTCTACTACTATAGTAAGTAGGGGAAGTATTGTATTGTATTGTTTTTGGAAACATGTCCGTGTGTGTGTGAACAGCATAACTCAGAAACGAACAGTCGGATAAACACCAAACTTGGTATTTAGGTTTAGTATCTTCCAGAGATGCGACACGAAGGTTTTCAAGAAAATCCCCCCACCCTTTACATAGAACATTTTTCGAAAATTTTAATTTTCTCAAAAATGGCTCTAACGATTTTGATTAAAATATCATATTTTCATGACAAATGAAATGTATATCTCGAATTTTCTGGGAATGTCTCCAAAAGTATTCTTTATTGTGAACGACTTTTGCATAACTGGTAAATCATAAGGGATAGACAAACTTTTAATACACAAAAAATGTAGATCGCGTTAAAATACACAATTTATGCCATACACATTTTTTTGGGGGGGGGGGTGAAACATTTTCGAGATATTGCTTGTTATTCTCTTAAATTTTCCAATACTTAATACTTTTTCTCAAATTCGTTATTCATTTTTTTTGTCCTGGACATACAAAGAGAATGGAATACTCACATAGCAACCACCTCTTAAAACATTTGACTATCGCTTAAAGCCTATCAATTCCCCTTGCATTTACAAGAAAATTAGCAATAAGATTAACATCTCGATTAACATGAAGCATATGGAGAATAAGCGTTTGTAAAAATAGTTTGTACAAGAGTAGAGAAAGTCATGTGAGTGTAAGGCATCAGATTTTTACGTATTGCATTATTGAAAGTTACTGCGTTTAACTGTATGCTAAATAAGGAATGAGATGCTTCACGTTCTGTCTCGTACGCGTCCCCAAAGAGTTGTTGGAATATAGTTCTTGATAGACCTTGACTGCGTTGCATGCAGTATTCGATAGACTCTTATGCCTAAATGAAAACATGCAAAACATTCCTGTAACATGCAGCGTTAACTGAGTTGTAAATGAAGCTGGTTTTGCTGGCGCACTAACTCAGGTTTCTTGGTGACACGCACTCAGAATTACATTCGCCTGCTCCGGTAACCAAAAATCTGTGAATCCGGCAGAAACAAATCACAACTCAAGACCTGAGATAATACAGCGCATGGAAATATTTGTTATTTTTAGTTGTTTGAGTTTTATGTAAAATATACATTACTTTATATTTTCAGGCTTGCAGAATAAAGAAGAATTGCAAACATTTGTTTTTCTATGGATAGGAAATCCTTTAAAAAACAAGTTTTCAGCACAAAAAATACTTGCATAAAAAAGGAAGCAAAAATTTTTTATTATTATTATTCTTGGCTATCAATAGGGAATATATAACCTGTGGATTATAAAGATAAAATCTGATGTGATACATTCACATGACTTTCTCTACCATCTATCGTTTATTAGTGGCTACATAAATTATTCTTACTAAAGCTTGTTTTTCTATCTATGGCATTTTAATGTAAATAAACCTTTGCAGAAACAGCCACATTACACATCTCGTTATAGATACAAAGAGAACAGCGACAGTCAAATGTTTAACAACTGGACGCTATATGCTGGCCTTAAAATTCCATACTGTTTCCATGACATCGCGAGAAACAACTGAAAAACGATGGGACTAAAAGAATGGCAATTGAACAATTCGGACCTTTAATAACGCTTATCTCAGAAACGGCTTGTGCCACAAAAGAAACTTATTTTAAGTAAATTGTGTGTTTTAAAGAGGGCTACATTTTTTGTGTAGTACGTTTTCGTCTGTCGCTTAACGTTTACCAGTTATACAAGATTATACACAATTTCTTCCGAATGAAGTGACTTCACAGGCTATTCTCAGAAAATTCAAGATAACATTTTGTCGTGTATCTGTAATATATGGCATTTTAATCAAAATCTTTGGAACC
This sequence comes from Deroplatys truncata, assembly GCA_030765065.1. NCBI lineage: Eukaryota > Metazoa > Arthropoda > Insecta > Mantodea > Mantidae > Deroplatys > Deroplatys truncata. The sequence continues at coordinate 308,925,192 of CM060975.1, read as the reverse complement.
ATTTTTTCGAAAATATTTTTTTTAAAAAAAAATCTTCAATGTAAAGGAAAGTCTGGGGTGAGGTGTTTTCTTGAAAATCTTCTTGTCGTATCTTTGAAGCTACTGAACTTAAATGCTGAAGTAGGTGGCTTGTTACGTTGTTGCTGCAACGTATGGAAAGCCGATTTGAGGTAGTTTGTATTATAGGAGTTTATTATATTTAAACTGTTGGGGAACCGAACTTGAAATTCGTTGCAACCGCACGTATAATAAACAGTTTCCGGTAGCCTTCGCCCCAAATGTACTTTCAGGTGGCCTTTGCCCCAAGTTTAAAAAAATATTAACTTTGTAATTAAACTGTTTCTTTAAATATTTATGTTTATGTTTGCCTCGGGTGCGTCAGTATTATTGTTAGAGACGTTTCTTTTAGCAAGGCTGTGGTGCGACTAAAAATGTAGGCTTACACAGATTATAATTTTACTTCACTTCTTTTATTAATGCTTGATACGATTTAAATAACACTTCACTGATATATATATATATATATATATATATATATATATCACGCATCCGGTTACAATCACTGTCTGCAGGCAACTGAATTGATTTCAACCGTCTAAACTTGTAAATTTCTGTATTTCAAGTCATTGATTGGCTAATCCTACTCCAATAGAATACCTGCATTTAACTAAAGCTTTTTCTGGTTGTTGATTGGCTATTTATTTTAAACTGCCTCAAAAATTTCCATATATGCTGCTCTAATAATGACTAGTAGCATTTAAACTTCGTTACTCATTATTGCCTCAAGATTACCTCATTGTTACCTTATTGTTAGCAACGTTTAACTTATTATTCTCACAGCTCCTACATTATTAAATTACGTAATACATTCACATAACATTATTGAACATGTTTGCAATAATATAAGCATCTGCAATGACAGTTACATACATTTTACAAATTATTACATACACATATTGCTTTAAGGCGGGCTGTTATTGAATTTATATTTATATAACTTGACTGAAATCATTTGTGTTAAAAATACTGCCTCAATACCAAGTTTAGTGTTGATCCCACTTTTCATTTTTGAGTTATGCTGTTCACAGACACAGACACACACACACACACACACACACACACACACACGGATCTTTTTCTAAATATTTTTTTTTTAATTCAGGGACCCTAAAAAGATGTACTTCTGTTGTAATATCCGTATGGAATTTTTGGGTGGAATGCAATACCTACTCTGTACGTGGTAGAGAAAGTAAAAATTGCTGAAGAGTGTCAAACAGGAACAATTTCGGAATTAACATACAATAAAAAATCTGACGTGTTACACTCGCATGACTTTCTCTACTCTTGTACAAATGCTTATTCTCCATCTACTTCATGTAAATCTTATTGCTAATTTTCTTGTAGGTGCAAGGGGAATATGGCAGGCTTTAAGCGATAGTCAAATATTTTAAGAGTTGGTTGCTATGTGGAGTATTCCATTCTCTTTGCATTACCAGGACATAAAAATAAAAATCTGATGTGTTACACTCGCATGACAGTAGGATATATAGGAGAGAGCTGGGCCACTTTTTTGCGTTTATATGGGAAAGGATAGGGAAAACGAGGGTAGATGCGACAGTTCTAGGAGGAAAATGCGTTTATAGGGGAGAGATAGGGAATACCAGGGCTGATGCTAGGCTAGTCAGATGCTAAAGGAGGGAGGGATACGCTTTATATGGAAGAAATAGTAGAGAGGTGTTAGGCTAGGAGGGTTTAAGTATGCGTTTATAAGGAGAGACGAGAAAACGGAGAGAGATCCTATGTTAGGATACACAGGTGTTTAAAGCTAGAATGTGTTTTATATAGGCTAGATAGGAAACCAAAGAGATACTCAGCTAGACAGGGGACAGGAGAGGAATGCGCTTTATGAGAGGTAGAGGATACGGGGAGTGGTGTTAGGCTAGACAGAGGTTGAGAGTAGAGTATGCGTTTATATGTTTGAGAAGTATAGGAACAGGAAGAGGGTGCTAGGCTAGACAGAGGTTGAGGAGTAGAGTATAGGTTATATGAGAGGTATAGGAAAACGAGGGGAGGTGTTAGGCTAGACAGAGGTTGAAAATAGAGTATGGTTTATATGAGTGGTATAGGAAAACGAGGAGAGGAGTTAGACTAGACAGAGGTCGAGGAGCAGAGTATGGTTTATGTGAGAGTCATAGGTAAACGAGAGAGGCGTTAGGCTAGACAGAGCTAGAGGAGTAGAGTATGGTTTATATGAGAGGTATAGGAACAGGAGGAGAGGTGTTAGGCTAGACAGATACAAAAGGAGTAGCAATATGGTTTTATATATAAGAGAGATAGGGAATAGGAGGTGCTAGACTTGAAAGCAACTTTAGACGTGAACTTAGTGGAAAACTGTTTCATGTCAATGTTCTAGACATGCCCATCACGTAACCTATTCAGGGAAAAAGGTGGCCCACAAAGGGAAAAAGTTGACTAGCAAAGGGAAAAACGTGACCAGCAAAGGGAAAAAGGTGACCAGTAAAGGGAAAAATGTGACCAGCAAAGGGAAAAAGGTGACCAGTAAAGGGAAAAATGTGACCAGCAAAGGGAAAAAGGCGACCACCAAAGGGAAAAAGGTGAGCCATAAAGGGAAAAAGGTGACCTGCAACGGGAAAAGCTAACCCACTCACACTAACAGGTAAGTAATTCAGCTAGTATTGCAAGAGGCTGACTGGATCATAGCAGTGTATGATTTCACAGGTAATTCAGCTAGTATCGTGAGCATTTAAGCTAATTCGTCTAGTAACACAGGATAGATTCCAGATGCTAACTGCATCATGGCTCTGCATGATTTCACAGGTAATTCAGCTAGTATCGTACGTATTTAGGCTAATTCAGCTAGTATCACAAGAGGATAGATTCTAGGGTTGGGTATAGCTTAGTGTCGTATTTCACAGGTAATTCAGAGAGTATCGTAGGTATTTAGGTTAATTCAAGTATCACAGACGTTTAGAGTAATTCAGCTAGCATTACAGGAGGGTAGGTTCCAGGGGTCGGTTATAACATAGCTTCGTATTTCACAGATAGTTCAGGTAATATCGTAAGTATTTGAGGTAATCGACATAGCTTCACAGATATTATTGATAATTTCGATCAGAGATTTGTATCACAGCTATTTACGGTAATTTTAAGTTGCATCAATGGTATAGAGTCATTTTAACAGGTAATTCATCTACTATCATTGGTATTTAAGGCAAACCAGATAGTATCACAGGTGCTCGTGCTAATTTAGAGCAGGAATTCGTATCAGAGCTAGTTAAGGTAATTTCACATGATTCGGGTAGCATCACAGGTATTTAAGTCATTTTCACAGGCAATTCAGCTAGTATCGTGTACATTTAAGCTAATTCATCTAGTATCACAGGAGGCTAGATTCCAGAGGCTAACTGCATCATAGCTATGCATGATTTCACAGCTAATTCAGCTAGTATCACAGGAGGCTAGATTCCAGGGTTGGGTATAGCATAGTTTCATATTTCACAGGTAATTCAGAGGGTATCGTAGGTATTTAGGATAATTCAAGTAACATAGGTGTTTAGAGTAATTAAGCAAGCATTACAGGAGGGTAGGTTCCAGGGGTAGGTTATAACGTAGTTTCGTATTTTACAGATAGTTCAGGTAATATCGTAAGTATTTAGGTAATCAGCATAGTTTCACAGATGCTCGTAATAATTTCGATCAGAGATTTGTATCACAGCTATTTAAGGTAATTGCAGGTGATTCAGGTTGTATCAATGGTATTTGTGTCATTTTAACAGGTAATTCAGATAGTATCACAGGTGGTCGTACTAATTTAGAGCAGGAATTCGTATCTGAGCTAGTTAAGGTAATTTCACATGATTCGGGTAGTATCACAGGTATTTAAGTCATTTTAACGAGCAATTCAACTAGTATCACAGGTACTCATGGTAATATAGAGAGTAATTAAATTATAAAACATTTCTCATCCAACGTTACAACAATTTATATACTTTTTTCTAAATCTTACAAACTTATTATATGTTAAACAGTTATTGTACGATGCGGAGAGGGATAAACTGCCTATTGGTTCACAAATTGAAAAGCTTTACGTCAACATACCTTTATTTTAGTTCGTTGTAGATGTCTCTCCCCTTTTATCTAGGCTTGAGACTAGCACTAGGATTGCTCCTAATGGCAGGGTTACCACCTTCCCTTCCATCTTCTTCTTTCTTCATCAGGCGTCAGCTATCAGCATATACAACACACAGATAACCTTCTTTTTTAAGATTGTAGACTCACGAGAAAATCTTTATCTTTAACTTACATTCTTTTAAGCACTGTTTGTAATATTGTAATGTCCATACGCATATGTCGTTATCCCGTCCTCAGCAATAATTCTTTTATCATCAAACGGAGTCAATGCAATTTTATTCACTTGCACTGTAGCAAGAGCATGCTTTCGTGATAGGATCAGATTCATAGGTGTTCTGATGATTTCACTGGTTTTAAGACAGTCTGTATAGCTGTCAAACGAAATGTACTGCTTAATAGCGCTACGTTTTATACCTTTAATCTTTTTTTATCATTGACCCTTGAATATCTAAGGCATACATCTTAGGACGTAGTCCAACAAAGCGTAGGATGATTTTGCTAATAGCCTCATCTTTAAATTTTCCCAATACCTTCTTGTTCTGAGTAGAGTAACATATATGGTTGACAGGGTAATCAGCTGTATCGAGATGCTCAAGAAAACGTAGCTTATCCTGGTACACATCTTCAGTTGTTACACGATGAATGAACGAATCAGTGTCCATATACATAAGCTTCAAGTTTTCAGCTCCATAATAAGGCAACAAAACGTCGTAATGATAGTTATACATTAATGTCTTGGAGATGTCCAACACACTCATACCAATGTATATAGGCTTGTTGAATACAATCTGACGAGAGGCCATATGTACAGCAGCTAGATTATCAGCATATATCGTCCTGTCGATAAACGTAGGCTTGGCGATCAGCTTCTCTAGAGTTTTTTCATTGGTCACCAGTCGTATATCCATACGGTTACGCAGGTTCTCCATAGTTTTTCCAAACATAGCGTTGTTAAAGAGCTTGTAGAGATCCTTCTCGAAATCATTTGCAGCTTGTTGTCGTAGCCTGTTGTTAAATTCCACATAGGGTTTCAACCACTGAGACTGTCGGAATTGTAGCACACGATGGATTTTTGTTAGTCGTAGTCCATGACTAAGAGCTTGCTTCAAAGCCATGTAATGCACTACATACTTCTTTCGAGGTCCAAGATGAGGTATCAGTTTCTTTGTAGAAGATTCCAATGCTTTCATACACTCTGGCAGGAAAGGTAGATCGTTGTGTAGATCGTGAAGTTCAGCAGGATACTCGATGTCGACTTCTAATATGTACCCATGAGGATCATTTCCTTGTAGTGTTTCTAAGTTGATTTCTTCAGGTGACAACCACTGAAATCCACCAAAAGGAAGGGCGTGACACATTGCCCACCCATATTGGTTATTAGCGTCCTCGTATGTGATAAATTGGGTTGGTCTCGACGGATCAAACTTATCCATATAAGTGTTATTAGCCTCAGCATACCGATGGGAAACTTGGCATAAACCTCCTCTTATACCTGATTCCACCATGAGTAGTTGATCATAATCTTGTAACAGCTCCAGCTTAATTCCAGTATACAGTAACATGGCGTCCCATGTAAGACCTGGAGAGGTAAAATAATGGGCAGGATCAACTTTGTGTGTTTTAAGGGTTTGCTCTCTGAACGTCTCAAAGACATCAGCTAGGAGAAGTACATCCGAAGTTAAGTAGAGATCGCTGTACTCTCCCAGGTTTCTCACATTAAACAGCTCCCATACATTTCTAGCATGATCGTAGTCAGTATCAGTAATTTCTTCTTCATTTAATCTATTGTAGAAGTAGTCCTTAGGAGGCAAGCAGGTCTCGTTCAGGACATCCCATGACGTAACAAAATCATAGGGAAATACACCCTTACGGGTCATCAACTTCAATTTGTCTTCTCCAAAGTACTTTAGCGTTTCAGGATACGAGGTTAGATTTTTTACCAACTTATCCAAGCTTGTACTGAGGAATCGGAAGCTATCCACAAATCGAAGCTTTATATCTCCTACATACTTGGTGAATGAGATATAGCTTTCTTCAGAGTTAGGAATTACCTCCACACGTTCACTTGTACAACCCAGCTCCTTAACAATGAAATGAGAGTCATATCCGCTAAGGTTATGCATGAAGACTGGTATATATTTAGGTGTTTTACAGGCTAAATTACATTCATTATGAAGACTTCCACGATATTCACCGTTGATGTGATCATGGTCGCGTACTTTGTAGTTTTCTCCTGTAAAGCCTTTTCCACACAAGTAGCATGCCGTAGAAGACTCAAAATCCTTTTGCTGTTGTTCCGTAAGTTTCAGAGGCTTAGCAGATTTGTGTATGTCATCAATCATTTTTGCAAGAGATGTCAGGTACAGCATAAACTTCTGAGCAGCATCAGCACCACGATACACATAGGGTTGCTTAGGAAGACCAGTTTCGAGATGTTCAACACTGGATGTAGGCTTCACGTAAACACAGAAGCTCATTGGTGTGTGCTCTTGATAAGGGGTTGGATAGGAAGTTTCAGGATTGGGTATACACGTATGGCATGGAGTGAGAATACTCTCAAAATCAGCATAGATGACATAAGGTACTTTCAGCATCCTCTCAACATTTTTAAACTGAACAATTGATTTCTCCTTGGTAGGCATAACTACCCTCGCAACACCATGTTGAATACAGACGGCTACATGTTCTTGCAGTTTTTCCTGTCCACTTCGTCCATATCGATCATCAAAATGTGTAAAGCAGCGCTTACAAGTATAAACCCGTCCATTATGGTTAGTTTTCTGGTGTCGAATGAGTTTCTCAAAATTCTTTATATATACGTAGTGATGTTTTCCACTACTATCACTCAATAGTAGCAGGTCGCAGTGTTCAGGTAGTTCAATATCAACAACCTTTATCGGATACACTTCATACTTCTCATCTAGCCCGAAAGCGTTAATAGACATATTGTTAAACTTCTCAAATTTAGGTATTTGAGAAAGTGGAGTAGGGTAGGAAACACAGCTGAGGTCGTACTTATCTCTAAGTTGTTTGTATTTGCTGACGCGTTGAGGCTTGGTGCTCACGAATTTAGCTAATACGGAGTACATGAAACATTTCTCGTCGCTAAAGTTCTGAATGTTTATACATGCTTTCCTTGCTTCAACAGCTGACGGTAGTGGTATGTAGCTACTTCCTCGCAACGGATTGTACTTGTTGATACGAAGTCGAAGTCCTTCCACAGTAAGCAAAGCCCAGTTGCTACCCTTAAGCTGAGACTCCTCCATTTCAGTCACCAATTTCTTGAATTTCACTTCAATCGTTGACTCCAGATCTGTTTCTAGAAACACAGCTTGATTCCGTGTTTTAAATGTTTTGTCACAGGTTTCTCCAATACTGTTAACAAATCGACACTCAGCCAGCAGATTAAATTTAACACTCTTGTGAATGCTAAGCTCTTTATGCACAGCCTGGATTATACGTTGTTTTGCCTCTTGCAGATACATATTTAGGTCCTTAGCTGATTCGCATCGTATAAAATACGATTTCAATCGTCCTTCGAATGAAGTTTCGTATTCTTTCATATCACAGTCCTCCATTGTTGACAGCAACTGATGTTTAGTTGGCTCCAATCTTCTTTTCTTCTGAGGGCTGCTTATTTCACATATATCTTCGTGTCGCTGTCCCTTATAACCATCTTTGAAGGTTACATTACAATGTTTACATTTGAAGAGCTTCTTGCAGCTCATCTCGTGTCTTCTCTTGTCATAACCTCGGAGGAACTTCCTCCCACATTTTCCGCATGCATATCCTGTAGCGCTTGGAATAATATCCTTATACGCTGAGTTATTCATCTTTATTCTTGATGTAATAACGTATTAATCACTCATCAATGATATGTAGACCTCTTCACCTTGATACCACTTTAGAAAGCTGATTATTCTTGGAGAGAACACGATGTTAACACCTCAAGACTAATTAACACAATGAAGTCCAATGCCCTAGATCACCATATTTATACAGGGAGCACGAACCTTTTAGATCAATCATAAACTTGTTCCATAACCAGCTGTATATGATCGCTCAACGTGTATTAACCCCCCAGCCATATAACCTCAAGTCCAGAGACAGGATGTTTATGACGTCACACCCAGAGACAGGATGTCTGGCAGCATCAAACACGTTTAAACTCGTCTCATAACTACCTCCTTATGCTGTCACACCAGCAAGAGAAGTATTCCCACACGCTCATTCAGACATATATTTCAAATTCAAGCCTATCACCACTACCACCACCATCACCACCTATTGTACTAAGGTTAATTCAAGCTGTATTATCACAATACTTAAAAGTAAAAGCTTAAAAGGAAACCTAGAAGATTTTTCCCCTTATTTACTTAATTATTTCATGTTTTCATTCCCTTTTCAATTCTTCCTTTCCATCTTCCCACAGAAAGACCACTACATTTCACTGCAATCACGAGAAAAGCAAACGCTCATTCAGGCATATATTTCAAATTCAAAGCCTACGACCACCACCACCACCACCACCACCACCACCACCACCACCACCACCACCACCACCACCATTACCTATTGTACCAAGGTTAATTCCAGCTGTATTATCACAATTCTTAAAGTAAAAGCTTAAAAGGTAACGTAGAAGATTTCCCCCCTTATTTACTTAATTATTTCATGTTTTTATTCCCTTTTCAATTCTTCCTTTCCATCTTCTCACAGAAAGACCATTACATTTCACTATAATCACGAGAAAAGCAATTTTTCCAAAGTTACACAGATTCCAAGCTTCTAAATCGATTCCCGATTTTAAATGACTTCCTTAATTTTCCTCTGTACAGTAGAATATATCACTTAGATCGATGATGTAACTGCATACAGCTTTGTTTAACATGTCAGACTAATATTATAAATTATTTTGTTCCTGGTGTTCTGGGTTCGAATACCGATTCAATGAAATTTACTTGCAAACATTTAATAACTCGTAATTTAATTTAGATAGACATGTCAAGGTAAACGTAAACAGAGTATCTATTCCTTAAATATCGTTATCGTTATAAAAATTACTTTAAAGTGCTTAGATAGAATCCCGAAGGGGTGATTTCATATATCTTCAAGCTTATGGATCATATCAGGTTCGAGTAAAGATTAAATGGTAGATGCTGATATTGGGGAGCTAAAATACATTTATTAAAAGTATTACCGGGTTCGATTTAGAAGCTTGGAATCTGTGTAACTTTGGAAAAATTGCTTTTCTCGTGATTATAGTGAAATGTAATGGTCTTTCTGTGAGAAGATGGAAAGGAAGAATTGAAAAGGGAATAAAAACATGAAATAATTAAGTAAATAAGGGGGGAAATCTTCTACGTTACCTTTTAAGCTTTTACTTTAAGAATTGTGATAATACAGCTGGAATTAACCTTGGTACAATAGGTAATGGTGGTGGTGGTGGTGGTGGTGGTGGTGGTGGTGGTGGTGGTGGTGGTGGTGGTGGTCGTAGGCTTTGAATTTGAAATATATGCCTGAATGAGCGTTTGCTTTTCTCGTGATTGCAGTGAAATGTAGTGGTCTTTCTGTGGGAAGATGGAAAGGAAGAATTGAAAAGGGAATGAAAACATGAAATAATTAAGTAAATAAGGGGAAAAATCTTCTAGGTTTCCTTTTAAGCTTTTACTTTTAAGTATTGTGATAATACAGCTTGAATTAACCTTAGTACAATAGGTGGTGATGGTGGTGGTAGTGGTGATAGGCTTGAATTTGAAATATATGTCTGAATGAGCGTGTGGGAATACTTCTCTTGCTGGTGTGACAGCATAAGGAGGTAGTTATGAGACGAGTTTAAACGTGTTTGATGCTGCCAGACATCCTGTCTCTGGGTGTGACGTCATAAACATCCTGTCTCTGGACTTGAGGTTATATGGCTGGGGGGTTAATACACGTTGAGCGATCATATACAGCTGGTTATGGAACGAGTTTATGATTGATCTAAAAGGTTCGTGCTCCCTGTATAAATATGGTGATCTAGGGCATTGGACTTCATTGTGTTAATTAGTCTTGAGGTGTTAACATCGTGTTCTCTCCAAGAATAATCAGCTTTCTAAAGTGGTATCAAGGTGAAGAGGTCTACATATCATTGATGAGTGATTAATACGTTATTACATCAAGAATAAAGATGAATAACTCAGCGTATAAGGATATTATTCCAAGCGCTACAGGATATGCATGCGGAAAATGTGGGAGGAAGTTCCTCCGAGGTTATGACAAGAGAAGACACGAGATGAGCTGCAAGAAGCTCTTCAAATGTAAACATTGTAATGTAACCTTCAAAGATGGTTATAAGGGACAGCGACACGAAGATATATGTGAAATAAGCAGCCCTCAGAAGAAAAGAAGATTGGAGCCAACTAAACATCAGTTGCTGTCAACAATGGAGGACTGTGATATGAAAGAATACGAAACTTCATTCGAAGGACGATTGAAATCGTATTTTATACGATGCGAATCAGCTAAGGACCTAAATATGTATCTGCAAGAGGCAAAACAACGTATAATCCAGGCTGTGCATAAAGAGCTTAGCATTCACAAGAGTGTTAAATTTAATCTGCTGGCTGAGTGTCGATTTGTTAACAGTATTGGAGAAACCTGTGACAAAACATTTAAAACACGGAATCAAGCTGTGTTTCTAGAAACAGATCTGGAGTCAACGATTGAAGTGAAATTCAAGAAATTGGTGACTGAAATGGAGGAGTCTCAGCTTAAGGGTAGCAACTGGGCTTTGCTTACTGTGGAAGGACTTCGACTTCGTATCAACAAGTACAATCCGTTGCGAGGAAGTAGCTACATACCACTACCGTCAGCTGTTGAAGCAAGGAAAGCATGTATAAACATTCAGAACTTTAGCGACGAGAAATGTTTCATGTACTCCGTATTAGCTAAATTCGTGAGCACCAAGCCTCAACGCGTCAGCAAATACAAACAACTTAGAGATAAGTACGACCTCAGCTGTGTTTCCTACCCTACTCCACTTTCTCAAATACCTAAATTTGAGAAGTTTAACAATATGTCTATTAACGCTTTCGGGCTAGATGAGAAGTATGAAGTGTATCCGATAAAGGTTGTTGATATTGAACTACCTGAACACTGCGACCTGCTACTATTGAGTGATAGTAGTGGAAAACATCACTACGTATATATAAAGAATTTTGAGAAACTCATTCGACACCAGAAAACTAACCATAATGGACGGGTTTATACTTGTAAGCGCTGCTTTACACATTTTGATGATCGATATGGACGAAGTGGACAGGAAAAACTGCAAGAACATGTAGCCGTCTGTATTCAACATGGTGTTGCGAGGGTAGTTATGCCTACCAAGGAGAAATCAATTGTTCAGTTTAAAAATGTTGAGAGGATGCTGAAAGTACCTTATGTCATCTATGCTGATTTTGAGAGTATTCTCACTCCATGCCATACGTGTATACCCAATCCTGAAACTTCCTATCCAACCCCTTATCAAGAGCACACACCAATGAGCTTCTGTGTTTACGTGAAGCCTACATCCAGTGTTGAACATCTCGAAACTGGTCTTCCTAAGCAACCCTATGTGTATCGTGGTGCTGATGCTGCTCAGAAGTTTATGCTGTACCTGACATCTCTTGCAAAAATGATTGATGACATACACAAATCTGCTAAGCCTCTGAAACTTACGGAACAACAGCAAAAGGATTTTGAGTCTTCTACGGCATGCTACTTGTGTGGAAAAGGCTTTACAGGAGAAAACTACAAAGTACGCGACCATGATCACATCAACGGTGAATATCGTGGAAGTCTTCATAATGAATGTAATTTAGCCTGTAAAACACCTAAATATATACCAGTCTTCATGCATAACCTTAGCGGATATGACTCTCATTTCATTAAGGAGCTGGGTTGTACAAGTGAACGTGTGGAGGTAATTCCTAACTCTGAAGAAAGCTATATCTCATTCACCAAGTATGTAGGAGATATAAAGCTTCGATTTGTGGATAGCTTCCGATTCCTCAGTACAAGCTTGGATAAGTTGGTAAAAAATCTAACCTCGTATCCTGAAACGCTAAAGTACTTTGGAGAAGACAAATTGAAGTTGATGACCCGTAAGGGTGTATTTCCCTATGATTTTGTTACGTCATGGGATGTCCTGAACGAGGCCTGCTTGCCTCCTAAGGACTACTTCTACAATAGATTAAATGAAGAAGAAATTACTGATACTGACTACGATCATGCTAGAAATGTATGGGAGCTGTTTAATGTGAGAAACCTGGGAGAGTACAGCGATCTCTACTTAACTTCGGATGTACTTCTCCTAGCTGATGTCTTTGAGACGTTCAGAGAGCAAACCCTTAAAACACACAAAGTTGATCCTGCCCATTATTTTACCTCTCCAGGTCTTACATGGGACGCCATGTTACTGTATACTGGAATTAAGCTGGAGCTGTTACAAGATTATGATCAACTACTCATGGTGGAATCAGGTATAAGAGGAGGTTTATGCCAAGTTTCCCATCGGTATGCTGAGGCTAATAACACTTATATGGATAAGTTTGATCCGTCGAGACCAACCCAATTTATCACATACGAGGACGCTAATAACCAATATGGGTGGGCAATGTGTCACGCCCTTCCTTTTGGTGGATTTCAGTGGTTGTCACCTGAAGAAATCAACTTAGAAACACTACAAGGAAATGATCCTCATGGGTACATATTAGAAGTCGACATCGAGTATCCTGCTGAACTTCACGATCTACACAACGATCTACCTTTCCTGCCAGAGTGTATGAAAGCATTGGAATCTTCTACAAAGAAACTGATACCTCATCTTGGACCTCGAAAGAAGTATGTAGTGCATTACATGGCTTTGAAGCAAGCTCTTAGTCATGGACTACGACTAACAAAAATCCATCGTGTGCTACAATTCCGACAGTCTCAGTGGTTGAAACCCTATGTGGAATTTAACAACAGGCTACGACAACAAGCTGCAAATGATTTCGAGAAGGATCTCTACAAGCTCTTTAACAACGCTATGTTTGGAAAAACTATGGAGAACCTGCGTAACCGTATGGATATACGACTGGTGACCAATGAAAAAACTCTAGAGAAGCTGATCGCCAAGCCTACGTTTATCGACAGGACGATATATGCTGATAATCTAGCTGCTGTACATATGGCCTCTCGTCAGATTGTATTCAACAAGCCTATATACATTGGTATGAGTGTGTTGGACATCTCCAAGACATTAATGTATAACTATCATTACGACGTTTTGTTGCCTTATTATGGAGCTGAAAACTTGAAGCTTATGTATATGGACACTGATTCGTTCATTCATCGTGTAACAACTGAAGATGTGTACCAGGATAAGCTACGTTTTCTTGAGCATCTCGATACAGCTGATTACCCTGTCAACCATATATGTTACTCTACTCAGAACAAGAAGGTATTGGGAAAATTTAAAGATGAGGCTATTAGCAAAATCATCCTACGCTTTGTTGGACTACGTCCTAAGATGTATGCCTTAGATATTCAAGGGTCAATGATAAAAAAAGATTAAAGGTATAAAACGTAGCGCTATTAAGCAGTACATTTCGTTTGACAGCTATACAGACTGTCTTAAAACCAGTGAAATCATCAGAACACCTATGAATCTGATCCTATCACGAAAGCATGCTCTTGCTACAGTGCAAGTGAATAAAATTGCATTGACTCCGTTTGATGATAAAAGAATTATTGCTGAGGACGGGATAACGACATATGCGTATGGACATTACAATATTACAAACAGTGCTTAAAAGAATGTAAGTTAAAGATAAAGATTTTCTCGTGAGTCTACAATCTTAAAAAAGAAGGTTATCTGTGTGTTGTATATGCTGATAGCTGACGCCTGATGAAGAAAGAAGAAGATGGAAGGGAAGGTGGTAACCCTGCCATTAGGAGCAATCCTAGTGCTAGTCTCAAGCCTAGATAAAAGGGGAGAGACATCTACAACGAACTAAAATAAAGGTATGTTGACGTAAAGCTTTTCAATTTGTGAACCAATAGGCAGTTTATCCCTCTCCGCATCGTACAATAACTGTTTAACATATAATAAGTTTGTAAGATTTAGAAAAAAGTATATAAATTGTTGTAACGTTGGATGAGAAATGTTTTATAATTTAATTACTCTCTATATTACCATGAGTACCTGTGATACTAGTTGAATTGCTCGTTAAAATGACTTAAATACCTGTGATACTACCCGAATCATGTGAAATTACCTTAACTAGCTCAGATACGAATTCCTGCTCTAAATTAGTACGACCACCTGTGATACTATCTGAATTACCTGTTAAAATGACACAAATACCATTGATACAACCTGAATCACCTGCAATTACCTTAAATAGCTGTGATACAAATCTCTGATCGAAATTATTACGAGCATCTGTGAAACTATGCTGATTACCTAAATACTTACGATATTACCTGAACTATCTGTAAAATACGAAACTACGTTATAACCTACCCCTGGAACCTACCCTCCTGTAATGCTTGCTTAATTACTCTAAACACCTATGTTACTTGAATTATCCTAAATACCTACGATACCCTCTGAATTACCTGTGAAATATGAAACTATGCTATACCCAACCCTGGAATCTAGCCTCCTGTGATACTAGCTGAATTAGCTGTGAAATCATGCATAGCTATGATGCAGTTAGCCTCTGGAATCTAGCCTCCTGTGATACTAGATGAATTAGCTTAAATGTACACGATACTAGCTGAATTGCCTGTGAAAATGACTTAAATACCTGTGATGCTACCCGAATCATGTGAAATTACCTTAACTAGCTCTGATACGAATTCCTGCTCTAAATTAGCACGAGCACCTGTGATACTATCTGGTTTGCCTTAAATACCAATGATAGTAGATGAATTACCTGTTAAAATGACTCTATACCATTGATGCAACTTAAAATTACCGTAAATAGCTGTGATACAAATCTCTGATCGAAATTATCAATAATATCTGTGAAGCTATGTCGATTACCTCAAATACTTACGATATTACCTGAACTATCTGTGAAATACGAAGCTATGTTATAACCGACCCCTGGAACCTACCCTCCTGTAATGCTAGCTGAATTACTCTAAACGTCTGTGATACTTGAATTAACCTAAATACCTACGATACTCTCTGAATTACCTGTGAAATACGACACTAAGCTATACCCAACCCTAGAATCTATCCTCTTGTGATACTAGCTGAATTAGCCTAAATACGTACGATACTAGCTGAATTACCTGTGAAATCATGCAGAGCCATGATGCAGTTAGCATCTGGAATCTATCCTGTGTTACTAGACGAATTAGCTTAAATGCTCACGATACTAGCTGAATTACCTGTGAAATCATACACTGCTATGATCCAGTCAGCCTCTTGCAATACTAGCTGAATTACTTACCTGTTAGTGTGAGTGGGTTAGCTTTTCCCGTTGCAGGTCACCTTTTTCCCTTTATGGCTCACCTTTTTCCCTTTGGTGGTCGCCTTTTTCCCTTTGCTGGTCACATTTTTCCCTTTACTGGTCACCTTTTTCCCTTTGCTGGTCACATTTTTCCCTTCACTGGTCACCTTTTTCCCTTTGCTGGTCACGTTTTTCCCTTTGCTAGTCAACTTTTTCCCTTTGTGGGCCACCTTTTTCCCTGAATAGGTTACGTGATGGGCATGTCTA
The DNA here is from genome assembly GCA_030765065.1 of Deroplatys truncata. Classification (NCBI taxonomy): domain Eukaryota; kingdom Metazoa; phylum Arthropoda; class Insecta; order Mantodea; family Mantidae; genus Deroplatys; species Deroplatys truncata. Next base: position 308,909,299 of record CM060975.1, on the reverse strand, counting down.
GAACATTGACATGAAACAGTTTTCCACTAAGTTCACGTCTAAAGTTGCTTTCAAGTCTAGCACCTCCTATTCCCTATCTCTCTTATATATAAAACCATATTGCTACTCCTTTTGTATCTGTCTAGCCTAACACCTCTCCTCCTGTTCCTATACCTCTCATATAAACCATACTCTACTCCTCTAGCTCTGTCTAGCCTAACGCCTCTCTCGTTTACCTATGACTCTCACATAAACCATACTCTGCTCCTCGACCTCTGTCTAGTCTAACTCCTCTCCTCGTTTTCCTATACCACTCATATAAACCATACTCTATTTTCAACCTCTGTCTAGCCTAACACCTCCCCTCGTTTTCCTATACCTCTCATATAACCTATACTCTACTCCTCAACCTCTGTCTAGCCTAGCACCCTCTTCCTGTTCCTATACTTCTCAAACATATAAACGCATACTCTACTCTCAACCTCTGTCTAGCCTAACACCACTCCCCGTATCCTCTACCTCTCATAAAGCGCATTCCTCTCCTGTCCCCTGTCTAGCTGAGTATCTCTTTGGTTTCCTATCTAGCCTATATAAAACACATTCTAGCTTTAAACACCTGTGTATCCTAACATAGGATCTCTCTCCGTTTTCTCGTCTCTCCTTATAAACGCATACTTAAACCCTCCTAGCCTAACACCTCTCTACTATTTCTTCCATATAAAGCGTATCCCTCCCTCCTTTAGCATCTGACTAGCCTAGCATCAGCCCTGGTATTCCCTATCTCTCCCCTATAAACGCATTTTCCTCCTAGAACTGTCGCATCTACCCTCGTTTTCCCTATCCTTTCCCATATAAACGCAAAAAAGTGGCCCAGCTCTCTCCTATATATCCTACTCATGACTTTCTCTACTCTTGTACAAGCTATTTTTACAAACGCTTATTCTCCATCTACTTCATGTTAATCGAGATAAACATTTGCAGACTCTATCTTATTGCTAATTTTCTTGTAGATGTAAGGGGAATATATATTTACAAGGGCAATATAGAAATACAGTAGCCTTTAAGCATATACATATCTCTTAATAGCTGGTTGCTAGGTGCAGCACCATTCTCTTTGCCACTGATTAATACTCTTTGCATATCCAAGACAAAAAAATGAATAACGAATTCCCATTTCAGAAAATAAGTATTGAAAAATTTAAGGGAATAACAAGCAATATCTCGAAAATGGTTCACTCAACAACAAAAAATGTATATGACATAAATTGTGTATTTTAACGCGATCTTCATTTTTTCTATAGTAAAATTTTGTCTATCGCTTATGGTTTACCAGTTATGGAAAAGTGGTTCACAATAAAGAATACTTTTGGAGACATTCCCAGAAAATTCGAGATATACATTTTATTTGTCATGAAAATATCTTAAACATATGATATTTTAATCAAAATCGTTAGAGCCATTTTTGAGAAAATTAAAATTTTCGAAAATGTTCCATGTAAAGGGTAATCTGGAGTAGGGGGATTTTCTTCAAAAACCTTCGTGTCGCATCTCTGGAAGATACTGAACCTAAATACCAAGTTTGGTGTTTATCCGACTTTTCGTTTGAGTTATGTTGTTCACAGACACAGACACACACACACACTCACACACACACACATTTTTTGGATTAAGGGGATCCCAAAACATATATTTCCGGTGAAATCTCGGTATCGAATTTTTGGGTGGAATACAATACTTTCCCTACTTGCTATACGTAGTAGAGAAAGTAAAAATTGGTTATATGCGTTTTTACACCAACAATTAGTACTAACATAAATCAGTGAACAAGCTATTTTCTTTACAGTTTTTTTATAAACTGAGTATAAACTAATAAAAAACAAAACTCTTGTAAAAGTTCGGCTGTAACTTCTATTCGGAAGTGGTCGGCATTGTAGTTGATAAATTGACCGATTTTATTGGTGACTGTTGTCTAATCTAGCGTTAATGATGTGCCGAGCTCAGTACGATGAAATGAGTTGACAGTCGTTTGTTTTCAGCTCGTAATATGTCCTGCAACAGTTTAAGTTGCAATTTGCAGCGTTTGGCGGGTTGATTTGATAATTGCAGACACTGCACTGGTGGGAGGTCCGTGCTAAATCGCCGTCAACCTTGAGGACTCACTTCATCCTAGATGACGATAGCGGTGATTCATATCTGATGAATAAGAAATATGCACCGGGGGTCTAAGGTTAATAAACGTAAATTGCAATAATCAGATTGGAACATGATGGCTACTTCGACCTGTGTTTCTGCCTGAATAAAAGCGAACGTCGGAGCAAGGCATAAAAACGGATCTGTAAGCCTTGCCTCTTTTACGAGCTCCCGGATGTAGTGTAGGTTCTGATTCTGATAAAATTGACGCAGCGGGAGCGCCTTCTTGATAAGATAACCTGAAATAAGGAAATTCCCATTAGTTGAGATATCCTCGGCAGTAATTCGATACCTGCTGCTCTTGCAAACTTTGTACCTACATCGATGAAACGAAAATTTGCCGCAAGTTTCACCATCAGTAATCTAAGAGCGAACCTCCATAGACAGCTGCTGCTTCTCCTACTCTCACTAACTTTTGCTTAAAGTACAACTCTACAGGGAAAATCAATCAAAATCACGTTTTCGTAGAAGATTTCTCCTTATATCTGGAAAACATGTGCACCAAAACTACGAAACGCAGGAAATTCATACCGATGAATGAATTTGCTTATAGAATCCACTTCCTTTATCTGTTATATCTCTCTTTTTTACTTTCTCTACTACGTATAGTAAGTAGGGAAAGTATTGTATTCCACCCAAAAATTCGATACCGAGATTTCACCGGAAATACATGTTTTGAGACCCCCTGAATCCAACAAAAGCTTTTTTGGAAACATGTCCGTGTGTGTGTGTGTGTGTCTGTGTCTGTGAACAGCATAACTCAGAAACGAACAGTCGGATAAACACCAAACTTGGTATTTAGGTTCAGTATCTTCCAGAGATGCGACACGAAGGTTTTCAAGAAAATCCCCCCCCCATCCCAGATTACCCTTTACATGGAACATTTTTCGAAAATTTTAATTTTCTCAAAAATGGCTCTAACGATTTTGATTAAAATATCATATGTTTAAGATATTTTCATGACAAATAAAATGTATATCTCGAATTTTCTGGGAATGTCTCCAAAAGTATTCATTGTGAACGGCTTTTGCATAACTGGTAAACCATAAGAGATAGAAAAAATTTTACTGCACAAAAAATGTAGATCGCGTTAAAATACACAATTTATGTCATATACACTGTTTTATTATTTTTTTTTTTGGTTGAGTGAACCATTTTCTAGGTATTGCTTGTTCTTCCCTTAAATTTTCCAATATTTATACTTTTTCTCAAATTCGTTATTCTTTTTTTTTTGTCCTGGTAATGCAAAGAGAATGGAATACTCCATCCATTAGCAATCAGCTCTTAAAATATTTTACTATCGCTTAAAGCCTACCAATTCCCCTTGCATCTACAAGAAAATTAGCAATAAGATTAACATCTCGATATCTCGATTAACATGAAGCATATTAAGAATAAGCGTTTGTAAAAATAGTTTGTACAAGAGTAGAGAAAGTCATGTGAGTGTAACACATCAGATTTTTCTTTCTTCTGTTTTTTCCTTTTACTTTATCTTGGTTTGGCAGGTAGAGGAAATATTGTATTCCACAAAAAAATCAATATGTGGATTTAAAATCCGTGAGTGTGTATATGTCTGTGAACGGCATAACTCAAAAACAAAAATTAGGGTGGATACCAAAGTTGGTGTTTAAGCACCTTCCAACACGCAATAAAGATTTTCAAGCAACTCCCCCACCCCAAACTATCCTTTACTTGAAAAAATATTTGTTATTTTTACTTTCTTAAACAAGCCTCTAACGGTTTTTATTAAACAAAATCTGATGTGTTACAATCACATGGCTTTCTCTACTGTTGTACAAACTATTTTTTACGAACGTTTATTGTCCATATGCTTCATGTTAATCGAAATGTTAATCTTATTGCTAATTTTCTTGTAGATGCAAGGGGAATTGGTAGGCTTTAAGCGTTAGTCAAATATTTTAAGAGCTAGTTGCTATGTGCGCATTCCATTCTCTTTGCATTACCAGGACAAAAAAAAATGAATAACGAATTTGAGATAAAGTGTAAGTATTGGAAAATTTAAGGGAATAACAAGCAATATCTCGAAAATGGTTCACTCAAGAAAAAAAATGTATATGACATAAGGTGTGTATTTTAATTCGATCTACATTTTTTGTGTAGTAAAATTTTGTCTATCTCTAATGGTTTACCAGTTATGGAAAAGTGGTTCACAATGAAGAATACTTTTGGAGACATGCCCAGAAAATTCGAGATATACATTTTATTTGTCATGAAAATATCTTAAACATATGATATTTTAATGAAAATCTTTAGGGCCATTTTTGAGAAAATTAAAATTTTCGAAAAATGTTCCATGTAAAGGGTATTCTGGGGTGGGGGTTATCTGGAAAACGTTCGTGTCACATCTCTGGAAGATACTGAACCTATTACCAAGTTTGGTGTTTATCCGACTTCGTTTCTGAGTTATGCTGTTCACAGACACACACACGGACATGTTTCCAAAAATGCTTCTTTTTTTTTTGGATTCAGGGGCCTCAAAACATATATTTCCGGTGAAATCTCGGTATCGAATTTTTGGGTGGAATGCAATACTTCCCCTTACTTAGTATACGTAGTAGAGAAAGTAATAACAAATGTGTAGGATCTTTCATGCCTAATAAAATGTACGAATTCTGTATTAAAAGCTGTTCTTTTCATTCTGAATGGATTTTGTACAAGATAACTGGTTAACTGTAAGGTACACAAGCTCAGCATGAAACATCTTATCTTACACACTTTAGGTTAAATAATGTTTTTGTGATATTAACGTTGTACCCCTCATTTAGCTCCATCAGATTTCCATTGTTCCCTAAACTGAGAAAGCTTCCGACGAAGAACCTGGCACACTTCTTGCCGTGATGGGATTGTTCTTGAAACATCGTTGGACCAATTGCATTCATGTCAAGAATGACTTAACAAGTTCTGATGTGTTTACAATCACATGACTTTCTCTACCTAGTACATTTTATTTTTATATCTATTCTAGAAACTCTTCTTCTTACAAGAGCTTATTTTTGTATCTACAATTAAATTGAGTTTTATTTATAGACGCTCTTTAACTGCTGTGGTCCTTAGCGTCCCATTCTATATTGGACGTGAAAGACCGGTAATTTTGCTCAGAGGCCTCTTTACCAGGCTTGAGGTTCTTTTGCGTGCCGTAAATCTACGACACGGGACCACTGGCTTTACTTCCCTTCCGAAGGAAGCCAAGCTAAGAATTTTTACGCCCGAAAAAATCCATCGCCCTCCGCCGGATTTAAACCTGCGACCTCGGGAACTAGAGGTTAGCATGGTAACCACTACACCACAGATGACGACATTCTACTTCTGGTTCATGGTTTAGAACATGATACGTTGGACGGGAAAATAAAAAAGTAGCACGTGTTTAGTGAGAAGTTGGATCATAAATTTCCGAACATTATCAACAATATTTAAAAGTAGTTTTGGTCTCGAATTTGAATGCAAACTTGCGCCGTGTGGCTAATCTATCTACTAATGGCGTGCAATCATCGTATTATCGATCCCAGCACTTACATTACCACTGTTGTGTTATCAGATGGAATTGTCCGGAAACGGTGTCCTCAACACTAATAAAGCTGATGTCTAGCGCGATAATAGCGTCCGGAAGTGAGTTTTATATTACTGAGGAGACTTTCATACCTGGTGTACTAATTACTCGTTAAAAAGGTTTGTTTTTCTGTATACCATGTCAGAAATCAAGGTTTGTCAAATTTTGGCCTATGGAAGTACGACTTCAGTCAAATATTTTAAAAAGGAAGTCGCTGGCTTTGATATTGCATACTCTGCGGGGTTATGGAGTCACTCAACTCCAAGTATTGTAATTAATTATGGAGCCGTCAAATTGCGAGTCTCCTGTCTTCTTCAAGTGGTTGAACACTACGTTGTTTTCACTCTTCTGTTCTCAACGGCTGCTGCCGGAACCTACTTATAAATTAGCATGAGATGGGTATCGAGATCTCGAAAGGTGTGGTGCGTAAGAAAGAGTGTGGTTGAATTGAATATACAGGGAGAGCCAAAAGACTTACGAACCGGCTGCATGGTGTTTTTCCTGTCCGCGTCCTCTGCCGCTATCATAGAAACCTTACACAGGGGAATTATTGTATTCCACCCAAAAATTCGATACCGAGATTTCACCGGAAATATATGTTTTGATACCCCCTGAATACAAAAAAAAAAAAAAAAAAAAAACATTTTTGGAAACATGTCCGTCTGTGTGTTTGTGAACAGCATAACTCAGAAACGAACAGTCGGATAAGCACCAAACTTGATATTTAGGTTCAGTATCTTCCAGAGATGCGACACGAAGGTTTTCAAGAAAATCCCCCCACCCCAAACTACCCTTTACATGGAACATTTTTCGAAAATTTTAATTTTCTCAAAAATGGCTCTAACGATTTTGATAAAAATATCTTATGTTTAAGATATTTTCATGACAAATGAAATGTATAGGTATCTCGAATTTTCTGGGAATGTCTCCAAAAGTATTCTTCATTGTGAACGACTTTTGATAACTGGTAAACCATAGGAGATACACAAAATTTTACTACACAAAATCTCTTTAAAATACACAATTTATGTCATTTACAATTTTTTTATTGAGTGAACTATTTTCGAGATATTGCTTGTTATTCCATTAAATTTTCCAATACTTATACTTTTTTCAAATGGGAATTAGTTATTCAATTTTTATGTCCTGGACATGCAAAGAGAATGGAGTGCGCCACATAGCAACCAGCTCATTAAACATTTGACTATCGATTAACATGAAGCATATGGAGAATAAGCGTTTGTAAAAATAGTTTGTACAAGAGTAGAGAAAGTCATGTGAGATCACATCAGATTTGTAAAACTACTTTTAAAGGCTTTACTTAACAACTTTATGATAGTGTGTTTGAGGACAGAATTATTAGTAGAGATTTGTGGCCCCCTAACCCCCTGCGATTTCTATCTCTGGGCTAACTTAAAACATAAAGTGTACAAGACAAACCCACACGCCCTGGAAGAATTAAAACAAAATATCCGCCAGGAAAATGCCAGCATTTATCAACGTGAACTACGGCGAGTGATGGATAGCTTGCTAAAGAGGTGCCAAAAATGTATGGACAACGACGGTGGCCAGTTTCAGCATCTCCTTTCATAAACTTGGTAAGCAAAGCCTTTAAAAGTAGTTTTAAAAATGTTGAATGGTTTCATCCGCGCCTTTCTATGATCGCGGAAGGCGAAAACGAGCGGCGAGGACGCGGACAGGAAAAACACCGCGCAGGCGGTTCGTAGTTTTTTTGGTTCTCTCTGTATATGAGGTATTTAATTATGATGAAATTATGGTGAGAACAAAATCTTAAATTCTGTGGTGTTCGGAACACTTTGTTTCTTTTGTTATTCTGACGCATTTCTACTATAATCAGATCAATAATAATTACTGTTGGTAAAGATTTTAATGATTAAATGTTTCTCAACACTGAATTAAACTTTGTTAAATCACTTTCACACGACTCAGTAATATTCGGCACTCGATCTTACATCTTCGTTGTCAATCCTTTGTCAGTTTGGCGCGGATTTTTACCACGGAGTGACGCAGGTCACGACGAAAATCACTAGGTGACTGAAAATAATGTTTCTCCCACAACTTATATGGTCTTGATCCTTGTTGGTTTGAATTTTGAACATGAATTTACTTATTGGCTCGTTGGACCCACGAGTTCAAGTTTAAGAAAATTTGGAGGGTGTTTTCACTTTACTGATTCGCCCTCTCTGAATCACGTGCTATAATACAATGTAGCACTCCCCGGTTCTCCAGTTTATTTGGGGTTTCCTCGGGAGTCGGTGGAATAAGTCTTTCTTGCTCTACGCCTTAATAAAAGATCTTTATTTCCACCAAGGAGTTTCCCTTCGCCTTTATGTGTGTCCTGGCTAAGTTTATGCGTAGAAGTGGATTCGTGTCTTCGTAAAGTATATATGATAGAGTGTTAAACTAAATACGACTTGGAAAGGTAGAATCAGGTGACTGAAAAACTCAATGCCATAGCCGGGCACGGCTCGTGTGGAAGAACAATTAATTCCATAAATACGACTTATTTATAAAATGGCATAATTATACCCAGATAGCACTATTATTAATGCAATAAAAACATGATTATACATGATAGCATACTCATTAAGTATCGAAGAAAACACTGTTTCAACCCTTTGCATGATCTAATGAGAAACAAAAGAATCGTGATCTAGCCCTTCAAAAAATGTTGACTTAAATGTAAAACTCAAAACTTTTCTCGCCAACGGTTAATGCCACAAATAGCTTGTATGGCATAAATTGTGTATTTTATCGAGATCTTCATTTTTCCTGTACTAAGATTTTGTTTATATCATTCGATTTATAAGACTGAAGAAAATCGAATCAGAATGAATAGTACTCTGCACGCCATTTACAGAAATTATACATTTTATTTATTGTGCCAATATCACAGGCCTGACATTTTAACCAGGCGTGGTTCTGGGCGAACTGATCAGCGGTAAGTATTCTTATTTTGCAGAAACTATTATTATTATTATTATTATTATTATTATTATTATTATTATTATTATGTGCCCCATGCCTCCAGTTTGAAGTAGGCGTCAGCCACCTACTGATCGAGTACAAGTACAGAATGGCATCGATTGTTAAGTGATAGTTGAACTATGAGCGGGAGGGCGAGGGAGACACGCAAATACAAAAGCTAAATTTATTGACTACCCGCGATAAAAAAAAATAATGTGATCTGTTACACTCACATGACTTTCTCTACTCTTGTACAAAACATTTTTACAAACGCTTATTCTCCATATGTTTCATGTTAATCGAGATGTTATTCTTATTGCTAATTTTCTTATAGATGCAAGGGGAATTGCTAGGCTTAAGCGATAGTCAAATGTTTTAAGAGCTAGTTGCTATGTGGAGTATTCCATTCTCTTTGTATGTCCAGGACATAATAAAAAATGAATAACGAATTCCCATTTGAGAAAAAGTATAAGTATTGGAAAATTTAAGGGAATAACAAGCAATATCTCGAAAACGGTTTACTCAACAAAAAAAAAGTATATGACATAAATTGTGTATTTTAACGCGATCTACATTTTTTGTGTAGTAAAATTTTGTCTATCTCTTATGGTTTACCAGTTATGCAAAAGTCCTTCACAATGAAGAATACTTTTGGAGACATTCCCAGAAAATTCAAGATACATATTTTATTTGTCATGAAAATATCTTACACATATGGTATTTTAATCAAAATCGTTACAGCCATTTTTGAGAAAATTAAAATTTTCGATAAATGTTCCATGTAAAGTGTAATCTGGGGTGGGGGGATTTTCTTGAAAACCTTCGTGTCGCATCTCTGGAAGATACTGAACCTAAATACCAAGTTTGGTGTTTATCCGACTGTTCGTTTCTGAGTTATGCTGTTCACAGACACACACACGGACATGTTTCCAAAAATGCTTTTTTTGGATTCAGGGGGTCTCAAAACATGTATTTCCGGTGAAATCTCGGTATCGAATTTTTGGGTGGAATACAATACTTCCCCTACTTACTATACATAATAGAGAAAGTAAAATATGGAAGAGGAATTGCTACTGATTTCTGCTTCAGCTATTCGTTAATTGAATAAAACTCACTTTACTGCTTATATATAGAGGTGATTTTTCCATCTGTGATGCTTTCACATAACACAATAGTAATCAACTAATTGCTAATTGCTTAAGGAAGAAAAATTACATTTTAACACACGATGAAAAGCGATATAAACAATAGTAGTTGGACGCGCTCGAAGGGCTTCTTCTACCAACGTATATTTTACTTCATATATCGTAGAATAAATGAAAAACTTTCTTGCATTGTGTTGAGAACACTGGCTGTTGGGGAAAAGCTCCCCGCCATGAAACGCGTCCGTAGTCATGGCAACCAAGTATTCGTTCCCTTCCCGCCAACCAGTTCGCGGTCCACTCTGTGAGACTGCGTTGCGATCTGCTTCCCCTTTTAAAATCACAGGATTTGATATAAAATAATGCGAATAATGGGATTTGATTATGAAAAATACCATTTGCAGAACTTTTATAAATACGAATAAATGCTAGAAGATGAAGTATAACCACGCAGGCTGTTCAAAAAAGTAGGTGACTTGGCGATTCACACGCTTCAAGGAAGAACCGCACCTGATTTTAACTAAAATCATTACAGCCATTTTCCGAGAAAATAAACAATGAAACATTTGCGATGTAAATTGTGACGGCAGCTGATGCTTTTTTGAGAGCTTAACGTCCTTCAACCAAGTAAACTCTTGCTCATTTTGGTACATGTGCATAACCTCTTTTGTCGTGTGTACTGTCGATGGTCGGTTCGCAGATCGCCATATTAGCTCAGCCATGGGCTGCTGTTTTATGTTTCGGTTTGTCGTTCTGAATGGGAACATATCGCGTTAAGTTTATGCTTAAGCCTTACGTGGTTATGTTAACGTTCACTGTGAATGACCCCAAGACGTCGCAGAGTTTTTGCTACTGGGCAACTGCCTTTGTAACTGAAACACTACTGGTGGCGTGCACCAACCTAGAGTAAGCCTCACTTCCGTGGTAAACTGCTATTAAACACAATAACGGAAACATACGAGAGTAAACTACTTCCGAAGTTTCTTACTCCTTTCAGATACTCCCGGAGTAAATTATTACAGACGTAAATGTCGGAGAGCACCTGCGTGTAATATGTTACTACGGAAGTAAACAGAGCACAAATATAGGTTAGAGTGTACTCTTCCTACATGGATGGAGAAACTCATCTGTCGATTGAACCACAATATCGTGTCGTGTTTGGAGGAAGATATTTCTACATGGTCATGGATCACTTAAATTTATTGATCTCGACGAAGAAAACCGAAATGCGATAGTGCGTTTAGTACGAGAAAGGCGAGATCTGTATGGTACTACAGGGTGAGCCAAAAGACTCCGAAACGCCTGCGCGGTGTTTTTCTTGTCCGCGTTTTCGGCGCTCGTTGCCGTCTGCTGCAATCATAGAAAGGCGCGGATGAAACCATGCAACATTTTTAAAACTACTTTTAAAGGCTTTACTTACCAAATTTATGAAAGGAAATGCTGAAACTGGCCACCGTCAACTGTTTAAGCATTAATGGTGACTGTGCAGAAAAAAATCTGATGTGTTACACTCACATGACTTTCTCTGCTCTTGTACAAACTATTTTTACAAACGCTTACTCTCCATCTACTTCATGTTAATCGAGATAAACATTTGCAGACTCTATCTTATTGCTAATTTTCTTGTAGATGTAAGGGGAATATATATTTACAAGGGCAATAGGAAATACAGTAGCCTTTAAGCATATACATATCTCTTAATAGCTGGTTGCTAGGTGCAGCACCATTCCCTTTGCCACAGATTATAACTCTTTGCATATCCAAGACAAAAAATGAATAACGAATTCCCATTTGAGAAAATAAGTATTGAAAAATTTAAGGGAATAACAAGCAATATCTCGAAAATGGTTCACTCCCCCCCCCCAAAAAAAATGTATGACATAAATTGTGTATTTTAACGCGATCTACATTATTTGTGTAGCAAAATTTTGTCTATCTCTTATGGTTTACTAGTTATGCAAAAGTCGTTCACAATGAAGAATACTTTTGGAGACATTCCCAGAAAATTCAAGATATACATTATATTTGTCATGAAAATATCTTAAATATGATATTTTAATCCAAATCGTTAGAGCCATTTTTGAGAAAATTAAAATTTTCGGAAAATGTTCCATGTAAAGGGTAATCTGGGGTGAGGGGATTTTCTTGAAAACCTTCGTGTCGCATCTCTGGAGGATACTGAACCTAAATACCAAGTTTGGTGTTTTATCCGAGTGTTCGTTTCTGAGTTATGCTGTTCACAGACAGATACACACACACGGACATGTTTCCAAAAATGCTTTTTTTGGATTCAGGGGTCTCAAAACATGTATTTCCGTGAAATCTCGGTATCGAATTTTTGGGTGGAATACATTACTTCCGCTACTTACTATACGTAGTAGAGAAAGTAAAAACGACCCACGTATATGAATTTTCATCAACTCTACCAAGAAACATATTTTGCTGACGTTTTCTCTTTTTTTCCTATCGCACATAACCTTATCCTGATTACTTCAAGTAAATCGCGTTCAAAAAATAATACTCTGCGAATAATTAACTCTTACTTCCCTAGTAGAAACTAAAAGAGTAAATTGTAGTTGAACGTTACTTCCGGAGTAAATTACTTACGCATGTTGCACGCTGCCGTAGCTGTAATGCTGCGCATTTTTGGGGCATTGGTGAATATAAGAGAGGAAAGGGAAGCATGTCCTTGCCGCTTGACAATATGCGTAGCGGAACGAGGAATCACAGCTATGCGAATAACAGCGGAACAGAAATATTTGCTGTTTATGGTTATGCGTTAACACTCATGATGGTACTTGACTTATTCTGGAACGTTTATATGGAACCTAATAATATTTTGGAGCCAGAGCTGTTGGGGCTGTTACTGAAAACATTCTTGTGAGAAAACAGGAATTTTCGACAAAGAGTATATTTAAAAGCAAAAGTTTGTATCATTAAATTCGTTTGCGTACATACAAAAGACGCTCCAAATAGCAATGATCATCGGTGTCTTCAGTCATGAAGTGATAGAGCACAGCCGAGGTAAATTAGTGCTCCCTAAAATCCGGGAGATTTGTGTGGGGAAGATAATATTCCATGCAGGTCCTGATGTTGGTTCCCGAAGTAATCCCCGGTGAGCGACAAAGCCTTACAAACTTCACAGACGCGAAATTTATTACCGTCCTCTGCGGTGTAAAGGGAGAAAATCACAGACTACGTGAGCACATCATCTGCAAAGCCATTAGCTGCGAGTAGTTATCTGATGGATGAAGGGGACGCTCCAAAAATGGGCGAATGATGAGACTACGCTTAACAGCAAGTATTCGTGCAATTCTAGAACACTCTCAGTTTTAATACGCAGAAACAACAGACCACATTGCAGTTAACGTGTGCTGAATTTGCCCCCAACTTTTACTTTCTCTACTACGTATAGTAAGTAGGGTAAGAGTTTTATTCCACACAAAAATTCGATACCGAGATTTCACCGGAAATATATGTTTTGAGACCCCTGAATCCAAAAAACATTTTTTGAAACATGTCCGTGTGTGTGTCTGTGGACAGCATAACTCAGAAACGAACAGTCGGATAATCACCAAACTTGGTATTTAGGTTCAGTATCTTCCAGAGATGCGACACGAAGGTTTTCAAGAAAATCACCCCACCCCAGATTACCCTTTACATGGAACATTTTCCGAAAATTTTAATTTTCTCAAAAATGGCTCTAACGATTTTGATTAAAATATCATATGTTTAAGATATTTTCATGACAAATAAAATGTATATCTTGAATTTTCTGGGAATGTCTCCAAAAGTATTCTTCATTGTGAACGACTTTTGCATAACTGGTAAACCATAAGAGATAGACGAAATTTTACGACACAAAAAAATGTAGATCGCGTTAAAATATACAATTTATGCCATATACATTTTTTTAGTTGGGTGAACCATTTTCGAGATATTGCTTGTTATTCCCTTAACTTTTTCAATACTTTTTTCTCAAATGGGAATTCGTTATTCATTTTTTTGTCTTGGATATGCAAAGAGTATTAATCTGTGGCAAAGAGAATGGTGCTGCACCTAGCAACCAGCTATTAAGAGATATGTATGTGCTTAAAGGCTACTGTATATCTATATTGCCCTTGCAAATACAAAACAAGGGGAACATAGTACGCCTTAAGCGATAGTCAAATATTTTTAGAACTGGTCGCTATGTGTAAAATGTAATTCTCTTTGCATGTCAAAAGATCGTTTCTGCAAATGTTTATCTCGATTAATATGAAATAGATGGAGAATAAGAGTTTGTAAAAATAGTTTGTACAAGAGTAGGGAAAGTCATATGAGTGTAACACATCAGATTTTTCAACTTGTTCATGTGCGATGTTTAGAGGTTTATTTTATATGCCCGTAAAAGAGCACTTTTTTTCTTTATCTACAGCCTACTCTAGAAAACGACGTAACGTATTCAATACCGAGATTTCACCGGAAATATTTGCATGCTCTGAGGCCCCTGAATAAAAAAAAAACACTTTTAGAAAAATCTGATGTTATACATTCACATGACTTTCTCTACCCTCTATCGTTTATTAGTATACGAATTATTGTTACTCCAAGTTATTTTTCTGTCCACTACGTTTTAATCCAAATAAACTTTTGCAGAAATACCTACACTACACATTTCGTTATAGATACAAAGAGAACAGCGATAGTCAAATGTTTAACAACTGGAGTGAAGTAAAGTCATAGTGAAAGTCTAACTAGATCACATTGGTAAAGTGAGAATAAAAGTTGAACTAGATCCCATTAGTGAAGGACAGTATGAACTAATTGAAGTACAGTGAAAGTTGAACTAGGTCGCATTAGTGAAGTCACAGTGAAAGTTGAAGTACAGAGTGAGCCAAAAGACTACGAACCGGCTGCGCGTTGCTTACCTGTCCGCGTCCTCGGCGCTCGTTGCCGCCTGTCGCTATCATAGAAAGGCGTGGATGAAACCATACAACATTTTACATCTTTAAAACTACTTTTAAAGGCTTTACTTACCAACTTTATGAAAGGAGATGCTGAAACTGGTCACCGTCGTTGTCCATACATTTTTGGCACCTCTTTAGGAAACTATCCATCACTCGCCGTAGTTCACATTGAGAAATGCTGGCAATTTCCTGGCGGATATTTTGTTTTAGTTCTTCTTATTATACCTGGAATGCACAGGAACTTTGAGTGATTATTTACCTCTATAGCAAATGTTGAAAATGTCCTACATCCTGCATAAGGCACAACTCAACACGTCCTTCCATGTTACTGGCCACTAGTTGGAGGACTCTGTTGTCAATAGCTTGAATCTCCTGTGTAATGTTGTGCTTTAGATCGACCAATGTCTGGGAACGTGTGGCATAAAGCCTGTCTTTTAAGTATCCCCATAGAAAGCAGTCCGGCGATGTCAAATCCGGAGATCTCGGTGGCCACAGGTACTTAGAAATTATCCGGTCGTCAAAGAAACTTGCAAATAGTGCCATGGATTCATTTGATGTATGGCATGTAGCGCCGTCCTGCTGAAAATATCATTGACTCAGCTCTGCATCGTCTAGTTGCTCAGCAAACTCCATGAAAATCCGTCGGTACTCTGTAGTGTTCACATTGTTTAAAAAAAATGGTCTAAGTATTTTCTGTGCGGATAGTGTGCACCAAACTCCGATTTTAACCGGGTGCATAGGGCTTCATGAATAACATGTGGATTTAAGCTGGCCCAATAGCGTGAGTTATTTGATTTCACATAGCCGGATGAATGGAACCATGTGATGGACAATATGGCAGTATTTAGCACAATGAACTCCTGAAACAATAATTCAGTATCTATCCTTATCTGGTCCCTGTAAATGTTGGACAACCGTAATCCTTTACGGCTTTAGGCCTGCACTTCTCACAGCTCTCTGACACACACAAGCGTCTTAATGATATTTTGGGTGACTGATCCAGTCGTGCTCTTACGTCAACAACCGTGGGAAGCCTAGATGAACGAGTTTTGCCTCTTTCACTCACCAGAGATCCAGTTTCCAATTTGTTTACCAGTCCCAGTATTGTGTTTCTTTGGGGAGGATTCCGAACACCAAATTCCCTCTGGTATGCCCTTTGAATAGCTGTAATTGAATTCGTAATCCAGTATTGCTTTACAAGGAGGAGTCGTTCATTTAATGTGTACTCCATTTTTACGTTGACTGGAACAAAATCTCAAAAACAATTAAACTAAGAATTACGAATAAAACATAAAGATATGCGCATCTAGTGATAGGCAATCGAAGCTCCAGAACATTATGCTTAATTCGTGCTAAAATTGGGGCATTGAGTGAATTTCGTACAGAACAATTAACGAAAGAAAGATGCCAGTTCTTCATAAATCACCCTGTAGTAGACATTTAAAGAACAATCCTAAAAATCTTATATTTTTAGTAGACTTACCAAATAAAGTGTTCTTAAATTTCAATCTATTTCGGATAAATTACTTCCTTGAATATTAGCTTAGCTTTGTTAACATTGTTTATTTAACACATTCCTTTGTTGTCTTCTCATTTAAACAATTCCATAATAACCGATGTCGCTTCATTATATATTTACAACAGTGTACAGTTTGCATTTTGTAAGTCTGTCTACATGAGTGGGGTTTTACTGCAGAGCTTTTTTGTAAATCTATTAGACTCACCAAGGTTTATTTAGGTATAATGGAATTGTTTAGTTTGTGAACATATCTTAAGGAGTTTCCAGGCAAAATTACATTTTCGGGCGCATACCGATGGCCCTGAGATGCTTTAAAAAGTCTCAGTTAAGGCCAATGAACTCCAAAGCGCAGTTATGTTCTTAGGTCGAGTTGCAGAGAATAAAAATCTGATGTGTTACACTCACATGACTTTCTCTACTCTTGTACAAACTATTTTTACAAACGCTTATTCTCCATCTACTTCATGTTAATCGAGATAAACATTTGCAGACTCTTATCTTATTGCTAAGTTTCTTGTAGATGTAAGGAGAATATATATTTACAAGGGCAATATAGAAATACAGTAGCTTTAAGCACATACATATCTCTTAATAGCTGGTTGCTAGGTGCAGCACCATTCCCTTTGCCACAGATTAATACTCTTTGCATATCCAAGACAAAAAAATGAATAACGAATTCCCATTTGAGAAAATTATTGAAAAATTTAAGGGAATAACAAGTAATATCTCGAAAATGGTTCACTCAGCAAAAAAAAAAAAATGTATATGACATAAATTGTGTATTTTAACGCGATTTACGTTTTTTGTGTAGTAAAATTTTGTCTATTATGGTTCACCAGTTATGCAAAAGTCGTTCACAATGAAGAATACTTTTGGAGACATTCCCAGGAAATTCAAGATATACATTTTATTTGTCATAAAAATATCTTAAATATATGATATTTTAATCAAAATCGTTAGAGCCATTTTTGAGAAAATTAAAATTTTCGAAAAATCTTCCATGTAAAGGGTAATCTGGGGTGGGGGAATTTTCTTGAAAACCTTCGTGTCGCATCTCTGGAAGATACTGAACCTAAATACCAAGTTTGGTGTTTATCCGACTGTTCGTTTCTGAGTTATGCTGTTCACAACAGACACACACACACGGACATGTTTCCAAAAATGCTTTTTTACTTTCTCTACTACGTATAGTAAGTAGGGGAAGTATTGCATTCCACCCAAAAATTCGATACCGAGATTTCACCGGAAATACATGTTTTGAGACCTCCTGAATCCAAAAAAAGCATTTTTGGAAACATGTCCGTGTGTGTGTCTGTGTGTGTGTGCGTGTGTCTGTGTGTGTGTGTGTCTGTGTCTGTGTGTGTGTGTGTGTGTGTGTGTGTGTGTCTGTGTGTCTGTGAACAGCATAACTGAAAAACGAACTGTCGGATAAGCACCAAACTTGGTATTTAGGTTCAGTATCTTCCAGAGATGCGACACGAAGGTTTTCAAGAAAATCCCCCCACCCCAGACTACCCTTTACATGGAAGATTTTTCGAAAATTTTAATTTTCTCAAAAATGGCTCTAACGATTTTGATGAAAATATCATATGTTTAAGATAATGTCATGAGAAATGAAATGTATATCTCGAATTTTCTGGGAATGTCTCCAAAAGTATTCTTCATTGTGAACGACTTTTGCATAACTGGTAAACCATAAGAGATAGACAAAATGTTACTACACAAAAAATGTAGATCGCGTTAAAATACATAACTTATGTCATATACATTTCTTTTGTTGAGTGAACCGTTTTGGAGATATTGCTTGTTATTTCCTTAAATTTTCCAATACTTATACTTTTTCTCAAATTCGTTATTCATTTTTACTTTCTCTACTACGTATAGTAAGTAGGGGAAGTATTGCATTCCACCCAAAAATTCGATACCGAGATTTCACCGGAAATACATGTTTTGAGACCTCCTGAATCCAAAAAAAGCATTTTTGGAAACATGTCCGTGTGTGTGTCTGTGTGTGTGTGTGTGTGTGTGTGTCTGTGTGTGTGTGTGTGTCTGTGAACAGCATAACTCAAAAACGAACAGTCGGATAAACACCAAACTTGGTATTTAGGTTCAGTATCTTCCAGAGATGCGACACGAAGGTTTTCAAGAAAATCCCCCCACCCCAGACTACCCTTTACATGGAACATTTTTCGAAAATTTTAATTTTCTCAAAAATGGCTCTAACGATTTTGATTAAAATAACATATGATTAACATAATGTCATGAGAAATGAAATGTATATCTCGAATTTTCTGGGAATGTCTCCAAAAGTATTCTTCATTGTGAACGACTTTTGCATAACTGGTAAACCATAAGAGATAGACAAAATTTTACTACACAAAAAATGTAGATCGCGTTAAAATACACAACTTATGTCATATACATTTCTTTTGTTGAGTGAACCGTTTTCGAGATATTGCTTGTTATTTCCTTAAATTTTCCAATACTTATACTTTTTCTCAAATTCGTTATTCATTTTTTTATGTCCTGGACATGCAAAGAGAATGGAATGCGCCACATAGCAACCAGCGTTAAAATATTTGACTATCGCTTAAAAGCTAACATATTCCCCTTGCATCTACAAGAAAATTTCCAATAAGATTGACATCTCGATATCTCGATTAACATGAAGCATATGGAGAATAGGCGTTTGTAAAAATAGATTGTACAAGAGTAGAGAAAGTCATGTGAGTGTAACACATCAGATTTTTTTATGTCCTGGACATGCAAAGAGAATGGAATGCGCCACATAGCAACCAGCGTTAAAATATTTGACTATCGCTTAAAAGCTACCAGATTCCCCTTGCATCTACATGAATATTACCAATAAGATTGACATCTCGATATCTCGATTAACATGAAGCATATGGAGAATAAGCGTTTGTAAAATTAGATTGTACAAGAGTAGAGAAAGTCATGTGAGTGTAACACATTAGATTTTTTTTATTCAGGGGGTCTCAAAACATGTATTTCCGGTGAAATCTGGTATCGAATTTTTGGGTGGAATACAATACTTCCGCTACTTACTATACGTAGTAGGGAAAGTAAAAAAACACGTTTAACCCATTAAGGCATAGTATGAAAGATAGAATGAATGAATATTAATTGCAACCCTTGATGCAATTTCATAGTTGCACAAATACAAGGAAAACAACGGAAACATTTTCTATAATTACAACTAAAGTGCTCAACCTAAATTTACAATACAATAAGTGTAACATCCATCTATACGAGCCTTTCTTACACACAATCCCAGGGTTATCTTATAATGAATGGTCTCCCCTCACTATTTGCATTCCACTATTCAACTGTTTTATCAATTAATATCTCAATTCTCTCATCTCATTTCCCCCTTACTTTTCCCAAATATTCTCTGTCATTCTATTCCTGTTTTCCCCCCATAACAGTTAACATCTGAAGTGCTATAATTTCTTTCTTAATTTATCGCATTTTATTTCCCATATACCCTCCCTCCATGTCTTCAGCCCATCAAGTCGTCCTCCGCGATCTAGGGGTAATGCTAGCCTCTGGTTCCCAGGCTCGCGGGTTCAAACTCGGCGGAGGGCGATGCATTTTTTTCGGGCGTAAAAATCCTTAGCATGGCTTCCTTCGGAAGGAAAGTAAAGCCGGTGGTCATGGTCGTAGATTTACAGCACGTAAAAGAACCTCAAGCCTGATAAAGACGCCTCTCAGCAAAATTTCCAGTCTTTCACACCCAACATAGAATGGGATCCTAAGAAGCATAGCAGTTAAAGAAAATCAAATTAAATTGAGTTTTATTTATGGGTACTCTTTAACTACTATGGTCGCATCTCATTCTAAGTTGGGCGTGAAAGAGCGGATTTTATCATGCTTGAGGTTCTTTTACGTGTCGTAAATCTACGACACAGTTTAAGAGCGTCCATAAATAAAAACTCAATTTTTTTTTACCCGAACGCATTATAAATGATATATTCCCTCTAGCTCGCCACACATAATGCACCCTTCCCCATTATCTCACAGTATAGTATCTGTTCTTATCAGCTTAATAAAGAATTCTAATATCCGATGTTGATTTTAACCCGTCTCCCGTGACACAAATGAAATAACAAACCATTATACCTTACAGCAACTGTTACGAATAGGAGTCTATAAACACATTAAGAGCGCTTCGGCTTCCACCCTAAATTCCCTTATGATTGCATTCTGCTTTTAATTGTAATAAAATTAAATAAACCAAAAGTTTATTTACTTCCTCCCGTCGTTTTGCGGTCAATTACGTATATATTCCATTGCAGTAAATCTTAACTAGCAAAGTTTGAAGTAGGTATTCTCTTGAAGTTTAGTTTATTTATTTATTTCCACACTTGGGAAACCAATTTGAAGAAGTTATTGTCTTTACTTTGGAGTTGTTTTATTTATCTTCACTTATTAATGTCGATTCGAAGAAAATTGTTTGTTACGTAATATGCTACTACGTATGTGAAGCCGATTTGAAGATGTAATTTTGTTGTTACGCTCCAAGTTAAAAAATTATTAACTTTGTTATTAAACTGCTCCTATAGATAGTATTTATGTGTATGTTTGCCTCGGCTGCGTCAGTCTTTTTTTAGAGACACGTTTCTCTTAATCAGGGCGTGCTGCGACAAGAACGTAGGCTTACATAAATTTTAAGTTTTATATTCACTTCTTTTTATTAATGCTTGACACAAATTAAATAGCACCACTGATATTAAGAGCTGTGAGATTGTTTTATTTAATATCTTGCGCTTTGTTAACGCGTATACTTAATTTTCGTTACACACGAATACGTAATATTTCTGTAGAGAACACATCTTCCACCCGGTCACTACCAAGGTCTACAGACAACTGAACATATTTCAACCGTCCAAGCCCGTAAACTTTTGTATTTCAAGTCTCTGATTGGCTAATCCTAGACCAATAGAATATCTGCATCTTACTAAAACTTTTTCTGGCTGTTGATTGGCTATTTTTAAACTGTCACAAAATTTACATTATCGTTGCTCTAATCATGACTAGTAGCATTCAAACTCTCAAACTCATTATTGCCTCAAGGTTACCTCATTGTTTCCTCATTAAACTTATTATTCTCACAGCTCTTACATTATTAAATTACCTAAGGCATGCACATATAATTATTGAACATGTTTACAATAATATAAGCATTTGCAATGACTGTTACATATATTTTTATAAATTATTACATACATATTGCTTCAAGGCGGGCGGTTATTAAAATTACATATTATATAATTCAAGTGTTACAAATACTGCCTCAAGTTTCAAAGCCTTTAGCCTGGGTTCTTAAATATTCAACCTCTATTCGAAGGCTCTTTATGAAGTACCCTTTGTACCGATTTTAAGCAAATATGTGTAAAACCTCAACTCCATGACGAGCTGTTTCATGCGTAGAAGGCGACATTAAAGGTGGCGTACACACTCGAAACCCTCACTGGTACAAATGAGTTGTTTACGTCAAGGTAAAGTTTTGCTTGTGGCATCTGGTTATCCAAATTGTCGGCATAACGTAGATATCGATTGTTGCTGTGGAGTGCTTCGCGTGAGGTACTGAAGGGCGAGCAGATTTATTAGCTTCTCACCCTCGCTCGTTTCTTTTCCTGTCCCATTTGCTTTTGCCTCCACTCGCGATGAGAGGCTGATTGCAATTTTTATCTGTTGTTCACTGTTAATCAGCTAGCTGCTATGTTTCGGTGTCGTTTCTCATTCTGGAAACCATCGTTCCTCTACCTGTTTTTACTTTCTCTGCCGCTTACCTACGGTGGATGGTTGCAGCAGGCAGTATTCCATCCAAAAGTTCACAAACGAGATTTTGCTAAATTAATTAAGTTTTATTTATGGACGCTCTGTGTCCCATTCTATATTGGACGTGAAAGACCGGTAATTTTGCTCAGAGGCCTCTTTATCGGACTTGAGGTTCTTTTACGTGCCGTAAATCTACGGCACGAGGCCACCGACTTTACTCCCCTTCCGCAGGAAGCCATGCTAAAGATTTTCATCCCAAAAAACCCATCCCCTACGCCGGGTTTGAACCCGCGACCTCGGATGCTAGAGGTATCCACTACACCACAGAGCGCGACGAGATTTCGCTGCAAATATTAGTTTTGAGGACCACCGAACTAATTTTCATTATTTTTTATTTGAACAATGGCTATTTTGTTCAAAATAAAATAGGTCTTGAGATATTGGCATATCATACCTGATGTTGCATTCACATGGTTTTCTCTTCCCACTATATCCCTTCTACAAACTATTCTTACGAAAATTGCGGTATCTTATTCATGTTAATGGAGATAAACGTTTTCAGAAATGGTTGCATTACACATTTCGTTCTAGATACAAGGGGTATACAGTAGGTTGAAGCGATACTCAAATCTTAAAGAAAGAAAGAAAACATAAAAGTCGGTTTATGCTAGTTTTGAAATTTCATATTCTCATGATATGCAGAAAACAAAATAATTGTGCCTTAGCGCTACAACAATCGTTTAAACGAAATCTACATTTTTTGGTATGTTTTCGTTTATCCATTATACAGAATTATACATATAAGACTGAACACTAAAGAATTATGATTTCCCTCTGGAAAGTAATAAACATATGAAATTCAGTTTATGTTCTCAGTGAAAGGGAATCGGTGTTGGTGTTGATATTGATACCCCTACCATCCGTTATTGCCTTATACTATTGTTGTCTATCAATAATTTATTATTAGTCTAAGAGTTTTGCGGTCATAAACGAACATGTAGTTCTCAATTCGACTGCGAGTTTTGTTGTGAAAACGGTGTGGACAAATTCATAGTTGAAACAGCATAGGCATTTCAAGAAAATTGAATGTGCCCAATGTTCCAACCAGGTCAATTTTATTCACGACAAAAAAGCTGGCTCTCTTCTCAGTGAAATTGGGAGGGGGGGGGGGAAGAAAAGCTACAATGAGTCAAGATCGTGCTGTAATGTTTGAGTACATTTAGTGAACTCGCCAAAGACATCATTGCGCCGTTGAGCCACGAGACAAGTTGCACATATTGCACGCCATAGTTGCAAACAAAGGTGATTTACGGGCATACAGAGTGTATGTAGTGCACGAATTAAAATAACTAGACACAGAAAAGCAGATGGGTTATTAACAATGGATTCAGACTCTTCTTTTTGCAAACCCAGTCATTCTCACCATATCCCTTGTTTTCACCTGTCAGGCTATCTCAACATGCAAAATAGCAGATATCGAGCTGCTGAGAACCCCAATATCATCAACGAAGCTCTGTTGCATTCAGAAAAGGTTGTGGTTTGGTGCGCGTCAGCTACCAGGATAGTTGGTATCATTTTCTACAGCAATACGCTGGACGCTGCGGTTTATGGATGCATCTCAAATACAATGATGGGGCCACTGGACGACATCGAAATTACTGAAGGCTTCGGTTTATAGATACATTTTCAACACATTGGTAGGGAAATGTACGACATTGAACTGGCCGAAGACTTCGGTTTATAGGCACATCTTCAATACATTTGTGGGGCAATTGAGCGACATCGAAATGACTGAGAGCTTCGGTTTATGGGCACAGCTTCACTACATTTGTGCGGCAACTGGAGACTTCGAAATGACTGAGGGCTTAGGTTTATAGGCACATCTTCAATACATTGGTGGGGCAAGTGGATGACATCTAACTGACTGCAGGCTTCGGTTAATAGGCACATCTTCAATACATTGGTGGGACAAGTGGATGACATCTAACTGACTGCAGGCTTCGGTTAATAGGCACATCTTCAATACATTGATGGGGCAAGTGGATGACATCGAACTGACTGCAGGCTTCGGTTAATAGGCACATCTTCAACACATTGGTGGGGCAAGTGGATGGCATCTAACTGACTGCAGGCTTCGGTTAATAGGCACATCTTCAATACATTGGTGGAGCAAGTGGATGACATCAAACTGACTGCAGGCTTTGGTTAATAGGCACATCTTCAACACATTGGTGGGGCAACTGGATGGCATCTGACTGCAGGCTTCGGTTAATAGGCACATCTTCAATACATTGGTGGAGCAACTGGATGACATCGAACTGACTGAGGACTTCGGTTAATAGGCACATCTTCAATACATTGGTGGAGCAACTGGATGACATCGAACTGACTGAAGGCTTCGGTTTATAGGCACATCTTCAATACATTGGTGGAGCAACTGGATGACATCAAACTGACTGAAGGCTTCGGTTTATAGGCACATCTTCAACACATTGGTGCAGCACCTGGATGACATCGAACTGACTGAAGGCTTCGGTTTATAGGCACATCTTCAATACATTGGTGGAGCAACTGGATGACATCAAACTGACTGAAGGCTTCGGTTTATAGGCATATCTTCAACACATTGGTGGAGCAACTGGATGACATCGAACTGACTGAAGGCTTCGGTTTATAGGCACATCTTCAATACATTGGTGGAGCAACTGGATGACATCGAACTGACTGAAGGCTTCGGTTTATAGGCACATCTTCAATACATTGGTGGAGCAACTGGATGACATCAAACTGACTGAAGGCTTCGGTTTATAGGCACATCTTCAACACATTGGTGGAGCAACTGCATGACATCAAACTGACTGAAGGCTTCGGTTTATAGGCACATCTTCAATACATTGGTGGAGCAACTGGATGACATCGAACTGACTGAAGGCTTTGGTTAATAGGCACATCTTCAACACATTGGTGGAGCAACTGGATGGCATCTGACTGCAGGCTTCGGTTAATAGGCACATCTTCAATACATTGGTGGAGCAACTGGATGACATCGAACTGACTGAGGGCTTCGGTTAATAGGCACATCTTCAATACATTGGTGGAGCAACTGGATGACATCGAACTGACTGAAGGCTTCGGTTTATAGGCACATCTTCAATACATTGGTGGAGCAACTGGATGACATCGAACTGACTGAAGGCTTCGGTTTATAGGCACATCTTCAATACATTGGTGGAGCAACTGGATGACATCAAACTGACTGAAGGCTTCGGTTTATAGGCACATCTTCAATACATTGGTGGAGCAACTGGATGACATCAAACTGACTGAAGGCTTCGGTTTATAGGCACATCTTCAACACATTGGTGGAGCAACTGGATGACATCAAACTGACTGAAGGCTTCGGTTTATAGGCACATCTTCAATACATTGGTGGAGCAACTGGATGACATCGAACTGACTGAAGGCTTCGGTTTATAGGCACATCTTCAATACATTGGTGGAGCAACTGGATGACATCGAACTGACTGCAGGCTTCGGTTTATAGGCACATCTTCAGTACTTGGTGTAACTGGACGATATCGAATTAACAGAAGGCTTTTTCCGGCAAGACGCAACCTGACACACGAGCCTTTTAGGCAATTACTACGTTGTTCGTCTATGTCAAAAAATATGTGGCCTCCCAGATATCCCGACCTCATTTCTTGCGGGTTTACCTTAAGGACAGAGTATACAAGAATAGAGCGTGGTCACTAGCTGAACTCCATTAAGCAATTAGGAATGGAGCTAGAAAGATTAACGGGCATACACTTGGGAAAACGTCACAGAATATGATGCGACGAATACAGTTGTGTATGGTTGCAAGTGGAAGATATTTTCATCATTTCGTCTGAAGATTCTATCAATGGTGCTGTGCAATTCAGAATAGAATGCACATGTTTGTTATTGATTTAGAAGTACGTTTTTTAAGGTGTTCAACTTGCTTAGCATTTTTGTTTCTTTGTGTTTTGCATCAATTCAGATGTGAAATTAAGATGAAATAAGATTAATATTTACTGAAGGTTGTAGTCTCATTGCGATCCGGTTCCACATGAAAGACGATAAGGTTGCCTCTGGCAGACCATCTCTCGAGTTTGTACAGACTTGAGATTATGATACAATTAATCAAGTGTTGCGGTCCTTGCGAATATCTCCTAAATACCATGCCCTGTCAAGTGTTCCGAGACTGTTAGAGGTATAACATTGTGTAATACATTACTCTGACATAAGCGTCTAATGTGAATTAATGGGAAATATCATATTAATGGAATCTACTTTGCTAAAGCATGTTCACAGTGCATAAAGCGAAACAGAAATAATAATTGATTTATACGTAGAGAAAACTGCAAGAAATGTAGTGTTTGCATTCACAGTACTTTCTCTACCCATTGTAATTTATTTTTATATCTCTTTTGTAAACTATTCTTAACAAAAGTTTATTTTTCTATTTAATTCATATTAATCCTTGCTAGAAATGATTTAATTACGTATTTCGTTGTGATACTAAGGGGCTACACGAGATTGAAACGTTAGTTAAATGTTTAAAAGGTGGGTCTCTGTATGCTGGCTGATATTCCATATCCTTTCCATGATATGAGAGACAAAAGAATGGTGACGCATTGTGTAGTATTGGAAAATTCAACAATTGCAACAAACATCTGGAAAATGGTCGTAAACAAAGGCAAATAAAGTGTTTTTTTAAGAAGACCTACATTTTCCGTGTAATATTTCCTTGTATCTCTTATTACAAAATTTATTCAAATTAAGAAGACTTCACGGGCTGTTCATGGAAAATTCAAGGTGTGCACTTTATTAGTCGTGGAAGTATCTTAAACGTGGTATTTTAATCAAAATTCTATGAGATATTTTTAACAAAATAAAGCGCAAACCTTTTTCCATGTAAAGGAAGGGAGATTTTCTTATAATATTCGTGTCACATCGTGAAATATAATGAGCGTAAATAAGTTTCATATTTATCCCACTTTGTAATTTGGGGGGGGGGCTTATTGACCTTAAAACATGTTAGTGAAAATTCGGAATGGAATTTTTGGTGAAATGCAGTACTTCCTCTTACCTATTGTGCATGGGTGGTAGAGAAAGTAAAAATATTTCCAATCATTTCTTTCTCTCTCGTTATTGGCCTAACCTTCATAAGTTTAGCATCTTTTAACCAAATGTATGGACTCGCACCGCATCTCTTTGGGACATTTTTTGATCTGTCATGTATGAGATGAATTCTACAGTGCGGGCGTTTTAAGGTGAGGCCACAGACTGGCTATATGTGTAGCATGCTGTGCTGCAGTGACCTCGGCAATTTTCCGATACGCGGCTGGCGGCGCATGACGCATTCAAGGTCATCTTTATCAGCTATGCTTCTATCGCTACTTTGTATTCGTGTTCGTGCTGTAAAGAGTGTTAATGTCTAGTTATTGGTCCTCTGCAATGCCTGCCAACAAATTCACGCTTGAACAACGAATTACTATATACGAAACATACACAAAACAGAATCGTGTAGTGATGCAGTAATTTGTATCACAAATTATTTAAATGTAAAGAGTGATTATAGTATGAATATGCATTATTATGTGACATTGATTTGAGATGTTTGTTGATTGTAATTATTGTTGGGAAGTAAGTTTATACTGCCTTACTGAAACTGACAATAATAGCGTGCAATAATGCAGCGAGGGGGTGAGCTGTTTATCATTATTGGAAACGAGGAAGTTACGTAATGTTGGCGCGTTTTATTAGCCAATTGCAGCTCAGTTATAATCTTTAGGCATATTGGGGTGTATGAGTATAAAAGAGCTAGGTTAGAGGTAGAGTTCGTCAGTTCATCGAAAATCTTTATACACTACACGTCGTCTTCACTTCAGTTCGTCGAAAATATTTGTATGATACACATCGCCTTCAGTCCAGCAGAAATATTACACGTCGGCTATCGGTTCGCAAGTTACGCGTATCAGAGTTATGAAAAATCTCAAGTATTGTAAAGTTAATGATACAAAAAGTTGAAGTACGTGAATTAAGAATAATCAGTAAATAAGTTGTTATAACAGTTTCAGTTTGGCGAGTGTCTAGATCAATGTGTAAATGTGATAGTGAAAGTGTTCGACAATAAAAGTATAAAAAATTCTTTCATCAGTGTTATCTTTGGATAAGAGACTCCCTTCCGTTTACACAACCTGTATAAAGAGAAGTGCTTGACTAAAAGATCATAGCTAGCCGGAGGACAGTGAACAAAAATTAAATAAAATAACAGTAGCATTCTTTCAAACGAAAACTAATACTGCCGCAAATTGCTAACACCAGATGGAGCTAACAAACCGAACAAATGAATCACGTCACAAGATGGATTCACCACGTGAAGTAAACACACATACACAAACATTATAAATTTACCATCGCAAATTGGCTCCCAAATGTGGGGCTAACAAATACAAACATATACAAATAATGTTACTTCAAATTGGCTCCCAAACGTGAGGCTCAACAAATTAAATAAAAATAACACTAAACCACCTTCAGTAGACAGTATCAGGAGAAATTTCTTGGTATTCCAGTTCCAGGTAGAGAAACTCTTGGATGTCTCGTTAATAAGTTTGGGACAACGCGATCGCTAAACGCTAAACTTAAGAAGCGAAAACGAGATGTTGTAACGGAGGAAAAATTTACGAAATTAGTGCATCTATTTGTGGTGAACGCTAAAAAATAAAGTTTATAGGAACAATCCCCACACCATAGACGAATTTGAGGGCAATATAAAAACAGAAATGATAAACATTACGCAAGAAGAACTTAGGCGTGTGCATGGAAATTTCATTCGAAGATGCCAGGAATGTCTTCACGCAGATGGACACCACTTATAACAAGGTTAGTACACATTATAGTGCCTGTTACTATCACTTGTGAGTAAGTAACAAGGGAGTTAAGGAAAGAAAAAGCCTCAGTGTAATGCGTCAGTTCTGCATATGCACGATCCGCGTCCTCGACATAAAACGACCGTACTGTATTTTTTGATATGGATACCTTAATAACTCTTTTAAAATCGAGAAATTTATTTTAAAATACAGGGTGATTTATAAAGAACTGACACATTTATTTCTTTAATTATTTCAAAACGAGTTATGCTAGCGACAACTTATTATACCTGAAATGCAGAGGAATCTTGGGAGATTATTTACCTCTATAGCAAATGTTGAAAATGTCCTCCATCCTGCATAAGGCACAACTCAGCACGAAATTTCCATGTTACTGGCCACTCGTTGGAGCACTCTGTTGTCAATAGCTTGAATCTCCTGTGTAATGTGCTTCAGATCGTCCAATGTCTGGGGGCGTGTGGCGTAGACCTTGTCTTTTAAGTAACCCCACAGAAAGAAGTCCGGCGATGTCAAATCGGAGATCCCGGTGGCCACAGGTTCTTGGGAATTATCCGATCGTCAGAGAAACTTGCAATTAGTGCCATTTGATGTATGGCATGTAGCGCCGTCCTGCTGAAAATATCCTCTCTACATCGTCTAGTTGCTCAGCAAACTCCATGAAAATCCGTCCGTATTCTGCAATGTTCACATTGTTTTCAAACAAAATTGGTCGCACTATTCTCTCTGCGGATATTCCGCACCGAACTCCAATTTTAATCGGGTGCATAGACGCATAGCCGGATAAATGGAACCACGCTTCATCTGTGAACCATGTGATGGACAATATGGCAGGATTTTGCACAATTAACGCCTGAAACCAACGACAATAATTCAGTCTCCTATCCTTATCTGGTTCCTGCAACTATGGACAACCGTAATCCTATACGGCTTTAGGCCTGCACTTTTACAGCTCTCTGACACATTGAGTAGCTATACCCTTTCTCCTGCGACAAACGTCTTAGTTGGTTTTTGGGCGACTGATCCGGTCGTGCTCTTATGTCAACAACAACCGTGGAAAGCCTAGATGAACGAGTTTTGCCTTTTTCACTTACCAGAGATCCAGTTGTTTCCAATTTGTTTATCAGTCCCAGTATTGTGTTTCTATGGAGAGGATTCCGAACACCAAATTCTCTCTGGTATATCCTTTGAGTAGTTGTAATTGAATTCGTAATCCAGTATTACTTTACAAGGAAGAATCGTTCATTTAATGTGTACTCCATTTTCACGTTGACTAGAACAAAATCTCAAGAACAATAAAACTAACAATTACGAATAAAATACATGAACGGGCATTCGAAACTCCAGAACATTCTGCTTAATATGGTGTTAAAATTGGGGCATTGAGTGAATTTCGAACAGAATAATTTATAAAAGAAGTGTGTCAGTTCTTCATAAATCACCCTGTATAATAGATTAAGACTGCCTTTCTCGTGGTTAGCTGCGTAACCTCCAAATTCGAAGGCCCGAGGTTCGATTCCCGGCTTAAGGTGGAAATTTAGGCAGGATTACTCCTTATTCTCCCGAGAATCTGGAAGTACGAATGAGGGTGTGAATATTTGTGTGAATTTAATGTAATAACCAAAAGTAAAAACTACCCAGATTAACACTACTATATTCAAGTGAATATGATTGTTCCAAAGGCAAAAAGCCGCGGATATGAACCGAGATATTAAAGCCGGCATACAAATGGGGCATCACTCGGCGTCATGAACTTTAGATTTGCAATGTCTTCCGAAGAAAATAAAGCTGCACTTTAGAGAAGAATTTCATATTTTAAACGCGCTTCCTCAGAAATTAAAATCTCTTTACTTATTCAAAGTTGTCTTAAGATTTGCCGCTGCAAAATCACTTTCCCGAACAATACTTGCGCCGAGTGGGGAGAGAAATTCGTGAAACACTGTGGAGCAATCTCAGTGGTAGCAAAGAGATGCAAATCTGGCGAGAAAATGGATCACTTCCCTCACTTCCTCTACCGCTGTATAGCGAAACATCACATTGACTTAGATTGACAAATGCAACTCGTGCAAATTCCAGCAAACTTCATTACATCTATATAGAAGGAGAGCTGGAATATATCAAACACTCTTTAACAGATATTCATTTCCAGTTATACAATTGTGAAGCATATACCTAAGGTCAAATTCCACACTTTTTACTTTCTCTACTACGTATAGTAAGTAGGGGAAGTATTGTATTCCACCCAAAAATTCGATACCGGAAATATGTGTTTTGAGATCCCCTGAATCCAAAAAAAAAAAAAAAAGCATTTTTGGAAACATGTCCGTGTGTGTGTCTGTGAAGAGCATAACTCAGAAACGAACAGTCGGATAAACACCAAACTTGGTATTTAGGTTCAGTATCTTCCAGAGATGCGACACGAAGGTTTTCAAGAAAATCCTCCCACCCCAGAGTACCCTTTACATGGAACATTTTTCGAAATTTTTAATTTTCTCAAAAATCAAAAACGATTTTGATTAAAATGTGATATGTTTAAGATATTTTCATGACAAATGAAGTGTATATCTCGAATTTTCTGGGAATGTCTCCAAAGGTATTCTTCATTGTGAACGACTTTTGCATAACTGGTAAACCATAAGAGATAGACAAAATTTTACTGCACAAAAAATGTAGATCGCATTAAAATACACAATTTATGTCATACACATTTTTTTTTTGTTGAGTGAACCATTTTCGAGATATTGCTTGTTATTCCCTTAAATTTTTCAATACTTATTTTCTCAAATGTGAATTCGTTATTCATTTTTTTGTCTTGGATATGCAAAGAGTATTAATCTGTGGCAAAGTGAATGGTGCTGCACCTAGCAACCAGCTATTAAGAGATATGTATGTGCTTAAAGGCTACTGTATTTCTATATTGCCCTTGTAAATATATATTCCCCTTACATCTACAAGAAAATTAACAATAAGATAGAGTCTGCAAATGTTTATCTCGATTAACATGAAGTAGATGGAGAATAAGCGTTTGTAAAAATAGTTTGTACAAGAGTAGAGAATGGAATACTCCACATAGCAACCAGCTCTTAAAATATTTGACTATCGCTTAAAGCCTAGCAATTTCCCTTGCATCTACAAGAAAATTAGCAATAAGATTAACATCTCGATTAACATGAAGCATATGGAGAATAAGCGTTTGTAAAAATAGTTTGTACAAGAGTAGAGAAAGTCATGTGAGTGTAGCACATCAGAATTTTTTTTTGTATAATTTTTATAACTGGTAAACCGTAAGTAATAGACAGAAAATTTGGTTGAGTTAAAAGCATTTGTATGCTGTTGTAACCAAGCCAAAAACTAAGTTGTTATTAGGTAATTTGAAATCATTTTGTATGACTACTATAAGGATATATGCACATTTTTAGAGCGTATATAAAGACGTGTTGGTGTACCACGTGAGATTTTTCTGGTTATTTGGACTTTGGTTAGAGTAGATATCGGTAGATGCATTTTCGTAATGGCACCGTGTTAGAATCCTCTGGAACACGCTTTAAGACCCACATAATAGAGGCAGGAGGCAATAGCTCCTTATCTCTTATGTTTCCATATCATGACGTAGATACGATTGTCTCTGTATTTACCTGTAATTATCTGGTGATTGGACGGAGAATGGCCTGATAAAACTGTGACAGATGATCATAAATGATTCAAGTGCAAATATATTATGTTCGATAACAAAACGCTATAACCAAGATAAGAGACAGAAATTAATGTATTCCTGCACGTCAGAAGCAAAAGCGCAGATGTCTCTTTAACATTCTCTCCTAGGTGGGTTAGCTGGTGTTTTAATGAGAATTGTGGATGCAACCCCGAAGAAGCGCAAACAAGAGCAACCCAATATGAGCCTAAGCAAGGGGTTGTTCCAGCAGCAATTAAGTGCAGTTTTATAACCGTAAACAAAATTTAGACAATATATTTTGGCGTATTATTAATTTTGTCATTACCAGACGCATTGCTGCGCTATATTGTTGCTACATTATGTCTCCTTAGTTATATTTCGGCTTAACGGTCTTTTCTTTCGGCGCGGACCACGCCAAAGGAAAGGATCTGTTTGAAATTGTCTGGTATGACGTCAGCCCTGTCTGGCTTTGACTAGACACGGTTGGTGGGGGTAAGAGAGCGTCACTCTAGTGGAAGTGGTCGTTGGGGCCGGTCGTGTGTGTGTCCGGTCTACGGTGTTGTGGCATCTCCCTCCATCTTGTTTCCTTTTTTCAACATGTAGAGTCGCCAAACGTTTGTGAATAAATCCCAGGTATGTGATGGTAATGTGTGCTATGTAATCTTGTAGTGTAATATAAAACCCACGCCTTCCCCTTAAATTTACACACAAGGTCCCGGACGTTTTGCTGCCAGCGAGTTTCGCCCCCCCCCAACGTGGCATTAAGAGAATTTCAAGAAATTAAATCACTCGGGATCTGTGTGTTTAATAACCTTAACCATGAACCCGTCAGGGTTAAGTACGTGTTAACATTGTCTTGCCAAGCAAGTGATGGCAGTGGTTCTCCCATATTTCGGACAATCCACACAAAACATCCGACTGACAGTTTGCATCGTCAATCGGCTTGACAATTGATCTGAAGCTATACTGGGAATAGAAAAAGCGGCTCATGTAGGAACGAGGAGATTTAAGTTGCTAGCAACATGTCTACCTACCCATTCGCTCTTGCACAATTGCGACTGCTTGATTGACAAGTTGCTTACGTCATCCCAAAAGATGGGAGGAGCCTGACACTGCCAACGAGTTGCCAATGATCATGATAATATTTATAAGGCTGACAATAATAGTCCATTTATTTAACGACGATGTTTACAGACAGGGCCACATCATGACATTATGAATAATAATAATAATAATAATAATAATAATAATATTCCAGATTGCCGATTGTTCAATTACTGAAATTAATTAATGATGCTTCTAACGACCCTCCGGCTGGGGAATGTCAAATAGTCAGCTGAAAAATCCATATCCGGTCTATGCCATTGAATTTTTCAGCTGGCTCTATTTCATTTTTTACCTGTTTACACGAATCACAGTAGAATTCATTAAGAGGTTGTTTCTGACCCTCCTTTGTTTCACATCGAGTATAACGTCGCTCATTGGTTCTTGCTTGTTTCTTGGGATTTGTTTCAAGTCAGTCGTAGAGAGATGTGTAAGGGCTGGGTGGAATCTAGCATTAGATAAATGTGGAAACTGTACCAAATAGAAAGCACACTATTGCGATCAAGAGTAGTGAACCGCCTTTTCTGTTCCCAAGTGCACATGCAGACCAACTTGGCTACACTGTATACGAGGGTGGGATGATAGCTTTCCCACAGGGGAGATAAGAAATGTTACTTATAGTTTGAAAATTCGATATTCTAGTTAGCAGTACTCAAGAATGTCATTTTTTGTCAATTTGATTGTTGAAAGGAAGTATATTTCCTGTGTTTAAAACTGGGCAATATTGGGCATCATCCTGTTAGTATTTTATTTTTATATAAAGAACTTGAAAAGCGTATACATTTTTGAGAAACCTGTTCTGGGGTAAAATGCCCAATGATATGCAACTGTAAAAAATCTGATGTGTTACACTCACATGACTTTCTCTATTCTTGTACAAACTATTTATACAAACGCTTATTCTCCATCTACTTCATGTTAATCGAGATAAACATTTGCACAGTCTATCTTATTGCTAATTTTCTTGTAGATGTAAGAGGAATATATATTTACAAGGGCAATATAGAAATACAGTAGCCTTTAAGCATAGACATATATCTTAATAGCTGATTGCTAGGTGCAGCACCATTCCCTTTGCCACAGATTAATACTCTTTGCATATCCAAGACAAAAAAATGAATAACGAATTCCCATTTGAGAAAATAAGTATGGGAAAATTTAGGGGAATAACAAGCAATTATTCGAAAATGGTTCACTCAACAACAAAAATGTATATGACATAAATTGTGTATTTTAACGCGATCTACATTTTTTGTGTAGTAAAATTTTGTCTATCTCTTATGGTTTACCAGTTATGCAAAAGTCGTTCACAATGAAGAATACTTTTGGAGACATTCTCAGAAAATTCAAGTTATACATTTTATTTGCTATGAAAGTATCTTAAACATATGATATTTTAATCAAAATCAACACAGCCATTTTTGAGAAAAATAAAATTTTTTGAGAAAATGTTCCATGTAAAGGGTAATCTGAGGTGGGGGAATTTTCTTGAAAACCTTCGTGTCGTGTCGTGTCCTTGGAAGATACTGAACCTAAATACCAAGTTTGGTGTTTATCCGACTGTTCGTTTCTGAGTTATGTTGTTCACAGACACACACACGGACATGTTTCCAAAAATGCTTTTTTTGGATTCAGGGGGTCTCAAAACATGTATTTCCGGTGAAATCTCGGTATCGAATTTTTGGGTGGAATGCCATACTTCCCCTACTTACTTTACGTAGTAGAGAAAGTAAAAAATCGTTGGGTGAGCATACAAAATGAGCATCTGTCTGGACGCCCAAGAATGTCCCTAGGAAGAAATCAAAATTCAAGATATAGTTTTGGTAGGCAAAAGACTCAAGTTGAGTTCCTATCAAAGGAATGGGTGCATAATATTTTAACTGAAGAACTAGGCGCGAATAAGTCTTCAGCAAGATGTGTGTCACAGCCGCTTACATCCGATCAAATAACGATGCGAGTGCAAGTTTTCCGAGATTGGCCATTAATACAAATCCACGTATTTTCTGCATGAATTGATTACCATTACTAAAACCTGGGTTCGTTAATACCCTCCAGAAACCAAACGACAGTGGAAACACTGGACGGAACCTGTTGTCCTGCTCCAAAGAAAGCGATTTCAGTGAAGTCGGCTGACCAATTTAGGAAATCAGTTTTCGGGAATGCAAAAGGGATTCTAATGGTAGATTACCTTCCAAAAGAACAAACACTTGTCTCCTGAAACGTTACATCAGAACCCAGGCCAGGTTTAATGCATAAGATAATTTTTCTTCATGACGACCCCACGCACAGTGGAGATATTATAATGGCTGATATTAGGATTTAAAGTTGAACTTGCTTTCTCAGCCACCTTATTCACGATTTGCTCGCTGTTATCTTAGACTTCTACTTCTTTTTAAGACTCAAAACTTTCTTAGGAGGAAATTTCAACTGAGGAGGAAATCAAAGCTACTGTGGATGCTTATTTTGCAGACCTTGATGAAAGCACGTTTTGTAATGAAATCACGTTATTGGACAAAATGCATCTCACTGTCAGGAGACTATGTTGGAAACATAAACCCGACTTTTCCCTTCTCTAGCTCTTATAGTAGGTAGAGGAAGTATTATATTCAATAATTAAATTCTATATTGAGATTTCACCACAAATACATGTTGAGAAAGGAGTATTTTTAGAAGAAGTTGTATCGTATTTCAACTGTTGGGGAGCCGTGCAACCGCACGTATAGTAAACAGTTTCCGGTAGCCTTCGCACCAAATGTACTCTCAGGTGCCCTTTGCCCCAAGTTTAAAAAATATTAACCTTGTAATTAAACTGTTTCTTTAAATATTTATGTTTGCCTCGGCTGCGTCAGTATTTATTTTAGAGACATGGATATCTGGTAGGGTTGTGATGCGACAAGAATGTATAATTTTACTTCAATCCTTTTATTAATGCTTGATACGATTAAATAACACTTCACTGATAGAGAGTTGTGAGATTCTTTCTATTAATTAATTACACTTTTTAACACGTAAACTTATTTTTCTTCTCACACCATACATATTATATTTCTTGAGGACACTTTTTGCGTCTGGTTAATAACGCTGTCTACAAGCAACTGACTTCTAAATTTGTAAATTTTGCTCCATTTTAGTTTCTGATTGACTAATCCTACTCCAATAGAATACCTTCATTTAATTAAAGCTTTTTCTGGTTGTTGATTGGCTATTTTATAAACTGTCACTAAAATTACATTATTGTTACTCCAAGAATCACAAGTAGTATTGTTAAACTTTCTTACTCATTATTGACTCAAGGTTACCTCATTGTTAGCAACTTTTAACTTATTATTCTCACAGCTCCTACATTATTAAATTACGTAATATATTCACATAACATTATTACACATGGATACAATAATATACACATATGCAATGACTGTTACATACATTTTACAAATTGCTACATACACATATTTCTTCAAGGCGGGCTGTTATTGAATTTACATATTACATAATTAGACTGAAATTATTTAAGTATTAAAAATATTGCCTCAATATTTTGAGCTTCCCTGAATAAAATAAATACATTTTTACTTTCTCTGGCACCTATCTATAGTAGCTAAGAGGAAGTAGGTGTATTGTACCCGAAAATTCGATGCCAAGGTTTCACCAGAAACACACGTTTTTAGACTCAGCTGAATAAATAAAATAAAAAAAAAATTACAGAAAGGTCCGCGGGTGCTTACGCGCTTGTTTGCGGTTGTGAACAGCATAACCCACAAATGAAATGTCCAATGAATACCAAACTTGTTATTTAGGTTCAGCATCTTCCAAAGATGCGACACGTTGTCCTCCGTGGACTAGTGGTACCGTACTAGCCTCTAGTTCCCAAGGTCGCGGGTTCAAACCCGGCGGAGGGCGATGGATTTTTTCGGGCGTAAAAATCGTTAGCACGGCTTCCTTCGGAAGGGAAGTAAAGCCGGTGGTCCCGTGTCGTAGACTTACGGCACGTAAAAGAACTTCAAGCCTGATAAAGAGGCCTCTGAGCAAAATTACCGGTGTTTCACGCCCAATATAGAATGGGACGCTAAGAACCATAGTAGTTAAAGAGCGTCCATAAATAAAACTCAATTTACAATTTGTTGTCCTCCGTGGTCGCGGGTTCAAACCCGTCGGAGGGCGATGCCTTTTTTCGGGCGTAAAAATCCTAAGCATGGCTTCCTTTGGAAGGGAAGCACAGCCCACTTCTTAGATTCGTAGCACGCAAAAGAAACTCAAGGCTGATAAAGAGGCCTCTGAGCAAAATTTCCGGTCTTTCACGCCCAATATAGAATGGGACGCTAAGAACCACAGCAGTTATAGAGCGACCATAAATAAACAATAAAAAAAAGGATGCGACACAAAGATTTTCAACAAAATCCACTCACTCCAAACTATCCTTTACGTTGAAGACTTGGAAATTTTCGATTTTCTCAAAAATGGCGTCAACGATTTTGATTAAATTACGGCATGTTTAAGATATTTGCATGTATATTGTGACTTTGGCCAGTTTTCACTGCCACTTCAATGTGATTTAGTTCAACTTTTATTGTCACTTCGCTTTCTCTCGCGCGTATCGGCCTCTTCTTTCGTTTCATTCGCTGGGGCGTCCAACATAAGACACCTCTAATCACTCGAAACACCAATGTCCGTCACAGCAAGCTGAGCAACCAGCACTTTATGTCGCATCAAGAACAACTCAATTTCACTCGCGAGCACGCTCGCTTGTATACAAATTGAAAGTTTGTGTAATGTTCACGTAAGGCGGAAGGGAGAAACTTCCAGAAATATCCGGTTATCTCTACATAGCGCTTCTGGTGTTTGTTAGGTGAGAAAGCTACTCTGTCTATTTCTCTCTTCAACCGGCCAGTCGATCGGTTGCCTTCCATGTGATAAGCTTGGGCCATAACTGCGTCATAGTATATAGGAAATAAATGTCTTGAATTTTCTGGGATTAGCTTGTTAAGTCCTCTTTATTCTGAATTACATTTTGTAACATGTGAACCGTAAAACTTGCAACACAAAAACATATAGATCTCGTTAAGCCACACAGTTTATGTCAAATAAGTTGTGAGGCAGTGTTTTTTAACACTTAAATAATTTGTCAAATTATACAAATATAAATTCAATAACAGCCCGCCTTGAAGCAGTATGTGTATGTAATAATTTGTAAAATGTATGTAACAGTCATTGCATATGCTTATATTATTGTAAACATGTTCAATAATGTTATGTGAATATATTACGTAATTTAATAATGTAGGAACTGTGAGAAATAGGTCAAAAATTGCTAACAAAGAGGTAACAATGAGGTAACCTTAAGGCAATAATGAGTTTGAGGGTTTAACAATACTACTTGTGATTCTTGGAAGCAATAATGTAATTTTAGTGACAGTTTATAAAATAGCCAATCAACAACCAGAAAAAGCTTTAGTTAAATGCAGGTATTCTATTGGAGTAGGATTAGCCAATCAGAGACTTGAAATACAGAAATTTACAAGTTTAGACGGTTGAAATCTTATTCAGTTGCCTGCAGACAGTGTTCACAACTGGATGCGTTGCTTGTGCGTCCTCGAGAGATTTAATATGTATTCGTGTGAGACGAAAAATAAGTTTACGTGTTATAAAAGTGCAATTAATTAATTAAAGAATCTCACAGCTCTCTATATCAGTGAAGTGTTATTTAAATCGTATCAAGTATTAATAAAAGGAGTGAAGTAAAGTAATGGTCTGTGTAAGCCTACATTCTTGTCGCATCACGCCCTGCTAAGAGAAACGTGTCTCTAACAATACTGACGCAGCCGAGGCAAACATAAATATATAATATTTAAAGAAACAGTAATAATATTTTTTTAAACTTGGGGCAAAGGCTACCGGAAACTATTGTGCGGTTGCAACTACTGCAAGTTCGGCTCCCCAACAGTTGAAATATAATACATCATCTTCAAACTGACTTTCCATACGTGGCAGCAACAAACATTTCTCACTTGTAGCATTAACCATTTTCGAGATATCCTTTATTATTGGTTTGGATTGTAAAATACTTAATACTTTCTCAACTACAAAATCGATTCATACTTTTTTCTCGTGGTCATGCAAAGAGAACAGAATTTCAAAGCCATCACATAGCGACCCGCTCTTAAAAGATTTGACTATCGCTTCAACTCTACTGTACTCTATTCCTATTGTGTCTACAAGGAAGCAGGCAATAAAACAATTTCTGTACATGTTTATCTCGATTAGCATGAAGCAGATAAAAGAATAATCTTTTGTATTGATAGTTTGTGGAATGGATAGAGAAAGTCACGTGAATGTAACAAATGGGGTTTGTACAGACAGGTTCGCGAACGCTTGTGTGTGTGTGAACAGCATAACTCCAAGAGTGGAATTCAAATGAATATCAAACTTCGTATTTAAGTTTCGGCATCTTCAAAGATTTGAGAGAGCCCCTCCTCCCTTTACATGGAAAATCTTTGTGTACTCAAAAATGGCGTTTGTAGTAATAGTGTAGAAGCTATATAAAAATAAACGATATTGGCTAGAGAAAGTCATGTAAATGTAATAGGATTTTTCGCCGTTATTTAAGTGATTACTAGGGCCCGGATTTTTAGGTGGAATAAACTGTCATTTTAGGTTTCTTATATGCTTGAAATAGGTTTTTTTTTAAGGCTTTTCTTAATTAATTTTTTTTATGTTTTTCTTCGTGGATCAGTACAGGTGTAAATAATTTTGCTTTTCAGGTACTTAGTTGTGAGGTTTATATTTTGATTTGCAGTAAATAGTTACATACATTCTCAAATTTTCTGGCGTAAACGATTTGCTATTATCACGTAACACATTCTTGTATGAAGAAAAGGTTCTTTCAACGGAACATGACGTCATTGGGGTGTAGAACATAGATGCCAGTGCAGCAGTAGTTCTCCTGTATACTTTTCTCCCTGCAACTTCGAAGAACATGCAACTCCCACTGGTCCAGGTATTTCTTTACTGGAAACATTGCCAATGATATCCAGAGCATCTTTCAGTGGCAGAGTTGTAGCTTCTGGTATAAAACAAAAATGTGTCAATGTATGCAAGGGAAGCGGCAAGAGTGGGGCACTCGAGTGATTTCTTAGCCTTGACAATGCAGAAAGCTTCTGTTTCATCCAATTCATTGACGACATTTTTAACGTCTTTTAAGTGCTCGACATAGTAAATGGCAGCAGACAGCCAATGTCAGCTGTATGCAGGTGTCACCAGGTCACATGTGCTGCGTTTAACTGTAGTAACTTCAACTGTCTACTGGCTATAAGTGGTGGAAATAATTTTACAATGAGTTTCAATCTGAAAAT
Organism: Deroplatys truncata; assembly: GCA_030765065.1. NCBI lineage: Eukaryota > Metazoa > Arthropoda > Insecta > Mantodea > Mantidae > Deroplatys > Deroplatys truncata. The sequence goes on along the minus strand of CM060975.1, from coordinate 308,868,122 downwards.
AACATTATTCATTTCGAAAAAGGAAAAACAGCTATTTAGGTTATTTTAGGTGTCAACCCCTCATTTAGGTTTTTTTTAGGTGTAGTAAAATTCACATATTCTGTTCCAGGAAGTGTGAAACGAATCTTAAATGTGATAATTAAATAGCGAGGGAAAATAAAGGCTAAAACCTAAACATCCGGGCCATAATGATTACCAGCTCTTGTATAATCCCGAGTACAGGCAGGCTAGGACGTGTGATCACACCGAAGTAGGTGTTTTAACTCAGCAAGGTTGGCAGGAGTGGCGGTGGTTCTTGTAAGCGTCTCCACAAAGCACTTTGAGACACGCTGTGACACTTCTTGAGAAAAGAACAATGGCGATGAAGCAAACGCCAGCTAATTTCGGGCTTTCCAGCTATTTTTAAGCTTCACTTTTCCATCGCGGCCGTTACAAAGCACTGTTTTGGTAAACATCGATTATGTCCCACAAGGAGACGATCTATTGTGTAGCGCCCGAGCTGCTCTTGTCTTGGCAAGAGCGATGATTCCCATTTGCCTCTTTAGTGATCGCTGTTCCTCCCTCTGCGAGTTTCAGCAAATGAAAATGTCCAAGTTACTCGAGAGTAATCTCAGGCGATGTTGATCATTCTTTCTCCGTTGAAAAGCACTGTTCTTCCTGATGGACGTGGTTAGAAGAACAACTCGGCGCACTAAGCAGGTTAATACACACCAATATAAACACTATCAGTAATGATAATCATTGAAGTGGGCACAATCATTTATTCATTTACCATTTAAACCACGTTTTGACATGACAGAACAGTATAGAAGTTACAAATAGACATATCCCATATCGCATTAAATTTAATAAATGCTACTATTCTCTTAATGAAGTGTAAATATAAACATTACTCTTTAGTTACCAGGAGGCAGTATTTTTAAATGATATCAGTCCGATTATATAGTATAAAAAATCTGATGTGTTACACTCACATGACTTTCTCTACTCTTGTACAAACTATTTTTACAAACGCTTATTCTCCATCTACTTCATGTTAATCGAGATAAACGTTTGCAGACTCTATCTTATTGCTAATTTTCTTGTAGAAGTAAGGGGAATATATATTTACAAGGGCAATATAGAAATACAGTAGCCTTTAAGCACATACATATCTCTTAATAGCTGGTTGCTAGGTGCAGCACCATTCCCTTTGCCACAGATTAATACTCTTTGCATATACAAGACAAAAAAATGAATAACGAATTCCCATTTGAGAAAATTATTGAAAAATTTAAGGGAATAACAAGCAATATCTCGGAAATGGTTCACTCAACAAAAAAAAATGTATATGACATAAATTGTGTATTTTAACGCGATCTACAGTTTTGGTGTAGTAAAATTTTGTCTATCTCTTATGGTTTACCAGTTATGCAAAAGTCGTTCACAATGAAGAATACTTTTGGAGACATTTCCGGAAAATTCAAGATATACATTTTATTTGTCATGAAAATATCTTAAACATATGATATTTTAATCAAAATCGTTAGAGCCATTTTTGAGAAAATTAAAATTTTCGAAAAATCTTCCATGTAAAGGGTACTCTGGGGTGGGGGGATTTTCTTGAAAACCTTCGTGTCGCATCCTTGCAAGATACTGAACCCAAATACCAAGTTTGGTGTTTATCCGACTGTTCGTTTCTGAGTTATGCTGTTCACAGACACACACACACACACACGGACATGTTTCTAAAATGCTTTTTTTGGATTCAGGGAGTCTCAAAACATGTATTTCCGGTGAAATCTCGGTATCGAAATTTTGGGTGGAATACAATACTTCCCCTACTTTATGTAGTAGAGAAAGTAATAAATAACGAATTCCCATTTGAGAAAATAAGTATTGAAAAATTTAAGGGAATAACAAGCAATATCTCGAAAATGGTTCACTCAACAACAAAAAATGTATATGACATAAATTGTGTATTTCAACGCGATCTACATTTTTCGTGTAGTAAAACTTTGTCTCTCTCTTATGATTTACCAGTTATGCAAAAGTCGTTCACAATGAAGAATACTTTTGGAGACATCACCAGAAAATTCAAGATATACATTTTATTTGTCATGAAAATATCTTAAACATGTGATATTTTAATCAAAATGGTTAGAGCCATTTTTGAGAAAATTAAACTCGAAAAATGTTCCATGTAAAGGGTAGTCTGGGGTGGGTGGATTTTCTTGAAAACCTTCATGTCGCATCTCTGGAAGATACTGAACATAAATACCAAGTTTGGTGCTTATCCGACTGTTCGTTTCTGAGTTATGCTGTTCACAGACACACACGTACATGTTTCCAGAAATGCTTTTTTTGGATTCAGTGGGTCACAAAACATATATTTCCGGTGAAATGTCGGTATCGAATTTTTGGGTGGAATACAATACTTCCCCTACTTACTATACGTAGTAGAGAAAGTAAAATGAATAACGAATTTGAGAAAAAGTATAAGTATTGGAAAATTTAAGGGAATAACAAGCAATATCTCGAAAATGGTTTACTCAACAAAAGAAATGTATATGACATAAATTGCCTATTTTAACGCGATCTACATTTTTTGTGTAGTAAACTTTTGTCTATCTCTTATGGTTTACCAGTTATACCTACAAAGTCGTTCACAATGAAGAATACTTTTGGAGACATTCCCAGAAAATTCGAGATATGCATTTCATTTGTCATGAAAACATCTTTAGCATATGAGATTTTAATCAAAATAGTTAGCCATTTTTGAGAAAATTAAGATTTTCGGAAAATGTTCCATGTAAAGGGTAATCTGTGGTGGGAAGATTTTCTTGAAAACCTTCGTGTCGCATCTCTGGAAGATACTGAAGACACACACACGGACATGTTTCCAAAAATGATTTTTTTGTATTCAGAAGGCCTCAAAACATACATTTCCGGTAAAATCTCGGTATCGAATTTTTGGATGGAATACAATACTTCCACTAATTACTATACGTAGTAGAGAAAGTAAAAAATATAATAACAGCTCGCCTTAAAGCAATATGTTCATAATATAATATAATATATATATATATAAAGTGTATGTAACAGTCATTGTATTATGTTTATTTTATTAAGTATATATAAAACTGTTATGTGAATGTATTACGTAGTTTAACAATGTAGGATCTGTGAGAATAGAAGCAAGCTGCTTGCCGTAGCAAACAGAATTTCAAAGTAAAAGCCGAAAGTTGCTAACAATGGGGTAATCTTGAGGCAACAATAAATTAGAAAGTTTAATAAAGGCTACTAATAATTCTTGGAACAATAATGTAATATTTAAAACAGTTTATAAATAGCCGATCAAAAACTAGAAAAAGCTTAAGTTAAATAAAAGTATTCTATTGGAGTAGGCTTAGCCAATCAGAGACTTGAAATAGAGGAAATGTACAGATTCAGGCGGGAGACGCTACAAGGAAGAGTACCCAAGCAGTCAGTCAGATTTTGTACGCGTTAAGTGTGAGAGAGAAAAAAATTCATTGCGGTGAGTATAACATAAGGTTTACGTGTTAAAAAGTGTAAATAACAATAATCTCACAGTTCTAGAGTAGGATATGTCAGCGAAGTGTTATTTATTCCTTTGAGGGATTAATAAAAAGAAGTACAATACCATTATAATTTGTGTAAGCCTTATTCCTTAGCCGTACCAACCCTGCTAAGAGATACGTGCTTTACAAATTACTAATGACGCAGCCGAGGCATACACATATAATATTTAAATAAACATTAAAATACAAAGTTGATTTTTAAACGTGGGGCGAAGGCCACCGGAAACTTTGTACCGTACATGGGGCATCTATTACGTGTGTTGTCTAAAACAGCTTCAAATTAGTGCCTAAACGTGATGCAACCGCAACAACAATTAAACCACTTAAAGTTTGGCTTCCATACGTGGGGAAACAACTACATCACATATTACTTTCTCTACTACGTACAGTAAGTAGGGGAAGTATTGTATTCCACCCAAAAATTCGATACCGAGATTTCACCGGAAATACATGTTTTCAGGTCCCCTGAATCCAAAAAAAAGCATTTTTGGAAACATGTCAGTGTGTGTGTGTGTGTGTGTGTGTGTGTGTGTGTCTGTGAATAGCATAACTCAGAAACGAACAGTCGGATAAACACCAAACTTGGTATTTAGGTTCAGTATCTTCCAGAGATCCGACACGAAGGTTTTCAAGAAAATCACCCCACCCCAGATTACCCTTTACATGGAAGATATTTCGAAAAGTTTAATTTTCTCAAAAATGGCTCTAACGATTTTGATTAAAATATCATAGGTTTAAGATATTTTCATGACAAATAAAATGTATATCTTGAATTTTCTGGGAATGTCTCCAGAAGTATTCTCCATTGTGAATGACGTTTGTATAACTGGTAAACCATAAGAGATAGACAAAATTTTACTACACAAAAAATGTAGATCGTGTTAAAATACAGAATTTGTCATATACATTTTTTGTTGTTGAGTGAACGATTTTCAAGATATTGCTTGTTATTCCCTTAAATTTTCCAATACTTTTACTTTTTCTCAAATTCGTTATTCATTTTTTTTTGTCCTGGTAATACAAAGAGAATGGAATACTCCACATAGCAACCAGCTCTTAAAATATTTGACTATCGCTTAAAGCCTACCAATTCCCCTTGCACTTACAAGAAAATTAGCAATAAGATTAACATGAAGCATATGGAGAATAAGCGTTTTTAAAAATAGTTTGTACAAGAGTAGAGAAAGTCATGGAGTGTAACACATTAGATGATTTTTTTTTTTTTTTTTTCATGTAAAGGCTAGTTTATGGTGAAAGGAATTTCGTAAGATCGTTTTGCATGTTTCAAAGATGCAGAACTTAAATATGAAGTTTGGTTTCCGTTTTGGAAATTGTGCTGTTCAGATCCGGACGTTTCCCAAAAATCTGGTTGTAGGTAGTTCAAAACGTGTATTTCTGCTAAAATCTCGCTACCGAATTTTTATTGGGATTAAGATGGGTCATTGATAGGAAAGAACGCATTTCCGGGTTTGTGGTCGCTTTCATTCATGGCATTCCAGAGGTTGTAGCAGAGACAAGGGATCGCTCGCTGGGAGGGTGCAGTATATGCGCAGACTCGCCTCTCGGGTTGGCCGAAGGTAGCAAAATCTGGGGGCGCATTGATAGGTTAGCAGCCGTATATAGGTCGTCGAGATGGACTGGGTGTGACCTAATTCTGCCGTGTGCTTCTGTGTGCAGGTGTTTGTGTGCTGCTGGTTCAACAATATCTCGATGTGAGTAATGACCTCAACAATGGTCTCGCTCTTTTTCAAGTTGTGTATCTGCAAACATCTAATGCGTAAGCTCCTGTAGGTACTGCGCACAACTCTCGATGTGCACTGCAAATATTGATGACATTTTAGAAATTGTAGGAATAACAAATTTGTAATACAATTTCTCATAATTTTCTTGTTTCCAAGCCCAAACGAATGCAGAATTCTACGTATAAGTAGGTATTTTCCATTCTGGATTATTTCGGTTTACAAGATGATAATACTTCACGGTAGTATGAAGATGCTAAGTAAGTAAATATTACTTCTATTCTTCATACTGCGTCGCACTTGAGTACTTTGCCTAGTTAAGCCCCTATACAGTTACGAGTTTTATCGATAGATTCGCAAGTGTGGAGCCCGTAGGCGTGTAACCTCGAATGGGATTTATCAGCACTATTCCATGAATAAAATGTAACATATAAATAACAATTACTTCCCTGCTTGTATAAAATCAAATCGCCATTGCTGTCACCACGGCATACTAAATCGAATGTGTTACGGAATACTGACCAATGCTACCAACAGTGGGAATGAGAAAAGAGATAACCTCAAAATTAAGACAAGTTAAAATCAGAACGCACTTAACGCATTTTTTTTCCTCAGAAACATGGTTTTATTTGGAAATTGGCATTATTTGAATGTGTAATGAATAAAAAACAATTTTGAAAGTGCTGATTTTCGGTAATGGAAACTGAACTGGAGTAAGATTTAGTAATTTGTCCAGAATTGGTGATTGGTGCTCTTGATGTATCTGCTTATGTGGCTTCAGTCCAATGTGAATCGTGTTTATTTCTGCTGTTGAACGGCCCGAGTGATTTGTGATTCTTTGCGTCTTGATGTCCCTCATTTTCAGCGCCGGGACGCTTTCAGTAAGTAGGCAGCATACGGCTGTTTTCTTATTGGTGAGTTTAGGAGTGATGAAGGACCAATCAGCTTTTATTGTGTTAGTACATTTTGGAACTAATAGTTTTCACAGCCTGACTGGTGGTTCTCTCGTTGAAAAGTTACAAATTATAGCGTCGTACGCAATTCTGTCAGTTGGATTACCACTTCTTCTTGAAAGTAGTGCGTACGCCTTGCCAACTAGTGATAAAGTAAGAAGCTGTCGGTTGTGTTTACGTTCCATAAATTGATCAATTAATTGGCATTTATGAGAGTGGAAAGCAGTGGCACCAACCTTTCTATTCTCCAGAATGTTCTGCAGGTGTTTTCTTTTCGCGTCTCCTGCGCATTTGAATTCTTGCTGTTGAGAAGAGATTCAAATGTATATCATGCTTGAAATATTTCTCTTGTATGAGTTTAACCATTACGTTCCAGATCAAAATTAAATTGAGTTATAATTATGGACGCTCTTTACCTACTATGGTTTTTAGCGTCCCACTCTATATTGGGCGTGAAAGACCGGAAATTTTGCTCAGAGGCCTCTTTATCAGGCTTGAGGTTCTTTTATGTGCCGTAAATATACGACACGGGGCCACCAGCTTTACTTCCCTTCCGAAGGAAGCCATGCTATGGATTTTTACGTCCGAAAAAAAAAATCCATCGACTTCCGTTAGGTTTGAACCCGCGACCTCGGGAACGTGAGACCCCTAGCCCAACGTTTCTGATCGTTTTCCACCAAATTACTTAAATGTAAATAATGATTGTAATATGAATATGCATTTTTATGTGACATTGATTTGAGATATTTGTTTATTGTAATTATTGTTGGGAAGTAAGTTTTTAATGCCTTACTGAAACTGACAATAATAGCGCGCAATAATGCAGCGAGGGGGGTGAGCTGTTTATCATTATTGGAAACGAGGAAATTACGTAATGTTGGCGCGTTTTTCCTTGAGAATCTTCTGGAACGTTTCCCTAGAGCATATGTATTCATAATTTTCATTGGATATAAAAATAGACGCTAATGTTGGCGCGTTTTATTAGCCAATTGCAGCTCAGTTATAATCTTTAGGCATATCGGTGTGTAGGAGTATAAATAGGGTAGGTTTGAGGTAAAGTCTGTCAGTTCATCAAAATTCTTTGTACACTACACGTCGCATTCCCATCAGTTCGTCGAAAGTATTTGTACGGCACACTTCGGATATCAATTTGCAGGTTACGCGTAACAGAGTTATGAAAATTCTCAAGTGTTATAAAGTTAATTATACAGAAAGTTGAAGTACGCGAATTAAGAAATATCAGTAATGAAGTTATTATAACAGTTTGAGTTTGGCGAGTGTTATGATCAATGTATAAATGTGATAGTTAACGTGTTCGACAATAAATGTGTAAAACAAATTTCTTCATCAGTGTTATATTTGGATAAAAGATTCCTTTCCGTTTACACAACCTGTATAAAGAGAAGTGCTCGACCCAAAAGCCGGAGGACAGTGAAACAGAATTAAATAAAAAAATAAAAATTAAAATTCTTTCAAACAAAAACTAACACTGCTGCAAATTGCTAACACCAGATGGAGCTACAAACCGAACAAATGAATGACGTCACAAGATGGCTTCCACGCGTGAAGTAAACACAAATACACAAACATCAACAAATTAAGTAAACCACTATCACTCTGCACAGTATTCCTTGGATTTTCTCATAAGATTTTACCACATAAGCAATCTGCTGCATTTTAGTTTCGCGTGTCAGCTGAAATTTACGATCTTCACAGAACTTTTGGATCTGAAACCGTATGTATTTTCTGTTTATTTCAGTATTTTATTGTTGTCTTCTATATGATATAAATTTTCTCAAAAGATGCATTGCTAAAGTTTGAGTTTGCCATTTTTACTTTCTCTAATACTTCACTGTAGTAAGTAGAGGTATATTATATTCCACCCAAAATTCGATGTTGTGATTGCATTGGAAATACACGTTTTGAGACTCTGTAAATAACAATAATTAATAACAGCATTTTTAGAAAAACTTCCACGCGCGCGCGCGTATGTAAGAACTACATAACTCAAAAACGAAGAGTAGCTTTAATACCAAACTTGTTCAGCGCCTTTAAAGGATACGACACGAAGAATTTCGAGAAAATTCCCCCAACCTAAATTACCCTTTACTACGAAAAGTTTTCATCAATTCTTTATTTTCTCAAAAATTTCCAATTTGATTAAAATACCTACCATTATGATCATATTTCCATGATAAAAAAATCTGATGTGTTACACTCACATGACTTTCTCTACTCTTGTACAAACTATTTTTACAAACGCTCCATATGCTTCATGTTAATCTTATTGCTAATTTTCTTGTAGATGCAAGGGGAATTGCTAGGCTTTAAGCGATAGTCAAATGTTTTAAGAGCTGGTTGCTATGTGGCGCATTGCATCCTCTTTGTATGTCCAGGACAAAAACAAAATGAATAACGAACTTCCATTTTAGAAAAAGTATAAGCATTGGAAAATTTAAGACAATAACAAGCAATATCTCGAAAATGGTTCACTCAACAAAAAAAATGTGTATGACATAAATTGTGTATTTTAATGTGATCTACATTTTTTGTGCAGTAAAATTTTGTCTATCTCTTATGGTTTACCAGTTATGCAAAAGTCGTTCACAATGAAGAATACTTTTGGAGACATTCGCAGAAAATTCGAGATATACATTTCATTTGTCATGAAAATATCTTAAACATATGATATTTTAATCAAAATTGTTAGAGCCATTTTTGAGAAAATTAAAATTTTCGAAAAATCTTCTATGCAAAGGGTAATCTGGGGTGGGGGGATTTTCTTGAAAACCTTCGTGTCGCATCTCTGGAAGATACTGAACCTAAATACCAAGTTTGGTGTTTATCCGACTGTTCGTTTCTGAGGTATACTGTTCACACACACACACACACACACACACACGGACATGTTTCCAAAAATGCTTTTTTTGGATTCAGGGGATCTCAAAACACGTATTTCCGGTGAAATCTCGGTATCGAATTTTTGGGTGGAATACAATACTTCCCCTACTTACTATACGTAGTAGAGAAAGTAAAAAATGTAGATCCCGTAAACACACAAGTTATTCTAAATAAAACTTCTTGTGGCACTAGCTATTTCCAAGATATTCTTTGTAATCAGTTTGAATTTTCAAATACTTATACTTTTTCAAGAGGAAAACCTCTCTTCTCCCCCCCCCCCCTTGTGGTCATGCAAAGTGAATGGAATTTCAAAGCCATCACATAGTAACCAGCTCTTAAAATATTTGACCATCGCTTAAGCTTACCGTATGCTGTTATTCCCATTGTACATACAAGGAAATATGTTATATAAACCATTTCTGCAAATGTTTATTTCGATAGCATGAAACGCCTATACAAGAATAAGCGTTTGTAATAACAGTTTGTTGAGGAAAGTCATGTGACTCTAACACATGACATTTTTTGTTTTCAATTTAGCGCTAACAATCGAGATGGATGACGTAACCTATTACTCACTGCATACTTATACTATGACAGTTCGGTAACGAGCTGATGGTTTATCCCATTAAATCGTATAGGAGGCATTGCTAAACTTTATTGTTCAGTTTCAAATATGCGGCGTGTGAATGGAATAGTCTTTTAAAATCATTCCACGAAGAAGAAACCTAGGATAATTTTCGTTGAACGTAATTCCCATATGTTATATTCGCACTACTATCGCTTATTTTTACATCTCTTCTACAAACCATTCTTTAAAAAGCTTATTTTTCTGTCTAGTTCGTGTTAATCGAGAGAGCGTTTGCAGAATGGTTCCATTACACATTTCAGTGTAGGTACAGGGGGAGGAGATTCACGGGAATGAAGCTATAGTCAAGTGTTTAAAACAAAAGGGTATGTATGTGATGGGTTTGCATACTCTTTCCATAACATCAACGAGAAACAAATGAAGAGTGACTTAGCGGTTCAAAAACTGTAATAATATTTAAACAATGCAAATAAATAGCAACGAGTTTTTCGGAAATGGTTAATACCAAGAAAATGTTGACAAATTTTGTTTACACTTTGTTTTGCAAGATTTTGTATATCACTTTGGTTTACCAGTTACACAAAATTCATTCAGAATGAAGAGGACTTCACAGGCTATTCGCAGAAAATTCAGGTCAGGTGTACACTTTATTGGTCATGTAAATATCTTAAAATATATGGCATTTTAATAAAAAGCCTTAGCCATTTTTAAAACAATAAAAAATAACCAAACATTTTATATGTAAAGGGTGGTTTGGGTGAGGTAATTTTCTCGAAAATCGTACATCGCATCCTTGGAATATACTGATCTTAATTTAATATGTATCACACATTTCGTTGAGTTATTCTGTAAACACACACACACAGACGTTTTCCTAAAAGGAAAGCCTTGTGAAGATGTCTAGTGAAATGCAACTGGTTCCTATACCTGACATAGGTAAGTGCTAGAGAAAGCAGAGAAACAAAACGAATTTTCAGATGTTTATAATACCGTAGAATTAACTACATGTATACGTGCATCGTCACATTAGGTTCCAAATTTAAAACAAAATAATGTACCTATGTGGGAAAACCGACATACAGACGTGCCATGATGGATAGCAAGTTCATGAAAAAACACGATCGCTTAAAAGCCTTTCCGTGTGTTTTAATTTTTATTAATTTTTATTAACATTATAGAAAAAAATTATGTGTTACACTCACATGACTTTCTCTACTCTTGTACAAACTATTTTTACAAACGCTTATTCTGCATCTACTTCATGTTAATCGAGATAAACATTTGCAGACTCTATCTTATTGCTAATTTTCTTGTAGATGTAAGGGGAAAATATATTTACAAGGGCAATATAGAAAAACAGTAGCCTTTAAGCACACACATATCTCTTAATAGCTGGTTGCTAGGTGCAGCACCATTCCCTTTGCCACAGATTAATACTCTTTGCATATCCAAGACAAAAAAAATGAATAACGAATTCCCATTTTAGAAAATAAGTATTGAAAAATTTAAGGGAATAACAAGCAATATCTCGAAAATGGTTCACTCAACAAAAAAAATGTATATGACATAAATTGTGTATTTTAACGCGATCTACATTTTGTGTGTAGTAAACTTTTGTCTATGTCTTATGGTTTACGAGTTATGCAAAAGTCGTTCACAATAAAGAATCCTTTTGGAGACATTCCCAGAAAATTCAAGATATACATTTTATTTGTCATGAAAATATCTTAAACATATGATATTTTAATCAAAATCGTTAGAGCCATTTTTGAGAAAATTAAAATTTTCGAAAAATCTTCGATGTAAAGGGTACTCTGGGGTGGGGGGATTTTCTTGAAAACCTTCGTGTCGCATCTCTGGAAGATACTGAACCTAAGTACCAAGCTTGGTTTTATCCGACTGTTCGTTTCTGAGTTATGCTGTTCACAGACACAGACACACACACGGACATTTTTCCAAAATGCTTTTTTTGGATTAAGGGGGTCTCAAAACATGTATTTCCGGTGAAATATCGGTATCGAATTTTTGGGTGGAATACAATACTTCCCCTACTTACTGTACGTAGTAGAGAAAGTAAGAAGTTGTATTGCCGGTTTTCAGAAACTCGTACAGAGGAGATATTGAAATGGAGAGAAAACGACGGAGGGGAACAGATTTGAGTAAAATGTAGATAGTTCTTCGCAATAACTGTCTCCAACCCTCCTCAACATTTTCTCTCTCTTGGTCCCCGTTGTAAACCCAATAACAAAGAAGTTCTTCACTGGCTAATTTTTCTACGTCATAGGTATAGAATTTAAAGAAAATGTTTCATTTAAAAATTATAACATCCAACTTGAATTAAAAATAGAGAATTCAAACTTGTCAGGCATCAGCACCCGAGTTTACTCTTGCTAAGAAAGCAATATTGTTGCGTTCTACTCTGTAGTTTATTAGTTACTGCAGGATAAGCTTAGAAAGATCACATATCGGACTTTTACTGAAAAGCCCTTTCTTTAGAAATCCGTGTCCACAGAAATCTATGAGGACTCTAAAAATGGTATAATGTGATAGAGAAAAATATTCTGCATAGGATAACGCGTTAAAAGCTGAAAATTATAACAATTGAATATTTACAGCATGTTATTTGCAACTTGGCGACTGTGAGAGTAGCTAATGGCAACTGATTGGCAAGCTATACAATGATCCCTTACTCTCCGCTGTATCGTGTGTACGCTTGATAGCAAACACGAATAAAACCAACGTTATAAACCTATATTCAACAAGTGCTAACATAGGTTGCTTCTAAAGTCAAAGCCCCCGATAACAATATTAGCAAACTTGATGTGTTGCAGTCACATGACATTCTCTACTCACTCTTCTACAAACCTTTCTTATCCTTCTATTTATTAATACAGGTAAACCTTTATTACTCATTTGCACGTTTCGATAATAAAGAATACAGTTGGCTAAAACGATAGTCAATTTTTTTTTAAAGCCGGTCACTATGTGATGGCTTTGAAATTCTATTCTCTTTGCAGGAACAGGAAAAAGAAAGAAAGAAAGAGAAAAGAATAGCTGCTTGGAGTTGAGAAAAGTATGGAGCATTAAAAAAACAAAAAAAAAACAAAAATCAAACCGATAACAAAGAATAGGTATCTTGGAAATGGTTAACGGCACAAACATTTTTATTTGGCATAACTTATGTGCTCTAACGAAATCTACATTTTTACTTTCCCTACTACGTAGAGTAAGTAGGGAAAGTATTCTATTCCACCCAAAATTTCGATAAATTAAATTAAATTTTATTTATGGACACTTTAACTGCTGTGGTCCTTAGCGTCCCATTCTATATTGGGCGTGAAATACCAGTAATCTTGCTCAGAGGCCTCTTTATCAGGCCTGAGATTCTTTTGCGTGCCGCAAGTCTACGACACGGGACCACCGGCTTTACTTCCCTTCTAAAGAAAGCCATGCTAAGAATTTTTACGCCGGAAAAAATCCATCCTCCGCCGGGTTTGAACCCGCGACCTCGGGAACTAGAGGCTACCATGGTAACCACTACACCGCAGAGGACGACTCAAAAACCAAAGGTCGGATGAATACCAAACTTGGTATTTAGGTTCAATGCCTTCCAAATGTTAAGCGATAGTTGAAAACGTACTACACAAGTCCTTTCAACATTCAGTTGTTTCTCGCGATGTCATGGAAACATATGGCCAGCATATAGCGTCCAGTTCTTAAACATTTGACTATCGCTGTTCCCTTTATATCTATAACGAAATGTGTAATGCAGGTATTTCTGCAAAGGTTATTTGGATTAAAATGTAGTAGACCGAAAAATAAGCTTAGTAAGAATAGTTTGTATACCCACTAATAAACGATAGAGGGTAGAAAAAGTCATGTGACTGTACATCAGATTTTTTTGTGTAATAAGGCTATATCTTATGTGTTATCAGTTATGCAAAAGTCAAGCTGTTCTCAGAAAATTCAAGATATACGTTTTATTTGCCATGAAAATAGCTTAAACATATGTTTTAATCAAAATCGTTAAAACTATTTTTGAAAAAATAACGAATAACTTTCTACGTAAAAGGTAGTTGGGGGTGTTGGATTTTCTTGAAAATCTTCGTGTCGCATTCTTCGAAGGTCGTGAATTTAAATGCCAAGTTTCATATTTAACCGACTTCGCTGTTTACAGACACGGACATTTTTCCAAAAATGCTTCTCAAAACAGTATTTCCGGTGAAATCTCGACATCGAACTTTCGAATGGGAATACAATACTTTAAGTAGAGAAAGTAAGAAATGAATTAGGGTGCGATGCATCAACAAGCCAGCATTTTTCTCAGGGATTGATGAACTGTGAATGGGGTGCAGAAGGAAGTGCCGGTTGTAGGAATCACGTGGCCGATAAAAGGGGAAGGGAAATGTGACATTTGTCTGTCACATACTTGGCTCTGCCAAAGTTTCTCCCTAACAAGCTCATTTATTGCAGCCATAACACTCAGATTCCTGGCTCTGGACCAAAGCTGTGAAGGAACTCTGGACACAATGATGTTTGTTTGAATTTAATTTTCATTCTTTGTATCTGCTTTCGAACTCTCATTTCAACAGCGAAAGTCATCGGTGTTTAAGTCAGCTGACCTCTGAAGAACATACCACTTGATAAACAAGCATTCAAATGGCATGTCGCGCTTAAAAGGGGAAGAATGGAGAATACGGTGTAGGATCTGCCCTTGGTCAACCAGGACTAATTGATTGATTATCGCAATAATTGGTCCCAGGCTGCCAAGTACATTTAGGAACAGACCCATTCCCCTAGATCGCATCATATCTCTGTATGACTGGCTTTAAACAAATCCCAAGAAACAAACATGAACCAGTGGGCGATACGATAGCTGTGAAACAAGTAGGATTTCTACTCTGATTTGTGTAAATAAGTAGAGATGGTTAGCAAAATGTAACTTGATTAGCGACTTGACCTTGTATAGGGAAGAATGACTGAAAATCAAGTAGCCACATTTATGTCACACGTTTCTTTTGAAGTAAACATGGAAACGAAGTTGAATAACTGCTCCCTGGAAGATATTATTTCGATGTATTAGTATTTCAATAATCACTTTGATTCATAGTAATATAGATACAGTATTAATAATAATATGTTACAAGGTACTACTACTACTAATACTACTGCTAATACTGCTAATACTACTAATACTACTGCTAATAATACTACTACTAATAATACTACTAATACTACTACTAATACTACTGCTACTGCTAATACTACTAATACTACTGTTAATACTACTAATACTACCGCTAATACTACTACTAATACTACAGCAAATACTACTACTACTAATACTACTGCTAATACTGCTAATACTACTACTAATACTACTGCTACTGCTACTGCTAATACTACTGCTAATGCTACTACTACTACTAATAATACTACTACTAATACTACTGCTACTGCTAATACTACTAATACTACTGCTACTACTACTACTACTAATGCTACTGCTAATACTAATACTACTGCTACTACTGCTAATACTACTACTAATACTACAGCTAATACTACTACTAATACTACTGCTAATACTACTGCTACTGCTAATACTACTGCTAATGCTACTACTACTGCTAATACTACTACTAATACTGCTGCTAATACTACTACTAATACTACTACTGCTGCTAATACTACTACTACTAATACTACTACTGCTAATACTACTACTAATGCTACTACTACTGCTAATACTACTACTAATACTAATACTACTGCTAATACTACTACTGCTAATACTACTACTAATGCTACTACTACTGCTAATACTAATACTAATGCTACTACTACTGCTAATACTACTACTAATACTAATACTACTACTAATACTAATACTACTACTGCTAATACTAATACTAATGCTACTAATACTACTACTACTGCTAATACTACTACTACTACTGCTAATACTACTACTAATACTAATACTACTACTAATACTACTACTACTGCTAATACTACTACTACTGCTAATACTACTACTAATACTACTACTAATACTACTACTGCTAATACTACTACTAATGCTACTACTACTGCTAATACTAATACTAATGCTACTACTACTGCTAATACTACTACTACTGCTAATACTACTACTACTGCTAATACTACTACTACTGCTAATACTACTACTACTGCTAATACTACTACTAATGCTACTACTACTGCAAATACTACTAATACTACTACTGCTAATACTACTACTACTACTGCTAATACTACTACTGCTGCTAATACTACTACTGATGCTAATACTACTACTGCTAATACTACTACTGCTAATACTACTACTACTGCTAATACTACTACTACTGCTAATACTACTACTAATGCTACTACTACTGCAAATACTACTAATACTACTACTGCTAATACTACTACTGCTAATACTACTACTACTGCTAATACTACTACTGCTAATACTACTACTACTGCTAATACTACTACTAATGCTACTACTACTGCAAATACTACTACTGCAAATACTACTGCTAATACTACTACTACTGCTAATACTACTACTAATGCTACTACTACTGCAAATACTACTACTGCTAATACTACTGCTACTGCTACTACTACTACTGCAAATACTGCTACTGCAAATACTACTAATACTACTACTGCTAATACTACTACTGCAAATACTACTACTACTGCTAATACTACTACTACTACTGCTAATACTACTACTAATGCTACTACTACTGCAAATACTACTACTGCTAATACTACTACTAATACTACTACTGCTAATACTACTTCTACTACTGCAAATAATACTACTGCTAATACTACTACTGCTAATACTACTACTCCTAATACTACTACTACTACTGCTAATACTACTACTAATACTACTACTGCTAATACTACTACTGCTAATAATACTACTAATACTACTACTACTGCTGATAGTACTACTAATACTACTACTGCTAATACTACTACTACTGCAAATACTACTACTGCTAATACTACTACTAATACTACTACTACTAATACTACTACTGCTAATACTACTGTTAATACTACTACTACTGCTAATACTACTACTGCTAATACTACTACTACTACTGCTAATACTACTACTACTACTGCTAATACTACTGCTAATACTACTACTACTGATAATGCTAATGCTACTGCTAATACTACTGCTAATGCTACTGCTACTACTACTGCTAATACTACTACTACTGATAATGCTAATGCTACTGCTACTGATAATACTACTACTACTGATAATGCTAATGCTACTGCTACTGATAATACTACTACTACTGATAATGCTAATGCTACTGCTACTGATAATACTACTGCTACTGATAATGCTAATGCTACTGATAATGCTAATACTACTGCTAATTCTACTGCTACTACTACTGCTAATACTACTACTACTACTGCTAATGCTACTGCTACTACTACTGCTAATACTACTGCTACTACTACTGCTAATACTACTGCTACTACTGCTAATACTACTACTACTGATAATGCTAATGCTACTGCTACTGATAATACTACTACTACTGATAATACTACTACTGATAATACTACTACTACTGATAATGCTAATACTACTGCTACTACTGCTAATACTACTACTACTACTGCTACTGATAATACTACTACTGATAATACTACTACTGATAATGCTAATACTATTGCTACTACTGCTAATACTACTACTACTACTGATAATGCTAATGCTACTGCTACTGATAATACTACTACTACTGATAATACTACTACTACTGATAATACTACTACTACTGATAATACTACTACTACTGATAATACTACTACTACTGCTAATACTACTACTACTACTGCTAATACTACTATTACTAATACTACTACTACTGCTAATACTACTACTACTACTACTACTACTACTACTGCTAATACTACTGCTACTACTGCTAATACTACTACTACTGATAATGCTAATGCTACTGCTAATACTACTGATAATGCTAATACTGCTAATGCTACTGCTAATACTGCTAATGGTGCTGCTAATACTGCTACTGTTAATGCTACTGCTAATACTACAGCCATATTGCTACTGTAACATTAGAAGAGAGCCGTACCATTATTACCGATTGGAACACAAATGTCTGTTTACAGCAAGTTTTTAAATAGTTCGTAAAGAACGCCCAAAAGGAAAAATATGTTACATTATGACAACGCATCGTCGCATACAGCAAAACTAAGAACTGAGTATCTGGATGCCCTCCACCATACAGCCCTGACCTAGCACCTTGTGATTTCTTTTTGTTTGCAAAAATTAAAGATAAACGCGTGGAATCACTTTTTCATCATCAGATGAAGCAGTGGAACATTATAAAACCTGTTTCTGAAGTGTCTCAGGAAGAGTGGCATCATTGATTTAAGGACTGGTTTCAACGAATGCAAAAATGTATTGATATTAAATAGGAATATTTTGAGAAGCAATAAAATCATTTAAATTTTTTAAAATTAATCTTTGTTTGATTTTCTAAAAAAACTTAAGTGCCGATCTCGTATTCCGTATAAAAACTTTCAGAAAAATCTGATATGTTACATTCACATTTTTTTTCTCTACATAATAGCATTTATTTGTTTATAGCTTCTGCAAATTATTCCTACGAAAGATTACTTTTACATCTACTTCAAGTTAATCACGATAAACATTTGCAGAAATGGTTTCATCATTTATAACGTTTAAATACAAGGGAGTATAGGTAATCGATTCCATAGCCAGATATTTAAATGCGAGTCGCTTATGTGCTGGCCTAAAAATTCCATACTCTTTACATGATATCGCGAGAAATAGCTGATTAGCGACAGCACAAAAGTGACAAAATTATTGAAAATTTCAAACGAATAATAACGAAATCTCGGAAACGGCTGATGCCACAAAAACGTTATTGGAAGTAAATTGCGTGTTTTGACGAAGTCTACATTTTTTTGTGGCGTACTTTATAACTATGTCTTACTCTTCAACACTTATATAAAACTACCTATATAAAAAATTCCTTCCGAAAAAAAGAGGACTTCATAGTGTGACGTATGCAAAGATGATAGGATATACGTCTCTGGTCACCGAGATTCGACATGGCAGTTGGTTTGGAGTAGGGAGAACTAGAATTTTTAGGAGGTGATGAGTTGTTTAGCGTCACTGACGCTTGAGGGTAGCGTGGGTTTGAGAAGGCGAGTCAGGAGGTAACCTTCGTGTTGTAAAGACGTACAACTGCTTTCTTCGTGCTAAGGCATGATGGCCTCGCCGACAGACATTGGGCTGAGAGTGTAAGCACTGTTATCTATCTTTATACATTAAATAACAAGCCATCCATTCCGTTAGAGTCTTATTTATGGTAGTGTAGTGTCCTTCCCTTCCCTTAAGCCATGTGACGTTTTGGAATAGTAATTATTTGTGTGTTTTAACTTAGCTGCGTCCCCGTCGTAGCCTCGCCATGTGAAGATCTTATTAATTTACCGGTACCTTTTGCAAGCGAGTGTCTCCCCATTATTTTCTGAGTAGTATTTAGTAGAGGCTACGACATTAGGTTATACCCAGAGCATTTTATTTGTCATGTAAATATCTTTAAAATAGCGGTAGGGAATTTTCTTGAAAATCTTCGTATCTTTAGAAGATACTGAAACTAAATACCAGGTTTGTATTTATCTGACTTTTTGCGTTTGAGTTACGTTATTCAAACACGTGCGCGCGCATTTGTATCTTCTCTGTCACGTACATAATAGGTAGAGAAGGTATTGCATTCCGACCAAAGATTCGATACCGAGATTTCACCGGAAATACATGTTTTGAGGCAGCTGAATCTAAAGGAAGCTGTTTTACATTAAGTTCCGGTGAATAGCATAACTTAAAAAATGAAAAGTCGGATAAATATCAAACTTGGTGTTTAAGTTCAATATCTTCCAAGGATACAACACGGAGATTTCAAAGAAAATCCCCCCCATCCCAACTACGCTTTACATGGAACCTTTTTCGAAAATTTTGAGTATGAACAATGGCTATAAGGATTTTGATTAAAATACCATATGTTAAAGATATTTACTTGACAAATAAAAAAAAATATATATATATATATATATATATATATCTCTTGAATTTTCTGGGAATTGCCTATGAAGTCTCCTCATAGTTTGTATAATGTCGTATAACCGGTAAACGTGAAGCGATAGACGAAAACGTACTATGGGGGAGGATCTAGATCACCTTAAAACACACAGTTTATTTCAAATAAATTTTTTGTGGCATAAGTGGTTTCTGAGATATCCGTTATTAATGGTTCGAATTGTTCATTTCTTGGTCATTCTCTTTAAGTTGTGTCAACATTCAGTTGTTTCTCGTGATGTCATAGAAACAGTATGGAATTTTAAGGCCAGCATATAGCACCCAGTTGTTAAACATTTGACTATCGCTGTTCCCTCTGTATCTATAACGAAATGTGTAATGTAGCTATTTCTGGAAAGGTTTATTTGGATTAAATGTAGTAGGTAGAAAAATAAGGCGGCGATGCCGTGGCTGAGTGGTTAAACCGCTTGCCCTCACCGAGGCGGCCCGGGTTCAATCCCAGGGACCCGCATGTGGGATTTGTGGTGGACAAAGCGGCGTCTGGGCGGGTTTCCCCCGCCATTCATTCCACCAACTGCTCCATCATCACCTTTCCTTTCATCCATTTCACCATCATTTCGTTTCATCTACTTCCTTCATCCCATACCAGGCATCGGGCAGATCACCCATCCTGGATATTCTCTCTGATCCATGAGTGTCTGCTCCTCGACGGGCCTCTGACCCCAGGCACCCGCCTGTAGGTCCTGGGGGATTTAAGTCCTACATACGAGGAGGTTAAACAGAGAAAGAAGAAGAAAAATAAGCTTTAGTAAGAATAGTATGTATATCCAGCATAAAAGAGGGTAGAAAAAGTCATGTTAATACATTACATAAGATTTTTTTCTAAAAGTGCTTTTTACTCAGGGACCTCAAAAGATGCATCTCTAATGAGTTTTTGAGTGAAAGTGAAACGAAATTCTAAAAAAAAATAAAAAAAATTGAGTTTTATTTATGGACGCTCTTTAACTGCTATGGTTCTTAGCGTCCCATTCTATAGTGGGTGTGAAACACCGGTAGTTTTGCTCAGATGCCTCTATCAGGCTTGAGGTTCTTTTGCGTGCCGTAAATCTAGGACACGGAACCACCGGCTTTACTTCCATTCCGAAGGAAGCCATGCTGAGGATTTTTACGCCCGAAAAAAATCCGTCGCCCTCCGCCAGGTTTGAACCCGCGACCTCGGGAACTAGAAAATTCTAGAGTTGTACCACTGATGTATGTTATGCAATTATATTCAAAAAGTTCATAACATTATTTTATACTCGCTCTCTCCCTCCCGCTTTCCGTGTTTCTACCTCTGTACCTCTCTCTCTCTCTCTCTATCTATCTCTCTATCTATCTCTCTCTCTCTTCATCACCGTCTCTTTTCCTTTTCCCCTTTAACCTCTCTCCAGTTCCACTCGCCCAATCTCATTCCATTCTCCGCACCCTCTCCTATGTAATGTGATGTTTTGAAAGCCGGCAATGTAAGTGTGGTTTAACGGTACAGAAACGTGTACCGCTTCCTTATGCTCGTTATGTGCTCGGAACTATACTGTTTCTCATGGCGACTGATTTACGTACACGTAACGAACAATTGTTATAATTTCTTAAATATTGATTCTGTAGAATTTTTTTGTGCACAACGTATTAGAATCGTTATATTTACAAACTTTTGTGTAAAATTTTAAAAAGAAAAGATTGTACTTAATAAACGAAATATTATTTTTACTTTCTCTACTACGTATAGTAAGTAGGGGAAGTATTGTATTCCACCCAAAAATTCGATACCGAGATTTCACCGGAAATACATGTTTTGAGAATCACTGAATCCAAAAAAAGCATTTTTGGAAACATGTCCGTGTGTGTGTCTGTCTGTGTGTCTGTGTGTCTGTGTGTCTGTGTGTCTGTCTGTGTGTCTGTGTGTCTGTGAACAGCATAACTCAAAAACGAACAGTCGGATAAACACCAAACTTGGTATTTAGGTTCAGTATCTTCCAGAGATGCGACACGAAGGTTTTCAAGAAAATCCCCCCACCCCAGACTACCCTTTACATGGAACATTTTTCGAAAATTTTAATTTTCTCAAAAACGGCTCTAACGATTTTGATTAAAATATCATATGTTTAAGATATTGTCATGACAAATAAAATGTGTATCTCGAATTTTCTGGGAATGTCTCCAAAAATATTCTTCATTGTGAACGACTTTTGCATAACTGGTAAACCATAAGAGATAGACAAAATTTTACTACACAAAAAATGTAGATCGCGTTAAAATACACAACTTATGTCATATACGTTTCTTTTGTTGAGTGAACCGTTTTCGAGATATTGCTTGTTATTTCCTTAAATTTTCCAATACTTATACTTTTTCTCAAATTCGTTATTCATTTTTTTTATGTCCTGAACATGCAAAGAGAATGGAATTCGCCACATAGCAACCAGCGTTAAAATATTTGACTATCGCTTAAAAGCTACCATATTCCCCTTGCATCTACAAGAAAATTACCAATAAGATTGACATCTCGATATCTCGATTAACATGAAGCATATGGAGAATAGGCGTTTGTAAAATTAGATTGTACAAGAGTAGAGAAAGTCATGTGAGTGTAACACATCAGATTTTTTATTTTGCGTTCCTCGCCTTATAATACGAGGTCAGTCTCAGAAGCACCCGGCCTGACATATAGATAGCAGTTGTTCTTTCAAACAAATGACTATGGTAGAAAGTACCAGCTTTATAAAGCTAAAGTTTGAAGTTTGACGATGCTACGTTGTTTAGTAATTGTTTGGCAGCCATTAATAGTGAACGCTCTCAGCGAACTTGTAAACATGGATAAAGCTGGCCATCGTTATGTGATACAATACTTTCATTTGAAAGATCTCAGTCCAACTAATATTAAAGTTGCGCTAGACTCTACTCTGGGGGAGTCTGCTCCTTCGTTTACAACAGTAAAATATTGGGTGGCAGAGTTTAACTGAGGCCGTCCGAGTTGTCAAGACGAATATCGCAGTGGTCGACCAAATGAGGTGACCACGCCAGAAATTGTGAAGAAAATCCACAAAATGGTATTGGATGATCGTCGACTGAAAGTGCACGAGCTAGCATACATCGTAGGCATTTCAAAAAGCGTTGTACATCGCTGTACTAACTGAAAATTTAGATGCGAGAAAGCTGTGCGCAAGTGCGTGCCGCGTTTACTCACAATGGAACAAAAGCAGCGTTGTGAAGATGTTTCAGTGGAGTGTTTGGTTTTGTTTCGCTGCAATAAAGCCGAGTTTTTGCGTCGATTCATAACCTTGGATGAAATATGGGTCCATCACTTCACACATGAGACGAAGGAACAGTCAAAACAGTGGATTGAAAGGGGAGAATCGGCTCCAAAGAAGGCGAAGACAGTTCTATCTGCAGGTCATTTCATGGTGTCAGTTTTTTTGGGATGCGCGTGGGATAATTTTCATTTATTATGTTCAAAAAGGAAAATCAATCAATGGCGAGTATTATGCAAACTTATTGCAGCGTTTGAATGATGAAATCGAGCAAAAACGGCCGCATTTAGCGAAATATAAAGTTCTGTTTCATCAAGACAATGCACCAGTTGGCCATGGCCAAAATCAATGAGTTAAAGTTCGAATTGCTTCCTCATGCACCCTATTCACCAGACTTAGCCCCCCTCTGATTATTTTCTGTTTCCAAAGTTGGCTTGGTGGTAAAAGATTTGCGAACAATGAAGAGGTGAAGTTTGCAGTTGATGGCTATTTTGCAGAACTCGACGGTTCTCACTATAAACAGGGTATCGAAGTTGTTGAACATCGCTGGGAAAAGTATATTGAGCTGAAAGGAGACTATGTAGAGAAATAAAGATGTTTTCTCCCAAAATTCTTGTGTAATGTTAGTAATGTTCTCAGTTGTTGCTCTTTCACATCTGTCAGGTTTCCTTTCTGATTTTAGACATTCTGTCTTAGCTTTTTCAAAAACAATTATAGTGTGAGTTTTAACGGACCTTAATGGCGACCCAAAATTGGGGATAGTGAGGTATAAAAGGCTGGTTAGCAATAGCTGGAGAACGTAAACTGAGGCAAAACGGCGTGTATTTAACATTTCGGTTCACAATAAACCGCGAATGGGAATACAAATCGATGACCACATCGGTAGCAAATTGCAAAGTCGATTTTACGCATTTGGACGTCATTTGTTTGTAACTGACCAATGTTATTTTTCCCCTGCTTTCAATTCAGCCAACATAGTACAGGCTGCTCTTTAAAATTCGATGCAGTAAACATTTTCTAACCGCAGATCCATTACTGTGTATTTCCGATTCCTCTTGTCATACCAAGCGCCATCTCTTTATTAATAGCGCACTTTAAAGGTATTTGTTGCTCTTTATTGTTCTCTGTTAACTTCCTTGTCTTTTGATGCAGCAGCATTTATGAGTTGCACTAAAACAATGCAAGTTGAAGAAGGTAGTATTGAAGGAGTTGTATTATATTTCAACTGTTGGGGAGCCGAACTTGTAGTAATTGCAACCGCACACATGGTAAACAGTTTCCGGTAGCCTTCGCCCCAAGTTTAAAAAAATATTAACTTTGTAATTTGACTGTTTCTTTAAATATTATATATTTATGTTTGCCTCGGCTGCGTCAGTATTATTGTTAGAGACACGTATCTCTTAGTAGGGTTGTGGTGCGACAAGAATGTAGGCTTACACAGATTATAATTTTACTTCACTTCTTTTATGAATGCTTGACACGATTTAAATAACACTTCATTGGTATAGAGAGCTTGAGATTCTTTTTATTAATTACTTGCACTTTTTAACACGTAAACTTATTTTTTACACAAAATACGTATTACACTTCTCGAGGACGCATCTCACGTCTGATTAGTAACACAGTCTGCTAGCAACTGAACTCTAAATTTGTAGAATGTTCTCCTTTTCAGTTTTTGATTGGCTAATCCTACACCAATAGAATACCTTCATTTAACTTAAGTTTTTTCTGGCTATTTTATAAACTGTCACAAATTTACATTATTGCTTCCAAGAATCAGAAGCAGTATTGTTAAACTCTCAAACTCATTATTGCCTCAAAGTTACCTCATTGTTAGCAATTTTGATCTATTTCTCACAGCTCCTACATTATTAAATTACGTAATACAATCACATAACATTATTGAACATGTACGTAATATAAACATATACAATGATTGTAATATACACTTTTTATATATTGTTACATACACATATTACTTTAAGGCGGGCTGCTATTGAATTTATATTTTATATATTTAGACTGAAATCATTTTAGTGTTAAAAATACTGCCTCAAAGTGACGCCTTGGGTAGAAGAACCAATACACAATGAATCTGAGGGAGTCAGGACGCGCATTTGCTAGAATTTCTTCCTGTTTGATTTTCCCGGCTTGCGACTAGAGAGAGCTCTAGCGACTGTTTCATGTCACGGTCGCCTTGAATAATTTCTGCAGTGAAAAGTAATAAGCACAATACGGATCTACCATGTGTAAAGGTTTTATGTTTACGTAATATGTTTTTACGTAAATTATTAGAACTTGAAGATCTTATATTGTGCTGCTTTTGTTTTGTTTGGTTACATAATTTTAAGTGCCCCACGTATGGGAGCCAATTTATAACGGTATTAATGTTATATTATTTTTGACATTATTGTAGCCCCACGTTGTGGTGCCAATTTGCGAGAACATTATTTGTTATTTTGTTTGCCCCGCGTTTGGGTAGCCAATTTGCTGCGGTATTACTTATAATGTTTGTTTACATCATGTGTTGAAGCCATCTTGTGACGTCATTCATTTGTTCGGTTTGTAGCTCCATCTTGTGTTAGCAATTTGCATCAGTGTTAGTGTTCGAAAGAATGCGACTGTTATTTGATTTAAATTTTGTTTACTGTACTCCGGCTAGCTATTATCTTATCTTGGGTCGAACATGTCTCTTGATCAGGGTTGTGTAAACGGAAAGGAATCTTTTATCCAAAAAGAACACTGATGAAGAAATTTGTTTTATAATTTTTATTGTCGAACACGTTCACTATCACTTTTACATATTGATCTAGATACTCTCCAAACTGAAACTGTTATAATAACTTCTTACTGATCACTTTTAATCAACGTACTTCAACCTTTTGTATAATTAACTTTACCATATTTTAGATATTTCATAATTCTGCTACGCGTAACTTGTGAATCTATATCCGATGTATGCCGTACTAATACTTTCGACGAACTGACTGAAGACGACGTGTAGTGTACACAGATTTATGATGAACTGCCTATAAGCTACCTCTAACCTACCCTATTTATACGCCTTCATCCAGATACGCCTAAAGATTATAACTGAACTGCAATTGGCTAATAAAACGCGCCAACATTAGCGTCAATCTTAATATCCAATGAAAATTATGAATACATATGCTCTAGGGAGAAAATATTCCAGAAGGTTCTCAACGGAAAAACGACGCGCCAACATTACGTAACTTCCTCGTTTCCAATAATGATAAACAGCTCACCCCCCTCTCTGCATTATTGCGCTATTATTAACAGTTTCAGTAAGGCCATATAAACTTATTTCCCAATAATAATTACAATTAATAAACATCTGAAATCAATGTCACACAAAAATGCATATTAATATTACAATCATTATTTACATTTAAGTAATTTGTGATACAAATTACTGCATCATATGCCGTTCCCGGGAAAGTTTCCCGTCAGTTATCAAGCTCCTGTTGTAATACATGTATTTTAACTTTGTCGTTCTCTTTCTGGTTTCCGCTTCCGATTATTGTGGACCGACCTTAAGAGTAAGGACCACTTGGCATGTATTTCGCACACTTGTAACGCCTTGTCGGCAGTCTCATGCAACTCTACTCAGCACAGCACGCCATGTCTATTATTAAGAGTATCCAGTGTGCCCAATATAAACCCTGACCTCTGTGTACGCTCATCTGTGGCACAGTCGACCGAGGTTAAGTGTCTTTATGAACCGACTTCAGTGGCTACATTGGGGTGGCGTAATTTTTACTTTCATTACATTTACCTATATAAGTAGAGGGATTATTACATTCCACGCAACAACTCGACACCGAGATTTCACCGGAAATACACGTTTCGAGACTCCCTGGAAAGAAAATAAAATAAAAAATCTGATGTGCTACACTCACATGACCTTCTTTACTCTTGTACAAATTATTTTTACAAGCGCTTATTCTCCATATGCTTCATGTTAATCGAGATGTTAATCTTATTGCTAATTTTCTTGTAGATGCAAGGGGAATTGGTAGGTTTTAAGCGATAGTCAAATATTTTAAGCGCTGGTTGCTATGTGGCGCATTCCATTCTCTTTGCATGTCCAGGACAAAAAAAAATGAATAACGAATTCGAGAAAAAGTATAAGTATTGGAAAATTTAAGGGAATAACAAGCTATACCACGAAAATGGTTCACTCAACAACAAAAATGTATATGACATAAATTGTGTATTTTAACGCGATCTACATTTTTTGTGTAGTAATATTTTGTCTATCTCTTATGGTTTACCAGTTATGCAAAAGTCGTTCACAATGAAGAATACTTTTGGAGACATTCCCAGAAAATTCGAGATATACATTTCATTTGTCATGAAAATATCTTAAACATATGATATTTTAATCAAAATCGTTAGAGGCATTTTTGAGAAAATAAAAATTTTCGAAGAATATTCCATGTAAAGGGTAGTCTGGGGTGGGGGGATTTTCTTGAAAACCTTCGTGTCGCATCCTTGGAAGATACTGAACCCAAATACCAAGTTTGGTGTTTATCCGACTGTTCGTTTTTGAGTTATGCTGTTCACAGACACACACACGGACATGTTTCCATAAATACTTTTTTTTGGATTCAGGGGGTCTCAAAACATGTATTTCCGGTGAAATCTCGGTATCGAATTTTTGGGTGGAATACAATACTTCCCCTACTTACTATACGTAGTAGAGAAAGTAAAAATGTTTTTTTTTTATTTATTTGTTCAGTGTGCCTCAAATCATGTATATCCGGTGAAATCTGGGTATTGAATTTTTGGGTGGAATGCCATACCTCCTATACCTACTATGTACGTGGTAGAGAAAGTAAAAAATCATTATTAGGAAAAGGACCGTGTGTGTGTGTGCGTGTGCGTGTGGGTGTGGGTGTGCGTGTGCGTGTGTGC
Source organism: Deroplatys truncata (assembly GCA_030765065.1). Taxonomy (NCBI): domain Eukaryota; kingdom Metazoa; phylum Arthropoda; class Insecta; order Mantodea; family Mantidae; genus Deroplatys; species Deroplatys truncata. Next base: position 308,839,987 of record CM060975.1, on the reverse strand, counting down.
GCACGCGCGCGCGTCGTCTGAACAGCATAACCCAAAAACGAAAAGTCGAATGAATATCAAACTTGGTATTTAGGTTCAGTATCTTCCAGAGATGCGACACAAAGAATTTCAGGAAAATCCTCCCACCCCAAACTACACTTTACTTGGAAGATTTTTCGATTTTTTTTTATTTGCTAAAAAAAGGCTCTAACGATTTTGATTGAAGTGGCATTAAAGATATTTACATGACTAGTAAAATTTACATCTTGTATACCTTAAGCGATAGACAATAAATGTAGATAGCTTTAAAACATACACTTTATTTTATTTTCTGGCAACAGCCATTTCCGAGACATCCGTTATTAATGGTTCGAATTGTTCAATACTTAGCCATTCCTTTAAAGTCAACATTCAGTTGTTTCTCGCGATGTCATGGAAACAGTATGGAATTTTAAGGCCAGCATATAGCTTCCAGTTGTTAAACATTTGACTATCGCTGTTCCCTTTGTATCTATAACGAAATGTGTAATGTAGCTGTTTCTGCAAAGGCTTATTTGGATTAAAATGAAGTATATATAAAAATAGGCTTCAGTAAGACTAGTTTGTATACCCAATAATAAACGACAGAGAATGGAGAAAGTCATGTGACTGTATCACATCAGTTTTTTTTATTTATTACCGAGTGCTCTTAATGAAATCCAAATTTTACAGTTGTATAGCGAACATAAATTATTATTTCTTTATATAAATTATAAGATTAATTCTAATGCGTCATTTTATTGCAGATCTTTTATAATTTCATCCGACAATTGCCCTCCATTTCTGAAGTGATGGTCAAAGGATTTTGTAACATTTCAGGTTGAGTAGTATCAAAGTATCTGTGAATACTGTCTCAAAAGTCTATGTTGGATTATGGACGAATTTAATACCCGTAGAGTAGTCGCAGAGAAATTTTGGGGGATCTTGGAAACCGTACGATTTCTTTAATTTCCCAGATGACTTAATTCTGAAAAAGCGGAAGCACAGCTGCCATGAAAATGTAGCGGTGTGTGTTGTGCCACCATCTTGCTGGAACCATTTCGGCTCCTCTCTTGGATTATTCATGCCCACAATTGGATTGTGTGACAAAACCGCCTGACCACTCTGCCTGTTTTAACAGCAAAGTATGGCAAGAGGACCATGAGTTTATAATGGCTGAAGTCGAGTTTTATCTCTGACTCGTCTCATATCCCAAGAAATTTAAATTTAGAAATATTGCAATATAAAGCATCGTAGAATTATAATTACTTAGAGAAATAAAGCTAAGTATTGTAAATTGTTAGAGGACTCCTAAAAGCATACTTCAAAGTCTTGCATTATAATTTTTTCGCACCGTACGTGCAGTGGTCCGCGAGTTGTTTCAGGCATATTAACTGGCGGATGAACGTCTGCGCAGTGTGCTGCCTCCCCCTACTCCCGTTTCATCTGGAAACACCAACACCAGCATTTGAAAGTAGGAGTATTTTCTAACAACGATAGATCACTTTGTTTTTGCCTTCCTTTCCTTTGCTTTTACCACGTTATAAGATTAGTTTGTGGCAGTATGAATGGGAGTTGGTGTAAATAAACATTTGAAATAAAATCCAGGAACACAGAAAAAAGTCATAACAGCTCCTCGATGACAGATGATATTCTTTGTTATTTCAGAAGGCTTTTCTTTCTACCTCTCTTATCCTCGTAGATTGTCTTTTCAGGGCATGAACACTTTTGGAATATAAATCAGGCAACTTGTGGCCTCTTCACTTGGTTACATGTTATAAAATAGCATTCCGTGATTGTATTCTGTGAGTAGAGGTTTGAGAATCAAGATAGGGGTGGTTGTTGAAACTCGTGAGCTGCCTACAATCTTAACTAAATCGTCCAAAGTGTCAGAGTTGGTCAAACGATGCAAATTTGTACATAAAGTATTCAAAACATAATTTTGAAGTTGTAAGGTATCCTATGATTTTTGCCAAATCCTACAGCTCGAGCGCACAAAAATGTGAGCTCTACGAGGTGCCGAAAATAAAGACTCAAGATACTGTATAAACGTTTCGATGTGCTATATAGTTGAAAATAAGTTTGGCTGTTTTTGAAAGTTGTAAGGTAACCTATGATTTTGGCCAGTTCTTATAGTATAATATTTTGACGAGATGGTTTAAATAATTCAGATTCCTAAATAAGGAATTGAAAATATGGCAGGGAGAGTTTTATTTGTTCATTTATTTATTTGTAAGCTAGTCTATCATTTTTGTTGGATCCTATAGAATAACTGCACAAAGTTTTGTCCAGATAAGCCATAAAGTTTTAATTTGTATATTACGGGTTGAAAATAACGGTAGCGGAAGTTATTGATACTTGCAGTATAACTTATCATTTTTTGCTGGACTCTGAAATCCAAGTGTACAAAGTTTTGTCAAAATAGTACCAAAAATAATCCTTGGTAGAAACTTTAGGTGGCGGCGCCGTAACCGAGTGGTTGGACCGCTCGCCTCTCACCGAGGCGGCCCGGGTTCAATCCCAAGAACCCGCATGTAGGATTTGTGGTGGACAAAGCGGCGTCTGGGCGGGTTTTCTCCGGGTTCTTCGGTTTCCCCCGTCATTCATTCCACCAACTGCTCCATCATCACCTTTCCTTTCATCCATTTCACCAACATTTCGTTTCATCTACTTCCTTCCTCCCATACCAGGCATCGGTTGATCACCCATCCTGGATATTCTGTCTGATCCAAGACTGTCTGATCCTCGACGGGCCTCTGACCCCAGGCACCCGCCTGTTTAACCTCCTACATATGAGGAGTTTAAACAGATAAAGAAGAAGAAGAAACTTTAGGTGAAATCGGAGACAAAAACTCAGGTTTAAAATATTATGTGCCCCTTTGTGCTGGAAGACATTAAAAATCTGTCACTTTCCTCTGATATACATATTCAACGAAACAATTTGAGTTTTCTTCCCAAAATTTATAAAATCGAATGTCGTGCAATGATTAAATAATTAAAAGGTTTGGCGTCAACCGAGATAAAATAGGGAATTGGATTCCATTTTGGAAAGAATCGTAATAATTTTCTATGCTGAAGAAACGATGCGTGGAAATTGGCTATTCTTCCATTTTCGATGACCAACGTCTAGGATGTCCAATTACCACTGCAACTTAAAAAACACCCCGAAAATACACAAATGTCATGTTAAAAGACAGACGAACCAAGGTGTGTGAGCTTACTGACATTGCCAAGATCGCGTTTGATCTTGTCTGGAACATTTTGTGCGTTGTTAACCGCCGATCAGAAGTGTATCCGAATGAGAGCTTGCACATGATTATACGCAACTCGACCGACTGTTTGCCACATTACATCATTGCTGACGAAACAAGATTTACTACCACACCCTGAGACGAAACAAGAGGGTGCAGGAGGGTGAAAACGCTTCAAAGAAGGCCAAGTGTGTTCCTTCAGCAGGAAACGTGATTGATAGGCTCTGTTTTCTGGGATGCCCGCGAAGCGGTGTTGGTAGACTACTGTAAAAGGGCAAAACCATCAACGAAGAGCCACAAGACAGTGCACTGGCGCACATTTCTTTGCGATCGTAAAGTTGCATAACTCGGGATTTAAACTGCTGCCACGCTCGTCTTATTCACCAGATTTGGCTGCCAGTGACATTTTCCCCAGCCCAAATCTGAAAAAAATGGCTCACTGGACAGAGATGTGGAGATCATAAATCACACAAACTCTTAGATTGCCGAGTTGGACAAATGGTTTTATACTGAAGGTATAATGAAGTTGGCAGTGTCGTTGGTTCAAGTATTCAGAATTGAAAGGCGACTATGTTGAAAAATAAAAAGGGTTAAACTAAAAATTGTGCGTTTTCTTTCTCAGGCCAGGCCGAGAACTTTCAGAGGAACACTCGTATACTTGCATGAAGCTCTTATCTCCATTTCCATTGTGTTTGTGGGGGGGTGTTTAACTGAACGAATAGCCATTATTCTTTTCAGGCACTTGAATCTGAGCAGGACTTTAAGCAAATGTAGTTACAAATAGATACCTAAGCAATATGTATAAGGTTTTCTTGAATTAGGTGGTGGGTAGGGGCGCTCGTAATGTAGCTACAAATAGATACCTAAGCAACATGTATAAGGTTTTCTTGAATTAGGTGGTGGGTAGGGGCGCTCGTAATGTAGCTACAAATAGATACCTAAGCAATATGTATAAGGTTTTCTTGAATTAGGTGGTGGGTAGGGGCGCTCGTAATGTAGCTAAAATAGATACCTAAGCAATATGTATAAGGTTTTCTTGAATTAGGTGGTGGGTAGGGGCGCTCGTAATGTAGCTACAAATAGATACCTAAGCAATATGTATAAGGTTTTCTTGAATTAGGTGGTGGGTAGGGGCGCTCGTAATGTAGTTACAAATAGATACCTAAGCAACATGTATAAGGTTTTCTTGAATTAGGTGGTGGGTAGGGGCGCTCGTAATGTAGCTACAAATAGATACCTAAGCAATATGTATAAGGTTTTCTTGAATTAGGTGGTGGGTAGGGGCGCTCGTAATGTAGCTACAAATAGAGACCTAAGCAACATGTATAAGGTTTTCTTGAATTAGGTGGTGGGGGGGGGGCCTCGTAACTTGGTGCTGGGGTAGCGTGTTTGTCTGAACGAATAGCCGTGATTCTTTTCAGGCACTTGAATCTGAGAGCAGGACTTTAAGCAAATGTAGTTAGAAATAGATACCTAAGCAACATATATAAGGTTTTCTTGAATTAGGTGGTGAGTGGGATGGGGGCTCGTAACATGGTGCAGGGGTAGCGTGTTTGTCTGAACGAATAGCCATTATTCTTTTTAGGCACTTGAATCTGAGAGCAGGACTTTAAGCAAACGTAGCTACAAATAGATACCTAAGCAATATGTATAAGGTTTTCTTGAATTAGGTGGTGGGTGGGGGCGCTCGTAATGTAGCTACAAATAGATACCTAAGCAACATGTGTAAGGTTTTCTTGAATTGGTGGCGGGGGGGGGCCTCGTAATGTAGCTACAAATAGAGACCTAAGCAACATGTATAAGGTTTTCTTGAATTGGTGGCGGGGGGGCCTCGTAACTTGGTGCTGGGGTAGCGTGTTTGAACGAATAGCCGTGATTCTTTTCAGGCACTTGAATCTGAGCAGGACTTTAAGCAAATGTAGCTACAAATAGATACCTAAGCAACATATATAAGATTTTCTTGAATTAGGTGGTGCTGGGGGGGGGGGCTCGTAACTTGGTGCTGGGGTAGCGAAAGTGCACATTGTACGCGGCGCCCGCCCAGAAAGAGAGGGTGCACCTTCTGTAACCGCTAGTAGCTAAATGTTATCGATCCTGCCTTTAGAATGTGGGTCTGTCTCGTTGGTGCTCCACACAAGACGGCAGAGTTCGCTAGAAACAACCCCTCAGGTTATTCCAAACTTAACTCATTCAAGATCCGACCTCAGGTATCTAATGATACAAACTCTTGTTTCCTTTCGTTTAACTAGAACATGCCTAAATAGCGTACAATTAGTATTAACACACTGGTTTCATTTTCAAAACCATTAGGAAATGAATAGACGTTACCCACATTACGAAAATTATCCTTTCACATAGACTTGATCATGGGCTTAAATAGTTGAAACTATTATTCACCTTTTAAATTTTTTAAAATATAAGTTTCATGAAAAGCTACATATAATAGGGTGCCTTCGTTTTTACTTTGACCAACTCGTACCTATGTCTAGCAGGTTTAGGATGTATTGTATTCCAACCAGAAATTCAATAACCCATTTTGCAGGAACTACACATTTTGGGGTACAATGAATAAGAAAACTAAAGTTTTTACATTCACATAACTTTCTCTACCCTCTATGGCTTACTAGCGGATGTACAGATTATTCTTACTAAAGCTTATGTTTCTATCTACTTCATTTTAATCAAGATAAACCTTTGAAAAAATAGCTACATTACACATTTCGTTATTGATACAAAGAGAACAGCGATAGTCAAATGTTTAACGACTGGACGCTATATGCTGGCCTTAAAATTCCATACTGTTTCCATGACATCGCGAGAAACAAGTGAAAATCGATAGGACTTGGAAAGAACGGCTAAGTGTTGAACAATTCGAACCATTAATAACGGATATCTGGAAAATGGCTAATGCCACAAAAAAGTTATTTGAAATAAGTTGTGTGTTGTTTTAAAGAGATCTACATTGTTTTGTTAGTACCTTTTCGTCTATCACTTAACGTTTACCAGTTATAGAAGATTATACAACATTCCATCCAAATTAAGAAGACTTCACAGGCTATTCACAGAAAATTCAAGATATGCGTTTTATTAGTCGTGTAAATATCTTTAGTATGTGCTATTTTAATCAAAATCCATAGTCATTTTTAGAAAATAAAAAAAATCGACAAATCTTCCATTGAAAGAATAATTTAGGGTGGGGGAACTTTCTTGTAAATCTTCGTGTCGCATCTTTGGAAGATATTGAAGTTATATACCAATTTTGGTATTTATCCGCCTTTTCGTTTTCGAACTACTCTATTTCTAAAAACCTGATGTGTTACACTCATATGACTTTCCCTACTCTTGTACAAACTATTTTTACAAACTCTTATTCTCCATCTATTTCATATTAATCGAGATAAACATTTGCAGAAACGATCTTTTGACATGCAAAGAGAATTACATTTTACACATAGCGACCAGTTCTAAAAATATTTGACTATCGCTTAAGGCGTACTATGTTCCCCTTGTTTTGTATTTGCAAGGGCAATATAGAAATACAGTAGCCTTTAAGCATAGACATATCTCTTAATAGCGGGTTGCTAGGTGCAGCACCATTCTCTTTGCAACAGATTAATACTCTTTGCATATCCATGACAAAAAAAATTCTCATTTGAGAAAAAGTATAATTATTGGAAAATTTAAGGGAATAACAAGCAATATCTCGAAAAAGGTTCGCTCAACAAAAAAAAAAAAAAATGTATATGACATAAATTGTGTATTTTAACGCGATCTACTTTTTTTGTATAGTAAACTTTTGTCTATCTCTTATGGTTTACCAGTTATGCAAAAGCGTTCATAATGAATACTTTTGGAGACATTCCCAGAAGATTGAAGATATACATTTTATTTGTCATGAAAATATCTTAAACATATGATATTTTAATGAAAATCGTCAGAGCCATTTCTGAGAAAATTAAAATTTTGGATAAATGTTCCATGTAAAGGGTAATCTGGGGTGGGGGATTTTATTGAAAACCTTCGTGTCGCATCTCTGGAAGATGCTGAACCTAAATACCAAGTTTGGTGTTTATCCTACTGTTCGTTTCTGAGTTATGCTGTTCACAGGCAGACGCACACACGGACATGTTTCCAAAAATGCTTTTTTTGGATTCAGAGGGTTTCAGAACATATATTTCCGGTGAAATCTTGGTATCGAATTTTTGGGTGGAATACAATACTTCCCCTACTTACTATACGTAGTAGAGAAAATAGAAAATATATGTGCGTTTGAGAGAGAGAGAGAGAGAGAGAGAGAGAGAGAGAGAGAGAGAGAGAGAGAGAAGCATGACTTTGTCAATAGCTTAAACGTACGGCATTTAATCAAAATAGTCATTCATGAGAAAACATGGAATAACAATGTATAAACGGTGTGCCTGCTTTTTAGAATATGCTGGATTTAAAGCTTTTTAACTCTGTCAAATCTCGATATCAAAGTGTTTGTTGAAGGGCAACATTTAATCTACCTACTTGTGTAAGCGACAGGAAAAATGAAACGTATAATCTTCTCTCTTAGCATAAATTGCCCCCTACCCAACTTGTGTATAAGGTGTGAGAAGTGGAACCTTGTTTTGTGCCTATGTCATAAACCAAATATGTAATATCTGCCGTCTTCCTCCGTGGTGTAGAGGTTACCATGCTAGGCCCCTACTTCCGTAGGTCGCGGGTTCAAATTCGGCGGACGGCGATAGATTTTTTTCGGGCGCAAAAATCCTTAGCATGGCTTCCTTCGGAAGGAAAATAAAGCCCGTGGTCCCGTGTCGTAGATTTACGGCACGTAAAAGAACCTCAAGCCTGATAAAGAGGAGACAACAAAATTAACGCCCAATATACACTGCCGTTTGTGAAAATTGCAACATCAAGATGGAAACGCATGAACTTAATAGCACAGGTTAGGTACATGACAAGTAACAAATGATACACATTTCAAATTATACATGACCTTTGAACCCTAATACTCAGTATTTGGTGTGGCCTCCATGCGCTGCAATTAGAGCTGCTATACGCCGTGACATTGAATCAAAACGGTTCCTGAGGGATTTCCCTCCACACAGTTTGTATTCGAGCCCACAAATCCGTGACACTGTTTACTGGAGGACCGTGACGCACCAACCATATCCCAGACATGTTCGATGGGCGACATGTCAGGCGAACGTGCAGTCCAGGGAAGCAATGGTACCCGTCGCTCTTCGAAGAAGGCTTCTACATTCCTCGCAATATGTGGCCGGGCATTGTCCTGTTGAAATGTGACCTTTGGAGATGCCTGAAGCAGGGGAGTACGTCAGGCTCTACAACCACCGTTAGGTACCGGTTGCTGTTCAAAGTGCCCTCAATCCGTAGGAGGCGAGATCGGTTGTTGCAACCAATGGCACCCCGAACCATCACACCTGGTGTTTGTCCGCTATGCCGCTCAACAATGCAGCCATCTAGGTTGCGCTCACCACGGTACCGCCGGGCACGTTGCGGCCATCACTGTAGGACACGTTGAAGCGGGACTATATTTTGCCACTCAGCACCCCAGTGACGGTGTTAACGTGCCCATTGCAGTTCGGAGGAGCTTGTTTCTGAACAATGGAAGCGAACGTAATGCCATACATGCAACCAGTCCAACCTGCAGCGGACGGCGACGAACCGTTGATGCAGACAAGTTCACATCTGTTGCAGTGCTCTAGCGTCGAGCCAGCACTGTGGATGAAGCTGTACGGTCCGTTATGGCCTTGCGGACAACATGACGGTCATCCCGTGCAGTGGTCCAGTACCCGCTCTTCTTCGCTACGTACGACCTTCATCTATCCACTGCTTCCACACACGCAGTGTCGTAGCAGCATGCCCTGTACGAGCCGAAATGTCACGGTATGACAAACCCGCTTCCCGGAGACCGACCATTCTGCGCCGTTCGAACTCACTCACATGCCGATATGACTCCCTTTGATGTCGACGAGGCTTACTGGCACACACTTTATTGTTTCCACCTTGTTTGACAGCTCTGCACTGACTACACTGTGCGCAACACTGACCTTGTTGGACCGACACGAGAGGGCTCTGCTCGGCCTACGTGTACCCCATCTCTCTGCAAACCTAATCACTTATTGCTTGCACACTCTTCTACACTTCCACCAAGTGGAAATTCTTTCAATTTTCACAAACGGCAGTGTAGAATGAGACGCTAAGGACCACAGCAGTTAAAGATGATGCAGTAATTTGTATCATAAATTATTTAAATGTAAAGAATGATTATAGTATGAATATGCATTTTTATGTGACATTGATTTGAGATGTTTGTTGATTGTAATTATTGTTGAGAAGTAAGTTTATACTGCCTTACTGAAACTGACAATAATAGCGTGCAATAATGCAGCGAGGGGATGAGCTGTTTATCATTATTAGAGACGAGGAAGTTACGTAATGTTGGCGCGTTTTTCTTTAGAATTTGCTGGAACATTTTCCCTAGAGCATATGTATTCATAATTTTCATTGGATATAAAAATAGACGCTAATGTTGGCGCGTTTTATTAGCCAATAGCAGCTCAGTTATAATCTTTAGGCATATCGGGGTGTAGGAGTATAAAAAGGGCTAGGTTAGAGGTAGACCCCGTCAGTTCACCGAAAACATTTGTATGCTACACGTCGCCTTCAGTCCGTCAGTTCGTCGAAAATATTTGTACGTTACACGTCGCCTTCAGTTCAGCAGAAATATTTGTACAGTACACGTCGGCTATCGATTCGCAAGTAACGCGTAGCAGAGTTATGAAAAATCTCAAGTGTTGTAAAGTTAATGATACAAAAAGTTGAAGTACGCGAATTAAGAATGATCAGTAATGAAGTTATTATAACAGTTTCAGTTCGGCGAGTGTTAAGATCAAAGTGTAAATGTGATAGTGAATGTGTTCGACAATAAAAGTGTAAAACAAATTCCTTCATCAGTGTTATCTTTGGGTAAAAGATTCCTTTCCGTTTACACAACCTGTATAAAGAGAAGTGCTCGACCAAAAAGATCATAGCTAGCCGGAGGACAGTGAACCAAAATTAAATAAAATAACATTAGCATTCTTTCAAACAAACACTAATACTGCCGCAAATTGTTAACACCAGATGGAGCTAACAAACCTAACAAAGAATCACGTCACAAAATGGCTTCACCACGTGGAGTAAACACAAATACACTAACATTATAAGTAATACCGCCGCAAAGAGCGTCCTTAAATAAAACTCAATTTAATTTAGTAATATCTGCCCGAACGATTCGGTGAAGCGTGTGTCATTCCGAGTTTGCAATTCGTCACCCGCTTGCATACGATACATAAAGGTAGCATAGAGTATACTTTCTGAGTTACGCGTCTGGAAGCTGCAAGTCCCAACTATGCAGGGGATATCTCAGACTTAATCTCACACGTAATACATTGATAGATGTTTCACACTGAATCCTTTGTCCCAGTTTAACCAGGGATGCCACTCCATCCCACCTCAAAGCTGCGGATACAGACATTACTGAGAGAGCGACTGTAATATATTCTTCCCTCAATCTCATATTGATCGCAAGTCAGGAGTGTAGTTCTACAGCGTTTGTCATTTAATATAATGTAACCACCATGTAATGACGCGAACTTGACTTTCTCCAGGTGATTTAGCAGTCATTACATGAAAGTTAATACCGTAATCATCCCTCCCATAATTAAACCCTTTTTAGGTGAGTACGCGTCGCATTGTCGGACCCTACGTATGAAACAATTCGCCAACCACTGCAACTACGAAATTGACATTAGCAGTTTGAACAACTTTTGAAACTGGTACAGAGGTAAATGCAGTTAAGATGATTAAGAGCCTTCGAATCGAGATTAAGACTTTGATACGTTGATAGCTAAAAGGGCTACTGCAGAGTACTATATACCTATGTAATTGACTGCTAACCGACGGAGGATTAAAATACATTGATTTTACGTAATTTTGGTTAAAATTAGAATCGCAATACAACCATATACAGCCCAGCGCAACAGCAGAAACACTATTTATACACTCCTTTACAAGCAGTTGCTGTGTGTTGTAATGGTTTGTGCTCTCGTTTTTCACACTAGAGACCGGGGCTGGACTCCACAACTGACATTTATATCTTTAATATATGTATTTTTATCGAAATCGTTGGAGCCATTTTTTTTAGAAAATAAAAAATCTCGAAAAATGTTCCATGTAAAGGATAGTTGGGGCTGGGGGGATTTTCTTGAAAATCTTCGTGCCGCGTCCTTGGAAGATACTAGACTCAAATACAAAGTTTGGTATTTATTCGACTTTTCGGTTTTGAGTTATTCTGTTCAGACACACACACACACACACACACACACACACAGGTTTCCAAAAATGCTTTATTTGGATTCGGGCACCCCAAAACGTGTATTTCTGGTGAAATCTCGGTATCGAGTTTTTTGAGTGGTGTGCAGTACTTCCCCCTGCTTATATACGTAGTAGAGAAACTAAAAAGGAATAGCAACTTTCCAGTTGAGAAAATGAGCAATGAAAATTCAAACAAATAAACAATATCTCGTATAAAAAAAGACATGTGAATTAACGAGATTAGCTATAGTTTTATAAAGTTATGGCTGCACCTGTGCTATCATACTGAAGTGAAGCCTGGACATTAACTAAGAAACAAGAAAGTAAAATACAGGCTTCCGAAATGAAAATTTTAGGCAGTATTTTTAACACTTAAATAATTTCAGTCTAATTATATAATATATAAATTCAATAACAGCCCGCCTTAAAGCAATATGTGTATGTAACAAGATATAAAAAGTGTATATTACAGTCATTGTAAATGTTTATATTATTGTATACATGTGTAATAATGTTATGTGCATGTATTACGTAATTTAATAATGTAGGAGCTGTGAGAATAATAGGTTAAAAGTTGCTAACAATTAGGTAACAATGACGTAACCTTGAGGCAATAATGAATTTGAAAGTTTAATAATGCTACTTGTGATTCTTGGAAGCGATAATGAAATTTTTGTGATAGTTTATAAAATAGCCAATCAACAACCAGAAAAAGCTTTAGTTAAATGAAGGTATTCTATCGGACTAGGATTAGCCAATTAGAAACTAAAATGGAGCAAAATTTACACATTCAGAAGTCAGTTGCTTGTAGACAGCATTCCTAACCGGACGCTGGATGCGTCCTCGAGAAATTTAATACGTATTTTGTGAGACAAAAATAGTTTACGTGTTAAAAAGTGCAAGTTATTAATAAAAACAAATCTACAGCTCTATCTCTATATCAGTGAAGTGTTATTTAAATCGTGTCAAGCATTAATAAAAGCAGTGAAGTAAAATTATAATCTGTGTAAGCCTACATTCTTCAGTCGCACCACTCCCTGCTAAGACATTCATGTCTCTAACAAAATATAAATACTGACGCAGCCGAGGCAAACATAAATATATAATATTTAAAGAAACAGTTAAAATTACAAAGTTAATAATATTTTTAAACATTTGGGGCAAAGGCCACCGGAAAGTACATTTAGGGCGAAGGTTACCGGAAACTTTTTACCATACGTGCGATTGCAACTACTTCAAGTTAGGCTCCCCAACAGTTGAAATATAATACTTCTTCAAACTGGCTTTCCATACGTAGCAGCAACAAACCTCCTCCTTCAAATTGGCTCCCAAAGCGTGGGGACAAATAACAATACAATAAACCATCATCTCAAATTTTAAGAAATATAAAGGGATGCACAAAACAAGATCATATAACAAATAGTTTAAGAGAAGAACTAGGAATTGTTAATATTAATAATAGATTAAAGGATCTTAAATTGGAGTGGAAAGAACACGTCGAAAGAGTGCCTGACACAAGACTTACATAACGAACACTGAAATACAGTCCTAAAGGAAGGAGATCTGTGTGCAGACCCAGGAAACGATGGCTGGATGATCTTGAAGGCGGAACAGGCACTTGATTGCCTATGCCACGGAGTGAAGATGATAATGATGTCTACATTTCCTGTGTAGTAAGATTTTGTCTTTCTCTTACAGTTTACCATTATACAAAAGTCGTTTAGAATGGACTTCATAGACTATTCCCAGAAAATTCAAGATTTGTCATGCGCCACTTTTTGAGAAAATAAAAACTACTGAATTGTTGGATGTAAAGGGTAGTTCCGGATGAGGGGATTTTCTTGAAAATCTTGGTGTCTCATCCTTGGAAGTTGAGTATAATACCAAGTTTCGTATTTAACCGACTTCTCGTTTTTACTTTCTCTACTACGTATAGTAAGTAGGGGAAGTATTGCATTCCACCCAAAAATTCGATACCGAGATTTCACCGGAAATATATGTTTTAAGGTGCACTGAATGCATATAAAGTATTTTTGGAAACATGTCCGTGTGTGTGTGTGTGTGTGTGTGTGTGTGTGTGTGTGTCTGTGAACAGCATAACTCAGAAACGAACACTCGGATAAAACACCAAACTTGGTATTTAGGTTCAGTATCTTCCAGAGACGCGACACGAAGGTTTTCAAGAAAATCCCCCACCCCAGATTACCCTTTACATGCAACATTTTTCAAAAGTTTTTATTTTCTCAAAAATGGCTCTAACGATTTTGAGTAAAATACCATAAGTTTAAGACATTTTCATGACAAATGAAATGTCTATCTCGAATTTTCTGGGAATGTCTCCAAAAGTATTCTTCATTGTGAACGACTTTTGCATAACGGGTAAACCATAAGAGATAGACAAAATTTTATTACACAAAAAATGTAGATCGCGTTAAAATACACAATTTATGTCACATACATTTTTTTTTTTTCGTGAGTGAACCATTTTCGAGATATTGCTTGTGATTCCCTTAAATTTTCCAATGCTTATACTTTTTCTCAAATGGGAATTCGTTATTCATTTTGTTTTGTCCTGGTAATGCAAAGAGAATGGAATACTCCACATAGCAACCAGCTCTTAAAACATTTGACTATCGCTTAAAACCTACCAATTCCCATTGCATCTACAAGAAAATTATCAATAATATTAACATCTCGATTAACATGAAGCATATGGAGGATAAGTGTTTGTAAAAAAATAGTTTGTACAAGAGTAGAGAAAGTCATGTGAGTGTAACACATCAGATTTTTTAATTTTGCTGTTCACAGACAGACGGACCTTTTTCTGAAAATGATTTATTTTCAGGCAGTCTCAAAAATACTCGTAATACGTATGTGTTTCATCATTTGCAGAGAAAGCCATTTGAATGTATCACCTCAGACTTTTCTTTTTTCCCCAAAAGTATGATGTGCTGAATCTTTTTCTTCTTGATCTCACCCATTCAGTTCCTCATAAAGCCCTTGGGCGCGTGCATTTTTAGTAATATGGTTCAGAATGTTCTGAGCCAACACATTTTAGCAGACACTGTATAGGTACAACGTCTCTAGAGATATATTTGAGCAAATGCAATTATCACTTTCTCCCGTCCTCGTTTTCGTATTTCTCCCTCCCACATCTTTTTCAACTCAGTGTAACTTTCCCTGTCTGTGAGAATAATAATAATTCTGACTCCAATTAATTATTAAATACAAGGGCTGCATTTCTGATGTAATCGAGCGCTCTCGCGATATTTCAGAAATGTTCTTCTGATGTACATAATACATTTAGACCTCAAGACACGATCTCGCCTAAGTACTGCTTCGTCAATATATTCCCAGTAAACAACCTTTTTATAAATAGACGTTTGGATAGGAAAATAAACGCTGGAGTTGACTGTATGCTATCTTTGAACCGTATATTGTGGCAAGTGAACTAGTTATTTTGTTGTATTGTTATTTGCCCCACGCTTTGGGAGCCAATTTGAAGCAGGTTGTTGCTTCACGTATGGAAAGCCAATTTAAAGTAGGAGTTGTATTGTAGTTCAACTGTTGGGGAGCCGAACTTGAAGTAGTTGCAATCCGGTATGGTACCCGGTAGCCTGCGTCCCAAATTTAAAAATATTAACTTTGTAATTTGACTGTTTCTTTAAATATTAAATATTTATGTTTGCCTCGGCTGCGTCAGTATTATTGTTAGAGACATGGATTTCTTTGCAAGGCGTGAGTAGTATTAGTCCCGGATGAGCCAATTGATTTAACGATAATCCTGCCGCTAGGGGCGCTGGTGTCGCTAGTGTCGGTGCGTGCGACGGCGGCGGCGGTGTGTTTGAAAAGCGCCCTGAGCGGTAGGATTATCGTTAAATCGGTTGGCTCATCCGGGACGAGTTGAAAGAATTGAGGAAGTGACGTGGAGTGTTTTTGATTGGTTCGTTAATTTGGGGTGGGAGATGGAGGAAGGGAGATGGAGGAGTATGGAGGTCGCGTGATGGAGAGGAGCTGGGTGGCGAGGTGTTGTCTGTGCGGAGGTCGGTACTGAAAGAGGGGTAAAGATGGGGAGCGAGGGATAAAAAGTGTAACAGAAAGTGACGTGTGAAGTTGTGATTGGTGGGAATAAGAAGTGATTTTATTGGTGGAAAGGAACAAATGAGAGTTGTTGATTGGTAGGAATAAGAGGGATTATGATTGGTGGAAAAGAAAAAGTTGTGGGAGTGGGGTATGTTGGAGGTGGTGGGAAAGGTAAGTTTTGCTAGCAGCAAGATTTGCAAAAGCCTGTCTTGAACTGATCAGCAATTTTTGAACGTCGGATGGTAGTTTTCTTGAGTGGATAGAGAGATGGGGGCGATATGAGATGCGGTGGCGAAAATGGGAACTAGACAAGGTTGTTGAGACAAGAGGTTTAAGGACGAGGAAATTTGGAGGTTAGTGGTGAACACGGCGGTCGCAAGAGGTGGGGGTAAGGAGACGCGGTGGTGAGAATGGGAACTAAAAGAAGATGGCGGTAGCAAGAGGTTAGAAGAGTAGATTTTGAGGTTAAAATAGCGGGAACTAAAAATGGCGGAGGGTCTGCGACAAGGAGATGCGGTGAGAACTAAACAAGATGGCGGACGCAAGAGGTGGGAAAGGAGGTTTGAGGTTACAGTACCAAAACACGAAAGGATATATTCCTACGCCAAGCAGGTCCGAAAAATAATTATGCGTGTGTTACTTACCTGTTACCGGTGTGGATGCGTCACCAAAAGCGCGGCACGCGAGACGGAAAAATAAAAGCAAACTGTTTTTGAAAATGCTTAACCAGCTTTAAGATCAACCAACATCACTACGCACTGATATACCTAGGTTTTTAAAGCGGTACAGACACCCTTTGCAGAGGCGTAATTTAACTATACCAAAAACCTGGTACTGGACCATCGTGATGGTCGCTAGCGTACGTAGGAGCAGGGTTCTCATAGCCGGTCGAAAGCGGTCAAAAACGTGTACGACGTAGGTGTTGGCAGTAGCTGCTGCCGAGGCAACCGTCGAGGTGCGAATGAACGAGATCTGTTCTTGCAGGCAATCTGGTTGAGAGATGAGAGGCGCGGTGGTAAAAATGTGAACTAAACAAGATGGCGGAGGCACGAAGTTGAGGTTAAGGAGCGGCGAGGTGTTGACTGTGCGGCGGTTGGGGTCTGAAAGAGGGGGAAAGATGGCGAACGAGGGATAAAAAGTATAACAGAAAGTGACGTGTGAAGTTGTCATTGGTGGGAATAAGAAGTGATGTTATTGGTGGAAAGGAACAAATGAAAGTTGCTGATTGGCGAGAATAAGAGAGATTATGATTGGTGGAAAGAAAAAAAAGGTGTGGGAGTGGGGTATGTTGGAGGTGATGGAAAAGGCAAGTTTTGCTACCAACAACATTTGCAAAAGCCTATCCAGAACTCATCAGCAATTTTAAATAACTAGTGTTTCGGGGGTTTTCTCTGGTTGGTAGACGAATGCAAGCTGTTTCTACCATACTTATATTATTCGTCTTTTTCCTTTTTTTTTTAAAATGACTAGTTTTTTTTTTTTTTTTTTTTTTTGGGAGTTTTCTGCGGATGGTAAACAAATGCAAGCTCTTTCTGCTTTTTCATAGGTTTTCCCTGGTTGGTAGGCGTTTTCTGTACTGGTTGACGAAGGCGTTTCTAATTTTGGAGGTTTTCTCAGGTTTTTAGCGGTTGTCCCTGCCCGGTAGGCAAATGATGAAGTTTTACCTTGTCGGCGCACGGATATTAGGCACGTACTGGCGCGCACACACACACACACACACACACACACACACACACACACACAGAGAGACAGACAGACACACAGACAGGCACACACACACGGACATGTTTCGAAAAATGCTTTTTTTTTTTTTTTTTTTTTTTGATTCAGGAGGTCTCAAAACGTGTATTTCCGGTGAAATCTCGGTATCGAATTTTTGGGCGGAATGCAATACTTCCCCTACTTACTATACGTAGTAGAGAAAGTAAAAAAGTATTGAAAAATTTAAGGAAATAACAAGCAATACCTCAAAAGTGTACTATCTTGTTTTCACGGGTTTTCCAGATCGGTAAGCGTTAGAATACTCTTAGAGCTTTTTTCAGGTTTTTTCGCGTTTTACCTGGCAGGTAGGCAGATGATAAAGTTTTTCTATAATGTCATCGTTTTGGCTTGTGGCGCACGGACACTAGGCACATACTCACACACACACACACACACACAAACACACACACACACAAACACACACACACACACACACACACTAAAATAGTAGCGTATAAAAAAATTTAACAAACCGTAGATTTTCAAGAAAATTCCCACACCGCAAACTACCCGTTTAGCGGGAGAAAGTTCATTATTTTTATTGTTTTAAAAATGGCTCTAACCCCTTTTGATTACGGTACGGTATGTTTAAGATATCTGCATGACAAATAAAATGTATAACTTCAATTTTCTGGGAATTGCTGTGAAGTAGTCTCATTGTGAATGTCTTTTGTACAACTGTTAAACCGTAGGAAACGAAGCCTTACTGTACAAGGACGTTAAAGCACACAATTTATGTGTATTATTATTATTATTATTATTATTATTATTATTATTATTATTATTATTATTATTATTATTATTATTACTTTGTGGCGTTGTGTATTTACAAAGTTTGCATGTTGATTTTAATGTTTAAAAGCTTTAGACCTTTCTCACTAAAACTCGACATTCGTTTAACTTTTCTTTTTTCATTTTCATACAAAGAGAACGGAATTTCACAAGTGAAACAGCACTGGAAAACTAAATACTTGTTTTGAGGTCCACTGAATAAAAACATTTTTAGAAAATTCTGTGTGTGTATGTGTCAGAGCAGCATAACTCAAAAATGAAAAGTTGGATAAATACTAAACTTGGTATTTAGGTTGAGTACCTTCCAAAGATACGACACAGAGAGTTTCAACAAAACCCCTCCACCCCCAAACTACCCTTTACATGAACTATTTTCCGAAATGTTTTATTTTCTAAAATTGATTCTGACGATTTTAATTACAACACCATATATTAAAGACATTTATATGAAAAATAAAATGTATATCTTGAATTTTGTGGAAATAGCCTGTGAAGTCCTCTTGATTCGGAAGAAATTTTCTATGATCTTGTATAACTGCTAAGGTTTGAGAAAAACATAGAACACAAAAAATTTAGATCTTTTTAAAAACACGCACAATTTATTTGAAATAACTTTTTTGTGACGATAGCCATTTCCGAAATATTTGTTATAAATGGTTCGAATTGTACAATGCTTAGCCATTCTACTTCACTTCTTTCAAACTGCTTAAAAATCATATAAATGAATGTATCACCTCATAATAAGCCTCTATATACGAAAAATGCTGAGTATTCAAAAAGTCAAGAAATTCGATTTTCTAGCCCCTAGTGAGTGAAAAATCGCGTTTACTTCGCTTCTTTCAAACTGCTTCTACCCTTTACATGAACTATTTTCCGGAATGTTTTATTTTCTAAAACTGTCTCTGACGATTTTAATTACAACACCATATATTAAAGACATTTATATGAAAATAAAATGTATATCTTGAATTTTGTGGAAATAGCCTGTGAAGTCCTCTTGATTCGGAAGAAATTTTCTATGATCTTGTATAACTGCTAAGGTTTGAGAAAAACATAGAACACAAAAAATATAGATCTTTTTAAAAACACGCACAATTTATTTGAAATAACTTTTTTGTGACGTGAGCCATTTCCGAAATATTTGTTATAAATGGTTCGAATTGTACAATGCTTAGCCATTCTACTTCACTTCTTTCAAACTGCTTAAAAATCATATAAATGAATGTATCACCTCATAATAAGCCTCTATATACGAAAAATGCTGAGTATTCAAAAAGTCAAGAAATTCGATTTTCTAGCCCCTAGTGAGTGAAAAATCGCGTTTACTTCGCTTCTTTCAAACTGCTTCTACCCTTTACATGAACTATTTTCCGGAATGTTTTATTTTCTAAAACTGTCTCTGACGATTTTAATTACAACACCATATATTAAAGACATTTATATGAAAATAAAATGTATATCTTGAATTTTGTGGAAATAGCCTGTGAAGTCCTCTTGATTCGGAAGAAATTTTCTATGATCTTGTATAACTGCTAAGGTTTGAGAAAAACATAGAACACAAAAAATTTAGATCTTTTTAAAAACACGCACAATTTATTTGAAATAACTTTTTTGTGACGTGAGCCATTTCCGAAATATTTGTTATAAATGGTTCGAATTGTACAATGCTTAGCCATTCTACTTCACTTCTTTCAAACTGCTTAAAAATCATATAAATGAATGTATCACCTCATAATAAGCCTCTATACGAAAAATGCTGAGTATTCAAAAAGTCAAGAAATTCGATTTTCTAGCCCCTAGTGAGTGAAAAATCGCGTTTACTTCGCTTCTTTCAAACTGCTTCTACCCTTTACATGAACTATTTTCCGGAATGTTTTATTTTCTAAAACTGTCTCTGACGATTTTAATTACAACACCATATATTAAAGACATTTATATGAAAATAAAATGTATATCTTGAATTTTGTGGAAATAGCCTGTGAAGTCCTCTTGATTCGGAAGAAATTTTCTATGATCTTGTATAACTGCTAAGGTTTGAGAAAAACATAGAACACAAAAAATTTAGATCTTTTTAAAAACACGCACAATTTATTTGAAATAACTTTTTTGTGACGTCAGCCATTTCCGAAATATTTGTTATAAATGGTTCGAATTGTACAATGCTTAGCCATTCTACTTCACTTCTTTCAAACTGCTTAAAAATCATATAAATGAATGTATCACCTCATAATAAGCCTCTATATACGAAAAATGCTGAGTATTCAAAAAGTCAAGAAATTCGATTTTCTAGCCCCTAGTGAGTGAAAAATCGCGTTTACTTCGCTTCTTTCAAACTGCTTCTACCCTTTACATGAACTATTTTCCGGAATGTTTTATTTTCTAAAACTGTCTCTGACGATTTTAATTACAACACCATATATTAAAGACATTTATATGAAAATAAAATGTATATCTTGAATTTTGTGGAAATAGCCTGTGAAGTCCTCTTGATTCGGAAGAAATTTTCTATGAACTTGTATAACTGCTAAGGTTTGAGGAAACACACACAATTTATTTGAAATAACTTTTTTGTGACGTCAGCCATTTTGGAGATATGTGTTATAAATGGTTGGAATTGTACAGTGCTTAGCCATTCTTTTTTAAAAGGCATGACGCCATGTTGATGGAAAGAATTTAGAATTTTAAGACCAGTGTATAGCGTCCCTTTGGATGTCTAACGGTTGTGCAATGCAACCATTTCCCGAAAAGTTTATCCGGATTAAAATTAAGTGGATATGAAAATAAACTTTCGTACTCACCTATAAGAAATAGAGGGTAGAGGACGTACGAACGGAGCACTTTGAGAATTTATATTCAACAGTTGGTGTTACTCCTTAGAAAGGAAGTATCTGCTGATTGTATTTAATTCATACATTTTACATAACACGTATGCACTGGCACAACATAAAACACTACACACGATACTCATAGTTTTAATATTGCACTAATAACATCAGGAATAACTGAGGTCAGCTCGTTCGCATTCAGCGCTACACGCAAAAGAGCCGTGTGCTGATGACAGTGAAAGGTGAGAGATGCGGAAATTCGTCAGCAATACAATAAATGCAACCTTTATGTCGGCGGTGAGAATTGTGCAGTGGCGGTTGGTGTCAGCATGACTCTAAGTTTTTAAAACTAGACAATTTTTTAGCGAAACGAGGCATTTAACTCGACACAAATGATGAAACAACGGTTGCAATAAGCGAGCTTATAAAAACCCTGTGCGAACAGCAAAAGCCCGTAGTTAGAAACGAAAGCGATAGTGTGTTTTTCTACAAAATCGTTCTATTTGACGAAAAATAATTTTAAAATAAAAACAAAATAGCCGCAGTACTTTGCAGGGAAAGAGCGATCGGTGCATTCGGACGATAAGATGGACCAACAACCCGGAGGAAGTCGCGATGACACCTTGCAGCCTACGTTCGAAATTATAGGACACAAGCAGAGGAGGTTGCCAAAGCTTTTTTCCGGCTTTACAGAGTCTCAAATTACGTTAAACCCGGTCCCCAGAGATGTTAACCCGGAGCAATGGGTATCGCATTTGTTTAACGATATTCTAAACTTTGCGAAAGAGAACCTGTTAGAAAACGAACCCGGATATTTAGGCATATCCATAACAGACGAAAAGGAGACGTCCAAAGCCTTCAACATGAGCGTGAGGCGCATAGAGCAATTGAATGCGGATGTCATTGTTGGAAGCATCGAAAAAGTAATGCAAAGTAACCAACAATTCTTGCTAAGCGGGCCTCTTCACGTCACGTTTGTGTGGACCAAGGAGGTCTCGGGTTCGTGCCACCAACCTTGCGATGCCTGTAGGGACAATAAAGGCATTGTCGAAATAGCCAACAAAGACAACTTGTGTTTAGCAAGAGCCATTGTTGTAGTTAAAGCCAAAGTGGATCGCGACGTCAATTATAGAACGATGACGCGTTCCGAGTATCTACAAAAATCGAAGGCCGTAGCCTTGTGCGCGAGCATCGGTCAAGGTTACGACAGGTGCACGATAGACGACGTGAGACGCTTCGACGCAGCGTTAAAGGGCTACGCTGTGACGGTGTTTGGCGATCATACGGGGAAGCACGTGCTGTACGCGTCGGATAAGAAATGCGATAAATACATCGACGTCATGCTCCACGCCGGGCACTTTAATGCTATCGTGAACCTTCACAAGTGCTTTAAATGCAAATGGTATTGCCGCCGGTGTCATCATCCCTCGGCACACAAAAAAGAATTTCATAGGTGCGACGCCAGGTGTGCTAAATGCCATCAGCAGTGCGATGCGCGATTTGACGCCTACATACGCTGCGCCGAGTGCAACAGAGATTTTAAGGGACCGACATGCTTTGCAAACCACGCAAAGAAAGGCGTTTTTTACCCAAAGGCGCTGTCGGTGTGCGATGTAGAAAAGGTGTGCACGTCTTGCAATAAGCTCGTGAATGCGAGGCACAGAAAAACCGCGCACCAGTGCGGGGAAAAGTACTGCAATCATTGCAAGGCACACGTGAATTCTAGCCACATGTGCTATATGCAGCCGTATGCTACAAAGAACAAAAGAAACCGGTACGTGTTTATGTTTATCGACTTTGAATGCACGCAAAACATTCCATATACCGGCAAAAAGGACACATACCAGCATGTACCTAACTTGTGCGTGTTGTACCAAGCCTGTTCGCTGTGCATCGACCAACGCCACAAGACGGCATACTGTACCGAATGCGGTTGCAAAGAATGGGTGTTTATGGACGAGCCCGTGAAGCAGCTTTTCGAGCACATCGCGCAGGCGAGGTTCGAAGCCTGGGACGTCTACGTCGTGGCGCATAACCTCAGAGCTTACGACGGGCAGTTTCTATTAAAGTACATGGTGGCGCACTTAGACTGGGTGCCGGAGCTCATCATGAACGGCAGCAAGATCTACAGGATGAGGTACGGTGACGTCACATTTCTAGACTCGCTCAACTTCATACCCATGCCACTCTCCCGCTTTTCCAAGACCTTCGGATTGAAGGAATGCAAAGGTTATTTCCCGTACCTGTTTAACACGAAGGAAAACGAGCGGTACGTGGGTTCGATTCCCGACAAAAGGCATTACTGCCCGGAGGGCATGTCGGCGGAGGGTCGGAAAGCCTTCGAGCAGTGGCACGAAGAAAAGGCGTCCTCCGGGTACGTCTTCGACATGAGGGCGGAAATGGTGGCGTATTGCAAGATGGACGTATTTCTACTCAGTCAGGGAGTTTCCAAATTCAGAAGGGAATTCTTGGACGAGAACGGAATAGACCCGTTCAGAGAATGCGTCACCATTGCGCAGGCGTGCATGTGCGTGTATAGAAAGCGCTTCATGCCGCTTAAAAAAATTGCCCTCTTGCCAGCGGGCGGGTATCGACTAGCGGACCGGCAGTCTCGCGCCGCATGCATATGGCTAACTTGGCTAGAGATGCAAAACCGCATCGTCATCCAGCACGCCATGCGAGGACGCGAAGTTAAAATCGTGGGGCACAAGGTGGACGGGTACAGAGAGGCCGAAAAAACCGCGTACTTTTTCCACGGGTGCTTTTACCACGGCTGCAGGCGGTGCTTTCACAATCGCCATGCGGCGATATACAACTCGGGACACGAAACCATGACCTCCAGGTTAGAGAGCACCGAGAAGGTCACGGCCAAGATCAAGGCCGCCGGCTACGCCGTGGTGGAAATGTGGGAGTGCGAGTTTAACGCCGCGATGAAGGCCAACCAGGACCTGGCGCGCCACGCAAGGGACTTTCCGGTACCCGAACCCCTGAACCCCAGAGACGCCTTCTACGGAGGTCGCACCAACTGCACCAAGACGTACTGCGAGGCGAAGGGGGATAGCAAGATCTACTACTACGACGTATGCAGCCTGTACCCGTACGTGAACAAGACGAAGCCCTACCCCGTGGGCCACCCCAAGATCCACGTGGATCGATTCCCGCGCTTGGAAGACGTGGGGGGCGGGTTGGTGAAGTGCGAGGTTCTACCGCCGCAACACCTGTACCACCCGGTGTTACCGGCGCGCATCGGCGGCAAGCTCATGTTCCCGCTATGCCGCGCTTGTGCGGAGGCGGAGAACCAAGACGAGTGCCACCACGGAGAGCGCGAGAGGGCGTTGTCGGGTACCTGGGTGATCGACGAGATGAAGGTCGCCCTGGAGGAGGGGTACCGCCTGCTGCGGGTCCACGAGATCTGGGAGTACGACGTGGTGCGGCACGAACCGACCACCGGAGCCAGGGGTCTCTTCGAGGACTACGTGAATCAGTTCTTGAAGATCAAGACCGAAGCCTCCGGCTGGCCCTCGGATTGCGACGACCCTGCCGAGAAGCAGCAGTACGTGGAGCAATTCTTCGAGCACGAAGGCGTCGCCCTGGATCCCCAGGCCGTCGCCACCAACCCCGGCAGGCGGGAGCTGGCCAAGCTGATGCTCAACAGCTTCTGGGGCAAACTCGGGCAGAGGGAAAACCTCCCCACGTGCGAGCTGGTGGACCGGTACGACCGACTCCTGGAGCTGCTCAACGACCCGGGCGTGGAAGTGCAGACCTACGTGCCCGTCACCGACCGGATCATGTACGTGGTGTGGAGGTACCGCGAGGAGTGCCGCAAGGTCAACCCCGCCGCCAACGCCGTCCTGGCGGCCTACACCACGGCTCACGCGCGCCTGGTGCTCTACTCCTACCTGAAGAGGCTGGGAGAACGCGTCTGCTACTTCGACACCGATTCCGTCGTCGTCGCCGCCGCTCCGGGCGACTGGACGCCGTCCGTCGGACGCCTCCTGGGGGACATGACGGACGAGCTGGAGAAGTACGGGAGGGGCTCTTACATCGCCCGGTTCGCCTCCACGGGGCCCAAGAGCTACTGCATGGAGATCGTCTGCCCCGAAACGGGCAAGACCTTCTCGGTGTGCAAGGTGAAGGGGATCACGCTCAATTCGGGCAACCTGGAGCTGGTGAACGCGGAGGTGATTCGCGACACGGTGCTGAGGGACAACGACCGCGCGGTGAAGCTGGAGGGCACGCAGATCTCGCGGAAACCGTCTTGGACGGTCGTCACCGAACCCAGCTCGAAGACGTTTAGGATGGTGGTCAACAAGCGCGTGCTCGCCGGCGATCACGATTCCTATCCCTACGGGTTCAAGAGGAACGCATAAATGAGACGTCCGCAGCCGCGCCAAAGTCATTTCGAACCGGGCGCCCTGAGGAGACGATGCCCGGTCCCCGAGACCTGCGGCGATTCGAGTTTCCCAGCACGATGCTCGTGGCGGGGCCGTCGCGCTGCGGCAAGTCGACCTTCGTGAAAAACCTGTTGCGCCACGCGCACCGGATGTTCGACGTGCGCCCCAGGAGGGTGCTGTGGTGCCACCCTCCGGAGTATTCGCCGAGACTCGAACCCTCGGCTCTGCGCTGCGAGACCCACGCGGGCATACCCGAACTTGCTTCGGTGGGCGAGAACGACCTCGTCGTCCTCGACGATCTGATGCTGGAGGGTGGCGGGAAGGACGTGTCCAATTTTTTCACCAGAGACTCCCATCATAAGCGCTTCGGCATCGTCTACATCCTGCAGAACGTGTTTCCGCAGGGTCAGAAATATCGCAACATCTCTCTGAATGCGAACTACGTCGTGGTCTTCAAGAACAACCGGGACAAGATGCAGATCGAGAGACTGTGCCAGCAGATCGAACCCAGGAACTCTAGGTTTCTCTTGGAGGCCTTCGAGAAGGCCGCCGAACGCCCTCACGGGTATCTCGTGTTGGACTGCACCCAGTACACGCCCGCCCGATACAGGTATCGAACCGGCGTGCTGCCGGGGGAAAACCTCTCTTATTTCGTACCCAACTGAGACCGCCGAGAGGACTCGGGTTCGTATCGTTCCATATCATCCCGGCAGGGCCTTGCCCGACTGAGGCCGTCGAGTCTAAATAAAAAGTATCGCTTTTGGAGCGAACGTCATTATCGCGCAAGCATGGCTAGAGGTAGGTCAAGGCTCGCGACGCTGACCAGTCCTCGCATAGCGAGACAGCACGGTAATTTGGCGGCTCTGGCTAAGGCGAAGGCCCCTCTGCGCAAAAAGTTGTTAAAAAATGCCGACGGCGATCTGATCAAGGCCATTAGCGAATGCATGCTCAACGTGTGCAGAGGTCACGTGCAACTTCCCGCAAAGTGCTTGGCTCGCCTAAAGAAGCACAAGGCTTCTTGGAGGAAGTTGACGGATAAACGGGTTCCTCTGAAGAAGAAGAAGAGCATCTTGGTTCAAAAAGGAGGTTTTTTGCCGGCATTCCTCCTACCCGTCCTGGCTTCGCTCGGCGGCGCGCTAGTGTCGAAATTAACAGGATGAAGTACGGCAGGCAGATCCTGGTTGCACCGCAACCGAAGACCGTCGACAAGCTTCACGCTGTAGACCGCACCATATCCAGATTGGCTAAAGAAATTCGGAACCTGCAAAGCGCAAAACTCTCTGCCGACGAAAAGTGGCGGCTCGTAAAACATAAATTGGACAACTACCTCGATCTCGTGGCACAAGTCAGAAAGCCCTTCCTCGGCGACGACGACGACGACGATTACGAAGACGTGCACGAGCGCGTGCCGGTGAAGCAGGAGGTCGAACCCCGAACCATAAAGGTCAACCTCCTCTCGCCTCGCAAAAAGAAGAGGGCGAACCCTGCCACTCCGAAAAAGAAATCGAAATCGCCTTCCGCGTCGTACCATTTTCGCAAGCGCGTGTGGCAGCCCCTGTACAAGTAAAGCATGAAGGAATGGAAGGCGCTAAGGCGATACTATGCCAGACCGGAACACTATGCCGGTTTGGGCACGGTCAAGCCCCTTCGAAAGGCCACGGGCGCGTCTAAGGCGAACATCGAGTCCTTCCTTCGAACCCGGGACAGTTACACTCTGCACAAACCGGTCAGAAAGCGGTTCCCCACCAGATGTTATCACGTGACGAATATGGACGATCTTTGGGAGGCCGATCTAAACGTCATGAACAGCGTGAGGGAACATAACAAACCTTACGTGTACATTCTGACCGTTATCGACGTATTTTCCAAATATGCTTGGGCCGTACCCCTGAAATCGAAGCTGGGTACCGAGGTCGCGCAAGCGTTTCGCTCCATATTCTCCCAACGCGTCCCCAGGGTCCTCCAAACGGACAAGGGAACAGAGTTTACCAACAAGACTTTTCGCGACTTTCTGAAGAAACACGACGTGAAACATTACACAACCAAAAATAACGTTAAAGCCAGCGTCGTGGAGCGCTTCAACCGCACCTTAAAAACCAAGATGTGGAGGTATTTCACGCACAAAAACAGTTACAGATACCTGGATGTCCTTCCGGCCTTACTCGAGTCGTACAATAGCTCGCATCACAGGTCCATAAAAATGGCTCCGAAGGACGTGAACGAATCTAACATTTTACGAGTGTACCGCAATCTCTATGCAAATAGGACCCTACCTCGCGCAGGGAAACCCACATTTTCCGTCGGCGATCACGTGCGCATCTCTAAAGAAAAAATGAAATTCGACAAGGGCTACGAGCAGAATTGGACGGACGAAATATTTCGGATAGCCGAGGTGGTGCGCGGTCGGCCGGTGGTATATAAGTTGAAGGATCTGGCCGGAGAAACCATAGACGGCACATTTTACACCCAGGAGCTACAAAAGGTCGCGCTACCTCGGACGTTTAAGATCGAGCGCGTTTTACAGACCAAGGGCCGAGGGCGCCGCAAGCAGGTCTTGGTAAAGTGGAAGGGGTATCCGGCAAAGTTTAACTCGTGGGTTCTGGCTTCGACCGTCGATTCGACATGATTAAGACCAAGCCCTTCTCCATCACTCTCGTGAGCAACGCTTCCATGGAACACTTTACCGACAACACCACGGCTAGATTTTCTAACATCTTGCCCGAGAGAATCGTTCTGCAGGGAGAATGGGAGGTCGCCCTGCAAAAGGTCAGGTATCCGGTGAAATTTTATAACCTTTCGCCAGACCATGCCCGTCTCGCGGGCACCAAGTACACCATGACGCTCCTCCCAACGCATTCCAAATTCAGTTTGCAAATGCCGCAAGGCATCGTGCACAATCCCAAAGACTTGGTGAACCTCGTCAACGCCGTTCTACTCGAACACTTGCACGTGGAAAACTTCTTCCTCTTCGACGAGCGCAAGCAGACGGTGGGCGTGAATGCCGCCGTCGCCCATCCCGAACCACTACCCGTCATTCCGTTCGACGGGTTTGTGGAAAATGTCGCGCGCACGGTCGTACCGTACGCGGTCGGCGAATACGAAGCTCTCAACGATGCGCCCCACCAGAGACCCAAGCCGAAACCGAAACCGAAGCCCCGGGCTTCGGGGCAGCAGAAACCCGCGGCGGCTCGTTCCGTCAGACCCAAACGAGACGTTTCAAAATCGGAGGACCCTCCGGGACCTCTACACCGCATCCACAATTTGCTCTTAACGCCCGCTATGGCAAAAATGTTGGGTTTCGAGCCCTACGTCAACGTCGTTCTCGAAAAAGCTGCTAAACACCCCGTAGATCCTTATATGGGGTTTCCTTACGAAATGTTCGTCTACTGTAATCTAGTGTCCCCGCAAGTCGTGGGCGACACCTTCGCCCAAGTCATAGAGAGCGCGGCCGTGGAATACGAAAGAAGCAACAACACTTACATGAGCGACGAAAAGACGTTTTTTCCCCAAAATTGGGTACCCTTGATTCAGCAAGACTTCAAGACGGTCAACATAGATTTAAGGAACGGTTACGGCGATCTCTTGCCATTCGCCGACGGATTTTCCTCTACTGTAGTTCTCGCTTTTCGTCCGAAACAGGCGTAATGGACGTGCACGCCGTAACGCGGTACTACCTGAATCAGACCGGCGGAGCGTTCCACCATCGCGATTTCGCTCTCTACAGGGGCAAGCGCTACCAAAGAGGCAGCGGTCTCTTTTCAGCCCTCGGAGGACTCTTCAGAAGGTTGCTACCGTTTTTAAAGAGCGGAGCAAAAGCAGTCGGAAAGGAGGCCTTAAAGGCGGGCGCTCACGTTCTGTCCGATGTGACTGTGGCGGGAGCAACGCCGAAGCAAGCGCTCCAGCGGAGGCTCAAGGAGTCCGGATACAATTTAAAGCGAAAAGCCGACAAAAAGCTCGATGCCATGCTCGGTTCCGGCGCCAGTCGTCTCAAGAGAATAAAACCGAGCAAATCCAGAAAGAGCAAGCAGTCCAAGCTGAAACGCGGTAGGCGCAAGGTGCAAGACGTATTTTCGTAATGGCAGACGCGACCGTCCACATGAGTTCCGAACTGGATCTCTTTACAGAGGTGCCGGTTCAGATGAGCATCGAGGAGTCACGGTTCCTATACCTAATCCCTCAAAACACTTTAATGAAAAATGCCCCCATCACCTTTCATTATTCCGGAAATGCGGACGATTACCTAGACCTGACCTACGTCGTACTCGAACTCATGGTGCGCATTGTAGATGACAAAGGAGAGGCCTTAAACGCTGACGCTAACGCCACTCTGGTCAACAACGCCTTAAATTCCCTGTTTCAACAGATGGAGGTAACCCTCAATAACGTCATCGTCTCCATGCCGCAAGCCGGTTACCCCTATAGAACCTACCTCGAGACGCTTCTCAATTACTCCGAAGATGCCATGAACACCAAACTAGAATCTACCCTCTGGAGAAAGGACACGGCAGGCATCATGGACACTTTTATCGCCAATGCGGGTTTTCAGTGGCGTCAGGGGTTTACCAAAGGGAGCAACGTCGTGCAGCTCATCGGTCCTCTGTCCAACGCTCTTTTTAGACAGGAGAAGCTGCTTTTGAACAACGTTAGCATGACCGTCAAGCTCACTCCCGCCTCTCCCCAGTTTTATCTGTTTTCCGACGTAGATACCTTTAAGGGGTACGCCGACATCGTGTCTGCCACGCTGCGCTTAAAATCGGTGCGGCCCTCGCCGACCATAAAGCTCGCGCACCAGGCCGTGCTCGCAAAGTGCAACGCAAAGTACCATCTCAAAGACGTCAGCTTTCACGCTCTCAGCATCCCCAAGGAGTCCAGGGCAATGACGTTTAGCGACGTGTGCGTAGGGCAAGTTCCAAGGAGAGTGGTAGTAGCCATGGTCACCGACAAGGCCTATTCCGGCCATTTTAACTCAAATCCGTACAACTTGAAACATTTTGAAATGAACTTCTTTCAGCTCTACGTGAATGGGCAACCCGTTCCCTCCCAACCTCTGCAACCCGACTTTACAAAAGGACACTATTTGCAATGCTTTCAAACCCTGCAGGACGGCCTAGGCATTCATTTCAAGGACGAGGGACACTCCATCTCCAGAGAAACCTACCCGCAAGGGTATACGATAATGGTTTTCGATCTCACTGCAGACATGAGCGCTAACGAGTCTCACATCTCGGGTCAGCGCCACGGAACCGTCTCTATAAGCATCGGTTTTGCCGATAAATTGACAGAACCGGTCATACTTCTGCTGCTAGCGGAAATACATCGCACGGTCGAAATCGACGCCAACCGATCCATTTTGGTATCATGAACACCTTTCAAATTCAACGGTTTCTATCGACATGTCCCTCTACGCGCTCTCACTTTTTAGGCGTCTACCCCTGCGATAAACTACCCGTACTTCACGGCATTCGAACGCCTCCCTTGGCGCTAGTGGCTAACACCGACCCCAGCACCAAATCAGGGCAACACTGGGTTTGCATCTTTGTGGACAAAAACTCGCATGCAGAATATTTTGACAGTTACGGCATAGGACCGCTTTCACCCCATTTTCTCCGGTTCTTAAATTCGGTCTGCGGGACGCATTGGTCCACCAACGCTAGAAGGCTGCCAGGTTTCGACAGCACCACGTGCGGTCATTACGTCATCGCCTACCTCACCCACCGCTGCTCCGGCTTGCCTAAGCATACATTCTTCTCAAAATTTCACGTCAGCAATCACGCGCATAATGATGTCGTCATTCGCAAAACGTTCAAAAACGCATGCCGCGCAAAGTGCTCTGACGCTCGGCAAACTTGTCAACCCTTGAAGGTGAGTACGTGTGTGTGTGTGTGTGTGTGTGTGTGTGTGTGTGTGTGTGTGTGTGTGTCACTATTCAGCACATCTAAGCTAATCTATCGTCTTGCACGTGTTTTCAGAAGACGCTCCTGCTCATATAAAAAGCAACGTCACGGTGCCGCTCGCCTCATTCAGAGTGTACCATGCAGCGCGCGGATACAGTCCTGCTGCCATGCAGCACGCCGACCAGGTAGGTCCGCACCTATGTATTAGCTTGCTTTTTTTCTATTCTGTTTATCTCTCTCTATCCCTCACATTATTATTATTGTTTTGTGTGTTCCAGTATAACCGGATGTCGAACCCCGACCACCTCAAAACCCGGGGAAAAAAGGAAACTACCCATCTTCGACCTCCAACAGCATCCCGACAGCCCTGCTCCGCCAGCACAGTTCCAACACAGTGCAGTTGTGGGTCCTCTGGCGGATATCTACTTCCTCAACCCGCAACAAACTAAATTCGTCAGTGTGGGATTCTCCCCCCGGCCGCCGCACCATCTCGTCGTCACCATTGCCAAATGTGGACAGCACAACGCAGTCGTCATGAGTTCCTCGCAGTGGCACAAACTCGTCGAAGCCATCCCCATCATTCACAAACGCTTGAATGACCCGCAGGGACGTCTACAGCAATTTCAGTTCAGCGACAGCGTCACCATCGTGTTTAAGTTTGTGTTCGGAAAGCTAAAGCTCGTTTTCAAAGAACCGCAAGGCGCATCCGTTACGCTCAACCAACAAGAATGGCACGTGTTGCATACCCTGCAGCGCATCATTACCGACATCATCTATCACAAAAAGAAGGAAGAGACGGACGTGCAAAATCAAATCATGGCATACCACAAGTACATGCTTCACAACCATGCCTCCAACGTTCCCTTACATGACATGAATTTCACGCAGTTCACCAAGTACATACGGTGCGCCAATTTTAGAACATTCCTCGAGGTTCATCATTTCCTCAACACCCATTTCGCACTGCGCATCTCACAAAATAGTTCTTAGTGCGCATGTTTTTCTACCAGCGTTCCAACCGCACCTCACCCAAACATCTCGCGCCCTTCGCTCCCGCATTCGGGTCGCGAAGCATCCTATATCATACCCGATCACATTCACGGCGTTTGCATGTTCAGCACCGTTCAAAACAGAGTTCTCCTCCAAGTCGAAAACCGTTAAATCAACGGACACAGTGTTTTTCCTGCGGATGTTGCGCAATAATCACTAAGCGCTTCCGGCGGATGTAGTGAACCTCCAACTAACGTTCCCCCACCAGTGCTTCCCCTGATGTGGTAATTCTCCAACCAACTTTTCCCCACCAGTGCTTCCCCCTGATGTGGTCGTTTGCATGTTCAGCACCGTTCAAAAAAAGAGTTCTCCAAGTCGAAAACCGTTAAATCAACGGACACAGTGTTTTTCCTGCGGATGTAGTGAACCTCCAACGAACGTTCCCCCACCAGTGCTTCCCCTGATGTGGTAATTCTCCAACCAACTTTTCCCCACCAGTGCTTCCCCCTCATGTGGTCGTTTGCATGTTCAGCACCGTTCAAAACAGAGTTCTCCTCCAAGGCGAAAACCGTTAAATCAACGGACACAGTGTTTTTCCTGCGGATGTAGTGAACCTCCAACGAACGTTCCCCCACCAGTGCTTCCCCTGATGTGGTAATTCTCCAACCAACTTTTCCCCACCAGTGCTTCCCCCTCATGTGGTCGTTTGCATGTTCAGCACCGTTCAAAACAGAGTTCTCCTCCAAGGCGAAAACCGTTAAATCAACGGACACAGTGTTTTTCCTGCGGATGTTGTGCAATAATCGCTAAGCGCTTCCGGCGTATGTAGCCAACCTCCAACGAACGTTTCCCCCACCACTGCTTCCCCTGATGTGGTGTTTCTCCAACGAACTTTTCCCCCACCAGTGCTTCCCCTGATGTGGTAAATCTCCAACGAACTTTTCCCCCACCAGTGATTTCCTGCTTCCGGCAGTTGGGTTATATTTATGCACGCGCATTCTTTACCCCTTCATTCGGTGCTAGCCAGCCGTGGGGAATGCCAGGACCGTCGTGTAAAGACTTCCACTGCTCGTTTTGCTTTCACCAAACGTGCAGCTGCGAACTTAAGCACCGTCTCACCCTCCTGTGCACGCAGTGTCAACACGGTTTCTACGAAGACCTCGATCATCTGAACAAGCAAATTCAGCAATTCCTTCGAAGGTACTCCGTTAGAAACACCACATGAACTGCTTCATCGTGCTCTATCGGTATCTCGATAACGGACGAAGAATCCACCTGCTACTGCCCAGGGAACGCCAAGTGCTGCTGCAGAACGGCATATACATCTTCGAACGTTATCCCCCAAGCGACGTCGACCTTGTGTGGAACCAACTTCCCGCAGACGCACAGGTAGTTTGCGCACCTTATCGCAGGTGTAAACAACACTACAACCTTCCTCATCAAACCACTCATATAGACGGTCCTCCCCCGTTTATCAAAAACTGCCATCTGTGCCGTCAGAATGTCACAGGACGTCCTTAAAGAGCTAGAAGAACTTTCCAGCAGCGCCCACACTCTCAGCGTATCTACGCTTCAACAGCACGTACCATATCGCGTCGTCGGCGTCAAAACAATCGACACCGTTCACGGTACAAAGCTCGTCGCCAAACTCGACAACGACACAGAAGTTTTCCTACCAACAAGATTTGCAAAAGCCTCTCCAGAACTCGTCAACAAACTCAACTCTAACTCATTCTGCATCATATACGCAGGCGAGGAAAAACTACGCAGCGGTTTCAAACGTCACATCGTCACGTTCTCCCCATATAACCCTAAATAATGTCCGACGAAACCTACCCCGTCCCCGTGGGGAACAATCTTAACCTACAACTCATTCTCAACGCAGCTTCACCTATCCGTATCCTCTGCATCTCCAACTCCTATTTCCGCAACAGCAGAGTTGTCACCATCACACTCGACGTCCAAGGGGCTCACGCCGTCCACGTCAAATGCGTACCTACCAAAGTACACCAGCATAAACAAGACGCACTATGCGTCATATACCTCGGCAACAGCAACATTCCTG
The DNA here is from genome assembly GCA_030765065.1 of Deroplatys truncata. Lineage (NCBI taxonomy): Eukaryota > Metazoa > Arthropoda > Insecta > Mantodea > Mantidae > Deroplatys > Deroplatys truncata. The sequence goes on along the minus strand of CM060975.1, from coordinate 308,805,571 downwards.
CTCTAACCAACAAAGTCACATCCACAGGATGCTTCTCAACCAGCCATTACAACGAATTTACCATCCCCATCTATATACCAACCTTCACCGAGTTCGTCAACGAAAGTTTCTCTCACCTGCTCGTCACCTGCATCACCAAACCTATCCACCAATTTACCGCCGATAGCAGCAGCAGCGATGACGAGGACTCAAAGTGCACCACGTACTTTAAAATCATTGTTGTGCGCGAAATCTGTGTGTCCTAGTGCCTCAAAACAAAAACTATGAATTTTAATGTGCTTTTTTTCTCCTAATATTTCTTATATTGACCATTTATTCTATTCATATGTTAATCTCCTGTAATTAAATAATCCATTATGTTATTCTCAAACTATGTATTCATATGTTAAGCAAATAATACATCATGTTAATCAAAAAACTATGTATACATATCTTTATCCAATGTACTGTATTCAAATTATAAATAAAGAAAACAGTCCCCGATGAGCCAATTGCAATAACGATAATCCTACCGCTCAGGGCGCTTTTCAAACACACCGCCGCCGCCGTCGCACGCACCGACACTAGCGACACCAGCGCCCCTAGCGGCAGGATTATCGTTAAATCAATTGGCTCATCCGGGACTAATACTACTGGCGTGGTGCGGCTGAAGAATGTAGGCTTACACAGATTATAATTTTTACTTCACTACATTTATTAATCCTTGACACAATTTAAATAACACTTCACTGATATAGAGAGCTGCGAGATTATTTTATTAATTACTTGCACTTTTTAACACGTAAACTATTTTCGTCTCGCACGAATACGTATTAAATTTCTCGAGGACGCATCTCGCGTCCGGTTAGGAACACTGTCTATAAGCAACGCGTCCAGTTATGAGCGCTGTCTACAAGCAACTGACTTGATTTCTACCGCCGAAATTTGTAAATTTCTGTATTTGAAGTCTCTGATTGGCTATTTTATAAACTATCACAAAAATTACATTATTGCTGCTCCCAGAATGACTAGTAGCATTATTTCACTTTCTTACTCATTATTGCCTCAAGGTTACCTCATTGTTAGCAACTTTTAACCTATTATTCTCACAGCTCCTACATTATTAAATTACGTAGTACATTCACATAACATTATTACACGTATACAATAATATAAACATATACACTTGTTACATACACATATTGCTTTAAGGCGGCCTGTTATTATATTTTATATTATACAATTTGAATAAAATCATTTAAGTGTTAAAAGTACTGCCTCACAAGTCTACTGAAAATTTGAATTCCGGCTAACAACAATTAGTTCTGATATTAAGTTGGTTAAATAACTTTAGTAAGTCATACTAAAATTATGTGTGGTGGGTGCATTTTACTTACTCTGCCAGCTACCTGTAGTAGGTTAAAGTAAGCGTTGCATTCCACCCAAAGTAGATCTTTTGGGTTCCCCTGAATCCAGAGAGAGAGAGAGAGAGAGAGAGAGAGAGAGAGAGAGAGAGAATTTTTATAAAAACACACGCGTGTGTGTGAACAGGGTTAAGGCTCAGAACTTGGGACCCGGTGTGCCCTGCGGTTAGCTCGGTTACAGATATAACGCAAACAAAGCTAATACAACGTATACTGAGTGCGTGTGGTGGAAGAGGAACTAAACAGGAAACAAGTGGGCGGAGCAACGGAAGGACATCCAGATAAAGAAAATTAAATTAAATTGAGTTTTATTTATGGACGCTCTTTAATTGCTGTGGTTCTTAGCGTCCCATTCTATATTGGGCGTGAAAGACCGGTAATTTTGCCTCTTTATCAGGCTTGAGGTTATTTTACGTGACGTAAATCTACGACACGGGACCACCGGCTTTACTTCCCTTCCCAAGGAAGCCATGCTAAAGATTTTTACACCCGAAAAAATCCATCACCCTCCGCCAGGTTTGAACCCTCGACCTCGGGAACTAGAAGCTAGCATGGTAACCACTACACAATGGAGGATAACAAAGAGTATACGTTTTACGCGAAAGGAGCGCTGTTTGTTAGTCACATGTTGGCATCTCTGTAGTTCTGAAAACAACAAGAACCAAGCTCAGCAAGAGGAAGAAAGTGGCGCCTGCTGGGAAACTCCGCAAGTACTAGCGGGTCCTTAGATACAATACTTTATTGGATCTTGACACTTCCAGAGCCTGTAGACTACCTACCCTTTTAAGGATCCTTTCTCTTATAGGAAATCCTGGCGTAACGATAATAAACTTCGCCATATTGCCGATAGTGCGCATGCGCGTAGGACAACGACGGTGGCCAGTTTCAGCATCTCCTTTCATAAAGTTGTTAAGTAAAGCCTTTAAAAGTAGTTTTAAAAATGTTGTATGGTTTCATCCGCGCCTTTCTATGATAGCAGCAGACGGCAACAAGCGCCGAGGACGCGGACAGGGATAACACCGCGCAGGCGGTTCGGAGTCTTTTGGCTCACCCTGCATGAACCTGTTAAGACGTGCACAGAGGAGTCTAGATGCACATAGATGGCGCGTCCAACATTTATTATGAAGATAAATACAGGGCACATTCATTTATTCTTTTTATTTCATTTGAAGTTTGTTTCAAATCAATGTGAACACACGGGCCGGTTTCATCTGCCCAACCCTGTGAAGCTTTATTTTGAGTGTCTTTTCTTGTTTTTCCTTAAGAGTTTTATTGTTTGTACCGCATATCTGCTGGAACATTGGAAGTTTATTTGTGCTTTCACTTATGTATTTATGGGTAATTTCAGATCCTAAATGTTTAAAACTTGCATGAACACTATAATGTATAAAGTGAGAGAGAATTTGTACCTGGTAGAGGAACTCGTTTGAATATATCACTCCAGATATTTTCTCGTGGTCATGTAGCGATCATGGAATTTCATAGCTTTAGCCTGTACTCTTCTATACCTACAACAAAATGTATAACAAAAGCTTATCTTGATAATCAACAAGTAAATAGCCCATCTCTGTACTGTGGGGGTAGCGTGTCTGCCATACATTCAAGAGGTCTCAAGTTCTAATCTCGGTTAGTGCTACTCACCCTGATAAGATTTTTTCAAGGTTTTCCTTTATCACGAAAATATGCACGTCGGATAACTTTAATCTCTGTGGACCCCGGGTTCATTATAGCATAATTTCATCCATTTCATTCATTGTCTGATATGACCTTGCTTAAAGATGGTTAAACTACAAAAAAATCTGATGTGTTACACTCACATGACTTTCTCTACTCTTGTACAAACTATTTTTACAAACGTTTATTCTCCACATGCTTCATGTTAATCGAGATGTTAATCTTATTGCTAATTTTCTTGTTGATGCAAGGGGAATTGCTAGGCTTTAAGCGATAGTCAAATATTTTAAGAGCTGGTTACTATGTGAATCATTCCATTCTCTTTGCATTACCAGGACATAAAAAAAAGAATAACGAATTACCATTTGAGAAAAAGTATTAAGTATTGGAAAATTTAAGGGAATAACAAGCAATATCTCGAAAATTGTTCACTCAATAAAAAAATCTTATGTGTTACACTCACATGGCTTTCTCTACTCTTGTAAAACTATTTTTACAAACGCTTATTCTCCATCTACTTCATGTTAATCGAGATAAACATTTGCAGACTCTATCTTATTGCTAAGTTTCTTTTAGATGTAAGGGGAATATATATTTACAAGGGCAATATAGAAATACAATAGCCTTTAAGCATAGACATATCTCTTAATAGCTGGTTGCTAGGTGCAGCACCATTCTCTTTGCCACAGATTAATACTCTTTGCATATACAAGACAAAAAAATGAATAACGAATTCCCATTTGAGAAAATAAGTATTGAAAAATTTAAGGAAATAACAAGCAATATCTCGAAAATGGTTCACTCAACAACAAAAAATGTATATGACATAAATTGTGTATTTTAACGCGATCTACATTTCTGTGTAGTAAAATTTTGTCTATCTCTTATGGTTTACCAGTTATGCAAAAGTCATTCACAATGAAGAATACTTTTGGAGACATTTCCAGAAAATTCATGATATACATTTTATTTGTCATGAAAATATCTTAAACATATGATATTTTAATCAAAATCAGAGCCATTTTTGAGAAAATTAAAATTTTCGAAAAATGTTCCATGTTAAGGGTAGTCTGGGGTGGGGGGATTTTCTTGAAAACCTTCATGTCGCATCTCTGGAAGATACTGAACCTAAATACCAAATTTGGTGTTTATCCGACTGTTCATTTCTGAGTTATGCTGTTCACACACACACACGCGCGCGCGCTCGCGCGCACGCACGCACGGACGGACATGTTTCCAAAAATGCTTTTTTTGGATTCAGGGGGTCTCAAAATATGTAATTCAGATGAAATCTCGGTATCGAATTTTTGGGTGGAATACAACACTTCCCCTACTTACTATACGTAGTAGAGAAAGTAACAATAGATAAAATAATCAGCATTTGTAAAAACAGTTCGTAGAAGTGAGTAGAGGAAGTTTTTAGTTACGCTGTTCACACACACATACGGACCTTTTGCTGATTTAAGGTGCCTCAAAACATGTATTTCGGGTGCATCTCGATACCTAATTTCTGGGTGGCCTGCAGTTCTTCCTCTAATGACGATAGATAATTTCTAGAGAGAGAGAAAACATGCAATTTTTACATGGGATAAAATACTTCCCGTAAAAACTGTAGATAAATGTAAACATTTTACAGCCTAAACAGGAAAAGGTAGAAAAATTCGCAACAGTTCTATTGAGTAAGGCGAATATGTGAGATTTAAATAAATAGAATGAAAATCAAGTTTGGCCATAACTTTTAAACCATTACAGATTGCAAATAAAATTTGTCCCTGTTTTATAATAAAGCTGTTATGGTGTGCATTTAAAATTTATTAGCTAGTAATTTCACAATTTAAAGTACCAAACTGGAATTAAGAAAATGTCAACAGTATGTTTGGGATAAATAACGATTTTTACTTTCTGTACTACGTATAGTAAGTAGGGGAAGTATCGTATTTCACCCAAAAATTCGATACCGAGATTTCACCGGAAAAATATGTTTTGAGGCCCCCTGAATCCAAAAAAAGCATTTTTGGAAACATGTACGTGTGTGTGTCTGTCTGTGAACAGCATAACTCGAAATGAACAGTCGGATAAACACCAAACTTGGTATTTAGGGTCAGTATCGTCCAGAGATACGCACGAAGGTTTTCAAGAAAATCCCCCCACCCCAGATTACCCTTTGCATGGAACATTTTTCAAAAATATTAATTTTCTCAAAATGGCTCTAACTGTTTTGATTAAAATATCATATGTTTAAGATACTTTCATGACAAATAAAATGTATATCTTTAATTTTCTGGGAATGTCTCTAAAAGTATTGTTCATTGTGAACGACTTTTGCATAACTGGTAAACCATAAGAGATAGACAAAATTGTACTACACAAAAAATGTAGATCGCGTTAAAATACACAATTTAGGTCAGATACATTTTGTTGTTGAGTGAACCTTTTTTGAGATATTGCCTGTTATTCCCTTAAATTTTCCAATACTTGTACTTTTTCTCAAATGAGAATTCGTCCTGAACATACAAAGAGAATGGAATACTCCACATAGCAACCAGCTCTTAAAATATTTCACTATCGCTTAAAGCCTACCAATTCCCTTTGCATCTACAAGAAAATTAACATCTCGATTAACATGAAGCATATGGAGAATAAGCGTTTGTAAAAACAGTTTGTACAAGAGTAGAGAAAGTCATGTGAGTGTAACACATCAGATTTTTAATCGAGTGCAATCCTTTCTCTAACGCAAATTACGTTGGCAAGCATGTTTTCACAATAGGGTGAAAAAGCTATTGGTATATCTGTCGTTCTGACTAAAAGCTACCCTGTTAAGTCATACAAGCACGCAAGCGAGCAAGTTTCAGCAGAAATTGTGATAGTATCGATCCCCGAACCTCCAGCGGCAAGGGGCGAGTGCGGGTGGGCTTTGCTGCATCTCCCGGCTTTTATTGCCATTTGGGTTCTACTAAACTTTATGGTAGATACACAAAGTACAAATTAGATAGCACCTAGAGACTTTGATTAGAGATGATAGTATAATGCTATAGTAACTGCTTTTAACAACATATCCCATTTAGTTCATAACAGAAGCGAATCTTTATATGGATGTAAAACAGAAGTCCTACCTTAATTACTAGATGCTCTTCATAAAAATAATCTAGTGCGCGTTTCTTCATTCACTCTCAATCCTCAACAGTCGTTGAACTTGATCTAAGTGATATGACATAACTTTCTGGTAGAATAGCCTATTGCTTGCGAGCGTCAAAACTCTATTCCAGGATCATTATAGATGTTTAAAATTGTTTCTAACGATGCATGGCCTCCTTTAAAATGACATGTTTTGTTAACGGAAATATAAAACAATGTTTACTTTCTCTACTACGTATAGTAAGTAGGGGAAGTATTGTATTCCACCCAAAAATTCGATACCGAGATTTCACCGGAATACATGTTTTGAGACCCCCTCAATCCAAAAAAATGCATTTTTGGAAACATGTCTGTGTGTGTCAGTGAACAGCATAACTCAGAAACGAACAGTCCGATAAACACCAAACTTGGTATTTAGGTTCAGTATCTTCCAGAGATGCGACACGAAGGGTTTCAAGAAAATCCCCCCACCCCTGACTACCCTTTACAAGGAAGATTTTTCAAATTTTAATTTTCTCAAAAATGACTCTAACGATTTTGATTAAAATATCATATGTTTAAGATATTTTCATGACAAATGAAATGTATATCTTGAATTTTCTGGGAACGTCTCCAAAAGTATTCATTGTGAACGACTTTTGCATAACTGGTAAACCATAAGAGATAGACAAAATTTTACTACACAAAACATGTAGATCGCGTTAAAATAAACAATCTATGTCATAAACATTTGTTTTGTTGAGTGAAAAAATTAAAACTGTACAACAAAAAATTTACATATCATTACAACAGAATTTATTTCAAATATATTTTATTGTGTCATAAGCCATTTCCGAGGGATTCTTTATTAATGGTTCGAATTGTTCAATAATTTGTCATTCTTTTAGTCCTGTCGACATTCAGTTGTTTCTCGCGATTCCATTGAAACAGAATGGAATTTTATGGTCTGCATATAGCATCCAGTTCTTAAACATTTGACTATCGCTGTTCCCTTTGTGTCTATAACGAAATGTTTAATTTAGCTATTTTCCAAAAGTTTATTTCAATTAAAAATGAAGTAGATAGAAAAATAAGCTTTCGTAAGAATAATTTGTGTACCCAGTAATAACAGATACAAGGGTAGAGAAAGTAAGGTGAATGTATATATCAATTTTATTTTTTGATATAGAAAATGTGCAATTTTTTCTTTAAAATAGTCTGAAGATAAGTAAACGCAATATTTAAAAATTAATAACTAGTATTCTTTTAAGCTTAAAAAAATAAAAAGTTTATATTTGCTATGTTTCAAATTTTAAGTTGCAAAGGAGTCTTTAAGTTTTCCAGTAGTTTCGTTATGCAACAGTTAATATCTTTGAAAGTTGAAGTAGGAGTTATTGTCTTATGTTGTTTGCACCACGCTCTGGGCGTCACTTTGAAGTTTGTATTGTATTTCGAATGTTGGGGAGCCGAACTTGTAGTAGTTGCAACCGCACGTATTGTAAACAGTTTCCGGTAGCCTTCACCCCAAATGTACTTTCAGGTGGCCTTTGCCCCAAGTTTAAAAATAATAGCTTTGTAATTTGACTGTTTCTATAGATATTATATATTTATGTTTGCCTCGGCTGCGTCAGTATTTTTGTTAGAGACATGGAAGTCTTGGCTGGGCGTGATGTGACAAGAATGTAGGCTTACACACATTTTAAGTTTTAATTCACTCCTTTTTATTAATCCTTGACACAAATTAAATAACACTTCATTGATATAAAGAGCTGTGAGATTCTTTTATTTAATACTTGCACTTTTTAACACGTATACTATTTTATCTCACTCAAAATACGTATAAAATCTCTCGAGGACGCATCACGCATCCGGTTACAATCACTGTCTGCAGGTAACTGAATTGATTTTAACCGTCTAATCTTGTAAATTTCTGTATTTCAAGTCTCTGATTGGCTAATCCTACTCCAATAGAATACCTGCATTTAACTAAAGCTTTATCTGGTTGTTAATTGGCTATTTTTAAACTGTCACTAAAATTACATTATTGTTGCTCCAAGAATCATAAGTAGTACTGTTAAACTTTCTTACTGGTATTGACTCAAGGTTACCTCATTGTTACCTCTTTGTTAGCAACTTTTAACTTATTATTCTCACAGGTCCTACATTATTAAATTACGTAATATATTCACATAACATTATTACACATGGATAGAATAATATAAGCATATGCAATGACTGTTACATACATTTTACAAATTATTACATACACATATTGCTTCAAGGCGGGCTGTTATTGAATTTGCTTATTATATAATTTGACTAAAATCATTTAAGTGTTAAAATACTGCCTCAAAGTAATTATTATATGAAATTTAATGTCTTGAAAGTGACGGAAATGAGCAACTAAGTTTAACCAGACTTCATAAGAGGCCGTGTTTTGAAACAAAGTAACGTCATCCCATGTAAGGACGGGATCATCTGCCGCCACGTTGTTTTACATCCTGGGTCCGGGTAACAAGATTGTATTGGCTATATATAAAATATATATGGAATGACCTTTGACCTATCGTGTGATGACCTTTACTCTCGTTCCTCTGACGATGCTGTGCTACTGACGGGATCGATATACAAGCGTTTGGACATCAAGTGTTCTCGTTTGTTAGCAGGTCATTGTGGCAGTAGTCATTCACGAAAACTTTAATGTCTTTCGTCTTAATCGCAAACACTACTTCTGTACTTGAGATGTAAACAACATTTTCCAAATGGAATGAACAAGCAGTAATGATGAAATTACTCTGCTCGCCTGTACAGTTACTTAGAATACCTCAATAACCAAAAATCAAACTAAATTATCACGAGGAAATTAAGCTATTATTCCATGTTTAGTTTCTGAAGTAGTAGAATCGTTGCTTTAATTTAATTGCTCCACGTATGGGAGCCAACTTGAAGTAACTGTTATGTTACGTAATATATTTTTACGTAATTTATTAAGCTTCATGCTTTGGAAGCTAACTTGAAGTATTGTTTTTGGAGTTACTTTGTTTAAGAAGTTTGCAACACGCTTTGGGCGTCGGTTTGAAGTTGTTGATTACGTAATAGTTACTGTTCTTACGCAATATGCTGCTACGTATGAGAAGCTGATTTTTAAGATGTAATTTTGTTGTTACACTCCAAGTTTTACGCTATAATATTTAACTTTGTTATTAAAAACTGCTTCTATATATTATTTATGTTTGAATTTGCCTCGGCTGTGTCAGTCATGTTTGTAGAGTCATGTATTTCTTAGGCAGGGTGCGGTACGACAATAATTATAGACATACACAGAATTTAAGTTTTTAAATTCACTTCTTTTTATTTTATTAATTACACAATTTAATAAAGCACTACACTTTTTAAGAGCTGTGAGATTCTTTAATACTTTCACTTAGCTAACGCGTAGATATATTTTACGATTCACACGTAATATTTCTGTAGAGAACACATCTTCCATCTGGTCACTACCAAGGTTTGCCAGCAACTGAACATGTTTCAACCGTTAAACCCGTAAGCTTCGGTATTTCAAGTCTCTGATTGGCTAATTCTAGTCGAATAGAATATCTGCAGTTTACTTAAAGCTTTTCTTTGCTGTTGATTGGCTAATTTCAAACTGTTAATGAATTTACATTATCGTTGCTCTAATCATGACTAGTAACATTCAAACTCAAACTCATTATTGCCTCATTGTTAGCAATAAAAACTTATTATTCTCACTGCTCTTGCATTATTAAAGTATGTAATGTATTCACATAACATTATTAAAACATGTTTACAATAAAAAATAGTCATTTGCAATGACTGTTACATACAATTTAAATAATTATTACATACATCCTATTTCAAGGCGGGCTGTTACTGATTTTACTTATTATAAAAATACAATTGAAATTATTCAGGTATTAAAATACTGCCTCATTTCAGAAGGTTACATATGGACTTACGTGCAGTGTAACACATTAATCTTAATACGAGAAGTGTTTTTAAAATAAGTACCGATAAGGTTTTAAGAAATAACAACATTATTTTCCATATACTTTGTTATCATTCGTTCCCTTAAACTTTACACTACTTCTCCACATAGTCACCACCGTTATTCTGGCGCTTGTGTAACGGTAAACTAGTTTTTGTAGTTTTGTATACCTTCAAAGAATGATGCCGCCTGTGACGAAAGCTAAGTCTGCATTTCTTGTTTCTCATCATCATCATCGTTGAAATGTTTTCCACTAAGGAATTTCTTCAGATGAAGAACAGATGAAAATCGCTTGGTGCCAAATCCAGACTGTAAGGAGGATGGTCGAATTGTTCCCAACCAAATGATGCGATCAAATCTTGAGTTTGTTTGGCTGGGTGTGGCCGGGCATTGTCACTCATTATTGCTTCCCTATAAAGTTCACACAATTGGCAATAAATATTTGCTGGCGTAACATTTCTCGCATTTAAAAAACGAATCGCTGATCTTACTTCACAGTTGCCGGGTCGTTCGTTTATTTGGAACTTTCCGAAACGCTCTAACAACAGGAAAACACAACTTGACGATCGCTCACAGCTGCATGTGGCTTCCTAATGAATGGAGCAAGTGATCGCGACTGCAGACATGATTTGATTTCAGCGTTGGCAAACTTACATTCAAACTAACAAAATTATTTATGGATAATATTCAAGTGAAAATCAAAGTAGGTACTGGATTTAAGGATTTAACCTGAGAAATCATTTTTACTTTCTCTACTACGTATAGTAAGTAGGGGAAGTATTGTATTCCACCCATAAATTCGATACCGAGATTTCACCGGAAATATATGTTTTGAGAACCCCTGAATCCAAAAAAAGCATTTTTGGAAACATGTCCGTGTGTGTGTGTCTGTGAACAGCATAACTCAGAAACCAACAGTCGGATAAACACCAAACTTGGTATTTAGGTTCGGTATCTTCCAGAGATGCGACACTAAGGTTTTCAAGAAAATCCCCCACCCCAGATTACCCTTTACATGGAACATTTTTCGACAATTTTAATTAAAATATCATATGTTTAAGATATTTTCATGACAAATAAAATGTATATCTCGAATTTTCTGGGAATGTCTCCAAAAGTATTCTTCATTGTGAATGACTTTTGCGTAACTGTTAAACCATAAGAGATAGACAAATTTTACTACACAAAAAATGTAGATCGCGTTAAAATACACAATTTATGTCATATACATTTTTTTTGTTGAGTGAACCATTTTCGAGATATTGCTTGTTATTCCCTTAAATTTTTCAATACTTATTTTCTCAAATGGCAATTCGTTATTTATTTTTTTTTGTCTTGGATATGCAAAGAGTATTAATCTGTGGCAAAGGGAATGGTGCTGTACCTAGAAACCAGCTATTAAGAGATATGTATGTGCTTAAAGGCTACTGTATTTCTATATTGCCCTTGCAAATACAAAACAAGGGGACATAGTAGGCCTTAAGCGATAGTCAAATATTTTTAGAACTGGTCGCTATGTGTAAAATGTAATTCGCTTTGTTTGTCAAAAGATCGTTTCTGCAAATGTTTATCTCGATTAATATGAAGTAGATGGAGAATAAGAGTTTGTAAAAATAGTTTGTACAAGAGTAGAGAAAGTCATGTGAGTGTAACAGATCAGATTTTTTAAAATACTCTCTCCCTGTTAATTTCAAAGAAAAATCTTAAGAGTCTATAAGAGTTAAAAAGAAAATCAGAATACAATATTAAAAAAAAAAAAAGGTATTTTATTTACTAATCCTTTCGATCGGTAATGTTTTATGTCATTGTTACCAGCTTCAGTTACTTTCTGTAACAGATATGTGATCTAAGCTTCCATAATGTGTTTTTCATATCATGATTCTCACTTGTCGCAAAATTTCAAGTATGTCCATTAGATGACGTTTGGCATGGAATATTTCAATATGCAATATTTCGAAAACGCTAACACTTCGAAAAAGCTTATTTGATACAAATTGTGTACTTTAATGATGTCTTACATTTCCCCTGCTGTAAGGCTTTATCTATCATTTAAGGTTACCTTGAAATTCAAAATTATGCAAAATTCAATCAAATAAAAGGGACTACGCCTTATTCAAGGTATACCTTTTATTTCTCGTGCCAAAAGATTTAGGATATAACATTTTAATCAAAATCGTTATAGCCCTTTTTGAGAAATTAAAAAATAACGACACATTTTCCACGTAAAGAATAGTTTGGGTGGGGAATTTTCTTGAATATGTTCGCACCACATCCTAGGAAGATGTTAAAACTTAAATATCAAATTTGTTATTTAACCGACTTTTCGTTTAGGAGTTGTGCTGTTTACGGACACACGCACGGACTTGTTTTTTTTCTAACAATGCTTATTTATTTATTCCCGGGGCCTCAAAACGTGTATTTACGATGAAATCTCAATATGAAATTTATGGGTGGAATGCAATACTTCCTCTGTATACTAGGTATGTGGTAAAGAAAGTAGAAAGTATAGGTGTTTGAAACTTCAAACCAATAATAAAGAATATCTAGGAAATGGCTAGCGCCACAAAAAAATTTATGTAAAAAATTGTGTGTTTAACTAGATCTATATTTTTTTTAGTACGATTTTGTGTATCTCTTGTAAAAAATATATTCGGCATGAAGAGGATTTTAAAGACTATTCCCGGAAAATTCCAGGTATATATTTTCTCATGGAAATACGTAAAATATACGGCAATTTAATTAAAATCGTTAGTCAAATTTGGAAAATCAAATAGCGAAAAATGTTCCATATAAAGAAAAAAAATCTGATGTGTTACACTCACATGACTTTCTCTACTCTTGTACAAACTATTTTTACAAACGCTTATTCTCCATCTATTTCATATTAATCGAGATAAACATTTGCAGAAACGATCTTTTGACATGCAAAGAGAATTACATTTTACACATAGCGACCAGTTCTAAAAATATTTGACTATCGCTTAAGGCGTACTATGTTCCCCTTGTTTTGTATTTGCAAGGGCAATATAGATATACAGTAGCCTTTAAGCACATACATATCTCTTAATAGCTGGTTGCTAGGTGCAGCACCATTCTCTTTGCCACAGACTAATACTCTTTGCATATCCAAGACAAAAAAATGAATAACGAATTCCCATTTGAGAAAAAAGTATTGAAGAAGTTAAGGGAATAACAAGCAATATCTCGAAAATGGTTCACCCAACTAAAAAAATGTATATGGCATAAATTGTATATTTTAACGCGATCTACATTTTTTGTGTCGTAAAATTTCGTCTATCTCTTATGGTTTACCAGTTATGCATAAGTCGTTCACAATGAAGAATACTTTTGGAGACATTCCCAGAAAATTCAAGATATACATTTTATTTGTCATGAAAATATCTTAAACATATGATATTTTAATCAAAATCGTTAGGGCCATTTTTGAGAAAATTAAAATTGTCGAAAAATGTTCCATGTAAAGGATAATCTGGTGTAGGGAGATTTTCTTGAAAACCTTCGTGTCGCATCTCTGGAAGATACTGAACATAAATACCAAGTTTGGTGTTTATCCGACTATTCGTTTGTGAGTTATGCTGTTCACAGACACAGATACACACACACGGACATGTTTCCAAAAATGCTGTTTTTTTGGATTCGGGGGGCCTCAAAACATATATTTCCGGTGAAAACTCAGTATCGAATTTTTGGGTAGAATACAATACTCCCCCTACTTACTGTACGTAGTAGAGAAAGTAAAAATTACGCTTTAGGAAATCCCAGTTTTGACTTATAAGATTTAATTCTAGAATTGACTGATTGTTTTATAAATTCCTATTGTAACGATTGTAAGTAATTCAAATTTAGATACGTAACCGCCCCTGTCATTCTTGGTTGGTCAGTCAGTCAGTCAGTCAGTTGGTGTAGATTTATTCTCCTCGCCTCAGCGGTAGAAGTGCTTATTAATGCATTTTTAACGCCCATTCACAATGAATGACGGAAACGCTGTGAGGACTCGGAGAGAAGAAATTGGAGGGTGTGTTTCGTCGAGAAATGTAGTGTACAAAGAAAAGAACCCCATTATTACGTCATAAGAATTTCGTACAATTGTTCATCAGAACTAGAATTTTCTAGTAATTTCGGATTTTTAACAGATTTCGCGTTTACTAACCACTCGTTAGTGTTAAATTGCTGTTTATTATTGTGTGTTAGCAATAATTACTCCGTATCTGCAAACGAGGTCCTTTCAGCCAATGTACGTTTCATTGATGCCGCATTCACCAAAGAGAATCGAACATAATCCATAAGTTTTAAAGCATGGTGCTCAAAAATTGACTTTTCTCCTAGATTCGTTTTTTCATTCCTATAATCTCTGCTTCGATTCGATTAGGGATCTAGAACGCCTATTCTCATAGATTTCCCTCTTCACTATTGGTATTTGGTAAAAACTGTAAAAATGGTGAGATTCTGGTGATCAGCTTTTCAGTGGTGTAAGACTAACTTCGCAAAATACGAGATCGAACAGAAGTTATCTCCGTGATAATACTAAAAGTACAAAAAGCGACATCGTTCTAGGGTTATAGGTATATCTTATCGAATCCCAACCTTCTTCCTCATAAGTTTTTTTTAGTTAATTTAATTGTGCTTTCAAATCCGTGGATGTCATTAGACAACAATCGTCAACCTGTGTTGACTTGCCGAAAAACTATAAGCACTCGTGATATTACTGAATATAGAGTTCACGAAATACACTGCCGTTTGTGAAGATTGCAACACCAAGAAGGAAACGCATGAATTTAATACCACAGGTTAGGTACATGACAAGTAACAAATGATAAACATTTCAAATCTACACATGACCTTTGAGCCCTAATATTCAGTATTTGGTGTGGCCTCCATGCGCTGCAATTAGAGCTGCTATACGCCGTGACATTGAATGAAATCGGTTCTGAATTAGTTCCTGAGGGATATCCCTCCACGCAGCTTGTATTCGAGCCACAAATCCGTGACACTGCTTACTGGAGGACTGTGACGCACCAGGGGCCGACCAACCATATCTCAGACATGTTCGATGGACCAGGGAAGCAATGGTACCCGTCGCTCTTCGAAGAGGGCTTGTACATTCCTCGCAATATGTGGCCGGGCATTGTCCTGTTGAAATGTGGCCTGTAGAGATGCCTGAAGCAGGGGGAGTACCTCAGGCTCTACAACCACCGTTAGGTACCGGTTGCTGTTCAAAGTGCCCTCAATTCGTAGGAGGCGAGATCGGTTGTTGTAACCAATGGCGCCCCAAACCATCACAGCTGTTGTTTGTTCGCTATGCCGCTCAACATTGAGGAGCTTGTGGTTTCTGAACAATGGAGGCCGACGTAATGGCATGCATGCAACCAGTCCAACCTGCAGTAGACGGCCACGAACCGTTGATGCAGACAAGTTCACACCCGTTGCAGAGCTTGTGGGTTCTAGACAATGGAAGCCGACGCAATGGCATGCATACAACCAGTCCAACCTGCAGCAGACGGCGACGAACCGTTGATGCAGACAAGTTCACACCTGTGCAGCGCTCCAGCGTAGAGCCAACACTGTGGATGAAGCTGTACGGTCCGTTATGGCCATGCAGACAAGATGACAGTCATCCCGTGCTGTGGTCCAGTACCAGCTCTTCGCTGCGTACGACCTTCATCTATCCACTGCTTCCACACACGCATCACTGTCGTAGCAGCATGCCCTGTACGAGCCGAAATGTCACGGTATGACAAACCTGCTTCCCGGAGACCGATCATTCTACCCCGTTCGAACTCTCACATGCGGATATGGCTCCCTTTGACGTCGACGAGGCATACTGGCACTCACTTTATTGCTTCCACTTTGTTTGACAGCTCTGCACTGACTACACTGGGCGCAACACTGCTCTGCAAACTAATCACTTATTGCTTGCACACTCTTCTACACTTCCACGAAGTTCGGAGTTATTCGGGAAATTCTTTCTTGGTGTTGCAATTTTCACAAACGGCAGTGTAGATCTTAAAGCATTTTGTCAAGAAAGAGGAAAGTTTTATTTTTGGTCGAGGCCCGATTTAACGCATTTATTACTTCTTTATTTACATGTTTATGTTATATTTGAGGTTGTTTATGCAATAACTGATCGGTAACTGGTCAGCAAAAGGCCAGTTTTAACACTATTTTCCATGGCTGTTACTAAGAGAAGCACGAAAGTGATTGAAGAAGCACGTGTACATCATCTCGATGGAGAAGCTTCGCAAACAAACTCTCTAAGCAATGTGTACGCAAGGAGATAGACAATGACTGATGAAGCCGACGAGGAACTTGGTGAAGTAATCAGAGAGGCTGACAGCCATTGATTATACTATGATCTGTGCTGTAACTATGTAATTGGCTCGGCAGAATTTTATTTCCAAGACACTTTTAATGTTGATTAGGGATGAGTGAACTGCTATATTAGCCAATTTGGTAAGCATTTTTTTATTTTTGGTGCAAAAAGCCACTCACCATAAAATACATTTCCGCAGAGTTTTATTCCCAGGCCGGAAGCCATTTTTTAAAGAGCTGTGCCGGTTAAATATTTCAAGATTAAATTTCTTGGCCACATTTATTACCTCCAATTTTGTTATTATTTCACCATGTACAAAACCCAAACTTTTCCCACAAAAATGGAGATGAGAGCTTCTACATTTTTCCACATTACACCTCAAAGTCCGTATAATAAAATTTTGGATTGCGATTTTGATGTAAGTTTTGGTTTATTTTTAAAATAATTTGCATGATCATCCACTATTTGTGGTATGCAGTATTTACTTTCTGTACTACATATAGTAATTAGGGGAAGTATTGTATTCCACCCAAAAATTCGATACCAAGATTTCACCGGAAATACATGTTTTGAGACCCCCTGAATCCAAAAAAAAAGCATTTTTGGAAACATGTCCGTGTGTGTGTCTGTGAACAGCATAACTCAGAAACGAACAGTCAGATAAACGCCAAAGTTGGTATTTAGCTTCAGTATCTTCCAGAGATGTGACATGAAGGTTTTCAAGACAATCCCCCCACCCCAGATTACCCTTTACATGGAACATTTTTCAAAGTTTTAATTTTCTCAAAAATGGCTATAACGATTTTGATTAAAATATCATATGTTTAAGATATTTTCATGACAAATGAAATGTATATCTCGAATTTTCTGGGAATGTCTCCAAAAGTATTCTTCATTGTGAACGACTTTTGCATAACTGGTAAACCATAAGAGATAGGCAAAATTTTAATACACAAAAAAATGTAGATCGCGTTAAAATACACAATTTATGTCCTATACTTTCTTTTGTTTAGTGAACCATTTTCGAGATATTGCTTGTTATTCCCTTAAATTTTCCAATACTTATACCTCTTCTCAAATTCGTTATTCATGTTTTTTATGTCTTGAACATGCAAAAAGAATGGAATTCGCCACCTAGCAACCAGCTCTTAAAATATTTGACTATCTCTTAAAGCCTACCAATTCCCCTTGCATCTACAAGAAAATTAGCAATAAGATTAACATCCCCATTAACATGAAGCATATGGAGAATAAGCGTTTGTAAAAATAGTATGTACAAGGGTAGAGAAAGCCATGTGAGTGTAGCACATCAGAAGTTGTTTAACGTTTCCATTGTTTATTATATGAAAATATGTTACGCACAATGTATTTCATTATAGAACGTTATTTCTCTTTTCAAGTTATTGTATTCATGATACATTTTTGACCAATGAAATGTTTCCAAATTAAGAATATGAACTGAGTTGGACATGCAATACGGTTAGGGGGGAGGAACTCGTAAGGTGTTACTAAGTTTATTACTAATGAATGCTTACGGAAAAAAGAAGGGTTGATGGTTACATTCACATTACTTTCTCTACCCAATGTGGAGTCTTGTTGTGGCATCTTTGAGAGATGCTGAGCTTAATGACCAAATTTTGTATTCATCGAACAGTTCGTTTTTGAGTTATTCAGTTCAAACATCTACTTAACAACGGACCTTTGTCTAAAAATGCTTTTTTGTTTGTTTTTTTTATTCAGGGGACCTCAAAAGATGGGTTTCCGTTGAAATCTCCATATTGATTTTTTGGATGAAATGCAATACTTTCGGAGGGCGATGGATTTTTTCGGGCGTAAAAATCTTTAGCATGGCTTCCTTCGGAAGGGAAGTAAAGCCGGTGGTCCCGTGACGTAGATTTACGGCACGCAAAACAACCTGATAAACGAGGCCTCTGAGCAAAATTACCGGTCTTTCACGCCCAATTTAGAAAGGGACGCTAAGGACCACAGCAGTTAAAGAGCGTCCATAAATAAAACTCAATTAAATTTGCAATGCTTTCTGTACTTCCTACATATATCTGGTGGAGAAATAAAAATTTTCTGGTTAGAAGATGGTGTCAAATGTGTTAATGTAAATGATTGCGAGGAAGAATAGCAAAGCACAAAAGAGCAAAGAATGAAGGTGATATGTTTTTCAGATGCACCAGTCCTTGGTCTGGCGACTATAATTTACTGGCTGATTGGAGCTAATTAATATACTAGGAAACAGTGAATGTCAAACGTGAAGCAAGCACAAAAACCACGGAAAACATGAATTAACATTAATGCTTTCAGAGTTTTATCCTTGGTTTCCGTATTTGGAGCTTCAGAACAACGCATTACATATTTATTTGCGTCATTATCTAGTGGAACTTTTTATTGTGTTTTAAATCCTGTTTTTAGTGCTACTTTACAGCATTAATAGTGTCGCTGTTCTCTGGCTCATGTTATCTTATTTGTTGAGCGCCTCTTGTTTTATTATTTTAAATTTGGGGTTCTTTGCCCTCCGGCTAGCTATTACAACTCAGTCGAGCAAATATCTCTAAGCAGGGCGTGTAAACGGAAAGGAGTTGTTGCTAAAAGATAACACTGATAAAATAATTTGTTTCTACACTTTTATTGCCGTCACACTTAATTAATAATTCACATATTTAATCTTTATACACGCCTGACTGAAACTGTGATATTTCTGAATGTAACTACAGTCGTTTTAGTTGCCGCGTACCAATTACTTCGCGTACTTCACATTTTTGTAACTAACACTGCGACGTGCACCTCGTGAGAGATTCTTCAGAACTGTGTGACGTGCACCTCGTGAGAGACACTTCCGAACTGCGCGAAACTTGCTTATGGCGAATTGCCTAAACATTATAATAGAGCTGCTATTGGTTACCAAATCGCGCCCACTTTAGCGTCTGTTTTGGTCAGCCAATCACTACTACTAACATACCTACATACTCTAGGAAAGATATTCCCTCCATTTCTAAAAAAGGCACCCTACCCTGACGTCATTTGTTTGTCTCTTCTTAGTGATAAACAACTCATCCTCTCGGTTTATTGTTACCCACTTCTATTGTCAGTTTCAGTGAGGCCGTGTAAACTTATTTCCTAACAATGCTTATGGCTAACAAACATCTAAAGTCCTGTACATACTATAATATTAATTTACACTATAATCACTTTGCCATTCACAGCATGTTATGATATAAAATACTGCCTCAATAGTGCTATAAGTCAGTGTGATAATCATAACAA
The DNA here is from genome assembly GCA_030765065.1 of Deroplatys truncata. Classification (NCBI taxonomy): domain Eukaryota; kingdom Metazoa; phylum Arthropoda; class Insecta; order Mantodea; family Mantidae; genus Deroplatys; species Deroplatys truncata. The sequence continues at coordinate 308,785,770 of CM060975.1, read as the reverse complement.
CTGATACGTTTTCGCGTTAAAAGCCTGTGCTATTTGAAAGTTATATACTTCTGAATAGTTAACTATTTTCCGATGTAACATAATGACGTAAAAATAAAGTGATTGAAACGGATATAAGGACGATACTATTTCGCTGTAATTTGACTGCATTAAAGCGACATAATCTGTACACTGTCAGTTAGGTATAACTGCCACACAAACTTGAAAGGATAATTTCTGCTTTGTGTTTTCCTCCCTCTGTTTTTCAAAGCTGGCGCCTTCAGTTCTAAAACCAAGGTTGGCGTGGTTAGTATTCGATACTGCGGTTCAAAATTTATGGGACGAGAATAAAATGAATGGTATTGATTTAGCATGAGTATGTCCTAGTTTCTAAAGTCTAACATGTTACTTTAATAATACTAACTTGTTCTTAAAGAGTACACTGACGCGCAAACATTTTTTCGGTAGAGTAGAGTGGTGCTTTAACTTGGTAATGCAGTGTTAACTATCCCCTATTTGTCAACGCTACTATTTTAATAAGTGGCTAAGAAGTATTCGCCCCCAATCTCAAATAGTTCTGGCAGCCAGATTAGCGGCCTAGTTTTAACATGCAGAAGAACAAACGATATTACAGTTTACGTGCTCTGGAGTTTTCCAAGTTTTTCATTTTATTACTTTTGTAATTTTTTGAAAATTACAACTACTTTTAAACTTTCTGTTGCCTGGTGTTTACAAAATTAGTTTACATGCATTTTATAGAACAATTATTTTAATAATACCTGACAACATCGACATATGAGTTAAACTGACACAAAAATAAATTTCTGAAGTTAAAACTGTGGTGTGAATGAGGAAGTAAACACGCTGATAATTTCTGACTTAGATGGTATTTTCCTCCGTCATATCAAACCACATTTTCACCACAATTTCAGGCATTATACCAAAGCATTTGCGCTACATGTAAACAACCTTGTAAACATCACATATGAAAAGCTGAAAAAACCGTGCAATTTTCAAAACAAATCATAAAAGTAATGAAATGTAAAATGTTGAAACACGCTTGAACATGTAAACTGTAACCTAATTTGTTTTTTCTGCATATTAAAAATGAAAATTTTCTTTTCGTTAATTTTGCTGCTAAAAGTGGGATGTTTACCTTCTGGAATCACTGTACCTTACCAGATGATATGGTCATGTCACCTGATCAGCAACAAACACAACTGTAAGACGTGTAAGTTGCATTTGTGGATATAGAAAAAGTATTTGACTGAGCAGATCGAAAAAACTTGACGAGATTCTGAAGAAAATTGATGAGGAATGCACACATTTGAAAGTTTGTGATTCTTCTTCTTTTTAGTTTCTCTACTACGTATAGTAAGTAGGGGAAGTATTGTATTCCACCCAAAAATTCGATACAGAGATTTCACCGGAAATACATGTTTTGAGACCCGCTGAATCCAAAAAAAGCATTTTTGGAAACATGTCCGTGGTGTGTCTGTGAACAGCATAACTCAGAAACGAACAGTCGAATAAACACCAAGCTTGGTATTTAGGTTCAGTATCTTCCAGAGATGCGACACGAAGGTTTTCAAGAAAATCTCTCCACCCCAGACTACCCTTTACATGGAACATTTTTCGAAAATTTTAATTTTCTCAAAAAATGGCCTTAACGATTTTTATTAAAATATATTTTCATGACAAATGAAATGTATATCTCGAATTTACTGGGAATATCTTCAAAAGTATTCTTCATTGTGAACGACTTTTGCATAACTGGTAAACCATAAGAGATAGACAAAATTTTACTGCACAAAAAATGTAGATCGCGTTAAAATACACAATTTATATCATATACATTTTTTTTTTGAGTGAACCATTTTCGAGATATTGCTTGTTATTCCCTTAAATTTTCCAATACTTAATACTTTTTCTCAAATGGGAATTCGTTATTCATTTTTTTTATGCACTGGACATGCAAAGAGAATGGAATACTCCACATAGCAACCAGCTCTTAAAACATTTGACTATCGCTTAAAGCCTACCAATTCCCCTTGCACCTACAAGAAAATTAGCAATAAGATTAACATCTCGATATCTCGATTAAAATGAAGCATATGGAGAATAAGCGTTTGTAAAAATAGTTTGTACAAGAGTAGAGAAAGTCATGTGAGTGTAACACATCAGATTTTTTCTTTCTTTCCATTGCAAGCTTGTTACCGCGGTATAAAGTTTGAATGATGTTTCGCTTTTTTTATGTAACTTATTGCTTAATTTGAAATAATCCTAGGCAAACATAACGTGGCACATCAACACGGTTGACCGAAGTCGTTAATACACGGACTCGTGAATGGATGTCCGTGGTTCAAATCTTGCCAGGACTGTCATCTCTGAGGTTTTTTTGCAAGTTTTCCTCAGTCCTCGTAACTGGCAAAAGCTAGGGAAGTACCCTAAACTTGGGCCTGTAACGTTTCCTTTCCCAAATATAAGTTACCTTCATATATCAATCAGTAACCAGCGCCTGTGGTGCCATATGTAGTAAGAACGTTCGTTAAGCACCAGAAGAAAGAAAGAAAAAAGAGTAACGTAACGTGGATAGAAGAATCACTTTTTATATGCATGCTGTGATATATAAGGTGTTTAGTGTTTACGTCAGACCTCTTTCTTTTCTGTTTGCTATAACCTTGAAGAAAGTAAAACTTTGTTTTTAAAAAAGGCAAAAAAATAATGTTTTTCTATTGTAAAAACTAAGGGCCATGACATGTGACATAACCTATGTTTGTCATGATCACGGATGTAGAGTAATGACGGAAGGGGATTTCAGTCTTAGGCCTATTGCGTATACCTAACCTCCAGGGGGAAGGAAGTACTAAGGGTGGCAGGCACATCGGAGCTTCGTCCCAAACGCTTCCAGATCGTGTATTCTGTCAGAGCGTTCCTCTCCGCGAGGGTTTGGTTTTTTTTTTTTTACTTTCTCTACTACTACGCATAGTAAGTGGGGGAAGTATTGCATTCCACCCAAAAATTCCATACCGAGATTTCACAGGAAATACATGTTTTGATACCCCCTGAATCCAAAAAAAGCATTTTTGGAAACATGTCCGTGTGTGTCTGTGTGTGTGTGTCTGTGTGTGTGTGTGTGTGTGTGTGTGTCTGTGTCTGTGTCTGTCTGTGAACATCATAACTCAGAAACGAACAGTCGGATAAACACCAAACTTGGTATTTAGGTTCAGTATCTTCCAGAGATGCGACACGAAGGTTTTCAAGAAAATCCCCCCACCCCAGATTACCCTTTACATGGAACATTTTTCCAACATTTTAATTTTCTCAAAAATGGCTCTTTTGATTAAAATATCATATGTTTAAGATATTTTCATGACAAATGAAATGTATATCTCGAATTTTCTGGGAATGTATCCAAGAATATTCTTCATTGTGAACGACTTTTGCATAACTGGTAAACCATAAGAGATAGACAAAATTTTACTACACAAAAATGTAGATCGCATTAAAACACACAATTTATGTCATATACATTTTTGTTGTTGAGTGAACCATTTTCGAGATATTGCTTGTTATTTCCTTAAATTTTCCAATACTTATACTTTTTCTCAAATTCGTTATTCAATTTTTTTTTGTCCTGGTAATGCAAAGAGAATGTAATACTCCACATAGCAACCAGCTCTTAAAACATTTGACTATCGCTTAAAGCCTACCAATTCCCCTTGCATCTACAAGAAAATTAGCAATAAGATTGACATCTCGATATCTCGGTTATCATGAAGCATATGGAGAATAAGCGTTTGTAAAAATAGTTTGTACAAGAGTAGAGAAAGTCACGTGAGTGTAACACATGAGAATGTTTTTTTATTTTTTTTGTTTGTTTTGTTTTAGTTTTATTTATGGACGCTGTTTAACTGCTGTGGTCCTTAGTGCCGCATTCTATATTGGGCGTGAAAGACCGGTAATTTTACTCAGACGCCTCTTTATCAGGCTTGAGGATCTTTTACGTGCCGTAAATCTACCACACGGGACCACCGGCTTTACTTCCCTTCCGCCGGGTTTGAACCCGCGACTTCGGGGACTAGAGGCTAGCATGGTAATCACTACACCACGGAGGACGACGGGAGGGGTTCTAGCACTCGCCTAGTGACCACGACTTTCGTCGGGATTGTCTGTTACTTTGGGGGTTTGAAATGCGGACCTGGTAAATGCGAGCACCAGACGCTACCGCTCGATATGGTCTGGGTATATGCGTATAACACAAAAGGAGTAGCCACTGTATCAAAGGGTGCACCGAGCGAAATGGCATGGGCTTTTAGGAAAGTATAGCGTGACACATTCACTTCGCTCGGCGATAAGGTTTCAACTTTTATCGCAACACATATCCAACATTAACTAGAGTGGGTTTTGTGTTAACAGCTTCATAGGCAATAAGGGTAGGTTTACTTTCTCTTCCATGTACCATCACCGAACATACGTGTCTGTGTACTTAAAAACGAAATATCGCATAAGTACCAAGCTAAGTTCGTATCTTCCAAAGTGCGACACGAAAGATTTTTACGAAAATCTTTACACGAAATCTTAATTACCTTTTAATGGAAAATTTTCATTATTTCCTCAAAAACGGTTTTCATTTAAATACCATATGTTTAAGATATTTTGATGATTAATAATGCAGGGGTTTAATTGTTGTAGCTGTTGCAGCTCCTATGGGTACCAATTTGGGGAGATATGTTTCTAGGAGTGTTCGCCCCCACGTACGGTACAAACATTTTATTTTAATGTTTATTTATTTCTGTATACCTCGGCTGCATCAGTAGTAATTTGCAGAACACGTATCTCTTAGCAGGACTGGTACGGCTAAAGAACAAGGCTTATACAAATTATAATTGTGTTGTATTTTGTTTATTAATGCTTCACACGATTAAATAACACTTCACTTATGTATTCTGCTATAGAACTGTTGAGATTATTGTTAATTGCATTTAACAGGTAAACTTTATATTATTCTCACCGCAATGCATTTTCTTGTCTCACACTGAACCCGTACCATACCGAACTGCTTGGTTACGCTTTCTTGTAGCGTCTAACGCTTGAATTTGTATATTTTCCCTATTTCTAGTATCTGATTGGCTAACCCTACTCCAATAGTATATCTTTATTTAACTTTAAGCTTCTCTAGTTTTTGATTGGCTGTTTATAAGCTTCTAAATATTACTTATTATTGTTCCAAGAACTATAAGTAGCCTTTTTAAACTTTCTAATTTATTGTTGCCTCAAGGTTACGTCATTGTTAGCAATTTTCGGTTTTTATTTTGTAATACTGTTTGCTACGGAAGGCAGCTTGCTTCTATTCTCACAGCTCCTACATTGTTAAACTACGTAATACATTCATGTAACATTTTTACACATGTACATAATAATATAAACATAATACAATGGCTGTAATATACACTTTTTGTATATTATAGTATATACATATTGCTTTAAGGCGGGCTATTATTATATTTTATATTATATAATTAGACTGATATCATTTAAAGTGATAAAAATACTGCCTCGATAAATTGTACTTATATTATTTTAATTTTCTTCGAATAGCTTGTGAAGTCCTCTTCAAGCTGAATGACTCGTGTGTAATTTCGTATTACCGATAAACCATAATGCATAAAACGTTACCGTACAGAAATATGTGTTACATTCACATGACTTTCTCTATCCTCTTATACAAATTATTCTTACGAAAGTTTATTTTATCTATTTCATTTTAATCCAATTAAACCTGTGCAGAAACGCATTTCGTTATAGATACAAAGAGAGTAGCGATAGTCAAATGTTTAACAACTGGACGCTATATGCTGGCCTTAGAATTCCATACTGTTTCCATGACATCGCGAGAAACAACTGAAAATCACAGGAATTTAAATGACAGGCTGTAATGAACAGTTCGAACAATTAATAACATATATCTCGGAAATATCTGACGTCACAAAAAGAAAGTTATTTGCAATATATTGTGTGCTTTAAAGGCATCTACATTTTTACTTTCTCTACTACGTATAGTAAGTAGGGGAAGTATTGTATTCCACCCAAAAATTCGATACCGAGATGTCACCAGAAATACATGTTTTGAGACCCCCTGAATCCAAAAAGAGCATTTTTGGAAACATGTCCGTGTATCTGTGAACAGCATAACTCAGAAACGAACAGTCGGATAAACGCCAAACTTGGTATTTAGGTTCAGTATCTTCCAGAGATGCGACACGAAGGTTTTCAAGAAAATCTCCCCACCCCAGATTACCCTTTACATGGAACATTTTTCGAAAATTTTAATTTTCTCAAAAATGGCTCTAACGATTTGGATTAAAATCATATGTTTAAGATATTTTCATGACAAATGAAATGTATGTCTCGAATTTTCTGGGAATGTCTCCAAAAGTATTCTTCATTGTGAACGACTTTTGCATAACTGGTAAACCATAAGAGATAGACAAAATTTTGCTACACAAAAAAATGTAGATCGCGTTAAAATACACAATTTATGTCATATACGTTTGTTTGTTTGTTTGTTTGTTTTTTGTTGAGTGAACCATTTTCGAGACATTGCTTGTTATTCCCTTAATTTTTTCAATACTTATTTTCTCAAATGGCAATTCGTTATTCATTTTTTTTGTCTTGGATATGCAAAGAGTATTAAACTGTGGCAAAGGAAATGGTGCTGCACATAACAACCAGCTATTAAGAGATATGTCTAGGCTTATATTGCCCTTGCAATTACAAAACAAGGGGAACATAGTACGCCTTAAGTGATAGTCAAATATTTTTAGAACTGGTCGCTATGTGTAAAATGTAATTCTCTTTGCATGTCAAAAGATCGTTTCTGCAAGTGTTTATCTCGATTAATATGAAATAGATGGAGAACAAGAGTTTGTAAAAATAGTTTGTACAGGAGTAGAGAAAGTCATGAGAGTGTAACACATCAGATTTTTTTGTGTAGTACATTTACGTCTATTGTTTAAGGTTTACCAGTTGTTATACAGGATTATACAAAATTCCTTCCGAGTGAAGTGGACTTCACAGCCTATTCCCAGAAAATTCAAGATATACAGGGTTGCTTGATAAGTCCACGACTTTCACAGGTTTCTTGTTTGCACCCAAGTTTTACAGCTATTCGTAGAAAATGGAGAAAAGTGAACTTCGTGTTCTGATAAAGCACTACTTTTTGCGCGGTAAGACGGTGAAGGAAACGGAAGAAAAGCTGAACAAGTATTATGGGGACTCTGCTTCATCACATGACATGGTTCACAGAATTTCGATGTGGCCGTTCGAGCACAAGAGATGCCGTGCGCACTGGACGGCCGGTTGAGGCCACACCAAAAGAAATGGTGAACAAAGTTCACGATATTGTGTTGGAAGTCTGCCGAGTGAAAAGCCGTGAGATAGCCAAGACCGTAAACATCTCGAGTGAACGGGTGTATAACATTCTGCACGAATTTTTGGGTATGAGAAAGCTGTCAGCAAGATGGTGTCGCGACTGCTCATAGTTGAGAGCAACCGGAATCGTGTGACCGTTTCACAGGGATGTTTGAACATACTCCAGCACAACCCAAATGAGTTTTTGCGGCGTAATATCATGGTTGATGAAACGTGGTTTCATTACTATCAACCTGAAACCAAACAACAATCAAAGCAGTGGATTTCCTTCGGCGAACCTGCTCCAAAGAAAGCGAAAGCCATTCCGTCGGCAGGAAAAATCACGGCAGCTGTCTTTTGGGATTCACAAGGAGTGATAGACACTCACTGCCTGGAAAGTGGTAAAACAATGGCAGGTTCATATAATGCCGCAATGCTGGATGAGTTTCACAAGGAATTGTTAAAGAAACGACTCCACATGTGCATTATGCTGGTGAAAGAGAAAAACGTTCTCTTTCACCAGCATAATGCACCCGCACACAAGTCAGCCATTGCCATCGCAAAATTTGTGGAATTGGGCTACGAACTGCTACCTCACCCACCATATTCCCCAGATTTGGCTCCGAGCAACTTCTTCCTCTTCGCAAACCTGAAAAATTGGCTCCTGGGAAGAAATTCACATCCGGTGAACACATCATGGCAGAAACAACCTCATATGCTGTAGACTACGAAAAATCATATTTTTGGAAGGGTTAAGAAAATTGGAGAAACTTTGGACAAGTGTATTGAATTGAAAGAAGACTATATTGAGAAAAAAAATTGATTTTTTGGAAAAAAATTGTTATTTTCTTTAAAAAGTCACTGACTTATCAATTCGCCCTCGTACATTTTATTTGTCATGTGAATATGTTTAATATGTGGTATTTTAACCAAAATCGTTAGTAATTTTTTTTAGAAAATAAAAGTTTTTGTAAAATGTCCCATGCAAAGGGTAGTTGCGTGTGGGGGGAATTTTCTTGAAAATCTTCGTTTCGCATCTTTGAAAGGTATCTATTGAATTTAAAATACCAAGTTTAGTATTTTTCCGACTTTTCCTTTTTTAGTTATGCTAGAAACACACACACACACACACACACACACACACACACACACACACACACACAAAGGTCTTGTTTTTAAATCATTTTTATAAATTCTAAGCCACACCTATAAATAGGTTGTCTTTAAAGGTGGAAAATCTCTGTATTCCGGTTTTTCATTTTGGCAGTGGTAGCTAGTTTTCTGAGGAGGCATTCCTTAGCAGCAGTAATATTTGTTTTCTTTCTGTTTCCAGGTAGAAGCTGGTGACGTGATACTTAAAGTAAATGAGACTGATGTCAACAGATTCAGCACGAAAGAAGGTAAATAAAATACACCTAGTATACGTTGATAAAATGCCTCATGGCAGTAGTAGATATAGAGTAGGCTTTGCATTTTCGAAGTGTAGACCCTGATGAATTCGAATGAATGGAACTCGGTTATATAGCGAATGCACCATCAACACTATCTGATTCAGACCGATGTGTCTTAATAAAAAAATTGCAAGGCCGCTAATATTTTGTTTTCTTGGTAATTTTTAACAAATATATACCTCTTCCATCGCGAATATATCAATTTTATTCCCTAATGTGCATTAATTGTAACAAATGATGGTGTACAGCAAAAAATTATTGTGATACGAAATAATGAATGCTTGACAATGCTTTTTTGCTCTTTTAGAAAACACTTCAAGAATTTTACAAATGAAGGTATTATTTTAGACATTTAAAAAATTCAAACAATTCATTTCAGCAAGTTTTTTTTTTTATTTAATGCAAATTTATTAGGTGTTGCCAATTTGAAACATCACGACACCCTAGTTATTTTATTATGCTATTCTTCGTTTACTTAATTCCGTATTGTGATCAAATGAATGGTGAGTTCTAATACATTCTTACTGTATTTAGAACAGGTGTTTTAAAATGCATTAATATCTAACACCATGTCCCATAACATGTTACATGGCTTTCAAAAACATGACAATTAAGTATTAACAATGTGTTCACAACTTCAAAATTTATTCTTTTAACAAATTTTTTGGATATATTTATTATTGAGAATGTTATATTCTTTTAAAAGTGATCTAAAATATTTTTAGTAATCTGATTAAAAACAATAGTTGGCCAACTTCTAACACTTTTATCTGTCGTCTTGAATATGCTGCCTTGTCGGTTCAATTACGAGCATTCCCACAGATGATCAACTGTCTTAGGTTCCCATGTCCAAACGTTGTTGTTATTGGAATGTTGATCCTCATTGTCACTGATGGTAAAAATATCTTGGCAATCGCCCCTGTTGTTGTTTCTGACCATATCCTTTGCCACTTTTCAATACTTTTGTTCCTCTCGGTTTCTATTATTTTGCTTTTGGGTAGCTTCCTGTAGATTATCGGCATATGACTATCTTTTTTGCATGTATGGCTAATTTATCAGCTGTTCCATTTCCGAATGTGCCAGCATGTGCTTTTATCCATTTAAAACGAATCTGCCAGTGCTTACTAAAAAGGATTTTAAGTTTGCCTAATATTTTCAATTAGGAATCCATGTGTGTTGTTATTCTTCAACAAGTCTATTGTAATTTTACTGTGTGTGAGTACAATCACTGTCCATTTAAAACAGATGTACCTTAAAGTTTGTATTTGTTGTAGCTCCTTGCAGGTGCCGGAAATGTCTTGTCTCCTAGCAATTCCCATTCAAGATGAATATCGTGAGGACGTACATTTCGGAAGAGAGCTATTACTTACTGTGTATTCTGTCATTTTACCTCTGCTTCTCTGTCCAATTAACAGTTTAATCTGTAAATGAAATATTTCACAATTTAAACCCACAAGAACGTTTATAATCATCACTGCACTTGCAGAATGAACGTGAAAGAAGCAAATACGAGTTCGTTTCGAATCTTAAATCGTTTCATTGTTACGCATTTAGGTTTTTTAAATGCTAGATTTGACTCATATTTTTAACTTATCAAAACTAACAATTTGAATTTGAATAGTCCTCCGTAGACTAGTGGTACCGTGCTAGCCTCTAGTACCCAAGGTCGCGGGTTCAAACCCGGAGGAGGACGATGGATATTTTCTGGTGTAAAAATACTTAGCATGGCTTCCTTCGGAAGGGAAGTAACGCCGGTGGTCCCGTGTCGTAGATTTACAGCACGTAAAAGAACCTCAAGCCTGATAAAGAGGCCTCTGAGCGCAAAATTACTGGTCTTTCACGCCCAATATACAAAGGGACGCTAAAACCCATAGCAATTAAAGAGCGTCCATAAATAATAAAAAAAAGAATAATAATAATAAAAACAAAGAATAAGTATTTTAACTTTCTCCACTACATGTAAGTAGGGGAAGTATTGCATTCCACCAAAAAATCCGATACAGAGATTTCACCGGAAATACATGCTTTGAGGGACCCTGAATCCAAATAAAGCATTTTTGGAAACATATCCGTGTGTATGTCTGTGAACAGCATAACTCAGAAACGAACAGTCGCATAAACACCAAACTTGGTATTTAGGTTCAGTATCTTCCAGAGATGCGACACGAAGGTTTTCAAGAAAATCCCCCCACCCCAGATTACCCTTTACATGGAACATTTATCGAACATTTTAATTTTCTCAAAAATGGCTCTTAATGATTTTGATTAAAGTATCATATGTTTAAGATATTTTCATGACAAATGAAATGTATATCTTGAATTTTCTGGGAATGCCTCCAAAAGTATTCTTCATTGTGAACGACTTTTGCATAACTGGTAAACCATAAGAGATAGACGAAATTTTACTACACAAAAAGTGTAGATCGCGTTAAAATACACAATTTATGTCATATACATTTTTTTTGAGTGAACCATTTTCGAGATATTTCTTGTTATTCCCTTAAATTTTCAATACTTATACTTTTTCTCAAATTCGTTATTCTTTTTTTATCAGTAATTCCTGCAAATGTTCGTCTTGATTAACATGAAGTGGATAGAGAATAAGCGTTTGTACAAGAATAGAGAAGGTCATGTGAGTGCAACCCATCGGATTTTTAAAAGTAGTTTGTAGAAGAGTGCGAGTGTAACAGATGAGATGTTTGTGCTTACATAATGGCTGGTAGCACTGGAAGAAGTTCAACAGGAAGTCGGTGGAGAAACAATTAAGTATTGCTTTAACTCATTAGCCGTTACCTTTGTTATAAACAGGATTGTTACTCTGAAGGTTGAGAGAATACACTTTCTCCTATTGAAGCCTCCTTAGCAACAAGAGAAATACGGAACTCTAATTATTTTCTGTGCTCTGAAAGCCCTTTGTCCTCCTTTCAAATAGGCGTTAGCAATTGTGAAGAATAAACAGGCAGTCAGTTATTTCGACATAATCCCTGCTTCATTTCACTAAACTAAGACCACTTTGTTATATGCATAAGCCATTCATCATTTGTAATCTCACACAACATTAAAGAAAACCAATGTCAAGTGGAACTTAATTAAATAATTGAAAGAAAGTTAGTAATGATTAGAAAATACATATTACTTTAACATAAAAGAATATATAAATCTGTTACATTCGCCTAACTTTCTCTACTCATTATCGTTTATTTGTATATATTCATACAAAAACTTATTTCCTATCTACTTCATGCAAATCGAGATAAACCTGTGCAGAAATGGATTGATTACGGGTATCTGGAACTTGCGTTGAGACAACCTAAACCAACCCTTCAGAAGGGCTCAAGCTTTTAACAAGCCACAAGTTAGAAAACTCTTTGAAGAGCTGCAGCAAGTGGTTTTAGAAAATAGCATTCAGGAGACAAGAATTTGGAACGTCACCTTTATACACATTTCCAAGGCTTCAGAAAATACTAGCTGAAGGAGGCCAGAAGCAGGTTGGAGCTGTAACCATAGTTTGTTGTATGAGCTCTGAAGGAAATTATGTCCCATTTGCTCTTGATTTTTGCCAGTAAAATTTTTTAAAATGAACTTTTCGATTACGTTAGTGCTCCTTAATGACTGTGAGTGGATGACTAGAGAATTGTTTCTCACGTGGCTAAAACACTTTAAGGAATCCCCTACTTTAGAATGGCAAATGCTACGAGGGCTGATCAATAAAGACAGACTGATTTTTTTTCACAGATATTTATTACTCCATTTCAATGTTGTCCCGCTCTTTTTCAAAGTAGTCCCCTGCTACTTGAATGCACTTTTTATAGCGTCTCTGCCAGTCCTCGAACACAGGTCATTCTTTGTCAGGTCTTTGAGAATCGCCTCACTTTTCTTCAGCACTGCTTCAGTGCTCTCAAATCGAATGCCCCGGAGCTTTGCCTTTAGTGATGGGAATAAAAAGAAATCACAGGTGACAAGATCTGGGCTATAAGGCGGGTGCGTACACAGGTAATGTTGAATTTAGCCAAAAATGCCTGGATTTGATTGGCGACGTGAGGCCGCGCGTTGTTGTGATGAAGTCGCCACCCATTCCGATGAAATTCTGGACGTTTCCTTGCAATGTGCTCTCTCAGTGTAGCCAATACTGACGTGTAATCCGCTGCTGTAATAGTAGCGAAAGGAGGGACAACAATCACAGCAGCTGTGTTGATGTTGACTTCAGTCATAACGGAAGCCGAAACACCAGGCCCACCGTGTTTAGCCCAGAGGACTCGCCCTTCTTTGAAGTCCTTGAACCACCTAAACACTGTTGCACGATGTATGCATCTTCACCGTATGCTTGCTTCAGCTTTTCGAAAGTTTCAGAGGCTGTATGACTTAAACGAAAGCAGGATTTTATTGCGCTGTATTGCTCCTCTCGTGTCACCTCCATTTTGTGGTATGCGAAATTCAAGTAGGGTCAACAATATACAGCATTACTACCAGTCTACCAATACGAGAGTGCTGCCGCCTATGGACATTATACATAAAACCCCGTTCTTTTCAAATATTTATAGTAGAGACAGGAAACTATCAAGAACGCTTCAGGAAAAAATCAGTCTCAATCTTTATTGATCAGCCCTCGTATTTCTGGTTGATGGACATTGAAGCCACAAACCTACCTATTTGTGTCCTGACCTATGTCAAGGAAAATGACATAATAATGCCTTCTTTACCACCATATTGCACCCACCGGCTTCAACCTTTGGATGTAACGTTCTTTGCTCCAATGAAAGTATTCTATCAGGAAGTATCTAAATGAGCTCATTGTGGGAGAATCGCGACAATACCAAGTGGCATATGGAAAGGCTGAAACTCACCGTAATGCTGTCAGTGGATTTTCAAAGACTGGCATTTGGCCCTTGAACCCTGATGTGTTCCCAGATAATGTTTTGGTCTTGAAGAAAATGCGAAAATGAAGCTGGAAATATTATTGAAGGTAGCGAAGAAAACATTGAAACTCCAACACCAAGTTCATTTTGTTTCCTAGCTGGTTCATCATCTGCAATATCCTCACCACGTACACCAGTCTCCTACCTTTTGCAACATCAACTTCCGTATATGCCCCGGCTACATCTTCAAAATGCAGCTCAACCTTTTCGCTTGTCAAACCAGGCGATATTTCCCCACTTCCCTCTGCCAAGCAGACGACAAAGAATAGAAAGCACAAATTCTGACAAGTAACCTTATCTTAATGAAGTAAAGGCTAAAGTTCATCAAAAGAACCTGGCAGAATCAAGAATGGCAGGCAAAAGGAGGAAAGTTTCCTTACAAGCAGCTGACGATGGAACTGACAGTGACGATGTGCCGTGTCTATCATAGCCAGCAGAATCATGGCTTAAATGTAATGTGTATTCTTTGTAGGCCTGTAGTGAGAGTGCGGGTTTATCTAAACACGCAAATATTTTTACGTGTGATATTTTCAGATGGAAATGTACCTGCTGTATTGCTCAAGAAGAGAGTATGTCATTTTGTCCACACACTGCAGGCAAGATGATACTTCGCTGCATTTTCATAATTTCTTTATACATAAACTGGAAATAGCTGTAGTTCAAACATACACGTGTAAAGGTAATGTATTGAATCTTAAAATAACGAAATCCAAAGAAAAGCAAAGATATTGTAGCCACCAGAGGTCTTTTTCATTACCCTATGTCACTTTAGGACTTTTCCCCTGCATAAGGCATCGAGCTTGAAGTCCTACATGATTATATCCAGCTATAGTGCTTAATGTCTAATACTTTGAGCATTTGATTGCAAAATCTTTAATGAATCATCACAGTTGAATTAACTCGGGACTTCTCACGGGATCTTAGGAGGGGGAAAAAAAACAGCGCACACATACATTATTGGGCCACTTATTTGGACTCAAAAGCTGAATCTAAATTGTACTCGCAAATATCAACTCCAAAACAAAGAAGAGAACACGTTTAGAAGCGGAGATTGAAGTTGCGTGGAGGCTGTCTGTAAATATGTAATGAACGACACCACTTTTCGAACATCTTGTAGTTTTTGTGTTCTTGTGTTCTCACTTTTATCAGCAATAGTCACACGATTAGGATTTCTTTTCACAACTCGAGACCAAGTGTCTTTCCCTTTTTACTTTCTCTACTACGTATAGTAAGTAGGGGAAGTATTATATTCCACCCAAAAATTCGATACCGAGATTTCACCGGAAATACATGTTTTGAGGCCCCCTGAATCCAAGAAAAGCATTTTTGGAAACATGTCCGTGTGTGTGTGTGTGTGTGTGTGTGCGCGCGCGCGCAAACAGCATAACTCAGAAACGAACAGTCGGATAAACACCAAACTTGATATTTAGGTTCAGTATCTTCCAGAGATGCGACACGAAGGTTTTCAAGAAAATCTCCCACCCCAGATTATCCTTTACATGGAACATTTTTCGAAAATTTTAATTTTCTCACAAATGGCTCTAACGATTTTGATTAAAATGTCGTATGTTTAAGATATTTTCATGACAAATAAAATGTATATCTTAAATTTTCTGGGAATGTCTCCAAAAGTATTCTTCATTGTGAACGACTTTTGCATAACTGGTAAACCATAAGAGATAGACAAAATTTACTACACAAAAAATGTAGACCGCGTTAAAGTACACAATTTATGTCATATACATTTTTTTTGTTGAGTGAACCATTTTCGAGATATTGCTTGTTATTCCCTTAAATTTTGCAATACTTATACTTTTTCTCAAATTCGTTATTCATTTTTTTGTCCTGGTAATGCAAAGAGAATGGAATACTCCACATAGCAACCAGCTCTTAAAATATTTGACTATCGCTTAAAGCCTACCAATTCCCCTTGCATCTACAAGAAAATTAGCAATAAGATTAACATCTCGATTAACATGAAGCATATGGGGAATAAGCGTTTGTAAAAATAGTTTGTACAAGAGTAGAGAAAGTCATGTGAGTGTAACACATCAAATTTTTTATTATCACTCCGAGTTACATTGTCTTGCTCATCAGAATTACTGTGCAGTGGCGGCTCGTAAGTATACATGTTGGGTGTCCACAACATTTTTGCCAGACAGCCTTGGAAATGTGAATGCATGATTGTTATGCTTATGAACAAAATTATACAACTGCAACCGCCTCTAACGATAATAATGTATAACTTGTCTGACGAAAAAAAAATTTTTAAATTTTTTTTGGTGTGTATATTATTAAGTACACCGTGTTAAGGCAATAACGAAGTAATGTATAAATTAAATTGTAGTTGAGAGTATGGATGGTCTGGAATAACCGGGAGAATTTCCGCACTTGTGCACGTTACCTACTTCTGCTATAGTGTGCTACCATCTAGTGGCATTGAGTGAAATTGTAGTGATAGTGGAAACAGAGTGCGGGAAAAGCTTCGCGCGCTAGTGCACTTCTTCAAGTGTGCACGACCCGCATGTATTTAGCCCCATAAGGCAATTAGTTCATACCAGTTGCGCATGCGCAGAAGCTCCTTAAAACGTGCACAAGTCAAGGTGCTACCGACCCTGTTGCCACATTGCATCGAGTTTAGAGGAGTGGCGAGAAGATTTAAACGCCGTAGATTTTAGATTACCACATATACGTTTAATCGCACTCAAAGAAAAACTAACCAATACATCCGCAAGCTGTCAGAACTTGGGATGTTCACGTGCTCTTCTGCAGCAGTCGCCATTGCATTTCGCAACACTTTATTGAATTATCATTTTCA
Organism: Deroplatys truncata; assembly: GCA_030765065.1. Lineage (NCBI taxonomy): Eukaryota > Metazoa > Arthropoda > Insecta > Mantodea > Mantidae > Deroplatys > Deroplatys truncata. Next base: position 308,769,193 of record CM060975.1, on the reverse strand, counting down.
AAATGCGACATTGCCAATTTTGCACAATTATTATGAAACACATTTTTACAATGACTGCACTTTAAACCGTTTATTAGCTTGGCTATGCAACGTTTGCACACACAAAGAACGGACTTGATATTCACAGTCAGAGGGACGGAGGTCAAACCGCAACTGCTCACCACAAAGTCCAACAACAGTAGGCTTAGCATTCATATACTGCGTTTATGAAAATGCAATACCAAGAAAGAATTTCCTGAATATCTACAAACTTGGTGGAAGTTAGAAGAGCGTGCAAGCAATAAGTGATTAGGTTTGCAGAGCCCTCTCGTGTCGGTCCGACAAGATCAGTGTTGCGCCCAGTCTAGTCAGTGCAGAGCTGTCCAACAAGGAGGAAACAATATAGTGAGTGCCAGTATGCCTCGTCGACGTCAAAGGGAGTCATATCGGCATGTGAGTGAGTTCGAACGGGGCAGAATGATCGGTCTCCGGGAAGCTGGTTTGTCATATTGTGACATTTCGGCTCCTGCAGGGCATGCTGCTATGACAGTGATGCGTGTGTGGAAGCAGTGGATAGATGAAGGTCGTACGCAGCGAAGAGCGGGTACTGGACCACGGAACATGACCACAGCACGGGATGACCGTCATCTTGTCCGCATGGCCATAACGGACCGTACAGCTTCATCCAGAGTATTGACTCGACACTGGAGCACTGCAACAGGTGTGAACTTGTCTGCATCAACGGTTCGTCACCGTCTGCTGCAGGTTGAACTGGTTGCATGCATGCCATTACGTCGGCTTCCATTGTCCAGAAACCACAAGCCCCTCCGACTGCAATGGGCACGTGAAAACCGTCACTGGGGTGCTGAGTGGCAAAATGTGGTATTTTCGGGCGAGTTCCGCTTCAACGTGCCCTACAGTGATGGCCGCATACGTGTCCGGCGGTACCGTGGTGAGCGCAACCTGGATGACTGGATTGTTGAGCGGCATAGCGGAAAACCACCAGGTGTGATGGTTTGGGGCGCCATTGGTTACAACAACCGATCTCGCCTCCTACGAATTGAGGGCACTTTGAACAGCAACCGGTACCTAACGGTGGTTGTAGAGCCTGAGGTACTCCCCCTACTTCAGACATCTTCACAGGCCACATTTCAACAGGACAATGCCCGGCCACATATTGCGAGGAATGTACAAGCCTTCTTCGAAGAGCGACGGGTACTATTGCTTCCCTGGCCTTCACGTTCACCTGACATTCGCCCACCAAACATGTCTGGGATATGGTTGGTCGGCACCTGGTGCGTCACGGTCGTCCAGTAACCAGTGTCACGGATTTGTGGACTCGAATACAAACTGCGTGGAGGGAAATCCCTCAGGAGCTTATTCAGAACCTTTTTGATTCAATGCCACGGCGTATAGCAGCTCTAATTGCAGCGCATGGAGGCCACGCCAAATACTGAATATTAGGGCTCAAAGGTCATGTATAGATTTGAAAAGTTTATCATTTGTTACTTGTCATGTACCTAACCTGTGGTATTAAATTCATGCGTTTCCTTCCTGGTGTTGCAATTTTCACAAACGGCAGTGTATAAAAAGTGATAGTTTTATCCAACTTATGTTACTCACCATGTGTTTTGCTTAGGAATAACTTCAAATTAAGAAATGCTTAGTGACCTGGGTTGAAACTTGGCGTAAAAGGTAGAGACACGAAGAAGCCCACATCGGAGGTGGGTCCTGCCTGAGCAGTCCCGGCCGTTGCCAAGAAGAAACCAACACAAAGCGTACATCCGCCGCCCATCCGCAACATGCCGGACACCGTCGCCTGGTCCTACAGCCCTGAAACAGACGACAAAGAAGGAAATGAGCGACAGGAGAGTCGTGGTTGAAGAGAAACTACCCCAGCATTCGCCTGCCGACCCGGGGAAACCACGAAACACCCATGGTCAGCGTGGGCGGTCGCCGAGAATCAAACCCAGGACCTCCCGAATGCAAGCCTCACACGTTACCGCGGAGGCATCGAAAAATAGCTAAAGTTGGAATGGTTAAAAGTTTGGAAGAGAAAAAAAGATTGGAATAAATGTAAATGAATATCAAAATTAATAAAATGGAATATTTTATAAGGAGAATCGATCAAAGTCTGCAAAACCAAGGATGGTATGGTAAAACTCGGAAAAGGAAATTGTCTTTCATAAAACTGCAAAATTGTTTGATCAAGAAAAAAGAAATTTCAGGATCCAAAAATGCTTATTAATTTAATTCAATAAGAGTTACCAACAAAAGTAAATAGAAAGTGTTAATACTAAACAGAATCATTATCGATGGTTAAAGTGAAAATATATATGAATATACCCGAGACAATTGAAACACATCTTTAACAAAGAAAATATAACATGAGTTCATAAGAAAAATAAAAACCAAAATTTAGAAGTAAATGAAAGAAAAAATTGTTTTAATGGTATTAAAGATAACCAAAGTGATTAATGTGTAATATAATGATAGATACTGTTATATATTGAATAACAAAATATTATGTGTAGACGTTAAAGAGATCCTAATTATCTCAGGATGTCAGTAAATAATAATAATAATAATAATAATAATAATAATAATAATAATAATAAGTAGCAGCAGTGGCAGCAGCAGCAATTCGTTGTAATAAGCGCTTGCATGGAAAGAAAGAAAAAAAATTCTGATGTGATACATTCACATGACTTTCTCTACCCTATCGTTTATTAGTGGGGATGCAAATTACTCTTACTCAAGCTTATCTTTCTATCTACTACATTTTAATCCAAATAAACCTTTGCCGCAATAGCTACATTACACATTTCGTTATATAGGGTCTTTCAACAAGAGTGCCCTATCTTTAAACTTAAATAAAACACGTTCTATAAATGATAGAGGTTTATTTCTTTTTTTTTATTATGGAACATAATTAATGTCATTACGTATGGAAGTGAACATCAGTTAAGTGACCGCCGCGACTTCGTTGGGTTGCGTGTATACGGTTGACCCAATTTTCAATGACAGAAGAACGTAAGTTAGGTCCAACTTCACGAATAACACGCGTGATGTTATTCATAAGATCATTTACTGTTTCTGGCTTGTTGACATAAACTCGAGATTTAACATAACCCCACAAGAAGTAATCCAACGGCGTTAAATCACATGACCTCGGAGGCCAGTTAACATCACCACTACGGGAAATGATGAAACCTCTGAACTTCTCCTTCAAAAGATCGATTGTTTCGAGAGCAGTATAACATGTGGCACCATCTTGCTATAACCAGGTGTTTCTGAGATCCATACCATCCAATTGAGGCCAAAAATAGTCTCTTTTAAGAACCCGGCATCTTTCTCCATTGACTGTTAGAGCTTCTCCATCTTCATCTTGGAAAAGATATGGACCAATGATTCCACCATACCAAAATCCACACCACACAGTAACCTTTTGGGGATGAAGTGGTCGTTCTTGTGATTGCTCCAATAGCGACAATTTTGTTTGTTAACACAATCATCCATGCAAAAGTGGGCTTTGTGCTGAAGATGATTTCTCGACAAAAATCCGGGTCAGCTTCCAATTGCTCTATAGCCCAGTCAGCGAATACACGGCGCAACCTATGGTCGTTGGGCTTTAGTTCTTGAGTTAACACCATTTTGTAAGCATGAAACTTCAAGTCCAGATGCAGAATTCGCCAAGTTGTGGTCGGCGAAACCCCAATTCTTGCGCTCGACGAGCAATTAATTGATTTGTTTCCGTTTTCGCGTACACTCTCACGAACGGCGCCTATGTTTTCGTGGGAGCGCTTACGTGGATTACGTGCAGGCGTTCTTTGATCGCTGACAGAACTACTTCTTTCAAATTTATCTATCAAACGCCGAATCGTTCTCTCGCAGGGACGATTATGCGCACCGTAAACTTCACGCAATACACGGAAGGTTTGGCGATTAGATGACCCATTTTGATAATAAATTTTCACAATTTCTACGCGTTGCTGAATGCTGTAACGTCCCATGGCTATTTGTCAATAACAACTGTAACCACATGAAAAAAAATGACTTCTGTAACTCAATAATAACGGCAGCTATCACATGTTAAAGATAGGACACTCTTGTTGAAAGATCCTTTATATACAAACGGAACAGCGATATTCAAATGTTTAAGAATTGTACGCTATATGCTGGCCTTAAAATTCATACTGTTTCCATGTGTGTTTTAAAGAGATCTACATTTTTTGTGCAGTACGCTTTTGTCTATCGCTTAACGTTTACCAGTTATACAAGATTATACAAAATTCCTTCCGAATTAAGATTTAAAGGCCATTCCCAGAAAATCCAAGATATACATCGTATTCGTTATGTAAATATCTTTAATATATGGTATTTTAATCAAAATTGTTTGAACATTTTTTCTAAAATGAAAATTTTCGAAAAATGATCTATGTAAATGGTAGTTGGGATGGGGGGAGATTTTTTTGAAAATCTTCGTGTTGCATCCTTGGAAGATATTAAACTCCAACACCGAGTTTGGTATTTATCCGCCTTCAGTTTTGAGTTATGCTTTTTACAGACACACACACGGACAAGGTTCCAAAAATGCTTTTTTTTTATTCAAGGGGCCTCAAAACATATATTTCCGCTGAAATCTCGGTATCGAATTTTTGGGTGGAATGCAATACATCCTCTACCTATTAGGTACGTGGTAGAGAAGGTAATAAAAATAGAATGCAATGCTTCCTTTATCTACTTACCTACTATAAGTATGTTGTATAAAGTGAGAGCTGTTTTTTAATACAACTAATTTGACAGTACCCCGGTATTTGCTGCCATTTACAACAAAACGTATCCCACATTTTAAAGCGTCCAGTCCATGTAGCCATATTGTAAACATTGCGTTCGTCTTTTGTTTGTAGTAGATCTAAGGCCAAATCCTGCTTCCTGCTTCTATAATCTGTGGTACTGACGTGCGTTTGTTTTTATATTGGCTATGCAATCATAATAAGTTTGTTCATAGCAGTTAATAGTTACTTTGTGAATATTATTTGAAAAATCCAAATTTGTGAACAATATGTACTTCAGTTTATGCTCAATGCTTCAAACTCGAATGAAATAACAGAAGATGGATTAAACTTGGATGGGAACAGGAAACAAGTTTTATGGTTTTTAAATTACCTATAAGTGTAAAGTGAAATATGAAATTTGACGTGATATTGCACTTCTAAGAAACAGAGATGTTCACTTCAACCAACTTATTAGCAGGTGTGTGCTTATGTGTTCAACTTGAAACAAGGTATGCCATGCATTATGCACATCTTGAAGTGCGCACATCCTCTTATAACCAAGAGAGCTCATTGGGGTATGGGTAATATTGCTGCCAGTCTCTCCCTGCCCTACGTCACCGTATGCAGCCAACTTACATACTTAAAAGATCGCTAAAAATACGCGAGTAGTAATACTGCAGAATATGAGTGTTGGCAGTAGGTAATCCATGCCGCTGAGAGGGAGAAGGCGGCGGGAAAAGTCATTGCTGTTGAAAATGGCCAACTGGGGGGGGGGGAGTTTACGATTGTGCGGTTTCTTTAACCAGACCGATGCAAAAACAGTCTTTTTAAAGGCTAACCTTTGCATCATATAACAGCAAGTAGATCTGGTTGGAGTGACTATTATTCTTAAAGTTGCAATTATTATTTGTATACTATTATCACTATTACATATTATTTGCTTTCGTTTACCTCCGGATTTTAAATGGCTGCTTAATCACGTAAAGATCTGGTTGGGTTATTCTTAAAGTTACGATTATTATTTACTTTCGACATTCTCCTCTTAGTATATGCCCCACAGCATGAAAATGATGTGTCGTAAGTCGAACAGATGTCACTCTATAGCATATGCTTGCTCTAACGTAATGCTGCCAACATATGAATATTGTCACCGAAGCCGGTAAAATACTCAGCCTCAAAGCGTAGCCGAGGGATATTTTTTAGGAGAGGAGTGCAGCAAGTAGGCCGCAACTGCGAAGCGACGACAGGGCGTAGCCGAGGGATCTGCGCGTCTAAAACTCGAATGATTCACGTTCGCAGAAACAACAGCACATCGCATATTTAGTGCATTTCACTTTTTATTTAGGTTGGCAGTACCCACTTTGCATGTGATTTATCGGAAAAATGGCTACGTTTGTTGTGTTCCTGCTGCGATTTGCCTATATAAGTAAAACACCTAAAACAGGTGGGCACCAGATATAGAAGAGACCACATCATGTTTTAAACTCACTCCTAAGGTAATTTATTCGCTTTCCTTTTGATTTTATAAGCATTTTCAACGGGCATACTATAAGAGGAGATTTGCGCACCATGCAAATGCATGATAAGTAAAGGGTGTGTTCCACATGGTAGGCCCCTTTTATTTGCGTATTCTTTGTATTTTCTACGATCCGTTTCACTTCCATTGCCGGTCCTTTCAGCAAACTACCTCCCTTCATACGTCACTTCCCTTCCTCTATGGAACTCCGACAGACTCATCTTCCTGCCAACCAACACATCCGTCTCGCGTTTTTCAACGTGGCAAGGTTGGTATGGTTTAGCGACGTGACGTAGTACAGGGAGAGGCTGGCAACAACATTACTACGTTACATAGCGTTAAAGCGTTATAAAGGTGAAAAAGAGAAAATAATTAGTGGGATTATCTTAGTATTGTGTTTTGGAGTAGATCTTGAAGTAAAACTACCAATTCTATGGGCATGTTAAATAGCATTAAAAAGCAGGTAAAGCTAAGGTATCAGTGGCTTCGCTAAATAGAAGCGTAAGATAATTAGTAAGATTACCTTAGAGTTGTGTTTTGTAGTAGTAGATTTTGACGCTTCCAAAGCCTGTGACCCACCCAGCGTTTTAAGGATATTTTCTTTTATAGTAGAATTCTTGGTTGACGACAAACTTCGCCATTTTGTCGATAATGCTCATGTACGTCGGGAATTGGTAACCTATCGTAGTTAGGCAAATCCGCTAAATTGCCGATGTTTTAATTGCATTGCTCTTCTTATTGTTCGCTTCTCACTCACATAAACATAAATACTAAGGCAGTGTATTGTTGATAATGCATTATACCAAACAAAATCGTTTGTGGAGTTAAAGGAATGCACGCTCGTTTCGCTCGCGTGCTTTGGTGTAACTACTGGTTGTTAATTAGCCTAAGATATATACTAAACCTAACTCCCAATGAATCACTGGTTGCTAATTAACGTAAGTTTATTTAAAAAATGAACCTAACGTAACCTCCCGTGAATCAGAAATCTAAGCTTATATAAATAGTGAATCATAATCATTCTTAAGAAACGCATGCTCGCTTCGCTCGCGTGCTTTGGTGTAACTATTGGTTTTTAAGTAACCTAAGCAAGAAGTAGTAATATTAAGGCTGCTACTGCGAATAAAGACGTGCAAGGAGTATTAGTTATTTGCGAAAGGGTGGTGCTGTTTGTTAGTCATATGTTGGCAGTTCTGAAGTTCTCAAAACAAGATGAAACAAGCTCAGCAAGACAGAGGATGTGCCACCTGTCGGGAGACTCCGCAGGTACTGCCGAAGACATAGGTGCAGTATTTTAAAATGGTTTTAAAAATACGTAAAATACCTAGAAGATTACCTAAGAATTGCGTTTTGTAGTAGATGTTGACACTTCCAAAGCCTGTGACCATCCACTCACCCTTTTAAGTACCCTTTCTTTTATATAAAATTCTTGGTTAACCACAATAAACTTCGCCATTTTGTCGATAGTATGCATGCGCGTAGGGAACTGCCAGCCTATCGCAGTTAGGCAAATCCGTTAGATTGTAGATGTTTTTCTTATTGTTCGCTTCCCGCTCACATAAACGTAAACAGTGTATTGTTGATAATGTGTTACACCAAAGAAAATCGCTTGTGAAGTTAGGAATGTAATCTCGCTTCGCTCGCGTGTTTCCTGTAACCACTGGTTGCTAGTTAACCTAAGCAAGGAGTAGTTATATTAAGTCCGCTACTGCGAATAAAGGGGTGCACAGAGTATTCATTATATTCAGTTTTTATTTATGGACGCTCTTTAACTGCTGTGGTTCTTAGCGTCCCATTCCATATTGGGCGTGAAACACCGGTAATTTTGCTCAGAGGCCTCTTTATCAGGCTTGAGGTTCTTTTACGTGCCGTAAATCTACGACACGGGACCATCGGCTTTACTTCCCTTCCGAAGGAAGCCATGCTAAGCATTTTTACGCCCGAAAAAATTCATCACCCTCCGTCAGGTTTGAACCCTCGACCTCGGGAACTAGAGGCTAGCATGGTAACCACTATATCACGGAGGACGACGAAGAGTATTCGTTCTACGCGAAAGGAGGGCTGTTGTTAGTCACATGTTGGCAGCTCTGTAAACAACATGAACCAAGCTCAGCAAGTCAGAGGAAATGGCGCCTGCTGGGAAACTCCGCAAGTACTACCGGGACCATAGATACAATACTTTATTGGATCTTGACACTTCCAGAGCCTGTAGCCTACCTACCCTTTTAAGGATCCTTTCTCTTTTAGGAAATCCTGGCGTAACGATAACAAACTTCGCCGTGTTGTCGATAGTGCGCATGCGCATAGGAGATAGCCAACCCAGTTAGGCAAATCCCCTAGATTGGCGAGGTTTTAACGTATTGTTGTTGTTCTCCTTCCGTAGATGTTAATAGGAAGCTGCTGTTGTCAATTTAGTGCGAATAAAGAGATGCAAGTAGTACATGGTGAGCCAAAAGACTCCGAACCGCCTGCGCGGTGTTTTTCATGACCGCGTCCTCGGCGTTCGTTGCCGTCTGCTGCTATCATAGAAAGGCGCGGATGAAACCATACGACATTTTTAAAACTACTTTTAAAAGCTTTACTCACCAACTTTATGAAAGGAAATGCTGAAACTGGCCACCGTCGTTGTTCATACATTTTTGGCACCTCTTTAGGAAACTATCCATCATGGAATTTTTGGGGGGAAGTTTCCAAACGATGACCGATGTCTAATGTTTCTTCGGTAAGAACCGAACACCATCTAAGATTTCTTAGCCTGCACACCTCCTGTGGCCTGAAATTTATTGTAAAGTTAATGGATTGTTGTACGACCTGGAACTTTTACACCTGGAAATCTTTCTGCAAATCGTACTTACACTTCGCGAGATGACCGAGTTAACACATACGAATCATAAATAAATACACGCTGAGCAGTAGAAAACATACTGAGCCATAATATACTTTGTGACTAAGTACAGGACAAAATAATAAATAACTCGTAATAACTGCACTACATCACATCACCGTCAACTCAAAACTGCACTTCACACTGCACAGCAAAACCACAACAGCGTGACATTGTTTATATCAGCAGTGCGTTATCGTGTTTTTATCATATTTCCACACCCCCAGTGGAAAAACACCGCGCAGCCGGTAATATTGTTCATAAAAGACCCCTCCGGGTTAACTTAAAACATAAAGTGTGTAACACAGATCCACACACCCTGGAAGAATTAAAACAAAATATCCGCCAGGAAATTTCTCAACGTGAACTACGGCGAGTGATGGATAGTTTCCTAAAGAGGTGCCAAAAATGTATGGACATGATGGTGGCCATTTTCAGTGTCTCCTTTCATAAAGTTGGTAAGTAAAGCCTTTAAAAGTAGTTTTAAAAATGTTGTATGGTTTCATCCGCGCCTTTCTATGATAGCGGCAGACGGCAACGAGCGCTGAGGACGCGGACAGGAAAAACACCGCTCAGGCGGTTCGGAGTCTTTTGGCTCACTCTGTAGTAATACTGTTCTCTTCATTTATGAATGTCATTATTCGCCAAAGGATAGGGGTTCTTGTTAGTTGCCAGTTATGCAATTGTGAGAACAAGAGGAACTAAGCGGCACCTGCAGGGAAACTCAAACACTAACCACCGTATGTATAAATATCGAAGTTTGTGCAAGTTTTGTTTTAAACCGTTCTTAGTATTCACTAAATGACACCCTAAAGCAGACGTAGGAATTCTTAAGTAATTGGCTGTAAGTAAGTAATTGGCATTCAAACCATTATGTCAATACAAAGAATGTAAGCAACAGCAGCTATGAATCAGTGACGGCAGGTAAATACGGTCTAGTAAGTGCTGTTTGTAAACTTTCCGAGGGATGAAGGTGGTTTTTAACCTTCGAGTCCCTCCATTAAGTCCAGTAAGAATTTCGTTTGTCCTGGCTTTGATGTTTAGAAATTCCTACGCCTGCTAATAACGTTTGGGATGTCCTTTTTGGGGCAAAATCTAATTTTTGGGAATTTTAAAATATCTGATGTGCTTTTTCTATCGTCTATTTTTATATCTCTTCTACAATTTATTTTTGCACAAAAGCTTATTCTCTTATTTACTTCATGTTAATCGAGATGTTTGCAGAATTACCTTCATTACTTATTTCGTTATAGGCACAGTCTCGCAAGTTAAAATCGAGTGGCGCTAATAGGATCCAACTCTAGTTTGTTGCTGTTACAAGCAACGGCAAACTGACTTTGGTAGCTTCACGTCGTAATTTATATGAGGGTGGAGCTTTCATAATTAGTTTTGTAAAAAGTACCCAATATAGTTGGCATACAAATAAAAGCAATCTCCAATGTACGAGGGCTGATCAACAAAGACTGAGACTGATTTTTTCCTGTAGCTTCCGTATAGTTTCGTATCTGCAACATAAATATTTGAAAAGAGCGGGTTTTTATGTATAATGTTGGTAGGCGGCAGCACTCTCGTATTGGTAGGTTGGTAGTAATGCTCCATTTTGTAGACCCTACGTGCATTTCGCATACCAGACAATGGAGGTGGTGCATTTTTTAAATCGATTATCACCGGCGATGAGTCATGGCTGCATCATTATGATCCTGAAGGAAAACAAGCCAGCACAGTGTGGAAATCGCCAGGTTCTCCAACACCAAAAAAGGCACAAGTTGTTCCATCTGCAGGGAAAGTGCTGGTAATCACATTTTTTGACTGTAATGGAGTGATTTACCAGCATGCAGTTCCCCCTCACACTACTGTTACAGCAGCATACTACACGTCAGTATTGGCTACACTGAGGAAGCACATTGCAAAGAAACGACCAGAGCTTTCTCGGACTGGGTGGCGACTTCATCATGACAATGCACGGCCTCACGTCGCAAATCGTCATGCAGTTTCTGGCTCGATTCAACATTACCTGTGCACCACATCCACCTTATAGCCCCGATCTTGCACCCTGTGACTTTTTTTATTCCCATCACTAAAGGCAAAGCTTAGGGGTATTCGATTTGAGAACTCTGAAGCAGTGCTCAAGAAAAGTGAGGCGATTCTCAAGGACCTGACAAAGAATGGTCTGCAGCACATTCAAGGACTGGCAGAGACGCTATAAAAAGTGCATTGAAGTAGGAGGGGACTACTTTGAAAAAGATCATGTAAACATTGAATTGGAGTAATAAACATCTGTGAAAAAAAAATCAGTCTGTCTTTGTTGATCAGCCCTCGTATTAATCGTTAAGCGACAGATAATATTTCTAATAAACATTTTTATACAATGTATTATCTTTAGTTATTACTGGCAATATAATATAGTAACGCTATGTTTCGTTTTTACCAAACATCATTGTGTAGGTGTTCGTTAGTGGCTTGACTTTCACAGAGGAAAAGGTACGGTAATCCTAACCCTTTTACTACTGCCTACAGAACAAAAGAATTGAAAACAGAAATAAAAAGCCTTGAAAATTGGCAGTGGAAAGGTAACCTGCCTGACCATGTTGCGGACTCGGGTATAACCCTCTTTCTCCTCAGACTTTAGTATGACTTTTAAGTAGTTTTAGCGCCTTCGGTCCCTAACCTCATTTGCGCTAACATTGGTTCATTTAATTCGCCGTTCGGTATGCTGGAACGGATTGAAGCAACTTTAATTTTGAGAATGGTTTTATAATGGTGCATGAAAGATATCCCCACATACAGTTTGCAAATAATCACAGAATATTATTCCGGGGAGGAGTAAAAATCCTTAACATGGCTTCCTTCGGAAGGGAAGTAAAGCTGATGGTCCCGCGTCGTAGATTTGCGGCACGTAAAAGAACCTCAAACCAAGCAAAATTCCCGGTCTCTCACGCCCAGCAAAGAACGGGACGCTAAGAACCATAGTAGTTAAAGAGCGTCCATAAATAAAACTCAATTTAATTTTACAGAATGTCTATTTAGTCTAGTCGGCAATGGAATCCTCTACTCTTGTATTAGCACACCCGATCCAGGCAATGTCAATGAAACGCATTACATTTATGTCAAGAACGGAAAGATACTTCAGCCAGTGCCGGAAGCAATCAGGCTGTTTGGTTTGTACTTGCAGCCAAACCACGGTACTAAGTGCGTCCATTGTGCAACAGGGATGTAGGAGATCGACGCGATAATTACACGTGAACGCCTTCAGTCAATGAAAGGTCTCAATGATTAATCAGAATCGAACTTAATCGATAGTTTTAAAACATAGTGCTCAAAAACTAATAACTGATAAGGTTTTTCCCCCTTGCTTTCTCTACTGCGTACTTACAGTAAGTAGAGGAAGTATTGTAATTGATGTCGAGATTTCACCGGATACACATTTTTTGAGGCACCCTGAACATAAAGAATGTATTTTTAGTTTCTCTACTACATATAGTAAATAGGGGAAGTATTGTATTCCACCCAAAAATTCGACACCGAGATTTCACCGGAAATACATGTTTTGAGACCCCCTGAATCCAAAAAAGCATTTTGGAAACATTCCGTGTGTTTGTGTCTGAGAACAGGATAACTCAGAAACGAACAGTAAGATAAACACCAAACTTGGTATTTAGGTTCAGTATCTTCCAGAGATGCGACACGAAGGTTTTCAAGAAAATCCCCCAACTGCAGATTACCCTTTACATGCGAACATTTTTTCGAAAATTTTAATTTTCTCAAAAATGGCTCTAACGATTTTGATTAAAATATGTGTTTAAGATATTTTCATGACAAATGAAATGTATATCTCGAATATTCTGGGAATGTCTCCAAAAGTATTCTTCATTGTGAACGACTTTTGCATAACTGGTAAACCATAAGAGATAAGACAAAATTTTACTACACAAAAAAAATGTAGATCGCGTTAAAATACACAATTTATGTCATAAACATTTTTATTGTTGAGTGAACCATTTTCGAGATATTCCTTGTTATTCCCTTATATTTTCTAATACTTATACTTTTTCTAAAATTCGTTATTCATTTTTGATGTCCTGGACATGCAAAGAGAATGGGTTGCGCCACATAGCAACCAGCGCTTAAAACATTTGACTATCGCTTAAAGCCTACCAATTCCCCTTGCATCTACAAGAAAATTAGCAATAAGATTGACATCTCGATTAACATGAAGCATATGGAGAATAAGCGTTTGTAAACATAGTTTGTACAAGAGTAGAGAAAGTCATGAGAGTGTAACACATCAGATTTTTAGAAACATATCCGAGGGTGTCTGTCTCAGTACCTATGCATGTGTCTGTCAAATTATAACGCAAAAACGATATGTTTAGTGTTTAGCTTGAGCATCTTTCCAAAGATGCTACAGGAACATTTTCAAGGACCCCCCCCCAATCCCAGACTACCCTTTACATGGAAAAATGTTTTTCGAAGTTTTCGATTTTCTCAAAAATGACCAAGGATTGTGATTAAAATTAAGATGCCATATAAAACGCATATCTTGAATTTTTTGGTAATAGCCTTCTTCATTCGGCAGGAATTTTGTGTAACTGATAAACCATAAGAAATGGACAATAAGAATTACACCAAAAAAATCTGATGTGTTACATTCACATGCCTTTCTCTACTCTTGTAAAACTATTTTTACAAACTCTTATTCTCCATCTATTTCATATTAATCGAGATAAACATTTGCAGAAACGATCTTTTGACTGCAGAGAGAATTATATTTTACACATAGCGACCAGTTCTAAAAATATTTGACTATCGCTTAAGGCATACTATGTTCCCCTGTTTTATATTTGCAAGGGCAATATAGAAATACAGTAACCTTTAAGCATCGACATATCTCTTAATAGCTGGTTGCTAGGTGCAGCACCATTCTCTTTGCCACAGATTAATACTCTTTGCATATCCAAGACAAAACAAGCAATATCTCGAAAATGGTTCACTCAACAAAAAAAAAGTGTATATGACATAAATTGTGTATTTTAACGCGATCTACATTTTTTCTGTATTAAAATTTTGTCTATCTCTTATGGTTTACCAGTTATACAAAAGTCGTTCACAATGAAGAATACTTTTGGAGACATTCCCAGAAAATTCGAGATATGCATTTCATTTGTCATGAAAATATCTTAAACATATGATATTTTGATCAAAATCGTTACAGGTATTTTTGAGAAAATTAAAATTTTCGAAAAATGGTCAATGTAAAGGGTAATGTGGGGTGGGGGGATTTTCTTGAAAACCTTCGTGTCACATCTCTGGAAGATACTGGACCTAAATACCAAGTGTAGTGTTTATCCGACTGTTCGTTTCTGAGTTATGCTGTTCACAAACACACACACACACACACACACACACACACACACACACACACACACACACACCCGGACATGTTTCCAAAAATGCTTTTTTTGAATTCAGGGGGTCACAAAACATATATTTCCGGTGAAATCTCGGTATCGAATTTTTGGGTGGAATACAATACTTCCCCTACTTACTATACGTAGTAGAGAAAGTAAAAAAGTACATCTCTTTAAAATACATAATTTATTTCAAATAACTTTCTTCTGACATTCGCCATTTCCGAGATATAATTTGTTATTGGTTTGAATTTGTCAATACTTTAGTAATTTTTATTTTCTCTGACACATGTGTATAGTAATTCCACCCAAAAATTCAGTGTTGAGATTTCACCGAAAATAGATCTTTTAAGATCCCCTTAACTCCCCCCAAATGCATTTTTCGAAAAGATCCGCGAATGTATGTATGAATAATAAAACTAAAAAATGAAATGTTGGATAAATGCCAATCGTGGTTATTTAAATTCATTGTTTCAAAAAATTAAATTGTGTTTTATTTATGGACGCTCTTTAACTGCTGTGGTCCTTAGCGTCCCATTCTATATTGGGCGTGAAACACCGGTAATTATGCTCAGAGGCCTCTTTATGAGGCTTGAGGTTCTTTTACGTGCCGTAAATGTACAACACAGGACCACCGGCTTTACTTCCCTTCCGAAGGAAGCCATGCTAAGGATTTTTACGCCCGAAAAAGTCCATCGCCCTACGCCGGGTTTGAACACGTGACCTCGGGAACTAGAGGCTAGCATGGTAATCACTACACCACGGAGAACGATGAAGTTTTTCAAAGAATTCCTACCCCAAACCGCTCTTTAAATGGAAAATTTTAGAAATTTTTTATTTTCTCAAAATCGGATGTAACGATATTGATTAAAATGCGTATATTTAAGATATTTAAATGAAAAAATAAAACGTTCTATCTTGAATTTTCTGGGAATAGCCCGTGAAGTCCCTTCATTCGGAAGGAATTTTGTATAATCTTGTATAACTGGTAACAGTTAAGCGGTAGACGAAAGCATACCACACAAAAAAGTGTAGATCTCTTTAAAGCTCAAAATTTATTTCAAATATATTTTGTGGCATCAGTCATTTCCTTATTATTGGTTTGAATTTTTCAATACTTTCTATTCAGTTGTTTCTGGAGATGTCATGGAAAGAGTGCCGAATTTCAAGGCCAGCATATACAGAGTAGCCAAAAGACTCCGAACCGCCTGAGCGGTGTTTTTCCTGTCCGCGTCCTCGGTGCTCGTTGCCGTCTGCGACTATCATAGAAAGGCGCGGATGAAACCATACAACATTTTTAAAACTACTTTTAAAAGCTTTGCTTACCAACTTTACGAAAGGAGATGCTGAAATAGGCCGCCGTCGTTGTCCATACATTTTTGGCACCTCTTTAGGAAACTATCCATCACTCGCCGTAGTTCACGTTGAGAAATTTCCTGTAGGATATTTAGTTTTAATTCTTCCAGGGTGTGTGGGTTTGTCTTGTACACTTTGTTTTAAGTTACCCTGGAGGGGTATTTTATGAACAACATTACCGGCTGCGCGGTGTTTTTCCACTGGGCGTGTGGAAATATGATAAAAACACGATAACGCACTGCTGCTATAAACAAAGTCACGCTGTTGAGGTTTTGCTTTGCAGTGTGAAGTGCAGTGTTGAGTTGACGGTGATGTGATGTAGTTCAGTTATTATGAGTTATGTATTATTTTGTCCTGTACTTAGTCACAAAGTATATTAAGGCTCAGTATATGTTTTCTACTGCACAGCGTGTATTTATTTATGATTCGTATGTGTTAACTCGGTCAGCTCGCCAAGTGAAAGTACGATTTGCAGAAAGATTTTCAGGTGTAAAAGTTCCAGCCGTACAACAATCCATGAACTTTACAGTAGATTTCAGGCAATAGGAAGTGTTCAGGCTAAGAAATCTAAAAGGCAGCGTACGGTTCTTACCGAAGAAACATTAGACGACATCGGTCATCGTTTGGAAAATTCCCCCCAAAAATCCCATGATGGATAGTTTCCTAAAGAAATGACAAAACTGTATGTACAACGACGGTGACCAGTTTCAGCATTTCCTTTCATAAAGCTGTTAAGTAAAGCCTTTAAAAGTAGTTTTAAAAATATTGCATGGTTTCATCCGCGTCTTTCTATGATAGCAGCAGACGGTAACGAGCGCTGAGGACGCGGACAGGAAAAGCACCGCGCAGGCGATTAGGAGTCTTTTGGCTCACTCTGTAGTAACATGACAATCGGTTGTTTTCTGTATTGCAATTGTTCCTTTTCAGCAAGAGTTTTGCCACTGTTTATGAAACGCGTCTCTAGATGAAGGCACAAACAAAACAAGGTTGAAGCCCAGGCGCTCTTGTTCTTTGTTTCATTAGAAGTGTCTCAACATGTGTGCTAAATCATGAAAGAAACGTAATTCAAACGAACAACTTTAAATGATCAGCGTGAAATAAAAATTATTGTAGATATTATTTCGTTTTTCAGTAAAATAATTTGAGTGCGCATCTTCGGTCTGTTTTATAAAGCATTATTTGCCCCCAAATTAATATTTTATCACAGAATTATAACGTGACATAAATTTACTCAATTGGATTTCCTTAAAAAGCTATGCACCTTACACAAAGTATGTATTCATAGAGGATTTGAACCGCAAAGATGAATATGAAAACCCAATTAGAAGCTTAGAAACTGAGGCGGTATTTTTAACACTTAAATAATTTCAGTCTAATTATATAATATGTAAATTCAATAACAGCCCGCCTTGAAGCAATATGTGTATGTAATAATTCGTAAAATGTATGTAACAGTCATTGCATATGCTTATATTATTGTATCCATGCGTAATAATGTTATGTGAATATATTACCTAATTTAATAATGTAGGAGCTTTGAGAATAATAAGTTAAAAGTTGCTAACAATGAGGTAACAATGAGGTAACCTTGAGTCAATAATGAGTAAGAAAGTTTAACAATACTACTTGTGATTCTTGGAGTAACAATAATGTAATGTTAGTGACAGTTTATAAAATAGCCAATCAACAACCAGAAAAAGCTTTAGATAAATGAAGGTATTCTATTGGAGTAGGATTAGCCAGTCAGAAACTGAAATATAGCAGAATTTACAAATCTATAAGTCAGTTGCCTGCAGACAGAGTTACTAACCAGACGCAAAATGTGTACTTAAGAAATATAATATGTATTCGTGTGAGACGAAAAGTAAGTTTACATGTTAAAAAAAGTGTAATTAATTAATTAATAAAAAGAATCTCACAGCTCTCTCTCTCTCTCTCTCTCTCTCTATATATATATATATATATATATATATATATATATATATCAGTGAAGTGTTATTTAAATCGTATCAAGTATTAATAAAAGGAGTGAAGTAAAATTATAATCTGTGTAAGCCTACATTCTTGTTGCATCACAACCCTGACAAGATATCCATATCTCTAAAATAAATACTGACGCAGCCGAGGCAAACATAAATATATAATATTTAAAGAAACAGTCAAATTACAAAATTAATATTTTTTTCTAAACTTGGGGCAAAGGACACCTGAAAGTACACTTGGGGCGAAGGTACCGGAAACCGTTTACTATACGTGCGGTTGCAACTACTTCAAGTGTTCGGCTCCCCAACAGTTGAAATATAATACAACCTACTTCAAAACCTAAGTGACGGACCGCCCGAGATCGCTAAGGGACCAATCGTGTGCTTCCAAATGATAGCAAAGTGGCTTTAGGAAGACAAGGCTAAGCTGAAAATATCAGGACGAGAATGTGGTGTAGGAGATTAGGGGATGGGAGAGGTGAATGGGAGGAAACGATAATAAAGATGTAAATGTGGTGCAAGGAGCTAGTGAGGTTGATATAACGTTTTTAAATTCAATTCTAAACCAAAGCTTTGCCCCAAAAAACGTCGCCCCAAAGCATCTTTAGAGTATTATTTAGCATATATAAGCATGGTTTAAAACAAATAGGTTCGCGTGCTAAATTAAATCATTACCATTAACTTAACAGTTTATGTAGGTATCTATATTTAGAGCATTTTGGCGTGCCCATTTTCAGTTATATCTACTGCTTAAATGCACGGCTTTTTCGTCATTTCATAACCTTAGCAACACTAGTATTAAGGTTGTACTTCTCTCCATTCTCTCTCTTGCTCACATCGCTTCGATGAGATCGGCCACGGGGATGTTGGTAGAGCACCTGCCTGCTGTGCGAGGGGTCCCGGTTCGATTTCCGTCTCCCCGGAGTTTGAAAGTACGAATGGCAGTGTGTGCGTGCGTGCGAGATCTAATAATAAAAGCCAAAGTTTATCAGGAATCCAACGACACATGAATACAAGTTAACACTATTGTCTTGGGCGATATGTTCTAAAGCAAAGGCCGCCGATAAGACCAAGGCGGGGTATAAATGGAAGTAAGAAAAAAAATCTGATGTGTTAGACTCACATGACTTTCTCTACTCTTGTACAAGCTATTTTTACAAACGCTTATTCTCCATCTACGTCATGTTAATCGAGATGTTAATCTTATTGCTAATTTTCTTGTAGATGCAAGTGGAATTGGTAGGCTTTAAGCGATAGTCAAATGTTTTAAGAGCTGGTTGCTATGTGGAGCATTCCATTCTCTTTGCATGTCCACGACATAAAAAATGAATAACGAATTTGAGAAAAAGTATAAGTATTGGAAAATTTAAGGGAATAACAAGCAATATCTCGAAAATGGTTCACTCAACAACAAAAAATGTATATGAAATAAATTGTGTATTTTAAAGCGATCTACATTTTTTGTGTAGTAAAATTTTGTCTATCTCTTATGGTTTACCAGCTATGCAAAAGTAGTTCACAATGAAGAATACTTTTGGAGACATTCCCAGAAAATTCGAGATATACATTTCATTTGTCATGAAAATATCTTAAATATATGATATTTTAATCAAAATCGTTAGAGCCATTTTTGAGAAAATATAATTTTCGAAAAATGTTCCATGTAAAGGGTAATCTGGGGTGGGGGGATTTTCTTGAAAACCTTCGTGTCGCATCTCTGGAAGATACTGAACCTAAATACCAAGTTTGGTGTTTATCCGACTGTTCGTTTCTGAGTTATGCTGTTCACAGACACAAACACACACGGACATGTTTCCAAAAATGCTTTTTTTTTTGATTCAGGGGGTCTCAAAACATGTATTTCCCGGAAGTCTCGGTATCGAATTTTTCGGTGGAATGCAACACTTCCCCTACTTACTATACGTAGTAGAGAAAGTAAAAATGTGTGTAATGAAACTATTTCTGAAAAGTTTATCTCAACATGTAGAAAGTAGGTAGAAAAATTTTTCGTAGGAATATTTTGTAGTAACTATATAAAAATAAACGATAGTGGGTAGAGAAAATAAAGTGAATGTAACACATCGGAGTTTTTTCTATTATTTTTTTTAATTCCTGTAATCTCTGTTTCGATTCGACTCGATCTAGGAAACCACTTCAGTGATTTTACTAAAAGTACGAATTCATATTATTTTCGCTTTGAAATTCAGGTAGCTGCTTAAACATAACCTTTAATATCGAGACTGATATAAGATTTTGCAGTTAATTTTGATGATTCAGAAAGAAAATCGAGTGCTTGATTACCTTTATACCCTAAACATGTAAATTTACTAATTAATTCCTAAAATAGGCCAACTTTCGTGTTTATCGCGCAAATAAAGACTTTCACGAGAAATTCGTTAGAATATAACAGCTGTGAAACACATAGATACCTCTAGTTAAAGCTATAAAACATTTTTCGCGTTTATTGTTAACGAAAAGCACAGCTCGGCTATAAGACACTGTTTCAATCTTAGAATGACTAAAATACTAAAAGTGATTAACAAGGGCTGGGTCCGAATATTGTGGAGTGATAAAATAGTGGATTATGATACAGAGGATAAAAAGCCACTTTTAACACTTCTGGCATATACTGTTTTTTAGACAGCGCTCGAATTTGCAAAATATCAATATAAATATCAATATCTTGAAACAAGAAAAATGACGTTAAAAAAGCGAGATGTCAGTTGTTTTGCTGATTCAGTAGCAGTCATTTTGAATGAAATTATTTTCAGCATGTTTCGCCTTACACCAGGCAATGAAGCGATTAAGTTCTATACCATACTGCTTTCTGGAGCTTTTGTTGAACTACTTCTAGTGTTATTCTTTCTGATGCTTCTGTAATTTCACCTGGTTCTTCCATTTCAGTTTCTTCTCAATTCTTAATTTCCGCCATTTAATTTTTATTTAGGTTATACTAAACAAAAGAATAACGTTTTAGATGAAAGAAAGCAAAAGGCTGCCAATATGCGAATAGGCTAACTCTACAACGAATTGCGATAAATTAAAATATGACGATTTGTTTAGATGATACGAGCGCCATAGAAATTAATCATGTAATACTGAAAAGTAAAACCTAATCAAACCAAATCTAGTTATTAAACATGTGCAAATAAAGGATAATTGCTATGTGATTGGACTTGAAACCAAAGTTGGTCACAATGAAGTTTATCGCACTAGTACTATAATCTAAAGGTTTTAGTTCGTGTGTTCTTTCTTAAAAGTTCTACTTTTAGGCCATGCTGTCTAAAAACATGTTTTGGAAGGTGGCTGTGCCTTTTTGTTGAGAATG
Organism: Deroplatys truncata; assembly: GCA_030765065.1. NCBI lineage: Eukaryota > Metazoa > Arthropoda > Insecta > Mantodea > Mantidae > Deroplatys > Deroplatys truncata. Next base: position 308,747,962 of record CM060975.1, on the reverse strand, counting down.
CCGAATAGAAATGTCGGCTCAGGCGGTAACGTTTGTGGCTCGCATTCGGGAGGTCTCGGGTTCAAATCCCGTGGGCCGATCAGTCTGACTGAGATTTTATCGTGGTTTCCCTCAGCCGCTAAGGTAAATGCCGGATTGGATATTTAATACCACGACCCAAAGTTCCACCTTACGTCTAAAACAATACTAAAAATTTAAAATAGGTGGCAATAGCGAATGCTGTGCCATCTATCCACAGGCAATAAAAGCAGGTAATGGACGGCACACTAATGCCATCTGCACGGCACGAAGCAGAAGATCCAGTTGCTATGCACTAAGGTGTGGTTATAGGGATGAGACGTAGAAGGCTGTCCGCCACACGTCGATCTAAGAGTTATCCACTAACAGATCCGTCGCGATATGACCATGTAGTTAAAGCGAGTTAAAATAAATAGAGTAATAAAAAAAAAAACAGCGCGTAAAATAGGTCGCTGATATTTCATTACAAGCATTATACATAGGTGGTCACGATGTAGCAACAAAGAGAACAGAAGACAAAACAGAGACAGTCGCATCTGCCAAACATTTTTAATAGCGTATGTAAGAAAGTTTTGTTGTATTTGCTGTGTAAGTTGTAGTCAAGTCTATTACGGTGTATTTTAAATATATTAACAAAGAAAACTGGTCTCGCCTAATATCAGAAATTGCTCAATCCATATTTATAATTAACAACTGAGAAGATAATTTTTCTTAATGATTACAGAGTATGTGTCATTTCCAAAATGTTTAAATTTGTGACACGAGGATGGGGAATCTCCATATTAACCAGTTTGGTCACTATCTCGTTGAGTGAAGTCAGTGCTTTCTGTATTACGTATAAAAGCTCTCCCATTGATCCTGTTTCATGAACAAGTAAGAATTTTAAAATTGCCGTTTTCAGATCGTTTCAAATTTATAGTCTGAAAGGCGTTTTCTCACGTTTTAAGTGAGGCATTGAGAAGCGGAACAAAATGTGCACACAGCGAAATCACTTTGTGGCATGCATTAATAATACAGGAGAGTAAGAAGCAGGGTGTTGCTGACTGGAGTGCTTTGTTCGGCTTCTCATAATTAACTTGTAAATTATTAATCTGGGAGAGCAGCGTGGAAATCCATCAACCTTCACGATTTGCTCGGTCAGAGGGAGAACGCCATCATACGACCTTCCTTCAAATCTAATCTTGAGGAATGTTGAGCGGAATGCAGTGATTTTTGTTTAAGGAGAGATTGTAATCCGGTTAGGGTAAAAAATATCAATTTTTATTTTGGGGTGATTTTGCAAGCTTAAACCTGTTTTATCATAACCCAGCGTTTTATCCCTCGAAAATATAGCAGAAGCGCCTTTAAAATAAATGTAATTGTCTAATGACAGATGCTAGTTTGTTTTTGTTTTAAAGTTTATTATATAGGGGAGTTTTCAGTGTTGACTATTTTGCTGAAACCAACGCCAAGCGCATTTCCTTTGTTTCTTTGTGAGATCATGTTTTGTTCTGTGGAGCACGTGTTGTTCTGTTCTTGTGACTGTGTATTTAGATATTTTTATAATAATGTTGAGTATACCTGAGGTTTCTTAAGAAGAGGAAAGGAGGTCGTGGTAGAGCAAAGAAGAAAGATGTAAATAGTGTTTCTGGTGATATAATGGAAGACTGTAAAAATTAAATTAAATTGAGTTTTATTTATGGATGCTGTGGTCCTTAGCGTCCCATTCTATATTGGGCGTGAAAGACCGGTAATTTTGCTCAGAGGTCTCTTTATGAGGCTTGAGGTTCTTTCACGTGCCGTAAATCTACGACACGGGACCATCGGTTTTACTTCCCTTCCGAAGGAAGCCATGCTAAGGATTTTTACGCCCGAAAAAATCCATCGCCCTCCGCCGGGTTTGAACCGGGTTTGTGGTCCTCGGGAACTAGAGGCTAGCATGGTAACCACTACACCATGGGGAACAACTTTTGCTTAAGGGAAGGTTGTAATCCGGTTAGGGTATAAAATATCAAATTTTTATTTTTTGGTGATTTTGCAAACTTAGACCTGTTTTGTCATAACCGAACGTTTTATCCTCCAAAATATAGCAGAAGTGCCTTTAAAATAAATTTGTATAATGACAGATGCCGAACCCGCGCCCTTTTCATACTCTGCTCGTATTAAACCCAATTCTCTTTGTTTTATTATGGCTAGTTTGTTTTTGTTTTAAAATCTGTTATCTAGGGGAGTTTTCACTGTTGACTATTTTGCTGAAACTAACGCCAAGCGCATTTCCTTTGTTTCTTTGTGACATAATGCTTTGTTCTGTGGAGCACGTGTTTGTTATTCTGCTCTTGTGACTGTGTATTTAGATATTTTTACTTTCTCTACTACGTATAGTAAGTAGGGGAAGTATTGTATTCCACCCAAAATTTCGATACCGAGATTTCACCGGAAATGTATGTTTTGAGACCCCCTGAATCCAAAAAATGTATTTTTGGAAACATGTCCGTGTGTGTGTCTGTGAACAGCATAACTCAGAAACGAACAATCGGAACCTAAATACCAAACTTGGTATTTAGGTTCAGTATCTTCCAGAGATGCGACACGAAGGTTTTCAAGAAAATCCCCCACCCCAAATTACCCTTTACATCGAACATGTTTCGAAAATCTTAATTTTCTCAAAAATGGCTCTTAACGATTTTGATTAAAATATCATATGTTTAAGATATTTTCATGACAAATGAAATGTATATCTCGAATTTTCTGGGAATGTCTCCAAAAGTATTGTTCATTGTGAACGACTTTTGCATAACTGGTAAACTGTAAGAGAGAGACAAAATTTTACTACACAAAAAATGTAGATTGCTTTAAAATACACAATTTATGTCATATACATTTTGTTTGTTGAGTGAACCTTTTTCGAGATATTGCTTGTTATTCCCTTAAATTTTCCAATACTTTTTCTCAAATGGGAATTCGTTATTCATTTTTTTATGTCCTTGATATACAAAGAGAATGGAATACTCCACGTAGCAACCAGCTCTTAAAAGATTTGACTATCGCTTAAAGCCTACCAATTCCCCTTGCATCTACAAGAAAATTACCAATAAGATTAACATCTTGATTAACATGAAGCATATGGAGAATAAACGTTTGTAAAAATAGTTTGTACAAGAGTAGAGAAAGTCATGTGAGTGTAACACATCAGATTTTTTGTATATTAACTCTATCTTTAATAGTCTTATAATCTTTATCCTTTAATTTATCTTCTTCATCAAGTCTCTGCTGTCTTTTGAAATGTTGTTTAATGTTATTTAATTGTTTGTTTATTTATTTCTATTTGTTCTACAGGTTTTATTTGTTGTATTGCACCTTTCTTTGCTAATTGATCCGCTTGTTCATTGCCCAAAAGTCCAACATGAGCTGGAATCCATTGTAGAGTGACATGATTTCTAGGTTCAACTGCTTTAATTAGCTTCTTATTTCTTGTTGTTTTATTATTGTAATTTACTATTCCATCTATGGCTGATTTTGAGTTGATAAGATGACTATTTTTTGTTTTATATATGGTCTATATAAACTGTTCTGTGATGCTGCTTTTATAGCTGTTAATTCTCCATCATAGTGGTTTGATGTTTCTTGTAATGTTAGATACTGTGCAAAGTGTTTACAGTATACTCCTGCACCAGCATTGTTTTATTGACAAGGGATCCATCTGTATATATTCGGAGCCATTCTTTTTCTGGGTATTTTTCATTTTCCGTAGCTATTGCTATGGCTCTCATTTCATCTGGTATATTGTTTTGTTTGTGCATTCTGTATATATCAGGTCATTGTGATATTCTATTGGACTCGTTACCTCTGTTGGAATTATATTTGTTGTAATTATATTCTTGTATTTTAAGTTATTAATATATGTTCTGAAGCTTATTTGAGTTTTTAAATTATTTATAGTATCTGCTGTGTGGTACCATTTGTATCTCTTTCAACTCGTTTCCAATTCTATAGCTATGTTTTTTGTGAAGCTTTGTAGTGCTGTAATTGGTGTTGTTTTTACAGCTCCTGTTATTATTCTTAGTTAATTATGTTGTGAAATTTCTAGTCTTTTGTTTACTGTTGCTAGTAGTTCTCCATACAATAGGTTAGGTTTTATGTATGTTTTATATGTATTATTAAGGACAAGACCTTAAAAGGTATGCATATACATCCTTTAAAAAGTTTCTGAGATATGGGTCATGAATTAAGCAAACTTAACATTGGCGGGATGAGGCTTTTAATCCTTCTTAAGGAAAACTGTGTTTGTTTTAAAATACTTTTTTATATTCTTCTTATTATGGAGGTTTTGGGGGGGGGCAACTGTATTTCAGTTTCGAAAAGATGGACCCCTGTTGTTTCAGAATGTCAAGAATAACACCAAAGCACATCCGTAAGAATAAAAGGAAGAAGCGATGTGAAGTAGATATAGTGATGGCAATTCGTGCTGTCTGTGAAAACAAGATGGGCACTCTAAAAACCACCAAAATCTTCAACGTACTGCTACGACTTTGCGTATCTAAGCAACAAAAGGGACGCTTCTCTTCAAAAGTCGTGTTGACTAAAATTGGCAGAACGGCTGTATTGGGCCAGGAATTGAAAAATCAGTTAATAGCCTATCTACATCACAAGGAAGAAAGACTTTAGCAATAGCAGTCAGAAGTAACAAAAAACATCCCTTTAAGAATGGAGAACCTGGCGGTGCTTGGGTGAATCCTTTCCTGCAGTACCTTAAAATATTTTGTTATCGCTAAGGCACGCACCTCAAGATTTTACAAGGAAGATACAAGCTCTTTAAAAAGTGTTAGAGGAAGCTTTTAAGAAACATAGGTTTCACGCTGAAAGGATCTGCCATGCAGTTGAAACGGGATTAACCATTGTTCAAACTAAAATCGCACATGTTATTGGCAGGAAAGGAAAGTGGCAAATTGCTGCAGTAACATCTGCTGAGAGAGGTTCAACATTAACAACTAACTCGCGCAGGCACGTCGGTGTCACTCACACGTCGTGTATATCTTCACTTTGTGGAAAAATACAGTAAAGATACCAGTATCCAATGCTACTTTTCTTGGGTTTTAAGAATGCCCGTAACCGTGGTTTAATTGATTCTGCAAGGGAAACTCGAGTAACTGTTGTGTCACACCACATTGCACACACAAGCTCATAGAATCCTTAAAGGAAAATTGCAGTTAGGAAATCAGGCAATGGGTTCACCATTCAGAGCGTCTAGCGACCTCTTATAAAATTATGGAGCTCTCTGACAAAGCATATTGGAAGGTCTCTAAACTATATTCACTCTTAGGTTGATCCGCGGTAAAACAAACCCACGTGGTCGGTGCACCGTGGTGCAACACGGTAGCAATGCGCCCAGGAAAGTAGCCCCATACTAATCTCTGAATTTTAGAACGAATTTATCCTTAAACAGTATAATATTCTATACAAATACCTAAGGTTTTATTTAACGCTGATTTATACCGTAAAACAGAACTACAAATCCCATGATGCAATTCGTATGAGTCACCTGACATCCGGGTAGGCGCAGAATATTGTTTACAGCCAGAAACCAGCAGTTGTGTTTAGTATCATGGCGAACGGTGAATTCGCTCTTGTTTTCATCGAATTACGTAAAGCATTGGCCGCGCAAACCATTCACTAGTGGTGAAAAAACAATAGTGTTGAATCTTTATTATAAGTTATGTGAGAAATATCCGACACTTTCCGCTAAAGAATGGTGAAATTAACTTGTGAGTTCACCGGTGTTTCGAGTACAAGTATAAACAGTGCTTGTGCAGAAAAATCTGAAACGGGAAAAGTGGTTACACCCGGAAAAAAAGAAGGCATATGAAATGCGCGATGCAAGAATGTAGTGATTTTAAGAAGAATGCAATTCGCGTAACAGTGCACAACTTCTTTTTTAAAATGAGTCGCCAACAGTTAATAAAGTGCCGCTTCCAGAGAGCGAATAAATTAGGTTATCGCATACCTGTTATTTTATTTTTCGCTCATTTATTTTAGAATTAACTATTATTATATGTGCAAACGTTTATTTTGTTGCAACTATCAATCTTATCACCTTTAGCCCTTAACAGAATATGCTAGTCACCGTTTCAGTTGTCGAAATAAGGACTCTGTTCTTTTTTGCACTACGTGCCGCTTGTACTGGCTACATGGTCTGAAAGTATGACTATTTCTAGTGCGAATGGCGGAAGGATACATTATAGCGGTGCACTGGTTACCTGGGTTTGTGTTGACGCGGATCAACCTAAGAGTGAATACAGAGTAGGTAACGGGGATTTTTCTTTTCAACAAAATCATCTTCACATAAGCTGATTACAGCATGTCCACCTCTGCGGTGTGCTTGTATCTTGTTTGCCTCATTTCCAGAGGTTCCGAGTTCGAATCTCAGGATGTTATCTGCGTAAGGTTTTTTCTCGGGGTTTTCCCTTATCCGATAAGCGAAAGTCGGGTAACTAAGTTCTAGGGACCTCGTGACCGTTTAAGCATAATTTCAACCATATTCTTAATACACCGTCCAATATGACCTACCCGGTTAAAGGACGTTAATTAATGATCAAATAAAGCAAGAAATGTGACAACCTGGTGGCTAATTGGTCCTTGACGACCGGCAGAAGACGACAGAGAACTATCTTCTGTACACCTGACATCTTACATGCTGAACCTAGAACATTCGACGCTTCACACCCCAAACTTCAGGAGTCTCAGCTAAAAGCTCTATCTCAAAAAATGATAGTCTTTACGACATTGCGCGCCCCTTTTCCCTCAGTCAAAAGAAAGCAAACCAATAGTGTAGTAGGATAATGGGTTGTAACTGGCGATCCAATATGAGTAAAATGCTCTTTAGAAAAGCTGTTGCTGCTGAAAAGAAAAGTCCGTAAAAAGAGTTAAGTTTTGAAGAAGAAGAAGAAGAAGAAGAAGAAGAAGAAGAAGACGATGTTAATTTAACTAAAAAGTTAACAACTGAGAAAGATAGGCAAAAGGGAATAAAAGTTATAGGGAAGGACAGAAAAAAGTGTAAGATTCACAGAGAAAGTCATGTGAGTGTAACACATCAGAATTTTTTCTTTAATTTAGAAAACACTTAAGAGAATTCTTCATAACAAAACGGACCACAAAAAATATAATTTAGGATTCATTTATAGCCAGTTAAGATGTTTACAATACGTTAATATAGTTTTTTTTTTCGTATTGATAAGTTTCAAAGCCTTATTTGGATTATCGGTTTATTTCTTAACCGTATTTTTTGTTTCTGTAAAAAGTTTCTTCTTGTTGCTTTTCATGCATGCCAAAATATCTTCCTTTTGGGGCACTTCCCGATTTCGTCCTTTTCTTCTTAACACAGTCCAACGGGATTTTACCTCTAACCATCACCCGTTTTCACAAAATAAATCGCTATAGCCAATATCGGAGACATCAAAGGAAACCAGCGGCGGAGGAACTGGTGGAACTGATAGTTTGACCCGACCATTCTACCAAATTTAATTTTTCAGCATGGAAAACGTAGAAGGGTCACTCGACGAACCAAAACTTTTACAACTCTGTAGTAGATATGAACTACATTAATGTAAAATTTTACGCAACACAGGAAAATATTTCATTTCTTGAGAACCATGTCCCGCAAATGGTGTCGATTTCTGCGACGACAATCTTGCCAGCTTGCGATACATATCGCCAAACGATTTTGGTAACATTTCAACTGAAATATCATTAATTTCTCTGTCAATTGTCTGTAAGGTGTACCAGGATTTGTGAATGATTTGAATAAACCTTGCTTTTCATATACCCCGAAGAAAGCAGTCACAGAGAAATCTGGAGACTTTTTTCTATAATTATTTTAGGTCGCGTTAACTGAACACTATTTCTTATAACCTTGTCCAGCAGGAATTATTCTTCCACGCTGCGTATCCTTCCCCTTACCCCTGGTTGGCTAATGTACACCCTCGAATGGTGACAAATAAGCTCTGTGCAGTGCAAGGATAGGTGATATAAACGCATTGTCATGATAGATGCACGTGCTTTCGTCTTTCTGAGAAGCAGGTTTAAACCGAAGGATCCTCCCATATATTGATAAGAATCTGTATGCTTTTAACTCTGTTACGTAATATATTTAATTCATGCTGTTATAAAAATGTAAATTTGACAATTATCTTCTAATATATTAAGGTAAATGATCATGTTAAATATGGAACTATTTTGTATCGCATAACCTATTCCAACGACAGCATATGAGAGGCGACTAGTGCACGTGGTCTTAAGAGATGCGGCCACAGTTGTATAGAACAAACCTTATGTAGTCTTATCGCACGGATCTGTTTAGTGATGCCTCGTGGCTCGGTGTGTGGCGGACAGTTAGCCTTCTAGTTCTCATCCCTGTACCATTCCATCTTGCTTCCTCAAGTGCCCACAGAGGCCTTAGCGTTACGCAACTGTACTTTTGCATCTGTGACGGCAGCTTCGACACGTGGCAGGCAGAGGGCATTAGGGAGCCGTTCAATCTACTGCCTTCATTATCTCTAGATAAATGGCAGAGCATTCGCTATTACCATCTGTTTACTATTGTTTTAGACTTAAGGTAGAACTTTAGGTCGTGGTAGCAAATGTCCTATCCGGTGTTTACCTTGGCGGCTGAGGGAAACCACGATAAAGCCTCAAGAAGATTGATCGGCCCACGAATTTGAACCCGGGACCTCCCTAATGCGGGCTAAAGACGTTACCGCCCGAGCCATTCCGCTTGGACTGGAGTTTTTGGAGACCATACAATGTCTCCATTTGTCGAGATGCCTTGATTCCAAAAGAGGCAATGCACAGCTTACATGGAAATTCTACCAGTGTGTGTGGCACTATCTTGCTGGAACCATATTCGCATATATGTATTAATTTACATCATAATTGGAAAGGTAGAATAAGACGAAAAATTCAATGCCATAGCTGGGATTTGAACCGCAGATCTCCCAATCTCCATCCGGTTGCTCTAACCACTGAGCTACCATGGCAACATGCCGGCACGACATTTAATTCTCCAACTGATCCTCATTTTTCCCGGTAAACCACAAGGAGATCTCAAGTTGTATTGAGATGACATACCCCAATGGCGACTTACAATGTGTTAAGTACTTTTAAGTCCCGATCTTCATAGTTTCAGCCACAATTAGGTTCAATTAATGGAATTAATTGTTCTTCCGCACAAACCGTGTGTTGGACAAGGTTGGAAAGGTAGAATCAGACGACTGAAAAATTCAATGGCATAGCCGGCATGTTGCCATGGTAGCTCAGTGGTTAGAGCAACCGGATGGAGACCGGGAGATCCGTGGTTCATCTTGTGTATAGGGAAGTTTATAAAACGGAAATGATATGAAGTTATTGTATATCGGGAGAATCAGAGCATGCTTTGGCCTTACCTGTTTCCGTCAATTCCTAACGATCCTACAAAAGCATCCCTTAATAATGTGGTCTTTTCCTGTGTTTTGGAAAATTCATAAAGCTTTTATGAAGACCTTGGCTGTCTATGATTTACTGCGTGTGTTGAGAGACTTCTGCCTTGTTTTTAATATTCAACCGCACACGGGACAAACTCCCTTGTTCAAGCTATCTTCGCGCCCACTCTAATAAAACCAGCAGACATTCTCATCTCTCGTAATAATATTGCGCATATTTCCCCCAACCCTTTCTCGGAAAACCTCTCGAGATTTCCCCACTTCTTGTTCGCTGCTTTTATTCGCACAAATGCTGCTGTGTGCTTACAACTGCAGCGTCAGTAATTGGGTAGAGGCTATAAGAAGCATCAGCGTGCAATAGATCAACACTGATGTTCTTCGCTGGCGTCACTTACGTAACACGACATTTTGACTGATTTAGCGTGGAGGTTTACGGTAAATATTATGGCGCAAGTGAATCAAAAACGATTTCGTTTCAAATGAATTATTAATTTTGCTGCGAGAGCATACTGCCGCAAACCCTTACGAGGATAATGTAAACTTATGGAAGTCTAGTGCGCCGAAGTCAAGAATTCGTACGAACATAACCTCAAAAGTGCCATATCGCTGTAGACCCGAATACAGCTGACAGTTCTGGTAACTTAAATTATAGGGACGCAGCCTAACTCAGGTTACTAAAAAAACCAAAGATGGCTGATGCAGCATGTCAGAACGGCCAACATTCTAACTTCAGTCACCAGAAGTATAACCAGAGAACTCTCCAAACAACCTATTTACAAAAGACGCACTATTTTGGTCATCGCCTTCCTTCTCCACCATAATCGCTGATTACCTAGAACCTGATGCATCTTAAACGTTAAATTAAACACCGAACTGTGCTAAATAGTGAACTACAAATGCGTGTGTTGTTAAACGTTACAAATTACTGTACTGTAACAGTATGAAGAACAACTTATAGTTACGTTTTAATATCATTTCGGTGTCCTTATCTAAACCAACTAAATTTCTTGGTTTTCTTCGCAGATCTTCTTCCTCTAAAAATAAAACCACACATAAACAGATAACGCTTACACCAAAATTTGTAACAATAATACAGTTTTGTAGTAACTACAAAGGTAAGTCCTAATAATTAGTAGTAACCTAATAGCATAATCTAATAATAATAATTAAATGCTCATATAATTAGCCCAATTAATATAACTATAAGTAATCTAATATAAATAATAATATAATTACATAATATATATACTATAATATTATAATCAGTGCATCAGTTGGTGACTAAATGGTCGGCGTGCAAAGTTGCTAATATAAAATCAGGGCACCAACGTAACAGATACAATAAAACTAACGTTCCCAATACATGTAATAGGTGAGAATTTGCAGAGGAGTTGCTGGTTATGAGTGGAACCTAACAAAGCGAATATCTCCAGATTCTAGTGACTTGTTCCATAATGGTGGAAAAATGTCAAAGTTTCACTTTAGTAACCTCTCGTATATTGTAACCTCTACATTTAAATCAAATCTAGAATTCTTCAAGCATGGTTCCTGATTTGCTCTTTTTCTATTAACATGGCGGATAATCATATCCTTTAACAAACAATTTTCAGTATCTTCAAATATAAGTTTGATGTAAGTTTTCATGGTGCTAATGATTAGCTATATGAGACATAAAATATAACTTTGATATAAATAAGTTGATATAAACATATGTCCCAAAATCCTTCGTTTTGTTTTCGGGTTATTACGTTCAACGGCTTTCCAACAACTTCATACCTATGCACTCATTGTATGGCGGCGTGTTGCCATGAAGCCTTGTTTACGTTTGTCATTTGTGCACATGTAGTGAGTTAACTGAAAGTGTACCTATTAGTCTTGTCTTTAACGTTTCACTTGTGTTTCAATTTCGAGCATTTGATATGAGTTTGTTGAGTACTTCCTAACAAGCTAACAATGTTAATGTGAAAAACGGATTAATGTGTCACTTTAAAACGTCATTTCATTAATAACAGTTTGAATTTTCATAACTCGAAAACGAAGGATTTTGGGACATGTTTATATGAAATATTTTTCTTGTTTCGGTGTAAGGAGCTCGTCCCCAAACTTTGTAAACGTATTTTAGAATCACCTTGTATATGTGTTACAAGGTTTGTGATCATATTTTCTTTATAAATCCATGTCCAGAAACTCTTTGTATGCGCGCTAGAGTCTGAAACTGTAGGTAAACGATGTCACTCATTGGTTAAGAGTTTACGAGTGGTATTGCAGCAGCTGTTAAGTGATGCACCCGATACCTACAGCTAACGATAGTGCTTACGGTATTTTCGGTAGTTTCACAATAAGCATGTGGCTATCGTTAAGCGGGAATGAACAATGGTGGTAAATCTTCATTTGCGGGAAGAAACTCGAGAGGGGATTATCGGCTCTATCAACAACGTTAGCCCAACAGTAGTCACCCAGCCCACACTAGTTTCCAATATTGGAGAGCCGTTTATGTAAAACACGGCAGCTTACTGTCTAACAAACACTGGATATCCGCGGACACGCCGTACACCAGCGTTTACACTCCTAAGAGTTTGACATCACATAACCAGACCATGCTCAAAATCTATCGAAGTTGGCGGTAGCCATTTCGAGCACCTTCAATCGTTGATTAAAATGTTCTCTTTATTTACAGTATTTCAGTTTTCTTTATTACTACGAGGGCTGATCAATAAAGACAGACTGATTTTTTCCTGTAGCTTTCTTGAGTGTTTCCTGTCTCTACTATGAATATTTGAAAAGAGCGGGGTTTCGTGTATAATGTCCATAGGCGGCAGCACTGTAATGCTGTATATTGTTGACCCTACTTGAATTTCGCATACCACTCGACACAAGAGGAGCAATACAATTTTGTTTTCGTTTAAATCATACAGCCTCTGAAACTTTGGAAAAGCTGAAGCAAGCATACGGTGAAGATGCACTACCTCGTGCAACAGTGTTTAGGTGGTTCAAGGACTTCAAAGAAGGGCGAGTCCTCTGTGCTAAGCAAGGTGGGCCTGGTGCTTCGGCTTCTGCTATGACTGAAGTCAACTTCAGCACAGCTGCTGTGATTGTTGTTCTTCCTCACACTACTGCTAAAACAGCGTGCTACACGCCAGTATTGGCTACACTGAGGGAGCACATTGCAAGGAAACCTCCAGAACTTCATCAGAATGGGTAACGACTTCATCACAACAACGCATGGCCTCACGTCGCGAATCAAGTCCAGGAATTCAACATCACCTGCGTACTGCATCCGCCTTATAACCCCAATCTTGCCCCCTGTGATTTCTTTTTTATTCCCATCACTAAAGGCAAAGCTCCGGGGCATTCGATTTGAGAGCACTTAAGCGTGCTGAGGAAAAGTGATGCGATTCTCAAAGACCTGACAAAGAATGGCCTGCACCATGTGTTCGAGGACTGGCAGAGACGATATAAAAAGTGCATTCAAGTAGGAGGGGACTACTTTGAAAAAGATGATGTCAACACAGAAATAGAGTAATAAACACTGTGAAAAAAAATCAGTCTCATTCTTTATTGATCAGCCCACGTACTTTCCTATATTTTATGATCCGTAATGCCAACATCCTTCTCCATATTTCAGAGACCATAGCACGCAAACAAAGCTTTTCTGAACATGGGTTTATAAACATAATATAATCTTCCTACGACTGAGCATTGTAACATGTATTATGTTCCAAAACAGCATTGCGAGTATTGGCATGCGTAAGAGATTAATAGCATAACTAAATCTATTGGCTATAAGATTTCTAAAAAGTGCTGCCCTCTATTGTAGCTTGGAAGTAGTAGCTCCAATGTCTCACGACATGTAAATCGGCCACGATATGAGTGCGTTTAGATGAGGGCGTCACTGCTTTGTTGACATGCGTAACGTCGTCAAGGCTTGCTTTCCGAGAGGAGTGAGGGGAAAGGCGATAGGAATGTACAGCTGCACAATGAAAACAAGTACTACATTTGCAGGCTGGTAAATGCAACTCGGAATTGCTGATGTTTTGTTTACCCGATTGCAATTCCGATGCTCCGCCCACTAGTTACGTAACTGTTTAGTTCTTCCCACCGAACGCGTTCATATCGTGTCGACTTATAATAACCAGTAAATGTTATATTGTAACACAACGTACTCTCTATGATTAGTATTTACTTTTGGAACGGCCCCATCCTCGGAATAGGTTCAAAATATAGGTTTGTTGTATTTTCCTACCTTTACTTTGCATTCAGCTTTGAATTTAATTTGAAGTTTTATTTTGATAGATTATAGTATACCTATAGATAATCATTTAATTGTATTATGTAGAACCAACTGGTAGGTACTTTGTTCTTAGGATAGCAGATTTTTTTAATTTATTTTATTTAGTGTCCTAGCACATTAAATGTGTTGCTTTGCAAATTGGCTAACGCTGCTGTGAACCCTATAGCGGAAAAGAGCGCCCCCCGCTTGCATTTACACTTGGCATGCTTCTAGGTGGTGTCACGTGGGGCCCGAAATATTAAGATGTACGAGGGGCACTATTTATATTTTGAGCCTAATAATTAAAACAAAGTAATTTCTGATTGAAAACTGCTTTATTGTTTTTCATAATATTCTCCTTTATGATCAATACAATTTTGCATCCGTTTGAACCATTTGCCAAAGCAATTATTCCAGTCTTCTTGAGACACCTCCAAAACATGGTTTTTGAAGGCATCAGCGGCTTCTTCTGCCAGCAAAAATCGTTGTCCACGCAATTTATTCTTGATGTTCGGGAACACAAAGAAGTCATTGGGTGCCAAATCAGGACTGTATGGCGGATGACCCATCAATTCGATTTTTTGAGCCTTCAAATACTCTGTTGTTAGACGAGATGTGTGTGCGCTCGCATTGTCTTGATGAAGAACGATCCTACGGTTCTTGTTGGTTTTCCTTACTTCACCGAAGACTTCCGGCAAACAAATGGTTGTGTACCATTCGGCATTGACCATTTTACGTTCCTCTAAAAGCAGTGTTGCCACATGGCGAGTTTTGCTGAAAAAGCAGGCGATCATTTATAAATAAAGAATTTTTAGATAAAGGTCTGTGTGTGTCTGTGAACAGCGTAACTCATAAACAAAAGTCGAATCAATTCCAAACTTGTTATTTAAGTTCGGTACCTTCCAAAGATGCGACCCAAAGATTTTTAAGAAAATCCTCCACCCCAGAACTACCCTTTACATGGAACATTTTTCAAAAATTTTGATTTTCTAAAAAATGGATGTAACAATTTTGATTGAAATACCACATATTAAAGATAGGACATGGCAAATAAAATGTATGTCTCGAATTTTCTGGGAATAGCCAATGAAGTCCACTTTAGTTGGAAGAAATTTGTATACTAATGTTGTATTACTGCTAAACGTTAAGCGATAGACGAAAACGTACTACACAAAAAATGTAGATATCTTTAAAACACACAATTTATTTCAAATAATTTTTTGTGGCATAAGCCATTTCTGAGATATCCGTTATTAATGGATTCGAATTGTTCATTACTTGGTCATTCTCTTAATTCAGTTGTTTCTCGCGATGTCATGGAAACAGTATGGCATTTTAAGACTAGCATATAGCGTCCAGTTGTTAAACATTTGACTATCGCTGTTCCCTTTGTATCTATAACGAAATGTGTAATGTAGTTATTTCTGTAAAGGTTTATTTGGATTAAAATGAGTAGATGAAAAAGTAACCTTTAGTAAAAATACCCACTAAGAAATGATAGAGGTTAGAGAAAGTCATGAAAATGTATCACATCAGATTTTTTTAAGTCACTATGTATACAATAGAAGGTTCTTTTTTCAGGTTGTGGCTTCAGTTGGCGCTTTATGCAATCCAGATGTGGGTCAGAGTCTAGTGTATTTTAAATACTTTTTATTTTAATGATTTTACACTAACATTGAGGTTTATTTCTTGTTTCAGTTTTAAAATGTCTTCGGTTATCTCCTGACCCCGTTACGTTAAAGTTGAAAAGAGGTAATGTATTACTCCTATTACTATTTATCTCTTAGAACAAATGTCTGTCTAGTAAGGATGACTGTTAACTGGAAAACGTACATACTAACGCGGTTAAGGAGCGAGATGTAACCGGTTTGTTACAGGAATTCTGCCTTATCGGAACACTTTAGCCATATATCTGTTTGGAAAGTGGTATAAAATTCAGTAAACGTGAGCCGCCGCGCCTTCTTCCGGCCATTTTGTGCCTATTTTGCATTTTGTTGCAAATATTCGCTTTCGTGTGGAGATCTATGGTTAATTATTGTGCCCTGTATGAAAACGCATTGCATTTTAACATAATAGGTTTATGTTTATGTGGCACACGACCAACGGAATAGCCATATTTTAGTGATCGTTTCTGGAAACATAATTTTTCATGTTATAGATATGTCTTTATAGGCAACCATTTTACCTAAAACTTTGAAATGTTTACGGATTCTGGTAAAGGCTTCCTGTTTTAACAGCAGAATTGCTTAAAATATTAATATTAGCTGGCTAGAGAAAATAAATAACATATCCTGTCATTTAAAAAATGCAGAATATTGCTTTATAAAGTCTGCTTCCCAAATTCAACCAAACTTCATAATACGATAAAAATTATACTCCCAGAAATAACACAAAAAGGTGCACCTACAAATAAAAGGTATTACAAGTTGCAAATTTTCTGTAATTTATGTAAATATATTTTTACAAAAAAATATAATAATAACTGCAGTTGTCAGTGCATTCTTTGCTTATAATGTATGCAACATTTGAACACAGTGCCTTTAAAGAGACATAATGGGTTACGTTAATAATAACCAAATCAAACCGGTTACATCCTACCTTAACGCATGGTGTTTGTATCCTAGAAAGAGATCTGCAGCAAGTTTGAATTCTCTGTAGTGCACTTATACAAGGTATATCAGAATAATTATTCTTAATCTTTGTGATACAGGCCATCAAATTGAACATTTTTTCTCAAAAAGGGTAATGCAGAAAATACTTCGTTTTTAAGTTATGGTGGTATGAATGAACAATGAAAAGAAGGAGAAAGAAAGAAAGAAAGGGAGAGAAAAAATAGACTGCGTCTAACAAACTCAGGCTCAAAGTTAACGGTATGTAAATGTTGTGTATTAGGATATTAATATGGGATTAATGTTAGAATTTTTTGAATAAGAAATGGATGCTTTTCATATTCCCTTAAGACTTGTGACTGGTACCCATCGAATGGGCAACTAATCGAGTGCTAGTTCAAACGTCTGCAAAATCTCATCTTCAAAGTATAGGGTTATTTATGAAGAACTAACACATTTCTTTAGTTATTCTGTTCGAAATTCACTCAATGCCCCAATTTTAGCACCAAATTCAGCAGAATCTTGTGGAGTTTGGAATGCTTGTCACTAAATGCGCAGATGTTCATGTTTTATTCGTAATTGTTAGTTTTATTGTCGGCAACTGTTTTTGAGATTTTGTTCCAGTCAACGTGAAAATAGAGTACACATTAAATGAACGACTCTTCCTTGTAAAGCAATACTGGATTACGAATTCAATCACAGCTACTCAAAGGACATACCAAAGAGAATTTGGTGTTCGGAATCCTCCCCAAAGAAACACAATACTGGGACTGGTAAAAAAATTGGAAACAACTGGATATCTGGTGAGTGAAAAAGGCAAAACTCGTTCATCTAGGCTTCCCACGGTTGTTGTTGACGTAAGAGCACGACTGAATCAGTCACCCAAAAAACCATTAAGACGTTTGTCGCAGGAGACAGGTTATAGCTACTCAATGTGTCAGAGAGCTGTGAAAAGTGCAGGCCTAAAGCCGTATAGGTTGTCCATCAGTTAGGAAAAAGATAAGGATAAACGACTGAATTATTGTCGTTGGTTTCAGGCGTTCATTGTGCAAAATCCTGCCATATTATTCATCACATGTTCACAGATGAAGCATGATTCCATTTATCCGGTTATGTGAACTCAAATAACTCACGCTATTGAGCCAGTGCAAATCCACGTGTTATTCATGAAGCACCTATGCACCCGGTTAAAATCGGAGTTTGGTGCGCAATATCCGCACAGAGAATAGTGGGACCAATTTTGTTTTAAAACAGTGTGAACACTGCAGAGTACCGACGGATTTTCATGGAGTTTGCTGAGCAACTAGACGATTTAGAGCTGAGTCAAGGATATTTTCAGCAGGACGGCGCTAAATGCCTTACATCAAATGAATTCATGGCACTAATTGCAAGTTTCTTTGACGACCGGATAATTTCCAAGAACCTGTGGCCATCGAGATCTCCGGATTCGACATCGCCGGACTTTTTCCTATGGGGTTACTTAAAAGACAGGGTTTGTGCCACACGCCTCCAGACATTGGACGATCTGAAGCACAACATTACACGGGAGCTTCAAGCTATTGACAACAGAGTCCTCCAACTAGTGGCCAGTAACATGGAACGACATGTTGAGTTGTGCCTTATGCAGGATGGAGGATATTTTCAACATTTGCTATAGAGGTAAATAATCTTCCAAGATTCCTCTGCATTTCAGGTATAATAAGTTGTCGGTAACATAACTCGTTTTGAAACAATTAAAGAAATAATTGTGTCAGTTCTTCATAAATCACCCTGTATAATGCTCTTACAGCTTGCTTCTAAATCTAAATCTGGAACTGGCCAGTATCTCAAAGATGCTATCCAATCTTGGAAATGTTAAATGACAAGGAGTATATCGCTGGGGGTGCTCGTTTTGCCAAATTAGCATTGCCGTAAGCTGCTCCAAAGCCTTATGCATCTCTGTAATTCAATATATGTATATTAAATCAGGCATGCCAGTTTGTGACACTCGGTCTCATTCACCTCCTTTCTCCCTCCAACTTGGTGTGTTGGGAGTGGCCGGACTTTCCGCGACACAGTGCGAGTAGAACAGAAACTCCTTGGACGGTAGACAAACTGAAGGACAAAACAGAGGGGATGGGTTAAACCTCGTGTCTCCTCCGTAGCAACTTTGTTGTATAAAACAATTAATAGCTTGGGCAATTGTACACAATAATAAAGTGTTTGAGATGATATACAAACAAATTTAGGCTCTCATTTAAAAATGTTTCCGATGAGGACAGAACTTGCACAACAGTGACATTAAGAAAGTCTTGTTTTTGTGAAAAAGCTTATTTTAAAATATACTCTTTGCCGTGCCCGAGCTTTTTTTTTTTAAAAAAAACATTTCCATTTAACTGTAACAGAAAATATGCGGGACTTTGAAACACGCTGTATATATGTACATATATTGATTATGTATGTTGGAGGTTATGACTTTTTATTTAAAGCTGCCATTAAAGTGGTGATGTGTCTAACTTTTAAAGCGCATCTAACTGAAAGTAGCTTCAAGAATTTTCGACAATTTTCACAAATTTGTCCCCTTAGTTATAGTATTTAAAGCGTAATTGTAATTTTACACGTTAACGGGGAAAGTTATGACCAGGCCTTGGTTCAGGGTTCCGAGACGCATGAAGTTAGGAGCACACAAACCACTGTGTTGTTTAATTCGAGTGGGATGGCAGGTAACGCGTGCAGGTAGCCCTTGCCTCAACATGCAAACATCTAGTCACAGTAGGGCGCAAAATAAACGTCACATTTTCAGTGTGTATCGAGTACGGAAACTAAATGCCTAACATAACAGTTTTGCATGATTGTACCTGTTTTAACATTCTCAAATAGCCATTTTCCACGACAGAAAAAAAGTGCAAACAATATACATACATACATACATACATACATTTCTTTACAACTTCATTGCACCATATACATAAATATTTAAAGTTAATAAATAAATACATAAAGTAATAACCCAAATAATGCAAATGAATACAATACACTTCTTTACATGTTATTGCAGCAAATTACAAGGTGCATTCGCAATGTATCAAATAAAAACATCTCCTATTTGCACTTAAAATGAGTTTATAGCTAGAAAAACTTCGTTCTTCATCACATGACGTGACAGGTGCATAACGAAAGAATGGGTTATCACACGAATAAACTTTTCTGGATTTGTATTCATTGTCTGAATCCAA
Organism: Deroplatys truncata; assembly: GCA_030765065.1. NCBI lineage: Eukaryota > Metazoa > Arthropoda > Insecta > Mantodea > Mantidae > Deroplatys > Deroplatys truncata. Next base: position 308,728,401 of record CM060975.1, on the reverse strand, counting down.
TAAAACGTCCTTAATGGCATACATATCTGCAAAGCCAAAAGGACATTGTTTTAATTTGGCGTTCATACTTGCAATAACAAGTCTGATTTTGACTCATTCAGTTTTTGAAGCAGTGCAATTAGGAACCCATATATTTTTCTAGAAACGCTTTAATATATTTATTTTCGATCTTGTTGAAATGGATGTTGGCATGTACCAACATACTACAGAAACCTCGATAAAATTCTTTCTGATTTTCCATTTTGATTGTGATGTTGGCCTCTGTAGATTGCTGAATTTAACATTTTTCGTGTGTATTTTGCTATTGCAGTGTTTTTTAAAGAATCGAGATGTCTGCCAAGATGTATTTCTTGCAGCGTTTGCAATATGCAGTGTTGTTTCCTTTGATGAGGAAATGTTCCTTTCCAAACTTCTCTATAAGTGCATCCTGAAGGGAACGCTTGGTACTCGTATTCTTCAACATGTTTCAAAGTACTGTGGAGTATAAATAAGAGCAATTAACACTAACAAAATATCAATGAAATATAAATACCATGAAACTATAGTTCTTTGCTCAATGGATCTCGAATAGGTAAAAGGACTGCATTAACCAGGACCAAGCAGCAATATGAATGTCCACAGTGACCTTCGCTACGCAACTACCTGTAGGTTGGAAGTGCTACCCCACCCACCGAGGTTGGACATCAACTCAACCCCGTTCGCTCCCAACGTCAGTCTGCTAATTCCGTGACCCAAAACCGAGGCCTGGTTATTACAAATGCGTTGGAGAAATAATCGTAAAAATCACTCCTTTTGGGGGGGGATCATTCATATACACTACGCTTAATTTTGCAGGTATACAATTAAATTTGAAACCAAACAGGAAATGACCTGTAATTTTGTTCCAAATTCAAAACTAGTTCTAAGCATATTTGACAATGGTTCTCGAGCATATTTGTATATGATGCCAAATTGATATGTGAAGTCATGATCCAAAAAGAATCGTAACTTTATAGAATATTTACCGTATAATTTACTCTTAATTCAGTGTCGATTTGAAAATTCTCAACCCCCCCCCAACTCGTGTACCTACACAACGTTTCAACTCCGTACTGGCAGCGGATCATGTGCTGCCCTTGATGGACAAACAAAACATCTCTAATAGGCGCTCTGCAGTAGCGAATATACCAACAATAATTGTTAAACTTCTCCCACAACCAAATCTAGCCTGCCCTATGGTTTATTGTTATTGTGTCACTAAAATTGCATGTGTTTATTTCATATCATTTGACATATTAATGGAATGAATGGCTTCTAATCGTGTTTATCTTTTGTCTAGATCCTGTGATAAAAGCCCGTGTACGCCATTACCTGTCCTCACCTCAACACTTAGAGGAAGATTTAACGGAGTTCATCTCAAGAGATCAACAAGATTTATGTAACAATAGCATTTCTCCTCCGGAGTGTACAGCATCAAAAGGGAAGCAGGTGGATCAGACACGGAAGAAAGAGCAAGAGGATAATCAGCGCCAGTCCGTGTTGTCGAGCCCTTCACCTCCTTCAGACACTAGCAATGGGCAGACGGGAGATGAGATCTTCCAGTCACCTTCCACTCCCCCTCAGCAAACGACAAGCAACGGAACCTGCAGTTATGCAACGTGTTCAGAACTCGAAGCACTTCTTCCCTCTGACACACATGGTGGCAGTTCCATTGACAGTTTCGAGGAAGGTGAAAGACTTCAATGGGAGCCCCTCTCTGGTAGTGAAAAGTTTCAGAGGCCTCGTCCTCCTCGGTTCGAAGCCTTCATGATGACTGGGGACTTAATCCTTAACCTTTCCCGAACTCAACAGAGTTCAGGGCTACTCCCCAAACATCAGAAAAAAGTGGATAGTTTGAGATATCATCACCATCACCACCATCATCACAACCATCACCATCATCACAACTCAGTGCCAACAAGTCCAAACGAGATGGAAATGGGGCACAGAAATCACCACCACTTCAAATCTGCGTCGGCACCACCTGGTGGGACAACTTCGGCAGGGACTTCACCGGTTGGTCTCAGCAAACGAGATAATAATATTTGTAATCAGCCAAGTTGTACAGTGTCTTCTTCGAATCCGGATACAAAGAGTTCTTCATCAGCATCGGCTGCATTCCCGTATCACCATACTGTTGGTGGGGGATTCGTAAGAACGTCTAGATCAGAAGATCACCTCCAATTCCAGAAAGATTCTTCCATGAGTGCTGTAGATATTGACATTGATGAAGATGTGACTTCCTCGCTGAACACTTTATTGGATACAAGACAAGACAGTGGTGGAAGTAGCAACAATGTGGCTCAAACCTCACCAGGTGAAGCGACGGGAGTTGCTACTTCCACCAATAATGATCGAATAGTGTGGACTTATAATGCTCCAATTGCATCATCGCCTTCCAACTCTGGCTCAGAGAACTCCTGTTGCGGGGGACTTTCCTCGGTGGCTTCTAGATCGGGGTCATCAGCTGCTTCCAGATCAGCTTCCTGCACGTCTTCGGAGGGAATTAGTCCACAGAGGTCGCTATCCCCAGCCTCTCCAACTTCTGTCTCATCTTCAGTAATGTCAAGTAATTCAAGTTCCAGAAAAGTTCCAATGGTTTTTGTGCCACCAACTGGTCCTACAGGGGACACCTCATACCTTCAGCAACCCAACGGTGACCTCAGCCAGTCGGAAGCTATTTCCAATATTTCAAGCCCAGACTTCCAAGAAGAAGAGACATTGGATATTCTAAGTGCACGTGATCTAATGGAAGTTAGTGATCCCAGTGATAGTGATTCAACATTACTTGTGAGTGATAGGACCCCAGCAGCTAGCAAAATCAATAATAACAATCCCCAACACCTCAACAACAATAAAAATCAGAATCCTTCCACTGGTTCGCCAGATGGAGTGCATCATATGTTGGGGCAGGATGCTGAACATAGAATTGTGATTCAAGTTAAGGGACCAGATAAAGACGGGAATGTGCAGAGGACGCCAAGTAGTCCTAGGGGAAGTAGGAAAGGACAACGTGGTGTTCCTCCAATGGCCAGCAAAGAATTGGATACATTGTATAGTGGACTATCTGCTCAACCTCCCTCAAGATCACCCTCAACCCTTAGCTCAGGGAACGTTACGCCTGAGTTAGTTGGCTATCAGGTAGGACAATGCTTACAGCTCTTGAGTTTTAATAATATCACTAAATGCATAACATATCACACGAGTTTAATAGAGTGAGGGCAGAAATACTTCATTATCATCCAATTTGCTTGTAGCAGGGAATGTAATATTTGCTGTTGATACCAGCTTTGCATATCCATCTTTTATAAGTCTATCCAAGGCATCTCCAATGTCAATCATTCAAAGCAAAGGGAATTCTGTTCAGGCATGATCGAGAAAGATGGTTCATAATCCTCCGCAGCTGTTCAGTAGAGCGGTGGGCGTCTGCATCAAAATGTGAACTCTGTTCAGGAGTGAGCGTGAAAGATGGTATATAATCCTCAGTAGCTGTTCGATAGAGCGGTGGGTGTGAGCATTAACATGTTTACGGGCGTTGTTTTCAAATCGACTTGGTTTAAATAATGAGGAGACTTCATTTTCTATATATAATTTAAATAATCAAGTTTACAATCTGTCCTTGTGCAATCGAAATTTTATCTAATATAATAATTTAGCAGCATGTGACTTCTTTCAATTACGTTTTAAGTAGGTAACTTTTATAAATCGGTCTTCCCTCTTTGGCGTTGAAGATTGTTTTAAACGCGTCTTCCTCCAACTGAATTCAGAAACACTGTGTAAGTGTCTACGGCATGGTAACCAAATAAAATACATCTCAATAGGTTGCTAATCGTGTATAAGTTTGCTACATATAGGAATTATTTATAGGAATTTAGATATAACGTAAAACAGTTAACAACACTTTCAACATAAAATTAAACCAACAAATATGTATAATTAAGCAAGTTAATAAATATATAAATAAATATAAGTTAAATAAAGATAAGTAATATGGTAAATAAATACGAGGTATGTTTTTGATGTGATATGTATCGTTACAGGAGGCAGAGAACAAAAATTTCTGACTTGTATACAGGGTGTATCAGCAGTGACAGCATAGGTACAACCGGCAGAAAATATGACCATATAGGGACAAGGGAATTATTTGTACTGAAGTGTATAGCATCGCCCTCTCTAATCGTCATCATCCTACAAGGATCACTCAGAAAGTTTTTAGTCAGGGTCCCTCAAAACATTTAACTCAGAACTTGCCATCACATCTTCTCTAAGTATTCTCTGCATCGTTGCATCCTTCTGAACCACGAGTCAAAGCACTGGCGCCAGTCGTTCTCATTTAATACTCCGAGCTGCTCTTCATATGTTGCAACAGCATCTTCAGTTGATGAAAACAGCTTTTCCCGCAGTCAGTTCTTTACTCTAGGGCAGAGGTGGCGAAAACGTGACTCGCGAGTTATTTTGACTCGCAGGCGCACGTTCCCTCTCTGCAACCGTCCGTTTGATTTTTACATGCTGCTGAGTGACGCCGTGCGTGTTGCATATTTGGTGACTCGCGGAAGGAAGTCATTTTCGCCACCCTTGCTCTAGGGAACAGAAAGAAATCACAGGGTGCCAGCCCGGCTGTAAAGAGGATGCGTCAGGAGTTGAACAGGAGTCGCATGGAGAAAACTCAATATCACATGGGCAGTGTGGACAGATGTAATGACATGATGCAACAAGATGCCCCTCAATCCAGTTCTTGGTCACTTTTTCGAACAACCAGGGGAATGCCAATCTCTCATTGTGAAGTGATCGTTCTTTGATTCTCCAGAGGTATTGTTGCCACATGACTAGTTGTGCCAGAAACGTCACCAACATTTTTTGCCCTTTGACCTTAACAGGTAGATTGTCATCAGAGAAGATCCACTTTTGGATCATACTGGTAGGTTGGCGTCTTGTTTGTGGTTTTTACTGGTAAAGCCGTGTCTCATCAACTTATGACCTTAGAAACACGCATAGAGCTGCAATTATGAAATCTCTGGAGCATTTCTTGGCACCATTCCACGCGGATGTCCTTTTGGGCCTGTATGAAGTCGTGGAACACCCGGCGAGATGAAACTTTGCTGACCCTCAGGAAGTCGTGCAATATTTTTGCGACACTCCCCGACAAAATTTCCAAGGTTGTCTCAGTGTCCTGATATGTGGCTCGGGGCTCTTCTCTCACCATGTCTTCGGTTACTGCTGTGAATGCCGCCCACTTCTTTCTTCATCTTCAAGGGATGTTCAGATTCCGCAAACCAATTGAAAATGATTAGCACGGGAAGGAGTAAGGTCCCTAAAAGCGCGTGTGAGTCTTTCAAGGCATTGACCCTGGTTTAAACCACTTTTAAAGTTATTTTAAATCATTGTCCTAAAATGCTCTCTCTGCAACTCCATTGTGTGTAGCTTGCACCCCCCCCTTCCCAAATGTTCCAACTGCATCAAGTAGGGATGAAGATTGCGATCAGGCTGTAACTTTTACTTTCGACCTACAAAGGGCCGTGCAAGAATTGTTTTCTCCCTGTTGTAAACAGTACAGTCAGGCCTAAAAACTTTCTTAGTGACCCTCGTACCTCCCCACTTGCATAGTTGTTGCCACTTGATGGATAAGTTGCTTATGTCATCCCGAAAGGTTACGTAAGAGTAGCTGAGAATGACATTGCCAATGTTGTCTGTGTTCTTGCTAGATGACCGTTTAGTAAATAATCATGATAATGTCAATAAGGATGATGATAATAGTTTGTTTATTTAAGGATTTTTAACTACTAGGGTCGTATCAATGCCATTATGAATCACTTTAATAATAAAAAGATTGCAAATCACCAAAGGTTCCTTTTTCCAACAGCCAAGAGGGTATAAGGACAGAGAAAGACCCTTATCCAGATGGCAGGACCAGTTTTAGCATCTTGAAGTCGAAACGGATCAAACTGCCAAACTTCTTTAATAATAGTGATAATGAATAATAGTAAATCATTATAGTTGTTATTATTATACTTGTATCTAAATGCTTGAGGGCTAAAGTAATTATTGAAATTGGCAAATCGAAATAATATCCTCTTGACGGTAATTATTATAGACATCGATTTCATTTCTACTTCAGAAAAAAAAAAAAAAAAACGTTATTATGCGTGGTAAGACGAGTTTGGAGATTAGAAGCACGGATCCGTGGTTCAAATGTCTGCTATGGCATCGAATTTTTCAATCATTATTATGGATGTTGTGCAACAAGTAATCGTCCTCCCTCCCCTCTCTACAAATCCGAGTCCCTAATCATGTTACATTGGACTAGCCATCTCTACTTGTTTACACGAATCAGAGTAGAATTTTAAGAGAAGTTATTCCTTACCCCTCCTTCGCTTCACTCGAGTATGTTATCGCTCATTGAGAGCCAGAGCGTAGCAGTTATCGGAATGGTCCAACATTGCCTTTGGGCAATGTTAAGACGTTTTATTCATTAGATCTCGCTCAAATTCATAGTTATTATAATATTCACTCCCCCAGCCGGGAATCGAACCCGGGACCCCTCGCACAACAAACAGGTGCTCTACCGACTGAGCTACGAGGCTACCCTCAGTAATTATTTAGATAATCACAGTAGATGAAATTTTAAACCTTTGGGCCCATGAGCAAAAAGGGTACACAATTTTCACTTAATATAGAAAACCCTAACATCAGCATACAACGAAATAGGGATGAAAATGGTGAATTTGAAGATTCCACACCAAGTTGAACGTTTTCGAAATGTCACCTGGTCGATCAAAAAAATTATATTTTAGTCATGAACTGATATAAAATATGGATTGACTAATTTCTGATGTTAAACTGGACATGCTTTTCTGTTTTCATATAATTATTTACCACTTACAGCTAATTAACTCGATTACAACATACACAGAAAATATAAAAAGAAACTTTCTTACATAAGGGTTATCAAAAGCTTTTGGCATAAGTATCATAAACATACTCTGCCGTTATAAACCGTTCGGATTGTCATTTGTTTCGCTGTCTTTTGTTTTGGATTTTAGTCATTTGGGAATTGAAATTAGAAGCTGGTTTACTTATTCCTTGATAATAAGTGGGGACCCGGAAAATACGTAATAAGAAGATTCGCGAAAGGGTGGGGGTGAATGAATACTGCAGAAACGTGAATAAAAAGAATTTGTATGGCTGTAGGAAGTGTGTTAAGCAGTTTTCCGCCTCCGAATTAGTTCCTTTATTCTCTAAAAGAAAAACGAATTTTCCTAAATTGTATGCCCGTTCCCTAAAGGATCCGGAGCAAATTGCATTTACGTCTACATCATTTATCCCTTTGGGAAAACATTGGAAAAATTTCCTTTTGGTTTATAGAAGTTTAGCCAACATTGTGTCAATGGGCATTCGAGGCCTAATATTTTGTTATGGTTGCAATGTTTATTAACACATTCCAAAGGGGTGCAATAAGTATATAAAAGTAAAAGCTTTATTCAGATGGGGCAGGTTTTTATATATGGGTTGAAAATGAGATATAGGGTGGTTTTATTTTGCCGGATCCTATACCGTAGGTGAATTATATTTTCTCCGGAATGGTCAAAATGTCTGCTTAAGTACAAAATAAAAGTGTAATGTAGCCATTAATTTTCATTGAGTCTATCGCAGGTGTTAAAAAATGTGTCCACAAGGTCAAAGGGCGTATGTTTGTATGTAAGAAGGTTGAAAATGAAGACAAATACACTTGGCAATATATAACGACCTTCTACCCTCTTTACTTGATATCGAGGCCAGCAGTTAATTCTTGGGCCGCGGTCAAATGCTTATCTATCTAAAATTAAATTGCCGTTTCCAGTTATTGCTCACTAAAAGATAACCGTTATCTGCAAAGTTAACTGCACTGTTATCCAGATAATTTCAGCTTTAATTTCTGATGCCCTCTATAGGAATAAAGTACATGGGTTGCTTGCAATTTACAAGTCATGCTCAGATGTCCCGAACATTATACTGCTTACTGCGAGGTCATCATAATGACTGCATCTCAACAGGAGGAACTAAATACCTTCCTTTTATTAGAAGTGGAATGTAAACATGATACAAAGGTTGGGCTACTGCACTGGATTGTAATTTGTTAATGGAGTGTTATTAGATGATGGCAGACCGTAGTCCCCAGTAATGTAGGTAGTGGTTAGCCTGCCGGCATGTCACTTGGGGAACTGGGGATCTGTCCCTTACCGGGAAGATACAACTTTTATTCTCCCTAAAATGTTTGGAACATATTTCTAATCGTCTGCAACTTTAAGTGATGATTGTTAGATACATGATTAGATACTAAATCATTGGAGAATGTTATAGTTTTGTGAAAATGAAGGCCGTTGAGCATCCAACACCTGCTCTGCAACAATAAAGGAGTATAAGCAAAATTGTCAGTTGAAATGCAAGCTGATTGGCAAAAAAGAGTAGTGGACAAGATATTAAGTTTACGTTTCTTTTGGCTTTGTTTATTTTGTTTGAACAAAACAAACTGCGTTTTCCATAGCGGTCCCTCAGCCATCTGGCCGGTAGTCGCGATGCGTGTTCCGCGCACTATATTCAGTGTATCTGTTTATTATTCTCATTATTGATACTGATACCACATTATTGCTGATTTTATGATGATTATTACGATATATTGATTACCTGTTGAACAAACATAATTACTTTTTATTTTATCAGTACTAACCTTTTTCACAGTCGGTGTTGCAAGTGGTGCCCTTCGGCAGATAAACCTTCTTGGCACCTTCTGATGAAATTACCATTCACACGCATAAGTTCTTGTTGCGTAATTTCCCTAATTTCTGTTCTTATATTGTTTTTAAGATCGTCTATGGTGCGAGGATTATTCCTATAGACTCTATTTTTGAGAGTTCCCCACAGATAAAAATCACACACAGTAAGATCCGGCGATCGAGCCGGCCATAACCCTTTAGCTTTTCTTCCGTTAGAACCCTTCGTTTCTTTTTACAACTTACAACATTAAATGATCCCGTTCTCTTCACTTTATTCACTAGATATCTAACTGTTTCTCTACTCGGAACTGGAACACCAGAAATTTATCGTGAAATTGCCTACACACCTGTCACATGAGTCGGTTTTCACATACGTGTCGTACATAAAAAGTCTTTGCTCAAGCGAAAATTTGAGTACCATTTCTGGATTGTAATAATTCAATCGCACACAAATACACACGCGTCTGGCGTCCATACACAAGAAGCAATAACAGCTGACTGAAGCCCGCTGCTACATGTCCGATAAGTGGAAGAGCCCGTTGCCTTGAGTTCATTCACACGCGTCGCACAAGACTGCTGTGCAATTCCCGGCCAGAGCGCTGAGGGACCGCTCTGTATTAGCCCTAGTGCTCAAAAACAACCAACGCTCTTTTTCGTGAAAAACAAAATTGCTTTGGCAGACATGAGATTAAACCATATTTCTTACTAGTGATAGCTAGTTATTAAGGGGTTTTGTAGTATTAGCATTAACGCACATATTTGTCACGCTATTCCAAGTCGAAATACAGAGGACAGGAACGTTAGTGCTCTGAAAGCAGCACCAAGATCGGCCCATTGATTTATTCCAATCAGTCTAGTCAGTGGTGGATCGTAACCATTCATTCATAATTCGCCAATCCATATTATTAAGACGATTTTTACATCTAATAGCACATATAATTAATTTCACTTTGTGCAATCGCTTCTGATAAAATGTGTACATAATTACAGAAATGTTTCGACAAACATATTTCTGGTGTGGATGAAGAAACGTACGGAACGCTAGAAATTGCTGCAAGTCCGAAATGATGAAGTCTGCGGGAATAGTTGATACACCGTTCAAACATGGAAGGATCAAAGTAAACAACACAATCGGTATTCGCACAAGATAGGGCTATTTCTTACATTACCACCGCTCACTGCTCAGCGTGCGGACGTCGCGCAGTAAATCGTTCGTGAGAGTGAATCCTTTCAGTAAATCACTTGTGGTCGTACAGTACTATACTTTTTCCCTTTCTGCTCTCACTCTATGACGGAACAGATGTTTTATAGATAACTTAATTGCAACTTAAGTCAATTTTATAAAAAGGATATGCATTGCTATGATTGAAGTTAATTTGTGAGAACCTAGAGTAACACTCTGGAATGTAGTTGCCTTATAAACACCAGGAGCTCCACGATTCAGAGGATGAAATGACAACAGTGAGCGAGGATGCAGCCCTGCTTGCAACAATGTCAGGTGGGACAAAAGCTGTATCCCCTCCGTTATCATCGGAAGACGAAAGTGACATCGAGAGCCTGCATAGCTTCCACTACAGCCCAAAAGCAGTAGATATACCATCTGCCATTCGTCTTGCTAAGAGGCTGTACATGCTGGATGGCTTTAAGAAGTCTGATGTTTCTAGGCACCTAAGTAAAAAGTGAGTACTAACTTCTCATTTTCGTTAGTATTATTTGGGACTATGACTTAAAAATTACTGTATTTTAGAAGACGATTCCTCTTATTTTAACATACTTAATAGCAGCAATTGTTTTCCAGATAGCCTCCACATCAGTTGCATCTGTGATGGCTTGCAACAGATAAGCAGGATCTTAGTTTTATTGCTTTAAATGTCACCATACCTTTAAGTAAACTATCAGAGTTCATTAATTTTATCTCCCAAATTCTTCTTAAAAACTTATATCCTATATTAAGGTTTGCTTATTTATGGAAATGGAATGGGAAGGCAAATATGAAATAAGATCGCACAATGTGCATATGTTGTTCATTTTGTAGAAAATTGCATCAGAGATTGTCTCCTTTCACATGGTATCTCTCGCACTTTTTCCCACATCTTTTGCGTAGGTATGCATAATGAACCAAGTTGGTGATAGCGCAAATCAGGTGGTGAAAGCCCTGCATAAATCGAGATCGGCACAGGAAGTAATAATATATTTTGTTTATTATTTCATCCATAATTAACAAATACATGTTGTCGATACGTCAAAACAAATTGAATAGACAAACATAAAATACATGTCAGATATAAAATTCAATATAACATTACAATGTATAAGATTACTATGTACAATTTTACAGCATTACAAATGTTAACAATTAACTTAAAAGTACAGAAATTCATCAACTGAATAGTAACAATTTGTCATGAGGAAGTCTCGTAACATTTCTTGAAACACTGAAAAGATTTCATGTTCTTTAATTTAGCAGGTAATTTATTATACAAATGCGTGCCTTTATAGTAAAAATGATTCTCAAACAATTTAGAGCTATGAGGTGTAGTATGTAATTTTGACTTATTCCTAGTATCATACTTGTGAAAATCTGAATTAACAGCACTAACAGAGGTTAATACTAACCTCAATTTGACAATTGGGATTTATCAGATTTTAACGTTATTCTACATTAGCCTATTTTGCGCATTCGGATATCATTTGCTTAGTAAAAGGCCTCTTTTCAATGCAGGTTTGCCACTTTTGAAATTCCAAAGGCCATTTATGACTTTTGCTAAATACCACCATTGACAGCAGCATTTATGCAGCTGCCGGGAGTCGTTCCGATCAGGGTGTCAGTCTGGGTGGCTCAGTTGGTAAGGCACTGGCCTTCTCATTTCAAGGTCGCATGTTCAAACCCAGCCCAGACCGATGGTTTTTAAGTGTGCTTAAAAGCGACAGCCCTGTGTTAGTAGATTTACTAACATGTAAAAGAGCTCCTGAGGGACGAAATTCCGGCACACTGGCAGCACTGATGTGATCCATGTACAGCGTCGTTAACAAACAATTTTTTTTTTTTTTCAACCCGATCAGGGTTGTTAACACGTGTATTAGAATCCTGGTATGTTGCCTTCGAAAACAACAATTTTCCAAATAAAATCACAACATTTTAGTACATCATCTCTGAGTTTCGAAGACCCTTTCAGCTACTCACTGCAGAGGATGACAATGAGATTAACTCAAAATATACACAGATTGTAAAAATGCAATCATTTTTGCTTTCATATTTTAAAGCAGAACTTTGATCCTCTGTATAAGATTTACATCAAACCTCGATAGGTTATTTCTCTCTCACTCTCTCTCTAATTAACCTGGATGGACTAACGTTTTGAAATATGAATATCATCATTATGTCATAAAACTGCTGTGGTTCAAAAAAATATTTTATTATTCCTTAGTACAAGTTTATAATTTGCTGAAAGTCCTGTAAGGCAAGATAAGGTATTTTTCGCTGCAGGATAGGAAAACATCAACATGAGCTCAATTTTTGTTCTTCCCAATGGCATTCCCTGGCACCTTTCCATTGATGGTACATGCCCACATTTGGAAACACGCTAAACTTTTGCCCCGTTCTGGTTCCCGTTTTTGTTCTTTTTCACAAGAAATTGTGCATTTAGCTTTAAAAGTCTGAACAATGGAAAAAAGACTTGTATATTTATAATTTTAACAAACAAAATCTTCAAAGTTTGAGAATGGAGTTGCCAGTGATGATTGATTTGCTGTTGTTATTATTTCATGTTATACAATAGAGAAGTTATCTTAGTAGTAGCTCGCTGCTGTTAAGAAAAGCCATATTACCAACCAGCTTCATTGATGCGTTAATTGCCTATTGCATAGTGGCACTGTTTTAGCGGCATTATACAAGGACTAGCATTACATACAATTTGCATCTGATGGAACAGTGCCTTTCTCTCTCTCTGCCACATACCTAAGATGTAGAGGAAGTATTGGATTCCACTCCAAAATTCAGTACCGAGATTTCACCAGAAACACATCTTTTTGGGGCCCCTTGAATAAAAATAATAGCATTTCTAGAGAAAGAGCACAACTTAAAACAAGAAGTAGTCTGAATATCAAGATTGGTAGTTTAAAGTTTAGCATCTGATTTTCAAGAAACTGCCCTCCCCAACCCAAACTACGTTTAACGTGAAAATGTTTCTTTCAAATTTTTTTATTTTTTAAAAAAATTGCGCTAAGGATTTTGATTAAAATACAATATATTTCACATTTACATGTCAAGTAAAATGTAACCTTGAATTTCCTGGTAATATCCAATGAAGTCCTCTTGATTCAGAAGGAATTTTGTATTAACTGGTGAATCATAAGAGATAGGTAAAAACATGTTACACAAAAAATTATGAACAACTCAGAAACGAACAACACCAAACTTGGTATTTAGGTTCAGTATCTTCCAGAGATGTGACACAAAGGTTTTCAAGAAAATCCCCCCCCACCCCAGATTACCCTTTACATGGAACATTTTTCGAAAATTTTAATTTTCTCAAAAATGGCTCTAACGATTTTGATTAAAATATCATATGTTTAAGATACTTTCATGACAAATAAAATGTATATCTTGAATTTTCTGGGAATGTCTCCAAAAGTGTTCTTCATTATGAATGACGTTTGCATAACTGGTAAACCATAAGAGATAGACAAAATTTTACTACACAAAAAATGTAGATCGTGTTAAAATACACAATTTATGTCATACGCATTTTTTTTGTTGAGTGAACCAGTTTCAAGATATTGCTTGTTATTCCCTTAAATTTTTCAATACTTATTTTCTCAAATGGAAATTTGTTATTCATTTTTTTTGTCTTGGATATGCAAAGAGTATTAATCTGTGGCAAAGAGAATGGTGCTGCATATAGCAACCAGCTATTAAGAGATATGTCGATGCTTAAAGGCTACTGTTTTTCTATATTGCCCTTGCAAATACAAAACAAGGGGAACATAGTACGCCTTAAGCGATAGTCAAATGTTTTTAGAACTGGTCGCTATGTGTAAAATGTAATTCTCTTTGCATGTCAAAAGATCGTTTCTGCAAATGCTTATCTCTATTAATATGAAATAGATGGAGAATAAGAGTTTATAAAAATAGTTTGTACAAGAGTAGAGAAAGTCATGTGAGTGTAACACATCAGATTTTTTTTGTGGCATCAGTCATTTCTGAGATATCTATTGTTATTGTTTTGAATTTTTCAATACTTTGTCATTTCATTTTTTGAAGTGCATACTGCCAGCCTTCAGTTGCTTCTCGTGATATCATGGGAAGAGCATGGAATTTTAAGACCAGTGTATAGCGGTCACATTTTAAACATTTGATGGTTGCTATTCCCTTTGTACTTATAACAAAATGTGTGTTGAAACTATTTGTGTAAATGTTCATCTGAACTAACTTTAAGTATAGGTAGACAGAAGTATAAGCTTTTGCAAAAATAGTTTGTAGAAGCTATATAACAATAAACAGCAATGGGTAGAGAAATGCGTGTGAATGCAACACATCAGAGTTTTCTGCTTATTTTGTAATAATCTGGCTTAATTTATCTCTCTGAAGTATGGATAGTTCCACCTCATTTGATGTAATTCCATATTCCCATGAAAATGCAGTTAAATTGGTTAGGTATTTTGTTTCACATTCAGGAAAGGAAGGACATTGTAATTATCTGACAATTTGCCAGTTTGATTAATCCCCTAAACCCTGTTTCTCATAACCTTTCAGGCTGTGTTTCCTTCCCCTTTCTGCTGGTTGGCTAATGTACACCTTGAAAGGTGATAAAAGAAATATAAACACATTGTCATGATAGATGCACATGCTATCATCATCCGAGAGGCAGATTTAAACAGAAGATTCCTCCCATCTGTTTCTTGATAAGAGTTTATACACATTTCAGACCATTAACTCTGTTACGTAATATATTTAAATTTATACCATTATGAAAACCGAAAACTTACAATTATCATTGAATATATTAAGATAAATGAAAATGTTAAATAAGCAACTCTTTTGTATTACGAGGGCCATCCAATAAGTAAGTTTTCCTATTTTACAAAAAAACATTACACACAATTGATCATGTTGAATTAATTTTATTTATATTGTACAATCGTTCTGTTACTTTTCTACATAGTCGACATGTTTTTCCAAGCATTTTTGGGGATGTGACACAAGTTTTCCCAAGGCAATGTTGTACCAGATTGGGTTCTGTGCTCGCAACCAGCTGTTCACTGATTTGAGTTCATCATCGGTGTTAAAAGTACTTACCTTTGGGTTGGAGGAACATGTGAAAATCACTTGAGGAAGTTCCGGTGAATACAGAGGATACGAGAGAACTTCCAAGTTGAATCTTGACCCAGGCGGAGCTCAGAAGATTCAACTGGGAAGTTTTCTCGCATCCTCCATATTCACCAGATCTTTTCCCAAGTGATTTTCACATGTTCCCCTTACTCAAAGGTCATCATGGAGGTAAGCACTTTGACACCGTGACAAAGATGAATCAGAAGTGAACCAGAAGTCGGGTCCTGTGTTCCTAACTAGCTGTTCAGTTCTGATTGATCTTCGTCGCGGTGTTAAAAGTGCTTATCTCCATGATGACCTTTCAGTCAGGGAACATGTGAAAATCACTTGGGAAAAGATCTGGTGAATATGGAGGATGCGAGAAAACTTCCCAGTTGAATCTTCTGAGCTCCGCCTGGGTCAAGATTCAACTTGGAAGTTTTCTCGTATCCTCTGTATTCACCGGAGCTTGCCCCAAGTGATTTTCACGTGTTCCTCCAACTCAAAGGTAAGCACTTTTTAACACCGATGATGAAGTCAAATCAGTGAACAGCTGGTTGCGAGCACAGGATCCGACCTGGTACAACACTGGCTTGGAAAAGCTTGTGTCACGTCCCCAAAAATGCTTGGAAAAACATGTTGACTATGTAAAAAAGTAACAGAAGGATTGTACAATATAAATAAAATGAATATACACATGATCAATTGTGTATAATGTTTTTTATAAAATAGGGAAACTTACTTACTGGACGCCCCTCGTACATAACAACAGCCAATGAGAGGTGACTAATGCATGTGACCATTGTGAGATACAGGGCAAAGTTATATGGAACAGACTTCAGCAATACCTGGTGGTTATAACAGGCACTATCACTTTGCAATATACAAAGAAAAGTAGATTCTGAGGATGTACAAAATTGAATAAAATTTTCTGCTGGCTATCATTTTTGACTGAAATCATTAATGAAAAACAATTACATTGAAAAATAAGTCCAACCACTGTTTTTTATAGTTTACCGCTTTGTTCATCATATAAATTTGTTGTAGGCTCCTTCAAACTACTGTTTATGCTCTTTTGTATTTTCTTTTTGTGAAATTAATCATGGTATTCACTTGCTATTTCAATCATTCATATTTTTTTCCTGAAATATCATCAGTTTAGTTTATGTTTTAGAAGGAACAAGAAAACTGAAGTATTTACATTCACATCGCACCCTCTAACCACTATTACATATTTTTATATCTCTTCTGTGAAATATTCTTACAAAAGCTTACTTTTTACTTTCTACTTTGTATTAATGAAAATAATAGTTGCAGAAATAGTTCCATTACACATTTTATTCTAGGTACTAGCAGAATACAAACCTTTAAAAAGTAGGTCACTATATGCAGGCTTTGAAATTCTATTTTATGCATGACATTGTGAGAAACAAAAGAATGGTGACAGCACTTAAAAAAAAGTGTATGATATTGAAAATCTAAACAAATAACGATTATTATAAAAATGTTAATGCTGCAATAAATTTATTTGACAAACTGTGTTTTAATATATACATTTTTGTGTAGCAAGTTGTTGTCCATCCCGTATGGTTTACCAGTTATACAAAATTAATTCACAATGAAGATGACTTAATTTAGGGCTTAGACAACCGTGCAAACTTAGTCAAGTGCTAATTAACCTATTTATAGATTATATTATAGAAGAGATAAAAAAAATTGAATAAGCATTCACCAATTATTAACAATAAGGAAATACCAGGATTATTGTTTGCAGATGATCTAGTGGCAGGTTCCATCTCAGTTGTGGGGCTAAGTAAAGCTATTGAAGCAATTGGCAATTATTGTAAAGATTGGGGGTTGAGAATAAACAAAAAGAAATCGAAAATCATGATTTTTTAAGAAAGGATATAAACTAAGAAAGACCGAAAAGTGGTGTTGGGAAGGAACAGAGCTGGAACTAGCAAGGACAATTGACTACCTAGGAGTAAGGCTCAATAGTGCAGGGGATTGGGGAGAACAGAAGAAAAGAGTACTAGCAAAGGGGAAACATGCAATACAGGTAGTCAGAGTATGTGTGAACAAAATACCAGAAATTCAAATTGTGTGGCTAGAAAGGCTATATACGTAACACAGTGGTGGAAGCAAGGATGTTATACGCAGCAGAGATATGGGGGCTGGAAAAAGGATGGGAATATGTAGATGCTGTACATAGGAATTTCTGCAAAATAAACCTGGGATTACCAAAAAGTTCTCCGAATGGAGTAGCACAAGCAGAACTAGGGAGGGTGGGAGCTAAAGGCAAAATGGTAGAAAGGGCAATCAGATACTGGTTCAGAATAAAGCTACTGGAGGAAAATGAGATACTAAAGCAATGCTTGGTTGTACAGGAGAAAATGGGAAAAAAGAAACTTGGATGCACAATATACAGACAACATTGGAAGAAATAGAAATGGGGAAAACATTGGCAGAAAGAAACAACAAAAGTAAGGGTTTCTGGAAAGAAATTAGAACAAGAGTGGAGGATATTGAAAAGTAAGAAATTATAAGTAGTTTCAAGGAAAAAAGGCCATTAATTGATTATAGATATTTAAAAAAGGAATGGGGAAAAGAAAGATACATCGAAGTGTGCCAGAATGGGTTATGTCTGGGCGAGGACAGGTGTCATGAATTTAAGTGGTCTAACAGGGAGAAGAAGGGGGGGGGGAGATGTACTAAATGTAATGTATTACATGACAATTGGCATTATATTCTGGAATGTGAGGACATGGATAAAGGAAGAGAGAGAGAATTTAATGGTAGAGAAATGGAAAAATTTACCAATAGAGCTAAAAGTTAGGAAGATTTTTAATACAAGTTTAAATGAATATATGGAGAAAGGAGGAAAATATTTAGGAAAACTTAGGTTAAAGTGGTTAAAAGAGACGTAAAACAAACTGGAGAAAATGCGGGAAAAGGGTAACACGGCAAAAAGTAAATAGTGGCAAATTATACTTCCCCATTATATACACAACAGTATGTTAAATATAAGGGGAACAGAAATAATAAGCAACTCCATTGTATTGTAAACATTGTATAAATTACATGTAAATACAAAGAGACAATTAATCATTCATGCATTCATTCATGAAGATGACTTCGCTTGCCATTTGCAGAAAATTCAAGATACACATTTTATATTTTATAAGTAATGCAAATATCTTTATGTTAATAAAAAGTGATGAGCCATTTTTGAAAAAAGTAAAATAATGAAAGATTCTCCAAATAAAGGGTAGTGCATACTTGGAAAATCCTGAACTTCTTTTCATTTTTGAGGTATGCACATCTGTACATGGACCATTTTCTAAAAATTATTATTTTTCTTTTTTCTTTTTATTTTTCTTTCTTTTATTCAGGAGACCTCAAAGCATTCATTTCCATTGGAATCTTGCTATAGGTAAGCAGTAGCGGAAGTAAAAATTATTTGAACAATCTTTATGTAAATTTCGATAACAAAAAGATTAATGAAGTTGCAAGTAAAAACCATGATCAAGTCTAAACAGAGGAACAACAACGGGCGGGGGGGAAAGATGTACTAACCTGAAGGAGCACTCCAGAAATATCCACAAAATTTAATCTGTTGTTAATTAAAATTAATAAAATGTTCTATTTCTAGAAGAGTTAATCCATTAGAAATTTTCAACCATTCTACCAGACAGTAATGTTAACAATGGCATGTAATAAGGTTAGGGAGGTGAGAATAAAAGAAAAATATAGAAATAAAAGAACAAATATAATACACCTTTTCCAACTAACTTACCCCAACTAAGATTTTAATTTGGGCGCTCTGGAATATGTGACAGGTACCCTACTCCATCATAGAGGTCTTCAAAGAAGATGTATTCCAATATTCAAGATAGGATTGTTTCTCAAGTAACTCCTTATTGTCAAAATAGCGTTGAGTCCTTACCGAGATAAGTTAGCAGTTTGATTAATTAAATAGAAAATAAGTCGAAAAATGTTTGTTGTTTTTTTTGTGGTAAATCTATTTATTGTTCGGTCCTACTTATGATTTTGTTTTGTTAGTAATGATTTCAGTCGTGTTGTGGCAGAGGAGTATCTCAAGTACTTCAATTTTGAAGGAGACACACTTGATGTTGCATTAAGGAAGTTCCTCAAGCAGTTCAGTCTAACTGGAGAAACACAAGAACGAGAACGTGTGCTAGTACATTTTTCCAAGCGGTACCTTGATTGTAATCCTGGGACATTCAACTCGCAAGGTAAGCGAAACCGAAAAGTTGCATGCTTAAATTTGAATGCAAATGTTCACAAAAGTGGAGAAATGATTTGGAAATTCTGTATCTTGCATTTGGAATCCTGTTGGCTATTCTGTTTTACTTTGGAGTTCATTTGTGTTAGGCAGTTCCACAGTTGCATATTATTTTTATCTGCTAAAAACTATAAAGAACAAATACTAAATTATAATATTAATGAGTCAAATCTTCTTTAATCCACCTACTTTTAATTTAGAACATTTTTTGAAGATCTTCATCTGCTCGTAGAGGAAGCCATTGTTGTTGAGATGCATGTGCTGTCATCTGGTCATGTGGTTGAGAATTTGACTGTGTTGTCAACCAGTAGTATTTTAAAGTTCATAACCTTATTAGCATTCTTATTATGTGGACTTTCTCCCATATTGTTAGTTCTTTGGGTGTCTTAGCAAGCTTATGTTGTCATTCACAACAACAAATAGAAACATAAACATCAGCCAATTGCAAGAGACTGTGAAACATCTGAGCTGATATGCCAGTCTGCAAAGTGACTACCAAAAAAAGTACACATAACAAAAGAGATTATGTACGTGTATCATAATAAACAAGAGTCCAGTTAAAGGACGTTAAACTCACAAAAAAAGAAGCATCTATCATCACAGTTTATTTTGCTATGAATTATATAAATATCCCAGTAATTCCTGGTCTGTGATCATACACAGAAAAGCAGTTAGCGAGTCACACATGAAGACAGAAAATCTGATGTGAGATTACAGAATGATCACGCGATGAGAATTGTTATCTGGTTGGCTAGTTCCTTGTTTGACGTAGACATAAACCTGAAAACTTGGACCTTGCAAGCTTCTAAGTTTACATGATTCATTGCGAGGAGTGGATCCAATACAATACATATGAAGTTCTTAAATATTCACTATGAATGGGAATTATTTCCTGTTTTATGTTGTAAGTGTCAAAATTGTACTCAATAATACCCTTAATTAAATTTACACTGTGTATATGTAACATGTGTTAATAAAAATCTTTCTTCATAGTTGAAGTAGGAATATCGTAGGAGTTGTATTATATTTCAAGTGTTGGGGAGCCGAACTTGTAGTAGTTGCAACCGCACGTATAGTAAACAGTTTCCGGTAGCCTTCGTCCCAAATGTATTTTTAGGTGGCATTTGCCCCAAGTTTAAAAATAATTAACTTTGTAATTAAACTGTTTCTTTAAGTATTAAATAATTATGTTTGCCTCGGCTGTGTCAGTATTATTGTTAGAGACATGGAAATCTTGGCAGGGCGTGATGCGACAAGAATGTAGGCTTACGCAGATTTTAAGTTTTAATTCACTCCATTTTATTAATCCTTGACACAAATTAAATAGCACTTCACTGATATAGAGAGCTGTGAGATTCTTTTTATTAATTAATTACACTTTTTAACGCGTAAACTTAATTTTCGTCTCTCACGAATGCGTATTAAATCTCTCGAGGACGCACATGCAATGCACCCAGTTATATGCACTGTCTGCAGGCAACACGTCTGGTTATCACTGTTTGGAGGCAACTGAATTGATTTCAACTGTCTAAACTTGTAAATTTCTGTATTTCAAGTCTCTAATTGGCTAATCCTAGTCCAATAGAATACCTTCAATTAACTAAAGCTTTTTCAGGTTGTTGATTGGCTATTTTTAAACTGTCTCAAAATTTACATTATTGCTGCTCTAATAATGACTAGTAGCATTTAAACTTCCTTTCTCATTATTGCCTCAAGGTTACCTCATTGTTAGCAACTTAAAACCTATTTTTCTCACAGCCCCTACATTATTAAATTACATAATGCATTCACATAACATTATTGAACATGTTTACAATAATATAAGCATATGCAATGACTGTTACATACATTTTGGAAATTATTACATACACATATTGCTTCAAGGCGGGCTGTTATTGAATTCATATATTACATAATTAGACTGAAATTATTTAAGTGTTTAAAATACTGCCTCATAGTGCAATCAGTGCTGATATTGTTAGATTATATTATTGAGCTTAATGAATGTATTTTGTCATAATATTAAATTACCAAAGGGAAACTGCCAGCTTTTGCAAGCACCATTGTAGCAGTGATTTATCTGTTTATTATTTTTTAGTAAACCACACATAGTTTTATTAATTTTTATTGTAACTGAAACCAGACAGAAACATAAAATTAAACTACATTAATAATAACAACATTTGAGATTATGAAAAATAAACATAAAACCGAAAAATAATCAGCAGTATTTTAGGGTAGAAGTAATTAAACGCTTAAATAATACAGATTTTTCATTTCTGAGCAAATAATTAAAGTTGGGCATGTTTGTTTTACTTGGTGAAAGACATTTTAAAAGTGGCAGCTACATGTGCTACATTGTCTACAGTCTCATTTATTTGGAGCTATGTACATAACATTATATGGTTTACATCTGCTTTTCTCACATAGAATGTTAATTTCATAATTTTATGCTAATCTGCATGTTTATGCACACTCTCAAAGGAGGAGCAAATTTATAATACTTTTATAAATGGGCAGAAAATATAATTATAATATATGTTGGGCAGAAATGTGGAAGCAGCTTGGTACAAGTTGAACTGCTCTCTGCCACAAGCCTGCCCTGCGGCTTTGCCTGGTTTAAACATGCGGTGGTACAGTATGTCTGGATCATGACAGGAGGGCAGAAGCTTCTGATGTGAAACCTGTTTTTTTAAATTTTGAAAACATTTTACTACACTAACGGTTTAAATAAAATTTCGGATTTAATTCCAAACAGCTTCCCCCCCCCCAGAACTCTATATTTTTCAAAGTAAAGGAAGGTACTTTTCCTTAAAAACAATGCAAAAGAAAATCTATTTATGAAACTTTGTACCCAATAGCCTAAAAAGTAGGTGCTCATTTTATTGCAATGAATTTTAGCAGCAACTCATTCTGTTTTGGCACTAATGAAAAGTTCCAATTTCTGTCCCTTATTTCAATATTTAAATTTAAAAAGATTAGTGTTATATTATGGAGAGGAATGAACAATAACTACTAACTAAAATTGGTTGTATGTTCTTCCAAAATTGCAATAAAATTTCAGAGATGTAGGGATACCTTTACCAGAATTGGTACCTCAGTGTGGCATTGCAGTTAAGGGAACAAAGGGTATAGAAGTCAACTAATGATTAAAACATTGTCCTTGAAATTATTACAAGTTGTGAAAAATTTGATGAGTAATATAAAACTTGGGATTTATGAGCAGTTTGCTAAAACATTCTTTCTGACATATCTCGTCTTAAAGCACCAGGCTGTTCATTATCATAGGTAATCACTAGGCTTCGGACACGGTTGCTGTTTCGTTGCATTTTGACTGGAAAACAGTTATGTGCACACAGGGTTTCACTGAGACCTCTCCCTCCCCAAGCACTGCCAGTCATTCACTCTAAGCAAGCGATCAGCACATATATAGCCTGTTCTGAAGTTACGAAGTCTGACAATTGTTAGCTTACAAAATATGCTGAAAACAACGTAAGAAGAGTTTCTTACTTGTAAATGAATATGGACATGAGTATGCCACATTAAAATCAAAGGAGAGAGAAGGTTTCTTTTATTGCAAGACAATTGTAAATCTATACCGGGTGTTTCAGAAATACTTTTACAAACTTTGGGTATGGGTTCCTCACACCAAAAGAAGGAAAAAAGTCCATATGAACATATGTCCCATAATCCTTGGTTTTCGTGTTATTCCTGTCACAATGAAAGTGTGAGTTCAACGGCCTTCGGGGTCCAACCTCAAAACTTCATTTCTCTATGCATTCATAGAAGGCATTGACCCATTGTACTACATACGGTATTTGGCGAAGTGTTGCCATGGAGACTTGTTTACGTTTGTCATTTGTCATTAGTCTGTCTTCAATGTTTCAATTGTGTACATGTAGTGAGTTAACTGCACATGTTTCGTTCCACCATGGCTGGATATTCATTTCGTGAACATGAATCTACCATGACCGATGGATAGGCAGAGGAGGATCAGTTCCATGGCCTGCACATTCTCCCAACCTCAATCCTGTGGATTTTTACCTCTGAGGGCATCTTAAATCATTGGTTTATGGAGCAGCCATCCCAGATGCAGAAACGCTTCAGCGACGTGTCATGGAAGCCTTAGCGAAACCATTCGACACCATCCTGGAGTTTTTGACAGGGTGTGACATTCCATGATTCGACGAGTACAGGCATGCATAGAAGCAAGAGGAGGACATTTCGAGCATTTATTATGAGTTTTGTGTGTTATAGGTGTACCACTGTGTTGAACACCTCCTAATGAGAAAACAAAGGATTATGGGACATATGTTCATATGAACTTTTTTCCTTCTTGTGGTGTAAGGAACCCATACCCGAAGTTTGTTAAAGTTTTTCTAAAACATCATGTAAATAAATAAAAAAAAAACCTCACAAAATATTACGTTGCTTCCGAGAAATAAGGGGATGAGGATATATTATGCACATCAGAAATCACGAATTCATGTAGCTAAATCAAATTTTACAGGGATTTGTGTGACATGTGGGAGATCATAATATTTGGATTTTGATAGACAAAACCACAAATGCTACTAGGAAACCTATAGCTAATGTGGTCATAAGAATATTATCTCCTGAACCTCCAGAAAAAAAATTCTTGTTAACATCTGAGGTGTTAAACGAAGTTGACCATGCTTCCATTGACAAGCTATTTGATAGTGCAATGTCTCTTCTGTGGCCAGACGGTATAAAAACTGAGAACATATTCTTATTTGTGATGGATGCAGCTTACATCTGACGTGTTTAGCTCGGGTCTTCACCGTGTGGAAATGTTTTTCTGATGTAGATGATTTCATCTCAAATATATATATAAAAAAATATTTTTAAAGGCACCTTCTAGGGCACTAAAATTCAGAGAACTAGTACCAGATATTCCTTTGCCACCTCAACCTATTGTGACATGGTGGGGTTCTTGGTTGATGGCCGCTCTGTACTACTATGAGCATTACAACCAGATTGTTCACGTAATTAGCAAATTTGACAATGATGCAAGTTCAGCTATTAAAATTGCAAAATCTTTGATATCTCTACAGCTGTATGAACATTTGCAGTTATTCAATAACATATTTAAAGATATTCCTTTAACAATAAAACAACTTGAATCGTCACAGATGGGAATGCAGGAGTCCTTAAAACTTGTTGAAAATTTGGGACAACACTTTACAGAAGTAGGCAAATGTTCTGCTGCTGAAATAGCAAAGCAGAAACTGAAGAGCGTTGTAGATAAAAACCCAGGATATGCAATTATGTGCCGTATTAGGGACGCCATTCTCAATAATGAAAATTCATGTTTCTCAGATACCAATGTTCATCTGTTTTTGTTTTGTACCAGTCACGTCATGTGATGTAGAACAGAGTTTTTCAAGATATATACTTTGTTTGAGTTATAATAGAAGACGTTTTGCTTTTGATAGATTCAGAAAATATATTGTAATCCATTGCAATAGTTGTCACACATGTAAATCACACCTGAAACTGATTATTTCATCTGCTACAGATTAGATATATTATTTTTTTCATGTTATTTATACTTTCTAATAAAAACTTATGTTACTACAGAACTGTACACTTACTCCTGTGCCCACCTATATCTATGCGTATACAGCACTCAGCACAAACTCAGTAGCGCACGAGACTACTGCCCCTCTCCTATTCGCTCGCCAGTATAATAGAAGTTAACTTAACCTAAAGTCATGCCCAAAGCAGTAATCACTCTAGAGATTGAGCCATATGCATAAAAGGCTCACCTTTTGTTTTACCTTGAAATGTGGACTTTAACCCTAGAGGATGTGAATTAAATCAGGAATACTGGCAGATTGTTATTTGAAAAGATATTCCACAAAATAATTAACAAGCCGAATTTCTTTCTTTTAATGAACTGACACTTCAATAACATAAACCATTACAATTAACAAACCCTTCTTCGTTCACCATTCTTTACATGCTTTACGGCTTAAAAGCTTTACATTTAATTACAATAGTTACAAATTGCTTCCTGCTCTCACATTTACCGATATGTTTCAGACCAAGCACAATAAGTCTATAGATCCAACCCCCAATCCTTTCCCGGTGAAGTTGTTATTAAAAGGAATTTTGAATATGTTAAGCCGAAAGTGAATTTAGAATTACCATGCTGAATGCTTTCTATCTAACTGCTGTCCCGTTGTTTTTCTCGCAATATCGCTTGTCATCGAAGACAGACTGGCCAGCCTTGTAGACAGCACCCTTGAAGAAAGCTGAGCGTGATCCAGCGCCTGCGCAGACAACGACCAGAATCGCCTGATGTACTGCTTGAGTCAAACTGACTTCTCCCATTCTTGTTGTTGTAGTCGACTCGTTGAGAAGTACTACACTAGTCGTTTCCCTTCTGTTGCAATACATGACCGCTTTCCTTTAGTACAGCCCTGTCGCCTACTGTATATTTCTCCGGGGTGGTCAATTTGGCACAACCTATAGGAAAAGCTTGAAGGAATAGCACATACTTCATTTCGTATGCATAAACAGTAACATAATGCTAAGAAGTTTATACCTCCATGCCATAATTTTACTTTTTGATAATAATCAAATTTTCTCTTAAATGGGCACTTTTGCTTTTATTCAGTCATTCTCAACACAGCCATTCTCGTTTAAAACTTAACACAACAGATTAAAGAAGGTGGCAAACTCCAACATTTCCAAAATCCAGTATGAACATAACCTGTGTATGTAAAAAATCTGATGTGTTACACTCACATGACTTTCTCTACTCTTGTACAATCTAATTTTACAAACGCCTATTCTCCATATGCTTCATGTTAATCGAGATATCGAGATGTCAATCTTATTGCTAATTTTCTTGTAGATGCAAGGGGAACATGGTAGGTTATAAGCGATAGTCAAATCTTTTAAGCGCTGGTTGCTATGTGGCGCATTCTATTCTGTTTGCATATCCAGGACATAAAAAATTGAATAACGAATTTGAGAAAAGGTATAAGTATTGGAAAATTTAAGGAAATAACAAGCAATATCTCGAAAATGGTTCACTCAACTAAAAAAATGTATATGACATAAATTGTGTATTTTAACGCGATGTACATTTTTTGTGTAGTAAAATTTTGTCTATCTCTTATGGTTTACCAGTTATGCAAAAGTCGTTCACAATAAAGAATACTTTTGGAGATATTCCCAGGAAATTCAAGATATACATTTTATTTGTCATAAAAATATCTTAAACATATATTTTAATCAAAATCGTTAGAGCCATTTTTGAGAAAATTAAAATTTTCGAAAAAACTTCCATGTAAAGGGTAGTCTGGGGTGGGGGGATTTTCCTGAAAACCTTCGTGTCGCATCCTTGGAAGATATTGAACCTAAATACCAAGTTTGGTGTTTATCCGACTGTTCGTTTCTGAGTTATGCTGTTCACAGACACACACACAGACACACACACATACAGACACACACACGGACATGTTTCCAAAAATGCTTTTTTTGGATTCAGGGGGTCTCAAAACATGTATTTCCGGTGAAATCTCGGTATCGAAATTTTGGGTGGAATACAATACTTCCCCTACTTACTATACGTAGTAGAGAAAGTAAAAATTTGAAATGTCTGAGGAATATGAGAAACAAGAAGAAACAGTTGGTAAATTTGCTGAAGCAATATTTAGTGCTACTAATAGATCACAAAGCCCTGCAGTGAGAAATAAGAAAGCTTCAGTGTGGAGGGATTAAAGACTATGATGTTGCCAATAAAGTAATCACTTAACCACTCCACATTCTGTTTATCAATATAATTGCTTGAAGTGAGAATCTCTAGGCTGTTTTCCTTCTTTGAACGTATTTCTAGCCCTAACTTGAAGAAATGCAGCCATTTTACTTTATTATGCACATTTGCTAAACAAGCGAAGCATGGGGAAAGGCATGCTATGATTTTTCTTAGTATTGCTTATGAGGTAATAAGAATAATGGCAGGTGTAAAGAAATCAACTCAATGTAAACCACTATTCAAAACATTTGGTATTCTACCATTAGCCTGTGAGTATATTTTAGCTGTACTTTTAACCGTGGTTGACCACCCAGAAGTGTTCATAAAAAATTCAGACATACACAGCAAACAAACCAGAAATGGGCAGGACTTACACAGGCCAAGCAATAACCTACAAGTATTCCAAAAAGGGGCTTACTACAATGGTATAGTATTATTTAATTCACTTCCATCATATATTAAGGAACTGAAAACTAATAAAAATAAATTCAAGTTAGCATTAAAAAGATATCTCATCACTCACACCTTCTATACAGAGGAGGATTTCTTTCATTCAAAAAATTAACTGACTATAAAATGTTACCAAATTTTATAAATACATTAAGTATAAATAATATTGTTTTAAAACTTTTTAGCTCTAACTTACTCTACAAAGAACTACAATTTATTTACATACAAGTACACAATGTAATTATGTATTTATAACGTAATCTACATCCTAGAGTAGACTAGCTTTCTTTAAGCTGTTCTAGCTCACTATAGGGTCTACAGATTGAGATGTTATGTTATGAACCAAACTTTTTTCCTGCATTTTATGCATGGCAATCATAGTACATTCTAAGGACAGAAGTATAATTTACTAAGAGGAAAAGCATATACTGTGCTTTTTATGCATGCAGATCATAGTACTTCCTTCTAAAACTATAGGAAAATAATTTACTACATTTTATGCATACAGCTTTATGAGTGTATCGATAAATTCATGAGTGCAAAACACACGCATTTTATCTTATGAAACTCATAATCTCAAATGGGATTTATTAAGACATTCCATGAATAAAATGCAACAGATTATATAAATAATAATTAATTTCTTACTTGTATTGTTTAAAATAAAATACCATTGTGTCATCTGTCAAATCACTGCATACTAAGTGAATGAACAATCAAATGTATTACAGAATACTGTTATATCCTGGGGTGAAGCCAAAAGGTTTACAGCTAGATATTAAATATTAGTTACCCCAACATATACATTGGTAGGCATAGCTGCAGAGGTAGCAATAGGACCGGAATCTTAAACTACATATTCCAGAGCCGGCGTGGGATAATTATAAACAAAATACACAGAATTTCACATGAATCACATTACTTGTGGTTTATTCAGTATAAGCACGGTGCCCCTACATCACACACAAAGGATAAAAAGGATTGAAGGGAGATGCTACACACATGAGGCTACATTCACACAATTCACATACAGCCTTTCAGACCCAACACTCCACTTAATGGTGACACTAACACAACACAAAGAAGTAATGCTCACTTCCCCTACTCTCCACCACTAGCTAGGATCACCAGCTAGAAGCCAGACGAAACTTCAAAACCCCAGCTGAAAGAATTACCCCAATGATGCAATAATGTGTCTGGCATGACAATACACATCACAATACCAACCCATACTGTCAACAATTGAAATAAGAAAGTAAACCTCAGAATTAAAATAAGCTAAAATCAGAACACAATAAAGACGCATTTTATCAAGAACATGATGGAAATTTACTGTATTTGAGTGCGCATTGATAAAAACATAATTTTCAAAGTTGAAAGATACTGCTATGGAAACTGAAGTATATGTTGAGGTAGTAGGATTTCATAATTTCTCTCCAGAACTTATGAATGGTGCTGTTGATTTATCCGCAGATATGAGTTCAGTGAAGATGCATTGCCGTGACATGTTATTTTTATTAAAATTCTTGCTCCTGCATTCTAATCTGAATCATGTTTGTTACTGCTGTCAAGATGGATGACTTAGTCTGTTAATCTGTGTTTACTGATACTCTACGGTTTAGTAACAAGCTGATGTTTTATCCAATAAAATTGCATTCTAGGAAGCATATTATTAGATAAATAACTGCAATTGGTCAATGTCCGAGGCATTGCTAAACATTATTGGTCAATATCAAATCGGGGCTTAGTGTAATTAGATTGCCATAATCAGTTGAATAACAGTTGAAGAAGATGTGGGCTTACATATTATATTTTACGTAAACTTGAAGATCGTTATTTTGTGCTGCTTTTGTTTTGTTTGGTTACGTAATTTTAACTGCCCCACGTATGGGAGCCAACTTGAAGTATTTGTTATTTAGCTCCACGCTTGGGAAGCTAACTTGAAGTAGTATTTTGGTTTCACATAATATGTTTATGTAAATATTAGTAGCTTTAAGTAGTTTGCCACATGCTTTGGGCGTTGGTTTGAATTTGTTGATTACGCAATAGTTACTGTTATTATGCAATATGCTGCTACGTATGAGAAGCTGATTTCAAGATGTGTTTTTGTTGTTACACTCCGAGTTTTACACTATAATATTTAACTTTGTTGTTAACACTGCTTCTATATATTGCTTATGTTTGAATTTTGCCTCGGCTGCTTCAGTAATGTTTGTAGAGTCACGTTTCTTAGTCAGGGTGCGGTATGACAATGATTGTACACATCACAGAATTTAAGTTTTTAAATTCACTTCTTTTATTAATTCTTGCACATTTTTATAAAGCACTACACTTTTTAAGAACTGTGGGAATCTTTAATACTTTCACTTAGCGCGTATACATATTTTTACGATCCACATGTAGAGAACAATCTTCCATCTGTTCACTACCAAGGTTTGCCAGCAACTGAGCAACTTTCAACAGTCAAAACCCGTAAGATTTGGTATTTCAAGTTTCTGATTGGCTAATTCTAGTCCAATAGAATATCTGTATTTTACTTAAAGCTTTTCTTTGCTGTTGATTGGCTAATTTTAAACTGTCAGAGAAATTACATTATCGTTGCTTTAATCATGACTAGTAATTTTCAAACTCTAAAACTCATTATTGCCACAAGGTTACCTCATTGTTAGCAACTTAAAACTTATTATTCTCACAGCTCTTGCATTATTAAAGTATATAATGTATTCACATAACATTACAAAACATGTTTACAATAAAAATAAGCATTTACAATGACTGTCACATACAATTCAAATAATTATTACATACATATTGTTTCAAGGCGGGCTGTTATTGAACTTATTTATTATAAAATACAATTGAAATTATTGAGGTTTTAAAATACTGCCTCACAGTAAGCCCTTTGATAGGTTGAACGACATGCTCATGTGGTATGTATGTTATTTCTGCATTGTTCAGCATCAAGAAAGTCCTCTTTATGCATTAAGGAGCGGTCAACTTTTGAAGATGCTGTCAGTCATATGCTTTTTATCATGACAATTAATGCCATGCATTGATGAAATTTGGCAAAAAAGATAGTGAAAACATAGATTTCTGTTTATTATTCCTATACCTGAACTTTCATGCTATACTATTGTTTTCTTAACATCAGTCATTTAAGTGGTCTCATGTCATTTGGATAAAGCTGTGTTAAACTGAAGTCTATTTTTGCTTTCTCTACTACGTATAGTAAGTAGGGGAAGTATTGCATTCCACCCAAAAATTTGATACCGAGATTTCACCAGAAATACATGTTTTGAGGTGCAGTGAATGCATATAAAGCATTTTTGGAAACGTGTCTAAGTGTGTATCTGTCTGTGAACAGCATAACCCAAAAAGTTGGATAAATACCAAACTTGGTATTTGAGTTAAGTACCTTCCAAAGATGTGACATGAATATTTTCAAGAAAGTCCACCCACCCCAAACTTCCCTTTACATGGAACATTTTTTGAAAATTTTGATTTCTAAAAAATGCTCTTAACGATTTTGATTAAAATACCGTATATGAAAGATATTTACACGCCAAATAAAATGTATATCTTGAATTTTGTGGGAATAGGAAGTCCTCTTCATTTGTAAGGAATTTTGTACAATCGTGTATAACTTGTAAACGTTAAGCAATAGACAAAAATGTACCACACAAAAAATTTAGAACTCTTTAAAACACACAATTTACTTCAAGTAAGTTTTTTTGTGGCATAAGCTGTTTCTGAGATATCCCTTATTAAAGGTTAAAATTGTTCAATACTTGGTCATTTTTTTAGGTCCCTTCGATTTTCAGTTGTTTCTCACAATTGCATGGAAACAGTATGGAATTTTAAGATCAGCATATAGCATCCAGCTCTTAAACATTTGACTATTTCTGTTCTCTTTGTGTTTATAATGAAATGTGTAATGTAGCTAATTTTGCAAAGGTTTATTTGGATAAATGTAGAATGTAGATAGAAAAAATAAGCTTTAGTAAGAATAGTTTGTATACCCACTAATAAAGATAGAGGGTAGAGAAAGTCATGTGAATGTATCACATCAAAATTTTGTAACAGGCACTCTCTCACTTTTTATTTATTTATTTTTTAAAATTATTATTAAGGATTCAAAATGCTCAATATACCATGGTTTTAAGTGCTTCAAAGTTTCAGTAGAGCTTTAGATGTTAAGGATTTAAAATAGTTTTGCAGTTTAAAAAAATAATCCATTTTATAATATTTTCCATAACTGAAGGTAATATAAATTTTGTATGTACCATTTGTTTTATCTTCTGCAATATCGTAAAAAGTTAAAATAATTGAAAGAAAATTCTGAATTCTTGTTTTTCAATGATGTATTGCCTTAAGAACATGATGAAGTGACCTTAAAGATCACAGAGCTCTTTAAGTATCGGTGCTAGAAAGTTCTGATGTGGCTAATTTTAGTTATTTTAAAGGACTTTAATTTCATGTATAACTTGACTCAGTTTTAACCCCTTAGTGCCTGATGTAGCATATTTAACACAAAGATGTTTTGTGAAGGTTTTAGATTTTTAATGTTTTTTTTTTTAAATTTCATATTATACTAGCCTTCAGCAATAAATACAGGTATTTATAGCTATTTTATATTGAAAAAAAAATATTAAATTTTTTGAATAAAATAGTATTTTTGTTTGTTTTTAAGAATAAGAAGATGCATGCAGTTGCTGTCAAATGTAACCCCATCAGCGTCCAAGCATGCAGTCACACTGGTTATTTTACTGGGCCCTCACCATTCTTTACCATAGGCACATTTGACTGCAGTCACTGGGATTTGAACTCACGACATTTGGCTCTGAATGGATGGCCAGTCGATTTCACCTTAACACTCATGGTTATTCAAATCGCTTCATCTGTGTTGCCTGTAAAAGGGATATGAAAGCCAGTTTAGAAAATAGAGAAAGAGCGGCATATGTAGCAAAATAATTCTGGCATTATGGAGTTATGGAAAATTTTTAATTTGAAGTTCCCAAAATTCCAGATTTTTTAATATCTCAGATAATCTGTTGGAAAGTTGAATTAGACTTAAAAAAAATCTGATGTGTTACACTCACATGACTTTCTCTACTCTTGTGCAAACTATTTTTACAAACGCTTCTTCTCCATATGCTTCATGTTAATCGAGATATCGAGATGTTAATCTTATTGCTAATTTTCTTGTAGATGCAAGGGGAATATGGTAGGTTATAAGCGATAGTCAAATCTTTTAAGTGCTGCTTGCTATGTGGCGCATTCCATTCTCTTTGCATGTCCAGGACATAAAAAAAATGAATAACGAATTTGAGAAAAAATATAAGTATTGGAAAATTTAAGGGAATAACAAGCAATATCTCGAAAATGGTTCACTCAACAAAATAAATGTACATGACATAAATTGTGTATTTTAATGCGATCTACATTTTTTGTGTAGTAAAAGTTTGTCTATCTCTTATGGTTTACCAGTTATGCAAAAGTCGTTCACAATGATGAATACTTTTGGAGACATTCCCAGAAAATTCAAGATATACATTTTATTCGTCATGAAGGTATTTTAAACATATGATATTTTAATCAAAATCGTTAGAGCCATTTTTGAGAAAATTAAAATTTTCGAAAAAATTCCATGTAAAGGGTAATCTGGGGTGGGGGGATTTTCTTGAAAACCTTCGTGTCGCATCTCTGGATGATACTGAACCTAAATACCAAGTTTGGTGTTTAACCGACTGTTCGTTTCTGAGTTATGCTGTTCACACACACACACACACACACACACACACACACACACACACACACACACACACACACGGACATGTTTAAAAAAATCTGATGTGTTACACTCACATGACTTTCTCTACTCTTGTACAAACTATTTTTACAAACGCTTATTCTCAATCTACTTCATGTTAATTGAGATAAACATTTGCAGACTCTATCTTATTGCTAAGTTTCTTGTAGATGTAAGGGGAATATATATTTACAAGGACAATATAGAAATACATAGCCTTTAAGCATATACATATCTCTTAATAGCTGGTTGCTAGGTGCAGCACCATTCCCTTTGCCACAGATTAATATTCTTTGCATATACAAGATAAAAAAATGAATAATGAATTTGAGAACAAATATAAGTATTGGAAAATTTAAGGGAGTAACAAGCAATATCTCGAAAACGGTTCACTCAACAAAAAAAATGTATATGACATAAATTGTGTATTTTAACGCGATCTACATTTTTTGTGTAGTAAACTTTTGTCTATCTCTTATGGTTTACCAGTTATGCAAAAGTCGTTCACAATGAAGAATACTTTTGGCGACATTCCCAGAAAATTTGAGATATACATTTTATTTGTTATGCAAATATCTTAAACATATGATATTTTAATCAAAACCGTTAGCCATTTTTGAGAAAATTAAAATTTTCGAAAAATGTTCCATGTAAAGGGTAGTCTGGGGTGGGGGGATTTTCTTGAAAACCTTCGTGTCGCATCTCTGAAAGATACTGAACCTAAATACCAAGTTTGGTGTTTATCCGACTGTTCGTTCCTGAGTTATGCTGTTCACAGACACACACACACACACACACACACACACACACACACACAGACACACACACAAACATGTTTCCAAAAATGCTTTTTTTGGATTAAGGGGGTCTGAAAACATGTATTTCCGGTGAAATCTCGGTATCGAATTTTTTGGGTGGAATGCAATACTTCCCCTACTTCTATACGTAGTAGAGAAAGTAAAAATTATTTTTTTGGATTCAGGGGGTCTGAAAACATGTATTTCCGGTGAAATCTCGGTATCGAATTTTTGGGTGGAATGCAATACTTCCCCTACTTCTATACGTAGTAGAGAAAGTAAAAATTATTTTTTTGGATTCAGGGGGTCTGAAAACATGTATTTCCGGTGAAATCTCGGTATTAAATTTTTGGGTGGAATGCAATACTTCCCCTACTTCTATACGTAGTAGAGAAAGTAAAAATTATTTTTTTGGATTCAGGGGGTCTGAAAACATGTATTTCCGGTGAAATGTCGGTATTGAATTTTTGGGTGGAATGCAATACTTCCCCTACTTCTATACGTAGTAGAGAAAGTAAAAATTATTTTTTTGGATTCAGGGGGTCTGAAAACATGTATTTCCGGTGAAATCTCGGTATCAAATTTTTGGGTGGAATGCAATACTTCCCCTACTTCTATACATAGTAGAGAAAGTAAAAATTATTTTTTTGGATTCAGGGGGTCTGAAAACATGTATTTCCGGTGAAATCTCGGTATTGAATTTTTGGGTGGAATGCAATACTTCCCCTACTTCTATACGTAGTAGAGAAAGTAAAAATTATTTTTTTGGATTCAGGGAGTCTGAAAACATGTATTTCCGGTGAAATCTCTGTATTGAATTTTTGGGTGGAATGCAATACTTCCCCTACTTCTATACGTAGTAGAGAAAGTAAAAATTATTTTTTTGGATTCAGGGGGTCTGAAACATGTATTTCCGGTGAAATCTCGGTATCAAATTTTTGGGTGGAATGCAATACTTCCCCTACTTCTATACGTAGTAGAGAAAGTAAAAATTATTTTTTTGATTCTGGGGGTCTGAAAACATGTATTTCCGGTGAAATCTCGGTATCAAATTTTTGGGTGGAATGCAATACTTCCCCTACTTCTATACGTAGTAGAGAAAGTAAAAATTATTTTTTTGGATTCAGGGGGTCTGAAAACATGTATTTCCGGTGAAATCTCGGTATTGAATTTTTGGGTGGAATGCAATACTTCCCCTACTTCTATATGTAGTAGAGAAAGTAAAAATTATTTTTTTGGATTCAGGGGGTCTGAAAACATGTATTTCCGGTGAAATCTCGGTATTGAATTTTTGGGTGGAATGCAATACTTCCCCTACTTCTATACGTAGTAGAGAAAGTAAAAATTATTTTTTTGGATTCGGGGGGTCTGAAAACATGCATTTCCGGTGAAATCTCGGTATCAAATTTTTGGGTGGAATACAATACTTCGCCTACTTCTATACGTAGTAGAGAAAGTAAAAATTATTTTTTTGGATTCAGGGGGTCTGAAAACATGTATTTCTGGTGAAATCTCGGTATGGAATTTTTGGGTGGAATACAATACTTCCCCTACTTACTATACATAGTAGAGAAAGTAAAAATTCAGTGCTGCAGCCAGGACTCAAACAATGGATCTTTAGCTCTCTGTGCAGGTGCTTGAAGTATGCTGGCGAGATACCCACACACTTGTTAAAACTTCTCGTCTGATTCAAGTATCCTGGTAAGCCTTGAAGGTGATCAGTATTAGAGGTGACAGTTTTAGCCACTGTTAGGGCTAATTTTGTTTTGATAATTATTTTTCCACGTGCCATGTGTAAGCAGCAAGTTGGAAAGTAGTAGAGTGATCAAGTGTTAAGAGTGATGGTGCAGAGAGCCAAAGATCTGCCATGGCAGTGATTTTTTCAAGATTGATTAAACATTCTAAATTAGCACCTTTATGCAGTCTACGTGAAAACAATTATGAAAACACCCTATTACAGCTTGTTCCAAAATTTGTAGGTTATGCTTTGAACTGAATCTGTTTAATGAACAAATAATGAAGGAACAAAAGCATTCCAGCTGTTTGTAAAACATGTTCGTTATTGTTACAGATGCTGTCCACACCCTCACATGTGCTATCATGCTTCTCAACACAGATCTCCACGGGCAGAACATTGGACGAAAGATGACATGCTCTGAATTCATTGAGAATCTCTCGGAACTTAATGACGGAGACAACTTTCCTCGAGAAGTGCTCAAGCAGCTTTATCAAGCTATCAAGTCGTATCCTCTGGAATGGGCTTTGTAAGTTTGTAGTTGATGAACAGAATAAATATGCACAAGTTGACTGGCTTGGACAGTAGCATCTTACGCTCACATTTGAGAGGTTCTGGTTCAAATTCGGAAGTGACTGACCATCTTGACTAAGACTTTTCTGTGGTTGTTGGTTGAATGCTGGGATGGTTTCATGCATGCCACTAATCATATTGTCCATATTTATAGGTTAAATGTAGTTAATTTGTAAGGTAATCTGAAACATTGTCCAAGGGACAAATATTCTTATGAGTGCTGACCTCATATCTCAGAGTATGCATTCACAAGCTGCAAGAGGTTTAACTCCTCCTGAAATAAGAGACACTCCTGAGGTAAACAAAGGTGAGAGGCAGCCCCGAGGACATGGCCACAATGAATGTTCTCATTGGCCCCTGATCGCAACACTCAGCCTAAGAGTAGAAAAGAGATTCATCTTTTCTTTGCATTATGAAGAAGTGGGTTGGTTCCGGAGTTGGCTCACATATAATTTTAGCTGCTTTTGAGTGGATGCTGTTTTGAGTTAGCCCCATGTATGTGCGCTAACTTGAAGAAGTGATGCTGGTTACGTAATAAATACGTAACTTGAAGATTATTTGCTGCTATTGTTGCATAATAAATGTTTACGCAAAACTTGAAGAGTTGTTATGTATTAATAGTTGCTTTGAGTGTCGGTTTGAATTTAATGCTTACGTCATATTACTGTTTGAATATGCCTCGGCTGCGTCAGTCTTAATTTAGAGTCAGGATTCTTATATAGGGTGCGGTAATGACAATTATTGTAGACGTAACAGAATTAAACTTTTAAATTTTCACTTTTATTTTAACTTCTTGCACATATTTATAAACCACTACACTTTTAAAAGAACTGTGAGAAACTTTTATACACTCTCTTAACGCGTATATCTGTTTTTACTAAATGCCCGTAGAGAACACATTTTTCCATCGTTACACTACCACGTCTTGCCAGGAACTGAATAACCTCAACAGTCAAAACCTTAAGCTTCGGTAATGCAAGTCTCTGATTGGCTAATTCTAGTCCAATAGAATTTCTGTATTTAACTTAAAACTTTTCTTTGCTGTTGATTGGCTAATTTTAAAACTGTCACTGAAACTACGTCATCGTCACTTTAATCATGACCAGTACATTTTCAAATTCCAAACACATTATTGCCACAATTATCTCATTATTACTCATTGTTAGCAACCTAAAATTTACTATTCTCACAGTTCTTGCATTATTAGAATATATAAAGTATCCACATAACATTAATAAAATATGTTTACAATAAAAATAAGCATTTGCAATGACTGTTACATACAATTTAAATAATTATTACATACATATTGTTTCAAGGTGGGCTGTTATTGAATTTAATTATAATAAAATACAATTGAAATTATTCAGGTATTAAAATACTGCCTCAATTATCACTTTTAAAATGTGCTAATGAACATGTTTAATGATTTCATTCCAATATGCTACATTTTCACTGTTATATGGAAATAGAAATCAATCAGTTTATTGAAACTTTGATGTTATCATGACTGTGAACAAAAACAAACAGAATGTCAATGAGGAATATGGCAGCAAGCGTGTTACTCCTTCATGCGACAGTGGCTAAAATGAGCATTCAGGGTTACAAAAAGCACACTGAAGGAAAGCAATTGAAAATTGGTGAGAAACAAATTATTTTAAATGTATTCATAAATTAATTAATGGAGCATAATTGGCGACCTAAAGCTTAGTTATTTCATCAAGGGCAACTG
The DNA here is from genome assembly GCA_030765065.1 of Deroplatys truncata. Lineage (NCBI taxonomy): Eukaryota > Metazoa > Arthropoda > Insecta > Mantodea > Mantidae > Deroplatys > Deroplatys truncata. Next base: position 308,690,132 of record CM060975.1, on the reverse strand, counting down.
CAATAAGTTGCCCCTTCCTTTCCTACAAAGCCTATGCACCAGGTGGTACTACTAGATGGGCTAGCCATAGAGAACATACTACAATGAAGCGATATAGAATTAGCTTCATTAGGTATAAAATGTGAATGCATGTAACAAACCTGTATCATCATAATGCACAAAACCAATTATATATTCTTACCTATGTTTATTTAGATCTCCTGCAACTCGCAAAATTACATTCATACTTCTGTTATCTAATAAATAAACAGAACAAAAAATTCTTTTGCATATAACTTCTCAACCAAATTATTCTGACAGTAGACTGCATGTGTAGTCTTCTACAAAATAATAAATCGTACTTAAAAATTCAGAACTCGGTTGACTCACCACATGTTTTTGCACTTAGTGTGAGTGAAACCTATGAGTGTAAAGTTTACTTAATTCTCGATTTCTATTCATGTAAGTTCCTTCAAAAGATAATTAAGTTGTTGTTGTTGTTCACCAATGGCACTGGGAATTAATTGATCTGCATCATTTTCCCTCTGGCTTCCCAATATAAAGTCTGTAAGTTATCACTTTTAAGGGCTTTGCATTTGGCGAGATGCTGTTCGTTCAGGATGACCTCTTCTTTTACAGAGAGTACACTTGAGTGTAGGTAGGCATCGCATCTTGTAGAGGTGTATCTTTATCCTTTAATTTATCTTCATCAGGTCTCTGCTGTCTTTTGAAATGTTGTTTAATGTTATTTAATTGTTTATTTATTTCTATTTTTCCTACAGGTTTTATTTGTTGTATTGCACCTTTCTTTGCTGATTGATCTGCATGTTCATTGCCCAAAAGTCCAACATGAACTGGGATCCATTGTAGAGTGACATGATTTCTAGTTTCAACTACTTTAATTAGGCTTCTTATTTCTTTAATATTTCTTGCTGTTTTATTATTCTAATTTACTATTCCATCTATGGCTGATTTTGAGTCTGATAAGATGACTATTTTTTGTTTTATGTATGGTCTACATAAAATGTTCTGTAATGCTGCTTTTATAGCTGCTAATTCTCCATCATAGTGGTTTGACGTTTCATATAATGTTAGATTAGATTAGATTGGATTGTATTCTGTGAGTTCACTAGCAGCCATAAAGGCTTCTGAACGTAGAACATGTCAAGGAAATGTACAAAAATTATATATAAACATAAATATTACATAGAATATGGAACATTTGAAATAAAATACACATACTATATGCGTGTTAAGGAAATGTACAATAAAGTTGCATATATACATAAATATTACATAGTATACAGAACATTTAAAATAAAATAAAGACATATTATATACAAAATGAAACAAATCAAGTGTAATTTTATACAGAGTTGAATACCTCCTTACTGTTATAAGGTTAAGATACGTATAGGCAAGAACAGTTAAGAACAGTTATTTTAACATTCACTAGGATTTTACCTTTGTTCGTCTGATCATTTTGTTCTATTTGATTTGTAATGCATAGCATTTACTGTCAGTTCTTAATATACATACATTTAAATAGCTTCATTAATTCTAGAGCAGGCATCAAATATGACTGGCAATTGTCATTAATATTTACTAATACTGCTTACAGAGCTATATAAGTATTATCATCAGGATAATTTGTCATTCAGACAATCTTGTACAGAATAATATGCTTTTGAGCATAGGTACTCTTTAACAGCAGTTTTAAAGACATTGAAATTGTCAACTTTTCTCTTAAGATCATTAGGGAGAGTATTAAATATTTTTATGGTCTCGTAATATACACCTTTCTGGAAGCAAGAAAGCTTTGCACTGGGATGATGGATGTTACCCTTTTGTCTAGTGTTTATCTCATGAATTTCCATGTTTGTAATAAATGTGGTTCAATTGAATACATAGAATTTTAAGATTGAAAATATATACATTCAAGGTAGGGTTAATAACTTTAGTCTTCTAAAAAGATGTTTGCAGGAGTGTCTGCTATGAGTGCTGGAAATGATTCTTATAACCTTCTTTTGCATGAGGAATATTCGTTTACTTTCTACCGAATTTCCCCAAAATAATATTCCATATTCAATGATAAAGTTAAAATATGCATAGTATACTAAGTGGTAAGAGTACTGTGCAAAACGTTTATAGTATACTCCTGTACCGGCATTTTTTTTATTGATGAGGGATCCATCTGTATATATTCGGAGCCACTCTTTTTCGGGTATCTTTCATTTTCCGTAGCTATTGCTATGGCTCTCATTTCATTTGGTATATTGTTTTGTTTGTGTATTGTATATATCAGGTCATTCTTATATTGTACATCAATATATTCTATTGGACTCATTACCTCTGTTGCAATTATATTCTTGTATTTTAAGTTAATATATGTTCTGAAGCTTATTTGAGTTTTTAAATTACATATAGATAATTAAGTTAAATCCCACATTTTGATGCACAATTTAAGCTATGCATGCAGATCGTGTAAGAGATGAGAGTAACGAGTCTTATCACAGTTGGCCAGCTCTTTCCAGTTTTCTCTCCCATGGAGTATTTTCAAACCCTTTTCAGTTGAAAAATCTCATATACCATAACTTTTACTTTCTCTATTACTTACCTATAGTACGTTTGGGTAAATGACAAACTTGAATTTAAGTTTAGTGTCTGAAGGATATGACACAAAGATTTCCAACAAAATCCCCCCACCTCAAACTGCCCTTTACATGGAAAAATTCTTGTTATATATTTTGTTTTCTCAAAAGTGACTAATCATATGACAGATAAAATGTGTTTTTGAATTTTCTGGTCCTCATCATTCTGAATGACCTTCATACAGAGCGGTCCCTCAGCCATCTGGCCAGTAGTTGCGATGCGTGTTCCTCGCGCTATATTCAGTGTATCTGTTTATTATTCTCATTATTGATACTGATACCATATTATTACTGATTTGATGATGATTATTATAATATATTGATTACCTATTGAACAAACATAATTACGTATATATTGTAATGAAAAGAAGCTAGAAACAGTGATGTGTATTGAATTTATTTAAAGGTGAGTCGGAATTGTTACACTAACATCACTTAAGTAAAACATGTTTCGGGAAACGGTTGTTCCCATCCTCAGAAGGTTAATTCGACTGGCCCGTGTTGTTGGTGTTTCCGTTTTTTGGACTGGATCCTGTGGTGGCATCTTGTGGTGGAGAAATGTACTTCCAGAGAGGATTTGGTGGCGGCAAATCAAAATTCATTAGATTTGTGTTGTGTTTTAGAATGGTGATCTTCTCCCATGCATCTAATTCGGCTGCAAATTTGCCTGGTTTGACTAATGTAATATTGGGTTTGATGTTGTGATTAGTGATCCAAAAATGGTGTGAAACTGCAGATTTGTCCATTTGTTTGTATTTAATACATCTCATGTGCTCCTTTAGCCTAGTTTCTAAGTTTCTTTTTGTCTTACCTATGTATACTTTATTGCAATCTGAACAATTGATTTTATAGATTCCAGCTTTTTTGTCTTGTGGAATGGGGTCTTTTAACTTGTTACAAAGTAATTTCTCTATGTTAAATTTGTTCTGTGGAGCTAGGCTGATGTTATGTTTCATGAAAATCTTCTTAAATTTGTGAAATGTTCCTGGGTGGTATGTGAATTTCTTGAACTTTAGCTCTTTATCTTGCTGGCTGAGATTTGTTGTGTTTCTGATGTGCATCTGTGCATCTGCAAAATTCAAACGACAGATGCACATCAGAAACACAACAAATCTCAGCCAGCAAGATAAAGAGCTAAAGTTCAAGAAATTCACATACCACCCAGGAACATTTCACAAATTTAAGAAGATTTTCATGAAACATAACATCAGCGTAGCTCCACAGAACAAATTTAACATAGAGAAATTACTTTGTAACAAGTTAAAAGACCCCATTCCACAAGACAAAAAAGCTGGAATCTATAAAATCAATTGTTCAGATTGCAATAAAGTATACATAGGTAAGACAAAAAGAAACTTAGAAACTAGGCTAAAGGAGCACATGAGATGTATTAAATACAAACAAATGGACAAATCTGCAGTTTCACACCATTTTTGGATCACTAATCACAACATCAAACCCAATATTACATTAGTCAAACCAGGCAAATTTGCAGCCGAATTAGATGCATGGGAGAAGATCACCATTCTAAAACACAACACAAATCTAATGAATTTTGATTTGCCGCCACCAAATCCTCTCTGGAAGTACATTTCTCCACCACAAGATGCCACCACAGGATCCAGTCCAAAAAACGGAAACACCAACAACACGGGCCAGTCGAATTAACCTTCTGAGGATGGGAACAACTGTTTCCCGAAACATGTTAAGTGAGTAAACTTAAGTGATGTTAGTGTAACAATTCCGACTCACCTTTAAATAAAAACATAATTACTTTTTATTTTATCAGTACTAACCTTTTTCACAGTTGGTGTTGAAAGTGATGTCCTTCGGCAGATAAACATTCTTGGCACCTTCTGCTGAAATTACCATTCACATGCATAGGTTCTTGTTGCATAATTTCCCTAATTTCTGTTCTTATATTGTTTTTAAGATCGTCTATGGTGCGAGGATTATTCCTATAGACTCTATTTTTTACAGATCCCCACAGATAAAAGTCACACACAGTGAGATCCGGTGATCAAGCCAGCCATAACCCTTCGTTTCTTTTTACAGCTTACAACATTAAATGATCCCGTTCTCTTCAGTTTATTCACTAGATATCTAACTGTTTCTCTACTCGGAACTGGAACACCAGGAAATTTATCATGAAACTACCTACACACCTGTCTACATGAGTTGGTTTTCACATACGTGTTTACATAAAAAAGTCTTTGTTCAAGTGAAAATTTGAGTACCATTTCTGGGTTGTAATAATCCGATAATTCAATCTCACACAAATACATACGCATCTCGCATCTATACACAAGAAGCAATAACAGCTGACTGAAGCCCGCTGCCACATGTTCGATAAGTGGAAGAGCCCATGGCCTTGAGTTCATTTATACGTGTCGCACAAGACTGCTGTGCAATTCCCAGCCAGAGCGCTGAGGTACCGCTCTGTATAATTGGTAAGCCGTAACAGATAAACAAAATCTTATTCCACAAAAGAGATAGATCTCGTTAAAGCACACATTTATGTCAAGTAACATTTTTTTGGGGCATTAATAATTTCTTATACCTTTTACAAAGCCATCTCATAGCGATACACTTATAAAAACTGACTATTGTATTAGCTTTCTTATACCTACAATGAAATGTATAAAGGTGTGTAAAATTTTTATCATGATTAACAAGAAGTAGGTAAGAATAAGCTTTTGTAGAAGAACAGTAGAGAAAGTCACATGAACACAACCTTTTTTTAATTTGATTTTTTTTTATTTCTTTATTTTTCCCTTTTGTTTCATTTTAAAAACCTGCTATCAAATTTAATTGGAATCCTTTTATGAAAATTTAGCCCAATGTTTGTGTTATTTCAGGGATGAAGAGGGGGATGAATGCAGTGCAATGTTGCAGCAGCAAGCAAAGCAAGTTAATGAAAACCAACAGAATTTGGCAACAGGCAGCAATCCATTCCTTGATGTGCCCAACGCAGCAACAGCCATAGAATACAAGAAGGGTTATGTTATGAGGAAATGTTGTGTGGATGCAAATGGGAAGAAAAGTAATCACTTTTATTTAATTCATAATAATGTTTATCAATCATGCAATTTTCTTTCCTCTTATTAAGAAATAAGCCTTCTTTTCCTTCTCCCCCCCCCCATTGTTACCTGGTTTCCATTGTAAGATTGATGCTTCTTTAAAGAAAGTACAAAGTGAAAGAGAATTTGGTTACTTCTGCTTAGCCATCTATAGTGTTTCTTGAATCTTTGATGCTGCTTTATTCTCGAAAGCTTAAATTTTGTTCTCTGGAAAAGTTTTTCTTTTTCTTAATGCTAAAATTTTATACATGTTACTCAGCATAGGATTATTTTCACCTTCTCTACCGCTTGCTTATATTTCTAAAAAGACATTTCTCAGTATTCTTTTTGAACTGCTTTGGAAGCTCTTAGCCTATTGTGCATTTTGAAAGGAAGACATCTCAATTATAAATGCTTACTGAACAAAGCAAATTATGCATTGAATTAACAGCCAGGTTGGCTTAAATAATTCACAAAACTTGTGGTTGTGAAAAGTAATGAAACATTAAGATATGGCTGTTTTACTTAGGAGGACAAGAGGAAGTATTGTATTTCACCCAAAATTCCATATCAAAATTTCACCAGTAATGCACGTTTTCAGGTCCACTGAACCCCCTCCCTCAAAAAAAAAAAAAAAAAAAGGATTTTAATAGGAAAGATCCATCTATCCCCTTCCCACCCCTTCCACAGCATAACTCATGAACAGAAATGAGATTAATACAAAATGCTATACAAAAAGTAACGCACAATAATTTTTTCTGCCTTGGTATTGCGGCTGGAATGTTGCAATTTCATACAGATATAGTTTGAAGTTTTCACTACAGAGGGTATTTTTTGTTTCATGTGCGCTCTAGCGAGAGAAGCGTGAACTACAACAACAAAGATGGCATGCATGTTACTGTCCACGTGTGAAGAGCAGAGAGGTGTGGTTCGATATTTGTGGGCCAAAGGGCATAAACTGAGTGATATTCACAGGGACATGCTTGCATGTATGGGTAAGATTGTATGGACCATAGTAATGTCTCCAGGTGGTGTGCATTATTCCTAATGGGGCGTGTGAACCTTAGTGATTCGCCACGCTCTGGGAGGCTGGTAACAGCTGCAACCCTGCAGAATGCCAGATGCATTGAGGTGGTAATTTTGAACAACCGGCGTGTGCAACTGCGAACCTTATCGCAACAGTTCAACATTTCCTATGGATGATATTGTTCATGACACGGTGAAATTTCGTAAAGTTAGTGCTCGTTGGGTGCCTAAGAACTTCACAGACAACCACAAGGGCCAGCGAATGATGAGCTTGGATCACCTAATGCGGTACACCACAGAAGAGCATGACTTTCTGAAAGGAATCGTCACTGGTGATCAGTCGTGGGCATACCACTACACGCCCAAAACCAAGCAGGCAAGAATGGAGTGGAAACATGCTGGTTCCTTAGTAAAGAAAAAATTCAAAGTGACTCAATCTGCTAGGAAAGTGCTTGTGACGGTGTTCTGGGATATGCATGGTGTTGTATTGGTGAACTTTGCTGAACACAGGACCACTGTGAATGCTGCAGCCTACATGAAAACTTTGGTGAAGTTGTGTCGTGCCCTTCGTGACAAATGCTACAACATGAATCTGACGATGTCAAAATTCTTCATAACAATGCTCGCCCCCATGTTGCTGCTGCTGTTTGTCAGAAAATCACCAAATTTGGTTGGGAGGTGCTTCAGCATCCACCATACAGTCCGGACCTTGAACCGTCGGACGTTTGGTCCCATGAAGAAATTCCTGGCCGGCCAGCGCTTTGTGACAGATGCAGAAGTGAAATCAGCAGTCCATACATGGCTATACTCCAAGGAAACGGACTTCTATGAACAGGCCATATTGAAACTGGTATCACGATGGGAGCAGTGTGTTGAGAAACTTGGTGGCTATGTCAAAAATTAGGTAAAAGGTGCAAGTGCATTTGTGAAATACTTTTTTTTTTTTTTTTTTTTTTTAACTATTAAACTTTTTGGTAAAAAAATTATTGTGTGTTACTTTTCGATCTGCCCTCGTACTTCAATCAGACAAGCATACCATGCAAAGCTGCTCATGAAAATTCCCCCACCCAAAACTAGGTTTTTTTTCTTTCCATTACAGATACCTCAAATGATTGCACTTAAATATGAAATATTGAAATATTAATCTTACAAATTAAATGTGTATCGTCAATTTTCTGTGAATACCCTGTGAAGTCCTCTTCATAGGGATTAATTTTGTATAATTAGCAAATCATAAGAGATAGACAAAGGCCTAAATAAGAACAATGTAGATATCATTAATTGACACAAATTGAATATTTTAAATTTGTAGCTTAACTATTTTTTAAATATTCCATATTACAATGTTTACACTTTCTCTTGCTTGAATGTTGCTTCTGCATGTTTTATATAACTAAGCTCTTTGTATTTAATTTGAAATCATTTCCGCGTAAAAATAAGTTGTGAATAATCTAACGTGTATTGAAGAACCACTTTTCATTTGAGCACTGTAATATATAGAATTCTTATTTTTCAGCTCCATTTGGAAAACGAGGTTGGAAAATGTTTTACTGTACACTTCGTGACATGGTGTTGTATCTGCACAAAGATGAGCATGGCTTCCGAAAGAATGCATTGAGCGATAACCTTCACAATGCTATTAGGATTCATCACGCGCTTGCGACAAAAGCATCAGACTACACAAAGAAACAACATGTCTTCCGACTTCAGACAGCAGATCAAGCAGAATATTTGTTCCAAACTAGGTAACTAGTAGTCATAGGGTTACCTGACCCACACCACATAGTAACATAAGTAGCTCCTTGGAACTTTTGGGATGTTAGGGTGCATCAGTCCTTGCGCTTCTTGCTTTGAAGACTGCGCCAGGGAGGTGGCCTAGCTGTATCTTTGGGTTGCAGTCCCGGGTTTGATGTCCGCATGGGTTGGATCAAATGCGTATAGTGGTAGATACAGGAGAAGTAATGGCAATTCACTGTACCTGCTTTATGTTCCTTCGTCCGACGTGGCTTTGTCTTCATCAGGCAAATCTCCGTAGAAAGGTGATTTAACTGTACGATAATTCCCGCTGTTGCCCTGGCTTGGTAGTTGTACAAAGGAGCTCAGAGGTGAATTCACTACTCATCATAATGTTTGATTTATCGCTATTTATTGTCACTTCTTCACTCTAAAAACACTAATGTTCCTGTTTACTTATATTGTATAGAACTCGGGAATCACCAATACATTGTTAATTAATATGTGATTAGTCATATTTGCACTTCTGCACAAAAGGACACCATTTGCACGCCAACTGTGTCTTACGGAGTAGCGTGGATTCCTCGTCTGTATCTACAAGTCAACTCTTGGATTTTGGGGTAAATATCGACTATTTATGGAATAGATTCATTCATTCATTATCTGTTTACCCTCCTCTTATGTAGGACTTACACCCCCCAGGACTTACAAGCAGGTGCCTGGGGTCAGAGGCCCGTCGAGTAGCAGACACTCATGGATCAGACAGAGCATCCAGGATGGGTGATCAGCCCGATGCCTGGTATGGGATGAAGGAAGTAGATGAAACGAAATGTTGGTGAAATGGATGAAAGGAAAGGTGATGATGGAGCAGTTGGTGGAATGAATGGCGGGGGAAACCGGAGAACCCGGAGAAAACCCGCCCAGACGCCGCTTCGTCCACTACAAATCCCACATGCAAGTCCCTGGGATTGAACCCGGGCCGCCTCGGTGGAAGGCGAGCGGTCTAACCACTCGGCCACGGCGCCGCCTGAATAGATCCCCCAATTAAAATTTTGGGATCTGATTTCTCATTGGAGGAATTTTCACGGTTCTCTCATCGTGGCTAAATATTATTTCATTTATATATATTCTTATTGGCTAGTTTGTATACATCATGTGACTTTTTCCTGGGCTTCTCTCAGTAATGTTCCGTTCTGTGTTACATTTCCCTCATTCTATACTTCTGGAGCAGAGACAAATAAGGTCATAAAACCTTACCCTCGATTCTAACACAAAGATCCCGGTTTTCTCTGCACATGCAAACAGCATATTTTCTACCACACTGCAGAGTTTAACACATCCTAAAACTAGTGAAACAGGAACGTTATATATATAAGACAAATATTACATTATACAAAAATGGCTATTTACACGGTGTTCACATTATACACATATATCACATTAATCACTAAATAAATTAATACATTATAAAATTAATCTGGGCACTTTCTGTCTCAAGGGTGACCAAAGACAGATCTCAAGTTTACACCTCAAGTGAAAGTTTATCCAGCTGTTCAGTACTGCAATAAAATGTTTCATCTTCCCCTTGAATAAGCAATGATTCTCAGCTGATGTTATAAGTAAATGTTGTTATGTTTCAAGATATTTACATTCAATCATGGGAGACCACTGGTTTTGGTGCTGGCTATTTTACAGTAGCATTCCCCCTTTTGTTTACAATTTCAGTAAATACAGAAGGTTTACATTCAATTATTCTGTTCTTATATTCTACTGTCAACTGCCCAAAACTATTTCAGTTTTTATATATTGAAGTAGAATTATTATGGTTCTCGTAATATGTTTAAACTTGAAGAAGGTAGTTTGTTAACGTAATGCTTAAAACTTGAAGAAGGTATATGCTTACGTAATTGCATTTTACGTAATATTTATTTACTTGCATTTAAAGGAGTTTCTGGAACACGCTTTGGTCATCAGTTTGAATTTGTTGATGACGTAATAGTTACTGTTATTACGCAATATGCTGCTATGTATGAGAAGCTGATTTTAAGATGTGTTTTTGTTATTACACTCCAAGTTTTACACTATAATATTTAACTTTGTTATTAACACTGCTTCTATATATTATTTATGTTTGAATTTGCCTCGGCTGCGTCAGTCTTGTTTGTTGAGTCACCTATCTCTTAATTAGGGTGCGGTGTGACAATGATTGTACACATCACAGAATTTAAGTTTTTAAATTCACTTCCTTTATTACTTCTTGCACATTTTTATAAAGAACTACACTTTTTAAGAACTGTGAGAATCTTCAATACTTTCACTTAGCGTGTATACATATTTTACGATTCACACGTAGAGAACACATCTTCCATCTGTTCACTACCAAGGCTTGCCAGCAACTGAGTAAGATTTCAACGGTTAAACCTGTAAGCTTCGGTATTTCAAGTCTCTGATTGGCTAATTCTAGTCCAATAGAATATCTGCATTTTACTTAAAGCTTTTCTTTGGTATTGATTGGCTAATTTTAAACTTACTGAATTTACCTTATCTTTGATACAATCATGACTGGTAACTTTTCAAACTCTTAAACTGATTATTGCCACAAGGTAACCTCTTTATTACCTCATTGTTAGCAACTTAAAACTTATTATTCTCACAGTATATAATGTATTCACATAACATTATTAAAACATGTTTACAATAAAAATAAGCATATGCAATGACTGTTACATACAATTTAAATAATTATTACATACATATTGTTTCAAAGCAGGCTGTTATTGAATTTACTTATTGTAAAATACAATTGAAATTGCCTCAATATGTACATGATACCCTAACCTGTGATTTGTTACATATTACTAGACATTGTATCTATTGCCATCACGTTTCTAATCTTTCATCATTTAGCTCCAATTTTTGCAATCAAATAAAATGGAAGTAGTTCAAAATAAAGCACAATTGTAACTTTTTACTTTCTCTTGCCACCTGTTCATAGTAAGAGGAAGTATTGTATTCTACCCTAAAATTTGATGTAGAGATTTCACTAGAAATACATGTCTTGAGGTCCCCTGAATCACGTGTGTGTGTGGTGTGCGTGCCTGCATGTGGTAACAGTTTTGATTAAAATGCTATCTATTTATGTTTACATGACAAATGAAATATATATTGTGAATTTTTCGGGAATAGCCTTTGAAGTCCTCTTTATCTGGAAGGAATTTTGTATAATTTTATATAACTGGTAAACATTAAGAGATTATCAAGAACATATGACACCGAAAGTGTACATCTCTTTAAAACACATAATTTATTACAAATATCCTTTTTTATAGCAGCAGCCTTTCTGTGATATCCATTAATATTGGTTTCAATTGTTTAGTACTCTGTAATTTTTTTAAAGGTTGTATGACTATTCACTGATTTCTTGCCATGTCATGGAAAGAGTATGGAATTATAAAGCCATAGCAAGCTGCTTAAACACCTGGTTATCAATATTTTCCTCTGTCCCTGTCGTACCAACAATGAAATGTTAATGAAACTATATCTGCAAATGTTTTTAGAAGATATAAAAATAAACTGTAATACCAGGATCGTACAATAAGTAATGCCCCACTTTTTTTTCTCAGAACATATTTATTCTTAAGAGTCAGAATTTTATGACAATATAAATCAACATTTCTTGTCCACGTCCTATTTTTCTACCTAGTCTCCATCACGTTCTACGGCCTTATGCCAACATTTTGTGAGAGCATGTATTCCCTGCCGGTAAAATCTCTTGACCTGTATGCGTAGCCATGTTTTCACTGCATGAATTACACTCTCGTCATCTTCCAAGTGTGTTCCCGTGGAGAATCTGTAAGCGGCCCAATGAAATGGTAGTCCGAGGGTGCCAGGTCTGGACTATAGCGTGGGTGAGGCAATGATGTCCCACCCAATTTGGCGATGTGTTCCCGGGTCCTCAGATTTGTGTGTGGGCGTGCATTATCATGTTGGAGCATGATTTCTGCTGGATTCTTGTCAGACCAAACACGTCGGAAACGATTCCTGAGTTTATTCAGTCTTCACGTATGCCTCTGAATTAATGGTTGACCCTCTTGGCATTACAATCCCAGAAGACTGTGATCATGACTTTTCCGGCAGAGGGAATTGCCTCGAATTTCTTCTTTTGTGGTGAATGAGGATGATGCCACTCCAGGGACTGCCTTTTTGTTTCCAGCACAAAGTGGTGCACCCAGCTTTCGTCCCCCATAATGATCCGTGACAGAATGGCATCTGCGCAATTCAGCATGTCTGGAGCAGTGGCTGTGGCAGGACGCCCCGAGCGTGGCTGATCATGGAACTCTGTTTCTGCATTTCCTGCCACTTTCTTTACCCATCGCCCAACTGTACTCCTATCAACTGCATCATTACCATATGCTGCACACAAACGTTTATGGATTTCACCACGGTTTCCTTTTCCGCACACAAGAATTCAATAACAGCACATTGCTTGTAACGGGAGTCGTATGTAGATGCCATTTTGACACTGTGCACGGCTCTGCCATCTGTTGGAAGTGTTTGAAACTTCACAGGTGCACATTAGAAACATCAAATGTGATGCACCTATGAGGACGTTTGTCTATATGTATTAATGGCTTGTTAAAAAAAATATGGGGCATTACATATTGAATGACCTTCACATGTAAAGAAAGTCATGTGAATGTAAGACATATTTTTTAAATAACATTTGAGTTGATTTTAACATTTAATTTGTGTTAGCACTTGCTTCATTAACACTTACTTTATTACAGGATTTGTTTCACAGACAACTTAGCTGAGGAATCAGAAAACATGTCTGTGAAACTTGTAGTAAGTAAAGGGTTAGTGAAGCAAATTAAGTGATTTGTGCAGCCAGTTGTGCATTGGCCACTGCAGTACAATGTGCTACGCATATAGTCGATCTGTGGCCTCACCTTAAAATGCCCAGACAGTATTAAACACAAACAAATTGTTAAAAAGTAGCTGTGGCAGATCATTTTTAATAATAAATGCAGAAGTTAAATTACTAAAGCATTTAAATGAGCCTATAGATTCAATGATTTGCGAGAAAATGTTTGTTATAAACAATAAAGGTCGTGTGATGCATTTTGTAATATTGCCAATTGATTCTATGAAAAAATTTGTTTTACTTCCAGTAGATGGCAATTAGTGAGCAATCTGTCACTTAACAACTTTATATCAACAACTTGTAAACAGTGCAGTGGATAATGCAATTGAGTAATTGCAAAACATGTTCTGCTTTGAATTTTAATTAAACAGATAAGTGAAGTGTTTGTCAATAATGTATATGCTTATGTGCATAGAAGCATGTTTCATAGTGATGCATGCATTCGCATTGACACAAACTTGGCCACGAACAGTTTGCAAGCTCCAAGTTTTCTTGTTTATATCTACACCAAACATAAGAAACTACCCAATCGGAGAGAAAGTTACACTTTGGATTCTCCACACACCTCTTTATGTGTGTCCATTCTCCCATCCTATCATCACCTTGTGAATTAAATAACTAACTTGATTTTTTTGTGGCACTAACTTTACTTCTTACTTGTTCAACAATTAGGACATGTTTTGAGGGCTGTGGCCTTATCTTCAGCTGCAAACCAATTTGTGGTAGCATCTTCAGCTGGTTCCTGCATCTTCATCATTTAATCATTTTGCTTCTTGTAATTGTTACTTTTTTAATTGAATTTAATGCCCTCTATTACAGCATATGAACACAGGCAGTGGATAATGATGGTGCATGAAATTAAATGATAGTTAGGAAATGAAATGTGAGAAGGAAGTGTTTGTTTAGGTTACTTCTTTGGCATTTGCCAGTTATGATGACTGAGGAAAACCTGGAGAAGAAACAAACCCATTCTTAGTGGCATTCGAACCACAGTCTTCCCACTTGTGAATGTGTGCCTTAGCGATCTTGGAAGACCATCTTGTTTTCCTGCAGATGGTGTAGTTATTTGTTTTGGCTCAAGTCAATTTTTTAATGTTATTTTCTTGTCTACTAGTTCTTTGCTGAAGACATTCTTCTGTGCTATTTAATTTATTCTGCATATTCTTAGGGTAACTCTGCTTTGTTCAGGGGGATATTTACTATTCTATAGGCAAGACCATTGAGTATTTCTTGTTTGTGAGGTCCTGGGTTGAAGCTATCCACTTTTATGTAGTTTTCCGTACATGTGTTCATCCAGTATATGCCAAATGACAGTTTTCTATGGGTCTTCATAATCTTGAAGCCTAGAAGTGTTAGCATGTTGTTCTGTTTATGTTTCTAATATGCCTTCACATAGTAATTGCTTTCGGGGAATCTGGTGCTAACAGTGGTAGGAGAAGGTTGTGTGGAGCGAGATCTGAATAATTGGCGGAGTGGAGGTGAAAACAGGACTGGCAGAAATGAACCAGCTAATGAATCCGAGGAAAATTCAAGACAACTCGAGGAGGTTATGAAGAAGCAGAGAGAAGAGATGGTGCAGCAGATAATGGATTGCAAGAAAAAAATTGAAGGTATAGAGAAAAGGTTCAAAGCAGGACAGAGAAGAAAGAACTGCGTAATTTTTGGAGTGGCAGAAAAGTACAGAAACCTAGAAGAAGTAGCATACGGGATCAGGGAAGAAGGATTAGGTATAAAAACGTTTGGTTGGGAGATAAAAGACATGTACCGAATCGGAAAAAGAGGAAGAAAGTCTAGACCCATTGTTATAAGAATAACGACAATAGAAAAAAAAGGGAAATTTTAAGGAACATCAGGAGGTTAAGAGCCTCAAAAATCCTTGTAGAGCAGGACTATATGAGAGAGGAACAAATTTTGAAAAAAGAATTGCCAGGATGAAAGAAGCAAGAGCAGCTGGGAAAAAGGCACCCATTGTTATAAGAATAACGACAATAGAAAAAAAAGGGAAATTTTAAGGAACATCAGGAGGTTAAGAGCCTCAAAAATCCTTGTAGAGCAGGACTATATGAGAGAGGAACAAATTTTGAAAAAAGAATTGCCAGGATGAAAGAAGCAAGAGCAGCTGGGAAAAAGGCATTTTTGAAAGGTTTAAAATTATTTGTGGAAGGAGAAGAATGGAGTATGAGTATACGGAGGAATGAACGAGAAAAAAATGTGCCAACATCAGCAGAAGGAATGGCCCAAGACACACACAAGTCAAAGAACCGAGAGAACAGCTGAGTTGGTAGTTTGGAGAAAAAAGCAGAAAACGGCTGATCAAATCACAAACTCGACAGACATGAGAAACAGTCATGAAAGGAGAACAGAAGAAAATAGGGAGGAAGAAGCAGCAGCCATGGAGGGGGAGGAGGAGCTAGCATTGGTAGCAGCGGCAGGGCGGGAAGAGATGCAAAGGGGGAGAAGATGAGAGAACAGATGACTGAAGAAGCAGCAGCTAGGGAAGGGGAGGAGGAGCTAACATTGGTTGTAGTGGCGGGGCGAGAAGAGATGTAATGAAGGAGAAGTGAAGAGAAGCCGAGAGAACAGATGATTAACAGTGCAGCAAAAAATGTGGATGCAGTGGAGGGAGTGAGAAGTGGGGAAGTAATAAGAGTGAGAATGGTTAATGAAGCAGAAGAAATAGATTTGAGAGAAGGGAGGTTAACGCTACAAGGGGAAGAAAGTGTCGATCCAGTATTCAGGTGTACTAGACTTAGAAAAGCAATGGAGAAATTTACGTATCAGGATAAAACAAAGAACAAATAGGGAAAGGGAGTAAATTGTGATGCAATAAGAAAATAGGATTAAGACAGGGATGTAAACTGAGTTCAAAATTATTAACCTATTCATAGATGATATATTAGAAGTAAAAATAAGAAATTAGCATTGTCCAGTAATAAGAGATAAGGAGATTCCAGGTTCAGGTTCATTATATGCAGACGATTTTATGGTAGGCACCATAAATGAAATTCAAGAAGGTGTGAAAAATGGAGAATTAAGGTAAATATAAATAAGTACTAAGTGATAAACGGAGGAAAGAAGAAAAATGGTATCTAGGTGGTCAAGAACTGTAGGTAGTCAAAGAATATGACTATTTAGGAGTAAGGTTGAGTAATAGCAGGGAAATTAGAGATGAAGTAGGAAAATTGACCAAAAGTATAGAATGGTTACAAATAATTAATTGGACTAAATTTGGCTAGATGTAGGAAAATGAAGGAAGGAGATATGACTGACTCAATAAAAGGTTTTAAGAAACAAAGTCAAGGACAATATGGGAGAATATTAAGGAAGGTAAAGAAAAAAAAAATGGTAGAGGAAAGTAAGAGAAGCAAGGGCCGCTCAGTGAGCGAAAAGGCCAGGAAGCCAAGCAATCTGAGTGGCCCAATAAGAAAAAAGCACCAGACAAACTGTACAATAGAGTAGAGGTAAAATGATATACGAATATACATTGTATGTATTGTAAATCAAACTGTAGAAAAAATTGTACAATCCATTCATTCATTCATTGGATTGAAACTGTGGTGACTTCTGTCACATACAGAAGTACAGCTCTGCATAGTATGGTACATTGAAATCAGCATCACTGTACATAGATAAAATGGCAGCTTTTTATTACTTTCTGTACTACGTATAGCAAGTAGGGGAAGTATTGTATTCCACCCAAAAATTCGATACTGAGATTTCAACAGAAATACATGTTTTGAGACCCCCCTGAATCCAAAAAAAAGGATTTTTGGAAACGTGTCTGTGTGTGTGTGTCTGTCTGTGAACAGCATAACTCAGAAACGAACAGTCGGATAAACACCAAACTTGGTATTTAGGTTCAGTATCTTCCAGAGATGCGACACGAAGGTTTTCAAGAAAATCCCCCCCACCCCAGATTACCCTTTACATGGAAGATTTTTAGAACATTTTAATTTCCTCAAAAATGGCTCTTAATGATTTAGATTAAAATATCATATGTTTAAGATATTTTCATGACAAATAAAATGTACATCTCGAATTTTCTGGGAATGTCTCCAAAAGTATTCTTCATTGTGAACGACTTTTGCATAACTGGTAAACCATAAGAGACAGACAAAAGTTTACTACACAGATAATGTAGATTGCTTTAAAATACGCAATTTATGTCATATACATTTTTTTTGTTGAGTGAACCATTTTCAAGATATTGCTTGTTATTCCCATAATTTTTTCAATACTTATTTTCTCAAATGGGAATTCGTTATTCATTTTTTTGTCTTGGATATGCAAAGAGTATTAATCTGTGGCAAAGAGAAATTAAGAAATATGTATGTGCTTAAAGGCTACTGTATTTCTATATTGCCGTTGCAAATATATATTCCCCTTACATCTACAAGAAAATTAGCAATAAGATAGAGTCTGCAAATGTTTATCTTGATTAACATGAAGTAGATGGAGAATAAGCGTTTGCAAAAATAGTTTGTACAAGAGTAGAGAAAGTCATGTGAGTGTAACACATCAGATTTTATTTAGCATAAGGAGCCGTGAATTTGATAAGCTCTTATGAATGCCTTCTCTCTGTGCAGTGATTCAAAGGAACTGCAGTCTTGGATTGACACTATCAATTTTGTCTGCGCAAGTTTTTCTGCCCAACCACTTGCTGGAGCTGTTGGGTCACAAAGAAAATTCCAGAGGCCTTTGTTGCCTTGCAGTCACACAAAGCTCAATTTGGTGAGTGTCGCAATGCCCAATTCAAAATGTGCATACATTATATATAAAAATGGTTTCAAAATATGTTTGATTTTAAAATTTCAGTTGTTAATATTATAGAAAGTGCTTGTATTGTTTGATAAAGATTATCTTTTCCAAATACGAGGGCTGATCAATAAAGACTGAGAATGATTTTTTTCTGTAGTTTCCTTGATAGTTTTATGTCTCTACCACGAATACTTGAAAAGAGCAGGGTTTCATGTTTAATGTCCATAAGCAACAGCACTCTCGTAACAGTAGGTTGGTAGTAATGCTGTATATTGTTGGCCCTACTTGAATTTCGCATACCACAAAATGGAGGTGACATGAGAGGAGCAATACAGCGCAATAAAATTTTATTTTTGTTTAAATCATACAGCCTTGAAACTTTCGAAAAGCTGAAGCAAGCATACGGTGAAGATGCACTACCTCGTGCAACAGTGTTTGGGTGGTTCAAGGACTTCAAAGAAGGGCGAGTGCTCTGTGCTAAGCAAGGTGGGCCGGGTGTTTCGGAATGGAATGATTTACCAGCGTGCAGTTCCCCCCCTCACACTACTGTTACAGCAGCTACTACACGTCAGTATTGGCTACACTGAGGAAGCACATTACAAGGAAACATCCAGAACATCATCGGAATGGGTGGCGATTTCATCACGACAACGCGCGGCCTCACATCGCAAATCAAGTCCAGGAATGTTTTGCTAAATTCAACATTACCTGTGTGCCGCATCCACCTTAAAGCCCCGGTCTTACCCCCTGTGATTTCTTTTTATTCCCATTACTAAAGGCAAAGCTCCGGGGCATTCGGTTTGAGAGCACTGAAGCAGTGCTAAAGAAAAGTGAGGCAATTCTGAAAGACCTGACAAAGAATGGCCTGCACCATGTGTTCGAGGACTGGCAGAGACGCTATAAAAAGTGCATTCAGTTAGGAGGGGACTACTTTGAAAAAGATCATGTCAACATTGAAATGGAGTAATAAATATCTGTGAAAAAAAAATCAGTCTCAGTCTTTATTGATCAGCCCTCATAGAAAGTCTTTAAGGTCTTATGGTCTTCAGGGAGATATTGTCAGTTTTTTTGGGTAAAAACACTCTGGAAATAATATCAGATATCTGGCAGATTATAATTACTATAGTTTGTGTTGCACTAATAAATGCGATTCATACTATTAACAGAGTACACTTTAAACTATAGTTGTTCCAGCCTTAGAACCGGACTTGATGAAAACAAAACATTTCGTATCCCTCCTCCCTCGTGTTCATATCAGCTGTGAGGAACAAACCCAAACAAACAAACAAATGCCACCTGAACTCATGTCTCGTGTTTATAATGCAATAGAACAATGTACTTTTCAAATAATAATAATAATAATAATAAACCAAAATAAAAGCTGAGTTGAAATTAAACAGAGGATAATTAAAATAAAACTCACACTAATCTGTACTCCATCACTATCCAGAAGAGATGTAAAATCTAGTTCTCCATTACCAATATCCTCTTATGTCATTAATTACATTCAATTTATTTCTCTTTACAAACAAATCAAATTTCTAACAATAATTAATAAAAGACGGATTGCTTAAAATGTAGGATCATTGTTTGACAAAACTTAAGACTTTGTCTAGTGTTGGCAGTTCATTATTGAAGAAAAACTGGTGCACATTCCTATGAATAGCCATTTAGTAAAATCATCTGCTTCATTTAATTCTGGCTTACATCTGTGTCTATTCTTTCTTGGTGTTCACAATGCTCCAGTTTGCTTGAGTTCCTTATGTGTATATGAAACACCTCACTCTGTAACACTGGTATAATTTGCAGTTAATTTCATAATGTTATTCGACAGTGGGGTTCTCTTACATCATTCAACACAATCATTTCTGTTGTTTTTTAATGGCTTACCTTTAGAATGCTTTACCATTTCACTCACCAAGCTAACAGATTGTAGTTGTAGAAGCAGTCACGTTTATTAGCTTACTGATAACCCATCATTAAGGCTGGTTCCCAATAGCCAAAGAATAGTAACCAAAACAGAAACGAGAACAGGAAGCAATACAGCATACAGATTTTGGTTCACAACAGCCCGGTAACAAGAATGGGAATGCAAATCGATGATCATGTTGATCACAAAGTGAAAAATCAATTTTGTGCATTAGGATTTATTTTGTTTTTAACTAACCAATGATATGTTTTCACTGTTTCCAATTCAGCCTACATAATGCAGGTTAGCCAACAATTCAAGAGTAAACATTATCTAAATGCAGATCCATTATATTTCCAATTCCTCTAGTTGTAGCAAGCTTTCATTCCTTTATTTAATGGCGTACATTAAAATAATTTATTGTTCTTTGTTAATTTCTACCAGTTTTTGCTGTACTTTGTAGTTTTTACTATTGGTTTTTAGGCAATAGCTCAGTTCTGAGTTGCATATAAACAAACTACATATGACCCTTTCACTAGAAGAACCAACACTCAATGGATATGCAGATGTCAGGATGCACTTATGCTAGAATTTCTTCCAGTTTTGTGTTTCCAGCTTGCAACTCTAGGAGCACGAGTGGCTGTTTCATGTTATGGCTGCCTAGAATAATCTGTACAGTGAAGAGTTTAATATGCTGTCCCGGGAACGAGAATGAGAAAGTTAAAACTTGGCCAAGTCTTCTTTCCCATTCCCAGGACCCTCAAAGGCTTCCTGTCAATCATGAATGCTCTCATTAAAATATATGTATTTCAACTTTGCCAATCTCGTTGTGGTTACTGTTCTCGGTTGTTGTGAACCAGCCTTTATTGTCTGAATGCAGGATAAGGGTCAATGACACTAAACAGAAACAAATGGAAACTACAACCATCTTTAGTTTTACTATTCATGTTATTTACTATTTCATATTAATCAAAAGTTTCAAACCATGTTATTTACATACTTCTTGAAAACCCACAGATAATTCTGCATAACCAAGGTACCATATGTTATGATGTGATTTGGTTTCTCATGTATTGTGGACTAGTTAATGACATCTTGTGTTGACATCAAGTTTGGTTCTAAGAGTGGAGCAATAATAGGTAGCTTGCTGCAGGCAGGAAATGGGCATATAGAAATCATACAACTTCAGAATTCATTTCTATTTCTGGAAACAAATTAACCATCACAGTTGTTTTAGAGGGTGGGTTAGTAGGCAAAATTTCTATTTTCTACATTTGTATTTAATTGCATACATACTTAAGGGTATAACTTGGCTTTGTGCAAGTCTATTTGAATTATTAAAATGTCTGTTTTAAAAAATTTGCATATTCCATGTAACTTGATTCAAACTTTTTATTAAAATGACTGAATTTTTGCTAAAAATAAACAAATAAATAAGAAAGAAACAATTTGACAATAATAGATACTCTAGAGTAGCATACATCCTAAAACCAGCAATTCAAATTCAGTGAAAATTGCTAAAATTTAACTTATCACGCCTCATAAGTGCCTATCTGTAACTATAGGAGGGAGTGCTGAAACTATGACTCCAGTGTTTTGTAATTCACACAAATTTCTCAAAAGTCATTCTGACAACTCTCCTAAAGTACTAGACAATTTCTTTATGTCAGAATCTTCTAAAAATTAGCCATAGAAAATGTATCTAAATCTGAGTGTAGTGCCCTTAATAAATAAGATAATAATGGTATTATAATCACATGTCCCTTTCAAAGTAAATTAAAAAGTAAAAGCAGAAGTAGTATTAACAGTGGAGTTATTTTCATGATAAAATTCATTGAGTCAGAATGCTTACACTTCACGTATGTCATTTTTTTAACACCATGACATACGTGAAGTTTATTTTATCATAAACACCTACATTATCATCGCAACTGTATAATGTAATATAAACAAAAATGAATGTTTTCATCAAAAGCGGGAACAATTACGTGATCATGAAGAACGAGTTCAAAGACTGGAGGCAGAATTAGATGACCATAGAAGACACCCACCAGAACGAAATGCCAAATCACTCAACATTCAGAATTACAAAGAAAAGGACGCATATCTTCAGTATGAGGTAAGACACTAAAAATATTGGTATTTCCATTATTTTATGGTGAGTTTAGTGAAGAAACATCATTATATGTGCTTCTTTTCTTTTCGTTGCTGCTTTGTGCTCTTTGTTCCCAAAGGAGAAGACTTGCAGTTTGAATGCTGATGTTTAAACATTCTAAAATGGTTGATGTATTTATATGAATAAGGAAAGGAGTAAATTTTTTAAGCACTGTTTTCACTCGCAACATTTGAATTTATAAATACTAATCACATGTTGCACTGTCTTGTCAAACCTAAAATGACAGTTTAATTAATTTTGCTTAACTTTCTCTGTATTCTTTTAGAAATTATTGTTCAATGATCCAGCAGATTTATATGTGCTTATACATGTTGGCAGCATCCAGCTAGATACTCTAAGAAGACAGAATAGCAGAGTTTTATGGCAAATCCTCCCCTTTACCCCTTATAACTGTAATTTCATAAAGCTCCTGTGATAATGGATGAAAAATCCTCTGCTACTCACAGAAATGGATATGAAATATTGATAGATGTTGTGTTTCTGATTGCCTTAACCTCCTCCCAACAGTATTTTCAAATTCTGGAAATGTTATATAGCCTACAAGCCTCTTCTACAAGGACCACTCCAAAAGGTTTAGAATAAGGACCGGTTTCATCAACCGATGTTAAAACTACTCTTAACATTTTGTTTGTTAACAAGGTGTTAAAAGTTTAACATAAGGTTAAAACTTTTGCATTTCATCAAGCTTTTACAGCAAATTATTAGCTAACATTTTGTTAAAGTCAAAGACAACTGCGAACGCTAGCTTTCAAGAAGGCAATCGCCAAACTACACTGTTTCTGAATGTGCTCCGATGCACTTTTGTCTACATACCGCTGCGCTCTCTGTGTCACTAGCCACAACTATTTACATTCATGGCAATTGCCATGTGATGTTCCCGATTGTTTGAGGTTAATAGCGATGTCAACTGAAATAAATGTGTCACCATTTGAAACGTGTTAATTAACATCTGGTTAATACGTATAGACGTATTATCAAGTGCGAAAAAGTGATGGTCTTATATTAAAGGATAAGATTGCAGCCTGGGACAAAATACATGAATAATTTAATTGGAATGAACGCGTTTCTCTAAGTCCAGTAAGCAACTGCGTAATTTTATGCTAACAAAACATTAGATGCAAAGAGCGCTTAAGACGGTTTAAAACTGATGGTGGACACTTAATTGAACTAAAGTGGATGAAAAAGTGTTATAGCTGATTAATCAAGCAGACCCGAAAAAAATACTGTTTGGTTCTTGAAGCAATTACTTTGGAAACCTTCCAAATAAACTCACAAAATGTAGCTTTGGAAATGCCAACATTATCGCCCACCAAGTAAATGAAACATGTTATAGTAGCATAAAATATAAGTACCTAATTAGCACCTGTAGCATAGGAGAAACAGGCATGTTTCTGTTGGTAGTATTCTAACCTCTCTTATTTCCAATAAAACCATGCCTTGGACATTTATATTGCTGTAAAAATTCCTCCTTTTGCAGGATTTCAAATTTATTATGACATACAACTACTCTTCTATTAGGAATGGCATTAAAAATGCCAATTGTAGCAAACTCGCATCAACAGCTTGGTTGACGGCAGCCATTTTCCAACTTCTAACATTTGTTAAATGCCTTAACACAGGGGTACAGGAATGTTAACTTAACATCAAATTTAACACATTGTTAAAGTTAACATTGTTTGATGAAACAGAATTTGTGTTAAATCAGTTTACCATTGTGTTAAAATTTAGCTTCTGTTGGTGAAACCGGTCCTAAATGCGATTAAATTTTAAAAAATTATATCTAATCATTGCATCTTTTCAAGGTATTCTCCATTGCATTCTGTGCCATGTTTCATCCTTACAAGCTGCTTTTTAAATCTGAATGCTATTCTTCTGTGGAGAGACTGCAACTACATTGTTCGTAAGCAGCTACTGCAGCTTCAGGTGGTTCAAATCATTGACATCAAACTTTTTCTTTTATTTTGAGCAATAAAAAAGTGTCACATGGGACCAGATCTGGACTGTAGGGAGGATGAAACAAATATTTGACTACTGCAGAAATTGGGTTGTTTCTAGTGCACCGTGGGCAGAGGCTTGTTGTGGGCAACAAAATTCTACACAGACCTGTCGTAGTACAGTTTCTTCTCAGTTCATTGAAGACTTGTGGCAGACATTTTGTAGTGCACCATCTGGCATGACAGTGGAATTGTCACAATATGGACATTAGCTGAGAAGAGTGAACAGATCATTTTCTGGCCAACACTTCTTGGTTCCCTTACTTTTGTTGCGGGATCTTCTCCTGGGAAGGAAGACCCAGACAAATACTGTTGTTTAGTTTCTGGATCATACTGGTATATCCAACTTTCGTCACCTGTTACAATGGTAAATGTGTTTTTGGATCTTCCCCCATCAAATTTTTCTATCATTTCCTAGCACCATTGCACATATGCCTGTTTCTGCTCATTTATGAAGTGGTGGGGGTTCCAATGACTGCAGAGCTTCCTGACATGAAATTTTTCTTTAAGTATGGTGTTCACTGCTACTGATTCAATATTCAGGGCTTCTTGAGTCTGGTAATAGGTGTAATAATGATCTTTCCATAACATGCACTGTACTTTCATCACATTTTCATCCGTTGTTGCTGTAGCCCATCGTGCTGCGCAGTCTTCATCTTAGGCAATCCCTTCCTCTTTTAAACTCTGCAAACCATCGATAAATCGTGGGTTGTTGCCCATTCTCAAAGCCTTCAGAGTGACCCAATGTAGCAGTGGAATAATTATGGGAATTGTTTAAGTGATTTTAGATAAATAAATGCTGATGGTATTATGAACTTTTGTACCTTTTCTTGGATCCCATAGTTATTTAATAACATGAAGCCTCTACAGTTTTCACATTATATAGAAATTTCCAACATTAGTATTCAACAAAAAAAGGGACAAAACTGGTGAATATGAAGATTCCCCATCCCCAGGGCAACAATTAAACATTTTTGAAATGGCACACACTGTCTGCATACATGGAGGAAAATAATTTTCTCTATTGTTTAGTTGTAAATATTGGATGAACAGTTTCTGGTGTTATGCTGGACATAATTTTCTCTTTTTATATAATTATTTAGTAGAGATGCTGCTAAAAACTTGATTAACATACAGAGAAAATACAAAAAAGCTTTCTTACATTAAAGGTATATAAAGGTTTTTAGCAACCAGAAACTTAACTACATAGTTTACTTGGACATTTTAATGCTAAATCCAGCACACATCTGCAATGTTTGAATAAAATGTAAATTAGATAAATAAATATGAATACAAGTATCTTACCATTATATGCAGTATCTGACTGTCTTTTGTTTTGCTGTCTTAATCGCTAAATTGTGACCATTTATGTGTAATACTTGGAAGGAATTATCTGCATCTTTTATCTTATTTTTACACACACTTTCTATGGAATAAAAACAATCAATATTTACTTCAATTGCATTCTCAACAAAAATTCACCTTTGCAAATATGTTCTTTTATCACTCCAGTGTGTTTGTATCCTAATAGTCACATCTTGAAATTCCTGTTTAGTCCTTTAGTAATTTAGAACTTGAAATTAAGAAGCTGTCTTATAGCCTATGTCCATTGGGAAGTTTATACCTCGCTTCCTCCCTCTCTGCATACATTACATCTTTAAAACTTGAGTGAATCTATTAAGAGCACTTTAAATCACTTACTTGAACTTTATTACATGTTTATATTTAAAGGTGAGTCGGAATTGTTACACTAACATCACTTAAGTTTACTCACTTAACATGTTTCGGGAAACCGTTGTTCCCATCCTCAGAAGGTTAATTCGACTGTCGAATTAACCTTCTGAGGATGGGAACAACGGTTTCCCGAAACATGTTAAGTGAGTAAACTTAAGTGATGTTAGTGTAACAATTCCGACTCACCTTTAAATAAATTCAATACACATCACTGTTTCTAGCTTCTTTTCATTACAATATCAACGTTTATTACATGTTTTAAAAGCAGTTTTGCTTTCACCCTCAATGACCGATGTTGGTCATTGCACTGCTGTCATTTGACGACTCCTTAGAATTTTTGCTCTGGTTGTCACTTGGTACTAACATGAACTGATACCCATGGTCCTTATTCTTCAGGATGTAACTGATAACAAAGGTAACAATTTGGGAAAGCTCAGACATGACTCCAGAAAGAGCAAACAATATTACAGTTTATTTTAACATTTTTCAAGGTTTTACATTTTATTAAATCTATAATTTTGTTAAAATTGCACCAAATTTTCAATTTTTTGTGTGGTGTCTACAGATATTTAATAGAGCAAATTTGTGAGCATAATGCTTGAAGTTGAAGTGAAAATGAGTTTTGATGTTATAGAAGAAAAAATGTCAGTCAGGAGTTATCAGTGTTTTTACTGAACTACCTCTTTAATCCCTAGTCCACTTTTTACTCTTTTGAGAAAAAATTATTCAAAGTTAAAGCTATATATTTAATTCCTCTTAAAAAATACAGTATTTATTTATTTACATCTCAGAGAGAGAATTCAAAATTAACTTAACATTCATTGAGAACTTAAATTATAATTTATCTAAGTAGGTACCCTTTTTAAATTTTATATTCAAATTTTTTTTACTTGGTCCACTAGTGAACTCAACTTTTTGTGCATACATTTTTTTTCAGAAAACCATGAATACTTTTACTACTCTTATTATATTAATTATTAATGTATGTTTTTAAGTTAACATGACCTTGGTTTGTAGGTTTTACAATCTTTGTTTTACACAAATATGACTTCATCCCCACTTATTGAACCATTTTCTCCTTCCTCCACATTCTAATTACTGGTTTGTGGCCATCTGGTTCTTTCAGTACTTTGAAGGTTCCAGTAGTAAGCATGGTGTAATGATGGAATAAATTTCAGTAGATCAAGCATATCACTCTTTTTTTCTGCCATTATCATCCTTCGAGTCTGGTACAGTAGGTCCATTGGGATCTTAATGTCATCCTCCGTGGTTTAGGGGTACCATGTTAGCCTCTAGGGGCAGCATGCACCATGTTGGAGTAAACTGCTTCGGAAGTAACATTTACTAAAGAAGTCCGCACTAAGGAAGGTTACTATGGGAGCAATTTACTCCGGAAGTAACATTGGAGAGCTCAATTACAATTTACTCTTTTAGTTAAGACTACGGAAGTAACAGCTCATTGCTCCTGGAGGTATTGTTTTGCTTGCGTGATTTACTTGATGCGATCATGGATAAGGCCATGTGCGATAGGAAAAAGCTGGGGAAACGTCAGCGAAAGAGATAAATGTTTATTGGTAGAGTTAAAGAAAATCCATTTAAACAATATGAGTGTAAAAAACGTGTTATAAAGATGCTGGAAGAGAAATGCGGAAAAGTCATGACGGACAAGTTTAATGCTTCAAATGACGGGAAACGTACTGAAGAGCAGCTTAAAATTCTGGAAAAAATGTTTCTAATCTTCATTTTGCATCGCAGATCATTTGTATTTTGGAGAAATACCCCTTCGATTTCGGAAAAGTTCAGTATGCACGGATGTGCACAAAATAGTAACATACATGCAGTCAATTCCATTGACAATGTGTGGGAAATCTGCAAAAGTGAAGAAGAATTGCCTTTTATTTTCCGAACACTCATGTATATGTACCTTGCTCTTAACCTCAAAAGTGCTCTAACAATGAAATGTACCGCTACGAAACACTCATAGGACACATAACAATAATTCCAGTTTGGGTTATGGAGCTGAATTTCTGTTTGAGTTTTGTTGCTAATGCTCTCCAAGCAGGTTAAAAAGGCATGTAAAAGATTCTTTCCTAATAGGAAACGTTTGTTGAACTCTCTGTATAAGTATCATATGGTTCTTGCATACCACTATAGCATTCCCGTTTTCTTCATCGAGATCAAAGTAATCGCTGTTTTCTTCACCAAGATCATCATTGTAATCTAAGTAATATATGAACACGTACAAATATCTTCCTCCAAATGTGATATGGTATTCTAGTTCAATCTACAGTTTAGTTACTCCATCCAGGTCGCAAGAGTAAATTCTAACCTATATTTGTGCTCTATTTAATTCCGTAGTAACATACCACATGACGGTGCTCTCCAACATTTACTTCTGCGGTAATCTAATCTGGGAGTGTTTGAAAGGAGTAAAATGCTTCGGAAGTAGTTTACTCTCGTATGGAAGTTGTCGAGTGTTGACTTGAATAGTAGTTTACTACAAAAGTAGAGCTTACTCTAGGTTGGTGCATGCCACCCTGGTTCCTAAGATCGCAGGTTCAAACACGGCAGAAGGTGATGGATTTGTGTGTGTGTGTGTGTGGGTGTGCGTGCGTGAATCCTTGGCATGGCTTACTTTGGAAGGGAAGTAAAGCCGGTGGTCCTGTGTCATAGATTTATGGCATGTAAAAGAACCTCAAGTCTAATAAAGAGGCTTCTGAGCAAAATTTCTGGTCTTTCACGCCCAATATAGAATGGGATGCTGAGAAGCATAGTAGTTGAAGAGCATCCGTAAATAAAACTCAGTTTAATTCAATTTTGGGATCTTATCCAATGATTGTATCAGATTCCCCCTTCCTCTTCTTCATGAAAATTACCTCACTAAAATCTATCAGTTAATTCAGTGTCTTTAAATTTCATGGTTAAGGGATTACCCCTTTGAAATCTCAGCCAACAAATTTTGAGCCAATTTACTTCTTGTCCATCAGCAGTTTGTTTTCTGTTTGTAATGACCTCCTCTGTTGTATAAGTGGATACAAAGTTTTGCCACTTCATTGACAGGATTTAAAATTTTAGAGCCTTCCATTTTGCAGATTTTATTATATTGCCCCAGTGTTCTGGCCCATAAAGGTGTTGTGTTTTCTTTGCAGCTTTTTCTATCAAAGCAAAGTCAGTATCATTAGGCAGAAACAAATGACCAGATACCATAAATTTGTGGTCTATAATTTTTACCTTTTTCTGGATCCTCTACAAGCTTTAGTAGAGGCAATGCCATTTTAATGTTTCCTGTGCATGCATCAGATAAAGTACGATGTGGTTGTGGTTTGCAGCATATTTCTTTACATGAGTAGTAACACAACTTGCTACTTCTTGAGATCCTCTGCCTGCTTCAGTCCCACCCCAAAATACCTACAAGCTAATGACTGGTTGAAAGAATAAGTTCCAAGATTTTAAACATGCATATTTCTTTTATAATATGCTGTGGATGTTATTAGTTTAGAGAATTGCAAAGCCTTCTGTAAATCAAATGTAACCACATACAATACACTAGATCCATTTTCTTTTATCAGACCTCATACAATTTCTGAGCTCTGGCTAAGTGCAGGTCTTTTTCTAGTTTAATTACTGCTTTCGTTGTTTCATCCCTTTCATTTGAGATCTTCAGTTGTAGTTCATCACACTTTGACAAGTATCAGTGTAATAGGCTTGGAGAATAAATTAAATTTTGTACTGAACACATGGTAATAAAACTTCCCTTTTACAGGGGTCTTATTTTCCTGCTGATATTTCTCCACATATAAATCATACATTTTGTGTACGTTGAGATCCAGATTGAGATATTTCATGTTAGTCACAACCTAACCTATATGCCTTGTATTATAACGTTTTAACTGAAATGAGCTTACTTTCAGTTTCATCTGTGGAAGTGTTGTCGGGAATATAATCACTGTCCTCTTCCATTATTTCCAAAATAATTATATTCACTATTTTTTTTTTTTATTCTATGTCACTTTAACTCCCTGGTCATATCGCGACGGATCTGTTGGTGGATAACTCTTAGAATGATATGTGATGGACAGTTAGCCTTCTAGGTCTCATCCCTGTAACCATCCACTCCGTCATGTGTCACAGAGACCCTAGCGCATAGCTACGAATCTTCTGCTTTCGTTCCGTGCAGGTGGCATTAGGGTGCCGTCCAGTTTAACCGCCGCCCTCACACAGAAAGGCGGACAGTTAGCCTTCTAGGTCTCATACCTGGAACCACCTGGTTCATGCTGTGCAGATGGCATTAGGGTGCCATCCAGTCCAACTGCTGCCCCCACATAGAAAGGCGGCTAGCCTTCCAGGTCTCATCCCTGGAAATGCCATCTTGCTTCGTCACGTGCCACAGAGACTTCCAGCACATGGCAGCTGGGTCTTCTGCTTCATGCCGTGCAGATGGCATTGGGGTGTCGTCCAGTCTAACTGCTTACATTGTCTGTAGATAGATGGCATAGCATTTGCTATTACCACTTATTTTTCATTTTACTATTGTTTTAGACTTAAAATGGAACTTTGGGTCGTGGTATATTCAGTATTCCTTCAGTACTTATTCTCACAATACACGCACAAACAAGAACATAAAGCAATCTGTTACGGTTTCCCTCCAATTTCTTTCTGATACAATCATATCATTGGACTTGGTTCACTATTTCTCCGAAAGATTGCACTGGTATGTCACAGCACAGGAACTGCTGCACTCTGGAGGATTGGTATTGAAATTCGGACTTGGTTCACAATTACATTGAATAACTAACAGCATTTACTATCCTAAAAGGGAGAAATAGCACAGTTGTTTACTTTTGGACTTGGTCGACTTTTACACTCGGCCACACATATTAAAAATGAGCATTTTCTTGCGTTGATTTAGGTGTTAGAATTTGTTAAATAAAAGACAAATGCTTTCTGGAATGATTGTATATGTTTTTCCAAACTGTTAAACTTCATTATGTTACACTCTGAAGACCATGGAATGTGTTTAACTTTGAATTACCACCCAGAGCCAATAACACTAACTCACCTACCTCTTAAATTGGATAATGCATTATTTCTTCCACCCATAAAGTGGACATTACAGCTTTATTGCATAATAAACAAAAATTGTAGCTACAACTCAACATATATGATTTGAAAACAATTTAGTTTTTTTTTCACCTTTTTCCAGTTGAAGCGTTACAAGACTTATGCATACCTACTTCGGTCACGCATTTCACAATACCCAGAATTGGAACCCTCGTTGGTTGATACATGTATAGGAGAAGTGGATGAAGGTGGAGCAGTTGCTCTCATGGAAGTTGCAGCCGCAGCGGTGGGGAGTGAAGGAGGAGGCATCATCCCTCCACCAGTTCCTGATCGACGTGCCAGTCCTACCACCAATAGGTATAGTTACAGAGCTGCAATTTACAGTGGTACAGCTGGCGGTGTGGGCTTGAATCGTGACAATGGAGGGGACATAGGCTGACGGATGATGGGAGTATTCTCAGCATGTGTACTGTGATCTGAATAACAATACGGAGTGGTGGGCTTCTCTTTCTTTTTCTGCCTCCTTTCTATGTGATGTCACTTTCAAGGTATATCGCTTTAAAACAGTTCAAAGCCACATACAAAATTAATAAATATCCTTATACAGGAAGGAGCACTATGCTATCCTTCACCGTTTATTTTTGAGATTTCACTTCAGTTTCAGGTATCTCCTGAAAATAGCTTTAATTTTAGTGTAATAATACACTGTAACCCCATTAATATACTCAAGGGACAGTGTTGTACACAGATTAATGATTTATGAAATAAGTAAAAACTTTTATCACCATTTCACAGGGAGCACATTCAAGGCATTGAATTTTTCAAATCTGATTCAACTTTCTAAGCACAGCCTCTACATGGCCACTTGAAAAAAACGGGTGCTTATACCTCTATTTTTCTAAGTTGGATTCTGACAGGTTAGTGGCCAAACTCTGAACTACAGTGCAATCTTGCCAATGTGAGCAACACAATCTCAGCTGACATGTGCATACATCAGGATGTGATAATAATCAAACAAGCCACACAGAGACAGCAGACATAAGTAATTTTTAATTACAGTTATGAAAACAATGAATAATTAACAGCAATTGGTTTGAGCAATGTTGGAGAGAACTAAAGTAAGGAAATGAAGAAAACAAGCCGTTGGTTACTTGATCCAGTTTTGAATGTGCTTTGAAGTGCCAAGAATAGTTCAGAATAAGGTATAAAGAAATGGCCATAGGTAATTGCAATTATGCTTCAACTTTAGCTTTTCATCTAAACCACAAATTAAATGACAGGTAAACAAATTAATGGTTAAGAGAAATAGGCAGAAACCAAATCAATTAGGCATACACTTCCACTATACGCTACCATATTGTATGAAAATGAAGAGCTAATGCCAACATCATGACCTCATTATTTACTGGCTGTAAAACATTTTGGATTCAGCAAGCATATTACTTTACAACTTTGATAAGAGGAATCAAACTATTCACAAGACTTTTATTGCTAATGAGTAAAAATACAAAGAATAGCTTTGAACACGAGAAAATTGTTTGATCCCCCTTGCTTAGTGCATTTTATAGTATGTTGGCAACTCTACCATATGAGGAAAAATGGTGCACAGGCGCGGTTTGTATCACATGAAGGGTACTTTACCAAAACAAGATAGAGCTGAGCAATGAACATTTAACATGCTGGATTAAAAGATATCCTGAACTCACCAATCAAAATAGATGGTCTGAATCAGAGTCAGCTGGAAGAAGATGTATTCCTTCTAGGTCTGCTTCACTATCACAGTCACTACTGGAATCGTACCAATTTTCCAAGTTGAATTTGGAATGAGTCACACTTATGTCCAAGCTTATAATTAAGCTATCTACTACTCTGCCTAGAATTCTTTCAGTTTCTTGGCCTTCCTGAACTCCTCCTCAACGTGACACACTGCTTTCCTCCAATTCTCCGCACTCACTTTTCCCATTTCTTTTATGATAAAATTCTTATTTTGAGCAGCAATGTAACTCTTCACCTGAGCCCAAATCAGTTCAATTGGATTGAAGTGGCAGTGGTATGGCAGAAGTCATACTACTTTGTGCCCATGTTGTTTTGCCAGTTCATCAATATACGAGGATCGGCTGATAAGTCCCGGGCCTCTTAATGAAAGCAACATTTAAATTTTTTTTGTTTTTTATTTATTTTTCAACATAATCTCCAGAAAGGTTAATACGTTTGTCATACTGGTTCTAATTTAATTAAACCATCTCTGTAGTGCGATTTATCAAAGTCCTCAAAATAGCTGTTTACCGCATCAATGGCCTCCTCGTTGCTGTGAAATCTTCGTCCTCCAAGAAATTTTTTGAGATTAGGGAACAGGTGGTAGATCTGGCGAATAGGGTGGATGTTCAAGCAATTCAAACTTTAATTCGCAAATTTTCCCCACTGAACGATGGGCCGGAGCATTGTTGTTTTTTTTTTGCCAAATGAGGTCTTTGTTTTTACACCTCATCACTCAAATGTTGCAGTAAGCTTGCATAGTAGTCACCAGTATACTTTTACCCTTTTCCAAGTAATCAATAAAAATAATTCCCTGTGCATCCAAGAAAACCCTCGCCATAACCATGTTAGCTGACAGAATAGACTGGCTTTTCTGGAGTTGGTTCACCTGGCGCAATCCACTGTTTTGACTGTGATTTACTTTCTGGAGTGTAGTGATGTATCCAAGTTTCATCCATGGCAATAGGCCGTCTCAAAAATTCATTGGGAGTTTTACGGTAGAGCTCCACATTTTAACAGAAACAGTTTTTCTATGCAACTTTTGATCAGGTGTCAACAAACGCGGCACCCACCTTGCACAGACCTTGTGAAAGCCCAAAACATTACTTAAAATATTACCTGCACATTCTTTTGATATGTTTACAGCCTCTGCTATCTTAAACAACTTTAATCTGTGTCTTCCAGTACTAAACGATGAATTTTTTCAATCATCTCTGGAGTTGCGACTTCCACAGGCCGTCCAGAGCGAGGCTCATCACTATTGCTCATACGTCCCATTTTAAACTCTGCAACCCACCTTTTAATCATTGAATATGAAGGGGAAGAGTCTTTCAATGTACTGTCCATTTCCTCCTTGATTTCTTTAGGCGTTAAGCCTTTCTAATGGAAGTATTTAATCACTGCTCGTTTTTCCAAATCCTCCATTTGCATGAAAACTCTAAAGTTGTCTTGCTTAAAATGCTCTCATTCAAAAACTAAACAAACTATTGACCTGTAAATATGGATACAAGCTAGTCTAGAGTAAAGCTATACGATGCTAACAGCCTAGTGGCACCATCTCTGTGTGAGGCGCAGGACTTATCAGCTGATCCTTGTAATACTTGGATTCCTGGGTTTGATACTGATAATGGAAAGAGTAATCCTTTCGTCATATTGGGATCTGTTTGTATCCCTGTCTCTTTAGCCATTCCAAACATTTCGTCTTTTCTTGAGGCAATTGTAGGCATCTTATTTAGCTGTGCTGTGTGATATGGAGCGTTATCCATCACAGTTTTACTGTTTTCTGCAATGTGTGGCAGAAGCTGTTCCTCGAACCGTGCAAAAATTATCTGTGGTCCATTTCCTCTTGATAATCCATTGTTTTTCTCAATTTGTGCCATTGATAAATCCACCGGACGTTCCAGCATGCAGAATAATTAATCTACCTCTCTTTCCAGTGGGGCCAGGCATCAATCCGTCTATGGTATCATTGGTCCAAACTTTGGACTGTGTATGCCCAGCATTAACCCAGGAGCCATACCACTTTTTCTAAATTTTCCTTCACTATGCTGCGTAAAAATTGTTTCTTGCGGTCACAACATCTCCCCTTTCCATCAACAGCTTTCTGCCATTTATTTTTTTGTACCCAAACCCCAAATTGTGCACCACTTTCCGTATTCATGAATAGGAACCTTCAAACAAATCACATTCATTAAATGAAACAAGCAACGTCTTAATTGTAGGATGGTCTCTTCTTGCGTAGTAGGCACAGATGTGAAGCCTTATCACATCTTCTTGGAAAGCTTCTAGATTAGTGATGGTAGAAATCCTGTTTCTTGTTTTCCCTGGATTTGATAACTTAGATCCTCACCCTCTGGAGGATTATGTTTTTCCTTTTAACTCTCCAAACAGTGTTGTTGCTGATACCTACACCTTCTGTAGTGCATTCTCTTGGGATTAATGGAGCATTTGTTTGGCAGATCCTTTCATTTTCCCTTTTGAAAAAATTTCTAACGGACACTGTCATCTCTCTTCCCTGGGAACGGATTGGGACACTCTAGCCAGTAACATGAGTTTCACATGTAGGATTATGCCTTAGCCGACTTCCACAGGAAATCGTTTTTACTGCCACACAAATAATGCAACAAATAACGAGGAACTAATAACAAATAAAGCAGATTGAAAGTGGAAAAAAAACAAGACACAGCAAGCAATGAATGACCATGTGGCAATGTGGCATCGGTAACTCTGGCAACTAGGCAACTGTTACCATAGCAGCAGGCCTGCTGTGCTCACTTGTTTTTCCAACTGCAGTGTTTACTTTATTTTTCAGTATTTGCTCATAATGCAAAATTGAGCTTATTTCATTATTCTTTTACTGGAAGTTAAAATATTTTTGAGATCTAAGTTATAACTGTAGGCCTAGAGCAAGTTTCACTAGACAGTCTGTAATGAAAACGATGTAGTAACCCATATGCTCTTGAAAATAGTGATGTAACTACAGTAATCTACCCATCATTATAAAAAATTGAAAGCAATAAAATAAAAGTGAATATAACAAACAAAAATTAACAAGTGTAAAAAAAAAAAAAGGAGAAATTTGATCACAGGCACGATAGATAAAAAACAGTAAGTCCTGTTCTATGATTGCCATAAAAATGCAGTGTTTACAATTACCCCACAGTTTGCACTTTTATCTGAAAGTTGCCTTGAAAATGCACACTGTGACTTAATAAGTAATACTATGATGTCAGACATGGCATGGAGTGATGGTGTGGTCATCTCTTGAAGAATAAGCTGCTGCAGGGCATCTTGCAAATGCTTGATCTTTCGAATAACACAAAGAAAAAATGTTCGCTAGTCATATTCATTTTGAGTGGCACTGAATAAATTTTCCTTAACAAATCAAGAAGTTTCAAAACTCAACTAAATTGGTTTGTTTCAGTAGCAAAAGAAATGTGAAATGGCAGAAAGACAGTTTAAATGAAATTCAATAACAGGCCTTCTGATGAACCCATGGACCTTACATGCAGCCAAGGAAAGACTCATTGTCTAAGAATAACTAGAACAACCACTCCAATATATTTGAACACTAGTAAAATGATTTTTCTGCTTTGCCATTTTGCAATATCACAAAATATGTTAAACAGTGCAGTATTTAAAGAAATACTAAAGAAAAGTCCAAATTAGGATACAATCATTAATTAGGTGTTATCAGAATGTGTCTGGTTTATAACATGTGGAAAAGTGACCTACGAATTCTTTTGTCCAGACTGGGTTTTTTTTTGGGGGGTCTAGGAATATATTTGCTGATAGTCATAGGTGCAGTTCACACACAATTACACTTCATCCTTTTGGTAATTAATTGTTCTTTCACACAAGCCATGTGTAGGACAAGGTTGGAAAGGTAGAATCAGATTGAAAATTTCAATGCCATAGCCAGGATTTGAATCATGGATCTTCTGGTTCAATTCCCGGCTATGGCATTGAATTTTTCAGTCTGATTCTACCTTTCCAATTCATCCTTTTATTTTATTTATGTTTTGGTCCATATATTCTCTACTTTCATTGTCCCAAAGGGCAGGCACGCCATGAAACATAAATTCTAATAATCTTTTTTGTCCACATTTCAGCTGCAATATATTTATTATTTTATCAGCAGAACCTGCAGATCTGCCTGCCTTATTGCATTAAATACAGAGATTCTTCTCACCGTCCCTTCCTCTTTCTCCATGTTCCTTTTCAGTCTCCCTCTCCATTGCTCTCATCCTCTCTCCTTTCTGTGCTATTTGGATGTAATGTGATGTTTTGAGAACTATTAATAAAACTGTTTTTACTGTGGTGTTAACAAAAAATTAAAACATAACTTGTGCCTCTTCATTATGCTTGCAGTGTGATCAGAATTATACTCTTTCTTGTGGTAGCTGGTTAATATACATGAATTGGCATAACTTCTTAAATATTCCTGCTATCAAAATTTTATAATCAGCAAAACTTTTCAGAAACTCTATGCTTATAAGCTTTTGTAATATAATAGTTTTTAAAAGAAAATTAATGATGAGTGAGGCATTAAGATTTTTTACTTTCTCTACTACGTATAGTAAGTAGGGGAAGTATTGCATTCCACCCAAAAATTCGATACCGAGATTTCACCGGAAATACATGTTTTGAGAATCACTGAATCCAAAAAAAGCATTTTTGGAAACATGTCTGTGTGTGTGTCTGTCTGTGTGTCTGTGTGTGTGTCTGTGTGTCTGTGAACAGCATAACTCAAAAACGAACAGTCGGATAAACACCAAACTTGGTATTTAGGTTCAGTATCTTCCAGAGATGCGACACGAAGGTTTTCAAGAAAATCCCCCCCCCCCAGACTACCCTTTACATGGAACATTTTTCGAAAATTTTAATTTTCTCAAAAACGGCTCTAACGATTTTGATTAAAATATCATATGTTTAAGATATTTTCATGACAAATAAAATGTATATCTCGAATTTTCTGGGAATGTCTCCAAAAATATTCTTCATTGTGAACGACTTTTGCATAACTGGTAAACCATAAGAGATAGACAAAATTTTACTACACAAAAAATGTAGATCGCGTTAAAATACACAACTTATGTCATAT
Source organism: Deroplatys truncata (assembly GCA_030765065.1). Taxonomy (NCBI): domain Eukaryota; kingdom Metazoa; phylum Arthropoda; class Insecta; order Mantodea; family Mantidae; genus Deroplatys; species Deroplatys truncata. Next base: position 308,652,268 of record CM060975.1, on the reverse strand, counting down.
ACGTTTCTTTTGTTGAGTGAACCGTTTTCGAGATATTGCTTGTTATTTCCTTAAATTTTCCAATACTTATACTTTTTCTCAAATTCGTTATTCATTGTTTTTATGTCCTGAACATGCAAAGAGAATGGAATTCGCCACATAGCAACCAGCGTTAAAATATTTGACTATCGCTTAAAAGCTACCATATTTCCCTTGCATCTACAAGAAAATTACCAATAAGATTGACATCTCGATATCTCGATTAACATGAAGCATATGGAGAATAGGCGTTTGTAAAATTAGATTGTACAAGAGTAGAGAAAGTCATGTGAGTGTAACACATCAGATTTTTTGACTAATGTTGCTGGGTTGGTATGAACTTGTAACCCACGTGATATTTATTATATGTTCAAATTTGGACGTTAACTTTTACTTTCTACTAATCAGTCACAACATTTATTTCCAACACAGGTAGCCAAGGTCTTTGAACCTTGTGAACCTCATGAACAGGAGGTCTGGAGTTCAAATCCCATCAGGACCATCCTCCCTGACAGGTTTTTTCTAGGTTTTCCTCTGTTTTAATAACTGGCAAATTTCATGTACCACCAGTGTGGTGCTGTGTGCAGCAAGAGCAGCGTTACGCACTATTAAAAACATTTTTTTCTGTTTTAAAAGCTCCATACTATTTTCGCAATAAATGCCAACTCTTTTTAACAATTTTTGTTTCAAAGAATTAATACAAGCTGTGTTTATTAGTGGTTTTAGAGCATAAAATTATATAGAATTATTATAACACTAAATGTCCAGAGACTGTATATAAAGAGAGTAATGAATGGGATAATACAGCAAAATTCAAAACTATTTATTTAGTTAATAGACTTTCTAATGATACCAAAGCTCTGTTTTTTTTTGGGGGGGGTGGTCAACTTTTAAGAGGTCAGTGTAATGCACTTTGCTATTAAATCGTTTTTATTCTCTCAATGAATTTTATGTTAATGTCATATTTATTTGACATTACTATACAGGGAACTTTATTTGGCAAATAAAGCATATATTTATCTGTCAATAATTAATATTAATAAAATGTTGGTATACAGGGAATCCAACTTAAGCCATTTGTAATAGGCAGCCGGCATCGCAGGAGTAGGGGTGGCCAAACATTACTTTTCATATAGCTTTTGTTCTGTTTAAGGCACTATTGGAAACAAATATAAAGTGAGCTCTTTTATTTATTATAAATGCATGCTACATGTGGCAAAAAACAGTCATTTCTTATAAGAGGATGTTTCAAGACAGTCCATGGCTGCCTGTAAACATTCAATCCAAATGTTCTAGAGTATACTAGTAGGTAAATACCTTGAATTTTCTCTATTAACAGTGAAAACATCCTTATTCTTATTGAATTTTATGTAACTGAGATATCGTAAGAAACAGATAACATCACTTGTATTCTCTTACTTGCTAAGTCACAGCAAGGTAATTAATTAATAAATTGAGGCACGTTTTAACACAAATTCATTATGTGGGTCTTTTTATTCAGAAAAGAGTCTTCCTATCAGCATGAGCTGGCTCCAACTGTTGTGACTTCTATTCTTCTTGAGATGGTAAATGTATGTATTTTGTGATCAAATTTTCTTCAGTCGATGTGTTAAGTTCATTACATATTCTTAGTATTTGTGTATGAAAAGTTTTGCTCTGTTGATAAAGCCTATTTCTTGTCCTACCCAAAAATGTGTTGCAGCGACTGATTTTCCACCTGTATATTACTGAACTTTCCCCCCTCCTGATTCACCAGCTCTTTTGTACCCGCTTTTAGTATAATGTACCTATGGAATGTCAAGCAAGTATTGTATTTTACCTAAAACTTCAATCAAGACTTTACTGGAAATACATACTTTAAGGTTCACTGAATCAAAAGAAAAGCATTTTTAATAAAAGCTCTGTGAGTGTAGAGGTCTGCACGAACTGAAATTCTTAGGGCCAGCCCAAGACTGAAAATAGGTTATACAGTATGACCCAACCTGGGCCCATTAGTCTAATTTTGTTTTAAATAAAATTATATTGCCGTTATTTATTATTATTAATATTAATCAATCCATGAAGTGCTACTGCCTGCTGTGCAAAGGAACATGAGTTCGATTTCCGGTATCAGCATGGGGATTTTTATCTTGCTGTGAGTCAGGGATACACTCAGGTCCTTGAGACCAATTTAAGAACTGCTTTACAGGAATAGTAGGACTGAGGTCCTGAAATCTGCATGAAGACATACTGTCTTATTCACCATATGTAGTCCTTATTACTGCAATCTGTCCAGGATGACCCAGGTTGGGTGAATGGAGGAAGATGGAGTTTGCAGCTGCCATGCTGTTGTAACGTTATTCACAATTAGCTGAAGCGAGAATTTATTTATTATTACTATTGCTATGCTGTGATAATTGATACTCTATTAACATTGCAGACCAAAAATGTGACAAATTATAGAAAAGTTTTCGTTTTTCAAAATGACACTAATGATTTTTATTAAAATGCCATAAGTTTGAGATATTTACATGAAAAATAAAATGCTATGTTAAATGTGATACATTATTTTTTTAACCTATTTATTTTCAAACCCAAACTCTTAGTTGTCCTCCGTGGTGCAGTGGTTACCATGCTAGCCTCTAGTTCCTGAGGTTGCGGGTTCAAACCCAACGGAGGGCAATGGATTTTTTCAGGCGTAAAAATCCTTAGCATGGCTTCTTTTAGAAGAGAAGTAAAGCCAGTGGTCCCGTGTCGTAGATTTACGGCACGTAAAAGAACCTCAAGCCTGATAAAGAGGCCTCTGAGCAAAACTACCGGTCTTTCACACCCAATATAGAATGGGATGCTAAGGACCACAGCAGTTAAAGAGCGTCCATGAATAAAACTCAATTTTTATTTTCCACAAATATTTTTCAAATTAAGCCCAAACCCAACCTGCGGTCTTGGCCCAAGCCAGACCTCTTTGTCAGTGTGTATGTGTCCAGTCTGTGAATAGCATTAACTTAAAAATAAAAAGTAGCTAAATACCAAATTTAGTATTTAAGTTTAGCATCTTCCAAGGATGTGACAAAGATTTTCAAGACCACCACACCACCCCAAACTACCCATTTACATGGGAAAATGCTCATTTTTTATTTTCTCAAAAACACTAATATATATTTATTTTATTTCCTCCCCCCTCCCCCAGTTTTGCAATGTACAAATATTTTTCTGGCACCGAAGACCACAGTTTTTAACATCTTATTATCACTTTTCTCCATTCTTACCTTCCTCAATTTCACAGTTCGTCATTGCCCCACCAATTCCTTGAATCCACATACTATGTGGTCTTCCTTTTCTCCTCCTTCCTGGTTGCATCCACTCCATTATTCTTTTGAGTAATCTTTCATCTTCCATTTTTTAGCATGCACATACCTTTGTAATTGTTCCTGTTAAATAAAATCTAAAATTGATTTTTGAACATTCATCTTTTCTTTTATAATCTCATTTATAATTTTTTCTCTTTTTAATCTGCTAGCAGATCTCCTCCAATAATCTATCCCTGTTGGCAATAATTTTCTTTTCAACTGATAGTTCAGAGTTCACACGTTGGAGCCACAGGTTATAATACTTGTAACTATTGTTTTAAAAATTATAGTTTTAGTTTCTTTTGAGACTATGAATGATGTGTGTCTATACCATTCAGAGTAGAGTTTATCTTTGATCTTATTTCCTTTTCCTGTTTCCCATTTTGTGTAATCTTCAGTCCCAGGTATTTATATTCTCCTGTGTGTTTAATTATCCCATTTCATCTTCAGGTACCAAATTTTGATGAACATTTCCAATGGCCCTTTATTTGGATTTATCCATATTTACTTTTAGGCCCCATTTGTTGTATTCTTGAATAAATTTCCTTGTAAGATATTCTGTGTCTTCATATTCTTGGGCAAATTAACTGATCATCCGCAAATTGCAGGAAGTATATTGTTGAGTGATCATTTATTGGAATTCCCGTATTTTTACAACCTTCTATAGCTTTTTCTGTGTAAATTTTATATAATGTAGGAGATGCACAGCATCCCTGTCATAATCCTTTATTAACATGAAATTCACTTGACAAGTTTCTTTGCATATCTCTCCAAATTTATTACTTATTACCTATACATTCCATGTTCCAATTGTTATCGTCCGTTTCCTAGCCTTTTCGAGTATTCTTAAATCTGTCTGTCTGTAATTCCTTGTGTTTTTTAACATTTACTCTTTTTTTCCTAATAAATGGCAAGATGACCCATCTCATCAACCCCCAACCTGGAGCACCAGGTGATTTTTAATCAAGCTACAAAGCAGTAGATGCTAGTTTTGGTCTGCCCCAAGTATTTTATTTCCCCAGTATCCACCATATCTGGGGAACTTTCCCCTATCTGCTACCCAGGGAGGCATCCAATGGGAGACTAGCAACTCCACACAGAAAAAACACTAATGATTTTGATTAAAATGTCATATGTTTAATGTACTGACTGAAATAAAATGCATATCTTGAATTTTCTGTGAAGTCTCCCATTATTTGATTGAATTTTGTATAACAAGGAAACCTTAAACGATAGACAAAAACTTATTAAAGGAAAAACGTAGAGCTTATTAAAATACACAGTTTGTGTCAATTTTTTTTTCTCGTAGTGTTAGCACTTTTTGAAATTTTCCAGTTATAAGTTTAGACCTTTCTTGAATGTCACCTAATGGACATGCTTGAAAGTTTGAAATTCTTGCTTTTACTCCCCCTTTCTTTTAATCACAAGAGCTTGTTATTTTAATCTCTTTTGGCATGTAATTAAGCAGATTTTGTTTAATTTGATATCATTTCTAGGCAAAAATATATTACAAGTAATGTTACATGGATATACATGAATTTGTTACTCGCAGAGAAATGTATTTCATCAGATGTTTTCTTGCTCCATTTGCTGTATCTCTTTATTCTTGATCATATTCTGTTTTGTTCAGTGGAACACCTTTTACCAACCTCTCTGTTAGACTATTGATCGCTGCATGTTTGTGGGCTATTGGAGTCTAGCTGTCCTCCTTAATATAGTTGTCTGTATGTGCTTGTGTTTTCTGAATATGCCAAACTCAAATATGTTCTCTTGATAATGTTTAAGCCCGTGAGTGGTGTACAGTTGCCAATTTCAATTTAAATTGTGAAATTGAAGTTCTGCTCTTGTATGTTCAAAAGTTTAATGTTGAAGTTGGGGTTTTCCTTATGTTGTTTTTTTTTTTACCACACTTTAGGCGTCAATTTGAAGTAGAATTGTTCTTTACATTGTTTGCTGCTACGTATGAAAAGTCAGTTTGAAGATGATGTATTGTATTTCAACTGTTGGGGAACTGAACTTGTAGTAGTTGCAACCGCACGTATTGTAAACAGTTTCCGGTAGCCTTCACCCCAAATGTACTTTCAGGTGGCTTTGCCCCAAGTTTAAAAATAATAGCTTTGTAATTTGACTGTTTCTTTAGATATTATATATTTATGTTTGCCTCGGCTGCGTCAGTATTATTTTAGAGACATGGATAACTTGGCAGGGCGTGATGCGACAAGAATGTAGGCTTACACAGATTTTAAGTTTTAATTCACTCCTTTTTATTAATCCTTGACACAAATTAAATAGCACTTCACTGATATAGAGAGTTGTGAGATTTTTTTTTTTATTAATTAATTACACTTTTTAACACGTAAATTTAATTTTTCGTCTCACACTAATACATATTAAATCTCTCGAGGACGCACAAGCAATGCATCCAGTTATGAGCACACTCTGCAGGCAACTGATTAGATTTCAACCGTCTAAATTTGTAAATTTCTGTATTTCAAGTGTCTGATTGGCTAATCCTACTCCAATAGAATACCTTCATTTAACTAAAAACCCCTCCGGTAGTTGACTGGCTATTTTATAAACTGTCACTAAAATCACATTATTGCTTACAAGAATCACAAGTAACATTTAAACTCTCAAACTCATTATTGCCTCAAGGTTACCTCATTGTTAGCAACTTTTAACTTATTATTCTCACAGCTCCTACATTATTAAATTATGTAATACATTCACATAACATTATTGAACATGTATACAATAATATAAGCATATGCAATGACTGTTATATACATTTTACAAATTGTTACATACACATATTGCTTCAAGGCGGGCTGTTATTGAATTTACATATTATATAATTAGACTGAGAAAGTTTGAAGATACTGGCATTAGAGAGCTACCCGTAGATAAGCCTTTATTTTGTTCATAATATTTTCTCCGAATGTGAAAAAAGTTTGCTTTAAGTGCAATTTTATGCATTCTAGCAGATATTAATTCTTCTTTTATCAATTGTGTGATTAATAATCATTTTCTTAGCAATATGAGTTTATCTTTGTCAAACAATAAAGAAATATCAAGAGAGACCAAAGTATCTTTTGCTGTTAGTGAAATCTTTTTGATCTCATTCATCAGCTTCAATGTGTGGGTAAAAGTTCTGTGGCAGCTACCAGAAACTCCATATCTCAACAGGTGTTTAAAAACCCTTCATGCCATTTAAAATGTTATTCTGCAAAAAAAAATTCAGTATTTCATGTATTTTTTTATGTATTTGAAGGAAATCGAATTAAACACCATTAATAGGTTATTTCAAATAAGGGATATCATGATGACTGATAAAATGTTTAAAAATGTATATATTTTGTGATATTATGGGTACATTTTGAATGCTTGCAAATGTTTGTGTTTTTATGTGGAATTATTCATAAGATTTGACATAGACTACACAGAAAACAGAGCGCTTGTTTCTTCAGAGGGTGTTTTTGTTTAGCTGCAGAAACTCTTCACTTGACTACAGAAGTCAACAATTTTCTTAGATTTTTCCCCTTTTCACAATGTTTTCACAGAAAAAATTTCAGGCATTAGGTGAAGCCATGGCCTTAACAGCTTGGCTGTATCCAAGCTACATAAAGACAAAGGTTTACATACAGCTGATATTACTTCTGACTATATTGAGGATGAGGGCATAATCAATGCAGACTTCTCAAACACCGATTAAGATATAGAAGAATAATCAGTCGTGTTCCTGTGGGTTCCAAGGAAGAGTCTATGTTCTGGAATGCAAAAAAATGGTGGTAATATACAGCAGCACTTTTTTCAGTGTACATCATCATAACAGCTGACTAGTGAGAGATCACCTGATCTTAAAGATCTGCAATGTGTGCACACAGAAAATGAAGCACATTTGACCTCAAAAGGCAAGTTAGTGTGTCAGAGCAGAATTCAGAAATGGCCAAATGTAACACCCAATGATAATATACAAATTATTTGGTATAATAACTCTCATGGATAATGTTAGAAAGGGTGGAGGAAGTATTTTATTTCACCCAAAAATTTGATATTGCTATTTCACAGAAATACGTGTTTTGAGGTCCCTAATTAAAAAAAAAAAGAAACAGCATTTTAAGTGTATTGGGCAAATAAAATTATCTTGAATTTTTTTACGAATAGTGTATGAAGTCTTCATTCCTAATGAATTTTCTCATGGTGATGCAAAGAGTGGAATTTCAAAGCCAGCTCATAACGAACCACATTTTAAAGATTTGACTATCATATTAGGCTCCCATATCCTCCTTGGTACCTACCTACAGGGAAATGTGTAATGAAACCATTTCTGAAAATGTTTATATTCATTAACATGAGGTAGATAAAAGAATAAGTTTTTTTCAGAATGGTTTCTAGAAGAGGGGGTAGAGAAAGTCATGTGAATGTAACATCAGATTTTTAGCAAAAGGTCTGTGTCTGTCTGTCTATGAACAGCAAACTCAAAAATGAGAAATTGAATGGAAACCAAAGTTGGAATTTAAGTTCAACATCTTGCAAGGATACAAAAAAAATGTGATACTGAGATTTCAGTGTAAATACATGTTTTGAAGTCCCTGAATAATAAATAAAAGCATTTTTAGAAAAAGATCCATATGTCTGTGAACAGCATAACTCAAAAATGAAAAGTTGGTTAAGTACCAAACTTATTATTTAAGTTCAGCATTCTCCAAGCATGTGACGCAAAGTTTTTCAAGAAAATCCCCCACTCCAAATTTCGTTATTGTTTATTTCTCCAAAATGGCTCTTAACAGTTTTGATTAAAATGCTGTATGTCTAAGATATTTGCATGACAAATAAAATGTATATCTTGAATTTACTGGGAATAGCCTATGAAGTCCCCTTCATTCTGAATTAATTTTTTATAAGTTGTAAACCATAAGAGATAGACAAAAACTTACTACATGAAAGATACAGAATTCGATCACACAATTTATGACAAATAAAATTTTCTTTGGCATTAACCATTTCCAAGATATTCTTTATTATAGGTTTGAATTGTCTAATACTTTTTCAACTACAAAATCGCTATTCGTTTTTTCATGCAGTCATGTGAAGAGAACAGAATTTCAAAGCCTTCACATAATGATCCGTTCTTATGACTATTGCTTAAGCCTGCTGTATTCCCCTAAGCCCCTTGTACCTAAAAGGAACTATGTACTAAAACCATTTCTTTGAATGGTTATCTCGATTAGCATGAAGTGGATAGAAGAATAACTTTTGTAAGAATAGTTGGTTGGGTAGAGAAAATCATGTGAATGTAACACAAATTTAGAGAAAATTACATTGCTGAAGAAAAGTTACTCTTGATGAAAGTCTTATGCTCTAGAAGCAGAGGGCCAGATTTGGCATAAAGAACAAGGTATGTATCCATGTGAGAAAGAGCTGCACCTCATGGAACATGTTCTTGATCAAGGTAGACAAGTGGTACAGTTCCCTGAAACTGATCATTGCCCTATTTAACAGAAAGACAAATGGAATTACATTAAAATCACATTGGATTGCCAAAATGCATTATTATGCAAAAGCTAAGAAGTGCAAGTGCATCAGGTCCCACTTGACCTATGCTATTTGCCAGGATGGTCACAGCCCTATCAAATCACAGCTCCAAAATTTATGAGGTGCTACCCGAAAGTTCCTGAAATATCTCAATAAATGGAATTACAGCATACTTGAACCTTATGCACCACCATTACCTTTGAAATAGACCCACTGCTCTTCAAAGTATTGAACACCATCTGGAGTTTGTTCAACGGCTCCTGTAATTTTGCTTGAATTTCGTCAACTTTCTCAAATTTTCAACCTTTCAACTTCACTTTCATCTTCAAAAAGAAGTTGCACAGGGCTAGATTGGGTGAATATGGTGGATGAGGAACAGCTGTCATTTTGTTTTTCCCCCAGAAATTCTTGTACAATGAAAACTCTATGTGGCTTTGAAATTGTCATCAAAGTGAAACCAATTGCCCATGCGCCACATTCACTACGTTTTCTCCTCATTTCCTTAAGTCACAATAGAACACTGCATTCACTGTCATAGCAGCAGGAACAAACTCCTTGTGGATATCATCCTCAGCCCAAACAGCATTGACATCTTCAGGTGATAGGTGTCCAGAATGATCATCGTCAACTGATGTTCAGCCATTTTTAAACTGCTTGAGCCACTTGTAGGTTTGGGTCTGATATAGAATATAATTTCCAAATGACTGCTGTAACATCTCTGGAGAGAAGATGCTGGGGTAGCGCAGTGGTTTTTGTTCTGACTCTCGCACTGAAGGTCTGGGGTTCAATTCCTGGCTCTGGTGTGACGATTTTAAGTCAGCTCTATCCATGCCTTCACCTCTGATGTGCTTTTGTGAAGTATCTCCAATGTGGTTTGGAGTCCATGGTAAAAAGCTGTAGGTCCTCTTGTTGGAGAGAGGTAATCCCCTGAAGGTCATACTTAGACCATATGGGGAGCGTTAGAAACAACATTTCTGGAGATAGTTCAATAGTTTCCAGCACACTGCAAAATGCAGGAATGAAATTGCTGATTTTCTGGGGAAAAATGGAAGCAATATCGTATGGAAACCTTAATCAGATTAGTCATTACTAACCAAAAAAAAATTGTTCAGAATTTAAAGATATATTGTCAAATTATTTTAATGAAGCTTCGAGAACTAAGAGATGGGAGTGTCTCAACACACGTTTATTTAAAATTTTTGAGTATCCAAGGAAAAGTGCTGTTTCATGTTTTAGATTAATCACAGGTTATGATTGTTAAAACACCTACACAAAATTGGAATTACTTCTTTCCCACTTTGTTCCTTGTGTTCTCGAATATCTGGTAATTACTGGAGAGCAAGAGAACTAATAGCTACATTGCCAAATGCTCAGCATTGGTAAACAACAAAAAGCTTTCATGTGTTTCTGCAGCAGTTTTCCTGAGCTTGAAACAAAACTTTATGCAGATGTGCTGATTCTTCACATGTTATTGTGAAATTGCAATGTTAACAACAGGCAACAGTGGTTAAATGCTCACAAATACTAAATGGTTCCATCCAGAACAAAGCCACTTGTTACACTGACTCACAAGAAGTATATGAAGTGTTCACCTACTGTCCATTCCAAACCAGAGTTTCCTCTGAGGTAAACAAGAGCACGTGCTTCTGCTTGTCTCTTGCGTCAATGTAAATAGTTCTTTAATAAACGTATTGTGTCATTAAATATTGGAGTAGTAAAGGTATAGAACTGCACATTTTATTGCAGTTATCATAAGAATTCATTGTTAATGGTAAGACATCACAAAATATTACTTTTTTTAATGCTGTCTGTTGTGCTAATGCTCAAGAGTATCTTATTTGTTAATTACCAACTAAATGGATGACTGCTATTCTCTTGCATATACGAGAAATGCAGCAATGAATTCTCGGAGGGCTATCTCAGTACCAAATAAACACTTTGTGTAACACAGGAAATATAATAAGTGAACAGTCATTCATAATATGCTGGCACACATATGCTCAGCTTAGGTCAAATCTTATGATTTAATCAGTTAGTGTTTGAGCTCTCGTGGCAGAGGAAGATGCATGTAGTGTGAATAAACTGTTCTAACACGAAAGTGGGAAACTGTTAAAAAGTGACAAAAACAAATAATACTTAATGTCTTCAACTCACTATTACAAAAATACCCGACACTTGCAATAGTGGATATTACAAAACTAATACCCGAGTTAGGCGTTTCAGTGAAAAATGTAACCAAAGGGCGCAGGGAATATAAACAGACATAATAGAAGAGTAGAATAAAATTGGGAAAATGTTTTGTGTGCGACAGTGTTGTGGATAAGCTTGTCATTAACTTAGAGGATAGTTCTGATTCTAATATGGCAGTTGAATCATCTTCGGAGGATTCGGATTTGGGTGTTGCACCTTTGCCTGAGGATTGGGATTAATGCAAGCAAAACGTTCATTTCCACATGCTTATAAAATTAATTTTTACTTCAGGCTGCATTTTGAATTATGCATGCAGAGTGCCTTTTTATAGATTGAAACAATGTTCAGCTGTAAGTGATAGCAAGCACGTGTGAGAGGAAGAAGATGCCATTAGGGGCAGAGATTGCAAACTACTTTCGTGCAAATAATACAAAGATTTGTTTACAGTGAGAGGCACTCTGGTTTGGAATGGACAGCAGTAGCTGCATTTTCTCATACTACCACTCAGTGGTGTGCAACTTATGAGTTTTGGAAACTTTTAGGTAGTGCCTTGTATATGTTTGACACAGGAAAAGTGGATACCCACTCTAAGATGGCCAATTTCAAGCTTGACATTATACAGGAATTTACTCTGCACATTGGTGATGTTGATTCAGTAAATCAGGTACTATGGTGATGTCCATCCATCTCTGTGAAAAACCATGAAATCATATAAAAATTTGTTCTTCCACTTGCTGGACGATAGCATATATAAGTGCTTGGTAATTGGAGAGCTCTAAACAACCAAAGACTGGTGACATATTTAAAAATTGCACCAGCCCAAGGTTTAATTACTATCATGTACAGAGGCAAACGCACACAGGGGGTAGAAAACCTACCCTTAGGTGAAGGAAAAAGCATTTCCCAAGAAAGATTTAGCCAGTCAGATGATGTGTAGTGTGATTCACAGAGAGACAAAGGAAGTGTGTAATGAACCATGCTTTGAGGTTCATCTTACAAAAAGTAGTTACTAAAGGTAAGCCTAATCTATTTTACCGTACTTTATTTCATGAAAGGACAACTCATTCTCTGCAATATTTTCCTTTGGACTCAGTGAAGCAGTTGCAAAGGTCATTGCTATCCTGTCCTTATTTAGCTTTCAACAATGCTTGAGTTATCATCTGAAAACTTAAAACAAGGGACACATTTTTCTTCCTTAGCTATGAATATGAAATATGCTGTAATATGCAGTTCAGTCAGTCCCTTTGTAAAACATTTCACTGTCATAAACTTTCATAAATAAACAGTGCAAGCTTAACAAATAAGTAGATAATTCAGAATTTGAATTGTCAATAAATTAAAATATGTTTCATAAACATAGAAATTCAAGGAATCAGTTATACATGCACAGGATGAGAGAACTCATCCATATCGCTGGGCCATTGTTCAGTTAGAACAAGAAATCCCATACATATTGGTTGAGAAAGATTTTTTTTAACTTAAAGCTTTGAGGTAAGTAGAGGTAGAGTTTATTTAAAGGTGAGTCGGAATTGTAACACTAACATCACTTAAGTTTACTCACTTAACATGTTTCGGGAAACCGTTGTTCCCATCCTCAGAAGGTTATCTCGACTGTTATCTCAGTCGAGATAACCTTCTGAGGATGGGAACAACGGTTTCCCGAAACATGTTAAGTGAGTAAACTTAAGTGATGTTAGTGTTACAATTCCGACTCACCTTTAAATAAATTCAATACACATCACTGTTTCTAGCTTCTTTTCATTACAATATCAGAGGTAGAGTTGATTAAAATATAGAATTCGTCTAAAAACATGCTTGTAACATTAGCCACTTCTGAAACAGTCACTTGAAGAGTGGAATCAAAGTTGAAAAATTAATACCACAGTCAGAACTTGAACCTGGATGTTCAGCTTTCCATATCAATGTTTTACCACAGAGGTACAATGACAAAATGCCTGAATGTGCATGAAACCTTCTCCCTTATTCATGTGTCCTAGTAAACCTTGAAAGGTTCTCAGAAGGTTTGAAATATCATACCCTAACTGAATTGCAATGTTCCAAGTACCTATCTTTAATTATTTGTGTTAATTGTGGTCACACTGCCCAGGTGGAAGAGCAGTTATCAAAACAGAGATGTCAGTGTCATTTGTTTAGTATTTCTGCATTCTAAGCAGTACATTTGGAAGTTTTATGTGGTCATTCCTTTGTTTCTCATGAGGCTATGGCTGCCAGCCTCTTTTTAAATTGCTGAGTGTGGTCTCTGCATAAAAAATATGTTTGAAATCATTTATGACTATTTGTCATAATTAAGAGGAATTAGTTAGAAATACAAGCTTTTGATATAGATAATTTATAAAATTTACCTCTCTTTCTAGCTATTCTATGAATTTGACTCTTTAATTCTATCATAAGCAAACAAAATGAACCAAGTATAATATAAATTTCTTATATATTAGTAATAAATCTGTGCATATCTTTTTTAGTTAAATTCAAAGGTAGGATATGTTTTACAGTTCAACAATTGTGTTCTCAGCTGCTTCCACTTGGTTTAAAAGTTGATGTGATGCCATTAAGGTTATTGCCCCATACTGTATGATTGTTGGCTACATTATTTACATCTACAGGAAGTAAAACAATTTTTTTAATAGAATCAATTGTTGGTATTTCAAAATCCATTGTGCAAAATCTGTTCCTTATAATTTCTCCCAAATTATTATTTCTATAAATCCATTTAATTACTTTAATAATTTAACTTCAGGAATTATCTGATGATTAAATGACCAAAAATGATCTGCAATGGGTGAATTATCAATTTGCCTGTATTTAATGTGCCTAAAAACTGTGTTTCTAAATTATTATGTTTAGTTTTTAAAATACGCTGCATTTGCTTCGCTGTTGCCAGCTTAAATTTCTGTGTATTAGAAATGAAACATTGAATACATTTAGTAAGGGCTTTGTCATTTTCAAAATTAAATTTTAATTGCATATGAAAACTGTTTCAAATATTGATGCTGAGGGTAATCAAATTGGTTCTGAATATTTTGAACTTACATAAGTATTTAGCACTAGTGCAATCTGCAGCTGTGCTCGTGTCATTGCCTCAACTGTTTTGATTCTGATAAAATTAATGAGTCAAAATGATATTAAAAGCCTTCACTTACATCATGATGGTAAAAGATGGACGATCGTTTTGAGGCTATCAAGGCCTCATCATCAGTGGGAGTTGACTGAACCCTGCTCCAAAGGTGATCGTCCATCTTTTACCATCATGATGTAAGTGAAGGCTTTTAATATCATTTTGACTCATTAATTTTATCAATTGACACTTCACTGTTAATAGTGTCCCAATTTTAACATTGTTTTTATTCTATTCTTCATTGTTCCCTCCCCCATTTTCTCACTCTCATTATCTCCCTCTCTTTCCATTTCCCCCTCTGTTGCCTTTTCTCCATCTCTGTGTACAAAGTGCATGTTATGACATTTTGAAAACCTGTAATAAAACTTTGTTCTCTGGCTTGTTAATAAAAATTAAAACAGCAGTAAAAGGGTTAACAGCACACAAACTTGTGTCTCTTCCTTATAATAGTTATGCAATCTGAACTATACTGTTTCTCATGGTGTCTGCCTCACATCTAAGAGAGTTTGAATCTTGTTTTGGTGAGTTGTCGGGATAAGTTCACTCCCCCCCCCCCCCATGGTTGTCCCTTATCCAGAAGATGAATGTTAGCTAACTCTAAGTTCTATGGGCCCCAGGTTTATTTGAGCAGAATTTCACCCATTTCATTTATTTACTATCTAATATGATCTACCAATTACAGGATGTTAAACTGTCAAGAAAAAAAGATAAATGAAATAAAAATTTGCATTAACTGTTCATTGTAACCAAAACTTTGTACATCAAAGTTATCAGAAACATGCTTATAAACTTTTGTTGTGCAACTTTTCAGAAAACTGAATAGTAAGTGAGATTATATCTAATCAAAAATAAAACATAATCACTGACTCTGTCTTTGAGAATGACATCACATACATTGTGTGTTTGCATGAGCTAACTTTTCCTGGGTAAATGCAAAGGTATACTTCACCAAGCTTGTTTCCCTGCTTTTATCAGGATATCAGTGCTGTTATACAAATGTTTGTTCATGACATCCATTAATACCAGATATGTATTAAACTAATTGCACAAATTAAATGTAGTAGTAATGCTTGAAGATGTGCTTTCTTTGCTTCTAAGTCCATTCTTTTTTATGTAACATTTCCAAATATGATTAATGTTTTGAAATTTATGTTGCAAAGGTGCAGGTTTTCAATCTGTGCTTTTTGTATTTGTTTGCGGGAAAGATTCTTCTTGAAGGTTAATTCAGAGTGGATGGTTCATCGTTTCCATTGAAGCTCTACTGTGAATCAATCTTCATGTTTATGGTCTACAGACACTTGCTGATAATTCTCCCTACTGTGTGTGCATTCTTCTTAAATGTGTTATTAACAGTGCAATGTACACAACTGTGTCTGAGTTTTAAATTCATAGTTAAGACAGATGCCTTTAAATCTCTTTAGAACACGTTTTTTGTGAAAAAGATGAAAGATGCTGCTCAGGTACATGCTGCACAGTTTCTCAATGACTTTACGTGCGTGTGTGCATGTCTTGTGTGTGTGTTTCATATTCTTCCTGTTTACCTACCATGTGACTGTAAATATATGCATCAGAGTTTTACGAAAAGGATTACATACCCGGAAGGATATAAATATATATCTTATAAATCTTTGTACAGCATTAAGATACTTTAGAATCTTGATATAGGAGATTGATCAGGGAAAAAGTGTAATCGTTGATCTACAGAGTACATAATATAGGTATACATTAAATAAAATGCTCCTTAGGTTGAAGGAGACAGTGTTGTATCATATGATAGTTTTATACTACGGAATAACTCTACATTGGTGAGAAATTGTTGTTGTTGCTGTTGTTAAAGGGATATTCATTTTGTGGGAAGTTTGAGGCATTTACAGTAAAGAATAATAAGTAATTAGAGACAGGTGGAAGGAAATGGCACTGTCTCCTTTATTCCTTCATGACTTATTGAATCCTAAAAGGCTGAAGTGGTCATGCCTTCAAATAGAAAAAGTAATGTGATAACTTTTTCTGATGCAGCTGTATTCAAAGAATTAAAAAACAAAAAAAATTTAAAAAGTTGAAAACCGATTCAGTTTTCGGTGCTCGTTACATGGTTTTATTAATTATGTAATTAAAAATGGATGCGGAAAAAAATGAAACAGTTTAAACAGAGAAATAAACAATTTTTGTAAAGTATATCAAACTAGTAAAAGTGAGCTAATTATGTAGTGGCAGAACTTTCAGATACAGTTTCGAAAGAGAGTTGCCAAATTAATAATGGTAGTTCTGACAAGAATAAAAAGGGATACTTTAGTTGTTGTATTCCATCATGTACGCAGTTTCTTTTCTGAAATTATTAAGATGAATTTTAAGTGATTGTTAATTATTAATTATACTTGTATATATTGTACACACATAGGATTGTGGTAGTTGCTAACAAAATTGCATGTAAGTTGTTATTGAATGCTACATGCCATAATATTGATTAGAAATGTACCTGTATAAGTGCTTTTCTTTGTTTTTGTTTCTGGGTTTCCAGGTAAAATTGTTACATTTGAATGTATATCATCTGAGTTTTTATGTAAAAATATTTTTATCTGCTTTAGGGAATATTTTAAGCACATTATGTTTGTTGCATTGATAATAGCAGCATTTATTAATTACATATATTTTATAGTCAGTTATAAAAGAACATTAAATTTTCCATTAATATTTGTCATATTTTTATGTCTTGATTGACAAAATATTGACATAATCATCCACCAACATTGGTATTCATTCTCATTCTGGCTCACAAAACACAACTTTTCTTGGGAAAAAGGAGATTTCTTTGCATCGCCAGCATCATCAGTTAATTTATCCTGAATCCATGCTTTATGTATTCATATTCATGGTATGATCTCTCTACTCCCATTGCTTACTTCAGATTTTAAGCTGTTTTTTTTTTTCTTTCCTTTTCTTTCTCTACTACGTACTAAGTAGGGGAAGTATTGTATTCCACCCAAAAATTTGATACCGAGATTTCACCGGAAATACATGTTTTGAGACACCCTGAATCAAAAAAAAAGCATTTTTGGAAATATGTCCGTGTGTGTGTCTGTCTGTGAACAACTCAGAAACAAACAATCGGATAAACACCAAACTTGGTATTTAGCTTCAGTATCTTCCAGAGATGCGACACGAAGGTTTCCAAGAAAATCCCCCTACCCCAGATTACCCTTTACATGGAACATTTTTCGAAAATTTTAATTTTCTCAAAAATCGCTCTAACAATTTTGATTAAAATTGTTTAAGATATTTTCATGACAAATAAAGTGTATATCTCAAATTTTCTGGGAATGTCTCCAAAAGTATTCTTTACTGTGAACGACTTTTGCATAACTGGTAAACCATAAGACATAGACAAAATTTTACTACACAAAAAATGTAGATCGTGTTAAAATACACAATTTATGTCATATACATTTTTTTGTTGAGTGAACCATTTTCGAGATATTGCTTGTTATTCCCTTAAATTTTTCAATACTTATTTTCTCAAATGGGAATTCGTTATTCATTTTTTTGTCTTGGATATGCAAAGAGTATTAATCTGTGGCAAAGCGAATGGTGCTGCACCTAGCAACCAGCTGTTAAGAGATATGTATGTACTTAAAATCTACTGTATTTCTATATTGCCCTTGTAAATATATATTCCCCTTGCATCTACAAGAAAATTAGCAAAAGATAGAGTCTCCAAATGTTTATCTCGATTAACATGAAGTAGATGGAGAATAAGCGTATGTAAAAATAGTTTGTACAAGAGTAGAGAAAGTCATGTGAGTGTAACACATCAGATTTTTTTCTTTCTTTCTTCAATTAATACCTGCACAGTAAAAAGCTGGATAGGCAAGATAAAATGTAAAACATAAAACCTTTTTATTTTCTCGAGCACAGCAAGTAGAGGAAATAATGCATTCCACCCTAAAATTCAATATTGATATGTATTTCACTGGAAATACATTTTCAGGTCCCTGAGTCCAGGTAGAGCAATTTGAGGAGAAAAAGTGTGTGTGTGTGTGTATCATAACTTAAAATGAAAGTTAGAAATCATTGGAATTTGCACTCGATGAAGAAAAAAATTAATTGTTGAATCGACATTAAACACTCATATTGCTCTACTTACCAATTTACTGGCAGGATATATTCCGACGGCCTATTATTATTCCCATCCTCAGCTGCTGGCCAATTAACCAATGGTTCTCTGATCTACATCTTCCCAGGATGTCTGTAGCATCATCTGATGTGGGGTTTGTGAACTTAAAAGATTTAACTATCGTCAGCTGAAATTTCAAAGTTCATAATTCAATGCTGAAAACTTTTGATAAATGCTCTCTCCCATAAGCTCAGTTCTAAGGAGTTATCCACTAATTTTAGCAACTAACATCTGTTCCATATAACTTTGCCCATATCTCTTAATGGTCGGGTGCACTAGTCAGCTTGGCTGCTGTCATGGAATAGGTTGTTATGTGATACAAATAGTTCCTCATTTAGCATGACCATTTTCCTTAATATATTAGAAGATAATTGTCAAGTTTCCATTTTCATAACTGTATGAGTTAAATATATTACGTAACAGAGTTAATGTATCTGGAATGCAATTAAATTCTCATCAACAAATAGATGGGTGGATCCTTCGGTTTAAATCTACCTCTCAGTATGATGAAAGCACATGCATCTATCATGACAATGTATTTATATCACTTTTATTGCCTATCCTTGCACTGCACATGGCTTGTTTGTCACTATTCAAATGGAGCACGGAAGAATACATGTCTGTGTGGCAAGGTTAAAAGAAACCGTGTTTAAACATCTTGTTCTTAATTGTGATTTTCCTTCCCAGAAGTAATTGGCTACGGCTAATTTATCTGTTTATGTCTGACATTTTTTAAGTGCTCTTTAGTTTGGTGCTTATGTTTCTCTCAGTTTTTCTGATGTATGTTTTATTACATTTTACTCCAAAGATGTGACATGATTTGCATGAAAATCTTCCCATCGCACTAATATTTACATGGAAACTGTGTCTTTATTTTTGATTTTCTCAAAAAAAAATCTGATGTGTTACACTCACATGACTTTCTCTACTCTTGTGCAATCTATTTTTGCAAACGCCTATTCTCCAAATGCTTCATGTTAATCGAGATATCGAGATGTCAATCTTATTGGTAATTTTCTTGTAGATGCAAGGGGAATATGGTAGCTTTTAAGCGATAGTCAAATATTTTAACGCTGGTTGCTATGCGGCGCATTCCATTCTCTTTGCATGTCTAGGACATAAAAAAATGAATAACGAATTTGAGAAAAAGTATAAGTATTGGAAAATTTAAGGAAATAACAAGCAATATCTTGAAAACGGTTCACTCAACAAAAGAAATGTATATGACATAAGTTGTGTATTTCAACGCGATCTACATTTTTTGTGTAGTAAAATTTTGTCTATCTCTTATGGTTTACCAGTTATGCAAAAGTCGTTCACAATGAAGAATACTTTTGGAGACATTCCCAGAAAATTCGAGATATACATTTCATTTCTCATGACTTTATCTTAAACATATGATATTTTCATCAAAATCGTTAGAGCCATTTTTGAGAAAATTAAAATTTTCGAAAAATGTTCCATGTAAAGGGTAGTCTGGGGTGGGGGGATTTTCTTGAAAACCTTCGTGTCGCATCTCTGGAAGATACTGAACCTAAATACCAAGTTTGGTGTTTATCCGACTGTTCGTTTTTGAGATATGCTGTTCACAGACACACAGACACACACACAGACACACACACACACACACAGACACACACACGGACATGTTTCTAAAAATGCTTTTTTTGGATTCAGGAGGTCTCAAAACATGTATTTCCAGTGAAATCTCGGTATCGAATTTTTGGGTGGAATGCAATACTTCCCCTACTTACTGTACGTAGTAGAGAAAGTAAAAATAGCTGTAATGATTTTGATTAAAATAGGTTTAAGATATTAGCATCAGTAATAAAATGTATATATCCTGAATTTTCACCAAAAAACATATGAGGTCTTATTCATTCTGAGTAAATTTTGTATAACTGGTGAACCATAAGAGAGAGACAAATACTTGCTATGAAAAATGTACAAGGGTAATCCAGAAAGTAATGACCATTTGGCTTTAACATATTCAGAAAAAAATATTCTATAAAAAAAATTTAAAATTGAAGCTTACTTTATTTCTTCACATAATCACATCCATTATTTAAGCGTTTGTCATACCTGTCCATGAGTTTTAGAATTCTGGTGTTGTAATCGGCTGTCACTAGTCCAGTAAGCCATCTTGGACACAGTTTACTGAGAAAAGGAAGAGAAATGTTGGGGAAAAAAATCTGGGGTTACATGTCTGTCTTGTATGATTTTATTGTTCACTTGATTTTTCAAATCAGCTGAGATGATTGACAAATGTCTGAGTTTCATCATGCACATTTGTTTATCTATTTTGAACACTTCATACACCTGTTTCACACATTTATTTCATTAATGTATTACCTTTAGTTGGCAATAAATTTCTGCAGGTTACAATTTCCGAGTATTCAAAAATCCAATATCTCTCACCTCACAGTTGGCAGGAATTTGTATCACACAGTTAATTTTGAACAGTCAGAGAATGCAGAATAACAGCTTGTTTCAACTAGCACTCACATAACACTGAGAGAAGAAGTCTATCCATTTGGCTTTGGATAGAAGCCCAACAGTGATCTGCACAGCGGGAATGCATAAAAGGTTGTTACTTTCTGGATTATCATTGTAGATCTTAACAAAACTCTCAGTTTATGTCCCATAAATGTTTTATGGCATTAATCATTGCTGATGGTTTGAATTTTTCAGTGCTTTTTTTTTTTAAGTGATGTCACCAACTTCTTATTACTTATAATGCCATTGAAAGAGTATGGAATTTCAAAGCCAGTATATAGCGACCCACTTTTTTTTTAAAGATCTGACTATCCCCCTCATATCTGTAACTAAATGTGTAACAAAATCATTTATGCAAATATTTATCTCAATTAACAAGAAGTAGACAAAAATAAACATTTTTAAGATTATTGTGTAGAAAAGAGATGAAAATAAAAATGGGGTGGAGAGTGTCATAAAACTGTAACACATTAGAATTTTCACATAATCTCTGTTCAAGTATCTAGCCTTATGCCACTTGGATGGGAGAGTTTGTGTGCCTCAGCCTGCTCTGCCTCTTAAATAACTTCAGGATCATTGCAATGGATTGCATCCTTCTGAGATCCAAAGAGATAGTAGGTGCAAGATGTGAATAGTAGAGAGAAACAGAAGTTTGTTTATATCTTTATTGGGACAAATATGGCAGTTCCTAAAAGGTCTTAACATGGGTATTAAGCGTAACTGCATGCTGCACTGCAGCATTGTGGGCTAGAACATGGGACTCTGGTTCCTGGCCATGGAATGCATCTAGATTTGATCTCACTCCTGGGGGGTGCCGATTTTAGTCCTGAGTTTCTGGCTGGGGGATGTGTGATGCTGGCCACATCACCTTCCCATATTGGTTGGATGATTGCCCACCTTTGCCATGCAGTCATCCTCCGTGGTGTAGTGGTTACCATACTAGCCTCTAGTTCCCAAGGTCGCGGGTTCAAATCCGGCAGAGGGCGGTGGATTTTTTCAGGTGTAAAAACCCTTAGTATGGCTTCCTTCGGAAGGGAAGTAAAGCCGGTGGTCCCGTGTCATAGATTTACGGCACGTAAAAGAACCTCAAGCCTGATAAACAGGCCTCTGAGCAAAATTACCTGTCTTTCACGCCCACTATAGAATGGGACGCTAAGAACCACAGCAGTTAAAGAGCGTCCATAAATAAAACTCAATTTAATTTACCTCTGCCATGCATACATAGGCATGAGGCTGGCAGGTCAAGGCCCTTCATGGGATGTAGCGCCACAGGAAGCGTAATTGCAGGAGTCTCAGCTGTGTGTAATCAGCCAAAGTCAAGAAGATTAGACAGTTCCCGTTTTCCATCTTTGCCGATATAAACCTTGCCCATTGGTTCTTAATGAAGGTCTCCATATACATTCTTAGTGGAGCTAGAACAAATAATTATTTTCCTGTAACAGTCCTAACCATTCCAGCTCCAAAAAGAGAATATTAATTTCCAAATAATCGCTTCAAAATGAAACTCAAACATTTCTTTGAGTATTGACACATAACAGTAGTTGTAAGATACCTTTGGTCCATTGTTACTGTTTATTTAAATTCTTTCATATCAAGTTGTGATTTCTTGTTTCATTCACAAAGCGTATTGGAAGATGATGCTTCCCTCTCTTCTCTTGCTTCCACCATGCACTACTTTCCCACTTCTAATTCTTATTTATCACTGTCTCCTTCTCTGACATAAGAAAGTCAACAAAGTGCTCCTTGTTTGGAACGCACCTCACACAGAACTAGCTATAATACTGGTATATAGTGGAAAGCAATGAAACAGTCGGAGGAAGTCTGGCAAAATCTCAAGATACCACACACCAAATTGTTCCGTGAAGTACAGCTTGAGAAGGAAAAGAAAACGAATACGTTGCACTATTATTTAATGACGCTTGTATTCAGCTGATTTCTCATTCATACCCTGGTCACTAGTGAAATGATAATAATCCTCTCTTAATAGAAAGCTTTCCATTTTGTTAAATATGGCACCTGTAATTAAGGAAATAATGTTATGTGATGGTCGGTCCACAAGCAATGCTATTTCAATACTGAGATTCAGAATATTCATTTAGATCACAGCAGATAGTGGGTGTGCATGGATGTTCCCTAGAAACCATGCTACATGTTGCTTGGAGAAAAGAATATACCCACTCAAAATAAAATTAAACACTACTGCTAAATTCTGCTGATGACAAGTGGCATGCATGCTCTATTGAACATTAAATCTTAGCAAGTTATTGGAAATGTAAAACAATATAAAAACTTTTTAATAGTGTTAATTTAATGTTGTATCAGTTTTCTTGAAATATGAAATGGCCATACTGGGTGGGAATATGCAGTTTAATTTAATTATAAACTTTTATCAGTCGCGGGTTCAAACCTGGTGGAGGTTAATGGATTTTTTCGGGTGTAAAAATCCTTGGCATGGCTTCCTTTGGAAGGGAAGTAAAGCCGGTGGTCCCGTGTTGTAGATTTACGGCACGTAAAAGAACCTCAAGCCTGATGAAGAGGCTTCTGAGCAAAATTACCGGTCTTTCACGCTCAGTATAGAATGGGACGATAAGGACCATAGTAGTTAAAGAGCGTCCATAAATAAAACTCAAATTTAATTTAATTTTCATGGTATAATTAAAATATTGAGGAACATAAAAGCAAACTCTACAAACTTCACTTTTACTAGTTTTGAAAAAATAGTAGACATTGTTATAAGGTATAGGGTCTTTCAACAAGAGAGTCGTATCTTTGAACTTAAATAAAACACGTTCTGTAAATGATAAGTTTATTTCTTTTTTTATTTTGGAACATAATTAATGTCATTACGTGTAGAAAGAGAACATCAGTTAAGTGACCGCCGCAACTTCGTTGGGTTGCGCATATATGGTTGACCCAATTTTCAATGACAGAAGAACGTAAATTAGGTCCAACTTCACGAATAACACGCGTGATGTTATTCATAAGATCATTTACTGTTTCTGACTTGACATAAACTCGAGATTTAACATAACCCCGCAAAAAGTAATCCAACAGCGTTAAATCACATGACCTCGGGGGCCAGTTAACATCACCACCACCACCACCATGGGAAATGATGAAACCTCTGAACTTCTCCTTCAAAAGATCGATTGATTCGAGAGCAGTATGACATGACGCACCATCTTGCTGGAACCAGATGTTTCTGTGATCCATACCATCCAATTGAGGCCAAAAATAGTCCCTTATAAGAGCCCGGTATCTTTCTCCATTGACAGTTACAGCTTCTCCATCTTGGGTAAAATATGGACCAATGATTCCACCATACCAAAACTCCACACCACAGTAACCTTTTGGGGATGAAGTGGTCATTCTTGAATGTGCATTGGATTGTGATTGCTCCAATAGTGACAATGTTTTTTGTTAACGCAACCATCCATCCAAAAGTGGGCTTCATCACTGAAGATGATTTTTCGACAAAAATCTGGGTCAGCTTCCTTGCTCCATAACCCAGTCAGTGAATACATAGCGCATTCTATGGTCGTGGGCTTTAGTTCTTGAATTAACACCATTTTGTAAGCGTGAAACTTCAAGTCCAGATGCAGAATTCGCCAAGTTGTGGTCGGCAAAAGCCTCAATTCTTGTGCTCGACGAACAATTGAGTTGTTTCCGTTCTCACGTACACACTCACGAAGGGCACCTATGTTTTCGTTGGAGCACTTATGTCGATTACGTACAGGCATTCTTTGATCGCTAACAGAACCACATCTTTCAAATTTAACGATCAAATGCCGAATCGTTCTCTCGCAGGGACAATTATGCACACTGTAAACTTCACGCAATACACGGAAGGTTTGGCAAACAGATGATCCATTTTGATAATAAATTTTCACAATTTCTACGCGTTGATGAATATTGTAACGTTCCATAGCTATTTGTCAATAACAACTGTAACCACATGAAAAAAATGACTGCTATAACTCAATAACAACAGCAGCTATCACATGTTAAAGATAGGACACTCTTGTTGAAAGACCCTTTAGTTCCCATTAAAAAAAGAATACTAAAATTTGATGTGATATCCATAACAATGTATTGAGTATGGTGTATGATGTTGAAGAGTTTAGGACAGAAATTTTGAAAATTACACAAAGAATGACATTTAAAATTTGAAGATTGCTGGGTTTGCTACTTATGATGGAAAACTATTTTTAATAAAAATCTAATATGAAACTTAGTAATGCATTACTTTTATGTATTGTTATTTTTATATTGCTAGGTCTTCTGTTTCTTCAATTGAACCTGAAATTTCATCATCTCTCTCTCTGTTACCTCGTACAATTCTTTTTGACCTAGGACATCGCAATAATACTTTAATATTGCACCACTCTTCTCCATGATGTTTGACAAGCAGTCTCCCCACGTCATTCTTCTTTGCTTTTCTTACAAAATGGCCTTCTTCTGTTGCATTGAGGCTAAGATAGCTATCCTGATTGAGTTTTCTGCATAACATTGTGCATGACCCCTTGTAATGTAATTCTCTTTGAATTAACAGCTTTGATTTTTGTAATTTCTTGAGAAAAAAATATTTTACACTTTGAGAACTCGAAATGCCAGGATGCCACGGGTTTCATTGATTTTTGTGAAACTTCTTTCCAATTGAATACTGGGCACTTTTTCTATTTTTACTACAGTGGAATGTTCTCCTGTCATTTTGAAGAATTTATCAGCACAGCAAGGACTTCAAGTTGAGCAATTGTCTTCTCAATATTTCCAAAGATACTGTCCGAAGGTGCCCATTAGCTGCACATGTTTAAAACTCTGTGGTGCATGACATTGAAGGCAGCTAAATAAACATACTCAACACTACTGCACTCTTGTTCTGGCCCCTACAGCCATCAGCAGACAAATGCACCACTTCTACATTAGAAAAATCAGTTTTTGTTAACTTGTCTTATAGAGCCAATGCAGTTTCATCACAACTCTAGCAAGCTGATCTTTGGTAAGAGAAAACATTTTCATTTGCTAAACTGGGATAACCTGTACAGTTGTGAATTTATAAAAATAAAGCAGATGGCTGTAGATCAGGAACCTTAAGTATAATTGGCGCAACCGTTCTAGACATGTGAAAATCTTAATGACAGCTATGAAGCAAGTTGCTTACAAGATCAGGAGGTTACCAGTCATCTGCATGCTGCAGGAGTGCGTGGGACAGTCATTGTCAAATATCCGCACACCAGTTATGCAGTGCTACACTACGCTATGTTGCACTGATAAACTTATAGTTATATACAGTATATTTAAATCCACCGCTGTAAAAAGCATATAATATAAGAACCTGTCAATCATCTGCATCTAATTCTTTTACACCTGACAGCCCTTCCTCTTTGGCGGAATCTCACATCATCACCGTCATCACTGCTGTTGCTTCTTTCTGCACCATTATCCTGGATGAGAATTATTTCTATTTGATTTTCTGCAATTCCATCTTTTTCGAAATAATGATTCTCAATTTATTCAACATGTCGACATACAGTTTCCCATTCTGGCCTTCCAATTTCTGTAAATCGCTGGCGACATAACTGCTCCACATCTTTTAATTTAAAAGTGATATTTCTGCAGGCCACCTATTTTTTGACATTAGCCCAGATTAATTTGATTGGGTTTACATCTGGGTGATACGGTGGCAGTCTTTAAGTACATTATGGCCATATCTGGTCAAGTATGTATGACTTCTGAAGCGGTTTGTTAGCTTTAATTACGTTTACTCATTTGGTTTACTCATGCTTTCGTCTAAAGCTATATTACGCCTAAGTAACCAAGCCCTCATTTCTTCTTTCAAGGAATTTGAAAGGTGCTGCTCTCTTGAAATTGCAACCAGATGCGGACACTTTCTATGCAGACTGTATGTATCACGCGCTGTGAGTAAGCAAAGGTATTATATCGCTTTCGTTGATTAAGCTAAACATAAACCATTCCTAGGCTCGGCAGCTGGGGTGGCAATCAAGGTCACGATTCCAGAAGTTTTGCGCCAGCTATAAACACAAATTTGTCATCCTTCATGGTCTAGTGGTACCATGCTAGCCTCTAATTCCCGAGGTGGCAGTTTCAAAACCAGCAGAGGGCGATGGATTTTTTTCAGGTGTAAAAATCCTTAGGGAGGTCCTTCGGAAGGGAAGTAAAGGCAATAGTCCCATGTTGTAGATTTACAGCACATAAAAGAACCTCAAGCCTGATAAAGAGGCCTCTGAGCAAAGTTTCTGGTCTTTCATGCTCAACATAGAATGTAACGCTAAGAACCATGGTAAACCTAAACACAAATTTTGTCTGGTAATTGGAACTCAAAGTTAATACTTAAGTTTTCCTTAAGTAATTCATAGAATGCTTTTGTTCGAAGTTTGTGACTCTTTTCTCGACCATAAGGGTGCTCTTCTTTCCTGTGGCAGTTTCCCTTTGAATTTTCTCCACATAATGCACTTGGAGCATGCATCTATTCTTGGTGTTCCAAATCCCAGGTTAAAGCTTGTGTTGAACAACTTCCTAAAATATCCTTCTTTTACTTTGAGTTTTGTACCCGTTGTTACATTGTACATTTTAAACATTTTCCTTATGTTAAACTGGGGTATTGCAGGTATTTTCTGACCGACTGACCTGCAATAATGTCTTTCAACACATTGACATAGATTAATAACTGCAATACCTGATCATTTTCTGTCTTCAAATTTTACAGAACTATTTCCTCCTCTTTTCTCTTCAAAGGCCCTTCCACTTGTAACAAACTGTTTTATTACTTGTTATCCAAGTATTTTCATAAATGTATCCTGACACACTGTAATTATTCCAGATTCAGTTTTCATTAGAAACTTTGCTTAAAATTCTTTTCATAAGTGTCCATTGTTTTTAGGCTTTTGTCATGCAATTGGATCACTAGAACAATATTGAAGAATTAATGCATCTTGGGATAATTTATATGTATGTTTGTAGAAAGCTTCATGAAATTTTGTCTCATCACACATGGTCATTTTTTTGCATTGAAAATGCTCACTATTATGACCACAGTTTAATTAATGCTCAAGAGAATGTCTACTGGAATACCTATGATATAATATAATTAGCTTTTATTGTATTATTAACATTAAACTTTAATTTATTTAAAATATACACATTCAATAAGCATTTTGTAAGGGAGAGTCTATCCTCAACTTCTATGCCAATTCCTTTACCATTCTTGTGGCTGTAGAATTTGTTTCCTTGCCTTTATTGGAGATACAGTGCTCACACATGTGTCCATATTTGATTGGACTACACAAGCACAAAAAAACTATTAAAAGCCCCTTGAAGACTTAGAAAACGCATGTTTGTTCCACAGATGCTACATACAAAAGTCATGTGCACAAATCCTATTGTATTGTTGGATAAATAGATTTTGTAGTGGATGCAACGCAAATGTGCATGGAAATTGTTGACTCCGCTATCAAAGTGTAAATGTAAGGCTGTAATACTTAGTTTTGCTGAAAATTCTCTCTTCATAGACTTGTAAAGCAAAAAATAATGTCCAAATTCCTTCTTGCCTCATTTTCCTTCAGAAATGGAGATTGTAGGGTTTGCTATTAGACCCCTCAAATGAAAAATGTTCCTATAATTTGTCTAATCAAATATTTCAAGTTTACTTAAGAATATATTTATAAGCTGTGTAACTTTTAATTAGATTACATGTTAATTTAGTTTTATAAATCTTATGTTCAGTATTATGTTATGATTTAATATACAAGGGCCAACCAAAAACAGTGGGCAATAAATAAATTTATTTAATACTATCTATTAAAGTATACCAATAGTACATGTTATAAGAACATAAGCTGTTTTTTATATTGGTGTCTTAGTAAGAGCAACAAGTGGATAAAATTTCCAAAACCTAAACAACATTATAATATCAAGTCAGTAATTTGACACAATAAGTTTATAGGTCTAGACTCCACTTTTAGAAAATCTACAAGCTTGAAAAAAAGTGTATACATATATATATATATATATATACAGAGTGAGCCAAAAGACTGAACCGCCTGCACAGTGTTTTTCCTGTCCCCGTCCTCGGCGCTTGCCGTCTGCCACTATCATAGAAAGGCGCGGATGAAACTATACAACATTTTTAAAACTACCTTTAAAGGCTTTACTTACAAACTTTACGAAAGGAGATGCTGAAACTGGCCACCGTCATTGTCCATACATTTTTGGCACCTCTTTAGGAAACTATATATCACTCGCTACAGTTCACGCTGAGAGATTTCCTGGCAGATATTTTGTTTTAATTTTTCCAGGGTGTGTGGGTTTGTCTTGTACACTTTGTTTTAAGTTACCCCAGAGGGGTATTTTATGAACAATATTACCAGCTGCGTAGTGTTTTTCCACTGGGCATGTGGAAATATGATAAAAAAATGATAACGCACTGCTGCTATAAACAAAGTCATGCTGTCGTAGTTTTGGCTCTACAGTGTGAAATGCATTTTGAGTTGACGGTGATGTGATGTAGATCAGTTATTACAAATTATTTATTATTTTGTCCTGTACTTAGTCACAAAGTTTATTATGGCTCAGTATATGCTTTCTACTAGACAGCGTGTATTTATTTATGATTCATATGTGTTAACTCGGTCAGCTCGCCAAGTGAAAGTTTGATTTGCAGAAAGATTTCCAAGTGTAAAAGTTCAACAATCCATGAACTTTACAGTAAATTTCAGGCCACAGGAAGTGTTCAGGATAAGAAATCTAAAAGACGGCATTTGGTTCTTGCCGAAGAAACATTAGACAGCATTGGTCATCGTTTGGAAAATTCACCCCAAAAATTCCATGATGGATGGTTTCCTAAAGAGGTACCAAAAATGTATGGACGACGACGGTGGCCAGTTTCAGCATTTCCTTTCATAAAGTTGGTAAGTAAAGCCTTTAAAAGTAGTTTTAAAAATGTTGTATAGTTTCATCCGTGCCTTCCTATGAGCAACGAGCATTGAGGACGCGAAGAGAAAAAATACTGTGCATGCGGTTCTAAGTCTTTTGGCTCACTCTGTGTGTGTGTATATATATTTGTATTTATTTATGTTAATTTATTTCTTTATTTATTTATATCCATGAACATCACAAAGTGAATATGATTAGCAGTTTAAATTTACCAGAGTATTGGGCAAACTATCCTTGATATAATGTTTTCATGTACTTTTAAAGTTCACTTTAGTATTTACTCTATAATGACAAATGCTTTGGCAGACTTTGCCACCTTAGACAAGTATGCTAGTAATATATCTTTATTTACACCAACACCATTCTTCTTATTTCTCCAATTCTTAAATAATTGCAATCCTCTTTCATAAGTACTTTTTGACTTCGCAGATAATAAGGTACTAGTAGCCATCTTGGGTATCCTAGTAACATGCTAGTAACTGATCAAAGCTGTAACTGCCCTGAGGGTTACTACGTTATACAACATCTGATTTTAAATAACTATTTAATAAATTAATTAACAGGTTTGGATAGAATTTTGTATTTTACAAGTGATTAATATTAGCTGCAACTGCGTCTTATGAACTAAATACTTTTACACGTGGATAAAATTTAATATTAATCTTTTGTGTAATAAATAATATTTTTTAACATTGTGAGATGAAGAGCTCTCCTGGAATCTGTGAAAACAGAAAAATCTTATGTTACATTCACTTGAGTTTCTCTACTCATTCTTCAATGACCTATTCTACTTTATGTTAATAGAGATAATCATTTGCAGAAATGGTTTTATTACATATTTTTTATACATATAATGGGAATAGGAGAATGCAATAGGCTTAAGCAATACTCAAATCTTTAAATGTGATGACTTTGAAATTCTGTTCTTTTTGCATAACCAGGAGAAAAAAATGAATTATGACTTCCCATTTGAGAAGTGTAAATATTTGAAAATTCAAACCAATAATGAGATCTAAATTTTTTTTTGTTTAGTAAGATTTTTCTATCTCTTACGGTTTATCAGTTATGCAAAAGTGATTCAGAACAAGGCGGACTTTAAAGGTTGTTTCAAGAAAATTCAAGATATTCATTTCATTTGTCACGAAAATATCTTAAACACAAGGAATTTTAATCGAAATCATTATAGACATTTTTGAGAAAAAATAAAAATGTTCGAAAAATGTTCTATGTAAATTGTAGTTTGGTGTGGCAGGATTTTCTTAAAAGTGTTCGTGTTACATTCTTGTAAGATGCTGAATTTAAATGCCAAGTTTGGTATTTAACTGACATCGTTTTTAATTATGCTATTCACGGACATACACACCTTTTTCTAAAAGCCTTTTTTATTCAGAGTACCTCAAAACATGCATTTCCACTGAAATCTGCATATCAAATTTTTGGGTGGAATGCAACAATTCCCCTACTTGCTATCAGTAAGCAGTAGAGAAAATAACAATTGAAAAGCAAGATATATATATTTGTGGTGATAGTTCAAGAAGGTATGAGTGCTGAGTAGTTATCTACAGAAAGGCAGGTATGAGTAGAGGTGTGTGGGAGCTTCAGAATTGGTGAGGTCTATCTCTGTACCAACACCAAAGAAAATCAGGAAAAATGTTACCAACATGGGCTGCCTGAAAGAACACTGTGCATCGTACACTTTCTTGTGTTCTCCCATTTCAGGTCAGCAGTGGCTGTTCTGAGGAAGGCAGAGACAAATCTGACAAAATGCCAATGTATTTCACAAATTGCAGATTCTTTTTATTTTTACTCTCTTTTGACTTGTCCTTGCATTTAATGCACATTACTGCAGTGTACAAGATATGGGGCAGGCCTGCCCGGTGAAATAAGAATAGGGTGGTCAAAGTCCTGAAATTTAGAACTTCATCACCAACATTTTGTGTTATGCACGGTAATAAAACATTGTATTTGCTCCTTAATGTGATCAATCTGTGAATTTTTAAAAATTTACAGCTTTAACAAATCTTTTGAATTATATATTTGCAGTGGAACTGGTATAGGATTTGATGTTTGTAAATGAAACAGTTTCCAAAAACATTTCAGAGATTTTCCAAAATTGCTCCTTACAATGTAAATGTAAGCTTTTTGCAATAAAGGTAGTAATGGAGTCATGATGGGTTATAAAAATGTTCTATAAATAAACATCACACAAAGAACATGTTTAATATTTCACCTTCTTTTCGCATATATTGTGGAGACTGTCTGCATAGTTTCACAATAACTGAGAAAATTTGGAGTGCATAATGATGATCCATGGTAAGAGAAACTTAGATTGTCATGTGATGGTTCAGTTTCAAACATATGAGGAAGTAGCTATACTAAATATTCCCAAAGAATCAGTAAATGATAGTTAGAGAGCTAAAACTTGAGAAATGTGTGTTTCATTTGTAATAGCTTGATTATGAATCCTGAGAGGCAAACATTCATCAGAGAATACTTATTAGAACAGTGCTGTAGTGTTTCATGTAGCAATTTGGGAAGAGTTTTATAATAAAAGTCCAGTGAATCTTGCCCCTTTGTGTAGTGTAACTAATGCTGTGTCCCATTGTTGGGTTACTCTTTCATTGCAACTGCATAGCTAGCTTGTCCCCTTTCTGCACCTCAAACTGAAGACCATACTGCTCTGCTTTGGAAATTCCTTGAACTGATTGACAACAATGTAGCCACTGCTGCTAGTTTATTTTCTCCCATTCATATCATATTGCTGGGAATACAATTTGAAAAACTGAGCACTCACACATCAGCTTCCATTCTATAGAGATAGGTACCGGCTTTCAGTAACTTCTATAAGGTTCGCTCTTGAAAGTTTTGAGAATGGCCAACAATGAGTTGTAGCATGCCAGTGCAAGTTTTCTCAGCTGTAGATTGAAGTTTAAATAGCAACATGCACTTCCATCTGTATATGTGGTTGTTGCTAAGCTAGATATTAAGTGGATCATTTCCACACTAGAATTTTCTGACTTTAAAGTCATTTTTGTGAGAAGAGAATGTCTTGTAAGATTGTATCATGCATTTGGGGATCTTTGTCCTTTGCAGTCTACTATTTATGGACGATTTGCAGATTTTAGAAGAGGACTGCACAGGATGGCCCGCAACAACAATAATGGATGATAATGTGATGAAAGTACAGCATACATTGCCGGAAGATCATCATTATGCATATCATCAGATTCCAGAAGACCTGAATATTGGATTAACAGCAGTTAAAAGAAAACTCCACAACGGAAAGTTCTACAGTTGTTGGGTCAACCCATCACCTCACAGATGAGCTGAAAAAAGCACCTACAGGTTGAAAAAATTTGTAATGCAGGGCATCAAAAATATATTTAACATTATAACCCGTGATGAAAGCTGTATATAACAGTATGATCCAGAAGCATGATAACATTGAGAAGTGTTGGCAAGATGATCTGTTCTTTCCTCCTAACCAGTGGCCATATTGTGACTTCCATTTGAGGGGCAAAAGACTGTTGCTGTTGGATGGTGCTTCACAAAATCCTGTCCCAAGTCTTACACACTGAGATCGAAGACTCCTAAGACACAATAACTCTGCCCACACAATACTGAAAGCAATTCAGTTTTGTCGATTGCCGAATGTCTGTTCCATCCTCCCTACAGTGCATATCTGGCTCCTTGTGACTTTTTATATTCTGCAAAATTTAAGAAAAAATCTGATGTGTTACACTCACATGACTTTCTCTACTCTTGTACAAACTATTTTTACAAACTCTTATTCTCCATCTATTTCATATTAATCGACATAAACATTTGCAGAAACAATCTTTTGACATGCAAAGAGAATTACATTTTACACATAGTGACCAGTTCTAAAAATATTTGACTATCGCTTAAGGCATTCTATGTTCCCCTTGTTTTGTAATTGTAAGGGCAATATAGAAATACAGTAGCCTTTAAGCACAGACATATATCTTAATAGCTGGTTGCTAGGTGCAGCACCATTCTCTTTGCCACAGATTAAAACTCTTTGCGTATCCAAGACAAAAAGTGAATAACGAATTCCCATTTGAGAAAATAAGCATTGAAAAATTTAAGAGAATAACAAGCAATATCTCAAAAATGGTTCACTCAACAACAAAAATGTATATGACATAAATTGTGTATTTTAACGTGATCTACATTTTTTGTGTAGTAAAATTTTGTCTATCTCTTATGGTTTACCAGTTATGCAAAAGTCCTTCACAATGAAGAATACTTTTGGAGACATTCCCAGAAAATTCAAGATATACATTTTATTTATCATGAAAATATCTTAAACAATTGTTAGAGCTATTTTTAAGAAAATTAAAATTTTTGAAAAATGTTCCATGTAAAGGGTAATTTGGGGTGGGGGGATTTTCTTGAAAACCTTCGTGTCGCATCTCTGGAAGATACTGAACCTAAATACCAAGTTTGGTGTTTATCCGACTGTTCGTTTGTGAGTTATGCTGTTCACAGACACACACACACGGACATGTTTCCAAAAATGCTTTTTTTGGATTCAGGGGGTCTCAAAACATATATTTACGGTGAAATCTTGGTATCAAATTTTTCGGTGGAATACAATACTTCCCCTACTTACTATACGTAGTAGAGAAAGTAAAAAGTTGTAATCAATTATTTAAATCACTTGAAATTGCAGCGACTGCTTACAGAGAGTATATTTGCACTTTATCCAATAATCAGATATTCTTTCAAAAATTTTGTGTTTATTCTAAAAGCTATCAGTGAACCTTGTGAAATTCTAAAGTGTTCTGATGGACATTTGGAACTAATGATCTTAGCAATTGCAGAAACTTCTAGTAATTACTATGCCTCTTTAGGCATCTCACTTCTCACCACCAGATGACAGACATAGAAGTGAACAGCAGCAGCAATTGGTCTAACAGGTTACTTTTCCAGCTGAAAACATCTAGTTCATTTGGAATCTTGCAGGACAATTTAGCAAAATTGAGTGTTAGATGTTTTGTTGTGTCAAATTTCCTGCAGATGAACAGGTTTCTGGAATTCATTGATGCACTCTTCTGATATAAAGATGTTTGCTTTCTAGTGGTTTGCAGTTAAACAGTTGTGATCAGTTTTTTCTTTCTGTGCTACATACTTACAGCAAGTAGAGGAAGTATTGTATTCCATCCAAAACTTTGATGTCAAGATTTCACTGAAAAAACATGTTTTGAGGCCCCTGATCTGTGTGTATATGTGTGTGTCTGTTAACAGCAAACTCAAAAACCAAAAGTTGGTTAAATACCAAACTTGATTAAGCCCAGTATCTTAAGGTTGCAACATGAAGATTTTCAAGAAAATCCTCCTACACAAACTATCCTTTATATAGAACATTCTTTGTTGTTTTTTACTTTCTCAAAAAGGCCTTAACAATTTTTATTGAAATACCATCTTTTTAAGAGATTTTCATGACAAATAAAAGCGCATATCTTGAATTTTCTGGGAGTAGCCTATAAAGTCCTCTTCATTCTGAATGATTTTTGTATAATTGGTAACCATAAGAGATAGACAAAATCTTATTACGCAAAAAATGTAGATCTCATTAAAGCACACAATTTATGCCAAATAAAGGTTTGTGGCATTAACCGTTTCTCAGTTATGCTTTGTTATTGGTTTGAATTTTCAAAAACTTATACTTTTTCAAATGAAAAATAGCTATTCCCCCCCCCCCCCCCCCCCGACATGGCCATGCAAAGAGAATGGAATTTAAGAGGCATCAAATAGCCACCCGTTGTTAAAAGATTTTAACTGTTGGTTAAGCCTACTTTATTCCCCTAATTTCCTTGTATGTACAAGGAAATATGTAATAAAACCATTTCTGCAAATGTTTACGTTGATAAGCATGAAGTACATAAAACAGTGAGCTTTTATAATAATAGTTTGTTAAAGAATGGTTAGAGAAGGCCATTCTTCTTGTATGTTAGTCCCATTATTTGTCTGTGATTGCATTCTTGCTCCCAGGTTTGAAATGTTTATCCTCAGAAGTGCCTTTATTTCATGTGCATCCAGATTTTCATTAGTTTTAAAGATAGTTTTTGTTTCATCAGCAAGGATACCAATATAAGATTGTTTGTTTGTTGTATAATGCCCCTATACTTATTTTTTTGCTCATAATATATATATTAAAAATTGTTGAAGTTTGATGACAGTGTGAAGAAATGTTTCCTTCCCATGCTTTATTTTTGCATAAAGTCCCCTTCAACTTGTGCACCAGCATGAACCAAGTGGATGTATTCCTTGTTGCTACCAGTTCTTGTTCTGCTGCACATTTAACCACTTCTTCACTGCATCAACCACACAATTGCCATTCTCGAAATGGGAACCACACAAAGCATTTTTCAAAGATTCAACGAGGTGGAAGTCTGAGGGTGTCACATCTGAACTGTAGGGTGGATGGGACAGCACTGTCCAATCAATGAGGTGATGTATTCTTGGGTTCTCAGACTTGTGTGAGGGCATCAATGTCAGGGTGAAGCAACTTGCCAGAATCTTGCTGTTAGTCATCAAGTTGATGCTTTGGTCTGTGATCATCATGGAAAAGTGGGCTGGTGAACCATGCACTTTTGCTATCAAAGTATATTACAAGAATGGTAACAGTTTTGCTCAAACCCAGCAATTGTATTGACATCAATTGGAATTCACCAAAAGTCTTAGTGCCTTCAGCCCATACAATAAGGACATGGATTAAGAATTTTGAAGAATCAGGTTCAGCACTATCCTAAATTCTTCCAAGACATGTAAGAACTGGACATACATCAGAACTTATTGTTGTAGCAAGAGAAATTGTTGAAGTAATCTACAACTAACTATGCCCATATCTACCACCAGTTCAAGATGAATTCCTCGTCAAGACTTGAAATTCCACCTATATAAAAAGCGGTTGTAAAGAATATCAACCATCCTAATCTGCCAAAGATTACTACAAATGTTAAAGGGAAATCAAGAGCCCCCATCACATCATCTCAAAACACAGGAGTTTGCCTTGGTCTGAGAGATCATTGGATCTTTTGGCTTGTACTATTTCCTTTGGACATAGTGAAGTGTCTAGGCCTTCACCACAAGAGATATACCATCGTTTAAAAAAAGGATCCAGGAGATGGGGTAAGAGAGTGTCCAGATTTCTTTCCAAATGCTACACAAGATAATGGATAATTTGTGTTAGAGCTTACAGGAATGTCAAGAGGTAATGGTGGCCAGCTACATGATATAATATTCAGATATGTCATGCTAATCACATATAAGGTAAATTCTATTTAATCTGCTTACATACCATATGAAGAAAAGTTTTAAAATAAATTAAAATTATTTAAAATAAAGTAATTTTTTTTTTTAATTGCCCATTTCTCTGGTGTATTTTCTGTTGTTGATCATAATTTCCAGTGTTCAAGCTACATGCTTTTGAAATGTTATGTCTGTTCTTTTGTTTCTCATCATACCCTGCAAAAAAATAAGAGTATGCAAAATGTCAACTCTAACATACATATGACAAGCTTCTTTTTAAACATTTTGACGATTGTGCTTCCTGTATGCTTCTATGTGGCTACAATATTATTGAAATCATTATGGAGAGCATTTATCATAATTAACAGAAAGTAGAAAAATAAGTTTTGTTTGTTTGGTTTTTCTTTTCCTTCTAGAGGAAGTATTGCATTCCTCACAAAAATTTGATGTTGAGAGGTTTCTGGAAATACGGTTTTGAAATAACCTGAATTAAAAAAAAAATATATATATATATATATATACATACATATTTTTAGAGAAAGGTTGGGGTGTTTGGGGGAGGAAATACCGGTATATCTTAAAAAGCAAATGCCTAATAAACACCATGCTTGGTATTTAAATTCAGCATCTTCCAATGATGCGACAAATGTTTTCAAGTAAATGCCCCCACCCCAAATCATCCTTTACATGGAAAAATCTTCATTATTTTAAATTTTCTCAAAAGTGCATCTAAACGATTTTTATTAAAATACTATTTATTTAAGATATTTACAAGAAAAATTATCTTAATTAGATCTCGTTAAAACATACAGTTTATGTCAAATTATTATTTTCTCTACCATGTACATAGTAGGTAGAGAAGGTGTTGCATTCCACCCAAAAATTTGATACCAAGGTTTCACCAGAAATACTTGTTTTGAGGCCCCCTGAATAAAAAAAAAGGCATGTTTAGAAAAAGGTCCATGCGTTGTCTGTGTGTCTGAACAGCATAACTCAAAAACAAAAAGTAGATAAATACCAAACTTGGTATTTAGATTCAGTACCTTCCAAAAATGTGACACATGGATTTTCAAGAAAATCCCCCCATCCTAAACCACCCTTTACATGGAACATTTGTTTAAACTTTTTATTTTCTCAAAAATGGCTCTAATGATTTTGATTAAATTATCATATATTAAAGATATTTACATTACAAATAAAATGTATATCTTTAATTTTTTGGGAATAGCCTGTGAAGCCTTCTTCATTCGGAATGAATTTTGTATTACCTTGTATAACTGGTAAATGTTAAGCAATAGACAAAAATGTGCTGCACAAAAAATGTAGATCTCTTTAAAACACAATTTATTTAAAAAAAAAATTTTTGTGGCATCAGCCATTTTCGAGATATCCGTTATTAATGGTTCAAATTATTCAATACTTTGTCATTCTTTTCAAGTCCTTTCGATATTCAGTTGTTTGTAGCGATTGCATGCAGAGCGTGGAATTTTAAGGCCCATACATAATGCCCAGTTCTTAAACATTTGACTTTCACTATTCCCTTTGTATCTACAATGAAATGTGTAATGCAGCTGTTTCCGGAAGGGTTTATCTCAATCAAAATTAAAATAAACTTTGGAAAGAATAATTTGCATACCCACTAATAAGCGATACAGCATAGAGAAAGTCGTATGAATGTATCACCTAAGATTTGTTTTATTGTGGTTTTAACCATTTCCAAGACATTGTCACTGGTTTCACTTTCCAATACAAATACACTTTTTAAAGTGCTATCACCGTTTGTTTGTTTATCATAATGTTCATGGAATGAGTATGGAATTCCAAAGTCAGCATATAGCAGCGACCCACTATTACTTTCTCTACTACATATAGTAAGTAGGGGAAGTATTGTATTCCACCCAAAAATTCAATACCGAGATTTCACCAGAAATATATGTTTTGAGGCCCCCTGAATCCAAAAAAAACTTTTTTGGAAACATGACCATGTGTGTCTATGAACAGCATAACTCAGAAACGAGCCGTCAGATAAACACCAAACTTGGTATTTAGGTTCAGTATCTTCCAGAGATGCGACACGAAGGTTTTCAAGAAAATCCCCCCACTCCAGATTACCCTTTACATGGAACATTTTTCAAAAAATTTAATTTTCTCAAAAATGGCTCTAACGATTTTGCTTAAACTATCATATGTTTAAGATATTTCCATGACAAATGAAATGTATATCTCGAATTTTCTGGGAATGTCTCCAAAAGTATTCTCCATTGTGAACGACTTTTGCATAACTTGTAAACCATAAGAGATAGACAAAATGTTACCACACAAAAAATGTAGATCGCGTTAAAATACACAATTTATGTCATATACATTTTTGTTTTTGAGTGAACCATTTTCGAGATATTGCTTGTTATTCCCTTAAATTTTGCAATACTTACACTTTTTCTCAAATTTGTTATTCATTTTTTTTATGTCCTGGACATGCAAAGAGAATGGAATGCGCCACATAACAACCAGCTCTTAAAACATTTGACTATCGCTTAAAACCTACCATATTCCCCTTGCATCTACAAGAAAATTAGCAATAAGATTAACATCTTGATTAACATGAAGCATATGGAAAATAAGAGTTTGTAAAAATAGTTTGTACAAGAGTAGAGAAAGTCATGTGAGTGTAACACATCAGATTTTTTTTTTTTTTGTAGATTTGAGTATCATGTAAACTCCCTATATCCCTTTTGCGCCTATGAGAAAATGCATAATGAAAACATTTCTGCAAATGTTTGTCTCAATTATCATGGAGTAGAAAAATAAGATTTTCTAAGAATGCTTTGGAAATAATAAACAGTAGTGGGTGGACTTTTTCCAACTCTGTTTTATAATACACTTTGTTGTAATATATCAGTAATTATTGTCAGTTCCTCATAGGTTAAGTTTATAGCCTCTTGTATGCTTTTGAGTGAAGCAGTATCACTAACAGTTCGGAGAATTATTTCACATGATGACGCCTTAGTCAGTTCAGTTACAGGGTCATTTAGCTTTGATAACAGAATCTTGCCAAATGTACCTCACTAGTGGATGCAGAATCAAACAGAGTGAGTCAGAATAATATAAAAATAATCTTGTGTTACACTCACATGACTTTCTCTACTCTTGTACAACTATTTTTACAAATGCTTATTCTCCATATGCTTCATGTTAATCGAGATGTTAATCTTATTACTAATTTTCTTGTAGATGCAAGGGGAATTGGTAGGTTTTAAGCGATAGTCAAATATTTTAAGAGCTGGCTGCTATGTGGAGTATTCCATTCTCTTGCATTACCAGGACAAAAAAAATGAATAACGAATTTGAGAAAATGTATAAGTATTGGAAAATTTAAGGGAATAACAAGCAATATCTCGGAAATGGTTCACTCAAAAAAAAAAAAAAAAAATGTATATCACATAAATTGTGTATTTTAACGTGATCTACATTTTTTGTGTAGTAAAATTTTGTCTATCTCGTATGGTTTACCAGTTATGTAAAGGTCGTTCACAATGAAGAATACTTTTGGAGACATTCCCAGAAAATTCGAGATATACATTTCATTTGTCATGAAAATATTTTAAACATATGATATTTTAATCAAAATCGTTAGAGCCATTTTTGAGAAAATTAAAATTTTTGAAAAATGTTGCACGTAGAGCGTAATCTGGGGTGGGGGGATTTTCTTCAAAACCTTCGTGTCGCATCTCTGGAAGATATTGAACGTAAATACCAAGTTTGGTGTTTATCCGACTGTTTGTTTCGGAGTTATGCTGTTAACAGACACACACACATGGACATGTTTCCAAAAATGCTTTTTTTTTGGATTCAGGGGGTCTCAAAACATATATTTCCGGTGAAATCTCGGTATCGGATTTTTGAGTGGAATACAATACTTCCCCTACTTACTATACGTAGTAGAGAAAGTAAAAATATATATGCCTATAAACTATCTGGTCATAAGATGAAGGACTGCATCAGGTTAGATGAAATTCAGCCAAACAGACCTCGGTGTATCTTTTCTATTCTAGCTAGATTTTGGTACATGGAGGTTACTATACCTAGCGGATAACCTGAAGCCATTTCATATATGCTTTTAATTATCATCTGGAATATTTAATAAACACGCCCTCACAAGATGACTTCTTTAATGTTGAAGAGAACAGCATAACTAAAAACAAAGTGTCAGATAATTATGCCAAATTTGGATTTAAGTTCCAGCATCTTTCAAGGATACAACATAAACATTTTCATGAAATTCCCCCCACTACAAATTATCCTTTACATGGAAATATCAATGTTTGAGAAATTGATAGACATAAAATGTGTATCTTGAATTTTCTGCCAATAGCCAACCTCTAGATCATTTGGAATGAATTCTGTTTATGTATGAAATCATAGGAGAGAAACAAAAACTTACTTCAGAAAAAATGTACAGCTTAAAATATACAGTTTATCCATATTTTCAACTACAACTTCTAATCAAATTTGTTAAAAACTTCCTTTAAAAACAGTTTCTGCTCCACTTACTTGTCAAGCTATGGCAGAGCAAGTTTCAAGGCGTCATCCTCCTCATCATTAGCTGATTGGTCGACTGGCTCTCATCCAGTATTTGCTTCTCTCTTCCCCTGTTGTTTGGCCTGCTGTTGTTCACATTGTTGAGTCATATGTCATCTGATGCCAATATTTCAAAATTCACGACTGTTCAAGCTCTTGGTAACGTACGAGTATATGGTAATGTTTTTAAAGGTAGACCAATTTTTAATAAATTTGGTTACCATGCCTCCAAAAAACATTCAAACATTGTGTGCAAATGTAGTATCTAACTAAGCAA
This sequence comes from Deroplatys truncata, assembly GCA_030765065.1. Lineage (NCBI taxonomy): Eukaryota > Metazoa > Arthropoda > Insecta > Mantodea > Mantidae > Deroplatys > Deroplatys truncata. The sequence goes on along the minus strand of CM060975.1, from coordinate 308,610,308 downwards.
TTACCATTTAATTTGAAAGTTTTCCTATACAGAATGTATTGTGAATTCACAAAAGTAAGTTGGATAGAAAAATCACATTTTTATAAGTTGTATAATATATGAGGCATTTAGTGAATATGCAATGGGTGAAGAAAGTTTTTATGACTGTACCACATCAGATTTTCTTTTACTAGCTCTGTCATGCATGTATGCAAAGCCAAACATCTGGGTGATTCATACATTGGAAGTCCTTACAGCAAACAGGTCACAAAGTAGGTTTAATGCCCACACTTACAACATATGGTCTCTCAGGCAGTGGACATTAATGATACATGAAATTATAATTAGAAAGGAAATTTGGGAAGCAAATGTTTAGGGTATCTTCCTAGCATTGCCAGTTGTGAGGAATGAGGAAAATTTGGAAAAAATAACTTCAGTCAGGGAGGATGGTCCTGGTGGGATTTGAACCTCAGCCCTCCCATTCACAAGCCGTGCCTTAAATGGAGGTTAACCACCCTAAAATGCCAATTTTAATGTTTTTCTCCTCAAAAAAACGTATTTTTATGTTCATATCCATGTGAAGTTTTAAAGGGCTCATTCATATTTTGAGGCTTTCCATGCAAACATTTAACCTGGAGATATGATTGACATGATTGTCATAAACAGGTTTAATAGCCAAACTCCAGTATACTAGCGTTCTATTGCCAACAGTTCCAAAGTTATTAATTATTTCCTGAAAGCGTGCATAGAATTCACTCCTACTTATTTTTAAATGCTTAACATACTGAATCTATGAAAATATATTTAAAATACTTTCAATTGGCCAACATACTTAAAAATACATAAAAATAAGCAGAACATATCAAATATTAGTATGACAGTAAAAACAAAACATGCAACATTTTGACAAACATCATAAGTTAGTCTCCCCTTAATGAACCTCATCCATCCATGTTGGTCTGTGTTGTGATTATGACCTGTGTAGGATATTCAAGTATGATAATATATAAAGCAAGCTCTATACCAATTAAATGTATGTAGTTTGAACCTAATGGTGACATAAACAGTGTTAAAAAAAACAGGACATAAGTGATATTCCAAAACATAAGCTTATTCCAAAAATGTGTAAGAACAGAGATCTGTTCATTGGAATTCCATCTAACTTGATGCAGCTATTTAATAATGTTAATGTTTGATGTTTTATTAACAAGACATTTATGGACATATTATATTCCTGTATGAAAATACTCTAATTGAACTCTGAATCACACATGAAAGTTGTTCAGTGTTATTCTGACTAATCAGTAATCATGTATTCTTCGCTCTGTGTTGACCTGTTTTTAGTTATTTTTCTATCTCTTATGAAATTTTTTTGCCCCTATGCTTTCTCAAACATAACTCTTGTCAGCAAAACACAACACAAGCCTTCTGTTTGCTTGTTTTAATAGGTTGCTGTCTATGTTTTTATGGAGCACTGTTGCTGCTAAAGAACAACAAAGAAGAATATAATTATGGTCAGGGTACCACCAAAGTTTGTTGGGACTTATCTCAATAATGGTTACTAAACTACAGTTATGAGAAAGAAAAAAAAAACACAAAGGAGTACCTTTGCTTTTTCATTTCATTTGCATAACATACTTTCTTCTTTTATTGCTAAGGGGGAGATGTAATTGGAAAACCACAGTTTTGTTGCAAACAAATAATGGGAGTTGATATTAAAAGATATACAATAAGAGTTTAACACACTATTCAATAGTAGTAGAGGTAGGTCAACATATTATAAGAAAGAGTACTGTAGAGGTTATGTTTGAAGAAGTGTTGTATAGGTTATCCGCAGAGCCAGTCTGTTGGAAAGTTTCACTGCGCAATTATCAAAGTTTTGCAAAACTTCAATGTCTTTAAATTCAAATCAGTTGTTAGTTATCTAATTAAGGCATTAATAAGGTTAGAGAGAAAGCTGAAAATATGGCAGCTTTACTAGTTGCTGAGAAAAGAAATGCATTTGTTAAAAAGTATAAGTTGCCAGAAAGAAAATGCAGTTTTTTTTAATATGTGTAAATAGGTGCAGGATACTGCATTCAATGACATTTAATTGTTATATAGTTCTAGTTATAACATGTCTTGAACTTTCAAATATTGAAGTAAACATAATAAAAATGAAAAATTAATATGTTCATCAAATCACAATTTACATCCCCCCTTAACTGATCATTGTGTTATAAGCAGCTTTTAAAATTAACTTGCTCATTTACACAAAAGTTAAGAAAATGACACAGTTATGTGCATGACATCTGCCTACTTTTGCATGACATCTCTCTGCATTTCAAAAGAAGAGGGAGAATATAACCACTCATATTACAAAGTTTCTGATAACTTGAAAACATTAACAAAATAATATATTTATAAGCACTATTTATTTTGTTGCACTTAGGTAGAAGAAGAATAATACACATCACAAGGAAACAAGAGGGTTTCTCCAAGAAGACTTAGTGCAGTAGATGTTCAACTGAATGCTTATTGTTGACCACTCATATAATCAATAGCTACTGACAGTTTTATTTTTGTATGTTGTGTTTATGTGAATGTCAAGACATTTAAAGTATATGAATGTTTGTTATTGGAATACCAAAGATTACTTGCATTTTTGGCTGTTAATTATGAATAGAGTATATGTAGACATTTGCATGTCATAAAAACAAAATTCATAGCAAAGTGCATCAAACTTTCTTTTTTCTTTTTTTTTTTTTATTTATTCTTTTTTAAGACAATTTTTATAAAACTAGTTCAGACTGAATGCTCATAATTTTGTATTTTTATATGAAATGATTTTTGCTTCATGTGCATACTATTCATTTAATATTGTAATTATTTCTGTTATTTGCATTATTGCCTTTAGAATTGGAAATGCTAGTTTTACTACTTTAAAGAGGTATAAGTTTATAGATTAAGGAAAAACGTTCCCAAGTTCTGTAATAGAATAAAAAAAGTATATATATTTGGAAGTTTATTGTCAGAGGTATTTTAAATCTTATTAAAGAAAAAAAAATAGAAATATTTTATTACAAATACTGTAAGATCTGCATGTTCTTTCTTTGCAACTGTGCATAAGCAAGGTGGTTTAGGTTTTTCACTCAGTCTTTGGCAGTTACATAAATCAGGGATAACAAGGCAATAGTTTGCATTTACTAAGAAAGAGTTTGTGCTTGACCACGGGTGCATAAAGGAGCTTTAACTATCTTCTGTACATCATGGATGTACAGAAATTGAAGAAGGTGTGCTTATTTCAATTTCATCTCCTGGTACTAAATTTCATTAGCCAAGTTCTGTTAAGTTACCGATTCCATGACTTAAATAATTATAATTCAAAGTCCAACGAAACATAATCTTTTAAATAATACTATAAACAAAACAAATGGGAGGGAGTGAAAGACAGATATGTAATGTAAAATGCAATTTTGTTGAGCAAGTATGGATGTCCTGCTTGCAGTTCTAAATCCTGTCCATGGAATGCGTAGAGAGGAGGTGGGAAAATAATTGTCATGTGCAGCCACTCTCCTAAAACAGCTAGTTCAATGAGCATCATGTTGTTAGCCCCTGGCAGTAGTGAATTGGAGTGGATGAGACACATTCAGTTTAGTGATACTGATATCTCCACTTCTCTCCTCCAGTGTCGTCATGTGTGAGCTCACATTGCAGACTCCATGGATATATAATGTCTAGAGGCCATCACACTTCTGATGTAAATTACATAGCAAAGAAACATTGCTTTCATTAGGGACTTGTTGGCATTTTATGACTGTTTCAACTTTGTTTACTGCAAAAAGTATATTTACAAATTATTACTTTACACAAATTTCCTAATTTCTAATACATTATTGCCAGTAATAACTTAGGAAAAGAACAGACATGCAATAATAATAATAATAATAATAATAATAATAATAATAATAATAATAATAATAATAATAATAATAATGTGCTAGTTAATAGGAATAAAAAAACCTTTTTTATGACATCACCAATGATTCACTGTGAGAAAGTCTGGGCATCTATTTTATTTCTCTCTTAGATATTATAATTCACTGTATTACATTGTACATTAAGGACCCTGAAATTTCGTGAATGAATTTTTGCACATTTTTTTTTTAGAAAGGAAAGAAAATCAATTGTTTTTATTTCTGCAGAATTTATATAATGAAATGTAAATAAATTTTGCAAATGAAGTTCTTTTTCTGCAAAATTTTTAATTCTGAACATTTTTATGCAATATTTTGCACAAAATTACAGTTGAATGTCTATTTCTGCATGCAGATCCACTAGGAATTGTTTTGCTTAAAATTGATATTTATGGCGTGCAATGATAAGCCTGCTTATTGGTACTGTAAGTTTGTCCACATTAGACAGCATCAATAAACTTACTCTTATGTTAATACTTAATCATATCGAATGCATGGAGAATTGCAGATCTGAAACAAATTGTTCAAAAGGACAAATTTTGCAATGCACGCTGACAACATTATATGAAACTTCAGAAATGGAGGACAATGCAAGCATACACATTCCTTTTGCAACAGTGGAAGAAGTGAAAAGGCACGACCAGCAAGGAACACAAAATAAACTTCAGGAGATTTGTGCAATGCACGTGTCTTGTGCATGCAATGTAGTTTGACACTAACGTTTTAAAGGTTAAGTAAAGGAACTACAGTCCAATTCATTGTTGCATTGATAGCATAATGTACTTCTTTTCACTTGTTTATTCATTTACCTGAGTTGAACAAGACAACATTATTTATGTAGTAACTGTTCTTAACACTGATATGTCAGTAAGAATTTCAAAGTGACTGTTTATGTACGTATTTGACTCAAGAAGCAAAAGTGTGATATCCAGAAATTGCAGTATGCACCTTATGTATCAAGCACTGGAAGACTGAAAGTTTGCAAATGATGCCACTGGATTTGCCAGACGTTCTGAATGTTATGGGATAGTACTGATTCATGCTGAATATTCCCTGTCTGGAATGGTAACTATACCATATTTAACCATGTTTTGAACTTTACAAAGAAATTACTCAGTGTTCCCACCTAAATAACTACCAATGGCCATATTTCTTTCACTCTTGGTTTGGCCAGGCTGGTGAATAAGTCATAGACAGGTTTTGAGTCAATCAGCAAAAAATTGAAGATTCAGCAATCAAAAATAGTTGGTCTATAAACTAACCCATACTGTGCAAACAGTTGCAGATCATATTTGAAGATACTTTTTTCTTTTGTATTTGTTGAATTTAATGAAATTTCTGCAGAAGCATAAATTTATCTGAAAACATGGTACATTTTCAAGAAATTACATTAAGTTATAAAACAGAAGTGATTTGGCTCCAAGTCAGCGGGTATTTTGGCTGCAGTAATGCGAGCATCAGTGATATCATCTCTTAAGGCTACAGAGTTGTATGATGTAAAATCATATTTATCAGCAGTTCAGGTAGATACTACATGTGTGTAAAATAGCTAAAAATATTCCAAAATGTAGATGAGCATGAACCAAATCTGGAAAAACGTTTCTTTTTGTTTAAGTGTGTCTGCTTCAAATGTTTTTGTTGAGAAGGCGTGTGTGAAATGGTCAGATGTTAGGAGTATTCTGTTGCTCCAAGTTGTTCGTTTTTGTAAATTTGTCTTTAATGTTGTGTAAAGGTTTTTATGAATTGCACAAAAATGTTAAAAACTATTTGGAGGAATAAAACTGCATTGAAACAGAATGAACTGATAAGATGAAATAAAATACAAATTTCGTATGTGCATAACTCGTAGGTAATTCATCAATAAATTCCGCTGTGCAGTTTGCACATTAGGAGACTTGAGAGCACATTTGTCCCTTATTTGGATTTCAGGTATCTGACAACTCTGGATGCGACAGCTGTTTTATTGGTAGCTCCTAGCCACTAATTCGCCATATCTGCCATTTTCTACCTAATTTCTTTTAATGATGCAGCCATTACTCCCATGGCATTACTATACTCGTGCAATAGCGGTGGGTCGTCCTCCATGGACTAGTGGTACCGTGCTAGCCTCTAGTTCCCAAGGTCGAGGGTTCATACCCGGCAGAGGGTGATGGATTTTTTTGGGCATAAAAATCCTTGGCATGGCTTCCTTCAGAAGGGAAGTAAAGCCGTTGGTCCCGTGTCATAGATTTATGGCATGTAAAAGAACCTCAAGCCTGATAAAGAGGCCTCTGAACAAAATTGCCAGTCTTTCACGCCCAATATAGAATGGGACGTTAAAGAGCATCCATAAATAAAAAAAAAAAGCAGTGGACCGCATTTGTCCCCCAATAATATTAACAATACTCCACCTCTGTGGTGTGGTGGTAGCATGTCTGCCTCACACTCAAGAAGTCCCGAGAATAAATCTTGGTTAGGATGAGTTGCTTGGATGAGGCTTTTTTCCGGCATTTTCCCTTATCTTGAGAAGACAAATGCTAGGTAACTTCAAGCACTATGGACCCCGGGCTCATTTGAGCATCATTTCACTTGTTTCATTCATGTCCAATATAACCTCCCAGGTTAAAGAACATTAAACTTTACTTATCACAGACCTGTCAGTTTAAATGTTTCTAACAAACTATGAGTGTGGATTTGTTAAGAAAGTTAACACAAAGTAATTTCAGTATAACTTGAAGCTGACAGTTCACATGTGACTGTAGTTCAAGCAAAACTTAACACAAAAAACACACACTGTTCTGTAGTGCACACCATGATAGCTAGACACAACTTCAAATAAACTATTCCACCTGCCAGACAAGTAAGAGTGAATGCAAATGCTGTTACCCTATGTAGGTGGGTTAGGCTACTGTAGTCATTCAACCCAAGTCGCATCATGCAAGATAAATGGTCATGTGACTGTGAGTTTAGTTATGTGCTTTCCTTTGCATGTTTGGTAGGAATGGGTGTGTCAAGATTGAGGGCACTTTCAGTTGGCAACAAACTCAAAGTAAACAAAACTGAGAAGGCTATAGAGCAGTTGTTACCTATGTTATGTGTATATATTGTATTATGATGTTTTAACGTTATTAAAGTGTTTTTCTTTACTGCTGTAAGAAAAAGTTTATAATTTTTAACCTATTTATACAGCTTTCTATTGAATTTATTCACTAATTTTCAGGGTTTCTGTACATTATTCAGAGCTGTACGTATATCTGCTGAAATTGAATTCACTAGCAAAGTTTACTGGTTAATTTTTCATATCTGTAACTCATTATGTTTATTTCCAACCAGAGGCCACAGGCATTACACATACATATCATAGTAATCCTTTTAATAACATTAACTACACAGACTGGATGAACCTAAACGATATGGGTATATAATTTGCATTTACAGTAGTTACAAGCAGTGAAAAGAGATGATGTTATTACAGATATTTTTTAATTGCAGCACCTGATGGTTTAAGTTTGTTATAGTTCTCTGAGTTAATACAATGGTAGCTTTGGCTAGCATTGCACATACAGCAATATTTATATGCGACAAAAGCAACCTTAGTACCACATTTCAGATGCATTTTTCATTTCAAGTGATTGTTATAGATTTAAATGTGGCACAAGTGTATTTTCTGCATTTATTTCCTTGATAGGGTATGACAAAATAGTGTATTTGGCTGGTTATCTCTTTCTATGGAGATAGCTACATGACTATTGTTGTAGTTTATTCTTCTTGAGCAATTGTTCATTTTCTCCTGCTTGCCATAGTTATATGCTTAGGAGGTTAAGGATGTTATTTATTCATTTAAGAGGTGATTTTTATGCACAGATGAATAAGAAATGATAATGTCTAACACTTATTTCAGCATTATTCCCATATATACAATAAGACATTAAGGCAGGTCTTATTGAAACATATGTATTCATCTTAAGCAGTTTTGTTTTTATGATCTCTAAAAATGATAATCATTATACTATTTGCTTTTTATCATAAACTTTACCCATTTCCCAAAGTTAAAAGATCATGTCTCAACTTGGACGTTGATCACTTGGAAACTTCTCTTGAAATAATAATCTCTTAAAAAAGCTTGTATTCTGTTCAGACATCTTAAACAACACCCTTTGTGGAGTTAAATAATTAGTTCTGTTATTCACCATTCATTCTTAGCAGATTGTTGTTCACACCTTCAAATAACGTTTAAGAATCAGGTCAAAAACAGTTATCCCTGCCACAGCTCTGGTCAGAAGATATTTGGATTATCCAGCATATTAATGTAATCTCTCTCTAAGAAAATAGCAATAAATCTTTATGTTAAGAGCTGCCCATATGTAATGTTTGCTGCAGCTTCCAAATTTAATTTTAAGACATACTTAACATTGTGTTTTGCAAAATGTCTGAAAGATTGGAGGTACCAATGCAGCTTTTATGCTTAATGAACTCTATTTTCTATTGCTCTTCCATCTGTCTTTTGCCAAATATTGAGGTAATAGCTGCATTTTATATGTAAGCATTGAACATGAAACAAGGAATATAGGCACCTACTGCCTGAACAGACCAAGTTTTGTCTTGTTTCTCTCAATTCCACATTAATGCACACAAAGGAAGAACTATGTGTAACCTCTGCAGACATTTTTATTGGTTGAGTCCATGAGTACAAAAATGCTGCTGAGTTACTGTTCACATCCTGCCCTGGATGTATCAAGTATTCTACTTTATAGCTCCACACTGCTGCTTCTTATAGAATAAAACAGATAAATAATGCAAACTTGACTCTTAAATGTTGTATGCAGCATCTGTCTTACCTTCAACATTTCTATGAATAAAGCAATATCATCTTGTGGAATATTGTGCACTGTTGTCATGGACTATGGAGAAAATGCATTTAATATAAAATGTCACTGCATGCTTTTCATTATTACAGAAGAAAATTATAGAATCACTATCCATTAATACTGTGTCTACATTCCTTACAGCTGATTTTAGTTCTAAAGAAGTGTTATAGTCAAGCCACATTGTTATGTTACCACTGCAAGCCTATTATGATAAGCAAAGTTTCTTAAAAGGGGCATGGGATGCTTTTGATAAAAATTGAACGCATGGTCTGACATTTTATTCAGCTTTTCTTAAAATATATTTAACAGCATTTTGACTCAAAATTAATTAAGCATTGGAGTATGAAGCATACAAAAAATTTAGTGTAGTGAATGAGCTTCTTTGAGAACAGTTTGTGAAAGTAATAATGTGGTATTGAGAGTAGCAATTGTGAGTTCTGAATTCTGATTCTTATTACATTCTCCACCACTTATAGAACCTAAAAGAAGTATTCTATTCCACTCAAAAAAAATTCAGTATAGAGATTTCACTGAAAATACACGTTTTGACATTCACTGAATCCAAAAATGCATTTTTAGAAAAATGTGTCTGTACATGTACAGCATAACTCAAAAGTGAAAAGTTGTATAAATACCAATTTCATATTTGAGACTGTTTAAACCACCATCTGAAGACTTTTAAGATAGTTCCTGCACCCCAAAGTCACGTCATGTTTCAAAGTCATTATGAGAGCACTACATCAGACTCATTTCATACATTTCATAGTTATTCAAATGTCCTTAGAATATTTTGGTAGACATATCTTCCTGGGGATGCCTGCAGCTATGATCTCTCCCAAGCAAAGTTTCAACTTCTGGTGTCTTTTCTTTAAAGGTTGGTTCATTATAAACCAGGAACAAAAGCCAGAACAAGAACAGAAATGCTTGTCAGTAACAACATAATTCAGGTTAATAGCTTAGAAATTTGACACAATGAATATACTCTAAAAGCCACATCATTGATGTTCTGATTTCTGTTACAAAGTGTCATTCTAACACATTTGTATACATTAAAGTTTGTTGTTCTAAACTGTTTTTGGTTGTTCTGGTTTCGTTTTACAAGTTTGCAATTGGAGAGGTCTCTATCAACCATTTTAGTTCACTCTTGGACAAGACAACCACACAGTGTGAACCTAATTAATGTTCTCAAGAACAGGAACGGGAAATTTAAAACTTGACCAAGTCTGCTGTTTCCCAGTAAGAATTCCCATTGATGTGAATGCTCTTGTTCTGGTTCCCATTCCTGGTTATAGTGGACTAGCCTTAGAGTATGATGATATGAGAGGAAACTGCATGGCAAGCCTGCATTTTAAAGCAACATTAACAATCCTGCACAAGGAAAAAGAAACTGAATTATTTCAACATTAGTGAACAGTATAGCCATTTCAGATAGTAGTCTGGCTATTTTGTTCCATACACTTTTTTATGCATTTATTTAATTTCTTTTTTCCACATGTTCCATAAAAATGCATTTATTCCTTCTAAAGTATAAAATAAAATGTATTGCTCAATGTTTTGCAGCTCTTAAGCAAAAATCATGTTTTTCCACCTCTTCAACTGAAATGTTAATGTATCTGGAACCATGTTCATGTAGTAAATGTGTTGTTTTGACCAGTTCCAAGGACTCTGTATATCCCTGTTCCTCTATGTGAGTGAATATAAGTTGCCTTGAAGATTAAAACTACTTATTCAAGATACTTCATGGTATAATAGTAGTTATTATTTGACTTTCAAAATGCAGCATATTGATAAACAGCTTGTGTAAGGGAAACTTCCAACAGTGTTAAGATATTACTTACATAATAATTACCTGTCTTCTGATTTGTGTAAAATGTTGATAAGTTGATGTTTAATTGTATCAATTATGTAATATGTCCAAATGCCGAAATGTGTTAGTTACTACCACAATCACATTATGTAGATATTTATAACAATTTTGATTGTGCCAACTTGAAATCGAGGTGTAAGAATAAAATGTCATATTTAAATTTCACTTTCTGAGGTCAGTGACTAATTTTTGGAGATGTATTACAGGTTTGTAAATAATGCAGTAAGGTAGTCATGTGTTAATTGTATTTTCTTTCTATCAACAATATTTCCCATGACTAATTTGAAAGAAGAGAAATGGGAAGATTATTTCTGTAGCCTCACATAAAGAACATGTTGCAGTAAAGATAATTTAAAAGATATATTTGTTGTATGTGTATATATTACATCTGTTGCGATGCTCTTTGAAGTGAAGTATTTGTTTAGATTTTTATTGTGATTATAAAGACTAATGTGTTTAGTTATTGTAACTACTCTTCTGGCATTTTTAGATGCAAAGCTATGTTTTTTTTAATTTTATATGCCTGATAAAAAGTTTGATATGTGTTGCATACTTATGATGCAGAGCAAGCTATAATAAAATTAATATATCATTTAGTTCCTGAATGCAAACAAATTTGCATTCAGATTCCATTTTGACTGAACAGCTTGTAAATATTATCTATTTAGTACTCTTTGTGACTGCAGAAAACAGTAAATCAACTTCAGAGTAAGATTATCTAAGAATTTTAAAAAATTATTGTTGCTGTATTTTTGGTTTATATGAGCCTATTATGTAGGTGCTACGTATGCTATAATTATTTATTCTTAATAAACAATGTTAATGAAAACAAAGCAGTATTTTATAAGTGAATTTCATTCATTTTCCATTTCCCTTCCTTCCTTTTAACTTTCTCTAGCACTTATGTATGGTCGTGGTAGCAAATTTAGACTATAAGACAGTTTTAAATGGGGAGTAAAACGAGGCTGGGAAGAGATAGATTATGGTACATAGAAGTTTTAGGCCTGCCAAATGCTACAGTTAAGGAATTTGCTCTAATTGAAATGCAGAGAGTGGGGGGGAAAGGGGTAATAATGGAGAGAGCTCTCAAATATTGGTACAGACTATTAAATTTAGAAGAGAAGAACTTGTTAAGGCAATGTTTGGAATTCCAAGAAAGGAGCTTAAAGAAAAATGGGTGGAGTTATAGTATACAAACTAATTTGGAAAATAGTGGTCTGGAAGAAATTTGGAGAAGGAGAGAAAATAATGTTAAGGGTTTTTGGAAAGAAGCTAGGCGGAGGTTTGAAGATAGAGAGATACAAAATTTATTTAGTAACATTGGGAAGTAAAGTTCCTTGGAATCATATATATTAATAAAAAATGTATGGGCTAGAGAACAGTATGTGCATAACTCGAATAAGGAACAAAGAGAGGCTATAGCTTGGGTACGAGCAGGTGTATGGAGACTAATAGGAATGAGAAATGGGTTCCCACAGAACCAGTGTCCAATATGTGGGGAAAGAGAAGATTTAGAACATATCGTTTTTTGATTGTAAACGTACACAGCATTGGAGAAAGGAAGCTATAAATGGGAAAGGTTCAAACTGGACAGAAAAGTAGCCTTAAGCAAGATTTTTAACAAGGATAGTAAAAAGGTAGGAGAGTACCTGTCCAAAGTAAAAGAAAAATGGTTATGGACAATAAAAAGAGATGTAAATTAATTTCATCATGTGATGTTAAGTTATGTAATTATATTATTATTAGTATTATAAGATTATTATTTTGGTATCATTATTATCATTGTTTATTATTATTAGTAGTATCATTTTTTTATGTTATAATTAAGGAGTGTAATATGGGTAGAATATGACAGGATAACAGCTTGGGCTGATGTATAGCCATATTCTAAGGAACATTGCTAGCACAAATAAATAAATAAGACAGCTTTTAATTTCAATTCCTAAATGACCAAAGCACTCAAATTGATTTAAAAGGGCTGTATATCAGAATATGAACATATGAGTCATAAAGGAACATACTCGCAAAGATAGCTTTGACTTTTCATTGATAATGTTAGGAAGTAGAAAATAATTGTTACTCCTTAGAAATTGTGCGTAAAAAATAAAGACAGAAGCAGCAGATATTTCTTTCCAAGCAGCATAGATATAGATGATTTTATTGTATATTTGTGGAGTCAGCTTTTTTGACACTATGTCACTTACACTTTAATTTTCGAGGGATTAGTTTCTGAAGCCATTGCTTCCATTTTCAAACTCAGGGGTTTGACTGCCATTGTTGGTTGTAGTTGTCTGTAGCCTTCTATGTGCAGTGGAGTGATGAACTTCTTCATTAAGGCGTCAACTGGCAGGATTTCCAAAATTTATTAGCCGGTCTTTATGCTTCCATATTAAAATGTTTTCCCACATTGAGTTCGTTGTAACCTGTTGTACTTTTGAATAGTTTTGGATTCGGGTCTAGGTTTAAATTTTCATTCCAAAAGTTAAATGCTACTACTGACTTGTCGTCTTCTTTGAATTTCATGTTTCTTATGTGTTCTTTGGTTCTGGTTTATAGACTTTGTTTGGTTTGTCCTATGTAGAACTCTTCACACTCCATATGGCTGATTTGGTATACTCTGGATCTATTGTCTGGTGGAATCTCATCTTTTGTTTAGGAATTTAGCACTTTATTACTGGGTATCTGTTTATGGAAGCCAGGTCTAAAGATCTTTTTGAATTTGCTAAATGCTTTAGGATGGTAAGAGTACCTTCTGAATGAGTTATTACTAGGGCCCGGATTTTTAGGTTTTAACCTATATTTTTCCTCACTGTTTAATTAACACATTTCAAGATATATATTCGTTTCACACTTCCTGGAGCAGAATATGCGAATTTTATTACACCTAAAAAAACCTAAATGAGCGGTTGACACCTAAAATAACCTAAATAGCTGTTTTTTCCTTTTTCAAAATGAAGAATGTTGTTTTCGTATTGAAACTCATTGTAAATTATTTCCACCACTTATAGCCAGCAGATAGTTCAAGCTACCACCGTTAAACGCAGTACATGTGACGTGGTGACACCTGGATGAGCTGAGAAGGTCAGGAAGAGCGTAACCTGCATAACGAGATTGCCTCCAATCGTTCACCAAGAGTACAACAGAGTACTTTTCTGATGTAATTGTTGTATAGTGAAACAATGCCTAAATCACATTTATTGAAAAAGTGGATTGCTGCAGATCCACACTTCACTTTTGTTATTGACAGACAGTGCTGCCTACATGTCGAAGGCCAGGGGAGTTCTACAGTCCTTCCACCCGATCATGCTAGATGTTACATGCTTGGCCCACGGCTGCACCAGATTAGAAGCCACTTCGATGACGTGAACAGCCTGATATCTTCGGTCAAGAAGGTTTTCTTAAAAGCCCCAACACGTATACAATTGTTCAAAGAGAAAGTACTAGCAACCCCTCTTCCACCTGAGCCGATACTTACCTCCTGGGGAACTTGGCTGTCTGCTGGCATTTACTATGCCGAGCACTTAAAACACATTAAAAGTGTCGTCAATGAATTGGATGAAACTGAAGCTTCCTGCATTGTCAAGGCTAAGAAATCACTCGAGTGCCCCACTCTTGCCGCTTTCCTTGTGCATATTAAGATACATTTTTGTTTTATACCGGAAGCTACTCTCCGGATGGAAAGTACAACTTTACCACTGAAACATGCTCTAGATATCATTGGCAATGTTTCCAGTAAAGAAATACCTAGACCAGTTGCATGTTCATCGAAGTTTCAGAAGATTCTTCAACGAAATCCTTATTTTGAAAATATGGAAATCATCAATTCAGTATTGCAGGGAGAAAAGATACAGGAAAACTACCCCTAAAACCTGCTGCACAGGCATCTATGTTCTACGTTCCAGTGATGTCATGTTCCGTTGAAAGAACCTTTTCTTCATACAAGAATGTGTTAAGTGATAATAGGAAATCGTTTACGCCAGAAAATTTGAGAATTATGAAACTATCTACTGCAAGCCAAAAGATAAATCTTACAACTAAGTACCACAAAAGCTAAATTATTAATACCTGTATAGATCCACAAAGCAAAACATGAAAAAACTGTTTTAATCAAGAAAAACCTAAAAAAAAAAACTTATTTTAAGCATATAAGAAACCTAAAATGAAGGTTTATTCCACCTAAAAATCCAGGCTCTAGTGATTGCTATCCTTCCCTGAGGTTAATGAGTGTGTTTATTTTCTTTTTGGCCTTCTTTTGCGTTGTTAATCTTCTTGTATACAAGACATCTGTTGCATCTATTTTCTTCTGCAATGTGGATCATGGTTTTTAGTTTTTTCTTAAATTCCACTTGATCCATGCGTACATTCACTAGTCTGTGTGTAAGGCTGTTTATCATTAAACTTGAAATTTTTTATGTTCTAAAAAATGGCTCATAACGATTTTGATTAAAATACTACATACTAAAGATATTTACATGACAGATTAAATATATATCTTGGATTTTCTGGTGATAGCCTGTAAAGCCGTCTTAATTCACAAGGAATTTTGTTAACTGATAAAACATTAAGCGATAGATGTAGATCTCTTTAAAAGAGACAGTTTATTTCAAATAAGTGTTTTGTGGCATAAGCCATTTCTGAGATATTCATTATTAAAGCTTCAAATTGTTCATTTCTTGGTCATTCTCTTAAAGCGCTGTCAACATTCAGTTGTTTCTCGTGATTGCATAGAAACAGTATGGAATTTTAAGGCTAGCATATAGCATCTAGTTCTTAAGCAATTGACTGTTGTTCCCTTTGTATCAATAACAAAATGTGTAATGTAGCTATTTCTGTAAAGTTTCATTTGTATTAAAATATAGTAGATAGAAAAATAAGCTTTAGTAAGAATAATTTGTATACCCACTAATAAAGATCGGGATAGAATAATTAAGCTAAGTTTTATTTATAGATGCTCTTTAACTGCTAAGCTTTTTAGCGTCCTATTCTATATTGGGCATGAAAGACTGGAAATTTTGCTCAGAGACCTCTTTATCAGGCTTGAGGTTCTTTTACATGCAGTAAATCTATGACATAGGCATTACTTCCCTTTCAAAGGAAGCTGTGCTAAGGATTGTTATGCTCAAAAAAACAAAAATCTATCGTCCTCCGCCAGGTTTGAATCCATGACGTTGGGAACCAGCGGTTAGCATGGTACCCCTAGATCATGGAGGACGACAGGGTAAGAAAGTCATGTGAATGTAACACATCAATTTTAATGTAATTTTCAGATTAGGTTGGCTTCCTGTAAATGCCAAAATTTATTTTTGTGTCATTTCTGATTTTTAGCTCTAGAAAAGGAAGTTGTGCATTGGTTTTCAAAAATGTCTCACCATATTGGTACCGAGCCTTGAAGATCATGAAAATGTCTTTTTTATGTGTGTTTCAAATGAGCTCATAAATAAATCTGCCAAAAACGGTTAGACTGGATTGCTCATAGACTGATTTCTGCCTGCAGTATTTCCCATTCTTCTAATTCTATTGCTTCCATCTCTATTATGTTGAGCCATTTTTTTTAGCAATTCTTGCAGTTTCTATGTTTGGATGCTTGATATAGCGCTGCGACGCCAAATGTCATTTTTGTCTATTTCCAGATCTTTGATTTTTTTATACCAACTCCAAAGAATTTCTTAAAATTAGACTGGAAATGAACTGAATTTGTGTAGTAACTGTTTAGCCAATTTGTAGATAGAGGAATCAATACTGTTAGTGCTTGGTCTCATGGATTTTCTTGCTTTGTGTATTTTAGGTAGACCATAAATTCTGGGTAATGTTGGATTGTTTACTTTTATTTTTTGCAATTCCTTTCTATTGATCAATTTAACAAAAAAGCTAGAAACCATAATTTATATCGCAGAAGAAAATGGATGCAACAAAAGTGTTGTTTACAAGAAGATTAATAAGCAAAATAAAAGAAAGCCATAAAGGAAATAAGCACACTCACTCACTACAGGGAAGGATAGTAACAACACATTCAGAATGTTCACTCACCACCTTAAAGCATTTAGAAAATTTGAAAAGATCTTTAGACAACAAAACATCTTGGTTCCCATAAACAGATGCTCGGCAATAATAAACTTACTAAATTCCAAAAAAAAAGGATGAGATTCCACCAGAAAATAGATCCAAAGTATTCCAAGTCAGCTGTATGGATTGTGTGAAGTTCTACATAGGATAAACCAAAAGAACACTTCATAAACCTTAAATTAAAACAAGAAGACAAGTCAGCAGTATTTTTTTCCTTTTTGGAATAAAAATCATAACCTAGACCCAAATCCAAAACCACTCAAAAGCATAACAGGCCATAACGAACTCACAACATAGAAAACATTTTATGAGGGTGGTCTGAAAAGTTTCCGACCTCAACATGACTCGTAAATAAAAGCTAATAAATTTCGTTGTTCATCTGTTGACAGTTACTACCAAAGTTTCAGCCATTTTGGACGCTCAGTTATGTAACAGTCGTTTGAGTGAGGTGATATGAGTGTTTTTATGAAAATGGACAAAATCGAGTATCGAGCTGTCATTAAATATTTGTTTTTGAAAGGCAATACGCCTACGCAAATCAAAGATGAGTTGGATTCTGTGTATGGGGACTCTACACCATCATTTACCACAGTGAAATTTTGGGCAGCTGAATTTAAACGTGGTCATAAACATCGCCAAAGTTCACCAAATGGTACTAGACGACCGCCGAATTAAAGTGAGAGAAATAGCAGAGGCTAACATGTCAAAAGAGCGTGTTTGTCACATATTAAATCAACATTTAGACATGAGAAAGCTGTCCGCGTGTTGGGTGCCGCGTTTGCTCACGTGTGACCAAAAACGTGTTTGAATGAACTGTTGGCGCAATAAATCCGAGTTTTGGCGTCGATTAATTACTGTTGATGAAACTTGGATACACCATTATACGCCCGAAACAAAAGTACAGTCCAAACAGTGGACTGCAAAGGGGGAACTGGTTCCAAAAAAAAGCAAAAACTGTTTTTTTCGGTTGGAAAAGTGATGGGAGTTATTTTAATCAATTATCTTCAAAAGGGAAAAACCATTACAGGAGCATACTACGCATCATTACTTGACAAGCTGAAGGCAGAACTTGCGGAAAAACGGCCACATTTGCAGAAAAAGAAAATCCTGTTTCACCAAGACAGGTCTCACACCTCAGCAGTTGCAATGGCGAAAATCCACGAATTACGGTTTGAACTGCTTGACCATCCGCCTTACTCACCAGATCTAGCCCCAAGCGACTTCTTTTTCTTCCCTCATCTGAAAATTGCGCTCAGAGGACAGAGATTTTCGTCAAATGAAGAGGCAATCACCTTCGTGAACAATTATTTTGGAGAGAAAAACGCCGAGTACTATTTGGACGGGTTACAGAGATGAGAGCATCGCTGGGAGAAGTGTGTAGAGTTACAAGGAGACTATGTTGAAAAATAAAAATTCTGAAAAAATGTCTTGTATCTTTATTAGGTCGGAAACTTTTCAGACCACCCTCGTAATATGGAAGCATAAGCATATAGATAATAAATTTTGAAATCCTGCCGGTTGACACCTTAGGAAAGAAGTTGATTGTTCCACCGCCAGATACAAGGCTGCAATCAACTACAACCAGCAATGTCAGTCAAACCCCTGAGGTTGAAAATGGAAGCAACCGCTCCAGAAACTAGTCCCTCAGAAATTAAAGTGTAAGTGACGTAACGTCAAAAAAACTGACTCCACAAATGTTCAAGTATAATTTGGATGTCACTGTTATTAAATGCCTCTAAACATCAAAATTAATACATAGATGGTCACAACTTATCAACTGAATAATCTACAACAGAGAATTATTTATCTCAGTGGTTACAGATTATGTGCCATTTCCAAAATGTTTAAATCTTGGCCTGGGAGAGGGGGATCTTTACATTCACAAATTTTGTCCTATTTCATCCAGTTTTGATTTTGGGGTTTCTGTATTTAGTAAATGTACTAAGAATGGATAATATTGAAATTCAAGAACTTTTTGGTAGTTTTAGTAACAAAAAATCATTGAATATTTACAGGGAAGTACAGAGAATGGGAAAAGGAGACACATGTGGAAAAAGGAGATAAAGTCGCCAGGGAAGGAATTGCATGGGCGAGAACAGGGGTAGTAAAATTGAAAGGTATAGGACAGAGAAGGGAGGTAGACAAATGTCCAATGTGTGGAAAGATGGACAATTATTGGCATGCAACTTTGGAATGTGAAGAAACTAAAGAAATGGGGGATAAATCACTACTGAGGAAATGGGTTAACTTACCAATAGAAATAATAGGAAAAAAGATATTGAAAATAAAATCAGATGAGGGTGTTAAGGAAATTGGTAATTATTTAGGTAGGGTAAAACAAAAATGGATGAGAAAATTATATATGGAAGAGATATAGGCACAACAGAGGTAGATAGTAGCCAAAGAATTGTAGATATAATGGTTTCAGCAGCGAGATAACCACTGTGTTGAAGCTTGCTGGAACCAAGGATAGGTAGGCAGCAACTCACAGGTTGGGAGTTATTGCATTCAGGTTAAAAGAATCTGTAGTGTTAACAAATAGGTTAAGGGTTAGTAGTAGAGCTGACTGAATGTAATTATACTATGTATATGTATTTTGATAGATATGGTGAAATAAATTATCTTATCTATAGTAAATGTAGCTTTTGTGTTATTAAATAACTATGGAACCAAAAAGAAGAACCAAGGATTAAAAATTCCATCTACGGAGTTTATCTAAAAAATTGGTTTAGAATTCTGATAATTCTTTCACCGCTGAAAGACACAGACTGTACAACATTTCCAGAATTCAGAAGGCTGCTGTAGGGAGGTTGGAAATGAAAGACAACATCTGCCAACATTCCATACCCATCTGTGTCAATACCAGGAGACTTTTAAACTGTTATTAGGTATATTATGGCATTTATGAAAATACAATTACACGGTGTAAAAACCTAATAGATCACTGTACAATTTAACCCCATAAAGAATACAAGGGAAGGTAAATGAAATTAAGTCATTCTAGGTTTAAATAGTCACCCACATATGCTGGCTAAGCCAGCTAGCAGCAATAATAATAATTATTATTATTATTATTATTATTATTATTTATTGACCCACTTAATAATTTTCAGTACAGAGGTGCAGTTGATCATGTACAAGTGAAAATGAAGAATATATACAAGACATGAATTGCACAGAGTTTAGATCCACCTCCATGGTGTGGGGATAGTATGTCTGCCTTAGATTCAAGAGGTCCTGAGTTCGAATCTCGGTTAGGGTGAGTTACCTGGGTAAGGTATTTTTCTAGAATTTTCCTTTATCCTGGGAAGAGGAATATTGGGTAACTCAAGCTCTAGGGACTCTGGGCACATTTGAGTATTATTTAAACCATTAGGTTCATTCACTGTCCGATATAACTTACCCGGTAAAAGCTTCAAGCAAGCAAAACACACAGACTATTAAAATAGTACAAATTGTGCATAACTTAACATCTGGCCATTATTTCACTGAAATGCCATTCATTAAGAATAATAATGATCACTTTGGTTAAGCCTGCGTAAATTGTAGAAACTGTAGTTGACATTGCACACATCAAAATATAGATCGGACAGCATTTGCAAGATATAAAATGCCCAGCTCTACGATTATGATAATTATAATTATTGCTTATAGTTAAAATTTATCAAAATATGCAAGTTATAGTTAAATAATAAGAATAAAAATAAAATAATTATGCTTTCACCTGGATCATTAAACCATGACCATTGGACACATCAAAACATAAACCAGGCAATATAGAAAAACTGAAATGGTCAAATACATACATATCTTGTACATTTCAATACCGTCAAAGTATAATATATTTTGAAAAAAAGAGAACAAATGATTAGTTACAGTTAAAATTCATCTAGATCATACAACAATTATTTAAGTAGATAGGCTTTTAATATACATTTAAAAGGTGTTTATGAAATATTGGCAATATTGTATTGTATTACACCTGGGGGTGTGCATGAGTTAGAAAACATAAAAATAATCTTTAAAAAAATCTGAGGTGATACGTTCACATAATTTTCTCTACCCTTTATTACTTTCTCTACTACGTATATAAGTAGGGGAAGTATTGCATTCCAACCAAAAATTTGATTCAGAGATTTCACCGGAAATACATGTTTTGAGACCCCCTGAATCCAAAAAAAAGCATTTTTGGAAACATGTCCGTGTGTGTGTCTGTGAACAGCATAACTCAGAAACGAACAGTCGAATAAACACCAAACTTGGTATTTAGGTTCAGTATCTTCCAGAGATGCGACACGAAGGTTTTCAAGAAAATCCCCCCACCCCAGACTACCCTTTACATGGAGCATTTTTCGAAAATTTTAATTTTCTCAAAAATGGCTCTAACGATTTTGATTAAAATATCATATGTTTAAGATATTGTCATGACAAATGAAATGTATATCTCGAATTTTCTGGGAATGTCTCCAAAAGTACTCTTCATTGTGAACGACTTTTGCATAACTGGTAAACCATAAGGGATAGACAAAAGTTTACTACACAAGAAATGTAGATCGCGTTAAAAAACACAATTTATATCATATACATTTTTGTTGTTGAGTGAACCGTTTTCGAGATATTGCTTGTTATTCCCTTAAATTTTCCAATACTTATACTTTTTCTCAAATTCGTTATTCATTTTTTTATGTTCTGGACAGGCAAAGAGAATGGAATGCGCCACATAGCAACCAGCGTTAAAATATTTGACTATCGCTTAAAACCTACCATATTCCCCTTGCATGTACAAGAAAATTAGCAATAAGATTGACATCTCGATACCTCGATTAACATGAAGCATATGGAGAATAGGCGTTTGTACAAATAGTTTGTACAAGAGTAGCGAAAGTCATGTGAATGTAACACATCACATTTTTTTTACTTTCTCAACCACATACATAATAGGTAGAGAAGAGATTGCATTCCACCCAAAAATTCGATACCAAGATTTCACAGGAAATGCATGTTTTGAGGTCTCCTGAATAAAAAAAATCTGATGTGTTACACTCACATGACTTTCTCTACTCTTGTACAAACTATTTTTTACAAGCGCCTATTCTCCATATGATTCTTGTTAATCGAGATATCGAGATGTCAATCTTATTGGTAATTTTCATGTAGATGCAAGGGGAATATGGTAGGTTTTAAGCGATAGTCAAATATTTTAACATTGGTTGCTAAGTGGCGCATTCCATTCTCTTTGCATGTCCAGGACATAAAAAAATGAATAACGAATTTGAGAAAAAGTGTAAGTATTGGAAAATTTAAGGGAATAACAAGCAATATCTCGAAAACGGTTCACTCAACATAAGAAATGTATATGGCAAAAATTGTGTATTTTAACGCGATCTACATTTTTTGTGTAGTAAAATTTTGTCTATCTCTTATGGTTTACCAGTTATGCAAAAGTCGTTCACAATGAAGAGTACTTTTGGAGACATTCCCAGAAAATTCGAGATATACATTTCGTTTCTCATGACAATCTCTTAAACATATGATATTTTAATCAAAATCGTTAGAGCCATTTTTGAGAAAATTAAAATTTTCGAAAAATGTTCCATGTAAAGGGTAGTCTGGGGTGGGGGGATTTTCTTGAAAACCTTCGTGTCGCATCTCTGGAAGATACTGAACCTAAATACCAAGTTTGGTGTTTATCCGACTGTTCGTTTCTGAGTTATGCTGTTCACAGACACACACACACACACACACACACACACACGGACATGTTTCCAAAAATGCTTTTTTTGTATTCAGGTAGTCTCAAAACATGTATTTCCGGTGAAATCTCTGTATCGAATTTTTGGGTGGAATGCAATACTTCCCCTACTTACTATACGTAGTAGAGAAAGTAAAAATATTTAAAAAAAGGTGTGTGTGAGAGAGAGAGAGAGAGAGAGAGAGAGAGGCAGAACAACGAAAAGTCGCATAAATACCAAACTTGGTATTTAGTTTTAGTACCTTCCAAAGATACGACACAAAGATTTTCAAGAAAATGTCCCCGCCCTAACTATCCTTTACATGGAATATTTTTCAAAATTTTGACTTTCTAAAAAGCTGTTAACGATTTTGATTAAAATACCGCATATTAAAGATAGTTATTAACAAAATGTATACCTTGAATTTTCTGGGAATGCGTGTGAAGTCCTCTTCATTCGGAAGGAGTTTTGTATAACTGGTAAACGTTAAGTGTTAGACGAAAACGTACTACACAAAAAATGTAGATCTCTTTAAAACACACAACTTATTTCAAATAAGTGGCATTAGCCATTTCTGAGATAGGTATCGTTATTAATGGTTCATTACTTGATCACTCTTCAAGTCCTTTCAACATTCAGTTGTTTTTTGCGATTGCATGGAAACAGTACAGAATTTTAAGGCCAGCATATAGTGTCCAGATGTAGGGTAGAGAAGGTCATGTGAATGTATCACTTCAAATTTTTATTAGTGGGTATACAAACTATTCGTACTAAAGCTTATTTTTTTTATCTACTGCATTTTCATCCAAATAAACCTTTACAGAAATAGCTACATTACACATTTCACTATAGATACAAAAAGAACGACAGTCAAATGTTTAAGAACTGAACGCTATATGCTGGCCTAAAAATTCCATACTATTTCCATGCAATCGCGAGAAACAACTGAAAATCGATGGGACTTATATACGAGATTGACAAGTATTGAACAATTCAAACCTTTAATAATGGATATCTCAGAAACTGTTTATTCCACAAGGAAACTAATTTTAAATAAATTGTGTGTTTAGAGGAGATCTACATTTTTGTACGTTTTCTCGTATCGCTTAATGTTTACCCGTTATACAGATTATACCCATAAAATTCCTTCCGAATGAAGAGGACTCCAAGGCTATTCCCAGAAAATTCAAGATGTATATTTTATTTGTCATGTAAATACCTTCCATATATAGCATTTTAATCAAAATCGTTAGAGCCATTTTTGGAAAATCAAAATGTTCAAAAATTGTTCCATGCAAAGGCTAGGTAGGGTGGGGAATTTTCTTGAAAATCTTCGCGTCGCATCCTTGGAAGATACTGAACTGAAATACCAAGTTTGGTATTTATCCGACTTTTCATTTTTGAGTACCTATGCAGTTCACAGACAACACACACACACGGACATGTTTCCAAAATTTGGATTCAGGGGACCTCAAAACATGTATATCCGGTGAAATCCCGGTATCGAATTTTTTGTTGGAATGCTACCTTTAACTTCTATGTACAGTGGGCTTCAAATGTTTTCTGATGGACCAAGGGTGTAGAAGAAGAGGGGGAAGAAATGTTTTATCGACTAGTCATGCCTGGCTATAGCCAGGAAGTGCCGGTATCGTCTCAAAGGTCACATTTACTTCTGTGTATGCTCGTATAATTCAGCGACCTGACTCTAAGTTAAAGAAGACGAAACCAAATACTTTTCTCTTTACTAGAACTATTCAATTAACATTTTCTTTGCATAATATGTTGTTTAAAAATCAAATATTGCACTCTTTATGCGGTGCTACACACGTTTAAGATTCAGTAACTTTCTTGAGAAACAAGGTTCGCATAATGTATACCTTGCTTTTAACGTTTGTTGCTAGTAATAAATAATAATAGTTTCATAATTATCACCAATAGAAAGTTCTACGCGTACTCGAAGCAGAGGGTATTTATTACCTTGAACATAAGTAAGTTTTGCTTATAATTGTCATAGATATTGAGCACAACGTTTAGCGCTAAGTGTGTAGTTGGCACATTCAGTTCTGATAATATTCAAGTAATTTTTTAAAAATATGAAAGCAAAAGTAATATTAATGTCAAACTGTTGAAGCAGTTTGGGCAGAATTAAGTGCAACATTGAATGTTCTACAAAATGAGATATATTTTGCGTTTGTTACTGAAAAACGAATAAAGATTGTTTTATTTGAAACATAATTCCCCTTACACACACTCACAAGAGAAAGGAAGAAAAACGTGCCAGTCGTATAGTGGACGTAGAGTAAAAACATTATGTAGATATTGTATCCAAAAGGAGAAAATGTTAATAGATACGAGAAAACAACGTTTAGCGCAAAATATGCAGTTTCTATATACCTGTTTTATTCAGTTAGAATAACATATAAGCTAAATTTTCAAAATGGTGACCCAAAAGTGTTAATGCAGACAGGTTGATCTGCTTTTGTTGCAATTGGTTTATTTGAAAGCACTCTATTTTGAAAATTAAATTGCTTTCAAGTTACAAATCTGAAGATGCCCCTCCCCAAAGAAAAGACTTTGTATTACGATTCACGTTCAGAATTCTTAAAATGCTTATCTTCCCTGGTCTGGAATGGGATGTGTAACGGAGGGGACTTGACCCCGATCCAGTGAATGAGGATATTGTGCTTGTGCCACTCGAGGGGGCGCTCCCGGGAGGGAGGGACAAGGTGAGAGACACCGGGCGGCCGGAACCAGGAATGACGGCACAGCAATGACAAGGTTCCTAAAGTTTCCAGACTGAGACGCCCTGACAGTCAGGCAGGCAAACCGGGCCCCCCAAGAAGCGGTCCGTATACCCTGGCAACCAGCCGAAGATCGAGAGACGGATAAGGTTCCACAGAGAGCATTCTTTTTCTCTGCCATGCCACACCGGAATACCATCGTCGACACTTCCAACCCTGAAACAGACCTAATGGGGCTAAGGATGAATGAAATGAGGAATGGAACGATATTCGGGGCTGAGAGAAAGCATATCAGCACACGCCTGACGACCCGGGAAAACTCGACAAAAACCAGTGGGTCAGATTGGGCGGTCGCCGGGAAGCGAACTAGGGATCTCCCGAATGCGAGTCGCACGCGTTACCGCGCCCCACCTGGACGTAAACTGGAAGATCCGTAGTTCAAATCTCGGCTATGACATTGGATTTTTCAATCTGATTCTATCTTTCCAACCTTGTCCTACACACGGCTTGAGTGAAAGAGTCCTCTTGTTAATTGAGATGAACTGCCATTACAAACTTCGTTGTAAGTATAAGAAGAATGCAGTAGCTCAAACGATAGTCAGATTTTTATGTGGTGTCTTTGAAACTCCACGCTCTTCATTACCACGAGAACAAATTAACGTGTTGCATTCACATAACTTTCCCTTCTCACTATTCTACAAATTCTTTTTTCTAAATCTCATTTTCTGTCTCCTTCTTATACTCCAGATAAACTTGCAAATCACATTTAGCCCATCTCTGGGTGTGGGGGTCTGTCTCACATTCAAGAGGTCCCGAGTTCGAATCTCGGCTAAAGTGAAATACCTGGGTAAAGTTTTTTTTCCAGGGTTTCCTCTTATTCTAAGAAGATGAAATGTTAGATTATGATTTCTAGTGACCTCGGGCCCATTTAAGCATCGTTTTAGCCATTTCGTTCATTCACCGTCCGTAATGCCTACGCGGTTAAAGGACATTAATTAAATACCAAAAGAAACGTTCACATTTACACATTTCGTTGTAGTATACGTAGATAAAGCGATGGTCGCATTTTCAAAAAGTATGTCACTACGTGATGCTTTGAAATTCCATGCTGTTTGTATGACCACGACAAAAACAAAACGAATAGCGACTTCTCAGTTACAAAAAGTATCTGGGAAATGTTAATCTCATAAAATATATGTCTAACAAACTGCGTGCTTTAACGGGGTCTGCATTTCTTGTGTAGCAAAATTTTGTCCAATCTTTTAGAGTTTACCAATTATACAAAAGTCATTCAGAATGAAGAAGACTTGAAAGGCTCTTCTCAGTAGGTAAGTTCAAAATATATATTTCATTTGTCATGAAAATATTTTAAACAGAGAGTATTTTAATCAAAATCATTAGAGCCATTTTTAAGAAAATAAATTTCGAAAATTTTTCCATGTAAAGGGTTGTTCAGGATGGGGGGAGATTTTCTTGAAAATCCTTGTCGCATCTTTAAAAGCTGCTGAACTTAAATATCAAGTTTGTCATTTAACCGACTTTTCGCTTTGGATTTATGTTCACAGACACGCAGGTATATGGAGCCTTTGCTATAAGATATGTGTTGCATTCACATGACTTTCTCTGCTCACTCTTCTACAAACTATTCTTACAAAGCTTATTTTGCATCTATGTCATGTTAATACCGAAACACCTTCATCACTTATTTTCACAATTCGTTGTAGATATAACCAGAACATATTAAGCCAAAGTGATAGCCAAATCCCTCAAAGCTGATCGCTATGTTATAGCTTTGGATTGGTTGGCTACGGAGGGGACTCGGCACTGATCCACATAGTGGATATTGTGCCTACATCCCACAAGGGGCGTCTCCGGGAGGAAGGATGAGGCGAGACAAGACACCGGGCGTCAGCAACCAGGAATGAGGGCACAGGAATGGCAGGATCCCTAAGTTTTCAGATAGAGACTCCCCGTCAGACTGTGATGCGGTAATTTGTATCACAAATTACTTAAATGTAAATAATGATTGTAATATGAATATGTATTTTTATGTGACATTGATTTCAGATGTTTATTAATTATAATTATTATTGGGAAATAAGTTTATACGGCTTTACTGAAACTGTCAATAATAACGCAATAATGCAGCGAGGGGGTGAGCTGTTTATCATTACTGGGAACAAGGAAGTTACGTAATGTTCGCGCGTTTTCGGTAGAACCTTCTAGAATGTTTCCCTAAAAGCAATATGTGTTCGTGGTTTTCATTGGATATTAAAATAGACGCTAATGTTGGCGCGTTTTATTAGCCTATAGCAGTTCATTTATAATCTTTAGGCATGTCGAGGAGTGGGAGTATATAAAGCCAGGTCCGAGGTAGATCGCACCCAGTTCAACAAAATTCTCAATACATTACACGTCGGTCGCCCAGTTCATCAAGATTTTTAGCACATTACACGTCGTCAGTCAGTCCTTCAGTTCGTCAAGTTACGCGCAGCAGAATTACGAGAATCTAAAGTATTATAAAGTTAATTATACACAAAGTTGAAATACAGAGTTAAAAGTGATAAGTAAGAAGTTATTACAAACAGTTTCAGTTTGGCGAGTATCTAAATCAATATGTAAAAGTGATAGTGAACGTGTTCCACAATAAAAATTATAAAACAAATTTCTTCATTAAGTGTAATTTTTGGATAAAAGATTCCTTTCCGCTTCACAACCTGTATAGAGATACATGTTCTACCAAGATAAGATGATAGCTAGCCGGAGGACAATATACGAAACTTAAATTCTTTCGAACACTAATTGATGCAAATTGCTAACGCCAGATGTAGCTACAAACCAAACAAATGAATGACGTCACAAGATGGCTTCCACTCACATGAAGTAACCACGATATCAGATCTACAAGTTCTAATAGATCTACAAGTTCTCTCAACAAGAAAAACGTATATGACAGAAATTGTGTATTTTAACGTGATCTACATTTTTTGTGTAGTAACATTTTGTCTATCTCTTATGGTTTACCAGTTATGCAAAAGTCGTTCACAATAAAGAATACTTTTGGAGACATTCCCAGAAAATTCGAGATATAGAATTCATTTGCCATAAAAATGTATTAAACATATGATATTTTAATCAAAATCGTTAGAGCTATTTTTGAGAAAATTAAAAGTTTCGAAAAGTGTTCCATATAAAGGGTAATGTGGGGTGGGGGATTTTTTTGAAAACCTTCGTGTCGCATCTCTGGAAGATACTGAACCTAAATACCAAGTTTGGTGTTTATCCGACTGTTCGCTTCTGATTTATGCTGTTCACAGACAGACAGACACACACGGACATGTTTCCAAAAATGCTTTTTTTTTTATTCAGGGGGTCTCAAAACATGTATTTCCGGTGAAATCTCGGTATCGAATTTTTGGGTGGAATACAATACTTCCCCTACTTACTATACGTAGTAGAGAAAGTAAAAAAGGGTTTTAAGTGTTTACACCAAGAATTCAAGTCAGTCATTAGATAGCTTGCAGATTAGTAAGGCTAATCTACAAAACCTCAATTGTCCTCTCGTTTTATGCATTGGACTTACGCTTAAGTCAAGCTGATTACAGAGAAATTTTAAACTAAAGCTAGCCTCTAAGCAAAAGCTGAATCTAGGTCAAGTGTAAGCTTTTCTTATACATAGGGAAGCAAGATTGAACTTAGAAAATTGCTAGAAAAAGCTAAGACTTGAATTTATGTATATGACCCAGTATATTGAATGAAACAGAAATAGCACACAATATGCATATTAGTACGTTATAAAATAAGTTTATAATGTGAAAGGGGATATATCATACATATTATACATTGTACATTTGAAAGGGGATATATCATACATATTATACATTGTACATATGAAAGGGGAACCATACACATAAGATTTGTATAGCAATAATTTATTTCACTGAATGTTAAAACATTCAACATGTGACTTTGTACAGAGCTATTTGTAAGTAACGGGCGCTAGCTAATTGAATGGGAATTCCTGGAACTCATAACGACCGTGCCTCGCACAGAGTGGTACGACGCTACATGATGGCGCTGAAGCGCAAGGTTCTGAAACCTAATATTTTCATACATGCTTGGGTAACACGGCCTGAGGGCCAATGGGAAGCATCGTTACATTTTCAAACGTAGAAGATAGCGTGGTTAAGCCACCCTATATAAGACCAGATTCTGCCGAAGGGGCAGGGCATTTCGTCTGGGATCTGCACAGAGGAAGCATCGAGGGAGCCGCCAGGAGGAGAGGAGATCGACAACCGGACAGTTTCTGCAGGGGACTGCGGGAAGTTGCAGCCGCTTCGCCGGACGTCGCCCTCGATTGCCGGGCAACGCGCCACCTGCCGGGACCAGCCCAACTGCCTAGGTAAGGTAACTGCAGACTAGCTGGCCAGGTCAACAAGGCTACAGCCAACGGTTTCTACACCGGCTTACCAGGCGCCCTTCTTGGGTTCAGCCCTCTGTTGAACGCGCTTTTTAGCAACCACTAGCTGCCTCTTTCTCTCCTACTATCTCTATCTTCCTCTTAATCTATTAGTTAATAAGCCCCCGATAGGCCCCTAGACATAAGCTTTCTCTCCTTCAATTTTCTTCTTGTAGCATATAGCGCTAAAGCTAGCCTACGTAACCGTGGGCATAGAACAGTAGGTCCTGCAAGCCTGCTTTCTGCCTTTATCAAGGACAGAAGCAGGCACACTAAGGCAGCCTTTCTTAAGACAGCCACAGCCCACATTTGCCACAAAAAAATCCTAAAGGGAAGAGAATCAACGATGGTAGGCCGAGGAGCATTACGTAATGCGGGCACTACGGTCACTTCAACGCCCTTGCCCCAAAACACGAAGGAAGGAAGACCGCCCAAGAAGGCCAGCAAGGGCAAAGGGAACACCAACAAGGAAGCGCCTCCTCCGGACGACGTGCCCACTGCAAACATCACCGAACTTCTGAAGGACTTGGAAACCAGCTCAGACGGCGAGGGTGAACCCGTGGCAGGCACCTCCAGGAAACCTAATGCAGCCGCCAGCAGCACTCCGGCAGCCAGGAAAACACAGATGCCTCGAGCAACGCCTTGACGCAGCAGGAAGACCCTGCGAGAGACGGGGGGGCTGCACCGACCAACGACAACACGTACATGGAGGCCAATAGGAATAATATACCCAAACTGTACGTCGCAGATTACTGCACAAAGAGCATGCGTAGCATCACCGCCGACTTCGATGCAGCTTACAGGCCACGTCACTACACGGCCTTCTACAGAGATCATTACCACATGTTCCAATTCAGCACCCTACAGGACTATAATAACTTCTCCAGGTACTGCAAGAACGAGAAGGTGCCATTTCACTTCATAACACCGGCCAATCAAAGAACATACAAAGTTGTCATAAAGGGCCTCTACCCGAGCGTAGAACCCATAG
Source organism: Deroplatys truncata (assembly GCA_030765065.1). Classification (NCBI taxonomy): domain Eukaryota; kingdom Metazoa; phylum Arthropoda; class Insecta; order Mantodea; family Mantidae; genus Deroplatys; species Deroplatys truncata. The sequence goes on along the minus strand of CM060975.1, from coordinate 308,579,673 downwards.
AGCTGCAGAACGAGCTCCAAAGACTACACCTAGATCCACTGAAGGTGTGTAAACTCTTTTCAAAGAGAACTAGGCAACATCTGCCCATGTTCCTGGTAGAGCAGGCCAGCATGGAAGCCTCGCAGGCACTGAGGCAACTAACGACATTTTTCACTGCAAAATAAGTGTAGAGAACTACAGGGCACCCTACGGTCCCCCACAGTGCGGGAGGTGCCTCCGGTTCCGCCACCTCACGCGGAACTGTGAAGCCCCGCAAGTGTGCTCAATCTGTGCGGGGCCACACCACTACAGAATGTGCCCAATTGAGAACCCCAGAGAAAATAGAAAGTGTGCCCTGTATAATGCTAACACACACGGGGCGCGCTGGAGGGGCTGCCCGGAATATCTGAAGCTGATCTCCCCTCCAGCGGCCAACGCGCCACGCAACATACCGCCATCAATGAGAGGGTTCGTCTCCAGCACCAGGGGCACCTACGCGGAGGTCACAAACAGGCACGCGCCCACGCAACACAGGAACGACCATGGCCACAGCAGGCAAACCGCTACACAGATGGAACATGGCCAGCACAGACAACAACATGGACTCAGGAACAACCATGGGCACAGCAGGCAAACCTCAACACAAGTGCAGCATAGCCAGCAAGGATCGGACAGACTTCTGGCAGAACCACAAAGCGGCCATAGCACGCCAACGAATGCGCAACAGCCAGCAAAAAGAGATGCCTACACGCAGGTCCAACCGCAGAGCCCCAAAGAGGCAACCGACAGCTACGTCAAGAACATGCAGCAGAAGTCAGCATACTACGCCGAGAAATACCAGAGCCACTTTATTGATGATGCTGGCGGCAACAAGGCGCTCAACATCAGTACAGACAACAAGGCGCCGCTTTTCTTTTTAGGAGGGGGAAACATAATTAACGGCTATGAAAGGATGCTTGAAATGCACCGTGAACTGTTTTCAGCAGACGTCCCCTTCCGTGGGCCCCAGGACAAAGAAAGGCACATACTGGAGTTCATCAAAGCCTTTACCGGTGCAGTGACGCACCTAAGTAACCAACTACCAACAACAACGCCAAAAAGGAGAAGGAACTAAGAAGGGCGGAGGAACCAACCCCTAAGAAAAACAACCCAATGGCTGACACACTCACAAACCCAACTCATCTCCCTAGTAACCATAAAGTTATATACTGGAACATAAGGGGGGCAAGACGCAACATACAGGAGCTAAAGCATTATCTATACAACCACAACATCACCATAGCACTACTAAATGAAACACTCCTCACACCCAAAGCCAGGCTGAATATACCGGGGTACCAAGTCTACAGAACAGACAGGCCAGATGGGAAACCGCACGGGGGAACAGCGGTAGTGGTCCAGGAAAACCTCATACACACACATAGACACATACCCCAACTAAATGAAATGCAAGCAACTGCTATCTCACTCAGTATTTACAATACCAGAGTTACATTTGTCAGTATCTACTCCTCCCCAAAACAGCTGAACTTGCTTGATGTAGACACTATCCTAAACCTCGACCAGGTAGTAGTAGCAGCTGGCGATCTCAACGCGAAGCACTCAGCATAGGGATGTAGCATAGCAAATCCGGAAGGCAACGCCCTACACACACACATGCTATCAAACAACTACATAATCGACCAACCAGGGGGGCCAACGCGCATACCATCACAACCTCGACATGCGGCCTATACAATAGATCTCAGCTTATTTAAGAATATCACCTTTAGCTATAACATGCATATCGTAAACACCTTAGCGTCAGATCACTTTGCGGTACAAATAGGCATAAACTCACAACCGGCAATAGAACCACCACCTGTTAGATTACATTACAATCGAGCCAACTGGAACAAATTTGCGGTAACTCTAGATGCAGAACTAGCAGAAACCCCGACACTAACCACACAGCAAGCCGTTGACAGCGCGGCAGAATTGCTAGAGGCAGCAATTTGCAGAGCTATGACAGCGTCAATACCAATAAAACCGCCAACCAAGCATGCAATTACATACCCACCCGACCTAATAGCGTTAATACAGGAAAGAGATCACGAAAGGCGCAGATGGCAGCGCACCAGAATGCTCGTCCACAAAGTCAATATGGCGACACTGAACAGCGCCATTAAAACAAGAATAAACTCACAAGTCAGGCAGCAATGGCAAGACACACTAGAAAGCCTCCAGCCAGGACATTGTAAAGTCTGGCAGCTCGCTAGGGCGTTAAAGCGTCAGCCAATAAACATACCACCTCTCAAAATCCCGAACAGCCCCCTACATGCAGAGAGCCGAGAAGAGAAAGCGGACATACTGGCGGACGCCCTTCAAGGCACATGCACCCCCAATGACAGCGCGCACCACCCAGAATTCTTTAGCAATCTCGAAAAAGACATGCGGGACATCATGAACAGCTCCGCCCATAACCTCTGTAGGAAAACCAACCCGGGAGAGATTAGATGGATTATCACACACCTTAAAGACCGCAAGGCCCCGGGGCCCGACAATATAACTAACTTTATACTCAAACACCTCACTAACAAAGCGATCACACTCCTAACAGACATCTGTAATTACTGCCTTCAACAAGGATACTATCCCAAATGCTGGAAACAAGCGAACGTGCTAATGTTCCCAAAGCCGGGGAAAAATCGAGCGGAACCTTGCAACTACAGGCCAATTAGCCTATTGAAGACGATCAGTAAGGTAGCGGAAAAAGTCATCCAGAAACGCCTCATCACTCACATTAAGAAACACAACATTCTGATCAGCGAACAGTACGGCTTTCGCGCAAGTCACTCGACAACGCTACAACTAACCAGAAAAGTAGAGCACATAACACGTGGGTTTAATAATAACAAATCAACAGGTGTGATCTTCCTTGACGTTCAGCGCGCGTTTGATACTGTATATCACGCCGGACTGATAAGTAAGCTAAAAAACCTGCAATTCAATGACGTAATGGTCAAACTCCTGGCGCACTACCTCACTGACAGAACGTTCACTGTTACCAGCGAAGGAAAGTGCACGGGCGCCAGGAAAATCGCAGCAGGAGTCCCTCAGGGTAGTCTACTGGGGCCGGTCCTCTTCAACATATACATTAATGACATACCCAAAACAGACGGCACACAATTATCTATCTATGCGGACGACACGGCTATCTCAGCACAATCCTGGAAGCCCGAACGGATAACTAACACCCTGCAGAACGCACTAAGAGATCTCGAGCCATGGCTAACCAAATGGAGGATTAACGTAAACACCTCAAAGTCACAGGCAGTCTTCTTTACCAGAAGAACGAAACATCTAAACAGAACCGCGCCACTCAAACTCTATGGTACTGACATTACCTGGGCAAACAAGGCCAAATACCTCGGCGTAATACTAGACTCAAAACTCACCTTTGCGGAACACACAACTGAAATTAGGCGCACTGCCAACCAACAGCTAGGAGTAATGTATCCGATTTTGAACCGCAAAAGCGCCGTCAGCACACACATGGGCTTAACGCTATACAAGAGCCTAATTAGGCCTGTCATGACATACGCAGCCCCAGCGTGGGGACACTGCGCTAAAATGCACATCCAAAAGTTACAAACACTCCAGAACAAGGCGCTCCGTATTATAACTAAGCTCCCCAAGACAGTCCCATTGGACTTACTGCATGAAGACGCCAAAATGCATACTATAGAGGAATTTGTTAAAAAACTAGCAGAAAACATGTATAAACGATCCCGCACCAACCATAATCCAACAATACGGGAACTGGGGCAGTATGACACAACTGCAGATAAGCACAAGAGACCGCTATCGCTGTTCGACAGGAAAATCCCACTCAACCGCCATAGCACAGATGACAATGAAGCCATGCTCACCTTCCTCAACAACCTTGTCCCGCCATGAGCACAGAAGCCCGCAAGTCCCGGGGGGCGAGGCATTGTCTCCCGGGCGGCCAGGGGTGAACGAGCAGCCCCAACGGTGACGACCCAGCGCAATCACGGACAGAACATTGAGAGAAGAAGATGAAGAGAGAAAACAAACAAAAAAAAAAAGGAAAGAAAATAAAAAAATGACATAATTACAATAAAACAAAAAAAAATTAAGTGTATGTACAAACATAGTTATATTATATATGAATGTGTAAATCCTATTCCCTACATCCCCCCTGTAAATATCCCCTCCCAGCTTTCTGTTTCAGGACCAACAGCAGCCCGCTGTAGATGACAGACGAATCAGCTCCCTCTCCAGCTGAGGCCACAGAGAACGGTAATGTACCCACATTTGATTTTAAGCACGACACCTACATCCTATTCCTTCTGATTGAGCATGTTTGCCACTACTAACACCGGGTCCCTGGTCTGGGCTACGCCAAGGCCAGTACCTACTCTCCACTCTGCCTGTATATTCTCTTGTATACAGGTGTCTTTTAGTAATCACCCACTAACCTTCGGTTTGCTTTGGCGGTACCGGACACCACCTTACCCTCGATTCCCTTCCATCACTGTAGCGTAGCTAGTGCATGGTAGGGGAGGCGATGTAGATCCCTTTCGGATGATCGTCACCTGGTGTGGCGGAGGCGGGGCCACATCAATAAAAAAATAATAAAAAAAAAGGGGGGGCACTCTTACTTATTACCAGTTCAGCGCAACAAGAAGTCACGCCAGCGCAACGTGCTATAGATGCACGTGGGTGCATATAAGAGTGGGATGCGTGTGAAGATAGATAGGCTCCGGATAAATATTCAAGTGGTGGGATAAAGTAAATGGAAAAGCTAGCCGCCCATATTTATTTAAATAACGGAATAAACATAAATTATAAAGGGAAAACTTGCAGTGTATTTTTTAACTTGCCTCACCCACTAGAACCTGAGATAAAAGAGATTTAGCAATTAGGTAGGAATGGAATACTCAACTACCGACGAGCATCACTAGCCGAGGAAGAAGAATACTACAACAGCACGCTGCAAGAGTCGACCACCATTTCCCGCTACAAATGGCGCCTAACCATTTCCCGCTACAAATGTAATAATTCTATAACATTAGAAGTGAATTTCATTCTGTTTTGTAAAACAAAATTATAAAATTCAAATAAAAATAAAACATTGTCTAAGGTACTACTGTGAACTGAATGTGCGTATTTTGTTTTTGTCATGGCCTTTATGGAGCCTATTGTAGTTCATTTGTTCGTTGAATTTAAAATCAGAAATGAATTTGTCGGAAGACATTTTAGTAGAAGCTGAAAAAGTAGAATTTTCCCTAATTCTAAGGAAACCATAAACCAGTTATGAGAAAGACTGCGAACAATTTCTTAATTGCATGGAGAGTAAACACGTTATGGATATTTCGGAAACATTGATGTTAGCATATATTTCAGAATAGGTAATATGAAATTCTGCTATGTAATTCTTTTTGCTAGTTAACATTAACATATGGTTTTACTTATTTAACTGTAGTTATGCCGGCATCTCTAACGCTACCCATATATGGGCTATGACCTTCGGGGGTACCTGATTCCACCAAGCGTCGACGACCCATTTCTTAGGTGAGGCGCCCAGAGGGCGGAGTCACTCCGATGGTGATGAGGATGGTGGAATGAGGACCTGCAGCTTTTACCGTGAGCTACGAACCACTTTGGGCTTTGGGAATATTCCACATGAGCAAGTCAGGATAGGGCTGACTTAAAATCGCCACCCCAGAACCGGGAATCGAATCCCGACTCCTCAGAACAACCAGAAACTAAACCACTATGCTACCCCGGCGTCCACTGTAGTTATATTAAATTTGTTATAGTGTGGTGTGTACTCAAAACTAGAATTATGTTGAGAAAAAAGAAATGAGTTCATATTGGTAAATTTACCAAGGTCGCAGCGTTTGTGGAGAATGCAACATATTTATTTTATAATGTAGTTATTACTGCGGCAAGTTTATTAAACTAACGCCATAATTTAGCAAATAATTATTAATTATTCTGACCAGGAATAAAGGATGGTTATAACTTTGCTATACAAAAAAAATCTGATGTGTTACACTCACATGACTTTCCCTACTCTTGTACAAACTATTTTTACAAACGCTTATTCTCCATCTATTTCATATTAATCGAGATAAACATTTGCAGAAACGATCTTTTACATGCAAGAGAATTACATTTTACACATAGCGACCGGTTCTAAAAATATTTGACTATCGCTTAAGGCGTACTATGTTCCCATTGTTTTGTAATTGCAAGGTCAATATGGAAATACAGTAGCCTTTAAGCATAGACATATCTCTTAATAGCTGGTTGCTGTGTGCAGAACCATTCTCTTTGCCACAGATTAATACTCTTTGCATATCCAAGACAAAAAAAATGAATAACGAATTCCCATTTGAGAAAATTAACTATTGAAAAATTTAAGGGAATAACAAGCAATATCTCGAAAATGGTTCACTCAACAACAAAAATGTATGTGACATAAATTGTGTATTTTAACACGATCTACATTTGTTGTGTAGTAAAATTTTGTTTATCTCTTATGGTTTACCAGTTATGCAAAAATCACTCACAATGAAGAATACTTTTGGAGACATTCCCAGAAAATTCGAGATATACATTTTATTTGTCATGAAAATATCTTAAACATATGATATTTTAATCAAAATCGTTAGCCATTTTTGAGAAAATTAAAATTTTCGAAAAATGTTCCATGTAAAGAGTAATCTGGAGTGGGAGGATTTTCTTGAAAACCTTCCTGTCGCATCTCTGGAAGATACTGAACCTAAATACCAAGTTTAGTGTTTATCCGACTGTTCGTTTCTGAGTTATGCTGTTCACAGACACACACACGGACATGTTTCCAAAAATGCTTTTTTTGGATTCATTTTCTCAAAACATGTATTTCCGGTGAAATCTCGGTATCGAATTTTTGGGTGGAATACAATACTTCCCCTACTTACTATACGTAATAGAGAAAGTAAAAATTACATCTTTTTCCAGCCATTTACTCAGAACATCTTTAAAATGAATATACCTGTAATCGTATGTGCAGTATTGTATCATTACTAGCCTACCTGGCGTTTCACGGTTAACCTTATAAACTCGAATGACGAATTAATTCATTTCATTCACCTCACCCCGTTCTCTATGCAACTATTCTACAATAATCTATAGGATTTTTATGGTGAATTTTCCCCCGACAGTCTTCCAAGTTCTGGAACTGCTGCATGGGCTACAAATACTTTTGGCGGTGAAAAAAAAAGTCCTCGGTCAGAATGATCGAGTATTCCTTTTCTTTGGAGGGGGATCTAAGTTTCCGTATTTATGGTGGAAGTAAAGTGATACAAAACTGAAAGAAACTAATGAGAATACCTGAGGAATGTAGAAGAGTGATGTCTGCACTTCTAGAGCTTGCAACCCACCCGCCCACCATTTTTCGAACAATTTCATTTATAAGAAAATAATGGCGATATTTCAGCAAAACACGCCATCTTGCCACTATTGCGCATGCGCGAAAGGAAGTACCAAAGGAGGGAGTGAAATCCGCTAGATTAGTTAGGTTTTAACTAGAATAAAACGAAATTAATGTAGATTGTAGTTGCAAGTAGTATTCAGACTCGTTCTTGTTACATATTACCCAGGTTAAAAAATGTGTTTCAAGGAATGTTGTAAAATAAGAATAAAAAGTCAGTATATTTGCGTAAGGATGGCGGCGTTTGTTAGTCATGTTGGCAGCTCTGCAGCTGTGAATCGCAGAGACACCGAGAGAGAGTGAGCGAGCAAGAGCAAGCAAGCGCCACTTTCAGGGGAACACAAAAATGAATTGGCGTCATAGATACGAGTTTGCCGAAAACTACATAATTTTCACATAATGCAAAGACCCTAAACATATACAACGAAATAGACGTGAAGCTCTGAATATGAAGATTTCGCACTTCCAACCCACCAAGTTAGGCTGTTTGCAAAAGCTACATAGTCCGCGTCCATTGACAAAAATAATATTGTTATTAATCATAAAATATCGTTTCACTGACTTCTAATATTAGCAATTTTGTCTCTTTATGCAATATTTAGCATACCCTGCTAACGAGCGTGATTACAACATAAATACAAAGGAAATAAAGCAAACTTTTCTTACGTGAGCGTTATTAGAAGATTTTCGCATCCAGAAACTTCAGTGCACACATCGATAGAATTAGAATAAAGGTTATTGAAAGGTTTTGACACTGTTTCACTATATACACATCTGCAGCATTTTATAAATGGCAATTAAATAAATATATTATTCAGTTCCTACGTTGTAAACACGATCGACTGTCGCTTTTTTAAGCTCTGTCTTCTGTTTACTTAAGTGTTACATCATGGCCATCTATATACGAGATATTGCTCGAAATAAAATGTAATCGACTTTTGTTTTTATACCCTGCGGAGTAAAGACATTTTCTACTCCACGGCATTTTCAAAGAAGGCTTTGTAAATCTTTTTTAGTCTTTTTCTTATTAATGAATTGAAATTAGATATTTAATAGCCCCATGTTCATCAGAAATAATAAGGGTTTTCACTGGTGGAAGAATTATCAGTCGGTTTGGTATTTTTTAGATTATCCTACCTACATACACACATATACATACAAATTTTCCTTCTTTTTGTAATATTGTATATTTGCAATTTGATAGGTAAAAGATGCCAGTAACACACACTAATTAATACTGTCTCGTATGCAAAGTTAAAATGAGCTTAAGTCTAAGCTATTTAATTCTAAAATGTTAGCAAATTCTAGTTGTAGTAAAGTAATAACTAATAACATACCTGTTTTAATGACGTATTACATCCAGAGAGTATACACTTTATAGTCTTTGGTTGCATCATGAAAACCAAAGACACTCTAATAACGCTTCGGCTTGATGCCGTCATACGACTATCGCCGATTCCAATGAAATCCTGTACAATCATGGTTTCAAACTTCTGTATCACGAATATGGCATTGGCTTCTCCAAATTCTTATTTTAAGATTTATTACATTTCAAATTTACGCAACATACTGTACAGAGCTGTAGTTTGAATACCACTTAAGACAAGACAAATATTTTAATTATTTCGTGACCTGCGGACTACACCTAAAGGATTTTCTTAAGCCAAATTATTGAGCGGAGTTAGAACCCCAACGTCACCGATTTAATCAAGAATCACACTGCTACATAGTAACTGAGGTCTCTTCTATAGTATCATGACATAGGCTGTCATTTTGCTACTTGTTACTTTGCTGCATTTTACTCATAAAACTCCAATAACCATTTATAATTTTCAAAATCGAAATTTAAAAGGCCGGATCTGAATTCTGCTCCTTTTCAGCTCTCCAATGACACTCATAACTCAACTTTTTTTCCGGTCCCCAAAAATGGGAAGGACCAAATGAATTTTGGAGTACTCGAATGTTTAGCAGCAAAAAACGTCTGAACGGCCAAAGCTAAAATATAGAAGATTTTTTGGCAGCTTTTTGCTACCTTCTGGTTTTTAAAAGGTGCTTCCAGAGCCGAGTCATTTACGAAAACCATCGAAATCAAGTTCCAGGGATAGATCAACGCGATGTCTGTTTCCAAGAGCACCAAAATTCCAAGAAATATGCACTAGGAAAGTAGTAGATTACTCTAAACTTGTAGCTGCGCTGCTACTAGCTTTCTTGCGGAATTTCTAATCTCAACTTCCGAGTTCACAGCTGTGGGAGAGTTTAATGTAACTTTACATACCTTCTTAAAAGATCTTATGCGACACATTTACATACTTTCTCTACCCTCCATCGTTTATAAGTGGGTTCACAAATTATTCTTACTCAAGTTTATTTTTCTATTTATTTCATTTTAATCCAAATAAACCTTTGTAAAAATAGCTACATTACACCATTTCGTTATAGATACAAAGAGAACAGCGACAGTCAAATGTTTAAGAACTGGACGCTATATCCTGGCCTTAGAATTCCATACTGTTTCCATGCAATAGCCAGAAACAACTGAAAGTTGTAAGGACTAAGAGAATGACAAAGAAATTAGCAATTCGAACCTTTGATAACGCATATCTCAGAAACAGCTCATACCACAAATAAATAAATAAATTGTGTTTTAAAGAGATCTACATTTCTTGCGAAGCACGTTTTCATCCATCGCTTAACGTTTACCAGTTATAAAAGATTATACAAAATTCCTTCCGAATGAAGAGGACTTCATAGGCTTTTCCCCGAAAATTCAAGAGATAATTTTATTTGTCATGTAAATATATTTATGCTCGACCATGTCAAAATGTAGTATTTATACGATGGTAGCTGTACTTTAATGGGCCTCATTAAAGTATTGGTATTCGACCAATCAGAAGTGGCCACGTAACATTGTGAAAGCGCAAGTATCATTCTGCGTAGTGCGTCTCACAACGCTAGCAACTTTGTTTGACACGGGTGCTACAAGGTCATTGTATTGTAACCATAGAAAAAGGAATAACGGATGTAACACCTCACTCAAACCAGAAACCAATACTTATGAAACCTTTAATTTAGTTACATGGTCGAGCATAAACAATCGTATGAAACTTGACTATAATGGTGATTACAACGCTCGTATGATAATTATTAAACTCGCCTTTTAATTACTACCATTATAGTCTCGTTGCATAATATACTTTTATAATATATGCCATTTTAATCAAAATCGTTAGAGCCATTTTTTTAGAAAATCAAAGACTTCGAACAATGTTCCATGCAAGGAATAGTTTGGGGTGGGGGATTTTGTTGAAAGTCTTAGTGTCGCATCTTTGAAAGATATTGAACGTAGATACCAAGTTTGGCATTTATCCGATTTTTCATTTTTGAGTTATGCTGTTCACAGATACACGCGCGGACATGTTTTCAAAAATGCTTTATTTGGATTCAGGGACCTTAAAGCATGTATTTCCGGTGAAATTGGTATCGAATTTTTGTGTAATATGCAACACTTCTCCTACATATTATACGTAGTAGAGAAAGTAAAAATAGATCCAGTATTGCTTTACAAGAAAGAGTCGTTCATTTAACGTGTACTCCATTTTCACGTTGAGAAGAACAAAATCTCAAAAAACAGTTGCCGACAATAAAACTAACAATTACGAATAAAACATGAACATCTGCGCATCTAGTGTCAGGCAACCGAAACTCCAGAATACTCTGCTTAATTTGTTGCTAAAATTGGGGAATTGAGTGAATTTCGAACAGAATAATTAAAGAAAGAAATGTGTCCGTTCTGCATAAATTACCCTGTATAGGCATTGTGCAAGTGAGGGGTTGAAAATAAGAATAAGGATAGTTTTGAACATCATGAGTAGCCAAGAATTGTCACTGGTACCTATAGACTAAGCGCCCAAAGTTTTGTCCAGATTGGTCAATGGTGTAAACTGGGTTGAAAACACGAGTGGACGTAGTTTTTGAAGTTGTGAGTATATCATCATTTTTACCAAGAGTAGCGAACACTTTTGAAGGTTGTAGGGTACTTACCGTATATACCAAATTCTAAACTCCAAGGGCCGGCTTCACCAACCGATGTTAAAAATACTCTAACATCTTGTTTGTTAACAAGGTGTTCAAAGTATAACATAAGGTTAAAACTTTTGCATTTCATCAATCTTTTACAGCAAATTGTTAGGTAACATTTTTTTAACGTCAAAGACAACTGCGAACGCTAGCTTTCGAGAAGACAGTGGCCAAACTACACTGCTTCTGAACGCACTCCGATGCACTTTTGTCTACGTATCACCGCGCTCTCTGTGTCAGTAGCCGACAACTATTTACATTCATGCAGGACCCTCTAGAAACAGAGGGTCGTGATTCATGGCAATGGCCATGCGATTTTCCCGATTGTTTGAGGTTAGAATAACGATATCAACTGAAATAAACGTTTCACCGTTTGAAACGCGTTAATTAACATCTGGTTAATAAGTATAGACGTATTGTCAAGTGCGAAAAAGCTGATGGTCTTACATTAAAGGATAAGAGTGCAGCCTGGGACAAAATCCACCAATAATTTAATTGGAATGAACGCGGTTCTCTTAAGTCCAGGAAGCAACTACGGCAATTTTATGCCAACAAAGTGCAGTACCAGAAACGTTAAGTGCGAAGAGCATTTAAAACGATTTAAAACTGGGGATGGGCACTAGATTGAAACTAAAGAGGACGAAAAGGTGTTATCGCGGATAAATCAAATGGACCAAAAAAAAAATACTGTTTGCTTCTTGGAGGAATTGCTTTGGAAACCTTCCGCATAAACCCACAAACGGTAGTTTTGGAAATACCAACACTATCACAAGTAAATGAAAAATGTTAGTAGCATAAAATCTAAGTAGGTACCTAATTAGCACTTAGGAAAAAGAGGCATGCTTCTGTTGGTAGCATTCTAACCTCTCGTATTTCCCATAAAACCATGCCCATGACCCCTTGGACAGCTTATATTGCTTTAAAAAATTCTTCTTTTTTTTTCCGGATTTCAAATTTATTATGAATACGACTACTCTTCTATTAGGAATTACAATCAAAAATGCCAATTGTAGCAAACTCGCATCAACAGCTTGGTTTGCGGCAGCCATTTTCCAATTTCTAACATTTGTTAAACGCCTTAACACAGGGGTATGGGGATGTTAACTTAACACCGACTTTAACACATTGTTAAAGTTAACATTGTTTGATGAAACAGAATGTGTGTTAACTTCAGTGTTAAATCAGTTTAACATTGTGTTAAAATTTAGCATCAGCTGGTGAAACCGGCCCCAAGTGTACCAATTGTGAAAATCATACCAAAAACACTGGATAACAAAGTTAAGCAGAATCAGAGAGAATTTTGGTTTTATGACCGTGATATGCAACTCCCCTCTTCAGTAACACGATTTTAAGCCATCCTGTTTAGCCCTTTGAACTGGAAGTGGTTCAAAATAGGTCATGTTCGCAATAAAGCACCAAGAAGATGTCATATTATGTTCTTATTCAACGAATCGGGACTGAAATTCGGTGACATGTATATGAATGCCCCCTCTCCCAAAGATTTTAGAAATATTTATTGTCTATGCATATCCGAAATAGTGCTTTTCAGTGATGAAAGATCAGTTAGTGGTTTCCGAGATGATCTCTCTCTCTCTCTCTCTCTCTCTCTCTCTCACACACACACACACACACACTCAAGTTCTCTAAACTATGGTGTTTTTGGAAATTCAGTGGATTTCCTTTCCAACCTTCTGTTTTAAGTACTCCCATCTTTCCACTCTTCCCGCCTTAAAGGTTACAGGACCGACCAAAGAGAGCTTTTATATTGTCCCACAATAGGTTCTAAAATTGTCACCATGACTAACCTGCAGCGCGGAACACATACAAAATAAAGAATTGTGCCTCATTCGCGTTTCGTTAGCAAATCCTAAAATATGTGCACTTGCATACCACCCATAATGGCATATCTCATTCACTGGTTTTATTTGTCATTCTCCGTGGACTAGTGCTACCCTGCTAGCCTCTAGTTCCCGAGGTCACGGGTTTAAACCCGGCGATGGATTTTTTCAGGCGTTAAAATCCTTAGTATGGCTTCCTTCGGAAGGGAAGTAATGCCGGTGGTCCCGTGTCGTAGATTTACGGCACGTAAAAGTACCTCAAGCCTGATAAAGAGGCCTCTGAGGAAAATTTCCGGTCTTTCACGTCCAATATAGAATGGGACGTTAAAGAGCGTCCATAAATAAAACTCATTTTAATTTTATAGTCGCCAGAAAACTACCATCTTATCTTGACATTAGAAAGTATTAGGTTTTGTTACTGGAATGAAAGTTTTAGAATAAGGTACACGTTTAAGGTTTATTTTATTAAACTTGTATTTATTAAATAAATACAAAGTAAATTAATGATACAAGAGACATTCATACATAACTGTCCATACACACATCACAAAGTAATCGCTACTAAAATACAATAAATATACTTCTTAAACATTAATTTTCTGCGAGATACCCAACTGAAAACATGGAGTAGCATCTTGGTTATAAATTGCTCTTCTTGATCACGTGAACTCGCACACTCAACAGAAATGTGCATGTCGCCTTGGACAGAAACGGATATGCACAAATCACCGATTTTCAAGGTTGCCGTAATGTAGAAATTGCAGAAACTGGACTTGGGAGGGACTTGGATCAATTACCAATCCTTTTACCTATACTCTCAAAGAACCAGTCACTGAGAGGACCAATTCTATTAATCGATTAGAAAATTGGCACAGTAATAAATTGTGACTTGCGTACTCTGTAATAAACGGTTTGCCTTTGCTTTGCAATGAGGCACTCAAGTCATGTTTCTGCTATTTAAGTATTTGGTTACTGGCCACTTAATTAATTGCCCACGGCTGCGTCTTCTACAATTAACGGAAATTAATATTAAGAAGCGGTTTTGTATCAGAGTTGAGAAGCATAACCTGATCGCCACGTAACGGTTCACAAGATGCCACTCTATGTGCCAATTGTTGCTCTCCTTACAACACATATTAATCCATTAATATTTGGTTTAAAATAAATATGGATATAAATACATTACACTATTTCTAAATCTAACACAGGAATGACAGAATAGTTACCAAGCCTCTATTGACGTTAGGTACCTGTATTTACTTCCTCACTTCCTTAAATCAAGTTAAAACTCTCGAGTCGTTTTATGAACACTAATAGAAACAAACCTTCAACTGTTTAGTTTGGTTTGCATGGTTTATGTAGTGTTTTAGATGGATATCATGTTCCATATTGCTTTGGTTCAGTAAGAGTAACGGGACTGTTGCCACAATAGCAACCCACTTATCTCCAACCTACTACGTAAAAATCCACCAACCGTATAAACTATGAAGTTTCCATTCATCACATGAACCTTGCTCTCAAACATCGTCTCACTGTTGTGTCGGGACCAAATATAATAAAAAAACCTCAAAACTTTGGATGAAGAAAACTTACCCGTAATATTTTAAGGCTTTCTCGCAGGACTTCTGAGAAATTTCGTACACTCAAAAAACATAATATTATATTTGATACTTTAAAATATCCTAAATGATTTACGAAAGAATATATGTTTAAAAATATTTATCACTTTAAAGCTAATATCGAAATATTTGTGTCAGCAGATAAATGCTATTCCATCGACATTTCCAGGGGTTGTCAAAAAAGTTCACTTAATAACATTTTAAAGGAAATTATGTAAAAATGTTCCTTCAACATTCCGCAGTGTTATTTATTTTTAGTTCAACTATGTAGCAACACTGACCATTCGAGTTAAGCCCTCCCACACCAATTCTATGCTCACGAGAAATTCCTGAGTGTAGTACGCAGAGGTGCTGAGCAATTGTATTTCTAAACAATTAAAAACAATGAAAATATGTAGTTCGGTGTCTTCTACCAGATACCATCTCTGATTCCATTAAGCTTTTGAGTGTACTTAACGAGTTTTGGAAATAGGTCATTCATTCACTGTTATTTTGAAGTTAATCAATTCATTATGTTTTACATATTCAATGCGATAATAATTCTGATAAAATTACAGAAATTAGGAACCAAGTCTTTATAGTAATTGTAATATGCTGTAAAGCACAAGTAATATTTTGTTGAGAGTACATATCGCTCCCTTTTATTTTCACAATTCCTTGCTCATTTATAAATCATTTAACTCAGTTCCATAGCTTATTAAAATAACCACATTTACACTTAAATTACTCACTTGAATCTCTCAACAAGTATGCATAAATAACTAATAACCCTATGTATTTCATCAAATACTTATTATGTTTCGACATTCGACAGTTATTGTAAACTAGTCTGTTTCCTTTGAACGCCGAAACTTGGCAAGTATTTGCTTCTAAAGTTCATCGTTATTGAGAGCGCAATTATTCGTAAGAAAAAATATAAACTTCTGATACTTTCCACGTACAGTTTTATCTCGGCGGTTGATGTGCAGAAGTCCTTGCTGCGTTGGCTTTCAAACGGGTGCAAAATTGTGAATTGTTAAGTTTATATTAAAGAGAACTCGAAAAACGAATATAAACTGGAGATATAGGTTATGTTGCATTTCACTTCACTGCTGCAGATTTCGGAGTAAATGTTTCCAGCAAGCAGCCATTATAAGCAGGGTAAACATTAATAATTGCTCATTTTGTAATATTTTACTTAATTTGTTCCATAAAAAGCTACAAGATTTCATAAATTTCAAACAGAAATGGCTTTGAAAATGCCATTATACGTAAAACTTATTTGAACATTTTCGTCTTCCTACAACAATGAGCTCAGTCACTGACTATAAAAATGTAGGAGCTAAATTTCTATATTACGAGGACACACCCATTTACCTCATAAAGTACCCAGTTCTTTGCATTAACTTCGCCAGGTGCAAACAGATCGATCATATCATTTTCTCTTCTCTTTCGGTAGTAAATTTGGCTCTTTCGTCAATATCTTTCGGGGGAAATGAATAAATAGGCTTGAAACCTCCGAAAAGCTGTGGCCTAAAGTTTTCAAAATCAAAATTAGAAGGATCGCTGCTTTCTGATTCGTCTTTGATTTTGGCCGTTTCGGGTTGCTCGTCTTTGTCCGCTGATTGCTTGGGTTCTTCTCTGACCGGAGACGCGCTGGATACAACACTCCAACCTTTGTTAGTGGGAACAGAAGCTATGTTTTCGCTGGCCAGGAACGGGGCTTGGAAGTTGAGCTGAGGTGGAGAAGTGGTACTTTCCTCGACTGCGGGCCTGTGGTTGCTCTGGTGGGTATGCATCACCGCTGAGACAGTGAACTCTGAACCGGAGATCTTCTGTTCCTCGCTCTTCGTCGACAACCACGAGGTTGGCGATTTAGGACGTTCGGTACTGGCTGTGGTGACAGCTTTTGCGGGTTGAACTGTCTTTAAGGTGACAGATATAGGCGAGGAACTTCGGTGTGGTTCATAGGTAGGAGAGGACCAAGGTTTGTCAGCGCGGGTCTCGGAGTCTACAGCAATGCTATTGGTTGATGCAGGCGTTGTAGCATGAAATGGTTTTGAATTTAGAATCGGCTTCTTTGTGGCAAACGGCATGTAATCTTGAAGATAAGGAATTATGTTAATTTCACTATCATCATCGTTATCCTCATTCCTGTCTATGTTACTGTTATGAACTTCAGCTGGTATATCATCAAATATCGAAAACGTTTCTTTATGGGCATTTTCTTCTCTGAGACTAAAGGTGCTATTTGAGGGAAGATTAGTTTCATTAGCATTTGTCGAATACTTTCTGTCAATTTCATATTTATGATTTTCAATAAGTGCCGGGGGCTCAAGTGGATAAGGAAAGTCAGTTTTTATTGGTTTTACTGGCGTTACGCGATTTTGTGCCTTAAGAACTGGAGCATCCAGGTGATCTGATGGCAGTTGTAGTAGTGGTTTTTGGTCCTTGTGACCTACGAAGGGTAATGCTAGAGGGTTTTCCTCCAGCGAGTATGTTTCTGGCACAATGTCATCGCTTGCTGCAAGGTTTGATGGAGGAACAGGCCAATTAGATCCACGCGTTCCCATTACGATGGCACTATTATCCGTTGTGACAGCATCCAAACCTGAGGTTACAGAATTCACTGGATAAACTACAAAAACGGGACGCTTTTCCGATGCTTCCGCATCCAAGTTAGATCCAACGGGATAAGTGACATGATATGGTGGTTTCAACGCCTCGTCGCTGTTGTATTTATCGGGAAAGTCATCTCTGGCTGCCAGAGGTCGACCGACATGGTGTTTATTGCCCACTAACAAATGCTGATGCTGCATCATCTGCAGTGTTGCCACTGGGGAATGTTCATTTCCACTATTTGAGAAATGTGGGCCAGTTCTTCTGTGCACCAGAGGTTTCTGTTGAACTACAGCAGGTGGTGGAGGAGGAGGATCTTTTTCAAAATTGAACACGTCCTCAACATCTAGACTATCCTCCGAAGCAACAGGAGCTTCATTTCTATTTACTCTCCGATAGTTAGAAGGTGGCGGAGGCTGTAAGTGCTCTGTTAATGCCGTTTGTGGTCGTCTCACGGGTCTGTCAAGGAAAGGTTGACGAGGTGGTTGTCCAAAATACGGATCGGCTTGAATTCTGCCATCGGTATCGGAATGACCATGAGAAATTTTTGCGTTGGGCCGGAACTGCGGTAGTATATTAGGCAATCTGGGATCTTGGTTGGGATTATTTTTTAGATGCATTCGGTTCCCTTGAAGCATTGTAGTTGGTGGCAATATACCTGGTCTAGGTCGATGTCCAATATGTCCAGGCAATTGGTTAAAATAGGTAGGAACTGTGTCTTGTTTAGGTCTCGCTGTTTGTGAAACTGGAGACATTGGCTGGGGAATTAACGTTTGTGGACCGGAAGGACGGGATTCCCAGTGGGGACGTGGAAAATTTTGGGATCCTGCCGGGGAACTTTCTGGATTCGCTGGTGGTCGAAGGTCCTGAGCTGGTTCTTCAATGACATATGGTGAGTTGCTAGGTCTCGGGGGAAGGGGAGAGGGGCGCGTCAACGAGGGAGGTCGTCTTTGGTCTAGAAGTGGAGGGACTCTAAAATTTTCTAAATCTTCTGAACTGTGTCCAAAATGCAATTGCTGCTGCTGATTTGTTTTATCATTCGCGAAGTCTTTCTCAGATGAGTATTGTATGCCAGATTCTAAAGTAACTTTTGGTGTTTCCACTACGTTGTCTCCCGAGGCAATATCTAACCCCGCATTTACTTTATTTTCATAGTTGTTGTACCAGCCTAGGTTTTGATGCGGTAGTGAGGACTTTTGTGTTGTGCTGTCTTGGTTTGGAATTAGTTTGCTAGTATCTACGACCGATGACGAACTCACAGCTTGTATTTGGGGGTTAACTTTGTGGTCTTGCAATCCTGCTACATCTTGTGTAAACGTTGCCGGTTTTATGTTTGGATTGGGAGGCTGGGCACCATGAAGCCTTGGAGGCTGCTGCTTCGGCAATTGAAAATATTGCGAACTGCCTTCTCTGTAAGGATAGTTCCATCTTGTTGGGGATTCTTCAGGAATCTTCGAAGGTAACTGCTGTCTTGTTGGAACTACTGAAGATTCTTGACCTACTACGTTTACTGTATTAGTGCTCTTGACTGGAGGTGGTGCTATCAATGGCTGATGCTGAGGCCGTAGAAGTTCTGCCTCCTTTATTGCTAAATTTCCAGGACCAAAAATTGGTCTGAATGGCTCCTCCGCGTAGGAGCCATAGGGGTTCTGTGCAACACTTGTAGAAAATTGTGTACTTGGCGTTATGTTCAACGGTCTAGAAGCATCTCGGAATATTCCGGCTTGCGCTGAAAGTTTAAAAGAAGAGTTGTTACGGTTGTCATTTTTGGAAGTCTGAATAAACTGTTGAGAATTTTGGTGTTGTATTGTTGGCTTTGTTTGAATTTCCAAGCCGAATAGAGGCTTTTGGGTGGTGTACTGAAAATGGGTGCCTAAAGGCATCGAAGTAACCACTTTTGGTTTCTCAGATTCACTGTAGATTATACCAATAAATGGGGTAGTTGAGGGTGTGCTTGAAGGAACCACAACTGCTCCCGGTTTTGCATTCTTATTTATGTTGACATGTTTCTCAGCTTCTGCTGACGGGCGAACGTACTGCTCCTGACTTTGATTCACAAATACTGAATGCTTATTAGATTTGGTTTCATTTATCGCGAGCGAATGGTCAGTGTGCTCCTGTGTCTGTACATTAGAATAATAATTTTGCTGCTGATTTGTTTGTGTATTATATTTCTGCTTGAGTTCTACTGCATTTTCTGTTGATGTAACTATGTATACGTTTTCTGGGACTCTCTCCGTTTTATTATTTTCCACAACTTGTCTATTTTGATTCAAGTTTTCGAAGCTGGCCTCAGGAATCTGGTCGTACTTACTATCGTGATGCACATTTTGTTGATGGTCTACCTTATCATTATCTGAAGTTTGTCCATAGCCAAAAAGATCGGATAGCTTGAATTCCGAGCCCGAGTCAGTATCATATTCATCCTCATAATAGTCATCCGCATCTGGTTTGGAAGGAGGGGTTGTTTGCTTAGAATATTCTGCTCCTTTGTTTGTATATTCTTGTTGTAAACTTCCCTGAACTGCAGAGTTGTCTTCAAGTTTGTTTCTGTAACCATCACTAGAGACAGAATTCTTGGGAGAAGTGGTTCCTGATCCTGTTCCTGTGTCATCGGAGTGTTCGTTATCGTTTTCAAGTGAAGGTTGAGTGGTTGATGTGGAAGTACGCGGTGGATTTACGTAGGTAGGACGTGGTGGACGGATGGTATAGTAAGAAGGTGGTTGGGTGGAACTTGTTACGTGCGTTTTGTGATTGTACTTATAACTCTCAGCACCTGTGCCCTGGATCTTCGTGTTGGCGTACGAACTGGATATGAGTGGAAACTTATTATTTGTATCGTATTTATGGTTGACAATCCTTGCATTTACGTCGTTCACGTATGGGCTGAAATGATTGGGTCTCCCAATACCTGTTTCCACAAACCCACCATCTCTTCTGTCGATACCATCTCCAGTGTTTTCCTCGTCCTCATAGAAGTATTCGTCTGTGTCTATGTTCTCCTCTTTTCTTTTCACGGGCAAAGTCTTGGTGTTGAAATCCACTGCGCCTGTCACCGGATCTTTTTCCAGATAAAACGGTTCTCCTCCATTGAATCCAAAGAGTCCTGGCATCCTGTATCCCTGCTGTGAATCTTTCGAAACAAGAGCAGAAGTCTCGGGTAAGGTGGAGTCATTATCTACTCTCTGTGGACCTAGAACCCCTACAGCCGCCTCCGTTGCATGCGATGTATCCCCATCTTCTTCGTCGCCGAACGTGGCATCGGCATTTTCTGCGAAGGATCCCAACACACAGCAATCGGTTGCCAGGATAATTGCAAAGACTAGGTGCGACAGCTCCATGGTCAAATCTAAAACAAACACAAATGTTACATTAATATGACGTCCACGTCTAACTTTTTTTAACAACTGCCAAGGACGTCCAAAAATTCATCTAAAACAAAAAGAAGTGCAACCAGGTTTTTAGTGAAAGTGTTCTTTTCTCATAAACGTTCCGGAGCTTAAGTAGGGCGTGTTTATGTTTAGGGGAGGGAGGGGCTACAGAGAAAAACTAAAGTATTTGTGTTTGTTTACGGGTTACTAAATTTCTTTTCACCCGTTTAAATTTTATGATAAAATATCCAAAGTTAACCTCAACTACAAAACAAGGGATTCGTATACTTTATGGAGAAACTGTAATATCCGGGTAGGAGGATGTCATCGCCTAATGTATCGATATTAACTTTGACTTGTTTAATTGTCTTACGTTGGCAACGTTTGAACATCATAGAGACTTGTTATTGCTAATAGTAAATGACTAGAGTTCAAAATGGCCTAAGGTGAAGTAATTAACAACTTGGAAGTGAAATATGTTTGGAATAGACTTATTTGGGTAACAAAATTTACAGCATGGAATATTTCACAACGAAGAAGAATAGTTCAAAGTATGGAAAATTAATAATCACTTGGTAAAACTTAGAAAAAGAAATTGTCTTTCATAAAACCACAAGATTGTTTGCACCAAGGAATGGTTAGAAATTTCACGATCCAAAAATACGTATTAATTTGCCATCATTCTAACAAAATTAGAAATGAAATGTTAATTCTTAAAAGTGATGTAATTATTTAAGTTAAACTGAAGTTTTATGAAGTGAAAACATGATATAATAAATACTATACTAAACCCGTTGAAACAAAAGACATCTTCAGCAAGGAAAATATAGCATTTTTTAATTAGAACACCACCAACATATTACATTAATAAGTGGTAAAATAAATGAGGAAAAGGAAGAAGAAAAATACTGCTTTGATGATATTAAATACAAACAGAGTGATTAATGTGTAATAATATCGATAGATACTGAACAATTAGTGGAAGAATTTAGTGTATTGAATACTTAAAAAATATCGTATTATTGTATATAGCCTTCAAGAGATCTTAGCTATCTCAGGACGCCAGTAAATAAGTAGACAAGCTTTTAGGTTCTAAGCTTGCTGTTTGAACAATAATTTGTTCTATATAGTTTGTAACCTTAATATCCAAAGAAGGCTTCCAGCATTTGGGGGGAGGGAGAGGGTTTAACATCCCTTACCGCTTAGGTCATATCGGACGATGAATGAATTGGGTGAAATGATGCTGAAATGAGCCCGAGGTCCATAGAGCTTAGAGTTACTCGGCATTCACCTTTAAGGATAAGGGAAATCACTGGAAAAAATCTGATGCGTTACACTCACATGACTTTCTCTACTCTTGTACAAACTATTTTTACAAGCGCTTATTCTCCATGTTAATCGAGATATCGAGATGTTAATCTTATTGCTAATTTTCTTGTAGATGCAAGGGGAATTGGTAGGCTTTAAGCGATAGTCAAATATTTTAAGAGCTGGTTGTTATGTGGAGTATTCCATTCTCTTTGCATTATCAGGACAAAAAAATGAAAAACGAATTTCCATTTGAGAAAAAGTATAAGTATTGGAAAATTTAAGGGAATAAGAAGCAATATCTCGAAAATGGTTCACCCAACAAAAACAAAATGTATACGACAAACTGTGTATTTTAACGCGATCTACATTTTTTGTGTAGTACAAGTTTGTCTATCTCTTATGGTTTACCAGTTATACAAAAGTCGTTCACGATGAAGAATACTTTTGGAGACATTCCCAGAAAATTCAAGATATACATTTTATTTGCCATAAAAAATCTTAAACATATGACATTTTAATCAAAATCGTTAGAGCCATTTTTGAGAAAATTAAAATTTTTCGACAAATGTTCCATGTAAAGGGGGATTTTCTTGAACACCTTCGTGTCGCATCTCTGAAGATACTGAACCTAAATACCAAGTTTGATGTTTATCCGAGTGTTCGTTTCTGAGTTATGCTGTTCACAGACACACACACGGACATGTTTCCAAAAATGCCTTTTTTTGGATTCAGGGGGTCTCAAAACATGTATTTCCGGTGAAATCTCGGTATCGAATTTTTGGGTGGAATACAATACTTCCCCTACTTACTATACGTAGTAGAAAAAGTAAAAAACCTTATCCGGGTAATAACCTAGCCGAGATTCGAACTCGGGACCTCTTGAACGTGAGGCAGCACGCTACTCCCACACCATAGAGGTGGGCCCCAACTTCTCTTGGCTGTACTAGGTTGTGCTCGGACGAGAATTTCGTACATCATTGTTAGGGATGGTGAGTTTTCTCAAATGCGATATAGCGCGAAATGCTCATAAATGTGTTGTATTCCTGTATTCTCTGTTTTCAAGACCTATTAATCACTTTTAATTTGTTTTAAAATGTGATAAAACGCCAAATTGACTCAAAATATGAAAATTACACTAAAATGCAATATAAAAGTGAAACGTGTTGCAATTCATGGACTCGTTCTTCAAATGAGAATGTAAAAAGCAAACTAAAAACATGTTTATGGAATGTTTACTTAAGTGCAACAATGGATGGGAGAAAATGCGAACACGTTTTTGTTTCTCCCAAGAGGTTCGCAAACTTGTTAAATCCTGTCACCGATAGTCGAATATTGTCATTAGATTTGAAAGATTTAAGTGAAAGAATCCATTTTTTTTGAGTTGTTAATATGGATAGGTTGATTTTAATTTTGAGGTATATGAACATTTTCATTCCCAATTGATAGCTAGTACAAACTACAATGTAGAAAAATAAAGGTGTAGACGTCTGCAAATGCTGTTAACTGTTGAGCTCAAATTCTAAATTTTGTTTAAGCAGTTCTGCAGTGTTTGGGGGATCCTGCCTATAACGTAGATGCTGAAAAATAGCTCAATTAATTGTAATGACAAGAGAACATGAATGACAGAAGAAAAAATACTGAGGTAGCTTCTATGATTTCGTTCAATATTGTTACTGATTTATGAATTTGCATATTTTAGTTAATTTTGTATATTTTCTTCTTCTTCTTCTTCTTCTTATTATTATTATTATTATTATTATTATTATTATTATTACATAATAGCTAGAGAAGCTGTATTCCACTCAACAATTCGATATCGAGATTTCACAGGAAATACATGTTTTGAGATCCCCTAAATAAAAAAAAAGGATTGTTACTTTCTCTGCTACATATAGTAAGGCTAAGTATTGTATTCCAAAAATTTGATGTCGAGATTACACAGGAAATATATGTTTTAAGGCCCTCTAAAGCCCAAAAAAGAATTTTAGGTAAAGGCGCGCGCGCGCGCGCGTGTGTGTGTGTGTGTGTGTGTGTGTGTGTGAACAGCATAACTCGAAAACGAAATGTCGAATAAATACCAAACTTGGTATTTAAGTTCTGTTTCTTCCAAGAATACGATACGAAGATTTTCAAGAAAACTCCCCACCCAAACTACCCTTTACATGGAATATTTTTCGAAATTTATTTTCTAAAAAATGGCTAACGATTTTAATTAAAATATCATATATTAAAGATATTTACATGTCAAATAAAATGTATATGTTTAATTTTCTGGAAATAGCCTATGAAGTCTTCATTCGGAAGATATTTTGTATAATCTTATATAACTGGTAAACGTTAAGCAATATACGAAAACGTATTATGTAGGAAAAAAACTGTAGATCTCTTTAAACACACACAATTTATTCCAAATAACCTTTTTTGTGGCATAAGCCATTTCTGAGATATCTGTTATTAATGGTTAGAACTGTTCATTACTTGATCATTCTTTTCAAATCCCGTCATCATTCAGTTGTTTCTCGCGACGTCATGGAAACAGTATGGAATTTTAAGGCCAGCATATAGCGTCCAGTTGTTAAACATTTGACATCGCTGTTCTCTTAGTATCTATAACGAAGTGTGTAATGTAGATATTTCTGCAAAGGTGTATTTGGATTAAAATGAAGTAGATAGAAAAAAAATCTGATGTGTTACACTCACATGACTTTCTCTACTCTTGTACAAACTATTTTTACAAACGCTTATTCTCCATCTACTTCATCTTAATCGAGATAAACATTTGCAGGGTCTATCTTACTAATTTTCTTGTAGATGCAAGGAGAATATATATTTACAAGGGCATTTTCCGCGATTGCGTGGAATGCTCATGGAATGTTAAGGCCAGCATATAGCGTTCAGTTGTTAAACATTTGACTATCGCTGTTCTCTTTGTATCTATAACGAAATGTGTAATGTAACTATTTCTGCAAAGGCTTATCTCTATTATAATGAAGTAGGTAGAAAAACAAACATAGGCACTAATAAACGATAGAGGGTAGAGAAAGTCATGTGAATGTAACACAGTATTTTTTTTTAAAGTGACGTTACTTTATTGTTCACGATTACAGAAAATATTGGAGGGGTAATTTAGCATGCGATATTTGTCTTTGACGTTTTATTCAAATACTGCAAGCGTGTGCAGGATTTGGCATTAAAGCATTTAGTAAATTCCATTCTGATTTTACAGATAATGTAGTGGAGTTTCTGGATGCTTAGACCTTTTAATAGCCCTTATGTACGAAAGTGTTACTATATTTCCTCTGTCTGTTATAATGAAGCCCATTGTCAGTGCAAGCCGTACGATTATAATATGTAAGGTAATTATATAAAATAGAAAAAATTGTGTCCAGCACAATTTCAGAGACTACTCAACTGATATTTATAAATGGTAACTAAGAAGATGATTTTTCTCGGTATTTGCAGACTAAAGTGTTAACATTTCTGATGTGGTGTGCGTAATCTTCACATTCAGCAGCTTTGCAGCTATTTTATTGAATATTGATGTTAAAGGTTTCTGTATTATGTGAAAACTGTGGAACTTTTATGTTATAAAATAATTATGAACCAAACAGAAGGTACAGTATTTTAAACGTTTATCTACCCTCCACTCCGACAATTTTTGGCCGTTAAATATAGTTCCAATATCTCCAGAATTTGGAAAGACTGTCGGGGGAGGTTAAAGAAATCAGAAGCACAACCTTTGCCGATATTTCATATCCATTTTCGTGTGTATCGTGAGGCAGTATTTTAATACCTGAATAATTTCAATTGTATTTTTATAATAAGTAAATTCAATAACAGCCCGCCTTAAAACAATATGTATGTAATAATTATTTTTAAATGTATGTAACAGTCATTGCAAATGCTTATTGTTATTGTAAACATGTTTAATAATGTTATGTGAATACATGACATACTTTAATAATGCAAGAGCTGTGAGAATAATAAGTTTTAAGTTGCTAACAATGAGGTAATAATGAGGTAACCTTGTAGCAATAATGAGTTTGAGAGTTTGAATGTTACTAGTCATGATTAGAGCAACGATAATGTAAATTCTGTGACAGTTTAAAATTAGCCAATCAACAGCAAAGAAAAAACTTTAAGTAAAATGTAGATATTCTATTGGACTAGAATTAGCCAATCAGAGACTTGAAATACCGAAACTTACGGGTTTTGACGGTTGAAAAACGTTCAGTTGCTGGCAAACCTTGGAAACTGTGTTCTCTAAAGAAATATTACGTATTCGTGTGAATACGAAAATATGTATACGCGCTAAGTGAAAGTATTAAAGAATCTCACAGTTCTTAAAAAGTGTAGTGCTTTATTAAATTGTGCAAAGGATAAATAAAAAAAGAAGTTAAATTTGAAACTTAAAAATTTGTGTATATCTACAATTATTGTCGTACTGCACCCTGCCTAAGAGAAACATGACTCTACAAACATTACTGAAGCAGCCGAAGCAAATTCAAACATAAATAATATATATTGAAGTAGTTTTTAATAACAAAGTTAAATATTATAGTGTAAAACTTGGAGTGTAACAACAAAAATACATCTTTAAATCAGCTTCTCATACGTAGCAATATATTGCGTAACAACAGTAACTATTACGTAATCAACAACTTCAAACCGAACCTCAAAGCGTGTTGCAAACTTCTTAAATAAAGTAAACTACAAGAACAATACTTCAAGTTAGCTTCCAATGCGTGAAGCTAAATATAATAAATTACGTAAATATATTACGTAAGCACACATCTACTATAATCGGGAATTTTTTTCATTACTAGATAATCACAAGAAATTTACAAAAATACAGTTCTAGGTTGTAAAGGTAAGGACTCACCATAAGAATCTTCTATATCACTGTAGGATAGTTTTATAAGGAATATGGGAGAGGTAAATGAAAATTAATTAATTCGTTATTTGAGGTTTGAAAAGCCACGTGTACAACGTTAGATAACACAAGATGGCTATAAACATAACATGTCATACAAATAACCGCTGCGTTGCATCGATCGATCAGTCGATAAATCGTAATGTACCGGATCGATTATGTTCGATATGGTTACTAGGAATCGTAACATGGAATGACTGACCTAAGTTTCTGTTTTAAATTTCCCACCAATTTGTACAAGATGCCACAAAGTTATGACGTCAATTCAGGTGAATTCAATTTCCATATTAAAACTAGGGTCAAAGTCAACCCATACTACGTATTTACTGGAATGTATTACTTCTGCCCTGGGTTAGTGAATTACATGATGAATACTGAGGTTTCGATAAGCTGTTATTACTGGTTTTGAAAATTAATTACTTAAAATACTAAATAGGTATTAGAATTTGGGGCAAACAAGTGCATCAGTAAAGTGTTTGGGGACATCGAGAAAAAGGGGACAAACCCGTTTATCTGGCAACCCTAGCTCAATGAAAACGACAAACGAAGGACTGGTTGACCACCTGAATATTTGGCTTCCCTTCTCCCTTGACGCTGAGGTCAATGCCCGAACCGCTACAAGCAATACACCGTAAGATGACCTTGAACCTCCTGACTCAGTTCTGGCAGACTAGCTGTGGCTGGGTTCCCTCGTCGATAATGACTGGTGCAGTCTCGGCTCAACCTGATGGTCTAAACAAGTAAATACTTGTCTCATTTTGAATAGGAACTATAATTATGGTGGGCAAAGTATTATCTCCCAGATCTTTAGACATATAACACCCAAAGCGAAATTTTGCATCAATAGTACAACACAACCTAAAGGCGGTTCTCAAAATCCAGCGATAAGAACCAGAATGGGAACGACAATGTTGAAACATGCGCATTACAATGCGAACGTTCACAATAAAACGGAAAGCTTACCGAAGCCTGGAAACGGAATGGAAGGCTTGGTCAAGTTTTAACTTCTCCGTTCCGAACCGAATATTGGATTCACATTGTAAACACGTAACTGTCTTCAAGTCAATTAAAACTGCTGCTAGAGCTCTAATCACAAGCCTTTAAAACAAAATCGGAACAATAAACAACTGAAAACAGTATAGGACAATAGAGTATAATGTACGCCATGTATTAGAAACGTAGATATTAACATGACCCTTTCGCAATAGGAATCAGAAATAGCAATGATTCGCCTTTTAGAAAATGTATATTGTATCGAATTTCGAAGTTAGTTAACCTGCATTATGTTGCCTGAATTGCAAGCAGATGACAAAATTCTGATGTGTTACATTCACCTGACTTTCTCTACCCTCTATCGTTTATTAATTGGTATACAAACTATTCTTACTAAAGTTTATTTTCCTATCGACTACATTTTAATCCAAATAAACCTTTGCAGAAACAGCTACATTACACATTTCGTTATACATACAAAGGGAACAGCGATAGTAAAATGTTTTAAGAACGGATGCTATATGCTGGCCTTAAAATTCCATACTGTTTCCATGACATCGCGAGAAACAACTGAATGTTGACAGGACTTTAAGAGAATGACCAAGAAATGAACAACTCGAACCATTAATAACGGATATCTCAGAAATGGCTTATGCCACAAAACATTTTATTTGAAACAAATTTTATGTTTTAAAGAGATCTACATTTTTTGTGCAGTACGTTTACGTCTATCGCTTAACGTTTACCAGTTACACAAGATCATACAAAATTCCTTCCAAATGAAGGGGGGCTTCATAGGTTATTCTCAGAAAATTCAAGATATCTCTTATTTGTCATGTACGAATTTGTCATTTGTCGTAAATATCTTATTTCGATACGGAATTTTGGACGGAATGCAATACCTTCTATCTACTATGTACGTGCTGGAGAAAGTAAAAAGAAATGTCATTGGTCAGTTATAAACAAATAACATCTCACTCCGTATAGTCAATTTTTCACGTTGCTGTCGATATTGGATTCTCGGTGTGTTGTGAACCAGTTTTAGTATCCAGCTCTAATTGCGGCTAAAGTTGTAATTGTCCTACGTGGTCTAGTAGTACCATGCTGGCCTCTAGTTCCCGCGGTCGCGACTTCAAACCCGGCGGAGGGGGATGGATTTTTTTCGGGCGTAAAATCCTTAGCATTGCTTCCTTCGGAAGGGAAGTAATGCCGGTTGTCCCACGTCGTAGATTTACGGCACGTAAAAGAACCTCAAACCTGATAAAGAGGCCTCTGAGCAAAATTACCGGTCTTTCACGCCCAATGTAGAATGGAATGTTAAGGGCCATAGTAGTTAAAGAGCGTCAATAAATTAAAAAAGAAAAAACGTAGAAGCACTTGCCAATTCAGACTTCGACATTTTGCAGTTCAGACAAAAGGAAACAAGAGTATGCTTATAGCGTGTAAAACGTCTTTGAGATCTCTTGCTTGTTTACATGTATGTACATTTTAGGTAGGACCTCCACATCATTGCGGGTTTCAACACTAAAGCCTGATGCACAACTGTCCGGGAACGTCATGCACAAGCAATCGATAACGGGAACTACATCCTAACCTAAGTTTTATAACTGGATTTTATCGGTTTCTAACGTTATTCCACAATACATCGGGAATGGGAACCAGAACGAGATGAGAAAGCGAAAGACTTGAGCGAACTGAAGATAGATATGGCAATTCATGTCGATTGGTACAGAGACAGCCAAAAATCTACGAACCGGCTCGCGGTGTTTTTCCTGTCCGCGTCCTCGGCGCTCGTTGCCGACTGCTGCTATCATTGAAACGCGCGGATGAAATCATACAACATTTTTAAAACTACTTTTAAAGGCTTTACTCACCAACTTTATGAAAGGAGATGCTGAAACTGGCCACCGTCGTTGTCCATACATTTTTGGCATCTCTTTAGGAAACTATCCATCACTCGCCGTAGTTCACGCTGAGAAATGCTGGCAATTTCCTGGCGGATATTTTGTTTTAATTCTTCCAGGTTGTGTGGGTTTGTCTTGTACACTTTGTTTTTAGTTACCCCAGAGATAGAAATCGCAGGGGGTTAGGGGGCCACAAATCTCTACTAATAATTCTGTTCCCATCGAAATATTGGCCGTTTAAGCTGTTGCAGAGTCTTGTTGAAAAAAAAAACGCAAAATCACGCTCCCTGGCTGTGATTTCTATCTCTGGAGTAACTTAAAACATAAAGTGTACAACGACGGTGGCCTGTTTCGGCATCTCCTTTAATAAAGTTGGTGAGTAAAGCCTTTAAAAGTAGTTTTAAAAATGTTGTATGGTTTCATCCGCGCCTTTCAATGATAGCGGCAGACAGCAACGAGCGCGGAGGACGCGGACAGGAAAAACATTGCGCAGCCGGTTCGTAGTTTTTTTTTTGCTCTCCCTGTGTATCGATACCAACATTAAAAGTAGATTTTGTGCATTCGAATACCTATGATTTGTTTAGAACCGATCAACTATATTTTTGTTCCTTCTGAATGTAGCTTTGCCAACTTTGATATTCAATTCGGTATACGTTTGTATAAAGTTATATCATTATCATTTGTTATTCGCAAAACTAAATGTTGTTATCGATAGTAGAAACAAAACAACATGCAGCTTCCGGGAGTAAATTCGATTTTGTTTTCCCATATCTGCTACTAAAAGTACTCTAGAGGTTGTTCTGGTCACGGCCATCTTGACTATAAAGAATACAAATACCCACAAGCATGCCGCATACAGTGATTGAGAACGGGAAACATGAAACTTCATTAACATTACCGTTGGCGTTCCCCGGCTCCGGAAAACTTCCGGTTGATTATTACTGTCCGCATTTGAAAGCGAGTATTACTATAACTTTCCCCGTTCTGGTTCCTGTTTCCGTTCTCGTTCCTGGGCAATTGCGCACGATCCCGGGCGCAAGATCAGTAAACCAGAGGTAGTTAGAAAACAATCACTTTCCACGAGTTTTCTTTCTTTTGTTTTGCCATTTCTCTTGATTTTTAATACGAATAAAGCGTACTGTTTGAGAAAATTTGAACCTAAAAGCCAACAGAAAGCAAGAACTGAAAATTTAAATGACCATTTGACCTAGAGCGCAGGAACCTTTACAAAGGAGCATTTCCTTCGCATGAGTGTTAAATAATAAATGAAGATGGCAACCAGAAGTTTTATCGTCAACTATAAGAATATAAACGCAAAACAAACTCTTTTGAACGTTTGTGGTCACTTTTCACCAACCCATAAATGTGATATGTACACTGCGCTGACACGGGACCGACACGGACAGACGAGCTCGTTAAAGAGACGGACTCGTGAACGGGAGGTCCGTGGTTCAAATCCCGCCAGGTTTTCCCGAGTCTTCAAAACTGGCAAATAAATGCCGTGAGGCTTCTTCCCAAATTTCCTTTCCCTATTGTCATTTTATGTATCATCGGTGGCTACCGCCTGTGGTGCCATATGTTGCAAGAACAGGCCGTAACACCACCACCAGCACTAGCACTACTTTGTATTGAGGGAGGGACAGAGAGATGGAGAGAAAGCAAAGGAGGAAATATAGTGGAAAGGCAAAGAGGGGAACAAACCGTGAGAGAAATTGACAGAAGAAAAAGAGAAAAGGAAATGTGAAAATGGAGGGAGAGTTGGAAAAAAGGGGAGCGAGAGTGAAAGGAAAACAGAAGTAGTTAGAAAAATCTGTTGTATTCTCATGACTTTCTCTAACCAATATCGTTTAATTTTATGTAGCTTCTTACAAACTAATCTTGCAAAAGCTTGAACGGCTTTAAACTACGGCCAACTATTGACGAATTCAAGCGAATATCAACGAATTCCTTCGGAAATGGCTGATCCACATATAGAAACAAAATAAATAAAAATAAAGGGAGCTGCAGTTTTGTGCAGTAATTTTTTTTTTTTTTTTTTTTGCTTCTCTCTTAGGGTTTACCAGTTATACAAAATTATATAAAATTCTTTCTGAATCAAGAGGACTTCTCAGCTATTCGCTGAAAATAATTAGAATTTATTTGGCATGAAAATATTTTAAACATGTGATATTTTAATCAAATTGTTAGAGCCACTTTTGAGGAAATAAAAAGCAATTTTTTTTTCGTATGAAGGAAAGTTTAGGGTGGGGATATTTTCTTGAAAAATTTAATGTATTGTTGGAAGATGTTTGTGATTTAGCTGATTTTTCGATTTTTGAGCATGCTTTTTTACTTTCTCCACTACGTATAGTAAATAGGGGAAGTATTGTATTCCACACAAAAATTCCATACCGAGATTTCACCGGAAATACATGTTTTGAGCCCTCCGAATCCAAAAAAAGCATTTTTAGAAACATGTCCGTGTGTGTGTGTGTGTGTGTGTGTGTGTGTGTGTGTGTGTGTGTTGGTGTGTCTGTGAACAGCATAACTCAGAAAGGAACAGTCTGATAAACACCAAACTTGGTATTTAGGTTCAGTATCTTCCAGAGATGAGACACGAAGGTTTTCAAGAAAATCCCCTCAACCCAGATTACCCTTTACATGGAACATTTTTCGAAAATTTTAATTTTCTCAAAAACGGCTCTAACGATTTTGATTAAAATATCATATGTTTAAGATATTTTCATGACAAATATAATGTATATCTCGAATTTCCTGGGAATGTCTCCAAAAGTATTCTTCATTGTGAACGACTTTTGCATAACTGGTAAACCATAAGAGATAGACAAAATTTTACTACACAAAAAATGTAGATCGCGTTAAAATACATAATTTATGTCATATACATCTGTTTTGTTGAGTGAACCATTTTCGAGATATTGCTTGTTATTCCCTTAAATTTTCCAATACTTATACTTTTTCTCAAATGGGAATTCGTTATTCATTTTTTTATGCAAAGAGAATGGAATACGCCACATAGCAACCAGCTCTTAAAATATTTGACTATCTCTTTAAGCCTACCAATTCCCCTTGCATCTACAAGAAAATTAGCAATAAGATTAACAT
This sequence comes from Deroplatys truncata, assembly GCA_030765065.1. Lineage (NCBI taxonomy): Eukaryota > Metazoa > Arthropoda > Insecta > Mantodea > Mantidae > Deroplatys > Deroplatys truncata. The sequence goes on along the minus strand of CM060975.1, from coordinate 308,546,462 downwards.
CTCGATATCTCGACTAACATGACGCATATGGGGAATAAGCGTTTGTAAAAATAGTTTGTACAAGAGTAGAGAAAGTCTATGTGAGTGTAACACGTCAGATTTTTACCTTTGGGACAATTATTGTTGATGACAGTGATGTTCGCACGCTTACAGTGATGTTAATATTTGGGTTGGTTTTACTTTTGGTTATTACATTAAATTCACACTCTCAGTCATACTTTCAAACTCTACGGAAGATTGGGAAAAATTCTGGCTAAAAAAAAATTCCCACCCTCCAGCCGGGATTCGAACCTGGGACCTCTGGAGCACGCCAACCATCAGTCTACATACACAGTCCGTATAATTTTGTAAACAAAGTCAAGGGTACAAAACGTGAGTTCCGTGTGCTGAAAGACACTGCAATAGAGATAAGTGTTTCCAACATGTATTGTAATATAGTTAAGTAGGCCGTTTAGTATGACTGAACTCCCTGCAGTAAATACCCACTCCATTCAGCGACGGTACAAACAGTTTAAATATAAGCGTTCTTCTGTGTCTGAAGAAACAGTTGAGGCGCAAAGCATCACACTCATCGCATCTCCGCTGAGCAATAATTGCAATCGAATACTCTGGAGAGCCTTTTCTGGCAAATTTAACTTAACAGGTTCCCAATGCATCTCTAGGGCTGCACCCTAATATCTAGTAAATCAAGGTGTCCCTATTTGTGATGAATTCCATGGTGGACTAATTTACTTTTACCTCTCTATAACTTCGACAGTGGCTATCGGTAGAACTCGGCGCAATAGACGCTTTTATTTATTTACCACTTAAACACATTTTGATAGACAGAAAATTATAGAAATGTCATACATACATATTAACTTTACTAAATTCTACTATTCGCTTAATGTAGTAATAACTCTAAACATTATTTCTTTAAATTTTGAAGCCGAAATTATAAAGTCAATAATTATCATAATAATCTGGGAAGGATAGCGAAATAAAATAAATAATAAAATATTTAAAATCAGTGCATGTATTAAAAGGAGAAGCATTGGGAAAATTGTTGACTGTTAAAAGCGACAGAAAGACCAGACAGGCACAGCTTAGCTAATTAGGGACCAGCCCCAGGTATAAAGGGTAAATCCGCTGAAGCCAGTTTCTCTTGGAATTAATGGGTGCAGTTGCACTGGCCAGGATGTGAAGGTCACTAGAATCTTCATGAAGCTCAGTTTTGGTGCGAAATGTTTAAGGGGTGAGAGGGGAAGTTAGAAGGTTTTTCCTTGTATCGCGCGTGTGGTGAGAACATTCTCGCTGGGTTGCTCGTGTGGTGAGGACACATTCTCGTTGGGGCCCTTTTGGGGTGCGGAACAATATTCTCTGGGTGTGAACTTGCAAGAGGATCGAACGTTCAGCTGTAATTGATAATCTTCGGGCTTGGAAAAGACACAGTAACATCGTAAAAATTTAAAAGTGATCGGCAAATCTTAAGTCTTGTTTTAATGGTGAATAAAAGTGTTCCAAGAAAGCGTTCGTGTTTCTATGTACATACACTCACGCATACCCAGTGATTAAGATCTCATGCTCGAGCAGCCGTGGCAAAATAAAAAAAATCTGATGTGTTACACTCACATGACTTTCTCTACTCTTGTACAAACTATTTTTACAAACGCTTATTCTCCAAATGCTTCATGTTAATCGAGATATCGAGATGTCAATCTTATTGGTAATTTTCTTGTAGATGCAAGGGGAATATGGTAGGTTTTAAGCGATAGTCAAATATTTTAACGCTGGTTGCTATGTGGCGCACTCCATTCTCTTTGCATGTCCAGGACATAAAAAATGAATAGCGAATTTGAGAAAAAGTATAAGTATTGGAAAATTTAAGGGAATAACAAGCAATATCTCGAAAACGCTTCACTCAACAAAAGAAATGTGTATGACATAAATTGTGTATTTTAACGCGATCTACATTTTTTGTGCAGTAAAATTTTGTCTATCTCTTATGGTTTACCAGTTATGCAAAAGTCGTTCACAATGAAGAATACTTTTGGAGACTTCCCAGAAAATTCGAGATATACATTTCATTTCTCATGACAATATCTTAAACATATGATATTTTAATCAAAATCGTTAGAGCCATTTTTGAGAAAATTAAAATTTTCGAAAAATGTTCCATGTAAAGGGTAATCTGGGGTGGGGGGGATTTTCTTGAAAACCTTCGTGTTGCATCTCTGGAAGATACTGAACCTAAATACCAAGTTTGGTGTTTATACGACTGTTCGTTTCTGAGTTATGCTGTTCACAGACACACAGACAGACACACACACGGACATGTTTCCAAAAATGCTTTTTTCGTATTCAGTGAGTCTCAAAACATATATTTCCGGTGAAATCTTGGTATCGAATTTTTGGGTGGAATACAATACTTCCCCTACTTACTATACGTAGTAGAGAAAGTAAAAAAACAACAACTAGAAGGAGAAAAGCAGCAACCGTGAGGCAAAGGTATTGCTTCAGTGGTTGGAGGACGTAGCGTGTCTGCATCAATTTGCACCCTTCAGTTACTAAATATTTTCATGAAAAACCCATAATTTCTCTCTTGAATACATCTTACTTTCCAGCGGTGGTTTGTAATCATTATCGAGTCTGTTATGTATTATTGTTAAAGAGGCTATTGTTGCCACCGCAATGAAGTAAGTAGTCATTTTATGTCAGTACTGTGTTTTCACCCACGTGGGAAGTAGAAAATAATAAAGCCATCATATTAATGAACAAAGCGCTGAGTTAACTAAAATGATCGATTTCCCAGTCGTAAATAAATAATTTTATGTAGTTGACCATTTACCGTACGCTTTATTGCGCTAAATACCTAGCCACTATTTTATTACTACATGAAACAATGTAAGTACTGATGTTAGGAAAGGAATGCCGATACCTTTTACAAACTTCCTCAGGCGTGTTGTCAACAATCACTCATTGGCTCAGTGCGCGAAATATTAATTGCAATATTAAGGTTAACAACACATTAATAAATAATCGCCGATAACAAAAAATAATGAAATTATAATAGGCAAAAACTTTGATAAAAAACTCTCATTGCCAAAAGAAAACAAAAAACAACATAGTAGTCACTTAAGCTACGAAAAGGCACACACTATGGAAATAGGCAATTATAGGCACTACAAAATTGGTATGGTTTACTCCAGTAAACATGAAACATACAAAACCTACGATCCTAAACAAAGGAACAAAATAGGCAAATGCCGAGCTTTAGGCACCAGCTACCCTGATTCACTTTCAGCCGAACTGCACCAGAAAGCAAGATCTGTGTCACTCATTATTATTTTCACATCTGGGATGTAGCACTCTCACCTCTCATTCCTATGTAACTGACAGAAACAAATAGTTTACAACTTCCAACGCATTTTTGTTGTTGTAAATCATAACAACGCTGAGCTGAACGCATTTTGCACCCAAAACATTTTGTGCCCAGTTAAAAATGTTTTGTTACTTATAAACATTGTCGCGGTAATCGGCTCGTGTTATCTTATTTGCTTGGCGCCTGTTATTGTTTTATTATTTTAAGATTTTGGGTTCTTTGTCCTCCGGCTAGCTATTATTACTCAGCCGAGCAAATATCTCTGAGCAAGGCGTGTAAATGGAAAGGAGTTGTTACTAAAAGATAACACTGATAAAAGAATTTATTTTCACACTTTTATTGCCGTCACACTTAATTAATAGTTCACATCTTAAATCTTTATACACGCCTGACTGAAACGTTATATTTCCGAATGTAATTACTGACGCATTAGTTGCCGCGTACTTCACATTTTGTAACTAACTTTACGACGCGACAGATTCTTCCAAACTGTATAATGTGCACTTCACGATAGATTCTTCAAGACTGCGCGACGTGTACCACGTGAATGACTTTTCAAGACTGCGTGAAACATGCTTATGGCACGAGAATATATACTCCTCCCCGAAATGCCTAAACATTATAATAGAGCTACTGTTGGTTACCAAATCGCGCCAACATTAGCGTCTGTTTTGTCAGCCAATCACAATTACACATATGCTCAAGGAAAGATATTCCCTCCATTTCTAAAGAAAGGCACGCTACCCTGACGTCATTTGTTTGTCTCTTCTTAGTGATAAACAACTCACCCCATCGGTTTATTGTTACGCGCTCCTATTGTCAGTTTCAGTGAGGCCGTGTAAACTTATTTCCTAACAATGCTTATGGCTAACAAACATCTAAAATCGTTGTCATACAATAATGTTAATTTACACTACAATCACTCTGGCATTCACAGTGTTGTGATATAAAATACTGCCTCAACATACAATATACCAATTCTTTAAGAAAAATTACACCACCAGTTGATATTAGCTAGTATATGCTAGTGCTATATTGCGGCAGTTATATATTGCACAATGGAAACTTCAGCTATATTTTTGCATCAAAAATAGAACTGTTCTCAGGACTACAGCAAAGAATTGCATTAAGGGAAAGGATAAAATATTTACTTTATAAAGTCTCTTATTCCTTTATATTCCCCATTATCAGACCCAATTTCAAGCTAAACACAATTTCTGATTCTTATATTGCTGCAAACAGTATAAAAAATGTGATATTTTGCACTCACATGACTTACTCTACTCCTGTACAAACTATTTTTACAAACCTTATTCTCCATCTACTTCATGTTAATCGAGATAAACATTTGTAGAAACTAATTTATTGCTAATTTTCTTGTAGATACCAGATGGTAGACTTTAAGCGACAGTCAAATGTTTTAAGAGCTGGTTGCTATGTGGAGAATTCCATTCTCTTTGCATGTCCAAGACACAAAAAACCAATAACGAATTCCCATTTGAGAAAAAGTGTAAGTATTGGAAAATTCAAACAAATAGCAAGCAATATCTCGGAAATGGTTCACTCTACACAAAAAAGTATGACATAAATCGTGTGTTTTAACGAGATCTACATTTTTTGTGTAGTGAAAGTTCGACATCTCTTACGGTTAACCAGTTATACAAAAGTCGTTGAGAATGAAGAGGACTTTGGGGACATTCCCAGAAAATTCAAGTTATACATTTCATTTGTCATAAAAGTATCTTAAATATATGATATTTTAATCAAAATCGTAGAGCCATTTTTGAGAAAATAAAATTTTCGAAAAATGTTCCACGTAAAAGTTTGGGGTGGAGGGATTTTCTTGAAAATCTTCGTGTGGCATTTGAAAGATACTGAACCTAAATACCAAGTTTGGCATTTATCCGACTTTTCGTTTTTGAGCTATGCTGTTCACAGACACACGGACCTTTTTTTAAAAGTACTGCTTTGGATTCAGGGGCCTCAAAACATGTATTTCGGGTGAAATCTCGGTATCGAATGTTTGGGTGAAATACGATATTTCCCGTACTTACTGTACGTAGTAGAGAAAATAAAAGGACATAAAAGATTGCGTTATTACCACTAATATACAATACTGATAGCATAAAATACTGATGGCTTGGATTGGGTTGTGACGCGGAGGGGCTTCGGCACCGATCCAGTAATGAGGATATTGTACCGACGCACCACGAGGGGGCGCCACATAACTATGACCAGTTTTATCCATGTTTACAAATTCGCTGAGAGCATTCACTATTGTTGGCTGCCAATTACTAAACGACGTAAAAAAAAATTGAAATTGAGTTTTATTTATGGACGCTCTTTAACTACTATGGTTCTTAGCATCCCATTCTATATTGGGCGTGAAAGACCGGAAATTTTGCTCAGAGGCCGCGTAACAGGCGTTTACGTGCCGTAAATCTACGACACGGGACCACTACTTCCCTTCCGAAGGAAGCCGTCCTATGGATTTTTACGCCCGAAAAAATCCATCACCCTCCGTCGGTTTTGAACCCGCGACCTCGGGAACTAAAGGCTAGCACGGTACCACTAGTCCACGGAGGACGACTAAACGACATAGCATCATCAAACTTCATACTTAACTTTATAAGGTTGGTAGTTTCTGCCACAGTCATTTTTTTGAAGCAACAACAACCATTATCTATACATCAGGTCGGGTACTTCTGGGACTGCCCTCGTACAATGTGTTGAGACCTTCACATTGCGACGCGTTAAGTCACGTTACGTTAAGTTCATCGAAAGCATGGCATTAATGTTACATCGTGGCTATCTATGTGTGTTACTTGGAACCGACTTTTATTCTTACATGCATTCTCTCTGGAGTCAACTTTTTTGAACCCCATGGCATTCTCAACGAAGGGTTTGTAAATCCTTTTTAGCGTTTTAGTGATTTATGAGTTGAAATTAAGTGTTTTATAGCCCATTTCCATAAAAGAAGAATAGGAGTTTGCAATGCCGAAATAATTTTCAAAATCGGTAGTGTGGTTTTTCTGATGACCCTAAAAACACACAGACACACACACACACACACACACACACATTCTCTCTCTCTCTCTTTCTTTCTTTGTATGTGACGGTTATAATTCTATTTTAACAGATTTTTTTTTATAAATGAGCTTATACAGTTTGAGATGTTCAGGACAGACGTGGTTTACTAACTACAGGAAATTGTCTTTAGATTTCTTGCTAGTCACTTCCCGGATGTTCGATGTAGGCAGAGATCGGGTGACATACGGTTTAGAGGAAAAGTTCACCTTTTGTCTGATACATATGGAAACTAAGTAAATTCTGCTGACACCGTCAGTTTTTAGTATGGGAACGATGCAACATTCGGTGGGTATTTAAACAGATGGGCTTTTGACAGCCTTTTTGATCGACCACGTGCGTAGTGGGAGCCTATGCCTCTCAGGTTCATAAATTCAGTCTTGGCCATCGCTGACAGAAACGACAGGACCGGGACAACGTCGAGGAGGCGCGGAACTTTTTCCGATTAAGCAGGTAAAGCTATCAACTGTATACTTGGCTATTTACTCACACTTTGAAATGTAGTTTCTTGATACGAGGGCTGTCCCAGAAGTACCCGACCTAACAAAGTAAACACAAAAATGTTGGGAAAAATCATCGTTATTTCTTTACGTAGTCTCCTTTCATCTCGATACACTTTTCCCAGCGATGTTCAATAGCTTCGATACCCTGCTTATAGTGAGAACCGTCCAGTTCTGTAAAATAGCCATCAACTGTAGACTCCACCTCTTCATTGTTGGCAAATCTTTTACCACCAAGCCATTTCTTGAACTTTGGAAACAGAAAATAATTACAAGGGGGCTAAATCTGGCGAATAGGGTCCATGAGGAAGCAATTTGAACGTTAACCCATTGATTTTGGCCATGGCGGTAATGGGTGTGTGAACTTGTGCATTGTCTTCATGAAACAAAACCTTTTTCGCTAAATGCTACCCTTTTTGCTTGATTTCATCATTCAAACGCTGCAATAAGTTTGCATAACACTCACCATTGATTGATTTTCCTTTTTGAAGACAATCAATGAAAATTATTCCACGCGCATCTCAAAAAAACTGACGCCATGACATTGCCTGCAGATGGAACTGCCTTTGCCTTCTTTGGAGCCAATTCTCCCCTTTCAATCCACTGTTTTGACTGTTCCTTCGTCTCGGGTGCATTTTATATAACTTGTATGCAGCGAAACATCGCCAAACACTCGACTGAAGTATCCTCACGACGCCGTTTTTGTTACATCTTGTACACAGCTTTCTTATATCCAAATTTTCAGTTAGTATACAATGTACAGCACTTTTTGCTAAATCGCGCACTTTCAGTCCACGGTTATCCAATACCAATTTGTGGATTTTCTTCACAATTTCTGGCGTGGTCACCTCATTTGGTCGACCATTGCGATGTTCGTCTTGGCAGCTCGTACGGCCTCGCTTAAACTCTGCCACCCAATATTTTACTGTTGTAAACGAAGGAGCAGACTCCCCCAGAGTAGAATCTAGCTCAGCTTTAATATTAGTTGAACTAAGATCTTTCACATGAAAGTATTGTATCACATAACGATGGCCAGTTTTATCCATGTTTACAAATTCGCTGAGAGAGTTCACCATTAATGGCTGCCAAACAATTACTAAACAACGTAGTTTCTCAAACTTCAGCTTTATAAGGGTAGACTTTCTACCATAGTCATTTGTTTGAAACAACCAACAACCGCATCTATACGTCAGGTCGGGTACTTCTGGGACTGCCTCGTAGTCAGCACAAGTAGAATAAAGGAATAGAATTAATAATAGTAACCGGAATTACATGTGTCAATAATGGCACTCGGCCACCTCCCTTGTTGCCCTATCTTGTAACTCATGGGAGCCATCCTTAAGTGAGCTTAGGCAGTATTTTTAACCTTAAATAATTTCAAATTATATAATATGTAAATTCAATAACAGCCCGCCTTGAAGTAATATGTGATTGTAATAATTTGTAAAATGTATGTAACATTCATTACATATGGTTATATTATTGTAAACATGTTCAATAATGTTATGTGAATGCATTTCGTAATTTAATAATGTAGGAGCTGTGAGAATAATAAGTTAAACGTTGCTAACAATGAGGTAACAATGAGGTAACCTTGAGGCAATAATGAGTTTGAGAGTTTAAATGCTACCACTCATTATTAGAGCAGCAATAATGTAAATTTTGAGACAGTTTAAAAATAGCCAATCACCAGGCAGAAAAAACTTCAGTTAAATGCAGGTATTCTACTGCACTAGGATTAGCCAATCAGAGACTTGAAATGCAGAGATTTACAAGTTTAAACGGTTGAAATCTATTCTGTTGCCTGCAGACCGTGATAGTAACCGGATGCAAGATGCGTCCTCTAGAGAAATATAATACGTATTCGTGTGAGACGAAAAATAAGTATACGCGTTAAAAAAGTGCAAGCATTAAATAAAAGAACCTCACAGCTCTCGATATCAATGAAGTGCTATTTAATTTGTGTCAAGGATTAATAAAAAGGAGTGAACTAAAACTAAAAATCTGTGTAAGCCTACATTCTTCAGTCGCACCACGACCTTGCCAAGATATCCATGTCTCTAAAATAATACTGACGCAGCCGAGGCAAACATAAATATTAAATACTTAAAGAAACAGTTTAATTACAAAGTTAATATTTTTTAAACTTGGGGCAAAGGCTACCGGAAACTGTTTACAATACGTGCGGTTGCAACTACTACAAGTTCGGCTCCCCAACAGCTGAAATACGATACAACTCCTTCAATACAAACGACGACTTACTTCAAATTGACGCCCAAAGCGTGGTGCAAATAACGCAAAGATACCATCTTCTTCAAACTGGCTATCCATACGTGGTGCAAACAACGAAACAACACAACACTTCCTCAAATTGACGTCCATACATGGTGCAAACTCCTACAACAAAACAACTTCAGAGCTAGTTAATGGCGCCATGCATACGTCACATCATACATACAAATGTTCTCTGTTTATAATATTGGTACCCACACATATTTAACAACTCGGTCTTCATAATAATAAAAGCACCAGAAAATCAGCTGTGCCTGCACAAAAGAAGTGCTAAATCCGCACATTTGTATAACAGCGGCAACACTGCTAATGTTGCGGTATGAACAGGAAACGCACTGTGGCTTCATTTTCGAATCAATAAATGATTAGTACAGCAAAAGAAATTCGAAAAAGTCACTCTTCATTTCTTTCTTTACGTCTTCCCCATTACCTTTCATTGCGTGTATCCATAATTTGCTTCCTGTGTGGCGTCTAGGCTTGTATGCGTGTTAAAGTGGACCGGAGTAATCATCGAGGGCCAGTGTTTCTTCTTCACCAGTCGTCGCCCGAAGGAATTTCTGGAAAATGTAAATCGCCTACATGCACGTTTCCGTTTGTGGGACCGGATTCCGTATGTGTGCAGCGAATGAGGCGTGAAAATAATGCTACACATTGTCCATCCGTTAACTATTAACCTTATTGTAAAACAACATTCGGAAGACCTTCCGCTGAGACCAAATTAACGGAAAATGACTTTTTGCCTTTCATACATTTTGAATTACTGAAGACTCGAAGAGCATTCACTAGCCCTAGAATACTTGAGTTAGCCTATTATACAGAGTGATTTATGAAGAACGGACACATTTCTTTCTTTAATTATTCTGTTCGAAATTCACACAATGCCCCAATTTTAGCACCAAATTAAGCGGAATGTTCTGGAGTTTCGATTGCCTGTCACTAGAAGTGCAGATGTTCATGTTTTATTCGTAATTGTTAGTTTTATCGTCGGCAACTGTTTTTGAGATTTTGTTCTAGTCAGCATGAAAATGGAGTACACATTAAATGAACGACTCTTCCTTGTAATGCAATACCGGATTACAAATTCAATTACAGCTACTCAAAGAGCATACCAGAGAGAATTTGGTGTTCGGAATCCTTCCCAAAGAAACACAATACTGGGACTGGTAAACAAACTGGAAACAACTGGATCTCTGATGAGTGAAAAAGGCAAAACTCGTTCATCTAAGCTTCCCGCGGTGGTTGTTGACGTAAGAGTACGACTGCATCAGTCACCCAACAAATCATTAAGACATTTGTCGCAGGAGACAGGGTACTGTGAAAAGTGCAGGCCTAAAGCCGTATAGGATTACGATTGTTCATTTGTTACAGGAACCATATAAGTATAGACGACTGAATTATTGTCGTTGGTTCCAGGCGTTCATTGTGCAAACTGCCATATTGTCCATCACATGGTTCACAGATGAAGCATGGCTCCATTTATCCGGCTATGTGCACTCAAATAACTCACGCTATTGGGCCAGCGAAAATCCACATGATATTCATGAAGCACCTATGCACCGGTTAAAATCGGAGTTTGTTGCTCAATATCCGCACAGAGAACAGTGGGACCATTTTTTTTAAAAAACAATGTGAAACCTGCAGAGTACGATGGATTTTCATGGAGTTTGCCTAGCAACTAGACTATTTAGAGCTGAGTCAAGGATATTTTCAGCAGGACGGCGCTACATGCCTTACATTAAATGAATCCATGTCACTAATTGCAAGTTTCTTTGACGACCGGATAATTTTCAAGAACCCGTGGCCACCGAGATCTCCGGATTTGACATCGCCGGATTTCTTTCTATGGGGTTACTTAAAAGACAGGGTTTATGTCACACGTCCCCAGACATTGGACGATCTGAAGCACACAACATTACACAGGAGATTCAAGCTATTGACAACAGAGTCCTCCAACGAGTGGTCAGTAACATGGAACGACGTGTTGAGTTGTGGCTTATGCAGGATGGAGGACATTTTCAACATTTGCTATAGAGGTAAATAATCTCCCAAAATTCCTCTGCATTTCAGGTATAATAAGTTGTCGGTAGCATAACTCGTTTTGAAACAATTAAATAAATGTGTCAGTTCTTCATAAATTATCCTGTAGGTCTTAATAGCAAATAAGTTTGCAGACAGCAAAGAGTCACGGAAAGTAAAATGCTATTTTGCAATATAGAATTATTTTAAATTACTGTTATAATGCTGGAAATGCTATAATGTAATTCATAATGCTCATATTTTCCATAAAGTTGAAATAAGCGAGGACTTAACAACTGTAAAAATGGTATCACTCTAGATTTATGGAAACAATTCAGAGCTTTGACATAACGATGTGTTCCATTTTACTTTTTCTACTGAACTCCCCCTTTTAAAACTGGAATCTTAAGACATCGTGTGTGTCTTTTTGGTTTGTTTGTGAACTCTATAACCCAAAACGAAAACTTACTCAAGGCGAAGATATTTATGAAATCCCCCTATCCCAAATAATATGGAAAACCTTTGGCTATAATTGTTTCCTTAGAAACGGCTCCAACAATTTTGATTAAAATATTACATGTTAAAGATACATGCATGATGAATATGAATGTACAGCGTGGACCATTTAAGTTGAGACTGTACAATATCTCCAAAACTAAGTGTTGTAGAAAGAAATGTCTGGAATAAAAGTTGCTTGATATTATGGGGAAAGTAAATGCCATTAGTCGTGTTTTATTTGGAGGACGTTGTGATGGTCATTTTAGAGTCAACTTAATCTGACCGTGAAGTAGTTTGTTGCTGCTACGTATGGAAAGCCAGTTTGAAGAAGATGTATTATATTTCGACTGTTGGGGAGCCGAACTTGAAGTAGTTGCAATCGCACGTATGGTAAAACGTTTCCGGTAGCCTTCGCTCCAAGTTTAAAAATATTAACTTTGTAATTTTGACTGTTACTTTAAATTATTATATATTTATATTTGCCTCGGCTGCGTCAGTATTTATATATATTTTTAGAGACACGAATGTCTTAGCAGGGAGTGGTGCGACTGAAGAATGTAGGCTTACACATATTTTAAGTTTTTCTTCACTCCATTTATTAATGCTTGACACGATTTAAATAACACTTCACTGATATAGAGAGCTGTGAGATTCTTTTTGTTAATTACTTGCACTTTTTAACACGTAAACTATTTTCGTCTCACACTGAATACGGATTAAATTTCTCGAAGACGCATCTCGCGTCTGGTTAGTAACGCTGTCTGCTAGCAACTGACTTCTGAATTTGTACAATTTGCCCTATTTCAGTTTCGGATTGGCTAATCCTAGTCCAACAGAATACCTTCATTTAACTAAAGCTTTTCTGGTTGTTGATTGGCTATTTTATAAACTGTCTCAAAATTTACATTATTGTTGCTCCAATAATGACTGGTAGCATTATTAAACTTTCTTACTCGTTATTGACTCAAGGTTACCTCATTGTTAGCAACGTTTAACCTATTGTTCTCACAGCTCCTACATTATTAAATTACATAATACATTCACATAACATTATTACTCATGTATACAATAATATAAACATATACAATGACTGTTATATGTACTTTTTATATATTGTTACATACATTTTTGCTTTAAGGCGGGCTGTTATTATATTTTATATTATATAATTTGACTGAAATCATTTAAATGTTAAAAATACTGCCTCAACCCTAATTGTAGGTTCCCATTTAAAAAATTAAAATGGCCCTAACATGACTATCATAACGTCCAAATAAACCGCGACTAATGCCATTTACTTTCCCCTATCAAGCAACTTTTATGAAAGACATTTGTTTCTACAATGCTTAGTTTTGGAGATATTGTACAGTCTCAACTTAAATGGTCCACGCTGTATAGTATTAATTTACTAACATTTTGTGAAATTCTTTTCAATATTATTGCATTTTATATAACTTGTATACAGCAGGAGACAAAGAAAAACATACCGCAGAAAAAACTACATAGCTTGTTCAATACGCAATTTATGAAAGAAAACTCATATTATCAACAATTTTCAAAATATTTGTTGTTTCGTCCATCATTCTTTTACGTTTAATTGTGGTGTGGGATCTAGCATTTCTGAAAATATGCGACTCTTCCTTTTCTGCATGTGCTCATTGGTACGTAACAAAATTCACTTGTGATATAAACTTTTGTATTCCTACCTTGCATGTAAATAAGTCTTACATTGCACAATTTAGAAACAGCATACGTTTGTCGCGATTAAGTTAAATGGATAGAACAACTACTTTTTTATATGAACGGTTTGGCATACAGAGTTTTTAATGAGCAGCGCATATCAATAAAACTCGCTTTTTTAATTGCTCACACATGCAAAAGCATTTTTTGGTATCTTCCGAATTTTTTATATCTTCAACATGTCCGTGTTCTTGAATTTTGTTTATTTTGTACTTACAGTTGCCTGTGAAACAATTTATCGATTTGATGGATGCTTCGTTGAAAAGTATACATACTTCTTGCACAATTCTTCGTCACCATCTCACAACATAATAATAACAATAATAATAATAATTATTATTTCAATTTCTGTTAAAACATTTTATTTTAGACTGACATTACGAATAAAATCGTTTTCTTTACACAAAATCTGACACAAGTTAAGATTAAACTCTTCAAATAGCAACCAAATCTACTATATGAAACAAAGAAGGTAAACTACCTTTCAAAAGAAAACAATAGACCACCATTAAAAAAAACTGATGTGTTGCGCTCGCATGACTTTCTCTACCCTTGTACAAACTATTTATACAAACGCTTATTATCCATCTACTTCATGTTAATCGAGATAAACATTTGCAGAAACTATCTTATTGCTAATTTTCTTGTAGATGCAAGGGGAATATGGTAGGCTTTAGGCGATAGTCAAAACTTTTAAGAGCTGGTTGCTATGTGGAGCATTCCATTCTGTTTGCTTGTCCAGGACATGAAAGGAAGAAAGAAAGAAAGAAAGAAAGAAAGAAAGAAAAAAGAAAGAAAAGAAAAAAGTAAAAAAAAAAAAAAAAACGAATAACGAATTCCCATTTGAGAAAAAGTAGTATTAGAAAATTCAAACAAATAACAAGGAATATCTCGGAAATGGGTCACTCCACAAAAAAGTAGTATATGACATAAATTGTGTGTTTTAAAGAGCTCTACATTTTTATGTAGTAAGTCCTTTGTCTATCTCTTACGGTTTACCAGTTATGCGAAAGTCATTCAGAATGAAGAGGATTTTTGGGGACATTCCCAGATAATTCAAGATATACACCTCATTTGTCATGAAAATACCTTAAACATATGATATTTTAATTGAAATCGTTGGAGTCGTTTTTGAGAAAATCAAAATTTTAGAAAAATGTTCCATGTAAAAGGTAGTTTGGGGTGGGTGGGGGATTTTCTTGAAAATCTTTGTGTCGCATCTTTGGAAGATACTGAATTAAATACCAAGTTTGTTATTTATCAGACTTTTCGTTTTTGAGTTATACTGTTCACAGACACACGCGGACCTTTCTCTAAAAATGCTCTTTTGAATCATGGGTGCCTCAAAACATGCATTTCCGGTGAAATCTCGATATCAAATTTTTGGGTGGAAGGCAATACTTCCCCTACCTATTTTACGTAGTAGAGAAAGTAAATATCGTCACATACTGTAGACTGGTGGTTGAAGGTTTTCTTTTATTGTAAAGTATTCCTTTCAGAATTTTAAATTTGACATGTCCCGAAGTTTTTAAAAAATATTAATTTTAATTGTTTGTATTATGGGTCATATATTAAATTTCTACGATACCTATGAAATGTTACCAGGTAGATAAGGCCATGTATATGATTCATTTAATATATTTCTATCTGAATCTCGAGTCTTGTGTCGCCTCAGTAGATGATATAAATTAGATAATGTATGCTATCAGAAAATGTGCTTCTTACATGGGCATGTGATTTCATTGGATATAATGCGTGAAAGTGTTACATAATATTGGTATAGAACAGTATTTCATTGCAAACTGTTATACCGTGACGCAAATAGTAAATTGCTTTGTGCGTGATAAATTATTTATTAATGTGTTCTGAAGGGTTTCAGTTTGAAAAAACACAACTTCAAAGTTTACGACATTGTCAATTCTTGTCCAATCTTGTCACATACTGAACAATGTTTGACAATTTTTCTTGTAAACTCTTGAATTGAAAAAGAAGTTTGATCGTGTACAAAGGGCATAACAGTAGGCGTCAGTGTTTATTGTTGTACCTCGTTTCATGAACTTGTCCCAAAAACAGTTGCCGTGAGCGCTTTGTTGAAACAGTTTTGAGACATTTTGTCGTCTGGCAGGGGAGCTAAGCCATTGATTGTCGTTTTGTTTTGACGTTCACGTACTGAACCCACATCCCATCTCCCGTGACAATCTAGCCGAGAAACCTTTCATCTTCACTCTCATAAGTTTAAAGCATGTCAGGCTACCCTTCCTCATGGTTTTTTGGGCTTCAGAGAGAATTTTTGGCACTCACCGAGCCCAATCTTGCGATAATCTAGCCTTTGTAACAAAACGTGATACAGAACAGGTTTGCGGATTTGGGGGAAATGCTCAAAGAGTTCTGAAATTGTGCAACGACAATTTTGTTTGACCACATTAATTAATCATTCACAACATACGGTCGCCCATTTGTGGTTCATCATGGATGTTGGTGCGCCCATCTTGGAACTGACGATACTAATCAAACAATACTCTCACTCATGCATGATGTTCCCATACACTGCAGTAATCTCACGATGGATTGCAGCTGCCAGTTCTTTCTCTTTCGCCCTCACCTACAGAAACCGTATCGCTGAACTACCTCACACTTGGCGAGAGCTTCTATTGCTGCACACATTTTGCAACCCTGTTTTGGCGAAAGCAACAGCCGAATGCAATCAATCTTACACTGACACTGCCAGAAGAGTAATGAGCCAAGGATTTTCGTCGGATAACTTTGGGACAATGGAATATTTCGAAAACGGCTAACACTGTGATAAATAATGTATATTTTAATGAGCTCTAAATTTTAAAGCCTTTGTCTACCTCTTATGGTTTACTAGTTATACAAAACTGTGCAACAATCAATAAATATGACGAGCAGTAGCGGCTTGTGAGTATATATTTTGGGTGTTCATAAAAGTTTAGAATCAGATAACCCTGAAAATGTGGAATAGAATCTACTGCATAATAGTTGTGATTATGAAAAAAATTGATATAACTGTTCCCAATAACAATAATGCTACTGTAAATAATAATACTAAGTTGTCGGACAGAGAAAGGTTGTTTTGTGGATATTTGTTGTGTTCATAATTAAGTACAGCGTTTTAGGACAAGAACTTGAAATTGAGTTTTTTACTTTCTCTACTACGTATAGTAAGTAGGGGAAGTATTGTATTACACCCAAAAATTCGATACCGAGATTTCACAGGAAATACATGTTTTGAGAACCCCTGAATCCAAAAAATCATTTTTGGAAACATGTCTGTGTGTCTGTCTGTGTGTGTGTCTGTGAACAGCATAACTCAGAAACGAACAGTCGGATAAACACCAAACTTGGTATTTAGGTTCAGTATCTTCCAGAGATTACCCTTTGCATGAAACATTTTTGGAAAATTTTAATTTTCTGAAAAATGGCTATAACGATTTTGATTAAAATATCATATGTTTAAGATATTTTCATGACAAATAAAATGTATATCTTGAATTTTCTGGGAATGTCTCCAAAAGTATTCTTCATTGTGAACGACTTTTGCATAACTGGTAAACCATAAGAGACAGACAAAATTTTACTACACAAAAAAATGTAGATCGCGTTAAAATACACAATTTATGTCATATACATTTTTGTTGTTGAGTGAACCATTTTCGAGATATTGCTTGTTATTCCCTTAAATTTTTCAATATTTCTACATTTTCTCAAATGGGAATTCGTTATTCATTTTTTTGTCTTGGATATGCAAAGAGTATTAATGGTGCTGCACCTAGCAACCAGCTATTAAGAGATATGTATGTGCTTAAAGGCTACTGTATTTCTATATTGCCCCTGAAAATATATATTCCCCTTACATCTACAAGAAAATTAGCAATAACATAGAGCCTGCAAATGTTTATCTCGATTAACATGAAGTAGATGGAGAATAAGCTTTTGTAAAAATAGTTTGTACAAGAGTAGAGAAAGTCATTTGAGTGTAACACATATTTTTTTATTTATGAACGCGCTTTAACTGCTAAGGTCCTTAGCGTCCCATTCTATATTGGGCGTGAAAGACCGGAAATTGTGCTCAGAGGCTTCTTTATCAGGCTTGAGGCTCTTTTACGTGCCGTAAATCTACGACACGGAACCACTGACTTTACTTCCCTTCCGAAGGAAGCCGTGCTAAGGATTTTCCGCCGGGTTTGAATCCGCGACCTCCTCGGGAACTAGAGGCTGGTAACCATTACACTACGGAGGACAAGGACAAGAACGAAGTAATGTGTAAATTAAATTGTATTTGAGAGTATGGATGGTCTGGAATAACCAGAAGAAGTTTCCGTGCTCGTGCATGTTACCTACTTCTGCATTAGTGCTATAATCTACTGGCATTAACATAAAATTGTAATAATAGTATGGAAACAGCGTGGGAGAAGCTTCGTGCACATCTTCAAGTGTGCGCGATCCGTATGTATTTGTCCCATAAGGTAATTACAATATACCAGTTGCGCATGCTCAGAAGCTCCTTAAAATGTGCGCAAGTCAAGAAGTGCTACCGATCCTGTTGCCACATTTCATCGAGTTTAGAGGAGTGGCGCGGTAGATTTAAACGCCTTAGATTTTAAATTACCGCATATGCGTTACGTTTAACAGCATTCAAGGAAAAATTGACTAGTAAATCCTCGAGGTGTAAAAAGTCACGGTGTTCACTGCTCTTATACAACAACCGCCACTGATAATGTCACAGGTTATTCACGAAAATGTAAGATATGCAGTTTATTAATCACGCAAATATCTTAACACATGGCTTTTACGAAAAACATTACAGCAGTTTTGGAGAAGAAAAAAAGTAACGAAACATTTTCTAGATAAAGGATAGTTTGATATAGAGGGATTTTCTTTAAAATCTTCTGTTGTAACCTTGGGAGACGCTGAAGTTTGTTATTTATCTGTGATTTCGTATTTTAGTAACGCCGTTGACACACACGCACACACACATACAAGGAATCTCAAAACATGTATTTCCAGTAAAATTTCGATATGGAATGTTTGGATGGAATGCAATACTTCCTCTACCTACCATAGGTAAGTGGTAGAAACAGCTAGAGCTTCATATTTGTGTGACGAGATAGCCAAGAATGGTCCCGCTAGTCATGAAGCTAGACGGCCAGGAATCCGTGTCAGTATGGGCCAGGCCTCCTACACGCACCTCTTCCATGGCCCACTTCTTTTCTAAGAAATCACTTTCTAGACATCATCAAATAAATTAACATTCCTAGCACTTCCGTGGCTCTGTAAGTGATGCTAAAACGGTCCCAAACAACTTGGTGTGCACGCAATATAACTGGGTTCTCTGTGTGACTCAGGACCTTCACGTCTTGTACTGGATAATTGTTACTACATGCTAGGTATGCTAGGGGCAACAAGGATGAATCACTTCTTCCGAGTACATGCGGGCGGGCGCTCTAATCACTTGTGCTACCGTGTCCTTCCGGGTGTGACTGAACTTTTGCATCTGATTCAGAGACTTCGACCTCATTTAACTTTCCAAGTTCTTTAATCAATTTTATTCTGGATGAAGGTGAAGCGAACATTTTTCCCTTCTACTTTTCTTACTCCTGCTGGATAGAAAGAATGTATGAAGCATTGGTAGAAGCAAGAATACTATATGCAGTAGAAATTTGGGGGGGGGGATCTGAATTAAGCAGAAAAATAGAGCAGAGCTACAAAACGTTCTGTAAAGAGCTACTAGGGTTAACAAGATCAGCACCAGGGGAAGTAGCATTAGCGGAATTAGGAAGAACAAGAAGAAAGGGAATGATACTGGAAAGGATATTAAAATTCTGGTTTAGATACCTGAGAAAAGTTAAAGAGGAAATTTTAAAGATATGCATGGAACAACAAAAGAGTATGAAAAATCTGATGTGTTACACTCACATGACTTTCTCTACTCTTGTACAATCTAATTTTACAAACGCTTATTTTCCATATGCTTCATGTTAATCGAGATATCGAGATGTCAATCTTATTGCTAATTTTCTTGTAGATGCAAGAGGAATTGGTAGGCTTTAAACGATAGTCAAATATTTTAAGAGCTGGTTGCTATGTGGAGTATTCCATTCTGTTTGCATTACCAGGACAACAAAAATGAATAACGAATTTGAGAAAAAGTATAAGTATTGGGAAATTTAAGGGAATAACAAGCAATATCTCGAAAATGGTCCACTCAACAAACAAAATGTATATGACATAAATTGTGTATTTTAACGCGATCTACATTTTTTATGTAGTAAAATTTTGTCTATCTCTTATGGTTTACCAGTTATGCAAAAGTCGTTCACAATGAAGAATACTTTTGGAGACATTCCCAGAAAATTCGAGATATACATTTCATTTGTCATGAAAATATCTTAAACATATGATATTTTAATTAAAATCGTTAGAGGCATTTTTGAGGAAATTAAAATTTTCGAAAATGTTCCATATAAAGGGTAGTCTGGGATGGGGGATTTTCTTGAAAACCTTCGTGTCGCATCTCTGGAAGATACTGAGCCTAAATACCAAGTTTGGTGCTTATCCGACTGTTCGTTTTTGAGTTATGCTGTTCACAGACACACAGACACACACACAGACACACACACACACAGACACACACACGGACATGTTTCCAAAAATGCTTTTTTTGGATTCAGGAGGTCTCAAAACATATATTTCCGGTGAAATCTCGGTATCGAATTTTTGGGTGGAATGCAATACTTCCCCTACTTACTATACGTAGTAGAGAAAGTAAAAATATAAATAGCTGGTGGACAGGGGTAGAAAAAATTATGGAGAAAATAGGAATGGGAGATATTTGGAGAACAAGAGAAAGAAATAGCAATGGCTTCTGGATAACAGTAAGAAACAGAGTGGAGGACATAGAAAGACAAGAGATTTGGGGAATCTTAGAGAATAAAAAGTTACTAGGGTTCTATAGATTAGTAAATGGGAAAGAGAAGGGTATGTGGATTATTGTAATAGAGCAGAAAAAGAAGCGTTTGCATGGATGAGAACAGGATCAATGTATCTGAGAGGGCTAAGAGATAAAAAAATCTGATGTGTTACACTCACATGACTTTCTCTACTCTTGTACAAACTATTTTTACAAACGCTTATTCTCCATATGCTTCATGTTAATGGAGATATCGAGATGTCAATCTTATTGATAATTTTCTTGTAGATGTAAGGGGAATATGGTAGGTTTTAAGCGATAGTCAAATATTTTAACTCTGGTTGCTATGTGGCGCATTCCACATAATAACGAATTTGAGAAAAAGTATAAGTATTGGAAAATTTAAGGGAATAACAAGCAATATCTCGCAAACGGTTCACTCAACAAAAGAAATGTATATGACATAAATTGTGTATTTTAACGCGATCTACATTTTTTGTGTAGTAAAATTTTGTCTATCTCTTATGGTTTACCAGTTATGAAAACGTCGTTCATAACGAAGAATACTTTTGGAGACATTCCCAGAAAATTCGAGATATACATTTTATTTGTCATGACAATATCTTAAACATATGATATTTTAATCAAAATCGTTAGAGCCGTTTTTGAGAAAATTAAAATTTTCGAAAAATGTTCCATGTAAAGGGTAGTCTGGGGTGCTGGGATTTTCTTGAAAACCTTCGTGTCGCATCTCTGAAAGATACTGAACCTAAATACCAAGTTTGGTGTTTATCCGACTCTTCGTTTTTGAGTTATGCTGTTCACAGACACACAGACAGACAGACACACAGACAGACACACACACGGACATGTTTCCAAAAATGCTTTTTTTGGATTCAGTGAGTCTCAAAACATGTTTTTCCGGTGAAATCTCGGTATCGAATTTTTGGGTGGAATGCAATACTTTCCCTACTTACTATACGTAGTAGAGAAAGTAAAAAATGAATAACGTATTTGAGAATAAGTATAAGTATTGGAAAATTTAAAGAAATAACAAGCAATATCTCGAAAACGGTTCACTCAACAAAAGAAATGTATATGACATAAGTTGTGTATTTTAACGCGATCTACATTTTTTGTGTAGTAAAATTTTGTCTATCTCTTATGGTTTACCAGTTATGCAAAAGTCGTTCACAAAGAAGAATACTTTTGGAGACATTCCCAGAAAATTCGAGATATACATTTCATTTCTCATGACATTATCTTAAACATATGATATTTTCATCAAAATCGTTAGAGCCATTTTTGAGAAAATTAAAATTTTCGAAAAATTGTCCATGTAAAGGGTAGTCTGGAGTGGGTGGATTTTCTTGAAAACCTTCGTGTCGCATCTCTGGAAGATACGGAACCTAAATACCAAGTTTGGTGCTTATCCGACTGTTCGTTTTTGAGTTATGCTGTTCACAGAAACACACACACACACACACACACACACAGACACACACACGGACATGTTTCCAAAAATGCTTTTTTTGGATTCAGGAGATCTCAAAACATATATTTCCGGTGAAATCTCGGTATCGAATTTTTGGTTGGAATGCAATACTTCCCCTACTTACTATACGTAGTAGAGAAAGTAAAAAATGGAATTTGTGAATTATGTGGAGGCAGTGAAGGCACAGAGCATTATATGACAGAATGCAAAGAATTAGCAGAATGGAGACAAGAAGTATGGGGGGAAAATGGAAAGAAAAATGGTAGTAATTAAAATGCTATCGAGAAATGAAGAAAAGCAAAATAAGAATATGGGGGAGTTCTTAAAGAAAGTAAAAGAGAAATGGATTAGAAAAGTAAGAGAGATAAGAAAGGTAGAAAGGCAAACGGAGGAAGGAGAAGATGGGCAATAGGGATTAAAGGTAGCAAGGAATGCTTAGACGAGCCAGAAGGCCAGGCAAAAAGAACAGCATAGCTGGCAAGGAAATTTGTACATAGGTTAAGTTAGTATATACGTGGAATATTGTAAACAGAATTGTGTATAAAAATGTACAAATAAAGTTATCTATATATCTACTCCTGCTACTCCACCACCACATCGTGGACATCTTTCTCACATAGTGGGTTTTTGAAGCTCGTTACATCTTCAACAGAATTTGTTATAAACAGCTTTGCAACGCCAACCAGGTTTCTCTTTCCATCCAGTTTATCATTTACCTACAAGCAGAACCCGTAGCTCTGCTCGTATTATTACGTTAATTCCGGAGATGCTTCTCTCTCAATATTTTCTCTCCCTCCCCTTGTCTCTGCCACTCACCTTCCGTCGCCCTCTGCTGGCGATATGTAGTTCACAGATGAGGAGAATGCTACCCAGAGGAGTTGATTCGCTCACGCTGAACGTTTATTACTGCGTAAGGTATTGCGAAACGGAATCGACACGATTAACCGCTCACGTTGCCAGATTGTTTACTACTATGTAACTGCAGTTCCCTAGTGGAGCTCTGGCTTATTTGATTGAATAACCTGGCTGTAAGGGTTGAAAACCCTAATACAATAGCATTTCACTTCGCTGGGCTGGCTTCTGAGTGTATTCAGGTGCAGATTACCGAAAGGTCAAGTGCAATAATGTCGTGGTGGAGAAAATTAAATTGAGTTTTTAGTTATGGACGCTCTTTAACTGCTATGGTCCTTAGCGTTCCATTCTGAAAGACCGGCAATTTTGCTCAGAGGCCTCTTTATCAGGCTTGAGGTTCTTTTACGTGCCGTAAATCTACGACACGGGACCACCAGCTTTACTTCCCTTCCTAAGGAAACCATGTTAAGGATTTTTAAGCCCGAAAAAATTCATCGCCCTCAGCCGGGTTTAGGAACTAGAAGCTAGCATGGTAACCACTACACCACGGAGGACGACATCGTCGTGGAGTAATATCTATGTGTTTGCATGAAGAGAATAGGAAATTATTTTTACATAGCGCTTTTCTTAAGTTGCTAGCATTCTTGTCATTTGCGGGATGTATGCACTTGTTATACGATGCTTTGAAAAGCGGTATTAAAAAAGCTTTTCTCGGGTGCTAATAAAAATCAAACCGTAAACTAAAGCCTTGTACTCGTTTGCGAAAAGCAATTATAATGTTTCTGGCCCGAGAATGGGTCTGCACATAAATAATGCACGTACTATAACTCCGTAACAGCCGGGCTTCTCGGCTGTTAACTTTCGTGAGCTCAAGAAACCGCCATTCTTACCTCCTAATGTTCTTTTTAACCACGGCGCTAGCCAGGGACATGAACAAGATATTTGAAAATATGATACAATTACAAACCGTGTTTAAATTCTTGCGACTTTCTGGAGATTTTTACTTTCTCTACTACGTATAGTAAGTAGGGGAAGTATTGTATTCCACCCAAAAATTCGATACCGAGATTTCACCGGAAATACATGTTTTGAGACCTGAATTCAAAAAAGGCATTTTTGGAAATATGTCCGTGTGTGTGTGTGTGTCTGTCTGTCTGTCTGTGAACAGCATAACTCAGAAACGAACAGTCGGATAAACACCAAACTTGGTATTTAGGTTCAGTATCTTCCAGAGATGCGACACGAAGGTTTTCAAGAAAATCCCCCATCCCAGATTACCCTTTATATGGAACATTTTCGAAAATTTTAATTTCCTCAAAAATGCCTCTAACGATTTTAATTAAAATATCATATGTTTAAGATATTTTCATGACAAATGAAATGTATATCTCGAATTTTCTGGGAATGTCTCCAAAAGTATTCTTCATTGTGAACGACTTTTGTATAACTGGTAAACCATAAGAGATAGACTAAATTTTACTACATAAAAAATGTAGATCGCGTTAAAATACACAATTTATGTCATATACATTTTGTTTGTTGAGTGGACCATTTTCGAGATATTGCTTGTTATTCCCTTAAATTTCCCAATACTTATACTTTTTCTCAAATTCGTTATTCATTTTTGTTGTCCTGGTAATGCAAACAGAATGGAATACTCCACATAGCAACCAGCTCTTAAAATATTTGACTATCGTTTAAAGCCTACCAATTCCTCTTGCATCTACAAGAAAATTAGCAATAAGATTAACATCTCGATTAACATGAAGCGTATGGAGAATAAGAGTTTGTAAAAATAGTTTGTACAAGAGTAGAGAAAGTCATGTGAGTGTAACACATCAGATTTTTTGTATGAAACTGATGACAAGAGAACGCCAGAGTGGGTCACTAGATGTGACGCACATTGGTAAACTATGGCCAACACATCCCGCACGCGGCAGGTGTTCAACAATAAGCATCAGTTTATAAACAGGAGTGTTTCAAGCCACTGTAGCTTTGTTCCTTCTGGGGTGGTAGCCGCAATAGACATCTCGAGGTCGCAATACGTAAGATGTCCCCCTTTGTTGTATACTCTGTAATAAAGCTGATCATTAACCAGTGCATTCGATCGTTTTCATTGTGTGTATGTTTGTGATCTGTATGTTGTGTGTGACTGCCTGTTTTTATCTTTCGCTAAGAACAATCTTAGTTTTTTACCACATAATATACTTCTTTTTGAGTTTTATTTATTGATCACCTATATTATACTGGGCGAGTCTTCTCAGCTTACGGATTGAGAAGCTATGCAGTCCCGGCGGTGTACAGGTTATGACGTAAACACTATCCACTGCGTCGCGTCGTATCCATTTTGGCCGAAATGACTGCTTTGCACCGCTGTGCGTGCAGTGACTTGCACTCATAGGATGGGAGATGATTGATAAAGTATATAGATCGTTCTGTAAATGTATGTTAGGTTTATCTATTTCATCACCTAATGGAGCAGCAATGTTGGAGTTGGGAAGAGTAGGTAGCTAGGGCATGATAGTAGAAAGGATACTCAAATATTGGCATAGATTGAAATCATTGGACGAGCATAATATCTTGAGGCAATGTTTAATAATACAAGAAAAATCCAGTGCTGGGATGAACTGGGCTCAAGGAATAAGGAGAACTTTACAGGAAATAGGAATGGGTAACTTATTGGAGGAGAGAGAGGGGTTAGGTTTCTGGAAAGAAGTGAGGTACAGAGTAGAAGATGCAGAGAAACAAGAATTATTTCAAAGTCTGGAAGGAAAGAAAAGTTTGGAACTATATAGACAATTAAAGGTGGACTGGGGAAGGGAGAAGTATGTGGATGTAGGTAATAGGTTAGTGAGAGAAGGGTCGCCTGTCCAGATTAAGTGCATATAGGCTAAGGGGAGATAGGAAGGGAGCGAATTTGAATAGGTGTCCTCTTTGTGGAGAGGCAGATAATGATTTGCATTATATAATTGAATGTGAAGAAACCAAGTTGTGGAGAGATCAGTTTTTACCTAAAGAATGGGAGAATGTATGGGGAGAGTAAGAGAAAAATGGTTTAGAAAAATAAAGCAATATGAATTTGTTATGACCCACCATGCATAAATAACCACGGTGTTAAAATGCACAATGGACCAAAGAAAGAAAAAATATCAACTCAAAGTAATGTATTAAAAATTGTAAGAATTTTGTATAGCATTATGGAAATAAATATACATACATACATAGCACAACAGTGTGCGCGTTGGCCTTCAGTTGAGAAGGTCCCAAGTTCAAATAGTGCCACATGAAGGTACTTTTTATGATTAGTAAATTTAACGAGTACTGATAGTTTGGCATAAGTGTCGTTATACTTCATTAGTTTAATTATGAGAATTTCATTAAAACAAACTGTTATGTGTTAAAATATGCAAATCCACTTTCTAGTGCATTCAGAAAGTAAGCTTGATTTGCTAGAACATTCTCGAAACATGAACAGAAATGAACAAAAAAAAAAAACTAATTTTTTTCGCAAGCGTGATTTGAACTTTGATCTTCACCACGACTTTCCACCATTGCATTACTAGAGCACGTTAACAACAAGCCCAGGGACCTGCATGTGGGATTTGTGGTGGACGAAGCGGCGTCTGGGCGGGTTTTCTCCGGGTTCTCCGGTTTCCCCCGCCATTCATTCCACCAACTGCTCCATCATCACCTTTCCTTTCATCCATTTCACCAACATTTCGTTTCATCTACTTCCTTCATCCCATACCAGGCATCCATCCTGGATGTTCTGTCTGATCCATGAGTGTCTGCTCCTCGACGGGCCTCTGACCCCAGGCACCCGCTTGTAAGTCCTGGGGGGTGTAAGTCCTACATAAGGGGAGGGTAAACAGATAATGAATGAATGAATGAATGAATGTTAACCACAAGCACCACCATAGCCCTAGTCAGCGGGCTGGTGAATGCGGTGTTAACACCTGCATTGCGCATCGTCTGTAAAATGCAGGATTGTCTAGTTACCAATCAGCAGGATGAGAAAACTCACGCGGTATATAAATTTATATATTTTTATGGGTGATCAATAAATAAAACGACATACGAGGTGTGATCAAAACGTTTCCGGAATGACGTCATAAATACTACACAACGGTTTGTCTAATCTGTACTGTCACCCTCGAAGTGGTCTCCTAGGGAGTTGATACACTGTCCCAGCGTTTCTGTCACTGCTGGAAGCACCTCCGGAAGTCCTCTTCTTTCAACATGTTCAGAGCCTTCTGTGATTCGCGATGGATGACATCAATGTCCTCAAAACGGTGTCCTCGGAGCCGCATTTTAAGTCGCGGGAAAAGAAAAAAAGTCTGCTGGTGCCAAATATGGAGAATAGGCGGGATGGGGAACAGTATTCATCCTATCTTTATCCAAAAATTGACGAACAGAAAGGGCTTTGTGTGCGGGCGCATTGTCATGATGCAGGAACATGTCCAAATTGTCTTTCAGAATGCTTTGAACACTTCTAAAGGAGAGTCCTAATGAGTCAAAGTTCTCTTATTGTAATGCGCCTATCATTTAAGACTATTTCTCTCACCTGATTGATATTTTCATCAGTTTTGCTGGAACAGGGTCGCCCAGAATTATCTGCATCTTTAACTAATGTCACACCACTTTTAATTTTCGAAAACCACTCAAATGCTTGAGTTTTGCCCATAACTTCCTCTCCATAAGCTGTTCTTAACATTTCATAGGCTTCTATTGCAGTTTTATCAAGTTTAAAGCAAAATTTGATGTTCGTCCTATGTTCTTCGTAATCTGACATTTTTGCTACGCGGAAAAATCGCAGCACATGCAAAACACGTGTTCACTTCAGAGCGTCTACCTCGTCACTGCATGGTCACAGGAAGTCACGTGAACTCTCATTTTTATTGGGAAGGAACGCTGCATGTACAGTCTGGGCAGGAATTAAAGAAATCTCAGCGTCAGCATTGTTGTGAAGCCATTCCGGAAACTTTTTGATCACCCTCGTATATATATATATATATATATATATATATATATATATGAGAGCAAGTAGTCATGGATGAAGGTGCATTTGCAATTATTGCACGGGACGGATAAGCTCCCGGAGCGGCTCTGGCACTAGCACTGAGTGTTCTATAAATACATACTTGTTAAACAAATAAATACACTAGTAGATGAAGAAATGTTATGAAATATCAGAAGTGGTGATATAGCTTGAATCGTCTTCCAGATTTATTATCTGCCTGTTGAGGCAGTTTTTTAACACTTAAATGATTTCAGACTAATTATATAATATAAAATTCAATAACAGCCCGCCTTAAAACAATATGTGTATAAATAAAAACATAAAAAGTGTATGTAACAGTCATTGTATTAGGTTTATATTATTATGTACATGTATAATAATGTTACGTGCATGTATTACGTAATTTAATAATGTAGGAGCTGCGAGAATATAGATCAAAAGTTGCTAATAATGAAGTAACCTTGAGGCAATAATGAATTGGAAAGTTTAATAATGCTACTAGTAATTCTTGGAGCAACAATAATGTAATTTTTGAGAAAGTTTATAAATAGCCAATCAACAACCAGAAAAAGCTTAAGTTAAATAAAAGTATTCTATTGGAGTAGGAATAGCCAACCAGAGACTTGAAATAGATGAAATTTGCAAATTCAGGCGGTAGAAATCAGTTCAGTTGCTAGTAGACAGCGTTCCTAACTGGACGCGAGACGCGTCCTCGAGAAGTTTAATACGTATCCAGTGTGAGACGAAAATTCATTATAAAGTTTACGTGTTAAACAGTGCAAGTAATTAATAAATAATCTCACAGCTCTCTATATAAGTGAAGTGTTATTTAATAGTGTGAAGAATTAATAAAAGGAGTGAAGTAAAATTTATAATTTGTGTAAGCTTATCTTCTTTAGCCGCATCACCCCCTGCAAAGAGACACATGTTTCTAAAAATTAATACTGACGCAGCCGATGCAAACATAAATATATATAATATTTAAAGAAACATAAAATACAAAGTTGATTTTTAAACTTGGTGCGAAGACCACCGGAAAGTGAACATTGGGGTGAAGGCCACCGGAAACTTTGTACCATACGTGGGGCAGTTACTTCATCAAGTTTGGCTTCCTATACGTGAAGCTAAACCCTCCTTCACTGTCTACAAGTTGGTCACACAGTATTCATAGACACACTAACTGCTTGTGATATTAATTTAATGACATCCTAACAGCAACTGTATTACATCGCTCAGTCTAAAAGTTGAACACATTCAAATCTATTGTTTTTCATCACTTTTAAGAGCTTTGCTACTTCTATGTTTAATTACACTGCTCTGATCTGCTACGCACTAACCTATGGTTGCGACATACGAGGCATGCTTTTAAAGTATCGTTTTAACATTTTATCACTACAGCATTTTAGTCGCGATTTTGAGCATGCGCGGTCACTTTTTCCGTTCATTAGGGAACCCAGTTGAGAACGATCGTCACTTTGTGTTTTTCAGTAAAGCGTTTTCGAAATGTTCAAAACAATCGAACAATCCGCGAGAAATGTTACGCCAGTAAACATTAATCGCCAATTGTGTGAGGTTTATGGGGAAACAATAATGAGACAATGCCCGGACAAACAGAGCCAAACAAACTCAAGATCTGATCGCATCATTTGGTTGGGAACAATTCGACCACCCTCCCTACAGTCCGGATTTGGCACCAAGCTATTTTCATGTTTCTTCATCTGAAGAAATTTCTTGGTGAAAAGCATTTAAATGGCAATGATGTTCTGAAACAAGAAGTACAGATTGGCTTTATCACAGGCGGCATCATTCTTTGACGAAGGCATACAAAAAGTGCCTGAATAACGGCATGACTATGTGGAGAAGTAGTGTAGGTGTAAGGTAATGAACAACAATAAATTATTTGGAAACACATACTTACACACACACACACACACATTATATATATATGTAGTTTTTTTTTAAAAAAATGCGATGCGATTTCTGGCTCTAGTCCAACCTATTACACATTTTAACATATTTTGGAGTATAGTATTAGTATAGTATAGTACCTTCTTGGGTGTCCTCTCTGGTGGTGGAGGGAAGGAAAACTAAACCCGCGAAGAGAACTTCTTAGAGAAGGCAACGGAGGCCTCCAGGCAGCTGCATGGATGTAACGGATACAGCCTTTGAACAGACGTAATACAACGGTGTAGGTGTTTTTATTTGCGTACGCTCTGGAAAGCATCTATTAGCATCGCTCTGTACGTTTGTCCGCCCGTAGTTGCAAGTATGGACTTGAAGTGTTATACTTACATAGGACCTCGAGAAAAAAATCTGATGTGTTACACTCACATGACTTTCTCTACTCTTGTATAAACTATTTTTACAAACGCTTATTCTCCATATGCTTCATGTTAATCGAGATGTTAATCTTATTGCTAATTTTCTTGTAGATGCAAGGGGATTGGTAGGTAATAAGCGATAGTCAAATGTTTTAAGAGCTGGTTGCTATGTGGAGTATTCCATTCTCTTTGCATTACCAGGACAAAAAAAAATGAATAACGAATTTGAGAAAAAGTATAAGTATTGGAAAATTTAAGGGAATAACAAGCAATATCTCGAAAATGGTTCATTTTTTTGTGTAGTAAAATTTTGTCTGTCTCTTATCTTATGGTTTACCAGTTATGCAAAAGTCGTTCACAATGAAGAATACTTTTGGAGACATTCCCAGAAAATTCGAGATATACATTTCATTTGTCATGAAAGTATCTTAAACATATGATATTTTAATCAAAATCGTTAGAGCCATTTTTGAGAAAATTAAATTTTCGAAAAATGTTCCATGTAAAGGGTAATCTGGAGTGGGGGGATTTTCTTGAAAACCTTCGTGTCGCATCTCTGGAAGATACTGAACCTAAATACCAAGTTTGGTGTTTATCCGACTGTTCGTTTCTGAGTTATGCTGTTCACACACACACACACACACGGACATGTTTCTAAAAATGCTTTTTTTTGTATTCAGGGGATCTCAAAACATGTATTTCCGGTGGAATCTCGGTATCGAATTTTTGGGTGGAATACAATACTTCCCCTACTTACTATACGTAGTAGGGAAAGTAAAAATTGTCGGTGCGTTTCAAATTTGATTCAAATCAGTTCAAAATGAGCAGTAGTTAAGGTAAAGAGATTTCTAAACGAAGTTGCAGCTGAATATTTCGGAACCGAGGCCAAAGGCGTTGAAACCTTGCTAACTAAAGCAGTGAAGTACACTACCCAACTTGAGTGCACAACGGGCGGGAGGAAATAAATGCGCTGCTTATGTTTATTTACTGTTTATTAACAGAAAAAATTCAAATTGAGTTTTACTTATGGACGCTCTTTAACTACTGTGGTCCTCGTCCCATTCTATATTGGACGTGAAAGACCGGTAATTTTGCTCAGAGGCCTCTTTATCAGGCTTGAGGCTCTTTCACGTGCCGTAAATCTACGACATGGGACCACCGGCTTTACTTCCCTTCCGAAGGATGCCATGCTAAGGATGTTTACCCCTGAAAAAAATTCATCGCCCTCCGTCGGGTTTGAACTCGACACCTCGGGAACTAGAGGCTAGCACGGTACCCTTAGACCACGGAGGACGACATGATGGTGGTGGTGATGGTGGTGGTGATGTGATATGGGGTGATGATGGTGGTGGCGATGAAGGCGGTCCTGATGGTGGTGATGTGATACGGTTATTATAGTGGTGATAATGGGATATGGTGATGAAGATGGGGCTGCTGATGGTGTGATGAAGGTGATAATGCTGGCAATGTTGGCCGTGGTGATGATGTGATAATGGTGGTGGTTGCTTTTTATTATTGTGTATGGACGCTCTTTAACTACTGTGGTCGTTAGCGTCCCATTCTATATTCGGTGTGAAAGACTGGTAATTTTGCTCAGATGCAATTTATCAAGCTTGAGGTTCTTTTACGTGCCATAAATCTACGACACGGGATCACTGGCTTCACTTCCCTTCCGAAGGAAGCCATGCTAAGGATTTTTACGCCCGAAAAAAACCTTCACCCTTCGCCGGGTTTGAACCCGCGACCTCTAGAGGCCAGCATGGTAACCACTACACGGAGGACGACATGGTGGCATTACGGATTTAGTTACATCAAGATGCGGAAACAAAACACAACCGTTAACAAATCTAATGAAAAAATTTGATGTGATACATTCACATGACTTACTCTACCCTCTAGTACGTTTTCGTCTATCGTTTAACGTTTACCAGTTAAACAAGATTATACAAAATTCCTTCCGAATGAAGAGGAATTCATAGGCTATTCCCAGAAAATTTCAAGATAGATATACATTTTATTCGTGATATAAATATCTTTTATATATGGTATCATAATCAAATGCATTAGAGCCATTTTTTAGAAAATAAAAATTTTCGAAAACTGTTCCGTAAAAGTTGTAGTTTGGGGCTGGGGATTTTCTTGGAAATCATCCTGTCGCATCTTTGGAAGGTACATGAGACTAAATACCAAGGTTGGGGCTTATCTGGCTTTTCGTTTTTGAGTTATGCTATTCAAACACACCTGGAAATTTTTTCGAAAAACGTTTTTTTTTATTTAGGAGCCTCAAAACATTGTATTTCCGGTGAAATCTCGGTATCGAATTTTTGGGCGGAATGCAATACTTTCTCTACGTGGTAGAGAAAGTAAAACGTAAAACAAAGTAGGGAATATTCCTGTTGGTGATGTAAACGAGAGAACTTGAAGGTTTCAGCTCAAGATAAGTAAATAAAGGAATATTTAGCATTACGTGTTGTAACAACAAGTAGCTTATGTTCCGCAGGATGGTCGCAACGAACTAAATTGTATGTGCGAGTGGGTAATCGGGTTAGTCGGTGAGGGGACGTGTGTGTGGCGTAATGAGCAACGAAAAGGTGTAAATAAACGGGACTACGATTCACACATGACAGCCTTCAGAGTCCCGGAAGTGAAAATGTTGCACTCGTTACCTTTGGAGGCGAATATACACTACATATTCACTTGTTCCAAAATTAAAATACATTACCTAATATTTAATGTGCACTGTCATACATATCAAATCGAAAAATATTTATGATGTGATAGATTCACATGACGTTCTCTATCCTTTATTCTCTTCTACACATTTGCCTTACAAAACTTCGTTTTTCTATCTGCTTCTTGTTAATTGACATAAACTTTTCCATAAATAGATTCATTACACATTTCGTTGTGTATAGAAAAAGGATACAGGAGTCTGAAGCGATAGTCAGATCTTTCGCAATATGCTAGCTCTGATATTCCATACACTTTGAAGATATCACGAGAAACAAATGAACGTTGATTTAGCACTTTAAAAATTATATAATTCTAACCAGCAGCAGCGAATGTCTCGGAAATAGTTAATGGTACAAAAGTTTGACATTACATGCGTGTTTTAACGTGCTTAACTTTCTCTACTCTTGTACAAACTATTTTTACAAACGCTTATTCTCCATATGCTTCATGTTAATCGAGATGTTAATCTTATTGCTAATTTTCTTGTAGATGCAAGCGGAATTGGTAGACTTTAAGCGATAGTCAAATATTTTAAGAGCTGGTTGCTATGTAGAGTATTCCATTCTCTTTGCATTACCAGGACAAAAAAACAAAACAAAGAATAACGAATTCCCATTTGAGAAAAAGTGTAAGTATTGGAAAATTTAAGGGAATAACAAGCAATATCTCGAAAATCGTTCACTCAACAACAACAAAATGTATATGACATAAATTGTGTATTTTAACGCTATCTACATTTTTTGTGTAGTAAAATTTTGTCTATCTCTTATGGTTTACCAGTTATGCAAAAGTCGTTCACAATGAAGAATAGTTTTGGAGACATTCCCAGTAAATTCAAGATATACATTTTATTTGTTATGAAAGTATCTTAAATATATGATATATTAATCAAAATCGTTAGAGGCATTTTTGAGAAAATTAAAATTTTCGAAAAATGTTCCATGTAAAGGGTAATCTGCGGTGGGGGGATTTTCTTGAAAACCTTCGTGTCACATCTCTGGAAGATACTGAACCTAAATACCAAGTTTGGTGTTTATCCGACTGTTCGTTTCTGAGTTATGCTGTTCACACACACACACACAGACACACACACACAGACACACACACACACGGACATGTTTCCAAAAATACTTTTTTTGGATTCAGTAGGCCTCAAAACATGTATTTCCGGTGAAATCGCAGTATCCAATTTTTGAGTGGAATGCAATACATCCCCTATTTACTATACGTAGTAGAGAAAGTAAAAATCTGATGTGTTACACTCACATGACTTTCTCTACTCTTATACAAACTATTTTTACAAATGCTTATTCTCCATCTACTTCATGTTAATCGAGATAAACAATTGCAGAAACTATCTTATTGCTAATTTTCTTGTACGTAGGTGCAAGGGGAATATGTTAGGTTTTAAGCGATAGTCAAATGTTTTAAGACCTGGTTGCTATGTGGAGCATTCCATTCTGTTTGTATGTCCAGGATATAAAAAAAAACGAATAACGAATTTGAGAAAAATTATAAATATTGCAAAATTCAAACAAATAACAAGGAATATCTCGGAAATGGGTCACTTCACAAAAAAGTAGTAGGTATATTACATAAATTGTGTGTTTTAAAGAGCTCTAATTTTTTGTGTAGCAAAATTTTGTCTAGCTTTTGCGGTTTAGCAGTTATGCAAAAGTCATTCAGAATGAAGAGGACTTTTGGGGACATTCCCCAAAAAATTCAAGATATACATTTCATTTGCCATGAAAATATCTTAAACATATAGTATTTTAATCAAACTCGTTAGAGCCATTTTTAAGTAGATTAAAATTTTAGAAAAATGTTCCATGTAAAGGGTAGTCTGGAATGGGGGGAACTTCTTTAAAATCTTCGTGTTGCATCCTTGAAAGATACTAAACTCAAATACCAAGTTTGGTATTTAAAGTAGAAAAAGCAAACCCCACTTTTTACGAATTAATTTGCAAAATAGCATGCAAGTAAATTGTAGTGCACAGAGAAAGTCGTGTGATTGTAACACATCAGATTTGTTTGTCCATATTGTAGTGATATAACCTTATAAACACTTATATAAAGATTGTATCTGAAAGCCGACAAAGTACACATTTCGGTTTTGTAGCAAGTGTTCAGGTGGCGGATAGGAATGATTTTTATTTTGAAGGAATTAAGCAAATTTAAGGAAATGTTGGACTGCTATTCTTGGCATCAAGCTACGTTAATGAAAGCTTGCACCCGAGATAGTTGCTAATGCATCTGAGATCCTGGAGTGGGCCGAAGTTCCGCGTTTCTCTTCGTTTACAATGATGGGTGTGCGATGACAAACACTCGAGGAATTCTAAAACCCGAATGTCCCCGTTTTTTGCATAGGAAACGGACAGAAATGGCTGGTACGTGTTTTGACGTCACACTTAGGCTCGTGGGATTGGGATTAGTGCTCGCATAGGTATGTAAATAAATTTATGAGCTTATCCGTGATTTACTGCCAATTACCGGACATCATTAATTTTCTTGTTCCGTGAAATCTCTCTCTTTCTCTCTCTGTAGTTTCTGCATTTTCAAACACAGTATTTCGCTTTGTCCTGTTGCAATATAAAATGGTTGCGAATATCAGTAGCAAAAATCGTTTAATTATTAAATGCAGCAAAAATAATAAGCATATATTTTAATGAAGGATTCGGGGTTGAGGAGAGGAATGTACAGGGAAACACAGATACTTTATGCGGAAGATAACAAAATAGGGATTTGATAACAATTAAAAAACTTTAAACTGAAGTAGATAGTAACTTTACGTTATTTGCACCACGCTTTGGGAGCCAATTTGAAGTAGGTTGTATTGAAGGAGTTGTATTATATTTCAACTGTTGGGAGCCGAACTTGAAGTTCATTGCAACCGCACGTATAGTATCCGCTTTCCGGTTGCCTTCGCCCCAAATGTACTTTCCGGTGGCCTTTGCCCTCCCCCCAAAAATGTTTAAAAATAATAACTTTTTAATTTTGACTGTTTCTTTGAATATTACATATTTATGTTTGCCTCGGCTGCGTCAGTATTATTGTTAGAGACATGTTTCTCTTTGCAGGGTTGTGGTGCGACTGAAGAATGTAGGCTTACACAGATTATAATTTTACTTCACTCCTTTTATTAATACTTGATACGATTTAAATAACACTTCACTGATAGAGAGAGAGCTGTGAGATTTTTTTTATTAATTACTTGCACTTTTTAACACGTAAACTATTTTCGTCTTACACGAATATATATTAAATTTCTCGAGGACGTGTCTCGCGCCCGGCTAGGAACACTGTCTACAACCAACGCGTCCAGTTATGAGCGCTGTCTACAAGCAACTGACTTCATTTCTACCGCCTAAATTTGTAAATGTCTGTATTTCAAGTCTCTGATTGGCTAATCCTACTCCAATAGAATACCTTCATTTAACTAAAGCTTTTTCTGGTTGTTGATTGGCTATTTATTAAACTGTCTCAAAATTTACATTATTGTTGCTCCAATAATGACTAGTAGCATTTAAACTTTCAAATTCATTATTGCCTCAAGGTTACCTCATTGTTAGCAACTTTTAACCTATTATTCTCAAAGCTCCTACATTATTACATTACGTAATACATTCAGATAACATTATTACATGTATACAATAATATAAACACACACACCGACTGTAATTTACACTTTTTATATATTGTTACACATACATATTGCTTTAAAGCGGGGCTGTTATTAAATTTACATATTATATATTTGACTGAAATCATTCAAGTGTTAAAAATACTGCCTCAAAACGCCTCTCTTCTGTCAAGTATCAGTCTATGTACAGTGGTGGACTAAAGTATTCTTTACTTTAAAAAATTCTAACAGCCAAATTAATGGAGAAAATTTTCTCGTTTTAGTACACAGGAAGAACAAATGCAATTACATTTTAGTGTTGTTACAATTTTCAAAATCTTTCATTTTATTAGATTTATCATGTTTTGGAAATTGCTCCGTTTTTCAACCTTTTTATCTGTGGTGTTTACATTATTTTATATGCACTTGGTAATGCAATTTTTGTGTATACTACCTGATATTTTCATCGACGTGATATAAACTGGCGGAGAAATAAATTTGTGAAGGCGTAAAATTTGAGGTGTTAATGAGGATGTTCAGAAAGAACGTTGAAAATCCCTGACTTTGACATTTTATTCTTCCTACAGATGAAAACCTATTTTCACCGCAATATCAGGTATCGCACAAAAACATCACTCTATTTAATGCTTGAAAAATAATTCTGTGAACATCGCGTACAAGAAAGTTGAAAAATCGCTATATTTTTCAAACAATTGTAAAACTAATAATATGCAAGATATTGAATTCTGCCGAAACAAGCTGGCTGTAATACCTTTGTTCTTTCTGTCGATTAAAATGAGAATTTTATCTGCATTAATTTGGCTGCTAGAATTTTTACTTTCTCTATTACGTATAGTAAGTAGGGGAAGTATTGCATTCCACCCAAAAATTCGATACCGAGATTTCACAGGAAATACATGTTTTCAGGTGCACTGAATGCATATAATGCATTTTTGGAAACATGTCCTTGTGTGTGTCTGTCTGTGAACAACATAACTCAGAAACGAACAGTCGGATAGGCACCAAACTTGGTATTTAGGTTCAGTATCTTCCAGAGATGCGACACGAAGGTTTTCAATAAAATCCCCCACCCCAGATTACCCTTTACATGGAAGTTTTTTCGAAAATATTAATTTTCTCAAAAATGGCTAATGATTTTGAATAAAATACCATACGTTTAAGACATTTTTATGCTAAATGAATTGTATATCTCTAATTTTCTGGGAAAGTCTCCAAAGTATTCTTCATTGTGAACGACTTTTGCATAACTGGTAAACCATAAGAGATAGACAAAATTTTACTACACAAAAAATGTAGATCGCGTTAAAATACACAATTTATGTCATATACATTTTTTGTTGAGTGAACCATTTTCGAGATATTGCTTGTTATTCCCTTAAATTTTCCACTTTTTCTCAAATGGGAATTTGTTATTCATTTTTTTGTCGTGCTAATGCAAAGAGAATGGAATACTCCACATAGCAACCAGCTCTTAAAATATTTGACTATCGCTTAAAACCTACCATATTCCCCTTGCTTCTACAAGAAAATTAGCAATAAGATTAACATCTCGATTAACATGAAGCACGTGTAGAATAAGAGTTTGTAAAAATAGTTTGTACAAGAGTAGAGAAAGTCATGTGAGTGACACATCAAATTTTTAAAGCTGTGTAGGAATACTTTTGTTCGCCCCTGTACATTGGTATGTATGGGGGGCCTACCTGAGACTCATCCAGGTCCCAGAGTAGGTTATCTCTCGACATGGTCCTCACGGAACTTGTCAACAGATAAGGAAGGTATCCCGCTTCCTTATTCCTCTCCGATCACCGTTAATGGTAAGGAAGGCATCTGTAGCCAGTCCACGCACAAGCTTCGTAAGCTTTCTTCAAACGATTTAAACATTGACTCATTGATGATATAAGCCTTCTCAAAAACTCTGATGCGAGCACACACACGACTTTCTCTACCAGTGACAAGTTCACATATATCCGTTATGATCATGTTACAGTACTCGTATAGAAAGTGATTCTTCTGTCCACGTTACATTCTCATGATGCACTTTTGTCTAACAACAATTACAAAGTAACCAATAAGTACTTTACGTAAATCTGCGGCAACAACATTTATACTTTGGCCATATTAACGACAGGCTCTTAAGATGGGAGAAAAAAAAAGAATCGCGAACTTTGAAGCATGTACTCGGATAAAGTTTTTGATGTGTTACATTCACAAAACTTATTCTCTAGCCGCAATCGTTTATTTTTATAAATCTTCCACAAACCATTCATACTAAAGTTTATTTGTCTATCTACGAGGGGCACTATTTATATTTTGAGCCTTGGCAACCCTGAATGTTGTAGGTGCCATCTGACGTTTCCAATTGAGAGTTTGACATTTTTGACCATAATCTACTTCAAACATTGTTAATTGAGCGTCATTTGTTTTGTTTACACTAACTTGAAAATTGTGTGTGAACAAAAACATGGAATTAACTCGTGAAAATGTTCATGCAATGATTTATTACGAGTTTCGACGTGGATTATCAAGACAAGAGCGCATCGATCAACAACTTTCACATTTGGCGACTAAGCTCCATCCTTTGGCACTGTGAAACGCTGGTGTAACGAATTTAATCGCGGCCGCCGTTCGCTCAATGATGAAGTTTGTAAAGGTCGTCCAAAATCAGTTGTTGTGCCAGAAAACATTAATGCTGTGCAAAAACTAATAATGATAGATCATCATGCGACATATTGTGAGATTGAGGCAACCCTAGGCATTAGTTCCACCAGCATATATAAAATATTGCATGGTTATTTAGTCGTGAAAAAGGTTTGCTCTCGTTGGATCCCACATAATTTGACGCAATCTCAAAAAGATGCTCCTGTCAATTGGTGTACAAAAATGCCCAAGAAATACAATGGCGGTGCCTCAAAAGACGCATATAAGATTGTAACAGGTGACGAATCGTGGATCTATGCGTATGAGCCGGAACGTAAACAGCAGTCGACTGTATGGGTGTTTCAAGATGAAGCAAATCCAGCAAAAGTTGTTCGCACTCGAAGCACTTCGAAGCAAATGGTCGCCTACTTTATCAGCAAAACTGGCCATGTGGCAACAGTGCCTTTAGAGGAACGTAAAACGGCCAATGCCGAATGGTACACAAGCATTTGTTTGCCGGAAGTCTTCGGTGAAGTAAGGAAAACCAACAAGAACCGTAGGATCGTTCTTCATCAAGACAATGCGAGCGCACACACATCTCGTCTAACAACAGAGTATTTGAAGGCTCAAAAAATCGAATTGATGGGTCAGCCGTCATACAGTCCTGATTTGGCACCCAATAACTTCTTTTTGTTCCCGAACATCAAGAATAAATTGCGTGGACAACGATTTTCGTTGGCAGAAGAAGCCGTTGATGCCTTCAAAAACCATGTTTTGTAGGTGTCTCAAGAAGACTGGAATAAATGCTTTAACAAATGGTTTAAACGGATGCAAAAGTTTATTGATCATAGAGAATATTTTGAAAAACAATAAAGCAGTTTTCAATCATAAATTACTTTGTTTTAATTATTAGGCTCAAAATATAAATAGTTCCCCTCGTACTTCATATTAATCGAGATAAACGTTTGCAGAAATGTCTCCATTACACATTTCGTTGTAGATAGAAGAAGGATACAGGCGGCTGTAGCAATAGTAAAATATTTAAAAAGCGAGTTGCTATACGCTGGTTTTGAAGTTTCATACTATTTGCACGACATCCCAAGAAAACAAAGTGAATGGTAATGCACTTCAAAAACTGACAAATTCAAACGAATAACAACGAATATCTGGGAAATGGGCGATGGCAGTAAAAAAGGTGTTATTTGAAATAAATTGTTTTTGAACTACATTTCTTGTGCAGCAAGATGTGATGGGACGATACTACTCGATACCGATATTGATTTTTCAGCACCAATACTCGACACTCACTTTCGGTAGTTTTCTGTGTATAAACATACGTAATCAATTTTGTATTGTGTGCCAATTCCGAAATTGTTCCTGTTTGACATTCTCCAATTGTCAGCAATTTTTACTTTCGCTACTACGTTCTCCCCTATACTAAGTAGGGGAAGTATTGTATTCCACCTAAAAATTCGATACCGAGATTTCACCGGAAATACATGTTTTGAGACCCCCCGAATCCAAATTTTTTTTTTTTGGATACATGTCCGTGTGTGTCTTAGTGTATGTCTGTGTGTCTGTGAACAGCATAACTGAGAAACGAACAGTCGGATAAACACCAAACTTGGTATTTAGGTTCAGTATCTTCCAGAGATGCGACACGAAGGTTTTCAAGAAAATCCCCCCACCCCAGATTACCCTTTACATGGAACATTTTTCGAAAATTTTAATTTTCTCAAAAATGGCTCTAACGATTTTGATTAAAATATCATATGTTTAAGATATTTTCATGACAAATGAAATGTATATCTCGAATTTTCTGGGAATGTCTCCAAAAGTATTCTTCATTGTGAACGACTTTTGCATAACTGGTAAACCATAAGAGATAGACAAAATTTTACTACACAAAAAATGTAGATCGCGTTAAAACACACAATTTATATCCTATACATTTTTTTGTTGGGTGAACCATTTTCGAGATATTGCTTGTTATTCCCTTAAATTTACTTATACTTTTTCTCAAATTCGTTATTAATTTTTTTCTCCTGGTAATACAAAGAGAATGGAATACTCCACATAGCAACCAGCTCTTAAAAGATTTGACTGTCGCTTAAAGTCTAGCAATTCCCCTTGCATCTACAAGAAAATTAGCAATAAGATTAACATCTCGATTAACATGAAGCATATGGAGAATAAGCGTTTGTAAAAATAGTTTGTACAAGAGTAGAGAAAGTCATGTGAGTGTAACACATCAGAATTTTTTATGCTGAATTCTCACCCTTTACACCTTATAGCTGTTATTTCATAAAATTCCCATCTCACGCTATAATGAAACAAAACTTCACTGATATTCAAAGAAATGGGAATGAAATATCAGCAGATTTTATATTTATAATCTTAACCTCCCCCGCAACAATCTTCAAAATTCTGGAAATGTTGTATAGCCCCATAAAAATTTAGATGTGAAAGATTATCCAAATGATTGAGTGTTTGTGCATAAGATAAAAATTTAAATTAGATAAATTAAGAAAACACAGTATGGTGTAAAACAATAACATTAAAAAATACTTATTTGCTGAACAAGATTTTACAAGAACTAATCACTGAAAATTTAATCTGAAATAAATCAAAGTTATACGGATATTTCAAGCAATTTTTCCAGTAATTCCAGCATATTCAGTTTTTCCAGTAATATAGGCACCCTGTAAATGTATATATTTTAATCAAAATCGTTACGGCCATTTTTGAGAAAATCATAAGTATCGAAAGTCTTTCCATGTAAAGTATAGTTTAGGTTGAAGGATTTTTGTTGAAAACCTTCTTGTCGCACCTTTGGAAAAGACTGAACTTCAACACCAAGTTGGGCATTTATCCGACATTCGGATTTAGAGGTGTGCTGTACACACAAACACACCTTTTTCTAGAAAATTGAGGCAGTATTTTTAGCACTTAAATGATTTCACTCAAATTATATAATATATAAATTCAATAACATCCGCCTTAAAGCAATATGCGTATGTAATAATTTGTAAAATATATGTAACAGTCATTGCATATGCTTATATTATTGTAAACATGTTCAATAATATTATGTGAATGTACTACGTAATTTAATAATGTAGGAGCGGTGAGAATAATAGGTTAAAAGTTGCTAACAATGAGGTAACCTTGAGTCAATAATTAGTAAGAATGTTTAATAATGCTACTAGTCATTATTGGAGCAACAATAATATAATTTTAGTGACAGTTTATAAAATAGCCAATCAACAACTAGAAAAAGCTTTAGTTAAATGAAGGTATTCTATTGGACTAGGATTAGCCAGCCAGGAACTAAAAAGGAGAAAAATTTACAAATTTAGAGTTCAGTTGGTCAGACAGCGTTACTAACTAGACGCAAAAAGTGTCCTCGAGAGATTTAATACGCATTCGTGTGAGACGAAAATAGTTTACGTGTTAAAAAGTGCAAGTAATTAATAAAAACATCTTACAGCTCTCTCTATATATCAGTGAAGTGTTATTTAAATCCTATCAAGCATTAATAAAAGGAGTGAAGTAAAATTATAATCTGTGTAAGCTGTGTTGTCGCATCACAACCCTGCATAGAGAAACGTGAGTCTAACAAATATACTTACGCAGCCGAAGCAAAAATAAATATTTAATACCTAAGAAACAGTCAAAATTACAAAGATATTATTTTTTTAAACTTTTTTTGGGGGCAAAGGCAACCAGAAAGTATATTTGGGGCGAAGGCTACCGGAAACTATTTACTATACGTGCAGTTGCAACTACTTCAAGTTCGGCTCTCCAACAGTTGAAATATAATACAACTCCTTTAATACAACCTACTTAAAATTGACGCCCAAAGCGTGGTGCTAATAAATAACGTAACAAACTACTTCTACAAATTGACGCCCAAACCGTGGTGCAAACAACGAAATAATAATGTTAAGATATTAACTACTTTCAAATTGTTGTTTTATTTTATTCAGGGGACTTCTAAGATTATTTCGCGTGGTAATATCGGTATCGAACTTTCTGTGGAGTGCAATGCTTCTTCTACCCACTAGGTATGTAGTGGATGAAGTAAAAATGTCCAGATGTACAGCAATGTAGCTTTTTAAAATTAAAACGCACATTAATAACATTATTTCTATAACGAAATCCGTTGTTGCATGCTGGAAATGAATTGTATTAGGGTTATTTGTTTATTACTTTAGCACACTATACGTTCTTCTTTAAAACTAGAGTGTTAATTAGTAAATAATTTTATTAATAAAACAAGCTTTATGTCTTATTGCTTTATCGCCACAAATACCAATGTAGTTCGTCAGTATTAACTATTATCTATTCCTATATTTCTATGCTATTTGTGTCTATATGTGATGAAACACCCCCTGAGCACGACATTTTGCCTATTCGGGGGGTGCTGCTAGAAATTAACTACTATTATTTGTATTGAATGTACGGGGAGAGACCAAAATCTACGAACGGGCTGCGCGATGTTTTTCCTGTCCACGTCCTCGGCGCTCGTTGCCGTCTGCAGCTATCATTGAAAGTCGCGGATGAAACCATACAACATTTTTAAAACTACTTTTAAAGGCTTTAGTTACAAACTTTATGAAAGGAGATGCTGAAACTGGCCACCGTCGTTGTAGGGG
This sequence comes from Deroplatys truncata, assembly GCA_030765065.1. NCBI lineage: Eukaryota > Metazoa > Arthropoda > Insecta > Mantodea > Mantidae > Deroplatys > Deroplatys truncata. The sequence continues at coordinate 308,502,681 of CM060975.1, read as the reverse complement.
CCAATTTTTTTCGAGTCAACAGTTGACGCCCATACATATGTGAATACAATTTTGCCCCTCCCTTTATTTTTTAGAAATTAACAGTCAGGGAGCGTGATTTTGCCTTTTTTAACAAGACTATGCAACAGCTTATACGGCCAATATTTCGATGAAAACTATTGAAAGTGTATCTGAGAACAGAATTATTAGTAGAGATTTGTGGCTCCCTCGGTTCCCCGACCTAACGCCCCTGCGATTTCTATCTCTGGGGTAACTTAAAACATAAAGTGTATAAGACAAACCCACACACCCTGCAAGAATTAAAACAAAATATCCGCCAGGAAATTGTCAGCATTTCTCAACGTGAACTACGGCGAGTGATGGATAGTTTCCTAAAGAGGTGCCAAAAATGTATGGACAACGACGGCGGCCAGTTCCAGCATCTCCTTTCATAAAGTTGGTAAGTAAAGCCTTTAAAAGTAGTTTTAAAAATGTATGGTTTCATCCGCGCCTTTCTATGATAGCGGCAGACTGCAACGATCGCCGAGGACGCGGACAGGAAAAACACCGCGCAGCCGGTTCGTAGTCTTTTGGCTCTCTCTATAGTATTTTTCTAGCAATAAATAAAAGTTATTTTGTAGCTTAATACAATTTCTAATCTTGTGTAAACTTCGAGATAAAGTTTGTTGTTTTACTAGCAGGCATTAATTAGTTGTGCCATTAGTGTAGCAGAAAGAAAAGTGGCCAATACTTCAGAGTTTCATTTTCAGAGAACATGTTTAAAGTGGTACCATAATCGCTTTTGAAATAAGATTTGCTAATTAAAGTAGGATTCTTCAATTTAATTTGTAACCTGCGATAAAACAATAAAAAGATAAAAGTAAAAGCCACGTTCACTTACAAACAGTTTCGTATTCCAGTCTCACCATTGTGCAATTGTACGAACTTGACAATGGCACTGGCGCGGGAGAAAGTTTCTGCATCAGATAAATATTTAACGTAAACTACAATCTCAGTTTTAAATCTTAAACGAAAGCAAAAATGTGTTTCTCTTTAATATTCATATTTTATCATAAAGAGTCGCAGCATCTGCTAATTCTCTGCTGGAAATATTCTGCTTTGTAAAACATGCACACCAAGCGGGATGCTCAGGCTGTAACCCCTGTGGCTCGCATTCCGGATATCCAGGGTTCAAAACCCTGGATACCGAACAATGTGACCGAAGGTTCTTTTCACAATTTTCCTCGGTGTCTAGGCGAATGCTGGGTTGGATAATTATTTGATCCACGAATTTTCCTATCATCCGTTTCATCACTATATTTCATTTCCTTCTCCTTCACCACCATAGTAGGCATTCACTGATCACCCATCCTAGATATGTTATGCTCCAGAGTTTCCTTGCTCCTAGGCAGGCTACTGACACAAGGTGGGCTGATCACCCATCCTAGATATGCTATGATCAAGAGTTTGCTTGCTCCTTGACGAGCTACTGACACAAGGTGGGCTGATCACTCATCCTAGATATGCTATGATCAAGAGTTTGCTTGCTCCTAGACAGGCTACTGACACAAGGTGGGCTGATCACCCATCCTAGATATGCTATATTCAGAGTTTGCTTGCTCCTCGACAGGCTACTGACACAAGGTGGGCTGATCACCCATCCTAGATATGCTATATTCAGAGTTTGCTTCTCCTCGACAGGCTACTGACACAAGGTGGGCTGATCACCCATCCTAGATATGCTATATTCAGAGCTTGCTTGCTCCTCGACAGGCTACTGACACAAGGTGGGCTGATCACCCATCCTAGATATGCTATATTCAGAGTTTGCTTCTCCTCGACAGGCTACTGACACAAGGTGGGCTGATCACCCATCCTAGATATGCTATATTCAGAGTTTGCTTGCTCCTCGACAGGTACTGACACAAGGTGGGCTGATCACCCATCCTAGATATGCTATATTCAGAGCTTGCTTGCTCCTCGACAGGCTACTGACACAAGGTGGGCTGATCACCCATCCTAGATATGCTATATTCAGAGTTTGCTTCTCCTCGACAGGCTACTGACACAAGGTGGGCTGATCACCCATCCTAGATATGCTATATTCAGAGTTTGCTTGCTCCTCGACAGGTACTGACACAAGGTGGGCTGATCACCCATCCTAGATATGCTATATTCAGAGTTTGCTTGCTCCTCGACAGGTACTGACACAAGGTGGGCTGATCACCCATCCTAGATATGCTATGATGCAGAGCTTACTTGCTCCTCGACAGGCTACTGACACAAGGTGGGCTGATCACCCATCCTAGATATGCTATATTCAGAGTTTGCTTGCTCCTAGACAGGCTACTGACACAAGGTGGGCTGATCACCCATCCTACATATGCTAATCCAGAGTTTGCTTGCTCCTTGACAGGTTACTGACACAAGGTGGACTGATCAGCCATCCTACATATGCTAATCCAGAGTTTGCTTGCTCCTCGACAGGTACTGACACAAGGTGGGCTGATCACCCATCCTAGATATGCTATATTCAGAGCTTGCTTGCTCCTCGACAGGCTACTGACACAAGGTGGGCTGATCACCCATCCTAGATATGCTATATTCAGAGCTTGCTTGCTCCTCTACAGGCTACTGACACAAGGTGGGCTGATCACCCATCCTAGATATGCTATATTCAGAGCTTGCTTGCTCCTCGACAGGCTACTGACACAAGGTGGGCTGATCACCCATCCTAGATATGCTATATTCAGAGCTTGCTTGCTCCTCAACAGGCTACTGATACAAGGTGGTCTGATCACTCATCCTAGATATGCTATATTCAGAGTTTGCTTGCTCTTCGACAGGCCACTGACACAAGGGTGTCTGATCACTCATCCTAGATATGCTATATTCAGAGCTTGCTTGCTCCTCGACGGCTACTGACACAAGGTGGTCTGATCACTCATCCTAGATATGCTATATTTAGAGTTTGCTTGCTCTTCGACAGGCTACTAACAACAAGGTGGACTGATCACCCATCCTACATATGCTAATCCAGAGCTTGCTTGCTCCTCAACAGGCTACTGACACAAGGTGGGCTGATCACTCATCCTAGATATGCTATATTCAGAGTTTGCTTGCTGCTCGACAGGCTACTGACACAAGGTGGACTGATCACCCATCCTAGACATGCTATGATCCAGTGTTTGCTTGCTCCTTGACAGGCTACTGACATAAGGTGGACTGATCACTCATCCTAGACATGCTATGATCCAGTGTTTGCTTGCTCCGCAACAGGCTACTGACAGAAGGTGGGCTGATCACTCATCCTAGATATGCTATATTCAGAGTTTGCTTGCTCCTTGACAGGCTACTGACACAAGGTGGGCTGATCACTCATCCTAGATATGCTATATTCAGAGTTTGCTTGCTCCTTGACAGGCTACTGACACAAGGTGGGCTGATCACTCATCCTAGATATGCTATATTCAGAGTTTGCTTGCTCCTTGACAGGCTACTGACACAAGGTGGACTGATCACCCATCCTAGATATGCTATATTCAGAGTTTGCTTGCTCCTTGACAGTCCTTGTGGGTATAATTCCTACAGAGAGGAGGGTAATCCTTTAAAGGAGAAATAAAACATGTACACAGATGAGTCGTCTGTCAGTGGAAACAACGCTATCGTGCATTGGGATCACAGGCTATTCATAGAAAATTTAATATATACATTCTATTAGTTATCTGGACATCATACAAACGTATAGTATTTTAATCAAAATCACTAAGAGCCATTTTTTTAGAAAATAAAGAGTAACGAAAATTGTTTGTGGAGGGTAGTTTGGGATATATGGATTTTCTTGAAAGTCTTCCTGGCTCACCTTTGGAGGATGATGAATTTAAATACCAACTTTGGTTTCTATCAGACAATTCGTGTTCACACACGTTTTATAATTTGCTTCATTCATGGGACCTAAAACAAGTATTTCGATAAAATCTCGGTATTGAATTTTTGAGTAGAATACGCATTCTTTTTCTACTTACTGCAGGTATGTAAGGGTTAGAGAACATAACAAAAGTCAAATCAAAGCTTTGATTTCGAGGTGGAATTTATCCTCGCAGTACCCTACCACCCCCCCCCCCCCCCCGTTGGGCCACCGTTTTTATGACATTTAAAGAAGATTAAACGTTTGCTGGCAATAGTATGTGAAGTCCTCACTTCTCTGATGTTGAAACAAGCAATTATTGAGTTTAGGCAGCCGAATCGCGTGGACCAACAGAGCATGTTCTTGTGATGCATGTAGCGGAATCATGTCCTATAAAACGATGCGCACCATCTAGCCGTATAATGGCTATAACAAAGACATAACGGTAAGAGCGATGAGCGAAGTTGGCAAGCTTGATGTGGGTCAACATTCGCTTGCAACTTTCGCTCGCATTTGACGATGCGAACAATGAGTGACGCAACACAATCCGCTAACAAACTACCCAATGGAAGGTGAGGGTTAGCTTGGCATGAGGGCTTACTGAACCCCAATTATTCGTATTGGCCTTCCTCATTGTTAGTTGTCTATGCAGCGCGGCATTGTGTTGGACTTTTAAACCTGAATGAGGATTTATTTCATTTCGTTTGCTGCCCTCCCTATTCTTTATAAAATTAGTTCACAATCTCATAATCTCCGTAACGTTCCCAATAACATGAAAATTCCCCTGCTTCCAAGTTCTGGAAATGTATATCCAGTATCTTTAGCGGTGAAACAATTATCGCCTTTTGTGGTATCATATTTATTTATTAGCCCCACGTTTGGGAGCCAATTTGAAGTGTTTATTTGTTGGTAGTTGGAGGATACTTCAAATTTATATGCCCCATGTATGGAATACAATTTGTAGCGGTCACTTCGTGTTATCTTTTACTGAGCGCCTGTTATTGTATTTGATTTTGGGTTCACTGTCCTCCGGCTAGCTATGATTTCTCGGTCAAGCACTTCTCTTGTACAGGGTGCGTAAACGGAAAGGAGTTTTTATCCAAAGATAACTCTGATGAAAGAATTTGTTTTACACTTTTATTGTCGTAACACATTATTCACTTTCACCTATTAATCTGGACACACGCCAAACTGAAACTGTTATAATAACTTCTTTACTGCCCATTATTAATTCGCGTACTTCAACTTTTTGTGTAATTAACTTTACAACACGAGAGCTTTTTCATAAATTTGCTACGCGTAACCTGCAAATCGATAAACTGTGCGATGTATTCACCATGACTGCTTCTGTTGAACTCATCGATGTCTTATACGCGAATGCTTCTGTTGGACTACGTGAAACTTGTCCCTGACACTGGATTTATACTTCCTCGCCCCAATATGCCTAAAGATTATAACCGAGCTGCTATTGGTTAATAAAACGCGCCAACATTAGTGTCTATATTTATATCCAATGAAAATTACGAAAACACATGCTCTGGGGAAAATGTTCCCGAAAATTCTAAGAAAAACACGCCACTCTGACGTCATTTGCTCGTCTCTAATAATGATAAACAGCTCACCCCCTCGCTACATTATTGCACGCTATTATTGTCAGTTTCAGTAAGGCCGTATAAACCCACTTCTCAACAATGATTACAATCAACAAATATCTCAAATCAATGTCACACAACAATGCATATTCACACTACAATCACTCTGACATTTACATTTTTGTGATACAAATTACTGCGTCACTTTGTGTCTTCTTTAGTCACATTCTTTAATAAAACAAAGGTTTTCACATAACACAAAAACCCCTAACATCAAACTGGTGAATATAAAGATTCCCCATTTCCAGGCTACCAAGTTAAACATTACTGAGACGGTACATATTCTGTAACCATCGAGAAAATAAACCTTCTCATTTGCTGATTATAAAGTAAATATCGACTGAGCAATTTCTGATGCGTGTAACGCTGGGCACAAGTTTCTCTCTTTATATAAAATTGTTTAGTATACCCTGGCAATGAACTAGATTACAACATACAGAGATTTACGGCACGTAAAAGAACCTCAAGCCTGATAAAGAGACCTCTGAGCAAAATTACCGGTCTTTCACGCCCAATATACTTAGAAGGGACGCTAAGGACCACAGCGGTTAAAAGAGCGTCCATAATTAAAGCTCTATTTAATTTAATTTTTACGTGCCGTTATAAGAAGACTCGATTGTCTTGTTTTTCTGTCTATTCTGTTTTCTCACTTGCTAAATGGCAACCGTCTACTATATTGCTTGGAATGAAATACACGCACTTTCTGTGGGGTGCAACAACTGTTTTATATTCCTGGCATTTTCAACAACAAATTTCACAGAATATTCAAGATGTACGTTTTATTAGTAATGCGAAAACGTTAAAACATGTGGTATTTTAATCAAAATTGTTAGAACCGTTTGATAAAACAAAAAAGGAGCATTTTTTTCCATATATAGGTCACTTTGGAGTGGGGAAATTTTCTTGAAAATCTTCTTGTCCCATCCTTCAAGAAGCTGAATTTACATACTAAGATTATATTTATCCTACATTTCGTTTTTCAGTTATGCCGTTCTCTCTCTCTCTCTCTCTCTCTCTCTCTCTCTCTCTCTCTCTCACAGACACACACACACATACAACCACATGGACCTTTTTCTAAAACTGTTTTTTTTTGTGTGTTCAAGAAACTTCAGAACCTTTATGGTGAAATCTAGATAAAAATTCTGATGTGTTACACTCGCATAACTTTCTCTATTCCTGTATAAACATTTTTTACAAACGCTTATTCTCCATCTACTTCATATTAATCGAGATATGGAGATGTTAATCTTATTGCTAATTTTCTTGTAGATGCAAGGGGAAATGCTAGGCTTTAAGCGACAGTCAAATATTTTAAGAGATGGTTGCTATGTGGAGTATTCCATTCTCTTTGCATTACCAGGACAAAAAAAATGAATAACCAATTTCCATTTGAGAAAAAAAGTATAAGTATCGAAAGCTTTAAGGGAATAACAAGCAATATCTCGAAAATGGTTCACTCAACAACAAAAATGTATATGACATAAGTTGTGTATTTTAACGCGATCTACATTTTTTGTGTAGTAAAATTTTGTCTATCTCTTATGGTTTACCAGTTATGCAAAAGTGGTTCACAATGAAGAATACTTTTGGAGACATTCCCAGAAAACTCGAGATATACATTATATTTGTCATGAAATTATCTTAAATATATGATATTTTAATCAAAATCGTTAGAGCCATTTTTGAGAAAATTAAAATTTTCGAAAAATGTTCCATGTAAAGGGTAATCTGGGGTGGGATATTTTCTTGAAAACCTTCGTGTCGCATCTCTGGAAGATACTGAACCTAAATACCAAGTTTGGTGTTTATCAGACTGTTCGTTTCTGAGTTATGCTGTTCACAGACAGACAGACAGACAGACACACACGGACATGTTTTTAAAAATACTTTTTTTGGATTCAGGGTGTCTCAAAACATGTATTTCCGGTGAAATCTCGGTATCGAATTTTTGGGTGGAATACAATACTTCCCCTACTTACTATACGTAGTAGAGAAAGTAAAAATTGGTGGAATGTATTTTCTCTGCCCAAGCAGTTAAGATGTATGAAGGATTTGTAGAACGGATAGGGAAAAAAATGTTAATGAATAACTTAAATCACACCAGATTTTTTTTCTTTCCAAGGAAAGAAAACTATATGCATTTCATTATGTCTGTAGATAAATATAAATGGAAGAGACACTGCATCACATTAATAGAGACTGTAATGAATGAAGTATCTGGGATGGTGATCCCCGTGCATATCCATGTGTGTTTTAATCCCATTTGTCACTAAGACTAGTGAAATAGAATGCACAATAATTAGCGTTAAAGTAAACGCATGGGAAAAGTAAGCAATAATACTCATCACTACGACCCGGATTTTTAGGTTTTAACCTATTTTTTCCTCGCTGTTTAATTAACACGTTTCAAGATATCTACTCGTTTCACACTTCCTGGAGCGGAATATGCTAATTTGATTACACCCAAAAAAAAAACCTAAACAGCTGTTTTTCCTTTTTCGAAATTAAGAATGTCATTTTCGGATTTAAACTTATTGTAAAATGATATCCACCACTTATAGCGAGTAGATAGTTCAAGTTACTACAGTTAAACGCAGCACATGTGACGTGGTGACACCTGGATGCAGCTGATAGGTCAGACTGGGCTGTCTGCTGCCATTTACTATCCCGAGCGCTTAAAATACGATAAAAATGTCGTCGATGAATTGTTCTCTTTCTTTTGAACTGTGTTGTTACTGTTTTTCATTACCGCAATTACATACACACACACTCATGCCCATGGTGAGACTCGAACTCGCGACCCTCAGCTTGGCGGAGCGCGGAAGCTACATGCTCCAGCGACCTCGGCTACGAGGGCCGGCATGAATTGGATGAAACAGAAGCTTCCTGCATTGCCAAGGCTAAGAAATCACTCGAGTGTCCCACTCTTGCCGCTTCCCTTGCATACATTAAGACACATTTTTGTTTTATACCAGAAGCTACAACTTTGCCACTGAAAGATGCTCTAGATATCATTGGCAATGTTTCCAGTAAAGAAATACCTGGACAGTGGGAGTTGCATGTTCTTCGAAGTTGCAATTGATTCTTCAACAAAATCCTGCTTTTGAAGATATGAAAATCATCAATTTAGTATTGCAGGGAGAAAAGTATACAATAGAACTACCCCTAGAACCTGCTGCACTGCATCTATGTTCTACGCTCCAATTACGTCATGTTACGTTGAAAGAACCTTTTCTTCATACAAGAACGTGCTAGTGATAACAGGAATTCGTATACGCCAGAAAATTTGAGAATGTATGTACCTACTGCAATGCTAAAAAATAAATCTTACAACTAAGTACCACAAAAGCAAAACTATTTATACCTGTATTGATCCACGAAGCAAAGTATTAAAAAAACCTATTTTAAGCATATAAGGAACCGGACCCTACTCATCACATTAATTTTGTCATAGTCTCACGAGAGGTTGTGAGCAAACTTATGTGATGAAACTCTTAACCTCGAATGGGGTTTATTAAGACTAATTCACGAATAAAATGTAGCAGATTATAAGAATAATAACACTTTACTTACTTGTGTTGTTTAAAATCAAATCACCATGGTGTCAGCTGTCAGATCGCGGCCTACTAAATTATGAACAATCCAATTTGTTGCGGAATAATAACCAATGCTACCAATAATGGGATTGGGAAAATAACATGCAAAAGTCAGAACGCAATAAAGATACATTTTTTTTCAAGGACACAATTGTAAATTGACACTATTTGAATGTGCATTGACTAAAACCACAATTGGATAACGCAACCCATTAATCACTGCATACTGATATCATTAAGGTTCATTAATGAGCTGAGGTTTTATCGATAGCATCACATTCTTACACGCTAATTATAAGATAAACGATCGCGATTGATCAGGCATTGCTAAGTAATATTGATGTATATCAAATACGAAGCGTAAGAATACCATAGATTAAATTAATACTCACTACAACTGCGGGAGGGTAAAGTCTTACTTAGCCTATCCTTACATCCGCCTGTGAGGAGATATCCGGAATGCACAGAAGTGACGCACTGCTGTATGATACTAGAAACAACGTGCCGTTTTCTCTTACACCGAACAGGATGCTAAGAGCATGACTCAAATCATTGCTTGGTGGAATCCTAATAATTCGCTTTTCCTCTCTTCTTCTCTGAATCCACTCTAGAAAGTTAATAATTCACTTTCTACGAAAATCGATTCGCGCTTCCCCAAGATAGTTTCTCGGAAGTAAAACATATTTTCTAATTTGAATACAAATGTGTTTGTTTGGAGAGTACAATTACAGTGACTCCAGAAAACATTCGCCTCCACTTTAAAAACTTCTAGTAGCCAAATTAAGGAAAAACAATTCAAATTGTCATATTTAATATGCAGAAACTTACCCTCTTGTTGTAAGGAGTTACATCCCCAAAGACTTACAAGGCAATATCTTGGGTCAGTAGCTTATCGTGGAGCAAGCAAACTCTGGATCATAGCGTATCCAGGACGGGTGATCAGCCCAATGTCTTGTGTCAGTAGCCTGTCGAGAGCAAGCAAACTCTGGATCATAGCGTATCCAGGATAGGGTGATCAGCCAATGTCTTGTGTCAGTAGTCTGTCGAGGATTAAACAAACTCTGGATCATAGCATATCCAGGATGAGTGATCTGTCCAATGTCTTGTGTCAGTAGTCTGTCGAGAAGCAAGCAAACTCTGGATCATAGCATATCCAAGATGAGTGATCAGTCCAATGCCTTGTGTCAGTAGTCTGTCGAGCATTAAACAAACTCTGGATCATAGCATATCCAGGATGAGTGATCTGTCCAATGTCTTGTGTCAGTAGCCTGTCGAGAAGCAAGGAAACTCTGGATCATAGCATATCCAGGATGAGTGATCAGCCCAATGTCTTGTGTCAGTAGTCTGTCGAGGATTAAACAAACTCTGGATCATAGCATATCCAGGATGAGTGATCTGTCCAATGTCTTGTGTCAGTAGTCTGTCGAGAAGCAAGCAAACTCTGGATCATAGCATATCCAAGATGAGTGATCAGTCCAATGCCTTGTGTCAGTAGTCTGTCGAGAAGCAAGCAAACTCTGGATCATAGCATATCCAAGATGAGTGATCAGTCCAATGTCTTGTGTCAGTAGCCTGTCGAGAAGCAAGCAAACTCTGGATCATAGCATATCCAGGATGAGTGATCAGTCCAATGCCTTGTGTCAGTAGTCTGTCGAGAAGCAAGCAAACTCTGGATCATAGCATATCCAGGATGAATGATCAGCCCAATGTCTTGTGTCAGTAGCCTGTCGAGAAGCAAGGAAACTCTGGATCATAGCATATCCAGGATGAGTGATCAGTCCAATGCCTTGTGTCAGTAGTCTGTCGAGAAGCAAGCAAACTCTGGATCATAGCATAACCAGGACGAAGGATCAGCCCAATGGCTGGTATGGCGGTGAAGAAGAAGGAAATGAAATGTAATGATGAAAGGGATGATAGGAAACTTCGCGGATCAAATTATCCAACCCAGCATTCGCCTAACAACCTAGGAAAATCGCGAAAAAGCCTTCGGTCAGGTTGGTCATCCCAGCCGGATTGAACCCGGGAGCCCCCGAATGTGGGTCACAGACATTGCCGCCTGAGCCATCCCGCTGGGTTAATATGGAGAAGCAACAAACGGTATTACAGTTTATGTGTTCTACCGTTTTACGTTTCACAACTTCTTACTTTTACAATCTTTTGAAAATTTCCGTTTTTTCAAGTTTTTCATGCGTGATGTTTACACAATTATTTTATATGCGTTTTAGTACAGCAATTTTTAATATCATATTTGACAGCTTCGCCGACATATGATTTAAACTGACAGAGAAATAAATTTGTGAAATCGTAAAAACTGTGACGTTAATGAGAAAATTCAGTAAAAAGGTTTAATTCCTGACTTTGACACTTACAAATTTTAAAGTGGAGAGGAGTGTCTTCTGGAGTCATTGTAGGTGTATTCTTCGTTGCTGAGCTGTAAATGATATTTTGTTTATTTTGTAGTTGTTGCTAAGCAAATTTTTACTTTCTCTACTACGTATAGTAAGTAGGGGAAGTATTGCATTCCACTCAAAAATTCGATACTGAGATTTCACTGGAAATATGTTTTGAGGCCTCCTGAATCCAAAAAAATGTATTTTTGGAAACATGTCCGTGTGTGTGTGTGTGTGTGTGTGTGTGTGTGTGTGTGTGTGTGTGTGTGTGTGAACAGCATAACTCAGAAACGAACAGTCGGATAAACACCAAACTTGGTATTTAGGTTCAGTATCTTCCAGAGATGCGACACGAAGGTTTTAAGAAAATCCCCCCTTACCCTTCACGTGGAAAAATTTTCGAAAATTTTAATTTTCTCAAAAATGGCTCAAGCGATTTTGAATAAAATACCATAAGTTTAAGACATCTTTATGGCAAATAAAATTTATATCTTGAATTTTCTGGCAATGTCTCCGAAAGTATTATTCTTCATTGTGAACTACTTTTGCATAAAGACAAGACAAAATTTTACTACACAAAAAATGTAGATCGCATTAAAATACACAATTTATGTCATATACATTTTTTTTGGAGTGAACCATTTTCAAGATATTACTTGTTATGCCCTTAAATTTTCCAATACCTATACTTTTTCTCAAATGGGAATTCGTTATTCATATTTTTTGTCTTGGATATGCAAAGAGTATTAATCTATGGCAAAGAGAATGGTGCTGCACCTAGCAACCAGCTATTAAAAGATATGTATGTGCTTAAAGGCTACTGTATTTCTATATTGCCCTTGTGAATACAAAACAAGGGGAACATAGTACACCTTAAGCAATAGTCAAATATTTTTAGAACTGGTCGCTATGTGTAAAATGTAATTCTCTTTGCAGGTCAAGAACATAAAAGAATATTCTGTGGGTGTAAGAGAAATGAGAACGTAAAAACAGTCAAAATGATATTTGTAATACAAGCAAGGATACCCCAAACCAAAACATAGAGCAAGACTTGATTATATATGAACGGAAGTACTGATGTGTGTGGATAAAGCAAGGTGTGATTATAAGCGTACGGAAGTGCACTCGGATAAATTGAGATACAAGTGAGGCAGCACGTGTTTCCAGCAAAGCAGTAAATTAGAAGAAAAAAATATCTGTGAAACATTCACATTACTTTCCCTACCCTCTATGGTTTATTAGTGGGTATACAAAGTATTTTTATTTAAGCCTATTACTTTCTCTAATACGTATAGTAAGTAGAAATATTGCATTTCACCTAAAAATTCAAAATTCATATTGAGATTTCACCATAAATACAAGTTTTGAAGCCCCATATTGCAAAAAAAGCATTTTTTAAAAAAGACCCGTGTCTGTGTGTCTGTGAACAGCGTAACTCAAAAACGAAAAGTCGGATAAATATCAAACTTGGTATTTATGTTCAGTATCTTTAAAGATGCGACACGAAGATTTTCAAGAAAATCCCCCCCATTCCAGACTACCCTTTACATGGAACATTTTTCGAAGCTTTTTTTTTCTCTCTCAGAAATGGCACTAACGATTTTGATCAAAACATCATATTTTAAGACACTTTCATGGCAAATGAAAGGCATATCTAGAATTTTCTGGGAATGTCCCCAAAAGTCGTCTTCATTCTGAATGAATTTTGCATAATTAGTAAACCGTAAGAGATAGGCAAAATTTTACCACAAAACACACAATTTATGTCATATACATTTTTTGTGTGCAGTGAACCATTTCCGACATATTCCTTGTTACTTGTATGAATTTTCCAATACTTAATACTTTTTCTCAAATGGGAATTCGTTATTCGTTTTGCTTTCAAATCTTTTAAGAGCTGGTTGCTATGTAGAGCATTCCATTTTCTGTGCATGTCCTGGACATACAAAGAAAATGGAATACTCCACATAGCAACCAGCTCTTAAAACATTTGACTATCGCTTAAAGTCTACCAATTCCCCTTGCATCTACAAGAAAATTAGCAATAAGATCGTTTATGCAAATGTTTATCTCGATTAATATGAAATAGATGGGGAATAAGAGTTTGTAAAAATAGTTAGTACAAGAGTAGAGGAAGTCACGTGAGTGTATCACATCATTTTTTTATATAAATTATGATGCAAAGCTTCAAACTCTAAAATGTATTTACACGCCATAGAGACATAAATAAGATTATTTTCATCAGATGTGTTCTTATTACTTACTACACCACTTACGGTGTTGGTAGAGAAGTAGAGGGTTAGAGGAAGTGTTGGTATTTAAGTTCAGCATTTTTTAAAGATCTAACACCGAGGTTTTCAAGAAAGCCCCCGCTCAACTATTTTTTGTACGGAACGTTTTTGCATTTTTAATTTTCTCGGAAAAAACGTTTTTAAAAAAGTTTTACTTGATTTTTTTGTTAATTTTTTTTAGAAATTTTAGTATTGTTGCGATACTTAATTTATATTTAGTTATTTTTTATAATTAATTTCATTTATATTTTTAAATGTTCCGTTACTTTGTTTAAAAATGGCTGTAACGATTTTGCTTAAAACCCTACTGTTTAAGATATTTCCATAATTAATATAATGTTTATCTTAAATTTTCTAAAAATTGCCAATGTAGTTCCCTAGATTCAGAATTAATTTTGTATAATTGGTAAACCGTAAGAGAGAGAGAAAAAAGAGCTGTTTCTTAAAACACACAATGTATGTCTTTTTTTTTTCTTTCTTCTTTTTTTTTGACCTATTGACAATTTTTTAGTTATTGGTTGATACTGGTTTGAATTTCCAAATACTTTATACTTTTTAAACTGCTGAATCGCCTCTTGTTTGTTCCTAATGGTCATGCAAAGAATGGAATTTCAAAGTTTTTTAAACATTTGACTCTGGCTTCAGCCTCCTGCATCCAATTTATACCTACAACGAAGTAATATATATCGAGTTTTATTTATGGACGCTCTTTAACTACTATGATTCTTAGCGTCCTATTCTATATTGGGCATGAAATTCCGGAAATTTTGCTCAGGGGCCTCTTTATCAGCCTTGAGGTTCTTTGACGTGCCATAAATCTACGAACATGCGACCTCGAGATCTAGAGGCTAGCATGGTACCCCTATACCACGGAGTACGACGCACAACGAAGTATTTAATTAAACTATTTCTATAAACATTTATCTGGATTAACGTTAAGAAGATAGCAAAATACGCTTTCATAAGAATGTTCCGTAGAATCTAAATAAAATTAAAGGTTGTTTTTTTTCAAAGCCTTCCAGTCAGATCGTTCCGTAACGCTGCTAAAGTGAATAAGATAAGCTGAATTGCTAGCTAACGATGAGAAGCAGATTCCACTATTTTCCACGAAGAGTTAAAAGGACAACTGGAGTTCCATTACAATTACATAGTAAGATGAAAACATTTTACCGGAAATACCAGCACGGAGTTGAGGTAGGTCTATCTTCTGGTAACCGGAGTCTAGGCCAGGGACATAGCGTGACCCTGGCCGACAGCCTGGCCACCTAGCACCGTTATCAGGGGTGTCACATCCCAAGGTTTTGTTTCCACAAGGAGTCACTTCCACGAGATGCTTTCTTTTTGTAGGCAATCACTCCTAATAACTATGCGTATATGCATTATGTTTTTGCAAGTACTGTTACGTACATTTCGACAGGATGAGAATTTAAAAGGTTACACACGTTTTCGTTTCTATTATTCCTGTACACAAACCGTTAGTACGAGAAAGAGTATAGTTCTAATCGCATAACAAGCGTAAGGAAGAGACACAAGTTTGTGCACTGTTAAACCTTTCACTGGCGTTTTAATCTTTATTAATAAAATAGAACACTATTATTACCGGTTTTCAAAACACTAGATGACATGTAAATTGCACAGAAAAAGGGAGAGGGTGAAAAAGACGGATAGAGGGACGCAATAAAATCTCCGCAGTTTAATGCAATAACACGAGCAGAGCTGATTTCCGTAGTTGTAAATAAACACATAATATAAGATATTATTTTAATGTTTCTCCTGAAATTGAGATCACATCGTTCCTAAGAAGAAGGCCAACTAATCCCCGAAGGAGTAACCCAAGTCGCATATTTCAATCATGCCTCCTTCGCCTCGGGGTATTCGATTTTCCTATCTGCCTGTACTTGTCGAGACTGGTGACCTCAACAATATTGCATGTGCAACAATAATTCTTTGCGATGGTGACAAAAACCTATCTGCTGTTAAATGCATATTCATAGAGTATGCTAGTGATGAACATTGTTGTTCACCAATGGCACTGGGGATTAATTGATCTGCATCATTTTCCCTCTGCCTTCCCAATATAAAGTCTATAAGTTATCACTTTTAAGGCCTTTGCATTTGGCGAGATGTTGTTTGTTTAAGATGACATCTTCATCACAGAAAGTGCACTTGGGTGTAGGAGGCATCGTATCTTGTAGAGGTGTTCTGCGAGGCAATCGTGGCCAGTTGCCATTCTAAATAAGGCCACTGCAGTCTTCCTTGGTATTTTTTGTATATCAACTCTGTCTTTAATATTCTTATAACCTTTATCTTTTAATTTATCTTCAAGTCTCTGCTGTCTTTTGAAATGTTGTTTAACGTTATTTAATTGTTTATTTATAATTCTCCTGCATGTTTTATTTGTTGTATTGCACCTTTCTTTGCTAATTGATCCGCATGTTCATTGCCCAAAAGTCCGACATGAGCTGGGATCCATTGTAGAGTGACATGATTTCTAGGTTCAACTGCTTTAATTAGGCTTCTTATTTCTTTAATATTTCTTGTTGTTTTATTATTGTAATTTACTATTCCATCTATGGCTGATTTTGAGTCTGATAATATGACTATTATTTGTTTTATGTTTGGTCTATATAGAATGTTCTGTAATGCTGCTTTTATAGCTGTTAATTCTCCATCATAGTGGTTTGACGTTTCATATAATGTTAGATACTGTGCAAAATGTTTACAGTATACTCCTGCACCAGCATTTGTTTTATTGATGAGGGATCCATCTGTATATATTCGGAGCCATTCTTTTTCTGGGTGTCTTTCATTTTCCGTAGCTATTGCCATGGCTCTCATTTCATCTGGTACATTGTTTTGTTTGTGTATTGTATAACAAAGAAAATGAATAACGAATTCCCATTTGAGAAAATAAGTATTCGAAAATTTAAGGAAATAACAAGCAATATCTCGAAAATGGTTCACTCAACAACAAAAAATGTATATGACATAAATTTTGTATTTTAACGCGATCTACATGTTTTGTGTAGTAAAATTTTGTCTATCTCTTATGGTTTACCAGTTATGCAAAAGTCGTTCACAATGAAGAATACTTTTGGCGACATTCCCAGAAAATTCGAGATATACATTTTATTTGTCATAAAAATATCTTAAACATATGATACTTTAATCAAAATCGTTAGAGCCATTTTTGAGAAAATTGCAATTTTTGAAAAATTTTCCATGTAAAGGGTAATCTGGGGTGGGAGGATTTTCTTGAAAACCTTCGTGTCGCATCTCTGGAAGATACTGAACCTAAATACAAGTTTGGTGTTTATCCGACTTCGTTTCTGAGTTATGCTGTTCGCAGACGCAGACACACACACACACACAAACATGTTTCCAAAAATGCTTTTTTTTTGGATTCAGGGGGTCTCAAAACGTGTATTTCCGGTGAAGTCTCGGTATCGAATTTTTGGTTGGAATACAATACTTCCCCTACTTACTAAACGTAGTAGAAAAAGTAAAAAGGGGCGGGAGGCTTTCAGAAATCTACTTTATTGTTTACTTATTTTATTATTTAATACTATTACTGTTATAATATATTTCCACCCCGATTGTAATGAAAGCAATAAGAACATCGTAATTGCGACGCAAGCGCTCCGCATGTTGCTAATAGGTAACTTCTCGAGCGTGTCGTCATGGTTTCAGAATTTACTCGTAATGAGCCCCTCTCCGTTCTAATCCTCTTGACCGTGGTAGACCTCTTCAGAAGGCTATAGGCAACTGATTGCTTCCTAAGATGTCCGCCACAACCGCAGACGAAACGTCAAGTTCACGTGTTTTTAATCTCCCACCACGGCATCCTAGCCCGGGAGATACGTTTTACTTATTTGATGACACAAGTCTTTGATCTTACTTGGTTTCATAATCTTAATATAAGCACAGCAGATGAAATTTTAAACGTTTGTACCTTCTCTTTGATCCCGTAGTTATTTAATAGCATAAAGGGCCTTCAAGTTTCACATAAGGGAAACTCGTACTCCCTGGTATCAATGCTCAGCGCAACAGGAGGGGACGAAACTGGCGAATTAAATTATTCCATACCCTCTCTCCCCTCAAGCAATCAATTGAAACATTTTGGTTAAGTAGAGTAACAGCAGAAAGACTGCACACTCAGAGGAAATAAATGCTTCTTATTCTTCCCTGTGACTAAAGTTGAGGCAGTATTTCAATTAAATTATATAATATATAAATTCAATAACAGCCCGCCTTGAAGCAATATGTATGTAATAATTTGTAAAAATGTATGTAACAGTCATTTCAAATGCTTATATTATTGTAAACGTGTTTAATAATGTTATGTGAACGCATTACGTAATTTAATAATGTAACAGCTGTGAGAATAATAAGTTTAAAGTTGCTAACAATGAGTTTGAGAGTTTGAATACTACTAGTCATGATTAGGGCAGCAATAATGTAAATCTTGTGACAGTTTAAAAACAGCCAATCAACAGCCAGAAAAAAGCTTTAATTAAATGCAGGTATTCTATTGGACTAGTATTAGCCAATCAGAGACTTGAAATACAGAAGTTTACGGGTTTGGACGGTTGAAATATGTTCAGTTGCCTGCAGACCTTGGTAGCAACCGGATGGAAGATGTGTTCTCTAAAGAAATATTACGTATTCGTGTGAAACGAAAAATTAAGTATACGCGTTAACAAAGTGCAAGTGCAAGTGCTCTTGATATCAGTGTAGTGCTATTTAATTTGTGTGAAGGATTAATAAAAAGACGTGAATAAAAACTTTAAGTCTGTGTAAGCCTACAGTCTTGTCGCACCACGCCCTGATCAAGATAAACGTGTCTCTAAAGTAATACTGAAGCAGCCGAGGCAAAAACAAACATAAATAATATCTATAGAACCAGTTTAATAACAAAGTTAATATAATATTTTTAAACTTGGAGTGTAACAACAAAAATACATCTTCAAATCGGCTTTTCATACGTAGCAAACAATCTACTTCAAATTAACGCCCAAAACGTGGTGCAAACTCCAACAGTAAAATACTACTTCAAATTAACGTTCATATGTGGAGCAAAAAATAAATAAATAAACTCCAAGAACAATTCTTCTTCAAAGTTTAGGCAAAGATAATCATGATCTTAGTTTTCTGGTCAAAGGCCGCCCTTCGCTGCAAGCCCAGCCTCCTCCAGTCTTCCCTTTTTGTTTTCACATATTTACTTTAATATTGACTATCATTGTATCTTCTTCTATCCTGAAATGTTTCCCTATCCATCATTCCTTCCGGTGCATTTTTTTAGCAAACAGTTCTTTGTTATCCAGTGTCCCAGCCAATTTCTTTCACTGCTCCTGACCAGATTTAGCACTGTTCTTCCTTTACCCACATATTCACTGTTTATTTCCTTTGACCATTTCACACACTCCATTCTTCTCCATATCCACGTTTCAAATGCTGCCAGTCTTTACCTCACTTCGTTGCAATGCCCAAGTACTGTAACGTTCTTGCAAGGCCGATTTAGAAGTAGTCAGTGCATAGAATGCCACAATTACTTTAAAAAAAACTAGAGAAGTAAAATGCCGGGCCCATTATAGAATGCACTATAAATAAAGCATTCCCCCAGAGCAATAATTGTTTGTACTACCAAAGCTTAAAGGAATTGAACAGGGATTTGAAGCAGCTTTAAATAAAAGTAACAATACATACAGCCCCAATGGTACTGAATATATTAACACTCAAATGTAGAAACGAAGATATGTTACAATTGAAGTACATTGTATTTGAATTTGTCCTTCTCACGCAACATTTGCCATTTTGAAATGAAATTTAACACGCGATAATATGATATAAACTCGTTTCCATGAGATTTTAAATGCCGCTCCACACACTACAAGAATTTATAATTTTACTTACGCCAAAAGTATATGTTATGGATAATTTAGACAAGGCCGAGAAGTGTGGAGACGGCCGCTCGCAGACACGAAGCTGAATACAAGTCCTTCTTCGTGGTCGTCGAGAACTAACTCTCACACTCTTTTTTCTCTTGACGCATGGCTCGGGGAGTTCATCGGGAAGGTCAGGTGATGATGACTTGGATACAGCATACTGGCAGAAAGGACGCACCTTGCCAGCGCTGCAGAAACCTGGTGCAGCCCACTTCTGGTGTTAAGCAGGCTGCCGGCGTAATAACAAGCAGGGGACGAAACTTGCAGGTACATAAAAGAACTACGGCCATATCTACAAAAACAGCCACTCGGTGAAAGAAGAGCCAAAATTGGCTCTGTACTGTACAAGGTCGCACAAAACATTTCACTAATGTCCTCCGCAGTAGAATAGAAATTACATGCGGTATAAGAACAAACAAGTTACGTCCATAAATAATAACGTATCATTTCGAGTCTAAGTATTATCGCATTTTTATACGCTACACCTTGAAGCTTCTTTTTCAACATTTACTAAATTCACTTCAGAGTTAACATTTCCTTAGCAGTTTGCATTACATTAGCACGGGAGATTTCAACGCGAGTATAGAAACGTAACATGGCTGCAACATATTGCAGGCTGTATTTATTTGTTTTATGTTAGAATCCTTGACCATGTTAACAGGAAAGGTCATATACGCGAGGGAAAGAATGTAATGAAATGAATGCCCAAATGTGTTGACAGCCAACTGAGCTTAGAGGTACCCGACATTTGTCCACTCATAAAGGAAAACTTTTGTTGGGGATGGAGAAGAAGACTTGTAAAGTAATCACCCCGCACCGCTATCAAGATTCATTGCAAAGAATATCACATAGAAAACCAGAATAAAACATGTATAAATTATTCAGAGAAAAACATAATATGAAGATGAATATAGAAATTAAATATGTATGTTCTGTAAATGGCTCAACAATAAATTGACTTAAAGTACTGACCATGTTTTCCATAAAATAGATTGTATGAATTATTTCGAGATGTTTCCTATTACCATCCCAATTAAAGCAATATCTATGTAGTTGTTTAGAAAAATAGTTACGAAAATATAGTGTTGATAGTGAAGCTGTCAAGTTAAAACACGACCGAAAAGAGTATCCGCGAGTTACTAATACTAATTTCGTTATCTTAATACTCCATTGTTTTACCTACATTTCGCTAATTTAAGTAAATTATTTTAAAAATCTGATGCCGAGCGGTCATGTAATTTTCTGTAAATTACAAATTCGCAACTACACTTCATTATATTCTAGCATTCATTATAATGCGATTGTTTCTAACCATGTTACGTTTTTCGTGATAAGTGTGTAGACATGATTTAAAATTAAGCAATAAAACACAGTTATATGGGGCATGCGGAAATAAGATTAAAATGTTTAAAAATCATAGTAACGACCACTTGCGAAGGAAAAGAAAAACATCGATGTATCACACGACTTTCTCTACCCCTTACAACTTCACATAATCCCTTGTATATTACAGTATCCATATAATAGCTATTTATGTATCAAGGACGCAAAATAATTCTTTAGAGGGCGTAAGCCGAGTCCGAAATACTGGACGAGTCGCTAAAAACTTTTGCGTACGTGGTACATAGTTTTTAGTAAAAGTTCTCTAAATTGTATTAAATAAAATATAATAAAAGTACTGTATAAACATAAAAGGCATAGTAAGTTATTTGTTGAAATATTCTAACAGCCGCCTAAATCTTACGCTATGAACCGTACCAACGCCTTCTAGGAAGGTTGATCGTAACAATACAAGATGCGGATGTAGATGGAAGTGCTTATTCTGAGCGTTCGTTTCTAAACAACAAGCCTGTGACTGGAAATATGGCTGAAAATCCCGAGAAAATTTCAATCCAAGCCAGAAACATTGAATGGGGGCTGCTGTCAACAAAATCCCGGCAGCAGTATGAGAAGAATATATTGATTGCATTTAAAGACCGGTGCAACAGTTTAAAATTAACATAAAAACAATGTTGACTTATATTTATTATTTTATGCACAAGTATTTTGTTTAAAACCCTGTTAAAGTTGGTATGACTGGTCATGATGTTTATTACGCCGCTAAAAGTTTCCGTGACGATTATAAGCGCCTAGGCCGCTAAAGTACAATTTTTCGGCGTGTTAACAGTCCGACAAGCAGCTGTTTTAGAGAGCGAATACTAAAAAGAAAATCTGATGTGTTACATTCACATGCCTTTCTTTACCCCTATCGTATACAAATTATTCTTACGAAAATTAACTTTCATATCTACTTCATTTCAATCGAGATAAATAAACCTTTCCGGAAATACTGCATTACACATTTCGTTACAGATACACGAAGGAAATAGCGATAGTCAAATGTTAAGAACTGGACGCTATATGCTTGCCTTAAAATACCATACTTTTTCCATGACATCGCGAGAAACAACTGAAAATCGACAGAACTTGAAAAGAATGGCTAAGTATTGAACAATTCGAACCATTAATAACGGATATCTCGGAGATGGCTCATGCCACAAAAAAGTTATTTGAAATATATTGTGTGTTTTAAAGAGATCTACGTTTCTTGTGTAGTACGTTTCGTCTCTCGCTTAACGTTTACTTGTTAAACAAGATCATACAAAATTTGTTCCGAATGAAGAGGACTTCAAAGGCTATTCCCAGAAAATTCAATAGTTTTATTTGCCAGTAAATATCTTTATTATAGAGCATTTTAATCAAATCATTAGGGTCATTTTTTAGAAAATAAAAAAATCGAAAAATCTTCCCCAAGGTAGTTGGGGCGGGCGGATTTTGTTGTAAAATCTTTGTGTGGCATCTTTGGAAGGTACTGAACTTAAATACCAAGTTTGGTGTTTGTTCGACTTTTCGTTTTTGAGTTATGCTATTCGCACACATACATACACACACACAGAGGCCTTTTTCTAAAAATGTTTTTTTTCAGGGGTCTCAAAACACGTGTTTCCGGTATCGAATTTTTTGGTGTAATGCAACACTTTCACTACCTACTATACCTTTTTCACTATAAGCGGAAAGGAGAAGTAAACAAAACCACGTAACAAGACAGCACCTCATTGGCTGGTGGACAAACTACAACCTTTCCCGCTTAGTATGTCGTCTCTTCCTCTACAAAAAATAGTTCGGTTCAGATCGTAACATTTTGTGGTTATTCTCGTGCAGAGAAATTTAAAAAACACTCATTATTGTAACAGTTAAGTTTATGAAGTTAAACGTGTTTGTGCAGATTCACCTATAACTAAATGAAGCGTTATAGCAGAGGGTTTAAGAGGTTATGCACAGGCGCTGCAGTTTGTTTCCAGTTTCCGGCTGAGGATCCTCTCCCACTGTGGAAAACACAAACACGGTAAATGGAGAGAAGGCAGTTGTGTTAAATCCTTTTAACAAATTCTATGAAAAGTACCCACCTTTAATCGACAATGAATATGGTTGGCCATTGTTTAGCAATAATTGAACTTCCTTTGTTAGTGATGCAGAATTGTTGTTCGGATAGCTTGGTTCCGTTTGTTTTCTAACCTATAGTGCTAAACCTTATTTACCTTGTTGACTCATAAAAGGTTAAAGTAAAAGTGGTATATTGATATTAGTCATTAAATGAATGATTTCTAAAGCCTGAAGTTAAGAACAGTTTAATCCAGTACCTTTAACCACAGAAGCCGAACTGTTCAGGTACAATTTTTATTTGTCTACTCTTAGTACTAGAAGTGTTAGAAGTTTAGGATGTAAGGCAAAATATAGGAATAAGACATACAAAGTTTAAAAGCTAATGATCCCCAAGCCGCGCAATATACTGTATTAGTATTATGTCTGAAGCAATTTCCTCTCACAGGTCCCACGTGGTGCTGCCATGTGCTCGGCGGAGTGATACATTTAAGTTGTGTACTTCTCCTTTCAGTGTATAGTGAAAAAGGTATAAGTAGGTACGTGATAATGAAAGCAGATAGGCTGGGCGGCTCCCTAATGCCATATGTCGGGCACGTTTAGAAGCAGATGTACAGTTGCTATGCACATGCCTCTGTGGACATGTGACGAAGTAAGATGATATGATACAGGGATGAGACCTGGTTAACTGTGCGCCATACACGGATCCACAAGGTATCTCCTAACAGACCCATCGCGATTTGATCACGTAAAATAAAGAGAGAGAGAGAAAAATAACAAAAGACAACAGAGAGCGAGTCTATAGTCACCAAGCTTTAGCGTGTCCGCCAGGAAGCTACATGTTACAGTTACACAGCAATACCCACTCCTAGGACGTAAAGCCCTTGCACAAGTAGGCCAACCAACCATACTGCTTAGTGCCTACCCGAGCTACTAAGTCTCAAAATTTCAAATGAATTTCTCTGCGACAATTACAAATAATTTAATGTAGGGATATTCGTAAACAATTGCAATGTTTCCTGGGGAACAGGAAGGTTGTACTGCTGCCGAAGCAGATCCTCACATTGTCAGAATGTGCACTTGCAGCCGGCAGTTGCCCTAAACGAAGAAGAACTTCCTGTGTTGTTGACTGCCCGTTAAACAATGAAAGGTAAAATAACCTCGAATCATTCTTTTTTGTTCGGTTTCAGGTTAATTTTGTTTAACTTGCATACAGCTCTTAGAGAAAATGTGGGAAGTGATGCATCTCTGTAGCTAAGAGACAGTAGGATATCAGCTGTCCAAGAAGACCATCTAGGGTGGAGCTGGGCAATGTTTCGGAGCGGAAAGAGATTATCTTTGAGGAATAACAGAGCAATTCATCAACAAACTATGTAATCATTTAATCAAACACGGTTATGAGGTCAACAGGAGAGAGAGAGCAAGCCCATGTGATTTACGACCTGTACCTGACTCCTCCCTTATTATTTCAAATAGGATGGCGATGTCATAATTCACTATGCTTGGATTCGACAGCCTACAGAAACGTCGAGATCACGGAACCGATTAAGGGAGCATTAACGCGTGTATTAAAATACCTGATGTGTTATATTCATATGACTTTCTCTACCCACTATCTTATATATATTCTACAAAATATTCCTACAAGCGCTTATGTTCTTACCTGCTTCAACTTAATCCGCATAAGCACTTGTATGAATATTCTAATGTCACATTTCGTTATAGACAATAGAGGGATAGAGGAGGCTGAAGGGAGAGTTAAATTTTAAACAATATGTGTTATACTCACATGACTTTCTCTACTCTTGTACAAACTATTTTTACAAACGCTTATTCTCCATATGCTTCATGTTAATCGAGATGTTAATCTTATTGATAATTTTCTTGTAGATGCAAGGGGAATTGGTAGGTTTTAAGCGATAGTCAAATATTTTAAGAGCTGGTTACTATGTGGAGTATTCCATTCTCTTTGCATTACCAGGACAAAAAAATGAATAAGGAATTCCCATTTGAGAAAAAGTATAAGTATTGGAAAATTTAAGGGAACAACAAGCAATATCTCGAAAATGGTTCACTAAAAAAAAAAAAAAGTATATGACAAATTGTGTATTTTAACGCGATCTACATTTTTTGTGTAGTAAAATTTTGTCTATCTCTTATGGTTTACCAGTTATGCAAAAGTCGTTCACAATGAAGAATACTTTTGGAGACATTCCCAGAAAATTCGAGATATACAATTCATTTGCCATAAAAATGTCTTAAACTTATGGTATTTTAAACAAAACCGTTATAGCCGTTTTTGAGAAAATTAAAATTTTCGAAAAATGTTCGATGTAAAGGGTAATCTGTGGTGGGGGGATTTTCTTGAAAACCTTTGTGTCGCATCTCTGGAAGATACTGAACCTAAATACCAAGTTTGGTGTTTATCCGACTGTTCGTTTCTGAGTTATGCTGTTCACAGATACAGGCGTAGTAGAGAAAGTAAAAATATAAGTTGTAGAGAGTTTATTGTGAACAGCACCAAGTTCCTTTCTTCTGTTCCAGTTCTGAGAAATATGATTGGTATAAAAACTTAAATGTTGATATTGAATACATTTTTGCTTACTTAAGGTAAAGTACGATAAAGCAGTAGTACAGTTCAATAATCCAAAACTCTGTATTATTAATTAAATGCACATTTCTCTTACATTAGGGCTCCTTGTTCCTCAAAATTTCACTTCTTTAAATCTATTAAACTAATGGTAAAAATTGTCTTGGTTTTAGATTATCATGTTTTAACGAATTCCTCGTTTAATTTTGTGTTGTTTAGTAAGCTTGTGCCTCTATGGTTCACTAATTATAAAATAATATACAAAATTTATTCCAAATGAAGACTTCAAAGGCTACTCGAAGAAAATTCAAAATACACATTTTATTAGTCATACAAATATCTTAAAACATGCATCAGAATCGTTAGAGACATTTTACCTTCTCTTCCATGTACAAAGAAAGAAAGGTATTGCATTCCACCCAAAAATTCGATGCCGAGACTTCATTGTAAATAATGTTTTGAGGCCCCCTAAATCCAAATAAAGCATTCTCGGAAACGTGTGTGTGTGTGTGTGTGTGTGTGTGTGTGTGTGTGTGTGTGTGTGTGTGTGAACAGCATAACTCAAAAACGAAAAGTCCGATAAATACCAAACTTGGTACCTATTTAAGTTCAGTATCTTCCAAGAATGCGACACGAAGATTTTCGAGAAAATTCCCCCATCTCCAACTACCCTTTTCTAAAAAGTGGCACTAACGATTTTGATTAAACTATCATCATATATTAAAGATGTTTACATCACAAATAAAATGTATATCTTACATTTTCTGGAAATAGCCTGTGAAGTCCTCTTCATTCGGAAGGAATTTCGTATAATCCTGTATAACTGGTAAACGTTAAGCGATAGACGAAAACGTACGACACAAAAAATGTAGATATCTTTAAAACACATAATTTATTTTAAATAAGCCTTTTGTGACATAAGGCATTTCTGAGATATCCGTTGGTCCGAATTGTTCATTTCTTGGTCATTCTTCTGTCAATATTCAGCTATTTCTTGCGATGTCATGGAAACGGTATGGAATTTTAAGGCCAGCATATAGCGTCCAGTTGTTAAACATTTGACTCTCTCTGTTCCCTTTGTATATATAACGAAATGTGTAATGTAGCTATTTCTGTAAAGGTTTATTTGAATTAAAATGTAGTAGAAAACTAAGCTTTAGTAACAGTAATTTGTATACCCACTAATAAACGATATAGGGTAGAGAATGTCATGTGAATGTATTACATAAGATTTTTCATAAAATAAAAACAATGATACAGTTTCTATAGTTGGGATTTTCATGAAAATCTTCATATCACATCATGGTACATGCTGAAGTTAATACCAAGTATGATATTTATGTGTTCTATGAAGTCTCCATATGTGGAATTCAATACTTCATCTACCTACTACAGGTGAGCCAAAAGACTACGAACCGCCAGAGCGGTGTTTTCCCTGTCCGCGTCCTCGGCACTCGTTTCCGTCTGCTGCTATCATAGAAAGGCGCGGATGGAACCATACAACATTTTTAAAACTACTTTTAAAGGCTTTACCAACTTTATGAAAGGAGATGCTGAAACTGGCCACCGTCGTTTTCCCTGCAGTTTTGGCACCTCTTTAGGAAACTATCCATCATGGAATTTTTAGGGGGAATTTTCTAACCATGACTATTATCGTCTAATGTTTCTTCGGTAAGAACCGAACGCCGTCTTTTAGATTTCTTAGCCTGAAATTTGCTGTAAAGTTCATGGATCGTTGTACGGCCTTGAACTTTTACACCTGGAAATCTTTCTGCAAATCGTACATTCACTTGGCGAGCTGACCGAGTTAACACATACGAATCATAAATAAATACTCGCTGTGCAGTAGAAAACATATACTTAGCCATAATATACTTTGTGAGTAAGTGGACAAAATAATAAATAACTCGTAATAACTGAACTACATCATATCACCGTCAACTCAAACCTGCACTTCACACTGCACAGAAAACCACAACAGCGTGACTTTGTTTACAGCAGCAGTGCATTATCATGTTTTTATCATATTTCCACGCGCCCAGTGGAAAAACACAGCGCAGTCGGTAATATTGTTCATAAAATACCCCTCCGGGGTAACTTAAAACATAAAGTGTACAAGACAAACCCACACACCCTGGAAGAATTAAAACAAAATATCCGCCGGGAAATTTCTCAACATGAACTACGGCGAGTGATGGATAGTTTCCTAAAGAGGTGCCAAAAATGTATGGACAATGACGGTGGCCAGTTTCAGCATCTCCTTACGTAAAGTTGGTAAGTAAAGCCTTTAAAAGTAGTTTTAAAAATGTTGTATGGTTTCATCTGCGCCTTTCTATGATAGCGATAGATGGCAACGACGGCCGAGGACGTGGACAGGAAAAACACCGCGCCAGCGGTTCGGAGTCTTTTGGCTCACTCTGTATATAGAGGCGGTAGTGAAAATAAAAGAATCTTTTTGTATTAATAACATTTTTAACAATCTTTGGAAGTAATGAGCAGAAAAATGTAGTGTTATTGTTGCACATGAGAGTGTTTGTTTAATACCTTCCACAGACCGGGAGCATTTAGGGATGAATCTCAAAATATTCACTTTTCAGAACATTAGGAAAAGTCTTACCGAGTCAACGACAAGGCTCCAAAAGTATACGTGATCTCCAGGGTCCTTTAATTTGGAAACACGATCTGCAGTTTTAAAAGGCGGTAAAATAATACCCCCCTACACACGCTGTGGCAGAAAGTGGGACAACGGTCCGGCCACACCTCACTGGCTTCCTCTAGCATCATAATGATGAACAGTTAGCTTCATACGGAATTCGCTTGCTTCAGCGTTTAACAGCAAACCGTGAAATTGCCATCAGACGCCTCTACTTCCTCAAAAGGCATTTTCCAACATTTTCAGAACAGAATCTTATTACTTCGGCCCAGGAAGTGAAGCATACGCAATACTCAACCAACTTTTCCACCAATTGCAATTCACATTTATCCTCTACTGTGCCTTCGCATCATTTTGTCTCTTCTTGTATTCTGATGTTCAATTGTTTATTGATCATATTTGGAAACAATCCCCAAAACCATACATATTTAGCAGATTCCCCAAATAAACTTCTCTTAAGGGGACAAGGTACACTGAAATGGTAAGAAGTTACATTTTTTGTTTTAGGCACTAATAAAATCTGTATTATTTGCAGTTTCAGAAAATATATACTTTTGGGGTGTTAAGAGGTTTTTAAGACATTTAAATGCCATTTAATGCTAGTCTGCATTCCTTTAAAGCTGTCATACATCGCCCCTTTTAGAACATTTTTGTATCTTTCAACAACGAACGACTATATCATGCCCAGCGAGCATTCAGCAATTAACAAAAGAGGCCAGGACCAAGAGAAGGCAACCAGAAAGGCTGAAGCAATCCAGGAATGAAGGTGCAGATGATTATGATCCTGGAATGTACTGAAGTGTGTCAGAATTTTAATGTTCAAACTTCAAATTTCGTTTTTTTTAAATAACGTTTTTGGATACTTATGTACCCTTTTCTCGGAAAATATGAGAGGTAGAGGGCTGAAATTTTCAGTACATGTACACAACACACAGTTAAACTTTCTGAACCACAATCATAATTTTATTATGTATATTAGTGATATTAAGAAAGCAAAACATTGCAAATGTTCGACGTTTTTACTTTTTCGACTTTGCAAATATATATATTTTTTTCAATTTCTAGTGAACTGACATACATAACTAAATAATTGAGGTTCAGAAGATAGCTGATTATACTAAGAACAAGCATGTAAAAGTGTGATCAAGTAGTATCAGAGATAAAGGTACATGAATTCACATGTTTTAAGAGTAAATTTTATTATTTTTCTGCTGAATGAAATAATTTTTACGGACTCAACTACATAAACTATCAGTGCAAACAACCACTTGACATAATTTTCGTGATTTATAGAATAATTCATAAAAATTTCCGGTAAAACCATTGAGAACTTTGGTAAGTTAATCATTTGGTGTAATTTCCATGTGTTCAGACTACCTTGTCCCCTTAAATGTCTATCAGTTTCAAACAAATACATCAATGAACATTCGGCTAGCATTCTTTAATATTCTTTATTTAATAGCTGTTTGTTCTTTCATCATTTCAAAAACATATGAAGATAGCTGCATTTTGTAAGCCTACGTGTGTGAGGCTGTGTTGTAAATCTATGACATTCCCCAGCGTTTTATTTACTCTTAATGTTAGGCTTTGTATTGTTTTAATTTGTGTAAAAACCTTAAAAGGTGCCCAGGAAATATGGCATATTCGGGTCACATCTAACGGAATTAAGGCGTTTTTAAAAAGTCTCAATTCATCACAATAAATTTAGCATACAAATTGCAGTTCTTTCCTTCAGGCGATTTGCAGATGATCAGAAGTACATTTTTAGTACACCTGCTTGTCGGACTGTTAAAACGCCGAAATATAGCGCTTCAGTGGTGTATTAAACCAAATCCAGATGGCCGTGATCGCATCTTCGTTCACAAGTGCTTACCTTGTTTAAATGCAATATATTCCTTCTCATACTGCTGCCGAGATTTTGCTGGCAACAGCTCCGATTAAATGTTTTGGATTGAAATTTCCTCGGGATATTCACCCATATTTTCGTTCACAAGCTTCTTGTTTAAAAACGAGCGCTCAGAATAAACACAGCCATCTACAACCGTCAATGCTTTCTAGGAGGCATTGTTAGGGTTGATGTTCATAACCTAGGATTCAGGTGCCTGTGAGAATATTTGAACAAATGACAGACTATGCTTTTTATATTTATACAGTAGATATATTACATTTAATTATTTTATTTCATGTATTTTAGAGGGATTTTACTAAACACTATTGCATGCATCACACATGCAAAAACTTTAGCGGATTCGCTAGCCTCTAGTTCCCAAAGTCGCGGGTTCAAACCCGGCGGAGGGCGATGGATTTTTGTTTCGGGCGTAAAAATCCTTAGCATGGCTTCCTTCGGAAGGGAAGTAAAGTCGGTGGTCCCGTGTCGTAGATTTACGGCGCGTAAAAGAACCTCAAGACTGATAAAGAGGCCTCAGAGCAAAATTTACGGTCTTTCACGCCCAATATGGAATGGGATGCTAAGGACCACAGCAGTTAAAGAGCGTTCCGCAGATAAAAACTCAATTTATTCAATTTTCTAGCGGACTCATCAGTGGAAATACTAAATTCGTCCGTTAAAGTCTTATTTTGCATACTGTTAATAGCTATTAACTAATTTAAGGCTTGTTAAGGTACATGAAATATACAACCCCGCTGAGAAACAGGACCCCAATCATCCGCATGCACACAGCATTACACCACGAAGATACTCTGAAGTGAGTCTATACTTATTATATAAACTAGGGTTCTGCTGCTGCACTGGATTATATTATGGTCGCACTCCGCTTTCTAATGGCAATACAAATTCAATAAAAGAGCGTATTTATTTCCTCTCCCAAGTTTCACTCAAATGCATAGGTATATAATTCATGCCAGTATTTATGTTAGCGTTTAGCCATGGTTCGGAAGCGTTCGGTTGCATAATTGGCAAATTACTGGAGGCTGTTTATTTAACGACCCCTAATTTTGTACCATTTCAATCAAATTTAAAATGTGTCGACAAGTTTTGTTCAAAGTCTTGTGCACAAAATGTCAACTCCGTATATGCAATGGTTTGAGTCTTTATATCTAAACTATCTTTAATTTTTTATGGATTTCAACCAAATTGGAAATATGTTGACATTTTTTCTTCATAAATTTCATATAAAACTTCAATTCCGTACCGACAGCGGTTGGAGAGTTGTTTCTTGTGTATTGAAGTAACGTTAATAGATGCTCCGAAGTAGCAAACCATTTAAAAGGTGATTTTTCTATCCACGTTACGTTATTCATCATAAATATGTATTTCAAATTAAACATATGAATTAGTTACATTTGACGCTGTGCGTAAGGTCTATTCCATATGACTTTTCCTCTCACCTCTTAACGGCCACGTGCACTAATCACCTCTTTTTGGCTGCTTTGTGGAATAGGTTGTGAGGTACGAAATAGTTTCGTATTTAACATTATCATTTACCTTAATATATTCGAAGAAAATTGTTAAATTTACATTCTCATAAGGTATGAATTAAATGTATTAATAACAGAATAAGTGCATCTGGAATACATGTACATTTTTATCACCAAATAGATAGGAGGATCCTTCGGTTTAAACCTGCCTCTCATAATGACGAAAGCACGTGTATCTATCATGACAATGTGTTTATATCACTTTTATAGCCTGTCATTGCACTGCACACGGATTGTTTGTCACCATTCGAATGTATACATTAGCCAATTAGAGGAAAGAGGAAGGAGATGCAGCGCGGAGCAATACAGGTCTGTGGGGAAAGGTTATAAGAAACCGGGTTTAATTATAAGAAACCTAGTGACGAGCTCATGCGATGAGAAAAGAAAAACCAATACAACATTTCAAAATATTCCATCAAATGACGTACTTCAACATGGGAAAATAAAAAACGTACAGCAAAATATATTTCGGAAACGGCTAATGCAACGAAAAGAGTTGTTGTTTTAAGGAGTTCTGCATTTTTATCAGTAAGTTTCTGTCAGTAAGTTCTGTCTGTCTCTCTCTCATGATTTCCAAATTATATACAGTTTATTAAGAATGAAGGGGACTTCACAATTCAAGTTACACATTTTTCCATGCTAACTTCTTAAACATACGATATTTTAATCAAAATTATTATTGGCATTTTTGAAAATTACAAAAACAACGAAAAGTTTTCTATAAAAAGGCTTATTTGGACGGGGAATTTCCTTGAAGAGCTTAGCTGTCTGCCTCCAGTGCGAATTTGGCACTTGAATGTTTCGTAAAGATGATTTGTTGGCTCCTAGGGCCAACAAAACACGCATATCCAATGTAACATTAAAATCAATGTTAATGCTTCCTCTATATACCTAGATAAGTGGTAGAATCAGTAAAAATAATTTGAAACAGTTCACTATCTGCAAATATGAATCTATTTGAGACTGGCATAGTTCACTTATTGAAGAGCTCGCTCGATGTAGAAGCTTGGTATAGTATAAATTACTAATTTTCAGAATAAATTATTATATGCTTCTATTTGTTACTTACTCTTGATAGGTATTTGAAGATTGTATTCCATCCAAATTCGATATCGGGTTTTCAAAGCAGATGCACATTTATATGTCCCCTGAAATCTCCCTCAAATAAGCATTTTGCACACGCTCGAGCGCGTGTAAACAGCAACTAACTCAAAAACGAAAATCCCATAAATACCAAACTTGGTATTCAAATTCAGCATCACTCAAGCTATGACACGAAGATTTTCAAAAAAAAATTCCCCACCACTTTCATGAAAAAAGTTTAGTTATTTTGGATTTTGTCAGAATAGCTTTGACGATTTTTATCAAAACGACATATGTTGATGATTTCTGCATGATTAATAAAGTGCATGCCTTGAATTTTCTACGACTAGCCTATGGAGTCCGGTTCATTCTGTATTAATTTTACATGATGATGTAAAACTGGTAAACCATAAGATATAGACAAAAACTTACTACACGAAAAATGTAGATCTCGTTAAAAAAACACAATTAAAACAAAAATCTGTTTGTGACATCGTGTGTAAAGAGCATGGCATTTAAAAGCCAACGTATAGTGACCCTCTTTTTGAAAATCTACATGCTTCAGGCTCCCGTACCCTCATGTACTTACAACGGAATGTTCAGATAACGAAACCATTTCTTCGAACTTTTATCTAGAATTCACTTGCAGTAGATAACAAAAATAAGATTTTGAAAGATAAGAGTAGAGAAAGCATGTAAATATAATATGTCGAACTGTTTTTGTTTTTTTTTTTTAAGTGGAAACGAATACCTTCTGGAGTCGTGTATATGTTTTTAAATATTTATTGAGAAGAAATTCTGCCTTAACTTTTATACAGAACATTAAAATGGTTCTGTGTAATTTTTTCCATTCATATAGATCAACATTTGTGAGAAAAATAAGAGTTCGAATGCAAGTAAACACAAAATAATTAGTTCAGACAATTACGAGATTAAATATTTGAATGAGAGGAAATTTAAGAGCGCAGGAATTTAAAATAGTGGCTAAAGCAGGAGCCTAAATGACACAGTTTCAGGTAACCATCTATAGGCTACAAGATACTTTTAAAGACTTGTGTTTTAACTTGCGTTCGGTGGATGAACTTAGTTATAAACTCGGATTACAACTTTCTGTTATCGTCCGACACACTGCATATGCGAACCGTAAACTAACCGTCAAATGTTTCCACAGCAACACGCGCCTCGCGGAATTTTGATCATGACATTGAACTTCGGGAGAGATTTACGACATTCTAGCACTAACAAGAGGCAGGCTCTTTGCTTTTAGTCGGATATGTAATTTGAGCAACAATATACCTGCAGAAAACGGTGACCTTCGTAACCAACTTATTTAAATATCTGGATTGTTGTGTAATTTAGGAATCCAAAGTGATGGCAACAAATGTCGCTGTTTTACATGTTAACATTTTGATGCAAACAATGCAGAGCTCGTTATTCGATGCTTAAGTTTCATGAAAATGGCATTCTAGATATAGCGATATAATATAGAATACGATTCACCAGAGAAGACTGCATTACTGCCTGCATATTGAGTCTCAAGGATAATTCACAGTGAAATGCTTACAGCTAACTCAATATTGATGTAATTAATATACACAATTCAAACTAAGCACCAAAAACAAGGAAAACAGAGAAGCTTTTTATTGGTTTACTTACCTCTGCGTAAATTATATGATTTGGAGACCCTTATTGTAGAGTGTATCATTTGTTTTGTTCCTCACGATGTAGAGTATTACTTATTTGCAAACTAAAAACGGTACGGTAAATGCTAACTATAGCATACACTAGGGAAACCACAATATTGGAATAATTCAGATTATAACAGAATAATATTCCACAGTAGTATAAAAGTACAAACAGCACGTTATTTGTTTCATACTGCCTCACACTTGAATGTTTTATGTGTGAAGAAGTGTACGAAACAAGCTTTCGCTTGCATTTCAAATTCTCAAAGCCTTCTAAAAACCAACCCTGAAAACAAAACAGTGCGATATTCAGATGTTTATACTATCGAGTAGTGAACGTCATGTCTGCATTGATCCGATTAGATTTTAATCACAATAATACGAATTTTACAAACGAGGAACAAATATGCAACGCAATTGTTAAGAAAGTGTCATTTCCATACTCGTATTAAAATGACGATCTTGCCTAAATATGTAATTTGCAAAAACATACGCGATTTTCTTTAGTAGTTGCATTAACAACTGCTTCGCCAAACGATGTTAGTTTGTTTCCTTCTTCAAGAATACCCCGATTGTTTCATTTTCCATACGCTTTTTCGATATTTCCTTATTTTCATTACGCTGGCTTAGGTTACTATAAATGAAAAACATTGTATCTCCAAGCTTTTGTTTTCCTAACACTACAAATTATTTAATTTCGTACCAAAAAAAGCAAACTTTTATGGTCGCGTCACATTTAACCTAATTTTAACTAAGAATGACTCTAATGATGCTTGTGCTACTGTCAAGTACATGGTGGGAGCTCGTTTGACTATTGGCTATTGTATTATGACATATTCCACACCCATGGATTAGGGCCATTAACCAATAAAACTAGAATCATACTTTCTAGTTCTCTACCTCCTGGTTTTAATTACTTAAGATATTGTTTTGATAGGGAGTGCTTGCGAGTTTGGCTTACTCACCTCAAAAGTTTGTTTCAGGTGATGGTCATAGAGAACACCGTACACTAATGCATGCGTACAACGCGGGTGACCGCCAGAACCACACTAAACTTCTCTTCCGCGGAACCACTGGGTGAAGTGCTCATCCTTCCAATCCCCTCCAACTACTTTATATGGGGGGAGAATCTCGGGTGAAGGGGAAACACCGAAAATAGTCTTGCTCTACGATGCATCAGGTTTCTGCCATGGTGCCCAAACCTTTTGAGCGTCTCGATGGTTCATTAAGAGGTCGTCGTTCGGGGCGGCAGAGATACAACAGGAACACTTGCGATTACAGAAAAATAGTCCTCAGTGATTAGAGTTCTGTGTCATCTGCAACAAAATACACTCGATCTACGAAACATAGTACTTGTCTTAATATGTTCGGATACCGCGTGCATGCGCACGCACGGACAGCTCGAGAGTAACTTACGCTCCATTTAATCAACATCTTTATTAAATAGGTTAAAATGTAATAAAACTTAGTATTTATTGAAATATTGGTTTTTCTGAATTGCTTTGGTCTACATTGAAAACGTTAATAAAAGTAACCTCCCGTGAATCAGGAAACAGGAAATATATATATATATATATATATATATATATATATATATATATATACAGAGTGAGCCAAAAGACTCCGAACCGCCTGCGCGGTGTTTTTCGTGTCCGCGTCCTCGGTGCTCGTTGCCGTCTGCCGCTATCATAGAAAAGCGCGGATAAAACCATACATTTTTAAAACTACTTTTAAAGGCTTTACTTACCAACTTTATGAAAGGAGATGCTGAAACTGGCCACCGTCGTCCATACATTTTTGGCACCTGTTTAGGTAACTATCCATCACTCGCCGTAGTTCACGTTGAGAAATTTCCTGGTGGATATTTTGTTTTAATTCTTCCAGGGTGTGTGGGTTTGTCTTGTACACCTTATGTTTTAAGTTACCCCGAAAGGAGTATTTTATGAACAATATTACCGACTGTGCGGTATTTTTCCTGTCCGCGTCCTCGGCGCTCGTTGCCGTCTGCCGCTATCATAGAAAAGCGCGGATAAAACCATACAACATTTTTAAAACTACTTTTAAAGGCTTTACTTACCAACTTTATGAAAGGAGATGCTGAAACTGGCCACCGTCGTCCATACATTTTTGGCACCTCTTTAGGAAACTATCCATCACTCGCCGTAGTTCACGTTGAGAAATTTCCTGATGGATATTTTGTTTTAATTCTTCCAGGGTGTGTGGGTTTGTCTTGTACACTTTATGTTTTAAGTTACCCCAGAGGGGTATTTTATGAACAATATTACCGGCTGCGCGCTGTTTTTCCACTGGGCGTGTAGAAATGTGATAAAAACATGATAACGCACTGCTGCCATAAACAATGTCACGCTGTTATGGTTTTGCTGTGCAGTGTGAAGTGCAGTATTGAATTGACGGTGATGTGATGTAGTTCAGTTATTACGAGTTATTTATTATTTTGTCCTGTACTTACTCACAAAGTATATTATGACTCTGTATATGTTTTCCACTGCACAGCGTGTGTTTATTTATGATTCGTATGTGTTAACTCGGTCAGCTCGCCAAGTGAAAGTACGATTTGCAGAAAGATTTCCAGGTGTAAAAGTTCCAGGCCGTACAACAATCCATGAACTTTACAGCAAATTTCAGGCCACAGGAAGTGTTCAGGATAAAAAATCTAAAAGACGGCGTTCGGTTCTAACCTCCCGTAAATCAGAAACGTAAAAATATAATAAACCTAAAATAAAAAGTAATTATGAAGGCACGCTGCGAGCGTTGGCGGCATCTCACTGGCTTTGAAGACCAACGTAATGCAGGTTAGCGGAAATGTTTTGTAAAGCTTCTGTCAAGCTTTAATTAACGTGGTGCAGTCTTTGAGACCGAGACCTGTCATCGATTATTATTATTATTATTATTATTGTTGTTGTTGT
Organism: Deroplatys truncata; assembly: GCA_030765065.1. Classification (NCBI taxonomy): domain Eukaryota; kingdom Metazoa; phylum Arthropoda; class Insecta; order Mantodea; family Mantidae; genus Deroplatys; species Deroplatys truncata. The sequence goes on along the minus strand of CM060975.1, from coordinate 308,465,125 downwards.
ATGTTTCCCCGTAGATTATTGTCTAGACTCAATACCTTCCACTTTAGGTGAGCTCATCGACGAAATCGGGGTATTTACTGCACCTCTCTCTTCTGGAACGTAAATAAGAACATTACAAAATTCTACTGCCATCATTCTAATCGCACATTTGTTTGTGTAATTTTTTTTTGTTTATAGCCCTTTTTAATTTTTTGTCTTTTTAGTATTTTGCTTTGGAAGAACTAAGAAAAGCGATTTGCATTTTAGAAAAAAGGATAAAGTATTTGAAAATTCAAACCAATAATAAAGAATATCTCGGAAATGGTACACAACACAAAAAATATTATTTGACAAATTGTGCTTTAACGAGATGTACATTTTTTTGCATAATAAGGGTTTGTCCTTCTCTTACGTTTTACCAGTTATACAAAAGTCATTCACAATAAAGAGCATTTCAAAGGCTATTCCCAGATAATTCAAGATATAAATGTTGTAATGGAGGTGGCTTAAACATATGGTACTTTAATCAAAATCGTTAGAGCCATTTTTGAGAAAATAAGAAATAACGAAAAATGTTCCATGTAACGGGTAGTTTGGGCGGGGCGAGAAAATTTTCTTCAAAATCTTCGTGTCGTATCCTTGCAAGGTCCTGAACTTAAATAAGTTTCATGTTTAACTGACTTTTCGTGTTTGAGTTATGCTGTTCACACACACGCGCGCGCACGCGCTTGGACCTTTTTTCTAAAAGTTTTTTTTGGGTTCAGGGGCCTCAAAACATGTATTTTCGATGCAATCTCGTTCTCTAATTTTTGGGTGCAATACAAAATTTCCTCTGCTTACTTTAAGTACGTCATAGAGAAAGTAATAAAATGATTCATAATTAGTGTTTTCATGTTTAAAATGCTATCAACAGGAAAGTGTTGCTTCATGTTCCTTTGAATGTATGTATGAAACAAAGAGGCAACTTACGAATATTCCCATTTAAGCGTATCGTAAAAAGGGTTACCTATGGTCAGTGAAGCCCAAACTCTTCTCTTAAGAGCTAAGGTTCAAAGTCCATAGTTCTCCCCACCTACTATATTTGAAGACACTGACAAGTTAAACCAATCGAGTTTCAGTCCTTGGCAACACGAGTGGAAATGAGTGGGAAGGGAAACTCCCTTCATCCCCTCTCTGTGTAAGTTTGAGCATTCCTGGTTATACTCATTTACGGTTATGACCAGGCCTCGGTGCAGGGTTCCGAGACGCATGAAGTTAGGAGCACACAAACCACTGTGTTGTTTAATTCGAGTGGAATGGCAGGTAACGCGTGCAGGTAGCCCTTGCCTCAACATGTAAACATCTAGTCACAGTAGGGCGCAAAATAAACGTCACATTTTCCAGTGCGTATCGAGTACGGAAACTAAATGCCTAACATAACAGTTTTGCATGATTGTATCTGTTTTAACATTCTCAAATAGTCATTTTCCACGACAGAAAGAAAGTGCAAACAATATACATATCACAAAATAGATTTCTTCACAACTTCATTGCACCATATGCATTAAACATTTAAAAAAATAAATACATAAAGTAATAACCCAAATAATGCAAATGAATACAATACACTTCTTTACATGTCATTGCAGCAAATTACAAGGTGCATTCGCAATGTATCAAATAAAAACATCTCCTATTTGCACTTAAAATGAGTTTATAGCTAGAAAAACTTCGTTCTTCATCACATGACGTGACAGGTGCATAACGAAAGAATGGGATATCACACGAATAAACTTTTGTGGATTTGTATTCATTGTTTGAATTCAATAAAACGTCCTTAATGGCACACATATCTGCAAAGTCAAAAGGACATTTTTTTAATTTGGCGTTCATACTTGCAATAACAAGTCTAATTTTGACTCATTCAAATTTTGAAGCAGTGCAATTAGGAACCCATATATTTTTTCTAGAAACGCTTTAATATTTCTATTTTCGATCTCGTTGAAATGGATGTTGCCTAGTTATCTAGCCACATTGGTTGCCATGTACTAACATGCTACACAAATCTCGATAAAATTCTTTCTGATTTTCTATTTTGATTGTGATGTTGAAGACCTCTGTAGATTGTTGAATTTAATATTTTTCGTGTGTATTTTGCTATTGCAGTGTTTTTTAAAGAATCGAGACGTGTCTGTCAAGATGTATTTCTTGCAGCGTTTGCAATATGCAGTGTTGTTTCCTTTGATGAGGAAATGTTTCATTCCAGACTTCTCTATAAGCGCATCTGAAGGGAACGCTTGGTACTCGTATTCTTCAACATGTTTCAAAGTACTGTGGAGTATAAATAAGAGCAATTAACACTAACAAAATATCAATGAATATGTAAATACCATTAAACTGTAGCTCTTTGTTCACTGGATATCGAATAGGTAAGGGGACTGCATTAACCAGGGCCAAGCAGCAATATGAATGTCCACAGTGACCTTCGCTAAGCAACTACCTGTAGGTTGGAAGTGCTACCCCACCCACCGGTCTAGGACATCAACTCAACCCCGTTCGCTCCCAACTTCAGTCTGCTAATTCCGTGACCCAAAACCGAGGCCTGGTTATGACTAGCAACGGATTTGTATGCAAATGCATATTTAGTTTGTTTTTACTTGTGATATGAAATTTAATAGTACTGCAATATGTTTTTTATTCTTCTGTGCTTGTATGTAAAGTTTTATAGTGCATTTTTCCAAGCATCGAGCATATAATGCACATATTTTTGAATGTTTAATTTTAAAATTTGTATGTAAACACATTAGTGACAAAATAATACAGTCTTTAATATGGAGACACCAATATCATTTCTTACTTAAGAGTAAACTTGAGAATGTTCCTTTAAAATGTGCAGGAAAATAAGCGGAATTTTAGAAAGAAATCTTGACAAGATAGTTTTTGTGTTCTGCGGATAAACATCAAGGTGAAAACGTAGTGTTTCCTGAAGAAATTTCCCCAGAGTTAGTAACTGCGTTCAAATGTTGCCCAATAACATCTGCAGACGCGGGCGCCGGGGTAATGCAGTGGTTTCGTTTGCGGCTCTCCTACTGAGGGTCCGGGCTTCGATTCCCGGCTCTAGGAAGTCGGCCCTATCCATGCCATCCTCATCACCCTACCATCGGACATTCCGCCCGCTTGGGGCCTCCGCCTCAGGAATGGATCCAGTCATTGCTTGGTGGAATGAGGTAACCCCTGAAGGTCTTAGGCCGTATGGAGCGTTAGAAACGACATCTGCAGACGTGAAAAATCCTTCTTGGCATACAAACTTGGTTAATAGATAAACGTCATAAACCTGAGTATTTGGAGAAAATTATCATTTTCTATTGCATCTATTACAACCACATGGAGGAAAGGGTAAATTGTAAACGTTTATCTGTGTGACGGTTCGGCATGATGTCATAGTCATTGTTAAGTGTACTACTTTGGGAACCGTGGTGAAAATACATCAAATTAAAACGACAGGAAGGATGTCTAAGGATGGATATATAGGGTGAGCCAAAATACTCCGAACAGCAAGCGCGGTGTTTTTCCTGTCCGCGTCCTCGGCACTCGTTGCCGTCTGCTGCTATCATTGAAAGGCGCGGATGAAACCATACACCATTTTTAAAACTACTTTTAAAGGCTTTACTTACCAACTTTACGGAAGGAGATGCTGAAACTGGCCACGGTCTTTGTCCATACATTTTTGGCACCTCTTCCGCAGAGAACACTTCCTACAGATCACACGCTTTTGGAGTTGCGAACCGCCTTCTGGAATCAGGAACAGTGCACAAGACACCACATCCACGAAGAGATCACCTGTCTGTGATCAAGCAACGACGGAACGTGCAACCGATTATATCCTTCAGCATCCGCGTTGTAGTACGAGGGACATTCACAGGCATTTCAATATTAGGCAATCTTCCGCGTGGAGAACACTACATCATGCAAAGTTTCACCCTTATCGTTTTCAGAAGCTACTGCAGCCGGACCATGGACGGAGAGTGGCGTTCGCTATGTGCATCATACAACAAGATCAGCATTTTTTGGCAACTGTGTTATTTACAGACGAAGCAGGGTTCCACAACACAGGCCATGTACAAGTCGCCACAACATGCCTTACTGGAGTACTGTAAACCCATATTGGATGCGAGAGGCGGCCTTACAAGTCCGATGGGGCTTCAACGTTTGGGCTGGTATATTCGGTGATAATCTAATACGCCCGTATTTTTATGATAGCCATTTCACTGGGAATCGCTATATCCACTTCCTACAACACCAGCTGTCTACTCTACTGGATGAAGTGCCGTTGCAGAACCGACTAACTACGTGGTAGCAATATGACGGGGCGCCAACTCATTCGGCCCGTCGTGTAACGGCTTATCTCGATGCCACTTACCCTAAGCGATGGACCGGACGGCATGGACCAATAGGGTGGCCAGCACGCTCACCAGATCTAACCCCATTAGATTTCTTCTTATGGGATTATCTTATAGATATCGTGTGCCAATGACACCTCAACAGCTCAGGGAACGCATCATCTTAGCTTGCCGTGACATCACACCGGCCTTGTTGCGCCGGGTTAGGCTAATATCTTGCATCCACTGGCATGGTGGCCAGTTCGAACACCTATTACAGCCACATGGAGGAAACGGGTAAATTGTAAAGTTTATCTGTGTGACGGTTCGGCATGATGTTATAGTCATTGTTAAGTGCACTACTTTGGGAACCAGAGAGGTTTACAACGATCGGCTTGCAAACCTCATCTAGTTCGTATGCACGTACTGCATTTTGTAAACTCTCAGAACAATTTATTGGTTTAGTGATGCCTTATATTTGTAAGTTATAATTACAATGTTATATGCATTTATTTATGATGTTCATTAAAGCATACTCTAACAAGTAACAATTTGTGTTTTAATGAAATTCACATAATTAAACTAACGACTGAAGGCCAACGCGCACACTGTTGCGCTACGAGTGTAAGTGACGGCACGCGCAGCGACACAAAGCAATCATTTCGGCCGAAATTGTTACGACGCGACGCAGTGGACGGTGTTTACGTCATAGCCTGTACAACGCCGATACTGCATAACTTCTCAATCCGCAGGGTGAGAAGACTCACCCGGTATATACAAAATAAACGTAATATCTGTATTTAAAATACATTTTGTTAGATTTAAACAAATGAAATCTTTCTGTGTATTAACGTTAAAATATTTTCAACATTCTTAAATATTTTATAAAGTAAATGGATGATTTAATTAAAAATAAAGTTTCAGAACAAAAGTTGTTTACTTTTATGAGTAAAACGAAAGTCTGTTAAAAAAAATCTGATGTGTTACACTCACATGACTTTCTCTACTGTTGTACAAACTATTTTTAGAAACGCTTATTCTCCATATGCTTCATGTTAATCGAGATATCGAGATGTCACTCTTATTGCTAATTTTCTTGTAGATGCAAGGGGAATATGGTAGGTTTTAAGCGATAGTCAAATATTTTAACGCTGGTTGCTATGTGGCGCATTCCATTCTCTTTGCATGTCCAGGACATAAAAAAAATGAATAACGAATTTGAGAAAAAGTATAAGTATTGGAAAATTTAAGGGAATAACAAGCAATATCTCGAAAACGGTTCACTCAACAAAAGAAATGTGTATGACATAAATTGTGTATTTTAACGCGATCTACATTTTTTGTGTAGTAAAATTTTGTCTATCTCTTATGGTTTACCAGTTATGCAAAAGTCGTTCACAATGAAGAATACTTTTGGAGACATTCCCAAAAAATTCGAGATATACGTTTGATTTCTCATGACAATATCTTAAACATATGATATTTTAATCAAAATCTTAGAGCCATTTTCGAGATAATTAAAATTTTCGAAAAATGTTCCATGTAAAGGGTAGTCTGGGGTGGCGGGATTTTCTTGAAAACCTTCGTGTCGCATCTCTGGAAGATACTGAACCTAAATACCAAGTTTGGTGTTTATACGACTGTTCGTTTCTGAGTTATGCTGTTCACAGACACACAGACACACAGACAGACACACCCACGGACATGTTTCCAAAAATGCTTTTTTTGGATTCAGGGGGTCTCAAAACATATATTTCCGGTGAAATCTCGGTATCGAATTTTTGGGTGGAATACAATACTTCCCCTACTTACTATACGTAGTAGAGAAAGTAAAAATTGGGGTTCCCACTTAAATTGAACTAATCATGAAATGACCTTAAAAATATGCACTAAATAACCAAAAGCGATATTTTTTCTCCCTCAAATGACGAAACATTTACCATAAATTATTTTCTTGAAAAATTCTTGTATTCAGGATAATCAGCTGGAAGGTTATGTATGTAAAAAGCAAGACAGAATATAAGAAGTGAACCACGAGTATTTTGGTAAAGGGAATCCACGGTCTCCGGTGGCTCGTTACAGAGTAATTGCATTTCGTTTGGTTTCTTGCCCCAATTAGCTTTGTATCTGTATTGCACTGAACATACTACACAACAGTGCAAATGTCGACAATTTGTATTGTATGTCTTGTTTGTAAACAAATTGTTTCCATTCGCTCACGGTACCTGCTGTTGAGAACAATACTGCTCGGTTCTGTCTAAGGAGGGTTTTACTTTTCCGGCAGTGTTAGTTGGGCATTAACGTGATACACAGCATGGATAGGTTTACTGATGAAGAATTGGCCGATATACACCTCGTGTATGGTTCACTGAATGCAATGGAAAAGCGGCACAACGACGCTATGCTGAGATATTCCCGTATCGACGGCAACCACATCACTACTTTTGCAGCTGTACATATACCCCCGCCGCTGAATCTTTGCACTTGACTGTTAGTGTGGCTTCGCGTAAATTTGGCTACATTGTGGTTGCGACGTTGCCAGAGTGGCTAGTAAACAACAACAGCTGATAGTTCTTTCTATCGTGTCTAAGCCGCATACAAAAGTGTACGTAGTAGCGAACGTCAATGTATAATAACTATTTTGCATTATTATTGTTAATTGAAAATAACTTTGCATAAACATTGCAGCGTATGTAAAATAAATTACGCACTTTTGACAATATAGAAACAGAACAATGCAAACTTGCCTGCCACATTGAGGAGAAATAAAACAAATTATAACCACGCGATAACAAAAGTTATTTTCATTCACGATTTAAAACTGCAATGGCTCAATTCCATCCAAATCCCCGTCATCATTATCTTCACCAAGGCACATCATTAATGGTTCACACTCACTAATAATTCTGTCTATTTCTTGTGTTTTTCGTCTTAGCTTATTCACATGATCTACTTTCTTCTTCCACGAAGCCGCGTCCACCGTCGCCACACCTTCCCACAAAAGCCTTTCCACCTCGGTAATGGTAAATGACTTATTGTTCTCCCCACATAAACCTTAATGTCGTTCCACACTAATTTGATAGGGTTGAAGTGACAGTGTACGGCTTTATCAGCAGGAATAGAGGGATGGCCGTGAAGCTTCACGTACTCCTTTTCCTGTTCAAAGAATTCTCGGGTGCTCCTTAATAGTTCCAATGCCTGACTATCAAGTGGCGCAAAGGATTTACACTTTGTGAATCATCACTCGGGGATCGACGTCGTTTTTCAGACATTGTCGCACTTAAATCTTGTATAAATAAATAATATGACTTAAATGTATATAAAACAGATAAATATATATATGTATATATATGTATAAACGAACAATAACTAAACTATAAAACAATAACCACAAATACAAATAACAAGAACGATATGTAGCTTGCAAAGAACAACTCGACGCTTGCGCTAGAGATTCACAAACTGAAGCACGTGGTTGGGGATAGCTACATCCGGCAACAGAGCCGCTTCCAGCTCCCGTTCCGCTTCCGCTTTGTCATCGACCATCCGGAATGCTGCCTTGTGATTGGCTTAGAAAGTTAAAGGGTGAAAGCTTTTCATCCGTTTTTTTGCGAGTGTACCAACTTAAACGCGAGCTGTCAAGTGCAACGTTACAGCGGCGGGGGTATAGGCGCCTACGAGAAACTGGATCCTTCCGTCTTAGAATGGAAGATACCTGCCGTGTGAGGTATGCCAGAACACCCGATTTGGAAGAGAATGTGTTACACGCGATTATACCCCCGCCGCTGTATCTTTGCACTTGACAGTTCGTGTGGCTTCGCGTAAGGTTGGCTACATTGTGGTTGCGACGTTGCCAGAGTGGTTAGTAAACAACAACAGCTGATTGTTCTCCTTTCTATCGTGTGTAAGCCGCATACAAAAAGTGTACGTAAGTAGCAAACGTTGAGGCAGTATTTTATGTCATAACATGCTGTGAATGCCAGAGTGATTGTAGTGTAAATTAATATTATTGTATGTACAGGATTTTAGATGTTTGTTAGCCATAAGCATTGTTAGGAAATAAGTTTACACGGCCTCGCTGAAACTGACAATGGAAGTGGATAACAATAAAACGATGGGGTGAGTTGTTTATCACTAAGAAGAGACAAACAAATGACGTCAGGGCAGCGTGCCTTTTCTTAGAAATGGAGGGAATATTTTCCCTAGAGTATATATGTTAGTAGTAGTGATTGGCTGACAAAACAGACGCTAATGTTGGCGCGATTTGGTAACCAATAGCAGCTCTATTATAATGTTTAGGCATTTCGATGTGAAGGAGTATATATGCTCGAGCCATAAGCCTGTTTCACGCAGTCTTGAAGAATCTCTCGTGAAGTACACGTCATACAGTTTGGAAGAATCTCTCGCGATGTACACGTCACAAAGTTAGTTATAAAAATGTGAAGTACGCGAAGTAATTAGTGCGCGGCAATTAAAGACGACTGCAGTTACATTCGGAAATATAACAGTTTCAGTCAGGCGTGTATAAAAATTAAATATGTGAATTATTAATTAAGTGTGACGGCAATAAAAGTTTAGAAACAAATTATTTTATCAGTGTTATCTTTTAGTAACAACTCCTTTCCGTTTACACGCCCTGCTCAGAGATACTTGCTTGACTGAGTAATAATAGCTAGCCGGAGGACAAAGAACCCAAAATTTAAAATAATAAAACAATAACAGGTGCCCAGCAAATAAGAAACACGAGCCGATATCCGCGACGTCAATGAATAATAACTATTTCGTATTATTATTGTTAATTGAAAATAGCTCTGCATAAACATTGCAGCGTATGTAGAATAAATTACGGACTTTTGACTATATAGAAACAAAATAATACAAACTTCCTGCTACAATGAGGAGAAATAAAACAAATTATAAGCATGCCATAACAAAGTTATTTTCACTCACTCATTTAAAACTGCAATGGCTCAATTCCATCCAAATCCCCGTTGTCGTCATCATCTTCACCAAGGCGTATCATCAATGGTTCACAGTCACTAATAATTCCGTCTATTTCTTGTGCTTTTCGTATTAGCTTATTCACATGATCTAATGATCTACTTTCTTCTTCCACGAAGCCGTGTCCACCGTAGCCACACATTCCCGCAAAAGCCTTTCCACCTTGGTTATTGGTAAATGACTTATTGTTCTCCCTCACATAAGCTTTAATGTCACTCCACACTAATTCGATAGGGTTGAACTGACAGTGATAAGGCGGTAACCTAATCACTTCATGACCTAGTTCCCTGGCTAATTCATCTGCGACGTAAAGTTAGTGTTACAGGCTTATTTTCTTTCACCGGGAATACAGAAGCAGCTTGGTCATGCTCATGTCTGTAGCAACACCCTTTGCGTTTAGCCACTCTACCATAACCTCTTTTCTGTCGTTGGAGGTAGGGGCCTTGTCCAGTTTTACCGAGTGATACGGTGCGTTGTCCATCACTATAACTGTTGGACGGTCCAGTTGCTGCAGAAGCTTTCTGAACCACTCCAGGAAGCGAGAATGGTCCATGTCTTCGTGCTAGTCTCCAGTTTTCTTCGATTTGAAGACCAGTAGACCGTCTTCAATAAACTCATCGGAAGAACCAGCATGAGCCACAATTAGCTGGGCTCCTTTTCCTGTCGGCTGATGGCCACAGCTGTTAGGAGTGTCGTCTGTCCAGCATTTTGTTGCAGCTTCTCCAGCATTGACCCACGTTTCGTCAGCCACACTATTTTATGGAGGTCCTTGCCCAAAATTTTGTGCAAAAACAAGCTTCGCGCCACTACAATGTGTGTCTTTTCCAGCGACACTTTCCTTCCATTCAGTTTTTGTACCAAAAGCCAATATCCTTCAGTACCGTTTTCAGTGATGTTTTGCCCCCACTGAACAGCTCTGCTTCTCTAAGCGATATAAGCAGCTTTGGTATGGTCGAATACTCCTTTCTATGATAATAGGCATAAATGTGTCTACGTATGGCGTCTAATTGGAAAGCATAAAAAATTGTGACTGGACGAGGCTGCTTTCTTTTCTTCCCTGGAGTTGATAGAAATACCTGCTGCGTTCCAGATGGTTCAGGAATTTTGTCCTCTTTCTCTTGGAGTTTCACTCCCTTGTAAATAACAGCTCTCTGATTACTCCAAGAGCTGCTGCAGTTCGTTGTACGGTTTTATCAGCAGGAATAGAGGCATGGCCATGAAGCTTCACGTACTCCTTTTCCTGTTCAAAGAATTCCCTGGTCCTTCTTAACAGTTCCAATGCCTGACTATTAAGTGGCACACCTCGGCACAAAGGATTTTCACTTCGTGAATCAAAGAACAACTCGACGCTCGTGTTAGAGGTTCACAAACTGAAGCACGTGGTTGTGAATAGTTACATCCGGCAACAGAGCCATTTCTAGTTCCGGTTCAGCTTTGTCATCGACCATCCGGAATGCTGCCTTGTGATTGGCTTAGGAAGTCAAACGGTTGAAGCTTTTCATCTGTTTTTTTGGTAGTGTACCAATTTAAACGCTAGCTGTCAAGTGTAACGTTACAGCTATACTCAAGTTACCTTGACGTTACAGCGGCGGGGGTATAGTAACAATCCTGCCACTAGTAGTCGGGCTCGTTGCACGAGCTCTGAACACAAGCCAATCAACTGTTTTGAGAGCTTGTACACGATCAAACTTTTTTTTTCAATTCAAGAAACGTCCATTAACCACACTATATAACATTGCATTAATGAATACTTAGTTCGGAAATCTGCCTGGCAATTATTTCTTCATAAGCTTTCATCTTTTGATAATCCACAGAGTCCTAGACATACCAGCTTATGTATAACCTAATCAGTTCGCATACAACACACCTTGGCGGAGTAGCCATTTTTGTTTACTTTTCGCTTTCCGGCATGTTGCAGATTTCGTGACGCACTGTAAATACTCGCATTTCATTGGCTAAAGCCATCAGGTTATTGTCAAATATTTCATCGTTTAGAGCATGTCCTTATTTGCTTTCAAGACTTTCAAAGAGTAGTATTGGATGCAATTTGACAAGCAAACTTGTAAAGTTGTGACAACTCTAAAGATCTTGTAAAGTATTGAATTTGACAAAAATTTGATCGTGTACATGAGGCTTTACACGAACAATTGCATCCGTATCATTCATAGAAGGCGCAGTCATTGCAACCAGCGGACATCCCATTTCGAATGCAGTTTGCAAATTAATTACTCCATCAAGTGCAGAAAACCAAAATTTTCCAGTCTTGGTGTTGTTTACAGATGAGGCCATGCTCAACAATAGGAATAGCCTGTATGGGATTACGAAAATCATACGCACTGGTGTGTCGATCCCATCAACAGCAGTTAGCTGTGAATGTATGGGTTGGTATTGTCAACGACTTTGTAATTACGACATTCTCCTCTTAGTGTATGCCCCATGATGTGTCATAAGTCCAACAGATGTCACTCTATGTCATACGCTTGCTCTAACGTAATGCTGCCAACATATGAATAATGCCACCGAAGCCGGTAAGATACTCAGCCTCAAAGCGTAGCCGAGGAATGTTTTTTTTTTTTTTAGAAGGAGCGACGACAGAGCGTAGCCGAAGGATCTGCGCGTCTAAAACTCGAATGATTCACGTTCGCAGAAACAACAGCACATCGCATATTTAGTGCATTTCACTTTTTATTTAGGTTGGCAGTACCCACTTTGCATGTTATTTATCGGAAAAATGGCTACGTTTGTTGTGTTCCTGACGCGATTTGCCTATATAACTAAAACACGCGGGCAGGTGGGCAACAGATATAGAAGAGACCACACCATGTTCTAAACTCACTCCTAAGGTAAGTTATTCGCTTTCCTTTTGATTTTATAAGCATTTTCAACGGGCATACTATAATGGGAGTACCCTCCGTACTTCCTCATATCGTGTACAAAACGTTTCTTCAACATGTTCTCCCACAGTTCCTAGGAGATGTACCGCTAGAGAGTTCGTCAGTTACGTGGTTTCAACATGACGGGGAGCCTGCACACTTTGCACTCGATGTTAGGAACCACATTAATGTAGTTTAGACAATGGATTGGTCGCGGTGGTCCTGTTGCATGGCCAGCTCGATCACCAGACATGCCACCAATGGACTTCTTCTTCTTCTGGGGGATATGAACAGTCTAGTTTACGAGACTCCGGTCGATACTCGCATGGACCTGGTTACTAGGATTATCGCAGCCGCGGAAGTAGTACATCAAACTGCTGGACTGCTTGAGCGTGTGAGACAGTTGATGGTGCGTCGCTGTACACTCTGCCGGGATAATGGTGGTCGACGTTTTGAACAATACTGTTAGGGAACAGTTCTGTATTTGTTACGTGCTGTACTGAACTGTACACTGACAGATCAGATTGAACACAGTGTGATAAAAGTGTACGTGTTTCGTCTGTTGGATGTTGCATTACTCTCTGTTTGTACGTTTTGGTTATTGCATATTAAACAGGCTTCTTCAGTGTTGTGAAGGTATTTTCACATAAACAAGGGTGACTGGAGTAACAAACCGAATAAATCATAATTACTCTGTAATGAGTCGCTGGAGACCATGGGTCCCTTATGCCAAAATATTCAGAAGCTATCCCTGAACAGCCCCTGAAAGTTTGTCGGAGTTCTGATTCACCTTGTGTGTGTGTGTGTGTGTGTGTGAGAACAGCACATAACTCAAAAATGAAAAGCTGGATAAATACCAAATTTGGTATTTAAGTTCGGTATCTTCCAAACACGTGACAAAGTTATTTTAAAGAAAACTCCCCAACCCCCACTATCTCCTTTACTTGGAATATTTTTCAAAATGTTTGATATTCTCAAAAATGGCTCTAATAATTTTGATTAAAATACCATATATTAAAAATATTTACACGAGAAATAAAATGTTTATCTTCAATTTTCTGGGAATAGCTTGTGAAGTTCCCTTCATTCCGAATCAATTTTGTATATATAACTGCTAAATGTTAAGCGGCAGATGAAAACAAATGGTACAAGCAATTACATCTCTTTAAAGCACAAAATTTATTTCAAATAACTTTCATAGACACAGACACACACACTTTTTCTAAAAATGCTTTTTTTTGGATTCAGGGAGTCCTAAAACGTGTATTTCTGTTGAAGTTTCTGTATCAATTTTTTCAGTGGAATACAATATTTCCTCTACTTACTATTGTTAAGTAACAGAGAAATAAAACAGAGAGGAGGGGCATATTTTTGTATCCTCAAAATCGGACAATCCTGATTAATTGGGATGGACATATGTTCACCTTAACTAGGATAGGCTCATAGGCTGTCAGATTGTTGCAAGCTGCAGTGAAACCAATGGTCCTGTGTTTTCTAAATTCAACACTGAGGTTAGACTTAGGTTTAGTGTGTGTGTGTCACTGTAATTACACATAATGACTAAGCTGACAGCCATCTGTGTATAGGTTTTTCATGTAAATGTTGTACTTGCAGCCAAGGTTCATTCCTGCAGCAAGCCACTTGTAAAGAAGCTAGCTTAAAAATCTGATGTGTTACACTCACATGACTTTCTCTACTCTTGTACAAACTATTTTTACAAACGCTTATTCTCCATATGCTTCATGTTAATCGAGATGTTAATCTTATTGCTAATTTTCTTGTAGATGCAAGGGGAATTGGTAGGCTTTAAGCGATAGTCAAATATTTTAAGAGCTGGTTGCTATGTAGAGTATTTCATTCTCTTTGTATTACCAGGACAAAAAAAAATGAATAACGAATTTGAGAAAAAGTATAAGTTTTGCAAAATTTAAGGGAATAACAAGCAATATCTCGAAAATGGTTCACTCAACAACAAAAATTTCTATGACATAAATTGTGTATTTTAACGCGATCTACATTTTTTTGTGTAGTAAAAGTTTGTCTAACTCTTATGGTTTACCAGTTATACAAAAGTCATTCACAATGAAGAATACTTTTGGAGACATTCCCAGAAAATTCAAGATATACATTTTATTTTTCATGAAAATATCTTAAACATATGATATTTTAATCAAAATCGTTAGAGCCATTTTTGAGAAAATTACAATTTTCGAAAAATGTTCCATGTAAAGGGTAATCTGGGGTGGGGGGGATTTTCTTGAAAACCTTCGTGTCACATCTCTGGAAGATACTGAACCTAAATACCAAGTTTAGTGTTTATCCGTCTGTTCGTTTCCGAGTTATGCTGTTCACAGACACACACACACATACACACACACACACAAACATGTTTCCAAAAATGCTTTTTTTGGATTCAGGGGAACTCAAAACATATATTTCTGGTGAAATCTCGGTATCGAATTTTTGGGTGGAATATAATACTTCCCCTACTTACTATATGTAGTAGAGAAAGTAAAAATGTTATGCTATCAACTGGTGCATGGGAAACAGTACACACAGTTTTGATATTTATCCGTAAAGTATATTTTATAAAATTAAAACCAATATTTAATAAACAGTGAACTGCAAAATCTTCATATACACACAAGAAAAAATAAACTGTGCCGTTCACCCAATCACATTCAATATGAACTTTATTGTTATTAATTATTATTATTATTATTATTATTATTATTGGCATACCTATGTATTGGAGGTTGCTGTTATATGCAGAATTTTTGGCAAGGTAATCCATGATGTGTCTACTGCATCTTTAGAGTAAAATTGTTTCATTGGTGTCATGTCCTTACACGAATGTGTGCATGCACACAGCCAAGAAGACAATCAAGAGAGATTTGTATCTGGTTCCTTTGCCTGTACAACCCAAGTATAAAAGAGCTGAGTGAACCTATGTGTATTTTACATTTTGCAAGAATATCTATCTGTGTGGCGATTTTATGGCTACACTATGTGATAAGATGATTTGTAAATCTACGAGATTCCACAGTCTTTTATTTATTCTAATGGTAGCTCTACATTAATCCGATCTTACATGGTTTTTGACATAATTGCAAGTGACATTAATACAATTAACCATTAATAAAGAAGAAAAAATAAATCACTGTTCTATGTTATGGTAGTGAGACCTGGTCATTCAATTAATAAATGCCAAGTATAAACAGCGCACTATGGAAACTGAATGCAAATTTGTATGCTATAGAAACATAAGCCTTATGGCAGATAACGCAGTGGCTCCTCTGGTGGATGAAAGTTTGATAATTTATTTTAATTTTATTATTATGTTGAGTCATAAAATGTTGAATTAATCACAATAATGTTAAACCTTTGCAGTAACACAAGCTGCAAACCTTACTTCATACTGTTAAATACCTTGACTGTTCCTTCGCTATACATTCTTGAAACTCTGGTAACAATATATAAGCAGCAAAATAGTTTTAACACAAATGCTGATATTCATGACTATAATACAAGAAATAAATCTAAACTGCACATTACAGATCATAAAAGAACCCTATATGAAAAAAAGTTTATATTATAATGGCATTCAATTGTTCAATAAACTCCCCAAATATTTAAAAAAAAGTTCCTAATACAGGGTTGTTTTTATTCAGTGGAAGAATATCTAGAAATGAATTAGTTTATAAGCTTTCTTATGGAAATTGGTTTAGGTACCTACTCATGTAATAAATTAGGATTTCTGTAGTTGTATATTACAAATAATTAGACCTGTTTTTTTTTTTGTACTAATGATTGTATTGTTGAAATGAAGCCAATATTTCTGTATTGAAATGAAATGGTGAATAAATTTGTCACACATCCTGTGTCCTAATGCTTCTAATGAATGCTCATTTATGTCATTCCATTATGTACTTTTGTTAATATTTCCTTGAAACCATTTGTGATCCTTAATGAAATCATAGATGGAAGATTCCTTATCTTTGAATATTCATTAAACCATTTCTTATAACCTTGCCCTACAGACATGTGTTCTGCACTACATTTTTTCCCCTTTCACCTGGTTGGCTAATGTACACCTTCTAATGGTGACAAACAAGCTGTGTGCAGTGCAAGGATAGGCAATAAAAGCGATAAATACTCTGTCATGATAGATGCATGTGCTTTCATAATTCTGAGAGGCAGGTTTAAACTGAAGGTTCCTCCCATCTATACATTGATAAGAATTTACATGTATTCCAGATGCATTAACTCTTGTTATGTAATATATTTAATTCATAAGGTTATGAAAATGTGAGTTTGACAATTATCTTCAAATATACACTGCCGTTTGTGAAAATTCCAACACCAAGAAGGAAACGCATGAATTCAATGAATTTAATACCACAGGTTCGGTACGACATGTAACAAGTGATAAACTTTTCAAATCTATACATGACTTTTGAGCCCTAATATTCAGTATTTGGTGTGGCCTCCATGCACTGCAATTAGAGCTGCTATACGCCGTGGCATTGAATAAAAAAGATTCTGAATAAGTTCCTGAGGGATTTGTATTCGAGCCCACAAATCCGTGACACTGGTTACTGGAGGACCGTGATGCACCAGGTGCTGACCAACTACATCCCAGACATGTTCGATGGGCGACATGTCAGGTGAATGTGCAGGCCAGGGAAGCAATGGTACCCATCGCTCTTCGAAGAAGGCTTGTACATTCCTTGCAATATGTGGCCGGGCATTGTCCTGTTGAATGTGGCTATAGAGATGCCTGAAGCAGGGGGAGTACCTCAGGCTCTACAACCAACGTTAGGTACCGGTTGCTGTTCAAAGTGCCCTCAATTCGTAGGAGGCGAGTTCGGTTCTTGTAACCAATGGTGCCCCAAGCCATCACACCTGGTGTTTGTCCACTATGCCGCTCAACAATGCAGCCCTCCAGATTGCGCTCACCACTGTACCGATGGACATGTATGGGGCCATCACTGTAGGACACGCTGAAGCGGGACTCATCCGAAAAAACTACATTTTGCCACTCAGCAGCCCAGTGACGGTGTTCACATGCCAATTGCAGTCGGAGGAGCTTGTGGTTTCTGGACAATGGAAGCCGGCGTAATGGCATGCATGCAACCAGTCCAACCTGCGGCAGATGGCGACAAACCGTTGTTGCAGACAAGTTCACACCTATTGCAGTGCTCCAGCGTCGAGCCAACACTGTGGATGAAGTCGTTATGGCCGTGCGGACAAGATGACGGCCATCTCATGCTGTGGCCATGTTCTGTGGTCCAGTACCCGCTCTTCACTGTGTACGATCTTCATCTATCCACTGCTTCCACGCATCACTGTCGTAGCAGCATGCCCTGTATGAGCCGGTATGACAAACCCGCTTTCCGGAGACCAATCATTCTGCCCCGTTCGAACTCGCTCACATGCCAATATGGATCCCTTTGACGTCGACGAGGCATACTGGCACGAACCTTATTGTTTCCACCTTGTTTAACAGCTCTGCACTGACTACACTGGGTGCAACACTGACCTTGTCGGACCAACACGAGAGGGGCTCTGCTCGGCCTATGTGTATCCCATCTCTCTGCAAACCTAATCACTTATTGTTTGCACACTCTTCTACACTTCCACCAAGTTTGGAGTTATTTGGAAAATTTTTTCTTGGTGTTGCAATTTTCACAAACGGCAGTGTATTAAAGCAAATGATCATATTAAGTAACAAACTATTTTGTATCGCATAATAATTTATTCCACGACAATAGCCAACGAGAGCTGACTAGTGCATGCAACCATTAACAGATACGGGGCAAACTTATATAGAACAAACCTTAGAATATAACTTTATTTTTAAGTTAACAATGCCAATATATACATATTAAGAATTATTCAACTAAGTTGAGTTTATAGCTTTGTTAATAATTAATGCATAACTGCTAAATTTTGGAGATGAAATTATGGATTCAGGAACATCATCTGATTATGCTTGCATTCATCGTTGGTGAAGGTTGGTGTTCCAAAACTCCTGATTCAAATATCCTGGACTATTGCTTGGGGAGCATTTTGGAGGAGAAACCTTAATAGAAACCCCATGAAAATATCATATATACTCTAGTACATAAAAACTTACCAGTATAAGGTTTATGTTGGTAATAGAATGTTACTTGTCCCTGCTCTGCTTTTTATTGGTTCTAACAATTCCCTAGCATTCATTGGTAGCCTAAGCTTCCCTTTGTGGTGGGCGAAAACAATTTGCATATTCATTAATGAGTTCAATACATATAAAAGTTCTGGTTTTAAAAACCGAAACCTTAACCAATATACAGAATTAATCCTAAACCTTTATTTAATTAGTTGTGCTGTAGCTTGCCAGAAAATGAATGAATGCAAAATATTTCACTCCCTTCATGGAGTGTGAAAAGCTTATTTTCATGTGTTAAAATTTGGATAAAAGCATAACCGTACTTAATGGGTCCAGTCATTGCTTGATGTGTTAAAATTGGGATGAAACCATAACCGTACTTAATGGGTCCAGTCATTGCTTGATGTGTTAAAATTGGGATGAAACCATAACCGTACTTAATGGGTCCAGTCATTGCTTGATGGAACAAGGTTCCCCCATATGGGGAGCATTGGTAACAACATTAAACAAGATTATTATTTTCATATTATTGTCATTAATGTATTTATTTTCATCTGTTATTCTATTGTTAAATGTAGTGAGTACATATCTCGGAAGGCAGAAGGGATAAGTGGAATTTGATGTAAGAAATCTATAGGATGGGTAGATAGTTATTCTGCATTGCAATATAATTTTCCCATTTTGTATGGTTTTTATTTCCATAAAATGTTGTGATGTAGGAAGAGAGCAAGGAATTAACCAAAAAAAAAAAAAAAAAAAAAAGAAGTAAAATGTATAAAGGAAAAATCACATTAAAATGCTCCTTCTTATGCACCATCTAGTTTCAAATGAAGCAAATGACATTCACTCATTTTTATAAACTTCTGAAAAAGTCTCTAAGCATGTGGATGAATTTTATCACTTCTTAAAATATAAATAACTAAGCTGTCAATGTTATAATTAAAACCGAAGGTGAAATTAGTGTTTAACAATAAATAACCAAAGAGTTTCATTAAACCTAAAATACATACTGAATTCATCTAATCATTAAAAACAGAAACAAATAATGACAGTGTGCCTTTATTTCATAGTTACATATTGCACATTTTATGAGTGAACTAGGTCTTTCCCTCGCTGTTGTGGAAATATTCATAACTTTTCAGTTCATGGGAATACTCATTCATTACAAAGGACTTTAACTGAGGAGAAATGACAGGTTTTAGCATCTATAGAGGTCAAAATGTGAATATCGGGATCAAGTACAGTACAGTTTAGTTCATGAACCAAACGTTTATAGAAGCATAGTTTCTTCAAAGACACTGGGTGTCTTGGTGTTGCTGCTTAATGTATATGCTGCACTAAAGTGAAAAATTAATATGATGAAAACATATTACTGTTCCAGTTCACACATCAAAGGTATTGGACCATGTTAATTCCTGCCAAATAAATAAAAAATATAAAAGTAACAAGCGAAAAATTAAAAAAAAAAAAGAAATTGTACATTACATTTGTGTAATCTCTGACATACAATAAGTTTAGCAATATTATAATTCATAAACACAATTATAAGAGTTCAAACTAATTTAGCAACTTGAATATCAAAAAGTTTACATTTACACTCCAGCAGCTACCATTTAACCATTTACTAACAAATGTATATATATCTATATTTTTATAATAATATATATAGCAATAGAAGTGATAAGTCAACGAACATTATAAAAAGTTAATTACTCATCTATAAAAAAAAACATAACAAAATGTTAGGTACAAAAGGTGCCTTTAACTTAATTTATAATGCAAAGCTCAGCATTATAAGCTTTAAACTTGTATAAAGTTATAAATAAATTATAACAACAGAGAGCTTGCTGTTAATGAGCACTTACTGTTTTCCGTTAAATATGACACTTTGTAATGGCACACTTAGTAAATGAAACAAAAGAAAGTTTTTTTACAATAAAATTCTATTCAGAATCTTACTGCATATTTGTTTCAAATTCAAGAACGTTTTCTTCATTGCCAGAATTTGAGTTTTATATAAATTAAATATTAATTTGGTAAAATACCCAAAAGTTTCAATTTCACTGATCTTTTTCGACTTTCTCAATAATTTATTTCTCTTACTATTACAAAAAAATAATAACAATAATAATAAAAAAAATAAATAAGGTGCTTGACATTTTGGATAAACATTTCTGATGATTATATTGCACACATTAAAGGACACTGATTGATGCCAAGAGCTACAAATTACCCGCTCATGTTTAATTTGTTCTTAACAAGCATTCTCAAACAAATACTGACAGGTATTTGTTGCAACAATAATAACAGTGGATCACTCACTCCAAAACTTTGCTACTTTTTTTACTATTTACCCAGAAAATGTTTCGTAGGCTCTTAACTGATGATGGAGGCAACATGCCTTTTAAAATATGTTTAAGGTAAATACTAATGCAGTTTTCAATGGAAACATCCATTGGGATTATTATTGCAACAATTAAAGCACTTCGCTGTGTCTTCCCAAAAAAGTTTTTTTGTTTATGCTGACAAGTATGATTGATTTTAAAATTATTTTGTACTTCAAGACGCACATGTGTAGCTTGGAACAAATGTTTTCTCAACCTCCAAGAATAAACAGTTACACATGGATTAGGAATTTTTATTACATGACTACATTCTTTTCATTTTATGCACTTAGATTCATGTCAAATTTTGTTCTCTTAACTTCAATGTATTTTTTTTTTTCTTTCTTTCATTTTGTGTTCATAGCTATCTTCCTATCTTTATATTTGTAATATAAGATTATCATTTTTCCTGATAATATAAGAGCTGAAGCTTTCCTGGCAACGAACATACTGTAGACATTCTCGGGCTTCAAGCCAGGTGAGGTGGTGTTGATACATCAATGTTTCGGGAGAGATGCACGCTCCCAAAACATAGATGTATCAACACCACCTCACCTGGCTTGAAACCCGAGAATGTCTAGAGTATCATTTTTCCTCTTGGAGGGGTGAGTGCCAAAATAAATAATCCTTATCAACTGATTACCAAATAAAAATTTCTGTATCTATTATATATGACTGCCATTCATATATTCAGCTTCTTTCTGCACTCACAGAAACTTATTGTGAACTATGTAAGACATATTACAATTCACTGCTTTTAATTTTAATAAACAAGTTGTTTTAGATGAAAAGTTGAATCAGACTTGAAAAATTGAATGCCAGGCTGGGATTTGAACCACAGATCTTTGGCTCTCTTACTGATGCAGCAACAGAATTGACGCTGTGTTTGGAGTCCCACCTGTGGCACAATTCTTTAAATCTGATTCAATTTCCATAGTGGCTATACAGAGCTATTGTGGATAAACAGCTATCAAGTTGTTTTTAGGGCTTTTTCTTTATTTATGGATAGTTGAGTCCACATGTTCACTCATTTTCTTAATCTTCTCACAGCTTTAAATGAAAACTTAGCATTATATTAATAATTTATTTATAATACACATATGAATATCTTGATTTTTTTAAAGGACTTGGATTGAGTTGTAATCTTGAAATTTTAAAATGTCAATACTTTTGTTTATTTACAATCAATAGAATTTCCTTATGATATCATTATTACTATTATTATTATTGCTGCCTTGAAAGCGATAGTATAGCTGCTTGTATAGTTATAGGCAGCCATATAGTTTCACAGCCATTTCATGAAAATTATACTTTTTCTAAATAATCTATAACTTGTCTCAGCTTTTACTACACAGAATTTGTTCCAATTAAAGATACTCTCATTATATATACATAAGAATATAAAGAACCCACTGTAGGAAAATATATTTTAATTTTATTTTAGCCATAATGTTTGGATATCCCCGTTTAGTGATGATGACAATTTGTATTCATTTCAAAGATACATCAAATATGATAGTTCCAGGAACATAAATAAATAAATATAATCAATCCAATACTAGGTGAAAAATTACTTTTTGTTTTGTTAATTTTGTTTTTAGTCAAAGAATGTCGTCTATTAATTCAGGTTAAAATAATATGTTTGAAATAAATTTTTATAGAAAACCAAGAATGTCAAGCACCAATGCTTCCTAATTATGAAATTGTCTGCCTCTACAGCTTTTAATCAAGGTAACAAAAACTACTGGCCTTACTGAAAACTGTTCATATTACATTACCAAACAAAGCACTGAAATCACAATTAATTGTCAAATGTCATACATACCATATACAAAAGACCTTTTAAGACTGGCATTGCTGATAAGCAATAAATTCATTGTTTAAATGCCTGCAGGGTTATGTGTCTTAACAAATGCATGTCTCTAATTTGCCTGAGTTCTTTTTTTAACAATTTAATCAGAAATACCAATCCCAAATACAAGTTCTGTAACACGTTAGTTATGTTTATAAGTTTCACTTCTACTCGAGTTCAAATTCTGGCAATAAGAGGCATAAAAGCCATGGGCTATTGTAAATTTGAAAATCATTAATAAAATGATGAAATTATGAAAATGATACTTCAACCTTTCTTTGTTATACCCTTGCCATAAGTACAATATAACAGGCAATCACTAACCTAGAATGGCAAGAATATTATAAGAAAGTTGTCTCAAAAAAAGCTTACACAGTTTCAAAACTCAGGTGAAGGGTTTTCATTTAGAAATAATCACAACGTTACATGGTGAAAAGAAATACTATGGATGTAATAGAAGTGAACAATTTCAATCATAATGCCAGTGCTTAGTGGAAGATAGGTATGAGTACAGTAGGATTTCATTCTCTCACTCTTGCAGTATGAATCACCAAGCAGATGAACACAAAGACTAGTAATACCATAGCCATACTGGACATTAATCATTGTTCGATTAAAAATATTATAACAAATTTTAAAAATAAAAACATTAACTTAAGTGATAAACAAACTATCACAATGTAATTTTAATAACAGTTCACGCAAGGACTGCAATAAAAAGTGTATAATATTTTTCATTAATTGTTCTATCTTTCTACCAAAGTCTTGCAGCAATACATACATGTGCACACTCACGCCAATACATGCACCCATGTACACAGGCACTCGGACGCATACCAAGAATCCTCTTGCTTTTTGCTCATATATGCACATACACAAACTATTAATAACAGGTATAGAATAATTAAACATTTATCTATCACTGAAGTTTAGAAATTAATTTTGTGTATGTGTATTAAACAGAATGAATCAGAATAACTCAAGACAAATTTTCAGACCTGATTCAGGGGATGTATTTAAGTATATTTTGCATAGGAAATGCCTTGTTATTGAGCTGTAGGGTACTAAAATAATTCAAAAGCCATATCAAGTTAGATGAAATTTGGCTGAAGAGATCTCTATGCATCTGTTTTCGGACAGTTCCTGTTTTAAACATTTGTTGATGCACAGCAGTAAATGTGCTATAGTGAGGCAAGGCAAATGTCTCTACTTGAATAAAGCTCATTATAAACATCACATGCTCTTCTAGTGTTTCTCCAACAAGAAATGTGAACATACTGCATGTCTGTAAGTCCTGTGAATGAAAGTCAAATATTTTTTAATAGCCGGGAAGTTTCTGAAGTTCCAGCAATAGGAATACTTTACTCTGCCCTGGTGTTTGCTTCATTTTCAGTGGCACTATAAGCATGATAATATGCAAACCAAGCTCTTTATCAATTAAATGCATGCAGTTTTTAATTTACTGAGGAAATGATGATATAAGTGATCTTTCCTAGCTACTTCTGTCAAGAATACATGAAGCAATATAAATAGGAATGTCATAATCTAATAACCCAAAAACAGGACATTTTTTACTGTTACTTTAATCAATTTAAATAAATTAAATGTTGAGGAATAAAGAACCTAATGTACAGGAAATGTGCATTTAATTAATAAATCAGAGTTTTGGAAGGACTGCTTTATTGTATTCTACCTTAAGTAAGCACATATTATCAAAACTTATTAATATATTCAGTACAACTTAAGTATTCAGTATCACATTTAAGTATTTTTATACTAATCATATTTCTCAGAACTGGAACAGTAGAAAGGAACTTGGTATTGTTCACAATAAACTCTCTACAACTTATATTTTTCATATTGTGTTGTATTTGCAGCATTGCATTAACTGATTTTACTGTTAACCTATTCCTTTCTTCTGTCCACTGAGCATTCACGAGGGAAAAACTCTCTCTACATTGGTGTTACGTCCAGGAATGGAGAAATAATATCCCACAAATTTAACAACTCTGAATATTGCTCACTAGGGGCAATATTCAAAGGCAATTTTCTTATGTGACAACAAATTCTTAAAACTATCATCCTTGGCCCCCCCCCAAAAAAAACCATTAAATTCCTTGAGGTTGAGTTCAAACATAGTAAAAATTGCGATATTTATCTTTTTGGCATGAACATTTTCATTTACAATAAAATCGCACAGAGTCCACACAATCTGTGGCATATAAATTAAATTGAGTTTTATTTATGGACGCTCTTTAACTACTATGGCCCTTAGCGTCCCATTCTATATTAGGCGTGAAAGACCGGTAATTTTGCTCAGAGGCCTCTTTGCTAGGCTTGAGGTTCTTTTACGTGCCGTAAATCTACGACACGGGACCATCGGCTTTACTTCCCTTTCAAAGAAAGCCATGCTAAGGATTTTTACTCCTGAAAAAATCCATCGCCCTCCACAGGGTTTGAACCCGCAACCTTGGGAACTAGAGGCTAGCACGGTACCACGAGTCCACGGAGGATGACTCCGTGGCATATGGCAACCCTACATATAAAGATGGAATGCTGCTAGCATGATAGGAACTTTTGTTGAAGATACTACCTTAAATATGCTCTGCCATTAAAAAGGTTCCTGCTTTCGTAAAAGATCTTCAAGTTATCTGGCTTCAGAGCAGCAGGCATCATAACTATACGAGTATATCTATGCCAGGATGTGAGGAACCTCAAATATACACTACCAATGTATGGAGAGAAGATGGGAAATATTTTAATATTTCTGACTTTGTAATTCACATTTTAACCAGAAAATGTTAGTGCCCCCAATATGAAATTGTTGTGATTTGAGTAATGTTTGTTATAGTTAATTGTTTAGGCTTTATGTCTCTTCAGTTATGCTTAAGTATTAAAAACGAACAGAAGCAATATTCCCAAACACAAGAGAATTTCATCTAACCCAACATGGCTACTGAATAACTTTAATGTTCCTAGCTCAATAACAAGACATTTACAGTTATATATTTCCTATATGAAAGCACTCAAATAGAGACCCTGAATCATGTCTGAAAATTTGTCAGCATTACTCTGACTCATCCTGTATAAATGAGTACCTACTCATTTAAAAATATTAACATACTTATACAGAAAAACAAATTGGAAATAGTAAGAGCAACAGAGACTTACATGAAAATACTTCAATGAACATTAAAAATAAGAACAGAAAGCATGTACAAAACACATGTCTATTGTCTCATTCTGCATGTAAATTTAGTTGAATTCAATGTCACAAATTGAAAATTGCATATGTGTTTCATGTTTTTATTTCTTGTTAGAACTTGATTCATTGAAGATGCCATATGACCTGAAATTATACAACTAAACAGGATGGAAAAGGAGGAGGAGGAAAACTTTATGGGAAAGATGGCACTAAAATTTGACTTGCTATATAAAATAATGTAATACACTCTTTCATAAAAGAGCAGTAAGTAATTTATCAATATGTGTTAATAAAAGCCTACTGCAACTAGTAGCAAAAAGCATGATGCAACCATCAATTAAATTTTAACAACAAGCATTCATGATTTTGTCGTTTTAAAAGCAACAAATAAATATATAGGTATACAACAATACTCTTCTAACGTGTTATATAATTTGAATATTTAAATGGAGCAAGGAACAAAAGTAGTGCTTCCATTTAATTACTTAATCTGCAAAAATTTATGCATTTGACATTTACTTCCTTTACCTCAGTCCTGACGTACATAAAAATTCACACAAAATGGCTTGACATGTTAACCTTATATTACAAGAAGATATTTAACGTACTAGTAGTCACTGTTTAGCAGCATAGCAAAGAATAGGTTTCTCACAATATGAAATCTGACAGTGAAGCAATTAGAAGAAACCTTTCTCTAATTAATTATATAAAAAAAGATCTCTTTGATTTAAAACTGTTATACATAGCATTTTTAGATTAACATTTAAGTACAATTAGAAGAATCTAATTATTCATTATTTACTTTTAACATTACTTTTTCTTCAGAGATGTAAAGAGTCTTTACCGTAATTAGCATTTTCCTTTCTCTCACAAGTTGTTTTATTTACTAAATAGGAATCATCCTAGAATATATTATTATAATATTATTATGATGACAATTAGGCCAAACAATTAAGGTATCAGTTCATAGAACTGAATTCCATAACAACGATAGAGAAAGGGGCATACGAACATATTTTGTATCTGAAAACATCTAAACACTAAATGCAATTAGAGAATTGCACACTCTTTCTTATGATAATAATTATGGTTACACTATCTGTAATTATAATAAAAAAAGTGCTTTTTTTTTTTCTCTTAACGGCAATAATTACATTCAAAAGCTGGGTTGTCTTCAACAAGAGTATAGACAGACTTATATATGAAATAGGATTCCTTGACAAATGATTAATTTCATAGGGATAAAGTAATTATTACATTATATAACTAATACATAATGTTTCATATTCGTATAAGTGAGAATTTAGTTTTTGAAATGAACCAAGAACCCTGCCAACAATTCTTAACCAATTGTGCATTTGTTCTTCTTCTCATGTTGTACAGGAGGAAATATTTTGTTCATATATAAATACTGTTATTGACAATAGCTCCTATGTAGGAGTCAAAAGATAAAATTGAATACATTAGAATAGAAATAAACTTTTTCATTCCATTTGTCAAAGCATTCTGAAATACAATTACTATTATGTGGTAAGGAAGTTTGCATGAATAATATTACATATGATGATTTGATCACATAACTCCATCACAACTGAGACTTTCTCATCATCTCAACATCAAATTGCAAAAAAAGTCTTATCCTACCAAAGTTGTCAAAGCTTCTTATTATGTGATACATATTTAGTAGACCAGCATGCATTGCACCAACATCTGTTAAACATTAGCAGTTTGTTGCATACAAACATGCACTCTCATGCTTTCTCTGGTACAAAAGTAACATGCCTTTCTGCATGCTTCCTTATCACTTTTGTAGGCAGGTGTCCTGAAGTCTAGGTCAGCAATTGCTTGCAGTTCTACAATCTAGGCGTGTTCACCTATAGTTACTTCAGCCAATCACCGTGTGTTTATGGCAGTCCTGATTCCAAAGCACAATAAAAGAGTTGTCACTGAAATTTATATCGTTACTCTAGGAAGTTGCTTTTCATATAATGCTACACAGGAGAGGGAATAGGTTACATTCAGACCCCTGAACAAATTATGTACAATAGAGATTTGGAAGCAAAATTTAAAATATTTTACATTTTCTAATTAAGAGCTACATTATACTTAAATAAAATTTATTTTAATCTGTATCTATCATAATATACAACATATTTATAAAGCTTTTTTTTTGCTTGTTTGGCAAGAGAACATCAATAGATGAATCAGTCATGATAATTGGCACAGTCAGTATCTGACTAATAACTGTTTCATTTTCCTTATTCTTATATAAAATACACCTAAATGAATCTCTGTACCGCAGCACCTTCAATCTTGCTTTATAAACAACTGGTGTTCTAGATTCATTATCCTTCTGATCCTCATAAATGCTTTTCAATCAACTCATTTTATCATGATTCTAGAAACAAACAGTTAAAATTTAACAGAAGTTGGTGCAATCAAGGATCAAAGGTGTGGCAAGACCTTTACTGATGATTGGGTGCTGATGATTGAATGCTGCTCTCGTTTGTTATTAACGCTGAGATTAATGATGAAGTGCATTCCCATATTTCTATTTGTGGGCAAATGTAAATGGTGAGGAACCAGTGACGCAAGAGCGATGGAAATGAACATTCTGCCATTTGTTGTCACGTTTGTGCCACACCCGTGTCTCCTCTGACTGCTGCGTGTGATGTTGTCCCTGCCTGCATAAAACACAATCATTAGCTACCATGTTTACAACAGTTTAAAGCTACTATCATCTGGAAACACATGAAAATATGCCTGCTCTTACAAAATACCTGTGCAATAAGGCCTATTACTGTGTAAAACAGTTTATGTATGAACAATGAGTATCTATTCTTCTTAATCAGAAATTTAAGAACAGTAATATTTCTCAATTATGTATGTGCGTACGTCCTCAATTGACTCACTACATCAACGAGTTTCTACTTCAATTAAACAATTATTGGCTAAATTGCCTTTCTTGGGCCCACCTAGAAAATGCTGAAGGAAGTAAGAAATAATGGAATGAATTACCTTGTAGAAGTAGATGTGATCTCGCCAATACCTGGTGCCCACCTACCCTCCTATTTTAGGTGTTTTACTTTTATAGGAAAATTGCGACATGAACACAACAAATGTAGCCATCTTCCCGCTAAAACAGATGCTGAATGGGAAGTGCCAACCTAAATAAGAAGTTAAATCCGTGAAGAAAGGAATTTCTGCAAACGTGAATCATTCAAGTTTTAAACGCGCAGATCCCTTGGCTACGTCCTGTCGTCACTAAGGCCACAACTGCTACACTCTTTTTCTAAAAAAACATCCCTCGGCTACGCTTTGAGGCTGAGGGCCCTCAATCCCTCGGCTGAGTATCTTACAGGCTTTGGTGGCATTAGTTATTCATATGTTGCCAGCATTACGTTAGAGCTAGAGAATGGCATACAGTGACATCTGTTAGACATATAAGACATCACTTCCATCGCTAATGAGGGCCCAAGAAAGGCAATTTATCGCAATTACTATACTGTAATATAAGTGTTTAAAGGTACTCATTCTGCGTCCAAGAGTGATTGGTTGCAACCTGAGGTTTACTAAGCGTTGCACATCACCTGAGGTTTGCAATGAACCTTTTGACACATATATTATATACTATTTTTTATGCACAATGTTGTAATGTAACAACTTTTACTTTCTCTACCACATACCTAGTAAGCATTGCATGCCATCCAAAAATTCTATATCAACATTTCACCAGAAATACATGCTTTGAGGCCTCCTGGATAAAAACAACATTTATAGACAAAGATCCATTTGTGTGTGTGAACAGCATAACCCAAAAACAAAATGATGTCTAAATATCAAATTTGGTTTTATATCTGCAGGATTGGTTGTAACACTGTATCATTTACATTTTAATTATGAAGGACTAGTTTTGCGAGCTCATGCTGCCATTTTTAGGTCCTGCTCGGAGTTCTGATTGATATTATTGGTTATTAATATATATTTGAGTACTAATTAGCTTCGATAATTGCAAATCTTGCTGTGTGGGTGCCAGAATAGAATAGCCACCCATTGCCCATACAGGTGTTAAGAGGTGACAATAACGGGTACCCAATGCTCAAGGTTATAGCCAGCCCACACTGTGCCAGGGGATATAAATATGGGAACTGGTTCTCCAGGTTGGGTGTAAGACACAGTTAAGGAACCAAATAATCAGCCTCGGAATGGGAAGAATAGAATAGGCAAATACAGCAAGAAAAAGGACTTGAAGGTGGTTTGATAGTGCTCTGCAGAACCTAAAAATTATGAAGGTGACAAGATGGAGTGAGAAAGCAAAAGAGAATAGAATGGACACTGATTTTGAAGGAGGACAAGGTTCACGTAGGGCTGTAGTGCCAATAATGATGAATCACGAATCTACTGCATCAGTGATGTAAGAGCTTGTTATACCAATGTATGCATACATGCATGCAATTTTACCTTTTTTTCCATTAAAGGAATAAGGTACATTCTGTCTGGCATCATCTAAAACTGAAACATCTAGAGCAGAGGTGGCGAAAACGTGACTCGCGAGTTATTTTGACTTGCAGGCGCCGATCCCTCTCTGCAACCGTCCCGTTTGTTTTTCACGTGTTACTGAGTGATGCAGTGCATGTTGCATATTTGGTGACTCGCGGAAGGAAGTCGTTTTTGCCACCCTTGATCTAGAGTAACTGGGAACAGAAAAATTGAAAGCAACCTTCTTGAAAACCTTCCTATGTTTTTAATATAGAGTCAACTGAAAAATTCAACGCCACAGCTGGGATTTGAACACAGTTCTCTTGCTCTCCGTGTGGTTGCTCTAACCATTGAGCTACTGTGACAACATGCCGGTGGGACATTGAATTCCCCAATTGACTCAAGTTGTTTCCCAGACAGACCACCAAGGCATCTCACTCGAGATGACAATCTTAGCGGCGACCTGCTTATTGCAAGTACTTCAGTGCTGGGTAAATGGGTTTTTTAAGGTTTTACTTTTTTATTTTTTGAACACGGTTCTCCCACTCTCCATGCGGTTGCTCTAACCATTGAGCTACGTGACAACATGCCAGTGGGACATTGAATTCCTCAATTGACTCTATATTAAAAACTTGGCAAGACCAGGCTAAGGTCTATTAAAAGTATAATTAATTTATACAATAACAATAAAAAAGATCCTGTGTGTTTCAAAATACACTATCAAGACTAACTCGTGAAATATTCTACATAGAGGAACTATGGATTGATTCAGGGCTGCCATCTACAATGGGTTACAGAAAGTGTGTGGAAAATCTACGTGCAAAGTAGAGGGACATATGGAGTGATTTCTAGTCCACTGATGTCACGATCTACAACAACTGGAAAGAAGTTACGAGATGAGACACTTGGTTACACGTTTACCACTTGCTTTGCAAAATTAAAAATCTGATGTGTTACACTCACATGACTTTCTCTACTCTTGTACAAACTATTTTTACAAACGCTTATTCTCCATATGCTTCATGTTAATCGAGATGTTAATCGTATTGCTAATTTTCTTGTAGATGCAAGGGGAATTGGTAGGCTTTAAGCGATAGTCAAGTATTTTAAGAGCTGGTTGCTATGTGCAGCATTTCATTCTCTTTGCATGTCCAGGACATAAAAAAATGAATAATGAATTCCCATTTGAGAAAAAGTATGAATTGGAAAATTTAAGGGAATAACAAGCAATATCTCGAAAATGGTTCACTCAACAACAAAAATGTATATGACATAAATTGTGTATTTTAATGCTATCTACATTTTTTGTGTAGTAAAATGTTGTCTATCTCTTATGGTTTACCAGTTATGCAAAAGTCGTTCACAATGAAGAATACTTTTGGAGACATTCCCAGAAAATTCGAGATATACATTTCATTTGTCATGACAATATCTTAAACACATATTTTAATCAAAATCGTTAGAGCCATTTTTGAGAAAATTAAATTTTCGAAAAATGTTCCATGTAAAGGGTAATCTGGGGTGGGGGGATTTTCTTGAAAACCTTTGTGTCGCATCTCTGGAAGATACTGAACCTAAATACCAAGTTTGGTGTTTATCCGACTGTTCGTTTCTGAGTTATGCTGTTCACCCACACGCACGCATGCGCGCGCGTGTACATGTTTCAAAAATGCTTTTTTTGGATTCAGAGGGTCTCAAAACATTTCCGGTGAAATCTTGGTATCAAATTTTTGGGTGGAATACAATACTTCTCCTACTTACTATACGTAGTAGAGAAAGTAATAAGGCTTTGTAAGAATAGTTTGTGTAACTTGTGTAAAAATAAGTGATAGTGGGTAGAGAAAGTCATGTGAATGTAACATAAGAAAATTTTTTTTTATTCAGGTTGCCTCAAAAATGTATTTCCAGTGAAATCTGCATATCGTATTTTTGAGCAGAATACAATACTTACTCTACTAGGCAACTGGTAGAGAAAATAATAACTAGGGTGGAGAGTGCTTCTCATGTCTTCACTCATTTTTATTGTGAACCTCAAATTCAGTGAGACAAATGGCATAAAATCAAGTTAAACAAGTTTGGTGCACTTATCACTTATGTGAAAAAGACAGAAGTGATTTAAAGATACTTACTTATCCATGTACTGAGTGAGTCTTACATATGCAATGCAAGCTGCATCATCACCTAGAAGATGCACATGTGGGTTGAGGATTGTAGTGTTAATTGCCTTGCAATTCTTCCCTAACACTGAAAAGAAAAATATAAAAATATAAGGATATTGATCTTAAGAACCTTTGAATGCTCTGGATGTTCAGAGCTAAATGAGCTCATTCTGCACCATAGTTAATCCACAAACAAATCCAAAATGAAAATAAAAAGAAGGAAAAGAAAACAAAAAGACAAATAAACAAAAATTGAACCAAAGCATATTATTTTGCAAAAATTTGAACAACTATAGTTTAGGTGCCTACATGCTTTTTAATGTGTTCTGTCTCAAGAAGTTTCTCTTCTAAAAAAAATAAGATTCTAAGTATGTGAATTAAATATAATATATAGAAGTGGTTGCAAATATACAATTTCACTAAAATAGGTTCAATACCTCAGAACTAGTTTCGAAGAATCACTTCCTCATCGTCAGCTGATTGCAACTGGTTGACTTTCCTCTAATGGTTACAGATGTCTCTTTGTCCCTCTAGTGGTGGTTCTACAAGTTTAGTGATCAAATTTTTGTCCATAGGGATGTCGAAATTCATTAACCTTGGACGAAATTTCCAAAGAAATATTTTCTCCCAAATGTTTAATTCTATAGGTTTTTGTGCCTGCTTGATAAGTGATACTGTGTCCTCAATTTCATGTCCCTGTATCCAAAAATGTGCTGCAACTGCTGATTTTTCTTCTTCCCTGGATTTGATGTTTCAAAAATGTTCCTTAAGCCTCGTTTCTATGTTACGCTTAGTTTGACCAATATAGATTTGTTCACAATCTTTGCAATCTATTCTATAAATCCCGGATATTTTATGAGCTGGCATTTTTTCTTTTTGGTTTGCATTTATGAGGAATTTTATGCTGAATTTATTTTCGGGGATGAGTGCCACATTGCTATCATTGAAAATCTTCTTGAATTTGTTATGTGCCCATGGGTGAAATGTGACTTTTTTGTATGTCGGATTTTGTTTGTGTGGTTTGAGAGTTGTATTTTCTTTTATCCATTTTTGTTGCTTAAGGAACATTTTCAAAACATCAAATCCAGGGAAGAAGAAAAATCAGCAGTTGCAGCACATTTTTGGATACAGGAACATGAAATTGAGGACACAGTAACACTTATCAAGCAGGCACAAAAACCTATAGAATTAAACATTTGGGAGAAAATATTTCTTTGGAAATTTCGTCCAAGGTTAATGAATTTCGACATCCCTATGGACAAAAATTTGATCACTAAACTTGTAGAACCACCACTAGAGGGACAAAGAGACATCTGTAACCATCAGAGGAAAGCCAACCAGTTGCAATCAGCTGACTATGAGGAAATGATTCCTCGAAACTAGTTCTGAGGTATTGAACCTATTTTAGTGAAATTGTATATTTGCAACCATTTCTATATATTATATTTAATCTTTTCACTATGTCTTCCGATTTAAAAGTAATGTGAACTAAATTTCAGTTTAAAGGTTCATTATTTGACAGTTTCAAAGTCAGTGGTGGATGGAACCTTTTTGCCCAACAAACAACAAAGCCAGTAATAAGTAGTGTCTGCTTTAACAACTTACAAATGTATAGGATTATTTCAAAGATAAAACCACAGAATATTGTCATTAATTTACTAAAAAATAAAGAATAATACAGCTTACTCTTACTAAAAAGTAGAACAGAAATATATTATATTTTAAAGAAAACTAAATTTTGAAAGCACGAACATTGCTTTTCTTTTAATGATTAACTTGCCAGAGGAAAGTTTGAGTCCATGAAATACACAGTGGTTATTTTTGTTACCAAGTTGCAATGTTGCTTTTGTTTGTGAGACCCAATCCAACTATACAAGATATTTCCCTTCTGTACTTTCTGGTTTATATTTTTAAACTGCATGTAAAAATATTATTAATGAATGTATTTATAGGAATTAATTGTTCTTCCACACAAGCCGTGTGTTGGACAGGGTTGGAAAGGTAGAACCAAGCGACTGAAAAATCCCGGCTATGGCATTGAATTTTTCAGTCGCTTGATTCTACCTTTCCAATGTATTTATAGTTTTGAAAACTGCATGTATGGAATTTTAATTCTTATAAAGGGAAAGTTAACAAATAAAACAATCGGTATGGCTGAAGCAAACTATGGAGCTTCTGGAAGAGTTTATTACAAGGGGAGATTTCTAGATGTTTCACCTAAACCTTTTTTTGCCCTTAAAAAGTTTTTCCACTGTTCCACCACTAAATATTTCACCCAACTATTTTTGCCCCAAACTGCATTCACCCTTGTATATTTCACCCAAATATTATTTTCTCCAACATATAACATGAACAGCAATGTTTTTATTTCTTCTTCATCTTCCTCCTCCTCCTCCTCCTCCTCCTCCTCCACCAGATGTTAAAGGAAATAGTGAATCGTAAGGTTATTATGAACTCACACTCATATTACTAATAACAGTTTTTGTTGAATATTTACTAAACAACACCTTATCTGAAATAGTGAGAAAATACTCTCAAATGTTGACAGTCTTTCAGAAGAAACTCCATGAATTACAATAGGAGAAAATTGTACCATATTTCTATCGAGTATACCCTTGTACTACCTAAGGGTGAAATGCCTCGGGTGAAGAGTCTGAAAGTGGTTTGGGGAACCAAATCTTGGGATGAAAATAGCTAAAGGCATATCTCTTAGGTGAAATGTTTGGGGGTGAAAATGATT
Organism: Deroplatys truncata; assembly: GCA_030765065.1. Classification (NCBI taxonomy): domain Eukaryota; kingdom Metazoa; phylum Arthropoda; class Insecta; order Mantodea; family Mantidae; genus Deroplatys; species Deroplatys truncata. Next base: position 308,429,944 of record CM060975.1, on the reverse strand, counting down.
TGGGTGTATTATTTCAGATTCTGAGCTATTTTTGTAATCACTAATAAAATAAGACATTGGGTGTGTAAGCAGGCACTATGCTTCAGAAACATGTATTGCCAATTTAAAATTTAGGTGATGCAATTTTCTGCTACCTGCTCAAAAATCAAGTATTAATTCATAACAAATTTTTAATTTCATAAATAAAAGTTACATAAAGGTGTTGTTCAACAAAACATAAGTTACTCTTTTAAGCAAAATCATTTTTCAGAGTTAATTTATTTGTGTTAGGAAAAGAAAATATTTGTAAATAAGTATAAAAACATAGCAGAATAAAATATCCATTATTATAACAGGCTTTCATTTCAAAGCTTCTCAGTTCAAATAACTATTTATTTAAATTTAATTAAACAAACAATATATCAATTTATATTTAAGGGAGAACACCAGTGCTATTTGCATTTTAGTTTCATACCCTCACCTCCAGCCACTCTCATTATGAAATTACAAACTGCTGCTCTATTTAAATCTGAAATAATTTATTCAGTTGTTTTAGACATTTCATTCATCTATTTTCACTTTACATTTCTTTTGTTTTGTATCATTGCTTAGCAACCTGAATTTTTGTTAAAAATTAAACTGAGTTTTATTTATGGACGCTCTTTTAACTACTTTGGTCCTTAGCGTCCCATTCTATATTGGGCGTTAAAGACTGGTAATTTTGCTCAGAGGCCTCTTTATCAGGCTTGAGGTTCTACGACACGGGACCACCGGTTTTACTTCCCTTTGGAAGGAAGCCATGCTAAGGATTTTTATGCCCAAAAAAATCCATCGCCCTCTACCAGGTTTGAACCCGCGACCTTGGGAACCAGAGACTAGCACGATACCACTAGTCCACGGAGACGACAAATTTTTGTTATGTTTTATAGCAGCTGAAGAGAATAAAACTTCAAAGATTGCTAAGCATTTAATGTAATGATTGTGTCAAACAGTGTGCACTTTAAAAAGAGATAATTTGTGTGCAGGTTGAAACTGCTGTGCTCGTGAAAATGTTAGCATTTTCAATGAAGGGCATCCAAACAACAATGTAAGTCACCAATATGTAATAACTTCTATTAAAGAACTGGCTGAATCACTAGATTCAATGCAGGACTTTCAAATTAAAAAACATGCTCCCTTAAACTACAGTAAGTGGACACAATAGTATTTCAGAGCTTCCCTACAGGTGCCACTTGCTCCATCTCACTGAGTTTGCTTCCTCTTGCCTTCACAATTGCAGAGCTGCCAACATATGACTAACAAACAGCACCATACTTTCGCGAATAACGAAAGGGTAGCAGTCCAATATTACTACTCCTTACACCTTTTTATTCGGAATTATATACATAACCTTAACTTATTTTTGATAATCTGCTTTATGATGGTCTTTAAAAGCAATGAAAGTGATGTCTTACATGTCCTACAGATGCCACTCTATGTCATCCTTTAGCTCCAACACAATGCTGGCAACATATGAATAGCAAATACCGCCAAAGCCAGTAAGATGCCGCCAACACTTTCAGCGAGCGTTCCTAATTACTTTTTATTTTAGGTTTATTAATTTTTTATGCTTCTGATTTATGTTAGGCTAGGGTTAGTTTTATTTTTAATATATAAGCTAGGTTTCTGATTCACGGGAGGTTAGGTTAGGGTTAGTTTTTTTATATTAGTTAACAGTGGTTACACCAAAGCACGCAAGGAAAGTGAGTGTGTGTTCCTAAGCTTAGGTTTCTGATTCATGGGAGGTTAGGTTAGGTTTAGTTTTTTTTTTAATATAAGCTTACGTTTCTGATTCACGGGAGGTTAGGTTAGGTTTAGTTTTTTTTTTAATATAAGCTTAGGTTTCTGATTCACGGGAGGTTAGGTTAGGTTTAGTTTTTTTTTTAATATAAGCTTAGGTTTCTGATTCATGGGAGGTTAGGTTAGGTTTAGTTTTTTTTAATATAAGCTTAGGTTTCAAATTCATGGGAGGTTAGGCTAGGGTTAATATATTTTTATATGCAGCAACTGTAAGTTTTCAACACCTAATTGTTCTGTTACTATCGTATATACTGTGTTTTCGCATCCTCCGCAAGCCATTTTGTTTCCTATTATGCGTTTCCTAAATGCATTGCATTTCTGTCAGCGGCAAAACAAAATGAAGAAGAGAAGAGAGAAGAAAACACATTGTTTATTCCACGAATTTCACTTCTCATTTAGGTTGGCAGTTCCCACTGCGCATGTGTGATAGTGACAAGATGGCTACATTTGTTGTCCTTGCATCATAATTTTGCTATTAAAGTAAAACATTAAAATGGGCGGGAAGGTGGGCATCAGCTATAGAACAGATAACTATTCCCAAACTCACTCCTAAGGTAATTTATTCCCTTAATTTATTAACATTTTCAATGAAGACCAAACTAAAGCAGAATTGCCTTTACTTTTATTTCTTTATAAGTAGAGGAGTGAAGCAGTTGTGGCCTTAAAATTACTACTTCTTGTATCAACAACAATGCAATAAAACATCGCCAATCTAGCAGATTTGCCTAATTACGATAGGTTGGCAATTCCCTACACACATGCGCACTATCTATAATATGGCGAAGTTTGTTGTGGTTACTCCAGGATTTTATTATAACAGAAAGGATTCTTAAAAGGGTGAGTAGGTGGGTTAGACTCTGGAAGTGACTTCATATCCTCCAAAACACAATTCTAAGATAATCTTACTAATCCTTTTTACCTTCATAATGCTTTTTAACACTATTTAATGTGAGTCCGCATACCCATTACTCAAAGTATACTGCATTTTCATTTAACTGAGTAATATAATTCTTTATTTCTTCAAATTTAAATGTTTCCAGATTGCTAGAGGGGAGGGGGCGACTAAGAACAAATTAATGAAATGTATAACTCATTCAATACTGCAAAAAGAACATTATGTATCATAATACAGAGATGCTATATCCAATTTCAAAACGGAGGCAGCTGGGAGCACGGGGGTAAAGCCTAAAATGTAAATAATGCTGGTTTTAAATGTCCCCCTTAATATACACATTGAAGTGCTTTGAGGTGCATTTGCTACTGTGGAGCATTTATGTATTACTATGTCCACCTGTCAGTCATTTATATGTATGCATGAAACAACTTGATGATGAATGAATTTAAAGGATGAACTCATGATCTGCTGCACATATGAAATTGACATTTTGAAAAATTTATAAACATATTTAAAATCTGGTTGAAATTGGTGTAAAATAAAGGTAATATTTATATGGGTACACTCTAAGAATGTTTTAGGTGAACTGCTACATGTATGGAGTTCAAATTCTATACACAAGAGCTTGAAAACATTTCTTAACAAATTTTAAGTTGGTTGAAATTGGTACAAGATTAAAAAGAGTTTGTAAGAGAGCCTCCTAAGGATTTATGATTTTCAGGCAAGCCAACACCAAGTGCAGTTGAAATTTTGGGAATTATTTATTTTAGCACTCGGTGACCAATTCGTTTCAAACATATTTTAATACGTGCCAAATAATACCATAATAACATTTTGAGATGTCTTTTTTTAAAGAAAAGCTTATATTGGCAACAATAAATGTTTAAATGCACTATTCTTGCACCATGGCAATCCCATGATAAAAGTACATGGGTAGACAATAGACGGTTGCAAGGCAATGGATATCTGAACTTGTCTGGGGTTTATTTCTCTGAAATCCAATATATTTGCCATTAAGATAACTACACTACGTGATCAAAAGTATCTGGACACCTGGCTGAAATGACGTACAAGTTCATGGCGCCCTCCATCGGTAATGCTGCAAGTCAATATGGTGTTGGCCCACCCTTAGCCTTTATGACAGCGTCCACTCTCGCAGGCATACTTTCAATCAGGTGCTGGAAGGTTTCTTGGGGAATGGCAGCCCATTCTTCATGGAGTGCGGAACTGAGGAGAGGTATCGATGTAGGTCGGTGAGGCCTGGCATGAAGTCTGCATTCCAAAACATCCCAAAGGTGTCCTATAGGATTCAAGTCAGGACTCTGTGCAGGTCAGTCCATTACAGGGATGTTATTGTCATGTAACCACTCCACCACAGCCCGTGCAGTATGAACAGGTGCTTGATCATGTTGAAAGATGCAATTGCCATCCCTGAATTCCTCTTCAACAGTGAGAAGCAAGAAGGTGCTTAAAATATCAATGTAGGTCTGCGCTGTGATCGTGCCATGCAAAACAACAAGGGATGCAAGCCCCCTACAGAAAAAACACGACCACACTATAACACCACCACCTCCGAATTTCACTGTTGGCACTACACACGCTGGCAGATGACGTTCACCAGGCATTCGCCATACCCACACCCTGCCATCAGAACGCCACATTGTGTACCGTGGTTCTTCACTCCACAAAATGTTTTGCCACTATTTAATCGTGTAATGTTGACGCTCCTTACACCAAGCGAGGCATCGTTTGACATTTTCCTGCGTGATGTGTGGCTTATGAGCAGCCAGTCAACCATGGAATCCAAGGTTTCTCACCTCACGCCTAACTGTCATAGTACTTGGAGTGGTTCCTGATGCAGTTTGGAATTCCTGTGTGATGGTCCGGATAGATGTATGCCTATTACTCTTTACGACCCTCTTCAAATGTTGGCGGTCTCTGTCAGTCAACAGACGAAGTCGGCCTGTACACTTTTGTGCTGTACATGTCCCTTCACATTTCCATTTCACTATCACATCAGAAACAGTGGACCTAGGGATGTTTAGGAGTGTGGAAATCTCGCGTACAGACTTCTAGCACAAGTGACACCCAATCACCTGACCACGTTCGAAGTCCGTGAGTTCCACGGAGCTGTCCCATTCTGCTGTTTCACGATGTCTGATGACTACTGAGGTCGCAGATAATGAGTACCAAACAGTAGATGGCAGCACAATGCACCTAAGATGAAAAACGTATGTTTGTGGGGGTGTCCGGATACTTTTGATCACATAGTGTAGGTACCCAATGTTGTATAAGGGTCAGTTCTCCTTCTTCACTGAGCATGCATATGTGTCACTTTTTGTAGATTTTTTCCAATCACACTCCACTTGCCTTTCTTGGTTAAGGCTTTTCTGCAGCGATAAATAATTACTACTGAAACGAATATACCATCATTTACAATTTTAAAAAGTAACCAATTCTTTCAGAATGATATTGTTTATAAAAGACTGCAAAAGCTTACCTTGATACATGAAATGTATTTCACATGAATCAGATTCATTTGAAATGATCAGCATGAAATCAACAATATTCCTATCTCTCTCTTGCTTTTCATCAAGTGTGCAACTTCTTGCATTTTACAAACTGTTATAGACGTTAAAATTAATATTTTCTCACATAATAAGCATATAAAACTACAAACTTATCTTTTATGATTTGCTTATAAAACTATGCAGCTTGCATGCATCCGCACACACACAAAATGGTTTCATGGATGCACTTGAACCGCAAACGTGAATATAGAAACCTAATTGCGGTTGTATAATTGTAAGTGTAGAAACGGCCAAGTTGGATAGATGACTTGTCAGCAAGGACCATTACATTCCTCCAGTGTGCCCTCTGTGGTCTGGGGTTACTATGTTAGCCTCTAGTTCCCAAGGTTGAGGGTTCAAACCTGGTGGAGGGTGACAAAGTTTTTTCAGGCATAAAAATCCTTAGCATGGCTTCCTTCAGAAGGAAAGTAAAGCTGGTGATTCAGTGTTATAGATTTACGGCACATAAAAGAACCTCAAGCCTCTGAGCAAAATTTCTGGTCCTTCACACCCAATATAGAATGGGGTGCTAAGGACCATAAGTAGTTAAAGAGTGTCTTCTGCTTCTTCTTTCTCTGTTTAACCTCCTCTTATGTAGGACTTACACCCCCCCAGGACTTACAGGCGAGTGCCTGGGGTCAGAGGCCCGTCGAGGAGCAGACACTCATGGATCAGACAGAATATCCAGGATGGGTGATCAGCCCGATGCCTGGTATGGGAGGAAGGAAGTAGTTGAAACAAAATGAAGGTGAAATGGATGAAAGGAAAGGTGATGATGGAGCAATTGGTGGAATGAATGGCGGGGGAAACCGGAGAACCCAAGAAAACCCGCCCAGACGCCGCTTTGTCCACCACAAATCCCACATGTGGGTCCCTGGGATTGAATCCGGGCCACCTCGGTGAGAGGCGAGCGGTCCAACCACTCGGCCACAGTGCTGCCTAGTTAAAGAGTGTCCATAAATAAAACTCAGTTTCAACATTCCTCCAGTTGACATCAGAGTGGTTTTCAAAGAATGAAAGTAAATCATAAGAAACTGGAAGAGAGTGTAGTGTATGAGGGTAGGTAAGAGATGAAGGGGAGGAGTGAGGAAAAAGGTATAAATGAGGTAGAAGGAGCAAGTTGATTCAATAATTGTTTTTTATTTAATTTTTTTCTCCTAAACTAAGCTTGTGCCCCTCCCCCAAAAGATACCCCAAAATGTCATTAGGGAATTATATAGCACATATTAAAGTAGGTTTGAAACAAATGGGTCACTAGATGTTAAAGTAAATAATAAGCAAAATTTTATGGTGTATGTCAATAATACTTGAACAAATATTGGAGGTGAGTTCTTCACACCAAAATAGGAAAATATGTCATATAAGCATATATCTGGAAATACCTCAATTTTTGAGTTATTATTGAAAGAACATTTTACAATGACACATATGTGTTTGAAATTGTCAGCTCATAGGAAGAGTCATCCTCCATGATCTAGGGGTACCATGCTAGCATCTAGTTCCCAAGGTCACGGGTTCAAACCGAGCAGAGGGCGATGGATTGTTTTTGGGTGTAAAAATCCTTAACATGGCTTCCTTTGGAAGGGAAGTAAAGCCAATGGTCCTGTGTTGAAGATTTATGGCACATAAAAGAACCTCAAACCTGATAGAGGCCTCTGAGCAAACTTTTTTGGTATTTCACATCCAATATAGAATGGGACGCTAAGGACTATAGTAGTTAAAGAGCATCCATAAATAATAAAAAAAAAAAATTCAAAAGTTCAGGGAGTGTTCAAATGTCCTCAACTATAGAAATTCATAGAAAATGTTCTCCTCTTGCATTTATACATACATGAACTCATTGGATCAAGAACTAACAAAACCTTTCAAGGCTTCCAACCATTGCGGATGATTTTAAGCTTTGATAAGATGGTGATAAAGTATCTTTGCATTTGGAATTTTTGTTGCATAAAATAATTCTTCTACATGTACTAACAGACAAGACTTTATAGGAATGTAGTGAGCAAATATGCAGATCACGGAACTGGTGCTCTAAAATGTAATTGTAATAACATAAGAGACAGACAACCACAAACATACATAAATAGTAACTGTAAACCAGTCTCCATGGTAACACATTTTATCTAGAATGCAATGAGGACATCAGCAGGTTAACTTGCATCAACAACTTCACTTGGCCATCTAACGAAATGAAATATTTGTAATAAACTTAAACTGTTGTATATATCTCAAAAGATGCTGGATCTAAACCTCCAATAATAACTCAAAGGCAAAGCATTTCTGAACATATATCTATATGATATATTTTCCTTATCACGTTTATCCAACTATTTTTAATACTCTCTGTATATTGTTTGATGAGCATTTATTGAAGCATGTCAAAAATGGTTGAAAGTGTCACAAAATTAGGGCAGTTTATGTGCAGAGTCTCATATTGGTTTATGGGTTTTAGGATTACTTCCCAAAATATCCATAACAATAAATTTTACCAATGCTGCTGCTTTGCTCCTGCCACTAAATGAATGCATTTGAAATATAATGCTATGCATACACTTGAAATCTTAAATTAAATTACGTTTAAACAAACAATCATTTAGATACGGAAGTTTTGAAATGATAGGTTTCACTTATGGTGCCATTTGATATTCAGAGTATTATCAAAAGTCATTTTAATAATTAATAAAGCACTGGATCATTATTTAACTGCCAAAAACTGAAATTCCATGCATCTCTTGATTAGCAATCCTAATATTTTCATTTCAAAAAGTGTTTTATATGTAAAGATATGCGTGTAAGAAAAGGAAATAAATATTTAGATTAAAAATAACATATATGTCAAATATAGTGTATAGATGGAAAGCAACTTGCTACTAAACAAAATATGTGATAAGAAATTTTGTAATGTAATGCTGTGCAGGAAATGCACTTCCATTATAACACTGGCTGAATGGATAGGAGAAAATTAAAACAAATGATATAACATTTCTACATGCATATGTATGTCATAACACAGCATAACATAAAATTTTCACGAGGAAAATGCATACTAAATATTTAATTCTGTTCCATTGTGTGCATTTGGTAATGAATGCTAAATAAGTTTTTTCTGGGTAAAGACATTATAAACAATAACACAACTGAATGCATTATCTAACTTCAGAGAAATTAACTGAAAACTCACATGTAATTCTGACATATATTTTTGTGTCCATTAACAATCTAGCCAAAGACTGTAACAATTTCCAATGAATAAACAAGGAAATTATAATATGCATGTAGCCTTGAGTGATTTTCTTTGAAAGATATGGCAGTCTTCTCTATTGAAAAGAACCCATTAGTGTACAGTTGGAAGAAATTCAAGGCTTCACTATAATAATTATGAATTATCATCACTGCCCATGCAAGATAACAAAATATCAGTATGATTAAAAAGTTGCACACAAACTTAAGGAGGTTGTAGAGGGATGAAATAAAATAACTTTAAAAAACGAACTTATGGTCTAGGAAGTAATCCTGAGAGAGTACAAGCTCATCCATGATGCAACTTAAATGGCTTGCAACTTCAAACTGCGCAAGAAAAGCGAGTTTCACTGTGTAAACCGTCAAGCAAGTGGGAAAATTGCATGCGCAACTCATATTTAGTGCAACTTCTAAGTGGCATTCAACTTCGGAAGTTGCTTCGTGTACGCAGTGGAAAAAAGAAAGTTGTGCCATCTGAAAGTGGCTTGAACAGTTTAGAAAATGTTTGTGGCATATTCGGTGCAACTTTGTTACGTTGTCTGCTGTGGTAGTAAATAGCTGTTTGAGAGGTAGGTACAAGGATCATAATTTGTGTTACACTAAATACAGAATTAAGACAGATACGTGCATTTCATTTCCTTAACAATACGAACAATTTATTGTAACACGGTGACAATTTATTTGTTCAGAGGTAATAATGGCCCATAACAATAAATGGATGAGGGAAATGACAAAGAAGTTGAGTGAGCTGATTGAGACCAAAGATTTGCTTGTGGAGAGTAGACACTGCGGATTATAGAAATAAACAAAGCGACAAAATGCATTACATGATATAAGAATAGAATTTAACATGTCAGCAGAAGAAATTAAAGTAAAAATCCACAGGTTGAGAACCCAGCTCACCAACGAAAGGAAAGAAATGAAGGCAGGGAAATCTGGAAGTGGGCAAAAGACAAGTATAAAATAAATTGGGAATTTTATGATGCACTGCGGTTTATGTTTTACCACATCAGCACCAACAATGATGCAGTAGATGAGTAGATTCTTTGCTAAGTACCAGTACACTCATTTTACATGTAGTGATATTGCCAAGGAACTTCTCCTTGAATTCTTCTCTAACGTTTTTTGCTGCAGTAAGAGGGTTTATACCTACAGTTTTCTTTGCGATGGCACTAAGTCATAGTTCTCATTCTGCCAAATACAGTTGTAAATAATGACAGCCGAATGTGGTATATACGAGGATCGGCTGATAAGTCCCAGGCCTCTCAATAAAAACAACATTTAAAAAAAATATTTTTTTTTATTTCTCAACATAATCTCCAGAAAGGTTAATACATTTGTCATACCGGTGTTCTAATTTAATTAAACCATCTCTGTAGTGTGATTTATCAAGGTCCTCAAAATAGCTATTTACCACATCAATGGCCTCCTCATTGCTGTGAAATCTTCATCCTCCAAGAAATTTTTTGAGATTAGGGAACAGGTGGTAGTCACTGGGTGCTAGCTCTGGTGAATAGGGTGGATGTTCAAGCGATTCAAACTTTAATTCGCAAATTTTCCCCATTGCAATGACTGAACGATGGGCCGGAGCATTGTCGTGATGAAACAAGATTTTTTTTTTTTGTGACCAAATGAGGTCTTTGTCTTTTCACCTCATCACTCAAACATTGAAGTAAGCTTGTGTAGTAGTCACCAGTGATACTTTTACCCTTTTCCAAGTAATCAATAAAAATAATTCCCTGTGCATCCCAGAAAACACTCGCCATAACCTTGTTAGCTGACAAAATTGACTTTGCCTTTTTTGGAGTTGTTCATTGTTTTGACTGTGATTTACTTTCTGGAGTGTAGTGATGTATCCAAGTTTCATCCATGGTAATGCTGTCTCAAAAATTCATTGGGATTTTTATGGTGGAGCTCCATATTCTGAACAGAAACAGTTTTTCTATGCAACTTTTGATCAGGTGTCAACAAATGCGGCACCCACCTCACACAGACCTTGTGAAAGCCCAAAACATTACTTAAAATATTGCCTGCACGTTCTTTTGATACATTTACAGCCTCTGCTATCTCAAACAACTTTAATCTGGGGTCTTCCAGTACTAAACAATGCATTTTTTCAATCAACTCTGGAGTTGTGACTTCCACACGGTGTCCAGAGCGAGGCTCATCACTAGTGCTCGTACGTCCCATTTTAAACTCTGCAACCCACCGTTTAATCATTGAATATAAAGGGGCAGAGTCTCTCAATGTACTGTCCATTTCCTCCTTGATTTCTTTAGGCATTAAGCCTTTCAAATGGAAGTATTTAATCACTGTTCATTTTTCCAAATCCTCCATTTGCATGAAAACTCTAAAGTTGTCTTGTTTAAAATGCTGTCATTCAAAAACTAAACAAGCTATTGACCTGTAACTATGGATACAGGCTAGTCTAAAGTAAAACTATATGATGCTACCGTCTAACCGGCCTAGTGGCACCATCTCTGTGTGAGGCCCGGGACTTATCAGCTGATCCTTGTATTACACTCAGTAATGTTGCTGCTCCATTATTTTAAACCAAATTAATTACCTGTGGCTAGAAATCTCAGTGTCAACAAAGATGTTTGGTTGGTGGTATTGACTTTCTCATTATCGTGTCTTGCTTTTGTATTACAAGTGCCACTCTTCTAAGCAGATAATTAAAATAACCACTGATAAACTTAGGGAATTCTTCCAACATTTTCTTGCTGCCCTTTACTTTTTCTCTACGTTGACGAAGTAAAATAAAAGACAAACATGCTGCGGACAAAACTTCATTATCAGACGACATATTCGCCACACCAAGAACACAGCTGGCTAGAAAGCGGCACGCACAAAAATTTCTGCCACAAATATAGCATCATGTAAATGCTCGTGCAACATTTCTGTGGAACATGCCACTTTTCTAGTGGTGCAACACAAAATTGTGCAACTTTGCGAGCTGTGTGTAAACAGAAAGTGGCCTGCAAGAAAAGTGGCATGCCATAAAACTGGCATCGTGGATGAGTACCTTTACTTTGCAATGAGGCACTGGGTTCAATTGCCTCAGACATTCAATCTGTTGTCATGCCATTAAGATATAGTAGAGTACTTATGTATGACTTTTTGCATACATCTGCTTGTCATTTGTGCGCTCTGAGACAATGGGTTGTTGCTTGCAGCACTGTATTGATAATTTTACACTATGGCATTTGTAGCCAACTGCTGTGTTTGTGATATTTGTGAAATAGAGTAATACATGCATGTTTTCAGAACTGTGAGACATCCATTTCATGTATGGCAAGAGTGCTCAATACCTATCTGAACAGACATCTATCACAACCTCCAACATTTCAGAATGTTCACCAGCAACTCAAGGAGACAGGATCCTTATGTCCAATGCATCATGTGGGACTCGAATAGTTGCTATGAAAGAGCAGGAACTTGTACATTTGAAAGAACAGCTGTTTACCAGCACTCATACCATGGGAACTTCCCAAAATAGTGTGTGGCATGCCTTGCATGACAACCAGCTGGACTTGTACCATCTACAGAGAGTTCACTTCTTATGACAAGTTAATTTTGTGAATGGGTTGTTGACTGTAGTGAGGATAAGTCCATTTTCTAAGCAACATGTTTGCAAATATGGCATAGTTCACTAGAGACAGGTTCTTTAATTGTTGTAACAGCCATGTTTGGGCAAGGCACGATTCCCAAGCTGTATTCAAAGACCACAACCAACATAAGTTTTCAGTGAATGCATGGGATGGTATTATTGGTGATCATGTGGTCAGATCATACCTCCTACCTCCACTTAATAAATATTTTATTTCTTAATGAAGCTGTCAGTTGCCAGAATCATATCAGCACTGCCAGTATGCCAGAATTTCGTAAAACGGGAGTTCTTTTATATGCTAGTGAATCTACTGATATGGGGCTGTTGCTTTTAAGCACACTTAAAACCATCTATCTGGGCCGGATTTGAACTTGTAACTAGGGATCAGAAGACCAATGACGCCTATCCAAATGAGCCACCATGTTTGAATAGGATGAAATACAGGACACTCCACAAGTGCTAGAGGATGTATCACTTATCATGTGTCATCAGTCTAGATGCAACTAGATGGAGCACCAGCACACTTTTCTTTTGAAGTACGTGACATATTAAATTGCATATATCCTGGCTGCTGGATTGGAAGGGAAGGTCCAACTGCATGGTCACCCCACTCCCCTGATCTGGTGCCTCTTTATTTCTTCTTGTGGGGCTTATCAAAAGCCTTGTGCACATGATACCTGTTCCCAATCAAGAAACACTTTGTACCAGAATATTTGCAGCATCTGATAGATTTATGACATGCATGATGTACTTGGTAGTGTGTGCCATCATTTTCTAAGATGATGTTATGCCTGCATTGATTATGGTGTTTGTCAATTTTTCAAAATAAAATTTTTGAGAAGACATCATTGCTTAACCTAATTGTGGGCCTAAAATAAGCTGATTGTACTACCTGACATTCCTAACCTTGCACTCACTTAGGATTACTTCTTAGACCATAAGTTCCTTTTCTAAAGTAGTTGTATTTCAAACACTTAAGTTTGTGCATAACTTTTTTAATCACTCTGTATTATGTGCATACAGTGTGTTTCAAAAGTCCTGCATATTTTCTGCTACACCTAACTGGAAAAGTTTTTCAAAAACTGCTTGAACACGTCAAACAGTATATTTTAAAATACATTTTTTTCAGAGAAGCAAACCATTCTTAATATCACTGTTGTGCAAGTTGTGACATCATCAGAAATGTTTTTAAATGACACACTGTATTTTTTTGTATACCATCTCAAAAGATTTTATTATTGTGTGATTGTACAAGCCATCTTGCTTTATACAATGAAAGTAAATGTTCAAAATGTTGCCCATTTATGATCTGGCAATGTGAAACAAGCAGAACAAATTCCTGTTTAACATTTTCAATGGCTGCTAATGGTATTTCTCTACACTCCACTTGTATTCTTCTTTTCAATTCACCAATATCAGCAGGCTGCATAGCAAACACTCTAATTTCTACAGATAAACTGCATCAATAACACCATGAAATTAAACGATTTATTTAGTTACCATAGCAACGTTTGTTGTATACAACGACTGATAGCTTGTACAATCACAGAATAACAAAACCTTTGAGATGGCATACAAAAAATATAGGGTGTCATTTAACAATGTTTCTGATGACATCACAACTTACACAACAACGATTGTAAGAATGGTTTGCTTCTGTGAAAAAGTTCTTTTAAAACATACTTTTGATGTGTCCAAATGTTTTTTGAAAAACATTTCCATTTAGCTGAAGCAGAAAATATGCAGAACTTTTGAAATGCACTGTATAGGAAATATTGGCACAAACAAATTGGGGAAAACATATTTGGATTTTTATCTGAATAGTTTCCAAGTATGTGGTTTTTAATGAAAGTTTACAATTATGAAGTCAAAATAAGAACACACGGTGTTAACAAGTGTTATGTCTAGAGTTTAGATTTTAAGGCAAATAAATGCAAGTTTTGACAAACCATGAAACATCAAATCTACTAAATGGACCTTATAGTGCCTGAGGCAGTATTCTTAACACTTAAATGATTTCAGTCTAATTATATAATATATAAATTCAATAAAAGCCCGCCTTAAAGCAATATATGTATAAAACAATATATAAAAAGTGTATAGTACAGTCATTATATATGTTTATATTATTGTATAAATGTGTAATAATGTTATGTGAATGTATTACGTAATTTAATAATGTAGGAGCTGTGAGAAAAATAGGTTAAAAGTTGCTAACAATGAGGTAAGCTTGAGGCAATAATGAATTTGAAAGTTTAACAATACTACTATTAATTCTTGGAGCAACAATAATGTAATTTTTGAGACAGTTTAATAAATAGCCAATCAACAACCAGAAAAAGCTTTAGTTACATGAAGGTATTCTATTGGAGTAGGATTAGCCAATCAGAAACTGAAATATAGCAAAATTTACAAATTCAGAAGTAAGTTACTTGTAGACAGTGTTCCTAACCGGACACGAGATGCGTACTCGAGAAATTCAATACGTATTCGTGTGAGACAAAATAGTTTACGTGTTAAAAAGTGCAAGTAATTAATAAAAAAATCTCACAGCTCTCTCTCTATATCAGTGAAGTGTTACTTAAATAGTGTCAAGCATTAATAAAAGGAGTGAAGTAAAATTATAATCTGTGTAAGCCTACATTCTTAAGTCGCATCACCTCCTGATAAGACATTCATGTCTCTAAAAAATATAAATACTGATGCAGCTGAGGCAAATATAAATATATAATATTTAAAGAAACAGTAAAAAATTACAAAGTTAATATTTTTTTTAAACATTTTTTTTGGGCAAAGGCCACCGGAAAGTACATTTGGGGCGAAGGTTACCGGAAACTTTTTACCATATGCGGTTGCAACTACTTCAAGCTCGGTTCCCCAACAGTCGAAATACAATACAACTCCTACAACAAAATAACATCTTCATGCCTAAAATGTCCTATTGCTAATTTTAAATCTTTTTTTCCCTTTCTTTGTTTCTTTTTTTCTTGTCTAGAACTGCTTGAAATAGGTAATTTAAAAAAAACAAACATAAATGTACACTCACATGGCTCACCCTAACAATAATAAATTCACATGTATTTGTTATATTTATAATATTCATATAAAAATGGTTCTTCTACCCATATTACATTATTCATTATATATCTTTACGTAAGAAAGATTTTTAATTAAACAAGATGTGCTCAGTTGCGTGTGTGGAAACAGCATCCAAATGTTTAGTTGTGGTATAACCAGGGTTGCCAGATGCCCAGGACAGTTCCAGATTTGTGCTAAATGTCCCACATCCTGGACAGATCCTATCTGGGATGGTAATTATCTGGTATTTTTAGTACACCTTTGGAGTTAGTAAAACTGACTGTTATATTTATTTATACTACAAAAAATAATTCCCAGTAGGTTTTACCATGTTATAACAGTTGGTAGTGTTGGTATTGACCCACTTACAATTGGTTCGTTGTCTACAAATTTGGCAATTTGTGAAGGTTGCCCAGCCTGGTGGATAATTAACAACTGCTGTGCGCTATTTTTCCCTTTTGATTGATATCTATAACAATGAAGTGTGCTTGTTAGAAGCTTGTGAAGTAAACACAAACATGTAGCTTTTTTGTTTGGAAAACAGAAAGTAATTTAATTATGGAAATGGATAGGAATTTGAAACAGAGAGGTGAACATGTTAAAAGAGAAAAAAAAAGATAAAAGGCTGTTGTATTTTTTGTAAGGGTTGGGAAAACTAAACTGAATTTAGCAATTGGTCAGTATGCAATGGCGATGATAAGTACAAAGCATTTTGTAAATATTGCCTTGTTTCTCAGTTGCACGTGGAGGGACAAAATGCACATCTCTCCCTTATTTTGATTTCAGATATCTGGCAACCCTGGGTATAACAAGCTGTTGCAATGGGAAGAAAAAAGAAGAATCATAAACTTTCAAGTATGTCAAGTGACATACCTTAGGAAATATAATATATGCAATGTAGAGCATTTTGAAAGAGCTAATACTACAAAACAAAAACTGACTTAAGACAAACTGCATAATATTTTAATGTACATTTCCCATGTAGTACGTTTTTGTTTATATAATTTTGCAGTTATACAAAATTGTGCAAAATGCAATCACAATGAAAAGAACTTCACATGCTATTCAAAGAAAATTCAAGATCTACCTTTAATCTGTCGCATTAATATAAAACTATGATGTGTTACACTCACATGACTTTCTCTACTCTTGTACAAACTATTTTTACAAACGCTTATTCTCCATATGCTTCATGTTAATCGAGATGTTAATCTTATTGCTAATTTTCTTGTAGATGCAAGGGGAATTGGTAGGCTTTAAGTGATAGTCAAATCTTTTAAGAGCTGGTTGCTATGTGGTGCATTCCATTCTCTTTGCATGTCCAGGACATAAAAAAATGAATAACGAATTCCCATTTGAGAAAAAGTATAAGTATTGGAAAATTTAAGGGAATAACAAGCAATATCTCAAAAATGGTTCACTCAACAAAAAAAATATATATGACATAAATTTTGTATTTTAACGCGATCTACATTTTTTGTGTAGTACAATTTTGTCTATCTCTTATGGTTTACCAGTTATGCAAAAGTCGTTCACAATGAAGAATACTTTTGGAGACATTCCCAGAAAATTCGAGATATACATTTCATTTGTCATGAAAATATCTTAAACATATGATATTCTAATCAAAATCGTTGGAGCCATTTTTGAGAAAATTAAAATTTTCGAAAAAGTTCCATGTAAAGGTTGGAAAGGTAGAATCAGATGACTGAAAAATTCAATGCCATAGCCGGGATTTGAACCACGGATCTCCCGGTCTCCGTCTGGTTGCTCTAACCACTGAGCTACCAACAACATTAAATTCTCCAACTGATTCGCATTTTTCCCGGTAAACCACAAGGAGATCTCAAATTGTATTGAGATGTCATACCCCAATGGGTATGGTTCAAATCCTGGCTATGGCATTGAATTTTTCAGTCATCTGATTCTACCTTTCCAACCTTGTCCAACACACGGCTTGTGTGAAAGAACAATTAATTCCATGTAAAGGGTAATCTGGGGTGGGGGGATTTTCTTGAAAACCTTCGTGTCGCATCTCTGGAAGATACTGAACCTAAATACCAAATTTGGTGTTTATCCAACTGTTCGTTTCTGAGTTATGCTGTTCACACACACACAGACACACACACGGGGACATGTTTCCAAATATGCTTTTTTTTTATTCAGGGGGCCTCAAAACATATATTTCCGGTGAAATCTCGGTATCAAATTTTTGGGTGGAATACAATACTTCACCTACTTACTATACATAGTAGTGAAAGTAAAATAGTATTAAGTTTTAATCCCAATTTTTATGAGTTATTTTTTAGAAAATGAAAAATAACAAAAAAATTTTATGCAAGTGTACCTTAGGTTGGAAATTTCTTGAAGTCTTTTATCTGCCATA
Source organism: Deroplatys truncata (assembly GCA_030765065.1). NCBI lineage: Eukaryota > Metazoa > Arthropoda > Insecta > Mantodea > Mantidae > Deroplatys > Deroplatys truncata. Next base: position 308,412,347 of record CM060975.1, on the reverse strand, counting down.
TTTAAACAGTGTTTGTCTCAATTTTAATTTACCTGACTTTTGTTAATTCCTCTACCATCTTTATACAGTAGGTAAGAGAATGTATCATATTCCACTCAAAAATACCATATCAAGATTTCACTGGAAATACACTTCTGGGATCCCTGAACCCAAAAAGAAAGCATTTCTAGGAAAAGTCAGCACTTGCGCACATGTGTGAGTGTGTGTGTCCATCTTCCCACGTGGTTGTCTGTGAAAAGGATAACTCAAAACAAAAAGTATAAGCCCACCTCTGTGGTGTGGGGGTAGCATGTCTGCCTCACATTCAAAAGGTCCTGAGTTTGAGTCTTGGTTAGGATGAGTTACCCGGATAAGGTTTCTTTCTGGGGTTTTCCCTTGTCCTCAAAAGACGAATGTTGAGCACTTGAGTATCATTTCACCTATTTCATTCATTGTCCAATATGACCTAACTGGTTAAAGGAAGCTAAACTAAACAAAAGTGTGTATTAAATACCAAATTTGGTATTTAAATTCAGCATTTCCAAGGATGCGACACAAAGATTTTCAAAAAAATTTCTCACTCCATGCTCTTAATATGGGAAATTTCTCATTATTTTTTATTTTCTCAAAAATGGCTCTAACAATTTTGAGTAAGTACAATAAATGTTTAAGATATTTGCATAACAAACAAAACGCATATCTTGAATTTCTGTGAATAGTCTTTGAAGTCCTCTTCATTCAAAACGAATTTTGTACAATTGGTAAGAGATACAAACAAAATGAGATCTCATTAAATCACATGATTTATGTGAAATGTTTGTGGCTTTACTATTTCTATATATTCTTTTTTTGTATTTGTATTTATTGTGCTAAGAGTTTTACAATTTGATTGTCTACTGCACTTTGACCCTGGTCACTCATTCAGTAGACAATCACTACAGTTTATTTACATTTTACAATTTCCCGTCAACGATTCTGTAGACAACCACTACAGATTATTTAATTTTACAATTTCTTGTCAATAAATTATCTTGCTTTTTTTTCATGTCCCATTTCCACTTGTTTTTCACTTTTCATTTATTGATTACTTAACCATCACACATTCACTATAGTTTTCCTTTCAAAGTAAGATGTGCTACCTCTTACTTTTCTCTATCCACTGTCCAAAGTCATTTATTTTTTACTTTACACAAAACCTGTCCAATGGTCCTAACATCCTTGCATATCATTTCGATCATAAGTATATTTCTATCCCCTTTCCACCACACTTCTTATTAAAAAATTCTTTTCTCCAATTTTCTGTTCCTTGGCACTTAAGTACTATGTGTTCAATGTCTTCATTACCACCACACAACGGACATTGGTTCTGAGGAATACCCTGTCTTAACCCTCTTAGCCTCCATGCTCTGGTTCTTACCCATGCAATAGATTCTCTCTCTTCTTTATTTACTATATCTATATATTTTTCCCTACCCCATGTATTTTTCACTGGCCTATAATAAACTAATGAGCTCTTTTCGGCAATCTCACTGAACATGATTTGTATTTCTATATCTTCCAGTCTTTTCCTCGCCTTTTTTCAAAACTTTTTCACATTATTTTCTCTCCTTCTCCACATGTCTCCTAACCCATTTTTCTCCAAAATGTTCCGTAATGTTATTGGTTTAAATTTTCAAATACTTATACTTTTTTCAGGTGCTACGTTGCTATTTGTTTATAACCTGTGGTAATGCAAAATTGGGAATTTCAAAGCTATTACATAACATCCCACTTTTTAAGCATCTGAACATTGTATACCTCTTTATACCCAGAATAGAATGTGTAATGAAACAATTTCTATAAATTATAACTAGAAGAATTTTCCGAGCTAAGAAGCCGTGGTCTGCTGGAATTGTCAGGTCCAGACGTTTCGTTCACGACTGCGGTGAACATCCTCAGTGGCATGGTCTAAGTGTTCTTGGTGAAGGTGTGGTCGCAATTGACTCGTTGGCTGAAATAGCGGCAGTATTTATACTCAGGCTGCTCTCACGTGATTGGTCCAACTGGAGGTGCATGTGCGGTGGTGGTTGGGGGGAGGGGGTTAGCCGCTCTGATGCTTTTGATTCCTGATTGGTTGGATGATCTCGTTGGGTTTGTGCCTGTTTGATGTTCTCAAATAGCGGATGCCAGTTTTTGCTTAGTTTTTGTGTCTCTTCTTTCCTATTAAAATTATTGGGATGTTTATAAATTTCTATTGCTTCACGTTGTAATCTAGCATGGTAAGAAGGCATAGATGAGAGAACGGCTATTTCATGATATTGAATTGTGTGTTCCCCTTCTGCCCAAAGTGATGTTCAGCGACCGTGGACTTCTTGGGTTGACCTAAACAGCAGCATCTCTTGTGTTCCGTAAGCCGGGTTCAGGTTCAAGATTGTTTATTGAGTACATAGAGTGCCTGGAGCCAGTGTTGATGCTACATTGCACCGGAGTGGCTAACCCCCTCCCTCCACCACCACTGCACATGCACCTCCAGCCGGACCAATCGCGTGAGAGCCGCTCGAGTATAAATACTGCCGATATTTCAGCCAACCTTGCATGGCTTGCGGGCACCTCCGGTAACAAAGGCTTTAAACCTGCCAACAGCAAAATCATGCTGTCACTAAGTACTGCCCCTCCCCTCCCCTATGGGAGTGGTCAACAAAATTCACCCAATCAAAATTTAAACAAAAAATAAACAGCAGCGGAGCAGGGCACTGGCGCTGCTCCTGAAAAGGCAGCCACTGAGGAGCCTATAAAAACATAGCGCTACCTCCCATCACATCCCCAACTTCAACACCAAACCGCCACCCTACAACAATCCATCCTACCTACGGTAAAGCCCTTCCAAGGGTAGGTACATAGCAAACTCACTTAGGTTCACCACAAGCCTACCAGATCAACTCCACTCCACTCCAACGAGTCAGTTGTGACCAAACCTTCACCAAGAACACTTAGACCACGCCACTGAGGATGTTCACCGCAGTCGTGAATGAAACGTTTGGACCTGACAACTCCAGCAGACCACGGCTTCTCAGCCCGGAAAATTCTTCTAGTTATAATTTGGACTCCGGCCATGAAAGCTTATGACTACTGAATTTCTATAAACATCCTTCATTAACAAGAAGTAGATAGAGGCATAAGCTTTTCTAAGAATTATTATTGTATGTAGAAGAAAGGGTAGAGAAAGTTATGTGAATGTAACACATACAAATTTTTGAGGGAGTTATGTTGTTCACAAACAGTAAGAGACAGCCACATGCACAAATGGACCCTTTTCTAAAAACGATTTTTCTGGTTTCGGTGGACCTCAAAATGTGTATTTTTAGTCTGAAGTTTTTAGTGAAATACAATACTTTGTTAGATAAGTACCTATTATAGGTAGGTGATAGAGAAAGAAGGGAAAAAAAAATACTGACTACATTATGGGACCAACTGAATGCGTATTGTCCATTTATAGCACTGACAACAGTGTCGAGCTCACCTTCATCTCGTCATGGCTGTTTCTCGAAACACATTCTCGCATGTACTATAATATATACAGAGAGAGCCAAAAAACCACAAACCGGCTGCGCAGTGTTTTTCCTGTCCATGTTCTCGGCGCTTGTTGCCGTCTGCTGCTATCATAGAAAGGCGCGAATGAAACCATACAACATTTTTAAAACTGCTTTTAAAGGCTTTACTTACCAACTTTATGAAAGGAGATGCTGAAACTGGCCACCGTCGTTGTCCATACATTTTTGCCACCTCTTTAACAAACTATCCATCACTGGCTGTTGTTCATGTTGAGAAATGCTGGCAATTTCCTGGCGGATATTTTATTTTAATTCTTCCGGGTGTGTGGGTTTGTCTTATACACTTTGTTTTAAGTTACCCCAGAGATAGAAATCGCAGGGGGTTAGGTCGGGGGATCAAGGGGGCCACAAATTTTACTAATAATTCTGTCCTCAAACACACTTTCATAAAGTTAAGTAAAGCCTTTAAACATAGTTTTAAAAATGTTGTATGGTTTCATCCACGCCTTTCTATGATAGCGAGATGGCAACGAGCGCCGAGGACGCAGGCAGGAAAAACATCGTAGCTGGTTCATAGTTTTTTGGTTCTCCCTGTAGGTTGGGTATATCTTAAACTGCCACAGAGAGAAAACATGAGCATAAAATAGAAAAGAAAGGGAAATATACATAAATTAGAAATTAAGAGTAATTTGTTGGAAGTGAGATGTAGTCAATTACGCTAAATATTGCAGATAGACAAGCTTATCACAAATACAAACTAAAGGGAGTACATTTATTTAGTAATTACCTTTACAATACTACGCATTTAAAAATGTAACAGAGACGTCTGTCTTATGATTACAATTCAGATCTGTAGCATTCCATAATATGATTGCCAATTTAATAGCTATGCAAATATCTTTAAAATGTGGAAAGTTAATTAACATAAAAGATATTAATATAATTTATCAAATCAAATAAGAATTTTTATCATAATAAAAATTAATATACCAAACATGCAAGGCTTATTAACTGATTATTTATATTAGGAGCACTAATTAAATTCTTGCTATTAATAATAATGGAGCAGATTAACAATTTACCAAATATACTAAAGAAAACATGAATGCACAGAAAATTCTAAATTAGCTATCTTCCAAGATAAATTTTTAAAGCAATTCCTCATGCAATTTGATTTTCAAATGCTTTCCTTAAAACTAAAAGTATAGCATTCTGCTTAGGCAAATAAAATGATACATACATTATAACAATTTAGCAAACAGATGTTCCAAAAGTTTACATTATGTCATAAATGGCAGTGTTATAAATAAAGCAGATTTAAAATAAGCAAAACAAAAAGCTTAACATTTAGCTGTTTTTGTTGTTAGAAGTGTAGTCTAGTGTATAAAATGAAAAACAAGATGAAATAATTAACTTTCAGATATATCTGTGTCCTATAGCTCTGAATATATTCTGGAAAACCTTAAAACAACTTGTATGTGTATATTACAGAGCCAACTGGCTCAAAGTAACATAGGTACATTCATGTACTAACCTATAATTGTGTGCATTTACATTTCTTCTTTGCATTATATTTTAAGACTACCTACTCTTGAGAAAAATTGACTATAACTAAAATAAGCTACCAATGTAGACTAATGAATGTGCCACAATAGATATTTCAAAATCTAAGAATCAAGCATGAGTAATATATTAAGACTAAAAAGCTTTCACAGAGTAATAGAATTTTGTAGCATGACAGTGATGCATGTGCTATAAGAAAAAAAGTATGTAAATAGAATTCAAACAGCAGGAGGAAGATTTTTGAAGAATATGCTCTTGCAAATGCCAGCAAAATCCACAAAATAATTATATATTTTAAAAAGGTATAAATTTAACACTTACCTAGAGCAAATGCTAGGCAATAGAATAAAACTTGTTTTAATATATTTTCCTAGAGAATTATTTGCTCACAAAGCTAAAATTCAATCTTGTTACAACAGAGCTTTTATTGTTATATATATCTGAAAATGAAGCAATGTTAGCAAAAACTGATAAATAATAATTATGAACAAATTTGGACTGTTTTCATACCAGATGCAAAATATTTAAAGAAACTGGTATTGTTAGTTACATAAGGAAAGAGGACATGCTTCATTTATTAATAGTTCTATCTTATTGTTTGCACAGTAAGATGTAGGGCTGTTAGGAACCTTTGCATTTTGAAAGTGTTTATTTTGTACAAAGTCAGTGTAATAAAGAATATCACATGCACTATTATAAAAAAGTACCCCATATCCCCATTGTTGCAAAATTCTTTTAGTTCTTTATGAGCATCATATTGTCAGCAATATGGGTATATTATCAAGGGCCTAAATCTTTTCGATGCAATAACTCTTATTTCATTCAACTTCACTCTTTTTTTCTTCTTGGAATTTACAACTATAGTGTAATGTTCTGGAGATCCAGAGCTTTCCAAACAATGACAATTGAGGATTGCAGTCTTCTATGTCTAACCTGATGGTGAAAAGCCAGAGCAAGTCAAGCCACTGCATCCTCTGCTTCTGTTCACAAAGAGGGCAGTAATAGGCCTGACATGTAGTCAGGTATGTCATCTGCCCATGGTCACTTAGCACAATTTGTGAGGTACCTAGCTCCTAAATACCTCCCTCACCCATACCAGCAAGGGAGAAATCTTCATATTCATACCAGGATTTGAAACTGATACCCTCATACCACAGGCAACAATGCTATCACAGTGATACATGCACATCCCTATACGCTAGTTATCCAACTCTTAAAGCTGATAAGACCTTCAGAAGGAGCTTGTTCTCTATTTTCTACTGCACCAATGGTCTAACCAACTCCGATAGGCATCTAAATCTTTACCTTTTTATTTTACTGTTTGATCAAATGACCTCAGTGTTATTCCTCAAACCACTGGGTCTTCAAATTATAACCTAGGGCCTAGATCAAGTCTCAATAGACAATCTATGGGAAAAAAAATGTAATAACCATCTATGCTGTTTAAGAACAGGAGAAGTACCACTTTAGTTCTAAAAGATGAAAAAGAAAGAAAGAAAAAAGAAAAGATAATGTAAGCACAGTAGTATACCTATAATTTAAAAAAAATTTTAGAGCAATAAAGTAAACAGAAGTATAACAGTTAAACCCACACTAAAGATGTGAAACTTGATCACAAAAAGATAACAAACGAAAGCAATAACATTAAGGGATAGTTACAGGGTTGTTTCATGTGCTCGGAATAAATAGAAACTTTTAAGCCTCTGTATTTTTCAAACTACTGCAGATAATTACATGAAATTTTGCCATAATAGGAAGCTAACTAAAATGATTTTAATGCATATAGTAGGAAGTAATTACTTTACATGCTAATTTTTTAAAGATTTTTTTGCATTGGCTGTGAACTAATTCTTTACAGTAATGTTCCAACACCGCAATAACAGGTATAGCAGTAAAAGTCCTATAAATGTAACGATAAATGGCGAACCTATCCAGCAATTAGATAAAATAAAATTCTTAGGGGTAATTATCGATGAAAACCTAACCTTTAGACACCATATTGACTACATATGTAAGAAGATAAGTACAAATCTCTACCTAATAAGGAACCTAGCAAATTACTTAAATTGACCTACTATGGAATAATACATCTACATCTACAATATACAGTTGAGGTTTGGGGCAGCTCTTGTATAACCAACATGAACTGATTACTAGTTTTACAGAAGAAATGTTTAAGATGTATATATAATGTAAATAGAAGAGAAATGTCATGTAGAAATGTCTTTATAGATAACAAAATTCTAACGGTACTATCTTTATATGTTTTTAAAGTAGTCATGTTTGTAGTTAGTAAAGACAGAGTAGGTAACTTAAATAAGCACAACCATGAAACAATGTCACAAAACAATTACCATAGAATAACCGTAAATAAGAAGTCAACAGATAAAGATCCCTTAATAATGGGAAAAATACTGTTCAATAAATTACCGATTTCAGTAAAAACAAAAAAGGGAAAATGTTTAAAAATGAACTAAACAAATATCTAATACAAAAATGTTTGTATAGGTTGGATGAATTGTAATATAAATAAATGTATATATTTCTGACGTATCTGACAACATGTAAGTGTTATTATTATTATTATTATTATTATTATTATTATTATTATTATTATTATTATTATTATTTTACTCATTCAGGTGAACATTTCTCAGAACTGTTGGCTGTAAAATGTTATATGTTGTAAACAGCACTTATAACAACTATCAGCACAAATTTGATCAATGCATCACATGTTAAATAAAGAAAAAATTTTGTAATGTTGTGCTCAGAAAATTTTAAAGTTTTGCAATAAAAATAATTTTAAATAAAACACCTACAGACAATGATTAATAAACGTTGTTGGACATTGTAGTGTTCATCATTAAAAATGTACAGTAAAAATTTCATTAAGATATCTCAACACAAACAGCTTCTGAGAAGTGTGGACCAGAATGAGTACATGCTAATTAAAAAGAACTATGCACAGCCAATGAAGAAACAAATCTTAGACAAGTTAGCAGCTAAGGTAATTTTCCGGGATCAAAATATTACCTAAAGTTCACAACTCTTCACTTTTTCTATAAGACAGAACATTGTTCTGCATTTACGCAGCAGTGAAGGCCAATTAAAACCTTATAAGTCTAGACCAATGCTGAAATAAAGGATTACAGCAACTCCTCTAAGCTTTTTTTTTTTTTGGCTTTTCTGACATTTTGATAAAATGAACTAAGGAGGTTTGAGAAGCAAGTGGAAAACATAACAGATCTTGTTAAGCAAAACACAAAATATAATTTTTATTACGTGAAAAAAATTAAATTACATTGTTATTAAGGAATTGACAAAATAAGATAAAACTAATGGAAAATAAAATATGTATACTCATAGGAGTATATAATTATATGTTAAAAGGATGAAACTTGTGTGGAATTCTGGCACACGTGATTTAAATCTCATATCAGTCAGTCTTCATCATAGTTGTCAAAAGGAATATAAAAGCTTTTGTACTAGAACACTGGTTTTGAAACTGTCTGTTATTGTATATACTTTACTCTATTAAAGAAAACTGCATATTAAGAGAAACTTCAGTAATGAAGAAGCTCACAATTTTTAGCTGTCAGAGGTTATAATAAAATGTTTGTTTTTCATCATGTTGTCTAGGAATAAATTATTTTAAGAGAAGATAAACAGTAATATAAACAAGAAAATAAACAATTAAATAATGAATGCATAATCTAATATAACATAATAGCGTTAAATGTGCTGCCATTCTTGTTCATGCAAAGGAAAAGTAGGATAGAAAAGGTTGTAAACACTCCAGAATAATCATTTTTAATACTTGCATTTGCAGAGGAAAACAAAAAAAGTGAGAAAATTAATCTATAGACACAGATGATTCAAGATTATTAATATATAGCTCATTGTAAGACTATTTACCTTAGAAAGAGGCTGTTTTGAATCTACAGCAAATATAGGATGTTCAATAAAACCAAACATTTACAATGATTGCATAGTAAACATAATTATATTATTTATGTAAATTAACAAGTATGATGCCAATAATGTGTGATTTTATGCAACACAGGAAAACATTCCATTTCTAGAAAATTATGTAAGTCCTGTAAATGGCCTTCATTTCAGTGATGACCAGGGTTAGGATTTTTAGGTGAAAATTTCAGATGAAAAAAGGAAGGGAAAAGGTGCTCCAATAAGGTGAAAAAAGGTACAATAAGGTGCTGGTTTATTTAAGGGGATGCACAACTAAAATTCCTATTTTCTAAACTTTCAATTAAATTGGGCTGAAATTTTAACCACATGTCAGTCTTCTTTAGATATAATTGTTTTGTGAATTTCAATCCAAAATCTTAATTAGTTTTCAAGTTATTCATTTTCAAAATATAAAATTATGAGTATATGCAAAATGCAATACATGATGCATTAAAAAAAATCTTATGTTGCTTCTATTTCAAGGAACTACAAATCTGTCATATAATTTTTTTTCTACCATTCTTAGTTTAAGAGAAAAAAAAGTTTTGCAGTTTTGTATTTGCATTTTTTTTTCGTTTTTTTTATTATACATTGTTATCTTCAAAAATTAGTAGCGCAAAAACTATTCATTACACAGAAAAATTATATGACAGTTTTATTTATTTGGGTTTTTGAAATATGCAGAAAAGCTGAAAATAAGAAATGCCTTAAAATCAAGTTTTAAAAATATAAACAGCTAGCAACCAAATGCGCAAAGGTATTTAAAAAGTCTCATAACAATCCTGAAGTATTCGCTAGGTCAAAAATAAAAGTGGATTCTAAAACTACAAGCAATGGAGAATTTTTTAGGAACATAATTTTTTTTTTTTTTTTTTTTTTGAGATTTCCTTAACTAATTCAACAATTTCTCTTTCCTCTATTTTAATTTATTGAACTAAACCAAGTACATCAAATTATCACTCATTGAAAGAAGGAAAAAACATGAAGCTGTTGCACTTCAAGACATTAAGCATCTCCACATTTTTAAAAGTAAGTCTGTTTCTATTAGGAGATAGAACGTCTTTGTAGATGCTAAAACTTCTTTCAACATCCATAGAAACAAGTGGGGCAAACCTTGTATTCACTCGGAATGACAGCTCTACAGATGTGGCAAATTCCTCAATGTCTGGATTCTTCTGAAGATTAGATTCAAGTTTGTGAATCAAGCCATCTAACTGCTCCCTCACCTTGTTCTTCCAATGGTTTAAAGGCTGCAGGCAGGTACTTGTAACTATGAACACAATATAGTTCTGTCTGCAAGTTATGTATTTTCTCTGGTAACAGAAGTTGTGTGCCTTGGAAATTGTACCTGCGTCGGATGGATCCAAAGAAAGCACAAACTCTTTTAATTTTGTCAAAATTCTCACACAACATAGCAGCACACTCAATCCAAGATCCCCAGCGAGTAATGGCCGGGAAATTTTGGAAGGGGCAGACCAGTGATTTCCCTGTAGTAAACAACATGGCTCGGAACTTTCAGTAAATCTTCTTCAGGGCAGAGATGAATTGATTTGCAATGTCGTATTCGTTCCTTATGGATTCACAAACCCTGTGAAGGGCATGAGCCAAGCATGTCACATGCTTCAAGTTAAGAAATAAAGGTTTCAATTGGTTAACAGCTGAAACCATGTATGGAGCCTGGTCTGTAACCCAAAAGAAGAAGTTTTTCAAACTCAATACCAGTAGGCCAGAGTTTTTGGCAAAGTCCATAATGGATTGCATTACTGTAGTGGCATTGGCTTTCTGCAGCTCATACATTTTTAACAACATGGGCTTAACTTTCTCCCCTGCTAAGGGAAAAACTAAAATGTTCAAAATATATCATTCCATTGAGTCTATGGTTTCATCCACAATGATTCCCACATCGCAGTCAGACACTTTCTTCTTGATTCTTTCTATGGTTTCTTGGTAAACAGGCTCCATGTAGTTTTTTCTTAAAGTACTCTCATCAGGCATTGACATCTTTCTGTATTTTTCAAGAAATCCCTTGAAGGCTGGATGGTTTACCTTATTGAGTGGAATTCCTGCTTGTGTAAGAAAGAGCTGCACAGAAATCAATGTTTAACTCCTTTAAATTTTGGCTTTTTGAAGAACTCTGTTGAAACGCATTTTGTAATAGAGGATGCCATGATTTGTTTGCTTGAAGAGTCTTGTTCATTTGATGCTTAGAGCTGGAAATGTGTTGTTTGATGCGATCTTGCTGGTGTTTTTCATCTAACAAAATTCGTGAATCACAAATAGTACATCACATAACAGTTCCACCAGTATCTATGAAATCTTGTTTGAATTCTTCAGCCAGAACAATAAATTGACCACTGGACACCTTTGGAATGGTAAAATCTAGTACTAGTACACTCGTTTGGAGAGCTAACACTAGTTCACTTGCTAACACAATGCGACTGTCACACAACTCACTCTTGCAACCATTCGCTATCCACATTCTCTTATAACACCACAACAATTAGCAGAATGTTCTCATTCATGCTGGAACTTCAGTCTCAGCGATTTCTAGTAGTTTCGAGCAGAACCCAGTCTTAATAATTCTCGGAACTGCACGGGTGAGATTACTGCCGTCTCTGCGTGCCCAGCTTTCGCCTCCACGCAGACAGATGACATCTCTTACAGTAACAAACTCACATTCACAAACAGCAGGCTACTGATTCTGGTGGGATAGAATCACTCATTGTCAATTGCATTATTGTGGGCTACTTTATAGTGGTAAAGCAAGAGAAAGAGGTTTTTGTTGAACACAATTATTTTCCATTGTTGCGAGTGTGCTTTCAATTCCCGCGCGGTGTTTACTGAAAGAGGTAGGCTTACTATTCGCACGTACACAGCAAGCTGAGGAGACGTTAATTGAAAGTTAAAGAATAAATTGGAATGAAACTTAAAAGAAAAAAGGGAATTATGGTCATGGTTGGGAGAAAATGGGATAAAGGTGCCAAAAAGGGAAAAATGTGCGAGAAAAAATGCCTCTTTTTGCAACTAGAAACAAAATTTCACACTATGATATCTTTCTGCACAGCTTTAACTTACCCTAAGAAAAAAGTTATGCACCTAAAAATCCTAACCCTGGTGATGGCAATCTGCCAGCTTGCGATGCATATTGCCTTTAAGGTCTACAAGGGAGCAGCAAAAAATTGTTCCAGCAAGATGGTGCTACAGCACAAACTGTGGCAGTTGTGAGTCAACTCTTTGGGAATCAAGTCATCTGGAAAAAATGGAGACATCATATGGCCTCCAAGATCCCCGGACTACTTTCTCTGGCAGGATTTAAAGAGCAAGGTTTATTCAAATTGTTCACAAACCCTTGTAGGCCTTAAAAAGAATATTCACAGAGATATTGATGCTATTCAAATTGAAACGTTACGAAAGCCATTTGATGACCTACTTTGCAGGTGGCAAATGTTATTACAGAAATGAAGGCCATTTATAGGATATAATTTTTAAGAAATGTTTTCACAGAAGCATTTTTCTGTGTTGCAGAAAATGGCATTAACCTCATATATTTGTTAATTTATATAGATAATATAATTATACTCAACTGTAAAAATCTGGTTTCATTGAATCACTATGTAGAACTAGTATCAAAATATTATGTTTAATTATGATTTTGTTTTAGGTGCCTGTTTACTAATTCTCAGCTAAATGCATGTAATGATATACAGGGTCTTCAGATTTATTTGGCCATTGCCGCTAGTTGGCTGTCTGCATATGACGCCAGTATTTTCAACTGAATTTATCACCAGTGCCTCTTGCAGAGGACTAGCAAAAGATGAGTGGAAGTGGGGATGTTAACAAGCTTTGAAGTCAGTTTAGTGAAATGGGATTTGTATCTTACCTTTTCAGTATTTACATTTGGAATTTCCTTTGCTTGCATTTTGCAAACTCGCAATTCAGCATGTATGCTGATAGGCAACTCAAATAATTGAATGGTTTTTGAAGTGTAGTGTGTCTCTGTTTTAATAACACAATCTTAACTTTTTTTAATAAGAAACAATCGAACTAACCTTTATAAATATTTTAGTTGTTTTTCCTTTTTTTTTGTTAATAAAAACAACTTTATTTTGTTTTTCATGATGTTTTATCTGGGGATTGATGAAATAGTGGGCAAGAACGGAGAAAATCATTCACACAGCGGCCAATATCGTAACAATAGACTCTCCCTCGTATCCTTACAGTTCGCAAGTAGCACTCAACGATGCAAATTCTGCGACCAGTGGTCACTTCCATCTCGGGTGCAAAGAACGCTAAACTGTTCTAGTGAACAACAGTTCTGCACCGTCACAGTACATCAACCTGTTTACAAAGTTGGAGACAGGGGACTCACTCAACTAATAATGACATAATTAATTTAAACCGACTGGCAGTAAAGGCCGAATATATCTGAAGACCCATTATATGATTTATCATTATTAATAATGCAAACTGAAATATGTGAAGTACAAGATAATAGGAGGAATGTGCCTCGGTAAACCTGTATCACAAAGATAGTTACACTTTTCTCCTTGTAAATTAAAAATGATCTAGGACTTGCTCTTTGTTTATAAAAGCAAACACTGCCAAGGAGTAGAGTTGTAATCAAACCATACTTATACAAGATGGATTCTGTACACGGGTTGAATTCTTCATAATTCTTCAAATTATGTAACCAGTGTTGGCTTGTAAGCACTGTAATGCTTTTGGAAATATGTTGTCTGCCTTTCTATGTTAGATCAAGCTGCTATTATTTATGAATGTCGCAAAATAATTTTAGAAATAAAGGGAAGGGTATTCAAAATGAAAATAGTCGACTAGAGCTGAGGTTGAGCTTTACTCAGGCACAAAAATGTTTATAATCTTATTTTAGTTGACTGCCATTTTATATTAAGGTGGCCAATCAGAAAAAAATGAAAGAAAACAAGTCAAGCAACCAAACTTTAGCTTCCCTGTTCTATATTTACTATAATTCTTCGGAAACATTTTTATATAGCTATTTTTATCATATGTACAAAATTGAGCATGTCAAATGACAATTTAAATACTTCTTACCATGGGTTAGTATTATGTGATTAAACTTTAAATTAAAATTTTTAGACAACTGCCTACACTAAACTGTCTTTATGATGATAAATTAATATTTGTTCTAAAATATATGCCACCTTTCACTGACCTTGATTAGTCCAAATATGTGTATATGATTTTTAAAACTTTAAGAATATATAAAAAGAAAGCAAACTATAAAACAGCATGTGCCCTATCTGACATTTATTTATAGTGCCTTTCTCCAACTATTTAACCATGATTATAGATATTAAATTTCATGGCAAAAATTTGAAAATAGCATCATAAGGAGCATTTTTGGCAAATCCCTGAAATGTTGATAAAAATATCATAATTTGGAAAAATAAAATTTAATACCAGCTTCCCCATACACAATTTAATCATATACAATTAAAGGTTTAAAAAAAAACTAATAATAAAATCAATATGTTGTAACATATACTTTTTTTCACCATGATAGGATCCACAGAGACATTAAAGGAAATTTGCTAGGCACTTTTGGAACATTTTTCATAGTCTCCAGATTTATCCTCGTGAGACTACTACACTTCTTTCTTTCTTTTTATTTACTTATTTTTTTATCAATGAAATAAGGATTGGGAGTAGTTTGAAGGCAATGCTGTAAGAGAGGGGTTTCTGTACAAATAGTTGCAGGAATGATGATGATCTACTTTATGAGAAAAAGTGATTGCTAAACTCCTTATACACAGACAATTTTTATAGTTGATAACTGTATGCAGAAATTAACATACTCATACTTTGGTTTTATAAATTAAAAAAAAAAAAATTAAGTTTAACATACTTTAACCTGGTAGGTCATAGCAGGCAATGAATGAATGAATAAAATGGATGAAATGATGCTCAAATGAATCTGGGATCCATAGAACTTAAAGTTATCCAACATTCATCTTCTCAGGATAAGGGAGTAACCTGGAAAAAACCTTATTGGACAACTAACTCACTCTAACCAAGATTCGAAGTTAGGACCTTTTGAATATGAGATGAACATGCTACCCCCACACCATAGAGGTGGGCTAATAAAGTTTTGCGAACACATACCTCTTGTGGTGGTAAGAATAATTTCCTCACTTTCTGTGTAATCCCCATGTTCTGTCATACGATACCAACACTGACAAAACCATGTTCACTCAAAAGAGAATATCTCTATGATTTGCAATGGGGAAATTAGCTTTTACTCACACTACAGACAGTTGCTTATTGCTAGAGCCCAGATTTTTATGTAATATTAAACTCTTGAATGTGTATAAACAAAATATTTAATAAAAGTCTTTCAATTACACCAGGTGAGTCAGCTGCCCCTAGGTATTTGTGTCTATGCAACCCGCAGTTTATAGTCTAATGTGAAAACATTGACCCTTTTAGCAAACAAACTGTTATCGTAGCTCTGCCCTTCTATTTGATACTATATGCAATCCCCATTAATGATTAAAGGCCTGAATGAGAACCAAAGAGCTGCGAAAACCTTATAAAAGATGGCGTTTCATCGATATAATGCTTGCAAGGAGATAGAGGAATGTTTTCCTGAAGAGCGGGATAAGCTATGTGCATTCTGGCTGAGTGGTTTAGCTGCTGGAATGTGATGAAGCAAAGGTTAGCTTTGGAGATTCGAATCTGACACAAACATAAAATTGTTTTGGTTCTTTGTTTTTCTCTCCTTGTGTTTATTTTAGTGTACTAATTTATTTATTTTTGTTACTGCTCTCCTGTGAACCAAAGACATAAGAATTTCAATCAGTTAATGTGTATCATTTTTACCCTAATAATCTGTACCATATCTGGTGTTGTAAACCGTGTTACATAGTTAGCTTTCATTCTCTTGGGCACATATTGACGATATTAAATATAACAGTTTTGTTTCAAGTTTAAACCTTATCTTTCACTTCTTCTATTGACAAAGGAGTTGTAAATGTGCTAAGTTCACGGGTAAACAGAATCATAAATTGTTAAAGAGTGCGGATTTCATCAAGGAAGTAAATGTTCAAAATGACGACCCTTTCATCAATGCACATCTGTGTACGTTGCTGGAGAGACCTTCTTACATGCTGTAACATGCGCGGTGTAATCTGCGTGCTTTGTTCATGTATGGGTGTGCCCATATGTGATTTGGGCTTTGCGGTGGAAAACATGATAATTATTCTATTTTGTATACACTTATAATGTTATCAAAAATGTTATTTATATCATAATATCAAATTATAGGCCCAAAGAGATAAAACAAAAGGTAATAAGTAATAAAAAGTTTGAAATTCACCCAAAGGATTTGAACCCAAATTAAAGTGGCACAGTGTTAAAGCAGCCATGATAATACCATTCAGCCAATGCTACCTTGCAAGCTGAGGTTCCGATACAAATTAGTAATCGCAGAACTAGACCCCACCTCGAATCTTTACACGTTTTTTGCAGTGTCATACAGTGTTTTGAGCTCGGTTTGATAGTTTTAATTAAAACAAATAAACTGCATCAGTCATTACAATTACTGTATGATCTGAAATATGCCATAGTTTGTGAAATAAGAGAAATTATCTACCTAATACTTAGCATTTTTTGACAAGGCTGTACATTGACTAACGGCTGAAATCCAATTGGTCACACTGTATAGATCTGCCATTTTTTTGTCTCAAATGGTTTTGCCAACCGATGCATATGATAGGTTGTTCCTTCAGAGGCGTTTTCAAAGGGGTGCATGGATGTATACTAAAGAATAAACGTTTGTAAAATTGACTAAAATTGCTATTGCTGCTCTCAGTGTCAGGGTGGGATGTTTTTTGCATCGACATACATAGCGATTGCATTCTGTCTCGTAAAACACTTATGCACTGAGCTATGTATCCCTCCTCTATAAAGTGTTATGCAAATCAGCCATTAAAAGGCATTCAAGAAAGGCATAAGCCACATATGTCGCTTAGCACATTGCAGAAATTAAAAAATAAATAGGTGCAGCTGACTCACCTGGTATATACACATGCTCTGATTATAGAGAGTACATTGCATTACAGCACAACAGTTACAAGTGTGTATATGATGCGAGAACTTGAAACCCTCTCTGTTTCCAAGTTCCAATAGACCGAAATGACCACTAGGCAGGATTTAATAATGCTAGTGAGCTCTTGTGATGTGCATTCATAAGAAAAAATAAAATTACATTTTGGAATGTAATTATAATCATTACAATGATGGAAACTGAAAGAAGAGGGTTACTATGATGAATTGTTTTAATATGAGTTAAGTGAGCAGTAATTATAATAAGCACATAGAGGTAGCATGGCATGTATTGTTCTTAACCGTAAATTGCGAATTTGTGCATGCCTTGCTGAATACAGGATGGGAGGGAGAGAAGAAAGGAGGGGAGCATCACCTTACTGCTTGGCAATATTCGTTATTGAACAAGGAATCACAATTTGGTGTGAAATAACCTGAGTCACTCAAATAACAATGGACCAGTTGTATTCTATTGTTATGGTTGTGTGTAAATAGTAAATACATGTGGATGTACTTGGCTATTTTGGAATGGTTATTTGCAATCTATTGGAGTTGGAACATGATAATTGTTTTCCATATTTACTCCAATGCCTTTAATGGTCACTAATTCTAAGTCTACTAACCATCAAACCATCCCATCCAAATACAATACAACATTATTTTGCTTTCCTACAAATGGCTAATGGATTGCCATCATGTAAGCTCCTAGCAGAGCTGAGAATAAATGACATTAATTTTCGGGAAATTTACAAGTTTACCAACATAGGTTCAAGAATGCCAAAGAAAAAGTTTAAAAAGCTTAGTGAATTTAAATTTGATTATTGTTTTAAGTAACAAATTTATAACCTAACCGACCATAGATTTTGTGGCAGACAAAACAATGGTTGGGCAGGCTTTTTCTGGGTACTTCTGTTTTTCATGCCCATAATTCTGTCTATTGCTCAGTCAAGTCATCTTTCTCATCATAATAATCATCATAATAATAGTAATAGTAATAATAATAAAAATGTAATTACATAATAATCCAGACTCTATTCATTACAGTTTGCGAGTTTCTGTAGTTTTGCAACATCAAAAATATGTTAGCTGGATGGCAATCCTACTGGGAATCAACAAGAAAAACTTTTGTTATACTAACTACAAAAGTTTGCAGCAGTGCGATAATACTTTAAACAAAGCAATTTCCAGTAGCTCTGATTAACTATCTTACAACGAATCATTACACAAGCATGTAAAAACAGATGTGGTAGCAAAGAAAAGTTATATTTACCATTATCGAAGTAAAATTTGTGAAAGTCCATTCCTTCGACTAAGTTACCTAGAGCCTCTGGCTCAAATGATGTAAGATGAGGGTCACAGATTTTCCTGTGAATATAACCAGAAAACAAAACATATGAACACACCAAATAAATTTTCACAATTATATTTTTTTAACAATTTCTTTTATAAATTTAATGAGATAATGTAAATGCTGACTTGTCATTTTTTTATTTTAAAACCTTATGTTCTAAATGAAAATATACTATGCAGCACAGAGCCACCACGAGGGAATGGAAACCATGGATGGTTTCTTGTGGCCTGTGCCTCCTAGAGAATTCATAGAAGCTGCAAAAAACTATTTCAAAATTTCATAAACTAACAAAAATTATTATTTTATTTATAACTTGAAGGGAAAAAATGACGTTAAATGAGTTGCTAGAAAAAAAAATTATGCCTTCTTTGGAAACTAAGGATTAGAACACCGATTTACCATGGATTCCAGTGAGAAAAGCATTTATTGAGAACTGCAACAACAGCTACATCATGTTTGTTACTCTAACACTCCACTATGAGCTGCAAGGCCCACCATAACCCTCAACAGCCCTGTTGCTGTACATATTTATAAACATGGTTTGTGAACATAAAACTCAGGTTTATCTGACATTTCACAAATTTATTTCACCACAGAAGAAAAATACATGTATCTACTTTCACATTTCATAACAAATAACAGTAGGGCTACATTTCTTAAGCAGAGATAAAATAAATTTACTAAGTTAGCTTTACTGGTTTCTTGGCCCATTTTATTTTAAAATCATCAGTGTATCACAATGAAACTTTATTTACTAGACATTGATGCTTTATGCATACCATCTATTTATATGTTTCTTTAGCAAATACGACAAATATTAAAAAGAAAATTTGCTTACTTTTACACTTTTGCTTGCATTTAAAATATTTTGTAGCATTAACATGAGGTCTGTCTCAAACAAAAAAATTCAAACTTCTGGTGCAAATGGATTATGAGAAAAAAGGGTCACTTATTTAAAATAAATTTTTTCAGAATTGCAATTTAAACAACAGGTAATTGCAGACAGCATGAATAGTAAAGAGGCTCAAAGTGGAAAAAAACAAAAGCAAAACACAAACTGAAAGTCCACAGCAAATGCAGCATTTTAGTTATTTCCTCCAAATTTTAAACCAAACCCAGCCTTAAACAACAAATATTTTCCAAGATAAACAGTTGCCTAAAATGTGTGCAAGAGAACCTAAATCATAAAACATGCAGGGACATAATTTAAAGCATATTTGAAACATTTCTAGAAAAGCAAAAATACAAAGTTATATAAACAAATTGATCAGAAAACTCTAAATATTTGACTAATTTTGAAGATTTAGAAGCTAGTAACAGTGATGTGTCATAATTTAAAATAAAGAGTTGAATGTTGTTATTACACTACATCACTAAAATGTTCTTACTTGAATGCGTTTTGGGAGACAGTTTGTTCCCATCGTCAGCATGTCCTCAACTGATTTTGCCGGTCATTGTTCGGGGAATGTGTGTGGCTAGTGGTGTTCTCTGGTGCTGGGCTGATGAACCTCCAAATGCTGTTGGGTGGCGGCAGTTTGAAGTTCATTAGGTGATTCTTCGAACTGCCGCCACCCAACAGCCTTTGGAGGTTCATCAGCCCAGCACCAGAGAACACCACTAGCCACACACATTCCCCAGACAATAACCGGCAAACTCAGTTGAAAACATGCTGACGATGGGAGCAAACCGTCTCCCGAAACGCGTTCAAGTAAGAACATTTTAGTGATGTAGTGTAACAACATTCAACTCTCTTTATTTTAAACTCTAAATATTTATTTGAAATAAAAAAGAAAAAAAAATTTTTGCAGCAATTCTGCCATTCTATGTCCCCTTAAATGTAAAACAGCACTTTATCTAGCAGGAATTTAAAATTTGTTAAGTACAGTTGTGTATGAACAGTGAAAGTAGATGTATTTTTCTTCTTCATATTTTGTCACTTTTGCACAGCTTTAAATCTCTTAAGAAAAATTAACCTCCACATATGCATATTGATTTTAATTTACATAAACACCTGATGGCTGTTTCATAGAGTTATCCACACATCTTTAAGGTTGCCATATGCCACAGATTTCATGGGCTGTCTGCGATTTTATGGTAAATGAAAAAGTCCAGACTGAAAAGAAAACATCTGCAATTTTTACCTTATTTGAACTCAACTTCAACAAGTTTAATGTTTTTTGGGGAGGCTAAAGATGATCATTTTGTGAATTTGTTGTCACATTAGAAATGGGCTGCTATCATTCATAATTGCATTTCTAATGAGCAATATTCAGAGTTGTTAAAATATTGTGGGATATTATTTCTCTATTCCTGGTCATTGTGCCAATATAGAGAGAGATTTTCCCTCATGAATGCTCAGTGGACAGAAGAAAGGAATAGGTTAACAGTAAAATCAGTTAATGCAATGTTGCAAATACAATACAATGTGAAAAATATAAGTTGTAGTGAGTTTATTGTGAACAGTACCAAGTTCCTTTCTTCTGTTCCAGTTCTGAGAAATAACATTGGTATAAAAAACTTAAATGAATACATTTTTGATAATGTGTGCTTACTTAAGGTAAAGTACGATAAAGTAGTCCTTTGAAAACTCTGGATTATTAATTAAATGCACATTTCTCCTACATTAGGGTTTCTTATCCCTCAAAATTTAATTTAGGTACTTAAATCAATTAAACTAACGGTAAAAAATGCCCTGGTTTTGGATTATCAGCAACCCTACAAATCTTCAGAGGTTTTGGTCAATTGAGGTCTTAAATTTGCTTTAGGGTGGTTAGGTTGTGATGCAAGGTGTGTTGTGGGTATGTCTGTGAAATTGGATTTGTTGTCTGCTTGATGAATGGCTTTTATATGTTCTTTGTATCTGATACTGAATGATCTTCTGTTTGGCCAGTGTAAAAGTTGAAGCAGTCATTACATTTGAGTTTGTACACTCTTGTTTGGCTGCATTTGTCAGTTTGTTTTGTATTTGAATTTCATGAATGCTGAGTGCAATCGACCTGTTTTCTTCTTGTGCATGTTGTGGGTAGATAGTTTTTCCTGTTTACCTTCTTTATGGCTTTGTTCAGTATCACATTATTTCTGAGTCATATCCATTTTCTTGGGCCAAGTATTTGATGCTGTTACATTCATCACTGTAATCTGGTTTGTCCATTGATAAGTTTACGAGCCTGTGGATCATTAAGTGAAAGTTTGTGTTGTATGGGATGGTTTGACATGCTATGAGGGCAGTCCCAGAAGTATCCGACCTGACGTATAGATACCGGTTGTTGTTTCAAACAAATAACTATGGTAGAAAGTACCACCCTTATAAAGCTTAAGTTTGACGATGCTACGTTGTTTAGTAATTGTTTGGCAGCTATTAATAGTGAATGCTCAGCAAATTTACAAACATGGACAAAATGGCCATCGTTATGTGATACAATACTTTCATTCGAAAGGTCTTAGTCCAACTAATATTAAAGCTGAGCTAGATTCTACTCTTGGGGAGTCTACTCCGTCGTTTACAGCAGTAAAATATTGGGTGACAGAGTATAAGTGAGGCTGTAGGAGCTGCCAAGACGAACATCACAGTGGTCGACTAAATGACGTGACCACGCCAGAAATTGTGAAGAAAATCCACAAAATGGTATTGGATGACTGTCGCCTGAAAGTGTGCGAGCTAGCAGACATCATAGGCATTTCAATAAGTGGTGTACATCGCATACTGACTGAAAATTTAGACATGAGAAAGCTGTGCGCAAGAAGGGTGCCGCATTTACTCACAATGGAACAAAAGTAGGATGTTTCAGTCGAGTGTTTGGCGATGTTTTGCTGCAATAAAGCCAAGCTTTTGCATTGATTTATAATCATGGATGAAACATGGGTCCATCACTTCACACCTGAGATGAAGGAACAGTCAAAACAGTGGATTGAAAGGGGAGAAATGACTACAAAGAAGGCGAAGACAGTTCCATTTGCAGACAAGGTCATGGCGTCAGTTTTTTGGGCCGCGCATGGAATAATTTTCCTTGATTATCTTCAAAAAGGAAAAGCAATCAATGGCGAGTATTATGGAAACTTATTGCAGCATTTGAATAATGAAATCAAGCAAAAATGGCTGATTTAGTGAAAAAGAAAGTTCTGTTTCATCAAGACAATGCACCAGTTCACACATCCATTATCGCCATGGCCAAAATCAATGAGTTAAAGTTTGAATTACTTCCTCATGCACCCTATTTACCAGACTTAGCCCCTTCTGATTATTTTCTGTTTCCAAAGTTGAAGGAATGGCTTGGTGGTAACAGATTTGCTAAGAATGAAGAGGTGGAGTCTTCAGTTGATGGCTATTTTGCAGAACTCGGCGGTTCTCACTATAAACAGAGTATCGAAGCAATTGGACATCGCTGGGAAAAGTGTATCGAGCTGAAAGGAGACTATGTAGAGAAATAGAGATGTTTTTTCCCAAAATTTTTGTGTTTTCTTTGTTAGGTCGGGTAATTCCGGGACAGGCTTCGTATATATGAGGGTTTTTGTTGTTGTGGGCTTCCTGTATATTTTGAGTTTGCATTTGTTTTCCTGTTTGGTTATGGTTAGGTCCAGAAAGTTTGTTGATTCCAATGTGAATTCTATTCTGGAGTGCAGTTTGTTGATGTAGCATTGTAGATGTTTTACTTGCCTCTTGTTGTGCAGGAATAACATGTCGCCTACATATCTGTACCAATATATTTGTTTTGAGCTAGCGTTTACTGTCGCTATTCTGTAGGATATGCATTAGTTTGATGTAGTGTATGAGTCAGTTGGAGAATTTAATGTCGTATTGGCATGTTGCCATGGCAGCTCGGTCAGAGCAATGGCAAAGTAAGCCAAAAATCCATTTTCAAATCCCAGCTATGGCATTGAATTTTTCAGTCTGATTCTATCTTTCCAACTTTAACCCAAAAATGGCTTCAAGTGAAAGAACAATTAACATTGATAGACCTAATAGTGTTAATCTATAAAGTCCAGGAGAGATTGTAAATTGCCATTGGGATGTGTTATCTCAAAATAAATAAATATTTTGTTTGTTAACAATGCTATTAATTGTCAGGATCACGTCAGCACCACCAGTGTGCTGTAATTTTGTCCTGCAGGAGATCTTTTACATGCTAATAAATCTCCTGACATGAGGCTGCTCTTTTAAGCACATTTAAAAACCATCAGTCTGGGCTAGGTTCGAATCTGTGACCTTGGGATAAGAAGGCCAGCACCTAACCAACTGAGCCACCCAGACTGATAGGAAATTTAATGTTGTGCCAGCAGCAGAGCTGTGACATGGTAAGCCAAAGTTCCATGGTGCCAAAGATCCATGGTTCGAATCCCAGCTATGGCACTGAAATTTTTAGTCCGATTCTACCTTTCCAGCTTTAATCTACACACAGCATGTGTGAAAGAACAATTAATTAGAGTGTTCTATATTGTTCTTTATTCAGATATGGTTGTTCAATTTTATGTTTGTTGTTATAATGTTGTCCATATGCTTGGCTAGTTTATATGCTGATGCATTTCTCTATTTGATAAATCTATCAGACCAGACTTTAATGCAATGAAGGTCTTTCTTTGTTGCTTTATGTAAAAGGTTTAGGAAATGGGTTCAGTCAAGTTTGCACTGAGTTTGTCTGATATATTTAAAAATTGTTTCCATGGGCTTAGAGGGGGTGGGTCTTAAAATCCAGAGAGCCCTATTTACTGCGCCTTTGATTCAAATATTACTATGTTACTGTAGTATCATTATTATGCCTCTGTAATTCTCATAGAAAATATTCTCAGGTATAATCTATGCTTATATTCAATTACTGTTATTTATTATTTTTTTTCACATAATTACACATCTACGTCTTTTCTTGTATTAAGCTTTTCCTTTGTTGTGATCTGTTATCAGTGGCAGCCTTAATTAAGTGTGGAGCTGTAATTGTTGTTTTAAAAACACAACACACACACACATAATGCCTGATGTACTTACGTGTAGGCTTCAAAATCTCCTGTATTAATAGCTTCTATGAGCTGCTCAGTCATTTTAATTATTTCCTGCTTTCTTGCTGCAAATCAGAAATGAAAACATTATAGCACTTGACTTGCAAAGGTAATACATATATAGAAAACTAAGCTTGCAATTTGAATTTTTTTATATACAGAATTGTGAATCAATTTATAACTTTAAAACAGAATTGTTTTAAGTTACAATAGAAAAATATTATGCTAGTAATTAGCTTTGTGAAGTGTAATGCTTAAGCAATATTATTATTAATAATGTTAAACTATAGAGCTGAAACAATTAATACATTTATATAGGTACTCTAATTTAATTAATTTCTGTTTTCTGTTCAAATACTGGAAGGTTACAAACACAGCAAGGCTGAACAACACAGATAGTGCAAGATAATATGTAACATTTGGATTTTTTTTTAAGAATGGGTACATATAAAGTAAATCTGCATGTATTACATGAAATAAAAACATTTACCACTTTACACCACCACAACCACGAAATTATATTTGAATGTAGATAAAATAAAAAGCGAAGCAAAAAACATTCTTCATCAACATCTGCGCAGAATTAAGATCCATTGGTTGCATTTTAACAGCCACATTTAGAAAGCTACATTCACCTCACTCTTTAGCCATACTAACCTTTACCTAAAGGAAACACTTGTCATCTTCAGAATGAAAGTGTTATTGCTGTAAATAGTTTATAGCCTCAACTTTGCATTGCAATTCTTTGGCACAACACAGCAATACCTTATTATCTCTCATTTGTAACACATAAACACAACTATACCGTGAACCGATTGAAATGATATGAAACTCAACCAGATAGAAGGAAATGTATTAATCAAAACAGTTGTAGCCAACACATCTGCTTCTTTGTAAAAAAACTTTTTAATACCTACTCTTGCAGTAAATTATAATTTGAAAATTGAACAGCACATTTATTTTATGGTGTTCAGTGACCCATTTCTTTCCTACCTGGCTTCAGAAAACTGTGAATGATGAAATTTATGCGACATATAGGTACATTTTTAAGATTTTAAAAGCTTTTACAGCAAAGTGACAATGTAATTAAAGCCAAAAGTGCAAAACATGCTTCTTATATTTCAATAGCGTTCATAAACATTACACATAATGTACGCCATTTAAAATTTGCAGTTGCGCAGTCTTCGCTGGTCTTACCTGAGCCGTAGGAGTTTGTTGACAACTGCGAACATGTCTTGTTTGGGCAGAGAATCCTTATTTCTACAAGTAAGGGAGGCAGATGATCCAAACATATTAGAGAAAAGACCAAAGGGGTCTAAAAATAAGCAAGTGTTATACAAAGGCAACCATTCCAACATTCTTAAATGCAATAATAATAATAATGAAAGAAGATACATTTAAACTCTATTAATTGAAGAAATAACCCAAGTTTTCTGAGCTAAATAAATTTTAGAAAGGCATTAGCATGACCATTAATGTTATATACTGTCAAAATAATTTTAAAGTTTCTGTTTCACATTCATAATGTAGTAATATTTTCCCTGTGTATCACAAAAGTTTTCAAAATCTAGATGCATCTTCTATTGGTTGCCATTTGTATTGCAAAACATATTCCTTGCAGAAAATAAAAGTGAGAGAAATCCAATACTATGCTTTCAATAAAGCCACATGCTTCTTCTCTTCTCATCAGAGCTGCACTATCTTCATTGTTTGTGAAGTAATGCTGAATTTTGTATCAGGATAATTCAAAGCAATTTAAAAAGATACAAATCTCTAAATAAGGATGCCGATCTTACTACTATATGTGATAAAACTACTGCTGCTACATTAGCAAATAAGTTAACTAAGCACATTACAGCAGGTACTTAATTACTTTTAAATGGCAGGAAATTAAATATATCATCACCTCAAATACCTGTGCTTGCATTATCCTGTCCATGTATAATAATAAATTACATAAGTGTCAAATAACTACAACTCAGTTTTCTCTGTATACTTTCCTGTCATCCTTTGCATTTCTTCCACAGCAAGCACTTTAAAAATGACGGATAACACGTCTTACTTAATATAAACAGTAGGTTTAAAAAAAACTCAATAAACACACAAGTCCTATGTTGCATTTCTTGTATATTTAGAAAAATGGCAATAAAGGTATTTGTTATCTGTGGGGCAGGGCTGCACAGTAATAGGTAACAGACCTTTGTTCTGTAAAACCAATACATAGTTTAACCTCCAATTACAGCTTTAGCTGAGCAATGAGGTGTGCATGTTGCTGTATCAAGAGGCCACATTCATTTACATTCATTTCCAAAACAAGCTAACTTTTGTTTAGTACAGGAATTTTCATTCCAGAATACTAAACAAAAAAACATAAAAGATGGTGGTTAATGAGTCGAATGGTTAACCGAGTAATGCATAATCGAGATTTTATTGTGTATCAATGCGCATCACCAGAATTTTGCTTATGATGGGCAAAAATCAACATCTTTTTAATTGTAAACCTTCTTAATTGGTTTACCTTACTCTCCATGAAATAAACAATTTCTGATATTAAGATCATAATTCAAATAACTGCTGTTAGCAAATATCTCAGTGCGGTTAATCAAAATTGAAATCATGAAAAGCAATAATTTTACTCATCCTAAAATAATCACTCAGTTTTTCTTTCTCAACTCTTCTCTGTGCCAAATCAGGTCAACAAACTTGCAAAGTGAACTTATTGATGTAATTAATACATTAGCTTCAGAAAAACCTTCACAGACAAAACAATAGAAAGTAATAAATCAGGTTACTGCATTGAATAAAACAAATGAAAACACCCAGTGAAAGCAGTTCACATACCACTGTTGGGCAGACAGTAAATTAAGAAAGGATTTCAAAGATCACAATTTAAGCCCAGCATCTCATAAAAGCTATAGCATAAGGGGCAAAATTCCACTACAAAGAAGGATCAAGTACTATATTTCTCTTGAATGATGCAACTGGCAGTCTGCCACTCCCACTTCACTGGTATATAAATCTGTTTGTGCTGTAGCAGCAAACTTGAGGCAGTATTTTTAACACTTGAATGATTTCAGTTAAATTATATAATATAAAATATAATAACAGCCTGCCTTAAAGCGATATGTATATAATATAATATATATAAAATCATGTAACAGTCATTGTATTAATGTTTATATTATTATGTACATGTTCAATAATGTTATGAGAACGTATTACATAATTTAATAATGTAGGAGCTGTGAGAATAATAGGTTAAAAGTTGCTAACAATGAGGTAACCTTGAGGCAATAATAAATTAGAAGCTTTAATAATGCTACTAGTCATTCTTGGAAACAATATGTAATTTTTGAGACAGTTTATAAAATAACCAATCAACAACCAGAAAGAAGCTTAAGTTAAATGAAAGTATTCTATCGGAGTAGGATTAGCCAATCAGAAACTGAAATGGGGCAAATTGTACAAATTCAGAAGTTAGTTGCTTGTAAACAGTGTTCCTAACCGAACGCGAGATGCATCCTCGAGAAGTTTCATACGTATTCAGTGTGAGACAAAAATAGTTTACGTGTTAAAAAGCGCAAGTAATTAATAAGAATCTCACAGCTCTAAATATCAGTGAAGTGTTATTTAAATTGTGTCAAGGATTAATAAATGTAGTGAAGTAAAAATTATAATCTGTGTAAGCCTACATTCTTAGCTGCACTACTCCCTGCAAAGAAATCCATGTCTCTAACAATAATACTGACGCAGCCAAGACAAACATAAATATATAATATTTAAAGAAACAGTAAAAATACAAAGTTAATATTGGGGCAAAGGCTACCGGGTACCATACGTGCGGTTGCAACTACTTCAAGTTTGGCTCCCCAACATAAGAACTACAATACAACTCCTACTTCAAATTGGCTTTCCATACGTGAAGCAACAAACTACTTCAAACTGGCCAGCCATTCTTCCCTTAGGTAATGCTAATGAAGCAATATGAATATGTAACGCTTACCTTTGTTATTAAAAGGTGCCTATTAAACACATTACCGAACACTTCACTAATTTCTGCAGCCAAAATACACTGCACACTGGAAACTGTTCTCTGATTTACAGAGTTATGGATTTGTTGCATAAATTTTATCTTTAAGCATTTCCCACAGACAATGATGACATAGATAGATCTAGAGAACGTGCAGCCCAATCAATTATTTTTCACTAAAACCACATTGTAAAGCAATGCAGCAATTTTCTCACACTTCTTTCCATAACAGCCTCTACCTCCTTTAATTTTTCCTCAGAATTGTTGCTGCTTATGTTTCTTTTTGCCTAACACAGACCCAGGCAGTTTAAATCTAACAAGCTATAAATTGTGAATCTGTCAGGAAATTTCTGTATAAAGTCAAGCTGATAGTCCACATGCAGAACAGTTTTGTGGCTTGATCAAAACTTAAAACACAATAAACATACATTATACTGTAGTATACACCATGTCAAACAATGTTAGACTAAACTGCAAATGGTGTTACCCTTTGAAGGCGCTGAAGCTTGGCTGCTGCAGAGTAAGGTCATTCAACCCAATACCTCAAGAAAACACTGGTATGTACTAAATTAACTACTCAAAGTCATCAAATGTACAGAGAGAAACAAAATGGAACCTGGAAACCAGACTTTCATTTATCAAACTTAAGTTTCAAGCTAATAAAGAAAATAAAATGGGAAAAAAACTCAGCAGTGGCTAACCATTTTGGATCTATATCCCTGAAACCAATCCAGTCAGCAAGCTTTTAAAATACACAGACAATGCACCTCAGCTGATAATAGGGGAGAAGATACCTACATATCCTAATGAACAAGGAGCATGTCAAGAATTTCAATATTCCTAACCCAGATAAGCTCAGCAATTCATTACTTCAACACTGTTGCTGGAAAATCTTTTTCAACACTAGATGTCTCCACAGCAATGTGGAAGTATGCTTCCGGTTTGATTATAGTGAATACGGGAACAAAACCTTCCAAAATATGTTCTAAGTGAATGCGAATAAGTGTCAAGTATCACAAACTCTGATCTGTTATTAATATTGAATCAACTGAAAAATTCAATGCCACAGGCTGGGATTTGAACATGGTTCTCCCGCTCTCCGTGACCACATGGAGAGTGGGAGAACCCTGTTCAAATCCAGGCTGTGGCATTGATTTTTTCAGTTGACTCTATATTAAAAACATGCGAAGATCAGGCTAAG
Organism: Deroplatys truncata; assembly: GCA_030765065.1. Classification (NCBI taxonomy): domain Eukaryota; kingdom Metazoa; phylum Arthropoda; class Insecta; order Mantodea; family Mantidae; genus Deroplatys; species Deroplatys truncata. Next base: position 308,382,654 of record CM060975.1, on the reverse strand, counting down.
GTCTCTAAAAAGTATAATTAATTTCAGTTAATTTTATATATATATATATATATATATATATATATATATATATATATATATATGACGTATACATAGCAGTTGTTGATTCAAATGGATGACTATGGTAGAAAGTACCTCCCTTATAAAGCTTAAGTTTGACGATGCTACGTTGTTTAGTAATTGTTTGGCAACCATTAATAATGAACTCTCTCAGCGAATTTGTAAACATAGATAAAACTGGCCATCGTTGTGTGATACAATACTTTCATTTGAAAGGTCTTAGTCAACTAATATTAAAGCTGAGCTAGATTCTAATCTGGGGGAGTCTGCCCCTTCGTTTACAACATAAATTATTGGGTGGCAGAGTTTAAGCCAGGCTGTACGAGCTGCCAAGACGAACATCGCAGTGGTCAACCAAATGAGGGGACCACACCAGAAATTGTGAAGAAAATCCACAAAATGGTATTGGATGACCGTCAACTGAAAGTGCATGAACTAGCAGACATCGTAGGTATTTCAAAAAGTGCTGTACATTGCATACTGACCGAAAATTTAGACATGAGAAAGCTGTGCGCAAGATGGGTGTCGCCTTTACTCACAATGGAACAAAAGCAGCATTGTGAGGATGTTTCAGTTGAGTGTTTGGCGATGTTTCGCTGCAATAAAGCCAAGTTTTTGCATCCATTCATAACCTTGAATGAAACATGGGTCCATCACTTCACACCTGAGATGAAGGAACAGTCAAAGCAGTGGATTGAAAGGGGAGAATCGGCTCCAAAGAAGGTGAGACAGTTCCATTTGCAGGCAAGGTCATGGTGTCAGCTTTTTGGGATGGGTGTGGGATAATTTTCATTGATTATCTTCAACAAGGAAAAGCAATCAATGGCGAGTATTATGCAAATTTATTGCAGCGTTTGAATGATGAAATCAAGCAAAAACGGCCACATTTATCGGAAAAGAAAGTTCTGTTTCATCAAGACAATGCACCAGTTCAAACATCCATTATCGACATGGCCATAATCAATGAGTTAAAGTTTGAATTGCTTCCTCAAGCAACCTATTTGCCAGACTTAGCCCCCTCTGATTATTTTCTGTTTCTAAAGTTGAAGAAATGGCTTGGTGGTGAAAGATTTACCAACAATGAAGAGGTGGAGTTTGCAGTTGATGGCTATTTTGCAGAACTCGATGGTTCTCACTATAAACAGGGTATCGGAGCGCTGGGAAATGCGTATCAAGCTGAAAGGAGACTATGTAAAGAAATAAAGATGTTTTATCCCAAAATTTTTGTGTTTTCTTTGTTAGGTTGGGTACTTCTGGGACAACCCTCATATCATGCAATAACTCAGATCGCTCTTAGTCCATTACTAAAAATCTCCAAGCAGAGGCACTTCAGTCTCAAATTCAAGTTACACATGTTCATATTGGGAGCTAGTTGAAACTTCTCTGTGTTTAAAAGGTTCTTCCCTTCATCATCAGCTGGCTCTAACCATAGTGTCCTCTGTTCTTCAGATAGTGGATATTATGTATGAGAGTTCTTCAATCAATGTACTATCAGTTCATTATATCCTCTTTGTATTTCTGTATGAATTTTTTTTTCCAAAATAGAGTGCCAGTCTGTCAATGTGTAGTATTTAATTGGCCTCTTATTTCATGCTCTATGTAAAAATGTGTTACAATGAATGATTTGCCTACCTATTTGAATTTTATATACCTGCATATATAAACAAAAATGGCCCCAATTTTGAGCCTTGCTGGACCCGTTGTTTTACTATTTTGAAATCTGACTTTATCTCTTTTATAACACCATTTGTATTTAGATGATTTATTTCGACACATTGTGTTCAATTTTCCAGATACGTTGATATCCAATCCAATGCCAAACCTTGAATACCACATGTTTTCAATTTATTTATTACCTAGTATTTTTATATTCATATAATCAAATGCCTTTGATAAATCTATGAAGTTAGCCACCACTGATTCATGGTCATTTATTGCTTTTATTATTATATTATTTGCCTTTTCAACTACATCTATGGTTGACTTGTGCTTTTGAAATCCATATTGCCATTTTGATACAACATCTAGTTTTTACTTTCTCTACTACATACAGTAAGTACGGGAAGTATTGTATTCCACCCAAAAATTTGATACCGAGATTTCACCGGAAATACATGTTTTGAGACACCATTTTTGGAAACATGTCCGTGTGTGTGTCTGTGTGTCTGTATGTGAACAGCATAACTCAGAAACGAACAGTCAGATAAACACCATACTTGGTATTTAGGTTCAGTATCTTCCAGAGATGCGACACAAAGGTTTTCAAGAAAATCCACCCACCCCAGTAATCTGGAAGATTACATGGAAGATTTTTCGAAAATTTTAATTTTCTCAAAAATGGCTCTAACGATTTGGATTAAAATATCATAGGTTTAAGATATTTTCATGACAAATAAAATGTATATCTCGAATTTTCTGGGAATCTCTCCAAAAGTATTCTCCATTGTGAACGACTTTTGCATAACTGGTAAACCATAAGAGATAGACAAAATTTTACTACACAAAAAATGTAGATTGCATTAAAATACACAATTTATGTCATATACATTTTTTTTGTTGAGTGAACCATTTTCGAGATATTGCTTGTTATTCCCTTAAATTTTTCAATACTTATTTTCTAAAATGGGAATTCGTTATTCATTTTTTTGTCTTGGATATGCAAAGAGTTATAATCTGTGGCAAAGGGAATGGTGCTGCACCCTAGCAACCAGCTATTAAGAGATATGTATGTGCTTAAAGGCTACTGTTTTTCTATATTGCCCTTGTAAATATATTTTCCCCTTACATCTACAAGAAAATTAGCAATAAGATAGAGTTTGCAAATGTTTATCTCAATTAACATGAAGTAGATGGAGAATAAGCGTTTGTAAAAATAGTTTGTACAAGAGTAGAGAAAGTCATGTGAGTGTAACACATCAGATTTTTTAAGATAACTTTGCAACTGTATTATGTATAAAGCTTGCATTACTTTTGATATAACAGAACATAGAGTAATTGGCTTATAATTTTCTATGTCTTTTTTACTCCCCTTATGCTTAAATATTGACCTAACTATTACCTTCTTTAACATATATGGAAAAATGCCTTGCATTAATGATGTATTTATAATGTGTGTTAGGATTTTACTAATTTCCTGCTTTATGTTTTTATTAACAAATTTGAGATTTCGACTAGGTCGCTTGATTTCTTTGATTTTAACTTCTTTATTTAATTTTTTACACTTTCTTTTGACACTTCGAAAACTGCCATACTATTTAATTGGCTTGTTTGTTTTTTTTAGATTAATGTTTTTATCTACTTTTTGTTTGTTTAAATTTAATTCTACTGCTATAATATCAAATCCTGTGTCTCCAAAACAACTAGCATACAATAAATGCATTAAAAAATAAAGAGTAATGATTGAGAGATGCTTTGGCCAGGTAAAACAGTGTTTCCCTATATTGCAGAGCAAAATAAGGCTGGCCATAGAAAAAGTGGCTTTAACTATTGTGTGCTGCATAATATTCCTAAGCACCTAAATGATGAACATTTTACTGTTCTGGAAGTGGTCAGAAAATCAATGGTGACGGTGTAGCTGTACTTCAGCATGTTCAAGAGAGAGGATAACGAAAGTGAGATGACATTGCAAAGATCATACACAGATTTCAGTAAGAATATGTAAGTAGACAACACCTAGTACTCACTGTCACTATAATGAGACACTTCTGCAACTTATAAAAATTAAACTGTATTCAGAATCAAATAACTTTAAAATATCTTGATATTTATCATCAAAGAAAAGTTTTCACAGTGTACTGTAAATTGAATTACTGTAGTCAAGATTATCAGCACTTTCAACACTCATAACACTTTCTTGGGCCGTTTACTCCCTCAGGAGTTTTTCCTTTTTTAGTCTCAACATTATTAGTTGCTCCAGTAGCACTATAGTTACAAATAAAACCGAATCGGAAGTGGAAAAAAAAGCAAATGACATACTAATGCTCATAAAACAATACTACTCGAGTTTAGATATGCTATTGAATGTTAAAAAAACTGCATGGATTAATTTTGAACTCGGAAGCAGTTTAACAAGCTCCATAAAATTACAAATAGATGGAGAAACTATCCCTGAAATGGAATGTGCAAATTTTCTAGGAGTAATAATAGACAAACACTTAAATTGGAAACCATACATATGACATATCATAAAAAAATTGAATAAAAGTATCTATATTATGAAGCAGGTTAGGAAAACAATAGACAATGAAACAGTTAAACAGGTTTACTACGCCTTTATATATTCGCATATAAAATATGGGATAACACTATGGGGGAATATCTCAGCAGTGGAAATGAAAAAAATTTTTAAACTTCAAAAAAAAGGCAGTTAGAATCATAGGGAATGTTGATAGAAGACACACTTGTAGAGATGCTTTTAAAAGTTTAAATATCTTAACTGCCCCATGCGTATATATATATGAAAGCGTAAAGCATGTGTTGCAAGAGCAAAATGTATCCAAAAATTGTAATGTACATAAATATACTTTAAGAAACAACGAAGACTACTACAGAACAACACTAAGAGGTACACTAAATAACAGGGAATTGGAAAGCATGGGAAAAGAACGTTTAACAGATTACCAAAAAAATAAAAGAAATAAGTAAAACTAAAGTTGCTTTAAAAACAATTAAAAATACTTAACTGAGAATGCATACTATAGCATGGAAGAATACAAATATAACTTGGGAAAAAAAAAAAAAAAAAAAAACAACTTTATTGTAATCATGTATATATATGTATATATTTAAATTTTGACATGTCCTTTATTATATATGCTAAAGGATGAATAAAATGATTTATGACTTATTGCTGTAATTTCTGATTCGACAGCAACATTGTTTCCTGTTTCTTGAAAACTGCCCTTATACTTATTGCTGTCTTACAAAATTCTCCGATGGAGCTGAATGCGAGCAAAGGATTTGGATATGGACTCATGTTTGCAGATGCCAAAGTCTCAGGTGCGTTAGAATTGCCAAGCCCAGTTGATGGTGGTGACCTCGAGGTCGTATTTCACAACTTAATAAAATAATATATCATACAATAAATCTTACTATGGACAACTGGTTTACATCCGTGCCTCTTGCTGAGGAGATACTGAGTATAAACTTACTGTTGTAGGCACGCTCGGGAAGAATAAGGTAGAAATTCCAAATTCATTCCTTCCTTCCAAATAGGAAAAAGGAGGCTCTCTCCTCCCAATTTGCTTTCCAAAGTGATAAAACCCTTGTATTTTTCACGCCAAAGAAAAGAAAAGTGTAATTCTTCTTTCCACAATGCACAGTGGCAAGCAAGTAGATGATCCAACAAATAAACCAGAAATCATACATTTCTACAATTCGACTAAAGGAGGGGTGGATACTTTCGACCAGTTGGTGCGTACATATACTGTCGCTAACAAAACAAGAAGATGTCCACTTCATTTCTTTTATGGAATTTTAGATTAGGCTGGAATCAATTCCATGATACTGTATCTGAATGCAAATCAGGCTGCATACAACAAAAAGCATATCCGTTGGAATTATCTGGAAACATTAAGTTTTGCCCTGACAGCTGCTTACATGCAGAGAAGATTAAAGCAGACAATTTCAGAGCAACTGAAGGAAATTATTGAAAATATACTGCGGGGAAGCAAGAGTAGAATTGAAGAAGAAGTCCAAACACCACTAGAGCCACCATTGAAGATTAGGAAGCAGGGAAGATGTGTATTGTGTCCTCGAGCTCGTGACAGTAAAGTAAAAACAAGTTGTTAAAAGTGTGTGAAACCTGTGTGTTCAGAACACAAAACTAAAGTGTGTATAATGTGCCTAAAGTAAGATGAGAAGCTAGTGATTATATTATATTCTTTTGATATTTTAGTTTGTTTATTTTTCTGCCTATTATGCTAAGTGAGATACGTTAAAGATTGTGTCCGCATATGCAATGGATAATGTGACTACCATAGGTATGGGATTTTAATTTGATGTATGTTTTATAAGAGTTATATCACTTTGCATGTGTAGATACATCATAAAATTATTATTATTATTATGTCAATCTGTTATTTATAGCAGTTGAGGCAGTATTTTTAACACTTAAATAATTTCAGTCAAATTATATAATATGTAAATTCAATAACAGCCCACCTTAAAGCAATATGTATATGTAACAATATATAAAAAGTGTACATTACATTCATTGTATATGTTTATATTATTGTATACATGTGTAATAATGTTATGTGAATGTATTACGTAATTTAATAATGTAGGAGCTGTGAGAATAATAGGTTAAAAGTTGCTAACAATGAGGTAACAATAAGGTAACCTTGAGGCAATAATGAGTAAGAATGTTTAATAATGCTACTAGTTATTACTGGAGTAACAATAATGTAGAGACAGTTGTAATGTTTGAGACAGTTTATAAAATAGCCAATCAACAACCAGAAAAAAGCTTAAGTTAAATAAAAGTATTCTATTGGATTAGGAATAGCCAATCGGAGACTTGAAATATAGAAATTTACAAATTTAGGCAGTAAAAATCAAGTCAGTTGCTTGTAGACAGCGCTCATAACTGGACGCGTTGCTAGCAGACAGTGTTAGTAATCAGACGTGAGATGCATCCTTGAGAAATTTAATATGTATTCGTGTGAGACGAAAATAGTTTTACGTGTTAAAAAGTGCAAGTAATTAATAAAAAAAATCTCACAGCTCTCTCTCTATATCAGTGAAGTGTTATTTAAATCGTGTCAAGCATTAATAAATGGAGTGAAGTAAAATTATAATCTGTGTAAGCCTACATTCTTCAGTCGCACCACAACCCTGCAAAGAGAAACATGTCTCTAACAATAATACTGACGCAGCCGAGGCAAACATAAATATATAATATTTAAAGAAACAGCCAAATTACAAAGTTAATATTTTTTAAACATTTGGGGCGAAGGCTACCGGAAACTTTTTACCATACATGCATTGCAACTACTTCAAGTTCGGCTCCCCAACAGTCGAAATATAATACATCTTCTTCAAACTGGCTTTATCATACGTGAAGCACCACAACCCGTTTCCTCATGTTGGTGAACAGTACTAACAGAGATGACCTGATAAATACAATTCTATCATTAAATGCTGTACAAAGGATGTGGAAGGGGTTACATCCTCTGCAGAGCAGGACACAGCTTATTTGAGTTTCCAGTGTACTGAAATGAAAGCCCCTGCAATGTACTCAAGTAGGCAACACATTCTGCTGCTTGGTATTTGTCCAAGAGAGTCACAAATGTTAGTCATTTAAGATTCTAGAAGAGTGGCTTCCATCCCCCCTTTCCTATGTCCCTGCATATACCCTCAACAAACTAAAACATTTGAGTTGGGTTGTAATTGCTCTTAACACTGAAACCTAAGGGTTTGTTGTATTATCTCCTATCACTGTTGTTTAGTGAAATAGTCCTGTCTTTTCAATTAGTAGTTTATTAACTAAGTTTATGCAGGTAGATTTTACAGATAGTACTAATTAGAAATGCCAACTAAATGGATAGAAAGAATGTATGAAGCATTCGTAGAAGCAAGAATGCTATATGCAGTAGAAATTTGGTGGGGATCTGAATTAAGCAGAAAAATAGAGCAGAGCTATAGAACGTTCTGTAAAGAGCTATTGGGGTTACCAAGATCAGCACCAGGGGAAGTAGCATTAGTGGAATTAGGAAGAACAAGAAGAAAGGGAGAGATACTGGAAAGGATATTAAAATTTTCATTTAGATGCCTGAGAAAAGATGAACAGGGAAATTTTAAAGATATGCATGGAACAACAAAAGAGTACGAAAAATAAAAATAGCTGGTGGACAGGGGTAGAAAAAATTATGGAGAAGATAGGAATGGGAGATATTTGGAGAACAGGAAAAAGAAATAGCAATAGCTTTTGGATAACAGTAAGAAACAGAGTGGAGGACATAGACAAGAGATTTGGGGAAGCTTAGAGAATAAAAATCACTAGGGTTCTATAGATTAGTAAAAAGGAAATGGGGAAGAGAAGGGTATGTGGATTATTGTAAAAGAGCAGAAAAAGAAGCATTTACATGGATGAGAACAGGATCAATGTATCTGAGAGGGCTAAGAGGTCAAAAAAAAAAAAAATGGAATTTATGAATTATGCGGAGGCAGTGAAAGCACAGAGCATTATATGGCAGAATGCAAAGAATTAGCAGAATGGAGACAAAAAGTATGGGAGGAAAAATGGGGAAAAAATGGATGGAAAAATAGTAGAATTATGTTAACAAGAAAAGGAGAAAAGCAAAATAAGAATATGGGAGAGTTCTTACAGAAAGTAAAAAGAGAAATGGATTAGAAAAGTAAGAGAGATAAGAAAGGTAGAAAGGCAAATGGAGGAAGGAGAGGATGGGCAATAGGGATTAAGGGTAGCAAGGGATGCTCAGACGAGCCAGAAGGCCAGGCAAAAAGAGCAGCATAGCTGGCAAGGAAATTTGTACATAGGTTAAGTTAGTTCATAAGCGGAATATTGTAAAAAAAATTGTGTATAAAAATGTACAAATAAAGTTATCATTATCATATCATAACTAAGTTTTCTTTAGGCAAATCTTCATTTGGGTTTATCAGACCCAAAAGTTCATATCTTTTCCTAGCCAGTGCTTCACATTTAAAGATTATATGAGAGGCAGTTTCGTTGTCTTTGTTACCTAGCCTGCATACTGGTTCCTCTCTAAAGATTCCCATTGTATGTAGGTGTTTCCGTAATCTAGAATGTCCCGTCAAGAGCTGGTTATCAGGTTTATTTCAGATCTATTGAGATTAAGTACATCTTCAGTGAATGAGGATATATTGTTCATCATTCTCTTACCGTGCTTGCATCTCTCTGTTTGAACCCATCACAACTGGTGGTTATGATTGATCCACTCAGCAATGGTTCTTCAAATGGAGTTTAAGGGTATGCCAAAAACTGGTTCAGTAAATGTTTGAGCAGATCCTTTTCAAAAACACTTAAGTTACTAATTTTCCATACATCCATGTTGACTAAATCATACCTTATGATATTTTTCTCTAAGCTTATCAGCAAAGGTAATAGAGACTCTTAAGTGGCAGAAAAAAGGGTGAAATTAATGACAAACAAAATAGTTCAGAGATAAACAATGTGTAAAGAATTAAATATCCTGCAAGTCTCTTGGGTTTATACTTTATATATAATTTTATCTTATTCGCAGAAAAACAAGTTACTTTACAAGAAAGTATTTGTATCACTGTCTGGAATTGGATCATTTAATTGTATTAAAATGTATGTAGAAAGTAGAGATAGGAGGAAAATAATATAAATTATTTTCAAATGGTTCCAAGAATGGAACACTTTCAAAAAATAACCACAGGATCTAATTATACAGTTCCATAGTAAAAGTCTTCCTCTTTACACTAACGTGGTCATTTGAGTATTTTGCATTACAATTCAACAGTTACAAGTATTATATGATGCAGGACCTTAGAAGTGTCCCCATTTCTCAAATTCCAATAGAAGGCAATGCCCACTAGAGATCTTCCTGTCAATCAGGTTACTTATGCTTAGGACATCTTGTACTATATATGCAAAAGACAATTATCTGAGATAGCATTTTGGAACATATAATTGATACAAGGGTGACACTGAAAATTTTTAGAAAATATCAAACAAGGATTATTTTAAAAACTTTAAATGATTTTATTGTTTTTCAAAATATTTACCTTTAGCATCGATTCATTTTTTTCATTCGATGAAACTAGTAATTAAAGCAATAACATAACATAAGATCTCAATCTGTAGACCCTATAGTGAGCTAGACCAGCTTAAAGAAAGCTAGTCTACTCTAGGATGTAGATTACGTCATAAATACATAATTACATTGTGTACTTGTATGTAAATAAATTGTACTTCTTATGTAGAGTACGTTAGAGCTAAAAAATTTTAAAACAATATTATTTATACTTAATGTAGTTATAAAATTTGGTAACATTTTATAGTCAGTTATTTTTTGAATGAAAGAAATCCTCCTCTGTATAGAAGGTGTGAGTGATGAGATATCTTTTTAATGCTAACTTGAATTTATTTTTATTAGTTTTCAGTTCCTTAATATATGATGGAAGTGAATTAAATAATACTATATCATTGTAGTAAGCCCCCTTTTTGGAATACTTGTAGGTTATTGCTTGGCCTGTGTAAGTCCTGCCCATTTCTGGTTTGTTTGCTGTGTATGTCTGAATTTTTTATGAACATTTCTGGGTTGTCAACCACGGTTAAAAGTACAGCAAAAATTTACTCACAGGCTAATGGTAGAATTCCAAATGTTTTGAATACTGATTTACAATGAGTTGATTTCTTTACACCTGCCATTATTCTTATTACCTTTTTTTGCAAAAGAAATATTTTTTTTGTGTCTACTGAATTTCCCTAAACTGTTATTCCATATGTCATAATTGAATGAAAATAAGCATAATGTACTGTTTTTAGGATGCTTTTATTTGTAAAATGAATTAATGATCTGATTGCAAAACATGCAGAGCTTAGTTTTGGTAGGATGTAGTCAATATGGTCTTTCCAATTCATATTATGATCTATAATAAGACCAAGAAATTTTATGCTACGTTAGAGCATAATTTCATTGTAATTTCATTGCCTTCATGTTCAATTCTTATGTCTGTAATACTTTTATTTTTTGTGCAAAAATTGATATACTTAGTTTTTTCAAAGTTTATATGAATTTTGTTACTATCAAACTAATTATTTAGCACACTGAAAATACTGTTGGATAACTCTGAGAGGCGACTGATGTTGTGTTCTTTAATTATAATACTTGTATCATCAGCAAAGAGAACTGGGTGAGCATGTTCATTTATTACTCTGGGAAGGTCGTTGACATATATTAGAAATAATAATGGACCCAAAATCGAACCTTGTGGAACACCATGCTTTATTTCTGACCATTTGGAATATATTTGGAATTATATGCCGTATTTATTATGATGCCACTCTTCCTGAGGCACTTCAGAAACCAGTTTTTATAATGCTCCACTACTTAATCTGATAATGAAAAAGTTATAACACATGTTTTATCTTTAATTTTTGGAAACAAAAACAGGGGAGGTCCATGGTACTGACCTTTAGGATCTCCAGATACTTAGTTATTAGTTTTGCTGTATGTGACAATGTGTTGCCATGATGTAACATTGTTTTTTTCCTTTTGGGTGTTTTTCACGACCTTTATCACAAATTTGCGGTAAACAGACATTTGTGTACCAATCGGCAGTAACAGTATGTCTATCTTATAATGCTATAGTAGCAATATGGCTGCTTTAGAAGAAAAAAAAACTAGCAACCATTCTCTTGCCAACATTGCAAATTCGTCAGACTTTTTTTAGGTTTAGGTTTTGTTTGAAAGACCCATTGAGACGATTGACTTTTCTTTTCAGGATCATAACAATAAATCCAAGATTAATCTCCAGTAATGATATTGCAAACCAAATCTGAAGTGCTGCCTTGGAATTTTTCTAGAGTGTTTCTACACCAATCAATGTATTGTTGTTTTCATCGACAGTCAGTTTATGTGGAATCCATCGACAACAAAGTCTTCTCACATCTAACTGTTGATGTTGGATTTGACTCATATCAATGCCCAATGTCACCCAAATAAATTCATAAGAGTCTGCTATCTTCTTCAAGCATTGCTTGAACAGCGGCAATATTCTCATCAGTAACAGCAGTTCTTGGGCACCCTTCATGAAATTTATCTTTAAGAAAAAAACCAATCTCTCTTGAATTTGCTGTACTAATTTTAAATTGTTGCCTTAGATGGGGCTTCTTTGCCAAATGTTCTCTAGTCAAATTCATTTTTTGGGTAACATAAAATCTTTAAATGATGATTAACAAACTATTAGAGCAAATGAAACAAATTACATGGCAATCAACTCACAAAACATTAGAAAGTAGCTGTCAAATATAAATAAATTTCTTTTGTTTTTAGAAATATGTCATTCTAAAAATATTTAGTATTGCCCTCATATCATGTAAACCAATACACAATGTTACAACTATGATAATGGATGTGAGTTCCTTTAACATGAATTAAGTGAGCAGTAATCATAATAAGTATATAGAAGTATTTTTGTTGTCAATACTTTATAAAATAACACTTACTTGGTAGGAAGGGAGAGAAGAAGGTGAGAAAATTTGTGCTGTGATAATGAGGCAAATAATCAGAACTTGATGTGAAAAAAAACCCAAGTAACATTAAGTGGGCCAACTTGCGTTATGGCTGACAATACATAAGTACTTACGGATATCCTTGATTTATAATTTTGGAACTGTTATTTGGAACCCAGTATTTTTACTTTCTCTACTACGTATAGTAAGTAGGGGAAGTATTCTATTCCACCCAAAAATTTGATACCGAGATTTCACCGGAAATACATGTTTTGAGGCCCCCTGAATCCAAAAAAACGCATTTTTGGAAACACGTCCGTGTGTGTGTCTGTGAACAGCATAACTCAGAAACAAACAGTCGGATAAACACCAAACTTGGTATTTAGGTTCAGTATCTTCCACAGATGTGACACAAAGGTTTTCAAGAAAATCCCCCCACCTCAGCTTAACCTTTACATGGAACATTTTTCGAGAATTTTAATTTTCTCAAAAATGGCTCTAACGATTTTGATTAAAATATCATATGTTTAAGATATTTTCATGATAAATGAAATGTATATCTTGAATTTTCTGGGAATGTCTCCAAAAGTATTCTTCATTGTGAATGACTTTTGCATAACTGGTAAACCATAAGAGATAGACAAAACTTTACTACACGAAAAATGTAGATCACATTAAAATACAGAATTTATGTTATATACATTTTTTTTGTTGAGTGAACCATTTTCGAGATATTGCTTGTTATTCCCTTAAATTTTCCAATACTTACACTTTTTCTCAAATTCGTTATTCATTTTTTTATGTCCTGGACATGCAAAGAGAATGGAATACTCCACATAGCAACCAGCTCTTAAAATATTTGACTATCGCTCAAAGCCTAGCAATTCCCCTTGCATCTACAAGAAAATTAGCAATAAGATTAACATCTCGATTAACATGAAGCATATGGAGAATAAGCGTTTGTAAAAATAGTTTGTACAAGAGTAGAGAAAGTTCATGTGAGTGTAACGCATCAGATTTTGTTTTTGGGAAGAGTCAGAATTTATAATGAAAAGTAACCATTTTTCTCATGTCTAATAGAAAGTGAAAATGTATAAAGCAGTAGTTGTCTATAAAAAATACTTCTTCACACATTGAAGAAAACAAAAGATAATAAATATCTGCAAGACATACTGAAAACAAAATACCAATGTTCCTAACTTTGCATGACTTTGTTCTTTTAAATAAATATTTCTTTAGTCAGGAAAGGTACAATCAGACGACTGAAAAATTCAATGCCATAGCCGGGATCTGAACCACGGATCTCCCGGTCTCCGTCCGGTTGCTCTAACCACTGAGTTACCATGGCAACTTGCTGGTACAACATTAAATTCCCCACCTGATTCACATTTTTCCCGGTAAACCACAGGGAGATCTCAAATTGTATTGAGATGACATATCCCAGTGGTGACCTACAATGCTGTAAAGTCCCAGGCTTCATAGTTTCAACCACAATTAGGTCTTAGCATCATGTCAACTGATACATGACAGTTACTACTACAAAATGGAGGTGAATTCCTTTTACACGAGTTAAAAGAAGCAGTAATTATAATAAGTCTTTAGATAAACCATGGAAAATGAATTTATGTTAAACACTCGTATTGCTCCACTTACCAAATTACTGGCAGGACATGCTTCAAGAACTTATTGTCCCCAGTTTTGGCTGCTGGTTGGCTAATCAGTGTTTCCCTGATCTTCATCTTGTTCCCTCGAAACTAAAGCATCATCTAGTGATTATCAGGGAATTACCAGTTAGTCAATCAGCAGCCAAAAATGAAGACAATAGGCTCTTGAAACATGTGCTGCCAGTAATTTGATAAGTGGACCAATATGAGTACTTAGATGATAGATAGATATTTATTTCTTTAAATACATAGTGTATACATATTCCACTTTACATACTTCACCGAGTTGCTGGATTCCTAGGGCCCCTATCCTCCAACACTGTAGTTACCGAGTCAATGGGCCCTACTTGACTGAATAAATAAATATGTTATTAATCTACTTTTCAATAACTACTTTTCTTCTTACTCCTTATTCCTATAATTCTTCAGCCATTTCTTTCTATTAAACCTAAATATTTTCCTACTTCTAATATGTTCTCCTTGCATTTAACACCCAACATCTTTCTACCTATAATCTCAATTGGTAAATTGTCCCATTTCTTTTTCTGCCATCTTTCCCTCGATTCCTTAGTTCCTTCACATTCTAGAATTAAACGCCAATAGTTATTATACTTTCTATTACATAGCGGACACTTTCCTTGATTCTTTCTTTCCCCTAAGCCTTTTAACATCATCACTCCTGTCCTCCCCCATGCAAAACCTTCTCGTGCTGATCTGTCACATATGTCGACATATTTTTCTCTTTCCCACACCATTTTTAAATCTGCATATATACATAAAGAAGATTTAAAATTAAAACTACCTAGAATTTCTTGTCTTTCAATATCTTCAATTCTCAATTTTACCCTTCTCCAGAACCCTTTCTCCAGTACCTGCCCCTCTCTCCAAATATCTCCATAACCTATTTCATTCAGGGTTCCTTCTATATACTTACACCAAGTATCCTCTTTGTTGAGTTTTAACTGCACTTCTAGGCACTGTTTTAACATATTATTATTTTCCAGTTCCTTAATTCTATACCAATATTTTAATACCCTTTCCACAATTTTTGCTTTGCTACCAAACCTCCCTAGCTCTATTTGGGCAACACCATTGGGTGAAGCCCTTGGTAGACCTAAAATTATTTTACAGAAATTTCTGTGCTCCTTGTTTACATTTTCCCACCCTCTCTCTAAACCCCAAATCTCGGTTCCATAAAGCATTTTAGCCTCTACTACTGCTCCGTATATTCTCTCCAACCATTTTATTTGTATCTCTGGTATTTTATCTAGGCAAGCTCTAATAGCTTTCATTGCCAGTTTTCCTTTTGTTATTATCATTTTCTTTTGCTCATTCCAACTCCCATTACTATTTAGTCGTACTCCTACATAGTCAAATTTCCTAACCACCTCGATTTCATTTCCTTGCCACCACCAATATTTCATTCTTCCTTAACTTATTCCGCTTTTTAAACACCATTATTTTTGTTTTCCTTGTATTTATTCTGAGACTCCACTTATTACAAAACTTTTCTATTGCTCCAATTGCTTTAGTTAATCCGATATTGGTTACTGTACTTAGCTTCGATTCATTTTCCATAATTTAATTATTTGCTTTACTCTGTGAAAGTTCCAATGATTTTAAATCAAAGTCTATAGATGTTTACTATTAACAGTACATTACAAATTTGCAAATGCATGATGGAAGAAGGAGAAAAAAGGAGAGAAGCAGCATCTTACAATATGCGGATGAATAATCATGACTTTACATAAAATAACCTGACTATGACAAATAACATAACACAGGACCAAGGATTATATGATTATATGTCAATACCCATGGACATATTTGGAACTGGAACATTCAGAATTGTTACTGAAAATAATCATTACTTGATGTATATGAACCTGAGTAAGGCAAATAACATAACAGCGGACCAACAGTATCGTGCAGTTATGGACATATTTGACTGTTATTTTGGAATGGTTATTTAGAACCTAGTATTTTTTTCCCCCTTTTTAATTGGAACAGATGGAACTTTTACTGAAAATAATAATTTTTCCTATTTTTACCTTGCATAGAGTTTACAAATATTTACATTCTTAAACCTTCTAACTTAAAATCTACACACAACTGTAGCAAAGTTTTATAAATAAAAGAATATAAGGATGTAGGTTAATGACTAATATTAGTTCCTCTAACTCACCATCCATATCATCAGAATCACATTCCAAACGTTGGTACCCTGCAACTTCTGAATCTTCTGCTCAACAGTTGTTATAATTCCACAACAAAATAAGAAGAAAGAGAGAAAAATAAATAAATAAGAGCATGTTAAGAAAAACAGACATGCATTAATAAACTGCTGTTCACTGCAAACCAGAGCTGGATGCTTTTAATAAAATGCAGATTTAAATCTACTTGAAATACAATCAAAGCTTGTCTTAATAGTGCAAAGGTTAATTAAACTATCTATCTGTGCATAACTTTCCTTATTTGAAGTACATTACATGCATTTTGTCTAATTTTTGGGATTTTGATGCAGCAATGCTATTCACTTTCATGAAGTTAAATGAAATGAAATGCCTCAACATATTGTATCATTAACTCTACAGGATGTTTGGAAATTCCCATTTTGCACTCCTTGGACTTGTAGAGAGGATTGAGTAGGAAATGTTCTAAATAGAAGACTGTACAGAAATGTTATGAGCCACAACCACACCTAGCACCTATGATCATTTGTTTATATACTCATTTAATCACATCTTGCATCTGTTAAATCTTTTTTGTAGCTGCCAGAACTTGATTTAATGAATAAGAGGAAAAGTTCAGTGGAGCTAATTAAAATGGCAAAGGCCTGGGATGCATACTATTGAAATTCTGCCCAAATCATCATTTAAGTTGATCCTGAAGAGCAAGTGAAAATGAGGATATTTGAGACATAGATGCTGTTGCTTTTCCCAACAGAACTAAGAAATTTTAAATTTCTTTTAGCTATAGCACAGAGAGGGTATGTGGATTCCTGATCAAGATTATCTATTTAGTCCTCTTTACAAATTCTAGGAGTTTGTAATGGGAATTTCCAAACACCCTGTATATTTTAAACATTTAGTTAGTTTGGCATGGGGGAGAAATAACAATAAAATCTGAGTAATGGCTTGAATTAAAGACATGGATTGTCAGCCTTCTATGCGACTCTCTGCCCAAAACTTATCCTGTTCTGGAACACTCCAAGGTTACATCATGAAATATTTATGCACACAAGATGTAGCACAAAATGTTGTCATTTTTTATCCAAGCTTTTAGTGTATATTACATTACTCCATAGTGAAGTGGCTATGTCCAGCTCTGGCTTTGGATTTAAAATATAAGAAGACACAAAAATGCATCACATGCATAGCAAAAAGTGCATAACAGTAAACTTTATAGCTGTGATCTCATAACTTTGACACTTACATTTTGGGTAGTTATTTAAGAAGGAACCAACTAAAAAAATTCATCTTTCTGCCATTTTTAAAGAAAGTTGTTGTTTCCAATGCTCCCCATATGGTTTTCAGGAAACCTCCTCCCAGCATGTGATGATTGCAACATTTACTAGCTGGGGCAGTGTATAGTCCCCTGTAACTTATATGGTGATATTGGGGGCTTTTGACTTTACAAACAAACTCACTGACTGACTGCAAGTTCTTTAATGTTGGGTTTTAATCAATTCTAACATGAAACAGACTCACACGCATACTTCTATGGAGTGGAGAGAAAGTTTCTAATTTAAGAAAAATTTCCTTGCCCCAGCAGGGGATTGAGCCTGGTAACTCTGATTGAGAAGCCAGAACACTGACCATTTGATCACAGAGGCAATTGACAAAGAGATTGTTTATGTTTTTAAGATGAAGATTCTGACTATAGTTTCCTAACCATCTTTAGAATGTACCTATATACCACCTTAGTAATCGCTGCTACCAGTAAGCTATTAACAAGGGTGAGAGTGCCAAAAAGAGCTCACTGGTTTGCTATAGACCAATGAAAAATACATGGGGTAGGGATAAATATATAGACATAGTAAACAAATAAGAGAGAGAATCTATTGCATGGCTAAGAACTGGAGCATGGAGGCTAAGAGCGTTAAGACAGGGTATTCCTCAAATCCAATGTCCGATATGTGGTGGTAATGAAGAATTGAACACATAGTATTTAAGTGCCAAGGAACAGAAAATTGGAAAAGAGAATTTTTTAAAAAGAAGTGGTTGAAGGGGGATAGAAATATACTTATAATCGAAATGATGTGCAAGGATGCTAGGAGCATTGGACAGTTTTTATGTAAAGTCAAAAATAAATGGTTTTGGACAGTAGATAGAGAAAAGTAAGAGATAGTGTATCTTACTTTGAATGGAAAACTTTGGTGAATGTGTGATGGTAAAGTAATCAATAAGTGACAAGTGAAAAACAAGTGGAAATGGGACATGAAAAACTGAAGTAATTGTCTACAGAATGAGTGGCCAGGGTCAAAGTTCAGTAGACAATCAAATTGTAAATCTCTTAGCACAATAAATAATAATAATAATAATAATAATAATAATAATAATAATAATAATAATAATAATAATTAAAAAAAAACAAGGAGTCAGTTGTATGTTTTAAAACAATTCTTTTAAAATATATCCTTAAAAATACCTAATGTGTCCCTTAATGTACACAATCTGCAAGTGGCCTGCATCTATTCCACTGCATTTTGTAACTGAAAGTAAATTTTCAAAAATTAGTGGTTGGTTCCTTCTTGAATAACCACAACCAAGCTGTTACTAATTTAAACCAGCAACAGAAATATATTTTAAAATGAGATATTGTTAAAAGAAAATAAAAATAAGCACAATTATGTATATTTTACACTCTTCATATTAAAATTAATTTTATATAACAGGTCTTCAGATTTATTCTGCCTTTACCACCAGTCAGTTTAAATGAATGACATCTTTATTAGTTCAGTGAGCCCCTGTCACAAAGGGGAGGTGGAAAATTGCACCTCAGACTGCATGCATTTCCAAATTTGTAAACAGGTTGGTAAACTGTGATGACGCAGCAGAACTGTTGTTCACTAGGACCTTTTGTGTGTTCTTTGCACGCGAGATGGAAGTGACCACCAATCACAGAATTTACATGGTTGAGTGCTACTTCTGAACAAGAATACAAGGAGGAGTCTATCGTTATGATATTGGCCACTGTGTCAATCACTTTCTCTGTTCTTGCACACAATTTCATCAAGTCCCAAGACAAAACATGATAAAAAACAAAAACAGTTGTTTTAATTAACAAAAAAGGAGAAACAACTAAAATATTTATAAAGGTTACTTCAGTTGTTTTTTTTATTAAAAAAGGTTAATTTGTGCCATTAAAGCCGAGACACTCTACACTACAAAAAACATCCAATTATTTGAGTTGCCTATCGACATACTTACTGAGATTGCGAATTTATGAGACACAAGCGAAGGAAACTACAAATGTAAATGCTGGAAAGGTACAATAAAAGTCCCATTTCACTAAGGTGACCTCAAAATTGTTGACATCCCACCCCTTTGACTCATCTTTTGGTAGTCCTCTGTGAGAGGCACTGGTGATAAACTCGCTTCATAGTACTGAAGTCATGCACATACAATTGACTGGTGGCACCGGCCAAATAAATCTGAATACCGCAATAACAAATTAAAGACAAATAAGCACCCTCAGAAGAAATGCAGTTATCAAAAACAATGATTAGCTAAACTCAGTAACATGGCAACCTAGGCATGCTCAGGCAATTGGCAAGAGTAGGGTGCTCCTTGGAGAGGATGCAAGTTTGCATTGAGCTAAGCTTTCACAACTAGGAACACATGCAGTTCCACTCTCAGGATTTCTGAAATATTCCTTTTATGGCATGTCAGGTAACCTGAATGCAAATCTATGGAAATGGATCAAGAACATTATCATCAAATTGTTGAATCTAATTGAGCTTGCATACTTTCCTTTTGTGATCTGCAAATCACAGCACATATTTGCAGAAGATATAAAGAAAAATAGCTTTTTCTCACATCTTCTCATACAAATAAAATGCTATAACATGTAACAGCTGTATGTTTTTGTTTTGATAACTGTTGAGAATGCTTTTCTTTAGTTATGTTAGAAAACATATTGAGAACGTTTAGAGCATTTGCAAATAAAAATACATAATCCTCAAAATCCTGGACATGGATGTATGTATCCTTTTAATAAATGCAATTGAATGCTTAAAGCTTTTAAACTATAAATATTTTAAAAAATCTGAAATGATGTAAATTAAATAGTATAATAAAACATAGCACCGTAATTCTAGTTTTAATTGATTAGCTACTCTGAACAGGAATCTGATTGACAACAAATTAAATATTGTTCTTTCATTGGGATAATGAATCAAATCCAGTCATGGGGCCTTCTGAATCCTTAGGTAGTACACTCTTAGAAAATTTGATTCCTCTAAATGTATAAATCTTCCATTTCAAAGATTATGTGTTTTGTGTTTGTTTTTTAAGAGAAAGAATGCATTTTTACATGTTGGATCCCTATTCAGAAGTAAGTATTCAATTATAGGTAATTTAGTATAAAACTTAAAGTAAAAGCTGTGAGCTGAAAACAAAAAGTAAACACAAAATTAAACAATTTGATTGTTGTATAGTAGCACTTGTTAACTCTGTTTTGACAAGTTGTATGAATTTAAAATTCTCTTTTATATATTTCCTTTTAGCTAATGTCAACTCAAAAGACTATTTATTACAACAGTTTAAAAATGTATTATAAACAGCTTTAATCTCTCTTTCACCAAAACTCTGATAGTAAGAAAATGAACGGAAGCAACTTACATACGTAGAATTTAGAGAACTGAGCCTTTTATTTGGGAAAGAATATTAGATGTACAGCAGTGAACAACAATTATTCAAACCACAGATACATAACTAATATTTGGCAGTATTCTGACTTATTGCATCACCCAATTTCAGTAAACTGACTAAAGCAGGTTCAAGCACCAACACATCAGGCTAAACTGCTGTCATGTATATTTATTGATATTTGGATGACTTCATATTTCATAAGCAGGGTAAAGTATAAAAACTGCAGAACATTGGAAAAGTGCCTTAAAAATAAAAACTCTTGTTCTGTATGCTTCATTGAAATTTTGGTTTAGATGGCTGAGAAAAGATGAAGGGGAAATTTTAAAGATATGCACGGAACAACAAAAGAGTATGAAAAATAAAAATAGCTGGTGGACAGGGGTAGAAAAAGTTATGGAGAAGATAGGAATGGGAGATATTTGGAGAACAGGAGAAAGAAATAGCAACGGCTTCTGGATAACAGTAAGAAACAGAGTGGAGGACACAGAAAGACAAGAGATTTGGGGAAGTTTAGAGAATAAAAAATCACTAGGGTTCTATAGGTTAGTAAAAAGGAAATGGGGAAGAGAAGGGTATGTGGATTATTGTAATAGAGCAGAAAAAGAAGCGTTTGCATGGATGAGAACAGGATCTATGTACCTGAGAGGGCTAAGAGGCAGAAAAAAGGGAATTTGTGAACTATGCGGAGGTAGTGAAAGCACAGAGCATTATATGACAGAATGCAAAGAATTAGCAGAATGGAGACAAAAAGTATGGGAGGAAAAATTGGAAAAAATGGATGGAAAAATAGTAGCAACAAAAATGTTAACAAGAAAAGAAAAGAAAAATAAGAATATGGGGGAGTTCTTAAAGAAAGTAAAAGAGAAATAGATTAGAAAAGTAAGAGAATATGAAAGGTAGAAGGGCAAACGGAGGAGGGACAGGAATGTGCCAGGCAAAAGGAGCAGCATAGCTGTATGCTTCAAGACTTCTGAAACAATACATGATATGTATTAGTTATGGAACTAATAAACTTAATTAGGGATCCCAAACATGGTATTTTACCTGATAAAAAATCTCATTTTTAAACATTTTACCTGGCATGCTAACATAATCAACTGAGACTCTAAATTTCCCTTTTTTCTTTGAAAGATCCTAAAATACATTTCCAGCTTTCTCTCATTACAATCTTTGGATCAGCATTACATGGGGATGACGTCAATCTGTCTCTCTCTGAAATAGTGAAGCTGCTGCCCCGAGATGGGATAATGTGCAAATACGTTAATGTTGAGAAGAGCATTTGTCGCAAACAGAGCCCAGATTTTTAGGCTATTATGAATAGGCTTTTATTATCCTAGATTAGCCTTTTGCTTTCTCTAACACATACATAGTAGGCAGAGGAAGGATTGCATTTCACCAAAAGATTCAATATCGAGATTTCACTGAAATACATGTTTTGAGGTATCCTGAATCCAGAAAAAGATTTTTAGAAAAAGGACTGTGTGTGCATGCATGTGAGAGAGAGAGAGAGGGAGAGGGAGGGAGAGAGAGAGGGAGGGGGAGAGCGAGAGAGAGGGAGGGGGAGAGCGAGAGAGAGGGAGGGAGAGGGAGGGGGAGAGAGGGGGAGAGAGAGAACAGTATAACTCAAAAATGGAAAGTCAGTGAAATACCAAACTTAATATTTAAGTTCAGCATTTTCCAAAGATGCAATACAAAGATTTTCAAGATAATCCTACACCCCAAACTATCCTTTACATGGAAAGCTTTTCAAATTTTTTATTTTCTCAACAATACCTCTAACAATTTTGATTAAAATGCTGTATAATTTAATATAGTTACAACACAAATAAAATGTATATCTTGAGTTTTATGGAATAGCCAGTTAAGTCCTTCTGATTTGGAGAGAATTTTGTATAATTTTGTATAACTGACAAACCATAAGAGATAGACCTTACCACACAAAAAATGTAGACCTGTTTGAAGATAAAATTTATTTCAAATAACCTTTTTGTGGCATCAGCTCTTCCCGAGATATCCATAATTACTGATAATTAATTGTTCTTCCACACAAGCCGTGTGTAAGCTTAAGTTGGAAAGGTAGAATCAGACTGGAAAGTTCAATGCCATAGCCAGGATTTGAACCACAGAACCACAGCTTTCCATGCTCTACCAACTGAACTACCATCGCAATATGCCGGCACGACATTAAATGCAAGTACCCCCATCCCAAGCTATCTTTTATATGAAAAATTTTCTCAAAAATGGTTCTAATGATGTTGATTAAAATACCACACGTTTAAGATATTTGCATCACAAACATAATGTGTAACTTAAATTTTCTGCAAATAACCTTTGAAGTTCTCTTCATTCTGAATTAATTTTGTATAACTTGTAAACTATAAGAGACAGAAAAAACTTACTAAGCAAAAGTGTTGATCTCATTAGAACATACAATGTATGTCAAATAATTTTTTGTGGCATTAACCATTTCTGAGATATTATTATTGGTTTGAATTGTCAAATACTTTATAAATTTTTCAATTGCTAAGCCACTATTCGTTTTCTTCTCAAGGTTATGCATACAAAGAGATGAGACATTTCAAAGCCATCACGTAGTGACCCACTTTTAAGAGATTTGATTATCACTCAAGCCTACTCTATTCCCCTTGTACCTACAATGAAATGTGTGGTAAAACTATTTCTACAAACGTTAATTTTGATTAAATGAAGCAGATAGAAAAATAGTTTTCATTATGAATAGTGTGTAAAAGGGTGGATTGAGAAAGTCATATGAATGTAACACATCATATTGTTTTTTTTTATTGATTCTGTTGTCAGATCACTAATCCTTGAATTTACCAGTTTAAAGTTATATTCTGTTTTGTGAAAATCTCAGATGGAGCTAGAATAGAGAATATGAATAAGATTAAATTTAAGGCTGTTTTGCTGGGAATTTTATGGCATGAAATAGGTTAAAATCAGTATTATAAAGAGAAATGATTTCTCTTGCAGAAAATACTTTGCACAACACTCAATGTAAATAATATCACTTAAAACCTTTAGAGTTAAGTATTTCTTTGGAATTGAAAATTCCTGGACAGTTCTTGTGTACAAGGTGAACATTTAATATTTGCATTTTTAAAATACTATGACTATAAATTTTAGTTTACGAAGAAATTACAAAAAAAAATCTGATGTGTTACACTCACATGACTTTCTCTACTCTTGTACAAGCTATTTTTACAAACACTTATTCTTCATATGATTCATGTTAATCGAGATGTTAATCTTATTGCTAATTTTCTTGTAGGTGCAAGGGGAATATGGTAGACTTTAAGCGATAGTCAAATGTTTTAAGAGCTGGTTGCTATGTGGAGCATTCCATTCTCTTTGTATGTCCAGGACATAAACAAAAATGAATTACAAATTTCCATTTGAGAAAAAGTATTGGAAAATTTAAGGGAATAACAAACAATATCTCGAAAATGGTTCACTCAACAAAAAAAATGCATATGACATAAATTGTGTATTTTAACGCGATCTACATTTTTTGTGTAGTAACATTTTGTCTATCCCTTATGGTTTACCAGTTATGCAAAAGTCGTTCATAATGAAGAATACTTTTGGAGACATTCCCAGAAAATTCGAGATATACATTTCATTTGCCATGAAAATATCCTAAAACATATGATATTTTAATCAAAATGGTTAGAGCCATTTTTGAGAAAATTAAAATTTTCGAAAAATGTTCCATGTAAAGGGTAATCTGGGGTGGGGGGATTTTCTTGAAAACCTTCGTGTCGCATCTCTGGAAGATACTGAACCTAAATACCAAGTTTGGTGTTTATCCGATGTTTGTTTCTGAGTTATGCTGTTCACAGACACACACACATGGATATATTTCCAAAAATGCTTTTTTTGGATTCAGGGGGTCTCAAAACATATATTTCCGGTGAAATCTCGGTACCGAATTTTTGGGTGGAATACAATACTTCCCCTACTTACTATACATAGTAGAGAAAGTAATGAACATGTCAGATATAGTAGAGGCTGGAAATTATAGTTTGCATCCTATTGTATGAAAATTATGTAATAAAGATGGTCTTTATTAGTATTAGTGCATAACTTTAGCAATCATGTTCAGGTAGGAGTTAAAGTCATGGTGGTTGGTAAACAATTGAAACATCTGCTGGCAACAATGGATACACAATTGTTAATTTCTACATGGTGCAGTTTATATCCAAGGAAACATAAATCACTCTGCAGAAATCATGCTTCTGTCTGCCAAATTCATAATTTGAGTATGCTGCCATACTGAGCTATTCTCAGTGTAACTCCATACTGCTGATCTTAGCCAAAATTGACTTGTTTGAAACACGCTATTGGGCATGAAAATGTACTGCTGCACATGCCAACATTCAATGTCTAACTGAATCCAAGACAATCACAGTGTTATGAATCATCTTCCATCAACACCCATGCCGTACCTACTGGAAATGGTAAGCATTAAAAGATGCACCCTATGGAAACAACAAAGGTGCAGGCTTATTATTCTAAAATCTGGGATCCCTAACTTAGTAGCGACCTATTGCTTAATATTTTGCCTGGAAAAATCTTACTTGTGTTACTGGCTAAGTATAATGATGAACATCTTCCGTTATTATTTACTTCAGGTTTCTTTATACACTGTTGAATAATGGTACACTTCAGATGAATAGAATAAATTTGTAATGAATGACCAGATAACAAGTGCTGCCATAAAAAATAATCAGCTAATTCTCTCATGCAGTTACACAATTACAGTAATAAACTAATATTACAATTAATAAACTCATATTTTCTTTCAAATAAATGTTAAGTGAAACACAACAAACTTGTATTTAATAAGAAGACATATATCTTACATTATACTACAGTATAAAGACGAATCTATCTGAAGCATGCAGCAAAACTCTGCTGTACTTGACACTAATTATTAATTTCTCAGTAGGTAAATGCTAAAAGTATCATCTTCAAATATTTAAATACTATAATTAAGATTATAGAATGAGCTTAGAGTAAGACTACACGCTGCAACTGGCAACATCTGCTGCTGTTAGCAATCTATGAGCAAGTGAAATTCACACAAAGCTATATAAAGATACATGCTTGACTTACCTGCGTTACGATAGGTGCTTAAAATGATGACCTTCATTATGAACATATTAGTTTTATCTTTATATTGTCCAGTTTTTCTTCAGTCAACATACTTGCCTTTTGTTCAGAAAAGACCTTGTATGTTTAACTTTATTCACAAGTTTATGGTTAGCTGCACCGCCTGGAAACTTAATATGGAATTTTGTCTGTCACTTGCAGAAGAGCATCTCTGCAAGCGATATAAGCAACAGCTTATTTTTCATAGGCACACCCAATATAATGAGTAACTTAACATCAAGTCAAAACTCTACTTTACTTTTAACAAGTGCCAGACTTCTTGCCCTTGCAATTGCCAGAACTCAAATGATGATCACAAGCTTGAGAACGAACGTAGCAGTAAGTGCAGCAACTGTTGCCAAATGCAGTTGGTCTAACTCTAGACTCATCGTATAATTACTATACAAGCACAAAGCTGCCAATACTCAAAGCCTAAAGTTACTTACATAGAATACTGATAGTTTTGAAAGGTACAAACAGCAATGTAAGCATCCATGTACATGTAGGGTGACCATACGTGTTGCATTTACAGCAAGTGATGTACAAGTATATCCTCTGAAGTGGTAGAGGTATTAAAAAGTTCCTTTTACCACGATGAAAGATAAAAATGATTCTATTAAAAGAAATGTAGAACTGAATTTTTTTTGCTTTGAAATGTGCAGCAGTTGGCATGTCCCCTAAGTGTTTAGAATTTGAATGATCCTTAAAAAAATATTTTGTGCGATTTGGATGGATTTATGGTGCAGGTGTCTTTGAGATATGGCCACCTTACCTACATGACAGTATTCCATATTCCCCTAGATGCTAAGCGCAAAACAATCTGTAATCCAAAAAAGTGCATCAGAGGAACAGATACACTGCAGATGATGGGAAAGTTTCTTCACAATTAATAGCTTTAGTTAATTCATTACAAACAGAAGCAAAGAATGTACAAAGTAATAATGGAACTCTATTTCCCCATGGTCGTGAAGTGTAGGCTTATACGCCAACATTTACAAAGTTTAATAATAAAAAAGCTGCTCTGGTTTTTTACTTTCTCTACTACGTATAGTAAGTAGGGGAAGTATTGCATTCCACCCAAAAATTCGATACCGAGATTTCACCGGAAATACATGTTTTGAGACCTCCTGAATCCAAAAAAAGCATTTTTGGAAACATGTCCGTGTGTGTGTCTGTCTGTGTGTCTGTGAACAGCATAACTCAAAAACGAACAGTCGGATAAGCACCAAACTTGGTATTTAGGTTCAGTATCTTCCAGAGATGTGACACGAAAGTTTACAAGAAAATCCCCTCACCCCAGACTACCCTTTACATGGAAGATTTTTCGAAAATTTTAATTTTCTCAAAAACGGCTCTAACGATTTTGATGAAAATATCATATGTTTAAGATAATGTCATGAGAAATGAAATGTATATCTCAAATTTTCTGGGAATGTCTCCAAACGTATTCTTCATTGTGAATGACTTTTGCATAACTGGTAAACCATAAGAGATAGACAAAATTTTACTACACAAAAAATGTAGATCGCGTTAAAATACACAACTTATGTCATATACATTTCTTTTGTTGAGTGAACCGTTTTCGAGATATTGCTTGTTATTTCCTTAAATTTTCCAATACTTATACTTTTTCTCAAATTCCTTATTCATTTTTTTTATGTCCTGGACATGCAAAGAGAATGGAATGCGCCACATAGCAACCAGCGTTAAAATATTTGACTATCGCTTAAAAGCTACCATATTTCCCTTGCATCTACAAGAAAATTACCAATAAGATTGACATCTCGATATCTCCATTAACATGAAGCATATGGAGAATAGGCGTTTGTAAAAATAGTGTGTACAAGAGTAGAGAAAGTCATGTGAGGTAACACATCAGATTTTTTCATTTGTATATGCCCCTTTAATTTCTATGGCTTTGATTTGAGAAATGACTTATTGACTGAAGGATCTTTAAGATAATATTTTTTTATCATTTGTAATATTAAACATACTCACTGCCACATGCATACTTTCAGACTCTGCGGAGGGTATGGAAAGACTATAATTAAAGAAAAATTTCCTCATCCCAACCAAGAATTGAACCCAGGAGTGAGATGTCAGGACGCTGACCACTCGGCCACAGATGCAGTCAATTTATGGCTTTTATATTGCTTTTTATTGAAGTATTTGTATCATGTATGAGTGCAATTAAGCAACAATGAAATTGAAAATCTGTTTACAGGATCCAAAAGAATAAATCAGTATGACAATGCAGCTTATAAATACAATCTGTTTCATATGATTTCTAATGCGAAACTACTTTTTATTTCCAAACTATACATAACATTTACACATACAAGTTGAGTTTTATTATGCTAGCTTCACTTTCTACATCAGAACTTAGTTGAACATATTCTGGTGACTGTTGTCTGCATTATCAGCCTAGATTCATTGTCATGCTTTCTCCTCTGGCTTGTAGATGGCATTTCCTGGCTGGACGTACCATATGATGAGATCATTTTCATACAGTACATCAGCCAGGAAATGCCATCTACAAGCCAAGGAGGAAGCAAGGTGCCAAAAATGTATAAACGACGACAGTGGCCAGTTTCAGCATCTACTTTCGTAAAGTTTGTAAGTAAAACCTTTAAAAGTGGTTTTAAAAATGTTGTATGGTTTCATCCGCGCCTTTCTATGATAGTGACAGATGGCAACGAGCGCCAAGGATGCGGACAGGAAAAACACCGCGCAGGCGGTTCGGAGTCTTTTGGCTCACACCTGTATATAAGGGATTATGTAAAGTTGTAATGGTTAGAGAGAGTTGTGTGAATGTAACAGAGAGTTTTTAAGAAGCATTCAACTTATAAAGTGTCAGCAATATTGCATCCTTTTTTCCCCCTGTATGTTGTGTTAATTATTACATAAATTGGCTCTCTGAACCAACTGTAACATGCTAAGTTACTTAATATACTTTGTAATTAACAAATATGACTGCCATAACTCTATTTACAGCATTGTTGGAGAGGCTTTATTTGTGAAATATCTTCTTTGCTTCCACCAATTACTTTTTGTTTTAAACATTAAGTAAAGATAGATGTAAGCCACAAATCTTCTTTAATATGTATATTTACTGTAACTAAACTGCAAAGGTCTTACTGCTTCAAACCCTAGCTGATACTCTAGCACTATTTAAGAGGGTTAATAATACTTCAGAATAATCTGCACATAAACAATACTTGGGGATTTTTGCCACTAATCTATAGGATTCAGAAATTAAGGTAAATATTATTATTATAAACACAAAGCTTTTGCCTGCCACTTTACCACCTTTAACAACTATTATTGATAGCATACCTACAGAAAATTCTACACATAACTATAATACAGTAAACTTTCACTTACCCCTTGGATAAGAATCACTACGTTGACGAAAATGGTGTATTTTCTTATTGCGAATTTCCAAACTTTTGCAATCATTTACTGATTTAGACCTATTGTCAACACCTGAAGTCATAAGAGAAACACTAATAGGTAGAAAAAGAAGAAAAAGAAAGTTTTCTAGCTCTGACATTAAAATGACTGCAAGTCAGTGACTCGGACAGCAAGTATTAGCTTTTGGCTGCATTCTGCAAAATATCAGGGGAGAAAAATACTGTTAAATATTCTGTACTATGTTTCTGAACTAAAAGGTTAATCATTTCCATGGCCCAAAAATACTCTTCATATTTCATTTTTTCAGTTCTTTAGAGGGTTTCTTCTATTTTAGAATGTTTGTTGAGTAAACATAAATGTGTTGTAAAATGTTCTAGAGGTAAGGATATGTCATTTGAAGGTACATCAAATGCACCAATGAGTGCATGCTTTGCATAATTATGCTAGGTTTCACATTTCTGTTCATTAAACAGTTCACTTAAATTATAATGAAAGGCAAAACCATTTCTTACAGAATTTTAAAAATGCCTTAAAACAGCAGAACTTGTGTTGCTGTTTACATCTTATGTAGATATTCATTAAACATGGAAACAGGCAAATCTCAGATCATTTTATTTCTATGAGAGGGATTCAAGGAGGATGTTGTGTTTTACACAGTGATAAGATACTGTCAAATACCTAGAATTGAAAAGTAAAATTATAAATGAAGAACTTTTTTTTTTTACTATTGTTTGTTCCTTGTCTGCACCATTCATTTTGTCTTTTCTCCATTTATTTTCAGTGTAGTTCTTTAAGGGGACAAGGTACTCTGAAATGGTAAAAAATCACATTTTTGGTTTTAGGCACCAATAGAATCTCTTATTATTTCCGGTTTCAGAAAATATACACTTTTTGGGGGTTAAGAGGTTTTTAGGACATTTATGTACCATTTAAATGCTAGTCTGCATTCCTTTAAAGCTGTCATACAACGCCCCTTTTTAGAACAATTTTGTATCTTTCAACAACGAACGACAATATCATGCCCAGCCAGCAGTTCAGCAATTAACAAAAGAGGCCAGGACCAAGAGAAGGCAATCAGGAAAGCTGAAGCAATCCAGGAATAAAGGTGCAGATGATTATGACCCTGGAATGTACTGAAGTGTGTCAGAATTTTAACGTTCAAACTTTAAATTCAGTTTTCTCAAAACAACATTTCTGTGTACTTATGTACCTTTTTCTCAGAAAGTATGAAAGGCAGAGAGCTGAAATTTTCAGTACTGTATACAACACATAGTTAAACTTTCTGAACCACATTTCACAATGTATATTAGTGATATTAAGAAAGCAACAACATTGCAAATTTTCCACATTTTTACTTTACAATTAATTCTTTTTCAAATTCTAGTGAACTGATATACATAACTAAATAATTGAGGTTCAGAAGATAGCTGATTATGCTAAGAACAAGTATGCAAAAGTGTGATTCTGTATTTCAAGTATATCAGAGAAAAAGGTACATGAATTCACATGTTTTAAGAGTAAATTTTATTATTTTTCTGCTGGATGAAATAATTTTTACCAATTCAACTAGATAAGCTATCAATGCACACAACCACTTGAAATAAATATCATGATCTATAGTCATTCATAAACATTTCAGTAAAAACCATTGAGAACTTTAAGAGCAGTGGTAATTTAACACACTTAAGGTGTAATTTCCATGTGTTCAGACTACCTTGTCCCCTTAAATATCTCTTCTATCCTTTAAGTTGGCTTTTCCAAATCAGCAGGCCATACCAGCTGGGTCATTTCATACAATAGTGTATTGCTGCTGACATTTACCTCTGTTTGTCAAATTACCCAATCTGACATAAGGTTAGGCAGCATTAGTGCCAGACCAACTTTCTTGCTTCAACCCCATGTAAATGTTGATAACTTTGGATATAGGTACCTCAATTTCTTAACTTGTGCCTTGGTTTCCCGTATAGGTATCATTTTTATTAGCTTAAACTTAAATTTCATCTTCTGATAAACAGTCATGTTCTGCCTTTTCACCATAGAAATAAAAGCTAAAAATGACGCCAAATTCATAAAGACAAATTATTCAGAGAACAGAAAGTATATCCCAAAGCATACAGATGTTGTCATGAGGGAAGCAACCAAACCAAACTGCATGGCCATGAAAGAAGACAGCCTTCTAACCTATTTGTGCTGCTTCCAGTGAAAGGTCTCTAGTAGTTAATCTGATATGCTTTACCTCTACAAATTACTCTTGTAGTTATGCTTGCTTGTCATGGCACTATGTGTAATGGTGTGTTAAAAGTCTTCTGGTTTTATAGCAATATGCACAATTCGATTCTTGCAACCATCAGATTATTCTGTATTTTTACTTTCTCTAGTGCACCTATAGTAAGTAGAGTAAGCAATATATTCCACCCAAAAATTCTATACCAAAATTTGACTGGAAATATGTACGTTGATGAATCATTTTTAGAAAAAGGTGTGTATGTGTGTGTGTGTGTGCATGTGCATTGTCATGAACTTTGACATCCTTGAGGACAACATCATTTTCAAGTTCATCACGTCTCCACCAGCAGCACTCAGGAGTTCCTATACCAACAAATTATCCAACACCAGCAGACACTGGTGATGCAGACCTCTGTCTGTGAAACTGGGCTTCAAAGTTTTGAGGAAGTGAAGCAGCAAGAGTGTGTTAGAGTCATTTCATCTATCTTCTAATAGAATTAGACTTCACTTTGTTTAGTTCCTTCATCATATTTGAATTTTTTAATTCATTTATAAAAGGTGAAGTTATAAAAATTTCATCACAGTACGTGAGCAATGGTTGAATATGCATGTTATATGTGGCATTGAGATATATATATTAATACAGAGCAGCCCTCTTTTTCCCTGATAGTCTCTT
This sequence comes from Deroplatys truncata, assembly GCA_030765065.1. NCBI lineage: Eukaryota > Metazoa > Arthropoda > Insecta > Mantodea > Mantidae > Deroplatys > Deroplatys truncata. The sequence goes on along the minus strand of CM060975.1, from coordinate 308,350,380 downwards.
TAAAAGAGATACTTTCTTAATATGTTTATTATGTCTTGTGAACTGAATCTTTTGATCCAGAAGAATTCCCTGCTTTACAAGAAATAATGTCTGTATCATTAAGTGCACACAATCATTCAGAATGGCATCATTTTCTTTTAAAAGCAACAAGAGATCTGTAAAAACTGTGTGGCTACCCAAACTGTATGCATCATAGGTGTAAGGGAACAGTTTGAATGACGGGAAAAACTGTAACCCGCTGAAATTTAAACACCCAAATAATGATGCATTACAATTACATGCATTTCTGTAGAAGTTGAATAATAAAATCAAGCACCCTTATGTCAGTCTAGTTCTGTGCTCCAATATCAATCAGCTAACTTTTAAGGTAATATTCAAAATACAAAGAGCAGATATATATGTTAGAAATAAAAATTAGTATACAGGATAATAAAGTACATTTCAAACTGCAGTAACATGGAAGAAGAACATAAAGGTAAAAAAGAAAGTAAAAATAAAACTTTCCCAACATCTGTTTCATCAGTCACTTTTTTCATTAGTTCTATTACATACACTTAATTACACTAAAGCACCGAGTATCAAGATGACATGTGTTTAATGTTTCAAAAGGTTATTCCTTAGCATGGTGTAACCTAACAGTGAATTAACATATTACACTGATGGCAGTAATATCCAGATAAATGCATGTTTCATGCAACCTTAAATCTCAAGACAAAAAATATAAATAATCATGCTTAAATAAAACAGATGAAATAAAGTTCATATGCTATTACTTACCCTTTCCTGACATGTGGAATGATTTGTTCACCCTTACAAAGAACTTAGTTAACAAATGAATTGCAAATCAATCATATTCTTTTCACCGCTATTAAAACTTCTACCCCTGAGCATGAATATTTATTAATGAACATCCATCTGCAGATAAATGTTAAATAATAGGTACTTTGCTCCTGACAGTTCATTGAAATATTTCAGTGTTTATACGACTGATAAGAGACACTATCAGGCACATATCTTTATCTTTAATAGCTCACAACTGTTTATTATGATACCATTTAATCTTGCCCAAAGCTTGGTACACAAATTTTATCTTTCATGAGAAAGAACTGTAATATAGGACTTATTTACTCTTATCACCCTTCCAGGTTATCACGTATGTGTACACAGAGGAAAATAGAAGCATTCAATGGCACAGTTTCTTTCAGAATGTAACCTACTACAAAAATACACTGCAGACATGCAATCTATGAATTTTAATCATCTTTGCTGTAGTCACGGATTCGTGTTGCAGAACCGTAATAAATAAGGAATACTGCCATCAAATTTCATTCAATAATCTAACAGCTCAATAATCTAACAGCCTTTATAGATAACATTCCACATATCTCATTTAATTTACATAGAATCAGTTGAGAAGATGGCAGTAGAAAAGCCTTACATTCAACTTTGAAAGTTGCTTTTACAGTTTTAAAACACCACTCTTATAGGATGGCATTGCCTTAAACATTCATACAACATAATGGTTCTCAAAGGATCTGCTACAGCATTTTGACATGCCAGTCAGGTTTGTTGGCTGTGTTACATAACCTTGTAGATGTAATACTAAATGTCTATGACTATGCCAACAGATCTAGTGTTTATCTATCTTGCTATCAAAAACAAGTTTATTATAAATGTGTTAAGGAATTTAGCACGCCCATTCCCCCTAAAATTATAAAATTCTCATTATTTGATAACAAAGAAAGACTGTGCAGCAGCAAACACTGCCTTTAATGGTATTTCTCATTAACTTGCTTCTAAATGCTGAAGTTGGCCAGCTTGTTAAACTATATAACAACTTTATGATATTTAAATAAGCTAGTAATAGTGATGAGGGGCGGCGCCGTGGCCGAGTGGTTAGACCGCTCGCCTCCCACCGAGGCGATCCGGGTTCAATCCCAGGGATCTGCATGTGGGATTTGTGGTGGACGAAGCGGCGTCTGGGCGGGTTTTCTCCGGGTTCTCCGGTTTCCCCCGCCATTCATTCCACCAACTGCTCCATCATCACCTTTCCTTTCATCCATTTCACCAACATTTCGTTTCATCCACTTCCTTCATCCCATACCAGGCATCGGGCTGATCACTCATCCTGGTTGTTCTATCTGATCCATGAGTGTCTGCTCCTCGACGGGCCTCTGACCCCAGGCACCCGCTTGTAAGTCCTGGGGGGTGTAAGTCCTACATAAGAGGAGGGTAAACAGATAATGAATGAATGAATGAATAGTAATAGTGATGTGAGTTTAAAATTATGGGGGAAAAAAAATGATTTGGAGTTGAAACACTTATTATCAAATTTGCTATTCTTTAATCAAATTTTACTATTTTTCTTACAAAATTTGGAGAGTCTTTGTAAAACCTGCAAAGGTTTAAGAAACAGATATCTGCACATGAGTTTTCCCTTTTTCTTCAAGTTTTTGATATCTTTTAATTTCATTCTTAGTTCCATTGAGCTCTATATTGAAATAATATAAATCTAATCTTACCTCCATTTCTGCCATTACTTAAGCCTACAATTGTCATATGGAGGCTAATCAAAGTTTTCCTTGTTAGTTAAACTAAATTTATATGATATTTGAATAAGCCAGTGACAGCGATGTGAATTTAAATTTATGGAAAAAAATTGAGTCTGTCTTGAAACACATCTAAGAGAACACCCTAGATACATAAAACATAAACACGCTGATAAATTTGTAGTTTCACACTATTTTTGGACAACTTATCATAACATAACACTCCTAAAACCTATAAAATACACAACAGAATTGGATACTTGGGAAAAGATTTTAATTAAAGAACACAAACACTATTTAATTAATTTTGATTTGCTGTCACCAAATCCCCTAGAGAAGTGCATTTCTCTAGATGTCACCTGAAACAGCAACTGCATACTGGATAACACCACCATGAGCTCATCAGTCACTTTTGACGATGAGAGCAAGTGCTCTTCAAATTGGTCAAGATACATAAAATGTGTTTCAACTCCAACTCAATTTTTTTCCACAAATATATAACAAATGTTTTTATAAAGTTTACTGTGAAAATTCCCAGGTTTCCTAATATACAATTTTAAATATTTCATTTTCAAGACATTATCCTTCAGTGGTGTGTACATGTTAGTAATGAAACACAATACATACAGAGAGAGATGTTAAAGTGATGACAGAAATGTCGTACATTTAAGTAATATGATGGCCGACTATCATTGGTCACTGAAAAAAGAGAAAAATCCATCAGGACAAGCTTGAATGTATTGTTATTTGATTATCTACCATTTCACTTAACAGGTTGACTGTTCAGAGTGCATTAGCTTTGTTTGCCAATGCTGTACACTTGACTGGAATGATGCACAGAAACCTTTAAAACACATTAGTACGATGAGGCGTTGAGCAAAGACTGTAGTACTTCATGCAGCATTATTGGTAGACATTTACTTTGAAACAAGATGGAATTTATATATTTTGGCAATTTATGCTCGCTGAGTAATGTAATCCTTAAAAGATTTTCATACAAACTTTCAGTAATTAAGGAAAAAAGGTTGTTTTCATTAAAATTTATATATTCCTTTTATATGGGCTATTTCTTTAATTTTATAATAACAATGTTTTAAGACTCTCATTACAGTGTTTGATGTCTTGTAAGGAGTTTGATATTTTATGTTGATTATTCTGATTAGATTGATAATTTTGTGAGATAAAAAGTATATAAGATCTTTATTCTATACTAAAAAGGAACTTAGCTGGAAATAAAGTTGTCACGGAATCCTGACAATATCTGATGTTGAGGAAACAAATAAAAAGTATTTGTATAAACAAAATCTGATTTTATACTCCAAGTATACTGTGCTGTCTTCAGCATACTAAATTTTTAGGAATTATTTTTGATGAACATCTATCTTGGCAACCCCATTGTATTGAACTAATTAAGAAGTTAAATGTTTGTTGTTACCAATTACGGGTTTTGAGATCCTGCTTTAATGTTAAGGCTGTACTCTTGTTTTATTTTGCACATGTTGAATCTCGGTTGGCATATGGTGTTTGTTTTTGGAGGTCAGGATCCATGATGCAGCAGGTTTTTATTGACCAAAAGCGTATAATATGATGTATTGCTGGCATTGGTAGTAGGATATCCTGTACGGATTATTTTATTAGTTTTAATATATTGACTGTCTACGCATTATATATTTTTAAATGAATGGAGTTGATATTTATTAACAGAGATTACTTGCTTAGAAATGTCGATGTTCATACGCATGATACACGTATAAGACATAATTTTAACATTCCAATGCATCACTTGACGAAATTTAATACATCTCCTAAGGTCTATGGTTTGAAATTGTTTAATTCCTTGCCTGTTGATATTAAATCTAAATTAATTTTAAGTATTTTAAAAGTAATCTTAAGAAAAATTTAATTCAAATGTGCATGATTTGCATGAACCTAATTTTAAGTTGTAATTTTATGACTTGTCTTATGGCTTACTAGCTCTACAAGATAAAATAAATATCATCTATAATTAATATTTCAATAATGTATTAAATATCCTTTATATGTTGTTAAACATTTGCTAACTGTGAAGGAGTTTTAACTTGCATATAGTAATTACACTAGTACAACCAGTATTATTAATATTTCCAACAATGAGCAAAAACATTAAATAAAAGCACATCCTGCCACCCACAAAAAAAAAAAAACCTATGCCTTTAGGGGTTTTGATTCAGCAAATTACCTTGAAGGGATCTCATCAACTCTAGTTTAATAGACATAGTTGAATTTACATGCATTTTGGTTAGCTTTTAAAACATGTTTTCTGAACTATCAAAGTATTGTATCATACTTCTTATTTAGAAGGTTATATATTTACATTACTAACAAACTTTTCTCGCTGTTTTTTATTCGTTTTACTGTAATGCACATTGAGACAAATATGCAAAGCTCAGATAGGAAAGTACTTTTATTCTTTCATTATGATCAGCACTGAAATTTAGATCCACAATAATAATACTCATAAATGCATGTAAATATACTATATAACTGTAACCAGGAATAAAGTGGAATGAAATACCATTTTGGTATTGCTTTTAGTGGAAAAAAACTCAACAAATTTCATTGTAGAGAGCCTTGTAATATCTCTTCTTATTTTATTATATATTTTGTTTTATATTAAAAAAACACACATACATTTTTTGAGGGGGCGGACTTGGATGTAAAACTCATTATATGTTGTCTCTAAAATCACTCTCCAGGGTACCTTGGCAATTTAAAGGAGCAGAAAAGAATAAAATCAAGCTAGCTTTATTCAAGCAGGTTTCTCAGTCTAAGCAGAATGCTGTTTATTGCATTTTAAAGGAATGTGAAACCTTAGATATACCACCTTACTGTAGGTTAAACAAATGAAAAAGGTACTGGTGCAATCTCTGAAGTGCAGAGCTATGGATTTGTCAGGTAAGGTTTTCTCTACAAACATCTATGCATTTCATTTGCAGATGAAATTTTTTCACTAGATGAACATTCTAAACTGTGGGTCCAATATGCACTACAACCAGGAAATTGGAAATTTCACATTTTGAGATAAGTGAAGAAATAGTTTTTGCAAACATAACCTCTTCTCTCAGCATGCAGGAATGTGATACACAGAAGTTATCTAATTCATTCAATTTCAAAATTTGGGGTTCTTTAATTCTAAAGTAGGTACCTTCAATTACCCAATTAGTGCCTTCAAAATATTCTTCTTTCTCCTTTAGTCATGGTCATTAGGTGGATTTAGAATAACTTGTAGTTATTCATTTATTAAACAATACACTGGCATATACTAAAAGTAAAAACAAATGATGGGTATTATAGCAAATGCAAAATATTGTGCAGTGTTTTGTTTTCTCCTACAATTCCACCCACCTTTTATAATATACTTTATTTAGTTCTGTAACTTTAAGACTTCTTGTAGTTTTTAAATATATTTTACTTGAATTTTCTCCTTTGACAGTATGTTACATTTGTATAAAACCTAATGACAGATAAAGTAATAAATATGTAAATCATATCCATAAAATTATTGTATTAAGAATGAACTCTGTATCAACTCCTTTTTGCAAAAAATTGGGAAACACTCCCACTTCAGTCAATAAAGGTTGCTGTTCACTGCCATCAATATCTATAATACAATCCTTCCTATGTTCTTCTTAACCTTCACCAAATAAAAGTTCTGGAATTTAGTGCTGGAAGATACATATTTTAATCTACAATACCGAAATTGTTTCTGAAATCCCAAGATGCTACCACCGACAAGCAGATCATACTTGATTGTAATCTTATGTCAGCATAAATTATATGCTGATAAATTTCTAGAAATGTTCCAATATTATTTCCTAAAACAATAAAACTAAAAAACCAGACATAATATTTAAAGTATAAGATGAATTCAATCAAATATAAAGAAAGCAATTATCTAGCATTAGCAATAGTAAATTCAATTATTAATTTTCTTCTGCAAATATTAGTGCAAACAAACCCATGCTGTGATATAAATCTCTTCAAAAAAATAAAAAGCATTTTTATAACTTCACACATCCTTTACCTGTTCCTGATAGCCCATGGACAAAAAACTACCCATCAAGAACTTCTCTTACTGTGAAAATCCATACATAGTGTTCAACCCCAGTCTAAAAGTATGAGGCAAACACTGAAGCACAGCAGAAATGAGAAATACCTTTTTAATTTCATCATTCAGTTTCTGCTCACTTTCAAAAAAACTGAAACTAATGGCTGCAGTGTCATGTCTTGCAGCTGGCACACAGCACTACAGAACCTCCACTCTACTAACACACATTCTAACACAATTCAATAAAGAAAAGCCTGTTATGTGTCTGTGCCTGTGTATGTGGGACAGAGTTACAGAAATGTGTATACCTTCTATTATCAGGAACTGAAATGTCATTTCACACAAATTTAATAAATCAATAATGCAATAGTTTTTTTTTCTGTTTTATATTAAATTTATATTTTATATATTAAAATTATATATGTTTTTTATCTTTTACTTCTACTACGTATAGTAAGTAGGGGAAGTACTGAATTTTTGGAAACATGTCCCTGTTTGTCTGTGAACAGCATAACTCAAAAATGAAGTCGGGTTAGTATAAAACTTGATATTTAAGTTCAGTATCTCCCAAGGATCAACACAAATACTTTCATGAAAATCCCTCCACCCCCAACTACCCTTTACATGGAATATGTTTCAAAAATTTTGATTTTCTAAAACATGGCTCAAATGATTTTGATTAAAATACATATATTAAACATATTTACATGACAAATAAAATGCATATATTGAATTTTCTGGGAATAGTCTTTGAAGTCCTTTTCATTCGGAAGGAATTTTGTATAATCTTGTATAACCGGTACACGTTAAATTATGGATGAAAACGTACTACACAGAAAATGTAGATCTCTTTAAAACACAATTTATTTAAAATACGTTCTTTAGTGGCATAAGCCATTTCTGAGATATCCATTATTAATGGTTCAAATTGTTCATTTCTTGGTCATTCTTTAAACTCCTTTCAACATTCAATTGTTTCTCGCGATTGCATCGAAACAGTATGAATTTTAAGACCAGCATATAGCGTCTACTTTTTAAACATTTGACTACCACTGTTTTCCTTGTGCCCTAACGAAATGCGTAATGTAGCTATTTCTGCAAAGGTTTATTTGGATAAAAATGCAGTAGATAGAAAAATAAGCTTTATTAAGACTAGTTTGTATACCCACTAATAAACGATAGAAGGCAGAGAAAGTCATGTGAATATATCACATACGATTTTTTATAATTATATTACTGTTATGTTGCACATTGTGTATGTTTATTTTTTGTTTTGTTGATGAATGGTGTGGTTTATGTTTATTGCAGTAATAGTATACCTGCTTTTAATTATATTGCTCTATTGTTGCACATTGTGTGTGTTTCTTTTTTCTTTAGATGACTTTTTGGATGTTTCTGTACTGTCTTAGTGAACTGACTTGGTTAGTTTCATCACCTAATTGTTTTAGTCCAATACTAATCAAACCATGCATCCGGTTCTGCCATATGTAAGAGCACACTTCAACTGTATTATTTTAAACTATGTAATATTAAAATAGTTAAAAAGAAAGAAAAAAAAGGAATTTTTCCTGTCATGCCTCAGATCTGTTTTAAATAAATAAAAATAAATAATACTGCATATTAATTTACTATATACCTTCTTAATGACAAATGAAAAACGATTATTTGAAAATTGTTTGACAACTAACCCTGAACTAACGAATATGCTGCTATTTTAGAACTCTTTCAAATGTTATATGCAAAAGTTCATTTGTTCTTTTTTTTTCTTTTCTCATGATCATTGAACAGATATTTCCAATGTTAAGGTTGTTAAAGTTTGCAAGCTTCTTTGATCCTGCATACATTATGAAACAAAACATTAATATTATTCTGTCAATGTAAGAAAATAGAATTCTGCTTAATCATCTCACAAGCCGTATAGATTAATTGCAGTCCCTGAAAGGTAAGGCAACCATACATCCTGGTTCTTAAATGATGTCCCAATGCCCCGATAACTTCTGAATTTGTTCCAGTTTTTAAATATTCATACTGATGATGTGTGACAGGGAAATCATGGAGTTGATATAAACATGCCATTTAGTGTTGACTATCCCCAGGGCCAGTTTTTTGTTTGTTTGTTTTGTTATTAATAATAAACATGAAATGTAACAGAGAAATACAACAAGAAGTGCATACACAATGTATGACAAATGTGACCGGTTTATGGTTATAATTTTGTAGCAAATTTTCACAAAAATTGATTGTTTCTGTAAAAACCTTTATTTTTATGATAAAAAAAAAGGATTTGTTTTGAAAATGTTAGCTGTAAAGGAATGAGAATTAATTTGGAAAGGTGCATTAACCTGAAAACTTAGATTATGTTATTACTGTATTTTATGACCTGCAGGACCATCCATACCAGCTGACAGAGTTTTCCTGAGCTTTTTGGAACATTCTGTTAGAAATACTTTCGTTTTGTAATTGCTGCAGTGGAAAAACAATTGACCATAAACTGATGGAAATGTGACCATAAGCAGTGCACATGGTCAACAATCGATAACAATGACTGAAAGCTTGTCTCTCACCAAATTTAAAAAAAAACATCAGGCCACAGCTGCAACAATGAGAGCCATTGTCTATATATTAAAAATTACCATGAAATTTTCACAATATTATTACGAGGGCTGATCAATAAAGACTGAGACTAGTTTTTTTTCACAGATATTTATTACTCCATTTCAATGTTGACGTGGTCTTTTTCAAAGTAGTCCTCTCCTACTTGAATGCACTTTTTATAGCGTCTCTGCCAGTCCTCGAACACATGGTACAGGCCATTCTTTGTCAGGTCTTTGAGAATCGCCTCACTTTTCTTCAGCACTGCTTCAGTGCTCTCAAATCGAATGCCCCGGAGCTTTGCCTTTAGTGATGGGAATAAAAAGAAATCACAGGGGAAAGATTGGGGCTATAAGGCAGATGTGGCACACAGGTAATGTTGAATTTAGCCAAAAATTCCTGGACTTGATTTGCAATGTGAGGCCGCACATTGGTGTGATAAGTTCTGGATGTTTCCTTGCAATGTGCTTCCTCGGTGTAGCCAATACTGACGTGTAGTACGCTGCTGTAACAGTGGTGTGAATGGGAACAACAATCACAGCAGCTGTGTTGATGTTGACTTCAGTCATAGCAGAAGCCGAAGCACCAGGCCCACCTTGCTTAGCACAGAGGACTCGCTCTACTTTGAAGTCTTTGAACCACCTAAACACTGTTGCACGAGGTAGTGCATCTTCACCGTATGCTTGCTTCAGCTTTACCAAAGTTTCAGAGGCTGTATGATTTAAATGAAAACAAAATTTTATTGCTCCTCTTGTGTCACCTTCATTTTGTGGTATGCGAAATTCAACTAGGGTCAACAATATACAGCATTACTACCAACCTACCGATACGAGATTGCTGCCGCCTATGGACATTATACATGAAACCGCGCTCTTTTCAAATATTCATGGTAGAGACAGGAAACTCTCAAGAAAGCTACAGGAAAAAATCAATCTCAGTCTTTATTGATCAACCCTCGTATATTTTAAACCATAAATACGACAATTTACATATTTTTCACAAAAGTTTTTTAAAATAAATGCCAAAAAAAAAACCTGGTCCTAACTATCCCAGTTGAAAAAAGTCTGTATGAATGCAGCCGGTCTTACATCAAACATTCTTCACCAAAACAAAAAGCCATCACAACAACTATAACTTTCTTTGCTATATGTTTTTTCTCATACAAGCATTGTTGTTAAGCTGGCTACACATAAGCCAAACACCATTGTTATTTTCACAGACTTCTGTAGCGTAATCTGGGTCTAATTTTGCTACCTGCAAACAATGGCACTGCATGGAGACATGCATGCCCTTCATCACATCAAAAGATGCTTGCACTGAACTTCCCATATGTGCGCACTTCATCTGCCAGTAGAACACTGATGTTCACACCATGGGAGACTTGGCTTGGAGCTTGAGTAGCATCACAAGTATATTCCCTTTCAATTCCTGCTAGCAATGCAGCTTGTGATACTCATTTATCTGTGCACAGTTTATATTAACAGCAGGGAACATTTTTTGAGAGGCTGTTGCTTAGCCTTATGAACTGTGATGAGAAGCGCTTTATTTGCATTGACAAATATCCAAATTAACATAAGAAAAAGGGAGAGTTGCAACTATATTCATTGTTGTTGTTCACAATGACACTGGGTATTAATTGATCTGCATCATTTTCCCTCTGGCTTCCCAATATAAAGTCTGTAAGTTATCACTTTTAAGACCTTTGCATTTAGCGAGATGCTATTTGTTCAGGATGACATCTTCTTCACAGAGAGTGCACTTGGGTGTAGGTAGGCATCGTATCTTATAGAGGTGTTCTGCGAGGCAATCATGGCCAGTTGCCATCCTAAATAAGGCCACTGCAGTCTTCCTTGGCATTTTTTGTATATCAACTCAATCTTTAGTATTCTTATAATCTTTATGTTTTAATTTATCTTCATCAAGTCTCTGCTGTCTTCTGAAATGTTATTTAATGTTATTTAATTGTTTATTTATTTCTATTTGTCCTACAGGTTTTATTTGTTGTATTGCACCTTTCTTTGCTAATTGATCCACATGTTCATTGCCCAAACGTCCGAAGTGAGCTGGGACCCATTGTAGAGTGACATGATTTCTAGTTTCAACTGCTTTAATTAGGCTTCCTATTTCTTTAATATTTCTTGTTGTTTTATTATTGTAATTTTCTATCCCATCTATGGCTGATTTTGAGTCTGATGACTATTTTTTGTTTTATGTATGGTCTATATAAAATGTTCTGTAATGGTGCTTTTAAAGCTGTTAATTCTCCATCATAGTGGTTTGACGTTTCATCTAATACTTTATTCATTGTATGTCTATTTTGTTTGCATATGTTGTGAATAATAGTTGTTAGTGCATCAATAAGTGCTGCCAATGTGCCAGCATTTTGTCTTATAGTTCTTTTACATGGCAGTAAATCCACTGACATGAGACTGGTATATTTAAGCACACTTAAAGTGAGACTAAATGGCAAAAATTACCAAAATAATGATGTTTTTAGTTTTTTTAGCGGTTTATAATCTGGAATTTCCTCTTTGATTTGATATATATTTTAGTTGTGTCACAATACTTCTATTTTAAATATATTTTTTAAAATGTTACTGCATCTGCCATTTTGTATCGTGTGTTGTGTTATCACTTTACAGAGAAAAAACATAATTCCTACATACCTTGGAGTAGAGAGGTAAACTTTAGCCCCCTTTTACGGGAACTTTTTTTTTCTTCTTCTTTCTTTGCAAATATATGGAGGTTTGTTTTTCTGTTTTTGCTTTGAACAGCTTTTTCTTTGAATGACATTTTCTGGTACAAATGACCCGCTTTCTCAGAAACAATTGAGGATAGCTAAATTAAATTTTAAGATGACAAAAACAACCTCTAAATATTGTTATGGATCTGCTTTGGTGTTGAAAACATGGTTGGTTATTAAAAAAAACAAGACAATTGCTGATAAATTTTAATACAACATGGCGTAATTGAGAACAAAATCCTAATGTCCTTAAAAAACAAACTTATTGTATAAAAGCAGATCATTGAACTTAGAAAGCATGCATCTGCATCCTGTTAAAATTTCAGTCTGATATGTTAAACAGTTTCTGAGATATAAGCCATAGATTTAGCAGTTTAACATTGGCAAGGTAGAGCTTGTTATCTCCCCATAAAAGTCATTGTCCTGTGCTGGGAATGAGCCAGCAACCTATGGTACAGAAAGTTAGTACTCAACCAACTTTGCCACCAAGGCAATATGTGTGTGCATGTGTGAGGAGGAGAGGAAGAGGAAGAAATAACAGAAGGGAGATTAGAAAGAAACAGTGTGTCCCAATTTTAATTATGGTTGCCTTACCAAGAGGGAAATATGTGACAGAATGCTGAATTGGCAGTGCAGTATTGGTTTGCTGGGTAAGCCGAACAAGGTACACAACTGCCAACAATGTCAATATCATCACTGTTAGAAATAGGATAAAGAAGCTCCCATTTTTTTGTTTACTTCAATTGCATATATTTTGTAACTGAAATTTTGTATGTGGTGCATCTTCCAAATGACAGAACTCATATGCAACCCAAACAACAGTTCACAAAGTACCTTGTGCTCCCTGCAAGAGCACGGCATTAATGCTTAGTGTGGACTTGGGACTGGAAGTGCTTGGGGCAGCATTTCCCACTGCTGCTGCTGCTATCACTTTGCTCAACAATGCAGGCGACTGTGGAGGAGTTGTACTGGGAGCTGAACCTATTGCAAGCAATGTAACAAATGCTCATTTGTCCTTAAACAGTAGTAGTGAATTGGCTTACTGACCTAGTATAATCTTCCTGCTCATAAATAATACAGACTGATCAAATTAATCTGAGCTCTCCCATTAACCAATGTAAATAGATTGTATAACTGTTAGATGGCACATTTTATTTTGAACAGGTGCTATGGGAAAAACTGGGATGTCTTCCTGAGTACAATCTCGAGCAGGCAATTCAGGAACTAGCAAGTCCATGCTTCCATCTATGACTGTTCCAAAGCATAAACCTAATTTTTTAAGGACAAACAATAAAAATAGATAATCTCCATGTTACTGCCATGGGACTGATAAATTAAGGAGCTACTTGACTGAGAAATAGCAGCTCCCTGTATCAAAAACTGCGTACAAATGCCATAACTTGCGTGGGCAGAGGCAGCGTATAGAGCAGTCATTCAGTATGCCTTAGATCACTTTAGGCACCATTGGGAGGCCTCATTCCCTCTGTCCCCCTTAAGAGAAGTATTCTTGGGGTAAATAGTGTCTCTGGTAGTGTCATCATCATCATCATCATCATCATCATCATCACTTTGGATTGGAACATATAAAAGTCTGAATGGATTTGATCACCTTGTTCTAGCAGTGCTGCAACTTTTCTTAAGGTGGCATGACCAACACAGGTAACTGAGCTCATTAAGGTATGGGCTCGCAAAGTGAACAGGAGATCTAAGATTCAAATCCTGCCAGAACTTTCCTCTCTGGCTGAGGATTTTTGCAGATTTTTCTTAGGCCCTCATAACTGGCAATTGCCAGGGAGGTACCTCAAACAGCCCTGGAGCATTTCTTTCCCAAATTTCCTTTTCCAGTTATCCTTTTATTTCATGTATCATCACATATACAGTTTAATTTAGATCCTGTTAAATTAAATTGAGTTTTATTTATGGACGCTCTTTAACTACTATAGTCTGCATTGGGCATGAAAGAGCTTTACTTCCCTTCCAAAGGTGGCCATACTAAGGATTTTTATGCCCAAAAAAATCAATTGCCCTCCGCTGGGTTTGAACCTACCACCTCAGGAACTAGAGGCTAGCATGGCACCCCTAGACCACAGAGGACATCACTGCCTATGGAGACATATGAAGTAAGAATGGGCATTAAACACTATAAGAAACAAAGAAAAAATTAAAAAATTATAATGGCATGTCTTACTAAGCTCTTATATACACAATATAACATAAAATAGAAAGGAAAAAATTGAGAGCAAAGTCTTAGGCATTTCAGAGACAGAGCCTAGTTCTGTTTTTCATTACGATACAGTTGGTACTCTTGTTTATGAGGATGTATTTCAAGATAAAATTACAACTACAAATTTAAATATCCTTAAATTATATGCATTTTATATAAGATATGGCTTACATTAAATTGAATTTACATTTCTTCTCCCACTCTGTCAAATAACAAATGATATGGTCCACTGAATGGATATCCTTGTTTCTTGACCAGCTCACTAATCACAAATGCTGAGATTATTGTTGCAAACATATTCAGTTGTGAATATCATACAACTTTAAACATTTAAGCTTATTTATAGATTAATTTCAACAAAAATAAATCAATGGCTGTGGACAAGTTCCCATTGCAGGACACTGCTTATTCTGTTATTGAAATGTTAATGCATCAACATATTTCAAAGGAATTGACTCATCTCAACAGGAGGAATTAAAAACATTATTTTATTATCATTAGAAGCAGAATACAACCGGATACAAAGCTTGGGCTACTGCACTGGATTGTAATTTGTACATAAAGTGCTAGTGGCAGACTATGGTCTACAGAGGTGTAGTGGTTAGCATGGCTGATTGCTAATATGGGGAATTGGTAATCAGTTAACTAGTTAGACTGTATAACTGTTATTCATCCATAATTTTATTATTTATTTAAATGTTCAACATATTTCTAATTGACCGTAACTTGGTTGATAATCATGAGAGCTCTTTTATTTTATGTTTAATGTCATGATAAGATATTTTTACTTTCTCTACTATGTATAGTAAGTAGGGGAAGTATTGCATTCCACTCAAAAATTCGATACCGAGATTTCACTGGAAATATGTGTTTTGAGGCCTCCTGAATACAAAAAAAGGTATTTTTGAAAACATGTCGGTGTGTGTGTCTGTCTGTGAACAGCATAACTCAGAAACGAACAGTTGGATAAACACCGAACTTAGCATTTAGATTCAGTATCTTCCAGAGATGCGACACGAAGGTTTTCAAGAAAATCCCCCACCCCAGATTACCCTTTACATGGAACATTTTTCGAAAATTTTAATTTTCTCAAAAATGGCTCTAACGATTTTGATTAAAATATCATATGTTTAAGATATTTTCATGACAAATGAAATGTATATCTCGAATTTTCTGGGAATGTCTCCAAAAGTATTCTTCATTGTGAACGAAGAAGTATTCTTCATTTGCATAACTGGTAAGAGTATTAATCTGTCGCAAATAGAATGGTGCTGCACCTAGCAACCAGCTATTAAGAGATATGTATGTGCTTAAAGGCTACTGTATTTCTATATTGCCCTTGCAAATACAAAACAAGGGGAACATAGTATGCCTTAAGCGATAGTTAAATATTTTTAGAACTGGTCGCTATGTGTAAAATGTAATTCTCTTTGCATGTCAAGAACATAAAAAAGAACAACAAATTCTCAGTTGAGAAAAAGTATAAGTATTGAAAAATTTACAGAAATAACAAGGAATATCTCGAAAATGGTTTACTTTACAAAAAAAAAATGTTTATGGCATATATTATGTGTTTTAACGAGATCTACATTTTTTATGTAGTAAAATTTTGTGTATCTCTTATGGTTTACCAGTTATGCAAAAGTCGTTCACAATGAAGAATACTTTTGGAGACATTCCCAGAAAATTTGGGATATACAATTTATTTGCATAAAAATGTCTTAAACATATGATACTTTAATCAAAATCATTAGAGCCGTTTTTGAGAAAATAAAAATGTTCGAAAAATCTTCCATGTAAGGGGTGGTTTGGGGTGGGGGGATTTTCTTGAAAGCTTTCATGTCGCATCCCTGAAACATATTGAACCTAAATACCAAGTTTGGTGTTTATCCGACTTTTCGTTTTTGAGTTATGCTGTTCACAGACAGACACACAGATATATTTCCAAAAATGATTTATTTTTTTTTATGTCCTGGACGTACAAAGAGAATGTAATGCTCCATATAGCAACCAGCGCTTAAAAGATTTGACTATCGCTTAAAGCCTACCAATTCCCCTTGCATCTACAAGATAATTAGCAATAAGATAGAGTCTGCAAATGTTTATCTCGATTAACACGAAGTAGATGGAGGTTTGTAAAAATAGTTTGTACAAGAGTAGAGAAAGTCATGTGAGTGTAACGCATCAGAGTTTTCTTTTAACATCTCAGAGCATGCGGCTGGGGATGCCAAGTGTGCCTGGGCACCTCTTGCAGAGTTTTCCCGATTAAAATAAATAAAAGCTACCAATAAAAGAAGCTGAGACTTTGGGATATCTCATTAGTTTGTGAAAATTAATACTGCAGAACAGCACCCTTCTAACAGTAAATGAACATTAGTAAAAATGCAGCAGTGTCAATTGAGAATGCAACCTGATTGTAAAAATTGACAAGATATTAAGTACACTCTTTTGTTTTTGCTTGGTTTTATTTTGTTAGAGGAAGACAAATTGCATCTTCCAGTTATCTATATATATATGTTTTAAGGAAGTCTAATAAAAGCCCATAAGAGTTGAATAGTTCTGCCTTTTTTAACAGACTAAACATAAGTCACAGTGCTATCAACAAATGAAATGTTGATAATCACTTCTCGGGATTGCAGCCAAGTAACTTTTGGGTTGTTAACCAAGCTTTTGGCTATCTTACTCTATGGCCTTCTTCAAAAAACTAAAATGTTATTCCAAAAAAGAAAAGAGAGCGGGGATCCCCCACAAACACAGGGATTTGAACCATATGCCTTACAGATGAAGGCAAACACATTACCCATTCAGTTACTAAAAGGTTTTGTAAAATTAGCACTTACAGACACATTTATCTTATCATGCTAACCCAAGTCAAAATATGGAGGACAAGAATATTAATGTGTGTAGGGTACTATGAAAGTAGCTCCAAGAGTTACCGCATTACTTTATATTCTTAGTCTATGTTATTAAACCACTGAAATATTAACAGCAACTTAATGCAAAATTACAACATAAATGTATCATTTGCAATCACTGTAACTTAATCAGCATACATAACTTTTGCCCTTGAATGAATAAATATGTGTATAAAATGTGCCACTAATCTAAATATGGTTTTATGATTTCTTAACATTATTAGTATGCTACTTCTTAGATATATCTTTAATAGCTAGACTAAAATATACATTTTTAATTTCAGCATTGTATTGCTAATCATCTCTAACCACAGCTTTCAACACAGAGTATCATAATGTTTTTCTGATATTAAAATGGATTTTAACACTTATTTAGAAATAACAGAAATAAACAGTTAAATTACATACAGTCGCCGCATCTTTTGTCCACAAGGCACGATGACATTACCCCATTGTAGCATTCACAATGAACTCCAGAGTAACACTAACACTGTTTAACTGTTCTGCCAAAACACATGAAGAAAGATTGGATGTATGCCACAGTTCCAACAGAGAGTAAGTATGTGGAATAGTGATCAACCTAGGGTATGGATTATTTTTAGAGAGGCCAAGAGTAGAACATGTTAAACACACTGCCAATGTCAGCTATCTATCAAAGACAGAAAGAAAGAAAAAATGTAGAAGATTATATAACTCTGATGCTTTCATGATGTTGAATTCCAAATTGTTTAATACCTCATTCAAGTTAACTTAACTGGTATATGTCAGAACTATGGGCAACAGAAAACTTTGATGAAGATTCAAATACTTAAAAAGTACTACGTACCTTTTCCAGGATACAAAGCATGTCCTTTTTATTTAAGCATTTGAGGAACTTATTTCCAAAAGATACCAAGTCCATTTGGATAAATTTTTGACAGCAAAGAAACTTATTTATGTTACAATAATTTCAATATTAAATAATTATTCGATGTAGGTCTTTTTGGGGGAATTTTCAGACTGTTAATAGTACACATTTTATAATATTTCAATTTTCTTTAGAGTTAACTGAAGTTGTACAAATAGAGGGAATATTCTCTGTAAAAAAAAAAAATACATATAATACTTCAAACTTAGTTACAGCACAGTCATTTGTTGTCTATTTAAGTGCAATGAAGGGTAACATTTCTGATCAATATTCATAGTTTCTGTATAAAAACCTTTGACACTTCAAAGTACATTTTTAAAACACAGCAGTAGTTTCAAGTTTCTCTAATTATGTCAAATTTAAAACCTGCACTTATTTACTGTTTAAACTCAATGCAAAAACTTTTTTTTCCCATATTTTAACTTCACTACATTTTTATGTATTTAAAGCTAAGTTAGATGCTAGAAGGCTGAAATTTTTCTTACACATCTTGTAAAACATGGGTATGGAATTTATGGTTAAATTATTAGTTTTTTTACATAAAATTTAAATGCATCCAGAAGCAATTAAAAATTCTGTATTTTTGTAATCAATAAGTTAAGATAACTGCTAAGATGATGTTTGCAAATGCATCCCTACTACATGCTTTCCCTTGTGGGAAAGTGTAAAGAGCTAAAAGGTGCAGGACTTACATTGTATTGCAAATCACTTTATTTTAAAAAAAATTATTGGAGGTTTACCTCAGGTTATTAAGTACTTTGTTTCTTCACATGACTTCTTTAGCAGCTTGTCATGGACCACTGTTAACCTGATTGATCTATGGTATAGAGGAGGTTTGTAAATCAGAGTGTTAAAGTAAAGCTACTCACATTATAATTTCATTGTTATCATTAATGAACCTATTGGGATATTAAAGATGGGTATATCCCTACTTTAGCAATGTGTCAGGTTCAGATGCATAGCTCTAATCTTATAGACTGTGTGTTGTAGCAAAGCAAGAACTACAAAAACGTGCACCAAAAAGAGGATCCACTACAGAGCGCTCGAAGGACTATTTCGATAGGTTTATATGCCTATGATGCATGTTTGACATTTCCTTATCAGGCAATACTTTAGCAGTATAGTGTTGATGTCCAGCACTACTGACAAATGATCCATTATGTGGCAATGATCATTAATTCTGTATTGAGGGTAAACAACTATGCACTCTTAAAATTTTTATAATCCTCACTGCCAAAAAACTTTCCTATTTTCATTTTTACTTTCTCTACTATGTATAGTAAGTAGGGGAAGTATTGTATTCCACCAAAAAATTTGATACCGAGATTTCACCGGAAATACATGTTTTGAGACCCCCTGAATAAAAAAAAAGCATTTTTGGAAACATGTCCGTGTGTGTGTGTGTGTGTCTGTAAACAGCATAACTCAGAAATGAACAGTCGGATAAACACCAAACTTGGTATTTAGGTTCACTATCTTGCAGAGATGCGACACAAAGGTTTTCAAGAAAATCCCCCCACCCCAGATTACCCTTTACATGGAACATTTTTAGAAAATTTTAATTTTCTCAAAAACGACTCTAACGATTTTGATTAAAATATCATATGTTTAAGATATTTTCATGACAAATGAAATGTATATCTCGAATTTTCTGGGAATGTCTCCAAAAGTATTCTTCATTGTGAACGACTTTTGCATAACTGGTAAACCATAAGAGTTAGACAAAATTTTACTACACAAAAAATGTAGATCGTGTTAAAATACACAATTTATGTCATATACACTTTTTGTTGGGTGAACCATTTTCAAGATATTCCTTGTTATTCCCTTAAATTTTCCAATACCTATACTTTGTCTCAAATTCATTTTTTTTTTGTCCTGGTAATGCAAAGAGAATGGAATACTCCACATAGCAACCAGCTCTTAAAATATTTGACTATCGCTTAAAGCCTAGCAATTCCCCTTGCATCTACAAGAAAATTAACAATAAGATTAACATCTCAATTAACATGAAGCATATGGAGAATAAGTGTTTGTAAAAATAGTTTGTACAAGAGTAGAGAAAGTCATGTGAGTGTAACACATCAGATTTTTCAAATAATGTTACAGTGGTCCACCACAATATTAATATTAATACTATATCAAACATTAAGACATTTCAAGAGTTAAAATTTTAGTATTGCAAATATCTTAACAGTATTTAAAGTAAAACTTATCACTCAACATAATACACCTACCTGCACCTTCATTAATATTACTGTCTCTATTATAACTTTGTAAAATTAAATTTGGCCTGTTTTATTGCAAAATGTAAACTTATATGTTCTCTTTGTGCAAGGTTCAGCACCTTCTATAAGAAATGGTTTAATCTTCAGACTTCAAAGCCTATTAAGTGTGATGCTACCACAAGTCAATTTTTCCAACTTTGTTTTAGGAAACACGTTCCATATTTACATTGAAAAGTAAGCTTCAGCATTTTGGTTGACAAAACCCAATGCTACGCTTATCCTACAACCAGGATTTTCTTCTGAAAGAGGTTTGAACATTTTTAGGTGCATTTGCTACTGGAAAGCATCTATTAGCATCTTTTGTTTACTCATTTCTAAGCAGAGATAACTCACAAACTGATGTATGTGCAAATTCCAAATTGATTAAAATCAGTAGGAAATTAAAGGGAGTTCATATGACAAGTCTCTCAAAAAATGTAAGATTTATAAGTGAGCCACTAAATGTGAAGTGTTGTAAATCTTCATATCAAAATTTTAAAATAATTTCTTGAGATATTTCAGATGATATAAAATTAGGAGATAAAAATCGCTATAAAAATTTGTGATCTTTAAGCGAACAACTGTACCTACAGATCTGAGTTTGAGAGAAGAATTGTTGACACATTTTGAAAGCTTGGATGACACAGAATAAACGAATTGTTCATAGAAAATTTATACTTTTAAACCAACTGCTGCAGGTATGTGTACAACAGAGGTCTGCATGGGCCAAAATTCTTAGGCCCAACCTGACCAAGCCCAGCTTGAGAACATGTTGTATTGTACCACCCGGCCTGTTCCCAACTGTCTAATTTGTTTTAAATAAAACAATTTTGTAATTATTTATTATTATTAACAGTCCACGAAGCACTGCTGCCTGCGGTGCAAAGGGTACTAGCATGGGGACTTTTTCCCCTGCTGGAAGGTATGGTAAGAGATGCACTCAGGTCTTTGCTACCAATTGGGGAGCCACTTTAGAGAAATGGTAGTGGGTGAGGTCCTAGAATCTGCATGTAGTAAGTGGCAGCATGTTGATAGCCTAGGATGTTCTGGGTGTGGGTGGATGGGGGAGGCGCAGCTTGAAACTGGTGTGCTGTTGTGAAGTTATCTGCAATTATTTTAATTCAATCTTGAGTTGGTGGAGACATTTCATTACTTTTAGTGTATCTACCGACTCAAGACTCAATTAAATTATTACTTTGCTTCACTGTCTCTAACTTCTGAATAACACTTTCTATTATCTGCAATTGCCTGAAGCAAGCATTTATTTAGTATTACTACTACTATGTTGTAATAATTGTGTTATTTTGGGCATCTCAACATTGCAGAACAGAAAGTGTGATAAATTCTTTTTTTTCATCTTTATTTTCCCTTTACATGGAAAAATTTTCATTATTTTTGAATTCCCAAGAACAGAGCAAATGATTTTGATTAAAATACCACATGTTTAAAATATTTACATGTATGTTGAATGTCATAAATTAATATTTCTTCATCTTTATTTTCAAGCCCAAGCCTGGCCCAGACCCAACAAACATTTTTTGAATTAAGCCCAAACCCACCAGCTGTAGGCTCCAGTGCTTGGCCCGAGCCCATGCAAACCTCTAATGTACAAACTAGACATTTTATATAAGAGCTAAAGGTTCACAATTTTTAGGCAACATGTTACATGTAGCAAGTTGAAATGTTATATGTAAGAGATTAAATTTTGCCCACACTTATAACATTTTGTTGAAATCGATGCAAAAGTTATGGGTAGTTTATATGTCCACCTAAAAATTTAGGAGTTCTAGGATTACTTCCCAAAATATTCATAATAATAAATATTACAAGCCTGCTGGATTATTTCTGCCAAAAAATTAACACACCTGAAATTAAACACTGTGCATTCACTTATGATTGTGTTAAAAACTTGCTATAGCTTAGTTATATTAATGGTGCCAAGGTCAAAAGGCTTTCTCTAAAACACCATCATAACATGAAAAATACAGCAATTTGACTAAAACATCAATGTCTCTGAGTTGGCAGCGCTGGTAGCAGCAGTCAAAAGTTAAGTACCCCATCGCTATGTTTCACAATTGATCCATAGGTGTGATGAGAGATGGCCACAAATAGCAATAATTGAAACTGCCATTTGGCAACAGGTTATGGGCCATCTTGCACACATCACTTTGAGCAAACAGTTGCCTATCATTACAATATATTGGAGATCAGTTGTTACCAAGCTTTAATGAGCTGAAGGCCTTTTCTTTGTTGTCACATGAATTAGGTTATGGTGAGACATTTGGTCAGCTTTAAATTCATGTTATGTGTTATATTTATTTTTTCTGATACTTAGCTAAGCATAAGAAGTATTGTTTTCCACCGATATCAAGATTTCATAGAAATACATATTTTGAGATCCCCTGAGGCCCCATGCCCAAAAAATGTTTAGAAAAGTGTGTGTGTGAGAGAGAGAGAGAGAGAGAGAGAGAGAGAGAGACAGAGAGACAGACAGACAGAACAGCATAACTGAAAAACAATATGTCAGATAAATATCACCTCTTCCAAGAATGTAACATGAGGATTTTCAAGAAAATCCCTTCCTCAGACTACATTTAATATGAAGGATTTTTCATTATTCTTTATTTTCTCATAAACGGTACTAATGATTTTGATTAGAACTCCATGTTTTTAAGATGAAAGAAGTATGACTAATAAATATCTTCAATTTTCTACAAATAACCTATTAAGTCCTCTTCATTCTGAATGAATTTTATATAATTTTGTATAACTGGTAAATCATAAAAGATAGACAAAACTTGCTCCACAAAAATACAGATATGGTTAAAACATAACAGTTTTTGTCAAATACGTTTCTGTGGTATTAACCGTTTTCATGATATTCATTCGTGTTTGTTTGAATTTGTACCTGCAATGAAATGTGAAACAAAACTATTTCTATACATGTTGTCTGTCTCAATTAAAATAAAGGAGATAAAAAAATAAACAATAGTTGGTAGAGAAAGTCATGTGAATGTAACACATAATAAGCTTTTTACTTTATCATTTACATATAGTAAGTAGAGAAAGTATTGTATTTCATCCAAAAATCTGATATCAAGATCTCACTGGAAATACGTGTTTTGAGGTCCCTAAATAAATAAAAGCAATTTTAGAAGGTTCATTTGTGTGTGTGTGCGAGAGAGAGAGAGAGAGAGAGAGAGAGAGAGAGAGAGAGAGAGAGAGAGAGAGAGAGAGAGAGAGAGAAGAGGGGGGAGTGAGAGCGGCAGCGGCATATCTCAAAGACAAAAAATTAAGCCTCCATTTTAAAAAAGAAATATTTGTGTAAAATAATATTCATTTTTAGATAGTATGAATGCAGTTTATACATATAAACGTTGCTTAATGGATGATCACATTTCATAATCTACCTAACCATAATGCTGTAGACGACTACTACAGTTCTAAAAACCTAGGATATACTACATTAACAATTCCTCATTTTCTTTTATTGGTTTCATTCTAAATAAATGCTTCTTGCTGAACATGGCTTCTCTTTGCATATGCAATTCATCGATAATTATTTTATTTTCAGCTATTCAGATTGTTTTTTAATTCAGGCAGCAAAGCAGAACATTGTTGTGTTTATTCTTTCAGAAAAATATAATATTTAACCTTTTCAGTCGCATGGCCATTATAATGAATGTTCATTTACAAGATCAATCTGCAACAAAACAATGCAGAAAGAAACTTTTTAAGTTTGGACAATTCTCTAGATTTGCTGCTGCACATTTCAATGTTTTGATTAAATTTATGGATATTAGATTGTCTTAAAATGAGCAATGAGTAAAATTTCTCTCTTCTAAGTTTAAAGCAAAATTTCTGAAAATTTTACTACTTCCTCCAAACTACGAGGGTGGTCTGAAAAGTTTCCGACCTCAACATGAAGATGGCAGCACTCGTAAATAAAAGCTAGTGAATTTTGTTGTTCATTTGTTGACAGTTACTCACCAAAGTTTCAGCCATTTTGGACGCTCAGTTGTTATGTAACGGTAATTTGAGTGAGGTGATGTGAGTGTTTTTATGAAAATGGACAAAATCGAGTATTGAGCTGTCATTAAATATTTGTTTTTGAAAGGCAATATGCCTACGCAAATCAAAGATGAGTTGGATTCTGTGTATGGGGACTCTGCACCATCATTTACCACAGTGAAATTTTGGACAGCGGAATTTAAACATGGCCGTAAGAGCTTGGGAGACGAACGTTTCGGACGTCCAAAAATTGCAACTACCGACGAAAACATCGCCAAAGTTCACCAAATGGTGCTAAACGACCGCCGAATTAAAGTGAGAGAGATAGCAGTGGCTATGAACATGTCAAAACAATGTGTTTGTCACATATTAAATCAACATTTAGACATGAGGAAGCTGTCCGCGCGTTGGGTGCCGCGTTTGACCAAAAACGTGTTCGAATGAACATTTCCAACGCTCTGTTGGCGCAGTTTAGGCGCCGATTAATTACTGTAGATGAAACTTGGATACACCATTATACGCCCGAAACAAAAATATAGTCCAAACAGTGGACTGCAAAGGGGGAACCGGCTACAAAAAAAGCAAAAACTTTTTTCGGCTGGGAAAGTGATGGCGACTGTTTTTTTTTGGGGGGGGGGAGTCGTGGAGTTATTTTAATCGATTATCCTCAAAAAGGAAAAACCATTACAGGAGCATACTACGCATCATTACTTGACAAGCTGAAGGTAGAACTTGCAGAAAAACGGCCACATTTGCAGAAAAAGAAAATCCTGTTTCACCAAAACAACGCACCGTCTCGCACCTCAACGGTTGCAATGGCGAAAATCCACGAATTACGGTTTGAACTGCTTGACCATCCGCCTTACTCACCAGATCTAGTCCCAGGCGACTTCTTTTGTTCCCTCATCTGAAAATTGCGCTCGGAGGACAGAGATTTTCGTCAAATGAAGAGGCAATCACCTTCGTGAACAATTATTTTGCAGAGAAAAATGCCGAGTACTATTTCGACGGGTTACAGAGATGGGAGAAGTGTGTAGTGTTACAAGGAGACTATGTTGAAAAATAAAATAAAAAAAAATATCTGAAAAAATGTCTTGTATCTTTATTAGGTCGGAAACTTTTCAGACCACCCTCGTACATATAGCTTGGCTCTTAAGTCATGGCACCAGCACAAAAGTCAAATTCCTAACTTCAGTGGATGATTCCACTTTTGCAGTGGAAATGGGGGGTGACAACCCCTCCTTCTCCAAGAGTTTGAGTTTTTTTCATTTATGGATAATCTTTAACTGCTATTGTCCTCAGTGTCCCATTCTATATTGGATGTGAAAGACCGGAAATTTTGCTCAAATGTCTCTTTATCAGGCTTGAGGTTCTTTTACTAAATCTAAGACATGGGACCACCGGCTTTACTGCCTTTCCAAAGGAAGCCATGCTAAGGATTTTTATACCCCAAAAAAATCCATCACCCTCCGCCGAGTTTGAACCCGCAACTTCAGGAACCAGAGGCTAGCATGGTACCCTTAGATCATGGAGGACGACTCTTCTTCTCCTCCCTCTTTATTATCAATGGTTGATGGTCAACCCCGAAACAAACTGAGGTATGTAACATTATGCTCTCGTTTAATGCAGATCAGTGCCATCATTTCAGAGCCATGCTCCACCTATATAATTACTACACTAATTTTTAATATTCTATCTTGAATAGTATTCACTTAAATAAAAAGATTGTTTAATTAATTTCATCTTTCATAATAATTATTATTTTAGCGAAAGATTCAGAAAAAAAAGAAAAAGTAAATAGTTTGCTAATTATAGCATTTAAAAACTGAAATATGGATTTCAAATTCTTATTTTTTATTCTTGCTAAAAGATTATAGAGATTTTATTACAATGCTTTTCAGAAATTTGTAACATAAAGCAAATGCTCAATAAATGATAGTTACATGTTTATAAAGAATAGATAAGAAAGCATGTCACTTGTTTCATTGCACTTTCAAAATGATTTGGAGCAAATTTTAAGTCAATTGCTTCACAACTTTTCTCATAATAGACTTTTAAAAAATGTAAATGCTGAAAATTTGAAATGTGCAAAAACAAGTACTCTCTACATAGAAAATGGAAAAATATACGAAAACCTCATTTGCAAACTACATAATGTTGGAGAAGAGTCATCAGCCTAGTATTCTCTGGTTAGCTGATAGGAGGTACAATCTCTTTGGAATCACTTACTGAGAGGGAGAATTTTCTAAACAGAAACCGCTTAATAAATTTCTGGCCCTAATAAATGGAGCAGTTTTTTGTTTGTTTAACATTCTTTAACATGGTAGATCATATCAGATGATGGATGAATAAAAGGGGTGAAATGATGCCCAAAAGAACCTGGGTTCCATAGAGCATAGTTACCTGACACCTATCTTCTCAAGATAAGGGAAAACCCCAGTAAAAGCCTTATCTGGATAACTCACCCGAGATTCGAATCAGACCCCTTGTAAACTGAAACTAATGAAGAACAGGAGTAACACAATAAACCAAAGGTTTCATCATTAGGGCATAAATGACCAGCTCCATCTTCATTACAATCCAATCTAGACAAAGATGAAATAAATTGCATCCATCACTGGGAGGTATATCATAAAACTTTGAAGCACAGTATTTCTACCTTAAACAGTACAAGGCAAAAACTGAGAAGTTTTTAAAGCTAAGATTTAAAATTATTTTCAAAAGAAAAAATCACATATTTAATAAACTTTCACTTTTTTAGCGATCCGTTGCCCTAACAAAAAAACTTTATTAAGTTAAAGTTAAAGATATATTTTTGTCACAGTGCCATGAAAGCCCTACCAAAGTCTAAAAGGTTCCAACTGCCATTATTTTATTTGGGCCCATTGTGTGCTTTGCCATTAGCACTATACTAAGGATTTTGAATTTAACCAACCTCTAACATTGGAACATCATACAGTGATATTTAATTCTTTTGTCTACCGAGTTATAAACTTGAGAACAGGTAGGAACAGTTAGCCATAAGGTAGTTGCAGTACACCATCAAGTTTATAAACTGACTTATTGAAAATAAACTGGGTCTGAAGTTGTGTTGAATTTTATTTCCTAATCAAATGTAGTCCTTGCTTTATTTTTAAATTACTTCATCCTCTTCACAAGCACAGTGATTTACTACTACACAAAATTCCATTTTATATGCCATTTGTTTGTCTTCAAGTGCATTGCAGAATACCCCTGAGGTTGTTATTTTAAAATTAACAAAGCACACTAAAAAAAAAAAGAATAACTAAATGCCTACAGTGGAACAAAAGGAAATTTAATATTGGCAAACTATTCTTATAATCGAACACTTTTAACATTTTACTGCAGGATACCCACATTGAAAATCCATGCCTTGGGTGCAGTTGAAAAAAAAGGGAGTAAATAAATAAAAGAACCCATAAAATACACAAATACTGCCAGGTACAGAGCGAGCCAAAAGATTCCGAACCGCCTGCACAGTGTTTTTCCCCGTCCGCGTCCTCAGCGCTTGTTGCCGTCTGCCGCTATCATAGAAAGGCGCGGATGAAACCATACAACATTTTTAAAACTACTTTTAAAGGCTTTACTTACCAACTTTATGAAAGGAGATGCTGAAACTGACCACCGTCGTTGTCCATACATTTTTGGCACTTCTTTAGGAAACTATCCATCACTCGCCGTAGTTCACGTGAGAAATTTCCTGGCAGATATTTTGTTTTAATTCTTCCAGGGTGTGTGGGTTTGTTTTGTACACTTTATATGTTAAGTTACCCCGGAGGGGTATTTTATGAACAATATTACTGACTGCGCAGTGTTTTTCCACTGGGTGTGTGGAAATATGATAAAAAAATGATAACACATTGCTGCTATAAACAAAGTCACACTGTTGTGATTTTGCTGTGCAGTGTGAAGTGCAGTTTTGAGTTAACGGTGATGTGATATAGTTCAGTTATTACGAGTTATTTATTATTTTGTCCTGTACTTAGTCAAAAAGTATATTATGGCTCAGTATATGTTTTCTACTGCACAGTGTGTATTTATTTACGATTCGTATGTATTAACTCGGTCAGCTCGCCAAGTGAAAGTACGATTTGCAAAAAGATTTCCAGGTGTAAAAGTTCCAGGCCGTACAACAATCCATTAACTTTACAGTACATTTCAGGCCACAGGAAGTGTTCAGGCTAAGAAATCTTCTTACCGAACAAACATTAGATGACGTCGGTGGTCAGTTTCAGCATTTCCTTTTATAAAGTTGGTAAGTAAAACCTTTAAAAGTAGTTTTAAAAATGTTGTATGGTTTCATCCATGCCTTTCTATGATAGCAACAGACGGCAACAAGCGCCAAGGAAGCGGACAGGAAAAACACTGCGCAGGCGGTTTGAAGTCTTTTGGCTCACCCTGTATATGTCCATAAAAGGTGAGGATTTAGGATAAAATTCATTATTAATCTCAACAACATAAACATAAACTGCTAAAGAGCTAAAGAATATTTTATTTTCCATCATTAAATGAAACCTCAGAGCAAAACTCTACTATACTTTAATTTTAAAACATCAGATAACCTTATTAAAAACATAACTGCTTAAGATTGTCAGAAGTGAAAATCTCGGTTATAATACTTTCCTTCCTAGTTAAAACTATTTTATACAGTTAAATACATTTAAAACTGGCTTATAAAACCTACTTTGCAGCCTAACTTCATAATCTCTTAACTTAGAGTTAAAACAACTGTTTTCATGATGCAAGCTTTTAATTGCCTAATGTTTAGCATTAGTTTCATTTTCAATGACATATGAGTTGATAGAATTTCAATTATGTCATTCATGTATTTGCATTATTTGTTTATTAACATATTATTGTCTTTTTTTATTTATATACATTTGAATTTCATTATAAATGCAAAAATGTATCAGTCTGCCATAAATGCAACCGATAAACAAAATATAAAAAGAGCATGCAACAAGGCAACAGGAACAAAATATGCAGATAGAATGTTGAAGAAGGAAACAAATTAAAACTATACATTCCAGCTGATCAACGCCACCACAATGTAATGAAACAAATTAAAAATAAATTAATAAACAATAATAATTAAAATGATAATTCTCCAAAGAAAACATAAATTTTCAATTTATTATGTACCTTTTCTTCATGTATTTAAGTATCTGTACAAAATGGTGAACAGTACAAGTCTTCTCTGTTAGGGCATCAGTTAAAAGTAGCTTATAAAATGTTTGTTATAAGATGTTTTTGTACAACCAATGCATGAAGCAATAACTTTTGTTATTCATGATCCCCTAAAGAGAAAATGTACAACTTTTAGGAAATAGGTTATCCGTAAGGTGTGCATTAATATGCTGCCTCCTGATTATGAGCTAACATTGTTGTGTCATTAAAATAACAAACATGTAACAATTTGAAGTGCATTGTATATGGGGAAAACTAATTATTTCTATGGTGATTTAAATGCTATTGAATGATTATATACAAGATATGTTACAGAATAGCTAATATCCTCCCTGGCCCTTAGTATGTTTTATGCCTGTATGGATATAAAGGATTTACAATGGTAACACAACACAATCAAGCTATTTTAATGCTGTAAGAGTCAAACAAACACTTGAATTGCTTAACTAAAAACTTACTTACTGAACATGTTTCGTAGGTGATGCTGCCTACGTCATCAGCAGATGACTGAAGATTGGCTATCCACCAAACAGTTGAGAAACCTTGATCATCAAAACTTTTTCATTCGGAGCTTTACTGAGGAACTTTAACAACCCCTGTCTGGTCAAAACTTAAAGATCTTTTCACTTATCCTTTGGAACCTTGCTTGAAAAACTCACATAACATACTGTAGATTCCAGTATTCACATTTCTGTTTACCATCAGCATCTTCTTTAGCATCAAATGCTTGGCTCACAGTGAGTTAGGAGAAAATATTTTAGCTAGATACCCAGCCCGAAGTAAATCAGAAGTACTGTTTTATTAATATCTCACCAGCTCAACCAAATTTCAAAACTTGTATACTCCTTATTATACAAATGTTTTATCCAGATTCCTGAAGTAAGTCAGAAGCACTGTTTCATCAATACCTCAGCAGCTCAACCAGCTTTCAAGACTTGTATATTCCTTATTATAGAAATGTTTTATCCAGATCCCTGGCCCGAAGTAAGTTGAAGCCGAAGCACTGTTTCATTAATACTATCCACCTCAACCAGCTTTCAGAATAGTATATTCCTTATTATACAAATGTTTTATCCAGATATCTGACCTGAAGTAAGTCAGAAGTACTGTTTCATTAATACCCCACCAGCTCAACCAAATTTCAAAACTAGTGTGCTCCTTATTATACAAATGTTTTATCCAGATCACTGACCTAAAGTAAAACATAAGTACTGTTTCATTAATACTATCCACCACAACCAGCTTTCAGAATAGTATACTCCTTATTATACAAATGTTTTAGCCACATCTCTGAAGTAAGTCAGAAATACTGTTTCATTCATACCTCACCAGCTCAACCAAATTTCAAAACCAGTGTGCTCCTTATTATTCAAATATTTTGGCCACATCCCTGAAGTCAGAAGTACTGTTTCAATTCCTTATTATACAGATGTCACTGGCAGTAGCTTATTTGCAACTTCTTTGGCTTTAATAACAATCCCAGCAAGAATTTCACCGGATTACTTTTTTCTGTTCAAAATAAATGAGCTTTATTTAGTAAATATGGATGGAGTTCCTTGATACTATTTCCTAAGAAAAATAAAATTCACAAATCCAGTTTTTTATTTGCAGCTTATTTGTTTATTCAATAGCAAACTAGAGAACCATAATTACTGCATGCACCAAAGGAATTATTAATGACTACGCCCTTGGGCAACTTACAAAACCTATTGTTCCCAGGCATAGTTATTAAGTAATACCGTTCATACATAAATGATTATTATACACTTTATATTATGGCTGACTAAATCCATCTACAAAACACAAAAATTTGTAGCTGTGAAACGTGTAAATATTCTTTCTTGTACTTAATGATTTACTGAATTTAAAAAGGAATTGCAGCTTTAAATTTATTCACTTTCTGAATTTACAAAATACATGTTACTTTTCTTCCTGTACTCAAAATCAAGCAGTTTTAAGAAGTATATGTATAACAAGTCACAATGTCTGCTATTTAGTGTGCTCTTTTTGTCCCCGAAAGAGTTAAAAACATTCTTTAAGTAATTAAACCTTTCAATTATTAACTTCCATTTGAATTCTTTAAATTTAAACCATATCCTCTTTAACGGTCTATACATGAGAGTATATTTATAACAATACATGAGTGCAAAGAGAATCAGAGAATAAATTGAGTTCAATTTTGAAAACATTTCTCTATGTGCCACAACTAAATCAATGGAGCCTTATGTGCTATATAGCAAGTCTTGGAGCTTCTTCTAAGCAGAAAAGAGGGAAACCAGCGGTATTGTTTTCAGTGCTACCTTTGAGGAGGAAATTGACTGGTAGCAGTTTTTAAGGTTTGTTAAACTTTAGTGCTTTTTGGGGGGGGCATTTTATTCCTTCACTTATAATTGTTTAATTTTATGATTTAGAACTAATGTTTAATGTAGCACCTTTGAGAGCAGGCTATTGCATCTGTGAGGCCAATCAGTATAGCAAATCTTATGATACAATATACCCTTCCTTACTTTCTGGGTAATTTTGGTTCATTAATTTAAAGATGATTCAGGTCTGATAAATTTAGAATGTCTTTATTTTTAGGATGTGTATGAAAACAGAGAAGAACATATTTTTCTTCATGGAGAAAGTGGACAATTAATACAAATTATCTCAAATTAAACATTCCTCCCCATGTCATGCAAATGCTTTGACTCTGTCAACTGTTTTATCTTTGTTTCTAGTATCCTTTCAAAATCTCTCAGGAGGGGGGGGTGGAGGGAAAGACTTCGCAAACAGAAGGGGAAACTGAATCATACTAAGAATTGCAAATAAAAAGCTAATACCAAGGAAAATTGCATTTAACTCATTCAAATATCACCCATTTGATCTTGACATGGAAAAGAAAAGAAAAATGTCATGAAAAGCATGTGAGTGGCATTTGTGGATTATGTTTATTGAACAAATAAAGCAGAATATTCATTGCTTATGATAAACATTCCATATATTTGCTTTTTCTACCATCTACATATAGCAGGTAGAAGTAGTATTATATTTCATCTAAAACTCGGACATTCAGACTTCACTGAAAATACACGTTTTGAGGTCCATTGAACCAATAAAAACAATCTTTAGGAAAAGGTGGTGTGAATGTGTCTCTAAGCTCAAAAACAATAAGTACCAATACATGTTTTGATGTTCGAATTCAAAACAAGAATTTTAGAAGGTTTGTGTATGACTGTTTACAGCATGTTCCATTATTCATTGTAATGTTACATGTATATGTGCTGCATAAATAGTTACAGTTATCTAGCATTACTATATACTGGCTGCTTGATGGTATTCATACAATTATGTTTTGACAAATATTTGTACAGTTTCAAAGTCTATGTTATTTACAGATTTTTGAAACAGTTTTAGGTGTTTGTTAATAGGCTACTTTCCATGTCTCTATGTTACTATTTTTTTTAAAAAATTTCTTTCAGAATTTAGTAACTCTCACTTCCAGAGGATATGTTCAACTGTTTGGCTTTGCATGAGAGATCATCAATTAACTCAAATTTGTGGATTCATTGAATTTACCACAGTCCATTGTTACTGCTGTAAGGTTATATGTTGGTGCTAGTTTCATAAATTCACTATTACTTTCTCTACTACGTATAGTAACTAGGGGAAGTATTGTATTCCACCCAAAAATTCGATACCGAGATTTCACCACAAATACATGTTTTGAGACCCCCTGAATCCAAAAAAAAAAAAGCATTTTTGGAAACATGTCCATGTGTGTGTCTGTGAACAGCATAACTCAGAAACGAACAGTCGGATAAACACCAAACTTGGTATTTAGGTTCAGTATCTTCCAGAGATGCGACAAGAAGGTTTTCAACAAAATCCCCCCCACCCCAGATTACACTTTACATGAAACATTTTTCGAAAATTTTAATTTTCTCAAAAATGGCAATAACGATTTTGATTAAAATATCATATGGTTTAAGATATTTTTAT
The DNA here is from genome assembly GCA_030765065.1 of Deroplatys truncata. Taxonomy (NCBI): domain Eukaryota; kingdom Metazoa; phylum Arthropoda; class Insecta; order Mantodea; family Mantidae; genus Deroplatys; species Deroplatys truncata. The sequence continues at coordinate 308,316,896 of CM060975.1, read as the reverse complement.
GACAAATGAAATGCATATCGAATTTTCTGGGAATGTTTCCAAAAGTGTTCTTCATTGTGAATGACTTTTGCATAACTGGTAAACCATAAGAGATAGTCAAAATTTTACTGCACAAAAAATGTAGATCGCGATAAAATACACAATTTATGTCATATACATTTTTTTTGTTGGGTGAACCATTTTCGAGATATTGCTTGTTATTCCCTTAAATTTTCCAATACTTATACTTTTTCTCAAATTTGTTATTCATTTTTTTTTGTCCTGGTAATGCAAAGAGAATGGAATACTCCACATAGCAACCACCTCTTAAAATATTTGACTATCGCTTAAAGGCTAGCAATTCCCTTGCATCTACAAGAAAATTAGCAATAAGATATCTCGATTAACATGAAGCATATGGAGAATGAGCGTTTGTAAAAATAGTTTGTACAAGAGTAGAGAAAGTCATGTGAGTGTAACACATATTTTTTGTTGTTGTTTTCTACTTGTTCTTCCACTGGCACAAATTCCTTCTCTCAATTCACTTTTTGCTGTGCTAATGGGCATTATTTTGTACACAACTGCTGTATCCAGGTTGTTTGCTGCTTCTTTAGCTAGTCTGTATACATGAGCTTTATGCCATGTAAAGTGTATTTTCCATTCTTTTAACTGCAGGTTTTAAGTTGCTTTTTATTTCTTCTATTAGGATATAATGTTTTCCTTGTTTTGAATATCTGTGTTATCTTATGTTGGTTTGCACTGCTGCAGATTTATCTGTTGTTGTTTCTGTGTGCTGTTTAGAATCTCAAGGGCCTCAGCATCACAACTTGTTCTGCGCCTCTTGTGCAGTTCATAATGATGTTGCTGAATAGATTTATTCTCGTAGAAGATAGTGATACTGGATCCTAATCCTATTCCTGTTTGTATTTTGCTGCTGTGCATGTATATTTTCTCTTCTTATGCAGCTGTTTTATTCTTCAATGATTATGTTATCAGTGGGCTGCAGTCATTTTCTGTGGCTTATTGCAATGTCAAGTCCTGAAGTTGAGGTTATTAGAGTTGTTTTGACCCAAGAGAAAGAGAATTCAGAGACATACATACTCAGTATTTAAGTCCATCATCTTCCAAAGTTGTGAACACAACTTGGCCCAAACTCGAAAACGGCTCTAACAATTTTGATAAAGGGTAATATGTTTGACATTTTAACATGAGAAATAAACTGTATGTCTGAAATATTCTGTGAATAGCTTATGAAGTCCTCTTTATTTGATTGGATTTCATACACTTTTATATAATAGAATGCCATAAGGGATAGATAAAAACTTAGTGTAAGAAAAATGCAGGGCTCATTAAAATACACAACTTGTGTCAAATAAACTTTTTCATAGTGTAAGCCAATTTTTTATACATACTATGTAACAAGTTTACATCATTCCCAAGTGTGAATGGGTAATCTAAATATCATCTTAAAACTTCCATTACTTTTCTTTCTTTCTTTTTTCCTTTACATCACAAGAACTGGTTGGTTGGTTGTTGGGCAGTTGGCAATGAAGCCATTCACTCTCTTGCCTCCAGCATTTTGATGAGAGGTTGGTATGTTGATCGAAAGCTAGTTGGTGGAGTAGATGGTTTCTCTCCATATCTTCTTTAAGTTCACAGAAAGGTCATATCAGAGATTCTGCTATGCCAATCCTGTGTAGATACATTGCAAGAGCTTGATATGGTAAATAACTATTTGAATACTGCTTCCATGTGCTGTAACTAAGCAATTCTTGCTTAATTTGAAACCATTCCTAGTTTAAAATATGAAATGTAACATGAATGGGACAATCACTTTTCATATGAATAATATAATATATAACAAATGTATGTGAATCTGTTATTGATAAAGAACTTTGTGTGAGTATATGACATCACATTTTTAAGCTTAAACATGTGTGTACACATTTTACAACGATTTATAAATACTTTCATTAGTAAAAAAAGCATTGCTTAATGAAAATGTTTTTGAGGTTAGGAAATTAGAATTAAAGTTTTGAGATTGGCCAGTTGAGCAACAAGTTATTTATAGTGAATAATTAATTTTTACAAGTAATTATTCTAAGGCATACATCTAAACCAGAATCAAAGAGAAAATAAAGAAAGCAGCTGTTATGTTCTCCAAGATATCATATCACCACATTGAGTGAGGTTAATGGACAATGTAGAAAAGTTGTGGGATATGAAAGGAGAGAACAATGCTCATAAAGTTATATTAATTTAAAGGCATAATTAATGCACACCTTTGAGGAAGTTCCTATTTTTCCAGGGTGCTATAAATGCACATGAAATGCAATTAATATATATATCTTCTGCTTTATGAAGCACAAGTTTAGTAAGGCAGAGCCTCTGCTAAATGAGATGAAAAAACAAAGCATATTAAAACTAAAGCACAAGTTTATGTTTACAGCTGTTTATACACAATATACTACAATATGAAACACTTTGGAGACATGATTTGTTTTATTCCAGGACCCACAAACAAGAAAGGCGTCAGTATAAGCACATACTACATGGATTATTTTTTTTGAAAATACCTGTACAACTAGAAGCACAACCATTTCACATTGTCAAAGAGCCGCCATCACACAAATTAAAATGAAAGAAAAGGGAACACATCATTTGTCACCCACTCATGCTTTCCAAATTCCTCTTAATACTATACCAACACACACACCCACTGCATGAGTTACTCTACTGACAGCAACATACACAACAGGTTAACTCTCCAACTTCAGACATAAAGCTCCACTACACGCATCACATTTAAGAAATGGTACCAACTGTGAAACACTAATCTTTCCTTACCACTAAGTAAATTTTCAATACTGCATTCAGATTAAAACATATTAAAGCTGATAAGTAAATATATTAGTTATATTGCGCATTCATTCACCTAAATGTTGGGATATACAGAAAGAAACTATGGAATTATGACACGAAACAATGTAGAGTGGCTTAAAAGTACAAATTACATGACGCTAAAACATTTGCCTTCAATTTAACCTAAAGCATGTCACTTTTAGGGAAAATCTGTATTTATTTCTGCAGATGTATTATATTATTTGATTACGGATAACAGATATTAGCGTAAAGAATATTCTATGTATGTTTATTGAGTCTTACCTTCCAAATTCCAAATTAGGCTTTATTTATATTTCACATTTTACATTGTTTTAATGACTTCTATTACTGAGTCACTAATCAACTTATGTCATTATGTCATCATCCTATGATCAATATATGATAAACATTCTAGAATTATAAAGTTAAAGAAGGGGGAAAAAAGACAACTCAAGGTGTTTACATTATCTACTTTTAATGCAATTATACATTTTGGGCTATGAGTTCATAAGTTCAGCTATTTTTTCACCTTTTATACTATTTTCTTATTACTAAATAATTTATATGCTTTTTTTTTGTTTTGTTTTGTTTTTACAGGAAGATCGACATCCTTATTCATCAAGTTAAGGTCAATGCTTAAATTTTTATTAATCTAAGCATTTGTAACAAGGAGTGAAAAAAATGCTAGATTTTTTTTTTCATTTATCAGAGCACTGATAGCAAAATTACACTTTTAATATTCATACAGGAGCAATAAATACATATTTAATGGCCAAGCATTATGTTCTTTTTTATATGGCCAAACAAATGAACATGCACTTTGCCCATTACCCCTCAGGCATATAATCATACAAACAGCGTTATTATTGCCAGTGCAAAAAAGTTTCAGAAAATTGTGATTGGCTTTTAAATTTAAAAATAAAATATAAAATGTTTTAAAAATGTAAATGCACAAGTCCATTGTAAACTTTTGCTAGCCAAATGCAGAACAACGTACATCTGGGATGATCTAAGAGATGAATTCAATCTCTTAGATGACTCCTATGTGTTAATGTTCTAGTGCATATTTTTTGTTCACAATTCTTGCATCAAGTAATTGCTAAAATATTAGTGAATTTGTTTGAAAATCACAAAAAAAAAAAAAAAAAAAAAAAAAACACATCACTGGAAGGAAGTCAAAAAAGCAATGCATATATTAATTTAAATATTAATTTTTTTCTTTACCTTCAGGCTCTTTAGCAATAACTGTTGAGCTCCTGTCTACCCCTGCCTTTAGTTTGTCTTCTGTTGGAGAGTTGGAGAAAGTAGAGGGAGGAGTGTCCCAAGAACAAAACACACAAATAAACAAAGAGAAAAAATATCCCGAGATTCATTGTACAATATGAACAATTTAAATAAACTGTATCCCTTTTGACAGATATTTAACAGAAAGAACCTCCACTTGTCTTGTTTAACTTACAGCAGGTAATTGCAGTTTCTCGCACTCTGGAACTTCTAATTTAATCATTTCTATATTTGAAATGTTTCACTAGTTCTGTCTTTAAAAGTAGCTTGAAAACAAATTAAAATCAACAGTCCACATAAGCTTGGGTCACTGTGCTCATCAGCTGCATTTCAGCTGCCAGTGCCATGTTAGTTGGGTCCAGTTCTCATTCCATGGAATCTGTTCTCCTTCTGAGATGTCAAAGTTCATCAGGAATGGTTCAAACTCCTTTATGCAGATCTTCACCCAAAGATCCAACTGGTGCATTTATTTCAATTCTATTCTTTGTTTGTTAAATTTCATAGTTTTTGTCCCAGAAATGGGCTACAACTGTGACCTTATATTTAACCAAGTTAAAAAAATGGAGAAATATCAAATATACACAGGTAAAGTCATTTGCAGCCCATTTCTGGGATAAAAACCATGAAATTAAGCAAACATCAGTTATTAAAATCTGCTGATAAATGCAGAGAGTTGGATGTTTTGGAGAATTAAGAAGCAAAAACATAAACATTCCTGATTAATTTCGACACTCTGGAATTTGAAGGCACAGCTTTTAAATTCATCTGAATATCATCAGAGAGACAACAAATGCCACAGAATAAGAACTGGGCCCAACCCGACACATGGCTGACCAGGTCAATGACCCTTGAAATATGTTATATACAATTTTTGGTTAGTGAAATTTAGAAAGTTCAACTCAAGCTTATGCGAGCTGTTAAGCTCAAGTTTGTTTTTTTTAAGGGCCTGTAGCAAACCTTTGGGATGAAAGTAATCATTAATACTACATTTTGGAAGCATTATGTGAGAATTTCGTTCTTTTTACAGTCACTATGGTACATGTAGTGAATAAAATATCCAAGCTCAAATCTGTTGCTATCCAATTCATGAGGTTTTACTGCACCAATTGTGTTTTTTCCTTTTGGCTTTATTTCATTGCAATCAAAAACTGAACAAAATGTTTCAAGGTTATATACAGAGCTACTCTAAATTAAGTACATAACTAATGTTATATACTTGAAATTAAGATTTGAGGTACCTAATATTTAACTAATATTTACAGCAGTTGGTACATTTTTGAAAGTTTTATAAAAAATTATGCACCAAACAAAATGGGATTTTATAAAAGTAAATCAAGGAAGGGGACATAACAGAAATACCTATAAGCCATCACCTTAAAGGTTACAAAAAACACATACATATACATATATATATTTACATGCATTTTGGCAACAAATTTTAATGAACCCTCTTTTTCATTTAGGGAAAAATCGGTGAAAGGGAGTTTGCCTGGTATACCAAAGCACACAGAGCATTTAGCACATTTTATTCAGTATTTGAAAGCATAAATGAGCATGTATGTCAAAAATTATTCACTAAAGCAACAAGAAACTTAATTCAGAGAGCTACATCATGCCTTGAAATACACAGAACAACTAAATGAAGAATTGAATAAAACAAAATAGCAAGGAGTAATGACAAAGAATGTATGCAGAAATATTATAGGAAAACAGTTAAGCAAAGCTCAGGGCAAAGTACATGAAAGGAAATTAAGTGTACAAAACATAGCATGCTAGAGACAGCCAGAAATTTCCATGAGAATCACAGCACATCCTTATCAGCAATATTAACACAATACAGAATTAGTTTGGTTTTTATGTTCTGATAGAAGATTTTACTAATAATCTTAGTTGTAAATAAGGGGTTTTCTGCCTCAGCTAAATATAAACAGGAAAGCCCTGTTCCTTTTAGTTTTTCAGTCATATTCAGATACCAATAGCCTAAGAATTTATGTGTATATTATATCTTAGTAAATGATAAAAACATGCATCTATAATTCATGTATTAGTTAGCATATATATGAATGACCACTAAAGAAAAACAATCAGATTTACTGAAATATTTCCCCACAATTTAGTTGGATGCTGTTATTTGCACCTAGCTTTATCAAGTTGCTGTTTAAAACTAGAGGAGGATTGATGTATGTGGTGCTGCTGTCATCCGGGCTGTATTTATATATGGGTACACAGGGTGACAAGAAACACCTTAAAGATAACACGTGTTCATAATATGGTTGCAAGTTTACTAACGCTTATCTTGTTTGCGACTAAAGCATTAAGAAAACAAATGAACTGAGCACCATCAGCATTAGTAATGTTCATACCACCTTGCAAGGGAATGCACCATTCCAAAGTTCCACTGCAAGCCAATGATTTCCATAGTCATTTTTATTGCCACACTCATTAGGTTACCATGCACTCTGATTTTGATTCTGTGGTCACATTGAGCTCTAATGAAATCTTTTCATTAGCCATTCCACTGCTTGCGTTTACAGCTGACAACCACACATCAACCCCACTTGGAGTCGGAATACATCTCCTTGTACTTCAGAATAGTCCAGTCTGTTTCCTTGTGCCCAGAACAAGAAGTGGCAGCAGGACAATGTTTGCAAGCTCATAAGTAGAAGTACTGACATTAACATAATATGTCATTAAGGCATCAAATGTTAAAATGTTATAACATTAAAATAAATAAAACTGGCTAAAGTTTTGTACAGAACTATGCACTACATTGCCTCTAAACTCCATTTTGAATTTGGTTAGCCAGGCTTCTAGCATATATGGAGAAGTTTTCATAGAGAAATGTTAGGGAGGGAATAGAAATGTATCAAAATATAAACAAGGCCATCAACAGAGATACACAATCTACCTCAGGAGCATTTGAAAGGTGCTCTTGAAAACACATCCTATTGGCCCATGCCAGGCCAATCAGAGCACACAGAATAGGATCACCATAATCTGATAATCCAAAACCAGGATTTTTACGATTAGTTTAATCAATTTAAGGAAATTAAATTTTGGAATAAGGAGTCCTAATGTAGGAGAAATGTACATTTTATTAAAATCCATAGTTTTGGAAGGACTGCTTAATAGTATTTCATCTTAAGTAAGCACATATTATTACAAATGTAATAATATATTTAGTATCAACATTTAAATTTTTACTTTCTCTACTACGTATAGTAAGTAGGGGAAGTATTGTATTCCACCCAAAAATTCGATACCAAGATTTCACCAGAAATATATGTTTTGAGACCCCCTAAATCCAAAAAAAGCATTTTTGGAAACATGTCCATGTGTGTGTGTGTCTGTCTGTCTGTGAACAGCATAACTCAGAAACGAACAGTCGGATAAACACCAAACTTGGTATTTAGGTTCAGTATCTTCCAGAGATGCGACATGCAGGTTTTCAAGAAAATCCCCCTACCCCAGATTACCCTTTACATGGAACATTTTTCGAAAATTTTAATTTTCTCAAAAATGGCTCTAACGATTTTGATTTAAATACCATAAGTTTTTATTGTATATCTTGAATTTTCTGGGAATGTATCAGAAGTATTCTTCATTGTGAACGACTTTTGCATAACTGGTAAACCATAAGATAGACAAAATTTTACTACACAAAAAATGTAGATCGTGTTAAAATACACAATTTATGTCATATACATTTTTTTTTATTGAGTGAACCATTTTCGAATATTGCTTGTTATTCCCTTAAATTTTTCAATCCTTATACTTTTTCTCAAATGGAAATTCGTTACGCATTTTTGTTTGTCCTGGTAATGCAAAGAGAATGGAATACTCCACATAGCAACCAGCTCTTAAAACATTTAACTATCGCTTAAAGCCTACCAATTCCCCTTGCACCTACAAGAAAATTAGCAATAAGATTAACATCTCGATATCTTGATTAACATGAAGCATATGGAGAATAAGCATTTGTAAAAATAGTTTGTACAAGAGTAGAGAAAGTCATGTGAGTGTAACATCAGATTTTTTTTTCCTTATTGTATTGTATTTTCAGCATTGTATTAATGGATTTTACTATTAACCTATTCCTTTTTTCTGTCCACTGAGCACTCAAGAGGGGAAAATGCTCTCTACATTGGTGTTATGACCAGAAATAATATCCCATAATTTTTAGCAATTCTGAATACTGCTCACTAGAAATGCAATTATGAATGAATGCAACCCATTTCTTATGTGGCAACAAATTCTCAAAGCTATCATACCTGGCCTCCCCATTAAATTTGAAGTCGAGTTCAAACATAGTAGAGATTGCAGACTTTTGTCTTTTCAGCCTGGATGCTTTCATTTACCATAACATTGTAGAGAGTCTGCATATGGCAACCCTGCATTTCTGGTTACTGGAAACAGCTTGCTTCCAATTGGTGCTTTTACTGCAAGATCACAATGATTTAAAGGCCTTTCTTTGATTTTCAGAGCTCATTAACACGTGACCAACAAACATCAGTCATCAACTGACACTGAATAAATAGGACATTTCAAATACAAAATGGTGCAAATATTGAAGATTTTCTTTCTAAGCATTTTTATATGAAAAGCAGTGTACTGTGAAATCTCTACACCAGAGTTTCAAAAGGGCAATGGAAAACTTATGTAACAACCTAATTCAAGGAAGATAAAAATAAGGCATCCTTGGAAAAATATGCTTAACTGTTTGCCTCGGGATCACACTACTGGTTTACATAAAATTGTGATTTTCAAGAGGTGTTGGTAAGGGAAACCAAAATGCTTATTGGGGAACATCCAAAACAACAAGGAGGTAATTATAGTTCTGTTTTTGTTACGAGGACATAAAATAAAGCAGCATTTTGTCCAACAAGATAAGGGATAACATGTATGCAACATTTAGCTTGAGGCAGTATTTCAATGCCTAAATAATATTAATTGTATTTTTATTATAAATAAATTCAATAACAGCCTACCTTGAAAACAATATGTATATAATTATTATTTAAATTGTATGTAAGTCATTGCAAATACTTATTTTTTATTGTAAACGTATTTATTAATGTCAGGTAAATGTTTATATACTCTAATAGTGCAAAAACTGTGAGAATAATATGTTTTAGGTTGTTAATAATGAGATAATAATGTAATTTTTGTGACAATAATGTGTCTGGAATTTTGAAAAGTACTGGTCATGAAAAGATCGGTAGTGACGTAAGTTTCGCTTACAGTTTGGAATTAGGCAATCAACAGTAAAGAAAAGTTTTAGTTTGAATACTTAAATTCTATTGGACTAGAATTAGCCAATAAGAAACTGGCATTACCGAAGCTTCAGGGCTTTTACTGTTAAGATTAGTCAGTCGCGGGCATGATGTTGTAGAGTGCAAATGTAAAAGTCGTGGACATGATGTGATAGCATGTAGATGCCAAAAATTGTCTTCTTCGCTAGTAAATACATTAAGAATATGTAAAGTGCTCACAGTTTTATTTTATAAAGTGTTGTGTTTTATAAATGTGCAAGTATAAAGAAATGAAATTTAAAAGTAAATTCTGTGACGTCTTTAATTTTTGTCATATCACGACCTGAACAAGAACTTTTGATTCTATAGTTCGAATGAAGCAGCCGAGGCAAATTTAAATAATATTACGTAAAACAAGCATCATCTTCACTACTACAAAGTTTGGCGTCCCAAGCATCAACCAACTTCAAAGTGCATCTTCATTACGTAACCTAAATACATTCTCAAGCTGATAAGGAATATAATAGAACCCCAATGAACCATTATAACTGAGTGGGTGGGATTGACAGTTAACTGAAAATGAGGGATAATCCATCTTGCTTAATATTCACACTAGTTTTTGTTTATTTGTTTGTTTTTTGTTGTTCAATTTATATCCTGTCTTTAACTGCAATGCTCATATTGGCATCCTTTCACCTTTGGAACATATTACCTTATCAGCAATGGTCTTAACTCATATGCACTTGTCGTTGGATTTCTACATTACTTTGGATTTTATACATTAGATCTCACACACACATTCACACTTCCAGACTCTGGGGAGGATAGGGAATAACCTTAGCTGGAAAAATTCCCACCCCATCTGGGAATCAAACCCAGGACCTCTCGCACAGTAGGCAGGTGCTCTACTGATTGAGCTATGGGGCCAGCCAAACAGTAGGTTTAATAAGCAATTACACAAAAAAAAAACTCATTAAACACACGAGTCCTATGTTACACTTCTTGTATATTTAGAAAAATGGCAATAAAGGTGATTGTTGTCCACAGGATAGGGCTGCTTGGTAAGAAAAAACAGACTTTCATTTTGTAAAAGTGTGTGTACTTACTCGCATCTGTTGTTTTGTCAGTATTGTAGGTACATCGCTAGGCAACAACAGTACATTATGAGCACTACTATTGTCTGATTGCTGACCTTGTGATTTAAAATTAAAATTTAAGTACTATACAACTGAAGGCTGACCTCTTGACTAGAGTACATGTTCATTCTGTATTCAATTTGTAACACTGTTGCCGTGCTCACATGGGAATCAATGTCACATAGACTTTTGTTCCATTATTTTTAAAGTGCATGATGGTTAATGGTTAACCGATGGCGGATAATCAAGGTTTTACTGTAATACAATTTTGGATATAATGCAAAGCAGGCTATCAGGTATCTACACGATGCAGTGAAATTTCATTATGTGGTACAAGTGTAAAAGGATAAATCAATTTATTATGAAAACTATAAACTTTAAATTTTAGAGTTTAAATTTATATGAAACATTAATATGACCTGATGTGTTTGCTATTTGTATAAAAATTACTTTACTAATTACACATATGTTAAAATGTAATCTTACTCACGGGAGTGATATACTCATGAGGAAGGGAAAATGGCATGTGTAAACTGTTGTGTTTGTTACAATGTGGACCTTAGATAAGAAATTAACAGTTTTACATTTCCCAAAACTACAACCTAATCAGCCATTCATTCTTATATTGAAATTAATTCACTATTAGTGCTTAATTATTCATTAATATTTATTATTAGGTTTTATGGTACATAAAAGAAAATTACTACCCTCTATGGCTTTAAACTGGGTGTCATGGTCTTCTTATTTCCTCTCTTTCTTTCATTCTTTGTTTCCTCTTCTCTCTGTTTCCTTAATTTTATTCATGAAACTTCAGAGATACTATTCTATGACTAATTAATGTTATGCATAACATGTTACTTGTGTGAAATACAATAATAAAACTACATAAAATGAAGTTACCAAATTCACTCATACTATGTCATACTACTTGACCAATAAAAGTGAAAGAAATATAAAATCAATCAATCAAGCCTATCACTACCCTTGATTTTGTTTTATAAACATTTCCAGAGGATGATGAATTGCAGTGGTTGGCAAAACTTTGCTTAGAAGCTAGATTTGTGTTGTCAATAATTGCACATTTTAAAACTATTAATGTTTATTCCATGATCTTTAATAAAAATTGAGTTTAGAAATGCTTTGTATTTTTATTTCTGTAGACCTTGGAAGTTTGTTTTAGCTCCTCTTAAGTTTGAGGTTAAGCATACTCTCATTTGTTTTCTTTGTGTTCACTCATTGCAACAATGGTGATTTTTTATGTTTAGTGTCCTTTAACTGGCTAGGTCATGTTGGACAATGAATGAAATGGGTGAAATCACGCTCAAATGAGCCTGGGTCCATAGAGCTTAAAGTTATTCAACATTCATCTTTTCAGGATAAGGGAAAACCCCAAAAGAAACCTTATCCAGGTAATTCACCCTAACTGAAATTTGAACCTGGGACCTCTTGAATGTGAGGCAGACACACTACCACCACAGAGTGCAGACTAATGGTGATTTGTTTTTAAACAGCAAAACTTTTATTTGAAAATGAGAATAAATATTGCATTACTTTATTTGATGAAAATACGAGCCTTTAATTTATTACATTTTTATTCATGAAATAATCTACTTAAATCCCACTAAAATTTTGATATTGTCTAGAAGTTTTTTGATAATAGCAATTTCTTTGACATCATTATTATTATCATCATCATCATTTCCCCTTCTTTATATTTAAAACATCTTGGCCTTCTGACAATGGACATTTAGTGAGCCAACTGCTATCGGGACTAATCACATTTTGCCTTTTAGCCTGCTAGTTGATATAAGAGACCTTGCCCCTTTTTCTCCCTTAATATTATTTTTATGTGCAAGCATAGTACGAGGGTAACCCAGAAAGTACCAGACGTTTTGAAATAAACAATTAACAAAATGCAAATATCTACTTTTTAAAGGTACACTCTTAAGCTATTTTTCTACATAATTGCCATTCAAATTGAGACATTTATCATACCGTGGCACAAGTTTTTCAATACCCCCTCTGTAGAAATCTGCCGCCTGTGACTTCAACCACTGGTTTACACCGGCATGCAGTTCAGTGTCAGTATCAAAGCATCAATTTGATGCACCAAACTCCATGAAATTTGGGGAAAATGTTCCAAAAGTTCTGTAATCGTGAAACAACGATTTTCACGAGTTTTGTCATTGATTTGCATTGACAGGTCATCAGTCATAAGGCTAGGCCTACCACTGCAATCCTCGTCGTGAACATTGGTATGGCCATTTTTAAAATCAATGCACCATTGCCTGACTCGGCTTTCACTCATTATTCCTTGCCTGTAAACATCACAAAGCTGACGATAAATTTCAATTGGTTTATTCTTTTTAGCCAATCACACTTCACAAACGGCGGGATTTTCTATTGCAGTGCACATTTTAACAACTCACAGAGAGCACAGTAAGGAAGGCACAGTCCTCACATTACCACAGCTGGATGCGTACTGAATGTAGGAACGTTCAGACACCAAGATGGCGGCTCTAGCCCTACTCATCGCCACGATAGGCCAAAACGTCTGGGACTTTCTGGCCTGCCCTCGTAGCTTCAGCAAGAGTAGCCTCCATGTTTGCTATCGTTGAAGCACATATCCCACTTTTCATTATAAGCAACTTTTGACATCAAAATAATTGTGGCAAAATAACTGTGGTGGTTAAGAAACATTAAAATTTGAATTCTCTAATCAGTAAATTTTTCTGCTAACACTTTCACAACATATCGACAGCAGATGTAGCACTGTGGAGGAGGGCAGGAAGGCATACACCCAATCATAATTTTCTACAAATCAGCAGCCTCCACCATTCTTCCATCTTTATCGCTTTCCTCTTCATCTCCACAAATGAATTCTTCTTTTTAAGCACCTTTTCCATGACCATGCCTTATGGAGCATCTCTTAGCAAACAGTTTCTTGTAAGTCTAGTCCAAGTCAATTACGTTTCTTTTCCAGATCAGTTGCAGCATTGTTCTTCCTTTATCCACTTGTTTTGAAACAACTTCATTACTGATTCTGTCACATTTTGCATATTCCATTCCTCTCCATATCCACATTTCAAATGCTTCCAGTAATTTTTCTCACTTTTTTTACAATGTCCAAGTTTCCACACTATACAGCCCTATGCTCCACACACAGCATCTCACTTTAAGAGATCACAGAAGTTGTTTCTTTGCTATTATGAATATTGTTTTATTGTGCTAAGAGATTTACAATTTGATTGTCTACTGAACTTTGACCCTGGCCACTCATTCTGTAGACAATCACTACATTTTTTTCTACATTTTACATTTTCCTGTCAATAAATTATCTTGCTTCAGTTTTTCATGTCCCATTTCTACTTGTTTTTCACTTGTCACTTATTGATTACTTTACCATCACACATTCACCATAGTTTTCCATTCAAGGTAAGATACACTACCTCTTACTTATCTCTGTCAACTGTCCAAAGCCATTTCTTTTCTCCAATTTTCTGTTCCTTGGCACTTAAATACTATGTGTTCAATGTCTTCATTACCACCACATATCAGACATTGGTTTTGAGGAATACCCTGTCTTAACCCTCTTAGCCTCCATGCTCCAGTTCTTACCTATGCAATAGATTCTCTGTCTTCTTTATTTACTACATCTATACATTTTTCCCTACCCCATGTATTTTTCATTGGCCTATCACAAACCAATGAGCTCTTTTTGGCAATCTCACTGAGCATGCTTTGTATTTCTATATCTTCCAGTCTTTTCCTCGCCTTTTTCCAAAAATTTTTCATGTTATTTTCTCTCCTTCTCCACATGTCTCCTAACCCATTTCTCTCCAAAATGTTCCGTAAATTACTTACCCATCCATCATTCATTAAACTATTCTCTTGGTATTCTATAAATTGACTTAACTACGCTTCCTCTGTTTGACTTCTTGGCAACAGCTTGCATTACCATTTATAGTACATCACAAGCCGTCTACTTGCTCCACAATCTCATGACAAATCTGCAAGTATGTCTTGTTTGCTTTCATACAGTTTGAAATCTTCAGAGAACAATAATTATACAACAGAATTTGCAAGTGTTCAAAACAAAGATTTTTGAGGTGAAATAGTGAATCTCATGCTACCAACAGAACCTGCACTCTCCTTGTATTATTACATAAATGAGGAAATTCTTTTTGTGCCTCTCAATCTCTCACCTTTTTGCTCTCTGCTTCCCCCTTTCTCTTTCTCTCCATTTTTGTCTTTCACCCCCTCTACCTCTATAACCCTCCCTCCATCTCTCACTTATTCTCCCCTCTCTTTCTCATCATTTCACTTTTTCCCCATCCATTGCCTTCTTTCCTTCTCTCTGTATAATGTACATGACATATAAAACGTTCAAAACCAGTAATAAAGCTGATTTTTTGGAGTGCTATAATGAAAATAAAACAAAGCAAGAACTATAATAATACCTACACAAACTTGGGCCTTTTCCTAATGCTTATGTTATTGGAATTATACTGTTTCTTGTGGTTCCTAACTGATTTAGGTACGCAAAATAATGATAATGAAAAACTGGTTTAACTACTTAAATATTCATCTTGATGAATTTTGTGTATAATAAAACTTGTCAGAAACATTATCCTTATAAACTTTTGCAAATCATTTCCCACAAAGTTAATAATAAGACAGATTTTTTGATTATGCAGCACTGTATTAGAAAGTAGGCAATTAAGATGCTGTATAGCCTATTTTGTAAGGTACTTGTATAGCAAGTTTCCTAGCAATCATGTTTGGCAATTCTTGAGTGCAAAAGTACGTAACATACACACATAAAGATTCACAACATATAGACATACACACAATGAAACAAAAATGTAAACATTTTATTTTTGGCTTCAGGGTAGCCCATTATTCATATTGGCATCAGCTATAGGCTGGTTCACAACCAACGAGAATGGTAACCAGAATGAGAACGATAAAGTTGAAATACATGTATTCAAATAGGAATGTTCACAACCGACGGGAAGCCTTCCCAGGCCCTGGGAACGGGAAAGAAGAGTTGCCCAACTTTTAACTTTCTCGTTCTCGGGCATGGCATATTAGATCCCTATTGTGCATATTAGACTCCTCACTCTAGAGATTATTCTAGGCGGCCGTGACATGAAACAGTCACTAGTGTTCTCTATAGCCGCAAGCTGGAAACATGAAACTGGAAGGAATTAGTAGTAAATGTGCTTTCTAACCTCATCCCGACACCGCAAATCTAATGAGCATTGATTCCTCTGGTGAAGGGATCATTTGTAGTTTGTTTATATGCAACTCAAAACTGGCTATTACCTGAAAAAAAATGGCAAAAATTACAAAGAAAGGCTAAAACCGGTGGAAATGAAAAAAAGAACAACAAACTATTTTAATGTATGCCATTAAATAAAGGAATGAAAGCTTGGCATAAGTAGAGGGATCGGAAATGTAATGGATATACATTTAGATAATGTTTACTCTATCGAATTTTGACGTTGGTTTGGCTAAATTGGAAGTAGGTGAAAAAATGTCATTGGTCAGTTAAACCCAAATGAAATCCCAATGCGCAAAATCGACTTTCACTTTCTGATCGATATGCATTACCGTTCTCATTACCGGGCTGTTGTGAATCAAAATTTCTTGCTTCCTGTTCTCATTTCCGTTCTGGTTACCATTCTCGGGCAGTTGTGAACCAGCCTTAACTGTCCAAAACAAAAAATTACTGATGGATTATATTTTTATTATATCTATAGATAACACGTACAAATGAAATTCTGAATGATCAAATACTTAACTGACTCACATTAAACTATAAGAAAAGTATAAGGAAATCAAATATTTGTAAGTCATTGCTTCACTTTTATGTTAGCTGTAGACTTATCCATTCAAGCTTAAGGCATAAATACGTTAATACACTTGGATTTTTACAAACTGAAAATTGTAGACCATCTTATGCTGAAGGTTATATCAGTTGCTGCAGCAATCCTGGTCTACATTAGTTCTGAGTGGCATATTAGAATTTGATTGCTTTTTATATTTGAATATGCATAAATATAATCAGCAACTACAGTTAATGTTACATTGAGCTATCAAGAACATTTGTGACACAACAGCCTATTGCTGCATCCACAGGGGAGTGGCATGTGACCAGCATGTCACTTCTCCTGGTTTCCAAGATCAGAGGCGCTACTTCTCCATCAAGTAGCTCCCCTACTGGCCCCAAAGACCTCACAAGGTTGAGGATATTTCCCCTGTGCTCAGGTTCTTTTCACTGCAGGCAGAAATACTACCACAATGCTGTGGGGATGACCAAGAGCTCTTGGTATGATATAAAAATAAACTGGGCTTATAACTTTCTTAATTCTGAGGCATTTGGAACCCAAAACTAGCAAAACTCAGGCAATTACTGTAAAGTATAATGAAAACTAAAGATCAAAAACTTTTAGATGGCAGAGCTACATGGCTCAGCTAATTGTTATTCTTTTCTGTTCTAGGTAGCATAAAATTGATTTCTCTATACTTGAAAAGTTTTGAGAGAAATTACTGCTTTATTATGTCATAGTGTATCAACAATTATATAGTTACCTAACACACAAAATTGTATAACTTTTCTTTCATTTGAATAGTATCAAAGCCTCTTTAAATCTCTCAAGTAAAATATCCTCTAAAGTTTTCCTGCATTTTGTACTGTTTAATTTTCCTAAGAAAGTATACATCTAAGCTGGCTATGTTCTTATTTGGAATAACTATTCAAATAGTATGGTTTTAAACAGTAACAGATAGAAATGACATGTATTTCTGAGCTACTTAAAAACCCACATTAGTGTGAGCAACTGAATCAATTTTTTTGAACATACATTAAAATCTTTGATTCAAGGAAAGTGTAAGGTTAGTGAATTCTTATTACATTTATGTAGTTTACTTGAAAATGTTACCACAAAGTCCTAAAAAAGTTACAGTCAGAAATTTTTTTGCTTCTCACTATTTTATATTAGGTACTTAAGTCTAACTGTACAGAAGTTACACTAGGAGGAAGAGATATAGATGTCATCCTCTTAAAAGGTGATCCTACATAAAAGATCCGTTTAAATGAAATAAGTTGCTTTGTTTTATTACGTTTCCTTACATTGGTAAACAAAATTTTACTTTATTTATTCTCATTGAATGCTTTGCTATACACCTGAAATTTTTTTGCACCTGACAGTTATAAAGAACTGCAGCTATTTGGTTTTTACATAAAGCATAATAAGTAAACATTTAAATTAAAGCATTTATTTTTATTTACTGTTTTACTTGAACTTAAAGAGTAGATTAAAACTCCTATCCCACCAATGTTAAATCTGACAAATTCATGATTCATTATCTCAGAAACTAATTAAAATATAAGATAGACATTTTACAATATGTATAAGCTTGCCTTCTGTTCACTGGTTTACTTTCATTAAATAACTTTTTACTTTCTCTACTACGTATAGTAAGTAGGGGAAGTATTGTATTCCACCCAAAAATTCGATACCGAGATTTCACCAGAAATACATGTTTTGAGACCCCCTGAATCCAAAAAAAAAACTTTTTGGAAACATGTCCGTGTGTGTGTGTGTCTGTCTGAGAACAGCATAACTCAGAAACGAACAGTCGGATAAGCACCAAACTTGGTATTGAGGTTCAGTATCTTCCAGAGATGTGACACAAAGGTTTTCAAGAAAATCCCCCCACCCCAGATTACCCTTTACATGGAACATTTTTCGAAAATTTTAATTTTCTCAAAAATGGCTCTAATGATTTTGATTAAGATATTTTCATGACAAATAAAATGTATATCTTGAATTTTCTGGGAATGTCTCCAAAAGTATTCTTCATTGTGAACGACTTTTCCATAACTGGTAAACCATAAGAGATAGACAAAATTTTACTACACAAAAAATGTAGATTGCGTTAAAATACACAATTTATGTCATATACATTTTGTTGTTGAGTGAAGCATTTTCAAGATATTGCTTGTCATTCCCTTAAATTTTTCAATAATTTTCTCAAATGGGAATTCGTTATTCATTTTTTTGTCTTGGATATGCAAAGAGTATTAATCTGTGGCAAAGAGAATGGTGCTGCACCTAGCAACCAGCTATTAAGATATATGTCAATGCTTAAAGGCATTTCTATATTGCCCTTGCAATTACAAAACAAGGGGAACATAGTACGCCTTAAGTGATAGTCAAATACTTTTAGAACTGGTTGCTATGTGTAAAATGTAATTCTCTTTGCATGTCAAAAGATCGTTTCTGCAAATGCTTATCTCGATTAATATGAAATAGATGGAGAATAAGAGTTTGTAAAAATAGTTTGTTAATGAGTACAGAAAGTCATGTGAGTGTAACACATCAGATTTTTAATATAACAAACAATATTATTAATACCAATGCAAATCAATAACAGCACTTACAGGTTGCTTTTATCATCCTAAAACTTAATTTACCTATCTTCAATAATACCAGAAAATGTCTTTCACAGAAAAAGTTGTTCAAAGCAAAATAGAGAAAACAAGCTGGCATGTACTTGCAAAGAAAGGATCCACATGGCTTGAACACATAGAACCTGCTATATTTAACAGTAATACCAATTTGTAGAGCAAAGCTTCCCCTAAAAGATGAACTAAAGTTTACTTCTCTACTTCAAAGTACGTAGGAGTTATCATCTTTTTATGTGAAGTGATGTCAGAATTCATAGTACAAAATGGCAGATGCAGTAACTTTTTAAAAGTATATTTAAAATATAAACATTGTGATAAAATACCTAGGTATATATATAAAATTAAAGAGGAAATTCTGATTAATAAGGCAGCACAACATGCTAAAAATTTTGGACAATTTTTGCCATTTTATCTTCCCTTAAACAAGTGTTTAACAACAATTTTAGTTGCTTTCATTAAACATTTCACTGAAAATACTAAAAAAAATTGTCTTGAGAATAAAATATCATTAACACAGTTATTATCATTCCCATAATGCAGCAATCAATTCACAATGGCATTGGAAAGAGGGCTCACATCTATTGTGATGTTTTCACAATGTACACAATGAGATCTAACTCTGGTTTAAAAGGTAACATATATATCTCTTCCACATGGTATTTCTCAGAGGTTAAATATGCAGTAGTAGCATTCTATGAGTAACATTTATCTGAGAGCTCAGACATTTTGTGAAATTATATTTCTAAATCATCTAATACATGCCATAAAACTCCACAATTATTATAGAAACTCCAAAGCTCTGTAGCAATGAGCTATGGCTAGTGCACAACTAAATATTTAACTAAAAAGTATGCAAAAGTATATATATATATGTTGACTCCAAATAATTATAGAAATATAAAAAGCAATATTCACTGAATATTTCTTCACTTAGAGTGGAAAGGTAGAATCAGATGACTGAAAAATTCAATGCCATAGCCGGGATTTGAACCACAGATCTCCCGGTCTCCGTCCAGTTGCTCTAACCACTGAGCTACCATGGCAACATGCCGACACGACATTAAATTCTTCAACTGATTCGCATTTTTTCCCGGTAAACCACAAAGAGATCTTAAATTGTATTAAGATGACATACCCAAATGGCGACTTACATTAATTCCATTCACTTGGAGTCTTTCATTAAACTATTAATAACATTTTGGATTACACATTTTATACAGCATCGGTGAGCATGCTAAGCAAAGGAAATAATACTCTTTCAAATGTATTGTTTTGGTTTTTTACATGCACTTTCTGCCCACATGCATGCGCATATGTGCACTATCTTAAACTATAATGCATATAAAGGCATTATTTTAAAACATGATCCATGCAAATAACTTTCACTTCTCACTATGTAATAGCTGTCAATCCTTATTAACATATGCATTTAATTTGCTGGACCTAGCAGTTGATATACATTTTACATTTTCCTCAATATAATGAAGACTTCATATCAATAAAGAAAAAGGTCATCGTAGGAAAATAATCAAGTATTTCTTTGTCATACCTTTTACTAATGAGAAATGGATTGTCTTTAAATTTTGCTGCAGAATTTTTATAATTATCCACCAGTTGGTAAAGGAAGCGTACAGTTATAAGGCAATATGTAGAACATTGTTTTAAATTGTATTACATCCAAAAATTAACATTTTATGAAAAAGACTCCTGAATTACAAGATCTACATGAAGCTATATTGAAAAATGTATAATTTGTAAAATCTATGTCAAGAAGTGTACAACTAAAATTACATTAAATGATAGCGAAACCGATGATAATGTTTGGTTCCAAAACTTGGATTTTAAAAAGACAAGATTAGAAATGGCTGGAAGCCCAACAGATGAGATTTCTGAAGCCCTTAATGGGAATCACTCTTAGAGTCGTATTTTCAGTCAAATCATAAGGGAATAGTTGGGAGTTTCAAACATAGTCGAGAAATAAAAAAAGTGTTAACAAAAATGGAAAGACCACCTTTCTAGAATGGATGACCAAAGAATACCAAAGTCAGCATTTCAATATAGGCCAATGGGAAGGAGAGATGTGGTTAGACCTGAGAAGCGTTAGAACTGAGACTCGGGACAGACCCTGGTGGCCTAATCCTTGAAAGGCTGAAGAAGTATCCTCTTAAATGGAGAAGTAAAAAGAATGAAACTGTTTCATACTTCTATCCTAATGAATTTATAATACTGTCACGCAGCTATGTGTCAAGCTATCAATTATCTGGCACCTACCAGCTGGGCCAGCAAGATATAAAGAGAGATAACCTGCTCTGCCCAGCATAAATTACCAGAAGTGGTATCAAGATATAACCAGAATCTTCTGGAGGTTTCTCTTATGCCTTCTTCTCAAATGTTCTGGAACTCAGAAAAATTCCATTGGCTATATAACCAAGTGTTCACATAAGTCAGTCAGTCAGCTAGCCAGTGAGAGCATATCTGGTGTGACAAAAAAGTGCTGTTCTCCGAGTGAGTTTGTAACAACTGTTGTGATGAACAGTGAGTGCTGCTTCCACGAGAGATTAGAGACATTTTTTGTTTGACTCCCCAACAACTGAAGTGGACCAAAGAAGAGATTACATCATGTGTATTTCACTACATTGTTATGTCGTGAAGAAAGAAAGTGACAATAAAAATTGAACTAATTAGGGACATAATATGACACTGTAAGACTGTACATATAGGGACAATATATGAAACATATGATATTGTTGAAAATAATTAAAACATATTATCATCAGATTGTGGTACTTATTATAAATTAATAAATACAAAGGTATACACGGTGTTGGGGTAGTGTGTCTGCCCCACATTCAGGAAGTCCCTAGTTCAAATCTCACTTGAGGTAATTTATCTGAATAATTCATTAACTATCCAATACGAGCTAACTGGTTAAAGGAGGTTAAGACTTACAAAAGAAACAGCATCATTTGTCTTGAACCATGGCACCAGAGCTGCTCATAAAGGGGTAGAGGGGAGGTCTGCAGTTCAAATCCTGCCAGAACCATCCTCCATGTCTGACATTTTCTTCAGCTTTTCCTCAGTCCTTTATAATTGGCAAATGCCAGGGACTTAGTGGAATGTTTCCTTTCCCAATTATCATTTCATTTCATGTAAGTCCACCATCTTTGTGTCATTCGCAATAAGAATGGGCATTAGATCAAAGAAAGAAATGAAAAAGAAAAAAAGGGAGAAATGGGATGGGGCCTGGAAGAGCCTATTAAAGTGACCTAATAGATCTAAATAATAAATACAGAGTACATATCACCTTATTATGACTGTTTCATTCCAAGTAAACAACAGAAATGCTTTGAATCTTGGCCAATCATAGCTGTCTATTTTGCCAGTTTTATCAGCTTGACATGCAATTTTATTTTTCTTAGCGTCATCACATATATTAACATGCAAACTATTTTAATTTTGAAAACCTGCTAGCAGAAATTAAAATTCTGGATCAAATATTCACAATTTGCAAGTCTATTTTGTCTAATTATTAACATTCCATAAATGCATTTAATGAACATATTATTCAATTTTTGTAATTGAGTGTGTAATTGTGATGTGGGGGTAGCGTGTCTGCCTCACATTCAAGAGGTTCCAAGTTTGAATCTTGGTTAGGGTTAGTTACCTGGATAAGGTTTATTCTAGGGCTTTCCCTTATCTTGAAGAGACAAATGTTGGGTAATTCTAAGCTCTAGGGACCCACAGGCCCATTTGAGCATTATTTCAACCATTTTATTCATTCATGATATGACCTACCCAGTTAAACATCATTGATTAATCATCAAAGCAAGAAAGCAATTTTTGTAATTTACTCATGAAACAGTGAAACAAAAACTACTTGAGCTCAAGATTCTCTCTAAATAAATTCTGAAGGAATTATTATATTACTGTTCTCTCTTTCCATTTAAAGTACAAATTCTGTAGGACTTTATATAAACTTGGAAATGAGCAAGACTACCCTCATGATATCTCAGGGGGTGGTCCTGCATGGCACAATTACTGAATAATAAGTTCTGAGTTCATCAGCCCAGCATTAGCAATCGTCTTCATTCAGACAGTTTTTAAATATATAGGCTATGCAGCATGAAAGCATATTGCAATGGAAACTCTGATATACAGTGACCACCAATGATAATATTGTAAAGTTTAAATGACTATAACATATTTGAAGCCTCATTTATATTCTGGCAGAATGCCATGCAACACAATATAACTTTACAGCAAGAAAGGTATACATGAAATGATACCAAATTCAATTTCATCCTCAAGTTGATGTAATATAATTTAAAACAATGCTTCTCATATCTCCTTTGAAATGTAGAAGTCATTAAGCAGAATAACCTATAATCATTATTTACTTCTTTACCGTTTCTAGCCCAATGGTGCCCTTGGCAGCATTATACAATTATATTTGTTGTTGGAAATCTGGTAAACAATTTGGATTTGGAAGGGTTAGCTATACCCTATATTTATTTGTACATATTTTGGTGTTTTTTTAAATTAGTATTAGTATGTATAGCTTAAAATAAATAGAACTGAACAAAAACTTTCCTTTTTAATGTGCATGCAAAATATGTGTTTCACTACAGTGTTACTGAAGGCTTATCAGCATCCATGGATGTAAATCGTTGTTTATTTTACGTGGGCCCTCCCTGTCCTTTATCACAGACCTGGTAGCACTGCAGGGAACATTCAAACCTAGGTAACCTCCAACATGGAAATCCTGACCAGTGGTATTCCTGCTTTAGCCACTAAGTTACAAATCCAAGATAAGGCACATATCCATTGTGTCATCTGGTTTCAAAACTTGGTTCCAGCCAAAAATAAATCAGGCTGGAGAGGGTTAAAAGAAAATCTGAGGAATAATTAGGTATAAAATGTAATTACATGCTGCTTTATTTTCAGTCAATGAGAAAAGTTTGGTACTTATTTCTGACAGCAGCTTAATGAAAATTACACATATTCATGCAACCCTCCCCCCCAAAAAAGTGCCACAAGTTTTGTTTTTGTTTACCTTATTTTTCTGTTTAATCTCTTCTTTTGTGAAAATAAAATTGAGTATATCAAATTTATTTTTTAATTTAATTTAAAATCTTAGGAAGAAAAATTGCTAATTCTGAACCTAAGTTTATAAACAGTATTGTATGCAATACAAAAGCAGCAGCATCAGCCAAAAAAACATGTTATGGCTATTGTATCTGAATATGACGTATAATAAAGCACTGCAAGTCACTTATTTTATACTTAGTTCTCAAAAGTTTCTAAAGGCCAGAAATCCATAACACCAGACACCCAGTTCTAAAATATTGATAACTAGTGTGAAAATTCTTAGGCTTTAAGCAGCAAAAGTAAAGCAGTTAATAAATGAACATGTAAATTACTGATTACATATTTATTGAAGTATAGCATATATTTAAGTTTAACTTAATCATTATTTCTTATTATTTATTATGAAATAAGTTCTTAGAATTAAATATCTAAATATTTTACTCAATCTTTAGTAGTGCTAAAATATTATTTAACTCAAACTGTGCAAAAAATAATGGAGGTATTGATAATCACTATCAAGAGATTCTTATCTATGTTTCCAGCAAATAAAATTTTTAGAGACAGCTTAAACAATATGTTTTTGCTTCAACCAATAAACACGAAGGCTAATGCATAGTTTTAAGTGTGTTGAAATGTAGCTTGCAATACTGTGCAGAATAAAATTGTTATGTGCGATAGCTGCAAATTGGCGAAGAGATATTTGCTTTATTAGCATATAAATAAAACATGCTACCCCCATCAAAAAAGTGTAAATGCACATTTGCATCTTACCTATGTGTTAACAAACACTGCATTTCTGGTTTTACTTTCATATTTGGTTACAATTATCTATTTATTTACTAGATACTCTACAGCATATCTATGGGTGAAGCTAAGCAAAATTAAATAGTATTTCTAAACATTTAACTATGCAGATAAATGGCACTAAAGAATACACAAATAATATGTTTATTTTTTTCCATCACTAAGACAAAGTGATATCATCACAGTGAAGTTTTCCAGTAAAGACTTATTCTACTGAATAAAATATTTTTAAAGAAGCAAAATATTCAAAGTATATATAAAAACAAAAATAGATGGGGAGAAAAGACTTGAAAAAGTCAATGCAGCCCCTACCTTTGCAGATGTTTCATTATTACGTGAGTGATACTGATTGATAAACATTACTACATCACAAAGTACACCCCAGCTAGATAAATATGAAGACAAAAGCTGCAAATCAATTTACATAAGTTTATAATCATCGTAAGCTGTGGAAGTGGTGGTGATACAGTGATTTATCAATATTCAACATGCAGCATAATACAAGTATTCTTCTTTTTATATGCATACTGTGCTGGTGTCTATTTCATAATCTCAGACATTAACTTAGTTTTAATATACATAACTTGATTCCCCCATTTAAATTACATGAAAATGTTGCCATGTGTTATGGATTTTTGTACCAGTGTTCATCTCTTTCTTGTGAGTAGTCATGCATTCATTAAGGAAGGGAATGAAAGCTTGTTGAATGGAAGTCTTGCAACATCTAATGTCAGATAAAACAAAATTCCATTGCAATGAAAGTTAACAAGTTAGCAGAATGAAGATATAAGTAGGCAACACTTCACTTTTATAACAATGACAGGAAAGAGCACTCTTCCAATGAGAAATTTCTAGCAACATCTACTTTAGTAGGAGTGGAAGGAAGTTGTGCTATTCTATTAGGACTCGGCTATTCTATATAGACTTTAAGTGCTACATATTTTAAGTAAACATAAGAGTTAGAGCCCATTTATAATGAATTTATAGCTTTTCCAAAGCAAACAATTTGCATATTTTGGAAATACATATAATCTCATCTACATCTGTGTTAAACACATTTAAGGAAAAATAAGTAAGCATTATGACATATGTAGGTTATTCATTTGAAATCAAATAAAAATTCTATTGTTGGTTCATTTTGATCTATTTCCTACAGTACACATTTCAAGACTACATACAGGGTAGTTAAATTATATTCGAACCCACTCGCGGACTCTCTCTACTGCACGAGACAGTCTGCAGTCGCCAGGGAAATTACGACGGCAGATGCGGAGGAAATATTGACCTTCTGCTCTCAAACAGGCAGCATATCTCATGTAAATATTCTCGCTCACTCTCCGAAGCTCAGCAGCAGAATTCTTGTGATTTCTTGCACAATGTTTTCTATAAGTTCCTGTAGTGTGCGAGGATTGGAATGATATGGGCCCTATTATCCATAATCTTTGATGAAACAACAAATGCAGTGCGATATCAGAGGTTAATTCTGAGGCCATTTTGCAATCGCTTGACAGAAGAAGAGAAATCGTATGGTTGGTTCCAGCAAGATTCTGCAACAGCACATACAACTGCTGAATCATTACATGCAATAAGAGAGGTGTTGGATGACAGAATAATTAGTGTTGATTTGTGGCCCCCTCGTTCTCCTAACCTAATGAGTTGTCATTTTTATTTATGGGGTTCTTTAAAAGACAAAGTGTATCATTTCAATCCTCGCACAGTACAGGTACTTACAGAAAATGTTGTGCAAGAAATCACAAGAATTCCTGCTGCTGAGCTTCGGAGAATGAGCGAGAATATTTACACGAGATATGTTGCCTGTTTGAGAGCAGAAGATCAACATTTCCAGCATCTATTATAAGGTAAGAATTTTAGTCCAACTCTGCCAGCATAGTTTCCCCAGCCACTGTCGGCTGTCTCGCGCAGTAGAGAGAGGCCGCAAGTGGGTTCGAATATAATTTAACTACCCTATATTTCAAGACATTCCACTTTTTCTTTCTTTTTTACCTTACAATGAAAATGGCTTTAAGTACTGCCATTTCTTGATAAATTAAGTTAAACAGTGCTATTCTGTAACTTTCTGGTTAAGAAGATTGTTGCCACTGAAGCACTAAAAGTATATCCATTTTCAGCAAATAGTAATACAGAGTGAGCCAAAAGACTCCGAACCGCCTGTGCGGTGTTTTACCTGTCCGCATCCTTGGTGCTTGTTGCCGTCTGCCATTATCATAGAAAGGCGTGTATGAAACCATACAACATTTTTAAAACTACTTTTAAAGGCTTTACTTACCAACTTTATGAAAGGAAATGCTGAAACTGGCCACCATCATTGTCCATACACTTTTGGAAAAACACTGTGCAGCCGGTAATATTGTTCATAAAATACCCCTCAGGGGCAACTTAAAACATAAAGTGTACAAGACAAAGCCACACATCCTGGAATAATTAAAACAAAATATCCACCAGGAAATTTCTCAACGTGAAGTACGGTGAGCGATGGATAGTTTCTTAAAGAGGTGCCAAAAATGTATGGATGACGGTGGCCAGTTTCAGCATCTCCTTGCATAAAGTTGGTAAGTAAAGCCTTTAAAAGTAGTTTTAAAAATGTTGTACGGTTTCACCTGCGCCTTTCTATGATAGTGGCAGATGGCAATGAGCGCCGAGGATGCAGACAGGAAAAACACAGCGCAGGCGGTTCGGAGTCTTTTGGCTCACTCTGTAGTATTGCTAGCACTAACAGCATGTTCTTGGCTCTTGGTATTACTAACATAATTTTCTTCCACTCAAACAAGTTGTTGTTGTTACAATGTTACAGAATACCAAATAGCACTAGGCAACTGATTAGCACCTTTAACAAGTTGTTAAGCTTTAACCAGATGTTACAGAATAGGTGTGAATATCACAGTGTGGGCAAAACTTCCCAGTACACTTCATTTTGCTTTCTGTTATTACCTACCAGGTAGAGAAAGTATTGAATTCCATCTAAAAATATGATACCAAGACTTCACCAGAAATACATGTTTTGAGGTGCCATGAATAAATAAAAAACACTTTAGAAAAGTGTAGCAGCTCACATGTGTGTCTGTTGTGAACAGCGTAAACTCCAAAACGAAAAGCCAGATAAATACTGAACTTCATATTGAAGTTTCTCAGTATCTTCCAAGGATGCAAAACAAAGATTTTCAAGAAAACCCCCACCCCAACCCACTACATAGAAACGTTTTTGTTACATTTTATTTCCCCAAAAATAGCTCTTAAAAATTTTGATTAAAATACCATAAGCTTAAGATATTTACATGACAAATGAAATTTATATTTTGAATTTTCAATAATCTATGAGGTCCTCTTCATTCCAAAGGAATTGTGTATGATTTTGTGTATTGGTCCACAAGATATAGATAAAAATCTGATGTGTTACACTCACATGACTTTCTCTACTCTTGTACAAACTATTTTTACAAACGCTTATTCTCCATATGCTTCATGTTAATTGAGATGTTAATCTTATTGCTAATTTTCTTGTAGATGCAAGCGGAATTGGTAGGTTTTAAGCGATAGACAAATATTTTAAGAGCTGGTTGCTATTTGGAGTATTCCATTCTCTTTGTATGTCCAGGACAAACAAAAAAATGAATAACGAATTCCCATTTGAGAAAAGGTATAAGTATTGGAAAATTTAAGGGAATAACAAGCAATATCTCGAAAATGGTTCACTCAAAAAAAAAAAAAAAAAAAGTATGACAAAAATTGTGTATTTTAATGCGATCTACATTTTTTGTGCAGTAAAATTTTGTCTATCTCTTATGGTTTACCAGTTTTGCAAAAGTCATTCACAATTAAAATACTTTTGGAGACATTCCCAGAAAATTGGAGATATACATTTCATTTGTCATGAAAATATCTTAAACATATAATATTTTAATCAAAATCGTTAGAGCCATTTTTGAGAAAATTAAAATTTTCGAAAAATGTTCCACGTAAAGGATAATCTGGGGTGGGGGGATATTCTTGAAAACCTTCGTGTCACATCTCTGGAAGATACTGAACCTAAATACCAAGTTTGGTGTTTATCCGACTGTTCGTTTCTGAGTTATGCTGTTCACAGACACACAGACATACAAACACACACATGGACATATTTGCAAAAATACTTTTTTTGGATTCAGGGGGTATTTCATGTATTTCCGGTGAAATCTCGGTATCAAATTTTTGGGTGGAATACAATACTTTCCCTACTTACTATACGTAGTAGAGAAAGTAATAAGCCACAGAAAGTCGTGTGAATGTAACTCATCAGCGCTTTTCTTTTGTGCAGAGAAAATTTGTATTTAAAAATTAAGCTAGTTACACAAGGAAGTCACAAAATTGCAATGTAAATAACAAGGCAAATCAATAATTGTGACAAAGATTTAGTTTTGGTAGTCTATATAAGGTGGTTACCGGCCTCTTTAGTATATAGTGGAAAGACTTGTGGCTTCTGCATGGGTTCAAGAGTGGCCAAGTGGCGGAAAAGCATGAATAGCATCATTCAGCATTTTAGAGGTAACTTGCTAAAGTGGGAAAAAATATATTTCAACATCAGAAGTTGTTAAAGAGGGCTACAAAATGTGAGATCAACTCAATTGGAGACTTTTTCTGCAGTTGCCAACTACATTAAAAAAAGCTGGTGAATTGCAAGTGCTGTGATCAACAATGCAAGAGCAAAATAAAGACTTAAAACTGACAGCTTTTCACCATGTGACTGTGACTGAATGAATTAAAGACGCCTTGTGAATACTGATGATGGTCTTGCTATGCAAAATGCATACAACAACATACCACTATATTCATCTCGGCAGATGTTATGGAGGAACACTTACTCACATCCTAGTTGCACAATAACTACGTTTCTACTCTAATGGGGCTTGGTGTACTGGGAAATTCACCTACGCTGTACAAACCTATCCTTGTAATTGTTTTTAAATTAAATAAACAAACTGTTTATTAGCAATATAACATATTTTAAATTTGCATGCTCTTTTATTCTTTAAACTAATTCCTGTAAATAAGTGACAAAGGAAAGAAAGCTAATTTTTGTGAATGTTTTGTAATAGCCATCAACAACAATACGTTTATATTAAAATTGAAATTAAAAAAGCTAAAAAATACGAAAAATAAACAAAAAACATTCTAATATTTAGTAAGTGCAACAAGATGTTATTGTACGGGGGCTGATCAACAAAGACTGAGACTGATTTTTTTTCACAGATGTTTATCACTCCAATTCAATGTTTACATGAACACGTGCTGCAGACCATTCTTTGTCAGGTCCTTGAGAATCGCCTCACTTTTCTTGAGCACTGCTTCAGAGTTCTCAAATCGAATACCCCTAAGCTTTGCCTTTAGTGATGGGAATAAAAAAAAGTCACAGGGAGCAAGATCGGGGCTATATGGTGGATGTGGTACACAGGTAATGTTGAATCGAGCCAGAAACTGCATGACTTGATTTGCGACGTGAGGCCGTGCATTGTCATGATGAAGTCGCCACCCAGTTCGAGAAAGCTCTGGTCGTTTCTTTGCAATGTGCTTCCTGAGGCTACGTAATGTTATACGCTGATTCTCTCGGACA
Organism: Deroplatys truncata; assembly: GCA_030765065.1. Taxonomy (NCBI): domain Eukaryota; kingdom Metazoa; phylum Arthropoda; class Insecta; order Mantodea; family Mantidae; genus Deroplatys; species Deroplatys truncata. The sequence goes on along the minus strand of CM060975.1, from coordinate 308,286,386 downwards.
ATCACAGCAGCTGTGTTGATGTTGACTTCAGTCACAGCAGAAGCCGAAACACCAGGCCCACCTTGCTTAACACTGACAAGTCGGCCTTCTTTGAAGTCCTTGAACCACCTAAACACTCTTGCATGAGGTAGTGCATCTTCACTGTACGCTTGCTTCAGCTTTTCATAAGTTTCGGTGGTTGTATGGTTTAAACGAAAACAGAATTTGATTGCGCTGTACTGCTCCTCTCGCATCACCTCCATTGTCTGGTATGCGAAATGCACGTAGGGTCTACAAAATAGAGCATTACTACCAACCTGCCAATACGAGAGTGCTGCCACCTACCAAAATTATACATAAAAATCTGCTCTTTTCAAATATTTATGTTACAGATACGAAACTATCACGGAAGCTACAGGAAAAAAATCAGTCTCAGTCTTTGTTGATCAGCCTTCGTATATGTGCATCAAGAGTATATTTATTGCACACCAAGCTATGTTTGCTATAGATAATCTTCTAAACTGTATGAATGGTTATCAGTATGTTCATGAATATGCACTACACTGTTGGGATGACATAATAAATAGATGGGTAACCACAGTTTCAAACATTTTAACAAGCATTTTTCTAAATACTTAACGCTTTCAATGCGATCACTATTACTCCTGGGTAAAAGAGGTAATTATTTACTTTAGCATTCCAGTGAACAATTTAAATCATACTTAAATAGGCTAAATAACACCTTAATATGCTTTGGGGCATCTTTTTGGGGCAAAAGCTTAGTTTTAAAAAATTTAAAAATGTTGCATTAACCACTTGCATCTTCCACCTCATTGGACCTTTGTCCTCATTTACTCCCATTCAACCCTTTAAACTGTTACACAACTTACCTTTTTGTTCTAAAATCCACTTTGGTGTCATCTGGAGGGATACAGTGATTGAAGCTGATCAGTCTAGCAATCTCAGCTATTTCATCACATATGATTTTACACCTCCAATGGCATTTTATATTCACTTTTACAGTTCAAATCTGTCTATGAAAATAACTTTTTGTTTGGTGCAAGATGCATAGCTTTTTATGGAATTTTAAAAAATGTATGTTTATGTTGTTTTTGTATGCTTAATCTGTAAGAAAATAATTTATAAAACATATCTAAGATGCACACTGAATTAAAGAGTGAGAGAATATTGATAGTATCTTTGCTAATTTCATGATGGGCATTTCAAGAGAATCTGAGTTGCGAGGCATACTTCTTTGACAGTGTTTCATGCAGCACAGGTATAATTTTACAGTTGTTTTATAAACCACAACATTCTGAAAGAACCAGCTGTTTGTCAAAGTTGTAGTCCCATAGTAGTTCCAACTTTATGTGCAGAAAAACCTTAATAACCAAGAAAAACTGAAGCATTATCTTAATGGTAAATAGTCCTTTCTTTTTAACTTTCTAACTTTAATTACAATGGTCCTATCAGCACCTTTTTCCTTTGGAACATATTGCCTATCAGCAATGGTGTTAACTTGTTTACAGTGGCCATTGGATTTCTGGTAAACTTTGGGTCATGCTCTCTCTCTCTCTCTCTGTCTCTGTCTCTCTCTCTCATTCATACTTCCAGACTCTGGGCAGGATACGGAATAATCCTGGCTGGAGAAAAATTCCCATCCTCCAGTTGGGAATCGAACACAATACCTGTCAAACAGAGCAGGTGCTCTACCAACTGAGCTACGGACCAGCCAAGCAAATAAAATTGGATTTCACAGAAACCAACCTTAAGTAAGTTTGAATAGTAGCCTTGTGATCATCTTCTGTCTTCCTGAATACTTTTATGGCAGAATTACTGTGATGAATGTGTGCTGTAATATTACTGTTTTAAGTGCACTCAGTCCTGCAGAACCCTAATTAGTGCTACAGCACCTGTCTGTCTGTCTGACCATCGTACACATGAAAAAACTTGCTAATGGTTGTAAGTACTGGATTAAGATTATACACATGAGTTTGAAGAAAATTTGTCAGCACCTTTAAATTTGGTTGAAATACTTAAGAGTAGTTTAAATTGAGGAACTCCTAAAAATTTTCAACGTTTAGATGAACACTGCATGTTGAAATTTGTCCAAATATTTAAAATTTGGTTGAAATCAGTACAAAACTTTTTATCTTCCAAAAAAATCCCATAATTTATCAATTAAATAGCTGAATGCTTCTGAATTGAAAATGCGGCTGAAGTTTTCCAAATTGAGGCTAAAGGCTAGCTAGAAATACTGCAATAAAATATATACATAATTGACTGAAACTTTGTATTTAACTTTTATTGTCATTAGAAGCAGTTCATAACCATGACAGAATCCAGGGCTGCAGTTGAAACAGGGTTTACGCATTTATATGAGTCATTACTCACTTGCTGTCTTTTTGGTGCTGTAATAGCTTGTGCATACTCATGAAGACTGAGGTTCAGTCCCTCACTGGGGTTATAACTTTTATTGCACCTTATTAAGCCTTCAATGAGTAAAAACATACCTTTAATCATCTGTAAGTTGGCTGAAGGAAATAACTGAACTTTTTGTTTTAAATTTATTGCTAACGAATTGAAAGTTTTTAAAACATCTCAATTCCAACAGGACGCAGCTGGAAATGCCATTTTTCCTAGGAGCCCCGTAAGATGCACACATTAAAATAATACAAAAGTTATCATTAAAAGTAAAGAAAACCTTGGGAAATCTCACAGATTTACAAAATATCCTATCACAGTAATGGTAAAAGCCTGCATATATAGGTAGGCTTGCAAAATGCAAAGTATGTGTTGATGTAAGTAAAAAAAAACAATGCTGTATTGGTTATATTGCTAATTTTTACATTATGAAAAAAAGTGATGGTGATAAATTAACAATGTTGACAAATGTTAAGCAAATATTCAGAGATGTAATTGTTTGAAATGGATAGAAATTAAACGGTAGTTCATATGGGATGTCTGCTAAAGATGTACAATTTTTGGGATTATTTCCTAAAATGTTCAATACACACTAGAATACAAGACACAAAATATGTATTGTGAATGCATCTGAAGCGCATACATTTATGATCTTCTTAAACACTTATTGTGGCCAACTAAGCTTTGGTCCCCAAAAAAACAACCCAAAACGCCAGGGTTATTATTTAGCACATATTAAAAAAGGTTTGAAACAAATCAATCCCCAGGTGTTATAGTAAATAACTACTGTGAAAGGCAACAGACATTTGTAAGGGTGATGTTCTAAGATGAAAGGTACATAGCAATATAATCCTTCTTTAGATTTAGGCATTACAACAAGGTGTAGCACTTAAGCAAGCTTTACGACTTAATATTCACAGTATCTGATAGGAAGTTATATAATTCATACAATTATTAGTGTACTTTTATTACTACTACTACTACTACTACTACTACTACTAGTACTACAAATAATAATAATAATAGTCTCTTTCCTCAAAACAATTCAATATAAATGGGCCATAATCATAATTGTTGTGCAAATTCTTTGGAACAAACATCTTTTAGTGTAATATATACAAGAGAAAGCAAAGCTAGAAACAAATATGTTATTATTTTCAAATACATAATACAACAGAACATGAAGAGTGAATCTGAATAAATACTACTGCTGAACGACGCATGTATTTGTTTTTATTTCTTTGAATCATAGAAGTGTTTTCACTTTAATGATTCCTGCTGTTAGCACTGGTTAAATAATGACATCTTTTAGATGTCAAATGTGAAGACATAGTTATACTCTAATGAGCATGTAACATAAAACATTATTTTCTCACAGAATCAGACATCCACGAAATTGCATGTTCTCTTTCTTTTAATATCATCTGTTTTTTGTTTTAATAATATGAGTCTCTAGTTTTTCTACCCATTTCATAATGCATGAACTTTTCATCTGCTTTCTATTTTTCTTACCACTTTATATGAGTGATTCAAAGAAACCTTAATTTTTAAATTATGTAGTAAATATATTACAAGGATTTTATTTTTTGAATCTAGAGACAATAAGTGAAGTACTGTCACTAAACAATATTAGTTTATGATTTGATGAATATTATTTATGTAAATGAACAAATATATGATTAATGGTCATAATACACCATTTTATACAAACGAAAACATTTAATTTCTTGAAAATTATGTCCTGCAAATGACCTCCATTTCTGAGACAAATCTTCCAACCTATGATGCATATCATCAACTGATTTTGTAACATTTCAAATGGAATAGCATTCATTTTTATGTGAACGTTGTCTTTGAGGTCTACAAGGGAGCATTCAAAATGGTTCCAGCAAGATGGTGCCAAAGCACACACTGCAAAAATGTCTTTGGCAGTTGTGCTTCAGCTCTTGGGAATTAAGTCATCTTGAAATATGGAGGCATTGTATGGCCTCCTAGATCCCAAGATTTCTTCATCTGTGACTACTCTCTGTAGTGGTATTTAAACACACACTTTTAGACATTAAAAACAATATTTACAGAGAAATTAATGCTGTTCTAGTTCAAATGTCATTTAACAATATGTATTGCAGGTTGGCAGATTGTTGTTGCAGAAATGAAGGCCATTTGTATGCCATAATTTTCCAGAAATGAAATGTTTTCTTGTATTGCATATGATGGCACATTATTAGCATTAATCTAGTATGAATGTTAGTTTACATTGAGTATAATATAATTAAAATATATTAAATAACTGTAAAAGCTTGGTTTCATTGAGTCAACCTGTATGTTTGCCTCAGTATTGCTTACATACACAACAAATCTTTATCTTGTATAGTCCATGTACATATACTGAAGCACAGAGTGAATAATATAGTTGTAAAAGCAGTAATACTTTAAAACTCACTCTCCATTACTTAAGACAGAATTTAATTCCTCGTGAAATATTCTCCTCAGATGTGCATAAATGCAGTGAGGATGGAAAACGAAAGGAAAGAAAACAAAACAAGAAACTGTTTACCTTTTACATCATCATCCTCCAAGGTCGTGCTGCTATCAGTAGATTCCTTCACCTGTGAGCCGTCACTCTTTTTAGTGATAATACTTCGGCCTGCAGGAAAAGAAAGCAAAAAAAGAACAAAATTGTTAAGAGCATCTTATATTACCACTTTAATAGTTTTAAAATCATCAACAGTGCTTGAAAAGGTAACTGCATGTCAGATCTATAAAGATTTCTTTAGACTTGAATTTTGTGAAAAGTGATTTCTTTTTTTCTTTATTTTGTTTTAAAATACTTTTGTGGTGTATGGAATTAATTTTTGTTTCTCAATTTATCTGCTGTACATATTTAGTTGTGAAATTAAATGATACGTTTTAGTTATATTTATTTTAATTACAGGCCAACTTTTAAATGTTTATATTTTTGGGGAGAGTAAAGTACCTATAACTGAATTATATATACTGGTTGTTCGTATACAATATTCTTCCTGTTGCCATTCATGTAGTATGCAGGATCCATGCAAGCATCAGGAGTTATTGTTATTGAATTTCATTTAAGTTTTTCCATCATTTCATATCTCTTTTATTACTAACATAAACAAATTTACTGAGCTTCAAAGCTTCTTGATTTATTAAGATATATCTGTTTAGTGCAATTCAAATGGATATGGCCAACAAATGGGCTGTGTATGACAACATATTATTTATTAAGTCATAGTAAGTAAATGTTTTTAATGTAACTTTTAGATAAATATGGAAACTGTAGTGTTCTTTTAAGCATTAATTTTAGTGATCTAGTACAGGCCCTTAATCTTATTGTTTTTATTTGTCATATGTTTGTGATAGAATTTCTCTTTGTTTTAGATTCTTTAGTTCTTGTTTAATTATCATATTCACATTTATTTTATTTCTTTATGCTTTTTATAATAATAGATACACTACTGTATTACATAGCCTTTTTTGCTGTAGCAGCTAAATTTTAGAATTAAAATTACACATCCATCCTATTCTTAAACAGCATACATGGTTACTACATTATTGTTTTCATCACAAATTGTCTAGTGAAACTCACTCTAGGCCTACAATAAATTTAAATCCCAAAAAATCTTAACACCCAGGCATTCTACATGTTGTTATTGTTGTTTCCAGATGTAAACTGTTTTAATTTGTTCCAAAAAGTTTAATGAAGTATTCCTATTATTATTATTATTATTATTATTATTATTATTATTATTATTATTATTATTATTGTTATTATTACTATTTCTTGTGGATGTTTGAGTGTACATAGTTTGTTAGTATCTGATTCTATCTAATCAGGCATATCTCCGAGTCAATTTTCAATTATATTAACATACAATTTTATTATACAAGGGCTGTCCTAGAAGTACCCGACCTAACAAAGAAACACAAAAATTTTGGGAAAAAACATCTTTATTTCTCTATATAGTCTCCTTTCAGCTCGATACGCTTTTCCCAGCAATGTTCAATAGCTTCGATACCCTGTTTATAGTGGGAACCGTCGAGTTCTGCAAAATAACCATCAAGTGCAAACTCCACCTCTTCGTTGTTGACAAATTCATACATGGTTATGAATCAATGCAAAAACTCGGCTTTACTGCAGTGAAACATCGCCCCAAACACTCGACTGAAACATCCCCACGACGCTGCTTTTGTTTCATTGAGAGTAAATGCAACTCCCATCTTGCACACAGCTTTCCCATGTCTAAATTTTCAGTTAGTATGCAATGTACAGCACTTTTTGAAATCCTACGATGTCTGCTAGCTCACACACTTTCAGTCAACAGTCATCCAATACCATTTTGTGGATTTTCTTCACAATTTCTGGCGTGGTCACCTCATTTGGTCGACTACTGCGATGTTCGTCTTGGCAGCTCGTACGGCCTCACCAATATTTTACTGTTGTAAACAAAGGAGCAGATTCCCCCAGAGTAGAATCTAGCTCAGCTTTAATAAAGTGAAAGTACTGTATCACATAACGATGGCCAGTTTTATGCAAGTTTACAAATTCGCTGAGAGAGTTCACTATAAACTTAAGCTTTATAAGGGTGGTACTTTCTACCATAGTCATTTGTTTGAAACAACAACTGCTATATATGTGTCAGGTCGGGTACTCCTGGAACTGTAAGTAAAATACACATATTTTTAAAGAGTGTATTCTTTATGTGTTTGTGGTAATATACAGAATGGAGCAAATGTAGCACTAGACAATAAAATGGACTAAGTCTGATGTGTTACAATCACACAACTTTTTCTATCCATTCTGCATATAACTTGTAAAAATGCTTATTTTTCTCTGTACTTCCTGTTAGCCATGATAAATGTTTACTGAAATGGTTTCAATATCCATTTGGCTGCAGCTATATAAAACCTAAAATAAAATGTTGTGTTGTGTTGTTAAGCTATATTTTAATTACACTGTTTAAACAAGTATTAGCAATAAAAGAATCAGATACTGAAATAGCTTTTTTACCACTTATATTAAAACATGGGAAAGTTACCATTTCAAGCAATTTTTACTAACAAATAAAGCAAAATATATATTAATTTTTTTGTTAAAGAATATTGTTACCAATATGTTTATAAAGGCTGAAATTTGTATACAGTATTTAAGTTAATATTTTAATAATCAAAGCAATAAAAGTAATTCTTGCAATGTTATTGATACATTAAAATTTGCTACAGTTGTTAATAATATATAAGATTAGCAAATTATTAATATTGGTAAACATTTGTAATAATTTTTTAAAAAGATATTGTTGTACATAATGTTTTCTTTTTTTTAAAAATATTTCTTAATAAAACATATATTAATCTATTGAAAGCTGTCAATTAATTAATAGATTTATAGCACTGTTTTAAATAGCCAAGCAATAAACTTACAGGAGTACAACAACTGTTAACAAGCAGAAGAAATGAGACCATAATATAATTTGTTTCAAAATTTAAATGCGAAGCAGCCTAATATATAAAGAATACAGACATTAAACTTTGTATCTAGGTTTCGAAAGCAAATTAAACTGCTGATAGAAAGATTAAAAGGTGAATAAATAAACTGTTGATCCATTAGCAACAACACATATTCCTTCCTTTGCAAAGGTATAAACAAAACCTTTTGACACTCTCATTTCCTTTGAGAGTAGTTAAAAGTAGGTATTGAAACTCACAACTTTTACACTTATGTAATAATTGAAAAACATAAAACTACACTGCCAATAAAGATTTAATTCAAAATGCCAGGAAAGAACTTGTTGGTGTAAATGGTCATTAATCTATTGGATTAATCTATTCATAAAATATATATAAGATGAAACCAGTCATGAAGTTCCATATTTCCTGCAAGATAATTTTGTTTAGTCTAAGCAAGCGCAAGAGGAAGCTGTTCTGGAGTTACACTCACATTCTGCAAGTCAAGAAACACACATATTTGTCATCTTTTTGAACATTCAGATGCTTCTGCCATTATAGAAACCTTGCAAAATGAAAACAGTATTAACTTGAAATAATTTTCTCAAGAGTAACTTTATTTTTTCAATGCTTTCATTGAACATACTTATATTTATTGTTATGTCAATTGTTACCATTATTAATATTTTCAGTACATTAATTTAAAGTTGTACAGAATCGCATCTTGGTATGAAGAACTGTTCTTATTCTTGCATCTTATACTCTGTTATGCTTTTTTCGCCTTCTTTCTTTCTTTCTTTCTTGATTGCACCATTTCCTACTTTAATTCTATTTTTACTTATTTAATAAATGTCTCAGATATGAAATACTAGCTGGTTATGTGATGTTGCACAGTTTTTTTAAACCTTGAATGGCAATTTAATTAACTTCAACAACCCTCGCCCATTATTCTTTATAAAATTATTGCATTATGATCTAGACTTTTATGCCGAATTCTCTCCTTTGATATTTCTATTAACCTCCCTGTGATTTCACACAAATGGGTATGAAATATCAGCAGATATTATGTTTCTGATTTTCTTAACCTCCACAGCAGTCTTCCAAGTTCTGGAAATGTTGTATAGCTTGTAAGCAAGCACCTGTGGTACAATAATAATCAGAAATGTTTTAGATAGTTACAGTCTATGAAATTTTAAACCCTCATACCTCCTCTTTGGTTCTTATGTTATTTAATAGCATAAAGACCAAACTTTTCCTACACTACAGAACCACCTAAAATCAATATTGTAACAGTCCTTCACCAAGACCTAAACCACAACATGTCAGTGTTTTAGAATGTTTATAATTTTAGGATTACAACAGGTTAGGAATCAGTACCACTAAAACACTGATGATAGCGGTAGTTAGGGCAAGTAACAAACATAAAGTTTCTGCAAGTGAGTCAAGAAAAGCAGATCTGACAGAGATGTGCAAGCTACAAATATTCTGAAAACTATTTGATATTAATTGGTGACATCAAGACTCACCAGTGCTACTACAGGTTTGCATGGTTGTTGAAGTGGCTGGTCTCTAGGCCTTAAGATCTTACAGTATTAAATAAATTACCTACGAATGATTTCTATAAGACTCTGTCATCAAGCCTCCAGCCCATTATCTTCTCCATTTTGCCTTAAAGAGTAACTCCTACCTGAATACCCCTCAAGAACTCAGGTCACTACAACATGGTGAAGGAACATTACAATACACAAAAAAAATCTGATGCATTACACTCACATGACTTTCTCTACTCTTGTACAAACTATTTTTACGAATGCTTATTCTCCATATGCTTCATGTTAATCGAGATGTTAATCTTATTGCTAATTTTCTTGTAGATGCAAGGGGAATATGCTACGCTTTAAGCGATCGTATTCCATTCTCTTTGCATAAAAAAAAAAATGAATAACGAATTTGAGAAAAAATATAAGTATTGGAAAATTTAAGGGAATAACAAGCAATATCTCAAAAATCGTTCACTCAACAAAAAAAAATGTATATGACATAAATTGTGTATTTTAACGCGATCCACATTTTTTGTGTAGTAAAATTTTGTCTATCTCTTATGGTTTACCAGTTATGCAAAAGTTGTGCACAATGAAGAATACTTTTGGAGACATTCCCAGAAAATTCGAGATATAAATTTCATTTGTCATGAAAATATCTTAAACATATGATATTTTAATCAAAACCGTTAGAGCCATTTTTGAGAAAATTAAAATTTTTGAAAAATGTTCCGTGTAAAGGGTAATCTGGGGTGGCAGAATTTTCTTGAAAGCCTTCTTGAACCTAAATACCAAGTTTGGTGTTTATCCGACTGTTCGTTTCTGAGTTATGCTGTTCACAGACACACACACGGACATGTTTCCAAAAATACTTTTTTTGGATTCAGGGGGTCTCAAAACATATATTTCCTGTGAAATCTTGGCATCAAATTTTTGGGTGGAATACAATACTTCCCCTACTTACTATACGTAGTAGAGAAAGTAAAAACGAGGTCATACTAGCAAATATGAAGATTCCGCACACTCAGGTCTCCAAATTAAACATTTTCAAAACAGCATATAGTCTGTAACAATTTAGAAAAACAATCTCTTAGTTGTTAATTGTAAAACTTGAGTGGTGCAACTTTCTCTCTGCATACAACTATTTCCACTGGTAATGGACTCATTTACAACATACAGAGGAAATGCAGCAACATTCTTTTTTTTTACATAAGAAAGATTTTGGCATAAGTATCACATTTAATATTGTATCATTATAAACAGATCTGATTGTCTTTTGTTTTGCTGTGTCTTCTCTTTTCTCAAATGCTGCGATCATCTATGTATATTGATTGGAAAGAAATATTTGTGGCTTTTGTCTTATTTTCACATGCATTTTCTGTGCAGTAAGAAAAATTATTTTCTACTCCACTTTACAAGCATGTTCTCTTATGACTTAACATGTTCCCATTCTAGGCTTTGTAAATTTTCTTCAGTTCTTTAGTCATTTAGGAAATTTAAAGTAGAAGATGTCTATCAGGAAAAACAGCACATTTCAAAGGTGAAAGATGTATCAAAATTGGCTTAGTGATTTCCAAGATGGATGCATTTTATCACACAACTTCACTTCCTGTGTTTCTTTTTTTAATCCAGAGCATGTTTTAAAGGGTTCCCTTTATCATCGTCATCATCATAATCATGTCATAACTTCCATTCTTCCTTAAGTAGTGGGGGAATGTATTTTGGGATCAAACTTTCTTCAATTGATTGTTCCATTCTCTTTGTATTTGTGTATGAAAAGTTTTTTTCAAGTTTGATACAGCTGCCAGTCTGTCAATGTGTTTTATTAATAAGATAGAAAACCTCCCAATAAAAGGTTAAGTATCTGCTTAATAAGTTGCATAGAACGTGCAAAGCCTATGCTGGGTAGACAAAGTGTAGCCTTGAAGTAGATTTAAAGAACACCTGATTTGAACTTTACGTTGCTAAAATGTTTTCAGCTGTTCTATATTTTATGTAATTTTTCAGATTTAAGGTTAAGAGTACACCAGCTCACTTCCACAGTGGTTCATTTTGCACTGAGTGCTTACAACACTTCTGCTGCTTGCCACTAGCGATGAATTCAAGACATATCTTCTTTCAGATCTTCCAATCTCTGGAAGATTTATGTTTCTAGAAGGCTTCTTAAGTTACCCAATAGCTCCTGAACTTTTCCTTCTCACATCTGCCAGCAAGCCTCAACAGTGAGGTTTACTATCTGGCCATGTCTTTATTGCAGTAGATTATAGTTTAACATTGTCTAGATGTAATACACAATTATCTATTAACAAAAAATCGAACACCAGTGATAAAAAATGCAGATAGAGATAATTGTCATTAATTTTGCTGAAGCCAACATAACAAAAAACCTTGTTACAACTTTCATCTATTTTTTAAATTTTATTCTATAAATTCTGCTGTAATTACTCAAGAACTTAAAGGAACCTATACTAGAATTTTCTGGAAACATGCTCCCAAGCAATGCAATACATTGTGGTGAAACATTTCAGAATCATAACCTACAAGCTGGCCAATACAGCTGAAAATAACGATCAAGGCAATTTTTAAGTCTTCTTTTTCAAATGTATGGTTCATTTCTCTTTTTCTTTTAATTGTTTTTACAACATGTTGCAGAATGTAAAACAATGTTCAAGGACATATTCATAACAATTAAATAATTAAAAAGGTAATTAAAAGGAGAAATTATAATATTGAAATGCAACATAGCAATGAATGCAACATAGAAATATAAAATATGAATTAATACCTATAATTGATCTGGGTTATAAACTGAATCAATTTTATCATTAAGATATCCTGGTATACTGCTTACTAGGAATTTAATTTTGATTTAAATGTTTGAATGGTGCAATATTTCTAAAATTCACAGTAAGTTTATTTAAAATTTTAACAGCAATGTAGTCTGGCTTTTTTTTTGTCATAAAGTTTGCGTCTATGCATATGGATTGCCAGATCATATTTTCCTCTTGTAGAAATAGAAACATACAGTCATGCGTTAAACTTGGGGGGAGTTGCTTATTAATTACTTATAAACAGTATGGATTTTTAAATAAAGATGCACAGAAGAGTTTTGAAGATTTCTGTACACAAACTGTTTTAAAGTAACTTTTCCAAATATGTGGCAGCTTTAAATAAAAGTTTTATTAAAATAAATTTAGAAGTGTCCCAATTTGATTCCATAGGAGAAATAGAGTAGGTATATAAGAGAAATAACCACTCTTATGGTAACTGTAGGCAAGTATTTAATTATATTTCTTAATAGTCCAGAACATAGCTTTCTTTCAGTATTTTGTTTATGTTCATTCCATGACAGTTTGCTATCAAGAAGTAGGCCCAGAAAATCAATGTCTGATTCTGGCATAATTATATCTTCATTTAGGTAGAGATGCAATTTTAAACAACTTTTTAAAATTGAAAAATATAAATTTATACTTTCTACCACTTATGTAGTTTTAGAGCATTGAAGTAATGCACCACTAAGTTTGAAGTTACATTCATTTCAATTTCTAATTTGTTAAAATCATTATTGTTTATTCTAAGTAGTAGGAAAAACTATTATTTTTCAGTAACAGTTCCAACCGTTCCAAAAATACTAGGTTCCAAATAACCATTCTAAAATAACAGTTAAATACATCCATGAATATTTACGCATAATTGTAACAGCAAGATACTCTTAGTTCACTATTTGACTGACTCGGGTTCTTTCACATCAAGTCATGATACTTTGACAAGTGGTAAAGCATATTAATCTGTGGGCAAGACAGTACTTCTCATTATCCTCCCATCTTATAGTCAGCATGCACATGAACATTTGTAATGTACTTTTAACAATGCATATGCCACATTACATCTAAATAGTTATTGTAATTACTCATCACATAACTAACATTAAACGCATTGACTTCTATTATCATTGTATCAATTGCTATGTTGCTAATGATTAAATGTTTGAAAATAACATCATGGTTATTGCTTTTTGTATGTGCATCACAGGAGCCCAATGACATAAATTACATCCCAGTGGCCGGAAGAGTTTTAGTAGGTGTTGTCTTCTATTTACTTGCAAGTGGAGATGGTTCCAAGGTCTTACATCATATACATACTTGTAACTCTCTATGATCAAAGCATTACTTTTGGAACAACACTTGAACAATTCTTAGTGCAAAAATTAATAACTACTATTTTGAAACTGTATAACTGGACCTATGGTAATATGGTTCCAAAATAAAGGTTATGTTATATTTTTTGCCTCTAATTTCATTAGCATAAGAATAAGATGATAAAACTGGCTACTATTTTAAACAAGGTTAATATAGAACAAGTGTTGAAGACATTAGACTCCCTTCCCCACTAAAATCAGGGGGTATATGTAGTAATTAATGTATTACATCTGCAGAATTGTTTTGTTTTTCTTTTCTACTCAGTATTTCAACCTGAGTATTTGGTTATTTAAACTTAGCTATAACTCCTTCAGAATTATTAGTTCTACAGTTCTTCATACCAACATTCTTAGAGAGTGTTATTTTTCTGTTAATATGTATCTCCATATATATTTGTGGTTAACGCCACAACAGCTTTCAAGCAGTCTGAGATCTTTATGGGGAGTATCACTTCTTTCTATTATAGGTTTAATGACAAATGTGCAGTTGCTAAGTAAGGTATTCTTACATGTGTCCGAAACACAAGCAAGAAATGCAAGGAATACAAATGGTAATAACAGAATTACACATCCAAAGTGCTATTAGATTGTGGTCTGCAAACAAAATTACAAAAAACATAAGAATGACATAGGCAGAAAGATGACAGACAGATAAGACAGTGAAAAATATGCAGGGTTAGTGTAAGAAGAAATTTACAAACTTAGTGAAGCATGCATACATCCAATAACAAATCAGAGCCACAAATATGTTGCAAAATATTTTAAGTTTCTAAGAGATAAATATAATTATATTTATTTGGTCTTTTATGTTTTTCCCTCAATGAGGTTGTATTTTGAAACTTCTTACCACTTTCTGGAGGAAGATGGGAGTTACATCAGTTACCACGGCAACAAAGAGATAAAAACAAGAGCAACATTAAAGCTACATCTACTGATAAAAATAAGCAACGTCAGAAATATAGAACTTCCACTTCTACTAGTGTATCTGTAGAGAGAAATTTAAAAAAAAAATAAAAAATAAAATAAGATTCTAGAACTACTCAAAAAGTGTATCAAGCACATATTTCCAGTGTGTGATGTGTCATTTCTTTTTACAGGTTTGGGGAAATTCATATTTTTGCATTCCTTGTACTGATAATACATAAAGTATAACTATTTACAGAAGAAAGAAAAGTGTAGTTTTCAGGTGCAAGTCTAACAAACAAAATTGTGAGGAAATTTATAGAGCACTAACAGCACATAAAAAGTGTTGTAAAAATGTTTTCTACAGTTCACACTTACAAAATACAAGGGAAAAATGCTCCATTTTGGGGATAATCTTGAGAGAAAATATTCATGGCTGATTGTGATTGGTTATCCCTCCTGAAATATTCATGTGCAGCAACATCCCAAACATAGTAGTCTTACATACAACCAGGAGTGGAGCTTTGCTGTTTAAATTGGTAATAAACACACGGCTTTCATTTGAAAACTTCTCAGTCTAAATAATTATGTATTACTTTAAACACAAATCATCAACTCATACATTAAAGGGGAAGTTTACACTTAAGATTTCCATCTTCATCTCAACCTTGAAACTTCAAATGGTACTCTCCCTATTATAATACTTAAGCCTTGGTTAAATTAGGTATCCTACCAAATTTGGAAATAAATTCATTGCTGTGATTATACACACACAATCCTGTGACTAAGCAAACAGTTCATTGCTTTTTGTGCAGGTTTGTACACATCTCTTCTTCCAAATCACTTCCTAGTTCATGTTTTTTTGTTTTTTCCTTGTATTTTTACTCTGGTTAATTCAATTTCTTATTGTGAGGCATTCCAGAATTTCCATGTTTATAAGTTCTTTAGACGTTTGAGGTTAGGGATTCAAGGCAGTAACTAGCATCTTTATTCACCCTCATCAGCAACACAGAGCATTTACAGCCAGTGAACAAATAATATTGCTGGGGAGTTAACTGTGAATACTGGCTTTTATATGTTGTGAATTAATTTGCTGTGCCCAGTTTAAGTGAGCGATATCAAACTGCCTGCCAATCAAATCTTAAGTCAATCAATAGTATCACATAATTAAAACAAAGTAGTGCCTATCCCCATTCAGCAGGTTATAGAAAGAAAAATTGTCAAAGAAATAGCACATTGGTTGATGCAAGCTCATCTTCCATTCTAAATCCTTTCATGCATTTGAAAGAGTAGTCAAGGATTTCAATATTAAACTGGCACCACTAAATATGACACAATATTAGGAATTTAGTTAACTATCCATTAAGGAATAGCATTTCAGAAACAAAACTGATCACAATTTATCAGATGGACTGTCAAGAGCTGTCTCAAAATACACATTGAATAAACCAAGAGGAATTTTGAAACTAGAAATGTAAAATTTAAACAAATACAAAATTGCACTGGCATACAATTTCTGGTCGTACAATCATAATACTATAAAAGATGATATCAAGCTTTAAAACATGTTAAGAAATCTCTAGAATTAGCACTTGGGGCAAAAAAGATATTCTTAAAAATAAGGATAAAGTTAAGAAGTTTAAAATTATAACAGTGGATGATGTCATTAGATTCAACAGTAAGAAGACAGAGGGTAGCACATTGCAAACAATTCAACCAGCCAGCCAGCTCCATCAATACCAATTGGTCATCAAACTGATGATGGGGAAGATCTTTTTTAAAAAACATGTCTTTGTAAAAAAGTTATATGAAGGGAGCTTAAGTTGTTTATTTCAACTCATATTTCATAACTCATGTTTGACTGTTTAAACATTTCATTCATTTGTTCTCACATTTTTTTTTCATCTATTTACTTTTGCTCACTTTAACTATGTGGTCACATCCCAATGGATCATTAGGAGATATCTGGTGGCTCAGTGTGTGGCAGACAGTTAATCTTCTAGGTCTCATCCCTGTACCATACCATCTGGTTTTGCCATGCGTCCACAGTTGCTAGGCAACAGTACATCTGCTTCTATATGTGAGGGCAGATGGCAGCTTCGATGCATGTCCACAGAGACCTTACTGCCAGGCAACTATCTCTGCTTCTACATGTGTAGGGCAGATGACAGAGCATTTGTTATTACCACCTATTTTCACTTTTACTATTGTTTTAGACTTAGGTGGAACTTTGGGTTGTAGTATGAAACACCCAATCTGATATTTACCTTGATGACTAAGGAAAACCGCAGGAAAAAAAAAAACCAACTAAATATATAAAAGTGTCAGATTACTCATCTCACAGGATTTGAACTCAGGATTTCCCGAATGCGGCCATAGATGTTACTACCTGAACCATCTCTCTCTGTACTTTTGTTTTGTTTCACTGCTTGGCAATCAGAATTAGGCACTGTTATTTGTTTATTAGAGCTATATGGAACACATAGACTACCTCTGTGGTTTAGAAGCCATCAGTGTGCTCACTTCTAAACCCAGAAGCCCTTGGTTCAATTCCCTCTGTCCTCCCTATAGTCTGGAAATGGGAATGGCGGAATGAAAGCAGATTTGCTTCAATAATAAAAATAAATAATCCCCAGTTTTTATAAATAAATAATAACAAAAACTGGTTATAAAGTCAATGACACTGATACATCATGGAAGAGTAAAGATGGCTATATAAACAAAAGAAAATAAGGACTAAAATAATTGCAACTACTGAGATTGTTGAGCATTTAATGCAAGCATGGTGTATTACAGAACTATTGACATTACACAGGCCTAACTAATGGCCAGTGGTTTGATAGACAAAAAAGTGTTGTCTTTCATTATTTCATTTTTGATATTCATAACCCTACTGTTAATTTGTTTCAGCAGTAAAACAGACCTCCCCCCCCCCATATATAGAGCATCAAAGGAAAACTGAAGCTCGTATTATATCACTCAAAAGAGAATAGAAATGTGTTCTGCTATTTGATTATTTCTTTTTTATTTTATTTATTTATGGACGCTCTTTAACTACTATGGTCCTTAGCGTCCCATTCTATATTGGGCGTGAAACACCGGTAATTTTGCTCAGAGGCCTCTTTATCAGGCTTGAGGTTCTTTTACGTGCCATAAATCTACGACACGGGACCACCAGCTTTACTTCCCTTCCGAAGGAAGCCGTGCTAAGGATTTTTATGCCCAAAAAAAAATCCATCGCCCTCCACAGGGTTTGAACCCGCGACCTTGGGAACTAGAAGCTAGCACGGTACCACTAGTCCACGGAGGACGACTTGCTATCTGATGTGTTGCATTTACATAAATTGAACATTTTAACAAGATCTACATTTTTTTTTGTGTATTACGCTTTCGTCTACCTCTTATGGTTTACAAGTTATTTAAAATTCATTCAGAAGGAAGAGGACGTCATAGGTTATTCACAGAAATTTTAAAATATACATTTCGTTTGTTATACAAACATCTTAAACATATTTTATTTTAATCAAAATTGTTGGAGCCAGTTTTAGAAAATAAAAAGTAACGAACAACTTTGCATGTAAAGGGTAGTTTGGGGTGGAAGGTACTGAACTTAAACCCAAGTTTGGTATAGCACACACACACGGACCTTTTTCTAAAATACTGTTTTTAGATTTAGGTGGCCTCAAAACATGTATTTCTGGTGAAATCTTGGTATCAAACTTTTGGGTGGAATAGAGAAAGTAAAAACTAGTGAGGTGATGAAGTAAGAATACCAAATACCATGTTATGCATTAAATATCTCAATTCTGTCGAAAATGTCCGTTATTCTTTCAGTCATGAAACCTTCCTTTATTTCATTCTATGCCATTCCATACCACTATCAGGACCCACTTTAGCCAACAGCTGTTTCAAAACTTCCACATATAACTTGTTTTTTAAACCCTCACAGTTCCAGAAGCCCATTCTCCTTGTTGTCCCTTTTTCCTATTGTGAGCCTGCTCTGTATCTAAATCCATCTAATCTTTTCCTACTTCTTAATTCATTTCCTTCTTTTGGCATTAACATTTTATTTTTATCTGATACCACAATGCTCCCATGTTCGGATGAAACAATACTATCTTCTTCCCCCTCTTCCATATTCTCCTCACTTCCTTGATACCATATCTTCTTTCTCCCCTCCGTTAGCGCGCGCACAACTTTGTAAAATATAAATAATCTGTAGTGATTGTTTACAGAATGTGTTGACGGCAAATTGTAAAATGTAAATAAACTGTAGTGATTGTCTACTGAATGAGTGACCAGGATCAAAGTGCAGTAGACAATCAAATTGTAAAACTCTTAGCAAAATAAATAAATACAAATACAATATCAGGACCCCTAGCATCTCATTCCTCCTTATAGATAGCCAGTCAATTATAGAAAACAAAAGTTGTGAGATTTGAATATAATTTATATGGGTGCAAACTGGAATTTTGAAGTGAGGGGAGAGAGGATTATAAAATGCAAGTAACATTAGCTTTAAATCTCTCCCTTTATATATAACTTGATACTACTCTTTTATTAAATTAAACAAATAGTTGTGCAGATTGGAAGGTTTTTAAATGAAAGCCATGTATGTGTATATCCAAAGGTCCTCAATTGTGTTACACACAAAATTGCAGATAATAACTCTTCAATACTACACTCAGTTAATGAGTGACAACAGGCTACAACATCAACAAAACAAACAGTTTAAACAATGTTGCTGCACATAATGAGTAATAATTAATGAAGTTATGTTCCTCTGTTAAATATGTACACTTAAAGTAAGACATTTTCCAAACTGATATAGCATAATATGAATAAAAACCATTAACATACATCATAAATGCCATTTTTCATTATAGCTATAATAATAAATAAACCATGCCAAACTTCACTCTTAAGTGGAATCTTACAGGCACTTGTAATTGATAAGATTTATGCTTTAAGTGTTAGGGCTGTAACCATACAAGACAAAAGAATGAAAACCATAACCACTTAGAAAGTGTCTGTAAACATCCACATAACAACAATTATAAATACCTCCGTACCCCACTGATTACATTAACACTATATATTTAAGGTTTGCATTAAATTTAATAATTATATTATTAGGCTTAAAAGGTAATATAATATATGTTGAGTTTATGAATATTGCTTTATTTTAATTGTTAAGTTATTTGATGAATGATGGTATGAATGTGTGGTTCTGATTATTGTTCTGTTCTCATGAATTTTTAGCAATCAATTCCATATACAATTAACTGCAATTACAGAAGTATTTTATGAGAGACTCATTCACAAAAGTAAGGTATAATTTTGACATACAACATTCAATAAGAATTATTTAGATTTCTGCAATTCAGAGGAACATTGAATCTTCCTTTCGTTTTAATTCAATGTTGCATTTAAATTCTGATTTCTACAACAAAACAAACTGAAAAATAAAATTATAGCTATATTTCTTACAATTAATTGGTGAAATCAGAGATGAAAAGTTATTTAATGTGTTGATTAACTATAATTTGTTATACTGAATTTAATGACTTGGGTAAATAAATTCAGATATCTCATTAGAAATACAGAAGTCAGTTCAAATAAAAGACATATTTAAATCCTCTGATACAGGCTCAATTCAGCTTTAGAAGAATAAGTTACCAATACTCACAATTGTGTAATCCCACAAAATTGCAAACCATAAACCAAATTTATTGACTGACTTATGAAAAATTATTACAATTTAATCTCCCTTACAGATGCTGTGAGTGTGAGGCAGAGAGAGATGGAGAGAGAGAGGCGTGAATGAAGGCCAAGGTGCTGGTAATATTAGGATATAAGTTTATCAAAAATATACATAATTTACCACCTACCACCTCACCTTGTCTCTCACTGATTTCTCTATATTTGCTTTCTTCATTCCACCATTTGTCCTTCCATTCTCGCAGAATATGAAAACTTGTACATTTTCAGCCAAAATAAGCTGTAAATACAATATCTAAAAATCTGATGTGTTATCGCTTATTTTTAAATTTCTTCTACAATCTCTACACACTACTCTTACAAAAGCTTATTTTTCTATCTGTTTCATCAAGATAAACATTTGCACAAATAGTTTCCTATACATTTCATTGTAGCTACAAGAGAAATACTGGAGGATGATGATATAGTCAAATCTTTAAAAAGCAAGTTCCTATGTGCTGACTTTGAAATACCATACTCTTTGCATGACTTAACAAGAAGAATTAAATTGAGTTTTATTTATGGATGTGCTGTGGTCCTTAGTGTCCCATTCTATATTGGGCGTGAAAGATCAGTAATTTTGCTCAGAGGCCTCTTTATCAGGCTTGAGGTTCTTTTACTTGCCATAAATCTATGACACAGGACCACCGGCTTTACTTCCCTTCCGAAGGAAGCCATGCTAAGGATTTTTACGCCCGAAAAAATCCAACTTCCTCCGCCGGGTTTGCAAAAGTAGTGACTTAGCACTTCAAAAAACGTATAATAAAATGATGTAAAACTCAAATCAAAGAATATCTTGGAAATGTTAATGCTACAGAATATCACCCATATCCCTCTAGAATAGGGATGGTGAACCTATGACACTTGTGTCAATAAGAGGCACACATGTGATTAAATTAAATTTTCATGCCATAGCATGTGAACATATAATAATAATAATAATAATAATAATAATAATAATAATAATAATAATAATAATAATAATAATAATAGTTATAATTTACTGATTTATTTTTCTTACAGGCTTTGTACTTGATCTTTCACATGTAGTTTTGCATAGGGCAGGCAGAAAGTCACTTTACATTGTAATTAACCCGGTTGTATTAAGCAAAGAAGGAAGGAAATATGTAACACAAATACGAGAACAGAACAGTTGATCTTGCTGATGGCAATAACGGAAACAATACACAACAATTCACACTCAAAATGCTGCTAAAGCATTATGGCAGATAGAAGTGCTTTTAGTGTTTAAGAGCATTTGGGGGCTTATATGTGGGTTCACAAACATCAAATCATTTAACAAAAAATACAGGAAATCCAGGATTACTTTGTGGTACATTTTGGCAAGGCATCACAATCATGTCGGTGGAAAATAAGACTTTGCCACGGAAGGTGATCTAGATGTACGTCACAGTGGGAGACTGAGCATGTGAGCTGAAACTTGATTTGCTGTGGAGGCATCAACTTTTGCCGATAAAATCATTTCGCAAACGTTCTGCACAGTTAGACATTCCAAGATCGACACTGCGAGACCACATGAGGAAAGATTTAAAAATGAAATGTTTTCATGCAGCTACTGTTAATGCGTTGTCAGATAAAAAAACTAAAAATTGAGTTTTATTTATGGACGCTCTTTAACTGCTGTGGTCCTTAGCATCTCATTCTATATTGGGCGTGAAAGACTGGTAATTTTGCTCAGAGCCTTCTTTATCAGGCTTGAGGTTCTTTTACGTGCCTAAATCTACGACACGGGACCACCGACTTTACTTCCCTTCCAAAGAAAGCCATGCTAAGGATTTTTACGCCTGAAAAAATCCATCGCCTTCCGCTGGGTTTAAACACCCGACCTCAGGAACTAGAGGCTAGCATGGTAACCACTACACCAAAAGTTGCCAGATGTTGATCTGGATTGATGTGTGCATGTCATTACTGCTTGAACACTTTCTGAACGCAATGGATAAGAACACTGTGGGGTATTGTGAAAGAAGATATGAGGGAAAACGGATATCTGACACTGAGTAACTGAAACATGTATTATACCTAATATGGTGTTGCAGATACACAACATTAGGTTACACTACAAACATGGAGGAACCTACACCATGTTTTACATAGTTTCAAAGTAAGTGTAAAGGGACTTTCTGCCCATTCTGTACATGTTAGTCTCTCAGTAAGATAATGCATCTCTTACTTCTGAAACTGCTTACTGGGTTTCAAATGATTGCATTTTGTACAGATACAAATTTTTGAGGTACCTAACAGGTGCCAATAAAGAACTAACTGGAGAAGAATAGTGGGCAAGTTTTCAAGAACAGCAGAAATCACTCGCTTGTGCAGGAACCATTCAACAGAGTGAATGAGGTTGGCGCAATTGAAATAACAACATGCATTAGCTGGTTATATATTGTCTGTAGCAGCAAAGGGCTTTCATTGTTTTCTGACTTATGGAAGTTATTTAAGTTAATAAATTAACAGAACTGTGTGGGGTTTTCTATTACCAGAGTAATACATCATGGCTAAAAACAAACATGTGACATGAGGAAAGTATAAAGACACACTTTGGCAGAGAATAACCAATGAGAAGCCTTAGATAAAATGTTTTCATATAACTGAAATGTTTGAGTACATCTCTAATTCATTTCTTTATGCAGCATTTGGTTTTACTCTCAGTGTAGCAATATTCATTACTACCTCAGACCATCATCTACCATAATATAGCTAATTCTTATACCCAAAGTTTCTAGTGGACTATTTTCCATTGTTGCTTACTCTTATGTGGTTCATAAGCTTAACAATGTCAATTATTTTACCCTAATATATTTTTCTCAGCTGTGCAAATTATAATCATTGAAACTGAATTAGCTTTCACTTACAACAGGTTAATTGATGTTCGTTCTTTCTTCATGTCTGCATTGGTATGTGGTATTTTTTACTTCAGGATACTGGGATGTGAAAACAACCCCTTTTGCTAAAAAAAGTCTCTGAATATGTGCATTTTTTTTAAAAAAAACTTCAGGTTTGGATATTAAAGAAAAACTTGTTGGCATTTCAAAGTGTTATTTGCCTATATTGTAATGATTTAAACATATTTTTATTCCAACATATTGACATAAGATGTATTTAAAAATGATCACCAAAACTAATATCTTCTTAATAACAGCTTTATCAAGCCAGCCATGTGTTGGCACTAAGTTGGAAAGTTGAAAGAGAATTGAAAAGCACAACGTCATATGTTGTTGCCAGATTTTCATATCACAAAATAGAATTTTTCATTTCGTTATCTTAAGATGCAAAAAGAACCTCCAAAAAACAAAAGGAAACAAGAAAACCTAAATGCAAGAAGAGCCCCAGAAAGATTAAATAATATTATATAAAAAAATCTGAGGTGTTAACTACATCCACATGACTTTCACTACCCTCTATCGTTTATGTCATACATTTTGTTATTGATACAAAGGGAACAGTGATAGTCAGATGTTTAAAATCTGGATGTATTATTATGGCCTTAAAATTCCATACTCTTTCCATGCAACTGTGAGTAACCACAGAAAATCGACAGGACTTGAAAAGAATGAACAATTCAAACCATTATTAATGGATATCTTGGAAATGTTTTGTGCCACAAAAAAAGTTATTTTAAATAAATTGTGTGTTTTAAAGAGATCTACATTTTTGTCTATTGCTTAATGTTTATCAGTTATGCAAGATTATATAAAATTCCTTCTGGATGAAGAGGACTACACAGGCTATTCCCAGAAAATTCAAAATATACCTTTTATTTGTCATGTAAATATCTTTAAAATATGGTAATTTAATCAAAATTATTAGAGCCATGTTTTTAGAAAATCAAAAATTTCAAAAAAAGTTCCATGTAAAGGGTAGTTGGGTTGGGGATGTTTTCTTGAAAATCTTCATGTCACATCTTTGGAACCTACCAAACTTAAATGCCAAGTTTGGTATTTATCCAACTTTTCCTTCTTGAGTTATGCTCTTCACAGACACACACACACACAGACAAATAGACAGAAATTAAAATTAAATTGAGTTTGTTTATGGACATTCTTTTATGCTATGGTCCTTAGCAACGCATTCTATATTGGGCATGAAAGACGAGAAATTTTGCTCAGAGGCTCTATCAGGCTTGAGGTTCTTTTATGTGCCATAAATCTACAACATGGGACCACCAGCTTTACTTCCATTTCAAAGGAAGCCATATTAAGGATTTTTATACCCCAAAAAATCCATCACCCTTCACCAGGTTTGAACCCACATGGACAGATACACACATGCAAAGAGCTTTTTCTAAAAATTTTTTTGTTTGTTTGTTTGTTGATACAAGTGACCTCACAACATGTATTTCCAGTAAAATCTCAGTATCAAATTTTTGCATGAAATGCGATACCTTCTCTACCTACTATGTACGTGGTAAAGAAACTGAAAACGAACGTAAATTATTATTTCAGATTAATCACGATTTATGTTTGAAATATATGAGCACTTTTTATTTGAAGATGTAATGCCTAACAATTACTTACTGAGTAAAGCTATCTTATGAAATTTGTTACAGTTCGTTTCAAAGCTGAAGCACACAAATAATTCTTTTCCTTATTAAACCTACACATTACTGTTTGTGTTGCATCTCTTCATTTTATCTCCATTACTGAAAATAAAAAAACCTACGAACCGGCTATGCGGTGTTTTTCCTATCAGTGTCCTCGGCGCTCTTGCCATCTGTCGCAATCATAGAAAAGCGCAGATAAACCATACAACATTTTTAAAATTACTTTTAAAGGCTTTATTTACCAACTTTATGAAAGGAGATGCTGAAACTGGCCACTGTCGTTGTCCATACATTTTTGGCACCTCTTTAGGAAACCATCCATCACTCATCAATTTTTTTTGAGTCAACAGTTGACGCCCATACATATGTGAATACAATTTTACCCCCCCCTTTTTTTTAGAGAATTAACAGCCAGGGAGCTTGATATTACCTTTCTTCAACAAGACTCTCCAACAGCTTTTACGGCCAAAATTTCGATGTTAACAATTGAAAGCGTGTTTGAGGACAGAATTATTAGTACAGATGTGTGGCCCCCTCAGTCCCGCGACCTAACCCTCTGTGATTTCTATCTCTGGGGTAACTTGAAACAAAGTGTACAAGACAAACCCACACACCCTGGAAGAATTAAAACAAAATATCCACCAGGAAATTGCCAGCATCTCTCAACATTAACTACGGCGAGTGATGGATAATTTCCTAACGAGGTATGCTTCCAATACTTTCCAAATTCGACTCACTTTATTTATTTTTTTTTTTTTTGGTCTTAGGACAAACTTCTTTGCCATAATTTTTATTTACAATTCTTCAGTTTTTCACAGTGCACTGAAAACAAACAATCCGAAAAAATGAATAGGTTAATTTTTCTGTAATGTTTTGAAATAAACTTTGCAGCATTTCAAACTGATTCAAAACTGTTGTATGAAATATCACATAATTCTATTTTATTAAAATATAATGGTGTGCAAAACCTAAGTACGAGATGGGTAAAGTAACATAACAAATAACTACTTGGTGGAAGTAGATGAAGGTGCGGGAGCATGTTGCCAGAGGTCCGTCACACGTACACAGAAAGCTGGACGTACATGGCATGAGTGTAGCGAGCCTATAGTGCCAAATGGGTCTGATCCCGCAACACGAGGCAGTTGACGAAACAGGACAAGACGGTGTGTGGCAATTAGCGAGCTGTTACGGCGCACTGTAGTGGTGTTCTTCATTGCAACATGGCCCATAGACACCATTTGGATGACTTCACACGAGGAAGAATCATCGGGAAACTGGAAGAAGGGCGAAGTATGACAAGTGTTGCTCAGGAGTTTGGAATTGCTCACAGCATTGTTTCACGTGCATGGGGAACCTTCCAAACCACAGGCACTGCTGGTCGACCATGCTCAACTACAGCAGCAGATGACCGCTACATTATGCAACAGGCAAGAAGCGATCCACGCCAAACAGCGGGTGCAATTGCAACCACATTTAACAGGACAGCTAAGCATGCAATCTCACGATACACAGTGGCACGGCGACTACACAGAGGTGATCTCTTTGCCCAACGGCCAGTACATTGTGTTCCATTGACATCGGCACATCAGTGGCACCGTTTGTGATGTTCCCAAGAGCATCAAAATTGGACCAATGAGGAATGGGTCGTGTGCTCTTCTCGGATGAGAGCAGATTCAGTCTAAGTAGTGATTCTCGATGTACCCTCATCTGACGAGAGGTGGGAACATGTAATGAACCCAGGAACATCCTTGAACATGATTGTTTTGGTGGTCCGAGTGTTATAGTTTGGGGAGTCATAAGTTTGCATGGGCGCACCGAACTCCAAATCTTTGAACACGGTACGCTCACTGGTAAAAGTTATTGTGATACTGTATTCCTTCCCCATGTGCATCTTTTCAGGGGTGCAGTGGGCCCTGAGTTCATTTTTATGGATGACAATGCGCGACCGCATCAAACAGCGGTGGAGGATCTCTTGGAACGAGAGGATATTCAGCGAATGGACTGGCCTGCCCATTCCACCGATTTAAATCCCATCGAACACATGTGGGATGATTTGGGGAGACTCATTGCAGCACATCCACATGCACCAACGACCATCCAACAGTTGTCAACAGCGCTCGTGGAGGAATGGAACGCTCTAGCACAAGAACTGCTTACCAACCTTGTAGCCAGCATGGGAGCACGATGCAGAGCATGCATGGCTGTCCGTGGTGATCATACACCCTTTTAAGCACCATGTATCTGTTTCTGTAAATCTAGAGAGCCATCATATCATATTGACTTTAGTGTAGCTTATGATCTATGAATAAAAGTGGCATTTCTGAGCGTCCCATTGCATATTTCGTTTAGTTGCCTACTGTAGCAGTTCCCTCTATGTATGATTCAAGTTTCATCGAGCTATGTGTCACAGCATGCGAAGATTACTTTCGCTCTTAGGTTTTGCAACCCAGTGTATATTAATTAGGGAGGAAATCCTGATTAATTTTAGCCCTTATTTATTTGTACAAACACAGAAATGTTGGGATAGTATCTTAGAGATAAATCAATACCCAAAGATACATTAAATGAGGTTATACAAAAATGGAAAAACTAAATGTATGTTCTTATTCACTCTAATATTATAGTGCGCTATACTCATTTTGGAGTGTCTGATTTTCAGAATTGTGTAATTATAGTATGGCCAGATCCAGAAAGATCTAAAGAATTCATAACTAACAAACAAAAGTAAAAACTGATTTCTTGAAGTTTTTCCACATACCAGTATCCTTAGTGTAGTTCAACTCTTTTGTTGAGTTTGCTGTAATACATACACTATCTTTCAAAAAGATAATGCAAACAAGAAGCTTATGTGAATCAAAACTGTTATGTTCTAAATTTAAAGATCCAAATGGTGAATGAGAACCATTACTAGCATTTGTTTCCTTAACTTTATTTTGTTCTTTTTATTTCTATTTCTGTATTGTTACTATTTATATTAACACATCTTTTTGAAATTCATTTTCCCTCTCTCCCTCTCCCTCTCTCTCTCTCTCCCTCTCCCTCTTTTCCTTATTTGTTACAGGAAATTAACCTATAGTTTACACACTTAAAATGAATACAAGCCAACTACCATTATTCACAAATGCCCGAGTTAGGCGATGCTTACTGTGCATGTTAATAAGCCACTCTACATAGATAACTAATTACCTAACTAATAAAAGCAGTAGAGAAACTTCTTTCTGTGCTGTTAGACAAACAAATTCAAAAACATTTCTTTAATACTATGAAAGTAAACTATGTTGATGCTTTTCATGTACACTGATGTAATGCAGGTTATAAATTTCCAAAGCATATGGTGAACATTATTCTTGAGTGCCATTCACATGACCTTCTCTACCCTATTCTATAAACTGTTCTTATAAGGGCTTATTCTTTTGTCTAATTGTTAATCAAAGTAAATGTTTGCATAAATGATTGCATAACACATTTTATTGTTGGTACAAGGAGGATATAGAGATAGTCAGATTTTTAAACAGTGGATTGCTATGTAATGGCTTTGAAATTCCAGTCTTTGCATGAGAAAAAATGAATAGGAACTTACCACTGAAAAAAACATGTAAGAATTTGAAAATTCAAACTAATGCATAACAAAGTCTCCAAAATGGTTAGTGCAACAAAAACGTTTATTTGACATAAATTGAGTGCTTCAACAAGATCTACATTTTTTGTGTAAGAAGATTTTGTCTACCTTTTACAGTTTACTAATTAGTAATTATACAAAAGTCAATGAAGAGGACTTCAAAGATATGGTACTTTGATCAAAATCGTTATACCCATATAATTTTCCTGTAAAGCGTAGTTTGGGGTGGGAGGATTCTCCTGGAAAGCTTTGGAAGATGCCAAACTTAAATATGAAGTTTGGTATTTGACTGGCTTTTTTTTTCGCACACACGCGCACACACACACACACACACACACACACATACCTTTTTGTAAAAATGCTTTTTTTGGCTTAAGGAAGCTCAAAACATGTATTTCCAGTGGAATCTGAGTATCAAATTTTTGGCTGGAATACAATACTTCCTCCACTTATTGTAGGTAAATAAGAGAAAGTAAAAAAGGAAATTCTTATATGTTACATTCACATGACTTTCTCTACCCTGTATTGCTTATTAGTGGGTATACAAATTATTCTTAAGAAAGTTGATTTTCCTATCTACTTCAGTTTAATTGAAATAAACCTTTTCAGAAATAGCTACATTGCACTTTTCATTTTAGATACAAAGGGAATATTGATAGCCAAATGTTTAAGAACTGGATGCTATATGCTGAGGCAGTATTTTTAACACTTAAATGATTTCCAGTCAAATTATGTAATAAAAAATATAATAACAAATTGCCTTAAAGCAATATGTGTATGTAACAATATATTAAAAAGTGTATATTACAGTCATTGTATATGTTTATATTATTGTATACATGTAATAATGTTATGTGAATGTATTACGTAATTTAATAATGTAGGAGCTGTGAGAATAATAGGTTAAAAGTTGCTAACAATGAGGTAACAATGAGGAAGCCTTGAGGCAATAATGAATTTGAAAGTTTAATGCTACTAGTCATTATTGGAGCAACAATAATGTAAATTTTGAGACAGTTTATAAATAGCCAATCAACAACCAGAAAAAGCTTTAGTTAAATGAAGGTATTCTATTGGAGTAGGATTAGCCAATCAGAAATTGAAATATAGCAAAATTTACAAATTTAAGCGGTAGAAATCAAGTCAGTTGCTTGTAGACAACACTCATAACTGGACGCGTTGGTTGTAGACAGTGTTCCTAACCGGACGCGGGATGAGTCCTCGAGAAATTTAATACGTATTCATGTGAGATGAAAATAGTTTACGTGTTAAAAAGTGCAAGTAATTAATAAAAGAATCTCACAGCTCTCTATATCAGTGAAGTATTATTTAAATTGTGTTAAGGATTAATAAATGTAGTGAAGTAAAAATTATAATCTGTGTAAGCCTACATTCTTAGCTGCACTACTCCCTGCGAAGAAATCCATGTCTCTAACAATAATACTGATGCAGTCAAGGCAAACATAAATATAATATTTAAAGAAACAGCCAAATTACAAAGTTAATATTTTTAAATTTGGGACGAAGGCTACCGGTACCATACGTGCGGTTGCAACTACTTCAAGTTCGGCTCCCCAACAGTTGAACTACAATACAACTACTTCAAATTGGCTTTCCATATGTGGAGCAACCATCTTCTTCAATGCTGGCCTTAAAATTCCATACTGTTTCCATGACATTGTGAGAATTAACTGAAAATCAACAGGAATAACGGATATCATGAAAATGCTGATGCCACAAAAGAAAGTTATTTGAAATAAATCATGTGTTTTAAAGAGATCTACATTTTTTGTGCAGAATGTTTTCTCTAGCACCTAACATTTACTAGTTATGCAAGATTATATAAAATTCCTTCCGAATGAAGAGGACTTCACAGGCTATTCCCAGAAAATTCAAGATATACTTTTATTTGTCATGTAAATATCTTTAATATGTGGTGTTTTAATCAAAATTATTAGAGCCATTTTTTTAGAAAATAAAAGGTTTTAAAAAATGTTCCACGTAAAGGGTAGTGGAGGGTGGGGGATTTTCTTGAAAATCATTGTGTCGCATCTTTGGAAGGTACTGAACCTAAATACCAAGTTTGGTGTTTATCTGACTGTGTTTTTGCTGTTCACATACACACACGCCCTATGGGTATTTTTCTAAAAAGTTATTTTTGGTTTCAGGAGGCTTCAAAACATGTATTTCCAGTGAAATCTTGATAACAAATTTTTGGGTGTAATGCAGTACCTTCTCTACTTACTACAATTTTTGTGGTAGAGACAGTAAAAAAGAGCTTCAGCTACATAACAATTTAGCATAATTAAAGAATGTTCTTAGGGTGAAACTTTCATCTTATGTTTTTACTAACCCAACATCTTGAGGAAGGTAAGCAGAAAGTGCCTTATGTTGCTTCAGTGTACATGACGCACCCTACACTATTAAATCCCTGCTAATTTCCCATTCTACTTACAAGATATGACCTTTAAATACACTTGATGAATATTAATTACACTAGCTAATTGCTACACAGTCATGATTAGCAATTATAATAGGTTATTATTATAATTAACTTCTACAAAAGAATACATCTACACCTTACTAATCTCAAAGGAGAAGAATAAGAAAGCCTATTTTACTTTCACAGTTCAAACATCATGGTAATTAAAATTGTGAGAATCATTATAAATATGCCAATCATTATTATTTGAGCAGTGAAAGTAACCACACATTCTTTTTCATTTCTTCTAGTGTAAAATTAGCAAAAGATAGAAATGTGGTTTTGTAGATTTGCTGGTGAATAATTATTTAAACATTACAGTCTCTATATAGGTACTAATGATTATGTATTACATTACATGGTTAAATTTCTAATTGTAAAGTGTATAAATGCCCATCAAAAGTCTTTGTTAACGTTTATCTTCTTAAACACAATCATTGGTTTGTGTATACCTCATTCATCCACTGGACACTGTAATTTATCCAATACAGCTTTTATCAGTTTTAAATAAACACAGAAACAGCAAGTTCAGTATCTATTGAAAAGTATTTAAATTATTATTATTATAAATGATGATTATTTCTGCTGAGAAAATGGAAAACTTGAGAGTTCTACTGAATTTATTAGTTTTTGCCCCATGGATACAGACTAAGTTACACCATTTTGCATATTTATACTCTTAAATTTCTAACACCTATCATTCTGGTTTATGGGTTATCGAATGTTTCCATTCCATTTCTTATAAAATGGTTATGGATCATTATAGTTGTTTTAAAGTTAAGGGGGCCACCTGGTGAAAATTGGGCCAAAGTGATCAAAAATTACAATTTAGGTTTTTTAATTTTTTATTGCATAAAATTATCTAGGAACATTTTTGTGTAAATACTTTTATAACCAGAGTGAAGAATGAGACAGTACATTCTACATAGCTAGATATACAAAATGATAGCCATAATAATGTGAAAGTAAATATTAGTAACAGTAGGAATGATATTATTAAATAAGACTGGGAAATGAATATTACTTGTAAAGAGAAAGCGCAAGCAGGAAATGAGGTTAGTTTTTCCTCATTGTAGCTGAGTGAGGGCAGAAGACACCTTTTTTCATGTACTGTTAGGTAACCTGAAAAACAGGTGCTTAGAAACAAAGGTCAGTGCTCTGATAGCTGCAGGCATACTAGTTCACGTGGAAACTTAAAGTAGGCAACCAATAAGAAAGAAGGTAGAAATCAGTGATAGCAAAATGGGGGGATAGAAAAATGTGATATAAAGAAACACCAGAGTTTTGAAAGTCACTTGTCTGTGGCATTTCCTTGGAGGATGTTCTAGAAACAAATGTGAGTGCGGCGGGTAGGTGCATTAGTATGAAGTACAGCAGGCAATGTGGTGCTCAAAGAAATGCGTTCTATCAGGAGTCAGATTTTACAAAGGTGACGGGAAATAAATTGGCAGGAAAAGAAAGTCCTGTTAACCACGATCAAAGATCCATGCTAGAACCTGAGCTAGCATTGAACCCGCGACCACTTCTACAAATCCTGTGCTGCCAAATTGGCACATTGCCGCATACCCTCATAAGATCAGAGAGTTATGTGATGATTTAAATAAACCTGAGCAGAGGGCATGGTTGCACATTTAATGCTTTTTCTGCTATTTCTCACATTGTTTCCAAAGTTTCTAAAAGTATTTATGCAAAATTTGCTGCAATATGCTAAGTAGTTTCTAAATTATGTATTTTAAGTAAAAATGTACACTATTTAATAACAAACATGTATGCACAATTTCAAGTCAGTTTTTATGAGCAAATTTTCCAGTGCGGTTTTCTCAACTGTAATATTTTAGACACTTTTTCACACTTAAAATGCTCCTTATGACACAATTTTTAAGTTATTGGAGTAAACATTTGGGAATAGTTTTCCCAATATGTGCTAACTAAAACTTGCTATGCAGTTATTAATATAAGACAAGTGTGTTAAGCCAACAAGCTCGTCCAAGCTTGATAAGTATGTATATTTAACAAAAGCTGAAACACAATTGAACAAATAAAATCTTTTTTAAAATCTTCTTCTTCTTTCTCTGTTTAACCTCCTCTTATGTAGGACTTACACCCCCCAAGACTTACAGGCGGGTGCCTGGGGTCAGAGGCCCGTCGAGGAGCAGACACTCATGGATCAGACAGAGTATCCAGGATGGGTGATCAGCCCAATGCCTGGTATGGGAGGAAAGAAGTAGATGAAACAAAATGATGGTGAAATGGATGAAAGGAAAGGCGATGATGGAACATTGGTGGAATGAATGGCGGGGAAAACCGGAGAACCCAGAGAAAACCTGCCCGGACGCCACTTTGTCCACCACAAAATCCCACATGTGGGTCCCTGGGATTCAACCCGGGCCACTTCGGTGAGAGGTGAGCAGTCTAACCATTCGGGCACGGCGCGGCCCCTTTTTTAAAATCAACTTATACTCCAATAAGGAACATAAATATGAAAGATTGTTTAAAAATTGTGAACATTGCATTGCAAGGAGCATTTTTTTAAGTAAAGCTTTAAATTTGTGGTTTATAACATGTAACCCAGCAACGACTTAACATATATGCACCAAACTTTGCAACCACACTTCTTTATACAGATACAAAATGTAAAAAAATTAAAAAACTCAGCAAAATACTTTGGGTTTTGGAAAATTTACCGATTGGTGCCCTTAACATGTTTCACTATATATTTTGATTAAATGTGAATAAAATCTTTTAACGTGTTCTTTAATTTCAGGATAAGATTGCAAAGGACTCATTTGATTTTCCATGGCCATGTGTTTGAATGTAAAGAATACCGAGATCTTCTGGTTGTTATTCTTAGTCAGCAAGTGCTTCCTTAGTTGCATGGATTTATCATGAGACCTCTTATTGTTGTTATTTAATTTCATTCAAATTCTTTTTTTTGGGGGGGGGTGAACACAAGAAAGGGCATGTAAAATTTGGGTTTATTTTTATTCTCATGAAAATCATACTGCATAAATATATCAGAGTTTTAATATTTAACACAATTGCTGATTGCATTCTGCAATCATTCTGTCATACCAACTACCAGTTATGCCAATCAGAGATCTCATGCTATCCAGGCCATCTCAGGTTATTGTTGGCATTTGTCTTCAAAAGTCCTTAAGGGTGAAGACTTTAAATGAATATGGGGTAGCAAATTTGGCAATAAATTGAAGTTGCCCTTACTTGGCTAAGGCAGGATATGATTCTCTGGCATCTGATGTGGTCTTAGGGCAGGGTCAGATGCAAGCATAGAGTGCATGGGTATTCCTTCTCATATGAGATCAGATGCAAGCTTCCGTCTCTTTGCTGGAGATCTATGAGATCACATGCAAGCATAGGGAATATGGGTATTGCTTCTCTTTGCTGGAGACACATGAGGTTAGATGTAAGCATAGGGAATATGGGTATTGCTTCTCTTTGCTGGAGACACATGAGGTTAGATGTAAGCATAGGGAACATGAATATTCCTTCTCTTTACTGGAGACACATGAGGTTAGATGTAAGCATAGGGAACATGAATATTCCTTCTCTTTACTGGAGACACATGAGGTTAGATGTAAGCATAGGGAATATGGGTATTGCTTCTCTTTGCTGGAGACATATGAGGTTAGATGTAAGCATAGGGAATATGGGTATTGCTTCTCCTTGCTGGTGACATATGAGGTTAAATGTAAGCATAGAGAACATGAATATTCCTTCTCTTTACTGGAGACACATGAGGTTAGATGTAAGCATAGAGAACATGAATATTCCATCTCCTTGCTGGAGACATATGAGGTTAGATGTAAGCATAGAGAACATGAATATTCCATCTCCTTGCTGGAGACACATGAGGTTAGATGTAAGCATAGAGAACATGAATATTCCTTCTCTTTACTAGAGACACATGAGGTTAGATGTAAGCATAGGGAACATGAATATTCCTTCTCTTTACTAGAGACACATGAGGTTAGATGTAAGTATAGAGAACATGAATATTCCTTCTCCTTGCTGTAGTCACATGAGGTTAGATGTAAGTATAGAGAACATGAATATTCCTTCTCTTTACTGGAGACATATGAGGTTAGATGTAAGCATACAGAACATGAATATTCCTTCTCTTTACTGGAGACATATGAGGTTAGATGTAAGCATACAGAACATGAATATTCCTTCTCCTTGCTGTAGTCACATGAGGTTAGATGTAAGTATAGAGAACATGAATATATCTTCTCTTTACTGGAGACACATGAGGTTAGATGTAAGTATAGAGAACATGAATATTCCTTCTCCTTGCTGGAGACATATGAGGTTAGATGTAAGTATAGAGAACATGAATATTCCTTCTCCTTGCTGTAGTCACATGAGGTTAGATGTAAGCATAGAGAACATGAACATTCCTTCTCTTTACTGGAGACACATGAGGTTAGATGTAAGCATAGGGAACATGAATATTCCTTCTCTTTACTGGAGACACATGAGGTTAGATGTAAGCATAGGGAACATGAATATTCCTTCTCTTTACTGGAGACACATGAGGTTAGATGTAAGCATAGGGAACATGAATATTCCTTCTCTTTACTGGAGACACATGAGGTTAGATGTAAGCATAGGGAACATGAATATTCCTTCTCCTTGCTGTAGTCACATGAGGTTAGATGTAAGCATAGAGGACATGAATATTCCTTCTCTTTACTGGAAACATATGAGGTTAGATGTAAGCATACAGAACATGAATATTCCTTCTCTTTACTGGAGACACATGAGGTTAGATGTAAGCATAGGGAACATGAATATTCCTTCTCCTTGCTGTAGTCACATGAGGTTAGATGTAAGCATAGAGAACATGAATATTCCTTCTCTTTACTGGAGACACATGAGGTTAGATGTAAGCATAGGGAACATGAATATTCCTTCTCCTTGCTGTAGTCACATGAGGTTAGATGTAAGCATAGAGAACATGAATATTCCTTCTCCTTGCTGTAGTCACATGAGGTTAGATGTAAGCATAGGGAACATGAATATTCCTTCTCCTTGCTGGAGACACATGAGGTTAGATGTAAGCATAGAGAACATGAATATTCCTTCTCTTTACTGGAGACACATGAGGTTAGATGTAAGCATAGGGAATATGGGAATTGCTTCTCTTTGCTGGAGACACATGAGGTTAGATGTAAGCATAGGGAATATGGGTATTGCTTCTCTTTGCTGGTGACATATGAGGTTAGATGTAAGCATAGAGAACATGAATATATCTTCTCTTTACTGGAGACACATGAGGTTAGATGTAAGCATAGAGAACATGAATATTCCTTCTCTTTACTGGAGACACATGAGGTTAGATGTAAGCATAGAGAACATGAATATTCCTTCTCTTTACTGGAGACATATGAGGTAGGATGTAAGCATAGAGAACATGAATATTCCTTCTCTTTACTGGAGACACATGAGGTTAGATGTAAGCATAGAGGACATGAATATTCCTTCTCTTTACTGGAGACACATGAGGTTAGATGTAAGCATAGAGGACATGAATATTCCTTCTCTTTACTGGAGACATATGAGGTAGGATGTAAGCATAGAGCACATGAATATTCCTTCTCTTTACTGGAGACACATGAGGTTAGATGTAAGCATAGAGGACATGAATATTCCTTCTCTTTACTGGAGACACATGAGGTTAGATGTAAGCATACAGAACATGAATATTCCTTCTCTTTACTGGAGACATATGAGGTTAGATGTAAGCATACAGAACATGAATATTCCTTCTCTTTACTGGAGACACATGAGGTTAGATGTAAGCATACAGAACATGAATATTCCTTCTCTTTACTGGAGACACATGAGGTTAGATGTAAGCATACAGAACATGAATATTCCTTCTCTTTACTGGAGACATATGAGGTTAGATGTAAGCATAGAGAACATGAATATTCCTTCTCTTTGCTGTAGACACATGAGGTTAGATGTAAGCATAGAGGACATGAATATTCCTTCTCTTTACTGGAGACACATGAGGTTAGATGTAAGCATAGAGGACATGAATATTCCTTCTCTTTACTGGAGACATATGAGGTAGGATGTAAGCATAGAGAACATGAATATTCCTTCTCTTTACTGGAGACACATGAGGTTAGATGTAAGCATAGAGAACATGAATATTCCTTCTCTTTACTGGAGACACATGAGGTTAGATGTAAGCATAGAGGACATGAATATTCCTTCTCTTTACTGGAGACACATGAGGTTAGATGTAAGCATAGAGGACATGAATATTCCTTCTCTTTACTGGAGACATATGAGGTAGGATGTAAGCATAGAGGACATGAATATTCCTTCTCTTTACTGGAGACATATGAGGTAGGATGTAAGCATACAGAACATGAATATTCCATCTCTTTGCTGGTGACATATGAGGTTAGATGTAAGCATAGAGAACATGAATACTCCTTCTCCTTGCTGTAGTCACATGAGGTTAGATGTAAGCATAGAGGACATGAATATTCCTTCTCTTTACTGGAGACACATGAGGTTAGATGTAAGTATAGAGGACATGAATATTCCTTCTCCTTGCTGTAGTCACATGAGGTTAGATGTAAGCATAGAGAACATGAATATTCCTTCTCTTTACTGGAGACATATGAGGTAGGATGTAAGCATAGAGAACATGAATATTCCTTCTCTTTACTGGAGACATATGAGGTTAGATGTAAGCATAGAGAACATGAATATTCCTTCTCTTTACTGGAGACATATGAGGTTAGATGTAAGCATACAGAACATGAATATTCCTTCTCCTTGCTGTAGTCACATGAGGTTAGATGTAAGCATAGAGAACATGAATATTCCTTCTCTTTGCTGTAGTCACATGAGGTTAGATGTAAGCATAGAGAACATGAATATTCCTTCTCTTTACTGGAGACATATGAGGTTAGATGTAAGCATAGAGAACATGAAATTATCTTCTCTTTGCTGGAGCCATAAGAGGTTAGATGTAAGCATAGAGAACATGAATATATCTTCTCTTTGCTGGAGCCATAAGAGGTTAGATGTAAGCATAGAGAACATGAATATATCTTCTCTTTGCTGGAGCCATAAGAGGTTAGATGTAAGCATAGAGAACATGAATATTCCTTCTCCTTGCTGGAGTCACATGAGGTTAGATGTAAGCATAGAGAACATGAATATATCTTCTCTTTGCTGGAGCCATAAGAGGTTAGATGTAAGCATAGAGAACATGAATATATCTTCTCTTTGCTGGAGTCACATGAGGTTAGATGTAAGCATAGAGAACATGAATATATCTTCTCTTTGCTGGAGCCATAAGAGGTTAGATGTAAGCATAGAGAACATGAATATATCTTCTCTTTGCTGGAGTCACATGAGGTTAGATGTAAGCATAGAGAACATGAATATATCTTCTCTTTGCTGGAGCCATAAGAGGTTAGATGTAAGCATAGAGAACATGAATATATCTTCTCCTTGCTGGAGTCACATGAGGTTAGATGTAAGCATAGAGAACATGAATATATCTTCTCTTTGCTGGAGCCATAAGAGGTTAGATGTAAGCATAGAGAACATGAATATATCTTCTCTTTGCTGGAGCCATAAGAGGTTAGATGTAAGCATAGAGAACATGAATATATCTTCTCTTTGCTGGAGCCATAAGAGGTTAGATGTAAGCATAGAGAACATGAATATATCTTCTCTTTGCTGGAGCCATAAGAGGTTAGATGTAAGCATAGAGAACATGAATATATCTTCTCTTTGCTGGAGCCATAAGAGGTTAGATGTAAGCATAGAGGACATGAATATATCTTCTCCTTGCTGGAGTCATAAGAGGTTAGATGTAAGCATAGAGGACATGAATATTCCTTCTCCTTGCTGGAGTCACATGAGGTTAGATGTAAGCATAGAGAACATGAATATATCTTCTCTTTGCTGGAGCCATAAGAGGTTAGATGTAAGCATAGAGAACATGAATATATCTTCTCTTTACTGGAGACACATGAGGTTAGATGTAAGCATAGAGGACATGAATATTCCTTCTCTTTACTGGAGACACATGAGGTTAGATGTAAGCATAGAGAACATGAATATATCTTCTCTTTACTGGAGACACATGAGGTTAGATGTAAGCATAGAGAACATGAATATATCTTCTCTTTACTGGAGACACATGAGGTTAGATGTAAGCATAGAGAACATGAATATATCTTCTCTTTACTGGAGACACATGAGGTTAGATGTAAGCATAGAGAACATGAATATATCTTCTCTTTACTGGAGACACATGAGGTTAGATGTAAGCATATAGAACATGAATATATCTTCTCTTTACTGGAGTCACATGAGGTTAGATGTAAGCATAGAGAACATGAATATTCCTTCTCCTTGCTGTAGACATATGAGGTTAGATGTAAGCATAGAGAACATGAATATTCCTTCTCCTTGCTGGAGACATATGAGGTTAGATGTAAGCATACAGAACATGAATATTCCTTCTCCTTGCTGGAGACATATGAGGGTAGATGTAAGCATATAGAACATGAATATATCTTCTCTTTACTGGAGACATATGAGGTTAGATGTAAGCATATAGAACATGAATATTCCTTCTCCTTGCTGGAGACATATGAGGTTAGATGTAAGCATACAGAACATGAATATTCCTTCTCCTTGCTGGAGACATATGAGGGTAGATGTAAGCATATAGAACATGAATATTCCTTCTCCTTGCTGGAGACATATGAGGGTAGATGTAAGCATATAGAACATGAATATATCTTCTCTTTGCTGTAGACATATGAGGTTAGATGTAAGCATACAGAACATGAATATTCCTTCTCCTTGCTGTAGACATATGAGGTCAGATGTAAGGATACAGAACATGAATATTCCTTCTCTTTACTGGAGACATATGAGGTTAGATGTAAGCATAGAGGACATGAATATTCCTTCTCTTTACTGGAGACATATGAGGTTAGATGTAAGCATACAGAACATGAATATTCCTTCTCTTTACTGGAGACATATGAGGTTAGATGTAAGCATACAGAACATGAATATTCCATCTCTTTGCTGGAGACATATGAGTTCAGATGTAAGCATACAGAACATAAATATTCC
This sequence comes from Deroplatys truncata, assembly GCA_030765065.1. Taxonomy (NCBI): domain Eukaryota; kingdom Metazoa; phylum Arthropoda; class Insecta; order Mantodea; family Mantidae; genus Deroplatys; species Deroplatys truncata. Next base: position 308,246,309 of record CM060975.1, on the reverse strand, counting down.
TTCTCTTTACTGGAGACATATGAGGTTAGATGTAAGCATAGAGAACATGAATATTCCTTCTCTTTACTGGAGACATATGAGGTTAGATGTAAGCATACAGAACATGAATATTCCTTCTCTTTACTGGAGACATATGAGGTTAGATGTAAGCATAGAGAACATGAATATTCCTTCTCTTTACTGGAGACATATGAGGTTAGATGTAAGCATAGAGAACATGAATATTCCTTCTCCTTGCTGGAGACATATGAGGTTAGATGTAAGCATAGAGAACATGAATATTCCTTCTCTTTACTGGAGACACATGAGGTTAGATGTAAGCATAGAGAACATGAATATTCCTTCTCTTTACTGGAGACACATGAGGTTAGATGTAAGCATAGAGGACATGAATATTCCTTCTCTTTACTGGAGACATATGAGGTTAGATGTAAGCATAGAGAACATGAATATATCTTCTCTTTACTGGAGACACATGAGGTTAGATGTAAGCATAGAGAACATGAATATTCCTTCTCTTTACTGGAGACACATGAGGTTAGATGTAAGCATAGAGAACATGAATATATCTTCTCTTTACTGGAGACATATGAGGTTAGATGTAAGCATATAGAACATGAATATATCTTCTCTTTACTGGAGACATATGAGGTTAGATGTAAGCATAGAGAACATGAATATTCCTTCTCCTTGCTGGAGACATATGAGGTTAGATGTAAGCATAGAGGACATGAATATTCCTTCTCCTTGCTGGAGACACATGAGGTTAGATGTAAGCATAGAGAACATGAATATATCTTCTCTTTACTGGAGACATATGAGGTTAGATGTAAGCATATAGAACATGAATATATCTTCTCTTTACTGGAGACACATGAGGTTAGATGTAAGCATATAGAACATGAATATATCTTCTCTTTACTGGAGACATATGAGGTTAGATGTAAGCATAGAGAACATGAATATTCCTTCTCCTTGCTGGAGACACATGAGGTTAGATGTAAGCATATAGAACATGAATATATCTTCTCTTTACTGGAGACATATGAGGTTAGATGTAAGCATAGAGAACATGAATATTCCTTCTCCTTGCTGGAGACATATGAGGTTAGATGTAAGCATAGAGAACATGAATATATCTTCTCTTTACTGGAGACATATGAGGTTAGATGTAAGCATATAGAACATGAATATATCTTCTCTTTACTGGAGACATATGAGGTTAGTTGTAAGCATAGAGAACATGAATATATCTTCTCTTTACTGGAGACATATGAGGTTAGATGTAAGCATAGAGAACATGAATATATCTTCTCTTTACTGGAGACATATGAGGTTAGTTGTAAGCATAGAGAACATGAATATATCTTCTCTTTACTGGAGACATATGAGGTAGGATGTAAGCATAGAGAACATGAATATTCCTTCTCCTTGCTGGAGACATATGAGGTTAGATGTAAGCATAGAGAACATGAATATATTTTCTTTTACTGGAGACATATGAGGTTAGTTGTAAGCATAGAGAACATGAATATATCTTCTCTTTACTGGAGACACATGAGGTTAGATGTAAGCATAGAGAACATGAATATTCCATCTCTTTGCTGGTGACATATGAGGTTAAATGTAAGCATAGAGAACATGAATATTCCTTCTCCTTGCTGGTGACATATGAGGTTAAATGTAAGCATACAGAACATGAATATTCCTTCTCCTTGCTGGTGACATATGAGGTTAGATGTAAGCATACAGAACATGAATATTCCTTCTCCTTACTGGAGACACATGAGGTTAAATGTAAGCATACAGAACATGAATATTCCTTCTCCTTGCTGGTGACATATGAGGTTAAATGTAAGCATACAGAACATGAATATTCCTTCTCCTTACTGGAGACACATGAGGTTAGATGTAAGCATAGAGAACATGAATATTCCTTCTCCTTACTGGAGACACATGAGGTTAGATGTAAGCATAGAGAACATGAATATTCCTTCTCTTAGCTGGAGACACATGAGGTTAGATGTAAGCATAGAGAACATGAATATTCCTTCTCTTTGCTGGAGACACATGAGGTTAGATGTAAGCATAGAGAACATGAATATTCCTTCTCTTTGCTGGTGACATATGAGGTTAAATGTAAGCATAGAGGACATGAATATTCCATCTCTTTGCTGGTGACATATGAGGTTAGATGTAAGCATAGAGAACATGAATATTCCATCTCTTTGCTGGTGACATATGAGGTTAAATGTAAGCATAGAGGACATGAATATTCCTTCTCCTTGCTGGAGACACATGAGGTTAGATGTAAGCATAGAGAACATGAATATTCCATCTCTTTGCTGGTGACATATGAGGTTAGATGTAAGCATAGAGAACATGAATATTCCATCTCTTTGCTGGTGACATATGAGGTTAAATGTAAGCATAGAGGACATGAATATTCCTTCTCCTTGCTGGAGACACATGAGGTTAGATGTAAGCATAGAGAACATGAATATTCCTTCTCCTTACTGGAGACACATGAGGTTAGATGTAAGCATAGAGAACATGAATATTCCTTCTCTTTGCTGGTGACATATGAGGTTAAATGTAAGCATACAGAACATGAATATTCCATCTCTTTGCTGGTGACATATGAGGTTAGATGTAAGCATAGAGAACATGAATATTCCATCTCTTTGCTGGTGACATATGAGGTTAAATGTAAGCATACAGAACATGAATATTCCTTCTCCTTGCTGGAGACATATGAGGTCAGATGTAAGCATACAGAACATGAATATTCCTTCTCCTTGCTGGAGACATATGAGGTTAGATGTAAGCATAGAGGACATGAATATATCTTCTCTTTACTGGAGACATATGAGGTTAGATGTAAGCATAGAGGACATGAATATATCTTCTCTTTACTGGAGACATATGAGGTCAGATGTAAGCATAGAGAACATGAATATTCCTTCTCCTTGCTGGAGACATATGAGGTCAGATGTAAGTATAGAGAACATGAATATTCCTTCTCCTTGCTGGAGACATATGAGGTCAGATGTAAGCATAGAGGACATGAATATATCTTCTCTTTACTGGAGACATATGAGGTCAGATGTAAGTATAGAGAACATGAATATTCCTTCTCCTTGCTGGAGACATATGAGGTCAGATGTAAGCATACAGAACATGAATATTCCTTCTCCTTGCTGGAGACATATGAGGTTAAATGTAAGCATACAGAACATGAATATTCCTTCTCCTTGCTGGAGACATATGAGGTTAGATGTAAGCATACAGAACATGAATATTCCTTCTCCTTGCTGGAGACATATGAGGTTAAATGTAAGCATACAGAACATGAATATTCCTTCTCCTTGCTGGAGACATATGAGGTCAGATGTAAGCATACAGAACATGAATATTCCTTCTCCTTGCTGGAGACATATGAGGTTAAATGTAAGCATACAGAACATGAATATTCCTTCTCCTTGCTGGAGACATATGAGGTCAGATGTAAGCATACAGAACATGAATATTCCTTCTCCTTGCTGGAGACATATGAGGTTAAATGTAAGCATAGAGGACATGAATATTCCTTCTCCTTGCTGGAGACATATGAGGTTAAATGTAAGCATAGAGGACATGAATATTCCTTCTCCTTGCTGGAGACATATGAGGTTAAATGTAAGCATAGAGAACATGAATATTCCTTCTCCTTGCTGGAGACATATGAGGTTAAATGTAAGCATAGAGGACATGAATATTCCTTCTCCTTGCTGGAGACATATGAGGTTAAATGTAAGCATACAGAACATGAATATTCCTTCTCCTTGCTGGAGACATATGAGGTTAGATGTAAGCATAGAGGACATGAATATATCTTCTCTTTACTGGAGACATATGAGGTCAGATGTAAGCATAGAGAACATGAATATATCTTCTCTTTACTGGAGCCATAAGAGGTTAGATGTAAGTATAGAGAACATGAATATTCCTTCTCCTTGCTGGAGACATATGAGGTTAGATGTAATCATAGAGGACATGAATATATCTTCTCCTTGCTGGAGACATATGAGGTTAGATGTAAGCATAGAGGACATGAATATTCCTTGTTGTATATTGTGGTTGTAGTGGTGGTAGGTTTAGTTTTAAACTCACGAGATGAGTGAAAATTAAAAAAAAAAAAAAAAAAAAAGCTTTTCTAGTTACAATCAATGACCTTCTGGTTGAGAAGGCAAACCTATTACCCTCAAAACTATTGCTGTGAACCTTAAACGTGCTATGCGTAGTTGATATTTATTCTGATATATCAAAAGCTTGTGTTTGAAAATGTTGGAATATACCACACTCCTAAAGAGGTTCCAATTCATTAAATTCTCCATTCCAGGATATGATTGAGCTATTTATTACCAAAAAAAAATCTACTAAAAATTATGTTTTCATTGCTCCACCTCCATGTGTTGTTACAACACATTGTAACACTAAAATGTAATACACCATTAACCCAATGAGGTTCATTTAAATATAATACAAAGACATTTTTATGGACATTTATGTACAGTGTTACAAATTAAACTTTTACTTAACTATTTAAACATATATGATTCTCTTTTACACATCAATATTGTGTCTACGTATTGCTAATTAATAATGACAAGATTTAATCTTATTGGTTTATTTTAGCACAATAGATGTGAAAGAGAGTGTGGACAGGGGTGTCAAGAAAGTGAATTTTGAACCTCTAAGGAATCATTTTACACTGAGCTACACTACTAGAAGTGCATAAAACTTCATCTATATTTATTACACTAAAAGTGATCCACAAACAAGCGTTCCCTTTTCTAGTGAATAAACATTGCAAACTGCTTCTACATTCAGAGCTAGCAGTTTTCTCCATGTTCATTTCAAAACTTAACTTGGATAATAGAATTATATGACAAACTTTTGTGGCTGCTGTTGTCCATAATTAAAATATTTACAACTTAAACCAGAACTTATGGTTAATAAAATGCAACATTTCAAGAAATTTCATCTCCCCTTTTCAGGGGTTGAGTGCTTGACTGACACATGCCAAAACCACTTGGGCAGGAGGAAAGGAGAAGCGGAGGGAGTGAAACTTATTCAGTAATATCTTGTTGGCCATCAACTGAAGCAGTTGTTTTAAGATTTTCGCTTGACAGGTGGGCCAACATGAAATGGAACTTATACAGTGAAACCAATTTAAATTAAACAAGGAGAGAGTAGACTGAACACTCATGCAGATTCACTCACAACATTTTTATGTAGTATATGTTTCATGGATATCAGAATCCCTCGTGACTGGACACAGTTCTCCAACTTTGATTAATTTGGCATTAGTATACTCCAGGGAGATTTTAAAATTCATTAGCTGATCTTCATGCTTCTGTATGAAAATCTTCTCCTACATATCTATTCTTTTACATTTGCCATTGTTAAAAAGTTTATTTTTGCTGTTTATGTTGTGGTTCTTTTCCAAAACTGGCAGCTATTGCTGATTTATTAGATGTACTTAATATTTCTAAAGTGCTCTTTTAATTTTATACTTAGACTTCCCTTTGTTTTTCCAATGTAAATTGAAATAGATGTTATTTCTTTTTTTAATTGGAACAGTTAATTTGGTAATCTCCAGGTGTTTCTTCTGCTGCAAGTTTGTTGGTTTTGATTGATTTTATCAAACTTCCTAGAGAGAATCTGTTTTGGGGAGGCAACATTATATGGTGTGTCTTGAGACTTCTGAAATCAGTGCTTAGGTATTGGATGAAATGTGAACTTTCTGTGTAACATGGTCTGTTTCTCTTTGCTGAACATATAATCTCTTTTGAGCATTTTTGTTTATTGAATTTGTGGATCCTTTATGTCACCAAATCTTTGCTGTAGTGATTGTATTCCACTGTTTTAATGATTTTGCTGTGTTACTTTCTCTACTACTTACCTATAGCAGGTAGAGGAAGTATTGTATTCCACCCAAAAGTTTTATTCTGAGATTTCCTGGAAATAAACATTTTGAATGTGTGTGAACAGCATTAACTCAAAAACAAAAAGTTTTTTAAATACCAAACATGGTATTTAAATTTAGTGTCTTCCAAGGATGCAACAAAGATTTAAAAAAAACTTCCTCCACCCCAAAATACCCTTTATATGGATAAGTTTTACTTATTTTTTATTTTCTTAAAAATGGCTGTAATGGTTTTGATTAAAATATTTGCAAGGAAATATATCTCAAATTTTCTGGGAATCTTCACTTCATTCTGAATGACTTTTGTATAACTGGTAAACCCTAAGAGATATAAACAAAATCTTACTAGATAAAAATGTAGATGATGTTAAAGCACAAATTTTAGTCAAATAAAAGCCATTCACTTTATAAAAGTATGGCTATTTGTTTAGCTTACTGCATGCTGCTTATACTTAATACAAAATGTGTAGATGTGTAACCAAAGTTAGTGTTGATTAAGAATAAGCTTTTATAAGAGTAGTTTGTAGAAGACTGAGTAGAGAAATTCAGTGAATGGTAAACATTAGATTTTTTTAATTGTAGCATTTATTACATTACCTGCTGTTTAAAGGAAATTCAGCAATCTATGTGTTAAAACTGGCATGTTTATGTTGGTTGGATTTGATATAGCTCTGTGTACAAGTGGTCTTCTGTAAATTCCAAAGTTGATTCTCTCTACCTTACTAATTAACTTTAGGCAAGGAATGTTAAAGAGAGAAGATTTTCATAAAGAAGCACAAAGTGGGTGATGAATTTTTAAATTCCTATAGATGTGAACTCATACGCAATATTATTCAAACCACCAGCAGGAGAACTGTGTCCAACCATAAAAGGATTTGTATGTCTGAAAAACTTAACAGCACTGATGATGCAGGTGTTCATTGACTGTAAGTTTATTTAATTTAAATTTGTTCCACTTTATAAATTCCTTTTCATTTTAATGTTTGGTTTATGCTGTTGGCTCTACTCCAAAGAGAAAATCAATAACAACTGCTGCAGAAGATAATCAATATGATCTAACTGAACAGATTAAACCCCTAGGCTTTCTCCCCTTCTCCTGCTCTCTCCTCAACAATGGCCCAGTCAGATACCAGATCCCTGAGGAGGAGAGATGAAAATCTTACAATTTTATTAATCCTTAAGATGTGGCTTAAGACATAAAATATTTTAACCTTAGGGAAAAAGAAGGTAAAAGACATGTCATTGCTGAATTGTAATGCTCCTCAACCATCCTAACAGATGTTACTGACTGGGACCTTCAAAAAGGGTTTATGGAGTAATAGTGCACAAGAATACCTTAGGAAGGTAATGTGGCTTACATAAATTAGATTTGAACATAATCTGGCTAACTTCCAAGCTACATTTTCTCTTGGTCAATGGCATAGGCAGAAAAATATTAAGGGAGGAAGGTTATATAGGGGGATCCATTTTTATTTTCTCTACTACGTATAGTAAGTAGGGGAAGTATTGCATTCCACCCAAAAATTCGATACCGAGATTTCACCAGAAATACATGTTTTGAGACCCCTGAATCCAAAAGAAGCATTTTTGAAAACATGTCCTTGTGAGTGTCTGTGTGTGCGTCTGTGTCTGTGTGTTTCCCTGTGAACAGCATAACTCATAAACGAACAGTCGGATAAACACCAAACTTGGTATTTAGGTTCAGTATCTTCCAGAGATGCGACACGAAGGTTTTCAAGAAAATCCCCCCCGCCTCAGCTTACCCTTTACATGCAACATTTTTCGAACATTTTAATTTTCTCAAAAATGGCTGTAACGATTTTGATTAAAGTATCATATATTTAAGATACTTTCATGACAAATAAAATGTATACCTTGAATTTTCTGGGAATGTCTCCAAAAGTATTCTTCATTGTGAACGACTTTTGCATAACTGGTAAACCATAAGAGATAGACAAACTTTTACTACACAAAATATTTAGATCGCGTTAAAATACACAATTTATGTCATATACATTTTTCTTTTGTTGAGTGAACCATTTTCGAGATATTGCTTGTTATTCCCTTAAATTTTCCAATGCACTTTTTCACAAATTTGTTATTCATTTTTGTTCTTGACCTGGTAATGCAAAGAGAATGGAATACTGCACATAGCAACCAGCTGTTAAAATATTTGACTATCGCTTAAAGCCTACCATATTCCCCTTGCATTTACAAGAAAATTAGCAATAAGATTAACATCTCGATATCTCAATTAACATGAAGCATATGGAGAATAAGCATTTGTAAAAATAGTTTGCACAAGAGTAGAGAAAGTCATGTGAGTGTAACACATCAGATTTTTTTAAACAATTTGTACTAGCTCAAATGATAAATATGAATTAATCTCGAGTTGAAATATTTAAATAAATCAATTTTAAACTCACAGATTAAGGTACAGCAATTGGAATTAAAATTAGGACAGAACGTTTTAGTATTCTAAGTGGCAAATGTGTTGTGATATGACAACTAATGACCACTGTGAAATGTTTTATATTACCACTGCACAACATTTTATTTCACTACAAAAAGGTTTTCTAGTTATATTCTAAACTGGGAGATATTATACTCACTTGGAACCTACTCAAATTTAGCACCAAAACGAAAACATGCCCTGATACATGATCATGCCCACGCCATCTAAAGTACAGTTTCTGTTGCTGTCACCTCTGGCGATATTGTCTAAGACATACAGCATATATACAGCTCTACTAGTGATGTGATTAGGAAGTATGTTGTTCCCGCCAATGTAAAAATATGCTATTATTTTAACGAAGCTATTTTTGTTATTAATTTTTACATTTATTTTAACAAGGGGGGGTTCCAACACCCAAATCCCTCCCTAGCTATGCCTCATTGCCAAACTTACTGCTTTAAGAGCTTCAAATACCTTGCCAATCTCTATAATATTTCACTGCTATCTCCCTCCAATTAAAATTTATAGTTATCACCATATTAAGATATTTAGTGTTTGCATCTGTTAATATTTTGATCATATTTTGCTGATGTGTACTCATTATGCGAGGGTTGGGGCAAAAGTCATGGCAACTAGTTTTTTACTTGTAGATATGTGAATGGATCACAAAAGTATATATGTCGTGTGGAAGTTCTGCAGGCATAGTGTGTATGCAGAACAACAGATGGCTCTGTGATAGCTGGTAGTAGGACAGCGAGGGCTGTGAAATCAATCAGTTGGTGAGTGTCGTGCGAGATGGAAGTAACCCGTGTTGAGCAGCCGCTTACATCAAAATAGCCGTTCTCCGAGGGAGGAATGCGATGGAATGTCAGAGTGAATTAGTGGAAGCCCTTGGGAATAATGCCCTACCATACCGTACAGTAGCACGGTGGGTAGGAAAGTTTCAGCAAGGACATGTGTCAACCAGTGATAAGCAACGTTCGGGATCGATGTGACACGTGCCGTCATTGAGCAGCTCCTGGATGAAGACAGGCGATGGACGTGAGAAACGCACCGTTCACAGGATATTGCATAATGAGCTGCAACTACGCAAAATCGCATCGCAGTAGGTACTGCATGCACTGACGGAAGTTCAAAGGTGAGTGCACTATGCAATATACTCCGACCACCTTGCATGCTGGCAACAGTTCGGCGATCAATTCTTGTCATGAATAATCGCCATCGATGAACATTGGGCCAGGGCATACAAACCAGAACTAAAACGTCAGTCCACGGAGTGGTGACATGCTGGATCACCAAGGAGGCAGACGTTCCGTCAGAATCCTTCCCCAGTCAAATTGGTGGTTATCGTCGCATATGACGTCAGGAGTGTCATTGTTTGCCACTTTGTTCCACATGGCAGAACAGTGACCGCACAGTACTACAGGGACTTCCTGGTGCGAAATGTAAGACGTGGCGTTCGGGAGAAACATCCGAATCTTGTGGACAGTGCAATAATTCTGCACGACAATGCAAAACCACATAAAGCAGAGTGTGTAGGGCAGCTACTGTGACGTTGGGGATGGGAAGAATTGGAACACCCACCGTACTCTCCCGACATTTTGCCCTGTGAGTTTGATCTCATTCAAAAGATTAAGGTACCACTACGTGGTAGGCGGTTTGCAATACGAGAGGACATTGCTAATGCGTGCGCGAACAGGTGACCCGATTCACACATGGTGCAGCAAATGCTGTGGCAGATGGTATTCAGCACCTCCCACATCTTTGGCAGTGTGTGGTGACAGTAGCAGGGGACTACTTTCAGGGTCTTTAGGCTCAGCTTTGTCGTGTCAACTGTATGTGTACTCTGTTGTAATTCTTTTGCACCATGAAGGCCATATTGCCCTGTTACTACCATAATAAATTTGTGTGTTATGATATTTCAGTGCTATTTGTTGTCCACACATGTAGCTAACACCTTGTCTTTTCGTCTGTATATGTCACATTTTCGGGCTGGTATCTTCAAGAAAATAAATAGTTGCCATGACTTTTGCCCCAACCCTCATAGTAATATAACAGTGCCATGCATGCAAACAATAAACACCAACTACTTTTGATTTAGGATGAAACCTATGACACTATCACTAGGGACAGGATTTTAATGCAAAATCACATTTTTTATCTGCTGTCATTTGATATGCAAGTTCAATCTCCAACAGGTTAAACAATATTACATATTGCATATAGTGCATATTTTGCTAATAAGGATAATATTTCAAGAATTTGCAAATTATGCTGTGTATTTCCTTGCTTTATATGTATATTTTATAATTTATTTTTATTTTATTCATTTTATCTTCATATTTGATTTCCAAATAACATGCGTCATTGAGTCAGTGTTGAAATTTGGCAACACTGAGGGTAGCTCACATTCAATGCAATAAATAGCTCACGTCACATTGGTGATCCCCAGCTTATCTTGTCATAGCTGTTCCCCCATGGTATGAAGGTGGTTGTTAAGGAATTCTTGCAATTAAGTTCAAGTGTGTTGATCATTCTTATATGTAATATTAAATTTAGTTTATGTTTTCTCTCCTAACATTTATAAAAATGTAACCTACTAATTTACACAAAGGAAAGCAGTTCAAAATATTCAACCGTCAATAGTTTTAGAAATTTAATTTTGAAAATATTCCAGTAGTTTCATAATCATTCTCTGAGGTCATTTCATCTAGTGCTTGTATATGGTGAAGTCTTTGTTTTTGTGTAACCACACTAAAAGTAAACCTGAGCAACAAAGCCAGGTTATGGCAGTTATATCCTAACTCTTCATTATTCAAGATAAATTTTGATGAGTTAAATAATTGATATGGTTTCCACCTCAGTTTTATCCATGGAGAGATTACATTAAATTCCCTTAAATTTTTATTTTATGTCATATTATGTCTTAATGTGTTTTATATAGGCATTGCATAAGTGAATATATGTTACAGGGATTATTACAGCATAAAATTCCTGTCCCTAGTGATTATGTTGCACGTGAACACATTTTTGGTGGTATCCATGAATGCATTAAATTATAATTATAGTACCTAATTCTTATTTATTTACTTTTCCTACAGGTTTTATACTTGACATTGTGTCAGATATGTTTTTATAAACTCTCAGGGCCGGTTTCACCAATAGATGCTAAATTTTAACACAATGTTAAGCTGATTTAACACTGAAGTTAACACAAATTCTGTTTCAATGTTAACTTTAACAATGTGTTAAAGTCGGTGTTAAATTAACATCCCCATACCCCTGTGTTAAGGCATTTAATAAATGTTAGAAATAGGAAAATGGCTGCCGCAAACTAAGCTGTTAATGCGAGTTTGCTACAACTGGCACTTTTGAATGTCATTCCTAATATAAGAGTACGTCATTATAAATTTGAAACCCTGCAAAAGGAGGAATTTTTAAAGCAATATAGACTGTCCAAGAGGTCATGACATGGTTTTATGGGAAATGCGAGAGGTTAGAATACTCAACAGAAGAGTGTTAATTAGGTACTTAGATTTTATGCTACTAACATTTTTCATTTAATTGTGATAATGTTGGTATTTCCAAAATTACCGTTTGTGGGTTTACCCGGAAGGCTTTCAAAGCAATTGCTTCAAGAAGCAAACTATTTTTGGAGGGTCTATTTGATTAATCAGCGATAACACGTTTTCGTCCATTTTAGTTTCAATGCAGTGTCCACCACCAGTTTTAAACCGACATAAACGTTCTTCGCACCTAACGTTTCTGGTGCAGCACTTTATGTTAACATAAAATTGCCATAGTTGCTTACTGGACTTAGAGAAACGTGTACATTCAAATTAAATTGCTCGTGGATTTTGTCCCAGGCTGCAATCTTATCCTTTAATGTAAGACCGTCAGCTTTTTCGCACTTCACAATACGTCTATACTTATTAACCAGATGTTAATTAATGCGTTTTAAATGGTGAAACCATTATTTCAGCTTACATTGTGTTTCTAACCTCAAACAACCGGGAAAAACACATGGCCATTGCCATGAATGTAAATAGTTCTCAACTACTGACACAGAGAGCGTGACAATACGTAGACAAAAGTACATCGGAGTACGTTCAGAATCAGTGTAGTTTGGCAACTGTCTTCTCAAAAGCTAGCATTCGCAGTTGTCTTTGACGTTACCAAAACATTAACTAACAATTTGCTGTAAAAGCTTGATGAAATGCAAACGTTTTAACCTTATGTTAAACTTTGAACACCTTGTTAACAAACTAAATGTTAGAGTATTTTTAACATCGGTTGGTGAAACCGGCCCTTAGTCTCCTAACAGAAATGCTGAGAATAGAATGGGGAACTGTTTAGTGGGCTTCAAATGACTGCATTCTTCATTTGTGCAAAAAACAGGTTTTTGTGCCAAAAAACAGAAACTAAAAAAGGACAGCGAGCAAATTTGTTTAAGAAGGCTGAAAATGAAATTTGGAGTAATAGTGAGGGGGGAAGGAGAAAGAAAAGTCTGATGTATTACCTTCACATAAGTTTCTCCAGTCACTATAATTTATTTTTATATACCTCCTACAAAGTATTCTTGCAATAGCTTATTTTATTACCTGCTTATGTTAATTGAGATAAAGATTTGGAGAAATAGTTTCATTACACATTACATTGTAGGTTCAAGAGGGATTCAGGAGGCTGAAGTGATAGTCATATGTTTAAAAAATGCATTGCTAAATGCTGGCCTTGAAATTCTATATTCTTTCCAGGACATCATGAGAAACAAGTGAATGGTGACAGTACTTAAAAAAATTACAAAGTATAGAAAAATTCAAACCAATTACAACAATCTCCAAAATGTCTGATGCCACAAAAAAGGTATTTTAAAGAGATTCACATTTTTTGTCTATCTCTTATAGTTTACCATACAAAGTTCATTCTGAATGATGAGGACTTCAAAGACATACACACAAAAACCAACATTTTTGTGTCATTTAAAATTGAGTTGATTTTGTAATACTTACATCACTTACTATTTAAAAAAATCTGATGTGTTACACTCACATGACTTTCTCTACTCTTGTACAAACTATTTTTACAAACACTTATTCTCCATATGTTTCATGTTAATCGAGATATAGAGATGTTAATCTTATTGCTAATTTTCTTGTAGATGCAAGGGGAATATGGTAGGTTTTAAGCGATAGTCAAATATTTTAAGAGCTGGTTGCTATGTGGAGTATTCCATTCTCTTTGCATGTTCAGGACTTAAAAAAAAATGAATAACGAATTTGAGAAAAAGTATAAGTATTGGAAAATTTAAGGGAATAACAAGCAATATCTCGCAAATGGTCACTCAACAAAAAAAATGTATAAATTGTGTATTTTAATGTGATCTGCATTTTTGTGTAGTAAAATTTTGTCTATCTCTTATGGTTTACCAGTTATGCAAAAGTCGTTCACAATGAAGAATACTTTTGAGACATTCCCAGAAAATTTGAGATTACATTTCATTTGCTATGAAAATATCTTAAAGATATGATAGGTATTTTAATAAAAATCATTAAAGGCATTTTTGAGAAAATTAAAATTTTCGAAAAATGTTCCATGTAAAGAGTAATCTGGGGTGGGGGATTTTCTTGAAAACCTTCGTGTCGCATCTCTGGAAGATACTGAACCTAAATACCAAGTTTGGTGTTTATCCGACTGTTATGCTGTTCACAGACACACACACACACATACACACATGTTTCCAAAAATGCTTTTTTTGGATTCAGGGGGTCTCCAAACATATATTTCCGGTGAAATCTCGGTATCGAATTTTTGGGTGGAATACAATACTTCCCCTACTTACTACACGTAGTAGAGAAAGTGAAAAAAGGCAGATATGTTTATGGAGATACTTGCTCCTAGTTAACCTGTAAATATCTTAAACATATGGTATTTTAATAAAAATTATTGGAGGCATTTTTGAGAAAATAAAAAAATAACAAAAAAAAAAAATGTTCCACGTAAAGGGTAGTTTGCTGTGGGGGGGGGATTTCCTTGGAAATCTTCATGTTACATCCTTGGAAGATGCTGAACATAAAAGCAAAGTTTGGTACTCATCTCATTTTTCGTTGTAGTTATGCTGTTCATAGGTACATTTTCTCTAAAAATGCTTTTATTGGATCCAGGGGTCTCAAAACATGTATTTCTGGTAAAATCTTGATATAAAAGTTTTGGGTTGAATGCAATACTTTCTCTACCTACATTAGTTATAAAAAGTAAAAGTATTAAACCTGACCAGCTGGCACTGTTTGCTGACTTAGATCAACAGTGCAGCAACAGCACTGGACAGAATCTGGACTTTGATCTTGTAGCATGCCTTTAAATTATGCTGAAAACTTATATCTCTTAATATAATGTAACTTAAATTCTTTAGCTTTTACATTACCTATATTTAATTATTACTGTTCTGTTTTAAATCTTAAAAATAAAGAAATAATCAAATAGTCCCAACACCAAATGACTAAAGCATACAATATTATCATACAAAGCTGAGGAAAGTTTTGTCACAAAATGCCTCTGAACCAATAAGCCCCTAAATTTTTAGGTTATAAATGCTTTGCGTCTTGATGGCTCCTGGTTTTAAGCCACTAAAGAAAATTAAATTAGTTTCTAAAGCTGAATAATTATAGGAATGTAGTATTTCATTTACAAATGTAGAATATGAAACAGTTTGCTTGTGGATTACTTCTTCTTAGCAATGCAGTGAAAATTAGGAAAATAAAGGTATTTACAGACAGATAATTGGAAGATGAGTTAGGTTCCACATCTCATCACACATTATACATTTATTTAAACTATCTGCATCTACTGTTTGTGTTATTAATCTATTTTATACTTTCATTTTCTTTTGCATGTTTCTCAGTCAAAATGCACACAGCATCCTGGTACAGCTACACATCTAGGAGCTACGGGAATCTAACAAGGATTCCTCTAAATATTACTACATTTTTGCTAATACACTACTACCACTAGATCGTTCCACAAAATGTATTTTCAACATCAGTGTTATTTACTTATTTTCTTGTTTTAATTTTTGCGAGGGAGAGGGGCTAAACACATGAGAACAAAAACAATAAATCAAAGGTGGGTGTCAATTCTTTAAGAATATCAATCCTCCGAAAGATTTTATTTACAAGCAGAAGTATAAACAAGTTAAAAGAAAGGGGGAAAATAACTTCAGGACAGAATGGGGCAGGAATGCAGAAAGACTACATAGCTTATATCACTGCCTAATAAAAAAGTTACTAATCAACAAATATTCAATTTATATCAGACAATTGTTCTTTCACACTAGCCAGACAGTAAGTTGGCAAGTTGAATCAGGTTTGAAAAATTCAATTTCATGGCCAAGATTCAAAGCACAGGTCTTCAACTCTCTGTGCCAATGCTCTTATTGCTTGAGCTACCATTGTAAGATGATGTTAGGCACATTAAAATTTCTTATTTTATTCAAGTACCCCAGCAAACCTTCACAGGATCTCAAATATGGAGATATTATAACTCAAACGTGAGTTGCAATGTTGCAGGAGATTTTAATTTCCAGGCTGCTTTATAGTTGTACTCTAATAGGATTAGTTTATATATATATAGGGGCCTGAGAAGAAGGTTTAATATATGTACAAGCATCTCACCATGGTAGCTCAAGTGATAAGAGCATGATTTACCATAATTTTATATTACACATTTGGTGAATGTTTAATATGCAAATCTCTTTGAATAATGCTATGATGTCTTATCAACTAATGTAATGAGACATTTGTTACAAGAATAGTAAGTACCAAAAAATGTTCTCCATTTAATTATTCTACTGTGCCAATTCTCTACACAGAGAACTCTAGTGGAGATGAGTAAAAGGGAGTTCAGGTTCATAACCTGAGGACTGAGAACTCGAACCATGAAACAGCCTTGCTGTCATTACTAAATGCTGCTCTTTGTGCTGTGATAAAACATTTATAAATCTATGCAACAGAAAAGGAAGTGGATATAGACTCCATATCCAACGTAACACAAAGTTGATGACCTGTACACTCAAACTCTATATACATTCTCTTATAAATTATGCAAGAAAATAAAAGCTGCAACTGTTGGCTCTTATGAAGGTATTATGGATAGAATGCATATTATATGTACATGTTATAGCTATTAGCTTTCTGCATTTCAGGAATAAAGCAAGCCTTCATGAAACTTAATTTTAAACCAACACTTTATAACCTATAAGTGAATTAAAAAACAAATTATTCTGAATGAGAGGTTAGAAAGGATTTGTCTGCTATCTTCCATTATGGAACAATATTCTTAAAGTTCTTAGTAAATGACAGACCTATTTTTAAAGGAATGTGCTTTTATAAAAATGAATACAGTAAATACATGCATAAATATACACAAATCTTGTATCACAGTAAATAAAATTATTCAGAAGAAAGGCCAGATGTAATAAAGCAAACGGTTTCAAATTACTTTTGTTGAAATGTTGCTAAATGTATTTCTAACACTGAATAAAAACATGGCATGAATGATACAACCAAACTTCACTGTTATTAACAATTACCTTCAAGAATATTTTGTACATACATCTGCAACCTCTGCTGTGACCTGTGTGTAGATGTTGCCTGTGTTTGTATATATCTGGAAATCAAAATATAACCAAACAAAGACAACATATGTAGCCACGGTAATAGGCTCTTCAGTAGATCACAGCAGATGGACATAATGCAATCTGCCTGTAATAGTGTTCAATATACACAGCCTTCTTTTGTACGTGTGACTGTTTTATGGGAAATTGCTTGCTCGCACACACTCTTTCTGTTCCCTCTCCATGTATCATCTAATCAGTCGATGCAAAATCTGTGCTGTACGAGGTTGATACAACGCAAGACCACATGTTTCAGTGTTATATTGTGTTAGTGCTATTTAATACCAAAAAGTCTTTATACTTTAGCACACAAAATCTACGTGTATGATTCCTACGTTTCAACAAAATCTTGTAGAGAAGCGTGATGACAATTTATAGACAGATTCCCTGCTGTTCGTGTGTCTCACACAGAAATGGTCATAAACTTGTGAATAGATTTAGCAACACAGCATCTACTCATGATAGGAAACCAAAAGTAAATCACCATGTTCTTACAGAGGAAAAAACTTGATGACATTGGAGAAAAGTTAGAATGAAGTCCAAAAAAACTTCTGAGAAAGCTTGCGTGGGAATCAGGAATTTTGCAAACCTTGGCTTGGGAATGCCATTAAACTTTTAAAATCAAAATGTTATAAGTTAACTGTAGTTCAGGAATTACAACCATGCAATAATGTGAGTAGAGTTAATTTCTGAAGTTGGGTTTTGGATAATGTTAATGATCACTCTGGTGTCCTTTTTTATAAATAAAACATGGTTTTATTTACAAGGAATGTTAATGAAAATTTTCTTAAAAGCTGTAAGAGATGCACGGCAGCACAAGGACACCATTTCCAACATCTTCTACGATGAAGATATGCAGTATTTGTAGTTTACAATTTGCACAAGAAATCTGTGTATTTGAAATTATGGGGCTATGAATATTTGACTCTAATGGCAAACAGCATGCTTCCCAATACCAAGAAAATTCCTGTTAGGCTCTGTATTTCTGATGCTTGAAATAAAAAGTGTGTGACACATAAAAGTAGCTATTCATAACATTATTTCTATGGGGGCCATATTCCTAACAATAGAAATATATACTATGGCATAAAATTAGGTGTTATAAAATATAATTAGGTTTAAATAAAAGCACTTCCTTAAAAATGGCATATCATTTACATGAATGAAATGATAAAGTGATGTGCGAATGGATATGATTTCAACATTTATGAAGAGGAGTCTAGTGAGGTAGGTTAATGAATACACATAAGTTTCCTGTGGCAGGTACAGCCAAGGGCATACCATTTCTCTGCATTTGTTTCCAAGTATTGGTGGGGTCCGGAGGTACTTACCATGACCATCATACTTACTGGAAAAGTTGCGGGTTGCAAGCATTGTTGTGAGAATCGCCCCCTGTAACATACAAACATACATTATTTGGAATAATGCACTGAATATAACTACTAAATGGTTAACTAAAAAGTTCTGTGTCACCTAAATGTCTTTTAAAGTACCAACTTCATTTACTTGAAAACTTATGTTTGGATTTAACTAAATAATAGCAACTAAAATATCACTTCAGCAGTGTTATATCATTATATACAATGTTTTTATCAGAAATAACCTCAACATCCTTATTTTAAATGGAACACCTTATACCTTTCTCTATTGCCTACCTAAGATATCTGATTAATTAAAATGTAATGTTGTTTCCAACATTCCCCAAATGGTCTACTATGGCCTCCAGGGGATGACTGGACCCATTTATTAGCTGGAGGCATTTTGCAGGCAGTGTCCATTACCTCCAATGATAGGATGACAATAAAGGTAGTGATGGAATGAGGAGCCTGCAGCTTTTAACCTGGATTCTGAACCACATTGGGCTTTGGGGAAACCTATCATCAGCTAGTCAGAGGTGAAGTCCTGGATAAGGGTGACTAAAATCATCACCTCATAACTGGGAATTAAACCATGGTCCCTTGATGCAACAGGCTATCCCTGCACCCATTAAGTATAATTAAAATGTGGGGTTCCATATGTTTTTATCCGTATTATCTTCATTGATAATTTGCCTCCTTTATAACCATACACATATGGTACTACATTGCTTAATGCCAGTGTGTAGAGTTTAATGTCGATTCTTACTACATACGGCACCATAGGCAGTGGACATTGATGATACATGAAATGAAATGATAATTGGGAAAGGAAGTTTGGGAAAGAAACATTCCAGACCTACGTTTAGTGTATCTCCCTGGCATCTGCTAGTTGTGAGGACTGAGGAAAGCTGAAAATAAAACTTCAGACAGGGAGGTTACTCCTTGTGTGATTTGAACCATGTATCTCCAGTTCAAGAGTTCATGCCTTAAGAACCTCGGCTACCCATATCAGTATCCCAGTTCTGACTATTAAAACCTCAATAACTGAAAGGAATGTCTAAACCTGATATATGGTTCAAACCCAGCGATTTCTCACTTAATAATAAAACTTCTTCTTCGTTAATGGATTATCCTCCTTTTTGTAGGACTTATCCCCACCCCAAGGACTTACAAGCCGATGGCTTGGGTCAGTAGTCTGTCGAGGAGCAAGCAAACTCTGGATCATAGCATATCCAGGATGGGTGATCAGCCCAATGTCTTGGGTCAGTAGTCTGTTGAGGAGCAAGCAAACTCTGGATCATAGCATATCCAGGATGGGTGATCAACCCAATGCCTTGGGTCAGTAGTCTGTCGAGGAGCAAGCAAACTCTGGATCATAGCATATCCAGGATGGGTGATCAACCCAATGCCTTGTGTCAGTAGTCTGTCAAGGAGCAAGCAAACTCTGGATCATAGCATATCCAGGATGGGTGATCAACCCAATGCCTTGTGTCAGTGGTCTGTCGAGGAGCAAGCAAACTCTGGATCATAACATATTCAGGATGGGTGATCAACCCAATGCCTTGTGTCAGTAGTCTGTCGAGGAGCAAGCAAACTCTGGATCATAACATATTCAGGATGGGTGCTCAGCCCAATGCGTGGTATGGCAGCGAAGAAGAAGGAAATGAAATGTAGTAATGAAAGGGATGATAGGAAAATTTACGGATCAAATTATGCAACCCAGCATTCACCTAGTAACCGAGGAAAACTGCAAAAATACTAGTGAAGTTGGTCAGCCCTGGGAGTTTGAACTCGGGATCCTCCAAATGCAAGTTGCACATGTTACCACAGCGCCACCTCACTTGGTGATGATAAAGCTAAGCAATTTATATTCAGTTCAAGAAATAATTCCTTAGATAATACTTCAATGAATGCACCAACTACCAACTGAAGTAAAATGTGAAAGCAACAGCTTTAGATTCAAACAGAGTGTAATAAAATATCTTTTAAAACAATCTTGTATGTAATATTAATGATTTTCTTCTTTGTACTTAACAATGCTTGAAAGAGCCTTTATACAATATTCATACTTTCAACAAAGTGTAAACAAACATGTATATTTTTAATTTAAGCTTTTATCTTTGTACTTGACAATGCTCAGAACTTGTAATTGAATCTATGGGCAATAAACAACAACAATAGTTAAAAAGTTTTGGTTGGTGCCACAAATTATCTTGGCACAACATATCAACTACATTACTGCTAAGCTTTCTAGATCATAAACCTACTATTAAACAAGCTAATGTTAAAATTCATTGGAAAGGGATTTTGGAGCATGAAAAATCAATCTACATAGCTATCATTTGCTGAAAACTCATTTTTATACACTTTTTAAAGGAATATTATAACCAGAAATGATTACCCAACAGCAAAGTCAAACCAACCAAGGATAAGACCTCATATATTAAACATGGCATATAAATAGAACAAATAAAAATGGAAAGCAATTATGGAAATACTTACCTATATCATAAAATGTAGCTAATATATTATTTAATTAATTTCCACACTGCTTCAGAAAATTGTTACAAGTTCATAATTATTTTAAAGTACAGTTTAACTTGATGATAGGTAATACAAGCAATATTATTTTATTCAAATGCTTAAATGATTTAACCTTATATATAAATTATAAGGAGAATAAACTTTAAAATGGTCCATAAAAATGTAATCTATTATGAGTAATGTAATCTTTATAATCAGCTTTAAGTTATAATATTGTTCTATTTGTAATATTGTGTGCCACAGTTAATGTTGTTTTAATATGTTGCATTTCACAGAACTTTTTGTATTTAGTTGGTGCAAGATCTTGGATTCTCTATGAACAGCAAATTCTTGCTTTATTACATTCTTTCATACAATGAATATGACAAACCAAGGCATGAATCCTCAAACTTATCAATATCAACAGCTGCATCCTGTAGCAAATACTGTTATACTATATGTAACAGAATGCTACTTTTAAGCATTCTACTCTGTTATTCTGCATAGAACATTGCTCTGTTCTTTGTGACAATTAGCACTAGGTAGCACTGTCAATTTAACTTCAGCTGTTAATTCACAAATAAATGAATAAGCACTGCAATAGTGTGCAGTACTTAATTCATCAATTGAGGAAATCTAACTATGAAAGAAACTTCATCCCACATGTCCTTAGAACCATAGAGCACATGTATCTTCATTGGTTCAGTGCATAGCATTCAGTATGTTGCTATCTTACCTATGTGAGGTTTTAAGCAAAAACCGCAGAAGATTCTGATTTATCTAAAACCAAAATACCTCCAGTGTGAACAGTTAGCAACTGTTAATTCTGGTATAGATAATCCTGCTTACCAACAACAACTGCAAAGGTCTCAAGTTTAAAGTTCACATAGCTATTTTATTAGATTTTTGTACTCCAGCAAAATCCTTTGACAATATTTTCAACTGTACTTTGCAAACAAAGAATTATTAAAAGCCAGGGTTAAAGAACCTGCAGTGAAGAAGTTGTTTCTCAAGTCAAAGTTCCCGATATGACCACAGAAGTTAAAGGAAAAAAAAAATTCTAAGCGTAACTACATGCAGGTCTTTCTGTATCTTTATTCTAAAACCTAATGCATACACCTACTAATTAGAAAAACAAATCATCTAAGTTATCTGAAATAGTAAACATTGAAATGTGCATTTATGATTTTTATTTAATAACTAGCACAGAAAAGTCAATGTTACCAAGTTCATAGGCTGTCTTTTATCTGCAAATTGCATAAAGTCAAATCATATGGGACTCCTGGAACACCTGGTAAATGGGTAATTACTTGAGGTTTTTAACTAATAAATCAAAGGAACTGTTTATGGGTAGACATTTACTTGCCACTCACCTTAAGTTTACGTCTTGCATTGAATTTCTTCAAGCAGTCCACTGTCTCTTGTCTGTGAACAACAGAAGCAACACGTTCCCTTTGCTGAAAAATAATAAACACAACAATTAGTAAATGCAAGAGTAAACAATTCATAGTCAAGATTAAAAATTATGTAGAATATGATGGTATATTAACTGTTTTTAACTAGGTATCTCAAACAGTAATTTTGAATTAAAGTTTTACATGCTTATAAGGACATATCTTCAACGTGTCATTTTGAGAAAATAAGAAAAAATAATCTTTCACACTTTTCAAACATTTAAATATAGTATTGAGTGAATAGTTATGCATGATAGTGCTTTTATATAGCTTCACTACAGATTTGAATTATGCAAATAACACAACATTAATATCAATTTTAGTAATTTGTTCATACATTTTGAAAGCTAACCATTTAACCTGGGAGTCACATATTACATTTTTATGCAGAAAGTTGTATAGGGTTTTATTCTTGATGAGGAACTTAGTCAATTGTGTACCCTTTGAGTATATATGTGTCTCATATTTTGCATACTTTCACAGTATTATTAATTATGGTATTTTACTTTGGGGTAATAGCTCATATATCCAAGATGTATTACTTGTGTAAAAGAAAGCTATAAGAATTATGGTTAAAATAACTACTAGAACACATTGTATACCCTATTTTAAAAGATATAATATTTTGACTGTTATAAATTTGTATATTTATACTGTATTGGGTTTTATGAAACAGAATCAACATATGTATGACATGAGATCCAATATTCATAATTATAATATCCGTAATGGTCAAATTATTGATATTCCTCAGCATAGACTTAAGAAAACTTCTCAAAGTTACTCCTATATTGGCATTAAACTTTTTAATAAGCTACCTCAAGCTGTAAAAGATTTGCGTTATAAAATATTTTGTAAGCGATTGCATTCTTGGCTTGTGGATAATCCATTTTATTCTATTAATGAATTTATTGATTTTAATGCATCTGATATTGATATTTAATTCTTACTTTTTTGCTGTAAAAGTTGCACAAGATGTGGTTTATGTTGTATTATTGTATATACTGACAATGTCTATTGCAGTTATATAACTGTTTAATGACAATATATTGATATTCTTCTATCTTGTTATTTAAAAAAAAGTTTTAAATCACTTAGCTCTTTCTTATAACGGCAACACATGGATCTACAAACTAAATATCCACAAGTTTGAGTGTGTATGCATGCAAACAAAGTTTGAGGTTTGTTTACTGCAATTAGAAACACTGTTAGAGGTTTTGTGTAAATATCTTGAAAACTGTAGAAGTTCTATTTAAACACTTTCTAAAACCACAATTCTGGAGAATGAGGGACAAGCTTACAGCTGATAGCACATTAAGGTGTTTTAATGGATAACTTCAGCAATCTTGAGGTATTAAACTATTATTCACTTTTGATATGAACAAAACAGAAAGCTTGACTTTTTGACCTTGAATTTATTGTTTTTGCTTTCAGGGTACTTCTCCTTTTATAAAAATTGTATTTTTGACTTAGAAATGCATCCTAGATAGTATTTCTAAAATGGTCCTGCAACATGCTATTAAACAAATTCAAAATGTCCGACTGTGTATTAAATTTGATTTGTTAAGTTTATAATAACAGCACTAAATTTAGTTTAATTTTTTAAATTCATCATTATAATATCAAAAATGCTGATATGCTTACATAATATTTAAACAAAACTTGTCCAAGGAATTAAATCATCCCTAGTATAACATTTAAAACTGTGTAATATTCTGCTCATAAATTTTAAACAATCAATGGGAAAAGCAAAATTTAAGAAAGCTAATTAGAATACTTTTTGAGAGTTTGTTCTAATGACACTTAAGAAATTGTAAAAAATCATTTAGTTGATCTTGACCTTAACTTAAAATGTGTCATTCAGTCATATTATCCATAGAATGTACATACTTAATTAAAATACAAGGTATCCCACTTGGAGGAACTGAGAAATAAATGATAATTTCAAATGTGAATAACTGTTCATTAAAATATCTTTGAACATAACTTGATGTAAAAGTTCTCCAAGTTTCAGAAAATGATCAATGCAACCTGAAGTGTGGACCTTTAGTTGCTCTGCAGACATCTAAATGGTATTCAGCCTCCCAACAAGTCTTCTGTAGCATTTGTGAAGTAACTAACACAGCTGCATTTGTAATGTATTGCCTGAAGGCCTTCAAAGTGTTAGGTCTAACTATGAGGGTGGTCTGAAAAGCTTCCGACCTAATAAAGATACAAGACATTTTTTCAGATTTTTTTTTTCAACATTGTCTCCTTGTAACTCTACACACTTCTCCCAGC
The DNA here is from genome assembly GCA_030765065.1 of Deroplatys truncata. NCBI lineage: Eukaryota > Metazoa > Arthropoda > Insecta > Mantodea > Mantidae > Deroplatys > Deroplatys truncata. The sequence continues at coordinate 308,221,600 of CM060975.1, read as the reverse complement.
GATGCTTCCATCTCTGTAACCCGTCCAAATAGTACTCGGCGTTTTTCTCTGCAAAATAATTGTTCACGAAGGTGACTGCCTCTTCATTTGACGAAAATCTCTGTCCTCCGAGCGCAATTTTCAGATGAGGGAACAAAAAGAAGTCGCTTGGGGCTAGATCTGGTGAGTAAGGCGGATGGTCAAGCAGTTCAAACCGTAATTCGTGGATTTTCGCCATTGCAACCGCTGAGGTGTGAGACGGTGCGTTGTCTTGGTGAAACAGGATTTTCTTTTTCTGCAAATGTGGCCGTTTTTCCACAAGCCTGCCTTCAATTTGTCAAATAATGATGTGTAGCATGCTCCTGTAATGTTTTTTTTCTTTTTGAAGATAATCCATTAAAATAACTCCGTGACTATCCCAAAAAACAGTCGCCATCACTTTCCCAGCTGAAAAAACAGTTTTTGCTTTTTTTTGGAGCCGGTTCACCCTTTGCAGTCCACTGTTTGGACTGTATTTTTGTTTCGGGCGTATAATGGTGTATCCAAGTTTCATCTACAGTAATTAATCGGCGCCAAAACTCGGATTTACTCGTTGGAAATGTTCATTCAAACACGGTTTTGGTCAAACGTGAGCAAACGCGGCACCCAACGCGCGGACAGCTTTCTCGTGTCTAAATGTTGATTTAATATGTGACAAACACATTCTTTTGGCATGTTCATAGCCTCTGCTATCTCTCTCACTTTAATTCGGCGGTCGTCTAGCACCATTTGGTGAACTTTGGCGATGTTTTCGTTGGTAGTTGCAATTTTTAGACGTCCCGAACGTTCATCGTCTCCCAAGTTCTTACGGCCACGTTTAAATTCAGCTGCCCAAACTTTCACTGTGGTAATCCAACTCATCTTTGATTTGCGTAGGCGTATTACCTTTCAAAAACAAATATTTAATGACAGCTCGATACTCGATTTTGTCCATTTTCATAAAAACACTCACATCACCTCACTCAAACGACTGTTACATAACAACTGAGCGTCCAAAATGGCTGAAACTTTGGTGAGTAACTGTCAACAGATGAACAATGAAATTCACTAGCTTTTATTTACGAGTGCTGCCATCTTCATGTTGAGATCGGAAACATTTCAGACCACCCTCGTATTTGGTACGTAGTATCCTTCACAAAACCCCATAAAAATGTCCAAGGGGGTGAGATCACGTGACCTGGATGGCCAAACAAGAGGCCCTTGTGTTCCAATCCACCTATCAGGGAAGTTTGCATCCAAGAAGTCACACACCTATTGTTGATAATGGGCTGTGTCTCATCCTGCTGAAAAACCAATCCTGTGGGGAGTTGGTCATCGACAAAGTTCTGCAACGTGTCCAGATATGCACTTCCTGTAACTGTAGCCTCTATGAAGAGGAAGGGTCCAGTAATGCAGTTCCTTGTCAATACACAACATTCACTTTGGGCATGTCTCTCTCCTGTTCATGTACAACACAAGGATTTCTCTAACCCCCATAACCGGCAGTTTTGTCTGTTGATTTTTCCACATAGTTGCTTCATCAGAGAAAACAATGTTGTCTAGGCACAAGTAGTTATTCACAGTTCATAGAAGCATTTTTGCAGCAAAATTTTCCATAAGCTTCTGCATTCCTGGGTATCATATATGATACCTCAGGTTTCGGATTTTTTCTCTTTCTCTATGAATAAATCAATGTAATGGTGGCCTGTAGTATCACATTTGATATATTCTGTACTGCATGCTCACTTTCTTTTTCTATGTATTTCTGCTGTGTTTTCATGGTTGAATTAAAAAGCCATAAAAATTTAGAAGCAATCCCCAAGGTATCATATATGATACCACCTCTAAAACTCCCTAGAACCTCCCCTCAAAATAAAATAAAAATGTTATCTCCTGAATATCTGTATTGTAGTCATTAATAACACTGGTCGGCAAAAAAATAAAAAATATCCCACTTTGGAAAAAAATTATGTTTACCTTATGTATTCAACATTGCTGAATCCAAATATGTTAGTCATATTTTTCTAACATGTACCATTTTTGGAGCAGATACCCCAAAATTGAAAAAAAGTGCATTTCTATAAATTTTATTAGCAATCTGTCTCTATGATTTTCGTTTTATTGCAAAAATAATAATTGCCACCAACAATTTAATCCTTATATAGGGTTATAAGGGCTACATAATGCTGCTTGAATTAATACCTTGACATTGTAATGAGAACTTAGAAAGTGTGACCCTTCGCAGTCTGTCTGATAACAGACAGGAAGCATATTACTGGTAACGTACATCCGTCAATACCTCTCGCACTTCAGTTAACACGAAAGAAACATATGCAAATATGCAACATTTTTTACATAAAATAAACTCCCAACACCATTAATGGAACATATGTGCTGACAAAGTTGTAGTATTGCTGACAGGGCTACAACAGTATACAAAATTCAAGGAGAAAAATGGGTTAGGAAACATGTGGAGAAGGGGAGAAAATAACGTGAAAAGTTTTTGGAAAAAGGCAAGGAAAAGACTGGAAGATATAGAAATACAAATCGTGTTCAGTGAGATTGCAGAAAAGAGCTCATTAGTTTGTTATAGGCCGATGAAAAATACATGGGGTAGGGAAAAATATATAGACATAGTAAATAAAGAAGAGAGAGAATCTATTCCATGGGCCAGAGCATGGAGGCTAAGAGGGTTAAGGCAGGGTATTCCTCAGAACCAATGTCCGATATGTGGTGGTAATGAAGACATTGAACACATAGTATTTAAGTGCCAAGGAACAGAAAATTGGAGAAAATAATTTTTTAATAAGAAGTGGTTGAAGGGGGATAGAAATACACTTATGATCGAAATGATGTGCAAGGGCGCTAGGAGCATTGGACAGGTTTTGTGTAAAGTCAAAAATAAATGGTTTTGGACAGTGGATAGAGAAAAGTAAGAGGTAGTGTATATTACTTTGAATGGAAAACTATAGTGAATGTGTGATGGTTAAGTAATCAACAAGTGAAAAACAAGTGGAAATGGGACATGAAAAAGCTGAAAAAAAGAAGATAATTTATTGACAAGAAATTGTAAAATGTAAATAAACTGTAGTGATTGTCTACTGAATGAGTGGCCAGGGTCAAAGTGCAGTAGACAATCAAATTGTAAAACTCTTAGCACAATAAATAAATACATTAGCATTAACTCCTTTATATGTGAGTGGGACATTGGTGTGAGCGACAAACACTAAATTGTGAAAAAATGGTAACCCTGAGAAGAAAACATTTTAACTCAAAAAAATATAGCATATGAAGCGTTAGTCAACATGGCAAAAATTATAGTCTCCTCTTCACATTAAGATTGACTTAATAAAACAGTTTATGAAGGCAATGGATAAAGAAGGTTCAGGATTCGCTTACCTGAAGGAAAAGTTTCCATGAATTAGTGAGGCCAAAATAAAAGAAGGCATTTTCGTTGGACCTCAAAGAAAGCAACTATTTCAGGACATTGTATTCAAAGATAAATTGAATTTAATCAAGAGAGGAGCTTGAAAATGCATGTTGAAACTTTCTGGGAAACAAGAAATCTCAAAATTATGAAGTTGTGGAGTGGCTACTTGCATCATTTTGTAACATGGGCTGTAATATGTCTCTGAAGTTGCATTTTTTAAAGCTCTTGTTGGACTTTTTCCCCGCAAATAGGGAGATATTTCTGATAAACACAGTGAAAGATTTTGCCAAGATATACTGAAATGGAAAGGAGATACAGTGGGAAGTGGAAATAAAATATGTTAACTGCCAACTGTTGGACTCTTGTGCGAGAGACACCTTGAAGAACCATATAAAAGAAAAAGACAACAAAATAAATTTTCCATTAAAGTGGAAATTTTCTTCAGTTGTAACTGTTATTTTAAGATAGTGATAAATTACAATTAGGTTTAAAATAAAAACAGACAAAAGTGCAGTGGTGTTCAAGTATATATATAAAATATTAAATTTTAACCAAAAATTCATAACTGAAATAATTCAGCTCAGCTACTCGTCACTGCTTCCAGTATTCTGAGTGTTATTTAACTATTTCACTTAATTTATTCGTAACGATGTTCATAGATTTTGCATGATATCAGCAATAGTTTCTTTCTGCATGCAAGTAACGTGGTTTTATTTGTTGGCAATAAAAGTGAAATTAGCTCTATTTATACATATTTGGTATGCACATTTATTTGTTTAGAGTTACATACCATGTATCATTCATTATTAATTACCCAATCCGAGATAAAAACAAAGTATCAGGTCAAAATTTCAAATGTACAGACAAAATCTTAATTTTATTTATATAAATTTATGGCTTTTTAAAAATGGTACATGGTAGAGTAATTTGGTTCTCAAATTCTGATTCAACATCATGAAAACTATAAGAATGACCCTTTTTTTCCCCCAGAGGATTTTGGTGCCAACCATTTTAACACATATTAATTCACAGAATAAAATTTGTAGCTGTTTAAATCTCATTTAGAACCCCCAAAATCTTTTTTGCAAATTTGTTATATTTCAACCCATAGAAACTCATTAAGCACAAAAGTATAAATACAACTGTTCTTATTTGATCTCAGGAGTTTAAGTGGACATTCATTGGGCTTTATCTGGTGATTTAGCTGGATCTTGTAAGCTCTCAAAGCAGATCCTGTTTCTTGGATTGTTCATGGGTGAATCCACATTGCATGTATAATGTACTCATATAACAGAGTCTTCTTCTGCTAGCCCTAGCATGTTCTGACATACACATGATTAATGTAATGTATCCTACAGGATGGTGCCAGGCTTTTCTAGTCCCTTAGCAATAAACAAATGAAAGTTCACATGTGCATACTTATGACCATGCAGCTGTTTTCAAACTATTGTTGTATAAACTTGGACAGTAACTCTGTCCTGTCTGATGTTAATCTGACAAGACAGAGATATGTTTATCTGATTTTACATGGTGAGCATTTATTTCTTATAAATCCCTCTAAGCAGGACACCTTGCATTTATATTTTCCTAAGTGCAAGAGAAGAATAAAAGATATACTTAAAGTAAATGTGATACATACGCAAATCCAAGGGTGCTTCAGGGCCTCAGAGGCTGTAATTCTCTTTGAAGGATTGACTGTCAACATCTGGTTGATCAGGTTTTTGGCTTCCGGCGTAACAGTGTCCCATTCCGGTGATGGATACTAGGGGGAAAAAAATATACCATTCTGATAAGCAAGCAAGCATAATCATCATCACCACTGTTCTTATATGTATTGCACAGAGGGACAGAAAGCCATTAATTACAGTATAAATACAGGGATTTATACGAGGGGCACTATTTATATTTTGAGTCTTGGCAAACCTGAATATTGCAGGTGCCATCTGACGTTTCCAATGGAAAGTTTGAAATTTTTTACCATAATCTACTTCAAACATTTTGTCAATAGAGCGTCATTTGTTTTGTTTACACTAACTTGAAAATTGTGTGTCCACAAAAACATGGAATTAACTCGTGAAAATGTTCGTGCAATGATTTCTTGCGGCTTTCAACGTGGATTATCAAGACAAGAGTGCATCGATTAACTAACTTCCGCATTTGGCGTCGAAGCTCCATCCTTTGCCACTGTGAAACGCTGGTATAACGAATTTAATCGTGGCTGCCGTTCGCTCAATGATGAAGTTCGTGAAGCTCGTCCAAAAACAGTTGGTGTGCCAGAAAACATTGATGCTGTGCAAAAACTAATAATGAAAGACCGTCATGCGACATATTGTGAGATTGAGGCAACCCTAGGCATTAGTTCCACCAGCATATATAAAATATTGCTTGATTATTTAGCCGTGAAAAAGGTTTGCTCTCGTTGGATCCCACATAATTTGACGCAATCTCAAAAAGATGCTCGTGTTAATTGGTGTACAAAAATGCTCAAGGAATACAATGGTGGTGCCTCAAAAGACATATATAAGATTGTAACAGGTGACGAATCATGGATCTATGCGTATGAGCCGGAACGTAAACAGCAGTCGACTGTATGGGTGTTTCAAGATGAAGCAAATCCAACAAAAGTTGTTCGCACTAGAAGCAAATGGTCACCTGCTTTTTCAGCAAAACTGGCCATGTGGCAACAGTGCCTTTACAGGAACGTAAAACGGTCAATGCCGAATGGTACACAACCATTTGTTTGCCGGAAGTCTTCGGTGAAGTAAGGAAAACCAACAAGAACCGTAGGATCATTCTTCATCAAGACAATGCGAGCGCACACACATCTCGTCTAACAACAGATTATTTGAAGGCTCAAAAAAATGGAATTGATGGGTCATCCGCCATACAGTCCTGATTTGGCACCCAATGACTTCTTTTTGTTCCCGAACATCAAGAATAAATTGCATGGACAACGATTTTCGTTGGCAGAAGAAGCCGTTGATGCCTTCAAAAACCATGTTTTGCAAGTGTCTCAAGAAGACTGGAATAAATGCTTTGACAAATGGTTCAAACGGATGCAAAAGTGTATTGATTATAAAGGAGAATATTTTGAAAAACAATAAAGCAGTTTTCAATCAGAAATTACTTTGCTTTAATTATTAGGCTCAAAGTATAAATAGTGCCCCTCGTATGCATAGTGTTTTTCAAAAGTGACATCAAACTTTAAGTATTATAAATATTATAATATTTAATATCAAGAAATAATGGGATTTGATGTTTTACAAAACATGGGAATATGTCAGCCATTCTTTCCACCACACCATGCACAACAATGTAGCACCTTTCAGTGGCATTAGGGTTATTGAATGTGGCAGAACATGTTCTCTAAGGAAGTCCGTAGACCATAGAGGCCAACTGATTACATGATTGCCAGATATGTATTCCTCAAACTTCATAATTAAATCCCCATAATTACAAATAAAACATATGCCTGCTCTTAAACTATAACATTAGGATGTGTTACATTCACAAGACTATACACTATTATTTATTTTTATATAACCTTTACAAACTATGTGTAGGAAAGTTTACTTAACATTAATGAAGATGAAACTTTAGCTTCATTATATATTTCATTGTAGGTACAAGGGAGACAGAGGAAACCAAATGATTGTCATATGTTTAAAAATCTGATGTGTTCCACTCACATGACTTTCTCTACTCTTGTACAAACTATTTTTACAAACCCTTATTCTTCATATGCTTCATGTTAATCGAGATGTTAATCTTATGCTAATTTTCTTGTAGATGCAAGGGGAATTGGTAGGATTTAAGCGATAGTCAAATATTTTAAGAGCTGGTTGCTATGTGGAGTATTCCATTCTCTTTGCGTTACCTGGACAAAAAAAATGAATAATTTGAGAAAAAGTATAAGTATTGGAAAATTTAAGGGAATAACAAGTAATATCTCGAAAATGGTTCACCCAACAAAAAAATATGTATCTGACATAAATTGTGTATTTTAACACGATCTACATTTTTTGTGTAGTAAGATTTTGTCTATCTCTTATGGTTTACTAGTTATGCAAAAGTCGTTCACAATGAAGAATACTTTTGGAAACATTCCCAGAAAATTCGATATACACATTTCATTTGTCATAAAAATATCTTAAACATATGATATTTTAATCAAAATTGTTAGCCATTTTTTGAGAAAATCAAACTTTTGAAAAATGTTCCAAGTAAAGGATATTTTAGGGGGGAATTTTCTTGAAAAATCTTTGTGTCACATTTTTGGAAGATACTGAACTAAAATAGTAAGTTTGTTATTTATCAGAATTTTCGTTTTTGAGTTATAACACACATGCATGCACATACACACATATGGGCCTTTTTCTAAACACGTATTCCTGGTTATATCTTGATATCAAATTTTTGGGTCTAATACAATACTTCCTCTACCTAACTAGGAAGGTAAAACAGAAAGTAAAAGGTCCTAAAATTTCTCAGACTTTTGAGGACTTTTGAGATGGACTCTTGTTACTTTCAAAATAGCATATTTGTAACAGTGTATTCGAACAGTTAGTTATAGTACCAGGGCATGCAACTTATAAATTATTAATGTTTAATTCAACAAAATGGTAACTATAGTAACTATGAAATGCTAAAAGAAACAAATTTTAAACCAAACTCTGTTATTTACCCAGCACAGCAATGTATTCCTAACTCAAATATTATAATGCTTTAATATAAGGGTCATTCAAATGAAACCCGGTCACTTGTGTAAAGTAAAGGTAACGACTTTATTAACTCAAAAATAGTCGCCAAAACTGTTGGCACATTTATCCCATTGCGACACTACCCGGTCGATTCCATCTTTAAAGAAGCTAGTAGGCTGCTGTTGGATCCAGGCCTGGTCCCATTCACACACTTGGTCGTCCGTTGTGAACCGATGTTCGCGAATAGCTTGTTTCAGAGGTCCATAAACATGAAAGTCACACGTTGAAAGGTCTGGACTGTACGGTGGATGTTCCAGTGTTTCCCATCGAAACTGCTGCAATGTCGTCTTCACCGCATTGGCAGTGTATGGGCGGGCATTATCATGCAGGAGAATAACGTCATTGGACAACATGTCTGGGCGTTTCGACTTGATGACTCGTCTAAAGTTCTGTAAAGTGGCTTGATAACGCTGGGCATTGATGGTGGTTCCCCGTTCCAGGAACTCGACAAGCAGTGGGCCCTTGTGGTCAAAAAAGGACATCATGACCTTACCAGAACTGGTGTGCACGGTCTTTGATTTCTTTGGAGGTGGTGAAGTCGCATGTTTCTACTGCTTGCTCTGGCGCTTGCTTTCCGGTCCAAAATGGTGACACCATGTTTCGTCACCAGTGACAATATGCGACAGAAAGTCGTATTCCTCCTCGTGATAACGTTGCAGATGACTCAAAGACAGCGCTATTCGAGTATTGCGGTGTTCGGCGGTCATTTGGTGGGGAACCCACTGCGCACAAACTTTTCGAAATTTCAAGTGTTGATGCATTATGGTGTGAATGGTACCCACGCTAATACCCAGTAACAGATGGATCTCGTTCACAGTGATTCTGCGGTTGCCCAAGACTAACGCATTCACTTCAGCAATCATTTCAAATGTGATGACACGATGAACCTCTCCAGGACGAGCATCGTCTTCCAGCAACTCGCGCCCCTCAAGGAATCTTTTGCGCCATTCCACCACACTTGAACGACACAGACTGTACTCACCGTACACAGCCTTCATCCGTCGATACATTTCACGGCCTCCAACTCCCTCCGCCGCTAAAAATCGCCTTCATGTTCAGTAGTGGACAATAACTTGTGTGACCACCTTCTCTTCGGCGTGAAACCACACTGTCGCTATGCAACGTCAAACGTTGCGCACGCTGCAGTCGCTCTATCAATAGATGGTGCCACCATACACGCAGTTACGTGATGCCACTTACGTGTAATGCAAAGTTTCATTTGAATGCCCCTTATATATTATTGTACTCAAAATAGTTTATCAATATTTATGGATGCATTTCATGCAATATAGCACATTTATATTAATGTAGGACAACTAAGATCTCTTATGCAGAATCTTTAATGTAGCATTTGAAAAGGTGGAATGTTATTTATTTCTATAACATTTCTGGACTGTAACGGCTCCAGGAAAGCAAAATAATATGATGAACAAGAATGTGAACCCGAAAATAAGAAAAGGCCCCAGTTCAAATTTAGTTGGTGGTCTTTCCTTTGGAACATGTGTTAACTTGTATTCACTTGTGGTTGGATTTCTGGTAAACTTTGGGTTTTGCGCACGCGCATGCATGCACACATATATTCACGCTCTCGTTCATACTTCCAGACTCTGGGGAGGATAGAGAATAATCTTAGCTAGAAAAAAATTTCCATTCTGCAGCCAGAAATCAAACCCAGAACCCCTTGCACAACAGGCAGGTGCCTACCGAATGAGCTAAAAGGCCAGACTATTCATTACTGCTGGTTGGAGTTTATCAAAAGTTTAATCATATACTTTGTGAAGTGCTGAGTCACCATTCTTTCATTTCTCATGATATGCAAATGGAATATCAAAGCTAGGTCCCCTTATACCTACACTATAGTGATTAGTTTCAGCAAAATTACTATAAAACAGATGTAAAAATAAACATTTGTTACAATGATTTGTAGAGCAGATAAAAAATAAATAAATAAATAAAAATAATATATCTGATGTGTTAAATTCACATGACATTCTCTAGCCAATATTGTTTATTTTTATTTAGCTTCTACAAACTATTCTTACTAAACCTTATTACTTTCTCTATCACATACATAGTAGGTAGAGAGGGTATTGCATTCCATCCAAAAATTTAATACCAAAATTTCACCGAAAAGACATGTTTTGAGGCCCCTGAATACAAAAAAAACATCATTTTAAAAAAAAAGGTCCATGTGTAGTGTATGTCTGTGAACAGCATAACTCAAAAACAAAAAGTCGGATAAGCACCAAATTTAGTATTTAGGTTCAGTACCTTCTGAAGATGCGACATCAAGATTTTCAAGAAAATCTCCTCACCCTAAACTACCCTTTACATGGAACATTTTTCGAAGATTTTTATTTTCTAAAAACTGGCTCTAATGATTTTGATTAATATACCATATATTAAATATATTTACATGAAACAAATAAAATGTGTATTTTTAATTTTCTGGGAATAGCTTCTAAGTCTTCTTTATTCAGAAGGAATTCTGTATAGTCTTTGTATAACTAGTAAACGTTAAGTGATAGAAGGAAATATATTACACAAGAAATGTAGATCTCTTTAAAACACAATTTATTTTAAATAATTTTTTTATGGACTCAGCCATTTCCAAGATATTTGTTATTAATGGTTCGAATTATTCATTACTTGGTCTTTAAAGTCCTCTCAACATTCAGTTGTTTCTTGCAATTGCATGGAAACACTATGTAATTTTAAGGTCAGCATATAGCGTCCAGTACTTAAACATTTGACTATCGCTGTTCTCTTTGTATCTATAATGAAAAGTGTATATAGCTATTTCTGCAAAGGTTTATTTGAATTAAAACGTAGTATATAGAAAAATAAGCTTTAGTAAGAATAATTTGTGTACCCACTAATAAGCAATAGGGGTAGAGAAGGTTGTGTGAATGTAACACATCAGATTTTTAAAACAGATCCGCATAAGTGAACAGCATAACCTAAAAGTGAAAAGTCAGTTAAATACCAAGCTTGATATTTAAGTACAGCATCTTTCAATGATGTAAAATGAAGAATTCGAAGAAAATCCCCAATCCCAAAATACCCAATTACATGGAATATTTTTTGAAAACTTTGATTTTCTCAAAAATGGTTCTAACGATTCTGATTAAAATGATATATGAATAAGACATTTTAATCACAAATGAAATGTATATCTTGAATTTCCTGGAAACAGCCTCTAAAGTCCTCTTCATTCTAAATGACTTTTGCATAACTGGTAAACCGTAACAGACAGAATATTACTGCATAAAAGATGTAGATCTCAATAAAGCACACAATAGTTTTTGTAGAGTTAACCATTTCCAAGATATTTCTTGTTATCAGTTTGATTTTTCAAATACTTTATACTTTTCTCAAATGGGAAGCATTATTCGTTTTTTCTCGTAGTTGTGCAAAGAGCACGAGATTTCAGAGCCATCACATAGCAACATGCTCTTTAAAAATGTGTAAATGTGAATTGAAAGATTATCTGGATTAACAAAAAGTAGTTAGAATAATAAGGTTTTATAAGAATAGTTTGGGGAAGAGTGAGTAGAGAAAGTCATGTGAATGCAATGCATCAGACTTCTATACTAATCATTAGGTAGGATTATTAATTTGCTGACAAATGTACAATGTGATGTTTCTCATGTACATATTATTTTGTATGCAATTTCATTTCTAAAATTGATGAGTCATGATTTTATCAGTTTAAAAAACTAATTTTATGTAATTGCAAATGTGACAATGAAGGAAATCAAATGTATCATAGCTTGGGAATGGCTAGATGCTAAAGAGAAGCACAAAGTTTCCTGTTTTAATATTCTGCATCTTTATATTATTATTATCTGAATTTTTTTTTTAGTTTAATATCCTTTAACTGGGTAGGTCATATCAGACAATGAATGAAAGTGTGAAATGATCTCAAAGGAGTCCAGGGTCCATGGAGCTTAAAGTTATTCAACATTTGCCTTCTCAGGATAAGGAAAAGCCATGGAAAAAACCCTATTCGGGTAACATACTCTAACCGAGATTCGAACTTGGGACCTCTTGAATGTTAGGCAGACACACTACTACCACACCACAAAAGATTATTATTATTATTATTATTATTATTATTATTATTATTATTATTATTATTATTATTATTATTATTATTATTATTAATGGTGGGAATAACTGCCATTTTCAATATAATTTTTACTTTCTCTACTACGTATAGTAAGTAGGGGAAGTGTTGCATTCCACTCAAAAATTTGATACCGAGATTTCACCGGAAATACATGTTTTGAGGCCTCCTGAATCCAAAAAAAGTATTTTTGGAAACATGTCCGTGTGTGTGTCTGTGTCTGTGAACAGCATAACTCAGAAAAGAACAGCCGGATAAACACCAAACTTAGTATTTATGTTCAGTATCTTCCAGAGATGCAACACGAAGGTTTTCAAGAAAACCCCGCACCCCAGATTACCCTTTACATGGAACATTTTTCGAAAATTTTAATTTTCTCAAAAATGGCTCTAACGATTTTGATTAAAATATCATATATTTAAGATACTTTTATGGCAGATAAAATGTATATCTTGAATTTTCTGGGAATGTCTCCAAAAGTATTCTTCATTGTGAACGACTTTTGCATAACTGGTAAACCATAAGAGATAGACAAAATTTTACTACACAAAGAATGTAGATCGTGTTAAAATACACAATTTATGTCACATACATTTGTTTTGTTGAGTGAACCATTTTCAAGATATTGTTTGTTATTCCCTTAAATTTTCCAATACTTATACTTTTTCTCAAATAGGAATTCGTTATTAATTTTTTTTGTACTGATAATACAAAGAGAATGGAATACTGCACATAGCAACCAGCTCTTAAGATATTTGACTATCGCTTAAAACCTAGCAATTCCTCTTGCATCTACAAGAAAATTAGCAATAAGATTAACATCTTGATTAACATGAAGCATATGGAGAATAAGCGTTTGTAAAAATAGTTTGTACAAGAGTAGAGAAGGTCATGTGAATGTAACACATCAGATTTTTTAGATGTATTATTCTACTTATGCATGCTAGTTATTCACAATAAGGCAGGGGTTGCCAATCTTTTCATAAAGAGAGCCACATTAAGAGTCAGAGAATGAATTGCAGGCAAAGCCACATAAGTTTAACATATAAACCATAAACTCACAGGCACGAGGTGCACAGATCGTAGTAGTTTTCAATATAATATTGAATTAATTCAATATATATATAACTCCATTTTTAATATAATTTTTCTTGGATGTCTTGGAACGAAAAACGTCCTTTTCATTTAAAGCTGGTTATGCTTTACATGGGGAAATGCATTAACTTGATTTCAACGTCTTTGGGCAAGAGATATTTAGGAAATAAGTTCCTCGATATTAAAAAGTAACCACAAAGAGAAGCAAACATGATTAAATTACCTTATAGGGACAAGGTACAACAAGTCTAAGGAATTAAATTAATTTCAACTTATGGTACTTCCCTTTGTTATTAAGGAATACTGATATTGCCACACATCTAAAATAGTAATATTCTTCTGCCAATTTAATTTTCAGGTGGGCATTTACACAGTTCCATATTGTGGAGGATTGTGATTGCTACCTCTAAGTTGATAAATGTTTAAATTAGAAACTTACATCATAAGCGCCTGCCTTTATTTGTGCATATAATCGATGTTGGTCTTCATCCCAAAACGGAGGGTAACCAACAAGTAAAATGTATAGTATCACTCCTAAGAAACAGAAAACAAAGTCAGTACATATGTATTTGGAGAGTGTGCAAATATCTGATGATATAACAACACAAAACTACAGCATGTAAACCATAATGGCTGCCATGTATAATTTTTGTCAATTAATAGTGTTTAAGTATACCACCAGAATTATCAATACAGTTCACTACAAGAAATATACAGATCTAAGAGTACAGAAGCTATTTTTAACAAAATACACTTTTTCAAATACAAACAATATAAACTTTTACTATCTTAATGCAACAGAACTATGGTGCAAAAACAGTATACATCACTTGATGGGGCAAGACAGGGTTAAATAAAAACACATTTACAGAAAATAAATGATTGAACTTACCACATGCCCATATATCAACTGGTTTTCCATAAGGTTCTTTTTTTAACACCTCTGGTGAGAGGTAACCAGGCGTACCAGCGAAGCCTGGTGACATCAAAACATAATTGAGTTCAAGATGCATGGTTATTACACAAATAAAGCAAACATTCTTCTGTGCAAATGTCTGTAGCTATTCCTTCATATGCGATTAAACACTGCAGACGGAAATTTTGTGTGTTCTCATTTACTTTAGTTGGGGTTCAACATCAGTGCTAATTTTCACAGTCAGTTTAATAAAGCAATTTGATTTGTTATAAAGAATGAGTAAAATGTACAGAATATTGCTTATGACATAATTTGTTTCTTAAAAATGTTAAATACTACATTGCTTGCACTTACATTATTTAATGGTTTGCATAGAGTTTATAGGATTTGTATCCTTGGGTATTATGGCATGCTCACTATGTTAACATCAGTGTCTCAAATGTCACTATCTCCTCACACATAAACCAGTCTGTGAAATGAACTCTTGCCACATTTCATTCTGCTCACAGTGCAAGGAAATGGACTGGAATACAAGGTTGGTATTAAATCTGGAGCCATTTTATTTCATTTTGATGGTTGGGTGTATGTATATACATTGTTGTAGCATACAATTGCATTGCTATTTGTTGTGTCTCTACTGAATTTTGAATGCTGTTGAATTGTGGGACTGATGAAAAAGGAATGAGTGAAGATTATTCTTCTTTGTGGACAAGAGGGATGATCATAGAGACATGGCAACTTTCAGGGAAGTCATTGACCCATTTACAGTTTGAAAGAAGCTGAACAAATGTGATACATGACTGAACATGGTATTTTGGCAGACTGTTGATAGACAGACTAGAACAGCAGTTCTTGCTTAGTTCAAAAAATCATTGAGGTAGGCATTCCTCAGAGCACAGAACAGAACGGAATAAGATGTCTGAATGGTTCCTGAGCCAAATAATGTTAAACCTACCTTTCTTATACAGTATGTTTTCAGATGAAACAAATGTTCATGTTTGTGGAGAGACCAACAAACACAATATTAGGTACTGGTCAAACCAAATCCCAACTAGGATCATTGACAACAAAATTCCTACAAAGCTATAGTGTAGAATAACTTATGGAATAAGACTGTTGGTCCATTCTTCTTTGATTCATAAAAAAAAAACCTGGAAAATTATTTATTTTTCAGAACAGTTCCAAAGTAATACTATGTTGCAAATAAAAGTTTCAAAATAACAGTCAAGACATCCACGAGTATTTGCTCATAACCATAACAGCAAGATACTCTTGGCTCATTCTTACCTGATTGATTTGGGTTATTTTGCATCAAGTCATGATTCTTCATTCTGGTATTATAAGGTAAAGCTCCCTTTCCTCCTATCCTTTCTTCATGAGCTTATGAATTCATAATGCGCTCTTAACAACAATGCAAATACATTTACTGTAATTATTGCTCATTTGGTTCATGTTAACGGAATCATGTCCATGTTAAACACCATCCTAATTGTAGTAACTGTCTTGGATCAGTTAGCAAGATGCTAATAGTTATAATTACATTCCAAAATGACACCTCGGGTAATGACCTTCTGCATATGTGTCACAAAAGCATGATATTTCAATTAAATCTGATTGGCCTCCATTGGAACTTGGAAGTAGGGATGGTTCCAAGGTCTCACATCATTCACATACGAGGGCTGTCCCAGAAGTACCCGACCTAACAAAGAAAACAAAAAATTTTTTGGGAAAAAACATCTTTACTTCTCTACATAGTCTCCTTTCAGTTCGAAACACTTTTCCCAGTGATTTTCTGGCATGGTCACCTCATTTGGTCGACCACTGTGATGTTCATCTTGGCAGCTTGTACGGCCTCGTTTAAACTCAATATTTTACTGTTGTAAACAAAGGAGCAGACTCCCCCAGATTAGAATCTAGCTCAGCTTTAATATTAGTTGGACTAGGACCTTTCAAATGAAAGTATTGTATCACATAACGATGGTCAGTTTTATCCATGTTTACAAATTCACTGAGAGAGTTCACTATCAATGACTGCCAAACAATTACTGAACAACGTAGCATCATCAAACTTCAAACTTAAGCTTTATAAGGTTGGCACTTTCTACCATTGTCATTTGTTTGAAACAACAACTATATATTCGTCAGGTCGGATACTTCTGGGACTGCCCTCGTACTTGTAACATAATTGAAATTGTGAGTGGATTGGTAAGACTTTAGTTTCGCTTACTAAGTTTTCACTCAAAACATGTTAGATGCTGGCCTTCTAATCCCAAAGTCATGGGTTCAAACCCAGCACAGAACAATGATTTGTAAGTGTACTTAAAAGTGACAGCCCCATGTCAGCAGATTTACTAGCACGTAAAAGAGCTCTTGTGGGATGAAATTTTGGCACACAAGCAGTGCCGATATAATCCTGGCAATTAAGAGCGTTGTTAACAAACAAAATATTTATTTGTTTTTTACTGGCGTCTGGAACGAGATACCTTACTTTAGTATCAGTTGTACAGCCATCTAGCTGTCTAGTGGAGATCTTAACTATGTTGTCTACTGGTGGAATTTCAAAATTCATTACTCTGAGTGCATTTTTGGTGATGTGGATTTTTTTCCCATACTGGTTCTGCTGCTGATTAAAAGCTTTAAATCCCATTTTATGTTGTGTTCTGTTGACCAAAACTACTGAGCTACTGCAGATTTATGTACTTACTTAAATTTTAAATTTCTTATGTGTTCATTTAGTAATAATAATAAAAAAACTAAAGTGTTACCAATCCACTCAATATCTCAGATACACTATGTGATCAAAAGTATCCGGACACCCCCACATCTTATAGGTGCATTGTGCTGCCACCTACTGCCTGGTACTCATTATCCGTGACCTCAGTAGTTATTAGACATGTGAAAAAGCAGAATCGGACACTCACGGACTTCGAACATGGTCAGGTATCACTTGTGTCAGAAGTCTTACGCGAGATTTCCACACTCCTAAACATCCCTAGGTTTCCACTGTTTCTGATGCGATAGTGAAGTGGAAACGTGAAGGGACACGTACAGCACAAAAGCACACAGGCCCACCTTGTCTGTTGACTGACAGAGACCGCCGACATTTGAAGAGGATCGTAAAGAGTGATAGACAGACATCTACCCAGACCATCACACAGGAATTCCAAACTGCATCTGGATCCACTCCAAGTACTATGAAGTTAGGTGTGAGGTGAGAAACCTTGGATTCCATGGTCGAGCAGCTGCTCATAAGCCATACATCATGCAGGAAAATGCGAAACGATGCCTCGCTTGATGTAAGGAGCGTCAACGTTACACAATTGAACAGAGGCAAAATGTTGTGTGGAGTGACGAATCACAGTACACAATATAGCGATCCGATGGCAGGGGCAGGGTATGGGTATGGCGAATGCCCGGTGAACAACATCTGCCAGTGTGTGTAGTGCTAACAGTGAAATTCGGAGGTGGTGGTATTATGCTATGGTCGTGTTTTTCCTGGAGGGACCTTGCCACCCTTGTTGTTTTGCGTGGCACGATCACAGCGCAGACCTACATTGATATTTTAAGCACCTTCTTACTTCCCACTGTTGAAGTGCAATTTGGGGATGGCAATTGCATCTTTCAACACGATCGAGCACCTGTGCATACTGCACGGGCTGTGGCGGAGTGGTTACACGACAATAACATCCCTGTAATGGACTGGCCTGCACAGAGTCCTGACTTGAATCCTATAGAACACCTTTGGAATGTTTTGGAACGCCGACTTCATGCCAGGCCTCACCGACCTACATCGATACCTCTCCTCAGTTCTGCACTCCGTGAAGAATGCGCTGCTATTCCCCAAGAAACCTTCCAGCACCTGACTGAAAGTACGCCTGTGAGAGTGAACGCTGTCATCAAGGCTAAGTGTGGGCCAACACCATATTGATGTCCAGCATTACCGATGGAGGGCGCCATGAACTTGTACGTTATTTTCAGCCAGGTGTCCAGATACTTTTGAACACGTAGTGTATGTTAAAAAGTTTCACTGTTTATAATCACTTCTAATAAGCATGTGATACTTGTAACTGTTACATTGTAGTCAACATACTCTTTACAATCAGAGTGTTATTTTGGAACCAACTATAAAAATATAAAATACTTGAGTGATTGCAGTAGTGCAAAGTTGAAGATCTGTTATTTTGGAACTATATAATGGGACCTATGATTATTTTTTGGAATTCGAATGGTTCTATTCTCATAACTAAGGCTTGGAAGGTGATGAAACATCTTGTTTCTTTTTGAGTGTCCAAAGATGAGGTCCAACATACTATGTATATGTTCACTTTGGGATCACTATAACCCAGAAAATGGTGGGTTTTATTTGTCATATTTTTCCTTTTTCAGCATTACTTTTGCTTATTTATCCTTTTTAACCTTTTTTTTATGAGCTAACAGGTTTTTTTTGCAACTTAGCTTCTTTCGATTATACAATCTTGGTTGCCATTTGAGGAATAGTGACAAACATGTGGTAGTTAAGGACTGTGCTATTGTGAGTTGTGTGTTTTACGTTTGTATGAACTGATATGGTTCCTATCATGAATTTCAAGTAATGACATACTCCAATATGTGCAGGTATTGGCTATGGGAAGAAGGCTATCTACAGCTCTAAGTGACTAGGTGATCTGTTAACATTATCGAGTGCAGTGATAATGTACAAAATGTGTTGAAATACAGCAACCAACACTTTCTTTTACATTTTTAAATCATACTCTCAATTTCTGAGTAAAGCAATTTATTTTTTACAGAAAAGTTAAATGTTGAGTCTTTTGTACGGTGTTTGGACAGATAAATTGAACTCATTCTGATTCTCTGCTCAACTCTAATAAACTGAAGGATCTGTTCTCCTAATTTCAAGTAGCACTCATAGGTACTAATCTAAGAGTGAGGTCTGATTAAGCGTAGACAAGAAACTAGAAGTAAGGTAAACAAAATAATAATGAATAACTGATATATCCACATGCAGAATTAAGAAAGTCATTCAGGGATGCAAAACTAAATATGAGTTGCCATTTGGGAATGATATTACTCTTTTGTTGCATTCTCTATACTTGTGGAAAAACATACTTCCAAATATGTGCAACATATTAAATGATGTAGATTAAACAAAGACAGTATTCAACATTTTTAAGAAACATTCAAGTTATAAAGTTAAAAGAGTATGCTTTCATACTTTTTATTCCTCTGTGCATGTATTTAAACTTAGTAGAGGTACCATTATACTTTTAAACTGAATGCAAGGTAAGAATTACCAACAAGTCTGCAAAATGATGATGATGATGATGATGATGGTGATGGTGATATTATTATAATTATTTTTGGGGAAGGATAATTTTACAGGAAAAGAAATAAATGTATTTACCTTCACAGGACATTGCTATAAAGATTTCAAATTATGAATTTTTTTTATAAAATCAAAGATAAAAGTGTTCAAAAACATTAAAATTAAGAAAGGGTGAGAGATATTTCATAAATGGAGATTCAGTAAAGACAGTGAAAGTATTTGATTACTTTGAGCTGAGATTTGCAAGCAACAGTAGGTGTCTAAATGAGTACAGAATCTGTTTGTTTAAAATTCCCAAGTTGACAATGAAATGGTTCGAACAACTTGATGAGGCAATATTTTTAACATTTAAATGATTTCAGTCAAATTATATAATATGTAAATTCAATAACAGCTCGCCTTGAAGCAATATGTGTATGTAATAATTTGTAAAATGTATGTAATAGTCATTGCATATGCTTATATTATTGTATCCATGTGTAATAATGTTATGTGAATATATTACGCAATTTAATAATGTAGGAGTTGTGAGAATAATAAGTTAAACGTTGCTAACAAAGAGGTAACAATGAGGTAACCTTGAGGCAATAATGAGTTTGAGAGTTTAAATGTTACTTGTGATTCTTGTAAGCAATAATGTGATTTTAGTGACAGTTTATAAAATAGCCGATCAACAACCGGAGGGGTTTTTAGTTAAATGAAGGTATTCTATTGGAGTAGGATTAGCCAATCACAGACTTGAAATACAGAAATTTACAAGTTTAGACGGTTGAAATCTATTCAGTTGCCTGTGGGGTGTGCTCATAGCTGGATGCGTTACTTGTGCATCCTTGAGAGATTTAACACGTATTTGTGTGAGACGAAAATAGTATACGTGTTAAAAAGTGCAAGTATTAAATAAAAGAATCTCATAGCTCTCTATATCAGTGAAATGCTATTTAATTTGTGTCAAGGATTAATAAAAAGAAGTGAATTAAAACTTAAAATCTGCGTAAGCCTACATTCTTGTCGCATCATGCCCTGCCAAGACTTCCATGTCTCTAACAATAATACTGACGCAGCCGAGGCAAACATAAATGTATAATATCTAAAGAAACAGTCAAATTACAAAGCTATTATTTTAAACTTGGGTCTAAGGCCACCTGAAAGTACATTTGGGGCGAAGCTACCGGAAACTATTTACTATACGTGAGGTTGCAACTACTACAAGTTCGGCTCCCCAACAGTTGAAATATAATACAACTCCTTCAATACAAACTACTTCAAATCGGCTTTTCATACGTAGCAGCAAACAACGTAAAGAACAATTCTACTTCAAATTGAAGTTCATACTGGAGCTAAATAAATAAACAACTCCAACAAAAATACTTTTTCATTGATGAAGCAGTAGTCAGTCAAAATTGTATTATGGAATAGAAATTTAGGGAGTGTCAAAGGGACGGTTAAAGATTCATGTAGTAGAAAGAATGTTTTATAAACTACTTCTGAGCTTACTGAAGAGCTTGTTAAGAGGAACAAGACTGTCAGAAGGGTAGAGAGATATGGTATATTGTACCGGTATATTGATACGGTAAATTGAGAGAATTTTGAAATGTACAGATATTTAAAATTAGATGATGCAATAAACTAAAGTAGTGTAGCTAATGTTCTCCATTTGACTTCTTGCTTCCCAATACAATTTGGAGTCTGAATCCAAAAAGTTAGATGTTAGAAATGGACATTTTCTAAGGTGATATAGATTCATATTGGAGTCATTTATATTACATTTTGGTTACTATAAATTCCAATTTTGTAAAGGAGAGCTGCTTAACAGTCATGACAGTATTGCTCTGAATTATGTCGAGAAGAATCATCAGCTACATGTTCTTTTTCTGTAAATAATATTAACCACGATTTCTTGCAGCTATTTTCTTGAAATTATTTTAGAATCCCCATTTTAAATTTCATCTGCATGAACAACTTGTCACTACAATATGCTATATTTTTCATAGCTAGGTACTTGTAATTCTTTGGCAAATAATAATCTGCAATCTAGTACCCCTAACATCACAATGGACTGGAAACCACTGGAATTGAAAAATTATTAGTTTATTCCATCAGTGCATTTATTGAAGAGTGAGTTTCTGTGGAGTTTGTGGCAATATTAATAGATTCTATGGCTGAATGGCAGAGATTAAGCACTAATCTAGAATACCAAGAGAATAGTTTAATGAATGATGGATGGGTAAGTAATTTATGGAACATTTTGAAGAAAAATGGATTAGGAAACATGTGGAGAAGGAGAGAAAATAACATGAAAAATTTCTGGAAAAAGGCAAGGAAAAGACTGAAACATGTTCAGTAAGATTGCTGAAAAGAGCTCATTGGTTTCTTATAGGCCAATGATAAATACATGGGGTAGGGAAAAATATATAGACACAGTAAATAAAGAAGAGAGAGAATCTATTGCATGGGTAAGAACCACAGCATGGAGGCTAAGACGGTTAAGATGGGGTATTCCTGAGAACCAATGTCTGATATGTGGTGGTAATGAAGACATTGAACACATAGTATTTAAGTGCCAAGGAACAGAAAATTGGAGAAAAGAATTTATTAATAAGAAGTGGTTGAAGGGGGATAGAAATACACTTATAATCAAAATTATGTGCAAGGACGGTAGGAGCATTGGACAGGTTTTTGTGTAAAGTCAAAAATAAATGGTTTTGGACAGTGGATAGACAAAAGTAAGAGGTAGTGTATCTTACTTTGAATGGAAAACTATGGTGAATGTGTGATGGTAAAGTAATCAATAAGTGACAAGTGAAAAACAAGTGGAAATGGGACATGAAAAACTGAAGTAAGATAATTTATTGACGAGAAATTATAAATGTAGATAAACTGTAGTGATTGTCTACTGAACGAGTGGCCAGGGTCAAAGTTCAGTAGACAATCAAATTGTATATCTCTTAGCACAATATATAAATACAAAATACATAGTACTACATTTTTAATGTGTTATACAGGCTGCCCATAAAGTCCCAATACACTTTCATGTTCCTGGTCTGCTACAGCACAATAAAATTATATTAAGATGGAGTAGGACCTTATAAAGTCTAATGTATGTCCATCATCATTATCAACACACTGTTCCCATCACCTTGTGGTTGTATGGAACATGCACCGCAACACTTTAGGGGTTATTAACAAGCATGCCACTCTTATTTGTTGTTTCAGCTCATTCACATCTGGCACCCTGGTAGTGTAAGCTCGGCTCTTGATGAAACCCTATGCAAAAAAAGTCAAGGGGAGTGAGGTTGGGGCAATGGGGATGCAATCTGCCACTCTTGTGATCTACCGGTTAGGAAAGGCCTCATTCAAGTAGTCCCGCTGGGGTGGTGCCCCATCTTGTTGATAAATGACAGAGGCAAGGATACCATCCTGCCATAACTGTGGCTCTAGGAACAACTGCAGCATGTCCAAGTGGGAACTGTCTTGTGTTGATAATGAAGTTGGATATGCTGAACTTCAAAGGTCCTACTCTATCTTAATATAATGAACATGAAAATGTATTGGGACCTTATGAGCACCTTATGAGCATATTTAGTGACCCAGTTTCTGTAATTCAAGCCATAGCAACTTCAAGGACTTATAATTTTTGTAAGTGACCATAGGCACCCAAGCTGAATCTGATATTGCTACCACTTACTTATCTCAGCTCCTTTACTTTTAACCTTTCCCATCTAATCTTTCCTGTATCTTTCAACACAATAGTATTTGAGGTCTTTGCCTGTCATTCTTTTCATCCTTAGAATTTGTATAAAATTTTCTAAGGAAACTGCAGGTATGTGAAATATGTAGACATTTGTGATACATTTGGAAGAGTGATTGTTGCATAGATGTGCTTAGAAGCATTATTTATAAAACAATTGCAAAGAAATGGTGCAATTTGTATGAGAAACTGGAACTTTTTTTTTCTTTGTGTAATAGCAAAACAGAGGGATAGTTATGGGATATATCTATAATAATTTATAAAATATAACTTAAGAAACAGTGTATACAGTTTGATAAATAGAGATATGATATATTTCAATGGCTCTATTTCCTACATAGAAGCTGGTGACTAAGGTCTGGGAGATCCAAATTTTATTCCTCATTTCCACAGTTGAAAGCAGAAGTAGCTACGAGGGCTGATCAACAAAGACTGAGACTGATTTTTTCCTGTAGCTTCTGTGATAGTTTCATATCTGTAACATAAATATTTGAAAAGAGCGGGTTTTTATGTATAATGTTGGTAGGCGGCAGCGCTCTCGTATTGGTAGGTTGGTAGTAATGCTCTATTTTGTAGACCCTACGTGCATTTCGCATACCAGACAATGGAAGTGATGCATTTTTTAAATCGATTATCACCGGTGATGAGTCATGGCTGCATCATTATGATCCTGAAGGAAAACAAGCCAGCACAGTGTGGAAATCGCCAGGTTCTCCAACACCAAAAAAGGCAAAAGTTGTTCCATCTGTAGGGAAAGTGATGGTGACCACATTTTTTGACTGTAATGGAATGATTTACCAGCATGCAGTTCCCCCTCACACTACTGTTACAGCAGCATACTACACGTCAGTATTGGCTACACTGAGGAAGCACATTGCAAAGAAACGACCAGAGCTTTCTCGGACTGGGTGGCGACTTCACGGCCTCACGTCGCAAATCAAGTCATGCAGTTTCTGGCTCGATTCAACATTACCTGTGTACCACATCCACCTTATAGCCCCGATCTTGCACCCTGTGACTTTTTTTTATTCCCATCACTAAAGGCAAAGCTTAGGGGTATTTGATTTGAGAACTCTGAAGCAGTGCTCAAAAAAAGTGAGGCGATTCTCAAGGACCTGACAAAGAATGGTCTGCAGCACGTGTTCAAGGACTGGCGGAGACGCTATAAAAAGTGCACTGAAGTAGGAGGGGACTGCTTTGAAAAAGATCATGTAAACATTGAATTGGAGTAATAAACATCTGTGAAAAAAATCAGTCTCAGTCTTTGTTGATCAGCCCTCGTAAAAACATATTTTGCGCAGCTAAGTAAACCAATGAATGTAACATAATGAGTTAGGGGTTGGTGCTGTTCTTGCTTATTGGTGGCAAAGTGAAAGGGACATGACGAAGGGAGTAGTATTTTCGCCTGTCCATGTCATCCTTCTCCATTTACTTCTGGGTGGATCAATTTGTTCTGAAGGTAGTGGGTCATTCTACTAGATTTGTAAGTGTACTGTATGTATCTATCTGTAATTGTGTACTGTTGGGGATAAATAAAATTCGGTCATTGATATATTTTATAAAGTAGAATCTTCTGATAAAAAATAGAGGTCAATTATAATTTACAAAGAGTAAAATACATTTTTGTCCTTTCCTGTAAAATTAGTAAACTGTGGGATACACAGTTTGCTATTTCACTGATGGAATGGAACTGCAAAGGTGGCAGTGGTGATGGCAGTAGTGGTTATATGTAGTAATGTTGCTGGTTATCGTGATGACATTGTTGATGATGATAGTAAGATGCCCACTCCAACAGACCATAACAACAGTGCAATGCACTTTGGATCTGTATAACCTAAAATGTCTGGCAGACTATGTTGCAATGAACAGTAGGAACACTAAAAGAGTAAAAATGAAGATGGTGATTACTCAACTGGTGCAGTATCTAAGGCCTTAAAGCCTTTTTATGGAAGCAAATTGTCTTGGTTACATTTAGTTTTGTAAAATGCGTTTGGTGATTTTGAGACAAGATTTGTTCATTAACATAGAGTGATTCTTTTATTAGTGTGAACTTATGCTGCTAAAGAGCTGCAAATAAAAGAGTTTTACACCAGGTAAATCAGTTGCCAATAGTGTTTCTGAAGTTATGCAACGTGTTAGGCGAGCATACATTAAACTTATTACATTACTCTATCTCTCTCCCTTCCCCCATTTTCTTAACCCCCCCTGTCAGTGTCATGTTCAACCAGAGCAATTCTCCCCCCCCATGCTACACATCAAGCTTGTTACACTTTTAAGTTTTTCCAACATGATAATCTAACTTTTTAGGGCACCAAAATACAATTAGCACATGGTTTTAATTAACAACGATAATTTTATGTCTGAGGTAAGGAAATTACAAATTCAAAACTTTGATTAAAAAATTTAAAGTCCAATAAAAAATTTCACTTGACAGTTCAACATATGAAAGGAAGTTCGGAATATCTTGGCGTCATATTCTTCATTATTGGATATAATAATCTGGTATTACAATAGAACATGAGAAGTAAATTACCCTTGGCACTTAGCAACAATGTAATTTTGGGAACTTTTGTTGTGTTTAATTCTCTTATTTGTTATGTAAAAAAAATTTAGTATACCATCATATGTCTTCAGATTAACACAAACTAATAACATTGTTTTGTCTTTCAACATCTGTGTATCGAACTGATTAAAGCACTGAATAGAGTGAACAAGTAAATAAAAAATATAAACATGATTTTCTGAATTTGGAGAGGCTGCCTACCTTGATGTAACAATATGCTAAGAATACAATAATCATTGTAATGCAAATGTGTCACTGATTAATAAAGCAAACCAGACGGTGCGGACTAACATACTATAATGAGCAATTAGATTGGGACGAGACTTTGCATTTCTAGTTGATTAAATTAAATAAAATGGTGTAAAAAATCCAAAGATTCTGTTGAAAAATGTGTATATCTATGGATAAAACCCATCAGTGGGCAACTCTGACTTGAGTGGCTAAAGAGATCAAAGTGTTGACAATACCTTTTTATATGACTATTGGTGACTATTTTGGTCAGCTTGAAAGTTAAGCTATAATGATATTAAAAATTGATGTACTTTTCTTTAAAAGATTGATCTGAGAGTGACAAACTTCGTCACACCAACTGATCTTGTGCATTAGCTTTAATATAAAACAGAAGACAGGTAGTTTTCTATAAATGCTGTCTTCCAACGTATACATAATAATTTTGTGGCTGGACAATCTTTACTATGATTACTCAGTTTTAATTTCAAAGATTAAACTTGAATACAATTTAATGCAATTCTTGTGGAAAATCTGGTATATTTTTTTTATTTCTGGTTAACAGTAACCCTGCTGCCATGATGCAAATCTGCTGAATTAAGTCTACCCAAACCGAATATGCATAAAATACCTATTTAACAAGCTTAAAAACAACAAATAATTTTTGTACAAAATGTTTTTCAATTCTGTAAAAATAAATAAATAAAAAAAACATCCTAAGCCGTAATGTGTCATACTTGGATGGACCAATGAATGCTCACTAAGCTTAGGTCTATCTTTATCATCCACTTTACACCAGCTCACAGCTGGATACACAAAGGCTCTACATTCGGTGAAAAAGTGGTCACTTTGGATTGAAGCCCATCTTAGAAACATAGTTATCTCTCTACCAGCCTTCACTATACAGGAGACTTTGTTACCACCTCTGAAACCTCACTGTGAGCAAAATAACTTCCATGGATCTAATATCAACGTCAGCATTAAAGACGGTGACAAGTTGGAAAGTGATAGGCTATCACCAATTAGAGGGTTGTGCGGTTATGTGATGATACTAAAATAATATTTCAATTCTGGCACTTGTACATTTGATATACCATAAAGGCAAAGGTGCATATCACAGAGGGGCACCCGAAACTTGAGCAGAGCACCGCAAGTACACCATAACGGGTCTTTTTGCTTCCCCTGGGAGGTAGACCAGATCCGGATAAAGACGGTTATATACCATTAAGTTGTTATTGTTAAATTATATACAGTCTAGCTTTGTGTTGCTAATGAAACAGTTGTATTCCTTTACCACACGGCCCTCCCTGAACAAAGTACATAGGTATGTAGGTGAATGCTGATTCAGATGTTATTGTTTATCGGCAGAGTTGCTTTTGGTATTTCCCACAACTCTCGCATACCCAGAACACTTGTATGCAATTTAAAAGCTGTCAGCTTATCATCATGGAGCAGGCCTGTCAATCTGCCCAAATAAAACACAACCGAGGCAAACCTTAAGAAGCGGCGAGAGACAAATGATCGCGTGTTGTTTTGCGAGGTTTAAGAAAGAAACGCTGAAGCGAACGTTATGCTACTACACGATGATATTAATTCTGTAACGCATAGATTTAATAAGTTCTTGACAACGTCCTATTCGATTCATTCTCAAGAAGTTAACGCTGCTACAGCTATGTTTAAAAACTTATGTACGTCAACACGTGGCGGGTTGAGTTCGCGCCGCCTTCTTCTTTGCAACAGGATCGTTCTTATCTGAGACAGAGTATACAACGAAACATTTGTGTGTACCCAATCCTGCTCTCAGATCAATCCCAAAATATTGCTTTTTAAGTTTTCTCCACCTTCTTTCCATCGGTGCAACAATTGATAATTAATACTCGTCAGGCAGAGAAATGAATTAGTGTATCTGCAGAAGAACGTACTTTTTAGCAAAATAGGTGGTGCTTTCAAGTATGACAATAATCTGTGAGTTGCATAGATACAGAAACCTATGGGCGGCTAATTCACCTTGTGTAATACTTGACGGCTGGTGTTCAAGTGACTGGCGATGGCGCAGCAATGCTTCTGGTGAGGAAGGTTCAGTGTCTCGTAAAATGTCAACACTGGCATGCCCGTACCCAGAAAAAAAAATTCGGGGAGGGTTTTTCATAACTAGATCTAAAGTTAACAGTACCCCACACAGTTACCATGATAGAAAATTGCTTGGAGACATTATAGAGACAGGAAAATCTCACCAGAATGAAGATACTCTACCTTACAGCACAAAGCATCGAGATTGCTTCGAAAACCAGGATGTATGGTCACCTTGCCTATGTAAGGTGACAATATTAAGTTTCCCTTTTCCTTGTAAATGTGTTACAAGGAGTTATTTAATGACATTTTCTCATATTGGTTTGATATGAATTTAAATAAATAAAGCTGTCAGAAGTTTCGAGGGGGGATTTGAACCCTAACCCCCCTCTAAATACGGCCCTGAACACTGGACGTTCTTCTAAAGCAGCGATGTCAACCAAAGCGCCATCTTGTGACCTTGCCGTTACTTGCGGTCTTCGTGTTATTGTGGGTTTTTTCTTGTTTGTTTTTATTGTATTTATCTACATACATTGTTTTATAATATGAATTACTATAATAATGTTTATAAATAAGAGGCATTTTTCATAAATAAATTGACAGTTCAAAATTAAACCATTAAAACCACAAAAAATGGGGAATATTTACCTAACCTTTAACTTATAATTCAAAAAGAAACTGAGATCGATTTTGTAATGTAACATAAATATAACTGCACATTACGACCTCTGCTTGTGTTCATGCTTTCTGTCATCACCTTCAATTATAATTACCCACGTGAAATATTAGAGTGTTTTTTTGACGTTCTATTTTTTGTTGTTGTAATTATATGCTTTTTGCATATTAAGCATTGGGCATCTTCATCTTTCCTTGCTTATAAACATTATGCCCCATTCTGGACTGACCTGACTATACTTTGGCTTTCCCTTATCCATGGCACGTACGGACTTCTGTTACGGGCAATACGAGCATACTAAATACCCGAGGCGCTGATGGGCAGCATTTGGCATCGCTGTTCTAACGGAAGAAGAATATAAAGGTCAAATTTTGTTCCTGCTAACAGATGAGACTGTTGATAGCAATAGTTCGTTACTGAAACCACATGAAAGCTTCTGCACTATATTTGATTAAAATTTAGAATATTTTTCCATGAAGCAGTTGAATCATGTCTTAAGCATGATCAAGGAAGAGGTGAAGAGGAATCCCATTGGATAGCACAGACAGACACGGTGTTGCCGATGATGGAGCATTTCGCTTGGGAGAGCACTCGAACTCCGGTCTGGTAGGCTCGTGGTGAGACTAAGTGAATTTTTCTATGCACCTACCCTTGAAGGGCTTAACCATAGGGATGACGGATCTACTGTAGGATGGCGGTTTGGTGTTGATGTTGTGGGTGTGATGGGAGGTAGCGCTATGTTTTTATACGCTCCTCATTGGCTGCCTTTTCAGGAGCGCCAGTGCCCTGCCCCGCTGGTGTTTGTTCTTCCTTAAATTGTGGTTGGTTTAATTTTGATTCACCACTCCCATGGTACTTATTGACAGCATTTTTTGCTGTTGGCAGATTAAAAGCCTTCGTTACCGGGGTGCCCACAAGCCATGCGGGGGACCCGGTAGCGTCTGTATCGACGTTCTTGTGGTAAGTAGTCCCCCAGGGCGTTCTCATGATGTACTAATCTGACGTAGAAATTTTGAGCCCGGTGTCTAATCACATCCTCCACGTATGGGAGGGCCGAGGTCTCGTGCAGTATAGCCTGTCTGGAAAGCCACGACAGACAGAATAGACGGACCGAAGTCCCCCATTCTGTATCCGCTGCAACCAGAGAAGCCAGGAATCTGCTTCCATGCCGCACACCTCGCGCCATAGAGCATCAGGGGTAAGATAAGTGCTTTATAAAGGCGTAACTTTAAGTGAACCAACAAGTGGAAGCTAGAACCGGGTGTAAGGCGGCTACCGCCCCCCCCCCTAGCCCTGTTAGTTGTTCCATGCACGTGTTCACGAAAAATTAGGCCCTTATAGAAATAACTTTCCGCTGTTGAGCCAAATGTTCAGAGTATTCTACACACCTGTAGAAGTTTCACCTCACAGCGGATGATTTGATCGCCTGTTTACATGATCTTATTACTCTATTTATTTTACGTCGCTTTAACTACAGGGTCATATCGCAACGGATCTGTTACTAGATAACTCTTAGATCGAGGTGTTGTGGAAAGTTAGCCTTCTAGGTCTTATCCCTGTTACCACCCGCTTCATCGTCTCCACAGAGACCCTAGTACATGGCAACTGGATCTTTTGTTTAGTGCTACACGATCTTCTGCAAAATGCCTACGTTGGTAGAGGTGGAGAACTGGTAATTTTTCTGTAACAGTCCCCACCTTTTCAGTTCCCCTCCCTCCAAAAAAACTACATTCAAATAACCATTAAGCATGCCCACAAGTACTAACATTTTACGCATAACCTTACTTATCTAACTCGTTCTTTCGTATCGGGTATTTCCGTCAAGCGACAAGATCAGGCTGTATAATTTAGAGTAGGGGCATATCGCCTAAAACCGCAAAACGGAACAGAAGATTTAGAAGGCAATGTTATCGCCCAGAAATTACAAAGACAAATCACAATTCATTTCACTTCCGGAATTGGAAACCGTATGTTGTTCTGCATTAGCTGTGGGGTTTACATTGCAATGATGAGAATATAGTCGGAATTGTGACGCACTTAAGGTAACGGGAATGACTCTGATTGGTGTTTTTTTTATTATTTCACACTACTGCTCCACGCCGATTGTTTCAAATTAGTCAGCTGGCATCAAACTTAACCTAACGGGAAGGAAAATATTGCCACTGGCAAAGTATTAGGTTACGTCGCATTAAGTTAAGCCACGCTAAGTAAACCCCAAATAGCTCCATTTCCCGACTTTAACCTCATGTTACGCTCCAAAAAAATAATTAAATCGAGTTTTATTTATGGACGCTCTTTAACTATTAGGTCATTAGCATCCCATTCTATATTGGAGGTGAAAGACCGGTAATTTTGCTCAGAGGCCTCTTTATCAGGCTTGAGATTCTTTTACGTGCTATAAATCTACGACACGGGACCACCTACTTTAATTTCCTTCCGGAGGAAGCCATGCTAAGGATTTTTACGCCCGAAAAAATTCATCGCCCTCCGCCGGGTATGAACCCTGAAGCAGTACGTTTTGAGTAACTAAATAAAGTTACAATCATGGGCAGAATAAATATTAATAACACTAGGAATAGTATTGAAAAAGACTGGGAAGCGAATGTTACTAAATGAGAAGGGTTAGACAGTGCCATCAGCGGCCGGGAACGGGTGGTTTGTCCCTCTATTGTTAAGTGTCCCGTTAGGTTGCTTGAAAAGCAGACGTGTAGGAAAGGGTCAATGTTCGCCAAAACCCCGATAGCTCTAGGCATCCAATGAAAGAAGCTAGAAATCAGGTGATAGTGGAATGGGGAGATAGAAAATTTAAAATAGAGAAACAGGAGAGTTTAGAAGACACACTTGGTCGTGGTAGTTCCTTGGAGATGGTTCTTAGAAAATGTGTCGGCAGATAGGTGCGAGGATATGAAGCGTAGCAATGAGGAAATGCGGGCGTGTGTGTCGAAGTAATAGCAGGAATCAAATTTTAAAACGGTGACGGGAAATACACGAGCAGGAAAACAAAACAGTCGTATTCACCACTAACCCGAGATCCAAGATCCATGCAAAGTCCCTGAGCTAGTACCGAACCCGGGACCATTCCTACAAATTCTGTACCGCCAAATCGTCACATACCGCCGCAAATTGGCCGCCCAGCGTAGGTCTAGAAGAAAACCGACGGATAGCCGCCGCAACCCACGACCTCGGGAACTAATAATAATGGTACACGTTACTTTCCGTGGTGTTAAGTTAGGTTCATCGTAATCCCGACTTAAATGATCGCACGTTTAACATAATTAATTCGGGAGATTATCGAAAGAATGCAGAAATTAGAAGACCCTTAATACCTTTAAAGGTTTACCTAAATAAAACATACTTCCTGTTGACATTTACTAAATCACTGTACTGGTATTTCAAGTGAATGAGGGCATAGATATTTTATCAGTGGAAAGTAGTATTATTACTAACGGAGACCCTTCCATTACAGGTTCGATTTAAATAATGTGAGGTTAGACTACGTATTGATAAATAACAGCAGTGTTATATTCCGCTGTAGCATAGTAGGTTCCTCCCTTCCACTAAACTAACACGTCATACATAATAAATATTTTGGTTGTATCCCTCTTATATCCATTTCATTCTTCTTTTATTCAGTTTTGAATGATCTGAACTCTTGTGGGAAATAATGCCATGAGCTAAAATGGGAACAACCTCCAACATTAAGAATACAGGTCGCTGATATTAGCGCAAGGACTTATGGGCTACAACTAGAGGAATTATGACGTAGTTTCATCTCACTAATCCTTTAATAAAACAAGCGATATTCCCACTCCTTCCTTACGCCCTACACTCTCTGGGCAACACGACGTTCCCTTCACCTCCTGCATTCGCCAGAGGCACAATTTCCTAACCTATATAAGCCACGTTGCGTATAAATAATTATTATAATTACTGCTTACTGAACTCACATTAACGGAATTCATTATTATTATTATTATTATTATTATTGTTATTATCATCATCGCAATAACCGCCATGTGTCTATTTCCCTTACACTAAATAATTACGCGCTCCAAAACGACATCTTGTGTAATTGTTTGTATATCGCAAGAACTCAATAACAATTAAATTTGATTGGCTGGAAGATCTCTTGTGCGCATTGCCCTCTATTGAAACTTGGAAGCAGGGCCATTTCCTAGATCTCACATCATATACATACTTGTATCTGTTGTATTGCAACACAGAGGAATCTTTACGATCACAGCGTCACTTTTGGAAAGATTATAAAATATTTGCGTTAGAGCAAATTCGGATTTTTTGCTGAATAACCTGACACACTTGGAACCGTTCTTCCCCCCTACTAACCCTTAGATTATACTACAAACACCACACCAGATGCAACAGTTCTCTTATGCGCATGCGTCAACTGCCGAAACGCCCAGTCGCTTGAACACCACGCCACTAAGGCATCATAATTCAGTGATAATTTAAAATATCTTACATGCCAATAAACTAAATAACCATCAGTGCAGCGTAGGTACGAGAATCTTGAAGAGCAATTTTTTTTCTTCAGATTTCATTAAAAAAGTACACTTTATTCATACATAAACAAGCTAAAGAGCAGAAAATGAAACGAATACATAACATGTGCACAGAAAATAATAAGCACTATTGTGTAATAACAATAAATAATTTATTCTACTTTATATTAAATGCTGAAAGTGTTATTTCAGTTTATTTTTTGAATGCTTATTATTCTAAGAAAGTATTTTCTTTTAATGACAGAAACTACATACAGAGAAATGAAGTTTGCTATTGTATATACATGTAAATACAACATTTTTTCAGACACTTTTAACTTTCAAAAGCTGTCACTAGTATAGAGTGTTCTGTATTTTTATAAAAAGTGTTTTTAAAAAATGTAATTTTATGTAATCTCCTATATGTATTGATATGAAGTAAATATTTACCAATATCTACATAATTGTGATACATAATGAATACACACTACTGATTGTATTTTAGCTGCTAATAGCTTACGCAGGGGCGTAGTCAGAATTGTTTTACGGAGGATGAACAGCCAAGTTTAAGCAGTAACAGTGTGATAAGGAAACCGTAACTATTAGTGCCCCCAAACAGCGTATCCCATTTATTGGGATCTGATATTAGCGCTGCGGTAGGAAAAGCAAGCGAGCATGGGAAGCCTGTTGCTGTGGTGGTCACAGCTATGTTGCCGACGTTATTGATGCTACACTACTCCATGGTCATACGTTGATTGCGTCCATTCTGCACGTCAAACTTCTGTTATTCCCTCTGTGCCATTTTGGTTCTTTTTATTGTTTAAAATAAATATTTACAATCGTTTAGCAAACATGCCTTACAGATTTCGGATTACACAGTAGAGGGGTTTTAAATAACACAATGGAGGTAGCCGTGAACGGTTCCTCTAGCTACACCTTGAAGGAGAACGTAACACAAATTGGAAAGATGTAGGTACAGTAAGGTGGTAGTAATTACACGTCGGGCTAGAGGAGTCGCTGAGGAGGAGATCTTGTAGCGAGCTGGCTGGCGAGTGCTAATAGGTAACAACCCTCGGGACTTCCTGGAGATGGAAGAAGAAAGGATGTAGTGCTCAATGGGTAGAAGGCCAAACTCGTGGTGAAGTTGATAGTTCCGAACGAACCACGGAGCATTCGTGGCTGTTGGTAACACCTTGTTCTGTAGTACTTTCAGTCGACGGAAAAAAATGGAGCTTTATTTATGGACGCTCTTTAACTACACTGGTGTGCAAAACCTAAGGACGAGATGGGTAAAGCAACATAACAAGTGAACTACTTGGTGGAAGTAGACGAAGGTGCAGGAGCATGTTGCCAGAGGTCTCTCACACGTACACAGAAAGCTGGACGTCACATGGCGTGAGTGTAGCGAGCCTATAGTGCTAAATGGGTCTGGTCCCGCAACACGGGGCAGTTGACGAAACAGGACAAGACGGTGTGTGGCAATTAGCGAGCTGTTACGGTGCACTATAGTGGTGTTCTTCATTGCAACATGGCCCGTAGACACCATTTGGATAACTTCACACGGGGAAAAATCATCGGGAAACTGGAAAAAGGGCTAAGTGTGACGAGGGTTGCTCAGGAGTTTGGAATTGCTCACAGCATTGTCTCACGTGCATGGGGAGCCTTCAAAACCACAGACACTGCTGTCCCAAGGAGAGGTGGTGGTTGACCACGCTCAACTACAGCAGCAGATGACCGCTACATTCTGCAACAGCAAGAAGGGATCCACGCCAAACAGCGGGTGCAACAGGACAGCTAGGCATGCAATCTCACGATACACAGTGGCGCGGCGACTACACAGAGGTTGTCTCTTTGTCCGATGGCCAGTACGTTGTGTTCCACTGGCATCCGCACATCGGCGGCAACGTTTGCGATGGTCCCAAGAGCATCAAAATTGGACCAACGAGGAATGCAGTCGCGTGCTCTTCTCGGATGAGAGCAGATTCAGTCTAAGTAGTGATTCTCGACGTACCCTCATCTGGCGAGAGGTGGGAACACGTAATGAACCCAAGAACATCCTTGAACATGATTGTTTTGGTGGTCCGGGTGTTATGGTTTGGGGAGGCATAATTTTGCATGGGCGCACCGATCTCCAAATCTTTGAACACGGCACGATCACTAATCAACGTTATTGTGATACTGTACTCCTTCCCCATATGCGGTCGGCCCGGACTTCATTTTTATGGATGACAATGCGCGACCGCATCGAACAGCGCAGGTGGAGGATCTCTTGGAACGAGAGGATATTCGGCGAATGGACTGGCCTGCCCGTTCCCCCGATTTAAATCCCATCGAACACGTGTGTGATGCTTTGGAGAGACGTATTACAGCACATCCACATTCACCAACGACCATCCAACAGTTGTCAACAGCACTGGTGGAGGAATGGAACGCCCTACCACAAGAACTGCTTACCATCAGCATGAGAGCATGTTGCAAAGCATGCATTGCTGTCCATGGTGATCATACACCATTTTAAGCACCATGTATCAGTTTCTGTAAATCTAGAGAGCCATCATATGTCGTATTGACTGTAGCATACCGTAGAAGTTCCCTCTATGTATGATTCAAGTTTCATTGAGCTATGTTGCTTGGCAGTGTCACAGCATGCGAAGATTACTTTCGTCCTTAGGTTTTGCACACCAGTGTACCATGGTCCTTAGCGTCCTATTCTATTTTGGGTGTGAAAGACCGGTAATTTTGCTCAGAGGCCTCTTTATCAGGCCTGAGGTTCTTTTACGTGCCGTAGATCTACGACACGGGACGACCGGCTTTACTTCGCTACCGAAAGAAGCCATGCTAAGGATTTTTACGCCCGAAAAAATCCACCGCCCTCTGCCGGCAGTCAACGGAGATTAGTCTTGCTCGCAGCACCCCACACTGGACCGTATAGGTTAAAATGGGGCGGACGAGAAATGTGTATAGAATCAGAGATGATTCGGGATCAAAGGAGGTAGTCTATTGAGTAAGGGGTACATTTTTGATAACCGGGTTGATGCCACGGTAACTGT
Organism: Deroplatys truncata; assembly: GCA_030765065.1. NCBI lineage: Eukaryota > Metazoa > Arthropoda > Insecta > Mantodea > Mantidae > Deroplatys > Deroplatys truncata. The sequence continues at coordinate 308,185,116 of CM060975.1, read as the reverse complement.
TTGACAGATATGGCGAGCCACGTGAGCAGAGTGTCCGGTAACACACCAAGATATTTCACAGGGACATTGGCGGGCACTATCAGCTACAGTGGAGGATCCTTATAAGGAGGTAAAGGGAAGATGTTAGCCTAGACATTGAGAGAGTTGCGCCAGAGAGAGACGTGATCCAGACAATTTGAAGTTCGCGAATGGCAGAGCGGATGTTGGGACTCTGTGTCATTTGCTCTTGTTAGATATTACTGTTTTGTTTCTTGCATTATTTGTGCACTTGTGAATCTTCTGGTATACACACCGTGAACATCATAACGTAATTGGGAGTTTCGTCGCAGATCCCAAACATGAAGTAAAACATTATCCCATTCCCTAAATCTCCAAATTAGCACTAACATTAATATTCGCCTTAATGTTGGCAACATATGAAAAAGCTATATCTCGATCACGGACGCACTTAAACTCGAAGCAGCATGTTTGCATCTATAACGTGTCCACCGATAAGTGTACGATTCAGTAACACTAGACTTTTATTGAGTGTCAATAATGTTAAAGTTATATTCACAATTTATTTAAATAAAGTAAATAGAAAAATTGATTTCGGGGGGATCCCCCAATCCCCTTTCTTGCTACGCCCCTGACGTACTATTACGCATATAACAGTAAACATTGTTATTAATAATTATTGCAGAATTGTATCTTTGAAAATCCATTTATGTGTTTCTACTTTCTCAGCGAACTACGTTACCTACTTTTCAAAGTAGCGCTACATTTATTATATATTTCTATTAATACAACATTACCTACCATTAAAACTCTTTTGTGATTAAATTTAAATAATTGTGAAGCAATAAGCAGTTTTAAGTTGGAGAAAACAAACAGGCTGACAGTGTTGAAAGGAAAGATGTTAATTTCCATTAAGATCAGCAAGCAAACAGCTGTTTATGATATAAATCCGTGCTTCCTTTTCCTTCAACCAATTTTTCGAGCACAAAAAAGAATGTCTATCACTGTACACCAGTGAGGAAAGTATTGATTGTACATCCGAGTGTGATTTGTTTCAAATATGGGTTTACCTAGTTTCACTGACATTTTTCTAAACGTGTTTACATACTGAGACAATGCCAATGTGCGTTTTTATAATCTTAAAGATTGAAATTAGAACGTTGATTACGCTGTTATAATGAATGGACCACTTGATCATTGCCTTCTATATTAAACCAAGAATAAACCTTTTGGATCGACTGATATAAAAATGAGTTTTATTTATGGACACTCTTTAACTGCTGTGGTTCTTAGCGTCCCATTCTATATTGGGCGTGAAAGACCAGTAATTTTGCTCAGAGGTCTCTTTATCAGGCTTGAGGTTCTTTTACGTGCCTTAAGTCTACGACACGGGACCACCGGCTTTACTTCCCTTCCGAAGGAAACCACGCCTAGGATTTTTACGCCCTAAAAGGTCCATCGCCCTCCGCCGGATTTGAGCCCGCGACCTCGGGAACTAGAGACTAGCATGGTACACCTAGATCACAAAGGATGATTGGCTTATTTCGTTGTCGTATAATCTAGACATCAACTGTGCTTACTTTGCCTATATCTCCTTAATTCACGCACGGCACACCGGATGCGTCAAGTCATGCAACAATCAAGGAATTATGCCTACAAGACGCAGGGAAATATGACTATCTGTGCATGCAGGTCTGCATCTTGATGGTGAAAGTAAGCATCATGCTGCAAACACCTTTGTAAGCTTCAGCATTCTGAATTTTATGCGCCAAATCTCACTCCAGTTTGATAGAGTACCAACTGCTGAATTTTGTGCGCCAACACTCACTCAGTTTGAATAACAACTGCTGAATTTTGTGCCCAAATATCACTCTTCAGTTTGATGTAATATCAACTGCTGAATTTTTCGCCCAAATATCACTCCAGTTTGATAGAATATCAACTGCTGAATTTTATGCCAAGTATCGCTCTAGTTAGACAGAAAAACTGTTGAATTTTGTGCGCCAAACTCACTCCAGTTTGATTGAACATCAATTGCTGAATTTTGTGCATCAAGTTCAGCTCCAGTTTGATAGAATATCAGCAGTTGGATTTTGTGCATCATGTCTCGCTCAGCTTGATAAAACATCAACAGCTGAATTTTGAGCATCAAGTCTCACTCCAGTTTGATAAACATCAGCAGCTGAATTATGTGCATCAAGTTTCACTCCAATTTGATAGACATCAAATGCTGAATTTTGTGCATCAAATCTCACTCCAGTTTGATAAACATCAACAGCTGAATTATGTGCATCAAGTCTCACTCCAGTTTGATAAACATCAACAGCTGAATTATGTGCATCAAGTTTCACTCCAATTTGATAGACATCAAATGCTGAATTTTGTGCATCACATCTCACTCCAGTTTGACAAACATCAAAAGCTGAATTTTGGGCATCAAGTCTCACTCCAGTTTGCTAAAGCATCAATCCTTCATTATTGAAGAGTCAGTGTACATCAATGAAGAGCAAGTCAAAATTAAATTGATGCCATCATCTGAGAAATTCCAAATAAGATACAAAAATTGAATTTGAGTTTTATTTATGGACGCTCTTTAACTACTATGGTCCTTATCGTCCCATTTTATTATATTGGGCGTGAAAGAACGGTAATTTTGCTCAGAGGCCTCTTTATCAGGCTTGAGGTTCTTTTACGTGCCGGATTATTCGTTACCAGGGCAATGAAATAAGGAATCTCGAGATCCGCACGGGCTCGCACCAACTTTTGAGCTTGGCTTAAATTGACAAAATATTTGTTGGGCTTAGACTTGATAAACGGTTAAATAAATTAATTCACGTCATTGTTACGAACTATGAATTATATTTCATTTGAGAAACACGTTAAAAAATATAGATACGTCAGAAATAACAGGATTATAATAGCTTATATATACAATTCTATATACAATTGTTCTATATACAATTTTGGACAAGTTGCCCACGGTCAAATTGTACGTTAGAACTGTTTTCGCTCTCGGGTTCGGACTTTGCAGACCTCTCAGAAGGAAAATAACGACAGAACAGTTTTCGGCACCAGTAGAGAACAAAATTTATGCAACAATGTGATGGCTCTGATATTTGGTTTCACAAATAAAGAATACTCTTTTCTCAGCACAATGACTTCGATATTTGTTTTTCTGTTGCAGGGCTGCAAGCTAGTGCAAACGCGGAATTGCCATATACGAGTACGCTCATCGTGACAAATTGAAATCGTGAATCTGCTTCCTTTTTCTTTTACTTCATTTTCAGCCATACGTACATAACAATATCCTCTTTATCTGAATACGCCACATCACTGACGAAGATAATGACGCAGAGACGTGTCTCTACGGTGTTGCGACCATGAGTCTGAATCACTAATGAAGCAAGAATGCATCAGCCTTGACTCGACTTGACTTGAGGCACGCCGGTGTGCGGACTTCCTTAGAAAAAGAATCATTTCAAAGTAACTCCTACTGTCTTTCTTTCCAACACTGTTCTAAAGATTCTGTAATACAAATAATATCCAATTAGGTGGTTTCTACAGCAATCCCATGTAGAGTATACTTGCTACTCAAAATATCTGTCAAATAAAATCAATTGTACACATTTATGACCCACCGGAAAGGAATCCTAGAAGATGTTTTCACAAATAAAATCAGTCCCCAAGTTTAATAAGTCCTCAAAATCAAGTTTTGCTAGCTTCTAGGTAAATAACTCTTGCTCAACAGTGTGCAGTTGTTTCATACATGCAGACAGGGTGATACAGAAGCAAGATAACACTAAAATATGCTTCCATAAACAATAGGAACACATCACAAAAACTAACTGTTGGCAACTTCTTGTCTTTCCACTTTTACTGTTTATAATTTCCATTATTTTCACAAAAAGCTTCATGAAAACACTCTAATTGTTTAAAAAACATTTCAAACAAATAGCAAAAAACAGCAATAAGGGGATGATGTTAGTAGGTGCTACTCAGGGTAGAACTAAGAATATATCCACGGTAAATAATTTATTTTATCGAATAAAGATGCATCTCTATTTGGAAATCGTTGTTTTTAGAAGCACACATGTGACATAGAATACAGAACACCCTGTTAAGTTTTATTTAATAAATAAAATAAAATATTGGACGTACCGAACCATGCCTGCTGTTCTCCTTGAACTTCAATTGCTAAACCAAAGTCTGCAAGTTTAACGGCAGCACCTTTTTGTTTACTTGCTAATAATAAGTTTTCAGGCTATGGAAGAAAAGCGAAAACAACAACAGAAAAATTGGTTAATGATCTGTTAGTATCAATCAATTCAACAAATTGGAGATCATACATAGAAACACTTCCAATCCACTCTTACTTTTAAATCTCTATGAACAACTCCATTTTGATGACAATGATTGACACTTTCCAGTATCTGTTGGATACAATGAGAGGCGTCCGCTTCACTGTAGAATTCTCGTGCTACAATATCTTCAAAGAGCTCACCACCCGTCACACTGTTGAACACAACATAATGCACATAAGCGAGCGTTCACAAAGTATCAACACTTAATATACCATTATGCACTGCAATCATCAAACACAAATGAAATATTGTCCATGTTCTGTTATCATAACTAAGAATAGTGCATGCCAGGGATGGGAATCAAAATTGGTGTAATCAAACCCCAAACTGTGCTGTGGGGTTTTGCATGCCACCACCATACATTAAATCTGTCCGGTCCCGGACCCCGGAGACCGTCCGCTCTGACCGATGGACTTTTCGTGGTTTCTCCGGACGGCAGACGAATGCTGGAGTGGTTCATCTACCACGACTCTCCTACCTCATCTTCCTTGTCATCTGTTTAAGAGCTGAAGGACCAGGAGACGGTGTTCGGCGGGTTGTGGCTGTGCGTTCTGTGGAAATTTCATCCTGACGTCGTCCAGGGATTGCTTGGCTGGAATCCGGATCTGGGTGCTTTCAAGCTGGAGCTGCTTCGGAGGAGTGGACTGGGACGGCGTTGAAGGCGTTCAATCTAGAAACATTAGGGACCCCATCTGCGCTTGCGCCCGTACTCATTTGGATCTGGTCGCCCTTCGGGCCTCTCCGCTCATTCCTCCCTCCCGGGGGGCACGCTAGAAGCAGAAGGAGCCGGATGAGCTGCAGTGATCTGTTCCAGTTTCGGGGGCCTCCACCGTTCGTCGGTACCTTTACATATACGTTTATTTGTTTAACGTCGCTTTAACTATGTGGTCATATCGCGACAGATCTTTTAGGAGATACCTCGTGACTCGGTATGTAGGTCTCAACCCTGTACCATACCATCTTGCCTCGATACCTGTCCACAGGGCAACTGTACCTCTCCTGACTGCCAGATGGCAGCTTCAACACCTGTCCACAGAGACCTTAGTGCCAGGTAACTGTAGCTCTCCTGACTGGCAGATGGCAGCTTCAACACCTGTCCACAGAGGCCTTAGTGCCAGGCAACTGTACCTCTCCTGACTGTCAGATGGCAAGCCAAACACCTGTCCACAGAGGCCTTAGTGCCAGGCAACTGTACCTCTGCTTCTGTGATGTGCAGACGGCAGCTTCGACACGTGTCCACAGAGGACTTAGTGCCAGGCAACTGCACCTCTGCTTCTACACGTGCCGGAAAGATGGCATTGCAATACCGTCCAGTCTAGCTGCTTTCATTATCTGTTGATAGATGACAGAGCATTCGCTATTACCATCTATTTTCATTTTTACTATTGTTTTAGACTTAAGGATTATGGGACGTATATTCATATGAACTTTTTTCCTTCTTGTGGTGTAAGGAACCCATACCCGAAGTTTGTAAAAGTATTTCTGAAACACTCTGTATAGTCAATAGTTCTGAGGAAAAAATTAAATGAGATAGGGGCTGGAGTGGAAAGAAGTCCAAGAAAATCGTTGTCTCGCATTGTTATGTTTTGTTATGTTTTTTCGACAAAATAATTGATTGGCGCTCTCCAGATCTAAGTCCATCTGATTATTCTTTGTTGGGAATATTTAAAAATGAAGTTTATGCAGCAAATCCTCGTAGGCTTGACGAATTAGAAGACAGAATCTGACCTGCGTTCTCCAACATTTCGGCTACAGAAATTCGTAGTTTATTCAATAATGTGTTCAACAGATGCCAGGCTTGTATAAACGCAGAGGGCAACATTTCGAACAATTTTGTTTTCCAAGGTAAGCGTAGCACACTCATATTGTTTCTCATTAGCATTAACGAAGGGTCGGTCCGCCGTTACTGCACTAACGTATTCATATAGTAGTGCCAGTTGTGTCATTCAAGAGAAACCTGATAGGTTCAAACAAAAGTAAGATTTGGTAGTTTTTAATATCTTCTAGTAAATGTTTAAAAATAAAATAGTTTATTTTGACTTTTGGTAGGTAACCCTATAAAATGCGAAATAATACACCCATTCTTGCTTCTATTTGCTTTCATTGAATACTTAGGTGAAACGTTTGCTTTTTGTATCTGACAGTTAAAACCACCAAGCCTATTTCGCTTATACTGTAAGTGCATATAGACAAATGTTTACGGTAAAGCATTATTTCGTTTTGTTAATTCACTGTAGATGCCTAAAAGAACGACCTTGGAAATTAAAGACCTCCAACAAAAGCTAATATAATTCCTGTAATGCAGACCTAGCCGCTTTCGAAAACTCACATCACCTTCTGTTGTGAGACAAACGTGACTTACCCCTCAAGTGTGAATTCTCACTAACTTGCACGGCGAAGTGTGCGGTTGCCAAACGTCACTTTCTTCCAATGATTTTCTAAACATTTACCTATGACAGATACAGGATCTTCAGCCAGTCGGTTAAATGAATGGCGTCATTACTTTAGCGAGCCTCTTGTCTCCAAAGGGAGGTGCGTATAATTGGCGCAACAGTTCTAGACATGTGAAAATCTTAATGACAGCTATGAAGCGAATTACTTACTAGATCAGTAGGTGACCGGTCGTCTGCATGCTGCAAGAGTGCGTGGGACAGTCATTGTCAAATATCCGCACACCAGTTATACACTGCGCTGCACTGGTAAACTTATATACAGTATATTTATATCCACCGCTGTAAAAAGCGCTTAATATAAAAACCTGTCAATAATCTGGTAGGTAGGTGGTTTTGTCAATTTGAGCGTTATGGTAAGAAGCATTATCGATAAACAGAACGGACCCAGCAGGCATATTAGATATCAACATGGTGTTAATTCACTTCATGTAATTTTCTGTATTTATTTCTTGATGAAAATCCCCTGGTTTTTGTTGCGACTTCTAAACGAAGGGCATTTGGAACAATGCCGATCTTTCCAAAAGCATGAACGATAGTAAATATTTGCCCTTTGGCAACAGGTGCCTGCAAACCTCATTCGCTATTGTCACTCCAACTTTTCCATGTTGTATGACTCGTCTTCATATACTATAGTTTTACTCTCTAATTTGTACCTCTGAGTAAGGTACTCTTCCAGCTGAGATCGCATGTCGTGCTTTTCTATTAGAACTCGTCTATTTGATTTCGTTTTCTTCCACTTGAAACCTAAATCCTTTATAATTTTTTCTGAGATTTGTAGCACCACCTTCAACATTTATGCTGTCTTTCAGTTTGATGAGCAATGTGCTTATTGTTGGCACAGTTTTTCCTTCTACATAGAAATTGTGAATCGTGCGCCGAATGACGCATTTGTCGAAATCTCTATTTCTGTAACACGTTTAGGGACTTTATGTTTTTCCCCAGGTGTGTCAAATGGTACTCAGTGAAACACAGTTGCTTCGGCTACTCTTTCTTTCACTCTCTTAAGGCTTGTGTGGAACTCGGGTGAACATATATTTTCTTCCTTCATCTCTGCTTCTTGCTTCATGAAATCGAGGACATTTGCAATTATTTCCCTACTTTGGCTATATAATACCTTACCACTTAACTTTGAAAACGTAGGAGCCATGGTTATAAATATAACAAATATAAAATAAGTACTATTTATGTACTGCTCTCTTTGAAATTACAACCAGATGCAGACACTATCTATGCACACTGTATGTGTTACGCACTGTGAGTAAGCAAAGCTATTATATCGCTTTCGTTGAGTAAGTTAAACATAAACCATTCCTAGGCTCGGCAGCTGGAGTGGCAATCAGGGTCACGATTCCAGAAGTTTTGCGCCAGCCATAATTGAGCCTCGGACTGCATGCGTTTCCGACTTTGTAAACAGGTTGATATACTGCGGTGGTGCAGAACTGTTCTTCACTAGGACATGTGCGTTCTTTGTACCCGAGGTGGAAGTGACCACCGATCACAGAATTTGAATGTTTGAGTGCTAAGCTGAGACACACTACGCTACAAAAACCGTCCGATTATTTGAGTCACCTATCAGCATACATGCTGAGATTAAGAGACAAGCAAAAGATGTTCTAAATGTAAATACTGGAAAGGTACATACAAGTCTCGTTTCACTAAGGTGATCTCGAAACTGTTGACATCCACCCCTTCCATTCATCTTTCGCTAGTCCTCTGCCTACTGGTGGCAAACTCGCTTCAAAGCATTGACGACAAGCGCAGAAAACCAACTGAAGACACCATGGAAGCAAAGTGCTCATAAAGTTGGCGGTGCACTAGTTGAGAACTTTCTCTGCTTAAAAAGATGAAGACTGCACCTGTTCCACCCGGCACAGTTTTCAGTGAAATTATAACCAAATACACAAGCCAAAATTGCAGCTCCTCAATGATTTGTTAAAGTATATATCACAGTTTGCACCCAAAAGTCATACAGCGCAGTTTGAGGCTTAATAAACATTAAATAATATGAAGCTCGTATAAACTATGTAAGTGTGAATTTTATAATACGGTACTTACAGATCAAATACTAAATAGTGAAAGTTTTCTTCTTGTATACTGTCATGAAGTCTCACTGAAACAAAAAAAGAAACAGTACCAATTTCAGCAATATTTTAAATACATTTAGTCCAAGAAATATATGATGTTAACACCAAAAATATAATATAATTGGTGCCTTTACGTTATTATAATGTACAGGCTGATTTTTTCGACCTGACCCTGCAGAAACGCAGGGGAGAACGGCTGGCAGTGTTCCCATTGCGTGGTACAACAGGAAAGCGTAAGGTTCGCAACCGAAGTACAAATGTAAACATGTACAGTACTGTCAAAAGTTGTACTGCTCACAGACACACTGGTAGATTCTTCAGCTGCTTTGTAAAGTGACTGTCCTTGATTGTATATCACTTCCTGTGTTTGAGATTGCAGAACTTTACTTCCACCCAATTTACTTTTAGCTACAGAATAGTAACACAATAATTATGCACGCAATCACTCGGAACGCGTGGTGGTGTCACTTTATCTCACGTTGTGGACGCGCCTGCTGATCTGTTACTACTGACCAACAACCCTCCCAGAAGATAACGGACTTGTCCAGCTACTGCGCATAAGTTAAGCGGGTTCAGGACGAAAAAGTCAGCATATAAATACATACATTATTTTACTTTCATACTATGTCTCATTTTGGTGCATTACGGTCTTATAAACAATACTGTCACCAACATGGATAAACCATGGCAAGCTTAACTAAAGGTTTACAAGTAAACAACGGAAGGTAACAATAGGAATTATATCGACTAATCCATCCAGTATTTGATACTGACCAATAGCGTTTAGGAATACATCGGATATCCACCAATCATGGTCGTTTATTTTGCAATATAAGCAAGGATGCTATTTTATCGTAAAACGTCAGCCCGTAATAGTGTCAGTATGCAGTGATTTACTAGGCTATGTCATCCAATTGTGCTTTTAATCAATGCGCATTCAAATAGTGTCACTTTCCAAATAAATTATGTTCTTGAAGAAAAACAGTGTCTTTATTGTGTTCTGATGTTACTCTGTTTTGAGATAAACTATTTTCTCATTCCCCCAGTTGGTAGCATTGGTTAGCCTTTTTCCCCGTAACTTACTGGACTGTTCATTCATTTAGTTGGCCATGATCTGACACGAGGTGATCTGATTTTAAACAACACAAGTAAGAACATAATTACTATTTATATAACTGTTACATTTTATTCACGGAATAGTCCCACGAATTTTATCAGATAAATTCGTAACCTCTCGTGGATAACCTATGACATCCTATTCATTTACTTGCAAATTATTTTATTACGAGGGCTGATCAATAAAGACTGAGACTGATTTTTTTCACAGTATTTATTACTCCATTTCAATGTTGACATGCTATTTTTCAAAGTCAAAGTAGTCCCCTCCTACTTGAATGCACTTTTTATAGCGTCTCTGCCAGTCCTCTAACACATGGTGCGGGCCATTCTTTGTCAGGTCTTTGAGAATCGCCTCACTTTTCCTCAGCACGCTTCAGTGCTCTCAAATCGAATGCCCCGGAGCTTTGCCTTTAGTGATGGTAATAAAAAAAGAAATCACGGGGGGGGGGCAAGATTGGGGTTATAAGGCGGATGCAGTGCGCAGGTGATGTTGAATTCCTGGACTTAATTTGCGACGTGAGGCCATGCGTTGTTGTGGTGAAGTCGCCACCCATTCTGATGAAGTTCTGGATGTTTCCTTGCAATGTGCTTCCTCAGTGTAGCCAATACTGGCGTGTAGTATGCTGCTGTAACAGTAGTGTGAGGAAGAACAATAATCACAGCAGCTGTGTTGATGTTGACTTCAGTCATAGCAGAAGCCGAAGCACCAGGCCCACCTTGCTTAGCACAGAGGACTCGCTCTACTTTGAAGTCTTTGAACCACCTAGACACTGTTGCACGAGATAGTGCATCTTCAGCGTATGCTTGCTTCAGCTTTTCCAAAGTTTCAGAGGCTGTATGACTTAAACGAAAACAAAATTTTATTGCTCCTCTCGTGTCGAGTGGTATGCGAAATTCAAGTAGGGTCAACAATATACAGCATTACTACCAACCTACCAATACAAGAGTGCTGCCGTCTATGGACATTATACATGAAACCCCACTATTTTCAAATATGCATGGTAGAGACCGGAAACTCTCAAAAAAGCTGCAGGAAAAAATCAGTCTCAGTCTTTATTGATCAGCCCTCGTACATTTAAAAATTTGGGGCATTTTGTCTATCAGCTGTTCCTCTATAGATAGCCCTGCATTGAGCGTAATGCGTTTATGTACGCTAACATTTATTTATCTATTTATTTTGGTATGTCCAACTCAAAATGGCGAGTGGTGGTATGACTCGCCGAAGTGTAGCTCGTACAAACATAGTAAAAAGTGATTAAAATAGTACTAAAACCAAAACACCGAGTAACAGAAATGAAAATAACGACATAGAAAACATGCATCAGTTCTCAGGAAGAAGTAAACAGCGAAAAATATATTAATGCCAAGAATTCAAAACACTACATGGCAAACGAATGCAATGGCATCGGTAAACCCAATGAATTTGGAAGTGTGACTTCTCTATAGAAAATAATACAAATACTAAACAAAGAATTAAATGGAATCAAACTGAAAAATAAATTGTTTAGTGAGGAGAGCCAAAAACTAACTTAACTTCTAGAAAACCGAGTTGTAAACCCTTGGCGACGACCCAAGAAAGGAGCTGCAATAAAAACGTGTTTTAGTAAAAACAAACAAACAAACAAACAAACAAAAAACAAAACACAAGACCTTCCTTGGAAACCACAAACTCATTCTGTCCTCTGCCAGTTGATGAAGAAGAAGATGGAAATGAAAATTCAATGGAATGGCCTAAACTTGGTGCCACACATACGGATCCCAAATCAAATTGGAAGAAAAGCAATCCCATCGGGAAGAACCAAGCATCAGAAGGGCAAAAACAAAAGATAATCATAATATATGGGGACAGTCATGCAAGAAATCTGGCAATGAAGATAAGTGAAAGCCAAAAAATCTGATGTGTTACACTCACATGACTTTCTCTACTCTTGTACAAACTATTTTTACAAACGCTTACTCTCCATATGCTTCATGCTAATCGAGATATCGAGATGTTAATCTTATTGCTAATTTTCTTGTAGATGCAAGGGGAATTGGTAGGCTTTAAGCGATATATTTTAACGCTGGTTGCTATGCGGAGTATTCCATTCTCTTTGCATGTCCAGGACATAAAAAAATGAATAACGAATTTGAGAAAAAGTATAAATATTATTATTATTATTATTATTATTATTATTATTACAAATAATGAAACTAGAATAGTATGAAATACAAATTTGTACGTTGAAGAATTGAAAGTGCTTTACAAATCCAACTCGTCCGTAAAACTTCCTTTTCAATCCCTGTAACGTAAATTACGTTCTTCTCTAAAGATAATTGCCCTGCTCACAAGGTGGGAATGGATGTAAAAGGGAAATAAATCTTCTTAGGGAAACCTTAGTAAGAATAAGTGCAACATTTTTCATTTTAAGCCCTGATAATTTATCAAACTTTCTACTCTCTCTCTCTCTGCTGATGAACGACTTCAGAAATCTACTTTGTAGGTAACTTTCTTCCTTAATGTATTCCTTCTTCTCTTTCCCATCTTTCAGCTTCGTTTTGGTTTTCCTTTTTATTACAAAGTAAAATGTGCAGATATATGAGAGAAGGGAGTGGATGTGCTCGTATCCTAACCGATATTTTCGCCACAATTCCGAGCAAATCGATTTCTATTCTTCAGCAATCGCAACGAAATAAAAATCATGTGCGATACTGAAATCGCTCAAAGGGCTTTCATTTAGAGCTGGCAGTTAGTTCAAAGGGAGTCGGTAAGGAGGGTGGGTAACGCTACGCTGTGCCAGGATCCACTTTCAATTAAAACTCCGCGCTTATCTGTTCCACCGCTAAAAACAATTCTGTATCAAGAGACAAGTTTAAGGCTAGGTGCAACTGTGACGCGACTATAAGCGTTTCTCTCTAATGCAACAGCTCAACAACGTCAATTAAAATCGCCCACCAGCGATTGTCACTGCTACAGAATAGCAGTCCTTCTATATAACGCCAAATGATTCATTTCCAGTGACGCCACTATAGCTGCTTGTCACTGCGACACAATAACAGTTCATCTAAACAACACCAACGAGTGATTCATTTCCAGTGACGGCACTACAAGCGATTGTCACTACTACAGGCTCATCTAAATAACTCCAAGTTATTCATTTCCAGTGACGCCACTACAAGCGATTGTCACTACTCCAGGCTCATCTAAATAACTCCAAGTGATTCATTTCCAGTGACGGCACTACAAGCCATTGTCACTACTACAGGCTCATCTAAATAACTCCAAGTGATTCATTTCCAGTGACGCCACTACAAGCGATTGTCACTACTACAGGCTCATCTAAATAACTCCAAGTTATTCATTTCCAGTGACGCCACTACAAGCGATTGTCACTGCTACAGAATACAAACCCTTGTATATAACTCCAAGTGATTCATTTCCAGTGACGCCACTACAAGCGATTGTCACTGCTACAGGCTCATCTAAATAACTCCAAGTGATTCATTTCCAGTGACGCCACTACAAGCGATTGTCACTGCTACAGAATACAAACCCTTGTATATAACTCCAAGTGATTCATTTCCAGTGACGCCACTACAAGCGATTGTCACTGCTACAGAAACAAACCCTTGTATATAACTCCAAGTGATTCTTTTCCAGTGACGCCACTACAGGCGGTTGTCACTGCCACACAATAATAGCTCATTAAACAAAACCAACGAGTGATTCATTTCCAGTGACAGCACAACAAGGTATTGTCACTGCTACAGGCTCATCTAAATAACTCCAAGTGATTCATTTCCAGTGACGCCACTACAAGCGATTGTCACTGCTACAGAATAACAGCTCATTAAACAAAACCAACGAATGATTCATTTCCAGTGACGGCACAATAAGGCATTGTCACTGCTACAGGCTCATCTAAATAACTCCAAGTGATTCATTTCCAGTGACAGCACAACAAGGTATTGTCACTGCTACAGGCTCATCTAAATAACTCCAAGTGATTCATTTCCAGTGACGCCACTACAAGCGATTGTCATTGCTACAGAATAATAGCTCATTAAACAACAACGAGTGATTCATTTCCAGTGACGGTACAATAAGGCATTGTCACTGCTACAGGCTCATCTAAATAACTCCAAGTGATTCATTTCCAGTGACGGTACAATAAGGCATTGTCACTACTACAGGCTCATCTAAATAACTCCAAGTGATTCATTTCCAGTGACGGTACAATAAGGCATTGTCACTGCTACAGGCTCATCTAAATAACTCCAAGTGATTCATTTCCAGTGACGCCACTACAAGCGATTGTCACTGCTACAGAATAACAGCTCATTAAACAAAACCAACGAATGATTCATTTCCAGTGACGGCACAATAAGGCATTGTCACTGCTACAGGCTCATCTAAATAACTCCAAGTGATTCATTTCCAGTGACGCCACTACAAGCGATTGTCACTGCTACAGAATAACAGCTCATGTAAACAGTGCCAACGAGTTATTCATTATTACTGGCGCTACTAGAAGCAATTGTCATTGCTATACAAAAACAAGAGCTCATCTAAACATGAACGAGAGAACATTTTCAGTGATGCCAGTACGGCTGATTGTCGCTATCACAAAATAGCAGTTTATCTAAACAACACCAATTAAAACACGACGAGAAGAGACTGTCGCATAGTAGTTTATCTAAACAGCGACGCGACTACAAGCAGCTGTCGCTAATACACCGCCAAGGCGAAGCGACTATAAGCTATTATCGCTACTAAAAATAACAGTTCACCTAAACAACTTAATTTAAAACCAGTGATACATTTCCAGCGACGCGAATACAGGCTACTATCATGACTAAAAAATAACGGTTCATCTAAACAACAGAATTTAAAACCACTGATTCCTTACCAGCGACGCAAATATAGGCTATTATCACTACTACAACATAACGGTTCATCTACACAACAGAATTTAAAACCAGTGATTCATTACCAGCGACGTGATACAGGCTATTATCATGACTAAAAATAACAGTTCACCTAAACAACGCCAATTAAAACCAGTGATTCATGACCAGCGACGCGAATACAGGCTATTATCACTACTACAAAATAACAATTCATCTAAACAACGCCAATTAAAACAGTGATTCATTACAATGAAAGATATTTGACTGAGTCCCAAGGTCCCATTTTGATACACTTTTTACTTTCTCTACTACGTATAGTAAGTAGAGGAAGTATTGTATTCCACCCAAAAATTCGATACCGAGATTTCACCGGAAATACATGTTTTGAGACCCCCTGAATCCAAAAAAAGCATTTTTGGAAACATGTCCGTGTGTGTGTGTGTGTCTGTGAACAGCATAACTCAGAAACGAACAGTCGGATAAACACCAAACTTGGTATTTAGGTTCAGTATCTTCCAGAGATGCGACACGAAGGTTTTCAAGAAAATCCCCCCACCCAAGACTACCCTTTACATGGAACATTTTTCGAAAATTTTAATTTTCTAAAAAATGGCTCTTAACGATTTTGATTAAAATGTCATATGTTTAAGATATTTTCATGACAAATGAAATGTATATCTCGAATTTTCTGGGAATGTCTCCAAAAGTATTCTTCATTGTGAACGACGTTTGCATAACTGGTAAACCATAAGAGATAGACAAAATTTTACTACACAAAAAATGTAGATCGCGTTAAAATACACAATTTAAGTCATATACATTTTTTTGTTGAGTGAACCATTTTCGAGATATTGCTTGTTATTCCCTTAAATTTTCCCATACTTATACTTTTTCTCAAATGGGAATTCGTTATTCATTTTTTTGTCCTGGTAATGCAAAGAGAATGGAATGCTCCGCATAGCAACCACCTCTTAAAAGATTTGACTATCACTTAAAGCCTAACAATTCCCCTTGCAATAAGATTAACATCTCGATTAACATGAAGCATATGGAGAATAAGCGTTTGTAAAAGTAGTTTGTACAAGAGTAGAGAAAGTCATGTGAGTGTAACACGTCAGATTTTTAAAATTTAATATAAGCATATTGTTTGAAATACGATATCGAATAACTAATTGTTGATATTTATACATGTTTGGCTGGATAAGTTAAACACAACGGCCTAATTCAGAGTAAGCATATATTGCTGTTCGTTGTGACGTGTATACCACATAACATTTGCATACGAGGTGTGTGTCGACCTCAAAATATCATCGTGTTAAGTGTATTAATATTGCAGAATGGCGGGCGAGCGGAAGCAACGGAATAAAACATTCATAAGGAACGGTAGGTAGTTTATATGTCAGGTGGATATGAAGATAGCACAGAATGCAGACCTAAGAGAAAAGAGAGGTGAATAAGATATTACACTGCCAGAAAACAAAAGCTATACTCGTATTTAAAGCTTCTGAGAAACGTGAAGAGCTTTATCGTGACGGAATGATAACGAATGCTAATGTAAATCTTCGTCGTTTGCAGATGGCTTTAATAAGTGTACGTAATTTTACGGATTATTTTATTCTATAAAACTGATACAGTAATTACTGACAGGAATTAAATAAATAACAGTAAGATAGAAAAACAATTGCAGTAAACGATTTCCGTAATAAACCAAGGTATAATGTGATAAGCTTGAGTTGAGAAGATTATTCAAGGTAAAGATCATTAGCGAGTCGTTTTAAGCTGTCATTGGCGACAGCCGAAGTAGCAAACGCGTTAGTATAAAATTTCTTGGAATGCAGATACAGTATGTTTGAACAGTCACGTATATGCCAGAATTCTGTAAAAGAGAACGAGAATGAAATTGTGAGATTCAGGGAGGTACTCCATAGCAACAAGGTAACAGACGCACACGTAAGAATTGTATGTAATATTGGCTCGGGTGAGGCAGTATTTTTAACACTTGATTGGTTTCAATTAAATTATATGATCTGTAAATTCAATAACAGCCCGCCTTGAAGCAATATGTATGTAATAATTTATGTAAAAGTCATTGCATATGCTTATATTATTGTAAACATGTTCAATAATGTAATTTAATAATGTAGGAGCTGTGAGAATAATAAGTTTAAAGTTGCTAACAATGAGATAACTTTGAGGCAATAATGAGTTTGAGAGTTTGAATGCTATTAGTCATGATTAGGGCAGCAATAATTAAATTTTGTGACAGTTTTAAAATAGCCAATCAAGAGCCAGAAAAGGCTTTGGTAAAATGCAGGTATTCTATTGGATTAGGATTAGGCAATCAGAGACTTGAAATACAGAAGGTTACGGGTTTGGACGGTTGAAATCTGTTCAGTTGCCTGCAGACCTTGGTAATGACCGGATGGAAGATGTGTTCTCTAAAGAAGTATTACGAATTCGTGTGTAACGAAAATTAAGTATACGTGATAACAAAGTGCAAGTTTTAAATTAAAGAATCTCACAGCTCTTAATATCAGTGTAGTGCTATTTAATTTGTGCCAAGGATTAATAAAAAGAAGTGAATTTAAACTTAAAATCTGTGTAAGCCTACATTCTTGTCGCACCTCGCCCTGTCTAAGAGATACGTGACTCTAAAACAATACTGAAGCAGCCGAGGCAAACAGAAACATAAATAATATCTATAGAAGCAGTTTAATAACAAAGTTAATAAATATTTTTAAACTTGGAACGTAACAACAAAAATACATCTTCAAATCGGCTTCTCATACGTAGCAGCATATTACGTAACTAACAATCTACTTCAAATGAACGCCCAAAGCATGGTGTAAAATTACGTAAACAACAACTTTAAATTGGTTTCCCAAGTGTGGAAATAAATAAATAAACAACAATTCAACAATAAACTAAAACAGTTGAAGAACAATAAAACTTCTTCAACAGTAAGATAGAAAAACAATTGCAGTAAACAATTTCCGTATAATAAACCAAGGTATAATGTGATAAGCTTGAGTGGAGAAGATTATTCAAGGTAAAGATCATTAGCGAGTCGTTTTAAGCTGTCATTGGCGACAGCCGGAGTAGCGAACGCGTTAGTATAAAAGTTCTTGGAATGCAGATACAGTATGTTTGAACAGTCACGTATATGCCAGAATTTTGTAAAAGAGAAATGGAATGAAATTCTGACATTCAGGGAGGTACTCCATAGCAACAAGGTAACAGACCCACACACTGACATGTTTCCAAAAATACTTTTTTTTGGATTCAGGGGGTCTCAAAACATGTATTTCCTGTGAAATCTCGGTATCGAATTTTTGGGTGGAATGCAACACCCCCCCCTACTTATACGTAGTAGAGAAAGTAAAAAAAAACATTGGACATCCGAGCATGCGCAGTGTCCTGCAATAAGGATTTCTAAATTCTAAGCGGCTGATTATCCTGCTGCCGCATTTCGTAATATGAGTAGTGTTTTTTGAGTGGCGTTAATATATCACCTACCCTTTAACCTTGTTGATTTCAGCAAATTAATTACTGGAAAGCGGAACGCACTGCTCTAACAAGGGACTTAATTAGACCACCGCCCGATCAATCCAGAGCTTGACACGAGACATGAGTGTCTGATGACACGACTTCATTTTGTCCTTTGTGTCACAAGAGACTGACTTCCTTGATGCAAGAAGTCAAGCTTCAATGAAACGTACAACAGTGCTCAAGAATGCAGTACTTTGCGGAGTTCTGAGTTTCTTCGTGTATTCCAACTTCCAGTGAACGGAAACAGTGATTTATGCTCGACAGTTTGAGGCAATATTTTTAACACTTAAATGATTTTAGTCAAATTATACAATATGTAAATTCAATATGTGTATGTAACAATATATAAAAAGTGCATATTGCAGTTATTGTATATGTTTATATTCTTGTATACATGTAATAATGTTATGTGAATGTATTACGTAATTTAATAATGTAGGAGCTGTGAGAATAATAGGTTAAAAGTTGCTAACAATGAGGTAACCTGAGGCAATAATGTGTAAGAATATTTAATAATGCTACTAGTCATTATTGGAGCAATAATAATGTAAATTTTGAGCCAGTTTATAAAATAGTCAATCAACAACCAAAAAAAAAAAGGCTTAAGTTAAATAAAAGTATTCTATTGCATTAGGAATAGCCAATCAGAGACTTGAAATACAGAAATTTACAAATGTGGCGATAGAAATCAAGTCAGTTGCTTGTAGACAGTGCTCATAACTGGACGCGTTGGCTGTAGACAGCGTTTCTAACACGTCCTCGAGAAATTTAATACGTATTTTGTGTGAGACAAAAATAGTTTACGTGTTAAAAAGTGCAAGTAATTAATAAAAAAAATCTCACAGCTCTCTCTCTTTATCAGTGAAGTGTTATTTAAATCGTGTCAAGCATTAATAAAAGGAGTGAAGTAAAATTATAATCTGTGTAAGCCTACATTCTTCAGTCGCACCAGTCCCTGTCAAGACATTTATGTCTCTATAAAAGTATAAATACTGACGCAGCAGAGGCAAACATAAATATATAATACTTAAAGAAACAGTAAAAATTACAAAGTTAATATATTTTTTAAACATTTTGGGGCGAAGGGTACCGGAAAGCGGGTACCATACGTGCGGTTGCAACTACTTCAAGTTCGGCTCCCAACAGTTGAAATATAATACAACTCTTTCAATACAATCTACTTCAAATTGGCTGCCAAAGCGTGGGGGAAAATAACAATACAATAAAATAACTACTTCAAGTTACAACCGCTAACGGTTTGTCGCACTCCTAGTTAGTATTTACAGCTTTTTCAAACCGAGCGGGATGCTTCCGCGGAAACCTGTGTCTCGCATTCGGAAAGTCACAGGTTCGATTCTCGTCGACCGCCACTTTGACCTTGGGTTCTTCGTGCTTTTCCCTGGACGGTAGGCGAATTCTGGGGTGCTTTCTCATCTACCACGATTTCCTTTCCATCATTTCCTTTTCATTCCGTTGCCTTCTCATCTTTCAGGTGTGGTTCTAAGTTTCGTGGGTATGGCGGTGCCGGATAGATGGCACGGATGTATGCTAGAGGGCTGTTTGGTCGACGTTCATCGCCTTCTCTAGGCATCTCTTCGAGCCTGGAACTGTTACTGTGTGGCCTGTCTGCGTGGTCTGTAGCCTCCTGTGGTTCCTTCACTTCGTCCCTTCCTGCTGGGGGGTGGTAGCCACAACAGAGTACGCGAGGTGTCCTCCTCCATTGTAAGTATAACCTATATCAAACCTGCAACTTCTTCAAAGTAAATGATTCTGAGATTACAACTCCCAACCTTTTGTGGATGAAATATCTAAAGCTACACAAGAACAAGGTTGCCAATTGAAAAAGATTGTTGCTGCTACGTATGCAAAGCCAGTTTGAAGGTTACAAAATGGCGTAGAAACGAAATATATGTTTACGCTCTCGATCGTATTGGCTAAAAGAGAAAGAGGTAGAGTGAGTGCATTCAGTTTGTCATACAGACCTCTTATCGTGATTGGTATACCATACCTTATCGGCTAGTGCAGGACACGCCTTTGAAACGGTTAAAAGCTAAGGGGAAAACCTGATGAGCGCCCAGGTTAGCGAAGTAGAATGTGTAGTGTGAGAAGATTTTCAGGGGGTGCAAATTAAAGCTTGAATGGTATTCATTAAATACATAGCAAGGCAGCACTTTATAACAAAAATAAACAGAACTGTATTCTCACAGTGGTATTAATGATTGTTGCTGCATAGAAGCCAACATAACTAAATAATAAATAAATAAAGCAGCATGTTTTCCCTCTAATTCAAAATATAATGGGTTAATATACCTAACATATTGCTGACCATAGGTACAGAACAGATTATAGACAAAAATATAACCCAATTTTATTGCCATAATGTGTATGGTAAACCATATACACATTTATCTCTAGTTTCTAAACATGATCAGTCAATTATAACAAAAGAGTAATTTGCATTTAGTAAACGAATATCATCATCTGCGGATGTTTTACGGGGAGTGCCTACTTTCTGAAGAGTATGTAGACCGTCCTCCCCACTTTCCTGGATAATATTTTTATGCAGTAATTTACTATAAAATACTTTTATGCACTGCCGTTGCAATTGCTGTAACAGTGCGACCAGCCTCCCACATACACACGATACGTCCGCGAGTAATTTCGCTAGTATACGGCATGACTGGTTCTGAGACAATAAACATGTTTTGGTTTCAATAACACCAGAAAAAGCAAAGGCATCAACCGCCCCTCTTTTCACTCTTATTGCTGTGTTATCAAGCCACCAGGCTCTGTGATAGGTCAGGTGAAGGACACGCCCTCGAAAGACCCCAGAAAGCGATACAAAATCCGCTGGAGATTTTCTTTGGCGCTCTGTGTATCCTACATTCCTATTCGATGACGGCAATGATATTATATTAGGTTTCTTTGTCTGCTTAATGTGGAACAACTCTGCAGAACACACGAGTAACTGTAGATGATTGGAGAAAAGATGCGATGTGGCGCGTCAGTTCAGGTGTGCATATGAAATTTATTTTTTTGGGGGGGGGCAAAGGTGACTAACTTGCATAAAATGAAAAATATGAAACACAGCCATAATACACTGATATATACACACACAATTGTCAAAGAGTTATTATTTCAAACAAGTACACTCTTTGGGTTCTGAGGCAGAAATCTCCACTTTCTGTGTGTCGCGTTTACATAAATATGCTGATTCCTACAAAGTGGAGTTTACAACATTTTTAACAAGTGGTAACATATTCTGAATTGGATTGGATTGTGAAGCGAAGGGGATTTGGCACCGATTCAGGTAAAAGCATATTATACCGATGTCCCACGAGGGGGCGCTCCCAGGAAAGAGGGATGAGGTGAAGAGAGACACCGGCGGCCGAAACCAGGAGTGGCGGCACAGCAATGAAAGATTCCCTACAGTTTCCAGATTGAGACGCAACGACAATCGGATAGGCAGACCAGTGATCCCGCCTCACACAGGGCCCAACGCCCCTCCCCCCAAGGGGCGGTCCTTATACCCGCAATCAACCGAAGGCCGAGGGACGGAAAAGTTCAGAGAGGATCCTTTTTTCCTGTCCCGCTGCCCCGAAACACCATCCTGACACTTCCAACGCTGAAACAGACCAAATGGGGTGAAGGGTGAATGAAATGATTGATGGAACGAAATGGAGGGACAGAAAATTCGGGGGATGATAGGATAGGATTAAAAGTGGAGGTGGACTTTGCACCTCGAACTACGCAGATATTTTGTGGCTAGGTCCCTAGGAGGGGGGATGTAGTGAGAGGAGACAGAGAGCGGCCGGACCAGGAGGCACAATAGCCAGAGAGCAGGGTCCCTACCATTTACAAATTTTAACTCCCCGGGGGGTGGCTGGGGCTGCCGGTTCTCCTCCCCCTGTGGTGTTACGCATCCACTGGGGGGCTCGGGACCCGAGGATCGCTCGCAGTCCGGGGGACAAAGATTTACTCAGAGCATCCTTTTCCCCCCGTCATGCACACGCCGAGAACTCCCGCCGACACTTGCAAGAAACCAAGCAAATGTAAGATGAAGCGAAATGAGAATGGAGATGAAATGAAGGGACAGGAAATTCGGAGGATCCTTCTCAGCATTCGCCTGGCGAGCCGGGGAAACCTCTCATCCGAAATAAAACCCCATGGGTCAGGAAGGTCGTCCACAGGAATCGTACCCACGACCTCCCAAATGCGGATCATAGACGCTACCGCCTGAGTCATCCCGCTCGGTGACATATCCATAATACAATATCAAGTTTTCTTGGAACACTAGCAAACTTACGTCCAACTTCATCACCAGACATGCTAATATAGTGACAGACAAGTCAAGTGTGTCATTAGTTCCTTAAGAGTTCTTTCTGCAGAAACAGTGCAAACTGACAACACGGTTAATATCTTGAGAAGAACAAAATATAACCAAAGAAGTCATATCTTTGAAGCTTCCCATGCTGTCAGACTGTCTTAAGAAAATGTCCCTTTGAAAAATAAAGGATCCCTTTCTGAAGACATACTTCCCCCTGGAGCTGATTTTAGTTAAAATATTTGTGATTGGGTTTCCTTATCAAATTATTTTCACTGCTGTTGTACTAGGAAATAAGACATTTCCCGGGGCAACTAATTTCATTGCTGCTGTACCAAGAAATAAGAAATTTCAGGGGGCAAATATTTTCACGCTGTTGTACCAGGAAATGAGCAATTTCGGGGGCTAAGTATCTTCACTGTTATTGTTTCAAGAAATACAAAATTTCGGGGACCGGACTATTTTCACTGCTGTTTTACCATGAAATAAAACATTTCAGGGAGGGCAACTATTTTCACTACTGTTGTACCAATAAATAAGAAATTTCGAGGGTCAGGTTGAGGCAGTATTTTTAACACTTAAATGATTTCAGTCAAATTATATAATATATAAATTCAATAACAGCCCGCCTTGAAGCAATATGTGTATGTAATAATTTGTAAAATGTATATTACAGTCATTGCATATGTTTATATTATTGTATCCATGTGTAATAATGTTATGTGAATTATTACGTAATTTAATAATGTAGGAGCTGTGAGAATAATAGTCAAAAGTTGCTAACAAAGAGGTAACAATGAGGTAACCTTGAGGCGATAATGAATTAGTAAGTTTAAATGTTACTTGTGATTCTTGGAAGCAATAATGTAATTTTAGTGACAGTTTATAAAAATAGCCAATAAACAACCAGAAAAAGCTTTAGTTAAATGAAGGTATTCTATTGGATTAGGAATAGCCAATTAGAGACTTGAAATACAGAAATTTACAAGTTTAGGCGGGTGAAATCAGTTCAGTTGGTTGCAGACAGCGTTACTAACCAGACGCAAAAAGTGTCCTCAAGAGATTTAATATGTATTCGTGTGAGACGAAAATAGTTTACGTATTAAAAAGTGCAAGTATTTAATAAAAACATCTCACAGCTCTCTCCCACGTGTAAGCCTACATTCTTAGTCCACCACAACCCTGCTAAGAGAAACGTGTCTCTAACAATAATACTGACGCAGCCGAGGCAAACATAAATATATAATATTTAAAGAAACAGTCAAATTACAAAGTTAATATTTTTAAACTTAGGGCGAAGGCTACCGGAAAGTGTTTACTATACGTGCTGTTGCAACTACTACAAATTCGGCTCCCCAACAGTTGAAATATAATGCAACTCCTTCAATACAAACTACGTCAAATTGACGTCCAAAGCGTGTTGCAAATAATCGTAACAAATCATCTTCTCAAATTGGCGCCCAAAACGTGGAACTACAATACAACACCTTCTTCAAATTGGCGCCCATACGCGGGGCAAATAAAAATCTACTTCAAGGTCCCCTCAGCCCCCCTTGAATACGCCCTTGGCGTAAGTGAATCACCTTCATTTATAACTCAGATGTCAATGAATCTCCACTTCTGAGATTGTTTTGCAATTATTCATTTAAGGTGACGGGTGACTCGCCTGTAGGACCTGTCGTCAGCAACAGCGACCAAGAATGACGACTCCAGCAGTTGCACTTGCAATATAAAAGTCAGTTAGGGATGCAGAGCAACAGTGAATTAAAAGGTGAAAATGTATTTATTTGTAAACTCAGCCTTTACAAGATCCCATTACCGATACCCTTTTATCCGCGCCTTTATTAGAAACCTGGAAATGTAACTAACATTAATATTTGACAGGTGATGCGCATTATACAGAATTTTTCCAAACATTGTTTCTGGTAATGAAGTAAACACGTCAGCTCACACGGGGCTGTGCGTCATTTTCACCGAGCTGGCTTGCGTCACTTCACGCATGAAAACTTCTCCATATGGCCATGCTATTTTGTTTGAAGTAAACTGGATGCCGTGCGTGTGTAAAAACACGATGTCTGAGCCGGTAACACGTGTACGTACTCCGGTCAACGTACATCAAAGACTTCTGTGCTCTGGAATGTTTGTCGTGCACAATGCCGAAGTAACACTGACTTTGTCGGTTGTACACGCATCACTAGAGGCGTAGCTGTATCAAAATTGATGGTGGAAACTGAAATGGTTGCAAGTACGAGGCAAAACTGTCTCAGTAAACATGGGTCCGCAAATGAACCGTTTGCGAACATTATGGTTATGGGCCACAACTAAATAACGACCCGAGGATTGGTTGTTTTCAACACAATGCCGAGAGGTGGAGTTGTAGTATCAACTCGGCTCTTGGGTTTTACAATACTTGTCCTACCTCATAGCAGTTTTTACTTTCTCTACTACCTACCTATTAGGCAGAGAAGGTATTGCATTACACCCACAAATTCGATATCGAGACTTCATCGGAAATAACATGCTTTCAGACTCCTTGAATCCAAATAAAGTATTTTTAAAAAAAGTCCCTGTGTGCGTGTGTGTACAGCATAACTCAAAACAGGAAACTTCGGATAAATATCAAACTTTGTATTTAGGTTCAGTATCTTCAGAAGATGTGACACTAAGATTTTAAAGAAAATCTTATTGCTAATTTTCTTGTAGATGCAAGGGGAATATAGTAGGCTTTAAGCGATAGTCAAATGTTTTAAGCGCTGGTTGCTATGTGGCGCATTCCATTCTCTTTGCATGTCCAGGACATAAAAAAGCGAATAACGAATTCCCATTTCGAGAAAAAGTATAAGTATTGGAAAATTCAAACAAATAACAAGGAATATCTCGAAAATGGTTCACTCCAAAAAAAAGTATGACAAATTCTGTGTTTTAACGAGGTCTACATTTTTTTTGTGCAGAAAAGTACGGTTTACCAGTTATGCAAAAGCCATTCAAAAAGAAGAGGACTTTTGGGGACATTCCCAGAAAATTCAAGATTACATTTCATTTGTCATGAAAATATCTTACATACATCATATTTTAATAGAAAAAAATTCCAAAAAAGGTTCCATGTAAAGAGTAATCTGGGGTGGGGGGATTTTCTTGAAAATCTTCGTGTCGCATCTTTGGAAGATACTGAACCTAAATACCAAGTTTGGTATTTCTCCAAGTTTTCGTTTTTTGCTGTTCACAGACACACAGAGTCCTTTTTCTAAAAGTTCCTTTTTTGAATTCAGGGGACCTCAAAACATGTATTTCTGGTAAAATCTCGGTATCGAACTTTTGGTTGGAATACAATACTTCCTCTACTTACTATAGTAGTAGAGAAAGTAATAAGCTTTAGTAAGAATAGTTTGTATACTCACCAATAAACGAGAGAGGGTAGAGAAAGTCATATAAACGTATCACATCAGATTTTTTATATTAATGTTCCGTTTTATATAGCTAATATGCGCCGTAATCACATCAGTACTAATTATTCAAAATGCTACTTTCCCCTTTAATAAGTGCATTCAACTCATAAATTTGTTAATGGAGATTTCATAGAGATACACGTTTTGAGCTCCACTGATTTCAAAATACTATTTTTACCGCGCGCACAGTTGTGCCCGTGTTTCTGTGAACAGCGTAACCCAAAACCGAAAATTCGGATATATACCAAACTTGGTATTTAAGTTCAGTTTAAGTCTCTCACCTGAAACTACCCTTAGAATCAATATTTTTTTTTAATTTTAAATTTGATTTGATTTTTATTAAAACGCTATTTATTTAAAGATATAGTTGTGTCCTCTTCATTCTGGATTAATTTTATATAGTTGGTAAACCGTAAGAGATAAATAACTTACCACACAAAAATATGTGGATTTCTTAAAATACGTCATATCTATTATATCTTCCTCACATCATGGTTTAGAGACCATCGGTCTTCATAGTAAGTCCAGCGTCCTGCTTATAATTATCTCGTTTTCTTACAGCTCTATAATTAAATGCTAGTTTTAGGAATCTGTCTACATGTCAAAACCACTTTTTACTTTCTCTACTACGTATAGTAAGTAGGGGAAGTATTGTATTCCACCCAAAACTTCGATACCGAGATTTCACCGGAAATACATGTTTTGAAACCCCCTGAATCCAAAAAAAGCATTTTTGGAAACATGTCCGTGTGTGTGTCTGTGAACAGCATAACTCAACTTGGTATTTAGGTTCAGTATCTTCCAGAGATGCGACACGAAGGTTTTCAAGAAAATCCCCCCCACCCCAGATTACTCTTTACATGGAACATTTTTCGAAAATTTTAAATTTCTCAAAAGTGGCTCTAACGATTTTGATTAAAATATTAGGGTAATTCCGGGAGAGATGGACCACTGGTAGAGATGGACCAGTTAATTATTTCTCGAACCAGCCAGTAGAGCGAGTTAGCAGTAGTGTCGCCTGCTAATGGCAGATGTGAATGTGTGACAGTGTTGTTTTCGTCTTGATTTGTTGAAGCATTTCACTTTATATACCGCATAATTAAAATCAGGTATGTACATTTTTTTCAATATTTATATAGTTAGGTATTATACACAGTATTTGATATCATACTTTTACCAAAGCTTCTTAGGAAGTGTAAAACAAGTAAGTGTACCCCCATGAGATGTTCTGGTGACACTGGCCCCAACCGAAACAAAATGGCAGGCTGGTCCATCTCTCCCTGACATTCGGGAGAGTTGGACCAGGTCCTCATGGGAGAGATGGACCATATTTTTTATAACTTTAATGTTTATACAATCCTTTTTTGGTAAAACGTTAGTGGTTATAGTGTAATATATAAACAAACATTTGTCTACTTATTGACTAATGACATAGATATATACATATACATGTATATATAGTGTGAGTATCGATAAATAGTTTATAAAAGGAGAAATAGAGATAGATGCCTAATTTATTATTATTATTATTATTTTCAGAGGAATTCTAACCACCTACAAAAGGAAACAGGACCTCTACAAGAGGATGTTGGAGTGTAGACCACTTACAGAAGGCTGTGGGTGCAGTATAAAAGCAACTTATGGGAATCAACGAAGCTGCTAGATATTTCAAATTATTTACCTTTGACTGATGCTTCAAGTTCCACACTGATCATTCCTCAAACTCATGATTTCTTGGCAGTTCCTGGACCTACTACGTGGAAAATAATTCCCCTAATGAAACTCAGGTAGACAAGGAGACTCAAATACCAACACCAAGTAAACTCCTTAATCACATTTCCCCAATAGCAACTTTGAAGAAGAAAGCTACCCTAAGTGGTAAAGCAGCAAGTGTTTCCAAGATACCGAATTCAAAGGGGAATGTTAACATTTGGAAAGCTAAGAAGAGTAGAACTAATGGAAAATCTAATGTGTCTAAAACTAAGAGGCCAAGAACCAAAAGAAGAGGGAGTGACAATTATGATTCCGAAGAGTCCCTAAACGATGATGATGATGATGATGATGATGATGATGTTGTATACAATGACAGTGACGATGATCTTGAAGAGTGGGATGAAAATGAATGTGCTGGGTGCGGAGAGGACTACAACGCAACCAAAAGCAATGAAAACTAGATCCAATGCCCAATGTGTTCCTATTGGCTTCACGAGAACTGCACCAAATACGGCATCAAGTGCGACTTATGTGGGAGGAGAGAGTAAATCTAAAAAACATACTCCAAAATGAACTCAGTAAAACAACAAACTTTGTTCTACATGATAAATGATTTACAATATACCAATAAGTACTAATTACGAATGTATCATTTAATTCTCCTCCTATTTTATGCAGGTCCATCGCTCCCATATACCACGGGTACTACGGGTTAGATGGACCATTTGTGTAATTTTTTTGTTCATAATTCACAAGTCTGTTAATACGTATTTTGCATGTATACAGCTATATATTGTTTATTGATGGCACCAAAATCATAACGTACTACTATTTTAACCACCTTTACTAAAAATAAAAGAAATATGCGAAATTCAGAAAAGGGGGTCCATCTCTCCCGGAATTACCCTATATGTTTAAGATATTGTCATGAGAAATAAAATGTATATCTCGAATTTTCTGGGAATGTCCCCAAAAGTATTCTTCATTGTGAACGACTTTTGCATAGTTGGAAAACCATAAGAGATAGACAAAATTTTACTGCACAAAAATGTAGATCGCGTTAAAATACACAATTTATATCATATACATTTTTTTGTTGAGAGAACCATTTTCGAGATATTGCTTATTATTCCCTTAAATTTTCCAATACTTATATTTCTTCTCAAATTCGTTATTCATTTTTTTTATGTCCTGGACATGTAAAGAGAATGGAATGCGCCACATAGCAACTAGCTCTTAAAATATTTGACTATCGCTTAAAGCCTACCATATTCCCCTTGCATCTACAAGAAAATTAGTAATAAGATTAACATCTCGATTAACATGAAGCATACGGAGAATAAGCGTTTGTAAAAATAGTTTGTACAAGATTAGAGAAAGTCATGTGAATGTAACACATCAGATTTTTTCTGTAGCGTTGTATTTCTTCATTTGTGGAATTTACACCAAGCTCGGTACTTATAATAGTGTTGTTTATTTGATCTAATCTTGTAAGTACATCCTTTAGTTTTTCTCAGAAATTTAATTTCACATCTTTGCATTCTGCTTTCAGTCTTTTTTGTAGTTACCCATGTTTCACATCCATACATTAAAACTGGCACCGCCATTGCTTTATAGAAGATTTCTTGTATCCCCTTTTGTTTTATTTTTCACGATTCTATGAATTGTTCCCGACCTTGTTTGAAATTTTGCTAATTTTAAATTTATATCTCTTTCCTTTTGTGGGCTTATTTCGCATCCTAAATATTTAAAACTTAAACTTGTTGTAGGGGGAGATTATCTAGGGTGATTTTAGGCCAACTTGGTGTTTTCCCCCAGAAAGCCATTATTTTTGTTTTTTCTTTTGAAATTTTAAAATCATACCTTTCACACATTAACTTTAAATGGTAAGGAGCCCATCGTCACCTTTCTGGATAATAACTACATCGTCCGCATATAACAGAGCACTTACTTCCGTATGTTTGTCCAACTTAGTATCTACTTAAAAATATGTTTTCATTTTTGGAAAATGTAATTTATATATGCATATATTAAAAACTGTGGGTGATAATGAACACCCTTGTGTAACTCCTTTATTTATTGGTATAGTCTGTGTTTTCTCTCTAGCCTGTTAATAATTATCTTATAGTATAACAACTTATAGTGTAGAAAAATTTAATAGGATCTTGTTTACATTGTGATAACTCAAAAACTAAAATCCTTATTCTAGTTCCGTGAGAGGTATGGTAAAGAGCATAGCTTCAAGATGATGTGTGATTGGTCTCCCTGTAAAAAAATAAAATAAAAATAAAGTCGCTAGTTTTTTTTTTTTTTTTTTTTGTAAAACTTCAATTGAAATAATGTGTATTATGAAAATCAATCAGCGAGGAACTTTTTTCCTTGAAGAGATAGATGGGGGAGTGAAGGCTATGAAATACTCTAAAAAGTGTGAATTAACTTTTGGAAGATATCTCATGATAATACCGCATGTATGTGAAATGCTATCGCTGGTTATATGCAAACGTTTGTTTTCACACCTTGCTCTTTGCGTGGCCTGTCAGAGCAATCTACAAACACAGCATTTTTGTTGCAATGCTCGTATGTCTTTAGTCCTGCCTCTACAGTTGTATAGTTACAATAGTGGTGTGATAAACGATTTTGTGAGAATAAAATAAAACATGATGGCGTGTGGTGCTTAAGCTGCGACGTAGAAGCAGAAAGACATGCCCGCCCAAGGCAGTTACAGAGGGGGAATACAGACCAGGTGAGTTACGCCTCAAAGGGTTTTTTTCTGTCCTGAACTATAGAATTTTCATATAAACCTTTCAATACACTTATTAAATGTTTAGCATATCCATTTTCTCCTATTATTGACCATAATTTTGTCCTATTTACTTTAACAAAGGCTTTCTGGAAAACCTACAAAAGCTACATGCGTTGCTAAATTAAATTCTCTCCTCTTTTAAAATATCTGTTGTATAATAAAATATTATCTATTGTAGATCTCCCAATACGAAAACCATCTGCTCTTATTCTAACGATAACTTGACGTAAATCTTAACCTCTTATTTAATATTTTTGCGTATATCTTATACACTGTATTAAGCAGGCTTATTCCTCTATAATAATTATTACCTTTTATCAATTCTTCTCTTTTGAAAATGGATCTTATTTCGGCTGTGTCCAAGCTTCTGGTATCTTTCTATTTGACCAAACACTGATTTATTAAATGAAGTAGTCTCCAATGCAAAAATGTGTCCTTCATATTTTAATAATTCCATATTAAACCCGTCAGGTCGTTGCGCTTTTCTATTTTTTGTTTCTTGTAGGGCTCTATGAAGCTCCTCAGTCGTTATGGGATCTATTTCAATGTTATTATCATTTTTCTCTATTTTCATATTATGCTCTTCTTGATACCATAATTCATTGAATCCAAGACTCTTTATTGATTACATTTATTTTGGTTGTGTCTTTCTCTGTTTGGTTCAGATATTCCAATACATTTTTAGTTTCTCTACTACGTATAGTAAGTAGGGGAAGTATTGTATTCCACCCAAAAATTCGATACCGAGATTTCAGCGGAAATACATGTTTTGAGGCCCCCTGAATCCAAAAAAAAGCATTTTTGGAAACATGTCCGCGTGTGTGTCTGTGAACAGCATAACCCAGAAACGAACAGTCGGATAAACAACAAACTTGGTATTTAGGTTCAGTATCTTCCAGAGATGGGACAAGAAGGTTTTCAAGAACCCCCCCACCCCAGATTACCCTTTACATGGAAGATTTTTCGAAAAGTTTAATTTTCTCAAAAATGGCTCTAACGATTTTGATTAAAATATCATATGTTTAAGATATTTTCATGACAAATAAAATGTATATCTTGAATTTTCTGGGAATGTCTCCAAAAGTATTCTCCATTGTGAACGACTTTTGCATAACTGGTAAACCATAAGATATAAACAAAATTTTACTACACAAAAAATGTAGATCGCGTTAAAATACACAATTTATGTCATATAACTTTTTTTGTTGAGTGAACCATTTTCGAGATATTGCTTCTTATTCCCTTAAATTTTTCAATACTTATTTTCTAAAATGAGAATTCGTTATTCATTTTTTTGTCTTGGATATGCAAAGAGTTATAATCTGTGGCAAAGAGAATGGTGCTGCACCTAGCAACCAGCTATTAAGAAATATGTATGTGCTTAAAGGCTACTGTATTTCTATATTGCCCCTGTAAATATATATTCCCCTTACATCTACAAGAAAATTAGCAATAAGATAGAGTCTGCAAATGTTTATCTCCATTAACATGAAGTAGATGGAGAATAAGCGTCTTTAAAAATAGTTTGTACAAGAGTAGAGAAAGTCATGTGAGTGTAACACATCAGATTTTTTTTATGTCCTGGACATGCAAAGAGAATGGAATGCGCCACATAGCAACCAGCGCTTAAAATATTTGACTATCGCTTAAAACCTACCATATTCCCCTTGCATCTACAAGAAAATTAGCAATAAGATTAACATGAAGTAGATGGAGAATAAGCGTTTGTAAAAATAGTTTGTACAAGAGTAGAGAAAGTCATGTGAGTGTAACACATCAGATTTTTGTTTCTTGTGATGTCATAGAAATAGTATGGAATTTGAACTCCACAATATAGTGGCTGTCTTTTTAAAGATTTGACTATCGCTTCAGCCTCATTTATCCTCCTCCTATGTGTAATGAAGCTACTTCTGCAAACGTTTATCTCGATTAACATAACGTAAATAGAAACATAAGCTTTTACAACAATAGTTAGCATAAAAAGTAACGATAGTGGGTAACGAAAGTGATGCAAAGCTTAATACACGAGATATTTTCCCCATTTGTATAGCCCCCGTTTCCTATCGAGATGGTTGCGCAGTAACGTGTAAGACTCATTCGGGGGCCTCCTACTCTGACCATGGGTTTTTCGTGGGTTTCCCTGGTTGACTTAGGTGAATGTTCGAGTGGTGTATTCTCCCACGGATTCCCTTTCTCCCTCATTTCCTCCCACTTCATTTTCATGTTTCAGGTTCACTCCGGGGCTGTGGTAGGTCGGTGTCGGGGAAATGGCGCAGATGCTTGAGAATTGGAACTTCTTTTCGGCCGTGCTAGAGGGAAGCCTGTCGAGCTCCCCTGCTGGGTCATGGTTCCCCGGTCCTACTAGAGGGACGTCTCCGTAGGCGGGTCGTCAGGCCTGGAACTATCAGGGAACTCTGCGATCTTTGTCGGTTTGCGCTGGCCTGCTCTGCAACCCATACGTTTCCTGTGGTTCCCTCGCCTCATCCGTTCCTCCCGGGGGTGTGTGCACTAAAGATCCATTGGGGTCGAGGTGCTAGGTGTCCCCTCCGTCAACTGGTCCCTGGTCCTGGCTCAGCGGCATCGCGTAACGCTCGCATTCGGGAGGTTTCGAATTACATTACTGCAATCCTTAGGGTCTTTTGCGTTTTCTCTGGTCGGGTAGTTTCTCACCTACCACGATTTCTTCCTCTGATTTCGCTTTCATTCCGTTACCTTCATGTTTCAGATGTGATTCTAGGTTTCATGGCGTGAGGTGGTGCCGGAAAAATGGCGCGAGCTCCCTGGTTGTAAGAGTTGATCATCACTAGACATCGGACACGGTTGCTGTTTGTTGCACTTTGACTGGAAAACAGTTAGGTGCGCACAGGGTTTCACTGAGACCTCCCTCTCCCCAAGCACAGCCAGTGATTCACTCTAAGCAAGCGATCAGCACATATACGGCCTGTTCTGAAGTTACGAAGTCCAGCTGTTGATAACTGACAAAACATGCAAAAAACAACCAGCAAAAAGAGTGTCTTACTTGTAAATGAATATGGGCGTGAGTGTTTTGATGTAAGAGGGCAACATATATTTTGTAAAGTATGTCACATTAAAATCAAAGGAGAGAGAAGGGTTTTTATTGCAAGGCACTGTAAATCTAAAAAAACACTCACAAAATATTACGTTGCTTCCTAGAAATGAGGAGGTGGGGACATATTATCCACATCAGACACCACGAACTCATGTAGCCAAACCAAAGCTTACAGGGATTCGTCTCACATGATGGTAAGCACAAATATCTACTTTACGCAAATGTTATTTGTCATAGATGGCAATACCAGAGTTCTTGAAACTTGTCGATAATTTGACACAACACTTTACAGAAGTAGACAAATGTTCTGCTGCTGAAATAGCACAGCAGAAACTGAAGAGTGTTTTAGATAAAACCCCAGGATATGCAATTATGTGCCGTATTAGGTATTAATAATAATATAATTAATGTTAAGAATAACATTATCTTAAATAATGAAAATGCTTGCGTTTCCCAGAGGTGTGTGACGTTCGTCAGTTTCGTTTTGCACTAGTAACATCATGTGATGTGGAACGGAGTTCTTCAGGATAAAAACTTTTTTTAGTTTAGTTTGAGAAGAGGTTTTACTTTTGATACTTTCAGAAAATATATTGTAATCCATTGTAATAGTTGTCCAGCAAGTACATCACACATGAAACTGATTATTTCATCTGCCACAGTTCAGATTTATTGTTTTGTTCATGTTATTTATACTTTGTAATAAAAGCTTAAGTTTACTACTTACTTCTGTGCCCACCTATACCTATAGCGTACACAGTACTCAGTAGCGCTCTGCCTCTCTCCTCTCCGCTCGCTTGTAAACAAAGTAGCAAGCAGTATAATAGAAGCTAACTTAACCTAAAGTCATGTCCGAAGCCTTCTCTCGACAGTTTCAAGTCTTTGAGCCAGAAATTATTAGGGGCTCCCGCGCGTCTCTGTGGCCTGTAGCCTCCTGTGTTCCTTCGCTTTATCCCTTTCCCCTGGGGAGTGGTAGCCGCAGCAGGTCGCAGTGTGCGAGGCTTTGACTGAGGAGGACAGGGAATTCCTCCCACCTGAGCCAGGTAGGTATCCCTGTGGGTCGCGAAGCTATGACCACGGTACACACATAACGTGATATTCCCCAGGTAAAACATCGGCCCTGGAGTTTGGTGCTGCATGCTAATGACAACTGTCCTGGCTTACATCGATCAAAGAGCCACTGGCTGCACTCGACAAGGTTATTACAAGAAAACAGGTGACAGGGTCCGCCAGAGTTACACAAAACATACATACCATCTGTTACTACTACAAATAATCTATTTCGCCCTTTCTAAGGGTATTCACAGATTGGAAACCGGTTTAATGGTGGTATATATCGCAGTGTATTTACAAGTAACAGTATGTTGACGTCATAGAGTGCAGTATCTTTCACAAGTTTATCACAGACACGTACAGTTAAACTTGAGGCAGTATTTTTAACACTTAAATGATTTCAGTCAAATTATATATGCAAATTCAATAACAGCCCGCCTTGAAGCAATATGTATGTAACAATTTGTAAAATGTATGTAACAGTCATTGCATATGCTTATATTATTGTAAACATGTTCAATAATGTTATGTGATGCATTACGTAATTTAATAATGTAGGAGCTGTGAGAATAATAGGTTAAATGTTGCTAACAATGAGGTAACCTGGAGGCAATAATGAGTAAGAATTGTTAATAATGCTACTAGTCATTATTGGAGGAACAATAATATAATTTTAGTGACAGTTTATAAAATAGCCAATCAACAACCAGAAAAAGCTTTAGTTAAATGAAGGTATTCTATTGGACTACGATTAGCCAATCAGGAACTAAAAAGGAGTGTTCCTAACCAGACGCAAGACACGTCCTTGAGAAGTATAATACGTATTCGTGTGAAACGAAAATAGTTTACGTGTTAAAAAGTGCATGTAATTAATAAAAGAATCTCACAGCTCTCTCTATATGAGTGAAGTGTTATTTAATAAAAGGAGTGAAGCAAAACTTATAATGTGTAAACCTACATTCTTGTCGCATCACGCCCTGCCAAGACATCCATGTCTCTAACAATAATACTGACGCAGCCGAGGCAAACATAAATATTTAATGTTTAAAGAAACAGTCAAATTACAAAGTTAATATTTTTTTAAACATTTTTGGGGCAAAGGCCTCCTGAAAGTACATTTCGGGCAAAGGCTACCGGGTACCACAGTGTGGTTGCAACTACTTCAAGTTCGTTCCCCAACAGTTGAACTACAATACAACTCCTACAACAAAATAACTTCTTCAAACTTCTAATCAAAACCGTTTGCTGCTAGAGTCAGATATAGAATAGAACTTAAAACAGCTTCTAACCGCAAATCCTAAATGACTGAACAACTAATAAACTGACTTCTCACCCGGAGGACCGAGCGAGATGGCTACTAGGTAACGTGTGCGGCACGCAATTTGGGAGGTTCCGGGTTCGCTTCACGGTGGCCGACCACTCTGACCCTGGCTTTTTAGTGTTTTTTTCTGGTTGACGTAGGGGAATGTTAAGTGGTGTATTCTACCACGTATTTCCTCTCTCCCCCATTTCCCCTCATTTCATTTTCGTTTCGTGTTTCAGGTTGACTCCGGGGCTGTGGCTCGGTCGGTGTCAGGTAGATGGCGCAGAGGCTAAAGCTTTGAAACATTTCCCCGGTCCCACTAGAGGGACGTCTACGAGCGGCCCTCCCGTGGCCGGGTGATCAAGTCTGAAATTGTTAGGGAACTCTGCGTCTGTGTCTAGTAGCGCTGGCCTCGCTCTGCAGGCCCT
This sequence comes from Deroplatys truncata, assembly GCA_030765065.1. Lineage (NCBI taxonomy): Eukaryota > Metazoa > Arthropoda > Insecta > Mantodea > Mantidae > Deroplatys > Deroplatys truncata. Next base: position 308,148,526 of record CM060975.1, on the reverse strand, counting down.
TCCTCTCCTATCTCACCTGGAGGTCCTGGGTTCGATTCACGGCCGGGGGTGAGAATTTTTCTGTAATTAGGATTATTCCCTACCTTCCATAGAATCTAGAAGTATGGATGTGAGAGTGAATGTGCGTGTGAACTAAGTTAAAAACAAGGAAGGCCTATAGTAACCCACCCAAAAATGCTCAAAGAGTAAAAACACTATCAAGTTTTAATCAAGCCCCCCTAATATGAACATAGCAGCTAAAGGGGGCAACAGAAATTAACAAACAAAAGTAATAAAGCGTTTACTAGACGTGTGTATTACAATATGAGCACGTTGGAGTCCTAAAAGAGGATGTTTGAGCCAAAGCCACCCATAAAGGGGGCCACAGAAATTAACAAACAAAACTAATAGAGCGTTTGCTAGGCCTGTGTATTACAATATGAGCACGGTGGAGTCATAAAAGAGCAAATATTTGAGCCAAAGCCACCGATATGGTCATAGCAGCTAAAAAGGGTTACAGAAATTAACAAACAAAACTAATAAAGTGTTTACTAGGCCTGTGTATTACAATATGAGCACGTTGGAGTCATAACAGAGCAAATATTTGAGCCAAAGCCACCGATATGATCATAGCAGCTAAAGATGGCTACAGAAATTAACAAACAAAACTAATAGAGTGTTTACTAGGCCTGTGTATTACAATATGAGCACGGTGAATCATAAAAGAGCAAATATTTGAGCCAAAGCCACCGATATGAACATAGCAGCTAAAGAGGGTAACAGAAATTAACAAACAAAACTAATAGAGCGTTTGCTAGGCCTGTGTATTACAATATGAGCACGGTGGAGTCATAACAGAGCAAATATTTGAGCCAAAGCCACCGATATGATCATAGCAGCTAAAGATGGCTACAGAAATTAACAAACAAAACTAATAGAGTGTTTACTAGGCCTGTGTATTACAATATGAACACGGTGGAGTCATAAAAGAGCAAATATTTGAGCCAAAGCCACCGATATGATCATAGAAGCTAAAGAGGGTTACAGAAATTTACAAATAAAACTAATAAAGTGTTTACTAGGCTTGTGTATTACAATATGAACACGCTGGCTTCAAACAGAGGAAACTTACGAAGGTCGTTTTGACTTTTCCTTAACAATACCATGGAGTACAAAATGCTTGTTGCGTTAACTGATTGCCTACTGCCAGCATTGCCTTTTAAAACATTAAACTGTCGTTACATGATACATTAAACGCTTTACAGAATCCTTTATCCTTGCTTGCTGTCGTGTTAAGTTGGCAACAGCACTGTATTTTCCTTGGCAACCCTTGCGCGTGTTGCTGCATCCAATGTAAATATTTAGAATCTGGTAGTTCATCTTCTGCCTCCCTTCCAGTCCACAGAAAAAAAGGACCCAATTAAATGAGCATAAAAAAACTGTAGCGTTAAATTCGCATGGCTTTCTTTACCTGTTAACGTTTATCTCTCTTCCACAATCTATTACTTTCTCTACCATGTACCTAGTAGGTAGAGAAGGTATAGCATTCCACCCAAAATTTCGCTACCGAGATTTCACCGGAAACACATGTTTTGAGGACCCCTGAAAAAAAGCATTTTCAGAAAAATGTCTTCTGTTGTGTGTCTGTGAACAGCATAACTCAAAAACGAAAAGTTGAATAAATACCAAACTTGGTATTTAAATTCAGTATTTTCCAAAGATGTGGCACAAAGAAATTTCAGAAGCCCGCCCCACCCCAAACTACCCTCTACCTGGACAATTTTTCGAAAGTTATTTTCTAAATTATAACTCAAATGATTTTGATTAAAATGCCGCATATTAAAGATATTTGCATGACAAAATAAAATGTTTATCTTGAATTTGCTGGGCATAGCCTTTGAAGTCCAGTTCATTCTGAAGGAACTTTGTATAATATTGTATAACTGGTAAACGTTAAGCGATAGAAGAATACCTTCTACACAAAAAAATGCAGATGTCTTTAAAACACACAATTTATTTCAAATAACTCTTTTGCAGCTTCAGGCAATTTCCCTCATATCCGTTATTAATGGTTCGAATTGTTACTTTGCCAATACTTTGTCATTCTTTGCAAGTCCTTTCGATATTCAGTTGTTTCTCGCGATGTCATGGAAACAGTATGGAATTTTAAGGCCAGCATATAGCGCTCAGTTGTTAAACATTTGACTATCGCTGTTCTCTTTGTATCTATAACGAAATGTGTAATGTAGCTGTTTCTGTAAAGGTTTATTTGGATTAAAATGTAGTAGACAGCAAAATAAACTTTCGTAAGACTAGTTTGTATACCCACTGATAAACGATAGAGGATCTCAAAAAACGAGAAGCATTTTTAGAAACATGTCCGCGCGCGCGCGTGTGTATGTGTGTGTGTGTGTGTGTGTGTGTGTGTGTGTGTGTGTCTGTGAACAGCATAACTCAGAAACGAACAGTCGGATAAACACCAAACTTGGTATTTAGGTTCAGTATCTTCCAGAGATGCGACACGAAGGTTTTCAAGAAAATCCCCCACCCCAGATTACCCTTTACATCGAACATTATTCGAAAATTTTAATTTTCTCACAAATGGCTCTAACGATTTTGATTAAAATATCATATGATTAAGAATTTTCATGAGAAATGAAATGTATATCTCGAATTTTCTGGGAATGTCTCCAAAAGTATTCTCCATTGTGAACGACTTTTGCATAACTGGTAAACCATAAGAGATAGACAAAATTTTACTACACAAAAAATGTAGATCGCGTTAAAATACACAATTTATGTCATATACTTTTTTGTTGAGTCAACCGTTTTCGAGATATTGCTTGTTATTTCCTTAAATTTTCCAATACTTATACTTTTTCTCAAATTCGTTATTCATTTATTTTATGTCCTGGACATACAAAGAGAATGGAATACTCCACATAGCAACCAGCTCTTAAAATATTTGACTATCGCTTAAAGCCTACCAATTCCCCTTGCATCAACAAGAAAATTAGCAATAAGATTAACATCTCGATTAACATGAAGCATATGGAGAATAGGCGTTTGTAAAAATAGTTTGTTCAAGAATAGAGAAAGTCATGTGAGTGTTACACATCAGATTTTTTTTTTACCAAAATCCATTTCTTAATTTATATGACCTCAAAACAGTAATTCCAGTGAAATCTCATATCGAATTTTTTGGTGAAATGCAACACTCTTACCTACTATAACCAAGTTGTGGAGAAAGTATAAAGTCCTTAAGCGTTTTAGAAAGAGTGTGCGAAGGAAACAACGAATAAGAAACTGCCTGCTAAGAGATGCACATGGCGAAATTGTGAATGGTATAAGGGTTCGGGGTAGAAGAAGATACCAGACGATAATCAGACACACTGTTCATATACCGAAGCAAGAAGGAAAGCAGAAATGAGGGATGAGCGGAGGAAGCTGGGTTAGTGCTGAGAGGGAGAATACTATGACCGAGTATGAAATATTCATTTAAAGAGGTAATGGGCAGGATAATATTATTAGGGCCGGTAAAACCGACATGGGAAAGGATATTTTGTACGTTATTGTACATAGCAGTGGCGGCTCGCACTAAAGGGCACGTGCCCTCCCTTTAGTTGTGAACCATAAGTACGTTTAAATAATTTCTGCATACATTGTCAAGTCAAAAACAAGATTATATAATTTTAGACCCCAATGTGCATTGAGGTACACAAGAGAAGCGCGCTTCTCAGACAACCTGATGTGTGTATGTGCGCTAGGGCACATTCTCTTGTGTTCAGGCTTAGCTGGGCAGAACGTTTTCATTTAAAAGGAGTTGTGATTATGGACAAGGGGATGATGACGGGGGTGTCGCAGGGAGACTGCACACGTGCGCTGAGCCTGCCTGCCCTCCCTATCGGAGAACCTGCAAGAGGAGCTTCCCTAAGCGATATGTCGTGAGTTCAACATTATTACTTCCCATCAGCTGCTTGTTCTTTCATGCCAATGTCTTATGAGAAATCTAAATTATAAGAAGCTCTTCCACCATAAAGGCAACTCAAATGAGAGCACCAGTTACTGCGAAACACACTTTTATTGTTTAGACACTCAGCGTAGCACCAACGTTACACTTTGATCACACCCTCGGAACACAACACAACTTGTCCGTCGAATCAAAACTCACAACTGAACTGCACTGGCCACTTTCACTATCAGTTCGTAACTTCTTAACTGACAGAACTGAACTCACTGGGCAACCATACGAAGCGGGACGTTCTAGAAAGGGAGGTTACTAGAACCGGCCCAAAGGTATCTTCTGGAACAGTAATTAGCTAAACTGCGGGGAGGTGGCACACAATGAATTCTTTACGCGACTATTATTGTAAAGGGAGCGGTCATTAGCCTAACCCAGCTGGCCAGGTAGGCGAAACGGGATGCGCTCGCACTGTCGACCCGTAGGTAATTCACCCATACGCCTCAGTATCCGTGAATGACATTAAAAGAGCCTGCATTATCATAAGAGTAAATTTGAATGTTTAGTGAGAGGAGAATTGCAGAATGGATTTCATCTATAAATAGGATGGCTAGTGTTTATTGCATCCTTATTAACGTTCTTTTACTATAGTTGTAAATACATTTTAAAGCTTCCCCCCTAAAACTAGTGACATCATGAAGAGTAATGTTTAAATATGCTATTTCATCCTAAGTTTTTATATTTATTACTGGCATTCATTCTTACATGTGTGCGGGGCCGTGGCCGAGTGGTTAGACTGTTCGCCTCTCACCATGGCGGCTCGGATTCGATCCCTGGGAACCGCATGTGGGATTTGTGATGGACAAGGCGGCGTCTGGACGTGTTTTCTCCGGGTTTTCCGGTTTCCCCTGCCATTCATTCCACTCATGCCAGGCATCGGGCTGATTACCTATCCTGGATATTTTATCTGATCGAAAGTGTCTGCTCCTCGACAGGCCTCTGACTCCAGGTACCCGCTTGTAAGTCCTGGGTGGTGTAGTTCTTACATGTTTCTGAACAAGAGTACGCAGCAAGACTATTAACAAATATTTGAAAAGTATGAGAAACCTAAGTGAAGTTGAATTATTTATTTACTAAACGTGTGGTGAATATTTTTCGTCAAATAAAAATCGAATACCACTACTAATTTTTACTTTTGTGTATATTTCCGAGAAAAGATAAAGTGTGTTTTATTCATGGATTTTGCAGTGAGTGTAATAAGTTCATGTTTGTGGAATGTATGCAATGTTATTTTTACAAGTTGAGCACGAGCCGCCACTGGCACAACCATCCATTACGAAAGCGAAAATATTGCGTCTTGAATGTATGCTCCATTACGTTGAAGCTGATATTACGTGTTTACGGTCAATATGACGTCCGTGTTTCACAGAGGAGCGAGGCGAAGCATTAGCAAACAGGAATACGTGTGCGGTGAAGTGGATGAGGCGGTCGACATCAAAGCGCCCAAATGTTTGCACTCCAGGCACGCTTTAACTACAGTCGTGCTCGCATAGGGTCACATCTCCCTGCCTTAAACTTTCCTGCGGAGATGCTTTCATACAAGGTAAATTGTGCACATAAAAATATTATGCACTAGCTGCACTCACTCCACATGCACTTTATTGCGGATTTTGGAAATGCTGCATGGCGTGAATCTATCAGGAACTAAGGAATTACGGAAATGTTGGAACAATCAAATATAACATCTTCCGGCCTAAGATACACAAGTCGAAGAGTAACATAATGTCTGCGATCTTACTTCGTTTAAAAAAATGCTAATTTTTACTTTCTCTACCACGTATAGTAACTAGGGGAAGTATTGTATTCCACCCAAAAATTCGATACCAAGATTTCACCGGAAATACATGTTTTGAGACTCCTTGAATCCAAAAAAAGCATTTTTGGAAACATGTCCGAGTGTGTGTCTGTGTGTGCGTGTGTCTGTGTGTCTTAACTCAAAAACGAACAGTCGGATAAACACCAAACTTGGTATTTAGGTTCAATATTCTCCAGAGATGCGACACGAAGGTTTTCAAGAAAATCGCCCCACCCCAGACCACCCTTTACATGGAACATTTTTCGAGAATTTTAATTTTCTCAAAAATGGCTCTTAACGATTTTGATTAAAATGTCATATGTTTAAGATATTTTCATGACAAATGAAATGTATATCTCGAATTTTCTGGGAAAGTCTCCAAAAGTATTCTTCATTGTGAACGACTTTTGCATAACTGGTAAACCATAAGAGATAGACAAACTTTTGCTACACAAAAAATGTAGATCGCGTTAAAATCCACAATTTATGTCATATATATTTATTTTGTTGAGTGAACCGTTTTCGTGATATTGCTTGTTATTCCCTTAAACTTTCCAATACTTATACTTTTTCTCAAGTTCGTTATTCATTTTTTTATGTCGTGAACATGCAAAGAGAATGGAATGCGCCACATAGCAACCAGCGTTAAAATATTTGACTATCGCTTAAAAGCTACCATATTCCCCTTGCATCTACAAGAAAATTACCAATAAGATTGACATGTCGATATCTCGATTAACATGAAGCATATGGAGAATAGGCGTTTGTAAAAATAGTTTGCACAAGAGTAGAGAAGGTCATGTGAGTGTAACACATCAGATTTTTTTATTTTAGCACCCGTGACCGATTGGTTTTAAACCATGCTTAATATGTACCCTAAAATGTGGCACACTGGGGAACGTTGGCAGGTTTTTTTAAATGCTTTTTCTACTATTTACCTATAGTAAGTATCGTATTCCACCCAAAAAAATTCACCGGAAATAGGCGTTTTGAGACACTCTGAATCCAAAGAAGCATTAAAAAAATGTATGTCTGTGAACAGCATAACTAAAAACTGAAAGGTCGGTTAAATGCCAAATTTGGTATTTCAAATTCTTCCAAGGGTGCGACACAACAAAATCTCCCTATCCCAAACTTCCTTTTAGATGGAAAATGTTTCGGAAATTATGATTTTCTCAAAAATAGCCCTAGCGATTTTGATTAAAATACCATGTATTTAAGATATATTTATGAGCATTCTGAATGACTAAGAGACAGACAAAATCTTATCTTAAACACAAAAATATACAGCTCTAAAAGCACACACTTTATGACAAATAAATTTTCTTTGTTGTTACTTTGAATTTTAAAATAATTAATACTTTTCTTAAATGCGAAGCCGCTATAAGTTTTTTTTTTTCCCTCGTGATCATACAAAGAGCATGGAATTTCGAAGCCATCACATAGCGACACTTATTACTATTATTTCTCTGTTTACTGTCCCCGTTTGGAAGACTTACAAGCCAATACCTGGGGTCAGACGCCTGTCGGAGAGTAGCCACAGTATTTGGATAGGATAGAACAACTAGGATGGGCGATATCAGCCCGAAGCCTGGTATGAAAGGAAAGCTGATGATAGACCAGTTGGTGGAGAACCCGGAGAAAACCCGCCCAGACGCCGCTTCGTCCACCACAAATTCCACGTACGACTCCCTGGGATCGAACGTCTAACGGCGAGCGGTCTAACCATGGAGTCGTCCCACGTGGCAACACGCTCTTTAAAAATCTGACTACCTCTTTACCTACTGCAACGCACAACGAAATGTGTAAATGTGAATTGAAGATTTATCTGGATTAACAAGAAGTAAATGGAGTACTAAACTTTTGTAAGGATAGTTTGTAGAAGAGCGAGTAGAGAAAGTTATTTGAATGTAGCATATCAGGATATCTTTTTGGGGGGGGCAGAGATTCAGAGAACATGAAAACATGTATTTGCGGTGAAATCTCTATATCGAACTTTTGTGTTGAATGCAATACTTTTACTATACGTAAAGTAGTAGAGAAAATAAAAATACTTTCACATGACTTTCTCTACCCTCTATCTTTATTAGTGGTATACACACTATACTCACTAAAAGTTTATTTTTCTGTCTACTTCATTTTAACCCAAATAAATCTTTGCACAGAAATAGCTACATTACACATTTCGTTACAGATACAAAGAGAACAGCGATAGTCAAATGTTTAACAACTGGACGCTATATGCTGGCCTTAAAATTCCATACTGTTTGCATAACATTGCGAGAAACAACTGAAAATCGATGGGACTTAAAAGAATGACAGGTTTTGAACAATTCGAACCTTTAATAACGGAAATCTCAGAAACGGCTTATGCCACAAAAAAACGTCTTTGAAATAAATTGTGCATTTTAAAGAGATCTACATTTTTACTTTCTCTACTACGTATAGTAAGTAGGGGAAGTATTGTATTCTACCCAAAAATTCGATACCGAGATTTCACCGGAAATACATGTTTTGAGATCCCCTGAATCCAAAAAAAGCATTTTTGGAAACATGTCCGTGTGTCTGTCTGTGAACAGCATAACTCAGAAACGAACTGTCGGATAAACACCAAACTTGGTATTTAGGTTCAGTATCTTCCAGGGATGCGACACGAAGCTTTTCAAGAAAATCCCCTAACCGCAGAGTACCCTTTACATGGAACATTTTTTGAAAATTTTAATTTTCTCAAAAATGGCTCTAACGATTTTGTTTAAAATATCATATGTTTAAGATATTTTCATGACAAATAAAATGTATATCTTGAATTTTCTGGGAATGTCTCCAAAAGTATTCTTCATTGTGAATGACTTTTGGTAAACTGGTAAACCATAAGAGATAGACAAACTTTTACTACACAAAAGATGTAGATCGCGTTAAAATACACAATTTATGGCATATACATTTTTGTTGTTGAATGAACCATTTTCGAGATATTGTTGTTATTCCCTTAAATTTTTCAATACTTATTTTCTCAAATGGGAATTCGTTATTCCTTTTTTTGCCTTGGATATGCAAAGAGTATTAATCTGTGGGAAAGGGAATGGTGCTGCACCTAGCAACCAGCTATTAACAGAGATGTATGTGCTTAAAGGCTACTGTATTTCTATACTGCCCTTATAAATATATATTCCCCTTACATCTACAAGAAAATTAGCAATAAGATAGAGTCTGCAACTGTTTATCTCGATTAACATGAAGTAGATGGAGAGCGTTTGTAAAAATAGTTTGTACAAGAGTAGAGAAAGTCATGTGAGTGTAACACATCAGATTTTTTGTGTCGTACGTTTTCGTCTATCACTTAACATTTCCTAGTTATACAAGATTATATAAAATTCCTTTCGAATGAAGTGGGCTTCATAGGTTATTCCCAGAAAATTCAAGATATGCATTTTATTTGTAATGTAACTATCTTTAATATGTAGTATTTTTATCAAAATCGTTAGAGCCATTTCTTTATAAAATAAAAAATTTCGAACGAAGTTGCATGTAAAGGGTAGTTGGGGTGGGGGATTTCAGCTATGCTGTTCACACACACGGATCTTTTCTAAAAATGCTTTTTTTTCCTTTCTTTTTTGGATTTAAGGGTCCTCAAAACATGTATTTCAGGTGAAAACTAGGTATCGAATATGTACCTATTATGTACGTGGTAGAGAAACTAAAAATTCTATACGTAACAAAATCTCGTAGCTTCCTTAATAAACGGCGTTATTGTATGAAAGGAGATCAGAGAGCTTAGTTAGAAAGCATACACACTGATTCTGTAAAAATTTCAATCTGAGAAAGTGGTTCATTACAATGGAGGGATTTAATCGCCTGTATTTAATAAATAAACGAACAGACTGGGAAGCCCGGAAATGAAAGCCGAGTATACAGCGCGCCTTAATATGTGTTGGAAAATAAGCCACACACGTACAAGCGAAACAGATTTAAGGGAGGCAAGCACGTAATTTAAACAGCATTTTCCCGTTCTTTTAGTGGTGTGAACTCCGTCACCTGGAAACCTCTTAGAAGTAGACACGTTTTGTTTTATCTATCACGACCTGCAGGTTACAGCATCACCACTCTGCCACATTATTCAGGTTTTACTGTCACTCATCTGTTGGTCCCCATTTTATTACTTTAATTTCCTCTGTACCTTTATGTTCCTTCTTTTATTTGTCTACTTGTGTTTCTGAGAACACATCTTCCAATGCATTAATTACTTTCTTCGATTTCCTCTACTTATGACTTTGTTTCTATTTTCTTCCTTAAAATCTGTGTTTTTGTCGGGGCGTTATTCTTTGAGGCAGTATTTTTAACACTTAAATGATGTCAGTCTAATTATATAATATATAAATTTAATAACAGCCCGCCTTAAAGCAATATGTCTATAATATAAGAATAATGTATTACGTAATTTAACAATGTAGGAGCTATGAGAATAGAAGCAAGCTGCTTTTCGTAGCAAACAGAATTACAAAGTAGAAGCCGAAAGTTGCTAACAATGAGGTAACCTGAGACAATAAATTAGAAAGTTTAATAACGCTACTAACAATTCTTGGAGTAATAATGTAATATTTAAAACAGTTTATAAATAGCCAATCAAAAACTAGAAAAGCTTTAAGTTGCAGGCAGTTAGATTTGGTACGTGTTCAGTGTGAGACAAAACTTCATTGCAGTGAGAATAATATAAAGTTTACGTGTTTTGCAACGGGAATCTGTGCTTTTATTTGTTAGCCTCACGTTGTGGTACCAATTTGAAGTAATAATGTTTCTTACGTAATTTGTGTAGCGTAAGTTATTAGGACTTGGAGATCTTATATCGTGTTTACTTCATGTGAGTGGAACCATCTTGTGACGTCATTCATTTGTTTGGTTTGTAGCTCCATCTGGCGTTAGCAGTTTGTGGCAGTATTAGCTTCTGTTAGATTTTATTTCAAATGTCCTCCGGCTAGCTGTTTGGGTCGAACATGTATCTCTATGCAGGTTGTGAAGCGGAAAGGAATCTTTTATCTAGAAATTACACTGATGAAGAAAATTTGTTTTATAATTTTTTATTGTCGAACACGTTCACTAACACTTTTACATATTGATTTAGATACTCGCCAAACTGAAAGTGTTTGTAATAACTTCTTACTTATCACTTTTAACTCTGTATTTCAACTTTGTGTATAATTAACTTTATAATACTTTAGATTCTCGTAATTCTGCTGCGCGTAACTTGACGAACTGAAGGACTGACTGACGACGTGTAATGTGCTAGGAATTTTGATTAACTGAGCGACCGACGTGTAATGTATTGAGAATTTTGTTGAACTGGGCGCGATCTACCTCGGACTTGGCTTTTATGTACTCCCAATCCCCGATATGCCTAAAGATTATAAATGAACTGCTATTGGCTAATAAAACGCGCCAACATTAGCGTCTATTTTAATATCCAATGAAAACCACGAATACATATTGCTTTTAGGGAAACATTCTAGAAGGTTCTACCGAAAACGCGCGAACATTACGTAACTTCCTTGTTCCCAATAACGATAAACAGCTCATCCCCCTCGCTGCATTATTGCGCTATTATTAACAGTTTCAGTAAAGCCCTACAAATTTATTTACCAATAATAATTACAATTAAACATCTGAAATCAATGTCACATAAAAATGCATATTCATATTACAATCATTATTTACATTTAAGTAATTTGTGATACAAATTACTGCATCAGTTTAAAAACTGTAATTAACAATAATCTCACAGCTCTACGGTAGGATACATCAGTGAAGTGTTATTTAATGGTGTGAAAGATTAATAAACAACGTACAATACAATTATAATTACTGTAAGCCTTGTTCTTTAGCCGTACCAGTCCTGCTAAGAGATACGTGTTCTGTAAATTACTGCTGACGCAGCCGAGGCATACATATATAATATTTAAATGAACATTAAAATAAAAAGTTTATTTTTTAAACGTGGGGGCGAAGGCCACCGGAAAGTTTGTACCGTACGTGGGGGCGAACACACCAAGAAACAATCTCCCGCAAATTGCCATCCATTACGTGCGTGGTTTAAAACAGCTTCAGGTTGGTTTACCACACGTGGTACAACCACAGCAATATAAAGCACATCATCTTATAGTGTTTAATGTACAGTAATTTGATTATGTTGCACTTGCAGCTCAGTATGTTACATTAACACCGCTTTCACTACTCATTCTTCTTTATTTTTCTCTCTACTCCCTGTTAATCCAGATAAATGTTTCATTATATGTATATTTCGTAGTAAGGGAGTTACAGGAGACTGAAGCTACATAGGGAATAGGTTATTGTGACGGCTTTAATTGAATTTTAACAGATTTTGATAAATATGATTTTATAAAGTTTGAGATATTCAAGACAAGCATTGTTTAAGTAACTCCAGGATATTGGCTTTAGTTTTCTGGCGCGTCATTTCCCGGATGTTGAAGTAAGCAGAGATTAGGTGACACGCGGTTTAGGGTAAAAGATCACTTCATGTCCGACACGTAGGGGAGTTACGTAATTTATGCTGACACACGCTTACGTCAGTTACTAGCGAGACACTAATCAGCATTTTGTCGGGTATTTAAACTTAGGGATTTTGACAACTCTCTCTCTCTCGACTAACCACGTGGTTGGTCGAGGGGGCACCTCGGGTACTGCGACCTGCAGTGAGATCTATTGCGGCTATCACCCACCAGGAGGAAGAGAAAGGTAAAGGAACCACAGGAGGCTACAGGCCACAGAGACGCGCGGAAGCCTCTAACAGTTCCTAGATCGAAAACCCGTCCCACTACTGGAACTATCTAGAGAGGGCGACCCGTCGAGCAAGCAGTCCTCTATTGTCCTATCCTTTTCTTTGAACAAGCATCCGCGCCATCTATCCGGCACCACCATACGTCACAAAACCTAGAATCACGTTTCAAACAAGAGAAGCAAACGGAATTAAAAGAAAATGATGGAAAGGAAATCGTGGTAGATCAGAAACCACCCCCAGCATTCGCCTATCGACCAGGAAAAACCGCGAAAAACCAAAGGATGGTCGAGGGAATCGAACCGGACAACCTCCCGAATGCGAACCTCACACGTTACCGCGAAGCAATCTCGCTCAATAGGCTGAAGCAATAATTAAATCTTTAAAAATCGGGTCATTATAAGTTGGATTTGAAATTTCACTCTCTGTATGATCACGAAAAACAAACAAATGGAGACTTAGCGCTTAAAAAAGTTTAAGTAATTGAAAATTCAACCAATAACAACACATATCTCTGAAATGGTTAATGCTACAAAACAGTATTTGGTATAAATTGTATGTTTTGTCGACACATAGACTTTTATGCCATACGTTTTGTCTATCTCTTACGATTTACCAGCTATACAAAACTTATTCAAAATAAATAGAACTTAACAGGGGCTCTTCACAGAAAATTCAAGATATACATTTTATTTGTCATGAAAATATCTTAAATATATGCTATTTTAATCAAAATCGTTACAGGTAATTATGAGAAAATAAAAAATAACGAAAATGTTTTCAAGTAAGAGACTTTGGGGAGGGGGATTTTCTTGAAAATCTTCATGTCGCGTTCTTCGAAGATGCCGAATTAAATACCAAACCTGGCATTTAACCGACTTTTTGTTTTTGAGTTATGCTAACCGGAAGTCTCAAAACATGTACTTCCGGTTAAATCTCGTATATATATTTAGTGGAATACAATTTTCCCCTATTTATGATAGGCAAGTAACAGAGAAATCTTGAGTTTTCTAAGAATACCCGTTAAGTCCTCTTCATTCGGAAGGAATTTTTTATTATCTTGTATAACTGGTACCCACCAATGTGGCCGAGGTTCGATCCCAGGGAACTGTATGAGGGATTTGTGGTGGACGAAGCGACGTATGGGCGGGTTTTGGGTTTTCTCCGGCTTCCCCCGCCATTCATCCCACCAATTGCTCCATCATCACCTTTCCTTTCATCCATTTCACCATAATTTCATATCATCTCCCTCCTCTCTCCCATTCCAGGCTTGGGCTGATCACCCATCCCGGTTCTTCTATCCGACCCAAAAGTCTGTCTGCTCCCCGACAGGTTCTGACCCCCGCGCAATTCAATGTAATTTGAAGTTCATAAAATTGTTTATATTATTCCTTTTTATTAAATGTAAATTAAGTAAAATTTTGTTGTTGTAGAATACATTGATGTAATAATTTTTACTATAGTATATTAGTATTGTAGAAGAAATTTAATTTTGTTATAATTAATTAAAGTTAATTTATTTTATTGCATCTTGTGTATCAAAGTATATTAAAATTAATTATAATTTTTTTTCTTGAATTTGAAAGATTTAATTAATAATAAAATTGGCTTGTAAAGTCTTGGGGGATGTAAACCGGGGAGGGTAAACCGAGAAAGAAGAAGAATAGAAGAAGTATATCTGATAAACGCTAAGCGATAGACGAAAACGTACTACACAAAAAATCTTATGTGTTACACTCACATGACTTTCTCTACTCTTGTACAAACTATTTTTACAAAAGCTTATTCTCCATCTATTTCATATTAATCGAGATAAACATTTGCAGAAACGATCTTTTGACATGCAAAGAGAATTACATTTTACACATAGCGACCAGTTCTAAAAATGTTTGACAATCGCTTAAGACCTACTATGTTCCCCTTGTTTTGTATTTGCAAGGGCAATATAGAAATACAGTAGCCTTTAAGCATCGACATATCTCTTAATAGCTGGTTGCTAGGTGCAGCACCATTCTCTTTGCCACAGATTAATACTCTTTGCATATCCAACACAAAAAAAATGAATAAGGAATTTCCATTTGAAAAAATAAGTATTGAAAAATTTAAGGGAATAACCAGCAATATCTCGAAAATGGTTCACTCAACAAAAAAATGTATATGACATAAATTGTGTATTTTAACGCGATCTACATTTTTTGTGTAGTAAAATTTTGTCTATCTCTTATGGTTTACCAGTTATGCAAAAGTCGTTCACAATGAAGAATACTTTTGGAGACATTCCCAGAAAATTCAAGATATACATTTCATTTCTCATGAAAATATCTTAAACACATGATATTTTAATCAAAATCGTTAGAACCATTTTTGAGAAAATTAAAATTTTCGAAAAATGTTCCATGTAAAGGGTAATCTGGGGTGGGGGGATTTTCTTGAAAACCTTCGTGTCGCATCTCTGGAAGATACTGAACCTAAATACCAAGTTTGTTTAACCGACTGTTCGTTTCTGAGTTATGCTGTTCACAGACACACACTCACACACACACACACACGGACATGTTTCCAAAAATTTTTTTTTGGATTCAGGGGGGTCTCAAAACATGTATTTCCGGTGAAATCTCGGTATCGAATTTTTGGGTGGAATACAATACTTCCCCTACTTACTATACGTAGTAGAGAAAGTAAAATATGTAGATCTCTTTAAAACACACAATTTATTTCAAATAATTTTTGTGGCATAGGCCACTTCCGGAACATCTATTATAAATGATTTGAATTGTTCATTTCTTGGTCATTCTCTTAAAGTCCTATCAACATTCATTTGTTTCTCGCGATGTCATGGAATCAGTACAGAACTTTAAGACCAGCGTATACCATCCTGTTAAACATTTGACTATCACCATTCCCTTTGCATTTATAACAAAGTCCGTAATGTAGCTATTTCTGCAAAGGCTTATCTTGATTAAAATGAAATAGAAAAATAACCTTCCGCAAGAGTTGTTTTATGCCCATTAATAAATGACACAGGGTAGAGAAAGTCTCATGTGAATGTAATACATCAGTGTTTTAAAATGCTAGGTCACCATTCTTTTGTTTTTCACGATGTCACACAAAGAATGGGAATTTTAAACCCAGCATGTATCGACCCACTTTTAAGCATCCCACTATTGCTTCAGCCTCCTCTATAACCCTTGTACCTACAACGAAATGTTAATGAAAATATTTCTGTAAACAATTATCTCGATTATAGATAGTTTTTGTAGAAGAGTAGGTGGTGTGAATGCAACACATGAGATTTTGAGAGCATGCGTATGTGTACAGGATGAACCAGAACAACACCAACAAACTTTCAAAGGTTGTGGGATACCTTCCGATATTTTGGTATAAGGGACACACGGTATCCGGCGGCTTGTTGCAGAGTAACTGCATTTCGTTTGATTTCTTGCCCCAATTAGCTTGTAGTGCACTGAAAATACTACACAAATGTCGACGGAGTGGAGTGGAGTAGATCTGGTAGGCTCGTGGTGAATCTAAGTGAGTTTTGCTATGTACCTACCCTTGGAAGGGTTTTACCATAGGTAGGCTGGATTGTTGTAGGGTGACGGTTTTGTGTTGAATTGGGGATGTGATGGGAGGTAGCGCTATGTTTTTATAGGCTCCTCAGTGGCTGCCTTTTCAGGAGCAGCGTCATTACCGTGCTCCGCTGGTTTTTATTTTTGTATAATTTTGATTGGTTGGATTTTGTTGACCACTCCCATAGGGGAGGGGGGAAGTACTTTAGTGACAGCATGTTTTTGCTGTTGGCAGGTTTAAAGCCTTCGTTACCGGGGGTGCCCGCAAGCCATGCGAGGAACCCGGTAGTGCCTGCATTGACGTTCTTGAGGTAAGTAGTCCCCCAGGGATCTGACAAGGGCGTTCTGATGGTAAATCAATTTGCCGTAAAATGTTGATGCCCGGTGTCTAAACACGTCCTCCACATATGGAAGGGCGGAGGTTTCATGTAGTAGCCTGACTGGAAAGCGACGACAGACAGAATAGATGGACCGAAGTCCCATATTCTGAATCCGCTGCAGCCAGAGAAGCCAGGAATCTGCTGCCATGCCCCACACCTCACACGCGTACAGCATCAGAGGTAATATAAGAGGTTTATAAAGGCGTAACTTTAAGTGAACCGGCATGTTGGAAGCCAGAACCGGTTATAAGGCAGCTACCGTCCCCTAAGCCCTGTTCGTTGCTTCCCGCACGTGTCCACGAAAGGTTAGGCCCTTATCTAGACTGACACCTAAATAGCGTAAGGAAGTCCCCCACTCTATCCTTTGGCCCCGGTAGGTGAAGGTTGGTGTGTCTGCAGCGGGGATTCGTCTCTTGGCGAGCAGGACAGCTTGGCCTTTGCCCGGATTCATGGACATCCGCCACTGCCTGCACCAGAGTTCAACGAGACGGAGGTGTCGTTGTATAGGGTTGAAGGCTCTGAGTATGTGTCTGTTGGTAGTGTACTGAGGACGTCATCAGCAAACTGGGCCATATTGACACCCTGCACCACTGGAAAGTCTGCCATGTACAGAACTAAACAGTGTGGGAGATAGTACAGAGCCTTCGGGGACTGCGCCTCGTACGGGTTTTTGTGTTGATGTTTTCCCCGCTACTACTACTATGTTGACGGTATGCGCTGTCTCTTGTTTGTAAACAAATTGTTTCCATTCGCTCATGGCACTTGCTGTTGACAACAGCAATGCCATCTTTAACCGTTGCCCTCAAGTTCGCATGCAGTACTGCTCGGTTCTGTCTAGGGTTTTATTTTTCCGACACTGTTAGTTATGCGTTAACGTGATGGCTTTACTGATGTAGAATTGGCCGATATGAATCTCGTGTATGGCTTCAATGAATGCAATGGAAAAGCGGCACAACATGCTGAGCTGTTTCCGTATCGACGGCAATCACTTCACAGTACTTTTGCATCTGTACATAGGCGCCTACGAGAAACTGGATCCTTCCGTGTTGGAATGGAAGATACTGGCCGTGCGAGGTTTGCCAGAACACCCGATCTGGAAGAGAAATGTGTTACATGCGATTGGTAAAACAGTTCTGCCGCTAGTAGTCGGTGCGTTGCACGAGTTCTGAACACAAGCCAATCAACTGTTTTGAGAGTCTTACATGAAAATTGCACCAGCATCCACAGAAGGTGCAGTCATTCAGCCCGCGGAGTTCCCATTTTGAGTGGAGTTTTGCAAATTGGTTCCTACAGCAATGTGCAGAAAACCACAATTTTCATGCTTTGGTGTATTCACATTCGAGGCCAAGTTTACAAGATAGGGTATGTTCAACAGTTGGAATAGCCATGTATGGGATTACGAAAATCCACACGCACTGGTGTGTCGATCCATCAAGAGCAGTTTGTGATTGGACTTACGTACTTCCTGATACACTGAACGGAGACGTGTATAAAACGTGAGACAGTATTTTTAACACTTGAATTATTTAAAATAAATTATATAATATGTAAATTCAATAACAGCCCGCCTTGAAGCAATATGTATGTAATAATTTTTAAAAATGTATGTAACAGTCATTGCATATGCTTATTTTTATTGTAAACATGTTAAATAATGTTATGTGAATACATTACATACTTTAATAATGCAAGAGCTGTGAGAATAATAAGTTTAAAGTTGCTAACAATGAGGTAACAATGAGGTAACCTTGAGGCAATAATGAGTTTGAGAGTTTGAATACTACTAGTCATGATTAGGGCAGCAATAATGTAAATCTTGTGACAGTTTTTAAAATAGCCAATCAACAGCCAGAAAAAGCTTTAATTAAATGCAGGTATTCTATTGGACTAGGATTAGCCAATCAGAGACTTGAAATACAAAACGTTAAAAGTTTATACGGTTAAAATATGTTCAGTTGCTGGTAGACCTTGGTAGTGACCGGATGGAAGATGTGTTCTCTAAAGAAATATTACGTATTCGTGTGTAACGAAAATTAAGTATACGTGATAACAAAGTAAAAGTTTTAAATTAAAGAATCTCACAGCTCTTAATATCAGTGTAGTGCTTTTTAATTTGTGTCAAGGATTAATAAAAAGAAGTGAATTTAAAACTTAAAGTCTGTGTAAGCCTACCTTCTTGTCGTAACACGCCCTGATTAAGAGAAACATGTCTGTAAAGTAAGACTGACGCAGCCGAGACAAACATAAATACTATCTATAGAAGCAGTTTAATAACAAAGTTAAATAATATTTCTAAACTTGGAGCGAAACAAACAAACTCCTTCAAAAGCTCCAAGAACGATATCTACTTCAAGTTTGGCTCCCATACGTGGGGCAGAAAAACAAACACTTTCTCAATTACGTAACAAACAATCCATTTCAAATTAACGTCCAAAGCGTGGTGCAAACTCCAACGTAAAGACAATAATACTTCAAGTTGGCTTCTCAAGCGTGTGGCTAACAACAATAAACTCCAAAATTTAAAGAACATAACTTCTTCAAACGTTCCTTCAACGTGTCCTCCCATAGTTCCTAGAAGATGTGCCACTGAGAATTCATCAGCTTAATGTGGTTTCAACATGACCGGGCTGGAGCCACAGTGATGTACAGTTTGGAAGACAATGTATTGTTCGCGGTGGTCCTGTTTCATGGCCAGCTCGATCACCGAACAGGACACCAATGGACGTCTTCTTCTGGGGACATGTGAAGAGCCTAGTTACGGGAATCCGGTCGATACTCGCATGGACCTGGTTGCTAGGACTATCGCAGCCGCGGCGGAAGTAGACAGTCAATGGTGCGTCGCTGTACACACTGTCGTGATCATGGTGGTCGACATTTTGAACAATACCTGGACTAGCTCTGCATTTGCTGCGTGCTATACTGTACACTGACAGATCAGACTGCGATAAAGGTATGCGTGTTTCGTCTGCGGGATGTTGCATTATTCTGTGTTATTTTCACAGAAACAAGGGTGATTGGGGTAACAAACCCAATAAATTATAATTATTCTGTAATGAGCCGCTGGAGACCATGGATCCCTTATGTCAAAATATTCAGAAGGTATCCCTGAACAGCCCTGTATGTATAACTGGGTTTTGTGGCACTGTATAATCCCGCCGTTACCATATTTATCTGCTGGGAGGCAAGTAGGTATCGCAGTTGCCACAAACTTTGGTTTACACGCCTCCAGCGACAGGGAGTGTGTTCTGTAGTGTGTAAAGGAAACCACCTGAGTGCGTCTTAATTTACGCATCCTCCTCATTCAACATTAATTCGCCGTAAATATACAAGTCCCTGCCTTCCCTCAAACGTGTTACAACTAATTAACATTAATACATGTTATGAAAAGTTCTCCTTTTGAAAAATTAAACACTCTATATTCTAATTAGCACTGCCGGGCTTGGGAGCAGGGCTGACAATTTAACGGTTTTCCCGCCAGATCCAGAGTTTTGGCAACTAGACTCGCGGCGAAAATAATAGATTATGATACAAGGGGCAAAATAAAATCACTCTTAACATGTATGGCATATACTATTTTTTTATGTCAGCGCTCGAATTTGTAAAATATGAATAATACTATATTGATTCCTGAAACTAACAAAGATCACGTTTAGAACGCGGTTCTTGAAACAAGAGAAATGACGTCAGATGTTTTGATAATTCGCTAGCAGTCATTTTCAGTGAAATTATTTTCACCATGTTTTGCCTTACATCAGGCAATGAAAGGATTAAATGCTATATCACATTGCTTTCTGGAATTTTTGTTGAAGTACTTCTATTGTTATTCTTTCTGCTGCTTCTGTAATTTCACTTCCATTTCAGTTTCTTCTGAATTCTTAATTTCCGTCGTTTAATCATTATCTAGGTTATAACAGATAAAAGAATAACGTTTTAGATAAGCAGAAAGCTGCGAATATAACGTATATGCTAATTCTGCAACGTAATTGCGGTAAATTGAAGTATGACTATTTGTACTGTGAATAGATAATGCGAGTGCCATGAGAAATTACTCGTGTAAAAGACATAATGAAAAGTAAAACCTAATAACAGCAAGTCGAGTTATTATGCATGTGCAAATACAAAGGGTAATTATCATGTAATTGGACTTAAACCCAAAGTTTCAGAATGAAGATTATCACACTAGTGTAATAATCTAAAGCTTTTAGCTGCTGTGCATTGTGTTAGAAGCTCTACTTTTAGGCCATGCTGTCTAAAAATATATTTTTAGGCAGCTGGCACTAAAAGAACAGCGTTTAACACGATCCACTGAATTACTTGGATTCTTATAATTTTCTTTATATTGTAATTTCATTTGTACTATGTTTTTTGTTTTGTCGCAGTAATCGGCTCGTGTTATCTTATTTGCTGAGCCCCTGTTATTGTTTAATTATTTTAAATTTTGGGTTATTTGTTCTCCGGCTATTATTACTCAGTCGAACAAGTGTCTCTGAGCAGGGCGTGTAAACGGAAAGGAGTTGTTGCTAAAAGATAACACTGATAAAATAATTTGTTTCTGCACCTTTATTGCCGTCACAATTAATAATTCACATCTTTAATCTTTATACACGCCTGACTGAAACTGTGGTATTTCCGAATGTAATTACTGTTGTATTAGTTGCCGCGTACTTCACATTTTTGTACCTAACTTTACGACGTGTACCTCGCGAGAGATTCTTCCTAACTGTATGACGTGCACTTCACGAGACATTCCTTAGAACTGCGCGAAACTTGCTTATGGCTCGAGAATATATAGTCCTTCACCTCGAAATGCCTAAACATTATAATAGAGCTGCTATTGGTTACCAAATCGCGCCTATTTTAGCGTCAGTTTTGTAGGCCAATCACTACTACTAACATATATGCTCTAGTGAAGATATTCCCTCCATTTCTAAAGAAAGGCACGCTACCCTGACGTCATTTGTTTGTCTCTTCTTAGTGATAAACAACTCACCCCCTCGGTTTATTGTTACCCACTTCTATTGTCAGTTTCAGTGAGGCCATGTAAACTTATTTCCTAACAATGCTTATGGCTAACAAACATCTAAAATACACAATACCTGGTACGACACTGGCTTGGAAAAACTTGTGTCACGTCACCAAAAATGCTTGGAAAAGCATGTTGACTGTGTAAAAAAGTATCAGAAGGATTGTACTATATAAATAAAAGTAATTCAACATGATCAATTGTGAGTAATGTTTTTTATAAAATAGGGAAACCTACTTATTGGACGCCCTTCGTACATTATCTACTTATCAATGGTAAGTGGAAAGGAAGTAAAAATATGGTTGATGCGAATTTTTTCGACGATGGTCATGGTTACCAAATTAATTAAATTTGGGGACGTATCTGAGACACATACAATTAAGATACCACCAAAATGAGCGGGTATGGCTCCTATCCAAAATGTACTACTAAATTAACGAAGCAATCGAAGTGTGAACACATTCGAGTAATAAAGGAAAAAATTGTAAATATGTACTTACCAATATTTGGATGCTGAAGCTTTCGACATATACGAGCTTCTCTTTCCAGTTTTTGGAAATCTGAAAAACAAGAAAATCTTGTTTACAATCACTTTCAGAATAGTTTAAATCAAGAAATGTGTTGATAATACAACATGTACTGGTATTAGTAATACATTGTGAAGTTGAAAGTCTGCTTCAATTTTCTTGCACATTATCAAACAAACCTGCTACCTCGTACGAAAACACCGCTTAAGAGCCTTGCTTTATTATTTATATTGCAATATATCTACTTACACGTATACTATATAAGGGGGGAAGCGGAATAAATATTATCTTAGGATGTATCATCAGTGTATACACAAAGACGAATGAAGAATTATAATACCGTTTAGTCTATGTACGTTTATTTTAGCAGAAACAAAATTTCCATACCTTTCCTCGCATTTTATTCACATATGCGACAAAATATATGACAGAGTAGTAGTTAATCTAAATTTTTACTTTCTCTACTACGTATAGTAAGTAGGGAAAGTATTGTATTCCACCCAAAAATTCGATACCGAGATTTCATCGGCTAACGATTTTGATTAAAATATCATATGTTTAAGATATTTTCATAACAAATAAAATGTATATCTCGAATTTTCTGGGAATGTCTCCAAAAGTATTCTTCATTGTGAACGACTTTTGCATAACTGGTAAACCATAAGAGATAGACAAAATTTTACTACACAAAAAATGTAGATCGCGTTAAAATACACAATTTATGTCATATGCAGTTTTTGTTGTTGATTGAACCATTTTAGAGATATTGCTTGTTATTCCCTTAAATTTTTCAATACTTATTTTCTCAAATGGGAATTCGTTATTCATTTTTTTTTGTCTTGGATATGCAAAGAGTATTTATTAATCTGTGGTAAAGAGAATGGTTCTGCACCTAACAACCAGCTATTAAGATATATGTCGATGCTTAAAGGCTACTTATTTCTATATTGCCCTTGCAAATACAAAAGAAGGGCAACGTAGTAGGCCGTAAGCGATTGTTAAATATTTTTAGAACTGGTCGCTATGTGTAAAACGTAATTCTCTTTGCATGTCAAAAGATCGTTTCTGCAAATGTTTATCTCGATTAATATGAAATAGATGGAGAATAAGAGTTTGTAAAAATAGTTTGTACAACAGTAGAGAAAGTCATGTGAGTGTAACACATCAGATTTTTAATTTAAGCTTAAATAACGATGTCGCAACAGCGGCTGAAGAAGTGAACACACACACTCACACACACACACACACACACACACACACACACACACACACACACACACACACACACCTCAAATTGTTATATTGTTCTCTCTCCCGCTGCTTAGTTATCACATCGTACATCGTTTTTATTTCCTTTCATGGAATTCTTAAATAAACATTTTAATACAAATAAATCAGTTTAGTTGTTAGTCTCTTTTACTAAATGCTGAAATAAAATAATTAACTTTGTTTTATTGTATCTCCTTGAATTATTATATAAAATAAGCCTTTTACTTTTATTTGTTTTCAAAATATACTTCGATAAGCACCTGAAATGTTCTGTATCGCATATTTAAGAAATCTGATGTGTTACATTCACACGACTTTCTCTACCCACTATCGTTTCTAAAATTATTGTTGAATAACTTTTAGGAGGGATGTAAACCGACGCTGGGTAATAAAGCTACATGAATGAAACAGAACAGATATTTATAGTGCACTAAACATTAGTTCCAGTACTTGGAAACAATCAAGAACAGTTTATTCAAGGAAAACAACATCTGACGTGATACATTCACATGGCTTTCCTTACCCTCTATCGATTAGTGGGTATACAAACTATTCTTACTACAGCTTATTTTTATATCTACTACGATTTAATCCAAATAAGCCTTTGCAGAAACAGCTACATTACATATTTCGTTATAGATACAAAGAGAACAGCGATAGTCAAATGTTTAACAACTGGACGCTATATGCTGGCCTTAAAATTCCATACTGTTTCCATGACATGGCAAGAAACAACTGAATATTGAAAGAACTAAGAGAATGACCAAGAAATGAACAATCCGAACCTTTAATAACGAATATCTCAGAAATAGTTTATCCACAAAAAAACTTATTTGAAATAAATTGTGTGTTTTAAAGATATCTACGTGTCTATAAAATTATTTCCAAATAAAGTGGACTTCACGGGTTATTTCCAGAAAATTCAAGATATACATTTTATTTATCATATAAACATCTTTAATATATGGTATTTCAACCAAAATCGTTATAGCCATTTTTTAGGAAATCAAAACTTTCGAAAAATGCTCAATGTGAGCGGTAGTTTGGGAGGGAGGGTTTTTTCTTGAAAATCTTCCTGTTGCATCTTTGGAAAATACTGAACTTAAATACCAAGTTTCATGCTGAAACGAGTATTCGTTTTTGAGTTAGCCTGTTCACAGACGACACACACACGTTTATCTGAAAATAATTTTTTTTGGATTCAGGGGGGCTCAAAACACATATTTCGTTGAAATTTGGTATAGAATTTTCGGGTGCAATCCAATACCTGCTCTACCTACTATGTTCATGGTAAGGAAAGTGAAAAGTCGACAGAGAAAGTAGTGTGAATGTAACGCATGATGATAATGATTATTATTATTATTGTTATTATGTTTTAATGATGTAGTAAATAACTGATAGAGAAAATAGAAATCTAATATCATGAACATACCTGAGGTCACCCTTATAGGGGGATGAGGGAACTATTTTCTGGTATACCTGCGCTGTAGTCTTTGTCAGCATAAGCACTTAGCTGTTAAGTTTAACCATAAAATTGGGCCAAAGAAACGTCAAGTTTCAAGATAAAATTGCCACTTTTGATACTAATATACCAATCATGCCCCTGCCCCACCCACCCACGTCAAAATGTTTTATTGAAGCTCTGTATAAATATATTATTGGATTGTTAGTAAGCTGTGCTCAGCGACGACTGTCAAGTCTTGACTTTCGCCCTTTCCAGCGCCGAGCGAAGTTCTTGCTAAAGTCAATGTTATCGGAGAGGCTTAATGAAGGTCCTTTTGGAAACTTCAGGTCACTGCCCATCACCTTCATTTACATTCACTTTGATGCCAGAACAAAAGACTGTAGAAAATGTCAGGCAATGAGGCGCCAAGGTCTTTGTGTCCAGTCTTTTGTCTTTTACAGCACGTAAGTGAAACAACATGGCGAGATTCACACACATCTATTCTTATTGAGGTTAATCTATACCCTCCAGCAGTCAAATAAACACAGACAACATTCTCATTTTA
The DNA here is from genome assembly GCA_030765065.1 of Deroplatys truncata. Taxonomy (NCBI): domain Eukaryota; kingdom Metazoa; phylum Arthropoda; class Insecta; order Mantodea; family Mantidae; genus Deroplatys; species Deroplatys truncata. The sequence continues at coordinate 308,123,167 of CM060975.1, read as the reverse complement.
ATATACAGAAAGAACAAACGATGTTACAGTTATCGTGTTCTAGCGTTTTTCAACAGTTTTTTCATTTTATTACTTTTATAATTTTATGAACATTGCACCACCGAGTGGGATGGCCCGGGTGGTAACGAGCAGGCGGAACTGTGTTCTACATTCGGGAGATCCCGGGTTCAAATACCGTGGGCCGATTAATCTTACTGGGATTGTCTCGTGGTTCCCTCAGTTACCAAGGTAAATGCCGGATTGGATATTTAATGCTAGAACCCACAGTTCCACCTTAAGTTTAAAACAACAGTAAAAATGAAAAAAGACGGTAATAGCGACTACTCTGCCATCTATCCACAGGTAAATAAAGCAGTTAGATGGCACTCTAATACCATCTGCCCGGCACGTTTAGAAGCAGAGATCGAGTTGTTATTCTCTAAGGTCTGTGTGGTGTGGAAGTTGCCATCTGCCCGTCACAGGGCAGACATGCAGTTGCTATGCTCTAAGGTCTGTGTGGACATATGTGGAAGCTGCCATCTGCCCGTCACAGAAGCAGAGATGCAGTTGCTAAGCTCTAAGGTCTGCGTAGACACGTGTTGAAACTGTAATCTGCCTGTCACAGAAGCAGAGATGCAGTTGGTATGCTCTAAGGTCTATGTAGACACGTGTCGAAGCTGTCATCTGCCTGTCACAGAAGCAGAGGTGCAGTTGGTATGCTCTAAGGTGTGTGTCGACACGCGTCGAAGCTACCATCTGCCGTCACAGAAGCAAAGGTGCAGTTGGTATGCTCTAAGGTGTGTGTCGACACGCGTCGAAGCTACCATCTGCCGTCACAGAAGCAAGGTGCAGTTGGTATGCTCTAAGGTGTGTGTCGACACGCGTCGAAGCTACCATCTGCCGTCACAGAAGCAGAGGTGCAGTTGGTATGCTCTAAGGTGTGTGTCGACACATGTCAAAGCTATCATCTGCCCGTCACAGAAGCAGAGCTGCAGTTGCTAAGCTCTAAGGTCTATGTACACACGCGTCGAAACTGCCATCTGCCCGTCACAGAAGCAGAGGTGCAGTGGTATGCTCTGTGGACACGCGCGTCGAAACTGCCATATGCCGGTCACAGAAGCAGAGGTGCAGTTGGTATGCACTAAGGTGTGTGTCGGCACGTGTCAAAGCTACCATCTGCCCGTCACAGAAGCAGAGCTGCAGTTGGTATGCACTAAGGTGTGTGTCGACACGTGTCAAAGCTACCATCTGCCCGTCACAGAAGCAGAGCTGCAGTTGGTATGCACTAAGGTGTGTGTCGGCACGTGTCAAAGCTACCATCTGCCCGTCACAGAAGCAGAGGTGCAGTTGGTATGCACTAAGGTGTGTGTCGGCACGTGTCAAAGCTACCATCTGCCCGTCACAGAAGCAGAGCTGCAGTTGGTATGCACTAAGGTGTGTGTCGGCACGTGTCAAAGCTACCATCTGCCCGTCACAGAAGCAGAGGTGCAGTTGGTATGCACTAAGGTGTGTGTCGGCACGTGTCAAAGCTACCATCTGCCCGTCACAGAAGCAGAGCTGCAGTTGGTATGCACTAAGGTGTGTGTCGGCACGTGTCAAAGCTACCATCTGCCCGTCACAGAAGCAGAGGTGCAGTTGGTATGCACTAAGGTGTGTGTCGGCACGTGTCAAAGCTACCATCTGCCCGTCACAGAAGCAGAGGTGCAGTTGGTATGCACTAAGGTGTGTGTCGGCACGTGTCAAAGCTACCATCTGCCCGTCACAGAAGCAGAGCTGCAGTTGGTATGCACTAAGGTGTGTGTCGGCACATGTCGAAACTGCCATCTGCCCGTCACAGAAGCAGAGCTGCAGTTGGTATGCACTATGGTGTGTGTCGGCACGTGTCAAAGCTACCATCTGCCCGTCACAGAAGCAGAGCTGCAGTTGGTATGCACTAAGGTGTGTGTCGGCACATGTCGAAACTGCCATCTGCCCGTCACAGAAGCAGAGGTGCAGTTGGTATGCACTAAGGTGTGTGTCGGCACGTGTTAAAGCTACCATCTGCCCGTCACAGAAGCAGAGCTGCAGTTGGTATGCACTAAGGTGTGTGTCGGCACATGTCGAAACTGCCATCTGCCCGTCACAGAAGCAGAGCTGCAGTTGGTATGCACTAAGGTGTGTGTCGGCACGTGTCAAAGCTACCATCTGCCCGTCACAGAAGCAGAGCTGCAGTTGGTATGCACTAAGGTGTGTGTCGGCACATGTCGAAACTGCCATCTGCCCGTCACAGAAGCAGAGGTGCAGTTGGTATGCACTAAGGTGTGTGTCGGCACGTGTTAAAGCTACCATCTGCCCGTCACAGAAGCAGAGCTGCAGTTGGTATGCACTAAGGTGTGTGTCGGCACGTGTCAAAGCTACCATCTGCCCGTCACAGAAGCAGAGGTGCAGTTGGTATGCACATGCCTCTGTGTTTACGTGACGAAGCAAGACGGTATGATACAGGGGAAGACCTAGAGGACTGTCCGCCATACCCGAGCCACGAGTTATCTCGTATCTTCCAACAGATCCGTCGTGATATGTCCGCATAAGCGACGTAAAATAGAAAAAAATTGCACCGCTTTTCAGCTTTTTCATTTGTCGTATTTACAAAATGCATTCGGTAGAGGAAATGTTTACTTTCTCTCTCTTTCTCTTACTTATATTTAGAGGAAATATTGTATTCTACCAAAAAATTTGATATCAAGTTTTCGCAAGAAATCATGTTTAGATGTGCCCTGAATTTAAAAAAGATATAAAAAGTCCGTGTCTGTGTGATAAACGAAACTTCGGACCAATATCAAACTTGGTATTGAAGTTCACTATCTTTCAAGGATGTGACACACAACGTTTCAAGAAAATCTTCTCAAAGTACCCTTTATATGGATCTTTTTCGTTATTTTTTATTTTCTAAAAAATTTCACTGAGTTATAATTAAAATACTACGTATTAAAGATATTTACGTGATAAATAAAATGTTTAGCTTGAATTTACTGTGAATAGCCTGTGAATTTCCATTTACAAGTTAATTTGTAATAATTTCTGAAATTGTTGTGAACATGGGCTTATATCTGAAGAAGGAATAACGTGTCAAAGTCAGGAATTATTAACATTTTTACTGAAATTCCTAATTATCACATTAGTTTTTACGACTTCACATATTTATTTGTCCGTCAATTCAAATCACATGTAATTGACAAAAAAAATTATACCTACTGCCAAAATAAACGTTCTGGCAATTTATTGACAGAAAAACATGCGACACAATGAAACAGCCCACTAATTGTATTAGATAAATTATACATCATGAGAATTTTGCTTCTTAACTTAGGCACAGATTTCGAATACCCAAACTGGTAATGAATTTAGTTGTGCTAGAAATATTAATACGAGCGTTCCACAAGGAACTGTCTTGGATCTTATTTGTTTTCTAATATACTGATTGTGAGATTTACAACTTACGAATAGTTTTATATATATAAACAAAGATAAGTAGCGCTCTAACCCAGCGTAAACACCGAAAGCGCTATCGTCGGATAACCTGAATCTTCTGGAAGTTTCCCCATTTCCTCCCCTTCCACAACATTCTAGATTGTTCTTTAGGGGTTTCCAGGCGCGATATAAGCGAGCGCTCTCGCAAATAAGTCAGTGAGTACGTAGGAGAGTTAGTGAGCGAGTGCGTTTCTGATGCGACAAAAGTGTTATTTCCTAGCGAGTTTGCAACAACTGCTGTGATGTGCAGAGTGTTGCTGCAAGAGAGAGATTGGAGAATTCCTGTGTTTGACTCTCCAGGGAGTTAAAAGAATAAAAAATCTGATGTGTTACATTCGTATGACTTCCTGTACCCGCTATCGCGTATTGGGGGCACACAAACTATTCTTACTAAAGCTTATTTTTCTATATACTTCATTTTAATCCAAATAAACCTTTACAGTAACAGTTACATTATACTTTCGTTATACATACAAAGGGAACAGCGATAGTCAAATGTTTAAGAACTGGACGCTATATGCTGGCCTTAAAATTCCATACTGTTTCCATGACATAGCGAGAAACAGCTGAATGTTGAAAGGACTTTAAAGAATGGCCAAGTAACGAACAATTCGAACCTTTGGGCTGGCCCCGTAGCTCAGTCGGTAGAGCATCATCATCCTCCTGCACGACAACGCACGCCCACACACCGCTGCCAAAAGCAAAGAGAAGATTCAAGAGTTTCGTTGACAACTTTCTGACCACCCTCCGTACGGACCCGAGCTGGCACCAAGTGACTATTTCCTCTTTTTGCATTTGAAACGGTGGCTGGGTGGACAACGATTTCAAATCGACGATGAACTCAAAACGAGCGTTAGTAACTGGTTCAACTCCCAGGCGGCAGACTTCTATGCCGAGAAGCTGGTGCAGCGTTACAGCAAGTATATAGATGTGAACGGCGATTATGTGGACAAGTAAAGTATGCATGTAGGCACATATTACTGTCAATAAAAACCTTGTATCACGAGCGATGTTGTTATTATGACCAAACGGACCTTAGTTTTGGAATGCGCCTCGTTATTATTCTTATGTTGGCAATATTCGACCTTCGTTGAGTAGGATATAGATGGTCTTGCGAGCTTTGGTAGGCATTACATAAAATTATATAACTAATCGAAATTTCGAATTCTAAGCTAGACAGTAATTTTCGTCTTGTGTCAAAGGTTATCTGTGCCAAGTTTGGTCAAAATCGGTGCAATGGTGTAGAAGCCTATAAGGGGGGGCACGCGCACACAGAGACGTTTAAAGAAGCGGTTTTATTACACATTTCGTCGTGAAAAAGGTTACAAGAGGCTGAAGCGTTAGTCAAATATCTAAAATGCCCGTCGCTATATGTTGGCTTTCAAATTCCATACATTTTCCACGATATCGCGAGAAACAACTGAATGACGAGAACAGTTCAAAAAAAAGTTATTTTATATTCAAACGACTTTTTGTACTCACTACCCTTATTCTTATAAAAGTTTAATTTTCTATCTGCTTCATGTTAATCGAGACAAACGTTTGGAGAAACGGTTTCAATATACAGAGAGAGCCAATAAATTACGAACCGGCTGCGCGGTGTTTTTCCTGTCCGCGTCCTCGGCGTTCGTTGCCGTCTGCCGCTATCATAGAAAGCCGCGGATGAAACCATGCAACATTTTTAAAACTACTTTTAAAGGCATGATTTTGGGCATGATTTTGCCTTTTTTCAACAAGACTCTGCAATAGCTCATACGGCCAATATTTCGATGAGAACAATTGAAGGTGTGCTTGAGGACAGAGTTATTAGTAGAGATTTGTGGTCCCCTCGGTCCCCCGACCTAACCCCCAGTGATTTCTATCTCTGGGGTAGCTTAAAACATAAAGTGTACAAGACAAACCCACACATTCTGGAAGAATTAAAACAAAATATCCGCCAATCTCAACGGGAACTACGGCGAGTGATGGATAGTTTCCTAAAGAGGTGCCAAAAATGTATGGACAACGACGGTGGCCAGTTTCAGCATTTCCTTTCATAAAGTTGGTAAGTAAAGCCTTTAAAAGTAGTTTTAAAAATATTGTATGGTTTTATCCGCGCCTTTCTATGATTGCGGCAGACGGCAGCGAGCGCCGAGGACGCGGACAGGAAAAACACCCCGCAGCTGGTTCGAAGTTTATTGGCTCTCCCTGTACATTAAATCGTTGAAGGCACAATACGGATACAGGAGGTTGAAACGATAGACAAATCTATAAAGGGTTGGTCGCTATAATCCGGCTTGCAATTTCATACTCTTTGTATCAAGTCATAAGAAACAAATTAATGGTGTTTAGCATAGAAAATACATATTAAAGTATTGAAAATTCAAACCAATAGCAACGAACATCTGAAAACGATTATTGCAACAAGGTATTTTACGTAGGTATATTCTGTTTTTAAAAAGCTCTGCAGTTTTTGTATAGTAGGTTTTGAAGAAGGTAGTTTGTTGCTACGTATGGAAAGCCAATTTGAAGTAGGAGTTGTATTGTAGTTCTTATGTTGGGGAGCCGAACTAGAAGTAGTTGCAACCGCACGTATGGTAAAAAGTTTCCGGTAGCCTTCGCCCTAAATATACTTTCCGGTGGCCTTTGCACCCCAAAAAATGTTTAAAAAATACTAACTTTGTAATTTTGACTTTATTTAAATATTATATATTTATGTTTGCCTCGGCTGCGTCAGTATTTATACTTTTTTTTAGAGACATGAATGTCTTAGCAGGGAGTGGTGCGACTGAAGAATGTAGGCTTACACAGATTATAATTTTACTTCACTCCTTTTATTAATGCTTGACACAATTTAAATAACACCTCACTGATATATATATATATATATATATATATATATATATATAGAGAGAGAGAGAGAGAGAGAGCTGTGAGATTTTTTTATTAATGACTTGCACTTTTTAACACGTAAACTATTTTTCGTCTCACACTGAATACGTATTCAATTTGTCGAGGACGCATCTCGCGTCCGGTTTGGAACACTGTCTACAACAAGCTGACTTCTGAATTTGTAAATTTTGCTATATTTCAAGTCTCTGATTGGCTAATCCTACTCCAATAGAATACCTTCACTTAACTAAAGCTCCTTCTGGTTGTTGATTGGCTATTTTATAAACTGTCACAAAAATTACATTATTGCTTCCAAGAATTACAAGTAATATTGCTAAACTTTCAAATTCATTATTTCCTCAAGGTTACCTCATTGTTACCTCTTTGTTAGCAACTTTTAACCTATTATTCTCACAGCTCCTACATTATTAAATTACGTAATGCATTCAGATAACATTATAGAACATGTATACAATAATATAAACATATACAATGACTGCAATATACACTTTTTATATATTGTTACATACACATATTGCTTTAAGGCGGGCTGTTATTGAATTTACATATTATATAATTAGACTGAAATCATTTAAGTGTTAAAAATACTGCCTCAGTTTTGTGCTGTTTCTTTTAGTTTACCAGCTTACAACATCATGGAAAATTTATAGAATGAAGAGGACTTCAGCGAGTATCCGCAGAAAATTTAAGATATTATCTTTATTATTATTATTATTATAATTATTATTATTTTATTATCTACGAAAATATCTCAAACATTAAATATTTGATCAACGTTATTAGAGCCATTTTTGAAAACGTCACAAACAGCGGAGGCATAATTTGAGGTGGAGCTATTTTCTTGAAAATATTCGTCTCCCATCTTTGGAACGTGCTAAACTTACCAAATTTGGTATTTAACCAACTTTTCCTTTCTGAGTTATGCTGTTTACAGATACGAGTGCGAGTGGACCTTTTTCTAAATTGTTTTGCGGTTCAGGGTCTTCAAAACACGTATTTGTGTTGATGTATCCATATCCAATTTTAGATGGAATACAATGCGCTCCATATACTATAGTGGGTAAAAAGAATAATAACGAAATGCATTAATAAACATAACATAATATCTCAATCTGTAGACCCTATAGTGAGCTAGACCAGCTTAAAGAAAGCTAGTCTACTCTAGGATGTAGATTACGTCATAAATACATAATTGCATTGTGTACTTGTATGTAAATAAATTGTAGTTCTTATGTAGAGTACGTTAGAGCTAAAAAAATTTAAAACAATATTATTTATATTTAATGTAGTTATAAAATTTGGTAACATTTTATAGTCAGTTATTTTTTTGAATGAATAGAAGGTGTGAGTGATGGGATCGTTGAGATTCTCCCTCAAAACGCTTGTGTTTGAATTTGACTTTCACCAAATTTGTAACAAAGATTACTGAATAAATAGTATTCGTAGAAATATAAAATGAAATGATCAGTAACATACGTTTCTTAGAACCTTAATGTACCACAACTGTAGCTTTACATCACATGTAGATTTTCTTCAAGACTTTACAAGTTAAGTGCTTCTTGTTTTAGAAATTGAGTAAAATAGTTATTTATACCACTATTTACTAAACGTAATTTGTAACGTACTGTCTACAATATTTTATATACGTTCAGAGTGTTTTAGTATATGTTGTATTTTAGTATATTTAATGAAATTTATTTATTGCGGAAACAATATGTTTACAGAAAGAGTAATGTGGGATTTTAAAAAAAAAAAGCACGATAAATCAACAAACTTTGTTGTTATATTCTGCAATTTTGGATGATAGTTTCGTATATGAATTTAAAGAGAAAATGTGCCTGTATAAGTATTACAAATTGTAATGATTGTAATATTACAATAACTGGATTAGGGGAGAAAGTTTTTGTTTTAATGCATATTATTATCATGGAAAAGAATATATAGATGGTCATTAAAGTGTATTTTACGGTTTGTTGAAACTGTATTTTATGTTTTGATAGCGTGTTTTGTGTTTTGTTAGAATATAACGTGTAGATTTGGTTGCCTAGTATCTACAAACTAAAGCATCACTGATTGTTATAGTATAGAAATGGAGTTTTTTTTATTTATGGACACTCTTTAACTGCTGTGGTCCTTAGCGTCCCATTCTATATTGGGCGTGAAAGACCGGTAATTTTGCTCAGAGGCCTCTTTATCAGACTTGAGGTTCTTTTACGTGCCGTAAATCTACGACACGGGACCACCGGCTTTACTTCCCTTCCCGAAGGAAGCCATGCTAAGGATTTTTACGCCCGAAAAAATCCATCGTCTTCCACCGGGTTTGAACCCGCGAGCTCGGAAACTAGAGCCTAGATGGTAACCACTACACCATGGAGGACGGCATTGTAATATAGATAAACACTATTAGAGAATTAAGGCAAAATTTAAAAAAAAAAAAACTCTTTCATTACTGTTTACAAATACATCATGCAATCTACATATATTCTGTATTGTGGTGGAATATCCCCTGAACATAGTTATTTTTCCTCTATCAAGGAGTGATAGATATTTAACTTTAAATTGTGTTGTTTCCAACGCTCCCGAAACATTCACCAACGATGAATGGATGGAGGCACCCAGCGGACAGTGTCCGTTACCTTTGATGGTAAGATGATAATGAAAATGGGGATGTAATGAGGGTACCTACAACTTTTATCATGGGCTCCGATTCACCTTGGGCCTTTGGGGCACTTTACATGAGATGCTTAAAATCATCGCCCTTAGCCAGATATTGGACATTTAAACATTTATGTAAAACATTATCTCGATTAACAAGAAGTAGAACAGAAGAACTTGTCTTCTATAAGAGTTAGTAGACGAGTGAGTAGAGAAACGCATGTGAATGTAAGCTTTGTTATGTCCTCTTTTACAAAGACTGATAACTATATCTAAGGCAGAAAGCAGTTGGAGCACACACAACGTCTTTGTGGAGCGTTGCTTTGCTCCTGCCCCTCGATGTTATGAAGTGCGATAACAGGGCGTTGCTAAGGAACAACGGAGATGTAATAAGAGCACCTCAAGGAGGAAGTCTTTGTCCAATTATATCTCCATAGATACCAAGGGGTGTCTCTAGATGATTAAACTACCGAGTGGCGTTTCACTATCAACTTATTCACTTACCTTCCCATAACGAAGGGTTACAGCTTCGTATCTCAAGTTCAAACCTCTCACTTCGAATTAAAGCGATCAGAGAGAGAAGAAAGGGGAAAAAAAACAGATGCTTAGACTCGCATGACCTTCTCTCCTCATTACTTGCACGTAATCCCCTATGTATGAGGGTAGTCCCAGAAGTACCCGACCTGACGTATATATAGCGGTTGTTTCAAACAAATGACTATGGTAGAAAGTACCATCCTTATAAAGCTTAAGTTTGAAGATGCTACGTTGTTTAGTAATTGTTTGGCAGCCATTAATAGTGAACTTTCTCAGCGAATTTGTAAACATGGATAAAACTGGCCATCCTTATGTGATACAATACTTTCACTTGAAAGGTCTTAGTCCAACTAATATTAAAGCTGAGCTAGATTCTACTCTGGGGGAGTCTGCTCCTTCGTTTACAACAGTGAAATATTGGGTGGCAGAGTTTAAGCGAGGCCGTACGAGCTGCCAAGACGAACATCGCAGTGATCGACCAAATGAGGTCATCACGCCAGAAATTGTGAAGAAAATCCACAATATGGTATTGGATGACCGTCGATTGATGGTGCGAGCTAGCAGACATCGTAGGCATTTCAAAAAGTGCTGTACATCCCACACTAACTGAAAATTTAGACATGAGAAAACTGTGCGCAAGATGGGTGCCGCGTTTATTCACAATGGAACAAAAACTCAGTCGAGAGTTTCGCGATGTTTCGCTGCAATAAAGCAGAGTTTTTGCGTCGATTCATAACCGTGGATGAAACATGGGTCGATCACTTCACACCTGAGACGAAGGAACAGTCAAAATTGTGGATTGAAAGGGCAGAATCGGCTCCAAAGAAGGCGAAGTCAGTTCCATCCGCAGGCAAGGCCATAGCGTCAATATTTTGGAATGCGCGTGGGATAATTTTCATTGATTATCATTAAAAAGGAAAAGCAATCAATGGTCAGTATTATGCAAACTTATTGCAGCGTATGGATAATGAAATCAAAGAAACACAGCCGCATTTAGCGAAAAAAAAAAGTTATGTTCCATCAAGACAATGCACCAGTTCACACATCCATTATCGCTATGGCCAAAATCAACGAGTTAAAGTTCAAATTGCTTCCCCATGCACCCTATTCACCAGATTTAGCCCCCTTTGATTCTTTTCTGTTTCCAAAGTTTAAGAAATGGCTTGGTGGTAAAAGATTTGCCAACAATGAAGAGGTGGAGTCTGCAGTTGAGGGCTATTTTGCAGAACTCGGCGGTTCTCAGTATAAACAGGGTATCGAAGCTATTGAACACCACTGGGAAAAGTGTATCGAGCTGAAAGGTTATCTATGTAGAGAAATAAAGATGTTTTTTCCCAAAGTTGTATTTTCTTTGTTAGGTCGGGTACTTGTGGGACAGCCCTTGTAATATAGCATTAAAATATCTGATGCGTCGCATTCACATGACTTTCTCTACTCAGTTCTCTACAAACTATTCATACAAAAGCATCTGTTGTTAAGCCAGATAAACTTTCACTACACATTTACAGACATCTTTGTAGGTATAACAAGAATTATAGTAGGCTAAAAGTATAATCAAATTTTAATAAGGTGGCCGTATAATTATGTTGTATCAATAACAACGCAGGTTTTTAGTTTCCTTTACATTGGTTATAATTTGAAGGTCTTATGCACACTAGAAGCAGCTTTTGAAAGTACTTTTTTCTGCTTGAAACTCAGTTGTGACGTATCTTAAATAAACTTAAAATGTATATTTTATTTTTAGAATGATAACACATTTTATGAGTGTTAAAAGAGTTCGACTCATAACTGTGTTTTATTTCACTGTTACAGAGTTAATGTTTGAATGGTTGAGTTTCCTAAAACGTTATATTTTCATACAGCATGCATACTATGCAAGTCAGCTAATCTACAAAACTTATTAAAGACTGTAGAGTTGTAATTTATTATGTATTGTTTTAAACGTGTCGTGTCTTTAAACTCGTCCCCAAAACCTACACTTGTAAATTACCTGTCCACCAATGAACTTGAGTCGTGAATGTAAGACATCTCAACCCACCTGTCTATCCCTCGAATACATACATTGAGTAGGATAAGCCGACCTCTTTGTTTTGTTTACATCCAGCCACCTCTGTACAAATTAGAGGTAAGATAAAGTAGATAGATAAGGTATCTTTATTGGTTTCAAAATATTGAAGTTATCACACAAATATTTAGTGCATGGGTCATGCATATTTAAGATACAAGTAGGGTGACAAAATAAATACAGAAAAAGAAAAGAAAACAAAAAGAACAAGAAAAAGGAAAATAGAGATAAATTACCTTTGTCTAACTGGACAAATTTACCTAGTTTCGCGCACTTTAGCCAAGAAATTGCCCATGTTTTGCCAGTTCCTTTGGTCAGCCAGTAGGTCCCAACATGCCAATCTCTTTCTTAAGGGACTTAAGAATTTTTCTTTGAGTTTAATTGTTCACTGGCTCTCCCACTGTGCACATTCCGCCAAAATATGTACCCAGTTCTCATCCAAATCACAGAATGGGCAGATTCTCCAGCCAGAATCGTCAGTCTTTTTTGTGCCCCCCAGCCTAAACCATGCCATTCCTGATATTTCCTTTCTTCTTAAGTTAAGTATATATGCCTCTTTATCCCAATTCAATTTTATTTCATTTGTTGGACTTAGAGAACGTTTAATTTTACAATCCGATTCTATTTCCTGTTGGTTGATTTATCTTAATCTTCTTTTGACACCTTTCCGTATGTTTTTGTCATTTGTTTCAGCGCTTTGCCATACTGACCCCATGCCTATTCTCGTCAAACCCCTTTCCAAATCAGCTACCCAAAACTTAGGAGACAGGTTTTTATAACATTTGGATCGTAGTGTGGAGTTATCCCCCTGCATCAACCTCAGCCAGTAATTCACTGCACTTATTTTGCAATGTATTGTGTCTTCATAACATCCCACCTCCCTCAATACCCCCGAATTTGATGTGCCTTGTGACGTAACCGTTATTTTGGAATGATTCGAGGATGAAAATGTTTCAAAAAAATCCGATGTGTTACACTTACATGGCTTTCCCTACTCTTGTACAAACTATTTTTACAAACGCTTATTCTCCATCTGTTTCATGTTAATCGAGATGTTAATCCTATTGCTAATTTTCTTGTAGATGCAAGGGGAATTGCTAGCCTTTAAGCGATAGTCAAATATTTAAGAGGTGGTTGCTATGTGGAGTATTCCATTCTCTTTGCATATCCAAGACAAAAAAAAAATGAATAACGAATTTGAGAAAAAGTATAAGTATTGGAAGATTTAAAGGAATAACAAGCAATATCTCGAAAAATGGTTCACCCAACAAAAAAAATGTATATGACATAAATTGTGTATTTTAACGCGATCTACATTTTTTGTGTAGTAGAATTTTGTCTATCTCTTATGGTTTACCAGTTATGCAAAAGTCGTTCACAATGAAGAATACTTTTGGAGACATTCCCACAAAATTCGAGGTATACATTTCATTTATCATGAAAATACCTTAAACATATGATATTTTAATCAAAATCGTTAGAGCCATTTTTGAGAAAATTAAAATTTTCGAAAAATGTTCCATGTAAAGGGTAATCTGGGGTGGGGGGATTTTCTTGAAAACCTTCATGTTGCATCTCTGGAAGATACTGAACCTAAATACCAAGTTTGGTGTTTATCCGACTGTTTGTTTTGGTTATGCTGTTCACAGACACACACACGGACATGTTTCCAAAAATGCTTTTTTTGGATTCAGGGGGCCTCAAAACATGTATTTCCGGTGAAATCTCGGTATCGAATTTTGGGGTGGAATACAATACTTCCCCTACTTACTATACGTAGTAGAGAAAGTAAAAATAACGTTAGGTCCAGTAACACAGTTTCAAATTAACATTCTTCCAACTTTATACTAATACGATCAACGCTTTGATCACAAAGAGTATGTTGTGTTACAATGCAACACTTACATGTACGTATATGATGTCCTGCTTCTAGAAGGCAACGTCTACTAGGTTTAATTATATGATATAAGCTTTTGCGATACACATGCGAAAGACAATAACTCGAGTTGCCGTTTTGGAACATATAGCCATTAGCATCATGGAAAGTAATGCAACATGCTGGTTACTACTATAATTATGAAGATGATAAAGGTGATGAGGGATGTTATTTCCTTTAATGTAAGTTAAGCAATTATATTAAATATTAGATGTATTGTTGTTAGCATTACATTACGGTTTCGCGGGTAATAATGGAGGGCAGAGAAGAAGAGAGGGGAGCATCGACTTCCGATACCAGAACGAAGAAGCACGACTTGACGCAAAATAACAGCACCAAGAGTATTTAGCTGTCACTGTTATACGTACCTTGAGACAGTATTTTTAACATTTACATGATTTCAGTCAAATTATATAGTATGTAAATTCAATAACAACCCGCCTTGAAGCAATATGTGTATGTAATAATGTGTAAAATGTATGTAACAGTCATTGCATATGCTTATATTATTGTAAACAGGTTCAATAATGTTACGTGAATGCATTACGTAAATTAATAATGTAGGAGCTGTGAGAAATAGGTCAAAAGTTGCTAACAAAGAGGTAACCTTGAGACAATAATGAGTAAGAAAGTTTAACAGTACTACTTGTGATTCTTGGAGTAACAATAATGTAATTTTAGTGACAGTTTATAAAAATAGCCAAACAACAGCCAGAAAAAGCTTTAGTTAAATGCAGGTATTCTATTGGAGTAGGATTAGCCAATCAGAGACTTGAAATACAGAAATTTACAAGTTTAGACGGTTGAAATCTATTCAGTTGCCTGCAGACAGTGATTGTAACCGGATGCTTGTGCATCCTCGAGAGATTTATTACGTATTCGTGTGTATTAATTTGTGTCAAGTATTAATAAAAAGGAGTGAATTAAACTTAAAATCTGCGTAAGCCTACATTCTTGTCGCATCACGCCCTGCCAAGATATCCATGTCTCTAAAATAATACTGACGCAGCCGAGGCAAACATAAATATTTAATACTTAAAGAAACAATCAAATTAAAAAGTTAATTTTTTTTTAAACTTGGGGCGAAGGCTACCGGATACTGTTTACCATACGCGCGGTTGCAACTACTACAAGTTCGGCTCCCCAACAGTTGAAATATAATACAGCATCTACAAACTAACTACTTCAAATTGGCGTCCATACGTGGAGCTAAATAAATAAACAACTCCAACGTAAAGACAATAACTTTCTCAACACAAATACTCTTGGACGATTTCGGAACTGTTGTTTGGAACCTAGTAGGTACTTTTTGGGAACTGGAACGGTCTGTTACTTTTCCCACCTTTACCGTACATCAACAATTCAAAGGGGAGCGCTGATTCACCTTGTATAGGTGAAGGTCAAGATTAGCTATAAGCAATAACTATCATGAAGACTTAAGTTTCAAAGCACTGCAGCTGAAATTGACGTGTAAATATTATATGACGCTGTTATGTCACGTCAGTTCTATGAATTAGATATCAAGTCAAGTCTGTACATGATCCAAATGGTAAAGAAGCAATGAGAACAAATAGGAAAACTGTGTCTTTCTAACTCATCCAGTGTTGCAGCAAACGAGACTCTGTCGTAAATATTTATGATACAAGTGTTAAAATTGTGAGTAGCAATCCTACAAACAAACAAACACAATCGCTTTTAACATATCTGCAAATTTCATTAGAAGAAGCACCTTCTACGCTGGATAACCTTCAGGTACCAAACGTAAATTTTCTCAAAATCCTGTATTTTACATATAGGAGTAGTGTTTCTTTGCATTACTCTTAGGCTGTTATAATTATTATTT
This sequence comes from Deroplatys truncata, assembly GCA_030765065.1. Taxonomy (NCBI): domain Eukaryota; kingdom Metazoa; phylum Arthropoda; class Insecta; order Mantodea; family Mantidae; genus Deroplatys; species Deroplatys truncata. The sequence continues at coordinate 308,107,753 of CM060975.1, read as the reverse complement.
GAATTTTTAAGGGAATTTATGAAAAAAAATCTGATGTGTTACACTCACATGACTTTCTCTACTCTTGTACACACTATTTTTACAAACGCCTATTCTCCATATGCTTCATGTTAATCGAGATATCGAGATGTCAATCTTATTTGTAATTTTCTTGTAGATGCAAGGGAAATATGGTAGCTTTTAAGCGATAGTCAAATATTTTAACGCTGGTTGCTATGTGGCGCATTCCATTCTCTTTGCATGTCCAGAACATAAACAAATGAATAACGAATTTGAGAAAAAGTATGAGTATTGGAAAAGTTAAGGAAATAACAAGCAATATCTCGAAAACGGTTCACTCAACAAAAGAAATGTATATGACATAAGTTGTGTATTTCAACGCGATCTACATTTTTTGTGTAGTAAAATTTTGTCTATCTCTTATGGTTTACCAGTTATGCAAAAGTCGTTCACAATGAAGAATACTTTTGGAGACATTCCCAGAAAATTCGAGATATACATTTCATTTCTCATGACATTATCTTAAACACATGATATTTTCATCAAAATCGTTAGAGCCATTTTTGAGAAAATTAAAATTTTCGAAAAATGTTCCATGTAAAGGGTAGTCTGGGGTGGGGGGATTTTCTTGAAAACCTTCGTGTCGCATCTCTGGAAGATACTGAACCTAAATACCAAGTTTGGTGCTTATCCGACTGTTCGTTTTTGAGTTATGCTGTTCACAGACACACAGACACACACACGGACATGTTTCCAAAAATGCTTTTTACTTTCTCTACTACGTATAGTAAGTAGGGGAAGTATTGCATTCCACCCAAAAATTCGATATCGAGATTTCACCGGAAATACATGTTTTGAGACCTCCTGAATCCAAAATATACATTTCTTTTGTTGAGTGAACCGTTTTCGAGATAATGCTTGTTATTTCCTTAAATTTTTCAATACTTATACTTTTTCTCAAATTCGTTATTCATTTTTTTTATGTAACGGACATGCAAAGAGAATGGAATGCACCACATAGCAACCAGCGTTAAAAGATTTGACTATCGCTTAAAACCTACCATATTTCCCTTGCATCTACAAGAAAATTAGCAATAAGATTGACAGCTCGATATCTGATTAACATGAGGCATATGGAAAATAAGGGTTTGTAAAAATAGTTTGTACAAGAGTAGAGAAAGTCATGTGAGTGTAACACATCAGATTTTTTTGGATTCACGAGGTCTCAAAATGTGTATTTCCAGTGAAATCTCGCTATCGAATTTTTGGGTGGAATGCAATACTTCCCCTACTTACTATACGTAGTAGAGAAAGTAAAAATCTGATCAAGTCTAATCACATGCATTTCTATACACATTATAAATTCATACGTGTACTTTACATAAAACATGTCGCAGTTCTCTGGCTCGTGCTATCTTATTTACTGGGCGCCTCTTGTTTTATTATTTTAAATTTGGGTTCTTTGTCCTGCGACTAGCTATTACAACTCAGTCGAGCAAATGTCTCTAAGCAGGGCGTGTAAACGGAAAGGAGTTGTTGCTAAAAGATAACACTGATAAAATAATTTGTTTCTACACTTTTATTGGCGTCACACTTAATTAATAATTCACATATTTAATCTTTATACACGCCAGACTGAAACTGTGATAATTCCGAATGTAACTATAGTCGTTTTAGTTGCCGCGTACCAATTACTTCGCGTACTTCACATTTTTGTAACTAACACTGCGACGTGCACCTCGTGAGAGATTCTTCAGAACTGTGCGAAACTTGCTTATGGCTCCAGAATATATACTCCTTCACCTCGAATTGCCTAAACATTATAATAGAGCTGCTATTGGTTACCAAATCGCGCCCACTTTAGCGTCTGTTTTGTCAGCCAATCACTACTACTAACATATATACTCTAGGGAAGATATTCCCTCCATTTCTAAAGAAAGGCACGCTACCCTGACGTCATTTGTTTGTCTCTTCTTAGTGATAAACAACTCACCCCCTCGGTTTATTGTTACCCACTTCTATTGTCAGTTTCAGTGTGGCCGTGTAAACTTAATTCCTAACAATACTTATAGCTAACAAACATCTAAAATCCTGTACATACAATAATATTAATTTATACTACAATGACTTTGGCATTCACAGCAGGTTATGATATAAAATATTGCCTCAAACCGTATAAAAACCGATCTTCTATCCATGCCACATTTTGACTAGACAGTCTTTCAAATTAAGAAATAAAGTACCTAGTTACGTGCAACATGCGGAAACTATGTTCAAATGTTTAATCCTATGAACGCAGAAACGAATTTCAAGTGAAACACTGAAACTGTGTGTGTGTGTGTGTGTGCGTGCGCGCGAGTGTGTGTGCGCGCGCGCGAAGAATAGCATAGGTACGCGATAATTAAGTCCAGTGTCTTCCAAGGATGCGACAGGAAGACTTTCAGGAAATCGCTCCTCCCCCCAAAAAACTTTTTAAACGATTTTTTTGTTTTTATTTTCTCAAAAATTGCCCTAACGATTTTGATTAAAATACCGTATGCGTAAATACTTATTTGTGATTCAGTGGCTATAACCCAAGGTTATCGGGAGGCCGGCGCCAGGCAGTCGGAAATAAAGATAAGTAGTGCTGTCGCCACGGAAGCGCTATTGTAAAATAACAACAATCTTCTGGATGTTTCCCCTTCTGGAACGCCCTGGAACTCTGTGGACATTTCCAATTACTATATAAGCGAACGTTCTCGCGAGAGGAGTCACTCACTAAGCGACTTAGCGGGTGCGTTATCGGTGCGACGAAAAGTGCCGTTCTCCGAGCGAGTTTGTGACCAGTGCTGCTTCCGCGAGATATTGGAGAAGTCTTGTCAAGTGAATCTTCCGGAAGAAGAGGTTACGTCGTGCGTATTTCGTTACACCGCTACGCCAGAAGAAAGTGAAGTGACGGGGGACAGTTGAACTAGTGCACATTATGAACTGACAGTGAAATAAGCGAGGTCCCAGTGAAAGTTGAACTAGAAATAAACAGTGAAGCGACATTGAGAATTGGCAGTGAAAAACTTCACAGTCACAATATTGTAGCGGTCCATCGTAGAGTTCGAACCACGGTCAGGGGATTGCATTAATTTCATGAAGTGTCGAAAGATGTAGTAATGAAGGAGGAACTGGCTTCCAGGGTACCGGGTCACTTGTTCAGCTTACGGATAAGTATATATTGACCACGAATGTGGGTCATCGCTCTCAATTCACTCTGACACTTGAGCGACGCCGGCTCTACGCCAGTCATGGCCCGGTGCCCCACCCTAAATAAGTTAATTATTAGAACTATGTTGACTTCAAGATCAGTGCGGGCTCACCAGGTAAGCCATGAGTGGGCACGTTTAAGTTCTTGCACGTACTCCCTATATCCAGAGGCCCCCAGTACCCTTGTAAGCTACAAGAGAATACAGTCTTTAGTTTTTATACAACCTCCGGATTCTCATTCAACTCCCTATCGTACCCTGCATTCCTGCACCGACCAGCCCTACCTTCTGAGCCTATTCCTCCCGTTGTAAACAACACCCGGGGCTAACTTCACCCCAAGTGTGCTACAATATAATAAATCAAATGCATATCTTGAGGTTTTTGTGAACAGCCTGTGAAGTTCTCTTCATTCTAAATGAATTTTGTATAAATGGCAAACCATAAGAGATAGAAAAAATGTATTTAAGAGTACCTATAAATGAAATTTCTAATACTTGCAGTTTTTATTTAAATGTATTCCAAATGTTGTCACGTGTTATTCTACCACAATTATAGGTCTGTTTTAAATTTCATGCAGATATCTTTAATAGTGTTTTTAGAAAAATCATTTATTTTACTTTATTATACTAAATAATCAAGCGTTGCACTTTTGAAAAAATAAAAGTGCCACCTCATTAATTAAATACTAATACACAAAACTGGCATATAGAATATTTTCACTCTTCTGTTTGTTTCACAAAAAAGAATCTTAAAAAACATCTTCATGACAACTTATCCTCATATCTTGAGCAATTTAAAACTTTTGCAAAAACCATATGCCAGTTTCTTACGTTCATTCTCTGTGAGTTTGTGCTGAGCATTTGAACAATATTGGTTACACACAACACTGGGCATACTTTTAAAGCGCAAAGTGTAAGAAAAATGAAAGTTGAGTAAAAGGCACTGGATGTAATATACAGGCCAATAGACCATGTGCTTTTGGGTTTTTAAATGGTCGCGTGTTGACGCTTCAAGGGCATACGTTATAGTATGTAATTGAAACTAAAGGTTCAATGTATTTTTGGACATAAAACTAATTGTTCAATTTTTCGAAAATGATCAAATTTCAGTTCTACGGGTACTCTTAAAGAAAAATGTAGAGTTTTTTTTAAATATGCAATTAATGATAAGGAATTAAAGGAGCCGAGACTTCACGTTATTGCCTAACAATGTACCCAGAGAGTCCTCAACTATAGTTCTTGATAGACCTTGACTGAATGAATGCTGAGCCAGTATCTTTAACACTTAGATGATTTCAGTCTAATTACATAATAGCAATATGTGTATGTGAATGTATTACGTAATTTAATAATGTACGAGCTGTGAGAATAATAGGTTAAAAGTTGCTAACAATGAGGTAACCTTGAGGCAATAATGAGTTAGAAGGTTTAATAATGCTACTAATCATTCTTGGAACAACAATAATGTAATTTTTGTGACAGTTCATAAAATAGCCAATCAACAACCAGAAAAAACTTTAGTTAAATGAAGGAATTCTATTGGAATAGGATTAGCCAATCAGAAACTGAAATATAGCAACATTTTCAAATTCAGAGTTCAGTTGCTTGTAGACAGTGTTTCTAACCGGACGCTAGATGCGTCCTCGAGAAATTTAATACGTATTCAGTGTGAGACGAAAATAGTTTACGTGTTAAAAAGTGCAAGTAATTAATTAAAGAATCTCACAGGTCTCTATATCAGTGAAGTGTTATTTAAATCGTGTCAAGCATTAATAAAAGGAGTGAAGTAAAATTATAATATGTGTAAGGCTATATTCTTCAGTCGCAGTACTCCCTGCTAAGACATTCATGTCTCTAAAAATAAGTACTGACGCAGCCGAGGCAAACATAAATATATAGTATTTAAAGAAACAGTCAAAATTACAAAGTTAATATTTTTTAAACTTGGGGCAAAGGCCGCCGGAAAGTACATTTGGGGCGAAGGCTAACGGAAAAATTTTACCATACGTGCGGTTGAAACTACTTCAAGTTCGGCTCCCCAACAGTCGAAATAAAATACAACTCCTCCTAAAATTAAACTTCTTCAATGCAACATTCCATAAACTATTGTATCTAAATGAAAACATGCAAAACAATGGGGGGAAGATGTACAGGTACTCATGCAGCGTTTACTGAGTTGTGAATGAAGTTGATATAGCTAATGCACTAAATCGCGTTTCTGCAACAGCCTGGCTTGATGACTCACTCTCGGCCATTACATTTACCTGATCTGTGAGTCCAGCAGAAACAAATCAGAGCTTAAGACGTGAGATAATACGCGCATAGAAATATTTGTTATTTCTTCCATCTGTTGGTTTGTGTTTACGCAAGTCAAACATGTATATCTATGCTAATGTATGTGTGTGGGTAGTAGAGAGGTTTAATCCACAAACGTACTATGTTTCCGAGTGTTATACACCTAATTACTTATTACCAGATGAAAAAACCACGTTATTTGGTAGTTGTGAACAAAGGTAGAATGGTGTTAAAAAAATTCTGATGTGTTACACTCACTCGACTTTCTCTACTCTTGTACAAACTATTTTTATAAACGCTTATACTCCATATGCCTCATGTTAATCGAGATGTTAATCTTATTGCTAATTTTCTTGTAGGTGCAAGGGGAATTGGTAGGCTTTAAACGATAGTCAAATATTTTAAGAGCTGGTTGCTATGTGGAGTATTCCATTCTCTTTGTATTACCAGGACAAAACAAGCAATATCTTGAAAATGGTTCACTCGACAAAAAAATGTATATGACATAAATTGTGTATTTCAACGCGATCTACATTTTTTGTGTAGTAACATTTTGTCTATCTCTTATGGTTTACCAGTTATGCAAAAGTCGTTCACAATGTAGAATACTTTTGGAGACATTCCCAGAAAATTCAAGATATACATTTTATTTGCCATGAAAGTATCTTAAATACATGTTTAATCAAAATCGTTAGAGCCATTTTTGAGACAATTAAAAGTTTCTAAAAAGGTTCCATGTAAAGGGTAATCTGGGATGGGGGCATTTTCTTGAAAACCTTTGTGTCGCATCTCTGGAAGATACTGAACCTAAATTTTGGATTCAGGGGGCCTCAAAACATATATTTCCGGTGAAATCTCGGTATCGAATTTTTGGGTGGAATACAATACTCCCCCTACTTACTACAGTTAGTAGAGAAAGCAAAAAGAATTGCTAGTCTTCATTTTCCTGTCCAACATGTGGTTTTGCTTTGCAGTGTGAAGTGCAGTATTGAGTTGATGGTGATGTGATGTAGTTCAGTTATTATGAGTTATTTATTATTTTGTCCTTACTTAGTCACAGAGTATATTATGGCTAAGTATATGTTTTCTACTGCACAGCGTGTATTTATTTATGATTCGTATGTGTTAACTCGGTCAGCTCGCCAAGTGAAGGTACGGTTTGCAGAAAGATTTCCAGGTGTAAAAGTTCCAGGCCGTACAACATTCCATGAACTTCACAGTAAATTTCAGGCTAAGAAATCTAAACGACGGCGTACGGTTCTTACCGAAGAAACATTAGGCGACATCGGTCATCGTTTGGAGAATTGCCCCCAAAAATCACTTAGGCGTCTTTCACAACAGACAGGCATTTCTTATGGCTCTGCGCGAAGAGCTACCAAACTGCTGAAATTAAAACCATATAAAATAAATGTGGCACATGCTCTTCAACCAGGTGACCCTGTAATTAGACGCACATTTTGTGAGTGGAGTCTCAATAGTTTACACAATGGCGAAATAGACCCATATTTAATATTTTTCACGACGAGACTTGGTTCCACCTTCATAGATATGTGTGTACACAAAATAGCTCTGACAAACCTAATATTGTTCATGAAGTACCCCTTCATGATAAAAAAAATTGGTGTATGGTGCGTCATGAGCGGAGAAAGAGTTATAGGACCAATTTTTTTCGAGTGAGCAGTTGACGCCCGTACATAAGTGAACACAATTTTGCCCCCTTTTTTAGAGAATTAACAGACAAAGAGCGTGGTTTTGCCTTTTGTCAACAAGACTCTGCCAGTATTTCGATGAGAACAATTGAAAGTGTGTTTGAGGACAGAATTATTAGTACAGATTTGTGGGCCCCTCGTTCCCCCGACCTAACCCCCTGAGATTTCTATCTCTAGGGTAACTTAAAACAGAAGGTGTACAAGACAAACCCACACACCCTGGAAGAATTAAAACAAAATATCTGCCAGGAAATTTGTCAACATGAACTACGGCGAGTGATGGATAGTTTCCTAAAGAGGTGCCAAAAATGTATGGACAACGACGGTGACCAGTTTCAGCATCTCCTTTCATAAAGTTGTTAAGTAAAGCCTTTAAAAGTAGTTTTAAAAATGTTGTATGGTTTCATTCGCGCCTTTCTATGATAGCGGCAGACGCCAACGAGCCCCGAGGACAGGAAAAACACCGCGCAGCCGGTTCGTAGTTTTTTGGCTCTCTCTGTATGTTACAGTTATTGGCGCGAATGTGCGCATCAGGGCGTTTTCATATGAAAAGGGAAGTTGGTCCAAGCATTGTGATTCTGATTGTTGGACAGCTGAACGCTGAGTGGGGTGGGGAAAATGAGTTAGTTTCCCATAAATTAATACAAATAGCTGTTATCGGAAAAGAGTTTAGAATATACAAAAATAAAGGCTGAACATGTAAATAAGGGGAATAACTTTTCTACCCTCATTTAATTTTTACATATGAAACAAAGTTCAACTAATAATCGAACGTGGTTATATTATTGCCTTCACTCACTCCTGAGATGAGGTCGATAGAGATAGGCTTGATTTACAGCATCTTTCCCGACCCGCCACAGATCAGGGGTTCAACTCCCGTTGAACTCGTCACCCTGACCTTGAATTTTTTCGTGGTAGGCGAATGTCAAATATTCCTGTCCGTCATTCCGTTACCTTTCATCTTGTGGGATCAGGCGCGAGAACTGTTTCTCCCCTGGGATATAACGCTCAGCGTGAACCTGCCTATGAGGAAGCGGCCGGGGTTGTTCCAATTGGAATCGTTATGGACCCTACTGCGTTTGCAGCCATCAGATCTGGCCGTCTTTGTACTCTCTCGTCTCATCCCGGAGGTTTAGTGGACGCAATAGACCTATACCTTTTACGCTATACGCTGAAAGGAAAAGTGAACAAAACTTAATGTATCACTCCGCCGAGCACATGGCAGCACCACGTGAGACCCGTGAGAGGAAATTGTTTCAGGCAGAATGCGAGTACATTATATTACGTAGCTTGGGGATCATTAGCTTTTAAACATTGTATGTCTTATTCCTATATTTTGCCTTACATCCTAAACTTCTAACACTTCTAGTACTAAGAGCAGACAAATAAAAGTTGTACCTGAACAGTTCGGTATCTGTGGTTAAAGGTACTTGATTAAACTGTTCTTAACTTCAGGCTTTAGAAATCATTCATTTAATGACTAATATCAGTATATCACCTTCGCTTTACCTTTTATGAGTCAACAAGGTAAATAAGGTTTAGCACTATAGGTTAGAAAACAAATGCGACCCAAGCTATCCGAGCAACAATTCTGCATCACTAACAAAGAAGTTCAATTATTGCTAAACAATGGCCAACCATATTCATTGTCGATTAAAGCTGGATACTTTTCATAGAATTTGTTAAAAGCATTTAACACAATTGTTTTCTTTCCATTCCTCGCGTTTATGTTTTCCACAGTGGCAGAGGATTCTCAACCTCTTAAACCGTCTGCTATAACGCTTCATTTAGTTATAGGTGAATCTGCACAAACACATTTAGTTTCATAAATTGAACTGTTACAATAATGAGTGTTTCAAGTTTCTCTGCACGAGAATAACCACAAAATGTTACGATCTGAACCGAACTGTTTTTTGTAGAGGAAGAGACGACATGCTAAGCGGGAAAGGTTGTAATCTGTCCACCAGCCAATGAGGTGCTGTCTTGTCACGTGGTTTTGTTTACTTCTCCTTTCAGCTTACAGTGAAAAACGTATAGGCTCGGTCGCAGTGCTCAAGTCGTCCTTCCGTTTCTAAACCAAAGATCATACGATTCTTTTTAAACAACGGAGCTTGTATTTGAAAGTGGGTATAACTATTTTATTTGATGATGCCAACTATTTATAGTATTCATTACATTTTATTCATGAAACGACGTAGAGGTTCAATTTTCTTTAGGTAGGTCTTGTATTAGATTCTTCACTCCCAAATGTAATTATAAAATGAAAAGAAGTGATCTGTTTTGTTGCCCTACTTCGGTACAAGACCGTGAACTGCATTGCATGTTCCAGGCCGTGTAGCATGTCTATCACCGTGTGTGTTGCGTGCCACAGCTTTATCAATTATGAAAACTCTACTTCCCTTCTTATTACATGAATTAAACACAACCCCAGCCCCTCAGGTTGCCCTAGATAACAACACGTGGTGATGCATGTCGGATGTGGGCCATTTTCCCTAATCCACAAGTGATAAAATGTGTTTATATTAACTCTCTGAGCTACAAGACGGTTCATTTACACTAACACAAAATAGGAATTATAATAAAACACCATAGGAGGTGGCGTGGTGGTTCAAACCCGGCGGAGGGCGATGGATTTTTTCGGGCATAAAAATCCTTAGCATGGCTTCCTTTGGAAGGGAAGTAAAGCCGGTGGTCCCGTGTCGTAGATTTACGGCACATAAAAGAACCTCAAGCCTGATAAAGAGGCCTCTAAGCAAAATTACTGATCTTTCACGCCCAATATAGAATGGGACGCTAAGAAGCATAGCAGTTAAAGAGCGTCCATAAATAAAACTCAATTTAATGTTTTAATTTTATATGGTATTTTAGTAAAATTGTTAATGCTTTATAGAAAATGAAAAAGAACGTTTTCTCACGTACAGGATAATTTGCAGTGGAAGGATTTTCTTGAAAATCTTTGTGTCCCATGCTTGGAAGATCCTGATTAACAAGTTTGGTACCGACTTTTCGTTTTTGAATTAGGCGGTTCACAAACACGAATGCATATTTATTCTAGGAACCCCAAAACGAGTATTTCCGGTAAAATCTCCATATCGAATTTATGGGTGGAATACAATACTTCCTCTACTTACTATAGACAGCAGCAGAGATAGTGTCAGGCATAAAAACTCGATATTTTGGACTTGGCTCCTTATCAAGAGCATTGAGATAAGTACTATGGCTATTTCATTAAAAATAAAACAGCACCCTTCATTCGTGGCCGTAAACCCATGTGGACGCAGTTGAATGTCTTTTAACGGGTCCGCTACAGAAGTCGAACAAGTTGCCGAGTGTCCAAGGGCCTGTTCACTGACCGATATCTCAATTTTCTGAAGCCAGTAAACAACGCATACGAACCATCGAGAGCGACTACACCAACCAGGGAGACGACGGCAAAGGGACCCGGGGGAAGAAAAGTAGCTCCTAATCAAATGCACTGGTATCCATTCAAATGGCTTACAACCAGATAAACATGCTGAACGGGTGAGAGAATATTTTTTTAAATATCGCAAATTTAAGTATGCAGTGAACGAGCGAGAATGTTCGCGGTGATGTGAGGCTCGCATTGGGCCGGCCACTTTGATTTTGGGTTTTTTCACGGTTTGCCCGGGTTGATAGGCGAATGCTGGGGTGGATTATATAATATCGCGAATTTTCCTGTTATTTCATTCTCTTACGTTTCAGGGTCGCAATGGCGGGCGAGGCATATGGAGGTGGTGTTTGTTTGGAATAACTCTCTGCCCTAGTGACGTACTCCCAGCGAGACCTCTCTGTCGGGAGAGGCAGGCCTATGGGGTGGAAATCCCACCGGAGTAAGGACCCCGGAATTGGTCGCCCTCTGTGCCCTTTACTTCACCTCTTCCTCCTGGAGGTTTCCAGAAGTACAATAAACCTTCAGGTACGCATAAGTGGTGAAACCCTAATAACCACAAATATGAAGTGTCACATGCTGTTTTGGTTTACTAGGATACGCTTGATGACGTGAGCAGTCATGTGTTTTTAACACGTATCCTCCGAGTTAATTTATTAATAGTCTGTCGCACTATGCCGATGGAATTGTTCGTTGCTGCAAGGAAGTCAACGTTCAAGGCCGCATTACTTTAAACATTAAGCTGCCCGTCTTGGAGTATCCACTACTAGATGACGCGTGGTCATCATCGGCTCGTCGAGTTATGAAGAGAAGGTCCGTCCTCACCGAGCGGGATGGCTCAAGCGATAACGTCTGTGGCCCGCATTCGGGGGGTCATGGGTTCGACTCCCACGGCCGATCTTCCTGGCCCATGGGTTTTTTCGAGGGTTTCCCCGGGTAGGCGAATGCTGGGAAGGATCATTACATCTCCCGAATTTCCTGTCCCTGCATTTCACCTCCAGTCTCATTTCACTTCAGCTTTCATCTGCTTGGTCTCTTTCAGGGTTGCAAGTTTCGGCGGGAGGTCTCGGCGTGTGCATGGCTGGGGAAAAGGATGCTCTGAGTAAACCTTCGTCCGCCCGAATGGGGGCGGTCTCCAAGTGCCAGGCCTCCAGGGGATGTGTAAGCCCACAGGGAGAGGGGACATCTATAAATAATACGGGACCGGGTCCGCCTACGCAGAGACCACACCCTCGCATAACCCAGGATTGCTCGTGGGCCCTTTCCATTAGGGACGGTGCCTATTATATATACCCCCTCTCTGGTCGAGTTTAGGCTAGGACTCATCCAAACAGGGACGGAAGTGGATACGCCACTTACGTGCGTCAGGCCAGTAGGACGAACCCTACTGGGGGAGACTACTGAACAACCTCGGTGGGGCCGACAGTTTCTAGCAACCGTCTACCAGCTATCCCTCATGGCTGGTGCCGGAGAACCTCGAGGCGTCTCACAACCCCGCCTGGGCGGATAAACCAGCCAAGCGTACCCAATCTCCCGTAAGTGTTGGGAACCACTGCCCCGCCAAATCCAAACCAATCCGATCAACTCCGTTGCGGGAGAGGCTCGAATGTTCGGCCCGGCGTGCTTCTAGTAACGTCAGAAGTACCACGAGTGCTAAGGGTCCGCAGTGCCCGCACCACAGCAGCTGAAGGGGCCGGAACCCCCCCTTACGGAGAGGGCGAGGGGAGCCGGCTGCACCAACCACCACCCGGGGAGTTCAAATCTGTAAATGGTAGGGACCGTGCCCTCTACCTGTCGTGCCTCCTGGTCCGGCCGCACTCTATCTCCTTTCACCTCATCCCTCCCTCCCTGGGGCTCTGTGAGGTCGAGGTGCTAAGTCCCCCTCCGCTTCTAGTCCTATCCTATCCTACTCGTCCTCATAAATGCATGGGAGGTGCCCTAAACTTAAGGGGAGACAAAACTGTGAAAACTGAAACAAACAAAAATCTGATGTGTTACACTCACATGACTTTCTCTACTCTTGTACAAACTATTTTTACACACGCTTATTCTCCATATGCTTCATATTAATCGAGATGTTAATCTTAATGCTAATTTTCTTGTAGATGCAAGGGGAATTGGTAGGCTTTAAGCGATAGTCAAATGTTTTAAGAGCTGGTTGCTATGTGGAGTATTCCATTCTCTTTGCATGTCCAAGACAAACAAAATGAATAACGAATTTGAGAAAAATTATAAGTATTGGAAAATTTAAGGGAATAACAAGCAATATCTCGAAAATGGTTCACTCAACAACAAAAATGTATATGATATAAATTGTCCATTTTAAGCGATCTATATTTTTTGAGTAGTAAAATTTTGTCTATCTCTTATGGTTTACCAGTTATGCAAAAGTCGTTCACAATGAAGAATACTTTTGGAGACATTCCCCGAAAATTCGAGATATACATTTCATTTCTCATGAGAATATCTTAAACATATGATATTTTAATCAAAATCGCTAGAGCCATTTTTGAGAAAAGTAAAATTTTCGAAAAATGTTCCATGTAAAGGGTAATCTGGGGTGGGGGGATTTTCTTGAAAACCTTCATGTCGCATCTCTGGAAGATACTGAACCTAAATACCAAGTTTGGTGTTTATCCGACTGTTCGTTTTTGAGTTATGCTGTTCACAGACAGACACACACAGACACACACACGGACATGTTTCCAAAAATACGTTTTTTGGATTCAGGGGGTCTCAAAACATGTATTTCCGGTGAAATCTCGGTATCGAATTTTTGGGTGGAATGCAATACTTCCCCTACTTACTATACGTAGTAGAGAAAGTAAAAATGTATTTTTATCTTTGTTCAGTCTTATAAATTGAAATTTCCTCTTTAATTTGATGTACATTTTATAACCGTAGGTAAAATACATTTAAATATATTTTTAAAAATGCCATTTTGTATTGTGAATTCTGCACCACTCCTACACAATTAGGAGTAGATGATAAACTTTAGCCCATCTTGTAGGGAAAGTTTTGCTCTACAAATTGGTGCCACTGTTAAGTGTGGCAGCTTCTGTGTGTTTAAACAACGCGGTTACTTCCTTTAACAAAAATATCAGTTTTGCTTTGAAAAGCTTTTTCTGTGAATGACATTTTCTGCTATAAATGACTCGTTTTCCCAGAAACTGTTGAAAACAGCTAAATTAAATTTCAGGATGATAAAACCTAACTTTGCTGTTGTGGATCTAATAACATAGTTGGTTAATAAAAAAATCTGATGTGTTACACTCACATGACTTTCTCTACTCTTGTACAAACTATTTTTACAAACGCTTGTTCTCCATATGCTTCATGTTAATCGAGATGTTAATTTTGATAGTCAAATGTTTTAAGAGCTGGTTGCTATGTGGAGTATTCCATTCTCTTTGCATTACCAGGATAAAAAAATTCAATAACGAATTTGAGAAAAAGTATAAGTATTGGAAAATTTAAGGGAATAACAAGCAATATCTCGAAAATGGTTCACTCAACAAAACAAAAACGTATATGACATAAATTGTGTATTTTAACGCGATCTACATTTTTTGTGTAGTAAAATTTTGTCTATCTCTTATGGTTTACCAGTTATGCAAAAGTCGATCACAAAGAAGAATACTTTTGGAGGCATTCCCAGAAAATTCGAGATATACATTTCATTTGTCATGAAAATATCTTAAATATATGATATTTTAATCAAAATTGTTAGAGCCATTTTGAGAAAATTAAAATTTTTGAAAAATGTTCCATGTAAAGGGTAATGTGGGGTGGGGGGATTTTCTTGAAAACCTTCGTGTCGCATCTCTGGAAGATACTGAACCTAAATACCAAGTTTTGGTGTTTATCCGACTGTTCGTTTCTGAGTTATGCTGTTCACAGACAGACACACACGGACATGTTTCCAAAAATGCTTTTTTTGGATTCAGGGGGTCTCAAAACATGTATTTCCAGTGAAATCTCGATATCGAATTTTTGGGTGGAATACAATACTTCCCCTACTTACTATACGTAGTAGAGAAAGTAAAAATTGCTGATAAATGTTAATCAGAAGAAGGTACAGTTGAGATATTGTGTTCCTTAATAAACAAAAGTATTCGATAAAAGTAGATCAGCAAACTTAGAAGGCATTCATCACATACTGTAACAGCTTCTCGTCTGATACCTTAAATCGTTTCTGAGGTAATGGATCACGAATTTAACGGAATTAACATTGGTGGGGATAGCTCCTAGCAACAGCAGGATGAAAAGAGTAACACTTTGTGCGGAACAGGTAGGCTGTATTTGTTGTAATAATCGTCTAACATAATGTATACGAGGGCGATACTGAACATTTTTAGAATGCGATGTTTCTAAACATAAATTAATCTGTTTATATCTGACAGCTACCTTCTAATGTTTTGCGAGTTGATTGCCGTGTAGTTTGTTCGCTTTGTTCTAATAGTTTGTTAATTATCACCATTTAAAAATTTTGCGCTCACCCAAAAATAAATTTGACTACAGAACACTTTCGGGCTAAGATTTTTTACGATTTAAATCGTCATTAACAACGTAAAGATTGGCTTCGGAATGCTTTTGGCGAAGAAGCCCCATCTAAGACAATAATTTGTAATTAGCACAGCGAATTCTAAAGAGATCAGTTTTTTTCTTATTGATGAATTTCGTGAAGGACGCCCAAGAACTGCTGTTACTGATCAAAATATTGCCGTGTTCGAGCAATGCTTGAAGAAGATCGACGGACATCTTATGAATTTATTCGGACGACATTGGGTATTGATTTGAGTCAAATACAAAATATTTTACATTAACATGAGAAAACTTTGTTGTGATGGATTTAACTTAAACTGACTCCCGATCAAAAACAACAACGGATTGATTGGTGCAGAAAGATTAAATTCCAAGGTGTCACTTCAAATTTTGTTTGGAATATCCTTATTGGTGATGAATCTTGGATTTATTGTCATGATCCTGAAAATAAAAGTCAATCGACTCGATTTGTCTTTCGAACAGAACCTAAGCCTAGAAAAGTCGTACGAATTTGTGGTGCTGTTAAGAAGATGGTTGCTAGCTTATAGAAAGTAGGGAAGTATTGTATTCCACCCAAAATTTGGATACCGAGATTTCACCGGAAATACATGTTTTGAGGCCGCCTGAATCCAAAAACAGCGTTTTTAGAAACATGTTCGTGTGTGTGTGTGTGTCTGTGAACAGCATAACTCAGAAACGAACACTCGGATAAATATCAAACTTGGTATTTATGTTCAGTATCTTCCAGAGATGCAACACGAAGGTTTTCAACAAAATCCCCCCACCCCAGATTACCCTTTACATGGAACATTTTTCGAAAATTATAATTTTCTCAAAAATGGCTCAAACGATTTTGATTAAAATATATGTTTAAGATATTTTTATGACAAATGAAATGTATATCTCGAATTTTCTGGGAATGTCTCCAAAAGTATTCTTGATTGTGAACAACTTTTGCATAATTGGTAAACCATAAGAGATAGACAAAATTTTACTACACAAAAAAAATGTAGACCGCGTTAAAATACACAATTTATGTCATATACATTTCTTTTGTTGAGTGAACCATTTTCGAGATATTGCTTGTTTCTCCCTTAAATTTTTCAATACTTATTTTCTCAAATGGGAATTGGTCATTCATTTTTTTTGTTTTGGATAGGCAAAGAGTATTAATCTGTTGCAAAGAGAATAGTGCTGCACCTAACAACCAGCTATTAAGAGATATGTCTATGCTTAAAGGCTACTGTATTTCTATATTGCCCTTGCAAATACAAAACAAGGGGAACATAGTACGCCTTAAGCGATAGTCAAGTATTTTTAGAACTGGTCGCTATGTGTAAAATGTAATTCTCTTTGCATGTCAAAGATCGTTTCTGCAAATGTTTATCTCGATTAATATGAAATAGATGGAGAATAGGAGTTTGTAAAAATAGTTTGTACAAGATTAGAGAAAGTCATGTGTGTGTAATACATCAGATTTGTTCTAAAACGGGCCATATTACTACTATAGCATTACAAGATAGACGTACCGTTACTGCCGATTGGTACACAAATGTGTTTATCGCAAACTTTGGAAAAAGTTAAAAAAAATGACCAAAGGAAAAATAATGTTACATAATGACAAGGCATCGTCGCATACAGAAAAACAACTGAGTATCTGGATGCCATATAGGTCAGCACCATAGACCTTCCACCGTACAGCGTTGACCTTGCACCTTGTGATTTCTTTTTGTTTCGAAAAATTAAAGATAAATTGCGTGGAAATGCTTTTTCATCAGATGAAGCAGTGGAACATAAAAAGCTGTTTCTGAAGTGTCTCAGCAAGAGTGGCATCATTGCTTTAAGGACTGGGTTTCATCGAATGCAAAAATGTATTGATGTTAAAGGAGAATATTTTGAAAAACAATAAAATAATTTTTTTTAAAAAACTAATCCTTGTTAAATTTTCTGTGCCACCCTCGTATATATTGTAATTTTCGTTTCCATATGAATGCGCCTGGGATGTGCGGCATCCCAACATACTGCAGAAACACCTTGTGCATTAGTTTGTATTGTGTCAGTATTGCATGGAATCCTTTTGATAAGTATATCCTCTACAACAGATACACGCTCGAAATATTTCAAGCTAGATTCCCCAACTCGGCGCATACCCTTCTGAAAGGAGATACATTATACATATAGAGGAATTGTACATAAGAAAGGGGAACCATACATATAAGAATTGTACAGTAATAATTTAAGTCACTAACTTGCTAACATATTCAACATTTAACATTTGTACAGAGCTGATTGTAAGAAACGGTCGAGCTAGCAGAATTCCAAGAAAGCATAAAGAGCGTACCTTTCACCAAGCCAACAGGCAGGGAACCGGTAACGGTACGGAGAAATAGAAAGAGACAGATAGAGAAAAGAAAGAGACGGAGATATGGAACTAGCTTCACAACGCTCCAAGATGGCGCTTAAGCGCACGGATCTGAAGCCACACATTCTCATACAATTCAAGGTAACGCGGTCTGAGGGCCAACAGGAAACGTCGTTACATTTTAAACGCAGAGGTGAGCGTCACTAGGCTCCCGTATATAAGGGCAGGCAAGGCCTCAGAGCCCTCTCTCTCTCTCTCTCTCTCTCTCTCTCTCTCTCTCTCTAACTGATCTTCAAGAATTCACGTCAACACGAGGTGCTACAGATGCACAAGGGTGGGAGTGCGTGTGCAGATAGCTAGGCTCCTGACTAATTTAAAGTGGTGGGATTATAATAATGGGAAAATCTAGCCTCCCATAATTATTTCAATAGTGAATAAACCTCATTTATTAAGGGAAAATTGCAATGTATTTCTTAAACTTGCGTCACTCACTATAACCTGAGAATTAATAATTAGATACAGTTAGGAAATGAATACGCAACAACCGACGAGCATCAATAGCCGAGGAAGAACACTGTCGAGGACCACATCAACCCAAGGATCGACGATTTCCCGCTACACTTCCTTACACAGACACTGTAAGACAGGCCAACATTCTGGATGAAATCTTGTTCTTAACAGACATCACGTGAAAAAAAAACAATAGATAAGATTTATTTTCCATTTTGTAACACCTTACGTTTACTCTTAGCTCTTACATATCTGCGCATGACGACAGCGTCCAGACATATCGAACATTTGAAAATGCACTAAAGCACTTTACTTACCTGCTTACTTATTCATTCAGGTTGGCGACGGTTATCTTGTTCTTTTCTTCAATTCCCGCGAGACGCAGATCTCATTTATGAGCACTCACTCTATCGCACGTGCGGAATATTAATGCCATTAAAAAGAACCCATTAACCGTTGCATGCATAATCCTAGCGACCTGCGGGAGTCGAAAAAGTTAATGAAATTTCGAGACGGTTTTCCTCGGCCATGTTACGACTTGTCTGCATGCACGTACTGTTACCTGCGAGGAAACTTCCTTTGTGTTGCAAACTAGCCCACACTCTACAGCAATTATATTACATCTCGTAATGGACCCGGGAGAAGTACAGCTGTTATCATTAAAAATGTGTTGGATTTACATGACCTTCTCCTTCCCCTATCGTTTATTACTCGGTATACAAATTATACTTAGGAAAGTTTATTTTTCTATCTATTTCATTCTAATCCAGAAACCTTTACAGAAATAGCTACACTACACATTTCGTTATAGACACAAAGAGAACAGCGATAGTCAAATGTTTAACAACTGGACGCTATATGCTGGCCTTAAAATTCCATACTGTTTCCATGACATCGCGAGAAACAAGTGAATATCGATGGGACTTACAAAGTATTGACCACATTGAGCCATTAATAATTGATATATCCGATATGGATGATGCCACAAAAAGATTTTTAAAATAAATTGTGTGTTTTAAAGAGATCTACATTTTTTGTGTACTACATTTTCGTCTATCACTAAACGTTTACCAGTTACATAAGGTTATGCTAAATTCCTTCCGAACAAACAGGGCTCCACAGGCTATTTCCAGAAAATTCAAGATATAAATTTTATTTGTCACGTAAATATATTTTAATATGTGGCATTTTAATCAAAATCGTTAGAGCCATTTTTACTTTCTCTACTACGTAGAGTAAGTGGGGGAAGTATTGTACTCCACCCAAAAATTCGATACCGAGATTTCACCTGAAATACATGTTTTGAGACCCCCTGAATCCAAAAAAAAACATTTTTGGAAACATGTCCGTGTGTGTGTCTGTGAACAGCATAACTCAGAAACGAACAGTCGGATAAACACCAAACTTGGTATTTAGGTTCAGTATCTTCCAAGGATGCGACATGAAGGTTTTCAAGAAAATCCCCCCACCCCAGATTACCCTTTACATGGAAGATTTTTCAAAAATTTTAATTTTCTCAAAAATGGCTCTAACGATTTTGATTAAAATGTCATATGTTTAAGATATTTTTATGACAAATAAAATGTATATCTTAAATTTTCTGGGAAGTCTCCAAAAGTATTCTTCATTGTGAACGACTTTTGCATAACTGGTAAACCATAAGAGATAGACAAAATTTTACTACACAAAAAATGTAGATCGCGTTAAAATACACAATTTTGTCAGTTACATTTTTTTGTTGAGTGAACCATTTTCGAGATATTGCTTGTTTCTCCCTTAAATTTTTCAATACTTATTTTCTCAAATGGGAATTCGTTATTCATTTTTTTTTGTCTTGGATATGCAAAGAGTATTAATCTGTGGGAAAGGGAATGGTGTTGCACCTAGCAACCAGCTATTAAGAGATATGTATGTGCTTAAAGGCTACTGTATTTCCAAATTGCCCTTGTAAAGATATATATATTCCCCTTACATCTACAAGAAAATTAGCAATAAGATAGAGTCTGCAAATGTTTATCTCCATTAACATGAAGTAGGTGGAAAATAAGCGTTTGTAAAAATAGTTTGTACAAGAGTAGAGAAAGTCATGTGAGTATAACACATCAGATTTTTTTAAAAAAATAACATATTTGGAAAATGTTCCATGCAAAGAGTAGCTTGGAATGGAGAGGTTTGCTTAAAAACCTTCGTGTCGCATCATCAGAAGGTACTGTATCTAAATACCATGTTTGGTGTTATGCTCTTCACACACAAACATACACCTTTCTAAAAAAAATTTAATTTTTGTTATTCAGGAGGTCACAAAACATGTATTTCCGTTGAAATCTCGTATTAAATTTTTTTTGGTGGAATGCATTACCCCCCCCTTCTATTTACTACGCACGTGGTGGAAAGTAAAAAAATCTATAGTTTAATCTTTCTTCATTTTCAATATACATATTTACAGAAAGTTACAGAATTCAAACGACAAACTTTCAGGGGTTACAGAAAAAGTTAGGCGAGCGCTTTGACATAGGACACTTATGGTGTTTGAGTTCGTGGTTGTTTGCGATAGATCAAAATCAATACTGAGCCAGCACGCCACTGATAACGCTTCGCTGAGTTGCTGCTACTTATAATCGTAGCCATGCTCTGTACAAACACTCTTTGCGAATACCTCGGAAACACGCACCTAAACTTTAAAAGAAAAGCGAGAAATTAAATTGGGTCCGCTGCAAACGTACGCCATTCATCTGTTTAAGGGGGAAAAATGTTTAAGCGCTTGTACGGAGTTTGAATCCAGCATCACCAGATTGACACCAGAGCACAATAATGACCGAGCTATTACTAAAGCTAACTGTTGTTTATTTCTCGATGTATCTCCATGTTAAAGTCGACGTATCAGTGGTGCATTGGCCCTTGCTGACGCAGTATTTTTATTTTCTCTACTACGTATAGTAAGTAGGGGAAGTATTGTATTCCACCCAAAAATTCGATACCGAGATTTCACCGGAAATACATGTTTTGAGACCCCCTGAATCCAAAAAAAGCATTTTTGGAAACATGTCCGTGTGTGTCTGTGTGTCTTAGAACAGCATAACTCATAAAAGAACAGTCAGATAAACACACAAACTTGGTATTTAGGTTCTGTATCTTCCAGAGATTTTGATGATTTTGATGAAAATATTATATGTTTAAGATAATGTCATGACAAATGAAATGTATATCTGAAATTTTCTGTGAATGTCTCCAAAAGTGTTCTTCATTGTGAACGACTTTTGTGTAACTGGTAAACCATGAGAGATAGACAAACGTTTACTACACAAAAAATCTGATGTGTTACACTCACATGACTTTCTCTACTCTTGTACAATCTATTTTTACAAACGCCTATTCTCCATATGCTTCATGTTAATCGAGATATCGAGATGTCAATCTTATTGATAATTTTCTTGTAGATGCAAGGGGAATATGGTAGGTTATAAGCGATAGTCAAATATTTTAACGCTGGTTGCTATGTGGCGCATTCCATTCTCTTTGCATGTCCATGACATAAAAAAAATGAATAACGAATTTGAGAAAAAGTATAAGTATTGGAAAATTTAAGGGAATAACAAGCAATATCTCGAAAACGGTTCACTCAACAAAACAAATGTATATGACATAAGTTGTGTATTTTAACGCGATCTACATTTTTTGTGTAGTAAAATTCTGTCTATCTCTTACGGTTTACCAGTTATGCAAAAGTCGTTCACAATGAAGAATGCTTTCGGAGACATTCCCAGAGAATTCGAGATATACATTTCATTTCTCATGACATTATCTTAAACATATAATATTTTCATCAAAATCGTTAGCCATTTTTGAGAAAATTAAAATTTTCGAAAAATGTTCCATGTAAAGGGTAGTCTGGTGTGGGGGAATTTTCTTGAAAACCTTCGTGTCGCATCTCTGGAAGATACTGAACCTAAATACCAAGTTTGGTGTTTATCCGACTGTTCGTTTTTGAGTTATGCTGTTC
The DNA here is from genome assembly GCA_030765065.1 of Deroplatys truncata. Classification (NCBI taxonomy): domain Eukaryota; kingdom Metazoa; phylum Arthropoda; class Insecta; order Mantodea; family Mantidae; genus Deroplatys; species Deroplatys truncata. Next base: position 308,085,690 of record CM060975.1, on the reverse strand, counting down.
ACAGACACACACACACACACACAGACACAGACACACACACACACACACAGACACAGACACAGACACAGACACAGACACACACAGACACAGACACAGACACAGACACACACACACAGACACAGACACAGACACACACACACAGACACAGACACAGACACACACACAGACACACACACACACACAGACACACAGACACAGACACACACAGACACAGACACACACACACACACAGACACACACACACAGACACAGACACAGACACAGACACACACACACAGACACAGACACACACACACACACAGACACACACACACACAGACACACACACAGACACACACACACAGACACACACACACAGACACACACACAGACACACACACACACAGACACACACACACAGACACACACACACACAGACACACACACACAGACACACACACACACAGACACACACACACACACACAGACACACACACAGACACACACACACAGACACAGACACACACACACAGACACACACACAGACACACACACACACACAGACACACACACACACACACACAGACACACACACACAGACACAGACACACACACACACACACAGACACACACACACACAGACACACACACGGACATGTTTCCAAAAATGCTTTTTTTGGATTCAGGAGGTCTCAAAACATGTATTTCCGGTGAAATCTCGGTATCGAATTTTTGGGTGGAATGCAATATTTCCCCTACTTACTATACGTAGTAGAGAAAGTAAAAATGTAGATCGCGTTAAAATACACAATTTATATCATATACATTTTTGTTGTTGAGTGAACCATTTTCGAGATATTGCTTGTTATTCCCTTAAATTTTCCAATACTTTTGTCCTGGTAATGCAAAGAGAATGGAATACTCCACATAGCAACCAGCTCTTAAAACATTTGACTAGCAATAAGATTAACATCTCGATTAACATGAAGCATATGGAGAATAAGCGTTTGTAAAAATAGTTTGTACAAGAGTAGAGAAAGTCATGTGAGTGTAACACATTAGATTTTTATACTTTATTTCGCATTCCCTTGTTATAACCTGAGAGAATGTATGACCGAGTGAATAGTTTAAATTGTTTGCCTCCAGGGTGTATGTACGTATATCTTAAGATTTCCTTGAGGACAGACAGTAGTGCATGAAGGAAGGTTATGAAAGGTGTTCGTTAACACCGTGGATGAATGCTGGCAATCAGGTCTTGTTTCTCGGCTGCTATATTCGATATTCCCAACGATTGAGTTACTGTAGACAAGCAATCAGCATCACTTGAAAAGAGCAGAAGAGTCTGATGTTTAACACTCACGTGATGTCTCTCTGTCTACTCACTGCAAATTCAATACATCACTTACCAGCTGCCCTAGCCAACGACGTTGCACGTTTATGTAGCTTTTAAAACTCGAATGACGAATTAATTCCATTATTTACTTCCCCTTGTTATTTACGAAATTATTGTATAATTATCTGGATCATTTTTACTTTCTCTACTACGTATAGTAAGTAGGGGAAGTATTGCATTCCACCCAAAAATTCGATACCCAGATTTCACCGGAAATACATGTTTTGAGACCTCCTGAATCCAAAAAAAGCATTTTTGGAAACATGTCCGTGTGTGTGTCTGTGTGTGTGTGTGTGTGTGTGTGTGTGTGTGTGTCTATGTGTCTGTGAACAGCATAACTCAAAAACGAAGAGTCGGATAAACACCAAACTTGGTATTTAGGTTTAGTATCTTCCAGAGATGCGATACGAAGGTTTTCAAGAAAATCCCCCTACCCCAGACTACCCTTTACATGGAACATTTTTCGAAAATTTTAATTTTCTCAAAAACGGCTCTAACGATTTTGATTAAAATATCATGTTTAAGATATTGTCATGATAATTAAAATGTATATCTCGAATTTTCTGGGAATGTCTCCAAAAGTATTCTTCATTACGAACGACTTTTTCATAACTGGTAAACCATAAGAGATAGACAAAATTTTACTACACAAAAAATGTAGATCGCGTTAAAATACACAATTTATGTCATATACATTTCTTTTGTTGAATGAACCGTTTGCGAGATATTACTTGTTATTCCCTTAAATTTTCCAATACTTATACTTTTTCTCAAATTCGTTATTCATTTTTTTATGTCCTGGACATGCAAAGAGAATGGAATGCGCCACATAGCAACCAGCGTTAAAATATTTGACTATCGCTTAAAACCTACCATATTCCCCTTGCATCTACAAGAAAATTATCAATAAGATTGACATCTCGATATCTCCATTAACATGAAGCATATGGAGAATAAGCGTTTGTAAAAATAGTATGTACAAGAGTAGAGAAAGTCATGTGAGTGTAACACATCAGATTTTTTATGTCCTGGACATGCAAAGAGGATGGAATGTGCCACATAGCAACCAGCGTTAAAATATTTGACTATCGCTTAAAACCTACCATATTCCCCTTGCATCTACAAGAAAATTACCAATAAGATTGACATCTCGATATCTCATTTAAATGAAGCATATGGAGAATAGGCGTTTGTAAAATTAGATTGTACAAGAGTAGAGAAAGTCATGTGAGTGTAACACATCAGATTTTTTATGACGAATCCACCTCTTTACCCCTTAAAATTGTAATTTCGTACTTCCCCGGCTATTTTCCTATTAACGGATGAAAAATCCAATAAAATCCGCAATAGGACGTGAAACATCGGCAGAACGTCCGACTTCCTTAATCTCGCCCAAGCGTAGCCAAAATGTCAGTAGATTCATTTAAAAGTGGCAAAACAAAGACTAGCCGGCTTGGCTTAGTTGGTAGAGCACCTTTCTGCTGTTTTAAGAGTCCCGCGTTCGAATTCAAACTGGATTCGCGACATTTATATTGTACATGCGAGGACGGATCTGCCTTGGTATTGCAACTGGAATGTTGCAATTTCACACAGATATAGTTCGAAGTGTTCACTACAGAGGGTATTTTTTGTTTCATGTGCAGCTCTAGCGAGAGAAGCGTGAACTACGCAACAAAGACGACGCGCATGTTACTGTCGTCCACATGTGAAGAGCAGAGGGGTGTGGTTCGATATTTGTGAGCCAAAGGGCATAAACCGAGTGGTATTCACAAGGACATACGTGGCGTGTATGGGGATGATTGTATGGACAGTAGCAATGTCTCCAGGTGGTGTGCATTCTTCCTAGAGGGCCGTGTGAACCTTAGTGATTCGCCACGCACCGGGAGGATGGTAACAGCTGCAACCCCCCAGAATGTCAGAGGCATTATCTTATCGCAACAGTTCAACATTTCCTATGGTGCAGTGTACGATATTGTTCATGACACGTTGAAATTTCCTAAAGTTACTGCTCGCTGGGTGCCTAAGAACCTGACAGACAACCACAAGGGCCAGCGAATGATGAGCTTGCAACACCTAATGCGGTACACCGCAGGAGGGCATGACTTTCTGAAAGGAATCATCACTGGTGATGAGTCGTGGGCATACCACTACACGCCCGAAACCAAGCAGGCAGGTATGGAGTGGAAACATACTGTGGTTCTCCAGTGAAGAAAAAAATCAAAGTGACACAATCTGCTAGGAAGGTGCTTTGACGGTGTTCTGGGATATGCATGGTGTTGTATCGGTTTGCTGAACACGGAACCATTGTGAATGCTGCAGCCTACATGAAAACTTTGGGAAGCTGTGTCGTGCTCTTCGTGACAAACGCTGACGATATCAAAATTCTTCCTGACAATGCTCGTCCCCATGTTACTGCTGCTGTTCGTCGGAAAATCACCAAATTTGGTTGGGAGGTGGTCCAGCATCCATCATACAGTCCGGACCTTGCACCGTCGGACTTTCATCTGTTTGGTACCATGAAGAAATTCCTGGCCGGGCAACGCTTTGCGACAGATGCAGAAGTGAAATCAGCAGTCCGCAGATGGCTATACTCCAAAGAAACGGACTTCTACGAACAGGGCATATTTAAACTGGTATCACGATGGGAGAAATGTGTTGAGAAACTTGGTGACTATGTCGAAAAGTAGGTAAAAGGTGCAAGTTCATTTGTGAATGCTTGTTGTTGTTTTAACTATTCAACTTTTTTGTAAAAAAATTATTGTGTGTTACTTTTCGATCCGCCCTCGTATAATTGATAAGCAGTCATATTTTGAATTTGAAAAGGAAATACAACGTTCTGTTACATTTAATGACACCAGTGAAGGTTCTACTTTTGCATCAAAATATTTGCTCGAGAGTTAAGAAGATAATCCACCCCTGCACTCCTTAAGTGATCAAAGAGGTTTTTCAAAGATGCAACTACTTTGTGCGCAGTTTAAAGCAAAATTGATATAAGTGTTAATTTAAACTATAGTGTGTGGCATGGCTGTACAGCACCCATTTTAGATATATAATTTGTTGTAGAATATCCCACCGGCTAATTTTGATAATGGCACCATGTCATCAATGATTTAGTCTTTATGAATTGTCTGAGGTGGATAGAAAAACACTCCCTACAGTAAAAGTGTATAATATCGGCTAGAAAATACATTTACCTATAGTGCAAGAGACTATGTTTGTAAGATGGAGCCTTCGTTTTGGTAAACATATGCCGTTTGAACAGGTTGCATAAATTCATTAAAAAATCTGATGTGTTACACTCACGACTTTCTCTACTCTTGTACAAACTATTTTTACAAACTCTTATTCTCCATCTATTTCATATTAATCGAGATAAACATTTGCAGAAACGATCTTTTGACATGCAAAGAGAATTACATTTTACACATAGCGACCAGTTCTAAAAATATTTGACTATCGCTTAAGGCGTACTATGTTCCCCTTGTTTTGTATTTACAAGGGCAATATAGAAATACAGTAGCCTTTAAGCATCGACATAATATCTCTTAATAGCTGGTTGCTAGCTGCAGAACCATTCCCTTTGCCACAGATTAATACTCTTTGCATATCCAAGACAAAAAATGAATAACGAATTCCCATTTGAGAAAATAAGTATTGAAAAATTTAAGGGAATAACAAGCAATATCTCAAAAATGGTTCACTCAACAACAAAAAAATGTACATGACAAATTGTGTATTTTAACGCCATCTATAATTTTTGTGTAGTAAAATTTTATCTATCTCTTATGGTTTGCCAGTTATGCAAAAGTCGTTCACAATGAAAAATACTTTTGGAGACATTCCCAGAAAATTCAATATATACATTTTATTTGTCATGAAAATATCTTAAACATGTGATATTTTAATCAAAATCGTTAGAGCCATTTTTGAGAAAATTAAAATTTTCGAAAAATGTTCCATGTAAAGGGTAATCTGGGGTGGGGGGATTTTCTTGAAAACCTTCGTGTCGCATCTCTGGAAGATACTGAACCTAAATACCAAGTTTGGTGTTTATGCGGCTGTTCGTTTCTGAATTATGTTGTTCACCAACACACACAGAGATATACACACACACACAGACACACACACGGACATGTTTCCAAAAATGCTTTTTTTTTTATTCATCTGGCCTCAAAACATGTATTTCCGTTGAAATCTCGGTATCGAATTTTTTGCTGGAATACAATACTTCCCCTACGTAGTAGAGAAAGTAAAAACTTAGGAAAACTTGGTATATTCGTATAAAAAGCTCTATCCACATTATCTTTTCGCGATAAATGTTTGTTTAGAATGATTTAAAACTAGCAATACTCGGTTATATGTAATACTACAAGCAACTTTCAACTGTTTCTATCGCAAGTCGGTTTCTGTGGTAACCACGTCATGCGAAACAAAAGTCAAATGTTGTGCTTCTACTTAGAAAATGTATGCATACAGGCAATATTTCGGACACTATTTGACATTATATGCTTCAATAATGTATACATTTTTTCTGCTGTATGTGTTAAATACATTAGTTCATTGGTTTCCTAAACGTCAATCAAAATGATGAGCATTTCGCAAGCTGTTCACAGAAAATTCAAGATAAGCATTTTATTCTTCACGGCAATATCTTGTCGTCTTCTGCGATCTAGGGGTACCATGCATGCCTCTAGTTCCCGAGATCGGGGGCGATGGAGTTTTTAGGGCGTAAAAATCCTTAGCATGGCTTCCTTCGGAAGGGAAGTAAAGCCGGTGGTCCCGTGTCGTAGATTTACGTCACGTAAAATAACCTCAAGCCTGATAAAGACGCCTCTGAGCAAAATTACCAGTCTGTCACTCCCAATATAGAATGGGACACTAAGGACCACAGTGGTTAAAGAGCGTCCATAAATAAAATTTAATTTTAATTTATGGCAATATCTCAAACACGTGAGATTTTAATCAAAATATCTGTTATTTTGAGATGCTAAAAATAACAGTTTGTTCTCTACCTAAAGGCCTTTTTTGGGAGGGGTGTATGGAGATTTTTTTTAAAATTCTTCGCCTGATATTCTTCACTGATGTCTAAGTATGAAGTTCAGCATTTATCTCACTACGTTTTTGAGTGACACTGTTCTGTCTCTGTCTCTCTCTCTCATATACATACATAACATTCATTACCTACATAACATACATTATATACATAACATACATCACCTAAATTACATGCATTACATATACACACATATTTTTTGTTGTTGGTAATTTTCCACTTTGAATGAATAATTAGTTCATACTAACAAGGCAAGTATCAGACCCCTTATGCTGAAATCAATCCTAAAATTCGTGTGTCAGAAGCGATGTAGTGTAAGGAGGCCACATAACTGCAAACCCTTGAAAACGAACGCCAAATCTTCCATATGAATTGCATGAAAATATTACTTCAGTCTTAGCATAGGTAATCCTTCCAGAAAACTCAATATTATTTCTAGGGATTCATCATGAGAAAGGTTTGGAATGGCTTAGCCACATTAACTTCATTGCAAAGAAAATAAGTAAAAGTATGTTTACGTTAAGATACTTTAAAACAGCATCTCCACTATTAGTTGTATATTACAGTCATGTATTTAAACTGTGGGGCCTTGTCATGGGGCAATCAGGTTTCATCTCATTCTCCCTTTATTCTCTAGAAGCTGTAAGATTAAGGCACGGTTTCTGGAGTTATCCCTTATCCTGAGAAGACTAATGTCGGGTAGCTTCAAGCTCTATGGACCCGAGCTCATTTGGGCATCATTTCACCCATTTCATTCATCGTCCGATATAACCTAACAGATTAAAGGACGTTAAAACATAAAACAAAGGCAATGTGTCGGTGAAAATAAAATATCCACAGTTTTCTTTGATTGCTCGGCTTTTATACCATATACTCAGAACATAAAAAAACTACTGCACAACAAACTTTTATTGCGCTACGTCAAAAAGTTGTTGAGATATTAATTGTCTTCTTAATAATTAATCACCTTTTAATCTGGTAATATGAAATGCTGCTACAGTTTATCCTACCACTACCAAATTTTTAATATGAGCTTAGTATACAAATATAAAGAAAGTTCTGTGCAGGTATTTCTTAATTTTAATTAGTGTATGAGAAAAATATTTATTGTTCACATACTATTGAACTTTTCAACCTTTTATGGAAAACAATTTCAGCTGAACTATTTTATAGTTTTACTTTCTCTACCACGTACCTAGAAGGTATTGCATTCCACCCAAAAATTCTATACCGAAATTTCACGGAAATACATGTTTTGAGGCCCCCTGAATAAAAAAAACCACTTTTGGAAACATGTCCGTGTGTGTGTGTGTGTGTGTGTGTGTCTGTGAACAGCATAACTCAGAAACGAACAGTCGGATAAACACCAAACTTCGTATTTAGGTTCAGTATCTTCCGGAGATGCGACACGAAGGTTTTCAAGAAAATCCCCCCACCCCAGATTACCCTTTACATGGAACATTTTTCGAAAATTTTAATTTTCTCAAAAATGACAACGATTTTGATTAAAATATCAGATTTTAAGATATTTTTATGACAAATGAAATGTATATCTCGAATTTTCTGGGAATGTCTCCAAAAGTATTCTTTATTGTGAACGACTTTTGCATAACTGGTAAACCATAAGAGATAGACAAAATTTTACTACACAAATATGTAGATCGCGTTAAAATGCACAATTTATGTTATATACATTTTTTTTGTTGAGTGAACCATTTTCGAGATATTGCTTGTTATTCCCTTAAATTCTCCAATACTTCTTCTCAAGTGGGAATTCGTTATTCATTTTTCTTATGTCCTGGACATACAAAGAGAATGGAGTACTCCACATAGCAACCAGCTCTTAAAATATATGACTATCGCTTAAAGTCTACCAATTCCCCTTGCATCCACAAGAAAATTAGCAATAAGATTAACATCTCGATTAAGATGAAGCATATGGAGAATAAGCGTTTGTAAAAATACTTTGTACAAGAGTAGAGAAAGTCATGTGAGTTTAACACATAAGGTTTTTTTCATGCATTAAATAAAGGGATGTTCCTCTGCGATACCTGAGTTTGCGGCGAAAATAGGCTTTCACTTGTAGGAAGAGCAAAATGTCAAATTCAGGTATTTCCAACGTTTTCCTGAACATCCTTATTAACGCCTCAAATTTTGCGATTTACAAATTTATTTCTCCGCCAGTTTAACTCAGGTAGTATACACAAAGAAAAACTGCACTACCATAATTTTATAAACACCACAGATGAGAAGGTTAAAAAATTGATGCATATTCTAATCATTATAAAACCAATAAAATGAAAGATTTTGAAAAATGCAACAACACGTAAAATGTAATACCATTTCTTCTTTCTGTGTATTAAAAAGAACATTTTATCTACATTAATTTGGCTGCTAGAATCTTTTCAAGTGAAGACCAATGTTTTGTCCGCCTTCGCGCACATTTTCTAAAACAACTTTTTTGGAGTTCAGAGAACACCAAAGCGTGTATGTTCAGAACTTGAAGGTGGAGTTGCTGTACGTGCAATAGGTAAGACGTAGAGAAAGGAAAAAATGTTGAAACAGCAGAGTACAGACATAGCAGCAGGTGCAGACGTGCTTGACCATTCACACCAAGCAGGTCAAGAGAGATTTTCATCTTTTTGTCCCATTAAAAGCAGACTCAGGTCCTAAAAACGGCGGGTGCTTTGTGCAACATTCTGCCAGAAGAACCTCTTCAAGCCTTGCTTGCATTTAGGCAAATGCATTTGCAGCTCTGAGTAACAAAGGTGGATTGTCTCTTTTCTAACATTTTCCTTCAGATGTTAAACTTCCCTAGCACACAGAATCCATCGTCCTGTTCTCAGACTTGCCTGAACTATAAACAACGTATTCTCAAGTCAAAAGAAAGCCTCCTTTAACTACTACGGTCATATAGCCGGCTTTGAGTTGAAAAACAATTGATAGTGTTATACTGTAGGTTACTCTAACCAAAAAGTCGATACCGAGATTTCATCGGAAGTACACAATTTGAGGTTTTCTGAATAAATAAATAAAAATCTTTGGAAAAAGGTCACCGCACGCGTCTGTATAACTCAAAAACGAAGTCGGTTAAATACCAAACTTGGAATTTAAGTTCAGCATCTTCCAAGAATCAACACGAAGATTTTCAAGAAAATCTCCTCAGCCCAAACTACTCTTTAAATGGAAAATATTTCCAGATATTTTATTTTCTCAAAAACGCCTCTCAACGATTCTTATTAAATAAAGATGTTTAATAACAAATAAAATGCATATCTTGAATTTCTGGAAGTACCCCTGAAGTCTTCATTCGGAAGCAATTTTACATAATCTTATGTAAGTGGTAAACGTTAAGCAATAGACGAACACGTACAAAAGAATTGTAGATCTCTTTAAAGTACACAATTTATTTCAAATAACTTTGTCTGTGGCATAAGCCATTTACTTTAGTCGAGATAAATCTTTACAGAAATAGCTACATTACACATTTCGTTATAGATACAAAGAGAACAGCGATAGTCAAATGTTTAACAACTGGACGCTATATGATGGCCTTAAAATTCCATACTGTTTCCATGACATCGCGAGAAACAACTGAAAAATGATGGGACTTAAAAAAATAATCTGACGTGTTACACTCACATGACTTTCTCTACTCTTGTACAAACTACTTTTACAAACGTTTATTCTCCATATGCTTCATGTTAATCTTATTGCTAATTTTCTTGTAAATGCAAGGCGAATTGCTAGGCTTTAAGCGATAGTCAAATATTTTAAGAGCTGGTTGCTATGTAGAGCATTCCATTCTCTTTGCATTACCAGGACAAAAAAATCTGATGTGTTACACTCACATGACTTTCTCTACTCTTGTACAATCTAATTTTACAAACGCCTATTCCCCATATGCTTCATGTTAATCGAGATATCGAGATGTCAATCTTATTGGTAATTTTCTTGTAGATGCAAGGGAAATATGGTAGCTTTTAAGCGATAGTCAAATATTTTAACGCTGGTTGCTATGTGGCGCATTCCATTCTCTTTGCCTGTCCAGAACATAAAAAGAATGAATAACGCATTTGAGAAAAAGTATAAGTATTGGAAAATTTAAGGAAATAACAAGCAATATCTCGAAAACGGTTCACTCAACAAAAGAAATGTATATGACATAAGTTGTGTATTTTAACGCGATCTACATTTTTTGTGTAGTAAACGTTTGTCTATCTCTTAGGTTTACCAGTTATGCAAAAGTCGTTCACAATGAAGAATACTTTTGGAGACATTCCCAGAAAATTCGAGATATACATTTCATTTCTCATGACATTATCTTAAACATATGATATTTTCATCAAAATCGTTAGAGCCATTTTTGAGAAAATTAAAATTTTCGAAAAAACTTCCATGTAAAGGGTAGTCTGGGGTGGGGGGATTTTCTTGAAAACCTTCGTGTCGCATCTCTGGAAGATACTGAACCTAAATACCAAGTTTGGTGCTTATCCGACTGTTCGTTTTTGAGTTATGCTGTTCACAGACACACAGACAGACACACACACGGACATGTTTCCAAAAATGCTTTTTTTTTGGATTCAGGTGGTCTCAAAACATGTATTTCCGGCGAAATCCCGGTATCGAATTTTCGGGTGGAATGCAATACTTTCCCTACTTACTATACGTAGTAGAGAAAGTAAAAAACGAATAACGAATTTCCATTTGAGAAAAAGTATAAGTATTGGAAAATTTAAGGAAATAACAAGCAATATCTCGAAAATGGTTCACTCAACAACAAAAATGTGTATTACATAAATTGTGTATTTTAACGCGATCTACTTTTTTGTGTAGTAAAATTTTGTCTCTTATGGTTCACCAGTTATGCAAAAGTCGTTCACAATGAAGAACACTTTTGGAGATATTCCCAGAAAATTCGAGATATAGATTTCATTTGTCATGAAAATATCTTAAACATATGATATTTTAATCAAAATCGTTAGAGCCATTTTTGAGAAAATTAAAACTTTCGAAAAATGTTCCATGTAAAGGGTAGTCTGGTGTGGGGGGGATTTTCTTGAATTCCTTCGTGTCGCATCTCTGGAGGATACTGAAGCTAAATACCAAGTTTAATGTTTATCCGACTGTTCGTTTCTGAGTTATGCTGTTCATAGGCACACACGGACATGTTTCCAAAAATGCTTTTTTTTGGGATTCAGGGGGTCTCAAAGCATGTATTTCCGGTGAAATCTCGGTATCGAATACAATACTTCCCCTACTTACTATACGTAGTAGAGAAAGTAAAAAGATTTTTTTTTTTTTTTTTTTTTGCTGAATTTCCTCTTAATGTTGATATCAACTTCATTACATATGTATAAGAACTATATAGGAAAGGGAGAAATGTGTGTCAGCGTAACAATATGTTTTATAATTTACAACTAAGAAGATTGTTTTTTCTCGAGGGTTACCAAGTTGCTGGCCTGGGGCATGTAATTCCTACCATATGCTCGTCTCGTACCTATTTCATTGAAATTCCTCAATGCGAAAATGGGGATCCTTTACGATGTTACGGGACCAATGTTGTGTGGAAGTGATTCGACCAAGTTAACACCGCAGGTAGACTCTCGGGGCCTGTCTGACTTCAGGGCTAGGATGACACGGAGCACACGTCTTACTAAATTATTAAACCGTTTGGGTAATTCTTTCACTGATGAAGGGTACAGGATGTACAACATTTCCAGAATTTTGAATATTGCTGGAGGGGGGTTAAAATATTCAGAAATACATCCACCGATACTTCACTCCCATTGCCGTGAGGGCCTAAGTCTTTACTAATTACTCCATCTTCAAACATTTCCTGAATTAAATTTAACTCATCAGATGTATGCGCGGTAGGAACATCTTGTTGGCAAAATCCAGACTGATATTCAACGTAGGTCAGCTGTTGAGGCAGTATTTTTAACACTTGAATAATTTCAATTAAATTTGTCGCGGTTACTTCGTGTTATCTTATTTGCTGAGCACATGTCATTGTTTTACTATTTTGAATTTTCAGTTTTTTGTCCTCCGGCTAGCTATTATCACTCAGTCGAGCAAATCTCTTGAACAGGGTGTGTAAACGGAAAGGAGTTGTTACTAAAAGATAACACCGATAAAAGAATTTGTTTTTACACTTTTATTGCCGTCACAATTAATTAATTTCACATATTTACTCTTGATACACGCCTGACTGAAACTGTTATATTTTCGAATGTAACTATAATCACTTATTTGCCGCACACTATTAATTCGAGTATTTCACATTTTTGTAACTAGCTTTACGACGCCATAGATTCTGTAGAACTGCGCGACGTTTAACCCGTGGATGATTCTGTTGAACTGAGCAATACTTGTCTTTGGCTTTAGCTTTTTATACTCCCTCACCCCGATATGCCTAAACATTATAACAGAGATGCTATTGGTTAATAAAGCGCGCCAACATTAGCGTCTATTTTTATATCCTATCAAAATTACGAACACATATCTCTAGGGAAGATATTCCCTCCATTTCTAAAGAAAAACGCGCTACTCTGACGTCATTTGTTTGCCTCTTCTAATTGATAAACAACTCACCCCCTCGCTACATTGATACCCGCTCCTATTATCAGTTTCAGTGAGGCCGTGTAAACTTATTTCCTAACAGTGCTTATAATTAACAAACATCTCAAATCATTGTTATACAATAATGCTAATTTACACTACAATCACTCTGGCATTTACAGTGTTGTGATATAAAATACTGCCTCAAATTATATAATATGTAAATTCAATAACAGCCCGCCTTGAAGCAATATGTATGTAATAATATTTAAAATGTATGTAACAGACATTGCATATGCTTATATTATTGTAAACATGTTCAATAATGTTATGTGAATGCATTATGTAATTTAATAATGTGAGAGCTGTGAGAATAATAAGTTTAAAGTTGCTAACAATGAGGTAACAATGAGGTAACCTTTAGGCAATAATGAGTTTCAGAGTTTTAATGTTACTAGTCATGGTTAGGGCAGCAATAATGTAAATTTTGTAAAAGTTTAAAAATAGCCAATCAACAGCCAGAAAAAAGTTTTAGTAAAATGCAGATATTCTATTGGACTAGGATTAGCCAATCAAAGACTCGAAATACAGATGTTTACGGGTTTGGACGGTTGAAATATGTTCAGTTGCCTGCATACCTTGATAGTAACCGGATGGAAGATGCGTTCTCTAGAGAAATATTACGTATTCGTGTGAGACGTAAAATAAGTATACGCGTTAAAAAGGGGCAAGTATTAAATAAAAGAAACTCACAGCTCTTGATATCAGTGTAATGTTATTTAATTTGTGCCAAGGGTTAATAAAAAGAAGTGAATTAAAACTTAAAATCTGTGTAAGCCTACATTCTTGTCGCACCACGCCCTGATTAAGATAAACGTGTCTCTAAAGTAAGCAGTTTAATAACAAAGTTAATAATACATCTTAAAATCGGCTTCTCATACGTAGCAGCATATTACGTAGCAATCAATCTTCTTCAAACTGGCTTACCAAAGCGTGGTGCAAACTCCTTAAACTACGTAAAATCCAAGAACAATACAACTTCAAATTGGCTCCCATACGTGGGACAGTTAAACTAAAGCAAGTACTACTTCACTGTTCAGAGACTGGCGTAAGTCCTTCCTGTACCTCTCTGCATGTATTGTTTGTTCCAAAAAATATAGGTCCTTTTATTCTATAAGCATTTACTGCATACCAATTTCCCGTTATGCAAGGGAATCTCGTGTATAACATCGGGTTTCTCTGTATTCCAATATCTGTTATTTTGTGACGAAACAGCCATATAATTGGAGGCATGCTTCGTCAGAGAAGAATATTAACCGTGGGTCAATTACTCTGTCATTTCGCAAAATCCAATTATAGAAATTTACCCGACTCTAATGATCACATGGAAAAAAATCTGATGCGTTACACTGGCATGACGTTCTCTGCTCTTGTACAAGCTATTTTTACAAACGCTAATTCTGCATCTACTTCATGTTAATCCAGATATTAATCTTATTGCTAATTTTCTTGTAGATGCAAGGGGAATTGGTAGGCTTTAAGCGATAGTCAAATATTTTAAGAGCTGGTTGCTATGTGGCGCATTCCATTCTCTTTGCATGTCCAGGACAAAAAAAATGAATAACGAATTCCCATTTGAGAAAAAGTATAAGTATTGGAAAGTTCAAACAAACAACAAGCAATGTCTCGGAAATGGTTCACTCCACAAAAAAATTCTGATGTGTTACACTCACATGACTTTCTCTACTCTTGTACAAACTATTTACACAAACGCTTATTCTCCATCTACTTCATGTTAATCGAGATAAACATTTGCAGACTCTATCTTATTGCTAATTTTCTTGTAGATGTAAGGGGAATATATATTTACAAGGGCAATATAGAAATACAGTAGCCTTTAAGCACAGACATATCTCTTAATAGCTGGTTCCTAGGTGCAGCACTATCCCCTTTTCCACAGATTAATACTCTTTGCATATCCAAGACAAAAAAAAAAATGAATCACGAATTCCCATTTTAGAAAATAATTATTGAAAAATTTAAGGGAATAACAAGCAATATCTCGAAAATGGTTCACTCAACAAAAAAAATGTATATGACATAAATTGTGTATTTTAATGCGATCTACATTTTTTGTGTAGTAAACTTTTGTCTATCTCTTATGGTTTACCAGTTATGCAAAAGTCGTTCACAATGGAGAATACTTTTGGAGACATTCCCAGAAAATTCAAGATATACATTTTATTTGTCATGAAAATATCTTAAACATATGATATTTTAATCAAAATCGTTACAGCCATTTTTGTGAGAAAAAAAATTCGAAAAATGTTCCATGTAAAGGGTACTCTGTGGTGGGGGGATTTTCTTGAAAACCTTTGTGTCGCATCTCTGGAAGATACTGAACCTAAATACCAAGTTTGGTGTTTATCCGAATGTTCGTTTCTGAGTTATGCTGTTCACAGACACACACACACAGACACGGACATGTCACACGGGTCTCAAAACATATATTTCCGGTGAAATCTTGGTATCGAATTTTTGGGTGGAATACAATACTTCCCCTACTTACTGTACGTAGTAGAGAAAGTAAAAAGTATATGTAATAACTTGTGTTTTAATGAGATCTACATTTATTGTGTGGTAAAATTTTGACTATCTCTTACGTTTACCAGTTATGCAAAATTCACTCAGAAAGAAGATGACTTTTGAGGATATTCCCAGAAAATTCAAGATATACATTTAATTTGCCATAAAAGCATCTTAAATATATGACATTTTAATCAAAATTGTTACAACCATTTTTGACAAAATCAAAATTTTCGAAAGATGTTCAATGTAAAAGGTACTTTGGGGTGGAGGGCTTTTCTTGAAAATCTTCGTGTCGCATCTTTGAAAGATACTGAACCTAAATACCAAGTTTGCTATTTATCCGACTTTTCGTTTTTGAGTTATGCTGTTCACAGACACACACACACTGACCTTTGTTCTATTCTTTTTATTCGGGGCACCTCAAAACATGTGTTTCCGGTATACGTACTAGAGAAAGCAATAAGGTGTACGTAATAACCTCCATGCATGTAAGAAGTAAAAGAAAACACCAGGGGAGAAATTTACTCAATTTCCGATATTGAACTCTCGAGTGTGAATGAAAATTTCTTGAGATGATGCTAGAAATATGTGGATAGAGTAGGACAATATTTCCAACTTCTCTTATGATAAGGTATGTGTTTATTATCATTGCAACTGTAACTATGAGAACGTGAGGCGGTTGCGGGGATGATATAACTGTTTCGGCGGGAGTCCAAGCTGCGGCGGCCACCGTATGAAGGAAAAGCACTGTAGGTATATTACCACATGGCAAAAACAGTCTCTCCCAGCTTGCTGATAGGAAATATAAACACACCTCACACTGAACCCAGTCTCTTTGTCATTATAGGGTAACTGTGATAAATACTTCATAATGCGTAGATATTTTAGCTGAAAACTATTAATTTAAATATAGGATACAATTTTATGCTTTTACTTAAGGTGACTCAAAACAAAATGTTAAGCTGGCTGCCTCTGTGGCCGAATGGTCAGCGTTCTGGCTACTCGATCCAGAGGACCGAGGAATTTTTGTTTAGTTGGAATCTTTCCCTACACTACGCAAAGTCTGGTAGTGAGTTTCATGATTAAAATCAATGTTAAAGACCCTTCAGATAAAGATATGGTCATAGAAGTTGAGGGCGCTATACAAATCAATTAAAACTTAAGCTAAGTTATGCCTACGGAGAAGCCCGAGGTACAGACGTAGGGAGGTTCTCTAGGGACCCGGTCGCATTTCGTTGATGAGCGCGGCTCTGCGTGTACTAAATTCATAGCTTCAGGTTTTATAGTTTTCCTCGAAGTAAAATGCCATAAATCGCAACTAAAGAGAGGAGGGCGGGCCTGAATGTGAGGCTACTACACTCAGGCCATGATTTGTGGTTCTCAGCATAGCGCATGCGCCAACTCCATGCCCTACTTGCACAACACGGACTGTACACCAGTTTTCTGCTTATTCAGTCTTTATCTATTACAATTAACTCATTACAAAACAGTTTTTGTGATTACGCTCACGAACTCAACGCAAGCGTATTTTGAGGAGAAAAAAGGCTATACATATTATTGACATATCTTTATTTATCATTTATTACTTTCTCTACTACGTATAGTAAGTAGGGGAAGTATTGTATTCCACCCAAAAATTCCATACCGAGATTTCACCGGAAGACCCCTGAATACAAAAAAAAAAAAGCATTTTTAGAAACCTGTGTGTGTGAACAGCTAACTCAGAAACGAACAGTCGGATAAACACCAAACTTGGTATTTAGGTTCAGTATCTTCCAGAGATGCGACACGAAGGTTTTCAAGAAAATCCCCCCCACCCCAGATTACCCTTTACATGGAACATTTTTCGAGAAAAAAAAATTCTCACAAAAATGGCTAAACGATTTTGATTAAAATATCATATGCTTAAGATATTTTCATGAGAAATGAAATGTATATCTCGAATTTTCTGGGAATGTCTCCAAAAGTATTCTTCATTGTGAACGACTTTTGCATAACTGGTAAACCATAAGAGATAGACAAAATTTTACTGCACAAAAAATGTAGATCACGTTAAAATACACAGTTTATACATTTGTTTTGTTGGGTGAACCATTTTCGAGATATTGCTTGTTATTCCCTTAAATTTTCCAATACTTTTTCTCAAATTCGTTTTTCATTTTTTTTGTCCTGGTAATGCAAAGAGAATGGAATACTCCACATAGCAACCAGCTCTTTAAACATTTGACTATCGCTCTTAGCCTACCAATTCCCCTTGCATCTACAAGAAAATTAGCAATAAGATTAACATCTCGATATCTCGATTAACATGAAGCATATGGAGAATAAGCGTTTGTAAAAATAGTTTGTACAAGAGTAGAGAAAGTCATGTGAGTGTAACACAAGATTTTTTTACTTTCTACAGCACCTAGTTATCTATGGTAAGTAGGGAAAGTATTGCATTCCACTCAAAAATTCGATACTGAGATTTTAGTTTCAGCTGAAAGTTAAAATCAGCGTGGGGTCCGGCAGTGGAACGGGCGATTATTCTATACAGGATGTATCTTTATTGGTGTCATATATTTGGGGGACTTGTTCCTGAATCAAAACAGTAAAAAAAAGTTCATATGAATATGGGTCTGAAAATCATTTAGTTCAGAATTACAACACAAAATCGAAAGTTACAAAAATTGCTCGAAGCGTCTTCCTCTTGCTTCGATGCATGCAGTACGCCTGCGTTCTGTTGACAATTCCTGGTGTGCTTCGTATTTGGTCAAATCCAGTTTGGATACGTCCTCTCAAAATGTCAACATCAGGTACAGGAGTCGCATAAACCAAGGACTTCAAATGTCCCCAGACGAAGAAATTCATTGGAATCAAATCAGGCGTTCGAGCAGACCATGCGATGGGTCCTCCTCGACCAATTCATCTTTGCGGAAATCGATCATTCAAAATCTTTCGAACTATCATACTGAAATGATCTGGAGCACCATCTTGTAAAAATCACATTCGTTGGATGATGTCCAGAGGCACATTATCAGTTAAGTGATACAACTCATTTCTCAGAAACTGCAGATAGGTTTGTCCATTCAGGCGCGGAGGGAAGAAGTAGGGACCAATAAGGTGAACATGAATGATTCCACCCCAAACGTAGAGAGAGAACCTCTGTTGATGGTTGTCCTGTCGTACTTCATTAGGATTTTCAAATGTCCAGTTATAAGTGTTATGAAAATTGAAGATGCCGTCGCGAGTAAAACCAGCCTCATCCGTGAATAAGATACAGGCTAGGGAAATTGATGAACACAGCGCACTGCTGTAACGTGCGTTGACAGAAACGTCTTCTTGGCTCAAAGTCCGCCTCATTTAATCCTTGCACACGTTGAAGGTGATACGGGTGCAGAAGATTTTCATGCAGAATTCTCCAGATAGTCGTATGACGAACTCTTTCCCTTACATTCAGGTGGTCTCGAGTTCGATTCCCGGTGATCGCCCACTATCACCTGGAGTTTTTCGTGGTAAGCGAATGCTTGGGTGATTCCTCTTCTATCACGACTTTTCTGTCCCTCATTTCCTGTACCCATCATCTGTTTTAGGGTTGAAGGACCAGGCGACGGTGTTCGGCGTGTTGCGGCTGGTCGGTGGATGTGTGCTTTGTGAAGGTTTCTCCCTGGCGTGAGCAGGACTGCTCAGCTAGGTACCGCCTCCGGGTGTTCTTGGAGCGAGCTCCCATTCAGGGGACTTCGGTGGTCAGAGACTTTTGGCGGATTTGAGCGGCGTCGGATGCGTTCGGACTGGAAACGTTAGAGATCCCGTCCATGACTGCGCACGTTCACCCTTCGGGTCTCTTCCCTCATCCCTTACCTGGTCACGTTCGGTGCCACCCTTTCCCCATATCAGATCTTTTTTTTTTTTCGCTTTCAGCACAACATTTTGTGGCTGCAAGATCCTACTTCCAAACCGATAATTACAGGTAGGCACAACGTGCTCTTTCTAGACATATTTAGAACAAGAACAGGATACTATAACGCTAACAAAAACTGAAATTTGATTTGGAAGTATAATGGGTCCTGATTCATTTTAGCCAGTCGTGAGAAGACGGTCAACAACTCCTACATTTAGCATCACCTGCCTCCTTAGAGTCAGGAAGCTGTTAGATATAATAACAGTAATTGCAAGGACTTCTGACATGGAAACAGAGAAATGACTTACAGACCCTCTACTGGACGATTATACGAGCCGTTGAGTTTCCGCAACCAATCCTGTTAACAGTTGCTGGATCATTTACATTGATCAGTAAAACTGCTTTTGGTTGTTGCCTCACCTTCCCAACAAACACAAAACATCTGAGAGAGGCAAAGATGGGACAATGCAAAAAGCTGTTTTCTATCTCTTTGGTTCACCATTTCATACAGAGTGAAGACGACTTCACACCCCATTCTTCAAGATATGCAGTTTCTTAGTCATGGAAATATTTTAAACATATGCAATTTTAATACAAATTTTTAGAGGTGTTTTTTTTTTAAAGTCATGGTGTTGCGTTCTTGGAAGATGCTAAACTTAAACACCGAAACCTTTCGTTTTTGAGTCCTCTCTCTCTCTCTCTCTCTCTCTCTCTCTCTCTCTCTCCGCTTTAGTTTAACTGCCCCAAGTATGGGAGCCAATTTGAGATGGTGTTTGTTTTATGTTTGAATTTGCCTCGGCTGCGTCAGTAATGTTTCTAGTCATGTATTTCTTAGGCAGGGTGCGGTATGACAATAATTGTAGACATACGCAAATTTTAAGTTTTTAAAATTCACTTCTTTTATTTATCCTTTGCACAATTTAATAAAGCACTACACTATAAGAACTGTGAGAATCTTTAATACTTTCACTTAGCTAACGCGTAGACATATTTTACGATTCACACTTAATATTTCTGTAGAGAACACATCTTCCATCTGGTCACTACCAAGGTTTGCCAGCAACTGAACATTATTTCAACCGTTAAACCCGTAAGCTTCGGTATTTCGAGTCTCTGATTGGCTAATTCTAGTCCAATAGAATATCTGCATTTTACTTAAAGCTTTTCTTTGCTGTTGATTGGCTAATTTTAAACTGTTACTGAATTTTACATTATCGTTGCTCTAATCATGACTAGTAACTTTCAAACTCTCAAACTCATTATTGCCACAAAGTTACCTAATTATTATCTCATTGTTAGCAACTTAAAACTTATTATTCTCACAGCTCTTGCATTATTAGAGTATGTAATGTATTCACATAACATTATTAAAGCATGTTTTCAATAAAAATAAGCATTTGCAATTACCGTTACATACATTTTAAATAATTATTACATACATATTGTTTCAAGGCGGGCTGTTATTGAATTTACTTATTATAAAATACAATTGAAATTATTCAGGTATTAAAATACTGCCTCACTTTCACACAAACGGACGTCTTATCTAAACATGTATCTAATTACTATACCTTTTTCACTATAAGCTGAAAGGAAAAGTAAACAAAACTTAAATGTATCACTCCGCCGAGCACATGACAGCACCACGTGGGACCTGTGAGAGGAAATTGCTTCATACAGAATGCTAACACAGTATATTGCGCAGCTTTGGGATCATTAGCTTTTAAACATTGTATGTCTTGTTCCTATATTTTTCCTTACATCCTAAACTTCTAACACATAATACATAAAAGTTGTACCTGAACAGTTCGGCTTCTGTGATTAAACTGTTGTTAACTTCAGGCTTTAGAAATCATTCATTTATTGACTAATATCAGTATACCACCTTTGCTTTAACCTTTTATGAGTCAACAAGTTAAATAACGATTAGCACTATAGGTTAAAACACAACAGAAAACAAACTATCCGAGCAACAATTCTGCATCACTAACAGAGAAGTTCAATTATTGCTAAACAATGCCAACCATATTCATTGTCGATTAAAGGTGGGCACTTTTCACAGAATTTGTTAAAAGCATTTAACACAATTGTCTTCTTTCCATTCCCCGTGTTTATGTTTTCCACAGTGGCAGAGGATTCTCAGCCGGAAACGAACTGCAGCGCCTGCGCATAGCCTCTTAAACCCTCTGCTATAACGCTTCATTTAGTTATAGGTGAATATGAACAAACACATTTAGTTTCATAAGTTGAACTGTTACAATAATGAGTGTTTTAAATTTCTCTGCACGAGAATAACCACAAAATGTTACGATCTGAACCGAACTGTTTTTTTTTTATAGAGGAAGAGTCGATGCTAAGCGGGAAAGGTTGTAATTTGTCCACCAGCCAATGAGGTGCTGTATTGTCACGTGGTTTTGTTTATTTCTCCTTTCAGATTATAGTGAAAAAGGTATACACATAAGTGAAATAAGTTTTCCGGCTTAGAAACTCCATGATCATCTTCCCCTTTCAAGATTTAGGTGTTTTAGTCATCTGTTCCCATCTCTATACCCCTGTCCAAACTGATTAACATTTAACAAAACTTGTCAAGTGCCACATGTTAGCAGATTGCATGTTGGCCAAATTTCGATCGCAGAATTGACTTAACATGTTAACCTAAAGAGTTGTGCCTGACACTTTTAACATTTTGGGTGTTTTCCGCTTTTAATGGAAAACTTGTTAAGTCAATTCGCTCTCTGTGTATGTGATTCCAGACTGTAACCATGGCAACGGCCTGCCTTCGCGCTATTGTGTTCGGTAGTTGTGTGCTCGTATCCTTGATTTGGTTTGCTTCATGTAAAGTTATGGAATGGACGAAAGACAGGACACTTTCATTAATAAAATCTTTGTTGAGGCTATCATTACGGAACATTGTAATATATGTAATAAAACGGATGGGCAATTATACCAAACTATGTGCAATTTATTGTTGTTACAGAGGTAATATCAGGGGGGGAAATCTAATGTGTTACACACACATGACTTTCTCTACTCTTGTACAAACTATTTTTACAAACGCTTATTCTCCATATGCTTGATGCTAATCGACATGTTAATCTTATTGCTAATTTTCTTGTAGATGCAAGGGGAATTGGTAGGCTTTAAGTGATAGTCAAATATTTTAAGAGCTGGTTGCTATGTGCAGTATTCCATTTCAGAAAAGTATAAGTATTGGAAAATTTAAGGGAATAACAAGCAATATCTCGAAAATGGTTCACGCAACAACAAAAAATGTGTATGACATAAATTGTGTATTTTAACGCGATCTACGGTTTTTATGTACTAAAATTTTGTCTCTCTCTTATGGTTTACCAGTTATGCAAAAGTCGTTCACAATGAAGAATACTTTTGGAGACATTCCCAGAAAATTCAAGATTTACATTTTATTTATCATGAAAATATCTTAAAGATATATTTTAATCAAAATCGTTAGAACCATTTTTGAGAAAATTAAAATTTAAATTATAAATAAAAATTAAATGTTCCATGTAAAGGGTAATCTGGGATGGGGGGATTTTCTATACGTAGTAGAGAAAGTAAAAATAAAATTTCGAGAAATTGCGATTAAAGTACTTCTACACTGAAAATTTGCAGTCAGTTGGCATGCACTGTATTAGAGTGTCAAAGATTACCTTTTGAGAAAGCTCTATGGGCACTTCAAAAATGGCGAAACATGGTGAGTAATCCTATTTTCTGATAAAGCAAAAACAACAAACCAAAACAGGGTTTTTTTGGCCCAAAATTCTTAACAATTCATTCATATGTATTGTTAAGATAAGGATTAATGTTGGAGAACGCGACCTTATGCCCATGGTGTATCTATTGCGCCCTTCTACAGGGAAGCCTAAAGCGAGAATACTACAGGACAAGAACCAGGAGGTAACGGCGATCCCTATAAATTTCAATGCAGGTTTGTATTGCGGCGCCCCCAGTGAGGGCGTTTGCTCCGACACGAGTGATGCGACCCTGCCAAGTAGTACGTTCATTCACCACGGAAGTTCCATTGCACAAGCAGAGCAGTGAAACTCAACAACGGGGCGAACTACTACGGAAGTGAAATAAACGAAATGAGGGGAAATTTAAGAAAACTCGACTAAAGAGAACGACGAAAATGCCTTAACCATGCTTTAGGATCTCCGGGACTGGAACCGGTACCCTCCAATCCACCTCACTCTAATAGGCAAGCCCCTAGAAAACTGTGATGTGATTTACTCACTAAACTTTTCCTATCCGCCGCCGTTCAAAGGGATACCACTGAAGTTTATTTTTCTATCTACTTCCAGTCATGAATGTATATTCTCCTCCTCCTCTGTGTAATTCTGTTCCCAAGTGCGCCTGCCTTCATTAAAGCTTACTTTGTATTCCTTGTGAACTTTGGTTCGTGCTTCCAATATTTGAGAACGCTCTGTCCCTATAACCCTGTTTTCCTTAATTAGCAACATTTCTCATATCCCACTTCTACAGCAAAACTCTTTAAGTTTGTTATGCATCCGGTGTTAGACTAGCTAATAGTATAAATATGAGCTATTAATGAACCAAGTTATTTACTTTCTCTAGACTAGGTACGTAAACGAAGTAGAGGGCAGTCCCAGAAGTACCCGATCTGACGTATAGATAGCGGTTGTTGTTTCAAACAAATGACTATGGTACAAAGTACCACCCTTATAAAGTTTAAGTTTGAAGTTTGACGATGCTACATTCTAGTAGTTGTTTGGCAGCCATTAATAGTGAACGCTCTCAGCGAATTTGTAATCATGATAAAACTGGCCATCGCTATGTGATACAATACTTTCATTTGAAAGATCTTAGTGCAACTAATATTAAAGCTGTGCTAGATTCTACTCTGGGGGAGTCTGCTCCTTCGTTGGGTGGCAGAGTTTAAGCGAGGCCGTACGAGCTGCCAAGACGAACATCGCAGTGATCGAACAAATGAGGTGACCACGCCAGAATTTTGTGAAGAAAATCCACAAAATGGTATTGGATGACCGTCGATTGAAACTGCGCGAGGTAGCAGACATCGTAGGCATTTCAAAAAGTGCTGTACATCGCACACTAACTGAAAATTTAGGCTGAGAAAGCTGTGCGCAAGATGGATGCCGCGTTTACTCACAATGGAACTAAAGCAGCGTCATGAGGATGTTTCAGTCGAGTGTTTGGTGATGTTTCGCTTCAATAAAGCCGAGTTTTTGCGTCGATTGATAACCATGGATGAAACGTGGGTCCATCACTGCACACCTGAAACGAAGGAACAGTCAAAACAGTGGATTGAAAGGGGAGAATCGGCTCTAAAGAAGGCGAAGACAGTTCCATCTGCAGGCAAGGTCATGACGTCAGTTTTTGGGATGGACGTGAGATAATTTTCACTGATTATCTTCAACAAGGAAAACCAATCAATGGTGAGTATTATGTAAAATTATTGGAGCGTTTGAATGATGAAATCAAGCAAAAACGCCGCATTTACCGAAAAAGAAAGTTTTGTTTCCATCAAGGCAATGCACCAGTTCACACATACATTATCGCTATGGCCAAAATCAATGAGTTAAAGTTCAAATTGCTTCCCCATGCACCCTATTCACCAGATTTAGCCTCCTTTGATTATTTTCTGTTTCCAAAGTTTAAGAAATGGCTTGGTGGTAAAAGATTTGCCAACAATGAAGAGGTGTAGTTTGCAGTTAATGGCTATTTTGCAGAACTCGACGGTTCTCACTATTAACAGGGTATCGAAGCTATTGAACATCCTGGGAAAAGTGTATCGAGCTGAAAATGGACTATGTAGAGAAATAAAGAAGTTTTTTCCCAAACTTTTTGTGTTTTCTTTGTTAGGTCGCGTACTTCTGGGTCAGCCCTCATATGATATTCCACCAAAAAATTCCTAATCGAGATTTCCCACCAGAAATACACATTTTGAGGCTCTATGAACAAATAAAAATAACTTTTGTGCAAGACCTGCGCGCGCGCGTTTGTATCTGTCTGTGAAAAATATAACTCGAAAATGAATATCCGGGTAACAAACTTGGTATAGTCACTAAGTCTTACAAGTAAGAGACACGAAGAATTTAAAGAAAATGTTCTCATCCAAAACTACCCTTTACATAGAATATTTCTCGTTATTTTTATTACTTTCTCTGCTACGTATAGTAAGTAGGGGAAGTATTGTATTGCACTAAAAAATTCGATACCGAGATTTCACCGGAAATACATGTTTTGAGAACCCCTGAATCATAAAAAGCATTTTTGGAAACATGTCCGTGTGTGTCCGTCCGAACTTTTCGTTTTTGAGTTATGTTGTTCAGACACGCACGGACATTTTTTTTAAAAATGCTTTTCTGGGGGTCCTCAAAACATCTATTTTCGGTGAAATCTCGGTATCGAATTTTTGGATGGAATGCAATACCTTCTCTACCTACTATGTACGTGATAAAGTAAAAATTATAGCAATCAGAAGAAAACTACTGTGATTTTTTTCCCCACAAAAAATTAAATTGAGTTTTATTTATGGAAGCTCAACTACTATGGTCCTTGGCGTCCCATTCTATATTGGGCGTGAAAGACCGGTAATTTTGCTCAGAGGCCTCTTTATCAGGCTTGACGTTCTTTTACGTGCCGTAAATCTACGACACTGGCTTTACTTCCCTTCCGAAGGAAGCCATGCTAAGGATTTTTACGCCCGAAAAATTCCATCGCCCTCCGCCGGGTTTGAACCCGTGACAGATTTTTCCCACAGATGCATTACCTTAATATGAAATCATTTCTAAGCAAAAGTATATGTTGAGTAAGGTGAACTGGTTAGAAGAATCACTTTTTATCTGTATACAATAAATGTTTGTCACCACACATCAGATTTTTGTATAATTTTTTCTGCCAAAAGCTGAAGCGTGGAATGCAGCATGTTATTCGTTTTGCTGTTGCGGCAAGGACGGCGCAGGAAGGGTGGTGAGTCCTTGCTAAGGCGTTAGAAACAAGAAAGGAGCAGAATGAACCGTTTATTGATTACCATTCCCCTGTACTTGCGAGCAACATAAAAACAAACGCGCCCGAACCGCAAGCTACCGTAGTTACAGATACCACGCGCGCGATAGATCGATAGTCAGATAACTCCCCCCTCTCCGTGCTTGGGATCTTCCTCTTAAAGTGGAACCCGTGTTCCTTTAACATGTGATCTTGTGGGACACTAGCGATGTGTCACTCGACGCTAAATGTGGTTATCATAAATGATGTTATAGGGGGCATTGCACAC
Organism: Deroplatys truncata; assembly: GCA_030765065.1. Taxonomy (NCBI): domain Eukaryota; kingdom Metazoa; phylum Arthropoda; class Insecta; order Mantodea; family Mantidae; genus Deroplatys; species Deroplatys truncata. The sequence continues at coordinate 308,058,959 of CM060975.1, read as the reverse complement.
TTGAGAGCGATCAACTACATACACAGACTTTATTTCATTTTAAAAATACTCCTACATCCCAAAATTATATGCTGGATGTACAGCATATTGTGGCAGTAATTTGTATCACAATAATGTAAATGCCAGAGTGATTGTAGTGTAAATAATCATTATTGTATGACATTGATTTGAGATGTTTGTTAATTATAAGCATTGTTAGGAAATAAGTTTACACGGCCTCACTGAAACTGACAATAAGAGCGGGCAACAATGAGCGAGGGGGTGAGTTGTTTGTCAATTAGAAGAGACAAACAAATGACGTCAGATTGGCGCTCTTTTCTGTAGAAATGGCGGGAATATTTTCCCTAGAGCATATGTGTTCATAATTTTGATTGGATATAAAAATAGACGCTAATGTTGGCGCGTTTTATTAACCAATAGCAGCTCGGTTATAATCTTTAGGCATATCGGGTGAGGGAGTATAAAAAGCTACAGTCAGAGGCAGATTTTGTCAGTCCAACAGAAGCATTCGCGTGTAATACGTGGATCAGTTCAACATAAGTATTCGTGAGTTATACGTCGCGTAGTTCAACGGAAGCATACATAAAGTACACGTTACGCAATTCTACAGAATCTCTCGCGTCTTAAAGTTTGTTATAAATGTGAAACACGCGAATTAATAATGTGCAGTAAATAAGTGATTATAGTGATATTAGAAAATATAACAGTTTCAGTCTGGCGTGTATCAAGAGTCAATATGTGAACTTAATTAATTGTGACGGTAATAAGAGGGTAAAAACAAATTCTTTTATCAGTGTTATCTGTGAGTAACAAATCCTTTCCGTTTACACAACCTGTTCAAGAGATGTGCTCGACCGAGAAATAATAGCTAGCCGGAGGACAATGAACCCAACATTCAAAGTAGTAATACAATAACAGGCGCCCAGCAAAAGATAACACGAAGTGACCGCGACAAATTGGCTCCCATACGTGGTGCATATAAACATGAAGCATCTTCCAACCAACTACAAATATTCCACTTCAATATACGTGTTATAAAATAATAATCAACACTTAAAATTATTAATCTGAATGCTAGTATTTTCTTCCCTTATTAAACTCAATTCGCGATATTTGCCCCTCATTAAAACCTCGCATGTTTTATTTTCTCTACCACCTACCTATAGTAGGTATAGGAAGTGTTGCATTTCACCCAAAAATACGATACCTAGACTCAACAATGTACATGTGTTGATGTACCCACAACACCCAAAAAACATATTTATAAAAATTTGATGCCTTACATTCATATGACTTTCTCTACCCCTCTATTGCTTATTACGCGATATGCAAATTATTCTTACGAAAGTTTACTTTTCTATTTACTTCATTTTAATCGATATAAACCTTTGCGCAAATAGCTATATTACACAATTCGTTATAGATACAAAGAAAACTGCGATAGTCAGGCGTTTAAATTGGACGCTATAAATTCCATACTGTTTCCATGACATCGCGAGAAAGAAATGAATCACAAACTATTGAACAATTCGAAGTCACTCGGTAGAATAACTGCCTGCTGTGCGAAGGGTCCCGAGTTCGATTGAGAGAGTGAATTGTGTATGATCTAATGATTAAAAACCAAAAAAAAAAAGTGTAAGAAACCGAACGATAAGTTACACGAGTTAACACCACTGCCAATAGACAATAAGTTCTAAAGAAAAGGCCGCCGGTAAGACCAATGTAGTTAAAGGCGGGGTATAAATGGAACTAAAAAAAATCTATTAATAACGGATATCGTGGAAATGGCGTATGCAACAAACAACAAAAACGTTATTTGAAGTATATTGTATGTTTTAAAGGGATCTACATTTTTACTTTCTCTACTACGTATAGTAAGTAGGGGAAGTATTGTATTCCACCCAAAAATTCGATACCGAGATTTCACTGGAAATATATGTTTTGAGACCCCCTGAATCCAAAAAAAAAAGCATTTTTGGAAACATGTCCGTGTGTGTGTTGTCTGTCTGTGTGTCTATGAACATCATAACTCAGAAACGAACAGTCGGATAAACACCAAACTTGGTATTTAGGTTCAGTATCTTCCAGAGATGCGACACGAAGATTTTCAAGAAAATCCCCCACCCCAGATTACCCTTTACATGGAACATTTTTCGAAAATTTTAATTTTCTCAAAAATACCTCCCAACAATTTCGATTAAAATATCATATGTTTAAGATACTTTCATGACAATGAAATGTATATCTCGAATTTTATGGGAATGTCTCCAAAAGTGTTCTTCATTGTGAACGACTTTTGCATAACTGGTAAACCATAAGAGATAGACAAACTTTTACTACACAAAAAATGTAGATCGCATTAAAATACACAATTTAAGTCATATACATTGTGTTTGTTGAGTGAACCATTTTCGGAATATTGCTTGTTATTCCTATAAATTTTCCAATAATTTTTCTCAAATTCGTTATTCATTTTTTTTTGTCCTGGTAATGCAAAGAGAATGGAATACTCCACATAGCTACCACCTCTTAAAACATTTGAGTATCGCTTAAAGCCTACCAATTCCCCTTGCATCTACAAGAAAGTTAGCAATAAGATTAACATCTCGATTAACATGAAGCATATGGGGAATAAGCGTTTGTAAAAATAGTTTGTACAAGAGTAGAGAAAGTCATGTGAGTGTAACACATCAGATTTTTGTGTAGCATGTTTTCGTCTCACGCTTAACATTTTACAATTATATACAATATCATACAAAATTCTTCCTGAAGGACTTCACAGGCCATCCGCAGAAAATTCAGGATATAAATTATATTTGTCACCTAAATATCGTTAATATATGGTATTTTAATAAAAATTAAAAAAAATTCATGTAAAGGGCAATTTGGGTTTGGGGGTTTTCTTGAAAATCTTCGTGTCGCAACTTTGGAAGATGCTAAACTAAACTAAGTGGTATTTATTCGACTTTTCGTTTTTGAGTAATGCTTTTCGCACAAACACACACACGAGGTAGAGATGCTGTGAATGAAGTTGTATGGACAATAGCGGCTGATTTGGTTTAAGAGCACCCATTTGAGGCAGTATTTTAAACATTAGATGATATCAGTCAAATTATATAATATAAAATGATAACAGCCCGCCTTAAAAGCAATATGTGTATGTAATAATATATAAAGTGTATGTAACAGTCATTGTATTATGTTTATATTATTATGTACATGTATTATAATGTTATGTGGATGTATTATGTAATTTAACAATGTAGGAGCTGTGAGAATAGAAACAAGCTGTTTTTCGTATAAAACAAAATTATAAAGTAGAAGCCGAAATTGCTAACAATAAGGTAACCTTGAGACAACAATAAATTAGAAAGTTTAATAAAGGCTACAAATAATTCTTGGAACAATAATGTACTACTTAAAACAGTTTATAAATATCCAATCAACAATTAGAAAAGCCTTAAGTTAAATAAAAGCATTCTATTGGAGTAGGCTTAGCCAATCAGAGACTTGAAATAGAGGAAGTATACAGATTCAGGCGGGAAGATTGCATACCCGATCGGTACGTTACAGTTTAAGTGTAAAAAGTTAGAATTAACAACAATCTCACAGCTCTACAGTAGAATATATCAGTGAAGTGTTATTTAATCGTGTGAAGGTTTAATAAAAAAAAGTACAATACAATTATAATTTGTGTAAGCCTTGTTCTTTAGCCGCACCAGCCCTGCTAAGAGATACGTTAATTTTTTAAATGTGGGACGAAGGCCGCCGGAAAGTTTGTATCGTACGTGGGGCGAACAGTCCTAGAAACAATCTCCCGCAAGTTTGGCATCCATTAAGTGCGTGGTCTAAAACATGCTTTAAATTGGCGCCCAAAGTGGGGTGCTAATAACGTAATGATAATCCACTTCACATTTCTAAATGGAAGTTTTGACTGCACATGAAGCATGTATAAAGTAACTCTATTCCTAGAGTTTGATGGCACGCCCAAATAAACAAGTGAATATGAAAAATGTGTCATATCACTGAAATACAATGCTGTGAATATTTTTACTTTCTCTACTACGTATAGTAAGTAGGGGAAGTATTGCATTCCACCCAAAAATTCGATACCGAGATTTCACCGGAAATACATGTTTTGAGACCTCCTGAATCCAAAAAAAGCATTTTTGGAAACATGTCCGTGTGTGTGTCTGTGTGTGTGTGTGTCTGTGTGTGTGTCTGTGTGTGTGTGTCTGTGTGTGTGTGTCTGTGTGTGTGTGTGTCTGTGTGTGTGTGTCTGTGTGTGTGTCTGTGTGTGTGTCTGTGTGTGTGTGTGTCTGTGTGTGTGTCTGTGTGTGTGTCTGTGTGTGTCTGTGTGTGTGTCTGTGTGTGTGTCTGTGTGTGTGTGTCTGTGTGTGTGTGTCTGTGTGTGTGTGTGTCTGTGTGTGTGTCTGTGTGTGTGTGTCTGTGTGTGTGTCTGTGTGTGTGTCTGTGTGTGTGTGTCTGTGTGTGTGTGTCTGTGTGTGTGTCTGTGTGTGTGTGTCTGTGTGTGTGTCTGTGTGTCTGTGAACAGCATAACTCAGAAACGAACAGTCGGATAAACACCAAACTTGGTATTTAGGTTCAGTATCTTCCAGAGATGCGACACGAAGGTTTTCAAGAAAATCCCCCCACCCCAGACTACCCTTTACATGGAAGATTTTTCGAAAATTTTAATTTTCTCAAAAATGGCTCTAACGATTTTGATGAAAATATTATATGTTTAAGATAATGTCATGAGAAATGAAATGTATATCTCGAATTTTCTGGGAATGTCTCCAAAAGTATTCTTCATTGTGAAGGACTTTTGCATAACTGGTAAACCATAAGAGATAGACAAAATTTTACTACACAAAAAATGTAGATCGCCTTAAAATACACAATTTATGTCATATACATTTCTTTTGTTGAGTGAACCGTTTTCGAGATATTGCTTGTTATTTCCTTAAATTTTCCAATACTTATACTTTTTCTCAAATTCGTTATTCATTTTTTATGTCCTGAACATGCAAAGAGAATGGAATGCGCCCCATAGCAACCAGCGCTTAAAATATTTGACTATCGCTTAAAAGCTACCATATTCCCCTTGCATCTACAAGAAAATTACAAATAAGATTGACATCTCGATATCTCGATTAACATGAAGCATTTGGAGAATAAGCGTTTGTAAAAATAGATTGTACAAGAGTAGAGAAAGTCATGTGAGTGTAACACATCAGATTTTTTTTACTGGATTTACTGCAAGTTTTATTGTTCAGAGTTGTAAAACTGTCACAATGGTGACATTAACAAACCTGTGGGACTACCCAGGTCCGAGGAAAAGAATTGCCTACGTACCGTTATGTTTTGCGTGGTTTACGATAGGGAGTGTTATCTGCAAGTACACAGTGCGGCACACGAGATTGCCCCTTCCCCATAAAGTCCACACGTCAGCACAAACATTAAACACCGGTGCCAACACTTGAGGCTGTATGTAACAGCATCTCACGGAAATTGCAAACTATTTTGTGGTGCCAGTAGTTTATGTAGGGCTGTGTTCTTTTGTAAGTGGAAATAATGAAATCATTAATCATTGCAACTTTACAGAAACAAATCGATACGACTTGAATGCATTATCACAAGTCGCAGCTCCCGAGGTCGCAAGTTCAAACTCGGCGGAGGGCGATGGAATTTTTCTGGACGTAAAAATCCTTAGCATAGCTTCCTTCGGAAGGGAAGTAAAGTCGGTGTCCCGTGTCGTAGATCTACGACACGAAAAAGAACCTCAAACTTGATAAAGAGGCCTCTAAGCAAAATTACCGGTCTTTCACGCCCAATATAGAATGGGACGCCAAGGACCACAGCAATTAAAAAGCGTCCACAAATAAAATTCAATTTAATTTAATTTCAAGTCGCAGCAATGAGTTCATACTAAACAATATATATAATATGTGTGTGTCTGTGTCTGATGCGTTACACTCAAATTACTTTCTCTACCCCCTATAGCATACTAATGGTATACAAATTATTGTTAAGAAAGTTTATTTTTCTATGTACCTCATTTTAGTCGTGACAAACCTTTCCGGAAATAGCAGCATTACATATTTCGTTGTAGATAAAAACGGAATACCGATAGTCAAATGTTTTAGAAGTTGACGCGATATGCTGGCCTTAAAATTCTTACTCTTTTCATTACATCGCAAGAAACAAATGAAAATCCACAGGATTTTAAGAACATACTGGCGAAGTAATGAACAATAATTAGGTTGGCCCCGTAGCTCAGTCGGTAGAGCAACTGCCTGCTGTGCGAGGGGTCCCGGATTCGATTCCCGGCTGGGGGTGGGAAATGTTCTCTAGACAAGATTAATCTCTATCCTCCTCAGATTCTGGAAGTGTGAATGTATTAAAAAAATCTGATGTGTTACACTCACATGACTTTCTCTACTCTTGTACAAACTATTTTTACAAATGCTTATTCTCCATATGCTTTATGTTAATCGAGATGTTAATCTTATTGCTAATTTTCTTGTAGATGCAAGGGGAATTGCTAGGCTTTAAGCGTTAGTCAAATGTTTTAAGCGCTGGTTGCTATGTGAAGTATTCCATTCTCTTTCCATGTTCAGGACATAAAAAATGAATAACGAATTTGAGAAAAATATTAAGTATTGGAAAATTTAAGGGAATAACAAGCAATATCTCGAAAACGGTTCACTCAACAACAAAAAATGTATATGACATAAATTGTGTATTTTAACGCGATCTACATTTTTTTGTGTAGTAACATTTTGTCTATCTCTTATGGTTTACCAGTTATGCAAAAGTCATACACAACGAAGAATTCTTTTGGAGACATTCCCAGAAAATTCGAGATATACATTTCATTTCTAATGACAATCTCTCAAACATATGATACTTTAATCAAAATCGTTAGAGCCATTTTTGAGAAAATTAAAATTTTTGAAAAATGTTCCATGTAAAGGGTAGTCTGGGTTGGGGGGATTTTCTTGAAAACCTTCGTGTCGCATCTCTGGAAGATACTGAACCTAAATATCAAGTTTGGTGTTTATCCGACTGTTCGTTTCTGAGTTATGCTGTTCACAGACAGACACACACACACACACACACACACACACACACACACACACACACACACACACGTTTCCAAAAATGCTTTTTTGGATTCAGAGGGTCTCAAAATATGTATTTCCGGTGAAATCTCGGTATCGAATTTTTGGGTGGAATACAATACTTCCCCTACTTACTCTACTTAGTAGAGAAAGTAAAACGTGCAAGAAACCCAACGACAAGAGTTACACGAGTTAACACCATTGCCAATAGGTAATAAGTTCTAAAGGAAAGGCCGCCGGTAAGACCAATGTAGTTAAAGGCGGGGTATAAATGGAACTAAAAAGAAAAAATAATAATAATTCGAACCATTAATAACGATATCTAGGAAATGGCTGATGCTTTAAAGATATGTATAATTTTGTACAACACAATCTCACCTATCGCTTAACTTTATCACTTATACAAAATAGCTTCGGCGCTCCTCCAAGCTGAGAGTTGCGCCATGGGCATGGGTGTTTGTGTTCATGTGTGTGTGTTGTGCATATGTAACGGTAATTACGGTATAACGCGGTAAAAGAAAGCAGAGTAATAATTAATAAACAGGAGAAAAACAAGGGAACATTAAAAAAACACACTCACGGAGTCCCTCACGCCATAGAACATAAAACTTTGCAAGAGGAGCACCCATCCCTGCCTTGTTTTACGTTAACACAAGTTTCTAGCAATCACCACCTGGAGTTTGGATGACCCGCACAGCACCTCTGCTGAAGAAGTTGCCGAACATCGCGTATATTTATGAGAGATTTCTTTGTTATTATCCCTTTTTACTTCGTGAAGCTGTCGTGCACTCGGAATTATTTAAGAGGGTAGCGACATTTATAAAACCGAGATGACGTAAACGCTTTCTATTTCTGCAAAAGAACTCCAAAGAACAACGAAAATAGCTTAAGGAATATTTTTACTTTGCGTCTTGAAATGAAATCATTATCCTAAATTAGATGACGAGAAGTTTTGAGATATTGAATATCTGATTAAGCTCAAAATATCAAGTAATATATGTGATGACTAGTTCACGAGTAACTTCGTTGTAAATAATGCTGTCAATATGAAAAGAAATGTCTCCTTACGTTCTGTACAGGAACAAATAATCGTGCTGTACTGAGTCATTACTACCAACTGATGAATAATGAAGCAATGCCTGATCTCAAAATAAAAGGTCCAATGTTATATTAGCAGAAGGAATGTAAACATGCTGGAGGAACATCGTTTATTTTTCTCTAACATATCTACGTATGGTAGGTAGAGGTAATAATACAGGGTGAACCAAAAAACCACAAATATCTACTAATAATTTTGTCTTCAAACACACTTTCAATTTTTCTCATCGATATATTGGCCGTATAAGGTGTTGCAGAGTCTTGTTGAAAAAAGGCAAAACCACGCTACCCGGCTGTTAATTCTCTAAAAAAAGGGGGGGCAAAATTGTATTCACATATATACGGGCTTGAACTGTTGACACGAAAAAAAAAATCTTATGTGTTACACTCACATGACTTTCTCTACTCTTGTACAAACTATTTTTACAAACGATTATTCTCCATCTACTTCATCTTAATCGAGATAAACATTTGCAGACTCTATCTTATTGCTAATTTTCTTGTAGATGTAAGGGGAATATATATTTACAAGGGCAATATAGAAATACAGTAGCCTTTAAGCACATACATATCTCTTAATAGCTGGTTGCTAGGTGCAGCACCATTCCCTTTGACACAGATTAATACTCTTTGCATATCCAAGACAAAAAATGAATAACGAATTCCCATTTGAGAAAATAAGTATTGAAAAATTTAAGGAAATAACAAGCAATATCTCGAAAATGGTACACTCAACAAAAAAAACTGTATATGACATAAATTATGTATTTTAACGCGATCTACATTTTTTGAGTAGTAAAATTTTGTCTATCTCTTATGGTTTACCAGTTATGCAAAAGTCGTTCACAATGAAGAATACTTTTGGAGACATTCCCAGAAAATTCAAGATATACATTTTATTTGTCATGAAAATATCTTAAACATACGATATTTTAATCAAAATCGTTAGAGCCATTTTTGAGAAAATTAAAATTTTCGAAAAATCTTCCACGTAAAGGGTAATCTGGGGTGGGGGGATTTTCTTGAAAACCTTCGTGTCGCATCTCTGGAAGATACTGAACTTAAATACCAAGTTTGGTGTTTATCCGACTGTTCGTTTCTGAGTTATGCTGTTCACAGACAGACACACAGACACACACACGGACATGTTTCCAAAAATGCTTTTTTTGGATTCAGGGGATCTCAAAAACATGTATTTCCGGTGCAATCTCGGTATCGAATTTTTGAGTGGAATACAATACTTCCCCTACTTACTATACGTAGTAGAGAAAGTAAAAATTGGCGAGTGATGAATAGTTTCCTAAACAGGTGCCAAAAACGACGGTGGCCAGTTTCAGCATCTCGTTTCATAAAGTTGGTAAGTAAAGCCTTTAAAAGTAGTTTTAAAAATGTTGTATGGCTTCATCCACGCCTTTCTATGATAGCGGCAGACGGCAACGAACGCCGAGGACGCGGACAGGAAAATCACCGCGCAGGCTCTCTCTGTATATTCCTCCCAAAACTCCGATATAAAGGTTTTACCATATATACGAGTGTATTGAGGATACCTTAACGCAGAAAGAACATTTCTAGTAAAACCTTCCGTTATATTTGTGTAGGTATGTGCCTGTATGCTTCGACGGTTATGGGCTATAAGACAGATTCAAATATTAATTTCTAAATGACTAAAATGTTAAAAAGGATTTACAACATTTGGATATTACAATAGTAAACAAGTTTGTGTAGCCTTTTGTTGCTGGGCAGGCACCAGGATGAAAGCACCTACACGTAATAGGAAGGTTTCAGGGCAACAGGGACTATAGACTGTGCGGATCAAAAAACTGAAACCGCCTATCATATATTATGGTCCTGTGAAGCGTTAGCATTGAGGAGATCTTTGGGAAACTTTTTATGAAACCAGAGGACTACTACCCCAACACACTATTGGGCCAGTGTAATCTGGTGAGGGACACAGAACTAGTGTGAAAGGGTAGCAATCATTACAGGGTTAGCACAGTAAGCCTTTAAACTGCAGTGCAACCGGAGGTTTTGCAGACGGGGGGCCAAGTTAAAAAAAAACACGTTTGCGTCATAAAAGAACATGCTTGTGAAGAGAGCTTTGACTTTTGATTCAGAATGCCATGTACGAGGGCAGTCCCAACTACTGACATATATAGCGGTTATTTCAAATAAATGACTATGGTAGAAAGTACCAACCTTATGAGGCTTAAGTTTGAACTTTGACGATGCTGCGTTGTTTAGTAATTGTTTGGCAGCCATCAATAGTGAACTCTCTCAGCGAATATGTAAACATGGATAAAACTGGTCATCGTTATGTGATGCAATACTTTCATTTGAAAGATCTTAGTGCAACTAATATTAAAGCTCAGCTAGATTCTACTCTGGGGGAGTCTGCTCCTTCATTGGGTGGCAGAGTTCAAGCGAGGCCGTACGGGCTGCCAAGACGAACATCGCAGTGGTCGACCAAATGAGGTGACCACGCCAGAAATTGTCAAGAAAATCCACAAAATGGTATTGCATGACCTTCGTGATTGGCTGACCGTTGAAAATTTAGACATGAGAAAGCTGTGCGCAAAATGCGAGCCGCGTTTGCTCACAATGGAACAGAACCAGCCTCATGAGGATGTTTCAGTCGGGAGTTTGGCGATGTTTCGCTGCAATAAAACCGAGTTTTTGCGTCGATTCATAACCATGGACGAAACATGGGTCCATCACTTCACACCTGAGACGAAGGAGCAGTCAAAACAGTGGATTGAAAGGGGAGAAGACGAAGACAGTTCCATCTGCAGGCAAGGTCTTAGCGTCAGTTTTTTGGGATGCGTGTGGGATAATTTTCATTGATTATCTTCAACAAGGAAAAGCAATCAATGGCGAGTACTATACAAACTTATTGCACGCTTGAATGATAAAATCAAGCAAAAGCGGCCGCATTTAGCGAAAAAGAAAGTTCTGTTTCATCAAAACAATGCACCAGTTCACAATCCATGGCTAAAATCAATGAGTTAAAGTTCGAATTGCTTCCTCATGCAACCTAGTCGACAGATTTAGCCCCCTCTGACTGTTTTCTGTTTCCAAAGTTGAAGAAATGGCTTGGTGGTAAAAGATTTGCCAACAATGAAGAAGTGGAGTTTGCAGTTGATGGATATTTTGCAGAACTCGACGGTTCTCACTATAAACAGGGTATCGAAGCTATTGAACATCGCTGGGAAAAGTGTATCCAGCTGAAAGGAGACTTGTAGAGAAATAAAGATGTTTTTTTCCAAAATGTTTGTGTTTTCTTTGTTAGGTTAGGTACTTCTGGGACAGCCCTCGAAGTAAAGTAAAAAAAAAAAATTAAGACTGCCTACGTGGTCCGGTGGTTAGCATGATAGCCTCCAAATTTGGAGGTCCTGGGTTCAGTTCCAGCCTGGAGGTTAGGAAGTTCGCTTTATTCAGGATTATATCCTATCCTCCCTGGAGTCTGGAAGTATGACTGAGGGTGTGTGTGAATTTAATGTAATAACCAAACGTAATACCAATCCACAGATTAACACCTCTGTAAACCGAGTGAACATCACTGGCAATGAGCAATGGTTCCTAAGGTAAAAAGCTACTGATAGTACCTTAGATGTTAAAGAGGCATATGAGTGAAAGAAAAAAAAAGTCTGATGTGTTACACTCGCATGACTTTCTCTACTCTTGTACAAACTACTTTTACAAATGCTTATTCTCCATATGCTTCATGTTAATCGAGATGTTAATCTTATTGCTAATTTTCTTGTAGATGCAAGGGGAATTGGTAGGCTCTAAGCGATAGTCAAATGTTTTAAGAGCTGGTTGCTATGTGAAGCATTCCATTCTCTTTGCATTACCAGGACAAAAAAAAATGAATAACGAATTCCCATTTGAGAAAAAGTACAAGTATTGGAAAATTTAAGGGAATAACAAGAAATATCTCGAAAATGGTTCACTCAACAACAAAAATGTATATGACATAAATTGTGTACTTTAACGCGATCTACAATTTTTGTGTAGTAAAATTTTGTCTATCTCTTATGGTTTACCAGTTATGCAAAAGTCGTTCACAATGAAGAATACTTTTGGAGAGGTTCCCAGAAAATTCAAGATATACATTTCATGTGTCATGAAAATATCTTAAACATATGATATTTTAATGTAAATCGTTAGAAGCATTTTTGAGAAAATTAAAATTTTCGAAAAATGTTCCATGTAAAGGGTAATCTGGGGTGGGGGGATTTTCTTGAAAACCTTCGTGTCGCATCTCTGGAAGATACTGAACCTAAATACCGAGTTTGGTGTTTATCCCACTGTTCGTTTCTGAGTTGTGCTGTTCACAGACACACACACACACACACACACATGTACATGTTTCCAAAAATGCTTATTTTGGATTCAGGGGGCCACAAAACATATATTTCCGGTGAAATCTCGGTATCGAGTTTTTGAGTGGAATACAATACGTAGTAGAGAAAGTAAAAATGCTTGTTGTATTTCCTCTGGAAGTTGCGATCAAATTCATTAGCAACATGTGCTAAATAATTATATAAAGAGAGAAAATTGTATCTAGTGTAAAACCAGAAGCTACTCAACCGACATCTATAAACTCAGAAGATTCTTTCTCTCAAAGGTTGAGAATGAGGATTTACGTTTCGTCCTTACTCGTAGAATATTGATATCAGGGGCTTCTGTATAAAACTGTGAAGCCTTTTATTATTACACAACAATGGGACCAACGTTTAAAATTAGCTTACTTTCATTTATGTAATATAAGTTTGCACATTGTGACAAATGTTTCACCGCTAAAATATAATATTTCCAGAATTTGGAAAACCGTCCGGGGCAAGTTAAGAAAATATAAAAAACAAAATTTGTATTTAATACCCATTTCCATGTACAACAGGCGATTTTTCATCCTTTATTACGTTCACTAGGCGCAACTTAAATAATTTCGTAAAGGAACGAGGGAGGAAATAAATAAATTCAATCGTCATTCGAGATTTAAAAAGTCAACCGAGTAAGCCAGCTAGTTCTGTGGAGGGTAGGGTAGGGACTTAGCACCTCTACCTACGCAGATCTGTTGTACATAGGCCTCTTAACGGGGCGCACCCGGAAAGGAGGGATGAGGTGAGAGGAGACAAAGGGTGGCACGACAGGCAGAGGGCAGGGTCCCTACCATTTACATCTTTGAGCTTCACAAGTTTTGCCTGGTGCAGCCGAATCCCCTCCCCCTGGCTTACACATCCCCTGGGGGACCTAGGACCCGGAGATCGCCTCCATCCCGGGTGTGCTGCCATGCACACGCAGAGACCTCCCGCCGACACTTTCAACTCTGAAAGAGACCAAGCAGAGGAAAGCTAAAGTGAAATGAGAATGGAGGTGAAATGCAGGGACAGGAAATTCTGGAGATGTAATGATCCTTCCCAGCATTCGCCTGGCGACCCATGAATCAGGAAGGTCGGCCACGGGAATCGAACCCACGACCTCCCGAATGCGAGCCACGGACGTTACCGCCTGAACCATCCCGCTCGGCATCTCTGGAGGGTAACTAATGTGTCTAATTAAAGGAGACTTACTACTGTCCTGTCGGGAATTGACCCTTGACCCTGGGGTGATAACTAAACACGCTGACCACTCGACCACGCAATCAGTCGTGCAAATGTTCAGCACTGTGATTACAAACATCAAACCAATAGCAGAGTCAACCGTAATGGATCCCGCTGTTACTTTAGTAAGTTACGTAACATTTTATTATTGAATATCACACTTGTTTGTTTATTACTCTTCCTACGGCTTACCCATACTCAAGTGTAAGTACTGCACTCCCAACAAAAAATTCGATATCGGTATTTCACTGAAAATACACGTTTTGAGGGTCCCTGAACCCATAAAAGCATTTTAAAAAATATGTGTGTATGTGAACCACTAATAAAAACGAAAAGTAAGTTCAGTACCTTCAAAGGAAGGGACACGAAGATTTTAACGAAAATCCCCCACCCCAAACTACGCTTTACATGGAAATGTTTTCGTTATTTTGTGTTTTCCCAAAAGAAAAATAGTTCTAACGATTTGAATTAAAGTACCACAGGTTTAAGATAATTACTTGGCTAATAAAAATATGCATACCTTGAATTTTCGGCAAAGTGCTCTTTATTGTAAATGATATTTTTACTTTCTCTACTACGTATAGTAAGTAGAGGAAGTATTGTATTCCACCCAAAAATTCGATACCAAGATTTCACCGGAAATATATCTTTTGAACCCCCTGAATCCAAAAAAAAAAGCATTTTTGGAAATATGTCCGTGTGTGTGCGTGTGTGTCTGTGAACAGCATAACTCAGAAACGAACAGTCGGATAAACACGAAACTTGGTATTTAGGTTCAGTATCTTCCAGAGATGCGACACGAAGGTTTTCAAGAAAATCCCCCCACCCCAGATTACCTTTTACATGGAACATTTCTCGAAAATTTTAATTTTCTCAAAAAATGGCTCTAACGATTTTGATTAAAATATCATATGTTTAAGATATTTACATGATAAATGAAATGTATATCTTGAATTTTCTGGGAATGTCTCCAAAAGCATTCTTCATTGTGAACGACTTTTGCATAACCGGTAAACCATAAGAGATAGACAAAATTTTACTACACAAAAAATGTAGATCGCGTTAAAATACACAATTTATGTCATATACATTTTTTGTTGTTTAGTGAATCATTTTCGAGATATTGCTTCTTATTCCCTTAAATTTACCAATACTTTTTCTCAAATGGGAATTCGTTATTCATTTGTTTTATGTCCTGGACATGCAAATAGAATGGAATGCGCCACATAGCAACCAGCTCTTAAAACATTTGACTATCGCTTAAAACCTACCATATTCCCTTTGCATCTACAAGAAAATTAGCAATAAGATTGACATCTCGATTAACATGAAGCATATGGAGAATAAGCGTTTGTAAAAATAGTTTGTATAAGAGTAGGGAAATTCATGTGAATGTAACACATCAGATTTTTTTAATATAATTTTGTAAAACCTGTAAACCCTAAAAAGTGAGACGGAAACTTGCTGCATAGAAATATAGATATCTTTAAAAGCACATTTATTTCAGATAGTTTTTTGTTCCGTTAACCACTTCGAGATATTCGCTGCTACTGCCTTGTATCTTCCAGTACCTCTATTACTGCAAAATTACAATTCCTTTGTTTCTCGTAATGTCATGCACAGAGTACTGAATTTCACAGGCACCATACAGCGACCCATTTTAGATCTATCATTTCAGTCTCCTGTATTCCTTTTGTACCTACCTAAAACGAAATGTGTAATAAAGCCATTTCTACAAACGTTTACCTCGAGTAAAATGAAATACATAGACTGTAATATAAGTTTTTATAAGAGTATTTTCCAGAAAACCGAATCAATAGTAAAGATATTCAAAAGTGAGATGCTATATGCAGAGCTAGAAATTCCATATTCTTTCCATGACATCCTGAGAGTTAACTGAATAGCGACAACACTTTAAAAATGACAGGCTATCGAAAGCTTCAACCCGATAATAAAGGATATCTTGGAAATCACTTATGTCACAAAATATTATTTGAAATAAATTATATGTTTTAAACATATTGTAACGTATGTGTGTGTGTATTGTAGCGTCGGACACATTATTGCTGTGTATAATATTGTTGTGCTTGTGTGAAAAGTTCTTGTCCGGCGCGGCAATTCCATCTTCCTAGTTCGGGGGGTGAAGGCAAGTCGAGGGAAGAGCCCCATTGTGTGGTGTCTTGGCGTCACTTGTAGCCAGAGTCTAATGTAGGTCTTTAGAGGGGATGGTTGCGTGTGTGTGATGGGCATCTCTTCTGTAACCCTTTGTGTATAACGTGGGGCACCTTGTTAAGTATAATAAATTAGAGGTAAATGTGAATTTATGTATTTTTAATGTTCTAAAGATCCCACGCCCGCTTAGTTCTGTGCAGCAGGTTCCTGGTGTCTTTCGTTTGCCAGTTATGCTACGTCCCCCATCTTTATGCAGGGGTAATTAAATTTAATATTTTAGCTACAAACCTTTCGGCCTCACCCCGGTGTATAGCAATATGTACACTTTTTTGTCTAGTATGGTTTACAATTATACAAAATTCCTTCCAAATGAACAGGACTTACACAACCATTCTCCCAGAAAATTAAAGATATGCATTTGATTTGTCATGTAAATATATTAAGTATATTATATTTAACTTAAATCGTTAGCCATTTTTCATAAAGTCAAAAACATTGACAAAAATCCTATGTAAAGGATAGTCTGGGGTGGAAGGGTGGAAGGACAGAAGTGAAAATCTTTGTCTCACATCTTTACAAAATACTGGACTTATATACATTTATCGAACGTTTCGTTTTAGAATTATGCTGTTCACAGACGCGCGCGCGTGCACGCATACATACATAGAGGGGGAGGGGGGAGAGAGATGGACCTTTTGTTTAAAATGTTTATTTTATGCAAGGAACCTTAAAACAAGTATTTTCGGCGAAATTTCGACATCGAATATTTGCTATAGGTAAGTGGCAGAGAAAGTAAAAATGTTCCTGTTGATGCAACTTTTCTTCAGTTATTTTCACATTTCTCCTCTCCGGGAGGCACCAGGACTCGCTCATGGCTGAAGCCCGGGATTTCTTTCCTCGACGTGCTCGCTTCCGATAAATCACACTGTTGGAATAACCGGGGTGCTTATGCGGAACCCGACTAGTGCACGTTCTAACACCTAACAATACCCCGTACATCTTAGATTCTGTCTGAGGGAGGCGATGTAGTTGCACGGCTTTAAATGTCTTACGATTGCCACCGGCGTAGGTGGGTATAGGAACGATTCTTTTGGCCGCCCCCCTAGGGGTGGAATTAGAAAACAAACAAACAAAGAAGGAAGGAAGGAAAAGGAGCAAAAACGTTTTCTTGATATTAAGTTTAGTTCTAAATTTACGGTTCTAATGTTGATATTAAGATTTTTAGAAAATTAAATCTGATCTACACAATTTTTTTTTACGGAAAAGGATTTAATTTTATACGAAATTTAATCCTTGGTTGTAAAGTACTATATTAGAAGAATAACGTGCAAAAGTTAAAATTTTAAGGTTTCCAAACGTTCATCATGTTGGAATTGCACATGAAAATGTACCAAGTACCTTTAAATCGAGATACTTTACAACGAATGCATCTTAGCTTGACAGGCACAGAGGAAGTTTTCACGCCACTGAGAAAGTCAGAGAGAATACGTGCAACTCGAGTGAGTCTTAAATCCCACTCAGACACTTCTTTGTCGCGTACCCAGACTCGCTCTTGAGGCGTTCTCTACAAAGTAAGGAAAGTGCGATCCTAGCATAAAAATTTTTCATATATATATTTGCTCTTCTTCCTTTCATGATAGGGCGTTTGACATGATTTAGCCTCAACTTCAATTCCTTATGTGGAGTCATGGGTTACATTTACATTTTTTACATCTTTTACGCTATAGGCTTCATTGTTTTGTTTACAGTAACCTTTGAATTGTTTTAAAAAAGTGTTATTTTTTTTACAAACTCTATCTACTCATAAAAATCTAATCTCTTAAACGACTTTCTTCTACAGACTATTTTTATAAACGTTTATTTTTCTACCTACTTCATGTTAATCGAGATAAACGTTTACAGAAGACTCAACCGCTAGTCAAATCTTTAAAAAGCGGGTCGCTATACGCCGCCTTAGAAACTCTATTCTTTGCATATCCACCACAATCAAACGAATAGTACCTTAGCACTTAAAAATCCGATGCAATACATTCACATGACTTCCTCTACCCTCTTTCTTCATTAGTGGTATATAAACTATTTTTAGTAAAGTTTATTTGTGTATCTACTAAATTTAATTCAAATAAACCTTTGCACAAATAGCTACATTACACATTTTTACTTTCTCTACTGCGTATAGTAAGTAGGGGAAGTATTCTATTCCACCCAAAAATTTCAATACCGAGATTTCACCGGAAATATATGTTTTGAGACCCCCTAAATCCCAAAAAGTTTTGGAAACATGTCCATTTGTGTGTCTGTGTGTCTATGAACAGCATAACTCAGAAACGAACAGTCGGATAAACACCAAACTTGGTATTTAGGTTCAGTATCTTCCAGAGATGCGACACAAAGATTTTCAAGAAAATCCCCCCACTCCAGATTACCCCTTACATGGAACATTTTTCGAAAATTTTAATTTTCTCAAAAATGGCTCTAACCATTTTGATTAAAATATCATAGGTTTAAGATATTTTCATGACAAATGAAGTGTATATCTCGAATTTTCTGGGAATGTCTCTAAAAGTATTCTTCATTGTGAACGACTTTTGCATAACTGGTAAACCATAAGAGATAGACAAAATTTTAGTACACAAAAAATGTAGATCGCGTTAAAATACACAATTTATGTAATATACATTTTTTTGGTTGAGTGAAGCATTTTCGAGATATTGCTTGTTATTCCCTTAAATTTTCCAATACTTTTTCTCAAATGGGAATTCGTTACTCATTTTTTTATGTCCTAGACATACAAAGAATGCGCCGTATAGCAACCAGCTCTTAAAACATTTGACTATCGCTTAAAGCCTACCAATTCCCCTTGCACTACAAGAAAATTAGCAATAAGATTAACATCTCGATTAACATGAAGTATATGGAGAATAAGCGTTTGTAAAAATAGTTTGTACAAGAGTAGAGAAAGTCAAGTGAGTGTAACACAGATTTTTATAGAATCAAAGAGTACCGCGATAGTCAAATGTTTAAGAACTGGACGCTATATGCTGGCCTTAAAATTCCATACTGTTTCCATGACATCGTGAGAAACAACTGAATGTTGAAGGATTTTAAGAGAATGACAAGTATAGAACAACTCGAACCTTTAATAACGGGTATCTTAGAAACAGCTTATGCCTCAAAAACTTATTTTAAATTAATTGTGCGTTTTAAAGTGATCTACATTTTTGTATGGACCTAAGCGATAGACAAAATCTTCCTAGGCTATTCCCAGAAAATTCAAGATATACATTTTGTTTTCATGTAAAATATCTTTCATATACGGCAGTTTAATCATAACCGTTAGAGCCATTTTTTACCAAATCAAAACTTCGAAAAGTGTTCCATGTAAAGCAAAGTTAAGGGTGGGAGAATTTTCTTGAAAATCTTCATGTCGCATCCTTGGAAGATAGTAAACGAAGATTGATATTTATCAGACTTTTCGTTTTTGAGTTATGCTGTTACAGACATGCATACGGACATGTTTCCAAAAATGCTTTATTTGGATTCAGGGCGCCACAAATCATGTATTTAAGATGAAATCTCGGTATCGAATTGTTGCGTCTACTAACCATGGACAAGTAGTAGAGAAAGTAAACTTTGAGCTCACCAAGTTAACATGCACTAAATGAAATGTAAGTAATGTTGTTTTCTCCCTCAAGTGAAGAAACATTTTTCTCGTAAACGTGCTGCTTTCAAGACAATATCCAACGACACTGGCACTACATCTTGAGTGTGCTGTAGATTCACTCAAAACTCCGCATTAGTGCTATGACAACTAATGCGCCTTCTCCAAACTTGCAAGATCTCATTGAACTTCGGAGCATTGCTTCCCTGTCTCACTTTAGATCTCTATTGATTTGACCCACGAGGTTAGGGTGTAAAATGCTTGCCTTCATTTTGCTCATCATGTTAAAGAGGGAATTTACTACGGCTATAATGTAGCTTTCTAGAGATTTGAAAATGTCGCAGGCCTGTAATCACCACAACATGTCACACAGGTATGACAAAGCCTTTTAATTATACAGGTAACTCTACTTAGTTCCATTACGTTAACAAGATCCGTCGAAAATTGGATTCAACCGACACGCTGAGAGCGAGCAATATAATGACACACACTTCGTGACGTCAGCGCTATGAACATCATGTTTACCAATAATAGTATTAATAATACTTTGCTTTTGTAATTTACCAAACCAAACTACAACGCACAGTAAATACATTTCTACACAGTATAGCGTGTGAATTGTAGTTACATTCATTTTTACGCATTACTGTATAAGTTCTGGGTAACGAAAATCGATGTCTTTTTATTTTCTCTACTACGTATAGTAAGCAGGGGAAGTATTGCATTCCACCCAAAAATTCGATACCGAGATTTCACCGGAAATATATGTTTTGAGATCCTTTGAATCCAAAAAAAAAGCATTTTTGGAAACATGTCCGTGTGTGTGTATGTGTGAGCGATTTTGATTAAAATATATGTTTAAGATATTTTCATGACAAATAAAATGTAGATCGCATTAAAATACACAATCTATGTCCTATACATTTTTTTGTTGAGTGAACCATTTTCGAGATATTGCTTGTTATTCCCTTAAATTTTCCAATACTTATTTTCTCAAATAGGAATTCGTTATTCATTTTTTTTTGTCCTGGTAATGCAAAGAGAATGGAATACTCCACATAGCAACCAGCTATTAAGAGATATGTGATGCTTAAAGGCTACTGTATTTCTATATTGCCCTTGCAAATACAAAACAAGGGGAACATAATACGCCTTAAGCGATAGTCAAATATTTTTAGAACTGGTCGCTATGTGTAAAATGTAATTCTCTTTGCATGTCAAAAGATCGTTTCTGGAAATGTTTATCTCGATTAATATGAAATAGATGGAGAATAAGAGTTTGTAAAAATAGTTTGTACAAGAGTAGAGAAAGTCATGTGAGTGTAACACATCAGATTTTTGTTGTTGAGTGAACCGTTTTCGAGATATTGCTTGTTATTTCCTTAAATTTTCCAATACTTATACTTTTTCTCAAATTCGTTATTCATTTTTTTATGTCCTGGACATGCAAAGAGAATGGAATGCGCCACATAGCAACCAGCGATAAAATATTTGACTATCGCTTATAAGCTACCATATTCCCCTTGCATCTACAAGAAAATTACAAATAAGATTGACATCTCGATATCTCGATTAATATGAAGCATATGGAGAATAGGCGTTTGTAAAAATAGATTGTACAAGAGTAGAGAAAGTCATGTGAGTGTAACACATCAGATTTTTTCTCTTGGGTTTGTCCTGTTGGTCAACTTCCCACTTATGCATTTTGATTCTACAGATACTCCTCTTAAGGATATCATCTTGCGTATTTCCTGCAATTTTACTTCACTTTTTATTTTTTTATTTCAGCAGTCCACTTCATAGTACCTACCCGTGCTTAGCTTCTATTTTCTAGAATTCGATTATTTGTTTTGTGCGAGTTAAAATGTTAAGCTTCGTTTTCTTTTCTTTTTTCCTTTTTTTTTATTTATGGACTACTTTTATTTATTTAACTACTATGGTCCTTAGCGTCCCATTCTATATTGGGCGTGAAAGATCTGTAATTTTGCTCGAGGCCTCTTTATTAGGCTTGGGGTTCTTTTACGTGCCGTAAATCTACGACATGGGACCACCGGCTTTATTTCCCTTCCGAAGGAAACCATGCTAAGGATTTTTACGCCCGAAAAAATCCATCGCCCTTCGCCGGGTTTGACGCCGCACCTTGGGAACTAGAGTCTAGCACGGTACCACTAGTCCACGGAGGACGACACTTCTTTTCTCACTGCGAATGTCTGTATACACGAGCTTTCTGCACCATGCACATAGTAGGTAGAGGGGGTATTGTAGCGTATGTGTGTGTATTGTCGCGTCGGACACATTATTGCTGTGTAAAATGACATTGTTGAACTAATTAGTTTGTTTGTGACTGAATTCTCGTCCGACGCGGCGTTTTCCCTCCATCTCCTTAGTCCGGGGGTCGGGGTGAAGGCAAGTTGAGGGACGAGCCTCTTTGTCTGATAGCATGGATCAGTGAGCATCGTCAGTCGAGTGGATATGTTCAGAGTATGTGGTTGTATGTAGGAATGCGTGTTGTCGTGTGTGTGCGTGGGGCATCTCCCCCAATGTTTGTCTGTAACCTTTTGGAAATTATGTAACAGCACCAAGGTAATTTTATTATAAACCACAGTTTAAATGTGAATTTATATGTATTATTTATAAATATCCCACGCCTACTTTAGCTTTGTGCAGCAAGTTCCTGATATCTCTCGTATGCCTCTGTAACTACGCTCCCCAATGTTTATGCCGGGGTAATTAAATTTAATATTTTAGCTTCAAAACCTTTTGGCCTCACTCCAGTGTTTAAAAGTTTTGCATTCCACCTAACATTCGATCCCGAGATTTTACCAGAAATACGTGTTTTGAGGCCCCCTGAATAAGAAAAAGCATTTTTAGAAAAAGCTTCGTATAAATGTGTGTGTGTGTGTGTGTGTGTGTGTGTGTGTGAACAGCATAACTCAGAAAAGAAAAGTGGACGGATAAATACTAAACTTGGTATTTAGGTTAACTACCGTTTACATGGAATATTTTTCGAAATTTTTGATCTTGTAAAAAATAGCTCTAACGATTTTGATTAAAAATACCACATATTAAAGATATTTACATGACAAAATAAATGGAATAATTTTCTTGGAATAGCCTGTGAAGTCCTCTTCACTCGGGAGGAATTTTGTATAATCGTGTATAACTGGTAAACGTTAAGCGACAGAGAAAGGCGTACTACACAAAAAATGTAGATCTCTTTAAAATATTAATAATACGAATTATCCAATACTTGGTCATTCTCTTGAAGTCCTTTCAACATTCAGCTGTTTCTCGCGATTGCATGAAACAGTATGGAATTTTAAGGCCAGCATATAGCGTCCAGTTGTTAAACATTTGACTCTCGCTGTTCTCTTTGTATATATAACGAAATGTGTAATGTAGCTGTTTCTGCAAAGCTTTATTTGGATTAAAATGTAGTAGACAGAAATAAGATTTAGTAAGGCTAGTTTGTATACCAATTAATAAACGACAGAAGGTAGAAAAAGTCATGTGAATGTATCACATCGGAATTTATCTAACTACTTCATCTTAATCGAGATGCAGAAATACTTTCATTACATATTTCGCTGCAGGTACAAGAGGGATACAGGAGGCTGAAACAACGGTCAAATTTTTAAAAAGTGACTGCTGGTTGCTTTGTCTGACCACGAGAAACAATGCTGACGTAGCAATCCAAACAGTGTAAACTATCGAAAAATACGAACCAATAACCAGTATCTCAGAAATGGCTGATGGCACACAAAAAGTTATTTGAAGCAAAATGTGTGTTTTAAGAACTCTACAGCGCGTGTATTACTTTCTCTACTACGTATAGTAAGTAGGGGAAGTATTGTATTCCACCCAAAAATTCGATACCGAGATGTCACCGGAAATATTTGTTTTGAGACCACCTGAATCCAAAAAAAGTATTTTTGGAAACATGTCTATGTGTGTGTCTGTGTGAACAGTATAACTCAGAAACGAACAGTCGGATAAACACCAAACTTGGTATTTAGGTTCAGTATCTTCCTGAGATGCGACACGAAGGTTTTCAAGAAAATCCCCCCACCCCAGGTTACCCTTTACATGGAACATTTTTCGAAAATTTTAATTTTCTCAAAAATGGCTCTAACGATTTTGATTAAAATATCATGTTTAAGATATTTTCATGACAAATGAAATGTATATCTCGAATTTTCTGGGAATGTCTCCAAAAGTGTTCTTCATTGTGAACGACTTTTGTGTAACTGGTAAACCATAAGAGATAGACAAAATTTTGCTGCGCAACAAATGTAGATCGCGTTAAAATACACAATTTATGCCATATGCATTCCTTTTGTTGAGTGAACCATTTTAGAGATATTGCTTGTTATTCCCTTAAATTTTCCAATACTTTTTCTCAAATGGGAATTCGTTATTCATTTTTTATGTCCTGGACATACAAAGAGAATGGAATGCACCACATAGCAACCAGCTCTTAAAATATTTGACTATCGCTTAAAGCCTACCAATTCCCCTTGCATCTACAAGAAAATTAGCAATAAGATTAACAGCTCGATTAACATGAAACATGGAGAATAAGCGTTTGTAAAAATAGTTTGTACAAGAGTAGAGAAAGTCATGTGAGTGTAACACATCAGATTTTTTAAAGTCCTTGTCTATCTCTTATCGTTCACAGTGAAGTAGATTATTTGTAGGTAGTTGGAAGATGCTTCATGTTTATCTGCACAACGTATGGGAGCCAATTTGTCGTGGTCACTTCGTGTTATCTATTGTTGGGCACCTGTTATTGTTTTACTACTTTGAATGTTTGGTTCATTATCCTCCGGCTAGCTATTATTTCTCGGTCGAGCAAATCTCTTAAACAGGGCGTGTAAACGGAAAGGACTTGTTACTAAAAGATAACACTGATCAAAGAGTTTTGTTTTTACACTTTTATTGCCGTCACACGTTATTCATTTTACATACTGATTCTTGATACACGCCAGACTGAAACTGTTATATTTTCTAATGTTATTATAATCACTTATTTGCCGCACTTTATTAATTCGCGTATTTCACATTTATAACTAGCTTTACGACGCGAGAGATTCTGTAGAACTGCGTAACGTGTACTTTATGTATCCTTCCGTTGAACTACGCGACTATAACTCACGAATACTTATGTTGAACTGATCCACGTATTACACGCGAATGCTTCTTCTGGACTGAGCGACGTATTACCCGCGAATGCTTTTGTTGGACTGACGAAATCTGCCTCTGACTTTAGCTTTTTATACTCCCACACCCCGATATGCCTAAACATTATAACCGAGCTGCTATTGGTTAATAAAACGCGCCAACATTAGCGTCTATTTTTATATCCAATCAAAACTTACGAAAACATATGCTCTAGGGAAGAAATTCCCGCCATTTCTAAGAAAAGCGCGCCAATCTGACGTCATTTGCTTGTCTCTAATAATTGATAAACAACTCACCCCTCGCTCATTGTTACCCGCTCTTATTGTTAGTTTCAGTGAGGCCGTGTAAACTTAATTCCTAACAATGCTTATAATTAACAAACATCTCAAATCAATGTCATACAATAATGCTTATTTACACTACAATCACTCTGGCATTTACATTATTGTGATACAAATTACGGCCACAACAGTTATACAAAATTGCGTTCGAATGAAAATAGACGGATAATACCATATAACAGGTGCTACACAAGGAACATCTGTAGATCAGGTGATGCACAGCAACCTATCTTGTCCAGCATACACGTCATGAAGTTCAAACTAAGCCCTGCAGGTGGATTACTGCTGGATGTTGCTCATAATGAACAAGATACAGCTCATTATTTAATGCTAAAGTTTATGGATACAGGTCCTGAGCGATGAATATTCATCCCACATAACGCGGTATCAATCCTCCATCAAATTAAGTTGATGGTAATCCTGTATTATCTAAATCCTATACCCAGCATTATTATGCGGTAGAATAAGTTTTTTTCTAAAGCCTACTGCGCTGCAGCTCAAGCCTCCCATATTAAATTAACATTTTCTCATTCATTTAAGTGGCTGATGTATTTGTTATTTTCTCTTTCCATCCTATTTCTACTTTGGATTTCTTTTATTTTCTGTTTTCGTTGCTCTTTGCATAAACATGAGTCATCGGGATAATTAACAAAGCTGCTCGCCCGGTTTTGATTTTCACATAAGGAGAAACAAAGCTGATATCACTTTTGTTAAATGATTTACTAATATTTCTGATACTTTGAATCAGCCAGTAAACAAATTAAATCCAGCTTAAAACCTTAAATGTGCTTCTTTCAATTATACTCCATAAACACAAGAGGTTGATTTAAAAAATCTGATGTGTTACACTCACATGACTTTCTCTACTCTTGTACAAACTATTTATACAAACGCTTATTCTCCATCTACTTCATGTTAATCGAGATGTTAATGTTATTGCTAATTTTCTTGTAGATGCAAGGGGAATTGGTAGGCTTTAAGTGATAGTCAAATATTTTAAGAGCTGGTTGCTATGTGGAGTATTCCATTCTCTTTGCATTACCCGGACCAAAAAAAAAAAAAATAACGAATTTCCATTTGAGAAAAAGTATAAATATTGGAAAATTTAAGGGAATAACAAGCAATACTTCGAAAATGGTTCACTCAACAACAAAAAATGTTTATGGCGCAAATTGTGTATTTTAACGCGATTTAAATTTTTTGTGTGGTACAATTTTGTCCATCTCTTATGGTTATGCAAAAGTCGTTCACAATGAAGAATACTTTTGGAGACATTCCCAGAAAATTCGAAATATTCATTTCATTTGTCATGATAATATCTTAAACATATGATATTTTAATCAAAATCGTTACAGCCATTTTTCAGAAAATTAAAATTTTTGAAAAATGTTATATGTAAAGGGTAATTGGGGTGGGGGGATTTTCTTGAAAACCTTCGTGTCGCATCTCTGGAAGATACTGAACCTAAATACCAAGTTTGGTGTTTATCCGACTGTTCATTTCTGAGTTATGCTGTTCACAGACACACACACACGGACATGTTTCCAAAATTGCTTTTTTTGGATTCAGGGGGTCTCAAAACATATATTTCCGGTGAAATCTCCGTATCGAATACTTACTATACGCAGTAGAGAAAGTAAAAGGGTATTTCATACTACGGTGTTTATGCATAAAATTATAGTATTATGGCAAAAATCACGTTGCACTATTCCTGACATGTTACTTTCTCTACCGTATACCTAGTTGGTAGAGAAAATATTGCATTCCACTCAAAAATTCGATATCAATACTTCAGTGGAAATACACGTTTTGAGGCCTCCAAAAGCATTTTTTACATTCTTTACTACTTACCTACAGTAAGTATGCGAAGTATTGCATTCCACCCTAACATTCAATAACGAGATTTCACTGGAAATGTGAATGCAAAATTCAGTTAGTGTGAAGAAGTTCACACGGTATTAACAAAAGATTCAAGATTTACATTTTATTTGCCGTATCATAAATACTCGTAAATGGTATTTTAGTAAAACTCCCTTGAGCCATTTTTGAGGAAATAAAAAAAAACTCTGATGTGTTACACTCACATGACTTTCTCTACTCTTGTACAATCTAATTTTACAAACGCCTATTCTCCACATGCTTCCTGTTAATCGAGATGTCAATCTTATTGGTAATTTTCTTGTAGATGCAAGGGGAATATGGTAGCTTTTAAGCGATAGTCAAATATTTTAACGCTGGTTGCTATGCGGCGCATTCCATTCTCTTTGCATGTCCAGGACATAAAAAAATGAATAACGAATTTGAAAAAAAGTATAAGTATTGGAAAGTTTAAGGAAATAACAAGCAATATCTCGCAAACGGTTCACTCAACAAAAGAAATGTATATGACATAAGTTGTGTATTTTAACGCGATCTACATTTTTTGTGTAGTAAACTTTTGTCTATCTCTTATGGTTTACCAGTTATGCAAAAGTCGTTCACAATGAAGAATACTTTTGGAGACATTCCCAGAAAATTCGAGATATACATTTCATTTCTCATGACATTATCTTAAACATATGATATTTTAATCAAAATCGTTAGAGCCATTTTTGAGAAAATTAAAATTTTCGAAAAATCTTCCATGTAAAGGGTAGTCTGGGGTGGGGGGATTTTCTTGAAAACCTTCGTGTCGCATCTCTGGAGGATACTGAACCTAAATACCAAGTTTGGTGTTTATCCGACTCTTCGTTTTTGAGTTATGCTGTTCACAGACACACACACACACACACACACACACACACAGACACACACACAGACACACACACACACACACGGACATGTTTCCAAAAATGCTTTTTTTGGATTCAGGAGGTCTCAAAACATGTATTTCCGGTGAAATCTCGGTATCGAATTTTTGGGTGGAATGCAATACTTCCCCTACTTACTATACGTAGTAGAGAAAGTAATAACGAAATATTTTCCATGGCAAGGCTAGTTTGGGGTGGATTTTCTTAAACATTTTGGTGTTGCATCCTTGGAAAATATTTAACTTAATGCAAAGCTTTCCATTTATTCGGCATTTCATTTTCAGTTTATGCAATTCAAAGCCACACACACACACTGAAGATTTGTTTTTTAGCCCCACGTATGCACGCCAATTTGAAGAAGATGGTTTGTAGGTTATTTGCATCACGCTTTGGGCGTCAATTTGAAGTAGTTTGTATTGAAGGAGTTGTATTATATTTCTTATGTTGGGGAGCCGAACTTGAAGTTGGTTACAACCGCACGTATAGTACCCGGTTTCCGGTAGCCTTCGCCCCAAGTGTACTTTCAGGTGGCCTTTGCCCCAAGTTTAAAAAAATATATAAACTTTATAATTTAACTGTTTCTTTAGATATTATATATTTATGTTTGCCTCGGCTGCGTCAGTATTTGTTAGAGACACGTTTCTCTTAGCAGGGCTGTGATGCGACAAGAATATAGGCTTACACAGATTATAATTTAACTTCACTCTTTTTAGTAATACTTGATACGATTTAACTAGCACTTCACTGATAGAGAGTTGTGAGATTCTTTTATTACCTACTTGCACTGTTTAAAACGTAAAACTATTTTTCGTCTCACACGAAAACGTATTACATTTCTTGGGGACACTTTTTGCGTCTGGTTAGTAACGCTGTCTGCAACCAACTGAACTGATTTCAACCGTCTAAACTTGTAAATTTCTGTATTTCAAGTCTCTGATTGGCTATTGTTAATCCAATAGAATAGCTTCATTTAACTAAAGCTTTTTCTGGTTGTTGATTGGCTATTTTTATAAACTATCACTAAAATTGCATTATTGCTTCCAAGAATCACAAGTAGTATTGTTAAACTTTCAAATTCATTATTGCCTCAAGGTTACCTCATTGTTAGCAACTTTTAACCTATTTTCTCACAGCTCCTACGTTATTAAATTACGTAATACATTCATATAACATTATTACACATGTATACAATAATATAAACATATACAATGACTGCAATATACACTTTTTATATATTGTTACATACACATATTGCTTTAAGGGGGCTGTTATTTAATTTATATGTTATATAATTAGACTGAAATCACTTAAGTGTTAAAAATACTGCCTCAACACACACCCACACACACACACACGATACTTCACAACGATACAAGTGGTAGAATAAGCCTATAGGCTGAAGTGCGTCCGGAGCAAATGGCGGAAAACTGTATCGAAACAACAAACAAGAGAGAGAAAGCTTTTTTTAAAAAGTTATCTTTTGGATTCACGAGACCTCAAAACGTGTATTTCTAGCGAAATCAGCCGTTTCTTTACTTACTATACAAGGTAATAAATGATAGTGGGTAGAGATAGTGGTGTGAATGTAACACATCGGAGTTTTTTTATTCTATTTCCATTAATGTCGCTTAACTCTTTATTTAGTTCTTTCTTGTTTTAATCCCCTGTACTCTCTTTCTCCACCTTCTTTATTCTCCACTTTAAATAGTTTTTAATTTAGTTTTGTTTTCCTTCCTTACAGGTTTTCGTGTTCTTCTGGCGCAGAGATTTTCGTTGTTTCTCTCTGCATGCTCGTTCTTGCCTGCTCTGCGACAGCTCCTACGTCATTGTCCTTTGTTTCCCGAATCAATTGTAAAGATGCTGTGAATCCCATAAGGAGGTATATCTGCTGAAAGCGGTAGCCTTTGATAACGAAACATGTAGCGGGTAAGTAGTCTTTTGATACTTGCTAGCAACGAGACTATTACAGCTGTGGCCCTAAGGCAATAGGTGCAATGAGAATGTCTAGCCTCCCTCATTCTACTTTGTAACCCGGGGCAACCGGGATCCTTTCACCAGAACACAACATGCAAATCTCTATATACCTACCCTCGTAAAAACAATGGGACTCGTGCACGTTTCTCTTTTCCTACAACTTCCTTTTGTGTAGTCATCAATACGAGAACAAACCGAATTATCGCAACAGTTTATTGAATGCCCACGTTAATACTGCTTTTAAAAGACTCGCCACAGTTACTTCGAGATTAACTACAATCACAGATGAGAAAAATGCTAGCAACAGGATTGCGCTACCTAAATATTTCGTGCTCTCTTCATGCAAGCACACTCAGGGTTGTCAACCAAACACGTCAGAGCTCCGCGACGGGGTTGGCAAATTGTCAATATCAGCAAGTTGGTCCTTCACTACACAGTAGCATTCTTCTCATTTGTAAACTCTGGATGTAATACTTAACCCATACTGAAAGTCACGACCAAGAGAGAGAGAGAGAGAGACAATTCTAGTGGAAACTGGTTCAAATGGCCCTGCTTTAGCGGAACCAAACAGTTCTCTGTTCCTGGTCTATGAGAGAGATAATCCTGCTGTCCATTCCAAACCAGAGTTCCCTCTGATGTAAACAGAAGCACGTGTCACGAACCCAAGAATATACTCTTACGCCAAAGTAAATAGTTCCTTAATACATGTATTGTATTATGAAATATTAGAGCAGGAAAGGTATACAACTGCACATTTTATTATCATAACAACTCATCGTTAAAGGTAATGGATATATACTAGCTGTTAAGAGATTACAAAATATAATTTTCGCCTGCTATTGCGCTAATGCTGAGAGCATCTTGCTTGTTAATACCAACCGTATGCACGACTGCCACTCTCTTACATACACAAGAAATGCAGCAATGAACTCCCAGAGGTGCTATCTGAGTACGAAATAAACACTTTGCGTAACACAGAATATATGATAAGCGAATAGTCATTCATAATACCCTAACACACATATGCTCAGCTCAGGTCAAATCTTGTGATTTAGTCAGTTGGTATTTGAACTCACATGACAGAGGAAGGTGCGTGTACTGCGAATAAACTGTTCAAACACAAAAGCGGCAAACAATTAAAAAGTGGCTAAAAACTAACAATAATTCATATATTCAACTCACTATTACAAAAATTGCATTATTGCATATTACGAAACTAATATTGGATTTTACAGACGTTTCAGTGAGTAGTGTAACCAAAGCGAGCAGGGAATATAAACAGACATAATAGAACATAGAAGAGGATAAAATGTGGGAACTTGTTTTTAAGTGCGGCAGTGCTGTGGAATTGTGGATAAGCTTGTCATTATTTTGGAGAGTAGTTCTGATTCTGATATGACAGCTAAATCATCTTCGGGGGATTCGGATTTGGGTGTTGCACTTTTGCCCAAAGATTGTGATTAACGTAAGTAAAATGTTCATTGCCGCATACTTATAAAATCGATTGTTACCTCAGGTTGCATTTTGAACCATGATTCTCACGCAGGGCACCTTTTTATAGATTAAATAGTGTTCAGCAAGCACGTGAGAGGGGAACAAGCTGCCATTAGGGGTGGGGATTGAGAACTACTTTCGCGCGGATAATACAAAGAGTTTGTTTTCAGTGAAAGGCACTCTGGTTTGGAATGCACAGTAGTGGAAACTGGTCCAAACGGTCTGCTTTTATCGGCTCAAACAAGTTCTCTGTTCTTGGACCACGAGAGAGATAATCCTAGTGGAAACTGGTCCAAACGGTCTGCTTTTATCGGCTCAAACAAGTTCTCTGTTCTTGGACCACGAGAGAGATAATCCTAGTGGAAACTGGTCCAAACGGTCTGCTTTTATCGGCTCAAACAAGTTCTCTGTTCTTGGACCACGAGAGAGATAATCCTAGTGGAAACTGGTCCAAACGGTCTGCTTTTATCGGCTCAAACAAGTTCTCTGTTCTTGGACCACGAGAGAGATAATCCTAGTGGAAACTGGTCCAAACGGTCTGCTTTTATCGGCTCAAACAAGTTCTCTGTTCTTGGACCACGAGAGAGATAATCCTAGTGGAAACTGGTCCAAACGGTCTGCTTTTATCGGCTCAAACAAGTTCTCTGTTCTTGGACCACGAGAGAGATAATCCTAGTGGAAACTAGTCCAAACGGTTTGTTTTTATTGGTTCAAACAAGTTCTCTGTTCTTGGACCACGAGAGAGATAATCCTAGTGGAAACTGGTCCAAACGGTCTGCTTTTATCGGCTCAAACAAGTTCTCTGTTCTTGGACCACGAGAGAGATAATCCTAGTGGAAACTGGTCCAAACGGTCTGCTTTTATCGGCTCAAACAAGTTCTCTGTTCTTGGACCACGAGAGAGATAATCCTAGTGGAAACTGGTCCAAACGGTCTGCTTTTATCGGCTCAAACAAGTTCTCTGTTCCTGGACCAAGAGAAATAATCCTAGTGGAAACTGGTCCAAACGGTCTGCTTTTATCGGCTCAAACAAGTTCTCTGTTCCTGGACCAAGAGAAATAATCCTAGTGGAAACTGGTCCAAACGGTCTGCTTTTATCGGCTCAAACAAGTTCTCTGTTCTTGGACCACGAGAGAGATAATCCTAGTGGAAACTGGTCCAAACGGTCTGCTTTTATCGGCTCAAACAAGTTCTCTGTTCCTGGACCAAGAGAAATAATCCTAGTGGAAACTGGTCCAAACGGTCTGCTTTTATCGGCTCAAACAAGTTCTCTGTTCCTGGACCACGAGAGAGATAATCCTAGTGGAAACTAGTCCAAACGGTTTGTTTTTATTGGTTCAAACAAGTTCTCTTGAACCAAGAGAGAGATAATCCTAGTGGAAACTGGTCCAAACGGTTTGTTTTTATTGGTTCAAACAAGTTCTCTTGAACCAAGAGAGAGATAATCCTAGAGAAAACTAATGACTTTTGTTGGTTCAAACAACTTCTGTGTTCTTGGACCACGAGAGAGAATCCTTGTGGAAACGGGATGCGCTCAATGAAGTTTGGTTTTGGATGAAATGTGCCTGCTGAGATGAGTTATTTGTTTTGCAATCCTTTAATTTAATAATAAAACACGAATATCGTTTAAAAACGTACATTTTATGTAAAGTAAAATGACCACATTATGGACAGCCCTCTGTCCACAAAATGGGAAAGGAATTATTTGTGATAGAAATGATGAGTCGGAATTAGGCAGTCATCCAAAGAACTCGAGCATGGCCCAAAAATTCTTCAGACGGAATTGACAAAGAAAGGTGGGCACGGAACGAATCGACCGTACCAAGCAGACCAAGTTTTGAATTCAATTGAGTTTTCTGTCAATGGCCCGTGAAAAACTCTTTACAGGCTATTTAGAGAAAATATACAGCGAGTTATATATAAAAAGTGTGCCAAATTGACCCTCCCCGGAGAAATATACAGTAGGCGACGGGGCTGTACTAAAGGAAAGCTGTCATGTGCGGCAACAGAAGGGAAACGACTAGGGTAGTAGTTCTCAACGAGTCGACTACAACAACAAGAATGGGCGAAGTTGGTTTGACTCAAGCAGTACGCCAGGCGATTGTGGTCGTTGTCTGCGCAGGCGCTGGATCACGCCCAGCTTTCTTCAAGGGTGCTGTCTACAAGGCTGGCCAGTCTGCCTTCGACGACAAGCGAGATTGCGAGAAAAACAACAGGACAACAGTTAGATAGAAAGCATTCAGCATGGTAATTCTAAATTCACTTTCGGCTTAACATATTCAAAATTCCTTTTAATAATAACTTCACCGGGAAAGGATTGAGGCTCGGATCTATAGACTTATTGTGGTTGGTCTGAAACATTTGTGGAATATATTTTCAAATAACAATCTGCCATTATTCCTGATTTAATTCACCTCCTCTAGGGTTAAAGTCCACGTTTCAAAAGAAAACATGGGAAGCATAAACTTACCAAAAAAAAGTAGAGCTTTTATAAATGCGGAATATTAAATCACTTATTTGTAGCTTTGGGCGTTTATGACATAATATTTCCTGTATTTGGTCGAAATTCTTCAGTATGCTTCTATTATCTACAACAAAATGTGCACTGTAAACGTTTATCATATTTAACAAGATATATAAAAACAAGCTTTTTTACGAATAATTTACAGAACATAGTGAATTATAATGGGCAGAGAAGGTCGTGTGATTTATCACTACATCACATTTACTTTGAGAGCAAGAGTTTTCTGACGCGATGCAAGTGAGAGAATTCATCTGCCTTACCTCCTCTCAACACGTATTGCGTTACGGATTGTTATCGACGTGAAGCCCGAACCTTCTCTCACTTTCTGCTAGTGGAGGCAACCGAGACATCAATCGAAAACAGCAGCGCTCCAATGGGCACTGATGGAACCGCCTGGAAGCAATCAAATCCCAAGCAACCTTCCCTCGGGAGCCTGTGTTTCTGATTAGCTGAACCCGAAAAGCTTTTCGTCTTTATTCCTTTTTTTTTGCGCTTCGTGGTTTGTTCTCGATCCTGATGTATTCATACGATTGCATTATCTTACATCAGACGCTACGTAACTCCTTCTTGTGTACACACGTGATTCAGCAGCGGAGTTGTGCATTAGGACCGCTTTGCTCTTTCTCTGTGCATCTGCCTTCCAACCTAGAGTGCCCAAGTTCGAATCTCGAATGGGATGAATCACCTGCCATTATCTTCATTAGACAACTTTAACCTCAATGGAAACCAGGCTCGTTTGAGTGTCATTCTATGCATCTGTAGACCTCGTATATTAAAATGGAAGTTAAACACTGGTCTGGTGGTTAGCATGCTAGTTTCCAAACACAGAGATACCGGGTTCGATTCCTGTCTGAAGCGTAAGGTAGTTTCTTTATCCAGGATATCCCTTATCCTCTGGAAGTACCAATGAGTGTGAATGTGTCGCATTCAATGTTTCAAATAAAACTAGTGATGGGATGATACCACTATTTCTCCATACTGACTGTCGTCCTCCGTGGCGTAGTGGTTACCATGCTAGCCTCTAGTTCCCGAGGTCGCGGGTTCAAACCTGGCGGAGGGCGATGGGCTTCCTTGGGAACGGAAGTAAAGCCGGTGGTCCCATGTCGTAGATTTACGGCACGTAAAAGAACCTCAAGCCTGATAAAGAGGTCTCTGAGCAAAATTTCCGGTGTTTCACGCCCAATATAGAATGGGACGCTAAGAACCACAGCAGTTAAAGAGCGTCCATAAATAAAACTCAATTTTTACTTTTTCTACTACGTATAGTAAGTAGGGGAAGTATTGTATTCCACCCAAACATTCGATACCGAGATTTCACCGGAAATACATGTTTTGAGACCCCCCTGAATCCAAATAAAAGCATTTTTGGAAACATGTCCGCGTGTCTGTCTGTGAACAGCATAACTCAGAAACGAACAGTCGGATAAACACCAAACTTGGTATTTAGGTTCAATATCTTCCAGAGATGCGAGACGAAGGTTTTCAAGAAAATCCCCCCCCAGATTACCCTTTACATGGAACACTTTTAGAACATTTTAATTTTCTCATAAATGGCTCTAACGATTTTGATTAAAATATCATATGTTTAAGATATTTTCATGACAAATAAAATGTATATCTTGAATTTTTTTGGGAATGTCTCCAAAAGTATTCTTCATTGTGAACGACTTTTGCAAAACTGGTAAACCATAAGAGATACACAAAAGTTTACTACACAAATATGTAGATCGCGTTAAAACACACAATTTATATCATATACATTTTTTTTGTTGAGTGAACCATTTTCGAGATATTGCTTGTTATTCCCTCGATATCTCAATTAACATGAAGCATATGGAGAATAAGCGTTTGTAAAAATAGTTTGTACAAGAGTAGAGAAAGTCATGTCAGTTTAACACATCAGAATTTTTTTCTCGATACTCACTTTATAAACAAATGTAAAGCGATAGCTTGTTTACTGGTTTCTGTGTATAAACGTATGTAACCAATTTTGTATTGCATGCTTATTCGAAATTGTTCCTCTTTGACATTCTCCAATGGGCAGGAACTTCTATCTTGATATTGTTAGTCAAGACTAATAATGATAACTATACTTTATAATTATAATAATTTCTTTGCTTCCCTTTTTATGTAATTATATTTTCTGTTGAAAACTTTCTTTTAAAAGATTTTCTATCCATATTATGGAACTAAGTGTTACGTATACCTGTAAGATATGCTCGTGATCAGAGTTCGATTGTGTAAACACAAGTTAACAGATGGAAGAGAAGAACAAACATTTCCATGCACTGTATTATCTCGCGTCTTAAATTCTGATTTGTTTCTGCTGAATTCACAGATTTTATGCAGAGTAGGCGAGTGCAATGGCTGAGAGTGAGTCACCAAACCAGGCTATTGCAGAAACGTGATTTAGTGCGTCAGCTAAATCAGCTTCGTTAATTACTCAGTTAACGCTGCATGTAACATGAATACCTCTACTCCTTCACCGTTTGTTTGGCATGTTCTGATTTACACACAAGAGTCTATGGAATGTTGCATTGATTCACCCACAGGAAACGCAGTCAATGTCTATCAAGAACTACAGTCCTGCAACTCTTTGGGGACATGTGCGAGACAATAACATGAAGTCTTTCATTCCTTATCTAGCATAAAGTTAAACGTAACAATATACAGTAATGCAAAACTTAAAAATTTAAAAGTATGGAAGGTTTATCTCAGAGTATTACACATACTTCTATACCACCGAGTATCGAGGTCCCATCCCTAAATAAAACATCCAAGATTAACACAAGTAATTTGTAAAAGGTGAATGAACATCAACGCCCATGAGCGATTGTTCTAAAGTTAATAACTTAATAAGAAACAACTACGTGTTAAAGGCATTAAGTATACAAATGTGTTATACCCACACGACTTTCTCTACTCATAACAAATTCACAAATTTCTGTTCACTTATACGAGGGGCACTATTTATATTTTGAACCTTGGCAAACCTGAATGTTGTAGGTGCCATCTGACGTTTCCAATGGAAAGTTTGACATTTTTGACCATAATCTACTTCAAACATTTTGTCAATAGAGCGTCATTTCTTTATTCTACACTAACTTGAAAATTGTGTGTCAACAAAAACATGGAATTAACTCGTGAAAATGTTCGTGCAATGATTTATTACGACTTTCGACGTGGATTATCAAGACAAGAGTGCATCGATCAACTAACTTCCACATTTGGCGACGAAGCTCCATCCTTTGCCACTGTGAAACGCTGCCATAACGAATTTAATCGTTCGGTCAATGATAACTTCGTGAAGGTCGTCCAAAATCAGTTGTTGTGCCAGAAAACATTGATGCTGTGCAAAAACTAATAATGAAAGATCGTCATGCGACATATTGTGAAATTGAGGCAACCCTAGGCATTAGTTCCACCAGCATATATAAAATATTGCATCATTATTTAGCCGTGAAAAAGGTTTGCTCTCGTTGGATCCCACATAATTTGACGCAACCTCAAAAAGATGCTCGTGTCGATTGGTGTACAAAAATGCTCAAGAAATACAATGGCGGTGCCTCAAGAGGCGTATATAAGATTGTAACAGGTGACGAATCATGGATCTATGCATGTGAGCCGGAACGTAAACAGCAGTCGACTGTATGGGTGTTTCAAGATGAAGCAAATCCAACAAAAGTTGTTCGCACTCGAAGCACTTCGAAGCAAATGCTCGCCTGCTTTTTCAGAAAAACTGGTCATGTGGCAACAGTGCCTTTACAGGAACGTAAAACGGTCAATGCCGAATGGTATACAACCATTTGTTTGCCGGAAGTCTTCGGTGAAGTAAGGAAAACCAACAAGAACCGTAGGATCATTCTGCATCAAGACAATGCGAGCGCACACACATCTCGTCTAACAACAGAGTATTTGAAGGCTCAAAAAATAGAAATGATAGGTCATTCGCCATACAGTCCTGATTTGGCACCCAATGACTTCTTTTTGTTCCCGAACATCAAGAATAAATTGCGTGAACAACGATTTTCGTTGGCAGAAGAAGCCGTTGATGCCTTCAAAAACCACGTTTTGAAGGTGTCTTAAGAAGACTGGAATAAATCTTTGACAAATGGTTCAAACGGATGCAAAAGTGTATTGATCATAAAGGAGAATATTTTGAAAAACAATAAAGCAGTTTTCAATCAGAAATTACTTTGTTTTAATTATTAGGCTCAAAATATAAATAATGCCCGTTGAATCACTGCCAATGTGAATATCTCCGAAGTTAAGTTGGTCATACCTTGTTTAGAAACTAGCCAAATATTTGCAGCAATGTTAAAATGGCAGAATTAAAGTTTCCAATTGCAGTGCGAAGAAGTTTTAGGCAGGAATACGATGCAAATGTCCCAGAGCGTCATAACATTGTGAAATGGTGCAATTGTGTTGAGAAAGAAGGGAACCGGCAAAAAAGCAGTGTCTGCAGCTAAACTTGAAGATGTCAGGCAAGCATTTCAGCACAGCGGGCCAGTTTAGAACTACGTATTCCAAAGTTCACTGTTCACAATATTGTCCATAAAAGATTGTGACATAAGCATACAAGATCCAAATTGTGCAGAGGGTGCAACCAAACGGACGGAGATCAACTCAATGTTATCATACATTCATGATGACAATGGATTCCTCAACGACGTCGCATCTCAATTGAAGCCACTTTTCACACGTTTGGTAAAGCGGCTGGCAATGGAATACGAACACAATGGCCATAAAGTTAACACGTATTAATTCCGGCAAACCAATAACATTTCACTTTCTGCTGAACTGTGAACCGCCATTTTAGCTATGTGTTGACATACTCCGCGCAGGCGTACTAGCGTCATAATTTTCATTGCTGCCAAAACTTGAACAGTTTTTAACAAGGGAAGATGAAAATCATATTGCCAACTTAACTGAGTGATGAGATATTCAGAGTTGTTTCTGGTAATACTTCAGCGAGATACACTGTATCAATACGCAGTATTCATATAAAAAGCGATTCTCTTATCATCGCTACTTTACGATAAACTTTCGCAGAAATGACATCAAATTAAACAAGAATGTCTCAACATGCAGAAACAGCTTTCAAATGTTTATTTGCGGTAACCTGAAATATAAAGAAAACATAAATAAATAAATAAATGTCAAACGTTCGGGCATGTCCGTTTGATGATACTTGGAAAAGCTCTAAAACTTCGCAGTGGAATGTTTCGAAAAACTAAATAATTTAACACAAAACCTGTATTTTAATGAAATCTACATTTTTCCTGCAGTACATTTTGCTTATATTTAAGGTATACTAGTTATATAAAATTCTGTCAAATAAACAGAACTTCAAAGGCTATTCACAGAAAATTAAAGATATAAATTTTATTCCTCGTGCCAATATTTTAAATATAAGATTTTATATAAAAATCGTTGAAGCCATTGTTATAGAATAAAAAAGAAAACTTCTCAATGTAAAGGGTAGTTTGCAATGTGGGAATGCTTCTTTAAAAAAATCTTGGTAGCGATGCTGAACTTATATGCAAGTTATGTTGTTCTCACACATGCAATTTCTCTCTTTATAGTATTAAAATAGATTACAAAAAAGGTGTGCTACCACCACTACCACCGCTTCTACAAGTACCACTAGCAATAATAATAATAATAATAATAATAATAATAATAATAATAATAGTTGAAGAAGAGTATCAAGGCAAGCAAACTTACAGAAGAATATGATAATGGATTTTGAATATTAATCTGAAGAAAAGAAATCACGTGACAATTGGTACGGATTCAAAAGGGTTAACTTTATATAATGGCAAAGGAACAATAAATCATTGCAATGAATGCATATATTTAGCAGATAAAATAGAAATGGGGATCACAAAGTTGATATAAATGAAACAACAAAGGAAGGTCAGCAATGTTAAAATTAAGTTGGTTAAAAATATCACAATAAAAACAAGAACAAGCGGATATAATAGGATAGTTAAAAGCACAACGTTATTTGTTTTAGAGGCATGGCATTTGAAATCAAGAACGATAGCTAAATTTTAAATGGCTTTCTGGTGGCGGTCGGCAAAAATTTCAAGCAGGAACTAAGTTAAAATAGTGTTATAAGCAGACAAAGGAAGTCTTAGCAGTTGACTACGCTCAAAGCATTATCACTACAAAGAATGCAAAACAACAGACGCCAAGGGTCAATAATAGGCGGGTAGAAACCAGTACGAGTGCCAAAAGACTGTACGAGGGATGGTGGG
Organism: Deroplatys truncata; assembly: GCA_030765065.1. NCBI lineage: Eukaryota > Metazoa > Arthropoda > Insecta > Mantodea > Mantidae > Deroplatys > Deroplatys truncata. The sequence goes on along the minus strand of CM060975.1, from coordinate 308,018,733 downwards.
TGGTTTGTTATATGTCATGTTCATGCCTATATCCCAGTGACAGTTCAACTTTTATTTCCTTCCGTTTTGGCTTTAATGTTTAGAAATCTCTACGCGTGGCAATAAGTGTTCAAGGGTCCCTTTGGACACATTAGAACAACCCTGGGTCATATGATGAGCATTACAGGTTCCCAAGAAGATATATGGATGCAGTATAACAGGAAAAAGAAAGATAAAAACTGACATGGATGCAAAGAAAAGTTAGAAGTATGAGAGAAATGGGTCCATATAAGTGTGAGGGAGGTTCCGCGTTCGATTCCTTTTGGGCCGGCCATTATTACGCGGTCTCCCTGTTGATAGGCGAATGTTGAGGTGGATTAAGCCAGGTGTCCGGAATAAAAGTTCCATTATTTACAGAGCAGGTAGTACGCAACAAAAGAAGAAAAACAGTTACTATAAAATTGGTCGTAAACCTAATATCTTCCGAGTTATGGTCTCATTTTGTACGAGGGGCATATCTCGCATTCCGAGTGCTTTGGCTCGAAACGAACCATGTAGAGGTTTGCTATTATACAGCACATCGTGTTCGCATATGATGTATCAAGCAAGAAAGAACACAAGAGAGTCAACCTACAGTATACCACTGCGTGCTACATACGTATTGCTCTATGAGCCAGGTAGATATGTCATTACGTCTGGTGTAAGGTAGTGCTCAAATGTTGTGACACTTCTCTTTCTCTGGACTTACAGTACCTGCCCATTTTCATCATAGGGTTAGCTCTCAACTAACACGAATCTTTCATGAGCGATGGATTGGTCGGGGAGGCCAATACCTGGCCTTCCCTTCTCCTGATCTTAACCTTTACTTTTTGACTTTGGGAACATTTAAAGGCTATGGTGTATGCAGTCCCCATAAATGATGTGCAGGAACTACGATGCTTGCGACGCAATCCGGCAACAGCTAGAGGTGTTCCAGAGAATGCGTGATTCCACAAGAAGCAGGGGGCAAAGCTGCATTGCAATGGATGGCGGCCACATCAGCACCTACTGTGAAGAGCAGATCAAATACATGGTAATCATTGATGGTAGTGTGTTACACCATAACTCAGCAGATACTAAGTTTATGACCATGTTTATAGGAACTGCTTTTCTTCTTTTGTTGCATACTATCTCCTCTGTAAATATTCGAGCATTTTTTTCCGGACATCCTGAATAATGCCGCGAGTTGTCTTGTCTCCTATTTCCTGTGATATCATTTACATCTGTTTCAGGGTCAAAGGACCTGGCAGGCGAGGCATGTGGCTGTGGAGTTTGTTCGGTGTGGGTCGGGCCCTCAGAAACGTCTCCATGAGGAGAGGCAGGCCTGTGCGGGGTCCCAACGGCGTTAAATTGTAACATCTGGAGACGTTAAAGGCCCCGCCTGTGTCCGAAATGTGCCGCCCCGGATCTAGCCACCCTCTATTTTCCTTGCTTCACCCCTTCCTCCTGGAGATTTCCAGAAGCAAAAGTGCCGAAATCCTCCTCGGCTTCCTGATAATCAAAAGATTGGAAGAGGGGGCATGGAAGAGCAAAGAGTAATGGAGATTGGCTATGCAGTCCTGAAGTGGACACAGGAAGATGTCTTAAGACATTGTAATAGTTAGAATAAATAATGTGTTAGATGTGTTTTCTTCACTACAGAAAGCTGCTGATGTACATAAAGATTTGAGCAGTATTTGTCTATAGCTGTGCCTCGAGTCTCATCAGCTTCCGTATAAATCACCTGAGCCCGTTTTATTACTGCTGTGTCCCTAGTTTGCGCCCCAGTTAATCACGGGTGGTTAAGCAGCGATCTTGGCAAACACCATCTTAACCATTTAGTCGGATTATTTAACTCAAGTGAGTCAAGTGTGTCCCAGAACAACGGAGAGACTCTAATTAAATAAATGATGAGGCACGTCTTGAGCCTGTTGTACATCATTTAATCTTCTACAACGCAAATTGCTTCCGTTACATCTCATTTTAGAAGCGCCTTGTTTATAAGTCAGCATGATAATGGGGACTACCGCTACAGGAAAACCGGAATCTTCCGAAAAACACGAAAAAGTTGCTACATTGTAATAACTAGACATCGCATTTGTATGTAAAGGCATATTTAATTCGTTTTTACTTGTGAGAGGGGATTGAGTTTTGCAATATGTTTCATGTGCTTCTGTGCTTGTATGTCAAATTTTATTGTGTGTACTGTCGATGTTGCTGCGTTTTTACTTTCTCCACCTTGTAGAAAAAGAAGGTATTGCATTCCACCGAAAAATCCGATACTAAGACTACAGCAGAAATACATGTTTTGAGGCACCTTGAACCCCAAAAAAGCATGAAAAGGTCCGAGTACGTGTGTTTTTTTTGTCTGTATGTGTATCTGTGAACAGCATAACTGAAAAGAGAAAATTCGATATGACACGAAGGATTTTCAAGAAAATTCTCCCACAACCAATTACCCTTTACGTGGAACATTTTTCGAAACTTTTACCGTCTAAAAATGGTTCTAACGAGTTTCATTAAAATACCATACATGAAAGATATTTACATGATAAATAAAATTTATATCTTGAATTTTCTGGGAATAGCCTGTAAAGCCCTCTTCATTTTGAAGAAATTTTATGTATACTTGTATAACTGGTAAACGTTAAGTGATAGACGAAAACGTATTGCACAAAAAAATGTAGATCTCTTTAAAACACACACCTTATTTATTTTGCATGAGCTATTTGAGAGATAGGAGTTATTAATGGTTCAAATTGTTCAATACTTGTCACTCTCAGTCTAGTCGATCTTCAGTTGTCTCTCGCGATGTCAGAGTATGGAATTTTAAAGCCAGCATATACCGTCCAGTTGTTAAACATTTGACTATCGCTGTTCCCTTTGTATCTATAACGAAATGTGTAATGTAGCTATTTCTGTAAAGGTTTATTTCTATTAAAATGAAGTAGATCGGAAAATAAACTTTCGTAAGAATAATTTGTATACCGACTAATAAACAATATGTGTAGAGAAGCTCACGTGAATTAACATATCAGTTTTTAAAATTTTTATTTTAAAATTAATATTTAAACACATTACCGACAAAATAATAAAGTCCTTGTTATGGAGACTTTTCAGTGAGCCTCGGAGCAAACTTGAGGATGGTCTTTAAGGTATGCGGAAAATTAAGTGGTAAACTGTGCAGTGGTTTAGAGAGAAACCTTGACATTAAAGTTTTATGTTCTGTGAAAATTTAAATAAAAATTAAATTAGTTTTATTTATGGACGCTCTTTAACTGCTGTGGTTCTTAGCTTTCCATTCTATATTGGACGTGAAAGATCAGTAATTTTGTTCAGAGGTCTCTTTATCAGGCTTGAGGCTCTTTTACGTGCCGTAAATCTACGACACGGGACCACCGGCTTTACTTCCCTTCCGAAGGAAGCCATGCTAAGGATTTTTACGCTCAAAAACTCCATCACCCTCCACCAGGTTTGAACCCGCGACCTCGGGAACTGGAGCCTAGCATTGTAGTCACTACACCACGGAAGACGACTTATGTTCTGTGGATAATATCTTCAAGGTGAAAGCATACTGCTTCCTGGAGAAATTTCCCAGAGCTTACAGCCGCTGCCCAATAACATCTGTACATCCTTCTCAGCAAACAAACTTGTGTTAACGATAAACGTTATAAACTTACACCTGATCATTTGGAGAAAATGAACATTGTATGATCAAATTACAACGCCCACAATGATATCTAATGAAGAATGTACATTATAAGTACAAAAAAATAGTAGCTGACATCGTCTCCAATATCTGCTGTTGATTCTGCTGCCCACTGCTACAGTGGTTGGCTACGAGTTCTTTAACTCAGAGTATGCGTGAGTGTATTTTGAAAGGATTAGTATAGTTAGCTGTGAAAAGTGAATGTTGACTAACATGTTCAGTTTGAGAAGAGTCGCCGCTGTTGAATTTACGAATTAATTACTTCTATAACAATAATTAAGTGAAGCGTCAGTTGCGGTAAGTCGCAGAAATGTTACCCGGGAAGATCCGGCGCAACAGCCGCTAAATACTTCTCACTCAAGCACGACACTAAGACTTAATGTAACACGAGTGTAAGTCACAGAACTAAGCGAATAAGTCTCTAGAGAGAGTATATCTGATTTAGAATGCGTCTGTTTTCTTAACATAAGCTCCGCCCACGTATGGCTACCCCTACCAACGTTACTTCTCACGCGTTCCAATACTAAAAACTCCTACGTATGCGTCTCTTAACTCGTTACTATGCGATACCTCCCCGAATCTAAGAATTTCATTTACTTTTCTCTTTTACAGGAATTCTGCCTTCGTGACTTTGCAAACGTCTAATGTTATAGTAATGACTTTGCTTAACATGACATGTTAATGACCTCTTACTTCGGACGAGTCTTTCAACTTAGGCTTATAACACTATACACTGATTTAATATACAGAAATTATTTATTTCAATTATTTCTCTACCTTACTATCATTTTATTTGATTATTTATATCTTCCTGCCAATAATTAAGGGAGAGTGGGGGAATGACGAACACCTAAGAAAAAGCAATGTTTTGAAGGACTTAACTGTAAAATTACAGCTTCAGAAATTAAATCTTAAATGCTTTTTTAATGCTAAACATGTTTACAGCAAGAACGCCCCGAATTATTAAAAATGGAACACAGTATTTTAAAATTGAAAAAAAGTTGCAATGTTTGCCATTACCCATCATTGTGGGGTAATGACGAACAAGTGGTTAATGTTCTTGAAATAATGAGTTTCAGTAAAAAATTAGCTTCAAAGATAGCTTTTTGCGGATGTTATATGCACATATACCTACCTTTTTTCCCAGGTTACAGTGCTTAAACATCATTAAAGCTATGAAAAAGAGTAAATTAATGCGAAAATTGAACTAAATTTGAAATTGAGACCTTTGCACAGCAGTTTATTAATTTGTTTTGATTTATTTGATCATTTTGCATTGTGCGTTTTTAACACAAATGTTGCAAATAAATGTTTCATGTCGCTCACATGCTGCAGATTTCGAATGAACCCAATTCGAACAAGACGAACACTTCAACCACAGTTCACCATCTCGGCCAAATTCTCCACAAATGAAGCAAATATATGTGCTATTTTCGATGAGACCAATGTCATCCAACTCATCATCATCACAAAGTTCAGATTCATGTATGTCTTCTTGAGATGATGATGATGATTCATAGTTGATGTTCCTGATACAGCTTCTCTTCCTATTCACATTTGTCTTAGCAGCTATTTTCTTTTGCCGCCCCTCTTTCAAAAAGCTGTAATACCAATCCTTTCCAGCTGTTCTGTTTTCATTATTGAAGTTGGTTTTAATGCCTTTTCTTTCAGCAAGTTCAAAGGCCAAGCGACGCAGTTCCTCTGGTGAAATGCCATAAAACAACTTTGCCAAGATGAGAACATGTTCAGATATTTGTCGCTCATCTTCAGGAGAAAAAATGGCTCTTGTTCCCATTTTAGGACCTTCTGTATCGCCACATTTTACCCTGCTATGAAGGATTGTAAGAGGGATTGCGAAAGACCTTGATACTTCCCGCAGCTTGCAACCTTCCTTCTTTGACAGCCTGAAGGGCTTTTACCATGGTTACCTCTTTCCAATCGGCTTTATTCGTAGTTCTAGGTCTTTGGCGCGGCATCTGTAACAAATGTACTGTAATCTTTAATAAAAGAATTAAATGTTTTCGAACATAGAAATAAAAACATTAACTGTCGCAAATAAACAGTTTCTAGCGATAAAATTCAATGTCATTTAAGTAGTGTTAAATTTCGTATGGTAAAAGGTATTTCATAATGTGTGGGGGTAATGGCGAACACACGCGAAGTGAGCGTTCGCCATTACCCCAAAGCACGTCATTTTGTTGCTTCGGCAGTAGTATGCCTACAATACTTTAAAGAACCACGGCTTTAATGCCTTTAATTTAAGCATAATCGTACATTATACAGTGATTTGGGGTATTGCGATAGTGTTAAAAACTTGGCACTTACTTTGGTTTGAAGTATATTCTCGTACTATAAGAGATGAACGGAAAATACAAAATGACCCACAAGTTCGCAACAAATATTTCCTCTGCACTGGCTTCTTCCAGAGGACGTTCTAGACATCGCCTCAGATGGCAGCACTAACTAGAGGTTTGTACAACTACTCTGTGAAGAGATACATACCTGTTCTCCATTACGCCACTCTCCCCTACGGTATCAAAGCTTTTAGCGCATGATTAGTGCATATCTTCGAAATTATAAGAGCACATTTTAAAGGTTTTGACAGCACAAATGCATGCACACAAATCCTATGTCAAGTAATTACACTCAACATTTTAAAACATTTAATGTGTTATCTATATTTTCAGAAATAGTTTAATTACACGTTTAATTTAGGCACAAGGGGATAGTCAATTTTTTAAAAACTGGGTGGTTTCATGCTGACTTTGAAATTTCATACTACGCACATTATAAACACAATTGAGTTATTTTTTTGTCATTTAAAAATGTACAATAAAGTATTGGAAAAGCCAAATCATAACAACGGATATCTAGGAGATGACTGATATTACAAACAAACGTATATACATAAATCTACAATTTTAGTGCAACAAGATATTATCTCTTAGGCTTCACCAAAATGAGGAGGACTTCACAGTCTATTCGCACAAAATTCAACATTACCATTTTGTTTGTAATACAAATATCTTAATCAAAATCGGTAAGAGTCAATTTGAGAAAATAAAAAATAAAACACTTTCCATCAAAGTGTAGTTTTGGATGCAACATTGTCGCCTCCTTGGAAGATGATATACTTTAACCCAAGTTACGCATTTATCCGACATTTCGTTTTTGAGTTATGGAGTTCCCGCACATTCACACGAGCTTTAGGGGGGGGGGAGTTCGGGAACATCTAAACCGGTACATACTTCCTGTAATATCCCGATGATGAATTTTGTGTGGAAAACAATAGGTCCTCTACCTACAGGAGAGCCAAAAGCCTACGAACCGGCTGCTCGGTGTTTTTTCTGTTCGCGTCCTCGGCGCTCGTTGCCGTCTGCCGCGATCAAGAAAGGCGCGGATGAAACCATACGACAATTTTAAAACTACTTTTAAAGGCCCCCTCGCTCCTCCGACCTAACCCCCCTGCGATTTTAACTTAAAACAAACTGTACAAGACAAACCCACACATCCTGGAAGAATTAAAACAAAATATCCGCCAGGAAATTTCTCAACGTGAACTACAGCGAGTGATGGATAGTTTCCTAAAGAGGTGTCAAAAATGTATGGACAACGACGGTGGCCAGTTTCAGTTTCTCCTTTCGTAAAGTTGGTAAGTAAAGCTTCTTTGAAGAGCGACGGTTACCATTGCTTCCCTGGCCTGCACGTTCGCCTGACATGTCGCCCATCGAACATGTCTGGATATGGTTGGTGCGTCACGGTCCTCCAGTAAACCGTGTCACGGATTTGTGGACTCGAATACAAACTGTGTGCAGGGAAATATATCAGGAACTTATTCAGAACCTTTTTTGATCCAATGCCACGGCGTATAGCAGCTCTAATTGCAGCGCATGGAGGCCACACCAAATACTGAATATTAGGGCTCAAAGGTCATGCATAGATTTGAAAAGTTTATCATTTGTTACTTGTCATGTGCCTAACCTGTCGTATTAAATTCATTGAATTCATGCGTTTCCTTCTTGGTGTTACACTTTTCACAAACGACAGTGTATTTTGAAATTGTATAGCTGAAGGAAGTGCCATGGGGTTGTCCAGTTGAAATGCTGTTATTGTCGTTAGAAGGGAAGAGATATGGGAAGGCAGCAATCTTTGAAGCATAAATCAAACTCAGGATTTTCCTCCTAGTATACAGTGGCGGCTTGTTAGCTTCTATTTGTAAGCTCTCGGTAGAGCTTGAGTGAAATGCTCCCAACGCAATCCTGAGTGCACAAGACTGAGTGTAGCCGAGCATTTTAAGGGCAGTCGGACTAGCGGAGTTATATGCAATGCAGCCATCATCAAGTTTGAAGTAGGTATGCCCTTGGAGTTTAGTTTGTTTATTTATTTATTTAGCCTCACGCTTGGGAAGCCAACTTGAAGAAGATATTATCTTTACGTTGGAGATTTGTTTATTTAGCTCCACGTATGGACGTCAATTTGAAGTGGATTGTTTGTTACGTAATATGCTACTACGTCTGTAAAGCCGATTTGAAGATGGTGTATTTTTTGTTGTTACGCTTCAAGTTTAAAATATATTAATTAACTTTGTTATTAAACTGCTTCTATAGATATCATTTATGTTTATGTTTATGTTTCAATATTGTTTTAGAGTCACGTATCTCTTAGACAGGGCATGGTACGACAAGAATGTAGGCTTACACAGATTTTAAGTTTAAATTCACTTCTTTTTATTTATCCTTGACACAAATTAAATAGCACTACACTGATATCAAGAGCTGTGAGATTCTTTAATTTATCTTGCACTTTGTTAACGCGTATACATAATTTTCGTTTCACACGAATACGTAACATTTCTCTAGAGAATACATCTTCCATCCGGTCACTATCAAGGTCTGCAGGCAACTGAACATATTTCAACCGTCCAAACCCGTAAGCTTCTGTATTTCAAGTCTCTGATTGGCTAATCCTAGTCCAATAGAATACCTGCATTTAATTAAAGCTTTTTCTAGCTGTTGATTGGCTAATTTTAAACTGCCACAAACTTTACATTATCGATGCTCTAATCATGACTAGTAGCATTTAAACTCTCAAACTCATAATTGCCTCAAGCTTACCTCATTGTTAGCAACTTTAAACTTATTATTCTCACAGCTCCTACATTATTAAACTACGTAATGCATTCACATTAAATTACTAGACATGTTTACAATAATATAAGCATATGCAATGACTGTTACATACATTTTACAAATTATTACATACATATTGCTTCAAGTTGGGCCGTTATTGAATTTACATATTATATAATTTAATTGAAATTATTCAAGTGTTAAAAATACTGCCTCAAGTTTAGATCGTATAATCATCCTGTATGTGCAGAATAGGATACTAAAGCCAGCTCCCCAATTTTTGACAGATAACACTTTCAAAATATTCAGCCGTCTTAAGCAGTCAGCTTTAAGTATTTTAAGATGCGATATCAAGGTTATCTTTTGGTCAAATTGCAATCCAAGTATGCGAATGTTATTGACAATTGCTATGCGATGATTGTTCATTAGCAATTCAGGTTGTGGAAGTGGTTTTCTAGATCTAGAGAAATCTAGAGGTGAGAATCGAAGACCGTACTACAGCTCCAAGTATGGAGATTCTGGAGGGTCAATTGTAGTAATTCTTGAGTTGTTGACAGGACTTCAAGAGAATGATCAAAAAAAGAACAATTCGAACCATTAATAACGGATATTTCAGAAACGGCTTATGCCACAAGAAAACTTCTTTGAAATAAATTGAATGCTTTAAAGAGATCCACATTTGTTGTAGTATGCTTTCGTCTATCGCTTAACGTTTACCAGTTATTCAGGATTATAGAAAATTCTTTCCGAATGAAGCGGACTTCATAGGCTATTCTCAAAAAATTCAAGACATACTTTTATTTTAATGTAAATATCTTTAATATATGGTACTTTAATCAAAATCGTTAGAACCATTCTTTCGAGAAAAAAATTCGAAAATTGTTCCATGTAAAGGGTAGTTTGGGATGGAGGGATTTTCTTGAAAATATGTCGCATGTTTGGAAAGTACTGAACCTAAATGCCAAGTTAGTATTTATTTGCTTCATGTTTTTGAGTTATACTGTTCACACACTAACACACGGAAGTTTTTTAAAAATCTTTTTTGGATTCAAGCTGCCTCAAAACATGTATTTCCGGTAAAATCTCGGTATCGAATTTTTGTGTGGAATACAATACTTCCCCTATTTACTATACGTAGTAGAGAAAGTAAAAATGAAGACTGAATTCCCATTTGAGAAAATAAGTATTGAAAAATTTAAGGGAATAACAAGCAATATCTCGAAAATGGTTCACTCAACAACAAAATGTATATGACATAATTTGTGTATTTTAACGCGATCTACATTTTTTCTCTAGTAAAATTTTGTCTATCTCTTATGGTTTACCAGTAATGCAAAAGTCGTTCACAATGAAGAATACTTTTGGAGACATTCCCAGAAAATTCAAGATATACATTTTATTTGTCATGGAAATATCTTAAACATATGATATTTTAATCAAAATCGTTAGAGCCATTTTTGAGAAAATTAAAATGTTCGAAAAATGTTCCATGTAAAGGGTAATCTGGGGTGGGGGGATTTTCTTGAAAACCTTCGTGTCACATCTCTGGAAGATACTGAACCTAAATACCAAGTTTGGTGTTTATCCGACTGTTCGTTTCTGAGTTATGCTGCTCACAGATACACACATGGACATGTTTCCAAAAATACTTTATTGGATTCAGGGGTCTCAAAACATATATTTCCGGTGAAATCTCGGTATCGAATTTTTGGGTAGAATACAATACTTCCCCTAATTACTATACGTAGTAGAGAAAGTAAAAATCTCTCTTTTGAATTCGCTGTATACCAATTATAAATTGTTTCCTTAAATGGGGCTTCTTCGCCAAATGCAATTCTAAGCCTATCTTCACATTAATGACGATTTAAAGTCGTAAAAAATCATAGCTGGGAAATGTTCTCTAGTAAAATTCATTTTTTGACGAACACATGTTTAAATGATGATAATTAACAAACTATTAGAGCAAAGCAAACAAACTACACGGCAATCAACTCGCAAAACATTAGAAAGTAGCTGTCAAATATAAACAGATTGCATTTGTTTTTAAAAGTATGGCATTCTAAAAACTTTCAGTATCGCCCTCGTAAAATGTATTAGGATTAGTCAAACAGAGGCGCACCTAGCCACTGGAGCTCAGCATCGCACGTAGGTCATTTTAGTCCATTTGTCACTGAAGAGGAGGACGGCACGATTGGCGCAAGCAAGGACGGGTCGCAAACGAATCCAGAATTACACCAATTTTGCGCCAGCGCGAAGCTGTTTGTGCATCTTCAACCCGGGGTTCCCGAGACGAACGAGACCTCCTTGAGGGGCACCAGTCGGCCATCCAAGTAGGAGAAAATCCTTACACAGAGCAAACTTACAAATCCTTTGTAATTAAATGTTGTTTTACACAAGCCGTTTGGAAAGTAGAATTCAACTGAAAAATTCTATGCCATAGCCGGGATATGAACTCGGATCTTGTGGTTCCCGTCAGGTTGCTCTAACAAACTGAGCTACCATGGAACAGCCGGCATGACATTAAATTCCCCAACTGACTCGCATTTTCCCGGTAAACCACAAGGACATCTCAAATTCTTTTGAGATGACATACCCCAATGGCGACGTGTAAGTACTTTTAAGTCCTGGGCTTTTATGGTTTAACCAACTATTAGCTCAAGCAGTGGTTGTTAATAGTTCTTTCACAGAAGGACAAGGTTGGTGAGCGACTGAAAACATCCTCTTCGTAATTTTTACACAAACGTCCCGCCGCAACGCACAAACCGCCGTCGCCTGGTCCTAAAGCCCTGAAACATATGAAGATGAAATAGATGAAAGAAAATGATGGGGACAGGAAATAGAAGAGGAACCATCACAACATTCGTCTACCTACCTGGCAAAACCGCGAAAAACCCCAAGGTCAGACTGGTTGGCCTGTAGGTATTCTGTATTACTGCTCAAAATTTGTTTCGATAATTTTCATACGTTGGTTCAGTAAAAGAGCAACCAGTACGATATCGGGTAAATAGAGAGGGGCTGCTCAGGCTCACGTACGAGAGGTCTCGGGTTCGTTTCCCGTTGGACCAGCAATGCACCTGTTAAACCGAGTGAAAATCTGGGGAAAAAATGCAAAACTTTAAGTTTTTTCTTTTTATTACTTTACAATCCGTACTTTCATTTCGCGCCTTTGAGATACCAATAATGGGAATACTTAATGCTCTGTGTGGCCCTTTAAGTACTCCTGAACGCAGTACTTAATGCACATTCCAATTTTAAATTTAGTTTTTTTATTTGAAATTTACATTTCTTAAGATGTTGTAAGTGTGAAAATGTTAGACCGATTAACTTCTAATTTTCAGCAAAAACTTCATGAACAGTTACTTAAGAGGCTCACATATCTGTTTTTGAAATGATATAATTAAGTTATTTTTATTAAATATTATATAGCTTGATATTCATAAATTCGAAAAAATGCATAAATGCAAATGGTTATATTTTTTCTAGCATAGCTTCATTTGAATTTTTAAAAACTTCAATATGTGGTTCTTCCAATGATCTGTTAAAGGCAAAGTAAAACTCTGAATAGGATGATGCGACGGACCTCTGGCTACTCGTCTTTTTTGCAGGTGCGGATATGTTGATGTGCTGTAAGAAATTGTTCCTACAACACTTCTGTGTTGGCCTATACTCTTAACTTTTGTCTAGGGAACGGTAACAGGAGACGGAATAAAAAGTTTAGGTCCACTTTAGCTGTAGTTTATTCTCACTTGTTCGCACCTCACGACTTCTATTCCACAATTGTATTACTGGGTTATGGGACCTACCTATTAAGCGTTGCCTCCCATTCTGCATATCTTTCCTAAACTACTAATAGCTTCTTCACACGACCCGCCATCTAAGTGGCGTGAAGTTCATCCGCCTGACAATATTGTAGAAATTCCTGTGAATCTCGCGGTTCTGATTGGCTAATCACCTTAGCGTCGTGTGAGAACATTTGTTTCATATCTCTCCTTATGACGCGTCTGGAATTTCCATGTGTGTCTCAACCTCTCGCTATCTCTTTTTAACCTTTATCTATCTCTTTCATTCCAGCGTCTCTGCCGGTCATGTTCAGCCTAGACCCTGTGCTTATGCTACCCCAAAGATGTCTCCGCCTGGTACCGTTTAGCGTCATGTACCTGACTTTCACATTCAGGCTAGCTAGCCTCCATTACATTTAACATAATACGTATTTACATTTGTATAATATTATTTAGATTAACATTAATATTTATAATAATGCACCATTGTTGCCCGCTACAGTATATGCAACAAACCGTTTAACATGTGGGGCACTTTTAATTAACATAATTAAATTAATTACTTCCAGAACAAAAACATTGAAATTTAAACAAATGCATATACCTGATTTAAATTTTGCATGTGTCTCTAAATTACATTACCATGCTGTGATAAAAACTTCAGGTAGTTCAAATGAAAACTGTGGAATCTTATATTTCTCTGTGCTTTAAATGGTTTTCCCAGGTCGGTACGCGAATACTAGGGTGTATTATACACTATCATTTCATTTTCCTCTTCAACTTTGCATGGCCAAACGGGGTGAACGGTGGAGTGCGGCGTATACGGTGGATGCACTTATAAGAGAGAACTTGAATTCCCTGCCGCGAAACCTTCTGCCCGAAGCTGGACTTATGGATGGGAGGGGGCGGAGATAATGCTAAATCTGGAAACGTCCGGGACCCCAATGCGCTGTGCCTGCCGCCACCAGAACTGGCTGCCCTTTCTACTCTTCTTGTTTCAAACCTTCCTCCAGGAGGTTTAGTAGATGCAATAGGCCTAACCTTATCTCTATAACGCCGGGTAAGCCCGTTAAGGATGGCAAAGCCATGTGATTGTTACATAGCGGACTACCGCGTCAAAGGCATAGGTATTTACTATTCTTTGCTGGAGTTAGTGCTGACCGTAATGACGTACCCGCACTGCATAGCTGAGAGGATTTGCGACGAAGTACGGTTTAATTACTACAAACTCTTGTACGAGAATAAGTTGGTTAACAAAGACAAGCGCACGGTTCTGCTAAGTAGCTTAGCGCTGCGAAGATACGCCCACCAAACAGTCCGATTCGAGTAAATAAGAAGGTTTGCCTTCCGCCCGCCCACTGCGGGATATATTTTATTGCATCTAGGGGTCACAGCCCCCACTTGAACAGGCAAGCGCAACTCCACCGCCGCCATCATCGATTTTAGGATCAGTCCTTTCTGTATTGGGTTCCTGGATGTCTACGAGAAACAGCACTGCCACTCTAACAACTGCAACATTTCCCATTTGTTACCACCTACCTGCTTTCCGCGCAAAATTTCTATGTCCACATTTCACCGGAAACACGCGTTTTGGAGTCCACTGAATACAAAAAACATCTGTGTGCGAGTCGCTATGAACAGCATAAATAAAAACCAAAATGTCCATTTCAGCTAGCATCTCACAAAGATGCGACAAGAAAATTCTCCCATCCCGAACTCTTTACGTGGCAAAAGTTTGTTATTTTTGATTGAAAAGGTAGAATCAAATGACTGAAAAATTCAATGCCAAAGCCGGGATTTGAACCACGCATCTCCCGGTCTCCGTCCGGTTGCTCGAACCACTAAGCTACCATGGCAACATGCCAGTACGACATTAAATTCTCCAACTGATTCGCATGTTTCCCAATAAACCACAAGGAGATCTCAAATTGTATTGAGATGACATACCTCAATGGCGACCTACAATGTTGTAAGTACTTTGAGTCCCGAGCTTCACAGTTTCAACTACTATTAGGTCAATGGAGAATTTAATATTGTACCGGCATGTTGCATGGTAGCTCAGTGGTTACAGCAACCGGAAGGAGACCGGGAGATCCGTGGTTCAAATCCCAGTTATGGCATTGAATTTTTCAGTTACCTGTTTCTACCTTTCCAACCTTGTGCAACACACGGCTCGTGTGGAAGAACAATTAATTCCATTTGTCATTCTTGACTTTCTCTAACATGACTCATATATTAAGTTTGCTAACCAACTTTTCTTTTTTGAACTACGTTACACAAGCGCACACACGATCATTTTTCTAAAATTGCTTTTTTGGATTCACGGGCCTCAAAAAATATATTTCGTGTGAAATCTCGATATTGAATTTTAAATAGAATACAATACTTACTATAGGTAAGTGGTAGGGAGAGTAAAAAATCTAATCCCTCTCCTATTAATCATTTTTAAATGTTCTGTAACAAAAGCTTGTGGCGCTAATGTTTCTGAACGAATGTTATGTACAAAATTTGAACAGAACAAGCATTTATTTATTTTTCAACATAATACCCAAATGTCCATTGCAACATACAACTCAACACGATACAGATGAAAAAATCTGATGTGTTACAATCACATGACTTTCTCTACTCTTGTACAAACTATTTTTACAAACGCTTATTCTCCATATGCTTCATGTTAATCGAGATGTTAATCTTATTGCTAATTTTCTTGTAGATGCAAGGGGAATTGCTAGGCTTTAAGCGATAGTCAAATATTTTAAGAGGTGGTTGCTATGTGGCGCATTCTATTCTCTTTGCATGTCCAGGACATAAAAAAAATGAACAACGAAATTGAGATAAAGTATAAGTATTGACAATTTAAGAGAATAACAAGCAATATCTCGAAAATGGTACACTCAACAAAAAAAAAATGTATATGACATAAATTGTGTATTTTAACGCGATCTACATTTTTTGTGCAGTAAAATTTTGTCTGTCTCTTATGGTTTACCAGTTATGCAAAAGTTGTTCACAATGAGGAATACTTTTGGAGACATTCCCAGAAAATTCGAGATATACATTTTATTTGTCATGACAATATCTTAAAACATATGATATTTTAATCAAAATCGTTAGAGCCATTTTTGAGAAAATTAAAATTTTCGAAAAATGTTCCATGTAAAGGGTAGTCTGGGGTGGGGGGATTTTCTTGAAAACCTTCGTGTCGCATCTCTGGAAGATACTGCACCTAAATACCAATTTTGGTGTTTATCCGACTGTTCGTTTCTGAGTGATGCTGTTCACAGACAGACAGGCGCGCGCGCGCGCACACACACACACACACACACACACACACACACACACACACACACACGGACACACACGGACACACACATGGACATGTTTCCAAAAATGCTTTTTTTGGATTCAGGGGGTCTCAAACCATATATTTCCGGTGAAATCTCGGTATCGAATTTTTGGGTGGAATACAATACGTCCCCTACTTACTGTACGTAGTAGAGAAAGTAAAAGCAAAGACAAAATACCAAAACACCAAAATAAAGAGTGGCAAGGGTTTCATTAAGCGTTGCTATGTATAACATTTATTTGAGTTTATAATAAATAAATATTAACTACTATATTGTTAAACTGGAACAGACATGTTGAATAAGTGAACATCGAAATAATACATTTTGTATACAAGTTAGGGGATTCTACTTATTGGCGAATTCATATGAATATCACTATTTACTCTGGAAGTGAAATATAAAGCTAATGAATCTACTTACTTACTCTATTTGGTACATAAAAAGCGAGCGAGATGGCTCCGCGGTAAGGTGTAAGGCTCGCATTTGGGAGGTCCCGGGTTCAATTCCCGTCTACCGCCCACTCTGGTATTTTTTTCGTGGTTTTCCCTGATCGGTAGGCGAATGTTGAAGTGGTGTCTTATCTACCAGGTTTCCTTTCCAACATTTCCCTTCTCACTCCGTTTCCTTCTCATCTTTCAAGTGCGCTTCTTCTACGTTTCGTGGCGCATACATGCTTACTCAAAGGAAAGAGTACCTCCCATGGACGCTAGAGGGCTGCTTGGTTCCTTGCCCTCTCTATGCAGCTCCAGCAGAGGGATGGGTCTTCGAGCCTGGAACTGTTAGGGACTACAGCGCGTCTCTGTGACCTGTCTGCTGCGATCTGTAGCCTCCTGCGATTCCTTCACTTCATCCCTTCCCCTGAGGGAGTGGTATCTGCAATAGATCTATGCAGGTCGTTGTAGTCACCTCGTAGTATAACCTATACCTAGTTATTTAAAAAGTAATGTTTTCAGAAATGTGGATATAATGGACAATCGAATGCAAAACCTTGTATAGAATTATTAGTTTCATAATCTCTTCTGGACTTTAAAAGTTAAATTTCAAAATAACTTCATTTAAATTTCTGGGATAATATAACTACAATTCTTTTACAAAATAAATATTTTTACAAACTTGTATTGTATGAATGGAATTAATAGTTCTTCCACACAAGCCGTTTGTTGGACAAGGTTGGAAAGGTAGAATCAGACAACTGAAAAAATTCAATGTCATAGCCGGGATTTGAACCACGGATCTCCCGGTCTCCGTCCGGTTGCTCTAACGACTGAACTACCGTGGCAACTTGCCGGCATTGTAAGTCGCCATTGGGGTATGTCATCTCAATACAATTTGAGATCTCCTTGTGGTTTACTGGGAAAAATCAGTTGGGGAATTTAATGTCGTATCGGGAAGTTGCCATGGTAGCTCAGTGGTTAGAGCAACCGGACGGAGACCGGGAGATGAGTGGTCAAATCCCGGCTATGGCATTGAATTTTTCAGTCGTTTGATTCTACCTTATATGGTATTCTTTATATTCCAATTAGTGTGTTTATGTGAATGTATATCAGTTGCTAATAATAAAGCCAGAGCGCTTTTGCCGCTGTTACTTCAACGTGTGTGCGTCTGTTAAATCTTACTTTTTGAATTACACCGTTAATGTGATTTCTGATTTTTGGGGTGAAACTGGATGTGCAAAGTCATAACGAGTGTCAAATTAGATACCATAATGGCACGTCAAAGCCACGTGATGTTCTCTAGCTACAGAGGAAGAAGCAGGTTAGAATGATTAATCACTGTTCCCAATTAGCTGTTAAAGCAAGTACTAATTATAATGCGCGCCGCAGACCACCGGAATGTTGCTGAAGCCAAGAAAACAACCCGCGGGGCAATGCTGTTAACAAAATGAAGCATATGGCAAATTAAGTTACACGGAGAACAGGAATGTCGTCTACCTGCAACAGGATTTACCAGAAAAATCGATGCCAACACGCACCGTTTGTTTTTACTGTGTTACTTGCACAGACGGGCAAAGTTTCAATAATTCTATCAATCAGTTTGCTACGGTAGACTAGTTATACGGACAGCCTCTAAAAACGTGTAAGGCCTCAACAAACAGCGAAGATATCGGATACTGCGACCGAGTTTTTAGGTGAAAATAACATTTTCGATTTTTAATTACATCACATAGATATTCTATAGGCCCCTGTGAATCGTTTTTCACGATCCGCCATTTTTAAAAGCCCAGCAACATATTTATATCACTCTGCACTCAATTTTAACCCTTTCTGAACTACGTGTTTTTTCCAAGTTTTACGTTTTTGAGTATGAAATTTATGCTTTACGTATTAGTTTTGCTCTGAGTTATATGCAAATTTGCATACGTAATTTCAACTGTATGACTGCTTTATTAATTGGCACACAAAAAGAATAATTTATACTGAAAAACAAGAAAAATTTTAACATCAAAAACTTCAAACAAACACAAAGTATTTCTCTACGACTAATAACATCAACTTCAATCAAATCATTACATTTATTTTCACTTTGCTGAAGTGTTAGAATATGTCACTATCGTACTTCTCTGGCAAATTTGAATGAGCAAGGCAGTTTTAGAAAATTTGCAATTTTTTCGCTAATTAAAATATTTAATTGTATTTTACGAGAAACTGTTTGACCTAGAACTTTGAGCATTAGCACAGTCATTTCCTTATTTACTCATTTAAAATGACATACCTACGTTAGAAAATTCAGTCCCAATGTGATGTTTCCCTCTAGCAAAATTCCAAATTATTTATCAGATGATAGCTTTGTGATAATAAGCATTCCGCTATTCACAAGCCTCTCTCTAGTCACTGTTCTATAAACTATAATTACAAATGCTTATATTTCATCTACTCCATTAAATCGACATTAACATTTGCAGAAATGGTTTCATTACATATTCCATCGCAGTTACAAGGGGGATACAGGAGCCCTCAAGATTTAGAAACCGGGTCGTTATATTTTGGCTTTAAACTTCCATATTTTTTCCTAATGGCGTAGATAAATTTTCTTTTCTAGGGTGCCTACTCTGATCTCATGACTACTAGTTCCCCAAAGTGCTCTACACAGTGAAGACTATCATTTTGTGGAAGTCTGATTTCAATTATTCAATATATATATATATATATATATAAGTATATATTCAGTTCAATGATATAATACACTAATATATAATTAGTGAATCACATTAATATTATAAAAAGGAGAAAACTTGTATTTTGTTTATTTATTTATTACAGCATTTTGGTAATACTACATGCTAAAGTTAATTCCTTTGCATTAATATTTTACAACAAAAAGAATACTTTACTTTACTTCCAATTTTACTATCATTAACTACTAATATACTTTTACACAGTTTTTAAATTTTCAAAATTAATTTTGTTGACAAATATGATACTGAATTAAATGTTCTAATTGAGTTGGCCACATTGAATTTACCTTTGTTGCATTTCTCTTTAAGTGTATTCTTTCACTATTTAATAAAGTACATTCATAAACTGTTTGCACTTACACATAGTGTCGTCATTTGTTTTAAATCTATGGAAATATGTATTTATTTTTCCATGACCAGTTAAAAATGTTATGTTGGACGTTAATGTTAGTTTTGTTTCTAATGCGTTACGTACGTGGGTAAATAAGGCTTCGTTAGTTTGCCATATTGATTATGTATGTAAGTATGGTAGGTATGTGTGTGTGTTTAATTGAAACATATGCCAGTGTAAATCAAGCAGTAACCAATGCTGTTATCTCCAGTTGTCTTAATACCTACTTGATTAGTTATTTTAAATATGGTCCATTAAAATTACTGCATGATTATAAGTACAAGATTTCCGTCAACAACCGCAATTCAGGCAATTCGGTTTTCTCAGCCAGCAATTCAACCACACCCAGAAGTGTCGGTTATGTTGCCTTTCGCCCCCCCCCCAAAAAAAAATTGTTGCACCGGCTTACTCCTGTCACTGTCAAGCTACTATGTTTACACTTCCCTTATCCTGAAGAAGCACTTTACATACAGTCCGATACACATATAGGATTTTTTGCTGTCTGCATTTCTATTCTGTATGTGGGCTGTTTACCGTAATCGTCCTGGATGTTTATTTGTTGTATCCTAGCCTTGGGGTTTATGTCCATATGCATTTTATATTTAATTTTAATTTAGCCGCTTCATATTACTGCTTTACTTCTATTTGTAATTGTGATTTTTGTTTACATTTCTGTTTTTCTCGTTTTTACTTTCTCTACTACGTATAGCAACTAGGGGAAGTATTGTATTCCACCCAAAAATTCGATACCGCGATTTCACTGGAAGTATATGTTTTGAGACCTCCTGAATCCAAAAAAAAAGCATTTTTGGAAACATGTCCGTGTGTGTCTGTGAACAGCATAACTCAGAAACGAACAGTCGGATAAACAGCAAACTTGGTATTTAGGTTCAGTATCTTCCAGAGATCCGACACGAAGGTTTTCAAGAAAATCCCCCCACCCTAGATTACCCTTTACATGGAACATTTTTCGAAAATTTTAATTTTTTCAAAAAGGGCTCTAACGATTTTGATTAAAATATCATATGTTTAAGATATTTTCATAACAAACGAAATCTATATCTCGAATTTTCTGGGAATGTCTCCAAAAGTATTCTTCATTGTGAACGACTTTTGCATAACTGGTAAACCATAAGAGATAGACAAAATTTTAGTACACAAAAAATGTAGATCGCGTTAAAATACACAATTTATGTCATATACATTTTTTGTTGTTGAGTGAACCATTTTCGAGATATTGCTTGTTATTCCCTTAAATTTTCCAATACTTTTTCTCAAATGGGAATTCTTTATTCATTTTTTTATGTCCTGGACATACAAAGAGAATGGAATGCGCCACATAGCAATCAGCTCTTAAAATATTTGACTATCGCTTAAAGCCTACCATATTCCCCTTGCATTTACAAGTAAATTAACAATAAGATTAACATCTCGATTAACATGAAGCATATGGAGAATAAGCGTTTGTAAAAATAGTTTGTACAAGAGTAGAGAAAGTCATGTGAGTGTAACACATGAGAATGTTTATATTTTGGGGGGTGTTCAGACCCTTGGATACCTCCTTATCTATCTGACTGCTTTTTCCATAACATCACGATAAACAAATAAATGGTACCCTTGCCTTAGCACTTCAAAAAATGTAAAAGTATTCGAAAAATTCAAACAAATAGCAATAAATATCTCCTAATTGGTTACGTTATGTCCATGTATGTATTATGTTAGG
Organism: Deroplatys truncata; assembly: GCA_030765065.1. Taxonomy (NCBI): domain Eukaryota; kingdom Metazoa; phylum Arthropoda; class Insecta; order Mantodea; family Mantidae; genus Deroplatys; species Deroplatys truncata. The sequence continues at coordinate 307,997,480 of CM060975.1, read as the reverse complement.
CTTCAGACCTCAGTGTTTATACACTAAGCGTTTTGCAGACATAAGTGCCCAAGTAATTTCTTCTAGGTGTGAAATGCAGGTAAGCCTATCATTAGTATAGCACCTAGACACTTGACTTTTCCCGAGATTTTAACCTTGATGTTATCAATTTTTAGTTTGTTTAAACGCGAAAGTTTCCTTTTCCTGGCGAAGGGTACTATGGCGGTATTTTTGGGATTTAGGCAATGACCCTTTTATTCATAATACAGTAGCATATTGCGATCTGTGTACGGAAAGTGCATCATTGCAGAGTAGAGGAACAGTTTGAAAAGACCAGATGAAGTTTAGTCAGTCCTTTCTGTTTCGAGATTCTGTTATGCGTTTCACACATACACTACGTGATCAAAAGTATCCGGACACCTGGCTGAAAATGACGTACAAGTTCGTGGCGCCCTCCATTGGTAATGCTGGAAGTCAATATGGTGTTGGCCCACCCTTAGCCTTGATGACAGCGTTCACTCTCGCAGGCATACTTTCAATCAGGTGCTGGAAGGTTTCTTGGGGAATGGCAGCTCATTCTTCACGGAGTGCGGAACTGAGGAGAGGTATCGATGTAGGTCGGTGAGGCCTGGCACAAAGTTGGCGTTCCCAAACATCCCAAAGGTGTTCTATAGGATTCAAGTCAGGACTCTGTGCAGGCCAGTCCATTACAGGGATGTTATTGTCATGTAACCACTCGGCCACAGCCCGTGCAGTATGAACAGGTGCTCGATCGTGTTGAAAGATGCAATCGCCATCCCCGAATTGCTCTTCAACAGTGGGAAGCAAGAAGGTGCTTAAAGTATCAATGTAGGTCGGCGCTGTGATCGTGCCACGCAAAAAAAGGGGTGCAAGCCCCCTCCAGGAAAAACACGACCACACCATAACACCACCACCTCCGAATTTCACTGTTGGCACTACACACGCTGCCAGATGACGTTCACCGGGCATTCGTCATACTCACACCCTGCCATCGGATCGCCACATTGTGTACCGTGATTCGTCACTCCACACAACGTTTTGCCACTGTTCAATCGTGTAATGTTGACGCTCCTTACACCAAGCGAGGAATCGTTTGGCATTTTCCTGCGTGATGTGTGGCTTATGAGCAGCCGTTCGACCATGGAATCCAAGGTTTCTCACCTCACGCCTAATGGCATAGTACTTGAAGTGGATCCTGATAGTTTGGAATTCCTGTGTGATGGTCTGGATAGATGTCTGCCTATTACTCTTTACGACCCTCTTCAAATGTCGGCGGTCTCTGTCAGTTAACAGACGAGGTCGGCCTGTACGCTTTTGTGCTGTACATGTCCCTTCACGTTTCCACTTCACTATCACATCAGAAACAGTGGGCATAGGGATGTTTAGGAGTGTGGAAATCTCGCGTACAGACTGCTGACACAAGTAACACCCAATCACCTGACCACGTTCGAAGTCCGGAGCGTCCCATTCTGCTGTTTCACGATGTCTAATGACTACTAAGCTCGCGGATAATGAGTACCAGGCAGTAGGTGGCAGCACAATGCACCTAAGATGAAAAACGCATGTTTGTGGGGGTGTCCGGATACTTTTGATCACATAGTATATATTGCAAATGTTTTGCACATTCGTGTCTTTTATTGTTTGGAACGAATTGTTAATATAAAAAACAATTTTTAATGAACTTACTCAAGGTCACCTCGTATTTCTGGTGACGCATTACTGCCAATTCAACAGCTGTAGCTAAGAGAATGGCGTAGTAAGATACTATAGTTTAGGAGGTTTTGAGTAAATTGTTTGATGGCTGAGCCGTGACTCAAAGCGGATTGTTTGAAAATAATAATATGGCCGATAATAGAGATTCAGTATTTCAAGAAAAATTTTATGTCGGAGAAGTGGAACCTCAAGACATGTATTTCCGGATAATCTCGATATCCAATTTTTTAGATGAATACAATACTTCTCTACCTGTCATGAGTGTGGCATAAAATTAAAAATAGTAATGCACTGGCCTCGTAGCTCAGTTGGTAGCGCACTTGGCTGCTGTGCGAAGGGTCCCTGGTTCGATTCCCTATAAGCAATATATTCCAAAATGACTTTCTCTACTCTTGTACGAACTATTTTCGCAAACAGTTATTCTCCATCTACTTCACGTTAATCGCTATATAAAATTTATTGCTAATTTTCTTGTAGATGCAAGGGGAATTGCTAGGTTTTAAGCGATAGTCAAATATTTTAAGAGCTGGTTGCTATGTGGAGTATTCCATTCTCTTTGTATTACCAGGACAAAAAAAATGAGTAACGAATTCTCACTTGAGAAAATGTATTAAGTATTGGAAAATTCAAACAAATAACAAGGAATATCTCGGAAATACAAAAAGATGTATATGACATAAATTGTGTGTTTTAACGAGATCTACATTTTTTGTGCAGTAAAATTTTGTCTATCTGTTACGGTTTACCAGTTATGCGAAAGCCATTTACAATGAAGAGGACTTTTCGGGATATTCCCAGAAAATTCAAGATATACATTTCACTTATCATGAAAATATCTTAAACATGTGATATTTTAATCAAAATCGTTAGAGCCATTTTTGAAAAAATCAAAATTTTCGAAAAATGTTCCATGTGAAAGATAGTCCGGCGGGGGGATTTTCTTGAAAATGTTCGCATCGTATCTTTGAAAATACTGAACCTAAATACCAAGTTTGGTATTTATCCGAATTTTCGTGTTTAAACTATGCTGTTCACAGACATACACACGGACCTTTATCTAAAAATGCTTTTATTTGGATTCAGGGGGCCTTAAAACATGTATTTGCGTTGAAATCTCGGTATCGAATTTTTGGGTGGAATGCAATACCTTCCCTACTTACTATACGTAGTAGAGAGAGTAAAAATTACTAACTGGAATTGATTATCTTAAGCGAAGATGACAAAGTATACTGTATGTAGCTTTCACACGGGGCTTCTTGCTACACATGGCAAATCGATTCTTTTCTTTCTCGTTGATAAAGTTGATCAGCATATGAAATGCAATAAATGTGTAAAACCTGTGGTTCTGGGACTAAACTGCCATGAAATAGTAACTTTAGCTTTGTAGACACAACATTTACAGCCACGAGCTTGTTTGGCACCACTGACGACTAAGGTTACCCTGCAAAAGAGCACAATAAGGCATGGACCGCTCTCAATAAGCCTTTCCAAGGGGAAGGGAAGGTTCCTGTATGTCTCATTTGGCTCGCCAGTCCATTTTTTGCGTTACATTTCGGCAAATGTTATTTACATGCCCGATGTGTACGCTACTCTGGCATAATCAATACCTGGAATGTAATGAAAGACTGACCTGTTGCTGAGAAGGGGAATCCTGCGCTCTGCATCTGTCGCGTTCTCCCTGACTGCTGCAAGCTTCTTCAGTTAAATCCGATGTCAGCATCAGATTCGACATTTTCATTGGCCTTGCCGCCGAAATGCGCCGAGTTTCCATTTCGCATTCTTACAGCTGGATAACAAGAAACAGCCCAAGACGACAGATCCCTGAGTGGGAAGCCTTAAACGTCTTCGAAACGTTGGATTTAACTTCGGTAATCGTGAGGACTGTAGCGGGGTTTAAAAAAGGGAAAATGATCAGTTCTTGGTGTAGGTTTGGTAATTCGGGAGGATTAATGTTGCTGCCGGCTACTCAGATAGAGGAATATGGATTCGGGAAACTCTTACCTCAGGGAGTATGTGGATGGGAGATGAAATGAAGCTCACTGTTCTCCTCTCAGATGGCCCGTTTATTGAAGATCCACACCGTTGTATTCGTCCGAATACCCTTCACACAAGACGCGATTTTTCCTGTCATCCCCTGCTTCTGTTTCCGTGCATCACCCTTACTTAAGTATTTTTCGAAGTTAAAGACGTTACTATGTTACTTTAATGACTTAACCTTTAGCCAGGTCCTAGCTACCCTTTTACTCACCGCTCCTTTAAAATAATTTTTCCATACATAAATAAACACTCGTAGACATCTGCACTGTTTCCCTCTCTGATATAAAATACTCTGAATTCCACATCTATCTTATTGTCCCTTACTGCACAACACGGAGTGGCCTTCTCTCTCCTACGGTTCGACACAAAGTATTCATCTTACACACGTCTGAAAGTTGCTCTCTGTCATAGATAATTTTCTATTTCACGCCTCTTTTCTAGTTTCTATCTATCGTTTTGCTATGCACGTGACTTTTATTAACTTTTATTGGCTATCTCACTGAATTTTTCTTCGTCTTCCATTGGCCTTTAATTTCATCGTCCGAGCCTCGCTTGCGTCTCCCATTAACAACTTAAGTTCGCTAGAGTGAATTTTCTGTGCGCTTGACTGAATTCGGTTTCCGGCCCGTTGTCTTCGCATCCTGAGAGCTCTACTCGGTTCCTATTGTGACCTATCGCTTACTAATGTCCCTCTTCCTGTACGTTCCTCAATTTTCAACCTTTCACGGTTTTTCGCCAAGTCTCTTCGTTCTCAAATACACGTTTTCTACATTTTATTTCACTTTCTGATTATTAATTAATATCTAATCTTTACTTTATTTCTCTCGTTATGATTTTATTTACCCCCTTTTCTAATTCTTAATGTTCTCTTTTATTCTTCCCTCATATTGGTATTCCCCTCCTTCTTATTTTGATTAGATGCTTATTAATATACTTATTATGATGTATTATTTATTATTCATATTTTTCGGGCGGATTTATCACTTCAGGGCGTGATATAAGTCATGAAATACTTTAATAATGAACAGAGGCCATGAAAGTTCTTCTTCAACTCCTCGTTATAGGACTTACACCTGGGTCAGCAGCCTGTCGAGGAGCAAGCAAACCCTGGATCAAAGTAACACCAACTAGAAAGCAATAGTGAGGCCTTCTGAATCTACGAGGCTTTGACCATAGCATATCCAGGATGGGTGATCAGCCCAATCCTGGTATGGTGAAGAAAAAGGAATTGAAATGTAGTGATGAAAGGGATGATGGGAAAATTATCAAATTATCCAACCCAGTATTCGCCTAGCGACCGAAGAAATCCGCGAAAAACCTTAAAGTGGTTCATCTATTTTCATTCATTTGCAATTTTGTCGAAGACAGTAATTATTATGCTTTCTATTTTATACATATTGCCATGACAACATGCGCCAGGACATCACTTAAAGATATCTGCTCGAATTAATGCAGTGCTGCCGTTAAGTGCATGCGCGCGTGCTGTAGGGATATGTGCTGTCTGAATTAAATTAAATTGAGTTTTATTTATGGACGCTTAGCGTCCCATTCTATATTGGGCGTGAAAGCCGGTAATTTTGCTCAGAGGCCTCTTTATCAGGCTTGAGGTTCTTTTACGTGCCGTAAATCAACATACGGGATCACCGGCTTTACTTCCCTTCCGAAGCAAGCCATGCTAAGGATTTTAACACCCGAAAAACTCCATCGCCCTCCGCCGAGTTTGAACGCGCGACCTCGGAAACTAGAAGCTAGCATGGTACCACTAGCCCACGTAGGGCGATATGGTATCTGAATGGCGCCCAGTTTGAATATATTTATCGTATGTAAATTATTCCCATTTAATGTGATTAATTCTAATTAGAAAGTCCGTGGTTTTATGGTGTTATATTGAAACCATTTTACCCAAGTATGCAGCACACACATCATGGATCTTATCTTGCCAAAATTCCACTTATCACTTATCAAAAAAAATTGGTATCGAATATGGTTGATGAAGTGGTGCTTAGCTTCTGTTTACTTACCTTACTACTTATAGTAAGTATGAGAAGTATTGCATTCCATCTAAAAATTGTATATAGAGATTTCACGGGAAATATGTTTTGAGCCCCCTCCCGAATAAATTAAAAAAAAACATTTTTAGAAAAAGGTCCGTGAGTGTGTGTATGTGTCCCTGTGAACAGCATAACTCAAAAACGAAAATGTTCAGTATCTTCCAAAGATGCGACACAAAGATTTTCAAGAAAATTCCCCGCGCTCCAGACTACCCTTTACATGGAGGATTTTTCGAAATTTTTTATTTTCTAAACATTGGCTCTGACGATTTTGATTAAAATACCATACATTAAAAATGTTTACATGACAAATAAAATGTATATCTTGAATTTTCTGGGAATAGCCTATGGAGTCCACTTCATTTGGAAGACATTTTATATAATCTTTTATGACTGGTAAACGTTTAGCGATAGACGAAAATGTACTACACAAGAAATGTAGATCTCTTTAAAATACACAACTTATTTCAAATAAGTTTGTTGTGGCATTAAATCATATCAGTTATTAAAGGCTCGACTTGTTTATTTATTAGTTATTTACCTTTAGTGCTGTCAACATTCAGTTGTTTCTCGCGATTGCATGGAAACAGTATGGAATTTTAAGGCCAGTATATAGCGTCCAGTTCTTAAACATTTGACTATCGCTGTTCCCTTTGTATCTATAACGAAATGTGTAATGTAGCTATTTCTGGAAAGGCTTACTTGGATTATAATGTAGTAGACAGAAAAATAAGCTTTAATAAAAATAGGCTGTATACCCACTAATAAATGATAGTGGGTAGAGAAAATCATGTGCATGTATCACATCAGAATTTTTCTCATTTGTTTATAAAGCTCCTGCAATTTATTGTCTATTAAATATAGTTTTTATTTTATAAAAATATGTAATAATGAATATAAAAAGTTATGAATTAATAAATACAGTAAGAAAGTATGAATACATAAAAACGTTTCTCACGAAAGTTTTCTATTTTGAAGAGGTCTTTCTAATGGTACCCTATTTGGTCCCTAATTTCATTTGGAGTTTTGAAGTGATACACCACAGACCCCACCTCCGGTGAAATCTAGCTAAATTGAAAATTCACATGTGGTGTAGTTATAAGTTTGTTTGTCTCGAAAACTTAAACGCCGTATTTTACGAAATAAATGACATACAAGTGGTCAGGTTCTGTATATACGGTATGTATATGAAGTTTTAATGGGTAGGGGAAAGCATGTTAATGTCATATAATTGTTATATACTGATTGAGGTAAAATCCTAATTTCCTCTCGGCTTAGGAAAGTGTTTAGATACTTTCTCTACCACGTACCTAGAAGGTAGAAGATCTTGCATTGCACTAAAACATTCGATACCGAATTTCACCGGAAATACATGCTTTGAGGCTCCTTGAATAAAAAAAAATTAGGAAAATGTCCGCTTGTGCGTATCTGTGAAAAGCATAAACGAAAAGTCGGATAAATATCAAACTTGGTATTTAGGTTCAGTACCTTCCAAAGAAGCGGCATGAGGATTTTTAAGTAAATCCCCCAATCCAAATTGTCCTTTACATGGAACACTTTTTGGAATATTTTAATTTTCTAAAAAATAGTTCTAATGATTTTAATTAAAATACCATAGATATATTAAAGATATTTACGTGACAAATAAAATGTATATTTCGAATTTTGTGAGAATAGCCTGTGAAGTTCTCTTCATTCGGAATGAATTTTGTCTTATCTTGTATAACCTTAAGTGATATACGGAAACGTACTATACAAAACATGTGGATCTCTTTAAAACACAGACTTTATTCCAAATAACCTTTTTTCTGGCATCAGCCATTTCCGAGATATCCGATATTAATGGTTCGAATTGTTCAATACTTAGCCATTCTTTAAAGTCCTGTCGATTTTCAGTTGTTTCCCGCGATATCATGGAAAGAGTGTGGAACTTTAAGGCCACGTGTAGATTTCAGCTCTTAAACATTCAGATTTATCTGGATTAAAATGAAGTAAATAGTAAAATAAACTTTCGAAAGAATAATTTGTATACTCACTACAAAGCAATAGAGAGTAGAGAAAGTCATGTGAATGTAACACAAATTTTCAATTCCGAGTGGCAAAACACGATGCATGCCAAATTCCTACACAAACAGCGCGCTAAGATTGTTAAAGCAAGGTCACAGGAAATGCTGGGTCGATTTTATTGACACTTAACATTTAGAGTTCCTGGTAAGAATTTTGGAGCTAGCAGAGGTGACGTCAGTGCTACTTCTTGGAACAGAGACACTGCGTACAAGAAATGAAAATGTCACAAATGAATTGTTTTCCCAGTAAAACATAACAGTTCACTTGAGCCATCTATGCACAATGTTCACGGGCTTAACTTTTAAGTTTCTATTTGGGAAGGTTGATTCGGCGGGATGATTCGGGAGATACTGGGTTCGATTCCCGTTGGATCGGCCACGCTGACCATAAGCTTCTCCGTGGTAATACTGCGGTAGATTTCTATACTACCACGAATGTTCTTGTCACTATTTCTTTTTCTTTTATTTTGCAGAGTGGCGGGGTTAGGCGCGGTGGACGTTGATATGCAGCGTATGAGGTGACAACAAGTAGCAGCTCGTGAGTATAATTTTGGGTGGTCACAAAACAGTCAGATAGCTCTGAAAATGTGATATAGCCGCTCCCAACAACAACAATAGTGATGATTATGATAGTGATAATAGTTATGTATATAATTAAGTATAGCGTTGTATGGCAAGAACGAAGTAATGGGTAAATTACATAGCAGTTGAGGTTATGGATAGTCTGGGATAATCGGGAGAGGTTTCCGCGCTCGTGCACGTCACCTACTTCTACCGTAGTGTGCTACCACCTAGTGGTAATGACGTAAAATTGTAGTGAATGACAGGTAGAGTATGCTAGACAGGTAGCCAATTAAAACCGTCTGATAGTAACGTACCTTCGATTACTACACAGATAGTATTTTATCGTAATGCACTTGTTTTTAATTTATATAATGCACTGTGTGACATCACGTAGGCCGTGAGTACAACAATTACAATTCCAAAATGGCGCGCTTTGGTAGTCAAAATATTGCTAGTGTAAGAGCAGCTGTAGGCAAGTTAACCCCTGAAAATACGAGAACGAGAGTATATTGTGGAACTAATTTTCGGAATTCTGTGCGGAAAGAAATTATAAAACTGACGGCTCAGTTAGTGACGAAGATATTGCTTCCATTCTACAGGACTGGGTGTCACTAAACTATTTAAGTTCATAATAAATAAACTTTTCGTGTTATTATGAAGCCGAGTAGCACTTGTGCTGCTAGATTTCCATCACAATATAATTTTGGGTTCAAACCCATGAATATTTTCATACTTATTATTTTATCTTCGGTCTCGAAATAATTATCATAAAAAGAAGCATTGGATAACCAGAATCAAATTGTCAGAAAACTATCAACACTTGTGCTACTGTTGTCGATAGCATCGAAACAGCGCGGGAAAACCTTTGTGCACGTGTTCAAGTGTGCACAGCCCGTACGTATTTGGCCCATGAGGTAATTACATCATACAGTTGCGTATACGCAGAAGCTCCTTGAAACATGCGCAAGTCGATATCTCCTATTATGCTCTGTTGCAGCATTCATCGAGTTTAAAGTAGCGCGGTAGATTTTAAATTACCACATATAGATTACGTTTAACAGCTATGTGGAGTATTCCATTTTCTTTGCACTACCAGGACAAAAAGAATTGAATAACGAATTTGAGAAAAAGTATAAGTATTGGAAAATTTAAGGCAATAACAAGCAATATCTCGAAAATGGTTTCCTCAACAAAAAAAATGTATATGACCTAAATTGTGTATTTTAACGCAATCTACATTTTTGTGTAGTAAAATTTTCTCTATCTCTCATGGTTTACCAGTTATGCAAAAGTCGTTCACAATGAAGAATACTTTTGGAGACATTCCCAGAAAATTCGAGATATACATTTCATTTGTCATGAAAATATCTTAAACATATGATATTTTAATTAAAATCGTTAGAGCCATTTTTGAGAAAATTAAAATTTTCGAAAAATGTTCCATGTAAAGGGTAGTCTGGGGTGGGGGGATATTCCTGAAAACCTTCGTGTCGCATCTCTAGAAGATACTGAACCTAAATACCAAGTTTGGTGTTTATCCGACTGTTCGTTTCCGAGTTATGCTGTTCACAGACACACGAACATGTTTCCAAAAATGCTTTTTTTTGGATTCAGGGGGTCTCAAAACATATATTTCCGGTAAAACCTCGGTATCGAATTTTTGGGTGGAATACAATACTTTCCCTACTTACTATACGCAGTAGAGAAATTTTACCAATAAATCCGGAAGGTGTCAAAAGTTGGGATTTTCAAGTGCTTTGTGCTCTTATACAGCAGCCGCCACTGGAGACAACTGTTTCTTCTCTGGCACGGAACCTTCTGCCCGAACCTGTCCTTACGGATGGGGGAGCAGGGATCTTTAATCTGGAAACGTTAGGAACCCCGCCATAGCCACCTTAGTGCTCCCTCACCTCATCCCTCACTTCCGGAAGTTTACTAGATGCCATATGCCTCATTGCTAAAATCATCCTCAGTTTCCACTTGCTATCCCTGTCCTATCCTTATTTGGAATGCGCTCCAGGAAACCATAGGGAGCACTTTTAGTATATAGAGCGGAAAACCCACGTTGGGTCAAAGTTAACTACTTCCGACTTTAAGCGCCATCTGTTGGTGTGACACATTACTATCTTCCCAGTCAGAATGCAATACCGCCACACTGTTAAAAGTACGAGAAATCGTTTCCAATGTAATCGCCCATAAGGAAATAACATCGGATTTCGCTCAAATTCTTTCACAATAACTGAGAAATTAATAAAAATTGTCCCTTTAATTGGTTTACTGTCATTTTATATAATTTATGTTGAGGAAAAATGATGTAACGTTTATTTAAACCAAACCTATAGCAAACTTTCTTATAGTAAGAAAATATCACTTTTTACTTTCTCTACTATGTATAGCAAGTAGGGGAAGTATTGTATTCCACCCAAAAATTCGATATCGAGATTTCACCGGAAATACATGTTTTGAGACCACCTGAATAAAAAAAAGCATTTTTGGAAACATGTCCGTGTGTGTGTGTGTTTGAACAGCATAACTCAGAAACGAACAGTCGGATAAACACCAAACTTGGTATTTAGGTTCAGTATCTTCCAGAGATGCGACACCAAGGTTTTCAAGAAAATACCCCCACCACAGAGTATGCTTACATGGAACATATTTCAAAATTTTTAATTTTCTCAAAAATGGCTCTAACGATTTTGATTAAAATATCATATGTTTAAGATATTTTCATGACGAATGAAATGTAAATCTCGAATTTTCTGGGAATGTCTCCAAACGTATTCTTCATTGTGAATGACTTTTGCATAACTGGTAAACCATAAGAGATAGACAAAAGTTTACTACACAAAAAATATAGATCGCGTTAAAATACACAATTTATATCATATACATTTTTTGTTTTTTTGTTTGTTGAGTGAACTGTTTTCGAGATATTGCTTGTTATTCCCTTAAATTTTCTAATACTTATACTTTTTCTCAAATGGGAATTCGTTATTCATTTTTTTGTCCTGGTAATGCAAAGAGAATGGAATACTACACATAGCAACCAGCTCTTAAAATATTTGAGTATCGCTTAAAGCCTACCATATTCCCCTTGCATCTACAAGAAAATTAGTAATAAGATTAACATCTCGATTAACATGAAGCATATGGAGAATAAGCGTTTGTAAAAATAGTTTGTACAAGAGTAGAGAAAGTCATGTGAGTGTAACACATCAGAATTTTTAGTATTTTGCGTAAAAGGTTACTGCGGATCAAACTATAAATCATTTCCTCCGCGTTAATAAAGAGGTTTGGTAGAGTTTCGATGGTAATACAACGCAAAGCCGACGATCGATGATTATTTTCCGCAGCGAAAATTACATAACCTCAATTAAAAATGTTCAGAATTATTTATTTTGTAGAAAACGCGCCATGTGTTATTAATGTCTTACAGTTAGTGCTTATTTCATATTCTGTTTCTTCTATTTCATTTTCCACCAACGAGTGCCTCAAACATTTGTTGTTGCTGTTGTAATATTCTTTGAAGAAATATATTGATGAATTGTTGTTTATTTATTTATTTCCACACTTGGGAAACCAACTTGAAGTAGTATTTGTCTTGGATTTTACTTATTTAATTTAATTTATTTATTTTTGTTGTAACCCTCCAAGTTTAAAAAAAATTACTATTTTAACTTTGTTATTAAACTGCTTCTATAGATAGTATTTATGTTTATGTTTGCCTCGGCTGCGTCAGTCTTACTTTAGAGACTTGTTTCTCTTAATCAGGGTGCGGTGCGACAAGAATATAGGCTTACACAGATTTTAAGTTTAAATTCACTTCTTTTTATTAATCCTTGGCACAAATTAAATATCACTACACTGATATTAAGAGCTGCGAGATTCTTTAATTTAAAACTTTCACTTTGTTATTACGTATACTTAATTTTCGTTACACACGAATACGTAATATTTCTTTAGAGAACACATCTTCCATCCGGTCACTACCAAGGTCTGTCAGCAACTGAACGTATTTCAACCGTCCAAACCCGTAAACTTCTGTATTTCAAGTCTCTGATTGGCTAATCCTAGTCCAATAGAATACCTGCATTTAATTAAAGCTTTTTCTGGCTGTTGATTGGCTAATTTTAAACTGTCACAAAATTTACATTATCGTTGCTCTAATAATGACTAGTAGCATTTAAACTCTCAAACTCATTATTGCCTCAAGGTTACTTCATTGTTACCTCATTGTTAGCAACTTTAAACTTATTATTCTCACAGCTCTTACACTATTAAATTACGTAATGTATTCACATAACATTTTAAAACATGTTTACAATAGTATAAGCATATGCAATGACTGTCACATACATTTTACACATTATTACACACACATATTGCTTCAAGGCGGGCTGTTATTGAATTTACATATTATATAATTTAATTGAAATTATTCAAGTATTAAAAATACTGCCTCATCTTTTTGGTGTTTTGGCTTCTAACGATCTTTCTTTATGTTATAACTGATACATTATTTCAACATTAACACAGAAATTTACATTTTTACACTTTGTCATATGCTTAAGAAACTGTACAGTTTTTCTTATCCTGTCTGGTTTGTTCACGGCACTTGGTGTACAATGGGCAGTTCACAATGATGTGCTGGATGGTTAATGGCGTGTTGCAGTTGGCACAGGTTGGAGGCTGGTCTTTTGTTAGAAGAAAACAAGCGTCAGCTTGCAGTGGCCAATTCTTAAACGGGAAATGATTACTTGATTTCGCCGTTTCAGGTTGGAAAGAGCTGATACAGCCTGAAAGCGCTTCATGAAGTTTTGTATCGAGGGATAGCCATTCTGTCTTCCATTTCTCCATGGACGCTCCATTGATGAAGGCGACGACGTCTTGTTGCGAAGAGGCTTCTTTAGCAAACATGTTATTGTGGTTCTTCTCGAAACCCAAAAAATCCGAGATTATCCGCGTAGTTGCACTTTCGGTAAGGGCGTCTTATTTATTTGGTTAATCTAAAGCGAGCATACTTTAAATTAATATGAATTGCATTAGGTAATATTAATTAAAATATCAAATTGTATCCCTTGTACGGAGCGCATGGTTGGTTGGAGAGAGGGAGAAGGAGGTACGCTCTCAGCTTATCGAACTCTCCAGAACTCCCGATCGAGATGTAGGTAGAAACCTCCACCTTATCGCATCGTGTGAACCTTCAGGAGAACCTGCTCGGGTACAAAAGGAACGCTGACCAGTGGCTCTGTGTTCAATTCAGTTTTTTTTTAGCGAGTTCTTGCAGCGTGTGGGCAAGTATTTTGTTTTACTTTCTCTACTACGTATAGTAAGTAGGGGAAGTATTGTATTCCACCCAAAAATTCGATACCGAGATTTCACCGGAAATACATGTTTTGAGATCCCCTGAATCCAAAAAAAGCATTTTTGGAAACATGTCCGTGTGTGTGTCTGTGTGTCTGTATGTCTGTCTGTGAACAGCATAACTCAGAAACGAACAGTCGGATAAACACCAAACTTGGTACTTATGTTCAGTATCTTCCAGAGATGCGACACGAAGGTTTTCAAGAAAATCCCCCACCCCAGACTACCTTTTACATGGAACATTTTTCGAAAATTGTAATTTTCTCAAAAATGGCTCTAACGATTTTGATTAAAATATCATATGTTTAAGATATTTTCATGACAAATAAAATGTATATCTTGAATTTCTGGGAATGTCTCCAAAAGTATTCTTCATTGTGAACGACTTTTGCATAACTGGTAAACCATAAGAGATAGACAAAATTTTACTACACAAAAAATGTAGATCGCATTAAAATACACAATTTATGTCATATACATTTTTGTTGTTGAGTGAACCATTTTCGAGATATTGCTTGTTATTCCCTTAAATTTTTCAATACTTATTTTCTCAAATGGGAATTCGTTATTCATTTTTTTTGTCTTGGATATGCAAAGAGTATAATCTGTGGCAAAGGGAATGGTGCTGCACCTAGCAACCAGCTATTAAGAGATATGTAGGTGCTTAAAGGCTACTGTATTTCTATATTGCCCTTGTAAATATATATTCCCCTTACATCTACAAGAAAATTAGCAATAAGATAGAGTCTGCAAATGTTTATCTCCATTAACATGAAGTAGATGGAGAATACGCGTTTGTAAAAATAGTTTGTACAAGAGTAGAGAAAGTCATGTGAGTGTAACACTTATGATTTTTTCTTTTTACCATACAACACATAGCATGAACCCCTACATTCATACTTCCAAACTCTGCGGAGGAAGGGAAATTATTCTAATTAAAAAAAATCTGATGTGTTACAATCACATGACTTGCTCTACTCTTGTACAAACTATTTTTACAAATGCTTAGTCTCCATATGCTTCATGTTAATCGAGATATCAAGATGTCAATCTTATTGCTAATTTTCCTTGTAGATGCAAGGGGAATATGGTAGGTTTTAAGCGATAGTCAAATATTTTAAGAGCTGGTTGCTATGTGGCGCATTCCATTCTGTTTGTATGTCCGGGACATTAAAAAAATGAATAAGGAATTTGAGAAAAAGTGTAAGTATTGGAAAATTTAAGGGAATAACAAGCAATATCTCGAAAACGGTTCACTCAACACAAAAAATGTATATGGCATAAATTGTGTATTTTAACGCGATCTACATTTTTTGTGTAGTAAAAGTTTGTCTATCTCTTATGGTTTATCAGTTATGCAAAAGTTGTTCACAATGAAGAATACTTTTGGAGACATTCCCAGAAAATTCGAGATATACATTTCATTTCGCATAACAATATCTTAAAGATATGATATTTTAATCAAGATCGTTAGAGCTGTTTTTAAGAAAATTGAAATTTTCGAAAAATGTTCCATGTAAAGGGTAGTCTGGGGTGGGGGGATTTTCTTGAAAACCTTCGTGTCGCCATCTCTGGAAGATACTGAACCTAAATACCAAGTTTGGTGTTTATCCGACTGTTCGTTCCTGAGTTATGCTGTTCACAGACACACACACACACACACACACGGACATGTTTCCAAAAATGCTTTTTTTTGGATTCAGGGGGTCTCAAAACATGTATTTCCGGTGAAATCTCGGTATCGAATTTTTGGGTGGAATACAATACTTCCCCTACTTACTATACGTAGTAGAGAAAGTAAAAAAAAAAATATCCGCCCCAGTTAGTAATGACCAATAAGTCAAAGGGTGGTACTGTAGATTTGTTAGTTCACTTGAGTCACCGCATACCAGGCAGATGACCTTACTTGCGCAGTGCCTTCCTGTACCGCGTAAAACTATATTTTTATTACTTAAACGTTAGGGTGCTCCAAGAATATATTGCGGGGGGGGGACAGAACCTCTCCTACCTGTCCCCCGGCTACGGGCCATATGTTATTTGAATATAAATTAAAACAACGTTTTCGCGTTTAGTTTTCGAGGATAATCTCGAAGTATACGTCATTTATATTCTAGTTTTTATTTTCTTGAAGCGAACAGAAATTGTATGTACTGCATTTATGGGCCCCTGTGCAAGTTTGAATTTCGTGAAAACAGCACCTCCCTTGTCAGAAAATGTATTCGTGTTGGTAGTTTAAGGCGATTCCCCCGGTTAAAAAGCGCTCACAATTAAAAAGCATTTTTGTAAACTCCAATGTTTATTATAACTGCAATTTAATTAATTTGAATCAAATAGAATTAGAACTAGATATTATGTTTACTTACACTGTTTGTCCGGAAAATATTTCACGTTTCTATGATGAAGCCGTGGGTGAGCTTTAAAAACTGTTCAAACATTTCATTAAAATACCGAGAGAGTATGCTGCAGACTTTCTGGGCTGGAAATGTAATCAGCAAAGAAAATGTCATATTGCCTTTTAGTGCTTTAATGTGGAAGTAATTGGACTCAGTAAATTACTCAGATTGACAACAATCCAAGTCATTTTATGAACTAATTACTCAGTCATATACAGCAGTGTGTAAGCAATAAGAGATCTAATATTTCAAATTATTTACATTTTTAGTTGAATGAAGTCAAATGCGTCCATTTAGCTGAAAGCACACTTCTAACCTACAGTTTCTGCATCTGTGAATACACGCATTTGTTTTTATGTAGCTGGCTTACGGGGATTTTTGAACCCCCATTTTCGTCTACCACTCCATATTGCGACTGTCCAGCTCTCTGTCACTTCACTTTTCTTCTCAACGTAGCGGCGTAATGAAATAATCCCTGGGGAATCAAACACAAGGCCTCTCTAATCTCTCACAGTAGCAGCACTCACTGTACATCGCAACTATCGTCACCACCTCACTCGGAGAACGCACTTTATATCGCACCAGAAACGCATTCACTAACTGACTTGCTAACTCGCGAACACGCTGGCTTACATAGATGCTAGAATTTTCCACAGAACATTCTAAAATGTTCTGGAGGCAGGGAAAGGAGACTGATAATGGAGGCACATAGATGCGATGTATTATTTCCTCAACCTCCACCCGACACTACTCCAAATTCTGCAAATGTTGTATAGTCTGTTATAAGTGTCTTTTAGGGGTGAAATAATTATCGGAATGTTAAGTAACTTTAGTTAATTTTTCTAACTTTTGTACGTACTCTTAGGGCTCATAGTTATTTACGATTTGCAGTTTTCCTATACTACAGAACCCCCAAACATGAATGTACAACGAAACAGATGGGAAACTGTTATATGATGATTTCCCACTCTTAGGTATGGATTTAAAATGGGGGATAATAAATTGCGACTTAAGTTAATTATCTCGGTATTGTTATTACAACTGCTACAGATGTGACGCCGAAATGTTCACAACAGCACACAGTAATACGAATATAGGTGTAGGTTATACAACGGAGGGAGTCACCTCGCGCACCATGACCTGCATAGACTTACTGTGGCTACCAATCCCCAGGAGGAAGGGATGAAGTGAAGGAACCACAGGTGGCTACAGGCCACAGAAGTCCTGACATTTTCTAGCTCGAAGACCCGGCTCACTACTGGAGCTGCTCAGAGAGGGCAATGAGCAACCCTTGCAGCCAGGCTGCCCTCTGGGTTCCCCCTTGGAGCAAGGAACCAGGCACCGCCTCTCGCCACAAAACCTGGAAGCACACCTCAAACATGACAAGGAAACAAGATAAAAGGAAAATAAGGGAAAGGAAATCGTGATAAAAGAGAAACCATCTCAGCATTCGCCCTACCGACCAGGGAAAAGCACGAAAAACCTACGGTCAGAGTGGGCGGTGGAAGGGAATTGAAGCCGGACCTACCGAATGCGAGCCTCACACAAGCCATCTCGCACACATACAAATTCTGACCTAATCCCGAATTAAAACCAGAAACGATAAGATCACGTCATTAGTTTAGCTGTGGCTCGCTAAGGCCGGACGAACTCCCTTCGCCTCCTATTCGCTTTTACGGCAACCAGAAAGCATATGTCGCATCCAAGGGGTTACGCCTGCCAGTGCGTCAGCCCAGCTGGAATACATAACTATAGAACACGAGTTCATATACACCACTGCATTTTTAACCACACCAGGTTTTTTTTAAATCCTCCAGTCCTAAGTCTGGAGGTAGCGGGGAGTAACTTGCTCATTTTCAGATGTTTAAGTGGCAATTTGAAAACCCCGTTTAAAATGACAAATAGTCTGCAACCGTCCAGCTGTTAGTTATAAATATCGCTGAACAATTTCTGATACCATGCCTGACACAATTTTCTCTCTTTATATAATGGTTTAAAACACACTGGTAATGAATTCATTTACAACCTACAGAAGAAATACATGTTGTTTGATGTTGTTTTAACCCCACTGTTGGGCGCCAAACTTGAGGTTGTTACAGCCCCACGTATGGAAGATATGTTTCTTGGAGTGTTCGCCCCACGTACGATACAAACTTTCCAGTGGCCTTCGCCCCACGTTCACTTTTCCAGTGACCTTCGCCCCCATGTTTAAGAATCAACTTTTTATTTTAATGTTTATTTAAATATTATATATGTATGCCTCGGTTGCGTCAGTAGTAATTTTTCAGAATACGTATCTCTTAGCAGGGGTAGTACGGCTAAAGAACAAATTATTGTAATGTACTTTGTTTATTAATGCTACAGGCGATTAAATAACACTTCACTAATATGTCCTACTGTAGAGCTGTGAGATTATTGTTATTTGCACATTTTTGGAAACATGTCCGTGTGTGTCTGTCTGTGAACAGCATAACTCAGAAACGAACAGTCGGATAAACACCAAACTTGGTATTTAGGTTCAGTATCTTCCAGAGATGCGACACGAAGCTTTTCAAGAAAATCCCCCCACCCAGATTACCCTTTACATGGAACATTTTTCGAAAATTTTAATTTTCTCAAAAATGGCTAACGATTTTGATTAAAATATCATATGTTTAAGATATTTTTATGACAAATAAAATGCATATCTTGAATTTCCTGGGAATGTCTCCAAAAGTATTCTTTATTGTGAACGACTTTTGCATAACTGGTAAACCATAAGAGATAGACAAACTTTTACTACACAAAAAATGTAGATCGCGTTAATATACACAATTTATGTCATATACATTTTTTTTGAGTGAACCATTTTCGAGATATTGCTTGTTATTCCCCTAAATTTTCCAATAGTTATACTTTTTCTCAAACTCGTTATTCACTCTTTTTTGTCCTGGTAATACAAAGAGAATGGAATACTCCACATAGCAACCAGCTCTTAAAATATTTGACTATCGCTTAAAGCCTGCCAATTCCCCTTGCCTCTACAAGAAAATTAGCAATAAGATTAACATCTCGATATCTCGATTAACATGAAGCATATGGAGAATAAGCGTTTGTAAAAATAGTTTTACAACAGTAGAGAAATTCGTGTGAGTGTAACACATCAGATTTGTTGTAAAATATTCATTTTAGTGTTACTGATGTTATATAAGTTATGTAACACCCTGTTCAGGGGTACCTCTTTCAATTAAACTGCTGTCGATATAGATACGAGGCCCGTCTCTTAGCCCAGGTTAGCGCCTACCCTGGACGTAAATTGCTTCCGGAGATACCTCGTCCTGGAAGTTAATAAACTGTGAGCGGATATTTGGTGGTTCGATGGCGGCTAACTGTAGTGGGGGGGGGGGGGGCACATGCTTTCGCTTCTCTGTTCCCTCGACAAAGGAAACTGACATACACTAGCATGACAACAGATGCTAACTACTGTATACAACGGTGCAAAAAAGTGGCCCATATAGGAACGACGGGATTTAAGTTGGTAATGAAAAGCGTAGCTCCGCCTTTTCCAAGCGTCAATTTTCTACCTTCCCTCTAGCATAATTCCAGCCACTTGAATGCCAAGTTACTTACGTCATGCCAAAAACTGGGTGAGGCGTAACACTGTCAATGAGCAGGATAATGTCAATGTCATAAGTATACAATTAACAATAAATAATTTTATATTACTGGACCATAGGATAGCTCAGTGGATTCGTTTGTGACTCTCGTACCGAGGATCCGTAGTTCGATTCCCGGCTATGAAGTGTCGATTTTAAGTTTTCCCTATCCAGGCCTTCACCTCTACCTCCAGCAATCGGAAAAAGAGTTTTACGCAAGCTTAGCTTTCTGCACTGCTATTGGCTGGGTCTCGGCGATCCCACCTGGGCGGACAATCGTCCATGTGATTACCAAGCGCAATACTGCTTAACTTTATTTAGGCGACCGCTTGCGTGGTCGTCAAGCCAAGCAGGCAGGCATGGCAGCAAAGCAGGATTGCATTTAGGTAATGATGTATGGAATATCCAAGGTAGCAGACGGGCGGGTCATCGCTAGACGGTCACTCATCCAGCTAGTGACCGAGCCCGATACTGCTTAACTTGGGGGGAACTATGATGGGTAGGATTGGCAGCCCTTAGCTTCGGGGGCCCAAGCCGTCCTTCGGTAACCGGCAGCTCTTTCTTCGTCTTGGCGCCCTATGGTCATAGCGACCCAAAGAGTGCACCAGCTGGTTGGTGTGGTAAGTAATTTTCGTGTACATGGTACGGGTTTTCTCCCGCACCACGTCCACGATGTATGGGAGACCGGGAAGTATTAAAAAAACCAACGATCAAAGCTATAGGTCCCCTCGTTTTTTCGACATCCTCATTGTCACTCTACCATCAGAGATAAGGGACACTGCCGCTGGATAGCTCCAGCTAATAAATGGGTCCAGTTATTACTTGGTGGGAGAGGTTCCCCCGAAGGTTTTGACCATATGGGGAGCGTTGGAAACAACAACTTTTCTATTATTATAAATAAGCTTTTACTCGCGGCTTCGTTTTCATTGCGACAGTATTGCCTGGAACTGGTCCCATAAACCACATTCCAATAACCAAACAAAGAAATGAAAATAGCTGTGGAGTTCGATTCCTCAATTTCACGTAATTTAATTCTCCTTACCGCCGAAGTGATTCAAGTCAGTTGTAATTTTGCTTCTCTTTTAGAAAATTTATAAGAGCAGAGAAATAAATAACGGTTTCACGTACCGCGTGCAATACTCCACAACGCCAATACGTAGAATATTATTAGACAGGGACATTTGCCTTGGTCCAAAAATCGGCACATGATGTCATGCGTAGAAAAAATATCTTCGTTGTATACATGCCTCTGGGTTATTTTAGCTTCATCAGCAAAGTCATAACGTTCATTTTATTTCTAGAGATTTAAATGAATAAATATATTTCGTCATAAAACAATAAAAACGTTTTATTTCAAAGATAGTCATGCATTTGTTTATGGTGGCTGTTCTCGCAAAATTAAGGTTAGTCAAATTAAGGGCATTGAACAACTCGGGCGGATCAAGGCCGTTATGGAACATGAGCATTCTGAATTGGTATCCAGATAGCCATGCCTATAAAATTCCATGTCAATATAGACGTTTTATTGATAATAATAAAAATAATAAAACAATTAATAATAATAATAATAATAATAATAATAATAATATTTGTTTTCTGACAATTGTTTCTTAAACGAATGAATATCCACTATCTACTTTTATCGCTTGTTACCCTTTTTCCGTATTTTCTTCAATTTGCTTCACATTTCTTTTACTGTTTTAATCTTATTGTACCTAAATGTTTTCCTGCTTTCTCCATATATTCAATTTGACCTTGAATTAAAAATCTTTCCAACTTTTAGCTCTATTGGTAAATTTTTCCATTTCTCTAGTATTAAATTCCTTTTTCCTTTATGCATTCCAGAATATAATGCCATTTATCATGCAATCTATTACATTTAGTACATCTCTCCCCCTTCTTCTCGCTGTTAGATCACTTAAGTTCATTACATCTGTCCTCGCCCATGTGTACCCCATTCTGACCTCTTTGTTACATACTTCGATGTATTTTTCTTTTCCCCATTCCGTTTTTAAATATCTATAATCTATTAATAGTATTTTTTCCTTGAAACTACTTATAATTTCTTGCTTTTCAATATTCTACACTCTTGATCTAATTTCTTTCCAGAAACCCCTACTTTTGTTGTTTCTTTCTGCCCATGTTACCCTCATTCCCATTTATTCCAATGTTGTCTATATCTTGTGCATCCAAGCTTCTTTTTTACATTCTCTACTACGTATAGTAAGTAGGGGAAGTCATGTCCGTGTGTGTGTCTGTGAACAGCATAACTCAGAAACGAACAGTCGGATAAACACCAAACTTGATATTTAGGTTCAGTATCTTCCAGAGATGCGACACGAAGGTTTTCAAGAAAATCCCCCCACCCAGATTACCCTTTATATGGAACATTTTTCGAAAATTTTAATTTTCTCAAAAATGGATCTAAGGATTTTGATTAAAATACCATATGTTTAAGATATTTTCATGACAAATAAAATGTATATCTTGAATTTTCAGGGAATGTCTCCAAAAGTATTCTTCATTGTGAACGACTTTTGCATAACTGGTAAACCATAAGAGATAGACAAAATTTTACTACACAAAAAATGTAGATCGCCTTAAAGTACACAATTTATGTCATATACATTTTTTTTGTTGAGTGAACCATTTTCGAGATATTGCTTGTTATTCCCGTAATTTTTTTTCAATACATATTTTCTCAAATGGGAATTCGTTTTTCATTTTTTTGTCTTGGATATGCAAAGAGTATTAATCTGTGGCAAAGGGAATGGTGCTGCACCTAGCAACCAGCTATTAAGAGATATGTATGTGCTTAAAGGCTACTGTATTTCTATATTGCCCTTACATCTACAAGAAAATTTGCAATAAGATAGAGTCTGCAAATGTTTATCTCGACTAACATGAAGTAGATGGAGAATAAACGTTTGTAAAAATAGTTTGTACAAGAGTAGAGAAAGTCATGTGAGTGTAGCACATCAGATTTTTTACCCCATTTTCTCCTGTACAGCCAAGCATTGTTTTAGTATATCATGTTCCTCTAATGGCTTTATTCTGAACCAGTATTTGATAGTCCATTCTACCATTTTGCCTTTTGCTCCCACTCTCCCTAGCTCTGCTGTGTTACTCCATTCGTGCACTTCTTGGTAATCCCAGGTTTATTTTGCAGAAATTCCTATGTATAGTATCTACATATTCCCATCCTTTTTCCAGCCCCTATATCTCTGCTGCGTATAACATCCTTGCTTCCACCACTGTGCTATAGCCTTTCTAGCCACGCAGTTACATTTCTGCTATTTTGTTCACACATGCTCTGATTACCTGTGCCGATTTTGTTTCCTTAATAGTAATTGGTCATCACAAGGTTTAGGGGCCGAAGTCCAATTTCTTAGAACTGACTTTACAAAAGCATACGATTCGGTTGATCGTGAATCACACTTCAGTTACTTACTAAACAGACACTAACTCATACAAAGACTAAAATTATATTTATGGGGGAATCCTTCGAAATCAAAACAGGAGTAAGACAATGGGATGGACATTATCCACCACTTTTCTATTGTTCTCTCGAAAAAGTAGTACAAAAATGGCGTAAACAGAAAACAATTCTGAAATTTAATAAACTGATCAGAATATTAATTTTAATTACAATACAATGATGACGAGATGTAGTACGGGAAAGTACTATTAGGTACAGGAAAATTAAAGATACATTACTTAACATATGCAGATGATCTAGCAATTCTCACTCGTGATATCGTAACACCTCAAAAACAAATTAAATATTAAAAGAAACTGCAGAGAAAATCGGTCTGCAGATATCCTTCGAAAAAACAAAATACATTTCGTGCTATAAAAAAGAACAAACATGGAAACCAAATATGAAACAATTAAACGAGTTTCACAATTTAAATACCTTAGTGAAATAATTTAGGAAAATGGAATCCAAACCAAAGCTAATAAAAGTAGATGCTAAAAATGGCATTATACAGGCTTATTCAAAACAGCTATAGTAAAAAGTGCATGTCTAAGATACACAATTATGCCATAACACTTAATTAAACAGAGTGCCTGTATGGAGCTGAAACATTCATTTGAACAGAAAAGCAAATATCGAAAATTTAAGAAAAAGATATAATTATAAAAAAAATTTTGACCCTAAGTCAGAAGTAAAAATGAAATTATATATATATATATACATATACATATACAGTGACATTAGAAAACGAAGGTTAAATATTTATGGACTATTATACGAATGAATTCAAACACGTTCACAAAACGAATAATATAATTTTACGAAAATAAAAGCAAAGCACTAATACATAGTATGAAGTGGATTGAGACGTAAAAAAGGACTTAAAATTGACAGAAATTACGCAAGAAGATATTCCGAGCAGAAATATCTTTAGTATCAAAGTGTATAACTGGTAAGTTGACCAAGAGAAAAAAATCGAAGAAAAAACTGGAACAACATGGACAGTCGAGAGAGAGAAAGTCCACAGCCAAAGAGTGAGAGAAGTATGGATTCAAAGGAAAACAAAGAAACGACTCTAATTTGCATAATCCTACATAGGCTCATTCGCAATAAAAAAATCCGATGTGTTACACTCACATTACTTTCTCTACTCTTGTACAAACTATTTATACAAACGCTTATTCTCCATATACTTCATGTTAATCGAGATAAACATTTGCAGACTCTATCTTATTGCTAATCTTCTTGTAGATGTAAGGGGAATATATATTTACAAGGGCAATTTGGAAATACAGTAGCCTTTAAGCACATACATATCTCTTAATAGATGGTTGCTATGTGCAGCACCATTCTGTTTGCCACAAATTAATACTCTTTGCATATCCAAGACAAAAAAATGAATAACGAATTCCCATTTTACAAAAATAAATATTGAAACATTTAAGGGAATAACAAGCAATATCTCGAAAATGGTTCACTCAACAACAAAAACGTATATGACAAATTGTGTTGAATAACGCGATCTACATTTTTTGTGTAGTCAACTTTTGTCTATCTCTTATGGTTTACCAGTTATGTAAAAGTCGTTCACAATAAAGAATACTTTTGGAGACATTCCCAGGAAATTCAAGATATACATTTTATTTGTCATGAAAATATCTTAAACATATGATATTTTAATCAAAATCGTTAGAGCCATTTTTGAGAAAATTAAAATTTTCGAAAAATCTTCCATGTAAAGGGTACTCTGGGGTGGGGGGATTTTCTTGAAAACCTTCGTGTCGCATCCTTGGAAGATACTGAACCTAAATACCAAGTTTGGTGTTTATCCGACTGTTCGTTTCTGAGTTATGCTGTTCACACACACACACACACACACACACACACACACACACACACATAGACTCACACACGGATATGTTTCCAAAAATGCTTTATATGCATTCAGTGCACCTCAAAACATGTATTTCCGGTGAAATCTCGGTATCGAATTTTTGGGTGGAATGCAATACTTCCCCTACTTACTATACGTAGTAGAGAAAGTAATATAACAGGTTTTCTTCACTCTTATGTAGTGGCGTTTATTTAGTAGTCCGTCATACCGATAGATGGTAACCATGACATGGAGCTGTCTTTTGTGAGTTTAACGTCCTTTAACATGGTAGCTATCTCTCGCACATTTTTATACATGTGCATAACCACTTTTGTCGTCTGCACTGTCACATGCCGCCATATTAACTCAGCCGTTTCATCCTCTCTTGAGATTGACTACTCTTTATGTTTCCGTTTATCGCTGTGACTGACAGCATATCGCGTTAACCTTATGCTTGAGCTGTACGTCGCCACGTTAATCCTTAATTTTCATTGTGAATGGTTCAGTATAAGGCATAAATGGGAGGATTCGCCATAAAAAGTTTCTACATCATTATATAATCATTTCATAAAGAATACGGGGTTAACTAATAACACATGGTTTGATCGTCATTGGAGGTTTAAATAGCCAACCACCAGTGCAGCTAAACCCTTCCCCATATAACTTTGCACCGTATTTCTTAACTGTCACGCGTACTAGTCACCTCTCATTTGCTGCTGTCATGGAATAGGTTGTGTGATACAATGCTTATGCGTCTTCACTGACTACAAGAAAGCCCTTGACGGAATAAACCGAAACTTCCTCATCCAGAAACTTGAAGAAGTCCTAGGACCGGAAGATCAATACCTACCTTAGGCTCATAATCTACATCTTAAAAAGGAGTGTGATAAATATCAGCGATGGTCTCCTTGAATCAAGATCGCTCAAACGAACGGCGTTTTGCAAGGTGTCCCCTTGAACAGGATAATGTTCAATATGGTCACGCAAGACGTAGTCCGAATGGTAACAACAGCTGATGTCAAAATGTTCCTATACGCAGACGACGTGGTCAATACTGAACTTCACTACAAGAGGAGCTCAACACATTAGAGAAAAGGTCACACGATAACGACATGTACCAGAATAAAGCCAAGATTATGAAGTTCCGCAAAGGAGGGAAACTGTCGTCAAAAGACATCTTGAACTCGGAAATCAAACTTTGGAAATAGTCAACTACTTGTTCAAAAATCCAGGGATAACCCTACTAGTTATCGGACTTACATTCACAGGGCATATCGAGGACAAAACCGTTGCTGCGACAAAGACCACAACGGAGATCCGCAATCTGAAGCCCTGTCATTCAGAATCTCAATATCACTATTGTTACATGGTGGGGTGAGGGCCAAAAGATTTCTAGAAAACAAATAAATTTAGTTCACCCAGCACGCACATGGGGGAGGGGCGCAACTCGCTACAGCAAGAAGACCGGGACCTTGGTGTGTAGAATGCATAACACACATTACCTGGAATTTATTAACAAAGTTTGGCGACTCTACATTATGAACTAGGAAGAGAGGATGGAGGGAGATGCCTCGAAGCCGTGGACGTCTTGCTACAACGACCGCTCTCACTCAAATGTCGCTATCTATATCCCCCTCCAACCGTGTCTAACTACGCCAGACATGGTTGGCGTCATACCAGACAATTTCAAACAGAACGCTCCCTTTGGCGTGGTCCGCGCAAAAAGGAAAAATCAAAGAAAACCAATAATGTATGTCTACTAGCGACAATCCAACACAACAGTGCGTCTGATGATGACAATGAACTTAATGATATGCCACACTGTTTAATTCAAAGTTGTTCCAGTGGCGTCACATGCCATTGAGATGACATGGCCATATCTAAGCCACAAAAAACCTGAAAACCTAGATAGAGCTAAGACCTGATATGTAAAAAGAACTCCCTGCATCTCGAAGCTCGCTTCAACTTGCTTACTAGCTAACAGGAACATCATCTTTCATTGAAGACGGCCACCCATAACCTGCCACCAACCCCAGCAGCCTCTACAAGGTTTCTACAGGAACAACTCCAGAAAACAGAAGAAACAAAATCGGAATTTTATCACACCCCAGCCATGAAAAACGAGGAATAGAAAGCAGCGAATTTCGAGTTACATCTGCGAGTACACAAAGGGTTCAATAGTCGGGTTTCACTAATTGTAATCTGTAATACGGAAGACTTTCACAAAATATCCAGAGACTGTGTGCGTGAAATCTGTGGTCTATTGTATCACCTGTTTGAGTGCACACTAAGAACACTGCCACTTTCTCAGTATGCCAAAGACAAAAATTTTGCACAGATTTGAACTATTCAATCACCTGTACACATTCTGTTTTTTAAATTTATTATTGTTATATTATTTTAATATATTCTAAGAGAATTGTCAAATTTACCGTATAAATCAAGAGCTAATGCATCTAAATTTATGTAAATTCTTATCAACAAATAGGTAGGAAGATCCTTCGGTTTAAGCCACTTGCACGTATCATGACGGTGTTTTATCACTTTTATCGCCCGACCCTGCATTGCTTATTTGTCATACACACAGACGTACCTTAGCCAATCTGGAGAATGAAGAAGGAAAGGGAGCGTGGATGAATACACGTCAACGAGGCGAGGGTAGCTCCTGAGTGCAGAGTCGTGACGTGGTCGATTGATTCCTTTTCTGTTGAAAGCCCATTATCTTATCTCAGCCATTTGCAGCGTTAATGTTATACAAGAGTACCCCATCGCAGCAGAGACGTATGTACACGTAGGTAAATAACTCGCCTTTCATCTTCCTGCTACCAATTTAAGTTTTAATTTTAATTCTCGGTCCCTGTGAAGGTATCCAATTTCCCCACCCCTCTCACCCCCCGTGTCTACTTTGATGTTGTTAATGAGAAATGTAATTACGTATGAGTCAAGAGCTACGGCAAATGAAGGCCCGAATTACTCACCTTCAGAAACAGATCTCTTAGAGCCGACTGTCCTTCGTGCATAAAGCAGATAAAGTAAAACTACAAAGGAATCCTAAAAAGTGTCAAATAGGGAGACCTACGTGTTCTATATTGGAAACTCTTGTTTATCCCTTGTGGTATCTAACTCAGACAATCTCAATCAGAATGAGGCGGACCGTATTTACAGAAAAATAGTCGTGAACAGGGCCCAGATTTTGACGAGCAAAATGTTTAAAAATGACGTAGAAATTGACTAAATGCTTTTTAAAACTGACATAATAATTACAAAAAATCTGATGTGTTACACTCACATGACTTTCTCTACTCTTGTACAATCTAATTTTACAAACGCTTATACTCCATATGCTTCATGTTAATCGAGATATCGAGATGTCAATCTTATTGGTAATTTTCTTGTAGATGCAAGGGGAATATGGTAGCTTTTAAGCGATAGTCAAATATTTTAACGGTGGTTGCTATGTGGCGCATTCCATTCTCTTTGCACGTCCAGAACATAAAAAAAAATGAATAACGAATTTGAGAAAAAGTATAAGTATTGTAAAATTTAAGGAAATAACAAGCAATATCTCGAAAACGGTTCACTCAACAAAAGAAATGTATATGACATAAGTTGTGTATTTTAACGCGATCTACATTTTTTGTGTAGTAAAATTTTGTCTATCTCTTATGGTTTACCAGTTATGCAAAAGTCGTTCACAATGAAGAATACTTTTGGAGACATTCCCAGGAAATTCAAGATATACATTTTATTTGTCATAAAAATATCTTAAACATATGATATTTTAATCAAAATCGTTAGAGCCATTTTTGAGAAAATTAAAATTTTCGAAAAATCTTCCATGTAAAGGGTAGTCTGGGGTGGGGGGATTTTCTTGAAAACCTTCGTGTCGCATCTCTGGAAGATACTGAACCTAAATACCAAGTTTGGTACTTATCCGATTGTTCGTTTTTGAGTTATGCTGTTCACAGACACACACACACACACACAGACACACACACACAGACACACACACACACACAGACACACACACGGACATGTTTCTAAAAATGCTTTTTTTGGATTCAGGAGGTCTCAAAACGTGTATTTCCGGTGAAATCTCGGTATCGAATTTTTGGGTGGAATGCAATACTTCCCCTACTTACTATACGTAGTAGAGAAAGTAAAAATTACCTAAAACTAGGATTTATTCAACTTCTTAAAATTAGTGCATAGAAAGCTATAAATTAATTTATACATGAGTGTTGGTTCGGAATGGATTGTGAAGCGCAGGGGATTCGACGCCGAGGCCCCCGGGGAGGAAGGGATGAAATGAAGCGAGACATCGAGGGCCGGAACCGGGAGTGACGGCACAGCAATGGCAGGGTCCCTACAGTTTCCAGGCATAAACGCCCTGGGAGTCGAACAGGCAGACCGGGGACCCGGCCCCACACAGAGCCCAACGTCCCCCAAGGGTCGGCCCTTAAACCTCGGCCACTAGCCGAAGGCCGAGGAACGAAGAAAGCTCACAAAGAGCATCCTTTTCCCCTACCACGCCGTACCGAAACACTATCGCCGATACCTCCAACCCTTGAAAGAAACCAAACGGAGTGAAGGATGAATGGAACGATTAATGGAACGAAATGGGGGAGTAGGGAATTCTGGGGATGAAAGAAACCCCTCCACCATTCGCCCGACGACCCAGGAAACCCCTGAAAAAATCCATGGCCGCAGACGTTACCGACTGAACCATGCCGCTCGGTATGCATGGATACAACTGCTATACAAGTAGAAAATGTAGGTATAAGAATAATGAGACCATTTAGAAATTAATTAAAACAAATATATATGCTCCATGTTCTTGTGTGAGGAATCTGAAAATAAAATTGTTTTTGAAGCAGTTCTTATTATATGCAGATATTATTAATTATTTTGAGTTCTCATACACAAAATGCATAACGAATGAAGAGGACTTCGCAGTTTAGGACAGTAGCACGCTGACTGTACACACTTATTAACGCGATAGAGAGAAAACTGAACTGTCTCAGCCGTAGTTCGGGACATGAATTCATATCTGTAATTATACCTCTTCCCCTGAAAATAGCCACCCCTCCACCCAGAGACAACCCTTTCCTGACTAACCATTAAATATGTAGGAATGTGATTATTTTTTCTCAAAGAATGCGAGTAAATGATCTACCAAGTTACAGTGCATTTGCTTAAAGTTGAAACATGGAAACTACAAAGAGATAGCACTATATTCCACACGACAGTTGGTAGTAAAAAAAATCTGATGTGTTACACTCACATGACTTTCTCTACTCTTGTACAAACTATTTTTATAAACGCTTATTCTCCATATGCTTCATGTTAATCGAGATGTTAATCTTATTGCTAATTTTCTTGTAGGTGCAAGGGGAATATGGTAGTATTTAAGCGATAGTCAAATATTTTAAGAGCTGGTTGCTATGTGGCGCATTCCATTCTCTTTGTATGTCCAGGACATAAAAAAAATGAATAAAGAATTCCCATTTGAGAAAAAGTATTGGAAAATTTAAGGGAATAACAAGCAATATCTCGAAAATGGTTCACTCAACAAAAAAAAATGTGTATGACATAAATTGTGTATTTTAATGCGATCTACATTTTGTGTGTAGTAAAATGTTGTCTATCTCTTATGGTTTACCAGTTATGCAAAAGTCGTTCACAATGAAGAATACTTTTGGAGACATTCCCAGAAAAATCAAGATATACATTTTATTTGTCATGAAAATATCTTAAACATATGATATTTAATCAAAATCGTTAGAGCCATTTCTGAGAAAATCAAAATTTTCGAAAAATGTTCCATGTAAAGGGTAATCTGGGGTGGGGGGATTTTCTTGAAAATCTTCGTGCCGCATCTCTGGAAGATACTGAACCTAAATACCAAGTTTGATGTTTATCCGACTGTTCGTTTCTGAGTTATGCTGTTCACAGACACACACACACACACACACACACACACACACACACACACACACACACAGACGGACATGTTTCCAAAAAAGCTTTTTCTGGATTCAGCGGGACTCAAAACATATATTTCCGGTGAAATCTCGGTATCGAATTTTTGGGCGGAATACAATACTTCCCCTACTTACTATACGTAGTAGAGAAAGTAAAAATGGAGTTTTATTTATGGACGCTATGTATCTACTATGGTCCTTAACGTCCCATTCTATATTGGGCGCGAAAAACCGGTAATTTTGCTCAGAGGCCTCTTTATCAGGTATGAGGTTCTTTTACGTGCCGAAAATCTACGACACGGGACCACCGGCTTTACTTCCCTTCCGAAGGAAGCCACGATACGGATTTTTACGCCCGAAAAAAATCCATCGGCCGCCGCCGGGTTTGAACACGCGGCCTCTCGAACTAGAGGCTAGCATAGTAACCACTACACCACGGAGGACGACCTGTATCCCTTTTGGAATTACTGTACAATAATATATAAGATTATCGTGAAACTTCTCCCCTACCTCTTATAATGTTAACTCGCACAGTCCAGTCATATTCTTTATACATTATGAAAAATCCTCTCATATTCACAGAAATGGGTATGATTTTTTACTTTCTCTGCCACGTATAGTAAGTAGGGAAGTATTGTATTCCGCCCAAAAATTAGATACCGAGATTTCACTGGAAATAAATGTTTTGAGGTGCCTTGAATCCAAATAAAGCATTTCTGGAAAATGTCCGTATGTAAGTCTGTGTGTCTGTGAACAGGCATAACTCAAAAACGAAAACTTGAATAAATACCAAACTTGGTACTTGAGTTTAGTATCTTCCAAGGATTTCAAGTAAATCCTCCATCCCCAACTACCTTTTACATAAAACATTTTTCGAAAACTTTTATTTTCCCAAAAATAGCTCAAAGGATTTTAATTAAAATGTCATGTGTTTAAGATAGTTTAATGGCAAATGAAATGTAGCTATAGCTTGAATTCTCTGGGAATGTCGCCAAAAGGCCTCTTCATTCTGAATGGTTTTTCCATACCTGGTAAACCGTAAGAGATAGACAAAATTTTACTACACAAAAAATGTAGAACGCGTTAAAATACACAATTTATGTTATATACATTTTTGTTGTTGAGTGAACCGTTTTCGAGATATTGCTTGTTCTTCCCTTAAATTTTCCAATACTTATACTTTTTCTCAAATTCGTTATTCATTTTTTATGTCCTGGACGTGCAAAGAGAATGGAATGCGCCACATAGCAACCAGCGTTAAAATATTTGACTATCGCTTAAAACCTACCATATTTCCCTTGCATCTACAAGAAAATTAGCAATAAGATTGACAGCTCGATATCTCGATTAACATGAAGCATATGGAGAATAAGCGTTTGTAAAAATAGTTTGTACAAGAGTAGAGAAAGTCATGTGAGTGTAACACATCAGATTTTTTATTTAGGGGGCCTAAAAATGTATATATTCGGTGAAATCTCGACATCGAATTTTTGAGTGGAACACAATACTTCCGCTGCTTACTACATGTATTAGAGACGGTAAAAATGTTTATGGTTCGAGGGAGGCCTTAAAAATATGTTTCCGATGAAGTCTCGATAACGAATTTTTGCGTGAAATGCAATAGCTTCTCTCTGTACGTGGCAGAGAAAGTAGCTATAGCCATAAAAGTAATGAAATAAAATATCTTGAAAACGCTGAAGCGCGTAAACTGTAATACCGTTTGCACTTTCCGCATATTAAATATTAGGAACTTTCCTTTGACGTTAAAATTTTTAATACGGGGAATCACCGCAGCTCCGATCACATTCCAAGCATAAGGAAGAGGCACTGTAGTTTGTATGTTGTAAAACATTTATAATGTTTTAATTGTAATGCCACGCAGGAAAACCTGTTTTCAAAACATTTCTTGGCATGGAAGTAGCACAAATGTGGTTACGGATCATGGAGTGGGAGGGAATGGAGAGACAGGGGGAAGAGGGATCGAGACATAGCATAAGAAAAAGTCGTACAGGGAGAAACATTGAGAAAGGGGCAGAGAGACAGATTTATCTTCGCATATAACGCAATAACGAGAGCAGAACTTCGGATTTTATCAGATGTGAAGTCCAAGGTCACGTGGGAACCCAAACACTTTCGTTTTCCGAAATGCACAAATTATTGACACACGTCCAAGCCTGGTATATGTGCCAAGGATTCTCAGCGGGAAGTCTGCACAAATAAGTTTGGCAAATACGCATCTTATACCTCCCACCTCTTAAAATGTATTCCTTCACTAGTCGCATATGCGATTGCTTCAACAGTAGCAACGAATATCTCCAAAATGGTTATTGCTACAACAAATATTTAACCTCGATTGTGAGCTTTTAACGAAATCTGTATTTTCCGTGAGGCAAGGCTTTGTCTATTCTTACGGTTTACCATAGAATTATGAGGACTTCATAGATCATTCAGTCAAACTTAACGCTAGACATCTTATTACTCACGCAAATACCCTATACACATAGATTTTATTCTAAACCCTTAAGGCCATATTTGAGAAAATGAAAAATAACTAAACATTGTCCATGTTTACATTAGTTTGATGAGGGGAAATGTAGAAATTTTTCGCCAGACATGGTTAAAAAGTGTCTGTCTCCAATTTTGAGAAAACTAATAAAAACTGCTTTACCAATCTTAGAGGAATTAAACTTTCGCTGTATCTTATTTGAGAAATGATTAGGAATTATAAGATAGTCAAAATTTGAAAATATAAGCATTTGTAAAGATGTAAAATCAATTTTAATTCTACTGACCTCGGGCCTTTTACAATATACCCATTTGACTTTTAATAAGTTGCTCAGCTAGAAAGTAGTTTTACACAAACCATTACAAAAATATTAATTTTAGTCATATAAGTATATTTGAAAGTTACATGCACCCCCCTCAAGAAAATATTCGTCTGCACTTTAAAAAATTCTTTCAGTCAAATTAATGGGCATAAAGATCAAATGGTAATACAGTTTACGTGTTTTGGCGGTTTTTCAAATCCTTCATGTTATCAGTTTTTTTTTTAAATCTTTGAAAAATATGCAAAATTGCAACTCTTTTGTACGTGTTTTTTTCAAAATTATCTTTCCTGCATCGAGTAGGGCAATTTTATTGTGTATTACTTGATTTTGCGGTGAAAATAGGATTTTATTTGACGGAAGAATAAAATGTCAAAGTTGAGCATTTTGAACGCTTTTGCCTAAATTCCTCATTTTTTACAACTTCACGAATTTATTTCTCCACCAGTTTAAAGTTGCATGTCGATGAAAGTGTGTTGCACAAAAATGCATGAAAGATAATGTTGAAAACACCACGTACAAAAAAGTTGCAATTTTGGCATATTTTTCAGAAATTTATGAAACTAATAAAATGAACTACACAGCTGTAAACTGTATTACCATTTGATCTTTGAATGCAAAAAAAAAAAAAAAAAAAAATAGCTCCATTAATTTGGCTGTTAGAACTTTTTAAAATGCAGACGAATACTTTCTTGAAGGGATGCATCTGTTTTCAAAATGGTACTAACAATTTAGATTAAAATACCCCAGGTTAATAATAATAATTTAGCAACAAGTGGATAATCTTGATGATTTTGGCGCGAGTGTCATATTAAGATTGCCAACGAGTTGGATACATTTTATTCAATCTTAGCACTATAAATTGTAGTAAATAAATCTTGAAATAATTCGGCATCAATATATGGGATGTTAGCTTTTCTCGATGGATTTCATTTGTTATTACCTGTCGTGTTGAGCCGACAAGCAAGACTGCCACTTGTATGCAGTATCTTCCTGGGAGAGAAGTGAGCAGGTGTTAGGGATGTGATGTAGCCTATTTTCAGCACAGCATCGTAAGTAATAATTATAAATTCAGATCTCAATTATTCTATATTTGGCAATGTAAAGAGGTGTTTTGCATCTCCGTCGCCCAGGGAAAAGAATATCAAAAAATTGCCTCGTCTTCTCTGTATAACCCACGGCAACTTGGAATGCCGGTGTTACGTCATTGCTATTACTAGCACGCGGCCAAATGAATGCAGATATAGGATACAATAAGAAACCCTTTATAGTTGTAGGGTTGTATAACTAATACAATATATATATATATATATATTTATTCACTTTCCTGCGAATATCCTGTGGAGCCTTCATTCGAAATGAATTTTGTAAAATTTTGAATAACTTATAAACCAGTAACCGTGCGCCGAGGAGCTGTGAGCTAGAGCGTGGTTCCCGGCCTCGGAATGAGCCCAGGGTCAATCTCACCCATGGGGGTGCAGATTTTAAGCCCTGGGTATAGGACCGGTGCCACTCAGCATTCTGAGGAAATTGAGGAGTTGCGATAGGCAGTGATTCCGGTCACAGAAGCCAACATTCCGACTGGGGGATGCGTGATGCTGGCCACATCACCTCCCCGTTTCGCGTACGTGGAAGTGAGGCCCGCAGTGGGGTTGGTAGACTAGGTCCTTAATGGGCTGTAGTGCCACGGATTATTATTAAGCATAAGAGATAGATACATTTTCACTCTACAAAAAATTTAGATATCGTTAAAGCATACAGTTTACATAACATAGTTTGCACTAATAGTTTTTGTGGCTCCAATTTTGCAACAGCTTTACCATAACGTTTTGGAAAGTGCTAAGTCACTATTCTTTTGTTTCTTCCGATGCCATGCAACGAGCAAAAATTCAAAAAATTATATTTGTGTTTTTCTTACTTCTCATTTTTACTTTCTCTACTACGTATAGTAAGTAGGGGAAGTATTGCATTCCACCCAAAAATTCGATACCGAGATTTCACTGGAAATATAACTTTTGAGTCCCCTTGAATCCAAATAAAGCATTTTTTGAAGCGTATAAGTGTGTGTCTGTGGACACCATAATTCAAAAACGAAAAGTCGTATAAATACCAAACTTGGTATTTGGGTTCAACATCTTCTAAAGATGCAACACGAAGATTTACAATAAAATCTCCCCGCCCCAAACTACCCTTCACATGGAACATTTTTTGAAATGTTTTATTTTCTAAAATATGATTAAGATTTTGATTAAAATACCATTTATGAAAGATATTTACATAACACTTAAAACGTTTATCTTGAATTTTCAGGGAATAGCCTATGAATTCTTCATTTGGAAGGAATTTTGTGTACTCTTATATAACTGTTAAAGGTTAAGCAATATACGAAAACGTGTCATACAAAAAATGTAGATATCTGTAAAACACATAATTTAGTTCGAATAGGTTTTTCTGTGGCATAAGCCGTTTCTGAGATATCCGCTATTAAAGGTTCGAATTGTTCAATGCTTGTCATTCTTTTGTAGTCTCGTTAATTTTCAGTTGTTTCTCGCGATGTCATGGAAACAGTATGGAATTTGAAGGTCCAGTTCTTAAACATTTGACTATCGCTGTTGATTTTTTCGATTATGCTCCTGATACGCGCACGCGGACCTTTTCTAAACACGATTTTTGGGGGGGAGGGTTCAGTGGACCTCAAAACATGTATTTTCGGCACAATCTCGATATCAAATGTTTTGCTGAAATCCAAATACTTGCTGCACCTAATATGAAGAACGCCGACTTGTTGTCTGGTCTCCATTTTGTTTGACGAGTTAACCAGCATGTCTAGATAAGCCCTTCTTACTTTAGCGAAGGATGCTAATTGTCTCGGTCGAGGTGAGCAGAAATCAATACACGTCGCTTGGTTCTCAAGAAGCACATCTCAGCCAACACGGGATAACACCTTACCTTCTACAGCCTCACAGCTCCAACCTTCTGCATATTTCATCTTTACTTTCTCTGCCACTTATTTATACCAGGTAGAGGGCGTAGGTAACCTATTCCGAACATAAATTCAATATCGCGATTTCACTAGAAATACCCTGATTAAAAAGAAAACCATTTTACAAAATGTTCGTCCTGCCGCGCGCGCGTGTGTGTGTGTGTGTGTGTGTGTGTGAACAGCATAATTCAGAAACCGTCCATGCTTAGTATTTAAGTTCAGCATCTTCTAAGCATACAATGAAATTTTCAAGAAAATCCCCTCACTCCAAACTACCCTTTACATAGAAAAGTTTTCGTTATTTTGTATTTTTTCAAAAACTGGCTTCTCAATAAAATGTATATATTGGATTATCTGGGAAAATCCTCTTCATTGGGTTACGAATTTTGTATAATGGGTAAAGTATGAGAAATAGAAACGTAAAAAATCTGATGTGTTACACTCACATGACTTTCCCTACTCTTGTACAAACTATTTTTACAAACGCTTATTCTTCATCAGCTTCATGTTAATCAAGATGTTAATCTTATTGCTAATTTTCTTGTAGATGCAAGGGGAATTGTTAGACTTTAAGCGATAGTCAAATGTTTTAATAGCTGGTTGCTATGTGGAGTATTGCATTCTCTTTGCATTACCAGGGAAAAAAACTGAATAACGAATTTGAGAAAAATTATAAGTATTGGAAAATTTAAGGGAATAACAAGCAATATCTCCAAAAAGGTTCACTCAACAACAAAAAAAAATGTATATGACATAAATTGTGTATTTTAACGCGATCTACATTTTTTGTGTAGTAAAATTTTGTCTATCTCTTATGGTTTACCAATTATGTAAAAGTCATTCACAATGAAGAATACTTTTGGAAACATTCCCAGAAAATTCGAGATACACATTTCATTTGTCATGCAAATATCTTAAACATATAATATTTTAATCAAAATCGTTAGAGCCATTTTTGAGAAAATTAAAATTTTCGAAAAATGTTCTATGTAAAGGGTATTCTGGGGTGGGGGGATTTTCTTGAAAACCGTCGTGTCGCATCTCTGGATGATACTGAACCTAAATACCAAGTTTGGTGTTTATCCGACTGTTCGTTTCTGAGTTATGCTGTTCACAGACACACAGACATGTTTCCAAAAATGCGCTTTTCGGATTCAGGGGCCTCAAAACATGTATTTCCGGTGAAATCTCGGTATCGAATTTTTGGGTGGAATACAATACTTCCCCTACTTACTATACGTAGGGAAAGTAAAACACTAGATCTCTTCAAGGCACACAATTTCTTTCCAATCGCTTTTTTGTGACATCAGCCATTTCCAAAATATCGGTTATTACTATTCTGAATTTCTCAAAGAGTGGAATTTCAAGGTCAGCACACATCGATTGGCTTTAA
This sequence comes from Deroplatys truncata, assembly GCA_030765065.1. NCBI lineage: Eukaryota > Metazoa > Arthropoda > Insecta > Mantodea > Mantidae > Deroplatys > Deroplatys truncata. The sequence goes on along the minus strand of CM060975.1, from coordinate 307,959,121 downwards.
AACATCTGACTATCGATTCGGTTTTCTCTCTCCTCTTGCCTCTACAACAGAATGTGAAATTAAATCATTTCTGCAAGGGTTTATTTCGATCAGTGTGAAATCGATAAAAAAATAAGCTTTCGTAAGGATAAGCTATAGAAGGTACACACAAATAAACGATATTGCGTAGAGGAAGCCATGTGAATACAGCACAGACTTTTTTCGCTTTCTTTTTCTTCAGTTGCAAGAGCTCATCACCAAAATAAACAATTATACGCTGTTTGCGTATGTTGTAACTAAGCATTTAGCGCTTAATTTGTGAGTAACGTTACGGAGCTAGGAAAAACACTTTTTGTATGTATATGATCTGAATGTATCACGTCACATATATCTGTCGTGTTTGTCACAACAGCGAAAGGAAATGAATGTGGCATACCTTCTTGTCCAAGCTGATGTTGCATTATTGAATAATCCAACCAAGCCTGACTCCTACCTGCATGTTTGCCCTCATGGTCTGTCTCTATACGTCTAATGCAAGCTTGGGTGCGCGCTAGGGAGCAGTGAGTACTCACGCCTCGCGGCATGCAATACAGCTCGGCACTGGGGCCAGTTGTCACCTCGTAATAAAGTGTAATAATGAAACTGTACGTTCCATTCCTTTGTCGAGTTCAGCACTCTTTCACATACAAGACACTGGAGAAGTCAGTCCTTTTCGGTAAAGAAACGGCTTTTGCCACGAAATAGGCGAGGGGCCTCCCCGGCATGATATAGTGGCATGCATATGTTACAGCAGAGCCATAATATTAGGCACAACGCTCTTTTTACTGGGTAGTAAGAAATTCAAAGTTATGTAGATACACTATGTGATCAAAACTATCCGGACACCCCACAAACATACGTTTTTCTTACTTATTATCCGCGACCTCAGTAGTCATTAGACATCTTGAAACAGCAGAATGGGACGCTCCGTGGAACTCACGGACTTGGAACGTGGTCAAGTGATTGAGTGTCACTTGTGTCAGAAGTCTGTACGCGAGATTTCCACACTCCGTAAGTCCACTGTTTCTGATGTGATAGTGATGTGGAAACGTGAAGGGACATGTACAGCACAAAAGCGTACAGGCCTACCACGTCTGTTGATTGACAGAGACTGCCGACATTTGAAGAGGATCGTAAAGAGTAATAGACAGACATCTATCCAGACCGTCACACAGGAATTGCAAACTGCATCAGGATCCACTCCAAGTACTATGACAGTTAGGCGTGAGGTGAGAAACCTTGGATTCCATGGTCGAGCGGCTGCTCATAAGCCACACATCACGCAGGAAAATGCCAAACGATGCCTCGCTTGGAGCGTCAATATTACACGATTGAACAGTGGCAAAACGTTGTGTGGAGTGACGAATCACGGTACACAATGTGGCGATCCGATGGCAGGGTGTGGGTATGGCGAATGCCCGGTGAACGTCATCTGCCAGCGTGTGTAGTGCCAACAGTGAAATTCGGAGGTGGTGGTGTTATGGTGTGGTCATTTTTTTCCTGGATGGACCTTGCAACCCTTGTTGTTTTGCGTGGCACGATCACAGCGCAGACCTACATTGATATTTTAAGCACCTTCTTGCTTCCCACTGTTGAAGAGCAATTCGAGGATGGCGATTGCATCTTTCAACACGATCGAGCACCTGTGGCACTTACTGTGGCGGAGTGGTTACACGACAATAACATCCCTGTAATGGACTGGCCTGCACAGAGTCCTGACTTGAATCCTACAGAACACCTTTGGGATGTTTTGGAACGTCAACTTCGTGCAGGCTTCACCGACCTACATCGATACCTCTCCTCAGTTCCGCACTCTTAAGAATGGGCTGCCATTCCCCAAGAAAGCTTCCAGCACCTGATTGAAAGTATGCCTGCGAGAGTGAATGCTGTCATCAAGGGTAAGAGTGGGCCAACACCATATTGACTTCCAGCATTACCGATGGAGGGCGCCACGAACTTGTACGTCATTTTCAGCCAAGTGCCCGGATACTTTTGATCACGTAGTGTATAAACGTGTTTTGAGGTATTTGTTAGTGATAGAACGCTTTTATTTTGTTTATTTTGTTTTTTTAAGTAATAAATGCCTTTTAAAATCAACCTACTTTTTCTAATATATTCAGGGTACTCTAGATGATGGACAACACTTTGACATCATCTACGTTTGAATGTGACCATATTTTGTATTGTAATGTTTGCTATCTGCTAGGGGTTCAGAACTTCTCTTTGTAAATGAGTTCCTCAGTATAAGGAAGCATTGTAGTGAAAACATTTTAACATATAGTGATTTATCGCATGAAAAGCGACATAGCATCATGTAGTTATGATGCCTAAATTCAGTCAGCCATTGAAAGTAAACTTCACAAGTGAATTTGGTGTTTTCAACTGATGGAATGGTTTTATTGTGTAAGGTACCCATATGAAAACACAATTAATCACGAAAAAAGTGTTTTATGAATCATTACAACCACCAAGCACAAATGTGTGCTGGCTTCAAAGACTGGTGATAGGAAACTAAGGCTAGTTCCAACAGCTGTTTCCACAGCCAAAAGTCACAGCTTTCATTCGATTTGTTTAAATTAATAATTGATGCCGGCAGCAGCCTAACACAAGAATGTTTACAGCATCCCTTGTGGCAATGTGCAACAATAAAGATGTATAATTTGTATGACTTTTGAACCAAATACTTGTTATTAAATGTGTTGTGATTCTGAATTTTTAAAGTTTTCTTGCCTTTTTTAAATTTACCACGAATTTTAAAAATGTTTTTATTGCCTTTTCCGCCTGCCTATTATTTTGATTGTTATAAATGCCTAAATATCCTGGCTCTAGTTGTGAGAAACGACACACAACCTCAGGAAGCCTAAAGAATTGTGTGACGACCTTCGCTCAGTGATTTATTGGTATCATGCTTCCCCTCCAGCCGGGCGCCGAGCACTGTTGCTGCGTACGCGCGAATACTCCTTCTCAGACGAGCAGAGTTGGAACAGGCTTGTCTAAAACATCGACCACATATGTCAAAAAATCCGTTTCTCTCACTGCCAGTGTAACAGGAATTTCTAATCGTTGTAAACACAATACTGCACACAAAAAACTGATGAATAACTGAGATTCCCAGCAAAATAAACAACATTTCTGAATCTGACAGCTTCTGGGGTGCTATTAAACACATGTGCAACCCTGGTGGAAATAATGATTTCAGAGAACTAGCGAATTTGTACTGACAGTAATTTCATTGTCCCATAACAACGCTTCTTATGAGCAATTTTTACTTTCTCTACTACGTATAGTAAGTAGGGGAAGTATTGTATTCCACCCAAAAATTCGATACCGAGATTTCACAGGAAATACATGTTTTGAGACCCTTGAATCAAAGAAAAGCATTTTTGGAAACATGTCTGTGTGTGTGTGTGTGTGTGTGTGTGTGTGTGTGTGTGTCTGTGAACAGTATAACTCAGAAACGAACAGTCGGATAAACACCAAACTTGGTATTTAGTATCTTCCAGAGATGCGACACGAAGTTTTCAAGAAAATCCCCCCACCCCAGATTACCCTTTACATGGAACATTTTTCGAAAAGTTTAATTTTCCCAAAAATGGCGCTAACGATTTTCATTAAAATATCATATGTTTAAGATATTTTCATGACAAATGAAATGTATATCTTGAATTTTCTGGGAATGTCTCTAAAAGTATTCTTCATTGTGAACGACTTTTGCATAACTGGTAAACCATAAGAGATAGACAAAATTTTACTACACAAAAAATGTAGATCGCGTTAAAATACACAATTTATGGCATATACATTTTTGTTGTTGAGTGAACCATTTTCAGATATTGCTTGTTATTTTCTTAAATTTTCCAATACTTATACTTTTTCTCAAACGGTAATTCGTTATTCATTTTTTATGTCCTGGACATACAAAGAGCATGGAATACTCCACATAGCAACTACCTCTTAAAATATTTGACTGTCGCTTAAAGCCTGCCAATTCCCCTTGCATCTACAAGAAAATTAGCAATAAGATTAACATCTCGATTAACATGAAGCATATGGAGAATAAGTGTTTGTAAAAATAGTTTGTACAAGAGTAGAGAAATTCATGTGAGTGTAACACATCGGATTTTTTTTTCTAAAGTGGGTTTAATAAAAATTGAGATTCGGAATAGACTGGCACTACACACAGCTAATGGGCTCATTCTGTTATTCCAGTATGTGGTGGGTCTGCAAAGTGTCAAGTCACCGAGAAGGTCCCTGACAACAAATCTGTAAGCTGCTGTAGCAGTTCAGAGTGAGGTCAAGAAAGTGTGTAATCCTGGTTGTAATCATCGATACTGTAACTGTAACTATTACATTTTCCTTCGCGCGCCGGCTGCCGCAGCTCGGACTCCCACCGGAGTAGTTGTAATTCCCCGTAACTGTCTCACGTTCTCATAGTTTCAACTACATTGATAAGCACATGCCTTATCATAAGAGATGTTGGAAATACTGTCCTTCTTCCTAGCATCTTGTGAGGAAATTCCATTCACACTGGAAAGTTCAATATCCCAAATTGACTGAATTTCTCGCCCGGTGTTTTCTTTTAGTTCTTATAATGTGTGGGGGTTTGTTGTATAAACCGTATTACTTTCTCTACCATGTACATAATGCGTAGAGAAGATATTACATTCCAACCAAAATTTCGATACCGAGGTTCCATCGGAAATACATGTTTTGAGGCCCCCTGAATAAAAAGGCCTTTTTTAGAAAAAGGTCCGTGTGTGTGTCTCTGAACAGTATTACTCAAAAACTAAGTCAAATAAACGCCAAACTTGGTATTTCCATTTCAGTTCCAAGGATGCGACACGAAGATTTCAAGAAAATGCCAAACTACGCTTTAATGGAACACTTTTAGAGATTTTTTATTTTTTAAAAAATAGCTCTTACGATTTTGACTAAAATACCATATATTAAGGATACTAACAAGACAAATAAAATGTATATCTTGAATTTTCTTAGAATAACCTGTGAAGTCCTCTTCATTCGGAAGGAATTATGTATAATCTTGTATAACCGGTAAACGTTAAGCGATAGACGAAAACGTACTGCACAAAAAATGGACATCTCTTGAAAATCTCGTGTCAGATCCTTGGAAGATGTTAAACTCATATACCAAGTTTGGTATTTGTCCGACCTTTCGTTTTCGAGTTATGCTGTTCACAGACAGACAGACAAACACGCATATCTATTCAAAAATGCCTTATTTGTATTCAGGGTACCTCAAAACATTTATTTCCGGTGAAACATTGGTATCGAATTTTTGGGTGGAATACAATACATCCGCTACTTACTACACGTAGTAGAGAAAGTAAAAATGCAATTTATTATCGTCAGCGTTGTTTTAGTATTATTATATTTGTTTGCATGTACGATGATTTTGAGCATAAATCTATAATTGTGAGTGGCTTGTAGTTGGCACCCCTGGCTGATATTCATCCTAAGGAAATGTTGCAGCATTAATGGATATAGTTTCACACTATGCACGTAGGTTTGAGGAGGAATACAGCGATTATCCGACCACGAACAAAACGCAGCTGGAGGCCACATTCTAAGTGAACAAACAAGGCAAGGAATTTATCCTACAATATCTTCCTTCTAGAAGCAGTACGTGCTCGGCACGCGAGCCAAGCTCGAGATGCAGCTGGCACAATCTTGTTCAACTCACTCGGGTTCCATTCTCTGAAACCAAGTTTAAAAGACCTTTATTTTTACCAATGATCCTTACTGCAATTTTGAGGTAATATTTTATATCATAACCTGCTGGGAATGCCAGAGTGATTGTAGTGTAAATTAATATTATTGTATGTACAGGAGTTTAGATGTTTGTTAGCCATAAGTATTGTTAGGAAATAAGTTTACACGGCCTAACTGAAACTGACAATAGAAGTGGGTAACAATAAATCAAGGGGGTGAGTTGTTTATCACTAAGAAGAGACAAACAAATGACGCCCGGGTAGCGTGCCTTTTTTAGAAATAGAGGGAATATCTTCCCTAGAGCATATATGTTGTAGTAGTGATTGGCTCACCAAAACAGACGCTAAAATAGGCGCGATTTGGTAACCAATAGCAGCTCTATTATAATGTTTAGGCAATTAGAGGTGAAGGAGTATATATTCTCGAGCCATAAGCAAGTGTCGCACAGTTCTGAAGAATCTCTCACGAGGTGCACGTCGCAGAGTTAGTTACAAAAATGTAAGGTACGCGAAGTAATTGGTGCGCGGCAACTAAAACGACTGTAGTTACATTCGGAAATATCACAGTTTCAGTCAGGCGTGTATAAAGATTAAATATGTCAATTATTAATTAAGTGTGACGGCAATAAAAGTGTCGATTCAATTTTTTTTATCAGTGTTATCTTTTAGTAACAACTTATTTCCGTTTACACACCCTGCTTAGAGACACGTGCTCGACTGAGTTATAATAGCTAGGAGGACAAAGAACCCAAATTAAAAAAAAATAATTAAGCAATAAGCGCCCAACAAATAGGATAGCACAAGCCATTGAGAACTGCTACACATTACAGCTCGAATACTGAATATATGCTCATGCATTAGGTATAGGTGATTCAACAGAGGGTGACACTTCGCGCGCTGCTATCTGCACAGATCTATTGCGGGTACCACCCTCAAGAGGAAGGAATGAGGTGAAGGAGTCACAGGAGGCTGCAGGCCGAGGGCAGACATGCCGCAGAGACGCGCGGAAGTACCCAACATATCGAAGACCCCTCCCATTGCTGGAGCCGCCTAGACAGGGCGATGAATGACCTACCAATCAAGCAGCCCTCTGGTGTCCACGGGCAGTACCATTTAGCAAGCATCCGCGCCATTTGTCCGGCACCGCCATACATCACGAAACTTCAGACGAACACCTGAAAGATGAGAAGGAAACGGAATGAAAGGGAAATTAGGAAATGAAATCGTGTTAGAGAAGAAACCACCCCGGCATTCGCGTGCCGACCCATGGGGAAACCACGAAAAACTCATGGGTCAGAGGATCGAACACAGGACTTCTCAAATGCAAGTCGTACACGTTACCGCTCGCTTTCTATGCATTACAAATTCAATTATGTAATTTCTGTGATAGCCTGTTACATTTGTAATAAGGGATCATTGAAAAGATATTAACCAATTTTTACTTTCTCTTCTTATAATAACTAGAAGTATTGCATTCCACGCAAAAATTCAATACATAGATTTCACCGAAAATACACCTTTTGAGACTTCCTGAATCCAAAAGAAATTATTTTTGCATTCTCTACTACGTATAGTAAGTAGGGGAAGTATTGTATTGCATCCAAAAATTCGATACCGAGATTTCACCGGAAATACATGTTTTGAGACCCCTGAATCCAAAAAAAAAGCATTTTTGGAAACATGTCCGTGTGTGTGTCCTGTCTGTGAACAGCATAACTCAGAAACGAACAGTCGGATAAACACCAAACTTGGTATTTAGGTTCAGTATCTTCCAGAGATGCGACACAAAGGTTTTCAAGAAAAAACCCCTAACCCAGGATACCCTTTACATGGGACATTTTTCGAAAATTTTAATTTTCTCAAAAATGGCTCTAACGATTTTGATTAAAATATCATGTTTAAGATATTTTCATGACAAATAAGATGTATATCTGGAATTTTCTGGGAATGTCTCCAAAAGTATTCTTCATTGTGAACGACCTTTGCATAACTGGTAAACCATAAGAGATAGACAAAATTTTACTACACATAAAATGTAGAGCGCGTTATTCAACACAATTTATGTCATATACATTTTTGTTGTTGAGTGAACCATTTTTGAGATATTGCTTGTTATTCCCTTATATCTTCCAATACTTATACTTTTTCTCAAATGGGAATTCGTTATTCATTTTTTTATGTCCTGGACATACAAAGAGAATAGAACACTCCACATAGCAACCAGCTCTTAAAACATTTGACTATCGCTTAAAGCCTACCAATTCCCCTTGCATCTACAAGAAAATTAGCAATAAGATTAACATCTCGATTAACATGAAGCATATGGAGAATAAGCGTTTGTAAAAATAGTTTTTACAAGAGTGGAGAATGTCATGTGAGTGTAACACATCAGATTTTTATAACAGGATGTGTATGTAGGGTGCCATAACTCAAAAAACGAAAAGTCGATTAAACACCAAACGTAGAATTTAAGTTTACCATCTTCCAAGAATGCTACATGATTTTCAAGAAAATCCCCAACCAAAACAATCCTTTACACGGAAGGTTTTTCGTTATCTATAATTTTCTCAAAATTGCCTCTAGCCACTTTGATTAAAACACCATGATTTTCAGACATTTGTATGATAAATGAAATGTATATCTTGAATTTTCTGGGCTTAGCCTCTGAAGTCCTCTTCATTACGAATTACTTTTGTATAATTTGGGTAAAACGTAACAGATAAGACAAAATCTTACTACCCATAAAATGTAGATCTCATTAAAGCAGACAAATTTATGTCATATCAGTTAGTGACAGATCATTGTCCACAGGCGGTGGACACTGATGTTACATGAAATAATATTATAATTGGGAAAGGCAATTTGGGAAGGAAATATTTCAAATTTAGGGTACCTACCTCCCCGGGCATTCCTTTGCCGTTATTAGGACCGAGGAAATACTGAAAAAATAAAAAAAAAACTGCCAGGGGGGCGGTTGTTCTGCCGGGACTTGAACAGCGGAGCTCCCGTGCCTTAACTACCTCGGCCCTAGCTCACCCGTGTCGGTATATATTTAATTGACATAAATAATTCAGTTAGTGTTCAGTACACAACCTGTAAACGTTTCGTTTTGATTGAATCTCCCTGTACGTGAACAGTGACGAAAAATTGTTATAATGTCTTGCTTCCTAATTATAATATTTGCTTATGTACCTACATTTCCGACCCCCCCAAAATTAAATCATATGCTGAATATTTCGTCCGTTTTAGTTTTTCTTGCATTGCAAACCATCTCCTTTAGGGAACATAATTAAGATGCCATATAACGTAATTTCAAAGGGGACCTAACTATATTATATTTCACGTCAATCAGTTGACAGTTTCTGCGAGAAACGTAACGCACAACCATGAATACACATTCATTTTAAAACTACGATGTTTTGCTTCAGGGTAGGCCATTATATACGTTAGTATCAATTGTTACAAATTTTCCACAGAAGTTTTGGTTACAGTTTTCTATATGTGTAGATATAAGGGTTGAAATAAAGGCCATAATGTATTTATTCACTTCATTTTTACCTTCTCTACTACGTATAGTAAGTACGGGGTGTATTGCATTCCAACACGAAATACGTGTTTAGAGGTCCCCTGAACCCAAAAAAAAAACATTTTTAATAAAACGGTTCGTGTATGTGTAAATGTCAAACTTGGTATTTAAGTGCAGTATCTTGCAAAGATGCGACAAGAAGGTTTTCAAGAAAATTCCCCACTTAACAACCCTTTACAAGAAACATTTTTCAGAATATTTGATTTTCTTAAAAATGGCTCTAACGATTCTGATTAAAACACCACATATTAAAGATATTTTTATGCCAAATAAAACGTATACCTTGAAATTTCTGGAAATAGCCTGTAAAGTTCTCTTCATTCGGAAGGACTTATTGACCTCTTTAAAACAACTTTTTTTAAATAACTTTTTTTTTGTGGAGTAAACCTTTCCGATATATCCATTATTAATGGTTAGAACTGCTTATTACTTTGTCATTCTTTTGAAGTCCTGTCGATATTCAGTTGTTTCTCACGACTGCACTGAAAGAGTATGGAATTTTAAGGCCAGCATATAGCGTCCAGTTCTTATAGGGGAAAGGTCCCTAATTTGAACCGCTCCGATATTTTCCAAACTGTTCGACAGATGGCACCATAATCCTAGCAGAAGCGTAGCGTGTACAGCTATGAATGCTTGGAGTTGTTGACTTTGCATTCTGAGCTGTGGTTTCAGTTGTATGAAGTGTTGTGTGTTTTTGGTGCTTCAGAAGTAATCTTTGACTCATCTAACTAAGCTTATACGACCAATTAGGCAAGTTTGGGATGATCTATATCATAACATGTAATATATATATATATATATACTATATATATATATATATATATATATATATTGCATGTTATGAAGGGTTTATTTAGCAACAATATTCATGCACATGTTTTTTCAAGCAGCGTCTCTCCTTGTCACATAGATGCTAAAGCTTCCAAAATGGCGTGGCTCGTAAATTGAACCACTGTTTGAACCCTATATTGAACTGGTCCAATTTAGGAAACCTATTGAAGTTCTAGGATTGCTCAACTACGAATAGTATATCGTGTGAATAAATATTCACATAATATGCTAAGTTAAAAAAAATCAAGTTAAAAACAGTGGATGACATGAATATGTGAATTGTCTGAAATGATGGACATGATCCAGTGTGTGATTTGTAGGACATGGCTTCACCAAAAGTGTGCAAAATTTAGTGCCAAGAAGAAAGTGTTTTATTGTGAAGACTGTATATAATTGGACTCTTTTTTATGAGAGTAAAAATTAGTAAAAGCTCTATATTTGCAAATAATACCTATTCCAAAACCAAGTGATTGTCATTATATAAAAATTGAAAATGTTCAAGGAAATTGCTATTCTTATCACAATTTTGGACTCTACTTTTGTTGCTGATAGCATATTTGTTTTGAATGTACAATAAAATATGTGTATTTTGTATTAATAAAAATACTTTTAAACTTAAAACTATGTGGTTCATTTTAAGACACAGGTGGTTCAATTTAAGGACCACGTTCCTAATTTGAACCGATTTACACCATCTCACTTTTTAAATCTTATTTAATTGGTAATTGTATTAATTTTAAATTGTGTTGAAGATATTGATAGCGCACTTTAACGCTGCTGTTTCTGAAAACTTTGATTTGAAAATATAATTATTATTTACTAATTAGGCTCAAGTGGTTCAATATAGGGACCTTTCCCCTACATTTGACTAGCACTGTACCTTTGTATTTATACGAAATATGTTTGTATATATTTCTTGATTATAACGAATTAGATAGAAAAATAGACTTTTAGCAACAATAGTTTTATACCCATTAAAAAAAAAACGATAGAGCATATTCTGTTAGTACACTCGCTTCCATTTATGTCGCACCGCAGCTTTATGGCGGCATTCTACTGGCCTTCACAGTTGAGTATGTATAACAAAGAGGAGGTGTGTGTATCTGTTTACCTTTTCGCGCATGCAGTGGCGTTCTGTTTTACGTGCACAGTACCAGATTATTCTCATATGAATATATAACTTTGAGCAATAGCTTTACTCGTCATCACTTATATACTTAAACATGATTATTATATGTAACTAAATAAAACAATGTTTTGCACAATTTCGCAGAAATATTTTAATGGCAGCAAAATGTAAAACTGAAATACATTATACTTTTTACTCTCAAATACAACACATTTACTAGACATTATTTTAATAATCCGTGCAATCTCTATTCTTGTCCAATACCTGATTTAGCCGCCTAGGCACTGAATCACTCGTCGCCCTATGGGACAGTCATGAAATGTGGTAACGTTTGCGTTTATAGCCAGAGTTCTTCCAGCATCTAAGTGATTCAGTGCCTAGGAGGCTAAATAAGCTATTGGACAAGAATGGAAATAGGACGGATTATTAAAATAATGTCTAGTAAATGTGTTCTATTTGAGAGTAAAAGGTGTAATGTATTTCAGTTTTATATAATGCCATTAAAATACTTTTTCATGGAGAAATTGTGATAAACGGTGTTTTATTTAGTTATATATTTAAATTGGTCACATGACTCCAATAATGTCCAGTAAATGTGCCCTCTTCGAGAGTAAAAAGTGTAATGTATTACAGCTTTACCTTATGTTGCCATTAAAATATTTTTTCGTGGAGTTATTTTGCAAAACATGGTTTTGTTTAGTTATATATTATTTAAACATGGTTATTATATATATATATATATATATATATATATAACTGATAAGCAAAACTAATGCTCAAAGTTATATATTTATAAGAGAATAATCTAGAACTGTGCACGCAAAAGAGGACGCCACTGCATGCGCGAAAAGGTAAACAGATACACACACCTCCTCCGTGGTTTACATTCTCACTGTGAAGGCCAGTAGAATGCCTCCCAAAGTTGCGGGGATGGCATAAATGGAAGCGAGTGTGCATACTATACACAATTCGGTGGTTCACGCTTAGTGCCTGTTGGTATTTCTGCGATAATGAAAGTATTTGTGACTGAGCGACCATAATAAATTAAAATAATAAAAAATAAAAAGTCAGTTGGTATAGTCTAAAAGGACTTACCTCTGGCAGATAGTTTCTTGGTGTTGATGATCTTGGCTGCAAACTCTAAGCCTGTAGATTTTTGTACACATCTTCGCACCACTGAGAAAGCACCCCTGAAAATAAAACAGTTGATAAACTTAGTCACTGTACTTACGACACAAATATCAGTGTTTGCTATCAAGTACCATGGAGACAGGTTTGAGTAGAAGTTAAAACAACGAGAAACAAATCAACTATACTGACTCCAGAAACTATTTCTCCCCATTTTAAGAACTCTAACAGCCAAATCAAAAACTCTGACGAGATAAATTCACATGGCATTCTATACCTTCTGTCTATATTAGTGGGTATACTAACTATTCTTACTACTACATTTTAATCCAAATAAATCTTTGCAGAAATAGCTACAATGATACAAATGGAACAGCGACAGTCAAATGTTTAACAACTGAACGCAGTTGCAATTTGAAGCTGTTTTAAACCACGCACGTAATGGATGCCAATTTGCGGCAGATTGTTTCTTGGAGTGTTCGCCCCACGTACGGTACAAACTTTCCGGTGGCCTTTGCCCCACGTTTAGTTTTCCGGTGGCCTTTGATGCAGTAATTTGTATCACAAATTACTTAAATGTAAATAATGATTGTAATATGAATATGCATTTTTATGTGACATTGATTTGAGATGTTTATTGATTGTAGTTATTGTTGATAAGTAAGTTTATACGACCTTACTGAAACTGTGAATAATAGCGCGCAATAATGCAGCGAGGGGGGGGTGAGCTGTTTATCATTATTGGAAACAAGGAAGTTGCGTAATGTTGGCGCGTTTTTCCGTTTAGAACCTTCTAGAATATTTCCTTAGAGCATATGTATTCATAATTTTCATTGGATATAAAAATAGACGCTAATGTTGGCGCGTTTTATTAGCCAATTGCAGTTCAGTTATAATCTTTAGGCATATCGGGGAGTGGGAGTATAAATAGAGGCTAGGTTAGAGGTAAATTCCTTCAGTCGGTCAGTTCATCAAAAAATCTGTGTACACTACACGTCGTCTTCAGTCAGTCAGTTCGTCATACATCGGATATAGATTCACAAGTTACGCGCAGCAGAATTATGAAAGATCTAAAGTATGGTAAAGTTAATTATACAAAAGATTGAAGTACGTGGATTAAAAGAATTATCAGTAAGAAGTTGTTATAACAGTTTCAGTTTGGCGAGTGTTAAGATCAATATATAAATGTGATAGTTAACGTGTTCGACAATAAAATTATAAAACAAATTTCTTCATCAGTGTTCTTTTTGGATAAAAGATTCCTTTCCGTTTACACAACCCTGATCAAGAGACATGTTCGACCGAGAAATAATAGCTAGCCGGAGGACAGTAAACCAAAATTAATTAAGATAACAATATCGTTCTTTCAAACGAACACTAACACTGCTGCAAATTGCTAACACCAGATGGAGCTACAAACCGAACAAATGAATGACGTCACAAGATGGCTTCACATGAAGTAAACACACATACACAAACAACGTGGGTTATACACAAACTTTATAAGAAATACCATTGCAAATTGGCTCCCATACGTGGGGCAGTTAAAATTATGTAACCAAACAAAACAAAAGCAGCACAATATAAGATCTTCAAGTTCTAATAATTTACGTAAAAACATATTACGTAAGCACTATACACCCGTACCTTCCCCCCACGTTTACGAATCAACTTTTTATTTTAATGTTTATTTAAATATTATATATGTATGCCTCGGCTTCGTCAGTAGTATTTTTTTAGAGTACGTATCTCTTAGCAGGACTGGTATGGCTAAAGAACAAGGCTTACCCAAATTATAAATGTATTGTACTTTTTTTTATTAATCCTTCACACGAATAAATAACACTTCACTGATATATCCTACTATAGAGCTGTGAGATTATTATTATTATTATTATTATTATTATTATTATTATTATTATTATTATTATTATTATTATTATTATATGCACTTTTTAACAGCTAAACTTTATATTATTCTCACCGCAATAAAATTTCATGTCACCCACTGAACAGGTACCGTACCAATCTGCGCGGTTACGATTCCTTGTAGCGTCCCCCGCCTGAATCTGCACATTTCCTCTATTTCTAGTCTCTGATTAGCTAAGCCTACTCCAATAGAATACTTTTATTTAACTTAAGCTTCTCTAGTTTTTGATTGGCTATTTATAAACTGTTTTAAATATTACATTATTGTTCCAAGAATTATTAGTAGCCTTTATTAAACTTTCTAATTTATTGTTGTCTCCTGGTTACCTCATTGTTAGCAACTTTCGGCTTCTACTTTATAATTCTGTTTGCTACGGAAGGTAACTTGCTTCTATTCTCACAGCTCCTACATTGTTAAAACTACATAATATAATTAGACATATCGTTTAAGCTATAAAAATACTGCCTCAATTCTTCAATACCACACATATATTTGTTTTTATATTCTTTTCAAGTCCTGTCGGTTTTCAGTTGCATGGAAAGAGTATGACATTTTAAGGCCAGTAAACAGCATCCAGGTCTTAAACATTTGGCTATCGCTATGTGTAATGTAGCTATTTCTGCAAAGGTTATCGCTATGTGTACTGTAGCTATTTCTGCAAAGGTTTCTATCTCTAGATAGAAAAATAAGCTTTCGTAAGAATAGTTTGCAACGCTACTAATAAACGATAGAGGGTAGAGAAAGTCATGTGGATGTAACGCATACTATTTTTTTATTGTTATTTTGTGTAAAAACACCTGCAGTGGATGCTAGTGCCGAAGTGCTATGATAGTATCTAGGTTCAGTGATTTTGTTTAGAAGGCCATTTAACGTGATTGTAATGGCGTGTTTACATCTGCGGGAGGTCGTGAAGCTCCTGCAGCTGCAACATGGGCGGTCCTTCCTTGTGCTGGTGAAGTGTGAAAACGGATTAATAAAAGACGTAAATCCAATTGTGCCCAATCCGAGTCGAGCAGCATGCAACCCATCACAGTTACTGATACACACGTTAGCTCTAACTTCTTGTTCTTCTTTAATGAAAAAAGTTGTCGCCCTTTTCTCTGCCTGTCGCTCCTTTCTTCTCTTCCCAACCTTATCTTACTGTTTAGAAGGTTTTCTAAAAAAAACTGAGTGTTATTCATGGTCGCTCTTTAACTGTTGTGGTCCTTAGCGTCTCATTCTATATTGGGCGTGAAAGACCGGTAATTTTGCTCAGAGGCCTCTTTATCAGGCTTGAGGTTCTTTTACGTGCCGTAAATCCACGACACGGGACCACCGGCTTTACTTCCCTTCCGAAGGAAGTCATGCTAAGAATGTTTACGCCCGAAAAAAATCCATCGCCCTCCGCCGGGTTTGAACCCGCGACCTCGGGAACTAGAAGCTAGCATTGTAACCACTACACCAAGGAGATCCACTGAAGGTTTTCTAAGCCTCCTTGGTAAGCACACATGGCGCTATATTTCAGATGTGTTCTGGTAATTTTCTTCTTGCTTGAAAATCTTTAAATTATAATGTACATTAAGTAAAATTCATTGCACAAATTTACGTATCAGGATAAAACAAAGCACAAATAATGAAAGGGAGTAAATTGACACGCAATAAGAAAATATGATTAAAACAGGGATGTAAACTGAGTTCAAAATTATTAACCTACTCATAGATGATATATTAAGAAATTTGCATTGTCCAGTAATAAGAGATAAGGAGATTCCTGGTTCAGGTTCATTATACGCAGACGATTTTATGGTAGGCACCATATCGATAATACAGTTACAAAAGCAATAAATGAAATTCAAGAATATGTGAAAATGGGAAATTAAGGTAAATATAAATAAGTACTAAGTGATAAATGGAGGAAAGTAGAAAAATGGTATCTAGGTGGTCAAGACGGGAGGTAGTCAAAGAATATGACTATTTAGGAGTAAGGTTGAGTAATAGCCGGGAATTAGAGATGGAGTAGGAAAATTGACCAAAAGTATAGAATGGTTACAAAGAATTAATTGGACTACTAAATTTGGTTAGATGTAGGAAAATGAAGGAAGGAGATATGACTGACTCAATAAAAGGTTCTAAGAAACAAAATCAAGGACATGGGAGAATATTAAGGAAGGTAAAGAAAAGAAAGAAAGAAAAGGTAAGAGAAGCAAGGGCCGCTCAGTAAGCGCCAGGGAGCGAAGCAATCTGAGTGGCCCAATAAGAAAACAAGCATTTTATAATAGATGTAGGGGTAAAATGATATAAATATACATTGTATGTATTGTAAATCAAACTGTAGAACAAATTGTACAATAAATCCAAATCCAAGTAAAATTAAAATGAACCGAGTGGGGTGGCTCAGGTGGCAGCGTCTTAGGCTCGCCCTCAGGAGATCCCAGTTCGATTCTCGTTGAACCGGTCATCGCGAATTTGGAATGCTTTTCGTCGTTTTCCCAAGTCGAAAGGCTGCGTTAGATACTACGACGAATTACCCTGATGGTTCATTTCCTCTCATTTCGTTCCCTTTCATCTTGCACGGTAGAAGGATTAGGCGCGGTGGTCGGTGATGTGCTTTAAGGAGAATGCTCTTTCTTCTCTGGCATGTAACCTTTGGATGGGACAGGAATCGAAAGGACGGACGGGAACCCGCAATGGGAAACGTTAGAGACCCCGCTGTGCTTTCCGCCCTTCGTGAGCCTCATCCCTTTCTCCTGGAGATTTAGCAGGAGCAATAGACCTAGCCTTGGCTACAGTGCTGAAATCCTCTTCTGTTTCTAACCCTAATCCATTCTCCAACATTAAAATGCTTATTCGTGTTTTTAATATGCTACGTATTTACATATTTTAGTAAGTGAAGTTTTATGACTGTTAAAGAGGTCGTGTTTCATTACAGTGTTAGGTAGTTAAAGTTTGGGTGCTTGAGGTTTCTAAAACGTGATACCGTAATTATTGACGGGAAGATATAAATAATTAAATAAATATACGATAGTAAGATAAAGAAATAACTACAATAAATAATTTTCGTACATTAAATCAATGTATGATGTAAACAGTCTGAGTTGAAAGATTTGTCCAGAAAGAAGAAGGTAATTAGCAAGCCATGTAACGAAGATATTAGCAACAACCAAGGATGAACACATTAGCTTAAAGATTCTTGGAATGCAGTTAGAGCCTGGGTTTAGTAAGTTTGCAATGTCACGTAGGTAAGAATTCTGTAAATTAGAAAGGGGAATGAAATTCTGAGATTCGAGGAGGTATCCCATAGTAAGTGTCAGATACGAATACTTTTTAAAATTGGGCCGCGTATGAAGGGACGTTGGTAGGGTCAGCGATAGATAGGCGGAGCTTAAGTTAAGAAAAGGGCGTGCATTCTAAATCGGAGTTACTTATTCACTTAGCCTCCTCATAAGGGGGGGGGGGGTTCCGACTCCTTCAGCTGCCTGGTGCGGGCGCTGCGGACCCTGAGCACTCTTACTACTTCTGACGTTGCTAGAAATACGTCCGAGCCCCACCCGTAAGGACGTCGTTTAGATTGGGTTGGACTCGGTGGACAGTGGTTCCCGATACCCATGGGGACGTTTAGGCGGTTTTCCGTCCAGGTGGGGTTGTGAGGCGTCTCAAGGTCCTCCGGTACCGCCCTGGATAGCCGGTAGACAGCTGTTAGATTGGTGTCGACCCTACCGAGGTTCTTCGGTAGTCTTCCCCTTTTTGGGGTTGATGCGCGTAAGTGGCGTATCCACTTCCGCCATGTAATCGGGGGCCGGATTTAAATTTTTCAGGTGCCGACCCAAGGGAAAAGCTCTCGAGGATGGGAGTGTCACTCGGCTGACACTCTCCTCCCAGGGTCACGTAGGGGCATAGTCCCCCGGTGCTTCACATTCACTTAGCCTGTGACTTAGTCGGATGACAACTATTGTGACTACTCGTGTGTTATTTTAAGTAGTTTAGCACATAGTGACGCGTTTGAGTGCAAAAGATTTAGCGGCTATTGCGAGGGATCTTTCCGAGTAACGTTTCAGCGACTTACGGAAAATGACGATTCGCTTAGTTATTGTTACAGAAGTAACTAATTCTAAATTCAACAGTCGGCAACCCTCTTCAAACAGAGCACTTTAGTCAACATTAAGGTTTCTCAGCTAACTAAACTGGTGTTATCCTTTCAAAATACACTCACGCAGACCCTGAGATAGGAAATTCATAGCTATACCACTAGAGCAGCTGGCGCACGAGACAACGCAATAGGAGCTATGAGATGACATCATAAAACCCAGCAACACAAAATTGAAGCAGGGCGCAGCATCAAAGTGTCGCAGAGAACCGCTTCAAAAATTGGCGCCTCATCGTGGTGCTAAAAGGATTATAATTTTATGCAACATACAAAGTATAAAAGTCAGCTAATACTACAAAACTTATTAAAGGGCGTAGACTTGTAATTCATTGTGCATAGTTTTAAACGTGCGTGTTTTTACTTTCTCTACTACGTATAGTAAGTAGAGGAAGTACTGCATTCCACTCAAAAATTCGATACCGAGATTTCACCGGAAATATATGTTTTGAGGCCTCCCGAATACAAAAAGAAGTATTTTTGGAAACGTCCGTGTGTGTGTCTGTGAACAGCATAACTCAGAAACGAACAGTCGGATAAACACCAAACTTGGTATTTAGGTTCAGTATCTTCCAGAGATGCGACACGAAGGTTTTCAACAAAATCCCCCCACCCCAGATTACCCCTTACATGGAACATTTTTCGAAAATTTTAATTGCTCAAAAATGGCTTTAACGATTTCGATTAAAGTATCATATGTTTAAGACATTTTTATCGCAAATGAATTGTATATCTCGAATTTTCTGGGAATGTCTCCAAAAGTGTTCTTCATTGTGAACGACTTTTGCATAACTGGTAAACCATAAGAGATAGACAAAATTTTACTACACAAAAAATGTAGATCGCGTTAAAATACACAATTTATGTCATATACATTTTTGTTGTTGAGTGAATCATTTTCGGGATATTGTTTGTTATTCCCTTAAATTTTCCAATACTTTTTCTCAAATGGGAATTCGTTATTCATTTTTTTGTCTTGGATATGCAAAGAGTATTACTCTGTGGCAAAGAGAATGGTGCTTCACATAGGAACTAACTATTAAGAGATATGTCTATGCTTAAAGGCTACTGTATTTCTATAATGCCCTTGCAAATACAAAACAAGGGGAACATAGTACGCCTTAAGCGATAGTCAAATATTTTTAGAACTGGTCGCTATGTGTAAAATGTAATTCTCTTTGCATGTCAGAAGATCGTTTCTGCAAATGTTTATCTCGATTAATATGAAATAGATGGAGAATAAGAGTTTGTAAAAATAGTTTGTACAAGAGTAGAGAAAGTCATGTGAGTGTAACACATCAGATTTTTAATGATAAACTCATATACAAAACCACACTTCTAAATTGCCTGTTCACCCTGCACTTGAAGCATCAACGTAAAATATCTCAACCCACTTGTTTATCCTTGGAACCCAGATATTGAGAAGGATAAACCGACCTGTTGTTTTGTTTACATCAGGCCACCATTAGAGCTGCAATCCTATAGGTATTTTGACGTCGATGTTGCGACCTGCCGCACTGCAGAAAGCGAGCAAGAACATAAAAAAGGCAAACCTGTGCGACTGTTTTCCTCGCCTGGCGGATAATTTGTTAACTCTTGGGACAGCCGGAATGACCAATAAAATGGAAGGAAGAAGCGGACGAAGGATACATTGCGACTGAGGTCACGGAATCTTTTAAAAGGATATCCATAAAAGAAGACAACAAGAGGTGCTACACAAAGCTGATTTTATATTATCCATTCTCTGCTGGATTATACTGGCTCTGCATTAGTCCCTGCCGCATTCATTTGTTGTTTCCCTCTATCTCTCTCTAAGCTTTCTCTTACGCACTTAGCTGTACTTCCGTCATGTCGTAATTTATTTTTCTCTTTCCGGTCTCTCTTCTCATTTCGGTGTTTCTGCGTGCAATTCCCATGACCTGGAGATAAGATGCTTGTATTCAAAGGAGTCCGGCTTCGATACCTGGTACCGATTAATTAACTGGGTGGAATCTTTCTCAGAGTTTACTCTCACCACGAAAGACCAACCAGTCAACTTCGACTGTAAGTACTTCGGACTCATTTGCACCATCAGTCACACATTCATTCGTCGCTTACACTCTTATTATCTGATGTGATAGTCACGTAAATTTCTCTACCCATTACAATATCTTATATATAATTATACAGGGAGAGCCAAAAAACTACGAACCGCCTTGGTGCTCGTTACCGTCTGCCGCTATCATAGAAAGGCGCGGATGAAACCATACAACATTTTTGAAACTACTTTTAAAGGCTATATTTACCAACTTTATGAAAGAAGATGCTGAAACTGGCCACCGTCGTGGTCCATACATTGTTGGCACATCTTTAGGAAACTATCCATCACTCGCGGTAGTTCACGTTGAGAAATGCTGGCAATTTCCTGGCGGATATTTTGTTTTAATTCTTCCAGGGTGTGTGGGTTTGTCTTGTACACTTTATGTTTTAAGTTACCCCAGAGATAGATATTGGGTATGAAAGACCGGAAATTTTGCCATGGGCCTCTTTATCAGGCTTGAGGTTCTTTTACACAAGGGATCACCGGCTCTACACAATTTTGTTAGAGGTATGTTTCAGAAAATCAAAAAATTTTCGTAAAATCTTCTACTATATAAAGGATACTTTGGAGTTGCGGGGGCAATCTTCGTGTCGCATCTATGGAAGATACTGAACGTAAATACCAAGTTTGATATTTATCGAATTTTTCCCTTTTTAGTCATGCTGTTCACACACACAGAATTTATGTCTTTTTGCTTACTATGTATGCACCTATATGTATAGAATTCCACCCAAAAATTCGATAGCGAGATTTCATGGGAAGTACACATTTTGAGGCCCCCTGAATAAAAAAAAGGTATTTTTAGAAAAAGATCCGTGTGTGTCTGTGTATGTGCCTGTGAACACCCTAACTCAAAAACAAACAGTCGGATCAACACCAAACTTGGTATGTAAGTTCAGTATCTTCCAAAGATGCGACACGAAGATTTTCAAGAAAATCTCCCCGCTTCCAACTACCCTTTACATGGAGGATTTTTCGAAATTGTTTATTTTCTAAAAACCTGCTCTAACGATTTTAATTAAAATAATATATATTAAAGATATTTACATAACAAATATAAATGCATATCTTGAATTTTCTGGGAATAGTCTGTAAAAGTCCTCTTCATTCGGAAGGAATTTTGTATAATCTTGTTTAACTGGTAAACGTTAAGAATGAACGAACACGCACTACACAAAAAAATGTAAATCTCTTTGAAACACGTAGTTTATTTCAATTAGGTTTTTTATAGCATAAGTAATTTCCGAGATATCCGTCATTAATGGTTCGAATTCTTTAATACTTAGCCATTCTCTTTAAAGTCCTGTCAACATTCAGTTGTTTCTCACGATGTCATGGAAACAGTGTGGAATGTTAAGGCAGCATATAGCGTCCAGTTGTTAAACATTTGACTGTCGTTGTTCTCTTTGTATCTATAACGAAATGTGTAAGGTAGCTATTGCTGCAAAGATTTATTTGGATTAAAATGTAGTAGATAGAAAAATAATCTTAGTAAGAATATGAAATTAATTGTTCATACACACAAGCCGTGTGTTGGACTGGGTTCGAAAGGTAGAATCAGAGACTGAAAAGTTCAATGCCATAGCCGAGATTTGAACCACGGATCTCCCGGTCTCCATCCGGTTGCTCTAACCACTGAGCTACCATGGCAACTTGCCGGTGCGCAAGTTGCATGGTAGTTTAGTGGTTAGAGCAACCGGACGGGAGATCCGTGGTTCAAATCCCGGCTATGGCATTGAATTTTTCAGTCGTCTGATTCTAGCTTAGTAACAATAGTTTGTATACCCACTAATAAACGATAGAGGGGTAGAGAATATCTCATTAGATTTTTATTATTATTATTATTATTATTTTTATTATTATTATTATTATTATTCATGGGGACTCAAGTGAAATTTCGGTATCGAATTTTTGGGTAGAATGGTATGCCTTCTATGGTTGCCAACAGAGTGGACCTCGGGTAAAAAGACCCAATCAATTCTGCTGCTACAATGCACACAAAGACTCGATAATGAATAGCATTATAAGTTTCCATTGTGGCACGAAATTGGAAAGAAGCAACACGTTGCAACAAAGCACTGTGCTGTTATTAAGACTGTAAAATTATTGACTTCGATAACCGTTCCGGCAGGCTGATTATATTGTGGCCCCGATCAGCAATCGATTGGGCCATTGGACAGCCTCGCTGTTTAGTTATGCATTCAGCGCTTTAGATTAAAACAGAAACACCCATTTTGGAACCGCTATCCCATCAGCATAAACGACATGCTACAACAATCGGCAGTGTACATAGCTGGAGGAAGCTTGAATATGAAACAGTATAGATTAATGATTTTACATTGCGATGCTCAGCGGCCCCATTTTCATACTTAACCTTACAGTTTCAACATTTAATAATCCGATATGGTACGTTCACATTACTTTCTCAATCCATTCTTCTACAAACTATTATTGAAAAAATAGCTATGGTTTTACAACACATTTCATTGTAGTAATGAAGCGAGCGACACTCAAATGTTTAAAAGTGGTTAGGTACAAACAGACACAGGTAACCGAGGTCGTTAAGGCATGAAAGGGAGGTGTACAGTTCAAATCCCGCCAGGCCGTCCTTCGTGACAGATTTTTTTTCCAGGATTTTGAGGCAGTATTTTTAACGCTAAAATGATTTCAGTCAAATTATATAAAATAAAATGTAATAAAGTAGTATGTGTATAAAATAACAAAAATTATATAACAGTCATTGTATTAATGTTTATATTATTATGTACATGTTTAATAATGTTATGTGAATGTATTACACAATTTAATAATGTAGGAGCTATGAGAATAATAGGTTAAAAGTTGCTTATATTGAGGTAACAATGAGGTAACCTTGAGGCAATAATGAATTAGAATGTTTAATAATGCACTGGTAATTCTTGGAGCAGCAATAATGTAATTTTTGAGACAGTTTATAAATAGCCAATCAACAACCAGAAAAAAAGCTTAAGTTAAATAAAAGTATTCTATTGGATTAGGAATAGTCAAAAGAGACTTGAAATACAGAAATTTAACAAATTTAGGCGGTAGAAATCAGTTCAGTTGCATGTAGACAGTGTTCCTAACCGGATTATAACCTGTGTAAGTCTACATTCTTAGCCGCACCACGCCTTGCAAAGAAATCCATGTCTCTAACAATAATACTGACGCAGCCGAGGCAAACCTAAATGTATAATATTTAAAGAAACATTCAAAATACAAAATTGATTCTTAAACTTGGAGCAAAGGTCACCGGAAAGTAAATTTGGGGCGAAGGCTACTGAAAAACTTAGTATCGGTTTACCAGTTATGCAAAAACCATTCACAAGAAGAGTACTTTTGGTGACATTTACGAACATATCTTAAATATATAATATTTTAATCAAAATAGTTAGAGCCATTTTTGAGAAAATCAAAATTTACGAAAAACGTTCCATGTAAAGGGTAATCTGGGGTAGGGGGATTTTCTTGAAAATCTTCGTGTTGCATCCTTGAAAGATACTGAACCTAAATACTAAGTTTGGTTTTTATCCGATTTTCCTTTTTGGGCTATGCTGTTCACGGACACACAGACATACAGATACACCTATCTCCATGTGAAATTTTTGGGTGGAATACAAAACTTCCCCTACTTACTATACGTAGTAGAGAAAGTAAAAATGTATTGAAAAATTGAAACGAATACCAACGAATATCTGAAACTTGGTTGATGACACAAAAACAATTTTTTAAACAGCGTGGCCTAAAAGTAGAACTTCTAACACAGAGCGCACGAGCTAAAAGCTTAGAAACGTTATTCTTTTATCTGGTAGGTATAACCTATATAAAGAGTAAATGACAGAAATTAAGAATTCAGACGAAAATCAAACGGAAGAGCCAGGTAAAATTACAGAAGTAGCAGAAAAAATAACACTAAAAGTACTTCCTAAAAAATCCAGAAAGCAATATGATATAGCATTTAATCGCTTCATTGGCTGATGTAAGGCAAAACATGTTGAAAATAATTTCACTTAAAATGACTGCTAGCGAATCAACAAAACATCTAACAACTCGCTTTTGTAACGTCATTTCGCTTGTTTTAAGAACGGCGTGATCTCTGTTAGTTACAGGAATCAACATTATTCGAGCGCTGTCTAAAGAATAGTATTACCACACGTGTTAAAAGTTTTATTTGACTCGTAGGATTGCAAAACTCGGCCTATTGCCGTACCAATTACACAGGATGATTTATGAAGAACCGACACATTTATTTCTTTAATTGTTTCAAAACGAGTTGTGCTAGCACAACTTATTATACCTGAAATGTAGAGGAATTTTGGGAGATTATTTACCTCTATAGCAAATGTTGAAAATGTCCTCCATCCTGCATAAGCCACAACTCAACACGTCGTTGCATGTTACTGGCCACTTGGAGGACTCTGTTGTCAATAGCTTGAATCTCCTGTGTAATGTTGTGCTTCAGATCATCCAATGTCTGGGGACGTGTGGCATAAACACTGTCTTTTAAGTAACTCCATAGAAAGAAGTCCGGCGATCTCGGTGGCCACAGGTTCTTGGAAATTATCGGTCCTCAAAGAAACTTGCAATTAGTGCCATGGATTCATTTGATGTATGGCAAGTAGCGCCGTCCTGCTAAAGGTATCTTTGACTCAGCTCTACATCGTCTAGTTGCTCAGCAAACTCCATGAAAATCCGTCGGTACTCTGCAGTGTTCATATTGTTTAAAAAAAATTGGTCCCACTATTCTCTGTGCAAATATTGCGCACCAAACTCCGATTTTAACCGGGTACATAGGTGCTTCATGAATAACATGTGGATTTTCGCTGGCCCAATAGCGTAAGTTATATGAGTTCACATAGCCGGATAAATGGAACCATGCTTCATCTGTGAACCATGTGATGGACAATATGGCAGGATTTGGCACAATGAACGCCTGAAACCAACGACAATAATTCAGTCGTCTATCCTTATCTGGTTTCTGTAACTGATGGACAACCGTAATCCTATACGGCTTTAGGCCTGCACTTTTCACAGCTCTCTGACACATTGAGTAGTTGTACCCTGTCTCCTGCGACAAACGTCTTAATGATTTTTTTGGGTGACTGATCCAGTCGTGCTCTTATGTCAACAACCGTGGGAAGCCTAGATGAACGAGTTTTGCCTTTTTCACTCACCAGAGATCCAGTTGTTTCCAATTTGTTTACCAGTCCCAGTATTGTGTTTCTTTGGGGAGGATTCCGAACACCAAATTCTCTTTGGTATGCCCTTTGAGTAGCTGTAATTGAATTCGTAATCCAGTATTGCTTTACAAGGAAGAGTCGTTCATTTAATGTGTACTCCATTTTCACGTTGACTAGAACAAAATCTCAAAAACAGTTGTCGACAATAAAACTAATAATTACGAATAAAACTTGAACATCTGCGCATCTAGTGACAGGCAATCGAAACTCCAGAGCATTCCGCTTAATTTGGTGCTAAAATTGGGGCACTGAGTGAATTTCGAATACAATAATTAAAGTAAGAAATGTGTCAGTTCTTCATAAATCACCCTGTGCAAAATTATATAGAAGGAAGCGGACTTCTCAGGCAGAAAATTCAAGATACACATTTAGTTTCAGATAAAATGTCTTAAATATGTGGTGATTTAATTGAAATCGTTAGTCAGTTTTAACAAAATAGACGACTACACACACACACACACACACACACACACACACACACACACACACACACACACACACACACAGACCTTTTTCTAAACATGCTTTTTTATTCAAGAATTTTTTTGGGTAAAATGATATATCTTCTCTATCTACTCTGTAGGTGGTAGAGAAAGTAAAAACCTCTATGGACAAATTTATACATCCTGGAAGATTATAAACAAAATATCTCATAGGGAATAGCGTCGACCATGGCGAGTGATGCATAGTTTCTTAGAGATGGCCAGTTTCAGTTACTTATTTTATAAAGTTGGTAAATAAAATGTCTTAAAATAGCCAAGTAAGTTGTATAGTTTATCAGCGCCACTCTCTGATAGTCGCAGACGGCAACGACGCCGCTATCCCGCATAGGCAAACACCACGTGCTGGTTCACAGTTCAGTGGGTCACTCAAATGTGCACTTCTCACGACGTGCAATGTTGTGTGCCGTTTCCACAGATGTCATGCAGACAATATTTGATTCGTCTTAACATGATGTAGTTGTCGCTGCTATATTTAATAACACCACCAGATCCTTTTCTTCTACTTATTGCTTCAGGTCATTTATGACTAAATACCATAACTTAAATGATCAATTTTTCTAACTGTGAATATCATATTTATGAATATATGATGTTTACTTTCTCTATGACATTTCTGGTAGGCAGAAGAAGGGTACTCGCCCCAACAAATCAATATACAGATTTCACCGGAAATACATGTTTTAATATCCCCTAAATTGCAAAAAAGCATTTTTAGAACAAAGGTCCGAGGGTGTGAATGTGTGTGTGTGTGTGTGTGTGTGTGTGTGTGTGTGTGCGCGCGCGCAGCATAACTCAAAAACGAAAATCTGATGTGTTACACTCACATGACTTTCTCTACTCTTGTACAAACTATTTTTACAAACGCTTATTCTCATCTACTTCATGTTAATCGAGACTCTATCTTATTGCTAATTTTCTTGTAGATGTAAGGGGAATGTATATTTACAACGGCAATATAGATATACAGTAGCCTTTAAGCATAGACATTACTTTCCCCTACTTACTATACGTAGTAGAGCAAGTAAAAAAAACAAAAAAAAAAAAAACGAAACTCTGTTTTAAACGGCTCTACACTTTTTGGGGGATAAATTTTTATCTATCCCTTATGATTTAATCTTTACATAAAATTATATAAAATTCATTCCGAATGAAGGGGGCTTCAGAGCTATTCCCAGAAAATTCAAGATACACATTTTGTTTCTCATGCAAATACCTTAGACATGTATTTTAATGAAAATCCTTAGAGAGTTTTTGAAAAAATCCAAATTTTCGAAAATCCTCCATGTAAAGGGTAGTTTGGGATGAGGGGATTTTATTAGGAATCTTCATGTCACTTCTTTGGAAAACACTGAACCTAAATATGCAACAAGTTTGGTATTTATCGGATATTTCGTTTTTGGGTGTGTTATTCACATATACACGTACGCACGCAAGCAAGCACGCATGCAGACCTTTTTCTAGAAATGTTTTTCTTAATTCAGGGGGCCTAAAACGTATATTTCCTGTGAACCTCCAAATCAAATTTTTGGATGCAATACTATAGATCCTTTTACCTAGATGGCAGAGAAAGTAACAATGTAGATCTCATTAAAACATAGGATTTGTTTCAATTTTTATGGCATTAATCATTTCCGAAATATATTTGTTTCTATTCAACCTCCTGTATTCTTCTTTGAAGACAACGATGATAACGAAACTATAGCTGCAAACGTTTGTCTCGATTCAAGGAAGTAAATACAAAAAATGAGTTTTTGTAAGAATAGTTTGTAGAAAAGTAATGAAATTAAACGATAGTGCGTAGAGAAATTCATGTGAATGTAACACATCAGATTTTGTCTTACATCCTTCATTATAAAGTTTAGAAAACAAATTTAGTGAGTTGGTTAATGCAATAAAAGCATGGAAATAAAGGTGAAAAAATATGTTTGTGCTTAATAAAATTTATTAAATATATAGGTGGTGAAACAATATTTTTCTTCTTAATAAAATTGATCAAGTGTATGGGGTGAAACAATGCTTTTTCTTCGTATTAAATTTATTACTTGTATGGGGGTAAAACAATAGTTTTTCTTCTTAATAAAAGTTTATTAAGTATATGGGGTGAAACAATATTTTTCCTAAATAAAACTTTATTAAGTATATGGGGGTGAAACAAACATTTTTTTCTTAATAAAAGTTTATTGAGCATATGAGGGTAAAAAAATTTATTTTCTTTTTAATAAAAGTTTATTAAGCATATGGGGGTTAAACAAATTTTATTTGTTCTTAATAGAAGTTTACCACGTGTATGGAGGAGAAATAATATTTCTCTTCTTAATAACATTTATTAAACTATGGGGTGAAGCAACAATTTTTCTTGTTAATAAAATTTATGGGGTGTATGGGGGTGAAACAATGTTTTTTATTCTTGATAAAACTCTTTAGGTGTATGGGGGTGAAACAATATTTTTTCTTCTTAATAAAATGTATTAAAATATCAGGTTAAACGACGTTTTTTACTTTCTACGTATAGTAAGTAGGGGAAGTATTGTATTCTACCCACAAATTCGATACCGAGATTTCACCGGAAATATATGTTTTGAGAGCCCCTGAATCAAAAAAAAACATTTTTTGGAAACATGTCCGTGTGTGTGTCTGTCTGTGAACAGCATAACTCAGAAACGAACAGTCGGATAAACACCAAACTTGGTATTTAGGTTCAGTATCTTCCAGAGATGTGACACGAAGGTTTTCAAGAAAATCCCCTTACCCCAGGTTACCCTTTACATGGAACATTTTTCGAAAATTTTAATTTTCTCAAAAACGGCTGTAACGATTTTGATTAAAATATCATATGTTTAAGATATTTTCATGACAAATGAAATGTATATCTCGAATTTTCTGGGAATGTCTCCAAAAGTATTCTTCATTGTGAACGAGTTTTGCATAACTGGTAAACCTTAAGAGATAGACAAAATTTTACTACACAATAAATGTAGATCGCGTTAAAATACACAATTTATGTCATATACATTTTGTTGTTGAGTGAACCATTTTCGAGATATTGCTTGTTATTCCCTTAAATTTTCCAATACTTACACTTTTTCTCAAATTCGTTATTCATTTTTTTTTGTCCTGGAAATGCAAAGAGAATGGAATACTCCACATAGCAAGCAGCTCTTAAAATATTTGACTATCGCTTAAAGCCTACCATATTCCCCTTGCACCTATAAGAAAATTAACAATAAGATTAACATCTCGATTAACATGAAGCATATGGAGAATAAGCGTTTGTAAAAATAGTTTGTACAAGAGTAGAGAAAGTCATGTGAGTGTAACACATCAGATTTTTTCTTCTTAATAAAGCGTATTAAATGTATGGGGGGGGCTAAAACAATATGTAGCTAATATAAACAGAACACCCTACATTTTACAGCTTCTTAAAGGGATTACTGTGTAAGATAAAGTGTAAACGTGTAAATTTCTGTGTTAATGTTGAAATTATGTATCTATTATAAACTTATGAAAGATCGTGACATGACGAAGCAGTCGAAATGACCAAAAATAAATATTACAGAATTTTCTTTACAGAAAATACGTATTTCCCTTCGAGAAATATGCAGAACTCGATTTTTCGACTAACGCCAAGGCGTTGCTTCACAGCTGAAAACTGCTACACGCGGTATATGAAGTGGATATTTGTTATGCCTAAAAGAAAAATAAAATCGCAACTGACTCGAAACATTTCAGAGACAAGGACAGTAGTTACGCCTAGTTGGTAGGGTAGTGGATGATCCAATGTAAAGGAATATCGACGAGAAGAAGTACTGCAGGGACAAAACGTCTATCATAGCTACTGGTCTCTTAGGAACGCGTATCATAGAAACCAATCGATTCGAAAACATACTCTTGGTCGGTAATCTTGCTGAGTGCTTTGCCTGGGGAAGTTTATCGTAATGCCACTATGATATACGCCGTCTTCCTCCGATGATTGATTCAACCTGTTGAAGGACTGTGTAATCCCAAAATAATCGACTTCTCAGAGAGATGGAATTGTGAATCTGAAGGAGGTTTCTTTATCCAACCTTAGGACAAAGTTTGATGGACCATCAGATTTTTGAACCCTCTATTTGTTCTCCGCATTAAGCAGATTGTCTGTCTGAACTAGCCTTGCTGAATACGAGCAGCGATATTTCATGAACTCTCAATTTTTCTCTCATATTTGAAAGTCACAAGGTAAGAGTTGCTACTTGGAAAACTTCATACTTTCTCTACCACGTATATAGTACGAGGGGCGTCCAATAAGTAAGTTTCCCTGTTTTATAAAAAAAACATTACACACAATTTATCATGTTGAATTAATTTATTATATTGTACAATCCTTCTGTTACTTTTCTACATAGTCAATATGTTTTCCAAGCATTTTTGGGAACGTGACACAAGTCAGTGTTGTACCAGGTCGGATCCCGTGCTCGCAACCAGCTGTTCACTGATTTGACTTCATCATCGGTGTTAAAAGTGCTTACCTTTGAGTTGGAGGAAAATGTGAAAATCACTTGGGGCAAGTTCTGGTGAATACGGAAGATGCGAGAAAACTTCCAAGTTGAATTTTGACCCAGGTGGAGCTCAGAAGATTCAACTGGGAAGTTTTCTCGCATCCTCCATATTCTCCCGATCGTTTCCCAAGTGATTTTCACATGTTCCGTGGCTCAAAGATCATCTTGGAGGTAAGCACTTTAACACCGTGACGAAGATCAATCAGAAATGAACAGCTGGTTACGAGCACAGGACCCGACTTCTGGTTGGAAATGGAGTTGGATTGTCTCAACTCTCTTCAAATTTGATTTGATTAATCCAAAATTCCGGTCATATTAACTGAAAGAATGTCCAGAGTTGCAAAGAGATGGGTAATTTCGACTGCAAAGATTCTGGCTATCCATGAACAAAATTATGCGATAACAATATTCTTATTTTGCGGTCCACAGGCATCGGAAAGCAAAATAGCACATTTCACACCTCGTAGCCGTGGACGCTGGAGTGGTCGCTCCGACGCCCCGCCAAGCTGAGGGTCGCGGGTTCGAGTCCCGCCACGGGCATGGGTGTTTGTGTGTGCGTGTGTGTGTATGTATGTGTGTTGCGGAAATAAGCGGTATGAAAACAGTAAAACACAGTAACATAAACTGGGTACAACAAGGGAACTTTAAAAAACAAGAAAGAAAAAAAAAAAAAAAGGCTGGTAGCACTCCACGTCGAAAAAATGTTACTCCTATGCTCCAAAATAAATGCCGGACTGATACACATATGACAACACAAAAAATACTTTCAAAAACTATAAACACACACACGCAGGCATACCTACCAGCTGTATAGGCATTTTCACAAGAGTTGACGAAAAGTGTTACCATGGACTGAAATGGTGAAACTAAGAAACAAAAATTGGAGGGAATATTCTATACAACATGGTGGTTCAAGTAAAACGATTTCCGGAAAAAGGGCAT
Source organism: Deroplatys truncata (assembly GCA_030765065.1). Classification (NCBI taxonomy): domain Eukaryota; kingdom Metazoa; phylum Arthropoda; class Insecta; order Mantodea; family Mantidae; genus Deroplatys; species Deroplatys truncata. The sequence continues at coordinate 307,927,332 of CM060975.1, read as the reverse complement.
ATAGATCTATAGGCCCCTGTTCCAGAAATGTCCTCAATTATTGTTTTATATGCAATTTTAAGAATATGTAATTTGATTGTGATAATTTTATTCGTGAAATATACGCATAACTCGAGCTCCAGATTCTACAGTGATACATTCAGGAACAAGGAGGTAAATTTATGGATAAAAACTTGAGATTTCGTTACGTTACTACCGATAAGTTCATTAGCAAGCACGTTGTGGGGCAGCGAATAAGGTGACTAACTCTGGTGAAATATTGTTACATTCTGCAGTTTTCGCTTTTTCTTCCACTCATTTTTTTTCAAATTGCTTTCTCACCCCAGGTTAGAACTTGCAAAGTACTCTTTCGTTATTATTTTCCTCCTTCTACTTTTACTTTCTCTTATTTTCCCCGTTACTCTCTCTTGCAATATTCAGGACGAAAGAAAAAGAAGACAATTTCTGCGCTGAGAGTAGAAAAGGTGGCGTAGGGTGTAAATGTCCATTCAAGTGCTGCTCACGGTGCACGTTATTGGGCCATTTCGCAAGGAAAATCTGCCTTGGAGTAAATTGGAAGACAAACGAAAGAGCGATCACCTTGAAGTGGAGAGCCCGGAGCGGCGCGACACTGTACGCGCCGTCACACTCGTTTGTTTGATAAATGATTTAACAAGTCTCCGAGAGATGAGCCGTGGCCACATCATTCCTTAATGATACCTACACCCTCTCTTTCCCCGAATTAACTGCTCCTGACGGCGAAAAGATCAGTCACACAGCCTGTTTCAGAAGCTCCTTTATGCCTGTAAAATGTCATCTCAACTCTTCAAGTATTGCACTTTATGCAACCCTACCATTTTAAACAGTTTGTTGCTGTATCCACTATCGCGCATAATTGGCTCATCAGGGAACGCGTGACGTATGAGGAGCAAGCATTCAAAAGGAAATTTCTCCACCAAATGCACTTTTTCAGAAAACGAAGAAAACTGATTTATCTTTAATGATGAATAATATGGGAATCGTGTCATAAAATATAGACTTAATGTAACTTACTCATACGAGGGGCACTATTTATATTTTGAGCCTTGGCAAACCTGAATGTTGTAAGTGCCATCTGACGTTTCCAATGGAAAGTTTGACATCTTTTACCATAATCTACTTCAAACATTTCGTAATACAGCGTCATTTGTTTTATTTACACTAACTTCAAAATTGTGTGTCAACAAAAACATGGAATTAACTCGTGAAAATGTTCGTGCAATGATTTATTACAACATTCGACGTGGATTATTAAGACAAGAGTGTATCGATCAACTAACTTTCACATTTGGCGACAAAGCTCCATCCTTTGCCACTGTGAAACGCTGGTATAACGAATTTAATCGTGGCCGCCGTTCGCTCAATGATGAAGTTCGTGAAGGTCGTCCAAAATCAATTGTTTGCCAGAAAACATTGATGCTGTACAAAAACTAATAAAGAAAGATCGTCATGCGACATATTGTGAGATTGAGGCAACCCTAGACATTAGTTCCACCAACATATACAAAATATTGCATGATTATTTAGCCGTGAAAAAGGTTTGCTCTCGTTGGATCCCACAAAATTTGACGCAATCTCAAAAAGATGCTCGTGTCGACTGGTGTACAAAAATGCTCAAGAAATACAATGGTGGTGCCTCAAAAGACGTATATAAGATTGTAACAGGTAACGAATCATGGATCTATGCGTATGAACCGGAACGTAATCAGCAGTCGATTGTATGGGTGTTTAAAGATAAAGCTAATCCAACAAAAGTTGTTCGCACTCGAAGTACTTTGAAGCAAATGGTCGCCTGCTTTTTCAGCAAAGCTGGCCATGTGGCAACAGTGCCTTTAGAGGAACGTAAAACGGTCAATGCCGAATGGTACACAACCATTTGTTTGCCGGAAGTCTTCGATGAAGTAAGGAAAACCAACAAGAACCGTAGGATCGTTCTTCATCAAGAAAATGCGAGCGCACACACATCTCGTCTAACAACAGAGTATTTAAAGGCTCAAAACATCGAATTGATGGGTCATCCGCCATACAGTCCTTATTTGGCACCCAATGACTTCTTTTTGTTCCCGAACATCAAGAATAAATTGCGTGGACAACGATTTTCGTTGGCAGAAGAAGCCGTTGATGCTTTCAAAAACCATGTTTTGGAGGTGTCTCAAGAAGACTGGAATAAATGCTTTGACAAATGGTTCAAACGGATGCAAAAGATGATAAAGAAGAATATTTTTAAAAACAATAAAGCAGTTTTCAATCAGAAATTACTTTGTTTTAATTATCAGGCTCAAAATATAAATAGTGCCCCTCGTACCTATAACACACCATTATAAACCTAGAGCACACTCTTTTCTTAAAATTTAGCTTTAAAACTTGGAAAAAGTCCCTTTCGTTTGAAACAGATGGAGAAAATACCATGCGATTGAAAGTGCTCGTGTAATGGAATTATGACAACACTGAGTAAATGGTGACGTATACATCACTCTCTACACAATTACAACTGACATTTTTATTCTCTAGCCCAACACGACTCTATAAAACTGCCTTATATTGTCTTTTAAGACAGCGGAAGGGGATATAAGGACATCGCGCGGCCGGTGCGACAGCTATCACAAAGAGCCGCCACATGTAGCCGACTTGGGCACGTGCAGCCGGTTTTCTACCATGTCTCAAAAGACTGAACAAAGAATACCAAGAAAAAATTGAGGTTCTTCATCACCTGGTTTATCTGGTAAGCTCTCCCAGTCCCCAAATTCAGCTGCAAGTAATTTTACATCTGCTCTTTTTTTATTATAAATTTGACGATTCAATGGAACTTTCACTAGAACTCCAAGAAACTCTTCTTCCATTTTAATTAAACTGGTCACTTTTTCTTCCAATTATATAACAGAAAAGAGAGCCAAACTTCAGTCATTAAAACCTAAAAGAATGAGAAAAACAAAATGACTGACAGTTCAGGAGTCAGATTGGGTGGAAGCTGATTGGCGAATGGAGGAAGTACTTTTTGATTGAAACTGCCATTTTCAATGCATAAAGAAGACAAATGGAATGATATGGGTAACTAAAACAAACTGTTTGGGGAGAAGACACATTTTTGAATGCTTGCTCCTCAAATATATATAGCAATGTGGCAATGCCGGTATTAGAAGTTGCCGTGGCTTATAGAAAGAAGAACAAATCATTTTGTGATATTATTTTCTCTGAGGAACGAAAATACAAACATATCTGTACATTATAAATACAGAGCAATTGAGATCTGAATTTATAATTAATTTCCATGCTGTGCTGATAATAGCTTATATCACTGTCCGTAACGCCTTGAAACAGTAATTATTGACGGTAAAATATAAATAATTAAACAAAGAAGTAATTTTAAAAACTAATTTCCGTATATTAAACCAATGTATAAAATAATAAGCTTGAGTTGAAAGATTTGTCCAAGAAAAAGGTAATTGACGAGTCATGTTAAGTAAAGTCATTAGTAACAGCGTGAGGAGCAAAGCATTCGCTTCAAGTTTCTTGAAATATAGGTAGGTTATACGTTCAGTACGTTTGAAAAGTCACGTAGGCAGAAATTCTCAAAAATAGAAAGATAATGAATTTCTCAGAGTCGGGGAGATAGCGCCTAGCTACAGTTTCCATACGCACATTTAGAGTTTCAAGACTGGAGCGCATATGAAGGTATGTTGGTACGGAAGTAATATGCAGGCGGAGCGTGAGTTAATATAGGGACGTGGATTCTAATCCGAGAAACATTCGTTCGTACACATTCTGCATACATTCATGACACTCCCTCTTGAGAACGAATCACTTAATCTAGTGATTACTCGCGTGTTATTTTAAGCGTACAGTAACGCGCTTGTGTGAGTAAGATTTAGCGGCCATCGCGAAGGGTTTTGCCGGTACGCATTTTAGCGATTCACGGCAAATTACGCTTCTAGTTTCTTTTATTGCGGAAACTGATACTGCAGAAGTTAGCAGGTATAATAATTAAATTGCTATAGTTCTAGTGCTACGATTCATAATAATTTCATTCTTCATCTTCAAATAGTCAACAACTTGCTTCAATAGCTCAAGTATTAGATCACACTAGATTTCTCAGTCAATTTAAACTGATATTACCCTTCACATTACACTCATGCAAACCCCGAGAAAGTACTCATAGCCAACCATTGTAGCAGCCGGCAGCAGAATCAAAAACAGATATTACAGCAAAGGACATGGCTTGATAGTGACGACCATCGCGTGGCTTTAACAATTCAGATAACGTATCAACCCGCTCACTTCTCTTCCAGGAAGGGAATGCATGCAAGTGGCTGTCTTGTTTATCGTTCAACACGACAGGTAATAACAAATGAATACAGGGAGAGAAGCCAATATACATCATATGAAGACGCTCTCACTTCTGTCAGCTGTGGAAGTCGAATTATTTCATGATTTATTCCCTGCAATCAACAATGCTAAGATTGCATAATATGTATTCAGCTCGTCGGTAATCTTAATATGACACTCGTGAAAACAAACATTCACTAGTGCCATAATCAAGATTATTCACTTGTTGCATAATTTACTATTATAAAACTATCCAATGTTCGTTAAAACACTTCTCGAAGCGATTACTCACAGCTAAACAGTATCGTATTATTATTTATATTAAAAGGTGAACATAAAACTTTTAAATTTCATACAAATACTAGCAGAAATACCCGGCGTTGCCAGGAGCATTAGCGGTTTTGGTAAAACATCACTTTCCGAAAATATGTATTTACTTACACTTAAATGAATCAAAGCAATTACGATATTGGTAGTATTCAATCAATTCAATTGGACCACCCCACTTTCATTGTGTCAAATTTCTAATTTGTACTGAAAATCCGCAAAATTGCCTCCCATCCAATATTTTTCAACCATTTCAACATTAGGGGTGGTATTTCGCATTACCAACCCTAAAAGAATGAAAAGGTTATTTTATTATTAAGAAAACATGCCCATTAGTGCTGAATATCCTCAAAACTGCCCATCTCCCATTCGGGGGTGATTTTTGTTATATCACCACTAAAAGAATAAAGAGAACATTACCATAGTCTTATTTCGGAAAGCTACTGAGAAAGCAGGTCTATTTGTGCTGAAAAATCTCAAAACTGCTTCCCGCCAAACACTTTCCACCCCCTCTTTGTTAGAGGTGGTTTCGGTGATAGCAGCCCCACAGCATTTTTACTCTTATCCTAAATACGTGTGTAACCTTCTGTCCCAACATATCCGCAAGGATAGGTAGGGGAACATCGCATGGAGGCCGGTGAGGTAGAACCTCCTTTCAGGGATTTAATAGCTGCAAAATTCTTCTGCGTTTATAATTTAAATTTCATTCATTCTCTGTTTAACCTCCTCTTATGTAGGACTTACACCCCCCCCCCCCAGGACTTACAGGCGGGTGCCTGGGGTCAGAGGTCCGTCGAGGAGCTCGTGGATCAGACAGAATATCCAGGATGGGGGATCAACCCGATGCCTGGTATGGGAGGAAGGAAGTAGATGAAACGATGGTGAAATGGATGAAAGGAAAGGTGATGATGGAGCAGTTGGTGGAATGAATGGCGGGGGAAACCGGAGAATACGGACGCCGCTTTGTCCACCACAAATCCCACATGCGGGTCCCTGGGATTGAACCCGGGCCGCCTCGGTGAGAGGCGAGCGGTCTAACCACTCGGCCACGGCGCCGCCTCGTTTATAGTTTAAATCCCTACAAATACTTAAAAATTGTCACCATGGTCAGAAAGAAAACAAATGGTACAAAAGGCATTTGGAATTGCCTGCAAAAACTTCATTCCAATAAACCCTTGGACGCCAAGATATGGCCTTATAAGCCCAAAAAATACAAAAATAAATAAATAAACGGTTGAAGGTAAAAGGAGCGCTTTTATGGTAGACGATATTCATTAAAACAAGACAATTATGCCTTTGAGTAGTATAAAATTATAACACTCCAGCGTAGCCAACTTAATTACCTGGCAGGTGTGAAGATTGTTAACCAAGAGGCTTGCTTGTATTGTTGATGTAATGACGGATAATTTGAATGCAGTAATTATAGAATCCGAAGAACCAGCCGAAGTTTTACAAGCAGCGGAGAGGGTAACATAGGAATTGCTGCCAAAAAAGTCAAGGAAACAGTACGAAATAGCGTATAACAGACACACATACATACAATTGCTTCTGTCTTTTTTGTTAAGGATCCTCAAAACGTGTATTTCTGGTGAAATCTCGGTATGGAATTTTTTGGTGGAATGCAATACATCCTCTACTTAACAGTGGGGAAGTAGTAGGGAAAGTAAAAAACACATTAGTACTGAATAATTCAAAACAAATCACAACCAATATCTTGAAAATGGCTGATACCACAAAAAAGGTTATTTAAAATAATTTGTGTTTTTTAAGGTGCTCTAGAAGAGATTTAAAGAGTTCTCTTCATTATGAATTGATTTTTTAAAATTTTATATAATTGATAAACCATAAAGACATAGATCAAAACTTCTTCCAGAAAAAAAAGTAACATTAACCATTTACGAGATATTATTTGTTACTGGTTTGAATTTTTAAATACTTTGTACTTGTTTACAAGGCCAAGGCTTATTCATTTGTTTCTCGTGGTTATTCAAAGGGCCTGAATTTCAAAGCCACCATATAGTGAACCACTTTTTATTATCTCTACTACTTACGAGATTTCAACAATACAAGTTTTGAGATTCCTTGAATAAGAATACATTTTAAAAATTCAATCCATAAATGTCTCCGCGTGTCTGTCTGTAAACAGCATTAGTCAAAAATGAAAATTTCATTAATTGCTAACTTAGCATCTTCCAAGGATGTGGTACCAGGATTTTCAAGAAAATTCTCTCCCCAAACTAACTTTTGCATGAAAAATGTTTAGTTACTTTTGAGTGTCTCAAAAATGTCAATAACGATTTTGATTCGAATACTATATATTTCCATGACAAAATGCAATTGGTAAACCGTAAGAAATAAAAAAAAAACCTTATTATTCAAAGAATGTAAACCGTGTTACAGCACTCAATTTATGTCAGTTAAATTTTTTGGGCGTTAACGGTTTTCGAGATGTTTTTTTCTTATTCGTTTGAATTTTCAAATACTTCAAATTTTTCAAGTGGTTAGTCGCTTCTCTCTCTCTCTCTCTCTCTCTCTCTCTCTCTCTCTCTCTCTCTCTCTCGTGGTCCTGCCAGGAACATGGAATTTCATAGCCATCACACAGCGATCTGTTTTTCCTTTTTCTACTAGTATAGTAAGTAGGGGAAGTATTGAATTCCACTCAAAAATTTTATATCGAGATTTCACCGGAAATACATGTTTTGAGACACCCCGAATCTAAAAAATCTGATGGGTTACACTCACATGACTTTCTCTACTCTTGTACAAACTATTTTTACAAACGCTTATTCTCCATATGCTTCATGGCTTTAAGCGATAGGCAAATGTTTTAAGAGCTGGTTGCTCTGTGGAGTATTCCATTCTCTTTGTATGTCCAGGACATAAAATATGAATGACGAATTCCCATTTGAGAAAAAGTATAAGTATTGGAAAATTTAAGGGAATAAGAAGCAATATCTCGAAAATGGTTCAGTGAACAAAAAAAAAGTATATGATATAAGTTGTATATTTTAACGCGATCTACATTTTTTGTGTAGTAAAATTTTGTCTATCTCTTATGGTTTACCAGTTATGCAAAAGTCGTTCACAATGAAGAATACTTTTGGAGACATTCCCAGAACATTCAAGATATACATTTTATTTGTCATGAAAATATCTTAAACATATGATATTTTAATCAAAATCGTTAGAGCCATTTTTGAGAAAATTAAAACTTTCGCAAAAATTTCCATGTAAAGGGTAATCTGGGGTGGGGGGATTTTCTTGAAAACCTTCGTGTCGCATCTCTGGAAGATACTGAACCTAAATACCAAGTTTGATGTTTATCCGACTGTTCGTTTCTGAGTTATGCTGTTCACAGACACACACACACGGACATGTTTCCAAAAATGCTTTTTTTGGATTCAGGGGGTCTCAAAACATATATTTCCGGTGAAATCTCGGTATGGAATTTTTGGGTGGAATACAATACTTCCCCTACTTACTGTACGTAGTAGAGAAAGTAAAAAAGCATTTTTAGAAAAAGGCCCGTGTGTGTGAATGTGCGTGTATTTGTCCGTGAACAGCATTACTCACAAACGAAAAGTCGGATAAACACCAAATTCGGTATTTAGGTTTAGTATCTCTCAAAGATGCCACAGTTTAAGATACTTTCATGGAAAATTAAATGTATATCATGAATTTTCTAGGGACTGTCCCCAAAAGTTGTCTTCATCCTGAATGAATTTTCGTAACTACTGTTAAGAGATAGACAAAATTGTAAAACACAAAAATGTAGATCTCGTTAAAACACACAATTTATGTCATATAAATTTTTTGCGTGCAGTGATCCATTTCCAAGATATTCCTTGTTATTTGTTTGAAAGTTCCAATACTTATACTTTTTCTCAAATGGGAATTCGTTATTCTTTTTTTTTTTTTTTTTTTGGTCCTGGTAATGCAAAGAGAATGGAATGCGGCACATAGCAACCAGCTCTTAAAACATTTGACTATCGCTTAAAGCCTACCATATTCCCCATTGCACCTACAAGAAAATTAGCAATAAGAAAGAGTGTGCAAATTTTTATCTCGATTAACATGAATTAGATGGAGAATAAGCGTTTGTAAAAATAGTTTGTACAAGAGTAGAGAAAGTCATGTGAGTGTAACGCAGATTTTTTTCTAATCAGTTTAGCCTACTGTTTCCTTCTTATACATACAACAAAATGTGTAATGAAAGTTTATTTCAATTACCGAGAAGTACATAGAAGAATAAGATTTGTAAGAATATAGAGGAGTGAGAATAGGAAGGCATGCGAATATAAGACATCGTGTCGTCCTCGTGTTTGGAAGCGAGCGCGAGGTATCGATCGCGCTCTCCAACACAGCAGGTCACTAGGGCCAGACGGTTTGCATACCGAGAAATGTAACTTTCTTTGTATCAAAAGTATGTCCATAGTTAACGGCGTTGCATGGCTGTATTCTGTATGTAAAGGTTGAAAACAAGGCCAGGCATGGCTAGTCTACTATTTTCACGGAGAACTAAAGCCTAAGTGTCCAGATTTGCACGTAAGGTGTTGAAAATGCACGTTTAAAGTAGTCTGTAGTGCAAATTTGTATCCCGACTAACTCAATGGTGTGTATACGGCGTTGAAGATCAGTCAAAGGACAGCTTTTAACATTTGAGAGTACTACAAGATTGAAAATTAAGTTTAGTGTACTTTTTACTTTCTCTACTACGTATAGTAAGTAGGGGAAGTAATGCATTCCACCCAATAATTCGATACCGAAATTTCACAGGAAATACAGCAGGAAATTCCAAATAAAGTATTTTTGGGAACATGTCCGTGTGTGTGTCTGTGAACAGCATAGCTGAAAAATGAAAAGTCGGATAAATACCAAACTTGGTATTTGAGTTTAGTAGCTTCCAAGATGCGACACGAAGATTTTCAAGAAAATTCCCCCACCCCAGACTATCCTTTAAATTAAAAATTGTTCGGAAATTTTTATTTTCTCAAAAACGGCTCTAACGATTTTGATTAAAATATATGTTTAAGATATTTTCATGGAAAACGAAATGTATATCTTGAATTTTCTGGGACTGTTCCCAAAAGTCCTCTGCATTTTGAATGACTTTTGCATAACTGGTAAATCGTAAGAGATAGACAAAATGTTACTACAAAAATGTAGATCTTGTTAAAAAAGTTTAAATTTCCAATTCTTATATTTTTTCTCAAATTGGAATTCGTTATTTGTTTTTTAATGTGCTGGACATACAAAGAGAATGCAATGCTCCACATAGCAACCAGCTCGTATTGCTTAAAGCCTACCATATTCCCCTTGCATGTACAAGACAATTAGAAATAAGACACCTTCTACAAATGTTTATCTCGATTAACAGGAAGCAGATGGAGAGTAAGCGTTTGTAAAAACAGTTTGTACACGAACAGAGAAAGTCATGTGAGTGTAACACATCAGATTTTTAGAAGCTGTAAGATAACCTTAGGTTTTTACAGGTTCTGTAGAATTGCATTTTGGCCAGATGAGTTAGTGCAGACTCCTACTTAGAAGTTAAAGTAATGCATGAGTGGCTATTTGAGGTTTATAAGCGCATCTATTTTCTTTGGGCCCTATAGCAAGGGGCCATTCTCGATGATAATAACTAAGCATTAACATAACGACGTAAAACCAGAGCCGCAACTGCCCGGGGCAAACATGCTTCCGCGCCTCACATGACGATAAGGAAGCCTTAGTATTTTATTCTGTACACCCTCAAAGTATAAAACTGATTTTATATCAGTCATTAACTTTCATAAATTTAACATGAAAGCCACGTAAATACAGCATTTCTCTCGAATGGCGCGACTTGCAGCCCGCAGCAGGGCCAGATTCTACTGCCGCATCTACCATAGATAATGTACTAACGTTGAGAAACAATACATGTTACGTATACTTTGGTATAAATCTTGCTTGGAAATGAGCCCCTTTGAAAACTGTAAAGCCTGACATTTATTGAACACATTTAACACCCAATGAGTTTCTGCAACAGCTATTGTGCTGACGGATTCGTATTGCAGTGCCGTAGGGGAACGGGCTGCCAGTCGCGTAAACAAAGACACGCAGATTCTTGCAATATCACTTATCAGTAACCACACAATTATATTACAGGGCATACTTTATAACACACAGTATTCAGTAGTGCCTATTGTTATACACCGGGGTGACGCCAAAAGGTATGCATTTAAAATGTTAAATTTAGTTACCTCGGCATAAACGTTGGGGGACGTAGCATCAGTGGCCAACGAAAGATACCAGGAACCTGCTGCACAAAACTAAGCGGGCGTGGTATATTTATAACATTAAAAATACATATATTCACGTTTACCTCTGATTTATTATACTTAACAAGGTGCCCTACATTATACACAAAGGTTACAGAAGAACAATGGGGGAGATGCCCCACGCAAACACACACCCATCACACACACGCAACCATCCTCTCGGAAGACCTACATTAGGCTACAAGTGACGCCAAGCCACCACACAAAGAGGCTGTTCCCTTGACTTGCCTTCACCCCCAACTAGGACGATGGAATTGCCGCGCTGGACAAGAACTTAACATACAAACACAACACTTAGCTCAACAATATTATACACAGCAATAATGTATCCGACGCGACAATACACACACATACGCTACACTATGACAGAAATTAGTCCAATGAAATGAATTGTGCAAGTTTTTCAAATATTTATCTTGCGAGATTTTTTTGCAGGAAAAATTCTGTTATCACAGCAAATAGACGATGCTCTCGTGTTCAATTGAAATAATACTCAAATTTGAATGTAAACATAGCTCATGTTATTTCTTAAATAGTTTTTAATAATTTCCAGTTTACTAAAACTTCTTTCACCTGAAGCAACAGTTAAAGGAAGAATTAAAAATATTCTTAAGACTGTGGTCAAGTTTCGATATACCTCAAGTCTAGGTCTGCAAATGAGGCTCAAGGGTGTTGCTGCAGGTGCAGTTTTCATAGCGTCTTCAACTGCTAAAGCGTGGTTTTATGGTTAAAACTTAGAAATAAATGCGATATGTTGCCATTCACATCGACAAATGCAAACGTAAGCAGCACCAATCGCAAGAGAGGGTTAAACAGTTGGGCTAATATGGCGGTCTGCGAAGCGACCACCAACAAAACAGGTTATGTACATGTATCAAAATGAACAAGAGCTAGCTGTCCGATTGAAGGACATTTAACTCACAGAAAAGTATTACCCAGAATAACAATGTTTTGCGGCGATTTTTATAAATATCCCAATGTTTACTGGCACCTGATATAAAAAAATCTGATGTTACACTCACATGACTTTCTCTACTCTTGTAAAACTATTTTTACAAACGCTTATCCTCCATATGCTTCATGTTAATCGAGATATCGAGATGTTAATCTTATTGCTAATTTTCTTGTAGATGTAAGGGGAATATATATTTACAAGGGCAATAGGAAATACAGTAGCCTTTAAGCACATACATATCTCTTAATAGCTGGTTGCTAGGTGCAGCACCATTCCCTTTGCCACAGATTAATACTCTTTGCATATCCAAGACAAAAAAATGAATAACCAATTCCCATTTGAGAAAATAAGTATTGAAAAATTTAAGGGAATAACAAACAATATCTCGAAAATGGTTCACTCAACAAAAAATGTATATGACATAAATTGTGTATTTTAACCCGATCTACATTTTTTGTGTAGTAAAATTTTGTCTATCTCTTATGGTTTACCAGTTATGCAAAAGTCGTTCACAATGAAGAATACTTTTGGAGACATTCCCAGAAAATTCAAGATATACATTTTATGTCATGAAAATATCTTAAACATATGATATTTTAATCAAAATCGTTAGAGCCTTTTTTGAGAAAATTAAAATTTTCGATAAATGTTCCATGTAAAGGTTAATCTGGGGTGGGGGGATTTTCTTGAAAACCTTCGTGTCGCATCTCTGGAAGATACTGAACCTAAATACCAAGTTTGGTGTTTAGCCGGTTGTTCGTTTCTGAGTTATGCTGTTCACAGACAGACACACACGGACATGTTTCCAGAAATGCTTTTTTTGGATTCAGGGGGTCTCAAAACATGTATTTCCGGTGAAATTTCGGTATCGAATTTTTGGGTGGAATACAATACTTTCCCTACTTACTATACGTAGTAGAGAAAGTAAAAAAGAAGTTTTCTGATGTGATATATTCACATGGTTTTCTCTACCCTCTATCATTTATTAGTGGGTATACAAATTATTCTTATTAAAGTTTTTTTCCCTCTCTACTACATTTTAATCCAAATAAACATTTGCAGAAATAGCTACATTACACATTTCGTTACAGATTCAAAGGGAACAGTCTGTTTAAGAACTGGACGCTATATACTGACCTTTGTTTCCATGACATCGTGAGAAACAGCTGAATATTGGATGACCAAGAAATGAAAAATTCGGACCTTTAATAACGGATATTGCAGAAACGGCTTATGCCACAATTTTTTTAAGTAAATTGTGTGCTTTAAAGAGCACTATATTTGTTGTTAAGTACGTTTACGTCTATTGCTTAACGTTTACAAGTTATACGAGATTATACAAAATTATTTTCGAATGAAGGGGACATCCCATGCTATTCCCAGAAAATTCAAGGTATACACTTTATTTTTCATGTAAATATTTTTAGATAATATTTTAATCAAAATCGTTAAGAGCCATTTTTTAGAAAATAAAAATTTTCGAAAAATCCCCCATATAAAGGGTAGTTTGAGGTGGGGGATTTTTTAAAAGTCTTCGTGTCGCATCTTTGGAAGGTACTGAGTCTAAATACCAACTTTGGTATTTATCAGACTTTTCGTTTTTGAGTTATGCTGTTCACAGACACGCACACATACGGACATTTTTCCAAAAATGCTTTATTTGTATTCAGGGGGCCTGAAAACATGTATTTTCGATGAAATCTCGGTATCGAATTTTTGGTTGAATGTAATACTTACCCTACTACTTTACGTGATAGAGAAATTAATAGATTGCTCCATACATAGCAGCCAGTAAATTGTTTATCAACATGTTTCTATTTGCCCTGCAGTTGTTTAAGGTAGTCATCGTTAAGAACTTCGAACGTCATATGAGATAATGGATAGCAATTATAACATGCAATTAATTGAACAAATGTGTATAATTAAGAATATACACATTAAACAAAGAATACAGAAAAACCGAGCGGGATGGCTCAGACGGTGAAGTCTGTGGTCCGCTTACGGGAGGTCCCGGGTTCAAATCCCGTGCGCCGACCAACCTGCCTGAGGTGTTTTCGTGGTTTTCCTCAGTCGCCAAGGTAAATACCGGATTGGATATTTAATACCACGACCCAAAGTTCCACCTTTAGTCTAAACAATAGTAAAATGAAAAATAAGTGGTAATAGTGAATGCTATGCCATATATCTACAGACAATGTAAGCAGTTAGACTGGACGGCACCCTAACGCCATCTGCACGGCATGAAGCACGGGTTACAGGGATGAGACTTAGAAGGCTAACTACCCGCCTTTCTGTGTGAGGGCGGCGGTTAGACTGGACGGCATCCTAATGCCATCTGCACGGCATGAAGCGGGTGGTTACAGGGATGAGACCTAGAAGGCTAACTGTCCGCCTTTTTGTGTGAGGGCGGCGGTTAGACTGGACGGCACCCTAATGCCATCTACACGGCATGAAGCGGGTGGTTACAGGGATGAGACCTAGAAGGCTAACTGTCCGCCTTTCTGTGTGAGGGCGGCGGTTAGACTGGACCGCACCCTAATGCCATCTGCACGGCATGAAGCAGGTAGTTACAGGGATGAGACCTAGAAGGGTAACTGTCCGCCTTTCTGTGTGAGGGCGGCGGTTAAACTGAACGGCACCCTAATGCCATCTGCACGGCATGAAGCAGGGGTGACAGGATAAGACCTAGAAGGCTAACTGTCCATCACATATCGTTCTAAGAGTTATCCACCAACAGATCCGTCGCGATATGACCAGTAAATAAATAAATATTACAGCAATAGATACAAGATAGGAAATTCTTAACAAGGTTTTAATTGTCATATATCATTTCAGATGTAAGACCACAACCACTGTCTGTTACTCAATAACATTTGTTAGCAGCAATGCAAACATTTTTGGATCGTGACCAACCTGCTCCTCTTCTCTGCTTGGGCAGTAGCACATCACTCCTACTAACATGCGATATAAGGTCACGCACGCAGGACCGACCCCAATGTGCTCTAATGGTTCTTTACAGGTATCGTGCAGCAGGTGCTTAAATCCTTTCAAACAAGAAAATTTACGTGCCAGGCCTTTCCCCCCAAAACAAGTCTATAAAACAGCAAAATCACAGCAACATTAAGTAATTTAACGAGGAAGAAGGCTGTGTAGTAAGTTACAGCATGGCTTCAGGAGCACTGAAAAGATTGAGTCGATCCAAATTAATACTTATAAAAATCAAATTAGCCTCATCCAACAAGTCGCAGCAAACCCAAAACACCAAACGACTTTGATTAAAATGCCTTATGTTTAAAATATTTAGATAACAAATAAAATGTTTATCTTGAATTTTCTGGGAGTAGCATGTAAAGTCCTGTTCCATTCGGAAGGAATGTTTGTATTTTATATTCCTTCGCGTAAGGAATTTTGTATAAAAGAGACAGAGAAAGAGAGACAAAAGCTTACTACACAAAAAACGAAGATCCTTTTTAAAACGCACAATTTATTTCAAATAAATTGGTTTTGGCTTCAACCATTCCCCCCTAGATATCTCGTTGCTACTAGTTTTAATTTTTCGTTACTTCGTCATGTTTTGAAGCGGTCGTCACTGAGTTGTTTCTCGTGATGTCATGGAAAGGTTAAGGGATTTCTAGACCAGCATTAAATATCTATCGCTTCTGGTTCCTGTATCCACCTTTTATCTACGAAAAAATGCATAGTGAAACTATTTTTGAAATTGTTTATTTCGAATAATAGAAGAAAAATACTAATTAAGTATAGTTTATAGAAGCTATATAAAAATACACGATGGTGGAAGAATATAAAATATAAAATTATAACCACAGGTAAAATAAATATTAATAACAGTAGAAATGGTATTATTAAATATGGCTGGGAAGTGAATATTACATCTAAAGGTGAATATTGGTTGAAAATACAGTGCCAGGCAGCATACCGAAAATAGAGTGCCCCCCCTTTATTCTAACCGAGTGAGAAGAGAATACGCTTTGTTAGTGTACCGTTAGGTCGCCTGAAAATCACATGTGTAGAAAACGGTCAATGCTCCCCAATGGTTTCAGGCATCCAATAAGAAGACAGAAATCATGTGATAGTGAAATGGGGAGATGGGAATTTTTAAATAAAGAAACGGGAGAGCTTAGAAGACGCACTACTTCTAGGTGGTGGTTCCTTGGAGGTTGTTCGGAAAACAAATGTATCGGTGGATAGGGGCGATAGTATGAAGCACAGCAGTAAAGAAATGCGCGCGCGCGCGTGCGTGTATGTGTGTATGTGGCGAGATAATATTAGGAGTCAAATTTTAAACGGTGACGGGAAATATACGGGCAGAAAAATGAATCAGTCGTATTAACCACTAACCCTAGATCCAAGATCCATGCAAATCCCTGAGCTAGCATGAATCCGGGACCATTCCGGCAAATCCCGTACCGCAAAATTGGCGCTCAGCGCCGCAAAAGCCATCACATATCGACATGTTTTAAAAATCTGACTATCGCCTAGCCTTCTGTATTCTTCTTATACCTACAGCAAAATGAGTAGTGGTGGTAGTAGTATATTATGGGATCTTAGACGGCTCAAACACCATCGCACCTCGACCTTTAGAGGTCCTTAGTGCTATCCCTTTTTCTTATTATAGGAGTTCAAGTTCCTTAACGTTTGTTAGCGCCAGAACTCCCTTTCCTAAGGTAGAATTTTTTGATCTGTCCAAAATTGAGGCTCCTAATACGAAATATTTTCCTCGGTGCCTCGTAGTTTAACTTTAAGTGCTGGGCTGTTTCCTCTTGCCCACCACAGTCTGCAACTGGTATCCCCTTGATGGATACCTACAATGTGTAAATTTGTAATAAAAGTTTATCTCGATTAACAAGAAGTAGACAGAAGAATAAGCTTTTGTAAGAATAGTTTGTAGAAGATTGAGTAGAGAAAATCGTGTGAATGCATCGCAGCTGATTTTTTCGATCTCAACCCCATTGTTTCAGCAGCTGGCGGATTGTTTTCAAGTGCAGAATTGCACGGGACAAAGGAACGCTAATAAGCAGGGCCCGGATTTTTTGGTGGAATAAACCTTCATTTTAGGTTTCTTATATGCTTAAAATAGATTTCTTTTTAGGTTTTGGTTCGTGAATCAATAGAAGTGTCAATAATTTTACTTTTCTGGTACTTGGTTCTAAGATTTATTTTTTGGTATTGCAGTAGATACATATATTCTCAAATTTTCTGGCGTAAACGATTTCCTATTATCACGTAACACATTCTTGTATGAAGAAAAGGTTCTTTCAACGGAGCATGACGTCATTGGAGCGTAGAACATAGATGCCAGTGCAGCAGGTTCTAGGGGTAGTTCTCCTGTATACTTTTCTCCCTACAACTTCGAAGAACATGCAACTCCACTGGTCCAGGTATTTCTTTACTGGAAACATTGCCAATGATATCTAGAGCATCTTTCAGTGGCAAAGTTGTAGCCTCTGGTATAAAACAAAAAGTGTCTTAATGTATGCAAGGGAAACGGCAAGAGTGGGGCACTCGAGTGATTTCTTAGCCTTGACAATGCAGGCAGCTTCTGTTTCATACAATTCATTGACGACATTTTTAACGTCTTTTAAGTGCTCGGCGTAGTAAATGGCAGCAGACAGCCCAGATCCCCAGTGGGATAACTGTCGGCTCAGGTGCAAGAGGGATTGCTGGTACTTTCTCTTTGAATAATTGTATACGTGTTGGGGCTTTTAAGAAAGCTTTCTTGATCAAAGATATCGGGCTGTTCATGTCATCGAAGTGGCTTCTAATCTCCTTCGCAAGGTGGTGCAGCCGTGGGTCAAGCTTGTAACATCTAGCATGGTCGGGTGGAAGGACTACTTTAACATGTAGGCAGCATTGTCTGTCACTAACAAAAGTGAAGTGTGGATCTGCAGCAATCCACTCTTTGAATAAATGTGATTTAGACATTGTTTCACTATACAACAACTGCATTAGAAAAGTACTCTGTTGTACTCTCGGTGATTGGAGGTGATCCCGTTATGCAAGTTACACTCCTCCTGACCTCAGCTCATCCAGGTGTCACATGTGTGCGTTTAACTGCAGTAACTTGAACTATCTACTGGCTATAAGTGCTGGATATAATTTTACAAGAGTTTCAATCCGAAAATAACATTCTTCATTTCGAAAAACGGAAAGCAGCTATTTAGGTTGAGGCAGTATTTTTTACACTTAAATAATTTCAGTCAAATTATATAATATGTAAATTCAATAACAGCCCGCCTTGAAGCAATATGTGTATGTAATAATTTGTAAAATGTATGTAACACTCATTGCATATGTTTATATTATTGTATCCATGTGTAATAATGTTATGTGAATATATTACGTAATTTAATAATGTAGGAACTGTGAGAATAAGTTAAATGTTGCTAACAATGAGGTAAGCTTGAGGCAATGAGTTTGAGAGTTTAAATGTTATTTGTGATTCTTGGAAGCATTAATGTAATTTTAGTGACAGTTTATAAAAAAATAGCCAATCAACAACCAGAAAAAAAGCTTTAGTTAAATGCAGATTTTCTATTGGAGTAAAAATAGCCAATAAGAGACTTGAAATACATATATTTACAAGTTTAGACGGTTGAAATCTAGTCAGTTGCCTGCAGACAGTGATAGTAACCGGATGCACGATGCGTCCCCGAGAAATTAAATACGTATTCGTGTGAGACGAAAATAGTATATGTATTAAAAAGTGCAAGTATTAAATAAAAGAATCTCACAGCTCCCGATATCAGGAAGTGCTATTTAATTCGTGTCAAGGATTAATAAAAAGGAGTGAATTAAAACTTAAAATCTGTGTAAGCTTACATTCTTGTCGCATCACGCCCTGCCAAGACTTCCATGTGTCGAACAATAATACTGATGCAACCGAGGCAAACATAATTATTTAATACTTAAAGGAACAGTTTAATTACAAAGTGAATATTTTTTAAACTTGGGGCAAAGGTCACCTAAAATTACATTTGGGGCGAAGGCTACCGGTAACTGTTTACTATACGTGCTGTTGCAGCTATTACAAGTTCCGCTCCCCAACAGTTGAAATACGATACAACTCCTTCAATACAAACTACTTCAAATCGGCTTTTCATACGTAGCAGCAAACAACGTAATAAAAACATACTTCTTCAAATTGACGCCCAAAGCGTGGTGCAAACTCCTAAAACAAAACAACTTCTACTTCAAGGTTATTTTAGGTGTCAACCCCTCATTTAGGATTTTTAGGTGTAACGAAATTCGCATATTCTGCTCCAGAAAGTGTGATACGAATATATATCTTGAAATATGTTAATTAAATATAGGTTAAAACCTAAAAATCCGGGCCCTACTAATAAGTGCTCTGCAGACGCAACTAAAAACGAACACTACGCATTAGGAATTCATTAAACATAGGACGCTAGGAGGGTAAATCAAAGAATGGCAGATATATGGAAAGAAGAAAGTCTGAAGAAAAAGAGAAGTGTAGCAAACTCAGATAATGACGACAAAGTTAGTTTAAAAGTTTTTTTCCAAGCGAGTTTCTTCGAGATGATGAATGTGGCGACGTTCAAACCAAAGTTTCCTTCGTTGTCGGGGACAAGATTCAGGGTTCTGTGGTGGTTCGTCTTTGGGGTATGGTGCACATGCCGAAGCTTTTATCTTTCTTTATGCCATAATTTATGAGTTTATGATTCATCAATCAGAAAAACTCTCTACTCTACTTGTAACATTTTGTTCACAAACAGCAATGTTTTTATGTTATTTAGGAAATATTACAAATAAGTCAGTTAAAAAAATATTCCAAATAGGTCATTTAAAAACTCTGATGCATCCACTCGCATGACTTTCTCTACCCATTACAACCTCACATAATCTCATATATTATAGTAAGCATTCACATAAAATGTAATTCTTCTGTGCACCTTTAGTTATCCACGATACAGTTTTCACTATCAAATTGAGCAATATGGGCTTGGTTACATGTTACATACGGAAAACAAAACACAATTGTTCGCATATTGTGCGTGTTTTTCTTACTAATGAATCCAAATGAACAACAAAGAGCATCCAAAATGGTGGGCGGCGGGGTTACAACGGGAATTATCAAAAATAGGCTTAAACAATATCTGGCAAAGGGGTAATGAAAATACACACAGAGCCGTGAAAAAAGTAAAAAGACGACTGTGTGATATAAACAGGCAGAAAATAGAGTCTGAATGTAGACGAAGATCAACATTGGAGCTACAAAAGGAAATAAAAACTAGGTGGGGTAAGGAAACATATATTTTGGAATTAGGTATAACACAGAGGACGGGAATAGCATGGCTTAGGTTGGGAGAGTGGAAAGCTCGCAAGATCGCTGATGATGATGGCAGGAGGGTTTGCCCATTATGCGGGGAACAAGAAGACTGGACGCATATTTTGGCTGCATGCGTGCAGACGGTGAGTATTAGGAAAAAATTATTACCGGAAGTATTTTTGGCTTCCAACAGACGGAGGACAGCATGCTGGGACTTGATTCTGAACAGCCAAAACTGGCCAAGGTTGGTCACATACTTTATGGAAGTACGTGTACTAAGAGATAAGGTGTTTATGTAAATTTTCTTTAAATATATGTGGTGCTTGAGCACTTTGTGTGTGTGTGTGTGTGTGTGTGTGTGTGTGTGTTTGTGTGTAATTCAGAGTGTTTTTCAATTTTATATGTATGTATATAATGTGGTGATTATAAACATAGTTGTTTCTGGTCAATTCTGCAAGTCACGTATACAGACCAGGTATTTTTCTAGAGAACATATACGGTCTTATGACCCATGCGACTGTGTTATGCAATTAATGTAATACTAAGTGCTTAATAAATACCACCACTACTACTACCTTTACTACTACTTACTAATAAATCCATGCATAAAAAAGAAGAATCGCGTAAGAGCCTTCTGGGCGACTACACTATAATATACTGATTATGTGTGACGTAACTGAACTAGAATGGCATCATTGTGCTACAGCGACTTATTGTTGGCTACGCGCGCAGCTCTGCCACATCTTTTAACCCCAAAGCAGCAGTCTACTGGGATCCATTCCCCAGATAAACAATAAAATGTGTGTATTTAAAACAAAATAAGTTCTGTTCATTGTAATTTTTAATATTCTAATCAAATGAGTTGATTTCAATTACTTCAACATGTGTTGTTATTATCTTACTTACAAAAATAAATCAATAAATACAGTGTGGACTCGACAATGCTGGCATCTGTGGCACTACTCTTAACGCTCAAAATGCCTCCAACCTATCAGCATTTAATGACACACAATTAATAAGGTAAGATCTTTTTGTAAAAGCTCAAAGTTTTGAAATTATAGTGTGGTTGACCAAACAGTCGTCTGCAGCAATACCTTAATGGTAATAATTGAGACGCTTGTATGCAAATTATAAAACACGCTACCGCTCGTTTCATAAACATACTCCCGTCTTAATTATTACTACCATTATAGTTTTGTTGCGTAATATACTATTATAGATGCTGAATGTCGTCCTCCTTGGTCTAGTGATTACCATGCTAGCCTCTAGTTTTCGAGTCGCGGGTTCAAACCCGGCGGAGGCGACGGCTTCCTTCGGAAGGGAAGTAAAGCCGGTGGTCCCGTGTCGTAGATTTAAGACACGTAAGAGAACCTCAAGCCTGATAAAGAAGGCTCTGAGCAAAATTACCAGTCTTTCACGCCCAATATAGAGTGGGACCATAGTAGTTAAACTCAAATTCAATTTTAAATAGATGCTGAATATGTGGTATGTTAATCAAAATCACTGAAGCCGCATTTATCCGACTTTTGTTTTTAAGTTATGCTCAATATATCACATGTGCGCGTACACATTTCCAAGAGTCTAATGTGTTACATTCACATGGCTTCCTCTAGCGATTATCGTTTAGTTTTATATATCTTCTACAAACGTTCTTACAAATGCTTATTTTTCTATCTACTTCGTGTTAATCGATATAAATGTTTGAAGAAATGATTTAATTATACATTGCGTTGTGGCCACAGGAGGCTCAAGTGTTACTCAATGTTTAAAAAGTGGGTATGCGTCTTTAAAATTCCACTCTTTCCATGACATCACGAGAACAAAAGAATGGCGACTTGAAACTTTCACAAACTGTACGAAAAGTTTTGGAAAATTTGAAACCGATAGTATCTTGGAAACGGGTAATGCCACGAAAAATATTTGAGATAAATTTTATTTTTAATGAGATCTACATTTTTAGTGTAGTACCTAAATTTTTGTCTGTGTCTTAAGATTTTCAGTTATATGTATTTATATAAAATTCGTTCAGGATGAAGAGGACTTCACAGACAGAAGCTCAAGTTATAGACACTATTTGTAATGTAAACATTCGTAAACAAAATCATACAGGTATTTCGAGAATGGGAGATTTTGTGAAAATCTTCAATTCGCATGCCTGAAAGATGATGTATTTAATAACTGAGTTTGGTATACTTGCGGCAGAGAAAATACAATTTGTTTAAGGCATCTTAAGGGTTGCTGCTTTAAATAATAATTCTCCACAACGAAAGAACTCGGAATTCGCATTATGATTCCTGGGGGGGGGGGTTAGTGATTGATTAGTGGAAGCTCTGTGTTATACTTCGTGTCAAAATAAATAAATATATTATTTGTTAACGACGCTGTAATTTCAGCGTCGCGGTGTGCCGGAATTTCGTCACGCGGGAGTCCCTTTACATGCTAGTATACCTACTGACATGAGGCTGTCGCTTCTAAGCACACTTAAAAACCATCGATGTGGGCCGGGCTTGAACCCGCGATATTAGGAAACCCACTGAGACACTCAGAGCGACACACTTCTGTCGTTATGTGCTAGAGTGATTATGGGAATTATGGTGAATTAGAAGGGAAACTAACAGAACACTACCAACAAATCCCAATACAGTTAATTTTTCTTCTTCTTTAACTGATTACTCTCCTCTTAGTAGGACTTACAAGCCAATTCCTTGTGTCAGTAGCCTGTCGAGGAGCAAGCAAACTCTGGATCATAGGATATCCAGAATGGGTGATTAGCCCAATATCTTGTGTCAATTGTCTGTCGAGGAGCAAGCAAACTCTGGATCATAGCATATCCAGGATGGTTGATCAGCCAAATGTCTTGTGTCAGTAGCCTGTCGAGGAGCAAGCAAACTCTGGATCATAGCATATCCAGGATGGGTGATCAGTCCAATGCGGGTCAGTAGCCTGTCGAGAAGAAAGCAAACTCTGGATCATAGCATATCCAGGATGAGTGATCAGTCCAATGTCTTGTGTCAGTAGCCTGTCGAGGAGGAAGCAAACTCTGGATTATAGCATATTCAGGATGGGTGATCAGACCAATGTCTTGTGTCAGTAGCCTGTCGAGGAGCAAGCAAACTTTGGATTATAGCATATTCAGGATGGGTGATCAGTCCAATGTCTTGCGTTAGTAGCCTGTCGAGGAGCAAGCAAACTCTGAATCATAGCATATCCAGGATGGGTGATCAACCCAATGCCTTGGGTTAGCCTGTCGAGGAGCAAGCAAACTCTGGTTCATAGCATATTCAGGATGAGTGATCAGGCCAATGTCTTGTGTCAGTAGCCTGTCGAGGAGCAAGCAAACTCTGGATCATAGCATATTCAGGATGAATGATCAGCCCAATGTCTTGTGTCAGTAGCCTGTCGAGGAGCAAGCAAACTCTGGATGATAGCATATTCAAGATGAGTGATCAGTCCAATGTCTTGTGTCAGTAGCCTGTCGAGCAAGTAAACTCTGGATCATAGCATATTCAGGATGGATGATCAGCCCAATGTCTTGTGTCAGTAGCCTGTCGAGGAGCAAGCAAACTCTGGCTCATCGCATATTCTGGATGAGTGATCAGTCCAATGCGGGTCAGTAGCCTGCCCAGGAGCAAGCAAACTGTGGATCATAGCACATTCAGGATGAGTGATCAGTCCAATGCGGGTCAGTAGCCTGCCGAGGAGCAAGCAAACTCTGGATCATAGCATATTCAGGATGGGTGATCAGTCCAATGTCTTGTGTCAGTAGCCTGCCGAGGAGCAAGCAAACTCTGGATCATAGCATATTCAGGATGGATGATCAGCCCAATGTCTTGTGTCAGTAGCCTGTCGAGGAGCAAGCAAACTCTGGATCATAGCATATTCAGGATGGATGATCAGCCCAATGTCTTGTGTCAGTAGCCTCTCGAGGAGCAAGCAAACTCTGGATCATAGCATATCCAGGATAGGGTGATCAGTCCAATGTCTTGTGTCAGTAGCCTGACGAGCAAGCAAACTCTGGATCATAGGATATCCAGAATGGGTGATCAGCCCAATGTCTTGTGTCAGTAGCCTGTCGAGGAGCAAGCAAACTCTGGATCATAGCATATTCAGGATGAGTGATCAGCCCAATGTCTTGTGTCAGTAGCCTGTCGAGGAGCAAGCAAACTCTGGATCATAGCATATTCAGGATGGGTGATCAGTCCAATGCGGTCAGTAGCCTGTCGAGGAGCAAGTAAACTCTGGATCATAGCGTATCCAGGATGGGTGATCAGTCCAATGCGGGTCAGTAGCCTGCCGAGGAGCAAGCAAACTCTGGATCATAGCATGTTCAGGATGGGTGATCAGTCCAATGTCTTGTGTCAGTAGCCTGCCGAGGAGCAAGCAAACTCTGGATCATAGCATATTCAGGATGGATGATCAGCCCAATGTCTTGTGTCAGTAGCCTCTCGAGGAGCAAGCAAACTCTGAATCATAGCATATCCAGGATAGGGTGATCAGTCCAATGTCTTGTGTCAGTAGCCTGTCGGGGAGCAAGCAAACTCTGGATCATAGCATATTCAGGATGAGTGATCAGCCCAATGCCTTGGGTCAGTAGCCTGCCGAGGAGCAAGCAAACTCTGGATCATAGCATATTCAGGATGGGTGATCAGTCCAATGTCTTGTGTCAGTAGCCTGCCGAGGAGCAAGCAAACTCTGGATCATAGCATATTCAGGATGGATGATCAGCCCAATGTCTTGTGTCAGTAGCCTCTCGAGGAGCAAGCAAACTCTGGATCAAAGCATATCCAGGATAGGGTGATCAGTCCAATGTCTTGTGTCAGTAGCCTGACGAGCAAGCAAACTCTAGATCATAGCACATCCAGGATGGGTGATCAGTCCAATGCGGTCAGTAGCCTGTCGAGGAGCAAGTAAACTCTGGATCATAGCGTATCCAGGATGGGTGATCAGTCCAATGCCTTGTGTCAGTAGCCTGCCGAGGAGCAAGTAAACTCTGGATCATAGCGTATCCAGGATGGGTGATCAGTCCAATGCGGGTCAGTAGCCTGCCGAGGAGCAAGCAAACTCTGGATCATAGCATATTCAGGATGGGTGATCAGTCCAATGTCTTGTGTCAGTAGCCTGCCGAGGAGCAAGCAAACTCTGGATCATAGCATATTCAGGATGGATGATCAGCCCAATGTCTTGTGTCAGTAGCCTGCCGAGGAGCAAGCAAACTCTGGATCATAGCATATTCAGGATGGGTGATCAGTCCAATGTCTTGTGTCAGTAGTCTGCCGAGGAGCAAGCAAACTCTGGATCACAGCATATTCAGGATGGATGATCAGCCCAATGTCTTGTGTCAGTAGCCTCTCGAGAAGCAAGCAAACTCTGAATCATAGCATATCCAGGATAGGGTGATCAGTCCAATGTCTTGTGTCAGTAGCCTGTCGGGGAGCAAGCAAACTCTGGATCATAGCATATTCAGGATGAGTGATCAGCCCAATGCCTTGGGTCAGTAGCCTGCCGAGGAGCAAGCAAACTCTGGATCATAGCATATTCAGGATGGGTGATCAGTCCAATGTCTTGTGTCAGTAGCCTGCCGAGGAGCAAGCAAACTCTGGATCATAGCATATTCAGGATGGATGATCAGCCCAATGTCTTGTGTCAGTAGCCTCTCGAGGAGCAAGCAAACTCTGGATCATAGCATATCCAGGATGGGTGATCAGTCCAATGTCTTGTGTCAGTAGCCTGACGAGCAAGCAAACTCTAGATCATAGCATATCCAGGATGGGTGATCAGTCCAATGCGGTCAGTAGCCTGTCGAGGAGCAAGTAAACTCTGGATCATAGCGTATCCAGGATGGGTGATCAGTCCAATGCGGGTCAGTAGCCTGCCGAGGAGCAAGCAAACTCTGGATCATAGCATATTCAGGATGGGTGATCAGTCCAATGTCTTGTGTCAGTAGCCTGCCGAGGAGCAAGCAAACTCTGGATCATAGCATATTCAGGATGGATGATCAGCCCAATGTCTTGTGTCAGTAGCCTCTCGAGGAGCAAGCAAACTCTGGATCATAGCATATTCAGGATGGGTGATCAGTCCAATGTCTTGTGTCAGTACCTGCCGAGGAGCAAGCAAACTCTGGATCATAGCATATTCAGGATGGATGATCAGCCCAATGTCTTGTGTCAGTAGCCTCTCGAGGAGCAAGCAAACTCTGGGTCATAGCATATCCAGGATAGGGTGATCAGTCCAATGTCTTGTGTCAGTAGCCTGACGAGCAAGCAAACTCTGGATCATAGCATATCCAGGATGGGTGATGAGCTCAATGTCTTGTGTAAGTAGCCTGACGAGCAAGTAAACTCTGGATCATAGCATATCCAGAATGGGTGATCAGCCCAATGTCTTGTGTCAGTAGCCTGTCGAGGAGCAAGCGAACTCTGGATCATAGCATATTCAGGATGGGTGATCAGTCCAATGCGGGTCAGTAGCCTGTCGAGGAGCAAGTAAACTCTGGATCATAGCATATCCAGGATGGGTGATCAGTCCAATGTCTTGTGTCAGTAGCCTGTCGAGGAGCAAGCGAACTCTGGATCATAGCATATTCAGGATGGGTGATCAGTCCAATGCGGGTCAGTAGCCTGTCGAGGAGCAAGTAAACTATGGATCATAGCGTATCCAGGATGGGTGATCAGTCCAATGCCTTGGGTCAGTAGCCTGTCGAGGAGCAAGCAAACTCTGGATCATAGCATATCCAGGATGAGTGATCAGCGCAATGCCTGTGAAGGAGGAAATGAAATGTAATATGAAAGGAATGGTAGGAAATTTCGCGGCCTAGCGCGACCGAGGAAAACTGCAAAAGGCGTTCGGTCAGATTGACCGGCCCATGATGTTTCAACCCGGGACCTCCCGAATGTGGGCCACAGACGTTACCGTTCGAGCCATCCCGCTCGGCACAATTGTTCCAAAGTTATAATATTACTGCTATACCTCTTACTATACTGCAAAAAAACAAGTTTAGTTAATCATTTCGGTCCTATAATTAGACGGTCGTAGGGTACCGAAATTAAAAGCCCTAGTAATATGTAGAACGTTCCAACATCGTCTCCTAAACTGAAAATAATTGGTTTAGTTACACAAATGCAGGTTGGAAATACAATTTCGCACACCATATCTTTCTTCCAACCGCAAGTACTTCCCAAAGCAATTATTTTCTCGTAAAAGGAATTTTATTACACTTTTCAGCACAGCTTCCCAGAGATAATGAAGCCAATATTGTAAAAGATCACTCAGCAAGAAATCTGAATTTAAAATCTCCTCCTCTACTCTACTATAGACGCTCCATTTAACGGCATATTCATTCATGTTTTACATTCATTCCGACCATTCAGTTCATTTTTTTGATCAAAGTAAGTCATCAATTCTCAGCATATTATATACAGCTGAAATCGAAGTCTCATCTGCCCGTTTTCGGCGTTCTTGTTAGATCTTCTCGGCTCTCATACCGATTTCGCAGACTGTATTACAACTTAGGCCACCCTATTGAGATTAGAGACGTAGAGTGTGGTAATTTCTCCATTTTATTAGCCCAGCCATTTTTGAGAAGATAACAAATAAATAAAACTGCTCTACACACATGGTAATTTGGTGTGGAGAATTTCTTGAATATCTTCGCCTCTCATACTTAAACATTCTCTTGCCTCCTACATGAAATTTGGTGTTTATCTAAATTTCATTTTTCAGTTATGCTGTTTACGGACCGAAACATATGGGAGCGCACACGTTTTTTACTTTCTCTACTACGTATAGTAAGTAAGGGAAGTATTGTATTCCACCCAAAAATTCGATACCGAGATTTCAACGTAAATACATGTTTTGAGACCCCCTGAATCAAAAAAAAGCATTTTTGGAAACATGTCCGTGTGCGTGTCTGTGTGTGTGTGTCTGTGAACAGCATAACTCAGAAACGAACAGTCGGATAAACACCAAACTTGGTATTTAGGTTCAGTATCTTCCAGAGATGCGACACGAAGGTTTTCAAGAAAATCCCCCCACCCAGATTACCCTTTACATGGAAGATTTTTCGAAAATTTTAATTTTCTCAAAAATGGCTCAAACGATTTTGATTAAATATCATATGTTTAAGATATTTTATGACAAATAAAATGTATATCTTGAATTTTCTGGGAATGTCTCAAAAGTATTCTTCATTGTGAACGACTTTTGCATAACTGGTAAACCGTAAGAGATAGACAAAATTTTACTACACAAAAAAATGTAGTACGCGTTAAAATACACAATTTATGTCATATACATTTTGTTTTTTGTTGAGTGAACCATTTTTGAAATATTGCTTGTTATTCCCTTAAATTTTTCAGTACTTATTTTCTCAAATGGGAATTCGTTATTCATTTTTTGTCTTGGATATGCAAAGAGTATTAATCTGTGGGAAAGGGAATGGAGCTGCACCTAGCAACCAGCTATTAAGAGATATGTATGTACTTAAAGGCTACTGTTTTTCTATATTGCCCTTGTAAATATATATTCCCCTTACATCTACAAGAAACTTAGCAATAAGATGAACTCTGCAAATGTTTATCTCGATTAACATGAAGTAGATGGAGAATAAGCGTTTGTATAAATGGTTTGTACAAGAGTAGAGAAAGTCATGTGAGTGTAACACATCAGATTTTTTTTTCTCTCTGAAAATGCTTTTCAGGTTCACCGGACTACAAAACATGTATTCTCCGTGCAATCTCACTATTCAATTTCTGGGAAACTAAAAATGACTGACAATGGAATTTTATACAAATTTATAAATTACGTGCCCTCCAATGTTTTTAAGGTAAGCAAGTATTTTTAGAAGCTTTACTAATCGCACAAAATGTTGTATGGGAAAAAAAAGTGTGTTAAACGTCAAAATTAAATAAACTAAAATTCATATTTATTTACTTAAATGGATAATTCAATGCAGAGTTTCAAGTTTAGATGCCCAGGCGTAGTTATTATGACTTTTTCTCCAGCTATTTTGTTAATGTCAGACAGAACGTTTAAACTAAAGAGCAAATGAAGTCCATGAAGCTTGAAATTTTATGAGGTGAATAATTTGCTTCCTTGATAACAGTCATTAGCCTTTCTGCTGCTGACTTAATAGCTGCCATTCTGTAATTTCCCCATTCATCTAAAGGGGTTATGAAACGAGCCGAACTTACCAACAACGTAACATCAGAAAGGATTAAGACATCTAATGCTAAATTTCCATACATAAATTTGTAAATAAGAATTTAACTTATTTTAAATGTGTTATTTTAGACATGGAAAAAATATGAAATTCAATATTTTACTCCCATAATAATTCAGTATTTGGAGTAGTAATAACCGTAAAAAACCTCGACAGCCAAGACGTCTTTCATACTTCATTACTATAGGTATTTCAAAAGTCACTTCATACCTTAAAGTCCTCTAAATGTAATACATGGGAAAGGAACGAAACAAAGGCATAGCTTAGTAGGCATAACAGTTGGGTTTACTTTTCACAATAAATATAACATAAATGTGACTGGTATTCTTCCATTTTGGTTGAATCATTGATACTAGCATGCACCAACCTCATAATAGCCAAATCTGAAGCAAGAAATAACATTTTTATACGTTTTTGAGGCGGAGGGCTGATACCAATACAACTCTGAAACGAAAATTAGGAGGTATATCACATTTGATACCTGGTTTAGACACCGATAAGAATGTCGGGGGAATATTTTCACGAAAACTCCTCTAGTTTTAATTTTATGGCTTAGGAACCACGATGAAAACTTGATATCAAAAAATGTAGAAATTATTAAACGTTATTAATTTAGAAAATATTTGTTTCCCATTTAATTTGTTTAGTATTTTAAGTAATGGTCATCTGGACTGAAGATCCGTTCTTTTGTTTCTCATCAGTCCATGCAAGGAGTATGACATATCAAGGAATGCATAAACCTGCTTTTCAAGAGCAGATGTCGCCCCCAGGCTCCTATGTCTGCCTGCGTATGTATAACAGCATACTGAAAGCATTTCTGTCGGATATTTATTATGAATGACAGAAAGTACTGGGCAAAGTAAGCTACTTAGCAGTTATTGTCACTACGACAGTAAGCAACTGCTACGCATTGGATCATAGTTCAAAATATTACCAATGAAAGAATTTTAAAGTGGCACATTAATCTATTTTTTGACGTTGTCAGTTGTTAGGAAGTGCCAAACACTAATCTCATATCAGATCCTCGAAATGTCCTTCTCTTGCATCTAGACATGCCTGCACACGTCGAATCATGGACTCTCGCACCCTATGAAACACTCCCTGACGGTGTCGAAGGGTTTCGCAGGCTTCCTTGACACGTCCAAGAAGAGTTTCTTCATCCGGGTTGTCTGTTGCATAAACCAATTGGGAACGTGCAGGCCATGGAACTGGTCCTCCTCAATCTATCCAACTGTTACGGTAGAACCAGCCACGCGACGATAAAAAGCAGCAAAGGTTGGATGACTCGGCTGTCTTCGGTCTGGAAACGACCTCTGATAGAAGTCGTGCAGCCTCGCGTCCATTACCATTCGCGCGGCCGTACATAAAAGTCATGTCTGCCTGCTCACGAAACGAATATCCTCCATGGTTGAACGGAACACTTTCACAATTGAAACGTTAAAGACAGACTAATAGGTACACTTTCAGTTAACTCACTACAAGTCCACAATGTAAACAAGTAACCATGGCAACACATCGCCACCTACGTGGGATACAATGCGACACAGCCTTCTATGAATGAGTACATAGATAAATGAAGTTGTTGGGTTAGGCCTGGAAAACCGTTGAACGTAAACTTTCATTAATAAATTAATATTGGGAAAACGAAGCATTTGGGGGCATGTGTTTAATTTATATGAACTTTCTTCTTGTTTCAATGTAAGGAACTCGTCCCCAAACTTTGTAAAAGTATTTCTGAATCGTCCTGTATATTTCCAATTTGGCATTTTATAATTGAGAAACAGGCAATGTCTTTTGACATAACATTAATGCAAAACCTGGTCAACAATATTTGCAAGCCGGTGTACTGCAATGGTTTAGTTTCCGGCTGCCGTACTGAAGGACCGAGATTCGATTCCTGCTCTGGGATGGCTATTTTAAGTCGGCCCTATCCACGCCTTTACCTCTTACTTGTTCATGTGAAGTATCCCCAAGGCCCAACATGGTCCGGAGCCCACGGTAAGAGCATCACCCTACCATCGAAGGCAACGGATTCCGTCCTCTGGGTGCTCCACCTCAGAAGTGGGTCCAGCCATCGCCTGGTGGAATGAGGTATCCCCCGAAGGTCACAGGCCATATGGAGAGCTTTAGAAACAACATTTGCAGGAAGTCTACATCTTTATTTTCCTGCAAAGTTTGTACTACCAGTTGGAAACGAATTTATCCACCTCAAAAACTATGCACATCAACAACTCGAAAAACAAAATGGGATCTTTCTTTTACTTTCACTGAAGTCTTCATATCTATTGCCAATATTCGGCCAGCGGCGACAGGATTAAAAATGTTACCAACCTCTTGGTAAAGAAAAAAATGTTTTTCTCATTTTCATCCATGCGGCTGCTCAACCTTTCGTTGCACTTAAACAAACATTTCATAAACAAGTTTTCATTTAGAATTGTGAAACAATCTTGAATTGCAACACATTTCGCGTTTAGCATAATTTCGCAGCGCTTTTTTTCAATTTCGTATTTTATCACATTTTCAAAATCATTAAACAATGGTTTACGGGGCCTGAAAAATGAAAATACAAGAGCACTGGCATTTATGAACATATCACACTATATCGCTGTTGCGATATAGTGTGATACCGACCCTAATTATGAGACATTTGTTATGTGTTTACCATTGAAAAGCCCTATCCTTTACGCGTGCATGGACTATAATATGCAATTTCAACTCCTAAATAAATAAATAATAATAATATTCTGATCTGCTGCTTACACATTCCTTTCTCTATTCCTCTTACAATCGCTTATTCTTCTATCTATGTAAGAATTATAATCCAGATAAACTTTCATCACACATTTAAATATTTCGTTGTAGCTATAAGAAAGATACAGGCTAAAGCGATAGTCAGATTTTTAAAACATTGGCCGCTATGTGATGGCTTTCAATTTCCATGCATTTATCAGTAGAAAAAATATATAACGTTTGACAGTTGAGATCAACAATAAAGAATATTTCGGAAACAGTTAATGCCACAAAAAATTATCTGACATAAATTGCTTGTTTTACAATGCAATTTTGTGTAGCAAGATTTTCTCTATCTCTTACGGTTTACAAGTTATACAAAGAAAATTCAAAATGAAGAGCATTTCGCAGGCTATTTCCAGAAAATTCAAGATATGCATTTTATTGGTCATGCAAAACATAGGGTGCTTTAATCAAAATGGTTCTGATCCATTTTCTTCTTCTTTCTCTGTTTACCCTCCCGGTTGTTAGACCTTACACCCCTAGGACTTGAAAGCGGATACCTGGGGTCAGACGCCTGTCGGGGAGCACAGTTGTAGATCGGATAGAACAGCAGGATGGGTGATCAGCCCGAAGCCTGGTGTAAGAGAGAGGAAGGAGATGATATTGAATGACGGCGAGATGAATGAAAGCTGATGGTGGAGCAATTGGTGGAATAAATGGCAGTGGAAACCGGAGAACCCGGAGTAAACCCGCCCAGACGCCGCTTTGTCCACCACAAATCCCACACGCGGTCCCATGGGATTGAACCTGAGCCGCCTTGATAAGAGGCGAGAGGTCTAACCACTCGGCCACGGCGCCACCCTGTGATCCATTTTGAGAAAATCAGAAATAACAGAAAATTTCCATTTAACGTAAGTAGTCTTCCATGTAAAGGTACCTTTTTCGTCTATCGCTTAACGCTTACCAGTTATACAAGATTACACAAAATTCCTTCCGAATGAAGAGGACTTCACAGGCTATTCCCAAAAAATTCAAAATATTTATTTTATTTGTCATGTAAATATCTTTAATATGTATATGGTATTTTAATCAAAATAGTCAGAGCCATCTTTTAGAAATCAAAAAATTTCGAAAAATTTCATGTAAAGGGTAGTTTGGGGTGGAGGGATTTTCTTGGAAATCCTCGTGTCGCATCTTTGGAAGGTACTGAACCTAAATCCCAAATTTTGTACTTATCCGACGTTTCGTTTCTGAGTTATGCTGTTCACAAACAGCGTGGACCGTTCTCATCGAATTTTTGGGTGGAATGCAATACCTTCTCTACCTACTAGGTACGTAGTAGAGAAAGTAAAAATGTCCTAATATACAAAAATCTGATGTGTTACACTCACATGACTTTCTCTACTCTTGTACAAACTATTTTTACAAACGCTTATTCTCCATTTACTTCATGTTAATCGAGATAAACATTTGCAGACTCTATCTTATTGCTAATTTTCTTGTAGATGTAAGGGGAATATATATTTACAAGGCCAATATAGAAATACAGTACCCTTTAAGCATAGACATATCTCTTAATAGCTAGTTGGTAGGTGCAGCACCATTCCCTTTGCCACAGATTAATACTCTTTGCATATCCAAGACAAAAAAAATGAATAACGAATTCCCATTTTAGAAAATAAGTATTGAAAAATTTAAGGGAATAACAAGCAATATCTCGAAAATGGTTCACTCAACAACAAAAAATGTATATGACATAAATGGTGTATTTTAACGCGATCTACATTTTTTTTGCAGTAAAATTTTGTCTATCTCTTATGGTTTACCAGTTATGCAAAAGTCGTTCACAATGGAGAATACTTTTGGAGACATTCCCAGAAAATTCAAGATATACATTTTATTTGTCATGAAAATATCTTAAACATATGATATTTTAATCAAAATCGTTAGAGCCATTATTAAGAAAATTATACTTTTCGAAAAATCGTCCAAGTAAAGGGTAATCTGGGGTGGGGGGATTTTCTTGAAAACCTTCGTGTCGCATCTCTGGAAGATACTGAACCTAAATACCAAGTTTGGTGTTTATCCGACTGTTCGTTTCTGAGTTATGCTTTCACAGACAGACAGACACACAGACAGACACACACACACACACGGACATGTTTCCAAAAATGCTTTTTTTGGATTCAGGGTGTCTCAAAACATGTATTTCCGGTGAAATCTCGGTATCGAATTTTTGGGTGGAATACAACACTTCCCCTACTTACTGTACGTAGTAGAGAAAGTAAAAATGGCATAAAATGACCAAAAATGACCTAATAAAGAAGCATTTTCATACTCTGGGACCCATGAAAGACTTATGTACAAGTTTGCAACAAAAATGGTAGCGTCCTAGTTAAAGGTAAATGCTGTTGTTACGTTTCTGGGTTACGTTTACATTCCTTTAAGAAATATTATGTCATTTCCGTATTTTGACGGTGTGAGTGTCACATTCTCCTGGTCTTTAGGCGTATTGTAAACGCTCGGGATTTGTTCATCTTAAACATGCTTTCACTTTTTACGTTTTATCAATACAAGTTATTGTATCTGCCTACAATATTCCTGAGGCGACGTTCACGTTTTAGTGCCGCAGCTCTTATCTGAGAAAGCAAAACGTGCCGGTGCTGAAGATAGGTACCTACCTTATAAATTATGTATACCTAATGCATTTCAACTACCCCTTGTGTGCATTCCATTAGCTTTTGAAATGGAAGTGAAACATGAACTGAGTTTTTACCGACTGTCGTGCACAGCTCGCCAAACAAGGGGCTGCATTTTATTAATCGCGAAACACTTTTATTTTTGTGTGTGCCTCACAAGCTCAAGTTTCCAGAACTCCAGCTTATGGAATGTCGAACAGTCTGGAAAATATCAAGATTGTTTATAAGAGGGATATATACATATATTAGCTTAAGTGTAACTTCAGACACAGTTTTGGGGGTGAGACAAAGCCACTTAATTAAGTGCACCATAAAGTACGTTTACACGTAGATTGCAATCACTTTTCAGCGAAATATAATATTGTTTTAAGGGGATGTATAAATAATAACAATGTGACCGCGCGCGCGAGGCTACCTGTGGGCAGCCTGTAAGCAACTCTCGGCCCAACACCTCGGTAAGGTCTTCGACCGTAAGTCGGAACAATAACCAGCGTGGAACAATAACTATTACGGAAGAATAGCCACTGTGTGTCACCTATTCGAGAACATTCCTTTCGGCATGTTCTAGTAGCCTCTCTTTCCAGAACCTTCCGCTTCTATGCGAGGCCTATATAGGGGGCTCTTCTTGTCCGGAGAGGAGTTCTATTGGAAGAAGTGACGAAGTGAAAAGTGGACAGTGCAGTTTAGTTGTGAGTTGTGACTCAACAGTTCAGTTGTGATTCATGCTTCAGTAGTTCAGTTCTAATTGTGTGTTCCGAGTGTGTGCCAAAAGTGACCCAACTGTAACGTTTGTGCTACGTTGAGTGCCTTAACTGTTTTGCAGTAACTGGTGTTCTCATTTCTTACAATTATTGCCGTAATTTTGATTGGAAGATATAAATAATTCAATAAAGAAATGATACTAACATAAAGAAATCATTGCAATAAATAATTTCCGTATATTAAATCAATGCACTATAATGTAATAAGCCTGAGTTGAAAGATTTGTCCGGAAAGAAAAAGGTAATTAGCAAGTCATGTAAGGAAGTCATTAGTAACAACCGAGGATAGAACACATTACCTTAAGGATTCTTGGAATGCCGTTAAGAGATTGAGTTTAGTTCGTTTGCAAAGTCACGTAGGCAGCAATTCTGTAAATTAGAAAGGTGAATGAAATTCTAAGATTCGGGGAGATTCCGCATAGTAACAGTGCCAGAGACGCATACGTAGGATTTTAAGATTGGCCCGCGCGAGAAGTAGCGTTGGTAGGGGTTTTGATATGTAGGCGGAGCTTAAGTTGGGAAAAGGACGTGGATTATAAATCAGAGTCACTTATTTACTTAATTCTGTAACTTACTCGTGTGATGACCATTGTGAATGACGTGCTTGAGTAAGATTTAGCGGCTATTGCGACGGATCTTTCCGAGCAATATTTCTGCGACTTACGGCAACTGACGCTTCTCTTAATTATTGTTATAGAAGTAATTCAGTTCGTAAATTCAACAGTCGGCAACTCTCTTCAAACAAAACACTTTAGTCAACATTAAGGTTTCTCAGCTAACTAAACTGGTGTTATCCTTTCAAAATACACTCACGCAGACCCTGAGATAGGGAATTCATAACTATACCACTAGAGCAGCTGGTGCACGAGATAACGCAGAACGAGCTACGAGATGAGGATATACAACTCGCAGGTAATACAGAGAGAGCCAAAAGACTACGAAACGGCGGCGCGGTGTTTTTCCTGTCCGCGCCCCCGGCGCTCGTTGCCGTCTACCCTATCATAGAAAGGCGTGGATGAAACCATACAACATTTTTAAAACTACTTTTAAAGGCTTTACAAAAGTGTGTTTGAGGACAGAATTATTAGTAGAGATTTGTGGCCCCCTCGACCCCCCCGAACTAACCCCCTGCGATTCCTATCTCTGGGGTAACTTAAAACAAAGTGTACAAGACAAACCCACACACCCTGGAAGAATTAAAACAAAATATCCGCCAGGAAATTTCTCAACGTGAACCACGGTGAGTGATGGATGGTTTCCTAAACAGGTGCCAAAAATGTATGGACAACGACGGTGGCCAGTTTCAGCATCTCCTTTCATAAAGTTGGTAAGTAAAGCCTTTAAAAGTAGTTTTAAAAATGTTGTATGGTTTCATCCGCGCCTTTCTATGATAGCGGCAGACGGCAACGAGCGCTGAGGACGCGGACAGGAAAAACACCGCGCAGCCGGTTCGTAGTTTTTTGGCTCTTCCTGTATTAAGTTATAAAATTTTGAAGCAGGGAGCGGCATCAAGCAGTTCTCAGTTGTCGCACCGAGAACTGCTTCACCACAAAAACAATAATAATAGTAATAATAACGAGGAAATAAATAGCGGGCAATCTTGAGTGCATTGTTGTTTATCATGATTGGCGAGACTTGGTTTCATCAGCACGTATTGGGCGACAGAAAATCTTAATCAGGTACACAACCAAAGGTTCGATGTATGGTTCGCTTTGAAGCGAAACACATTATCGGTATCTATGTATACTTGGCCTTCTTGTATGCATTTTATCCTCAACTAACAGAAGAGGGGTGTAATTGTTTGTTTCAGCAAGCTGGGGCAACATGTTCCACATCTGAGAGGTCATGGGATGTTTACTGCTGAGCAAAGGTCAGCAGATTTGTCGACAAGTGACTTTATTTATGGGAATGCTTGAAGGGAAAAGTGTATGATCAGAATCCTTATACTGTAGAGGAGTTCAGGATAACATAAGAAATAGCTATCACCACCATATGGGCCTGTCATGACTTGCACAGGAAGACAGGACACTTTCACTATACATTCCTTTTGAAAGAAGCTTGGTTTTAGATCAAGTGAGAAAATCCAGTGAGGACCATTTGACTTCCAAGTATAATTGCCTCTATATTCGTCACTAAACATTACAGTTCCTAAAGACTTCATCGTTAAGTATTGTACCCTTCATTTACAAGCAATGAAGAAGCTGTGATTCAAGTTCCCTGTGGTGATTTGGGGCATTAGATTGCAATCACACAATCCCCATATGGCTTGTGTTGAGTCATTAACACATAGCTATTTCTGTCGCTACGAAATTACTTCCGGGTGATCTCTTCTGCTGCTAAGTACCATAAGTAAATCAGTGGCCAATGGTATTCCAGCCTTTCATTCCTGTTATAAAATGTACATCTCAATGAAAGTGCTTGGTTAACAAACATTCCCACATTTGGTGAAAGAAGTAATTTTATCGGCGAATTTATACTTTGAAGGTGCGTTTGTTAATCAACATTATCCTGTGTTTAAATAAGCACCGTGAAATTTATTAAAGGTGGATACTTCTTAGTAGCGTTGTCACATGTTTCAAAATAAAATATTTATTACTTTTTCCACGACGTACATAGTGGGTAGAGAAGGTATTTCATTCCACCCAAAAATTCATACTGAGATTTCACCGGAAATACATGTTTTGAGGCCTCCTGAATAAGAAAAACGTCCGTGAGTGTGTCTGTGAACAGCATAACTCAAAAATGAAAAGTCGGATAACTACCAAACTTGCTATTTAGGTTCAGTACCTTTCAAAGATATGACACACAGATTTTCAAGAAAATCCCACAACCCAAACTACACTTTACGTGGAGCATTCTTAGACATATTTTATTTTCTAAAAATGGCTCTAACTATTTTTTATTAAAATACCATATATTGAAGATATTTACGTGACAAATACACTGTATGTCTTGAATTTTATGGGGAATTTTGTATAATCTTATACAACTGGTAAACTTAAGTGATAGACGAAAACGTACTACACAAAAAATGTAGATCTCTTTAAAAAAACACAGTTTATTTGAAATAGGTTTTTTTGTGGCATAAATCTTTTTGAGATATCCGTTATTAGTGGTTCGAATTCCTCAATACTTAGCCATTCTTTAATAGTATATTATGCAACGAGACTATAATGGTAGTAATTAAAACGCGAGCATTATAATAATCACCATTATAGTCAAGTTTCATACGACTGTTTACGCTCGACCATGTATCTAAATTGAAGGTTTCATAAGTATTCGTTTCTGGTTTGAGTGATGTGTTACAATCGTTATTCCTTTATCTATGTTTACAATACAATGACCTTGAAGTACCTGTGTCAGACAAAGTTGCTAGCGTTGTGAGACGTACTACGCGGAATAATCGATACTTGCGCTTTCACAATGTTACGTGGACGCTTTTGATTGGTCGAATACCAATACTTTAATGAACAGGTGTACTTTAATGAGGCCCATTAAAGTACTGCTACCAGTCGTATAAATACTACATTTTCGCATGGTCAAGCAGTCCAGTTCAACATTCAGTTGTTTCTCGCGATGTCATAGAAACAGTATGGCATTTTAAAGCCAGCGATTAGCGTTCAGTTCTTAAACATTTGACTGTCGCTATTCCGTTTGTGTCTATAACGAAATGCGTAATGTAACTATTTCTGCAAAGCTTTATTTGGATTAAAATGAAGTTGACAGAAAAATAAGCTTTAGTAAGTTTGTATACCCACTAATAAAGATAGAGGGCAGAGAAAATCATGTGAATGTATTATATCAAATTTTTTTTGTACTTTTAGTATAATCACTGCTTACCTTTTCATCTCTCTTAAAACGTGTACTAATTTTATTAGTTTTTATCCCAAGCAGAAACGCAGCTCTGAATTACATACAACTGAACAATATGTGTTGTATTATGCGGCGTTACATCTTGTACTGCTTGTTTTATATTTTGAATTCGCAAATCACCAAATCTCGCCATTGTTACAGTTTGTACCAACCGCCAATACTAAAAACACCAAAATGCATGGGAATATGCTTCCTAGATCCGTGAATCGAAGCAGAGATCATGTGAATAATAAAGTGAATGTAGGAGAAAACAAAATCTGATGTGATACATTCACATGACTTTTTCTATCCTCTATCGTTTATTAGTGAGTATACACTCTATTTTAAATAATTTAGTTTTTTCGTTAACTTATAAAAATGATTTAATGAATTTTTATTTATATTTTACAATAATTTTGGCATACTTCACAGGCTATTCCCACAAAATCCAAGGTATACATTTTATTTGGAATGTAAATATCTTTAATATACGCTATTTTAATCACAATCGTTAGAGCCATTTTTTTGGAAAATCAACAACTTCGAAAAATGTTCCATGTAAAGGGTAGGTGGGAGGAGGAATTCTCCTGAAAATCCTCGTGTCGCATCTTTGGAAAGCATTTAACTTAAATCCCAAGCTTGGTGTTGATGCGACTTTTGGTTTTTGAGTTATGCTGTTTATAGACACACACACATAATGTACCTTTATCTAAAAATCACTTTTTGAATTCACGGGACCTCAAAACGTTTTTTACGGTGAAATCTCGAGATCGAATTTTTGAGTGGAATACAGTTGTACCTCCCCTACTTACTATACGTAGTAGAGAAAGTAAAAGCTTGTCAGTTTTTTAACACCACGCCTTAAAAGCATCGATTAAGCTCTATTCTTATTGGTAAATAAGGCATCAACAAGACCGTATATTGGCTGAAAGGCACTCCCGTGTAATTATCAGATTTATTTATAGCGTTAAGTTCCTTTTCACACCAGTTTACCTGACAATCCAATCGTATGACGTAGCCACGATACGAGGAATAGCATTTAAGAATACCTTGGATATCAACCATTCGCGGTTTGATTTCAGAAAGGTTATCGCATCCAAACGAAGTGATATCGTCATTCGATAAATACATCCCGACCGTCATTTGTTTCCGATTGCGGCAGATTCAAAACAAACCGAAAGTTTTAAGATTTTGTGAGACGCCATAAATTTAATTATTTTAAAAATAGATGTTCTTAAAACATTCAATTTTTATTCTGTTTATGTAATATACATAATATGTTTATGTAATATAATCTTTTGAGGTATCTGTGGTTGGATATTGTTTCATCATTCAGCAGTTGGTACAAATCGTACAATACGTCACATTATTATTATTATTATTATTATTATTATTATTATTATTATTATTATTAAAGAGAACGTAAGTGGGAATTGTTTTCATTGCGTACATCGGATTCTTTCCCTTTAAGTTTATGATATATGTGTTTATGGAATTACTTTCTCATACACAAACAATAAAGTAAAATCTAACAGCGATACTCAGGATTATAACATCCGGAACAAACGATTTTCAAACTGAAGCCTTTAACACCAAAACAATTAGAGATCATTATGTCATTGTGATGCATCTGTTTAATACAGGACGAAATATAAAAAATATTCTGATGTGTTACACTCACATGACTTTCTCTACTGTTGTACAATCAGAGGTATTATTCTCCATCTACTTCATGTTAATCGAGATAAACATTTGCAGACTCTTATCTTAGTGCTAATTTTCTTGTAGGTGCAAGGGGAATATATATTTACAAGGGCAATATAGAAATACAGTAGCCTTTAAGCACATACATATCTCTTAATAGCTGGTTGCTATGTGCAGCACCATTCTCTTTGCCACAGATTAATACTCCTTGCATATCCAAGACAAACAAATGAATAACGAATTCCCATTTGAGAAAATAATGAAAAATTTAAGGGAATAACAAGCAATATCTCGAAAATGATTCACTCAACAACAAAAATGTATATGACATAAATTGTGTATTTTAACGCGATCTACATTTTTTGTATAGCAAAATTTTGTCTATCTCTTATGGTTTACCAGTTATGCAAAAGTCGTTCACAATGAAGAATACTATTGGAGACATTCCCAGAATATTTGAGATATACATTTTATTTGTCATGAAAATATCTTAAACATATGATATTTTAATAAAAATCGTTAGAGCCATTTTTGAGAAAATTAAAAATTTCGAAAATTGTTCCATGTAAAGGGTAATCTGGGGTGGGGGGATTTTCTTGAAAACCTTCGTGTCGCATCTATGGAAGATACTCAACCGAAATACCAAGTTTGGTGTTTATCCGACCGTTCGTTTCTGAGTTATGCTGTTCACAGACACACACACACGGACATGTTTCCAAAAATGTTTTTTCTTTTTTGGATTCAGGGGGTCTCAAAACATATATTTGCGGTGAAATCTCGGTATCGAATTTTTGGGTGGAATACAATACTTCTTCTACTTACTATACGTAGTAGAAAAAGTAATAAACAATGAAACATTCCAAAAGACAATTAAAATAGTTGTGATTTGAGAAAATCTGTATATTCCATGGGTTAGTTTATAGTAATTGCAATTAATAAAGTAATTTCACGTGATTTAAACATTAATCGTGTCAGAAAACGTGTATGATAGTTGGACTACTGTTTTACATACTTGCACATAACGTCCATTCAATGACTACAAAAAGTAAGGTTGGGAAATGGAGATTCATCTTTCACTAGACGCTTATTTGGCTGCAGATGTTTCTACTATGACGCCCAGTTCTTCTGCAGGAGTGATAAAATTTTTAACAGTTGTATATACCTATCTACACTACAATTTTCCTCTTTGATGTTTACGGCTTTATAACCGTCA
Source organism: Deroplatys truncata (assembly GCA_030765065.1). Classification (NCBI taxonomy): domain Eukaryota; kingdom Metazoa; phylum Arthropoda; class Insecta; order Mantodea; family Mantidae; genus Deroplatys; species Deroplatys truncata. The sequence goes on along the minus strand of CM060975.1, from coordinate 307,884,905 downwards.
CGAAGTGCTTCCTGAATTGTTAACATATAATTACACACTTCTGTTCAAATATTTAAACTGCAATCAAATGTTTAATGAAGACTCTCAGCAATTCTGTCGGCTTTCTTTCCTTCTGTTCATTCGACATAAATTTATGGGAAAGTGAACAAAAACAGTTTAAATTATGAAACAGTCTACGTTCTAGAAAACTGTTTCTTTTAAATCATGATTCTCTGATAAGTCATGGCTTTTATTTTCTGCCTAAAACTTCGAAATTCAGATTACATCCAAAATATTACATTATAACGTCCCCTGTTCCCTAAAAAATCAACTTTATATAAAAGAGACGTGTCCACGAAACGCACAACTAAACAAACTCTGATGTGTTGCACTCACATGACTTTCCCTGCCCACTCTCGTTTGTTTTTATATCTCTTCCTCAGTGGGCCATTTATAGAAGGCATATGAATAATAACGCTGACTTATGTTAACGCTCGTTAAGGATGTGTTACGTAACTGGTCTGAAAAATATAAATAAAATCGTGTACGTTAAACAGCAGCTGTGATTGATCATTAGGCCACTTAACGAACACATCTGAATTTTAAGGCTAACATATGTTAACGCTCGTTAAGGTTGTCTCACCAAACTGTAGTTAAATAAAGTGTACGTTAAACAGCAGCAGCTGATTGATCATTACATCACTTAACAATGCCATCTGAAATTTAACGTAACATATGCTAACGCTCATTAAGGATGTGTCACGTAACTGTTCTGGAACAGTTAAATAAAACCGTATACGTTACACAGAAGCTTCTGATTGATCATAGGATAGTATCTTAAATTTAAAGCTAACGTATGTTAACGCTCGTTAAAGGATGCGTCATGTAACTGTTCCGCAACCGTTAAATAAAATCGTGTACGTTAAATAGCAGCAGCTGATTGATCATTGCTTAATTTAAGGATGGCATCTGAAATTTAATGTTGGTTAAGTATATTCCACGTAACTACTCTGAAACAGTTAAATAAAACCGTTTACACTAAATAGCAGCAGCTGATTGATCACTACATCACATAACTGTGTGAAGTAACTGTTCTAAAACAGTTAAATAAAACGGTGTACGTAAATAGCAGCAGCTGATTGATCACTACATCACATAACTGTGTGAAGTAACTGTTCTAAAACAGTAAATAAAACGGTGTACGTTAAATAGCAGCAGCTGATTGATCACTACATCACATAACTGTGTGAAGTAACTGTTCTAAAACAGTAAATAAAACGGTGTACGTTAAATAGCAGCAGCTGATTGATCATTACATCACATAACTGTGTGAAGTAATTGTTCTAAAACAGTTGAATAAAACGGTGTACGTTAAATAGCAGCTGCTGATTGATCATTACATCACTTAGTGCTGGCATCTGAAACTGCACACTAAGATAACGTTAAGGATGTGTCACGTAACTGTTCTGCAACAGTTAAATAAAACCGTGCACGTTAAACAGCAGCTGGTGATTGATCAGTGGGCCACTTAACTAACCACTGAGTCCAATAATGAAGCAGCGGTACAGAGATATCTGGCGGACCGGCGTATTAAAATTTTACTCGGATCAATACAGCAGGAGCACCAACGTAACTAGGCTACACCGTGAAGCTCAAGTGTTCGCTCGCGCCAGGGAGTCCAACTTATGTAGTTAACAGAAACCCAATTTCCGCACGCCATTGAGCACCGCTACGGAAAACATCAGCATTTATGATTTCCGTCCAAAACGTCAGCTGCAGATCCATTGCTTGGTAAAAACTTGATTCATGCGCTTCCAGAGCATTTGCTTCGATGTCATAAAGTGCAACCTGGAGCAGCAAACATTTCCCTCTCAAATCTTTCCAACGGCTCGAGTATCTTTCCTGGCACACTCCTTGGAATGAAGATTTAATTAATTTAATTCACCTTCCCCGGTATTTTTATGAAATTTATGTACGATGTCGTAGATAAATTTTATGGTAAATCCTCCTTCCCTAGAATGAGTCCATTAATTACTTTCTCTAGCACGTACACAGAAAGTAGAAAAGGTAATGCATTCCAGCAGCAATTCGATTCCAAGATTTCATCGGAAATACATGTTCTAAGGTCCCCTGAATCCAAAAAAAGCATTTTATAAAAAGGTCCATGTGTATGTGTCTGTGAACAGCATAACAAAAAAATCTGATGCATTACACTCACATGACTTTCTCTACTCTTGTACAAACTATTTTTACAAACGCTTATTCTCCATATGCTTCATGTTAATCGAGATAAACATTTGCAAACTCTATCTTATTGCGAATTTTCTTGTAGATGTAAGGGGAATATATATTTTCAAGGGCAATTTGGAAATACAGTAGCCTTTAAGCACATACATATCTCTTTAACAGCTGGTTGCTAGGTGCAGCACCATTCCCCTTCCCACAGATTAATACTCTTTGCATATCCAAGACAAAACAATGAATAACGAATTCCCATTTGAGAAAATAAGTATTGAAAAATTTAACGGAATAACAAGCAATATCTCGAAAATGGTTAACTCAACAAAAAAAATGTATATGACATAAATTATGTATTTTAACGCGATCTACATTTTTTGTGTAGTAAAATTTTGTCTATCTCTTATGGTTTACCAGTTATGCAAAAGTCGTTTACAATGAAGAATACTTTTGGAGACATTCCCAGAAAATTCAAGATATACATTTTAATTGTCATAAAAATATCTTAAACATATGATATTTTAATCAAAATCGTTAGAGCCATTTTTGAGAAAATTAAAATTTTAGAAAAATCTTCCATGTAAAGGGTAATCTGGGGTGGGGGGATTTTCTTGAAAACCTTCGTGTCGCATCTCTGGAAGATACTGAACCTAAATACCAAGTTTGGTGTTTATCCGACTGTTCGTTTCTGAGTTATGCTGTTCACAGACAGACAGACAGACACACAGACACACACACACACACACACACACACGACATGTTTCCAAAAATGCTTTTTTTGGATTCAGGGGGTCTCAAAACATATATTTCCGGTGAAATCTCGGTATCGAATTTTTGGGTGGATTACAATACTTCCCCTACTTATTATACGTAGTAGAGAAAGTAAAAATGAATAACGAAATCCCATTTGAGAAAAAGTGTAAGTATTGGTAAATTTAAGGGAATAACAAGTAATATCTCGAAAATGGTTCACTCAACAACAAAAAAAATAATCTGATGTGTTACACTCACATGACTTTCTCTACTCTTGTACAAACTATTTTTACAAACGCTTATTCTGCATATGCTTCATGTTAATCGATATGTTAAACTTATTGCTAATTTTCTTGTAGGTGAAAGGGGAATTGCTAGGCTTTAAGCGATAGTCAAATGTTTTAAGAGCTGGTTGCTATGTGGAGTATTCCATTCTCTTTGTATGTATAGGACATAAAAAAATCTGATGTGTTACACTCACATGACTTTCTCTACTCTTGTACAAACTATTTTTACAAACGCTTATTCTCCATATGCTTCATGTTAATGGAGATATCGAGATGTCAATCTTATTGATAATTTTCTTGTAGATGCAAGGGGAATATGGTAGGTTTTAAGCGATAGTCATATATTTTAACGCTGGTTGCTATGTGGCGCATTCCATTCTCTTTGCATGTCCAGGACATAAAAAAAATGAATAACGAATTTGAGAAAAAGTATAAGTATTGGAAAATTTAAGGGAATAACAAGGAATATCTCGCAAATGGTTCACTCAACAAAAAAAAAATGTATATGACATAAATTGTGTATTTTAACGCGATCTACATTTTTCGTGTAGTAAAATTTTGTCTATCTCTTATGGTTTACCAGTTATGAAAAAGTCGTTCATAACGAAGAATACTTTTGGAGACATTCCCAGAAAATTCGAGATATACATTTTATTTGTCATGACAATATCTTAAACATATGATATTTTAATCAAAATCATAAGAGCCGTTTTTGAGAAAATTAAAATTTTCGAAAAATGTTCCATGTAAAGGGTAGTCTGGGGTGGGGGGATTTTCTTGAAAACCTTCGTGTCGCATCTCTGAAAGATACTGAACCTAAATACCAAGTTTGGTGTTTATCCGACTCCTCGTTTTTGAGTTATGCTGTTCACAGACACACAGACAGACAGACAGACACACAGACAGACACACAGACAGACACACAGACACACACACACACGGACATGTTTCCAAAAATGCTTTTTTTGGATTCAGTGAGTCTCAAAATATGTATTTCCGGTGAAATCTCGGTATCGAATTTTTGGGTGGAATGCAATACTTCCCCTGCTTACTATACGTAGTAGAGAAAGTAAAAAATGTATATGACATAAATTGTGTATTTTAACGCGATCTATATTTTTATGTAGTAAAATGTTGTCTATCTCTTATGGTTTACCAGTTATGCAAAAGACGTTCACAATGAAGAATACTTTTGGACACATTTCCAGAAACTTCGAGATATACAATTCATTTACCATAAAAATGTCTTAAATTTAGGATATTTTATTCAAAATCTTATTTTCTAAAAATGTTCCATGTAAAGGGTAATTTGGGGTGGGGGGGATTTTCTTGAAAACCTTCGTGTCGCATCTCTGAAATATACTGAACCTAAATACCAGGTTTGGTGTTTATCCGACTGTTCGTTTGAGTTATGCTGTTCACAGACACACACACGGACATGTTTCCAAAAATGCTTCATATGCATTCAGTGCACCTCAAAACATGTATTTCCTGTGAAATCTCGGTATCCAATTTTTCGGTGGAATACGAGATTCCCTCCCATCCCTAATTACCCTTTACATGTCACATTTTTCGAAATTTATTTTCTAAAAACGGCTCTGACGATTTTGAATAAAATACCATATATTTAATACATTCATGGAAAATAGCAAAAATATACTCAATATATAAAAAGGTGATGCAAATAACTGCAATAATTACAGAGGAATAAGCATACTGAACACTTGCTATAAACTATATGCAGCAATAATAAAAAGCAGATTAAATATCATAATGGAAAGCATAGTACTGGAAGCCCAAAACAGATTTAGAAAGGGAAGATCCTGTATGTACTGTGTATTTGTTCTAAATAAAATAATTGAAGAACATAGAGAGTACAATATTCCTACATATATGGAGTTCATGGATCTTGAAAAATCATTCGACAATGTACATAGGAATATACTATGGCAAATAATGGAAAACAAAGGCATACCAAAACATTTGATAACAATAATGGAAAAAAAGATAGAAGCAGCAGAGATGCGCTTTTTAAGACATGTAGCAGGGTGTACATTAAAAGACAGAAGGAGAAGTGAAGAATTAAGAATTTTCAAATTACTAGAAAGAATTAAATAAAATCAAAACAACTGGAAACTACATGTGGAGAGGATGGGTGATAAGCGTTATACGAAGCTGGTTTTATGATATACACCAAAAGGCCAAAGAAACATCGGCCGACCTCAAAGAAGATGGACGGAACAATTTAAATGATGAGACCGGAACAAACCAAAGGGCTTAAACCATGAAAGATGATGATGATGATATTTAATATATTTAAAAGACAAATAAAACGTACATGTTGAATTTTCTAGGCATAGCCTGTGAAGTTCTGTTCATCAGAAAGAAATTTTGTATAATTTTGTATAACTGGTAAACGTTAAGCGGTAGACGAAAACGTACTACACAAATCATTTAGATTTATTTAAAACACAATTTTTTGTGGCATCAGCCACTTCCGCGATATCTCTTATTAATGGTTTATATTTAGCCATTCTTTTCAACTCCTGTTGATTTTCAGTTGTTTCTCGCGATGTCATGGAAACAGTATGGAACTTTAAGGCCAGCATATAGCGTCCAGTTGTTAAACATTTGACTATCGCTGTTCTCTTTGTATCATAACGAAACGTGTAGTGCAGCTATTTCTGGAAAGGTTTATCTTGATTAAAATAAAGTAGATAGGAAAATAAATTTTCACAAGGGTAATTTGTATACCCACTAATAAGTGATAGAGGGTTACATGCGAATGTCATGTGAGTGTAACACGTCAGTTTTTTTAAAACAAAGTCGCCATGTTATGGCTTTGAAACTGCATGAACTTTGCATGACCAGAGAAAACACAAATAGCGACTTACCACTGAGAACATTATACGTATGTAAAGAGTAAAACTAACCACAAAGAATATCTACAACAAATTTTATGTTGCATAAATTCAGCGATTTAACGAGATTCATATTTTTATGCATTAAAATTTAGTCTAACTCTCAAGTTTTACAAAAGTCATTAACTTTTCCTTGTAAAGGGCAGTTTGGGGTGGGAGAATTTTCTTTAAACTCGTATCAACCTTGGAAGATGCACAGGCACACAGATCTTTTTCTAAAAATGCTTTTTCTTATTCAAGTGACCTCAAAACGCGTACTTCCATGAAATCCCTATATAGAATGTTTGGGTGGAATGTAATACTTGCTCTACTTACTATACGTAAGCAGTAGACAAAGTAAAATTCTGATGTGTTACATGCACTCGTTTATTTCTGTATCTCTTCTGCATCCTATTCTTACAAAAACTGATTGTTATACCTATTTCGTGTAACTTGAGATAAAAGTTTACAAAAATAGTTTAATTTACCATTGCGTTGTGGGCACAAGGGTTATAGAGGAAAGCAAATGGATGGTCAGATGTTTAAAAGTGGGTGGGATTGCTATATGCTAGTCTTAAAATTCCATACCTACTCTTTCCATTACAACGCGCGAAGCAAATAAATCGGGACTGAGCATTTAAAAAAATGTATTACAATAAACAGAAACTCAAACTAATAATAACGAATATCTCGGAAATGGTTAATGGCCACAAACAGATTTATTTGACACAAATTCTGTGTTTTAACGACATGACATGAACATATCAATGGATTGCATCTTACTTATCAAACAGACATCAAAAGGTCATAATAGATACTGCAGATAATTCCAAAATATATTCCAAATGGTCAGAAATAAAGCATGGTGTTCCACAAGATTCGATTTTGGATCCATTATTGTTTCTAGTATATGTCAACGACCTCCCCAAAGTAATAAATGAACATGCTCACCCAGTTCTCTTTGCAGATGATACAAGTATTATAATTAAAGAACACATCAGTCGCCTCTCAGAGTTATCCAACAGTATTTTCAGTGTGCTAAATAATTGGTTCGATAGTAACAAAATTCATATAAACTTTGAAAAAAACTAAGTATATCAAATTTCGCACAAAAAATAAAACTATTGTAGACATAAGAATTGAACATGAAGGCAATGAAATTACTGAAACTTGTAGCATAAAATTTCTCGGTCTTATTATAGATCATAATATGAATTGGAAAGACCATATTGACTACATTCTACCGAAACTAAGCTCTGCATGGAATTAATTGTTCTTTCACACAAGCCATGTTTTGGACAGGGTTGGAAAGGTAGAATCAGATGACTGAAAAATTCAATGGCATAGCCGGGATTTGAACCACGGATCTCCCGGTCAAGCTCTGCATGTTTTGCAATTAGATCATTTATTCACTTTACAAATAAAAACATCCTAAAACAGTATATTATGCTTATTTTCATTCAATTATGACTTATGGAATAACGTTTTGGGGAAATTCAGTAGACGCAAAAAAAATATTTCTTTTACAAAAAAAAAGGTAATAAGAATAATGGCAGGTGTAAAGCAATCAACTCAGTGTAAACCACTATTCAAAACATTTGGAATTCTACCATTAGCCTGTGAGTATATTTTAGCTGTACTTTTAACTGTGGTTGACCACCCAGAAGTGTTCATAAAAAATTCAGACATACACAACAAACAAACCAGAAATGGGCAGGACTTACACAGGCCAAGCAATAACCTACAAGTATTCCAAAAAGGGGCTTACTACAATGGTATAGTATTATTTAATTCACTTCCATCATATATTAAGGAACTGAAAACTAATAAAAATAAATTCAAGTTAGCGTTGAAAAGATATCTCATCACTCACACCTTCTATACAGAGGAGGATTTCTTTCATTAAAAAAAACTGACTATAAAATGTTACCAAATTTTATAACTACATTAAGCATAAATAACATTGTTTTGAATGTTTTAGCTCTAACGTACTCTACATAAGAACTACAATTTATTTACATAAAAGTACACAATGTAATTATGTATTTATGACGTAATCTACATCCTAGAGTAGACTAGCTTTCTTTAAGCTGGCCTAGCTCACTATAGGGTCTACAGATTGTTATGTTATGTGAAAGTTTTTGTCTCTCTCTTATGGTTTATCATGCGCAGACAATTTATTCGGAAAAAAGAGAACTTGACAACTTTGTCACAGAGCATTCAACATACTTGTATGGCTAATAAAATATGTATCTTAAATGTAGAGTATTTTAAAAAAAAATCGTTACAGCCATTTTTGAGAAAGTAATAAAAAAAATTCGTAGTAGAGTTTATTTTGGGGTGGGGATATTCCAGAAAATATTTAAGTCACACCCTTGGAATACGCTGACCTTGTATACCGAATTTGGTATTTAGTATTTATCCGACATTTAGCTCACAGACACGCACGAGGGTGCGGGACCATTTACAGAAAGTAAAAATGAATTTTCTTTTATTTAGGCTGTCTCAAAACATGTACTGCTGGTGAAATCTCGATATCGAATATTTGGGTAGAATAAACTAATTCCTCTACCTTCTATAGTTTGGTGGTAGAGAAAGTAATGAATTAACACTGCAAGAAGTAAATTAAACACTGAAAACTGTCGTAAAATTCTACTCTTTAACGCGTAAATATGAGCTTTTGTTTTATACTGAAAACAGAGTTAAGTAATTAGTTAACTAAATAATAAAGTAATTAATTAGCAGTCCAGTTTATTTATAAGATTGCAGCAACATGCGTGCAAAGGGCAGTAAGCACTCTAGCTAATTGCTGAGTAAAAGTCACCAGTTTAACATGTTGTGCTTCTCAAGTGAGTAAAACACAGCACTGTATCATTATACGACGGTGTTGCTTTAATCAAGCACTACAATTTCCATTCTCTGTTGCTTTTGCTTTTACTTTCCCTACCACGTACTTGTAGGCAGGGAAGGTAGGTACTGCATTCCACCCGAAAATTCGATACTGAGATTCTCCGAAATACACTCTTGAGGCCCCCTGAATAAATTTAAAAAAAAGGTCCGCGTGTGTATGCGTGAAAGCATAACTCAAAAACGAAAAGTAGGATTAAATACTAAACATTTTCAAGAAAATCCCTCCCGTCCCAAACTACCTTTACATGGACCATTATCGGTCTCCGTGGACTAGGTACCATGCTAGCCTCTGGTTCCCGAGGTCGTGGGTTCAAACCCGGCGGAGGACGGTGGATTGTTTTTTTCGGGCGTAAAAATCCTTAACATGCCTTCCTTCGGAAGGGAAGCAAAGCAAGTGGCGTCATGTCGTAGATTTACGGTACGTAAAAGAATCTCAAGCCTGAACAAGAAGCTCTGAGCAAGATTTCCGGTCTTTCACGCCCAATATAGAATGGGACGGTAAGAACCATAGTAGTAAAAGAGCGTCCATAAATAAAACTCAGTTTAACTTAATTTAACAAGGAACATTTCTCGAAATGTTTTATTTTCTAAAAAATCGCTCTAATTATTTCGATTAAAATTAATTATAAAAAGTATATTTTGAATTTTCTAGAAATAGTCTGTGAAGTCCTCTTCACTCGGAAGGGATTTTGTATAATCTTGTATAACTAGTAAACGTTACGAAAACGTACTACGCAATAAACTTAGATCTCTTTAAAACACACAATTTATTTCAAATAAACTTGTTTGTGGCATCAGCCGTTTCCGAGATATTCGTTATTAATTGTTCGATTTGTTTAATATTTTGTCATTCCTTTTGAGTCCCGTCAATTTTCGGTTGTTTTGGTGATCGCTTCGAAACAGTATGGAATTTTAAGGCAGCATATAGTGCCCAGTTCTTAAACATTCGACTATCGCTATTAGGTTTGTATCCTAACGAAATTTGTAATGTAGCTATTTCTGCAAAGGATTTATTTGGGGGGGGGGATCAAAATGAAGTAGATAGATAAATAAACCTTCGTAAGTGTAGTTTGTAATCCCACTAATAAACGATAGAGGGTAGAGAAACACATCAGAGTTTTATGTAACAGTGACCATACTTTGTTGTTTCCAACAGTGCCTTGATAGCAGCACTGATACCCCCCTGCTCGTCACTGCAGTACCACCTATACACCACAAATGTTCCTGCAAAGGTGTTAAAAATGGGCATTTTTCAGAAGCAGTTCCAGAAAGCTGATGAGTTACATTCACATGACTTTCTCCATCCATTCTTCAACAGACTATTATAAAATACCTTATCTTCTATTTATTTCACGTCAATCAAAATAAGCATTTGAAAAAATGGTTTTATTATATATTTTCTTGTAAATACAATAGAAATAGAGGAGCACAGTAGGCTTAAGCGAAAGTCAAATCTTTTAAGAGCTGGTTTCTATGTCATGGCTTTGAAATTCTGTTCTCTTTATTTGACGAAGAGAAAAAAGAAAGAATAAAAAACTAATAACTACTATCCATTTGTGGAAAGTATTAGTATTTTAATATTGAAACCAATAACAGGGAATATATATAAAAAACGATTAACTCAAAAAACAAACAAACAAACGTATTTGACAAATTGTGTGCTTTAACAATATATACATTTTTTTGTGTAGCAAGGTTTTGTCTATCTGTTGCGGTTTACCAGTTATGCAAAAGTCATTCAGAATGAAAAGGATTTCAGAAGCTATTCCCAGAAAATTCAAGATGTACGTTTTATTTGTCATGAAAATATCTTAAACATTTTAATAAAAATCGCTAGTCATTTTCGAGAAAATCAAAATTTTCTAAACATGTTCTATGTAAAGGGTTTTTTGGAGTGAGGAGATTTTTCTTGAAAATCTTCGTGCATATTCTTGGAAGATGAACTTCAGTACCAAGTTTGGTATTTAACCGACTTTTCAGTTTTGAATTATGCTGTTCACACACACACACACACACACACACACACACACATGGCGGAACTTTTTCTAAAATTTATTTTTTATTCAGGGGACCTCAAAACATGTATTTCTTGTGAAACCTCAGTAACTAATTTTTTGGGTGGAATGCAATACCCTTTCTAAAATATTACTTGCAAGTAAGCGTTACAAAATACAGCCAAGTACCGTTTGCAGATGAATGAATGCTAGCAACCGGAATAAACATTTCAACTCTCTTCATGCAAACACCTAGCTATACACACAGTGAGGATTGCCAACCAAATAAGTCAGAGATCCGCGTAGGGACTGCATTTACACAGCAGTAAACTGCCAGCGCGAGCAGATAAACTCGTCTCGATTCTACTACGTTTGACAAAACAGTAGACAGTAGCAAACTATCAGCGTGACAAACTTCCCTGGCTCCTCACTCCGGAGCAACATTCTTCTCATCTGTGAAATGTATGTTCACGAGTACTTGCTACTTCCGCACAGCAAGACATTCTTGTTCCACTGTTACCCGATTGACTCGGGTTCCTTCGGATCACACCGTGATTCTTCGTTCCTTTAAGAGTATCGCAGGACGGTGCTCCCTCCCATTCTACATTCAGCCATGCAGGTGAATTCACAACGTAAGATTAACAACAATACATATGCTATGTTAAAGTAATTCACGCCCATCATCAGGATAGTAACTGTCTTGTATCAGGTTGATGATTGAGTGTTCCAAAACGGCATTTCAGGTATTGTCTTTCGCATGTGTATCGCAAGAACGCATAATTAAATCTGATTGACCGGAATATTTTTGTAGTGGATGTTACCTTCCATTGGAACTTGGAAGCAGGGACGGTTCCAAGGTCTCACTCCCTTCCATGATGGGAAGGCAATATAGATTCTTGAAAAAGGAGCAAAATGAAGAGAGAGAGGGGAGGAGAGGGAGGACTTATAAAAATATTTCTCGTTAGATGTTGCAGCCTCTGGCGTAGAGGCGACAAACCTTCCAGCTCAGAATTAAAATTACTTTTCTTCACAAAGGTCGCACAAGAGGTTTCGTTAGAATAAATTACGCAAAGTTTGCCCGTTATTGTCTAACGAACGTAGGGCTTCATCAAGTCCTCAATCCCATTAACGCAGGCAGTGTTTTAAATGTCACGCTGCGAAGGAAATTTGTGTCCTGGTCCAGCAAGGAAAGCTTCGTTAAGATGAAGTCGAAAATCTGTGCAAACAGCAGAGGCTAATTCCCAGAGTTAGAGGGTCTCGTGGTTTTACAACGTCCAAACCTTGTGCTCACGAATACGGGTCTCCTGTGGAAAGCTCGCGCGACTTTCTCTACCACGACAAATCCGCATATATCCATTTCATATAATATACATATTCTTCTATCCATGTTGATCATGACTAATTGTTACTCTGTAATTGTTTCAAATTAAGCAAGAAGGTTTCAACCTGTGAAAAAAACATTCAAATATTTATTACTGGTGTAACAAACTCGAGCGATGGAAAGAAAAGAGAGGGGGGGAGAACAAGGATCGCAAATAACCCATTACGATCTGCAACATCTACGATTAACAGCGACCAGATGTAGAGTGCCAAACGAACTCTGGACCAACCACAGTTTTCTAAACTTCTTACACGAAATCCAACTGTATAATAAAATCTAATCAAAATTTCCTGCTTTGATGTAGATATAATTCCAATGTTAAACTAATTATTATAATGTGTTAATCTTATTAATGCACACCTACGTAATGTTACTGTACCTTTGTTTACTTGTATTGCCACCTGATCTTAGATACTTCGTAAGTGATATCCCTTACTTATAGATTGCATTGTTATTGTACTGTAGTGAAGTCACGATATAACCATGTAGTTAAAGCGACTCTAAATAATCCAATAAAAAAAATCTGATGTGTTACACTCACATAACTTTCTCTACTCTTGTACAACCAAATTTTACAAGCGCCTATTCTCCATATGCTTCATGTTAATCGAGATATCGAGATGTCAATCTTATTGGTAATTTTCTTGTAGATGCAAGGAAAATATGGTAGCTTTTACGCGATAGTCAAATATTTTAACACTGGTTGCTATGTGACGCATTCCATTCTCTTTGCATGTCCAGGACATAAAAAAAAATCTGATCTGTTACACTCACATGACTTTCTCTACTCTTGTACAAACTATTTTTACAAACGTTTATTCTCCATATGCTTCATGTTAATCGAGATGTCAATCTTATTGCTAATTTTCTTGTAGATGCAAGGGGAACATGGTAGGTTATAAGCGTTAGTCAAATCTTTTAAGCGCTGGTTGCTATGTAGCGCATTCTATTCTGTTTGCATATCCAGGACATAAAAATTGAATAACGAATTTGAGAAAAAGTATAAGTATTGGAAAATTTAAGGAAATAACAAGCAATATCTCGAAAATGGTTCACTCAACTAAAAAAATGTAGATGACATAAATTGTGTATTTTAACGCGATGTACATTTTTTGTGTAGTAAAATTTTGTCTATCTCTTATGGTTTACCAGTTATGCAAAAGTCGTTCACAATGAATACTTTTGGAGACATTCCCAGAAAATTCGAGATATACATTTCATTTCTCATGACATTACCCTAAACATATGATATTTTCATCAAAATCGTTAGAGCCATTTTTGAGAAAATTAAAATTTTCGAAAATTTTCCATGTAAAGGATAGTCTGGGGTGAGGGGATTTTCTTGAAAACCTTCGTGTCGCATCTCTGGAAGATACTGAACCTAAATACCAAGTTTGGTGCTTATCCGATTGTTCGTTTTTGAGTTATGCTGTTCACAGACACACACACACACACACACACACACACAGACACACACACGGACATGTTTCCAAAAATGCTTTTTTTGGATTCAGGAGGTCTCAAAACGTGTATTTCCGGTGAAATCTCGGTATCGAATTTTTGGGTGGAATACAATACTTCCCCTACTTACTGTACGTAGTAGAGAAAGTAAAACATCTGATGTGATACATTCACATGACTTTCTCTACCCTCTATCTTTATGAGTAAGTATACAAACTGTTCTTACCAAATCTTATTTTTCTATCTACTACATTTTAATCCATATAAACCTTTACAGAAATAGCTACATTACACATTTCGTTATAGATACAAACAGAACAGCGATAGTCAAATGTTTAACAACTGGACGCTATATGCTGCCTTAAAATTCCATACTGTTTCCATGACATCGCGAGAAACTAAATGTTGAAAGAACTTTAATGACCAAGATATGAACAATTCGAACCATCAATAACGGATATCTCAGACATGGCTTATGCCACAAAAAACTTATTTGAAATAAATTGTGTTTACTTTCTTTACTACGTATAGTAAGTAGGGGAAGTATTGTATTCCACCCAAAAATTCGATACCGAGATTTCACCGGAAATACATGTTATGAGGCTCCCTGAATCCAAAAAAGCAATTTTATAAAAAGATCCGTGTGTGAACAGCATAACTCGAAAACGAAAAGTCGGATAAATACCAAACTTTGTATTTACGTTCAGCACCTTCCAAGGATACGACACAACGATTTTCAAGAAAATCCCCCACCCCAACTACCCTTTAAATGGAAAATTTTTCAGAAATTTTTATTTTCTCAAAAATGGCTGTCACGATTTTTATTAAACGCCATACGTTTAAGTTATTTTCATTGCAAATGAAATGTATATCTTGAATTTTCTGGGAATGTCTCCAAAAGTCCTCTTCATTCTGAATGACTTTTGCATAACTGGTAAACCATTAGACACAGACAAAATTTTACAACACAAAAAATTTAGAACTGATTAAAACACACAATTTATTTCACACACATTTTTTTTTCGAATGAACCATTTCCGAGATATTCCTTGTATTTGTTTGCATTGTACTTTTTCTCAAATGGGAATTCGTTATTCGTTTTTACTTTCTCACACGTAGTAAGTAGGACAATTATTGCATTCCAGGCAAACATTTGATATCGGGATTTCACCGGAGGCGCCCTGAATCCAAATAAAGCATTTCTGGAAACATATCCGTGCGTGTGTCTTCTGAACAGCATAACTCAAAAACGAAAAGTTGTATAAATACTAAACTTTGTTACGAGTAATATCCCTTTATTAATTGTAATTTCAGTAATTATTATATACATGTAAATATTCAAAATGTTTAATGTTCATCGTACATACTCCATGTGCGGTTTCTAAATGACGAGAATAGGGAGAACGTTTTATTAATCACATGGATTTTTGTATACATATTAAGGTAGAAGCTGCATTGTAATTTTAAGATGTTTAATTCTATCAGGGTGGACAAGGGAGAAGTAATAAAAAATCTGATGTGTTACACTCACATGACTTTCTCTACTCTTGTACAAACTATTTTTACAAACGCTTATTCTCCATATGCTTCATGTTAATCGGGATATCGAGATGTTAATCTTATTGGTAATTTTCTTGTATATGCAAGAGGAATTGGTAGGCTTTAAGCTATAGTCAAATATTTTAAGAGCTGGTTGCTATGTGGCGCATTCCATTCTCTTTGCATTACCAGGACAAAAAAAAAACTGAATAACGAATTTGAGAAAAAGTATAAGTATTGGAAAATTTAAGGGAATAACAAGCAATATCTCGAAAATGGTTCACTCAACAAAACAAATGTACATGACATAAATTGTGTATTTTAACGCGATCTACATTTTTGTGTAGTAAAATTTTGTCTATCTCTTATGGTTTACCAGTTACGCAAAAGTCGTTCACTATGAAGAAAACTTTTGGAGACATTCCCAGAAAATTCGAGATATACATTTCGTTTGTCATGAAAATATCTTAAACATATGATATTTTAATCAAAATTGTTAGAGCCATTTTTGAGAAAATCAAAATTTTCGAAAAATGTTGCATGTAAAGGGTAATCTGGAGTGGGGGGATTTTCTTGAACACCTTCGTGTCGCATCTCTGGAAGATACTGAACCTAAATACCAAGTTTGGTGTTTATCCGACTGTTCGTTTCTAAGTTATGCTGTTCACAGACACATATACACACAGACTCACACACAGACATGTTTCCAAAAATTGTTTTTTTTTTCGATTCAGGGGGTCTCAAAACATGTATTTCCGGTGAAATCTCGGTATTGAATTTTTGGGTGGAATACAATACTTCCCCTACTTACTATACGTATTAGAGAAAGTAAAAAGTTTGTTCGTGCAGTAAGAATCTTGGCGAGGGAACGATTTGGGAAAGAACCTTTGTTAAAGATAAGAAAACGGGAAATACTGTGAAGGCCGTTAGTTTCCCCAACGCAACGTTGGAGAAGTGGCGTGTGGTGGATCTACAAATCAGATTCAAACAAAAGTGAAGTAGCAATGATAGAAGATTACTGCATAATGGGGTACAATTTCAAACTTAAGCGTATATGACGCCAATCCAAAAAGATAGCGCCATGTTCAAGCAGTTGGCTCTGAGATGAGCTAGAAGTCACACGTATCTGCATGGATCGCCAAGTGGTAGATTTCAATGTAACGGTTGTGCACGCAAGTAGTTTACAGTGTTTATTTAGTGTTCGTATTGCAAGTACGAGGTTATAGAGTACTTTCCGTAACACTGTATCCTGGGATATTTATTTGTATAATTTACCACCACTTCCTATCCCGCACCACCTGAATAAGAGATGTGCTTCACCGCAATACAGCTAGCCGGCATATTGTTGATGACTACACAAAGATAAGGTATGAGAGGAGAATGCAGCTGAAAGGGGATGTACCATACATATAAGAATTGTACATAGGAGTAATATAACTCACCAAGAAACATGCTAAAATATTCAACAATCAAGAATTGCACAAAGCAGATTGTAAGAAACGGGAGAGCTAGCAAATTCCAGGTAAAAGTTAATTTTAAGTAGAGCCCACCTTTCACCAAGCTAATGAACAGGGAGCCGGTAGCGGTAAGGAGAAATAGAAACAGACAGATAGAGAAAATAAAGAGACGGAAATTGAGGCGCAGAGGTAAGCGTCACTAGGCTCAGGTATATAAAGGCGAACAAAGCCCCAGATTTTCACTCTCTCATAGAATTTCGTGGACACGAAGTGCTACGCTCTTGACGACAGATGCACGTGTGTGCATATGGGTGGGAAGACGTGTGCAGTTAGTTTAGGCTCCTGATTTATTCAAATGGTGGGATTAGTATAATGGGAAAAGCTAGCCGTCCATAAATATTTAAACTGACAATAAACCACATTTATTAAGGGAAATGCAGTATATTTTTAATTTGCCTCACCCACGATAATCCTGAGAACCAAGAATTAGCTATATATGTAAAGATTAGGAATGGAAAACACAGCAGCCGACGAGCATCCATAGCCGAGGACAAGAACACTGCAGCAGATAGCATCAACCAGAGGAACGACGCTTTCCAGATGTTACTGACCAACGATTTCCCGCTACAAATGACGCCCAACAACCGTTTCCCGCCACACAACCCACTTCGCATCTCCAGCAGCAGAGGGCAGCGTCCAGAGAAGTTTTTGCACAATGCATTAAAATTAATAAGAATTTGGTTTAAGGTGTAGCCATAATTATCAGCACTCACAAAGGGTACCGCTACAGTTTAGTATCTCTCAAGGATGCGACACGAAGATTTACAGCAAAATTCTCCCACCCCAACTACCCTTTACGTGGAACATTTTTAGATAATTTTGATATTCTAAAAATGGCTCTAACGATTTTGATTAAAACACCATATATGCAAGATATTTACATGACAAGTAAAATGTCTATCTTAAATTTTCTGGGAATAGCCTAGGAAGTCCTCTTCATTCAGAAGGAATTTTGTATTATCTTGTGTAACATTAAGCGATAGATGAAAACATACACACACAAAATTATGTGTTGCGCTCACATGATTTTCTCTACTCTTGTACAAACTATTATTTACAAACGCTTATTCTTCACCTACTGTGTCTATGTCTGGGAACATCATAATCAGGAGCGGGTTTTATTGGTGGTAATTTTTTTTTCGGGTTAATAATACACAAAATTTCGCGATAAGGTGGTTCGTATAATAACTGACTTTGAAATTCATTTGAACAAAAAGCTATTAACTTATCTTATACAATTGAAAATTATTGTTACCACCAAATGTTTAAGAGGTTTAACAGAAATGGAAGTTATTTTGAAAGGGTATTAATGTTTGGTAGGAAATATAAATTAAACATTATTTAGCCCAACTGTTCATCCCATGACACGAAATTGCAACATACAACAAATTACAACGCTTTCAGGCCATTGAAGGTCTCGTCAAAAATAAATAAAATAAACCTTTTGTTAAACACGCTGTCAACTGCCAGGATCATTATCAGCGCCGTCGGTGTGCCGGAATTTCGTCCCCCAGGAGTTGTTTTACATGGTAGTAAATCTGAGATGGAGCTGTTGTTTTTAAGCACACTTAAAAACCATCGGTCTGAGCCGGGTTTGAACCCGCAGTCTTGGAACCAGAAGGCTACCCAGACCGAGCAGTTAATAGCTACTAAATTATGGTGCGAAAAGAATCTTTCACTGTCCGCATTTGATGGTAGTCAAAGACTTGGACAGATATCTCAAATCTACGAAACTGATTAGCTTCATCTTTAGATATCAACAGAGCAGGCAGTACAACAGTTTTATTGCTATCCTGATACAAACTCGGCACACAGTTGCAAAATTCAATATAACATAAAAGTACACATTATTTTCAGGCATTGCTTAAATATAATCTTTACCAAATTGAGATTGATATCAGATTTAGCAATTAATGTTGATGACTCAAAAACAAAACAATCAAGTGCTTTAATTATCTTTATGTCGTCAACATTGGGCTTTGTAATTAATGTTTAATGTTTAGGCTTTCACGAAAAACTGCTGAAAATTCGATAAAAATTACATGTTTAAATTATCTACGTTTATTGTGAAACATATAGATAGATACTTTCGTCAAATTGTAAAACATCTTTCCCGTTTATCATTAATAACAGAAAAAACACGGCGCTGATCATACTAAAAAACCAAGCACCCAACTTGATAATTTAAGTTCAGCATCTTACAAAGGTGCAGCACGAAGATTTACAACAACATTTCTCCATCCCAAACTACCCTTTACATGGAAAAAATCTCGTTACTTTTTTTTTTTTTATTTTCTCAAAAACGGCTCTTACGATTTTGATTAAAATGTCACATATTTAATACAGTGACAGGAGAAATAAAATGTAACCTTGAAGTTTCTGTGGATGTTTTGTGAAATTCCACTTATTTGAATGAATTTTGTATGATTTTAATGGCAAGACATTTTTTTTTTGCCTTAGGCATATTTCTTGTTATTTGTTTGCATGTTAAAATACTTATACTTTTCTCAAATGGGAAGTCGTTATTCGTTTCTCTCTCTCTCTCTCGGCAATGCAAAGATTCGGCAATTCCAAGGTTGTTATATAGCGGCCAGCCGTTAAAAGATTTGACTATCGCTTAAAGACTACTATTTCCCCTAATCCCGTTATACCTACAAGGAAATATGTAATACGATAACTTCTGCAAACCTTTATCTCGATTAACATGAAGTAGACAGAAGAATAGGCGTTTGCAAGAATAGTCTGTACAAGAGTGAGTAGAAAAAGTCATGTAAGTGCAACAATCAGATGTTTACTTTCTCTACTACGTAGAGCAAGGGAAGTATTGTATTCCACCCGAAAAATTCGATAGCGAGATGTCTGTCTGTGAACAACATAACTCAGAAACGAACAGTCGGATAAACACCAAACTTGGTATTTAGGTTCAGTATCTTCCAGAGATGCGACACGAAGGTTTTCAAGAAAATCCCCCACCACAGATTACCCTTTACATGGAACATTTTTCGAAAATCTTAATTTTCTCAAACATTTCTCTAACGATTTTGATTAAAATATCATATGTTTAAGATATTTTCATGACAAATAAAATGTATATCTTGAATTTTCTGGGAATGTCTCCAAAAGTAGTCTTCATTGTGAACGACTTTTGCATAACTGGTAAACCATAAGAGATAGACAAAATTTTACTACGCAAAAAGTGTAGATCGCGGTAAAATACACAATTTATGTCATATACATTTTTTTTGTTGAGTGAACCATTTTCGAGATATTGCTTGTTATTCCCTTAAATTTTTCAATACTTATTTTGTCAAATGGGAATTCGTTATTCATTTTTTTGTCTTGGATATGCAAAGAGTATTAATCTGTGACAAAGAGAATGGTGTTGCACGTAGCAAACAGCTATTAAGAGATATGTCGATGTTTAAAGGCTACTGCATTTCTATATTGCCCTTGCAAATACAAAACAAGTGGAACATAGTACGCCTTAAGCGATAGTCAAATATTTTTAGAACTGGTCGCTATGTGTAAAATGTAATTCTCTTTGCATGTCAGAAGATCGTTTCTGCAAATGTTTATCTCGATTAATATGAAATAGATGGAGAATAAGAGTTTGTAAAAATAGTTTGTACAAGGGTAGAGAAAGTCATGAGAGTTTAACGCATAAGATTTTTTTTTCTTTCTTGGTAGCGTTAGCCGTTTTCGAAATATTCCATGCTTAGACCTTTCCTTAGCGTCAACTAACGGACATGTTTGAAAGTTTCTAATTCTTGCTTTTTCTCCTTTTCTTTTCTTCCCATCGCAAAACCTTGCTACCACGAATAAACATTTGAACACTGTTTCCGCACGTTGAAACCTTCTTGCTTAATTTGAAACCATTTCTAGGTAAGAACATATCGCGAGTAACATGGCGAAGATGGAAGAATCACTTTTTATATGAACAGAATAAATAATACGGAATGAGTATGTGTGCATTTTTCGCTGGTACAGAGAGAGTCGCGTGAATGATCACGTCAGATTGTTTGTATGAATGCAGAAACGCAGCAGCGCGCCTACTTCTTTTTGTTCCCAACACAATGGCTCGACTTTAACATTCTTTAGTTTTAAAATAAAATCTGAATAAACACAAAGCTGCAGAACAAGAGAAGGAACAGCGAAACGAAGACTTCCATCAAACAGAATTTGATTTTCTGAGTAAATTCCACAAGAACAAAAGAAGAATATTACGGATTCCAAGGGAGATGCAAATATGAAGGGAAGAAGAACGGGAGTAAACATGGCTGAATAGAGTTAAAGTGAACCATGAGAAAACATTGAACACAAAGCAGAACAAGATCAAAACTGCGTTCCTTGCTCTTGTGTTTAGATTTAGCTTTGTTTTTATCAGCGTTTGCAATGCATAAATCTCATGTGACACACTCACACTAGTTTCCCTACCAATGAAAAACTCACACGTATATGTTATAATTATTGCTTTCATATAAAAAGGGATTTCTATCCACGTTACATTACTCACGATTAATTTTTGCCTAGAAATAATCCCAAATGAGGCAACAACTGCTTAGTTACAATCTACAGATACAACATTCAAATGTTTATTTGTGGTTACAGGCTCTTGAGATGAACAGAAAGAAAGGGAAAGAGTTGAAAGCTTCAACATGTGTCCTAACATACATTTGGGAAAACTGTAAATTTGCAATATGAAATAATTCGGAAGCGTCTAACTCCTACGAAAAGATTTCTTGACACAAATTGTGTACTTTACTGAGATTTATACAGATTTCTCTACTGCGTACAGTAAGTAGGGGAAGTATTGTATTCCACCCAAAAATTCGATACCGAGATTTCACCGGAAATATATGTTTTGAGACCCTCTGAATCAAAAAAAAAAGCATTTTTGGAAACATGTCCGTGTATGTGTCTGTGAACAGCATAACTCAGAAACAAACACTCGGATAAACATCAAACTTGGTATTTAGGTTCAGTATCTTCCAGAGATGCAACACGAAGGTTTTCAAGAAAATCCCTCCACCCCAGATTACCCTTTACATGGAACATTTTTTGAAAATTTCAATTTTCTCAAAAATGGCATTAACGATTTTGATTAAAATATCACATGTTTAAGATATTTTCATGACAAATGAAATGTATATCTCGAATTTTCTCGGAATGCCTCTAAAAGTATTCGTCATTGTGAACGACTTTTGCATAACTGGTAAACCATAAGAGATAGACAAACTTTTACTACACAAAAAATGTAGATCGCGTTAAAATACACAATTTATGTCATATACAATTTTTTGTTGTTGAGACATTTTGGAGACATTGCTTGTTATTCCCTTAAAATTTTCCAATACTTCTACTTTTTCTCAAATGGAAATTCGTTATTCATTTTTTTTTTTTTTTTTTTGGTCCTGGTAATGCAAACAGAATGGAATGCTCCACATAGCAACCAGCTTTTAAAATATTTGACTATCGCTTAAAGCCTAGCAATTCCCCTTGCATCTACAAGAAAATTAGGAATAAGATTGACAACTCGATATCTCGATTAACATGAAGCATATGGAGAATAAGCGTTTGTGAAAATAGTTTGTACAAGAGTAGAGAAGGTCATGTGAATGTAACACATCAGATTTTTTGTTGTACGTTTTATTCTATCACATACGTTACCTAGTTATATAAAATTAACAAAATCTAGGCACATAATTAATAGCTTCATGATATACATTTCATTAGTCATTCAAAGATTTTAAATATATGCTGTTTTAATAAAAATTTTATTTTTGATTTTTGAGAAAGTAAAAATTGTATTTTTGACCGAGAAATAAAAAATAAGGGAAACCCTTTCATGTAATGGGTAGTTGGAGCGGGGAGGGGTCTTGAAAAATCTTCGTAGTCACTGCCTTGAAAGATGTTGAACTTAAATAACAAGTTTTGGCATTGATCAACATCAAACACGCGGCGTATCAATGAGATAGTCGGGGAAAAGCAGTTATTATTCCTAGTCTTAAACCCCTTCTCTTGAAATGAGTGCACTAATACTTCAGCAGAAACTTGAACCCTTGTTTCGGTTTTAGCAGAAGCAAATGAACCGATGACAAGCCTGAGGACTGTGCCAATTGTGAATGTTGGAGAAGCAGTTTATTTTGATAACTCACTTCTACGGTCCTTCCTCGTTTTTCCGGAACACTGAATATGAAGAGCACGTCTTGATCAAATTCAAATCTAATGCTACACGGGCTCCTTCCTCCAAGTGCTTTTAGTATACCAGAGTTTATATTGACTTTCCTGAAAGAATTTATGAAAGAAATGCGATTTGCTGATTTCGTTTCCTGCCAGCCTTCGATATTTCCGTGTATTAAAGAAAAAGGGAAAGCAACGCTAGTATTGGAAATATTTGTGGCTGGCTTGATGCGATTTCACTTACTTATATATTACTGTTTAGCGTTGCATGAGTGGCTTTTTAAACGTCGAATCACGACTTAAGTCACTTCATTTACTCTCCGCTCCCCGTACTTGTTACTTTCTCTACCACCCACCTAAGTAGGTATTGCACTCCACCCAAAAATTCCATGTCGAGATTTTACCAGAAATATGTGTTTTGAGGTACCCTGAATAAGAAAAAAGGACTTTTAGAAAAAGGTCGCGAACCTGTATATATCTGAACAGCATAACTAAAAAAACCTGATTTGATACATTCACATGACTTTGTCCACGCTCTATCGTTTATTAGTGTATACTAATTATTCTTTCTCAATTTTATTTTCTATATATTACATTTTAATCCAAATAAAACTTTCAAAAACATCTACATTACACATTTTGATATATATACAAAGAGAACAGCGATAGTCAAATGTTTAACAACTGGACGCTATATGCTGACCTTAAAATTCCATAATGTTTCCATGACATCGCGAGAAACAACTGAATGTTTAAACGACTTTAAGAGAAAGACCAAGAAATGAACCTATAATAAAGGATATTTCAGAAACGACTTATACCGAAAAAACGTATTTTAAATAAATTGGGTGTTTTAAAGAGATCTAAATTTTTTGTTTAGTACGTTTTCGTTTGTCACTTAACGTTAAACAAGATTATACAAAACATCTTCTAAAAAATGTGGACTGCATAGACTATTCCCATAAAATTCAAGATATGCATTTTATTTGTAATGTAAATATCTTTAAAACTCATAACACTAGTCTGCATTTTCAAACTTTTTGTCAGATGATTTCTTAAAAGTAGGTGTTCTTAAATCAAGTTTTTAACTTCCGTTATTTTTCTATCACGTCAGGTTTTTACACAAAATAAGAAGTAATGTTTTGACAATTTTACTAATGAGCGTAGAAAAGTATTCAAATTCAATTTCACACAAGGTAAGTTTTTATTCGAGAAACATTTTAAGAATACTCTCAAGAACTCCCCTAATTTATTTCATGACTACATTTTAACAAAACAAGAAGCCAAAGTGTTTCATTTAATTTTTTTCATACTTTCTCTTCTTTGACTTCCTTGCAGATCCTTGAAGATGACTGTCCCTCCTCAACATCCAGCAGTAGTCGGTCATCATCGTTTCATTCCATCTCCCCTGGTACCTCCCTTGGTGAAAACGTTTTCACCCTGCTCTTCACTATAATGTCCCAGATTTTCTGGAAACTAGTAGATATGTGAATGCAGAAAATGCACCTTTACACTCATGTTAAAACCCATCTTCTTTAAATTTTCCAACATTGTTTCGACAATGGCCTTGTAATTAGGCTCTTTGTTATAGCCTAAGAAGTTTTCAGTAACTGATCGGAAGGCGGTCCATGCTTCTATTTCTCTCTCATTTATTGTCTTCTCAAAATCTTCATCCTGCATCAATTTCTTTATTTGAGGGCCAACAAAAATTCCAGCCTTTAATTTGTCTTGCGTAATGAAGGGAAATTTCTTGGAAAGGTACTTGAAGCAGGGTCCATCCTGTGGTAGAGCCCTTACAAATTGCTTCATCAAGCCCAATTATATGTGTAGTGGCGGAAGCAATATCTTTATATCTCTATATTTTTGAAGTGAAATTGTGAAAAAACTGTACGTGATAAAATAAAACTAAAAACAGTTCTGAAATCAGGATAAAAAAGTGAGTCAGAATCACTTTAGTTTTCAGTCATCCGATATCATGCAGACTAGTGTAATAGTTAGCCATTTTTTAGAAAATCAAAACGTATGAAAAATCTTCCATGTAAAGGATAGACTGGGATGGGGGGATTTTATTGAAAATCTTCGTGTGGCATCTTTGGACGGTACTGAACCTAAATACCAAGCTTGGTATTTATCCTACTTTTCGTTCTTGAGTTATACTGTTTACACACACACACACACGCGCGCGCGCGCGCGCGCGCGCGGACATGTTTCCAAAAATGCTTTATTTGGATTCAGGGGGCCTCAGGGCATGTATTTCCGGTGAAATCTCGGTATCGAATTTTTGGGTGGAATGTAATTCTTCCCCTACTTACTATACGTAGAAGAGAAAGTAAAAACGAAATGTCGGATAAATACCAAATTTGGTATTTAAGTTAAGAATCTTCCAAATATGCGACAAGAAGGTTATCAAGAAAATGCCCCTGCCCAAAACAATCCTGAAAATGGAACCTTTCTTTGTTTAAATTTATTTTCTCAAAAATGCTTCTAATTTGATTAAAATACCACATGATTAAGATTTTTGCATGACAAATAAAATGTATAGGTATTTTGAATTTTCTGGAAATAACCTGTGAATTCCTCTTCATTCTGAATAACCTTTGAATACTCTTGTTCAACTGGTAAAGCTTAAGAGATAGACAAAAAGGTACTACACAAGAAATGCAGAACTCTTTAAAACACACTTTTTTGTGGCATAAGCCATTTCTGTTTTTATTGATTTGAAAGTTTCAATATTTGTCATTTTAAATTAGTACAGCTATAAAGTTGTTTCTCGCGATGCAATAGAAACAGTATGAAATTTCCAGGCCAACATACAGCGACCCGCTTTTAAGCCTCCGACAATTGATTCTGTTTCCTTCATCCCTCTTATACCTACACCGAAATGTACAAATTTAATTATTTCTACAACGGTTTCTCTCCATTGACATAAAGTGGATGCAAAAATAAACTTTCCTAAGAATAGTTTGCAGAAATTTCGTAAAAATAAATTATGGTGGGTACAGAAAGTAATGTGAATGCAACGCACCCGATTTTGTTAACTTTCTCTACCACTTAACTGTGGTAGGTAAAGGACTCCTAAAATTCGAAATCAATATGTTCACCAGAAATGTTTTTGAGGTCCAATAAACCAAAAAACGAGCACTTTAGAATAAGGTCCGTGTGTGTGTGTGCGTGTGTGTGTGTGCGTGCGTGTGCGTGTGTGTGTTTGTGTGTGTGTGAGAACAGCATAACTCAAAACTGAAAACTCGGATAAATAGACCATATTGGTATTAGGTATTAGCTTCTAAAGATGCCACACAAAAATTTTCAAGAAAATTCACCCCCCTCATACCAAATTTCCTTTAAATAGAAGAGGTTGGTTATATTTTATTTTCTCAGGAAAGTTTTTAGACACAATGTATGTTTTCAATTTTCTATACATAGCTTGTGAAGTCCCCATTTTTACTTTCTCTACTACGTATAGTAAGTAGGGGAAGTATTGTATTCCACCCAAAAATTCGATACCGAGATTTCACCGGAAATATATGTTTTGAGACCTCCTGGATCCAAAAAAAGCATTTTTGGAAACATGTCTGTGTGTCTGTGTGTCTGTGAACAGCATAACTCAGAAACGAACAGTCGGATAAACACCAAACTTTGTATCTAGGTTCAGTATCTTCCAGAGATGAGACACGAAGGTTTTCAAGAAAATCCCCCCACCCCAGACTACCCTTTACGTGGAACGTTTTTCGAAAATTTTAATTTTCTCAAAAATGGCTCAAACGATTTTGATTAAAATATCATATGTTTAAGATATTTCATGACAAATAAAATGTATATCTTGAATTTTCTGGGAATGTCTCCAAAAGTATTCTTCATTGTGAACGACTTTTGCATAACTGGTAAACCATAAGAGATACACAAAATTTTACTACACAAAAAATGTAGATCGCGTTAAAATACACAATTTGTGTGATTTTATTTCTTCGTAGTATTAGTCGTTTTGGAGATATTCCATGTTCAAGATCATGCCTTTCCCAAGCGCCATCTAAAGCACATGCTTGAAAGTTTGTGATTCTTTCTTCTCCTTGCACCGCAAGAGCATGTTACCACAAATAAGCATTTGAGTAATGTTTCCAGATGCAAGTTCCATTCTAACCTTCGAGGTTGTAACTATGCACTTTTGCCAAATTTGAAAACGAAAAGAATCACTTTTATTTGAATAGTATAATATAAAATGAATATGGTAGAGGAAGTCATGTGAATGCATCACATCAGAATTTTTATGCTGAATCCTCCCCGATACCGCTTGGAGTTCCATAATAATCATTCACAATAAGGTATAAAAAAAATCTGATGTGTTACACTCACATGACTTTCTCTACCCTTGTACAAACTATTTTTACAAACGCTTATTCTCCATGTGCTTCATGTTAATCGAGATATCGAGATGTCAAGCTTATTGCTAATTTTCTTGTAGATGCAAGAGGAATTATGGTAGGCTTTAAGCGATAGTCAAATATTTTAACGCTGGTTGCTATGTGGAGTATTCCATTCTCTTTGTATTACCAGGACCAAAAAAAAATTGAATAACGAATTTGAGAAAAAGTATAAATATTGGAAAATTTAAGGGAATAACAAGCAATATCTCGAAAATGGTTCCCTCAACAAAAATGTATATGCAATAAATTGTGTATTTTAACGCGATCTACATCTTTTGTGTAGTAAAATTTTGTCTATCTCTTATGGTTTACCAGTTATGCAAAAGTCGTTCACAATGAAGAATACTTTTGGAGACATTCCCAGAAAATTCAAGATATACATTTTATTTGTCATGAAAATATCTTAAATATACGATATTTTAATCAAAATCGTTAGAGCCATTTTTGAGAAAATTAAAATTTTCGAAAAATGTTCCATGTAAAGGATGCTCTGTGGTGGGGGAATTTTCTTGAAAACCTTCGTGTCACATCTCTGGAAGATACTGAACCTAAATACCAAGTTTGGTGTTTATCCGACTGTTCGTTTCTGAGTTATGCTGTTCACAGACACACACACACACACACACGCGCGCGCGCGCGGACATGTTTCCAAAAATGCTTTTTTTGGATTCAGGGGGTCTCAAAACATGTATTTCCGCTGAAATCTCGGTATCGAATTTTTGAGTGGAATACAATACTTCCCCTACTTACTATACGTAGTAGAGAAAGTAAAAAATCTCTTATATTCAAGGAAATGATAACGAAATATCGACGGATGTGTATTTCTGAATTGTTAAACACTCCTTCGACAAATTTCCCAGTCTGTAAACACGTTTTAATTGTTTTATTTATATAGCTACCCTTTAACGTCCATGGTCATATCGGGGGCTCTGACCTCAGAAACTTATTCGTGGTGTTTTTATTCTTTTGAGTGGGGTTCTTCAACGTTGCACTCCCCTTAACTTTTATATTCAACACACTCACATTCACTCCCTTATTCATAATACCAGATTCTATGAAGGATAGGGAATGACTCCCCAACCGGGAATCGAACCCAGGACCCCTGAATTGAGAAGCCACAAGCATTGTATAGTAACGCAATGGTCAAGCTAATATTTTAAAATTTACACTTCTCTTTAGACCTGTAGATTCTTCAACAACATAAAGGCCACACAGTTTTCACATTAAGGGAATAAATAAATCACCTTCTGACATAACGAAATGTGTATGAAACAGGCTGATATAGAGATTCCTTCCCTCCCGAGTCAGTACCCCATAAATTCATGCATTTATACGACTGCGACTTTCAAGTTTTCCATATTGTGCGCTACAAAGACTAATATATTTTAGTGTTGTAGTAAGAATGAAACGCCCTGAGGCTGGATGGAGCACAAACACACCCCCCCCCCACATGCATGAATGACGTCACACCCACACAAGGTGTCTGCGGCAAGCATCCTGGCCACTTTGTGGGCTTCTGCCGTGTTCCTTTTTGTCTGCTGGTAGAGAGGGCTGCATTAATTACCGTCTTACGTCACAACTACGGTTATTACAAGACAGAGGCGATCTGGTTTATTGAACGCGAACAAATGTTTCAGCACGTAGATGCGGAGCCAACAAATCTCATTCTGCTTCCGCTACCCACTATAATTTATTTTCATACATATTCAAAAAACCGTTTTTTAAAACTTGTTTTTCTCTCTCTTCTCTCCTCCTCGTAGATACTCTCAAATATTTTGATGCAGGCAAACAGGAGCATACCTGCGTTAGGACAGACATGTGTTTAAAAACATATGCTGCATTAAAATGACCTTCTTTACCTAGTATCGTTTATTTCTATATCTCTTCTACAATCTATTCGTACTAAAGTTTTGTTTTATGTACTTCACTTTAAGAGAAGGTATAAGACAGTACAGGAGGGCGAACGATAGTCAAATTTCTAAAAAGTGGGTGGTTGCTAAATCCTGGCTTTGAAAATCGACTCTTTGTACAGCACTTCAAATTTGATTTCATACATACACATGACTTTCTCTACCCTCCATTGTTTATTAGCGGGTATGCGAACTATTCTTACGAAAGCTCACTTGTCTATCTACTACATGAAAACAGAGATTTGGAGAAAAGAAAGTTTATGGTATGGAATAAATAGCAATAAAGATATACATACAATTCTAGATAAAAACTGTAAAAATATGGGTAAATACTTAACGAAAGTAAAAAATAAATGGATATGGACGGTTAAAAGAGGAAAAATAATGTAAATAAAAATAAATATAAGAATTACTAAATGTATCAACATGTAACTGTAATTCACAATGACTGCTCATCTTAGTGGCCAGGGCCAAATAGAGAAGGCAGCCTAAATAGGTAATAACTTTGTGCTCAAATAAATTATTATTATTATATTATTATTATATCTACTACATTTTAATGTAAATAAACCTTTGTAGAAATAGCTACATTACACATTTCGTTATACATACAAAGGGAACAGCGATAGTCAAATGTTTAACAACTGGAAGCTATATGTTGGCCTTAATTGCAGTCTTTTCAGACTCGCGAAAAACAACTGAAAATCGACAGGACAAAGTTTTCCACAGAATGACAGAAGTATTGAACAATTCGAACCATTGATAACGGGTATCTTGCAAATGGCTTATGCGATAAGAAAGTTACTTGAAGTAAACTGTGCGTTTTAAAGAGATCTACATTTTTTGTGTAGTACGTTTTCGTCTATCTCTTAGCGTTTTCCAGTTATACAAGATTATACAAAATTCCTTCCGAATGCGGAGAACTTCACTGGCTATTCCTAGAAAATTCAAAATATACATTTTGTCATGTAAATATCCTTAATATGCGGTATTTTAATAAAAATCGTTAGAGCTGTTTTTGAGAACATAAAATATTTTGAAAAAATGCCCCATTTAAAGGGTAGCCTGGGGTGGAAGAATTTTCATGAAAATCTTTGTGTCGCATCTTTGGAAGATACTAAATTTAAACACCAAATTTTGTAATTATCCTACTTTTCTTTTTTGAGTTACGCCGTTCACAGAGTCACAGACACATACACGGATCTTTTTCAGAAAATGTTTTTTAATCAGGGTGTCTCAAAACGTATATTTCTGGTGATAACTCGGTATCGAATTTTTAGTTGGAATATCGTATCTACTTCCTCTAAACAAAAATATAAGAGAAGAATTTCAAAATTATAAAATTGTATATTTTGCAAGGATGCCTATCAAGTAAATTGGTATATTTAATAAATGTGTTTTACATGTAGGTAGTTAGGAACCTGGTGTATGTGTTATAACGACAGTGTTTACTACAATTGCACCAGATGCAACTCAAGTATATATACCGGGTGTTCCATAAATACTTTTACAAACTTCGGGTATGGGTTCCTCACACCAAAAGAAGGAAAAAAGTTCATATAAACATATGTCCCATAATCCTTGGTTTTCGCGTTATTCCTGTCACAATGAAAGCGTGAGTTCACGGCCTTCGGGGTCCAACCTCAAAACTTCATTTCTCTATGCATTCATAGAAGGCGTTGACCAATTGTACTACATACAGTAGATGGCGAAGTGTTGCTATGGAGACTTGTTTACGTTTGTCATTTGTCATTAGTCTGTCTTCAAGGTTTCAATTGTGTACATGTAGTGAGTTAACTGCACGTGTTTCGTTCCACCATGGCTGGATATTCATTTCGTGAACAGGCAGACATGATTTTTATGTATGGTCGCGCGAATAGTAATGGACACGAGGCTGCACGGCTCTATCAGATAGAGTTTCCAGACCGAAGACAACCGAGTCATCCAACCTTTGTCGCTGTTTATCGTCGCCTTGCTGATAAATGTGATAAATGCCTGGCTCCGACACATTTTACTCGCATTGTTCGAGATGGACTGACTGGTATCTACCATGATCGATGGATAGGCAGAGGAGGACCAGTTCCATGGCCTGTACGTTCTCCCTCTGGGGGCATCTTAAATCATTGGTTTATGGAGCAGCCATCCCGGATGCAGAAACGCTTCATCGACGTGTCATGGAAGCCTGCGAAACCATTCGACAACATCCCGGAGTTTTTGACAGGGTGCGACATTCCATGATTCGACGAATACAGGCATGCATAGAAGCAAGAGGAGGACATTTCGAGCATTTATTATGAGCTTTGTGTGTTATAAGTGTACCACTGTGTTGGACACCTCCTAACGAGAAAACAAAGAATTATGGGACATATGTTCCTATGAACTTTTTTCCTTCTTGTGGTGTAAGGAACCCATACCCGAAGTTTGTAAAAGTATTTCTGAAACATCCTGTATATAGTTAGTATATTTATATGTAATAGATACAGTTTTAGAGAATTAAAACAGTACATGTATAATAGAAGTGAAATAAATTCATTCATTCATCTACTTCCTCTACTTACTAGGTATAAAAAAGCAGTAGAGAAAGTTTAAAAACAGCTGCGGCCGCACAGCCACCTCGTGGTCGCCATCTGATATCAATAAAGTAACTAGGCAGTATATTTGTAAAAACTTAAAAGTTGGACTTTAACTAAGGTGCAACTAAAACAGTCGTATACCTACATGTGGCCTTGAGCTCGTTTGATAAGCACAGTCCATCTTATGCTCGGTGCATAATGCTGCGTTATGTTCACACGTTGTGAACATTGTATCAGAAATGTTGCTCGGATAGAAGCGAATCTTTCTCCCTGCTAGCCTTGACTTGTTTCGTAACAAATGTCCACATCGAATCTGCCTCGACGGCATTCCATTCTCATCCCGCCTTTTCTTTCCAGAATGACTCTCCGTTCCTCTCTGCAGGCTTTCCGATGTCTTCCTTCACCGAGTATCAGGAATAGGCAACAAGCGAGTTGGCGCAGCGGTAACGAGTGCAACTCACATTCCCCGGGTTCGATCCGCCTGACCCATGGGTTTTTCGTGGTTTTCCCGGGTCGGCAGGTGGTTCTTCTTCTACCACGACATTCCTGTGCCTCATTTCCTGTACCGATTATCTCCTTCATTGTCATCTGTTTCATGGTTGTATGACCAGGCGACGGTGTTCGGGGGGTTGCGGCCCCTGGGAGTCCGCCAGGGGTTAGGAGGCTGTGGGTGGGGTCAAGCGGCGGCAAAGGATACGTTCTATCTAGAAATGTTATGAACCCGTCCATGTCGTCACCTGCATCTGGTCGCCGTTCGTGTCTCTCCTCTCAATCCTCCCTGCCAGGCGTCACGGTAGAAGCAAAAAGTGCCGTTGAGTTTTTTTATTTATGGACGCTGTTTAACTGCTGTGGTCCTTAGCGTCCCAATCTATACTGGGCGTGAAAGACTGGTAATTTTGCTCAGAGGCCTCTTTATCAGACTTGAGGTTCTCTTACGTGCCGTAAATCTACGACACGGGACCACCGGCTTTACTTCCCTTCCAAGGAAGCCATGCTAAGGATTTTTACGCCCGAAAAAAAACCATCGCCCTCCGCCGTGTTTGAACCAGCGACCTAGGGAACTGGAGGCTAGCATGGTAACCTGACAACTCAGTCCATCGCTTCGGGGCCCAGGGAGTTACTCGTGGGCTTTTCCATTAGGACGGTACGTATTTTATAACCCGCCGCCCCCTGCTTCATTAGGACGGTAGTGGGCAAAACCACAACATCCACACGCCTGCTCCACAGTACGGAAGTGTATATACCACTTACGCGCACTAACCCTATACGGGGGAGACTATCGACACCTCGGTGGGGCGACAGTGTCTAGCCACATGTCTACCAGCTCTCAAGGTTGATACCGGAGAACATCTGGTCGTCTCACAGCCCCACCTGGGCGCAAAGTCCCAGCCAGGCGTACTCAATCCCCCATGGGTATCCGGAACCACTGACCCGCCGAGTCCAACCCAATCCACACAACTGACAATCTGTGAAGCACCTCCCAGCAGCGTTTAAAATAGGGCTGTGAAAAAAGTTATGTTCGTGTAACGGTTATAACTACCGTAGCCACTTTACGTTAATGGCTGTATTTAACGATTAACTAATAACTCTGTAGTTTACAGTTGCTGCGCAGAATTACTGTTTTAAATTTCAGTTTAAAAATGTGCTCATCTGCAATTACACGACTCTCTACCGCCTATCTTTATCTCTTCTACAACTATTTTTGCAAAAGCTTATTTTCCTGTCTACTGCTACTTACGAGATAAACATTTGCAGTAATGTTATTACACATTTCGTTATACGTACGATACGGATACACATGGCTGAAGCTAGTCAGATCCCTAAACAGCGGGTCACTATATACTGCCTTTGAAATTCCATGACCTCGCCAGAAACAACAGAATGGTACCTTAGCATTTCAAAGCACTACAAAGAATTGGAAAATTAAAATCAAGAGAAACAAATATCCCGGAAATGGCTAATGCCACAAGATACTTACTTAACATAAATTGTGTCTACAATGTACATTTTTCTAGTATAGTAAGCTTTAGTCTCTCTCTTAAAGTTCACCATTTATACAAAAGTAATTCAGAATGAAGAAGCTGTAACAACCTATTCCTAGAAAATTTAAATTTTGCACTTTATTGGTGTGCTAATATTTTACATAGGTTATTTTAATGAATATCATAAGAGCCATTTTTGAGAAAATAAAAAATACAAAAAGTGTTTTTTTGTAAAGCAGAGTTTGCTTTTGGGGGATTTTACTGAAAATCTGTGTGTGGCATCCTTCGAAGATGCTGAACCATATTTGTTACATATATCCGACATTTAGTTGCTGAGTTCTGCTGTTAACACACATACACATCTTTTAGAAACATGGGGGGGGGTTCAAGAGATCTGAAAACATGTGTATTTGCTGAAGTCTACATATGTATTACTTTCTCTATCACGTACCAGCCTTAGAACTAGACTTGGTGTAAACAAAACGTTTTGTATCCCTCCGCCTTAGACTACTGTTCGTTTTAGCTGAATTTGTTAAGCAACAAACTGCTCAACATTATCGTAGGAATATGTGGTCCTCCGTGGTGTAGTGGTTCCCATGCTCTTTTACGTCCAATATACAATGGGACGTCAAGAGCCACAGCAGTTAAAGAGCGTCCATTAATAAAAAACTCAACTCAATCGTATGAATACAGAAGAGAGGTGAACGACACCACACAGAATTAAGCAGAAGCTACAAACTTCTTTAGTTTTAGTATTCATATTATTTACTATTTCATATTAATCAAAAGTTTCGAACAATATTTTATTAATATACTTCTTGAAAACCACAGACAACCGCGCATATTTAAGGTACTATATGTTGTATGTGCTTTAGTTTCCCGCATATCGCAGGATATGATGTGTGTTTGCAGCAAGTTGGGTACTAAGACAAGCGATTATAGTAAGTATAGAAGGTGTGTGAGTAGGATAAATACCATAATTGGTATCTGAGCTCAGAATCTTCCAAGAATGGCCAACGAAGATTTTCAAGGATATCCTCAAACCTCAAACTACCCTCTACATGAATTTTCTAAACAAGTACTAACGATTTTGATTAAAGTACCACATTTTTAAGACGTTTGCATGACAAACTCAATTTATATCTTGAATTTTCTGGGAGGCGGCGCCGTGGCCGAGACGGCCCGGGTTCAATCCCAGGGACCAGCATGTGGGATTTGTGGTGGACAATACGGCGTCTGGGCGGGTTTTCTCCGGGTTCTCCGGTTTCCCCCGCCATTCATTCCACCAACTGCTCCATCATCACCTTCCTTTCTCCCATACCAGGTATCGGGCTGATCACCCATCCTGGATATTCTGTCTGATCCATGAGTGTCTGCTCCTCGACGGGCCTTTGACCCCAGGCACCCGCATGTAAGTCCTGGGGGGGGGGTGTAAGTCCTACATACGAGGAGGTTAAACAGAGAAAGAAGAAGAAGAATTTTCTGGGAGTAGTCTGTAAAGTCCATTTCATTCGGAAGGA
The DNA here is from genome assembly GCA_030765065.1 of Deroplatys truncata. Lineage (NCBI taxonomy): Eukaryota > Metazoa > Arthropoda > Insecta > Mantodea > Mantidae > Deroplatys > Deroplatys truncata. The sequence goes on along the minus strand of CM060975.1, from coordinate 307,849,360 downwards.
ATTTTGTATAATCATGTAAACGTTAAGCGATAGACGAAAACGTACTGCACAAAAATGTAGATCTCTTTAAAAAAACACAATTTATTTCAAACACCTTTTCCGAGGTATCCGTTATTAATGGTTCGAATCGTTCAATACTTAGCCATTCCTTTAGTACTGTCAACATTCAGTTGTTTCTAGCGATGTCATGGAAACAGTATGGAATTTTAAGGCCAGCATATAGCGTCCAGTTGTTAAACATTTGACTATCGCTGTTCCCTTTGTATCTATAACGAAATGTGTAATGTAGCTATTTCTGCAAAGGTTTAGTTGGATTAAAATTAAGTAGACACTAATAAACGATAGATACAGAAAGTCATGTGAATGTGTAACACAAGAATTTTGTTGTTTTGTTTAGCGGAATGCACTTACTCCGCCTACTAGAAAAGGTGGTGTAGAAAGTAAAAGTGACGTCACTTAATAACCAACCTTCATAATTACATCAGTTGAGCTTGCCACGTCTATACATAGACACAACATAAAGCAACGGCATGCACTGCAGTATAATCAGAACAAGAAGTAATGATTCTGTAAAGCAGATGCAAGGTCGACTTGTGCCGTTTTAGCACGCGTTGTATTGTTAATATTACAGCGCATGGATACATGTTGCATTTATAGCCAGGATAAATGTTACCCCTGTGTAACATTCCACCGATAATATATTTGATCATTTGATGGCGCCGGATGATTTAATTAACTAATTTGTGTACGCGGTGTTTATGATCATTCATTTGTGCTGCAGAGCATTTTCCAAGCGAGGCCGAGGGATGCTTATAAACATTAAATATGTCAAAAACTTCCGACTATTTCCTCGTTGATTACTACAACTTCCGTTACAATAAAATACATTTGCAATGCGTATATATTTAAAAATATTAATATTTCCTTTGTTGGCTTAAAATTAATACCAGACTTGGGTCATAAGTAAAGCAACCTACATTATGCTGTATTTTTACTTTCTATAGTAAGTAGGGGAAGTATTGTATTCCACCCAAAAATTCGATACCGAGATTTCACCGGAAATATATGTTTTGAGACTCCCTGAATCCAAAAAAAGCATTTTTGGAAACATGTCCGTGTGTGTGTCTGTGAACAGCATAACTCAGAAACGAACAGTCGGATAAACACCAAACTTGTTATTTAGGTTCAGTATCTTCCAGAGAGCGACGCGAAGGTTTTCAGGAAAATCCCCCCACCCCAGATTACACTTTACGTGGAACATTTTTCGAAAATTTTAATTTTTTCAAAAATGGCTCAAACGATTTTGATTAAAATATCATATGTATAAGATATTTTCATATAAATGAAATGTATATCTCGAATTTTCTGGGAATGTCTCCAAAAGTATTCTTCATTGTGAACAACTTTTGCACAACTGGTAAACCATAAGAATAGACAAAATTTTACTACACAAAAAATGTAGATCGCGTTACAATACACAATTTATGTCATATACATTTTTGTTATTGAGTGAACCATTTTCGACATATTGTTTGTTGTTACCTTAAATTTTCCAATACTTATACTTTTTCTCAAATTCGTTATTCATTTTTTTTTATGTCCTGGACATGCAAAGAGAATGGAATGCGCCACATAGCAACCAGCTCTTAAAATATTTGACTATCGCTTAAAGCCTACCAATTCCCCTTGCATTTACAAGAAAATTAGGAATAAGATTAACATGAAGCATATGGAGAATAAGCGTTTGTAAAAATAGTTTGTCAAGAGTAGAGAAAGTCATGTGAGTGTAACACAACAGATATTTTTTCTAAATACTTAAGTTTTTGTCTACCTATCTCAAGAGAAGTTGTACAACGGTCATTCTGAGGGTACTCACAGAAAATTCAAGATATGCATTTTTTTCTCATGCCAATACATATGGATCCAAAAAAGTATACACTGTATGCTCGTCTGTAATGAACTGAGATAGAAGTCTCAAATTTGTTGTAGCTTGGTGTCTAGGATTTACGTGGCCTTGAACTGGTAATATTTGTTTTGTTTATTTAAATGACGTAAATAGTGACTAAAAGGCTATTATTATTATTCTAAGAAACGGTGCGGTTTATCTCGAAAAGCTGCAGGCATCGATTTTAGCTGCGATCTGAGCGCTGTATGGGAACAAGGGACTTTATTTGAAACAAGATAGTGCCCCAGCTCGGTAACTTCAAAACTTCAGAGAGTACCTTGATGACATTCTACCTGGACAATGGATAGCTGAAGAGGCGCTATCAAATATCCAGCACGGCCCCAGACCTAACACCTCTAGACGTTTACCTCAGGGGGACTAAACACTGTTTTGTATCGGGCAAAGCCACCTACACTGACTGCACTACGCGAAAACATAGAATTATCGTGTGCAGCGATTGCACTGTACACTTAGAGCAGGTTTTATGTGGCACTGTTGGGCAGCATCGACTGTGTTTGACTGTTGATAGTGGCCACTTCAAGCACCTCCAGTGATTTCAACAAGTTGAACAATTAACTACATCTTCATCACATTTGAGCCTTGTATTTCAACTTATTATTCAGTTATTGATGCTCAAACACGATATATATTTCTAGACCCCTCTATAAACAAACATATCATATTGTAATCAAAGTAGTCAAGAGCCAGATTTGGGAAAATCATAAATAATGCAAACATTTTCATGTAAACGGTAGTTTGAAGTACAAAGACATTTTTATTTCTGAGTTATGCTGTTCACAATGCCTTTTTTCGGTTCAGGGATCACAAAAGATGGGCTTCTGGTGAAGTCGCGATATCGAATTTTTGGGTGGAATGTAACATTTCCTCTAACTACCATAGTAAGCGGTAGAGAAAGTAAAAATGTTAAGTTTTGTTCAAGGTTTGTTGAACTAGGATGTCCGCCTTGCAAACACACCTACTCGTAAAATAAGGAAAACCTTTTTTTAAACAGCCAGGCCTAAAAGTAGAACTTCTTTTGCACAAGAGCTAAAAGCTTTAGATTATAGTACTAGTGCAATAATCTTCATTATGATCAGCTTTGGTTTCAAGTCCAATTACATATCAATTCCCTTTGTATTTGCACATGTTTAATAACTGACTTGGTTTCATTAGGTTTACTTTTCATTGTGTCTTTTTACTTGATTAATTTCTCATGATGCTCGCATTCTCTCTTCACAAAACAAATCGTCATATACTTCAATTTATATTAGAGTTGTAGAGTTAACCTATACGTTATATTGTCAGGCTTTTTTGCTTTCTTTTATCTAAAACGTTAATTTTTATTTAATATAACCTACATGATGATTAAACGGCAGAAATTATGAATTCAGAAGAAACTGAAATGGAACAGCCAGGTGAAATTACAGAATGGTACTTGAAGTATTTACCCAACAAATCCAGAAAGCAATGTGATATATCATTCATTGCCTGGTGTAAGGCTAAACATGTTGAAAATAACTTCACTGAAAGTGACTGCTAGCGAATCAACAAAACATCAAAACATCTGACATCTAGCTTTTTTAAAGTCATTTCTCTTATTTCAAGAACCGCGTGCTAAACGTGATCTCTGTTATTATTGATATTTTACAAATTTAAGCTCTGTCTAAAAAATAGTATAAGCCACACGTGTTAAAAATAGTTTTATTTTACTCGTAGGATTGCGTACTCGCAAAATAAAACCCTACTTTTACACCTTGTATCATAATCTATTATTAAAATCCCGATATGCTAAATAACTGGGTAATTACTCCATATTACCTTCCACTAATGCTTTGATCTGCACATGTACAAGCAATTTTAAATGTGTCCTTGTATGACTTATTTCAAAAAGAAAATATATTGTGATTGTCTGTACATTACGTCACGCAACTCCCTTCATGATATCACACACACATACACACACATATTCTTCTATTCACTTTATATTAGGACAAGTTTTTTTACTAAAATTATCTTAAATCACGCAATATGGACGATACAACTGTTTGCATACTGTAAGTCAGTTGGAAAAACTACGAATCGCGTAAAGGGCATAGGTAAAGGTGTGTATCACGAAGGGGCCCCAGAAACCGGGGAAGAGCACCGCAAGCAAGTAGGCCGCAACGGCCCTTTTTGCTTCCAACGTGACCCCTGGGACGGAAAGATGGAGAGATCCGGAAGGCGACCAGATCTGGATGTCGACGGGCGCAAGCATGGACGGGGTCCCTAAGGTTTCCAGATAAAAGGCATCCGACGCCGCACGGTCCCTGCCCAGAGTCCCCGAGAGCGGAGCCCCACGCTGAAGAGAGACCTAACTGAGCGGCGAGCAGCGCCGACAGGGAACAAACCGTTACAAAGCGCAAGTTACCGCCCAGGCGCAACCCACCGAACACCGTCGCCTGATCCCATAACCCTGAAACAGATGACAAGGAAAATGCTGGGCAGAGGAAACGAGAGGAAGGAGAGTCGTGACAGAAGATGAACCACCCCAGGCCACCCCACCCATGGGCCAGAGTGGGTGGTCGCCGGGAATCCTTCCGGGACGTAACCACCTGAACCATCCCGCTCGTTACGAATCGCGTAAGTTGCCTTATACATGCGCATGAAGTTAAACCTGGAAAAACTCCAGGGAACAACGAATATTTCGGAAATGACTAACGCTATAAAAACAGTTATTTAGCATAAATTGTATATTTCAATGTGCTTTACATTTTTCGTAGTCTATCTATGGTTTCTTAATTATACGAAATTATAGAAAATTATTCACAATGAAGAGGACTCAAAAGTATCTACGACTTATGCTATTTGAATCCAAATCGTTTGTCACTTTTTTAAACAATAACAGATGGCGCTTTTTTACTTTTTTTTTCTAAACCGTTGTTTGGGATGGGGGAAATTCCCTAAAATCGGAATGTATTCTTGAAAGATGCTGTACTTAAGTACGAAATTGGTATATACCTATAGGTATGACCAGAGTTGTGGCATCTTTTAAAAGCAGAGCTGCATTTGTTGGGGTTATTATGCGGTATAATACGTGGTATTACTGTTGACATGAATGTTTGTAAGGAATATGAACATTTTTTTGTTTTGAAAAATTATATCAATTTCGTCATGCTAATTGTATTGCAGCTATGTTATACATATACTCCAAGGAAACACAAACTAATTTCATGCATTATTTTTGGTAAATTATATAAGTACCAACATTAATTTAAAAAATCAAAATAAAATTACTATTGGAATATTTTGCATGGCAATGATTTCGCTTATACTTTAAATGAAAAATAACTGCACTCATTCTTGCAAAAGAAAGCAAAAATAAATTAAATACTCTTTCACAATAGATAACACGAACACACAGAAAGCAAACTAGATTAGTTTATGCCAGAATTGTGAAGTTTTTATTAAAGCAGTCAAGAACGCCCTTCAACAACTGAAAATATTCAGCAATGAAAAGGCTGCACAGATAAATTTTATCCAACAATTCTCAAGATTAATCGACCTCTTAATCGAATGACAATTGTAATTTTTTATTCTAAACTGGTTTTGGAGCATCTGCATGTCATCCTTGTATCAGAGATTCCATTGTATCGAAACCAGCTTTTCGGTTGTTGCTAGTCTGTTCCTGGTTTTAGTGTTGATTCGCCCAATTGCGGCAGATGATGGTGGAACATTCAGCAGTTTAGCTGTCAGTGGACTTATCGGTTGTTTGCTACACAATCCTCTCCATTAGGTACAAGGCGCGACATTTTGAGCAGTAGCCCATAGTGTCTCGAGAACAATTACCATCACTAGCTCTAAATGTTGCTAAGTTAGCCACGATTATTGCATTTCACGCCCTTGCACGTCGCCTGGTGGTTATGCATAAGTGTAGTGAAGGTTGCGTGTATTATACTAGGATTAATGCAGTATTATACAGCGTGATTTATGAAGAACTGACACATTTCTTTCTTTAATTATTCTGTTCGAAATTCACTCAATGCCCCAATTTTAGCACCAAATTCAGCAGAATGTTCTGGAGTTTCGATTGCCTGTCACTAGATGCACAGATGTTCATGTTTTATTCGTAATTGTTAGTTTTATAGTCGGCAACTGTTTTTGAGATTTTGTTCTAGTCATCGTGAAAATGGAGTACACATTAAATGAACGACTCTACCTCGTAAAGCAATACTGGATTACAAATTCAATTACAGCTACTCAGAGAGAATTTGGTGTTCAAAAATCCTCCCCAAAGAAACACAATACTGGGACTGGTAAACAAATTGGAAACAAATGGATCTCTGGTGAGTGAAAAAGGCAAAACTCGTTCATCTAGGCTTCCCACGGTTGTTGCTGACGTAAGAGCACGACTGGATCAGTCACCCAAAAAATCATTAAGACGTTTGTCGCAGGAGACAGGGTACAGCTACTCAATGTGTCAGAGAGCTGTGAAAACTGCAGGCCTAAAGCCGTATAGGATTACGGTTGTCCATAGTTGCAGGAACCAGGTAAGGATAAACGACTGAATTATTGTCATTGGTTTCAAGCATTCATTGTGCAAAATCCTGCCATATTGTCCATCACATGGTTCACAGATGAAGCATGTTCCATTTATCCGGATATGTGAACTCAACTCACGCTATTGGGCCAACGAAAATCCACGTGTTATTCATGAGGCACCTATGCACCCGGTTAAAATCGGAGTTTGGTGCGCAATATCCGCACAGGGAATAGTGGGAACAATTTTTTTTAAACAATGTGAACACTGCAGAGTACCGACGGATTTTCATGGAGCTTGCTAAGCACCTAGACGATGTAGAGCTGAGTCAAGGACGGCGCTACATGCCATACATCAAATGAATCCACGGCACTAATTGCAAGTTTCTTGGACGGATAATTTCCAAGCACCTGTGGGCACCGAGATCTCCGGATTTGACATCGCCGGACTTCTTTCTATGGGGTTACTTAAAAGACAGGGTTTATGCCACACGTCCCCAGACATTGGACGATCTGAAGCACAACATTACACAGGAGATTCAAGCTATTGACAACAGAGTCCTCCAACGAGTGGCCAGTAACATGGAACAACGTGTTGAGTTATGCAGGATGGAGGACATTTTCAACATTTGCTATAGAGGTAAATTATCTCCCAAAATTCCTCTGCATTTCAGGTATAATAAGTTGTCGCTAGCATAACTCGTTTTGAAGAAATAAATGTGTCAGTTCTTCATAAATCAACCTGCACAATGCCTTTTGGTATTATACGGTATTTTTACAAGCCTAAGAATAACTTTTCGTTTTTGAGTGTGTGTTGTGCCCACACGCACAACTGTTTTCTAAAAATGCATTTGTTTTTGAGTTCCATGGGCTTCAAAATGTGTAGTTCTGGAGAATTCAGCATACATTGCTTCTTCCAACTATCATAGGTAAGCGGTACACAAAGTAATTAATTTAGGAAGGCCAGTTTTAGCAGAAAAGAAGATATATGACTAATAAATACATGGCCCACTCAAAGTGTTGAGAACACTGTTGCAGTAAAATGCACGCCCATATGTTGGCTAGACTGAAACCACGATGCATGATCATTAATAACGTGCTGGGAAGCAGCACAATAAAAACAAACGACGTTTAATTTATCTTGGCCGGTACTTCTTGAAGCACTGCGTGTTTAAAACAGCAGAAAGATATCCAGTTTCATAAACGCTGCATTGCGCCATTTCCTTTCATCTCGCTAAAGCGTGTAACGTGGCAGCCTCTCCCGTTCCACCATCAAATTTACGACAGTGAGCCTCAATTTCCAAAAGTGCCCTAACCGGCTCGAGCAAAGAAGCAAATTGGTGAAGTGCACTGGCGGAAACTGGGAAACAAACGCTAAGCATAATGCACCGGTTTCGCGGCAAAACACAAATAACTTTCTCTTTCCTCTTCTGTTTCTTCATTTTATCCTAATCTTTAAGCGGGAAGAGGCACCTACTCCGCTTTCCTTCAGATATTGCACTTTTCCAATACAATACGGGCTTTTCCTATTGTTACCGGTGTAAAGGAAGTTTCTGTACTCCACCCAGCATTTCAGGATTGAAATTTCACCGGAAATTTACGTTTCCAGTCCTCCCACAAAAAAGAATAAACAGAATGGACCATTTAAGTTGAGGCTGTACAATATCTCCAAAACTAAGCGTTGTAGAAAGAAATGCCTTTAATAAAAGTTGCTTGATATTAACTGCCATTAGTCGTGTTTTGTTTGAAGGACGTTCTGATAGTCATTTTAGAGTCAATTTATTTTTTTTAAAATGGGAACCTACATTTTCTATACCGAGCGGGATGGCTCAGGCGATAAAGTCTGTGGCCCACATTCGGGAGGTCCCGGGTTCAAATCCCGTGGGCCGACCAATCTGTCTGAGGTTTTTTCGTGGTTTTCCTTAGTCGCCAAGATAAATACCAGATTGAATATTTAATACCAGACCCAAAAGATCCACCTTAAGTCTAAAACAGTAGTAAAATGAAAAATAAGGGGTAATAGCGAATGCTATGCCATGTATCTACAGACAATGTAAGCAGTTAGACTGGACGGCACCCTAACGCCATCTGCACGGTATGAAGCAGAAGATCCGGCTGCCATGCGCTGGGGGTCTCTGTGGGCACGTGACGAAGCAGGATGGCATTTCCAGGGATGAAACCTAGAAAGCTAACTGTCCGCCTTTCTGTGTGAGGGCGGCGGTTGGACTGGACGGCACCCTAATGCCGCCTGCACGGCATGAAGCAGAAGATTCGGTAGCTATGTGACGCGTGATGGAGCGGGTGGTTTCAGGGATGAGACCTAGAAGGCTAACTGTCCATCACATATCGTTCAAGAGTTATCCACCAACAGATTCGTCGCGATATGACCAGGGAGTTAAAGCGACGTAAAATAAAATAGAGTAAAATAAATAAAATACATTTTAGAAAATGGTTTATAAAAAGCTGTTTATTTTGTGATGAGGAATAAGAAAACAAAATAAAAAATGTTGGTTCCCAATCAAGAAACGTAACTTGACTCTCAAAAGACTATCCATGGATGGTCCAATCATTCACTGCACTCTTCCTACACAGCCATTCAGAATTCTCGTTGTTATTTACGTTGGTGTAAGGACAATTTATACAAATGTTGTTTAGTTTATTTATGAGGTGTGAGAAAACAACATAAAAAATCTGATGTGTTACACTCACATGACTTTCTCTACTCTTGTACAAACTATTTTTACAAACGCTTATTTTCATGTTAATCGAGATTCGAGCTGTCAATCTTATTGCTAATTTTCTTGTAGATGCAAGGGGAATATGGTAGGTTTCAAGCGATAGTCAAATCTTTTAATGCTGGTTGCTATGTGGCGCATTCCATTCTCTTTGCATGTCCAGGACATAAAAAAAATTCTGATGTGTTACACTCACATGACTTTCTCTACTCTTGTACAATCTATTTTTACAAACGCCTATTCTCCATATGCTTCATATTAATCGAGATATCGAGATGTCAATCTTATTTGTAATTTTCTTGTAGATGCAAGGGGAATATGGTAGCTTTTAAGCGATAGTCAAATATTTTATCGCTGGTTGCTATGTGGCGCATTCCATTCACTTTGCATGTCCAGGACATAAAAAAATGAATAACGAATTTGAGAAAAAGTATAAGTATTGGAAAATTTAAGGAAATAACAAGCAATATCTCGAAAACGGTTCACTCAACAAAAAAAATGTATATGATATAAGTTGTGTATTTTAACGCGATCTACATTTTTTGTGTAGTAAAATTTTGTCTATCTCTTATGGTTTACCAGTTATGCAAAAGCCGTTCATAATGAAGAATACTTTTGGAGACATTCCCAGAAATTTCGAGATATACATTTCATTTTTCATGACATTATCTTAAACATATGATATTCTCATCAAAATCGTTAGAGCCATTTTTGAGAAAATTAAAATTTTCGAAAAATGTTCCATGTAAAGGGTAGTCTGGGGTGGGGGGATTTTCTTGAAAATCTTCGTGTCGCATCTCTGGAAGATACTGAACGTAAATACCAAGTTTGGTGTTTATCCGACTGTTAGTTTTTGAGTTATGCTGTTCACAGACACACACACAGACACACACACACACAGACACACACACAGACACACACACGGACATGTTTCCAAAAATGCTTTTTTTGGATTCAGGAGGTCTCAAAACATGTATTTCCGGTGAAATCTCGGTATCGAATTTTTGGGTGGAATGCAATACTTCCCCTACTTACTATACGTAGTAGAGAAAGTAAAAATGAATAACGAATTTGAGAAAAAGTATAAGTATTGAAAAATTTAAGGAAATAACAAGCAATATCTCGAAAACGGTTCATTCAACAAAAGAAATGTATATGACATAAGTTGTGTATTTTAACGCGATCTACATTTTTTGTGTAGTAAAATTTTGTCTATCTCTTATGGTTTACCAGTTATGCAAAAGTCGTTCACAATGAAGAATACTTTTGGAGACATTCCCAGAAAATTCGAGATATACATTTTATTTCTCATGACATTATCTTAAACATATGATATTTTCCTCAAAATCGTTAGAGCCATTTTTGAGAAAATTAAAATTTTCGAAAAATGTTCCATGTAAAGGGTAGTCTGGGGTGGGGGGATTTTCTTGAAAACCTTCGTGTCGCATCTCTGGAAGATACTGAACCTAAATACCAAGTTTGATGTTTATCCGACTGTTCGTTTTTGAGTTATGCTGTTCACAGACACACAGACACCAGACACACACACACACACACACACACACACACACAGACACACACACGGACATGTTTCCAGAAATGCTTTTTTTGGATTCAGGAGGTCTCAAAACATGTATTTCCGGTGAAATCTCGGTATCGAATTTTTGGGTGGAATGCAATACTTCCCCTACTTACTATACGTAGTAGAAAAAGTAAAAAGGTAGGTTCCCATTTTAAAAAAGTTAAATTGACCCTAAAATGACTATACAACGTACTCCAAATAAAACACGACTAATGGCATTTACTTCCCCCCATAATATGAAGCAACTTTTATTCAAGACATTTCTTTCTACAACGCTCAGTTTTGGAGATACTGTACAGTCCCAACTTAAATACTACCAAAGACTTTAATAACTTTAAAACTATACTAGATATTAACAAATGGTTTTCAATATGTGATAAAATAACGCAACGTTTTTCTACCTTCTAGATGACGTAATTTTGACGAAAAATTGAACTTGAAAACCTGATAAAATGTGGACGCCAAAAGCTCAGTATGTGACCTGATTCATACAGATGACGGCCTTTACCCAAGTGCAACGAAAGTTTCGAAAACGGTAAGGAAGGCTACCACATCGGGCTTGACATGCGTCATATATGGAAACAGGTAGTGTTCTGCATAAAAAGGGGGCTGGTCGCCCATCTGTTTCAGACGCCAACGTGGACAAGGTACGGCAGCATTTGCAAGGAGTCCGACAAAATCAGTGGGTACGGCGGCCACAGAGTTGGAAAAATGACGGCCAACAGTGCACAAGTCTTGCATAAGAGGTTACGGCTATCGTATTCCTACAAGCTGCAGCTGCTTCAGGCATTAAAGCCTAGGGACAAACCCCAGCGAGAACACTTGCTGTGGATATGCTAGGCAAGATTGACGCAAACAATGAGTGTTTGGAAAAGATTTGTTTCCCTGATGAGGTAACGTTTCATGCATCCGGTACTGAAGCGTCATTACGTTAGCATATGGGGTTCAGAGGATCCTCATGTTACACGTGAAATGGAAAGAGACCGTCCCAAAGCCAATGTGCGGTGTAACTTGTGCACAATTGCATCTTTGATCCATTCTTTTCCATTGAGTCAACGGTCAACGGTGGAATTTACATGGACACGTTACAAGAGTTTTCTGTGTCACAATTGGAATACCTGCAGCCTAATGTCATATTCCAGCAGGATGGGGCACAACCCCACTGGTCCTTAAATGTCCCTCAATTTCTAGATGAAAAGTTTTTGGATAGGTGGATTGAACAAGATGGTTCAATTCGATGGCCGCCACGACGCCCTAACCTCACACCACTAGACTTCTTCCTGTGGAGTTTTGTAAAGGATCTGGTTTACCGAACCAAGGTTAGAGACCTACAGGACTTCAAGACACGCATTTGCAATGCATTTGAACATGTCACCGTGGAGAGAAATGGAATACCGACTGGACATTATCCGTGCCACCAAGGGTGCATACACTGATGTGTATGAATGAGGAAGCAAAACTTTATGAGTTATCTTATCATGTGTTGAAAACCATTTGTTGTGATCAAGTATTGTTTTAAAGTAATAAAGTCATAAGTTGTAAAGACAATTTATGGACGCCCTACATATGTATATAAACTATGTGTGTTTTGAATGAGCGCGTTATAGCACAACTTCCTCTATAAGTGGTCGCACTAGCTGAGTGTCACAAGCAAAAATCCTGTCACATTCACATGACTATCTTTACCCACTATTCTAGAAACTATTATAACGCAAGCTTATTACTTTCTCTACTACATATAGTAAGTAGGGGAAGTACTGTATTCCACCCAAAAATTCGATACCGAGATTTCACCGGAAATACATGTTTTGAGGCTCCCTGAACTCAAAAAAAGCATTTTTGGAAACATGTCCGTGTGTGTGTCTGTGTGTGTGTGTGTGTGTGTGTGTGTGTGTGAACAGCATAACTCAGAAACGAACAGTCGGATAAACACCAAACTTGGTATTTAGGTTCAGTATCTACCAGAGATGCAACACGAAGGTTTTCAAGAAAATCCCCCCACCCCAGATTACCCTTTACATGGAACATTTTTCGAAAATTTTAATTTTCTCAAAAATGGCTCTAACGATTTTGATTAAAATATCATATGTTTAAACATATATTTTCATGACAAATGAAATGTATATTTCAAATTTTCTGGGAATGTCTCCAAAAGTATTCTTCATTGCGAACGACTTTTGCATAACTGGTACACCATAAGAGATAGACAAAATTTTACTACACAAAAAATGTAGATCGCGTTAAAATACACAATTTATGTCATAAATTTTTTTTTTGTTGAGCGAACCATTTTCGAGATATTGCTTGTTATTCCCTTACATTTTCCAATACTTATACTTGTTCTCAAATTCGGTATTCATTTTTTTGTCCTGGTAATGCAAAGAGAATGGAATACGCCACATAGCAACCAGCTCTTAAAATATTTGACTATTGCTTAAAGCCTACCAATTCCCCTATCATCTACAAGAAAATTAGCAATAAGATTAACATCTCGATTAACATGAAGCATATGGAGAATAAGCGTTTGTAAAAATAGTTTGTACAAGAGTAGAGGAAGTCATGTGAGTGTAGCACATCAGATTTTTTAGCTATTTATTCATGTTAATCGAGGTAAACATTTGCAGAAACAGTTTTGGTACACACAAGGTTTGAAGCAGATTATATGGATTAGGTACAAGTCGTAAATGGTTAATAATAATGTGCAATATTTTATTGTGAATACAACGGATTTTCCCATTGTTTCACATTAATTGTTAATTAATATAACTGCTATTGTGTTATTGTTATTAATTGTGTACTGTGAACCGCTTTTGTGCTGGCACCATGTTAGGAAGGTTACATTGAGTTTAAGTTGGGCTTTATTCTAAATAAATGGTCAACATTAATGTGCCAAATAGGCTACGGAATGCGCGTATGTTTTGTCGCTATTCGTTCATGTAACAACTAATCAATAGTTACGGAACATTTTCAGGACTTCTTCAAAAGATTTCGTCGGAAGCAAACGTGTTACTGCACTGGAGAAAATTACGTCGAAGAGAAGGCAATTTGTAGCAGGTAAAACGACAATACATTAGCGAACATATAACTAAGATTTGTTCGTTGTACATTGTTGGTATCAAAATGTCGCAGTTCTCTGGCTCGTGTTATCTTATTTGCTGGGCGCCTATTGTTGTTTTATTATTTTGAATTTTGGGTTCTTTGTCCTCCGGCTAGCTATTATTACTCAGTCGAGCAAGTATCTCTGAGTAGGGCGTGTAAACGGAAAGCAGTTGTTGCTAAAAGATAACACTGTTAAAATAATTTGTTTCTACACGTTTATTGCCGTCACACTTATTAATAATTCACATATTTAATCTTTATACACTCCTGACTGAAACGTTATATTTCCGAATGTAATTACTGTTGTATTAGTTGCCGCGTACTTCACATTTTGTAACTAACTTTATGACGTGCACCTCGCGAGAGATTCTTCAGAACTGCGTGAAACATATTATGGCTCGAGAATATATACTCCTCCCCAAATTGCCTAAACATTAAAATGGAACTGCTATTGGTTACCAAATCGCGCCAACATAATCGTCAGTTTTGTCAGCCAATCACTATTACTAACATATACTCTAGGGAAGATATTCTCTCCATTTCTAAAGAAAGGCACGCTACCTTGACGTCATTTGTTTGTCTCTTCTTAGTGATAAACAACTCACCCCCTCGGTTTATTATTACCCACTTCTATTGTCAGTTTCAGTGAGGCCGTGTAAACTTATTTCCTAACAATACTTATAGCTAACAAACATCTAAAATCCTGTACATACAATAATGTTAATTTACACTACAATCACTCTGGCATTCACAGTGTTGTGATATAAAATATTGCCTCAAAACATATTGAATTATTTGACCAAGTTATCAATAAACCATTTGAACGTATAGGTGTCGTCCTGGTTATTACCATGCTAGCCTCAGGTTCCCGAGCTCGCGGGTTCAACCCCGGCGGAGAGCGATGGATTTTTTTCGGGCGTAAAAATCCTTAGCATGCCTTCCTTTGGAAGGGAAGTCAAACCGGTGGTCCCGTGTCGTAGGTTTACAGCACGTAAAAGAACCTCAAGCCTGATAAAGAGGCCTCTGAGCAAAATTATCGCTCTTTCACACCCAATACAGAACGGGACGCCAAGTACCAAAGCAGTTAAAGAGCGTCTATAATTAAACAAACAAACGAACGTATAGATATGGAGGTGACAGCTCGCGCAGTGCGCTCTACATGGAGTTATTGCTACTACCACCCCCCCAGGATGAAGGGATGAAGTGAACGAACCACAGGAGGCTACATGCCACAGACGCGCGGAAGACCCTAACATTTCCAAATTCGAATATTCGTCCCACTGCTGCATTCTCCTAGACAGGGCTATGAACGACCTGACGACCTCTGGCGTCCGCGAGGAGTAAACTTTCCTTTGAGCAAGCTTCCGCGCCATCTGTACGGCACTGCCACACGCCACGAAACCTAGAAGCACGCCTGAAAGATGAGAAAGAAACAGAATTAAAGGGAAACTATGGAAAGGAAATTGTGGTAGAGAAGAAACCACTCTAGCATTCGCCTGCCGATCCGGGAAAACCGCGAAAAACCCTTGGGTAAGAGTGGGCGGTCGCCAAGGATCGAACTCGGGACCTCCCGAAAGCGAGTCGCACACGTTACCGCGGCGCCACCTCGCTCGGTATTTGAACCCATACTTGGTAGAGGTTATTACAGCTCTCCTGATACCACATCCTGCGGATGAAACAAGAGGATCTCATCGCTCATTTAAAATAATAATTCGCGCCGCTAAAAGTCGCACGTTATAGGTACTATCTTTCAAGAAAGTAAATGTACACTTTTCACGGGTCAGTACCATTCAGGTTTTCCGTGAGTAGGGGGTATGAAAACTAAATCGACCGTGGTCGTAGATGTATACTGTCGTGTGAAGAAGATCGTTTTCTTTACGTTGTTTGCTGCTACGTATGAAAAGTCAGTTTGAAGATGATGTATTATATTTCAACTGTTGGGAACCGAACTTGTAGCAGTTGCAACCGCACGTAGGTTAAACAGTTTCCGGTAGGCTTCGCCGCAAATGTACTTTCAGGTGGCCTTTGCCCAAAGCTTAAAAAAATATTAACTTTGTAGTTTTACTGTTTCTTTAAATATTATATATTTATGTTTGCCTCGGCTGCGTCAGTATTATTGTTAGAGACATGGAAGTCTTAGCAGGGCGTGATGAAACAAGAATATAGGCTTACACAGATTTTAAGTTTTAATTCACTCCTTTTTATTAATCCTTGACACAAATTAAATAGCACTTCACTGGTATGGAGAGCTGTGAGATTCTTTTATTTAATACTTGCACTTTTTTAATACGTATACTATTTTTTCGTCTCACACGAATACGTAATTAATTTCTTGAGGACACATCTCGCGTCTGGTTAGTAACTCTGTCTGGAGGCAACTGTATTGATTTCAACCGTCTAAACGTTGTAAATTTATGTATTTCAAGTCTCTGATTGGCTAATCCTACTCCATTAGAATACCTGCATTTAACTAACGCTTTTTCTGGTTGTTGATTGACTATTTTTAAACTGTCTCAAAATTACATTATTGTTACTCCAAAAATCACAAGTAGCATTATTAAACTTTCAAATTCATTATTGCCTCAAGGTTACCTGTTACCTCACTGTTAGCAACGTTTAAACCTATTTCTCACAGCTCCTACAATATTAAATTACGTAATATATTCACATAACATTATTACACAAGGATACAATAATATAAGCATATGCAATGACTGTTACATACATTTTACAAATTATTGTTACATACACATATTGCTTTAAGGTGGGCTGTTATTGAATTTACATATTATATAATTAGACTGAAATCATTTAAATGTTAAAACTACTGGCTCACGTGGTCGCCATTTTAACCTGTCACTCACTTCGAAGATTTCTATGGCTATATTAACCCAATATGGCGAAACATGGACTAAATATCACAAAAAAGTAGCAATTCTCTCGCAGCTGAGCTATTAACTACATGGCATTGGCAAGAAAACGGAAAACACGTGGAATGATGATTTCAATAGAATCGACATCTATGTTGTATGTAACCCATGCACTAACATCTGCTGTCGTAGCTCATTGGTAAAATGCACATGTTTCAAGTGTTCCGAGGGTTCACTGTTCGAACCCCAGCTCAGTGGTGCAGTGAAAAATAGCACGTGATTAAGATAACATTGTAAGGTAACTATGGCAATTGCTTCAGCTCCCGAAAGTAACAGCTGAGCACAGGAAGAAGAGAGGAAACTCCAGCATGCGTTCACGAAACGTCAAGCGAGGAGTGATACTACACTAGGTGATCAAAAGTATCCGGACATCCCCACAAGCATACGTTTTTCATCTTAGGTGCATTGTGCTGCCACCTACTGCCTGGTACTCATTATCCGCGACCTCAGTAGTCATTAGACATCGTGAAACAGCAGAATGGGACGCTCCGTGGAACTCACGGACTTCGAACGTGGTCAGGTGATTGGGTGTCACTTGTGTCAGAAGTCTGTACGCGAGATTTCCACACTCCTAAACATCCCTAGGTCCACTGTTTCTGATGTGATAGTGAAGTTGAAACGTGAAGGGACATGTACAGCACAAAAGCGTACAGGCCGACCTGGTCTGTTGACTGACGGAGACCGCCGACATTTGAAGTGGGTCGTAAAGAGTAATAGGCAGACATCTATCCAGGCCATCACACAGGAATTCCAAACTGCATTAGGATCCACTCCAAGTACTATGACAGTTAGGCGTGAGGTGAGAAACCTTGGATTCCATGGTCGAGCGGCTGCTCATAAGCCACCCATCACGCAGGAAAATGCCAAACGACGCCTCGCTTGGTGTAAGGAGCGTCAACATTACACGACTGAACAGTCACAAAATGTTGTGTGGAGTGACGAATCACGGTACACATTGTTGATCCGATGGCTAGGTGTGGGTATGACGAATGCCCGGTGAACGTCATCTACCAGCGTGTGTAGTGCCAACAGTGAAATTCGGAGGTGGTGGTGTTATGGTGTGGTCGTGTTTTTCCTGGACGGGGCTTGCACCCCTTGTTGTTTTGCGTGGCACGATCACAGCGCAGACCTACATTGATATTTTAAGCACCTTCTTGCTTCCCACTGTTGAAGAGCAATTCGAGGATGGCGATTGCATCTTTCAACACGATCGAGCACCTGTTCATACTGCACGGGCTGTGGCGGAGTGGTTACACGACAATAACATCCCTGTAATGGACTGGCCTGCACAGAGTCCTGACTTGAATCCTATAGAACACCTTTGGGATGTTTTGGAACGACGACTTCGTGCCAGGCCTCACCGACCTACATCGATACCTCCCCTCAGTTCCGCATTCCGTGAAGAATGGGCTGCCATTCCCCAAGAAACCTTCTAGCACCTGATTGAAAGTAATCCTGCGAGAGTGAAGCTATCATCAAGGCTAAGGGTGGGCCAACACCATATTGACTTCCAGCATTACCGATGGAGGGCGCCACGAACTTGTACGTCATTTTCAGCCAGGTGTCACGTAGTGTATGAGTATTGTTTATATTATGACTAGGGCCCGGATTTTTATGTGAAATAAACCTTCGTTTTAGGTTTCTTGTATGCTTAAAATAGGTTTTTTTTTGCTTTTTCTTGATTAAAATAGTTTGTTTTATGTTTTGTTTCGTGGATCAATGCGGGTATCAATAATTTTGCTTTTCTGGTACTTAGTTGTAAGATTTATCTTTTGGCTTGCAGTAGATACATACATTCTCAAATTTTCTGGCGTAAACGATTTCCTATTATTACGTAACACATTATTGTATGAATAAAATGTTCTTTCAAGGAACATGAAGTCACTGGAGTGTAGAACATAGATGCCTGTGCAACAAGTTCTAGGGGTAGTTTTCCTGTATCTTTTCTTCCTGCAATACTGAATTGATGATTTTTATATCTTCAAAATCAGGATTTCGTTGAAGAATCTTCTGCAACTTCGAAGGACATGCAACTCCCAACTGGTCCAGGTATTTATTTACTGGAAACATTGCCAATGATATCTAAGCATCTTTCAGTAGCAAAGTTGTAGCTTCTGGTATAAAACAAAAATGTGTCTTAATGTATGCATGTGAAGCGACAAGAGTGGGGCACTCGAGTATTTTCTTAGCCTTGGCAATGCAGGAAGCTTCTGTTTCATCCAATTCATTGACATTTTTAATGTGCTTTAAGTGCTCAGCATAGTAAATGGCAGCAGACAGCCAATTCTCCCAGCGGGTAAGTATCGACTCAGGTGGAAGAGAGGTTGCCGATACTTTCTCTTTGAACAATTGCATACGTGTTGGGGCTTTTAAGAAAACCTTCTTGACCGAAGATAGGCTGTTCACGTCATCAAAGTGGCTTCTAATCTCCTCCGCAAGGCTGTGCAGACCGTGGGCCAAGCTTGTAGCATGGTCGGGTGGAAGGACTTGGAAACTCCCTCCCCCGCCTTCAACATGTAGGCAGCACTGCCTGTCACTAACAAAAGTGAAGTGTGGATCTGCAGCAATCCACTCTTTCAATAAATGTGATTTAGGTATTGTTTCACTATACAACAATTACATTAGAAAAGTACTCTGTTGTACTCTCAGTGAGTGATTGGAGGTTATCCTGTTAGCAGGTTACGCTCCTCCTGACCTTCTATCAGCTGCATCCAGGTGTCACCACGTCACATGTCCTGCGTTTAACTGTAGTAACTTGAACTATCTACTGGCTATAAGTGCTGGATATAATTTTACAATGAGCTTCAATCCGAAAATAACATTCTTCATTTCGAAAAAGGGAAAACAGCTTTTTAGGTTATTTTAGGTGTCAACCCCTCATTTAGGTTCTTTTAGGTGTAATGAAATTTACATATTCTGCTCCAGGAAGTGTGAAACGAATATATATCCTGAAATGTGTTACCTAATAACGAGGAAAAATATAGGTTAAAACCTAAAAATCCGGGACCTAATTACCTAAAAATCCGGGACCTAAAAATGATTTGGAAGAAACAAAGTTGACATGCATAGCTGTTTGAAAGGTCGAGTGGCAGGTGCTGAGACCGGCTGGAACCCAGTAGCAGGGGTACAATGACCCCAGCGTCGCTGCAGCACATCAAACATTTGTTTGCATTTGCTTAATGATGAGTAATGGCACCCATCTGTCTATTCTGCCACTGAGGTTCTTGTTAATTAGACTGCAGTCTGTTTAGGCGCGTTTGCTCTGGCACATGCACCTGAGATTCTTAATGTTTTCACATACGATAGCGATGATTCTGTAAGCTGCGTGATACTGACAAGCGGCCGAAAACAAAGAGCTCCGGCAATAAGACCAAAACAGAGCCCCAGTCAATAGGTGTGGGTGGAGACTTTTAAAAACCATGGTAAATTTTCCCTACCCATTCCCCAAGAATTATTCTTACAAAACCTTTTTCTTCTATCTACTTCATGTCAATCGAGATAAACATTTGTAGAAATGCTTTTATTACATTATTTCCTTGTGAGTGCAATGGGAGTGGTGGAATACAGTAGACTTAAGCGATACTCAAATATTTTAAGAGCTGGTCGCCGTGTCATGGCTTTGAAATTTCGTTCTCTTTACATGATCACGGGAAAAAGAAGAACGGCTTTCCATTTGGAAAAGTATAAGAAAATTTGAAAATTCAAAACAATAACCAAGAATATCCCGGAAATGGCTAACTCCATATGCATACCTTATATTTCACGCAAATATTACGCTTTAACGTAATCTATATCTTATGTGTAGTACGATTTTGTCTATTTCTTACAGTTTACCAATTATGCAAAAATTATTCAAAATGAAGATTTTTTTATTCTATTTTATGTTACGTCGGTTTAACTCCTATCGCTACGGATCTGCTGGTGGATATCTCTTAGAACGATATGTGATGGACAGTTAGCCTTCTAGGTCTCATTGTATCCCCTGCTTCATGCCGTGCAGATGGCATTAGGGTGCCATCCAGTCTAACTGCTTACATTGTCTGTGGATAGATGGCATAGCATTCGCTATTAGCACTTATTTTTCATTTTACTATTGTTTTAGACTTAAGACAGAACTTTGGGTCGTGGTATTAAATATCCAATCCGGTATTTACCTTGGCGACTGAGGAAAGCCACGAAAAATCCTCAGACAGATAGGTCGGCCCACTGGATTTGAACCCGGGACCTCCCGAATGCGGGCCACAGACTTTCCCGCCTTAGCCATCCCGCTCGGTATGAAGAGGAGTTGAGAGGCCTTTCCCAGGAAATTAAAGATATACATTTTGTTTGTAAAGGAAATATCTTAAACATACGGTATGTTAATCAAAATCCTTACAGCCATTTTTTTGAGAAAATGAAAAATAACGAAATTCTTTCCATGTAAAGGATAGTTTGGGATGGAGGGACTTTCCTGAAAATCTTTGTGTCGCATCCTTGGAAGAAGCTGAACTAAAATATCAAGTTTAGTATTTAACCGACGTTTCGTTTTTGAGTTATGTTGTTCACAGACACACGGAGACTATTACTTGGCCTTTCTCTAAAAATGTTTCCAGATATCGAATTTTTTAGTCAAATACATTACTTCCTCTATTAACTGCAGTCAGTAATAACATCACAGTCGAGTAGTAGCACCATCAGCCGAAGTTTACATCACCGTAGAAGTTAAAGGGGGCTATACGTTAGAACTTCCTTAAATTCATAAATATTTAATTCACTGAACTACCTTCTGTCTGAGTTTTGTATCCATTTACTGTTAATTTAAACGTCGCACACTGAAATGATTTTTTAACACCAAACTACCTATATCCAAGTTTAATGCCATTGGCTAAGAGTTAACCACCGGGGAAGCAGCACGTACAACGTGCAATGTGGTACGCACTGTAAGGCACTAATGTCATCATAACTGACGTCCGGCAGGCAAACAGGCCACCCGTCATATAAACCGGAAATTAAAGGCTAAAACACAAGTTAAACATATTTCAGGGCATTCATTCAAAGTGGCGTGAAAATGAAGGTTGTATACCATGTGGACGTGGAATAAACGTCAGTGGTGTGAACATACGGAAGGTAGTCGGCCTGCTAGCGGGCGGAGTTACTAGGAGCAGTGTACTCGTTTCTTTATTCTGTTAGAGACAAATTGGATTCAGATCCTAGACGTCGAATGAAGGCAGCGCTGGACAAAAATATGTCCTTTAATTACCCTGAAAATGTTTATACATTTATGCACAGTAATGTCGTGTCGATAATAATATTAGTAATACAAGTTTAAATTTACTTTATGGTAGTTTTAATAAAATTGCTTACCATTTAACTGTGTCATTTTAGTCTTTTAACAGTAAAGGCAACATGTAAAAGTAGCTTTTCCCTACTTTAATTTATTTAAGTTGTTACATGCTTTAAGTAAGGTTCAAGTATAGTGATCAGTTTGAGATTTTAGAAAAGTAAAACTTATAAATATGAGGAAAATGCACACATCTGAGCAGTTTGCTGTAGTATAAGCAGAATTTATACTGCATGGTGATCATGACGCCACAGCGCACTCGTGTGTTGTATAGTATGTCAAATGTATCGTGTGGGTGCTCGGTTTCCTAAATAATGCAGTTATGCTTGACTCGGCCACTCACATGAAATGTGGCTTTGTTCATGAACAACATCCACCTATTTACCATTGATCCTCCGCTGCCTGCTTCTCACACATCATAAGAGCAAACTAGAGATTGCGGGGGTATTATTGTTGTTCGCCCCACATTGGGGAAACAATATGTAGTGGTATTAATGTTGGTAGTTTAAAGATGCTACTGTTTATCTGCCGCACGTATGAAAGACAATTTGTCGCGGTCACTTCGTGTTATCTTTTGCTAAGCGCCTGTTATTATATTTAATTTTGGGGTTCACTGTCCTCCGGCTAGCTATGATTTCTCGGTCAAGCACTTATCTTATACAGGATGTGTAAACGGAAAGGAGTTTTTATCCTAAGATAACATTGATAAAAGAATTTGTTTTACACTTTTATTGTCGTAACAAATTATTCGCTTTCATCTATTAATCTTGACATTCGCCAAACTGAAACTGTTATAATAACTTCTTTACTGCCCATTATTAATTCGCGTACTTCAACTTTTTGTGTAATTAACTTTACGACACGAGAGATTTGTCATAAATTTGCTACGCGTAACCTTGATGAACTTAGTGCGACGCATACACCATGAATGCCTTCGTTGAACTACGTGAAACTTGACCCTGACACTGGATTTATACTTCCTCGCCCCAATATGCCTAAAAATTATAACCGAGCTGCTATTGATTAATAAAACGCGCCAACATTAGTGTCTATATTTATATCCAATGAAAATTACGAAAGCATATGCTCTAGGGAAAATGTTCCCGAAAATTCTAAGAAAAACACGCCACTCTGACGTCATTTGCTCGTCTCTAATAATGATAAACAGCTTACCCCCTCGCTACATTATTGCACGTATTATTGTCAGTTTCAGTAAGGCCGTATAAACCCACTTCTCAACAATGATTACAATCAACAAACATCTCAAATCAATGTCACACAACAATGCATATTCACACTACAATCACTCTGACATTTACATTTTTGTGATACAAATTACTGCGTCAAGATGAGCTTTGATTTCGCTGAATATGGATGGAAACATCTTAAGATGCTGAATAAACAATCCTCTTAACACGTTGCGTATTCTTCTCTGCTGATAAGTGAAGTGACTTTCATCGACTTCCACCATTTTGTCTCTTATGCACGATAGTCCACGCGGATGAGGTCTGAAACATCGCACATTGTTAACTTTCATCATTTCCGTCCATTTTACAACAAACTGCTCAGAGATGTGTGGATTAACATCTCAAATGGATCACCCTGTATATTACGTATTTACATATTTTAGTACGTGAAGCTTTGGCGCAGAGGTTTGCGATTTGGAACTTCTTCTCGGTCCTGCTAGAGGGAAGCCTATGGAGCCTCCACTGCTGGGTCGTGTTTCCCTGGTCCCACTAGAGGGACGCTTCCGAGCGACCCTCCCGTAGCCGGGTGGTCAAGCCTGGAACTGTTAGGAAACTTGGCGCGTCTCTTTCGATCTGCACCGGCCTTGCTCTGCAACCCATACGTCTCTCCTGCGGTTCCCTCATCTCATCCTTTCTACCGGGGATGTACGCACAAGAGAACCACTAAGGTCGAGGTGCTAGGTGTTCCTTGCGTTAACTAGTCCTATCTTGTCCAAGTAATGTATACCCTGTTTAAATCCTTATAATAATAATAATAATAATAATAATAATAACAATAATTTTTATTTGAGCACTAAGTTATTACATATTTAGACGGCCTTCTCTGTTTGGCCCTGACCACTAAGATGAGCAGTCATTGCAAATTAAAGTTACATATTGATACATTTAGTAATTCTTATATTTATTTTTATTTACATTATTTTTCCTCTTTTAACCGTCCATATCCATTTATTTGTTACTTTCGTTAAGTATTTACCCATAGTTTTACAGTTTTTATCTAGATTTGTATGTATATCTTTGTTCCTATTCATTCCATACCATAAACTCTCTTTTCTCCAAATCTCTGTTTCTTTGCATTCAAATATAATATGTTGTATATCTTCGCTTCCCCCACATAATGGACATTCACCTTGTGCATAGCCATTTCGCTTCCCTTTTAGCCTCCATACTCCTGCCCTTAACCATGCTATACCTCCTCTGTCTTCTTTATTTGTGTTGTCTACATATTTCTCTCTTTCCCCGTGTTTTTTTATGTTAACATAAAAATCAAAGATCTCTTCTCAGTTATCTGACTAAATAATTGTTGTATCTCGATGTCCTCAAATCTTCTTCTAATACTCTTCCAAAAATCTTTGTGATTTGCATCTCTTTTCCTCCAAACATCTCCCATGCCATTATACTCAAAAATCCTTATAAGGCTGAGCCACTGAAACTGCTATTTCCTAAAATTTAATGTTGATGAATTTTTCTTCCTTATTTCTTTATTTTTTTAAGTTTGCAAGATAATGAGCTCCAAGAAAGAATGGTAATGTCCTATGTTAAATTTTCCACACGATGTAAATTTAAAAATAATCTTTATTTTAAATATCCATGTCATTTATTTATGTCTTCATGTAGCACACATTTCTCATATACCTTTTTGTACTGTTTTCAGTTCAACAGAAAATAATTTCAAAAACCTGTAAACAAATTACAAATGTGTAGTTTTTCCAACTTATGATTCCTTTAGGAATCAACCATTTAAAAGCCCCTCTCAACATAAAATATTTATATCGCACTTTCAATTGTTTGGCCATGCGTGAAAAGAATCACAAGAATTCGACGAAAGCTCCATCGCATGGAACGTTTTAAACAGCTAAAGTGTGGATAAAAATAAACCTAAACGTTGAAATTTTAAAATGAAAATAATTTACACCCTAGATGGTTACCTTGTTACATAGAGCTAAAAATCCACAATATCAAAATAGAAACTAAATTTTGAAATCACGTTATTGTATCCGAATATTTTAAGCCAATTTCACCAAAATTCTCTCCATAAAGGACGTAGATTTGTAATTTATGACATGTTTTTAATGATAAACTCGGCTCCAAAATCTACACTTCTAAATTACCTGTCCACATTGAAACATCGACATAATACATCTCAGCCGACCTGTTTAACCTTCGAGCCCAGACATTGGGAAGGATAAGACGACCTCTTTGTTTTTTTTACACCGAGCCACCACCGGTGACGATGCCTGTACAATTATGATACTGAGACAATAATAACTGTATATTTGAATTATGAATCCTTAACCTTTTCAAGCTATATTGCAGCAGACGAATGTCGATTAATGAGAGCCTGGAATAGAAGACAAGTGCATGTCGCGGCGGTACAGGGGTTTGGTAATTTCCTGCGATATCCGGCTGAGATTGGTCAAAATTTTCTTTCATCTCATTGGTCCATTTTGCGATGACGTCACATAAGTTAAATACATCATTATTTCGTTATATTTTCAGCATCAGAAAACATAAGCAGGAAGTTGCAAGATATTAGTGGCCTATATATTGACGAAAGCTCTCTGTGTGGTACACAGAGAGCTTTCGAGAGCTTTACTTTCTCTACTACGTATAGTAAGTAGGGGAAGTATTGCATTCCACCCAAAAATTCGATACCGAGATTTCACCGGAAATACATGTTTTGAGACCTCCTGAATCCAAAAAAAGCATTTTTGGAAACATGTCCGTGTGTGTGTCTGTGTGTGTGTGTGTGTGTGTGTGTGTGTGTGTGTGTGTGTCTGTGAACAGCATAACTCAAAAACGAAAAGTCGGATAAACACCAAACTTGGTATTTAGGTTTAGTATCTTCCAAAGATGCGAAACGAAGGTTTTCAAGAAAATCCCCCCAACCCAGACTACCCTTTACATGGAAGATTTTTCGAAATTTTTAATTTTCTCAAAAATGGCTCTAACGATTTTGATGAAAATATCACATGTTTAAGATAATGTCATGAGAAATGAAATGTATATCTCGAATTTTCTGGGAATGTCTACAAAAGTATTCTTCATTGTGAACGACTTTTGCATAACTGGTAAACCGTAAGAGATAGACAGAATTTTACTACACAAAAAATGTAGATCGCGTTAAAATACACAACTTATGTCATATACATTTCTTTTGTTGAGTGAACCGTTTTCGAGATATTGTTTGTTATTCCTTAAATTTTCCAATACTTATACTTTTTCTCAAATTCGTTATTCATTTTTTTTGTCCTGGACATGCAAAGAGAATGAAATGCGCAACATAGCAACCAGCGTTAAAATATTTGACTATCGCTTAAAAGCTACCATATTCCCCTTGCATCTACAAGAAAATTACCAATAAGATTGACATCTCGATATCTCGATTAACATGAAGCATATGGAGTATAAGCGTTTGTAAAAATAGTTTGTACAAGAGTAGAGAAAGTCATGTGAATGTAACACATCAGATTTTTACTTTCTCTACTACGTATAGCAAGTAGGGGAAGTATCGCATTCCACCCAAAAATTCGATACCGAGATTTCACCGGAAATACATGTTTTGCGACCTCCTGAATACAAAAAAATCTGATGTGTTACACTCACATGACTTTCTCTACTCTTGTACAATCTAATTTTACAAACGCCTATTCTCCATATGCTTCATGTTAATCGAGATATCGAAATGTCAATCTTATTGGTAATTTTCTTGTAGATGCAAGGGGAATATGGTAGCTTTTAAGCGATAGTCAAATATTTTAACGCTGGTTGCTATGTGGCGCATTCCATTCTCTTTGCATGTCCAGGACATAAAAAAATGAATAACGAATTTGAGAAAAAGTATAAGTATTGCAAAATTTAAGGAAATAACAAGCAATATCTCGAAAACGGTTCACTCAACAAAAGAAATGTATATTACATAAGTTGTGTATTTTAACGCGATCTATATTTTTTGTGTAGTAAAATTTTGTCTATCTCTTATAGTTTACCAGTTATGCAAAAGTCGTTCAGAATGAAGAATACTTTTGGAGACATTCCCAGAAAATTCGAGATATACATTTCATTTCTCATGATATTATCTTAAACATATGATATTTTCATCAAAATCGTTAGAGCCATTTTTGAGAAAATTAAAATTTTCGAAAAATGTTCCATGTAAAGGGTAGTCTGGGGTGGGGGGATTTTCTTGAAAACCTTCGTGTCGCATCTCTGGAAGATACTGAACCTAAATACCAAGTTTGGTGTTTATCCGACTGTTCGTTTTTGAGTTATGCTGTTCACACACACAGACACACAGACACACACACACACACAGACACACACACACACAGACACACACACGGACATGTTTCCAAAAATGCTTTTTTTGGATTCAGGAGGTCTCAAAACATGTATTTCCGGTGAAATCTCGGTATCGAATTTTTGGGTGGAATGCAATACTTCCCCTACTTACTGTACGTAGTAGAGAAAGTAAAAAGCATTTTTGGAAACATGTCCGTGTGTGTGTCTGTGTGTCTGTGTGTCTGTGAACAGCATAACTCAAAAACGAACAGTCGGATAAACACCAAACTTGGTATTTAGGTTCAGTATCTTCACGAGATGCGACACGAAGGTTTTCAAGAAAATCCCCCCACCCCAGATTACTCTTTACATGGAAGATTTTTCGAAAATTTTAATTTTCTCAAAAACGGCTCTAACGATTTTGATTAAAATATGATATGTTTAAGATATTTTTATGACAAATAAAATGTATATCTTGAATTTCCTGGGAATGTCTCCAAAAGTATTCTTCATTGTGAACGACTTTTGCATAACTGGTAAACCATAAGACATAGACAAAATTTTACTACACAAAAAATGTAGATCGCGTTAAAATACACAATTTATGTCATATACATTTCTTTTGTTGAGTGAACCGTTTTCGAGATATTGCTTGTTATTCCCTTAAATTTTCCAATACTTATACTTTTTCTCAAATTCGTTATTCATTTTTACTTTCTCTACTACGTATAGTAAGTAGGGGAAGTATTGCATTCCACCCAAAAATTCGATACCGAGATTTCACCGGAAATACATGTTTTGAGACTCACTGAATCCAAAAAAAGCATTTTTGGAAACATGTCCGTGTGTGTGTCTGTCTATGTGTTTGTCTGTGTGTCTGTGTGTCTGTCTGTGTGTCTGTGTGTCTGTGAACAGCATAACTCAAAAACGAAGAATCGGATAAACACCAAACATGGTATTTAGGTTCAGTATCTTTCAAAGATGCGACACGAAGGTTTTCAAGAAAATCCCCCCACCCCAGACTACCCTTTACATGGAACATTTTTCGAAAATTTTAATTTTCTCAAAAACGGCTCTAACGATTTTGATTAAAATATCATATGTTTAAGATATTGTCATGACAAATAAAATGTATATCTCGAATTTTCTGGGAATGTCTCCAAAAGTATTCTTCGTTATGAACGACTTTTTCATAACTGGTAAACCATAAGAGATAGACAAAATTTTACTACACGAAAAATGTAGATCGCGTTAAAATACACAATTTATGTTCATATACATTTCTTTTGTTGAGTGAACCATTTGCGAGATATTGCTTGTTATTCCCTTAAATTTTCCAATACTTATACTTTTTCTCAAATTCGTTATTCATTTTTTTTATGTCCTGGACATGCAAAGAGAATGAAATGCGCAACATAGGAACCAGCGTTAAAATATTTGACTATCGCTTAAAACCTACCATATTCCCCTTGCATCTACAAGAAAATTATCAATAAGATTGACATCTGATATCTTCATTAACATGAAGCATATGGAGAATAAGCGTTTGTAAAAATAGTTTGTACAAGAATAGAGAAAGTCATGTGAGTGTAACACATCAGATTTTTTTTTATGTTCTGGACATGCAAAGAGAATGGAATGCGCCACATAGAAACCAGCGTTAAAATATTTGACTAACGCTTAAAAGCTACCATATTTCCCTTGCATCTACAAGAAAATTAGCAATAAGATTGACAGCTCGATATCTCGATTTACATGAGGCATATGGAGAATAAGCATTTGTAAAAATAGATTGTACAAGAGTAGAGAAAGTCATGTGAGTGTAACACATCAGATTTTTTTTTATTCAGGGGGTCTCAAAACATATATTTCTGGTGAAATCTCGGTATCGAATTTTTGAGTGGAATACAATACTTCCCCTACTTACAATACGTAGTAGAAAAAGTAAACACCACACAGCAACTATTTTAACAGACTTGAGCAGCTAACACAAGAAAGGTAAAAGGAGACGATTATAAGGATTTATTACAATATGCAGGGCCACCTTTATGTTCAGGAAGTATGCTGATATAACTGCAGCGATCAGAGTTTTGAGGTTAATTTAGCATTTATTGTTTGTAATTTTAATAGGTTTTATTGTTTATCATTTTATTCCTGAAATAACCCCAGCTAACTCTCTAAGTAAATCACTCTTGCTATTACATGTGAGAGGCTTTACAAAGCGCCTGCTGCGGAGACAGCTGTTGACAAGGGCCGTGTAACATCTTCTAGTGTCACATGTGACGTCACATTTTTTGCACTCCACATTTATTAGGACTGCCAGCGACACACATGGTCTATCAGTTCGTATCCTTCTTCAGCTCCACAGAGATGCTAAGATTGATCATGAAAACTATTACAACCTATTCTATGATTAGTAACTGTTTTCATTTCAGCTGCTGCAAATTCGTAACAATAGCTGTAGTATATTCTAACAAGAAACTATTTTCACGTAGCTGCTGTGTTTATGCTAAGCATTATCAGTATGCCAGGATGAGACACGAAAATTTTCAACAAAATCTCTCCAGCTCATGGTAAACTACGTTCTCTAAAAAATTTAATGCTTCAAAAATTTGCTTGGCAAATAAAATGTATAACTTCAATTTTCTGCGAATAGCCTTTGAAGTTTACTTCATTTGGAATAAAGTTTGAGCCAAACATGAGAGATAGACAAAAACTTGCTACACCAAAGCTGTAGCTCTCATTAAAACACACAATTCATATAAAAATGTGGCATTAGCCACTTCGTTGTTTCGTTTGAATCATACATTTTCTGAAGTGCCAAATCACCGT
Organism: Deroplatys truncata; assembly: GCA_030765065.1. Lineage (NCBI taxonomy): Eukaryota > Metazoa > Arthropoda > Insecta > Mantodea > Mantidae > Deroplatys > Deroplatys truncata. The sequence goes on along the minus strand of CM060975.1, from coordinate 307,818,874 downwards.
TCTTTTGTTTCTCGTCATGGCAAGGAAAGAGTATTGAGTATCATATAAACTGAGTTTTATTTATGAATGCTCTTTAACTGCTATGGTCCTTCGCGTCCCATTCCATATTGGGCGTGAAAGACCGGTAATTTTGCTCAGAGGCCTCTTTATCAGACTTGAGGTTCTTTTACGTGCGTACATCTAAGACACGGGACCACCGGCTTTACTTCCCTTCCGAAGGAAGCCATGCTAAGGATTTTTACGCCCGAAAAAAAAAAACATCGCATGGTAACTACTACACCACGGAGGACGACATTGAATAACATAACCAACATATAGAGACACGATTTTATAGATTGTACTATGGCTTCAGCCTCCTGCATCCCTCCTGTATCTACAACGAAATGAAGCCATTTCTGTAAACGTTTTTACTGACAAATATGAAGTGGATAGAAAAAAAATCTGATGTGTTACACTCACATGACTTTCTCTACACTTGTACAAACTATTTTTACAAACGCTTATTCTCCATCTACTTCATGTTAATCGAGATAAACATTTGCAGACTCTATCTTATTGCTAATTTTCTTGTAGATGTAAGCGGAATATACAATTACAAGGGCAGTATCGAAATACAGTAGCCTTTAAGCATATACATATCTCTTAACAGCTGGTTGCTAGGTGCAGCACCATTCTCTTTGCCATAGATTAATACTCTTTGCATATCCAAGACAAAAAAATCTGATGTGTTACACTCACATGACTTTCTCTACTCTTGTACAATCTAATTTTACAAACGCTTATTCTCCATATGGTTCATGTTAATCGAGATATCGAGATGTCAATCTTATTGGTAATTTTCTTGTAGATGCAAGGGAAATATGGTAACTTTTAAGCATTAGTCAAATATTTTAACGCTGGTTGCTATGTGGCGCATTCCATTCTCTTTGCATGTCCAGGACATAAAAAAAATGAATAACGAATTTGAGAAAAAGCATAAGTATTGGAAAATTTAAGGAAATAACAAGCAATATCTCCAAAACGGTTCACTCAACAAAAGAAATGTATATGACATAAGTTGTGTATTTTAACGCGATCTACACTTTTTGTGTAATACAATTTTGTGTATCTCTTACGGTTTACCAGTTATGCAAAAGTCGTTCACAATAAAGAATACTTTTGGAGACATTCCCAGAAATTTCGAGATATACATTTCATTTCCCATGACATCTTAAACATATGATATTTTCATCAAAATCGTTAGAGCCATTTTTGAGAAAATTAAAATTTTCGAAAAATCTTCCATGTAAAGGGTAGTTTGGGGTGGGGGGATTTTCTTGAAAACCTTCGTGTCGCATCTCTGGAAGATACTGAACCTAAATACCAAGTTTGGTGTTTATCCGACTCTTCGTTTTTGAGTTATGCTATTCACAGACACACACACACACACACAGACACACACAGACACACACACACATACACACACACAGACACACACACACACACAGACACACACACACAGACACACACACGGACATGTTTCCAAAAATGCTTTTTTTGGATTCAGGAGGTCTCAAAACATGTATTTCCGGTGAAATCTCGGTATCGAATTTTTGGGTGGAATGCAATACTTCCCCTACTTATTATACGTAGTAGAGAAAGTAAAAAATGAACAACGAATTCCCATTTGAGAAAATAAGTATTGAAAAATTTAAGGGAATAACAAGCAATATCTCTAAAATGGTTCACTCAACAAAAAAAATGTATATGACATAAATTGTGTCTTTTAACGCGATCTACATTTTTTGTGTAGTAAAATTTTGTCTATCTCTTATGGTTTACCAGTTATGCAAAATTTTTTACTCATTCCCAGAAAATTCAAGATATACATTTCATTTGTCATGAAAATATCTTAAACATATGATATTTTAATCAAAATCGTTAGAGCCATTTTTGAGAAAATTAAATTTTTCGAAAAATCTTCCATGTAAAGGGTAATCTGGGGTGGGGGGATTTTCTTGAAAACCTTCGTGTAGCATCTCTGGAAGATACTGAACGTAAATACCAAGTTTGGTGTTTATCCGACTGTTCGTTTCTGAGTTTTGCTGTTCACAGACAGACAGACACACAGACACACACACGAACATGTTTCCATAAATGCTTTTTTTGGATTCAGGGGGTCTCAAAACATATATTTCCGGTGAAATCTCGGTATCTCTACGTAGTAGAGAAAGTAATTAGCTTTTGTAAGAATGGTTTGTAGAAGAAATAACAATAAACTACGGTGAGTAGAGGAACTCGTGTAAAGGTAAAAAATAAGATTTTTTAATAAGAGTCTAAAGAACGTTTCTTGATACATTTCACGTTTGTTTGGAGTTGATACAAAATGGTAGTTTACATAGAAAGCCTCTTTAAAATGCACTATTTTATGCGTGCTTTTGCAGTTATGTAATTAAAATGTTTGAGATTTAAAGCCAAGTCATGTGTTGGACGCATGATGCACGTAGCCTTCACTTAAAACACATATAAGGGAGACGAACAATCTGCGGGCAGTTATGTTTCCCCAAGGAGTATGATTCATTCATGTCGCTGGCTGATCACATGGGTCTTAGTCAACTGTCACGTTACATCACTTTCCCTGCATCACAGTCATTACGTGTAGCAATCACTGGAGCTGTCCGGAAAATCGGGATTGAGAGCCCGGACGCATGAAGCGTTTGCTAACGCGAGATACTGAGCCATGTACACTCGCTTCCATATATGCCGTCACCGCAGCTTCAAGCGGCGTGCTACTGGCCTTCACAGGTGGAGAATGTATACTATAGCAAGGAGGAGGTGTTTGTATCTGTTTACCTTTTCGCGCGTGCAGTGGCATCTTGTATTACGTGCACAGTTCTAGATTATTCGCATATGAATATAAAGAGTGAGCCAAAAGACTCCGAACCGCCCGAGCGGTGTTTTTCCTGTCCGCGTCCACGACGCTCGTTGCCGTCTGCTATCATAGAAAGGCGCGGATGAAACCATAAACATTTTTAAAACTACTTTTAAAGGCTTTACTTACCAACTTTATGAAAGGAGATGCTGAAACTGGCCACCGTCGTTGTCCATACATTTTTGGCACCTCTTTAGGAAAAACTATCCATCACTCGCCGTAGTTCACGCTGAGAAATTTCCTGGCAGATATTTTGTTTTAATTCTTCCAGGGTGTGTGGGTTTGCCTTGTACACTTTATGTTTTAAGTTACCTCGGAGGGGTATTTTATGAACAATATTACCGGCTGCGCGGTGTTTATCCACTGGGCGTGTGGAAATATGATAAAAACATAACGCACTGCTGCTATAAGCAAAGTCACGCTGCTGTGGTTTTGATGTGCAGTGTGCGGTGCGGTTTTGAGACGATGTGATGTGGTTCATTTATTACGAGTTATTTATTATTTTGTCCTGTAATTACTCACAAAGTATATTATGGCTCCGTATATGTTTTCTAATGCACAGCGTGTATTTATTTATATTTCGTATGTGTTAACTCGGTCAGCTCGCCAACAGAAAGTGCAATTTGCAGAAAGATTTCCAGGTGTAAAAGTTCCAGGCCGTACAACAATCTATGAACTTTACAGTAAATTTTAGGCCACACGAAGTGTTCAGGCTAAGAAATCTAAAAGACGGCGTTCGGTTCCCGAAGAAACATTAGACGACATCGGTCATTGTTTGGAAAATTCCCCCCAAAAATTCCATGATGGATAGTTTCCTAAAGAGGTGCCAAAAATGAATGGACAACGACGGTGGCCAGTTTCAGCATTTCCTTTCATAAAGTGGGTAAGTAAAGCCTTAAAAAGTAGTTTTAAAAATGTTGTATGGTTTCATCCGCGCCTTTCTATGATAGCAGCAGAAGGCAACGAGCGCCGAGGGCGCGGATAGGAAAAACACCGCGCAGGCGGTTCGGAGTCTTTTGGCTCACCCTGTATAACTTTGGGCAATAGCTCTACTAATCATCACTTATAATAACCATGTTTATATATATATATATATAACTAAATAAACCCCTGATTTGCAAATATATCTCCACGAAAAAACTACTTTTAATGGCAACATAATGTAAAACTGAAATGCATTATACTTTTTCAAAAAAAAAAGGATACATTTACTAGACTGGAATTATCTGCCCAATCTAAATATACAACTAAATAAAACACAGTTTTGCATAATTTCTCCATGAAAAAATATTTTAATGACAGTATAATGTAAAACTGAAGTAAATCTACAACTGAAGTAAATTATACTTTTTACTCTCAAAGAGGACATATTTACTAGATATTATTTTAATAACCTGTTCATACGAATGTGCATGGAATTGTCCTAGTAATGTCTTCAAATGGCAAAAATTGGCATCCCACATACCCACAACTCTTCCCCGATACATCTACAAAATATTGCATACATCGCGTGAGCTAGAGTTAACACACACCGGCAGAAGGCAGAACCTACAGACACATACCTCCCTGTTATGTACGCGCCCACTGAAAAGGTTGGTAAAATGCCTCTCGAAGCTGCGGCGACGACGACATAAATGGAAACGAGTGTACCAGGAATTGCACTGACGCGCGATTTAGTTTAGCTCCCAGCACGATTCGAAGTTCCCCCTCTACCGCGCGATTAACGAGCGCTTTGACATACAAGGATTGCATTATCGTGTTCACATGAACGCGCAGCAGCTTGGAGGCCAAGCGTTTTGTCACGGACTTGCTTATCGAAGAAAAGGCTGGCCTTTTGGAGGAGCATCCGGAATAGAAGAACAGTGTCTTTAAAAACGGTAAAGAGTTTGGGGGAAGGGGGTTCTTTATTTGCTTAAAAAGTAGTACAGACTTTCCTAATCATTTTGATACATAAATTATAAGAAATGCCCAAAGATATTGAAAAAGAACGCATACACTGTTAACTCATCTTGCCGGCATGATCACCCTGCTTGGAAATACGCTTTACAGATAAACTAAAAATCTGATATGTCGCACTCGCATGACTTTCTCTACTCACTCTTGTGCAAACTATTCCTTAAAAAAAGCTTACTTTTCTATCCACTTCATATTAATCTAGACAAACATTTGCAGAAATTGTCTTACTGCATATTTATTTGTAGGTGCAAGGGAATTAGGGGAATACTGTAGGCTTTAAGCGATAATCGAAATTTTAAGAGCGGGCTGATATTTGATGGTTTCAAAATTCCGTTCTCTTTGCATGACCGAGAGAGAGAAGAAGAAGAAGAAGAAGAAGAAGAAGAAGAAGAAGAAGGACTTCCCATTTGATAAAAGTATAGGTAGGTATTTTAAAATGCAAAGCAATAACAAGGAATTTCTCGGAAATGCTTAACGGCACAAAAAACGTATTGTGTGATTTAACGAGATCTATATTTTTACTTTCTCTACTACGTATAGTAAGTAGGGGAAGTATTGCATTCCACCCAAAAATTCGATACCGAGATTTCACCGGAAATACATGTTTTAAGACCCCCTGAATCCAAAAAAAAGCATTTTTAGAAACATGTCCGTGAGTGTTTCTGTGTGTCTGTCTGTGTGAGTGTCTGTGAACAACATAACTCAAAAACTAACAGTCGGATAAACACCAAACTTGGTATTTACGTTCAGTATCTTCCAGAGATGCGACACGAAGATTTTCAAGAAAATCCCCCCCACCCCAGACTACCCTTTACATGGAACATTTTTCGAAAATTTTAATTTTCTCAAAAATGGCTCTAACGGTTTTGATGAAAATATCATATGTTTAAGATAATGTCATGAGAAATGAAATGTATATCTCGAAATTTCTGGGAATGTCTCCAAAAGTATTCTTCATTATGAACGACTTTTGCATAACTGGTAAACCATAAGAGATAGACAAAATTTTACTACACAAAAAATGTAGATCGCGTTAAAATACACAACTTATATCATATACATTTTTTTTGTTGAGTGAACCGTTTTCGAGATATTGCTTGTTATTTCCTTAAATTTTCCAATACTTATACTTTTTCTCAAATTCGTTATTCATTTTTTTATGTCCTGGACATGCAAAGAGAATGGAATGCGCCACATAGCAACCAGCGATAAAATATTTGACTATCGCTTAAAAGCTACCATATTCCCCTTGCATCTACAAGAAAATTACAAATAAGATTGACATCTCGATATCTCGATTAATATGAAGCATATGGAGAATAGGCGTTTGTAAAAATAGATTGTACAAGAGTAGAGAAAGTCATGTGAGTGTAACACATCAGATTTTTATGTAGTAAGATACTATTTACCTCTTACGGTTTACAAGTTATGCAAGAGTCGTTCAGAATGAAAAGGGCTTCAGAGACTGCTCCCAGAAAACTCAAGATACATTTAATTTGTCATTAAAATATCTTAAACATACGGTACTTTACAACAAATATTTTATGTGATACATTCACATGACCTTTTCTACCCTCTATCTGTATTAGTGGGCATACAAATTATTTCTAATATAGCTTATTTTCCTATCTACTACATTTTAAACCAAATAAACTTTTGCAAAAATAGCTACATTACACATTTCGTTATAGATACAAAGAGAACAGCGATAGTCAAATGTTTAACAACTGGACGCTATATGCTGGCCTTAAAATTCCATACGCAAGAAGCAGCTGAATTTTGACAGGACTTAAAGTCAATGATCAAGTAATGAAACTTCATTAATGGATATCTCAGAAATGGCTTATGCCACAAAAAAGCTTATTTGAAATAAATTGTGTGTTTTAAAGAGATCTGCCTGTTCTATGTAGTACGTTTTTGTCTATCGCTGAATGTTTACAAGTTGTACAACATTATACAAAATTCCTTCCGAATGAAGAGAACTTTACAGAAAATTCAAGATATACATTTTATTTGTCATGTAAATATCTTTAATATGTTTAATAATACTTCTCCCACTTACTATAGAAAGTAAAAATGTGTTTGGTTTTGAATTTGCCATTTGGAGAAGCTCACAGTGTTTGGATCATGTAAGAAGAAATCTTGCAGATGAGATGCAGGAGGAACCAGATAATTCATCATATGGGAACAAGAATGCACTAGAAAACTAACATTTTCTTTAGACTATTTGAGGCAGTATTTTAACACTTAAATGATATCAGTCTAATTATATAATATAATATAAAAAGGGTATATTACAGTCATCGTATTATGTTTATATTATTATGTACATGTATAATAATGTTATGTGAATGTATTACATAGCTTAACAATGTAGAAGCTGTGAGAATAGAAGCAAGCTGCTTTCCGTAGCAAACAGAATTACAAAGTAAAAGGCGAAAGTTGCTAATAATGAGGTAACCTTGAGGCAACAATAAATTAGAAAGTTTAAAAAGGCACTAATAATTCTTGGAACAATAATGTAATATTTAAAACAGCTTATAAATAGACAATCAAAAACTAGAGAAGCTTAAAGTTAAATAAATATATACTATTGGAGTAGGCTTAGCCAATCAGATACTAGAAATAGAGAAAATATACAAGTTCAAGCGATAGACGCTACAAGGAAGCGTACCCAAGCAGTTCGGTATGGAAGGTCAGTGTGAGACATGAAAATTCATAGCGTAGAGAATAATATAAAGTTTACGGGTTATTAATCGTGTGAAGGATTAATAAAGGGATGGAATACAATTATAATTTGTGTAAGCCTTGTTCTTTAGCTGTACCAGCCCTGCTAAAAGATACGTGCTCTAAAAATTACTAATGACGCAGCCGAGGTATATATAATATTTAAATAAATGACATTAAAATAGTTATTACACATAAATTAAACGTGAGGCGAAGGCCACCGGAAACTTTGTACCGTACGTGGGGCGAACACTCCTAGAAACAAATCTCCCGCAAATTGGCATCCATTGCGTGCGTGGTCTAAAACAGCTTCATATTGGTACCCAAACGTGATGCAACAACAACTAAACCACTTCAAGTTTGGCTCTCCAACAGTGGGGCAACAATTAAACACCTTCATAGTTTAATTTTTACTTGTTTCAGTGTACCTTTTTCTATTGAAGATAGGACGAAAGGTTTACCAATTATTGTTACTATAGCAAGAATAGTTTAATATTTTTTTGCAATTTTTTCTTGACAAAATAGAAGTTCAGTGAAAGATATTTCTATAAAAAAGCTAAATATTCACAAACCGCCATGTTAAAAGTGCCCACAAATGTATCGTATATACTATCTTATATTCTGTAAAAACAATTCAGAGTCCTAGAAGCAGTAGTTGTTTTGAAAAGGTATATTAAATTTGTTACAATTAATATTGCTAATGTAGGCTGGGTCGCCTCTCCTTAGGATAGGATGCACACTGCCTTTGTTAGGGCGTTTATACCGAGACTATACAGAATCCATACTTGAGCTTCCATGGTGACAGTAAAGCACCAAGCTCTCGCATGTGCACGGTCGAGTGCTATCGCTAATATGCGATTAACGCGAGTCAATTGCCTCGTGTACGAGGTAGGCCTGAGAGCAATTTATGTGACAAAATGTGATGTGCACATCACATGACTTTGACTTTCTCTATCCATTCTTCTACTAACTATTCTTACTAACGCTTATTTTTCCGTCACATTTCGTTGTAGATACGAGAGGGATATAGGAGATGAAGCGATGTTTAAATAGCTGGTTGCTATATACTGGCTTTGAAATCCCATACTCTTTGTACGACCACCAGAGACAAATGAATGCCTTAGCATTTCAAAAATTCTGATGTGTTACACTCACATGCCTTTCTCTACTCTTGTACAAACTATTTTTACATACGCTTATTCTCCATATGCTTCATGTTAATCTTATTGCTATATTTCTTGTAGGTGCAAGGGGAATTGGTAGGCTTTAAGCGATAGTCAAATGTTTTAAGAGCTGGTTGCTATGTGGCGCATTCCATTCTCTTTGCATTACCAGGACCAAAAAAAATGAATAACGAATTTGAGAAAAAGTATAAGTATTGGAAAATTTAAGGGAATAACAAGCAATATCTCGAAAACGGTTCACTCAACAACAAAAAAATGTATATGACATAAATTGTGTATTTTAACGCGATCTACATTTTTTGTGTAGTAAAATGTTGTCTATCTCTTATGGTTTACCAGTTATGCAAAAGTCGTTCACAATGAAGAATACTTTTGGAGACATTCCCAGAAAATTCAAGATATACATTTCATTTGTCTTAAAATATGATATTTTAATCAAAATCGTTAGAGCTGTTTTTGAGAAAATTAAAATTTTCGAAAAATGTTCCGTGTAAAGGGTAATCTGGGGTGGGGGAATTTTCTTGAAAACCTTCGTGTCGCATCTCTGTAAGATACTGAAACTAAATACCAAGTTTGGTATTCATCCGACTTTTCGTTTCTGAGTTATGTTGTTCACAGACAGACACACACACACCGACATGTTTCCAAAAAGGTTTTTTTTTTGGATTCAGGGGGTCTCAAAACATGTATTTCCGGTGAAATCTCGGTATCGAATTTTTGGGTGGAATACAATACTTCCCCTACTTACTATACGTAGTAGAGAAAGTAAAAAATGTAAAAGTATTGGAAAAAGTCAAACTAATCGCGCGAATATCTCGGAAAAGGTTAATGCCACAACGAATGTTCACGACATAAATTGTGTGTTTTAACAAGATCTTCATTTTTGTGCGGTGAGCTTTTGTTTCTCTCTTTTGGTTTACTAGTTATACAAAATTATGCGAAATTAAAAGACTTCACAGAAAATTCAAGATATAGATTTACAAACATCTTTATGGTGTTTTAGTCAAATGCATTAGTATCATTATTGAGAAAATCAAAATAGCGAAATCTTTTAGTTTCAAGAAAATCGTCGTCTTGCATCTTTGGAAAATTGTGAACTTAAATATTATTTTTGGTATTTACTCGACTTTTTGTTTGAGTTATGCTGTTCAAAGATACATGAACACAGGCACACAAGTGCCACATTTTTCTAAAAGTGTGTGTCCTTTTTTTAAAGATTCAATGTGCCTCAAAACATGTGTATCCGGTGATATGTCGATTTACTATGATTTCATGTGGAATACAATACTTCATCTACCTTGTATAAGTAGGCGGTAAAAAAACATTTTGTTTGTTAACGACGCTGTCAATTGCCAGGATCATACCAGTACCGCCGGTGTGCAGGCATTTTGCCTCGCAGGAGTTCTTTTACATAACTGCTAAATCTACTGACATGGGGCTGTCGCTTTTAAGCACACTTAAAAATCATCAGCCTGGGCCGGGGTTTGAACCCGCGAGCTTGGGATCAGAAGGCCAGCGCCTAACCAACTGAGCCACCAAGATCGATTCCTTGGTAGCGGGTTCAACGTGTACGTATGTCCGATGAAATCTCGGTATGGAATTGTTGAATGGAATGCAATAAGTACTTCCTCTACCTATTATAAGTAAGCGGAAGAGAAAGTAAAAACAATAACTTTCACGTGCTGTTTTTCTATGTGTAACAGAATGCTTGCAAATTGTATAGTACTGTTCATTACTTTTAAAGTAAAGAAACATTAAATATGTTTTGAAAATTGCCTTAAAGCTGCCTTCTCAAAAGTTATTTCTTTTGTTGTCCAAGAAAATAATTTTCTTCTAAATTTGCCCAGTTTATTGTTGAATTGCTATTATAAAATGACAGTTGACTTGCACACATTTATTCGGTGTTGCCGCCAGTCGGTTGTCTACGCATGACGTCAATACTTTGAAGCGAGTACATCATCAGTACCTCTGGCAGAGAACTAGCAAAAGATGAGTGGAAGGAGTAGACGTCAACAGTTTCGAGGTCACCTTAGTGAAATGGGACTTGTATCGTACCTTTCCAGTATTTACATTTGGAACTTCTTTCGCTTGCGTCTTCTCGTAAACTCGCAATCTCCGCATGTATTCTAATAGGTAACTCAAATAATTGGACGGTTTTTGTAGCGTAGAGTGTCTCAGCTTAGCACTCAGCATGCAAATTCTGTGCTCGGTGGTCACATCTCGCGTGCAAAAGCACACATAATGTCCTAGTGAAAAGCAGTTCTGCAACACCGCAGTACATCAACAATGTTTATGAAATCGGAAACGCATGCAGTCCGAGGTTCTATTACACACCTCAGTTTTGAGACAAGGAGCTCGTTGAACTAATAATGACAACCTTCATTTAAACTGACCGGCAAAGGCCGAATAAATCTGAAGACCTAAATTCACCTTGTTCGTTACGTCCTCTCTTGACTGTGAATTTGAAATCGTGGATTTTCTATATAACTTGTGCAAAAATGTTTGCTTGTTCGATTGCTTCCAATTTGAATGATTAAATGAATGAATTTATAGTACAATTTGTTCTATAATTTGGTTTACAGTGTATATTCCTATATCACTATACCCTACATCTGTTGTACAATTTGTCTGGTGCTTGTATTCTTATTGAGCCACTCAGATTGCTTGGTTCCCTGGCCTTCACTCTCACTGAGCGGCCCTTGCCTCTCTTACTTTTCTAGACCATTTTTCCTTTACCTTCCTTAATATTCTCCCATGCCCTTAATTCTGTTTTTAAAGCCTTTTATTGAGTCAGTCATATCTTTAAGATTTACCTTCCTTCATTTTCATACATCTAACCAAAATTTTAAGCTTCTTTCTACTATTCTTTCTCCTCGTTCTTCCTAGTTCTACTAATGCAACCTCTTCTAGTGCTTCTCTTAGTAGTCCAATTAATTCTTTATAAAACATTCTACACATTTGGTCAATTTTCCTACTTCATCTCTAATTTCCCAGCTATTACTCAACCTTACTCCTAAATAGTCATATTCTTTGACTACCTACAATTCTTGACCACCTAGAAACCATTTTTTCCATCCTCAATTTATCACTTAGTATTTATTTATATTTACCTTAATTCCCCATTTTTCACACATTCTTGAATTTCATTTATTGCTTTTTGTAACCCTATTATCGATATGGCGCCTACCATAAGATCGTCTGTGTATAATGAACCTGGAATCTCCTTATCTCTTATTACTGGACAAAGCTAATTTCTTATTACTTTCTCTACTACGTATAGTAAGTAGGGGAAGTATTGTATTCCACCCAAAAATTCGATACCGAGATTTCACCGGAAATACATGTTTTGAGACCCCCTGAATCCAAAAAAAGCCTTTTTGGAAACATGTCGGTGTGTGTGTGTGTCTGTCTGTGTACAGCATAACTCAGAAACGAAGTCGGATAAACACCAAACTTGGTATTTAGGTTCAGCATCTTCCAGAGATACGAAACGAAGGTTTTCAAGAAAATCCCCTCACCCCAGACTACGCTTTACATGGAACATTTTTCGAAAATTTTAATTATCTCAAACATGACTCTAACGATTTTGATTAAAATATCATATGTTTAAGATATTTTCATGACAAATAAAATGTATATCTTGAATTTTCTGGGAATGTCTCCAAAAGTATTCTTCACTGTGAACGACTTTTGGTAAACTGATAAACCATAAGAGATAGACAAAATTTTACTATACAAAAAAAAATGTAGATCGCGTTAAAATACACAATTTATGCCATATACATTTTTTTTTGTTGGGTGAACCATTTTCGAGATATTGCTTGTTATTCCCTTAAATTTTCCAATACTTTTTCTCAAATGGGAAATCGTTATTCATCTTTTTTGTCTTGGATATGCAAAGAGTTATATCTGTGACAAAGGGAATGGTGCTGCACCTAGCAACCAGCTATTAAGAGATATGTATGTGCTTAAAGGCTACTGTATTTCTGTATTTCCCTTGCAAATACAAAACAAGGGGAACATAGTAGGCCTTAAGCGATAGTCAAATATTTTTAGAACTGGTCGCTATGTGTAAAATGTAATTCTCTTTGCATGTCAAAAGATCGTTTCTGCAAATGTTTATCTCAATTAATATGAAATAGATGGAGAATAAGAGATTGCAAAAATAGTTTGTACAAGAGTAGAGAAAGTCATATGAGTGTAACCCATCAGAATTTTTATTAAGTGTCACATTTACTCCATTTCCCTATTTTTACTTTGTTTTATCCCGATACGTAAATTTCTCCATTGCTTTTCTAAGTCTACTACGTCTGGATACCGAGTCGACACTTTCCTCCCCGTATGGCATTACCCTCCCTTCCCTCAAATTTATCCTTACAAGTTAGAAACACTACAAAACAGCTAGATTTCTCTGTATTTGGTCAATCCTTGTAAACATAGCGTATATCTTCACCATCTGGCTAGAAGAAATATAAACAGACAAGCCACAAGAAAATAATTTCACTAGCAGTGAAAACAGGTTGGCTCTAGGTTAACTAAAGAACAAATCCGCCACTGACTTTGTTCGGCACTTAAGATTATTTGCATGCAAGCTTGGAATCCTTACAAGACTAGAGACTAGGTCGTTGAAATATTTACAAAGGTAGGGATGCATGTTGTGAAATGAAGCGATCTACAAGCACCCCACATTTACCTGTGACAGTCTCTCAGTTATTTATCAAGTCGTGTCTTCTTAATGCTTATTCAATATGCTACATTTTAACAACGCGTTTCACGCATTTCTAACATTTCAACTACTTGTCCGTGAGGAAATCAAATACTGAGTGAAAGTCTCTTCCTTTCAAAGGGAACATAAATGGTTTTATTGGCGTTCATCTTGTCTGTCACCTACTTACAGTATACTATAAGCACATAAAAATTCTACACCGAGATTTCGCCGGAAATACATACTTAGATGCCCCTTGAATAAACAACAAAATCTGATGTGTTACACTCACATGACTTTCTCTACTGTTGTACAAACTATTTTTACAAACGCTTATTCTCCATCTACTTCATGTTAATCGAGATAAACATTTGCAGAGTCTACCTTATTGCTAATTTACTTGTAGATGTAAGGGGAATATATATTTACAAGGGCAATATAGAAATACAGTAGCCTTTAAGCACATACATATCTCTTAATAGCTGGTTGCTAGGTGCAGCACCATTCTCTTTGCATATCCAAGACAAAAAAAATTGAATAACGAATTCCCATTTGAGAGAAAAATTTAAGGAATAACAAACAATATCTCGAAAATGGTTCACTCAACAACAAAAAAAATGTATAGGACATAAATTGTGTATTTTGACGCCATCTACATTTTTTGTGTAGTAAAATTTTGTCTATCTCTTATGGTTTACCAGTTATGCAAAATCGTTCACAATGAAGAATACTTTTGGAGACATTCCCAGAAAATTCAAGATATACATTTTATTTGTCATGAAAATATCTTAAACATACGATATTTTAATCGAAATCGTCACAGCCATTTTTGAGAAAATTAAAATTTTCGAAAAATGTTCCATGTAAAGGGTAATCTGGGGTGGGGGATTTTCTTGAAAACCTTCGTGTCGCATCTCTGGAAGATACTGAACCTAAATACCAAGTTTGGTGTTTATCCGACTGTTCGTTTCTGAGTTATGCTGTTCACAGACAGACACACACACGGACATGTTTCCAAAAATGCTTTTTTTGGATTCAGGGGGTCTCAAAACATATTTCCGGTGAAATCGCGGTATCGAATTTTTGGGTGGAATACAATACTTCCCCTACTTACTATACGTAGTAGAGAAAGTCAAAATGTATATCTCTCTTTAAAATGCACAATTTATTTAAAAAATATTTTTGTGGTATCATCCGTTTCCGAGATATCGTTATTAATGTTTCCAATTGTTCCATACTTAGCCATTCTTTCAAAGTCTTGTCGATTTTCAGCTGTTTCTCGCGATGTCATGGAAACAGTATGGACTTCTAAAGCCAGCATATAGCGTCCAGTTGTTAAACATTTGACTATCGCTGTTCTCTTTGTATCTATAGCGAAATGTGTAATTTCTGCAAAGGTTTATCTCGATTAAAATGAAGTAGACAGGAAAATAAACTTTCGTAAGAATAATTTGTATGCTCAGTAATAAGCGACAGAAGTTTAGGGAAAGTCATGTGAATGTAACACATCAGATTTTTAGAAAAAGGTCCACGTGTGTGTCTGTCTTGATAGAGATACTATCTCATGATGACAGGTGAACATTTTCTCAAAAATAACTAACAGTTTTGATTAAAATACATTACTTTAAAGATATTTGCATGAAAATCGTATACCTTGAATTTTCTGAGAAAAGACTATGAACTCCTCTTCATTACGAATGAACATTATACACTTTTAACGTAAATAAATGGATCACACCTTACTATTCGAAGCATGCAGCTTTACTTTGGTATGGTATGTACATCCTCTCTTACTTAGCTGTTTGGCATCGAACTATACGGTTGAGGTAGAAAGATCTACAATCTAGAGGTTACGAAAAGCTGTTGACGTCATTGGCCACCCCGTTGCTTTAGGACAATTATCGCGTAGGGACGTTATTCCATTAACAGCAGCACCGTCGTGTATCTTAATGGATATTTTTATTTCTTGCTGCAGCGTGCGTCACAGTTCCCCCTGTAAATTAACCTTCAGACTATCCTACACAGCTTCATTTTACGATAACAAAAAAAGTCGGAGCGTTGTTCGTCGTCGAAGTTGAGTGCAAGTAATTATATAAACATGACGTGTGTGACAAGAACAGCGTCCAATCTTTAACAGCGATGAGAATTAAATGTCCTGCGTCTCTGCCCAGGAAAACTTTTATCGTGTTTTCAAACAGCTGCTTACAACATTGCAGGAACATGGCGAGTTTTAAGGGGAAATTCACTGGCGAAAATTGTTAAAAAATACATTTTTAATTTTTCTGGTCTCATTATTGGAATTCCAATTATATATATCCTCTCGTCGCCATCCCATCAGGCTCATCATCTGGATATTGAGGCAGTATTTTTAGCACTTAAATAATTTCAGTCTAATTATATAATATGTAAATTCAATAACAGGCCGCCTTGAATTAATATGTGTATGTAATAATTTGTAAAATGTATGTAACAGTCATTGCATATACTTATATTATTGTATCCATGTGTAATAATGTTATGTGAATATATTACGTAATTTAATAATGTAGGAGCTGTGAGAATAATAAGTTAAAAGATGCTAACAATGAGGTAACAATGAGGTAACATTGAGTCAATAATGAGTAAGAAAGTTTAACTTTTACTTGTGATTCTTGGAGTAACAATAATGTAATTTTAGTGACAGTTTATAAAATAGCCAATCAACAACCAGAAAAAGCTTTAGTTAAATGAAGGTATTCTATTGGAGTAGGATTAGCCAATCAGAGACTTGAAATACAGAAATTTACAAGTTTAGACGGTTGAAATCTATTCAGTTGCCTGCAAACAGTGCTCATAACCAGACGTGTTGCTCCTAGACGGTGCTCATAACCAGACGCGAGATGTGTCATCGAGAGATTTTATACGTATTCGTGCCAGACGAAAAATAAGTTTACGTATTAAAAAAGTGCAAGTATTTAATAAAAACATCTCACAGCTCTCTCTCTCTCTCTCTCTCTCTATATATATATATATATATATATATATATCAGTGAAGTGTTATTTAAATCGTATCAAGTATTAATAAAAGGAGTGAAGTAAAAATTATAATCTGTGTAAGCCTACATTCTTGTCGCATCACGCCCTGCTAAGAAATCCATGTCTCTAAAATAAATACTGATGCAGCCGAGGCAAACCCGAAAGTACATTTGGGGCGAAGCCTACCGGAAACTGTTTACTATATGTGCGGTTGCAACTACTACAAGTTCGGCTCCCCAACAGTTGAAATACGATATAACTCCTAAAATACTCCTTTCTCAAATTGACGCCCAAAGCGTGGGGCAAATAATACAACCCTTACAACAACAAAACTTCAATATATCATCGATCCAACAGTGAGAATGGAGCAGAATGAACAACAACCAGCTCAAGTACACACTGAAAAATGTCGAATCTACGAGCCTACCATCCCCTACTACCTTGAGAAGTACAATTTATCATCCATTGAAGTTATTGGACTGATGGTTGGGGCAGGAAGAAGCATACCTAGGTACTTTGCTGAGTTTTGCAAAAAGTTCAGTCTCAAGGCCAATTTCATGTACAACATTGCAGTTTTTGCTCTTAAAAGTTCAATCAAAATCCTCCAAAATCATCTATATTAAAATTAATTTCATTCTGTAGTGTATGATTAACAGCAGACGATACTTTTAGTAATTTCCCTTTTAAAATGAATTTTCCGCTGTTTTTTACTCAAAATTGGAATTTATTTCAGTGATAATCATATTTTGTCTTCGTGTGCTATTCTTTTTTTTATATAATAATTTGTAAAAAGTATTAAGCCCTGTCTGTTTGGCAGCCCCTACTTTTCGGAAAGCTAAAAGTTTTCTTTCTGAATAATATATATAAAGTTATACACTGCATCTGCCATTTTGTACTGTTTCACAGAAAAAATTCTGATGTGATACATTCACATGGCTTTCCCTACCCTCTATCGTTATTAGTGGGTATAAAACTATTCTTACGAAAGCTTATTTTTCTGTTTTACTTCATTTTAATCCAAATAAACCTTTGCAGAAATAGCCGCATTAAACATTTCGTTATAGATACAAACCAAATAGCGATAGTCAAATGTTTTAGAACGGACGCCATGTGATGGTCTTAAAATTCCGTGCTGTTTCAATGCAATCCCAAGAAACAACTGAATGTTGACAGGACTCTCAGAAATAGCTTATGGCACAAAAAAAGCTATTCGAAATGAATTGCGTTTTTTACATAGATCTACCTATACTTTTGTTCAGTACGTTTTCGTCCATCGCTTAACGTTTATCAGTTATACAAGTTTATGCAAAATTCCTTCCAAATGAAGAGAAATTGAAATTGAGTTTTATTTATGGACGCTCTTTAACTACTATGGTTCTTAGTGTCGCATCCTATATTGGGCGTGAAACACCGGTAATTTTGCTTAGAGGCCTCTTTATCAGGCTTGAGGTTCTTTTACGTGCCGTAAATCTACGACACGGGACCACCGGCTTTACTTCCCTTCCGAAGGAAGCCGTGCTAACGATTTTTACGCCCGAAAAATCCATCTCCCTCCGCCGGGTTTGAACCCGCGACCTTGGGAACTAGAGGATAGCACGGTACCACTAGTCCACGGAGGACGACTCCAAATGAAGAGGACTTCACAGGCTATTCCGAGAAAATTCAAGATATACATTTTATTTGTCATGTAAATATGTTTAATATATGGTGCTTTAATCAAAATCTTTAGAGAATTTTTTTTAGAAAATAAAAATTTCCAAAATTTTTCTATGTAAAGGGTAGTTTGGGGTGAGGGATTTTCATGAAAATCTTCGTGTTGCATCTTTGAAAGGTACTGAACCTAAATACCGAAACTTTTCGTTTTTGAGTTATGCTGTTCACACACACACAGACACAGAGAGACAGACAGAGAGAGAGAGAGAGAGAGAGAGAGAGAGAGACTAAAGTAGAAATTAATATGCTTAAGGGAGCGCAAAGCATGGGTAGAATAAAAGCATAATAATCACAGGTATGGAAAAGAAGCTGTATCAGCAAGCACGAGCTGTTGTTGAAACAGGCCGGAAAATAGTCTGCAAAAATAAGCAGAGACCATAACCACTGTTTTACTAATAACAAACAAATAAATGTAGTTACAGTAGGGAAATTACAAGAGTGTTACACCGATCCATGCGATACAGCTGTGCGTCATAAACGATGCTGGAAATACCGTCGCTAGACACATTTGGACGCGCCTTAAAGCTCACCATCCCTCCTCTAGATGTTGCAGGGTTTGTGGTCTGTTCGGGAACACAATTTCTTTAAGATGCCTGCACAAGAAGTAATCAGGGGAACCGCGGGGACCACAGTTCGGCAGAGATGACTCGTGAAAATAGCTGCAAATTGTCATTTGATGTTTGGCAGATGAACTTCATCTTGCTGGACATGGATTAGTTCCATGCTATCAAGTTGTTCGATAAACTCTGTGATATCCTTTTGTACGCACGTATTCCTGACGTATGACGCAACATAGTTCCACTTCGTATTTCGTGTGAGTTTGCAACCAGCAGACCAATATCCTAAAGATGAAACCACGCCTTATCTGTGAACCATGTGAAGTCTTAGATTATTCTGAATGAGATCCTGAAACCAACCGCAAATGCTTTTCACGCTCCCTTAATTAACTGTCGAAGATATGCTTTCTTGTGCTCCTTTGATATGTTGAGTAACTGATCCTGAGTCCTGCGATAGATTTCTTAGATGAACGTTTCAGTCTGTCACGCACATAGTTTACAATTCTCTCTGGCATCGGTGGCCACGTTCATGTAGAAGGTATCCTGTCCGGATTAAATCGCCTAATGTGGACTTCGATGGGACCTGTCGGCCTCCAAACATTGCCTTGAACTGCCTTTGGATTGAGAAAAGATTGAGTGAGCCAATAAGTACGAGCAACAAACAAACGCTGAAGAGAATATACCAACTGTTTTAGTTGTTTAATTTTAAAAAAGAAAGGATCCGTCTTACAATTTTTTCTTCCCTTACGGTGGGAGGTGTTCCAACTCTTTCAGCTGCCATAATGCAGCTGCGGACCTTTAGTACTCGTGCTACTTTTTAAGTCAGTAGAAAATATTTCGGGGCTAACTTCCGAGTATCTGTTCGGATTGGGTTGGTCTCGACGGGTCAGTTGGTCCCGACACTCTATACACCTAAAAGTCCTCCGGCATCAAGCCTGGGGGGCTGGTAGACAATGAGGTTGTTCGTTTGACGGGACGTGGCGTATCCACTTCCATCCGACCTATAGAAAATCGTAAATGGGCAGCTCTTGCATCATGTTTTAGTTTCTACTGTTCTGGATAGGATTCTGTAACAACCACGCTGTATTAAGACACTTTGTTAATATAGTCGATCTTAACAGAAATAACCAAGCACTTCCTCCAAGTACCCTCGACCTCTGGATCCCAGAACTCAAATCCTATAATGACTTCAAAGTTAGCTTTCGTGCAGAACGATAGCAGAAAAGCAATTTTTGTGTTGAACTGGACTTTTCCACCATTTTGCAGATCGTTGGCTCGCCCATTTTTCTGGGATAATCTTGCTTTATTTACTACAGGATGCTTTTATTTTTCTTTCTTCCAGCATCATTTCGCTCCGATGGATGGATGGACTGGGAGAGGTAATACGCTAAAACCACTTCCTTGAGTGGTTTATCGATCGTGTCGGGCTTTGCTACGTCCTCAGATTTTAACAGCTCTCCTCTGCAACCGGCGAGCGTGGGAGGAAATCGATTATGTTATTTTCGACACTGTAACTTAATTCATCTTTGGAAGAGCACGTGTAACGTCTACCCTCTGTTTGGAGACTTAAAAGGAGTATTCTCTCGTATAACATCACTTAGCTATCGGGGCCATGTACCTACACCACAATGCTAACGAGATAAAACTAACTTTCTAAAAGCCCATCAAGAAAAATCAATCAAACTCATTCAACCCAACCCATCATGTTCCAAAAGACCAAATCACTGTTGGAAATATCCATTACAAGTTAACGTGGTAGTGAGAAAACTACAGGGTTAAGATTATTCAGGGTTTTCTTTTCAATCCTTCCCGGTTTTTACTTTATTTATATTTAAAAAATATTCCTCTACCCTCTATCGTTTATCAGTGGGTATACAAACTATTCTTACTAAAGCTTATTCTTTTGTTTATACATTTTAATCCAAATAAACCTTTGCAGAAACAGCTGCATTACATATTTCGTTATAGACACAAAGAGAACAGCGATAGTCAAATGTTTAACAACTGGACGCTATGTGCTAGCCTTAAAATTCCATACTGTTTCCATGACATCGTGAGAAACAACTAAAAATCGACAGGACTTCAGAACAAATACAAAGTATGGAACAATTCGAACCATTAATAACGGATATCTCGGAAATGGCTTATGCCACATAAATCGTATTTGAAATATACTGTTTGCTCTAAAGAGGTTTACATTTTTTGTGTAGTACGTCTTAATCTATCGCAGTTATACAAGATTATATAAAATTCCTTCCGACTGAAGAAGACTTCTCAGGCCATTCCCAGATATTTCAAGATATAGTGAGGTTAAAAGGCATAGGAGAAGGAGAAAATGAAGGCAAATGCCCATTATGTAATAGCAAATTTAATAATTATTGGTATTTAATGTTAAGAATGTGAAGGAAGAATGAATATGAGTAAAATTGCAAAGAAACAATTTGTCTAGATTACCAAATGAAATTATAGGTAAAAGGATGTTAAGAGTTAAATCCAAGGAAAGTTTATTTGAAATAGGAAAATATTTAGGTGTAGTGAGAAATAAATGGTTGAAAAGAGTTAGAAATAGGGAATAGAAAGAAAATGTAGATTGTTGAAGCATAAAATTAAATAGGACCCAATAACTCGACAACCATGGTGTAGGATGTTTGCGGGCCCTAAGTAATGCAGCAACTTAGTGAAAGAGAAAATGATATGTAAAGGCTAATATGTAGAGATAAAATTATGTATTATAGAACTTATATGAGAATTAAATTATGTAACTAACGAAGTGAAATAAAATATCTATCTACTTTTTGTTTGTCGTGTAAATATCTTTAATATACTATTTTAATCAAAATCGTTAGCCATTTTTGCGGAAATAAAAAGCTAGTTAGGGTGGGGAATTTTCATGGAAATCTTTGCGTCGCATCTTTGGGAGATGTTGAGCTTAAATACCAAGTTTGGTATGTATCCGACTTTTCGTTTTTCATTTGTTGCTGTTCACACAAATATACACACACACCACCTGAAAACATATATTTGCAGTGAAGTCTCGGTATGGAATTTTTGAGTGGAATGCAATACCTTCTCTGCCTATAACATACGTGATAGAGAAAGTAAAAACTACACATGAATCTACATCACGCAAAACCCCCAACCCCGACCTACTCCTTAGAACTTCTGAAGATGCCAAGGCGCTATTTCTTCAGTAATAATTATGCTGTGGATTATTTCAAACACACTGCATTGGACTGCACCTGTAATTTAATTGATTTTCGCTATCACATAGTAAGTGTTGATTTAAATAAGTTGTGAAATTATAAATTCGTAAGGAAAACAACACAGCGTGTTTTGTCTGCCTTGCCAACAAAATGACATCAAATCAACATGAGTAAAGCTGCTTTTCTCTTCAACAAACTCTCTTACCAATTCACCAGCAGTGCTGCACCCGGCTAAACCTTTAAATAAACGAACTCATGTAAAACTATCATGAAACGTCAATTTAATTCCACGCGACGATTTTTTTTCACCCCAAATAAAAAACAAACTACCTCAGCCTCAAAAGTCAATTCAAAATATTTTATTAATCTAACAGGTATTCATAATGTCCTCTCTAGAAGAAATGACTGAAGAAAGGTGAAGATGAATCTTCAGCAGAAACTCTCTCATAGCTAACAAGGTCCCACCAAATTTTCTTCATGAGGTAACACCAACAAATAATTCATAACACGATTCTATCGTGAAAGATAAATACTCTACGCAACAGCAAAATAGAATTCCTAAAATCAGTACCACTTCTGTAACTCACTTCTGATCGGTCACAAATTTCTTGGAGGATGAGAAAGTTATTGTTTCAGGTATGGAAAAGCCGATTTGAAGTAGGAGTTGTATTGTATTTCAACTGTTGGGGAGCCGAACTTGTAGTAGTTGCAACCGCATGTATAGTAAACAGTTTCCCGTAGCCTTCGCCCCAAATGTATTTTTACTGTTTCTTTAAACATCATATATTTATGTTTGCCTCGGCTGCGTCAGTATTATTGTTAGAGACACGTTTCTCTTAGCAGCGTTGTGATGCGACTAAGAATGTAGGCTTACACAGATTATAATTTTACTTCACTCCTTTTATTAATGCTTGACGCGATTTAAATAACACTTCGCTGATAGAGAGCTGCGAGGTTCTTTTATGAATTACTTGTACTTTTTAACATGTAAACTATTTTTCGTCTCACACGAATACGTATTAAATCTCTCGAGGATGTGTCTCGCGTCCGGTTAGGAACACTGTTTGCAGGCAACTGAATTCTCATTTAACTAAAGATTTTTCTGGTTGTTGATTGGCTATTTAATAACTGTCACACAAATGACATTATTGCTTCCAAGAATCACAAGTAGCATTAAACTTTCAAATTCATTATTGCCTCAAGGTTACCTCATTGTTAGCAACTTTTGACCTATTATTCTCACAGCTCCTACATTATTAAATTACGTAATACATTCACATAACATTATTACACATGCATACAATTGCTGTAATATACACTTTTTATATATTGTTACATACACATATTGCTTTAAGGCAGGCTGTTATTGAATTTATATATTATATAATTAGACTGAAATCATTTAAGTGTTCAAAATACTGCCTCAAGGAATTGAATCTTCCTTTCCATACTTACCGTGACACCAACAGCAAACGACTTAAGAGTCATATTAAGAAATGTTCCTTATCCTTTAGTAGACGAGGTTGTTGAACCAGAACTAAAATCTTTTAATTTGCTAATACTAAATGTCACTACGCGTTTCTATAAAAATCAACAACTTATGCCACTGTGTGCCATAGAACTAGAAAACTACGAGCAGGGTAAAAATATCTCTGAAATTAAACACATTCAGCATGCAGTAAACAAAGCAGAAGTAAATCTAGAAACATGCCACATGCTACTGCCGTCTCGCACCAGTTGTGCGAAATGCTCTGAAAATCATCACTTTTCTGAGTGCATCAAAGAAAGAGATAGACAACCTACCTGCGTAAACTGCGGAGGGGCTCACTCGGCAAAGTTTAGAAGCTGCCATTATCTTGACTTAAAGAAAAATGTCGATCAAAGCCTCCCAGCATCGTCAACTGCTCCGATTCTAAATGAAAGCGGTTTCCCAAATTTGGTACCTAATTCTCATTCAGAAACCCCAATTGCATCTTCCTGGCCAACTTCCCGTGCTGCTAAAGATAAAGATACCAATCACCCAAATCGACAGTCATCGTCATCAAAGTTGTCATCTTCTTCCTGCGATAGAATTGGGGTTTTAATACAAATTGCAGTTAATTCCCTAACACCACAACTGTCTGTAATCAAATCTTTCTTAAGCCCTGTCCACACTGATTAACATTTAACAAAACTTGTCAAGTGCAACATGTTAACAGTTTGCATGTGGGCCAAATTTCGATTGCAGAATTGACATAACATGTTAACCGAAACAGTTGTGCTTGACACTTTTAACATGTTGGGTGTTTTCCGCTTTTAATGGAAAACTTGTTAAGTCAATTCGCTCTCTGTGTATGTGATTGGGCGAACTTCGGACGTTTCCAGACTATAAACATGGCAGCTATTGTGATTCCTTCATGCTATTGTGTTCGGTAATTCCATGTTGACTCGTTCTGTGCTTATATCTTTGATTTGGTTTGCTTCATGTGAAGTTATGGAATGGACGAAACAAAAGACACTTTCATTAATAAAATCTTTGTTGAGGCTATCATTATAGAACATTGTAATATATGTAATAAAAAGGATGGAAAATTATACCAAACTATGTGCAATTTATTATTGTTCCAGAGGCAATATCAGGAAAAAAAAAAAAATAAAAACCTCCCTTTGCTAGAGAATTGCAAAAAAGGCTCAAGTCTGGCAGCTGGAATGGCTGCTCTCAAATGTGTGTCCTTTTTGTGAATTATAGGTTAGAAACTTTGCTCAAAACATAGTTGAAGTCACTTTGACTTGTTCTCAAGAAATTGAAGTCAAACCTGCTCCGAATTTTAATTTCGTTCAAAATAGTTTCACTTCTGTGCCGATTAACAAGATAGAGCCTCATCACCTTCCGCTTTTCTTTTTATTACATATCAAACACAGATACAAATAGCAATAGTCAAATCTTAATCACTGGAGTCCATTTTGCTTTTAGTTAGGTTTTGTTGTCCCAACAAGTCAACTGGTGTGGATAGAATGTTAAACGTTCACAGTTACAACATGTTTTGTTAATTGTTGAATGTTAACTGTTGATATGTTGAACAGTGTGGATTCACCTTTATTACAACTTGTTGTAGCCTATTCAGTCATGGCCGTTAATCAAAACAGTAAAACATCCACACAACTAACGACACTCAACTGACGAATGATACCAAAGCTGATGGACAAACTTTTTCTAGAATTCATTTCTTGACACAGCGTATCAACAGCATGAATCAGTGAGACTCATCTCGTTCATCTGTTCCTGGCTATAAAGTCTACAGAGTCGATCGTAATGTTCATATTACTTGTCGCAATAATAATCACGGAAGAAACATAACACCATATTCACGTATGTACGGGCGTCAACTGTTGACTCGAAAAACATTGGCCCTATAACTCTTTCTCCGCTCATGGCGCATCACTCACCAATTTTTTCGTCATGAAGGGGTACTTTATGATTTATCAGAGCTCCAATAACGCTTATTTTGTGTACACACATACACATGAAGGTGGAACCAAGCCCCGTCCGTGAAAAATATTAAATATGGCTCTATTTCGCCACTCACAAAATGGTCTAATTACAGGATCACCTGATTGAAGAGCATGTGCCATAGTTATTTTATATGGTTTTAACTTCAGCAGTTTGGTAGCTCTTCGCGCAGAGCCATAAGAAATGCCTGTCTGTTGTGAAAGATGCCTAAGAGATTTTTGTGGGGAATTCTCCAAACGATGGCCGATGTTGTCTAATGTTTCTTCGGTAAAAACCGTACGCCGTCTTTTAGATTTCTTAGCCTGAATACTTCCTGTGGCCTGAAATTTATTGTAAAGTTCATGAATTGTTGTACGGCCTGGAACTTTTACACCTGGAAATCTTTCTGCAAATCGTACTTTCACTTGACGAGCTGGCCGAGTTAACACATACGAATCATAAATAAATACACGCTGTGCAGAACACAAATATATACTGAGCCATAATATACTTTGTGACTAAGTACAGGACAAAATAATAAATAAGTCTTAATAACTGAACTACATCACATCACCGTCAACTCAATACTGCACTTCGCACTGCAGAGCAAAACCACGTCAACAGCGTGACCTTGTTTATAGCAGCAGTGCGTTATGTTTTCACACGCCCAATGGAAAAAACACCGCGCAGCCGGTTCGTAGTTTCTTGGCTCTCCCGTTATTTTCTTGCCTGAACTCTTGTCCTGAAGCTTGTGCTGTTAAAATATCTCCACAATCTTTTCCTGAAGTAACAGTCACTGCAGCACCTGCGGCTCCCTTAAATTGCTTGCATATTCAGATTTTATTTTCTGACTCGGAGCCCGCTCTTCTTATGTCACGTAGCAACTCCAAACGGGAAGACGTCTCTTATCAGTTACTGAGGACAACGCAATCAATATTGTTGCTCCAACAGTACCTAACTTCCATAAACCAAACGTCCTTGCTGATATATTAGACAATACCTTGTATAAACATTTATTACGCCTCTTCACTTTGACAGTTCTACCAGAAATGGACTCAGAACATTGCCCAGTACTAATCTCTTCTGAAAATAAACCACATCTACGAATGCAGCCTCAGAATATCTTTAAGCGTTTGTAAAACATTCCCAACGTATACTGGAGAGTACAATGGAACGCAATAATAATAGGATAAACATTATCAACATGCAGACACAACAAACGCAGTTAAGGCATCCATCAATGGAGCTACAGTAGCACCAAGACTTAACAAACACACAAAAACCGTACCATGAGACGTCACCCTCAGATATCACACGTCTTTTGAAACAAAAACACAAAATCTTAGCACTAGCCCGTGAAGGGCCTTGACCTCTCGTATACTACAGCCCATTGCCTTACTCCTCCATCTTTTAACATCCATCTTCCTGTGGTCCTCCTCCACGTTATCCAGCCACCTTTTCCTTGGTATTCCTTTCAATCATCTCCCACTTGGCTTTTGTGGCAGTAATTTGTATCACAATAATGTAAATGCCAGAGTGATTGTAGTGTAAATAAGCATTATTGTATGACATTGATTTGATATATTTGTTAATTATAAGCATTGTTAGGAAATAAGTTTACACGGCCTCACTGAAACTGACAATAAGAGCGGGCAACAATGAGCGAGGGGGTGAGTTGTTTATCAATTATTAGAGACAAGCAAATGACGTCAGATTGGCGCGCTTTTCTTAGAAATGGCGGGAATTTCTTCCCTAGAGCATTTGTATTCGTAATTTTGATTGGATATAAAAATAGACGCCAATGTTGGCGCGTTTTATTAACCAATAGCAGCTCGGTTATAATCTTTAGGCATATCGGGGTGTGGGAGTATAAAAAGCTAAAGTCAGAGGCAGATTTCGTCAGTCCAACAGAAGCATTCGCGTGTAATACGTCGATCAGTTCAACATAAGTATTCGTGAGTTATACGTCGCGTAGTTCAACGGAAGCATACATAAAGTACACGTTACGCAATTCTACAGAATCTCTCGCGTCGTAAAGTTAGTTATAAATGTGAAACACGCGAATTAATAATGTGCAGTAAATAAGTGATTATAGTGATATTAGAAAATATAACAGTTTCAGTCTGGCGTGTATCAAGAGTCAATATGTGAATTTAATTAATTGTGACGGTATTAAAAGTGTAAAAACAAATTCTTTTATCAGTGTTATCTTTCAGTAACAAATCCTTTCCGTTTATACACCCTGTTCAAGAGATGTGCTTGACCGAGAAACAATAGCTAGCCGGAGGACAATGAACCCAACATTCAAAGTAGTAATTCAATAACAGACGCCCAGCAAAAGATAACACGAAGTGACCGCGACAAATTGGCTTCCAAACGTTATGCAGATAAACATGAAGCATCTTCCAACTACAAAAAAACATTCTACTACAAATTGTAACCCAAACGTGGGACTACCTACAAATATTCTACTTCACTTTCCCTGAAATACTTTCTTAACCGTTGTCTCTTAGTGCATTCTTTCCACGGGTCCTAGCCACCTCAGTCTATTGCTTTTATCAGAAAAAATATCTGGTTTTCCAAATAGGACCTTAATCTCCTCATTCGTTCTTTTCCATTCCCCATTGTCATATATTGGACCATGTATCTTCCTTAATATCTTTCTCTCCAATCCCCGGATTCATCTGCAAAGGTGTCCACATGTTACCACTGGTTTCACCACAGTTATGTACATTTTAGTCTTCAAATTCTCCTAAGATTGCTGTTCTGGACACCTTTGTTAGTGATAAACAGCTGCTATTCTAAATTTTATTTCCTCTCTCTTGTTGTCTGAAGTGATCAGTGATCCAAGATACTAGAAACTCAAATTTTTCAAAGATTTTCCGGTTTAGTTGAACAATGGTGCCATTTCCTTTGACAGAGATAAAAGCATGTATTTGGTTTTTTCCTGGCTTCCAACATAGTCAGGCCCTCCTTTAATTCCTGAAATCTAGGAACCATCATATTTATATCATCTGCGTAGGCCAGATTCTGGGTCAAGCGATTGAGGAAGGGTTACTAATTACCACTTTCTTCATGACATTCTCAAGTGCAATGTTATAAAGAAGTGTAGATATGGCATCTCGTTGTCTTAATCCCTGATTCACAGCAAACTCCTTGGTTGTTTTGGAAAAATCAAAGACAACCTTGACAACATCGTTGTCTAAATCAACTTACAAGGCTAGCGTAGAAAATGGTGAATGAATGCCGATATTCAACATGCCAACGACAACTTTATCTTGTATATCGCCACATGATTCGTCCTTACGGAAAGTAACCAAAAGAATACTGAATAAATCTTCTAATGCCACTCTTGAAACAAAATGAACAACCAATACGCATCCGATCTCGAGAAAAGTGAATTAATCGCAGACACTCTCCAAACTACATTCACCCCAAACCCAGTTAAAACCAAGAATTTCCAAGCAGGTAGATTACTGCACCTTTGCCCATTATCTTCACTTCACCCAAAGAAACATATTCAAGAGCCAGCTTCTTCCAACTAGAAGATCGCCTAGACTCGATCTCATTCCAGACATTATTTTGTAGCAGCTCTTGCAATCTTACCTTCAACATCCAATGCTCTACTGAGCCTTGATTATTTTCCTGAATATTGGAAACAACACGTAATAGTTACGTTATCCACAAACCTGGAAAATGCTCTTCAAATCAAACAAGCTACCGCCCCATAAGCCTATTGCCAACTCTATCCAAGGTATTTGAAAATAAAACACATAAGCGCCTAGAACGTTTTTTACTTTCTCTACTACGTATAGTAAGTAGGGGAAGTATTGTATTACACCCAAAAATTCGATACCGAGATTTCACCGGAAATACATGTTTTCAGACCCCCTGAATCCAAAAAAAGCATTTTTGGAAACATGTCCGTGTGTGTCTGTCTGTGAACAGCATAGCTCAGAAACGAACAGTGCGATAAACACCAAACTTGGTATTTAGGTTCAATATCTTCCAGAGATGCGACACGAAGGTTTTCAAGAAAATCCCCCCACCCTAGATTACCCTTTACATGGAAGAGTTTTCGAAAATTTTAATTTTCTCAAAAATGGCTCTAACGATTTTGATTAAAATGTCATATGTTTAAGATATTTTCATGACAAAATGTATATCTTGAATTTTCTGGGAATGTCTCCAAAAGTATTCTTCATTGTGAACGACTTTTGCATAACTGATAAACCATAAGAGATAGACAAAATTTTACTACACAAAAAATGTAGATCGCGTTAAAATACACAATTTATGTCATATACATTTTTTGTTGTTGAGTGAACCATTTTCGAGATATTGCTTGTTATTCCCTTAAATTTGTCAATACTTATTTTCTCAAATGGGAAATCGTTATTCATTTTTTTGTCTTGGATATGCAAAGAGTATTAATCTGTGGCAAAAGGAATGTTGCTGCACCTAGCAACCAGCTATTAAGAGATATGTCTATGCTTAAAGGCTACTGTATTTCTATATTGCCCTTGTAAATATATATATTCCCCTTACATCTACAAGAAAATTAGCAATAAGATAGGGTCTGCAAATGTTTATCTCGATTAACATGAAGTAGATGAGAATAAGCGTTTGTAAAAATAGCTTGTACAAGAGTAGAGAAAGTCATGCGAGTGTAACACATCAGAATTTTTTTTTAAGTCTCAATAATACCTCCTTAGCAGTTTGGTTTTCGTCGAAGTCACTTCACTGCTCATCAAATTCTCTGCATTACTGAACAAGTAGCACAAAGCTTCGAGAAGAAAGTACACACTATTGTTGCATTTCTCGATTTCGCTCACGCATTCGATAGAGTACGACAGTGGTAGCGAAAGCGCGACTCGCCGTCTATTCATTTGTTTTCCATGTGCTGCTGAGTGGTGTAGTGCGTGTTGCATATTTGATGACTCGAGAGAGAAGGGCATTTTCGCCACCCTTGGAGTACGACATAAGGCAACTTGATCATCTTCTATTAGATCAATTGGCACAGACATTCCTCGTATAGCAACCAACCTGTTAAAGATCTGACTATCGCTTCAACTTCCTCTATCCGTCTTGTACCTACAACGAAATTGTAGTGGAACAATTTGTGCATAGATTTGTCTCGAATAATAAACTTTTGCAACAATGACTTGCAGAAGAAATTTAAAATAAACAATAGTGCGCAGAGAAATTTTTATAAATGTAGCGCATAAGGCGTTTTATTTTCCTTCGCTCTGGAAGCCCTCAGTCATTATGAACAAATGAATGTTGTTTATGCATGTTGTATGTTGCTCTTAATTTGAAATCATTTCTAGGAGGACGTTGATTGGATTGATAATAAAGTAACGAGGATAGAGGATTCCTTTTTATTTAAATTGTACAATATATAAATGATACCGATTTAGAGATAGTCGTGCGATTATTACACATCCGATTTTTTTTTCTATTTCATTTTGCTGCCTTTAGTTAATTAATGCCAGCCTTCCTTTGTCCTTTGTCTTGCTTGTCTTCAATAGGAAGATATCGTCTTTTGTGCCTTTTCCTGAGACAGAAAAGACCCTTTCTTCTGACGTAATCATGCACTAGGTCAGCCTTCTCCGCCGTTCTTTTTTTTCTTTTCTTAGAACATATCTTACTGTTAAGGTCCTGATTGTATGTGATCTCTCTCCTGGCAACAAATGCTAGTTCTCGTTTATGGAGATGCGATTGTAACAGTAATCTGTACTCATCGTTTTCCTATTGTCAATGTTTGCGTTCAGTTCAAACTTTGTAGGAACGAAGACCTAGAATGTAGCAAACTTTCAAAAACAAAATTCATAACTTTAATCACTAGAAATGGAGCTTAAGGACACATGGTAGAGATCGCAAGTATTTTTTGCTCGTTTTCTTTAGAATTATACCATTGAGGACAATGAACTTTTTACTGTTTATTAAAGAAGGTGCTTTGAGTATACTGGTATAAATATTTTTAGCAAGCTTTAAATATTTTAATTATAAAAATATTTAAAGATCGTAAAATAATTTCTAAAAACAAGTTTACCTTCCTTCATAGGTACATTTTTCTCTGAAAATTAAGATCAGAACTCCGCCAATTTTTACTTTCTCTACTACGTATAGTAAGTAGGGGAAGTATTGCATTCCACCCAAAAATTCGATACCGAGATTTCACCGGAAATACATGTTTTCAGAATCCCTGAATCCAATAAAAGCATTTTTGGAAACATGTCCGTGTGTGTGTGTCTGTCTGTGTGTCTGTGAACAGCATAACTCACAAACGAACAGTCGGATAAACACCAAACTTGGTATTTACCTTCAGTATCTTCCAGAGATGCGACACGAAGGTTTTCAAGAAAATCCCACCACCCCAGATTACCCTTTACATGGAACATTTTTCGAAAATTTTAATTTTCTCAAAAATGGCTCTAACGATTTTAATTAAAATATCATATATTTAAGATACTTTCATGACAAATAAAATGTATATCTTGAATTTTCTGGGAATGTCACCAAAAGTATTCTTCATTGTGAACGACTTTTGCATAACTGGTAAACCATAAGAGATAGACAAACGTTTACTACACAAAAAATATAGCTCGCGTCAAAATACACAATTTATGTCATATACATTTTTTTCGCTGAGTGAACCATTTTCGAGATATTGCTTGTTATTTCCTTAAATTTTCCAAAATACTTTTTCTCAAATGGGAATTCGTTATTCATTTTTTTTTGTCTTGGATATGCAAAGAGTATTAAGCTGTGGCAAAGAGAATGGTGTTCCACATAGCAACCAGCTATTAAGAGATATGTCAATTCTTAAAGGCTTCTGTATTTTTACTTTCTCTACTACGTATAGTAAGTAGGGGAAGTATTGCATTCCACCCAAAAATTCGATACCGAGATTTCACCGGAAATATATGTTTTGAGACCCCCTGAATTCAAAAAGAGCATTTTTGGAAACATGTCCGTGTGTGTGTCTGTCTGTCTGTGTGTCTGTGTGTCTGTGTGTCTGTGAACAGCATAACTCAAAAACGAAAAGTCGGATAAACACCAAACTTGGTATTTAGGTTCAGTATCTTCCAGAGATGCGACACGAAGGTTTTCAAGAAAATCCCCCCACCCCAGACTACCCTTTACATGGAACATTTTTCGAAAATTTTAATTTTCTCAAAAACGGCTCTAACGATTTTGATTAAACTATCATATGTTTAAGATATTGTCATGAGAAATGAAATGTATATCTCGAAATTTCTGGAAATGTCTCCAAAAGTGTTCTTCATTATGAACGACCTTTTCATAACTGGTAAACCATAAGAGATAGACAAAAGTTTACTACACGAAAAATGTAGATCGCGTTAAAATACACAATTTATGTCATATACATTTCTTTTGTTGAGTGAACCGTTTGCGAGATATTGCTTGTTATTACCTTAAATTTTCCAATACTTATACTTTTTCTCAAATTCGTTATTCATTTTTTTTATGTCCTGGACATGCAAAGAGAATGGAATGCGCCACATAGCAACCAGCGTTAAAATATTTGACTATCGCTTAAAACTTACCATATTCCCCTTGCATCTACAAGAAAATTATCAATAAGATTGACATCTCGATATCTCGATTAACATGAAGCATATGGAGATTAAGCGTTTGTAAAAATAGTTTGTACAAGAGTAGAGAAAGTCATGTGAGTGTAACACATCAGATTTTTAATTATGAATTTGTATAAATAACTTAAGACAGCCGGTTAACTATTTGTTCATTTCAGGGACTAATTTAATTTAAAAAAATACTCACAAGAGAATATTTTTTGGTGTTATTCTTTTTATATTTATAGTTCTTTACATGGAAACCGTGTAATTTAGGATAAAAATCTTTAACCTACTAAATGCAGCTAAACATTCTGTAGAAAAAAAATTCAAACTTGTGAGTTAAATAGATTTTGAGAAAGTGTAACTAAGTTTAAAAAATAAAATT
Source organism: Deroplatys truncata (assembly GCA_030765065.1). Taxonomy (NCBI): domain Eukaryota; kingdom Metazoa; phylum Arthropoda; class Insecta; order Mantodea; family Mantidae; genus Deroplatys; species Deroplatys truncata. The sequence continues at coordinate 307,785,445 of CM060975.1, read as the reverse complement.
TAAGGGAAATTGCGAAAAAAAACCAAGGTGAGCACATTTTTATATATCAATGTACTATAACATCTCTGGACCATAGGAGTCCTTTAAAGGTCCAAATAATACCCCCCAAAAAAAAAATTACATAGGTATGCTCCTTACACCATTTATAATCAATTACAACAAAACACAAAAAATCAAGTTTTTAAATCCAAATCTCTAGCAAATGTCCTTAAAGATTTTATTACAGCCAAATGAAAGAAAGATTAACATGTTTTAAAAACACTACAGTACAACGCTTTTGTTAAACTATTTCTAAGGATTTTATGATATAAAAAAAATCTGATGTGTTACACTCACATGACTTTCTCTACTCTTGTACAATCTATTTTTACAAACGCCTATTCTCCATATGCTTCATGTTAATCGAGATATCGAGATGTCAATCTTATTGGTAATTTTCTTGTAGATGCAAGGGGAATATGGTAGCTTTTAAGCGATAGTCAAATATTTTAACGCTGGTTGCTATGTGGCGCATTCCATTCTCTTTGCATGTCCAGGACATAAAAAAAATGAATAACGAATTTGAGAAAAACTAAAGTATTGGAAAATTTAAGGAAATAACAAGCAATATCTCGAAAACGGTTCACTCAACAAAAGAAATGTATATGACATAAGTTGTGTATTTTAACGCGATCTACATTTTTTGTGTAGTAAAATTTTGTCTATCTCTTATGGTTTACCAGTTATGCAAAAGTCGTTCACAATGAAGAATACTTTTGGAGACATTCCCAGAAAATTCGAGATATACATTTCATTTCTCATGACATTATCTTAAACATATGATATTTTCATCAAAATCGTTAGAGCCATTTTTGAGAAAATTAAAATTTTCGAAAAATCTTCCATGTAAAGGGTAGTCTGGGGTGGAGGGATTTTCTTGAAAACCTTCGTGTCGCATCTCTGGAAGTTACTGAACCTAAATACCAAGTTTGGTGCTTATCCGACTGTTCGTTTTTGAGTTATGCTGTTCACAGACACACACACACACACACAGACACACACACACACACACAGACACACACACGGACATGTTTCCAAAAATGCTTTTTTTGGATTCAGGAGGTCTCAAAACATGTATTTCCGGCGAAATCTCGGTATCGAATTTTTGGGTGGAATGCAATACTTCCCCTACTTACTATACGTAGTAGAGAAAGTAAAAATCACTGAGCGGAATGGCTCAGCTGTGAGGTTCGGAGTTCGATTCCCGTCGTACCGGCCATCATAGTTTTCCCAGAACAGAAGGCGAATGTTGGGCTACCACGAATTTTCCTGTGTCTCATTTCCTATCATTGTATTTCCCTCTTAATGTTTCGGGGTTGCTGGGCCAAGCTCGCTGGACGGTGGTGTGCAGTGGATGTGCTTTAAGCAGAGAACTTTCTTCATTGGCATACCTTCCACACGAAGCTATCCACGAGGATAGCGGCGGCCGAGGATATTCCATCTGAAACCTTAGGTACCCCTGCTGCCATCAGATTTCACCGTACTCTCTCGCCACAACCTCCTCCCCCATAAGGTTTAGCAGACGCAACAGTCCTAGATTTGGCCATGCTGCTAAAATCCTCCACCGTTTCTAATCCCTATCTTTAATATATAAAATCTAAATAAATTTGTTACACGATGCATAGGGCCTTAAAAATAAAATAAAGCAAAGAGAAAAGAATTAAATTTTAAAAGACAATGGCCATGCCAGTCTGGTAGTAACCAGACTTGGGTCACTAAAACAAGACAGGAAAAAAGGAGCAGAAATGAAAATTTTAAAAATACCAAACGGACGTACAAAGTAGGATCAGTATATGATAAATTCAATTAGAACTGACCTTATGTGAAATCAGTAAACGACGAAATTAAAAGATATAAAAATAAATGGTTGAGTGGGTCCAAAGAATAGAAGAAGCAAGAATCCTTTTGGAAATAGTGAAAAGACCACGGAACAGATATCGTCCTCCGTTGTGTAGTAGTTACTACGCTAGCCTCTAGTTCCCGAGGTCGCGGGTTCAAACCCGGCGGAGGGCGATAGAGTTTTTCGGGCGTAAAAATCCTTAGAATGGCTTCCTTCGGAAGGGAAGTAAAGCCGGTGGTCCCGTGTCGTAGATTTGTGGCACGTAAAAGAACCTCAAGCCTGATAAAGAGGCCGCTGAGCAAAATTACCGGTCTTTCACGTCCAATATAGAATGGGACGCTAATGACGCAGTTAAAAAGTGTCCATAAATAAAAAAACACTCACGAAACAGATGGATGGATCCACTGTGATGACGGAAATGGTAGATAGTCTTAGAGTGGCGGCGGCGGCGGCGAGGCTGTGATGGAGATGAAGGAGGAAATACCAAATTTTTAGATATTGACACCATGATTAAGGAATATGCAATGGTTGGAAGCTTTTTGATGACGGAACAGGCAGTTTTTGACTATACCTTGCAGTGTAGAAAAAGAAGAAGATTAAGATGCACATCTTGAATGTTCTGCAAATAGCTTCTCTTTATCATCGAATTTATATAGCTAGGAAGCCAGTATAAACGTACCAGAAAAGAAGTGTAGGTTCGGATCTTTCACTGTCTTCATATACATCTTTCCACATTCTAAGCAGCACATTTTGGAACACTGTGTGACCGTTCTTTTGTTTCTCATTACTCTTGTAAAGAGTATATAACCGTATACATAATTACCCATGAGCCTTTAAACACTTGAGTAGCATTTAAGCCTCATTATAGCTAACTGAAACCGTTCCTAGCGAATATTTATCGCTATTAAGACCAAGTAGGTGGAAAAATCCGATGCGAAAACTCGCACAACTTTCTCAATTAAGCAATGAATACTTTGTTAGATAAAACACGCTGATATACAATTCAAATGTTGAGCAGTGGCAATGATACGCACGGGTTCAGAAGAATCGCAAACTTTCGAGCATGTCCATTAGATGGAATACTGGCCATGTGTAAATATGCAACATAGAATATTTAAGCCACGACTAGCGCTACGAAATAAAACATTTGAAACTGTGCATCTTAATGAGCTCTACCTTTTCTTCACTAAGCTTTTGCCTATCTCTATCCAAGGGTAGTTTGGGGTGAGAGCATTTTGTTGACAAAATTCCTTATCACATCCTTGGAACATGCTGAAATTAAACAGCAACTTTGGTATTTGTCCGATTTTTTCCTTTTTGAGTTATGTTATTCACTGTCAAGACAGACACACACACACACATATATGCGCGCGCGCGGACGTTTCTGCGAAGATACATTTTTTGGAACAATTTTTTAGATTTCACTTATACTTCATGTAAATCTCAATTCCGAATTGGTGAGTGGACTATATTTGCTTCTACCTTCCATAGCTACAGAGATTTCACCGAAAATACCCATTTTGGGGCCACCTGAATAGCATTTTAGGTACTAAGCCGACATTCTTTGTTTTCGTGATGGCATGCATGCAAAGGCTATCCAGCATGTAGCAACCAACACTTTTTAAATGTTGTTTCTAACGCTCCCCATATGGTGTATGACTTTTGGGACCCGTTTCTGAGGCGGACGGAACCCGTTGCCTCCGATGGTAGGGTGAAGAGGATGGGGGTGAAGTGAGATGACCCACAGCTTTTACCGTGGACTCTGAACCAGGTTGGGTCTTGAGGAGACATGACTATGGTGTGAAGGCGGGGATAGGGCCAACTTAAAATCACCACTCCAGCGTAGGGAATCGAACCCCGGACTCTCAGGACGAGAGAAACCACTGCGCTACCCCGGCGACCCATTTTAAAATGTTGGTTATCGCCTCAGCCTCCTGTGTATCCCTCTGTGTCTACAACAAAATGTGTAATGAAACTATTGCTGCAAAGGCTTGTCATGAAGTAGATAGAAGAAGAAACTTTTGTAAGAATAGTTTATAGAACAGTGGGTAGAGAAAGTCATGTAAACATAACATAACAGAACCTTTTTTTTTTTAATCCTAAAGCATAAGTTTACGACAAATTAAAAGATTTATTTAAACTTTCCGAGTTCAATTTTGAAATAATAAACGTTGTTGACAATTGCCAATGATGCCGACTTAATTGACGGAGTAAAATCGATCTTAAAAGTTGTCAAATTTCCGCGAAACTATGATATAATCGAGAGAAGCTTAGCCTTCCAGGTACATGGAAGGTTCATTTTATTTATTATATTAAATTGTGAATCCACTCTTGAGATAACCCACGAAGTGAGTGTTAGACAATACTGAACCAAAACGATCTTCATACGCATGTAAATCTTCACTCGTCGCAATTCACACTTGGCCAGCGCTCAAATGCAGAGGTTTTATGTGTCTGTTTTCGAGTCTCTTTTTTCTCCCCTTCTTTGAGGTTTAGGTGCTAAGAAAATGCATTTACGATCTTCACCCATCACAAATACGCTGCACTTGCGTAAACTCCCAGTACAACATAACGGAAAAGGCAGCAAACAATATCAGTCATTTGCCTACCAAAAACACGTCCGAGTTCAAACGTGTTTTGCATTACATTCCAAGTGAACTTCGAATACTGTTTACGTCTGCTCTAAAGCCCCTTGTACACGATCAAACTTTTTTTTCAATTCAAGAGTTTACAAGAAAAAATGTGAAATATTTGTCAATATGTGACAAGATTGGACAAGACTTGACAATGCCATAAATGTGTACTTACAAGTTGTCTTTTTTCAAACTGAAACCCTTCAGAACACATTGATAATTTATCACGCGCAAAGCAATTTAGTATTTGCGTTACAGTATAACAATTCGCAATGAAATACTGTTCTTTACTAATATTATGTAGCACTTTCACGTATTATATCCAATGAAATCACATTACAAGTGTGGAATACAATGGAAATAACACCAACTGATAGGTTAACCACACTATATAACATTGCATTAATGTATACTTAGTTCGGAAAACTGCCTGGCAATTATTTCTTCATAAGCTTTCATCTGCTCCATCTTGTGGTAACCCACAGTCCTAGACATACGAACATGACCAGCTTATGTATAACCTAATCAGTTCGCATACAACATACCTTGGCCGGGTAGCCATTTGTGTTTACTTTTTGCTTTCAGCCATGTTGCAGATTTCGTGACGCACTGTGTATACTCGCATTTCATTGGCTATAGCCATCAAATCATTGTTAAATCTTTGATCGTTTAGGACATGTCCTTATTTGCTTTCAAGACTTTCAAAGAGTTTAAACGTATTGGAAGCAATTTGACAAGAAAAGTTGAAATGTTGTAAAGTTGTGACAACTCTTGAAAGGTCTTGTAAAGTATTGAATTTTACAAAATTGGATCGTGTACAAGCGGCTTTAGACATACGGACCACAGGCGATGGCCTGATTGTTTAGAAATGAAATGACGTTTGGGAAGCAAACGTTTTAGGCTTAAGTTTAGCGTACCTCCCCCGATAATTGCTAGATTATGCTAGATATGCTGGATATGTCGCTATATGCTGTATTTGAAATTTCATTCTAGGTATGTGGTAGAAAGTTAAAAAAGCAAAAAAAGTCTGATGTGATGCATTCACATGACTTCCTCTATCCTCTATCGTTTATTAGTGAGTATACAAACTACTCTTACTAAAACATGTCTACTACATTTTAATCCAAATAAACCTTTGCAGAAATAGCTTCAGGACACATTCGGTTATAGATACAAAGAGAACAGCGATAGTCAAAGAACTGGTCATGAAATTCCATACTGTTTCCATGACATCGCGAGAAACAATTGAATGTTGAAAGGACTTTAAAGAGAATAACTAAGAAATGGACAATTCGAACCATTAATAACGGATATCTCAGAAATAGCTTATGCCACAAAAGGCCTTATTTGAAATAAATTGTGAGTTTTAAAGAGCTGTACATATTTTATGTAGTATGTTTTCGTCTATAGCTTAACATTTACAGTTATACAAGAGTATAAAGAATTCCTTCAAAATAAAGAGGACTTCAAAAGCTAATACACGAAAATGCAAGATACCTATACATTTTATTGCCATGTAAATATTTTTTCATATATGGTATTTTAATCAAAATCCTTGTCATTTTTTAGAAAATCAAAACCTTCGAAAAATGTTCCACGTAAAGGTATTGGAGGTTGGGGGATTTTCTTGAAAATCTTCGTGTCGCATCCTTGGAAGATGCTGAACTTAAATACCAAGTTTGGTACTTATTCAACCTTTCGTTTTTGAGTTATGTTGTTTACAGACAAGACAAACACACGAACATTTTCCTAAAAACGCTTATTTTGGATTCAGGGAAACCCCCCCCCCAAAAAAAACATATTTCCGGTGAAATCTCGACATCGAATTTTTGGGTGGAATACAATACTTGCCCTACTTATTATACGTAGTAGAAGAGGTAAAAAAGCTCATGTGTTACACTCACATGACTTTCTCTACTCTTGTACAAACTATTTGCAGAAACCCTTATTCTCCATATGCTTCATGTTAATCGAGATATCGAAATGTTAATCTTATTGCTAATTTTCTTGTAGATGCAAGGGGAATTGGTAGGCTTTAAGCGATAGTCAAATATTTTAAGAGCTGGTTGCTATGTGGCGCATTCCATTCTCTTTGCATTAGCAGGACAAAAAAAATGAATAACGAATTTGAGAAAAAGTATAAGTATTGGAAAATTTAAGGGAGTAACAAGCAATATCTCAAAAATGGTTCACTCAACAACAAAATGTATATGACATACATTGTGTATTTTAACGCGATATACATTTTTGTAAAGTAAAATTTTGTCTATCTCTTATGGTTTACCAGTTATGCAAAAGTCGTTCACAATGAAGAATACTTTTGGAGACATTCCCAGAAAATTCAGGATATACATTTTATTTGCCATAAAAATGTCTTAAACATATGATACTTTAATCAAAATCGTTAGAGCCCTTTTTGAGAAAATTAAAATTTTCGAAAAACGTTCCATGTAAAGGGTAATCTGAGGTGGGGGATTTTCTTGAAAACCTTCGTGTCACATCTCTGGAAGATACTGAACCTAAATACCTGGTGTTTATCCGGCTTTCGTTTCTGGGTTATTTTGTTCACAGACACACACACGGACATGTTTCCAAAAATACTTTCTTTGGATTCAGCAGGCCTCAAAACATGTATTTCCTGTGAAATCTCGGCGTAATGAGTGGAAAGCAATAGTTCCCCTACTTACTATACGTAGTAGAGAAAATAATAACAAGAAAAAGGAAAATAGCGATAAATTACCTTTGTCTAACTGAACAAATTTGACCTAGCTTCGCGCACTTTAGCCAAGAAATTGCCCATGTTTTGCCAGTTCCTCTGGTCAGCCAGTAGCTCCCAACATGCCAATCTCTTTCTTCCACATGTATATCGAATCTCTCCGTTCTGACGCTATTCTTAAATCCGCCGCCATTTTGTTTTGCCATTCCGCCTTTGCACTTACTAATATATCTTTATACTGCTTTCTAATTTGGGTATACGAAAGAGGCTTCTCAATTCTTAAGCATCTATAGCGGGAAGGGTTCTAAATTAAATGACTAAAACAATTTAACCGCAGTGTAGCTACTGCAGCATCTCATCTTGCTGGTTACAGAGGGACATGAGGACCCACTGGCACAAAACTAATCCAACTCTTCCTAAAGTTTGGTCTGCCCAAGTTTCTCGAAACGTGGCGGAAAGACATATAAGAATACACCGAATCATTTCTCCAAGCAGGTAACTTGCGAACCTTGAGGCAAGCCACTATATGACGGTGCTAGATTTTGTGTTGAGCTTATGCCACATCTAGTGGCAGTATAATACATCTATGGTCTCGTGACAGGAGGTGAGAAAAAAAAATCGTTTCCAACGAAATGCAATACAGACTGCGTTCAGACATTGGCTTCATTCAAGCAGCCTTGACACTTCTGTGTGAATAATTTAGACATATCGACTAAACATGGCTTAGATATCTACGGTCTCTCAATGTCACTGGGTCTTAGAATACCGTCTTACTTCTCTAACACTTAAGAGTTACACAACACTAGATGAACCGTGCGAATAATTGTTTTTTTTTTATAAAGTTCCCTTGTTTTACCGTTAATGCTTACTGTGTTTTTACTGTTATCGTTACCGCTTATTACGCAATTATACAACACACAGACACACATAAAACACCCATGCCCATGGCGGGACTCGAACCCGCGACCCTCAGCTTGGCGGAGCGCCGGAGCTATACACTTCAGCGACCACGGCTACGAGGGCCGGCATAATTCGAAAAACCATGACAATTATCTAAATACGTTATAAGCTGCCACTCACTCAGCTTAAATATGCACTCGCCTGGTTCACAGAAGTGATACAGAGTATAATATAATCGCATATACAGTTTTGATATTTGCTGTAAAACAGTTTTATAAAACTAAAACTCATAGCTAATAAACAGTAAATTGCAAAATCTTCACATACACAGGAAAAAAATTATGATGTGACACATTCACACGACTTTCTGTACGCTCTATCGTTTATTAGTAGGTATACAAATTATTCTTTCGAAAGCTTATTTTCATTTTAATCGAATAATCCTTTCCGGAAATAGCTCTATTACACATTTCATTAAAGATGCAAAGGCAACAGCGATAGTCAAATGTTTAAGAACTGGACGCTATGTACCATTAATAACGCATATCTCGGAAATAGCTAATGCCACAAAAAAAGTTATTTAAATAAACTGCGTGTTTTAAAGGGATCTGCATTTTTTGTGTGGTACGTTTTCGTCTATCGCTTAACGTTTACCAGTTATACAAGATTATACAAAATTCCTTTTGAATGAAGTGGACTTCACAGGTCATTCCCCAAAAAATTTAATATATATATATATATTGTTTGCAATGTAAATATCTTTCATATATGTTATTTTAATCAAAATCGTTAGAGCCATTTTTGAGAAAGTAAAAAGTTTGGAAAAATGTTCCATGTAAAGAATAGTTTGCGGTGGGGGGAATTTTCCTGAAAATCTTCGTGTCGCATCTCTGGAATGTACTGAACTTAAATACAAAGTTTGGTGTTTATCCTACTTTTCGGTTTTGAGTTATGCTGTTCACAGACATACACTCACGGACCTTTTTCTATTTTTTTTGCATTTGGGGACCTCAAAACATGTATTTCCGGTAAAATCTCAGTATTTAATTTTTGGGTGGAATGCAATACCTTCTCTTCCTACTGCGTACGTGGTAGAGAAAGTAAAAATATCTAATGTGTTGCGCTCACATGACTTTCTCTTCTTACTCTTGTAGAAACTATTCTTGCAAATGCTTATTCCTCTCTCTACTTCATGTTAATCGACGTAATCATTTGCATAAATTGTCTTATTGCATTGTTTCCTTGTAGGGGAATACGGTAGGTTTTAAGCGATAGTCAAATATTTTAAGATCGGGTCGCTATGTGGTGTTTTTGAAATGCCGTTTCCTTTGCTTGCCTAAGAGAAAAAAAATAACGAATAAGGGCTTCCCATTTTAAAAGTATAAATATTTGGAAATTCAGACATAACAAGGAATATCTCAAAAACAGTTAACTCCACAAGCAATAATAATAAAATAATAATAAAAATGATAAATTATTGGACTTAAATTGTGTGATTTAACGAGATCTAGCATTTGTGCAGTACGTTTTTGTCTCTAAGGTTTAGCAGTTATGCAAAGGTCTTTCAGAATGAAGAGGACTCCATGGGCTATTTTCAGAAAATTCAAGATATAAATTTCATTTGCACGAAAACATCTTAAACACATCGTATTTTAATCAAAATCGTTAACAGCCACTCTTGAGAAAATAAAAATTAATGAAAAACTTGTCATGTAAAGGGTAGTTTAGGGAGAGATTTTCTTCAAAATCTTCGTGTCGTGTCTTTGGAAGACGCTGAACTTAAAATACCAAGTTTGGTATTTAACGGACTCGTTTCATGCACACGGACCTCTTTGTAAAAATATTTGTTTTTGTTCGGGGGGCCTCAAGACATATATTTTCAGTGAAATATCGACGTCGAAGTTTTGATTGGAATACAATACTTCCTGCTTTCTACAGGTGGGTAGCAGGGAAAGTAAAAAAATCTCATGTGTTACACTCATATGACTTTCTCTACTCTGGTACAAACTATTTTTACAAACGCTTATTTTCCATATGCTTCATGGTAATCGAGATGTTAATCTTATTGTTAATTTTCTTGTAGATGTAAGGGGAATATATATTTACAAGGGCAATATAGAAATACAGTAGCCTTTAAGCATATACATACATATCTCTTAATAGCTGGTTGCTAGGTGCAGCACCATTCCCTTTGCAACAGATTAATACTCTTTGCCTATCCAAAACAAAAAAATGAATAACGAATTCCCATTTGAGAAAATAAGTATTGAAAAATTTAAGGGAATAACAAGCAATATCTCGAAAATGGTTCACTCAACAACAAAAAATGTATATGACATAAATTGTGTATTTTAACGCGATCTACATTTTTGTGTAGTAAAATTTTCTCTATCTTTTATGGTTTACTGGTTATGCAAAAGTCGTTCACAATGAAGAACACTTTTGAAGACATTCCCAGAAAATTCAAGATATACATTTTATTTGTCATGAAAATATCTTAAACATATGATATTTTAATCAAAATCGTTAGAGCCGTTTTTGAGAAAATTAAAATTTTCGAAAAATCTTCCATGTAAAGGGTAATCTGGGGTGGGGGGATTTTCTTGAAAACCTTCGTGTCCCATCTCTGGAAGATACTGAACCTAAATACCAAGTTTGGTGTTTATCCGACTGTTCGTTTATGAGTTATGCTGTTCACAGACAGACACACAGACACACACACGGACATGTTTCCAAAAATGCTTTTTTTGGATTCATGGGATCTCAAAACATGTATTTCCGGTGAAATCTCGGTATCGAATTTTTGAGTGGAATACAATACTTCTCCTACTTACTATACGTAGTAGAGAAAGTAATAATCACTCCTCAAGATGACTGTCTTTGACGAGACAAAATCCCAAAATGTAATTTGATTTTATGTCGCTAACATCCTCTAAGCATCACAGGTTGTAGTGCTGTGTCTGATATTTCGTGTGGACTAGGTTTGAACTCGGCGGCTGTTAGGAGAAGTGGAGAGCAGGGAGACAAACAAAAACACAGGATGTTTCGCACAGCTCAAGTTTAATTACGCGGCCCTTGCTCATATTTGCTATGGAGAGCCTCTCATGTCTGCTACAAGACATTTACCGAAAGTTGCGTAAGCCGTCCGCCCGCCCTCTTCAACAACTCAATGTATGATCCTCGTCAAGTCTAGGGATGGCCAAAAAGTAACCCAACGGTTACACAAAATTCAACATTCATGCGCACACCTTAAACATTGACAAAAATTCTGATGTTTTACATTCGCATGGCTTTCTCTAACCACTATCGTTTTCTTTTATACGGCTTCTACAGTGCGGTCGTTTTATGGTGAGGCCACGGATCGCGCGTATACTTGCTCCACACACTATTTGTTACACTGGGGGTTATTCGTTCCGTAGCTCCCGCGTTACTTACTCACGAGTTATAGTAACATGCGCTATGTGTTTATAAGTGGTGTTTATCTGTGCGAAGATATTCCGAGCATCGTCGAATGAAATTTTCATTCAAAAGCATAACTTCTTCTTGCGTAATATTCACAATTGCTAATTACTTTCTCTACTAGGTATAGTAAGTAGGGGAAGTATTGTATTCCACCTAAAAATTCGATACCGAGATTTCACCGGAAATACATGTTTTGAGACCCCCTGAATCCAAAAAAAGCATTCTTGGAAACATGTCCGTGTGTGTCTGAACAGCATAACTCAGAAACGAACAGTCAGATAAACACCAAACTTGGTATTTACATTCAGTATCTTCCAAGGATGCGACACGAAGGTTTTCAACAAAATCCCCCACCCCAGATTACCCTTTACATAGAACATTTTTCGAAAATTTTAATTTTCTCAAAAATGGCTTTAACGATTTTGATTAAAATATCATATGTTTAAGATATTTTCATGACAAATGAAATGTATATCTTGAATTTTCTGGGAATGTCTCCAAAAGTATTCTTCATTGTGAACTGGTGAACCATAAGAGAGACAAAATTTTACTATACAAAAAATGTAGATCGCGTTAAAATACACAACTTATGTCATATACTTTTTTTTTTGAGTGAACCATTTTCGAGATATTGCTTGTTATTCCCTTAAATTTTCCAATACTTATAGTTTTTCTCAAATTCGTTATTATTACTTTCTCTACTACGTATAGTAAGTAGGGGAAGTATTGCATTCCACCCAAAAATTCGATACCGAGATTTCACCGGAAATACATGTTTTGAGACCTCCTGAATCCAAAAAAAGCATTTTTGGAAACATGTCCGTGTGTGTGTCTGTGTGTGTGTGTGTGTCTGTGTGTGTCTGTGTGTGTGTGTGTCTGTGTGTCTGTGAACAGCATAACTCAAAAACGAACAGTCGGATAAGCACCAAACTTGGTATTTAGGTTCAGTATCTTCCAGAGATGCGACACGAAGGTTTTCAAGAAAATCCCCCCACCCCAGATACCCTTTACATGGAAGATTTTTCGAAAATTTTAATTTTCTCAAAAATGGCTCTAACGATTTTGATTAAAATATCATATGTTTAAGATAATGTCATGAGAAATGAAATGTATATCTCGAATTTTCTGGGAATGTCTCCAAAAGTATTCTTCATTGTGAACGACTTTTGCATAACTGGTAAACCATAAGAGATAGACAAAATTTTACTACACAAAAAATGTAGATCTCGTTAAAATACACAACTTATGTCATATACATTTCTTTTGTTGAGTGAACCGTTTTCGAGATATTGCTTGTTATTCCCTTAAATTTTTCAATACTTATACTTTTTCTCAAATTCGTTATTCATTTTTTTATGTCCTGGACTTGCAAAGAGAATGGAATGCGCCGCATAGCAACCAGCGTTAAAATATTTGACCATCGCTTAAAAGCTACCATATTACCCTTGCATCTACAAGAAAATTAGCAATAAGATTGACATCTCGATATCTCGATTAACATAAAGCATATGGAGAATAGGCGTTTGTAAAAATAGATTGTACAAGAGTAGAGAAAGTCATGTGAGTGTAACACATCAGATTTTTTTTTTATGTCCTGGACATACAAAGAGAATGGAATGCGCCACATAGCAACGAGCGCTTAAAACATTTGACTATCGCTTAAAACCTACCATATTCCCCTTGCATCTACAAGAAAATTAGCAATAAGATTAACATCTCGATATCTCGATTAACATGAAGCATATGGAGAATAAGCGTTTGTAAAAATATTTTGTACAAGAGTAGGGAACGTCATGTGAATGTAACACATCAGATTTTTTTATACTGTCCTTAAGTTCATCTATATTATGGGCATTGTTCCTATAAACTTTATCTTTTAAGAGTTCCTCACAAATAGATGCACCAGTTTCGTCAGTTTGTTTCTCCGTTAGCACATCTTGTTTTCGCTTCTTGGGTTTAGCGATTCCGTTGCCCTAAACGTATTAACCACGCGTCTAGCAGTTTCTCTGCTTGGAACTGAAATACCAGTAAATTTCTCCTGAAACTGTCTACATACCTGTCTATATGATTCCGGTTTTACGTATATTTCGTACATAAAAATTCGTTGTTCAAGCGTGAATTTGTCGGCAGGCATTGCAGTGGACTAATAACAAGACATTAACACTCTTAAGTAAATCTAACACAACACACGTCTTACTAAACTTTCACCTTTGAGAGGCACAAATCTCTTTACAGCACGAACACAAAGCATCGACTGAAGTACAGCTAATAAAGATAACGCTGAGCGCGCTATGCCAGTTGCGTATCTGAAAAGTACTGAGGTCTCTGCAGTGCAGCATGCTACACATATAGCCGGTCTGTGGTCTCACCTTAAAACGCCCGCAATGTAAAAACTATTCTTACAAAACCTTATTTTTGCTACCTACTTCATGCTAATCGAGATGAACGTTTGCTAAATTAGTTTCATTATATTTCGTTGTAGGTGCAAGAGTGATACAGGAAACTGAAGCGATAGTTAAATGTTTAAAAAACGGTCGTCTATTTGCTGGCCTTGAACTTCCAAACTCTTTCCAACTGAATACGACACTACCTAAACATTATAGATTATTAAAAAATTAACAAGCGATATTTCCAAAATGGCTGAAGCCACAAAAAGTTATTAAAATAATGTGCTTTAAGAGATCTACATTTTTTTATGAAGTAAGATTTTGTGTATGTCTTAACATTTACCAGTTATACAAGGACTTCACAGGCTATTCCTAGAAAATTCAAGATATAAATTTTATTTGCCATGTAAATATCTTAAATACATGGTATTTTAATCAAAATCGTTAGAGCCATTTTTGAGAAAACTAAAAAGGAAACATTTTCCATTTAAAGTGTAGTTTGATGTGGGAGAATTTTCTTGAAAACCTTTGGAAGATGCTGAACTTAAATACCAAGGTTGGTATTTGTCGGACATTTGGTATAAGAGTTTTACTATTCACACACACACACACACACACACACACACACACACACACACTTGCGCGCGCGTCTTTTGCTAAAAATGCTTTTTCGGGCCGTTCAGGGCATCCCAGAATGTGTATTTTCGATGTAATATCAGGTATTTTTGGATGAAACACAGTTTTGCCTCTTGCCTATCACATACATTTTTACATTCTCTACTATTTATCTACAGTAAGCAGAGGAAGTATTGCGTGTGTGTTTGTGAACAGCATAACTAAAAAAAAAAATAGTATGTGTTACATTCACATGACTTTCTTTACCCTCTATCGTTTATTAGTGCGTATGCAAACTATTCTTATCAAAGCTTATTTTTCTATCTACTTCATTTTAATCCAGGCAAACCTTTCCAAAAACAGCTACATTACACATTTCGCTACAGATACATAAGGAACAGCGATAGTCAAATGTTTAACATCTGGACACTATTTACAACCGCGAGAAACAACTAAAAACCGACAGGACTTGAAAAGAATGACAAAGTATTGAACAATTCGAACAATTAATAACGGATATATGGGAAATGGCTTACGCCACAAAAAGTAAACTGTGTTTTAAAGAGATCTACATGTTTTGTGTAGCACGTTTTCGCCTATCGCTTAACGTTTACCAGTTATACAAGATTATATAAAAGTTCTACCGAATGAAGAGGACTTCACACGCTATTCCCAGATAATTCAAAATATACACTTTATTTGTCATGTAAATATCTTTAATAAGTGCTATTTTAATAAAAGTCGTTAGGGCAATTTTTGAGAGAATCAAAAATTTCGAAAAATGTTCCTTGTAAAGGGTAGTTGGGGTGGGAGATTTGTTGGAAAATCTTCGTGTCCCATCTTTGAAAGATACTGAACTTAAATACCACGTTTGGTATTTATTCGACTTTTTGAGCTATGCTGTTCAAAGACACACACACACACACACACACACACACACACACATACACAGCTTTTTCTAAAAGTGCATTTTTTGGATTCAGGGACCTCAAAACATATATTTCCGGTGAAATCTCGACATCGAATTTTTGGATGGTATACAATGCTTTCCCTAATAAGTGTGTAATAGAGAAATAAAAACGAAAGGTCGGATAAACACCACACTTGCTATTTAAATGTAGGTATCGCCCAAAGATGAGACACAAACACTTTCAAGATAATATCCCCACCCAAAAGTGCCCTTTATATTGAAAACGATTTCGTTATTTTGGACTTTAATCATTTTTAGAAAGGTTTTGATTAAAATGCTATAATATGAGTAAGAAAACAATTAAGTTTATTTATGGACGCTCTTTAACTACGATGGTCCTTAGCGTCTCATTGTATATTGCGCGTGAAAGACCGGTAATTTTGCTCAGAGGTCTCTATCAGGCTTGAGGTTCTTTTACGTGCCTTAAATCTACAGGGGCCTCCGGCTTTACTTCCCTTCCGTAGGAAGCCATGCTAAGGATTTTTCCACGTCCTCCACCGGGTTTAAACCAGCGACCTCGGGAACTAGAGGCTAACATGGTAACCACTACACCACGGAGGGTGACTATGTTTAAGATATTTGTATGACTAATAACATGTATATTCAGTTTTCTGGGAATAGCCTGTGATGCTTAAGTGTTTTCCAGTACGCAGAGATAACCTAATGATCGTTGACGGTTTGCCTTCCCTGATTTAAATAAGCAACAATAAGGGCCGGCGGCTCCCAAATGTAGGACAAAGCTAGGCAATAGTACACACAGTGATGCTCGCGTTTTGCAGGGCCGAGTCAGCCATTCTAACTATCGCTTCAAAATACCGCGTGCAAGGCAAAATCGATACTATCGGTTTCCATTTTACCATCCTCCAGCGAGCTAGCGAGGATCATCGTTTTCCTGGACGTAGTGCTAGTGAACTTTGAAACCCGAACCTAAGATGTAGCAGGAAGGATGCGAAATTCTATCTCTGTGCCCGTCTTCACAGGGAACCAGCTCTGTTTGCGATATTAGTTCTTCGGCACTGTAATCTGCTCGTGTTACGTGCTTTCTCCAGCGTTCAGTCAGGGATAAACCATTCAAATTATCCAGCTATACTGTTCACAGATACAAACAGTAAGAAACATGGGCATTTTCATAACATTTATTTTGGATTAGGTGACCTCAGGGCATGTATTTCGGTGAAATCTCGATATCTAATTACTTTCTCTACTACGTATAGTAAGTAGGGGAAGTATTGTATTCCACCCAAAAATTCAATACCGAGATTTCACCGGAAATACATGTTTTGAGATCCCCTGAATCCAAAAAAAGCATTTTTGGAAACATGTCCGTGTGTGTGTCTGTCTGTGTGTCTGTCTGTGAACAGCATAACTCAGAAACAGTCATAATCACCAAACTTGGTATTTAGGTTCAGTATCTTCCAGAGATGCTACACGAAGGTTTTCAAGAAAATCCTCCCACCCCAGATTACCCTTTACATGGAACATGATTCGAAAATTTTAATGTTCTCAAAAATGGCTCTAACGATTTTGATTAAAATATCATATGTTTAAGATATTTTCATGACAAATAAAATGTATATCTTGAATTCTCTGGGAATGCCTCCAAAAGTATTCTTCATTGTGAACGACTTTTGGTAAACTGGTAAACCATAAGAGATAGACAAAATTTTACTACACAAAAAATGTAGATCGCGTTAAAATACACAGTTTATGTCATATACATTTTTTGTTGAGTGAACCATTTTCGAGATATTGCTTGCTATTCCCTTAATTTTTTCAATACTTATTTTCTCAAATGGGAATTCGTTATTCATTTTTTTTGTCTTGGATATGCAAAGAGTATTAATCTGTGGAAAAGGTAATAGTGCTGCACTTAGCAACCAGCTATTAAGAGATATGTATGTGCTTAAAGGCTACTGTATTTCTATATTGCCCTTGTAAATATGTATTCCCCTTACATCTACAAGAAAATTAGCAATAAGATAGAGTCTGCAAATGTTTATCTCGATTAACATGAAGTAGATGGAGAATAAGCGTTTGCAAAAATAGTTTGTACAAGAGTAGAAAAAGTCATGTGAGTGTAACACATCAGATTTTTTTTGGGGTGGAATAAAATACTTCCTCTTAACTTCTATAGGAGTGGTAGAGAAAGTAACGGCTCACCGTCATTCGGGTATACTTGGGACAGCAGGGGTAACTTGGGACGAAATTCGTATATTTTAATTTAGCTTGGCACCACTGTTAAAGGGATTGGCGGCTGGATCTTCATTAGTGACGTGACAGCAGAGTTTATTCATGATAACAAGACAACTGCACAATATTTAGAGAGTGGCAAGTATCCCTAATTGGACATTTCAGTAGTTTCTAGGCTCAAATTACACAAAAACTAATTGCAAAGGCAGTATTCAGAGATAAACATATTTTTGAGTAACTGAACATAACTTATGTGAAAGCTCAGTTTTATATACTGTACATGTTTAAGTGATTTCAAAGAATTTTTGTATCAGATTTTTATTCTTTTCAGTATTTTGTATTAAAATTATCACCAAAAAAGTTAAAAGTGGGTATTTACTTAGGACAAGTTGTAGTTTATGCTACGAAATATTGTGTTTCTGTCTTATGTCCCAAGTAACCCCACCTAGGGGGGTAACTTTGGACGCCATTAAAAATTCATTTCACTCAACGTTTAAAAACCAAATCATTCCTTTTTTAATGTTAAATCAGTAGTACTCAGTCTTACTGGAGCATTGGTGAAACAAGTTAATTTAATAAATAGGTTAATAATTTTCTATAGACTTTTAAGTTTGTAAAGTCCCAAGTATGCCCGATTGATGGTAGCTCAAGAGTTTAAAATGGAACAAACAAAACAAAAATTCTGATGTGTTACATTCACATGACCTTCTCTAAGCCCTATCTTTGTGGTTTGCTCCTCGTGCAGATAGCCTAACTCGCAGTAGGTTCGCAGGTTGATATATTAATATCTTAATTAATATATTATCTCAAGTGTTTAGGTTGTTACAAATTAAATTGCCAATGATGTTATTATACTTCTTGCCACGGCTGCCGGTGTTTGGGTTTATGGTAGAGCATGTGTAACTTATCAGGGTCTGGTATGGGAAGGAAGGTAAGTAGTAACAACACTAACACATGATTAAATCAGTGGAGGAACGCAATACTTTAATGACACACGCATTTTCTGCTGTAGTAAGAAGGTACACAAATACTTTAGTAATATCCCAGTTTGTTGGAGCTGTAGAAGATTCCTTAGCTAGGTAACGTAGCAACCAAAGTATTATTTTTATAAGTGCTCGATTAATAATAGTACTATTTATCGCACGTGTCTAAACTATGCATCGTTCCCTTTGTAATAACTTACACTTTTAGATTTAGATATTTTTAACGTTCCCACTAGATTATGCTAGATAATTAGTAACTCCTGCTCTGGAGAACTTACACGTATGTTCTGCACATCGCCGCACTTTACACCCAACTGACTTTGGCTTGGGGACGCTATCAGCAACTTTCCTCAACTTAAACATATTCTTCTTAAAATCTTATTGGCCGAGTTCCTTCAGCTTGGAACATTCTAGAAAACTTAACAGGCTATCATTTGCTGTTTCTAGACATGTGACCTCTCTTCAAAAACACACGATGAGCTAGCTTGTCACTTTCTCCTACACAATGACTCGAGGCTCTGCTATTGTGTCACCCCCCTACAAGTCGGTTTGTCTGCACCCTAATTCTAACAAAACATGTTGTTTATACAAGTGCCCCACAGCTTCAACTAAACTCCTACACATATAAAACTTATACTTCATATCCAATTACACAACAAGTATTTTGCTTATTACTATTATTATTTATTATATGACCATAGTTGCTGTCTTATCTTTATTAGTGGGTATACAAACCCTTCTTACTAAAGCTTATTTATCTATCTACTAGTTTTAATCCAAATAAACATTTGCAGAGATAGCTACATTATACACTTCCTTACAGATAGAAAGAGAACAGCCAGTCAAATGTTTAAGAACTGGACGCTATATACAACGAAATATGTAACTAATAAAGGCGTTTCTGCAAACATTTATTTCCATTAAAATATGTAAGTAAAAGAGTAATGTTTTGTAAGAATAATTTGCAGAAGAGTCGTAACAGAATAGCATGTGAATGTAACATGAAGTAGAAGTTGTTGCTTCAATTTATGGAAAGCCAATTTGAAGTACGAGTTGTATTGTAGTTCAACTGTTGGGGAGCCGAACTTGAAGTAGTTGCAACCGCACGTATGATACCCGGTAACCTTCGTCCCAAATTTAAAAATACTAACTTTGTAATTTTACTGTTTCTTTAAATATTATATATTTTTGTTTGCCTCTGCTGCGTCAGTATTAGTGTTAGAGACATGGATTTCTTTGCAAGGCGTGGTGCGGCTGAAGAATGTAGGCTTACACACATTATAATTTTTAATTCACTCCTTTTTATTAATTCTTGACACGATTTAAATAACACTTCACTGATATAGAAAACTGTAAGATTCTTTTATTAAATTTCTCGAGGACGCATCTCGCGTCCGGTTAGGAACACTGTCTACAACCAACGCGTCCAGTTATGAGCGCTGTCTACAAGCAACTGACTTGATTTCTACCGCCTAAATTTGTAAATTTCTGTATTTCAAGTCTCTGATTGGCTAATCCTAGTCCAATAGAATACCTTCATTTAACATAAGCTTTTTTCTGGCTGTTGATTGGCTATTTTATAAACTGTCACAAAAATTACATTATAGTTGCTCCAAGAATTATAAGTAGTATTGTTAAACTTTCAAATTCATTATTGCCTCAAGGTTACCTCATTGTCAGCAACTTTTAACCTATTATTCTCACAGTTCCTACATTGTTAAATTACGTAATACTTCACATAACATTATTACACATGTATACAATAATATAAACATATACAATGACTGTAATATACACTTTTTATATATTGTTACATACACATATTGCTTTAAGGCGGGCTGTTATTGAATATATATATAATATATATATTCAATAACATAAATAATATATTATATAATTAGACTGAAATCATCTAAGTGTTAAAAATACTGCCTCAAACATATGACTTGTTATATATTTACTCACAAAAGCGGCCTAATAAGTGAGGCCTTATAAATCATTGAGGCATTTGAACCGTTAATAACTTTTATAGACGTATCCAACCGAGCGGATTTATTGTGTAAAATAATAATGGAGTAAACATAACAAGAAAGGGGCCTTTGTCTCCGTTAAACAAAGGTAGTCGTTGCAACATTAAACGAGCCAGCCCAAAAGCAATGTAAACACTTCATCTTGTTACTAGGCAACTGCAAATGACGCCAATGACAGGCTCTTTCCCATGACGCCTTCTACTCTTCAGCTGTTTCTATTTTTTACTTTCTCTACCACGTACTCTTCGATACCAACATTCCTTCGGAAATGCACGTTTTGAGGCTCCTGAATCCAGAAAAAAAATTTAGCAAAAGGTACGTGTGTGCGTCTTGAACAGCATAACTCAAAAACGAAAAATGCAATAAATATCAAACTTGGTATTTATGTTTAGTTTCTTCCAAGGATACGACACAAACATTTACAAGAAATATCTCCACACCAACTATCCTTTACATGCAACTTTTTCGAAACTTTCGAATTTCTAAAAATGGCTGAAATGATTTTTATTAAAATATCATACATTAAATATATTTACATGACAAATAAAATGTGCTACACAAAAACTGCACATTTCTTTAAAGCACACAATTTATTTCAAATAAGTTTTTTTGGGGCATAAGCCATTTCTAAGGCATTCGTTATTAAAGGTTCGAATTGTTCATTTCTTGATCATTCCTGTCAACATTCAGTTGTTTCTCGCGATGTCATGGAAACAGTATGGAATTTTAAGGCCAGCATATAGCGTCCAGTTGTTAAACATTTGACTATCGCTGTTCTCTTTGTATGCATAACGAAATGTGTAATGTAGCTATTTCTGCAAATAAGTTAGTACACAGAAAAATTTAGTAAGAATACTTTGTATACCCGCTAATAGACATTAGAAGGTAGAGAATGTCATGTGAAAGTATCACATCAGGTTTTTTACTTATGCTGTTCAGAGAGACATACACGTGTGCATGCATTTCTCTGAATGCTTATTTGGGTTCAAGGGACTTCAAAGCATGTATTTATGATAAAATTCGAATATCCAAAATTTTTGGTGGAGTACTCTACTTCCTTTACCTGTCATAAGTAAGTGCTAGAGAAAATAAAAATGTACTGTTTACAGTTGAAAACGCAGGCCACAGAAGCTCTATCTACATACAAACATATGATCTAAAATTAGAACATCTCTGATTAATGGGGCGACATTTGGTAAAGTGATTTATTGGTCAAGAGAGATGCCGCCATCACAACGATATTGACATCAAATTTATACTGACAGCTGTTGCATCATAAACAGCATCTTCTGTTTCTGGAGACTTTAATAAATCTGTGTAGTCCTCAGGGGGCCTTTTGGGGGAGATGGACCTTACCTTGCGCGGTGTTCTTCTCATTGCTTAGGAAGAGGCCGAACCCATTTCACACTTTCATTCATCGTACAATACGAAGTTTATCACCAGACTTTTTATGCTCGGTATCACTACGTTATACCACTAGCCTTGCTCGCGTTATTGGGTGAACTGTAGAGATTGTCTGTGTCGCTTAGTCTCGTTTGCTTTTCATCTCTTCCTTTACATTTGTCTTCCATTCATCTACTCTCTCTCTCTCTCTCTCTCTCTCTCTCTCATTTTCACGTTCTTTTCATATCCTTCTTTACATTCTATCTTCCATTCTCTCTCTCCCTCGTTTTCACCTTCTCTTCATCTCTTTCTTTACATTTAATTTGCATTCACTCCTCTGTTGCCTTCTTTCACTCCTTTTCCCTCTCTCTCTAGTTTTCACTTTGTCTTCAACTCATCCTTTACATTCTATGCCCCATTTCTCTACTCCTTTCTGGTTGTTAATAAAAATGAAAATACCAGTAAAACGTTTAATTCGCGCCTCTTCCTTGCTGGTTATATGATATGAACTGTACTATTTATTATGGTACAAATTAAATCCAGTTTTATTTACAGACGCTCTTTAACTGCTGTGGTCTTTAGCGTCCCATTCTATATTGGGCGTGAAAGACCGGATTTTGCTCAGAGGCCTCTTTATCAGGCTTGAGGTACTTTTACGTGCCGTAAATCTACAACACGGGACCACCAGCTTTACTTCCCTTCCGAAGGAAACCATGCTAAGGAATTTTACGCCCGAAAAAATCCATTGCCCTCTGTCGGGTATCAACCCGCGACCTCGGGAACTAGAGGCTAGCATGGCAACCTCTACACCACGGAGGACGATATTTCTCATGGTAAGCGTAGTATCATTAGCGTCTGAGGATTGTATTTCGGAAGTCCAAGGTACAATTCCTGCTGGATCAGTCTATCTGACCTTAAGGTTTTTCGTAGTTTTCCCAGTCTATAGGTGAATGCTGGTGTATATTATATACTACCACGAAATTTCCTGTCTCATTTCCTTTTCTTTAATCTTGCACAGGATAACAGAGTTAGGCGCGGTGGACGGTGGCTTTCTTTGAGGAGAGAACTGTTTCTTACTTGGCGTGAAACCTTCTGTCCGTGAGGATAAATGGGGATGTTAAATATGGAAACGTTAGGGACCCCGCTGCGGTATGGCTACCACCATCAGATCTGGTCTCCCGGAGGTTCAGCAGATGCAATAGGTCTAGCCTAGGAGACCGCGGTGCTCAACACTTGCTCCGTTTCTAATCCCTATCCTTCACCGGTTATGCAATAGTAACGAAAAATTGCTATAAATTCTTAAATATTCATCGTATGCAACATAGCTTGTGAAAAACATTACGCTTATAAACGTTTGTTAATACGTGAGATATTTGGACTTTCTTTTATTTTGCGCCCAATTAAATCTTCCCTATGGGGGAAGTAATTAAGACGTAGGATTGATTTGACCATTCTTGAGCAAAAAGGTAATCCTACCCTCGTACACACATTCACAAATATTTTAAAACGCGGTTCTTTACTTCAGGAAAGGCCATTATACAAATCAGTACCAGTTGTTCGTACAAAATCGAACATAAGAAAAAAAAGCTGTTACACTCACATGACTTTCTCTACTCTTGTACAAGCTATTTTTACAAACGCTTATTCTCCATATGCTTCATGTTAATCGAGATATCGAGATGTCAATCTTATTGCTAATTTTCTTGTAGATGCAAGGGGAATATGGTAGGTTTTAAGCGATAGTCAAATATTTTAAGAGCTGGTTGCTATGTGGCGCATTCCATTCTCTTTGCATGTCCAGGACATAAAAACAATGAATAAGGAATTTGAGAAAAAGTATAAGTATTGGAAAATTTAAGGGAATAACAAGCAATATCTCGAAAATGGTTCACTCAACAAAAAAATGTATATGACTTAAATTGTGTATTTTAACGCGATCTACATTTTTTGTGTAGTAAACTTTTGTCTATCTCTTATGGTTTACCAGTTATGCAAAAGTCGTTCACAATGAAGAATACTTTTGGAGACATTCCCAGAAAATTCGAGATATACATTTCATTTGTCATGAAAATATCTTAAACATATGACATTTTAATCAAAATCGTTAGAGCCATTTTTGAGAAAATTAAAATTTTCGAAAAATGTTCCATGTAAAGGGTAATCTGGGGTGGGGGGATTTTCTTGAAAACCTTCGTGTCGCATCTCTGGAAGATACTGAACCTAAATACCAAGTTTGGTGTTTATCCGACTTCTGAGTTATGCTGCTCACTGATACACACACAGACAGACACACACACGGACATGTTTCTAAAAATACTTTTTTGTATTCAGGCGGTCTCAAAACATGTATTTCCGGTGAAATCTCGGTATGGAATTTTTGGGTGGAATACAATACTTCCCCTACTTACTATACGTAGTAGAGAAAGTAAAAAATTGGTTCCAGTTTTATTACACATTTGTTTCGCCCTTCTTGAAATGAAATAGAAACCATGCTCACGTACGGGAAGGGATACGAGCCAATGGGGTCAGTTTCACGCTGGGTTTGAGATGACGGCGCCGAAAATCGCCCGGGCCTATCGATCCGGCGACGGCAGCAGCAGCAGCAGCAGCAGCAGCAGCAACCTTTAAACAAAGGGCTCGGAAGAGGACCAAGAGCTGCTCTGGGTTTTTAGTCGGGTGCGCAGTAAATTTTAAGCAAAAAAGAAAACTTCTCCTCCTTCATCTTGACAGCGCTAAAGACCGTACAATATTCTGCTTCACTGCAGTGGATATCTTACTATGCACGTACGTTACACTGAAACAAATCATACGGTTGTAGCGATATTTCCGCCTGATTAAGAATACATAAAAAGGAATTATAGTTTAGGAATTATTAATAATTAATTAACATTCAATTTCATAAACTTCCATAATTTTAAAGCCATAGAATTAAAAACTGTATCAATCGAAAGCCTTTCGGAAGCTGTAAATATGTTTTAAGTTTCAATAATACTGTTAAATAAATAAAGGCGTAATTGCATAAGCAAAACTGCAAGATTTATGCACAAAATAAAAGTAGCTTCGTTCTAGACTATCCATTATGTTTTCCGAGCGTGGAGCCATAAAAGTCAAAACCTTTTGTACTTCGTGGTTTGAGGCAAGTTTTAAGGGTAAACAGACGCTATGAAACAACGGACATTTCTTACAGTTAGGCTTTGAATTTTCAACCAGGGAACGAATAAACGTAGAGAATAAGTGCGAGAACCACGAGTTATTGTTAGTCAAGTGACCATTTCATGTTCGCGCGAATCTAAAGAACGGTGATAGAGCACCGAAATATTAAATAACCAGCCGGAGCAAACTTTAGTGTTCTAAGATACAACAGTGGGAAGACAGTGCTAAAAAGAATCACGCGTGTTAGAGAATATCAATGAATCTTGCAGGATTTCTAGCATAAGAGTGAGAAAAGTTAAAACAGTGTTTCTTTCAAGACAATATCCTGGTGTCACCACTCCCTCAATCCTACCCTGACAACAACTGTAGGGAATTTCGGGCCGATTCGCCGACAGTCAAAACGCTACACGGTTTGCTTTAAGTCTTCTAGGTGTTAAAACCATGCTGTTAACATTCTCTTTTTTTCAGATTGGTGAAAGAGGGTAACATTTCAACATCTTTTATGTGGCATTTCACTTTCAAATTCCCACCTCGTCAGCTACGTTAGAAGTAATGCAATCGTCCGAAAAATTCGATATCGATGTTTCACCACCAATACATGTACAAAGACTACCTACATCCGATAGACGCAGACACGTTCCGTGAACAGTACAGCTCAAATACCTTCCCGAGATGGAAGTCAAGGATTCTCGAGGAATATTTCTTCAATTAAGTAAGCATTTACCACAGAAAAAAATCGAATGTACCGCATTCATTTGACTTTCTCCACTCACTCTTACAAAACCTTATTTTTCTCTTTATTTCTTGGTCATCCAGATAAACTTTCAATACGCATTTTAACACAGCAGAAGATCCGGTTGCTATGCACTAGGGTCTCTGTGGACACGACGAAGCTATTGTCCGCCACACCAGAGTTATCCACTAACAGATCCTTCGCGATATGACCATGTAGTTAAATTGACGTAAAATAAAGAGTAATTAAAAAAAACATTTTGTTGTGGAATACAGTAGGCATAGCGATAGTCAGATTTTTAACAGTGTGTTGCTGTGATTGGCTTTGAAATTCCATGCTCTTTGCATGAATACGAGGAAAAACAAAAAACAAAAACAAAAGAAAAAAAAGAATGAAGATTTACCAATTACGAACAATATAAGTGTTTTTAAAATTCAAACCAATAACAAGAACTATCTTCGAAATGGCTAACTTCACCAAAAATAATAATAATAATAATTCTGATGTGATAGTACATTCACCTGGCATTCTCTACCCTCTATCGTTTATTAGTAGATATACAAGCTATTCTTAATAAAGCTTATTTTCCTATCTACTACATTTTAATCCAAATGAACCTTTGCAGAAATAGCTACATTACACATTTCTTTATAGATACAAAGGGAACAGCGATAGTCAAATGTTTAACAACTGGACGCTATATGCTGACCTTAAAATTCCACACTGTTTCCATGACATCGCGAGAAACAACTGAATGTTGACAGGAAGAAAATGACCAATACTTGAACAATTCGAACCTTTAATAACGCATATCTCAGAAACGGCTTATGCCACCCAAAAAAGCTTATTTAAAATAAATTGTGTGTTTTAAAGAGATCTGCATTTTATGTGTACTGTGTTTTCGTCTATCGCTTAACGTTTACAAGATTATAGAAAATTCCTTCAGAGTGAAGAGGATTTCAAAGCTATTTCCAGAAAATGCAAAATATACATTTTATCTGTCGTGTAAATATTATTAATATATGGTATTTTAATCAAAACCGTTAGAGCTAATTTATAGAAAATAAAAAATTTCGTAAACATGTCCTATGTTAAGGGTAGTTTGGGATGGGGAATTTTCTTGAAAATCTTCATTTCGTATCTTTAGAAGCTACAGAACCTGATACCAAATTTGGAGTTTATCCGACTTTTCGTTTTTTGATTTTCGATGCTCAGAGCCAAACAGACGCGCGCACGTGGACCTTTTTCTAAAAATGCTGTTTTTGGATTCAGGGTCCCAAAACATGCATTTCCGGTGATATCTCGGTATCGAACCTTCTTTACCTATTAGGTACATGGTAGAGAAAGTAAAATGAAAATATATGGCATCTGTCCGCAGATAATGAAAGCAGGTAGACTAGACAACACCCTAATGTCATCTGCCTGGCACGTGTATAAGCAAAGATACAGTTGCCTAGCACTAAGGTCTCTCATGACACATGTCGAAGCAGCCATTTGTCCGTCAGAGAAGCAAAGATACAGTTGCCTAGCACTAAGGTCTCTCATGACACATGTCGAAGCAGCCATTTGTCCGTCAGAGAAGCAGAGATACAGTTGCCTAGCACTAAGGTCTCTCATGACACATGTCGAAGCAGCCATTTGTCCGTCAGAGAAGCAGAGATACAGTTGCCTAGCAGTAAGGTCTCTGTAGGCACGTGTCGTAGCTGCCATCTGCCCGTCACAGAATCAAAGGTACAGTATTATGCACGTGCTTCTGTGGACACGTGACGAAGCTGGCATCTGCCCGCACAAAAACAAAGATACATTGTTATGCACGTGCCTCTATGGACACGTGACGAAGCAAGATGGTATCAGAACTAGATGGCTAACTGTCCGCCACACACCGATCCACGAAGTACCTCCTCACAGATCCGTCGCGATATGACCACGAAGAGACGTAAATTAATACTGGGGAAAAATATTACACACGGTACTATGATATACAAGCTTTACAGATAGTGGTGCGTTGACATTACTGTTCATTGAAAATCGCACGTATTTTGACAAGAAACGCTTACTATGTGCAAAAATCTGATGTGTTACACTGACATGAATTTCTCTACTCTTGTACAAACTATTTTTACAAACTCTTATTCGCCATCTACTTCATATTAATCGAGATAAACATATGCCGAAACGATCTTTTGACATGCAAAGAGAATTACATTTTACACATAGCGACCAGTTCTAAAAATATTTGATTATCGCTTAAGGCGTACTATGTTCGCCTTGTTTTATATTTGCAAGGGCAATATAAGCACATACATATCTCTTAATAGCTGGTTGCTAGGTGCAGCACCATTCTCTTTGCCACAGATTAATACTCTTTGCATATCCAA
Source organism: Deroplatys truncata (assembly GCA_030765065.1). Lineage (NCBI taxonomy): Eukaryota > Metazoa > Arthropoda > Insecta > Mantodea > Mantidae > Deroplatys > Deroplatys truncata. The sequence continues at coordinate 307,757,033 of CM060975.1, read as the reverse complement.
GACAAAAAAAAAATGAATAACGAATTCCCATTTGAGAAAATAAGTATTGAAAAATTTAAGGGAATAACAAGCAATATCTCGAAAATGGTTCACTCAACAACAAAAATGTATATGACATAAATTGTGTATTTTAACGCAATCTACATTTTTTCTGCAGTAAATTTTTGTCTATCTCTTATGGTTTAACAGTTATGCAAAAGTCGTTCACAATGAAGAATACTTTTGGAGACATTCCCAGAAAGTTCAAGATATACATTTTATTTGTCATGAAAATATCCTAAACATATGATATTTTAATCTAAATCGTTAGAGCCATTTTTGAGAAAATTAAAATTTTCGAAAAATGCTCCATGTAAAGGGTAATCTGGGGTGGGGAGATTTTCTTGAAAACCTTCGTGTCGCATCTCTGGAAGATACTGAACCTAAATACCAAGTTTGGTGTTTACCCGACTGTTCGTTTCTGAGTTACGCTTTCACAGACATACACACGGGTATATTTCCAAAAATGCCTTTTTTTGGATTCAGGGGGTCTCAAAACATGTATTTCCGGTGCAATCTTGGTATCGAATTTTTGGGTGGAATACAATACTTCCCCTACCTACTATGCCTAGTAGAGAAAGTAATATGATCTTCGAAACTAAAGCACTATGTTAAAAGTGACTGAACCCTGATTTAGATCAGGCACATCACAGTGGTGCAATTATGCAAAGCTGTAATGGTTAGCAGCGGAAATGTAACAAATACACATCACACACAAGAATGCGTGCTTAATTACCTAGTAGGTATAAGATATTGTAGGTTATAATTCTCTGTAACACCATGTTTTATAGTTACTATATTCAGCTTTAAAAGTAGTATATGTTTCCCCAATATCATACGTCCTAGCGGCGTCAAAATTACCATAGTGTCGATTTAATACAAAACGTACAATTAAAAATGTTTTAAATATTTATTGCATAAAAGAGTTGGGTATTTACCTACGCATAGAAATTACAAAACCGTTTTAGAAGTATCTAAATTTAGAGCTTCAAATTTCAAGAGAGACATTATAGAATTAATATTTCTGTTTATGTTTTCTGCACTCGATTATTATTGATGATGTGCCTATTACTACAAACATATCCTTTTATATTACTATCAAGTAAAATAAGTAGATTCAAAAAAAGCTTTTTTTGCCTCCAAGCAAATACAGAAATCCATAAAAATTTACCATTAAAAGAGCTATGCATTTATCTAACCAAGTTCGTTATTTTTATGTAGATATTCTCAACATGTCTGAAAGTTCAAAGATGTTACATTTAATAATTATTTATTAGTAGATTCAGATAATTAATATTCAACTTACAACAAAAATTGCATAATTAACAACCATGCCACCTGCTCTTTCTGTCTTTCTTCTTTTATTCTTCCTTTTTCTTTCTTTTTGTCTTTCTTAACTGTTTCTCTTCCTCATTTTTTATATCTCTACACAATTTCCATTTTATTTTCACCCATAAAGTTTCTTTGTCTTCTCTGAAATTAGCTGCATATTAATTATTCTAAATGACTGCATTTTATAATGAACTTTTAATTGGGCTTATGCCTGTTATGTTCAAAATAAATAATTATCGTAAAGTTTGCATCCCTGTCCTGCCTTGACGTTCGCTAATTCAAGCAGTCAATCAGAATTCTATGACGATCTCCTTTATTGTCATAATATTAACCAACTAACAAAATATTTAATTATAATCGCAACTGATTATAATTAATTTGCTTCTTACTTATTTTAACAACATTACAATAAGGCTATTGAATATATCTTTCCGCATTCTCTACGCTTAGTGTCAAGTATCTGAAATAGTTAATTGAATAGGAAAGGTAGTTTTTTCAGGATGATCGAGATGTTTACGGCCGAAGCGAAGCACTTACGTACCATATTTTGTTTCATACCATATCGAAATACTTAATATATTGGTTAAATATTGTACTGCGTATTATGTTGGGAATGGACGCAGTCATATGCTTCATATGCTCATTCCGGGGCCAATGTATTAATTTGTTGGACTGCAGAAAGTAATTAAACAGAAAAAATCGATTTGACATGCTGGTTTGGAGACGGAAAAACGTGAATAATCATATAGAAACAAAAAAGGTATCTCGTTTACAGACCTGACGCACATCGGGAAATAACGTTATGCTCCGTACCCCACCATCAACATACTTGTCCTCCGTGGTGTAGTGGTTACCATTTTAGACTCTAGTTTCGGGCGTAAAAATCCTTAGCATGGCTTCCTTCGGAAGGGAAATAAAGCCGGTGGTCCCGTGTCTTAGATTTACGGCACGTAAAACAACCTCAAGCCTGATAAAGAGGCCTCTGAGCAAAATTACCGGTCTTTCACGCCCAATATAGAATGGACGCTAAGGACCACAGCAGTTAAAGAGCGTCCATAAATAAAACTCAATTTACTTTTATTTTACCGACACATTTTCCAACTATCACACATCTACCGCGTTAATCTCAAACAGCTAGTCATATTCCTAGTTTTTTTTTCTTCTTCTTCTTGTGTGTTTAAAATCGGAGGATTTCTGCGCCGTCGAAAACATAATGCTTTCCGCGAATTGCAAAATTTACATGTAAATTGCACTATTTACTTTCAAATAATTTCCTGGCAAACATTTATCTCAAATAACATAACCAGGATAGAAGAATTACTTTACTACTACAATATATAAGGGATATATGTGATTTTTAACAGAGTGTACTATATCAGATTTTTCCCCAAGATATTAGTTAAACTTTAAAAAAAAAAGACAATATTTTGCTGTCCTATTTCAAGTGAAAGTCCTGACTAGACTTATACCGAAGCATTATAAAGTATTTCAATACATAAGAAGGCATTGCGGCAATTCTGTTTAGCTGAATGACGTCACAATAGTACCTGTTATTCATTATTAAAGTAAGTTTTATGCTTAAGCCACGTTTACAGTCTTCGAAACATATGATTTTATGTCATCGATCCTTAAGACGCGGCTGAGGGTGCTCGATACTGAATATTCAATGAAATTTCGAAAACATATTTTTTTTAATTATCTTGGTAAAAATCCTCACAGATTGTACAACTAGGATCCAATAACGGTTTTGGCTTTTGTCATTTACATACCAAAAAGCCACTTTTAAATGGAAGTGCACAGTTGCTGCAAATAGCACGTATCATTTTAAAACTTTATTTTCTGGTAGTCTTGTTTTTAAAGGACATTTGTTAATATCAAGTATAGTTTTGGATACAGGGTTTTAATAACGTTATATATCATTAGAGTTTTAGGAAACCTTTTTGTATAACATTCAAATTTTTGCTGTCATCTTTGATTGTAACGAAGTGTATTTGAAGAATAATATATAACATTTAAAATCCAAATAAAGCATGTTTGGAAACATGTCCGTGTGTGTGTCTTCTATGCCTGTCTGTGAACAGCCTAACTCAAAACCGAAAAGTCCGATAAACACCAACTTATATTTGAGTTTAGTATCTTTCAAGGATGCGACACGAATATTTTCAAGAAAATCTCAACTAACCTTTACATGTAACTGTTTCGAAAATTTTTATTCTATAAAATATGGCTCTAACGATTTTGATTAAAATATCATACATGAAAGATATTTACATAACAAAAGAAGTATATCTGGAGTTTCTGGGAATAGTCTAGCCAGTCCTTTCCATTCGGAAGGAATTTTGTATAATCTTGTATAACCTGTAAAGGTTAAGCGATAGACGAAAACGTACCACACAAAAAATGTCTCTCTCTTTCACACGCACAATTTACTTAAAATAATTTTTTGTTATGGCACAAGCCGTTTCCAAGATATCCGTTATTAAAGGTTCGAATTGCTCAATACTTGTCATTCTTTTAAAGTTCCATCGATTTTCAGTTCTTTCTCGCGATGTCATGGAAACAGTATGGAATTTTAAGGCCAGCATATAGCGTCCAGTTGTTAAACATTTGACTGTCGCTGTTCTCTTTGTATCTATAACGAAATGTGTAATGCAGCTGTTTCTGTAAAGGTTTATTTGGATTAAAATGTGATAGAAAAATAAGTTTTAGTAAGAGTAATAAAGGTAGAAGGTAGAGAAAGCCATGTGAATGTAACACATCAGATTTTTTTTTCAAATTTTCATCACATGGGGCATTTTGAATTTCAGTTTTTGAAAATTGTTTTCTTAGAAAGTTAGGTACATAGTGCTATGAACATTTATTTCAGCTATAATTATGTTGAAAAAATATTGATACAATTTTCAGTTAAATTGGTTGAAATTTATATAAATCAACAATTTCACTACCGAGTGCCCTAATTTAATAATGAACAACAATAGGCAAGAAAGTTTACGCTATAAATAGCTATCTATTACTTCTCTTTTAGAACTGTGTCATACCAAACTTGAAATTACTTGTTCGTCCTCGAATCTGCAGACACTGCTGGCGCGAAGAACATATATACAAGCCCTAAACAAGCATCCTTACATTATCCACGTAGCGCAAATGTTGTAATATATTTCGCTGAACAGAAAAGAGGGTAGAGGGGCGGGGAGAACATTATGCTGAAACCGCAGTGCAGTGCAAGCGGCAGCGAGAGCGAGAATATTGACGATTTTTAATCGCACTTCCGCTCATAACGGCTATTCCCCGTTTAGAATAAAATATCTATGTCACGCTGGACTGTTTGCTGCACAAAAACCAACTGACACTCCTTCTGGACCAGGAGGCCGTAACTGTCAATATACGTGTCAACTTTATTTTGCAATTAACGCGTCGTTTACCAGGACTTGATATATCTAAAGATGAACATGATAAGCACGAATCTATGAAAGTCCATATAATGTATCTAATGTTCTTCGACTCCTATACTTAAATGCGTTATTTGCTGTTAGAAATCTGAATCGTGAGGTAGTATTTCTAACACTTAAATGATTTCAGTCTAATTATATAATATATAAATTCAATAACAGCCCGCCTTAAAGCAATATGTGTATGTAATAATATATAAAAAATGTATATTACAGTTATTGTAAATGTTTATATTATATGTATATGTTCAATAATGTTATGTGAATGCATTACGTAATTTAATAATGTAGGAGCTGTGAGAATAATAGGTTAAAAGTTGCTAACAATGAGGTAACAATGAGGTAACCTTGAGGCAATAATGAATTTGAAAGTTTAACAATACTACTTGTGACTCTTGGAAGCAATAATGTAAATTTTGAGACAGTTCATAAAATAGCCAATCAACAACCAGGAAAAGCTTTAGTTAAATTAAGGTATTCTATTGGAGTAGGATTAGCCAATCAGAAACTGAAATATAGCAAAATTTACAAATTTAGAGTTCAGTTGGTTGTAGACAGTGTTCCTAATCGGACGTGAGATGTGTCCTCGAGAAATTTAATACGTATTTTGTGCGAGACAAAAATAGTTTACGTGTTAAAAAGTGGAAGTATTTAATAATAAAAAATCTCACAGCTCTCTCAGTAAAGTGTTATTTAAATCAAGCATTAATAAAAGGAGTGAAATAAAATTATAATCTGTGTAAGCCTACATTCTTCAGTCGCACCACTCCCTGCTAAGACATTCATGTCTCTAAAAATAAATACTGACGCAGCCGAGGGAAACATAAATATATAATATTCAAAGAAACAATCAAATTACAAAGTTAATACTTTTAAACTTGGGGCGAAGGCTACCGGAAACCGGGTACTATACGTGCGGTTGCAACTAACTTCGAGTTCGGCTCCCAACAGTTGAAATATAATGCAACTCCTTCAATATAACCTACTTCAAATCGACGCCCAAAGCGTGGTGCAAATAACGTAAAGATACTAAACTACTTCAATCGAAATGATGTCCATTTTTTATTTATGCTGTTGACATTTTTTTATTCTTTTATTTATGAACGCTCTTTAACTACTATGGTCCTTAGCGTCCCATTCTATATTGGACGTGAAAGACCGGTAATTTTGCTGAGGCCTCTTTATCAGGCTTGAGGTTCTTTTATGTGCCGCAAATCTACGGCACGGGACCACCGGCTTTACTTCCCTTCCGAAGGAAGCCATGCTAAGGAAAAAATCCATCCCCTCCACCGGGTTTGAACCCGCGACTTCGGGAACTAGAGGCTATCATGTTAACCACTACACCACGGAGGACATCTGTTCACAGATACAAGAACCTAACTTTTACTAAAAAAAAAAAGCCTGTTTTTACTTTCTCTACTACGTATAGTAAGTAGGGGAAGTATGGTATTCCACCCAAAATTTCGATACACAGATTTCACGGAAATATGTTTTTAGACCCCTGAATCCAAAAAAAGCATTTTTGGGAACATGTCCGTGTGTGTGTCTGTGTTTGTGAACAGCATAACTCAGAAATAATAATCGGATAAACATCAACTTGGTATTTAGGTTCAGTATCTTCCAGAGATGCGACACGAAGGTTTTCAAGAAAATCCCCCCACCCCAGATTACCCTTTACATGGAACATTTTTCGAAAATTTTAATTTTCTCAAAAGTGGCTCTAAAGACTTTGATTAAAATATCATATATTTAAGATACTTTCATGAGAAATGAAATGTATATCTTTAATTTTCTGGGAATGTCTCCAAAAGTATTCTTCATTGTCAACTACTTTTGTATAACTGGTAAACCATAAGAGATAAGACAAAATTTTACTGCGCAAAAAATTTAAATAGCGTTAAAATACACAATTTATGTCATATACATTTTTGTTGTTGAGTGAACCATTTTCGAGATATTGCTTGTTATTCCCTTAAATTTGCCAATACTTACAGTTTTTCTCAAATGGGAATTCGTTATTCATTTTTTTTGTCATGGTAATGGAAAGAGAATGGAATACTCGACATAACCAGCTCTTAAAATATTTAACTATCGCTTAAAGCCTACCATATTCCGCTTGCATCTACAAGAAAATTAGCAATAAGATTAACATCTCGATTAACATGAAGCATATGGAGAATAAGCGTTTGTAAAAATAGTTTGTACAAGAGTAGAGAAGGTCATGTGAGTGTAACACATCAGAATTTTTTTTTATTCAGTCGACCCCAAAACATGCATTTCCGAAGAAGCCTCGATATTGAACTGGGTAACATTTATGTATCTTGCTTTCAAAATTCTGGAGACCAACTTCCAAGACGGGTGCTCTAAGATACTAGGGTTTGCTTAGTTAAAAGGAATTTAAATTACGTTATTTACATTCACTGCTAAAATCAAAGGTTGTAATGGAAAGAAAATGTAATTTATATTTCGTTTTTCTAAAGTTGTGTAATCGACACGATTATAGTACCTAATTATACGTTATAAATAATTACTATTTGTAGATAAACAGAATATATAAAGAAGAGCAAGCTGCAGGCAAAGCATTGTTTATTAAAACACAAATGGCGACGTGCCCCTTTGTCCATTATGCTTTTTTTTTTCTGCGTCACACTCTGCGCTTAACGATTCTGTGTCAACCCGTTTCCTCCCCAACGAAAAGTACAGAGGCAAATGAATTCCAAGCCCTCCCTGCAATGCTATTTGCATAAGTTGCAGGGGTTGACCTCGCCAGTCCCTTTCTTTCCAATTACAACAGTATCAGCTACGCTGCTTCAAGGGCAGGAATTAAAGGATACCTACTGTATTTAATTTAATTTTCATCGTAAAACAGGCTCGCAGTTCCGAACGAGGTTTGTTTCTTAAATGCTGTGTGAAACACGCCCTGAATTTAAATAGTACGATTTGGAAACCTATCTAACTCCTATCAATGTACGTAAAAAATAAAACCTGAAATGGCATGGAAGTGGAGTGTAAATTTAATAATTGTGAATTTAGTATACATTTTAGTGCTCAGAAGTTAGGGTAAAAGAGTGAATTGATTATAAATTAAAATTTAACTAATTATGGTATATAATTATATAAACACCTCAAAAGAAATAAAAGAAAATGAATTTAAATATATCGTGAGCAATTAAAGCAGACAAGGATAAAAAAAATTAGCCATAAATAAATTATTGTGAATTATTTGTTGTTATAGTGTTAGTTTTGTATTGGAGGTGCTGGATACCAGTACCTAAATTGTCGGTTTCCGACGTATAGTTATTTAGCTAGCTACCAGTAGAAATGTAATTGTTGTATGTCTAGTTTGAGTTAGTGGATGGAAATTTAAAAATTTTATTTTAGTTACTTTACTATTATTACTTTCTTTACTATGTATAGTAAGTATGGGAAGTATTGCATTCCACCCAAAAATTCGATACCGAGATTTCACCGGAAATACATGTTTTGAGGCCCCCTGAACCCAAAAAAAGCATTTTTGGAAACATTTCCGTGTGTGTGTCTATGAACAGCATAACTCAGAAACGAACAGTCGGATAAACACCAAACTTGATATTTAGGCTCATATCTTCCAGAGATGCGACCCGAAGGTTTTCAAGAAAATCCTCCACCCCAGATTACCTTTTACATGGAACATTTTGACGCAGTAATTTGTATCACAAAAATGTAACTGTCAGAGTGATTGTAGTGTGAATATGCATTGTTGTTTGACACTGATTTGAGATGTTTGTTGATTGTAAGCATTGTTGAGAAGTGGGTTTATACGGCCTTACTGAAACTGACAATAATAGCGTGCAATAATGTAGCGAGGGGGTGAGCTGTTTATCATTATTAGAGACGAGCAAATGACGTCGGAGTGGCGAGTTTTTCTTAGAATTTGCTGGAACATTTTCCCCAGAGCATATGTTTTCGTAATTTTCATTGGATATAAATATAGACGCTAGTGTTGGCGCGCTTTATTAACCAATAGCAGCTCGGTTATAATCTTTAGGCATATTGGGGCGAGAAAGTATAAATTCAGTGTCAGGGTCAAGTTTCACGTAGTTCAACGGAGGCATTCATGGAGTATGCATCGCACACAGTTCAAGGTTACGCGTCGCAAAGTTATGAAAAATCTCTAGTGTCGTAAAGTTAATTACATAAAAAGTTGAAGTACGCGAATTAATAATGGGCAGTAAAGAAGTTATTATAACAGTTTCAGTTTGGCGAGTGTCAAGATTAATATGTGAAAGTGAATAATGTGTTACGACAATAAAAGTGTAAAACAAATTCTTTCATCAGTGTTATCTTTGGATAAAAACTCCTTTCCGTTTACACACCTGTATAAGATAAGTGCTTGACCGAAAAATAATAGCTACCCGGAGGACAGTGAACCCAAAATTAAATACAATAACAGGCGCTCAGTAAAAGATAACACGAAGTGATCGCGACAAATTGTCTTTCATACGTGCGGCAGATAAAAATGAAACATCTTCCAACTACCAACAAATAAACGCCACAATTTTAATTTTCTCAAAAATGGCTCTAACGATTTTGATTAAAATATCATATGTTTAAGATATTTTCATGACAAATAAAATGTATATCTTGAATTTTCTGGGAATGTCTCCAAAAGTATTCTTCATTGTGAACGACTTTTGCATAACTGGTAAACCATAAGAGAGAGAAAAAATTTTACTACACAAAAAATGTACATCGCGTTAAAATACACAATTTATATCATACACATTTTTTGTTGTCGAGTGAACCATTTTCGAGATATTGCTTGTTATTCCCTTAAATGTTCCAATATTTACACTTTTTCTCAAATTAGAATTCGTTATTAATTTTTTTTTGTCCTGGTAATGCAAAGAGAATGGAATACTCGACATAGCAACCAGCTCTTAAAATATTTGACTATCGCTTAAAGCCTACCATATTCCCCTTGCATCTACAAGAAAATTAGCAATAAGATTAACATCTCGATTAACATGAAGCATATGGAGAATAAGTGTTTGTAAAAATAGTTTCTACAAGAGTAGAGAAATTTATGTGAGTGTAACACATCAGATTTTTTTTGGTATTTTCTTTCTTGTTTTATTAGTTATAGTTAATTATCTGTACAATGATAATGTAAGTGTATTGTATTAATAGACTGAAAATTGTTTAATACACGTCCCGGTTTAGGTAACGAGGTGCCGGGATGGAGTATTACAGATTTTATTTATTTATCAATGTACGTTCTCTGGCTTCTCAACCTAAAGGTCCGGGTTAGATTCCCGGGTAGAACGGGGAATTGTTTCTTTGATAAGTACCATTCCTTACATCCCTAGCCTGAAAGTATGCATGATTACATACAACGTTAGAAACCTGTAGTTCAGAAGTTACAATCATCATCAGCTGTTTCCTAAGTGAGCATAGAAGTTAAAGGCAGCTATAGAAACGAAAGCAAATATCTCTTCTACAAATAGTTCTTACAAGAAAAATTATTTTCTATGTACTTCATGTTAACGGAGATAAACGTTTACAGGAATACTTTAATTACACACGAGAAAGACGCAACAGTCAGATCTTACAAAGAGAGTCGTTATATGCTGGCTTTGAAATTCCAGATTCTTTGTGTGACATCGCGAGAAACAAATGAAAGGTAACTATTTCACTATTTGAAATTTTAAACTATAGCGAGTATCTTGGAATGGTTAATGCTAGAAAACATTTTATTAGAAGTAAATAGGGTGTTTTAACGAGATCCACATTTTTTGAAGGTTTGCTATTTTGTCTGTCTCTTATTGTTTACATGATATACAAATATGTACAAATTCATTCAGAATATAGAGGATTTCAGAAGCTATTTGCACAAAATACCAGATATGTATTTTATTAGTCATGCCAACAACTTAAACAAGGATTTTAATCGAAATCGTTAGAGCCATTTTTTGATTTTCCATGTAAAGGTAATTTTCTTGAAAATCTTGCTTGAAAGTTATCTGAATGAGAGATGTTTACCCTAGATTAGGACTTAGAGTTTCGAAACCGAAAGGGATCACTCAGGCGTAAGGCCTGTGACCCGCATTCGAGAGGTAGTGGGTTTGATTCCCGCGGCCGGCCTTTCTGACCCATGGGTTTTTTCGGGGTTTCCCCAGGTCGCTAGGCGAATGCTGGGAAGGTTCATTACATCCTCGAAACTTCCTGTTCCTCAATTTCACATCACCTTTCATCTGCTTGGTCTGTTTCAGGGTTGAAAGTGTCGGCGGGAGTCTCGGCATTGATGACAGAGGAAAATGATGCTCTATGTAACCCTTCTTCCTACGGAATGGAAGCGGTCTCCGAGACCAGAGCCCCCCCCCTCCAGGGATCTGTAAAACAGCAGGGGGAGGAGAGCCGGTTGCAGCAGCTGCCATCCGGGGAGTTTCAATTTGCAAAAAGGTAGGGACCCTGCCCTGCCTCCTGGTCCGGTCGCCCTCTGTCTCCTCTCACCTTACCCTCGTCAGAGGCTTCAGGCACAAAAGATGTAGGTCGAGGTGCCAAATCCCCCTCCGCAGTTAGTCCTATTCCTAGGCTTCGAAGCGGCCGAGACTAGGCCTAATATGCGTACTAAACTTCAGGTACGAAAGGATGGAGCGAGAGAGTACGAAGGACGGTCGGATCTGATAGTGGCAGGCTCAGTGCAGCGGGGTCCCTAACGTTTAAAAGTTGGGTATCGCCTTCGATGACCTCCCTATCCAAAATTAGAGGTTCGGGCAGAAGGTTCCATGTTACAGAAGAAACAGTTTTGTCCTTAAAGCACATCCACCATCACCACATCACCGACCATTGTGCCAAACCCTACAGACCTGAAAGATGATAGGAAATGAGGGACAGGAAAATTAATGGTAATAGAAGCCCTAATTCCACCCCAGCATTCGCTTAGTGACCTGGAAGAACTACAAAAAAAACTGATGTGTTACACTCACATGAGTTTCCCTACTCTTGTACAAACTATTTTTACAAACGCTTATTCTCCATATGCTTCATGTTAATCGAGATGTTAATGTTATTGCTAATTTTATTGTAGATGCAAGGGGAATATGGTAGGTTATAAGCGATAGTCAAATATTTTAAGAGCTGGTTGCTATGTGGCGCATTCCATTCTCTTTGCATTACCAGGACAAAAAAAAATGAATAACGAATTGGAGAAAAAGTACTATTGGAAAATTTAAGGGAATAACAAGCAATATCTCGAAAATGGTTCACTCAACAACAAAAATGTATATGATATAAATTGTGTATTTTAACGCGATCTACATTTTTTGTACAGTAAAATTTTGTCTATCTCTTATGGTTTACCAGTTATGCAAAAGTCGTTCACAATGAAGAATACTTTTGGAGACATTTCCATAAAATTCGAGATATACATTTCATTTTTCATGAAAATATCTTAAACATATGATATTTTAATCAAAATCGTTAGAGCCGTTTTTGAGAAAATTAAAATTTTCGAAAAATGTTCCATGTAAAGGGTAATCTGGGGTGGGGGGATTTTCTTGAAAACCTTCGTGTCGCATCTCTGGAAGATACTGAACCTAAATACCAAGTTTGGTGTTTATCCGACTGTTCGTTTCTGAGTTATGCTGTTCACAGACACACACACGGACAGATACGCAGACACAGACCCACACACACACACACACACACACACACACACACACACACACACACACACACACACACACACACAGACACACAGACACACAAGGACATGTTTCCAAAAATGCTTTTATTTGGATTCAGGGGGTCTCAAAACATGTATTTCCGGTGAAATCTCGGTATCGAATTTTTGGGTGGAATACAATACATCCACTACTTACTATACGTAGTAGAGAAAGTAAAAATGGAAGGTCAGGGTGGCCAATCTAACCCGAACTGAGCCTCAGACAGTACCGACTGAGTCTTCCAAGACAGTAGATTTTAACCTATAAGGCTACCCTGACAGAGCAGCATCAACTCAGGAAGCCTCAGTTAAATACCAAGTTTCATCATTCTATCGGACACTGTTTAAACACATCAAGAAAATTTGCCAAACTCAAACTAACTTTTAACTGAAAAAAAAACTTTCTATTATCTTTCGTTTTCTCCGAAATGGCTTTAATGATTTAATTAAAATAACACAGTGTATTTGAAGAATTAATGTGACAAATTAAACGTATATTTTTAATTTTCTGTGAAAAGCTGAGAATTCCTCCTCACACTTATCGAATATTTTATAACAGATATCACAGACATGGATAAAATCTTACTACAGGATTAATATTGACCTCTTTAAAATACACAATGTGTCAAATAAAATACGAGGGCTGTCTGATAAGTCCATGACTTAGACGAGAGATAGCGTTCTAATCACAGCTTTCTTGTTTGCACCTAAGTCTTATATCTATTCTGAGTATAATCGCAGAAATTCGTCATCATTTGTTTCTAGAACATTGTCTAAAATAAGCAGGTGTGTGTTGCTTCGTAGAAAATGGAGAAAAGTGAATTTCGTGTTCTGATAAAGCACTGCTTTTTGCGTCGTAAGACGGTGAAGGAAACGGAAGAAAAGCTGAACAAGTATTATGGGGACTCTGCTCCATCACATGGCATGGTTCACAAGTGGTTCACAGAATTTCAATGTGGCCATTCGAGCTCAAGAGATGCCGTGCGCACAGGACAGCCGGTTGAGGTCACAACAGAAGAAATGGTGAACAAACTTCACGATATTGTGTTGGAAGATCGCCGAGTGAAAATCCGTGAGATAGCCAAGGCCGTAAACATCTCGAGTGAACGGATGTATAACATTCTGCACGAATTTTTGGGTATGAAAAAGCTGTCAGCAAGATGGATGCTGCGAGTGCTCACAGTTGGAACAAGCAGAATCGTGTGCTCGTTTCACAGGGATGTTTAAACATTTTCCAGCGCAACCCAAATGAGTTTTTGCGGCGTTGTTGATGAAATTAGGATCCATTACTATCAAGCTGAAACCAAACAACAATCAAAGCAGTGGATTTCCTTCGGTGAACTTGCTCCAAACAAAGCGAAAACCATTTCGTCGGCGGGAAAAATCATGGCAGCTGTCTTTTGGAATTCACAAAGGGTGACAGACATCCACTACCTGAAAAAGGGTTAAACGATCACAGGTTCATATTATGCCGCAATGGTGGATCAGTTTCACAAGGAATTGCTAAAGAAACGACCCCATTTGGTGAAGAAAAAGGCTCTCTTTCACCAGGATAATGCACCCGCACACAAGTCAGCCATTGCCATCGCAAAATTTGTGGAATTGGGCTACGAACTGCTACCTCACCCACCATATTCTCAAGATTTGGCTCCGAGCGACTTCTTACTCTTCGCAAACCTGAAAAATTGGCTCGCTGGGAAGAAATTCACGTCCGGTGAACACATCATGGCAGAAACAACCTCATATTTTGCAGACTTCGAAAAATCATATTTTTTGGAAGGGTTAAAAAAATTGGAGAAACGTTGGACAACGTGCATTGAATTGAAAGGAGACTATGTTGAGAAATAAAATTGATTTTTTGGAAAAAAATTGTTATTTTCTTTAAAAAGGCACTGACTTATCAATCCGCGCTCGTATTTCGTAGCGTTAGCCGTTTCCAAAATATTCCACGTTGCATGTTTACACTTTATCATGTGCTTCTTCTTCTTCTTGGAAGTTTTTGATTCTCCTTTTTTTTCTTTCTTTCCACAACAGCAACAATGGCTAAACATTTTAATGCTGTTTCCACATGTTCTAACTAAGCACTTATTATTGTTTAATTTGAAATAATTCCTAGATAAAAATATATCGAGAGTAATTTAACGTGGATAAAAAAAATCATTTTACATGAATATTATAATGCTGTTTCTCCTGAATGAGAGACTGGTAGCCCGTCGCTCCCGCGGCACTGTTACATGAATCTATTCCTGCAGTGACGGCGGACAGGCCCGCCGTTTCTCTCAAATATCATGCTAACGATGAGGAACAACATGAATAGGCTAAGCTTTCCTTTCATTATAACATGTGTTCAAATTATGTCCCTGTGCGGCTATACAAGCCTGGCACCTGTTGAAAGCATTACTTAACACTCCTTCTGACGAAATATTGGACAATGCCAGATACTGTCTTCTAATCATCTAGCGTATAGGGATTTGTTGTGGGTATAAACTTCATCTTTAAGTATTCCCAAAAGATAATCATCACGTGGATTTATATTTGGAGAATGAGCGAATTATTGTCATAGAACACTTGTAATGCGAGGCAGCGATTTTCTTAGACTTACGACAACCCGTATCTCACCTTATTTTTCCTCAGAACTGTTGCCTATGCTTCCTTTTGTCTAAGATGGACACAGTATGTTTACATGTTCCTAATAACCTATAAATTGTGGATTTATTAGGAACGATGGCACCAGGAAATTTCTTAAAAATTCAAGCCTGACAAGCGTGACTCCATTCGAGCAAAACCTAAAACAATAAACACACGCTGTATAGACCATGATAACTACACAATTTTAATCACGATGGATTTATGACAGAGAAAACTGGGGAATTGGCGAAAGATGTGGATATGGATGTAATTTTAAGAATCTTCTGTAAACTAATCTTGGGAGTTCCCAACAATACTGCCAACGCAGGAGCTTTGATAGAGGTAGGAAAGGTAAGTGTGAGAGGGCTAATGATGGGGAGAATACTGAAATATTTATTTGGATTCAAGAGCTACCTGGTACGTGCATTGTGGAAACATGTCTGAGATATCAAAAAGAAAACTTGGGTTTATTGAATAACGCTTGGTTGAAGAATGCTTGGCTAGGAGATTTTTGGGTTAAAATTGGATATTTTAGAAGAGGTTTTTGGAGGAAAGTGAGATCAAGAATGGAAGACGTGGATAGGCAAACTTTATTTGGTAAGGAAAAGAGTACATTGGCATAATACAATGAATTAAAACAAGGCCTAGAAAAGGAGATGTGCATTTAATTTGCAAGAAAAATTAAAGAGAAGGGGTAGCCCGGCTTCGATTGGGTGTCTGGAAATTAAGAGGAATGAGAGGGAATGTTATCCCGGGAAGGTGCAATTCATATTATCTTTCGATGTAATCCCATAATTGATTGGAGGGAAAGGTTAATAAAGATTACAAATGCTAACTGAGGAATAAAGAAATTCCACTGAGAAAGATTTTTGAAGATCACAAGCAGGTGTCTAAATTAGGAGAGAGGTTCTGGAAGGTAGGGATAAATTGGAAATGTTCAGTTGAAAGATATGTAACTTAGATAAATTTTAGCTGGTAGAGGTTATCTTTGTAATAACTTGACTTTGTACATTGGCCAACTAACTAGAAGGCCGGACCAAAATCATGCATGTACTTAGCACCATAAATAAAAAACTAAAAAAACTACACAGTTTCACATAATAGTATTCTACCATGCCAAACAACATTAAGTTCCTAGGCGCGTAAGCTAGGGTATGGCAGGGCGAGGTCATTGAGCCCGATACCTGCTACTACCAGTCGAGTCATTCAAGATAAGCCTGCTATAGATCATTTCATTTTTTAATAGTATAAGTGTAATACTTGAGCATAATTAAACTCATGATGACCGGTCATTATAATCACGTATGTTACAGAATAACATAAAGGCCCTAGTAACAGATGTACAGGATGTTGCAGGATTTCGGGGATTACAGGGGATGTTAGAGCTCATGGTTGTTTGCAATAGAAGAGCCAACACACCACTGATAAAACTTTGCTGAGTTGCAGCTACTTGCAGGTAATCGCGGCCATGTTAAGTTCAAAATTCCAGGTGAATATCTACATAACATGTACTTTGAAAGAAACCCGAGAAATTAAAATTGGGCCCACTCCAAACGTATGCTATTTATCTGTTTTAACCCAGCACGGTGATTAACATCCAAGTACGCTAATGACTGCGCTATTACTATAGCTAGCTATTGTTTGTCTCTGATACGTATGATTCTCCATGTGAACATAGAGGCATCAGTAGTGCATTGGCCCTTGCGACGGAACATTTTTCTGAAAAAGCAAAGATCATAACTGAAAATATCGCAATTGTACCTATTTTGGCGCTTGTGGAAGAGAAATTAACTATTTTAGAGTGAAAATCAGTACCGCATTCGTAGCATCTTTATTATTTGCATTTATCAGTATGGATGTTCAAATAATAAACCATTACGCAACTTCAAAGTTTGTCGTCATAGTCCATAGGTGTCTTATACCATCCCTGGCACTAAACTGTATTCACTCTTAGGTTGATCCGCGCCAAAACAAAACTCAGGTAACCAGTGCATCGTTGTAACGTATACTTCCGCCATTCGCGCCAGAAATGCTGTCATACTTTCTCGCCTAGGTGACGAGTACAGGCAAACAGAACAGGAACCGACTATTTATACGTAACTAGCATATTCTGTTAGGGCTGAAGGTGATAAGGTTGATAACTGCAACAGAATAAAATATGTTTGTGCATATAATAATAGTTAATTCTAAAATAAACGAGCAAAAAATGAAAGTAACAGGTATGCGATATATTACATTTATTCGCTCTCTGGAAGCGGCATTTTATCAACTGTTGGCGGTTCATTTTTAAAAAATAAATTGTATATTGTTACGTGAATTGCGTTCTTATCATATTCTTGCATCGCGTATTTCATACGCTTTCTGTGTTTCCCGCGTGTAAGCACTTTCCCGTTTCAGATTTTTGTTCACCAGCACTGTTTATACTTGTACTCGAAACATCGGTGAATTCAGAAGTTAATTTCTCCACTTCTTTCACGGGAAGTGTTAGATACTTTCACATAACTTACAATAAACTTCCAACCCTATTGTTTTTTTCACCAATAATCAATGGTTTGCCCGCTTATGCTTTAGCGTAAGTCGACGAAAACGCGAGCAAATCACCGTCCGCCATGATACAAAACAGAAACTGCTGGCTACAAACAATATTCTGCGCATACCCGGATGTCAGGTACATATATGAATTGCATGTTGGGACTTGTAGCTCTGTTTAATAGTACAAATTAGCTTTAATTAGATTCTTAGGAATTTGTATATAATATTATACCATTTAAGGATAAATTCATTCTAAAAATTAGATTATTAGCATGGGACTACTTTCCTGCACGCATTGCTACAGTGTTGTACCTCGTTGCGCTGGTCACGTGTGTTTGCTTCGGCGCGGATCACTCTAAGAGTGAATGCAGTATAGTAACAGGCCAACTACAGATCGTTTCTTGTAACCGTTAAGATAAAGCAACCACGGCGCGTATAACGTAACACAAATATAACGGTTAGTCACACGTTTGTGTTGGCGAGCTGCTGAGTGCTGTAAACAGTGAAGATGAAATAGCAAAAAACAGATCACCATAACGTTTGTCGCAGCGAATTATTGATATCGCCGCCTGAGAACAGCTGCGAGAAGAGTGGTTTTGCAAGAGACAGCGATGGATTCGGGCCAGAATAAAACGGGGCGGCGCCCAAATCCCCTACTCTGATGTTGTTACTCCGCCTAACAACGAGCTGGGGGTTTCCTCGGGTCAACCCATCTGACATGCTTGCTGTTTGCTAGTTTCTTACTTTGCACTACGACCCTTTTCTTTCCTTTACATTTTCACTGCAGTCGACCCCATCTCTGTAAGGCGAGGAGATTCTTGTCTCCTGACCGTGAAACCAGCGAGTGTGTTTTGAAAAGTCTGATGTGCTACAGTCACATAGCTTTCTCTACCACTGCAAATTCGCAGATATGCCTTATATATTATCAGTAGGGCCCAGATTTTTAGGTTTAGCCCTATACTTTTCCTCGCTATTTAATTAACACATTATAGCAGAATATGCGAATTTCATTACACCTAAAATAACCTAAATAGCTGTTTTTCCTTTTTCGAAATCAATAATGTTATTTTCGGATTGAAACTCATTGTAAAATTATTTCCACCACTTATAGCCAGTAGATAGTTCAAGTTACTACAGTTAAACGCAGCACATGTGACGTGATGACACCTGGATGCAGCTGATAGAAGGTCAGGACTTGCCTGTCTGCTGCCATTTACTATGCCGAACACTTAAAAGACGTTAAAAATGTCAATGAACTGGATGAAACAGAAGCTTCCTGCATTGCCACGGCTAAGAAATCACTCGAGTGCCCCACTCTTGCCGCTTCCCTTGCATACATTAAGACACATTTTTGTTTTATACCAGAGGCTACAACTCTGCCACTGAAAGATGCTCTAGATATCATTGGCAATGTTTCCAGTAAAGAAATACCTGGACCAGTGGGAGTTGCATGTTCTTTGAAGTTGCAGAAGATTCTTCAACGAAATCCTGCTTTTGAAGACATGAAAATTATCAATTCAGTATTGCAGGGAGAAAAGTATACAGGAGAACTACCCCTAGAACCTGCTGCACTGGCATCTATGTTCTACGCTCCAATGACGTCATGTTCCGTTGAAAGAACCCTTTCTTCATACAAGAATGTGTTACGTGATAATAGGAAATCGTTTACGCCAGAAAATTTGAGAATATATGTATCTACTGCAATACCAAAAAATAAATCTTACAACTAAGCACCAAAAAAAAAGCAAAATTATTGATAGTTGCATTGATCCACGAAGCAAAACGTTAAAAAAAAGTTTAATCAAGAAAAACCTAAAAAGAAATCTATTTTAAGCATATAAGAAACCTAAAATGAAGGTTTATTCCACCTAAAAATCGGGGCCCTAATTATCAGTGACGGCTGCTGCATAGGAACACAAGAGCACGTGAACACCCTAACTGATCTGTTGGTTATTTTTACTTTAAATGCTATTAAACGTAACGTACATATGAAGCAATTAAAATCTAAGGCATTCAACTCTACCGCGTTACTCCTCTAAACTCGAGACATGGCAACACACTCACTACTTCACTAGCACATCTTGACTTACGCACGTTTTAAGGAACTTCTGCGCATGCGCAACTGATATGACGTAATTACCTTACGAAGCCAAATACATACGGTCGTGCAGACGTGCACTAGCGCGCCAAGCTTTTCTGGCATTCTTGTTTCCATATTATCGCTATAATTTTACGTCAATGCCACTAGGTGGTAGCACACTACGGCATAAGTAGGTAACCTCCACAAGCGTGGAAACTTCTCCGGGTTTCCCCATATCATCCATAAACTCAACTACAATTGAGTTTACATGTTACTTCGTTCTTGCCCTTACAATTCAAATGTAACGCCCTGATTTAAGTACAATTAAGTAACGCCCTGATTGTGTGGATTTTCGTTACGTCTTGGGTCAGGATATTTAAGGCACCTGTCGCAAAAAGAAAAAAGAAAATAAAAGGCATTAAGCATTAAAAATTACAAAGTACATTAAAGTAACTTTATCAGCATATGTATTCATTGGCGAAAATGGAGTGTATCTATTTGTTGGGAATTCTAACCTATACTGTTCCGCCATTTTAACATTTCAGCACAAGTAAAGTTGGAAATAATCGGGGAAAACCGGCCGTTCATGGCCGGTCAGATTTAACCGCGGTAAAATCCGCGGCGTTGATGCACCACAAATGACCGTTCACCGCGGTAAAGTCCATATTTTACCACGGTAAAATCTTGATCGAGAATGGTGCACACGACCATTGGTGCCCTACCCAAACACCACACCTTTGCTGTGCATAGCATTGCACGAATAGGCATGTTTCCCTCCATATTACAACATTTACAACGCTTTAAGGTTATGAAGACAGCATGTGTTGATTACCAAATGTTTCGGGAGGAGTGTAGGTATAACCTTTCATGAAGAACCATAGAAAAGAGCTGTGCAACATTCATGAGCCGTGAGGAATAAAAAGGACAAAGGTCCTGGCGTGGAACTGCGTATATCCCCAAGCAACAATAGTACAGAACAATAGATTTATTTCCATTGCTCAAATTATCATACAAATTGCTTCACCGCAGGAATACTGATGCACATAAATCTCCCTCTAAAACAAGTATACTTACTGTAGCGGCTAGCTCTTTCTTCTTCTTCTTCTTCTCCCACAGAGCTTTTTAATTCTGTTTAAAATCTTCTCTAATCTGTGGCCACTTCGTCTCCCAAATGGAAGAACAGAGCATTAGATCGTTCCTAAACATAGAGAGCGCAGCTACGATCAGAGAATATCTGATTTTCACTAATCCATTTGAGATCATGATAAAACTTCAGCTATTTCTCCAAATTTAAGTTTTATATTTCAAAAAGCATGTAAATGTGATAAATCTTTGGTTTCTCAACTGTAACGCAATAACACCTTAATGCGACTAAAAAAAATCTGATGTTACACTCACATGACTTTCTCTACTCTTGTACAAACTATTTTTACAAAAGTTTATTCTCCATATGCTTCATGTTAATCGAGATATCGAGATGTCAATCATATTGGTAATTTTCATGTAGATGCAAGGGGAATATGGTAGGTTTTAAGCGATAGTCAAATATTTTAAGAGCTGGTTGCTATGTGGAGCATTTCATTCTCTTTGCATGTCCAGAACATAAACAAAATGAATAACGAATTTGAGAAAGAGTATAAGTATTGGAAAATTTAAGGGACTAACAAGCAATATCTCGAAAACGGTTCGCTCAACAAAAGAAATGTATATGACATAAATTGTGTATTTTAACGCGATCTACATTTTTTGTGAAGAAAAATTTTGTCTATCTCTTATGGTTTACCAGTTATGCAAAATTCGTTCACAATGAAGAATACTTTTGGAGTCATTCCCAGAAAATATATACATTTTATTTGTCATAAAAATATCTTAAACATATGATATTTTAATCAAAATCGTTAGAGCCATTTTTGAGAAAATTAAAATTTTCGAAAAATGTTCCATGTAAAGGGTAATCTGGGGTGGGGGGATTTTGTTGAAAACCTTCGTGTCGCATCTCTTGAAGATACTGAACCTAAATACCAAGTTTGGTGTTTATCCGACTGTTCGTTTCTGAGTTATGCTGTTCACACACACACACACACACACACACACACACACACACACACACACACACACACACACAGACACACACACGGACATGTTTCCAAAAATGCTTTTTTTGCATTCAGGAGGTTTCAAAACATGTATTTCCGGTGAAATCTCGGTATCGAATTTTTGGGTGGAATACAATACTTCCCCTACTTACTATGCGTAGTAGAGAAAGTAAAAAATCTGGTGTTACACTCACATGACTTTCTCTACTCTTGTACAATCTATTTTTACAAACGCCTATTCTCCATATGCTTTATGTTAATCGAGATATCGAGATGTCAATCTTATTGCTAATTTTCTTGTAGATGCAAGGGGAATATGGTAGCTTTTAAGCGATGGTCAAATATTTTAACGCTGGTTGCTATGCGGCGCATTCCATTCTCTTTGCAAGTCCAGGACATAAAAAAATCTGATGTGTTACACTCACATGACTTTCTCTACTCTTGTACAAACTATTTTTAAAACGCTTATTTTCCATATGCTCATGTTAATGGAGATATCGAGATGTCAATCTTATTGCTAATTTTCTTGTAGATGCAACGGGAATATGGTAGGTTTTAAGCGATAGTCAAATGTTTAAGCGCTGGTTGCTATGTGGCGCATTCCATTCTCTTTGCAAGTCCAGAACATAAAAAAAAATCTGATGTGTTACACTCACATGACTTTCTCTACTCTTGTACAATCTAATTTTACAAACGCTTATTCTCCATATGGTTCATGTTAATCGAGATATCGAGATGTCAATCTTATTGGTAATTTTCTTGTAGATGCAAGGGAAATGTGGTAGCTTTTAAGCGATAGTCAAATATTTTAACGCTGGTTGCTATGTGGCGCATTCCATTCTCTTTGCATGTCCAGGACATAAAAAAAATGAATAACGAATGTGAGAAAAAGTATAAGTATTGGAAAATTTAAGGAAATAACAAGCAATATCTCGAAAACGGTTCACTCAACAAAAGAAATGTATATGACATAAGTTGTGTATTTTAACGCGATCTACATTTTTTGTGTAGTAAAATTTTATCTATCTCTTATGGTTTACCAGTTATGCAAAAGTCGTTCACAATGAAGAATACTTTTGGAGACATTCCCAGAAAATTCGAGATATACATTTCATTTCTCATGACATTATCTTAAACATATGATATTTTCATCAAAATCGTTAGAGCCATTTTTGAGAAAATTAAAATTTTCGAAAAATCTTCCATGTAAAGGGTAGTCTGGGGTGGGGGGATTTTCTTGAAAACCTTCGTGTCGCATCTCTGGAAGATACTGAACCTAAATACCAAGTTTGGTGCTTATCCGACTGTTCGTTTTTGAGTTATGCTGTTCACAGACACACACACAGACACACACACACACACACACACAGACACACACGGACATGTTTCCAAAAATGCTTTTTTTGGATTCAGAAGGTCTCAAAACATGCATTTCCGGTGAAATCTCGGTATCGAATTTTTGGGTGGAATGCAATACTTCCCCTACTTACTATACGTAGTAGAGAAAGTAAAATGAGTAACGAATTTGAGAAAAAGTATAAGTATTGGAAAATTTAAGGGAATAACAAGCAATATCTCGAAAACGGTTCACTCAACAAAACAAATGTATATGATATAAATTGTGTATTTTAACGCGATCTACATTTTTTGTGTAGTAACATTTTGTCTATCTCTTATGGTTTATCAGTTATGCAAAAGTCGTTCACAATAAAGAACACTTTTGGAGACATTCCCAGAAAATTCGAGATATGCATTTCATTTGTCATGAAAATACCTTAAACATATGATATTTTAATCAAAATCGTTAGAGCCATTTTTGAGAAAATTAAAATTTTCGAAAAATGTTCCATGTAAAGGGTAGTCTGGGGTGGGGGGGATTTTCTTGAAAACCTTCGTGTCGCATCTCTGGAAGATACTGAACCTAAATACCAAGTTTGGTGTTTATCCGACTGTTCGTTTCTGAGTTATGCTGTTCACAGACAGACACACACACACACACACACACACACACACACACACAGACACACACACGGACATGTTTCCAAAAATGCTTTTTTTTGGATTCAGGGAGTCTCAAAACATGTATTTCCGGTGAAATCTCGGTATCGAATTTTTGGGTGGAATACAATACTTCCCCTACTTACTATACGTAGTAGAGAAAGTAAAAAAATCTGATGTGTTACACTCACATGACTTTCTCTACTCTTGTACAAACTATTTTTACAAACGTTTATTCTCCATATGCTTCATGTTACTCGAGATATCGAGATGTCAATCTTATGGCTAATTTTCTTGTAGATGCAAGGGGAACATGGTAGGTTGTAAGCGATAGTCAAATCTTTTAAGCGCTGGTTGCTATGTGGCGCATTCTATTCTGTTTGCATATCCAGGACATAAAAAAAAGAATAACGAATTTGAGAAAAAGTATAAGTATTGGAAAATTTAAGGGAATAACAAGCAATATCTCGAAAACGGTTCACTCAACAAAAGAAATGTGTATGACATAAATTGTGTATTTTAACGCGATCTTCATTTTTTGTGTAGTAAACTTTTGTCTATCTCTTATGGTTTACCAGTTATGCAAAAGTCGTTCACAATGAAGAATACTTTTGGAGACATTCCCAGAAAATTCGAGATATACATTTCATTTCCCATGACATTATCTTAAACATATGATATTTTCATCAAAATCGTTAGAGCCGTTTTTGAGAAAATTAAAATTTTCGAAAAATGTTCCATGTAAAGGGTAGTCTGGGGTGGGGGAATTTTCTTGAAAACCTTCGTGTCGCATCTCTGGAAGATACTGAACCTAAATACCAAGTTTGGTGTTTATCCGACTGTTCGTTTTTGAGTTATGCTGTTCACAGACACACAGACACACACACACACACAGACACACACACACACACACACACAGACACACACACACAGACACACACACGGACATGTTTCCAAAAATGCTTTTTTGGATTCAGGAGGTCTCAAAACATGTATTTCCGGTGAAATCTCGGTATCGAATTTTTGGGTGGAATGCAATACTTCCCCTACTTACTATACGTAGTAGAGAAAGTAAAAAGGAAAGAAAGAAAGTTGAAGGGAGAAAAACTTACTTTAGAAATATAATACAAGTATGTAATTCATGCAAAAATGCAGGTGCTGTGTGCGTGCTATACAAGGATAGCTAAAAATTCCACACCACCTAAATATTTTAAACCATTTACCTATTTCATTTTTTTGGAAGACGGTATATAGAAATAATAGAATACTAAAAAATAAAAAAAAAACTTATGTGTTTTATGTGCATGATTTTTCCCTACTCACAATCGCTTATTTTTATATCTCTTCTACAAACTACTTTTTACAAAAGTTTATTTTTCTACCTACTTGATGTTAATCGAGATAAACGTTTGCAGAAATAATTTCACTGTACATTTGGTTGCAAGTACAAGAGGGATAGGATGCAGAAACGATAGTCAAGTGTTTGAAGTGGTCGGTCGTTATATTGCTGACTGCGAAATTCCATACTCTGCACATCACGAGAAACAAAATAATGTTGGATTAGTACTTTAAAAAATCTGATGTGTAACGTTCACATAACTTTTTCTACCTTCTATGGTTTATTAGTGGGTCCACTACATTTTAATCCATACAAACCTTTGCAGAAATAGCTACATTACCATTTCGTTATGATACAAAGAGAACAGCGATAGTCAAATGTTTAAGAGCTCGACGCTATACGCTGGCCTTAAAATTCCATACTGTTTCCATGACACGCGAGAAGCAACTGAACGCTGACAGGACTTCAAGAGAATCACCAAGAAATGAACAATTCGAGCATTTAATAACAGATATCTCTTATGCCACAAAACACTTATTTGAAATAAACTGTGTGTTTTAAAGAGATCTACATTTTTTATGTAGTACGTTTTCGTCTATCGCTTAGCGTTATACAAGATTATGCAACATTCCTTCCGAATGAAAAGGACTTGAAGGGCTTATCCTAGAAAATTCAAGATATGCATTTTATTTGTCATGTAAACACCTCTAATATAAGGTATTTTATTCAAAATCGTTAGAACCATTTTACCTAATAGAAAATAAAAAAATAGAAACATATTCCATGTAAAGGGTAGTCTGGGATGGGCGGTTTTCTCGAAAATCTTCTTGTAGCATCTTTAGAAGTTACTGAGCCTAAATGCCAACTTAGGTATTTATCCGACTTTTCGCTTTTGAGTTATGCTGTTCACAGACAGAAACACACACGCGGACCTTTTCTAGAAATGCTTTTTTCGGATTCAGGGCCTCAAAGCATTATTTCCCGTGAAATCTTGATAACAATTTTTGGGTGGAATACAATACTTCCCCTAATTATTATAAATTACTATATGTAGTAGAGAAAGTAAAAGTGTATGATAAAGTATTGGAAAAGTCGGTGTAATAGCAGCGAAAATCTCAGATAATACTAATTAATAACGCAATAAAACATTTGACTAATATTGTGTTTTAAAGAATCTGCATTTTTTTGTGTCCCAAGTTTTGGCGTATGCCTTATTGTTTACCAATTATACAAAATTCATTTGAAGAGGATTTCATAAGCTAATCACAGAAAATTCAAGATATGAGGGCAGTCTCAGAAGTACCCAACCTGACGCATATATAGCAATTGTTGTTTCAAACAAATGACTATGGTAGAAAGTACCACCCTTATAAAGCTTAAGTTTGAAGTTCGACGATGCTACGTTGTTTAGTAATTGTTTGGCAGCCATTAATAGTGAACTCTCTTAGCAAATTTGTAAACATGGATAAAACTGTCATCGTTATGTATATAATACTTTCATTTGAAAGGTCTTAGTCCAACTAATATTAAAGCTGATCTAGATTCTACTCTGGGGGAATCTGCTCCTTCGTTTACAACAGTAAAATACTGAGTGACAGAGTTTAAGCGAGGCCGTACGAGCTGCCAAGACGAACATCGTAGTGGTCGACCAAATGAGGTGACCACGCCAGAAATTGTGAGGAAAATGCACAAAATCCTATTGGATGACCATCGACTTAAAGTGCGCGAGCTAGCAGACATCGTAGGCATTTCAAAAAATGTTGTACATCGCATGCTGACTGAAAATTTGTACATGAGAAAGTTGTGCACAAGATGGATGCCGCGTTTACCCACAATGGAACAAAAACAGCGTCGTGAGGATATTTCAGTCGAGTGTTTGGCGATGTTTCGCTGCAATAAAGCCGATGCATAACCATGGTTGAAACATGTGTCCATCACTTCACACCTGAGACGAAGGAACAGTCAAAACAGTGGATTCAAAGGAGAGAATCGGCTCCAAAGAAGACGAAGATAGTTCCATCTGCAGGCAAGGACATGGCGTCAGTTTTTTGGGATGCGCGTGGGCTAATTTTATTGATCATCTTCAAAAAGGAAAAGCAATCAATGGGGAGTATTATGCGAACTTATTGCAGCGTTTGAATGATGAAATCAAGCAAAAACGGCAGCATTTAGCGAAAAAGAAAGTCTTGTTTCATCAAGACAATGCACCAGTTCACACGTCCATTATCGCCATAGCCAAAATCAATGAGCTTAAAGTTCGAATTGCTTCCTCATGCACCCTATTCGACAGATTTAGCCCCCCCCCTGATTATTTTCTGCTTCCAACGTTGAAGAAATGGCTTAGTGGTAAAAGATTTGCCAGCAATGAAGAGGTGGAGTCTGCAGTTGATGGCTATTTTGCAGAACTCGACGGTTCTCACTATAAACAGGGTATCGAAGCTATTGAACACCGCTGGGAAAAGTGTATCGAGCTGAAAGGAGACTATGTAGAGAAATAAAGATGTTTTTCCCAAAATGTTTGTGTTTTCTTTCTTAGGTCGGGTACTTCTCGGACAGCCCTCGTATATATTTTATTAGTCATGCAAATATCTTACATATATGATATTTTAATCTAAATCATTAGAGATATTTTAAGAAAATAAAAAAAATGCATATGGATAGGGTAAGTTTGTGGTGGAAAAATTTCCTTGAAAACCTTCGTGTCGCACCTTTGGAAGACGCTCAGTTTAAATAGCAAGCTTGAATTTTTTTGTTCTCATTGTGGAATTATGCTGTCCACAGACACACACACACACACACACACACACACACACACACACACACACACACACACACACACACACACATATGCATGGAGGACCTTTTTCTAAAAATGCTGTTTTGAGAGGTCGTGTGGAACCAGAACATAAATTTACGGTAAAATCTCGATATCGTACCTAATTACTTGGAAAAAATAATGTTTTGTATGTCACCTAAAACATGACTTTTTAATGGAATACAATATGCTTCTGTAGATATTTAGATGATATTGGACTTGTTGACAAAATCTATCTTTAAGAGTACTATTTGATTAAGTTAATAAATTTAAGGTGTTACAGTCATGTGATCAAACTCAGATCAATAAATCCTATTATTGAATTAACAACAACATATAATTTTCAGGTAAATACTTAAAATATTCAGGAAGTGCCCGTGTAAAATCCATTCCACCGTTAACTTATTAAGAATTCCGAACGAATTCATTGCGATGTTCCATTCCATCATTTCGGGAACCCCACTCCTTGTAAATAGATGTTTTCACTCTCGCAACGCTACTTCAATTTTAAACCTTATTTGCTCTAAGAAAGATTTCGTTTTCTGCGGCAAACTCATAGCATTATGCATTCCCTCGAAAGACGTTCCTGGGGCTTTAAAAGGAAATTGAGTTCACAGCAGTTTACTTTGTGGAGAGGGACAGCAATTTTCTTGGATATTCAAATTCATTCATTCGCAGCTTCACCTTGCATTTCCCTTGGTAAAGTTGACAAACTCACATCAGCGACTCGAAACAAATGTATGCTGCAGCATTTAATGAAGACCAGCAGGTTGGAGTGAGTTAACTTTACACAGCATCCATCCCTTCAAGCGGTTCATCTCACAGAATGAAAAGATAGTGAATTTCATTTTGTTGTCGATGGTTTACTTAGAGCAGTTTGTTCCCAAACTTTACCGGCTAGACTAGAGTATCCCGCTTCATACCCTCAGCAGCTCCCACATCCCTGTCTAGCTACTAGCGGCAACCTATAGTATATACGGTGCCTTCGTTTTATGCCAAGGCCACAACCGCCTAGTATGCGTATCGGCCGAGAGGGCAGTGACCTCGGTATTATGCCACTGCATATAGGCGGCGCAGGACTTATCAAAGGTACGTTTATCAGCTGAGAGTGGTCTCACTCGTTGCTTTGTCTTCGTGTTGTGCGTGATTTCCTTAGGAATGTTATTCTCTTATTCGTCCACGGAAATGCGTGCCAACAAATTAACGCTTGAACAGTGCATTTTTATGTACGATACATACGTGAAAACAGAATCATGCAGACAAATGAGTAGATCATTTCAGCGGCAATTTCCTGGTTATCCAGTTCCGGGTACACATATTGTGAGATATTTGGTCAATAAATTTAGGACGTGATCGCTAAACGCTAAAAAAAAAATCTGATGTGTTACACTCACATGACTTTCTCTACTCTTGTACACACTATTTTTAAAAAACGCCTATTCTCCATATGCTTCATGTTAATCGAGATATCGATATGTCAATCTTATTGGTAATTTTCTTGTAGATGCAAGGGGAATATGGTAGCTTTTAAGCGATAGTTCAAATATTTTAACGCTGGTTGCTATGTGGTGCATTCCATTCTCTTTGCATGTCCAGGACATAAAAAAAATGAATAACGAATTTGAGAAAAAGTATAAGTATTGGAAAATTTAAGGAAATAACAAGCAATATCTCCAAAACGGTTCACTCAACAAAAGAAATGTATATGACATAAGTTGTGTATTTTAACGCGATCTACACTTTTTGTGTAGTAACATTTTGTGTATCTCTTATGGTTTACCAGTTATGCAAAAGTTGTTCACAATAAAGAATACTTTTGGAGCCATTCCCAGAAAATTCGAGATATACATTTCATTTCCCATGACATTATCTTAAACATATGATATTTTCATCAAAATCGTTAGAGCCATTTTTGAGAAAATTAAAATTTTCGAAAAATCTTCCATGTAAAGGGTAGTTTGGGGTGGGGGGATTTTCTTGAAAACCTTCGTGTCGCATCTCTGGAAGATACTGAACCTAAATACCAAGTTTGGTGCTTATCCGACTGTTCGTTTTTGAGTTATGCTGTTCACACACACACAGACACACACACAGACACACACACACACACAGACACACACACGGACATGTTTCCAAAAATTCTTTTTTTGGATTCAGGAGGTCTCAAAACATGTATTTCCGGTGAAATCTCGGTATCGAATTTTTGGGTGGAATGCAATACTTCCCCTACTTACTATACGTAGTAGAGAAAGTAATAATTCGCGCAGATGGACACCACTTTCAACAACGTACTCATTACATATGTTATTAACACTTGTAGTAACGCGGGAGTTACGGGACAGAAAACCCCGCAGGGTAGTAGACCGTGTGCGGAGCACGCATTCGCGCAATCCGCGGCCTTGATATAAAACGAAGGCACTGTAGAAGAAGTATTGTATTCCACCCAAAAATAACATACCGAATTTCACCGCAAATACCGCAAAATGGGAGAACACTGGCGCTTTTAGCGATTTTTTTACATTTAATTTAAAGTATATCCATCTAGTTTCCAAATTAATTTCATCATGGCATTCAAACCTTTGCCTTACCACTACTCATCCTATACTAGTACTAGGATTCATTTTTTCTAATTCGCTTGCTTTATAGTAATAAAAAAATCTGAAGTGCTAACATAATATGACTTTCTTTGCCCTCTACCGCTTATTAGTGAATATGCATATTATTTTTACGAAAGCTTATTTTTCTTTCTACTTCATTTTAATAGAGAAACCTTCTTTGCAGAAACAGCTACATTACACATTTGGTTATAAATACAAAGAGAACAGCGACAGTCAAATGTTTAAGAACTGGACGCTATACCCAGCGGAGGGCGATGGATTTTTTCAGGTGTAAAAATTCTTAGTATAGCTTTCTACGGAAGGGCAGTAAAGCCGGTTGTCCCGTGTCGTAGTTTTACGGCACGTAAAAGAACCTCATGCCTGATAAAGAGGCCTCTGAGCAAAACTTCCGGTATTCCACGCCCAATATTGTAGAATGGGGCGCTAAGAATCATAGCAGTTACAAAGCGTCCATAAATAAAACTCAATTTAATTTTTTTAAAGAATGTATACTGAAAATCTGAACTTAAGTTAACAATATTACATCATTGGGGGCATCTGA
Source organism: Deroplatys truncata (assembly GCA_030765065.1). Lineage (NCBI taxonomy): Eukaryota > Metazoa > Arthropoda > Insecta > Mantodea > Mantidae > Deroplatys > Deroplatys truncata. Next base: position 307,725,861 of record CM060975.1, on the reverse strand, counting down.
AAGTGGCAAAAATGTAAGAAAACGAGATTACAAGAAGTTTTAAAACTTCACGCGCTATTTGTACAAACCTGCGCTGATCCATTTAACATCGCACTCTTAAATACCCAGTAGTGCAATCCCGCAATTGTATGCATGAACATTTTAAACGTTTTTTCTTTCTATCTTCAAAATGTTGCCAAAACCTCAGTATTCAGTACTTACGATAAGTGTGCCAGGCGAAAATTTCCTCATACTAAACCACCGTTTACATGGACATATTACTTTCTCTACTACGTATAGTAAGTAGGGGAAGTATTGTATTCCACCCAAAATTTCGATACCGAGATTTCACCGGAAATACATGTTTTGAGACCCCCTGAATCCATAAAAAGCATTTTTGGAAACATGTCCGTGTGTGTGTCTGTGTGTCTGTCTGTCTGTGTGTCTGTGTGTGTGTCTGTGAACAGCATAACTCAGAACGAACAGTCGGATAAACACCAAACTTGGTATTTAGGTTCAGTATCTTCCAGAGATGCGACACGAAGGTTTTCAAGAAAATCCCCCCACCCCAGAGTACCCTTTACATGGAAGATTTTTCAAAAATTTTAATTTTCTCAAAAATGGCTCTAACGATTTTGATTAAAATATCATATGTTTAAGATATTTTTACAACAAATAAAATATATATCTTGAATTTTCTGGGAATGTCTCCAAAAGTATTCTTTATTGTGAACGACTTTTGCATAACTGGTAAACCATAAGAGATAGACAAACTTTTATTACACCAACAATGTAGATCGGGTTAAAATACACAATTTATGTCATATACATTTTTTTTGTTGAGTGAACCATTTTCGAGATATTGCTTGTTATTCCCTTAACTTTTTCAATAATTTTCTCAAATGGGAATTCGTTATACCTTTTTTTTGTCTTGGATATGCAAAGAGTTATTATCTGTGGCAAAGGGAATGGTGCTGCACCTAGCAACCAGCTATTAAGAGTTATGTATTTGCTTAAAGGCTACTGTTTTTCTATATTGCCCTTGTAAATATATTTTCCCCTACATCTACAAGAAAATTAGCAATAAGATAGAGTTTGCAAATGTTTATCTCGATTAACATGAACTAGATGAAGAATAAGCGTTTGTAAAAATAGTTTGTACAAGAGTAGAGAAAGTCATGTGAGTGTAACACATCAGATTTTTTTTACTTTCTCTACTACGTATAGTAAGTAGGGGAAGTATTGCATTCCACCCAAAAATTCGATACCGAGATTTCACCGGAAATACATGTTTTGAGACCTCCTGAATCCAAAAAAAGCATTTTTGGAAACATGTCCGTGTGTGTGTCTGTGTGTCTGTCTGTCTGTCTGTGAACAGCATAACTCAAAAACGAACAGTCGGATAAGCACCAAACTTGGTATTTAGGTTCAGTATCTTCCAGAGATGCGACACGAAGGTTTTCAAGAAAATCCCCCCACCCCAGACTACCCTTTACATGGAAGATTTTTCGAAAATTTTAATTTTCTCAAAAATGGCTCTAACGATTTTGATGAAAATATCATATGTTTAAGATAATGTCATGAGAAATGAAATGTATATCTCGAATTTTCTGGGAATGTCTCCAAACGTATTCTTCATTGTGAACGACTTTTGCATAACTGGTAAACCATAAGAGATAGACAAAATTTTACTACACAAAAAATGTAGATCGCGTTAAAATACACAACTTATATCATATACATTTCTTTTGTTGAGTGAACCGTTTTGGAGATATTCTTGTTATTTCCTTAAATTTTCCAATACTTATACTTTTTCTCAAATTCGTTATTCATTTTTTTTATGTCCTGGACATGCAAAGAGAATGGAATGCACCACATAGCAACCAGCGATAAAATATTTGACTATCGCTTAAAAGCTACCATATTCCCCTTGCATCTACAAGAAAATTACAAATAAGATTGACATTTCGATATCTCGATTAACATGAAGCATATGGAGAATAGGCGTTTGTAAAAATAGTGTGTACAAGAGTAGAGAAAGTCATGTGAGTGTAACACATCAGATTTTTTTTGTTATGTCTCTCAAAAATAGCTCTAAGGTTTTTATTAAATGCCACGTGTTCTTTAACCGATTTCCCTCCTCTTTGTAGGATTTACACCCCCAAGAACAAACAACCAATGCCTTGGGTCAACAGTACGTCGAAAAGCAAGCAAACTCTGGATCATAGCATATGTAAGATGGGTGATCAGCCCAACGCCTGGAATGGCGGTGAGGAAGAAGGAAATGAAATGTAGTGATGATAGGGAAATTCTCGGATCAAATTATCCAACACAGCATTCGCTAGCGACTGAGGAAGACTCGAAAAAGTATGTAATATGTTCAACGGATAAAATCCTATCTTGAATTTTCTATGAACAGCAGTAAAGCAGAGGCAAATACAAGAATAGCGTCCTTATACCGTTGCACTAATTGAACAAAACAACTCAGAAATGTACATTTTATAATAAATATTGTTATTATTTCATATAAGTAACGTACAAGAATACATTTCCCAATGAGGAATGCAACAATATGCATGACGGTAGATACACTCAGAGAAGCAAACGAATAAGTTACAATATAACTTACTCTTCTATGGATTTGTACCGGGAAGCTTCCACTGCGGGTGTCGAGGGGCAAGAGGATAGCACACATCCGTGTCAAATAGTACCTGATACGGTTCATATTGCATTGTAAACGTTACCTCAAAATGTATTTTATTCCTCATTTTCACAAGTACGCCACTGTGTCTTTAAAAGTATTTAAAATTAAATAGCGAAATCGCTTCCAACAACGCTGCCTTCGGAGTTTTTCAAAGGTGGAAATGGCGGTACACCAAGAGGATTTAAATACTCAATCCTCACAATTTCTGCAAGTAAATAAAAGCACAGTGAGGAAGTGCACAAAAACAGCTATAATAATATAATAATAATAAACTGTAAGCATTTATTTGAAAAGCTAGAGCTTGCATTACGGAAACAATCGACTCTGAGAATGCGATCGTGTCTAATTTCCAGTTGGTAATCATTGTTGGTATGCCAGTGCGTTCATGATTCAGCCGCCATTGCTGTCGAGTCCTCCACATTCTGATTGAAATTTGAATGATATTTGTATAACTGGGAAACTATAAGAGTAGGCGATATTTGCTACATAAAATTACAGAGCTCCTTAAATATGCAATTTGTGTCAAAATTCCTCGTAGGAGCTACACTTGTTTGCTACACTTGTTAAGTATTCTCACGTTGCAGCTATGAAGCTGCATTTAAAATATGTTATTTTCCCGCATGGATTCATTAGTACAGTAACAAAAATTGACTTATGATATAAACAGTAAGTTTTGACTTCACAAGTTGCCTTTTTCAAAACATTACCAGGCAATAATATCATAATTATGGTAAAAATAGGCATAGAATAATCATTTCTTTTCTTGTATGTACTGACTAAGGGGCATATTTAAGAGTAGGGCGATGGGTTTCTGCCACTCCCACCTCCCCCCCCCAAAAGATTATTTCCTGGTACAACAGCAGTAAACATAATTTGATAAGAAACCCAATCACAAGCATTTTAGCTAAAATCTGTCCCAAAGGACAGTATTTCTTCAGGAAGGGATTCTTTATTTTTCAAAGGGACATTTTCTTCAGACAATCTGATAAGATGGGAAGCTTCAAAGATATCTTCGTTAAAATTGAGTTTTTATCTATAGACCCTCTTTACTATGGTTCTTAGTGTTCCATCCTATATTGGGCGTAAAGACCGAAATTTCGCTCAGAGGCCTCTTTATCAGGTTTGAGGTTTTTCACGTGCCGTAAATCTAGACACGAGACCACCGGCTTTACTTCCATTCCGAAGGAATCAATTCTAAGGACTTTCACGCCCGAAAAAAATCCATCGCCCTACGCCGGGTTTGAACTCATATGACTTCGTTGATTGTTATGCTCTTCTCGAGATTCTGCCAGTTTCCACTGCATCTCCAGAAATAACTCTTATAAGGCAATTGACGACATACTTGAGAAGCAAAACATCAGAACTTGACTTGCCTGCCAGTTCACCGTGATATTAGTGTTTCTGAGATGAAGTTGTACATAAATTTGCTACTGTTTTAAGAAGACTTGATTTGTTATTGTGAATGTGTTTGTACTTTCAAATTGTTTCTAAGGTTTTAAATTCAAAATATGTTGACACTTGTGAAAATGTTATAAACTCCATTTTGTAGGAATCAGTATATTTATATAGACACGTCACACAGAAAGTGGAGATTTCTGCCTCAGAACCCAAAGAGTATATTTATTAATTAATAATCTTTATCTTCCTAAACGTTCATAACTAATTTTAGCTAAACAAAATAAACTATAAGAACATAAACCATGAGCAACTATTAAAGCAAGAGTTATATAAAAACCTCTAACATTTAATGTTACTGATCTCTCTTGAATATTGTGTGTATACAAATACCAGTGTATTATGGCTGTGTTTTATTTGCAAGTGTTTCAAATTTTACATTTTATGCAGGTTAGTCACTTTCGCCTCCCCCCAAATAAGATTCTACACTACCGTTTGTGAAAATTGCAACACCCAGAAAGAATTTCTCGAATAACTCCAAACTTGGTGGAAGTGTAGAAGAGTGTGCAAGCAATAAGTTATTAGGTTTGCAGAGAGATGGGGTACACGTAGACCTAGCAGAGCCCTCTCGTGTCGGTCCGACAAGATCAGTGTTGCGCCCAGTGTAGTCGGTGCAGAGCTGTCAAACAAGGTGGAAACAATAAAATGACTGCCGGTATGCCTCGTCGACGTCAAAGGGAGCCACATCGGCATGTGAGTGAGTTCGAACGGGGCAGAATGATCGGTCTCCGGGAAGCGGGTTTGTCATAACGTGACATTTGCTCGTACAGGGCATGCTGCTACGAAAGTGATGCGTGTGCGGAAGCAGTGGAAAGATGAAGGTCGTACGCAGCGAAGAGCACAGCACGGGATGACCGTCATCTTGGCCGCATGGTCATAACTTCATACGCAGTGTTGGCTCGACGCTGGTGCACTGCAACAGGTCTGCATCAACGGTTCCTCGCCGTCTGCTGCAGGTTGGACTGGTTGCGTGCTTGCCATTACGTCGGCTTCCATTGTCCAGAAACCACAAGCTCCTTCGACTGCGATGGGTACGTAAACACCGTCACTGGCGTGCTGAGTGGCATAGTGTCCGGCGGTACCGTGGTGAGCGCAACCTGGAGGGCTGCATTGTTGAGCGGCATAGCGGACAAACACCAGGTGTGATGGTTTGGGGCGCAATTGGTTACAACAACCGATCTCGCCTCCTACGAATTGAGGGCACTTTGAACAACAACCGGCACCTAACGGTGGTTGTAGAGCCTGAGGTACTACCCTGCTTCAGGCATCTCCACAGGCCACGTTTCAACAGGACAATGCCGGCCACATATTGCGAGGAATGTACAAGCCTTCTTCGAAGAGCGACGGATACCATCGCTTCCCTGGCCTGCACGTTCGCCTGACATGTCGCCCATCGAACATGTCTGGGATATGGTTGGTCGGCACGGTCCTCCGGTAACCAGTGTCAGGATTTGTGGGCTCGAATACAAACTGCGTGAAGGAAAATCCCTCAGGAACTTATTCAGAACCTTTTTGATTCACTGCCACGGCGTATAGCAACTCTAATTGCAGCGCATGGAGGCCACACCAAATACTGAATATTAGGGCTCAGAGGTCATGTATAGATTTGAAAAGTTTATCATTTGTTACTTGTCATGTGCCTAACCTGTCGTATTAAATTCATGCGTTTCCTTCTTGGTGTTGCAATTTTCACAAACGGCAGTGTATATATACGCCCGTGTATGGTACATGATTTTATGACTATCACAAGTTCGCTCATGTTGCTAATACATAGTAAATGATACTAGACTGTTAGCCAGAAATATGTTGCCGAAACTAAAATCGCCTCCATTAGTGAATATTACGTATGTCAATGCGAAGTGATGGATTTATCAAGACTTGCAGGATACAGTTAACATGGGACAAAGGTCTACGTGGACTACTTGCTGTAAATTGCTTTCCTTGTCATGTTGACAATATCGTCTGACGTCACCAAGGATCGACCCCCAGCTCGCTTCAAGTACCCATAGAGTAATTGCTCCCTCTAAATTGTGCTTCCGATATTGTGTCAAGACCTCAGCTGTGACGTAGCCTGTGACCGAAACACTTGCTTCAAAGTCATGTATTCAATGTGGCTTTCATCCCTTTTTTACTTTCCCTACTTATATAGTAGGTAGAGGAAGTATTGTATGTGACCCAAAAATTCAATATCGATATTTCAGAGAAAATATATTTATAGGTATCCAGAATAAAAAAAAAATCTGATGTGTAACACTCACATGACTTTCTCTACTCTTGTACAAACTATTTTTACAAACGCTTATTCTCCATATACCTCATGTTAATCGAGATGTTAATCTTATTGCTAATTTTCTTGTAGATGCAAGGGGAATTGCTAGGTTTTAAGCGATAGTCAAATATTTTAAGACCTGGTTGCTATGTGGCGCATTCCATTCTCTTTGTATGTCCAGGACATAAAAAAAATGAATAACGAATTTGAGAAAAGTATAAGTATTGGAAAATTTAAGGGAATAACAAGCAATATCTCGAAAATGGTTCACTCAACAAAAAAAAATGTATATGACATAAATTGTGTATTTTAACGCGATCTACATTTTTGTGTAGTAAAATTTTGTCTATCTGTTATGGTTTACCAGTTATGCAAAAGTCGTTCACAATGAAGAATACTTTTGGAGACATTCCCAGAAAATTCGAGATATACATTTTATTTATCATGATATATTAATCAAAATCGTTAGAGCCATTTTTGAGAAAACTAAAATTTTCGAAAAATGTTCCATGTAAAGAGTAATCTGGAGTGGGGGGATTTTCTTGAAAACCTTCATGTCGCATCTCTGGAAGATACTGAACCTAAATACCAAGTTTGGTGTTTATCCGACTGTTTGCTTCTGAGTTATGCTGTTCAGACACACACACATGGACATGTTTCCAAAAATGCTTTTTTTGAATTCAGGGGGTCTCAAAACATGTATTTCCGGTGAAATCTCGGTATCGAATTTTTGGGTGGAATGCAATACTTCCCCTACTTACTATACGTAGTAGAGAAAGTAATAATATTGTGATTTGTTAATTACAAAATATAAGTTCACTGATTTCTAATGTTACCTGGACACAATTTTCTCTCTTTATACAATTATTTGACACACCCTGCTATCTTGAATAGGAATCAAAGCAAAACTTTCTTACTTGAGGGTTATTCAAATGTGTTGAAATTGGTATCGCATGCGTGCCGTATCCTTATAAACAGATTCGATTCTCTTCTTTTTCTGTGTCTCAGTTGCTAATCGTGACCGTCTGCATATATGTTGTTTCGAATGAAATATCCGCGGCATTTGTTTTACATGCATTTTCTGTGGAATAACAAACACTTTCTACTTGGCATTCTGGAATAAAATCCAAAGCTTTGTTTGAAAGCATGGGTTTTTATAACTCCAATGTGCTCGTATTCAAGTACAAGAGCTTTGCTAATTCTTTTGAATATTTCAGTAATTTATGAAATGAAATTAGGAGTTTTACAGACCATCTTCGTCAGAAAGGGTAGGGTTTCTCATCGGAGAAAATTAAATTTAATTGATTTTTATTTATGGACGCTCTTTAACTACTATGGTCCTTAGCATCCCATTCTATATTGGGCGTGAAGGACCGGTAATTTTGCTCAGAGGCCTCTTTATCAGGCTTGATGTTTTTTTACGTGTCGTAAATCTACGACACGGATCCACCGACTTTACTTTCCTTCTGAAGGAAGCCATGCTAAGGATTTTTACGCCCGAAAAAGGTCCATCGCCCTCCGTCGGGTTTGAACCCGCGACCTCAGGAACTAGAGGCTAGCATGGTAACCACTACATCACGGACGACTCAGTGAGGAAAGAATTAAAATAGGTTGAGAGATTTTTGGGATTATCCTGTATATACATACCCACTCACAAACAAATTGTCTCTCTTTATAATATTAATATAGATACCATAGCGCAAGGGAAACAAGAAAGACTTCCGTTCATCTTAAACGATGATCTAACTCTGCTCGTTATTGCCGCAAGCCTTTACGAGGATATAATATGTAAGTTTATGGAGGAAGATCGATGGAAGTTAAGTACACAGTTGTTCTTGAGACCATGACCTTAAAAGTATTTATAGATCTGTATTCCAAACGGAAATGAATTGGCAATTTAGGTCGCTTAAATTGTTTAACTACAATCTAGAATTCCTCAAACCTACCTAGTTCTTGAATTATTCTTCCAATAATGTGATGACAATCCCATCTTTTGACAAATGGTTGTCAATGCGGCGATCTGAAGTCAGTCAGTCCTGTATTGTGTGACTATATACCGCATTCAGTGACTGGGCCGTGCTAGCCTCTAGTTCCCGAGGTCGCGCGGAGGGCGATGGCTTTCTTCGGGCGAAAAATCCTTAGCATGGCTTCCTTCGGAAGGGAAGTAAAGCCGGTGGTCCCGTGTCGTAGAATTAAGGCACGTAAAAGAACCTCAAGCCTTATAAAGAGGCCTCTGAGCAAAATTACTGGTCCCACGTTAATAAGTTGGTCATAAAGACAAGAATCAGTTATTAAGATTCCACCATCAAATAAATAAAACATTAACTACCCAAAAATTGAACTAAAGGTAATGTAATTAATTATATACAAAACAAAATGTTTACACGTTTGGGGAGACGAAAATCTACCACATACTGTATCTTTATTGAAGAATCTAAGTAAAATGTGTTATCAAATTTCTGTCCTAAAACATGGCGTTAATGTAAATACCTTAAGAATAGTGTATTTTTCAAACTTTCACTCGCTCTTAACATACAAAATAACATGGGGAAAAAGTAGTGGCATGATTAAAATGTTCAGGACACAGATAAAGAGTGATTAGAACAATGATGGATCTGAAAAAACCCATCGGTTTAAAAAGCTTTAAATACTGCCACTGCCTTGTATCTACATTTATAAAATTATTATTCAAATAAACATAGAACATTTTGATAAAGACTCTGAAATTCATAATCGTAATACCACGAAAAGATCACACTTGAATGTCACCTTTCATAGAAAAAAGTTATAAGGGTTCAGCTTCAAGTATTCAAATTTATAACAAACTTCCCTCAGAAATAAAACAGATCACATTATTTGGAAAATTTAAAAGAAACCTAAAAATCTATTAAACAAATGTTATTACTCCATTGAGGGGTACTTAGATGATAAAAATGTATAAATTATTTGTTGTTATTAAAACATTATTCACTTTGTATGTAGGTGGCAGCAGATTGTATAGTAGAAAAGAGAATTAACCCGAAATTTTGGTATTTATCTGTACTAAGCCACCATACACAGAATATGGCTAACATCAGCCCAGGCTATCAAAGCCATACTCCGAACCTAATTTTCTTTGTATTTAGTACTACAACTACTACTGCCACTACAAAGATAATAATATTAACAATTATACAATGTTGCTAATGTTATTTATATACCAATATTCGTAACATTGCTCATGAATAACAGTACAGCTCATGTAAAACGTCGTGACACTCCATATGCGCAAGAGAGGAGAAATGTCGAGAGTGCTGGGGGAGCAGGGGAACAGAAGTATATCAGAACTCGGAGGCGGTCGCTGATCCCCACCTCTCTTATTATGGAAGTGGGCTGGTCAGTGCTATTGCGCATCTATGCTTCAGGAGTGGGGGACTGTCACGACGTTTTACACTAGCTGTAACAATAATAAGGGTTTAAACATGTGCAATATTTGAATTAGTGCTACTAAACTTTTATTTTCACACGCATCGCAATCTTAAGTCTCATTTTCTTCTCTTCTTAAGGACCACAACAATTTCTTCCTAACTTTAAATACTCACCTGTCTTCTTGCTGTCTTTGCTAAACCCTTTAATTAAAGCTACTTTTGTGTCTAATTTAAACAATTTCTCACTTAAATACTCTTTTCTCCAAAGCTCTGTCCCTTTACATTCAAACACTACATGTTCCAAATCTTCCGTCCCTCCATATATTGTACACAAGTTCTGTTGGAAACCTTTTCTCATCCCTTTTAACGTCCATATGCCCGCTCGAACCCAAGCAATACTCTCTTTGTTCTTTATTCAGTTGTCCACATATCCTTCTCCTTCCCATGTATTACTTTCTCTACTACGTATAGTAAGTAGGGGAAGTATTGTATTCCACCCAAAAATCGATACCGAGGTTTCACCGGAAATACATGTTTTGAGACCCCCTGAATCCAAAAAAAACATTTTTGGAAACATGTGCGTGTGTGTGTGTGTGTCTGTGTCTGTGAACAGCATAACTCGGAAACGAACAGTCGGATAAACACCAAACTTGGTATTTAGGTTCAGTATCTTCCAGAGATGCGACTCGAAGGTTTTCAAGAAAATCTCCCCACCCCAGATTACCCTTTACATGGAACAGTTTTCGAAAATTTTAATTTTCTCAAAAATGGCTACAACGATTTTGATTAAAATATCAAATGTTTAACATATTTTTATGACAAATAAAATGTATATCTTGAATTTTCTGGGAATGTCTCCAAAAGTATTCTTCATTGTGAACGACTTTTGCATAACTGGTAAACCATAAGAGATAGACAAAATTTTACTACACACAAAGTGTAGATCGCGTTAAAATACACAATTTATGTCATATACATTTTTTTTTGTTGAGTGAACCATTTTCGAGATATTGCTTGTTATTCCCTTAAATTTTCCAATACTTATACTTTTTCTCAAATTCGTTATTCATTTTTTTATGTTCTGGACATGCAAAGAGAATGGAATGCACCACATAGCAACCAGCGCTTAAAGGATTTGACTATCGTTTAAAACCTACCATTTTCCCCTTGCATCTACAAGAAAATTAGCAATAAGATTGACATATCGATATCTCGATTAACATGAAGCATATGGAGAATAAGCGTTTGTAAAAATAGTTTGTACAACAGTAGAGAAAGTCATGTGAGTGTAACACATCAGATTTTTTTATTTGTACACATGATTCTAGTGATCTTTTATCCCCTAATCTATATTCCTAAACAACTCTTGTAATTTTATATCTTCGAATCTGCTCCTAACTTCTTTCCAAAACCCATTTACATTATTTTCTCTCATTCTCCAGATATCGCCCAGCCCATTTTTCTCTAATATAGCTTGTATACTGTAACTCCATCCACTATTCCTTAAATTCTTTTCCTGAAAATCCAGGCATTGTCTTAACAAATTCCTTTCATCTAGGTTTAGTATTCTATGCCAGTATTTGAGGACTCTCCCCATAATCATACCTTTCCTTCCCACTCTTCCTAATTCAATTTGAGCAACTTCCTTTATTTGGTAAACCTAGCACTTCTCTACAAAACCCCCTGTGTACTTTATCCACCATTTCCCATCCACCCGAAATTAATTTTATTTTGTATAATTATATAGACGCGTCTGATATGTACATGATGTAAACAGTCAAGAAATGAATTGAATGAGCTTCTTCAACATTACATCAGCGACAACAAAGGTAAGGATGCACAGAAATTGTGTAGTATAGCAAACCGGAAATCGATTAATTATTGCGTGTTCAGTATGAAGGTCACTACAGCACGGCATCTGTTGATATTACTTAAGATAACGAACTTAGGAGATAAAAGCGCACACGATATCTATGTAATGGTTATATGACTTTATCTATTAACATTTTGTAACTAATCTATACACTGTTAAAAAGGGTTTTTTCCTACCCACTGATGCTAAAATGTTCTACCTGTCAGCCGCTTCTAGTTTTATATTATGTTTATGCGACCTGCTAAACGGTGGATATGCCTTAGGTCCATCTCCATTGTGCGCTTTACATCTGCTTTAGATATCTATTGAGGTATTGAACTCAGCACTCAGTGAAACAGCGGCTTAAGGGGCACAAGTTGCTCTGAGCTGCAGGTACGACAAACGAAAAGGTAAAAAAAATATAACACTAGGTCCAGTTACACCGTTCCAAAACAACAGTCCCCAAAATGATGCAATCGTATTTTTATAACCATATCCAGAAGTAACACTCTGATCATAGAAACGCGTTAGAATATATGATGTGACACTTGACACCGACCCCGCTCCCAAGTTCCAACAAAGAGCAACGCCCGCTAGAAATATTCCAATTAATTCGATTTAATTATGCTCTTGAAATTGAGTTTTATTTATGGACGCTCTGTAATTACTATGGTCCTTAGCGTCCCATTCTTGGGCGTGAAAGACCAGTCATTTTGCTCAGAGCCCTCTTTAACAGGCTTGAGGTTCTTTTACGTGCCGTAAATCTTCGAAACGGGATCAACGGCTTTACTTCCCTTCCGAAGGAAGCCATACTAAGGATTTTTAAGCCCGAAAAAATCCATCGCCCTCCGCCGGGTGTGAACCCGCGACCTCGGGAATCAGAGGGTAACATGGTAATCACTACACCACAGAGGACGACACTCCTGCTCTTATCTATGCGCGCGAAACTCAATAATCTATAGTAATGCCACAGTGGTTTCCAAATCATCGATAACTTTATCTACGGGACTTGGAAATCATGAGTGGCTTCTGCTAAGACTATTCTATGAATAAAATGAAGTGATTTATCCAAAAAAATCATAATAAAATATTTATATTTATTTGTAACATAAGTGGTGGTGTTTTCTAAAACAAGTTACGACCGTGTGCTCACGTTTTGTTTGTTTGATCAGTGCAACTTGATCATATAGGTATTTTTTCTGCCATCTGGTGTGCGGAACGTGCACTAGGAATTCGTTATTCTTTTATCTATGATTGTAAGAATGCTCCTAGAAGAGAAAATATGAAGCAAATAAAACCTATATTATCAACATTATAGGTTATGACTTTCTTTACAGAAAAGGCTGATAAATGTTAACTTGTTTCCATTCATTGGTTTATTATGAACATTATTTAAAAACACAATTATCTCGTTAATTTTATAGTGTATTCCTTGTACTGTTCTCCGTTTGATTTCCTCATATTGATGCTATAAAAATAAAGTGGAATGCCACAGCTAAAATGCTACAAGAAATGTATTTTAAGGAATTCATATAAAGTTCAATTGCATTTGAAAACCATGAGTTTCAAGAGGCGAAAGATGCAAGGAACACGAAAAGAAAACTGCTCCAAAACTTACCGGAAAAAGAAAGGTTAATGCAGTGGTTTTAAAGTCCGAAGAATATGATGAGTGCTCAATTTATGTGATGAGAACGCTCCAGAAGGATTACAAATGAAGTTCTTCCTTATCGCTGCGCTAGAGTTGCCATGTCTAATTAACAATCTCGTCTATATCTTCATTTGAAGCGTTACCAAATCTCGTTTCTGCCATTTTTATGTTTAAACGTAACAGCATTGATTGTTGGTAGCCGAGTCACTACCTCCACAGAGTATTACAAAAATCTGATGTGTTACACTCACATGACTTTCTCTACTCTTGTACAAACTATTTTTACAAACGCTTATTCTCCATATGCTTCATGTTAATCGAGATGTTATTCTTATTGCTAATTTTCTTGTAGATGCAAGGGGAATATGGTAGGCTTTAAGCGATAGTCAAATGTTTTAAGAGCTGGTTGCTATGTGGCGCATTCCATTCTCTTTGTATTACCAGGACCAAAAAAAATGAATAAGAATTCCCATTTGAGAAAAAGTATTAAGTATTGGAAAATTTAAGGGAATAACAAGCAATATCTCGAAAATGGTTCACTCAACAAAAAAATGTATATGACATAAATTGTGTATTTTAACGTGATCCACATTTTTTGTGCAGTAAAATTTTGTCTATCTCTTATGGTTTACCAGTTATGCAAAAGTCGTTCACAATGAAGAATACTTTTGGAGACATTCCCAGAAAATTCCAGATATACATTTTATTTGTCATGAAAGTATCTTAAAAATATGATATTTTAATCAAAATCGTTAGAGCCATTTTTGAGAAAATTTAAATTTTCGAAAAATGTTCCAAGTAAAGGGTAATCTGGGGTGGGGGGATTTTCTTGAAAACCTTCATGTCGCATCCCTGGAAGATACTGAACCTAAATACCAAGTTTGGTGTTTATCCGACTGTTCGTTTCTGAGTTATGCTGTTCTCAGACAGACAGACACACACATGGACATGTTTATCAAAACTGCTTTCTTTGGATTCAGGGGGTCTCAAAACATGTATTTCCGGTGAAATCTCGGTATCGAATTTTTGGGTGGAATACAATACTTCCCCTACTTACTATACGTAGTAGAGAAAGTAAAAAGGAGGAAGTTATAAAGATAATTCGATAAACAATGAGTAGAATCATGGCCATGATTGGTTCAAAAACAACATTGCTTTAAATGTGATCGGTCTTATCCCCCATTTGAGTGAAATAGTCAAAAGATACAATCATTAGTGTCATGGAAACTTACACAGGACGGTTATACTGACCGCGAGGATTAGACGGCCTCGGCTCCATCTTATTCTGCCGAAGAGGTTCGTGTTACGCTGAAGTACGTCCAAGAAAGACTCAAACAGTTCAAATTCAATGTATATAAATGTTTTGGGTCTTTCTTGCAGTACTTCAGCAGTAACATAAACCTTTTCGGCAGAATAAGATGGTCCCTTTCAATGGAGCCGAGGGCGTCTAACTCTGGCGGTCTACACTTCAATGGAGGTGGTGGTGGCGGCGGAGAAGTTGGTAGTTGTGGAGGCGGTGGAGATGGTGTTTTTTTTATTTTATTTATGGACATTTTTAGCTGCTGTGGTCCTTAGCGTCCCATTCCATACTGGGCGTGAAAGGCCGGTAATTTTGCTTAGAGGCCTCTCTTATCAGACTTGAGGTTCTTTTACGTCCCGTAAATCTACGACACTGGACCACCGGCTTTACTTCCCTTCCGAAAGAAGCCATGATAAGGATTTTTACGCCCGAAAAAATCCATCGCCCTCCGCCGGGTCTGAACCCGCGACTTCGGGAACTCGAGGCCAGCATGGTAACCCTACACCGCGGAGGACGACCAACGATGATGGTGGTGGTGGTGGAGATGGTGGCGGGAGCGATGGTGGTGGTGGTGGAGATGGTGGCGGGAGCGATGGTGGTGGTGGTGGTGGTGGCGGCGGGGCGATGGTGGTGGTGGTGGTGGAGATGGTGGCGGGGGCGATGGTGGTGGCGAAGACAGTGGTAGTGGTGGCGGGAGCGATGGTGGTGGCGGAGACAGTGGTAGTGGTGGCGACGATGGTAGTGGTGGTAGCGGCGGTGGAGATGATGGTAGTGGTGGCGATGTTGGTGGTGGTGGCAGCGGAGATGGTGTTAGTTGTGTCGGCGGTGGAGATGGTGGTAGTGGTGTCGGCGGCGTTAGTTGTGGCGGCGTTGGAGATGGTGGTAGTGGTGGCGACGATGGTGGTGGTGGCGACGATGGTGGTGGTAGTGGTGGCGATGGTGTTAGTTGTGGCGGCGATGGAGATGATAATGGTGGTGGTGGCGATGGTGGTAGTGGTGGCGGCGTTAGAGATGGTGGTAGTGGTGGCGGCGTTGGAGATGGTGGCGGTGGTGATGGTGGTAGTTATGGCGGCGGTGGAGATGGTGGTAGTTATGGCGGCGGTGGAGATGGTGGTAGCGGTGGCAACGATGGTGGTGGTGGTGGCGGAGATGGTGGCGGGGGCGATGGTGGTAGTTGTGGCGTCGGTGGAGATAGTGGTAGTGTGGCGACGATGGTGGTAGTGGTGGCAACGATGGTGGTGGTGGTGGCGGAGATGGTGGCGGGGGCGATGGTGGTAGTTGTGGCGTCGGTGGAGATAGTGGTAGTGTGGCGACGATGGTGGTAGTGGTGGCGACGATGGTGGTAGTGGTGGTGATGGTGGTAGTTGTGGCGGCGGTGGAGATAGTGATAATGGTAGTGACGATGGTGGTAGTGGTGCCGACGATGGTGGTGTTAGTGGCGGCCATGGTGTTGGTAGTGGTAGTGGTGGCGACGGAGATGGTGGCGGGTGCGATGGTGGTGATGGTGGTAGTTGTGGCGGCGGTGGAGATGGTAGTAGTGGTGGCGACGATGGTGGTGGTGGTGGTGCCGGCGGAGGTTTTGTGATGATAGTGAATGCCAATTCCTTTAACGTGAATTAACTCGGCAATAATAATAATAATAATAAGTATTTAAATATTATTAATTGCAGGTTGCGAGTTCGCGCGAGCATGGCTGAATGGAAGAAGAGAGGAAAAGAGGATAGCATTGTCTTGCTCCTTGGCAGTATTCGTAACAGAGCGAAGGATCACGACTGGAAGTAAAAGAACCCGAGTCAGTCAGGAGTTTCTTGCTGCATAAATACCCTGATTGTCATCTCGGAAACTAAAGTTTTAAGGGGGATTGCAATGGTTGGAAATGTTACTGCAAAATAACCATTTTTCCCATCTCTACTCCGAACTGAAGCCTGTCCCAAAAGCATAGTCCTTAGATACAAATGTTTGTAAAATGTTGCTACACAGTACAGTAATCAATCCAATGCTCCTCGGTAACTCCTCTTAATGAATAAATTCCGCCTATCACTTGGATTGTGGTTCATAATGATCAAAAGAAAAAGGCCAATAGCTTGTGCTAATAGATAAATAAAACAGAGACTTTAAGCTGTGCTAAACGTCAATACCATACTAGCAAAGTTCCGAGGTGATAACGTCATGAAGGTGGATGGGCAAAAAGTCGTTCTGCGAAAGCTCGGCACACCCCCGAAGAGGTAGCCCAAGTCTCGATCCTGAATGCGCTGAGAGAGTAACAATGTCAAGCGAAATACGCCCATCAATGTGGACGCATTTAAAGCTGGTCGCCATTTCAGAAAATGTATACTCCCCAAAGTTGCAGTAAAGTTAGTCGTCGCTCCTTTCTGAACTGGCAAACTTCCCGCTAAGCAGTTAAGGCAATGTGTTTTCAAAAACACATTAATGGAAGGAGGGAGAATGAATGCGGAAGGGCCCATTAATTCCAGCATGGTCCTCCCGCGACATGGCGTCCTGTGTCGTTTTCATCAGGCAACTCTGATGGAGTTAAGAGCCCGTAAACTGCTAGCTTGCTTGCTTGCTGCGCATTAAGTACAATCCAAAGTAGAGCACCAGTATTTATGCCGCTTTTTAACTTTTCTGCCGTTTCTTAGGGTAGAGGAATTGTTGCATTCCAGCCAAAAACTCTATATCCGGCTTCACCAGATACAATTTTGAGATCCCTAAATAAGACGACGAAATATGATAACTTCCAGAAAAAAATCTGATGTGTTACACTCACATGACTTTCTCTACTCTTGTACAAACTATTTTTACAAACGCTTATTCTCCATATGCTTCATGTTAATGTCTTGTCATTACGGCATTGCAATGCCTGCCGACCAATCCACGCTTGAACAACGAATTTTTATTTTTTTTTAACTACATATAATTAATTGAGATGAATTATACTTTTCAGACACCTTAGCCTGGTCTTGGCATGGTTTAATATAGAGTCAAATAAAAAATTCAATGCCACAGCTGGGATTTGAACGCGGTTCGACCGCTCTCACTGTGATTGCTCTAACCATTGAGCTACTGTGACAACACGCCGGTGGGACATTGAAATCTCCAATTGACACAAGTTTAGGACAAACCTAAGGAGCGAAAACGAAATGTTCTAAGGGAGGAAAAAACTGACAAAATTGGTGCATCTAAAGGGTCTTTCAACAAGAGTGTCCTATGTTTAACATGTGATAGCTGCCGTTGGTATTGAGTTACAGCAGTCAATTTTTTCATGTGGTTACAATTGTTATTGACAAATAGCTATGGAACGTTACAGCATTCGGCAACGCGTAGGAATTGTGAAAATTTATTATCAAAATGGATCATCTGTTCGCCAAACCTTCCGTGTATTGCGTGAAGTTTACGGTGTGCATAATCGTCCCTGCGAGAGAACGATTCGGCGTTTGATCGATAAATTTGAAAGTAGTGGTTCTGTCAGCGATCAAACAACCCCTGTACGTAATCGACGTAAGCGCTCCAACGAAAACATAGCCGCCGCTCGTGAGTGTGTACGCGAGAACGGAAACAAATCAATTGCTCGTCGAGCGCAAGAATTGGGGCTTTCGCCGACCACAACTTGGCGAATTCTGCATCTGGACTTAAGTTTCACGCTTACAAAATGGTGTTAACTCAAGAACTAAAGCCCAACGACCATAGGTTGCGCCGTGTATTCGCTGACTGGGCTATGGAGCAATTGGAAGCTGACCCGGATTTTTGTAGAAAAATCATCTTCAGCGATGATTAATCCTTCTTTTGGAAGGATGGTTGTGTTAAACAAAATGGCCTCTATTGGAGCAATCACAATCCAATGCAGATTCAAGAACGACCACTTTATCCCCAAAAGGTTACTGTGTGGTGTGGATTTTGGTATGGTGGAATCATTGGTCCATATTTTTACCAAGATGAAGATGGAAAAGATCTAACTGTCAATGGAGAAAAATACCGGGCTCTAATAAGGGACTATTTTGGCCTCAATTGGATGGTATGAATCTCAGAAACATCTGGTTCCAGCAATATGGTGCCACATGCCATACTGCTCTCGAAACAATCGATCTTTTGAAGGAGAAGTTCAGAGGTTTCATCATTTCCCGTGGTGGTGATGTTAACTGGCCCGAGGTCATGTGATTTAACGCCGTTGGATTACTTCTTGTGGGGTTATGTTAAATCTCGAGTTTATGTCAACAAGCCAGGAACAGTAAATGATCTTATGAATAACATCACACGTGTTATTCGTGAAGTTGGACCTAATTTACGTTCTTCTGTCATTGAAAATTGGGTCAACCGTATACGCGCAACCCAACGAAGTCGCGGCGGTCACTTAACTGATGTTCTCTTTCACACGTAATGACATTAAATATGTTCCAAAATAAAAAGAGAAATAAACCTCTATCATTTATAGAACATGTTTTATTTAAGTTCAAAGATAGGACACTCTTGTTGAAGGACCCTATATTTGTTGGGAACATATAGATCATAATTAAGAATTATTATTGATAACACAAACATCAGAACTACAAAAATTCTGATGTGCTAAATTCACATGACTTTCTCTACCCTATATCGTTTATTAGTGGGTATACAAACTAGTCTTATTAAAGCTTATTACTTTCTCTACTACGTATAGTAAGTAGGGGAAGTATTGCATTCCACCCAAAAATTCGATACCGAGATTTCACCGGAAATACACGTTTTGAGACCTCCTGAATCCAAAAAAAGCATTTTTGGAAACATGTCTGTGTGTGTGTGTCTGTGAACAGCATAACTCAAAAAGGAACAATCGGATAAGCACCAAACTTTGTATTTAGGTTCAGTATCTTCCAGAGATGCGACACGAAGGTTTTCAAGAAAATCCCCCCACCCCAGACTACCCTTTACATGGAAGATTTTTCGAAAATTTTAATTTTCTCAAAAATGGCTCTAACGATTTTGATGAAAATATCATATGTTTAGGGTAATGTCATGAGAAATGAAATGTATATCTCGAATTTTCTGGGAATGTCTCCAAAAGTATTCTTCATTGCGAACGACTTTTGCATAACTGGTAAACCATAAGAGATAGACAAAATTTCACTACACAAAAAATGTAGATCGTGTTAAAATACACAACTTATGTCATATACATTTCTTTTGTTGAGTGAACCGTTTTCGAGATATTGCTTGTCATTTCATTAAATTTTCCAATACTTATACTTTTTCTTAAATTCGTTATTCATTTTTTTTATGTCCTGGACATGCAAAGAGAATGGAATGCGTCACATAGCAACCAGCGTTAAAATATTTGACTATCGCTTAAAAGCTACCATATTCCCCTTGCATCTACAAAAAAATTACCAATAAGATTGACATCTCGATTAACATGAAGCATATGGAGAATAAGCGTTTGTAAAATTAGGTTGTACAAGAGTAGAGAAAGTTATGTGAGTGTAACACATCAGATTTTTTTTCTCTCTACTACATTTTAATCCAAACAAACCTTTGCTGAAATAGCTACATTACACATTTCGTTATATATCCAAAGGCAACTGCGATAGTCAAATGTTTAACAACTGGACGCTATATGCTGGCCTTAAAATTCCATACTGTTTCCATGACATCGCGAGAAACATCTGAATGTCGATAGGACTTTGAGATAATGCCCAAGAAATAAACAATTCGAACATTTCATAACGGATATCTCAGAAACGGCTGATGCAAAAAACAAAAAAAATTATTTGAAACAAATTGTGTTTTAAAGAGCTCTACATTATTTTTTTATATAGTACGTTAACGTTACCAGTTATACAAGATTATACAAAACTCGTTCCAAATGAGGAGAACTTCACAGATATTCCCAGAAAATTCAAGATATATATTTTATTTGTCATGAAAATATATTTAATATACGGCATTTTAATGAAAAATCGTTAGAGCCATTTTTAGAAAATTAAAAATTTCGAAAAATTTCACATGTAAAGGATAATTTGGGAGGGGGGATGTTCTTGAAAATCTTTGTGTCGCATCTGTGGAAGCTGTTGAACTTAAATGTTTGGTATTATCCGACTTTTCATTTTTTGAGTGTGCTGTTCACAGACACGCGTGCGCACGTTTGCAAAAATGCTTTAATTGGACTCAGAGGGGCTCAAAACATGTATTTAAGGTGAAATCTCGGGATCGAATTTTTGGGTGGAATGAATTACCTTCTCTTCCCACTAGGTACGTAGCAGAGAAAGTAAAAATAAATCGATTGCCATAGACGAACTTAAGGTTGTATAAAACAGAAATTATGAACATTACGCAAGCAGAACTTAGGCGTGTGAATGGAAATTTCATCCGAAGATGCCAGGAATGTCTTCACGCAAATGGGCACCACTTATAACAAGGTTAGTAGACATTATAGTGTACGTTACTGTCACACGTAAATAACGCGGGAGCTGAGCGAAAAACCCCCAGTGTAATAGTGAGGTTCCGTGGCCTCACCATAAAACGATCGCACTGTATATTAAACTGAAGATATGTAGATGGATTCATTTGCGATATTTTGAAGGAGTAATTCAGTATTTTGGATTAAAATTTAAAAAGCCACGTTAGAAATTAACCATACCTTGAAATACATATAAATCAATACGTAATAATGAAACCGATCCTCAAGGTATTCATTTCTCGTTGGCTATGCCAAGGCTGTACACAATTTATGGAAGAATGTGCCGTCATTATGCAGAAAATGTCAAACCAAGAGAAAAGAGAAGGGAGAAGAACTCGGCATCTTGTTTCCCTTCGGTAATTGAATGGCAAACGCTTTTTGATCAAGAAATAATGGATTTTGTTTGCCAATGTTCACGAAAGGTCGGTAAACATTTGTACCACTCAGCTTGTAACAGTCTACATTGCCTGATCTTGTATTTACAGCCTTGTTTTTCCATGCACAGCTTCTCAGAAGAAGCATCTCTGCTGAAATCTTGAACGCTGGCCAGGAATATTTCTGCGGGTTTTCTAAGTAAATATGTTGTGAATGATGCTGGCTTTCATCACAAACGATGAGTCACATTTCTTCGTAGATTTGCGCAGTGTTATTTCATAAAACGCAAAGAATCTCCTTGCACAGCATTCTTGAGTGCTCACGATGAGGAAGTTGTATGTTGGTGGTGCAAACACTCCTATGTCGCCTACAGATGGTGACTCGATGTAAACAAAACAGGCTTCGAAGGATAAACAGGTGGGTTGATGCTTCAACTTGGACAGTTAATTTAGAAGTGTATGTTTTGGAGATGAGTTTATCATTAAAGACACGACAAGTTTAAAACAATACACAATAAATTACAAATCTATGTCCTTTAATAAGTTTTGTAGTACAGAGAGAGCCAAAAAACTACGAACCGGCTGAAACTGGCCACCTCCTTGTCCATACATTTTTAACACCTCTTTAGGAAATTATCCATCACTCGCCGTAGTTCACGTAGAGAAATGCTAGCAATTTCCTGGGGTTATTTTGTTTTAATTCTTCCACGGTGTGTGGGTTTGTCTTGTACACTTTAAGTTACACCAGAGATAGAAATCGGGGGACCGAGGGGGCCACAAATCCCTACTAATAATTCTGTCCTCAAACACACTTTCATAAAGTTGTTAAGTAAAGCCTTTAAAAGTAGTTTTTAAAATGTTGTATGGTTTCATCCGCGCCTTTCTATGATAGCGGTAGACGGCAACAAGTGCCGAGGACACGGGCAGAAAAAACACCGCGCAGCCGGTTCGTAGTTTTTTGGCTCTCCCTGTATTAGGTAACTTGTACAGTTTGTATTTGTATAAAAGTGATACGATTTTAGGAACCTCAACCATTCAAACGTTAACTACAACATTGTAAAAAAACCGACCGACCTCTTTAAACACTCAAATTATAAAGATTGCCTCTGTGGTCGAGTGGTCAGTGTTCTGGCTTCTCAGCCCAGAGGTACCGGGTATCTTCCGCAGCGTCTGTTAGTGCGAATGTGTGTTCAAAGTAAAATTTTATAATTTCAACGTTAAGTACACCCACAGTTCAGAGAGAGGGGGTAAGGATGAAGAAGGTTGTTTTTACGTTTTTGTTATTTGCACCACACTTTGGGAGCCAATTTGAAGAAGATATTTTGTTGTAGGAGTTTGCACCAAGCTTTGGGCGTCAATTTCAAGTAGGTTGTATTGAAGGAGTTGTATTATATTTCAACTGTTCGGAACCGAACTTTAAGTTTGTTTGCAACCACACATATAGTAAACAGTTTCCGGTAGCCTTCGCCCCAAATGTACTTTCAGGTGGCTTTTGCCCCAAGTTTAAAAAAATATTAACTCTGTAATTTTACTGTTTCTTTAAATATTATATTTTATGTTTGCCTCGGCTGCGTCAGTATTTATTTTAGAGACATGGATGTCTTGGCAGGGTTGTGGTGCGACTAAGAATGTAGGCTTACACAGATTATAATTTTACTTCACTGATATAGAGAGCTGTGAGAATCTTTAATTAATTACCTGCACTTTTTAACACGTAAAACGATTTTTGTCTCATACGAATACGTATTAAATCTCTTGAGCGCACTTTTTGCGTCTGGTTAGTAACGCTGTCTGCAACCAACTGAATTGATTTCAATCGCCTAAACTTGTAAATTTCTGTATTTCAAGTCTTTGATTGGCTATTCCTAATCCAATAGAATGCCCTCATTTAACTAAAGCTTATTCTGGTTGTTGATTGGCTATTTTATAAACTGTCTCAAAATTTACATTATTGCTTTCAAGAATCACAAGTAACATTATTAAACCCTCAAACTCATTATTGCCTCAAGGTTAGCTCCTTGTTACGTCATTGTTAGCAACTTTTGGCCTATTTCTCACAGCTCCTACGTTATTAAATTACGTAATACATTCACATAACTTTATTACACATGGATACAATAATATCAACATATACAATGATTGTAATATGCACTTTTTGTATATTGTTACATGCACATATTGCTTTAAGGCGGGCTGTTATTGAATTTATATATTTTATAATTTGACTGAAATCATTTAAGTGTTAAAAATACTGCCTCAAGGAATACCATCACTAAGTTGTGAAAGCCCCCGATATGACCATAGAAATTAAAGGGGTTATACACAAAATAAAGATTTAAAATATAAACAATTTTAATGTTGCTCTTCGTGTATGTAACACTTTGAATGACGTAATAAAATAACAAGCAATGCTATTTAAACCACCGTAAAGGAAAATAAAACATGCATTATTATTGATACAACATAATTACATAGCATTACGTAACGATATGCATTTTGATTATAACTGCTGCAATAACCAATCCAGACCGAAGCACTTTATTCAGGCATCTAGAAACTGAATCCAACGTGTTCAACCCTGAGGAAGAAGCACTATTCATAGTAATTCCACCCCCAGTAACAAGCCTGCGACATTTTATTTGTTTACACCGAGCCACCATGGATGAAGATGCGTGTATACGCGACCCGTGTTGATTTGAACGTTATCATTGGAGAATAAGAAATCCGCCTTTGAAATACACCCCTTTTATGCAGTTTAGAATTGATGGACTGTTTTCCGGGAAGGCTGGAAGAAAGGTATTTAGAAACGCACACACATTATTAAAGTAACACTACGAAAATTATAATCAAAGTTCTAATTACTGTTATTTTTTCACGCATTATATTGCGCCAGCTGTGTTCAATTCTCAGCAACAACATTTGTTCAGCGCTCTCTGCCTCGGGACTTGTGTGGCTATAGGTGTGAGAAAAAGTCACTTTTGTGTAACGACTGTATAGTTACTTTGTGCAAATTGTTGATTATCTCTGTTCCAAGGAATTACTGTTTAATCTAGATACAACAGCCTGAATTTAGCGGCGGAACATTATGGCAAGCATACGCCGTCTTAAGGGAATTAAATTGCTTTTTTACTTTCTCTACTACGTATAGTATTTGATACCGAGATTTCACCGGAAATATATGTTTTAAGACCCGCTGAATCCAAAAAAAGAAGCATTTTTGGAAACATGTCCGTGTGTGTGAACAGCATAACTCAGAAACGAACAGTCGGATAAACACCAAACTTTGTATTTAGGTTCAGTATCTTCCAGAGATGCGACACGAAGGTTTTCAAGAAAATCCTCCCACCCCAGATTACCCTTTACATGGAAGATTTTTCGAAAATTTTAATTTTCTCAAAAATGGCTCTAACGATTTTGATTAAAATATCATATGTTTAAGATATTGTTATGACCAATAAAATGTATATCTCGAATTTTCTGGGAATGTCTCCAAAAGTATTCTCCATTGTGAACGACTTTTGCATAACTGGTAAACCATAAGAGATAGACAAACTTTTACTACACAAAAATGTAGATCGCGTTAAAATACACAATTTATGTCATATACATTTTTGTTTGTTGAGTAAACCATTTTCGAGATATTGCTTGTTATTCCCTTAAATTTTTTAATACTTATTTTCTCAAATGGGAAATTCGTTATTCATTTTTTTTTCTTGGATATGCAAAGAGTATTAATCTGTGGCAAAAGGAATGGTGCTGCACCTAGCAACCAGCTATTAAGAGATATGTATGTGCTTAAAGGCTACTGTATTTCTATATTGCCCTTGTAAATATATTTTCACCTTACATCTACAAGAAAATTAGCAATAAGATAGACTCTGCAAATGTTTATCTGGATTAACATGAAGCAGATGGAGAATAAGCGTTTGTAAAAATAGTTTGTGCAAGAGTAGAGAAAGTCATGTGAGTGTAACACATCAGATTTTTTTTATGTCCTGGACATGCAAAGAGAGTGGAATGTGCCACATAGCAACCAGCTCTTAAAACATTTGACTATCACTTAAAGCCTACCAATTCCCCTTGCATCTACAAGAAAATTAGCAATAAGATTAACATCTCGATTAACATGAAGCATATGGAGAATAAGCGTTTGTAAAAATAGTTTGTACAAGAGTAGAGAAAGTCATGTGAGTGTAACACATCAGATTTTTTATTTATGGACGCTCTTTAACTGCTGTGGTCCTTAGCATCCCATTCTATATTGGGCGTGAAAGATCAGTATTCTTGCTCAGAGGCCTCTTTATCAGGCTTGAGGTAAATCTACGACATGGGACCAGCGGCTTTGCTTCCCTTCCGAAGGAAGCCATGTTTTTTACTCCCGAAAAAAAAAAATCCGACTAGCGGGAAAGGCACTTTCTGCCCTCTAGCTTACAAAGCCAGGGACTTCATCCTTCCAAAAATTTTACTGAAGGGGTCTAGCCCGCAAAAATTCCTAGATAGATCTCTCGTTAAATAAAAATTGTTTTAATATACCGAAAGGGGTTGCAAAGGATCACCTTTACTTGAAGTGCAAATGTTAAACGAAAAGCAATGATGACGCAACTTTCTGTTAAATACGGACGAGAATCGGGGCACACAAGTACTGAATTGTTCTTATGTTGACACATCCGCAGTTTCATCCCCTACAAGGTATAAAAGAATATTTTGCAGCTTTAATATCTGTGATCAGTTTTCGAAGTAAGCTGTGATGAAAAATGTAACTCACTCTGTATGTGTGAGAAATTTACTTTT
This sequence comes from Deroplatys truncata, assembly GCA_030765065.1. Taxonomy (NCBI): domain Eukaryota; kingdom Metazoa; phylum Arthropoda; class Insecta; order Mantodea; family Mantidae; genus Deroplatys; species Deroplatys truncata. Next base: position 307,699,652 of record CM060975.1, on the reverse strand, counting down.
AGAATTCGCGTTGCATCCATTTTTCGAGTTCTTGGTTATCAGATAACTAGTACTAAGTAGTAAGTTTTTTAAAGTTACTTTTGTCATTTGTGTGCTACGGACTGAAGTTTCTTGGCTCGCCTAAACGCTGTTGCTGTCATTCATTGTCATCGTGAAGAAGCCATGAGCTTAGATCTCCACTCAGTGACATACGAGTCTATAAGCAGAAATGAACCTCTTTTTAAGTAGAGCTTAACGCCCGTTCTTACTGCACACAGCACTACAGACGGCGATAAATGAAATCATAATTGAGGACGGAAACGTTCCAGGCCTAAGTTTTTGGTACCTCATTTGCCAAGGATGAGGAAAACATGAAAAAATCGGTCAGGGATGACGGTCCTGGCGAGATTTGAACCGCAGACCTCTCGCTCACAAATCCATGTCTTAACGACCTCGGCCACTCATGTCGGTAGGAATGAACTGAGATGCAACACTTTCACCGAAAGACAGTAAGGTTAAGACTCAACAGACCTAACATTATTTTTCCTCAAATTTTATTTAATTTTCAGGCAATTGAAATCATGCACGATTAAATACCCCTTATTTTAGTAATTGCACTAAATATTTCATTAATACATTAATTTATTGCACAATCCTGCCCCTCCCCAATTGTATATCAAGTCGGTGCCTATGGTCACAAGGTAAGTTAATCGTAAGTATTGCACCTAAACAATTCAAATAATGACATTTAAGATAAAAATTTGATTCCTTCAATATGTTGCATTATCACATAGTAACCCCCAGGGCTAGTAACAAGTGTTCTCCTGTCCTGTTTACAGAGCCACTGAACGCAATATCAGATTATACGAACATATTTTCTTACCCAGAAACAACATTTTGCTTAATATTACGAGGGCTGTCCAAGAAGTACCCGACCTAACATAGAAAGCACAAAAATTTTGGGGAAAAACATCTTTAATTCTCTACAGAGTCTCCTTTCAGCTCGATACACTTTTCCCAGCGATGTTCAATAGCTTCGATATCCTGTTTATAAATACCGTCGAGTTCTGCAAAGTATCCATCAACTGCAAACTCCACCTCTTCATTGTTGGCAAATCTTTTACCACCAAGCCATTTGTTCAACTTTGGAAACAGAAAATAATCAGAGGGGGCTAAGTCTGGCGAATAGGGTGCATCAGGAAGCAATTCGAACTTTAACTCGCTGATTTTGGCCATGGCGATTATGGATATGTGAACTGGTGCATTGTCTTGATGAAACAAGACTTTCTTTTTCGCTAAATGCGGCCTTTTTTGCTTGATTTCATCATTCAAACGCTGCAATAAGTTCGCATAATCCTCGCCATTGATTGCTTTTCCTTTTTCAAGATAATCAATGAAAATTATCCCACGCATATCCCAAAAAACTGACGTCATGACCTTGTCTGCAGATGGAACTGTCTTCGCCTTCTTTGGAGCCGATTCTCCCTTTTGAATCCACTGTTTCGACTGTTCCTTCATCTCAGGTGTGAAGTGATGGACCCATGTTTCATCCATGGTTATGAATCGACGCAAAAACTCGGCTTTATTGCAGCGAAACATCGCCAAACACTCGACTAAAACATCTTCATGAGCTGCTTTTGTTCCATTGAGAGTAAGCGCGGCACCCGTTTTGTGCACAGCTTTCTCATGTCTAAATTTTCAGTCAGTATGCGATGTACAGCACTTTTTGAAATGCCTACGATGTCTGCTAGCTCGCGCACTTTCAGTCGACGGTCATCCAATACCATTTTGTGGATTTTCTTCACAATTTCTGGCGTGGTCGCCTCATTTGGTCGACTACTGCGATGTTTGTCTTGGCGGCTCGTACGGCCTCGCTTAAACTCTGCCACCCAATATTTCACTGTTGTAAACGAAGGACCAGACTCCTCCAGAGTAGAATCTAGGTCAGCTTTAATATTAGTTGGACTAAGACCTTTCAAATGAAAGTATTGTATCACATAAGGATGGCCAGTTTTATCCATGTTTGCAAATTCGCTGAGAGAGTTCACTATTAATGGCTGCCAAACAATTATAAACAACGTAGCATCGTCAAACTTCAAACTTAAGGTTTATAAGGTTGGTACTTTCTACCATAGTCATTTGTTTGAAACAACAACCGCTATCTGTAGGTCAGGTTGGGTATTTCTGGGACTGTCCTCGTATCTACACATGTCGAATAAATACGCATTAATTCATTTTAGAGTTCATGACTGAACTGATCATTAGATTGGAAGATGATCTACCAGTAGTTGTTACTTTCTCCACCACCTACCTAAAGGAAGTATAGCATTCAAGCTAAACATTCGATACAGAGATGTTTCCGGAAACACAGGTTTTGGGGTTCTCTGAATCCAAAAAAGAAGCATTTATAGAGAAAATATAACGGTGCTCGCGGGTGTGAGCAGCATAACTGCAATGTCAGGTAAATACCAAATCATGGTATTTAAATGCAACGCCTCCCAACGATGTGACACGAATATTTTCAACAAAATCCCCCACCCCAAACTATCCTTTACATGGAACATTTTTTTGTTATTTCTGATTTTCTCAAATACCTATGGCTCTAACAATTTTTAATTTCTCAACCACGCACATAGTAGGTAGCAAAGGTATTGCATTCCACCCAAAAATTCAATACCGAGATTTCAACGGAAATACACGTTTTGAAGCCCTAAATAAACAGAAAAAAGCATTTTCAGAAAAAGGTCTCTGCGTGTGTGTGTGTGTGTGTCTGTGAACAGCAGAGATAACTCAAAAACGAGAAGACGGACAAACACCAAACTTCGTATTTATGTTCAACATCTTCCAAAGATGTGACACGAAGGTTTTCAAGAAAACCCTACCACCCCAAACTACTCATTACATAGAACATTTGTTGAAACGTTTGATTTTTCTGAAAAATGGCTCTAACAAATATGATTAAAACACTATTGAAAGATATTTACATGAAAAATAAAATATATACCTTGAATTTTCTGGGAATAGCCTATGAAATCCTCTTCGTTCGGAAGGAATTCTGTATAATCTTGTATAACTGGTAAACGTTAAGCGTTAGACGAAAACGAACTACCAAAAAATGTAGATCTCTTTAAAACACGCAATTTATTTCAAATAAGTTTTTTGTGGCATAAGCCGTTTCTGAGATATCCGTTATTAATGATTCCAATTGTTCATTACTTGGTCATTCTTGTAAAGCCCTGTCAACATTCAGTTGTTTCTCGCGATGTCATGGAAACAGCATGGAATTTTAAGGCCAGCATATAGCGTCCAGTTCTTAAATATTTGACTTGCTATTTCTGCAAAGGTTTATTTGGATTAAAATGTAATAGGAGGAGAAATAAGCTTTATTAAGAATAGTTTGTATAGCCACTAATAAAGATAGAGGGAAGAGAAAGTCGTGTGAATGTATCACATCGGATTGTTATTAAAATACCATATATTTAAGATATTTGAAAAACAAAATGCATATCTGGAATTTTGTACAGTTTTGTGTAACTGGTAAACCGCAAGAGAAGCTTGTATACAAAAAATGTAGACCTCGTTAAAAAATACATTTATGTAGATTATTATTATTATTATTATTATTGTTGTTGGGTATTTCCAGGTATTCATTTTTATTGGTTTGAATTGTCAAATACTTTATATACTTTTTAAGAAGTGCCAAGTCGAGGTTCGTTTGTTTCTGGTGGTCATTCAAGGAGTATGGAACTTCAAAGCCAGCATATAGCGACCCGCTTTTTAAAGATTTCATTATCACTTCAGGTTCCTATAGCCCTTGTACCTGCAACGGTATGTGTAAATTGAATTAAATTAAACTGAGTTTTACTTAGGACGCTCTTTAACTGCTGTGGTCCTTAGCGTCCCATTCTATATTGGGAGTGAAAGACCGGTAATTTTGCTTAGAGGCCTCTATCAAGCTTGAGGTTCTTTTACGTACCGTAAATATACGACACGGGACTAACAGCTTTACTTCCTTTCCGAAGGAAGCCATGCTAAGGATTTTTACGTCCGAAAAAAATCCATCACGACCTCGGGAACTAGAGGCTAGCATGGTAACCACTACACCACGCAGGACGACACGATATGAACACGTTCATGCCGTATAAAATGAAGTAGAAAGAACAAGGTTCCTAAGAATTGTTCCTAGAAGAGTGGGTAGGGAAGGTTATGTGGATGGAGCACATCACATACGATGAAGGCTCCTGAAAAAATCTGATGTGTTACACTCACTTACTTTCTCTACTCTTGTACAAACTATTTTTACAAACGCTTATTCTCTATATGCTTCATGTTAATCGAGATACTAATCTTATTGCTAATTTTCTTGTAGATGCAAGGGGAATTGCTAGGCTTTAAGCGATAGTCAAATGTTTTAAGAGCTGGTTGCTATGTGGAGTATTCCATTCTCTTTGCATGTCCAGGACATAAAAAATGAATAACGAATTCCCATTTGAGAAAAAGTAGAAGTATTGGAAAATTTAAGGGAATAGCAAGCAATATCTCGAAAATGGTTCACTCAACAAAAAAACTGTATATGACATAAATTGTGTATTTTAACGCGATCTACATTTTTTGTGTAGTAAAATTTTGTCTATCTCTTATGGTTTACCAGTTATGCAAAAGTCGTTCACAATAAAGAATACTTTTGGAGACATTCCCAGAAAATTCGAGATATACATTTTATTTGTCATGAAAGTATCTTAAACATATGATATTTTAATCAAAATTGTTAGAGCCGTTTTTGAGGAAATTAAAATTTTCGAAAAATGTTCCATGTAAAGGTTAATCGGGGTGGTGGCATTTTCTTGAAAACCTTCGTGTCGCATCTCTGGAAGATACTGACCCTAAATACCAAGTTTGGTGTTTATCCGACTGTTCGTTTCTGAGTTATGCTGTTCACAGACACACACACGGATATGTTTCCAAAAATGCTTTTTTTGGATTCAGGGGGTCTCAAAACATATATTTCCAGTGAAATCTCGGTATCGAGGAGTAGAGAAAGTAAAAAGAAATGCCTCTGCTACCATTCCTAGTAAATTAGCAGAAGAAAAGCAGACACTACCAATTAGCATAGATGTATTACAACCAAAGTAATTAATTAATCGTTCCTTCGCAAACGTTTCTTCCTTCGTGTTCTTATGGAGTTTCCCAAGAGCGAAGTTCTGCGACCATGGTCTAAAAAAACCCGGCGAGCGGTTGTAGAAAAACAATTTTTTAATGAATTAAAGTTCACCGGTGACAGCTCGGTACCTACCTGACCTGACCTTGCATGTTTCCAACTGCTGACTCCGTGCTTGCCCTGAAGCTCCGAAATTATCCGTCCGGAAATTAATTTCTCGAGGATAAATGGTTGTTGCAATCTTCAAAGCAAATGTACACGACAGGTATCTACCGTCTTTTTCACTAGTGCGGTTGTGCATTTTTGCAGCTGTTCTTTGCTCCCATTGTTATAACCATTTCTAATCAGATGGATAACTTGTCATTTGTCGTTGTCTTCTCTAGATATTTGGCTTTTGACTTTTATTAACGTTGGCATCCTACTTTGCTTTTACAGCCCTTCCTTATATTTGTAGACACATCAAAGCGCCAGAATAGCGACTTCATGGGTCAGTCGTTTTCGCCGAACATGATAAAATAACATGTCAAGTCTCTGCATTTACAAAACTAGGGGCTGGCGTTTGCAATATAATCCCATCCCCAGATTTCTGCAGTGTAGTTACAGAAGCATTGATGCACTTATCAGCCCTCATCAATTATTTGCATTCTTGATATAAAATAGGACAGTGGTCTTCACAGCCTCCAGCGTGAAGTTCCTTGGTTATTGAAGCATCTGAGCCAACTATAAAGGACGCATCTCTGCATTGTCTTCATCAGTATGTCTTTGCTGCATCAATTGTCTATCAGAATACTGACAGCAATACTTCATTTTGGAATTTGTACAACATTAAGCCAGAATTAGTGGATCATAGTGGAAACCACTACATTCATCAGCCCTGGTAAATGAATAATACTGATTTAGCACATTGTTGTCAGTTCAGAAAAAAAATTGTGAATGTTAGGCTGCATCGGAATGCCCTTGTTAAGTCTCTTAAACCCCAAAACGCGCTGCTTCAGCCAACACGGGTTACCTGATTTGTGGGCACGACAGGTAACCTAGGGTTAATCAGCAGTGAAAATTGAGCTGTTCAATCCAACCAAGAACTGTTTGACTTCAAAATTACACTCGGCTAACCCAGTACTTGAAACTACAATATCCACCAGAGCTACATTTAAGAGCAACTGACAGCTTTGAGGAGCACAATGTGGTCCCCTTGTCACTCCAACTATCTAAATTACAACCGCCACCCTGCAAGCTTTATCGTACCCCGTACTCAGTGGTAAAACCCTGCACGGGCTGGCCTTCAACCCACCAGCAGCGGACTGGACTGTGCTGGGAATGTTAGTAAAGAGAAAAGATGTTCATATGTCTCAAAGGTCCACATTACCGCGTCCATCATGAGGGCGACAATCAAAAATAAACTTCGGAGTGAAATTCAGCACCTCACTCATTTATAGCATGACCTTCTTGTCGACGCCCACTTGACTATGCAATTTCACACAGAATTAGCGCGCAGAACTCTCTCATTTAACCACTATAACCCATTTTGAAATTAGCAAAATTACGTACATCAATGAACTGTTCTTAAGGTTCATCAATATGCATGTTGTTATTTTTGATGCAAGTAAAGTTACTTCCTTCGTGAGGTTGGAAACTAGATTTAGATAAAATATTGACCTCGCTACAGAGATACCAACTTTCCACGTGACTGCTTTTCTCAAAGCAAAATCATTGAGGCACTTTTCAAGCTGTACAAAATTAACACGATAGAAAAGCAATGCTAGAGAATTGTACTGTGATCCAGGATAACCCTGCCAGCGTGAAAAGCTAGGTAGATTCTTTTGTGAGGAATATTCCAGCGAGACTATCGCCCTGTTGGGAGCAAGAACAGCAACACGTCTCACTTCATCCCTGGGTTTCCTGAACCCGATTACCACCAAATCGATGAACGACTCGACTCCTGGCTCTTTTTGCACCCGCAATGCAAAAGTGCCTGAGGCCTTTAGGGAAACACCGTCTCGAGGGAGGCAAATCACAAGCTGTGAATGTTGCCGCTTCTCAAACTAAGGTGGATGCGACTTCCTTGATCCCAAAAATAAAAAGTTCAGGGGCTTCAAAATCGAGGTCGAGAAGGAGCCTGCTGAGGGAAGAAGAGAGGGAGATTGTAGTACTTAAAATAGCATCGCCCCCTCTTATATTCGCGCTCTCTCTTGCTCTAAACTTTCCTTTCCCACGCAATGTCAATGACATGTTTCAACTCCAACAATACTCTCATTATAAATGATTGATAGAAGGAAAAATACATAAAACATCAATTATATTTCAATTTTAAGGATCCCTTTTGTTTCTATGTGTGATTGACAGTGTCCTCCACAGGAAAACAACGAAGTACTGGAGCCTGAAATGCCTTTTGAAGTTCACAGAGAAATCGTGCAGTTTTATGCCACACAGCGGGATAAAGAGGGCGAAAAGAAAGAGAGGTTGGTGCAAGGCCATTCTTAGTTCAGGAATTAACAGCCCCCCCCCCATTTCGTAGGCACTACTATTTACTTCCTCATTGGCGATTACTTTAACATTATTTACAGTATTTTCTTAAGGTTCAAAGAGAGGTCTTTTGACCTAAGTCATCAATTAAACTCTCTCAGATTACATTTGAAACACAGGAGTATGGCTGTTAAAAAATAATACAAGGTAAGGCACTTCTTTCATAAGATTTAGACGTGCTACCTCTGAAATATAAGCCAATGAGCTCAAAAATGTTTTTTTTTAATGAATTAGAATTTTGAAAATAATGGTATATTTGTGACCTTTTCTTTTTTCCTCGCCCTTCTTCCTTTCTACGCATCTTGGTTCTAAATCTTCAATGAACCTCCCTTACTTGTTTATCCCCTTCTTACCTTTTATCATTTATAAGATTATGGGTAAGACTTACATTTTCCGACCCTCTGCAACAAACTCCTAAATTGTGAGCAGATATGAAGTTTAATTCTGAACGGTCGAAAATGGCAAGCGCCATTAATTATCACATTCTTAAGTATCTGTTTTTCACTACTTTATTCTGATAAACTATTTATCCGCACCCAAAATGAAGCCATCCTGAGTATTAAACTGCTACATAACTTGCAGAGCCAGTAGGCAGTTATAAAACCAATGTGATTTTTATTATAAAATTGCAAACACAAAAGGATTTTTTTCCAAGCCAAAAAATATTTTACATAGTTGCATGCAATACTTTGTTATTTTGACTACTCTGCAGGCAATCTTACGTTCGCACGTGCACATGCATATCTGCAATACAGAGCAAATAATAATGTAACCTAAACTATACAAGAAACACTTAAATTGCCCTGTAAATGCAATGTAGTCTTCATCACAATACCTTAAAGTAACTCATATGATACGCTTAACAAATTATTGCAATTATTCCGATTTTGAAAGTTTCTGTTTTCTAATTTGTCCCTTGAAGTGCTAACATCAATCATATTAATAGGAATACTTCTCAGTACTGGGTTTCAATAGAAAATTAAAACCGCGCACGGTGCATATGGCACATAAATACTAAGCTGTCAAACGCCCGGAAGGCTCGAAGCCCACAGACAGGTTCTTAATCTTCGAGGATAACGTGCTTCCTTATAAACTTGCAGGAACCGCGGGATTCTGGTTTGGATGCCGAGTCTGGTTCATGAGATCATTGCCTAATATAAGATGACTCCACCACTTACTGTTTTCAACTCTGATAAATATTGCTCAAATGAAAATGCGCGAAAAAAATGACACAGCTCTTGAGCTAAAATAGTATATCGATCCCTACTGCTGGGCTAGAGAGATATTTTCCATGTGTTTCATCAAGTGTTTCCTATTTAACTCACAGCTAGTTTAAAATCGGCCACTTGCAAATGCTAGTGCTCTTCGGAATTATTGATTTAAAAGATGACACTTGGAATTCAATTGTTTCATTCCATGCTACACAATACTTAAAAATCATTCCGAAATTGACTTGCAGCCTCTTCTAAGGCACATCGACTGACATAATTATAATAACTTAAAGACATGCAATTAGTAAATTTGCTTTCGATAGCCTCAATGACTTTTGGTGACCCCCCCCCCCCTCCAAAAATCCCGCAGCCTAAGGTGGAGCGTCGTCTGCTTAGAGCACTGGCATGAGACCAACATCGTGCAAGGTCACGAGATTTTCAATGGAACATTAACAGACACAAACATTAGCAATTATATTTTATTAACTTACTTTCCTAGTTCCTCCTTGAGCTCATAATTATCACTGAAACGAGTACAAGCTGCTGGAGCAGCCATACCGAGAACTACAATATTTACTTCACTACTGAAAACGAACACACTACGCTCGGCAATTGAGAGCTCTACCGCAATCGATAATACTACGTTGAAAATAATAAAAGTTGCTAAATAAACTGCTATAGATTCAAACCATGTAATTACGTATTTGACTAAAAATAATATATCATAGACAAGGATACATGAAATAAGTAATTTTATATCCTTTGAAGAGTATTATTTTGACTTGTCTGTGCATGAAAGCAGAGCTGCCAACATCAGCACAAACGCACCAGCTGAGACCAGACGCGACAAATGTCATTCATCGATCATTTCGAAAGTTTGCACCATAAATGGTATTCCCAATGAAAACGCGGAAGTGTGAATTTTAATCTTTGTGTTCAATCACTCCCCCCTCCCAAATGACGCAATTTAATGCGTTAAATAGAGGAACTATTGTGTGCCACATGAATTGATTTTCATGATAGGTTTTCATTGCCTGAGTATTAAAAGTCAGATGCTCATAAGCAAATATAGCAGAGGTACCGGTTTATTATACGTTAAAGCATTGTAGTTTAGCAAAATGTTAATAAAAATAAAAAATATAAAATAAAAAAAAAAGCCAATTCTTTAGAATGACATTTCCACAGTAATCTTGTGATGTCTATAGTTACTAAACTCTTAGGCAATTGTCAGGGGTTGAGTAAAATTACTTGACATCAAAATTACAAAAAATTAATGAAAAGTATTTATTGTTTCCTTACTATTTGCCGTTCTTCCCACATAACTCCCAAGGTATATAGTATTGTTTGAACTATGACCTATAGTTAGTTGTTGCACATGAAACAGATAAATAGGTACCTACCTATATTAATATATATTAGTATCTAATCTCCATTATTGTTTAGGGTCATGAATAAAATAGGGCCAGTGCTATATTTGAGAAAAGAAAGAAAAATAAAATAAAAGACAAGAGCACAAAGTTCTGCATTCATCACTATTATCATCATCCAATTTTACAGTCCTCACTGCATCATCCTAAACTACATTGATGATCATTAGGATTTTATTTTACCCAAAACCAAAATGAAAATAAAAATAAATTATTGTTAAGATTTAGATCTACCAGGCCAAAAAGGAATGACAAATTTGTCTTCTTTGTGTTACTCCTTCACAAAAGCACACATGGCAATAGTGCCATAAACAAAACTACATATGAATAATTTTCTCTCTCTTTGTTTTCAAATTGAAGGAACAATATTAATGGCAAGGTGAAGTCTACTGCTGCTAATAAAATTGTGTTAACAACAGAGGTTCACAACTGAGCTTAAAAAGAGTATTAAATTCCTGTCATTTTACTTTTCTTGAAACAAAAGGTAAGAATAGTCAACTACTCTTTTGACTAGTTGACTATTCATTATGGCTCTCATTTTTATAATTCTTGTAGTTCAATATTTTCAGTTTAAACAATTTGGATACCTAATTGTGAATAAGGTACCAGGACAGTTCCTGGTTAACTACACCCCTAACCAAAACATAAAATGTTATTGCTACCAATTTTATCACAGACCTAACTTCCTGCCTTGCAGTGCAATGATATGTTGGAGATTTAAATAGAATATTTTCTATATTTAAATCAGGATGAAATTCTCTTTTAGAAAATAAAATATTAAATAAACAGTTTAGAGAGAATGAAAAACTGGAGACTCAAAGATGATGGCAGAATGGACAATGGAAGACAGCAGCAAATATGATAAAATACAGAATGTTGACAAAATGGTCTTTATGGCTTTCTTTCCTTTAGTTATATTCACTTTTCCCCAAGTAAATCTATAGTGTGTGATCTCACAATAAATAATTTTAATACATGACCGGATGTTGTACCATACCATCACTGGAGAATCAGCAGTATTGGAGAATCTAAGACAAAGAAATTACTATTAATTAAAGTCACTGTTCAGATGTGCTTTATGCACTAAGCACAGTATAATAATTTGTATTGATGAAGCTCCCAGATGCAATCAATGATGTTTCCCCTCTGAGCCTAATTAATGTGTAGAAAAGGAACAAATAGGAAACAAACAATCTTAGCCGTAGCACTACAGATTTTCCTTTGATTCACAATTTCTCAACAGTAATTGAAACTATTTATTTCTATAAATATGTAACCCAAAATTAAGGTGCTGTTGTATGGCTTCATGTAAATACTTTGAAGTGCCATTGTTGCCCTAGCTATATTAGGGTGATCAGATGTCATGGTTTTAGACTGTTCCCACTGTCCCAACAAAAGCTTAATGGAATGTTTATTGTCCCTTTCTTACAGACTTTGGTCCTGTTTTGACCCTTTTTCTTAAATTCATAGCAACTTCAATACTGTATGTTCATTTGTTATATTTTGAGGTTCAAAACATGCATATTCCAGAATTATTCACCTCTGTGAATTCTAAGATAGAAGATTGGAGGGACGAAAAAAAGACATGTTACATTCACATGACTTCTCTACCCACTCTTCTACTAAATATTCTTATAAAAGCTCATTCTTTGATCTACTTTGCGCTAATAGAGATAAACATTTGCAAAACACGGTTTCATTACGCACTTCATTGTAGGTACATAAGGGATACAGAATGCTGAAGCAATAATCAAATATTTACAAAGCAGGTTGCTGTATGCTGGCTTTGAACTTCCACCCTTTGCATTATGATGGGAAAGAAACTAAAGCATTTAAACATTCAAACAATAACAGTGAATATCTCACAAATTGTTAAAGCTACAGAAAAGTTTATTTGACATAAATTGTGTGCTTTAACGAGATTTACATTTTTCGTAAATAATTTATATAAATAATTTATATATTAATAACTTAAAATACAAGAATATAATTACAACAAATATAACAGCACAGGGGTAACGAGTCCAATAGAATATATTGATATGCAATATCAAAATGACCTGATACATACAACACACAAACAAAACAATATATCAGATGAAATGGGAGCCATAGCAATAGCTACGGAAAGTGAAAGATATTCAGAAAAGAAATGGTGCCGAATATATACAGACGGATCCCTCATCAATAAAAGAAATACCAGTGCAGGAGTATACTGTAAACACTTTGCACAGTATCTAACATTAGATGAAACGTCAAGCCACTATGATGGAGAATTACAGCTATAAAAGCAGCATTACAGAACATTTTATATATACCATACATAAAACAAAAAATAGTCATCTTATCAGGCTCAAAATCAGCCATAGACAGCATAGTAAATTACAATAATAAAACAACAAGAAATATTAAAGAAATAAGAAGCCTAATTAAAGCAGTTGAAACTAGAAATCATGTCACTCTACAATGGATCCCAGCTCATGTCAGACTTTTGGGCAATGAACATGCGGATCAATTAGCAAAGGAAGATGCAATACAACAAATAAAGCCTGCAGGACAAATACAAATAAATGAACAATTAAATAACATTAAACAGCATTTCAAAAAACAGCAGACACTTGATGAAGAAGATAAATTAAAAGATATAGATTATAAGAATATTAAAGATAGAGTTGATATACAAAAAATGCCAAGGAAACTCGCAGTGGCCTTATTTAGGATGGCAACTGGCCACAATTGCCTCGCAGAACACCTCTACAAGATACGATGCCTACCTACACCCAAGTGCACTCTCTGTGAAGAAGATGTCATCCTGAACAAACAGCATCTCGCCAAATGCAAAGACCTTAAAAGTGATAACTTACAGACTTTATATTGGGAAGGCAGAGGGAAAATGGTGCAGATCAATTAATCCCCAGTGCCATTGGTGAACAACAACAACAACATTTTTCGTAAACATATGGTATTTTGAGGGAGCCAAAAATTATGAAAAAATTTCCATGTAAAAGCAGTTTGGGGTGGGCGGCTTTTCTTGGAAAATCTTTGTGTTCCATACTTGAAAGATTCTGTATGAGATTTTTTTTTGAGTTATGCTGTTCCCACACACACTTTCTCTATGATATTAAAGCATTTGAATGTGTAGTACCAGAAGTGCTTGTTCATAAATTAAGATACTGTGATCTGGGTAATAACAGTTTAAAAATAATCTGATCTGTTACATTTCTATGGCTTTCTCAGCACACTATAATTTATTTTTATATAGCTTCCACAAAATATTCTTACAAAATCTTATTTTTATATCTACTTCATATTAGTGAGATACATGTTTGCAGAAACAGTTTCATTACGCATTTTGTTGTAGATACAAGAAGAATATAGGAAACTGAAGTTATAGTCAAATGTTTAAAAGCAGGCCGCTATATGCTAGCAGCCTTGAAATTCCACACTCTTTCCATGTAAAGGGTAATCTGGGGTGGGAGGATTTTCTTGCAAACCTTTGTGTCGCATCTTTGGAAGATACTGAACCTAAATACCAAGTTTGGTGTTTATCCGACTGTTCATTTCTTAGTTATGCTGTTCACAGACAGACACCCATACAGACACACACACACGGACATGTTTCCAAAAATGCTTTTTTTGGATTCAGGGGACCTCAAAATATATATTTCAGGTGAAATCTCGGTATCAAATTTTTGGGTGGAATACAATACTTCCCCTACTTACTATATGTAGTAGAGAAAGTAAAAAACTGATGGTGTTAATATTCATTGAACCATAGGTTTTAAGATTGCTTTTATTCCTTTTTATCATAAAACACACACTCATACTTTCAGACTCTGCAGGGGGTAAGGAATGATTTTAGTTAAAGAAAAATTCCCCCACCACAGCCAAGAATTGAACCTGGGGCCTCTGGGCTCAGAAGCCAGAACAGTGAATTTATTAGACTTTGAAACTGACTCCTCTTGCTCCAAGTTCTCTTTGAAAAGTCATATTCATAAAATATATCGGTAACAAGTTGTCATGAGATACTTATCTTTTTAGAAAGTTAAAATCCTGAATATCACTGGAAGGTGTGAGAAATATACACTTTGCTTTATTTCAGTCACATTATCTGTGGAATATCCTGTGCCAAAGAATGGCAAAAGCTTATGTTAAAGTAGAAATCTGATAAACATTATAATTTTTACAAGTGAGTATACTTCCTATTTATAACTTGTTTGTATTTGTTTAGACTTTTGCAAATGGCCATTGACATTAATATAACTGAAGTTTGACTAGGCATAGGGATTTCAGCATTAAAGCCAAGATAAAAGGAAGTAAAGTTGAACTGAACTATTACTGGACTTTACACAGGGACGTTGCAGATAACAAACCATCCCCTGTCCCTGGTACAGTCTGCTGGCATTTGCAGACAGTACACGCAAGACCATGTCTACCTCTCCATCAGTAACCCTTGGCCACTGTTGTTTAAGTCCTTTGTACGGATGTATGGTTTGAGTGCAGAAAACTTGAAGCCAACTGATTAAGAATTCCTATACCTGCTCATGACTTAAGGCAGTGGATTGGTGAAATATGAAAACAAATAAAATTGCTTTTTGCTTTTTTATTTTGATGTCTTGTATGTACTTTAATTTTCTTAATATCAGCCATTTTCAAAGCTCCATAAAGCCATTTAGACAATCACAATGTTATACTTTAATTCCATGTTTATCAGCTCTTTTCTTTCAGAATTTTTTACTATTCAGAAAATTCTGTGTACTGCAGTTTTTAAATTAATTGCTTAAAAGTTTCAGAACAGCTTCAGATCATAAAAAGTTAAAAAGTTTTATGCAGTTGTTAAAAAAATTAACTAGTTTAATTAAACTAAGGTTGGTAAATTAGAAAAATGTAATAATGCAGGCATACATTTTCTTTTATAGTGTAATAATTCAATTAATCAAAGAAACATGGCAGTTTCTTTATATTGACGTTTTAAGTTCAAAATAAAGTTTTATGAGATAGGGTAAACTGTTTGGTATAAGGACCATTTTGTATCAGCATATCAAAAGCCATTAATTATATTCAAAACTAATATCTCAAAGTAACTTTAACATATTGTATACTGCATTTTATTCACGTCGAAAAATTTTAAAGTGAATCAAAAGGTAATTGCAGATTTTTAGGTTTTTAAGATATGCATTACCTTAATAACAGCTAGGAAAACTATAAAAGCTTATTTTTCTATCTACTTCATGGTAATTTAGATAAACATTTGCAGAAATGGTCTCATTGTGAACTGGCCATGGAAATGACCTGAACGTCGACAGATATATGCTTCAAGAGTCTGCTCACATTTTTTTTTGTCTTGTCTTATGTCTTAGGGTGTGCATAAAAAATTGTTCAAGAGTGAATCTGGTATTTCAGTGGTCTAATAAGACAAGAACAGCAACAATAATAAGAACACACTCAACCAAATCACACACAACACAGGCTTCTTGAATAAACTTTCATCTTTTGATGCACAATGCACAAACACTAGTGCTTACAGCACAAACAGAAGGTAGTAACTGATGCAATATGGTGTAACATAGCTGATAAATATAACTTTGAAAGGGTCATTCACCACTAGCTGAAGAACACCAAGTTCACTGCAGTGCAGGCAAAGTATGCATACATGCACGATCTTTGGCTCCATCATACGGCGACTGCTCTGTATCTTCTGTATAAAAATCGTTACCAAGAGTGTACAAACTTTTTATTTCCTTTTGTTGGATATTGAAATAAAAATAAGTTAAGTAGATGTTGCTCTGCTTTATTAAATACTTACATAAAAATCATATAATTTGTTTTATCACATTTCCTTAAATTTTAAAATAAAAATACACATCTTACTTTATTTACTGTCACTAACTCTTCACCAACCACTTGAACATTTAAACATTTATCTGATAGTTATAAAGTTCTATACTTATTTGGGTTTTACTTAAAGTAAATTAAAAAGTAAATGTTAAAATTAATACATTTGTTTTATCATTTCATTCAAAATTGAACAGCTCTGTTTTAGTTGCTTTAATTAAACATTATGCTGAAAATATGCAAAGGAATTGTATTGTAAATTAAATGCCACTAACAAAGAATAGCATTCCCATAATGCAGCAATAACTTTTCACTGGCATTGGAAACCACATCATGAACTTTGCTTTGCCAGAAGCAGACAACTCTTTATTTAGGTCCATTCACAGGCCACCAAAGGACACCCCAGGCTTTCAACAAAATGACTCGAGAGCTGATCCAGCAATATATAGGGTCTATAGAAATATATAGGGTAGTCCAGCAGGTATAGCAGACATGGGTTGGTGAAGGTCAGTGTCAGGATAAAGTCACATTCCAGTCTACAGCAATGTATAGATTAGTCCAGCAGCTATAGCAGACATGGGTTGGTGAAGGTCAGAGTCAGGATAAAGTCAAATTCCACTCTACAGCAATGTATAGATTAGTCCAGCAGCTATAGCAGACGTGCATTGGTGAAGGTCAGTGTCAGGATAAAATCACATTCCAGTCTACAGCAATGTATAGGTTACTCCAGCAGCTATAGCAGACGTGGGTTGGTGAAGGTCAGTGTCAGGATAAAGTCACATTCCAGTCTACAGCAATGTATAGATTAGTCCAGCAGATATAGCTGACGTGGGTTGGTGAAGGTCAGTGTCAGGATAAAGTCACATTCCAGTCTACAGCAATGTATAGGTTACTCCAGCAGCTATAGCAGACGTGGGTTGGTGAAGGTCAGTGTCAGGATAAAGTCACATTCCAGTCTACAGCAATGTATAGATTAGTCCAGCAGATATAGCTGACGTGGGTTGGTGAAGGTCAGTGTCAGGATAAAATCACATTCCAGTCTACAGCAATGTATAGGGTAGTCCAGCAGCTATAGCAGACGTGGGTTGGTGAAGGTCAGTGTCAGGATAAAGTCACATTCCAGTCTACAGCAATGTATAGGTTACTCCAGCAGCTATAGCAGACGTGGGTTGGTGAAGGTCAGTGTCAGGATAAAGTCACATTCCAGTCTACAGCAATGTATAGATTAGTCCAGCAGCTATAGCAGACGTGCATTGGTGAAGGTCAGTGTCAGGATAAAATCACATTCCAGTCTACAGCAATGTATAGGTTACTCCAGCAGCTATAGCAGACGTGGGTTGGTGAAGGTCAGTGTCAGGATAAAGTCACATTCCAGTCTACAGCAATGTATAGAGTAGTCCAGCAGATATAGCTGATGTGGGTTGGTGAAGGTCAGTGTCAGGATAAAATCACATTCCAGTCTACAGCAATGTATAGGGTAGTCCAGCAGCTATAGCAGACGTGGGTTGGTGAAGGTCAGTGTCAGGATAAAGTCACATTCCAGTCTACAGCAATGTATAGGTTAGTCCAGCAGCTATAGCAGACGTGGGTTGGTGAAGGTCAGTGTCAGGATAAAGTCACATTCCAGTCTACAGCAATGTATAGATTAGTCCAGCAGCTATAGCTGACGTGGGTTGGTGAAGGTCAGTGTCAGGATAAAATCACATTCCAGTCTACAGCAATGTATAGGTTAGTCCAGCAGCTATAGCAGACGTGGGTTGGTGAAGGTCAGTGTCAGGATAAAGTCACATTCCAGTCTACAGCAATGTATAGATTAGTCTAGCAGCTATAGCTGACGTGGGTTGGTGAAGGTCAGTGTCAGGATAAAATCACATTGCAGTCTACAGCAATGTATAGGGTAGTCCAGCAGCTATAGCAGACGTGGTTGGTGAAGGTCAGTGTCAGGATAAAATCACATTCCAGTTTACAGCAATGTATAGGGTAGTCCAGCAGCTATAGCAGACATGGTTGGTGATGGTCAGTGTCAGGATAAAATCACATTCCAGGCTACAGCAATGTATAGGGTAGTCCAGCAGCTATAGCAGACGTGGTTGGTGATGGTCAGTGTCAGGATAAAATCACATTCCAGGCTACAGCAATGTATAGGGTAGTCCAGCAGCTATAGCAGACGTGGTTGGTGAAGGCCAGTGTCAGGATAAAATCACATTCCAGTCTACAGCAATGTATAGGGTAGTCCAGCAGCTATAGCAAACGTGGTTGGTGATGGTCAGTGTCAGGATAAAATCACATTCCAGTCTACAGCAATGTATAGGTTAGTCCAGCAGCTATAGCAGACATGGGTTGGTGAAGGTCAGTGTCAGGATAAAGTCACATTCCAGTCTACAGCAATGTATAGATTAGTCCAGCAGCTATAGCTGACGTGGGTTGGTGAAGGTCAGTGTCAGGATAAAATCACATTCCAGTCTACAGCAATGTATAGGTTAGTCCAGCAGCTATAGCAGACGTGGGTTGGTGAAGGTCAGTGTCAGGATAAAGTCACATTCCAGTCTACAGCAATGTATAGATTAGTCTAGCAGCTATAGCTGACGTGGGTTGGTGAAGGTCAGTGTCAGGATAAAATCACATTGCAGTCTACAGCAATGTATAGGGTAGTCCAGCAGCTATAGCAGACGTGGTTGGTGAAGGTCAGTGTCAGGATAAAATCACATTCCAGTCTACAGCAATGTATAGGGTAGTCCAGCAGCTATAGCAGACGTGGTTGGTGAAGGTCAGTGTCAGGATAAAATCACATTCCAGTCTACAGCAATGTATAGGGTAGTCCAGCAGCTATAGCAGACGTTGTTGGTGATGGTCAGTGTCAGGATAAAATCACATTCCAGTCTACAGCAATGTATAGGTTAGTCCAGCAGGTATAAAACATGCGGGTTGGTGAAGGTCAGTGTTAGGGTAGTCATATTCCAGTCTACAGCAATGTATAGGTTAGTCCAGCAGGTATAGTACATGTGGGTTGGGCAAGCTCAGTGTTAGATTAGTCATATTCCAGTCTACAGCAATGTATAGGTTAGTCCAGCAGGTATAGCACATGCGGGTTGGTGAGGGTCAGTGTTAGGGTAGTCATATTCCAGTGACTAGCAATGAACAGGGTAATACAGCACGTATAGTACATATGGGTTGGTGAAAGTCAGTGTTAGGGTAGTCATATTCCAGTGACTAGCAATGAACAGGGTAATCCAGCACGTATAGTACATGTGGGTTGGTGAAGGTCAGTGTTAGATTAGTCATATTCCAGTGACTAGCAATGAACAGGGTAGTCCAGCACGTATAGCACATGTGGGTTGGTGAAGGTCAGTGTTAGATTAGTCATATTCCAGTGAGTAGCAATGAACAGGGTAATCCAGCAGGTACAGTACATGTTGGTTGGTGAAGGTCAATGTTAGGGTAGTCATATTCCAGTGACTAGAAATGAACAGGGTAACCCAGCAGGTATAGTATATGTGGGTTGGGCAAGGTCAGTGTTAGATTAGTCATATTCCAGTGACTAGCAATGAACAGGGTAATCCAGCAGGTATAGTACATGTGGGTTGGTGAAAGTCAGTGTCAGGATAAAATCACATTGCAGTCTACAGCAATGTATAGAGTAGTCCAGCCGCTATAACAGACGTGGGTTGGTGGAGGTCAGTGTCAGGATAAAGTCACATTCCAGTCTACAGCAATGTATAGGTTAGTCCAGCAGCTATAGCAGACATGGGTTGGTGATGGTCAGTGTCAGGATAAAGTCACATTCCAGTCTACAGCAATGTATAGATTAGTCCAGCAGCTATAACAGACATGGGTTGGTGAAGGTCAGTGTCAGGATAAAGTCACATTCCAGTCTACAGCAATGTATAGAGTAGTCCAGCAGCTATAACAGACATGGGTTGGTGATGGTCAGTGTCAGGATAAAGTCACATTCCAGTCTACAGCAATGTATAGATTAGTCCAGCAGCTATAGCAGACGCGGGTTGGTGATGGTCAGTGTCAGGATAAAGTCACATTCCAGTCTACAGCAATGTATAGATTAGTCCAGCAGCTATAGCAGACATGGGTTGGTGAAGGTCAGTGTCAGGATAAAGTCACATTCCAGTCTACAGCAATGTATAGATTAGTCCAGCAGCTATAGCAGACATGGGTTGGTGAAGGTCAGTGTCAGGATAAAGTCAAATTCCACTCTACAGCAATGTATAGATTAGTCCAGCAGCTATAACAGACGTGGTTGGTGATGGTCAGTGTCAGGATAAAATCACATTCCAGTCTACAGCAATGTATAGGGTAGTCCAGCAACTATAGCAGACGTGGGTTGGTGAAGGTCAGTGTCAGGATAAAGTCACATTCCAGTCTACAGCAATGTATAGGTTAGTCCAGCAGCTATAGCTGACGTGGGTTGGTGAAGGTCAGTGTCAGGATAAAGTCAAATTCCACTCTACAGCAATGTATAGATTAGTCCAGCAGCTATAGCTGACGTGGGTTGGTGAAGGTCAGTGTCAGGATAAAGTCAAATTACACTCTACAGCAATGTATAGGGTAGTCCAGCAGCTATAGCAGATGTGGGTTGGTGAAGGTCAGTGTCAGGATAAAGTCACATTCCAGTCTACAGCAATGTATAGATTAGTCCAGCAGCTATAGCTGATGTGGGTTGGTGGAGGTCAGTGTCAGGATAAAGTTAAATTCCACTCTACAGCAATGTATAGGGTAGTCCAGCAGCTATAGCAGACGTGGGTTGGTGAAGGTCAGTGTCAGGACAAAGTCACTTTCCAGTCTACAGCAATGTATAGGTTAGTCCAGCAGCTATAGCTGACGTGGGTTGGTGAAGGTCAGTGACAGGATAAAGTCAAATTCCACTCTACAGCAATGTATAGGGTAGTCCAGCAGCTATAGCTGACGTGGGTTGGTGAAGGTCAGTGTCAGGATAAAATCACATTCCAGTCTACAGCAATGTATAGGGTAGTCCAGCAGCTATAACAGACGTGGTTGGTGATAGTCAGTGTCAGGATAAAGTCACATTCCAGTCTACAGCAATGTATAGAGTAGTCCAGCAGCTATAACAGACGTGGGTTGGTGAAGGTCAGTGTCAGGATAAAATCACATTCCAGTCTACAACAATGAATAGGGTAATCCAGCAGCTATAGCTGACGTGGGTTGGTGAAGGTCAGTGTCAGGATAAAGTCAAATTCCACTCTACAGCAATGTATAGATTAGTCCAGCAGCTATAGCTGACGTGGGTTGGTGAAGGTCAGTGTCAGGATAAAATCACATTCCAGTCTACAGCAATGTATAGATTAGTCCAGCAGCTATAGCAGATGTGGGTTGGTGTAGGTCAGTGTCAGGATAAAGTCAAATTCCACTCTACAGCAATGTATAGGGTAGTCCAGCAGCTATAGCAGATGTGGTTGGTGAAGGTCAGTGTCAGGATAAAATCACATTCCAGTCTACAGCAATGTATAGGTTAGTCCAGCAGCTATAGCAGACGTGGTTGGTGAAGGTCAGTGTCAGGATAAAATCACATTCCAGTCTACAGCAATGTATAGATTAGTCCAGCAGCTATAGCAGACGTGGTTGGTGAAGGTCAGTGTCAGGATAAAATCACATTCCAGTCTACAGCAATGTATAGGGTAGTCCAGCAGCTATAGCAGACGTGGTTGGTGATGGTCAGTGTCAGGATAAAATCACATTCCAGTCTACAACAATGAATAGGGTAATCCAGCAGCTATAGCAGATGTGGTTGGTGAAGGTCAGTGTCAGGATAAAATCACATTCCAGTCTACAACAATGAATAGGGTAATCCAGCAGCTATAGCAGACGTGGTTGGTGAAGGTCAGTGTCAGGATAAAATCACATTCCAGTCTCCAGCAATGTATTGGTTAGTCCAGCAGGTATAGCACATGCGCGTTGGTGAAGGTCAGTGTTAGGATAAAGTCACATTCCAGTCTACAGCAATGTATAGGTTAGTCCAGCAGGTATAGCAGATGTGGGTTGGGCAAGGTCAGTGTTAGGGTAGTCATATTCCAGTCTACAGCAATGTATAGGTTAGTCCAGCAGGTATAGCAGATGTGGGTTGGGCAAGGTCAGTGTTAGATTAGTCATATTCCAGTCTACAGCAATGTTTAGGTTAGTCCAGCAGGTATAGCACATGCGGGTTGGTGAAGGTCAGTGTTAGGGTAGTCATATTCCAGTGACTAGCAATGAACTGGGTAATCCAGCACGTATAGTACATGTGGGTTGGTGAAGGTCAGTGTTAGGGTAGTCATATTCCAGTGACTAGCAATGAACAGGGTAATCCAGCACGTATAGCACATGTGGGTTGGTGAAGGTCAGTGTTAGATTAGTCATATTCCAGTGACTAGCAATGAACAGGGTAGTCCAGCACGTATAGTACATGTGGGTTGGTGAAGGTCAGTGTTAGATTAGTCATATTCCAGTGACTAGCAATGAACAGGGTAGTCCAGCACGTATAGCACATGTGGGTTGGTGAAGGTCAGTGTTAGATTAGTCATATTCCAGTGACTAGCAATGAACAGGGTAGTCCAGCACGTATAGCACATGTGGGTTGGTGAAGGTCAGTGTTAGATTAGTCATATTCCAGTGACTAGCAATGAACAGGGTAGTCCAGCACGTATAGTACATGTGGGTTGGTGAAGGTCAGTATTAGATTAGTCATATTCCAGTGACTAGCAATGAACAGGGTAGTCCAGCACGTATAGCACATGTGGGTTGGTGAAGGTCAGTGTTAGATTAGTCATATTCCAGTGACTAGCAATGAACAGGGTAATCCAGCACGTATAGCACATGTGGGTTGGTGAAGGTCAGTGTTAGATTAGTCATATTCCAGTGACTAGCAATGAACAGGGTAGTCCAGCAGGTATAGCACATGTGGGTTGGTGAAGGTCAGTGTTAGATTAGTCATATTCCAGTGACTAGCAATGAACAGGGTAATCCAGCACATATAGTACATGTGGGTTGGTGAAGGTCAGTGTTAGGGTAGTCATATTCCAGTGACTAGCAATGAACAGGGTAATCCAGCACGTATAGTACATGTGGGTTGGTGAAGGTCAGTGTTAGATTAGTCATATTCCAGTGACTAGCAATGAACTGGGTAATCCAGCAGGTACAGTACATGTGGGTTGGGCAAGGTCAGTGTCACGTTAAAGTCACATTCCAGTCTCCAGCAATGTATACGGTAGTCCAGCAGGTACAGTACATGTGGGTTGGTGAAGGTCAATGTTAGGGTAGTCATATTCCAGTGACTAGCAATGAACTGGGTAATCCAGCAGGTACAGTACATGTGGGTTGGGCAAGGTCAGTGTTAGGGTAGTCATATTCCAGTGATTAGCAATGAACAGGGTAATCCAGCACGTATAGTACATGTGGGTTGGTGAAGGTCAGTGTTAGATTAGTCATATTCCAGTGACTAGCAATGAACTGGGTAATCCAGCACGTATAGCACATGTGGGTTGGTGAAGGTCAGTGTTAGATTAGTCATATTCCAGTGACTAGCAATGAACAGGGTAATCCAGCACGTATAGCACATGTGGGTTGGTGAAGGTCAGTGTTAGATTAGTCATATTCCAGTGACTAGCAATGAACTGGGTAATCCAGCACGTATAGTACATGTGGGTTGGGCAAGGTCAGTGTTAGATTAGTCATATTCCAGTGACTAGCAATGAACAGGGTAATCCAGCAGGTATAGCACATGTGGGTTGGTGAAGGTCAGTGTTAGATTAGTCATATTCCAGTGACTAGCAATGAACAGGGTAATCCAGCAGGTACAGTACATGTGGGTTGGGCAAGGTCAGTGTTAGATTAGTCATATTCCAGTGACTAGCAATGAACTGGGTAATCCAGCAGGTACAGTACATGTGGGTTGGGCAAGGTCAGTGTCACGTTAAAGTCACATTCCAGTGACTAGCAATGAACTGGGTAATCCAGCAGGTACAGTACATGTGGGTTGGGCAAGGTCAGTGTTAGATTAGTCATATTCCAGTGACTAGCAATGAACTGGGTAATCCAGCAGGTACAGTACATGTGGGTTGGGCAAGGTCAGTGTCACGTTAAAGTCACATTCCAGTGACTAGCAATGAACTGGGTAATCCAGCAGGTACAGTACATGTGGGTTGGGCAAGGTCAGTGTTAGATTAGTCATATTCCAGTGACTAGCAATGAACTGGGTAATCCAGCACGTATAGCACATGTGGGTTGGTGAAGGTCAGTGTTAGATTAGTCATATTCCAGTGACTAGCAATGAACAGGGTAATCCAGCAGGTATAGTACATGTGGGTTGGGCAAGGTCAGTGTTAGATTAGTCATATTCCAGTGACTAGCAATGAACAGGGTAATCCAGCAGGTATAGTACATGTGGGTTGGTGAAGGTCAGTGTTAGATTAGTCATATTCCAGTGACTAGCAATGAATAGGGTAATCCAGCAGGTATAGTACATGTGGGTTGGGCAAGGTCAGTGTTAGATTAGTCATATTCCAGTGACTAGCAATGAACTGGGTAATCCAGGAGGTACAGTACATGTGGGTTGGGCAAGGTCAGTGTCACGTTAAAGTCACATTCCAGTCTCCAGCAATGTATATGGTAGTCCAGCAGGTATAGCACATGTGGGTTGGTGAAGGTCAGTGTGAAGGTAAAATCAAAATTCCAGCCCCTGGTAGCACTAGAAGTTCAGTGTCTTACAGAAACACATACAGACAAAGTATTTTAAATTTCCAAGGTTAGCTAATTTTCAACTGTTATTGTGAACGAAAACTTTGAATTAAAAAGCATAAATTTTTAATTACAAGTAATTATTTTTATGTTGCTTTAAACAAAATTGAAGGGACTAAGAAAAATCTTTGAATTAATATTGTTGGACAATAGATATTATATGCTATGATAAAGGGGCAAAGATGTAAGCGCTTAACTAAATATAGATCTTGATAAGTACATTAAAAAGTTTATCAACACTTTTGTTCTATCTTACACAGATTTGTGGAAAAACATTATGAAACACAGATTAGTTTAGCAACATGTGGCTTTCCTTGCAGGTGGGTGGGAAAATAACACAATGAAAGATGCTTAATGAAAGTGGAGTCAACTTGAACACTCTTATTAGCTGCACTCACCTATTTATTTTGCAGAACATGTATCATGAGCATGAGCTCACATCATCAACTGCCTGCTGATTGCTGGAACAGCTCTCGAGTCGTTTTGTTGAAAGCCTGGGGTGTCCTTTGGTAGCCTGTGGATGGACCTAAATAAAGAGTTGTCTGCTTCTGGCAAATCAAAGTTCATGATACGGTTTCCAATGCCAGTGAAAAGTTATTGGTGCATTATGGGAATGCTATTAACTTTGTTCCTTTGTTTATTTTCAGCATAATGTTTAATGAAAGCAACTAAAACACAGCTGTTCAATTTTGAATGAAATGATAAAACAAATGTATTAATTTTAACATTTACTTTTTAATTTACTTCAAGTAATACCCAAATAAGTATAGCACTTTATAACTATCAGATAAATGTTTAAATGTTCAAGTGGTTGGTGAAGAGTTAGTGACAGTAAATAAAGTAAGATGTGTATTTTTATTTTAAAATTTAAGGAAATGTGATAAAACAAATTATATGATTTTTATGTAAGTATTTAATAAAGCAGAGCAGCATCCACTTAACTTATTTTTATTTAAATATCCAATAAAAGGAAATTAAAACTTTGTACACTCTTGGTAACGATTTTTATACAGAAGATACAGAGCAGGTGGAGCCAAAGATCATGCAGGTATGCATACTCCGTCTGCACTGTAGTGAACGTGGTGTTCTTCAGCTAGTGGTGAATGACCCATTCAAGGTTATGTTTATCAGCTATGTTACACCATATTGCATCATTTGTTACCTTCTGTTTGTGCATTGTGCATCACAAAGATGAAAGTTTATTCAAGTGATGCAGTAATTTGTATCACAAATTACTTAAATGTAAATAATGGTTGTAATATGAATATGCATTTTTATGTGACATTGATTTCAGATGTTTATTAATTGTAATTATTATTGGAAAGTAAATTTATAAGGCTTTACTGAAACTGTCAATAATAGAGCAATAATGCAGCGAGGGGGTGAGCTGTTTATCATTATTGGAAACGAGGAAGTTACGTAATGTTGGCGCGTTTTCGGTAGAAACTTCTGGAATGTGTTCTCCCTAAAGTAATATGTATTCGTGGTTTTCATTGGATATTAAAATAGACGCTAATGTTGGCGCGTTTTATTAGCCAATTGCAGTTCAGTTATAATCTTTATGCGTATCTTGATGCAGGCGTATAAATAGGGTAGGTTCGAGGTAGCTTGTGTGCATTTCATCAAAAATCTGTGTACACTACACGTCGTCTTCATGCAGTTCATCAAAATTCTTAGTGCAATACACGTCGTCTTAAGTTCGTCAGTTCGTCAAAATATTTGTATGAGATACGTCGGCTATAGATTCACAAGTTACAAAAATCTAAAGTATTATAAAGTTAATTATACACAAAGTTGAAATACGTGAATTAAAAGTGATCAGTAAGAAGTATTATAACAGTTTCAGTTTGGCGAGTATCCAGATCAATATGTAAAAGTGATAGTGAACGTGTTCGAAAATAAAAATTATAAAAGAAATTTCTTCATCAGTGTAATTTTTGGATAAAAGATTCCTTTCCGTTTCACAACCTGTATTGAGACACATGTTCGACCCAAGCCAACAGGATAATAGCTAGCCGGAGGACATTTGAAATGAATTATTTCAAAAACTGATACTAGGAAACGCAAATTGCTAACGCCAGATGGAGCTACAAACCAAACAAATGAATGACGTCATAAGATGGCTTCAACACTGATGTAAACAAACATTTGTAAGTAATACCATTACAAATTGGTTCCCATACGTGGGGCAGTTAAAATTATGTAACTAAACAAAACAAAAGCAGCACAAATGTAAGATCTACAAGTTATAATAATTTACGTAAAAACATATTACGTAAGCACTGAAACTCTTACAAATGAAGTCTGTGTTGTGTGTGATTTGGTTAAGAGTGTTCTTCTTATTGTTGCTGTTCTTGTCTTATTAGACCACTGAAATAGCAGATTCACTCTTGAACAACTTTTTATGCGCACCCTAAGACCTAAGACAAGACAAAAAAAATGTGAACAGACTCTTGAAGCGTATATTTGTCATGTCCAGGTCATTTCCGTGGCCAGTTCACAATAGTGTCTCAGGACACATGCCTTTAGCCCTGTTCTATTGTCACCTTTCATATGAGCCCTAGCTGCTAAATATGTGCTGATAGCCGATCAGTTATAAGCAGGTATGTAGTAATTAGACCTACTGAGGTTTGTATCCCAAGCATACTTTATTTTTTTTTGTGCAAAGCAATGCTTATTACACATATTGTAATACAATTCCAATCACTAAGACTTTGATTTCAAGGCTTTTATGTTCATACATAATAACTGAAACACTCTCTTTTCGTTTTGAAACTAAATATGAAATAAATAAATATTAAATTCCAAGATGAAAAAGCAAATAAAATTAGAAATTAACTTAATATCAGTTGTGTAAATCCTCCGCTTCTATTACTACCCTCATTCTGGGGCATGGATGATATCAAATGACTAGTCATATTTTCACAAGAGGATACTTCCTCCCAAGCATCCCGTATTTGATCCCAGAAAACTTCTTTTGTCTTACGTTGTCTTGCTGGCCAATTTAACTCCAAAACTTTCTTCACCTCTGCCATGCATTTTCAATAGAATTCAAATCTGGTGAGCAAGGAGGCCAATTAATCACTGTGATATCTTGTTTTGCGAGAACCAGTTTGAAACCTGCTGACTTGTGTAAACAAGGTGGTTATTCTGCTGGAATTCAATCATTCCATCAGAATATATAGTCCTTACAGAAGAAATCACGATGCTTTTGAGGATGTCTTTATAAATGGTGGCTATTTAATGTCCATCAAGCTGCCACAACACACCTAGACCATCTCAAGACATCGAACCCCAACACAACAAAGATACGCGACCTTGGCAACCCATTTGTCCCACTTATTTTGTGTCGTAAGTTTTCCTCTGGTGCAATAGACGTATGCTTTCCTCCATTTGCAGATGAAAATGACACCTCGTCTGTGAATACAAACCTATTCCAATTATGGTTGGCATTTTCTTCTGCAAATGCGAAGCAACATAATCTGTGATCATCTGTAAGATGCTGCTTCTTAGCTGCCACTGAAGCAAACAGCCCTGCTATTGTCAAACAACGCAGGGCTGTGCAGTTCGACCCAGGGAAATTAGAATTACTTCTAATTGTAGACACTTGGTGGAAGGGATTGCTGCCTGCCTCTTTTAGAAGTGCAGTTGTCCTGCTGAGGAGAGAACAAACACTTTCAACCCAAACCAGAACCAGATCAACAACTAACAATCCCTTCCCTGGATAACTGCACCCACCCCGTAGCAATAGATATAGGGACTTCAAAATTAAAATTGAGTTTTATTTATGAACACTCTTTAACTACTATGGACCTTAGTGTCCCATTCTATATTGGGTGTGAAACACCAGAAATTTTGTTCCGATGGCCTCTTTATCAGGCTTGAGGTTCTTTTATGTGCCATAAATCTACAACACGGGACCATCGGCTTTACTTCCCTTCTGAAGGAAGCCATGCTAAGGATTTTCATGTCCAAAAAAAAGTTCCATTTCCCTCCACTGGGTTTGAAGCTGCGACCTCGGGAATCAGAGGCTAGTATATAGGGACTTCAATGGTCTTGCTGCCTGAGACACAGATTATCCAGCAACATTCGCTATGTAAGGAGATATCTCTTTGTAGCTTCATCTTTATGTGTGCGCTCAGTCATAGTAAAAGCCAGTAGGACTGCTAACATATCACGTAGAACTCCAAAGCTATGAGTTGTACACGCATGATCATGCCAGTGCCATTCATAGAATGAGACAGAGAATTTGCACATCCAATAATAAGTCAATTAAATATTTTGTTTAGTTTTTTACTTCAGAATTCTTATTAATATGGCATTTATTTTGAAAACAAGAAGAGTAATTTGTTTATGTTTTTATGCATGGATGTCTTAAAGCTAATGAAATCTTATGCTAAAAAAACACACAAAAAAAATTGGGTTTTCTTTATGGATGCTCTTTAAATGCTGTGGTCTTTAGTGTCCCGATCTATATTGGTCGTGAAAGACCCAAAATTTTGCTCAGAGGTCTCTTTATCAGGCTTGAGGTTCTTTTACATGCCATAAGCCTACAACACGGGATCATCGCCTTTACTTCCCTTCCAAAGGAAGCCATGCTAAGGATTTTTATGCCTGAAAAAATCCATCACCCTCCACAGAGTTTGAACCCATGACCTCAGGAACTAGAGGCTAGCATAGTAGCCACTACACCATGGAGGACGACAGGGAAAACATACGGCATTGCCATATGTTTAACAAACTAAAATTTAAATAATAAAAAGAAACATATTCACCAAGGATTCGAAGTCAGGTTTGTTTCATGCGTTTCACCACTTGGCTACCATGAATACAAGCCAATTGAAAGACATCTTTCTACTTATCGCATAGCTTTGAAATGAACAAAGGGTGCTATTAATTGGTATTGTGAATGCAGTGTCAGCAAATGCTTGTGATAATTTCCAAATCGAGCTCCCTCTCTGGCTGTTGCTCATTTAATTTGTCTTAGGCTTTTACATAGGTAAAAATGAATCATGTAGACAGGTGTTAGACTACTTCAGGAGAAATCTCCTGGTATTCCAGTTCCAGAGAGAAACTGTAGATGTCTGGTTAATAAGTTTATGACAACAGGATCGCTAAATGCTAAACCTAAGAACTGAAAACAAAATGTTCTAACAGAGCAAAACATTGACAACATTGGAGCATCATTCAAAACCTAAAAAATAAAGTTTATAGGAACAATCCCCACACCTAGACACACTTAAGGACAATATAAGAACAAAATTATGCGAATTAAACAAGAAGAACTTTTGTATGTGAATGGAAATTTTATCCGAAGATGCCAAGATGGACATTATTGTCCACTTTAATGTCACTTTACACTTTCAACACTACCTATAACAAGGTTAGTACTCATTATATTGCGAGTAAGTAACATGTGAAAATTAGGAAAAACCCCCGTGCATGGAGAATACATACACTCAATCTGCCGCCCCACAATATAGTAAACCCTCTGTATAATCACATGACAAGCTAGGGAGGTGAGAGATACCATAACAATTTTAGGTGCATGTCTGTAACTTATTCAGCCACTTTGTTGCAATGTCATAATTTCAGTCTAAATTATGATTTGTACAAAGCAAAGTTGCTAAACTATTGCGAAATGAGTTGCTCAAGGAAGACAGAGAGGTTAGGGGACCTAGGACAGATTTTTTAGTCAAAATGGCCAACATTTTCAATTTTTTGATTTCTGCAAAAATTAACTCTTTATAACGTTAGTCAAACATTTAAGTGCAATTTATGGTAATATAAACTTTTTAAAGGTTTTGGCAGACATTTTTAAAAAACCATGCACGGAAGTTTAAATGCCTGCCAGGTCCATTTTTGTTCTCGCTTGCAAAATCATTCAAAGTTGCACCATAGTCATTGTGCCAAGAGGATGGGTACGGGATTAAGGACACCGGGAAGGGAATTTCCGCGAAAAACATTATGCTATACACTGCAATGTGCTTCCATCTGCAACTTGACTTCAACATCGGGATTTATGGCCATGTGGTCTAAGGCACGATAGGAGTAGCTAACCTATCAAGACCAAGGATCGTAGGATCAAAACCCGGTAAAATGCATGTTCTGCATTCATTTGAAACTGTGGAAAACTGTGGAATTAGGCAGTTAATGAGACCAAACAATGCTGCAACTATCATGTGTTCAGATGGCCGAGTAGTTTAAGGCATTGTGGCATGATGTGGTTACGTTGCATAGTCAGAGATTCATGCCCCAAAGTAACAAAAATTTTTTTTTATTTTTATTCTTACACTCATTGGGTATCCTTTAAGGGGTTAATGAAGGATGTAGTGGTAGGCTTAAAGTTATGCAAAAAAATGGGTATCAAAACTGGTCAAATTATGAAGACAGCATTTTTAAAAAAATCTGATGTGTTACACTCACATAACTTTCTCTACTCTTGTACAATCTAATTTTACAAACGCCTATTCTCCATATGCTTCATGTTAATCGAGATATCGAGATGTCAATCTTATTGGTAATTTTCTTGTAGATGCAAGGGGAATATGGTAGCTTTTAAGCGATAGTCAAATATTTTAACGCTGGTTGCTATGTGGCGAATTCCATTCTCTTTGCATGTTCAGGACATAAAAAAATGAATAACGAATTTGAGAAAAAGTATAAGTATTGGAAAATTTAAGGAAATAACAAGCAATATCTCGAAAACGGTTCACTCAACAAAAGAAACGTATATGACATAAGTTGTGTATTTTAACGCGATCTACATTTTTTGTGTAGTAAAATTTTGTCTATCTCTTATGGTTTACCAGTTATGCAAAAGTCGTTCACAATGAAGAATATTTTTGGAGACATTCCCAGAAAATTCGAGATATACATTTTATTTGTCATGACAATATCTTAAACATATGATATTTTAATCAAAATCGTTAGAGCCGTTTTTGAGAAAATTAAAATTTTCGAAAAATGTTCCATGTAAAGGGTAGTCTGGGGTGGGGGGATTTTCTTGAAAACCTTAGTGTCGCATCTCTGGAAGATACTGAACCTAAATACCAAGTTTGGTGTTTATCCGACTGTTCGTTTTTGAGTTATGCTGTTCACAGACACACAGACACACAGACACACAGACAGACACACAGACACACAGACAGACACACACACGGACATGTTTCCAAAAATGCTTTTTTTGGATTCAGTGATTCTCAAAACATGTATTTCCGGTGAAATCTCGGTATCGAATTTTTGGGTGGAATGCAATACTTCCCCTACTTACTATACGTAGTAGAGAAAGTAAAAATTGATAGAGGCAAAAAAAGCAAAAAAAGCAAAAAAAGAGGACGAGAGGAGCTTAAAATAACCATATTACAACAGCAGAAGTGCACCAGAAAGAAGAAGAAGGTGTTGAAATTGCAATCAGAGGCGGCGAAGAAGGAGAAGGGAAAGAGCTATGGTTCTGGACAATTTTAATCCTTTACACCAGGTACATTAGCCTGTATAAATGTTTTCAATACAAAACTTATGTTTTCTCAGAACGACATTTTTCAATCTGTCAAATATCCCATGCGAGACAGTTTTCCATAGTTTTACATGAAACTTGCCATAATGGTCCTACTGTTCTATCTAAAGAAGTTGTAGTATCATTTTTGGACTACTATGTAAAACTAGGGCACAGTGGGCTATTAATTCTAAAAATTTTAACTTTTTAGGCTGTAATATCTGCATTAATGATTATAATTAACAATTTGTTATTCAAAGCACAAAATGAAAAAAGGATACTAGGATAATTTTTTAGGAGTTCAAATATTAATGTGACAAAGTGGTACTGCTGAAAAATAAAATTTGTCCCGCAAGGAGTATTTCATAATTTTCAAATATTGTGATATGAAAAACAGAAAATAACTCATATCTGAAAAACTACTTCATCAATTTTAATGAAATTTACACATAATGCTATTTAGAATGAAGGAAACCAACATACAAAATTTTAAAAATATTGAAAAAAAATTATAGAAAATCATATAATCTGTCCTAGGTCCCCTTAACAAAAAATTTAGTTTGGTTACTGTTCTTGTATCACACATTTCAATAAGATGTCCCTTTTTATTTCCTTCTTTGAATTATAACGCGACAAAAAGTGTGGAAAACTTATTTTTCTTTTATGCTGAAATAAGCAATCACAGACTAAAATGGTATTATAATTTCACATTCACCCTTGTGCATAGAATTGTCATTGATTGTAGAGGATGATATCTATGCCTCTTTCAACTGGTATATTTAGAACCAGTCACACAAATTATTTTCTCTAAGAGCAGAAGGGTAACATTTGCTGATTTTATATTTCCTGGTTTGCTTAAGGGATGTAGGTAAATTTAGGTAAATAATTTCAAACTACAGTAAAAAACTATTATTATTAAAAAAAGTTTATCTTTATTCATCTGCATAAATATGTATGTCCATGATCTGAATTTTATTTTTGTATCTATTAGTCGTATTTCATAGAATAGATCAAGGTTTTACAACTGAAACACAATAAGACATAATTTAATAAGTACAACATTTGTTTTTGTGCTATTAAATGTACTTAGCTGTATAAAAATTTTGAACAAAGTCAGCTTCAGTTTTGAAATAAAGTGTTTCTTAATCAGAGAAAACTGCTTCTAACAGTCAATTGCATCTTTATAGCAATGAACATTTCTAGTAAATAAAATGCTGAATATGTTATTGTTTATTAAACAGCAAATAGATCTATACTACGGTTTTATTCCTATGAAATAGGATTAATAAACGTACCATTCATTATACTGGTTTTCAAAAATATTTGTTTTGTCTTTGTTTAAAGTTGAAATATTGTGTTTTCATATGTTATTCATACTCTCCGTTACATTTAAGGTAGTATATCATAAACTGGATATGAAGGAAGAAGATTCTCTTGGATTCGCTCACAAAAATATGTTAAAATCTTCTACGTAAAGTGTACTGTAGGTCTGTGTTTCATTGTTTCCCGCTTTACAGATCCCAAAAACACTAAAAAGCAACTTTAAAGAGCATTAATCTCACCTGAAATGCATGGAGATACAAAACATTGTGTTGTGATCATGAATGGTATTCTGTGATTTCCAAAAATCAATATAAAAATTTCAAAAAGGTTTTGAAATGCTTTCGGCTCTGAGAAACCCTTTCCCAACCCCAACAATATTTACAAAGCTGTAGACATGAAATCTGTTGTTATTCCACTGTAACGGATTTGGCCAAGTTTCTTGGACAATCCACATTGCAGCCTTTCAAAACTGCAATATGGTAAGACAGCAGCTGCATCGGAATGACTGTGAGGATTCCCTGGAAAACAAGAAAGAAAAATCTGATGCATTGCATCCACTACTCACTCTTCTACAAACTATTCTTATAAAAGCTTATATGGAAGTGAAATATGGGGAGTAGAACGAGGCTGGGAAGAGATGGATGTGGTACATAGGAGTTTTTGTAGAGAAGTTTTAGGCCTGCCAAATGTTACAGTTAAGGAATTTGCTCTAATTGAAATGCAGAGAGTGGGAAGAAAAGGGGTAATAATTTAAGGGAATAACAAGCAATATCTTGAAAATGGTTCACTCAACAACAAAAATGTATATGACATAAATTGTGTATTTTAAGGCGATCTACATTTTTTGTGTAGTAAAATTTTGTCTATCTCTTATGGTTTACCAGTTATGCAAAAGTCGTTCACAATGAAGAATACTTTTGGAGACATTCCCAGAAAATTCGAGATATACATTTCATTTCTCATGAAAATATCTTAAACATATGATATTTTATTCAAAATCGTTAGAACCATTTTTGAGAAAATTAAAATGTTCGAGAAAAGTTCCATGTAAAGGGTAATCTGGGGTGGGGGGATTTTCTTGAAAACCTTCGTGTCGCATCTCTGGAAGATAGTAAACCTAAATACCAAGTTTGGTGTTTATCGGACTGTTCGTTTCTGAGTTATGCTGTTCACAGACAGACACAGAGACACACAGACGGACATGTTTCCAAAAATGCTTTTTTTGGATTCAGGGGGTCTCAAAACATGTATTTCCGGTGAAATGTCGGTATCGAATTTTTGGGTGGAATACAATACTTCCCCTACTTACTATACGTGTAGAGAAAGTAAAAAAGTTAATAAAATAGAAGGGCCTCGGTTTAATGCTAGGAAGTTATCAGAACACCCATGCAGGAGCAGCTTACTGATTGAAGGTCAACTTGCCACCATTTCTACCCTTCCTCACAGGCACTGAACATGTCTGATCTGCATCAGACATGGTTTAGAGTAGGTAGGTGACCTTTAGCTGGTTACCCAGGTCTACACGGGTTAACAGTAGCAGGCTAGCAAGTGCCTATAGAGAAATCCAGTTAGAAAAGAGCATGAAGTTTCGTACTAAACATTTTGCAACCTGTTCTCAGCTTCAAACACATAAATTGTACTGAGCAAGTTTTCTTTCTGAATACAGAGGTAAGCTTTATACAAGTAATAATCATTTTATTAATACATCCATATTAGGTACTGATTGTAAATAGTTGTTCTTGTTCAGTGCCTTAACAGAAAAGAGATCATTGGGGTATATTATGTTGTGTTAAAATGTAATTGCAATAGAGAAAAATATAGATAAGTAAACAAGGAGGAAAGAGAGAGCACAGCATGCACAAAAACTGAAGTGTAGAAATTAAAAGGTCTGAGAAGTGGTTTCATACTGGGGAGTGTCCATTATGTGGAGAGGAGGAAGACCTGGAGCACGTAATGCTTGATTTTAAAGGAACTAAAAACTGGAGGAAAGAACTTATTAAACACAATTCATTTGAAAAACACCGAAGATCAGTTTTACACAGAATTTTTAAAGAAAGCAAGATGGGTCAATATTTATGTACTATAAAAAAAAAATCTGATGTGTTGCACTCACATGATTTTCTCTACTCTTATCAAACTATTTTTACAAATGCTTATTCTATATCTACTTCATGTTAATCGAGATAAACATTTGCAGAAACTATCTTATTGCTAGTTTTCTTGTAGGTGCAAGGGGAATATGGTAGACTTTATATTTAAATTGAGTTTTATTTATGGACGCTCTTTAACTACTATGGTCCTTAGCGTCCCATTCTATATTGGGCGTGAAAGACCGGTAATTTTGCTCAGACGCCCCTTTATCAGGCATGAGGTTCTTTTACGTGCCGTAAATCTACGACACGGGATCACCGGTTTTACTTCCCTTCCGAAGGAAGCCATGCTAAGGATTTTTATGCCCGAAAAAATCCATCGCCCTCCGCTGGGTTTGAACCTGCGACCTTGGGAACTAGAGGCTAACACGGTACCACTAGTCCACGAAGGACGACAGTAGACTTTAAGCGATAGTCAAATCTTTTAAGAACCAATTGCTATGTGGAGCATTACATTCTCTTTATATGTCCAGAACATAAAAAGATTTCCCATTTGAGAAAAAGTATAAGTATTGAAAAATTAAAAAAAATAACAAGGAATATCTCAGAAATGGTCCACTTGAAAAAAAAAAAAAATGTATGTGACATACTTTCTGTGTTTTAACAAGATCTACAGTTTTTGTGTAGTAAAATTTTGCCTATCTCTTACAGTTTACCAGTTATGCAAAAGTCATTCAAAATGAAGAGGACTTTTGGGGACATTCCCAGAAAATTCAAGATATACATTTCATTTGCCATGAAAATACCTTAAAAATATGATATTTTAATAAAAATCGTTAGAGCCATTTTTAAAAAATAAAAAAGTTTGAAAAATGTTCCATGTAAAGGGTAGTATGGGGTGGGGGGATTTTCTTGAAAATCTTTGTGTTGCATGTTTGGATGGTAAATTTTGGTGTTAATCCGACTTTTTATTTTTGAGTTATGTTGTTCACAGACAGACACACATGGACCTTTTTCTAAAAATGCGCTTTTTGGATTCAGGGGGCTTCAAAACATGTATTTCTAGTGAAATTTCGGTGTAGAATTAATTTTTGGGAGAAATACGGTACTTCCCCTACTTACTGTATGCAGTAGAGAAAGTAATAAGTGCAAATGGACGTGAAGAGACAGAAAGACAATTTAATTGTCGATAATAATATTTAGTTATTAAATTTGTATGAATCCTAGTAGTTGTCTATGAAATGAGTGACCAGAGTCAAATTTTAATGGACAAACCAATTGTAATTTTACTTAGCACTTTAACAAATAAATAAAAATAAAAAAATAGTTTCCATGTAATAGTTTTGGAGGTAATGCTCACTTTCCAAAGTGGCCAGGCACATTTTTGCCAAACAGCCACTGGCTGAAAGTGGCAGGAACATGTAAGGTGAAAACATGCATGGAGTAGAAGCATAGTTCTCTGAGAAGTCACTAATGAGCAATGTCAGCCAATGACGCACTTACTTGCAAACAGTCTACAGTATGTGGAACTTCAATGCATTTGGAAGCAAAGCTTTTGGTTTCCGCATCACCCTTCTCACAGATCACAATTGGTCGTCCTTCCCGAGCCGTCACTTGTTGCAATGCATTCATGCATTTCTGCAAATTTAAAACAAAGTAATATATGTACACTGTATAAATACAGAAGACAAATATTAACTGAATATTTTTTGCTATTTAGCATTAGAAGCAGGAAAATAATAATGTAAATGTTATTTTGCAACAGCATCGAGGATGGAACTTTTCCTAAAACAACATGCAGTTCCAAAATAACACTCCTCCAACTTTGTACCAACAAAACTGTTCAATTATGTTTATAACCAATTCCAAAAGTAACAATCTGAATCATATGGAGTATGGTGCATTACAACACCATTACAAGCATGTATTTACGTCAAAGCGGGAGTACCTCAAGGATCTGTCCTAGGGCCAATATTATTTTTACTTTATATAAATGATCTTCCAATAACTCCACACTCCAAAACAGTTACATATGCAGATGACACCTCATTAATATTTGGACTCAATCAAGTAAACGAAATGGAGAAAATAATAACCACAGAAATGCAAATTATTTACAATTATCTTACAAACAATAGCCTGAAAGTTAATCTTCAAAAAACAAAAACATTAAAGTTCCAACAATGCAATAACAGGTATAGCAGTAAAAGTCCTATAAATTTAACGATAAATGGCAAACCTATCCAGCAATTAGATAAAATAAAATTCTTAGGGGTAATTATCGATGAAAACCTAACCTTTAGACACCATATTGATTACATATGTAAGAAGATAAGTACAAATCTCTACCTAATAAGGAACCTAGCAAATTACTTAAATTGACCTACTATGGAATAATACATCCACATCTACAATATGCAGTTGAGGTTTGGGGCAGCTCTTGTATAACCAACATGAACAGATTACTAGTTTTACAGAAGAAATGTTTAAGATGTATATATAATGCAAATAGAAGAGAATCATGTAGAAATGTCTTTATAGATAACAAAATTCTAACAGTAGTATCTTTATATGTTTTTAAAGTAGTCATGTTTGTAGTTAGTAAAGACGGAGTAGGTAATTTAAATAATCACTATCACAACCATGAAACAAGGTCACAAAACAATTACCATAGAATAACTGTAAATAAGAAGTCAACAGATAAAGATCCCTTAATAATGGGAAAAATACTGTTCAATAAATTACCGAATGCAGTAAAAACAAAAAAAGAGAAACTGTTTAAAAATGAACTAAACAAATATCCAATACAAAAATGTTTGTAATGGTTGGATGAATTGTAATATAAATAAATGTATATATTTCTGACGTATCCGACAACATGTAAGTGTTATTATGGATAAAAAATAAATATTATTATTATTATTATTATTATTATTATTATTATTATTATTATTATTATTATTTGATGTGAGATTTCGGAAATAACCACTTCCAAGTTCTAATAGAGGGCAATGTCCACTAGAAATTTTTCTGTCATTCAGATTTAATTATGCTATTAAGCTCTTGCAATATAAATGTGAAATAAATATTAAATATTTGGTAATGTTGCTCCAGAGGTCGACATGTCATGGCGGACGATGTAAATGCGCAATGTCAGGTACCAACCGTTAAACAGAAAAAACACTGTTACATTAGTAAAACCAGAAACAGTTTGGTATTATTGCGAACTGTTATACGCTGTCGTAATAGAAAAGCACGAAATAGTGAATAAATGCAATAAAATTGAATAATAATCGCAAAACAGAAAAAAATATTATTGTTATTGTCTAATGCAT
Source organism: Deroplatys truncata (assembly GCA_030765065.1). Lineage (NCBI taxonomy): Eukaryota > Metazoa > Arthropoda > Insecta > Mantodea > Mantidae > Deroplatys > Deroplatys truncata. The sequence continues at coordinate 307,660,534 of CM060975.1, read as the reverse complement.
GGCGTTTAGTAATGGCCATTAGCACTTGTGCACTACCAAATAATTGTAATACAACTTAATGATTACCATGCAACATTAAGCAAATGTAATACAACTAAATAATTACCGCAATACAGTAAACAAATGTAATGAAATAATTATCACGTAGGAGTAAACAAATATAACAGCACTAAATAATTTCTGCGATGCAATAAGTAAATGTAATACAACTAAATAATAATGAATGCTACTGTAACTATGTCCAAGGACATATCTGCTCTTTCACGATGCAATTGTTAGCCTTAATAAAGGCTGTTTTGCATCGATGCATATAAGGAAGACAGATGTAGAAGAAAGATAAGTTCTGGAGGATAGACAGTGAAGAAATATAAAATTTTGGAAGAAAAGAAAAATGAAAAGGAAGTTCTGAGGGAGAAGATGACGCTGTCAATTGCCAGGATCATTCAGTGCTGCCAGTGTGCTGGAATTTTGCCCCACAGGAGTTCTTTTACATAAATCTACTGACAGGGCTGTCGCTTTTAAGCATACTTAAAACCACCAGTCTGGGCGAGGTCTGAACTTGGGACTTTGGGATCAGAAGACCAGAACATACACGTGTGAAAAGCAATTGTCCAAGATGCCCTTTTCAAACATATAATCATTACTGACACAGAAAGAGATATGAGGATGAACATGGATTCCTTTAGCATGATTTAGGTGAGAGTTATTAGACTCAATATTTAGATGTAGTGGAGCATATGTTGTTCACAATATCTTGCAAATTTGCACATGCATGACTGAAAGTAGGATGGAGACACTGCCCAGTTTGGTTGTATTCATAACAGACAAAGAATCACCCCTTGATGTGAAGCAACCTGAGTCAGACAGGCAACAATGCCCTAAGAGTAACTTACTGTTATGGTCATATGTAAATACTCGTGGTTGTATGAGGCTGTTATTTTGGAATGGTTATTTGGAACATTTTTTTGGAACTGGAAAGGAAGAAACTGTTACAAACAAATCTGATGTGTTACACTCGCATGACTTTCTCTACTCTTGTACAAACTATTTTTACAAACGCTTATTCTCCATATGCTTCATGTTAATCGAGATGTTAATCTTATTGCTAATTTTCTTGTAGATGCAAGGGGAATTGGTAGGCTTTAAGCTATAGTCAAATATTTTAAGTCGGTTGTTATGTGGAGTATTCCATTTTCTTTGCATTACCAGGACAAAAAAATTGAATAACGAATTTGAGAAAAACAAGTATTGGAAAATTTAAGGGAATAACAAGTAATATCTCGAAAATGGTTCACTCAACAACAAAAATGTATATGACATAAATTGTGTATTTTAACGCAATCTACATTTTTTGTGTAGTAAAATTTTGTCTATCTCTTATGGTTTACCAGTTATGCAAAAGTCGTTCACAATGAAGAATACTTTTGGAGACATTCCCAGAAAATTCGAGATATACATTTCATTTGTCATGAAAATATCTTAAACATATGATATTTTAATCAAAATTGTTAGAGCCATTGCTGGGAATATTAAAATTTTCGAAAAATGTTCCATGTAAAGGGTAGTCTGTGGTGGGGGGATTTTCTTGAAAACCTTTGTGTCGCATCTCTGGAAGATACTGAACTTAAACACCAAGTTTGGTGTTTATCCGACTGTTCGTTTCTGAGTTATGCTGTTCACAGACACATACACGGACATGTTACTATACGTAGTAGAGAAAGTAAAAATAACAATTTTTCCCACTTCTATATAACATGCAGCCCTATTGGTTACTACAGTCACTTTTAAATACTCACCACATAAACAGGGTCTCTAGTCACAATCATGATCACTGGCATGGCCTTGTCCACCAATGCAAGAGGTCCATGCTTCAGTTCACCTGCCATGATGCCCTCGCTGTGCATGTATGTCAGTTCTTTCACTTTCTGTAACAGAAAATAATTTAGTTTTAAAAGATATATAGGCTGAATGTTAAGTGTTTTCTCTTCCCTTCATAGAGCTGCACACTTTAACAATATATTTTGATTCCATCTTCTTATTCTTAGATTCGCAATTCATCTTTTAGTTTTGAGTTTATTAGGCTTTTTATGTAATGATTGTTCTTTGGTGCCAGGATGATGTTATGTTTTTTGAAATCGTTTTTAGAATACTGTAAGGTGGTATGTGAATTTTTTGAAAGTCTTATTTTATTCTGTAATTGTAGAAAGGATGTAGTCTCTAAAAGATGAAAATGGACCAGTCAACAGAACATGAATACACCAGCTTGAATGCAAGGACTGTAACAAGATTTACATACGAAAAACAAAAATAAATCTACAAACCAGAGCAAAGGAACATTTCAGAAATTTGGCTACAGCATGGCATTTTTGGTGGGACCACCTTGACACCCAAGAAAATCTGGAGCTATTAAAACATACAACAGGTATAACAGAACTAGCAACATGGGAAAATATACACATCTGGAAGATCTAAAACAAAATTATGAACTTTGAAATTCCACCTGGTCACGTCCTACTAAAAAGATTTGTCCATTCACTGTCAGAAAGAAGTATGTTCACTTCGAGCAATACCAGCAGTCAACAAAAACCTGATGATGAAAGCGAGGGCTTTTGAAACCGGTTCTGAATTATGTTAGGTAAATGATGTATGCCTCTACAAGGATGAACCCATTTGTAGAATGTGCAAAGAGAAGAGGAAACTGCCTCGCATATCCTCTTTGATTAACCACTCCTTTCAAGAAAGAGACTTAAGGCTGGTTCACAACCAACGAGAATGGTAACCAGAATGAGAACGAGAAAGTTGAAATACATGTTTTCAAATGGGAATGTTCACAACCAACGGGAAGCCTTCCCGGGCCCCGGGAATGGGAAAGAAGAGTTGCCCAACTTTTAACTTTCTCGTTCTCGTTCCCGGGCACGGCATATTAGATCCCTATTGTGCATATTAGACTCTTCACTCTAGAGGTTATTCTAGGCGGCTGTGACATAAACAGCCACTAGTGCTCTCTATAGTTGCAAGCTGGAAACATGAAACTGGAAGGAATTAGTAGTAAATGTGCTTCCTAACCTCATCTGACACCCACAAATCTAATCAGCGTTGGTTTCTCTGGTGAAGGGATCATTTGTAGTTTGTTTATATGCAACTCAAAACTGGCTATTACCTAAACAATGGCAAAAGTTACAAATAACAGCTAAAACCGGTGGAAATGAAAAAAGAACAATAAACAATTTTAATGTATGCCATTAAATAAAGGAATGAAAGCTTGGCATAAGTAGAGGGATCGGAAATGTAATGGACATGCATTTAGATAATGTTTATCTATCAAATTTTGACGTTGGCTTGGTTAAATTGGAAGTAGATGAAAAACTGTCATTGGTCAGTTAAAAACAAATGAAATCCCAATGCGCAAAATTGACTTTCATTTTGTGATCGATATGCATTCCCGTTCTCGTTATGGCTGTTGTGAATCAATATCTTGCATGGTGCACAGCTTCCCGTTCTTGTTTCTGATCTGGTTACCGTTCTCAGGCGGTTGTGAACCAGCCTTTACTCTTTCCATAACCAGGGTAGATGTAGGAAAGAATGCTGACATTGAAACCAAGATACTGCAACTTATTCAAGGAACAGAGGAAACAACGAAAGCATCCTTTCCAATGGGGTTGCACATAAGCATTTTAGATTGATATGCGAGTAGTCAACAATTTTTTTTTTTTTAAAAAAAAAGCTTTCTAATCTAAGTGATGCATAAGTGTTACAAACTGACTCAAATGTTAATTTTAACAAGTTCGGTATTCAACCAATTTTTCATAGTTATTTTGGATTAAGGGACTTAAAAATGTGTATTTCCAGTGACATCGCCAAATCAAATTTTTGGGTGGAATGCAATCTTTCTCTAGTAAGTAGTAGAGAAAGTCAGAATGAATCAAGTAGCAGTTAAAGGCATTAATTTACAATTGCTTTTGTTATATACTATTAATTTTCTTAAGCAAAAGTAGAAATATGTTATCAGATGAAGAATTATAAAAATTTGCAAATAGAGTATCAAAACACAAGTATAAATGTGCTACAGCTGACTTTAAAGCGTATCTCCCTTAGTTACTTTCTCTACCATTTATCTGTAGTAAGTAGAGGAAATACTGTATTCCACCCAAAAATTTGATATCAACATTTCACCAGAAATACATGTTTTGAGGTCCCTGAACCCAAATAAAGCATTTTTAGAAATAGATCATGTACACTGCTGTGCATAAAAAGTGGCCCATTCCCCTAGATTGACATAGTGATTTTCCCTCCGTAAAATTTCCACCTTCAGGTAACCAACTTTTGGCTCCACCAAGCCAGTATCAGTTCTCTATACAACTGGCCTGAAAGACAATTCATGACATAAAAACTAACTGAACAATGTTTATAATCTATGTGGAATGAAGGGGTGATTTGGATACCACCTCTATGAAAGACTTTTTTATAATTGGTACACAAGGTAAAGCTAAACCAATTACAAATAATTCAACCTTCTAGAGGAACGAGTGAAGAATTATTTGCATGTGTGGTTAAACTGAATTTATGATTTTTACATATATGAAAGCTTTCATCAGCGACATGGAGACAAAGGTTAAAGTTGTTGTCGCTACTAAATGGCAATAAGAAAACCACCATTAAGAAAATGGTAGCATAGCAAGAAAATGTAAGGTTTCAGTTGTAATGCTATCCTTTGAAAGTTCAGCCATACTTTGGGGAAGGTAAAGTACCCTATCAATCCAGTGACCAGAATTATGCTCAAAAAACAGAGGTGGTCATGCTGGTAGAGGGAGGGGCTAGATTTTGTCAGTACCAATGATTCCATTAGCCCACATTTTATGCACACCAGTATACATGTATGTATGTGTGTGAATAGCGTAACTAAAATGTAAAATGTAACACTTTCAATATTTTAACTCTCTGATTTCTGCTTTCAGTTATTGTGAACTAGCCTTAATGCAATGTATACTTACAAGGGCACCCTCCATGCATGTGGCATAATTGTATCCCCTCCCCATGATCAAGAGAGACTTCTTCTGAAAGAGACCTTCAGCAAGCTCCTTCACTTGTTCATCTGTCTGTAGTACTTCACGAATCTGCTCATCCAAGTGCTGCAATCCCTTTATAATCTATAAATTGATAAAAAGAGAATTAAACCTTGAACAATTTAATAGTTGCGAGTCTGTTTGTCTCTCTCAGTTTCTGTTTACCTCTGATCTTCGAGCCTGTAGGGATATCCTGTCCTCACTCATAACAAGAGCAAACATGACAAGCGAGATGAACTGGGAGGTGTATGCCTTGGTTGAAGCCACACCAATTTCAGGTCCAGCATTGATGTGAATGCCACAGTGTGATTCTCTACAGATGGAGCTTCCTACAGTGTTGGTGACCCCCACAATCAGTGCTCCACGATTTTTACAGTATCGAAGGGCCATCAGTGTGTCGGCAGTTTCACCTAAAGTAAAATATTGAAATTATAACACACAAAGTAACTACTGATACATTTTAACACGCAAAGATCAATAGCATCTTAAGGAGGAAAAAGATAATCTGATATGAACACTTGTACAACTTTCTCTACCTATGAAAGATTCACTTATATCATAACATTTATTAAAAATTTGATGTGTTACATTCAGAGCTTTCTCTAGCTATTGCTATTAGTGGGTATACAAACTATTCTTATGAAATTTTATTTTTCTATTACTTCATTTTAAACCTTTGCAAATAGCAACATTATACATTTTGTTAGTGTACAAAGAGAACAGAGATAATCAAATGTTTAAGAAATGGACGTTATATGTTGGTCTTAAAATTCCATACTGTTTCCATGCAATCACAAGAAACATTTGAAAATCAATGGGACTTAAAATAATGACAAAGTATTGAGCAAATCAAACCATTAATAATGGATATCTTAGAAATGGCTGATGCTACAAAAAAAAGTTATTTTAAATAAATTGTGTGTTTTAAACAGATCTCCATTTCTGTGTGGTACATTTTCATCTATTGCTTAATAATAACCAGTTATACAAGATTATACAAAATTTCTTCCAAATATAGAGGACTTCACAGGCTATTCCCAGAAAATTCAAAATATATATTTTATTTTACATGTAAGTATCTTTAATATATGGTATTTTAATCAAAATTGTTAAGAGCCATTTTTTACAAAATCAAAAATTTTGAAAAATGTGCCATATAAAGAGTAGTTTGGGATAGGGGAATTTTCTCAAAAATCATTGTGTAGCATTTTGGGAAGGTACTGAACCTAAATACCAAGTTTGGTATTTATCCAACTTTTCGTTTTCAAGTTTCACACACATGCACACAGGGACCTTCTTTCTAAAAATGCTTTTTTTTTTTTTTTTTTATTATTATTATTTTTATTTAAGGTGCCTCAAAAATGTATTTCCGGTGAAATCTTGGTATCAAATTTTTGGGTGGAATGCAATACTTTCTCTACCCACTATATTCATGGTAGAGAAAGTAAAACTACTCTCTCTATCCTTATCACTTATTACTGGGTATACAAATTAATCTTACAAAAGCTTATTTTCCTATCTACTTCATTTTAGTCAAGATAAACTTTTCTGGAAAGAGCTGCATTTACACATTTCTTTATACGTACAAAGGGAATAGCAATAGTTAAATGTTTTAGAGCTGGAGCTATGTGTGGCCTTAAAATTTCATGCTCTTTCCATAGCATTGCAAGAAATAACATTGACAGGGCTTTAAAAGAATGGCTAAGTATTGAACAATTCAAACCATTAATAACAGATACCTTGGAAATGGATGATGCCACAAAAAGGTTACCTGAAATAAACTGCGTGTTTTAAAGAGATCTACATTTTTTGTGTAACACGTTTTCATGTATCGCTTCATGTTTACTGGTTATAGAAGATTATGCAAAATTCCTTCCAAATGAAGAGGACATCAGAGGCTATTCCCAGAAAATTCAAGATATACATTTTATTTGTCATGTATATATCATTAATATATGGTATTTTAATTAAAATCGTTAGCCATTTTTTAGAAAATGATAAATATCGAAAAATCTTCCATGTAAAGGCTAGTTTGGGGTGGGGGAATTTTCTTGAAAACCTTCGTGTCGCATCCTTGGAAGATACTGAACCTAAATACCAAGTTTGGTGTTTATCCGACTTTTCATTTCTGAGTTATGCTGTTCACAGACACACAAACGTGTGCACACGGACCTTTTTCTAAAAATGTTTTTGGATTCAGGGGGCCTCAAAAGATGTATTTCCAGTGAAATCTCAATATCAAATTTTTGGGTGAAATGCAATACCTTCTCTACTTACTATGTATGTTGTAGAGAAAGTGAAAAGCTACTATTCTATCATGCTATGATACAATATATTTTAGCCTAGGAATGGTTTAAAATTAAGCAAGAAATGCTTAGTCCCATAAAACATGCAGAAGCATCATGCAAACATTTATTCATGGTAAGCAGTGATGGAAAGAAAAACAAAGAATCATCAACTTTTAAGCATGTTCGTAAATGGCACACTTAGAAAAGTGTAAACATGTCATACATGGTATTTAAAAATCTGATGTCTTATTGCTAATTTTCTTGTAGATGTAGGGGAAAATATATTTACAAGGGCAATATAGAAAAACAGTAGCCTTTAAGCACATACATATCTCTTAATAGCTGGTTGCTAGGTGCAGCACCATTCCCTTTGCCACAGATTATAATTCTTTGCATATCCAAGACAAAAAAATGAATAACGAATTCCCATTTGAGAAAATAAGTATTGAAAAATTTAAGGAAATAAGCAATATCTCGAAAATGGTTCACTCAACAAAAAAAATGTATATGACATAAATTGTGTATTTTAACGCGATCTACATTTTTTGTGTAGTAAAATTTTGTCTATCTCTTATGGTTTACCAGTTATGCAAAAGTCGTTCACAATGAAGAATACTTTTGGAGACATTCCCAGAAAATTCAAGATATACATTTTATTTGTCATAAAAATATCTTAAACATATGATATTTTAATCAAAATCCTTAGAGCCATTTTTGAGAAAATTAAAATTTTCGAAAAATCTTCCATGTAAAGGGTAATCTGCGGTGGGGGGATTTTCTTGAAAACCTTCGTGTCGCATCCTTGGAAGATACTGAACCCAAATACCAAGTTTGGTGTTTATCCGACTGTTCATTTCTGAGTTATGCTGTTCACAGACACACACACACACACAGACAGGCACACAGACACACACACGGACATATTTCCAAAAATGCTTTTTTTGGATGCAGGGGGTCTCAAAACGTGTATTTCCGGTGAAATCTCGGTATCGAAATTTTGGGTGGAATACCTACTATACGTAGTAGAGAAAGTAAACATGGCTAACACTACAAAAAAACTTGTTTGACTCAAGCATTATGAAATATAATGAGCTCTGCATCTTTCCTGTAATAATTTTTCTATCTCCTATAGTTCCCAGAATTGGCTATATGAAGTAGACTAAAAGGTGATAATGAATTATATTCATTACATGGAAACTTAAATTGAAAGTCTGCATTGTTCAGCAGAATGTCCAAAAGCCAAAGTATGAAACAAGTCTGTTAATTTACAGAGAGAGATTTTGGCTTTACAATTTTTGGAAACAGAAGCTTCTGAAGCAATTGGATGTCCACATAAGTAATGAAGATGAGAGAGAAATGATAGATGAAAGTTATTAAAGCAAAGAAAGAATGTAGTGACACAAAGATGAAAGTAACAAGTAACTTAGTTAACCTGTGACCCCATCTAGGGCATATATAGATCTTCAGTGATGTTTTCTGTGATTACTTAGCTTTCTAATAATGTCTGCTGCTGCCACTAGTGCTATAGTGGTGAGTGATTAGCTCAACACATACTATTGGCATTAGGGAGATGCAAGCACTTGTGGGTGTCAAAATGGGTGACAATTTTTCTCAGCAACTAGGGGTAAGAAAGCAATTATCTAACAGTTATTTTGGAATAGTTCTGAGCCTGGAACTGTTAAAACAAAAGTCCAATTTGTTTTATGAACAAATGGATATTACACAATTATACAAGTATTTTTGTATTTTGGTATTTTTGAAGATAATAAAGAAAGATTGGGTGGTGTATTTTAAATGAGTTTGTTAAAAAGCTACAGTTCAATGAGTTTTAACATCAGTTGTATATCAAGTAAAACCCTTGATAGAAGTTAAAGGGGGCACACACACACTCACAGCAGGCAGACATTATAGCAATAAAAATGCTGAGAGTTATAGGGTAGGAAATAAGTACGGTTATGGGTGAATAATTTAAGAAAAGTAAGAGTTATGTGCCAAAAAAAGTTGAGAGAAAAAGGGAGAAGGATTTAAACAGTCAAAACAGAGCTGTAATTCATGCTGATAGGACATGCTGGAGCCCTAGGGGTGGGGAGAATTGTGTCACACTTTTTTAAATGAATAAAAGAAACAAATATTCTACTCTACAAGAACAGGATAGGTTCCTTGATCACAAAAATCAGTGTCAGGTGATTAGGATATTGTTAACCAAGCAGCTACAAGCATTGTATTGTTAAGTGTAGTATTTTCATAAAGCCTAGTTAATTTTGTATGTACCTGACTGAGAGATGAAAAAACAGACATCATCTCTAAACACTGGGGTATGCCTATCCAGGAAGTCTGATGCTAACTCAACCATGACAGGAAGTTCTGTGAGTTCCTCCAGAAGTTGTCTAGTTGCTACTGCACTATGGTAACTTGTTCCACAACCAATCAGCATTAGGCGCCGGCACCTGCGTATCTCTGGAATGTAGTCCTAGGAACAACAAAAAATGCATCATCAATACTTTCTGGCTGTCTGTAATACTTAGTATAGACATAAGCTCTCTTATAAAGCTTTTTATGGTGGCAACGATGTATTATACTGTTTTTTTTTTAGTTTGACTATGGCACATGGCTAAATGCACATGTTGTTATTCAAAATGATCCCCTTTAACTCTGATACAGGACCTAAGTATATTGGGCCATTCATCAATTGCAGCACACAGTCTCTATGGGAAAATCTGCCACTGCTGACTTCAGGGATACTTAAGAGACTCAATATTGAGGTGCCTTTTCTTACAAGCAATACCCTGAAGTACTGATGCAGCTTGTAATCCAAGGGGTTGAGGTCAGAGCTGCTAGAGGGCCAGTTCTGGGCAGCAATAAACTCTGCAACATTTTCTCAAGCCAAGTTTGAGTAGGTCTTGCCTTGTGGACTAGTGCAGAATCTTGCTGGAAGGTCCAGTGTGTGGTGTTCAAGTCTTTCACCACAACCTCAAGGAGGATTATTTCATGTACTATGGCCATTTTCTTTAATCCCTTTTGGCAGAAATGCACGTTTGTGGCACCATCATAGCTTACTCCCAATCAAACTACCACTGAGGTGGGATGGGGATCCGCTCACAGCTTCTTTAAGTCATCCTGGCATATACTCGGTTGTTCTGGTGCTTGTAGCTCTGTTCAGTTGTGAACATTTTTTCATCTGTAAAAAGGATTTTTCTGTGCCTATTGTTAGTGTAACACTCAAGTAGGTGTTTGCACTTCAACCCTCTCCACTGCTTAAGGTTTGGAGTTAAGAAATATGCAGTACCCCATCGATAAGCTTTCAGCCCAAGGTCCTGTCTGAGCAATCTGGACATTTATCTCCTGGAGATGTTCATCTCACTATACCCTTGCTGTTGAAACATTGCACTTGACAGCTAGTGGTTAAGTTGGTACACTCGCAAAAAAACAGATGAAAAGCCTTAACCGTTAGATTTCCTAAACCAATCACAAGGCAGCATTTCGGGTGGTCCATGATAAAGCAGAAGGGAAATTGGAAGCGGCTCTGTTGCTGGATGTAGCTATTTCCAACCACGTGTTTCAGTTTGTGAATCCCTAGCACATGCGTCGAATTGTTCTTGCAAGCTAATATTGTTCATTGTTATTTATGTTTGTGGTTATACTGTTGGTGTTCTTTTATATATATATATATATATATATATATATATATATATATATATATATATATATATATATAAATATATATAAAATGTATATTTCAGTCATATTATTTATACAAGATTTTAAGTGTGACAATGTCTCAAAAACAATGCCAATCACAGAGTGATGATTCGTGAAGTGAAAATCCTTTGCACCGAGATGTGCCACTTAATAGTCAGGCATTGGAACTGTTAACGACCCAAGAATTCTTCGAGCAGGAGGAGTACGTGAAGGTTCATGGGCATCCCGCTATTCCTACCGATACAGCCGCACAACAAACTGCAGCAGCTCTTGAACTAATTAAGAGAACTGTTATTTACAAGAGAGTGAAACTGCAAGAGAAAGAGGACAAAATTCCTGAACTATCTGGAATGCAGCTGAGTGAAAATAACTTTGTTATTGCAGCTTATAATTTGTTTTTTTATTTCTCCTCATTGTAGCAGGCATGTTTGCATTATTTTGTTTTCTATATTGTCAAAGTGCTAATTTATTCTACATACGTTGCAATGTTTATGCCGAGTTATTTTCAATTAACAGCAACAATAATAATAATAATAATCCGAAATAGTTATTACTCATTGACGTTCACTGCTTACGTACACTCTTTGTATGCGGCTTAGACACAATAGAAAGGAGAACAATCAGCAGCTGTTGTTTATTAACCACTCTGGCAACGTCACAACCACAATATAGCCAACGTTACGCGAAGCCACGCGAACCATCAAGTGCAAAGATTCAGCGGCAGGGATATAGTCATAAATTTTTGTTTCAGCACTGGATTCTCCTAATATGAGCTGCCAATGCTTTCACACTGTCCTGGTCCTCACAGAGTGTGGACAACCCAATCTTGGTCAGTCAGCTATAATGTACCTGTTTCATCAAAGTGCTCATTGGTGTGCTACACAAACATCTTACTGATTTTCAGCTTCTTTAAGTGTCTCAAAAATCTCAGGTGGCAATTTCCCTAACTGCAACACATTTTCATAATCTCCCCAATCCATGACTAAACCTATAACTAGTGTGTTCACTTAGCTGCAGTTGAAGTCAACAAAATATAAGGCAGAGTTTAGCACTTAAGTCAGTTGGGGATTCAATGTCTCACTGGTATGTTGTCAAAGTAGCTCAATGGTTAGAGGAACTGGACAGAAAGTGGGAGAAACGTGTTCAAATCCTGGCTGTGGCATTGAATTTTTCAACCAACTCTATATTAAAAATCTGATGTGTTACACTCACATGACTTTCTCTACTCTTGTACAAACTATTTTTACAAACGCTTATTCTCCATATGCTTCATGTTAATTGAGATGTTAATCTTATTGCTAATTTTCTTGTAGATATAAGGGGAATTGTTAGGCTTTAAGCGATAATCAAATGCTTTAAGAACTGGTTGCTATGTGCAGCATTCCATTCTCTTTGCATTACCAGCACAAAAAAAATTGAATAACGAATTTGAGAAAAAGTATAAGTATTGGAAAATTTAAGGGAATAACAAGCAACATCTCGAAAATGGTTCACTCAACAAAAAAAATGTATATGACATAAATTGTGTATTTTAACACAATCTGCATTTTTGGTGTAGTAAAATTTTGTCTATCTCTTATAGTTCACCAGTTATGCAAAAGTCGTTCACAATGAAAAATACTTTTGGAGACATTCCCAGAAAATTCGAGATATACATTTCATTTGTCATGAAAATATCTTAAACATATGATATTTTAATCAAAATCATTAGAGCCATTTTTGAGAAAATTAAAATTTTCGAAAAATGTTGCATGTAAAGGGTAATCTGGGGTGGGGCGATTTTCTTGAAAACCTTCGCGTCACATCTCTGGAAGATACTGAACCTAAATACCAAGTTTGGTGTTTATCCGACTGTTCGTTTCTGAGTTATGCTGTTCACAGACAGACACACACACGGAATGTTTCCAAAAATTGTTTTTTTTGGATTCAGGAGGTCTCAAAACATGTATTTCCGGTGAAATCTTGGTATCGAATTTTTGGGTGGAATACAATACTTCCCCTACTTACTATACGTAGTAGAGAAAGTAAAAATATGTACAGACCAGGTTAGGTCTTTAAAAAGCATAATTAATTTCATTAATCATAATTAATGAAATTAATTATATAATATTAAAAAACAACTTTTGAATCTTTGGTGGTGAGGAGCAGGAGAAATGGATTGTGGCAACGGATGCATGACCTGCGCAATGTCTTTAGCTTGTGTGGAGGATTGCGAAAACCTCTTGAAGTCCTAGATTGGCATGCAGGGTGAACAGTCTACATATATTATAAAATTGTAACCCATATTTTTCAGGTAGTTTGTGACTTTGGATGAATAACTTATGCTAATGTATATAACAGACTTCCTTGAAGTCTGTCGAAAACAGCATTTTAAAAAGGTTTGTTGTATGAGTACATTTAGGTGTGTGTGCTTTACTTTCTCACTTAAGAATAGCCAAGCCCATTCTTATGAAATTTAGGTATAAAATAGAAAATAGGTTACATGGCATCTTGATTACTTTCCTCAAATGGGGGAGGGTTCCAATGGGATACAAAAAAAATTGAAATACCCTACTTATTTAGTTCTTTAAAAAGTGTTGAATAAGAAACATTCATTAGCTAATCTTTCTGACAAGTTTTCTGCAACCAAAATTTTGATAGAATGAATATTTAAGTAATTAAATTTTCCTCACTAATATTTGTGTATGTAAACTGGTTACCATGAGAAACAGTAGAGTTTAGATTGTACTGCAACCACAAGGAAGAGAGACAATAATTTACTTTATTTATTTGATAAAGTGCTAAGAAAAACTACAATTGGTTTGTCTACTGAAATTCGGCTCTACCATTCATTCAGTACACAACTGCTATAATTCATGCAAATTCAATAACTAAATATTGTCTTTCTCTCTTTCTTCATCACCCATTTCCATTTTTTTTTTACATTATATAAATACTGGCCCACAATCTTGTGTTTTCTCTAAAAATTCTTTTTAAAACTGACCTTCTGTCTTTTCAAACCTCTTGTGATTAAGGAGTTCTTCCTTCCAGGATTTAGTTCCTTTACAATCAAACATTATGTGCTCTAGGTCTTCCTCTGCTCTACAGAATGGACACTCCTCCTGTATAAAACCATTTCTCAGACCTTTTAATTTCCACACTCCAGTTCTTGTCCATGCTATGCTTTCTCTTTCCTCCTTGTTTACTTTATCAATATGTTTTCCTTCACAAGAACATTTCAACACAACATAAGATCAAACGAGCATTGGTTTGTTTATACTGTATCTCACTTACTTGTAAGTGGTGTAGTATAAACTATAGTTTAAACATACCTATGCTCATTTAATTTGAGTTATTTTCTGTTAAGCCACTCAACAAGTTTCCTCTATATCTTTAAATCTTAATCTTGCCTCTTTCCAAAAACCCTTTAATACTTCTTTCTCTCTTTTTCTACATATGTGGTCATATTTTTGTTTTATTGGGCACCACGTTGCTCGACTCTGATTACTATGATTTATTGATTATGGAGCCAGCAAATAATGAGTTTTGTGTCTTCTTGTATTCGCTGCGTCAATGTTCTCTCTTCTTTGTTGTCACTAGGCCTTGGCTGCTCTTATATTTGTTTACCTATATGCATGAAACTGGGCTTGGAGATCTTAGTAGGGCACCAATGGTTTTTGGATAATAGTAAGAAACAGAGTGGAGGACATAGAAAGACAAGAGATTTGGGGAAGTTTAGAGAATGAAATGTCACTAGGGTTCTATACATTAGTAAAAAGGAAATGGGGAAGAGAAGGGTATGTGGATTATTGCAAAAGAGCAGAAAAGAAGCGTTTGCATGGATGAGAACAGGATCAATGTATCTGAGAGGGTTAAGAGGCAAAAAACACGGAATTTGTGAATTATGCGGAGGCAGTGAAAGCACAGAGCATTATATGACAGAATGCAAAGAATTAGCAGAATGGAGACAAGAAGTATGGTAAGAAAAATGGGAAAAAATGGTTAGAAAAATAGTAGCAATTAAAATTCTAACAAGAAAAGAAGAAAAGCAAAATAAGAATATGGGGGAGTTCTTAAACAAAGTAAAAGAGAAATGGATTAGAAAAGTAAGAGAGATAAGAAAGGTAGAAAGGCAAACGGAAGAAGGAGAAGATGGGCAATAGGGATTAAAGGTAGCATGGGATGCTTAGATGAGCCAGAAGGCCAGGGTGCCACGCAAAAAGAGCAGTATAGCTGGCAAGGAAATTTGTACATAGGTTAAGTTAGTTTACAAGTGGAATATTGTAAATAGAATTGTGTAGAAAAAAAAATTTACAAATAAAGTATCTATGTATCTATCTAGTAGGACATGGAACATAAGAAAGAATATTGAAGACACTATGTAAAGATATATAAAGTATATAATTATGAAGATTTCAGGTGAAGAATAAATTTTAAGACACTGTACAATGCTTGTTTGTTAATTATGATGCATTTCGACTTTATGTTTCTATTTACCGTCAGTGAATATTTTACTTATGAATTTTATTTAGCACTGAATTTATTTTTAGAACACTTTTACTCAGTTTGATAACTTCACACACACGATTATAATATAATTCTTTGTTGATCCATTGTTCTTTTTGGAGCAGAACTTTGCTGCAAAGTGACACAGGTTTGTCACATAATGGAGTTCACTAGATGACTGACTTTAGTGTTCCTTCATCAGTTTATATACTCTGGGTTCTGAGTGGCTCGAATTTTCTTGTGAATTTTTTCATTGGTTGGTGAGAACTACAAGTTACAACTTTGACAAAATTTGGAGAGCTATTAGGCTTTGCTGATTCATCCCCTTGAAGTCACATGGGAGAATACAATTCAGGATTCCCAGGTTTCAAGATTATTTTGGGATTCGTTAGGAGTCAATTGCATAAGTCTTACTAGCACTAAGCGTTGATAAAGAATTTTTATTCTGTAGCCAACTTTCTGCTCGTCATTGTGAGTTACTTGCTAGCTTGTGTCAGAAAATTGTGGAAATCTTATGTGTCTTACACATGAATAAAATACATCTAACAAAATATTAAATAAAATACATATGGTTTGTTTATACAGTGACATAGCTATACGTTGATATTACACTAATTAAATCTAATATATTGTCGTAACCTCTTACATTTTCACAACTCACGGGGGGTAGAGCTTTGTACCAGGATCTAACATTATATCAATTTACATGAGGTCCGATGGGGCGAGCTAATAGAAGTTCCTAAATACACCTGAAAATTACTAAAATTATTCCTAAATCATTGTGTGGAATGAAGGAAGGATCTGTCTGCTACAAGAAATTGTATATATTGCAATAAAAGTAGATTACATTACCTTCTTGCCCGTCGGCGGGACGCCATCCAGCAGACGCGAGCAAAACTGTACTGTCCTGGTTGCAGGGAGCGACTTGACTACTCATGCTTAACTTAGCGTCAGGCATGCTACTCTAAGAACCAGTTTCTATCCCCACTACTATTGCAACATATCCGGTCTGGGTTGCCAGGTCACATACATACGCAATAATGCCAGTCACACACATAACAATTATATCACAAATGTCACAATATACATGATTATAAATATGATAATAGTACAGCAGAAAGCACGGTCTCAAAAATTACCTAAACCATTGCATTAGTTATTTCTTAATTTTTACTAAAATACCAGAAAACGCTGTTTTACTATTGTTTTTCAAAAAAGTTACATGATATGTAAGTTGCATAAAAAATGAATGAGTGAGGTTGAGAGCAATGGAGGGGAAGAGAATGGAAAAGGGAAGGAAGAAAGAGGGAGCACAGAAATAAATGAGATCGGAGTGACAGCAATCTTTACATTTAATGCAGCAATGCAAGCAGAGCTGCAGGTACTGCTAGTGAATAAATAAGAATATACTATACCTTAATACCACCAAGGATAACTGTTTGTGTTTCAAAGTTGAGACGTCCTCTCATAGTGTTCACCACTGACTCGGGCTGTTCAAAGATTTCTTTCTGCATGAAAGAGCTGTAGTTTCCTGCAGCACAATGAAACATAATTTTACTCCAACTGGCCTAACATGTACAATTAAAATACTGCTTTGGAGATGAAAAATGGATGGAAAGTTATTTTCTATTTCTACTGCCACTCTGTTTTGACAAAGAAACACATTAAAAGTTTTGAGTAGATTTATTAACAATGAGATGAATTGCTAAGGATAATATGAGGGGCACTATTTATGTTTTGAGCCTTGGCAACCCTTAATGTGTCATCTGACGTTTCCAATGGAAAGTTTGACATTTTTGACCACAATCTACTTCAAACATTGTTAATTGAGCATCATTTGTTTTGTTTACACTAACTTGAAAATTGTGTGTCAACAAAAACAAGGAATTAACTCATGAAAACGTTGCGCAATGATTTATTATGACTTTTGACATGGATTATCAAGACAAGAGTGCATCGATCAACTAACTTCCACATTTGGCAACGAAGCTCCATCCTTGGCACTGTGAAACGCTGGTATAACGAATTTAATCCTGGCTGCCGTTCGCTCAATGATAAAGTTCGTGAAGGTTGTCCAAAATCAGTTGCTGTGCCAGAAAACATTGATGCTGTGCAAAAACTAATAATGAAAGATCATCATGCGACATATTGTGAGATTGAGGCAACCCTAGGCATTAGTTCCACCAGCATATATAAAATATAGCATGATTATTTAGCCGTGAAAAAGGTTTGCTCTCGTTGGATCCCACATAATTTGACGCAATCTCAAAAAGATGCTCGTGTCGATTGGTGTACAAAAATGCTCAAGAAATACAATGACGGTGCCTCAAAAGACGTATATAAGATTGTAACAGGTTACGAATCATGGATCTATGCGTATGAGCCGGAACGTAAACAGCAGTCGACTGTATGGGTGTTGCAAATGAAGCAAATCCAACAAAAGTTGTTCGCACTCGAAGCACTTCGAAGCAAATGGTCGCCTGTTTTTTCAGCAAAACTGGCAATGTGGCAACAGTGCCTTTACAGGAACGTAAAACGGTCAATGGCGAATGGTACACAACCATTTGTTTGTCGGAAGTCTTCGGTAAAGTAAGGAAAACCAACAAGAACCGTAGGATCGTTCTTCATCAAAACAATGCGAGCGCACACACATCTCGTCTAACAACAGAGTATTTGAAGGCTTAAAAAATTGAATTGATGGGTTATCCGCCATACAGTCCTAATTTGGCACCCAATGACTTCTTTTTGTTCCTGAATATCAAGAATAAATTGCGTGGACAACAATTTTTGTTGGCAGAAGAAGCCGTTGATGCCTTCAAAAACCATGTTTTGGAGGTGTCTCAAGAAGACTGGAATAAACGCTTTGACAAATGGTTCAAACGGATGCAAAAGTGTATTGATCATAAAGCAGAATATTTTGAAAAATAATAAAGCAATTTTGAATTAGAAATTACTTTGTTTTAATTATTAGGCCCAAAATATAAATAGTGCCCCTCGTACAATAACGGATTGTTTTCTTTCATTTCAATAAGACAGGCAATATAAAACAGTTATTATGTAAGAAAAGAAAACTCTAGTTCACCACAAATTTATCTGTAGCGTTCAACAAGTTTAAAATAATCCTATTTTTCAGAGACACATGTTGCAGTCTTCAGCTATATTTTACATTACTGCTTAATCAAATACATATAATAATCAAGAAGACAAACAATATTTTCACACATAATTTTGATTTTATCAATGAAAGTGAAACGTGATCTTAAAGCAGTAAAGCTGCAATGAAAGAAACCCTTCCCTAAAAAACAGACAAAACAGAGACTACCTCCCATAATAATCTGGCTATTATTGGAAATTACACTCTCTTAAAACTGAATAAAATAATGATTAACAGAAATTCAGTGACACCTCCAGTGACTGAGAAACCTGCAACCTACAGATTGTTTATTATATTCCAAGTCAGTATTTATATTTCATCACGTGTGAGTTTTAGGCAACAAGGGCAAAATCCTCTATATGACATGTTTCAAGAGCTTATTAACAGGTTAATTGAGAAATTTGCCAACAGAGTGCTGGTTTATATGTGCCAAAAATTAAAAAAATATTCATAACATACAAGAATAAATTTTAATGTTGTAATGGAAACAAAAGAAAAACAGTATGCAATGTGGAAAATTTCTTTGGTTTCAGCATACAAAAGTACATTAAGTGAAGCTAAAGTAGTTATCTCCCCCACATCAGAAGCCTGTGTAAAATCACTATTAAACCTTGCTTTATTTTGCCGCTACATCGCTGATTTGAATATTTTATTAAATTTAACCATGTTTTATTATTATTATTATTATTTCATTTGTATAACTGCCTTTAACTTCTAGTCAAATCAGAGGCTTTTACCGGAGAAACATGAATGGGGTTATAAATTATTGAACTGTACCTTTGCTTTTCCATTAGTTTTATTAATTTTTACCAAAATACACACATTTGTTTCCAAATTCACACCCTATGTAGATGGTAGGAAGTAAGTCTAGCTAAAGAAAATTTCCCTACCTCAACCAGGAATAGAATCTGGGACCTCTGGTTTGAGCACTAACCACTAGACACTACAGAGGCAGAGAACAACTGGAAGTGAGCATCTCCTTTAGCAGATCTGATAATTATCATCATATGCCTCTCTTATTCAAATCTAAATGTTGTATTTAAGGCTACCCAATTATCCTTATTAGTTCTCTGCTATTTTAAGACTGAGCATTTATTTTGGAGTCGAGTTTTTGCCCAAGGTTATCAGAAGGTTGCCGGGCAGTCAGAGTAAACAATAAGTGCCACTCGCCAGCATAAACACTGCGTGCGTTATCAACAGATAACCAGAACCTTCTGAATGTTTCTCTTTCTCAAATGTTTGAAAATCCTGTGAAAATTTCCATTGTCTATATAAGCAAGCATTCCTGTGAGAGAGAGTGCAGTCTGGTGTGAGTTGAGCTGCATCAGTCAGTCAGTGAATGAGCGAGTTGGTGGCTGAGTTTCCCTGGCAACATCAAGAGTGATTCTCCAAGTAAGTTGGTGATGTCTGTTGTGATGTTCAGCGAGTGCTTCTGTGGGGCAACAGGTTGTGAAGGTCCTGTGTTCGACTCCCGAGTGAAGTGAACCTCCAGCATGAAGAGGCTACGTCACGAAGGATGTAAGTGACAGAGAACTGAACTAGTTCATCTTAGTGAAGTTGAACTAGATAAAATCACAGTATAATTCAATCTGATCATAGCTAACTGTTCTAAAGCATCATAATGTAGATAATGTAGCTTTTTTTTCACCTTTCATGATCTGTTGGATTTCCATTTTTAATGTAATGATTTCTCGTGAGTGAGAGTCATCCAGCGAACGTCTGAGCCGATGAATGCTCAGAGAACCCTCCTTTACGGCAGCCACATCGTCATCCTAGAAGTAACAAATAATAATACTTTAAATATAACATATAGCATACACTGCAATATTACATTCTCCTTGAAGCAAAATAGATAATTTCATTTACTGCAATTATTGTACCTTGAGGCAATATTTTTAACACTTAAATGATTTTAGTAAAATTATATAATATGTAAATTCAATAACAGCCCGCCTTGAAGCAATATGTGTATATAATAATTTGTAAAATGTATATTACAGTCATTGCATATGCTTATATTATTGTATCCATGTGTAATAATGTTATGTGAATATATTCCGTAATTTAATAATGAAGGAGCTGTGAGAATAATAATGAGGTAACCTTGAGGCAATAATGAGTTTGAGAGTTTAAATGTTACTTGTGATTCTTGTAAGCAACAACAGGAGGGGGTTTTAGTTAAATGAAGTATTTTATTGGAGTAGGATTAGCCAATCAGAGACTTGAAATACAGAAATTTACAAGTTTAGACGGTTGAAATCTAGTCAGTTGCCTGCAGACAGTGATAGTAACCGGATGCATGATGCGTCCTCAAGAAATTAAATATGTATTTGTGTGAGATGAAAATAGGATATGTATTAAAAAGTGCAAGTATTAAATAAAAGAATCTCACAGCTCTTGATATCAGTGAAGTGCTATTTAATTTGTATCAAGGATTAATAAAAAGAAGTGAATTAAAACTTAGAATCTGTATAAGCCTACATTTTTGTCGCTTCACGCCCCGCCAAGACTTCCATGTCTCTAACAATAATACTGACGCAGCCGAGGCAAACATAAATATATAATACCTAAAGAAACAGTCAAATTACAAAGCTATTATTTTTAAACTTGGGGCAAAGGACACCTGAAAATTCATTTGGGACAAAGGCTACCGGAAACTGTTTACTATACATGCGGTTGCAACTACTATAAGTTTGGCTCCCCAACAGTAGAAACAATCTTCTTCAAATTGGTGCCTAAACGTGGGGCAAACAACGTAAAGACAATAAAGTAAATAACTTCTTCAACCTTCATTATTTTTTGTTGCCTATTGTCATTATTTACTATATAAAATTGATTGCTTTTTGGAAACCTACAAGCCTGCAAAATTAAAGTCCATAAAACTGTTGTCTAATGTGTATGCTTAGGGGCATAGTGAGAGGGTTGGAGTGTGCATTACTTTGTAACAAACGTACAACAAGTTCTAGCATTACTTTGTAGCAAATTTACTGGCATGCTCTAGAATTTAATAACACATAAATTGAGAAATAATTGCAAGCAACGTGTCATGATGTAACATGAAAGTAAATTACCAGGCTTGCTATTGATGTAAATTTTACAAGATACATAAATGAAACTCTGGAGTGAAATAAAAGCCTTTTTAAGTGTTATCTTACAGTATAGTGAATAAATTATCAAGGGACAGCAAGCAAAAGTATATTGAAGTAAGACAAAATAAATGTTCAAGTGTGATATTAATGAACACTTCACATGTGTAACTGAAACAAAACATTCACATAATTGTTGGCAGATTGTTCTTGAAAATGCACTTCACTTTAGCAATGCATACTCTCATTTGTGTCCACTCAAGACTGTTTTGAAAATCAAAGACACTATGTTTTACAAAACATATTTCATCTGCAAGTAGTATATGTCAGGTTAGTTCTGGGTTGTGATACATTAAGAAAGCCTCTCCATATGATTCTAAATGCTCTCTGGCTTCCAGGTAGGTGACAAGTCAGTTTAGTACCAACATTTCAGAGAAGTTCATCTTCAAGGTTAACTGATGACTAGTGAAGTCTAGGGATCCAGTGACAGGTGAAATTCTGGAAGCTAATTACTTCACAGTGTTTCCAGCTCTGGAGAGGCCATGTTGGACACAGACCTGCTAGAAAAACCCTTGGCTGCTTGTTGGTGTTGGGAAGGGACATTTTTTTTTTTTTTTTTTTTTTTTTTTTTGGGGGGGTTTTCGGGAATCGGAAGGATTTGGCGTGGATTTGATGGGAGAAGTAAGGAAAGGTATTGGGGTTCCGCTGTTGCACCCCCGTTAGTACGTGGAAAGGTAGCTGCCAGCTTATTGCGCTGGCAGCGGAGTAGGAAACTGTCCGGCTGACGGTCATGACCAAGGCCCTGACCGGCACCACGGGTGGTAAAGGAAAGGATTTGGAATGATTATATCGTGGTTTGCTTTATTTGTTAATTGCTGTTGATGCTACTTCGGCGATTGGGGTTGTATTCATCTGGGTTGTTGCTGATGGATTCATCGAAGAAGTGGAGGTTTTGTCTGATGCGGTCGCTGTGTGGAGAGAGCTGCGGAGAGTCTGATTGTGTCGTAGATGTTGATTGTGGTGAGGCGGAGGCTGTTTCGTAGTCCTGGTTATTCAGTATGTCATATAGTTGATCGACACGCTCCTGCAGTGATTGGAGGAGCGCGTGCAGTTGGGTCAGTTGTGTACTGAAGTCTGTTAGCTGATCTCTCACTTCTTCAATGGTGTCGTCGATGTGGTCTTGTCGGCGGCGACGGGTCTCCGTGTCTTCTGCTCTGATGGCCGACGTGATTGTGCGAACTTCCTCGGCGACGTCTCCGAGTCGGCCGCCAATCGTCAGGACCTCGGAGTGTAGGTCCTGAACGGCTTCCCGGAGGCGCTCCTCAGAAGTGTGATGAGGCAGTGTAGGCTGTTCCGGTGCTCTTGTTGTGCCCGGATGCTGGTTAAGTGGCCCTCGGTTGTGGACTGCCGGTGGTGGTGATGGTGGCGCAGTGGTAGCTGGAGGTGAGGTCCTCGGCTGGCGAGGGTATCTTGGGCACTGTGCCTGACCCGTGTAGTGACCGAAGCCATTACAGGTGGCACAGTACCGGCGTCGGCGTCGCAGATCATGTTCCCTGCAGTCGGCGGTGAGCCTTGAAGATCCACAGTAGTGGCAGCGTGGAGTGGCGGTGCATTGGTGAGCAGCATGACCGTAGGCGCAGCAGCGGCGGCATGGCTGATGGCTTTCCGCTCGACTGGCCTCAAGTCGGAGAACCCGCCCTAAAAAGGGCAGGCCCGAGCTCAAGGCTGCTTCACAGTCGGCAGAGTCAGCCATGGTTATGCGGATAAGTGATGTTGGCCCCCGGGAAGAATTGATGCGACTGGCCTTCAAGGTTGAAGGCCAGAGGTGTCGAGCGGCGGCGAGGATGAAGCGTGTTGGCAGGTCCCGGGGTGCTCCAAAGGCCACAACACTGCTCCTAACTGGTGGCTGCGTTGCAGGCTGTGTGTGTTGCATTGGTGACGTCCTCTGAGGTTCTCTTCGTGCAGCTACGACCGAGGCGAAGGAGGCCCCGGCAATCGTCGGCTGTGTGGCAGGTCTGGCAGCAGGTGGTGGGTGAGCGGCCGGCATTGCGGCGGTGGCAACCCGCGGTGGCGTTGTAGGCTTCACGGCACTTGCCGGGTGAGCAGCAGGCTTGGCGGCGGTGGTGGTCATCAAGGTAGCTGCCGGTTGGGCGGCCAGCTTGTCGGCGGTGGCAGACAGTGGTGACGTAGCCTTCATTGCGGATGCTGAATGAGCGGCAGGCAAGTCGGCGGTGGCGTTCAGCGATGTGGCGGGAGATGCCGCTGGAGTTGCCGGTGTTTCTGCGGTGGCAGAGACCGGAGAGCCAGCGGTTACTTCCTCGGTGGATGCCGAGGTTGAGGCGGAGGCTCCTTCATGCGGCTTTGCTTCCAAGCGGCGATGCTTCTTCCTCCCCATGTCTCGGGACATTTTCACTTCAGAGACTCCACATTGAGATGTCAGCTCCGCCGGCACAGAACCCTCTGTTCCAGACAGCGCGATTTCGCTATCGCTACGACGACGATGACACACGCAGAAACAGACTACGCCGTTGGCTCGCGGGAAACACCGCTGACACACCAGCAATCGCCGAATCGCCGCCAGCTAGTAGCTTCACTCCGCAGCCGAAGCTGAAAATCTCCTCGTAGAAGAAGCCCTCTCGCCTTCTAGGCCGAAGATGGTCTCTTCGGCAACACAGACCGCCGCCGTCTCGGCTCCTCATCGGGAGTCGAGCACACAGACGCCGCCAGTTACTGTACCGGCTTCCCCAAAGCAAGCCGGTCAGCGACCAGCCACCGCTGCCTCTTCAATAACGCAGAACCAACCGACGCCGCCAGCCGCCTGCCCAGCACCTCCTTGGGATCTGGGACGACACCCGACGTCGGCGCAATCACAGATGGATGGGTGCCATAGCGTCGTCATCTGTGGTGTGCCCAAAGATCTATCACCGCACTTTCTGCTGGAAGCAGCACGCCAGCACTGGCGCTCGGCAATACGGGTCTCACGCATCACTTCTGCTAGAGGGCAACCTTGCTGGTCCGCCTGCATCTGGGAGCCACATCGGACAATAAAGTGGCTTTAGCCACAGGACTGCCTCTGCTTGGGAGGAGCCTGCGTGTCGAGGCCACCAGAGGTGAACGTCCGGTGGCCTACCGACGCTGCTGTGCCTTCGGGCACTCAGCGGAGGCCTGTAGCGCTGCGCCCAGATGCCTCTAGGGCGAGTCAGGTTCCCTTAGGCAGCCTGCACTCAGCACGACCTCCGAAGACGCCGACGCTTCTGCGCCACCTGCTCTGGGAACACACATTTTACAGGGCAGGCGCAATGCCCCCTGTATCCCCGTAGTAGACATCAGCAAGAACCACGACACAAGACAACACCAACCACCA
Organism: Deroplatys truncata; assembly: GCA_030765065.1. Classification (NCBI taxonomy): domain Eukaryota; kingdom Metazoa; phylum Arthropoda; class Insecta; order Mantodea; family Mantidae; genus Deroplatys; species Deroplatys truncata. The sequence continues at coordinate 307,635,395 of CM060975.1, read as the reverse complement.
GTAACTCGACGAAGCCTTGGAAGGGGCCAATCAGACGACCAGTGGCATCTCAACGAACGCTCATCAAGAACTTCAAGGCATCCTGTCATCAATCCAGGCTGGTATCAAGAACCTCTCCTCACAGCTGGCTGAGCTGCGTTGCGCAACCTTCACGCACCTTTCGGCCAGGGTGATCACTGCACTCACCAACAAGATCTACAAGCTACAGGACGAAGATAGGGTTCTCGCGTCTGCCCAGCGTAAGCTGGAACGAATCGAGTGCCACCTCGTCGAACCCTACACTGACGGCAGCGACGACCGGTCCACGCGACTGGGCGCCCTCGGTGCTTCAGTTGCGGGGATTCGAGAGCTGCAAACCAACACCAACAACTCCATCACCGAGAACTTCAAGGAGCTTAACGACCACTACAATCACCTACAAGAAGGCTACATCCTCATCCGGAACTTCCTCGAATCCCATGTGATGCCACACCCCTCCCAATCCTCTTCCTATCCATAACATTCTCACCGAAAATCCAAACACCATTAATCCACACACTATCACCTGGAATCCCAACTATCATCTCCTTTACTTCGCTGATGGGGCAGGCTGGGCCTTGGTCAAGCCTGTCTCCAGCACACAATTCCTTACTCCGCTGGTGACCGCACTGCGGCCCAGTCTTTCAACCATCACCTCGGAATGCGCGGGTGCTTTAGGCGGTACCGCAGCAAACCTTTCCTTTCAATCCGGTGGAGGAGTTTTTAGTGGGTATGCCGACGCTCGGCGAGTCCAACACTCTCAGTCCTGACTCCCATCGGGGCTGAGGTCAGTGATTAAATCATTTTCTCCTCCACTCGAAAAAAAAAGTGTTGGGCATTGAGCTGGCAGAAAACATGCATCTGAATATGTGTTGAGGCTTTTTATGCCCAGCATCCATGCCTGACTCTGATGAAGGCCAGTGACATGGTTGACATTTCCCCATTCCATTATGATGGCTAGAGCTTCTTTACTTTTCTATTCCAGTAGACTGAACATTTCACTATTATTTTGGTATTATTGAATTGCGTCCTGTGGCCCTTTTCTATACAATGTTCTGTTAGCCCAAATTTTTCAGGTTGCAAAAGTCTGATGCTTCTCTGGCGTTCTATGATGTGGGTGGAGATTGTGGATCCTATTTAGCCAAAGTATACTGTGCCACATTCACAAAGAATTTAGTCGACTTCAGATACTCCGAGCACTACGTTTTCTTTTATTGGCTGATCATATTCTTAGTTTTGATGGAGGCTTGTGGAACTGACAGTTTAAGAGAAATGTTGGATTACCTGTTTGTCACCTGGCTGGAAGTCTGAGAGCATTTGGAATCATCATGCTGCCAGGAAAGCTTCAGTTCCTAATCCTGCCCATAGTTTAATATCACTACCATTGGAATACTGTACATACGAGGGCAGTCCCAGAAGTACCTGATCTGACGTATAGATAGCAGTTGTTGTTTCAAACAAATGACTATGGTAGAAAGTACCACCCTTATAAAGCTTAAGTTTGAAGTTTTGACGATGCTACGTCAATTAGTAATTGTTTGGCAGCTATTAATACTGAACTCTCTCAGGGAATTTGTAAACATGGATAAAACTGACCATCGTTATGTGACACAATATTTTCATTTGAAAGGTCTTACTCCAACTAATATTAGAGCTGAGCTAGATTCTACTCTGGGGAAGTCTGCTCCTTCGTTTACAACAGTAAAATACTGGGTGGCAGAGTTTAAGCGAGGCCGTACAAGCTGCCAAGACCAACATAGCAGTGGTTGATCAAATGAGGCGACCACGCCAGAAATTGTGAGGAAAATCCACAAGATGGTATTGAATGACCGTCGACTGAAAATGCATGAGCTAGTAGACATCGTAGGCATTTCAAAAAGCACTGTACATCGCAAACTAACTGAAAATTTAGACATGAGAAAGCTATGCGCAAGATGGGTGCTGCATTTACTAACAATGGAACAAAAACAGTGTCGTGAGAATGTTTCAGTTGAGTATTTGACAATGTTTCGCTGCAATAAAACTAAATTTTTGCATCAATTCATAACCATGGATGAAACATGGGTCCATCACCTCACACCTGAGATTAAGGAACAGTCAAAACAGTGGATTGAAAAGGGAGAATCGGCTCCAAAGAAGGCGAAGACAGTTCCATCTGCAGGCAAGGTCATGGCGCTAGTTTTTGGGATGCGCGTGGGATAATTTTCATTGATTATCTTCAAAAAATAAAAGCAATCAATGGCGAGTATTATGCAAACTTATTGCAGTGCTTGAATGATGAAATCAAGCAAAAACAGCCGCATTTAGCGTAAAAGAAAGTTTTGTTTCAACAAGACAATACACCAGTTTACACATCCATTATCGCCATGGCCAAAATCAATGAGTTAAAGTTCGAATTGCTTCCTCATGTGCCCTATTCGCCAGACTTAGTTCCCTCTGATTATTTTCTGTTTCCAAAGTTGAAGAAATGGCTTGGTGGTAAAAGATTTGCCAACACTGAAGAGGTGGAGTTTACAGTTGATGGCTATTTTGCAGAACTCGACGGTTCTCACTATAAACAGGGTATCGAAGCTATTGAACATCGCTGGGAAAAGTGTATTGAGCTGAAAGGAGACTATATAAAGAAATAAAGTTGTTTCTTCCTAAAATTTTTGTGTTTTCTTTGTTAGGTCGGGTATTTCTGGTACAGTCCTCGTATATTGTTTGCATCATATTTATATGTTTGCAAAACAACTCATTAGGAAGCTTCAAGCAGACAAGCTATTTCTTTATTATTCGTTTTCTGGTATTGCCATCTCTCATACAGAAATAATTTTTATACATCAAGAATACTGCCTCCCAATATAAAGAAACTATTCCTGTGTAGTATGTGTTGAACACAACCTGGGACTTTCTGCTAAAAATGTAACTTCATAAACCCCAGCTGTCTCTACAGCTCTGCATCTTACTTCTACATACTTTTACATAATTTCTGAGTATTACAATTTGCAGAGGAATTTATAGTGGCATTCTTTTCTTATCTTTTCCCTACTTTCTCACTTTATTTTTTCCCTTTCTGCAAAGTACTACTACTCTTACCTACTAAAATGCTATACCATCATTATTTAGCACAGCTTATTTCATGGATGGGGAAAATGAAGCAAATCAGTATCCAACTTAGGGCGCTAATGACCTTTCTAGTTTTGCGCCCTTAAGCCTCACAACATTCAATATCCAGCTTGAGGTTCTTTTACGCGCCATAAATCTATGACGCAGGACCACTGGCTATACTTCCCTTCCGAAGGAAGGATTTTTATGCCCGAAAAAATCCAACGCCCTCTGCCTGGTTTGAACTCGTGATCTTGGGGAGAAACATGTTACTTTTACAAAAAAGATGTATAGGAAAAATCAATTCAGTTTCTTTTTAACTGTCCATTTAAGCATATATTCAAATTTACCTCAGAGTAACGATGTGATAAATGTCGCATACAAACTTTTTAGAAGAAATCTAGTGCTCAAAGAAAAGAATATTACTATATTTCATTAGAATTACTTGTTAAGCTCTGTAAAACTATAAACCTGATATAAAGCTAAACTTAAAGATTTGTTTTTTCCATCACAGGCCTGTGTAATTATTTTTACATCACCAGCAGAAAATAAACTGAAGTCTGTGATATATTCTTTGCATTGTCTTGCATTATAGACTTCTGTGATATTAGCTTGTAAGAGTTCTGATACATTGAGACTAAACCAATGCTTCACAGCATATTCCAAGTGAAATTAGATACTTGCCCCAATGCAAGGCATAATGCTCCACAGATGCATAGTTATTCAGTTTATCTTATTTTTGTACATTTTCATTGACTTGCTCTATATTTTAGATTTATACAATGTAAACGATTAACAAATTTAATAAAACAAACATTTTGAGTCAGTATTTTTAACACTTGAATAATTTCAATTAAATTATATAATATGTAAATTCAATAACAGCCCGCCTTGAAGCAATATGTGTGTAATAATTTATAAAAAAATATGTAACAGTCATTACATATGCTTATATTATTGTAAACATGCTTAATAATGTAAGAACTGTGAGAAAGTTTAAAGTTGCTAACAATGAGGTAACCTTGAGGCAATAATGAGTATGAGAGTTTGAGTGCTACTAATCATGATTAGGGCAGCGATAATGTAAATTTTGTGACAGTTTAAAAATAGCCAATCAACAGCCAGAAAAAGCTTTAATTAAATGCAGGTATTCTATTGGACTAGGATTAGCCAATCAGAGACTTGAAATACAAAAGTTTACGGGTTTGAATGGTTGAAATATGTTCAGTTGCCTGCAGACCTTGGTAGTAACCAGATGGAAGATGTGTTCTCTAAAGAAATATTACGTATTTGTGTGAAACGAAAATTAAGTAAACGCATTAATAAAGTGCAAGTATTAAGTAAAAAGAATCTCACAGCTCTTAGTGCTATTTAATTTGTGTCAAGGAATAATAAAAAGAAGTGAATTTAAACTTAAAATCTGTGTAAGCCTACATTCTTGTCGCACCACGCCCTGATTAAGAGAAACGTGTTTCTAAAGTAATACTGAAGCAGCCAAGTCAAAAACAAACATAAATAATATCTATAGAACCAGTTTAATAACAAAAGTTAATTAATATTTTTTAAACTTGGAGCGTAACAACAAAATTACATCTTCAAATCGGCTTCTCATACATAGCAGTATATTAAGTAACAAACAAAACTCCTTCAACTCAAAAAACTTCAACAGTTAAAATAATAACAACAGAACAATACCTACTTCAATTTTTACTGGAAGGCTGAAATAGATTTGGAAAATTCAAAGCCACAGTCAGAAGTCAAAACATGATGCTTCAGCTTTCCATTGTCATGGCAATGAATTTTCAAAATCTGGCTGGATTTTCCAAGCTTAGGCTATATATTGCCACTGTAAAACAAATTATTAGATAAAGATTTATGTTTGCCTATTAAAGACTGAAAGTTGTTCACTTGCCTCGAGGAAGATAACTTTGTTGGTATGTTCAATGACGGCACTAGCATCAGAGGCAAAGAAATATTCCACTTCCTTGTCCTCTAAAGGTTGAAATTCTGACGTGGACTCTGAGCGAGGAAGCACTGGCATGTCAACTCTACCATGTGGGCGGTGATCTGTAGATGGTAATGTCACATTGTTTAATTCACTATGAAAAATCTTAAATGGGGTGTTAATATGTTAATCTTATTATTAAAAAGAATGAAACATGCCTGTACAGAATCAACACCATTACTAACTGTGTTAATGCTTCTTTTTGTACTATCTCATTATTCATCGAAAGCTTAACCTTGCATGTATAAGACTTCTCTGGTTTTAAAAGAAAATAAAAATGGAAATTAAAAATTTTACAACCTCCTATTTTCTCATTTAATTTATATATGTATTACAATGACTATTGCTGTATGATATTTAATTAATTTGATAAATTCTGAGGGTTAACTAATCTCAAAAAGGTGTCATTGAACATATACTATCTTAAATATCCCCACAACTGCTAACATACTTATTTAATTAAGATATAAAACATAACTTCATCCTATAGAAGCCTTAGGATACTTATAAATCCTCAATGCTATCTAATTCACACTGTGTTCATCCAATCTATACCAAAACAACGTCCTTAAATGTCTCGCTTCATCTCACAAAGCTATCAATGAATTATCCCTGGAAGGAAAAACTGATACATCACACCTGCATTGACTTTCTCTACCCATTATAACTTCAAATAGTCCCTTCACACAAAAAGGGATTCTTCTATTCATGTTACATTAAGATAAATTTCTGACTATAAATAACTTCAAATTAAGCAATATAGACTCGAATGTATACATCATAAGTAACTTCTGTTACAAATAAACCCACGCAAAAACAATTAGAATCACGTGAGATGCTTTATAGGCGCTGATGACAGTTCAATCTGGGAAAACTTAAAGATGTAACAACAAATATTTTGAAAATGGCTGAGACAACAGAAAAAGTAATTTGATATTAATATATTTCAATGAGCTCTACATTTCTTTCTTTCTTGTCTATCTCTTATGGTTTAGCAGTTATACAAAATAGTAGAAGTAATGGGTAGTTTGGATTTACTTGAAAATCTTCATCTGGCATATTTAAATAGTGTCAGACTCAAATATTAAATTTATGGTGCATTTCAGAGTTATGTAATAATGGTAGTTTTAAACATTGAATAGCTTCATATTATGATTACACATTTTCTATAATTTAACAAACAACTGATTTTCTTTTTATAATATGGAAGTATTATGCAACTGAAATTTTACTTCAATGGGCTGTGACTGAACTGCAAGTATCAGCTTATTTCAATTTGCACCACAGCATGTCAGTGTAGTCATGCTGGAAGGTCCCAAAACTTCTCAGTGGTATTTAATCATAGGTTTATGGGGAATTTGGTTTTGGCAAACAAACAGAAAATTATCCTTCCTTAAATCCAGAGCTTTCACCATGTCATTTTCCTATAAGGAGAGGCATTTGCAGACATCTACTGGGCAAGATTGTGAATCTGTTAGCAACTACCTAAACGTTTCTTCCAAAATTACACTGGGCATTTTATCTACCAGAGGGGTAACCCCAATAACAGTTATTGTTAATACCATTCAGATGAATATTCAATGACACTTTCTGAAGTCTGATGTGCTTTTGTTTGACTGTTCCTCTCATGATGAGTTTAGCCTGAACAATATTGTTACATTTAACCCATAGGTGAAATACACTAGCATGTTTCATTCCAATAATATTACATTACATGTTTTAGTGGAGACCCAAGCACCTTGCATAGACACCACAGGAAACTCCTACTTCAACCTGCACAAGAAAGACCAATCACCATTATTCCTCTGCATTTGATTACTGTATATATTCTCAGTAGAATAATAATGCTAACCAAGAAGAATTGTTTTACTCGTGCACTGAAACATGTTAGCATAAGCATTCAAGCTGAAAATATTAATTGCATATACAAGCACAACAGAAACGAAAGAAAAAAAAAGAGAGTGCAATTGAAAATTAGGATTAGAAGTGTGTGTGTGTATACAGCAAACTCTCAGAACAGATTATATTTTTATGCTCGGCCATGCCAAAATGTAGTATTTATACAACTGGTAGTAGTACTTTAATGGGCCTCATTAAAGTACACCTGTTCATTAGTATTGGTATTCGACCAATCAGAAGTGGCCACATAACATTGTGAAAGCACAAGTATTGATTATTCTGCACAACGCTAGCAACTTTGTTTGACACAGGTGCTACAAGGTCATTGTATTGTAACCGTAGATAAAGGAATAACGATTGTAACACATCACTCAAACCAGAAACGAATATTTATGAAAGCTTTAATTTAGATACATGGTCGAGCATAAACAGTAGTATGAAACTTGACTATAATGGTGATTAAAATGCTCGTATGATAATTATTAACCTCGCTTCGCATAATACTCACATTTTAATTACTACCATTATAGTCTCGCATAATATACTATTATAGCATTGTATCCTTCCTTTACTTTTTAGTGTATTTTGACATATGTATTGTATTAATAAAAAGCCAAGATTTCACTGATGTTATGTGCCCAAAAGTTTTCAGATTTTTAGTATTTATTTGATCTACTTTTAATAAAGGTGCAACAATTCAGTTATATTTATGCATTATCATGTATGACAAAGTTTCAAACATTACTTAGGGGAACCATATGAGCACTTTCATAGAGAGAAAATGTGCCCATAAACATGTAGCTGTCTAGCTATAAGACACGAAAGCTACTTAATAAGCGTGTCAGATTAGTTGAATTCAGCCAAAGTAAACTGTTTCCACGTAATTTTGAAATGTTGTTTACTTGGTAACTGTTTTCTCAAATAACGTGAAAAATTTTTGGAAAAAGGCAAGGAAAAGACTGGAAGATATAGAAATACAAAACATGTTCAGTGAGATTGCCGAAAAGGGCTCATTGGTTTGTTATAGGCCAATGAAAAATACATGGGGTAGGGAAAAATATATAAACATAGTAAACAAAGAAGAGAGAGAATTTATTGCATGGGTAAGAACCGAAGCATGGAGGCTAAGAGGGTTAAAACAGGGTATTCCTCAGAACCAATGTCCGATAAGTGGTGGTAATGAAGACATTGAACACATAGTATGTAAGTGCCAAGGAACAGAAAATTGGAGAAGAGAATTTTTTAATAAGAAGTGGTTGAAGGGGGATAGAATACGCTTATGATCGAAATGATGTGCAAGGACACTAGGAGCATTGGACAGTTTTTGTGTAAAGTCAAAAATAAATGGCTTTGGACAGTGGATAGAGAAAAGTAAGAGGTAGTGTATCTTACTTTGAATGGAAAACTATGGTGAATGTGTGATGGTAAAGTAATCAATAAGTGACAAGTGAAAAACAAGTAGAAATTGGACATGAAAAACTGAAGCAAGATAATTTATTGATGGGAAATTGTAAAATGTAGTGATTGTCTACAGAATGAGTGGCCAGGGTCAAAGTTCAGTAGACAATCAAATTGTAAATCTCTTAGCACAATAAATAAAATAAATAACTGTTTTCTCATACTAGTCATGTGTAGCCAATAAGTTGGAAGGTTGAATCAACTTGAAAAGTTAAATGCCACAATTGGATCTTCAAACAGATTTTTGGCTCTTACCGCTTGAACTACATTGGCAAATTGGCCAACTACACGTAAAACCTGCCTTTGCATGATTCATATGAAAGAACAATCAAGAAATATAAATTAACCCTAACTGAGGTTAATTATTAAGCTCAGAAATGAAAAGCACTTGCAACACTGTAAGTGACCTTTAAGATACAACATCTCAAGTACTCGAGACTGCCTTGAAGGTTTGCTGGGATACTTGAGTCAGATAAGAGAGTTTAATATATTTGTGGAACTCATCCCATGGTAGCTCAAGTGGCAAGAGAATCCAGCACAGAAAGCTGAAGATCTAGGTTTGAGACCCAGCCATTGCACTGTAGTTCAACCTTCTTGCTTATGTTTTGTTCTCTCTCGAGTTTATTTTTTTTTTTTATAAATATCACTTTTAGCTCTGCTTTACAATTATTAACTGAAAAACTGTGTGCCTTATAGCAGATAGCAAACTAGGCATAACCAGAACAGACAGTATTCTGTTTTCTGGAAGGATTTCCAATAATTTCTTGAACATTCAGCCTATTAGAGAATTTTCAGCTTTACGTAAACAAAACTGACAGACACATGTTATGTTTATGGTGCTGCTTGGGGAAACTCTGGAAGGACATGTTCCAAGGAGAACTTTCTCTCACCACAGCACTTTTACTGCTGTACATTAATGACTATGAGAAATGGGAACTTTTCGTAAACAGGCACATCATTCAGAGGTATGTACAACTTGGCCAGTTACCATTTAATCCAATGTGGCTACAAATATTGAGATAGATCACCAGAATTATGTCTGAAAGTTTGTTATACTATTCTGATCACCTGTTTGCATACATGTGCTGTTATTTGCTTAGATAATCCAGAGTTTGCTGTAATTTATTTCTTAATGTAGTATAGGTGACAACAAAATTTAGCAAACATTTGGATATAAAAACAACATCAGAGTGCTAAACTTAACAATTAAACAGCAATTGGATTGTATAAATTCTGTTGTTTCATTCCTGCAAAACAGATGCAGAGGTAAATCAAATCAATCCACTATTTGCAAAAGCTTTTATCTCCAAGTAAAGCTTAAGTTTAGCATTTTTAGCAAATGATTCAAGCATTACTTAAAAATTAATGAGAGGTCTGCAAAATGCTAAAGCTTTCACCTAAATGATGTCAGTTTATTACTTTTTCTTTACTAGACCAGTTATACTATTGCTGGCAAATGCAGAATGCATTATTACCTACCTTAGAAGAAAAATGAAATATATTACCATGGTGATTGTTATACTATGATCGCCAGATAAACATAAATTTAAAATTATCCCACAGTTTGCATATTTATCTGAAAGTTGCATTGAAAAAGTACACTACGGCATCATACATGGCCTGCAGTAGGTCTGAAGTGATGGTGGCCATCTCTTGCAGAATGAACTACTGCAGGGGGTCTTGCTATTCAGATAACACCAAAGAAAAATTGTCTGGTAGTCACATCCATTTGAGTTGCACTGAACAAATTTGCCTTAATAAATAAAGAAGTTTCAAAACTCAACTAAATTAATTACTTGAACATTAGGAGTTGATTTGGGACATACTTGCTTCACTTACTCTGTATAATAACAGAAGTAGGTATGCCCCAAATTCGACTTCTAAGCTCAAGTAATTATCCTCGGCTTCTATTAAAAAAAGCATCTAAATAAATTAATTAACTAAATTAGTTTATTTCAGTTACAAAAGAGACATAAAATGCCAGAAAAACAATTTAAATGCAATTCAATAAGATTAACGGGTATTCTGATAAACCTAGACCCTACATATGGCCAAGGAAAGACTTGACTAAAAATAACAATAGGAACAACCCAAATATATATGAACACCCAATATAGTGCTGAATATGTTAGCATTTATAATGTGCCTTTACGTAATAGCTAAATTAACATAATTCCTCTGAATCTTAAGCCTTCAGAATTATTTATACAATTATTTGCCAATTAAAAACATACTATAAACTGACATCATTATATGAACTTGTATAAAAGAAGTAAATAAGCTGACAGTATGAATGAAGAAAACTGAAAGACAGCAAAAAAGAAGAGAGTACAAAAATAAAAAGAATTAAAAGAGATAATTTGTACCTGGGTTTTGTGATTCTGCATCTAATGGAAGGGCAGGAGCAGAGTGTTTAAAAAATAAAACAAAAAACGTGAAAATTAATGAAAAACACAGAACACTCACATCAAAATAAAACCGTGCAAAAAACAAACACAAATGCATGCAATACCATCTAAATACATTAACAAACAAAAGCAAAACTATTTTAAATTTCAACTAGTCACAACCAGGTGCAAAGTAACTGATGAGTAAAGTTAGCTAAAGTTAACAACTTGTATTTCATGAATTAAATAGATTCAATTTAACCCTTGTTCCTATTTCAACTTTTACAATGTGTTTCGTTTGCACATTTTGTGACCAAAAGGAGCAAAACCATTCAATAGTAAATACAATTCTAAGTCTTATGAAATTCATATCTGTTTGGTTATTAATCAGTTAACCACTAATAACACCAAATATACTTGAAAATAACTAAATAGGCTCTATACAAAGTTCTGTCTTTATTGTGTTCCAAACCATATTTATATTTGTAAGATTTCTGTACAATTCCAAGTTTTGATAGTCAAAAGCAACAAAACTAAGTAAAAGACAAAGTAAGAGATCAACAATTCTAAGAACACTGAAAGGATAAGAAAATATTATCTACAATCATGCAATATTAATAAAAGAAAAATCATTAAGGTAAACAAACCAGTGGTGAAGAAACAAAATGACCATTCTAAATTCCATTAGAAGATTTAAAGGCAGATTCATTTACAGTTCTCTTTCAGTAGTAAATATAAAGGAAGAATATTTTATTTTATAGTAAGTACACAGTAAATGTTATCTGAATTCAAAATACAATTTATGTTCAATAGACAAAACTTCTTATATGGGAAAGTAAAGGTTCGAAGTGCACATAGAGCTAGCAAGGAGTAGAACTTTGTTAACATCAGGACCGTTAATGGTTTCTTTATTAAGTCCTTTGTTCATAAGTTAGTTAAGATGATGTTTAAGTAAATTTCTTTTAATCAATATTGTGACTTAGTGTTAAAACAGAGTTATTTTATATGATTTAGCTAATAAACCATAGCAGGAAACTGTTACTGTCTGTAAGCTGTGAATATGAGGGCTTTTTTTCTGTAGAATCCAAATCGGGGGATGGTGAAAATTTCAGGTATACATAAAACAGATAGGCAAGACTATGTTTATATATATATATTTTAATAATAAGTGCAAAAAACATTTTACAAATTTGACTATAGGTATATGTATGTTTCACAATAAATGTAGACCATTTAAACCTGCAATTTTGTTCGCAAATTTCTTGTTTTTGTGTGAAAGTCTTTATTTGCTCAATAAACACGAAAAATGGCATATTTTAAAAATTAATTACAAAACTTACATATTACGAATAAAGGTAATCAAAGCACTCAATTTTCTTTTTGATTTATCAAAATTAAGCGAAAAATCTAATATCAACTCGATTTGATAAAAATTATGTTTAAGCAACTATGTACTTCAATTTCAGAATGAAAATAATATGTACTTTTATGTTGTATTGAATTCTGAAAATTCCAAAATTTGTATAAGGTTAGTAATGAAACTGATATAATACATGCTCTGTTGACCTTTAAAGCTAAAGGTAAGTGTTTCATAGACTCTGTGAGATATCTGTTCAAGCCTAATGACCACCATCAAATACATACAGTGAAAGATTCTTTACAATATAATAATTTAGTGGTTACTGATGAGATCTTCAATGGCCTGAAATCATTGTAAATCATTGTATTTTGCACTTTTGCATCATGGAATGAACAGTTGGACTAATAAATATTTAATTTAATATTTCCTACCAAACATTAATATCCTTTAAAAAACAACTAACATCTCTGTTAAACCTCGTATACTACTGGTGGTATTAATAATTCAGTTTATGGATAGTACAATATTTGTATTAAGATAAATTAATCTTTTTCTTCCAAATTATTTTCAAAGCTGATGTTTATATGCAGTACGCATATATTTTTTCATGAAATAGTCACAAAATTTTGTTATTTTATTCCTAAAATATCCATTATAATTCTGGCTGCAACTTTTTGTATACCAGCAGTAAAATGTACAGTAATGCCAGTTTTGGTATTTCCATTGGTTCAAGTACTAGTCTCCTTAAAAGGTAACCTTTGCCCATGAACTGATAAAATTAAATTTAATGAAAACATTATATCGTTTTGAATTCAGATAACAGATAAATGTTTTTTACAGAGTTTAGAAGAGCTATATTATTTAGAATTTCAATAACAGTATCAATAGAAACAGCATTATGATCATGATATACGAAAAAATAGTTTATGCTTTATTTCTTTTTCCAGTTTTACTTCAACATTGAGAGGGTAAATAGGTTTCTTTGGTGTATTATTCATATGCTGTTTCCAAAGATGTTTATTAAGAAAAGTTTTTACAAGAAGAAGGAAGAAGAAGAAGTTGGCTTATACCTGTTACTACAGAAGTGTCATCTTTCGGTGCAGAATACATCAATCACATCATGCAAAACAGAAACAAACATTACTTATCTAAAGGAGGAAGAAAAAGGATTAAAACAACTTGTACAGCATGCATACACTTCTGTGCCGTATAAAAACACAATGTGCTACATTAATTCAACTTCAAAGTTTTAATTCATATGAATAAATATATCACTACTATCATTACTGAAAACATGTTCATGAAGGTGCAGGTTTAGTTACAGGCAACAAGCACTGCTATGAGCTTTCTACAAACTACTACACAAAGTGAGAACTTTCAGGTAAAATTAGAATGGACTTATTTACAATTATCATTAGAGACCACAGTTTTTTGCAGTAGTGATAAAAGCAACAAATGGTTAATTAAAAAGAAAGGTAATTTGCTTTGTGAATATGATGGTAACAATAGCTAAAATTGCAATATTTTCATCGTAAAGTTTTGTGATAGATGTGTTTTAGAGTGAAATAAGTTATTTCGGTGAAAAGGTGAAATTTGTAAACATAACATTCACTTTATTTACAAGCGAACGCTAGAATTGGAAAAACATACACTCCAAAGACGACTGAGATATCGCCGTTACTCCCAGAACCCGGTCAATGAGACTTGACAGAGGAGAAAAAAAGGTAGTGTCCAATTGAAGGAGTGCTGATGTTAAGGCCAAAGTCACTAAGGGTGTCAGAGTGTCCCTAAAGTAGATCTTCCTCCTACAAATAAAATAATTTCTTTTTTCACTGTTGTAAAGTTTGCATTTAATTTCAATATGTATAATAAATTCATGTATAAAACCACTTATATCACAATTTGCACTCGTAATACCATCCTTACACAATATAGCTTGTCGTTGTTCCTTTTACCTAAACTTCCTTTCAATTTCACATGAAATTACTGTGATAATCTTACAACTAATTAGTGATAAAATGTGAAATATACCATTTATATCACAATTTTTTTTTAAATTAATGCGAAATTCTGTGGTCTCTACTTATCAAGGCACATTTCATCATAAGCATGCAGAAATACATAAAATACAATGATGAATAAATTACACTTAATAATTTGGAGCTCACCTCTGAGGTGGGGGGGGGGTAACGTATCTACCACACATTCCAGAGGTCTGGAGTTCAAATTTCAGTTAGGGTGAGTTACCCAGATAAAGTTTTTTCTGGGGTTTTCCCTCATCCTGAAAGATGAATGTTGAGTAATTCTAAGCCCTATGGACCCCAGGCTCATTTGAGCATCATTTCACCCATTTCATTCATTGTCCAATATGACCTAACCCATTAAAAGCACATTAAACCTTAAAAAAAACCTCTTTGGGACTAACAAAACTAACAAAATAATACTGTGGTTGAAGGTTGTTACACTACATCACTAAAATGTTAGGTGATTGGAGGCTATTTCGATATCAGCAACGAAGTTTTCTGTATTTTTTGTTAAGTTTATACAAGTTTTTAGGCCATTGTTCAAAACAAATAGCTCAGTGCTGGTGAATGGTTCTTTTGAGAGGTTAACTACATATTGGCCTGTTGTAGGTTCATTGTTTAGGTTATGTTTATATGTTGCTTTCCGTTTTTGGTTATGTATAGGGGATTTTTTCCGGTATATGACACATCACTGTTACTAGCTTCTAAATCTTCAAAATTAGTCAATAATACTGTGGTGTTTGATCAGTACATATCTCAAAAACACTGTTTTCAGTTCTAATAATTTAAAAAAATCAGAAATCTGGCGCTCAAACAAATGCAAATGAAAATAACATACATTAGGATATTATTTAGTAACAAATAAAAATTAAATTGAGTTTTATTTATGGATGCTCTTTAACTACTATGGTCCTTAGCATCCCATTCTATATTGGGCGTGAAAGACCGGAAATTTTGCTCAGAGGCCTCTTTATCAGGCTTGAAGTTCTTTTATATGCCATAAATCTACGACACGGGATCACCGGCTTTACTTCCCTTCTGAAGGAAACCATGCCAAGGATTTTTATGCCTGAAAAAATCCATCGCCCTCTGCTGGGTTTGAACCTGCGACCTTGGGAACTAGAGGCTATCACGTACCACCTAGTCCACGGAGGACGACTATTTAGTAAAATTCAAGTTCTTATACTTTTATGTAGTTTCCAAATACTAGGTACTTAGTTTATTTTGAGATCTTTCTCAGGATCTTAGAGCTTAGATAATTTTATCTGAATAATTTTTATGCCACACTCTGACCTGGTTTCACCTTGGTGCAATTGGCAGCCATAGTTGTCTACTGAATCCAAAACTCAATGAGTGTTTTGAGTTATAAATGACAGGAACTTCTGTTTGTTATTGTCAGACTTAGTATACCATGAAAAACTATGATTCAGGAAACTTCAATAGCAAAATCTGTTAAATGTGTGGTTCTATAAAAACATTATAGAAGAAAATTTATTTAATTTATTTTTAATTGTTCATACGCTTAGCATGGTTTTAGACTAAAACACAAAATGCCATTATAAATGTCTATACAAACCAGTTTTTTTAACAGCAAATCTAGTGCTCAAAGGTGAAAAAAAAAGTTACTATATTTCATTCAGTGCAATATGTGGAATCACTAGTTGAGCCTGAATGCTGTACATGTTGTAGCACTAGGATATACATATCTATGTGAAATAGGGTTCAACTAATAAGAAACAAAACTATACCACATAAATTTTTAATGTATTTCAAATGTACACCATCCATCTACAGTAGTTAGCTGGAAAGCATGCATTACGCAACTGCTGAAGAAGGATGGTGTCCACATGAAATATCTTAAAAACTTGTGTGGTGTGTTCTTGTTTGTCATTAGTTGGATACTGTATGTAACCTTATATGTTGCAGTTTTAGCTTTTCTGGTCATATAGTGAATCTTGGATGTTGAGGCAGTATTTTTAACACTTAAATAATATCAGTCTAATTATATAATATAATAACAGCCCGCCTTAAAGCAATGTGTATGTAATAATATATAAAATGAATGTAACAGCCATTGTATTAATGTTTATTTTTATTATGTACATGTATAATAGTGCTATGTGAATGTATTACGTAATTTAACAATGTAGTAGCTGTGAGAATAAAAGCTGAAAGTTGCTAACAATGAGGTAACCTTGAGGCAATAATGAATTAGAAAGTTTAATAACGGCTACTAGTAATTCTTGGAACAATAATGTACTATTTAAAACAGTTTATAAATAGCAAATCAACAACTAGAAAAAGCTTAAGTTAAATAAAAGTATTCTATTGGAGTAAAATTAGCCAATCAGAGACTTGAAACAGAGAAATTTACAAATTTAGGCAGTAGAAGCCAGACGCTAGAAAGCAGCGTTCCGAGGCAGAAGTTTTTAGATTGTGTACCCGATCAGTACAATGCGTATTCAGTGTGAGACATAAAAAAATTAATTATGGCGTGAATAATATAAAGTTTACATGTTAAAAAGTAAAAGTAACAATCTCACAGCTCTACAGTAAGATATATCAGTGAAGTGTTATTTAATCGTGTGAAAGATTAATAAAAAAGGAGTGAAGTAAAAATAATAATTTGTGTAAGCGTTTATTCTTTAACTGCACCAACCCCTGATAAGAGATACATGTTTCTGCAAATTATTACTGACGCAGCCAGGCATACATATGTAATATTTAAATAAACATTAAAAATACAAAGTTGATTTTTAAACATGGGACCAAAGGCCACCGGAAAATAAAAGTGGGGCAAAGGCCACTGGAAAGTTTGTATCGTACGTGCATATTGCGCCCCAACAGTGGAACTACAGTACACCTCCTTCAATGTTTGCATGTAATTCTCAGAAATATTAATTTTATGGCAGACAGATGGTCTTAGAGTTGCATTCTGTATCGTCTATTTATTTCTGAAGACGGTGACTCGACTTAGGGATTCCTTCTGAGCTACTCACCTTAGCTTCTTTTCTAGTAACAAATGGACCTTGTTGTTCATGGAAATTGTATATCAACGTGACATTCACCTCTATAGCTGGGAGAAACACAGTCAGGTTGATTTGGATAAAGATTTTAAGCTTAATTCCTCCTAAATGCAAACCTCAGCATTATCATTGAACTCTTGCTTTTGCAGATGACCTAGTGGTAGGATCTATTACAGTAAGTGGTTTAAAACATTCATTACAAGCTATTGATGTATATTGTAATGAATGGAGGTTAAAAGTGAATCAAGAGAAAACACAGATTGTGGTTTTCAAAAAGGGGGGAAAATTAAGCAAATATGAAAAGTGGAAGGGAGAGAATAAAGATTACAGGGTAGTGCGTGACTGTATCTATTTAGGAGTAAAAATAGATGGAGGTAATAAATGGGAGAAACAAAAGAAGTTTGCATTGGCAAAAGGTAAAGGGGCGATGGCAGCAATTAGAAGCTGCAAATATAAAGTACCTAATATAAATGTTAAATGGCTGGAAAAAGTTTATGAGATGGTTGTGTAGGCAAAAATGATGTATGGTATAGAAATATGGGGATTAGATAGAGGATGGGAAAGTATAGATGTGGTGCACAGGATGTTTTGTAGAGAAATACAAGGGTTACCGAAGTCAATTGTAAGACAGGTAGCACAATTAGAGATGGGCAGGGTGACAACCTAATGGAAAGAGCTTTGAAATTTTGGTTCAGAACTTTAAATCTAGGAAAAAGTAATGTGTTAAGACAATGTATTGAATACCAAGAGAATAGCTTAATGAATGATGGATGGGTAAGTAAATTACGGAACATTTTGGAGATAAATGGGTTAGGAGATATATGGAGAAGGAGAGAAAATAACATGAAAATTTTTTGGAAAAAGATGAGGAAAAGACTGGAAGATATAGAAATACAAATCATGTTCAGTTAGATTGCCGAATAGAGATCATTAGTTTATTATAGGCCAATGAAAAATACATGGGGTAGGGAAAAATATATAGACATAGTAAATAAAGAAGAGAGAGAATCTATTGCATGGGTAAGAACCGGAGCATGGAGGCTAAAAGGGCTAAGACAGGGTATTCCTCAGAACCAATGTCCGATATGTGGTGGTAATGAAGACATTGAACACACAGTATTTAAGTGCCAAGGAACGGAAAATTGGAGAAAAGAATTTTTTAATAAGAAGTGGTTGAAGGGGGATAGAAATACACTTATGATTGAAATGATATGCAAGGACGCTAGAAGCATTGGACAGTTTTTGTGTAAAGTAAAAAATAAATGGCTTTGGACAGTGGAAAGAGAAAAGTAAGAGGTAGCGCATCTTACTTTGAATGGAAAACTATAGTGAATGTGTGATGGTTAAGTAATCAACAAATGAAAAGTGAAAAACAAGTGGAAATGGGACATGAAAAAAAAAAAGAGCAACATAATTTATTGACAAGAAATTGTAAAATGTAAATAAACTGTAGTGATTGTCTACTGAATGAGTGACCAGAGTCAAAGTGCAGTAGACAATCAAATTTGTCAAATTTGTAAACACTTAGCACAATACTAAAACTGTTCCCACCATTTCTTCTGTGTATATACATTTATTTTCTTATTAATGGTTATAATCAGTTATTAACTGTAACATTTGGTCTACATGATCTTCCAAATTGTTTTCCTTTCTTTGAGTTTAATTAACCGGGTAAGCCATTTTAGTTGATGGTGAATGGATGAAATTTCATTAAAGAGCCTTAATGTTAACCGACATTCATCTTCGGAGAATAAGTGAAAAGCCGGAGAAAAACCCCAGCCAAAACTCAAACTTGAGACCTCTTGAATGTTTCTTGAATAACATTATAGTTGACTAATTCAGGGCACTGGGCTTATATTTAATCCATTAAAAAATGTGGAATTGTTAAAATGCAAGTCTTATGGGCTTTGACCCTATTTCACTTGCCCTTAAATATATATATTTAACTGGAAAACAGATTATATTTCTCAAACAAAATAAACAAATGGAGCAAAAACAAAAGACATGGACTTAGCATAATGTCCACTTTTTTAAAATTGAGTTGCATCTCAATTGACATCACTCTTTTTATTCATATTCATTTATTGTTTTCTCTGATTAAAACACTGTAAGAAGTGCCCAGGCACACTTGGCATCTGCAGGTACATACACCGAGATGTTAAAAGAAAATATATAATCATGACATTAAATGTAAAACAAATGAGCACTTGTGATCATCAGCCAAATGACGGACAGTTAGGAATATTGATAATTTAGAGTAGATAAAAAATTATGCCTCGTCAGTAGTGAATAGAGCCCTAATTTCGCACATGACAATCCTGCATTTTAACCACAGCATCAGTGAGGAACATCTGTGTGCCATATTCTACTTAGTCTCCATAAAAAGACTGTAGTCAGCTCCTCCTGCTGACGTGCAGCCATTTCTTTAGAACATGCTATGGTGGCACTCGTAATTGGACAGATTTCAATAACAAAGTAAGTGGTGTCACTCATCCACAGTGTCTTACAATTAAGACTTTTAACTTTCAAGCAGCCCATTACTTTCCTCTTAAAGTGTACATCTTTGCTTTAATTATAGCGCAGCTTAGTGGTTATATGTAAGGCATAAACTTAAAACAGGTTTGCTGCTTTTATTACAGTACCTGTGAGAGATTGTGAGATGAATAGCAATGCCAAAACAATGGAAATAAAATGCAAATCCATGATGTAAAGCTTATAAAATTTAAAGCATTAAGGCAAATTAAGCTGTGCAATAAAGCTGTGTATTAAAACTATTTCATAACAGTGCTGTTATAAGCTTTTATGCATTCTCTTATTACAAACTTTGAAGTTGCATTGGCTGGTTAAAGTACGTAGAAAAGGATAAACTCATGCATATGCAAGAGCTAATACTCTTGATAGCATTAGTAATATTAACCCTAAAAGCATGCAAGAAGCTCATATGTTTCTTACCAAAAAGTAAACCACAAGGAAAACAATCCAAGATTATTTTCTTTCACAGAAAATCAACACAGTTTCATGCAAAGGTATGTGTTATAGTTCCAAACTAAAAATTTTCTATGTACAGCCTTTGGTACTTATTAGCTTCATTAGATGTGGTACAAACCAAACTCAAAAGATCATGCAAACACTTTAATAAATTTCACCTTCAGTGATCTGGAAAGCTTTCTACTCCCTGACATTTTGCTTCCAGTAAACTATTCAATGATTCATTAATTTACAAATGCATTGCTCTTACCATAAATTTCCAAGCAGAGACAAAAACAAGAGTAGATGCTGTAGCATATATGTACAACTACATTTATTTTAACAAATGGTATCAGATTACACACTATATTTTTCAAATCTGTTAGAGGAACAGAGAAACCAACAAAGAGTGCAATCAGCAATGAGAGCACAAATATCATACCTGTCATAATTTTCAACTCCCCCCCCCCTTCAATTAAGCAAAGTTCCCAGCTAGACTTAGAAACACGTATTTCTCTAATTTTATAGGAGTTTCCTGTAACATGTTTTAAAGTTCCCAGAAAGTTTCAACATGTCATAAATGCGTAATATCATAGAATGCTGGTTAACATACAAGATTCTGAGTTGATATAAACAATATTTTGTTAATATCAGTGCAGTTGCTCACTGTGAGAATAAACATCAATCTTAGGAACATGCAAAATATATAGAAAGTAAGAAAAGTCTTAAAGCAACCCCATTTTAGGGCACCTATATTACAGTAAATTTAGTCAGGCTTCAGTGATACAGTGAGAATGACTGCATAAAGAAAGCAATGTTTAACAGCATTTAAAGTAAAATAGCATTTCTCCAAAAGATGAGTATAGAATTATGCAATACAAAGAAAGCTCCTATATGTACCAAAAGTACCTATTATTTACAAACAATCCTGCATTCTTTAGTTTGGTTCTCCTCCACCAATTTAAAAGCAGCTGTACTCTGCAATATTTGAAAGACTAACCAGATTTCTTTATACATTAGTGTGAACATGTTAGATGATGAGATGAAATGAGTTTTAGACGAAGAGTTTCACACATTTATACACTGTTCGGTATCCTTAAATTTCTGCGCTGGTTCTTGAATAAGCAGCACTGTGGATTATCATTTTTGTCAACAAATGAAACATTACTACATACTTTGTGAAACAATCTAATACACTAAATATGAGTTGACTAACCACTCCTAGCTTCACTTAGGTGCACTTGCAGCTACTTGTCAATTGCTGGAATTCATGGACTCATTGCATCCCCCTGATGACCATGGCTTATGAACTTCTGTATCACATCTGTCTGTACTTCAAAATCCACTGCTTTGCCTTCATATTTTCTTAAGAGTAATTTTTTCACATCCCTACCCCTAGCATAAGCTAGATTCCCAGAAGTTTCTAGAATTCATATATGTCATAACAATACATGGAAAAGAGTAGATGTGAAACCAATAAGATACATTAAGGCAGTGCATCGGTGAAATTTGGTAAAAAACGTGAACATTTTTTTTTTTTATTTATTTTTTGGCTTTTGTAGTTTTATCAAACTTATCCGGTACTTTCAAGCTGCACAATTGGTTTTTTAATATAAACAATTTTAAAGCCACAAGTGGGTATTTAATTGGTCATGCACCATTTAGGTCAAGCACCACATTTAACTTTAAACTCATTTTTCTCAGTTCCTTATTAGCTTGATATTTTTAGGAGAGCATCAGAAATTATTGATTTAAAAATTGAGTTAAATAGTTCAACTGAAATTAATTATTTTTATAACTCAAATTGAAAAAGTTGAAAAATTCAAGAACATGTGAACAAAAAAATTGTTTTCTCTTAAACTAATTAAAATTAAGAAATGCTTGTACAGTATTTTCTTTATATTTGTATACTAATCTCAAATTAAAACTTTGGTAAAGATACAATAAATATAAGGCCCCAAGGACATTTCATCTTAACATATCAAAAAGTTGACTAATTTTGAAGATTTAAAAGCTAGTAACAGTGATGTGTCATAATTTAAAATAAAGAGAGTTGAGGGTTGTTACACTACATCACTATAATATTCTTACTTGAACGTGTTTCGGGAGACGGCTTGTTCCCATTGTCAGCATGTTCTCAGATTCAGATTCTCTGATTCAGTTGAGAACATGCTGACGATGGGAACAAGCCGTCTCCCGAAACACGTTCAAGTAAGAATATTATAGTGATGTAGTGTAACAACCCTCAACTCTCTTTATTTTAAAATATCAAAAAGTGATTAATTATGAATAAAGAAATTAATACCTTAACAACAGTTTGATATAGCTCAATAAAATTTTGTATGCACTATATCCTTTATGTTCTGTGTATAAGGTAAAAAAGCCAGAGCAATTTAGAAGATGACTTTTTATTTTTATCAATGCATTGCCTTGAAAGAAAAGACCCAGAATTTTCCAAGGAATTGCGGATAATAACTATTGAAAACAAATAACTATTGCTGAAGATATAGGAGGCTAATTTTTAGTAATTTAAAGCAAAGAAGTAAGTACATTAGTTGAATTTGGAGACATAAAATGTCAATCCTTAAACTCTAGATAGATGTGTAAGGAATTAGTATATAGCAAGTTCAATAAATAACACAGTGTGTTAATGCAAATAATTGTTTTTATTAATAATATCTTGTCTTCAAGAGCCATGCCTTAGATAAAAATACGAGGCTTATCCACCACCAATTATAATCATTTGGCATATTTTTGTATCAAATGGTGCAAAATGTTGAAACCCAAATCGCATCATAAATTATAATATTGAAATTCCTGTTTCAGATGATAGGTAAATTTATGGTAGATTTGCTTTTCTTTTTTAATCGGCAATGTTGTACTCTGTTTTATTATCTCCTGCTGTTTGACCTTTTTGATTTTCTTGTGCAGCTCCTTGTACTTGTTGCTAACTGAAGTATTTATTACACATTAGTATGCCTGAGAGCACACTCTTTCTCATTCATTGGTATGATTGTCATTCTGAGAACTAAGCTGTTTACTACTATGTGTTTGTGTTCTTCCTGTGAATCCCATATTGTAATCTATTGTTTATCCTAGTCAGCTTTAAGTCCAAGAATGGAATCATGTTGTCAACACACATGAACTAGTTCTTGAATATATTTGGGACGGATTTCATGATACATGTCTCAAATTTGCTTGTATACATGAGATAGAAAAGGGAACAGTGGGCTTCCCACTGCCAGCCTTCTTCCTGTTAAAGAATTTCCCATTCATATTGAGAAAAAAATCTTATGTATTGCATTCACATGATTTTCTCAACTCATGCTTCTACAACTATTCATACAAAACCTTATTATTCTTCTGTTTACTTCTTTTTTAGTAGAGATAAATATTGATTACACATTTTGTTTGTAAATATAAGAAGGATACAGCTAAGCGATAGTGGTATTTTTAAAAAGCAGGTTGCTATGTGATGGTTTTGAATTTCCATACTCTTTGCATGACTACAAGAAAAAAGTAAAAGCTTTTGAAAATTAAACCAATAACAAAGAATATCTTGGAAAATGTTTTACCCTACAAAAAAAATTTATTTGATATAAATTGTGTGATTTAACAAGATCTACAGTTTTGTGTAGCAAGATTTTGTCTATCTCTTACAGTTTACAAATTATACAAAAGGCATTAAGAATGAAAAGGACTTCAGGCTATTCTCAGAAAATTCAAGATATACATTATATTTGCTATGCAAAATCTTAAGCAAATGATATCTTAATCAAAAACGTTAGAGCCATTTTTGATAAAATAAAAAATAATAAAGGGTAGTTTGGGGTGGGGGATTTTCTAGAAATCTTTGTGTCGTGTTCCTGGAAGATACTGGACTTATATACTAAGTTTGGTACTTAAACAACTTTTCGTTTTTGAGATAATGCTCTTCACAGACTAACATACACACAGGCCTTTTTACTTTCTCTACTATGTATAGTCAGTAGGGAAAGTATTGTATTCCACCCAAAAATTTGATATTGAGATTTCCTCAGAAATACATGTTTAAAGGCCCCCTGAAACCAAAAAAAGTATTTTTAGAAGAAGGTCCATATGTGTGTGTGTGTGTGTGTGTCTGTGAACAGCATAACTCAAAAATAAAAAGTGGAATAGATAACGCATTTGGTATTTAGGTTCATTACCTTCCAAAGAGGTGACACAAAGATTTTCAAGAAAATCCCCGCACCCCAAACTACTCTTTACATGGAACATTTTTCGAAAATTTTGATTTTCTCAAAAATGGCTCCAACAATTTTGATTAAAATATGATATGTTAAAAATATTTTCATGACAAATGAAGTATATATCTTGAATTTTCTGGGAATGTCCCCAAAAGTCCACTCCATTCTGAATGACTTTTGCATAATTGGTAAACCGTAAGATATAGACAAAATTTTACTACACAAAAAATGTAGACCACGTTAAAATACACAATTTATGTCACATACATTTTTTTGTCGAGTGAACCATTTCCAAGATATTCCTTGTTATTTGTATGAATTTTTCAGTACTTATACTTTTTCTCAAATGGGAATTCGTTATTTGTTTTTTTATGTCCTGGACATACAAAGAGAATGAAATGCTCCACATAGCAACCAGCTCTTAAAATATTTGACTATCGCTTAAAGTCTACCATATTCCCCTTGCATCTACAAGAAAATTAGCAATAAGATTAACATCTCGATTAACATGAAATAGATGGAGAATAAGCATTTGTAAAAATAGCTTTACAAAAGTAGAGAAAGTCATGTGAGTGCAACACATTAGATTGTTTTTAAAACTGTTCTTTTTACTTTCTCTACTAGGTACAGTAACTAGGGGAAGTATTGTTTTCCACCAAAAATTTGATACCAAGATTTCACCGGAAATATATGTTTTGAGACCCCCTGAATCCAAAAAAAAGCATTTTTGGAAACATGTCCATGTGTGTGTCTGTGTGTGTGTGTGTGTGTGTGTGTGTGTGTCTGTGAACAGCATAACTCAGAAACGAACAGTCGCATAAACACCAAACTTGGTATTTAGGTTCAGTATCTTCCAGAGATGTGACACAAAGGTTTTCAATAAAGTCCCCCCACCCCAGATTACCCTTTACATGGAACATTTTTCGAAAATGTTAATTTTCTCAAAAATGGCTCTAACGATTTTGATTAAAATATCATATGTTTAAGATATTTTCATGACAAATAAAATGTATATCTTGAACCTTCTGGGAATGTCTCCAAAAGTATTCTTCATTATGAACGACTTTTGCATAACTGGTAAACCATAAGAGATAGACAAAATTTTACTACACAAAAAATGTAGATCACGTTAAAATACACAATTTATGTCATATACATTTTTTTTGTTGAGTGAACCATTTTCGAGATATTGCTTGTTATTCCCTTAAATTTTTCAATACTTATTTTCTAAAATGGGAATTCGTTATTCATTTTTTTGTCTTGGATATGCAAAGAGTTATAATCTGTGGCAAAGGGAATGGTGCTGCACCTAGCAACCAGCTATTAAGAGATATGTATGTGCTTAAAGGCTACTGTTTTTCTTTATTGCCCCTTGTAAATATATTTTCCCCTTACATCTACAAGAAAATTAGCAATAAGATAGACTCTGTAAATGTTTATCTCGATTAACATGAAGCATATGGAGAATAAGCGTTTGTAAAAATAGTTTGTACAAGAGTAGAGAAAGTCATGTGAGTGTAACACATCACATTTTTTTTAAAACTGCTCTTTTTTTGGATTCAGGGGGCCTCAAAATGGGTATTTCCGGTATTTTGATATCAAATTTTTGGGTGGAGTACAATACTTTCTCCACTCGCTGTAAGTAGAGGAAGTAAAAATGCTGGCTTATACATGTGTCCGTTAGCTCCAAGAAAGTTTAGTCAACTCATACTTAGTGCACTACTATCACATTTAATTTAATTACAGTAAAGCTTCAATTAGCTCCTTACTCATTTACAGATTTATTTAGATGCATTCACTACCTGTAACACTTCTGTCATCTCTTCTGTTACATTTAAGTCACATGGCATTCAGGAATTTTCTACATGCATGTGCAAATGTACCTTTACAAAAATGTTACACGTTCTCTTTATAAATGTGAATCTACTGCATTTTGATAAAAGACCTTAACATATGCAACAGCAAAACCCATACCGCTACAGAAGCACTTTGCAGATGCAGGATTAATGCCATGAAGAATTAGATGATGTTTATGCTTAAACGTTGTGTACTTAAATCACAAGAAAAATGGTGCACAGTATGATCATTACAGAATTGACTGTATATAAGCAAACACTTAGCCAGTGGCATGATGAAGAGCGGGTTTTTGGAGTTATAATCCCTCCCAGAGCTCCAAAGTAAAACAAAAAACATTTAAATACAGGATGTATCTTTATGGTGTCATATATTTGCAGGATGTGTTCCTGGCATTAAAACAGTAAAAAAAGTTCATATGTACATGGGTCTGAAAATCAACCGTTTCGTTGTTATAGGTCAAAGAAGATGTATTCCATGAGTGAACAGACGGATATGTACTACACGTATGATTGTGCAGACAGCAATGCCGCACAAGCATGTGAACTTTATACAAAAAGATACCCTGACAGGCCGTTACTGTGTGCAAGAACATTCACATGAATTCACCAATGCTTGAGAGAGAATGGCGCATTTGAGAGGAGTACTAGGGATGTTGGGAGACTAAGAATGGCATGGGGCATTGAGCTTGAAGAATGAGTTCTTCGTGCTGTGAATGCAAACCCATCACAAAGCACAAGACGCATGGCTGTAAGGGAAAGAGTTAGTCATATGACTATCTGGAGAATTATGCAAGAAAATCTTCTGTACCCGTATCACCTTCCACGTGATCCTAATGAAGTAAGACAGGGCAACCATCAACAGAGGTTCTCTCTCAACGTTTGGGGTGGAATCATTCATGATCACCTTATTGGTCCCTACTTCTTCCCTCCGTGTCTGAATGGACAAACCTATCTCCAGTTTCTCAGAAATGAGTTGCATCACTTAACTGATAATGTGCCTCTGGACTCATCCAACAAATGTTTTTACACGATGGTGCTCCAGCTCATTTCAGTATGATAGTTCATAAGTTTTTGAATGATCGATTTCCTCAAAGATGGATTGGTCTAGGGGGACCCATTGCATGGCCTGCGTGATCGCCTAATTTGAATCCAATGGATTTCTTTGTCTGGGGACATTTGAAGTCCTTGGTTTATGCAACTCCTGTACCTGATGTTGACATTTTGAGAGGACATATCCAAAATGGATTTGACCAAACATGAAACACACCAGGAATTTTCAACAGAGTATGCCAGAGGATGGTACGCAGGCTTACTGCATGCATCAAAGCAAGAGGAAGCCACTTCTAGTAATTTTTGTAACTTTGATTTTGTGTTGTAACTCTGAAATAAATGATTTTCAGACCCATGTTCATATGAACTTTGTTTTACTGTTTTGATGTCAGGAACACGTCTCCCAAATATATGACACCAATAAAGATACACCCTGTATAGGTAGCTAACAAAATGAGTGTAAACTTGACTGATCCCATCAGCCAAACCTACTTCATACAGCACTAAAGATAGACCTCCACCACATTAAAGTTTGATTCCCTTGATTTTCTAATGATAGACAACACTCTGTTCAAAGTGATATGTGCAAAAGAATGAATACTGTTCTCCAAGTGGCAGTTTCAATTACTGAGCTTCCCATGGTGGCCATCCATCGCACCAGCGGATCATTGTTAAACACAGGTTAGGTGCATTCAAATTCTGCTACTACTAGAGCTGCCAAACTGTATATTTTGTCCAACTCAAAGTGGAAGAGAAGACCTTCTGACCTTAGCCCCAGTATTATAACAAATGGGTAAATGCATAACTAACAGTAAGCTTTAAAGCTCTAAATGCAAGGATACTATTAAATTGAATACATATTTTTGGTGGCTATAAATAATTGCGGTATTTATTATTATGAATGCTTTGGGAATTTTTCCTAAAAGTCATACACTTTTAGAAAGCCCTCTATATAAACTATCCTTAATTTTGTAGTGATTTCAATCAAATTTTAAAATGGTGGACAAATGTTACATTTTTGCACACACAGAATTTGAGCTTGGTGCAAGCAGCATGTCATCTAAAAATCATGCATTTTTGGGAGGATCTTCAATATAAACTTCTTAATTTTGTAATAATTTCAAGCAGATTTCAAATATCTCAAATTTCGTCAAACTTTAATGCAGAAGATTTCAACCTGTACATGCAGTGGCTCACCTAAAAACCGCAAATTTTTAAAAACTCACAATATGAACTACCCTTAATTTTGTACTGATTTTAACCAAATTTGAAAGATCCCAATAAATTTTACTCAAACTCAAATTTATAACATTTTTGCTCCTTACATGCAGTAGTTCAAGAGTTGTTTTATTCTTATGGATAGACAAAGCAACATAACAATAATATGTGCACTGCAGTAGAAAATGCAGCTGAAGTAGTTCAAACCTCTCCCAGATCAAATTCTATCTCTGCCACTGACTAAGCAAAATAAAATGTTTACCTATATTGATTTCTGACCAAATATGAAAGGCAGCTTTTGTAACAATTTTCCTGATATTTTAATCTTAAATTTGGTGAACCAATATCAGAAAAATTATAAATGCCATATTAATATACTGGTGGACTCTCATTATCACAATTCACTCAGGTTAATGATGATCAGGGCCAGGTTTTTTTTTTTTTTATTTTGTTATTAACGATAAACATGAAATGTAACGGAGAGATACAGTATGAAGAACATGCATGATTTATCACAAATATGACTAATTTACGGCTATAATTTTGTCACAAATGTTCACAAAAAATTGATTGCTTCTGCAAAAATCTTTATTTTTACAATAAAAATTTATTCATTTTGAAGAAGTTGTTTGTAAAGGAATGAGTATTCATTTGGAAAGGTACATTAACCCAAAAATTTAGACTATGTTATTATTCTACTTTATGACCTACAGGACTATCCATGACAGCTGACAGGGTTTTCCTGAGCTATTGGAACATTCCATTAAAAATACTTTTGTTTTGAAGTTCTTGAATTAATTGTTGCAGGGGAAGAATAATTGACCAATAACTAACAACAGAAATAAACTGAAAAATGCGACCATAAGTAGTACACATGGTCAACAATCAATAATAGTAACTGAAAACTTGTCTCCAGCCAAATTTAAAAAATGCTGCAGCTGCGACAATCAGAGCCATTACCTATGGCATTAAAAATTACCACGAAATTTTCACAAAATTTCTACCATATCTTAAACTATAAATACAACATTTTATACATTTTCATGAAATGTTTTAAAAATAAACACCAACAAAACCTGGCCCTGGTGATGATTTGCATTACCATAAAAAACAAATAATATTGATAATTAAAACAATAACTCAGAAACTATTAAATCTATAAAAAAATAATGCTAATGAAATTACAATGATAAGAAATATATGTTCTTTTTTATTCATCTTGTAAAGTAAATTATTGCAGCTGAGGAGCATTGTTTCAAACTGTATTATGCCCACATGTGGTCGTGCATAGGTAGTCATTGTACCATGGTATAAACAAGGTTTCAAATATAGTGATTGTTTCTGATTATTTGTGATTGTTGCAAATCATTTTTTATTTCATTGCAACACTACTTCATGCTGCACAACAGCAGCTTTAAATATGGTCTGTGATTACACTAAATGAAGATGGTTACTATTGCTGTGCTGAGTGTTCAGTAAAAGTATTGTAATTATTGCTGTATTTGTACTACAAGTCAAATGAAGGCGCTTTTACAATCATCTGCATCATCAGTTTTATAATGCATATCCCAGCATAGTAGTGATGTGTTTCTGTTTTCAACAAAAACTTGTGTTAAGTTTAGTTTTCATGTGATGTTATATATATAGTTTCTGATGATTCATATTGTGTCCATAAACAACCTCAAGATTTATTAAAATGTAAATCTGAGGTGATTTATTTCTTTACATATCAGTTAATATAACTTCAATCGGAAGGTTTAGCATGGATGAGAACAGGATCAATGTATTTAAGAGGGATGAGAGGCAGCGGAAGAGGGATATGCAAGTTGTGTGGAGGAAGAGAAAGTACAGAACACTATATGACAGAATGTAAGCAAATAAGAAGCTGGAAGGAAAAAAATGTGGGAGAAGAAATGGGAAAATATGGATAGAAAAATAGTAGCTATAAAGATGTTGACAGGGAAAGAAGAAAAGAAAATCAAGGGCACGGGAGAATTTTTAAGGAAGGTAAAGCAAAAATGGTCTAGAAAAGTAAGAGAGGTAGTGGGTGATAAGGCCTGGGAGCCAAGCAATCTGAGTGGCTCAATACAAAAACAAGCACCAGACAAATTGTAGATAAGATGAAGGGGTACAGTGATATATTAATATGCATTGCATACATTGTAAACCAAATTGCAGAACAAATTGTATAATAAATTCAAATAAATTAAAAAATTCAAATTCAACTTCAATCAGTTGGTGCACAAAAAAAGCAACTTATTATTTTCAGGAGAATGAGGAAGCTATTTACAAACAAAATCATTTTGATGAAAATAGAGGAAATTTATTCCTCCAACTTGAGACTACCACATATAGTTCAGGAATATGACATTTTTGGGGGTTTCCTGTAAAATTGCACTTTTTGGACATAATATGGTTTGAAAAAAATGTTCCTCACTTATGCTCAGAGTTTTTTGTGGGATTTTGACAGAATTTTTAATTTTTTCTTTTTGTTACTGTCTTTACTTTTACAATTATGATATAGAAATTATAAAACTCATATCACATTTCACCTTTTATCCTTGTTTCTGAAAATGTTTCTATCAGTTTGATTCCAGACCTTAAATTATCACTTACCTTTGCTGTACAAAATGGGTACATGGTCAGTGGCTAGGCGAGTCTTAGCTTTGATTCCCACAAGAAGGGGACTGCCACGACGAGTAGCCACACACTCACCAGGGTAGAATTTACTCTTGAAGCACAAAGCAAAGGCTCCTTCCTGTAATTAGTAACAAATCTGAAGTGATACATTCACAAGACTTTTTCTACCAATTACAAATTCACACGTATCCATTATTTATTATACTATTCAGTGGCAGCTACTATGCAAGAGCACAAGAGTATGTGAACACCCTAACTGTTGACACCTGACAGAGTTATTAGTTATGTTTTCTCTGAATGCTATTGCACATAATATAGATACGGTAATTTAAATTCTACAGCATTTAAATCTACCACGCTTCTCCTCTAAACTCGACATGGTAACACAGTCATGAGTACAGCTTGATTTGTGCACATTTTTATGAGCTTTTGAATATGCACAACTGCTATGATGCAATCACCTTATGGGTGAAATACATATGGGTCGTGCACACTTGAAGATGTGCACTGGTCATTATCATCCATCTCTCAGCAACAACTTTATGTCAATTACAGTAGGTGGTAGCACACTACTGCAGAATTTCATTCATGCAAGAGTGCAAGGGCAGAAAGTTGGGAACCTCCATTCACTTTGCAGTTTTGGCATAAATCCCATTAGATGGTAGCTACTGAACAGTTATACCAATTCACTCACTGTATAATGAAATTTAGACCTGATGGCTATTTTTTTTTCAACCTCCAATTGCGCAGGAGTGCAACCACATGAATGGTGGAAACTGTTTGCGCGTGGAGGGCGATTGCGCATGTCCCCCACTCTACCCTCAGCCACAGCCAACTTCACCATGCCATCGTGAGCCTAGCTTTTGGCACGGAAACATGGCCGCTATGATTGACTCTCCCGCCAAATGTGAGTTGTGTAGTGTTTATTGTGAGACATTACGACGACTGCAGAGAGCCATACAGAACAAACAAAGAGGCAAGCTGACGTCTGGAGTTGTCTTGATTCATGACAATGCCCGCCCTCAAAGTGCTCGTGTCACCCAACACATTCTTCAGGAATTTCGATGGGACATTTTCGACCACCTGCCGTACAGCCCTGATTTGGCGCTAGTGATTTTCACCTCTTCCCTGGACTGAAAAATTGGCTAGGAGGGCGGAAGTTTAAGAATGATGAAGTCCTTCAAACCAACATCTGTACCTATCTTAACTCACTGGCAGCAACATACTGTGCAGAGGGGATCATAAAGCCTGTCCACAGGTATGACAAATGCCTCAAAGTTGAAAGATAAACACATTTGTACCTAAAATTTGGTAATAAATTTATTTGGCTATGTACTCTTGTCTTTTAATTATGACCCATCGGAGGTTGAAAAAAAAAAAATAGCCCTCGTAAAAACATTTGTGCAATTGAAATATAGACAGAGGTGGCAGAGAAAATAAGCTACAACAAATTATAGCAGCAGACAGGGAGGTAAAGGAAATTAATAAGACGGGGGAATGTTTATAAAGAGTAAGGAAGAGTGGAAGAGAAGTTCAAAGGAGCACAGATGTAATATGTTTTAGAGGTCTTTAACATCCTGGGAATTAAGGTATAGAGGAGTCTTGGTTTCGGGAGCATCAATTCAATTTCTGCATGGGGGGAGGCATGGGTGCCTGAATGAGCTTCCCGAATTTTCAAATGAATTCCTAATAACACTTTTAACCTAAAAAAATGTTCTTTTATTTCTTAAATGCGAAACATTTGTATTAAAAGTATAGTTGTCACAATTTTTCTTTTGGCAAGCAATAGTAATCAGTAGCCTAATTATTTCTTGTAACTTGGGGGAGCAGTTGATCTCCCTGCCCCCTAAATGAATGAAACACTGCTTGGTTTCAACACTGTTAGATTCTTACATTTGTTACAGTAGCAGAGAAAAATGTAGTGAATGTTCACAATTACTAGCACTTCTTAACGTTTACCTTGTTGCTTGGTAAATGTACATAAGGTCACTCTGAAAGCTTTCAGAATGGATAACAATGAGTTGTGGTAAGCCATAGCAGGTCTTTCTAACTTTAGATTGAAGTTCAAATAGTAATGTGTGCAAGCCTGGGTGCACTCCAATAATATGCAATGTCAGCACTTCTATGTATGTGCATGCAGTGTTGTTAAACCATACTAGCAAGAGCATTTCCGTGCTATGATTTTCTATGACTTTAAAGTTGGCTTACGGGAGACAGAATGCCTTGAAAAACTAGATCAGGCATCTGGGGATCTTTGCTCTTTGCAATTCATGATTTATCGATGGTTTGCAGAGTTTAATAGTGCAAGGGATTTCCTCAAAGATGAAGACCGTTCAGGACAGCCAGCTACAACAAAAACAGATGAAAATATGATGAAAGCAGAGTGCATGTTGTGGGAAGATCAAGGTTATACATATTATCAGATTCAAGAAACCTTGAATATTGGATTGGCAGCAATGAACACCATCCTTAAAGAAAAACTTCATATCAGGAAATTGCAATTTTTGGATTCTCCACCACCTCACAAATGAACAGAAACAGGCCTATGTGCAATGGTGCTAGGAAATGATGGGTCTCCCCAGGAGAGGATCCCTCAACAAAAGTGAGGTGACCAAGATGTGTTGGCAAGAAGATGATCTGTTGCTTCTTCTCAGCTAATAGACATATTGTGACAGTTCTGCTTGAGGGACAAAAGGCTGTTACTTACAGATGGTACACCATAAAATGTCTGCTACAAGTCTTCAATGAACTGAGAACAAAGCGACCTAAGATTGGTCTGCATGGAACTTTGTTGCACCATGATAACGGTGCTGCTCTCACTGCACTGGAAACAACCAATTTCTGCAGGAGTAGGGGTTCAAATATTTATCACATCCTTCCTACAGTCCAGATCTGGCCCCATATAATAATTTTGAATCACCTGAAGCTGCAGTAGCCGCTTATGAAGACTGCATTTACACTCTCTCCAAAGAAGAATAGTGTTTGGCATTTGAAAAGTGGTTTGAAAGGATAAGATGTTGCATAGAATGCAATGGAGAATACTTTGAAAAGATGAAGTGATCAGATCTACATTTTTAAAATGTTATTGCATTCATTCTCAAAACTTCTAGTGACCCTAGTATGCAACAGAAGGACACCATTTTCCTACTTTTACTGTAAATTGTTCATAATGACTGGCAAGTATTCAAACATTTACCAAGACAGTATGGTAAATGTTAGCAGACTGAGTTGGATCACTATTTCACTCTAATTTTGGGGCTGCCAATCTAATCAAAACTGTGGTATACATATCTAGTGTTGCCAATCTCTAAATGGAATCAGACTGCACTTGAAACTATAAAGGATAATGATCATATGGTATATTTCATACTCAAGTTTTCAAAACTATGGCATACATTTTGATATGAACACATTATTACAAGAGTTTGCAGGAAATCGGCAGAAGCAATAAATTACTTTGCACCGTACGAAAAGAAAAGATAAGATTATGGAAAGAGAAAACTGTAAAATATGATACATGTCTATTATATTTTAGCAAAATTTGTACTTTAATGAAGGAAATACTTAGAGTACCTTGTACCTTATTTTTAAGAAATGCAAGAATTTGACGCAGTATTTTATATCACAACACTGTGAATGCCAGAATGATTGTAGTGTAAATTAACATTATTGTATGACAATGATTTGAGATGTTTGTTAATTATAAGCATTGTTAGGAAATAAGTTTACACGGCCTCACTGAAACTGACAATAGGAGCGATAACAATGAGCAAGGGGGTAAGTTGTTTATTAATTAGAAGAGAAAAGCAAATGACGTCATATTAGCGCGCTTTTCTTTAGAAATGGAGGGAATATCTTCCCTAGGGCATATGTGTTTGTAATTTTGATTGGATATAAAAATAGACGCTAATGTTGGCGCACTTTATTAACCAATAGCAGCTCGATTATAATCTTTAGGCATATCGGGGTGAGGGAGTATAAATTATGAAGCCAGAGACGGGTAACGCGCAGTTCAACAGAATCATTCACGGGTTACACGTCGCGTAGTTCTACAGAATCTCTCGCGTCGTAAAGTTAGTTACAAAATGTGAAATACTAGAATTAAAAATGAGCGGCAAATAAGTGATTATAGTTACATTTGAAAATATAACAGTTTCAGTCGGGCGTGTATCAAGGGTAATTATGTGAAATTAATTAATTGTGACGGCAATAAAAGTGTAAAAACAAATTCTTTTATCAGTGTTATCTTTTAGTAACAACTCCTTTCCGTTTACACACCCTGTTTAAGAGATTTGCTCGACTTGTAATAATAGCTAGCCGGAGGACAAAGAACCCAAAATTCAAACTAGTAATACAATAACAGGCGCTCAGCAAATAAGATAACATGAAGTTACCGCGACAAATTCCGCTTACAAGGTACTAAGAATTGTACAATTTGCACTCAGATCATACAAATATGAAATTATTGTATTCGTGCTCCCTAGATTGGTGGTAATGCTTTGGCTGCCCACTGGAAAATGCATAAACTAGCATGATGATACAAAAGATCAGTGGTAATTGTGAACATTTCCAACATTTACCTCTTTAATTTGCTTAGCCCCACTGATGATGTTGTAACTCAAACTGTACACCTTTAATGTTGGTTTTGTTCATTTTTACTACGAAAGACACACTAGTTCCTATATGCATACTTCCAGATTCTTTGGAGGTTAGGGAATGATTTTACTTAAAGGAAAATTCCCCCACCCAGCCAGGAATCTTATTGTTTGTTATGTTTTTATACATTATTCAACTGTTATATTGCATAATAAATATATTATGCATCATAAATAAATTATTTCAAGTGGACCAGTAATAAAAAAATGGCCAAAATGTTATCCTGTTTTCAAAGAAGTCAATTCAAGAATATTTTCATGCTATGATTTTTTTTAAGTTTTAGTGAACTAAGACACCAACAATATATAATGTTGGAGAGAGCTTTTCCTCATTCGCCTTCATTTTTATGCTTTGTTTGTGAAAATATGAATATTCAAATTTAGCTACTTCTTTTTCTTTCTTTCCCTTAACAACAATACAAATGTTTTTCACATAGTAAGTATTCCTGAAGCTACCTACCAGTTGCTGAATCACTTGCTCAACAACTTCTCGGAATGAAAGATTGGGGTTTTGCAGATAGATGTGATACACCAGCTTTGTGATGACCTCAGTATCAGTATCAGACTCGAAACGATATCCCTTCTTCATGAGAAACAGCTTGACGTCCTTATAGTTGGTTACAATACCTGGTAAATATAAACATTTAAGTGTTGAGCATTCATTCATTCAAACCAGAATGAAAGCAAATATAAAAAATAATTATAGAGAGCCTAGGAATACTGCAACCTAAGCACAACATTTTATTTTAAAAACACTTTATCAGCCACACTTGCTCATAAAAGCTCTCTGTGACCTCAATAAACCAAATTCATTACTTTTTAATTAACTTTTTCTTATCTTTTGACTGAAATCATTGCTTCTCCATAATGCTATAGTGAGCACACAAACTCCATTTCAGACTCTTGACTTGAGATCCTGGATTATTTTCTTATCAACCTTTTCAAACACTGTAAACATGTGACAAAAGCTCAGGTAAAATGATGTGTTTATTGCATCATCACTGCTAGAATTGTTGTATTGTGGGAAAATTAGCTCATCTTAATTCAGGTGCAGATGAAACATAAAACAAAATTAATGTCATGACTCTTTCATGACCTTCGTCACTTAATTGTACTACATTTTGATGACTTTCAAGATCAGCAGATAAGCTCTCATAAATTGGAAATATTTCCAAACAGCACAAGTAGTTATAAGACTGTGAATATAGGATCAGACTGAAAAATTCAATGCCATAAGTGGAATTTGAGCCATGGATCTTCAGCTTACCATGCTGCTGCTGCTCTAACCAACTGAGCTACCATGGAACAAACCGGCATAACATTAAATTCTCCAACTGACTCACATTTTTCCCAGTAAACCACAAAGCATTCTCAAGATTATCTCGTTTAACAGCATACACATAGACATGCAAAAATATAGTTACAGTTACAGTTTCAAGTGTATCTCCCTAAAACTAACTTTGGGATCAGTAAGGTATATAAGATTAAATAGTTGAGAAAATAACTTAAGTAGGATAACCCTACTTACTAGTGCTGCTTTTTCATGTCTTATCCCTCCCAAAATAAAAATTTGAATCAAAAGGAAAATTTTTCTAATTATACATACCATTATGCACAGCAACAAAAGCATGTTCTGAATCAGAACGCTGTGGATGTGCATTCACTTCACTTGGAACACCGTGAGTTGCCCAGCGAGTATGTGCAATGCCAACGTGACAGTTGGTGCTACCATCAAAGTCCAACTCTTTGTCCTCTGTAATAGTTTTTTTAAGAAAAATATTACTTAGTGGCTTTATCACTTAATACCCAAAAGTTGCAGTACATGGTTGGCTGAAACCTCAAGATTTGCAAGAATTTCAGTATTGCATTTAAGATCTACATAAACATAATTGTTGTAGGTTTGAATATGCAGTGAGCTTTAAAGCTGGCTACTTCATTATAAATAATTTAATTTTTCTTACTGGAGAAAATTTCTTCTTCCAAGGCTTGAACCTTGCCACTCTTTTTAACAATTGCAATATCTTTGCCATCTGCAGCATCCAGAGCCACTCCTGCAGAATCATAACCACGATATTCAAGCCTCTTCAGCCCATTTACAAGCAACTCTAGAATTTCCCTTCGAGTCTTTGGAGTGAGGTAATTCAAGTAAGCAAAAATTCCTGTAACAAAAATACAACAAATTTAGTGTATAATGACATATAAGGTATGTAATATGTATAATTGTATATTGTATAACCAGCTATAAAAGTGGAGCTTTATTACAGAGTGGGCCAAGTAAGATCACAACTGCACAGAATAAACTAAGATCCACGAAGCAATAACGCTACTATATGATATGATTTGTATGCAATACTTTATCTACCTTGTTCATTATTTGCAGAAAATTGGAAGTAAATAAATCTATAAATACAATTAGACCTATTAAATCTGTTATATCAATAAGCAATTTTATTCTTTATAATTCATGACATCAGGTTGACTTCTGCTATGGTAATAATTTTAGTTATTAGGAATCAATAAAGGCACTGAAAGGTGGTACTATTTTTTGCCAATGGAAAGTCATGAAATTATGGAGAATTTTTCTGATATAGTGGACATTGAACTAGTAGCAAACACTAACAGAGTTACAGCCAGAAAGGTCTCAAAAGTTATATAACCTATCATGCATACCTTTTTTTCGAAAATTCAAAGCATTTTAAGCATTCCAATGTGTGGTCTGGATATGTTTATTTACAAAATAGTTACTGTACAGATTATAAACTTTAGGATTGATATGTACTTGTGTTAAAGCATTTATGCAACAGTTTGTCACAAGGTCATATGAAGGTGACATTCATTATTGGCAACGGAGAATACAGCTTCAAAAAGTCTACTCCCCGCTTCTCTATGGCCTTGTAAACCGCTACTAGTTACTAAGGGCAAGAAACTCAAGGTGAACATCATTGCATTCATGCTTTTTTTATTGTTTTGTTTTATCATAGCAGTACAGAAACATTCAATCATAATAGAGCGCTTGTATGAAGATGTTTTGATGGGTGACAACAAACAAGAGCATAAAATCTAGTTCAAGAATTACATAGATTCTGTTTTTAAGGAATAGAAACATTTTAAAAGTGTGTAACTAGAAGTATTAAAAATTTTTGACCAACAGAAGGAAATATCTCTTAAATGGCTAAAGCTACAAAAATGAGGTTTAACACAAATTGTATGTTTTATAAACTTCTACATTTTTTCTGAAGTAAGCTAATGATAGTAAACTATGCTTTCATAGTTATATACAAATTCAATTACATACATTTTGTTTCTTATGCTGGCATGTCAAATATACATTTTAATCAAAATTGCTAGTTACAGTCGTTTCTGGGAGAATAAAAGTAAGGACAATTTTTCCATGTAAAGGGTAGTTTGAGGTGGGGGGATTTTGTTGAAAATCTTTGTGCTGCATCCTTGGACATTTGTGACATAGCTTTTTTGTTTATGGTGTTTACAGACACGCATGGGCCTTATGCTAAAAATAATTGGGGATACCAAGGGGAGGTCTAAACACATGAAATTCCAATATTGAAATTTTGGGATGGTATACAATACTCCCTCTACTTACCATAGCTAAATGGTAGAGAGATAAAACCCAACAAAAGCCAACTACACAAATGAATCAATTTTAAAACGTAAAATTTGTTTTCTTCATTAAAGTTACCATATTATTGCTATGGTTCTTCCCTGGATGTGCTGATTGCTATTTCTTCTAAGACAACTTACTGATTGATGAGATATCGGATAGGTACTAATGTTTTGATCTTAATAAATGAAAGCACAGACCCCAAAATTGTTCTTTGTGATACCCCATCTAATTTAAAGCACATGTGAGGGTTGAGCAGTTTCGGTATGAACCAATTCTCTCAAGAACTGTATTTACATCAATTGGGATTTGAACCGCACAAACGTGAGCGTTAATATACCTCTGTGGTCTCGTGAGAGTTACCTCCCACAAAAAACAAGTGCCTCTAGCTGACGGGCTGGACTGCCACGCTGTTTACCTGACCAGACTGCCGAGCTGTCACCATCTCTTTCTATGATGAGGATAGAGACCTTAAGAACAATCCTCAAGGTCAACCAGTGCAAATAACTGGAGACGTAACGGTAACTACGTACACGCTTTGTTTCTAAACATGCCAGCACTTTCACGTTGGGGATCCTCTCTTCGAAATCGAAACTTTTCAACCCGCACGAGTGGTTCTTAGACGAAGTCTGAGCGCAGTTTCCGTTATGAATTTGCCAATGCCTGCCTTTGGAGATCCTGGGCTGTTTAATAATGTGGAGTCCAGTAAGAGAATACAGCCGTTGAATAATTTTCTAGTTTAATAAGTTAAAATTAACTCCTAGGTTTCAAAACTAACTTAATTTACAATGCCAATTGCAATATCCTTCAACGCAGTCTGTTTGGGTGGACCAGTAGTTAGGCGCTGGCCTTCTGATTCTAAGGTCGCGAGTTCAAACTCGCCTTAGACCGATGGTTTTTAAGTGTGCTTAAATGCGACAGCGGGACGAAATACCAGCACACCGGCGGCGTTGATATGATCTTGGCAATTGACAGCGTCGTTAACAAACAAAGTACTTTTTTATGATCTGTTGGCATTACAAACGATTACAGCAGTAGCATGCTACAAGCATGCATATCCTATAAATTTACGTCTTTTTTCCTTGCCTTCAGATTTACAAATGGTTGTAGTCTTGGCTTAAGTATTTTTTATATTAATTTATTTTAATCAGCGTCATTTTAGAAAAGGAGTGCTCTGCTTCGCGGTTGGTTAAAGAAATAAAAATTAAAAGCAATGCGAGTACGAGGTTCACTCTGAAAGTTTTGAGAATGAGCGCAATAAAATTTTAAAAACATAGATCCCATCATTGCACCTATCAAAGTATTCTCCATTGTATTCTATAAAGCGTCTCATGCTTTCAAAACCACTTTTCAAATGCCGAACGCCACTTTTATTTAAAGAGAGTGCAAATACAACATCGTAAGCAGCTACTATAGCTGCAGGTGATTCAAATCGTGAACTTGAATTTTTCTTGTATTTTGAAAAATGGAAAAAAGGTTTCATGTGGCCAGTTCTGGACTGCAGGAGGATTGGACAAATATTTGATACCTTACGACCTTAGGACACTTTTGTTCTCAGTTCATTCAAGACTTGTGGCTGACATTTTATCGTGTACCATTTGGCAGTAACAGCCGTTTGTACCTCAAGCGGAATTGTTACGATATCGCACTAGCTGAGAAGAACGCTTGCCTCACCTTTGTTGGGAGGATTCTTTCCTGAGAATACGCAGACCGTTGACTGTGGCGTACTTTCTGGATCATACTGGTATATCCAGCTTTCGCCACCTGTTACAACGTTAAATATGTTTTTGGATCTCCCCCCTCAAATTTTTCTATCATTTCCTGGCACCATTGCACACCTGTCTGTTTCTGCTCGTTTGTGAGGTGGTGGGGGATCCAACGACTGCAGAGCTTCCTGAGCAGAAGCTTTTCTTTAAGGATGGTGTTCTCTGCTGCCGATCCAATATTCAAGACTTCTTTAATCTAATAATATGCGCAAAGATGATGTTCCCGCAACATGCGCCCTATCTTCATCCGTTATTGCTGTAGTCCGTCTTCATCTTCGGGAGATTCCCTTGCTCTTCTAAACTCCGCAAACCATAGATACATCGTGGATTGCGAAGGGCAAAGATCCCCAAATGCCCGATGTAGTCTTTTCAATACATTTTCTCTCCCCTAAACCGGCTTTAAAGACAAAGAAAATCGTACGGAAACGCTCTCACTTGAGATCCTTCCTAATGTATGGCGTAGGTACACTTACATGTACATACACGAAGTGCTGACGCTGCACATTGTTGGAGCACACCCAGTCTTGCACAGGTGACTATCTGAATTTCAATCTAAAGCTAGAAAGACCTGCTTTGGCTTACCACAATTCATTGTTGCCTATTCTCAAAACTTTCAGTGACTCTATGTAAATGCATTTAGAAGCATAAATACTTATCAACGTAACAATATGCTAACAATCACATATACATTTTTAATAAAATCATAGTAAATTCTAGTTTCAAAGATTCATCAAAATTCTCAATGTAAAAGAAGGAAACTTCATCCACAATATATGAAGCGTTGCAATCAACTACAAACTGAAATCGTGAGTGGATTGTTTGTTAGATTGTGAAAAAATTATTAATCTATTATATAAATTATCAGTTATCATATAGAATCTCTATTTCTATTATTTTCCTGCTCCATAGAACAGTTTCCAAAGGACATTGCATCCTTATACGAGTATTCATTCCTACTTGAATACTCGCAAGGCAAGAAAACTGATGCGTTACACTCACATGACTTTCTCTACTCTTGTACAAACTATTTTTACAAACGCTTATTCTCCATCTACTTCATGTTAATCGAGATAAACATTTGCAGACTCTATCTTATTGCTAATTTTCTTGTAGATGTAAGGGGAAAATATATTTACAAGGACAATATAGAAATACAGTAGCCTTTAAGCACATACATATCTCTTAATAGCTGGTTGCTAGGTGCAGCACCATTCTCTTTGCCACAGATTAATACTCTTTGCATATCCAAGACAAAAAAATGAATAACGAATTCCCATTTGAGAAAATAAGTATTTAAAAATTTAAGGGAATAAGAAGCAATATCTCGAAAATGGTTCACTCAACAAAAAAAAATGTATATGACATAAATTGTGTATTTTAACGCGATCTACATTTTGTGTGTAGTAAACTTTTGTCTATCTCTTATGGTTTACCAGTTATACAAAAGTCGTTCACAATGAAGAATACTAGGAGACATTCCCAGAAAATTCAAGATATACATTTTATTTGTCATGAAAATATCTTAAACATATGATATTTTAATCAAAATCGTTAGAGCCATTTTTGAGAAAATTAAAATTTTCGAAAAACGTTCCATGTAAAGGGTAATCTGCGGTGGGAGGATTTTCTTGAAAACCTTCCTGTCGCATCTCTGGAAGATACTGAACCTAAATACCAAGTTTGGTGTGTATCCGACTGTTCGTTTCTGAGTAATGCTGTTCACAGACACACACACGGACGTTTCCAAAAATGTTTTTTTTGGATTCAGGGGGTCTCAAAACATGTATTTCCGGTGAAATCTCGGTATCGAATTTTTGGGTGGAATACAATACTTCCCCAACTTACTATACGTAGTAGAGAAAGTAAAAAAAAATCTGATGTGTTACACTCACATGCCTTTCTCTACTCTTGTACAAACTATTTTTACAAACACTTATTCTCCATATGCTTCATGTTAATCGAGATATCGAGATGTCAATCTTATTGGTAATTTTCTTGTAGATGCAAGGGGAATATGGTAGCTTTTAAGCGATAGTCAAATATTTTAACGCTGGTTGCTATGTGGCGCATTCCATTCTCTTTGCATGTCCAGGACATAAAAAAATGAATAACGAATTTGGGAAAAAGTATAAGTATTGGAAAATTTAAGGAAATAACAAGCAATATCTCAAAAACGGTTCACTCAACAAAAGATATGTATATGACATAAGTTGTGTATTTTAACGCGATCTACATTTTTTGTGTAGTAAAATTTTGTCTATCTCTTATGGTTTACCAGTTATGCAAAAGTCGTTCACAATGAAGAATACTTTTGGAGACATTCCCAGAAAATTCGAGATATACATTTCATTTCTCATGACATTATCTTAAACATATGATATTTTCATCAAAATCGTTAGAGCCATTTTCGAGAAAATTAAAATTTTCGAAAAATGTTCCATGTAAAGGGTAGACTGGGGTGGGGGATATTCTTGAAAACCTTCGTGTCGCATCTCTGGAAGATACTGAACCTAAATACCAAGTTTGGTGTTTATCCGACTGTTCGTTTTTGAGTTATGTTCACAGAGACACACACACACACACACACACACACACACACACACACACACACAGACACACACACGGACATGTTTCCAAAAATGCTTTTTTTGGATTCAGGAGGCCTCAAAACATGTATTTCTGGTGAAATATCGGTATCGAATTTTTGGGTGGAATGCAATACATCCCCTACTTACTATACGTAGTAGAGAAAGTAAAAAATCTGATGTGTTACACTCACATGACTTTCTCTACTCTCTACTATTTTTACAAACGCTTATTCTCCACATGCTTCATGTTAATCGAGATATCGAGATGTCAATCTTATTGCTAATTTTCTTGTAGATGCAAGGGGAATATGGTAGGTTTCAAGCGATAGTCAAATATTTTAACGCTGGTTGCTATGTGGCGCATTCCATTCTCTTTGCATGTCCAGGACATAAAAAAATCTGATGTGTTACACTCACATGACTTTCTCTACTCTTGTACAATCTATTTTTACAAACGCCTATTCTCCATATGCTTCATATTAATCGAGATGTCAATCTTATTTGTAATTTTCTTGTAGATGCAAGGGGAATATGGTAGCTTTT
Organism: Deroplatys truncata; assembly: GCA_030765065.1. Classification (NCBI taxonomy): domain Eukaryota; kingdom Metazoa; phylum Arthropoda; class Insecta; order Mantodea; family Mantidae; genus Deroplatys; species Deroplatys truncata. The sequence goes on along the minus strand of CM060975.1, from coordinate 307,591,003 downwards.
AAGCGATAGTCAAATATTTTATCGCTGGTTGCTATGTGGCGCATTCCATTCTCTTTGCATGTCCAGGACAAAAAAATGAATAACGAATTTGAGAAAAAGTGTAAGTATTGGAAAATTTAAGGAAATAACAAGGAATATCTCGAAAACGGTTCACTCAACAAAAAAAATGTATATGCCATAAGTTGTGTATTTTAACGCGATCTACATTTTTTGTGTAGTAAAATTTTGTCTATCTCTTATGGTTTACCAGTTATGCAAAAGTCGTTCATAATGAAGAATACTTTTGGAGACATTCCCAGAAAATTCGAGATATACATTTCATTTCACATGACATTATCTTAAACATATGATATTTTCATCAAAATCGTTAGAGCCATTTTTGAGAAAATTAAAATTTTCGAAAAATGTTCCATGTAAAGGGTAGTCTGGGGTGGGGGGATTTTCTTGAAAATCTTCGTGTCGCATCTCTGGAAGATACTGAACGTAAATACCAAGTTTGGTGTTTATCCGACTGTTAGTTTTTGAGTTATGCTGTTCACAGACACACACACAGACACACACACACACACACAGACACACACACAGACACACACACACACACAGACACACACACGGACATGTTTCCAGAAATGCTTTTTTTGGATTCAGGAGGTCTCAAAACATGTATTTCCGGTGAAATCTCGGTATCGAATTTTTGGGTGGAATGCAATACTTCCCCTACTTACTATACGTAGTAGAGAAAGTAAAAATCTGATGTTTTACACTCACATGACTTTCTCTACTCTTGTACAATCTATTTTTACAAACGCCTATTCTCCATATGCTTCATATTAATCGAGATATCGAGATGTCAATCTTATTTGTAATTTTCTTGTAGATGCAAGGGGAATATGGTAGCTTTTAAGCGATAGTCAAATATTTTAACGCTGGTTGCTATGTGGCGCATTCCATTCTCTTTGCATGTCCAGGACATAAAAAAATGAATAACGAATTTGGGAAAAAGTATAAGTATTGGAAAATTTAAGGAAATAACAAGCAATATCTCAAAAACGGTTCACTCAACAAAAGATATGTATATGACATAAGTTGTGTATTTTAACGCGATCTACATTTTTTGTGTAGTAAAATTTTGTCTATCTCTTATGGTTTACCAGTTATGCAAAAGTCGTTCACAATGAAGAATACTTTTGGAGACATTCCCAGAAAATTCGAGATATACATTTCATTTCTCATGACATTATCTTAAACATATGATATTTTCATCAAAATCGTTAGAGCCATTTTCGAGAAAATTAAAATTTTCGAAAAATGTTCCATGTAAAGGGTAGACTGGGGTGGGGGATATTCTTGAAAACCTTCGTGTCGCATCTCTGGAAGATACTGAACCTAAATACCAAGTTTGGTGTTTATCCGACTGTTCGTTTTTGAGTTATGTTCACAGAGACACACACACACACACACACACACACACACACACACACACACACAGACACACACACGGACATGTTTCCAAAAATGCTTTTTTTGGATTCAGGAGGCCTCAAAACATGTATTTCTGGTGAAATATCGGTATCGAATTTTTGGGTGGAATGCAATACATCCCCTACTTACTATACGTAGTAGAGAAAGTAAAAAATCTGATGTGTTACACTCACATGACTTTCTCTACTCTCTACTATTTTTACAAACGCTTATTCTCCACATGCTTCATGTTAATCGAGATATCGAGATGTCAATCTTATTGCTAATTTTCTTGTAGATGCAAGGGGAATATGGTAGGTTTCAAGCGATAGTCAAATATTTTAACGCTGGTTGCTATGTGGCGCATTCCATTCTCTTTGCATGTCCAGGACATAAAAAAATCTGATGTGTTACACTCACATGACTTTCTCTACTCTTGTACAATCTATTTTTACAAACGCCTATTCTCCATATGCTTCATATTAATCGAGATGTCAATCTTATTTGTAATTTTCTTGTAGATGCAAGGGGAATATGGTAGCTTTTAAGCGATAGTCAAATATTTTATCGCTGGTTGCTATGTGGCGCATTCCATTCTCTTTGCATGTCCAGGACAAAAAAATGAATAACGAATTTGAGAAAAAGTGTAAGTATTGGAAAATTTAAGGAAATAACAAGGAATATCTCGAAAACGGTTCACTCAACAAAAAAAATGTATATGCCATAAGTTGTGTATTTTAACGCGATCTACATTTTTTGTGTAGTAAAATTTTGTCTATCTCTTATGGTTTACCAGTTATGCAAAAGTCGTTCATAATGAAGAATACTTTTGGAGACATTCCCAGAAAATTCGAGATATACATTTCATTTCACATGACATTATCTTAAACATATGATATTTTCATCAAAATCGTTAGAGCCATTTTTGAGAAAATTAAAATTTTCGAAAAATGTTCCATGTAAAGGGTAGTCTGGGGTGGGGGGATTTTCTTGAAAATCTTCGTGTCGCATCTCTGGAAGATACTGAACGTAAATACCAAGTTTGGTGTTTATCCGACTGTTAGTTTTTGAGTTATGCTGTTCACAGACACACACACAGACACACACACACACACACAGACACACACACAGACACACACACACACACAGACACACACACGGACATGTTTCCAGAAATGCTTTTTTTGGATTCAGGAGGTCTCAAAACATGTATTTCCGGTGAAATCTCGGTATCGAATTTTTGGGTGGAATGCAATACTTCCCCTACTTACTATACGTAGTAGAGAAAGTAAAAATCTGATGTTTTACACTCACATGACTTTCTCTACTCTTGTACAATCTATTTTTACAAACGCCTATTCTCCATATGCTTCATATTAATCGAGATATCGAGATGTCAATCTTATTTGTAATTTTCTTGTAGATGCAAGGGGAATATGGTAGCTTTTAAGCGATAGTCAAATATTTTATCGCTGGTTGCTATGTGGCGCATTCCATTCTCTTTGCATGTCCAGGACATAAAAAAATGAATAACGAATTTGAGAAAAAGTATAAGTATTGGAAAATTTAAGGAAATAACAAGCAATATCTCGAAAACGGTTCACTCAACAAAAAAATGTATATGATATAAGTTGTGTATTTTAACGCGATCTACATTTTTTGTGTAGTAAAATTTTGTCTATCTCTTATGGTTTACCAGTTATGCAAAAGTCGTTCATAATGAAGAATACTTTTGGAGACATTCCCAGAAATTTCGAGATATACATTTCATTTCTCATGACATTATCTTAAACATATGATATTTTCATCAAAATCGTTAGAGCCATTTTTGAGAAAATTAAAATTTTCGAAAAATGTTCCATGTAAAGGGTAGTCTGGGGTGGGGGGATTTTCTTGAAAATCTTCGTGTCGCATCTCTGGAAGATACTGAACGTAAATACCAAGTTTGGTGTTTATCCGACTGTTAGTTTTTGAGTTATGCTGTTCACAGACACACACACACACACACACACACACACAGACACACACACAGACACACACACGGACATGTTTCCAAAAATGCTTTTTTTGGATTCAGGAGGTCTCAAAACATGTATTTCCGGTGAAATCTCGGTATCGAATTTTTGGGTGGAATGCAATACTTCCCCTACTTACTATACGTAGTAGAGAAAGTAAAAATGAATAAGGAGTTTGAGAAAAAGTATAAGTATTGGAAAATTTAAGGGAATAACAAGCAATATCTCGAAAACGGTTCACTCAACAAAAGAAATGTATATGATATAAGTTGTGTATTTTAACGCGATCTACATTTTTTGTGTAGTAAAATTTTGTCTATCTCTTATGGTTTACCAGTTATGCAAAAGTCGTTCACAATGAAGAATACTTTTGGAGACATTCCCAGAAAATTCGAGATATATATTTCATTTGTCATGAAAATATCTTAAACATACGATATTTTAATGAAAATCGTTAGAGCCATTTTTGAGAAAATTAAAATTTTCGAAAAATGTTCCATGTAAAGGGTAGTCTGGAGTGGGGGGATTTTCTTGAAAACTTTCGTGTTGCATCTCTGAAAGATACTGAACCTAAATACCAAGTTTGGTGTTTATCCGACAGTTCGTTTCTGAGTTATGCTGTTCACAGACACACAGACAGACACACGGACATGTTTCCAAAAATGCTTTTTTTGGATTCAGGGGGTCTCAAAAGATGTATTTCCGATGAAATCTCGGTATCGAATTTTTGGGTGGAATACAATACTTCCCCTACTTACTATACGTAGTAGAGAAAATAAAAAGAGAGAGAGAGAGAGTGTGTGTGTGTGTGTGTGTGTGTGCGTGCGTGCGTGTGTGTGTGTGTGTGTGTGTGTAATCCCAGAAACCACTGAACCCTTTTGTCGATTCTTTCAACATTGAAAAGCTCTGTTCTTCCCGAAACATATAGGTATAATACAGCTTAAAACTACTTCCAAATCACTAAAACTTTGAAATGGATTTACAAGGTTTGGACATTAGAAAATAGATATTTTGGAGCTATAATTAAAGATACTAAGATGGCTTTGACCTTTTATCGTCCTCGTATGAAGTATTATATTTTTACTTTCTCTACTACGTATAGTAAGTAGGGGAAGTATTGTATTCCACCCAAAAATTCGATACCGAGATTTCACCGGAAATACATGTTTTGAGACCTCCTGAATCCAAAAAAAGCATTTTTGGAAACATGTCCGTGTGTGTGTCTGTGTGTCTGTGTGTGTGTGTGTCTGTGTGTGTGTCTGTGTGTGTGTCTGTGTGTGTGTGTGTCTGTGTGTGTGTGTGTCTGTGTGTGTGTGTCTGTGTGTGTGTGTGTCTGTGTGTGTGTCTGTGTGTGTGTGTCTGTGTGTGTGTGTGTCTGTGTGTGTGTCTGTGTGTGTGTGTGTCTGTGTGTGTGTGTGTCTGTGTGTGTGTGTGTCTGTGTGTGTGTGTGTCTGTGTGTGTGTGTCTGTGTGTGTGTGTGTCCGTGTGTGTGTCTGTGTGTGTGTCTGTGTGTGTGTGTGTCTGTGTGTGTGTGTGTCCGTGTGTGTGTCTGTGTGTGTGTCTGTGTGTGTGTGTGTCTGTGTGTGTGTGTGTCTGTGTGTGTGTGTGTCTGTGTGTGTGTCTGTGTGTGTGTCTGTGTGTGTGTGTGTCTGTGTGTGTGTGTGTCTGTGTGTGTGTCTGTGTGTGTGTCTGTGTGTGTGTGTGTCTGTGTGTGTGTGTGTCTGTGTGTGTGTGTCTGTGTGTGTGTGTGTCCGTGTGTGTGTCTGTGTGTGTGTCTGTGTGTGTGTGTGTCTGTGTGTGTGTGTGTCTGTGTGTGTGTGTGTCTGTGTGTGTGTCTGTGTGTGTGTCTGTGTGTGTGTGTGTCTGTGTGTGTGTGTGTCTGTGTGTGTGTCTGTGTGTGTGTCTGTGTGTGTGTGTGTCTGTGTGTGTGTGTGTCTGTGTGTGTGTGTCTGTGTGTGTGTGTGTCCGTGTGTGTGTCTGTGTGTGTGTCTGTGTGTGTCTGTGTGTCTGTGTGTGTGTGTGTCTGTGTGTGTGTCTGTGTGTGTGTCTGTGTGTGTGTGTCTGTGTGTGTGTGTGTCTGTGTGTGTGTGTGTCTGTGTGTGTGTGTGTCTGTGTGTGTGTCTGTGTGTGTGTGTGTCTGTGTGTGTGTGTGTCTGTGTGTGTGTCTGTGTGTGTGTGTGTCTGTGTGTGTGTGTGTCTGTGTGTGTGTGTGTCTGTGTGTGTGTCTGTGTGTGTGTCTGTGTGTGTGTGTGTCTGTGTGTGTGTGTCTGTGTGTGTGTGTGTCCGTGTGTGTGTCTGTGTGTGTGTCTGTGTGTGTGTGTGTCTGTGTGTGTGTGTGTCTGTGTGTGTGTCTGTGTGTGTGTCTGTGTGTGTGTGTGTCTGTGTGTGTGTGTGTCTGTGTGTGTGTGTCCGTGTGTGTGTCTGTGTGTGTGTGTGTCTGTGTGTGTGTGTGTCTGTGTGTGTGTCTGTGTGTGTGTCTGTGTGTGTGTCTGTGAACAGCATAACTCAAAAACGAACAGTCGGATAAACACCAAACTTGGTATTTAGGTTCAGTATGTTCCAGAGATGCGACACGAAGGTTTTCAAGAAAATCCCCCCACCCCAGACTACCCTTTACATGGAACATTTTTCGAAAATTTTAATTTTCTCAAAAATGGCTCTAACGATTTTGATGAAAATATCATATGTTTAAGATAATGTCATGAGAAATGAAATGTACATCTCGAATTTTCTGGGAATGTCTCCAAAAGTATTCTTCATTGTGAACGACTTTTGCATAACTGGTAAACCATAAGAGATAGACAAAATTTTACTACACAAAAATGTAGATCGCGTTAAAATACACAACTTATGTCATATACATTTCTTTTGTTGAGTGAACCGTTTTCGAGATATTGCTTGTTATTTCCTTAAATTTTCCAATACTTATACTTTTTCTCAAATGCGTTATTCATTTTTTTTATGTCCTGGACATGCAAAGAGAATGGAATGCGCCACATAGCAACCAGCGTTAAAACATTTGACTATCGCTTAAAAGCTACCATATTTCCCTTGCATCTACAAGAAAATTACCAATAGGATTAACATATCGATATCTCGATTTACATGAAGCATATGGGGAATAAGCGTTTGTAAAAATACTTTGTACAAGAGTAGAGAAAGTCATGTGAGTGTAACACATCAGATTTTTTTATGTCCTGGACATGCAAAGAGAATGGAATGCACCACATAGCAACCAGCGTTAAAATATTTGACTATCGCTTAAAAGCTACCATATTTTCCTTGCATCTACAAGAAAATTACCAATAAGATTGACATCTCGATATCTCGATTAACATGAAGCATATGGAGAATAGGCGTTTGTAAAATTAGATTGTACAAGAGTAGAGAAAGTCATGTGAGTGTAACACATCAGATTTTTGTATTGGCGTTCAAATTAATTTCCATACTTAATGTGCGTTTCTTTTAATACACAACTTTTATTCAGAATGTGTCTCACCTTCACTGGAGTAAAATATTGCCTGAACTTCAAGCTCTTTTAGCCTCCCCCGTAAATACTGCTCTGGAATTTGCAAACAAAGATGGGATCTTCACCCAATTCTTTAACAGCGGAGTAGATAATTCACGTTTGAATAAGGCCTCTTTGGTTCTTCCTGATTTTAATGCAGGTTTTCTTTTCAAAAAGGAGTATACATCATATGTGGAGGGCGTTGAAGGACATTTAAATCGAATTAAACCCTTAGATCTCATAAAGTTGCTTTTCTAGCGAGTTCAACGCCCCTTTTAACATTTTAGGTCTACAGAGAAGGTGTTAACGATTATTCAAACGAACCCAGGATTCGCCTTGTTAGGACAAGGAAAACTCCCAGCGGATACTTTATCCAAGCACTTCAGCCCAACCGTGACATGAACTTGGACCATTTAGGATTACCAGGCTGATAGTATACCTACTCGTTACACCATGAAGGTGGAGAAATTTCGTGATCTATCAAATTCTTTCGGAACATACAATGAAAGCGTTAACAAAGGAATATAGGAATGTTTTCGCAGTCTCTCCAAATGTATTTGGGTTTTAAACCGCGTTTACACTTAGTCTCAGAAATTCAGGTAAGTCTTGGAAAAGCGCATTAGTAGGTATTAAGTGTAGAAGACTTCAAGTCCTCTTGCTCTATCGCTCTTTCGGAGTGGGGTGCTGCGGCGGCCTAAATAAGGGGAAAGCTGATGAAAAAAGTGTTTAAGCTGGTCACTTTCTTCACACAATTCATTTCCTTCATGTTTATTTATTCAACACGGGATTTGAAAATTCAGTGGAAGCATAGAACACCAGAAATATTTATAACTATTAAAGTAAAGTAGACCCTATTACAATTGAATCGATGTTGTAGCTTTGATAACCGAAGTATTCGCTACTACATCAACCGATTGGTTTCAGCTTGTTTTCTTCTGAGACATTCAGAGATGCACGTGATTCTTTTTCTTTCTGTTTTACCTTTGCTTATGGCTTAGTATCCTACCAAAAGCTAGGACGGCCGCCTCCCTGGAGCAGTGGTAGCTTTGTGTTCACACCGGAGGGTCCGAAAGTAAATCTTTATTGTTCTGTGTTACCAGGAGTTTCCCTTATCCTCCTAAGATAAATGTCGATCACTCTCACTTCAAAGGACTCCAGCTTCATTTGAGCATCAGTCCACCCATGACATTTATTTACTCTTTCTGTAGAACTGAGTTGTCAAAAGGGATGTTAAACCCTGGGTGGTGTAAGAAAGAACTGTTCTTTGGCGCCTGAATTTGCCTGGTAAAGTAGGTAACCTTTTCAGGATAAGAGAAAGTTTCTGAAAATATCAAATAGCGAAGTTGAAGGTTCAGCTTGACGGCAGAAGAATGCAATGTTTCAAACTGATTCCCTTGTGTGTAGAGTACCTACTTATAAAAAACATGCGCCGTCTTCGTTTTCTCTAAGTTGAGGTTAGGTTTTTCTATTGATTTGCTTCCACAGACTAATTGAATGGGTGTCCCAATAACGTTACCATTTAAGTACCTCTACTTGTAAAATAAAATATATTGTCGTCTTGAATAGGTATACCAGATGAGTCTGCCTCTCCAAAGTTTCCCAAATTTCTTATATTTTAAAGTAAATTAAACATCAGCCACGATAGATTACCAGCAAACTTGCCTTCATTTCTCACAAGAATGTTTGCTTTATAACATATCTAATGTAATAATCACAAACACTACAATCGGTATACACTCTGTTCAAAAACTAGGCGTTTAACATGCAATAAAACAAATGCGCTTCAATGTTAAACATCCAGCAGCAGTGCGGCGTTCCGTCGACTATCGTTTGATTTACGGCAAATAGCATTACAGTTCCTCCATGTTTATTGCGTTACCATTGCTTACTAGATATTATGTCACATTTGGTAAACAATGGGCATTACAGTGAGATTATTCACTCCAGAGTGACGTGCTGGAAACACTTTCAGAAGAACTACTTCCTGTAATAACAGGAACTACTTCTTTTGAACGATTTCTGAATATGGATTGAAAATGGTGGAAATATTTTCTATAAAGGAACCGGATCGACCCATCACTACGGCATAGATCAGGTTTCATTTATTATTATATGCTCGAGGTCTACTATAAGTGTTGCCAGCATTTTATATGAACGTATTGCATCTCAGCGAATTTATACTTAGAAGAACAGTAAGGCCTTATGGGCTTTCTCTTCTTGTGTACTCATCTCCTATAATAACATAAGAGTTTATCTAAATTTCGCTCTGTGTGTTATATGTATGTATTTGTATTTATTGTGCTAAGAGATTTACAATTTGATTGTTTACTGAACTTTGACCCTGTCCACTCATTCTGTAGACAATCACTACAGTTTATCTACATTTTACAATTTTCCGTCAATAAATTATCTTGCTTCAGTTTTTCATGTCCAATTTCCACTTGTTTTTCACTTGTCACTTATTGATTACTTTACCATCACACATTCACCATAGTTTTCCATTCAAAGTAAGATATGCTACCTCTTTACTTATCTCTATCCACTGTCCAAAGCCATTTATTTTTTACGTTACACAAAAACTGTCCAATGCTCCTAGCGTCCTTGCACATCATTTCGATCATAAGTGTATTTCTATCCCCCTTCAACCACTTCTGTTTAATAAATTCTCTTCTCCAATTTTCTGTTCCTTGGCACTTAAATACTGTGTGTTCAATGTCTTCATTACCACCACATATCGGACATTGGTTTAGAGGAATACCCTGTCTTAACCCTCTTAGTCTCCATGCTCCGGTTCTTACCCATGCAATAGATTCTCTGTCTTCTTTATTTACTATGTCTACATATTTTTTCCTACCCCATGTATTTTTCATTGGCCTATAAAAAACCAATGAGCTCTTTTCGGCAATCACACTGAACATGTTTTGTATTTCTATATCTTCCAGTCTTTTCCTTGCCTTGTTCCAAAAATTTTTCACGTTATTTTCTCTCCCTCTCCACATGTCTCCTAATCCATTTTCTCCAAAATGTTCCGTAAATTACTTACCAATCCATCATTTATTAGGAATATATAGTTCCAGTAAAATGCGTTTAGAGCAAGTATTAAATGAAAATTTTCCTGCTATATTACTACTTTTGTACTAAAAAAACCATTACATTTTCAATACAGCCATTAAAACAATTCTGCATGGTTGTCATATATTTGCTTGCTTGTATTGTTTCCATACTTACTCGTGTGCCACTGACTTCGGATCCTATGTATTAGGATCACGAAGGCAGTGGTTGTGGGATGTTCTTTTTGGAGTTGTTATAAAATGAAAACAAAGGAGATTATGAATAGCAGCACCGAATGGCGTTGCAGGTGAATGAGTATTACTAAGGCAAGGTTGCAAACTTAGTCCTATACTGTTTAACTTATTTATTGACGATATCTTGGAAGAGTTGAATAAGGATAACTTATTTACCCACAGTAAATAATAGAGAAATTCCAGGATTACTTTTGCAGATGATTTAGTGGTAGGTTCTATTTCAGTAAGAGGTCTAACAAAAGTGTTACATATATATATATATATATATATATTCTTTTTATAAGAAATGGGGTTTAAGAATAAATTTTAAAAATAAAAAATAATGGTATTTAAAAAGGGTTATAAATTGAAGGAGAAAAAGTGGTATGTGGAAGGGGAAGAGTTACAAATAGTAAACAAATTTGATTATTTAGGGGTGAGAATAAGCAGTAATGGGAGATGGAATGATCACAAGATAAGTGCCTTAGCTAAGGGAAGATTAACAATGACTGCCATAAGAATGTGCTTAAAGAAAATACCAGATATGCAAATTAAATGGTTGGAAATGGTTTACAAAGCTGTAGTTGAAGCAAAAATGGTCTATGGATCAGAGATTTGGGGAAGTGACAAAGAATGGGAGACGATTGATAAAGTACATAGATCGTTCTGTAAATGTATGTTAGATTTATCTATTTCATCACCTAATGGAGCAGCAATGTTGGAGTTGGGAAGAGTAGGTAGCAAGGGCATGATAGTAGAAAGGATACTTAAATATTGGTATAGATTGAAATCATTGGACGAGCATAATTTCTTGAAGCAATGTATAATAATCCAAGAAAAATCCAGTGATGGGATGAACTGGGCTCAAGAAATAAGGAGAATTTTACAGGAAATAGGAATAGGTAACTTATGGGAGGAGAGAGAGGGGTTAATTAAAGGTTTCTAGAAAGAAGTGAGGAACAGAGTAGAAGATATAGAGAAACAAGAATTATTTCAAAGTCTGGAAGGAAAGAAAAAGTTTGGAACTATATAGACAATTAAAGGTGGACTGGGGAAGAGAGAAGTATGTGGATGTAGGTAATAGGTTAGTGAGAGAAGGGTGGGCCTGGTGCAGATTAAGTGCATATACGCTAAGAGGAGATAGGAAGGGAGTGAATTTGAATAGGTGTCCTCTTTGTGGAGAGGCAGATAATGATTTGCATTATATAATTGAATGTGAAGAAACTAAGTTGTGGGGAGATCAGTTTTTACCTAAAGAATGGGAGAATGTTAACAAAGAAGTATTAAAAGTTAGGATAATGAAAATACAAAAGGAGAGGAGAATATATGGGGAGAGTAAGAGAAAAATGGCTTAGAAAAATAAAGTAATATGAATTTGTTATGACCCACCATGCATAAATAATCATGGTGTTAAAATGCATGATGGACCAAAGAAAAAAAATAGCAACTCAAAGTAATGTATTAAAAGTTGTAAGAGTTTTGTATAGCATTATGGAAATAAATATACATACATACTAGTGTTGGAGTTTCGTCATCCTCCGCTCCCCCAGCTTCTTCTTAAAATTTTATGACGACTTTTAAAACATTTCTTAATAATGTTTATAGTACGAGTGCTATATGGGTTAACACGCGACGGTAATTGATCCCGAGAGTAATCTTATTCGAATACCTGTTCGTTCGTGCATTCAGTATTTATTCGTGTCATAACACCAAACATTATGCATGCGTTGTATAGGTAACAATTTCTTTGTTGCGCCATATTTTGAGGTAGGTGTGCTCATGACAACAAAAACAAATGAATACTGCGTTCAGTGTCGTTATGTGGCAACACTGCTGCCATAAGATCTATGCTGCTTTTTTTACTTTCTCTACTACATATAGTAAGTAGGGGAAGTATTGTATTCCACCCAAAAATTCGATACCGAGATTTCACCGGAAATACATCTTTTGAGACCTCCTGAATCCAAAAAAAAACATTTTTAGAAACATGGCCGTGTGTGTGTGTGTGTGTGTGTGTGTGTGTGTGTGTGTCTGTGAACAGAATAACTCAGAAACGAACAGTCGGATAAACACCAAACTTGGTATTTAGGTTCAGTATCTTCCAGAGATGCGACACGAAGGTTTTCAAGAAAATTCCCCCACTCCAGATTACCCTTCACATGGAACATTTTTCGAAACTTTTAATTTTCTCAAAAATGGCTCTAACGATTTTGATTAATATATATATGTTTAAGATATTTTCATGACAAATGAAATGTATATCTCGAATTTTCTGGAAATGTCTCCAAAAGTATTCTTCATTGTGAATGACTTTTGCATAACTGGTAAACCATAAGAGATAGACAAAATTTTACTACACAAAAAAATGTAGATCACGTTAAAATACACAATTTATGTCATATACATTTTTTTGTTGAGTGAACCATTTTCGAGATATTGCTTGTTATTCCCTTAAATTTTCCAATACTTTTACTTTTTCTCAAATTCGTTATTCATTTTTTTATGTCCTGGACATACAAAGCGAATGGAATGCTCCACATAGCAACCAGCTCTTAAAATATTTGACTATCGCTTAAAGCCTACCAATTTCCCTTGCATCTACAAGAAAATTAGCAATAAGATTGACATCTCGATATCTCGATTAACATGAAGCATATGGAGAATAAGCGTTTGTAAAAATAGATTTACAAGAGTAGAGAAAGTCATGTGAGAGTAACACATCAGATTTTTTAACCACAAATTGTTTATATCGAACTCACGGTTCCAGAAAACGTCTTGTACGCGTTGCAGTTGCCTTAGCTCTCGATTTATGCACAACAGAAAAGTCAGCTACAACTGGGTGAAAGTGAAACCCAGTGGATGCATTATTATAATCTCACAAGGAAAACAGGCTGATATCGAATATTTCGATACGCGTCTAGGTCCTTGACACACGTAAATGAGTCAAGCAACACATGTGTCCTTGACAATAAGGATGTGGTTTTGTTTCCTACCATGTGCTAAGGTGAACCTCCTCTTGATCGACGAGGACGTCTCACTTACATAGTTATGATGTGATATTCATAATTATGACCAGGGTTTGTAGATGTGGAGCATAAGAAATTGTGACTGTTTAACCCCCGGATATAAAAGCTAAAGAATAAATTTTCACACTATTTCATACCTTGTATCCTACATTGATGTGTATTTATTTGCATTAACCAACTACTCTATACTGGGGCGGGGGGATCACAATCGCAGATTAAAGTATACTTAAGTAAAGGCACTAGATACTTGGTAACTAAAGCAAGCCGGTTATTAATTAATTTTAATTTAGCAACACATTGGGTGAATTTAACATGCTGCGTATTATCCACATAGAGAAATAAGGTGCATTTGTTCGTTAATGGTGGACATACAGTTTCAGTAGGAACCATATTTAGATACCGAGTTTCTTATCTAGCAAGATCATATTTCGGTTCCAGTTCGAACCGAATCCCCATTTACATATCGTACTGAATACGGAAAGTGCACTTAGTTTCGATTTCAATACCCTAAATAAACGTAGCTAATTATTTACGTAATGGCATAGAAAGCCGTCCTCAGTGGTCTAGGAGTATCGTGCTAGCCTCTAGTTCCCGAGGTCGTGGGTTCAAACGCGGCGGAGTGCGATGGATTTTTTTCGGGCGTAAAATTCCTTAGCATGGCTTATTTCGGAAGGTAAGTAAAGCCGGTGATACCCTATCGTAGATATACGACACGTAAAAGAACCTCAAGCCTGATAAAGAGGCCTCTGAGCAAAATTACCGGTCTTTCACGCCCAATATAGAATGCGATGCTAAGGACCACAGTAGTTAAAGAGCGTTCATAAATAAAATGCTTCGGTCGGAATATCAAAAGAGCTTTGAAGAAAAAAAAAGAAGAAGAAAGGAAAAAAAGAAAAGAAAATCTGATGTGTTACACTCACATGACTTTCTCTACTCTTGTACAAACTATTTTTACAAACTCTTATTCTCCGTCTATTTCATATTAATCGAGATAAACATTTCCAGAAACGATCTTTTGACATGCAAAGAGAATTACATTTTACACATAGCGACCAGTTCTAAAAATATTTGACTATCGCTTACGGCATACTATGTTCCCCTTTTTTTTGTAATTGCAAGGGCAATATAGAAATGCAGTAGCCTTTAAGCATCGACATGTCTCTTAATAGCTGGTTGCTAGGTGCAGCACCATTCTCTTTGCCAAAGATTAATACTCTTTGCATATCCAAGACGAAAAAAAACGAATAACGAATTCCCATTTGAGAAAATAAGTACTGAAAAATGTAAGGCAATAACAAGCAATATCTCGAAAATGGTTAACTCAACAAAAACAATTGTGTGTTTTAACGCGATTTACATTTTTTGTGTAGTAAAATTTTGCCTCTCTTATGGTTTACCAGTTATGCAAAAGTCGTTCACAATGAAGAATACTTTTGGAGACATTCCCAGAAAATTCAAGATATACATTTTATTTGTCATGAAAATATCTTAAATCTATGATATTTTAATCAAAATCATTAGAGCCATTTTTGAGAAAATTAAAATTTTCGAAAAATGTTCTATGTAAAGGGTAATCTGGGGTGGGGGATTTTCTTGAAAACCTTCGTGTCGTATCTCTGGAAGATACTGAACCTAAATACCAAGTTTGGTGTTTATCCGACTGTTCGTTTCTGAGTTATGCTGTTCACAGATAGACATACAGACAGACAGACAGACAGACAGACACACACACACACACACACACACACACACGCACGCACGCACGCACGCACACAAACATATTTACAAAAATGCTTGTTTTGGATTCAGGGGGTCTCAAAACATGTATTTCCGGTGAAATCTCGGTATCGAATTTTTGGGTGGAATACAATACTTCCCCTATTACTATACGTAGTAGAGAAAGTAAAAAAGAAAAGCTTGTCTGAAGTTACGTACAATATTTTGTTTCAGACTATGTCGAAATACTCTATATACTGGTTAAATATTGTACTGCATAATATGTTGGATATGGACGTAGTCATATGTTTCTCTTAATTTGTTGATGAAACAGTTGAAGAACAGTTTATACTACTCGTATAAAGTTGGTATTGGAGTACGGAAAGTAAGTGTACAGAAAAGCTCAATTTCCCGTACTGGTTTGGAGACCAAAAAAGCATGAAATTTCGGAGAGTATAAAACAAAAATATTAACATGAGTAGAGAAATGTTTTATTTTCTCTATCACCTACCCGTACTAGATAGAGGAAGCATTCTATTTCACCCAAAAGGTTGATATCGAGATTTCTCTGGAAATACTTTTGAGGTTCTCCGAATTGAACAAGAAGCATCTTTGGAAAAAAGTCTCTGTGTGTGTATGCGTGTGAGTGAGAGAGAGAAAAAGAGAAAGACAACAGCACAAGTCAAAAGCGAAAAGTCGGATAGATACCAAACTTGATATTTAGTTTCAGAACCTTCCAAAGATGCGACACGAAGTTTTTCAAGATTTCCCACAGAGGCAGTGAATATATAGTAAAGAAATTCTCTCTTGCAAAACAAGTGCCTTTAGTCTTATACTAGCAGGTGTAATAAACCGTTTCTGTTCAACAGATGTAGCCGTCAAACCCCTAATATACAATCAAATAAATAGCTTTAATACAGGCTTTCTACAGAAAATATATTGCACTATTCCAAAGAAGGATATAAATAAATACTGCAGAGCGATAACGTTTATTGTGAAAGTTGGTTTAAAGGTAAAGCAAGTTCATATAACATTTCTAGAAGCTGATATAGGAACTCCTCTTCGTATTTAACTATGGAAATAACAGGCCGTTATCAGGCTTTAAGACGACCCATCTGAAGAACGTCCAGAAAGTATAGCAATAGCAAAACTTTGTAACAAAATAACGTGGTATTCTGGAACTGATTGTCCGCGAGTTAAAGAGTGTTTAATTGTTGAAACTAATGACATTTCAAAACAAAGTATACATTATATTTTGCAATGAAATGAATGGAATAATCTATACATATAATAAAACTGTGACCAAACTGTTTTTGCTATTTTTTTTAATTTATTTCAGATGCCAACATATATTAATACGCTACCGCTGAAGCAGAAAAGTCGCATTTCTATTTTCTCTACCACCTACCTATAGAAGGTAGAGGAGATATCGCATTTCACCCAAAAACTCGATATCGAGATATCGTTGGAAATAGTTGTTTTGAGGTTCCTGAGGCCCCACTCCAAAAAAAAAAATCAGTTGTAGTAAATGGTCCATGTGTGTGCGTCCGAAATGTCTGGCAAATATAAAACATTGTATTTCAGTTTAGTATCCTCAGGATCTAACAGGAAAACTTTCAAGAAAATCTCCCCACCCGGAACTACTTTTTAAACGGAATTTATTAGTCAGGTTTTATTTTTTCAAAAATTGCTCTAACGAACTTGGTTTTAAAATAATATATGTTTAGGACACTTGCACTACTAATAAAATGCTTATCCCGAATTTTCTTAAATATCCTTAAAATCCTCTTCATTCTGACTGTACTTAGAATGTTCCAATATTGCAGTATGTCTGAGAATAACGTTTTAAGGGAGCAAATGTTATACAGGGAGTATATTACATACAATCTTCTAAGACAAGGCGTGGTAGACCACTTCAAAATAAGCATGAAAATAGAACCAATGCTCTATCTTGCAATTTTCCGCGAATGTTACATGTGCAAGTATGATCATAAAGGATAACACTTAGATTTAAGCTCAGGATGAAATTCCACACTTCCGTCTCTCCAAGCCCCCGCACACAGGTTTGGCAGGATTACGGCTCAATACTGGACAACGGGAGGACCGCACAGCACTTTTTGGAAACTAGCCACTGCTTGACGCACACAAAGCAAAATCACGTTCCTATTTAACTTAACAGTTCGAAACAGATATGGTCTAACATCAGTTCGAACCGTAAAAATGCAGAGAGAATTTGCAGTACAATTTTGTACTTGAAGACAAAGCAGCTATGGCTTACAGTACAGCTGTGCTGGGAGAGAACGCAAATGGTGCTGCTGTCGCTGCGAGAAAAGGTATCTAGAGTTATCTCGGATACCACCAAACTGGTTTTAATAGTTCTTAAACCTTTGAAAACCCTGTTGTTCCGGATGGACAAGGCTATAAAATATCCCAAAAGTATTAAACTGGATGGGGATATGTAGGAGGCGTCACCAAATTTCAATCCAGCTTAGTTGAATATGTAGATCAGAGGAATTTTTTCACTTTAATAGCGAATATGACTGATTTTTAAATGTCTTCCAGACCAAAGAGGCAAATGGGGAGACTCAACATCTCTTAAAAGTGACATATTGGAGGGAGGGGAGTTGAATATCATGTTCATATCACCAAATTTCCCTTTAATTTCGCGGAACTTTCTTATTAAAGAATATTTTTGGTATATGATTTTGACAAAACTTGGTATACTTGGGTTTTAGAATCTAGCAAAACTGATTAAATTACAATACAACTTTCAAAAACTTCCGCTAACCTAATTTAAATGTTTATTTTAAGCTCCTAACATATTTATCAACATTCTTTAGCCTATCTAGACAAAACTTTGTACGCTTATACAACAGAATTATAAGCTCCCTTATTCTTATGTAGAAATTTACATTCTTTAACCCATCTGGCAAAATATTGTACAATTATGCCATAGAATCTGGCACAAATCTAGATTACAACTTTCAAAAATTACCAAAATCTTATTTTAAATCATGTAATACCTCGAAATCTTGAAAAACTGCCCACATTCTTCACTCCATATAGACAAAACTATGCTGCGTGGTCAATCAGGGCACAAATTTGTTCATTTGAACTACAGGACTTGGCGAAAATTATAGCATAAGTTACAACTTCAAAAAACTAATCCTTCTCACATTGCCAAGCCCTTATGTACAAATTTGCATCATCTGACTAAAATTTTGGACACCTGCTTTACATACGAGTGTAAATTGAAGAATAATCACGCCTTTCAAAAACCACCTCTATCCTTATTTTCAACCCCTTGCAATGCCGCATAAGGTAGCCAGTGGTTAAATACGACACTTCTGACCTATTTTAGCATTAATCCTCACAAAAGACCCCAAAGTTTAAATGAAGCACGTCACACTGAGAAAGGAAACAAGATATCTTACCGGTACTTTAGATAAGTAGGTTTAATTACATAGTGCCCATGTTATCGTTCCTAATGTCACCCACCTTTCCATGTTGGGTTCGAACCAAGGCCTCATAGGAACCGGAATTTCAATATCTCAGGGCCGTGACCTACTTGTGCCGTTATTATACATTCACGATTATCATTATTCCTTGATACGCCCAAAGTTAAACCTTCGCTCCGCCCATAATGTGAGAAAATAGAGTGCAGACAGTTAAAAATCTCGCTGGACATTGTCAAAGTGACGTGCTCATAAGAACTTCAAGAGCCCTGTTTAAAAAGTTTAGCATAGTATGAAAATGAGTTTAGTAAATCAAATTAATAAACCTGTAACACCGAAATACATGTTTTGAGGTCCAATGAACTCAAAAAGGCGATTCTCAGAAAAAGAAATAAAGAAAAAGCACGCATGTATATATGTGAACAATATAAATCTGATAATACATACAAAACTTGGTATTTAAGTTTCTCAAGAAAACTTCCCCTCCCCAAGTTAGCCTTTAGGTACATGACCATTCCTTTGCATATTTTTTATTTTCTCAAAAATGGCTTTAACAATGTTTAGTAAAATACCAAATGTCTAAAACACTTGATGACTAATAAAATGTACATCTTAATTTTCTGCGAATAGCACGTAAAATCCTTTTCATAGTGATTAGATTTTGTACAGTAGTCGATAACTAGGAAACCATGAGCTGTAGGCAAAAACTTACAGAAGGTCTCATTAAAATCCACAATTTGTATCAAACAATTATTTTCTTAGCGATAGCCGTTTTTTAAATATTCCCTGTAGCATGTTTACGCTTTACCAAATACGTCACCTCACAGACATGCTATCTATGATATTGCTTGGAATAAAATGAACCGGCTTTTGTTCTTAAACACATTCTTTGCGGGTGCAATAACTAACCAGCTTTTGTTTCTACACGCACGCTCTGTGGAGTACTGCAACTATTTACTACTCCATGTTGTTTGCGATTCTTATTTTTTTTCCCCATCGCAAGAACCCGTCCCGTTATAATGGTGGTGAAGCATTTGAATGCTATTTCAGCATTTTTATAGAACTAAGCACATTTCGCTTAATTTCAAACCATTCGTAGGTAAAATATATTGTTAGTAACGTAACGTGGATAGAAGAATCACTTTTTATATGAATACTGTGATATATAACATGTATACATGAATGTGTCACGGTAGAGAAAGTCGTGTCAATCTACCGTGTCAGATTTCTGTTTTCCTGTGATGTGAGAATATTATGTACAATTAAAGTTATAAGATTTTTCCCTTGCTTCTGTTAGTAAAATGGAACATATTAATATTATTATTATTATTATTAAATAAAAGCCGTTAAAGCGAGAAAAACTATCAAGAACATAAACATGACATACATACTTATAAATTTGGCAAAACTACAGAGTAGATAATTAAGAATATATTCATGATATTGCATTTTAAGCGCGCAGTAGGTCATAAGTTATCTGGCTGTCACAAAGCTTATACGATTCCCCAAAACAACGCAAACCGTGTTATCTAAAGAAAACAATAATCTCGATTAGCAACTATTTTATTTATAGGCATTTCGTGATCCGATTCCTATCTCCCACGATGCATGCAGCCAGTTGTGATGTGAAGTAAGTTGGGTTGTCTACCGTAGCAGGAGCTTTGATAAAGCAACATTTTCAGTCTGACTTTACTGCGCTCTTGCAAGCTTTATGACAATGAGGCCGCAAAAGTTGGGACTGAGAACCAGAACGGGAACGACGAAGTTAAAATACTTTAGCGTTCACATTTACGGAAAGCTTACCTAGAGGACTTGAGTCAAGTTTCAAGTTTTACTTCATAATGACGGCATTTTGTATTCTCATTGTGCGTGGCCGTCTTTATGGATTCAAGCAGAATGTTAACTTTAACCGCCGTTAGGGCTCGCCCTCTCTCTCTAGTCGCAAGCTTATAAAACAAAACCATAACCACAAACAGCATAAAGCAGCAGAGAATAACAAACTTTAATTCACGTAATTTATTATAAAATTAGGGATGACACTTTCGCAACAGGAATCAGAAACTATAGTAATACGGTGACGTTTAGGAAATGTTTATTGTATCAATTTTTGTCAGTTTGTTAACCTGCTTTTTTTGACTAAATTCAAACAGTCTTCGGCCGATTCTGGCAAATTTGCAGCCTTCGCCTTTTGAGCAGATAGTCCCGCTGCACAGCTAAACAGAAAAGTTGCTTGTAAAGCCTCACAACTTACTGCATATTCAGAAAGTGCTCATCTCCAATTTAAAAATCTTATGTTATTCTCTACACCCTCCTCTACAAACCTTTCTTACAAAAGTTTCTTCTTTTTCTATTTCATGTTAACCGTGATAAACCTTTACAGAAATGGTTTCATCACACATTTCGTTGCAGGTACACGAGGGATACGGGAGACTGAAGCGATAGTTAAATATTTAAAATGCGGTTCCTTATATACTGGCTTTGAAATTCCTCCCCTTGCACGACCACGAGAAACAAACGAATGATGGCATCAGTACCTCAAAAGAAAAAAGTATAAGTATTTGAATATTCCAACCATTAACAACGAATAAGCCCGCGGGTTCAAACCCGGCGGAGGGCGATGCATTTTTTCGAGCGTAAAAATCCTTAGCATGGCTTCCTTCGGAACAGAAGTAAGGCCGGTGGTTGAGTGTCGTAGATTTGCGACACGTAAAAAAAGCTCAAGCCCGATAAAGAGGCTTCTGAGCAAAATTTCCGGTCTTTCACGCCCAATATAGAATGGGACGCCAAGAACCGTAGTACTTAAAAAGCGTCTATAAATAAAAACAACGAATATCTCAAACTAATTACTGCCACAACTCAAATTGTATGTTTTCACGAAATCTACTTTTTTGTGTAGTAAGCTTTCGTCTATCTCTTACAAGAAATATACAAAATCATTTAGAATGATGAGGACTTCACAGGCCACTTGCAGAATATTCAATATTTTATTTTAACCTCTAGAGACCCGAGATTCAAATTCTGACAGTTGTATTCGTATTTAAATTTGTGTGCTTAATGAGTTTCTTTGGGTCGAAATATAACAAATTTGCCCTAAAAGATTTTGGTCTGTTTTGAAAACTGGAAAGGGTTTTTTGGGGGCTAAAATGAGGATTAGACATCTATAAATTGTATTCTGTGGATCAAAATGCGTATAAGGACCAAACTAACATGAATATTTAAGAGATCAAGTGTTGTTTTAATTTTGAGGGGTTTTATGGCATACACATCGAATTTATTTCAAGATTTTATGAGTTTTTTTTAATTCTACCATCGATACACAGCAGATAGAGATAAAAAAAATATGATTGTAAAGTGCAGGATGTATCAAATATGATACAACTGGCCGTCATAACTGACTTTTTCAGAGAGCGAGAAAGAAATACGAAATCCGATGTATCATACCATATACGGGGAGGCTAGAGGTTAATATAATATTGTTTTTTAACGACACTGTCAACTGCCAGAATCATATCAGCGCCGCCGGTGTGCCAGAATTTCGTCTCACAGTTCTTTTACATGCTAATAAAAAGTATAATCATCTTAAGCATATAGTATTTTAATCAAAATTAGTGATGAGACGATACAGCCATTTCTCGAAACCGATACTCACTTTATAAACAGCTGTAAATGTGATAGCTTGTTCACTGCGTTACGTTCTTATTATTAGTTTTCTGTGTATAAACGCATGTAACCAACCCTGCATTGTATGACAACTCCGAAATTGTTCCTGTTTGACACACTCCAATTGGCAGCAATTTGTTGTCTTGATAATACCCTATTGTTAGTCAAGGCTAATAACAATAATAATAATTTCTTTGGTTCCCCTTTTGTGTAACTTATTTTGTGCTTAAAACTTTCTTTTAAATAATTTTCTATCCATATTATGGAAATCAGTCGTATGGTAGGCATACCTGTAAGCTACACTCGTGGCCCGAATTTAATTTGCATAAGCACAAACTAACAGATGCAAAGAAAGAACAAATATTTCGATGCGCTATATTATCTCACGTCTTAAGTTCTGATTTGTTTCTGCTGTATTCACAGATTTTCTTCACCGGAGTAGGTAAATGCAATGGTTGAGAGTGAGTCACCAAGCCAGACTATTGCAGAAACGACAGCTAAATGAGCGTCATTCACAACTCAGTTAACGCTGCATGTTATACGAGTACCTCTATTCCCCCTCCCCCATTGTTTTTTGAGGCAGTATTTTTAACACTTATATGATATCAGTCTAATTATATAATATAAAATATAAAAACAGCCCGCCTTAAAGCAATATGTGTATAATATAATATATAAAATGTATGTAACAGTCATTGTATTATGTTTTATTATTATGTACATGTATAATGTTATGTGAATGTATTACGTAATTTAACAATGTAGGAGCTGTGAGAATAGAAGTAAGCTGCCTTCCGTAGCAAACAGAATTACAATGTAGAAGCCGAAAGTTGCTAACAATGAGGTAACCTTGAGACAACAATAAATTAGAAAGTTTAATAATGCTACTAATAATTCTTGGAACAATAATGTAATATTTAAAACAGTTTATAAATAGCTAATATAAAAGTAGAGAAGCTTAAAGTTAAATAAAAGTATTCTATTGGAGTAGGTCTAGCCAATCAGAGACTTGAAATAGAGGAAATGTGCAAATTCAGGCGGTAGACGCTACAAGATTGCGTACCCGAACGGTACTATACAGTTCAGTGTGGGACATAAAAATTCATTGCGGTGAGAATAATATAAAGTTTATGTGTTAAAAGTGCAATTAACAATCTCACAGCTCTATAGTAGAATACATCAGTGAAGTGTTATTTAATCATGTGAAAGGTTAATAAAACAAAGTTAAATATCATTATAATTTGTGTAAGCCTTCATTCTTTAGCCACACCAGCCCAGCAAGAGATACATGTTCTGAAAATTACTACTGACGCAGCCGAGGTATATATACATAATATTTAAATAAATAAACATTAAAATAAAAAGTTGTCACGGTCTATCAAGAACTATAGTACAACTCTTTGGGGGCATATGCGAGGCAATAACGTGAAGTCTCGACCCATTCATTATCTAGTATAAAGTTAAACGCAACAACTTTCAATAATGCAAAACTTAAAAATCTGATGTGTTACACTCACGTGACTTTCTCTACTCTTGTACAAACTATTTTTACAAACGCTTATTCTCCATATGCTTCATGTTAATCGAGATGTTAATCTTATTGCTAATTTTCTTGTTGATGCAAGGGGAATATGGTAGACTTTAAGCGATAGTCAAATGTTTTAAGAGCTGGCTGCTATGTGGAGTATTCCATTCTCTTTGCATTATCAGGCAAAAAGAAAAAATCTAATGTGTTACACTCACATGACTTTCTCTACTCTAGTACAAACTATTTTTACAAACGTTTATTCTCCATATGCTTCATGTTAATCGAGATATCGAGATGTTAATCTTATTGCCAATTTTCTTGTAGATGCAAGGGGAATATGGTAGACTTTAAGCGAGTCAAATATTTTAAGAGCGGTTCCTATGTGGCGCATTCCATTCTCTTTGCATGTCCAGGACCATAAACAAAATGAATAACGAATTCCCATTTGAGAAAAAGTGTATTGGAAAATTTAAGGGAATAACAAGCAATATCTCGAAAATGGTTCACTCAAAAAAAAAATGCATATGACATAAATTGTGTATTTTAACTCGATCTACATTTTTGTGTAGTAAACTTTTGTCTATCTCTTATGGTTTACCAGTTATACAAAAGTCGTTCAAAATGAATAATACTTTTGGAGACATTCCCAGAAAATTCGAGATATACATTTCATTTGTCATGAAAATATCTTAAACATATGATGTTTTAATCAAGATCGTTAGAGCCATTTTTGAGAAAATTAAAATTTTCGAAAAATGTTCCATGTAAAGGGTAGTCTGGGGTGGGGGGATTTTGTTGAAAACCTTCGTGTCGCATCTCTGGAAGATACTGAACCTAAATGCCAAGTTTGGTGTTTATCCGACTGTTCGTTTCTGAGTTATGCTGTTCACAGACACACACACGGACATGTCTCCAAAAATGCCTTTTTTGGATTCAGGGGGTCTCAAAACATATATTTCCGGTGAAATCTCGGTATCGAATTTTTGGGTGGAATACAATACTTCCCCTACTTACTATACGTAATAGAGAAAGTAAAAATTTAAAAGTATCGAAAAGGTATCGAAGGTTTATCTCAAAGTATTAGACATACTTCATACCGCCGAGTATCGAGAGTATCGAGGTCCCATTCCTAATCAAAAATCATAAAACCATTTTTGAGAAAATCTAAAAGAAGGAAAATGTTTCCATCTAAAGGACAGTTTGGAGTGTGGATATTTTCCTGAAACTTTTGTCGTATACTTGGAAGATGTTGATCCTAAATACCAAGCTCAGTCACGCAGAATATTGAATGTTTGGGTGGAATGGAATACTTCCAAGTAGATAGTAGAGAATCCACGGCAATAAAATGTTAATTGACGCCTATCTAACAGTAAAACGTTTCACCTCTGAAGTGCGTTGCTGGCTACACGTTCCTTAGAAACAATAAAATTACCTCGGTCTCACCACACCCAACTCTCGCCTTCGCAACGGCGACCACTTTTGTTAATATAACTTTCTTTTTCGACCATGCTGTAATACTTCCTGGTCTGTCGCTCTTACTGCGTCACTGCACCGTGTTTTGTTTATACATGTCATTTGCGGCAATCGGCGCGCTACGGGGAACCTTCAGCATTATTAGTTTCAATACGTGTTTCTATTGGTTATAAACACATATCGAAGTTATTAATTATTCATTTTTTAGGCGAGACAGCATCTTCCTAACGTGGTCTCAGTGTTGGACCTCGACTTGAGCATTTTTACTTTCTCTACCCGTACATAGTAGATAAAGGTATTGCATTCCACCCAAAAATTCTATAGCGAGATTGTGTGTTCTGAGGCTGCCTAAATCCTTTTTCCAAATTTGGTATTTAAGTTTAACATCTTCCAAAGATGCCACACGAAGATTTTCTAGAAAATTCCCCAACCTCAACTACCCTTTACATGGAACATTTTTCGTAATTTTATTTTCTCAAAGATGATCCAAACGATTTTGATTAAAATACCATATAGTAAAGATATTTACATGACAAACAAAATGTACATCTTGAATTTTCTGGGAATAGCCTGTGTAGTCCTCTTCATTTTGAAGGAATTTTGTATAATTTTGTATAACTGGTAAACGATAACCGATAGACGAAAACTTACTACACAAAAAATGTAGATCTCCTTGAATCACACAATTTACTTCAAATGAATTCTTTTTTGTGGCTTAAGCATTTCCGAGATCTCCGTTATTAATGGTTCGAATTGTTCAATATTCTTGTCATTCTTTTCAAGTCCTGTCGATTTTCAGTTATTTCTGGCGATGTCATGGAAACAGTATGGAAGTTGAAGCTCAGCATATAGCGTCCAGTTGTTAAACATTTGACTATCGCTGTTCCCTTTGTATCTATAACGAAATGTGTAGTTTAGCTACTTCTGCCAATAGTTTATATCGACTATAATGAAGTAGATAAAAAAATAAGTTTTCGCTAGAGTAGTTTGTATACCCACTAATAAACGATAGAGGGCAGAGAAGGTCATGTGAATGTAACACATCAGATTGTTTTTAAACGTTAATTTAACTTTTCGGTTACTGTAGGTTCATTAGTTCACCTGAGTCAGTGTACCTATGCCAGGAAGATGGTCTTAGTTGCGTAGTCGGCTTAATGTATAACCTGCTTGAAGAACTCTATAATAGATGATCTTAGTTACATAGTCACCTTGCTGTATCATGTATTTTGTTGTTATTGGGTTTTGTGCGGAATATGGTCTTTGGGGTCGTAGCACTGCTGTCTTTTCTTTGGGTGTACCTACACATAGTGACTGTGATGCTGGACAGATGCTCTATCATCTAGTTCTGCTGCTTTTGTTCTGTAGGTAGAACTTTGGGTCGTGATATTGGATATTCACCTGGTAGTTGAGGGAAATCATGAAGAAACCGCTGTCATAATTGGTACATGGGATTTGAATCCATGACCTCCCGAATGCAAGCTACAGGCGCTACCGCCTGAGCCATCTCGCTCGGTAAGGGGAAACATTCCCTCTGCCAAATTCGCCTCTAAACGAATTAATTATAAGGTTCCTATCATATCCATTATAAGTATCAATCATCGAAATGTTCAGGTAACTAATGTGGTAGTAATTAATGTATTCCTTATAATCTACATTAACTTTTAGTGTCATATTATTAGGGAGGTTGCTCCCCAAATATTCCAAAGTTGACCTACAAATGTGATAATTTACTGTTAGCATGGGAGGAAACAGTTGTCCAAAACAAAGCAATGAATACTTATAGGTATCTTAGCACACCGGTAGTTGTTTCTCTATAAAACTCATCACCTACCGTTAATGGGAATTACCTTGAATTTTTAAAAGGTAACTGTGGAAGAGAAAGTGCTTCCTTATGCCACGAGAGTGACCACCTTGGCATTCAACGCTTTCTTCAGCGTTTGTCACGTTTCTAAACTAACGGAAACGCTACCAATCAAAGTCCAAAAAGTATGCATTAAAAACCCCAAGAACTGCAATATCTCCTTAATTAGCGTTCACAATGACAGACTCGATAGTACAACCATTTGTAAATATTGCGATGCACTACAATGTGAAGTAAGAGCGGACTCTTGGAGCTGCTTTCAGAGCACCCTACACACGATACCTGTCCTCCTCCGTATTTCGACTCGGAACAGCATGTTGGAATAGACATGTGCGTTCATACAAAATTCACAATTGAATAAAAAACTTCGGCTTGCAATTTCTACTTTCTCTACCACTACCTAGTAGGTAGAGAAGGTAGGTATAGTATTCCATTCAAAAATTCGATTTCCATATTTCACCGGAAATACATGTTTTGAGGCTCCCTGAATAAAAATACAGCATTTTTAGGAAAGGCTCCGTGTGCTAAAATTCGGTTAAATACCAAACTTGGCATTCAAGTTCAGAATCTTCCAAAGATGCTACACGAGGTTTTCAAAAGAATTCCCCCACCCCAACTACCCTTTGCATGGAAAATATTTCTAAATTTATTTTCTCAAAAATGACTCTTAACGATTTTGATTTTACGTGACAAATACAATGTAGGTACATCTTGAATTTTCTGGATATAGCCTGTGAATTCTTCATTCTGAATGAATTGTGTATAACAACTGATAAACATTAAGAGATAGACAAAAACGCACTACACAAAAAATGTAGATATTTTTAAAACAACAATTTATGTCAAAAGACTTTCTTTGTGATGTCAGCCATTTCTGAGGTATCCGTTATTATTGGTTTGAATTTTTCAATACTTTTGTCATTTTGTTAAGTGTTGTCGCTTTTCAGTTGTTTCCTGCGATTCATGTAAAGAGTGGACTTTCAAGGTCACTCGCTTTTAAACATCTGACTATCGATTCGGCTACCACTATCCCCTTTGTAACTTCAACGAATTGTGTAGTGATACTATTTCTGCAAGTTTATCTCAATACGAGTTAAAGTAGATAGAACAATAAGCTTTCATAAGAATAGTTTGAGATGCTATATGAAAATAAACGATAGTGAGTAGAGAAAGGATGTGACTGTAACATAATTTATTTCTCTTTTGTTTGGGGGTAACATTAAAAAAGTGATTGTTCAGAACACTAGAATAATGTTTAGTCTATTAGAATCAGATGGAGCTAATACCATACAACTTTAGAACGCTTTTATTGGGCTTCATCTGGCCTTGGGCCTTTTCAAGGGTGTAAGTGACGAAGGCTAATGGTATTCGGTATGAACTACCTTCTTAAAGTAATTATTACTTTCGCGTCTGTCGCCAAAACAATTCGCATCTGGAGAGCCCCGCCCACCAGCCACAAGGTTCTGTGCTGCTTATAGCAAGAAAACGAAGCTTGAACAAAACCGGCGTGTTCATTGTACTATGTTCCCCTGCTTGAAGCGTGGGTAGTGCGGGAAGTTGATTTTTGTACACTATTCAATCTGTACGACTTTGTACACTCAACTACAGTTCTGTCAACATACAAACTGCCCTCCTTCGGTGCTTGCACTATTACACATCCTACAAAACTGGCGATATGTTTCATTTTACGACAGCTTTAACGATTTTAAAGCTAATAAAATCCCATTGTATGCATGAAGTTTTCTTTTTATTGAAATAAATATTACACTTCTCATGTACGTTTCAAAAAATGTTTAAACCCCAAGGAAAATTCATCTAGAGAGAGAAAAACATATAAATTGATCTTAACATAATGCAGTAAATGCTAGTTAAATATATACTATCCAAATTCCATCATGATAACTAATGAACATGTTTTCCGAGAACTCAAGACAGGTGGCGCGGTACGAAGTCTTCAGAGGTAAATGGGAATGATGTATCTTCACTTTATTATTTAATTTCACCTGCTTTTATGTATATCAAGATCGTAATGACTGCAGACGAAATGCACTTTATCTCTATGTTATACTACAGCCTTCTCCACGATCTTGGGTCGTCCTCCGTGGTGTAGTGGTTACCATGCTAGTTCCCGAGATCGCAGGCGGAGGGCGATGGATTTTTTCGGGCGTAAAAATCCTTAGCATGGCTTCCTTCGGAAGGGAAGTAAAGCCGGTGGTCCCGTGTCGTAGATTTACGGCACGTAAAAGAACCTCAAGCCTGATAAAGAGGCCTCTGAGCAAAAATTACCGTCTTTCACGCCCAACATAGAATGGCACGCTAAGAACCACAGCAGTTAAAGAGCGTCCATAAATAAAATTCAATTTAATTCAATTCCACGATCTTGGAACATTTAAATCCATGTGTTATAATGTTGCTTTTGGTTAGTTTTGCAATACTCACAAACTATGGTTCTCTCGACACGGAACAGCGAGGGGCAGTCAAAGGAAGAGGCTCGAAGGGTTTCGCACAGACTTTAGCAATGTGGTACTAATTATCGGGGGGTTTCGAATTACACCATATCAGTTACTTGACAGAAGTTCCTTCCCCAACAGACTTTCACTAAAAAGGCGTTTGGACATCAAGAATTTGTCATCGTATCGTGCAAAGGTAGCTTGTTTTGTGGAATTTTAAATATTCCCGTTCGCGATATCTCCCGAAGGATAAAGGAGAGGGGATAGAAACATGCTATTGTGGCGTGAATGTGCACTCAGGCAAGCCCTTCTCCGGGTTACTCAGGCATTAACACGCGGAATGCACCAGGAATTCTAATGTGGTCCAATAACGACAGACTTATCGATGGTTTTCTAGGAAACCTTAACTTTGTAATTAGTGATGGACATTTCCGTTACCACACTCACTCTCAAGCACGAATACTGCATATGGAATTTAAATTTGTTTTAATTAGACATCAGACTGACGTGACATGGTGTTTTGTAATGCTTGTTACTTTCTCTACTACGTATAGTAAGTAGGGGAAGCATTGTATTCCACACAAAAATTCGATACCGAGATTTCACCGGAAATACATGTTTTGAGACCCCCTGAATCCAAAAAAAGCATTTTTGGAAACATGTCCGTGTGTGTGTGTCTGTGAACAGTATAACTCAGAAACGAACAGTCGGATAAACACCAAACTTGGTATTTAGGTTCAGTATCTTCCAGAGATGCGACACGAAGGTTTTCAAGAAAATCCCCCACCCCATATTACCCTTTACATGGAACATTTTTCGAAAATTTTAATTTTCTCAAAAATGGCTCTAACGCTTTTGATTAAAATATCATATGTTTAAGATATTTTCATGACAAATGAAATATATATCTCGAATTTTCTGGGAATATCTCCAAAAGTATTCTTCATTGTGAACGACTTTTGCATAACTGGTAAACCATAAGAGATAGACAAAATTTTACTGCACAAAAATGTAGATCCCGTTAAAATACACAATTGTTTTTGTTGAGTGAACCATTTTCGAGATATTGCTTGTTATTCCCTTAAATTTTCAAATACTTATAATTTTTCTCAAATTCTTTATTCATTTTTTTGTCCTGGTAATGCAAAGAGAATGGAATACTCGACATAGCAACCAGCTCTTAAAATATTTGACTATCGCTTAAGCCTACCAATTCCCCTTGCATCTACAAGAAAATTAGCAATAAGATTAACATCTCGATTAACATGAAGCATATGGAGAATTAGCGTTTGTAAAAATAGTTTGTACAAGAGTAGAGAAAGTCATGTGAGTGTAAAACATCAGATTTTTTTAGCTATGTACCTACCTCTGAAGTGTCGCGTAAGTATAAATCAGACAAATTGAAATTGAGGTTTATCTATGAACGCTCTTTAGCTGCTATGGTCCTTACCGAACCATGCTATATTGGGCGTAAAAGACCGGTAGTTTTGAGGTTCTTTTACGTGCCGTAAATTTACGACACGGGACTACCGGCTTTACTTCCCTTTGAAGGAAGCCAAACTAAGGATTTTTACGCCCGAAAAAAGCCATCGCCCTCCTCCGCCGGGTTTGAACCCGCGACCTCGGGAACTAGAGGCCAGCATGGCAACCACTACACCACGGAGGACGACATAAATCAGACAGTAATGTCAGCCAGGTGGTACTGGACTTCCATAAGCTTACATATAAAGTATAGGTTATACAACGGAGGGGGGGGCACCTCGCACACTGCGACCTACATACATCTATTGTGGCCACCATCCCCCTGGAGGAAGGGATGAAGTGAAGGAATCACAGAGGCTACACAAAGAGACGTGCGGAAGTCCCTAACAACTCTAGGCTTAGAGACCCATCCCACTGCATCCACGCCATCTGAACGGCACGGCCATACGCCACGAAACCTTGTAGCACACCTGAAACATAAGGAAGCGGAATGAAAGGGAAACGATGGAAAGGAAATCGTGGTAGATGACAAACCACCCCAGCGTTTGCCTACCGACCAGGGAAAACCACGAAAAACCCAAGGTCAGATTGGGCGGTCGACGGGAATCGAACCCAGGACCTCCCGAATGCGAGCCTTCTCGCTCGGTGTAAACTAATATTCTGTAAGGGTTTGGAGCAATAACCTCATCGTTTATATTGAAACGAAGTTTTCCATGATATTTACCGTAAACCTTCACGTTGAATCAGCCGTCGTGTCACGTTATTGGTGTTTGCCTTACCGTAAAGCTATGCACGCGCAGAACATAGTTCACGTGGTTTTAACTGTACAAAAACTCTCAAATATCGTCTTTGTCAGACTTTTGTAACAGTTTTTCCTCCCTCTCTTCCTCCTGAATAAAGCGGTAACCCTTGCTCTAACTGCACGTGAGGTGTCTCAATTTCCAGCATGTTTATACCAGCCATTCACAACACATTAGGTCCTAAAGCTGCGATTCATTAATGATGTATCTACATAGTAGAGCAAAACAAAAACAAATACGACATTGTGTTACAGTCACTTTTCTTTAGCAAACATCAAAATATGTAATGCTTAGTCGGCGTACCCTCCTTGTATGTGGGACTTACAACCGTGCCTAGGATCAGAGGGCTGTCGAGGAGCAGACGAACATTAAATCAGAGAGAACGAAGAACCGGAACGGGAGATCGGTCCGTAGCCAAGTATGAGAGTGAGGAAGAAGATGATATGAAAAGAAGGCGAAATGGATGAAAGGAAAGGTGACGATAGAGCATTTGGTGCAATGAATGGCGGGAGAACCCGGAGAAAACCTTCCCAGACGCCGCTTCGTCCACATGCGGGCCCCTGGGATCAAACCACTCGGCCACGGCGCCGCTCAACATGTAATACATTATATGGAAATGCTTATCTTAATGTAAAGGAATTAGCAAAACGATCGCCAATATTTGTGTGATGTTAATGGTGGCTAATGATAACTGACACCCAAACATTAACATACAAGTTTTTCATACATAGATTACAAAACATAAAACCAGTATATTGTTATTAATCCATAACTTCAGAATCCCGGGATTAAGTAGGTGATTTCCAATGGAATTTCAAAGAATTTGAATTTAAGCGATCTTCATCTTTGTTGTCGTCACAAAACGAGTGCTCCTTAATTTGACGTTATGCATACATTGCCATCTTGTAATAGTAATGCCTATACAGGGTTTTTCATAAGTAACGCGCAATGCTAATAAAACTAAAATTAGCTCACTTTTTAAAATATGATCGTACACTTTGAGGCAGTATTTTTAACACTTAAATGATATCAGTGTAATTATATAATAAAATAAAATAACAGTCCGCCTTAAAGCAATATGTGTATAATATAATATATAAAATGTATATTACAGTCATTGTATTATGTTTATTTTATTATGTACACGTATAATAATGTTATGTGACTGTATTACGTAGTTTAACAATGTGGGAGCTGTGAGAATAGAAGCAAGCTGCTTTCCGTAGCAAACAGAATTACTAAGTAGAAGCCGAAAGTTGCTAACAATGAGGTAACCTTGAGGCAACAATAAATTAGAAAGTTTAAAAAGGCTACTAATAGTTCTTGGAACAACAATAATGTAATATTTAAAACAGTTTATTAATAGCCAATCAAAAACTAGAGAAGCTTAAAGTTAAATAAAGATATTCTATTGGAGTAGGCTTAGCCAATCAGATACTAGAAATAGAAAAAATATACAAATTCAGGCGGTATACGCTACAAGAAAGTGTAACCAAGCAGTTTGATTTGGTACGGGTTCAGTGTGAGACATAAAAATTAATTGCGGTGAGAATAATATAAGGTTTACCTGTTAAAAGTGCAATTAACACTAATCTCACAGCTCTGTAGTAGGATATATCAGTGAAGTGTTAAATAATCGTGTGAAGGATTAATAAAGGGATTGGAGTACAATTATAATTTGTATAAGCCTTCATTCTTTAGCCGTACCAGCCTTGCTAAGAGATACGTGCTCTAAACAAATTACTACTGACGCAGCCGAGGCATACATATATAATATTTAAATAAATAATATTAAAATAATTATTACACATAAAGTAAACGTGGGGCGAAGGCCACCGGAAAGTTGGTTCTTAAACGTGGGACGAAGGCCACCGAAAAAATTGTACCGTACGTGGGGCGAACACCCCTAGAAACAATCTCCCGCAAATTGGCATCCATTACGCGTGTGGTCTAAAACAGCTTCAAACTGGTACCCATACGAGGTGCAAACGCTGTAACAATTAAACCCCTTCAACTTCATAAGTATTTAATACTTATTGTATGGTCTTCCGGACCTTTTTATGTATCCGACATGTTCGTGTTCTTTAAATGTTTCTGTCATATTCACAGCTGTCTGTGAAATACGTTGCCGATTTGAATGGTTGTCATTGAAAAGTATGCACACTTCTTGTGTACATCTTCTGTAATAAACTCCTCTCATCACCAGAATTTCAATCCTTTCGCTTTCTTTTAAACTGATATCGAGTAAGACAGTTTTGTTTACACAATATCTGACATACGAGCCAAGAATTAAACTGCTCCTATAGCAACCAAACATTCTATGTGAAACAAATGAACAACTGTATACAACTAAAGAAAATGACAACATCTCAGAAAAAAAAAGAACGGTTACTACTTAAAAAGTTCTCGGTGGCTTCACAGCTTGTACAAAATTATTTTTTGTTTGTTTTGTGTAAAATATTCCTTTTGAGATATTAAATTTCACGTGTGCGAGTATTTTTTTTAAATAAGTTACTGGTATTATGCGTTACTTATCAAACACCCTATTTCTACAACGTAGCGGACAGTAGCAATACGAATCTTAGGATGAAAACATGCACATTTTAATATCTGTCTCGATATTTGAAAGGATACTTCCTAGTGACCACACCTGTATGTTGATAGTATATCCTTCATCCGACTGTACCAACGGTAATATCTCAAGGCCGCCAAGTTTCCTTTTTAATGTTGGTTGGTATGAAAACAGTACTGTTATAATACGTACGATAGTTCCGCTGCGCACATGTGTGTTATTACAGTAGGCTTTGGAAGTCCCTATAACAAAACAAACGCAACATGTTACAGTTCGGAATCACTCTTTTTTTTTCTTTTTTTTTCCGTCTTGTGCAATTCTCATTCCACTTTCATTTTCTTGTGCTCTGTTACAGCATTTCCCACGTGTGGGTCAATTCATACGATATCGAAAAGCAAACACCGTAAGTTCATTTTCTTTATTTTTAATATCAGTTTATATAAACCATACATGATGTGGAATCAGAATCCCAAAAATCAAAGGGAAAAATTCGCGCGTAGGTACATGTGAACAGCTTAGCTTAAAAACGAAAGTTGAACAAACGCCTAACTTCGTATTTAACAGTTCTAGTGTGTAATACATGGATTTTATAAACTTGTCGCACCCCCAACAACCTTTTAAATGGGGAAAAAAGTTTGTAATAGTTTATTTTCTCAAATGACTCCAAAGAGTTTGATTTGTGTGAAGTCTTAGCGGACAAAGTTTTATTTTGAATCTTTTATGAACAGCCTTTGAAAACATGGCTCCGTCCTTACTGAATTTTACATAAATGGGAAACCATAAGAGAGAAACTAAACCATTACTGCAGAAAAAATCTAGAAGTGTTAAAATATGCAATTTGAGTCAAATAGCTTTATTTATTTATTATGGCAGTAGCCCGTTGGTTTGAATTTTCCAACATTTTAAGCAGTAGCATTCTGAAAGGTTGCTTTGGTTCTTAACAGTGAACCGTGAACCCAGCCTCCTCTATCAGTAGCAATATTCTGAAACAATTTCTAGCAAATATTTATTATGATTAAAGGGAGGTACAAAGGAAAATGAGTTTCGAATTAATATTTTCCAAAGAAAATATGAAAATAAACGATAACTGTGAGCATGTCTTATGTTTGGTACACATATTTTTTCCCAAAAACTAAGGTGCTCTCACATGCCAGTTTTCAAACAGATCAAGTGATTCAAAAGATATTAGTTTTTACTTTCTCTACCACGTACATAGGTAGACAAGGTATTGCATTCCACCCAAAAATTCGACACCGAGATTTCATTGGAAACACGTGCTTTGAGGCCCCCTAAATCCAAATAAAGCAGTTTTGAAACCGTGTCCGTGTGTCTGCGAGCAGCATAATTCAAAAACGAAAAGTCGAAATTATCAAACTTGGTATTGAGGTTCAGTACCTTCCAAAGATGGCAAACGAAGTTTTCAAGAAAATCCCCCCACTCCAAATGTCCTTTACAGGGAACATTTTTCGATTTTTTTTATTTTCTAACAAGTACCTCTGACGATTTTCATTAAAATACCATTACATGGAATAGCCGTGAAGTCCTCTTCATTTGGAACGCATTTTGTATAATCTTGTATAACTGGTAAACGTTAAGCAATAGACAAAAAACGTACTACACAAACACTGTAGATCTCTTTAAAACACAATTTATTTCAAATACATTTGTTTGTTTTTGTGGCATAAGTCATTTCTGAGATAACCGTTATTAAACGTTCGAATTGTTCATTACTTGGTCATTCTCTTTAAGTCCTGTCAACATTCAGTTGTTTATCACGGTGTCATGGAAACAGTATGGCATTTTAAGGCCAGCATATAGCGTCCAGTTCTTAAACATTTGACTATTGTTGTTCCCTTTGTATCTACAACGAAATGTGTAAATGCAGCTATTTCTGCAAACGTTTATTTGGATTAAAATGAAGTTGATAGAAAAATAAGCTATAGTAAGAATAATTTGTGTACTCACCAATAAATGATAGAGGGTTGAGGAAGTCATGTAAATGTATAATATTTTTACTTTCTCTACTACTTATAGTAAGTAGGGGAAGTATTGTATTCCACCCAAAAATTCGATACCGAGATTTCACCGGAAATACATGTTTTGAGACCCCCTGAATCCAAAAAAAAACATTTTTGGAAACATGTCCGTGTGTGTTTGTCTGTGAACAGCATAACTCAGAAACGAACAGTCGGATAAACACCAAACTTGGTATTTAGGTTCAGTATCTTCCAGAGATGCGACACGAAGGTTTTCAAGAAAATCCCCCCACCCCAGATTACCCTTTACATGGACATTTTTCGAAAATTTTAATTTTTTCAAAAATGGCTCTAACGATTTTGATTAAAAATATTTTATGACAAATAAAATGTATATCTTGAAATTTCTGGGAATGTCTCCAAAAGTATTCTTCATTGTGAACGACTTTTGCATAACTGGTAAACCATAAGAGATAGACAAAATTTTACTACACAAAAAATGTAGATCGCGTTAAAATACACAATTTATGTCATATACATTTTTGTTGTTGAATGAACCATTTTCGAGATATTGCTTGTTATTCCCTTAAATTTTCCAATACTTATTTTCTCAAATGGGAATTCGTTATTCATTTTTTGTCTTGTATATGCAAAGAGTATTAATCTGTGGCAAAGAGAATGGTGCTGCACATAGCAACCAGCTATTAAGAGATATGTCGATGCTTAAAGGCTACTGTATTTCTATATTTCCCTTGCAAATACAAAACAAGGGGAACATAGTACGCCTTAAGCGATAGTCAAATATTTTTAGAACTGGTCGCTATGTGTAAAACGTAATTCTCTTTGCATGTCAAAAGATCGTTTCTGCAAATGTTTATCTCGATTAATATGAAATAGATGGAGAATAAGAGTTCGTAAAAGAGTAGAGAAAGTCATGTGAGTGTAACACATCAGAATTTTTTTATTGCTGGTGTTCGTTTACCTACAAAACGGGAATTCATGCTCTAAAAGGTATTTAGATAGTTAAAGAGCTTTCACTCTTGGATAAGGAGAGTGTGGATGATGGTACAACTTGACATTCGCTTATCTTAACGCCAAGATGTCAAGATAAAGCTTGTCAGTAACATGCATCAGATGAACTCCCGCCCATCCTGTTCACACATTAGCAGATTATTATCACTAAACGAGCAAAGATGTTTCAACAAACATCCGGGGTTCATGGAAGATAACAAACAAGATATCTACAGGGTGCGTTTAATATTGCACCTTCATGCATTATTTAATCCCCCATTGTTGTTAAATTACTGTTCTCATACTTTGGATGTGAAGACCCGCTTACATTAGCCCGCAATCCTTCAGGCTCCAGGGTGCCGATATTGATGTCGCTTCAACCATTAGGTTGGCGTCAAACTGTGTCGACATGGCATTTGAATTAGCTTCATACATTATTTATTTTTACTTTCTCTTCTAGGCAGATAGTTCCAGGAAGTTTAGGAAGTATTGAATTCCACCCAAAGATTCGATACCAAGAATTCACCAAAAATACATTTTTTTAGACTCCCTGAACCCAAACAAACGCATGTTTAGAAAAAATCCGTGTTTGTGTGTACGTGTATGCCTGTCTATAAACAGCATAACACAAAAACGAAACGTCGGTTTAAAACCAAACTTGGCATATAAGTTCACATCTTTTAAGGATTGTCCCAAAATCTCAAAAAAATCCCAAAATACCCTTTGTACGAAAACATTTTCGAATATTTTTTATTTTCTCGAGAATGGCTCTAACGATTTTGATTAAAATGCCGTATGTTTAAGATATTTTCATGCAAATGAAATGTATATCTTGAATTTTCTGGAAATAGCCTCTGAAGTCGTCCTCATTCTGAAAGACGTTTGCATAATAGTAAATTGTAAGAGACAAAAACATACCTCGTTAAAGCACACAATTTATGTCAAATACATCCTCTCCGTGGTCTAGCGGTACCATGCTAGCCTCTAGTTCCCGAGGTCGCGGGTTCTAACTCATGTTTTTTCGGGCGTAAATATCCCTAGCATGGCTTCTTTTGGAAGGGAAGTAAAGCCGGTGGTCGCAGGCCACAGATTTACGGCACGTAAAAGAACCTCAAGCCTGATAAAGAGGCTTCTGAGCAAAATTACCGGTCTTTCACGCCCAATATAGAATGGGACGCCAAGGACCACAGCAGTTAAAGAGCGTCCATAAATAAAAAACTCAATTTTAATTTTGTGTCAAATACATTTTTTGTGTAATTAACCATTTTCCAGATATGCTTTGTTGCTGGTTTGAATTTTAAGATTCTTACACTTTTCTCAATTGGGAAGTAATTATTGTTCCCCCCTCCTAGTCATGTAACGAGTATTGAATTTCACAGCATCACGCAGCGACAAGCTGTTTAAAACTGTGACTATTATTTTACCCACTGTATTCTACAACGAAATGTGTAAATATGGATGGAAAGTTTATCTGGAATAACAAGAAGTAGCTATAGCAATAACAAAGGCCCAATCTGGTATACTGATGGTTCTAGAACCAAATCAGGAACGGGGGCTGGGCTTTACGGTAATGGTACCAGATTACTTATAGTCTGGGTACCTTAGCTACAGTTTTCCAAGCTGAGGTTTATGCAATCCTAGCCAGTGTCATGGAAAGCATTAAAAGGAGATATAAGAATAGAAGTGTTCTTATCCTCTCAGACAGTCAAGCTGCTCTTAAAGCACTTGAATCACCATCAATAAAATCAAAGCTCGTCTTAGAATGCCGGAAATCCTTAATGACACTGGCTGAACACAATATGGTGGGTGCCAGGACACACAGGTATACCAGGCAATGAGAAAGCAGATGAAGCAGCCAAGATTGGTAGCGAAATCCCATTTTTGGGTCCGGAGTCTGTACTGGGGGTGTCCTACAGACCAGTGAAACAGGCTATTAAGTGCTGGGCTCAAGCAGAACACAAGAACTACTGGAACTCCATTGAGGGTTGCAGACATTCCAAGTTGTTTATTTCAGACTTGGATAACAGCAGGGCAAAGTACCTGCGCGGTCTTAGTAGAAGAAGGCTTGCATGGGCAACAGGATTCATTACAGGACATTGCGCCTTAAGGTTTAATCTATACAGAATGGGATTGTTTAACAACCATATCTGTAGTAGATGCCTAGGAGATGAGACTGTTACTCATCTGCTATGTGATTGTCCTGCTCTTGCGAGTCAAAGAGCAAGTATTTTTGGCAATCACTTTCCAAAGATAGATGAACTATCGAAAGCCTCAGTTAGCAGTCTGGTTAAGTTCATAACGAGCCACAGACTACTTAACTGATGAAAGGGGGGATGCGCAATAGATCTTTAAGGTCGCAGTGCTTGGGCATAAAACCCACCCCTTTTTTCAAACTACAGCTAGAGTAATAAGCTTTTGTAAGAATACTTTGTAGAAGAGTGAGTAGGGAAAGTCATGTCATCTGAATTCAACGCATCAGATTTTGTTAGAAATATTTAACGCCCGTTTTTACTACATGCGACGTCATAGGCGGTTGACATTGATGATACATGAAATGAAATGGTAATTGGGAAGGAAACGTTCCAGGTCTAAAGTTAGGGTACCTCCCTGGCATTTGCCAGTTATGAGGAAAACCTGGTTTTCAACAGCAGACTTCTCGTTCACAAATCAGTGCTTTAATGACCTCGGCTACACACGCCGGCGCTTCATACATAGGAAGATATGGGGGGGATAACAATAAATGTCCCAGTTCCCTTGTTCCAAGACTTTAAGGTATATGGAAAGTAGGTATAAGTTTGAAATATTTTTACTACTACACGTATGAAGTCCATGGCTGCTATGAGAAACCATAACCACGTTCTAGCAATGTATTTAATAATGTTTCATGCTTTTTCCTCATCAAAGGAGGAAAGTAGACAATATACAGGGTGATTTATAAACAACTGACACATTTATTTCTTTAATTGTTTCAAAACGAGTTATGCTAGCGACCACTTATTATACCTGAAATGCAGAGGAATTTTGGGAGAATTTGCACAATGAACGCCTGAAACCAACGACAATAATTCAGTCGTCTATCCTTATCTGGTTCCTGTAACTGACACATTGAGTAGCTGTACCCTGTCTCCTGCGACAAACGTCTTAATGATTTTTTTTTTCGGTGACTGATCCAGTCGTGCTCTTACGTCAACAAAACCGTGGGAAGCCTAGATGAACGAGTTTTGCCTTTTTCACTCACCAGAGATCCAGTTGTTTCCAATTTGTTTATTGTGTTTCTTTGGGGAAGATTCCGAACACCAAATTCTCTCTGACATGCCCTTTGAGTAGCTGTAATTGAATTCGTATTCCAATATTGCTTTACAAGGAAGAGCCGTTCATTTAATGTGTACTCCATTTTCACGTTGACTAGAACAAAATCTCAAAAACAGTTGCCGACAATAAAATTAACAATTACGAATAAAACAAGAACATCTGAGCATCTAGTGACAGTCAATCGAAACTCCAGAACTTTCCGGTTAATTTGTTTCTATAATTGGGGCATTGAGTGAATTTCGAACAGAATAATTAAAGAAAGAAATGTGTCAGTTCTTCATAAACCAACACAATGGCAGGGATAAATATGAATGTCCAATTCTTACCTCATTAAACTTTAATTATTAAATTCAAACATCGGAGCTCGAGTACAAACAATATAGCTCTGTAACATAGATTAATGGAATAGAAATGTTATATCGCGTGTTCTTTTAGAGTATGACATACGCTCATAGAACTCATTTGACTGTTCTTATATAAGAATTTAGACAACTCCTGTAGTGTTTTATTAAGCTTGAGTAACAACAGCGAAACGAAAATAACATTTAACTTAAACCTAACAATAGTATATTAAACAGAAATAATTCCTGACGTAAATTGCCTCGCCTTTCCCGGAGCTGGTGGACAGACTGTACAATTGCAGGGTGTGTTGCAAAACTGTAAAAGAATATAAACCTAATATACAAACTCGCTGAAGTGATTATCCCTAGTCAAAGCCGCCGATATTACCAAAGTGGTTAAAGGCGGCCAAATAAATTAAACAAGTAGAACCTCTTGATGTGTTTCAGTTACACAAATTGAAAATTAAATTGAGTTTCATTTATGGACGCTCTTTAACTGTTATGTTTCTTAGCGTCCCATTCTATATTGGGAGTGAAAGACCGGTAATTTTGCTCAGAGGCCTCTTTATCAGGCTTGAGGTTCTTTTACGTGCCGTAAATCTACGACACGGGACCACCGGCTTTACTTCCCTTCCGAAGGAAGCCATGCACCCGAAAAAATCCACTGTCCTCCTCCGGGTTTGAACCCGCGACCTCGGGAATTAGAGACTAGCATGACAACCACTACACCACGGAGGACGACTCAGTTACGCAACTTTCTTTACTCACTATAATTGTTTTAATAGCTATTCTACAAATTATTCATAAATAAAGTGTATGTTTTTTTGTCAACTTCTTGTTAACCATGATAAATGTTGACGCCTAAATGATTTCAATACACATTTTGTTGCAACTACAGAGAGACATGCAAGAGGGTGGAGGGAGTTAAATGTTTAAAACGCAGGTCGCTGTATGTTAACGTTGATATTGCATACTCCTTGCATGACCTCACGAGAAGCAAAAGAATAGTGACTTAGCACTTCACAGAATTTATGATTTAAAATATTGGAACAATCACATTAACAAAAAAATCTTATGTGTAGCACTCACATGCCTTTCTCTACTCCTGTACAAACTATTTTTACAAACGCTTATTCTCCATATGCTTCATGTTAATCGAGATGTTAATCTTATTGCTAATTTTCTTGTAGGTGCAAGGGGAATTGGTAGGCTATAAGCGATAGTCAAATATTTTAAGAGCTGGTTGCTTTGTGGTGCATTCCATTCTCTTTACATGTCCAGGACATAACAACAATGAATAACGAATTCCCATTTGAGAAAAAGTATAAGTATTGGAAAATTTAAGGGAATAACAAGCAATATCTCGGAAATGGTTCAGTCAAAAAAAATGTATATGACATAAATTGTGTATTTTAACGCGATCTACATTTTTTGTGTAGTAAAATTTTCTCTCTTTCTTATGGTTTACCAGTTATGCAAAAGTCGTTCACAATGAAGAATACTTTTGGAGACATTCCCAGAAAATTGGAGATATACATTTCATTTGTCATGAAAGTATCTTAAACATATGATATTTTAATCAAAATCGTTAGAGCCATTTTTGAGAAAATTAAAATTTTCGAAAAATGTTCCATGTAAAGGATAATCTGGGGTGGGGGGATTTTCTTGAAAACCTTCGTGTCACATCTCTGGAAGATACTGAACCTAAATACCAAGTTTGGTGTTTATCCGACTGTTCGTTTCTGAGTTATTTCTATATTGCCCTTGCAATTACAAAACAAGGGGAACATAGTACGCCTTAAGCGATAATCAAATATTTTTAGAACTGGTCGCTATGTGTAAAATGTAATTCTCTTTGCATGTCAAAAGATCGTTTCTGCAAATGTTTATCTCGATTAATATGAAATAGATGGAGAATAAGAGTTTGTAAAAATAGTTTGTACAAGAGTAGAGAAAGTCATGTGAGTGTAACACATCAGATTTTTATTATAACAAAATTTGGTTTTCAGGTTATACAGATTTACACAAAATTTCATCACAAGGGGACTTCAAAGCTATTTCCATAAATTTCAAAATATACATTTTTTTCTTCACGTCAGTATCTCAAACATGACAATTTAATCAAAACTGCTATGGCCAATTTTGAGAAAACGAAAAACAAGGAACATTTATTTGACAAATAAAGAGTAGTTTGGGTAAGGGAAATTTCGCGAAAATCTTCATGTTGCATCCTTGAAAAATTCTGTCTTAAACACCAACTCCGGTTTTGTTATTTTTTTGGTGTGCTGTCAACAGACACGTGTCTTTTTCTAAATATACTAAATATACTTTTTGAGGGAATAAGGACACCTCAAAGCGCGCATTTCGTAAAATCTCGATACCGAATTTTTTAGTAAAATGCAATACTACCTCTACACCTAATAGAGAGAAGAGAAAGTAAAATTTAACCATGAACTACGATATCTAATAGCTATGTTTCCTAGTCTCTGTACAGCAGAGGACTTAAGTCTGGTCTCTTAAGAACGTTTTTGAAATCCTAAGTGAATGACCATACTTACTTTTCCTTAATTAATCTACATTGTTTTACTTTACTTCTTCGTTAGAACCAGATTCTTTCTATCATTTCAAAACTAGGCTTATATAACATTTTAAACTTATAATGATAGGTAGCATGCTTCAAGTTGAACGAACTCCTACTGGTTCGTTCTTGGTTACTTCCTGTAACATAAAATGGGAGTGTTTTTTTTTTTTTTTTTTGCTTCCCCACGTATGGGGGCCAATCTTGAGGGAGAATTATTTGCCCTACGTATGGGAACTAAAATTGAGTGTTGTAACCCCACGTACGATACAAACTTTCCGGTGGCCTTCGCCCCCTTTTAAAAATCAACTTTGTAATTTGAATGTATATTTATTTAAATATTATATATGTATGCCTCGGCTGCGTCAGTAGTAATTTGCAGAAACACATATCTCTTAACACGGGTGGTACGGCTAAAGAACAAGGCTTATATAAATTATAATTGCATTGTACTTTGTTTATTCATCCTTCATACGATTAAATAACACTTCACTGATATATCCTACTGAGAGCTGCGAGATTATTGTTAATTGCACTTTTTAACACGTAAACCTTATATTATTCACGCCGTAATGAATTTTTATGTCTCACACTGAATTCGTATAAAATCAAACTGCTCGGGAACGCTGCCTTGTAGCGTCTGGCGTCTAAATTC
This sequence comes from Deroplatys truncata, assembly GCA_030765065.1. NCBI lineage: Eukaryota > Metazoa > Arthropoda > Insecta > Mantodea > Mantidae > Deroplatys > Deroplatys truncata. Next base: position 307,546,839 of record CM060975.1, on the reverse strand, counting down.
GTACATTTATTCTATTTCAAGTCTCTGATTGGCTAATCCTACTCCAACAGAATACTTTTATTTAACTTAGGCTTTTTCTAGTTTTTGATTGGCTATTTATAAAGTGTTTTAAATATTACATTATTGTTCCAAGAATTATTAGTAGCATTATTAAACTTTCCAATTTATTGTTGTCTCAAGGTTACCTCATTGTTAGCAACTTTCGGCTTTTACTTTCTAATTCTGTTTGCTACAAAAGGATGTTTGCCTCTATTCTCACAGCTCCTACATTGTTAAATTACGTAATACATTCACATAACATTATTATACATGTACATAATACTATAAACATAATACAATGACTGTTACATACTTTATATATTATATTATACACATGTTGTTTTAAGGCGGACTGTTATTATATTTTATATTATATAATCAGACTGATATCATTTAAGTGTTAAAAATAATTTCAAAACTAGACTTATATAACAGTTTAAAATTATAGTGATAGGTAGTATGCGTCAAGTGAAATGAACTCCTACAGGTTCGTTCTTGGCTACTTCCTGTAACATAAAATACACTTCATAACTGCTCAGTTGGTTGACTCATGAAAGACTGCTTCATGGGCGATGGAGTTTTTCGGGCGTAAATATCTTTAGCATGGCTTCCTTAGAAAGGAAAGTAAAGCCGGTGGTCCCGTGTCGTAGATTTACGTCACGTAAAAGAGGCTCAAGCCTCATAAAAAGGCCTCTGAGCAAAATTACCGTCTTTCACGTCAAATATACAATGGGACGCTAAGGACCACAGCAGTTAAAGAGCGTCCATAAATAAAACTCAATTTAATTTAACACTGTGACATTCAAAACTGGACCTGTTTACAAGCTGAGATCGGATATACTGGTGGTTCATCCAACAGAATAAATATATGTTACTTTAACCAGTTGAAGAGCCCAGTTTTGCCTTATACACGTGCAGTGAGCTGAACTGTTCCACTCCACTGCTTTCAGGTGAATGTCAGTGACGGACTAATAGCCATGTTTTCACAAAAGAATACAAAGTGCGAAAAATACTCCCCAATTTCTTGAGCAAGCCATTTAAATAACATGTGTTTCAATAATGTTGATGGTATTTTTCTATAAAAATAATGTGGCTTTTTAAACAATTCCGTTTTAATTTTTAAAAATTGAGTGTGGTACAAAATGGGGCAAGGTAGAAATGTCATATGTGCCTTTTGTTTAACGTCGCACGAAGATCCAAATGCACGAAAAAGGAAACAACGTTATTGATCCGGGATCTTCTATCTCAAAACCATATCTGTGCAACAACTAATCCGCATTTCATCAATTATCATTTTGAATATCTCGAGTCCTTCATTTTTCGTTTAACCTATCAAAGGCGGCAAACTCAATAAAACAGCTCCGGATATCGACAGGAAAAGTTAAATCGACTTGGTGAGATAACATTTTGCTTATCTGCACATTGAGGATTTCGAGCTCTCTGGATTATTCGCTTACGTCATCGGAAAACACCTAAACTTTGGACACGATATAGCTAGTGTATTCATACAATCGAAATTTCAATAGCGTGTGCTGGACCTACTTCCGATCGCTGCAGCGCACGAGGATTCTGGGATGACGTAACAGCTTAGTGAACAGTTGAATCAGAATCGTCTCACAATCTTTTAATAAAGTATGCTTTTGAGTAAACTGATACGCAACATAGCAATCTCAATAAGATAAAACTTATTTCGCAAAGGCTGCACCTTCCTTAGTCCTGCTTTATCTTTCTCTTCTTTCTTGCCATTTTTATACTCATGTACATAAGTACTCGTTTATTCTTCTTATACGTATGTTCAATTACTTTCTTTACCAAGTCACAGTAGGTAAATGTATTGCATTCCACTTAAAAATTCTATACCGAGATTTCACCGGAAATACATGTTTTGAGGTCCCTGAATTAAAAAGTCTGATGTGTTAAACTCACATGACTTTCTCTACTCTTGTACAAACTATTTTTACAAACGCTTATTCTCCATATGCTTCATGTTAATCGAGATGTTAATCTTATTGCTAATTTTCTTGTAGGTGCAAGGGGAATATGGTAGGCTTTAAGCGATAGTCAAATGTTTTAAGAGCTGGTTGCTATGTGGAGTATACCATTCTCTTTGCATGTCCAGCACATAAAAAATGAATAACGAATTCCCATTTGAGAAAAAGTATAAGCATTGGAAAATTTAAGGGAATAACAAGCAATATCTCGAAAATGGTTCACTCAACAACAAAAAATGTATATGACATAAATTGTGTATTTTAACGCGATCTACATTTTTTGTGTTTTAAAATTTTGTCTATCTCTTATGGTTTGCCAGTTACGCAAAAGTCGTTCACTATGAAGAATACTTTTGGAGACATTCCCAGAAAATTCGAGATATAGATTTCATTTGTCATGAAAATATCTTAAACATATATTTTAACCAAAATCGTTAGAGCCATTTTTGAGAAAATTAAAATTTTCGAAAAATGTTCCATGTAAAGGGTAATCTGGGGTGGGGGGATTTTCTTGAAAACCTTCGTGTCGCATCTCTGGAAGATACTAAACCTAAATACCAAGTTTGGTGTTTATGCGACTGTTCGTTTCTGAGTTATGCTGTTTACAGACACACACACACACACACAAACACACACACGGACATGTTTCCAAAAATGTTTTTTTTTGGATTCAGGGGTCTCAAAACACATATTTCCGGTGAAATCTCGGTATCGAATTTTTGGGTGGAATACAATACTTCCCCTACTTACTATACGTAGTAGAGAAAGTAAAAACACATTTAGAAAAAGGTCCATGTGTGTCTGTATGTGTGTGTGAACAGCATAGCTCAAAAATGAAACTTCGGATAAATACCAAACTTGGTACTTAAGTTCAATATCTTACAAAGATGTCACAAGAAGATTTTCAAAAAAATCCCCCCAACCCAAACTACCCTTTACATGGAACATTTTTCGAAATTCTTGGTTTTCTAAAAAAATGTGCTCAATCGATTTTGATTAAAATACCCTATATTAAATATATTTAAATGGCAAAATATGTATATCTTGAATTTTATGGAAATAGCCTACGAAGTCCTCTTCATTTGGAAAAGTTTGTATAATCTCGTATAACTGGTAAACGATAGACGAAAACCTACTAGATCTCTTTAAAACATACAGTTTATTTCAAATAACTCCTTTAGTGGCATCAGCCATTTCCAAGATATCTGTTATCAATGGTTCGAATTGTTCATTACTTAACCATTTTTTCAAGTCCTGTCGATTTTCAGTTGTTTCTCATAAAGTCATGCAAAGAGTATGGAATTTTAAAGCCAGCGTATAGCGTCCAGTTCTTGAATATTTATCTATCGCTATTCCGAAATGAAACATGTAATGTAGGTATTTCTGCAACGGTTTATGTCCATTAAAATGAAATATATAGGAAAATAAACTTTCGTAAGAATAATCTGTATACCACCCAATAAGCAATTGAGGGTAGAGAAAGCCATGTGAATGTAACACATCAGAATTTTTCTTCCATTCCTGTATTTTTGGGTGCGTACGCTAATGCGAGCACTTATTAGCATGTCCATCTGTAAAAATTCGTAAACCGCTGCAGGTATGGAGTTGACATTTTATATACAGAGATGAGCAAAAGTAGGTATACCTACAGTTATGCGTTTTATATTATGGATGGGCAACATAATGGTACAGAGTTCTATTTTCAGCAAGCTGCTCACTAAGCATGAATTGTGCGAGACGCTTTAGCTGAAGCATTTCATGCCCCATAGGGAGGCATGCCAAGAAATTGATACAAATAGAGTAATAAGCAGAAAATGTGCTTGAGTGTCAAATCTATACCACAGCAGCGTGTAAATACTGAAGACCGACAGTTTGAATATTCACAAGAGTGGCGTCGTCCTCCATGGTGTAGTGGTTACCATGCTAGCCTCTAGTTCCCGAGGTCGCGGGTTCAAACCCGGCGGAGGGCGATGAATTTTTTTTTCGGAAGAGAAGTAAAACTGGTGATCCCTTGTTGTAGGTTTACAGCACGTAAAAGAATCTCAAGCCTTAAGTTGTATTTCTGCTCCACGCTTTTGGAAGCCAACTTGAAGTAGATGTGTTGTTACGTAATATATATCTTTTTACGTAAAATTATTTAGCTTCTTGTTTAGGAAGCCAATTTGAAGTAGTTTTATTCTTGGAGTTACTTTGTTTAAGAAGTTTGCAACCGCTTTGGGCGTCGGTTTGAAGTTGTTGATTACGTAATAGTTACTGTTGTTATGCAATATGCTGCTACGTATGAGAAGTTGATTTTAAGATGTATTTTTGTTGTTACACTCCAAGTTTTATACTAAAATATTTAACTTTGTTATTAAAACTGCTTCTATATATTATTAATGTTTTAATTTGCCTCGGCTGCGTCAGTAATGTTTGTAGAGTCATGTATCTCTTAGGCAAGGTGCGGTACGACAATAATTGCAGACATACACAGAATTTAAGTTTTTAAATTCACTTCTTTTTATTTTATCCTTTGCACATTTTAATAAAGCACTACACTTTTTAAGAGCTGTGAGATTCTTTATTACTTTCACTTAGCTAACGCGTAGACATATTTTACGATTCACACGTAATATTTCTGTAGAGAACACATCTTCCATCTGATCACTACCAAGGTTTGCCAGCAACTGAACATGTTTCAACCGTTAAACCCGTAAGCTTCGGTATGTCAAGTTTCTGATTGGCTAATTCTAGTCCAATAGAATATCTGCATTTTACTTAAAGTTTTTCTTTGCTGTTGATTGGCTAATTTTAAACTGTTACTGAATTTACATTATCGTTGCTCTAATCATGACTAGTAACTTTCAAACTCTCAAACTCATTATTGCTACAAGGTTACCTCATTATTACATTATTGTTAGCGACTTAAAACTTATTATTCTCACAGCTCTTGCATTATTAAAGTATGTAATGTATTCACATAACATTATAAAACATGTTTTTAATAAAAATAAGCATTTGCAATGATTGTTACATACAATTTAAATAATTATTACATACATATTGTTTCAAGGCGGGCTGTTATTGAATTTACTTATTATACAATACAATTGAAATTATTCAAGTATTAAAATACTGCCTCAAATTTCGCAAGAGTAACCTTAATTATGCGTTACTACATATATATATATATATATATATTTATAATAGGGTGCTTTTATATTAATTATTTTATACTTCATATTTCATTACCAAAATTAAATTGAGTTTTATTTATGGACGCTCTTTAACTGCTGTGGTACTTAGCGTCCCATTCTATATTGAGCGTGAAGGACCGGTAATTTTGCTCAGGGACCTCTTTATCAGGCTTGAGATTCTTTTACGTGCCTTAAATCTACGACACGGGACCACAGTCTTTACTTCCCTTCCGAAGGAAGCCATGGTAAGGACTTTTACGCCCGAAAAATCCACCGCCCTCCGCCGGGTTTGAACTCGCGATCTCGATAACTTTTATTCTGAGGATCTGAAAGCAAATAATGCTAATTCTTCAATTTTATATAGTCCGTTTCTGACGTCACACGCCGACATCCGTGGCGTGGAGGTAGCTTGTCTACCTCATACTGCCAAAGACTCGAGTTCGAATATCGTTTGCCTAGCTGCATAAGTCCCATCCCCCTGTCCCGAGTACACTGCACCATGAACTCGGGCTCATTTGAGCACTCATTTAATTTAATACATATACCGTCCTTTATGACCCTCAAGTTTAAGGACAATGAACCCCACCCCACAAGATACTAAAACCTCAATACGACGCAAACAAAGAGAATTCCAAGAGAGAAAAAAGATTTAATGGAATCCATGATGCTTGGTCTGATGGGAAAATGCTTCATGACTGGATTCAACGTATTGTAGTTCCAGATCAAAAGGTCAAGGCAGAGGGAGAAATAGCACAGAATCAACTATATCCCTGCAGTATTCCCAGAATTCATTAAACTGTGATCCAGCCTCTTCACGTGACTTAAGGAACCTTAAGCAGTAAACAAGCTTTATTTTTAATATATAATTTTGTGTTGCCATTCATATGACTTTCTCTACTCGCTCTTCTACAAACTATTCTTACAAAGGCTTGTTCCTCTATCTACTTCTTGTTATTCGAGATAAACGTTCATTACAAGTTTACACACTTCATTGCTGGTATAATCCTCGAATAAAATAGGCTAAAGCGATTATCAAACTTTTAAAAAATGGATCGCTATGTGATGGCTTTGAAATCCCAAGCTCCTTGCATGACCAAAACGAATAGCGACTTTACCACTTGGAAAAAGCAGCACAAGTGTTTAAAAATTCAAACCAGTAACAAAGAATAACTCGGAAATGGTTAACCCACATTTCTTTTTACATAAATTGTGATCTACATTTTTGAGCGGTAAGACTGTGCTATCTCTTACGAAAATTCAAAATATACGTTTTATTTCTTATTCGAGCATCTTAGATATGTGGTATTTGAATTATTATAATCTTTAAATAAAGGAGAATTTTCCATGAAAAGGGTAATTTGAGGCAGTATTTTAACACTTAGCCCGCCTTAAAGCAATATGTGTATAATATATAAAATGTGTATGTAACAGTCATTGTATTCTGTTTATATTATTATGTACATGTATAATAATGTTATGTGAATGTATTACGAAGTTTAACAACGTAGGAGGTATGAGAATAGAAGCAAGCTGCTTTTCGTAGCAAATAGAATTACAAAGTAGAAGCCGAGAAGTTGCTAACAATGAGGTAACCTTGAGACAACAATAAATTATAAAGTTTAAAAAAGCTACTAATAACTCTTGGAACAATAATAATGTAATATTTAATACAGTTTATAAATAGCCAATCAAAAACTAGAAAAAGCTTAAGTTAAATAAAAGTATTCTATTGGAGTAGAGTTAGCCAATCAGAAACTTGAAATAGAGAAAATATACAAATTCAGGCGGTAGACGCTACAAGATTGCGTACCCGAGTAGTTCGGTATGACACGGTTCGGTGTGAGACAAGAAAATTTATTGCGGTGAGAATAATATAAAGTTTACCTGTTAAAAGTACAATTAACAATAATCTCACAGCTCTACAGTATGATATATCAGTGAAGTGTTATTTAATGTGTGAAAGATTAATAAAACAAAGTTAAATACCATTATAACTTGTATAAGCCTTCATTCTTTAGCCACACCAACCCTGCTAAGAGATACGTGCTTTACAAATTACTAATGACGCAGCCGAGGTATACATAAATAAATAAATAAACATTAAAAATAAAAAGTTGATTCTTAAATGTGGGGCGAAGGCCATCGGAAACTTTGTACCGTACCTGGTGCGAACACTCCTAGAAACGTATCTCCCGCAAATTGGCATCCATTACGTATGTAGTCTAAAACAGCTTCAAGTTGGTATACCATACGTGGTGCAACAACTACAACAATTAAACTACTGCAAGTTTGGCGCCCAACAATGGGGCTACAACTACTGCAAGTTTGGGGTGGAGGGATTTTCGTGCCGCATCTTTGGAAGACGCTGAACTTAAATACCAAGTTTGGTGTTTAACCGACCTTTTGTTTTTGAGTTATTCTGATCATACACACAAACAAACTTTTTTCCCTAAAAACGCTGTATTTTAGTTCAGGGAGTCTCAAAACATGTATTTCCGGTGAAATTTCGGTATCGAATTCTTGGATGGAATGCAATACTTCCTCTGTTTACTATACGTAATAGAGAAAGTAAAAATAGTGTTTAGAGTGAACTAGAAGGGTACCCATCAATTTCAAAACTGACGTCCTCAAGAATATGTTTTCCAAAAAAGGTGGCATGTCTATGGCTGACAACACGGGCATCGACAACAGAACGAGCATGTCCTTTATAGTCTATCTCGGGTAAGGTCAAGAAATAAAACTAAAGCTATATCAGTTTAGAGTGAACGAAATTAAATGCAGATAAGGAATAAGTGTCACTATTTACTGTTTAGATTGCCAGGATGTACCATTAGGCTTTTTCTCTAGTAACTTCAAAGCAAATTAAGCTAGAGCTGACGATAATATTTTTATACCGAATTGTTCTAGATTGTTATGACGACCAGCGGAAGAATGTTCAAGGCCCTTTTATTTCCTTTCTCTGCAGACGACATGCAAGTTAATGAGTCAGTTTTTGTCGGGAATACACAGCTGAAAACTAATTAACGATATTCATTGAGAATTTCTTGACAAACTGTTATTTCACATTTGATCGGATGGTTAGGGAAAGAAGCAGAATGGGCGCGAATTGAGAGCGCTTCGTAGAACTTTTCTTGAATATTGTTTCATGAGTTACCGTGCTATTCTTTCCAATGTCTTCAATTATTAATGTCGATGCTGTCTGAATTACTTAACTTTAAAATGTTATTGTGTGTAGTAACAACGTCATCGCATATCATATATAATAACACAACTTTCCCAAGAGTAGTCAGCATTCTGGCTTCCCACGTTAGAGATCCTGGGTTCGACTCCCGACCGGGATGGAATCATTGTATCCTCCACAATGTGGAGGTATGAATGCGGGAGTGTATGTTTGTTTCATGGTGAAAATTATTTAAAAAAAAAACAACAACAAAGAGGTTAAAAATCTACCCCCCCCCTTATTTGCATTTGGGTGCTAACCATACACTCAGCATAAAAAATCGACCTAGATTTTAAATCAGTCATAACACCATCAGTCGTTTCTCAAATCAAAGCCCCCGATATGACCATAGAAGTTAAAAGTGGCTATAAAAGAAACAAAAAAAAACATCGATGTGATACATTCACATGACTTTCTTCCATCGTTTATTAGTGGGTATACTAACTATTCTTACAAAAGTTTATTTTTCTATCTACTACATTTTAATCTAAATAAGCCCTTGCAGAAATAGCTTCATTACACATTTCGTTATAGATACAAAGAGAACAGCGACAGTCAAATGTTTAACAACTGGACGCTATATGCTGGCCTTAAAATTCCATACTGTTTCATGCAATCGCGAGAAACAACTGCATGTTGACAGGACTAAGAAAATTACCAAGAAATGAACAATTCGAACTTTACTCGGATATCTCGGAAATGGCTTATGCCACAGAAAAATAAAAGCTTATTTGAAATAAAGTGTGCGTTTTAAACGGATCTTCATTTTTTTGTGCAGTACGTTTTCGTCTATCGCTTAACTTTACCAGTTATACAAGATTATACAAAATTCCTTCCGAATGAAGAGGACTTCATAGGATACTCCAGGAAAATCCGAGTTAGTTATATATTTTTTAGACAGCATGGTATAAAAGTAGAGCTTCTAACAGAGCGCACAAGAGCTAAAAGCTTTACATTATCGCACTAATTGTGAAACTTTGGTTTCAAGTCCAATCACATGGCAATTACCCTTTGTATTTGAACATGTTTAATAACTCGACTTGGTTTTACTAGGTTTTACTTTTCATTATGTCTTTTTATTTGATTAATTTCTCATGGAGCTGGTATTATCTGTTAACAATACAAATCCTCATATCTCAATGTATCCATTTCGTTGTAGAGTTAACCTATTCGTTATATTAGCAGTGTTCTAAAAATGTTATTATTTTACCTATCTAACCTATATCTATAAAGATTAAATGGCAGAAATTATGAATTTAGAAGAAACTGAAATGGAAGAGCCAGGTGAAATTACAGAAGCAGCAGAAAGAATAACACTAGAAGTACTCGCCCAAAAAATCCAGAAAGCAATATAATATAGCATTCGCTGCACTGGCTGGCGTAAGGCAAAACACGTTCAAAATAATTTCACTGAAAGTGACTGCTAGCGAATCAACAAAACATCAAAACATCTGACATCTAGCTTTTTTAACGTCATTTCTCTGGTTTCAAGAACCACGTTCTAACGTGATCTCTGTTAGTTTCAGCAATCAATATAATATTACTGATATTTTACAAATACGAGCGCTGTCTAAAAATAGTATATGCCACACGAGTTAAAAGTGGTTTTATTTTGCTCGTAAAATTAAACTGAGTTTTATTTATGGACGCTCTTTAACTAATATGGTCCTTAGCGTCCCATTCTATATTGGCGTGAAAGACCTGAAAGTTTGCTCAGAGGCCTCTTTCGGGCTTGAGGTTCTTTTACATGCCGTAAATCTACGACACGGAAACACCGCGTTACTTCCCTTCCGAAGGAAGCCATGGTAAGGCTTCGCCCGGAAAAAATCATCGCCCGCCACCGGGTTTGAACGGCAACCTCGGGAACTAGAAGCTAGTATGGTACCCCTAGACCAAGGAGGACGACATCTATGTGCGTGATGATGATGACAATAATAATAATAATAATAATAGTAATAATAATAATAAATTCCAAGAAATCGTTTCAATACATCTGTTGTAGGTACCGGGAGCATATGAGAGGCTGAGACGAATCAAATTTTTAGAAAAACAACCTTGATATTGCATACGTTTTGCCTGAGCTCATGAGAAACAAAACAAGAACCAGTTAATTTCAAAGCGTTTGCAAAATCCAAACCAGCATTGGAGAATATTGTGGAAATGGTTGATGACAACAAATGTTACATCATGTAAATTGTATATTTTAAAGAGACGTGCTCCTTGTATTCCCCGTAAATAAAGTTCAGTGAGATTAAAGATGACTTCACAGATAATTAAGGGAAAATTTAAGGTATACATTTTGTCTGTCATTTCAATCGTCTTAATTAAACGATTTTAATAAAAAAAAATCTGATGTGTTACACTCACATGACTTTCTCTACTCTTGTACAATCTATTTTTACAAACGCCTATTCTCCATATGCTTCATGTTAATCGAGATATCGAGATGTCAATCTTATTGCTAATTTTCTTGTAGATGCAAGGGGAATATGGTAGCTTTTAAGCGATGGTCAAATATTTTAACGCTGGTTGCTATGCGGCGCATTCCATTCTCTTTGCAAGTCCAGGACATAAAAAAATGAATAACGAATTTGAGAAAAAGTATAAGTATTGGAAAATTTGAAGGAATAACAAGCAATATCTCGAAAACGGTTCACTCAACAAAAGAAATGTATATGACATAAGTTGTGTATTTTAACAAGAACTACATTTTTTGTGTAGTAAAATTTTGTCTATCTCTTATGGTTTACCAGTTATGCAAAAGTCGTTCACAATGAAGAATACTTTTGGAGACATTCCCAGAAAATTCGAGATATACATTTCATTTCTCATGACATTATCTTAAACATATGATATTTTAATCAAAATCGTTAGAGCCATTTTTGAGAAAATTAAAATTTTCGAAAAATGTTCCATGTAAAGGGTAGTCTGGGGTGGGGGGATTTTCCTGAAAAGCTTCGTGTCGCATCTCTGGAAGATACTGAACCTAAATACCAAGTTTGGTGTTTATCCGACTGTTCGTTTTTGAGTTATGCTGTTCACAGACACACACACAGACACACACACAGACACACACACAGACACACACACACACAGACACACACACACACAGACACACACACGGACATGTTTCCAAAAATGCTTTTTTTGGATTCAGGAGGTCTCAAAACATGTATTTCCGGTGAAATCTCGGTATCGAATTTTTGGGTGGAATGCAATACTTCCCCTACTTACTATACGTAGTAGAGAAAGTAATACTAAAACAAGTTTTGCGAAAATAAAAAATAACGAAAACCTTTCATTAGAAAGAGATGGTTTGAGGTGGGGAATTTCCTGGTAATTTCACCTTGCATCTTCGAAAGGTGCTTAAGTATGAAGTTTGAAATTAATACGACTTTTCGTTTTTTTAGTTATTCACAGATATAAAGATAGTTAAATATATGGCTAGACAAAGACACCCACATACACAAACAATTATTATTATTATTATTATTATTATTATTATTATTATTATTATTATAATACAAGGCAGTAAACTTCCAGCGAAATCCCGATATTGATTTTTTTATTGAATAAAACACTTCCTCTGCCATACGCACATGCCAGAGAAAGTGAAGACATACTCGTATATTAAGTTCACAGTACTTAACGAGTTCGCTTCAAAGTTTGCCATGTTTTGAAGCGAGTGTCAGCTCTAAGGGGAAGGACGTAATGTAGTGCACACGTGGAGAAGAAGTTGCCTAGCAAGCACGGCGCAGTCTGAACTATTAATGCGGTAATGACAATCATGAAACGTATACCAAATAACGTCACACGCAAAAGAGTAAAATAAAATAAAACAAAATAAACAATCAAACATGTTGATCTTTCTTGCATAAGACTATCAAGTACATTCATTCCACGCGAGTTTTTACTCGTATATACAGAGAGCCGCAACACGCTTTGTTGACAAATTCAAGTTGCCTTACACTAGCAATGATAACAAGTACCACACTTACAGCTTTCATGGACCTTCGATATCGAACAAACAAAACAAATTGCGAACGAGTTTTTGGTAGGATACATACAGTACAGACCGCCGTCTGTTGCTATGTGGAAGGTTCTCGCGTTCAGCGGGAACGCCGCGCTTGCTAGGCAACTTCTCCGACACACGAGTCGTACGCCTTTGCGGAAGTACTAGTAGGAATGAATTTTAGGCTGAGCGGCCACACAAGTGACATCATATACACTATATGATCAAAAGTATCCGGACACCCCACAAACATACGTTTTTCATCTTAGGTGCATTGTGCTGCCACCACTCATTATCCGCGACCTCAGTAGTCATTAGACATCGTGGAACAGCAGAATGGGACGCTCCGTGGAACTCGCGGACTTCGAACGTGGTCAAGTGATTGGGTGTCACTTGTGTCAGAAGTCTGTACGCGAGATTTCCACACTCCTAAACATCCCTAGGCCCACTGTTTCTGATGTGATAATGAAGTGGAAACGTGAAGGGACATGTACAGCATAAAAGCATACAGGCCGACCTCGTCTGCTGACTGACAGAGACCGCCGACATTTGAAGAGGGTCGTAAAGAGTAATAGGCAGACATCTATCCAGACTATCCACAGGAGTTCCAAACTGCATCAGGATCCACGCCAAGTACTATGACAGTTAGGCGTGAGGTGAGAAACCTTGGATTCGATGGTCGAGCGGCTGCTCATAAGCCACACATCACGCAGGAAAATGCAAACGACGCCTCGCTTCGCTTGGCGTAAGGAGCGTCAACATTACACGATTGAACAGTGGCAAAACGTTGTGTGGAGTGACGAATCACGGTACACAATGTGGCGATCCGATGACAGGGTGTGGGTATGGCGAATGCCCGGTGAACGTCATCTGCCAGCGTGTGTAGTGCCAACAGTAAAATTCGGAGGTGGTGGTGTTATGGTGTGGTCGTGATTTTCCTGGAGGGGGCTTGCACCCTTTGTTGTTTTGCGTGGCACGATCACAGCGCAGACCTAGATTGATATTTTAAGCACCTTCTTGCTTCCCACTGTTGAGCAATTCGGGGATGGCGATTGCATCTTTCAACACGATCGAGCACCTGTTCATACTGCACGGGCTGTGGCGGAGTGGTTACACGACAATAACATCCCTGTAATGGACTGGCCTGCACAGAGTCCTGACTTGAATCCTATAGAACACCTTTGGGATGTTTTGGAACGCCAGGCCTCACAGACCTACATCGATACCTCTCCTCAGTCCCGCACTCCGTGAACAATGGGCTGCTTTTCCCCAAGAAACCTTCCAGCACCTGATTGAAAGTATGCCTGCGAGAGTGAACGCTGTCATCAAGGCTAAGGGTGGGCCAACACCATATTGACTTCCAGCATTACCGATGGAGGGCACCACGAACTTGTACGTCATTTTCAGCCAGGTGTCCGGATACTTTTGATCACATAGTGTAGTATATGATGGCACACTTTGAAATAAACACCCGGTAGCTGGTGTACAAAATCTGCTCTTGAAGGCCATGCAAGAGAAAGGTGTTAGGAAACAGTTAAAAGTGCACGTTCATTTGCTGATGCAACAGACGTTTAACTCGTTAAAGCAAACGGTGATCTTTTGAGAGCTCGCTGTAACAAAATTTCCTCACGGAATGTCCTCGTGACATTCTAATGCAATAAAGAGAAAGTTTAAATATTATAGATGCACTCCCACATTTTCCGGTAAAAGTGAGAGACGTTCACCTTCTAGAAGCTTCCATGTCACCCAAGTGACAATACCGTTAAACCTAAAACTATTCGATGTAGCGTTGTGACCGTGGGCGAAGCTGTTTCCAAGGCCGCAATAAACCCGTTGCTCGCAATGCTTCCAAATGAAGGAGAACTTAATTATTCTAGTGACATCCTCAAATACTTTAGCAATCCGTTTTTACTTTCTTTAGCACCTGCTTGTGACAAGTAGAACTACTGCATTCCACCTAACAACTTGATATCGAGATTTCGCCGGAAATATACGAGCTTCCCTGAATGACGCCCCCCTCAAAAAAGAAAGAAAAAAAAAATAAAGAGCATAATTTTAGAAAATGGTTCGTGTATGTGAACAGCACAACTAAAAAATTTGTGTGACATTCACATAACTTTCTCTACCACGGACAAGCAGATAAAGAAGAGATTACATTCTACCCAAAAATTCGATACCGAGATTTCACCGTAAACACAAATTTTGAGGCCCCCTGAATCCAAATAAAGCATTTTTATAAAAATGTCCGTGTGTGTCATTATCTATGAACAGCATAACTCAAAAACGAAAAGTTGGATAAAAACCAAACTTTGGTATTTAGGTTCAGTATCCTCCAAAAATGCAACACGAAGATTTTCAATAAAATCCCCCACCCTAAACCACCCTTTAGATGGAACATTTTCGAGTTTTTTTATTTGCTAAAAAATGACTAACGATTTTGATTAAAATATCGTATATGCGACATTTACATCACAAATAAAATGTATATCTTGAATTTTCTAGAAATAGCCTATAATGTCTTCTTTATTCGGAAGGAATTTTGCATAATCTCGTATAACTGCTAAACGTTAAGCGATACACGAAAACGTAAAGACAAAAAATGTAGATCGTTTTAAAACACACAATATATTTCAAATAAGTATTTTGTGGCATAAGCTATTTCTGTGATATCGTTATTAAAGGTTCGAATTGTTCATATCTTGTTTATTCTCTTTTAGTCCTGTCAACATTCAGTTGTTTCTCGCGATTGCATGGAAACAGTATGGAATTTTAAGGCCAGCAGATAGCGTCCAGTTCTTAAACATTTGACTATCACTGTCCCTTTGTATCATAACGAAATGTGCAATGTAGCTATTTCTGCAAAGGTTTATTTGGATTAAAATGTAGTAGATAGGAAAATAGGCTTTAGTAAGAATAGTTTGTATAACCATCAATAAACGATAGAGTGTAGAGAAAGTCACGTGAATGTATCACATCAGAATTTTTTTTATCTCATTCGAGATAAACCTTTGCAGTAATAGCTACATAACGCATTTTGTTATAGATACTGAGGGAAAAGCGATAGTCAAATGTTTAAGAACTGGACGCAATGTGCTAGCCTTAAAATTCCATACTGTTTCCATGCAATCAGGAGAAAGAACTGAAAGTCGACGGAATTTTAAAAGAATAACTACGTATTGAACAATTCAAACCATTAATAACGGATATTTCGGAAATGGGTAATGCCATAAAAAAACTTATTTAAAATAAATTTTGTATTTTAAAGGGATCTACATTTTTTGTATAGTAGGTTTTCATCTTTTGCTTAACGAGTACCAGTCATACAAGATTAAACAAAATTCCGTCCAAATGAAGAGGACTTCATAGTCTATTCCCAGAAAACTCAAGATATACATTTTATTTGTTGTCTAAATATTTTAATATATGGCATTTTAATCAAATCGTTAGGGCTATTATTTAGGAAATTTCTAAAAATATTCCATGTAAAGGGTAGTTTGTGGTGGGTAATTTTCTTGAAAAGCTTCGTGTCGCATCTTTGGAAGGTGCTGAACCTAAATACCAACTTTGGTTTTTATCCGACTTTTCGTTTTGGAGTCATGGTGTTCACAGACAGACGAAACAAACACGCGCGGACTTTTTACTAAAAATGTTTTTTGGGTTCAAGAGGCCTCAAAACATGTACTTTCGGTGAAATCTCGGTATAGAATTTTTGGTATGCGGTAGAAAAAGTAAAATAGAAATGTTGGAATTTCAGTATCTTTCAAAGGTGCGACACAAATATTTTCAAGAAATCCCTTCATCCTAAACTATTTTTTATTTCATCGAAAACAGTCTTAGCCATAAACTACTCTGTGTTTAAGATATTTAATTTATCTTGAATTTTCTGTGAATGGCTAATGAAGTCCTCTTCGTTTGGAATGCATTTTGTATAATTTTGAATAGCTGGAAAACCATAAGAGACAGATAAAAACTTAGTATACGAAAATTGTAGATCTTGTTAAAACTAACCATTTCCGAAATATTTGTTATTGTTTTGAACTTTCCAATACTTACACATTTTTTGAAGCGCTATCATCATTCAGTTGTTTCTCGTGATATTATGCAAGGAGTATGGAATTTCAAAGCCGCCGTCTTCTTCATCATTCAACTAAGTGTTAGGCCATCAGGCTTGTTACGATCTCATTAAGAAATTTCCTTCTTGGGGCAACCGAGTGATCTCTTTCCCCTAGGAATGTACTGTGTTACAGCTTTGGGAGTGCGTTCTGGACCCGTCCTATGCAGGTGTTGTCTCCATTTGTTCTGGTAATGTTGTATGTATTCTACGACTGGTTGCATTTTTAGCTCTTTTAAAATAAACTTAATGGTCTTTAGATCCAATGAATTTCAAAGCCAGCATGCAGAATGTAACAGTACGGTACGGCCAAACTTTCAAAACACATTCCTCACCTATGGGCAAGCGTCCGGAAACGCCTTATTTTCCATGTTAAAACTCATTTTCTATAACTCGTCATAGTATATTAAACATGGAAAACTCACAAGATCAGGACGTACCAGTATACCACATGAAACTCTTTCTCACATGAAATGTTCAAAATGCCCTCTTGGTTAAGTTGTAATTCTTAAGTTCTCCACCAGTGTTTTGTGTTCCATTTAAACGAAGATAATATTGACATGCGACTCCTTTATCGCTTATTACACGTAACATCAGATTATTGTTATGTGTCCATTACGAACTTGACAAGCACGAAACGTTTACTACTGTTTTAATGTTAGTTATTGTTTTATATTATTAGTGTTCATCATGCACTTGGTGCAATGCAAGTGTAAACAAATGCGGAGTTGGCAGATACTCATTTAAAGCACAACAGAGTCTTCGTGCCCGTGTTATGGAAGGCTGCGAAACAATACGCAATTCTCCAGGGATACATCAGCACATCCGTGGATTCAATGCGACGGTGGGTTGAAGCATGTATCAATGCTAACGGAGGGCATTTTGAACATTTCATGTGAGAAAGAGTTTCATGTGGCATGCTGGTATGTTCTGTTCCTGCGTGTTTACTATGATTAATGTACAGTGAAGAATTCTGTAAAATCAATTTAGGCCACCTCTGTCTGACCTACTTCAAGAGGTCTCGAATTCGAATCTCGGTTAGGGTGAGTTACCGAATAAGTTTTTTCCGATTTTTTTCCTTATCCTGAGAAGACGAGTGTCGAGTAATTCTAAACTCTAGGTACCTGGGCTCGTTTGAGCATCATTTCACCCACTGCATTCCTTCATTGTTCGATATGACCTTTCAGGTTAATCTAAAAAAAAGTTCTAACATGGACCCAAGTCCATATAACATGTTTTCTTCTTCTATATGTAGGAATATATCCTGAAGATTGGCCGTACCTTTTTATTACATTCTCTATTGCGATCCGATGTTTAAAGATTTGACGTTTATCTCGATTAACCTACATAAAAACGCGGTTTTGTAAGAAATTTTAGGAAATAATAAACGATAGTGGCTAGAGAACGTCACATGAACGTAACACAACATGCGTGCAGGTTGCATTCATTATTAACAAAATTAAATACCTCTTATCACTAAAATACACATTGATTAAAGTTCAAGTACTCTAGTTATTCTTTCTTTCCTTCAACTTAACTCCCTTTATGGTTATATCGAGGACTTTGATTTGGGAAACAACTGAAGATATTTCTAACTCTTTGAACACCTGCTTTTAACATTTTTACCAAGAAAAATCTCAACATATGCACACTTTCAGACTCTCGAAGGTAGGGAATAATTTTTAAAAAAGAAAAATTCCCCTGACCGAGAAACGAACGCGGGACTGAGAAGTCAAAACGCTGACCACTCGGCCACATAGTTTTATAATAAAAACAAAAATAAAATCCCTGTCGAGATTTCACCGTAAGCATTACGCTTTTGAAGTTTCCTAAATCCAAAAAAGAACACATTTTTTAGAAAAACGTACGTGCTTGTACGCACGTGTATGTAAATACCCTAAAATGCATAAGTCGGGGAAAAAAAGCCAAACATCTCACCTCAACCTTTAAAGTTTTCAATGCGACGGTGTTCAGGAAGTTTCGCAACCCAAACAACCCTTTACTTGGAAAATGTTTCATTGTTTGGTACTTTCTCGAAAATGGCTCTAACGTCTTTGATTAAAATGTCGTATGTGTGAGAGCTGGCAAAAGCTGTAAAATGCATACCTATCTTGAAGTCTACAAAGTATTTCTCGTTGTCACTGGATGGGAAATCGATGGAGATAAAAAGAATACAGATCGATAAAATATACAGTCTATATCCAATAAAAGCGTTGTAGCCCCAAACATTTTCGAAATACTGGTAAAAGCTTTTCAAGTTTTGAAGTACTAAAGTGGTACTCTCTTGTATAACCGTAGCATTATCTACGATTAACTGTAGTAGATATAAAATAAGTTTTATTATGGATTATTTGCAGAATAGCTAGAAAAATAATTGATAATTGGTGAAGAAAGTCATATAAGATTTTCAGATGTTTTTAATAAATTAGCCTCTTTATAGGGTATAAATGTTATACTAACAAAACGTGCAGTAATGTGATATCCTAATTATATTCTTTGTTTTGCGAGGTTAAATTATAATTCAGGAATTAATCAACTACACAGTATAGGGCAGCATATGAAACGCCTTATAGGTAGACTATGCGCACTACGGAATATATAGCTACGACCGTAGATACCATGGTATCCGCAGACAACTACCGCGACAATCACTGTGTTGGGAATAAATACAAAACTGCATTAAATCAATGGAAATTAGTGTATAGTGATAACAGTTACAAACATTTTATTGAAAGCATGATGTGTTCTGCAAATCTTACTTGGCGCAAAATGTTTTTACGCCACCGTTTCCCAACGATGTATTTTTATTAGAACTCTCAGCAATGAGCTAGTTATTAAGCAAATGTTAGTATGTCTATGTGCCATTTCAGTAGTGTTTCTTCACATGACGCTTTTCTTCATTACATACCAAGATTCATAGTACGTCTGTTAGTGATTAAGTAATTAAGTTTGTACCACATTCTTTAAACTTTGTAAAATGTAATACCTACTCAGTAGTATTCTGCTTTATTTTTCTTCATTCTTTTTAGATTACCTTTTTAAATAATATTTTACGCAATTTCCCCAACCCGACAACTTCAGAAGCTGACAGATTCCCGAGAACCATTGCGTCATTATTGCTCTCATCTCAAAATATATTTGGGTTGACGGGAAGTTAAATGTTTATGAAGAGAATTATAAAAATTGCGGATCTTGCTTTTTTTATCAAAGCTAATGAAGGTAGTAGGAGTAAATCAGAGAACTGTATGCATTTGGGATTGCCTCGAATTGTCATATTAAACACCACACGCGAAATAAGTATGGCATTTCCACCTTCGCGAAAAAAAACAAAAAAAAAAAAAACACGAGTAGATGACTTTAAGTATACAATGCTTTAACGTAATCGACGAACGAAGATTCCCTGAGTTAAGTGCATTTATGAATAGTTTGATTACCTGTACAACTATTCTTCCTTGTGTGCAATTTAGTAAGTTTATTGGCATAATATTTGAAAAAATATGCACAAGTATTTATGTTTTGTATATCAAATATGCGTATAGAACAATAATTTACTTCCAATTACTTTGCTTCAAGAAAGTATGAAACTAGAAGATTTTTAATTATGGACGTTTCGTTAACTTCTTTGGACATTTTGGTACTTTCAGAGTTGAGGAAGCTCTCAATATTTTATTCAGCCAAAAAATTATTGTATGACAAACAATTAATATCTCCACGGTCGATACTCATTTTTGTCAAGAAGATAAAAGAGCTAAAGGGGGAAAAATGAACAAATAAACGGGGAAGCGTGTACTTTGTTATCGCCGCATGTCAGGTCTTGTGCACTACAAAAACAAATGACAGAAAAGACAGTGAAGACGAAAGACTATAGCCTGACACCGTTCAATATCAACAGACAGAAAGAACTTTAGCTATTATAGGTATTCTACAGTAATAAATTTGTTAAGTTAAGGCAATGCCCATAAATCACGAAATGTTGCGCTACAGTAGTGTCTTTATGATATTGTATTATAATAAGTATCACTAAAATATCAATACAGATAACTCACCACACATGATGTTGGTCAACAGCCACTCTTCCTCAACACTTACTTAGTGAAAGCGGGATTTGGAGCGAATGAGCGATTTCGTGGCACGCCTATGTGTTTTTAGCCACATTGACAGCACAGGGACTTGGCAAACCTTCGCGTCGTCTGCTGTTAACGATTTGGAGAGGAGGTGGCCTTCGAAGACACAAAGTTACAATGAAAACTAAATGTTCACTCTATTACTGCAAGATTTACAGTTATATTCTTGTTCTTTGCTGTGTTCTTAAAGCAACTGTAAATGATCTAACTGTACGTGTCAATTCTTAAGCAGAAGGATTTTTATAAACACACCGCGGCTTATTTGTAGAAACGGTGAAGAAAGATCCTCAGCACTTCTGTCGTGTTTCTAAAATAAACTGCACCTTTTACTCAGCAATGAACTTAGATTTTACAATCTAAAATACGCGAAATTACTGCAGTACGCGAATTCACTGTTGATATCGCAGCATCGCCTTCTATATAACGCCTGTTTCAGAAACAGGGCCGGACCGAGATGCGAGGAATTCCGGATAACCGGGAAAAAATGCAGGCTT
Source organism: Deroplatys truncata (assembly GCA_030765065.1). Lineage (NCBI taxonomy): Eukaryota > Metazoa > Arthropoda > Insecta > Mantodea > Mantidae > Deroplatys > Deroplatys truncata. The sequence goes on along the minus strand of CM060975.1, from coordinate 307,525,672 downwards.
CTCTTAATATGGATTAGCTGTGTTTGGCAAGGCAAGCAGATCAACTTTAATGTGTAAATGTATATTAGGCAACGGTAATTGTCCACACTTGTATATAATGCAAAGTATGATATTTCAAACATAACCTATAATGTGAAATTTGGGTAATGCCCAATATTTTAGGTTTAATAATAATTAATAATTGCGCACATCTTTCATTTTTGTCAGATGCGCTCTGTTCACAACTTTCATTAATCAGGTTGAAGGGAAGTATTTAATATAGAAATCGCAAAAGAATGATGTTGAACTGAGTAAAATTTAGAGGTCCCTGGCAAATACTTATGTAGATACGTTGAAACAACTGCCCCAGAAAAATACACCTGTGTTTAAAGTTAATGAGCTGATTAGAAAATGGCTGAGTTCACAGAACACCAAATTCAGTTTTTAGTGAGATGACATTTACTATAATATCATCTCAATTACCTGTCAAACAATGTCTGCTTCCCTTACAAATAAGAAACTGCTAACTTTAATTTAATAGAGTGAAGCCTTTATGATCTTTGTTTTTCCTAAGTTATCTATAGCATATACACAATACAATGTATTAAACTTTGCTTTACACAAAGAAATATATAAAGTTTGGTACATTGTATCTGTATGAATATTCTTTTCCTCTTCATTATCATGAACTTTAAAGCAGCTTTACTTATGCCAATGTTTCGGTACCTACCTATCCTGCAAAAAATGTACAGCAATATTTCAGCAAGGACTGCTTTAAAACGAAATAGCTTTGTTCTTGTAACAAAATTGATAAACAAAAAGTAGTACCAAAAGTTATAAGTGCATGATGAAAATATAGTGAGAAAATCTTATATGCAATGAGTTAGGATAAAAGAAAAACAACTATGTATTACTAAAGCATTTTTAATTACTGCAGGAGCCATCCTACAAAAAACTAGAAACTCAACAATCTTAATGAACGTAGCAATTAAAAAATGTCTCTTATGAAGTTAGTTTAACAGGTAAACTGCTGCTGTGACCATCCATCGATGTTAAAAGTTTGTTTTGGTTTTTTGTTTGCTGAATTTTCCATATACGGAAGTAGACCCATTATGAAAACTGTTAAACTGCAATCTTAAGTCATTTTTGTTTTAATTTTGACCTCAAATTTGTGTAATTAATGTCAAATATTAAACATTTTACAGAACACAGAACCACTATGATTTGAATTTGGAACATTTTGGTCATAAATTGAAGAAAAACATCTCTACCTATAAAAGAAAAAAAGTTTATTTTAATTTTCAAAGAACATTTATTGTATCAACTAATGAAGTTTTTTTTTTTTTTTTATAAAAGCCCTCTAAAGTATTTAAAGAACATTAATTGTTGCTCAACCACTGCGGGTTCTGCTTTGCTTTTAATTTTTATCGCCAAAATATATAAACTATGCATAACTGTCTATACCATATTTCAAAGTAAATGTACACCAGCAACCACTTGAAGCACAACCACCACCTTCGCTCATTGGCCACTTCATACTAATGTGTTATAAGAACTTTTGCACAGTACTTCGATGAGAGTGCGTGCCGCAGGTGAATAAGTTTATGCGCTCCAATCAGGGTGATCAGCAATCAGCCTGTTAATGGATACACACTACAGAGAACTGCAGACTAGCCCTGTTTGAACAAGAGGGAGAAGAAAACAAAAATTGCCACATAATATTTTCTGTTTTGAATATATTATGGAAGAAAATATAACAGCTAAAAAAAAGCACATTTTTCATATCTTACATTTGCATCCCATTATGCAACAATATTAAAAAAAGAAGGAATATAGCAATCCATAATCCATTGAACAACACTGAAATATTTCCATTTAATTTTGAGAAATTTTTGTTATGTAGTTTGAGACAAAGAGCCCCAGATGACGGGTATAAAATGTCAAAATTATGAGCTGTTGAAATAATTACACCTTAGCACTAAATTCATACTAAAACTAAAGAGCTAAAATTTGTATTACAGTGGCTTCATATCACCTTAAAAATCAATATAAATCTGCTAGTTAATCATTAACAATATTTTCACAATTTAATAATTTGCAGAATTTCAAAAGTGCATAGTTGTGCTAAGGGAAATTAAATTCTAGAAATCGTCGCCCTCTGTGGTGTAGTGGTTACCATGCTAGTCTCTAGTTTCCGAGGTCGCAGGTTCAAACCCGGTGGAGGGCGATGGATTTTTTTGGCATAAAAATCCTTAGCATGGCTTCCTTCGGAAGGGAAGTAAAGCCGGTGGTCTCATGTCGTAGATTTATGGCATGTAAAAGAACTTCAAGCCTGATAAAGAGGCCTCTGAGCAAAATTTCTGGTATTTCACGCCCAATATAGAATGGGACGCTAAGGACCACAGTAGTTAAAGAGCATCCATAAATAAAACTCAATTTAATTTAATGCTAGAAATTAAGACCACCATGTTATTTTTACTTTCTCTACCACGTACATAGGTAGAGATGGTACTACATTCCACCCAAAAATTTGATACCGAGATTTCACCAGAAACACATGATAAGGACCTCCTGAATCCAAAAAAAATTTTTTTAGAAAAAGGGTATAAGGCCTCCTGAATCCAAAAAAACAATTTTTAGAAAAAGGGTCTATGTGAGAGAGAGAAAGAACAGCATAACTCAAAAACAAAAAATAGGTTAGGCACCAAACTTGGTATTTTGAGTTCAGGATCTTCCAAATATGCGACACAAATATTTTAAAGAAAATCCCCCTACCCAAAACTACCCTTTACATGGAACATTTTTCAAAATTTTGGATTTTCCCAAGAGTGACTCTAATGAGTTTGATTAAAGTGCCATATATTAAAGATATTTACATGGCAAATAAAATGCGTAATTTGAGTTTATTGGAAGTAGCTTGTATAGTTCTCTTCATTTGAAAATAATTTCATATAATCTTGTATAACTGTTAAACTTTAAGCGATAAATGAAAATATCCTTCACAAAAAATTGTAGATCTCTTTAAAACACACAATTTACTTCGAATAACCTTTTCCATGGCATAAATTATCCGTTATTAATGATTTCAATTGTTGAATACTTTGTCAATCTTTTCAAGTCCTGTTAATTTTCAGTTGTTTCTTGGTGATCGCTGGAAGGAGTAGTATGGAATTTTAAGGCCAGCATATAGTGTCAAGTTCTTAAACATTTTTCTATCACTTTTTGCTGTTCCCTTTGTGGAAACATTGCACTATAGTGAAAGGTGCAATGTAGGTATTTCTGCAAAAGTTTATCTCGATTATAATCAAGTAAATAAGGTTTTTGTAAGAGTAGTTTTTGTATACTCGCTAATAAACAATAGAGGATAGACAAAGTCATGTGAATGTAACACATCAGATTTTTCATAATGTTATTATCTCTGCAAGATATCTTAATTTATATATTTTATTTATTTAGCAGTCTGATGCTATTTGAGTTTGCCAAATAGCATAGAATAAAGGATATAAAACATGATAAATATAGAAATGTATATTAGGATAATATTAATATATAAAAAAGCTATAATGAATACAGAACAATGCAATATAATTAGGCAATAACATTAAAATTAATATACAGGGTGAGCCAAAAAACTACGAACCACCTGCGCAGTGTTTTTCCTGTCCGCGTCCTCGGCGCTCACCGTCTATCATAAAAAGGTGCGGCTGAAACTTTATGAAAGGAAATGCTGAAACTGGCCACCGTCGTTGTCCATACAATTTTTGGAACCTCTTTAGGAAACTGCCATGGTGGCCAGTTTCAGCATTTCCTTTCATAAAGTTGGTAAGTAAAGCCTTTAAAAGTAGTTTTAAAAACGTTGTATGGTTTCATCCATGCTTTTCTATGATAGTGGCAGATGGCATCAAGCGCCGAGGATGCAGGCAGGAAAAAACACTGTGTATGCGGTTCGTAGTTTTTTGGCTCACTCTGTATAAGAAGAAAACAATAGAAGTATTTTACTATTATAATTAAAATGTGGCTGCTGATGTTTAAATTGCTAGTTGTTTCTGAGAGAAGTGTTGTTAATTTTAACTAACACATTTTTAAACCAGTATACCCACAGCGTGTTTGTTACATACATTGTTTCTGTCCAATTTCTACATTAATATTATTTACTAGCTCCCTCCGTGGTGTGGGATAGTGTATCTGCCTCACATTTAAGAGCTCTCAAATCTTGGTTATGGAGAGTTGTCTAGATAAGGTTTTCTTCTGGTGGTTTCCCTTATCCTGAAAAGAAGAAAGTTATTTACCTGTAAGCTATTTGGACCTTTGGCTCATTTGAGCATCATTTTACCCATTTCACTCACTTGATATGATATACCTGCCTAAAAGACAACCTCCCCCCAAAAAAAGAATTGTTGAAAGTAAACAAACCTTTATACCACAAAAGAAAGCTATCCAAATACTGTATCATGCTGAATTTTGGCGCTTCCTTGTGACTATATCCTTTTATTTTGTGTTAATTTGTCTAAAATCAAGAATACTAGCTAAGAGATGTGAATATACAGAGAGAGCCAAAAAACTACAAACAGACTGCGCTGTGTTTTTCCCGGCACTCGTTGCCATCTGTTGCTATCATAGAAAAGCGCAGATGAAACAATATAACATTTTTAAAACTACTTTTAAAGGCTTCACTTACCAACTTTATGAAAGGAGATGCTGAAACTGGCCACCGTCGTTGTCCATACATTTTTGGCATCTCTTTAGGAAACCATCCATCAGTTGCCGTAGTTCACGTTGAAAAATGCTGGAATTTCCTGGCAGATATTTTGTTTTAATTCTTCTGGGGTGTGTGGGTTTGTCTTGTGCACTTTGTTTTAATTTACTGCAGAGATAGAAATCGCAGGGGGTTAGGTTGGGCGACTGAGGGGGACACAAATCTCTACTAATAATTCTATCCTCAAACACACTTTCATAAAGTTGGTAAGTAAAGCCTTTAAAAGTAGTATTAAAAATGTTGTATGGTTTCATCCGCACCTTTCTATGACGGCAACAAGCATCGAGGACGCGGACAGGAAAAACACAGTGCAGCCAATGAACTTTGCTAACAAAATGTTCTGTTAAAACGAGTGTTTATTATAAAAATGTTATATTTTTAATGCATTTACAAACTTTTAAAAGTTACCATTATCTGGGTATCTAAAAAAATCTGATGTTGCATTCACATGACTTTCTCTACTCACTTTTCTACAACGTATTCTTACGAAAAGCTTAATCTTCTGCCCACTTGTTGTTAATCAATACGAACTTTCATTACACATTTATACATTTCATAGCAGGTATAAGAAGTGTACAGTAGGCTAAAGCCATTGTCAGGTGTTTAAAAAGCAGATCACCATGTGATGGCAGCCTGCTCTGAACAGCCCACTGGTGTGACACGTCCTCAGGCTTGGAATCGTTAGGGACTTCTGCATGTCTCTGTTGGTTGGCCTACCTGCGGTCTATTGCCTTCTGCGTCTGCTTCGTCTCATCTGTTCCTCCTAGAGGTGTTAAGCACATAAAACCAGGTTGGATTGAGTTGCAAGGTGTCCTCTCCCGTAAGGGGGTGTTCCGACCCCTTCAGCTGCTGTGGTGCGGGCGCTGCGGACCCTTAGCACTCGTGGTACTTCTGTCATCACTAGAAGTACACCGGGCCAAACATTCGAGCCCCTCCAGAAAGGGAGTTGTTCGGATTGGGTTGGATTCGGCGGGGCAGTGGTTCCCGACACCCATGGGAGATTGGGTACGCTTGGCTGGTTTATCTGCCCATGCGGGGTTGTGAGATGCCTCGAGACTCTCCGGCACCAGCCATGAGGGACAGCTGGTAGACGGTTGCTAGAAACTATTGGCCCCACCGAGGTTGTTCGGTAGTCTCCCTCAGTAGGGTTCGCCCTACTGGCCTGACGCGCATAAGTGGCTTATCCATTTCCGATCGCTTAAAGCCTAGCAATTCCCCTTGCACCTACAAGAAAATTAGCAATAAGATTAACATGTAGCATATGGAGAATAAGCATTTGTAAAAATAGTTTGTACAAGAGTAGAGAAAGTCATGTGAGTGTAACACATCAGATTTTTTAGAATATCAAACATTTCGAAAAATGTTCCATATAAAGGGTAGTTTGGGGTGAGGGAGTTTCTTGAAAATCGTCATGTGACTTACCGGCTTTTCATTTCTGAGTTATGCTGCACACACGCACAGCGCGCGCGTGCCCGTTTTTCTAAAAATACTTTTTTTGGGGTACAATGTGCCTCAAAACATGTATTTCTATTGAAATCTTGGTATTGAATTTTTGGGTGGAATGCAATAGCTTCTCTACCTAGTATGTATGTGGTAGAGAAAGTAAGAATGCTTTTTTTTGGATTCCAGAGGCTTCAAAACGTGTATTTATGAGAAAATGCCAGTATCAAATTTTTGGGTGGATTGCAGCGCTTTTTGTGCATACTATAGCTAAGTAGTAGAGAAAGTAAAAAGCAAAAACATAATCAGTATATTTATAAGTAGAAATTGGTATTTTCTATCAACTGTTTGTAGGTTGAAGAAGCCTGAAAATTACATGGTAAAACCAAGTCACCTTCAATCCTGGGAAACATCCCTGTAAACTAAATGTGGAGATCATATTAGCATTACTTTCTCCATCTGTCTATTCATATGCATGCCAACCCTTCAAGTATGAAGTTGAGATTTTATGTATAGAGTTTGAACAAAATTTATCCACATATTTGAAATTTGATTAAAATAATTAGTATACACATTTGAAATTTGGTTGAAACCAGCACAAAATTAAGGCTAGATTAGATGGAGAGTCTCCCACAAATTTTCAGTTCTTAGATGAACCACTGCATATGTGGAAGTGAAATGTTTTACACAAGTATTTAAACAAAATTAGTCTACACATTTCAAATTTGGTTGAAATCAGTACAAACTTAAGGCTGCTTTAAAAGGGAGTTTGCTACAAATTTTCAGTTTTTAGGGGAACCACTGCATAAAAAGAGTTGAAATTATATACACACAAGTTTGAACAAAGTTTGTTCAGACAGTTTATATTTTGTTGAAATGGTAGTTAAGATAAAGGACCTCCCAATCGAGGTTAGAGTTGAATATACACATAAGCACATATCTTGGGTAGTAAGTACCCCATACATTGCATTACCACCAACAGTAGGGAATTTCCAAAAAGTCTACTCATCGAGGAAAACAAAACATTGTTCACTATGTATAGAAAGTTTACGAGGGGAACTATTTATATTTTGAGCCTTGGCAACCCTGAATGTTGTAGGTGCCATATGACATTTCCAATGGAAAGTTTGACATTTTTGACATAATCTACTTAAAACATTTTGTCAATAGAGTGTCATTTGTTTTGTTTACACTAACTTGAAAATTGTGTGTCAACAAAAACATGGAATTAACTCGTGAAAATGTTCGTGCAATGATTTATTACGACTTTCGATGTGGATTATCAAGACAAGAGTGCATCGATCAACTAACTTCCACATTTGGCAACGAAACTTCATCCTTTGCCACTGTGAAATGCTGATATAACAAATTTAATTGTGGCCGCCGTTCGCTGAATGATGAAGTTCATGAAGGTTGTCCAAAATCAGTTGTTGTGCCAGAAAGCATTGATGCTGTGCAAAAACTAATAATGAAAGATCGTCATGCGACATATTGTGGGATTGAGGCAACCCTAGACATTAGTTCCACCAGCATATATAAAATATTGTATGATTATTTAGCCGTGAAAAAGGTTTGCTCTCGTTGGATCCCACATAATTTGACGCAATCTCAAAAAGATGCTCATGTCGATTGGTGTACAAAAATGCTCAAGAAATACAATGGTGGTGCCTCAAAAGACGAATATAAGATTGTACCAGGTGGCGAATCATGGATCTATGCGTATGAGCCGGAACGTAAACAGCAGTCGACTGTATAGGTGTTTCAAGATGAAGCAAATCCAACAAATGTTGTTCGCACTTCGAAGCAAATGGTCGCCTGCTTTTTCAGCAAAACTGGCCATGTGGCAACATCGCCTTTAGAGGAACGTAAAACAGTCAATGCCGAATTTTACACAACCATTTGTTTGCCAGAAGTCTTCGGTGAAGTAAGGAAAACCAACAAGAACCATAGTATTGTTCTTCATCAAGACAATGCAAGCGCACACACATCTCGTCTAACAACAGAGTATTTGAAGGCTCAAAAAATCGAATTGATGGGTCATCCACCATACAGTCCTGATTTGGCACCCAATGATTTCTTTTGTTGGCAGAAGAAAACGTTGATGCCTTCAAAAACCATGTTTTGGAGGTGTCTCAAGAAGACTAGAATAAATGCTTTGACAAATGGTTCAAACGGATGCAAAAGTGTATTGATCATAAAGGAGAATATTTTGAAAAACAATAAAGCAGTTTTCAATCAGAAATTACTTTGTTTTAATTATTAGGCTCAAAATATAAATAGTGCCCCTCGTACAAATGAAGCTTAGAGAGCACTAATTAAAGGACATTGCTATCTATTAATATCTTTTAAAACACTGGGTTACTCAAATACCCGGTTAAGGCTGTGATATTTATGATAATTGAGGTCACCGTGAAGGTTTGCTGGAATTTACTGTATGAACCAGATAAGAAAGGTTAGAGTACATACGTGCCAAACTAGTAAGTTAAAAGCTCTGTGGTTCAGTCAGGGGCACAGTATTGGCATTTTCAAAACTGCTTTAAGCAAATAAATATTTTAAATGCCTTTTCAGTAATTATTGTTGCAGTGTATTATACTTTTGTGTGATACTGTAAACTCATTACTTAGTCATTCTTATCAGCAGGAAGAGGAAACAGAAAGCTCTGTGATGAATCTTATCAGTGCACTTCAGCAGCTGAGAAAGAACCGTGAAGTCCCACTTACTTATTATAAACCAAGAACATGCAACACAGTTTGCACAGAAAACAATGAAATCCATTTTACGCATGCAAATCAAAACAGTGTTTTGGTTACTGGGAGGACTGATATCTGTGTTCCTGATGCTACAAATACTAATCCAGGTGTGTATGTACTTAATATTTTATTTTAGTTTAACTTATTTTGTTTTGTTTATTTATTATGTACAACACTGTTAATGTGTATGATACAGAGAATATTTGTTAATTGTATTATTGGGTGCTATTGATTTTGCATTTCCATTACAATATTATATTAAGTGTAAGTGAGCAAAGAGGGATGCAAATTGTAGATGGTACACTGATGATCTCCATTGTTTAAAAGGAAAATGTCTTTTTTATTATAATCTTTTCAAACATCATGGTATTATTGAATACAAAAGTAAATTTCTTGAACTTAAAAAATTATATAGAAACGCTGATATCAAGCAAAAGAAATTATTACTCCAATTTTAATGACAATTCTAATAACAAAGTCCAGTCTAGATGGTCTGTAGTTACTAAATTACCGATTAATAAAAATAATTTAAATTAGCTGTTAGAAAAATAGTTAAATGTGGATAGCTTTAATTCTTTTTTTATAAACATAATTTCGGTCTCCCTGTAAGTAATATTGATATTAAGAAATTCCTAAATAAATCAAATGTGGTTGATTTGGATTTAAATTTTACTTTTAATAGTTTTTCTATAGAAGACATTTATTCAACTATTTTATTCATAAGTAATAGTAAATGCTTAGATACTGAGGCAGTATTTTTACTTTCTCTACTACGTATAGTAAGTAGGGGAAGTATTGTATTCCACCCAAAAATTCGATACCGAGATTTCACCAGAAATACATGATTTGAGGCCCCCTGAATCCAAAAAAAAACATTTTTGGAAACATGTCCGTGTGTGTGTGTGTGTCTTTCTGTGAACAGCATAACTCAGAAACGAACAGTCGGATAAACACCAAACTTGGTATTTAGGTTCAGTATCTTCCAGAGATGTGACACAAAGGTTTTCAAGAAAATCCCCCCACCCCAGATTACCCTTTACATGGAACATTTTTCGAAAATTTTAATTTTCTCAAAAATAGCTCTAACGATTTTGATTAAAATATCATATGTTTAAGACATTTTCATGACAAAATGTATATCTTGAATTTTCTGGGAATGTCTCCAAAAGTATTCTTCATTGTGAACGAGTTTTGCATAAATGGTAAACCATAAGAGATAGACAAAATTTTACTACACAAAAAATGTAGATCGCGTTAAAATACACAATTTATGTCATATACATTTTTTTTGTTGAGTGAACCATTTTCGAGATATTGCTTGTTATTTCCTTAAATTTTTCAATACTTATTTTCTCAAATGGGAATTCGTTATTCATTTTTTTGACTTGGATATGCAAAGAGTATTAATCTGTGGCAAAGGGAATGGTGCTGCACCTAGCAACCAGCTATTAAGAGATATGTATGTGCTTAAAGGCTACTGTATTTCTATATTGCCCTTGTAAATATATATTCCCATTACATCTGCAAGAAAATTAGCAATAAGATAGAGTCTGCAAATGTTTATCTCGATTAACATGAAGTAGATGGAGAATAAGCGTTTGTACAAGAGTAGAGAAAGTCATGTGAGTGTAACACATCAGAGTTTTTAACGCTTAACTGATATCAGTCTAATTATATAGTATAAAAAAATAATAATCTGCTTATAAGCAATCCGTGTATATTATAGTATATAAAGTGTATATTATAGCCATTGTATTATGCTTATTTTATTATATATATATATATATATATATATATATATATATATATATATATGTATAAAATGTTATGTGAATGTATTTCTTAGTGAAATAATGTAGGAGCTGTGAGAATAGAAGCAAGCTGCTTTTCGTAACAAACAGAGTCACAAAATGGAAGCCAAAGGTTGCTAGCAATAAGGTAACCTTGAGACAACAATAACTTAGAAAGTTAAAAAAAAAAAAAGGCTACCAACAGTCCATGGAACAATACTGATGTAACGTTCAAAACAGTTTGTAAATGGTCACGAGGGTGCAGAAAGCCGATCAGAGTAAAACTAAAGGTGCTCTATTGGAGTAGGCTTAGCCAATCAGAAACTAGAAAGATAAAGACGTAAAAATTTAAACTGTAGACGCTAACAGGTAGCGTGCCCAAGCAGTTCAGTGGTTGTATGTCAGAGTGTGCAGACATAAGAATTTAGTGCAGTGTGGATAATAGATAAATTTTGACCTTTTTTAAAGATGTAGTTAGGAATAATATCTCACAGCTCCATATTTAGATACGTCAGTAAATTGTTATTCAACTGCCGAGAAGGAGTAATAAAGAAGTAAAAATTTACAATTATAATTGGTGTAAAGTGTGTAAAATTATTCTGCAGTTGTACCACCCCTATTTAGAGATACTTGCTCTACCAGCTATTACTGACGCAGCTGAGGCATAAATAAATAAATAAATAAATTTAAATAAAAACATATCATAAGCAATTAAACTTTAAAAAATCTTATGTGTTACACTCACATGACTTTCTCTACTCTTGTACAATCTAATTTTACAAACGCCTATTCTCCATATGCTTCATGTTAATCGAGATATCGAGATGTCAATCTTATTGCTAATTTTCTTGTAGATGCATGGGAAATATGGTAGCTTTTAAGCGATAGTCAAATATTTTAACGCTGGTTGCTATGTGCCGCATTCCATTCTCTTTGCATGTCCAGGACATAAAAAAAATGAATAACGAATTTAAGAAAAAGTATAAGTATTGGAAAATATAAGGAAATAACAAGCAATATCTCGAAAACGGTTCACTCAACAAAAGAAATGTATATGACATAAGTTGTGTATTTTAACACGATCTACATTTTTTGTGTAGTGAAATTTTGTCTAGCTCTTATGGTTTACCAGTTATGCAAAAGCCGTTCACAATGAAGAATACTTTTGGAGACATTCCCAGAAAATTCGAGATATACGTTTCATTTCTCATAACATTATCTTAAACATATGATATTTTCATCAAAATCGTTAGAGCCATTTTTGAGAAAATTAAAATTTTCGAAAAATGTTCCATGTAAAGGGTAGTCTGGGGTGGGGGGATTTTCTTGAAAACCTTCGTGTCGCATCTCTGAAAGATACTGAACCTAAATACCAAGTTTGGTGCTTATCCGATTGTTAGTTTTTGAGTTATGCTGTTCACAGACACACACACACAGACACACACACACACACACACACACACACACACACACACACAGACACACACACACACACACAGACACACACACGGACATGTTTCCAAAAATGCTTTTTTTGGATTCAGGAGGTCTCAAAACATGTATTTCTGGTGAAATCTCGGTATCAAATTTTTGGGTGGAATGCAATACTTCCCCTACTTACTATACGTAGTAGAGAAAGTAAAAATTTATTACACATAAACATTATTAACACACTACACCGCCGCAAATTTAGCGCCTAAATGAGGGGCGACCAATGCAATATATGTGGTGTTAATTCCCATATTTTAAAATGAGCTGCTTCGCTTATATGTGAACCATTGACTCATATTTTTAATTATTCTGTTGTTGGTTGTACATATCCAGATATTTTCAAATATTCCTATATTTACATCAGGCAAAAAATCTGAATATGGTAATTACAGGTCAGTTTGTATTTTATCAGCTGTTTCATAAGTGTTTAAAATCTTGATAAATAAATAAATTACCATTTCTTTTGAATCAGATTCCCTATTATTAGAATGTCAATATGGTTTCATATCTGGTTTTTGTACTATTGATGCAGTTAACCAATTTTATTAAACATAGCCTAAATGAGCTCGAAAATTGACACACTTTCTAGTTGATTTGTTCAAAGGCTTTCGATACAATTTCTTACAAAATTCTTTTTAAGAAATTGGATTTCTATGGATTTAGCACAAATAGTATTAATTTTATTTATGCTTATCGGCTAATCTGCTCTTAGTTCTCTTCATTGGTGATGAAAATGATGTGTTATATGTCCAACAGACGAATATTTAATAACGCCAAAGCCTGTAAGATACTCAGCCTCAAGGCGTAGTCAAGAGATTGAGGGCCCTCAGCCTCAAAGCGTAGCCGATGGATGTTTTTTAGAAGGAGAGGAGTGTAGCAGTCGAGGCCGAACTGCATAGCGACGACAGGGCGTAGCCGAGGGATCTGCGCATCTAAAATTTGAATGATTCACGTTCGCAAAAATAACAGCACATCACATATTTAGCAGATTTCGCTTTTTATTTAGGTTGCCTGTTCCCACTTTGCATGTGATTTAGCGAAAAAATGGCTACGTTTGTTGTGTTCATAATGCGATTTGCCTATAAAAGTAAAGCACCTAAAAGGGGCGGGCAGGTGTGCACCAGCTACTGAAGAGTTCACATCCACTTCTAAACTCACTCTTAAGGTATTTTATTCACTTTCCTATTGCTTTTATAACCATTTTCAACAAAGAGAACTAAGAGCAGATTAGCCTACTTATCTTACTAGTAGATATCAAAGTTTTAATTTCAGCAGTAGTATATCTGAATTTAAATTGTTGAAGTGTGGGGTTCTCCAGGGAATGTTTTTGGAACAATTATGTTTATTATTTATATAAATAATTTACTCTTGTAATTAAGGATTCCTGTCCTAATACTTCTTTCTTTTCTGATGGTATAGTTATTTAATATGGAAGTAAATCTGTAAATTCTTTGAAGGAGAACTTAGAGCTTACATCTCATATACTAAAACAGTGCTCTAGTATTAATAATCTTAGCTCAAATATTAGTAAAACAGTTGAATTAAATTTCCCCTAATATTTCACCCATTAACAAACAACTAAAAGAGAAGAGAAATGGCAGATGGGGGTTTAAAGTTAGTGGTTGTCAAGGAGATGGATTATTTGGGGGTGAGGATGAGCAGTAATGGTAAATGGGGGGCGCATAGCAGGAAGGTGGTGGCTAAAGGAAAGGCAGCAATGGCAGGAGTAAGGATGTGCAAATATAAATTAGAAATGCCAACTAAATGGATAGAAAGAATGTATGAAGCATTGGTAGAAGCAAGAATGCTATATGCAGTAGAAATTTGGGGGGGGGATCTGAATTAAGCAGAAAAATAGAGCAGAGCTATAGAACGTTCTGTAAAGAGCTATTGGGGTTACCAAGATCAGCACCAGGGGAAGTAGCATTAGTGGAATTAGGAAGAACAAGAAGAAAGGGAGTGATAATGGAAAGGATATTAAAATTTTGGTTTAGATGCCTGAGAAAAGATGAAGAGGAAATTTTAAAGATGTGCAACAAAAGAGTATGAAAAATAATAATAGCTGGTGGACAGGGGTAGAAAAAATGATGGAGAAGATAGGAATGGGAGATATTTGGAGAACAGGAGAAAGAAATAGCAACGGCTTCTGGATAACAGTAAGACACAGAGTGGAGGACATAGAAAGACAAGAGATTTGGGGAAGCTTAGAGAATAAAAAATCACAAGGGATCTATAGATTAGTAAAAAGGAAAGGGGGAACAGAAGGGTATGTGGATTATTGTAATAGAGCAGAAAAAGAAGCGTTTGCATGGATGAGAACAGAATCAATGTATATGAGAGGGCTAAGAGGCAAAAAAAAAAAAATGGAATTTGTGTATTATGCGGAGCACAGAGCATTATATGACAGAATGCAAAGAATTAGCAGAATGGAGACAAGAAGTATGGGAGGAAAAATGGGAAAAAATGGATGGAAAAATAGTAGCAATTAAAATGTTAACAAGAAAAGAAGAAAAGCAAAATAAGAATATGGGGGAGTTCTTAAAGAAAGTAAAAGAGAAATGGATTAGAAAAGTAAGAGAGATAAGAAAGGTAGAAAGGCAAATGGAGGAAGGAGAGGATGGGCAATAGGGATTAAGGGTAGCAAGGGATGCTCAGAAGGCCAGGGTGCCAGGCAAAAGGAGTAGCATAGCTGGCAAGGAAATTTGTACATAGGTTAAGTTAGTTTATAAGTGGAATATTGTAAATAGAATTGTGTATAAAAATGTACAAATAAAGTTATCTTATCTAACAAACAACTATGCAAATTTCTAGCATTGCAAATAGAGGTTTACAGTGTTCAGTTTCCTTGGTGTTTATTAATATTCTGATAATGCTTCTCTGAAGCTTTAACACCTTTGTTATCTGTGAACTGTTACTCTACAGTACCAATGCATACATAAAGATCCTTTTAAAAAAAAATGAAAAATAAGTCCAATGAACAACAATTTGTCTTTTGGTACTGGCATTTCTTACTTTCTCTACTATGTATAGTAAGTAGGGAAAGTATTGTATTCCACAAAAATTCGATACCGAGATTTCACAGGAAATGTATGTTTTGAGGCCTCTTGAACCCCCCAAAAAATAATTTTAGAAACAGGTTCTTCTGTGTGGGACGGTGAAAAGCATTATTCAAAAACAAAAAGTCTGGTAAATACCAAACTTGTTTTTTAAGTTCAGTATCTTCCAAAGATGCTACACAAAGATTTTCAAGAAAATCCCCTCACTCCTGACTACCCCGTACATGAAGCATTTTTCAAATTTTTTTATTTTTGCAAAAATGGCTTTAATAATTTTGATTATAATACCATTTATTAAAGATATTTACATTACCAATAAAATGTATATCTTAAATTTTCTGGGAATGTCTCCAAAAGTGTTCTTCATAGTGAACGACTTTTGCATAACTGATAAACCATAAGAGATAGACAAACCTTTACTACACAAAAAATGTAGATCGCGTTAAAATACACAATTTATGCCATATACATTTTTTTTTGTTGATTGAACCATTTTCGAGATATTGCTTGTTATTCTCTTAAATTTTTCAATACTTATTTTCTCAAATGAGAATTCGTTATTCATTTTTTTGTCTTGGATATGCAAAGAGTATTAATCTGTGGCAAAGGGAATGGTGCTGCACCTAGCAACCAGCTATTAAGAGATATGTATGTGCTTAAAGGCTACTGTATTTCTATATTGCCCTTGTAAATATATATTCCCCTTACATCTACAAGAAAATTAGCAATAAGATAAAGTCTGCAAATGTTTATCTCGATTAACATGAAGTAGATGGAGAATAAGCGTTTGTAAAAATAGTTTGTACAAGAGTAGAGAAAGTCATGTGAGTGTAACACATCAGATTTTTCAGTTTGTAATAGTCATTTTATGATTGAATTGGTTATAATAATTTCCACCATGATTGTTGAACTGGAAAAAATGGCAGAGGAAAAATTAAGAAGACAATACAAAAAAAAAAAAATTGATATGTTGTATTCGCATGACTTTCTCTACTCAGTCTTCTACAAACTATTCTTACAAAAGCTTATTCTTCTATCTATTTCTTGTTAAAAGAGATAAACTCTCATTACAAATTTACATATTTCATTTTAGGTATAAGAAGAATACAGTAGGCTAAAGTGATAGTAAGATTTTTAAAAAGGGGACTTTAAAAACAAAGTTTAGCACTTTTTTTAATTGCTTAGGTCTTATCGGGCAATGAATGAAATAGGTGAAATGATGCTCAAATGATTCTGGGGTCCATAGAGTTTAAAGTTACCCAATGTTCATCTTTTTGGAAGAAGGGAAAACGCTGGGAAAAAAAACCTTATTAGGATAAGTAACCATAACCAAGATTTGAACTCGGGACCTCTTGAATGTGAGGCAGACATGCCACGCAAGGGTTCATGCTCTTTACATGACCACAAAGAAAAGAATAGTAACTTACCATTTGAAAAAAAAAATCTGATGTGTTACACTCACATGACTTTCCCTACTCTTGTACAAACTATTTCTACAAACGCTTATTCTCCATATGCTTCATGTTAATCAAGATGTTAATCTTATTGCTAATTTTCTTGCAGATGCAAGGGGAATATGGTAGGTTTTAAGCGATAGTCAAATGTTTTAACCGCTGGTTGCTAAGTGCCGCATTCCATTCTCTTTGCATGTCCAAGACATAAAAAAAATGAATAACGAATTTGAGAAAAAGTATAAGTATTGGAAAATTTAAGGGAATAACGAGCAATATCTCGAAAATGGTTCACTCAACAAAAAAAATGTATATGACATAAGTTGTGTATTTTAACACGATCTACATTTTTTGTGTAGGAAAATTTTGTCTATCTCTTATGGTTTACCAGTTATGCAAAAGTCGTTCACAATGGAGAATACTTTTGGAGACATTCCCAGAAAATTTGAGATATACATTTCATTTGTCATGAAAATATCTTAAACATATGATATTTTAATCAAAACCATTAGAGCCATTTTTGAGAAAATTAAAATTTTCGAAAAATGTTCCATGTAAAGGGTAATCTGGGGTGGTGGATTTTCTTGAAAACCTTCGTGTCGCATCTCTGGAAGATACTGAACCTAAATAGCAATTTTGGTGTTTATCCAACTGTTCGTTTCTGAGTTATGCTGTTCACAGACACACACACGCGGACATGTTTCCAAAAAAGGCTTTTTTTGAATTCAGGGGACCTCAAAACATATATTTCCGGTGAAATCTCGGTATCTAATTTTTGGGTGGAATACAATACTTCCCCTACTTACTATATGTAGTAGAGAAAGTAACAATTGACAAATTATGTATTTTAATGAGGTGTACATATTTTCTATTGTAAGCTTTTGTAGCTCTTATGATTTCTGAGATATATAAAATCTAATGAAAACACTGAGGCCTTCATAGGCTATTCACATTAATTTCACATGTTTTTTTCATCATTCTAATATGTAAAATGCATACTTCAATCAAAATTGCTTGAGTGTTTTTTGAGAAAATAAAAAAGTTATGTTTATTTTTTCTTTCTTTGTAAAGCACTGTTAGGGGAAGGGGGATTTTCTTGAGATCTTTGCATGGTACTCCTAAATGGCATCCGGCTCAAGTATGATATTTAGTATTTATCTGATATTTTGTTTTTGAGTGATACTCTTTTCTCTCTCCCTTCTCTGCTCCTCTCCTCTTAATGGGACATCAAAAACTGTATTTCCAATAAAATTCCAAACATATGACATTTTAATCAGATTTATTAGAGCATTTTAGAAGAACATATAAAAAGAATGAATTCTTTTCCTCGTAAAAATTGAGTGGGAGAAATTTCACTAAGTTTCCTCGCATCCTTGAAAAATGCTGCATGTACATAAGTGTGAAGTGAGTTTTTAATCCATCTTTTGTTTCTGAGTTAATGCTTTTTTCTCACTCACACATGTATGTACCTGTGAATCTTAAACATGTATTTTGAAGATGATGTATGCTTACGTAATTGTATTTTACGTAATTTATTTAGTTGCTTTTAAGGAGTTCCTGGAACACGCTTTGGGAGTCGGTTTGAATTTGTTGAGTACGTAATAGTTACTGTTATTATGCAATATGCTGCTACATACGAGACGCTGATTTCAGGATGTGTTTTTGTTATTACACTCCAAGTTTTACACTATAATATTTAACTTTGTTATTAAAACTGCTTCTATAGATTATTTATGTTTGAATTTGCCTCAGTTGCATCAGTCTTGTTTGTAGAGTCACGTGTCTTAGACAGGGTGCGGTATGACAATGATTGTAGACATCACAGAATTTTAAGTTTTTAAATTCACTTCTTTTATTAATTCTTGCACATTTTTATAAAGCACTACACTTTTAAGAACTGTGAGAATCTTCAATACTTTCACTTAGCGCGTATACATATTTTACGATTCACACGTAGAGAACACATCTTCCATCTGTTAAACAACGGTTAAAACTTGTAAGCTTCGGTATTTCTAGTCTCTGATTGGCTAATTCTAGTCCAATAGAATATCTGCATTTTACTTAAACTTTTTCCTTGCTATTGATTGGCTAATTTTAAACTGTTACTGAATTTACCTTATCTTTGATATAATCATGACTGGTAACTTTTCAAACTCTTAAACTCATTATTGCTACAAGATTACCTCATTATTACTTCATTGTTAGCAACTTAAAACTTATTATTCCACAGCTCTTGCATTATTAAAGTATATAATGTATTCACACAACATTAATAAAATATGTTTACAATAAAAATAAGCATTTGCAATGACTGTTACATACAATTCAAATAATTATTACATACATAATGTTTCAAGGCGGGCTGTTATTGAGTTTACTTTTATATAAAATAATATTGAAATTATTCAGGTATTAAAATACTGCCCCAATTTCTGATTGAATCTCAGTTTTTAATTCGGGTGAAATGCCATATTTCGTGTGCCTACTATAGGTAAGTGGTAGAAAAAGTAAAATATTTTAACTTCAGGTTAGCCCATTATACATGCTAGTATCAGGTACTTATCCAAAATATAAAATTAGCAGAAAACTTATTGTATTACTATAGGTTTAGAACAGGCATTTCAACTCACTTGATTTTGTACTAGAGCAAGGAGACTTGCTCTGTGCACTGCAGTGGGTAAACACATGATATCACTTAGACATGGGCTTCTGACTGACAGCAGTGGTGGATCTCTCATTCCTTTGTAATGCTTCAATTATTATGTACATTGTACAAGGGTCATTTCAGAAGTCCTGCACACGGCGCATGCTTGACCGTTCCGGTGGCATGACCAAGTTGAAATTTATGTCAGTTGTGAGTCAGAATTTAAGCCTGGCAGTTGTATATGTGTTTGTTGGTTCACATGGCTGTATCGTGAGTAATTCAGTTTTAAAATGGAAGCTGAAACCGAGTCAGGTCAAATTACACATAGTGACCAGTGTTCCTACATCAAAATCGAATCCCTATGTGGAAAGAACCCAATTGAAGTTTGCAATGCTTTGAGAGAGTGTGTGGGAATAGTGTAGTGGATCGTAGCACAGTATCACGGTGGTATGCTCATTTCCGTGAAGGTTAGGAGGCATTGAGGGCAACCCAAGAAGTGGAAGGCCATTAACGCAACAGACTACACCTCTCAGATTATTGTTAATGACATTTTGAGAGAGGATCGATGAAAAACATGTGAGAAAATTACATATGAGGCCAGAATGTCTGTCAATTCAGTTTACAGATGGGTTCCGCATGATCTGAGTGAAGAGCAGAAAGCAGGTCGCAAAAGAATCACAGAAGAATTGCTTCAACATTACCGAACAGAAGGAGAATAGTTTATTAAAAGGATTGTTGCACTTGATGAAACCTGGATACAAGATTTTGAGGAGCCAGAACGAAGTCTCAGTCATCACAATGGAAAAGTTCCAACTCTCCACGCCCCAAATAATTCCGCTGCCAATAATCAAAGGTGAAACTGATGATGATTTTTGGGTATGACTTGAATGGAGTCAGCTACAAATAGTGTGTCCCAGGGGACATCTGCAACAGGTGCGTACTACAAGCTATTTCTGCAAAATGTTTTGCGCCGGAAAATTCATCAAAGAAGGCCTGACATGCTGGTATCCTCATTTTGCACAATTATGCAAGACCGCGTGTTGCTCAACAAATATGGATGGGAAATACTTCCCCACCCACCATACAGTCCTGATATGAGCCCACCAGACTTTGATTTGTTTCCCAAATTCAAGGCACCACTCTTGGAAAACATTTTGATACAATTGATGAAGCTTCCAGTGAGGTGACCCAAGTAATCAGACAGCTCAACAATGAAGGTGCCCTATCTGGAACACAGAATTTACCTAAAGTTGGGAAGCTGTCATAAGCAAGAATGAGATTTTATTGAAGGCCTGTAAAGGTATTTTGTAAACTAAATTATTTTCTTTATTTCTATCTTACAGTGTGAAGAACGTTTGAAATGACCCTCGTAGTTTGCTTGAATTGTGTTAGATATCAATTAATTACCAAGATGCCTGATCATATTCACTGTTATAAATGTGAAATTTGTTCGTTACGAATTAATTCTCATACTGTTAAGAGTTACAATGTGATTACAATGGTGTTGACCAAGTTAAGGAAGTTATTGTTTTACTATGTTAATACTATAATGATTGACATTATTTGTTGCAATGGTTTATGTTATAACTAGGGCCCAGATTTTTAAGTGGAATAAATCTTCATTTTAGGTTTCTTATATGCTTAAAATAGGTTTTTCTTTATTAAAATAGTTTTTTTTTTTAGTTTTACTTCGTGGATTCAATACAGGTATCAATAATTTTGCTTTTTGGACTTAGTTGTAGGATTTATTTTTTGGCTTGCAATAGATAGTTACATACATTCTCAAATTTTCTGGCATAAACGATTTCCTATTATCACGTAATACATTCTTGTATGAAGAAAAGGTTCTTTCAACGGAACATGTCATTGGGCGTAGAACATAGATGCCTGTGCAGCAGGTTCTAGGGGTAGTTCTTCTGTATACTTTTCTCGCTGCAATACTAAATTAATGATTTTCATATCTTCAAAAGCAGGATTTCGTTGAAGAATCTCCTGCAACTTCGAAGAACTTGCAACTCCCACTGGTCCAGGTATTTCTTTACTGGAAACATTGCCAATGATATCTAGAGCCTCTTTCAGTGGCAAAGTTGTAGCTTCTGGTATAAAACAAAAATGTGTCTTAATGTATGCAAGGGAAGCGGCAAGAGTGGGGCACTCGAGTGATTTCTTAGCCTTGGCAATGCAGGCAGCTTCTATTTCATCCAATTCATTGACGACATTTTTGACGTCTTTTAAGTGCTCGGCATAGTAAATGGCAGCCAAGTATTCTCCTCCTGACCTTCTATTAGCTGTATCCAGGTGTCACCACGTCACATGTGCTGCATATAACTGTAGTAACTTGAATTATCTACTGGCTATAAGTGGTGGAAATAATTTTACAATGAGTTTCAATCCGAAAATAACATTCTTCATTTCGAAAAAGGAAAAACAGCTATTTAGGTTTCTTTAGGTGTCAACCCCTCATTTAGGTTTTTTTAGGTGTAATGAAATTCGCATATTCTGCTCCAGGAAGTGTGAAATGAGTATATATCTTGAAATGTGTTAATTAAATAGCAAGGAAAAATATAGGTTAAAACCTAAAAATCTGGGCCCTAGACATTACAATAGAGCAATTATTGTACCAATCATGAACCTACAATAGGTATATTAACCTATGAATGGTGGATTATGTATTTCAAATGTAAAATGTTACATACTGCCTCTGCACTGAACGAATTATCTGTTCCTGCTTTTTGCGCAGTTCAAGGTCACACCGTGCACAGTAGGTGATTCAGCGGGAGCAATGAGCAAGGTTACTCTCTCTACTGTACTCAAAGGCAACCAGTTGGCGATGCCTGGTTTAGAAGATTCAAATGTGAACTGTTGACAATGTTGCTGCCATGTTGTAACAAATTTTAATCTAGTTAAATACACCTCAGAGAGTGAGGCACCAAGTTCTGAATGTATACTGTTCTAAGTAGTCCACATTTTCTGACTTTCAGGTTTATAATGAGGTTATGTGCAGTGGTTTAGAAGTCCAAATAGAAGATTACAGCATGTTACATCATGTAAATGAAGAGGATATAAATGTTCCAGGTTTGTAATTTTGAAGAAATTAAAACAGCATTCCAGATGGTGCGCTTTCCTCTTGTACTTGGACCTTTAGTTATAGAAAGTAAAAATGGAAGCATTTAGAACAAAGACAATGTTAGATAATAGCAGCTCAGATATTTAACACAGCTGAAAAATTCCAACCAAGATATTGATGCCCCTTAAAATGGAAAAGGTAGGTATAAGAGAGTTAATAACATAGTAAGTTTAGAAGCAATGGTTTAAGTAGGATGTTCCAACCAAGATATTGATGCCCCTTAAAATGGAAAAGGTAGGTATAAGATAGTTAATAACATAGTAAGTTTTGAAGCAATGGTTTAAGTAGGATGTTCCAACCAAGATATTGATGCCCCTTAAAATGGAAAAGGTAGGTATAAGATAGTTAATAACATAGTAAGTTTTGAAGCAATGGTTTAAGTAGGATGTTCCAACCAAGATATTGATGCCCCTTAAAATGGAAAAGGTAGGTATAAGAGAATTAATAACATAGTAAGTTTTGAAGCAATGGTTTAAGTAGGATGTTTCATTCGAAATGTCCAAAAAGGAGTGGCAACAGCACTGCAGCACCTTCTTGAGGAGTTCCAGTGCTCATAAGCAGGTAATAACAGTGAGCATGATTCATTTTCAGCATGACAAAAGTAATGAACAAATAGAATAGAATATTTATTTTTACTGAATGACATACAAAATTTTAAATACCTTTTATGTAATTTCTTAAAACTACTTACATTCTAATACAAATTAAGTCTGATTTTCCTTCCTTTTAAGGGATGCTTTTTGCCTGGCACCCTGGCCCTTTGGCTTCCAGTTAGCCCTTATTCTTTTCCTTCCCTTTCCACTTCCCTGATTCCTACTTTCGTATTATTCTCCTTTCTCTAGCCCTTCCTGCTCCTTTCCTCTTGCTTTTTTTTTTACTTTCCTTAACCATTTTTGCTTGATTTTCCTTGAAAACTCTCCCATTTCCTTTATTATTTTTTCTCCCTTAACTGTTCATATTTTTATAGCTATCATTTCCTTGCTTATATTGTCTCATTTTGGGTCCCAAACATCCTGTCTCCACTTCTCTGTTTACATTCTACCAAGTAATGTATCTTATTTTCCTTTTCTCTACATGTTCCCAATTCTCTCCCTCTTACCCTCTAAGGAACACAGCCCCTGTTCTCACCCATGCTAAACCCTCCCTTTCTGTCTGCTACATAAGTCAACATAACTTTCTCTCCTCCAATCTTTCTTAATTGTTCTATATAAAGTTAGGGACTTTTTATTTTCAAGACTTCCCCAGATTTCTTGCTTCTCTATATCTTCTATTCTATTTTTCATGCTTTCCAAAATCTGTTATCATTTTTTTGTTTGTTCTAGTTGCCAAATGTCCCCCATTCCTATCCTCTCTAACTCTCTTCTTATTCCTTCCCACCATCCATTCTTATTTGAAGTTATCCTCTGTTGATTCACACAAATGTTTAATATATCTTGTTCTTCTCTTTGAAGGCACCCTGTACCATTATTTCAAAATTCTTTCCATAATTATTGCTTTCCTCCCTGTTCTTCCTAATTCTATCAATGCTACTTCCCTTGGTGCTGATCTGGTTAACCCCAAAAGTTCTTTGCAGAATAATCTGTATATTTGATCTTTTTTGCTTAATTCTGAAGCCACCTTATTTCTACTGCATACAATATTTTTGACTCTACCAAAGCTTTATACATCCTTTCCAACCATTTAACAGACATTTCCAATTTATAATTACTTACTCTTAATCCTATCATTGCAGCTCTGTCTTTTGCCATCACTTCCTACCATGTGCTTCCCACCTACCATTATTATTTTATCTTACTCCTAAATAACCAAACCCCTTTACCACCTCTCACGGTTGTCCATTCAGATACCATCGTTCTTATTTGCTTAATTTATTTCCTTTTTTGAATTCTATAACTTTTGATTTCTTTACATTTACTCAAATTCCCTGTTCTATACAAAATTTGTGTATTTCATTAATTGCTCTTTGCAAGCCTATTACAGTTATAGCTCCTACCATTAGGTCACCCACATACAGCAATCCTGTATCTCTTTGTTCATTAATATAGGGCAGTGCCTCTTTCTAATATGTCATCAATAAATGAATTAAACAAGATGGGACTTAAGACTGGTTTACAACCGCCCGAGAATGGTAACCAGAATGGAAACGAGAACGGGAAGCAATGCACCAAACAAGATATTGATTCACAACAGCCCGGTAACGAGAACGGTTATGCATATCGATCACAAAGTGAAAGTCGATTTTGCGCATTGGGATTTCATTTGTTTTTAACTGACCAATGACATTTTTGCACCTACTTCCAATTTAGCCAAGCCAACGTCAAAATTCGATAGAGTAAACATTATCTAAATGCATATCCATTACATTTTCGATCCCCTACTTATGCCAAGCTTTTATTCCTTTTTTTATTGGCATACATTAAAATTGTTTATTGTTCTTTTTTCATTTCCACCAGTTTTAGCTGTTCTTTGTAGCTTTTGCCATTGTTTTTTAGGTAATAGCCAGTTTTGAGTTGCATATAAACAAACTACAAATGATCGCTTCACCAGAGGAACCAACACTGATTAGATTTGCGTGTGTCGGGATGAGGTTAGGAAGCACATTTACTACTAATTCCTTCCAGTTTCATGTTTCCAGCTTGCGACTATAGAGAGCACTAGGTGGCTGTTTCATGTCACGGCTGCCTAGGATAACCTCTAGAGTGAAGAGTCTAATATGCACAATAGGGAACTAATATGCCGTGCCCTGGAACAAAAACGAGAATGTTAAAAGTTGGGCAACACTTCTTTCCCGTAAAAGTTGGGCAACTCTTCTTTCCCGTTCCCAGGGCCCGGGAAGGCTTCCCGTCGGTTGTGAACATTCCCATTTGAATACATGTATTTCAACTTTCTCGTTCTGGTTACCGTTCTCGTTGGTTGTGAACCAGCCTTTAGTTTACATCCTTATCTTAAACGCAGTTTTTGTTCAGCCAACCTATAATTCTGTTTGGATTACATCTTATACAACATTTTATTTCCTCATATATTTTTCTAATTCCTCAATAAAGTCATCACTTACCCCTTATTTTTCGTAATTTCCACTCCAGTGCTTCTTCTCTGTTAATAGTGTCAAATACTTTTTCAAAATCTGCAAAGAACATATACACTGTTCCTCTTTTCCTGCTTAAATATTTGTTAATTACTATCTGGATTATTAATGCATTATCTCTTGTTTCACTTGCCTTTCCTAAAACCAACTTGAAACTTAGACAACTTTCGTTCTAATTCCGCCCACTCTTGTAGTCTTTCTGCCATTATTTCTGTGTATGTTTCCCCAGGATAGACAATGTACTTATTCCCCTGTAGTTCTCCAGTTTATTCACCCCTCCCTTGCCTTTATATATTGGCACTACCATACTTATTTTCCAGCTTTCCAGAATATTTCTACTTTCCTTAATTTTATTTAATAATTTTGCCATAATTTTTAGCCCTCCCTCCATTTTACTGAACATTTTCTGGAATCCCAAACTAGTTGAAGTGATAGTTATAAAATGTTGATTTTGCTGTAATGCAGATAATGCTTACCAAAATTTATATTGGTTTATTTATTTGCCTAGTATTTCAATGCTAAGCAGTCTTAGAATTGACATTATAAAACATATATAACTCCCCAATAAAAGATAAAAAAAGTAATGCAGTTTGATATGAAAATAAAGAAATAAAAAACTTACTACTTATAAAAGACATTCTTACATGCTTGGGAGACTAAATAAGACTGAATTGCATTCAACTTTTAGACATCTTGACAATAATTGCAGTATTTTAATGTGTAATGTGGTTAAGAATAAATAGTTGATATTATATTTAATATCTTTTTCATGCTTAAATATTTTCAGGTTCAAATCCAATAATATTATGGTGGACGCCTTTTACTGGTCAGAAAGGTTTGGTAAGACAATGTGGATCTGTGAAGTGCTTTTTTACTGAGGATCGTGTATTTCAGAATCACTCCTTAACTAAGGTAAGTTAAAATATACCTGTGTGCAGTGCTGAATATGCTGTGAAATTTCTTTGCCAGTTTCTTTTACAATTTTAATGACTGCCTGCTCTTAATTTTAAATTACTTCATGCACAGAGTGATTCAATGAAATCACTTTTTATTACTTGCCCTACTTCTTATCTATAGTAAGTAGAAAAGGTAATGTATTCCACCCAAAAATCTCATATCAAGATTTCACAAGAAATACATGTTTTGAGACTCCCTGAATTTTTAAAAAAAAAGCATTTTTATAAAAAGCTGTGTTGCATGTGCATGTGAGAACAGCATAACTAAAAAACAAAAGGCTGGTTAAATACCAAACTTGGTATTTAATTTCAGCATCTTTGAAAGATTTGACAGAAAGATTTTCAAGGAAATCCTCCCACTCCAAACTATCCTTTATGTAGAAAGTTTTTACAAATTTTGATTTTCTCAAAAATGGTTGTAACAATTTTGATTAAAATTTTTTACCATGTTTAAGGTACTTGCATGACAAATAAAATGTATATCTTGAATTTTGTGGGAGTAGCCTGTGAAATCATCCCCATTCTGAATGACTTTTGCATAATTGGTAAACTGTAAGAGATAGACAAAATCTGACTACCCAAAAAGTGTAGATATTGTTAAAGCACGCAATTCATGTCAAATAATCCCCCCCCCCCCAAGTTAACCATTTCTGAGATATTCCTTGTTATTGGTTTGTAGTTTAAAATACTTATACTTTTCTCAAATGGAGAGTCATCATTTGTTTTTTTCATGTGTTCATGCAAAGAGAATGGAATTTCAAAGCCATCATATAGTGACATGCTCATTTAAATTTTGACTATCGTTTTACGCGCCATGTTGTACAACTAAGTATGTAAATGTGATTTGAAAGTTTATCTGGATTAACAAGAAGTAGTCTTGTAGCTAGAATAATAAGCTTTTGTAAGAATAGTTTGCAGAATTAGCAAGCAGAGAAAACCATGTGAATGTAACCTATAATAATTTTTTTTACAATGGTGTAGTAAACATTAATTATAGTATTTGTGTAAATTAAAAAACATGCGATTAATGCCAATAATGTGCCATTTTATGCAGCAAAGAAAAATATTTAATTTCTTGAAAAATCTTGTCCTGCAAGTGGCCTTCATTTCTGCAACAGTCTGCAATGCATCTTGTCAGTTGTAGTATTTCAGTGGAGTAGCATTAATTTCTTTGTGAATATTGTCTTTAAATTCAACAAAGATTTGTGGATGATTTTAATAAAACTTCCTCTTTGAATACCCCTAGAGAAAGTGATTACAGAGAGAAATCTGGGCATTCTTGGAGGTCAGTAAATGTCTCCATTTTTCAAGATGAGTTGATTCACAAAGAGCTGATACACAGCTGCTTCATGTGCCTTGGCACTATCTTGCTGGAACCATTTTGGCTATTCCCTTTTAGACCTTAAAGGCAATATTCGTAGAGCAATTAATGCTATTCCAATTGAAATGTTACAAAAATTGTTTGACTATAGTCACAATCATCTTTATTCACCATAATATTCTTTTACAGAACTAGGTTTCATCAAGTATTAGTTACAATAATAGAATACATATATTTACATAGCTTGGATACATAAGAAAAATTCTCTGTTTGCACAGAGCATAATTTACAAATACATGGTTTGCACTTTTGACAATTTTTTTGGTTCATTCCACCGGCCTTCCAAAATAGCACTAAGAAGTGCTCTTCTTTTAATTTTTTTGGCTTGGGAAACATGCCTGTGTTGTAGCCATTTAGCGTTACCCAGGGAACACCACGTGGAGGCGGACTACGCTGTTCCCCTAAACAAGTCCAATAGAATACATTGATATACAATATCAGAATGACCTGATATATACAATACACAAACAAAACAATATACCAGATGAAATGAGAGCCATAGCAATAGCTATGGAAAATGAAAGATACCCAGAAAAAGAATGGCTCCGAATATATACAGATGGATCCCTTGTCAATAAAAAAAATGCCGGTGCAGGAGTATACTGTAAGCATTTTACACAGTATCTAACATTACAAGAAACGTCAAACCACTATGATGGAGAATTAATAGTTATAAAAGCAGCATTACAGAACATTTTATTTAAACCATACATAAAACAAAAAAGTCATCTTATCAGACTCAAAATCAGCCATAGATGGGATAGTAAATTACAATAATAAAATAACAAGAAATATTAAAGAAATAAGAAGCCTAATTAAAACAGTTGAAACTAGAAACCATATCACCCTACAATGGATCCCAGCTCATGTCGGACTTTTGGTCAATGAACATGCGGATCAATTAGCAAAGAGAGGTGCAATACAACAAATAAAACCTGTAGGACAAATAGAAATAAATAAACAATTAAATAACATTAAACAACATTTCAAAAGACAGCAGAGACTTGATGAAGAAGATAAATTAAAAGATAAAGATTATAAGGCTATTAAAGATAGAGTTGATATACAAAAAATGCCAAGGAAGACTGCAGTGGCCTTATTTAGGATGGCAACTGGCCATGATTGCCTGATACGATGCCTACCTACACCCAAGTGCTCTCTCTGTGAAGAAGATGTCATCCTGAACAAAGAGCATCTCACCAAATGCAAAGGCCTTAAAAGTGATAACTTACAGACTTTATATTGGGAAGCCAGAGGGAAAATGATGCAGATCAATTAATCTCCAATGCCATTGGTGAACAACAACTTTTGACAATTATTGCTAGAGTTGTTGAGGTGTTCAAGGAACTCTTTGTGCTATAGAAGCCACGTGATATTAAGTATATCTGTACTATATGCTTGAGTCGTTTGTATTTAGATTTGTATTTTTTGTTATTGTGTTGTATATTAGAATTCCAGTGTGGAAAATTGACTGATGTTTCTTGGAAGTTCTATTACTTTCTATATGAATCTGATTAAAATTATGAGTAAAATGGGTATGCATTTCACAGTTAAAATTAAACAGATGAATATATTTATATATAAAACAAATGGCTTCTAAGATATAAATACATGGCAGTGTCAGCTTTTCAAAGTCAGTAAAGTAAGGTTTACAATGTGTGACCTCATGTACATTTGCTATGGTGCTTATTATTTGTTTCTGTATGAGAAATGTTTCTATTAATTCTGAACTACAACTCCATAAAATAATACTGTACATTATTATAGATTTCACATATGCACTATATACAACTAGTAAAGGTTTTATATTAGGTGCATATTTTTCATAATACTCTAATTGCATAAATAGCCTTTTACATTCTGCTTTTTGTGTTGGTGATGTGTGGTTTCCAACTCAGAGAGCTATCTATCATTATCCCTATCATTATACTTAATAAAATTATTATTTACACTTATAATTGGTAATGACCTATTATTATCATTATTGCAAGTATTGAAATACATTCCCACTTAGTTTTTAGTGTTTAGTACTAGTTTATTATTTGTTAACCTCACGTTAAGTGTTTCAAGCGAGTTATTAATCTAAATTTTTAATTCCTGAAAATCCTTCCCCTAAATATCAAATGTGTATCATCAGCAAATAAAATGGTTTCATTATTTGCAGGGTGTAATGCCAAATCATTAATATACACTAAAAATAAGAAGGGACCAAGGGTCGATCATTAAGGAATTCCATAATTTACAGTTTTGATAGTTGATTTAATATTATTTATTACAACCATCTGTTTACTGTCAGAGAGTTAGGACTTAAACCATTCATGACACAATCCTCTTATTCCACCGCAATCTAGCTTTGTTAAAAGTATATTATGGTCGGCTAAGTCGAACGCCTTACTGAGATCAAGAAATGTTGCAATTATCTTTTCATTCTTTTCTATTCTTTCAGTGGTATTTGGTATGAATTATAGAATGCATGCATAGTAGACTTATTTTTCTTAAACACATTTTGAGTGTTTCATAATGCAGGGAGAGCCAAAAAACTATGAGCCGGCTGCGCAGTGTTTTTCCTGTCCGCATCCTCGGCGCTCTTTGCCGTCTGCTGCAGTCATAGAAAGGTGCAGATGAAGCTATACAACATTTTTAAAATTACTTTTAAAGGCTTTACTTATCAACTTTATAAAAGGAGATGGTGTAACTGGCCACCGTCATTGTCTATACATTTTGGCACCTCTTAAGCGAACTATCCATCACTTGCCGTAGTTCATGTTGAGAAATGCTGGCAATTTCCTGGTGAATATTTTGTTTTAATTCTTCCAGGGTGTGTGGGTTTGTCTTGTACACTTTATTTTAAGTTACCCCAGAGATAGAAATCGCAGGGGGTTAGTTTGGGGAACCGAGGACCACAAATCTCTACTAATAATTCTATCCTCAAATGCACTTTCAATTGTTCTCATCAAAATATTGGCTGTATAAGCTGTCACAGAGTCTTGTTGAAAAAAGGCAAAATCACGCTTCTTGGTTATTAATTCTCTAAAAAAAAGGGGGGGGTTAAATTGTATTCACATATGTATGGGCGTCAGCTGTTGACTCGAAAAAAATTTGCAAACCCACACACCCTGGAAGAATTAAAACAAAATATCTGCCAGGAAATTGCCAGCATTTTTCAACGTGAACTATGAAGAGTGATGGATAGTTTCTTAAGAGGTGCCAAAAATGTATGGACAACGACGGTGGCCAGTTTCAGCATCTGTTTTCATAAAGTTGGTAAGTAAAGCCTTTAAAAGTAGTTTTTAAAATGTTGTATGGTTTCATCTGTGCCTTTCTATGATAGCGGCAGACAGCAACAAGCACCGAGGATGCGGACAGGAGAAACACCGCGCAGTCAGTTCATAGTCTTTTAGCTCACCCCATATAAAGTCATTAAGTAGACTATACAATTATGCCTCTATTTTTTAGAGAATTAACAGAAAGGGAGCGTGCCTTTGCCTGTATTCAACAAGACTATGCCACAACCCATATGGCCAATATATTGCAATGAGAACAATTAAAAGTGTGTTTAAGGAGGACAGAATTATCATAGAGATTTGTAGCCCCCTCGGTCCCCCGACCTGACTCCCTGCAACTTCTATCTCTGGGATAAATTAAAACAAAGTATACAAGACAAACCCTTACATCTTGGTAGGATTAAAACAAAATATATGCCAGGAAATCGCCAGCATTTTAAACATGTACTACAGCAAGTGCTAGATAGTTTCTTAAAGAGGTGTCAAAAATGTATGGACATGATGGTGGCCAGTTTCAGAATCTCCTCTCATAACATTGGCATTTAAATATAGTGAAGGAAATTCTTATTTGGTTGCATCACTGCCGCTCTATGATGGCCACAGATGGCAACATGCCTTCCATTGCAGCTGGTTCATAGTTCATTGGGTCTCCGTATACTTGTGAATGCACTTCACTGTTATTGTTATTTATTATGTATTATCTTTAGAACTGGAATAGTCAGAACTGTTGTTGAAGATTAACTGTTTTTCCCAACTCCAGATGCTACACTGTTGTAAAAAGGATAGAATCAATATATGAATTAATAGTAAAATTAGAAATGTCACTAGACCCTCTTTTTAAAGGTGGTCTTTGTTTTAGAGACTTAAATGTGTTATGTTTTTGCAGGCATTTATTTTCTATGGTAGCAACCTTGAACTTGTGGATCTTCCACTTCCAAGAAATGGCTTAATATATGACTGGGCTCTTCTTCATGAAGAATCTCCAAAAAATGTGCGTGCTCTGGTGCATACAGAAGCATTAGAATTATTTAACCTAACTGCCACCTTCAGTCGACGCAGCCATTTCCCTTTAACTCTTCAGTATTTGAAGAACAAAGAGGTACTTACAGGTATAAACATATGACAGTACATACCTAATTTTTACTGTTAAGGATATGGTACTCTAGGGGCCAGTTTCACCAACAGATGCTAAATTTTAACGCAATGTTAAACTGATTTAACACTGAAGTTAACACAAATTCTGTTTCATCAAACAATGTTAACTTTAACAATGTGTTAAAGTCAGTGTTAAGTTAACATTGCGATACCCCTGTGTTAAGGTGTTTTAACAAATGTTAGAAGTTGGAAAATGGCTGCCACAAACCAAGCTGTTGAAGCGAGTTTGCTACAATTGGCGTTTTTTAATGCCATTCCTAATGGAAGAGTAGTCCTACATCATAATAAATATGAAACCCTACAAAAGGAGGAATTTTTAAAGCAATGTTCAAGGGGTCATGAGCATGGTTTTATGGGAAATATGAGAGGTTAGAACACTACCAACAGAAGCATATCTCTTTCTTCTAAGCTACAATTGTTAATTAGGTACTTAGATTGCTGCTAAAATTTTTCATTTACTGGAGCGGGTGATAATGTTGGTATTATCTGGAAGGTTTCCAAAGGAATTGCCTCAAGAATCAAACACTATTTTTTTTTCGGATCTGCTTGATTAATCAGCGATAACACATGTTCGTCCATTTTAGTTTCAATGCAGTATCCACCACCAGTTTTAAACCGTCTTACATGCTCTTTGTACCTAATGTTTCTGGTACTGCACTTTATGTTAGCATAAAATTGCCATAGTTCTTACTGGACTTAAGAGAAACGCATTCATTCCAATTAAATTTCTCGCAAATTTTGTCCTAGGCTGCAATATTATCCTTTAATGTAAGACTGTCAGATTTTTCGTAGTTGATAATGCATCTATACTTATTAACCAGATGTTAATTAACGTGTTTCAAATGTGAAACATTTATTTCAATAACATTGTGATTCTAACCTCAAACAATCGGGAAAATCACATGGCAGTTGCCATGAATGTAAATGGTGTCTGCTACTGACATAGTGATAGTGCAGCAAAATGTAGGCAAAAGTGCATCAGAGTTCAGGAGCAGTGTAGTTCGCCACTGCCTTCTCGAAAGCTAGTTTTCACAGTTGTCTTTGACATTAACAATATGTTAGCTAACAATTTGCTTTAAAAGCTTGATGAAATGCAAAAGTTTTAACCTTATGTAAAACTTTGAACACTGTGTTAACAAACAAGATGTTGGAGCATTTTTAATATCAGTTGGTGAAACCGGCCCTAGGTATTTCATTTAACAACTTAAAAGGTTCAAGGAATTAATTGCTTAAAGCTGTCAATGGAAATACTCATAATCACAGAATATTTCTCAGAAATTGAGATTTAAGTTTGAGAGATTCTGCATCTTCTAGTGGCAAGAGTATAACGTTGGGGTTCATTCAAACGCAGGACAAGAATGTGGAAACTTAACAAATTTAACTACTTTATTTCTAGAAAAGAAGATGTGTGCATACATGATGAATTTATTTATCTCCAAAAGGTGTACAGTTACAGAGAAATATATACAACGTGTATAGAAAAAATGCAGACAATACTTAGTACGTTGGGCTGGATATTAAAATGAGTATTTTTCAAGAGGGACCCATGTCTGGAAATACAT
Source organism: Deroplatys truncata (assembly GCA_030765065.1). Lineage (NCBI taxonomy): Eukaryota > Metazoa > Arthropoda > Insecta > Mantodea > Mantidae > Deroplatys > Deroplatys truncata. The sequence goes on along the minus strand of CM060975.1, from coordinate 307,491,764 downwards.
GGTTTGAACACTTGGGGTATCAAAGTTTGCACAATATTCATGTTTGAGCAAACGAAAATCCATGAGTTCAAGTGGTTAGCAGTAACCAATACAGGTTCAGTGTGAACGTAAGGGCTGGGATAATTGATGACCGATCATTGGGCCGTATCTGCTGCCCACCAGACTAACAGGACTGACATACCTCTCTTTTGTCAGAGATGCCATTCCTGGATGTGGTGGCACTACAGGCTCATCAGGTAATGTGGCTGCAACACGACAGGCTCCAACTCACTTTGATGCAAACATGTGGCAACTTCTGGATGCCACATACCCCAATCGATGGATTGGTAGAGGGGGACCTTTGCCATGGCCACCACAGCCACCTGATCTTACACCTCTTGACTCTTTTCTGTGAGGTACCATGAAGACTATGGTGTATGCTATCCTTGTAATATTAGAGGAGGACCTTATTGCACAAATTCACGCTGCGACTGAAATACTGACGCAAACAGCTGCACTTGTTTAACCATTAAAAAAAAAATTTAATTTTATTTATGGACACTCTTTAACTGCTGTGGCCCTTAGCATCCCATTCTATATTGGGCATGAAAGACCGCTCATTTTGCTTAGAGGCCTCTTTATCAGGCTTGAGGTTCTTTTATGTGCCGTTCTGCATTCAAGTAGAAGGTCAACAGCTTGAACCCCTTTTGTAATTTATTGCATGGTGTGATGTTATTGTTGGATTTCTTAACACAATGTGGAACACACATATCCAAACCGCTCGTAAATTTTGACGCCCCACAGTGTCCAAACCATGTATTTCCGGACATGAGTTCCCTCTTTTAAAAATGTTCACTTTAATGTTCCGCCCAACATATTAAGTTTTGTCAGCATTTTTTCTATACATACTGTATAAATACACTTAAAAATCTAGTACAACAAAATCTTGTCTCTCCCATGCTTTAATCCCCAGGTTGTATGTTAGGAATAGAAACTTTTGTAAGAATGGTGTGTAGAAGAGATGTGATAATAAACAATAACGGTTAGAAAAAGTCATGTAAATGTAACAAAGGAATTTTTTTTTTTTTTCAGATACTAGCTATTTTATTCCTTTGAATAAGAAGAATCAGCTGTTATCTGAACTAGCTCCAGTCATTTATGTGCATTCGGACTGCAGCACACCATTAGAGCGTGATGAATATGCCAAGGAGCTTATGAAGTATATTCGTGTTGACTCCTATGGCAAATGTGTCCAAAATAAGAAACTGCCACAACAGTAAGTGCTTTTTGTCTATAATATAAAGGAATCCAATATTTTAATTCATCAGAAATTGGCTGTTGCAAATTCATAATAAACCTTGCAGCATCAATTAAATGAATGAATTAACATGCTTCTTAGTGGATAAAAAAATGTCTGCCTTTTCTCCTTTCTTTTATTCAGTTGTGTCTTTTGTTAAAGTAGATCTGTTATTCATCTGCAAATGACCATATTTGCAGAAGTTAAATCATTTATTGAGACTTAACCATGCCAAGTGAATGTGTATTGACTGTAATGTCTAAGGATGAAAGGAAATATTATTTTATACCTTTAAAGGCTGGTTCACAACTCAAGAATGGTAGCCAGAATGAGAACGACAAAGTTGAAATACATGTTTCCTAATGGGAGTGTTCACAATCAATAGGAAGGTTTCCCGGGCCCTGGAACCGGGAAGGAAGACTTAGCCAAGATTTAACTTTCTTGTTCCCAGACATGGCATATTAGATCCATATTGTGAATATTCGACTCTTCACTGTAGAGGTTATTCTAAGTGGCCATGAGATGAAACAGCTGCTAGTGCTATCTATGGTCACAAGCTGAAAACATGAAACTGGAAGAAATTAGTAGCATATGTGCTTTCTAATCCGCAGATCCATTGGTTCTTCTAGTGAAAAAGTCATCTAGTTTCTTCATATGCAGCTTAAAACTGGCTATTGCCTCAAAAACAATAGCAAAAGCTACAAAGAACAGCAAAAACCAGTAGAAATCAACAAAGAACAATAAACAACTTTAATATATACCATTAACCAAAGGAATGAAACCATGCTACGTCTAGAGGAATCGGAAATGTAATGGACGCACATTTAGATAATGTTAACTCTTTCAAATTTTGATTTTGGATAACCCAGATTATGTTTACTGAATTGGAAGCAGGTGAAAAAATATTGGTCAGTTAAAAACAAATGAAATCACAATGCACAAAATCAACTTTCCTTTTTGTGATTAATATGACCAACGATATATATTCCTGTTCTTATTACCGGGCTGTTGTGAACCAAAATCTTATATACTGTATTGCAGGCATGGCGAGACTGTAAGCCTGCCCCGAAGCACCTTGATGCAACCTGGATAACAAAGCTATGGAAGGGGGAGAATTTGGAAGGTGGGCAGGGTAGTGGTAAAGAACGAACTGATTCAGTGGCGTCCTGTACTCTGTATTTAAAGTAAATTAAGCTTCTCCGGTGTCGTTTACAATGAGAGATTCAAAATTGGGAATTATGTTTTTTACAGCTAGACGTAACTGGTCATGAAGATGTTCGTTCGTCTGTCGGGATCTGCATTTGCTTTTTACTAATTTAATCATGGAAAATAATTATTTACAGACGTACGTTGTACAAAACATTGCTTCCATGGAAATTGCATATGATCGAAGCTTCGGATATTTATTGTTGCATAAGATTTAAAACATTCCACTCCTATTAAATCCTTGCAACTGACTTTAATGATTTCGTCAGATTGTAAGTGAATCAGCTGCTCTTGCAGATTGGTTCTGGCCTTTCTTATGTCTATGTTTAATGGATAGACATACATTGGTATAGCATATTTAAAAACCCTGAAATCACGAAATCTGTAATCACAAAATTCACTTTTAAGTGTTAAGAGAATACCTACTAATGTAAATACTGGATTTATCTGAGGAGAAATTTGAAAGGAGATTTAAACATGGAAAATAGTACACCTGCCCCTCTTTCAAGTGATCTACCCAGAGTGAAAGTGTGTTTACGAACGCCTGCACTGAACTATACTTATCAACAATATTTTGATTGCATCATTGAAATATAGCATTCAGCTTGTTTAAGTGCGTACATATATCGCATAAGAAAGCTAAGTCGCAGACCCAGACCTCGTTATTTAGTTCCTAAATTTTGATTCCCTAAAATAAGGAAACAATAAAAGTACAATAAAATGACCTTAAAGCATATGAGAATAAAGTTAAAATAAATTGCCTTTTCTTTCATGAATCCAGGGAATTCATCTTTGAGGTCGAAGAACCGATGTAACATTGCACCTCTGCTAAGCCATCTAACATCTCACAAATACTTAATATCTTCAAATGATTCTCCCATATTTTTAAGTATACATATTTTGAAACTGTCGGTGTTTCAAAGCACTTCCTTTTATTTTTTTCACAACACAATCCATCACTATTGTAGTGTAACTGACTTGCACAAAGTGCTTCTTGATGCAACAGACAATGCCAAGCATAAAAATTGCTCGAAATACCTTTATCACTGAAAAAAATGTTTTAACCCGTCAATCAACTCACTTTTTCCCCAACCATGGCCTTTGCTCCATCTGATACTAATTTTGATCACTGTAAACAGTATCTTTCAATACTAATTTTTAGAGCTTTAAATATCTCCTCGCCAGTAGTACAGCCTTTTAGTGGGACTAAATCTGGCAAATACTCTTGAACATTAAGTTCCTTATCAACACCTCGAATGAAAATGGCCAATTGAGGTGTCAGTTACATCTGTACTCTCGTCCAGTGCAAGAGAAAACTTCACAAAGTCAGCCATTTTCAAATCCATCTGCCTTATTAAGTCGGCAGAAAGCACTTCAACTTTCTTTGCAATGGTTTGTCGGAAAATATGCAAACACTCGAAATTATGGACCTTTTGAGGACATAAAATCCTAGCAATTTTTATTAAACATGTTTTAATAAATTCTCCTTCCTGAAATGCCTTAAAGCCTTTGCAATTTCCCATGTTACAATATAACTAGCGTGATTTTTTTTCTCTGCCATAGTTTGAGTCTTTGTAGTTGGGTCCATTGTTTTCTATCAATTTCAAAGTTTCTTGCGTTCTTTCGCATCCTGTGAACATATTGAAAATTAGCAATCTGACCTGTAGTTTAAATAAGAATCAAAGTCTCATTAAATAAAATGTTTAATAATAATAATAATAATAATAATAATAATAATAATAATAATAATAATAATAATAATAATAATAATAATAATAATAATTACAGACCCAACTTACCTTGTAACTTGACATATTCGGAATGATAAGCATTGTAATGGCGTTTCATGTTGAATTGCATTACTCCGCTTTGGGACATATTAAACATTTTGCATTGCCACCATCCTCAACTAAGAACTTCTCCTCCCATTCCATGAAATGTTCTGCTCTTCGAACGTTGCTTTGCAAGCAGCATTGCTAGCCGCCACTGTTTGACATAGTACTGACCACGCTGACATAGTAGAAGGAGAAGGGCCGGAGAAGCTACGGTGGGGTAGTGCGCGAGTCAACTGAAGCGCAAATCAACTCGCAAAGCACTGTTTCGCCATGGCTGCTGTATTGCTTCCTGTTCTCATTTCCATTTTGGTTACCATTCTCAGGCTGTTGTGAACCAGGCTTAAGGCTTAAGTTATAATACTGTTTCTGTTCAATGCCATGACTGATAGCCTGCTGCTCCCATGGCACTGCTACATGAATCCATTGGTGCAGTAGTGGCATGTTGTCCCATTGTTTCTCCTATAGATAATGCTAATGATGCAAAACAATATTGATGTTACACTTACATTTCTTTATAAAAGGTATTTGAAATGATGCTCCTCTGTGTCTACACAAGCCTGGCACCTATTGAATACATTACTGAACACTTATGTAACCTGAAAAATACACACCAGTTAGTCTTTTAATTTGCTGATTGTATGGGGATTTGTTGTAAAAACTTTATCTTTAAGTATTCCTCACAGATAATAATCACATGGCTTTAGATTGGAGAGTGAGCAGACCAATCAGTTATTCTGTCATCAAAAACACATAATGCAAGGCAGCAATTTTCATGGACTTCTTTCAACAAAGCATCTATCCCGTCTAATTTTGCTTCAGTTAGAACTATTGAGTCTAATTTTCCTTTTTGTGTGACACAAACCCAGTCTGTTTAAATGTTTCTAACAATCTATAAATTCTGGATTTGTTAGGAGCATTAACAACAGGAAATTTTTATAAATACAAGCTGACAGTCCACATATGACACTGTTCAAGCAAAACATAACACAATAAACATACTGTTGGGTGGTATATGCCATGATAACTACAGTTGGTTTCACATAATAAAGGGTAGTTAAATTATATTCAAACCCATTCGTGGCCTCTCTCTTCTTTGCTACTCCCATGCCAGCTGCCGGGACTTCAAACTGGCAATGCCCACTTGAAAGTGCGCCGGCGCCAACTCTCATTGGTATTGCTGCGTCAGGTGCAGTCATTCAGTGTGCCTCTGTCGTGCAGTAAACATGGTGTGTCACTTATCTGTGGAAGAATGCATATTTATTTGTAAAGTTTACATCAGGCATGAATCTGCTTGCCGTGTTGCAGCGAGTTTGTTGACAAGTTTCCAAACTCTGTACCATCTGCAAGGTCAACCATACATGTGATCATAAACAAATTTAAAGCTTCAGGTTCGGTGTTGGACAAGAAACATTCCAGGAAGAGGTCAGTATTAACTGAAAATAAACTGGATGACATTGGTGTCGCTTTGGAGCGTTTGCCTCAAAAATCGCTGAAAAAGCTAGCACAGCAAACAAGTGTATCTCGATCTTCTGCGAGAGATGCTACATGTCTGTTGAAACTGAAGCCCTATTGCTACACATGAGTGCAAGTGTTAAAGCCAAATGATCCCACTAAATGTGTGAATTATTGTAACTGATTTTTCCAATCCGTAGAAAGGGAAAAACAGCTTTTGTTTTTCAATGATGAATTGATGAATCTTGGTTTCATCTAAGTGGACATGTGAATACTCACAACAGTCGATATTGGGCTTCAGAAGAAACCTGTGCTACTGGAAGAAATACCTCGTTATGATCAGAAAATTGGAGTGCGGTGTGCGATAAGTGCTAGAAGAATAATAGGGCCCATATTCTTTTGATGAAACAATAAATGCAGAGCAATATCAGAGGTTAATTCTGAGGTCATTTTGCAATCGCTTGACAGAAGAAGAGAAATTGTATGGTTGGTTCCAGCAAGATTCTGCAACAGCACATACGGCTGCCGAATCATTACATGCAATAAGAGAGGTGTTTGATTTAGTGTTAATTTTCAATTTCAATTTATTTTCATCCATGAGAACATCTACATGTTGTGGATTCGTCAGGTACTTTATTATAAAGTTCTTTTCCCATATTTTTTACACTACGTCTGTTTAATGTGCCTTTAATTATTGTTCTGAAATAATCATCATTTACGTTATACATGCGTATACCAGCATTTTTTGGCTCATTTTCTTCCAAAAGATGTTTTATCATCTCATAAATGTATATACAAGGAACAGTCAATATACCATATTGTTTAAACATTGATTTACATGTGTGTCTATTTTGCACATTACCTATTATTCTAATTGCTTTTTTTTTGTAATTTAAATACCTTTTGCACTTCTGTTGTAATATTTCCCCACAATATTATTCCATATTTTATGTGTGAATAAATAAAAGCATAGTATACCTGTTTAAGTGTTTCATCATCCATGGTTTTCCTCACCTGTGCCATTATATATAAACCTGCATTTATCTTCTTTTTTATATGCATTATATATGGCTTCCAATTTAGCTGTTTGTCTATTATAACTCCTAAAAAATTTGTGTGTTGAATCTCTGGTATTTTTTCACCATCTATTTCCAGTTGTATACTATTTAGATTTTTAGTATTTAAAATCATGTCCAGATTTATATAATATTGTTTAGTTTTTTTCATTAAATCATTTGCTTTTAATTCTACCTCAGTAGCTGATTTACCTTTAATTACTACTGTCATGTCGTCTGCATATCCAATTGCTACATTTCCATTTTTTTGTACTAATTCAAAAATATCCGTTAATATATATTAGAAACAAAAAAGGACCTAATTTCGATCCTTGTGGTACTCCTTGCTGAACCATTTGAAAATTTGATTTAATTTTTTCTACGACACCAGTAACATTTCTATGGTTTATTTCAACACACTGCATTCTGTTTTTAAGATACAAACTAATCCATTTATGTGCCAAACCACGAACCCCATAATTTTCAAATTTGTTTATAAGTGATTTGTGGCCCCCTCGTTCTCCTAACCTAACGAGTTGTGATTTTTATTTATGGGTTGTTTAAAAGACAAAGTGTATCATTCCAATCCTCGCACACTACAGGAACTTAGAGAAAACATTGTGCACGAAATCACAAGAATTCCTGCTGCTGAGCTTCGGAGAGTGAGAATATTTACATGAGATAAGCTGCCTGTTTGAGAGCAGAAGGTCAACATTTCCAGCATCTATTATAAGGTAAGGAATTTAGTCTGCCTCTGCCAGCTGTCTCGTGCATTAGAGAGAGGCCATGAGTGGGTTCGAATATAATTTAACTACCCTTTATTATTCCCATGCCCAAACATCTTAGACTGAACTGCAAATGCTGTTATCTTCTGTAAGCAACTTAGCCAGCTTACCATAGAGCCAGGTCATTCAACATGATACCTGCTGTGAGTAAGACCCAGCTATCACCAGTCAGATCGTTCGAGATACATACCACAGCTGCTAGTGCCTGTGCTCCATCGCTAAACTCTTATCTTTATAGAAGATTATAGAATTGTAATCCTTCCTGCATCAAACAGGCATTTCTTCAGGAATACTTTTTGTTTATACATCTCTTTTTTATTTTAGCTTATCAGATCCTATGGAAAGTATGGATGCAGTAGAATTTCTGCATTTTGTTGCACGCTACAAGTTTACGCTTACATTTGAAAATTCTGTATGTGAAGATTATATAACAGAAAAGTTATGGAGACCATTAAGAGTAGGATCAGTTCCAGTGTACCTGGGGTCACCTTCTGTAAGGGTAAGAATATTCTGCCTTCTGTAATAAAGTTTAGAAATAAAATATAATGTGTACACATGCATGTGTATAAGGTTTTCTTTTTTTCAGCAAAGTATCAAATGTTTTATTGGAATAGAGTATTTCCTCTACTGCTGTAGAGAAAATAACAATTTTACATTTGAAGATAACTTCCACACAACTTTGAACCACTTCATATAGGTGTAGGAGAAAAAGAAAAGAAAGAAAGGTGAAAAAAAAGAGAGATTTTCTCACAGTTTTACGTACTACAATTTCAGGAAAATTAATGACAATGATTTCCACCACTCTGCCTCTCTGAAGATGAATTGACTGAGTGTATTTAATAAAGTAATATTCAATTATTTGTGTTCTTTGCTTTCTCTCTCTTCCCATTAAACAAACTTCTCTCCTATCAACAGGTATACATCAAAGCCTATTCTTGGAATGAAGCACAAAATGCTGCCAAAGATTTTTGAAATTGTTCTTATTTTCCAACCTAGTCTTCCTTGACATCAATGTAGTTTGTCTAGCGATACTCCATGGCCTTTGTTCTGGCAGATTATCCTGTCAGATTCCTCCAGGTTTGAAAAATACACAACTGACAATTTAAGCTGTTCATCGCATGAAAATTTGTTTCTCCCAAAGAACTTTCTCAGTTTAGGGAACAGATGAAAATCTGATGGGGCTAAGTCTGGGGAATAAGTTGAATGTGGTGGCAAAACATACCCCACTTTGATTTTCGCCATTGTAACAAAATATGAGGGTGATTCAAATATAAGCCAGTATACTCAGCAAGCAGTTCCGAGTGGGATGGTGGAGTGAGGTTGAAGGTCAGTGTACTAGGAAGGAGGTACTAGCTTAGTTAGTTGCTTCGCTCTGTTCTGGTATCAGTGCAGACATGACTGAACAAAAGGTTCCTTCGTCTGTTGTGCAATGCATTATTATAAAGTTCTTAACCAATGAAGAGGTTAAACCCTCTAAGAGTTTAACTCATTTGAAGGCACAGTGTGGAGACGCTATACTGTCCCAGAACAAAGTATTTACTTTTGGGCCAGAGAATTTAAGGGGGGCTGGGAAATGAAGGTCATGCTTACACCCAAGGTGACAACATTTGTGCCATTCAAGAGCTTAGGTTAGGTTAGGTTATTTATTATAAAAAATTACCTGGTGCCGGTACAATAGGCCCGGCTTACAGGCTTATATTTACATAAGTGTTACAATTTTCTTGTTTGCATTAGACTATGTTTATATTGTAAGGAAAAACCCATGCGGTGGCCAGCCTTAGGCCACCGAGAACAGTTTTTGTATGTAGTCTTTTCAGTTGTTTTTTTTCAAACTTGTTTTGAAAACACTTTTTTTTTATTATATACATATGTACACACACTCATACACACGCACACACTCGCTCTCACACACATACACACATCTGGCCATGCGAAGCACGTCCCAGGACTAAAACTAAACACTATCACACGAAATATATACACTAATTACACAACACTTCACTATTTACACAATATTTACAGTCCGCGGTTTTGCTGTACGGCAGCTTGTAGCAGGATGGTTGTTTCGTGGTGACGGCCTCTGCAGTAGTTGGGGTGGCCTGGGGCCTGGTGTGATGGGCGCGCTTAATGGCGAGCCGTTGTGCCGTTAAAACATTCTAATACGGCCATGTTTCCTATGCTTCGGCTCGCCACTGCCGATGCTGGAGATTAGGGGGTTCTGGTGTCCCCGTATGCGCGCCCATACCGACGAGGCACGTTTTGTAATGGCATCAGGGATGGAGGGCATGTTTGTTTCACGGAGGATGGTTCGGTTGGATGTCAGGAGAGGAACACGGAGGATTTTTCGGAGGGAGAGGTTTTGAAGGATTTCAACGTGCCTTTTTGCAGATGCCGATGCATTTGCCCAGGCCACACATGCGTAGAGAACCACCGACAGAATGAAGGATTTGTACAGAATGATTTTTGATTTTAAGTTCAGCTGTTTGCTGCGGAAGACGGGGGCGCATAACTTTAACCGCTGCCGCCCTTTGTTGACGCTATCTTTTAGGTGGGCAGTCCACCGCAATGTTCTGTCCAAGGTGACGCCAAGGTACTTAACTTGCTGGCGACAGTGCAATCTTTGACCACCGACCGTTAGGTCCATGGCCGGAAGGCGCAGCTTACGTGAAAAATAAATCAGCTGGCATTTGTTTGCATTAATGCTTATCGAAGGTGATCGCTGGTGCACTGTTGAAGAAATCACATCAGAAGTCAGTATCAGCATTGTGAGTATCATCAGTGAACATCTTGGCTTTAGAAAAATTAGTGCTTGATGGCTCGAAGTTGTTAACTGAACAGCAAAAACAGGTCAGATTGGAGATCTGTGAGGCTTCTGAATCGAATCTGGCAAGAAGGGAAGGATTTTTTCAGGCACATTGTCGCATGTGATGAGACATGAATCCATCAATACACTCCAGAATCCAAAATGGCGAGTAAGGAGTGACAATGAAAGGATAAAGCCTGCCCAGTGAAGGCCAAAGTCCACCTCTCAGCCAGAAAAGTTCTTGCAATGGTTTGACTACAGAGGAGTTTTACTTGTTCATTTTCTTCACGATCGACGTATTGGTGAATGTGGCTTACTATTGCCAGTTGTTAAAGTCAACAACAGCTGTCTACCAAAACAAAAGACGTTGTATGCCCATCAGAGCTGCCATCCTTGTGCAAGCCTCACACCCATATTTAACAAGGGACACATTAAAGGACATGCATTGGGAAACCCTTGATGACCTCCCTATAGTCCAGATTTGTGGCCCCTGACTATGTTTTGTTTGTGCTCATGAAAGAATCACTTTGAGGGCAGTGATTTGAAAACAATGAAGACATCGTGCAACTGGTTGACGACATGCCCTCAAACTTTCTTTGAATAAGGAATGTTCAAGCTTCCAAATCATTGGCAAAAGTGTGTGGAGCATGAAGGAGGCTATGTAGAGTAAAACTGAAAGTGTCAATCACCCTTGTATGTGTGAGAGTTGAGCATTGTGTTGACAAAAGATGGCTTTCTTCTTTGCCAAATCTGGCCTTTATTTGTGTATTTTGGTCTTCATTTGATCCAGAAGGTTAGCATAATATGCTCCAGTGATGGATTTCTCAAAGAGATGATTATCAATTAGCACCACACCCTTCAAGGTCACAGGTTCAAACTTGGCAGAGGGTGATGGATTTTTTCGCGTATAAAAGTCCTTAGCATGGCTTCCTTCGGAAGGGAAGTGAAGCCGGTGGTCGTGTGTCATAGACCTTCAGGACAGTGTCAGTTTTGGACACTGTCAACGATCCTGCAGAACCGTTAGTGATGACTTCCGTTGTAGCAGATTTCAGTCTTCCGCTGTGTGTGTCATCTTTCAAGCTTTCATGATTGGATTTAATCTTTGTAGTTCACTTGAAAATGGTTTGAAATAATGGTGTGTAGCAGTGGCCTGCGGTACCTTCTGAGTTGAAGTAGCCTCTATAGTTTTATAAATTTGCATTATCTATATTTAAATGACCATGCGGATATTGCAATACTTAATGCACATTTCGTTAAATATAAACATGTACTAGTAAATAATTAATACCTGATTTACTTGAAATTAAACTTCATTCTCCGCTCCTTACTGCAGAACTCCTCAATAACATCACCATGGAATGTAGAACAATTTTTCTCAACTACGTATAGTAAGTAGGGGAAGTATTGCATTCCACTCAAAAATTTGATACCGAGATTTCACCGGAAATACATATTTTGAGGCCTCCTGAATCCAAAAATAGTATTTTTGGAAACATGTTCGTGTGTGTGTCTGTCTGTGAACAGCATAACTCAGAAACGAACAGTCGGATAAACACCAAACTTGGTATTTAGGTTCAGTATCTTCCAGAGATGCGACACGAAGGTTTTCAAGAAAATCCCCCCACCTGATTACCCTTTACATGGAAAATTTTTCGAAAATTCTTATTTTCTCAAAAATGACTAACGGTTTTGATTAAAATGCCATAAGTTTAAGACATTTTTATGGCAAATGAATTGTATATCTCGAATTTTCTGGGAATGTCTCTAAAAGTATTCTTCATTGTGAACAACTTTTGCATAACTGGTAAACCATAAGAGATAGACAAAATTTTACAACACAAAAAATGTAGATCGCATTAAAATACACAATTTATATCATATACATTTTTTTTGTTGAGTGAACTATTTTCGAGATATTGCTTGTTATTCCCTTAAATTTTCCAATACTTATACTTTTTCTCAAATGGGAATTCATTATTCATTTTTTTTTGTTCTGGTAATGCAAAGAGAATGGAATACTCCATATAGCAACCAGCTCTTAAAATATTTGACTATCACTTAAAGCCTACCTGATTGCAACTGACGATGAGGAAGTGATTCCTCGAAACTAGTTCCAAGGTATTGAACCTATTTTAGTGAAATTGTATATTTGCAACCACTTCTATATATTATATTTAATCTTTTCACTATGTCTTCCGATTTAAAAGTAATACTGGATGTTCATATTTATACCGATGGGGTGAAACTGAAATCTCATTGGTTTGCATGATTTTTCTGCCATTTAGCACTTGTATTTAATTTAATGCCTGGGGTATAGGCATGGACCTGGTTGGAAGCAATTATTATTTTTTTTAGTAAAGGAGAAAATGCTGTGAGGCACTACCCTCGTCCCATTGGGATTCAGCAATAGTTTCTACTGGAAGGAAAAAGTAAGAAGAAAAAGAAAGGAATAAATGGAGAATGTCCCAAATATCAGCCGCGTTCGTATGTGGAATCTGCTGTGCTGCTGCCCTATGGGCAGGAGCCGGTGAAGGATAAATTCAGCCATGAAACCTGACTGCAGCCTAGAAGTGACAATGGGATGAGGATTCAGTGGTGACGTTATGGATGGACAAGGAGGGGTTTTCATTCCCATTTCCACTGCAAAAGTGGAATCATCCACTGAAGGTAGAAATTTTGTTTCTGCATCGGTACCATGACTTGAGAGCCAAATATGCCTTTGTTTTATGCCAAGACCACAATTGCTTTATATGCAGGAAGTGTAGTCCGAAGACGTCACCAGTAGATCGGTATAGTCTTGTAGATCTGGGCATAGCTCATTGTGTTGTTCGAAGGCTTTCAGTGAGAGCTGAGAGTCTCCGGTGATGCAGAAGTGTTCTGAATGTAGAGCTCTGAGATGGTGTTGGTGTTCAAATGAGCATGCAGTCTATGGAGTATAGGTGTTGCTGTGTTGAGTCTGATGTAAACTGATCTGCTGTGAGTGACGAATCTATGGAGGTCTGTAGTGGATGAAAGCAGTCCTTTAGGACCATCAGCTAACAGCTTTGCCGACAGGTTCAGGAACTCAGCATGAAGGTCCTGTATGGCATCACATAGGGCCTGGATTTCCTTGTTGACAGTGATGATTGGCACTGGTGATGATGTTGACAGCGCAGTGGCTGTGGGGTCGTTTGTGCAGGTGGCTTTGGCAGTGCCTTTCTGTGAGGATGCAGGGGGCAGAGTGCTTGGCCGGTATAATGCATCAACTCTCCACATTTGGCGCAATGGCAGTGGAGATCATGTTCCTCACATGATGATGTGGTAGTGGCACTTCGACTCGGCATGGCAGGTTGTCTAGCTATGTCCACGAGCACAGTAGTGGCGGCAAGGAGCTACCCTGTCCTGTTGGCTGGCCTCAACATGCAACTACCTTCCTGATAAGGAAGGCTGGGATGCCAAGGCAGCCTCCAGGTGCACTCAAACCAGAGACGATCCTGGTGGCCTTCAATGCTGCTGCGAAGCGCCAAGCATGAAATGTGCTGGCAGGTCCCGGGACACTCCAGCAATTACTATGCTGAAGCAGCCATGTTGAGATGGCGGCTGATACACAGCCACTAGCAGTGAGGAATCAGGTGGTTGGTGTGGCAACGACTGTAGTAGTAGTTGCAGTCACGGCAAAGTGGCAATGGCTGGAGGCAAAGCACACACCGAGGCAAAAGTGGCCTCAGTTAGTGACGGCTGAGCTCCTTGTCCCTCAGTGGATGCCGGGGGAGAGGTAGAGGTTGCTACAGCTCGGCGATGATGCTTCTTCCTTGTCATCTTCCAGCGAAGTGTGTGTAAAGTTTATTGCACCAGGTGAGGAATAATGTGCACATCTGATATTTTGAACTTGAGCACAGATCTGGTAGAAAACTTTTTATAGCACACAACATGCTTTTTAATTTAAGCACAGACCTGGTAGAAACACCATGAAATTTTCTAAAATCTTGGAAGTCAACAGGTTGACAACTAGGTGTTAAAGCCTTTTATCATGGTACCCATGCTGAACTAAGTTGTAGGCCTGAATCACAGTTAAGATTATTTGTTTCAGATGAGATGGTTAAGGCTTCTTTTACCCTTCTTTCTCAGTAGCTCAAATGCTTCGCCACTATCTTGGTCTTGCTGAAATTGACCCCTGGTCTTTACAATACAATGTTGAGCCATCCAGACAAGTTGCTACATGACCAAAAAATTATACAAACCAATGAGATTTCAGTTTCACACCTGTGCTATTAATATGGAGATTTGGACTTCCATTTTCATCAATTTATCCTGAAGACAAAGATGATGAATATCTTTGAAATGTGGATTTCAAACTATTTAACTTACCTGCTTAGAAGCCTGAGAAAATTTAAAGTTTCTTGCGTTTAAAAAATAAATATTATTTACTCTATGAGAATCAAAACTGGAAGTAGTACACGATGAAGAAAAGTGATAACTTATATATTACAGTATATGAGTCAAATAAACACTTAACTTGCTCCAATTGATTTTAGTGAAGCACGTTAAGGGTTTATTCAACTCAAATGTTGCTTAGAAAAGTTATTTTTCACTGTATATATGTAATGCTTCTCAAAATGTAGAAAACTGTTACATATTTTATTATTTTTGTTGAATTCCAGGATTGGTTGCCAAACAATGATTCGGCTATCATAGCATCAGACTTCAGCTCTCCCAAAGAGCTAGCAGATTTCCTGCACATGCTTAACAAGGATCAAACTAAGTACAGTAAATATTTGCAACATAAGCTTGCACCTGATGAACAAAAAATAACTAACAGTAGGCTTCTTGAAGCATTAGAAGATAGAAAATGGGGTATTGACAATGACTTTGATAAAGGAAATTTCATTGAACATTTTGAGTGCTTTATATGTGAGCAGGAACACAAGAAAGAGGATTTGAAATATTTGAATCTTTCTAAAGTCAATACAAAACATTATGATTGTCCTACGCCTGTTTCGCCACTAACTGGCAAGGAGAACAAAGACAATTGGTGGCTAGATATGTGGCATATGGGTAAATGTGAGGCAATATTATTAAAGAAGTACTTGGAAATGCAGAAAGTCAACTATACACACAAAGAGTTCAATGAAGAGTTTTTGCAGATGTTGTATTTAAAGAAATGTTAACAAAATGCTATGCAGGAGTATTTATAATTAAAATCATAAAATGAACAATTGCCAGTCATCCTGATAGTATTTATGTTTGACATAAGTTATTCTGTTTCTTCTGTATTTACTTAAGCTAGTCATAAATCTATGGACAAAGTTTTAATGTATTTAATAAGAATTTTACAGCTCTTAAATATTACCCTCACACTTCAATGAATGTACATGTCAAAATTTAAGCTGTAACACATTAGGTACAAGGAAACTGATATTTCTTCCCTTTGTTTTTTTTTTGGGGGGGCCCTTGTATTGTTCATTTTACTGACACACATGTCTGAGGCAGGACTCAAACCCGCAACCCCATGTGACATGAAGCACTATAACTTTTTCACTATAAGCTGAAAGGAGAAGTAAACAAAACTTAAATGTATCACTCCGCCGAGCACATGGCAGCACCATGTGGAGGAAGACAGGAACTAAGTACCCGTGACAGGAAATTGCTTCAGACAGAATGCTAATACAGTACATTGCGCAGCTTGGGGATCATTAGCTTTTAAACATTGTATCTTATTCCTATATTTTGCCTTACGTTCTAAACTTCTAACACATAATACTAAGAGTAGACAAATAAAAGTTGTACCTGAACAGTTCGGCTTCTGTGGTTAAAGGTACTGGATTAAACTGTTCTTAACTTCAGACTTTAGAAATCATTCATTTAATGACTAGTATCAGTATACCACTTTTGCTTTAACCTTTTATGAGTCAACAAGTTAAATAACGATTAGCACTATACGTTAAAACACAACAGAAAACAAACGCGACCCAAGCTATCCAAGCAACAATTATACATCACTTACAAAGAAGTTCAACTATTGCTAAACAATGGCCAACCATATTCATTGTCGATTAAAGGTGGGTACTTTTCACAGAATTTGTTAAAAGCATTTAACACAATTGTCTTCTTTCCATTTCCCGCGTTTATGTTTTCCACGGTGGCAGAAGATTCTCAGCTGGAAACCGGAAACGAACTGCAGCGCCTGCACATAGCCTCTTAAACCCTCTGATATAACGGTTCATGTAGTTATAGGTGAATCTGAACAAACACATTTAGTTTCATAAATTGAACTGTTACAATAATGAGCTTTTTAAATTTCTCTGCACGAGAATAACCACAAAATGTTACAATCTGAACTGAACTGTTTTTTGTAGAGGAAGAGACCACATGCTAAGCGGGAAAGGTTGTAGTTTGCCACCAGCCAATGAGCTGCTGTCTTGTCACGTGGTTTTGTTTACTTCCTTTCAGCTTATAGTGAAAAAGGTTTAGAACTTAAGCAAGCATAGGCATGGGGACCAGCCATAAAAAATTGAATCTCATCACAAGATTTGAACCTGGATTTCCAGCATCCTAGTCAGTTGTCTTCTAAGGATAAGGGAAGACCTTAACTAAATAACTCACAATAAATGATTTGAATTTGGGACCTATTGAATGCAAGGCAGCCATTCTACCCCCACACCATGCAGGTGGATTTTTTAAAATATCTGATGTGATACATTCACATGTGGCTTTCTTTATATCATTTATTAGTGAATATACACACTATTCTTACTAAAGGTTATTTTTATATGTTCTACGTTTTAATCCAAATAACCCTTTTTAGAAATAGTTACATTTGAGACGGTAATTTGTATCACAAATTACTCAGAGGTAATTAACGATAATAATATGAATATGTATTTTTATGTAACATTGATTTCAGAGGTTTATTAATTGTAAATAGTATTGGTAAATAATAATATACGGCTCTACTGAAACTGTCAATAATAACGCAATAATGCAATGAAGGGTTTGAGTTGTTTATCGTTACCGGGAACCAGGAAGTTACGTAATGTTTCGCGCCTTTTCGGTAAAAGCTTCCAGAATGTTCTATAAAAGTAATATGTATTAGTGGTTTTCATTGGATAGTAAAATAGACGCTAATGTTGGCGCGTTTTATTAGCCAATAGCATTTCATTTATAATCTTTAGGCGTATCTTAAGGCAAGCCTATAAATAAGCCATGTCTGAGGTAAGCGTCCCCCAGTGTGCAACAAGATTCTCAACACATTACACGTCAGCCCACCAGTTCTACAAAATTCTCCGTTCAGTTATTTTATCAAGTTACGCGCAACAGAATTACAAGAACTATTCTAAAGTATTATACAGTTAAATGTATAAAGTTGAAGTACGTGAGTTAAAAGTGAGAAGTTATTATAAACAGTTTCAGTATGGCGAGTATGAAGATAAATATGTGAAAGTGTTCGTGAATGTGTTCTGCAATAAAAAATTATAAAACCAATTTCTTCGTCAGTATCATTTATAGACAAAAGATTCCTTTCCGCTTCACACCCTGCAAGAGTTAAATGTCTACCTAAATAGCTAGCCGGAAGATAATATACATAACCTTAAAATCTTTCATAAACTAATTGATACAAATTGCTACACCAGATGGAGTTAAACGGACAAGACCAACGAATGACGTCACACAAGATGGCTACACACGCGTGATGTAAACAACATTACGTGAGAAACATTATCCACCACGTGGTGTTTTAAAACATATATACAATTTATTTGCTATCGCAAATTGGCGCATCAACGTGGAGCTAGATGACTAGGAAAGGATCAACATAACCAGGAATGCAGCGGTGAAATCATCTACAAGACCCAGATTCAAGAAACAACAGGGACGACAGACTTCGATGGTAATTCCGAGATTATGAGGCAACAAGGAATTCAACGCAAAAACATCGAAACGACGTAGATTCATCACAACACAACGCAGAAGCGACATCAAATCTAGGAGAAAGGGGCAGAAAGCTGAGACATCAAAGTAACAGCAACATACAGCATCAGTAAGGTAAACAACTTTCAATGTTATTGAGGAGTGGTAGGATAAAAAAAACAATGGCTACCAATAATTCAGAGGAAATAATTATGGAAGATGAAAATGTTAGTGCAAGAAATAGCCCAAACTTTTTAGGATTTGAAGATGAAAATGTTAGTGCAGAAAGTGAGAGTAGAATAGCAGGAAATGTTAATCCTGATACTATTATGATTATGGAAATGTTTAGAAAATTTGGTGAAAAACTAGATAAGAATAATGAGAATAGTAGGGAAATGAAGGAAAATATTGAGAAATTAGAACAAAAATTAACTCAGAGTAATGAGAAATTAAGGGAAGATATGCAAAAGAATAATAGGGAATTAAGAGAAGATATTGATAGGAGTTTAGAACAAAAACTAGATCAGAATAAGAGAGAATTGAGGGAAGATATTGGTAAAAGCTTTGAACAAAACAGGAAATCAATTGAAAGTATTGGTAGGAGGAATGAGAAAGTAGAGCAAATAGTAGATCAAAGCAGTGAAGAAATTGAAAAGAAAGTTATGAAGTTAGATAGTAGTATGCCAGAAATGAGAGATGAAAATGAAGAAGTAATAGCAAGTGAGATAGGAGAAGTTTCAAAGAAAATGCTAGACATGAGCAGGGAAATATGTAACAAAGAAAGTGAGGTTAATGTAGAATGTACAGAGTTAGGAAGTCAAATGAGTAGTATTACAAGTGAGCTAAGAAAGATAAAAGAGGTTAGGAATGTAGATGTAAATGAGGCGCAAGTTAATTTCAGAGCGGAGATATCAGAAATACAAAAAGAATCAGAAATGCAAAGAAATAAATTGTACCAATATGTTCAAAATGAAAACTCCAGTCCAGTACAGTTTAGTACAGATTTGTCAGAGCATTCTCAAATTAAAATGATAGCAGAAGAATTGAAAATGACAATTGTTAAAAGATGTATTGTTCAGGAAACTTTAGATTGTTTTCAAATGTTATCAGGGAACGAAATGTCATATGAATACAAGAGGTTATTCATGAACAAAAATTTGAAGGTTAGGTTACGGCTACGAGTAATGTTTAGCCACACACAATTTGATCCAGGAGGGTAAATAGCAATGAGATGTAAAGTAAATGCTGGATAGTTAAAGACGACTTGCAGAGAAATGTATTGGAACGTAAGAGGGTTAACTATTTATATATGTCATTTGAAAAGAGAAATAAATTATATATAAAAAAAAAAAAATTAAATTTTTAGTAACTGTAACAGTATTTGAAAAGAAGAAGGTAATAATTGAAACTTAATATGATATTAAATTAAAAGTACGTAAATACAATTCCAAGAATTAAAAATTAAGAATGCAAAGATTGAAACTTAATATGATATTAAATTAAAAGTACGTAAATACAATTCAAAGAGTATTGTTAAAATAAAATTCATAATAACAAAGATGGTAAAAATAATTCAAAACAAATACTTATGTAGCAAACAGAAAAGGTGAAACATTGTCAAGATTTAAGGGATACAAATATATTTGTAAAGTACAAAATAACAAAAATTGGTAAAAATAATTTAACAACAAATATTTATTTAGCAAACAGAAAATGTAAAAACAATGCCTAGATTTAAGAAATGTAAATATATGTAGAGGGTAAATATTTTGGTAAATATGTATAGTAATTACAAGAAATTCTTGAAGTATAAAATTTTGTCAACAACTCAAAGTAAACAATTTGGTAGTAGTAAATAAGTAATTTAGGGTAAAGTAAATTTTATGATGTCAGATGAATATCTAAATTAATTAAACCAGAGCCAGTAAGTAGTGGCGAGATAAAACATATGTCGTGTGTTAAACGCGTGTGAAGTGTTAAGTGAAAGTGAATAGCGTGTGTTACAAGATTTAGGAGACTAAAAACAAAATTATAAAATTTCCAAACAGGTTATAAATGTTTATAATTATGTTTCTAGTGGGGCATATGAGACGGTAATTTGTATCACAAATTACTCAGAGGTAATTAACGATAATAATATGAATATGTATTTTTATGTAACATTGATTTCAGAGGTTTATTAATTGTAAATAGTATTGGTAAATAATAATATACGGCTCTACTGAAACTGTCAATAATAACGCAATAATGCAATGAAGGGTTTGAGTTGTTTATCGTTACCGGGAACCAGGAAGTTACGTAATGTTTCGCGCCTTTTCGGTAAAAGCTTCCAGAATGTTCTATAAAAGTAATATGTATTAGTGGTTTTCATTGGATAGTAAAATAGACGCTAATGTTGGCGCGTTTTATTAGCCAATAGCATTTCATTTATAATCTTTAGGCGTATCTTAAGGCAAGCCTATAAATAAGCCATGTCTGAGGTAAGCGTCCCCCAGTGTGCAACAAGATTCTCAACACATTACACGTCAGCCCACCAGTTCTACAAAATTCTCCGTTCAGTTATTTTATCAAGTTACGCGCAACAGAATTACAAGAACTATTCTAGAGTATTATACAGTTAAATATATAAAGTTGAAGTACGTGAGTTAAAAGTGAGAAGTTATTATAAACAGTTTCAGTATGGCGAGTATGAAGATAAATATGTGAAAGTGTTCGTGAATGTGTTCTGCAATAAAAAATTATAAAACCAATTTCTTCGTCAGTATCATTTATAGACAAAAGATTCCTTTCCGCTTCACACCCTGCAAGAGTTAAATGTCTACCTAAATAGCTAGCCGGAAGATAATATACATAACCTTAAAATCTTTCATAAACTAATTGATACAAATTGCTACACCAGATGGAGTTAAACGGACAAGACCAACGAATGACGTCACACAAGATGGCTACACACGCGTGATGTAAACAACATTACGTGAGAAACATTATCCACCACGTGGTGTTTTAAAACATATATACAATTTGTTGCTATCGCACATTACACATTTCACTATAGATACAAAGAGAACAGCAATAGTCAAATGTTTAAGAACTGGACACTATATGGTGGCCTTAAGATTCCATACTGTTTCCATGCAATTGTGAGAAACAACTGAATGTTAAAAGGACTTTAAGAGAATGACCGAGAAAGGAACCATTCGAACCTTTAATAATGGGTACCTCAAACGGCTTATGCCACAAAAAGCTTATTTGAAATAAATTGTGTTTTAAAGAGATCTACATTTTTTGTATGGTACATTTTCGTGTATCGTTTAAGATTTACCAGTTGTATAAGATTATATAAAATTCCTTCCGAATGAAGAGGACATCAAAAGTATTTCCTGAAAATTCAAGAATATACATTTTATTCGTGATGTAAATATCTTTAATACATGGTATTTTAATCAAAATCGTTAGAACCAATTTTAAGGAGATCAAAATTTTCGAAAAATTTCCATGTAAAGGGTAGTTAGGAGTGGGGGCAATTTTCTTAAAAATCTTTGTGTTGCATTCTTGGAAGATACTAAACTTAAATACCAAGTTTGGTACTTATCTGACTTCTTTTTGAGTTATGATGTACACACACACACACACACACACACCCACCCACCCACCCACCCACCCACACACACGCACGCACGCACACAGACCTTTGTTCTAAAAATGTTTTTTTTTATTCAGGGGACCTCAAAACATATATTTCAGGTGAAATCTCGACATCAAATTTTTTGGGTGGAATACAATACTTACCCTACTTACTACTATACATAGTAGAGAAAGTAAAAACTCAGTCAGGAGGTTGTTCACCATGGAATTTGAACCTAGAACCTCGTGAATGTGAACCTTGTATGCTACCATCTAAGCTATCTGGTCTACATTAGAAAACTAATGTGTGCGTGTAAATTTTTTTTATTGTTATTATTTTCTTGTGATAAGATATAGTGTCTTTTTAACACCTAAATAAGATACAGAACCACCAAGCCCATCACAAGCCAGCCAAGAATGGGAGCAAGTGCTCTAGAAACATGCTTTTGATCTGAAAGTATAAGTGAAACTTAAGTGTTACTACTTGGAGTCCATCCTATGTATAAGGTGCAAGAAAACTGAAAAGTCTGCAGTGATCAGTTCTACTTTTGGAGAAAAGGCCATGAAATGGAAAAAGAGGCAAAACTTTTAAAATTCATCAGCAACTTGTTAGCTCTCAATGTTTGGGAAAAGATCATCATGAAGAATAAGGACCATTTGGTGCTTCTCCGTGTGATTTTCAACACTAAAGGAAGAAATTATTTAATCAATAATAGATTCAACATGGAAGGGTACAGTGTATTTTACTTTTCTTCAACGTAAATGGTAAAGAAAGGAAAAGTTTGGAAGGTACTGAAGTAAAGCTCTAGATTACCAAGGAGTGTTTGATGCCAGTAACAATTCTTGGATTCCTGAACTTCTAATAAAAATAATTAAAACACAAGTGGTAATTACAAATAAGACAAAATTTAAGAACAGTGAATATTTATACAGTAACCTTGACAAAAGTTTTGATAATTTTCGTGTAACAACAAATGTAATAGCCACGCGCAAGTATATACTGCATTTACTACTTTCATTCAGTAACATAAACTTCCCTGTTAGCTAAAAACCTTGCTTACTATGCAATCCATAACATTTTCGAGCTAACAATATTAACTTCTTTCTATGACTTGCACACAACAGCAGACTAACTCCTGCCCATACTAACTTTTACAAAATAAGTGGTCACTACATTGTGGTTTATAAATGGTGCTATTACCTGAGTTTCAAAGTGATTGCCTCCATAGAGAGGAAGTAGCTACAATTTAGGATTTTTTTATATAAGCCCACCTGAAAGAACACATCCAAAGAAGGGCATCCACCTGTAATTGATTCCTCACTCTTCTTACCAGACTAGCTGCTCAGGAATCAACCTGTTTGTTTTAGTATGCCTGCATGTGGCAGGTTACCTGTGTGCCACAGTTCATATGTCAAGAGTATGTTCAGAAATCTTTCTTTCTAGCACATCTCTCTCTCTCTCCCTCCCTCTTCCTCTCTCTCTCTCTCTCTCTCTCTCTCTCTCTCTCTCTCTCTCTCTCTCTCTCCATGGCACTCCCTTGAAGGACTAGAGTCTGCCTATCAAAGCCCATTCTCTTATCCCAACTCCTGCATATTCTTCTCAATGTTCTCCAACCAATTCTTTTTTGATCTTCCGACACACATCCTTCCTCCTGGCTTCCCTTTCCATACTTGCACTCTTGATGGAACCCACAATTGGGTGGTCACCATAGAGTTCATGGAGATTGTAATTCTCCATTCCCCATTTACATATTTAGGTCCATAAATTCTTCATAATAGCTTTCTTTCCCATGCTGCAATTCTAAATTCATCACACCTTAGCATACACAAGTTTCTGCTACATATGTCACTAAAGTTTTAATTACTGTTTTATATATTTTTTAAAGATCCTTGGATTTCAAGAGAGGAAGTAGGGCCCAATAACATCTGCTTCCCATTTGCAACCTTTCTTTAAGTTCCTCACCTATTGTATCATTTTCTGTGATTACTGGACCCAAGTATTTAAAACTCTGAACTCTATCAAATTTACAGTTCTGTATGGAAATATTAGTACTGTTTGCCCATTTATTTTCATCTCTAGATGCAATCATATACTTCATTTTCTTCGTATTCACCCTCAATCCTAGTTTAGTTTCTTCCTGTTCTAGTTGGGAAAATCTTATTTGTAATTCTTGAACTGATCTACTAATTAGTAGATAGATAGATACTTTATTTGTACATTTTTACACAGTTCGTTTTACAATATTCCACTTATAAACTAACTTAACCTATGTACAAATTTCCTTGCCAGCTATGCTGCTCTGTTTGCCTGGCACCTTGGCCTTCTGGCTCATCTAAGCATCCCTTGCTACCTTTAATCCCTATTGCCCATCCTCTCCTTCCTCCGTTTGCCTTTCTACCTTTGTTATCTCTCTTACTTTTCTAATCCATTTCTCTTTTACTTTTTTTAAGAACTCCCTCATATTCTTATTTTGATTTTTTTCCTTTCTCGCTAGCATTTTAATTACTACTATTTTCCTATCCATTTCTTCCCATACTTCTTGTCTCCATTCTCCTAATTCTTTGCATTCTGTCATATAATGCTCTGTGCTTTCACTGCCTCCGCATAATTCACAAATTACGTTTTTTTTACTTCTTAGCCCTCTCAGATACATTGATCCTGTTCTCATCCATGCAAACGCTTCTTTTTCTGCTCTATTACAATAATCCACATACCCTTCTCTTCCCAATTTCCTTTTTACTAATCTATAGAACCCTAGTGACTTTTTATTCTCTAAGCTTCCCCAAATCTCTTGCCTTTCTATGTCCTCCACTCTGTTTCTTACTGTTATCCAGAAACCATTGGTATTTCTTTCTCCTGTTCTCCAAATATCTCCCATTCCTATCTTCTCCATAATTTTTTCTACTCCTGTCAACCAGCCATTTTTATTTTTCATACTCTTTTGTTGTTCCATGCATATCTTTAAAATTTCCTCTTCATCTTTTCTCAGGCAACTAAACCAGAATTTTAATATCCTTTCTAGTATCTCACTCTTTCTTCTTGTTCTTCCTAATTCCACTAATGCTACTTCCCCTGGTGCTAATTAGTACAATATCATCCATATAACCCAGTATTTGTGTCATTCTATTATAAATTGTACCACCTGGTTTAATTCCGTTTTCCTGACTGCATTTTCCAATACAGTATTTTAGAAAGCATATCTCCATGTCTCACTCCTTGTTTAATATTGAATTTATTTGATACTTCTCCTTGAATGGATACTTTACCCATAATACCTGTAAGTTTCATAAGGGCTTTCTTATCAATACTATCATATACTTGTTTATAATCAATAAATAGTATATGAACGCGAATATATGTAAATGTTTATTTAGTGCTAAGCCCAATACATAATGAGTCTATAGGATCTAGCCCTGGCCACTTGTCCCATAGACATCCAGAAATTTCAGTTTATTTTACACATTTCTCTTCTCTATATACTGTTTTCAAGAGCCTCTTATTTACAGTAATGAGATTGTCAAATTAACATTTATCGAAGGACCATTTCAATTTCAACCTAGCTTTCCACAGAAATTCTCCCAGTTGCCTTATCTGCGACTGATCTGTGAACATTTTCTTAATCACTACAGCTTTATTACATCTAAGACTTTTTTATTAGTTTTTTCCTCCACTCATTGGTTCTTCTACATTCCACCAAAATGTGCACTCCATGTTTGTTATCCCCATAGATTGGGCATATACCTTTCATAACATTTCCCCTTTGCCCCCTTAATTTTCACATCCCTAGCCAGAACCATGCAATTGTTTTTTTTTATTTTGTATAAATTATACATAGTTTTCTTTGGTTCTGTCTTAATAATTTTATAAAAGGCTAATGACCTCATTCATCTCAGGCCAAATGTTTTGACTATCCATATCTTCAAACATAGATCGGGCATATTTCCAAAACCTCTGTACCATTCAATGTCTTTGCCCCATATATCTCCTACTCCATTCTTCTCCAACTGGTCTTTAATTTTACTCAGCCAGTTATTAGTCTTTGGTGCTTTTCCTGGAGATGAATATTGAACTCATGACATCTTTCCATGATGGTCCTTAGGATGAATATGTGATGACTAGTAGATCTCCCTTTCATAATCCAGCTTGGTAATTCCCAACTGCATTTTCCAAACTTTTTGTCATTCTAACACAACACACTTTCTTGAAAACTGAAACTTCCCATCCAGTTGTTTATGTACCTGGGTAACAACAAAACTTGAAATAGGCATTGTTAAAGTGTGGTCCCAGTTAATGATTAAACCACGGACCATCAGATAATTCAGATCTACTAGTTGACCAAGATATGAGTGCACTTGGAATCAGAGGGGAGTGAAGAACAAGGCGATTGGGGAATGCACTTTGCACAATGAAAACAGTACTACATTTGCAGGCCTCAGCCTCACTAGTAAATACAACTCGGAACTGCAGATGTTTTCTCTACCTGATTGTCCATCTGATGCCCTGCCCACTTGTTCTATAACTGCTTAGTTCTCTTCCCACCTAATGCACTCATATTGTGGTCAACTAGTACTGTTGTGTACACTTTGGCTGTGGACAAGAAATCCAAAAGTGGTAGAGTATCTGCCTGCTGTTTGAAGCTCTTAAGTTTGATTTTGGATTGGGAACAGTTACCTTGTAAGAAACTACCCCTCCCTCTTTTCCTTTGCCTTACTCTGAAAAAAGTGATTACTGTGAGATTTGAGAAGTTGAAGGATGCTGGATTCATTTCCTAGCATCTTTTTGCCATTCCTACTGCCTCTGTAAATTTATTAGATAGAAAAATAATTCCTGATTTCATCCCCAATGAACACTGGCTTGAAATACATGCTGCATATGAATCCCTCAAAAGTTTGGATGTATGTAAGAAACTTTGGTGAAAAGTTGGAATGTTATGGTGAATCATTTAATAGTAAATAAAACATAACATGGGCATAACTTGGGACCCAGGTTTGAAGGAGTAGAGGGGGTTGAACAAAGTAAGTGAAAGCCACATAATGAAACAGGTATAAAATATGTTTAAAAATAGCCTTTAGTCACTTTCAGAGAAATAAAACAATTGCTTTAAACAATTATTATCATCATCATCATTGTTATTATTATTATTATTACTATGCAACAACACGTCAAGCTTGTTTAGTTAGTTGTCAACTGTTTTATTTTATTTATTTCCCTTAATAAACAGTCCAGCTGTATAACATTGCATGACTTACTTTAACTATTATTTTCATAGCTGGTCTACAAGTTATTCATGTGAAACATTTTTACTTCCCTAGTGACTTCTTGTTTACTCATCATAAGTATTTGTAAAAAATAGTTTCAAATAATTAATACCACAGAAACTGATAAAAAGCAATTCTGTTAGACAGAATGTTACAAATGCTAAAGAGAAACAAAGGAAGTAAACACTAGCATTTGGTCTACAACCCTCACCATGACATTGACACTCCAGAACATGTTAAGATACATTACTAAATAGGAAAATCAACGGTGATCTTTACATCTCTCCCAGCTTATTAATAGGGAAATATACACACACACTATCACTAACCCCCCCAACGTCTGTACATTGCTTTGTTCATTATAGGATAATTGTGATAAAAGGTTCATAATGCACAGGTATTTTAACCGAAAGCTATTCTGTTTATTTAAATATAAAATGCAAGTTTATGCTTTTAGTTAAAGTAACTCAAAATAAAATGTTGAGTTGTATACTTATAAAAGATAACATATTCTAAGAATTAACATTTTGAAAATGATGTGCACTTTTTCAGAATTAACAGTATACTTTATATATTTTTTTCGTAGATATGTATTCCTTTGTCCATATATTTAAGACTAGATTAAGCATATTTTTAATTTCAAAGCAAGTTTCTATTGTAAATATGTAAGCAAGTAAGAATAAATGAGACTGAATTGTGAAAAACAAACAAAGTAAATATTGCAGTTTAAGATGCTTCCAAAATACTTTATTGGTAGTGTTCTTTAGGGTTATGCACATATTAATTTATATCAATTTACAAAAGTAAAAATAGAAAGAAACTATCCTTTAAATCTATATATCTTTTTGATTGTAATTTAGAATCAACATTTTTCTGCAAGTAAATATATTTGATCAATATAAACTTCATAAAATTATTTTCTTATAGATTTGGTGCCACAGTCCATGACAGTGGCAGACATCATCAGAGGTCTGAAGTGGGTGCTGAAATAGGATTGTTCATGGATTTCTGAGGAAGGACTGAATTTGGATTGATTGTGGATTCTTGTTCATGCTAAACAGTCAGCGTTAATGAAGTGCTTCCCCTCCTCGAGTGAGGTGCATTTTGCAGCCGATCAGTAACTAGCAGCTTCTAAAAGGATCAACTTATGTAAACACAAGTAGGACACACTCCCACATCAGTCCTCTGATTATGTCCACATCGTGGATGAAACATTAAGTTATACAAAAACTAGTGGACAACGCCACCAAAGCGTAGAAGAAAATACTTTTATAAATATGGACTCCAGCCATAGAAGTCTATGCCATTATGTAATCTCATTTATTACAGTGAGATACTTACCCTCACTCGTGCCAAAACACATGATCAAAGATTTGCTGCTGTGCCTTGACAATAAGACTGAATATTCCAATGAAAAATAAATATAAGTGCCCTTAGAGGTAGTTACTATACTGTCCTTTCCAAACTATGATACAATAGTAGTTGGTAGGTGTTGAAAAAAGAAAAAAACGTTGATGCATTCATATGGCTTTCTCTAACAATGATAAACTTGTACATATCTGTTATAAATATAGTATTCATATAAAAAGTGATTTTTTCCATCCATGTTAACATTACTCAAATATTTTTGCTTAGGAATGATTTCAAATTAAGCAAGAAGTGCTTAGTAACAGCATGTAGAAACAGCATTCAAATGTTTATTCATGATAATCTTGCAATGGAAAGAGAGAGAGAGAGAGAGAGAGAGAGAGAGAGAGAGAGAGAGGGGGGGGGTTGGGAAAAGTGTAAATGTGTAAGATAGAATGATTCGAAAATTCTAACGGTACAAAAAAAATTATTTACCACAAATTTTGTATTTTACTGATCTTTACATTTTCCCTCTCATAAGATTTTGCCTATCTGTTACAATTTCCTAGTTATACAAAATTTAAGCAAATAAAGCAGACGTCATAGGCTGTTCACATTATTCGGTTTTAGACTACTTATCAAATCAAGTTTTTTTTTCTATAAGCTTTTCAGTCTGGTAAAGTTTGAGGAAGCATGTCTGTTTAAAGCTGCATTAGCAAAATGAATTGATTTTCAAATGAAATCTTGTAGCTCCATTTTTACTATCTCAACCAATACACCTACAGGGTAGAGGAAGTATTAAATTCCACCCACAAATTTGATGTCAAGTTTTCAAAGTAAACTGAATCCAAAGAAAGCATTATTAGAAAAAGGTTGGTGCGTGCATGCATAATTCTAAAAGAAAATGTTGGTTAAATGCCAGACTTGGTAGTTAAGTTCAGTATTTCCAAAGATGTGACATAAAGATTTTCAAGAAAATCCCCCCCCCCTCATGCCAAAGTACCCTTTATGGAAAATGTTTCATAATTTTCTCAAAATGGTTCTAATGATTTTGATTAAAAAACTGTATATTTAAAATAGTTACATGACAAAGAAAATGTACATCTTGAATTTTTGGGAATAGTCTGTGAAGTCCTTTACATTTGGAAGGAATCTGTATAAATAGTAAATTGTAAGACAGAGACAAAAACTTACAGAATAAAATATGTAGATTGCTTTAAAGCAAACAATTTAGTTTAAATAACCTTTTTTGTAGCATCAGCCATTTCGGAGGCATCTGTTGTTAATTATTTGAATTTTTTAATACCTTGTTATTTTTTTAATTCTTTTAAATTCTTTCTTGTATTGTTACAGAAAGAGTATGGAATTTCAAGTTCAGCATATAGTATCCTCTTGTACCTACATTGAAAAGTGTAATGAAACTATTTCTGCAAATGTCTATCTCAAATAACTTAAAGTGCTGTTCGAACACCATAAGAAGGTGAGAGGGGCTTGAATAGGAATACATATAGACAACAGATTAACATGGGCTAAACATTTATACATGTTATGTAGCACAATTAGTAAATCAGTTTATTTATTAAGGTATTTTAAATCAATATTACTCTAAAGGTATTTAAAACTAATATATTATGGAGTCATTTACCCACATATGATATATGGAATAGAATTATGGGGTGGTGTAGCAAAAATACATGTAAACGGAGTATTTATTTTGCAAAAAAGATGTTTAAGAATAATATATAGTCTCAAACCAAGGGAATCATGTAGAGAAACATTTATTCAGAACAAAATGTTAACTTTACACTCGTTATATGTGTACCATGTTATTCTCCCGGTTGCTGATAAACAACTAACCAAAATTATGAAATCCATTCTTACAATACTCAAATGAAAAATAACTATTATAGATCAATCCATGTTAAAAGAATATTGGATAAAAATGCTAATGTGATGGGAATCAATCTATATAATAAATTATCAGAAAAATTAAAATTATTATCTAGCTCCACTTTTAAGTGCCATCTGAAAAAATTCCTTATTCAGAAATGTTTGTATAATCTTGACGAATTGTGAATAATAAGCTTTTTCTGTTTACTTATACTATTTATAATACTGACGAGGCTAACATCCTGAAACGAATCTACAGCTAATAAAGAATTGAATTGAACTGTGAAGTAAGTTGTTGCTTCACGTATGGAAAGCCAATTTGAGAAGGTTGTTTATTTTAGGAGTTGTATTTCAACTGTTGGGGAGCTGAAATTGAAGTAGTTGCAACCGCACGTATGGTACCCGGTAGCCTTCGCCCCAAGTTTAAAAAATATTAACTTTGTAATTTTACTGTTTCTTTAAATATTATATATTTATGTTTGCCTCGACTGCATCAGTATTTATTTGTAGAGACATGCATTTCTTTGCAGAGAGTGGTGCGGCTAAAGAATGTAGGCTTACACAGATTATAATTTTTACTTCACTCCATTTATTAATCCTTGACATGATTCAAATAACACTTCACTGATATAGAGAGCTGTGAGATTCTTTTATTAATTACTTGCACTTTTTAAATGTAAACTATCTTTTGTCTCACACTGAATACGTATTAAACTTCTCGAGGATGCGTCTCGCGTCCAGTTAGGAACGCTGTCTGCTAGCAACTGACTTCTGAATTTGTAAATTTTGCTCCATATCAGTTTCTGATTGGTTATTCCTACGCCAATAGAATACTTTTATTTAACTTAAGCTTTTTTTTGGTTGTTGATTAGCTATTTATAAACTGTCTCTAAAATATTACATTATTGTTTCGAATTACCAGTAGCATTATTAAACTTTCTAATTCATTATTGCCTCAGGGTTACCTCATTGTTACCTCATTGTTAGCAACTTTTAACCTATTATTCTCACAGCTCCTACATTATTAAATTACGTAATACATTCACCTAATATTATTAAACATGTACACAATAATATAAACATTAATACAATGACTGTTACATGCATTTTTTTTATATTATACACATTTTGCTTTAAGGCGGGCTGTTATTGAATTTATATATTATATAATTTGACTGAAATCATTTAAGTGTTAAAAATACTGCCTCAACTGATTGTCTGCTCACATAATCGATTTGTTTATTATGAAATGTGTGTATGTGAATCACCCATGCTACACTTCTAGCCATGAGTGAGTAATGACATGTTTATTTTATATGGTATTAGTGTGCATAGACGTTACAGGGATGTTGAAAATGTTTATGTAACACATTCCTCTTGCTCGCCTTCTTTTGGTGCTCCATCTGTAGATAGGAAAATATGCTTTTGTAAGAATAGTTTTGTATAAAAATAATATTGGGTAGAGAAATTCATGTGAATGCAACATATCAGATTTTTAACTATAGCAGAGGATTTTCAATTATTGGACACATAATTAAAAACCAAATATACTGTTTCTTCTTAACTGATTTAGCATTGTTGTTAAGAAATGTATGCATCTTTTCTGTGCACTGATGTACATACTATATTTTCATAATTTATAAATTGTGTGGAAATAGTGCCAAAGATAATACTTATACATTTTATACCTACAGGAAATTTTTGTGTTTTTATTGTATGTTTCTTACATTTGTACTAAAATACTGAAGAATAAATGTATATATTTAATAAGCTAACTTGTAAAGCTTTTATTTCCCAAGCTTCTAATATTCCTTAACTGCAGAATTTATGGCAATTGAAGCATACATATATGCAAATTATTCTTTACAGGTTTGGATACTGAACAAAAAATTAAGACTTTTGAAATTTCAGGTTATCTATAAAAAGTAAGTCTATTTCTGCAGCTGGTTTTGAGTAATTACATATGCAGCAGAACAAACAACATTGAAATTATCAATCATTGCTGTCCGAGTTTCCTTAACAATGAAGCATTTGTTTATAGTATATGATAGTTTTAAACAACTGTGAATTCAGTTTTGTGAGATTTCTGCAATTATGGCTCTCACAACAGAAGAAAAGGTGTTTATCACAGAACTTACGGAGTAGGACGTCACAATGGACAGAGTTTGCTTCACATTAAAGAACAGCACAAGGAACCACCAAATAACAAAACAATGATAGCTGTCATAGGCAAGTTCTGTCATATGGGTTGAGTCCTATGTCAGTGAAAGGGGATAACAGCTTGCCCAAGATCTACCATCACAAATAAGAATTGGGGACTACTACTCCAACAGGTGTTATGAGTCATCAAAGCTTAGTCTATGACAAACATCACTAAAACTTGGTTTGAGCAATAGGTCTGTTCAGCAGATATTTAAAGAATCTTGCATACCAGATTCAAGTTGCTCACCATCTAACAGGAACGGATGAGTGAGCCCAATTGCAGTATTGTAGTTGAGAGTTGTCTATGGTGTTTGAAGATCCAGATTTCTCCTACAACATATGTTTTCAGATGAAAGCAGGATTCACCTTGATGGCAACATCAGCGGTCAAACAACTTATTATTTTGATTTCAATGGTACAATGTCATTAATGTCATTTTCGTTTTCTGTGTCCTTAGAGCAACCTTTGTTCATCAACATACACAATAATCTTCAGAAATGTAAGGAACAGTGTGAGATGTACACATTCAAAACATATTCTGTGCCAACCCTTTGACTAACATTTCATTGTTTTTTGTTTTGCTACACACTACACACTGGATTTTAATAACCAAAAATAATCCTAAAGTTTAGAAGAAGGAAATGAAAAACGTTTCAGAGACACTTTACATTTATAAACCATGAAGGATGAGAGAAATTGAGGATCATTAAAGTTTCAAACAGGTAGGAAAGGTCAGATGAGAAAGAAAGTAACAGTAAATCTGCAATAAGGTAAATTTTAGTATTTTTACTTTCTCTACTACATATAGTAAGTAGTGGAAGTATTGCATTCCACCCAAAAATTCGATACCAAGATTTCACTGGAAATACATGCTTTAAGACCCCCTGAATCCAAAAAAAAGCATTTTTGGAAACATGTCCATGTGTGTGTCTGTGAACAGCATAACTCAGAAA
Source organism: Deroplatys truncata (assembly GCA_030765065.1). NCBI lineage: Eukaryota > Metazoa > Arthropoda > Insecta > Mantodea > Mantidae > Deroplatys > Deroplatys truncata. The sequence continues at coordinate 307,458,190 of CM060975.1, read as the reverse complement.
CGAACAGTCGGATAAACACCAAACTTGATATTTAGGTTCAGCATCTTCCAGAGATGCGACACAAAGTTTTTCAAGAAAATCCCCCCACCCCAGATTACCCTTTACATGGAACATTTTTCAAAAATTTTAATTTTCTCAAAAATGGCTCTAACGATTTTGATTAAAATATCATATGTTTAAGATATTTTCATGACAAATGAAATGTATATCTCGAATTTTCTGGGAATGCCTCCAAAAGTATTCTTCATTGTGAACGACTTTTGCATAACTGGTAAACCATAAGAGATAGACAAAATTTTACTACACAAAAAATGTAGATCACATTAAAATACACAATTTATGTCATATACATTTGTTTTGTTGAGTGAACCATTTTCAAGATATTGCTTGTTATTCCCTTAAATTTTCCAATACTTATACTTTTTCTCAAATGGGAATTCCTATTCATTTTTTTTTGTCTTGGATATGCAAAGAGTATTAATCTGTGGCAAAGAGAATGGTGCTCTACATAGCAACCAGCTATTAAGAGATATATCTATGCTTAAAGGCTTACTGTATTTCTATATTGCCCTTGCAATTACAAAACAAGGGGAACATAGTACACCTTAAGCAATAGTCAAATATTTTTAGAACTGGTCGCTATGTGTAAAATGTAATTCTCTTTGCATGTCAAAAGATCGTTTCTGCAGATGTTTATCTCGATTAATATGAAATAGATGGAGAATAAGAGTTTGTAAAAATAGTTTGCAGAAGAGTAGAGAAAGTCATGTGAGTGTAACACATCAGATTTTCTTCTAAAAAGAATGGCAAAAGTTGTGGATTTAAGTATACTAATGAACGTTTTTATGGTTTAATTTATCCACATTTGTCCTATAGAATAGCTGTCTGGGGTCACTGTGCTGATAAGTATATACTAAAAGACTTTTTCTTCTATAAAAAAAAGATTAATTAGGTTGATGATGGGTTTAAAACCACAACAATCTTATAGGGATAGTTTTGTAAAATTAAATATTCTTACCTTATATTCTTTATATATATTTGAAGTTATTATGTAATGCATAAAACAGTTAATCAACATTCATAATCATTTCACAAGAGGCAATACAAACTTTTATGTCAGATCTCATAGAATCCAGTTATTCAAAACTAAAACTACTGTTGCTGCATGCACTTTTTATAATAAATTACCAACATATATTAAAAACATAAATAATTTAAATTAATTCAAAAAGGAACTGAAAAAAGTATTGTATTGAAGGTTCTTTTTATTCCATAAATGATTAATATGTGATTATTATATATTTATTCATTCTGTTGTATATATTGCATCTTTTATTGTTTCATTTTTTTTTTCTTTTTGTACTGACAATGTCATGAATTATTTTGTAATTTTAATCGACAGATAATAAATGAGTAATGAAGTTAATGAGCTAAAGGATATGAGTAAAATTTTGGAACTTTCAAGAATGTTTAATTCATATCCTGGGTTCCCAGAGTGCATTACCATGTCTTCAAGGAAATGTATCATGTAACCCTAAGTTTCACCTTAAGTCTAAAACAATAGTAAACATGACAATTGATGGTAATAGCAAATGCTCTGACATCTATCCACAGATAATGAAAGTAGATAGACTGGAAATCACCCTAATGCCATCTGCCTGGCATGTGTTGAAGCATAGGTACAGTTGCTTAGCACTAAGGCCTCTGTGGACATGTGACGAAGCAAGAGTGTATGGTACAGGGATGAGACCTAGAAGGCTAACTGTCCACCATAAACCCAGCCACAAGGCATCTCTTAACAGATTTGTTGCAATATGGCCACATAGTTAAGGCAATGTAAAATAGAAACAAAAAATTAGTGCAATCTCTCCATCAATAATGAAAACAGCATAAAAACTTCAACTGGCTCTCATATTTATTGTAAATAATCATGTTCCCTTGAGCATAATTATTTTGTAAAAGCGATATTACTAATTTTAAGGTTAATTTTCCCTAATTAATATTCAGCTTATTTTAAAAGTTATTCTGTCTGTATTTCTCTTCATATGATTTCTGGAGCATGAAACTGTGTTGCTTACTTAATTTTGATGGAGAGGAGTAGAAAAAATCAATTTATATACAACCATAACAAAAAAAGACAGCAGAACTAAACAGTTTCATATATCAGAAATACAGACTTTTCAAATTCAGTGTCTTAAACAGGAACTTCCTTTCAAGACCTGCTGTGTCTGCTATTCAATTGTTTATGCTCAATACCAGCCCTAAACTTAAATCTCACAATATATTTTAAGTTTTATTTTGCAAAACTGTTTATCGTAAATTTTTGTTATGATTTATAAAAATAATGCAAATTATGTGGGATATTGTTATACTCATAAAATTATCATCACTTGCTTATTTGTGATGCTTTTCAGTGATAAAAAAAATCCCACTTCAGTCACAAGTTGTGTAAATAGCTATGAGTTATTGTATTCCTTTTTTTATCATACCAGGGGTTTGGTTTCAAATTCTGCTTCAAAGTGCTTGAGTGTTTTCTTCATTTGTTAGATTAATTCATGTTCTTAAATTTAGCGGTATCAGTGGTGTTTGCATATTCATTATCTAATTTGGCTGGTCTATAACTGTAGGTTCAAATGCTATAGCCAATTTGACTGAAGTGTTTTGTGGTTTTTTTCAGTCAGCAAGTAAATGCCAGATTAGATATTCATTACTAGAGCCTGGACTTGTGTGCAAAATAATGTTCTTTTTATTTTCTCTACTTTGTACATAGTAGATAGAGAAGGTATTGCATTCCATTAAAGAATTTTACCAGAAATGCATGTTTTGAGACCCCTGAATCCAAACAAAGCATTTTTAGAAAAAGGTCCTGTATGTGTGTGTGTGTGTGTGTGTGCTGACCTGGCAGATACAGGACAATCAAACAACCACAGCCAGTAGGTCAGCAGTTGATGAGAGCAAAGGACTCTCTAAACATGTCCAGGTAATTCTATTTAAGTGAAGAGTGTAAATGAGTTTTCCTACTCCTCGTTCATTTTCATCTGAAACATTTCACTATCAACCGCTTCTACATTATTATTTATAAATATTTCCTCATACCCAGTTTGAATCCAGTTTACACACCCTAGCCTAATCTTGCGTTAAATCCCAAAACTAGGAGACCTTGTTATCTCACTGCAGCCACAGCGATCTGAAAACCATGTGCTAATGTTGGCAAGGTGCAAGAACCCTTACTCATATTGGTAAGAGATTACCCACAAAACAAATAGTTTCATCTGATTTTTGTACATTTGTTTTCATATTATGGTACATACTTTTTACATTTTTGGTTCATATTTTACTATTTGATTATACATAAAAATCTGGGCTCTATTCCTTACAATAGCCTTAAATTCCAACCAAAAAATGATGAAATAGAAAAAAAAAATCTGATGTGTTACCTCACATGACTTTCTCTACTCTTGTACAAACTATTTTTACAAACGCTTATTCTCCATATGCTTCACGTTAATCGAGATATCGAGATGTTAATCTTATAGATAATTTTCTTGTAGATGCAAGGGGAATTGGTACACTTTAAGCGATAGTCAAATATTTTAAGAGCTGGTTGCTATGTGGAGTATTCCATTATCTTTGCATTGCCAGATCAAAAAAAAAAAAAAAAAAGAATAACGAATTTCCCATTTGAGAAAAAGTATAAGTATTGGAAAATTTAAGGGAATAACAAGCAATATCTCGAAAATGGTTCACTCAACAAAAAAAATGTGTATGACATAAATTGTGTATTTTAATGCGATCTACATTTTTGTGCAGTAAAATTTTGTCTATCTCTTATGGTTTACCAGTTATGCAAACGTCATTCACAGTGAAGAATACTTTTGGAGATATTTCCAGAAAATTCAAGATATACATTTCATTTTTCATGAAAATATCTTAAACATATGATATCTTAATCAAAATCGTTAGAGCTGTTTTTGAGAAAATTAAAATTTTCGAAAAATGTTCCATGTAAAGGATAATCTGGGGTGGGGGATTTTCTTGAAAACCTTTGTGTCGCATCTCTGGAAGATACTGAACCTAAATACCAAGTTTGGTGTTTATCTGACTGTTCGTTTCTGAGTTATGCTGTTCACAGAGACATGCTTTTTTTGGATTCCGGTGAAATCTCGGTATCGAATTTTTGGGTGAAATACAATACTTTCCCTTCTTACTATACGTATTAGAGAAAGCAAAAATGCTTTATATGCATTCAGTGCACCTTAAAACATGTATTTCCTATGAAATCTCGGTATCGAATTTTTGGGTGGAATGCAATACTACCCCTACTTACTATACGTAGTAGAGAAAGTAAAAAATAGATAGTGGAACAAGGAGTCTTATAAACAAAGCTATCCTTATTACATAAGCAGAGCGATGCAGGAAGGTATCTAGGGCGACCTGTCCAGCATCAAACTGACTATTGTGTGTACACCCAAAGAACAGCCAGCAGTTTACTGACCCAGAGACCATATTCAGCCAAAACAATATTAATAAAATACATAGTACAGGAAGGAAACTGAACTAAGGCATCTCTCTGGAATATACTGACTCAGGTAAACCAACGTTAAACAATTAAGAAACATCAAGAACATTAATAATTATGCAAAAAGAAATATAGGAATCTTAATGGGTCTTACATTTGAAAGTGTATAACATTCCCGCTTTTAATTTAGGACCTGTATAGTCATAACCATAATCTGTGGTCATAACCTATTGATAATATGATTTCGAGATACAAAAGCAAATATTAAAATACTTTATTTAATTGTGTTTTTAAAACATAAATATGCACATATTTTAATATCGTATATATCAGTGTTTTACTTTGTGCTGCTGAATAATTTTCATTCTCCATATCCGGTTCCGTTATTAATGACGTACCAGGAAGTTGCCATCTTGCCAAGAGGGGGCTTGATGGCTGTGCAACTTACATGTAATATTTGATGTAAATATTAAAATGAAGAAACGTAGGACATTCAAGCAGACGTTTGCTGTTGACATTACTGACTGAAACAGAAATACGTGTATATATTTTGAATGTAGTTACAGATTGTTTTGGTAGTTATTAATTAATCGTTAATCATTAGTGCTCATTCAAAGATTTTGGCGTATCAGCTGAAATGTCGACAGAATTGAACATCACTACTTATGGAAGTATAGTATGTCATTATTCCCGCAAGACGTCATGGGTTAATAGTTCGTAGCAGTACCTTGAACAGTATTAAAAGAAAATAGTGTGTAATAACGCTGGCGACATACAGAGTTACACTGGAATAGAAGCTATTCTACATTGATTTCTTAACCATGAAGAAGCTTTTCTCGAAAATAGAAACAAAAATTGATAACACGGCCAAAGAACCCAATAGTTATGTTGGGAAAGTATTCGTTGTGGGCAGAATGACAGTCACGGTAGAAGATGTGCTCGCAGAAGGTGAGTAGCCTTAAAAGATTTAGTTTTTTCAAGGCCATGTTTGTTTTGAAAATGTAGGCAGCTTTATTACTGTGAATAGCAGAATTACAGTGTGTGGTTCTTGTAGCTGTTCACTGTCAAGTGGTATATTTGATCTTACCGTAACCTTTAAAAAGGCTGGGGACCCAAATGGTTAACAATTTCCAGTGTTTAATCAAATAAATGGAATATCATAAAAATAGGCGGTACTTCATTGCTTAACCCAGTTTCAGGCGTTTAGATCTTTCTGAGATGCCAATGGATTAGTTGAATGCATAACTTGTGACAGTAATGTTTTGCTATAGTGGAGTGGATAGAGACCAATTCTCAGTTTTAGTACATGCTAAAAATAGAGCACTAAATTAAAAATGATTAAGAAAAGTTAAACGACAATCTTCTCTACTTGTGGCCCGCACATCTACTCCAGTATCAGCCTCAAGGCGTAGCCGAGAGATTGAGGGATGTTTTTTAGAAGGAGAGGAGTGTAGCAAGTTGCGGCCGATAAGCGACGACAGGGCGTAGCCGAGGGATCTGCGCGTCTAAAACTCCAATCATTCACGTTCAGCTACTTCGACGGGCCACAACTAAAACAACTTTGCCAAGTTAAATAACATAAGCATCATATTTGTTTTATTTCTTTGATAATAGAGTGTGCTACAGAGGTAGTAGCCATAAGACTTAGCCCACCATTGGAGTATTTATCTTGTGACAGTACATTTGTGCAGTAATTAAGCATTAATGTCCTATGGTTATTTTTCAGGAAGTGATGTAGCTTGGGCTGGCAATACTAGCTTCAAATACAAAATCCTACAACTAGTATTTCATTTAAATTAATATGCAATTCACAATTTTTTTTATTTAAAGATATAAAGACATAGAATTAAGTTTGTGACTACACAGAAGAAGAGCTTGGTTGATGGATAATAGTGAACTATTTAGGTTCCGTCACTTCCTTGCCATTTTCAGCATCCCCTCCTACCAAGTCAGTGCCTCCCGCCACCAGTGTTTCATCTCTAAGCATGTGACTCAACAATAATAATCACCAAGAAATTGCTCATCAGCTACAATCAATTAATTAATAATATGGCCCTCACAAGGAGGGATAGCACTGAGGTGGAACAAAACACAAGACACTTTATACAATAAAAGGAAATTCACCCTAAAGCAATCAAAATAGCAAATACCCATAACAGCCTTTTAACTCTTTAGGTTCAACCAAAGAGTCGTCATAATGGTGGCCTAAGGGATGGTTTGTAAACAGCTGAGGAATTGCAAGGTGCAGCTTTGCTTTTGATTATCTTTGTTCTCCTTGCCCCATTCCTTTAAAATAAATACATTAAAATGCATTCCTTCCCCTTGCAAACTCTCAGTTTCTTGCTTCCCTTGCCCCATTCTTATAAAACAAATAAATTAAAATATATTTCTGCCTCGTACAAACTGTCCTTTCTCTCCTTGTCTTATTTCAAAAACAGAAGGGGAAAAATGGTGAAAAAAAGAATATTGAATACATAAATACTAAATGTGAGAATTGTCAATGACAAATGGATTACATTGTGAATTGCAAGGTTCCAACAGGAAATACTGGTGGGAGCAGTCATGTGGTCAGAGAGGAAACACTGGTTTTAGGGGCACTGATGCGGTTGGAGGGATGGCTGAAAACAGTGAGTGAAGGGACCTGAATAGTTCATCATAGATGGTTGATGTGCGTAACTTGTTTCTGACATACTACTGAATATAAGTATTAGTTTTTACTCTTAGGCATTAAAGCATGTTGTTACTATCATTGTCAGTATTGCTAGTGAAGGCCCTGCAGAAGTGCCAATGGATAGGAGAAAAGATGTGCACAATAGTCATTTCCCTGTTCCACTATATTGACATTACAGACACCACTTAAAAGCATGTTGGAAGTAATATCTTAGAGCTGGGTTTCTTCAATGAGCCTCTCCTTCCTTCTTGGCAAGTATGCCATAAGCCTGTGCACTATATAGTGTAGATCATCCCTGGACACAGCCAATTTTATCATACCAGACAGTAATTTATGCTCTCAAAGCAGTAAAAATGTTAAACACAGTTTGGCTAAGGCAAATGGCATTGGATAACCTTTGTGATTGGTGCCCCATTGCACTATTGTTGGTGCCGGGTCATTCGGGCATGGACTTGTAGATAAATTAGCAATGGCCACTTGTGGGAGCTGAACCCTTTTATTGGAATATACCTACAAGGAGTCAGGTTGGCACTTGACCTTGGATGCATAAAGTAGCATTTGGTGCTGTGGTACAGAGAAAAAGGGGCTAGGCAGGCTTGTGAGCTTACTGAATAACCCAGCTCCATATATAAATAGGCTTTGTTATTCTTTAGTTGAACACAAATTCATCAAGTTGTTGGCTTTCTACTAACCACAATGCCGTTTGCAGACATCTGCATACATTATGGGAGTCTTGCAGGAAGTGTGGCAAGAAGGCTGAGACCTCTGCTGTGCACAGTCTAAATATACTACCCTAGTATCCCTATAGACTCCGTTAGTCTGACTAGCCGTTGCCATGGAGATCGCGATCTTGCTTTCTAAACAACATTTATTCTTACAGCATATACTACCCTAGTATCCCTATAGACTCCGTTAGTCTGACTAGCCGTTGCCATGGAGATCGCGATCTTGCTTTCTAAACAACATTTATTCTTACAGCATATACTACCCTAGTATCCCTATAGACTCCGTTAGTCTGACTAGCCGTTGCCATGGAGATCGCGATCTTGCTTTCTAAACAACATTTATTCTTACAGCAAGGTTTTGGAAGTCTTTCATATAACTAATAATGTTTAGTGTAATTGTATTGTAATATATTAGTTTCAATTACTTTGGGCAGAGGCAAGGTGTTTCAAATAGCTGAAGCAGGGCCAAGAGCGTCTCTCTCGCATTGGTTATGTGTTTTGTTCCTGACTGCAAACACTATAGTGAACTCCAGTCTAAAAACTCCCTAGATAAGCCCCCCCCCCCCCGCCTTTTTTTTACTTTCTCTACTACGTATAGTAAGTAGGGGAAGTATTGTATTCCACCCAAAAATTCGATACTGAGATTTCACCGGAAATATATGTTTTGAGACCCCCTGAATCCAAAAAAAGCATTTTTAGAAACATGTCCGTGTGTGTGTTTGTCTGTGAACAGCATAACTCAGAAACGAACAGTCAGATAAACACCAAACTTGGTATTTAGGTTCAGTGTCTTCAGAGATGCGACACGAAGGTTTTCAAGAAAATTCCCCCACCCTAGATTACCCTTTACATGGAACATTTTTTGAAAATTTTAATTTTCTCAAAAATGGCTCTAACGATTTTGATTAAAATATTGTATGTTTAAGATATTTTCATGACAAATGAAATGTATGTCTCGAATTTTCTGGGAATGTCCCCAAAAGTATTCTTCATAGTGAACGACTTTTGCACAACTGGTAAACCATAAGAGATAGACAAAATTTTACTACACAAAAAATGTAGCTCGCGTTAAAATACACAATTTATGTCATAAACATTTTTTTTTTTGTTGAGTGAACCATTTTCGAGATATTGCTTGTTATTCCCTTAAATTTTCCAATACTTGTACTTTTTCTTAAATTCGTTATTCATTTTTTTTATGTCCTGGACATGCAAAGAGAATGGAATGTGCCACATAGCAACCAGCGCTTAAAAGATTTGACTATCGCTTAAAACCTACCATATTCCCCTTGCATCTACAAGAAAATTAGCAATAAGATTGACATCTCGATATCTCAATTAGCATGAAGTGTATGGAGAATAAGCGTTTGTAAAAATAGTTTGTATAAGAGTAGAGAAAGTCATGTGAGTGTAACGCATCAGATTTTTTTAATAAGATGATAATTCAACCTGACTTAAGTCTTTATACCTCCAATAGAATTTAATTACACCACATTTGCTTACAGCTGCAATTACTTCTATTCATTAATTACATTTTTAAGCAAGTGTGCGTTGCTGAACTTAATTTCAGTTATTGAGGTTAAGTTAGGTGTGCTTTAGTAATATTATAACAAAAATAATCACTTGTGAAGAACCACCTGGTTTCACAGATACTCTCTTTATACTTTGTTACATTATGTACCACCCTTGATTGTATTACATTACACTTTTATACTTTATTATGTCATCTAACACCCTTGGTTGTGTTCATTAGAGCTTGGTTAAACAATACACATGCACGCAAGAAAGCTATTTTTATTTTTTTCATCAAAATTCGGCATTTACTCTACAAAAAAAACAGCTCAAATTGTTATGTTTTTAATATATTTAAATACGTTAAGCGAAATTCCTCACCGGGGCATAAAATAAAGTTTTTTCCTATGGACATTTATCCCAAACACATTCAACTATGAGGTTAGTTCGATATGGGCTCTACGCTTTTATGTTGTCTATGGGTACTAAAACATTTACATAATATTACTCATTTTCATTTGTAGGACAAAATATATAAAAGTATTCCATAGTTATGCTACATTATAAGATTTATTTTTCATGCTGGCTTGAACCTGGCCTTGCAAATAGGAAATTTCTCCATTATATGTCATGGCTAAGATGTGATTAGACTCAGCAGCATCTTTATCTTTCTTTACCAGTCTCAATTCATCTTCAAAATATGCTACTATTTCACTCGTTTCACAACCATGTTATAGCGTAATGCTCACTTAAGGCACTTATATTTACCACTATAATTATTTAATAACTATTAACACTGATAATAATCTCTACATGGTGTAAGTATAACTGTATTCCTAGCAATGGTATTTATCTAGGATTGATAAATAATTAATGTAGACTTTTCAAAATAACATTCTCCCAAAGCAGTAGATAAATATATAGCACAGACTGCATAGCAACCAGTTGTTTGGAAAGAAAGATAGCCTCCTAGCAACGGCTGACGTCATCACTAATGGAGTCTATTTTTAAGGAAGCCAATTTCAGGGACTTCGTATCCTTAGGAACTGTAAATTAGAGCAGGCTGAGAGTATGGGGCATAATGGGCTTTTGTCCTACGTTCAGGACTCGGTCTAGATCCCACCCTTTATCTATCCGTCAATATGTGTAGACATCTTATACAATTGGTTCCACTCCCTTACATGTCAGTTAACATTTTACATTATAAAACTTACAAAATTGAGTACGGAGTGCATCCACAATTTGGAATAAAAAAGGAAGGAGTTAAGCTTTAGATGTTGCCCAAACCAAATCTCTAACTCAACCTTTTTAGTGACAGCTGTTATATAGGAGAAACTGGTGCCATTTTGACATGGAAGGTAGTAAAAGCTGCTAAAACAATCTGCAAAAGGTCACTAAATCAATGTCGCCAACACTCCTGGACCATTGGGGTTTAGCTTCACAGACTGTATGGCTACGCCCTACCATCACTCTTCTACTCATAAAAAGCATCCCTGGGTTATGCTTTGTGGCTTAGAGCCCTCCCAGGTGTTGGGAGCACTCTGTACCTTCTGCCATGTTTGGATTGCAGCAGTGAAAGCAATGTTACCATAATGTCTTAAGTGGGATGTGTGTAAGTAACTTATTTATAATAAACAGATGCCTGTGATTTATTTGTATAGTGAGTCCGAATTACTTATATATACAGAAGTATATCAATAAAATCTAATGCTTTTCAAGAATAATGTGTATTGAACACTTCTTTTGCAAATGAAGGTCGACTGTAGCCTACTGTCCATTCCAAACCAGAGTGCCTTTCACTGAAAACAAACTCTTTGCATTATCCGCGCGAAAGTAGTTCGCAATCTCTGCCCATAATGGCAGCTTGTTCCCCTCCCACGTGCTTGTTGAACACTGTTTAAATCTATAAAAACGTGCCCTGTGTGAGAATTATAGTTCAAAATGCAACCTGAGGTAACCTTCGATTTTATAAGTATGCGGCAATGAACATTTTACTTACGTTAATCACAATCCTCGGGCAAAAGTGCAACACCCTAATCCGAATCCTCCGAAAATGACTCGGCTGCCATATCAGAATCGGAACTACTCTCCAAAATAATGACAAGCTTATCCACAATTCCACAACACTGTTGCACTTAAAACAAGTTCCCACATTTTATCCTCTTCTATGTTGTATTATGTCTGTTTATATTCCCTGCTTTCGTTACACTTCTCACTGAAACTCCTGTAAAATCCGATATTAGTTTCGTAATATGCAATAATGCAAGTGTTGGGTATTTTTGTAATAGTGAGTTGAATATATTAAGTATTGTTTGTTTTTAGCCACTTTTTAACTGTTTCCCGCTTGTGTGTTTGAACAGTTTATTCGCACTACACGTACCTTCCTCTGCCATGTGAGCTCAAATACCAACTGACTAAATCACAAGATTTGACCTGAGCTGAGCATATGTGTGTTAGTGTATTATGAATGACTGTTAGCTTATCATATATCCTGTGTTACGCAAAGTGTTTATTCGGTACTCTGATAGCACCTCTGGGAATTCATTGCTGCATTTCTTGTATATGTAAGCGAGTGACAGTCAACATACGGTTGGTATTAACTAGCAAGATGCCCTCTGCGTTAGCGCAATAGCAGGCGAAAATCATATTTTGTAATCTCTTAACAGCTAGTATATATCCATTACCTTTAAGGATGAGTTCTTATGATAACCGTAATAAAATGTGCAGTTCTATACCTTTCCTGCTCTAATATTTCATAATACATTACATGTATTAAGGAACTATTTACATTGGCGTAAGAGTATATTCTTGGGTTCGTGACAAGCCGAAACACGTGCTTCTGTTTACATCAGAGGGAACTCTGGTTTGGAATGGACAGTAGATAACATGTTGAAATAGAACACCAAAGACTATCCCAATAAACAAGATGCCAGGCATTTACCAAATTAGCTGCAGTGGCATAGACAAAAGGAAAAGGAATGTTTGAAAAATATAAAATATAAGTGGAAAAATCTGCCTTTGAATGTAATTAATTTTTGTACAGAGAATCATGACATTTATAAAAAGGCAAAAATAATAATGGCATCTCTAGAATCCAGTAGTATTGGCGAGATGAGATAATGCTCCTGATACAATTGATCTAGAATCACCAATTAAACTTCAGCTTGGTGTCTATTGATACTCCCCATAATAGGAGGGGGTTCCAATCCCTTCAGTTGCCGTGATGCGGCCGTTGAGGACCCTGAGCACTTATGGTACTTCTGATGTTACTAGAGGTACATCAGGCTGAACATTCGAGCCCCTCCCCATAGGGAGTTGTTCGGATTGGGTTGGACTCGGCAGGCCAGTGGTTCTGGAGATCTGTGGGAGATTGGGTACGACTGTATGGGTTCTCATGCAGGCGGGGTGTGAGATGACTCAATGTCCTTCGGTACCGCCTGGATAGCTGGTAGACAGTGTGCTAGATTGCTGTTTGCCCCACCGAGGTTATCAGTAGTCGCCCTTTCACGTTGACTCGCATAAGTGGTGTATCCACTTCCATCCTCGTGCAAGCAGGGAGGCCTTTTTAGACTCCAGATATTGACGTCATGGGAAACCCCCCACGGTTGGAGAGCCACTCAGCTGGCGCTAACCCAGGGATTTAGAGGGGGGCTTGCGCTAAGGCTCTTGCCCTGGTAGACCTTCGCTCTACATGTCTATTGATACTGGAAATATACTTGATTTGTTTTGTTTGTTACATATTGGATATACTGAAATTGTACTGGAACTTGTGATTACATACTGGAAAAATTGGATGAAATACACATGTGACACTGATATCTCAGATTAAAATTTCAGGTGGTTGGTTCTTGGAAGATCTTGTTAATCAAATAGTATTTTTTGAATGTTATTGTTTTGCATGATATCTGCTGTTTCATAATTTTTCATTTTATGCAAAAATGACTTAAACTTTTGGATAAGCTTTCACCCCTAACATTTGTTTTATAGGCTATATAGCATTTCCAGAGTTTTGAAGATTGTTGCAGGGCTTGGGTGGAGGAAATTACAGTTCTAAGAGGTCATGGGGAGAAATCAGTATAAAAGAATCTTCTGGAACATTGCGCAATAATTTCATACAGAGTACAGAGAGTAAATTTAATTAAATTTTTATTAGATATTTAAAATGCCACCCGTTCAACATCGAATATGGTAGCTAGTAATAAACACAGCTTCATATTATGGCTGTGGATACAAAACTAGTAAAGGTGTTAGGCTAGCCATAATAAATGTTTGAATACTGCTGCATTTTTTCTGCATTATTCCTCAATGCAGTACTGGAATATTGAAATTTTGTCAAAACTTTCCCTGGAAATATACTGGAATTTTAAACCTTCAAGGCTGTAGACATCTATTTAGCCATCCAACAACAATCTCATCTCCAAATGCATCTGCCTGCCACTGACATCTACAGCAAAGCCAGGAATTGTGTTGTCAGTAGCTGTGATTCTGAAACAGTATACAACTTGAAATCCGAGTCATTGTCGCTGTTGAAATCTGTTTTTTGTTACAACTACAGGTTGCAAATGAAGCCCATGTACATTAAAAATCTGCACGGGCTGCATAGAGGGTGGCGCCGTGGCCGAGTGGTTAGACCGCTCGCCTCTCACCGAGGCGGCCCGAGTTCAATCCCAGGGACCCGCAGGTGGGATTTGTGGTGGACAAAGTGGCATCTGGGTGGGTTTTCTCCGTGTTCTCCAGTTTCCCCCGCCATTCATTCCACCAACTGCTCCATCACCTTTCCTTTCATCCATTTCATCATCATTTCGTTTCATCTACTTCCTTCCTCCCTCCCATACCAGGCATCGGGCTGATCACCCATCCTAGATATTCTCTCTGCTCCTTGACGGGCCTCTGACCCCAGGCACCCGCCTGTAAGTCCTGGGGGTTGTAAGTCCTACATAAGAGGAGGTTAAACAGAGAAAGAAAGAAGAAGAAAGAAAGATCTGCATGGGCTCAGGGCTAGGGCTGGTGTGGGTTTGGGCTTAATTTGAAAAATGTGTGTTGGGTTAGGGCTTGAAAATAAAGAAGAAAAAAATGAATTGATCATATTTTAAAATAAAGAGAGTTGAAGGTACTACATCACTGAAATGTTCTTACTTGAATGCGTTTCGGGAGACGGTTTGCTCCTATCGTCAGCTCCCATCCAACTGTCTCCCGAAACGTGTTCAAGTAAGAGCATTTTAGTGATGTAGTGTAACAACCTTCAACTCTCTTTATTTTAAATTATGACACATCACTGTTAGTAGCTTCTAAATCTTCAAAATTAATTAATTGATCACATTTTTTGGTCAGCAATGTTGAGATGCCAGGAATAGCACAATTATCACTGCTTCCACACATCTATAGCATTATTAATGTTATACCTTTTCATATAAGCTGAAAGGAGAAGTAAACAAAACTTAAATGTATCACTCCGCCGAGCACATGGCAGCACCATGTGGGACCTGTGAGAGGAAATTGCTTCAGACAGAATACAAATACAGTATATTGCACAGCTTGGGGATCATTAGCTTTTAAACATTGTATGTCTTAGTCCTATATTTTGCCTTACATCATAAGCTTATAATACACAATACTAAGAGTAGACAAATAAAAGTTGTACCTGAACAGTTCGGCATCTGTGATTAAAGGTACTGGATTAAACTGTTCTTAACTTCAGGCTTGAAATCATTCATTTAATGACTAGTATCAATATACCACTTTTGCTTTAACCTTTTATGAGTCAAGTTAAAAAAAAATGGTTAGCACTATAGGTTAAAAACAACAGAAAACAAACGTGACCCAAGCTATCGGAGCAACAATTCTGCATCACTAACAAAGAAGTTCTATTATTGCTAAACAATGGCCAACTCTTAGAAAGTAGGATCGGATCGAAATTGGTTGCATGGAAACACCTATTACCATATTCAATTAGTTTCAAATACGCCAAAGATACTATACTATACCCGTAACATGCTGCACGCTCATCATTTTGTTTTTATTAGCAGAAATTGTTAATCACATGTGTAATAAAACACACAGCAAAGCCACTTTTATCACTTCCATAATTGGCAAATTTATTCTTCTCAAAAACATTCACTAACCTCAAAACCCACTTAAAATATTCAGAAAAACAAATTAACTTATGTTTCACAGGTTCGGCAACCTAAATCCAAGTTGACCAAGATAATACCTTTTATTCTCGAACTTTGTGCATCCAAATCGATTTCATTACATATTGAATTTAACATGGAAATGCCGATTGCATTCAGTATGGAATTGGACTTGAATCGGTTTCAATTCTCCATGGAAACATTGTGATATTCTCAACACATTGCAAAAGTACCCTGGCGGCTCATCCGGAAACCGGAAAGGAACTGCAGTGCTTACGCATAGCTTCTTAAACCCTCTGCTATAATGGTTCATGTAGTTATAGGTGAATCTGAACAAACACATTTAGTTTCATAAATTGAACTGTTACAATGTTTTTACTTTCTCTACTACGTATAGTAAGTAGGGGAAGTATTGTATTCCACCCAAAAATTTGATACCGAGATTTCACAGGAAATACATGTTTTGAGGTGCACTGAATGCATATAAAGTATTTTTGGAAACATGTCCGGTTGTGTGTCTGTGAACAGCATAACTCAGAAACGAACAGTCGGATAAACACCAAACTTGGTATTTAGGTTCAGTATCTTCCAGAGAAGCGACACGAAGGTTTTCAAGAAAATCCCCCCACCCCAGACTACCCTTTACATGGAACATTTTTCGAAAATTTTAATTTTCTCAAAAATGGCTCTAACGATTTTGATTAAAATATCATATATGTAAGATATTGTCATGAGAAATGAAATGTATATCTCGAATTTCCTGGGAATTTCTCCAAAAGTATTCTTCATTATGAACGACTTTTGCATAAATGGTAAACCATAAGAGATAGACAAAATTTTACTACACAAAAAATGTAGATTGCGTTAAAATACACAATTTATGGCATATACATTTTTTTTGTTGAGTGAACCGTTTTCAAGATATTGCTTTACTTATATATTTTCTCAAATTCGTTATTCCTTTTTTTATGTCCTGGACATGCAAAGAGAATGGAATGCGCCACATAGCAACCAGCGCTTAAAATATTTGACCATCGCTTAAAAGCTACCATATTCCCCTTGCATCTACAAGAAAATTACCAATAAGATTGACATCTTGATATCTCAATTAACATTAAGCATATGAAGAATAAGCGTTTGTCAAAGTAGTTTGTACAAGAGTAGAGAAAGTCATGTGAGTGTAACACATCATTTTTTTTTAATTTCTCTGCACGAGAATAACCACAAAATGTTACGATCTGAACTGAGCTGTTTTTTTGTAGAGGAAGAGACGACATGCTAAGCGGGAAAGGTTGTAGTTTGTCCACCAGTCAATGAGGTGCTCTCTTGGTTTGTTTACTTCTCCTTTCAGCTTATAGTGAAAAAGGTATAGTAAAATAAATAAATGTTCACTTTGGTTGCGGACAATAACAAAGGTATGGCAGCTGCAAGCTCCCGCTGTTAACCCACACTCAGAATATCTTGGGCAGAGTGCAGTATTAAGTGTGGCAAGTATGGCAGTATGTTGTCAACATGTCACTTACTACATGATAATTTTAGGACCTCAGCCGCTGCTGTTTAAAGTGGCTCCTCAGTTGGTTCCAAGGACCTGAGTTCATTCTTATACCAGGTCCCCAGCAAGGGGAAAAAATTTGCATGTCAGTACTGGAAATCAAACCGCAGGTAGCAGCGCTTTGTGGACTAATAGGAATAATAATAGTCAGTAGCTAGACAATCAGCTGGTACAGTATAACCTAATCTCAGGTTTGGAAATTAAATTGGGTTTTATTTATGGACGCTCTTTAACTGCTGTGGTCCTTAGCGTCCCATTCCATATTGGGCGTGAAAGACCGGTAATTTTGTTCAGAGGCCTGTTTATCAGGGCTTGAGGTTCTTTTACATGCTGTAAATCTATGACATGGGACCACTGACTTTACGCCTCTCTCTTGGGCTGGGCCTGGTTTAAGATTTTGGCGTGTGCAGACCTCTTAAGTTACATACCTTCATCCAAAAATTTGTTAGAATCTGACTGTCTTCTCCAAACTAATGGTATCTTTTCCTTTACTCTTTAGGATATTCACTTTTGTATGATAATCAGTGATCACTTTATGCATTCTTTTCTTGGAAAGTTGTAGGAAATGAGACATGTTTCCAAACATTCTCGACTTTCTTACCTACCGCAAATGAGATTTGCTGATTCTTTGCTTTCTTTTCAAGAGCAGTACATGTGAAGAAATAATAATACATTGCCTCTTTATCTTCTGCAGCTCCAAAGATTTTTTTTTTTTTCAGTCGTCCTCCGTGGACTAGTGGTACCGTGCTAGCCTCTAGTTCCCAAGGTCGCGGGTTCAAACCCAGCGGAGGGCGATGGATTTTTTTGGGCGTAAAAATCGTTAGGACGGCTTCCTTCGGAAGGGAAGTAAAGCCGGTGGTCCCGTGTCGTAGATTTACGGCACGTAAAAGAACCTCAAGCCTGATAATGTGGCCTCTGAGCAAAATTACCTGTGTTTCACGCCCAATATAGAATGGGACACTAAGAACCATAGTAGTTAAAGAGCGTCCATAAATAAAGCTCAATTTCTTTTTCCAAAGATTTTTTCATATCTGGTACATGTTTTAGGTCTTGTTTTTACATTTAACTATGATTATATTATTTGACTTGCAAATAGCACTTTCTGTAAACTTAATCATAGCTGAGGTAAAGCATGTGTTATGCTAGGTATTACTGGCAACTTCAGCTGTATACCGCATGACATGTGAGAGAGGATCTGGGAACCTGATGGCCAACAGTCTGGCCTGTTACATGTCAAGCAAAGATGGATGAAACTTACATCACTATGTCTTTTTATAATTTTAAAACAAATGTGCTTCAGTTTATGGACCAGATTTTGTGTGTGCACTCTTATAACGTAATAAAACAACTTTTTAATTCTACTACCGTTTGGAAAAGGGTAGGTTTTCTGTTGCATTCTTTGTTTCTAATAATAATGTTGAGTTAAGAGAAAGCAGCATTTGCCTCAAATGTAATCAAGATTTTTCTTAATTAGAATGAAAAGCACCTAAAATTTGACATTTTCTAGGTAAAGACTGTGCGTGATAGTCAGTGCATACTGCATTAAATGTTGTTTAAATTCAGCTTATGAAAATTATATGCTAACCAAATAAGATAGAATGATGCAGACAGTTGGCCGGCTCCCGTCCATTTTGACAACTTACTAAATGTATACTTTGTATAATGTGTTTGTTGCAAATAGCCTCTGCTGTCATATTATAAATGGCTTTGAAACAGGTGTATAGCCAGCACCTTATGTTTGGGAGTCCCTTCATAAATTGAGGGAGGTGGGAAACACAATGTGTCACATTCTCATATAGCTCAACTATGAACTTATAGTGTTAAAGGTCATCTTCCTTAACTGTTCAGGAGCATCAGAAATATATCACCAGGACATATAAAACAAAATTGAGACGCTTCAGGCAACAAACAGTATAAATACATTTTTCAGCAGAGAACATTGCATTATATTTAACACATTTTATCTTACAGAGGTCGTAAAGTCAGTTCTTTAGATGACTGCCATGCCAATTACTGTCTAAAAGGAGAACTACCTAAAGAGAATCTAAATGTGTTTTTAAAAAAGGGACCATTGGATTTAGAAGTAATTAGGAAATTTGAGTATGTATTGAAAAAATAAGACATTAGGATTTTGGAGCCAGGGCCTCCCCTGCTCCTCTGGCTATGGGCTTCTTTGAAATATAGCACTTGGTTCAGAAAACACTTGTTTGAAGCTGCCAGTTATAGTGAAATATGCAATATCATAACTCGTCTTGAACAGTGTCAGCAATGAATGAAAAAAAAAATCTGATGTGTTACACTCACATGACTTTCTCTACTCTTGTACAAACTATTTTTACAAACGTTTATTCTCCATATGCTTCATGTTAATTGAGATGTTAATCTTATTGCTAATTTTCTTGTAGATGCAAGGGAATTGGTAGGCTTTAAGCGAGTCAAATATTTTAAGAGCTGGTTGCTATGTGGAGTATTCCATTCTCTTTGTATGTCCAGGACATAAATAAAACGAATACCGAGTTCCCATATGGGAAAAAGTATTGGAAAATTCAAGGGACTAACAAGCAATATCTCGAAAATGGTTCACTTTATAAAAAAAATGTATATGACAAATTGTGCATTTTAATGCGATCTACATTTTTTGTGGAGTAAAATTTTGTCTATCTCTTATGGTTTACCAGTTATGCAAGTCATTCACAATGAAGAATACTTTTGGAGACATTCCCAGAAAATTCGAGATATACATTTCATTTGTCATGAAAATATTTTAATCAAAATCGTTAGCCATTTTTGAGAAAATTAAAATTTTCGAAAAATGTTCCATGTAAAGGGTAATCTGGGGTGGGGGGATTTTCTTGAAAACCTTCGTGTCGCATCTCTGGAAGATACTGAAACTAAATACCAAGTTTGGTGGTTATGCGACAGTTCGTTTCTGAGTTATGCTGTTCACAGACACACACATGGACATGTTTCCAAAAATGCTTTTTTTTTGGGATTCAGGGGGTCTCAAAACATATATTTCCGTTGAAATCTTGGTATTGAATTTTTGGGTGGAATCCAATACTTCCCCTACTTGATTATGAATTTCGGTTAAGGGCGCTAAACAGCTAAGGTCATCAGTGCTTACTATACGTAGTAGAGAAAGTAAACATCTGTTCCATTAGAGATCTGATATAGGGATAGTGCTACAAAAGCATTAGTAGATTCATTCCGTTATTAGGTACAATGTGCAATTTGAAGGCAAACAATACAAGCATGTGAAAGATGCATAAAACTAAGAATTAAAATAGGTCAACTATCTCGTTCAAATTCTTTATAACGTGCTGATGCAGATAAAGTCTATTGTTGCAAATATCATTGAGAAGATGGCTTTCTTTTGTTTTTGTTCTCTGCAACTTGTATATAGCAATAGGAGATTTCACTGGATTCCCCATAATTCATGAATATCATTTAAAAATCTGAGTTCAACATCTTCCAAAGATGGGACATGAAGATTTTCAAGAAAATGCCTCCATCCCAAATTACCCTTTACATGAAACATTAATTTTACATCTCCTTTATTTATAGACACTTTTGGAGTTTCTTTATTACAGTTAGTGTCTGATTATTTATCAACTGGATTTTCTTTTTTTCACAATCTGAAGTAGACAGCATTGCTTTATTGTCTAACTCAGCAATATTATTATTATTAATATTATTATTATTATTATTATTATTATTAAGCACATTTATATTCTCCTTTTATTCAATTATGCACTATCCACCAATGCTATTACACTTCAATCACGTAAATTATCTTTCTTTCTTTCTTCACTTATTTATTTTACCACTTCATCTTATTTTAAATCTAGGCTTTATTCTTTATATAAACACATCTTTTTATTGTTAACAATGCCTTTTGTTTTATTTGTCTTAAATGTGCAAATTATTTCATTAAGTATATTTTCACTTTCTAAAAGCTTCACTCCGACCATCACTTCAAGTATTGACACTTTTTTTTGCTTTTGTTAATAGGGCTCGCTGAAATTTAAATTATACATATTTTTTAACCCAGAAAGTTCTTGCTTTTCCTCCTTGATGCAAAGAATCCCATAGTTTTAAGTTTCTATAGCCAAATAATCTATTCCATCTCTTTTTTGATTTCCAAATTAATAATCATTCCAAATTACACCATTTTTCAATTGGAACCAAATTTTACATCTCAAAAATGGCTCTAAGATTTGGATTAAAATACATTATGTTTAAGATATTTGCATGACTAATAAAATGTATGTCTTGAATATTCTGTGAAGTCCTCTTCATTTGGAATGAATTTTATAAATGATTTTGTACTCCTGCACGTTATGGAGCTGGAAAGTACATTATTACAGTTTGCACTCAGACAACTAATTGCTTTTTAGCACACTCATTTTAAAAACTTGAACCATATTTCCTTTACTAAAATTAAAGTATAATATACAGATAAAAAAAAATGGCCATGATTCCCCCCTCTCACTAATGAACCTCGCTGACTCAGAAATTTCTCATATGCTGCTTTCAGCCGTGCATATTGCATAGTCATGGTACATGCTAATGGATTTAAATGAATATAATGCGTGCTAATTGCTATACACAGTGAAGAGCTGGATGCCTCCCTCTTGTTTTTGTTGCACAGTTTGTGAGGAAGCAGCAATAAAAGACATGAATGTTCCCAACTTAAGCAAACAAGTCATTTTTAGTTTATCTGTAGTCTAGGTAGAGGAAAAACTGCATTCCATCCAACAATTTGATAAGGAGATTTCATCAGAAATACATGATTTTAGATCCCCTAAGCAAGGGGCTCCCCCCCCCTCAAAAAAAAAAATCTGACAAAGGTAATCTTTAGAACTAAATTTTTTCTTCTTTCTTTCTTTCTTTCTTAAATTTTTTCAGAAATAACTTTTGATTAAAATAGTAAATATTTTGATACATTGCCATGAGGAATAAAAAGTTATGCATCTTGAATGTTCTATAAATAGTGCATTTTCAAGAGACCCTAAGTTTGAATCTTGGATAGGGTGAGTTACCCAGATAAGGTTTTTTCCCCAGAGTTTTCGCTTATCCTGAGAAGGTGCACGTTGGGTAACTTTAAGCTCTATGGTCACCAGGTTCATTTGACCATCGTTTAACCCATTTCATTCGTCTGGGATGACCCACCAAGTTAAAGGACATTAAACTTAAAAAAAAAATTAAAAAAATAGTGCATTAAGTCTCTTTAGCCTTTATTAAATTGTATAATTTTTCATAACTAAGAAACCATAAGACATAGACAAAAATTTCGAATAAAATCTAGAGCTATGAAATAAACAATTTATATCAAATAACTTTTTGGTAGCATGTGTTATATGATTTCTCCCAACAGGGTTCAATGGAAAAAAAAAATTGAGTTTTATTTATGGACGCTCTTTAACTACTATGGTTCTTAGCGTCCCATTCTATATTGGGCGTGAAACACCTGTAATTTTGCTCAGAGGCCACTTTATCAGGCTTGAGGTTCTTTTACGTGCCGTAAATCTACGACACGGGACCACCGGCTTTACTTCCCTTCCAAAGGAAGCCGTGCTAACGATTTTTACGCCCGAAAAAATCCATCGCCCTCCGCCGGGTTTGAACCCGCGACCTTGGGAACTAGAGGCTAGCACGGTACCACTAGTCCACGGAGGACGACAGGGTTCAATGGGTTGAAACTGCTTATGGTATGCAAATAGTTGTTTTTTCCTTTCTGTATTTTACATGCAGCCAAGTCCATACTGCTTAATTTGAGGTTATTTCTGTAAAACATTTATTAACAGTAATGTAATATATATAGAAGAATCACTATTTATATTATTAAGGAATAATATACGAGAAGGAAATTGTGTAAATGTTACAAATAAGATTTTTTATTTTTTTTTACTACTATTCGTTTATTGGTGTTGAGAAAAATAAACTGCAATAAGAAAGTTTGTTGAAGCTATATAGAGATAAATGGCTTTTTTGCATTACTTTGGTATTCACTGAAAATGTTAAAAAAGAGTAACGGTTAAACTGCCGCTCTTATATAGTCGTTTTTGGCGATTTTTGGAAGGAATTCCTACCAACGTGAATCATTAGAGTATTAGGCGCGCAGATCCCTCAGCTACGCCCTGTCGTTGCTTTGCAGTTACGACTTTCGGCCACAACTGCTACACTCCTCTCCTTCTAAAAAGCATCCCTCGGCTACGCCTTGAGGCTGAAGGCTCTCAATCATGTTTTCAGCTATGTTGGGATTTCAAATGTTAGCTTTGAAGACCAACGTAATGCAGGTTACCAACGTTTTCAATGAAGACCAAAGTAATGCAAAATGTCCAAATAAATGATAACAGGTAGAAAAGGTCATATGTATATGATACATCAGATTGTTTTATATATATATATATATATTGTTAAGAGGGCTTGGTGTTGCTCTACAACATTCATTTTCATAAACATGATATTCCCCAATATTTTAGTTGCCTTTACTGATAGCTTTTGTGTTTTAATCTGGAAAAAAAAAACTATAAGAAAAGCCCAGACATACATTGCATTCCCAGATGTGAACTATGAGATGTTAAAATAAAGGTGTGGCATAGAACATAAAATAAAATAGCAGTTAAGATCATTAGCCAATTTGTGGACTATTGGAAATACGTTGGATATATTTAGGATGGCTAGAAGTTATACATCCCTGGTAGTGAACCAATCCTCAGTTCCCCACATGACAATCAGTCATGCTAATCACTACACCACTGGGGACCACAATTCTGCCGCTCCATAAACAAATTACAATCCAGTGTAGTAGCCCAACCTTCATATTCCACTTTTAATGGTAATAAAAAATGCATTTAGTTCCTCATGTCGAGATGGAGTCAATTCCTTTAGAGTATGTCACTATGTTTTTTGTAATAGAATAACAAAGTGAGTTAGGAAACTGTTGTCTAGCATGCTCATGCGACAGATGCCTATACATTTCAAGCCTCTTAATAGTTTTTTCTCAAAGTGTACAATTTAAAACACTAGCTCTGGATTATGATGATTATAGCTGTAAGTAATTGAGAATATTTTCTAGTATTTGTACTTGGCTCACCATTTTACATTTAATTTTTGTTTCTTTCCAGGTGGATTTGCAGTGGTATTTCTTGTCAAAGCCAACAATGGTGGTGCACGTTATGCTTTAAAAAGAATGTATGTTAACAATGAACATGACTTGAATGTTTCTAAACGAGAAATACAAATAGCTGTAAGTAGTTCTTTTATGATAACTGTTTAAACAAATACTATGTGTTGCAGTAATTGTTTGTGGTGAAAAAATTTAAAATGTAGTTTTATTTACGGACGCTGTTTAACTGCTGTGGTCCTTAGCGTCCCATTCTATATTGGGCATTAAAGATCGGTAATTTTGCTCAGAGGCCACTTTATCAGGCTTGAGGTTCTTTTACGTGTCGTAAATCTATGACACGGGACCACCGGCTTTACTTCCCTTCCGAAGGAAGCCATGCTAAGGATTTTACGCCCGAAAAAAATCCATTGCCCTCCGCCGGGTTTGAACCCGCAACCTCGGGAACTAGAGGCTAGCGTGGTAACCACTACACCACAGAGGATGGCATTTTTTGTTTGTGCTGTAGTGCAATCATTAGTTGTTTTGGAACCCAAGTTACTTCCATACACCAACCCATTTTTCCTCCAAAGTTAATAAAGTAATAATTAGTTAAGCAATCTACAGTTATTTTTTGTTTATTTACTTAATTTATTTTGATAAGAGTTTAATCGGAGCCTGTGGAATGTGTACTAGTTGGCCACGTTATGAGTGTAAGTGGTGGAAAGAGGAACCAAACTGTTACTAAACAAGCAGGTGGGGATTTGGAATGATAGTTGGGTAAAGAAAACATCCACAGTTCCAAGTTGCATTTACTAGCGAGGCTAAGGCCTACAAATGTAGTACTGTTTTCTCATTGTGCAATTGTACATTTCCCCTATCGCCGTGCCCTTCACTCCTGTCTGAATCCCTCCTTGGTTGTCAACAAAAAAAAAAAAGCAGTGGCACCCTCCTCCAAACGCATTCATATCATGGCTAACTAGTGTGCATGCGTGGTGAGCCAAAAGGCTACCAACAGGCTGCGCTGTGTTTTTCTTGTCTGAGTCCTCGGTGCTTGTTGCCATCTGCCGCTATCATAGAAAGGCGCAGATGAAACCATACATTTTTAAAACTGCTTTTAAACCCTTTACTTACCAACTTTATGAAAGGAGATGCTGAAACTGGCTACTGGCTTCTAAATAAAAGGCAGCAACAAATTTCTCTCCCGGTTTTGTGCTAAGACTACAATGTCACTGCAATATCTTCAGCCCT
This sequence comes from Deroplatys truncata, assembly GCA_030765065.1. Lineage (NCBI taxonomy): Eukaryota > Metazoa > Arthropoda > Insecta > Mantodea > Mantidae > Deroplatys > Deroplatys truncata. The sequence goes on along the minus strand of CM060975.1, from coordinate 307,432,721 downwards.
GAATTTTTTTTGAAAGTGTGTGTGTGAGAGATTGGGTAAGTGAGAGTAGATACCAGCATTATGTTGGGACAGTGTTTTTAACTCTTACAGTAAATGAAGATATTCTGCTGCTTTATCCCGATGAATGCTATAATTCAACTCTCTTGTTAAGATTTCTAGCACTGTTTTTGGTAACAATAGTTTGCTTCCGCAAGATTTGAGCTTTGCTATATTCAGAAGAATTCAGTGATGATTTGCAGTGCTGGAAGAGTCCTGCATATCGAGGGTAAAATTTGTCTGCTAGCACCAATCATGGTCCTCTCACCATGTATGTCTTCTACTTCATGCAACATGTTGTCAACTCTCTTCTATGTGGTCTTGGTTGTTTGTGTTAAGGGCCATTCACAATGAAAATTAAGATAAACATAGGACGGCGTGCACCATGTTGGAGTAAATTGCTTCGGAAGTAACGTTTACTAAAGGAGTTCCCACTACGGAAGTAGGTTACTATGGGAGCAATTTACTCCAGAAGTAATGTTGAAGAGCTCAATTACAATTTAATCTTTTAGTTAAGACTACGGAAGTAAGAGCTCATTAATTCTGTGGTATTATTTTGTTTGCGTGATTTACTTGATTCGATCATGAATAAGGTTATGTGCGATAGGAAAAGTGGAGAAATGTCAGCGAAAGAGATAAATGTTTATTGTTAGAGATAAAGAAAATCTATTTAAACATTGTGAGGGTTATAAAGATGCTGGAAGAGAAATGCTGGAAAGTCGTGATTGACAAGTTTAATAATTCAGGCGATGGGAAACGTACTGAAGAACAGCTTAAAATTCTGGAAACAATGTTTCTAATCTTCATTTGGCATCACATTGCATGTTGATGGAGAAATACTCTTTCTGATTTTGGAAAAATTCACGGATGGGCACAAAATAGTAACATGCGTGCAGTCAATTCCACACACAATGTGTGGGAAATCTGTGAAAGTGAAGAAGATTTGTCTTTTATTTTCTGAACACTCACGTATATTTATATGTGTACATACCTTGCTCTTAACCTCAAAAGCGCTGTAACAACACAATTAAATACACGACCAGCAAACATGTGGTGAACATTTATTTATAAGATTACAATGAACTTTACTTAACGCGACATGGAAATGCTGGTAAACTAAAGCTATAATTGGCATGCACTTAACGTAATGGTAATGACTCTTGATTCATAGTTCTTTTATTCATTTGAGCTAGTACCGATTGGTTTTAATTACCATGTGAAATCAAACTTGACATAACAGGAAGTAAAAGTTTGACATTGCCAAACTTTTAATTACGTTGCGTTAAGTCAGTTTAAATATTTTCATTTAATACAGTGTAAGGCTGTCACATTATGTTAAATTCATTATAATGCCGGATTAAGCATCTGAAATATTCTAGTACAAAACATTCATAGGGCGCATAACAATAATTGCCGTTTGGATTTTAGAGCTGAATTTGTGTCCGAGTTTTGTTGAAATGTTCTCCAAGCAGGTTCAAAAGGCGTGTATAAGACACTTTCCTAATACCGAAATGTTCATTGAACTTTCTCTCTCCCTCTCTCTCTCTCTCTCTCTCTCTCTCTCTCTCTCTGTATAAGTATCATATTGTCTCGCATACCACTATCACATTCCCGTTGCTTTTTATGTCGGGATCATCAATGTAACCTAAGTAATCGCTGTTTTCTTCATCAATATCAATGTAATTTAAGTGATCCATGAACATATCAAAAATATTTTCTTCCAAATATATGTATTCCAGTTCAATTGACAGGTTAGTTAATCCATCCTGGTCGCAAGAGTAAATTCTAACCTATATTTGTGCTCTATGTAATTCCGTAATAACATACTACATGATGGTGCTTTACGACATTTACTTCTGCGGTAATTTGATCTAGGAGTAAAATTCTTTGGAGGTAATTTACTCTCGTATGGAAGTCGCCGAGTGTTGACTTGAATAGTAGTTTAATACAAAAGTAGAGCTTACTCCAGGTTGGTGCACGCCCATAATGATGTAAAATTGAGCATAAAGCTAATACAGTATGTTATCAATCACAACGGAAACATAAACAGCAGGAAATCACAGAGCCTGAAACAGCTGAACTGATATGGGTGCCTGCAAAGTGACTAGTGACAATGCACACAACAAAAGTGATTATGTATATGTGTTGAAATGAACAAGAGTTAATGGAGATTAAACTTGCAAAACAGCTGCTACCTACAACGATAATTCATTTTGTTGCAAATACATATACCAGTTTTTATAGACATCCCAGTGAATACTGGTCCATGACCAAGCACAGAATGGCAGTCAGCAAGTCACTGCATGGCAATGGAAAATCTCATATGAGAAGCCAGAATGATCACAAGATGAGGCGTGAGAATCCAAAGTGAATCTCGCTCTCTAATTGGTTAGTTTCTTATGTTTGACATAGATCTAAACATGATAACTTGAAGCTTGTAGACTTCGGTAAGTTTGTGGTCATATTTATCTTAACATCAAACAATGTGAATGTGCGTATTAAGGTAACAAGAGACAAGCTCATATGCTTATTTTATTTATATGTATAATTATATTGTGAATGGGCCTTTATTCAGATGAAAGTTGTCTGTGGGATATGAGAACAATTTACTGTGTTACTATTGTTATTCTCATAATAATATACACATTAACAAAGGATGCACTGCTCACAGATGTTAATGTTTCACATAACTTTGCTGCACTTAAGCAACATTGTCATTCTTGGTCACAAGAAACTTAAGGGGCGGAGATAGAACAGCTGAGCTGTTATTGTTTGCCACTGCATCGTAGGTTACTCAAACCATATATTAAATTGTCTGTAGGAATATTGTTATTGTTTCTAACGCACCCCATATGGCTTATGACCTTTCGGGAATACCTGATTTTACTAAGCTCTGACTGAACCCATTTCTGAGGTGAAGGCATGCAGCAGGCAGAATCCATTGCCCCGATGGTAAGTTGATGATGAGTATGGCAGTGGAAATGCAGGTAGCGCAGTGGTTTCATTTCCAGCTCTTATAGTGATGATCCAAGGTTCAATTTCCAGCTCTGGGGTGACGATTTTAAATCAGCCCTATCCACACCTTCACCTCTGACTTGGTCATGTGAAATATCCCCAAGGTCCAATATGGTTCGGTAGAAGCTGTAGATCCTCTCATTCCACTGCCTGTAAGAATATTAGGTTGTGTCTTATTTAATAAACCATAACTTTTACCCGATTATCCCAATTTAGTCAAAATAAGGTTTAATAGTTTTATCAATATGTTGTTGTGTTACAAGGAGAGAATGTAGCAAATTATGCAGTAACTGTGAAGTAAATTCTATAAATGTATGTATAATCTGTATGTATTACTATCACTTCACTTATCTTCTAGTAAACATATAAAAAACATGCGTGTTATGTGCGAGAGAGAAATTCATAACTCAAAAACGAAAACTTGGTTAAATAGAAAAATTGGCATTTAACTTCTGCATCTTTCAAGGATGTGAAGATTTTCAAGAAAATGCCCCCGCACTAAGCTACCCTTTACATGGAAATTTTTTTTTTAATTTGCCTTCTCAAAAATAGCTGTAAATGATTTTGATTAAAATACCATATATTACGAGGGCTGTCCCAGAAGTATCCTATCTAAAGAAAATACAAAAACTGTGGGAAAAAACATCTTTATTTCTTTACATAGTCTCCTTTCAGCTCAATACACTCTTCCCAGCAGTGTTCAATAGCTTCGATACCCTGTTTATACTAAAAACCATCGAGTTCTGCAAAATAGCCATCAGCTGCAGACTCCAGCTCTTAACTGCTGACAAATCTTTTAGCACCAAGCTATTTCCTCAACTTTGGAAACAGAAAATAATCAGAGGGGCTAAATCTGGCGTATAGGGTGCATGCGGAAGCAATTTGAACCTTAGCTCATTGATTTTGGCCATGGTGATAATGGATGTGTAAACTGATGCATTGTCTTGATGAAACAAAAGTTTCTTTTCCACTAAATTCAGCCGTTTTTATTTGATTTCATCATTCAAATGTTGCAATAAGTTTGCATAAGACTCGCCATTGATTGGTTTTCCTTTTTGAAGATAAATAAAGAAAATGATTCCACACACATTCCAAAAAACTGACGCCATGGCCTTGCCTGCAAATGGAACTGTCTCGCCTTCTATGGGGCCGATTTCCCCCCTTTCAATCCATTGTTTGACTGTTTCTTCGTCTCAGGTGTGAAGTGATGGGTGCATGTTTCATCAACGGTTATGAATCGACACACAAACCCGGCTTTATTGCAGCAAAACATCGCCAAACACTCAACTGAAACATCTTCACAATGCTGCTTTTGTTCCATTGTGAGTAAACGCAGCACCCATCTGCGCATAGCTTTTTCATGTCTAAATTTTCAGTCATTATGCAATGTACAGCACTTTTTGAAATGCCTATGATATCTGTTAGCTCGTGCACTCAGTCGACCGTCATCCCATACCATTTTGTGGATTTTCGTCACAATTTCTGGTGTGGTCACTTCATTTGTTTGACCTTTGCGATGTTCGTCTTGGCAGCTCCTACAGCCTCACTTAAACTCTGGCACCCAATATTTTACTGTTGTAAACGAAGGAGCAGACTCCCCCAGAGTGGAGGTTTAATATTAGTTGGACTAAGACCTTTCAAATGAAAGTATTGTATCACATAACGTTGACCAGTTTTATCCATGTTTACAAATTCGCTGAGAGAGTTCACTATTGATGGCTGCCAAACAATTACTAAACGATGTAGCATCATCAAACTTCAGACTTAAGCTTTATAAGGGTGGTACTCTCTACCACAGTCATTTGTTTGCTACAACAACCGCTACGTATATGTCAGGTCGGGTACTTCTGGGACTGCCCTCATAAGATATTAGCATGACAAATAAAATGTATATCTTGAATTTTCTGAGGATAGATTGTGAAGTTCTCTTCATTCTGAATGACTTTGTATACTTGATAAACTATAGGAAATAAACAAATAGATCTTGTTGAAGTTCACAATTTATATCAAATACAATTTTTTGTAGCATTAACCATTTCCAAAAAATTAATTTGAATGCTGAAATTTTTTTTCATTTTTTTTCAAGCGTAAGTAATTATTTGTTTTTTCTTGTGATCATGCAAGGGGCATGGAATTTAAAAACAATCAAAAGCTGAATATCGCTGAAGTCTACTTTATCCTTGTTGAGGCAGTATTTTTAACACTTAACTAATTTCAGTCTAATTATATAATATATATTTCAATAACAACCTACCTTAAAGCAATATGTGTATGTAACTATATATATAAAAAGTGTATATTACAGTCATTGTAAATGTTTATATTATTGTATCCATGTGTAATAATGTTATGTGAATGTATTACGTAATTTAATAATGTAGGAGTTGTGAGAATAATAAGTTAAAAGTTGCTAACAATGAGGCAATATTGAATTTGAAAGTTTAAATGCTACTGGTCATTATTGGAGCAACAAAAATGTAAATTTTGAGACAGTTTAAAAATAGCCTATCAACAACCAGAAAAAGCTTTAGTTAAATGAAGGTATTCTATTGGATTAGGATTAGCCAATCAGAAACTGAAAAGGAGAACATTTTCAAATACAGAGTTCAGTTGGTTGCAGACAGCGTTACTAACCAGACGCAAAAAGTGTCCTCGAGAAATTTAATATGTATTCGTGTGAGACGAAAAATAAGTTTATGTGTTAAAAAGTGTAATTAATTAATAAAAAGAATCTCACAGCTCTCTATATCAGTGAAGTGTTATTTAAATCGTATCAAGCATTAATAAAAGGAGTGAAGTAAAACTATAATCTGTGTAAGCCTACATTCTTCAATCCCACCACTCCCTGCTAAGAGAAACATGTCTCTTAACATTAATACTGACACAGCCGAGGCAAACATATATATATATATATATATATATATATATATAATATTTAAAGAAACAGTCAAATTACAAAGTTAATATTCTTTTTAAACTTGGGGCAAAGGCCACCTGAAAGTACATTTGGGGCGAAGGCTACTGGAATATGTTTACCATATGTGCGGTTGCAACTACTTCAAGTGTTCAGCTCCCCAGTTGAACTACAATACAACTCCTATAACAAAATAACTACTTCAAATTGCTGTCCATACAGGAGCTAAATGACGTTCATTGTTTTACCTACAACAAAATGTGTAATGAAAGTTTGTATCCATTAACAATAGGTAGATGGAAGAATAAGCTTTCAGAACAACAGTTTGTAGAAGATTGAGGAAAGAAAGTCGTGTGAATACCACAGTGGATTGTTTTTACTTTCTGTACTGCATAACTATGGTAGAGATGAAGTTCCGTATTCCACTCAAAAGATCAAGATTTCACCAGAAATACATGTTTTGAAATCCCTGGATTTCAGAAAAGCCATTTCTAAAAAGAGATGTGTATTCGTGAATTTTAAGATGTTTACCCTCCACCCCAAACAATCCTGTACAGCTAGAAGTTTTTGTTATGCTGTTGTTTATTAAAGATGGCCATAACAACTTGGATTAAAATCTTCTGTGTTTGAAGTAATAGTATTATGAATAAAAATATATATCTTAAATTTTCTGTGAAGTCCCCATTCTCTTTGAATTTTATAAAGCCAAGATATCATAAAAAAAACATATAAAAATTTATGCAGAAAATGTAGAATTCATTAAAATATGGGATTTATATGAAATAACGCTTTTGGCATCATTTAGCCCTTTTCATTTCACTTTTGACATTTTTTATGCAATACGCTTTTGAAATGTTAAGTCTGTTTTTTTTTCTCTCATCAATCCATGCAGAGCATGCAGCATCAAGGCTTGCATATTTGACTTAACTTTTAACAGTATATTGTTGACCCTTTTCAGTGAGCCTCAACGTTCTCCGTGGTGTAGTGGTTACCATGCTAGCCTTTAGTTCCCGAGGTCGCGGTTCAAACCCGATGGAAGGTGGTGGATTTTGTTGGGCATAAAAATCCTTAAGCATGGCTTCCTTTGGAAGGGAAGTAAAGCTGGTGGTCCCGTGTCGTAGATTTATGGCACGTAAAAGAACCTCAAGCCTAATAAAGAGGTCTTTGAGTAAAATTAAAATTACTGGTCTTTCACGCCCAATATAGAATGTGACGCTAAGGACCATGCAGTTAAAGGGCGTCCATAAATAAAACTCAATTTTAATTTCAGTATGCCTCGGTGTGGGCGTGGTGTCAGAGAGTAATAGATTAATTAAAGTACTTCTGTTTCTGACCTTTTTGATTCAGCGTTTCCTTTTGATGGTTAGCAGAATGATTATCTTGTATATCTTGGCTGACAAGTATTTTAATTTTCAAATAAATAAGATTAATTTTGATAAATTTCTTTTTCAGAGTAATTTAAGTGGGCATAAGAATATAATCGGATACGTGGATTCAAGCCTTACCCATACTGGCAATGGGGTTTATGAAGTTCTGTTGCTTATGCCATATTGCCGCATTCATGTTCTACAAATAATGAATGGAAGGTAAGATAAGTCAGAAGTCCTAAGAAAAAGGATTACTTGTGAAAAATATACTGTTGATTCCTTACATAAACAGCATGTGCATCATAAGTGTTTAAACTGTTGTTATTTTGCTGTCTTAACGTGTTTCAGGTTACAGTTAGGGTTTAGTGTCGCTGAAGTCCTGCAAATTTTTTGTGATACTTGTGAGGCAGTTTCACGCTTACATCATTGCCAAACTCCAATTATTCATAGAGATTTAAAGGTAATAATGATTTCTTTCCAGCTTCATGTTAACATTGAATTCATGTAAAAGTAGTAGGTTTGCATATGAGTTAATGAGGGTCAATGCTGAAAGCTTTTTTGGCTGCTACTAAACCTAGTGGTACTACTTTTAGCTCAAAGAGCATTGTTTTCAGACATTGGAGCAAGGTTGGCTCAAGGGGGGGCTTTGAGTCGTGCCACTGCCCAGGTTGGCAAGATTTTAAAACAATAACAAAATATGTGAAAATTTGAGGGAATTACAAATCATGTTTGAAATCTACCAACTTGGAGATTTTTGGTTATCAAAAAGGTTACAAATAAACCATCAGAGTGATTTGGAAGCAACCCTCATTAATATTCATTGTCAAAACTTCCCATGTGCATCAGGTTTTCAATAAGAATAGGTATCGCATTTATAAACAGAGTGTTTCAAGCCATTAGTTTTAGTTTATTTGCTTATATTGGTGACTCATGAAAGGTCAGTTATCGCCGTAGCGATATCCTGAAAGTTGCTGTTTGTGCGTCCATTACTACTTGTGTTAGCTTGCTTTATTGGTAAATACTGCTTTTAACTCCAGAGAAACTTACTTGGACAACTTTGAATAAATTCCATAAGAAGGCACATCTACGGCTGCTACATCCGAAATGAACATCGTAACATATGCAAACTTATTTTTTCACTTAAAGAAGCAAAACTAATTCAGGTAAGCCTTAGCTCTTTGAGCAAGGCAATAAATAAGAGAAAAATAATACTTGAAATATATGATATTATAGCCCTAAGAGCATTATGTTTAAGTTAAATACAAAATAAGAATATGGGGTAAATAGTATGGTTGCTGAAACATGGTTAAGGCCGGCCATACCATATTAAAGGACTGAACTGACAACAAAATTGAAAGGCCCATGAAGTCACCTGCAGGACGTTATTATTGCCCATGCTGGAACATCTCTTCTTCAATTTGAGAAGACCTGGGGATTACCATGACCAATTCTACAGATGGTTTAAGAATCAGTTACTCCTTAACATCCCATGTTATTGTTATGGACAATGCTTCATACTACGTGGCCCAAATAGATAAGCACACACTAAAGTGCAAATGATAGTTGCTCACTCGTATAATGTGGCATATAACATTAAAATGAAATAAGGGGAACTTATTAACTTCTGTAACTCTTAAATGAAAATATATTGTGGATTATTAGCCACTAGGAGAATAAGTAGTCATAAAGAATTGACATTACAGATAAAATGTGTTACATGCACATGACTTTCTCTACTTTTGTACAAACTATTTATACAAACGCTTATTCTCCTCCATATGCTTCATGTTAATCGAGATGTTAATCTTATTGCTAATTTTCTTGTAGATGTAAGGGGAATATGGTAGGCTATAAGCGATAGTCAAATCTTTTAAAAGCTGGTTGCTATGTGGCGCATTCCATTCTCTTTGCATGTCCAGGACATAAAAAAAATGAATAACGAATTTGAGTATTGGAAAATTTAAGGGAATAACAAGCAATATCTCGAAAATGGTTCACTCAACAAAAAATGTATATAACATAAATTGTGTATTTTAACGCGATCTACATTTTGTCTATTTCTTAGAGTTTACCAGTTATGCAAAAGTCGTTCACAATGAAGAATACTTTTGGAGACATTCCCAGAAAATTCGAGATATACATTTCATTTGTCATGAAAATATCTTAAACATATGATATTTTAATCAAAATCGTTAGAGCCATTTTTGAGAAAATTAAAATTTTCGAAAAATGTTCCATATAAAGGGTAATCTGGGGTGGGGGGATTTTCTTGAAAACCTGGAAGATACTGAACCTAAATACCAAGTTTGGTGTTTATCCAACTGTTCGTTTCTGAGTTATGCTGTTCACAGACACACACAGACAGACACACACACGGACATGTTTCTAAAAATGCTTTTCTTGGATTCAGGGGGTCTCAAAACATGTATTTTCGGTGAAATCTCAATATCGAATTTTTGGGTGGAATACAATACTTCCCCTACTTACTATACGTAGTAGAGAAAGTAATTAGTTACATTTGAAAGCATGAGAAGGCGGCACTTGCAATTATTGCATGGGACAGCAAAACTGCAGGAGCCGGACTTGAATTGGAGCATACACACTCCACCTCTGGCTCCATTAGCTTTACCAGCCAGATATAAGAACCCTTGCATCAGTGTGGAGTCTGAGTGCATCATGGATTCATCACTCCGCAGCTTTCATGTTGTGAATTAAATCACAAAAGAAATAAGTACAGAAGAATGCCATTCAAGAGCCACAGTGGAAAGTGGTTCTCTGATTTTTGAGAGCTCAGCAGACTCCAAAAATGAGTCTTGTCATGGTTGCCCAGCAACTTAAGTGACTTGAGATATTGTTGATGCTGTGGGGAAGATCATGGAAGGTGATCTGTATGGGACATTTGTGATGTACAATCAGTCCTAAGTGTCCACTCACAATGAAATGTAAGCGCAGATGCATTATAAGCCCAAGATTTTGCACCCATGTTATTTAATGGAAGCATTCACATAGTCATGCAATGCAAGGGTTTTCAAACTTGCGTTGTGTATGTAGAGAGAAGGAATTCTACATTTCTTTCTCCATGCATTGCATGCTGTTCAACAGCAGATGATCATGATGTAAGATTTTACACTGTCTAATGTACAAATATGCTACTCTTCCATTTGGCGATGCCACACAAATTGTTTCACAAATCATAAGGCACAGAGAGTGCATATTGCATTAATACAGAGAGGGCCAAAAATCTATGAACCAGCTGCATGTTGTTCTTCCTGTCCGCGTCCTCGGCACTTGCCATCTGCTGCTATCATAGAAAGGTGCGGTGAAACCTTACAACATTTTTAAAACTACTTTTAAAGGCTTTACTTACCAACTTTATGAAATGAGGTGCTGAAACTGGCCACCGTCGTCCATACATTTTTGGCACCTCTTTAGGAAACTATCCATAGTTCACGTTGAGAAATGCTGGCAATTTCCTGGTGGATATTTTGTTTTAATTCTTCCAGGGTGTGTGGGTTTGTCTTGTACACTTTGTTTTAAGTTATTCCAGAGAAGAAATCGCACAGGGTAAGGTCAGGGGACCTAGGGGCCCAGAAATCTCTACTAATTATTCTGTCCTCAAACACACTTTCACAAAGTTGTTAAATAAAGCCTTTAAAAGTAGTTTTAAAAAATGTTGTATGGTTTCATCCGTGCCTTTCTATGATAGCGGCAGACTGCAATGAGCGCCGAGAGTGTGGGCAGGTAAAACACCGCACAGCTGGTTCGTAGTCTTTTGGCTCTCCCTGTATTTGTGCAGCTATATCATCAGTTATATAACTTGCAGTTTCCATACTTGCACTGTCTATTTTCAATATTTTGATCAAATAATTGTGATGTCACTAATATGCTGCAGTTATCAATTGTGCATATATATGCATTTTTTTTTTTTTTTTTTTTTTTGGTGGGGGGACCTATTTATTTATAAAATATCGAGTGAACTTGATTATTTGATATTGGTGGTTATGTTATTCAGTTTGAATCTTATGGTAGTGCGGAAGATTTTTGCAGTTTAAGGATCTAGAAGCCTGTGCCAACTTCCTGCACTGCTTTGTGAATGGTATTCCCTGTCACCTATGTTTATGCTGCATTATGTTAGTGCTTATATTTCATTGTGAATGGGCACTAAATATTGGACCAGCTGCAGCACAGACTATAATCATTATTTAGGCTTCAAAGATGTGCTCTTTGGATACATTCTCTGACGAGGACACAAGAAGACACCAAGGTAGATTGGTTCTGTCCTTTGCTTGAAAAATGTAATGGAGTTGGTCCAAAGCATTCTTCTCTACAGTACTTTACTGGAGAGCAGACAATGTTAAAAATCTACAGAAGCCAGAGGTCCAGAAAGAAAATGGTAGCAAGTTTCTTCTTCAGAATGGGCCACCCAACAGCTGTGACTTTGGAGATTTATTGCACGGTTAATCCTCAGTAATATGTGTACAAGATTGTCTTCCTAAAGTTATTGCCATATGGAGGTCATAGCACTCTTTTAGCCTCAGAGGTGTGTCTCTTATATTGCATCATAAAAATGCATCATTTCACAGTCAGACCGCATCCACTTGATGTAACGCTATACAACTTCTTATTCCCAAAGAACAAGAAAAAAATTTATGGGCAGTGGTTTTTTGTCTAATGAAGAGGCCGCCATGCTTAAAACATTTGATGGACGTTCCCAAAGAAGTTTGAATTGAGACATATTCCAAAAACTCTGATGTGTTACACTCACATGACTTTCTCTACTCTTGTACAACCTATTTTTACAAATGCCTATTCTCCATATGCTTCATGTTAATCGAGATATCAAGATCTCAAACTTATTGGTAATTTTCTTGTAGATGCAAGGGGAATATGATAGGTTTTAAGCGATAGTCAAATATTTTAAGCGCTGGTTGCTATGCGGCGCATTCCATTCTCTTTGCATATCCAAGACAAAAAATGAATAACGAATTCCCATTTGAGAAAACAAGTATTGGAAAATTTAACGGAATAACAAGCAATATCTCGAAAACGGTTCACTCAACAACAAAAATGTATATGACATAAATTGTGTATTTTAACGCGATCTACATTTTTTGTGTAGTAAAATTTTGTCTATCTGTTATGGTTTACCAGTTATGCAAAAGTCGTTCACAATGAAGAATACTTTTGGAGACATTCCCAGAAAATTCGAGATATACATTTCATTTCTCATGACAATATCTTAAACATATGATATTTTAATCAAAATCGTTAGAGCCATTTTTGAGAAAATTAAAATTTTCGAAAAATGTTCCATGTAAAGGGTAGTCTGGGGTGGGGGGATTTTCTTGAAAACCTTTGTGTCGCATCTCTGGAAGATACTGAACCTAAATACCAAGTTTGGTGTTTATCCGACTGTTCGTTTCTGAGTTATGCTGTTCACAGACAGACACGCACATGGACATGTTTCCAAAAATGCTTTTTTTTTGGATTCAGGGGGTCTCAAAACATGTATTTCTGGTGAAATCTCGGTATCAAATTTTTGGGTGGAATGCAATACTTCCCCTACTTACTATACGTAGTAGAGAAAGTAAAAATGGAAAAATATGTCATTGGAGAGTATATGGAGAAATTGTAGTAGGTTTTTTTGTGGTATAAGGAGGCCACACCAAAAACATCAGCTGCTGGTTTTAACTGCAAACCTTCAAAACAAATGCCAATTTTCCGTATTAAGTACATGGAAATAATACTGCTATTAACTAGCTCAGTTGGACAGCCGTGACTGCACTGTCATGGAGTTAGAGGCGCATATTACTTGTTTCTAGGTCGCGAGAGAGGTGGGGACAGTATGCTCTGCGTACCTGCTGGAATGATGTGCAGGTAGTAGCTACAAGGGTGACTGTGGTAATCAGCTGTTGATTTATTTTGATTGTGTGTTAATAAAGTAAAATAAGATTTTTTTTTTTTAAAAATAATTAAATGAAGCGGTCATAATGTGTTCTGACAGTGAGAGAGGGATTCAAAATAGTGTTAACATCATTGAGTTTTTATTTAATTATTTCCACATAAACATAGAAGAAGGGGCAACATGTAATCGAAGGAGTTCACCATTATGAGAAGATTGTTTTCAAGGTACACAGTGACAATGGAGTGATCCTGACCATGAAAGTCATTCTCTGATCAAGGAGATATTGCAGGTCAAGTTTGATACCTCAGTCTGAGTCATAGAACCCAGTGCTGCAAGCCAGTCATCTTGTAGATACTCTGTTCCAGTTATGTTACTAGTCTGGTAAAAAATATTGTAAATATCGGTGATGACTAAGAGCAAAGCTGTTAATTTCCAGCTGAATGATGTTTGGAAGCATCAGGAGTTTTATTTGTGGAAAAACACAGATGACTAGCATGTCTCAAAACCATGTGGAGCTTAAAACGGTTTATGATAAACAGTTCTCTCCTTTCATAAAAACTGGAAGAGCTAACTGAAATGTGAGTGATAAAGATATGCTACTATGGGTCTTTGAAATTTCAGGGGAACTATACCCCCGCCGCTGTATCTTTGCACTTGACAGTTCGTGTGGCTTCGCATAAGGTTGGCTACATTGTGGTTGCGACGTTGCCAGAGATGCTAGTAAACAACAACAGCTGATTTTTCTCCTTTCTATCGTGTCTAAGCCGCATACAAAAAGTGTACATAAGTAGCGAACGTCAATAATAACTATTTTGTATTATTATTGTTAATTGATAATAACTCTGCATAAACATTGCAGCATATGTAGAATAAATTATGCACTTTTGACAATATAGAAACAAAATAATACAAACTTCCTGCTACAATAAGGAGAAATAAAATATAGAAATAAAGTCATATCATCAATGGTTCACAGTCACTAATAATTCTGTCTATTTCTTGTGCTTTTCGTATTAGCTTATTCACATGATCTACTTTCTTCTTCCACGAAGCCGCGTCCACTGTAGCCTTGTGAATAACAGTTCTCGCGCTTAGTCCAGGAGCTGCTGCAGTTCGTTGTACGGCTTTATCAGCAGGAATAGAGGGATTGCCATGAAGCTTCACGTACTCCTTTTCCTGTTCAAAGAATTCCTGGGTTCTCCTTAATAGTTCCAATGCCTGACTATTAAGTGGCACACCTCGGCGCAAAGGATTTTCACTTTGTGAATCATCACTTGACGATCGACATCGTTTTTCAGACATTGTCGCACTTAAGTTTTGTTTAAATAAATAATATGAATGAAATATATATAATATAAATAAATATATATATATAAACGAACAATAACAAAACTATCGAACAATAACCACAAATATAAATAACAATGAACAATATGTAGCTTGCAAAGAACAACTCTACGCTCATGCTAGAGATTCACAAACTGAAGCACGTGGTTGGGAATAGTTACATCCGGCAACAGAGCCGATTCTAGTTCCGGTTCCGTTTTGTCATCGACCATCCGGAATGCTGCCTTGTGAATTCAAACAGTTGAAGCTTTTCATGTGTTTTTTTTGCGAGTGTACCAACTTAAATGCTAGCTGTCAAGTGCAACGTTACAGCGGCGGGGGTATAACCAAAAATAAGCATATATGTGCGTCTCATGCTTGGATAACTTTGTTTCAAGAAAAAACAAAATAAGGCGTAGGAAAATAACAAAATTTGTGTCCTGTTCTAAGGTTGAAATGCAACACAAATGAGTAAGGCCACAGAGGAATTTCTTGGAATGCTTGGCAGTGATTTTTCAATTACACTCCCTCCTCTATTTATAATACAGAACAAAATGGGTTTGAGAAAAAAAGGAGATCAAAACAGACACTTGTTGGGAAGAAACACACTTGCATGGTAGCCCAATTAACTAGTGTGTTGACACATTTGTACACTACCATGCCAACAATCAACATGGATAGCTTCTTATTTCCCAAATTGTTTATTTGCTTCAGGTACTGACAGGAATTTTGGTCCAAGAGTATCTAAAAGGTTATTTAAAGCGGATATTATTGGTATGAAATGAAATAGGAAAGAAGCTGAAACAGTAGTTTAGACAATCATTCTGACGGAAACCGGGAGATCCGTGGTTCAAATCCCGGCTATGGCATTGAATTTTTCAGTCATCTGATTCTACCTTTCCAACCCTGTCCAACACACGGCTTGTGTGAAAGAACAATTAATTCCATTTAGTAAGAATAGTTTGTATACCCACTAATAAACAATAGGGTTCCTCAGAGTTTTGCTTTTTATAGCTGAATGAAAGAGTATTGTAATCATGGGCCAGAGCTCATGCCACGTCATCTCGCGCTGCAGTCCATTCACACTCTGTGCATTATATTGAAGCATGCCTCAGAAGCAGTGATTTCCAACCAGATCACATACTGAGTTGCTATTGAAGGATTTCAGCCTCTATATCAGGACCTTACAGGATGTTTTGGGTGTGGCCTTCATATACCACATCACCTCTGTCACAGGAATTTCAGGATTTACGAGGGTTTGCCATTAAAACTGGCAGCAGATTTTTCTTATGTGGTCTCCTTATGCTTAATCATTTCTGGCACAGGAATTTAGGGTCAGTTTATGAGGTTTTGCAGTTAAAACTGACAGCTAATGTTGGGGGTGTTGCCCCTGCATACATCATCGATTCTGCCACAGGAATTTTAGGGTTGGTTTACAAGGGTTTGCAGTAAAACTGGCAGCTGATGTGTGTATGGTCTCCGTATACATCACTTTTGCTACAGGAATTTCAGGATGGGTTTTGACAGAAGGGGTCATATACTTCCCTTGTGAGAAGGAGACAAAATCTTTCTGCATGACCCTCATATTAGTAGTGATACTTTGTATTTGGATAGCTATAGGCATTTTGTTTTTTCTTTAATTAGTTATCATACTAACGTGAATTTTGAATCCCCCTCATTCATTCTGCTTTTGTTCAAATAAAAGTGATTTTGAGAGAAAATTTCTTTAATATCTATTGGAATATAGAAATTACAGAGCACATAAAATGAGGTGGACACCAGCTGGGTAAATTTGAGAACCACTGCTTAAAAGGTTGGTCTGCTATTCCATTTATTAAAACGTTTTTTTATCTCTAACATCAAAACTAGAGTAAAAAAAACTAGCCAAGTAGGAGTCAAGGGACGTAACCCCAACTTTCATTATAATGGGTTATGTTTATTATGCTAAATTTCAGTTGAGGTTATCCTGAAACTGTTTATTTAAACATATGTACCTTTTATCTCAGAAACTATAAAAATTACAAAGGTCAAACATTCCTTGCTTTTATTAATAGAGTCAACTGAAAAATTCAATGTCACAGCCGGGATTTGAACACGGTTCTCCCGCTCTCCGTGCGGTTGCTCTAACCATTGAGCTACTGTGACAACATGCTGGTGGGACATTGAATTCCCCAATTGACTCAGGTTTTGTTCCCATACAGATTATTATTTAATATTGTAATTCCTTGCTTATTTCTAAAATAATCTGTTAAATGCAGTAAACTGAATAATTGAAGGGGTCGGGGCAACATAGTGATAACTCTCACTTTGTCATTTTAAACCTGAACCAAAACAAAGTTTATCTAAATCTTAATACTTTTCATTTTTTAATAAATACTTGCTGTAGTTCTATGAACAAAATATTACAGCATCATGATGATAATGATTATTTTATGCCTATGTTGCCTTAAAGTGATAATTCTCTATGTTGTCTATTGATATATTGATACTTTTAATTTACAAGCCAAACACATGTAATCACTAAATGTAGTAAAAGTAAATGCTTGCAGATCTTTGAATTTTTTTTGGGGGGGGAGGGTTAATCTCTTGTGGTCATATGTACTTCTGAGGAAGGTCGAAGTCCCTATAATACTCTTTTCTCGCTTCCAAAACATAACATGCAGAAACTCCAGGTGTAATGCAAGTTTGATGTAGATAACTAAAGGGCCCCTTTCTTCAAACCTAAAGCATAACACTTCTGAGAACTTTAGATTTAATCCGTTGTCACCACAGAGCTTTTTTGTGGTGTTTATGTTGTGTTTGAGGTCACAAACATTGACAAAATCCTCCATTGTCATTTGTGTCACAAGGAAAGTTTTGCTTCTTTTTGCTATAGTATCATTCTGCTGACTAGGTGTATAAACATTTGGGTGATGGTACTTATGCAATTTCTCTACCTTTGCAAAGTCTTTATTAGAAGGTGTGTGTGTCCTGAATTTAAAAAAAAGAGATAATGCTCTACTTTAAAAATTCCTTACTTACACTATAGTTCCATACAGCCGTCATATTTCAATTTTATTTTGCCCCTTCATAGTTATCAGAGTAAATAACTAATTTTGTAGCTTTTAGTGTTCTGCATGTTATATTTTTAATACGAGGGCTGTTTGAAAAGTTCTCGGAATCACCAGCAGAAATCATTGCTAGCACAGTCTGGAACTGATTTAATAATTAGTCATCCTTCTTTAGTAAACACATGACTTATCAGTGCTCTGGGTATACAGCTGTGGTGCTGATGCCTCTATTGTTTCTGTGTAGTGATTTTTGAAGATGGATAAAGTATTTCGTAAAGAAAGGTATGAAGGCAAATGAAATTTATGCCGATTTTTAGAACACACTGGGGGACTCTGCTCCTCTATATTCAGCTGTTGCCTAGTGGACCAATGAGTTTAAATTTGGTTGGGAGAGCTTAGAAGATGATCCACGTAGTGGTCTGCCAAGATGTGTCACCACCCCAGAGATGATTACAAAAGCGCACAATATGGTTTTGAGGATCGCTGATGCTCCAGGAATATCATCTGAAGGGCCATATCACATTTTTACTGGAGGATTGTGTAGGAACAAATTACAGTAAAATCTCGTTAGTACGTTTTTGCGGGGACCCAAGGATTTGGACGTCATAGACGGGAAAACGTGTTAACGAAAATACATAATCTGCAACTTAAGAACATATTTATGTAATAAAATCTAATAATACATCTTACCTCAAAAACGGATGTGAAATATAGACACTATTTACATTGGTTTGAAATACATATCGATAGTTGATTGCTTTGTTGGTTTTAATGCCAAAATTTTACTGTCCATCTTGTTTAGTAAAGTCATTACATCATCATCAACTTCGAAACTGCAGACATATCGCTTCACTAAGTCCATTGCCTGCATGGCTTCTGACACTGTAGGTACTGGCTCAGGATCTGGTTCATCGTCACTTTCGTCTCCCACTAATGCTTCATCTTTCACTTGTTCAAGTATTTCATCTATCGTCGCTGTTTCACACACTGGAATTTCATTGTCAATGTTTACATAGTTTTCGAAAGACACACCGGCATCGTCTGCTATTTGGCGCCATTCTTCACTCTCGGAAAACTCGTCTTCCTGCGTAATTTCATCACCAAGAACTCGGCAAAAACCGGCTTTATTAAAGCAGTTCCTAATGGTATCTTGCGTCACACAATCCCAAGCAGTTCTAATAAAATGCATGGCATCTAAGACGGTGATTTTTCTTGTCGTCGATTTCAGTGCAGCCAACCTTCTCTGTACCAGCCTCTTACGATACGCATGTTTCATGCACCGAATTATGCCACAGTACCGTCTATTGGCACATTTGAAGCTCTAGCTTGTGTAAACCACTGTAGCAGAACATCTTCTAATTCTGGAAACTGGCCAGGGCGATTACGTTTTCTTTTAGCATTTTTTCCTTCTTCAAAAGCAGTTTCAACTAGTTTACGTTTGCTAACAATTGTGTTTAAGGTTGACGGAGGAATGTTTAACTTCCGCGCTATATCCACACGTTTCATATTTGGATTGCGATCTACTTCCTCAAGGATTTTCAGTTTTTCACTGTTGGTTATTTGCCGCACTTTCTTTTTCTGCATTGCGAACAAAAAGTTAAAATACTTTTACGTTTCGTCAACACTCAACAGCATAAACTAACCACACCAAGCCACTGTTAAACTAAAGCGTCACCGCAGAACACCAAAGAGCGTCACTAAAGCATCCCCCCCCCACACACACACAAAACGCGTCCCACAAATACGTACATGCATGGTATTGGCTGCCGGTTCCACCCCGCCTGGTTTGACCAAAGTAGCGAATGAGAACGTCTAACTTTGAATGTAGTAAATCTACTCCCGCTGGGCCGTTACTTTTATAGCGAATGAGGGCATCAAACTTCGAAAGTAGTAAGCGGGAGCGAGAAAACGTACTAAACGAACGTTATTAATGCATTTGATGCATTTTGTGCCGGGACTTTTATAATTCAACGCAATACACGGGAAAACGTGTTAATGAGGAACGTGCTAACGAGATTCCACTGTATCTGTAGGTGGGTGCCGCAACTGTTAATACGGGATCAAAAACGCATTAGAGTGCAGATGTCTGAATAATGTTTGGCCCATTTTCAGAAAAGCCCACAAGATGATTGCGTCGGATATGTGACCACAGATGAGACATGGGCTCACTACTACACCCTAGAGACAAAGCAACAGTCAAATCAGTGGAAACATACTGAGTCTTCTCCACCAAAGAAAACAAAGGCAATACCGTCAGCCGGAAAGGTCATGGCATCAGTGTTCTGGGATGATAATCTTCCCAATGATCAAACAATTACGGGAGAATACTATTCTAACCTCCTGGATCAAGTACAGCAAAAAAAATATGCGAAAAAATGCCAGATTTAGCAAGGAAGAAAATCATCATCCATCAAGACAGTGCGCACCCGCACACATGTGTCCTTGCCATGCAAAAATTTATGAACAGAGATATGAATTGTTGCCACACCCACCTTATTCACCTGATATGTCTCCAACAGACTTCCATCTCTTCCCTAAGTTCAAAAACTTACTAGGCAGATGGAGATTCTCTTCAAATGAGCTCATAGCCGGAGTTGGCAAGTATTTTGTGCCTGGAAGAATCTCATTTTCAAGATGGAATAAAGGCATTGGAACATTGATGGACTAAGTGTACAGGGACACTACATTGAAAATAAAAATATTTTGGATGAGGTCAGTTGTTATTTAGTGTGTCATTCGGAGAACTTTTAAACAATCCTCATAATACAAATTGCAGTTTCATCATTTCCTCTATGTTCAATACTTTCGTCCCATGTGAACATCATATATACCAAGTTTATGCCTCAGTTTTGCTTCATTTTTCTCTTCTTCTGAGGAGTTTTCATCCATTATAATAAGTGTCAAGTTGTCACATTTTGCATATGTCCAACTGTGGAAATTTCAACCCAATATTGAATTCATTAAAAATGTGTGTATATGAGGGTGGTCTGAAAAGTTTCGGACATAATAAAGATACAAGACATTTTTTCAGAAATTTTTCTTTTATTTTTCAACATAGTCTCCTTGTAACTCTACACACTTCTCCCAGCGATGCTCCCATCTCTGTAACCCGTCCAAATAGTACTCAGCGTTTTTCTCTGCAAAATAATTGTTCACGAAGGTGATTGCCTCTTTATTTGACGAAAATCTCTGTCCTCCAAGCACAATTTTCAGATGAGGGAACAAAAAGAAGTCACTTGGGGCTAGATCTGGTGAGTAAGGCGGATGGTCAAGCAGTTCAAACCGTAATTCATGGATTTTCGCCATTGCAACCGCTGAGGTGTGAGACGGTGCATTGTCTTGTTGAAACAGGATTTTCTTTTTCTGCAAATGTGGCCGTTTTTCTGCAATTTCTGCCTTCAGCTTGTCAAGTAATGATGCGTAGTATGCTCCTATAATGTTTTTTCCTTTTTGAAGATAATCGATTAAAATAACTCCATGACTATCCCAAAAAACAGTCGCCATCACTTTCCCAGCCGAAAAAAACAGTTTTTGCTTTTTTTGGAGCCGGTTCCCCCTTTGCAGTCCACTGTTTGGACTGTATTTTTGTTTCGGGCGTATAATGGTGTATCCAAGTTTCATCTACAGTAATTAATCGGCGCCAAAACTTGGATTTATTGCGCCTAAACTGCATTGGAAATATTCATTCGAGCACGTTTTTGGTCTAACGTGAGCAAACACGTGGACAGCTTTCTCATGTGTAAATGTTGATTTAATATGTGACAAACACGTTCTTTTGACATGTACATAGCCTCTGCTATCTCTCTCACTTTAATTCAGCGGATGTTTAGCACCATTTGGTGAACTTTGGCGATGTTTTCATCAGTAGTTGCAATTTTTGGACGTCCGGAACGTTTGTCTCCCAAGCTCTTACGGCCACGTTTAAATTCAGCTGCTCAAAATTTCACTGTGGTAAATGATGGTGCAGAGTCCCCATACACAGAATCCAACTCATCTTTGATTTGTGTAGACGTATTGCCTTTCAAAAACAAATACTTAATGACAGCTCGATACTTAATTTTGTCCATTTTCATAAAAACACTCGCATCACCTCACTCAAACGACTGTTACATAACAACTGAGCGTCCAAAATGGCTGTAACTTTGGTGAGTAACTGTCAACAGATGAACAACGAAATTCACTAGCTTTTATTTACGAGTACTGCCATCTTCATGTTGAGGTCGGAAACTTTTCAGACCACCCTCGTATGTCTTCAGAATTCTCTTTAGCCTCTTGAGTAAAATAGACATTTTTCTCATTGCTGCAGCTCTCCTAAGGTGAAGTTTATGCCTTGTTTTGCTTCATTTTTCTCTTCTTCTGAGGAGTTTTCATCCATTATAATAAGTGTCAAGTTGTCACATTTTGCATGTGTCTGACTGAAAATTTCAACCCAATATTGAATTCATTAAAAATGTGTCTGTATCAATCTTCACAAACTGTAGGAATTCCTTTCTCAGCACAAAATGGTAAATAAAAGTCCTTGTACAGACAATTAATATTCAGGTCACATGACAGGTAAACCTGATCAAGATTCCGAGAGCTGCTGTAATGGGATTGGTACTTTGGTAGGATGATGTGTTCATGAACACCTTCTACAGTAGTCGATTTGGACAGTTGTCATATTTTCCCCTAAGATCATAGCTCCTGGCCCACTACTCATCTTCTTTACCGAATTATTGACTTCGCCAATTGAATTATGAAGCCCATGAATGGCAAGAGAAGTCAGCTTACAAACATGAATCTTTACCCCATTTGTGTGTACATAAGTAAAATATATTTGACGAGATTGCTCTGATTATTTGTTTTTAATATACCTCCTTTTTATAGGTACAGATTCAATGTAACCAACTAAATAGAGATTTTGTTTATTGACATCAGCCAAATTCCAGAAAGCATGAAATATTGTTTCCTTAGCAGGTTCAACGTTTTTAACTGCATCTCAATGATGAGGTACATAATTTGCTCATAGTGCGATGTAGAACAACATTTTAATCTTATTTTATTCATACTCCCTTCCTTCATTTATTTTTTGCTTGATTTAACTGGCATGGTTCTTAGCGTCTCATTGGGTGTGAAAGACCAGAAATTTTGCTCAGAGCTCTTTATCAGGGTTGAGGTTCTTTTACATGCTGTAAAGCTATGACAGGGCCATCGGCTTTACTTCCCTTTCAAGGGAAACCATGCTAAGGATTTTTACGCCCAAAAAAGTCCATCAACCTCCACCAGGTTTGAACCCTCAACTTCAGGAACCAGAAACTAGCATGTACCCCTAGATCACAGAGGACGACTGCCTTTACCATACAGTTATATACTGGGGAAATGGGTGGGGAGATCTACTTTTTGTAGACGTTGATTTTTGCAAGTATTCATTCTGTAATAGAACAGAATCAGTAGGAGGAGGAAAGTATTATTACCAAGGCTTAAGCTTGTAATGGTTACCATGCTAGCCTCTAGTTCCCAAGGTCGTGGCTTCAAACCTAGTGAAGGGTGATGGATTTTTTCGGGTGTAAAAATCCTTAGCATGGCTTCCTTCAGAAGGGAAGTAAAGCCGGTGGTCCCATGTCTTTCACGCCCAGTATAGAATGGGACGCTAAGGACCATAGTAGTTAAAGAGCGTCCATAAATAAAACAATTTAAAAAAATTAATAAGTCTTAAGCTTGAAGATATTAATAGAAACATATGGATTTGTCCCTAAATAAAAGCCTTAAAAATCAAAATATTGGTCAAGGTTTAATATAGGTTATAATGAAGCAACATAACTAACCTCTTCTGAGGAATTCTTAGGATTCCGTTGAGTATAATCTGGATCATCAATACTGTCGTCCTCTCCTAAGTCTTTAGACGAGTCCTCATTTTTTTGTAACTTCTTGAATATCACTGCATCTTGTCATTGAGGTTTACAATCATATTACCTCCAAACGAAATAATGATGTTTCAACATTATCAATCGAATCTCAAGCACCATTTGTTGGCAATTGCAGCAAATCATAATTGAGATACAAAAGAAATGCAATGGCATACTTATCTCTTTTTCATACAAAATAAGGGTTATCACTACATTGCCCTAACCTTTCCATTTATAGTTTAGTGTGAAGTAGGTTTCCAAATATGAGCATTTTTGTCCTAAAATTTTAGATGAAACTTTTGTTCTTCATAGAGAAAAAATGTTAAAACCTGGAATGATCTTAGTAGCCCAATTTTTCTATTTCGCTGGCACGAAACAGAATGTCTTGATATTTAATACAAATTTCAAATCAATGCTTAAGAGATTTAGAGAAGAATGACCATTTTCCTCATAATATTTTTATAATTTTTACCATATACTTGCGCTAGGTAGAGGAAGTATTGCATTCCACCCAAAAATTCAACATCAATATTTCATAAAAAATTGGTATATATTTTCATGTCTCCTGAACCCAAATAAGCATTTTTAGAAAATGTTGTGATTATGCATGCATGATAATTAGAGAAGAAATGGTTATGGACAATAAAAAGAGATGTGAATTAGTTGCATCATGTGATGTTAAGTTATGTAATTATATTAGTATTATTAGATTATTATTTTTATGTTATAATTAAAGAATGTAATATGGGTAGAATATGGCAAGATAACAGCTTGGGCTGATGTATAGCCATATACTAAGGAAGATTACTAGCACAAATAAACAAATAAAAATTAGAGAGAGAGCGAGAAGTCTGATAAATATACCAAACTTAATATTCAACTTCATCTTTCAAGGATGCACATGAAGTTTTGCAAGATCTCCCCCACTTCAAACTATACTTTACAATGAAAATTAGTCATTTTTCATTTTCTCAAAAATGCCTGTAACCATTTAATGTACCATATGTTTAAGATAATTGCATGACCAATAAAATGTATGTCTTTTATTTTCTGTCGATAGCATGTGAAGTTCCCTTCTTTCTGAATTAATTTTATCTAACTTTTATGACATAAACCATAAGAGAGAGAAAATCTTACTGCACAAAAAAATGTGTATGACAAATGTGAAGTATACATTTGTCATATTAATTGTCTCTGTTGCATTAGTAATTTTTTAAACACTTGTTATGTCAAAGTTTTTCCAGGTTGAACTGTCATGTGGCATCTATAAAGCATTTTAGAAAATACATGATTTTTTTTTCTTCTTTTTTTTCCCCCATGGATTCATTAGTAACAAAACCTGACACGATATGTGAACAGTTGTTTTGCTTTCCATGTAATGCATGTAATCAAGTCCATATTGTTTAATTTGAGATTATATCTTTTAGAAAATTTATCATTAATAGAGTAATGTGAATAGAAGAATCCTGTTTGTATGAATACTATGTAATTTTAATTATTTATTTGGTAACATGCTAAGAAAAGAATTCAGTTGGTTTGTCTATTGAAATTTGGTCCTTGCCGCTCATTCAGTAGAAGACTACTACAATTCATACAAATTAAATAAACTATACTACCGCTGTTGACATTTAGCGCAACCGAGAGGTAGTGTTGCCAATTCTTACCCTACTGTGAACACGTGTGTATACCTGAACTATCTCTTCGTAAAATGCAAACAATGAAATAGTTGCCTATGTTAGAGTATTTAAAGTATGGAAATAGCATTTACAAGAAATTGAAACTAGGGTAACGCAGTAAATCGAATGCGCACAAAAAACAAACTTCACTTGGACTAAAGCAAACAGCTAGTGACGACACGTGCTTCGCTTACAAAAGAATCAGCAACACAGCCCAAACTGCAGTGGATGCACCGGAGAGGGAACCTGTAATTGGTCCGAGCAGACAGCTTCCACCTTTTGTTGTGCGAGTGAACCCAGCACTGCAAACCTTGCTGGATTTTTTTATTCTTTTCTTTTGTGTTGTGTTTTATGTGCAGCAAAGGTCTAAGCAACAACAGTAGACTATATTTATTACAGACTTACAAGAAATCAAATTACAGTCCCGATTTATATGTTGAAGCGAATCAGAATAGCTTCCTTTAGTATGGAAATTCACAGCACTAGTATTGCTAAAGTTGGCCATTCTGATATATGCCTCTCTCTTTCTTTACCCTCATGCAATGTAAGGGCCGGAGATACAGCGGCGTAGGTATAAATATTATTACCCACAATTAAATTGTGTTTCTTTTCTTTCACAGTGCATTTCCGCTTATATGTTATATAAATATTGATGCACTCTCTTGCTTTCTTCTTTAAATATTCTGTTCAAAACTGATCTTTTATCTTTTCAAATCGTTTGGGATTAATAAGTTCTTCCTCTCCAGTTTTTAGTTCCTTTGCAGTCAGACATTATGTGCTCTAAGTCTTCCTCTCCTCCATAATGTACACCCCCTCTGTATAAAGCCATTTTTCTGTTCTTTAAACTTCCGCACTCCAGTTCTTGCCCATGTTATACCCTCTCTTTCCTCTGTGTTTACTTTATCAATTTATTTTACTTCCTCTACTATGTACAGTAAATAGAGGAAGTATTGTATTCCACCCAAAATTTGTTGCCAAGATTTCACTGGAAATACATTTTTTGAGCTCACCTGAACCCAAAAAGGAGCAATTTTAGAAAAAAAAAAGGTCCATGTGTGTATCTGTGAACAGCATAACTCAAAAAGACCAATAAATACCAAACTTTGTATTTAAGTACAGTATCTTCCAAAGATGTAAGATGATTTTCAACAAAATTCCCCCCCAACACAAACTACCCTTTACATGGAACAGTTTTCATAATTTTTGCAAAAATGGCTATTAACGATTTTGATTAAAATACTATATGTTTAAGATATTTTCATGACAAATAAAATGTATATCTTGAATTTTCTGGGAATAGCCTGTGAAGTCCTCTTCATTCTAAATGAATTTTGTATAATTGGTGAGCTATAAGAGATAGACAAAATCTTACTACACAAAAATGTAGATCTTGTTAAAGCACATAATTTATGTCAAAATGCCAAATAAAGCTTTTTGTGCCATTAACATTTCTTGATGTGATCTCTCCTATATCTGGTGCCCACCTGCCCGCCCTTTTTAGGGGTTTTACTTATATAGACAAATCGTGTCAGGAAGACAACAAACGTAGCCATTTTTCCGATAAATCACATGCAAAGTGGGTACTGCCAACCTAAATAAAAAGTGAAATGCACTAAATATGCGATGTGCTGTTGTTTCTGCGAATGTGAATGATTCGAGTTTTAGACGTGCAGATCCCTCGGCTACGGCTTGTCGCTTTGCAGTTGTGGCCTATCGGCCGCAGCTTGTTACACTCCTCTCCTCCTAAAAAACATCCCTCGGCTACGTTTTGGTGCTGAGGGCCCTCAATCTCTCGGCTACGCCTTGAGGCTGAGTATCTTACCGGCTTCGGTGGCATTATTCATATGTTGGCAGCATGTTGGACACATCATTTTCATCGCTGTGGGGCACACTGTAAGAGGAGATTATCAAAAATTTCATTTCATAATAAAATAACCAGGAGAAATATTTAGGAAACCTAACCAAAGAAATACTATAACCTTAAAAATTCAAAATTGCATAACCTACTTTAATAGTTACTATCAGTTTGAAGAACTCAATTCATATAACATATGAAGGAGAAAATAAAAGACAAATGAAAATATCTATTAACATCTCTATAGGTACAGCTGTTATGTACAAAGAGAAAATGTTTAACAATATATAACCTTTCTTTTTCTGACTAAGGATAAAAAAATAAATATTTTGGACATACTCGTAGAAGAGATGAGTATATTTTCTCAGACATATATTAAGAGTAGTTTAAAAAGGAATACTACATAAGAATATGGCATGTTTTATTTGTCAAAAAAAAATAAATATATATATATATATATATATATATATATATATATATATATATATATATATATTGAAATACAATAAAATACAACAAGAAATTAAAAGTGGTGCAATAATTTAATTTTTGTGTATCCATACCACACAAACCTGCAGATAAAGACTCGGTGCACTACTAACTACCTTTTGAGAAAAAACTGCCACAGTCTGATATGACCTCATTGGTTAAAGGATGCTAATCTGGGGGGAGGGAAGTTTTGTTTCTCTCCTACTACAAAATTACCTAAGCCATTGCATTCCCATATATTTCGTATGCTACTTATCCATCCTTTAGAAATGAATTCTTGATAAATTAAACACTGTTTTAGTAAGTTCATCTAAGTTTAGAATCCTATGCCAGCATTTCAGAACTCTCTCCAAAATTAAATATTTGGAAAGCCCAGAGCTTCTCTGCAGAATGATCTATGCACTGAATCTACAATTTCCCATCCGTTATCCAGTCCCCATATTTCAATGCAATATTAATGCCAACATTTGTGCTTCTACTATTGTATTATATACTCTTTAAACATTTTACCTCTTAACTTGATGGTTTGCACAAGCATGATTTGATAACTGATGTGGCTACTTTACCTTTTGCAAGTGTAAAATGAATACTATGATATGTAAGGGATTATGTGAAGCTGTAAGGGATAAAGAAAGTTGTATGAATGGGACGCATACTTTTTTTAGCATGCATATACTGTAGCTTTAGGCAGAGCTGGTTATGTATTAAGTTTACAGTAACTTCAGTTATAATCAGAAACTTGTGTTTCCTGGTTTTGGTGCCTATGTAGATAAGATTAAAATCTCTGCCATAAGCCCTGTCATCACCAAGCACAAAGGAGATAATGTTGCTAAAAATCAAACTTTTCTTTCTTAAATTGCAGGTTGAAAACATATTGCTAAGTGATAGTGGACATTATGTGCTATGTGACTTTGGATCTGCAACAGGGAAGGTTTTGAATCCGCAAGTTCAAGGAGTAGCAGCTGTGGAGGAGGAAATAAAAAAATACACCACTTTGTCATATCGTGCTCCAGAGATGGTAGATTTGTACAGTGGTAAACCAATCACAACCAAAGCAGATATTTGGGTATGTTAACTGAACAATCTTAACTTAGGTTTTAATAGCATTTACAAGCAAATACAAAGGGGTGTCAAAAAATAACTGGAAATATTATACTAAGTTTCATTTATAAAGATGTAAGATTCTGTATAAGATGTAAAAATAATGGAGTTACAGAAATGGAGCAAAACATAGGATTAAAACAAGGGTGTAAATTGAGTCCTATATTATTTAATATATTCATAGATGACATATTAGAAAGAGTGAAGGGAAAAAATTTGCACTGCCCCGTAATAGCAAATGCAGAGATACCAGGTTTACTATATGCGGATGATCTTATGGTCGGGGCTATAACGGTAATTGGGTTACAGAAAGCAGTCAATGGAATACAAGAATTCTGCGAAGAATGCGGAATAAAAGTAAATATAAATAAATCAAAAGTTATGGTATTTAAAAGAGGAAATAAACTAAAAAGAGAAGAGAAATGGCAGATGGGGGTTTAAAGTTAGAAATTGTCAAGGAGATGGATTATTTGGGGGTGAGGTTGAGCAGTAATGGTGAATGGGGAGCGCATAGCAAGAAGGTGGTGGCTAAAGGAAAGGCAGCAATGGCAGGAGTAAGGATGTGCAAATATAAATTGGAAATGCCAACTAAATGGATAGAAAGAATGTATGAAACATTGGTGGAAACAAGAATGTTATATGCAGTAGAAATTTGGGGGGGATCTGAATTAAGCAGAAAAATAGACCAGAGCTATGGAATGTTCTGTAAAGAGCTATTGGGGTTAACAAGATCAGCACCAGGGGAAGTAGCATTAGTGGAATTAGGAAGAACAAGAAGAAGGGGAGTGATACTGGAAAGGATATTAAAATTTTGGTTTAGATGCCTGAGAAAAGATAAAAGAGGAAATTTTAAAGATATGCATGGAACAACAAAAGAGTATGAAAAATAAAAATAGCTGGTGGACAGGGGTAGAAAATTTTTTGGAAAAGATAGGAATGGGAGATATTTGGAGAACAGAAGAAAGAAATAGCAATGGTTTCTGGATAGCAGTAAGAAACAGAGTGGAGGACATAGAAAGACGAGATTTGGGGAAGCTTAGAAAATAAAAAGTCACTAGGGTTCTATAGATTAGTAAAAAGGAAATGGGGAAGAGAAGGGTATGTGGATTATTGTAATAGAGCAGCAAAAGAAGTGTTTGCATGGATGATAACAGGATCAATGTACTCGAGAGGGTTAAGAGGTAAAAAAAATGGATTTTGTGAATTATGTGGAGGCAGTGAAAGCACAGAGCATTATATGACAGAATGCAAAGAATTAGCAGAATGGAGACAAGAAGTATGGGAAGAAAAATGGGAAAAAATGGATAGGAAAATAGTAGCAATTAAAATGCTAACGAGAAAAGAAGAAAAGCAAATTAAGAATATGGGGGAGTTCTTAAAGAAAGTAAAAGAGAAATGTATTAGAAAAGTAAGAGAGATAAGAAAGGTAGAAAGGCAAACGGAGGAAGGAGAAGATGGGCAATAGGGATAAAAGATAGTAAGGAATGCTTAGAGGAGCCAGAAGGCCAGGGTGCCAGGCAAAAAGAGCAGCATAGCTGGCAAGGAAATTTGTATATAGATTAAGTTAGTTTATAAGTGGAACATTGTAAAAAGAATTATGTAGAAAAATGTACAAATAAAGTATCTATCTACTAAGTTTCAATATGTCTCTGCTTGAGTTTGGTGCTGGCAGTACTGGAGTAATGCAGCAGCATACATTTCATTTGCTGAAGTTTCTCATTTCAAAAAGAACAGTTGAAGTGAAAGGATATGTTTACTATATACAATGGATCTTAAGTTACAGTAGCATGCTTCAATTAGATTTTGCATTCTTGACAAAGCTTTGTCACAACCATTAGTAATGTTGCAACAAACTTACAAAGAGCAAATTTTTGAATGGTGTTAGCAGTTTAGGGAAGGTAAAAACGAACTCGAGGATTCTCCGTGTCATGTTGCCGGAAGACCTTCATTTATCAGAAGCATGGATTGTAGGAACTATGAGTATGTCAGTATAAGGTGTGGTTAAGTGGGTGTCTCGTGCTAACAATGAAATGAGAGGCTCCAACGAGAACTGGATTTATTGGACATTATTACATGTGACCAGTTCTTCTTACATCATTTATAACAGCATTTTTCCATTGAAAAACAGCATTGAAAATTTTCAGAAGGCTTTTCATATAAACTTCCCTAATTTTGTGTCATTTCACCCAAATTCGAAGGATGTCGAGAAATTTTCTTCAGACTCCTGTATGTAAAATCTCACCTCGCTCTTGTAGCAATTGACAGTTGTTTAATGCTTACAGATGACAAGTTCTGCAGCAGTGTATTATACATTGTTGAAGCAAGTACAGGGAAATTCATGCATCTCATCTTTTCTGATAAGTATGTATGATCACATGGTAAATAATCAACATACAGTTACTGCTGACAATTGTTCTGAAGCACTGAAGGGGCCACTGAAATGGAAAATAGCTCTCCCCCCCCTCAAAAAAAAAAATGTGTGTATATATACCCAAATCTTGCTCAAATGGGACGGATACTTCATCAGGACAATGCACTCGCTCATTGCACCATCAAGACTCGGGAAGCAATCACTGAATTAGTCATTGAGGTGATCCCACACCTATCTTACAAACCCTACGCTGTGTGACTTCCTCCTATTATAGTGAAAAGGGAGTTTCAGAGTCTTCTGTTTCAAAGTGATCAGGAGTTAAACAACAAAATTTCAGGTATACTCAGCAGTCTTAAGGGAGCATATTGAACAGTGAATGAAGTGCTGAAACGGTTATGTTGGGTCTTGGGAGAATATCATATTTACTGGCTATGATACCCCCCCCTAATGTTGGAGAGTCAAAATTAAAAATTCCAGGAAATTGACGAATTCCATGCTTACATCAATCTAAATCTAGACTTCTGTGACAAGCAAATGGCGTGGTAAAACCCAGTAACAATTGTCTTTCAGGCTATGGTCAATCACAAGAAGAACGGTATAACTAACCCCTTCTGATTCACACCCCCTCATGTGGCCTCTTGGCTCACACTTTCTCTTCGCATCCAGTCTTTACCTTCGATTGTACTGTACTCCTGAAATGAGTACTGTGAATCGCAGAATGAGTTTTACAGCCTCTTTTAAATTAAATGCTGTTGAGTTTGCAAATAAAAGTTACATAAGAGTGGCATCTCATGAATTTGACATACAACCTATAAAGTGATTTGTTATTGATACAGTCAGAAAAATCAACTAATGGTAGTTAAGAGAGACTGACTGTAAATCCTTTCATGGAATCCGGAAAGGAAAGTACAAAGAAGTCAAAGTGTTATAGTGGATTGTTGAAACAAGGAACAATGGTCATGCTGTAACACATGAAATACTGTGGTTCAAAGCGTGTGAGATTGCAAAAATCCAAGGGATGTTAGGTTCGGAATTTAAGGCAACCCGAGGCTGGGCAGTGATTCCACAACAATAGGTAGCATATTACTGTTAAATATTTTTGCAAAACATGAGCATAATTACCTATACTGGTATTAAAAACAAGGATTTTCGTGTTATAGGTAGCCAACTGCATTCAAGTTTCTACAGACCATGCCCATATCTCATAAATAGTATTAAAATAAAACAGCTTTATTTTTTAATTACTCCTCTCCAAACCAATTGATTTTACGAAGTTTGTGCTATAGGATACTTCCCCTATTTTGGAAGTAAAAATGGGGGGGGTTCCTAGCGGAGTAAATATGGTACTTTGAAAGTGAATTTGAGTAAAGGTAACCAACATTTTCTGGCAATAAAAATAGTATTACTGCATCAGATGAATTGTTGCATTATATAGCAAATTATCTAAATTTCTTGCTTGTTTCTTTCTAGGCTCTCGGCTGTTTGTTGTACAAACTGTGCTTCTTCTCGTTGCCATTTGGAGAAAGTACTCTAGCAATACAGAGTGGCAACTTTACCATTCCTGACAATTCAAAATATTCCAGGGAGATGCACTGTTTGATCAGTAAGTGTATACACAACCTACCTCTTAAGCTGGTCACTGGCTAACCATGTGTACTTGAAAATTGAGGGCTATTAACAAATTGAATTTTGGTTATCTGACTCAGTTTGGTGTAAATTGTGAATAATGTTACAATCTTAAGCTAAATTAATTTGTTTCCATACTGTAGGGTACATGTTGGAGCCAGATCAAGACAAACGACCTGATATTTTTCAAGTTTCTTACATAGCATTTACATTACTTGGCAAGGAGTGTCCAGTACAGAACTTGCATGTAAGTAACCATAACCAATTAAATGTTAATTGTTTCATGTTTTCATTTTTATGTTGTAAACAGCATGACAATGATGTAGAGGTGGGAAAAAGTAGGCATTTTCAGCAACAGTTTAAGTTCTAAAAAAAAAAAAAAAAATTCTATGTCTTAAAAACTGTTCCAAAATAAGTCAAGTACATCCATGAGTACTTATGCATAACCAAAAGTGAATCAAGATACCCTTGATTTGAAAGGTAGAATCAAATTTAAAAATTCAGTGTCACAGCCGGCATTTGAACCATGGATCTTCCAGTTTCCTTCCGGTTGCTCTACCATGGCAATATACCGGCACAACTTAAATTCCTCAACACTTGTATTTTTCCCAGTAAACCACAAGGAGATCTCAAATTACTTTGAGATGACATACCCCAATGGCAACTTACAATGTTGCAAGTACTTTTAAGTCCCAGGCTTCATAGTTTAACCAACTATTGGGTCAATCAGTGGTAAATAAATAATTTTTCCACATAAATCATGTATAAGACAAGGTTGGAAAGGTAGAATCAGACTGAAAAATTCAATGCCACAGCCAGGATTTGAAACTTGGATCTTCTGGTTTCCGTTCAGTTATGTAACCAACTGAGCTACCAGGCAACATGCCAGAACAACATTAGATTTCCCTACTGACTCACATTTTTCCTGGTAAACCTTAAGGAGACCAAGTTATTTTGAGTTGACATGCCCCATGGCTACCTACAATGTCGTAAGTAGGTAATTAATTGACTAATTTTGAAGATTTAGAAGCTAGTAACAGTGATGTGTCATAATTTAAGATAAAGAGAGTTGAGGGTTGTTACACTACATCACTAAAATATAACTTTAGTGATGTAGTGTAACAACCCTCAACTCTCTTTATCTTAAATTAGGTAATGAATTGTTTTTGAGTTTGCTCCATTCTAAGAGTTACTAGAAGACAACACTCATCACTCCCTCAAAGTACCTGTGACATATGCTTTTCATCTACTATTCACTTAACTCTATTAAAAGGATTTCATGTCTATAATCATTGTATTAACCATCTTATATTAGTTTCCTCATGATTGTATGTTCCAAAACTTAGTAGCATAATTAAATCTCATTGGGCAGAACACTTTTGTGGGTATTGCTCTTTGTTGGAACTTTAAGACAGTAAAAAGCATGTATGAATTCAAGGTGTTACATCCTACACATTTTGTAACACAACTTTGTATGATCAAAGCATTACTTTTGGAACTGGTGTACTCGATTGTATTAGTGGAAAGTTGAATTGCTGTTATTTAAACTGTATAACTGGACTTATGGTTATTTTTTGGAATAGTTTCAATCTTGGAACTATTCCAAAATAACGGTTACATTATTTTTTCATACCTCTAATACAAGTACAACCTAAGCCAAAAAAAAAGTTAGCATTATTCAGAAAGCAAGACAGAGTTAAAAAGAACCTTAAATATTCACTGATTCTGTGTCAACGATTTAATGTCACACTACATTCATTTTCAATTAACACGAATATGCATATCCCTCTTGACATGTGCTTTGATGGATACAAATACATGTGTCAATAATTAGAAAAAACCTTGTTCTTTTTCTTCAAACAAAATTAATCAGTTGAAAACATGCTGACGATGGGAGCAAACTGTCTCCTGAAACGCGTTCAAGTAAGAACATTTTAGTGATGTAGTGTAACAACCTTCAACTCTCTTTATTTTAAACAAAATTAATGTTTAATATACATAATAAACATATATGTTTATTCAAAATTAATTAGTTTAATATACGGCAATACTGCATGTTGTAAATGACAACATATGTTTGAATTAGGTAATTCTTAATGCTGAAACACAGAAGCATGTATTAATCTTCTTTGTTTTCAGAATAAATGCCATGAAGAATTGGAGAAGTAATAGAAATGAAGAGTTTACAGGCCAAAATAAAATTAATTTACAATTTTTATTTGATTTTTCATATAATATACATTTACTTAATTTCATGTTTATTTTGAAAACAGAATACTGCAATTTTTTGCTTTGAGTATAAATGCTGTAAAATCCAATAAGTCTTTGCCAATTGTAAATCGTATTGTGTGTGTAATAAGTAGCTTCGGACAGTTGCTGTTTCGTTGCACTTTTGACTGGAAAACAGTTGCATGCGCACAGGGTTTCACTGAGACCTCTTCCTCCCCAAGCACTGCCAGTCATTCACTCTAAGCAAGTGATCAGTGTATATATATACATAGCCTGTTCTTAAGTTACGAAGTCCGGCCGTTGATAGTTCACAAAACATGCCGAAAACAACCAGTAAGAAGAGTGTCTTACTTGTAAATGAATATGCATGTGAGTATTTGACATAAGAGGGGAAAATGTATTTTGTAAAGTATGTCACATTTAAATCAAAGGAGAGCGGGGGGTTTTTATTGCAAGACACTGTAAATCTAAAAAACACTCACAAAATATTACGTTGCTTCATAGAAATGAGGTGGTGAGGATATATTATCCACATCAGAAACCACAAACTCATGTAGCCAAACCAAAGCTTACAGGGATTCATCTGACATGATGGTAAGCACAAATATCCCATTTAATAAGCTGCAAGATTCTGGTTTTAAAACATTTCTGGAGAAATGTACAGCTATGAAATTTCCTTGTGAGTCTACTTTTTGCAAATTTTATTTCTCTTTGTCATAGATGGCAATACCAGAGTTCTTGAAACTTGTCGATAATTTGACACAACACTTTACAGAAGTATACAAATGTTGTGCTGCTAAAATAGCACAGCAGAAACTGAAGAGTGTTTTAGATAAAAACCCAGCATATGCAATTATGTGCCGTATTAGACAATAATAACACTACGTATATATTGTAATGAAAAGAAGCTAGAAACAGTGATGTGTATTGAATTTATTTAAAGGTGAGTCGGAATTGTTACACTAACATCACTTAAGTTTACTCACTTAACATGTTTCGGGAAACAGTTGTTCCCATCCTCAGAAGGTTAACGGACACACTCGGCTACCCACTTTGGCAAAATATGCAATCAAAATTCCTCACTATTCTTAGCTACAGGATGAAAACAAAAACGCTGAAATTAAAGAAAAAACTAGACATACTACGCCGGAAGCAACATTCATATAAACCTAACCTAAAAAATGAAAAAACGACGCCATACCCAGACGTAATTAATCTTTCAAATGTAACTTTCACCAAAGCGGAATTATCGGTATTAAACCTTGGCCTAAAAACATGTGTTGGCTACACAAAAACAACCAATGAAATAGTCGCAGACATTGAGATTGCTACTTACAATCTAAATGAAAATAGTAAAACCACTATAAAAAAAGAATGTGAAATGGTTCTCCAAGAAATACAAGCAGATAAACATAACAATTTCCCAACCAAACGTGATCAAAACATTAAAATCAAAACCAGTAGTATACACAAAAGCTGACAAGGGAAATAAACTAGTTGTACTGCAAAAAGATGATTATATTGCCAGAGTAGAAAATATGCTGCAACAAGAAAATTACATACAAATTCAAGAAGACCCATTAAAATCACATTTAAAAGCCTTCAATCAAACCATCCAGGAAAGCAAAACTATAACAGACACTGATAAATCTAGATTAAAACCAGACCACCCCACTTTACCAAGAATGTATGCTCTACCTAAAATACACAAACCGGGTAATAAGATGAGACCAATCGTCAGCAATATTGATTCTCCTACCTACAAACTGGCAAAATGGTTAGTACAGAGATTCTCTTCACTACCAAAATTCAATAGCAAAAACATAATGAATTCAGAAGATTTAATACAGAAGATAAAATCCCTGGAACTCGAACCAGAAGACAGATTAGTTTCCTTTGATGTCACTGCACTATTTCCAAGTGTCCCTACAGATCAACTTCTGCGTCAATTAAAGAAATGGCTACAGCAGACTAACCTACTTGAAGAAGAAATAGAAGACCTCATACAACTTACCAATTTATGCATTGCACAAAATTGTTTTAGTTTCAATAAGAAGTTCTATCAACAACCAACTGGTCTAACCATGGGCAACCCACTTTCACCCTTCTTGGCAGATTTATTTATGAGCTACTTAGAAACACACATAACAACTTCCTTTCCATACATGTTTAAAGTTTGACACTGATATGTTGACTACATCTTCGCTGTTGTCCCTAATAGGTTCATACAAGACTCCTTAGCCTTACTAAACCTACAGAACCAATCAATAAAATTCACCATAGAAATAGAAAAAGAAGGCATGCTACCATTTTTAGACCTAAAAATCATCAGAGAACAAAAGAACCTAACCTTTGGCATATACAGGAAGTCAACACACTCTACTAATTACATAAAAAATAAGAGTTTCAATCCAACCACACACAAACATGCAGTACTAAACAGCCTAACACATAGACTGGTATATACCCCCTTAAATAAAAAAGAATACCAGTTAGAATACCAGCATATAGTAGACACAGCAATACATAATGGGTACAACAAAGCAACTATTGACAAAAAAATTGCAAAATTCAAACGACAGATGCACATCAGAAACACAACAAATCTCAGCCAGCAAGATAAAGAGCTAAAGTTCAAGAAATTCACATACCACCCAGGAACATTTCACAAATTTAAGAAGATTTTCATGAAACATAACATCAGCCTAGCTCCACAGAACAAATTTAACATAGAGAAATTACTTGGTAACAAGTTAAAAGACCCCATTCCACAAGACAAAAAAGCTGGAATCTATAAAATCAATTGTTCAGATTGCAATAAAGTATACATAGGTAAGACAAAAAGAAACTTAGAAACTAGGCTAAAGGAGCACATGAGATGTATTAAATACAAACAAATGGACAAATCTGCAGTTTCACACCATTTTTGGATCACTAATCACAACATCAAACCCAATATTACATTAGTCAAACCAGCCAAATTTGCAGCCGAATTAGATTAATGGGAGAAGATCACCATTCTAAAACACAACACAAATCTAATGAATTTTGGTTTGCCGCCACCAAATCCTCTCTGGAAGTACATTTCTCCACCACAAGATGCCACCACAGGATCCAGTCCAAAAAACGGAAACACCAACAACACGGGCCAGTCGAATTAACCTTCTGAGGATGGGAACAACTGTTTCCCGAAACATGTTAAGTGAGTAAACTTAAGTGATGTTAGTGTAACAATTCCGACTCACCTTTAAATAAATAATAACACTATTAATATTAAGAATAACATTATTATAAATTAAAAAATGCATGCGTTCCCCAGAGGTGTTCCTATTCTGGTTCTCTTTCCTAGGCAGTTGTGCACCAAGCCTTACTATATGGTTATCAGCACTGTATATAATTGATGAGTTTAGGGAAAGAAGTCCAGTTTTGGGGGGGGGGCTTTAGAACTGAAACTTTTCTTTTTTGCTCCTAAATTTGCAAATGCTTCAAAGACAGCAATTGGACATCACAATGTCATTGTTAGGTTCTTCCTCATTGTTGCAAGGATGTTGGTCGTTGATGACACTGGCATGATTTCATTGTCTGCCAGTATTTGATAGCCAGGTTCATCAACATCACATTCAAGCCAATCTTGAATGTTTTCCTGCTTGCACTCTACAAATGCTAAGGATTCTTTAATCAGTCCAGCCAATTCTGATACAAATTGGCTGTTTGGAGTTTTTCAGGTGGAGTGATAGACTCATCTGATGGAAGGAGTTTATTGCAAGCTTCTGCTGCCATTTATACAGCATCCTTCAAGTCAATTTCTTTGTACAGTTGCTGAATTGTTTTTCCCCAATCAGAACTGCATGACACATGTGCAAATTTGATTTGCCAACTTGAACAGTTTTGGTTATCCAATGTTTTGGTTGATCAGTGTTTGGACAATCGACACTGTACTGGCTTCTGCCCTAGGCAGCAATGCATAATTAGACAAATCATAAAGGAAAGAGATGCCAAGCCGTGACTTCAAACCTTCACCCATATTACACTATTGAAATAATTTTTTGTTAATTATTCCTATCCTGCATAAATGTCTTAAACAATATGTAATTTGAAAATATGTTTAATTTTCGCTACAGAAGTCACCTGTGCCTGTAATAGACCAGCTGCCGTGTCCTATGATGGAAAGTGAAGCAAAACGCACATCAGTAAAAGTAACAAAACAGACTGTGACACCAATCATAGAAGGCACCAGTGTGGCTCCAAGGCAACGACCAAAGGGCACGCAGCCTCTTCCTGTTGGTGGAATGCTACCCATTCCTTCCCCAATACCCCCCTCAGGTTCAACACGTCGACAAGCAGCTGCTCCTCTTCCTCTTCCCACATTGTCCCAGTCTCCTGTCTCCATGAACGGTGCTCCTGTGATAACTGAAAATGCACCTTGCCATTCTGCTGCGAACACAGCCCCCTCCCTACCTGTAACTTCGTGTGCTACCTCTGCAGCTAGTTCAAGTCATCCTCCAATCTTACCCTTTCCCAACCAGAATCCTGCAGTGCAGCCCTTTTTCCCCTCTCCTGGCTCATCAACAGTGAATTACGACGCTAGATTACCCCAGGCTCATTCCAGCAGGCCAGCAGGTCCTTCCAGTAATGCAGCAGCAGGAAAGAATTCTGAGAAAAACAGTAGGGAATCGCTTGAAGCGCTTTTTCCTGCATCAGGTATATGACTACCCTGCATTATTTTGTTAATAACACAAGGTTTTGAAGGTGCTAATAAATTTAGGAGTTTGGGGTGTACATTTAACCTAGCACATAAACCTTGCATTATTAAAGTGTTATTAAGGGGAGATGTAGGTTGAAAATGACCAAATTTTACAATTTTCAAAAAAAAGGTCCAAAGTGAAGTATGCAGTCTTGGGAATATGTGCACAACATTTTATGGTCAACTTATTTGCCTAAAGGGGTTTTAAAATTTAAAGAGCTGCACACTGCCTGGCTCCCTTTTGACTGCAATGCTTTCCAGCCACTATTCATAAATTACTTATTATTTTTGCAAATTTGTGCGTTGAAACTGCAGAAAATCTCTCGTAGTAGAAGGCTGTAGACAGGCATACCAATGTTGTTTCAAACAGCAAGCATGGCTTGTTTGGCTGTTGTAGAGTTATAATTAGATACCTAAAATAAGCTGTTGCATGTGGCAAACTTAGCTCATTTTCTGAAATTTACATTTTTGCACCTTTAGGAAACATGATATTAGAGCGAACTACACTCCTTTATCATTTAATAATTAAAGATTCTCTGCAGACATTTTGTTTCTATACGTAAATTTATAGTATTTGTCTTGTAAAGAGGAGTGATAATTTTTAAGAGTATTAATT
Organism: Deroplatys truncata; assembly: GCA_030765065.1. Lineage (NCBI taxonomy): Eukaryota > Metazoa > Arthropoda > Insecta > Mantodea > Mantidae > Deroplatys > Deroplatys truncata. The sequence continues at coordinate 307,392,516 of CM060975.1, read as the reverse complement.
TTTATTATTTTCTTAAAGCAATAAATAATAATCAGTATTTTAAAAATATGTTTGCAGATATTTGCTACATGCAATACAGAGAAACTGTGTGCAGAATATCAGTTCCATACCTGTAATAGTTTTTGTGAAAATGTGTATAACAATTTATAACTCATTATCAGGCAAAACAAGCATTCTGTGAAAAACTTACTGGACTTGGAGGTAATTACTCTAAAACTACCCTACAAAATTTCGAATTTTTGGGTAAACCACTTCATGATTTATGCCAACTTTAATATTTGCTGTCACTTGGACCTATATCTCTCCTTAAGCGTTAGAGTTCCCAGATCAGTAGCTTCTTTATGTTAACTATTTTGCCAACAACCATGTAAATGCCTGTGCCATAGTTCCATGATGTGCAGTATAAATTTAAATATATAGGTGTTGATAGAATTGCTTACTTGTATGATAAAAACAAATACTTTATGCAATAGAAACTGGAAATGTTAAACACATGTAATTGCCATGTGCAAGGGTCATCCAATAAGTAGGTTTCCCTTTCCCAGTTGTGGAAAAAATATTAACGCATTTTGTTTTAGTACTAATTCATTAATATTCTCCAATATTTGTGGCCGATTTCACCACCAATGCTAAATTTTAACACTGATTTAACACTGAAGTTAATGGAAATTCTGTTTCATGGAACAATGTATTAAACTATGTTAAGTTTAAGTGATACAAACTGTTCAAAGGGGTCATGAGCATGGTTTTATGGGAAATACAGAAGTTAGAATACTAAAAACAGAAGCATGCCTCTTTCTCTTATGCTAAGGGCAGTGTGCACCATGTTAGAATAAATTACTTTGGAAGTAATGTTTACTAAAGAAGTCCGTACTACGGAAGGAGGTTACTACGGGAGCAATTTACTGCAGAAGTAACATTGGAGAGCTCTATTACAATCTACTCTTTTAGTTACGACTACGGAAGTAAGAGCTCATTACTCCTGGAGGTATTGTTTTGCTTGTGCGATTTACTTGACGCGATCATGGATAAGGTTGTGTGTGATAAAAAAAAAAGTGGTGGAAACGTCAGCGAAAGAGATAAATGTTTGTTGGTAGAGATAAAGAAAATCCATTTAAACGATATGAGTGTAAAAAAAAGTGTTACAAAGATACTACAAGAGAAATGCTGGAAAGTCATGATGTACAAGTTGAATGCGTCGAGCAACAGGAAACGTACTGAAGAGCAGCTTAAAATTCTGGAAACAATGTTTATAATCTTCATTTTTCATCGCAGATCACTTGCGTGTTAATGGAGAAATACCCCTTCCGATTTTGGAAAAGTTCACCATATTCACGGATGGGCACAAAATAGTAACATGCATGCAGTCAATTCCACCCACAATGTGTGGGAAATCTGCAAAAGTGAAGAAGAATTGCCTTTTATTTTCTGAACACTCATGTATATTTATATGTGTAGATACGTATTTTGCTCTTAACCTCAAAAGCGCTCTAACAACGCAGTGAAATACATGACCAGCAGACATATGGTAAATGTTTATTAATAGGATCGCCTGTAATGCCGGGATTATGATGTATTTTACTTAACATGACATGAAGTTGAGAAATGCTGTAATGTAAAATAAAAGTCTAATTGGCATGCACTTAATGTAATGGGAATGGCTCTTGATAGTTCTTTTATTACTTTGAGTTAGTGCTTCACACCGATTGGTTCTAATTATCATGTGACATCAAACTTGTTTTGTTGTAAATACTCCCCAAGCAGGTTAAAAAGGCATGTAAAAGATTCTTTCTTAATACCAAAACGTTCATTGAACTCTGACTCTCTCTCTCTCTCTCTCTCTCTCTCTCTGTATAAGTATCATATGGTTCTCGCATACCACTATAGCATTCTCTTTTTCTTCATCGAGATCAATGTAACCAAAGTAATCGCTGTTTTCTTCACCAAGATCATCATTTTAATCTTAAGTAATACATGAACACGTCAAAATATCTTCCGCCAAATACAATACGGTATTTTAGTTCAACAGGTTAGTTACTCATCCAGTTCGTAAGGGTAAATTTTAACCTATATTTGTGCTCTATTTAATTCCGTAGTAACATACTACATGATGGTGCTCTCCAACATTTACTTCTGCAGTAATTTAATCTGGAATGTCTGAAAGGAGTGAAATACTTCGGAAGTAGTTTATTCTCATATGGAAGTTGCCAAGAGTTGACTTGAATAGTAGTTTACTACGAAAGTAGAGCTTGCTCTAGGTTGGTGTATGCTGCCCTAAGGTTAATTACTTTGAGATTTTATACTACTGGCACTTTTCATTTAGTGGTAGGTGATGTCAGTATTTCCAAAGTTACCGTTTGTGAATTAATATAATAATAACTACTGGTGACCAATCTTTACTTATCTTACACAATAAATCAACAACAGATTTGATTCTTAATCAAATTTTGTACGCTTAATTGTACTGTTCCATTTAAAATATGTAATTCTGTGTTCCAAGCAGGGTTGACAAATCTTTCTTTTTTCCAAAGATTGTGTGTGTGCTGGGTTTTGGGGTTTAGGTTTCAGATAAAATTACATTCATCCACGTAAAACTCTTAAAAAAATTAATTTTAATTTTTAGGTAGTAGGTAGTTTACCTACAAATGAAGTCCCTTTAATGTGAAAAGTTATCTGACTTGGGATAATTACTTGTTTATGTATTTAAAAAATATTTTATAATAGGCAATAATATAACTTGACCTGATTTCATTAGATTTTTGTGAACCAGTTTGAAATTTGTGCTTTTCTATTAAAATTATTCATTTATTACATTGATTACTACTTGTTGGACGGTTCAACCAAATATTATGTAATAATTACATAAGCCATTTTACCAAATACTTATATGATAAATAAATTAATGATAAATGTGCTATACATTGCTATAGATAGATATCAGTTCTACCTAATAATGATTTGCACAGTATAAAATAATAAAAATTATTGAAATTGTTAATAAAGGATTATTTGATGCCACCTTCAGATTTATTAAATACTCTTTTGTGTACATTTTTAAAGAAGCTCACTTTTAGTAAAAACCTGCAAGTTTCTTTCAGGTTATTTTTACACGATTACCCTACTGGGTACTTGAGCAGGTTTTTTTTCGGGCCACAAAAAGCCTTTTTTTTAATATTCCCTGTAAGCTAGACCCTTCACCCTTTAGGTGCCCTCTATACCCCCGCCGCTATAACGTTGCACTTGACAGTTCGTGTGGCTTCGCATAAGGTTGGCTACACCGTGGTTGCGACGTTGCCAGAGTGGCTAGTAAACAACAACAGCTGATTGTTCTCATTTCTATCGTGTCTAAGCCGCATACAAAAAGTGTACGTAAGTAGTGAACGTCACTGAATAATAACTGTTTCGTATTATTATTGTTAATTGAAAATAAGCGATATAAGCAGCTTTGGTATGGTCGGATACTCCTTTCTATGATAATAGGCATAAATGTGTCTACGTATGGCATCTAATTGGAAAGCATCAATAGTGTGGACGAGGCTTCTTTTTTTTCTTCCCTGGAGTTGATAGAAATACCTGTTGTGTTCCAGGTGGTTCAGGAAATTTGTCCTCTTTCTCTTGTAGTTTCACTCCTTTGTGAACAACAGTTCTCGTGCTTAAACCAACTCGTGCTGCAGTTTGTTGTACGGCTTTATCAGCAGGAATAGAGGGATTTCCGTGAAGCTTCACGTACTCCTTTTCCTGTTCAAAGAACTCCCGGGTTCTCCTTAATAGTTCCAATGCCTGACTATTAAGTGGCACACCTCGGCGCAAAGGATTTTCACTTCGTGAATCATCACTCGGCGATTGGCGTCGTTTTTCCGACATTGTCGCACTTAAGTTTTGTTTAAATAAATAATATGAATGAAATATGTATAAAATAGATATATATAAATAAATAAATGTATAAACGAACAATAACAAAACTATCAAACAATAACCACAAATCTAAATAACAAATAACAATGAACAATATGTAGCTTGCAAAGAACAACTCGACGCTCTGCTAGAGATTCACAAACTGAAGCACGTGGTTGGGAATAGTTACATCCGGCAACAGAGCCGATTCTAGATCCGGTTCTGCTTTGTCATCGACCATCCGGAATGCTGCCTTGTGATTGGCTTAGGAAGTCAAACGGTTGAAGCTTTTCATCTGTTTTTTCGCGAGTGTACCAACTTAAACGCTAGCTGTCAAGTGCAACGTTATAGCGGCGGGGGTATAGTTGAGAGAAAATGCTTGTTGATAGCACTAAAAGTAAAGGAGATAATTAAGATGGTAGTTTTAAGTGCCTTGCCAGTGTTAATACTTTTCATTGTTGTAATTAGATATGCACTGTGATATGCTTGGACTGTGAACGGGAGGTCTGTGGTTCAAACCCTGCCAAGATTGTCCTCCCTATTTGAGCTTTATTTAAAGGTTTTTCTCAGTCATAACTGGTAAATGCCAGTGAGGTACCCTAAACTTAGGCACGTTTCTTTCCCTAACTTACTTTCCCAATTATTTCATTTCATGTATCACCAGTGTCCAATGCCTGTGGTCTGTGTAGTAAGCACAGGCATTTAACACATTTAAAAGAAAAAATATCTGAAACCCTTTCCATTTATGATGTTTAACAACAGAACAAAATAAAATTTAATTTCTGTACAAGTTATATTGCACTACACCTATCGTGTACATGGGTAATAAATCTTAGAGCATAAATCAGTACTGTTCTCTTATGTTGGGGCAAAATTGGGAGCATGTGGAAAACCACAATAAAAGAACAGTACAAAAGCCTTACATTTTGAGTGTTGGTGTGTATTAGAGCTTCCAAGCTTCCTTTATCTTTGATGGCAGTTAGTGATATAATACATATAGGCTTTTCTTCCACTTTCCTAGTAGTTTGAAACCTGACTTGCACAAAGGTAGCATTTCTTGATCTTGAAAGAGTGAAGAAAACCAGTCACGGATTTGGCTTGAAAGAATGTTTTCTTTGTGCAGGATTTCCAGATCCATTTCGGGATGATGGTAGTAGTGATGGTGGCCCTCCTCCACCTTCAGCACCCCCTGCTGTTCCTCCCCCTTCCCTTAGTCTACCAGCTGTTTCTTCCAAACCAGGTGCTCATAAGCTGGAATCAGTATCGCAGTGCATAACAACTGTGACCCCTCCCAGCTCCCCGACTTTAGTACCTCCTAGAGGCCACAGGCGAAACATGAGTGACACGTCTGCATTCAACAAGTAAGTTTGTAAAATATCTTCTTGATACATCATTTTTAAAAGGATGTTACCAAAAGGTACTGGAACCAAATTTTTACTTGCATTCTACCCAAAAATTTGTTATTGAGATTTCACCAGAAATACGTGTTTGAGGCCCCTTGAATCCTAAAAAAAAATCACTGTATTATTATTATTGCTGTTGTTAAAATGCTGTACATTTAAGCTATTTACATGTCCTGAATTTTCTGGAAGTAGGCTATAATATAGATCTGTTTAAAATACACAATATAGTTTAAATGACTTTTTTGTACCACCACCCTTTTTCAAGACATGTGTTATTATATGTTTGAAGTAAAAGTGCCTTTGGTATTTACATGTTTTTCGCAATGCCATGGAAAGTGTAGGGAATTTCAAGACCAGCCTGTAGCTAACGGGTTTAAAATATTTTACTTTCCTGTCTCTTGCATCCTCTTGTGCCCACAATGAAATGTGTAATGAAACCATTTCTACAAATGTTTATCTCAATTAACGCAAAGTAGACAGAAAAATAAAACTTTTGCAACAATAAATTGCAGAAGAGATAGAAAACTAAACAGTAGTGGTGAGGAAAGTCGTGTTAATGTAACAGTTTTTTTTTTGTGCTAATTTTCGATTTTAGATTAATTTATATTAAGATGTCTGAATGGGCTACCATGAAGCCGAATTTTAAAAGTTTTGTGTTTTTTTTTTTATTTTATTTATTTATTTTTTTTATAACTTCACACAAGAATTGTGGACACCATTGCTATGAAACCTCGTATACAACATACCTTAGGTCTACTACGGGGGAGGGGGTTTCTAATGCGACACAAAACCAAATTTAAGTACCTTATTGAGTTTTTTTGAAAAATGTTTCTGAGTATAATTTTCTGACAAGTTTTGTTAACTAAGTTTCAATAAGATTAGTATTTAAGAACATACATGAATTTTACTAAATTTCTTACACAAGTCAAATTTTATAGCTGAAAGGCAGCAATTTTCAAGAAGCTTCTCCCACCTTAGACAATCCTTAACACAGAAGAATTTTCTTTATTTGTTTTTATCTTATCACCTATCTATAGTAGGCAGAAATAGTATTATATTCTATCCATCAGTTCGAGATCAAGGTTTCACTAGAAATACATTTTTTGAGACCCCTTGAACTTAAAAAATTAAGAATTACAAAAAATGTCAATGTATTTGTGAGCAGAATAACCTAAAAACAAACAAAGAGTTGGATAAATACTAATTTCATGGTTGAATCAGACACTGTTTAATCATGCCAGGTGAAGATTTTGAAAACCCCTCCCCCACCCTCCCCAAGCTACACTTGGAAAATTTTTACTTATTTTTTATTTTCTCAAAAAATGGCTAGTAAGTTTCATTAGAAATACCATATGTTTAGCATATTTGATTTACTAATCTTGAATTTTTTATAATTGTATTAAACTATAAGATGTAAGAGATAACATTTTACTACATAAAAAATACAGAGTTCATTAGAATATGCTACTTATGTTTAACTTTTTCTGTAGCTTATCATTTCAAAATGTTTGTTGTTATATCCGTTTTCCCAGGTTGAACTGTCTTGTGACATCTACATCTATAAAGTATCTTGCTTTATAGATGGGTTTTGTTACTAACAAAAGTTGACTTAAATATTGCAAACAGTTGTGTTTTTGTTTTTTGTATGTAACACTTGCATGTTGCTTAATTTCAGATTATTTCTATTAAAAAATTTACCATAACATGAATAAAATCATATACTTTTAATGCGAATACTATAACGTATGAAGTGCCTAGATGCAAATCCTGCCATTTCCATTTTCAGTAATTTGCAGGAAATATAAACATGCATTTTCTTTAATACAGCTGTTTAAAAGCCTTAGTATCAATACCACTTGCATATAGCTTAAAGCTTTGCAGTACATTAACTAATTCAAAACCAATCTATTATTTTCTAGAAAAATGTATTTGAAATTTTGAAATACGTGAATTTGAATTTTACCCACAATAGAATATTAAGTTATGTGTAGGATCTACTGAAATATTGCAGTAAAGGGTGTAATTAATATTTTTTCATTTATTTTTAACTCTTGGTATGCAATTGTTTATCACATTTAGCCATGTATTTTCTGTTTTATGAAATGTATTCATTAATCTTAATAACAATTTAATGAATGGTATATTACTTTTTCTCCACCACTTACCTGGTAGATAGAGAGGGTATCTCCACCCAAAAATTCAATATGGAGATTTCACCAGAAATACATCTTTCGATGCACTCTGAATAAAAAAAGAAGTATTTTTAGAAAAAGTTCTGTGCATGCATGTGAGAACAGCATAACTCAAAAACGAAAAGTAGGATAAATACCAAACATGGTATTAACTTGAGTTCCTTCCAAAGATGCGACATGAAGATTTTCAACAAAATCCCCTCCCCCACCCCATCTACCCTTAACATGGAACATTTTTCGAAATTTTTGATTTTCTAAAAAATTGCTCTAACAATTTTTATTAAAATACCATATGTTAAAGATATTTACATTACAAAACAATGTTATCTTGTATTTTCTGGGAGTAGGCTTTAAAGTCTATTTCATTCGGTAGGAATTTTGTGTAATCATGTATAACTGATAAATGTTAGGCAATGGACGAAAATGTACTACATAAAAAATTTGGATCTCTTTAAAGCACACAATTTACTTAAAATAACTTTTTTGTGGCATCAGCTATTTCTGAGATACCTGTTATTAATGGTTTGAACTGTTCAATACTTTGTCATTCTTTTTGAGTCCTTTCGATATTCAGTTGTTTCTTGCAATTGCGTGCAAAGAGCATGGAATTTTAAGGCCAGTAGATAGCGCCTAGTTCTTAAACATTTGACTATGGTTATTCCCTTTGTATCTATACCCCCGCCGCTGTAACGTTGCACTTGACAGCTAGCGTTTAAGTTGGTACACTCGCAAAAAAACAGATGAAAAGCTTCAACCGTTTGACTTCCTAAGCCAATCACAAGGCAACATTCCGGATGGCCGATGACAAAGCGGAACCGGAATTAGAATCGGCTCTGTTGCCAGATGTAACTATTCCCAACCACGTGCTTCAGTTTGTGAATCTCTAGCACGAGCGTCGAGTTGTTCTTTGCAAGCTACATATTCATTGTTATTTATATTTGTGGTTATTGTTTAATAGTTTTTTTATTGTTCGTTTATACATATATATTTATCTATTTTATATATATTTCATTCATATTATTTATTTAAACAAAAATTAAGTGCGACAATATCTGAAAAACGACGCCGATCGCCGAGTGATTCACGAAGTGAAAATCCTTTGCGCCGAGGTGTGCCACTTAATAGTCAGGCATTGGAACTTTTTAAGCAGAACCCGGGAATTCTTTGAACAGGAAAAGGAGTACGTAAAACTTCATGGCAATCCCTCTATTCCTGCTGATAAAGCCGTACAACGAACTGCAGCAGCTCTTGGGTAAGCACGAAAACTGTTACCTATACACAAGGGAGTGAAACTCCAAGAGAAAGAGGACAAAATTCCTGAACCATCTGGAACGCAACAGGTATTTCTATCAACTCCAGGGAAGAAAAGAAAGCAGCCTCGTCCAGTCACAAATCTTGATGCTTTCCAATTAGACGTCATACTAGACACATTTATGCCTATTCTCATAGAAAGGAGTATCCGACCATACCAAAGCTGCTTATATCGCTTATTTTCAATTAACAATAATAATACGAAATAGTTATTATTCATTGACGTTCGCTACTTGCGTACACTTTTTGTATGTGGCTTAGACACGATAGAAAGGAGAAAAATCAGCTGTTGTTGTTTACTAGCCACTCTGGCAACGTCGCAACCGCAATGTAGCCAACCTTACATGAAGCCACACGAACTGTCAAGTGCAAAGATACAGCGGCGGGGGTATAGAACGAAATGTGTAATATACGAGGGTAATCCCAAAAGTAAGGTCTCCAAAGCGCTGGGATTGCAGGGAAACTGTTTGTGTGGATGTTGGCCATACTGCTTTTTTTCTTTCTTTCTCCACTCTCTTCAGAAACCACTGCATATCCCTTAGCGCCCTCAGTCTTGGCTTGGCAGCCAGTTATAATGGAGCTCCCGGTAGCCACTACCGCCAGGTGCGAAGTTTGCGCAGTTATTTGCTTTTTGAGTGCAAAAGGGGTTAAACCTGTCGAAATTCATCGACAGTTGATGGAAGTGTATGGAGAGTCTTGTATGGATGTCAAAAATGTCCGCAAGTGGTGTAGAGCATTTGCAAATGGTCGCACGGAAATTCATGATGAGAAAAGAAGCGGGAGTCTGTCCATTTCTGGCGAAACAATCACAAAGGTTGAACAAATCGTGCTTCAAGATCGGCGGATCACTCTTGATGAGCTCTGCATTGTTCCTGAGATTTCTCGAAGCACTATTCATCGGACTTTGATTGAAGAGTTGAAATTTCGGAAGGTATGTGCAAGATGGGTCCCAAGAATGCTGACAGATCACAAAAGGCAATGCGCTGCAACTTCCTGCCAATTTCTTCAACGCTATGCAAATGAAAAGGACAACCTTTTGGATTCAATAGTCACGAGTGATGAAACCTGGGCTTTCCACTTCACACCTGGGACCAAACAACAATCACGTGAGTGGCAGCATTTCAGTTCACCCAATCCGCGAAAATGCAAGAGAACACAGTCTGCCGGTAAAGTCGTGGCAACTGTGTTTTGGGATCGAAAGGGGACATTGTTGGTCGACTTTATGGATCCTGCGACAACAATAAATGCCGACAGGTATTGTCAGACATTAAAAAAAAACTCAGGCGGGCAATTCAGAACCATAGAAGAGGAATGTTGAGCAAGGGCATAAGCCTTCTCCATGACAATGCTTGCCCCCACACTGCCCATCAAACCATGAATCTTCTGCAACAGTTTGGATGGGAAACCATCACCCATCCACCCTATAGTCCGGACTTAGCACCCAGTGACTACCACTTGTTTCCCAAGTTGAAAGAACACTAGGCTGGAAGGCGCTTCGGTGACGACGAAGTGAAAAATGAGGTCCATCACTTTTTCAAGAGCATGGCGGCAAGCTGGTATGACATGGGCATACAAAAACTGCCACAGTGTCTACAAAAATGCATCGACCGAAATGGCGATTATGTGGAAAAATAGACAAATGTTAAAACTTCAAAATTATGTACCATTTGTTGTCAATAAAAGTTTCTTTGTATTTTAAAAAAAAATTGGAGACCTTACTTTTGGGATTACCCTCGTAGGTATTTCTGGAAAGGTTTATCTCCATTAAAATGAAGTAGATAGGAAAATAAACTTAAGAATAATTTATATACCCACTAATAAGCGCTAGAGGTCATGTGAATGTAACACATAATTTTTTTTTTATTATTACAATTACTACTATGCAGCATTGATTTAAGCTTTACTTCATAATAAATACAACAGAAACAACTTTGATTTCATATTAAGGATCACTTTAAAGTACTGTGTATTAAACATAACACAGCAACTCAGTTATCATTGGCAACGGAGGTCAGAAGTTTCGTGGATAAATCAAAACAACGGCTAATCCAAAAATGCTTTAAAACCATTCCCTATGAATCTAAATAAGTTTCTCTTACCATCTTTGGATGATGGTGGTGTATTGAAATTTGAGTCTTGTATGAATTGAACTTGATTTCACTAATGAAATACACTGCATTACATTTCAAACTAGACATTTTTCCAAGACATAATCACAGGTATTTTGTGTGAGATATTTTCTCTTTGATCTGATAAAATCTTTGGTGAAACATTTGTATGTCCTTCATTGTTAGCAAATGACAACAAACTTCACTGTTGCCTATGGTTGCATGTAGAAAATATCAGCTATGACTTGGCTGAATACCTGTAAATAATTTATTTTGTATAGTAGTTATTTTAGATATAATAATGTTGGAAAATGTTAATTTTGCCTCAATATAATAATACAATGGAAAAACAATAATACCCTTATCATATAGTAATGAAATTACATCTCACCTTGTTGTTTTCTCTCAGTTGCTTCCAATTTTCTGGGTTTCTCACTTTCTTCCTCCTTCACCCTCATGTAGCTGGAATAATAGCAGTTTCTATCACAATTATTAATTTTCCTAATATAAAACACAATGTAGCAGTACATGTGAGCAATAAACTATTCACATTGAAGAATGTCTTTGGAATATTATTGCTTGCCTTTAGGATAATTGCATCACCCTGTCTGCAGTCATTGATTGGCTGCAAGGAAACTTCACAAAATGCATCTCACAATCACGAGGAAATATCAGGGTTTGAATCTCAGTGTTTTTTTCATACCGTCATAACAGATGGAAATGTTAAAATATGCATCTTTCTTAGAAAATTATTGGCAGCGTTATACATGAGAATGCACATATGTCAAACACTCATTTTTGCTAAAATTGGAAAGGTTGGGGTTTGCATCTAAATACCTCATATAAGGGATGGGTATACAAGTTGTAAAGGGTAGAGAAAGTCGTGTGATTGTGACACATCAGATTTGAGTATCAAGTTATATTTCTTTGGAATGAAATGTAGTTTTAAAAAATAGCTCTTTGTAAGTTGTCCTCAGAATCTGAAAACACAATCTGATCGTCAGTAAATAAAATTCTGATGTGTTACACTCACATGACTTTCTCTACTCTTGTACAAACTATTTTTACAAACACTTATTCTCCATCTACATCATGTTAATCTAGATAAACATTTGCTGAGTCTATCTTATTGCTAATTTTCTTGTAGATGTAATGGGATAATATACAGTAAAATCTCGTTAGTACGTTTTTGTGGGGACCCAAGGATTTGGACGTCATAGACGGGAAAACGTGTTAACGAAAATACATAATCTGCAACTTAAGAACATATTTATGTAATAAAATCTAATAATACATCTTACCTCAAAAACGGATGTGAAATATAGACACTATTTACATTGGTTTGAAATACATATCGATAGTTGATTGCTTTGTTGGTTTTAATGCCAAAATTTTACTGTCCATCTTGTTTAGTAAAGTCATTACATCATCAACAACTTCGAAACTGCACACATATCGCTTCACTATGTCCATTGCCTGCATGGCTTCTGACACTGTAAGTACTGGCTCAGGATCTGGTTCGTCACTTTCGTCTCCCACTAATGCTTCATCTTTCACTTGTTCTTCAAGTATTTCATCTATCGTCACTGTTTCACACACTGGAATTTCATTGTCAATGTTTACATAGTTTTTGAAAGACACGCCGGCATCGTCTGCTATTTGGCGCCATTCTTAACTCACGGAAAACTCGTCTTCCTGCGTAATTTCATCACCAAGAACTCGGCAAAAACCGGCTTTATTAAAGCAGTTCCTAATGGTATCTTGCGTCACACAATCCCAAGCAGTTCTAATAAAATGCATGGCATCTAAGACGGTGATTTTTCTTGTCGTCGATTTCAGTGCAGCCAACCTTCTCTGTACCAGCCTCTTACGATACGCATGCTTCATGCACCGAATTATGCCTTGATCTAAAGGTTGTAGCTTACTCGTGCAGTTTGCTGGGAAGAAAATGATCTTTATGTTTCTTAAATTTGAAACAGTTGGTGGATGAGCAGCACACTGATCAATAAACAGTGCAATTTTCCTGCTTCTTATGCCCAGTCTTGCGTCCCATGCTCGTAAGAAATTTTCAAAGACGGCAGAAGTTATCCAGGCTTTTTTCCTTCTTCAAAAGCAGTTTCAATTAGTTTACGTTTGCTAACAATTGTGTTTAAGGTTGACGGAGGAATGTTTAACTTTCGTGCTATATCCACACGTTTCATATTTGGATTGCAATCTACTTCCTCAAGGATTTTCAGTTTTTCACTGTTGGTTATTTGCCGCACTTTCTTTTTCTCCATTGCGAACAAAAAGTTAAAATACTTTTACGTTTCGTCAACACTCAACAGCATAAACTAACCACACCAAGCCACTGTTAAACTAAAGCGTCACCGCAGAACGCCAAAGAGCGTCACTAAAGCATCCCCCCCCCACACACACACAAAACGCGTCCCACAAATACGTACATGCATGGTATTGGCTGCCGGTTCCACCCCGCCTGGTTTGACCAAAGTAGCAAATGAGAACGTCTAACTTTGAATGTAGTAAATCTACTCCCGCTGGACCGTTACTTTTATGTTCTCAAAAATAACTATTAATACCGATCGACCAAGCATTGGCATTGGCCAAAATAGCGAATGAGGGCATCAAACTTCGAACGTAGTAAGTGGGAGCGAGAAAACGCACTAAACGAACGTTATTAATGCATTTGATGCATTTTGTGCCGGGACTTTTATAATTCAACGCAATACACGGGAAAACGTGTTAATGAGGAACGTGCTAACGAGATTCCACTGTATTTACAAGGGCAATTTGGAAATACAGTAGCCTTTAAGCATATGCATATCTCTTAATAACTGGTTGCTAGGTGCAGCACCATTCCCTTTCCCACAGATTAATACTCTTTGCATATCCAAGACAAAAAAATGAATAACGAATTCCCATTTGAGAAAATAAGTATTGAAAAATTTAAGGGAATAACAAACAATATCTCGAAAATGGTTCACTCAACAAAAAAAATGTATATGACATAAGTTGTGTATTTTAATGCGATCTACATTTTTTATGTAGTAAAATTTTGTCTATCTCTTATGGTTTACCAGTTATGGAAAAGTCGTTCACAATGAAGAATACTTTTGGAGACATTCCCAGAAAATTCAAGATATACATTTCATTTGTCATGAAAATATCTTAAACATGATATTTTAATCAAAATCGTTAGAGCCTTTTTTTGAGAAAATTAAAATTTTTGAAAAATGTTCCACGTAAAGGGTAATCTGGGGTGAGGGGATTTTCTTGAAAACCTTCGTGTCGCATCTCTGAAAGATACTGAACCTAAATACCAAGTTTGGTGTTTATCCGACTGTTCGTTTCTGAGTTATGCTGTTCACAGACAGACACACAGACACACACACGGACATGTTTCCAAAAATGCTTTTTTTTGGATTCAGGGGATCTCAAAACATGTATTTCCGGTGAAATCTCGGTATCGAATTTTTGGGTGGAATATAATACTTCCCCTACTTGCTGTAAGTAGAGAAAGTAAAAGTGCATTTATGGGATAGTCTTGAATAAAATAGTTTATATTTAAAAGTTACTGCCATCCTTGATTGCTTTTATGTAAAGTATACAAGATGGGCGAGAGAGAGCGCTGTCTTACCCCTTAGGGTAAAATTAAATATAAAATGATACTTAGCTTTAAGCTGTTTTTGTGGATCAACAGTAGTTTTATTTTATAGGGTATTTGCAAGCGAAACTAGCCAATTCCTAGCTCCATATGAAGCATCAGTAAAATCTCGGTCTGGCTCCAATTCCCCACCAGAGGCTAAAGCAAATGATAGTTCCAGATCTGCCAACATTCCAGAAAATCATAGGCACCTTGTAGGAGTTTCAGCTTCACATGTAAGTTAATTTTAAAAACATGAAAAAGCATTTAAATTGCTGCACAATTAATGCTTGGAATTCTATAAACATATGAAATGTCTTAAGTGTATTTTTGGATGACATGTTTTGTTTTTCAGGGTGAATTATCCAATGCTGGAACAGCAGGTGGAAGATCTCTATCAGCGGACATTGCTGCCTGGAATCCCTTTGAAGATTCAGAGCCAACCCCTTTTGGTCAGTGGACCGAAGATCATATTTTTGGAGATGAATTTGACAAAATACAGAAAGGCTCACAAAGTAGTAAGTTTGAATAAGTAGTGTTTGTTTGTGCTGCTAGGATGGAACAGAGTATATGTTCACGTAACATTTATAAGTGTAAACAGGTTTTAGTCCTCAGTTTCTGCTTCACTTAATGGCTTGAGAGGAGATGATTTCCAGCAGTCTCTTAGGTCAGCTTGACAAAATTAATTCCAAAACACGTCCATTAGATTTATCAATGTTTTGCTTGCACAAATGACAGTTTCCTATCTATAGGGAAAATGAGACGTGCTGTAATTTGAACTGGAAGGAATATCAAGATTCTTATTAGAATAGTCAGAGAGGGTCACAATGCATTTAGTTAATGACAGTCTTATTGCCTTAATAATAATATTATACTGGGTTGGGTTTAAGTACATAAACTTCACTAAAACTACATGTTTATCTTGTGTAACTAGTTACCCTATCCTCAGCTAGATTGCAACTTTTATTTAATAGAGTTGCTTTATTTAATTAAACTAATGTGTAATAAGGTTATCCAACTGAATATTAATATGTATATGGAAGAAATAAATTTATCTTAATTTATAAAGATAAGTTGGAATTTTAAAACACTAAACATCACTAACTAAAAAAGTACTTGAGCATGTTTCGAGGACCACTTGTCCCCATCATTAGCAGGCATCCAACTGGTTCCTGGTGCTATTGGCGATCTTAACTGTAGAGATATCTTATTGGTGGCATCTTTTGGTGGAACCATGAACTTCCAAAGGTTGTTTAGAGATGGCAAATCAAAATTCATGAGGTGATCTTGCGGAAGTTGTGGGTTACGTAAATATTATTACGTATTTATTTAAAGGTGAGTCGGAATTGTTACACTAACATCACTTAAGTTTACTCACTTAACATGTTTCGGGAAACGGTTGTTCCCATCCTCAGAAGTTAATTCGACTGGCCCGTGTTGTTGGTGTTTCCGTTTTTTGGACTGGATCCTGTGGTGGCATCTTGTGGTGGAGAAATGTACTTCCAGAGAGGATTTGGTGGCGGCAAATCAAAATTCATTAGATGTGTGTTGTGTTTTAGAATGGTGATCTTCTCCCATGCATCTAATTCGGCTGCAAATTTGGCTGGTTTGACTAATGTAATATTGGGTTTGATGTTGTGATTAGTGATCCAAAAATGGTGTGAAACTGCAGATTTGTTCATTTGTTTGTATTTAATACATCTCATGTGCTCCTTTAGCCTAGTTTCTAAGTTTCTTTTTGTCTTACCTATGTATACTTTATTGCAATAATATATTCTTGTATTTTAAGTTATTAATATATGTTCTGAAGCATATTTGAGTTTTTACATTACTTATAGTACTGCTGTGTGGTACCATTTGTATCTGTTTCTATTGACTTGCAGTTTTTGTGCTAGAGTAATTGCTTTCAACTCATGTTCCAATTCTATAGCCATGTTTTTGTGAAGCTTTGTAGTACTGTGATTGGTGTTGTTTTTACAGCTCCTGTTATTATTCTTAGTGAATTATTTTGTGAAATTTCTAGTTTACTTTTAAGTCTTTTGTTTACTGTTGCTAGTAGTTCTCTTCCATACAATAGGTTAGGTTTTATGTGTGTTTTATATGTATTATTAAGGAGATCCATGTTTCCACCCCATTTTATTCTTGCTAAACGTTTTAAAATGTTCTTCTTTTTGTTGATTTTATTTGTTACATTGTTTACATGTTCTTTCATTGATAGCTTTTGATCTAATTCTCTCCCTAGATACGTTGTTGTAGTTGCTTCTTGTAGCTTTTGTTGTTGATTTGCAGGCATATATTTTCTGTTTTATGCTGCATTGTGAATAGTTCATATTGAGTTTTTCCTGTATTTATTTCCATATTGTTATTATTAGTCCACTGTTATAGGGTTGTGATTGTATTCTCTATTGTTTGTAGTTTTTTTGTAATGTTTCCCAGATTTTATGTTCTTTTCTGAAGTCTTTTTGAAGATGTTGCTGAATTTATTATGTACACCAGGATGGTATGTAAATTTCCTGTATTGTTTCTGTTCTTTTTGCTGGCTCAATTTGGTATCTGTTATTTGTTTCCCTGTTTTATTCTTGGCTATCTTTCTGACTCTTTATAGTGTCCATTATTAGCTGCAGTTGTAAGGATGTGTTGTATGTTCTACTTTGTATTCCTCTGGTTTCATGGGGATGTTCACTAGTCTGTAACATAAACTCCTAGAAACATGCTCAGGTACTTTATTACTTAGTGATATTTAGTGCTTTAAAATTCCAACTCATCTTTATAAATTAGCAATACATCACTGTTTCTAATACTTCCACTGAAGTGTAATAAATTTATATTATCTTATTAGATGTGATTACATATAAGAAGACTTAGATATTTTTAATAAATTGCTTTTAATTTCTTGGCTACGAAAGGTAAAAGAACGTCACGGATGAGAAAGCAATCTTCCTTGCTACTTTGCTCTTCTATAGCTTTTTTTTTCCCCCTCCCTACTTAAAGCAGAATTTTCAAAAGTTGATGCTTTTTGGGGAGTAGGGGTTCCAATAACCACTACTTGTTAACATCTATTTTACTCCATTTTATGGAAACTGTTCAGCATTACTTCTCTTGACTTAAATCACATCTTCTAAATATTGTTAAAGCCTGGTGTACAATTGCCCAGGAATGAAGACAAAAAACAACAAACTGAAGATGGAAATGGGAAAACATGCAGATTAGTAAATTAATAGAACACAGAAAATTATTTTTTGCACAATTTAACTAAACAATATTAATGCTGTGGATCAGAAGTTGACATTCCCACATGCAATGTGGTAGCTATGAAAACAAAAGAAATCTCAATGTTAAAAGAAATGACCAAAAGCACTAGTGCAGGAAGTAAACTCAACACACTACAAACACTAACTTACTGGAAGTTCCAATATCAATTACATTACGTAACTTTATCATAGTTTTCAACATTGAAAATTCCAACCACAAACTTCCTGTACTTATCAACTTACTACTACTTAGAACGAAATACGCCAATATATTCTTCTGTTAATATCTACACCTTTTTCTTTTAACTGTTTGCAGAATGAAGTATATGCCAACCAATAGCTGTGTTTTTATTTCTTCGCTATTAGCTCATCACGTCCACTTTTCCAAGCCTCTTCGATTTACATATCATTGGACATGTCGTCCATAAGGAAGCAAAAATAAATCAGATTGCTAACATAACTATAAAATTACAACATAATATGGTGGCACAGACAACAACACTTATTTACAAACATTCTGTCCGTATAGTAACACTTATAGGCAAATCGCCTTCTAAAATGTAACATCTGTTTTCAACTATATATATTTCAGCTAATACCTCAATTAATATAATTTAATCAATATAATTCTCATCGTGCAAAAGTAGTATGCAATATATATTGAGTAACACATAATGGAATCTTGAAATTGAAAAAACTCTGAGCAAGCACCTCATTTTTTCAAACTCTTTCCTCAATGTCTGTATCAAGCACTTGCCAAACTAGTATCACAGTATACCATTATGCATTTGGATATTTGTTTAGAACTGACCCGTGACATTTTTGTCGTCTGGATCCAGGTTTACCAACTTGGAAATTCAATATGATATACATTTATTATTACTATTCAGGATTCTTAAACTAAATACTACTGTCAAAAACACAAACAAAACAGAATGGAGACACATACAGTAGTTGCAAGCTACAACTTAGAGCACACAAACAGGCAGTCCTAAAACACCTGTTGTATACATTAGTACATGTTCCAGTGAAAATAGAATACCAGCAAAAATGCCATCACATCCAAATGGCCTCTAATAACGTATAATAAAAAAACCATTATAATGAAAAAGACCAGAAAATTTAGAAAAAACAAAAACATTAAGGAAGCAACAACAATAAAAACTCAGCAGAAAATGCTTAATTTCAGAAAATTTACATATCACCCATACTCCAAAATTCCAAAAACTCTTCAAAAAATATGTCACCTTAGCTCCTCAGAACATTACAGGACCCACAAAAATTACTGTGCAAGAAATTAAAAGACCCCATACTTACTAAAAGGAAGGTTGGACTCTATAAGATCAATTGTGATAAATGCAACTTGGTGAACATTGGCAGAACAAAACTAAATTTAGAAACCAGACTTAAAGAACATATGAGATCCATGTGTCTCAAACATACAGAAAAATATGCTGTAGCATGTTATTTTTGGACCTCCAATCATATCATCATGCCCGACGTAAATCTGTAGGAAACAATGAACTGGACACCTGGGAAAAGATTCTCAACTTAAAACACGAGAACCACATGAACTTTGAATTGCCCCTTCCAAACAGCCTCTGGGAATTCATCGCACCATCACCAGATGTCTTCACACACAACAAACTTCCACAGCAATCTCCAAACAGGAAACAAAACAACTAGGCAGACAAGTGCTGAAGATGGGAACAAATCCCATTCTCCAAACATGTACAAGTAAGTGCATAAGTTAATGATGCCAACCAACTCTTCAATTAATATTATACAACTGACAAGGAGACAGTTTTAGTCCTCTATTATTTATAATGTTCATGGATGAAGGGATAGACTTGTAAAGTAAGGGCAGATAAATCAGTAGTGGGGATGTAAATAATATAAATTGAGTTTTATTTATGGACGCTCTTTAACTGCTGTGGTCCTTAGCATCCCATTCTATATTGAGCGTGAAAGACCAGTAATTTTGCTCAGAGGCCTCTTTATTAGGCTTGAGGTTCTTTTACGTGCCGTAAATCTACGACACGGGACCACCGGCTTTACTTCGAGTGGTGATGTGGAAGCTAAGACTAATATATTGTCAAGCAATGGCTTATGCGGATGATATAATACCAATTGCAGATAATGGAATGGAAGTTGTAACAGGCAATAATAGAATGGAGAGAAATATTGAAAGAAAAGAGGGATGAGCATAAATTACAAGAAGAGCAAGGTTATGGTAATGTCCAGAACAGATTATGATTGAAAGCAATGGACAGCAGTTAACACAATTAGGAAGCTATGATTATTTGGTTACTGTGATACACCAAACAAGCGAGATACATAAAGAAATTTGAAATAGGGCACATAAAGCAACCAAATCTTATTATGCTATAAGTAGCACTGTCTTTGGGAAGGAGGAAATGGATAGGAAGACCAAAACAAGAATGTATAAGGCAGCCATAGAACAAATACTTATACAGTAGAATCTCGTTAGTACGTTTTTGCAGGGACCTAAGGATTTGGACGTCATAGGTGGGAAAACGTGTTAACGAAAATTCAAAATCTGCAATTTAAGAACATTATGTAATAAAATCTAATAATTACTACGTGTCCATTGGCAATTGAAATTGATTTTGAATACGATCCATGTTTCCTTGTTAAATTCAATATGTGTTCAAATGGATTTGGATACACAAAGCCTGAGAATAAATAATTCAAGCTTTTATGTTGGTCAAGTTGGATTTTTGAGGTTATGAATGTGTTTTGAGAAAGTAAATTGCGAATTATGGAAGCGACAACAGTGGCTTTGCTGTGTGTTTTATTACACATGTGACAACAATTTCTGCTAAAAAAATAAAACAAAATAATGAGCATGCATCGTGTTACGAGTACAATAGATGAATGTGTCTTTGGCGTATTCAATGCGATTTGAATACGGTAGGTGTTTCCATGCAACAAATTTCATTCCGATCCTCTTCTGATCCTATTTTCCAAGAGGAAAGTTTTGTTTTAGCATTTTTCCCTTCTTTAAAAGCAGTTTCAATCAATTTAGGTTTGCTAACAATTGTGTTTAAGGTTGACGGAGGAATGTTTAACTTCTGCACTATATGCACATGTTTCATATTTCGATTGTGATCTACTTCAAGGATTTTCAGTTTTTCACTGATGGTTATTTACTACACTTTTTTCATTGCAAATGAAAAGTTAAAATACAATCTACTTATGTTTGGTCAACACTCAACAGTAGAAAGTATCGTTGGCGTTTACCACGCCAAGGTAAAGCATTCTCTATCCCGCTCACACAAATCATGTCACACAAATATTTACATACATGCATATGATTGGCTGCTGGTATCCACCCTGTGACCGAGGATTGACCAAAGTAGCAAATGAGAACGTCAAGCTTTGAACGTGTTAAGCGCTTCTCCCACTGGACCAACCAAGGATTGGCCAAAACAGCGAATGAGGATGTCAAACTTCAAAGGTAGTAAGCAGGACTGGGAAAATGCATTAAGCAAACATTTATTAATTTGGTGATTTGGTACCGGGACTTTTATGATTCAAGGTAATACATGGGAAAACGTGTTAATGAGGAACGTGCTAATGAGACTCCACTGTGTTTGGAAGTAAAAGCTGGACAACAATGAAAAGTGATATAAGCATGGTTAACACAATGCAAATGAAGTGCCTAAGAAGGATAGTAAAGAAGACTCGTAGAGATGGAGTGAGAAATGAAAAAATACGAGAAGAACTTCCATCCAAAGTAGGAGGTTAGAAGATAAGCAACTGCTTTGGTTTGAATACGTTAAGAGAATGGATGCGAACCGGAAGGTATTTCAGTTTATGGAAGTGAGACTAGGTTAACATGGGAAGAGGGGATCAGGTAGATGCAGCAAGCACAGGGAAAGCATTGAACCAACTAAGCAGTCTGGCAGAAGACAGGGCAGAATTCAAAATATTGATCCAAGTCAGTCCCCTAACACCACATGAAGAAGTTGCTTGGCTCACGTATTATTTTTAGCTGCTTTTTGAGTGGATGCTGTTTTGAGTTAGCCCCACGTATGTGCGCCAATTTGAAGAAGTTATGTTCTTTAACATTTGTTATGTAATGAATTACGTAAACTTAAAGAAAGTTATGTGTTCAACTGTTGTTTTATGTATAGTTTGTATCACTCTTGGGCGTCGGGTTGAATTTAATGCTTACGTCATATTACTGTTTGAATTTGCCTCCGCTACGTCAGTCTTACTTTAGAGTCATGCTTCTTGGGTAGGGCGCGGTATCACAATTATTGTAGACATCACAGAATTAAACTTTCAAATTTCACTTCTTTTGTTTTAAATTCTTGCACATATTTATACAGCACTACACTTTTTAAAGAACTGTGAGAAACCTTTATACATTTACTTAGCGCGTATATCTGTTTTTACTAATCACCCGTAGAGAACACATTTTTCCATCTACACTATATCAAGTCTCATCAGGAACTGAATAACCTCAACGGTCAAAACCCATAGCTTCGGTATTGCAAGTCACTGATTGGCTAATTCTAGTCCAATAGAATTTCTGCATTTAATTTAAAACTTTTCTTTGCTGTTGATTGGCTAATTTAAAATTGTTACAGAATTTACATCATCGTCGCTCTAATCATGACGAGTACATTTCAAAACTCTAAACACATTATTGGCACAATTACCTCATTATTACTCATTGTTAGCAACCTAAAACTTATTATTCTCACAGTTCTTGCATTATTAGAGTATGTAATGAATTCACATAACATTATTAAAATATGTTTACAATAAAAATAAACATTTGCAATGGCTGTTACATATAATTTAAATAATTATTACATTACATTGTTTCAAGGCGGGCTGTTATTGAATTTGCTTTTATATAAAATACAATTGAAATAATTCAGGTATTAAAATACTGCCTCACACAATAGTGGTATAATAGAAAAGATAAGGAATAAGAAGAATAATATACATCTGCATGTTTCCTACACTTCATTTGCATGAGTGTATGCTTGTTGCACTTCACTCAGTGTCATCCTTTCTTTCTTTCTCCACATGCCAGGAAAGGCATGCTTTTCATGAAAACAGCTTTAGCCAATCAGAGAGAAGAGAATATAGAGGAAAACATCTTGGTGTAAGTAGCCATAAGATTCCACGGCCAGAGTCAGAATTCACTAGTTAAATCTTGGTGTGTTTATGTGCAGAGTAAACTTAGAAAAAACAAAGAATACAAATTCTTTACTTTAACTGCAGTAAGCACTAATTATTCATTCATGAAATCGGATGTTTTGGTGTAAATTGGTTACTTCACTGACAACAGTCAATGTGGTATAGCAGCTCTCTGAAGATGTAATTGAAGTGACAAGAAGCAGTGTTGGTCAATTTCCATAAGATAGAATAAAATAGGATAATGTCGCTCCAGAGGTCAACGTGTCGTGGAAGGTGCCGCACAATGTCAGACAGACTACCCTGTAGAAAAAGACATCGCTAAAATTCCGCGAATGTGTGGCATTTGGCTTTTTAAATGCCCCAAAGTTTTTAAGTACTACCGATTATGTATTCTGGCGTGATTTTGTCAGCAGTCAACAATCAACCTGGAGAACTTAACGCATTGTTGCAGAGAATGAGATCTTAAATAATAACACTGTCCTAATGTAAAATTGGGACATATAACAACTTGCAGAAGAGCTAGCAAGCTTAAGAGGCAGTTCGGCACTTCTCAGGAGCTCTTCAACTCATTTGCACGAGTTCATGTACAGGAACAACTGTCCCAATCAGTGTGTGTTTCAGAATTTTCTTGTGACACTCTCTTCACAGCTCTCTTCTGGTTCGTCTTCTCCTTCGGAATTTCTTTTTCATATTTTGTTTCTTCCAAAATTTCATATTTCCTCATTGTCTATCCTCCAGAATGTATCTTTCTTCTACATCTGTCTTCCTTATATACATCAATGCAAAGCAGCCTTTATTAAGGTTAACAATTGCATTGTGAATGAGCATATATGTCCTTGGACATAATTATAGTAGCATTCATTATTATTTAGTTGTATTACATTTGCTTACTGCGTCGCGGTAATTATTTAGTTCTGTTACATTTGTTTACTGCTACACGATAATTATTTAGTTGTATTACATTTGCTTACTGTTGCACGGTAATTATTCAGTTGTATTACATTTATTTAGTAGTGCACGAGCACTAATGGTAATTACTAAACGCCAAGCATTACACAATACAATTGTTTTTTTACTGCTTCACGGTTATTATTCACTATTTCGTGCTTTTCTATTACAACAGCATGTAACAGCATGTGTTTCTGGTTTTACTAACGCGGCAGCATTTTTTCCGTTTAACAGTTGTATCTGACATTGCACATTTACAGCGTCCGCTATGGCACGTCGACCTCTGGTGCAACATTATCTAAAATAGCATGCTAACAGTTACTTTATTTACAAGTTTTTAAATAGCGAAGTCAAGGTTAACATTTGTGCTCAAATTTAGGGCATACTTTCTCCACTTACACTGACATAAGTCAAGGAATAGTGTCCCAAAGTTCAACTCCAAATTTTAAGCAATTACATGTTATCATGTAAAGATTAGCAAGCTTCACTAAATTGTAAATCTTGTTTTGTAGGAAGAAAAGGTGAAACTAAAAGTGCATGTTGATATTTTGTTTTTAATTGCATAGGTATCTCCAATGTTAAAAGCAGAGAAAGTCTAGTGATGACATATACAGATTTACCAGAGGATCCGTTTAGCTCGGCTCCCTTTAGTTTACCAGGTAAGTCCATATCTGACTTAAAGGAGAGTTGGCAGTATAAATATGCTCTTACACATTCAGAGAATCCAAGGAAAAGTATGTTTTTCAGAAGCACATACTCAAAATAGCTTATCTGTATATTAATACCTCTGTATTGTGACATACGTGAGAAGTTACCAATGTTTAACTTGACTTATCCCACAGAGGGCATGTCGGCTTGTTTAGTGCACGGATACATTGCTTGGAGAAGCTCAGTTACACACAAAAGTGTTGCATAACCTCACTTTTTACTTAGAGATAGTTAAAAGCAGGGTTGGATCATTACACATGGTATATTATTTTACTATTTGCATATAGAGAATAGTGTAGAATATATAGAAAATTATGTAGAATATGTAGAAAATTGTACAGTTTTAGCTTAACAATGGATAATTAGGATAATTTAAGTAGTAACTAATTTTAATACCATGGCTTATAGTCTACACCATACTGGGCTTCTATTGTTGTTATTTTTGTTTTAATATAATGTACAACTTTTAAAAACGTATTTCATGAGTTATATAATACAAAAATATTTTAACTGAAGCAAAGAAAGTTTAAAATAATACCCCATGCAGTTCAAATTTGTTCTAGCTGAATTCAATAATGTTACTTTATTTATCACAAGGCACTCAACGTAATACAGATGTTAAGCTCCTTGTACACGATCAAACTTTTTTTCTCCATTCAATAGTTTACAAGAAAAATTGTGAAATATTTTTCAATATGTAACAAGATTGGAAAAGACTTGACAATGTCAAAAATGTGTATTTACAAGTTGTCTTTCGCCAAACTGAAACCCTTCAGAACACATTGATAATTTATCATGCGCAAAGCAATTTAGTATTTGCATCACAGTATAACAATTCGCAATGAAATATTGTTCTTTACTAATATTATGTAACACTTTCACATATTATATCCCATGAAATCACATTACAAGTGTGGAATACAATGAAAATAACACCAACTGATAGGTTAACCACACTACATAACATTGCATTAATGTATATTTAGTTAGAAAAACTGCCTGGCAATTATTTCTTCATAATCGCCTTCATCTGCTCCATCCTGTGGTAATCCACGGAGCTCTCGACGTACAGACATGGGCAGCTTATATGTATAACCTAATCAGTTTGCATACGACGTACCTTGGAGGGTAGCGATTTTTTTTTTAATTTTCGCTTTCAGCCATGTTGCAAATTTCATGATGCACTGTGAATACTCGTATTTCATTGGCCAAAACCATCAAGTCATTGTAAAATCTTTGACCATTTAGAGCATGTTTTTATTTGCTTTCAAGACTTTAAAAGTGTTGGAAGCAATTTGACAAGGAAAGTTGTGAAGTTGTGACAACTCTTGAAAAGTCTTGTAAAGTATTGAATTTGACAAATATTTGATCGTGTACAACTGGCTTTACACTTGAGTCACTTTGGCACACACTCGGAACACAATACAACAGCTCCATCGAATCAAA
Source organism: Deroplatys truncata (assembly GCA_030765065.1). NCBI lineage: Eukaryota > Metazoa > Arthropoda > Insecta > Mantodea > Mantidae > Deroplatys > Deroplatys truncata. The sequence continues at coordinate 307,366,431 of CM060975.1, read as the reverse complement.
TCACCACTGAACTGCACAACTCACAACTGCTTTGTCACTTCTAACAGAACTCAACTCCACTGACTCGTCCTGCTGACGGATCGCTTATATAGGCCTTGCATACAACGTGGAACTTTCGAGAATGAGAAAGGAATCCTCTGGAACATGGAAGTGGCTCATAATGGCTATTGTTCCAAACACTCATTGTTCTAGAGAGGGACAGGCCATTAGCCTAACTGATGGATCGACAGGCGCTTGCACTCCTGGTCCATAGGAACTTAGATACATGGTCACAATATAAAGGTGTTAATAGGAAATCTGCTCTTTAGAGCTTTGCTAAACACCTACAAACCTTGGCTAAACTTGCAAAGAAATACAGCAGAACCTCTGTTAACCAGAACAAAGGGGTACAGAGAGGGGGGGGGAGTGGTTTTGGATAACCAAAATTTTGGATAAAAATAAAAATGTCACTTTTAGAGGTTAAGAAACGTTTTGAAGTTTTAGGTACAAGTGAATTAAAGCAAGAGTATGCAAGATTTTACTTGGCAAGGATATTTAATAAGAGAAAGCTAGATTCACTTCCTTCTCATTAGTTAGGTACTTGACGGCAACTGAGAAATCCGTTCCATGAGAAAGTTGCGGAGTGGTCTGTATCTCACTGTCTGCAATACTGTTCCCCACCAAGAATACTGAAGCCACAATAATGACAGTGACTGTGACCGTAAATGATTGACAGTTAATAAAATTGAATGATCAGTCTGCCATTAACGAAAGAGCCAAAACAGTTGTCAATAGAGAAGGGATGGAAACAAGTTGAGTCAATGCATTCCATTATGCATTTCCTTTGTCATTCCTAACATAAGTTAAACAATGTTTCTACAACTTGTTTTAAACCCCTCCCCCCCAAAAAACTGATGTGTTACACTCACATGACTTTCTCTACTCTTTTACAAACTCTTATTCTCCATCTATTTCATATTAATCGAGATAAACATTTGCAAAAACGATCTTTTGACATGCAAAGAGAATTACATTTTACACATAGCAACCAGTACTACAAATATTTGACTATCGCTTAAAGTGTACTATGTTCCCCTTGTTTTGTATTTGCAAGGGCAATATAGAAATACAGTAGCCTTTAAGCATAGAGATATCTCTTAATAGCTGGTTGCTAGGTGCAGCACTATTCCCTTTGCCACAGATTAATACTCTTTGCATATCCAAGACAAAAAATAAATAACGAATTCCCATTTGAGAAAATAAGTATTGAAAAATTTAAGGGAATAACAAGCAATATCTCGAAAATGGTTCACTTAACAAAAAAAATGTATGAGACATAAATTGTGTGTTTTAATGCGATCTACATTTTTTGTGCAGTAAAGTTTTGTCTATCTCTTATGGTTTACCAGTTATGCAAAAGTCTTTCACAACGAAGAATACTTTTGGAGACATTCCCAGAAAATTCAAGATACACATTTTATTTGTCATGAAAATATCTTAAACATATGATATTTTAATCAAAATCGTTAGAGCCATTTTTGAGAAAATTAAAATTTTCAAAAAATGTTCCATGTAAAGGGTAATCTGGGGTGGGGGATTTTCTTGAAAACCTTCGTGTCACATCTCTGGAAGATACTGAACCTAAATACCAAGTTTGGTGTTTATCCGACTGTTCGTTTCTGAGTTATTCTGTTCACAGACACACAGACATGTTTCCAAAAATGCTTTTTTTTGTATTCTGGTGTCTCAAAACATTAATTTTCTGTGAAATCTCAGTATCGAATTTTTGGGTGGAATACAATACTTCCCCTACTTACTATACGTAGTAGAGAAAGTAAAATATGTATATATTTTATCATTTTGGTTAAATGTTATTTTGTTTAAAAGTATTTCGGATAACAGAGGTTCTACTGTAGCTAAACATTCCTGCTGCTTCTGCAAATTTGAGGCAGTTTTCAGCTATTGGCCTTATAGTAGTTGTACATCAAGAAACAGGCTGACATTTGACAGATCAAAAAAACTGTTTAAATGTAATGACACACTTAAAGTATTCTATGGGATGAATATTGGTAAACTGATGTAAAACCCGGATAGATCTTGTACACTGCCATTATGTCTGCGTTGTGTCAAGAAACCACAGTCAGCTTGGCAGCCTAGAGCAAAGTCACGTGCACATAATATGTCCTGAATTTGGCTTGGATTTCTCAACTACAGTTACCGTAGTTTCCTTTGGTACAGAGAATGTAAAAAATTCTATCCTGTGCTTTCGTAGTTTTATGACCCAATTAATAAAACTTGCATTAATTCCAGTAGTGAAATTGCTGCAATTTGTCTTGTTATATCATCTTTCAGGTCTTCCAATGTATACAGCTTATTTTTCAAACTTACGAATTATCAGCTTAAAGTTTCTGCCAGCTTTTACATGTTACTCAGAAACTGTAAGGTCAGAGGTGCTTTTTATTGGCACATGCCCTCCTAACTCCAGTGGTTCAGCACAAAACTAATGGCACTGTACTATTCTATAAGACAAATATTGACAAACAGTGTGAAAATGTGATAGATAACCAATATTTATTTCTATGTGTAAATAGAAACATAAATATATGAACTCTGTTGTAAACTGCATATTGTTCTGTCATCCTTATTTTCCTGTAAAAAATTAATTTTCATCATGTAGATGTAATTTTAGGTAATATTTTACATACTCTAATAGAATGCATATTTCCTACTGTGCGTTTTCTACTGTCCCAACCCTGGTTAAAATTGCTCAAGTTTTTCACGCATCATGTGAAAATGCTACACAGTGGTGTACTCTGCATTTACCTTTGAGCTGAAACATAGTTGGTATAGTGGTAAGAAAAAGAAAGTAGCAGGAGAAATATGTACCAGGCAACTATGATGAGTTTGTGTGCATTAGGATGTCACCTGACGGGATTTCAAAGTTTAAGACGCAGTTCTTGTTTTCCCAGATGTTTTTAAGTAATTTGGGATCTGTGTTGATGCTATGTTGTTTCTTCCAATAGTGCTAAGCTACTGCTGATTTTTCTTCTTGTTTTTGATTTATGTTTCTCATGTGTTTATTTGCTCTTGTTTTGATGGTGTTTTTTTGGTTTTTCCGATGTAGATATTTTAACAGTTATTACAGTTTATCTGGTATATTCCTGGCTTGTTATCCTGTGGGATGTCATCTTTTAATTTGGAGTTTAGTATATTTTTTTTATGAAGTAATTGTTTTTAGAGGCTAGAATATGCTGTTTACAGATCCTTTGAATTTATAGAAAGCTGATGGATGGTATGTGAATTTCTTGAAAGTTCTATTTTCTTCTTTGTTTGAGATGAGTATACTGAGGTCTTTGATTCTCTTTTTATTCTTTGCTCTCTTTACTCAGGACCGTTGTATCACAGTGCGAGAACTTGCGAATGACATAGTGGTAAGCAGTGGATCAGTACATTCAAGTTTGACTGAGGATTTGGACATGAGAGTGTCCGCGAAATTCATACCAAAGTTGCTAACAATGCAGTAGAAACAATGGCGTCTGGACATTGCACAGGACATGCTGGCCAATGCATACCATGACCCCAACTTTCTGAACACTTAGATCTCAGGCAATGAGACATGGGTTTAATGCTACGATCCAGAAACCAAGATGCAGTTGCCACAGAGGCAACATTCGTCATCCCTGAGGCCAAAGAAAGACGGCAGGTCTGCAGCAAAGTTAAGATCATTTTGATAAGTTTCTTTGACTCCTATGGTGTGGTGCATCATGAGTACAAGGCCAAACCATCACAAAGGATTATTACCAGGAGATCCTTCGTCACCTCCATGATGCTGTGTGGTGCAAACGACTGGATCCTTGGGCAACAAAAGCTTGGCAGCTCCATCATGATAATGCACCTGCCCATTCGGTGCATTTCATTCAAACTTTCTTTATTAAACCCAACATTCTGGTTTGTAAGGCTCCCTACTCACCCAACATGGCTCTGTGTGACTTTTGGTCATTTCTCATGCTGAAAATACTGTTGAAAGGGACTTAATTGGAATCAAGAGAAGAATCATGTGGAATGTGATGACCCAACTGGTCATCATTCCAAAAACTGTATTCCAGAAGTGTTTCCAACAATGGGGGGAGCACTGGGAGAAGTGCGTTCATCACCAAGGAGACTACTTTGAAGCGGATTAGTGTTTTGGACCTCCAAATCAATAAATGTGATTTTGTCGAACAATGGTTTGATATTTTTTGAATGCCTCGTATTTTTAATGCATTCAGTTACGTAATTTTATAAAAACCGTTAGGATAGTTGTCCTGAGTATAAACTGTTGACATGGAATTAATTGTAATTAGAGCTGAGATATAAATTAAAATTATTAAATGGACCCTTGATAGTGAGGCTGCCTGTAGTGCGAGAACTGTTCTATAAAGAATGATCTTTTTTGGGGGGGGAGCAACATATTCATCCTCATAATTTTGATAATCCTTCTAAAAGTAGTTTCCTTTGAATATAATGCACTTGTCCCAGCGATTTGTCAGTCTGCATGGAAACTATTTTTGATAGGTCCTTCAGAATCACCTCTGCAACCTTCACTATTGCATCCAAAGATGGAAAATGCTTGCTATGAAGGTGTTTACTCAGGTTATACAATAGAAAAAAGTCACATGGGGCTAAATGCAGGCTGTAGGGAGGGTGAGGGACACACTTCACATTAATTTTTGCAAGCTATTTAGTAATAGCATTTGTGATAGGCGGCTGTGCATCATTTTGGTGCAGCATTCAGCTTGCTTCACAGAGATGTGGTCTTTTACGACTAATATAGCCTTAAAGACTTTTCAGGACCTCTGTATAATATATTCCAGTTACTGTTGTGTGTGCAGGTATGACATGCTGATAAATCATTTCATGAATGTCAAAAAATGATATGTCCATAACTTTTCAAGTAGAAGCTTGGTGTTTTTTGTGTTGATGGAGATTTTCTCACAGAGCTTTGCTGTTTGCTCTCAGGATCGAAATGATGTAACCACATTTCATCAGCAGTGATCACCTCTCTCCTTTTATTTACCTATAGAACCTTGTCTTTCTGTGCCTTCTATTCTACTTCTTACTGTCTTTAAAAGCCATTAATGTTTCTTTCCACTAGCTTCCATATATCTTCCATTCCTTCTCCATTTTTTCCAACCCTGCTCATCAACTATTATTGCTCGTCATACTCCTTTGTTGGTTCATGCATATCTATAAAATTTCTCCCTCTTTTACCAAAACATCTAAACTGGAATCTTAAAATTCTTTCCAAATATTATTCCATTTCTTTTTCTTCCTAGTTCTATTAAAGCTTTGTTGGTCTGGGTGTCTCAGTTGGTTAGGCATGGCCTTCTGATCCCATGGTCATGGTCTCAAACCTGGACCAGAATGGTGGTTTTTAAGTGTGCTTAAAAGTGACAACCTCATGTCAGTAGATTTACTAGCATGTAAAAAAACTGCAAAATTTTAGCACACCAGTGGCGCTGATTTGATCCTGACAATTGACAGCATCGTTAACAAATATATTCCCTTGCCCAGCACTGAACTTGTTAGCCCTAATAATTCTTTACAAAACATTCTATATACATGATCTATTTTTTTTTGTGTAGTTAGTTATTTATGTATTCTGATCCCCCCCCCCCAGATTACCACTGTGTACAGCATTCTTGATTCCACTAATGCCCCATACATTCTTTCCAACCATTTAGCCAACATTTCCAATTTGTATTTACATGTCATTCATATCATTACCACCTTCCTTCTGTGAACCTCCTATTCTCCATTATTGCTCATTCTCATTCCTAAATAATCAAATTCTTTGACAATTTAGATAAAGATGAGTCAAATTTGTAGCACTTATATCACTCATTTATTGAAAAGGGGAAGACATGTGTCTGGAGTTAATATCCCCATGAGCAAAGAGAAATATATTAGGAACTAAACAAGATAATAAACATAACTACAGAAAATGGATTTGAAAAAGAGGTAATGCATAAGAAAGTAAAGAGAGCAAAGAATAAAAAGAGAATCAAAGACCTCAGTACATTCATCTCAAACAAAGAAGAAAATACAACTTTCAAGAAATTCACATACCAACCATCAGCTTTATACAGAGTGAGCCAAAAGACTCCGAACCGCCTGCGCGGTGTTTTTCCTATCCGCGTCCTCGGCACTCGTCTGCTGTTATCATAGAAAGGCACGGATGAAACCATACAACATTTTTAAAACTACTTTTAAAGGCTTTACTTTCCAACTTTATGAAAGGAGATGCTGAAACTGTCCACCGTCATCCATACATTTTTGGCACCTCTTTAGGAAACTATCCATCACTCACCGAGTTCACGTAGAGAAATATCCTGGGCGGATATTTTGTTTTAATTCTTCTAGGGTGTGTGGGTTTGTCTTGTACACTTTGTTTTAAGTTAACCGGGAGGGGTAGTTTATAAACAATGTTACCGGCTGCGTGGTCTTTTTCCACTGGACGTGTGGAAATATGATAAAAACATGATAACGCACTGCTGCTATAAACAAAGTCACATTGTTGTGGTTTTGCTGTGCAGTTTTGAGTTGACGGTAATGTGTACTTCAGTTATTACAAGTTATTTATTATTTTGTCCTGTACTTAGTCACAAAGTATATTATGGCTCAGTCTATGTTTTCTACCGCACAGCGTGTATTTATTTATGATTTGTATGTGTTAACTCGGTCAACTCACCAAGTGAAAGTACGATTTGCAGAAAGATTTCCAGGTGTAAAAGATCCAGGCCTTACAACAATCCATGAACTTAACAGTAAATTTCAGGCCACAGGAAGTGTTCAGGCTAAGAAATCTAAAAGATGACTTTCGGTTCTTACCAAAGAAACATTAGACGACATCGGTCATCATTTGGAAAATGCCCCCAAAAATTCCATGATGGATGTTTCCTAAAGAGGTGCCAAAAATGTAGTTTTAAAAATGTTGTATGGTTTCATCTGCACATTTCTATGATAGCGGCAGACGGCAACGAGCGCCAAGGATGCGGACAGGAAAAACACTGCGCAGGTGGTTCGGAGTCTTTTGGCTCACTCAGTATAAATTCAGAGAATCTGCAAACAGCACATCATTCTAGCCTCTAAAAACAATTACTCCATAAAATATATACTAAATTCCAAATTAAAAGATGACATTCCACAGGATAACAAGCCAGGAATATACCAGACAAACTGTAACAGCTGTTAAAAGATCTACATTGGAAAAACCAAAAAAAAATCCATCAAAACAAGAGAAAATAAATGAGAAACATAAATCAAAAACAGGAAGAAAAATCAGCAGTAGCTTAGATTTTTGGAAGAAACAACATAGCATCAACACAGATCCCATATTACTTAAAAACATCCATATCTGGAAAAACAAGAACTGTGTCTTAAACTTTGGAATCCCGCCAGGTGACATCCTAATACAGAAGTTCATCCAAGCACCACCAGGGTCAAACCAAACCACCATTAGCAGCGACCCAGGCAGTTGATCTGGAACTGATGATGGAAGTGATTAGCTCCAGAAACATGTCTTCCCTTTTTCATTAAATGAGTGATGTAAGTGTTACAAATTTGACTCAACTTTATTTAAATTATTAGTGCACATCACTGTTACAAAAGTCCACCATACCTAATAAAATTCTTAGACCTCTAACTTTTACTCCCCCAGATACCATCTTTGTTTATTACATAGGAAAACTGAAACTTGCAAGTAAAATTTTTAGTTTACAGCTTTTCTCTGAATGTTTTATTTGTTCAATAACAAACTAATGTATCATAAATTATATACACCACAGGAATTATTAATAATTATACCCTCGGAGGATTTGTAATGCTGTTGTCCACAGGGCACAATTACTAATATAATACCCTTGGTACATAAATATTTCAAAAAGTAAAATGTGTCATCCTAGAGTTATAGTAATGTATTGAAATTTTGTTTTACAGCCTCAAAGCAAGGCAACAGAGATAAGCAGACACCAAAGAAAACTTCCTCAGGAGGTAAACTTTAAGTACCTCTTTACTAACTATTCTCTTTCTCTCTTAGTAGAAACCTACATCAACTAGTCATACTGAGGAATAATAACTTTACTATGCATGTATAAAACATCTTTTTTTTATATATATATTATAGGGTTGAGCATAAATTTCACATATACAAATATAAGTAAATTTATATAGTTTCTGTGGTCAAATACAGACATTGGTTAACATTAATAAGCTGCATTAAGAATGCAATTAAGTTAGGGATTACTTTCTAGATGCCCTGAGACAATGATACTGCATAGTTTGTATGATTTAGGGGTAGGCAATAAGTAAAAGAGTTTTGATATCGAACATAATGTTAGCAGCTTTGATGTGTAAGTGCAGCATTCTTAGCAATTAGATTTCTATGGCTTCAGTCTTAGTTTGCTTGTAATTACACTGAATGCCCAACAGAAGATAACTAATTAATGCTGATCACGCTTCTTGCCCCAAACTTTATTGATCTTTAAGATAGAAAGCATTTCAATATTAAATTTTGTGTGTTATATTTTTATTTAATATGTTCTGAGTTTCCTACATCGAAAAAGGTAATGAAGTGATTAAATATAAGGTTTTGTTACAATCTAGATTTTGAAGATAATGTTTGGATGCAATTAGAAGCAAACAAATTTAAGTAGTTTGTCAGTTATTCCAACATTTGAGCTCCAGATTTATTTAAGGAATTTGAGGCTTGAGTTGCATTTTTTTTTACTGTTTTGCAAATAAGGTCTCTATTTTCAAAACAGCAAGTCCACTTTTTATAGAAATTGAGATGATAATGATACGTAATGCTGTTTGGAAATTTCATTCAAACTGCTGTAAAAACGAAACTGACAAAAACCTGTTAAATTGGACACCAGAAGAGAGACCTTAATAAACTATGTTGTATGCATCAGAACTTCTTTCAGTGAAAAGTAGGAAAATGGACATGTCAAGTTTAAAAATAAACACCTCTAATAATATATGCATAAAATATGGTTTTAATCTATAAATAAATATAAACACTAGACTTACAGTTATGAATGCCCAGTGTGGCATTTTAATTTACACTAACCATCCTGTAGATGAAGGTGAGCACTGAATTGATAAAATGAAAACAATAAAACTGACAGAATAACTGATTCAAAGCTTTCTTATCCCAGTCTGGTCAACTGATACATGAGCGAAGTAGTCAAAAGAGATTTCCTTTTGTGCGCAATGAGAAGCAATTGATAAATTCTTAATTGTTCTTACTTCTTTTCAATGCACAAGGTTTTCATAAGTCCAAGCATGTGAAGAAATAACTAAGTTGTGTTAATACACAGTAAACTTATTAAATATTCAATGTATCATTAGCTTGCTGATATTTACCTGAAGAAATATCGCTTTTTAAAAGTGCAGTTGATACAAGTTGCATTCATGTATTAATTACCAATATCTTGCTTAATTATCTGTTCTTAAATGTGTGTCCAAACATTATCTTTATGGTAAATAATTTTTTTAATGATGCATTTTGTTTATTCTCAGTTATGTTATGCTGCATGGAAATAACTGGTAATTTAATTTTGTGAATGTTATGTGAAACATGATCAACGAGGCTGAAAGCTTATTTATTTTTTATGTTATTAGGCGAGGAATCTTATTTCTTGGGCTTTTTCCCATAGCCATGAAAGGGAACTTTGTTTTTAGAATTATACACATGCCTTTTCACTGATATGTGGAAAAAATGTTGCCACAAATTGTTGATATATTATTATATATTGTTTTCTATGTTGTAGTTTAGTAGCATTTTGCTTACAATATGTCAGTGAGTGTACTACCCATTAGAAGTACAGTGGAAGCTGGATAGCTTGTAATAATATAGTTTGAAAACTACATTAATTGTTTTTGAATCATTCTGTTGCTGTTTTCATATTTTTAATAAAACGAAGAGCTACAAAGTTAAGCATAGAAATTTACTTGTAATGTATATTAATTTTTCTCTTAGAAGACTCGCTTATCTTTATTTAAAAATAATCAAAGCATGCAACACATGTTTTTAATTCTGATTTTCACATCATCCATTACTGTTTACTCTTTCTTTTTGATTACATCACAACATGTGATACTAGATAGAACTCACATTACTGCATTAACTACAGAGATTGTAATTTGTATCACTCCCACTCTGGCCTACTGCTTCTCTGCCCCCTCCCTTACTGTGCCTGTGTCATCTTCTCTGCCTTTCTCTGTGCAATGTACATGTTATGTGAGGTTTCGGAAACCAGTAATCAACTATGTTTTTAGTAATATTAATAAAAATTGTTAAACAGCAAACCAACAGCCTCTACCTTATGCTGGCAATGTAATTGGAGCTGTACTGTTTCTTGTTTTATGTGCACAAATAATAATAATAATAATAATAATAATAATAATAAAGAAACTGTTTTATAACTACTTAATCCTATCAAAATTTTGTTCATAACAAAACTTGTTAGAAACATTTTGCTTATAAACTTTTACTATGTAATATTTTTCCAAAAAATTATTAACATGCAAGATATTTAGATTTTTTGATTTTGCATTCCATTAGAAATGTCCCCCTCCCCTTGGGCAAGAAATTAAGATATCATATAGCATATTTTTTCGGTGGAACCTAAGATTTATTACATAATCAGTTTGGTTATTCTTATATGAAGGAGGAGAGAAACTCGGTGTGTTACATTCACATGACTTTCTATCAAATTCATATATATTCGTACATATTACAGTATTCATATAAAAATTATTTTTCTATCCACTTTATACACAATATATTTTTACTCAGGAATGAATTCAAATTAAGCAGGACGTGCTTAGTTACAACGTGTAACTTGCGATGGAAGAAAAAAGTTGTTTAGAGCAACTCAAATTGTGTATTTTAATGGCCTCTACATGTTTTCTGTATTCAATTTTGTCTATTAAGGTTTGCATTTAATTCAAAGTTATACAAAATTCAATCAGGTAAAGGGGACTTCACAGGATCCAAGAAAATTCAAGATATACCTTTTAATTGTTGCACAACTATCTAAAAGACGTATTTGAATTAAAATTATTAGCCATTTTGAGAAAATAATAAAAAAAATAAACTTTTTTCGTGTAAAGGTTAGTTTGAGGTGTGGGAATTTTCTTGAATATCTTTGTATCGCTTTGGAAGCTGCTGAACTTAAATACCAACTTTGGTATTTAACCCTGCAGTTGTTGCACAGTGTTTTGTACCAGTAGTAGTTGCTGTGCTGCATAGGGGAAAATATGGGTTTATAACCAAATAACAACAAAGTAACACAAATATACAGTTTACTATGTATTTACTAAGTACATCGATTTTATAAAACAATAAATCCTCTCCAATTCTACCGAAATTGTGAGTTTCTTAATACATGACGCGCTTCAAAATCACAAGCAAATAATGCCATAAACAGGATGAAATGCACACATTGGTTACTGCGGTGCTGCAGATGATACATTTTCAGTTACAACCTTCAACTTTAATGGTCACCCCCTGCCAAAATCTTAACAACAATATTCCTGATTCCTTCAGACCCTGTTTCATAAGGGTCCATTCTGCAAAAAATAGTAAATAAAAAAAAGTTGCTGACCTGAACGTAAGAAAATGACCTGATTAATAGAAAGTGAAACTTTAATAATAAAACCCTTGAAAATAAGTTATTCTTTGATTACAATAGTTCACTTTTAGTATTTTTGCTAACGGTCTCAATGCAGATAATTTTCATCATTGTTGCTAGCGTAGGACTGTCAGTATGCAGCTGTTGACCATTCCAGAATTGCTGCACAATCCAAGTCAAACAAAGGAAAATAACCTAATACTGATGATTATAGGAATGTATTCATGTCATTGATTCCTAAGTTCAAAGATGTTAGAGGGAACAAAAAAATACTTTCGTGCAGAAGTGAGTCAGCATGTGACTACTGCAGAGTTAACACACTGGGTATTCACCCAGACACGTTTTTATAAACATGCTCTTTTTTTATTATTTTTATTTTTTAAATTTTATTCAGGAAATTCAAAATATGAAATCTGGATACTGAAGTTTTGGGTGGGATACAATTCTTTCTGTACTAGGCAGTAGAGAAAATAAAAAGGTTTAAAAATGTTATTTTTGGCTTCTTGGTAGCCAATCATATACATTTGTATCAGTTATTCATCTAAAATTGAAAATTAGCAGAGAAATTTCAGTTACAGTTTTATTATCTATATAATTAGAATTTGTTTAACTGTTATTAGCATTGTTAGCTGCATGTTTTTGGTAGGGACATGTTTTGAAGCATTTCCTAGTGTCATTAGCTATGGAACCACTAATGAAGTTCTTTGGTGGCGGTAGATAGAGATATATGAGAGTCTTTTAAACATAATAAAACATATATGACTAGTGAGCCACAAATTTGAAATACTACATATCACTTAATAAGCAATGCATTGAACATGTTTAGCATATTGTTTGTACCCATCCTCAGCAGGTGTCCAACTGGTTCCTTGTGGAAGAATTTGCAATGTGATTATCCAAAGTGGTGGCATCTGTTGGCAGTATTATGAACTTCCAGAGGTGGTGGCAAATCAAAATTGATTAAGCAATTATTGTTTTGTTGACATGAGCATTTTTTCTCATGTATTTAATTCAGCTGGTTGATGGCCTTTAGGAGGGTTATTGGGTGTGATTTGTGATTGGTTGGCCAGAAATTATGGGCTACAGCGGGTATGTCGAATGTTTTATATTTTATGGCTCTCCAATTGTTTAGGCCTCTTTTTGCTTTCTGAAAGTAGATTTGGCTGCAGTCAGAACAGTTTATTTCATATATAGGTACATTAGTTTTATTGATTTTGGGAATTGGATCTTTTAGGTTTGTGCATAGTAATTTTTGTACACTAAATTTATTTTGTGAAGCTAAGCTTGTTATATTTGTTGAAAATGTCATTGAGCGGGATGGTTCAGGCGGTAACAGGGGTCCCAGGTTCAAACCCCTGGTGCTGACAAATCTGACTGAATGTGTTTTCACGGTTTTTCTCAGTTGCTAGGCGAATGCTGGGTTGGATAATTTGATCTGTGAATTTTCCTATCACTACATTTCATTTCCTTTTTAACTGCCATACCAGGCATTGGGCTGATCACCCATCCTGAATATGCTACAATCCAGAGTTTGCTTGCTCCTTGACAGGCTACTGACCCAAGGCATTGGCTTGTAAGTCCTTGAGGGTATAATAAGTCCCACAAAGAGGAGGTTAATCCATTAAAGAAAAGAAAGAAAAAAAAGTCAACTCCTTGGACAATCCCACGTCTCATTCTTACCAATGGGAACCAGTTGGACATGTGATGAGAATGTATACGAACAGTACCTGAAGCATGATCAAGACATTTCTTAATAAGGGCTTATATTATTATCTCTGGTTAAAAGCTAAGGTTTTCTAAGTTGTAGTTATGCTTCCTGTTGGTTAAACAGAGTGCCCTATATTACGAACACAAGGTAACTGTAGGGTAGTTAATCTGGAATTTGTTAACAATTTGATATGATTAGCAACACTTTTGTGCACAATTTTATGCCACCTAGATGGAAACTTGTTACATTTTATCTTTAAAATAGCTTTCTGCTGTAATTTTCTTGAGTTCGCCATCAGATTTCTGTATATAATAAAATATAAAGTTTCTGTTAAATTAGTTCAAGGAATTTTGTGATTAATGTGGAGTGTTTCTGATGGGTGGATGCATTCAGGAACTAATAAAGTATACTTGTTAATATTACGATTTGTATAGTTAGGTAGCGGCACATTTCTTATGCTGTTGGTTTGCATCGGAATAGATTAAGTGCGCTTCAGTATGTTTAAGAAAGAATGATTTGCAGTTAATATAGTTCTTGGAGGTAGTGTAAATAGGATAGCGATGCTTGTAGCATAATTTGTAAATAAGTTAAGAGCTTTTCGGAGTATTAGTTTATGGGATTTCATTCTCAATATGATTTACATTAATGGGAAAATGGATTTTGTATGTAACATAGGAATGCGTTGGTAGCAGAGAATGCTGGAGTCTCTCTTAATTCTAACATACACTAATACATATTGGATTAGTGTTGCTGATAAAACATTCAAAACTGATTAGAGCAGGTATGAAATGGTTTACCGATGTACATTAGTATTGTCTTATTTTATTTCTGCAAGGTGCTTGATGGCACAGAGGTATTAGCTGTAAGGCTTACTCCACTACATTGAAATTCTATGACGGTTTCATTTAAGAAATAATTTTGTAAAGTGTGATGAGTTAAAAAAAGACCATAAACTCAGGAAGAGGTGGTGATGCTACTACAAGTTATTACAGAGCCATAGTGCAATTTTCGTTAGTCTGAATCATTTCCCAACTTCCTCATCCCTCTCCTCAAATTTATTTTTCCGAGATCTTATTCCTATTATATAAATGATGTCTGAGCATTCACCTCCGCAGCGTTACAAAAGGAATAATGTAGGGCTTTCGCTAGATTAAAATATTTCAGAATATTGAATTATATAGGTTTTGTTGTTAACATTCTCTGTGTAGTGTGAATGAAGTTATTAATAAATATTTGCTTATGTTTAGAAGTAAACCCACACAAGCAAACAAATAAACATGGAAAGCCTGTGTTAAATACCTAGGATTTCACCATTAATACCTATACTCTTGTAGATTAGTGTGGAAATATGTTGAGTGATTTCAGAATATTAGCTTATATAGATTTTTGTTTTTGCCTTCCTATAGATTAATAGGAAAATTGGACCTTTTGGAATGTAAAGTTAAATTCGCTGTTATTTCATAAAGATTACTTGCAAAATAGGTCAGAAGCACAAATATTGGATTAATATGAGTTACATTGTATATTTAAACAAACATTATTGTCACGTTAAAAAAACAAAATAAAACAATATGCAAATTACCTATGTCTAAGAATAATGCTGGAGATATCATGCAGCAGAAATGTAATAGAGCTTAAAGGAACCAGTGTAACTTTTGACACGCTAATAACATTTACAAAGTTTACCCTTGTCCCAAACCTTTTTTGCTTTCCTCCTGTTATATAAATGTTGCTCTAATATTTCGCCTTGGAATCACTATTGACTATTAATCAAGGCCTAAAGTATGCCATTTTTGTATGGTTAAATCCAAGTTAGCACCCTAACCACTACCTGAGGTGACAGTTCATTATTAAGAACTCCAGGTTAGCTTTAACTGAAGGTTGTAATATGAAAGTTTGCCCCGACTCCCAGTTAATTTTAACCGGAAGTCATAATACAGGCCCTAAGTGATAAGTGTTTCAAATTTCTGGCTCACTAGTCATATATTAGTATTTTATTTCATCCTTAGAAAACAACTTACATTGTTTTTGGACACGTCAGGATTGGATATGTACTGTCCATTCCAAACCAGAGTGCCTTTCACTGAAAACAAACTCTTTGTATTATCCGCGTGAAAGTAGTCTGCAATCTCTGCCCATAATGGCTGCTTGTTCCCCTCCCATGTGCTTGTTGAACACTATTTAATCTGTAAAAAGGCTCCCTGCGTGAGAATCATAATTCAATATGCAACCTGAGGTAACAATCGATTTTATAAGTATGCGGCAATGAACATTTTACGTTAATCACAATCCTCGGGCAAAAGTGCAACACCCAAATCCAAATCCTCCGAAGATGACTCAGCTGCCATATCAGAATCAGAACTACTCTCCAAAATAATGACAAGCTTATCCACAATTCCACAGCACTGTCGCACTTAAAACAAGTTCCCACATTTTATCCTTTTCTATGTTGTATTATGTCTGTTTATATTCCCTGCTCGCTTTCATTACCTTCTCACTGAAACGCCTGTAAAATCCGATATTAGTTTCGTAATATGCAATAATGCAAGTGTCGGGTATTTTTGTAATAGTGAGTTGAACATTTGAAGTATTGTTTGTTTTAGCCACTTTTTAACTGTTTCCCGCTTCTGTGTTTGAACAGTTTATTCGCACTACACGCACCTTCCTCTGCCATGTGAGCTCAAATACCAACTGACTAAATCACAAGATTTGACCTGAGCTGAGCATATGTGTGTTAGTGTATTATGAATGACTGTTCGCTTATCATATATCCTGTGTTACGCAAAGTGTTTATTCGGTACTCAGATAGCACCTCTGGGAATTCATTGCTGCATTTCTCGTATATGTAAGAGAGTGGCAGTCGTTTATACGGTTGGTATTAACAAGCAAGATGCTCTCTGCGTTAGCGCAATAGCAGGCAAAAATCATATTTTGTAATCTCTTAACAGCTAGTATGTATCCATTACCTTTAACGATGAGTTCTTATGATAACCGCAATAAAATGTGCAGTTCTATACCTTTCCTGCTCTAATATTTCATAATACAATACATGTATTAAGGAACTATTTACGTTGGCGTAAGAGTATATTCTTGGGTTCGTGACAAGCCGAAGCATGTTCTTCTGTTTACATCAGAGGGAACTCTGGTTTGAAATGGACAGTAGAAAGTTTACATTATAGCAAGTAATATTAAAATAATTCTTAATAATAATTACATGTCAGTTTCTTTACAAAAATAACTTAATAAATAGTAACTTATCACTGTTATAAGCTTCTACTTAATAGTGAAACTTATTATTTTTGAGTGGCATAACGCCGCACTTGCTCCACTTCTCCATTAATGACGTTAATATGAGATTGATGAGATGACTTAACACACACTTACTGCTTCATTTAAAATTTTGGGAACATGCTTCACATAGACGGTTGTCCAGCTTGTCAACTGCCAGCGTTGGACAATTTTTTGTATAGGAACTCCTGAGCATTGATGATGGAGACTTAAAAATAACATTGTCCTCAGGGATGCTAAAGTTCATGAGGTTATCATTGAACTTCTTTATAAAGATGTTCCCCCCGTGTGCTGAGGCTGATGGCCATATTTGCCCATTTTAATAATTTACAAGAAGACTAAGAGAAGTCTATAAACTCATCTCGAACATTTCCATCACAGTTTCAATAAGCATGCAGATAAATCAGCACATTTCTGGTACAGAAACCATGAGTTCAGAGAAATTAAATTACTAAAACAGTAGACTTCACTATGTATAGTTCCTTCATCCGATGTGCATTAGTAACATGTTTCACACTGCATTGTCATGGATATACAGTAAACATACTGATTGTGTTTCAACTTTGGCATTTTAATTCCAGTTCTAGGACTGTAGTGCTAATTATAGAGATGTTAGCTTTGTGGCGCTTCAGGAATACAGGGTCTTGATATATGATTTTTACTGTATACTTAAATAAACAGGTTTTCTTTAATTTCCTTCTCTTTCAAGTTGTTTCTTTCCTTACAAAATCTCAAGAACGGTTTCTATTGTTTAGCTATGTTCCAGATTCTGTATCGCAATATAAAATAATTTGTTATTTTTCTTTGTGAGGTGCGAACTTAATGTCTTTAATTACTTTCCTTAAACAACTGCTGCTATATTTGTGGGGAGGTAAATAAAAATTACCATCATGGAAAATGTGAGTTCGGTACCTCCCATATGTGTGGATACAATATATTTCTCAGCGTGTTTTGCAGAGCTTATTATTTATCTCAACACAGAACTTCCCACCTTAACTATTTGTAGATTCCATGAATTAATGCTCTACCATCCTCCAAATAATTATACATACTACTACTTATTCTTCTGCAGTAATCTTTTTTCATCACGTCTTTCACATCTTTAACCTATTGTTGATCTCTCTCATTGCTAGTGTTAGTCTTTTGTTTATATTTATTTCTCTACATATTTTATTTACACATTATACTTTTAAAATCTTTCCTATCATTATTTTCCTATATCTTTTTTTGAAATTTTGTGCGCTATTACTATTACCTCCATTACATTTTACAGTTTCTGAACACAATGTCATTCTGTTTTTCTTTTTCTTCATTACTTTCTCTTCTTTTCTTGGTGTGTCTTGATATAATTATTTTATTTCTTTCTGTTTAGCATTATTTTGGTTTCACTACTTTTTTTTAATAAGTTTCTTACTAAATATTCTATTACTTTAGTGTGGCTTTTGAATTAATTTGGTTTCAATTAATTCCCATTTCAGGGTAATTTGGCATATGTGGGGTAGCAGCCAAACACTGTTCACATGTTTTCTAACAAAGGGAATAAAACAAACATCTGGTTAAATTTTCAGTCTAGAGGAGGGAAAAAGGGTACCATAAAATTTGTATGGACATATTTAGACTTGCATACCTAGCAAAGGATTGGTATACATACATCTTAGAACAAATATTACATAGTAAGTTGCATTGGTATATGTTGTGGAGACTGTTTTGCAGTAATAACTTAAAAAATCTGATTTGTTGTACTCACATGACTTTCTCTACTCTTGTACAAACTATTTTTACAAATGCTTATTCTCCATCTACTTCATGATAATCGAGATGAACGTTTGCAGAAATTATCCTATTGCTAGTTTTGTTGTAGTTGTAAGGGGAATATGGAAATACAGTAGGCTTTAAGCGATAGTCAAATCTTTTAAGAGCTGGTCGCTAGTGGAGCATTCCGTCCTCTTTGCATGTCAAGGACATAAAAAAAATAAATAAATAACGAATTCCCATTTAAGAAAAAGTATAACTATTGGAAAATTCAAACAAATAACAAGGAATATCTTGGCAATTGTTTACTCTATTACAAAAAAAAATGTATATTACATAAATTGCGTGTTTTAACAAGATCTACATTTTTTGGTATCTTTTACAGTTTACCAGTTACGCCAAAGTCATTCAGAATGAAGAGGACTTTTGGGGACATTCCCAGAAAATTTGAGATATACATTTCATTTGCCATGAAAATACCTTAAACATATGGTATTTTAATCAAAATTGTTTGAGCCATTTTTGAGAAAATAAAAATTGTTGAAAAATGTTCTATGTAAAGGGTAGTTTGGGGTGGGGAGATTTTCTTGAAAATCTTTGTGTCGCATCTTTGGAAGGTACTGAACGTATATATCAAGTTTGGTATTTATCCTACTTTTCATTTTTGAGTTATGCTGTTCACAGACACACACAGACCATTTTTCTAAAAATGCTTTTGGATTCAGGGGTTCTCAAAACGTGTATTTCTGGTGAAATCTCAGTATCAAATTTTTTGGGTAGAATGCAATACCTTCTCTACCTACTATGTATGTAGTAGAGAAAATAAAATTGCATGCATAAGGAGCATTTTGAGTGTTGGCAGACATTTAAAAATTTGAAACAGAGAAAAATCAATTTAAATTTGGAAAACATAGTCTGCTGACCCATGGTGAGAGGCTTTTGAATTATGTGAAAACATATGGTAAAATTAGCCTTTTGCCAAAATGTTCCCGAAGAATCATAATAAATATTGCACAGGAAAGCTAAAATTTTATTTTTTTGTTGTGAATTTGATTTATTGATTTGCCTTGTGCAATGAAACAGATGTTCTAGTAAGCTAATCCAGATTCTTCTGTGCTTCCATGTTATTATCTTTAACATATTAGAACTGCAGAGTACAGTGAAAGACGGTGAAGAATCTAGATTGAAGACAAGCTGTGGATATCCACAATTTGTTAGATATTCTTATAACATGGCTTTGTTTTCTTGTTAAGATTTTTGCTCATGCAGATACTGAAGGAATTATAAAACTCCAGTATGGCCTAAACTTTTTCTCCAAAGTAAGTTTTTTATTTACTATGTTGAAAGATTGTAGTGTAAAGTTTTAGAGACAAGATGAGACAAATTACTCTGAATTTAAGACACATTTCATCACATTATCTAAGGTTTAGTGTTGCATTTAGCCAACAAATGTTGTAACAAATGATCTAACTAGTAATATTCTGGGGATATTTTTCTGGAATAAATTCCTCTGAAAATTGCAAGTGTAAATGGAGTGCTGTGAATAGATGTATATTCACCTATTAAAATGTGATAATCTTAAATAATTGGACAGGCACAAATTGATACCAGGATAGAGAAAACAGCTACTTAAAATGTTGCTCTTAGGGACCAGAATATCTGTTAGAAGTAAATACTTAATGTTTAAGGGTGATGCTTCTATTCTTTAGCTTTGATATATTTTGTGTATACTGATATGTGTAAATAAAGAGCTTTTTCTCTTGCCAGTGAAATTTTGCTTTGTTGGGTAAAGAAGCAGCCTGACAGTAATATTTATGTAAGGTATAAAAACACCTATAATTTATTACTTTTTGACATTCAAGGTGCTACTCACGCTGTTTTAAAAAGCATTTATGATTACATTCACATTATCAAATGTTGAATAAGCAAATTCTTTCTTAAACCATAGCTCACTAAACTAAGCTGTAAATGGAGTCACTACTGAAGTGTAGCCTGAGGGGCTACATGTTTACTTATTTTGTGTTTGATAATAGTTTAGTAGAATACAATACTTATATGTAATACATATACATGTATGTTCCATTTTATAATACTCATACAGTTTGAACCTTCTCAACCTATTCATTGAAAGGGTTTTCCTCGTATACTCATGTGTGTCATTTATCTTTCAAATGTTTTAGCATAAAACCAAAAAGAAAGCAAAAGAAGTATGGCAGCAATCGTTAAAATATGCTGTTGTATGTTTCTAGGATAAAAGTGATTGCTTTTCATTAAGTTAAAAGAAATAATAGTGTGCTGTTTTTTTAAATTTCAACTTATCAAGAATACAACTCAAAACAGTTACTTTTTCTTTTTCTTTTTTAACAACCTTTAGTATAAGGTAACATGAGATGATGAGTGAATGAAATAAGTATCAAAATGAGTTAGTCATAAAGGAATAAAAGTATCCGTTAGTCATCCTAGGGACTAAGGTAAAACCTAAATAAAAAGCTCAGCAAAGGCAGCTTGAACCAACTGGATTAGAACCCATATACCTAAGCCAGAAGCAAGAGCATTACTACCAGGTGGTTTTAAAGTAAAAATTGTTTTATATTTCATGTTATTGTTATATCAGTAGCCAAACAGACTTGAATTAAGCCTGTTCTGAATAACAACTAAAACTGAAATTATTTACTAAACAATTTTTATGTAATATGTTGCCATTTGCTCCTCGAATCCATTCTAACCTTCCTTGAGTGCATTGTTGGAAGAATCTCTATCATTACTCAATGCTGTTGTTGTTGTTCACCAGTGTCACTGGGGACTAATTGATCTGCATCATTTTCCCTCTGGCTTCCCAGTATAAAGTCTGCAAGTTATCACTTTTAAGGCCTTTGCATTTGGTGAGATGTTTGTTCAGGATGACATCTTCACAGAGAGTGCACTTGGGTGTAGGTAGGCATCGTATCTTGTTGTGCGAGGCAATTGTGGCCAGTTGTCATCCTAAATAAGGGCACTGCAGTTTGCCTTGACCTTTTTTTGTATATCAACTCTATCTTTAATATTCTTATAGTCTTTATCTTTTAGTTTATCTTCTTAATCAAGTCTCTGCTATCTTTTGAAATGTTATTTCATTGTTTATTTATTTCCATTTGTCCTACAGGGTTTATTTGTTGTTTTGCACCTTTCTTTGCTAATTGATCCGCATGTTCATTGCCCAAAAGTCCGACATGAGCTGGGATCCATTGTAGAGTGACATGATTTCTAGGTTCAACTGCTTTAATTAGGCTTCTTATTTCTTTAGTATTTCTTGTTGTTTTATTATTGTAATTTACTATTCCATCTATGGCTGATTTTGAGTCTGATAAGATGACTATTTTGTTTTTTATGTATGGTCTATATAAAATGTTCTGTAATGCTGCTTTTATAGCTATTAATTCTCCATCATAGTGGTTTGACGTTTCATCTAATGTTAGATATCCTTACCCAGGGAACACCGCGTGGAGGCGGACTACATTGTTCCCCTCATTACTCAATGTTTGTGCATACAAAACTGGAGTAGTACTGTGATGCATAGATTGTCACTCTACTTTCAAATCTGTTATGTCATATCAACACAGTAAAAGCTATGTATGTTTTTATGCACCCCTTTGCAAGAAGGCACTTAAAAATGCGAGGAAGGTCTTAGACTAATTTGTGTATATGAGACAATTTAAGTAACTATAACTTTTATTGTTAAGCATGACAGTTATGGTGGTGCTTTGTAATGATTGGTTCAGAAATACTGAGGAATTGGAGAGTGAAGTATCCATCATTATATGCAAAATAAAATAAAAAACCCCAGTTCTTGCAGTTAAATGGATACATTGTCTTTGTTACACCTTTGAATTGTGTTTAAATTGAAGGCCTAGACTTCGGACAATGCATATGTGAAAAACCAAAAATCCACAGTTTGTTTTATTAATCTGAGAAGAAAACAAATGTGATGTAAAATTTTAATGAACTATGTATGTCAAGTCATTATTGAAATAATTTCAATTAATCACTTTTGTAATAATAAGATGCATTAACTAAGTACATGTCTTAAACTTCCATTTTGAATTTAAAAAACCACTACAGTAGAGTCTCACTAATCCGAGGTAGTGGGGGTGAAGTCTACTTGGATTTGGGATAACTCAGACTATACAGAGCACCATTGGAAAATATTAAAGACAAAATGAAACCAATAACAAATCAAGGTGTGAACTTATTTACTGGAGGGTTTTAAAGCTTTTATATAGAAATAAACAGAATATGTACATACATGCATGGAGTTATTTTTTGAAAAAGTCTTTTAGCGTCTTCTGCTTCAGGATACTGAATTGCTTTTGCGCAACAATGTCACATCACTTGAGTAACATGATGCTGCACGGTGTTGCCTCTGGTGGTGGTTCTACATAGCGCAATGCTGCCTCCAACACAGCAAAACCCTAATTATGACTCTTCTTTGGTGTTCTCTCTTCTATGTCTTCCTCCTTGCTTTCTTCTGTCAGCTCATTTAAATCTCACTTTATGTTTCCATAAGTTCAAACTCTTCATCCATTTCATAACTTCACTTTCACTACCACCTGGAAGCTGTGCGATTAGGTGTGACAGGGGTACATCATCTTATCAGCATCATCGAATTCACTCCCTTCAGTCGATTTGCTCTCTAAAATTTTCTTCCACGATTTCACAAGTGTCTCAGGCTTTACTTCATCCCACGACTCTGCTAACCAATACACTATGTCCCTCGTGGTTACTCATTTTAGAAAATTAGTGATGTTTCCATCCTCTTCTGTTGCTTGTAGAAGTGATAGCAACAGGCGGCATCGATAATTCTCTCTCTCTCCCCCTCCCTCTCCCTCCTCTCCCTTTCCATTCTAAAGCTTCCTGATCCATCAGTTATTTCAAACTTGTGACATTAGGTGGCAAAAAGAAAGCCTGAATTCCATCACACCGCAGTTCCTCTTCGTCTGGATGCGATGCAAGAATATCCAAACTTTTTAGTTTCCATCACATATTCTTCATAAAACCACTTCTTAAGTATTCCTCTGTCCATCTAGGCATTCTTTTAGCTCTTGTAAGAGATAGGCAGTGCAGACAAGGAAATGTCCTTTTAGAGCTCTAGGCTTCGTGGACTTGCCTATGACAACAAGCTTTAATTTGTGTGTACGTGATGCATTTGATGCAGCAAGTACCATCACTCTTTTACTTTTTTTTTTGTGACCAGGAAGTCGACCCCTGTTTTGCCACGATTGTATAACTGAGCATTTGTGAGGTTTTCACTTTTTACGAGTTCAAATTTTTTACAGAGCTTCACTACAGCTTCAGAATCACCGGAAAGCTGTTGTACACCATACCTATTCTTCCATCTCTGTAACCAATCTACACTCGCACTGAAATCATCTTCACCTTTAAACTTGTTTCTAAAAAAATAATGCTTTTTCTTGCAACATTGGGTCGGAAACTGAACTTTCCATCCGCCTTTGTTGACAACCACATAAACAATGTTTCACTAGTTTTTTCGTATTCTAATGTCCTCATACACTTTCTTTTAAAAAAGTCATCTGAACACTTTGTTGAATACTTCTCCAGTTTATCCCTCTTTCATTGCCAGTGTCCAACTGTTTACTTCCCCAACACCGTATTCTGCTGCAAGCTTTTTAACTGTCTCCCCTTTATTCAACTTGAATTTTTATACTTTGAATGTCAATGATGTACATATTTGGAACCTTTTTAATCGTTTAAAGGACAAATGCTTTCAAAATAAGAATTTCCAAAACGTGGTTTCTGCACATAAACTTGTAGGGCTGAGTTATAGTTTCAGTAACAGTTGACAGACAGAGGGAAACTTTCATGAGACATCAAGGTTTTTTTCACCACCAGAAATTTTTGTTCTTGTAGCTGTAGTCTACTGTGCTGCTTCCCAGACATTTTGTTTACTAATGCAGCAGATACCTTTATTGGTAGAGGTAGTATGGTGGAAGTGTTTGTTGTTTTCTAGTTTCAACTTTCAATTATAAGGTTTGAATATGATGCATTTTCAATTCTGAACATATTATTCGAAAGAATAAATTTTTCAATCTGTCATTGTTATTCCAGCTTAAGAGGCATTCAGCATTTGTTTGCTCAGTGTAAGGGAAAACCCTGGGAAAAAGTTATCCTGGTTCAAGCTGTCAAGAATCAAATGTAGGGCTTCCACATTTTGAGGCAGACACACTCCAACACCATGTAGGTAGGGAACGTATTAAATTAGTGTTGCTGTAAGAATTAGGCATTTTCAAGTTGAAGTATTGAATTTTCAAAATTAAAGGAAAGTAGAAAGATTGGTTTGTGGCTTGTGATCTACTGGAACAATGTAGCTGTGACTAACATCTTCAGGGTGTTTCCAAAGTGATCTGGGAACCTTCAATGACTTGTTTCGGAACCTGTCGGTAGCGTGTAGTTTATATAATCTGGTTTGGGCAGAGTGTGTTTCTCATTGGTGCAAGCCAATGTCAACTTGCTCCTGATTGGGGCGGATACAGAGTAGGTTGGACTGGTGCTGGGACCGTGTTTAATGACCACATTGTGAAGACTGTCTTGCCTTAGTGTCTGCTGCATCGTCAGGTCACTATGTGCCTGGTCCAGTCAGGAGCAAGCCGACATTGACTCGCACCAATGAGGAACAAGCTCCACCCAAACCAGGGTATATAAACCATACGCTGCTGACAGGCTCCAAAACAGTTGTTGCCGAGGTTCCCTGGAGATCACTTCAGAAACACCACTGAAGATGTTCGTCACAGCTACAAACGAAATGTCTGGAAAGAATAGTTGTTCCAGTAGACCACACGCACAAGCCCGGAAACCAATCTAATAATAATTATTGACACCGGCCGTGAAAGCCTTAATTTTTTAAAGGAAAGTATTTACCATAATAATCAAAACTGGAATTCATTGCTTGTACTATTGAACTGAAAGTAAAGAAAGCATCTTTAAGGCTTGGGCTGCAATGAATAACTGAGAGGAAATTCAAAAAAGTCAAGAAAAAAATTATGTTAAGATGAATATGCCATAAATCTATGAAAATTTCTGTATGTATGTCAAAAAGTAATAAAACCACAACTTTTATGATTACAAGGGCTTGTAGTTAGAAATGATTTGAGGCTTTGAAACTCAAGTACCTTGGCCATAGGTTTGGTTCTTGTGTATTTACATGAAATTCAAAGATTTTATCGTGTGGATGGCCATCATTTGTTTTAAGGCTTTCAGAAGATTTTCTTTAACACATTTTAAGTTGTATATGTATTTGGTGCTGTGTTTTAATGGTTTTATCCTTACCTTAAGACTATTAGTGTTTCTTATTTTAGAAAAGTCCAAGTATGGCTTTTCTAGAGTATCTGATGGTCATGAAAACAAAGAAAAAGGTGAAGTTATGGGGGAAGACCTCCCAAATCAAGACAAGTTATCAATGTGCAGGTTAAGTAGAGATATTGTAAGCACATTTTATCGTAACTAATAATAAGTATGGAGTTCTAGCATTTGTAAAAGAAAAAAATAATCTGAGCACTCTAGTCAGATGTGTTAATAAGTCTGCAGTAATTGTAATTAGAGAGTTTTTTCAATAGCTTTGTGAATGATACAATAACCACATCTCACTTGGTCCCTTACCACCAATGCAGTGTTTTCCTAAAGAGAATGTGCATACAGTGGCTTTTGGAGGCATTGTGGATAATTTCCTTGAACTTTTATATTGTATAATAATCTTAGCATGGGGAGGAGGGAACTAAAGTGTATAAGATTGGAGCCAAGAAACACTCAAAAAAACATAATGTAGATATTCTTATGAGTAAAAGTATGTAAAATGTAATGATTTTACATTCTATATTTGGCTTTTACTATCTTATTCTTGGGATGCACAGAAACAAAGGGATAAAGAGTGAAGAAATGTATGAAACTTAGGGTTTTCCACAAGGTGCAGGTAAATGAAACTTATTGATGGTAAACGAACCTCAAGCAAGTTTGCTCATAACAATTATGTTGCTACTTAATGTTTAAACATTTAATATCAAATAAGAGATTTACCAAGGATGGTGAACCTGAGACAACCTGATATTATTTTGCCAACATTTCTCGTAAAGGCATTAATTTTACCAGGCAAAAATATACCATAAATAGGATGTTAATAGTATAATGGACATATAAAGAAAATTGTATGTTTGTACCACATTAGAGTTTAAACAGCACTATTGCAAAAACTCACTTGCTAATCCAGCTGTGTGGTATGTCTGTCATGTAATCTGGAAGGTTAAGATCAAATCTCACTTGGGTACAACTTCTTCAGGTTGTTTTCCATATTGTGAGAGAACAAATGCTGGGTAACTCTAACCTCCTGCTAGCCTTGGGTTCATAAAAACCTTTGACTGCAACTGTCATCATTGTTGTACCTTTAACCGCAAAATAATTGTAGTTTGAATTCACTACAAATTAAGGGTTTTAGTTGTTACTGTAAGCAACCCCCATAAATGGGGAATAATAATGCAAGTTGCTAAACAATATTGTATTAGCACTAAAGTGTGATATGTGTGCTGAACATCAGTCACAATACTTCCAAACGCTATTGCAAAACTCTCTATTCTGCTATGCACATTGGCAAGAGTCTGGAGAATTATGTTCCTTGAAAAGTAATGCTGCAGGCTGGTTGGTGGAACATGCCAGTAGAACAAACTTTGCAACAATGTGTGGCTAGAATTTGAAAGGAAAGAAAAGAGCCATGAAGTGGAATAAAATAGGAAGCTGAAATGTTTTTGCTCAATTATTTCATTTCTAGTCTCATTTTTAATCGTTACACCATTGAATCAATATTGCAATAGAAATATTAGTGATTAACACAAATAAATGTACTCTTATTTAACTTTGAAAGTACACCAATAAGAGGACTGCAAGGAACAAGCTCTTAAAACCTGAATTTTCTCACATATATATTTAAATCAGTGTTAGTTATAAGAGATTGTGTTGATTTTTTCTCACCCTTCTGTAGGGACGAGTGAAAAGTTGGCAGAATCAATAAATGTAATGAATTTGTGAAGATAAAGAATCATCAAATCAAATGTCAAAACTTTTAAGAGGTGAGTTCAGGGTTGCCAAGTTGATTTTGTCTACCACCTATTTTCCGTTTTAAAATTAAATAATCCAATTTTATTAATTTTTACAATACCTAATATTCTTATTTTTACTTCATATCTGCACAATAATGTCTGTAAATAAAACACTTAAGATGGATGCTTTGCATATTACAGTTCTGGAGTGTTTGGGGAAAGAGCACTCAAGCTGAAAAAAGCCATTTCGTAGCAAATGATTCAGATTCAGCCGTTTTGTAGCAAACATTTCAAATAAATATATATATATATATATATATATATATATATATATATATATATATATATATATACACAAGCTAGAAGGGATATTGATGTCCATAGGAATGGTTCTATATGGCATAGTGAATGAAATATTTTTTTTAAAAAAAATCGTTCTTTGTGCATTAGAGTTCTATATAAAATTAGTTTTGTGTTGGTTTGAAAGTTGAGTGGATTGACAACACTTTAGTTTCCCTTTTACCAAGTTTTCTTTCAGAACATGTTTAGAGATGTTCGTCTTCATCGTCAGCTGTATGTCCAGCAATGTCTGAAAGCGGATCCCCCACATTAGTGGTGATTGTACTCTCATCAAGCTGTCTAATGTTGTGTTGGAATTCCATCAAGTTTTTAAGCTGTGATGCCTTGGTCCTATGGACAGTTTAACAAAAAGTGAACACATTTTTCCCCTGCATCTTTTTTTGGAAAATCAATGGGTTTCACACAATTTGCAATTGAAGTTTCAGCATAATAGTAAATTTCAGATGTAATGCATCTGACAATTCCACGAGTGGTCTTTCTCATGCCTTGTGCTGCCCTTTGTCATGTTAGGTAAGTGGAAGTTAGAGTAGCTAAATAGTGCAGTGACATGAAGATAAATGAAGGCTCGTGTAACGAAATTAACTATGGAACTCTTCATAAATAGGGACCAGTTAAAAATGATTTTAATATGCTAAATTTGTATGTAGTACTAGATATGTAGTTAGAACTTAAAAGGCTAAATCTACAGTGCAGTCGTTTTATGGTGAGGCCACGGATCACGCATATGCATGATCCTCACATTGTCTGTTACACTGCAGGGTTTTTGTTTCATAATTTCCGCGTTACTTACTCCGGGTGATAGTAACTTGCACAATAGTGAGAACTGACTTTGTTATAAGTGATGTCCATCCGCATGAAGACATTCCTGGTATGGAATTTCGATTTAAAAGGAATAAATTGTTCTTGCATAATGTTTTCATAGTTTCTGCTTTTATAATGTCCTTAAGTTCGTCTTGTGTGGGGTTTGTTCCTGTAAACTTTATTTTTTAGAGTTCCCCACAAATAGATGAACCAATTTCGTCAATTGTTTCCTGCATTAGAACATCTTGTTTTTGCTTAGGTTTAGTGTTGAGCGATTCCATTATCCTAAAACCTGGCGTCAAACAGTTTCTCTACCTGGAACTGGAATACCAGGAAATTTCTCCTGAAATTGTCTGTACACCTGTCTACATGATTTGGTTTTTATGCATGTATCTTGCATAAAAAGTAGGCTAATAACAAGACATTAACACTCTTAAGCATGTCACACACAATACAGGTGTCTTGAATAACTTAAACTTTCACCTTTTAGATGCATTCTTCACAACACTAACTCAAAGCCATGACCAAAGCACAGCTGATAAAGATAACGTTGAACACATCATTTGCAACCAGTTGCACATTGGAAAAGTACCAAGGTCACTGTAGTACAGCATGCTATGCATATAGCCAGTCTATGACCTCGCCTTTAAAATTACTGCACTGTACTAGCAAAAGCTCTCAAGAACATTACATCCCTGTTCAATAGAGACATAAATGTAACACCTTGTACCAAAAGAGAGATTTACAAAGTCCATTTGAAACCCTCAAAGACTGGAGTGGACTCTGTAGCTGATGGAATAATATCTGGAAAGAAGTAACGAAAAAATGTAGGTTGGTGTGTTTAGCAACATTACAGAATATAAATTTATTTTGTACAAGTAAACTCTTATCTTTACTAGTGATTCAGCATCTCAGTGAAAGGAATTTTGAACAATATATAGGTTTTTGTCCGTGATTGCTATCAAACCTGAGGATTTGTTTTGTATTACCACAAACATTTCACATAATATTGTTAATTTGTCAGTCTAAACATGTAATGCAAACACTTCATACACTCTAACCATTTCTCTTTCCCGACCAAGAGGTAGAAAGTCTCACCAGCATTCACTATTGTGTGCTACAGTTTTATGTCACACACTCAGCATGTAGCCTCAGTGTTGCAGCATTGTTAATATTAATTTTAATTAAATGCTTGGGAGTGAACCATAAGTTGTTAATACACACTGCTTTTCCTTCACACTATGGCCATTGCACAGCTGCTCACGTGCTGGCTACTGCACTTCGTATTTCTGCCAAAGCAGTTATAATATCCCTACAACCACCTCAGATTCTCATAGTTACATTAAAATTACAATGATAATGAGCACATACCTTATCATAAGAGATGTCGGAATTGTCCTTCTCTATCCACACATTTCTGGCATCTTCTCGTGAAATTTTCATTCACATTGGAGAGTTCAATATCAGAAATTGAGTGAATTTCATATCTGATGTTTGTTGCACATCATATACTTGTAGTAGACATGCATGAGGAGTCTAATGATGTTATGTTATTTGTACCACATAATAGCATTTGCTATTTTAAGAGTATGCTCAGCTGTTACTAGCAAAATAACTTCTTTTTTGTATGATTGTGCATTTTCTCTGTCTTGGGATTTTACAAATTCTATTGATAATCCAGAGTTGCCAACTTATGCAATATTATTGTGGGGTGGAGAATAAAATTACTGCTGTCTAGGTTTTCTACAATCTGCACAATTCCATACTCTTGAGTTGGTCATGATAACAATTTGCATTAGCAGTACAGTCTCTATTGGCAATTAACTGTTCCCATTAATCCAGATTAGATTTAGTACTAAAGTATTTTATATTATCGAAATATAAACTGTGCAAAAAATACTGTATTAAGACACATTCGTTAAGTGCTTTACAGAATCATAGAAATAAAAAAGCTAGCTTCATTTGTTCTTCAAAACTCGCTTTCCAATCTTACATTGTAAGGTCAAAATGACTGAAATGCTCTTTCCCCAAACACCCTAGGACTATTATTTGTACTTGCAGTTGTTTGAGCCATGCATAAAATTTTTAAAAAAGTAAGTTATTCTAGGAAACCAAATCTCTACTATATTCGGATATACATTATTTTAGAATGGCTATTGTATAAATGAATAACTCTTTAATCCAGCAAAATTTTATTGAAACTATCGATTGCATTATCTAGCTACAAATTTGTGCATGGCTTCAAACTGAAAAATGTATGAAGTTTTTTGGAAGGTTCAAACAGTTGACAACACTTCCAGTAAGCATTAGGATATTTTTCCCTGTGTTTGCTAAACATGGATCACTTGAAAACAAATTAAGCTAATCTCAACTATGAATCACTGAGGCTGTTTTAACATGTTAAATGTCTGTATTAAAGACACCCAGCATATCAGTAAAGACTGGTCCACAAGAAACCGGGAATGAAAACCAGAACAAGAACAGAAAGCAGAGAGACATAATTTTGAGTCACAAAACACCAGGAACAGAAATATAAAATCATATTGATAGTAACGTGTAAAGTCAATTATGTGCATTGGGATGTTATTTGACTGAGTGTCAATGACATTTTTTTCACTCACTTGCAAGCAGGGTTGCCAGATATCTGAAATCAAAATAAGAGAAAGATGTACATTTCATCCCCCCTCCCCCAACACCCATGTGCAGCTGAGAAAAGCTTACGGTAATACTTACAAAATGCTTTGTACTTATCATGCCATTACATACTAACCAATGGTAAATTCAGTTTAGTTTCTCCAATCCTTAGGAAAAATACACAACCTTTTATATTTATCTCTCTCCCTTTCTCTCTCTCTGTTTTTTTTAAGCATGATTGCCTTTGTGTTTCAAATTCCTTTCCATTTCCATTATTACTTTACTTCTTGTAACACTGTTCATGCTCACTTCACAAGCTTCTAACAAACACCCTTCATTGTTATGGATGTGACTCAAAAGTGTTAATTATAGCAACTCTGCATGCAAGTCAGGTAATATTGAAGTTTGATTCTAAAGTCATCCTATTGCTATTTCTGATTTTCTTGCAAAAGTCTCATCATAATACAATTTTAATAAATGACTTACATTAAAGTTGGTTGTTTGGAAATCTCTTCAGTTGTTCCAATTGTTTTGTTTTTCAAGCATGCAATTAGAGAGAACTCTAGTGGCAGTTTTATATCATGGCCTGCGTGAACAATTACCATGAAGGCAGCTTCTCATAATATTCCTTTCCTGGGAATGGAAAAGACAAACTCAACCACGTCTCTTGTTTCAGTTCCTGAGCTCCAGTAAGCTTCCTGTTAATCGTGCACACTTGCATGGCAATATATGTATATTTTAACTCTGTTCTTCCTCTTCTGGTTCCCAATCCCATTCATTCTTAATTATTAAGTTTTAACACTTCTGGTCGTCACTGAACTGAATTAGTAAAGCATCGGTAAATCAACTGCCATCCATATGCTATGAAATTCCACACAAAAATTCTTCAAAAGGGATAATTGTTATGCTTTAAAAATAGGTCACAGAATCATGATTTATGTGGCAAATTTATTGTTCTGTATGGCAGCCCTAAGCGAAATGAAACTTTCTGTAATTTTCTTTTTGTTGGAATCAAGACTGAAGTATAAGAAGATTCCCATTATTTGCATAGACAAGCGAGGTGTGCCTATATTTTAAAAAGCAGTACATTGTCTCATTGGCAAATTTCTGTGTATTTATGATATAAGGCCTAAACAGTAAAACTTTGGAGTACCTAGCATTTAGGTATTGTTCCATATGCACAGAAAAAGTGTTTAAGCCTTTTTTTCTCTCTTATTGTTGAAAGAAAACTTGTTAAAATAAAAGAGGTGATAATGAGGATGTCACTATTGTGAAAAAAAAATTCATAGGAGCTAATGAAATGGAAGCATATGCTGACTACTTCAGTTTTCTGGAGTAGCAATGATTGAAATGGTATAGAAATAATGGAAAAAAAGTCAATGTAGGCAACAGATATAATTGCTATACTATATGTGATATATATTTATTATAACATTAGTGTGTTGCCTTGAATTGCAAGCATAATATGAAATGGAAAGAAGTGTAATGTATTTGGACTTTGTTGCTTCATTTCTTTCACCAGCCCGTGCTGTTCATTACGTTTACTGGTGAACCATTACAAAAACTAAAAGTATAAAATGCTACACACTGTAGTTTAATAAAGTTCTTCCTGTAAATAGCATTTAAACATAATCTATACAATTGCATATAAAAATGAATACTAGTGGAATGTAAAGAGTGTAATGTTATATTGTATTAATTGTGAAGGGAGATGTGCCATTGAAAGAGGCATTATTGAATTTCTACAACAGATGTGATACAATTCATAAATCTCAATCCCCAGAAATGTTGTAAAAATTACAACATATGTAATGATTTCTTTTAGTTAAACTAAGGGAATCCTCTGGTGGAATCTAAGAATTCTGCAAATGTTATAGATTTTAATTAATAAGCGTGTTTCGATCATAAAATAGTAGTCCTGCAAAATTTTGCTTTCTTAACTCTACTGGTTTCAGAGTCACTAATTCATAAATCATTTGCATAAATTGTTTCATGTATTAAACATTTGATAATTATAATCCAACAAAAATTCTTTGTTTTATAAGTAAATATAAAAAATGTATTCTTACATTCTCTTCTTATTTTAGTAGCGGAGGGTCACTATTGAATCTTCATCGAAATGGTTTTGATGTCTCCTGAACTCCCTCTACCTTTTCCTTCTTCCTCTTTTTTTTAAGAACGGCATTTCTAGAAAAAGGTCCATGTGCACTTTTCTATCTTCTCTCTGTAAGCAGCTAAGTTAGAAATTGAAAGTGTGGCAAATATATTTCATCTGATTTTGGACAGGCAGCGCCGTGGCCGAGTGGTTAGACCGCTCGCCTCCCACCAAGGTGCCCCGGGTTCAATCCCAGGGACCTGCATGTGGGATTTGTGGTGGACAAAGCGGCATCTGGGCGGGTTTTCTCCGGTTTCCCCCGCCATTCATTCCACCAACTGCTCCATCTTTCCTTTCATCCATTTCACCAACATTTCGTTTCATCTACTTCCTTCATCTCATACCAGGCATTGGGCTGATCACCCATCCTGGTTGCTCTGTCTGATCCATGAGTGTCTGCTCCTCGACGGGCCTCTGACCCCAGGCACCCGCTTGTAAGTCATACATAAGAGGAGGGTAAACAGATAATGGATGAATGATTTTGGACATCTCTCAAGCATGCTAGGTGAAGTTACATGCAAATTGTATCATTATTTTTCTTTTCTCAAAAATGGCTATATCAGTTTTGATTAAAATATCACACATGACAAAGTGTAATATATCTTAAATTTTCTGTAAATAGCTGTGAAATCCTGTTCATGGTAACCGAATTTTATATAAAATCTATAACAGACGACGAAAGCGTACTTCAGCTAAAATGTTAAAAGCATCCAACTTGTGTCAAATATGTGTTTTTCTAACACTTTTTGTTTCTAGGAAATAAATTATTATTAAAATGCTATAATTTTATGTTGCACTTTCAAAAAATTAAAGTAAATTTCATTTTTTTTAAATATTAAAATTGTGACCAGAATTACATGTCTCATAATGTACATTATGTGAAACATTTTATGCAATAAATGGAAAGAAAATAATTAGAAAACGGATACAATTTTAAAGTACAGTAAAAAAAGGAACTGAGGTTCAATTTTCTTTAAAGATCACATATGCAAACAATTTAGTTTTAAATTAGATATGCAAATTTAAATGCTGTATTCTTTTATTTTTGCCAGAGGGTTCTCTAATGAAAGTGAACAATCGTTGACATTTGATATTGCAAATGTGTACATACTGTTAAAAGGTTTTATTGATGGCAACAGTGGTGATTGTGAATATGTGATCATTGTTCATTTTGTGATGAAGTAATATTAAGCAGTTTTTAAATGTTGAATTAACTGTAGTATGGATTGTAAATGTTGACTAATACATGATGTCAGCTTTCAAGGAAAGTGTAACAATACTGTAAACACATCCCTGTATTTGAGATTGGAAAGCCCTTTAAGTTTGCAGTTTATGAAGTCATCTTTAAGATCTGCTCAAAATTTGTAACTTGGTAGTGCTGGGTGCCCATGGTAAGATGCTTGAGCAAATTTTAAATTTATTAGTAATGCTAACCTGCCACCTCAAGGTTGAAACAAAATAACACTGAACCATTTTTAGGATTTACTCTCGCTTCCATACTGCAGTACAGTTGAGAAGTGGTTATTATTATTTATTTATTAAACAAGGATTTGGTTGTTTGGCATGTTCCAACTTCAAGATGTTAAAACTGGTTTTACAGTCTGAATAAAGGTCTTTCTCTGTCCCTATACCCTCTTGCCTGGTAGGAAAGTATAGAATCTTTGGTAATCTACTATTATTGTTGATGTGGCTGTAGCAGACAGAATCCACTTTAAATAAATGGATTGTTATCTTCATCCTTATTCATACAATCAAGATTATTACTAACTTGCAGTACTTGTCTAGCTGGAACATAGATAGCTCATTAGCATAGATAGACT
Organism: Deroplatys truncata; assembly: GCA_030765065.1. Classification (NCBI taxonomy): domain Eukaryota; kingdom Metazoa; phylum Arthropoda; class Insecta; order Mantodea; family Mantidae; genus Deroplatys; species Deroplatys truncata. Next base: position 307,331,179 of record CM060975.1, on the reverse strand, counting down.
CTGCCCATTTTTGTAACACATAAGCAATTGGCCAAGTGGCTAGAGTTTTGCAAGGTAAAAAGGCAATTTATGGAGAGGACATAGCTACAAATTTCCCTTCATTCTTATATGGGCAACTTTTTTCTGCTCCCAAGTGTTCGTGTTCTTTAAGAATCTCTCAAATAATATCTTGCATCTGAAGGCCATATGAGTTATTAAATTGCCATAGATAAATACCATCAAAGACAGAAATGGCAGTCGTTGCTAATATCAGCCTTTCATTTTCTTCCTTCTGAAAATTACTTCAAACAGTATTCTTTCTCCGTCCTGAATAATTTGTTGCAATGATAGCAACATGTGATAATCTCAAAATATCTGTAATAATAAGATAAGCAGATAGCTATAGTAAAGAAATTAAGCATCTACTAGTGAGGAGAGAATAGTTTATTACTACTGGTGATTTCTTCTTTAGCTGCCTCCACTGGCTTTTAAACCCAGAATGTTTGCTGAATCTCATGTTATTACGCGATACGCCAAGTTGTCACCAATCATCACTTGTTGTAATCTTGCTCTGATGGTCAATTTTAAGTATAAAAACATACAGCAACTCCAGAAAGTACTCATCCCCACTTTAAAAAAATTGTAACAGCCAAATTAATGAATGGAAAATTCTCAATTTTGATATCCAGAAAGAAAGAACAAACAATATTACAGATTGTGCTGTGGCATTTTCTCATATTTTTCATTGTATTAGTTTTTTTGTTTTTAAATTTGCATCAGTTTTTCAACTTCAAGTATGGCATTTGCAAAATTATGTTATATGCTTTTAATCGAGTGTCTTTTTTTATGACCCAACAATGTCACGGACATGATTTAAAGGAAGTGTTAATGAGGAAGTCCAGCAATAGTGTTGATAATTCCCAACTTCAACGTGTTTTTTCTTCCATCTGACAAAACCCATTTTCACCACAATTTAGGTATTATACCAAAAAAGTTGAAAATCTGCATAATTTTCAAAAATTGTAAAATAAACATAAAATTTAAAATTGTGAAAAAGTCACAACACACAAACTGTAATATCCTTTGTTTTTTTGCATATAAAATCAGAATATTCTCCCCCATTAATTTGGTTGCTAGAATTTTTTAAACTGAAAACAATTTCTGGAGTCATGGTATTCCAGCTGATGCAGCTGTACAGTATTTAGCATTTCCAAAAATAAGGCACATGGTGGCAATTCATTGGCTATGACAGTGTCATTACTGCCCTGAAATGTAAAAGTTAGATGTGAACTAACATATAGTCAGTCAGAGATCACTTCAAAAAATTTAGTGGCTTAATTAATACAGAGGAAATTCTTATTTTTATTATCTACAAATAGTAAGTCATAATTCAATTGATATACTGCTGGGATTTTATGAGTTTCATAATTTCTTCTAATGACCCTAATTTACTTTTTAATGTGTGGTATTTCCAAAATTAACTTGCTGCGTTAGTAGAGTAAGTGTTCCTTGTATAATACCTGTTTTGATCAGATTGAATGGAGAAAAGAATGTCATCTGATTCAGCATCAGTTTAAATGCTATTTGACAAGATTTTAAAATATTACCTCAATCTACTGTACTAAGTGCATATAAGTTAATTTTGAAAATTCTGCATATAAAGAGGTTGGAAAGTTGCCATGGTTTTGAAAATATAAAGCTCATCAAATGGAAAATGCTTAAACTCACCAGAGTATATGAACTGTTTTTTAGTATTTGTCCTTTGTACATATTCAAAATAACAAGAATTTTTTTTAAGTGGTGTCTGAATACTTTGTTTTTCAGCTGCATGTTCTGTAACACAAAATATTCCTACAGGTCCTTTGAGTCATTACTGAAATCTGTTCGGTGTTATTCTGATTCACTTTGTAAAGGGAAATTTCTATAATGAAATATTTATTGTCTGTAACAAATGAAAAATTGTACTAAAACTGTGTTAAAACTGGTACAAACAATAATTACATGAACAGTTGCAGTAACTTATTTGCAGTGGTGTTTCTACGAAACCCAGTTATAGCTAATGTTGGATTAGATTTATTATAACTTTTAAAATGCCTTAAAAAATTTGTTTTTACAGAACTAAACAACAAATAATCAACACAAGCCAGTAACTGAACATTTTAGTAACCAATTAGATTATGCTTGCATTGAAGCAGTAGGCAAATTTGTGTACTGAAACGAAGAATGAAACATTCTGTACAACTTATAAAATAATACTAAGTTTGCATAAGAACAGGAACTGCACAGGAATATTAAGGCAAAGGAATGGTGGAATTTGTCCTCCACAATTTTGATTTAAAATTCCTAAAATCTTTACTACAATTCCCATAAAATAAAACTAATGACTATACTAAATTGTAACTTTTTATCTTGAATAACTTAATATTTTATGAACATTAGCCATAATGATCCTATAAAAGAGTAAACAAATCAATAGGCTACAAATTCCTTGATAATTATTAAGGAAAGATAACTGAACTTTAACACAGTGAAACCCAAATTAATTATCAATTCCAAAGTATATCTGTCTGTTTATTTTAGAGAAAAGCATTGTAATACATACATATATGATTTTAAATATTTTAGCAAGTTCATAGATAACTGAACAATTTACAAAAAACAAAAGAAAATCGTGCACTTTTAATTATTGAGATTTTTTTTATTGAATTTCAAGTAATTTATTCCATAAATTTTGTCAGTATAGTATTTCATTGTATACTAAACAATGATGACTTAAAATGCAAGAAAATGTAATGAATTAAAATTAGGCCCACTTTTCTCTACCTACCTGCAAATGTTAAATTGTCAGTCTAGCACCTTTTAAATAGGACAGTAGGATTTTCGGAAATTTTTACTTACATTTATTATTAATCAAAACATGTATTGGGGGCTATCATTCCCATCCGCTGTTAATGTTTGATGGGGCTCGTGGAAGGTTCTTTGGTTCCCATGGGTGCAGACAGGAAGAACGTGATAAAGAATACCAACATGCACAGAGTTTTCAATAGTAAGATTGCTAAATGCAGAAACCAACAGGCATTACAGCTGTCTCCTGTTCTCCACACAGAAACCTGAATGCTCACAAAAATTCATCCACTATCCCATTGTAGATAAAAAATTCAAAAGGATTTTAAGAAATACATCAACTTAGCTTCAAGCAAGCTAAACACCCCATGCCATCAAACCATACATCATGCATCTATCGAATTAAATGTGATAACTGCAACTTGACATACATCAGACAGAAAAATTAACATTTCAGAACAATAACACTGAAACAAGCTGAAAAATCTGCAGTGGCTAAACTAAACATTTTTGGGATGCTAGCACAAAATAAAAAGTTTAAAAATCCATCAACAACCCAATAGCTCTCGGCATATGGGAAAAGATATCACAAAGAACAAAAAGCATGCTATAAGCTAGGACATCACTCCTGATTTTGAATACTTGTTAGGGATACAAGATATCTCTGAACCTATGGAAACCAACAAGCTACCATGAGCTGACAGTTGGATACCAACTGAGGATAGGAGAAACAGCTCCCTTAATATGTTTTAATTCATAATAAACGTAAGTTTGGTTGTAATGTTACCACCACTGACTCAGTATAAGTATTTAAAAATTAGAAAGTTTATGTATTGGCCAATTTTCTGTTACATTTATATGGGGGGCCCAAGAAAATGTACACACATTTCAGGTTGAAAAATATTTACTGGAAAGCTGCATTGCTAGATATTTGAAGACAAAGGTGAGCGTTAAGTTATTTCCAACTTCTGCAATCAAATAAAATCCTCAAAAGGTTCACAGTTAGCATCCAGTTTCAGCAAATTGCTCCATGAACAGCAGTGATATAGTGTCCACAGAGATTTACTCTGCATGCCAATTCAGTTTCTTCCTATAGTTTGACGAGATCAGAGTAAAAGTCCTGTGGTGTTGAGGAAACATGTTCAGAAAGCTTTGTGTTACTTGAAAGGCAAATATGTGTTTGCCATTTTTTGTCATTTATTGAATCTTATTGTGGCCACATGGTTATTATAGCAATTGTTGACACCTTTAATAATACTGCTATATATTGATGGAATTTAAAAAAGGGCAATACCATATTACAGTATACACTTTTTTGGACACACCTGTATATTTGGTGTGGTTGCTCGTCACTGATATGACAGCTTACTTGTATAGTTTTACATTACAGGTATATTTCTTTTACTTAGAAGTGCACTTCATTCATTGTTGCTTTTACACTTCCGAACTATTCAGAAGGATAGGTAGGATTCTAAGGAAAAATCGTACCACTCATGTGGAAATCAAATCTGGGTTCTCTGAGTGGCCTTTCCACCATTTCCTCACCTTAAAAGAGAAGGAATAAAATATTAGTTTGGAGGTCTTCAACAACAATTGTGATAAGCAGGTTGCCAATTTTGCAGTTTTCCCATTAGATATAGAGGTTTTAGCTGCTAGTTTTGTGACAAAAAAATATTATTTTATCCCGCAAAGCTGGGAAGTCTTGGAGCTTTTGAACTAATAAATTTTGTATCATGACAGCTGTAGTACATAATGATATTTCAAAACTAGAACATTGACCTTAAAAGAGAAGGAATAAAATATTAGTTTGGAGGTCTTCAACAACAATTGTGATAAGCAGGTTGCCAATTTTGCAGTTTTCCCATTAGATATAGAGGTTTTAGCTGCTAGTTTTGTGACAAAAAAATATTATTTTATCCCGCAAAGCTGGGAAGTCTTGGAGCTTTTGAACTAATAAATTTTGTATCATGACAGCTGTAGTACATAATGATATTTCAAAACTAGAACATTGAGGTGAATTAAAAGAAGAATCTGTCCAGGTAAAGTACGCCAAAGTTCTTTTTTACAAAATCAAAAATAATGATTGCACATTTGCCTTGTCAGTATGTTTTGGATGAGCATCATATAATCTGCAGTGGAAGCTAGAAGGCTCTTAGTTTGAAAGTACAGTAATCTATAGGTATGTACTAAATTCTGGAAATTTTGCTTGGAAAATAGCAGATTTTGAAAGCAGAATTCTAATAGCATGTGTTCATAACCTTGGTGATAGGGCAATTGTCTTATTTGCTACAGTGACTTCATTATTGGGGATGAGTTTACAGTATTCTCTTTCCAAGTCATCAAATACATATTCAAAATATGAAGTTATTTTGAAAACAAATAGAAAAAGAAAAATGAAAGTCTAGAGCAATCAAGTATGTCAAAATAGCACATGCTATCATAAGGAAGCCTTGTAGCAAGCTCAAAACTGTGTTTAAATTCTAAAGCTATGAAGAATATGAATTTACACTGTTGTTTTATTGGTAAGCTGCTGTTGAGAGGATGCTGTCATGTGGCATAAGTTAGTAGCATGTCTTAACATTCCTAACAATCAAACACTTTGAAAATTAGTATTTTGGGCTCTTGGTGCAACTAATGGCAGTGTTTATGAAAGGTTCTAATTTAGTACACATATCATTGTGTATTTAGAATGCTGTAAAAGAAGTCTGAATATTTGTAATGTTATCCTTTTCTAAAATAACAAAAATAGTAGATACATATGTATATTATGAATATGTCACATAACACTTGAATAGTATTGCTTTTAGTTTACAGATAGTTTGCCCAAACCTATGCCTATCTACATATAAAAGTAATACCTGACAAACAAGAGTATTTGTGCTAATTAACATCAATTTTTGAAGCATTATCTTGTACCTTACCATTTACTTTGTTACCCATGAAAACTTGAAATAGAAGACGGTGTATCAATGTAAAATTGAACATAATTATGCAAGAAATCAAGTTTCTTTAGAGATTCATTTAATGCAGGATTGCAGAACTGGAAAAGTGAGGAAGGCGTTGTTACTTCTCCTGCATCTCTTGATACCTGTTTAACTGTAAGCATGCAAGTGAAAGATTAAACTCTACTCATGAGTAGCATCTCAGATCCATACGTACAAATTCATAGATATAAGGGGCTAGATAACCTGCTTTTAAGAGGTTAATTTTGACAATAAGTACAATATAATTTTTAAATATTTCATTTCTGTAATACAGCTCTTTGTAATCAAGGATCCTTTTTTTTAAATGGTCAGAAGGGCAAAACCTCGGTTGTTACCTCATTCTACAATGTTTGAGGGTTTTTTTACGAAACATTTTAAACTTTTTTTTTCTCTCCCTCTCTCCTTTACTTTCTTGCTTTCAAAATGTCAAAAATTTAGTATCAAGTACCCTATACCCTTACAAATGCTCAATGGATTTTCCCAGTATGACAAAATGAACCCTACTGCTAGAACTATTATCTTGAATTTACTTGTATTTAACTTCTGGAGTCAAAATTATCAACAGCTTTGACTGAGACATAGTTGTCAGTGTTCATTACTTATTTAACTTTTAGTTATCATTGGATTGTTTCTACTTGCCTTTATGCTTTGCATATTCTAGAAAGCACAGTGAATGATTTGAAGCAAAGAAAATTGTTTTGCCATGTAGCTAACTGAAATTGGAAAACAAACATGTTTATGTCCATTTTTACCTTCCTGCCATAATGTATAGATGCTTAGCAGTAAAATGACCTGTTTATATTGTGAATACTAGCTGAAGCACCTGACATTGCCTGGGAGTTTTGACAATTTTGATAAAACTTATTGCTTTGCCAAATATTTGTTTATTTAAATGAATTATAGCAATTACAATATTGCTGGAATTCAATTATTTTAATTTGATCGCCTCACCTTCAACATGAAGGGAAAACCCTTAGGGGTGAATGAATGGCATTGCCAAATCGACAGGTGAACTTGGTAGACTTAAGTTTTTTTTTTTTTTTTTTTTTGGTTCCATGCTGCACTGAATTAGTTGTACATTATTATTTAGCAAAGCAATATAGAAAACATGCCCATTTGTGCTCAAAAGCCTCAAAATTGCCTCCCATCCACTCCTTGGTTAAAACATTTGCATCATTATTTTGCAAAAGAAGAGAAAATTTTATCTTTTTATTTAGTACAATGATTGAGAAAACAGCCCACTCATGCTGAAAGACCTCAACATTGCCTTGGAAGATTTCCCCCTCTCCCATTTTTGTGTTACCAGCCCTAAAAGAATGAAGAGAGCACATTTGTCTTTGTATTTATCAAAATTGTTGAGAAAATTAGCCTATACATGTTCAAAATTGGCTGATTTTTGTGATACCAACTTATCACAAATCCTTATCCTGAGATTGTTATCCTAAAGAACGTGTGTGCCAAATTTCACTTTTTGAACCATCTCCAAATTGCTTCACATTGAACATTTTTCAATTCCACCTCCTGTTTGGAGTGAGTTTTTGTGTTGACGTGCCTAAAATAATGAAGAGAGCAACATTTGTCTCTTTATTTGGTAAAAGCATTGAGAATAGTGTCTGAAAAAATGAGAGATAAATTTGTATTTTTGTTCCACAAAAGTATTGAGAAAACAGGCAAAAACTTGTTCTGAAAAACCTGAAAATTGCCTTCTGCTGAACATTTTCACCCTCTCCCCTGTTGGAGAGGTGGTTTTTTTTTTTTGTGATACCACCCCCACAGTATTTCTACTCTTGTGCCAGATTTGGTTGAAATCAGTGCAAGGATGTAGGAGCCTATTTAGGCATACAAACATTGACTTTTATAGGACAACTTGCTTTAGGTAAACTTTGGTGATGAAGTATTTATTTTTCTGTTTCAAATGTGTCATCATTTGAGTAACATGTTTCAACCACCGTGACATTGTATATAGTGCGAATGATATAACCTGACTTCTGACATAGGGCACACTTGTGTTCCGTTCTGCATGCCTGGTTTAATGCAATAAAGGGATAAAGTTTCTTGTGGATCAGCTTGAATATCTCATGTTAAAACAAAGAATTTCTTGCATATTTATGTTCAGTTCAGACAGTGTAAACCTTAAATCCACCTTTACAAAGTTCTCTTTAAGGTCTGTTTTCTTCCATTTGCCTTTGATGCTTGTTACAAGGTATTTAATTGCACACTTTTGAGTCCCCGTGTAAAACTGGAACGGCCCTGATCAGAACTGTGTAAACATCTTTCCCAGAAGAAATGGTTGGCTCTCTCTGTTGTATTTTTTGCAACGGAAAGTGAAATTGTTAAGGATAAATGTTGATGCTGCAACCACTTTATATCTTGCACAGTTCCAGTCAAGACCTCTTCTCTATGTTCATCTATCTTCCCATTAACTGCGCTTTGTACAAGCAACTGCAATAAATGGCATTGCTCTTGATGACTACGTGTTTTTTTGTTTTTGTTTTTTACTTCCCTTTCTCTTTCTGATTAGGGGTGTTCCAGGTTACAAGGTGGTGGTTGGTTGTTAGTGTTAAATATGAATAACAAATTTTTCTTCCAGTTCAGAACTTACTGTAATGGATAAATTGACATTTGTAAGCTTTCCCACCTTCTGATTGAAACAACCCTGGTCAGAGTAATGAGAGACTAAGCTAAGAGTTTCTGGCTTTCCCCCCCCCCCTAGTTAAATAATTTTTTAGTTGTACTCTTTGTGCATATTTTAGGTCCATTGGATAATTCAACCTCAATCATAGAGAAAACTAATGCAGGGTGATTCAAAGCAACACAAACAGTGCTTATTGTTAAAGTGGTAAGCAACGTATCTAGGATTATGGGACAGTGGTCTAACTCAATAAACTCTTCCAGGCATTTCAGATGCATCTGTCTTCAGTGGCATGTTCATAACTTCCTTCTTCAGAGCTCAGAGGCAACTGCTGTTGTGCTTGTTTATGCTGGTCTATGATGATTGTGGGAGTGTGGCCTGATCTGGCTGGAGGTGTGGGCTGCTCTCTTGACCAATGCATGTAATAGTGCTTCTAAGTATATAAACAGACACAGCAATTGTTACTGCTATGCTCCTGAAGAGGAACTTACAAATGTGTCACTTATAGGTGGATGCTGCAGCTGCATCTGAAATTTTGTGAAGAGTTTATCCAGTTAGACAAAGTACCACAAGCCTGAATCCATACTTTACCTGAATGCTCACTATGTTGTGCAGGATGACAAACTGATTTTTTTTTTTTTTTTTTAAATCAAGACCTTCTGTGGAAAAGCACGGTTTGGACACCGTGCGCCATCTAAATTTGACAAAGCTTCAAATATGGTGATGGTATGTGTCCATTTTATGGAGAATCCTCCATCAACCCAACAAAACCATCACTAGCCAAATAAAGTACTGGGCTGATTCTTGGAGCTGTTGCCTGCACATATCAGCATTCCTCTCGTATAGATAGCATGTCAAGATAGGTTTGCACCTAAATGCCAGTTATAAAATCTGTGTTTGTCATTCTTAAGGTACCTGGTTTAAAACCCCCCCAAGTCTATAGGTTTTGATTTTTATAATACAGTGTGTCCGGTCTATACATTTAACATTATAAACTTTTATAACTTTAGTTGTATTAGATCCAGATAGAAAAAACGTTTGACATGTGATTAGTAGGTCTCTTGCCATTTATGATTGCAACCATGACAACAATGATCACATTATTAGGTTAAATTAGAATGTGCAAAGATGGCAACGTGGACACCACAACAGAAGGTTTACTGTGTTCTTGAACTGACTAAAACAAAATCTGTGAAGCATGTACAATGAAATTTTTGCCATGAATTTAACCTAGGCCATCACAAGGATGTCCCCTCCTATGTGAGCATTATGAAATGGGACAGACAGTTACAAGAACTGGTAGTCTTTTGTCTACACGTGGAAAGCATAGCAAAACGATTTGTACGGCCTTCATAAGTCCAAAGTGAAGATGATGTTTTGTTATTTGCAACACCCTTTGGGCGTCAATTTGAAGTAGGTTGTATTGAAGGAGTTGTATTATATTTCAACTGTTGGAGAGCCGAACATGAAGTAGTTGCAACCGCACGTGTGGTACCCGGTAGCCTTCGCCCCAAATGTACTTTCCGGTGGCCTTTGCCCCAAATGTTTAAAAATATATAAACTTTGTAATTTGACTGTTTCTTTAAATATTATATATTTAGGTTTGCCTCGGCTGCGTCAGTATTTATTTTAGAGACACGTTTCTCTTAGCAGAGTTGTGATGCGACAAGAATGTAGGCTTACACAGATTATAATTTGACTTCACTCCCTTTATTAATGCTTGATACGATTTTAAATAACACTTCATTGATAGAGAGAGCTGTGAGATACTTTAATTAATTACTTGCACTTTTTAACACGTAAAACTTATTTTTTTCGTCTCTCACGAATACGTATTAAATCTCTTGAGGACACTTTTTGTGTCTGGTTAGTAACGCTGTCTGCAACCAATTGACTTCTGAATTTGTAAATGTTTCTCCTTTTCAGTTTCTGATTGGCTAATCCTACAATAGAATACCTTCATTTTACTAAAGCTTTTTCTGGTTGTTAATTGGCTATTTTATAAACTGTCACAAAAATTACATTATTGTTGCTCCAATAATGACTAGTAGCATTATTAAACTTCAAACTCATTATTGCTTCAAGGTTACCTCATTGTTAGCAACTTTTAACTTATTATTCTCACAGCTCCTACATTATTAAATTAAGTAATACATTCACATAACATTATTGAACATGTTTACAATAATATAAGCAAATGCAATGGCTGTTACACACATTTTACAAATTATTACATACACATATTGCTTCAAGGCGAGCTGTTATTGAATTTACATATTATATAATTTGAGTGAAATCATATAAGTGTTAAAAATACTGCCTCAAAAGAAGTCAATTTGACGTGCCAGTGTAGAACTTGCCATTCCTAGGTCTACGTTTCATGATGTACAAAAGATTACATCTATAGCCCTACAAGTTTTAGTTACACCAACAAATCAGGACAAAACAAACAAAAAACATTTGCCACAGACGTTTTGGATAAAATTGAAGAGGATGTTGCTTTCCTGGATAAAGTATGCTTCTCTGATGAAGAAACTTTCCATGTGAATTGGAAAGTTAACAGACATAATTGTTGCATCTAGGGTAGTGAAAATCCTCGTGAGGCCGAAAGAGACTTGCCAAAATTAAATGTGTGGTGTGCACTAATGAGAACTGTCCCATTTCATAATGCTTACATAGGAGGGGACATCATCGTGACAGCCAAGGTTAGATTCGCAGCATTCGTTGTCCACATTTCACAGGTTTTGTTTCAGTCAGTCCAAGAACACAGAAAACCTTCTGTTGTGGTGTCCATCTTTGCATATTCTAAACAAATAATGTGATCATTGTTGTTATTGTCACTGTTGCAATCATAAATGCCAAGAGACTTACTGATCATTTGTCAAATGGTTTTTTATCTGATACAACTAAAGTTATAAAAGTTTGTAATGTTAAGCATATAGGCTGGACACCCTGTATATCAAAGCGTTAGGATTAATGGTGAGTCCATTAAAAAAAAAATGCACAACTATATTCAACTTTTGCTGGCTTTTATTAGGGTTCTTCTCACTTTAAAGCATATATTTTAAGCAGAGAATATAGTTTGTTTGCCTCAAACAAAATAAACAAAACCCAGCATAACAGAAATAGGGTATTTAATATCATATATTAATTAATCTGCTTTTATCTCAAAGGACACCACTCCTTTTTTAAACCATTTATGTTAGAGGCCGGGAGTTGCTCTGCAGCATTCATTTTCACAAACGTATCAAATTCCAGATGTTTGTTTGATTTTAGACGTAGCTTTTACATTGTTTTAATGTGAGAAATTACTGTAAGAGGTAACCAGGCTCACTTGGCTTCCCCAGACATATGCTCCGAGATTTTAAAAAAAATTCTATTCTTGGCTTTAGTAAGTAAGTAATTTTATTAACCCAGTTAATTTACAGCAACAATTTTACAAATTTATTCTTAACCCGGATACTAAAAATAACAATAAAATATATTTAAAAAAAACACTAACCTCTTAACTACTGGTATCCAGCAGTGTGGAATACTGGTAGCCAGCATTCCTTCTAATCTAAAAGTACAATTATCAATTTATTTAATCTCCAATACTAACTCTAGCTCTTGCTTTACCTTGGACCCCAACAAACTCAAACCTTGAGGTTGTTGAATTATTGGATCCTACTTGCAACATATCAAATAAAAACTACTGTAATTTAATACTCATTTACCTCTTCCTTGCTAATTTTGCTCTTACTCTGCCCAAAATGTTTCCTACTTCGATTATAATTTTCCTAGATTTTACATTTACTAACTTTTTAGCTTGAATTTCTATTGATAAATTTAACCATTCCCTCTTCTCTATCCTCTTACTAAGCAACTTCGTTTCTTCGCACTCTAAAACTATGTGCCACTCTTTAACTTTCCGTTGGCATATTGGACATTTCTCCAAATCAATCTCTTTTCTCAAGCCTTTCAAATTCACCATCCCTGTCCTAGCCCATGCAAATCCTGCTCTTGCTGTTTTATCACATATATCAACATACTGTTCCCTGCTCCAAACTACTTTCATTTCTCTATATAATCTCAGCGAGTCGTGGCTTTAACATAAAACAACATTTATGATCATCAGCCAAGCTGCAGACAATTAGCCATATGTATGACACATTTAAGATGAATAAAAATATCTCCCCAGAAATGAACCAATCCCCAGTTCCCTACATCACAATCAATTATGCCAACCATGAAACCACCGAGGATCACCACCAGTCTGCCGTCTTCTATTAGTATTCAAAACCAGTGTAGTAGCCCAACCTTTTATCATGCTTGCATTCAGTTTTTCAATAACAAAGTAAGGGGTATCACCGTTAGGAGAGTTGACATTTGAGCATGTACAGCAGAGGTGGGCAAAGCTTGTGTCCGAACTCGTAGTGTAGTCCCAACGTAACATGACTGAAAGCGCACACACTCTAGGTCAGTGTTGCTAGCTAGAGGCAAGAGGGTGGTTGGAAGTAATCAATTCAGCGGTGGAGTTCGTGATGGCATTGTCTACTAAACCATCGTTTTCTGGAAAACAGAAATTTCATGCAGAATGGGAGTATTTTCTTTTCCTTTTTTCTTTGCTGTGCAGAAGGAGTACTTTATTTTATTTCTTTTTAATAGTCAAGTACCTGTACAATAATGTGTGTTATTGTAATTAATAAACTGAAAATTTGTTAATACATGTCCCGGTTTAGGTAACAAGGTAACGGGGTTGAGTGTTACATATTTTATTTATTTGTACAGAAGGAGAGAATGTGAAATATTTAATTTGCTCACAAACATTACATGACATATTTAGAGTCAATGTTCAAAGACAGTACATTAGATGTCATGCTTCATATGTTGAAATTAAAAAGTGTTGCATGTAAAGTTATTGTAGTTTATTATTATTATTATTATTTTTAGAAGTTTAACGTACGAAACTATTACAGAGTTAGCCGCAAAGATCATTGTACAGAAAGTCCAGAAAATTGCTGGCTGTAAATCAAAAGTAAATATGCTAGTTACATATTTAGGAAATTAGGTCCTAAAACCTTTTCAAGAGGGTGAATTTCTGACACTATGCCTGACAAAAGCTGTGGAAATCATGTGACTTCAAGAATTTCCCAATTTTAATAATATTAATTTATCTCGAACCATTACAAGCAAAGTGGAAAACCTTTCAAAAAACGTAGAAAGTCAACTTAAAGACAATACAATAGTGAACTAAACTGCTATCAACCGTCACTGCAGGAACTCCACAACCGTAACTCCGCCCTTCTCTCGCAGCAATGCCTTACTTTCATGTGTTTTGTGTTGGCGCAAAACTGGCTTTTCCCCACCTCTGCCTATACAGTGTCTAGCAACTAGTGCTTGTAGCCTTAAGTGGCCCATTAGAATGTGAACCATGGGTTCTGGTGTGGAAACATCAGATGCGGTAATGTTGATGGGTTGCATAATTATTTATATACTACAAGAGAAAGTGAAACAACTGCCTTGTTGGGCCCAAACCATGCATTTCTGAACATGCGTCCCCATTAGAAAAATGATCACTTTGCCATCCTACAAAACTTTACAAGAATTGTTGGTGTTGTTTTGAATCACCTGGTAGAAAACATAGATAATACACAAATTTATTCAGACTTGTGAGCCATTTTGTGTTAATATCACTTGAAATGAATGAGATTTAAACCAAGTTAATTAACGTTGGCTGTTGTGCCGCAATGGCTGACAATGAAGTTTAGCTCTCTCACTTGTACACCAAATCTGGAATGAAAAGGGTGCCCTGATCATGGGTATGTGTGAAAACGTGCTGATACCAGGCGATAGTTACATTTGTCTCTATGTGAAGTCGCACCAATACCTGAGAAAGGTTTAAGAGAGATTTTAGTACAACACTACAACAAATGCAAACCTAGGAGCCAATTGATTTGACTGAATAACTTGGTGTAATTTAATGAGACATTTTTAAGGAACAAACGTGGAACATGCCCTCTTCAATTGTGTGTGTTGTTAATCCCTAGACATTTGAGCCAATACCAAGATAGTAGCCAGAGTCCAAACCTATTGCAAGGCGTTAATCCTATTTCACATATGTGTATAAAAACTTTCACTTGAACTACCTGCTAGGTTACACAGCAGTTAGACATTAGTTGTTCACCTCCTTTAAATCAAGGAGTGCTGACAAGCAGTTTGCATCATCCATCAAATCTAGCTTGTAAGAAAGCCTATATAAATTTGACCATATTGCATTTTATTTCAGAACTAAATGTTCAGGCCTACAGCAAAGTTATGTTAATTTCTATTACAAAGTTGAACACTCAAGAAACTTCTTTAAGGCAATGCATCTGTAAAAATCCAAAAATCTACAGTTTTCTTCTGATTGCTTTGAGTTTGAACATAAAACACACACTGCACACAACATTTTAATGGGCTATATCAAACAGTTGTTAAGATATTAATTTTTTCGTTCATAATTAATCACTTTTTGATATGGTAATTTGAAGCCCCTACTGTTTATTGTTATCACTCCCAAAATTTTAATTAGTTTAAGACAAAGTTTTGTATACATGTTATTGAATTAATTTTTCAACTTTTTCAATGTGAGTTATGGAAATAATTTCAACTGAACTGTATAGTATTTTTAACTAGTGCACAACAAGTTTTAAATCCATTGTTAATGAATCTATCCTGAAAATTTCAAGCTAATGAACTGTAAACTGTAGTCCAAGATATTAAAAAAAAGGAATTGAGAAAAATGGAGTTTGAAGTTCAATGCGGTACTTGACCTAAATGGTACAGGACCAATTAAATATCCATATGTGGCTTTAAAATTTATATTAAAAAACCAATTGTATAGGATGAAAGTACAAGTTATAAGTATAATAAAAATGCAAAAAAAACAAACCATAAAAAATGTTCACATTTTTTACCAAATTTCACTAATACATTGCCGTAAAAAACAGTTGTTACAGAGCTAGGATTCTTCAGTTTAATTGTTAAGTATCAGTTGTAAATCATAAAAATGAAATCCAAGTTAGAATTTACACATACTAGCCAGAAACTCTTAAGCTTCTATTCACCTATTTTTCTACCTAATCGTTTAATTTCTGAATTTGCTCTTCCTATCCTTTCCTTCTCTGAAACATCACATCATAAGTAATGTATAAGCTGATCCCTAAACTGTAGTATAGGCACTATTTTTCATGGAATGCATTTTGTTTTGTAGCAATCTTTGTGTAGTTAACACTTTACCTCTCAAAGGTTCTGAAAAGTAAATTTTTATTTCTATTAAAGCAGATTTTGTTTTTCTTTTGTCAGTAATGCATGGTAACTTTTAGAGCTCTAAATTTTGAGTTTCATCTGAGTATAACATATTATTTGTGATCTGTATTCATGTTTATTTATCCGAAAGCTTTTTCACAAAATCACAAATTGAGGGGAAAAAATTAATATTTTTTAAGAGGAGATTGCGCAGGCTGTATGCGTACCTCAATGGTTTTATTTGTGACTGTTGTACTGAGGGTAAGTTGTTTGGTTCCCAGGTGTGGGGTAGCAGTTTTAAGCCAAATTTCAGGCTTTCGCCTTTGACTAACTCATGTGAAGTATGCCCAAGATGGTTTGGAGTCCACAGTAAAAGCTGTAGGTCCACTCGCATCATCATCATTGTCATTGCCGTCCTACCATTGTGGTATGAGATGATGCTCACAGAGTGCCCCCAGCTAATAAATGGATCTAGTCTTCATTTGGTGGAATGAGGTTCCCCTGAAGGTCCCAGAGACCATTTTGAAAACAAAACGAAGTTATATTTCTAGGTGCTTGCAAAAATCTAGAATCAGGCAATGTCTAGTGCTATACATTGCTTAAGGTAAAGTTATACTGCTTTTTTGTTTTTATAAAGTTGTGAGAAAAAAAAAACACTTAAAATTTCTGTGTAAAAAATTCTGAAACATTGTAGAATCAAAATCCAATAGCGGTTTTGCTTTTTTGGCCATCTGAACACCCAAATATTATATTCAAATGGATGTGTGCAAATAGCGTATGAAATTGTGAGGCTTGATTTTCACAACTTTAAAATGTTCCACTTGATTTAATTTGAAATTTTTGGAGTACATTCTTTGAAGGTTAATGAAGAGAGATTTTTTTTTTCCAGGAAAAGTTTCACTGCCACACAAAATGTAATCTTTGATTGTAAAGAACTGCATTTGAAGAATAATATTCAAAATTTTAATCACATGGAGGCACATCATGCAAGACTTGATTTTGAGTTTATGAAAATCTATTGTATGCTATAATTATGTGAAAAAATCTTTGATAAAAATTTCAGCCAAATTGATTGAAATTTGTAGAAATTTCAGTACTGGCTACTGTTCAATCCATAAATTATGTTGCAGAGACAAACACTCTTTGGGAGTGGTTTAGACACTGTTTAACCTTAAACAGTACCAGTGAGAAGAGGTAATTGGAAAGTAACAAGGAAGTACTGGACCTATCGATGCTCTTAGAAAATGTAATTGTAGAATTAAATCTGGGAAGGGCGCATTACAGAAAAATGGCAGTAACATTCAATAACAGTTGCAGGACCCTTCCTTGCATATGTAAAATAATACATAATATTCATGAGAATGTGGAGAAACATACCACAGTAAATACAAATTCTATTAAAAATACTGATGGTTACATTCACATAACACACTAGCCTATCTCCTTTATTTTTTCTCTCTCTTCTACAAAGTATGTTTATAAAAGATTATTTTTCTATCTAGCATCTTGAGAAACATTTGAATGACCACTTCAAATTGGGAAACCAGTAGTTGCAAGTATTTTGGAAATGATTATAGCAACAGAAACACGTAATTGAAATAAATTGTGTGTTTTAAAGAGATCTGCATTTTTTGTGTAGTAAAAATTGTTGTCTATCTCTTACAGTTTACCATTGAAACAAAATTCCTTCTGTATGAAAGCTTCACAGGCTATTCCCAGAAAATTTAAGATATAAATTTTATTACTCATCTTAAACATGTGGTATTTTAATCAGAATCATAGGAGAGCCATTTTTGAGAAAATCAAAATAATGCTAATTTTTTCGCGCTAAGGGTAATTAATGGTCATAAATTTTCCTGGAAATCTTCCCTTCACATGTTTGGAAGATGCTGAACTTAATTACCAAGTTTGGTGTTAATACTATTTTTTGTTTTTGAATTCTGCTGTTATAGACGCATACATATGGGCCTATTATTTTTGTGGATTCACAGGCCTCAAACATGATTATCTGGTGAAATCTCTATAACAAATTTTTTGGTGGAGCGCAATACTACTACTACTTAGTTGCTAGAGAAAGTAGTAAAATACTAACTCAACTTAACAATGCATAAATTGATATATACTTATTTTATATCTCAGAATAACATGGCTGTTTCTGCATAAAACTTATGTCAAGGTGCTCTGGAAATCCTCTCTAGGCTGTTCTGTATGTTTTAGTGTATTCCTGGTAATATTTCCTTTCTATTGCAAACAAATAAGTTATTTCATGCAGTATTTTGCTTGTGCATGAAAGGGAATGGTTAATAAATTGAGTTCCTAAGAGTATGCACACATTCATTCCTTATGTTGTGGTCTCATTAGTTTTTTCCTAGGGAACTACACACCATGATAGCTGTGAAAGCTCTCAAATGCGGTATTACTCCTGTGTTCAGTCTAGATGACACTTAAAATATGGCCTGGACCATCAGTTTAGCAATACAAAGTTAAACAGTATCTAAGTCCTTAAGCAGCGTATTGTTTTTTGCAAGTGGATCTTAAATGTTGGGTTTCCTTTCACTAAAATTATGCAACATTGCATTATTAGTTTCAGTAAATAGGCAACATAATATATATCTGCAACATTTTTAGCCACTTAATTGAAATTGTTTGAGAAAATTACATCCCAATGTTTAAAAAGAATAGGTAAATAAAAACAAATTTTAAAAAATAATAAAATTAAGTACAACATATATTTGAATTCTTGTTGTGTATGGACTGTGATAAATGAAACACTAAACTAATATAATTTTGAGTCAAATTCATATTCTATGTTCCATTTTTTTTTGCTAGATTTACCTAGAACGAGCTTCGTTAGGACCTTCCTAACATCATACGAAGGAAAACTCGTCAATTTTGACACCTCATTTGATGAGAACCCAAACTTTAGGTTCATCAGGTCACCGAGAGAGATTCCTCAATTGCTACCAGGGAGTTTGCTAAACCAAAATCCAGCCGTCGACATGAGCTAATGATGTTAGAAAGATCCTGACGAAACACATTCTAGGTAAATACCAGCAATAAATGGAACATGGAGTTTTAATTTGACTCAAAATTATATTAATATATTTGAATGTTTATATTAAGTGGGAAAAAATTGTTAGGATGTTAGGTTTAATCAAAGGGTACTTTTGAATTCAAATTTAAAACTACAGACATAGCCTGCACAATCTCTCTTAAAGAATCTTTAATTAAATTAATACTAAAAGCAACATAATGTCATTATTTGACCACAGTAATTTTCTGTTCATATATCTTTCTAAGTTTGTCAGCAGTTTTTTTTTTTTGCTTTTGTTGTAAATTATTGTATGGTATTAGATAGCATACGTAGTCATACTTTTGTTTCTTTTGATTTTATTTTGTTGTAGTGGTAAACATTGCCAAAATGATTCATTTTTGTCTAATGCTACATAAAAGATGTTTAAAATGTGATTATTGAAATGCAGGATATAAATGATGTAAAAGTTGAAAATTGCGTCTATGATAGAGAATAAAAGCCATAAAAATTCCTATTCTTTTGCTTTATAATGCTTGTATACTTTGTGAAAGCATAGCATTTATTATCAGGCAGCAACGAAGTGCTGAATCACACTGTGAATGAGGATGGCTTGGAAAGTTGAACGTATGTACTGCAACATGCAAAAAAAAAAAAAAAAAATATCTAATGTGCAGGTTGTAGGTGCATCCTAACCTTAGTGTCTGATTAGACCTTTACCTTTTAAAGAAACAGAACTTCTGTAAAAGATGCTTTATACAACAATCTAATTCAAATTATAAATTTTAGATTATATATCATTTATATCCTGTACACATGTTGTGTGGAAATCAGAACACTTAACGTTTTAAAGGATTCATTAATTGCTTTCAGAAAAATGAAAGCTACAGGTGGAGTAACTTTGCATGCTTACCTGCACAATCATGCAAGTGGCTAATGTTTTAAACCTGTGACAGCACCCAGAAAACCCACGGATTAATTCAACAAGGCCATACATTTCAAAAAGTTATGTTTTAGTAATTCTGAACTGATTTTTGTAACAATTATAATTTGTAGAAAATATGCTTCTGGAGTAATTGTGCTGCCATCGTCAGTCAATCTAGTTCTGATAGTGGGAGCAATTACTTAAAAGCTTGTTTTCCATGAATTAACTCAGAACTACTAAGTTATAATGTCATGTCAAGCAAGAAAATATTGCCTTGTGGGTAATTTGAAACTGAGTTAATATCACATACCCCTTAATTTTATCTACAGCGATTATCTTTGGTAGTAACTAGTAAAAGGATGTGGAAAAAGAAGTCCCCACACTTACAAGGAACACTCCGCACATTTGAAACTGGGATTTCATTTGGTTTCAACGTTAACTGGCGGATGTACTTAGAAATTGAAACACTTTTAGTGCAAAGTGATATTTAGGGCTATTTTTAACAGGTGAAGATATATCTTCCTTTTCTCAAAGGAAACTACATAATATGGTAATGGAATTAATTGTTGTTCCATACAAGCTGTGTGTTGGACAGGGTTGGAAAGGTAGAATCAGGCGACTGAAAAATTCAATGCCGTAGCTGGAATTTGAACCACGGGTCTCCTGGCCTCCGTCCGGTTGCTCTAACCACTGAGCTACCATGGCAACATGCTGGCACGACACTAAATTCTCCAGCTGATTTGCATTTTTCCCAGTAAACCGCAAGGAGATCTCAAATTGTATTGAGATGACATACCCCAGTGGCGACCCAGGCTTCATAGTTTCAACCACTATGGCATTGAATTCCTCAGTCACCTAATTCTACCTTTCCAACCCTGTCCAACACACGACTTGTGTGGAAGAACAACTAATTCCATTAACTGACCTAATAGTGGTTGAAACTATGAAGCCTGGGACTTAAAGTACTTACAACATTGTAAGTTGCCATTGGGGCATGTCATCTCAATACAATTTGAGATCTCCTTGTGGTTTACCGGGAAAAATGCGAATCCGCTGGAGAATTTAGTGTCGTGCCGGCAAGTTGCCATGGTAGCTCAGTGGTTAGAGCAACCGGATAGAGACTGGGAGATCGGTGATTCAAATCCTGGCTATGGCATTGAATTTTTCAGTCGCCTGATTCTACCTTTCCGTAATACGGTAAAGTATAATTTCACAACCAGAAGCTAGGAATGTATAGAAGACAAGGTTGCAACGTTTCACTGGTTGATGTGGGTAAGTAAATTACAAGGATTGGGAGAAAACTTTGTGATGTTACAGCAGACTTTCTGGTGCTGTCACTTGACTATGCAAGCAGATTGCTCACTCTGTATTACCAGCAGCATTGAATGTAACCCAAATAGAAATCGGCACAGATGTTGGAGCATTTTCCTTTCTGTACAGTGCGCTGAAGAATTACACTTGGATCACGATATCTGTACTTCATCCTGATGCAAGAAATTATTCCCCCTGCTTTTTACAATCCCACAACCAAACATTCACATATAACTACTTTAGTTTCCATATACAGGCTGACCCAGAATTCATGCAATATCATGTTTTATCGACAAATCTGCTATGTTAAAGCTATAAGAAGCCAGCATTCATGTTATCTTGATGCCAACCATGCCTTTCTATTTCTGAGACAGGTTTACCATGTTATGAAATGAAGTGAATGACCCACAGCATAACCGCAAGAAATGGTTTAGATTTACAGGGTTTCCAACAACCTGGAAAGTCAGGGGAATATTTAAAAAAATTGGTGTATTGGAAAATTGGTTCAAAGTTATCACATGTCTGGTAATTCATACTGATGAAAAACTACATATTAAGGAGGATTGCAACATTTTTTAGCTCATTAAAATCTTCTCCCAACCCTAAGTGATGAATTTCAAATTAAATGCAAAGGAACTGATATATATATATAAATACTTTCACACTTTGTAGAGATAAGGTTGTTCACCTTTTTGTGACTGCAGTTTTTTTCAGATTGATTTACTCCATCATAAGACTTAGGTGACCCCCTAAAAAAAAAAGCTTTCAGCTATCAATGGCTGAAATAATTGCTGAGAAGATGGTTTGTTACGTTATTTGCACCATGCTTTGGGCTCAATTTAAGGAGTTGTATTATATTTCAACTGTTGGGGAACGGAAATTGAAGTAGTTGCAACCACACGTATGGTACCCAGTAACCTTCGTCCCAAATTTAAAAATATAAACTTTGTAATTTGACTGTTTCTTTAAGTATTAAATATTTATGTTTGCCTCGGCTGCTTCAGTATTATTGTTAGAGACATGTTTCTCTTTGTAGGGTTGTGATACGACAAGAATGTAGGCTTACACAGATTATAATTTTACTTCACTCCTTTTATTAATGCTTGATACGATTTAAATAACACTTCACTGATAGAGAGCTGTGAGATTATTTTATTAATTACTTGCACTTTTTAACACACAAAACTATTTTTCGTCTCACACGAATACATATTATACTTCTCGAGGACGTGTCTCACGTCCTGTTTGCAGGCAACTGAACTCTAAATTTGTAAAATTTTCTCCTTTTCAGTTTCTGATTGGCTAATCCTACTCCAATAGACTACCTTCATTTAACTAAAGCTTTTTTTCTGGTTGTTGATTGGCTATTTTATAAACTGTCACTAAAATTACATTATTGTTGCTGCAATAATGACTAGTAGCATTATTAAACATTCTTACTCATTATTGCCTCAAGGTTGCCTCGTTGTTAGCAACTTTTAACCTATTATTCTCACAGCTCCTACATTATTAAATTACGTAATACATTCATATAACATTATTAAACATGTATACAATAATATAAACATATATAATGACTGTAATATACACTTTTTATATATTGTTACATACACATATTGCTTTAAGGCGGGCTGTTATTAAATTTATATATTATGTAATTAGACTGAAATCATTTAAATGTTAAAAACACTGCCTCATTGCTTAATCCAGAGTTTGAAGAATGGTTTGGTGTTGTGCTGGGCAGTCAATTCAAAACCTACTGTAAAGTGTGCAGAAAGAAATTTAAACTCGGGGACTTTGCTCCTAGTCTACCTTCCAAAAATTAGTTCATGCTTTGGCCAGTAGCAGGCACTTTGTGGCTGTGGTGTTTGTACAGAAGAGCCGCCAACATCTGAAAGAAAAACACAGCGAGCCCTACGCGAATGAGTGATTTACGGCCCTAAGCTGCAAAGCATAACCCAGGGTTGATGACCCGAAGATGCAAAGTGTAACCAAAGCATTTTTTTCCCCTTTTTTATAAGTAGAGGAGTGAAGCTGGCTGCAACTGCGGAACGACAGGATGTAGCCATAGGATCTGTGAGGCTAAACCCCAATGAAGAAATATGACACTTTGTTTTGTGAGATAGATATGGTAGGTAATGAGTGTGTTTGGAAGAACTTAAAATATTGCTATTTTTGCAGATTTTGCTGATTCTTTGTGTGCATAAGTTACAGTAGTAACAAAATTGAGTACTTTGACATTTAGCAGTTTATTTTGTGTATAAGAAAGTGTCTTAAAATGGGTGTAATATACACATTTTCCTTCTTTAAATCATCTACATTTGAATTGGAGGGTATTTACAGAACCATTACCAAACTCGGTAATATGGGGTGCCAGGCATTATGTAGGAGTTGAGGAGGCTGTTAAAAATTGCACAAATACATAATTGTGGTTAGGGAAGTTAGGTTTGCATTTTTGCTGGTAACCCTGATTTACCAAAGTCACCAAAAATTAATTTATTTATAGCTATAAAAACATCCAATGTACACATTTGGTTGGAGAAGAAAACGGTGTCTCCAGATCCTATGAGAACTTTGTTGAAACTCGATTTAAGCTATGTTCACAATGACTGCAGTACATTCTTTGCTTATGAATGCATTGGTAGTAAACATCTGAAGGGAAAAGAAGGGATAGTGTTACTTTGGATGAGTGGTTTAGAAGGCCTTGCTCTCATTTGCCATCTCCTGGGTACAAATCCTTCAGTGTTCTTTTCTCTTTTTGTTAATTTTGTAAATGAATATGCAGAACGTTGCATTGGCTTATTATATCTTAAACACCATTTTACTTTTATGGCATTTCATATGCAGTCACAAAAACATAATCACAAACTAAAGTAATCTTTAAAATGACTAAAAAATAAATTAACAGAAACCTTTTTCTTTAAAATGAAAAAACAGAGAAATGAGCAAAACTTAATATTGTGTGTTTAAACCCTCAGAATGTATAACTGCCCTCAACTTATGCTGTAGAGATAAGCAAACTTCCTAATGTGGATAAGAGGCTAAAATATTTCAAGCTTTTTGAATTTGTGTCCATAAGGCATCTTTTAGTCCTTCGTGCATCTGCAGGAAAAAATTCAAGTGCAACTATGTACTACTCTACGCTTACCTATGGTGGAAAGAGAAGTATTGTACCACCCAAAAATTCAATATTCAGATTTCACCAGAAATACATGTTTTGAGTTCCACTAAAATTGAAACAAACAACAAAAAGCATTTGATGGGAGAGAAGGGAGAAGTTAAGCATAACTCAAAATCGAAAAGTCAGATAAATACCAAACTCGGTGTTATTTAACTTCGGCTTCCTTCAAGGATGTGACACAAAGATTTTCAAGAAAATCCCCCATCCCAAACAACTGTTTACATCGAATAAACATTGTTTAATATAAGAAAGCAATAAATGAGGCAAACGCATAAATAATAAACATAATGCACTATTTAGAGTAATGTTGTTCATATGTAAAACTAAAACAAAAAAATAATAATAAATTCAGAGTACTAGTGCTTTACACTGGTTTAAAAAAGAATAGTCAATTTATCTTTGCTGCTTTGATTTTTGTTCACAGTCATACCTTAGTTGATTATGTGCATTAATCACAGAAATGCTATCATTTAAGCTTTACGATAATAGAAATCATTGTGTAATTTTTAGAGCTTGAATTGTCCCAACACTTTCATTATTTAGGCCTACTTCTTCATCACCGTTGTCATCAGTATCGTCAGATACAACCTGGGGAAGAATGATTTGCCTGACCATATGTTGACACATGTGTGACAATAATGTGTTCCAAAAATATTGATGCCTTACCCAACATGCCTACAGCTTTGTGCTGCAACAGCAAGGATACAGTATACAGAAACCATACATAATGTATCTTAACATAGCATACACATGACATATAAATTAGTAAATAAATTAATATATTTTGCATTTGGGGACCAGAAAAGTGTGACATTACTGAGAAAACATATAACCAAAAAACTCTTTCTTCTTCCGTTTGATGTTCTTTAACTGACCAGTTCGGTAAATGGAGGAAATGCTCAGAGAGACCAGGGCCCATAAAGCTGAAGTTCTTCAATGTTTGTCTTCTGAGGATAAAGGAAAATTCCAGGAAAAAGCTTATCAAAGTAACCCACTTTAACCAAGATTTGAACTTAGGATCTCTTGAGTGTGAGACAGAAATGCTACCACCACATCATGTAGGGGGCTAGTTTGATATTTATTCAGTGTTTAACTTTGTACTAATCATTCTCTCTCTCTGTGACACACACACACACTTAAAAATGTGTTTGTTTCTTTTATTCGGGGTACTACAAACTATTTCTTTCTTTGAATAAGATTTTTGATTGAAGTACAATATGTCTCCTATCTACCATAGATAGGTGATTAAAGTAGATTTTATACAGGGTGAGCCAAAAGACTCCGAACTGCCAGCGCAGTGTTTCTCCTGTCTGCGTCCTTGGCGCTCGTTGCCATCTGCCGCTATCATAGAAAGGCGCGGATGAAACCATACAAGATTTTAAAACTACTTTTAAAGGCTTTACTTACCAACTTTATGAAAGGAAATGCTGAAACTGGCCTCCGTCGTTGTCCTACATTTTTGTCACCTCTTTAGGAAACTATCCATCAAAGAATTTTTGGGAGAAATTTTCCAAACGATCGATGTCGTCTAATGTTTCTTCGGTAAGAACCGAATGCCGTCTTTTAGATTTCTTAGCCTGAACACTTCCTGTGGCCTGAAATTTACTGTAAAGTTCATGGATTGTTGTATGGCCTGGAACTTTTACATCTGGAAATCTTTCTACAAATCGTACTTTCACTTGGCGAGCTGACATAGTTAACACATAAGAATCCTAAATAAATACAGGCTGTGTGTATAATATAAACTTTGTTTATAGCAGCAGTGTGTTATCATGTTTCTATCACATTTCCACACTGCGCAGCCGGTAATATTGTTCATAAAATACCCCTCCGGGGTAACTTAAAACATAAAATGTATAAGGCAAACCCACACACCCTGGAAGAATTAAAACAAAATATCCGCCAGGAAATTTCTCAACGTGAACTACGGCGAGTGATGGATAGTTTCTTAAAGAGGTGCCAAAAATGTATGGACGACGACGGTGGCCAGTTTCAGCATCTCCTTTCGCAAAGTAGGTAAGTAAAGCCTTTAAAAGTAGTTTTAAAAATGTTGTATGGTTTCGTTCGCGACTTTCTATGATAGCGGTCGATGGCAATGAGTGCCGAGGATGCAGACAGGAAAAACACTGTGCAGGCTTGGAGTCTTCTGGCTCACCCTACATAGTATACGCTGTAAGAAAGAAAGATGAATATTCAAGTTTTACGTTAACAAATACTTTATTGGGGGCAAATTTAAAGGAACTTTGGTATAAATTGTTGGCAAATCACTCTCCTTTTTGTCATAAGGCATGTGTTTCCTCATCTGGTCACAACATTTACCATGAAAACTGCTAACATTACATACATCTCATCTGCTATTAGTATCTGACATTGGAAAATTCTACACATTATGCTAAGGGCATTTGTTTCCACCATATGTTTGTTATGTTTGTTATACAAACATATTATGTTTGTTATGTACATGTTTGTTATACAACTCAGTGAGAAACTTAAGCCATACAAGCTGTTACTCATTTCCAGATCTCTCTCTCAGCTCCAGAATATGTTTTTATGCATCAAGAATCTTTCAATGGTTTGTGTTGTCCTCCATGATACAACAAATCACACTTGCATTGAGCATGGTTAGGTCTTGCCACAAGCTGGAGACCACATACAGAAAAATCTGATGTGTTGCTTTCATAAAACTTTCTCTGCTCACTCTTCTGCAAAAGATTCTTACAAAAACTTATTATTCTGTCTACTTATTGTCAATCCAGATAAACTTTCAATTCACATTTACACATTTTGTTATAGAATGTAATAGGTAAAGCATGTTGCTATGTGAAGATTTTGAAATTCCATGCTCTTTGCACGACCACAAGAAAGAAATTGACTTCCCAGTTGAGAAAAATATAAGTAATTGAAAGTTCAAACAAATAACAATATCTCAGAAATAGTAGTTCACTCCACAAAAAATGTATATAACATAAATTGTGTGCTTTAATGTGAAGAAGTTATGTTCTTCAACTTTTGTTACGTAATGAATTACGTAAACTTAAAGAAGGTTATGTTGTTCAACTGTTGTTTTATGTAGTTTGTAACACTCTTTGGGTGTCGGTTTGAATTCAATGCTTACGTAATATTACTGTTTGAATTTGCCTCGGCTGCGTCAGTCTTACTTTAGTGTCATGTTTCTTGGGTAGGGCACGGTATGACAATAATTGTAGACATCACAGAATTAAACTTTTAAATTTCACATCTTTTATTTAAATTCTTGCACATATTTATATAGCACTACACTTTTTAAAGAACTGTGAGGAAACTTTTATACATTCACTTAGCGTGTATATGTGTTTTTACTAAACGCTAATTCTAGTCCAATAGAATTTCTGGATTTAACTTAAAACTTTTCTTTGCTGTTGATTGGCTAATTTTAAAACTGTTACAGAAACTACATCATCATCGCTCTAATCATGACCAGCACATTTCAAATTCTATACACATTATTGCTACAATTACCTCATTATTACTCATTGTTAGCAACATAAAATTTATTATTCTCACAGTTCTTGCATTATTAAAGTATGTAATGTATTCACATAACATTATTAAAATATGTTTACAATAAAAATAAGGATTTGCAATGACTGTTACATACAATTTAAATAATTATTATATACATATTGTTTCAAGGCGGGCTATTATTGAATTTACCTATTTTAAATTAGAATTAAAATTATTCAGGTATTAAAATACTGCCTCAAATGAGACCTACATTTTTTTGTGTAGTAAGAGTTTGTGTATCTCTTACAGTTTACTAATTACACAAAAGTTATTCAGAGGCTATTGCCAGAAAATTTAACGTATACATTTTGCTTGTCATGAAAATATCTTAAACATTTGGTATTTTAATTAAAAATTTCCCATTTTTGAAAAATTATCTACGTAAATCTAGTAGGGGTGGAGGGATTTTTTTGAAAATGTTGGTCACATCTTTCGAGGATGCTGAACTTAAATACCAAGTTTGGTATTTAACCGGCTTCGTTATTTAGCTATGCTGTTCACAGACACACACACACAGATGTTTTTTTATAAATGCTTTTTTTTTTATTCAGTCTTAAAATGTGTATTTTCAGTAAAATCTCAATATCAAAATTTGTTTGCTGGAATGCAATACTTCATCTATTTATTATAGGTAAACAGTAGGGAGAGTAAAATTAACTTGATCAATTCTAGCAGCTTTTCTAGTGCTTTATCTCTTTTCTGCATACATATTGATTATTTTTTTAAGTATTATTGACTTGCAAAAGACTTCATAATTATTTTATGCTACAACCTCTCACTAGTTTTGCCTCAAACCAAAGTTCAACTGTTGTTTAACAGGAACCTTCAGCCCCCATCGCAAATAAGGAGTGAGTCAGGTCGTGGACCAGCCACAAATTACTGCTTCATCGTTTTTAGTTGTACTACATGATAATTACAGTTCTGTGGAGACTGACAAATGTGTTGAATTTACAGAAAAGACTATTCAATTTGTTTTAAACCTTACGTAACCTTTTATAGTAAAATAAAATATAGGTACCACAAAGTAATGACATGGTAATGTCCCCTGCAAACCAGTTTATCACAATGAACCTAGTGCTTAAAGAGAAAAGAAAAAGGTAACTATAAAAATTATAGTTCCAACAGTATTTGGTTTTAAAATAAATCAGTGCTTCAGAAGATCTTCAGTGAAACCAACATACAATCACAGATCCCATCTTTTTAAACCACTTTAAGAATATAGCTTGAGTGTATAAAAAAATAGACATAGAAATAAAAATAGTTAACCATTATTTTGGAACAGTTACAAGATTGGAACCATTCAAAACAAAAAAATCATAAGCCCAGTTATACAGTCCCAAAATTAAAGTCCTTCAAATTTGCATGAATATGATCATGTGATTATTTTTATAACCAGTTCCAAAAGAAACACTGAGAGTATAAACAAGTTATAAGTATGTACGTGATGAAAGCCCTTGGAACTGTTCCTGCTTCCAAATTCTGTTTTAAGTGATTTTATCTCCTTAAATTAGATTGTTTGGAAATGTTAGACAATGGAAGAACTATTGTTAAGGTATTGCAAGGAAAGAAAATTTTGAACTTTTAATGATCAGCAGCTCCTTTGTAAGAAAAGACAATAACTGTGAACAATAAAATTTCCACATACGAGGGTGGTGTGAAAAGTTTCCGACCTAATAAAGATATGACATTTTTTCAGAATTTGTTTTTTTTTTATTTTTTCAACATAGTCTCCTTGTAACTCTACACACTTCTCCCAGCGATGCTCCCATCTCTGTAACCCGTCCAAATAGTACTCAGCATTTTTCTCTGCAAAATAATTGTTCACGAAGGTGATTGCCTCTTTATTTGACGAAAATCTCTGTCCTCCGAACGCAATTTTCAGATGAGGGAACAAAAAGAAGTCGCTTGGGGCTAGATCTGGTGAGTAAGGCAGATGGTCAAGCAGTTCAAACCTAATTCGTGGATTTTTGCCATTGCAACCGCTGAGGTGTGAGACGGTGAAATAGGATTTTCTTTTTCAGCAAATGTGGCCATTTTTCCACAAGTTCTGCCTTCAGCTTGTCAAGTAATGATGCGTAGTATGCTTCTGTGTTTTTTCCTTTTTGAAGATAACCGATTAAAATAACTCCATGACTATCCCAAAAAACAATCGCCATCACTTTCCCAGTCGAAAAAACAGTTTTTGCTTTTTTTGGAGCCGGTTCCCTCTTTGCAGTCCACTGTTTGGACTGTATTTTTGTTTTGGGCATATAATGGTGTATCCAAGTTTCATCTACAGTAATTAATCCACGCCAAAACTTGGATTTATTGCGCCTAAACTGCACCAACAGAGCGTTGGAAATGTTCTTTCGAACACGTTTTTGGTAAAACGTGAGCAAACACGGCACCCAGCGCGCGGACAGCTTTCTCATGTCTAAATGTTGATTTAATATGTGACAAACACGTTCTTTTGACATGTTCATCACCTCTGCTATCTTTCTCACTTTAATTCGGCGGTCGTCTAGCATCATTTGGTGAACTTTGGCGATGTTTTCGTCGGTAGTTGCAGTTTTTGGACGTCCCGAACGTTCGTCTCCCAAGCTCTTACGGCCACGTTTAAATTCAGCTGCCAAAAATTTCACTGTGGTAAATGATGGTGCAGAGTCCCCATACACAGAATCCAACCCATCTTTGATTTGCGTAGGCATATTGCCTTTCAAAAACAAATATTTAATGACAGCTCGATACTCGATTTTGTCCATTTTCATAAAAACACCCACATCACCTCACTCAAACGACTGTTACATAACAACTGAGCGTCCAAAATGGCTGAAACTTTGGTGAATAACTGTCAACAGATGAACAACGAAATTCACTAGCTTTTATTTACGAGTGCTGCCATCTTCATGTTGGGGTCGAAAACTTTTCAGACCACCCTCGTATATGCGCCTGGTCACAAATATTTTGAATAACTTAATAGTTGTTAAATAATGATGTGATTACTATGGAATAAATAGTCTAAGCAGCAAAGGTCTCGACTCAAACAGTGAAGTTGTGTAGAAAGCATGTTGTAATACAATTACCAGAAAGTAAGGTTTTTTTTGTTTTTTCTTTTTTGTGTCAGACTAATTAAATCTAATCTTAAAAAGCAATAAATTTAAACTCTTTAATATTCCTCTTTGAAACAAAGTTAGGCATAAACTAAGTGAATATTTTATCAAGTTTTCATCCCTCATGACAATTTCCAAATAATTAAATCAGTACAGTAATAATAATATTTTTCATAATCCACCAATAATTATGAAATCATGTATGTGGTGTACAGAGCAATTCAGATAAAGTTAATACAGTATGCGCAAAGCAAACAACACTGAAATTATTAATCGTTGCTGTCCAAGTTTCCATAATAGTTTTGAACCATTGTGAATTCCGTTTTGTGTTGATTTCTGCAATCATGTTTCTTGCAACAGAAGAGGCGTTTACCTTGGAAGATTACTTCTGGATGTCAGAATGAAGTAAGTTTGCTGCTGCACATTAAAGAGGAGAGATTTAATAAGGAGGCACCAAATAAAACAATGTTGGCTGTCATTGGCAAGTTCCATCGTACGGAATCAGCAATGAAAGGAGACAACAGGTGTTACAGTTGCCCAATTTCTTGTAAAACTCCACTCCCGTATCCTGCCTGCTCTCCCCATATGCCTACATATGGGGCATGTTGAATCAGTTTTCAAGGCAGATGACCCACCTTCAAATATTCCCAAACTATCCAAGAAGATAATGTTTTTTGTGTGCTTACAGTAGCCTTTGCTCATCAACATGTTCAAT
The DNA here is from genome assembly GCA_030765065.1 of Deroplatys truncata. Classification (NCBI taxonomy): domain Eukaryota; kingdom Metazoa; phylum Arthropoda; class Insecta; order Mantodea; family Mantidae; genus Deroplatys; species Deroplatys truncata. The sequence goes on along the minus strand of CM060975.1, from coordinate 307,299,676 downwards.
AATCTTCAGAAACATTATGAACAATATAGTGCACACTGAATACATTCATAACCATTGCCATTTGTTTTCGTAGAGTTATATAATGGTTTTAATATTAATTAACTGCTTTAACCCTGTGTAAATTAAATACTTTCCTACTCCGGATACTAATTACTTGGAGGTGATTCTATGCACAGAAAGAAATGAAAAATTATAACTATACTTCGAACACTTATTTCAACGGAAAAATTACCTTTTCTGGTTCAGATATCATACAATTGAGCCGAGTATTGTTGAAGTATAAGACAAATGTGGCTAATGTGCATATTTTCTTCTTTAAATGGCTTCTTTTGCCACAAATTAACATTTTTTGTTTTTCATAATCTCTGCTGGAGTTAAGCTGCTGCAAGAAGTGTGCATGGTGCTTTGTGTGCTCCCCATTCAGTTGTGATATTACACACACGCACACCAAGGGCAGTGTTACTAGCATTAAATGCCTTTTATATGCTTTTATGGAATGTTTATTGCCTACGGTAGCACATACTGTAACACTATTAAAAACAAAATTTAATGCTTAAACAAAAAAATCTGATGTGTTACACTCACATGACTTTCTCTACTCTTGTACAAACTATTTTTACAAACGCTTATTCTCCATATGCTTCATATTAATCGAGATGTTAATCTTATTGCTAATTTTCTTGTAGATGCAAGGGGAATATGGTAGGCTTTAAGCGATAGTCAAATATTTTAACAGCTGCTTGCTATGTGGAGTACTCCATTTGAGAAAAGTATAAGTATTGGAAAATTTAAGGGAATAACAAGCAATATCTCGAAAATGGTTCACTCAACAAAAAATGTATATGACATAAATTGTGTATTTTAATGTGCTCTACATTTTTTGTGTAGTAAAATTTTGTCTATCTCTTATGGTTTACCAGTTATGCAAAACTCGTTCACAATGAAGAATACTTTTGGAGACACTCCCAGAAAATTCGAGATATACATTTCATTTATCCTGAAAATATCTTAAACATATGATATTTTAATCAAAATCGTTAGAGCCATTTTTGAGAAAATTAAAATTTTCGAAAAATGTTCCATGTAAAGGGTAATCTGGGGTGGGGAGATTTTCTTGAAAACCTTCGTGTCGCATCTCTGGAAGATACTGAACCTAAATACCAAGTTTGGTGTTTATCCGATTGTTCGTTTCTGAGTTATGCTGTTCACAGACAGAGCACACACACGCATGGACATGTTTCCAAAAATGCTTTATATGCATTCAGTGCACCTCAAAACATGTATTTCCAGTGAAAGCTTGGTATCAAATTTTTGAGTGGAATGCAATACTTCGTCTACTTACTATACATAGTAGAGAAAGTAAAAATAGACTATTACTTAGTCTCTCTTATTAAAACTGTTGAAGTCGTTTATTTTCTTGTATTGTATTTCTCTTAAATGTTAAATAAAAATATTCATTTGATTGAAATCTACTTGAAACATGGCTTTGAAATAATTAATCAACATTTTAAAATGGGGGGAAAAAAAATCTCTCTGTAAATGTTTTTTCAACTTCTGTTAATGTGAACTCTCCCCCTGCTCCTGAAATATTGTACCTAAGTCGTTAAGTAAATGTTGAGTTAAAACATTTATTTTCTTCTGTTCTTTCCAGTCAGGTGAGTTTTGGTTTTCATTAAGCATTAAAACTTTTGAGAAGAGCACGAACAATTTCCATAATATAGAATGCAAACCTTGCTGCTTTCAGAAGCTTAGAGGAATTCTGCTGTGGGTCAGCCATTATCTTACCCCTCAAATGCAAGTATTTTTCACCCACCTAAGGGAAAAATTAATTATTGATAATTTTTTGTCTTTCTTTTCTTTCTTGCCCCCCCCTTCCCGTAGTGTTTTTGTAGAAATCTGTCAAAGGCAGAAGAAAAGTGCTCATTATGTTTTCAAAGCTCCCTTGATCTTTCTCTGATTTAGAGGGTTCACAGCATTCCCCTTCTAGACAGTACAATGTAGTTTTGACACAATAGCAAATAGGGTTCTGCATCATTCAAAGTTGCAGGTGACATTACATTTTATTTCCTAATAACTTCTTAGTTCGCAAAAAGTAAAAACGATTAATGGGCTGTCTCTCAAGAGAAGAGTATACTCCTAAGTATTGATATATATGTGAATTTTATTACTGAACTTAAATACGAGCTGCTAGTTTGACGTTACAGGTATAGCAAAGTCTTCAGAAGCCCTGAGAGCTAATCACTGGTTAAAAGGCGACAGCAGCAATTCTTCTCCAGATATGGATGGACCAGATAAAGAGAACAGTGCAGCAGCCCTGCTTCTAGGTGGAATTGGTGCTTCTCCGCCATTTGTAAGGGCACCAGCTGAAGATCGCTCAAAGTATGAAAAGCTCACTTTCAGCCAAGAGGATGTTTCATCAGATGACAGCTGCAATAGTCAAAAAGAAACAGGTACGATAGAATATTGAGTTCTTTAAGTAGAATCCACAAACTAGCACATGTTTTTGTCAAGATTATACTAAATGCCATTAGGGCAAACTCTTACTTAGTTCTGCAGGAAATTTAAGAGCTGCAGATAAAAGGTCCATCATAGTAAATCCCCAATTTACACTTTCTCCCTCACTCTCACTATCCCCTTCTATAACTCCTCTCCTCACTTCCCTCCCTGAACATCCTCTCCATTAAAGTTCCCTATATTTGATTGAATTTTGTATTACAAGAAAACCTGTAAAAATGAATGAATATGAATAATTTATTTGAGCACTAAGTTATTACATGTTTAGGCTGCCTTCTCTATTTGGCCCTGGCCACTAAGATGAGCAGTCATTGTGAATTACAGTTACATGTTGATACATTTAGTAGTTCTTATATTTATTTACATTATTTTTCCTCTTTTAACCGTCCATATCCATTTATTTTTTACTTTCGTTAAGTATTTACCCATATTTTTACAGTTTTTATCTAGAATTGTATGTATATCTTTATTACTATTCATTCCATACCATAAACTCTCTTTTCTCCAAATCTCTTGTTTCTTTGCATTCAAATATAATATGTTGTACATCTTCCCTTTCCCCGCATAATGGACATTCACCTTGTGCATAGCCATTTTGCTTCCCTTTTAGCCTCCATATTCCTGCCCTTAACCATGCTATACCTCCTCTTTCTTCTTTATTTGTGTTGTCTACATATTTCTCTCTTTTCCAATGTTTTTTTTATACTAACATGAAAAATCAAAGATCTCTTCTCAGTTATCTGACTAAATAATTGTTGTATCTCGATGTCCTCAAATCTTCTTCTAATGCTCTTCCAAAAACCTTTGTGATTTGCCTCTCTTTTCCTCCAAACATCTCCCATGCCATTATTCTCAAGGTTATTTCTTAGTTCATTTACCCAGCCCGTATTTTTTAATCTAGTTTCTTGGTATTTTAGACATTGTTGTAATAAATTATCGTCATCAGAATTCAAGATCCTGTGCCAATATTTCAAGGCTCTCTCCATAACCATTCCTTTTCTTGTTACTCGTCCCATTTCGTTTTGAGCCACTTCATTTGCTGTAGCTGTTGGCAGCTGTAGTACTTCCTTACAAAATATTCTGTGGACCATGTCCACCACTTCCCACCCATTTTCAAGCCCCCATATTTCAATCCCATATAACATTCGTGCCTCAACCACTGAATTATATAATCTTTCCAACCATTTCATCTCCAACTCTGGCATTTTGAATAAGCATTGTCTAACAGCCGTCATTGCTGCTCTCCCCTTTGCCAGAGCTGATCTCTTTTGTTTCTCCCATTTACCTCCTGCATCTATATTTATCCCTAAGTAGGTACAGTCTCGCACCACTTTATATTCATTTCTCCCTTTACTCCATCTCTCCTGTTTACCCAATTTCCCTTCTTTTTTAAACACCACAATTTGTGTTTTCTTTTCATTTACTTTTAATCCCCATTCTATACAGTATTTATCTATTTCTTGTAAGGACAATTTTAGTCCATTTACTGTAATGGATGCCACTACTAAATCATCTGCAAAGAGGAGACCAGGTATCTGTATATTATTTATTACTGGTAAAAGATTATTAGTACTATTAATGTTTTGTAGTATATCATCTATAAATAGGTTAAATAAAATTGGGCTTAATTTACATCCTTGCCTTAACCCTTTCTCTAGGTGTATTTCATTAGTTATTGCCCCTTCCTCATATTTTACACAGAAAGTATTATCTCTATATAAATCTTTTAAAGTAGCCACCATTTGGTTACTTAACCCTTTCTTTAATAATTTGTACCACAGTAATTCTGTAAAGATAGACAAAAACTCCCTAAAGGATAAATACAGAGATCAATAAAATACATAAATTGAATCAAACCTTTTCTAGTGTTAGTGGTTTTTAAAGTACTGCACAGTAGGCTTAATCTAACAGAGATGCTTGAAAGTTTTGCGGATGTTTTCTCTCCATCATAAGAGCTTATTATCATGATTATACACTTTCCTCATGTTGTAAGTAAGTACTTGCAAAAATATATCATTAAGTAATGTGGATAGAAGAATCACTTTTTATATGAATATTATAATTTATAATGGATATATGTCAATTTATCATTGATAAAAAAAAATCACGTGAATGTACATCAGATGTTTTTTGCGGGGTGGGGGGGTCTACTCTAAAATATTTGAAAAATAAATAAAACATGCTCTAATTCTGTGAAAATGGACTGAAATTAATAAGTATTCACTGCACAATATTGACTTCTAGACAGACTATACATTTACAAAACTATGCAGATTTTCTTTTTACACCTTGAGATAAATCAGTCCCAAACTTGCTTTTAGTTTTGTGCATTAGATGTTCCATTGTTCCAATATCAGGTAACAAACATTTAGAAAAGATCAGAATGTATTACTTTCTCTACCCCATATCTAGTAGTATATAGAGAAGGCATTATAGTTCACCTAAAATTTGGATATCGGGGTTTCACCAGAAATACATGTGTATAACTCAGAAACGAAAAGCTGAATAAATACCAAGCTTGGAAGCTCTGCAGGTTCCAAGGATGCGACACAAAGATATTTAACAAAATCCCCCAACCCAAACAACTTTTAATATGGAAAATTTTTCAGAATTTTTTCTCGCCTCAAAAATAGTTCTAACTGTTTTTATTAAAATACCACATATATAAGGTATTTGCATAATAAATAAAATGCATATCTTGAATTTTCTGAGAATATCCTTTAAAGTCCTCTTCATTCAGAAGGAATTTTGTGTAATAGTTAAACGATAAGAGATAGAAATATACAAAACAGAAAATGTAGATGTCAGATATTTGTTTTTTTTTTGACATCAACCATTTTTAAACATCTGAATTGTGTATTCTGCTTGCTCTGTTTCCTTTGTGCATACAACAAAATGTGTAATGAAGCTATTTCTGCAATGGTTCATCTCGATTAACATTTAGTAGATGGAGAAATAAATTTTTGTAAGAATACTTTTGTAGAAGTTATACAAAAATAAACAATAGTGCATAGGGAAAGTAACTGAATGTAATACATTATATATATTTAGTTTTAGTAGTTATATGCGGATGAATCAAATATAAACTGGAGTTTTAAACTATTGGACCTGGTAGTCAGCAGAAATAGATGGGGCTTTGAGAGGATGTGGTGGGGAAGTGTGGAGTAGGGTTCTTGATATTTCAGTATGCCATGAGCAAGCAAGAGGTACACATGTCCGCTGTGCAACTAATCATCAAGTTTCTGGCAAAAGAAGGCACCAAAGCTTCAGAAATTTTGAGAAGGCTCCATGCACAGTTTGGGAAGCAACCCTTTCAAAGACCCAGGTGTATGAATGGCACAAAAAAATTTGACGGGACAGGAAGCAGTAGAAAATGAGGCCCGCCAAAGACAAGTGTCCCACGGTCAAGCATCACTGCATTTGTGCTGTACGTGACCTTATTGAAGGGGATCTGCACATAAGAGGGTGGTCTCAAAAGTTTCCGACCTCAACATGAAGATGGCAGCACTCGTAAATAAAAGCTAGTGAATTTCGTTGTTCATCTGTTGACAGTTACTCACCAAAGTTTCAGCTATTTTGGACGCTCAGTTGTTATGTAACAGTTGTTTGAGTGAGGTGTGTGAGTGTTTTTATGAAAATGAATAAAATGGAGTATCGAGCTGTCATTAAATATTTGTTTTTGAAAGGCAATACGCTTACGCAAATCAAAGATGGGTTGGATTCTGTGTATGGGGACTCTGCACCATCATTTACCACAGTGAAATTTTTGGCAGCTGAATTTAAACGCGGCCGTAAGAGCTTGGGAGACGAACGTTCGGGACGTCCAAAAACTGCAACTACCGACGAAAACATCGCCAAAGTTCACCAAATGATGCTAGACAACCGTCGAATTAAAGTGAGAAAGATAGCAGAGGTGATGAACATGTCAAAAGAACGTGTTTGTCACATATTAAATCAACATTTACAGATGAGAAAGCTGTCTGCATGTTGGGTGCCGCGTTTGCTCACGTTTGACCAAAAACGTGTTCGAATGAACATTTCCAATGCTCTGTTGGCGCAGTTTAGGCGCAATAAATCTGAGTTTTGGCACCAATTAATTACTGTAGAGAAACTTGGATACACCATTATACGCCCGAAACAAAAATACAGTCCAAACAGTGCACTGCAAAGGGGGAACCGGCTCCAAAAAAAGCAAAAACTGTTTCTTCGGCTGGGAAAGTGATGGCGACTGTTTTTTGGGATAGTTATGGAGTTATTTTAATCGATTATCTTCAAAAAGGAAAAACCATTACAAGAGCATACTACGCATCATTACTTGACAAGCTGAAGGCAGAACTTGCGGAAAAACGGCCACATTTGCAGAAAAAGAAAATCCTGTTTCACCAAGACAACGCACCGTCTCACACCTCAGCGGTTGCAATGGCAAAAATCCACCAATTACGGTTTGAACTGCTTGACCATCCGCCTTACCAGATCTAGCCCCAAGTGACTTCTTTTTGTTCCCTCATCTGAAAATTGTGCTCGGAGGTCAGAGATTTTCGTCAAATGAAGAGGCAATCACCTTCGTGAACAATTATACTATTTGGATGGGTTACAGAGATGGGAGCATCGCTGGGAGAAGTGTGTAGAGTTACAAGGAGACTATGTTGAAAAATAAAAAAATAATAAAAAATGTCTTGTATCTTTATTAGGTCAGAAACTTTTCAGACCACCCTCATAGCAATTTCTGAAATTGCTGCACTCATACAAATGAGCTTTGGAAGTGTTCAAGCCATCATCCATGATGAACTCAACTTCCAAAAATTGTCTGCCAATGTAAAGCCACAAAACTAGAGGAAATGCATTGGATACCTCTGGAACATCCTCCTTAGAGTGCAGATTTGACACCCTGTGATTACCATTTGTTGGGCCACTGAAAGAAGATCTAGGAGGAATGCAATTTGATGATGCAGCGGTAGAGAAGTATATGCACAACTGGCTTCACACATGTTCCTCTTCTTTCTTCGAGAACAGCATCTAAAAGTTACCAGTTTGATGGCAAAAATGTGTTTCAGATTTGGGAAACTATGTAGAAAAACGAGGTGGTGGCTTTGTTTTTGTTGGTGGATTCAATAAAGTTGTAAAAAAAATTCTGGTTTATATTTGATTCACCCTCATACAAAATCCTCATGGTATACATTTCTTCCATTGCCATTGACTGAAATGCTCAAGCCGAGTGCCTGCATGTTGAGAAGACATCTGACACACAGATGGTTTTTATGTATCCAAATTCAGAATATTTTCCCTCTTTAGCAGTTAAAAAGAAACTAGGGCAAGCAGTAAACGTGTTTGTTTATGTTTCTGTAGGTATTGTAAGAACACAAAGAAAGCGCCATGGCGTTCGAAGCAAGCTGGCAGCTAGCAGGAAGCACAAGAAGGAGAATACTAGCAACGTCAATGCAGAGTCAAATTACAGCGGTCATTTATCCGATGATTCTATTGGTATGTGCCTAATGTTTTGGGTTATATCTATTGTATGAAACATTGTGACGGGGAAACAATAGTACAAATTACTTTATTAGATGTTATATCTATTTTTACTTTCTCTACCATGTACCTAGTAGGCAGAGAAGGTATTGCATACCACCCAAAAAATTTATATGTTTTGAGGCCCTCTAATCCAGAAGAAAAGCTCTGTCTGTGTGTTTGTGAACAGTATAAACTGAAAATTTGGATAAATAGCAAACTTTGTATTTAAGTTCAGTATCTTCCGAAGATGTAACATAAAGATCTTTAAGAAAATCCCCCAATTCAAACTATCCTTCACATGGAAAATTTTTCAAGATTTTTTATTTTCTCAAAAATGGTCTTATTAATTTTTATTAAAATATTGTGCATATAAGTAAAATGTATTTTCTTGAATTTTCTTGTAATAGTCTATATGAAGTCCTCTTCATTTTGAAGGAATTTTGTATAATTGAGAAATATTCAAGAAAGAGACAGAAACATACTACACAAAAAAATGAATATCTTTTTAAAATGTGTAGCGTATTACAAATAACTTTTTTGTGATATCATCCATTTCCAAGATTATCCATTATTATTGGTTTGAATTTTTCAATACTTTGTCAAGTTTTTTAAAGCGCTGTTGCTATTCATTTATTTTTCACAATATTGTGGAAAGAGAGTAGAATTTTAAGGTCAGCGTATAGGCACCTGCTTTTAAACATCCAATCGGTTTCCTCTGTTCATACAAGTTGAAGCGAAGGTCTACCAGAGCAAAAGCCTAAGCCCAGGTCCAGCGCTAGCCGAACCATGGGAGTTTCCCATGATGCCAATACCTAGAGTCTACAAAGACCCCCCCCACTTGCGCGAGGATGGAAGTGGATACGCCACTTACGCACATCAACCCAATAAGGGCGACTACCAAAAACCTTGGTGGGGCTGACAGCAATCTAGTATGCCATCTACCGGCTATCCAGGTTGTTACCGGAGGACATTGAGGCATCTCACAACCCCGCCTGTACAGAAATCTGCACAGACGTACCCAATCTCCCACGGGTCTCGGTAACCACTGCCCCACCGAGTCCAACCCAATCTGAACAGCTCCCTATTGGGAGGGGCTCGAAGTTCATACAATGAAATGTGTAATGAAACTATTTCTGTAAAGGTTTATATGTATAGTATGAAGAAAATAGAAAAATAAACTTTTTGTAAGAATAGTTTGTGGAAACTATATAAGAAATAAATTATAGCCAATGGAGAAAATCATGTATATGTAGCACATCAGATTTTCATTTTGTCTACCACCTACCTGTAGTGAATAGAGGAAGTATTGTATTCCACCACAACGGTTTTATATCCAGATTTCAAAATGCATGTTTTCAGTTCCACTGAATATTAAAAAAAAGATATATAGATATAAGGGTCATTTCATAAGTCATGGCAACTGTTTATTATCAGCCAATAAAGCTGCAAGAACTAAAATTCAATATATACGATTGAAAGTCACTAAAATGTTCTTTGCAAATCGGATCCGAGTACAGGAGGCTATGGATAAGGAACATTGAAAGATGCATAAATAGTAATCATTGTTTTACTTGTATTACATATGCACAAAAAAGTACTTGTGTAATGCTCACAGCTAACACCCTTCAAAGTAATCTCCCAAAGCATCCACACATCGTTGCCAATGATGAGGAAGGCACTGAATACCATCAGCTGTGTGTGATGCAACTGTGTGCACCACTCTCGTCAAAACACTGTTAAGATGTCCTCCCTGTTTGCAAGTTGTTGCCCACGCAGGGCTTCTTCAATTTCGGAATGAGATCAAAGCCACATGGACTAACATCAGGGAAGTACAGAGGATGTTGCAAGATCTCCCACCCCCACTGCTGTAAAAGGTTCTGGACACCAGCTGCCAGGTGGCTTGTTGCATTATCATGGATGATTATGGCATTGTTTAGAAGTGCTGGTCGTTTCCTCCGCAGTGTATGATGCAGATTATGCAGCAGCAGGAATAATCTGTTTGACAGTGCAGCCCTTACAAATAGGATGACACTCTTGAATACCTTGGTTGTCATATGCCAAAATGATCATGACCTTCCTGGGTGGTGAATTTGAAGAAGAAATGTTGTTGCGTAATGTTTAAACTTGAAGAAGGTTATGTTGTGCTGCTTTTGTTTTGTTTGGTTATGTAATTTTAACTGCTCCACGTATGGGAGCCAACTTGAAGATGTGTTGTTATGTAATTTTTATTTAAGCTTGAAGTTTGCAACACACTTTTGTGCGTCGGTTTGAATTTGTTGATTACGTAATAGTTACTGTTATTACGCAATATGCTGTTACGTATGAGAAGTTGATTTTAAGATGTGTTTTTTTGTTATTACACTCCAAGTTTTACACTATAATTTTTTTAACTTTGTTATTAACACTGCTTCTATATATTATTTATGTTTGAATTTTGCCGCAGCTGCTTCAGTAATGTTTGTCGAGTCACGTTTCTTAGTCAGGGTGCGGTATGACAATGATTGTAGACATCACAGAATTTAAGTTTTTAAATTTGCTTCTTTTATTAATTCTTGCACATTTTTATAAATCACTACACTTTATAAGAACTGTGAGAATCTTTAATACTTTCACTTAGCTCGTATACATATTTTATGATTCACACGTAATATCTCTGTAGAGAACACATCTTCCATCTGTTCACTACCAAGGTTACCCAGCAACTGAGCAACTTTCAATGGTAAAAACCTGTAAGCTTGGTATTTCAAGTCTCTGATTGGCTAATTCTAGTCCAATAGAATATCTGTATTTTACTTAAAGCTTTTCTTTGCTGTTGATTGGCTAATTTTCAAACTCAAACTCATTATTGCTACAAGGTTACCTCATTATTACCTCATTGTTAGCAACTTAAAACTTATTATTCTCACAGCTCTTGGATTATTAAAGTATATAATGTATTCACATACCATTATTAAAGCATGTTTACAATAAAAATAAGCATTTGCAATGACTGTTACATACAATTCAAATAATTATTACATACATATTGTTTCAAGGCGGGCTGTTATTGAATTTATTTATTATAAAATACAATTGAAATTATTCAGGTATTAAAATACTGCCTCAAATTCCATCAAAACTTGTGTCTTCATGATGAACCATGACAATGCCGTTCATTTAATTGACTCTTTAGTTCTGGTTCATACACTCGTGCCCAGGTTTCATCAATTGCAATTATTCAATTCGACAGTCATTTCCTTCATGTTGGAATTGCTCCAGATGGATACAGCATATCTCGTATCGAGTCCATTTTTGCATCTAACCTATGTGGCACCGATTTTGCACAAACCTTGCGCATCTTCAAGTCCTCTCATAAAGTTCAGAACACTGTCAATGCAGAAATACCAGTATGTGTAGATAATTCTGCCACAGTCCAACACCTTTCATATGTTACACAATGTTTGATAACAGCCACTTGCACCTCTGTGTGAGCAACTCTGGACGTCCACTGCGCGGCAGGTCAACAGTTGCTACGCATCAACATTTGAAGACCTCTGCCCAATGTGCAAGGTTTGATTAGGGAATGCCCTATCACCCAATGCTTCTCGTAGCTCGGCATGACACTGACAATTTTTACATATGAGCGCTGCAATTTTTACATACTACTGCTGTTCAACTTTACTCTTGGAACACAGCCTGTAGGATACTAACTTTTGCATGTGCTGTCTACTAGCCCCAATGCATTCAGATGCAATTTAGTGGTGGCATCCCATACTGCGTACAACATGTTTTCAAATGTATATGTTGAACTAACTGCATATTCGTTATTTGGAAGATAAAAAATAGTTGCCATGACTTCTGGAATGACCATCTGTGTGCATGTGTGTGTGCTTTCATAATTTTTTATTTTCTCAAAAATGGCTCTTAACAATTTTAATCAAAATACCATATGTTTTAAGACATTTTGCATAACTAATAAAATGTGCATCTTGAATTTGAGTAGCCTGCGAGGTCCCCCCTTCATTCTGATTGAATTTTCTAGAACTAGGACCAGATAGACAGAACCTTACTTCAGGAAAAATGTAGAGCTCAATAAAATATTCAATTTGTGTCCAATCTTTTTAACAGAACCATTTTGAAACTAATACATGCTGTATACTGTAGGTTTAAAAATATAATGGCATCATTTGATGGAAGGTGCTTGAAAGTTTGCAGATTTTCTTTTCCTTCACAAGAGTTCATTACTATGACTTCTCAATTTATTCCTTCATGATCATGATAAATATTTGAATGCTGTTTCCGCATGTTGTGTGTAACCAAGGACATACGAAAAGTTGAATCAGACTTGAAAAATTCAGTGCCACATCCAGGACTTGGATATGGGCCTTTGGTTCTCTGTGTTGATGCTCTTACTGTTTGAGCTACCATAGCGAGATGTCTATATTTAAATTAAACCTTCATCTGATTCAGGTATTGCAGTAACCTGTTAGCCAGTCTCAAATACTTGAGATTGTATACCTAAAAAACAGCTTGCAATTTTGCTTGATATGGTAGCTCAAGCAGTAAGAGGATCAGCATGGAGAGTCAGTGATCTACCATTTGAGTCCTGCCATACATAGCATTGAATTTTTCAAGTCTGATTCAACTTTCCAACTTACACTATGAAGTTATTGGTAGTTTTAAATCATTTGTAGGCAAAAACATACAAGGTGCATTCAAGTTATAACACTTCCAATTTTTTTTCTCACTAACTAATCACACGAAAATATGAAACTTTTGTCACTTCTCGACGTAATCTCTCTGCAGCTGTACACATTTTTCGCAATGTCAACGCCATGATTCCATGGCGCTGTGAATGCTGCTTTAGGAGTCTGTTTTGACCACTGGAAAATCACTGATGCAATTGCGGCACGATTGGTGAATGTGCGGCCGCGGAGAGTGTCTTTCATCATCGGAAACAGCCAAAATTCGCTAGGAGCCAGGTCGGGTGAGTAGGGAGCATGAGAAATGACTTCAAAGTTGTTTGCACAAAGAAACTGCTGTGTAACATTCCGATGTGCTGGTGCGTTGTCTTGGTGAAAGAGCACACGTGCAGCCTTTTCAGCCATTTTTCGCACAATACCGGAAGGAGTTTCGTCTTCAAAACATCTTCGTGGAATGCACCTATCACTGCAGTTCCCTTTGGAACGCAATGAGTAAGATTACACCATCACTGTCCAGAACATGGCCGCCATCATTTTTTCAGCACTGGCGCTTACCCAAAACTTTTTTGGTGGCGGTGAACCTGTGTGCTTCCATTGAGCAGACTGGCACTTCGTTTCTGGATTGAAAAATTACATCCACGTCTCATCCATTGTCACAATTGACGAAAAGAAAGTGCCATTCATGCCTTCATCTCACGTCAACATTGCCTGGCAACATGCCACATGCGCAGCCTTGTGATCATCCGTCAGCATTCGTGGCACCCACCTGGAGGACACTTTTTGCATTTTCAGGTCGTCATGCAGGATTGTGTGCACAGATCCCATGTAAATGCCAACTGTGTAAGCGATCTGTTCCACAGCCATTCGGCGATCCTCCAAAACACATTTCTCCACTCGATCATGTCATCAGACCAGCTTGTCCAAGGCTGAGATTCTGTTGGTTTGTTGTCACACAACATTCTGCCTTCTTTGAACTGTCGCACCCACAAACACACATCCATGACCCATCACCACATGTCTCACTTAACTGGCGATGAATTTCAATCGGTGTCACACCACGCAAATGGAGATAACGAATCACTACATGCTTATCATGTAATGAAAACCTCACTATTTTAAGTATACAAAACAATCCTCACTCTCGCCGTTGCCACAAGAGGTTCTGTGTGACATACAGTGCTGCCATGTCTGTCACACATTAGCAAAGAGTGCCCGCTTACTTTAAAACAAACCATATGCTTCTATCTGTTTCCAGTTCTGAGAAAAAAAAATTGGAGGTGTTATAACTTGAATGCACCCTGTATAATGAATAACATAATGTAGATATAAGAAATACTTTTTAATAAATGCTACAATATATAAGGTATACCTGCAAATTTGTAATGAGTATTACAGATTTAAAATAAAGATAATCTTTTTTATTTTATGTTTGATTCCAGGATCAGCCAGTGATCTTAGAGCAATGAACGAAGATGATCCTCTAGGAGAAGAAGAAAATGGAAGATGCAGAGGTGCCGGTGCAAAACAAAACGATGAAACAATATCAGAGAGCATCATGACGTGTGGTTCTTCTGCATACCATGCTGAATGTGAGAGTGTTACCACCCATGAAGATGACGATCGAAGACGTAAGCGTGTTGACAAAGATTCTTCTGCAGCTAGCAAGCATAAAGGAACAGCAGACAATGAAGATGAAGATGATGAAGCTGATGAGAATGCAGGGCAAGATCTCTTATTTGTTGGACATCAATATGGAGAGAAACCTCTTCTTGCTGACGATGAATTGGATACTGAGGACGATGTACCTCCGAAAAGTCCATCTCCTCCTGATCAGGATTGGAAAAACCCCATGAACACCGAATCAAACAAAGTAAATTACTGGGACAAAGGTCATCCTGGCAAGGAGCTCATTGTGGATGTGTTTGCACTTGCACCTTTCCAAAAACCTGGAGGAGGCTCTTCACGTAGAAGCAGTAGTAGGGGGAGTAACAGAAAAGTTTCCTCTTCCCATTATCAAAGCCGAAGTCAACCTACTAGTCAAACAGTTTCACCAATGGATATTCTAACAGCCGGGCGGAAATCATCTTTACTGATATCGACTTCCCCTCAGTCACACCCAATCACTCCAACTCAGGAAGCCATACGCCCACCCCTTGAAGCAGCTTTGGTAGATCTAGGAGAGCCAGTTTCACGTTCCACAGCATCCCTGGATCCTTCGTTCATTGGATCTCTGCATCTAGAACCAGAAGAAAGCACCAGGAATCTGCATCAGAGGTGAGTTACATACCAATTGAATTTAAAGGAGAATAACGATTTGGTTTTTCACAGTAAAACATTTAAATTTTAATATATAAAAGTCAGTGTATGTGTGAGTGTGTTCCTTATAGGCTTCTACACCATTGCACCAACCAAACTTGGTACACATAAAGGCTGGTTCACAAACAAACGAGAACAGTAACCAGAACAAGAATGAGAAAGTTGAAATACATGTATTCAAATGGAAATGTTCACAATCGGCGGGAAGCCTTCCCGGGCCCCGGGAACGGGAAAGAAGAGTTGCCCAACTTTTAACTTTCTCATTCTCGTTCCCAGGCACAGCATATTAGACTCTTCACTCTAGAGGTTATTCTAGGCGGCCATGACATGAAACAGCCACTAGTGCTCTCTATAGTCGCAAGCTGGAAACATGAAACTGGAAGGAATTAGTACTAAATATACTTCCTAACCTCATCCCGACACCCGCAAATCAAATCAGGGTTGGTTCCTCTGGTGAAGGGATCATTTGTAGTTTATTTATATGCAACTCAAAACTGGCTATTACCTAAAAAACAATGCCAAAAACTACAAAGAACGGCTAAAACCGGTGGAAATGAAAAAAAGAACAACAAACAATTTTAATGTATGCCATTAAATAAAGGAATGAAAGCTTGGCATAAGTAGAGGGATCGGAAATGTAATGGTTATGCATTTAGATAATGTTTACTCTATCGAATTTTGACGTTGGCTTGGCTAAATTGGAAGTAGGTGAAAAAATGTCATTGGTCAGTTAAAAACAAATGAAATCCCAATGCGCAAAATCGACTTTCACTTTGTGATCGATATGCATTCCCGTTCTCGTTACCGGGCTGTTGTGAACCAATATGCATTGCTTCCCGTTCTGGTTACCGTTCTCGGGCGGTTGTGAACCAGCCTTAATCTTGACACAAGGCAAAAATTACTGTGCAGCTTAGAATTCGAAATTCCGCTCCATTTCACACGATTAATTATTTAATTTTATGTTATGCCTATAAAAGCTCGCAAGACCATCTATATCTTTCTCAACGTCAATCATAATAGGTCAAACTTTGGCAACATAAGAATAATAATTACTTAGACTTTCCTGGCCTCACAAAAAACAAAGGATCATCATGTTCACATATTCGTTGATCTCCTCTCTGACAGATCATGGAGTAATAACATAGCCAAATTAATAATTACAACAGTTAACCCACCTATGATAACAGCAACAGCATCAAAACAGACAAAACACCGCTTCTTTTTTACTTTCATGTGATTATTTATTGTGTAAAGATATAAAATAACACAAATGCATTCAACATAATCGCATTGACTACAAAAGTCAATATATTGCTCAAACATTGCTAACATAAGAGTAATAAATACTCAAAGTTAATTGTGGTCATACTCCAATGTTTATGTTCTCATATTATAATTTGTAGTTTCTCATTTTTTTTGTAAGCAGTGGGTTTCTTTCTCTATGGGAAGTTTGATAAGCAGAAAAACAAAAACTGAGTGTCATAAAAATGACAGTGGGCATGGATAACAACAGTAACATCAAATAGACGAAGTACCACTTCTTATTGCTATTCTTTTTTTCTTTGTATATTAATTTTGGCCTTTTTACGTTCTCTACTGCGTGCAGTAACTAGGGGAAGTATTGTATTCCACCCAAAAATTTGATACCAAGATTTCACCGGAAATATATGTTTCGAGGTCCCCTGAATACAAAAAAAGCATTTTTGGAAACATGTCCGTGGGTGTTTCTGCATAACTCAGAAACGAACAGTTGAATAAACACCAAACTTGGTATTTAGCTCCAGAGATGCGACACGAAGGTTTTCAAGAAAATCCCCCCACCCCAAATTATCCTTTACATGGAACATTTTTTGAAAATTTTAATTTTCTCAAAAATGGCTCTAACGATTTTGATTAAAATATCATATATTTAAGATAGTTTTATGACAAATAAAATGTATATCTTGAATTTTCTGGGAATGTCTCTAAAAGTATTCTTCATTGTAAACAACTTTTGCATAACTGGTAAACCATAAGAGATAGACAAAATTTTACTGCACAAAAAATGTAGATCGCATTAAAATACACAATTTATGTCATATACATTTTTTTTGTTGAGTGAACCATTTCCGAGATAATCCTTGTTGTTTGTTTGAATTTTCCAATACTTATACTTATCTCAAATGGGAATTCGTTATTCGTTTTTTTATGTCCTAGACATACAAAGAGAATGGAATGCTCCACATAGCAACCAGCTCTTAAAATAATTGACTATCGCTTAAAGCCTACCAATTCCCCTTGCATCTACAAGAAAATTAGCAATAAGATTAACATCTCTCGATTAACATGAAGCATATGGAGAATAAGCGTTTGTAAAAATAGTTTGTACAAGAGTAGAGAAAGTCATGTGAGTGTAACACATCAGATTTGTTTATTTTGTGTTTCACATGTTTTCTTAACAGTTCTGTGTATGTTAGTTACTGAGAATGAACAAGTTTATGTTGATGTTACTTAAACTGCCTTTATTTCTTCCCAACCAAGATTTTCTCTATTAATAATGACAAGGAAGCTCAAATGCAACAATGTGGAAGTCACTCAGCTGCATTCACGAGAAATCATTACAAACAGTGGTATTTATGGTTGTTCAGCAGTGCTTTTGCATAGTATTTTCTCAGTATTTTAATTTTTTTCTTCTTTATACAGTCCTGAGAGTTTTAATTAACTCTTTGTTTAAGTATCTTGTGTAATAATTTTTAAATGCCTCCAAAGAAACACAAGGCTACTGGGTAAGTACAATCTAAGGCTAAATGTTATAGAGATAAACTGTCAAACCACAGGCAATGCCAGGTATTTCAGCTAGTGAATGACTAAAACAGAGAAACTAAATGCACTGAAGCATATTAAATACTCAAAATTAATTCTTAATTACTCTAGTTTCACTTACCAATAAATTCTTGCACAGGTTTCAGAGATTGTATCCATCATCAACCTACTCTGTATTCACTCTTAGGTTGATCCGCATCAACACAAACCCCAGGTGACCAGTGCACCACTATAATGTGTCCTTCCGCCATTCACACTAGAAATAGTCACACTTTCAGACCATGTGGTGAGTACAAGCGGCACGTAGTGCAAAAAAGAACAGAGTCCTTATTTCGACAACTGAAACGGTAACTACATATTCTGTTAAGGGTTAAAGGTGATAAGATTGATAGTTGCAACAAAATAAAGTAACAGGTATGCGATAACCTAATTTATTCGCTCTCAGGAAGTGGCACTTTTTTAACTGTTGGCAGCTCATTGTGCACTGTTACGCGAATGGCATTCTTCTTAAAATAACTGCATTCTTACATCGCGTATTTCATATGCTTTCTTTTTTTTTTTCTGGGTGTAACCACTTTTCTCGTTTCAGATTTTTCTCCACAAGCACTGTTTATACTTGTACTCGAAACACCGGTGAACTCAGAGGTTAATTTCACCATTTCTTTCACAGAAAGTGTTGGATATTTCTCACATAACTTATAATAAAGATTCAACACTATTGTTTTTTCACCACTAGTCAATTGTTTGCGCGGCTAATGCTTTACATAATTCGACGAACACACAAGAGCAAATTCACAGTCCGCCATGATGCTAAACACAACTGCTGGTTTCTGCCTGTAAACAATATTCTGCGCCTACCCAGATGTCAGGTGATATGAATTGCGTCATGGGACTTGTAGCTCTGTTTTACGGTATAAATCAGCGTTAAATAAAACCTTAGATATTTGTATAGAATATTATACTATTTAAGGATAGATTCAAATCTAAAATTCAGAGATTAGCATGGGACTACTTTCCTGGACGCACTGCTACCGTGTTGTACCACGGTGCACTGACCACGTGGGTTTGTTTTGCCGCGGATCAACCTAAGAGTGAATATAGAGTAGAGGCACTGCCATGCTTCCTGCTGTGGCTGACATACTGTCCCATTTTGATGTCCAATATTAAAATGATCTCATCATATGGTACATCCAGCTAGGAAATGTCATCTACAATATACAGCCATAAGAGGAGCGTAGCGGTCTAAGCTCTCCCAAAACATGTTCAAGTAAGTTTTTGATGAAGAAGTAAAGCTAGAGTGTTTAAAAATTCAATGAGAGTATTTAAACAGTGACAAATTTCACTTTTTTTTTCCCCCCAAAAGAGAAGAAATCAAACAGTGAAGTATATTACAATAAATTCAGAACTGAGGTGACTTTCTGCTTCTCTTACCTAAAAATTGTTTGGATATGTCTCGCAGACCATTATCTGCATATCAGCTGTGTGTTGACTGAACTTTCTGTCTCTGTATTTCCTTTTGCCTGCAACAAAATGTGTAATGATACCATTTCTAAAAAGTTAATCCCAATTGACATGAAGCACGTAGAAAAATAAGCTTTTGCATGAACAGTTTGTAGATGATGTTTAAAAATAAATGATAATTTGTGAGAAGGGTGTTTTGTTACATATATTGTTTACGTAATTTATTAAGCTTCATGCATTGGAAGCCTACTTGAAGTAGTATTGTTCTTGGAGTTTACTTTGTTTAAGAAGTTTGCAACACGCTTTGGGCGTCGGTTTGAATTTGTTGATTACGTAATAGTTACTGTTGTTACACAATATGCTGCTGCTACATACGAGAAGCTGATTTTAAGATGTAATTTTGTTGTTACACTCCAAATTTTACACTATAATATTTAACTTTGTTATTAAAACTGCTTCTATATATTTATGTTTGAATTTGCCTTGGCTGCGTCAGTATGTTTGTAGAGTCATATATTTCTTAGGCAGGATGCGGTACGACAATAATTGTAGACATACGCAGAATTTAAGTTTTTAAATTCACTTCTTTTTATTTTATCCTTTGCACATTTTAATAAAGCACTACACTTTTTAAGAGCTGTGAGATTCTTTAATACTTTCACTTAGCTAACGCATAAACATATTTTATGATTCACACGTAATATTTCTGTAGAGAACACATCTTCCATCTGGTCACTACCAAGGTTTGCCAGCAACTGAACATGTTTCAACCGTTAAACCTGTAAGCTTCGATATTTCAAATCTCTGATTGGCTAATTCTAGTCCAATAGAATATCTGCATTTTACTTAAAGCTTTTCTTTGCTGTTGATTGGCTAATTTTAAACTGTTACTGAAATTACATTATCGTTGCTCTAATCATGACTAGTAACTTTCAAACTCTCAAACTCATTATTGCTACAAGGTTACCTCATTATTACCTCATTGTTAGCAACTTAAAACTTATTATTCTCACAGTTCTTGCATTATTAGAGTATGTAATGTATTCACATAACATTATTAAAACATGTTTACAATAAAAGTAAGCATTTGCAATGACTGTTACATACAATTTAAATAATTATTACGTACATATTGTTTCAAGGCGGGCTGTTATTGAATTTACTTATTATAAAATACAATTGAAATTATTCAGGTATTAAAATACTGCCTCATTTGTAGAGAAAATCATGTAAATGTAATGCATCAGATTTCTTTCCGTACTTTTCCCATTACTACATAAGTTTAAGCTAAGAAAAAAAAAAAGGGAAGCTAGGGTGATAAAAAATTAATTTTGAATTATTTAATGTGTTAAAAATTGACTGTGTTTTCCCAAAAGCAAGAAATCAAGTTTCATCCTTGGAAAGGTAGAATTAGACTGAAAAATTCAGTGCCATAGCCAGAATTTGAACCATGGATCTTTGGCTTTCCGTATCGATACTCCAACCAACTGAGCTACCATGGCAACATGCCAATATGAGATTAAATTTCCCAACTGGCACACACTTTTTCTGGTAAACTACAAGCGTTCTCAAAACATTATGATTTACCAGGGAAAAATGTGAGTCAGTTGGGGAATTTAATGTTGTACTGACAAGTTGCCAAGGTAGCTCAATTGGTTAGAGCAATGACATGGAAAGCCAAAGATTTGTGGAATTGAAATTTTACATTCTCTACTACATATAGTAAGTAGGGGAAGTATTGCATTCCACCCAAAAATTCGATACTGAGATTTCACCGGAAATACATGTTTTGAGGTGCACTGAATGCATATAAAGCATTTTTGGAAACATGTCTGTGTGTGTGTCTATCTGTGAACAGCATAACTCAGAAACGAAGTCGGATAAACACCAAACTTGGTATTTAGGTTCAGTATCTTCCAGAGATGTGACAAGAAGGTTTTCAAGAAAATCCCCCCATCCCAAACTACCCTTTACATGGAACATTTTTCAAAATTTTTAATTTTCTCAAAAATGGCTGTAACGATTGTGATTAAAATATCATATGTTTAAGATATTTTCATGACAAATGAAATGTATATCTTGAATTTTCTGGGAATGTCTCCACAAGTATTCTTCATTGTGAACGACTTTTGCATAACTGGTAAACCATAAGAGATAGACAAAATTGTACTACACAAAAAATGTAGAGCGCATTAAAATACACAATTTATGTCGTATACATTTTTGTTGTTGAGTGAACCAGTTTTGAGATATTGCTTGTTATTCCCTTAAATTTTTCAATACTTATACCTTTTCTTTTTTTTGTCCTGGTAATGCAAAGAGATGGAATACTCCACATAGAAACCAGCTCTTAAAATATTTGACTATCGTTTAAAGTCTACCAATTCCCCTTGCATTAACAAGAAAATTAGCAATAAGATTAACATCTCGATTAACATGAAGTAGATGGAGAATAAGCATTTGTAAAAATGGTTTGTACAAGAGTAGGGAAAGCCATGTGAGTGTAACACATCAGATTTTTCAGCCTGAATCTACCTTTCCAATCTTAGCCTATACATGGCATCTGTGGAAGAACAATTAATTATCAAGTTTGATCTTTGTTATTCCATTTCAGGTATGAGCATGTACCAGAGTGCTTGCATCAGGAACCAAAGGAAGTGGTGAATGCAGACACTCTCTGTAGCAGTAGGTTTGAGAACCCTGTTCACTTTTCATCCTCAGTTCCTCCCATAGCAGAACAAGATGAACCATCTGATGGAGGGGGAAGTGGGAAAGATTTATTTGGTTCCTCGCCTTTTAATTCAGGTTCCTATACGGTGAATCCTTTCAGTAGTGCCACCTGTGCAACAAACAGTGCTGCTTCCCCAGTAGACTTTTACAGTATATCATCTACAAGCACACAGCAGCAGCAGCTTCACTTCAGCAATCTGCAGAGAGAGGTCTTCCATCCACCACCTAAACAGTTTCTCATTCAAAGTATGGATCATTTGCAGTCCCCAAGCAGCCCGTCAGCAATGAATGGAAGTAAAACTTCAATTGGGAGTGCAGCAACCTCACCACAAGCAGATATTCACAGGCAGGACCTCTTTGGCTCAGTGCCTTTCAATGAAATGCTAAGTAATCAACGCCCACAAACACAAGCTATGCATTTCGCAAGACCAACGTCCCTACCTCTTAGTCAAGTGTCTTCTACTTCTTATGAACCACCATCAGCGCTTAAAACTAAACATCAACTGTACGAACATAGATCAGTTAACAATCAGCCACCACCATCACTAGGAATTAGTGTCCAGTCTCATCTCTTAGAAAGTTCTTCAGAGGTGCAGCTCAAAGAGAGTGAGAAGGCATCCCCAAAGATTCTTCATAGAAAAGACCGCATGAGGGGTGGAGACAAATCAAAATATCATCTCATAGAAGATTCTAATGATGAGAAACCAGAGAAGGCTAGCAAAATGGTACATAAGACTGCAAAAGCAATACCCTTATCAAGTTCAAAAAAATCGGTGAAAGCTTCTAAGAAGGGAAGTGGTGAAAAAACTTCAAAAGCGGTGGCAGCAGGATTTAGTAACATGAGTTTTGAAGACTTTACAAGTGATGAGGCAGAAGAAGTTTTGCCAGAACAAACAGTTGGCCCATTTGAAGTGGTTAGAGCCGATAAAATTGCATTTGATGGTGAAAAGAAATTTGGCTCACTTAAACGACGTTCAAACCCATTCTCTTGAGGAACACTGCAGGTAAGTCACAACTATCAGATGTTCTGTAACCCATAACCAGGAGAGGAATGCATCTCAAATCTTGTTTGAAGTGGTGTACAGTATTTTTTAAAATACTTTTTGTCAACATCTGGTAAACACTTGGATGGTCAGGAACATAGACCATGAATGTACAGTATACAAAATGAAAACAAATTTGTTTTAACCACAAAAAAAGAAATCTTTTTGGAATGCTCAAGTTTGTGCTTTTTGTGTAATAAATACAATGGAAAAAGGGAAATTTTTAAAGGCACATTAAAATTTCAATGTTTCTAGTTTGAAACCGAATGTTTTGCATAAAAGTAAGGGTAATGATATAGTTACCTGTTTTCAGAGAGACTAATACAGGAAAAATATTTGGTTTTGGTAATTTTCAAACCTATATTTAGTTAGCATAAAGAAAATGCTAGTCTTCGCACCAGTGCTGTATGCTGTAGAAAGTAAGCACTGTTTAATTAGTGAGCATTAAACTTTTGAAAAAGAGCTAATTATAGGCCGTAGAGGATTACAGTATAATATGGTAAATATACATCATTAAAATAATAACTAAGGAAAAAGAAAGAGATACTTTGGTTTAATTCTTCGTCGAGTTGTTTTAACCTGTGCAGATTGTTCATAAAGCGCCAATACATAAAGAAAAGAAGCTGTGTTACTCACAGCCATTGCTTTAAACTTTTGTTCTTGTTGTCCAGTGTTCTAACAATCTGGTTAGTACTTGTATTTCCTTTACTGAAGTTCCAAAAAGTGATCATGGTTATATATCAGTAATCTGAGGCTCCTCTCATAAGACAGTTCCACAATTTTGTAGTGATATTTGGCAAATGAAACCCGGTCACTTGTGCAAAGTAACGGTAATGATTTTATTAACTCAAAAATAGTCGCCAAAACTGTTGGCACATTTATCCCATTGCAACACTAGCCGGTCGATTCCATCTTTGAAGAAGCTAGTAGGCTGCTGTTGTATCCAGGCCTGGTCCCATTCAGACACTTCGTCATCCGTTGTGAATCGATGTCCGCGAATAGCTTGTTTTAGAGATCCATAAACATGAAAGTCACATGGTGAAAGGTCTGGACTGTATGGTGGATGTTCCAGCGTTTCCCATCGAAACTGCTTCAATGTCGTCTTCACCGCATTGGCAGTGTGTGGGCAGGCATTATCATGCAGGAGAACAATGCCATTGGAGAACATGCCTGGGCATTTCGACTCTATGCCTCATCTAAGGTTCTGTAAAGTGGCTTGATAACTCTGGGCATTGATGGTGGTTCCCCATCATGACCTTACCAGAACTGGTATGCACGGCCTTTGATTTCTTTGGAGGTGGTGAAGTCGCATGTTTCCACTGCTTGCTCTGATGCTTGCTTTCCAGTTCAAAATGGTGACACCATGTTTCGTCACCAGTGACAATATGCGACAGAAAGCCGTATTCCTCCTTATGATAACATTGCAGATGACTAAAGACAGCGCCATTCGTGTATTGCGCTGTACTGTTGTACTGCGCACAAACTTTTCGAAATTTCAAGTGTTGATGCATTATGGTGTGAATGGTGCCCATGCTTATACCCAGTAACCGATGGATCTCATCCCTGGTGATTCTGCGGTTGCCCAAGACTAAAGCATTCACTTCCACAATCATTTCAGGCCTTTGATTTCTTTGGAGGTGGTGAAGTCGCATGTTTCCACTGCTTGCTCTGATGCTTGCTTTCCAGTTCAAAATGGTGACACCATGTTTCGTCACCAGTGACAATATGCGACAGAAAGCCGTATTCCTCCTTATGATAACATTGCAGATGACTAAAGACAGCGCCATTCGTGTATTGCGCTGTATTGTTGTACTGCGCACAAACTTTTCAAAATTTCAAGTGTTGATGCATTATGGTGTGAATGGTGCCCATGCTTATACCCAGTAACCGATGGATCTCATCCCTGGTGATTCTGCGGTTGCCCAAGACTAAAGCATTCACTTCCACAATCATTTCAGGTGTGATGACACGATGAGCCTGTCCAGGACGAGCATCATCTTCCAGTAACTCGCGCCCCTCAAGGAATCTTTTGCGCCATTCCACCACACTTGAACGACACAGACTGTACTCACCGTACACAGCCTTCATCCGTCGATACATTTCACGACCTCCAACTCCCTCCGCCGCTAAAAATCGAATCACTCCTCGTTGTTCCTGCTTACTCGCCTTCATGTTCAGTAG
The DNA here is from genome assembly GCA_030765065.1 of Deroplatys truncata. NCBI lineage: Eukaryota > Metazoa > Arthropoda > Insecta > Mantodea > Mantidae > Deroplatys > Deroplatys truncata. The sequence goes on along the minus strand of CM060975.1, from coordinate 307,274,439 downwards.
TGGACGATAACTTGTGTGACCACCTTCTCTTCGGCGTGAAACCACACTGTCGTTATGCAACCTCAAACATTGCACACACTGCAGTCACTCTACCAATAGATGGTGCCACCATACATGCAGTTACATGGTGCTACCTTACGTGTAATGCAAAGTTAGACGCACTGACCAGGTTTCATTTGAATGCCCCTCATATTAGGGAGCTGCGCCAGCCAGTCCCGCAGTTCCTTCATCTCATCCATTCCTCCTGGGGGTGTATTCACAGAAGGTCCCTTGTGGGTCAAGGTGCTAGGTATCCTCTCCATTGAACTAATCCTAATCTTATTACTTTCTCTTGAAGGTGGTTTAATGTTATTTATTTAACATTATTGTGTAGCCCCACGTTGTGGTAGCCAATTTGCGGTGGTAATTCTTATAATGTTTGTGTATTTGTGTTTACTTCACGCGTTGAAGCCATCTTGTGACGTGATTCATTTGTTAGGTTTGTTAGCTCCATCTGGTGTTAGCAATTTGCGGTAATATTAATGTTCGTTTGAAAGAATGCTACTGTTATTTTATTTAAATTTGGTTCTCTGTCCTCCGGCTAGCTATTATCTTTTTCTTGGGTCGAGCACTTCTCTTTATACAGGTTGTGTAAACGGAAAGGAATCTTTTATCCAAAGATAACACTGATGAAGAAATTTGTTTTACACTTTTATTGTCGAACACGTTAACTATCACATTTACACATTGATCTTGACACTCGCCAAACTGAAACTGTTATAATAACTTCTTACTGATCACTTTTAATCCACGTACTTCAACCTTTTGTATAATTAACTTTACAACACTTTAGATTTTTCATAATTCTGCTACGCGTAACTTGTGAATCTATAGCCGACGTGTAATATTTCTGCTGGACTGAAGGCGACGTGTATCATACAAAATATTTTCGACGAACTGACTAACTGAAGGCGACGTGTACTTTACAAATATTTTCGATGAACTGAGGGCGATCTACCTCTAACTTAGCTTTTTATACTCATACACACCGATATGCCTAAAGATTATAACTGAACTGCAATTGGCTAATAAAACGCGCCAACATTAGCGTCTATTTTAATATCCAATGAAAATTATGAATACATATGCTCTAGGGAAATGTTCCAGAAGATTCTAAACGCGCCAACATTACGTAACTTCCTCGTTTCCAATAATGATAAACAGCTCACCCCCTCGCTGCATTATTGCACGCTATTATTGTCAGTTTCAGTAAGGCGGTATAAACTTCTTCTCAACAATAATTACAGTCAACAAACATCTCAAATCAATGTTACATAATAATGCATATTCATACTATAAACACTCTTTACATTTAAATAATTTGTGACACAAATTACTGCATCACTCTACATTGTACTTACACTAAGATGAAGTGCTGTATTCCACCCAAAAATTCAATGTTGAGATATCCCAGGAAATACTGTTTTGAGGCCACCTGAATGTAAAAAAAATGCATGTTTACAAAACAGTCATATATGTGTGTGTCTGTAAACAACATAACTTGGTAGGAAAAAGTTGCATAAATACCAAACTTGGTAATATAATAACATTATTGTGAGTGTTTATTGGCACTGCATCTCTTACTTTTTATAAAATGGAACATGTTCCAAGAGCTCAATTGCTCCCTCAATCTGATGATCCAATTTGGTTGTGAAAGACCATAAATTTTGCTCAGAGACCTCTTTATCAGGCTTGAGGTTCTTTAACATGCCGTAAATCTATGAACAGACCACCGGCTTTACTTCCCTTCTAAAGGGAGTCATGCTAAGAATTTTTACATCTGAAAAAAATCCATCGCCCTCTGCTGGGTTTGAACCTGTGACCTCAGTAACTAGAGGCTAGCTGTGCCCCCTAGACTATGGAGGATGATATTAATTTATTACTAAGAATAACTATTATATTTTCCAATATATAACCCTAGATTTATGGAGTTGCATTTCTTCTGTACCCCATTATAATTAACATTAGGTTGTATATATATATACTTTATTTATCTCAGTAATATACAATGAATTCTTACAATTTCTTATATTTTTTCTATATGAGTTGCTTGATAATACCTAGGCCCACTATACTGTATAAGTTGTATATATTGTGACTTTTCCCAGTTTTTAACTGTCACTTAATAAGCTGATCTAGTTCCAATTTTAACTGTTACTTCACTTTCTTCATGCAGCATAATGAAATATGCTCAATGTAGCCTCATCTTCTGGACGGTTAACTCACTGGGTAGTCGAACACAGGACTTCTCCAATCTCCTGCAGTAGCAGCATGTCACAGCAGTCTACACAAACTCACTTGGACAGAAGCACTTTTCATCACACCAGAAACGTACTCAATAGCTCATTAACCTATTTGCAAGAACGCTTACTTATATAGCAGCTGATTAGGGTTCTAGAGGGGGAAACTTTCAGAAATATGTAGTTATCTGACGATAGGACTTCCAGTGTTTACACTGGGCATGAGCTCTGCTTATCATTGTTTATCTCTCTACCTAGCAGGCACCAACTTCCCAAAGCTTAGACCACAACCACTGAGTCACAGTATAATAGGTTCATATATTAAATCCTTCATCATAAAGGTTTAAATTTCTTTGTATACCTCATACAACATTATCAACCTCATTGATATTGCCCACCTTCCATAACAGTTTGTTGTCTTACCTTACCAATGTACTTTCCAAGTTCTTTTATGCTTTCCTCTGATCTTAAATTTAAAATTGTTCTACCTCTTATTTCATTTGGTAAGTTTTCCCAATTTTGTAAAAGCAGCTCATCGCTCCATAATTTAGTGTTAACATTCCAGAAGACAATGCCAATTACAATCTGCTTCTTCACACTGGATATTTTCCCTTAATGTATCCATTCCTTGTCCCAATTAAGCATATTACTCTTGTTCTAAACCATGCCAGTCCTTCCTGCTCGGTCACAAATTTCGATATTTTTCTCTTCCCCAATCATTTTTCAATGTTCTACATAGTTTCAACAGATCTTTTGTTATTGAGATTAGTCCATAATTTGTTTTTTTCACTATTCTCTATTCTTTTATCTCTTTTCACAACACTTTTCCCATTTTTCTCCCATCAAACCTTGTTAATCCCATGCCAAATTCCTGTAGAATATTTTGGTTTTTATATGTCCAAGTTTCTTACCGGTAATATTTAATTGTGCATTAAGGAGGTCCCGGGTTCAAATCCCATGGGCTGACCAATCTGACTGGGTTTTTTTTTGTGGTTTCCCTCAGTCACCAAGGTAATTGCTGGATTGGTTATTATTAAATGATCCAAAGTTCCACCTTAAGTGTAAAACCAATAGTAAAAATGAAAATAAATGGTAATAGCAAATACTCTGCCATCTATCCACAGATAATGAAAGTAGGTAGGCTGGATGGCACCATAATACTGTCTACCCAGCATGTGTAGAAGCAGAGATATAGTTGCCTAGCACTAGGGTCTCTGTGTGCACATAATGTCGAAGCTGCCATCTGCCCATCACAGAAGCAGAGGTATAGTTGCCTAGTACTAAGGCCTCTGTAGACATGTGATGAAGTAAGATGGTATGGTACAGGGATGAGACCTAGAAGGTGTCCACCATACACCTATCCACGAGGTATCTCCCAACAGACCCATTACAATATGACCACACGGTTAAAGTGATGTAAAATTTTTGCTTGTGTTACCAAATTCTGTTCACGGTTTTGCTACCAATGAGATCATGCTGGGAGGAAAAAAAAAATAATAAATCACACATTTTTTTTAAGGTGTTAACAGTAAGTAACTTACAGCCTGAAAAATAGTTGAACATACAATAGAGATATTTGAAACACAAAATGCTACAAGAGAAATTTTTGTTATAAATAAGCTGCAGAATTTTCCTACAGTAAACTTTTGGGTTTCCCAGTCATATAGAATTGGAACGAGGATGAAAATTGTCTTGGCTGTGTACAGAAAATTCCAGATCTGATGCTTTTCATACCTGTTTATCAAACGTAATATGATATTTTAGTAAAAATCATTAGGGGTATCTTTTGAGAAAATAAAACACAACAAATTCTTCCATTTACAGGATTATTTGTTTTGACTTACATCCTTAAAAGGTAGTTATCCAACTTTTCATTTTTGAGTTGTGCTCATCTCACCCACCCTCTCTACCTCACCCTCTGCGAACAAGTAGGAGCCATAAAATAACATGCTTGCATAGAAAACTTAGACTTTTCATTAGAGAATGCCATAGATTAGAAAATAGCTGTTGTTACACGTAAAATAAGACAAAAACCATGGCTATTTCATTCCAAGCATTATACATAAATGCTCGCAATTTAGCAACTGAGAAAACAGAAGGCATAGCAGAATAAAAGAAAATTGGAATTGTTTATAACAGTATGATTTGCATGTGATACTTATGTCCTTACGAGGGTGATACTGAAAATGTTTAGAATGCTGTGCTTCTAAAAACAAATGAAAGCTACTTTCTAATGTTTTGTGAGTTGATTGCCGTGTAGTTTGTTCGATTTGCTCTAATAGTTTGTTAATTATCATCATTTAAAAATTTTGTGTTCATCCAAAAATGAATTTGACTAAAGAACATTTCCAGGCTATGATTTTTTACAATTTTAAATTGTCATTTTAATGCCTAAAAAATGTGAAGATTGGCTTAGAAATGTATTTGGCGAAGAAGTCCCATTTAAAGCAACAATTTATAATTGGTACAGCGAGTTCGAAAGGGATCAGTTTTTTCTTAGTGATGAATTTCGTGAAGGACGCCCAAGAACTGCTGTTACTGATGAAAATATTGCCGCTGTTCGATCGATACTTCAAGATCAACGGACATCTTATGAATTTATTTGGGCAACATTGGCCATTGCTATGAGTCAAATCCAAAATATTTTACATCAACAGTTAGACATGAGAAAACTTTGTTTTCTAGGATTCCACATAAACTGACTCCTGATCAAAAACAATGCATTGATTGGTGTATAAAAAAAAATTCCAAGGTTGAATATCATTCATTACCAGTGATGAATCATGGAATGATTGTCACGGACTTGAAAAGAAACGTTGCTCAGCTCAATGGGTCTTTCAAACAGAACCTAAGCGTACAAAAGTCTGACGAATTCACAGTCCTCGTAAGAAGATGGTTGCTATTTTTTTCTTCTTCTTTTCCTTTCTTCTAAAATGGGCCATATTGCTACTACAGCATTAGAAGATAGATGTACCATTACTGCCAATTGGTATACAAATGCCTGTTTACTACAAATGTTTGATAAAGTTCATGAAAAATGCCTAAAAGGAAAAAGCAATGTTACGTCATGACAATCCATCACCGCATACAGCAAAACTAACACTGGGTATCTGGATTCTCTAAAGGTCAGCACCATCAACCCTCCATCATGCAGCTCTGACCTAGCATATTGTGACTTCTTTTTGTCTCTAAAAATTAAAAATAAAATGCATGGAATCAATTTTTGAAGATTTAGAAGCTTGTAACAGTGATGTGTCATAATTTAAAATAGAGAGTTGAGGGTTGTTACACTACATCACTATAATAATCTTACTTGAACACGATGGGGACAAGCCGTCTCCCGAAACGCGTTCAAGTAAGATTATTATAGTGATGTAGTGTAACAACCCTCAACTCTCTATTTTAAATGCATGGAATCATTTTTTCGTCTTTAGATAAAGCAGTGGAACATTATAGAAACCTGGTTTCTGAAGTGGCTCACGAGAATGGCATCATTGCTTTAAGGACTGGTTTCATGTCTATTGATGTTAAAGGGGAATATTTTGAAAAACAATACAATAATTTAAATTTTTTAAAGCTAATCCTTGTTTGATTTTCTAAAAATTTTAAGTGTCGCCCTTGTATTTAAGTAAGTTTTGCTGTATTTCTATATTTGAGTTCATTACCACTGTATGCTAATTAATTATGTAAAGATAATAAATTGTGTCCATTGAAATTCATTAATTGCTCAGCCAATATTTATAGTCAACAACTGCGAATATTATTTTTCTTAATGGTTAAGAATGTATCATCTCCATAATGTTTCACTTGTAGGCCAGGATTGGTGAATCTTCATATTCACCAGTTTTGCCCGTATTTTGTTGCAAATTTGAATTTAGAAGTTTCTTTATTTGTGAAAACTGTGGAGGCTTTGTGTTATTAAATAGTTATGGGACCAAAGAGAAGATACGAAGGTTTAAAATGCCATGCATCACAATTATCTAAAACATCATCCAACCTTACAGGTTTTACATTATTTCAAGAACCTGGAAGACTATCAGAGGGAGGTCTAGGAAATCAGAAATACATCATCAGCCAGTATTTCACATCCATTTCCATGAATATCTGTGATTTTTCATTTGTTATTAGTATATCACAGGGGTAATGAGGAAGATTCATCATGAAAATTCTCTGGATCATTGTACAGTAAATTCATAAAGAATACGAGAATTGTTATTGGAGATTTTGAAAGTTATCCATGCAATGTCATGTAAGCCAGCTACATGTCAAATAATTAGAATTGGCTAGATTCAAATCCTTTGTTATGCTTCAGTTTTCATTTACAGGTAAAATGTGGCAATACAGATGCATCTGAATGATAGGGCATTCCTGCTTAAACACAAAATCCTGCCTCTGTGATCAGTGTAGTGGCTTCTAAGCCCAGAAGTCCTGTGTCTGATTCCCAGAGGTTTTGTAACTTCATGTATAAGTGAATCAGCCACAGAACAGGGTGGAATTTATGTTTTGTTTAAAAGGCACAAATTATTTCATGTAGTGCAACAAATTATGTACCTTTTATTAACTTTTTAATGCATAAAAATGATTGCTGTCGAGAAATTTTTGTAAAATATTTAAAGGTGCTTTATGAACAATCTAGCATGATACCCGATATGGCTTTGCAGCAAATGATAGTCCTGATCATGAGAGTATAAGATTAAGCTGTTGAGTTTAACATTTTGAGTAACATGAGTTGATAAAGGAGGTTGAAGTTGTTTAAATACCTGTTGAAGATTGCGTTTATAACTGTAAGGAACTGTTTGTGCTAATAAACGTGGGCTGTGAGACGAATAGTTCTTCTGAAACTAATGTTAAGGGAGTAGAAGAATTGAAATGTTAAATCCTTGTTTTTATTTTAGGAGGAGAAACGTAATTATGTGAGCCATAGATACAGCATTTGAAGTCTACATTCATGTATCAAAGTATTATCTTTTCTAGGTTCAGAAAATAGGTTCACAAGTTCAATTCTTTCACTTGAATTTTGTTTATAATGTTACCCAAAACAATACCATTATAATGTATTGATAGACTGAAGATATTGACTGTTATTCATTAATTTTAAAGCTTCATAATAAGTGTCAGACAGCTTAATATCCAAATGATATAGAGTATTTCTTTCAAAATTAGTCCGTTATTGCAGTTCTAACTGTAGTTTAAAGAAAGCTACCAGCAGTGATGTTAATTAAGTATATTTATTTTCAACATGTAAGAATAGTATGTTCGCTGCCGAAGTGTTCTAAGAATAATAGTAAATATTTAAGTACACGGAGGTATGCTTAATGATAGTCTATTCTTGCATATACTTTTAAGTATTTTTTAGCATTGTGTAAAATCTTGCCTCATTGAATCTGTTTGTAAAGCTTTTAGGATAGCTTCAAAACTTTGGTTATTGCTTCCTTCATCATCGCATTTATGAACAGTTGATAAAGAATATGAGTCTTTTCTCTTTTTTTCTTTTCTTCTTTTGTCCTTCAGTGGGCCCAAAAAACAATGAATGGAAGAAAAAACTCTTAGCATATGTATATTTTTTGTTACTAATTGTTATTGCACATGATTTTTACTTTATTTATGTTAATTTCTTAAAACAGTTTATAATTTGTAAAAATATAATATGTAAGTGTATCTTGTTCATTCCAGTATTGAGTCTGCATGTGTACGAAGCACTGCCTTCACTATAGTACATATTTAACATTTATATTTTCCTGTCTGCAAGGTAAATGAAAGTAATATTTGAGAATCTCTTGGCTCTTGAATGGATGATCTTAATGTAGCAGACTCTTTTGAAACTATGCATGACTTGCAAGAAAAGGGATGGATATTTTATGTATTTCTTTAAGGGAAATTGAAATCATTGGTTTAGTGGAGCATAAAGGATTGCATTTGACTGTAAGACAGAATTAAGTGTTTAATGCAATTAATTGTGGTGTGAAACAGTTTCTTTACCGCCACTTGGGTGAAGTATTTCTCTTATTTTTGAGAAGAAAAGGTTTTTATCAGCAGAAATCTGGTTTGTTGTGTAATTTGAATAGCTCTTTCAACTTTTGCAATCATATTGGGCTTCGACTGGAGAAATATTCATGGCGGTAGTAACTTATAGAATCATGGTTGTCATTGATTTTATTCATTTAACATACATTCATACTTCAAGACTGCAGAGGTTAAGGGAAAAAAAAAATTTTAGAGAAAAAAATTAATCTGGCTGAGCCAGAAATTGAACCCAGAATCTCTGAGTTTGGGAAGCCCACTACCAACGATTAGACTGCAGAGGCATTCCAGTTCAGTTGTAAGTGTTTGTATGTGATACATAATTTTTAGGCAGAACTGAAGTGTCAAAACCTGGAAGACCTTCAACTCTCTTTATTTTAAATTCCTGAACTTTGCTTCCTAGTACGAGGGCTGATCAATAAAGACTGAGACTGATTTTTTTTCAAGATATTTATTACTCCATTTCAATGTTGACATGATCTGTTTCAAAGTAGTACCCTCCTAACTGAATGCACTTTTTATAGCGTCTCTGCCAGTCCTCGAACACATGGTGCAGGCCATTCTTTATCAGGTCTTTGAGAATCGCCTCACTTTTCTTTAGCACTACTTCAGTGCTCTCAAATCGAATGCCCCGGAGCTTTGCCTTTAGTAATGGGAATAAAAAGAAATCACACGGGGTAAGACCGGGGCTTTAAGGCGGATGCGGCACACAGGTAATGTTGAATTTAGCCAAAAATTCCTGGACTTGATTTGCGACATGAGGCCGCATGTTGTCGTAATGAAGTCGCCACCCATTCCGATGATGTTCTGGACGTTTCCTTGTAATGTGCTTCCTCAGTGTAGCCAATACTGACATGTAGTAGCTGCTGTAACAGTAGTGTGAGGGGGGTGGAACTGCATGCTGGTAAATCATTCCATTCCGAAACACCAGGCCCACCTTGCTTAGCACAGAGGACTCGCCCTTCTTTGAAGTCCTTGAACCACCTAAACACCGTTGCACGAGGTAGTGCATCTTCCCATATGCTCGCTTCAGCTTTTCAAAAGTTTCAAGGCTGTATGATTTAAACGAAAATAAGATTTTATTGCGCTGTATTGCTCTCGTGTCGCCTCCATTTTGTGGTATGCGAAATTCAAGTAGGGTCAACAATATACAGCATTACTACCAACCTACTGTTATGAGAGTGCTGTCGCTTATGGACATTATACATGAAACCCTGCTCTTTTCAAGTATTCGTGGTAGAGACATAAAACTATCAAGGAAACTACAGAAAAAAATCAGTCTCAGTCTTTATTGATCAGTCCTCGTAGATGGCAAAACTCTGGTGGCCTGAATTGAAAGCTCCCATTCCAGATTTAGTGATGCTGAAGCCACCATATGTATCTTCTATATCACCTCTTTAATAACCATTAATGGAAATATTTGCAGTATGTATAAGTGTAATAATTACAGGCAACAACATAATTGAAAATTTACCTATAAATTCTGAAAGAATTCACAAAACTGTGTAACTTGTATGATGATGTACTTTAAAAACAATTCTTTACATAAAAATTCTAATGTAGGGAAAGTATGCTTCCAAGATAGAAGATTTTCAGATTTGTTGAAAATGTAATATTTTACGATTATTGGCACAGTTTTTTTTAAGATTTGTAAGATGTATAAGCATCTGTGTGATTGGTGGAATAAACAGTACTGTTGCTAGAATCTCTCACAGAAATGTTTGTTATTATCCCCATAAACTATTTGTTGCTTCTGAATATAACTGATAATTCCATGCAAAAAGCTTTCATTGTAATTCCAGTGAACAATGAGAATTATAGTACTCTGAAAGTAAGTAGCAGTATGTCAAAGCTAATAAGTAAAACTGTTTCTGTTTCCCTTCTTTCTTCTTGCACAAGTGCATCATTTAAGAAAAGGAATTGCATACTAGGTAGAATGGGCTTTGTGTCATTAGCTTAGGAGGAGAATATATGTGTAGGGAGACGAATGAAAAATTATAACATTTTGTCTTCTACTTCCTCCCTTTAGGCCCTTATGACCTGTTATGAAGCTCTTGAATCTGTTGTGTCCATCTTCTTCATGGTCATCCTATATCTCTCCGTCCATGTGGTTTATATAATAAAATAACGCTTACCTAGGAAATCTCAAAGGTCGCATCTTTTGTACATGATCGATCCCTCCACTATTGCTGTATTTCCTCTATCACATATTGTTCACCCAATCGTTGCCTTATATCAACATTCCTAAGTCGATCTGCTCTTGTTACTCTCAATATTGATTTTAAAAATCTCATGTGTGCTGCCTCTAGCCTCGACATCTCACTATTTCCAAGCACCCATGTTTCACAGCCATATTTCAATGCTGGCATCGCTACTATCCTATTGATCCTTAGTTTTATTTCCCTCATATTTTTTCTGAAATTTATTCTTATGCAACCATTAAGTTTATTATTTTTCTCAATATTTTCTTCAACATCCGCTTTCCTTTCACTGACATATTTTAGATCCTAAATATTTGAACATTGCCACTTGTTCGATTAACTTTCCCTCTCATGGCCCTAACTTTAGTTTTCTTACTTGATTTTTGCATATCATATCCTTTTATTATTTCATTCAATTTAAATATTCATTTTTGCAACTCCAATACCCAGGGCATACGAAAATCAGCAGGGGAGATGGTCCTCAGCCTTGGCAGGTAACCATCTAGGAGAAAGTACTCCAACAATTAACCTGGCCCTCCAGGGTGAAGTTGTGCATCAGGCTGGTTACCCAATCATAGAAAAAAATAAAATACTCATAAGGCTAAAAGGAATATGAACAGAACTGATACTAACATTTTAGTCTTTGAGCATTTATTTCAGCAGAAAAAAAATATTTGCCTAAATTTAGAGGCATCATAAATATGATACAAAATGTTTTAGACAATTCTTATTCTATGATAGAAGAGTAAGCATAGCACAAACATTTGTGTTACAGTTATTAAATTGCAACTAAAGGCTGATTCATTAAGTCAACTTTGCAGACTGGGATGTCATGTATTTCTAGCTAACCAATGATATGTTTTCACTTGCTTATAATTCAGCCAACATATTGTAGGTTAACCAACTATGAAATTTCACAATTAACATTTTCCAGAAGCCGCACCATTATTATCTCTGAATCCTCTTTCAAAAGCATCATTCTAATATGGTTGCAATAAATGGCATTATTAGTTGATTTTTTTCTGCCAGTTTCTGGTGTTCCAGTTTTGTTTTTCCAGGCTTGCAACTACAGAGAAATCTAGCAGTGGCCTCCTGGGAATAGAAACATTAAAACTTGATCATCTCCCATTTTTGGGCTCTGTTAAGTTTCTTGTTAACTGAAAGTTCATATAATGGTACGTGTATATTTTACCTTTGTCATTCCCATTCCTTTAATCAAATGACAAGGTTTATATGGGTGTCTTGCCCTAATAGTAAGAGCATTGGCATGATCTGTGGTTCAAGACCCAATGGTGGCATGGATATTTCAAGTCTGATTCAACTTATGTTTTAATCAAAGCATTAGAGCTATTTTTGCAAGAATAAAAAACCTAAAATGTTCCCATCTAAAGAGTTGTTTGGGGTAGGAGAAAACTTGAAAATTTACAGTTTGCATGCTGATAAGATGCCCTACTAAAGCTTCATGTTTATTGAGCTTTTTGTTTTGCGGGGAGAAAGAACTCCAAGAGTCTCAAAATTTAAATATCAGTTAGTTTAATCAAATGTAATATAAGACTTCCTCTGCCTTAGATGAAGTATAGGCACCTAGCTTCACCCGTTGGTGCAGATTTGGCAACATTTAAAAGCTAAAAGAACATACTTCAGCTTATGAGATTTGCAATGGCAGCTTATTTGCAACTGAAACAGTAAGTACTTTATTCAAGATGGTAGCTGGTGGTTAGGAAACTGTTTCACGAAACAAGTGCCTGTCAGAAGAAAGATTTTTATATCACATACTGCCTGTTGCTAAGAAAAGCTTTAAAATGATATGGTTGTTTATAATAAGCTGTATCTTAAATTGTTAGCTGTAGAGTTTATTCTGTGTAAAGGATCTGCATTTCATTATTTGAATAAACAACACTGCAGTACTAGCATCATGTATGGGATTATCATTTTTGTGACTACTACAAACATAATGATGTAGATGATAAATTGCTGTGCGGAGTGAAAAGAATGTTTAGTTCCTCACATATATGACTCGTAAACTGAAGCTCAACATTAACCAAACTGCTGCTGACAGCTTATCATAAGAAAATCATGATCGAAACAAGGTATCTATGTAAAGATAAGAAATTAATTATTGCAGTATAATAAAAATAATAATTGAAATCAAAGGACACCAAGGTAATGCAGTGGTTTGATTTCCGATCTCATACTGAGGGTCCGGGGTTCGATTCCTGGGTCTGGGTGGCCCTATCCACACCTTCACCTTTGACTTGCTATTGTGATATATCCCCAATGCCCAACATGGTTCAGAGTCCACGGTAAAAGCTGTAGGTCCTCTCTTTTCACTGCCATCCTTATCACCCTACCATCAGAGGCAACGGATTCCCCCCACTGGGTGCCTCCACCTTAGAAATGGATCTAGTCATCTTTGATGGAATGGGGTATCCCCGAATGTCATAAGGCTTATGGGGAAGGCTAGAAATGATAATAGGAATCAAACCTCTAAGCAGAGCTAACACCGACTGCAACTTGATCACCTCCAACACTGTAATAAAAGCATTACAGATGCAATGACTGTTTCACTGGATATCAGCTTTATACAGGCAATCAACAAGGGAAGTGGTAGTCACCAAATGATAAATTAATAATGATAAAGGGCCATGACTTGCTAAAATTCAAACTTCACTTCCGTTTTATAGGTTCAAAGTAGTAAGACATTCTAAGAGTGAAAGCAGAAGCTTTTGATATAATGCAGGTGTTTCATAACATCAATAAAAATAAAATTAACTCATTTTTTATGAAATAGTCAGACAAATCTTTTGAGAATATTAAAAAAGAAGGAAAAAAAAATCATCAGCCATTCTAAAGAATGTGATGTCATCAAAACATTTTTAAGTAGTATCCTTTTATTTATTCTTTTTTTCTGAAAGGTAGTTGTTTTCTTTAATTGTATGTAAAATTTGATTTGTTCATATAGAAGGTTTGGTTGCTATGGGAACAGGTTAATTCTTAACCTATGTGTCAAATTTTGTGCGAATTATACTGTTTTATTTGTGATATCAGTTTAAAATGTTATTAACAGAAATTGAAAGGTTTGAAATACTGATGATAGGAATTGGTGAAATAGACGTTTGAAAGAAGGGATGCATGCTTTTCAGGAAACTCATCCAAATTTCACATACAACTGTGAATGGAATAAAAACAAAATTAAAAAACATGGACACGTCATAGATGTATAAAAACGTCTACAATACCACAAAATATTACAGATGATGGTCTGAGCATTTTTTAAGCAAGGATTCTTTTTTTCTTTGATCCTGTATTTTTGTAAAAAGTGATGCAGCTCAAATATCAGTGGGGTCCTTATGGATGTGTGTTTTGATTTCGTAGCTAAAATATAACTTTTCTCTTTCTTATCTTTTCTTTCCTCTTATCCTTGATTTTAACCGTTTTTGCAGCTACTCAGGCACTCTGACCTTTTTCACCCTATATGGAGTGCTTTCTGCACAATTTTGAGATCACACATTTATATTATTTGCCTTATATACATGTGCCAATAAACCTTGTGTTATATGAATGCAGCAGGATGAAGAAAAGGTGCACCATACAACATATTGTTGCACCCTGCATTCACAGAAAGCCAATAAGAGACAGCAGATGTAAGCAAAACAATACCTGTATAAAATGTATAAAAACACAGGCTCTTTGTTAAGTAAACGTAAAATCCAAAATTGTATCCATAACCAAAGTAAAAGAAAAAAAAAATTGTGATCAAGTTATAAATACAAATCCTTCAGAAGACAAACAGACTATAGAAATATCGTGAGGTAAGAAGTAGCCAAACTGCAGATGGTAATCGTAAAAGACCACTTTGACTAATTTATCCATTGCTAACAGTGGAATACTTGAATATTATTATTAAGAAAATGGTCTTAAACTAACACCTGGACAATTTCAATATATATATTATGTGCATTAATTTTGTGTGCCAAAAATTAATATTTTTGTAATAGGTATTTTTGTTTTTGAAGGAAATATAGAGAGAGGCATGATGACCTGTTTATTTTGGATACGAAAGAATGAAATTAGTATGTGTTAAACATGCCAAAGATTTGCATACTTGTACAGAAAATTGGTATGTTATTCAGATATAGCTATTAAACTATTTACTAGGTATAGTTTTGAACATAGGTGAGAATTTTTACAATATTTGAACTTTTGCCTATAAAAGTTTGCCTTTATTTGCTCATTTAAAAGTGTAGCTTTTTGGCAAAGTTTACTTTTTTCAAATTGTTTGCAATAATGAACAAGTGAAATGGTGTTTTAACAATGGCCTTTGTGCCAACTATTGCACATTGAAGCTAAAAAATTGGTTCACATACTTCTTAACTATACTATTATTAAAAAATGGCTCATTTTGAGCTTTTTACTGTTATTTCATTGGAAATATGCATTTTAGGTCCCCTGAATAAATTTTAAAAACAATTACAAAAAGGTCTGTCTGTCTCTCTGAATAGCATAACTCAAAAATGAAATGTCACATAAATACTTAACTTTTCCCCAAACTGCCAATTACATGGAAATGTCTACATTCATTTTTATTTTTCAAAAATGGCCCTAATGATTTTGATTAAAATACCATAGATTTATGATATTTGCATGACAAAATGTATACCTTGAATTTTGGCATAATTTTGTGTAGCTGCTCAACCATAAGAGATGGGTTAAAATTTAACTACACAAAAAAAATGTAATCTCCTTAAAATACACAATTTGTGACAAATTTTTTGTGTCATTTACTATTTTTGAGATATTCTAGTTATTGGTTTGAATTTTCAAACATTTTACTTTTTTTTTTTTTCAAGTACTAAGTCATTATTTATTTGTTTTTCTCATGATCATGCAGAGAGAATAAAATTTCACATCAGCTTATAATAACTACTTTTGAAAAATTTGAGTATCACTTCACTGTACTGTACTGCCTACAACGAAATATGTATCAAATCCATTTTTGCGCCCAATATCTTTATTAACACGAAGTATATAGAAAAATAAGCTTCTGTAAAAATAGTTTTTACAAGAGGGGTTAAAGAGAGTTATGTAAATGTTAACACATCAGATTTGTTCAATCCTAGTGTTCCTTAAATATGTAATATGTTGAAGATCAAATAAATAATTAACTGAAAGTGCAGTAGTCAAAATAATACTGTTGTATTTGAGTGTCGGCTTTCTATTAAATCATTACGCTAATCTTCAACTGCTCACAGCTACACACACAAATTAAATTGAAGGAAAATGTTATGTCCAAGTGTGAAAGTATATTAATTGAATAACAACACAGCTTATATGTTGATACTGTTTATAAGTCGTAGCAAATACCACTCATGTGATCATTACAGACAATCTACTCTTGGAAGTTTAGTTAGGAACTGCCTCCTCAGATAATACAGTACATCTTTTTTTTTCTTTAATGGATTACCCTCCTCTTTGTTGGATTATACCCCTAAGGACTTACAAGCCAATGCCTTGGGTCAGTAGTCTGTCGAGGAGCAAGCAAACTCTGGATCATAGTATATCCAGGATGGGTGATCAACCCAATGCCTGGTATGGCGGTGAAGGAGGAAATGAAGTCTAGTGATGAAAGGGGTGATAGGAAAATTTGCAGATAAAATTATCCAACCCAACATTTGCTTAGCACAGGGTTGCCAGCCATCCCAAATTTTATGGAGCAGTCCCGGATTTGTGCCAAATATCCTATGTACCAGACATTTCCTATCAAGAACAGTAGTTCTCCTGTATTTATAGCATTTTGAAACTTAAAAAGAAATTTACATTGTTTTCAGCTCTGGAATGGGTAAAATCAACTGCTATATTTCTTTATACTGCAAAAATTAATTCCTGGTAAGTTACCCTGTTATAGCAGTTGGTAGTGTTGGTACTGACCAACTTACAATTGGTTTACTGTCTATGTGACTTTTAGGGATTGGCTAACAACTGCTATGCAGCTTACTTTTCCCCTTTGATTGCTGTCTATCAACAATGAAGGGTGTTCGTTAGGAGCTTGTGAAGTAAACACAAACATTTATTGTTGTTTTTTTGTTTTTTTAAGTAAATTAATAGAAATGGATAGGAATTTGAAATGCAGAGGTGATCATGTTAAAGAAAAAGATAAAACTGTGGGTTTTTCATAAGAATTGGGAAAACTAAACTGAATTTAGTGCTTGGTTAGTATGCAATGGTGGCGATAATTACAAATAAATATTTTTTAAATATTGCTGTAAGTGTTTCTCAGTTGCACTCGGGGACGAAATACATAGGGTTTGAACCTGGGACCTCCCAAATGCTGACTGACCCATCCTGCTCAGTGAATACAAAATATATTGAATGGTATTTCTTATTTTGTGAGGTTTCTCATGCTAATGGGCAGTTTTGCAATTAGCTAAGATTACAGCAGACTTCTGCCTGTTTAAATGGATGAACAGACAAACCAGTAAACCTCAATGTTGTGTTGACAGCAGCATTTTCCTTGTTCTCTTTTAGAGAGAAAAGTTTAGTTTTCTTTGCTGCATATAGTTAGCAGCACTGCACCTTAAGTGTCAACAGAGAGATTAACACTTTCCATTCTGATGATGGGCTGTTAAGAGTGTGTAATGCCCATTCTTACTGCATTGATGATAAATGAAATGGAAATTTGAGAGGGAAATGTTCCAGGCCTAAGTTTAGGTACCTCCCCAGCATTTGCCAGTTATGAGGACTGATAAACTTGGGGAGGACAGTCCTAGCAGGATTTGAGCTGCAGACCTCCTTAATGACCTTCGCTACTCATGTCAGTCTATGATGGTCTGTGCTACGGTACTGCAGTAGATAAGCAATGAGTGACATGGGCACCAGGGTAGCATAGTGGTTTCATTTCCAGCTCTCACACTGAGGGTTCAGGGTTCGATTCTCAGCTCTGGGGTAGTGATTTTAAGTCAGCCCTAACCATGCCTTCACCTCATGACTTGCTCATGAGAAGTATCCCAGGCCCAACATGGTTCACGGTCCACAGTAAAGGCAGTAGGTCCTTTCATTCCACCACCATCCTCATCACCCTACCATCGGAGGCAACAGATTCTGCCCCTCTGGGAGCCTCCACCTCAGAAATGGGTCCAGTCATTGCTTGGTGGAATGAGGTAACCCCTGAAGGTCATATGCCATATATGGGGAGCATTAGAAACAACATTTTAAAACTTATGTGAATATACAGTAGGCTTTTCATCTGCTGTTTTGTATAGTCAGAGTAATTTACTAGATGGCCTCACCAGTAAACTTTCTGTAAATATGTAGATTCTGTCACATCCATGATTTCATAATTATGTTGTTTTTAAAGGGTCTCACAGAAAAAAAAAATGCTAATATTTTATTCATTGATTCAAGCTCAGAAGGAGAATGGACTGCAGATTTTGATTTTGAAAACAGTGTAAATATTCTGTGATTAAGGTGAGAGTGAGATGAAAATAACATTTTCTGTTGTTTTGCAGATAGAATGCCAACATTTAGTCTGGTTGTTCATGATAGCAATGCAAATACTCCTACCAAGTTTTGTTCAGTTGTCAGTAAAGTACAAAGTCAATCCTGCTATAATAACATTTTAATTTAAAAAATTATCACATGCTCTTGCAAATAACTATGGATAGTAAAAATAAAATACCTTCCATAAAAGAATAGAGGTAAAATCAGTCCTTAATTTTATTAGCATAATTTTTTCTCCAACCGCAAAAATTTGGTACGTGTGTCTCAATGTTTGAAGAAAATAGATATTGAAGTCATAAAATTTTTAAAATTTAGAATTTGAGAAAACAATCTAAAGATTTAGATTCCTAGTATTAATAATAAACATTGCGTTATAATGAAGGATGTAAAATCAGCTGATTAGAACAAATGCTGGGCACCAAACTTTCTGAGAGTATTAATCACAGTTCATAGTACCCATTTTTTACAAAATCTAAATTATGAAGTTTTTATTAAAATGACCTTTTATTCTGTTTACCTCAGTCTCCCCTTAGATGTATCATTTTTCTAAATTTAGAATTATTAGTTACTTCAGATGTTTTAAGAAATCACCTGCAAAGCAGCACTCTTGAAAATAATTTAAGTTTGTTCATGGCATTGCTTCACATTACAAGCAAAATGCATAAACTTAGGTTTTATCATTTATGACTCAGAAAATATGATTTTTTCTCAAGTTGAACAAAACAATATTAAGACTACTTCAGCAGATGTGATTAACATAGATGAGCCTAGGGAATTCACTAAAGTTAGATGTCTAGAGATGCAGAGAATTCTTGAATAGCAATGGTAGTATTGGAAAAAAGTTCTGAAGTAAAAGTCGCCATTTAATTTTACTTAAAAGGGCTAGATGCAGGTTTAATGCTAAAAGAAGAACTATGTGCAGTGTAATTAACGAGTAGTGGTTAGTATCTACTTTTTTATATCGCTGCTATTAACAGAAATGGAACATGCCAATGTTGATGTAAACCCTGTGTAAAACTTATCTTTTACCAAACTATGGAGACTACAAATGGTTAAAACTGTCTTTTTTTGCTTCTGAGGGTTACAGCAAAAAAACATTGAAAATGGAGGAAAAAAGTAGTTTACTGATATACTGTATGAAGCTAACAAATGTTGCCAATGATGGATGACTCCAGCCAGAATCGAAGGGAGTATAACCGTGTTGCCAACCCTTGTACATTAAATCACAGTGACTAAATGAGCATCACCAAACTGTTCTGCTTTATTTTTTTGTGAATGAAGGTACAAAATGTAAAGGGAGACAGATTTTCAAAAACTTGCAAGTAATTCAAGAGGTAAATGCACTTGCATATCTTCTACTGCTGTACAAATAAGCTTTTCTGCAGTATTCAACCCTCCCCCTTGCAAATTTATGAGTTGTAAATTTTCCGAGTATATTGATATCACAGACTACCTTTAAGCTAAAGGAATGATGTATGGTACATTGAAGGTTGGTAATTCAGAAGATTAAAGAAAAGCTGCTTAGCTTATAATTTCATTAGGGTTATTATTAATGAATGTATCAGAAAGTTAGACAGGTATATCCCTAACTTGAGGACTATGACAGCCCCATTCTTGTTTTAACTATCTGCTGTAGCAAAACAAGAACCACAAAAACATGCACCAAAAAGTGGACCTCTAAGGAGAGCGAGGATCTGTTTTGATGGGTTTTTATACCCGATCAAGCACATCTTACATTACCTAAACCAGCTATCATTTATGCTTTAGTATTTTCACTTTTGCCTGTCCACTCAAGGCCATTTTTTCCCTGCTTTGAACTGTTCCCCCACCCAGTTCCCTCATACAGTAGCAGTAGTATTGTAGTGACAGTAGTGTCTTGTAACTGTGGTCTCAAGCTTTGAGAAAGGGGCAAATATATAGAGCAAGAGTGGGGATTACCATGTGTGACTTTGACTGCACTGGCCAGAGTGAAAACATTATAATGGTCTTGGATGTGCAGTGACAATGTCAGTGCCCACTAGAAATCTTCCAGTCAATCAGATTAATTACCTTATTGAGCTTGTATACTGTTTCTGCATCGTACATCCTCTTTGCCAAGTTTGTAAATATAATGTGTATTTATTGTTGTCAACAGTACAATACAAGTTCATGCAGAATATTTGAATGATATCGTGAAAGTTGAGAGGAAAGGAGTAGAGATATAGCTATGTCTTTCTGTGCAACCATAGATCCTTCCTAAAAGAAAACCACTATAAATAAGGCAATACTTTAGCAGTATGCTGGTCATAACATGGAACTGGTCAAAGGCATGTGATCCTTTGTGCAAAATGACCATTAATTCTGTATACTCAAAGTAAATGACCATATTGCTATTACTGCATCCTTAGTATTTCATAGTCCTCGTCAGTTACACTTTGCTTTGTCTTGATTTCTCAAGTTTCATACTGGTCTACCACAACATTCACGAGAAAAAACTGCAAAGAAAAGTTCAGTCAGGTAGCTTGACTCCAACATCATCATGATGGTTAAGTTGTTTAACCACTTGGCAGATAGGGTGAAATGAGAAACTAACCTATCCATTCTTATCAAGTTAGCATATAAGAGATAGGCGGGTGTTATTTACCCCTGCTAAACAGCAGCACCCTGCACACATATTTATAGTGGAACTTCCTGCTAGCAGTTCAATGTGCTTGTAACCACAATTTTAGTGCGCAGTGCATTATAAACTGCTCATCAGATTTATTTCAAGGTGAAATAACCTCTAGTTTGTACATTTCAAATCAGAGCAAACAAAAGCTAGTCTGCAGTGTTGTTTATTTCAAATATATGTGGCTCTTGTGTTTGTTTGCATAAATTATCTGTGAAACATGCATAATTTATATGTGTTTACGTCTTTTTATAACTTCTGACTTGCCAGAATTTTAAGCTTTTGTATATTTTAATATATTTAAATTAAATATTGAACCTTAAATTTATTTCAATACACTAAGCTATGTATCAAAGAAACTAATTATTATAAAATGCTATTTTAATTTAATACTGCATGATATTGAGATAAAATGTTTGTGCAGGAAGCTTGTTTGAAGTCAATTTGATGATGTGATAAGGCTAAGGTATTGATATTTTGAGAGGATGGTAGCTACTTACACATAATCATAGAAGTTTAAATCAAAATATAGGTCACTAGATGCTAGGGTAGCTATTCTCAGCTTTTGCTTTCAAAAGAGGTAGTATAAAATCGAGACTGTGACTCTGCTGAAGATTAGAATTACTCAGGTTATGCTGCACCTGTATTGTATTAAATATCAGTTTATAAGCGACAATATTGCATGTTAAGAATCTAAATCAAATGCATTTTAAAAGAACCTTAGAGAATATAACTTAATAGAGATATAAAAATGTAACTTAGAAAGAAGTGTAACTGTATCCACAGAAAGCAGTGCCTGCAAAATTTCTTTTCTTTACAAATACGTAACTGAAGTATAAGGAACTGATTCCAATAAAGATTTTGCAAGGGGAAAAAAAATATGTTAAAAGTTTAAAGAAAACATAAGATGTTTGCAGAGACAGTTGATGTGATTTTTGTGTGTATATGTATGTATGAACTTTATATAAACTATGTACAGTAATCTTCATTGCTGAAAAATAACAATATATTGTCCATAAATTGATCTTCAGTTTGGTTTTTGTTT
Organism: Deroplatys truncata; assembly: GCA_030765065.1. Taxonomy (NCBI): domain Eukaryota; kingdom Metazoa; phylum Arthropoda; class Insecta; order Mantodea; family Mantidae; genus Deroplatys; species Deroplatys truncata. The sequence goes on along the minus strand of CM060975.1, from coordinate 307,252,749 downwards.
TTTCCTTCATTTCCTTTCAGCATATTCGAAAAATTAGGAATACTAATTTTTGGAGTAAACATTCTTCCAACTCCATTTATGCATGGGAAAAGCTGGGAGTTGAACCCCTCCACCTACATTCTGAAGGCCATAAACAAAATAAAATATTTTTTTGTAAAGAAATGATAATAATATAAAAGATCACCTCTGTGATGTGAGGAGTAATGTGTGTGCCTCACATTCAAGAGTTCCCAAGTTCAAATCTTAATTAGGGCAAGTGGGTTTCTTTTTACTTTCTCTACTACGTATAGTAAGTAGGGGAAGTATTGTATTCCATCCAAAAATTTGATACCGAGATTTCACCGGAAATATGTGTTTTGAGGCCCCCTGAATCCAAAAAGAGCATTTTTGGAAACATGTCTGTGTGTGTCTGTAAACAGCGTAACTCAGAAACGAACAGTCGGATAAAGACCAAACTTGGTATTTAGGTTCAGTATCTTCCAGAGATGCGACACGAAGGTTTACAAGAAAATCCTCCCACCCCAGATTACCCTTTACATGGAACATTTTTCGAAAATTTTAATTTTCTCAAAAATGGCTCTGAAGATTTTGATTAAAATATCATATGATTAAGATATTTTCATGACAAATGAAACATATCTTGAATTTTCTGGGAATGTCTCCAAAAGTATTCTTTATTGTGAGTGACTTTTGCATAACTGGTAAACCATAAGATATAAGAAAATTTTACCACAAAAAAATGTAGATTGCATTAAAATACACAATTTATGTTCATACATTTTTGTTGTTGAGTGAACCATTTTCGAGATATTGCTTGTTATTCCCTTAAATTTTCCAATACTTATACTTTTTCTCAAATGGGAATTTTTTTTTTTTTTTTGGTCCTGGTAATGCAAAGAGAATGGAATACTGCACATAGCAACCAGCTCTTAAAATATTTGACTATCGCTTAAAGCCTACCATATTCCCCTTGCATCTACAAGAAAATTAGCAATAAGATTAACATCTTGATTAACATGAAGCATATGGAGAATAAGCGTTTGTAAAAATAGTTTCTACAAGAGTAGAGAAAGTCATGTGAGTGTAACATCAGAATTTTTTCCTTCCTTCCTTCTCAGGGTTTTCACTTATCCTGTAAGGATGAATGTTCGGTAACTTTTAAGCTATATGGATCCCGGGTTTATTTGAAAATAAGTTCACCCATTTCTTTCATTCATTCATCGTTCGATATGACCTACGCAGTTAAAGAACATTAAACAAAACAAACAAACAAATAGAATTTGTGTGTGAGAGAGATTCCTGTAAACAGTTTTTTTATTTTTACTTCACTATCGAAAACCACTGTTCTTCCTAATATGCATAGATTATAAGACACCCAATATCAGTTTCTAAATGGGATTTAAAAAGCCTGCATACCAGAATACTTATCCGTAGAAAATACACAATGTTCACGTTATTAGTCATGCAAATATTGTAATATAAGATATTTTAATCAAAATCATAAAAGCAATTTGTAAATATATTGAAAATTTTCCATGTAATTGGTAGTTTGGAATAGGGAGATTTTCATTTTTGCGTTGCATGATTCACACACATGGACCATTTTAAAATGCTTTTTTTTTTGTTTGGTGGACCTCAAAACGTGCATTTTCGATGAAATTTCGATACAGAATTTTGGATGGGGTACAATACTTCCTTTGTCTGTTATAAATAGAGAAATGAAAACTTTTCCATGCGAAGGGTTGTTCGGCATCTTTTCTTGTAGATGCAAGGGGAATATGGTAGGCTTTCAGCGATAGAATTTGTTTGTCTTGAGAAATTTTGTATTAATCTAGTTATACGACTTTTCGTGTTAGACTTAGATGTGCTGTTTCCACATGTACGAGCGCTAACGGTTCCTTTCTTTTGTTTATATCCAGATATCCCGCAACATGCATTTCCGGTGAAATTCGAATACATATAGAATTCTCTTGTGGAATGCAATTCTTCAACTAAGCTGTTAGAAAAGTATTTAATGTGAGTGTAAATATAGCATTGCTTCAGGCTTTTATTTGACGCTAATAACAAAGATAACTTACCGCCGTCGCAGAAAATCAACTCGAAAAGTTTGACGCCCATTCGTATCATATATGAAATCCACATTTGCGCATTCCAGAGCGTTCTGGTGATATTACTGCAGAAATTGAGTGAGTGGGCCCTTACTCAATAGAATGCTCAAATCGTGATCCTTAGACGTGACAACTTTGTTCCCATGGTGGCTGTAATCGCATGACACGAGAGTTGCAATTTCCTGACGCTGGACTCAAATTTTCTTGTAAAAACGCGGACGACGTCGGTTCTGTGCATGAACTTTGTTTTCTTTCACTTTTTTATTCGATCACTTGGAACGGCGGACGTGACACCTGTAACTGACCTCATAGAAAACACTCGGATCTAAACGTCGAGTTTTACTTGTTGCCATTACACCATTTCTTCCTGATTCCATCTCTTTAGCTCATTTCTTCTATAAATACAGAAGCTGAGGACCATGTCTGCATCATTTAACGCAGATCTCCTCCGGTAAGTACATCAATAATTTGTCTTTAATGTTTCTAGCCAGCTAAAAGAATGACTTTTGTAAGATTTATATATTATTCAAGCTCTCAGTATTCCATGTATTTTACTGTTGCATTGCATAAAAATTCAATGATGGCCTAATCAGAAACTACTGCTTCGGCTTAATAGTAATTCCTGTCGCAACATATTCTGTGGTAAGAATATTAATAGTGTAATAGCAAGCTCGTTAAGTATTCTTTAACAAATATTCAGATTATTTCATGGCAGATGTTATTAACAAAATCACGTACACTTTGCGCAGATCGACATTTCTTACAGTCTTCCAGCTTTACGTCAGCCAAGAATAATTAGAAGTTATTATAAATACAAATTTTGTTTTGGAACATATACAATGCTTGAAAAAATCGGAGATAGTAAAACTCTAATAGTAGGTAATCAGCACGTTTGAATTGTGTAGGTATATGTCGATCCTAAAAATGTGATATGCAAAATATTAGTAAAAGGAAGATTTCCTGGATTAGGTAACATGACATTGCTTGGTGCACATATTTCCGCCATCGTTATTGTAGTCTGGATAGTATGTTATTCAAAGTTGATTTAAATAAATCAAAGGCGAAAATTGGTTTAAGGTGCAAACCTCTAACGTGCTTGGCCGCAATATTTATCTTAACTAGCTACAAATACGGAGATTGCAGGTTCGAAATAGATTACTTTTGGAGACTCTTCACTTGAAGACAATATGGCATATAGTTGGGCATAATGAGGTCCCTGATTCATTCTTAGTTTACAGTTTTTGGAAAGCAAAACAATTTCGAAATGAAGTTAACAGTATTCATTAACTAGTAGACTTCATTTCCAAATGGCAACCTTCAGGCCATTGTTTATTAGGCGTAAAGAGTAATAGAGGAAATTAAAGACAAGTCCAGTCCAGTGACAAATACTTCGGCACCAAACCAGTTTCCGGCTTTCATTACGTAACTATGGATAACGAAAAGAAAAACTTCCCATAATGTTCCGTTTTTTAGTAGTCTGACTGAGCGGCTAGTAAAAAGTAGAAAATGACAGTTCAGGCATGCGGTTCTTTGAGAGAGCCAGGTTGGGCCATCTCTTGTTCTTCACCTAACGAATCAGCGAAGTGTAACCGTAATGTTTTTGTCAAAACTGCTTTAACCCACTTTATGTAATGATCTAACGAGCGCAGTTAATCTTCAAGCTCCAAAAATATCTACGTTAAAATATACCTAAGCTTATTTGTTAATATTCTTATATTTGAGTAATAATTGCTTCCATCAGAGGAAACCCTAAAATTTTGAAAAACATGACGGTGAAAAGCTTAACTTCTAGATAGTGTTTTTATCTTAAAGATCTTCCCCTACAATTATGAATCTGTTGCTTTACTCAAAAGGATGAATGAATACCTGTTTAATATTTACTTGAATTCAATTAGGGAATATACCTGTTCCTTGGAAATCAAATGGTTGCTCCCAATGCAGATGCCAACATTGCGAAAAATATTTACAATCATCTACCTTGTAGGACTTCAGATGTTTAGTGGTTGTCTTCTGTAGCTTTAGAGCATTGCGTGCACAGACGCCTCTTTACGCATTAAATGTTGCCGTGTTTCCGATTCCAGAGGTCGCGGGTTCAAACCCGGCGGAGGGAAGTAAAGCCGGTGGTCCCATATCGTAGTTTTACGGCACATAAAAGAACCTCATCCCTGATAAAGAGGCCGAGCAAAATTACCGGTCTTTCACGCCCAATATAGAATGGGACGCCAAGGACCATAGTAGTTAAAGAGCAAACATAAAAAAAAATCCCCCAACCAGAGTATTGGTTTTTATGACCCACAGATTGCTACTAATGCAACTGTCGCTTCTGATAATCCTCACAAAGCTGAGTGATCACTGGTTCTATACATAGCTAAAAAGATCTACACACCTATGGGTGGGCTCAAACCTATGTGCGTCATGTTTGAACCACTGCGCATAGGTGCAGGGCTAATTGTGATAGTGGAATGTTTTTATTTAGGTAAAGATAGAGTAGTGTACATTCTGTAAGCTGAGTGAGGCAACACGTGGCTATCAATACTATGTTAGTGACAATTACATATGCTTTGCATAAGCTCAAAGAATACAAAATAATGTCCAGCTAAAAGGCACTACTTGAAATGTGTAAAAGTTCAAATAAACAGCAGTGAATATTTCAGGATGGTTAGTATCACAAAAGATTTGACTCATACTTTCTATTGTAACAAAAGCAATAGTTTTTCTGTAGCAAGTTTTTATCCATCTCTTATTCTGAGGGTCTGGAGTTCAATTCCCTGCTCTCTCCACGCCTTCACCCTTGACTTGCTCATGTGGAGTATCCCTAGGCTCAACATGGTTAGGAGTCCATTGCATAAGCTGTAGGTCCTCTCATTCCACTGCCATCCTAAATTAAAAATTTAAATTGAGTCTTATTTATGGACGCTCTTTAACTGCTATGGTGCTTAGCGTCCCATTCTATAAATTGGGCATGAAAGACCGGAAATTTTGCTCAGAGGTCTCCTTATCAGGCTTGAGGTTCTTTTACGTACCATAAATCTATGACACAGTACCGCCGACTGTTACTTCTCTTCTGAAGGAAGCCATGCATTTTTACACCAAAAAAAATTCATCGCCCTCTGCTGGGTTTGAACCGATGACTTTCTGAACTAGAGACTGCCATCCTCACTTTACCCTTGAGGTAACAAGACTCCATTTGGTGGAATGAAGTAACTCTCAAAGGTCATAGGCCATATATGGGGATGTTAGAAACGATGATGACTTTTCACAGTTATACAAAGTTTTATAAAAATAAAAGACTTCAAAGACTGTTTGGTAATCCAGTATACACTTTTATTCATCTTTACAATATTTTAATCAAAATCATTAGAATTATTTTTGAGAAAATAAAAATAAACTCCATGTAGGGGTTTGCTTGGTATTAGGACAAATTTCCTTGCATGCTTAAAAGGTGAGACTTGACTCAAGTTTGAATTTTGATATATACTCAGATTTTCAGTTTTGATTCATGGTGTTCCAACCAGAGATACACACTTGGAACTTTTTTCTAGATTTTTTTTTAAATTCAGGGAACTCAAAATGTCTATTTCTGGGAAATCTAGATGTTACATTTGTTTAGTCAAATGCAATAGTTCCTTTAATTGAGGTAAGAATTAGAGAAAGTAAAACAGCAAACCTTGTGTTAATCACCTCTGTAGGGAGTATAATATTCTCACAATGAGGTAAGACTTGATATGAGATGTAGTTCTCTTGTAAGTTGCAATTGTTGCTGAAGTCCCCAGGTACCTAAACCTACCCTCTTGGTGTGCTGAAACTAGCACGTCATATAAAACCAAGTGTAAAATAAAAGTAAAGAGAATGTATGAAGTGCTCATTGTGGAAATGTTCCTGACCTTGTTTTGTTTTTATTTTTAGGTTGGCAGATTGTACTTGCACTTATCATGAATACCATGGCCATAAGTTTCTATGTCTTCCTTTTCTTCTGTGAGTAACATTTTTAATGTTATTGCTTATGGCTACAAACATCTGACAAATATGATTTATGTTATCAATTCAAATTTTAATTGCAGCAGCACTAGTAGCACGAGCAGATGTGGATCTGGAGAGACACAATGCCGTTAGACATGAAGGTCAAGTAAGTTGCATCCACGAAAAGAAATTACTTTTATATCACTTTTGGATTAGTTTTGACAGAAAAGTTCATCTTTCTGGTGGAAACTGCAAAAAGTAATAAAACTTCAGATTGCATTACACTTTCTCTATCACTACAACTTGATATAGTCCTCTGTATGTTATAGTGTTCATACAAAAAGAGATATTTCTATTCAGTTACCTTATAATAAACTTTAGCACAGAAGTAATTTTACATTAAGCAATATGTACTTGATTACATCACAATTCAGGAAAAAATAAGAATTGCATAAGATATTTTATAGATTCTGTATGACAGGGAATCCTAAAGGTGTAGCAATGAATGTTTTAAAAACAGCTAACCCTATATAAAAAGTTATTTGACATAAATTGTATATTTCAATGAGCCCTAAAGTTTTTGTGTATATCTTATGGTATTACAAAATTCATTCTAAATGAAGTCATCACAGGGCTATTCCCAGAAAATTCAAGATATATATTTTATTTGTCATGAAAATACCTTAAAATATAGTGTTTTAATAAAAATAATTTCAGCCATATAAACTTTCCATGTAAAGGGTATTTTGGAATGGAGTATTTTCTTGAAAATGTTCACCTGGGTTACTTAAATAGTGTCTTACTCAAGTATGAAATTTGGCATTTATCAGACTTATAATTTTTTATTTATGCTGTTCACTCTCACACTCGTACAAAAAACAAAAATTTAAATATGCAGCCTTTGGCTTTAATTATCCTGTCATAACACATATTAGTATCAATAATTCATCCAAAATTGAAAATTACCAATAAAAGTTTTTATATATTAATGATTAATAATAAAGCTACATCAACATAACTCTAAGTACTCACCCTATTAAAATTTCTTACTTAATAAAACTCTTGGAAAATTATGCTGATAAACTTGATTATTTGCATTTTTCACAAAATTGTAATAACTGTGACATCTCAATGTTTGATTTTGTAAAGCGATAAATATGCCCTATATCCTATTACATTACATATTAAGTTTCATAGTAATCAGTTCACTCATTCTTGAGTCATGAAAAGGGGGGGGGGCAAAAAACACACACACACACAAATATATACAGACAATGCAATTTTTGTCTTCAGGATAGCCCATTAGACATGTTAATATTAGTTACTTCATATAAAATTGAAAATTATCACAATAAAAATTTTGGTTAGAGTTTTAACATTGGTAGTTCACAATAATTTTTTTTGTATGAAACAGTTGACATCTTAATCACTCTTGCCTGCATCAAAAATTTTTGTTGCTTTAAGCATACCAAATTTTTCCTTAACTCCTATTTTTTACATCCTTGCATCTGTTACAACTTGAAATATTTAGAAAAAACAAATACTGCAAGCTTATATTAGATGGGCATTAGAGGCAAAGGTAGAGTATCTTTTTAGGGGCTGTAATGAGTGTCTAAGCAGTAACAACTGAAATTTGTAAAACCGTGTATGTATAATTGCGGAACTGAAATTATTAAAACCATGTTTTAAGTCATTGCATTCAATCAGCTTGTCACATTTAATGCAGAAGACTAAAGTATATCTAGTGTTAATGTTGCACTCAGAAAAACAAATGAGCTTGGGAAGCCCACTGCATATCTATATTTCAGGAAGTTTGGCCACTAGGCTGTCAGACCTAACCTCTCGAAATTAGCACTGTAATGTGTATTAGCTTGTTATAATAATGTTGCCAACATCAGAAAATGCTATACCATGAACTCAAGCATTCTCAGTTGCATATTTGTAGTACTTCAACTTGACATATTGTTGCATCTAGTTCAGCCATGTTTAACACTCCCATTGATAGGTGTATGGTTCAATAAAATTAGACTCTGACATATTGATATTACTGCCAAAGTTAAATTCCTAACTTAATATATTGCCTCCTTGTTGGTTATCAAGAGCAAGGAATAAAGTAAATTAAAAACAGAAAACCTTAAATTTGATTTTGCAAGAGCATTTATCACCCGAATCCCCTGATGATCATTTATTGTGATGCTGGCAGATTCACAGTGACGACAGTGAGACAGAAGGAACTGCAGTCAAGGGCTATGGCTATGGACATAGCATTGGTAGTGGGCTAGTCTCCATTGCTCAGGGAGCTGCAGAGCAGGCTAAATCTGCCATTCAGAACCAGCATGAAGCTGGAGGACAAGCTGCGTTTCAAGCCAAGAACAGTATTGCGCAGAATGCCGTGCAGGCTGCAGCCACTGCACAGGCTGCACTAGCTGGCAAACAGGTGAGAATTATCTTTGTTAAATGATTATAAATAAAAACAACTATTTATTTATTTTACAAGGTTCTCTGAGCCAGAGCTCATAAACTGTCTAAATTTAACATACAATATTGTAATAAGAATTAATAACATATATAAACACTGTCACAGTGTTGATAATCATCTAAAAACGATTAGTTGAACATTTTGTTGTATTGTTATTTGCCCCACGTTGGGCGCCAATTTGAAGATAGATATTATCTTTACGTTGTTTGCACCACGCTTCGGGCATCAATTTGAAGGTGTATTGAAGGAGTTGTATCGAATTTCAACTGTTGGGGAGCCGAACTTGTAGTAGTTGCAACCGCACGTATGGAACCCGGTAGCCTTCGCCCCAATATTTTTTAAACACATTGTAATTTGACTGTTTCTTTAAGTATTAAATATTTATGTTTGCCTCGGCTGCATCAGTATTATTGTTAGAGACACGCCTCTCTTAGCAGGGTTTTGGTGTGACAAGAATGTAGGCTTACATAGATTATAATTTTACTTCACTCCTTTTATTAATACTTGATACGTTTTAAATAACACTTCACTGATATAGAGAGCTGTGAGATTTGTTTTTATTAATTAATTACACTATTTAACACGTAAACTTATTTTTCGTCTCACACGAATACATATTAAATCTCTCGAGGACGCACAAGCAACGCATCCAGTTATGAGCACTGTCTGCAGGCAACTGACTTGATTTCAGCTGTCTAAACTTGTAAATTTCTGTATTTCAAGTCTCTACTCCAATAGAATACCTTCATTTAATTAAAGCTTTTTCTGGTTGTTGATTGGCTATTTTATAAATTGTCACTAAAATTACATTATTGTTACTCCAAAAATCACAAGTAGTACTGTTAAAGTTTCTTACTCATTATTGACTCAAGGTTACCTCATTGTTAGCAACTTTTATCTTATTATTCTCACAGCTCCTACATTATTAAATTAAGTAATATATTCACATAACATTATTACACATGGATAAAATAATATAAGCATATGCAATGACTGTTACATACATTTTACAAATTGTTACATACACATATTGCTTCAAGGCGGGCTTTATTGAATTTATATATTATATAATTATACTAAAATCATTTAAGTGTTAAAAATACTGCCTCATACTTCATTATTACCAATTCTTATATAATACAATAGCACTAAGGGAGAGAATACAGAGCACAAGTCAACAATTTCAAATAGGAATTTAATCTTATTTACAGTATAGCAGATTTTGGACTGACAAAATGATAACTAACAAGCTGAGCTTGTCAGAATGATGTTCAAGATCATGTCAGCGACTTGTTAGATGAATATTACATACATTCAAAATAAAGAGATGTACCTATTCTAGTAACAGTTGTCCTCTGACACAAGGTATGTGCACACTAATGTTGGAAAGTTGTAGCAGACTTGAATAAGTCAGTGTCCACTGGAGTTTGAACCAGATATTTCAGCTACTCCTTTAGTGCTAGAGGCATAGTTGGGGGTGCACCTCCTTGTTGGTGGGCAGACTTGTTGGATCTTCTGCTCCAGTGGGCTTTGCCATTTGATGCTTCACAATGATATTACCAAAGGTGGAAATTTTGTGTCTTGGTCTTCTATGAACCGCATCAGGGGCTGTTTGGTGTTGCCCTGAGCTGGTGGAAGGGCAACTACACAGTTGGAAAATTCCCCCAATTCTCCCAGTTGGATGAGAACTCTTCTCAAAGTCAAGGAATGTGATCGCTTCCAATAGCAATCGCTTATTGGTATTGGAAGCTTGGTATTAACTATTGAAATAATTAGTAATCGTTAAACACAATGTTTTATTTGTAACTATTTCATAGAATTCAGAATAATTAAATAATACAATTCTGCCTTTAAAACAATCAAAGCACTTCTCCATTGGTAGTATCATTCAGTATTTCAAAATACTATATGCATCAGTATATTTGTAAAATTAATACAATTTTTGGGGAGAGGTACAGCAAAGTGTCTGTCCTCTTCAGGATCTGGAATGCTTGTGAGTAGGTGGGTACACCAGTGAAGGTACCAGAAAAAGATATTAAGCCATGATTGGCTGGATGCTGGCCTCCCTCTACTGATTCTCTGGCAATGTCCAATCATACATTAACATTCATTAGCAAATCATTGCAATGACAATGACACTATACATGTAATCACAAACATTATATATGGCTATGCTTATTAAGTGTGCATTAATTACATATTAAAACATTCCTTTGATCACAATACAGTACCTACTTAAAATACATGAACATATACAGAATAACACAAATTGTTAGGTTAGGTATCAGTAATAAAATTATATTAATTCTATGGGATTGTGCATTTAAAAAATACTCAGTTAGGTATGTACATGAATAAAATGGTTTGGGCATAATAAATTTGGCTTCATGCTCTACCATTGAGCTACCACAACCAAGTCTCTGAACATACATTGACCTTATTTGTGTATCATGATGTACCTTATTAAGGTTAGAAATTTAAATAAGATTTGAAAACTTTTTAATCAATAAACCTTAAATGTAATACACATTAATGTTGCATACCCTGATGTGAGTAGGAACTAATCTGGGTTTGTGAACTTTATACTTGATTTGTATTTACTTCAGATATAATTCCTATGGATAGCATATGCAAGTCATTGGTCATGTGAAGGTCAAACAGGTCTGGCAGTTCACCCAGGTACTTTATTTGCTGGTTGTAAAAAGGCACGTAAATAGTTTTTGTTGTTTTAATTTTGATTTTCTGACATTTAGCAATTTTTACAACTTTCAATCTCAAGGTAAGATGCAATTTTTACCATCAAGTGAAAATTTTACTAAATCTAAGGAAGAAGTCTATAAAAAATGTAGTAAAGATTTTAATGTGTTAATTAGGACTACATTTATAAACTAGAAATGAGTTAAGTATTTTTAACAACTTCAGTTAAGGAAAATAAGTATGTCATACATTCACATGACTTTTTTCACCTACTATCATTTATTTTTATATTTGCTTCATGTTAATCCAGATAAACATTTGCAAAAATGGTTTAACTATGTATTTAATTGTAGATACAATGGGGATACAGAAGGCTGAAGAGATAGTCAAATCTTTAAAAGCTTTGAAATTCCACTCTTTGCACAAAATCGCAAGAAACAAAACAATAGTGGCTTAGCACTTCAAAAAAGTGGATGGTAAAGTATGAGAAAATTCAAACCAATAACAACAAATATCTCAGAAACAGCTAATGCCACAACAAATTTTATTATACATTTTTTTTTTTTTTGTCATGCAAATATCTTAAATAGATGATATTTTAATCAAAATTGTTACAGTCATTTCTGAGAAAATAAAAAAAAAATAATAAACATGTTTTTCATGTAAAGCATAGTTTGGGGTGGAGGAATTTCATGAAAACCTTTGTGTTGCGTCCTTGTAAGATGCTGAATTAAAATGCCAAGTTTAGCATTTATCTGACTTTTGTTTTGAGTTATGCTGTTCATAGAAACCACACGGACACACACAAGAATATTTTTCTAAAAGTGCTTATTTTGAGTTCAGAAGACCTGAACCAGTACATTGGTACTGAATTTTTTAATGGAATGCAATAATCCCTCCACTTCAAAAAGTATTTGCCTCACAGAGAAGATTAGTTCTCTTCTGTAATAAAGTGATTTTAAATTTAATGGTACAGGTCAGCCTCACATGCTTATGTGTAAAAATAAATCCTATACTGAATGCAGCAGCAGAGAACTGCAAGCTTCTTATGCACAAAACATTTTATGTTGCAAATTACTAGCACATAGCAACCACGGATTTATTGTGTATGTTTGTAAGGAAATATCACACAAGACTTAATTCACACTAAAAATACTGCCATTGGTTTTTAAACTCATAGGACCCATTTTTATGATCCTAGATGTGGCATTTAGAGGTAAAGCAAGCATGCTTTCTTCAACTTGTTGCATTCAGAGCAAGAAAAGAAACAGAAATGACCAAATGAGAGCAGAAGCAGCAATAATTTGCTAGAAATATCAATGCAGGAGAGAAGGAAGGTGTCTGATAGGGTAAAATACAGAAAATGCTTATTCTGAGATCAATAATACATAATGCTAAATCTTTAAATGCCTGTTTTCTCTCTCTCTCTCTTTTCCCTGATAATTTCATGTTTATAAAATTTTCCTTCCAACGCATTTTGAAACTTTCAGAATGTGTTCACGCATGTGTAAGCAGTAAAATTCCTTAGGATTTCTATGCCCTAAACACATAACTGATTTTTGCCATACCAGTATAAAAAGTTATATAAATATTCTGCTGAAATAAAAATGTTGAAAGTTCTATAGATCATCTATAGATCCAAATATTTTCATCAGATGGCAAAACATAGCAATTCTTATTTGCATACGTTTGTATTATGTAATCTAAGAGTATTTTATATGAGTTTATATACAACATTACTAAAAAGTTATGGGCTACAATATCATTTTGAGTTACAAAGTTCAAGTTTGGTAGAATATCGCATGTTAATGACTCTGTATGATACAAATTTGGAAATGTTTGATTGTAAAACGTGGAATATGTCCCTTTAACTGAGTATGTACATTTGACAGGTGATAGTGGGCAACCTGGAACAACAATATCGTGATGCACATGGTCAAGTAGAGGCAGAGGCCCTGCAGCTGACTCAGGCCCAGCGTGCTGCCACTGCCACAAGGGATTCTGCACAGCAGGCCCAGGCTCAGGTAAAAGATCACTGAAATCTACTGTAGCCCAATCATGGTGAAAACCGTCTCTCTTTATGGGTTCGTCTGGGACAGCAAGCACTAATGTGTGTTTCATTTCTATAAATTACACCATCTCTAGCCTGAGACCAATCTCATACCTTAGTCTCAGCCTTTCAATCTGTTGTCTTAACCTAATATTACATTACCTACATACCATTCTCTTCTGAGAGTCTTAGTAGTTATATCAAATTTGATATAATTTTTTACTTTCAATGGTGCACACATATTTTGAGTATCCTTATCCTTTAATTATTGTTATACACCGGAGTGAGGCAAAAAGGCTTGCAGCTAAAAATATTAAATTTAGTTACCCTGGCATAAACACTGGGGAGCGTAACTGCAGTGGCAACAAGAGGACCAGGAACTTAGCTGCACAAATTTAAAGCAGGCGTGGGATATTCATAACAAAGTACACTTAATTTCTCATTTAACACAGTACCTGTGGTTTATTATAAATTTGCCTTGGTGCCACTACATCATACACAAAAGATTACACGACAAACATTGGGGGGAGATGTTCCACACTCACACGAGAGACACACGCTACATCCACTCATCCTGAAGACACACACAAGTCTGACCCACACTACTACTGGATTGATGCCACTCAAACAAAGAAGCTAGTCCCTCTACTTGCCCTCACCCCCTTTCCTCTCTCCATCCCTTGGCCAGGAGGTGGGGAGAGAGAGAGTCAGACAGAATTCAAACCCCAATCAAAATAATTAATTCAACAATGTCATGCTACAAAGCAATAATGTGTCTGACACAGCAAATGCACACACATACGCTACAATATTCTCTACCAAAATCCTGTTTGCAAATTGTTCCTCCTTGTCAAAATATTACCCATTCAGTTTATCTGCGGTTGATGACCAACACTTCCTCTAGCAGATATTCAGGGGTGGTTTGTCCTCAAGAGCTGCAGCACTCCCACTCTGTTAGGCAATTAAATATAGTATTTTGTTTTGTGACTTTTAGGAGAATTATATATTTCAATTTGCTATATACTTCATTATTTTCTTACACTGATAAGACTACATATTGTTAGCCAAGTCATCATTCTCTTTTTATATCAAAGACAATACTAGAGGTAGCAAAAATTAATCATGGGTTCAATTATACAGCTCTAAAATAAGTCTTGCAATTGTACACTAACACAATCATTAGAGCATTTTTATAACCATTTCCAAAAGCAAAGCTCTGATCATAGACAGTATTTTGTGTTATAGTAGGACATACAAGCATGTATATGATGTGTTTTGGAACATATAATCATTAACATCATGGAGACTGGTATTATAGCGATGATGGATGTGAATTCCTTTAACTTAATTGAGTAGTAAAGATAGATAACTTTATTTGTACATTTTTATACACAATTCTATTTACAATATTCCACTTATAAACTAACTTAACCTATGTACAAATTTCCTTGCCAGCTATGCTACTCCTTTTGCCTGGCACCCTGGCCTTCTGAGCATCCCTTGCTACCCTTAATCCTTATTTCCCATCCTCTCCTTCCTCCGTTTGCCTTTCTACCTTTCTTATCTCTCTTACTTTTCCTATCCATTTCTCTTTTACTTTCTTTAAGAACTCCCCAATATTCTTATTTTGCTTTTCTTCTTTTCTTGTTAACATTTTAATTGCTACTATTTTTCCATCCATTTTTCCTCCCATACTTCTTGTCTCCATTCTGCTAATTCTTTGCATTCTGTCATATAATGCTCTGTGCTTTCACTACCTCCGCATAATTCACAAATTCTGTTTTTTTTTTTTTTTTTGTCTCTTAGCCCTCTCAGATACATTGATCCTGTTCTCATCCATGCAAATGCTTCTTTTTCTGCTCTATTACAATAATCCACATACCCTTCTCTTCCCCATTTCCGGTTTACTAATTTATAGAACCCTAGTGATTTTTTATTCTCTAAGCTTCCCCAAATCTCTTGTCTTTCTATGTCCTCCACTCTGTTTCTTACTGTTATCCAGAAGCCATTGCTATTTCTTTCTCCTGTTCTCCAAATATCTCCCATTCCTATCTTCTCCATAATTTTTTCTACCCCTGTCCACCAGCTATTTTTATTTTTCATACTCTTTTGGTGTTCCATGCATATCTTTAAAATTTCCTCTTCATCTTTTCTCAGGCATCTAAACCAAAATTTTAATATCCTTTCTAGTATCACTCCCTTTCTTCTTGTTCTTCCTAATTCCACTAATGCTACTTCCCCTGGTGCTGATCTTGGTAACCCCAATAGCAAGTATTTAGATACAATGTGGCATAGTATTGTTGTTAACGGTATGTTGCAAATTAATGTATGATGGCTGAATGTAGGATAGTAGCAAGAGAGGAAAGGAGACTGGTATGTGTTGCTGCTTAAGTATTAGATGAGGAAGAATCGTGACTTGATGTGGGAGAATCCAAGGCAGTCAAATAACAGTGGAGGAAGGGTATCTTGCTCTTGCAGTTATGCGTAAATACTTCTGGGTATACCTGTCATTTTGGAACAGTTATTTCGGACCTACTATTTTCTTAGAACTGGAATGGTGGTAACTTACCAAAAAATAATAATTTTTCTCCACCTCCAGATAATACTAAAGCTGAAGAATATTTGCCTGTCTCTAGGTGTTGCAGTGGTATACAGATCCGAGTAACTGAATTTACTGAATTAGTGTTAGCAGGGTGTGGCAGAAAAGTTGCAGTTTGAAATAACTCTTATGGCTGCATGGACTTAGAGATCAGTGAGGAAATGGAAGTTTTCCTCACCCTTTGGCTCTCACTCCTTGCCTGCACCCTTAATGAATATAATGCCACATCAGATGTTTTCTTTACTTTCTTAAAACTAAATTCATTCAGAATTTTGAATAGTACAAGGTGATCCATTTGAGATGTCAAAAAAGTAAAACATTATATATACATAAGGGGTTAATGCACACATCTCTGAGAAGTTTGCTGCAATATAAACAGAAAGGTTGGATGTTAGCAATGAGTGATGCTTTAGAATTTATCTGCATGGCATGGCAGCACTATCACAGAAACAAAATGGTGATCACGCCACAACAGCATGCTCAGCGTGTCGTATGGTATGTGAAATGTGTCATATGAGACGTGTGGGTGCTCCGTCTCCCAAATAATGCAGTTATGCTTGTTGACTCGGCCACTCACATGAAATGTGCAGCATAATTATGAAGCTTGTCTCAAGTTTGCTGTAATGATGTGCGAGAGGCAGGAAGCAGACGATCAGTGGATAAATCAATGGATGTTCATGGACAAAGCCACAATTCATGTGAGTGGCCAAGTCAACAAACATAACTACATTGTTTGGAGAACTGAAAACCCACACGACTCATATGACAGATTTCACATACCATACAACACACTGAGCACGCTGTTGTGACATGACCACCATTTTGTCTCCTATGCACGATAGTGCTGGCATGCCATGCGGATGAATTCTGAAACACCACTCATTGTTAACTTCCATCCTTTCCGCTTATATTACAGTAAACTGTTCAAAGATTTATGAATTAACCACTTACATGTAATGTTTTATTTCCTGACATCTCAAATGGATCATCCTATATATTGTTAAAGAAGATTGCTAAAGTAATTTAACTCAATTCCACTTTCTGCCCTACCTTTGGATTTCCATTTGAAAATAATTTCTCTTTATTGAATATGATTGTGTGAACAGAGTCCTTTGATGTATGAGGTAAAAAAAGATCTGATGTATTACATTCATTATAAATAGGTGCTAGAGAAGGTAATAAAAAAATCTGTGTTACACTCACATGACTTTCTCTACTCGTGTACAAACTATTTTTACAAACACTTATTCTCCATATGCTTCATGTTAATCGAGATATCGAGATGTAATCTTATTGCTAATTTTCTTGTAGGTGCAAGGGGAATTGGTAGGCTTTAAGCGATAGTCAAATGTTTTAAGCGCTGGTTGCTATGTGGAATATTCCATTCTCTTTGCATTACCAGGACAAAAAAAAAAAAATGAATAACGAATTTCCATTTGAGAAAAAGTATAAGTATTGGAAAATTAAAGGGAATAACAAGCAATATCTTGAAAATGGTTCACTCAGCAAAAAAATGTATATGACATAAATTGTGTATTTTAACGCGATCTACATTTTTTGTGTAGTAAAATTTTGTCTATCTCTTATGGTTTACCAGTTATGCAAAAGTCGTTCACAATGAAGAATAGACATTCCCAGAAAATTTGAGATATACATTTCATTTATCATGAAAATATCTTAAACATATGATATTTTAATCAAAATCGTTAGATCCATTTTTTAAAAAATTAAAATTTTCGAAAAATGTTCCATGTAAAGGGTAATCTGGAGTGGGGGGATTTTCTTGAAAACCTTTGTGTCGCATCTCTGGAAGATACTGAACCTAAATACCAAGTTTGGTGTTTATTCGACTGTTCGTTTCTGAGTTATGCTGTTCACAGACACAACACGGACATGTTTCCAAAAATGATTTTTTTGGATTCAGGGGGTCTCAAAACATATATTTCGTGTGAAATCTCGGTATCAAATTTTTGGGTGGAATATAACACTTCCCCTACTTACTATACGTAGTAGAGAAAGTAAAAAGGCTTTTATCTAGTTTTATGACATTCCTATACAACCATCAGTCATTTATTCAGAACATTTGCAAGTTTCTTTGTTGTGGCAAATTATATTAATTTAATGCAAGCATGAGTGTTTGCAAACTTCAATCTTACCCTTGCAAAGAAGATAGAAGTGAAGTTAAACAGGCACACATTCCCCGAATTAAAATGTATCTAAACTTTATTCAGCTGAAGTAATGCACAAGTAGGAAGGTTTAACAGTGAATTTACGTTAAGTATTTGTAGTTATGCGAATATTCTTTTTTTTCCCCAATTTCTCTCCCTTGCTTCTTCTTTTGGCAGCCACATTCATTTGTCATAGTTATTTTAAAGTCAAACTTTAATCCCTAAAATACATGGGTTGACATTGCTTAGAACAGACTGGCAGCCAATGGACACTTTCCCTTGTTAGAGTAGCTTTTGTATAGAAAGGCCAATGGCAATGGTGACAATGTTAACACCCACTAGAAATCTTGCAGCCAAAGAGATTTAATTATGCTGTTGAGCTAGTGTGATGTGGTTGTCTGCATCTTAACTCTTTTAAAGTATTTTGTTGTTGTTATGCTTAAGATTTGCCAAAATTGTAGTTATAGTTTGTAGTACAAACTGAAAATGGCAATGGATGTGATTTTCTTAAGCTGGGTTAACTGGGCAGTAATTATAATAAGTAATGCATATGCATTGTTGCAAATAGTACATTGCAATTAGTATAAAATATGGATATGCTAGTAACAGTGATGTGAATTTGAAATTATATAGAAAATTTGAGTCAGAGTTGAAATGACCAAGTAAACATAGGTAAAACAAAAAGAAGTTTAGAGACCAGATTAAAAGAACATATGAGACACATCAAATACAAACAAATGGACAAATCTGCAGTTGCACATCACTTTTGGACAACGAATCACATCATCGCACCAAATATAACACTCTTAAAAGTGAAAAAACACACTGCAGAGTTGGATACTTGGGAAAAGTTATTAATCACAAAACATAAACACCATAGTTTCATCACTACACCAGATTCCACCACACACAAACACATATGGGACAACACCACAAGGAACCAGTCGGCCACTTCCGATGATGGGAGCAATCAGCTCCCAAAACCGGTCGAGTTGTAAAACATGTAAGTGTTGTTAAGTGTTTCAACTCCGACTCAAATTTTCTATATAAGTAAATTACAAATTTGTATGGATGTGACTGAATTTTGGTGGGAAGTCTGAAAGGAAGGTAAGAGAGCATGCAGCTCTCTCTTTCTTCCTGCATATCCATTGGCCTTCCTAAAAGAAAACCACTTTAGTCACTTCATACATTCAAGTTAACTCTTGGTAAATTGGATAAGTGTGTATGTTTACTTGTGTAATTCTTTTGCTGACCACATTCATCAAATGTTTGACAACTAACTCACAGAGACTGTAATTTGCCACAGGTGCGTGCCTTGACTGCAGCTTTGAATGCTGCTCAGCACAATGCCGAGCAAGCAACCCGTGCTGCCCAGGAGGCCGCTGGAGAGCTGGCCTCTCAGAGCAACATGCTGGCTACTGCTAAACAGCGCCTGAATCTGATTGGTGAACAGCTTAGCGATGCTCGTGCCGATCTGGAAGCCACGCAGAATGCTGCTGCTCGTGCTGCAGCTGCCGCAGCTGCTGCTCAAGCTAATGCTGCCAAACACGCAGCTCATGCCCACTCAGCTTCTGATTTTGGTGATGAGGCTGGAGATTTTGTCACCAAGTTTGGTTACCACCATCACAGTTTCTACTAAACCTCAATGCAAACGCATCAACTGCTGCGGTTAAACAGGCTTTTAATATATATTTGTAAGCAATTTATAATATTTATTTCCAACTTAAATATTTTATTATTTTTATATTAATAAAACTAACTAGGGATGTTAGATTTTTAAATATTTAGTAATGTATATATAGACTTGGGGCTGCCTACATTATGCAGTAATGACTACTGACTTTTGCTGTAAAACAGATTAAACATTCTTACGGTTGCTTGCAAGTTTCTGAAAAATGCTCAATGGAACAGTTGTATCATTGGGCAAAACTGTATATAGGTGCTTTCTTAACTCTCCAGTTTTATACAATATAGTTCAACATTTAAATGTTAATTATTCATAGAATATACAAGGCTGTGACAATTCTTTTCTTGATGAATGTTTGAAAGAAAATAATAGAAAGAAAAAGTAGAATGATAAAGTATTTTTTTAAACTGAAGATCTTTCATATAACAGTGATGCATAAAATTGCCTTTGTGTTTTAATACATTCATAATCTTTAAAAAGAGAAACCTTTTCAGTGTCAATAGATACATTATTATGGGCATCTTTTACAGAGCTAATTTTGTTGCATTATAAACTAGCATTTATTTTTTGTTTTTCTAATCAGATATTTGTTAAACATTCACTGCATATTTTTTCATCAAAATTTATTTTTCTGTCTATGTTTGTGACACCATGAGATGACAGCTTCTTAGGCAGAAAATCTGAAACATAGGTTTGTACGTAGAACCAATACCGAACAGTTTGCCTTACTGCAAATATATGCACATGCGCATTTGGCAATAGTTTGAAATTCAATTGTAATTTTTGTTCTACAAATACATCTGCTGTGTTGAAAGGATGTAACAGTGTTAATTTCAGTGTTAATTTTAAATACTATAACACACCAGCAGTTTGATTGCTGTTTAAGAATGACTTGATTTTGGATTAAGAAGTATAGGGTTATTCAAAAAGAAAGAACAAATTTTAAATATTCATTTTTAATGAACGACAATAGATAGCAGCACATACAACACATAATTGAATAGAGGAAAGTTCAAAGTTTTAAGCCCCACCTATTAGTTCCATTCAGTGCCTACAGGGCGCTATGTTTGTTTACAAGAAAATGGCGACACCACAGGAAAAGACATTTAGTGTGCTGCATTATGCAAAGAGTGAATCCATTTCCTTGCAGCATGCATTTCGTTATAAGTTCAACAACGAGCTGCCTCGTCATAAAAAATTTACAATTGATACAATAAATTCGTAGAAGATGGTTGCATAACAAATGGTGCTCATTTTGAACACATAAAATGTTGAACTTTTCTCTATTCAGTGATGTATCACATTGTCGTTCATTAGAAATAAACATTTAAAGTCTATTCCTTCTTTTTGAATAACCCTGTATATTCAAGCAACATTCCTGTAATGATGTATCTAGGGATCTAGTTCACAGAAGTGCAGGCGATAAATTTACAAAATTACAGAAATTATTTACCATAGTTAAAGCAATGAATGTGCACACATGTTATAACTAAAAGTTTTCTCTAAGCATAAGAAATTCTTCTGACAGTTAGCAACGGCTACCAGATTGTTGCAAAGCATTCTATGAGCAAACTGGCCATCAGTAACTCTGATAGTGGTTACGATAAACACAAAAATTTAAAAGTGTATGGTCTGATAGTTGCTAACCATTCCTGATTGTACTACAAAGCTATTAACTGTAATTTCAATAAAGCCAAATTTCACTTATGTATTGTCTTATTATCGAAGGTGTGTTTTGGCATGCTACTGCAGTTTTCAAATAAGTGCAACAACATTAAAGTGCTGTAGACTATTCAGTCTGTTGATCGAATCAGGAGTGTATAACTACACGAAAGCTGATACTTGAAATTTGAACACCAAAATATTTGTAAGATGTTACTCAAAACATTCATTCATTTCATGTTAACTGTACACTGTGTTTTTATAATTTTTTTGTAAATTCTTTGTACATTTTCTTAGTTTAATAAATGATACAGAGACATATCAGTGTTGCGCTATTTTCTCTTTCAGTGCCACCCTACTTTCACAGTAAATCCTTATTATTGCTTCCTTCCATCATCAGTTCTTGTAGCAATCACACAACTTTCTTTGTGATTATTTATCTCTGTAGCTATTCTACAAATAAATCACTCAAACATTTTTTGTATACAAGGGCGGATTGATAAGTCAGTGACGTTTTGAAGAAAATAACAATTTTTTCCAAAAAGTCAATTTTATTTCTCAACATAGTCTGCCTTCAATTCAATACATGTTGTCCAATGTTTCTCCAATTTTTTTTAACCCTTCCAAAAAAAATATGGTTTTTCAAAGTCTGCAAAATCTTCCCAGCGAGCCAATTTTTCAGGTTTGCAAAGAGGAAGAAGTTGCTCAGAGCCAAATCTGAGAATATGGTGGGTGAGGTAGCAGTTCATAGCCCAATTCCACAAATTTTGCGATGGCAAGGTTGACTTGTGTGCGGGTGCATTATGCTGGTGAAAAAGAATGTTTTTCTTCACCAAATGGGGTCGTTTCTTTAACAATTCCTTGTGAAACTGATCCAGCATTGCAGCATAATATGAACCTGTGATCATTTTACCTTTTTCCAGGTAGTGGATGTCTATCACCCCTTGTGAATCCCAAAAGACAGTTGCCATGATTTTTCCTGTCGACGGAATGGTTTTTGCTTTCTTTGGAACAGGTTTGCCGAAGGAAATCCACTGTTTTGATCGTTGTTTGGTTTCAGGTTGATAGTAATAGATCCAAGTTTCTTCAACCATGATATAACACCACAAAAACTCATTTGGGTTGCGCTGGAACATGTTCAAACATCCCTATGAAATGGTCACACAATTCCACTTGTTCTCAACTGTGAGCAGTTGCGGCACCCATCTTGCTGACAGCTTTCTCATACCCAAAAATTCGTGCAGAATATATACATCCGTTCACTCGAGATGTTTACGGTCTTGGCTATCTCACAGATTTTCATTCAGTAGTCTTCCAACACAATATTGGATTTCTTCTGTTGTGACCTCAACCGGCTGTCCTGTGCACACAGCATCTCTTGAACTCTAATGGCCACATTGAAATTCTGTGAACCACTTGTGAACCATGCCATGTGATGGAGCAGAGTCCCCATAATAGTTGTTCAGCTTTCCTTCCGTTTCCTTCACCATCTTACCATGCAAAAAGCAGTCTTTATCAGAACAAAATTTATTTTTCTCCATTTTCTAAGAAGCAACACATATCAGCTTATTTTAAATGCTCTCAACAATGTTCTAAAAAGCAAATGACTGCAAATTTCTGTAATTACACCCAGAATAGATGTAAGACTTGGGTGCAATCCCTTTTTGCTAGGAAGGTGAACTTCTTCTCTGTTTTTGTTAACATGGTTTTCTAATTTGTTATACACACTTAATGCTGTTTACTTCAAAGTGATCATTTTTATCCCATCACTGCTAGGCTACAGTGCTATTATGAGCTATGTAACATTGTAATTTTGTCTTTAGTGAATACATGAAAAAAGTAAAAATTAAAATAGTGTTATTATATGTTGTATATTGTAATATCCTTTTCAGAAAAAATATGTAGAGTAGCCAATAGAGTTATCAGTATGTAATTATCACTTTTATCTTATATTTTTTTTGAATAGATACGCAAATAGAAAATAGTGATACTCATTTTGTATGTTATAGTATGTTTAATATTTATAATAATAAATAGATAAATATTTCTAGTTTTTCCATTTAAATTTAAAATAAATTAAAAACAGATGCTACTTTTATAGTACATAATATTGTAAGACTAATGGGAAGTTGATGTTGCAAAGCTATCTGCATTGATAAGTGTAATGTTTTCAGCTTTAGAAAATATGTTAAAAAGAAGCTAGAAATAGTGGTGTTTTTTAATTTACTTAACGTGCTAAAGGAGTATAGGAGATGTGTAAAATATGGACAAATCTGCAGTCTCACATCATTTTCTGGACAACCAACCACAACATCAAACCGAACATCACACTAATCAAACTAGCTAAATATGCAACAGAATTAGATACGTGGGAGAGGATCTTCATTTTTGGAATGAAGATGGGTGGAAAGTGAATTTTTGAACTTTTTAGTTT
This sequence comes from Deroplatys truncata, assembly GCA_030765065.1. Lineage (NCBI taxonomy): Eukaryota > Metazoa > Arthropoda > Insecta > Mantodea > Mantidae > Deroplatys > Deroplatys truncata. The sequence continues at coordinate 307,228,905 of CM060975.1, read as the reverse complement.
CTTTAATGTTGCTTAGTGTGGTGGTTTCCTTTATTTGTTTCTTCTTTTAGAATTTCTTATCTTCCTGTCTACTATCTCTTTGGTGAATCCATTTTTATGTACGATTTCCAGGATCTTGTTGTATTCTTCTTTGTACTATATTTGAAATAATAATGTTTATCCATAAAACCAACATCAATACTAATTCTCCCTTCATAAAAAATGAACAAATACACCAGTATTTATACACAAGGCAAATCAGTAATTTACATATTTATCAGCATAATACATCTTTGTGCCAAAAAAGTGTATTGCACTCCGGAATAAAGATATACAACAGCCTACCAGAATTTTTAAAAAGAATACAGCAAAAACAAAAATTCAAATGTTTTTTAAAGGCATATATAATCAATCACTGCTTCTATTCAATCCAAGATTTCCTAACTAACGAAAGCAAATAATTAATTTCATGTATATATATATCCAATCTTTCTATATCATACCTTTAATTTTTATTCTTTGTATTATACTTATCTTAGTGATAATTTTGTAATACTTTTTGTAAATACTTTGTTAATTTTATACTTATTGTTGTATGTTCATTGGTATGTTTACCATCTGAAGGTAAGGCTGTTGATTATTGCATATCTGTGTTCCCTGGAGTTGTAGCTGTCATTTTTCATGTACTTATGTGTGTATGTCTTTTCTACATATACCAAAACTTATTTTATTCTGATACCTCATGATTTTATTATCCAGAAAGGGAAGCATGTTACTGGCTTGTGTTTCTATTGTAAATTTTACTGACGTATTTTGTGAGTTCTGTAGAGATGTTGCATCCTTCACAAACTTTTTATCTATTATGGCAAAAATGTTGTCTACACATCTGTACCAGGGTTTATATATGTGAGAAAAAGCTTCTATTATATTTGTTTCCAATGAACTTATGCATAAATTTGCCAGAAATGCGGAAAGTGGGTTGCCCATTGCTAAACCATTCATCTGGGAGTATAATTTGTTCCTGAATATGAAGTAATTTTGAGTGACGCACAGTTTTGTCAACATCATATACTGCTCTATTGCTTGCTTATCAATTTCTGTGGAGTGTAGCCATTTTTTCAAAACTTATTGGGAAAATCAAAGATATAGAAAGAGAAGAAAATTATGTACTTGTTTCTTTTGACGTATATCATCTCACTGTTTCCTAACATACAAAAACGACAAGCTAGAAGAACTTGATTGTGATTCCCAAAATAGTTTTAAAAATTTGATGAAGAAATTGATACAGGCCACACTGCTCTTAAATATCAGTTCGTTTGGCTACAAAAATACAAAACCATTGTTATATCACATTCTAGAACTGCAATCCAGGCAATGGCATTAACTCAGGGACAAAAAATAGAAAAAAATCTGATGTGTTACACTCACATGACTTTCTCTACTCTTGTACAAACTATTTTTACAAACGCTTATTCTCCATATGCTTCATGTTAATCAAGATGTTAATCTTATTGCTAATTTTCTTGTAGGTGCACTGTGAGTATGGTAGGCTTTAAGCGATAGTCAAATCTTTTAAGAGCTGGTTGCTATGTGGCGCATTCCATTCTCTTTGCAAGTCCAGTACATAAAAAAAAATTAATAACAAATTCCCATTTGAGAAAAAGTATAAGTATTGGAAAATTTAAGGGAATAACAAGCAATATCTCGAAAATGGTTCACTCAACAAAAAAATGTATATGACATAAATTGTATGTTTTAATGATCTACATTTTTTGTGTAGTAAAATTTTGTCTATCTCTTATGGTTTACCAGTTATGCAAAAGTCATTCACAATGAAGAATACTTTTGGAACATTCCCAGAAAATTCAAGATATACATTTCACTTGTCATGAAGATATCTTAAACATATGATATTTTAATCAAAATCGTTAAGAGCCATTTTTGAGAAAATTAAAATTTTCGAAAAATGTTCCATGTAAAGGGTAATCTGGGGTGGGGGGGATTTTCCTTGAAAACCTTCGTGTCGCATCTCTGGAAGATACTGAACCTAAATACCAAGTTTGGTGTTTATCCAACTGTTCGTTCCTAAGTTATGCTGTTCACAGACACACACACGGACATGTTTCCAAAAATGCTTTTTTTGGATTCAGTGCACCTCAAAACATGTATTTCCGGTGAAATCTCGGTATCGAATTTTTGGGTGGAATACAATACTTCCGCTACTTACTATACGTAGTAGAGAAAGTAAAATAAGAGAAATTTACTGTTTGGTTAATCAGATACAAACTTTAAAAAAAGAACATTTTCTTCCAATAGATTTCTGCACATTGTGGATTGAATAACAATGAGAAATCAAACATCTCAGCAATAAAGGCAACCAAAATTCAAAATAAAGTACAACCAAAAGTACCATTGGAATCAGTTAAACATATCATCAAGAAGAAAATCAATAATGATTATAACTCTAAATTAACTACAAATATATTCTCCAAAGGAGAAAAATTCATAAAAAGTGAAACTAATACCAAACTACCTTGAAAAACAGCGATCGTCATGTTCAGGCTTACCACTGGACATGGCGCCTCAACAAACATCTACACATAATTGGATTGCTACCATCTCCAAATTGTCTGTTATGCAATAAGGAAGAAGAAATGAATATGGAACATTTATTAATCTGTGAACAACTTAAATTGTATACAGAATTGCCCTCAAAATATTGGAAAGCAAGACGGAAAATGGTTTTGTTGCTAAATCCTGAGCATTGCGCGCGCACGCACGCACGCACGCACACCCTTCTGGTTTACTGTAAACCTATAAATTTCAAAATAAAACACCCATTTTGCTTGTATTTGTTTTCGTTGAATGCTTAGGTAAACATTAATTTTTTGTTTTTAATATCTGACAATTACAAACTATTTGTATTTTATTTGCTTTTACTTTGGAAGTGTTTACACTTTAGTTCCTTTAACATTTGCTGCAATTGTAAAAAAAGAACTGCCTTGTAATACAGACCCAGTTGCTTTCGGAATCTCATCGCAGTTTCTGTTTTGAGCAAATGTGACATTCCTACAATGTAAATTTTCACTTGCCCACAAGGTGAATGTTTGGTTGCAAACATCTCCTCTTTCTAAAGGAGTTTTTCCCCCCATCTCTGACAACTATAGCCCTTCCACCACATATAAAGCAATATACAGAACAGAAGAAGGCCTACAGCATTTGGCTCCTTGCAGCAGCATTTTACTCCATTGTGATGTTTGTTTGCATACTTTCCTGCTTGGTACTACTGAGTACGAACACAGCAATTACTGTTGTCATTAAATATTGATTTACCGTAAGAAACCCTGCATGCTGCAATATGATCTTATGCCAGTATGTATACACTCCCTTTTTTACATATTTATTGTGTTATGATTATTTATTTATTCAGATTCAGTTTTTTTTCACAGTTTTCTGTCCTGCCACACCTTGGAAGCTGCTCTGTGGACTATAGTGTGTCGCCTTGCAAGCTCATCAATATCTTTGGAATAGCCACCACCAATCACAGTGGCACAAGGAATTCCCCTGCTAACGGCTGATGTGATCACATAATGGTCCCTTTCAAACAGACCTGAGGAAAGGAATATTCATTATTAATTAATTACATCAGTGCTGCAAGCTGTGAAATAAACTACGACGGCTGATCAACAAAGACTGAGACTTATTTTTTTTCACAGATGTTATTACTCCAATTCATTGTTTACATGATATTTTTCAAAGTAGTCCCCTCCTACTTCAATGCACTTTTTATAGCGTCTCTGCCAGTCCTTGAACACGTGCTGCAGACCATTCTTTGTCAGGTCCTTGAGAATCGCCTCACTTTTCTTGAGCACTGCTTCAGAGTTCTCAAATCGAATACCCCTAAGCTTTGCCTTTAGTGATGGGAATAAAAAAAAGTCACAGGGTGCAAGATTGGGGCTATAAGGTGGATGTGGTACACAGGTAATGTTGAATTGAGCCAGAAACTGCATGATTTGATTTGCGACGTGAGGCCGTGCATTGTCATGATGAAGTCGCCACCCAGTCCGAGAAAGCTCTGGTCATTTCTTTGCAATGTGCTTCCTCAGTGTAGCCAATACTGATGTGTAGTATGCTGCTGTAACAGTAGTGTGAGGGGGAACTGCATGCTGGTAAATCACTCCATGACAGTCAAAAAATGTGATCACCATCACTTTCCCTGCAGATGGAACAACTTTTGCCTTTTTTGGTGTTGGAGAACCTGGCGATTTCCACACTGTGCTGGCTTGTTTTCCTTCAGGATCATAATGATGCAGCCATGACTCATCACCGGTGATAATCGATTTAAAAAATGCATCACCTCCATTGTCTGGTATGCGAAATGCATGTAGGGTCTACAAAATAGAGCATTACTACCAACCTACCAATACGAGAGTGCTGCCGCCTACCAACATTATACATAAAAACCCGCTCTTTTCAAATATTTATGTTACAGATACGAAACTATCACGGAAGCTACAGGAAAAAATCAGTCTCAGTCTTTGTTGATCAGCCCTCGTACATATATCATTTGGAGGAAAACCAGTATAAAAGTTCAGGGCTTGTAGCTTAAACAGTGACCAGTACTCACTAATTCTTTACAGGGCAAATCCCCAGAAACGTGTTACACTCAAATTACTTTCTCTACTCACTATCATGTATTTTTATATCTCTTCTAGAAACTATTCTTGCAAAAGTTTATTTTTCTATCTACTTCATGTTAATTGAGATAAATGTTTGCAGAAATAGTTTCATTACACATTTTGTTGAAGCTACAAGAAGAATACAGGAGGTTGATCAGATTGGATTGCAAAGCAGAGAGGATCTGGCACCGATATAGAATGAAGATATCGTACTGATCCCCCATGAGGGGGCACCACTGAGAGGAAGGGTTGAGATGAAAGGAGATACCAGATGGTCAGAACCAGGAATGATGGCACAGCAATGACAGGGTCCTTACCGCTTACAGATCAAGATGCTCTGGCAGTCCAGGGATCCCACCCCACACAGGGTTCAACGATCCCCAAGGTGCGGGCCTTATACCCTGGCAACCAACCAAAGACTGAGGGACTTAGTAAGTTCACAGAGAGCATCCTTTTCCCCTGCCATTGCTGCACCAAAACATAATCACTGACACTTCCAACCTTGAAACAGACCAAATGTAGTGAAGAATGAATGAAATGAAATGGAGGGACAGGTAAATATCGGACGAAAGAAACCATTCTTGACAACCCAGGAAAAGGCTCCTTATTTTGTACTTACCTTTATCTGTAAGTTTAAGCTTCCCAAGTTCATCATCTTTATGAGGGTCAACTCCTGCATCATATAGAACTAGATCTGGCCTAAAGGAATTTAAAACAAATGGCAAATAATCCTGTAAAAGAAAAAGGATAAATAAGCTTCTAGCAGAAAGCACATCAACTCTGTTTCATATATTATTAAGTAAATATATGCCACCTACTGTAAGAAGCCTCATGAATTCCTTGTCATCAGTTCCAGGGTTTAGTTCAACATCCAAGTCACTCCGTTGTTTACGAAATGGGAAATTTTTACCACAATGCATTGATAAAGTAAAAACTGCTTCTGTGTCTTTAAATATAAATGCAGTACCATCTCCCTGAAAACAAAAATGTTTATTGCTCCGTAAGTGTTTGCTATACTTGCCCATATAAAAACTTATTAAATGTCCAAAACAAAATTCTGATGTGATGTCTCACATGACTTTCTCTATTCTCTATCGTTTATTAGTGGGTATACAAACTATTCTTACTAAAGCTTATTTTTTTATCTACTACATTTTAATCCAGATAAATCTTTGCAGAAATAGCTACATTACACATTTCATTATAGATACAAAGAGAACAGCGATAGTCAAATGTTTAACAACTGGACGCTATATGCTGGCCTTAAAATTCCATACTGTTTCCTTGCAATTATGATAAACAACTGAATGTTGACAGAACTTTAAAAAGAATAACCAAGTAATGAACAATTCAAACAATTAATAATGGATATCTCAGAAATGGCTTATGCCACAAAAAAGGTTATTTGAAATTGTGTGTTTTAAAGAGATCTACATTTTCTGTGTGGTACGTTTTTGTCCATCATTACCAGCTATACAAGATTATACAAAATTCCTTCTGAATGAAGAGGACTTCATAGGCTATTCCCAGAAAATTCAGGGTATACATTTTATATGTTCATGTAAATATCTTGAATATATGGTATTTTAATCAAAATCACTAGCTATTTTTTTTAGAAAATCAAACATTTTTAAAAATGTTCCATATAAAGGGTAGTTTGGGTGGGGTAGTTTCTTAAAAAACCTTCATGTCGCATCTTTGAAAGGTACTGAACCTAAATACCAAGTTTTGGTATTTAATCGATTTTTCATTTTTGAGTTATGCTCTTCACAGACACACACATGGGCCTTTTTCTAAAAATTCTTTTCTTTTGGGTTCAGGGAGCCTCAAAAAACATATATTTCCAGTGAAACCTTGACATTAAATTTTTAGGTGGAATACAATACTTCCCCTACTTACTATATGAAATAGAGAAAGTAATAAATTTGGATTACATGTTATGTTCCTAGAATGAAAGGAACCACTTTTCAGTTTGAAGTAATTTCAAGACTCATTGCTTTCATAACAGAAGCTGATGTACAGTCACATAATTTTCTCCACCCATACAAGTTTGCAAGTATACCTTATATATTATAGCATTCATTACAAACTGATTCTTCTAGCCATTACATTATTTACTATGATTTCTGTCTAGCATTGATTTCAAAATAAGCAATAAGTTACATACAACATGCAGAAGCAATGTTCAAATGTTTATTGGAAACACAAAGTCACAAACACAGAAGTCACTATAACAGCCTCTTGCAAAGGAAAAGAATTGGAAAATGTCGTCCTCCGTGGACTAGTGGTACCGTGCTAGCCTCTAGTTCCCAAGGTCGCGGGTTCAAACCCGGCGGAGGGCGATGGATTTTTTCGGGCGTAAAAATCGTTAGCACGGCTTCCTTCGGAAGGGAAGTAAAGCCGGTGGTCCCGTGTCGTAGATTTACGGCACGTAAAAGAACCTCAAGCCTGATAAAGAGGCCTCTGAGCTAAATTACCGGTGTTTCACGCCCAATATAGAATGGGACGCTAAGAACCATAGTAGTTAAAGAGCGTCCATAAATAAAACTCAATTTTTTTCAATTGGAAAATTTCAAACATCTTTCATCAGATGATGTCTTTAACTTTGAAACATGCGCACAACGAAATACTTCAGAAAAAGGTTAATGAGCAAAATAATTACTTGAATTAAAACTGCATGTTTTAATGAATCCTAAATGTTTCCTAAAGTATGCTTTTGTCTATCTCATTATTTCCCCGTTACACAAAAGTATACAAAATGAAGACAATGGCACAGATTATTCATAGAAGGCAATTCAGTGTTTTATTAATCATTTTAATATCTTAAAAAATGAAATTTTAATCAACAGTATTATAGGTATTTTTGAGAAAATAAAAATAATGAAAAAGTTTCCATGTAAAGGATAGTTTGGCTGAAGTGCATCCGGAGCAATCACGGAAATCTGTATCGAACAAGACAAGACACAACTAAAGAATAGTTGAGGTGAAATTTTCTTGAAAATCTTGACTTGGTATGATTAAACAGTATCAAATATGAAATCTGGTATTTTTTGAATTTTTAATTTTTTAATTATGCCATTTGTGCTCACTCGCACACCCCACATGATCTTTTTAAAAAAAAAATTTGGGGGGGGGGGTTCAGTGAGCTTCAAATCATGTATTTCTAGAGAAATTTCAATACTGAATTTTTGAGTGGAATACAATACTTCATCTACTCTAGCTAGGTAGCAGAGAAAGCGAAATTGAGGAGTAAGAAGAGAAAAGAAAGAACATATTATTTAAAAATAATTAGCTTTGCTTTTTTACCATGAACTTATAGAAAATGTTTTGAGGTCTGTTGTGATAAAAAGATTCATTTTTAAGTATTAATAAAAAGCTTACCTTTTTCCCCAAAACAGGAAATCTAAAAGAAAGTGCATTTGAAATTTGGCTCTAAAGCTTGTTAACTTCACATAAAACTAACAGGTCTTGATATTTGTACAAATGTAGTGAAATGAACTGCAACATCTGGTTATGAAAATGGGCAACTCAAATAACAACGAATTTCTAATTACCTGATGTACATCAAGATCAACAATCAGAAGTTTCTGAGCTTTCTCCATGTTTAAAATATGTCTTGCAGTGACCGCTAAGTCATTTATGAGACAAAAGCCTGCACCTCTGTCTGGAAAAGCATGATGTGTACCCCCTGCAGTACTGCATGCAAGGCCACGCTCCACAGATACTTCAGCTGCCATCAATGTACCACCTGAAGCAATTATTGTTTCAAATGAATACGGAAAACTTATTCAAAACAAAATATTATATTAATTCTTGTGCTGTTAGAGAAAAAAACTGCTTAAATTATCTGCTTGACCATGCTTACATGTGAATTATTACACACATACACTATGTGATCAAAAGTATCCGGACACCTGGCTGAAAATGACGTACAAGTTCGTGGCGCCCTCCATCGGTAATGCTGCAGGTCAATATGGTGTTGGCCCACCCTTAGCCTTCATGACAGCGTTCACTCTCACAGGATATTTTCAATCAAGTGCTGGAAGGTTTCTTGTGGAATGGCAGCCCATTCTTCACGGAGTGCGGAACTGAGGAGAGGTATTGATGTAGGTCGGTGAGGCCTGGCACGAAGTCGGCATTCCAAAACATCCCAAAGGTGTTCTATAGGATTCAAGTCAGGACTCTGTGCAGACCAGTCCATTACAAGGATGTTATTGTCGTGTAACCACTCCGCCACAGTCCGTGCAGTATGAACAGGTTCTCGATCGTGTTGAAAGATGCAATCGCCATCCCCAAATTGCTCTTCAACAGTGGGAAGCAAGAAGGTGCTTAAAATATCAATGTAGGTCTGCGCTGTGATCGTGCCACGCAAAACAACAAGGGGTGCAAGCCCCCTCCAGGAAAAACACGACCACACCATAACACCACCACCTCCGAATTTCACTGTTGGCACTACACACACTGGCAGATGACGTTCACCTGGCATTCGCCATACCCACACCCTGCCATCGGATTGCCACATTGTGTACCGTGATTCATCACTCCACATATTTTGCCACTGTTCAATTGTGTAATGTTGATGCTCCTTACACCAAGAAAGGCACGTTTGGCATTTTCCTGCATGATGTGTGGCTTATGAGCAGGCGCTCGACCATTGAATCCAAGGTTTCTCACCTCACGCCTAACTGTCATAGTACTTGGAGTGGATCCTGATGCAGTTTGGAATTCCTGTGTGATGGTCTGGATAGATGTCTATTACTCTTTACGATCCTCTTCAAATGTCGGCGGTCTCTGTCAGTCAACAGACGAGATCGGCCTGTATGCTTTTGTGCTGTACATGTCCCTTCACGTTTCCACTTCACTAGCACATCAGAAACAGTGGACCTAGGGAGGTTTAGGAGTGTGCAAATCTCGCGTACAGACTTCTAACACAAGTGACGCCCAATCACTTGACCACGTTTGAAGTCCGTGAGTTCCACGGAGCATCCCATTCTGCTGTTTCATGATGTCTAATGACTACTGAGGTCACAGATAATGAGTACCAGGCAGTAGGGGCAGCACAATGCACCTAAGATGAAAAACGTATGTTTGTGGGGTGTCCGGATACTTTTGATCACATAGTGTATCTGATGTATCAGTCAAGTGCACCTGTGAAATTGTAAAAAATACTTAGCGAGACAACCTCCTTTTCAGTACAATAGAATTAGGTACCCATTGCATGTATTTATTTAAAGGTGAGTCGGAATTGTTACACTAACATCACTTAAGTTTAAACTTTAAGTTTTTAAACTTAAGTGATGTTAGTGTAACAATTCCGACTCACCTTTAAATAAATTCAATACACATCACTGTTTCTAGCTTCTTTTCATTACAATATATACCCATTGCATGGTTTATTACTTTCTCTACCACACACCTGTAGTAGGTATGATGAAGTATAGTATTCCACCCAAAAGTTCAATGTCAAGATTTCATCAGAAATACACGTTTTGAGACCTCTAAATAAAAAAGAGTATTTTTAAAAATTGATCTGTAAAAAATGTTTCTGTAAACAGTATAATGCAAAAAACAAAATGTCCAATGAAAACCAAACTTGGTATTTAGGTTCAACATCCTCCAAAGACAAACCAAAGATTTTATAGAAAATCCCCCCTACCCCAAGCTACCCTAAATGGAGGATTTTTTGAAATTTTGGATTTTCTCAAAAATGGGTCTAATGGTTTTGATTAAAATACCATATGTTTATGATATTTAGGAACAAACAACACACTGTATATCTTCAATTTTGTGGAATGGCCTGTGAAGTCTTCATTTTGAAGGAATTTTGTATAACTGGTAAACCATAAGAGATTGATAAAAACATACACAAACACTTAAATAATAATAATAATAATAATAATAATAATAATAATAATAATAATAGATATTTATTGTCCATAGATTTCATGCACAAGTTTCAGACACTGTCAGAGATTCTTCTTCTTCCCTATTATACCACTACTGCGGTGTTAGGGGATTGCCTCGGATAAATCTTTTTAATTCTGCTCTGCCAGTCTACTTACTTGGTTCAATGTCTTTCCTCTACTAGCTGGCAATCTGTCTGATCCCCTCTTCCCATGTGATCCTAAGGTCTACCTACTGGTTTCCTTCCCCTAGGTCTCACTTACATAAACTGATATACCTTCCGGTTCGCATCCATCCTCTTAAATATCCAAACCATAGCAGTTGTTTATCTTCTATCCTCTTGCTTATGGATGGAAGTTGCAGTTCTTCTCGTATTCTTTCACTTCTCACTCTATCTCTTCGAGTCTTCCTTACTATCCTTGTTAGGTACTTCATTTGCATTGCTTTAACCATGCTTATATCACTTTTCATTGTTGTCCAGCTTTTATTTCCATATTTAAGTATTGGTTTTATGACTGCCTTGTTTTGGTCTCCCTACTCACTTCCTCATTCCCAAAAACAGTGCTACTTAGAGATAATATGCTTTAGGTGCTTTATGTATACTATTTCAAATTTCTTCATGTATCTTGCCTGTTTGGTGTATCACAGTACCCAAATATTCATGGCTTTCACATGTGTTAATTGCTGTCCATTGCTTTCAATCATAATCTGTTCTGGACACTACCATAACCTTGCTCTTCTTGTGATTTATGCTTATCCCTCTTTCTTTCAATGTTTCTCTCCATTCTATTATTGCCTGTTATAAATTCCATTCTGTGTCTGCAATTAGTAGTATATCATCTTCATAAGCCATTGTCAGAGATTCTACATTATTACAAATGCTACTATTTTCAACATACAATCTATTTACAAATTTACAGATTTTTATACCTAAATTTAACTTACTTACAAGTGTCATAAGTTACAATCTTCAAACTAGTTGTTTATTCTAGCATTTTAAATATACAGACTGTTACAATTTTGTAGATATTTTTCACCTATTTTTTACGGATCTATATATAGATTTTTTGGTTAAGTACGTTTTAAGTTCATTTTTAAATTTCTTTCCTTTGTATAGCTAACTGTCATTGGTAATTTATTGTATAGCATCAATCCTTTTATTAACGGATCCTTACAAGTTGATTTAAGGTTAACATGCGCTTTGTGACAATTTTTCTTACCTCTGGTATAATAATTATAAAGCATACTGTTACTTGACCCATTGTTTTCCTTCTCTGTTGAAATTATTATTACCTTATAAATATATAGTCCTACCAGTAAGAAGTTTACCATTTTTTAAATACATTTCTACATGAATCAGGGTTTGCTAGCCCATGTATACATTCTAAATTCTGCAACACTAATATCCTATTCTGTTGGCAATACTAGTGCAAAATTAAAATCAAATTGAGTTTTATTTATGGATGCTCTTTAACTGTTGTGGTCTTTAGCATACCATTCTATATTGGGCGTGAAAGACCGGTAATTTTTCTCAGAGGCCTCTTTATCAAGCTTGAGGTTCTTTTACTTGCCATAAATCTACGACATGGGAGCACCAACTTTACTTCCCTTCCAAAGGAAGCCATGCTAAGGATTTTTATGCCTGAAAAATATCCATCATCCTCTGCCGGGTTTGAACCCACGACCTTGGGAACTAGAGGCTAGCATGGTAACCACTACACCAAGGAGGACGACAATAATGGAACTTCCGCATAATTCTATGCCATAGTAAGTATACGGGTATATGATCCCAAAGTATGAGGTTTGTAACATGTTTTTATCTAACTACAATGATAGTTGCCTTAATGCAAATACGAGGTGTGATCAAAAAGTTTCCGGAATGACGTCATAAATACTACACAACAGTTTGTTTTGTCTAATCTGCACTGTCACCCTCGAAGTAGTCTCCTTGGGAGTTGATACACTTGTCCCAGCGCTTCTGGAAGTCCTCTTCTTTCAACATGTTCATAGCCTTCTGCGATTCGCGATGGATGACATCAATGTCCTCAAAACGGTGTCCTCGAGCCGCATTTTAAGCCGCGGGAAAAGAAAAACGTTCGCTGGTGCCAAATCTGGAGAATAGGTGGTATGGGGAACAGTTTTAATCTTATTTTTATCCAAAAATTGGCAAACAGAAAGGGCTTTGTGCGCGGGCATATTGTCATGATGCAGGAACCAGTCACCACTCCTCCATTTCTCTGGCCGTTTGCGTTGCACATTCTCCCTTAATCTTAGCAGCATTTGTTTGTAGAACACTGATTCACTGTTTGATCCTGTGGCACAAATTCCTTATGTACAATGCCTTTAATGTCAAAAAACACAATCATCATTGACTTCACTTTGGATCAAACTTGTCTGGCCTTTTTTGGGCGTGGAGATGAAGGACTCTTCCATTGTGAAGATTGTTGCTTCGTTTCTGGATCGTACCCATAAATCCATGTTTCATCACCAGTAATAATTTTCTCCATAAACTGTGGGTCATTTTGTAGCTGTTCTTTAAGATCTGTGCAGGCAATCACACGGCTTTCCTTTTGGTCATTTGAAAGCAGGCAGGGCACGAACTTGGCGGCAATTCTTCTCATGTTCAAATTGCCTTTCAAAATGCTTTGAACACTTCCAAAGGAGAGTCCTAATGAGTCAGAAAGTTCTCTTATTGTAATGCGCCTATCATTTAAGCCCATTTCCCTCACCTGATTGATATTTTCATCAGTTTTGCTGGAACAGGGTCGCCCCGAACGATCTGCATCTTTAACTGATGTCACACCACTTTTAAATTTCGAAAACCACTCAAATGCTTGAGTTTTACCCATAACTTTCTCCCCATAAGCTGTTCTTAACATTTCATAGGCTTCTGTTGCAGTTTTACCGAATTTAAAGCAAAATTTGATGTTCGTTCTTTGTTCTTCGTAATCTGACATTTTTGCTACGTGGAAAAATCGCAGCACATGCAAAACACGTATTCACTTCAGAATGTCTATCTCATCACTGCATGGTCACAGGAAGTCACGTGACCTCTCATTTTTATCGGGAAGGAACGCTGTATGTACAATCTGGGTAAAGAATTAAAGAAATCTCAGTGTCAGCATTGTTGTGAAGCCATTCCAGAAACTTTTTGATCACACCTCGTGTATTAGAACTATCTTTTTACCTACATGGTCAATATGAGTTTCCCAAGTTAGCTTATTATCTATGCGTATGCCTAAGAAGTTGTGGTTGTCAACTTTGTCAATTCTAGTATTATTTAAAAATACAACAATATCAGCTTCTTTATTCATTTATTTATTTGACAATATTCAAATATGACCAATTTGCTTTTTTTAGAATTTTTTTTTTAGATTTATTTAGATAGTTTACCAACTGTTGGAATGGGAAATTGTTGTCTATAACTGTCTATGAGTTTTATCAAGGCAAATCATTGAAGTATCATCTGCATAGGATATAAGAGTATTAGTTGTAATATTTGGGAAGTTTTTACACATATATGGTATAAAAAGGCCCCAGAACAGACCCTTGTGATACTCAAGTTGTTACTACCTTTGTTGTGATATAGATTTTGTATTTTTTTATATCTGTTTTATGGTTTATTTCTGTCAAACATTTTTTGTTACTTAGAAAAAACTTAATTAAATTTAGCATTCTGTCCCTTATGCCATAAGATTTTAATTTATGTATAAGTATTTGATATGAGACACAGTTAAACACCTTCAGCAGATCAATCAATATTCCTGCAGTGTCTATACCCTTGTCAAGATTTTCCAAAATGTTATGTATAAAGTCAATAACAGCTGTAATGGTTGACAGTCCTTTTCTAAAACCATGCTGAATAACAATTTAATACGTTATATCTATTCAGAAAATCAACCAGTCTAGCCAACAAAACTTTTTCAAAAACATTTCCAAACACAGAGGTTAATGTTATTGGCCTGTAATTATTGACACCACTTTTATCTCCCTTTTTGAGTATAAGTTTGATAATTCCTAGTTCTAGACAGTTTGGAAATATTTCTTCATTTATAGAGCAGTTTCTTAAATGATTTATGATAGTTGCAAGGGAATTTTTACACTTTTTTAGCATTTTGGCAGATATGCCATCCCACTCTGAAGACAATTGGTCTTAACTATATATTATTTCTTTAATTTTCTCCAACTGGTGTTACTCATGATGATGATATTTGCAATGATATCTGTATTCGTATATTATTGTTTGGCACACAGTTCTTCTTAGTACCTACCATTAAAAAGTGGTTGTTAAGCCAAACTGAAAAGTGAATGGGGGTTCCAGCTTCCTGCCCTTGCCCCCTCACATGAATGAAACTTGTGAAGCAGTGTACTATCACCTAGTAGCATTGACGTAACTTGTTGCCGAGAGATGACGGTAAGGGTTAGTGCACGTTTTCAAGTGTGCACGACCAGTATGTATTCACTCATAAGGTAATTATGTTATGCCCGTTGTACATGTGCAAAAACTCCCAAAAACATGCACAAGTCAAGCTGTGCTTTGACTCTGTTGCTATATCTAGAGTTTAGAGGAGTAGCAATGTAGATTTAAATGCTGTAGATTTTAAATTACAGCATAATTACATGTAATACTCATAGCTTTCAAACAAAAAATAACCAGTAAAGGCTGGTTCACAACCACCGAGAATGGTAACCAGAACGAGAACCAGAAAGTTGAAGTACATTTATTCAAATGGGAATGTTCACAACCAATGGGAAGCCTTCCCGGGTCCTGGGAACAGGAAAGAAGAGTTGCCCAACTTTTAACTTTCTTGTTCTCGTTCCCGGGCACAGCATATTAGATCTCTATTGTGTATATTAGACTCTTCACTCTAGAGGTTATTCTAGGCGGCCGTGACATGAAACAGCCACTAGTGCTCTCTATAGTCGCAAGCTGGAAACATGAAGCTGGAAAGAATTAGTAGTAAATGTGCTTCCTAACCTCATCCCAACACCCGCAAATCTAATGAGCGTTGGTTCCTCTGGTAAAGGGATCATTTGTAGTTTGTTTATATGCAACTCAAAACTCGCTATTACCTAAAAAACAATGGCAAAAGCTACAAAGAACAGCTAAAACCGGTGGAAATGAAAAAAGAACAATAAACAATTTTAATGTATGCCCTTAAATAAAGGAATGAAGGCTTGGCATAAGTAGAGGGATCGGAAATGTAATGGATATGCATTTAGATAATGTTTACTCTATCAAATTTTGACGTCGGCTTGGCTAAATTGGAAGTAGGTGAAAAAATGTCATTGGTCAGTTAAAAACAAATGAAATCCCAATGCGCAAAATTGACTTTCACTTTGTGATCAATATGCATTCCCGTTCTCGTTACCGGGCTGTTGTGAACCAATATCTTGTATGGTGCATTGCTTCCCATTCTCGTTTCCGTTCTGGTTACCTTTCTCGGGCGGTTGTGAACCAGCCTTAAGTCTGCAAGGTGTCAAAAATTAGGGTGTTCACGTGTTCTTGTGCTCTTGCACAGCAGCCACCTTTAACATCTATGGTCATCTGACTTTATGACGGGCAACTGTTTTCATTTATATTATTTCTTTAAAAAGATTATGAAAATAGGTTTTCCTAGAGATGAGAAATCTAGATTGATATCATTTTCTCTAAAACCTCTTTCCAGTGAATTTCTTCAAAGTTCATCAAGCAATATTCGAGAACTGGAGAAAAAAAAAAAATCATGCATGCAGGACCACGCGCACACACACATACTATATTGCCTTTCATGTTCATGTGGTTTGGGTCTCAAATTCTTACTGGGCACAGTGATACTTATGCTGGTAACAATTTAACAACACTATTATGAATAACTGGGGCTTAGGAACATCTTAATAAAGCAATGCTTTCCTGTAAATAGATACACTTGTGCTTAAGGCTTATGACAACTATGTATATGCAAGCAATAATTAATAGTCACTCGATTTAATTCAATTAAATTAAACACCTTGTTATTTGTAAATCTATAAAAAAATTCTGTGTTACATTCACATGACTTTCTCTACACTATCGCTTATTAGTGATTACAAAAATTATTCTTACAAAAGTTTATTTTCCTATCTTCTTCATTTTAATCATAATAAAACTTCCTGGAAGTACATTACACATTTTGTTATAGATATAAAGCGATAGTCAAATGTTTAAGAGCTGAACACTAAGTACTGAACTTAAAATTCCACGCTTTTTGCATGCAATTGCAAGAACCAGCTGAATATTGAAAGGACTTCTAAAGAATGATAAAATATTCAACAATTCTAACTATTAATAAGGGATATCTCAGAAGTGGCTAATGCCACAAAAAAGTTATTTGTAATAAATTATGTGTTTTAAAGAGACGTACATCTTTTGTGTAGTACGTTTTCATCTATCACTTAACATTTACCAGTGATACAACATAATACAAAATTCCTTCTGGATGAAGAGGATTTGCAGGCTATTCAAAGGAAAATTCAAGATATACATTTTATTTGTAACGTGAATATCCTTAATATATGGTATTTTATCAAATTTGTTAGAGCCTTTTTTTTTAGAAAAATTTTCAATGTAAAGGGTAATTTGGGGGGGCAAGATTTTCTTGAAAATCTACTTTGGAAGGCACTGAATCTAAATACGAAGTTTAGTATTTATCCTACTTTTCGTTTGTGAGTTATCTGTGTGTGCGCGCGCGCACACACACACACACACACACACACGCACGCACACGCGCACTCACTCACACTCACTCACTCACTATCACACACACACTCACACACACACCCTCACACACACACTCTCACACACTCACACACACACACACTCACACTCACACACACACTCACACACTCACACTCACACACTCACACACACTCTCACACACTCACTCACACTCTCACACTCACACACTCTCACTCTCACTCACACACTCTCTCACACACTCTCTCACACTCTCTCACACTCTCACACACTCTCTCACTCACACACAGAGTACCTTTTTCTAAAAATTCAGGGTGCTCAAATCATGTATTTCCAATGTATTCTCAGTATTGAACTTTTGGGTAGAATGCAATACCTACTCTCCTACTAAGTACATGGTAAGGAAAGTAATAAAGATGCTGAGGACATGCATTTTCATAGACTTTTACTTCAGAAACAAAATAAGTTCATAATTGAAATGATGTGGCATTTGTGTGTGCATTGTTGCACTGGACACATTATTGCTGTATATAATATTGTTGAACTAATTATTTTGTTTGTAACTTTGAATTCTTGTCCGACGCAGCATGCTTTCCTCCAATTCCTAGTTAAGGGGGGGGGTGAAGGTAGGTTGAGGGAAGAGCCTCTTTGTCTGATAGAGAGAGAGAGAGAGAGAGAGAGAGAGAGAGAGAGTGAGTGAGTGTGCGTGCATGTGTGTGTATAACCTTTCGTGTACAATGTAGGGCATCTTATTAATTACAATAAACCAGAGTTAAATGTGAATTTATATGTATTATTTATAAATATCCCACGTCCACTTTAGTGTTGTGCAGCAAGTTCTTGGTATCTCTTTGTGTGCCTCTGAATCTATGTCCCCCATCTTTATGCAGGGGTAATTAAATTTAATATTTTAGCTGCAAACCTTTCGGCCTCACCCGGGTATATAACATTTTATGACATTACTAGACATTTATTCTGAAAGTGATCCATACCTGTTTCATACCTCACTCTGCTAGCTAACCCAGGTGTCCATGTGAAGCCAGTTGGTCTCTGCTCAGCCTCGGAAGTCTTTCCATTAAAAAATTTGTCTACATAGTCTGGGGTGTGCACACAAGCAGCAATCTCACTTGTTACTTGCACTGGCTCAACTACCTGCGCTCAGGGAAATAAAACAAAATGCCATACCGTTTAATAAAAACACACTGACTGCTTTTTGAAAAAATCTGATGTATTACATTCATATGACCTTTTCTACCCTCTATCATCTATTAGTGGGTACACAAACTATTCTTACTAAAGCTTATTTTTCTATCTACTACTTTGCAGAAGTAACTACATTACACATTTCGTTATAGACACAAAGAGAACAGCGATAGTCAAATGTTTAAGAACTGGATGCTATATGTTGGCCTTAAAATTCCATACTCTTTCCATGCAATCACAAGAAACAACTGAATGTTGACAGGACTTTAAATGAATCAGAAAAGTATTGAAGAATTTGAACCATTAATAACAGATATCTAGAAATGTTTAAGCCACAAAAAAAGTTATTTGAAGTAAATTGTGTGTTTTAAAGAGATCTACATTTTTTGTATAGTATGTTTCGGTCTATCTGCTTAATGTTTACCAGTTAAACAAGATTATACAAAATTTCTTCCAAATGAAGAGGACTTCATGGGCTATTCCCAGAAAATTCAAGGCATAAATTTCATTTTTTTAGAAAATCAAAAATTTAGAAAAGTGTTTGATGTAAAGGGTAGTTTGGGGTGGGAAGGATTTTCTAGAAAATCTTTGTGTTACATCTTTGAAAGATACTGAATTTAAATACCAAGTTTGGTATTTATCCAACTTTTCGATTTTGAGTTATACTGTTCACACACATGGACCTTTTTCTAAATGCTTTTTTTGGGTTCATGGGCATTGATGCAGTAATTTGTATCACAAATTATTTAAATGTAAATAATGATTGTAATATGAATATGCATTTTTATGTGACATTGATTTCAGATGTTTATTAATTGTAATTATTATTGGGAAATAAGTTTATACGGCTTTACTGAAACTGTCAATAATAGCGCAATAATGCAAAGAGGGGGGTGAGCTGTTTATCATTATTGGAAACAAGGAAGTTACGTAATGTTGGCGCGTTTTCGGTAGAAACTTCTGGAATATTTTCTCCCTAAAAGCAATATGTATTCATGGTTTTCATTGGATATTAGAATAGACGCTAATGTTGGCGCGTTTTATTAGCCAATAGTAATTCATTTATAATCTTTAGGCGTATCTGATTGCAGGAGTATAAATAGAAGCCAAGTTAGAGGTAAAGTCAGTCAGTCCTTCAGTTCGCCGAAAGCATTCATATACTACACGTCGTCTTAAGTTCGTCAGTTCGTCAAAATATTTGTATGAGATACGTCGGCTATAGATTCACAAGTTACGAAAATCTAAAGTATTATAAAGTTAATTATACACAAAGTTGAAATACGTGAATTAAAAGTGATCAGTAAGAAGTATTATAACAGTTTCAGTTTGGCGAGTATCTAGATCAATATGTAAAAGTGATAGTGAACGTGTTCGACAATAAAAATTATAAAACAAATTTCTTCATCAGTGTAATTTTTGGATAAAAGATTCCTTTCCGTTTCACGACCTGTATTGAGACACATGTTCGACCCAAGATAAGATAATAGCTAGCCGGAGGACATTTGAAATGAATTATTTCAAAAACTGATACTAAGAACCGCAAATTGCTAACGCCAGATGGAGCTACAAACCAAACAAATGAATGACGTCACAAGATGGATTGAACACTGATGTAAACAAACATTTGCAAGTACATCGCAAATTGGTTACCATACGTGGGGCAGTTAAAATTATGTAACTAAACAAAACAAAAGCAGCACAATATAAGATCTTCAAGTTCTAATAACATTACGTAAAAACATAATACGTAATCATTATGTTTTCTCGCAAATTGGCTACCACAACGTGGGGCTTAAAAACATATTACGTAAGAAATTTTACTCTCGCAGCATCTCATAACATATACTTCCAGTGAAATCTTGATATCGAATTTTTGGGGGGAATACAATATTTCCCCTACTTACTACACATGGCGGAGAAGGTAAAAAGGTTGATGCATTACATTTACATGGCTTTTCTACCCGCTTTTCTACAAACTGCTCTTACAAACGTTTGTTCTTCTATCTAATTTACGTTAAAACGTTTGAGTTAAACATTTGCGGAAATGGTTTCATTACACGTTTCCTTGTACATATAAGATGAATACAGGAGGCTGAAATAAGATTCAAATTTTTAAATCCCATCTGTCTTTCTCTCATGGTTTACCAGTTATGCAAAATTATACAGAATTCACTCAGAATGATGAGAAGTTCACAAGCTATACCCAGACAATTCAAGATATACAATATATTTTTATATAGATATCTTAAACATTTGGTATTTTAATCAAAATTGTTACCCATATTTGAGAAAATTGAAGATAACCATGTAAGGATAGTTGGGGTGGGAGATCCTTTTGAAAATCCTTGTGTTGTATTCATGGAAAATGCTGAACTTAAATACCTCATTCTAAAAATGCTTTTTATTTTCTTTACCACATACATAATACACTACGTGATCAAAAATATCCGGACACCTGGCTGAAAATGATGCGCAAGTTCGGGACACCTGGCTGAAAATGATGCGCAAGTTCATGGCGCCCTCCATTGGTAATGCTGGAAGCCAATATGGTGTTGATCCACCCTTAGCCTTGATGACAGCATTTGCTCTCGCAGGCATACTTTCAATCAGGTGCTGGAAGGTTTCTTGGGGAATGGCAGCCCATTCTTCACAGAGTACGGAACTGAGGAGAGGTATCGATGTAGATCGGTGAGGCCTGGCACGAAGTCGGCATTCCAAAACATCCAAAAGGTGTTCTATAGGATTCAAGTCAGGACTCTGTGCAAGCTAGTCCATTACAGGGATTTTATTGTCATGTAACCACTCCACCACAGCCCGTGCAGTATGAACAGGTACTCAATCATGTTGAAAGATGCAAACGCCATCCCCGAATTGCACTTCAACAGTGGGATGCAAGAAGGTGCTTAAAATATCAATGTAAGTCTGCGCTGTGATCGTGCCACGCAAAACAACAAGGGGTGCAAGCCCCCTCCAGGAAAAACATGACCACACCATAACACCACCACCTCCAAATTTCACTGTTGACACTACACACGCTGGCAGATGACGTTCACCGGGCATTCGCCATACCCACACCCTGCCATCGAATCGCCACATTGCGTACCGTGATTCGTCATTCCACACGTTTTGCCACTGTTCAATCGTGTAATGTTGACGCTCCTTACACCAAGCGAGGCGTCGTTTGGCATTTTCCTGTGATGTGTGGCTTATGAGCGGCTGCTCGACCATGGAATCCAAGGTTTCTCACCTCACGCCTAACTGTCATACTACTTGGAGTGGATCCTGATGCAGTTTGGAATTCCTGTGTGATGGTCTGGATAGATGTCTGCCTATTACTCTTTACAACCATCTTCAAATGTCGGTGATCTCTGTTAGTCAACAGACAAGGTCGGCCTGTACGCTTTTGTGCTGTACATGTCCCTTCATGTTTCCACTTCACTATCACATCAGAAACAGAGGACCTAGGGATGTTTAGGAGTGTGGAAATCTCGCATAAAGACTTCTGACACAAGTGACACCTAATCACCTGACCACGTTAGAAGTCTGTGAGTTCCACGGAGCATCCCATTCTGCTGTTTCACGATGTCTAATGACTACTGAGGTCGCGGATAATGAGTACCAGACAGTAGGTGGCAGCACAAAGCACCTAAGATGAAAAACGTATGTTTGTGGGGTGTCCGGTTACTTTTGATCACATAGTGTAGGTAGAGAAGGTATTGCAT
The DNA here is from genome assembly GCA_030765065.1 of Deroplatys truncata. NCBI lineage: Eukaryota > Metazoa > Arthropoda > Insecta > Mantodea > Mantidae > Deroplatys > Deroplatys truncata. The sequence goes on along the minus strand of CM060975.1, from coordinate 307,206,703 downwards.
TTCATCCAAAAATTTGCTACTGAGATTTCACCAGAAATACATGTTTTGAGGCACCTTGAATCCATAAAGAGCATTTTTAGAAAAATGTCCGGTGAGCATGTATCTGTGCACCGCAGAACTTAAAATTGAAAAGTTGGATTAATACAAAACTTGGTATTTAGCTTCAGTACATTCCAAGGATGGGACAAAAAGATTTTCAAGAAAATCCCCCAACCCAAACTAGGCTTTCTAAACCTTTTTTTTTTTTTTTTTCTAAAGAATGGTTCTAACGATTTTGATTAAAATACCATATATTAAAGATATTTACATAAAAAGTAAAATGTACATCTTGAATTTTTTGAGAATAGCCTTTGAAGCACTCCTGATTTGGAAGGAATTTTGTGTAATCTTGTATAATTGGTAAACGTTAAGCAATAGATGAAAATGCACTACACAAAAAATGTAAAGCTCTTTAAAACACACAATTTATTTCAAATAACCTTTTTGTAGCATATACCATTTCTGAGATATCTGTTATTAATGGTTTGAATTGTTCATTACTTGGCCATTCTCTAAGTCTGTGAACATTCAGTTGCTTCTCGTGACTACATGGAAAGAGTATGTAATAGCATCCAGTTCTTAAACATTTGACTATCGCTGTTCCCTTTGTACCTATAATGAAATGTGTAATTTAGCTGTTTCTGCAAAGATTTATTCAAATTAAAATGAAGTAGATAGAAAAATAAGCTTTAGTAAGAATTGTTTGTATACCCAGTAACAAACGATAGAGGGTAGAGAAAGTGAGGTGAATGTATCACATCAGATTTCTTTTTTTGGGGGGGGGGATTCAACTAATCTCAAAACAAGTATTTCCAGTTATATCTTGATATCAACTTTTTGGGTGGAATACAATACTTCCTCTGCTTACTATAGGTAAATAGTAAAAAAAATTAAAGCTTGAATTTAGATTCTGACTGAATCCATGTTTTGTGTTATTTCCTTCCATCTTCGCTTCATTAGATGAGTGTTATTAATAATAATGTTAACATTTGTGATCTTACAAAGTTACTGTCACCATAAATTATACACATTTATGTTTCATGTTGACCTCCCAGTATTACCACATAGTGTTGGCAGCCACAGAGCAGTACTGTACATGTTTGGTTTATGCCAACCATATAAATTAAGGGACTTCTTGGCAAGATGGGGTGACTTGTATACATCTTTGTTGGCATAAATTGTATCAGGTATTGCCGGGGGCTGGCAGTGCTCATCATATAGCAGATATGTACAATGTATATATAATACACAAACAAAACAATACACCAGATGAAATGAGAGCCATAGCTACGGAAAATGAAAAATAGCCAGAAAAAGAATGGCTCCGAATATATACAGATGGATCCCTCATCAATAAAAAAATGCTGGTGCAGGAGTATACCGTAAATATTTTGCACAGTATCTAACATTAGATGAAACGTCAAACCACTATGTTGCAGAATTAACAGCTATAACAGCAGCATTACAGAACATTTTATATAGACCATACATAAAACAAAAAATAGTCATCTTATCAGACTCAAAATCAGCCATAGATGGGATAGTAAATTACAATAATAAAACAACAAGAAATATTAAAGAAATAAGAAGCCTAATTAAAGCAGTTGAAACTAGAAATCATGTCACTCTACAATGGATCCCAGCTCATGTCGAACTTTTGGGCAATGAACATGTGGATCAATTAGTAAAGAAAGATGCAATACAACAAATAAAACCTGTAGGACAAATAGAAATAAATGAACAATTAAATAACATTAAACAACATTTCAATAGACAGCAGAGACTTGATGTAGAAGATAAATTAAAAGATAAAGATTATAAGAATATTAAAGATAGGATTGATATACAAAAAATGCCAAGGAAGACTGCAGTGGCCTTATTTAGGATGGCAACTGGCCACGATGCCTACCTACACCCAAGTGCTCTCTCTGTGAAGATGTCATCCTAAACAAACAGCATCTCGCCAAATGCAAAGGACTTAAAAGTGATAACTTACAGACTTTATATTGGGAAGCCAGAGGGAAAATGACACAGATCAATTAATCCCCAGTGCCATTGGTGAACAACAACAACAACGACTCGGAGATATAGCATGTTGGAAACACCAAGATCAAAACAGAATTAACATTCTACTAGCCAACATGGGTTGCCAAGTAACAGCTAGGAAGTACTGCCAAATTTCATTCTTCAGTTCATTATATTAAGGGGGATACATATTCTAAGTATATGGGTGATGTTTCAATTTAAATTCTCTTGTAGCGAATGATTTGCTTTGTTACATTTTGGCAATAGTAATATTTGTAAATTCTAAATTTCTATCATTACTTGACTCAAATAAATGTAAATTTAATGAGCATTGAAAGGAGTAGCATGAGGTCAAATGGGAAAACAGTAATATGCATAAAAAACACTTAATGAAAAGAAGGAGTCAACTTAAACATTCTTAATAGCTTCACTCACCTATTTATTCTGCAGAACATGTATCATGAGCATGAGCTCACATTGTCTGCTGCCTGTAGACTTGCTGGAGGATCAACTCTCAAGTTGTTTTGCTGATAGCCTGGGGTATCTTCTGGTGGTTTATTGATGAACCTGAATAACAGGTTGCCTGCTTCTGGCAAATCAAAGTTCATGATCCGCTTTTCAAATCTTTTTACTTTCTCTACTACGTATAGTAAGTAGGGGAAGTATTGCATTCCACCCAAAAATTCGATACCGAGATTTCACTGGAAATACATGTTTTGAGACCTCCTGAATCCAAAAAAAGGATTTTTGGAAACATGTCCATGTGTGTGTGTGTGTGTGTGTGTGTGTGTGTGTGTGTGTGTCTGTGAACAGCATAACTCAAAAACTAACAGTCGGATAAACACCAAACTTGGTATTTACATTCAGTATCTTCCAGAGATGCGACACGAAGATTTTCAAGAAAATCCCCCCACCCCAGACTACCCTTTACATGGAACATTTTTCGAAAATTTTAATTTTCTCAAAAATGGCTCTAACGATTTTGATGAAAATATGATATGTTTAAGATAATGTCATGAGAAATGAAATGTATATCTCGAAATTTCTGGGAATGTCTCCAAAAGTATTCTTCATTATGAACGACTTTTGCATAACTGGTAAACCATAAGAGATAGACAAAATTTTACTACACAAAAAATGTAGATCGCATTAAAATACACAACTTATATCATATACATTTTTTTTGTTGAGTGAACCGTTTTCGAGATATTGCTTGTTATTTCCTTAAATTTTCCAATACTTATACTTTTTCTCAAATTCGTTATTCAATTTTTATGTCCTGGACATGCAAAGAGAATGGAATGCGCCACATAGCAACCAGCGATAAAATATTTGACTATCGCTTAAAAGCTACCATATTCCCCTTGCATCTACAAGAAAATTACCAATAAGATTGACATCTCGATATCTCGATTAATATGAAGCATATGGAGAATAGGCGTTTGTAAAAATAGATTGTACAAGAGTAGAGAAAGTCATGTGAGTGTAACACATCAGATTTTTTATATACATTTTCTCCCTTACTTGTAGTTGTTTGAGTTTCTGGGCTGGCTTCAATAACTTGATGTTGGTTCTTATTTTGTGGTTTTTAGACCAGAAGTATGAAGCAACTGTGACTTTTCAGTCTGTTTAACTTTTATCTGGTAATGTTGCTCACTGTTGCAGTAACTTCGTGTTATCTTATTTGCTGAGTGCCTGTTATTGTATTACTATTTTTAAATTTGGGTTCTTTGTCCTCCGGCTAGCTATTATATCTCAGTCGATCATATCTCTTAAACAGGGTGTGTAAACGGAAAGGAGTTTTTACTGAAAGATAACACTGATAAAAGAATTTGTTTTTACACTTTTACACTTTTACACTTTATTCATTTCACATAATTACTCTTGATACACGCCCGACTGAAACTGTTATATTTTCTAATGTCATTATAATCACATATTTGCTGCACATTATTAATTCGCGTATTTCACATTTATAACTAACTTTACGACGCGAGAGATTCTGTTAAACTGTGCGACGTGTAACCCGCGAATGATTCTGATGAACTGAGTGACGTATAACCTTTGTATGATTCTGTTGGACTGCACGACGTATTACCCGCGAATGCTTCTGTTGGACTGAACGACGTATTACCTGCGAATGCTTCTGTTGGACTGAACGACGTTTGCCTTGTGAATTATTCTGTCAAACTGCGCGTTACCCGTCTCTGGCACGGAATTTATACTCCCTCACCCCAATATGCCTAAACATTATAACAGAGCTGCTATTGGTTAATAAAACGCGCCAACATTAGCGTCTATTTTTATATCCAATCAAAATTATGAACACATATGCTCTAGGGAAAATATTCCCTCCATTTCTAAGAAAAGCACGCTACTCTGACGTCATTTGTTTGTCTCTCCTAATTAATAAACAACTCACCCACTCGTTACATTGTTACCCGCTCCTATTGTCAGTTTCAGTGAGGCCGTGTAAACTTATTTCCTTATAATTAACAAACATCTCAAATCATTGTCATACAATAATGCTAATTTACACTACAATCACTCTGGCATTTACAGTGCTGTGATATAAAATACTGCCACATCACAAGCAACAACAGTTTATCATGTAGTTTATGCAAGAAGTACATTTTGTTCTGAAGAGGAATTGTTTTAGGTCCTTTCACACAGAGTAATAAATAAAAGTAAAGCATTCTGATAGTCTTTGTATGGGTAATGTTGCTCTTGAGCAACATACATTTTTATAAACAATAATTGAAATGTTTGAAAACCATATAATAGTTTTAAGGAGACCTTATTTACTTCATTCCCTATCCCATTTTTTTTTTGCTTCTTTTTTTTCATGAGTGCGAGATAAAGAGTTAAATTTGATGCAACACCAGTGTTTCTTGAAGTGGGTGCCTATGTTCGCAATTTTTACATTGGCTCTCATAGATTCCTGAATTTTTCTCCTGAGGTATAGTATCAGATTTTCTTTATTTAATGAGATTCTTAACCCTGTATTTGTTGTAAGGTGCCAGGATGATTTTGTGCTTCTTGAATTTTTTTTTTAAATTTATGAAAGAACCTAGGTGGTATGTAAATTTCCTTAAGTTAGTCTTTTTCTGTTGGTTTGATGCATTTTGTCTTTTTAATTTCAATGTTTTCCTTATCTACTATTTCTTGGCTTAAACCATTTTAACATGCAGATTTTAGAATATATTTATATTCCTTGTTTATATTTATTTTGTTGAGGAGGATGTCAATTGCTATTGAAAACTGTTTCTTTGAGTGCCAGGTTCATAAGTGCATGCTTTGATGTAATTATCTGTGTGAATGGGTTTTCTGTATATACTGAATTCAAAGATTTATACAAAAGAATTAAAAAACTGGATCATGAACTTTGATTTGCCATAAGCAGACAACGCCTTATTCAGGTTCATCAACAGGCACCAGAGGACACCCCAGGCTATCAACAAAACGACTCAAGAGTTGATCTGGCAGTGAAGTTATTAAGAGTGTTTAAGTTGATTCCACTTTTCTATTAAGTGCTTTTTCTGAATTGCTTCGTTGTGTTTGATTATAACAACAATTTTTATAGTAATATGTGTGTTGTTGATGAAGTGTAATTTACCTGACTTTCCTCTAGGTTTGTGATGATTAGAATTTATGCAACTTGAGGCAGTATTTTTAACACTTAAATGATTTCAGTCTAATTATATAATATATAAATTCAATAACAGCCCACCTTAAAGCAATATGTGTATGTAACTATATATAAAAAGTGTATTACAGTCATTGTAAATGTTTATATTATTGTACACATGTTCAATAATGTTATGTGAATATGTTACGTAATTTAATAATGTAGGAGCTGTGAGAATAATAAGTTAAAAGTTGCTAACAATGAGGTAACCTTGAGGCAATAATGAGTTTGAAAGATTAAATGCTACTAGTCATTATTGGAGCAACAATAATGTAAATTTTGAGACAGTTTAAAAATAACCAATCAACAACCAGGAAAAACTTTAGTTAAATGAAGGTATTCTATTGGATTAGGAATAGCCAATCAGAGACTTGAAATACAGAAATTTACAAGTTTAGGCGATTGAAATCAATTCAGTTGCCTGCAGACAGCATTACTAACCAGACGCAAAAAGTGTCCTCAAGAGATTTAATACGTATTCGTATGAGACGAAAAATAGTTTACGTGTTAAAAAGTGCAAATAATTAATAAAACAATCTCACAGCTCTCTATCAGTGAAGTATTATATAAATCGTATCAATCATTAATAAAAGGAGTGAAGTAAAATTATAATCTGTGTAAGCCTACATTCTTAGTCACACCACAACCCTGCTAGGAGAAACGTGTCTCTAACAAAAATATTGACGCAGCCAAGGCAAACAAAAATATTTAATACTTAAAGAAACAGTCAAAATTACAAAGTTAATATTTTTAAAAACTGGAGCAAAGGCTACCGGGTACCATACGTGTGGTTGCAACTACTACAAGTTCGGCTCCCCAACAGTTGAAATACAATACAACTCCTACTTCAAACCGGCTTTTCCATACGTGAAACAATAACCTTCTCAAATTAAATTAATATGAAGTATTGTGGAATAAATGTATGAGAGTTGTATTTATCCAAGGCCATTAAGGATTATTTTATGCATTATACAGAGTGTTTTGTGTATGTCTTTTGTGTCATTATTTCTAAATATTTGAGTTAAAGCCATTTTCAGTTAATGGTTTAAGTAGTTGGAATTATATTAAAAACAATTTGCAAGAGAAGAGGAATTCTCAGTTAACTCATTAGTTCATGTTAGAATTACATTCATTCTAGTATTTCAACTTTCAATATTTAATCCAGTTAATTATTTAATGATTTTCAATTCAATTGTATTGAATGCATTTATCACTTCTCAATACATTTGTACATTATAAGCTACTTGGTGCAGAGTTTTACTGCTCTTTCCAATATCGCCCCTGTACAATTGATTCCTTAAACATGTTTCCTTGTGTTCAGTAGCCTCACTTCTACCATTGGGAAAGTGGAAGAGATTACATTGTAAACACCACAGTAGCAAATATACAAATAACAGCTGGATTAGAAATTGTAGGAAAAAGAACCCACACATTACTGTGCAAAACTTTTCAAAATGTTCATTCAAAATGGTACAAAACTCTTACCAAGATCAGCACCAGGGGAAGTAGCATTAGTGGAATTAGGAAGAACAAGAAGAAAGGGAGTGATACTAGAAAGGATATTGAAATTTTGGTTTAGATGCCTGAGAAAAGATGAAGGGGAAATTTTAAAGATATGCATGGAACAACAAAAGAGTACGAAAAAAAAAAAATAGCTGGTGGACAGGAGTAGAAAAAATTATGGAGAAGATAGGAATGGGAGATATTTGGAGAACAGGAGAAAGAAATAGCAATGGCTTCTGGATAACAGTAAGAAACAGAGTGGAGGACATAGAAAGACAAGAGATTTGGGGAAGCTTAGAAAAAAAAAATAGACAAGTAAAAAGGAAATGGGGAAGAGAAGGGTATGTGGATTATTGTAATAGAGCACAAAAAGCAGCATTTGCCTGGATGAGAACAGTATCATTGTATCTGAGAGGGCTAAGAGGCAGAAAAAACAGAATTTGTGAACTATGCGGAGGTAGTTAAAGCACCGAGCATTATATGACAGAATGCAAAGAATTAGCAGAATGGAGACAAGAAGTTGTTGTTGTTCACCAATGGCACTGGGGATTAATTGATCTGCATCATTTTCCCTCTGGCTTCCCAATATAAAGTCTGTAAGTTATCACTTTTAAGGCCTTTGCATTTGACGAGATGTTGTTTGTTCAGAATGACATCTTCTTCACAGAGAGTGCACTTGGGTGTAGGTAGGCATCGTATCTTGTAGAGGTGTTCTGCGAGGCAATTGTGGCCAGTTGCCATCCTAAATAAAGCCACTGCAGTCTTCCTTGGCATTTTTTGTATATCAACTCTATCTTTAATAGTCTTATAATCTTTATCCTTTAATTTATCTTCTTCATCAAGTCTCTGCTGTCTTTGGAAATGTTGTTTAATGTTATTTGTTTATTTATTTCTATTTGTCCTACAGGTTTTATTTGTTGTATTTGATCCGCATGTTCATTGCCCAAAAGTCCAACATGAGCTGGGATCCATTGTAGAGTGACATGATTTCTAGGTTCAACTGCTTTAATTAGGCTTCTTATTTCTTTAATATTTCTTGTTGTTTTATTATTGTAATTTACTATTCCATCTATGGCTGATTTTGAGTCTGATAAGATGACAATTTTTTGTTTTATGTATGGTCTATATAAAATGTTCTGTAATTCTGCTTTTATAGCTGTTAAGACAAGAAGAGACAAGAAGTATGGAAGGAAAAATGGGAAAAAATGGATGGAAAAATAGTAGCAATTAAAATGTTAACAAGAGAAGAAAAACAAGAATATGGAGGAGTTCTTAAAGAAAGTAAAAGAGAAATGGATTAGAAAAGTAAGAGATAAGAAAGGTAGAAGGCAAACGGAGGAGGGAAAGGATGGGCAATAGAGATTAAGGGTAGCAAGGGATGCTCAGATGAGCCATAAGGCCAGGGTGTTAGGCAAAAGGAGCAGCATAGCTGGCAAGAAAATTTGTACATAGGTTAAGTTAGTTTATAAGCGGAATATTGTAAAAAGGATTGCGTATAAAAGATGTGTAATCTATGTATCTATCTACAAAACTCTTGATGGGTGATCTTTGTTTTTAATGCTTAATTTGAATTGCCCCATTTAGCTTATATGGTCATATTGGGGCCTTTGACAAGAGGAACAACTGATAGTGACTTGTTGAAACGTAGGTTTCAACATTGGTTTTATTCATTTTTATCATCAAATACTCCCATTCACTCCGCATACTTCCAGGGAATGATTCTAGTTAAAAAAAAAAATGCTACTGCTCCAGAGTCAGAACACTGGCCACTGGATCACAAATACAGTGTGATGTGTTTGGTCAAATGATACAATGGGCATTAAAATACTTATATATATATATATATATATATATATATATATATATATATATATATATATATATATATATATATATATATATATATATATATGAGTTTAATTAGTGACAATTTTGCCTTTTATCTGCACTTTGTTTTCCATATAATCCTTTCAATAATTAACTTCCATGTAACAGTCATTATTCTCAATTATTCCACTTTCAATAGGACATTTGCATTAACAAGGGTGACCAAACATTTCCATGTACAACCTCAAATGTCAGAAAGGTTTGGTTTCAAAATGTAAGTTTTCCTTCTATGGTATTCATACCTGTAAGATTTGTGTTACTTGCCCAATATTGTGATGCATTTATATGCTCTATGCTGGTATTATAGTATTCAGCTGAAATTGATATCCACTTATAACAGTAAATTACTTTTTCTATAATGATTTCTGATGGATGCTTGCCTTTTGTACATAATAGCTGAGAAGCATTTATTGTCGGGGAAGATAAGGCTTTGCATGTGTAATATGACAACAGAATTGTTTGTCAAGATATCGTATATTTTGGTGCAAAGTCTTATATTTGAGAATTTGGATTCCTCAACCTGATCACCCTGCTTAAAGATAAAATAAATGCTCCATATATATGATATGTAGCAATTCTAGTTGATTTACATGAAAATAATTTGATCAAGGCTAATAAAGAAGAGTTTATCACATGAGAATGTTACCTGTCGTTCTGCTGATATTACAGCATCTTTAATGAGATAATCTAGCACTTTGTGAAACTTGGGCATGGGAAATCTGTGATTTGGAGGCAGCTCACAAACATAACCATGGTGATGGACAATTGGTAGGCCCCTCAGTTTTACTAACTGCTTCTGAACCTGATAGCTCACTCCCTGAAAGCAAATAGGTAGCAAAAAAAGTAAAATGATTGTGTAAATTACATCCCATCAATAAAAAATTCTCCATTACTTTGTAAAGTAAGTGTGCTACATCTACAGTATCGAACTTAAATATATGGATAGTTATGCTGTCATCTCCTGAGTAAGAACCTAACCTAATAAACCAATATTTACTTTAACCCATTCTAGGTAAACAAATTGGTATACCAACAAATGAACATTAATTGTTAAAATGCCAAAAGCATTACTGCTCAGTACACTTTCTTTGTGCATTATAATAGAATGCATGTAATGTTATGCTTCAAGAAGTCATGAGATTAGTGAGGTTAGGAAGCAAGAGCTCCTCATTTAAGCTGTTCAAGATAAAGAACAAAGTTTTTGCGAAAAAATAAACACAAAGTGAGGAAACAATCTCATTCTGAAGCTAAAAAATGAATTTGAATTATCATCTATAAATAATTATTTTGCTAGTACCCACTGGAATAGCGTGCATTTCGTCACTACAGAGGTTACGTTCAGGATTTTACGGGTAAGTTGCAATAATCTGTGGTTGCAATTATTTAACATTGTTGATGACATTAGCTGGTATTTTTCTTTCTTTCTTTCTTTCTGGGGGCTGTGGAGAAAAATCTGTTCCCTTTTTATACCACAGCAACATTTTACACATTTCAGGCTAATAAAGAATTAGAATTACTAGTGATTACCATAGAATGATAGAACACCAAGTGATTATTAGGTATTCAGACCTTTTCTAATTTCTTGCCGATAAAAAAAGTTGGTAATGTTGCTCCCAATCTGCTGTGGTTTAAGATAAATTTTGTTCTAATCTAGAATTTGGTCTAATATTTCTAATTTGTGCGATACATCTAATCCCAAGGTTTCTTTTAAGCTGTGCTGTCACATAAAAAGTTCGCAGACTTTGCTGCATTTAATGATATAATTAATTTTTGGAATAGTAAATTAGCTCTTTTTGTTTTTTCGACACATCATGGAACAAATTGGTAACACAACCACAAGTTTCGAAAAGGACAAAATAGCTTCAATCCCTCTATGTTGGCTACCATGTTTGCTTAAAAATCGCGCTCATTTTGATAGCAGAGGTAGAATGTAATTGCGCCCTGTGAAGCGAAATTGAGGTATAAAGTGCATTAGTTGCCACTTTTTGTGTGTAGTTGCTGTATTTAAGCTCTAAAATAAGAATTTCCCTATATAAAAAGTGAAAAAGAAGAGATTCGAATGAATCATTTAAAGGTGAGCAGCCTTTTCTTTCATTCTTTATTCCTGTGCGTGCATATGGAGGACTGCTTTAAAATGTACTCTGTGATATCTCCAATTAAAGTAAAAAAAAAATGTTTTTTTTCTTATTTATAATAACATTTTTGTGCCATTAACCATTTCCCTGCTATTCATTTCACTGGTTTGAATTTTCAAACAGGTACTGTACTTTTTTGAAGAGTTAGTTGCTATTCACTTGTTTCTCGCGGTCGTACAAAGACAATTTCAAAGTTAGGGTATAGCGACCCGCCCAGACCCGCCTTTTAATCTATCGTTTCCATAGCTTACTGGATATCACATCCAACAAGCAATATCGTTCTTGTCACCTGTATTCCCTTTGTACCTTCAATGAAATGTGTAGTGAAACCATGAAAACGTTTATCTCTATTAACACGAAGTAGAAAGAGAAATAAGTTTTTCCAAAGTCGCGGGTTCAAACCCGGGGAGGGCGATGGGTTTTTTCGGGCGTAAAAATCCTTAGCATGACTTCCTACGGAAGGGAGGTAAAGACGGTGGTCCCGTGTCGTAGATTTACGGCACGTTAAAGAACCTCAAGGCTGATAGAGGCCTCTGAAATTTCCAGTCTTCCATGCCCAATATAGAATTGGACGCTAAGCACCGCAGCAGTTAAAAGAGCATTCATAAATAAAACTCAATTTAATTTAATTAAGTTTTCACATGAATAGTGCATGGAAGAATAGGTAGAGAAAGTTATGTGAATATAAGACATCAGAATATATATTTTTTAATTAATAATTTCTTATATGCTAATACAAAATGCTGCTTGTGCCGAATGGTTCATTATATCTTGCCCAACATTTTACTTTGAACTTAAACTGTTCTGCAGGCAATGATTAACTTTAATTAGTTTGAGGAAAACAAAAACAAAACAAAAAAAACATACACACACGGACAATTATTTTGACCCTAATTGTAGGTTCCATTTGTGGTAACAAAATGTTGTGATGGAAAGAAAAGAATCAAAGAAAGAATTGTAAACTTTCAAGCATTCCATTAGATGGTGCTTAATATGGAATATTTTGAACAGGCTAACACATTGGCACATTTTTCCTGCAGCAAATTTTTGTCATCTTTTTAAATAAAATTATGTCAAATATAGGGAAATTCACATGAAATTCAAGATTTACACATTTCATTATAGATACAAAGGGAATAGTGATAGTCAAATGTTTAACAACTGGATGCTATACATTGGCCTTAAAATTCTATGCTCTTTCCACAACGTGAGAAACAACTGAATATCAACAAGACTTTAAGTGAATGAATTGAACAATTCAAGCCATTAATGATGGATATCTTGAAAATGGGCGATGCCACAAAAAGTTATTTGAAATAAATTGTTTTTTACTTTCTCTACTACGTATAGTAAGTAGGGGAAGTATTGCATTCCACCCAAAAATTCGATACCGAGATTTCACCGGAAATACATGTTTTGAGACCTCCTGAATCCAAAAAAAGCATTTTTGGAAACATGTCCGTGTGTGTGTCTGTGTGTGTGTCTGTGAACAGCATAACTCAAAAACGAACAGTCGGATAAGCACCAAACTTGGTATTTAGGTTCAGTATCTTCAAGAGATGCGACACGAAGGTTTTCAAGAAAATCCCCCCACCCCAGACTACCCTTTACATGGAAGATTTTTCGAAAATTTTAATTTTCTCAAAAATGGCTCTAACGATTTTGATGAAAATATCATATGTTTAAGATAATGTCATGAGAAATGAAATGTATATCTCGAATTTTCTGGGAATGTCTCCAAAAGTATTCTTCATTGTGAACGACTTTTGCATAACTGGTAAACCATAAGAGATAGACAAAATTTTACTACACAAAAAATGTAGATCGCGTTAAAATACACAACTTATGTCATATACATTTCTTTTGTTGAGTGAACCGTTTTCGAGATATTGCTTGTTATTCCCTTAAATTTTCCAATACTTATACTTTTTCTCACATTCGTTATTCATTTTTTTTATGTCCTGGACATGCAAAGAGAATGGAATGCGCCACATAGCAACCAGCGTTAAAATATTTGACTATCGCTTAAAAGCTACCATATTTCCCTTGCATCTACAAGAAAATTACCAATAAGATTGACATCTCGATATCTCGATTAACATGAACCATATGGAGAATAAGCGTTTGTAAAATTAGATTGTACAAGAGTAGAGAAAGTCATGTGAGTGTAACACATCAGATTTTTTTTAAAGAGATCTACATTTTTTGTGTAGTGCATTTTCATCTATTGCTTAGCATTTACAAGTTATGCAAGATTATATGAACTTCCTTCCAAATGAAGGAAGCAATACCCGGAAAATTCAAGATATACATTTTATTTCTCATGTAAACCTTTTTAATATGTGGTATTTTAATCAAAATCTTTAGTCATTTTTGACTAAATAGACAATTTCGAAAAAGTTTCATATAAAGTAAAGATTTTTTTAAAATCTTCGTCACATTTCTGGATGATACTGAACTTAAATACCTAGTCTGGTGTTTATCCAATATTTTGTTTCTGGGTTATGCTGTTCATACACATACATATGCACACACACACAGGCATTTTTCTAAAATTAGGTGTTTCAAAAGTGAAATCTCTGTATCAAATTTTTGGGTGGAATGCAATACCTTCTCTACCTACTATATATGTGGTAGAGAAAGTAAAAAGTTATTCTCATTCAAGTTGACTGTGATAAATGTTTGCATACATAATTTCTTTATACATTTCGTTATAGGCACAAAGGAAATGGCAACGTTCAGATGTTTAAAAAATGATTGTTTTATACTGCCTAGATATTCCATAAATTTTCCATAACACCACGAGAAACAACTGAGTAGCAATAGCACTTAAAAGAGAGAGAGAGAAATATTTAAAAATTCAAAAAAATAATAATAGATGTCTCGGAAAGGGCTAATGCCAGAAAAAAGTTATTTTAAATAAATAGCAAGTTTTAAAGCGATCTACATTTTGTGTAGTATTTATTTGCCTCGTTTATGGCTTATTGGTTGTACAAAATTATACAAAATTCTTTCTGAATGAAAAGGAATTTGCAGGTCATTTCCGGAAAAATCAACACATACATTTTAATTTTCTGTAAATATTTTAAATACATGGTATTTAAATCAAAATCATAGGGCCATTTTTGAGAAATTAAACAATAACAAAATGTTTCCACAAAAAGGGTAGATTGGTGTGGGGGCATTTTCATAAAAAGCTGATGTGTTACATTCACATTACTTTCTCTACACTTTTTGCTTATTAATGGGTATACAAACTATTACTAAAGCTTATTTTTCTATCTACTTTATTTTAATCCAAATAAACCTTTGCAGAAATAGCTACACTACACATTTTGTTATACATTCAATGGGAACAGTATAGTGCAAATGTTTAAGAACTGCACACGATATGCTGCCTTAAAATTCCGCACCGTTTCCATGCAATCACGAAGACAATTCAATGTTGAAAAGACTTTAAAGAATGACCAAGTTAAGAATGCCAAACCATTAATAACGGATGTCTCGGAAAGGGCTGATTCCACAAAAAAAAATATTTGAAATAAATTGTTTTTTTAAAGAGATCCGTATTTCTTGTGTAGTAGTTTTCTTCAATTGCTTAACGTTTACTACTTCAACAAAATTCCTTCCAAATGAAGACTTTAAAGCCTATTCTCAGAAAATTCAAGATATACATTTTATTTGTCATCTTTAATATAGTATTTTAAACAAAACCGTTAGCCATTCTTTAGAAAATCAAAAAATTCTAAAAATCTTCCACGTAAAGGGCAGTTTGGGATGTGTAATTCTTAGAAGACAAAGCTTCTCTTCTGCTTCTCTAGCTGCTATGTACATGGTAGACAAAGTAATAAATTGAACCGCATATTTGGAAGTTCCTGTACTTAAATCCAAATTTGGTATTTATTTCATACACATACAGAAATTTTTTATAAAAGTGGCTTTTGTTTTTCTTTTCTGAAGGACTTCAAAACATTTCTAGTAAAATCTTGACCAAAATTTTGAGTGGAATACAATAGTCTCTCTACCTACTGGGTACATTGCAAGGAAAGTAAACATTTGGAAACCATCGATCTTACCAAGCACAACTGACTGCAATTACAGAACTAAGAAATTCATTCAGTCGGGTAAATGAATATTTTCTGGTTTTCAGAGGTATAAGGACTAAGTACACATCACTTTTTTTTTTACTTTCTCTACTACGTATAGTAAGTAGGGGAAGTATTGTATTCCACACAAAAATTTGATACCGAGATTTCACCGGGAATATATGTTTTGAGACTCACTGAATCCAAAAAAAGCATTTTTGGAAACATGTCTGTCTGTCTGTGAACAGCATAACTCAGAAACGAACAGTCGGATAAACACCAAACTTGGTATTTAAGTTCAGTATCTTCCAGAGATGCGACACGAATCTTTTCAAGAAAATCTCCCCACCCCAGATTACCCTTCACATGGAACATTTTTCGAAATTTTTAATTTTCTCAAAAATGGCTCTAAGGATTGTGATTAAAATATATATTTAAGATACTTTCATGACAAATAAAATGTATATCTTGAATTTTCTGGAAATGTCTCCAAAAGTATTCTTCATTGTGAACGACTTTTGCATAACTGGTAAACCATAAGAGGACAAAATTTTACTGCACAAAAAATGTAGATTGCGTTAAAACACACAATTTATGTCATGTACATTTTTTTGTTGAGTGAACCATTTTTGAGATATTGCTTGTTATTCCCTTAAATTTTCCAATACTTATACTTTTTCTTAAATGGAATTTCGTTATTCATTTTTTTTGTCCTGGTAATACAAAGAGAATGGAATACTCCACATAGCAACCAGCTGTTAAAATATTTGACTATCGCTTAAAGCCTACCAATTCCCCTTGCATCTACAAGAAAATTAGCAATAAGATTAACATATCGATTAACATGAAGTAGATGGAGAATAAGCGTTTGTAAAAATAGTTTGTACAAGAGTAGAGAAAGTCATGTGAGTGTAACACATCAGATTTTTTCTGCTAGTTATATATAGCAGACTTTATATTTGGTTTTTTATATAAAGGGTTTTTATCCTTGAAACCCTCAATATAATATAACCACTCTGTGATTGGATTCATATCTATACTGATGGCTCTCTTCTGGATTATGAAGCTGATTATAACCAACAGAGAATATTTCAAAATGAACAGTCAAAATGGAAGAACATTTTTAATTATCCATCAATAAGTTCTTGATTTACCTAGGAAATCTTCTGTTGCTGCATTCCAACATCACAGGATATCATTGTTCGAATAAACATCTTTACAAAATTGGAATAGTAGCATCTCCAAATTGTTTATTGTACTCCAAGGAAGAAGAAATGGACATGGAACATCTCAAAAATTGTGACTCTCTTGTGGCTTTTGAAAATCTAACACCAAAATATTGGGAAGCAAGGAGGAGAATGATTTCATTAACAACTCCTGAGCATCACACACACACTTGGTTTCATGTTTGTAAAGTATAGCCATGGTCAATAGCAGCTCATTTTGGGGTTCACAAATTTTAGTCAGACAGCCCTGAAAATGTGAAATAGATCTGCTATATAATAGGTTATCATATTGATACAACTGCAGCCACTTTGTTGTTTAGATAATTCAATACGCTATGTTAAGAACAAAGCAATGTGTAAATTAAATTATTGTTGAGAATATGGATGGGGACATTATTCCGTAGGAGGTATGAAATTTTAAGAAACTTAGAGAATCGGGGGTTTTAAATACGCAGAGTTGTGTAGTATCCTGTGTTCTTAAATTGTGTTGCTTTATCAAAAATATTGGGCTCTTCTTGGCGACCACTTAGCTTTTGCAGAAATCATGTCTGAAGATATTGCGAATGTGATGAAAAAAAATATGGCTAACGGAACGTTGCGAAGCAAGGAAAATGTAGCTAAAGTGAATCATTCGAGTTTAGACACACAGATCCTACGGCTATGCCCTGTCGTTGCTCCACTCCTAAAAAACATCCCTCAGTTACGTTCCCAGGCTGAGGGTCCTCAATCCCTTGCAGCTTAGGACCCTCGATGTTAAAATGTTGGCAGCAGAATGCCAATGACAGCAACGCTAACGTGATGCAAGTGCTCACTACCCACATACGAAATAATGGCCTATGGATGGTATGGAGAAACCAGAAGTTTGCCCACTTGTGAATGTTACCCAATTCTGCTACAAAGACTCTTAACTTGTGTTGTAGCATGCTACCACCTAGCAATATTGACATAAAATTGTAGTGGTAGTACGGAAACAGTGTGGGAAAACCTTTGCACTCTAGTGCACTTCAAGTGTACTCCTATATATTGTGCAAAAGACCCTGTTGCCACGTTTCATTGAGCTTAGAGGAGTATGTATCCAAGGTCGCGTCATGACAAATTCAGACTCAATAAATGCACACACACTATATGCAAGCTTCAAATTGTCACCTGCAAAAGTAGTCAACTTAAAGCACACTAGTTGAAATTACCAAACCAAGTATGATATGTATATAATTAAGTTTTGCATTGTGGTGCTGACCCCATTTTTACTTTCTCTACTACGTATAGTAAGAAAGGGAAGTATTGTATTCCACCCAAAAATTTGATACAGATATTTCACCGGAAATACATGTTTTGAGGCCCCCTGAATCCAAAAAAAAAATTTGGAAACTGTGTGCGCGTGAGAGAGAGAGCAGCATCACTCGGAAACGAACAGTTGGATAAACACCAAACTTGGTATTTAGGTTTAGTATCTTCTAGAGATACGACACGAAGGTTTTCAAGAAAAATCCCCCCCCCCCCAGATTACCCTTTACATGGAACATTTTTTGAAAATTTTATTTTCTCAAAAATGGCTCTAACGATTTTGATTAAAATATCATATATATATTTAAGATATTTTCATGACAAATAAAATGTATATCTTGAATTTTCTGGGAATGTCTCCAAAAGTATTCTTCATTGTGAACGACTTTTGCATAACTGGTAAACGATAAGAGAGACAAAATTTTACTACACAAAAAAATGTAGATCGCGTTAAAATACACAATTTATGTCATATACATCTTTTTCGTTCAGTGAATCATTTTCGAGATATTGCTCGTTATTCCCTTAAATTTTCCAATACTTATACTTTTTCTTAAATGGAAATTCCTTATTCATTGTTTTGTCCTGGTAATACAAAGAGAATGGAATACTCCACATAGCAACCAGCTCTTAAAACATTTGACTATCGCTTAAAGCCTAGCAATTCCCCTTGCATCTACAAGAAAATTAGCAATAAGATTAACATCTCGATTAACATGAAGCATATGGAGAATAAGCGTTTGTAAAAATAGTTTGTACAAGAGTAGAGAAAGTCATGCGAGTGTAACACATCAGATTTTTTTTCATGGGGGGAGGGGTGTGGTGGTTCAGGGGACTTCAAAAAATGCATTTCCAGGGATATCTCAATGCTGGACTTCTAAACGGATAAAATACTTCTACTCACCATAAGTGGGTGGTGGAAAATGTTCAGTGATCTTCAGGGCATTATGGAACATGTTTAAGGAAGAAAGAATTTTTATAAAATCTACACATTACTCGTCATTACTGTATGTAAGTTGCATGCTCATTATTTTCAGTCTACTTTATTGTGGACCAAATCTGCCATGTTTGCTCTCAAGACTCCAGTAAGCTTCCCATTAATTGTTAATTCGTGCGTTGTAATCCAGATATTTTAATTTTGCACTTCTTGTTCAAATGTTGTTCACCAATGACACTGGGGATTAATTGATCTGCATCATTTTCCCTCTGGCTTCCCAATATAAAAGTCTGTAAGTTATCACTTTTAAGGCCTTTGCATTTGGCGAGATGTTGTTTGTTCAGGATGACATCTTCTTCACAGAGTGTGCACTTGGGTGTAGGCAGGCATCGTATCTTGTAGAGGTGTTCTGCGAGGCAATCGTGGCCAGTTGCCTTCCTAAATAAAGCCACTGCAGTCTTCCTTGGTATTTTTTGTATATCAACTCTATCTTTAATATTCTTATAATCTTTATCTTTATCTTCATCAAGTCTCTGCTGTCTTTTGAAATGTTGTTTAATTGTTTATTTATTTCTATTTGTCCTACAGGTTTTATTTGTTGTATTGCACCTTTCTTTGCTTATTGATCTGCATGTTCATTGCCCAAAAGTCCGACATGAGCTGGGATCCATTATAGTGTGACATGATTTCTAGTTTCAACTGCTTTAATTAGGCTTTTTATTTCTTTAATATTTCTTGTTTTATTATTGTAATTTACTATTCCATCTATGGCTGATTTTGAGTCTGATAAGATGACTATTTTTTATTTTATATAGATTTATATAAAATGTTCTGTAATGCTGCTTTTATATCTGTTAATTCTCCATCATAGTGGTTTGACGTTTCATCTAATGTTAGATACTGTGAAAAATGTTTACAGCATACTCCTGCACTGGCATTTGTTTTATTGTTGAGGGATCCATCTCTATATATTCGGAGCCATTCTTTTTCTGGATATCTTTCATTTTCTGTAGCTATTACTATGGCTCTCATTTCATCTGGTATATTGTTCTTGTTCAAACTGAACCAGCCTTTACTGTTCATGCATCTGATAACTATAAAAATCAATAAAAGCAACATATTTTCTGAGGCTTTATTGCTGTAATATTTATAACTGAAGTGTAGATGGGTACATTTGAAGAAGTTATACAATGCCTGAATTATGTAAATACACAATAAATAGGATTTTAAAACTATATATACAATACTATGATGCATTTACAAATCATATTAAAAATATGCATTATGGTGCATCCACACCAAGATATTTTCTTTAACTTTGTTAACAAACAATGTTCACAAAGCAAAATAGCAGCTTTTCAATTCTTTTGACCATTTTAATGAACCAAATTTTTAACTTTTGTAATTGAAATGATTCATTAACTTTTTGTGTTTTTGTTAACATTTGATTACCACAAAATTTGCCTCATTTCTTTTCAATTAGAAAAGCAGCTTTTATGAAAGCTACACAGAGAAATAAGAGCATGTTGTTGAATGAAGATGCAACAAAAAAATTATAGTATTAATCGAACCGATTATCCTATTTTTGAGTTTTGTAACTACAAGGATAGCAATATTAGAAACATCACATGCATGGGAAACACATTTTGCCTATAATAGATCATAAATTAAAAGTTCAGCTATTAAATATTTTTTTGTTTTTCTAAAATAAATTCTGTGCCCCTTTCAAATATGTTTCTTTGACACATTTTACATCTTGGCTTATGTTTTACTCATTAGAGTAATGAATGCTGCAGCAAAAGTATTTTCTTCTCGATTCTGTCCATTATAACCTCACAAACAGTCATTTTGTTTCAGTAGGGACAGAATGTTGAACAACTTTGTTAAATGTTTTGGTTAACATTGTTTATTAACTTTGGTGTGGACAGACCTTTACAACTGCAATTAACAAAGGCTCCATTCTTTTCCTCCTCCCTTCTATCTTTATTCCAGCTAAACAATGTTTTACTATTCAGTCCACCCATTCAGCGAATTCATTCATAACTTTTTCCACACAAACTATTCATACATACATCATCCAGAAATACTGTTTGGCTTCTCGTTCAATAATAAAATTAGCAACAATTACAATACTGCATAAGCCCAAGACTAACATTTTTATTACATCCTTGCTATGCACTAGTTTTATATATACCAATTCTTTGGTAATGAAATCTAGCTGGAGCCTTCGTGCACTGCAATATCGTTAAAAATAAACACTTTGTGTGCATATTTACATATTATCAATACAATTTGCATAAAATACATATACAATTTTTGATCAGAATATTTATATAATTTACATTTCATGATTTGAGGTCCTTTAACACTAATCTTACATTTTCTTGAAAATGGTTGTAAATTTTTTTTATAATATGCTCCAAAATGTCCACAATTCCAAATTATCAGTTGAATTTCTTTATAAACAAATATTATATCTTAATTGCACAGATCTGTATTTTTTTGTACAAATTTAACATTAAAGAATTTCAGATAAAATTCATAAATGGCACCTATATGCAACTTCCATACGATCTGCAGTAGCACAACTGGTTTTTATTCATCTTTTAACAAAGCTAAAATATGAATGCACAAAAAATCTGTGTGATGAAGTTTAAGTAATTAATTCCAATTTAACTACAAAACACAACATTTAAGAATGAATAGAGCCTTAATTTCCTGTAAATGTGCAAATTTATTATTGACAGTTATATTTATCACTGTTAACTGAGTTAGGCAGAAAAGGTAACTTAACAAATAACTGTCTTTTCTGAAATATATCAGTTTAAAAATTCTTGATGGTGTATTATGTTTTGGAAAATATCAATCACATGAGGTATATAACAAAGCAGGAAACTTTGACAATAGCTCTACGGAATGCAGTAATTATCCTGCTTGAGCTTGAAGCTCATGCAAAGTTTCACATGAAGGCATACGAATTTGCTGGGCTTTCTGAAATAGTTCTCGATCTCCAAAATTTCGTGCTTTCCATACCATTGTTTCACCTGTAGAACACACAAAATCATTAATGAATGGAAAAAAATTATATTTTTATATCATATTAACACTTGAAAGGCATTTACTTACGATAATTCTTTTCCCTATAGCATGAGTGTCTTAAATTTGTGAGATATTCCTCCTCTACTGAAATTTCCAACCTTCTCAGACTGCCCTGATATTCAGTATGGAAATTTTCCTTTACATAATATGGTACTTTTAAGTTCAGAGTCTTTCTCTGCACGGGGAATTTCCTGAAAAGATCAAAATGCAGAGATCAACCTCACTGCACGTTAAGTACACATTCAAACAATTTGGAATCCTGAGAAACTATGCAATCAGGAAACAAAATTGTGGATTACAGGACTCTCTCTACCTACTGGCATTTACTTTCAAAGTTATTCATAAAAGCTTATTATTCTCTATCACTTACCTATAGTAGGTAGGAAAATACTGTATTCCACCCAAAAATTCTATATTGAGATTTCACTAAAAATACATGTTTTGAGATCCAATGAAACCCCACAAATTCTAGTGTTATGTTCACACGACTTTCTCTCCATTCCCCTACAAAAATTATTCTACAATTGTAAGCTACAAGTGGTACAAAATGGAAGTATAAATGTGAGTTAAGGCTGGTTCACAACCGCCCAAGAACGGTAACCAGAACAGAAATGAGAATGGGAATGCATATGATCACAAAGTGAAAGTCAATTTTACGCATTGGGATTTCATTTGTTTTTAACTGACCAATATATTTTTACTTTCTCTACTATGTATAGTTGGTAGGGGAAGTATTGTATTCCACCCAAAAATTTAATACCGAGATTTCACCGGAAATATATGTTTTGAAGCCCCCTGAATCCAAAAAAATCTGATGTGTTACACTCACATGACTTTCTCTACTCTTGTACAAACTATTTTTACAAACGCTTATTCTCCATATGCTTCATGTTAATCGAGATAAACATTTGCAGAATCTATCTTATTGCTAATTTTCTTGTAGATGTAAGGGGAATGTATATTTACAAGGGCAATATGGAAAAACAGTAGCCTTTAAGCACATGCATATCTCTTAATAGCTGGTTGCTAGGTGCAGCACCATTCCCTTTCCCACAGATTAATACTCTTTGCATATCCAAGACAAAAAAATGAATAACGAATTCCCATTTGAGAAAAGTATTGAAAAATTTAAGGGAATAACAAGCAATATCTCGAAAATGGTTCACTCAACAAAAAAAAGTATATAACATAAATTGTGTATTTTAACGCGATCTACATTTTTTGTGTAGTAAAATTTTGTCTATCTCTTATGGTTTACGAGTTATGCAAAAGTCGTTCACAATAAAGAATACTTTTGGAGACATTCCCAGGAAATTCAAGATATACATTTTATTTGTCATAAAAATATCTTAAACATATGATATTTTAATCAAAATCGTTAGAGCCATTTTTGAGAAAATTAAAATTTTCGAAAAATCTTCCATGTAAAGGGTAGTCTGGGGTGGGGGGATTTTCTTGAAAACCTTCGTGTCGCATCGCTGGAAGATACTGAACCTAAATACCAAGTTTGGTGCTTATCCGACTGTTCGTTTTTGAGTTATGCTGTTCACAGACACACAGACACACACACACACACAGACACACACACACACACACACACAGACACACACACGGACATGTTTCCAAAAATGCTTTTTTTGGATTCAGGAGGTCTCAAAACATGTATTTACGGTGAAATCTCGGTATCGAATTTTTGGGTGGAATGCAATACTTCCCCTACTTACTATACGTAGTAGAGAAAGTAAAAAAGCATTTTTGGAAACATGTCCGTGTGTGTGTCTGTGAACAGCATAACTCAAAAACGAACAGTCGGATAAACACCAAACTTGGTATTTAGGTTCAGTATCTTCCAGAGATGCGACAAGGTTTTCAAGAAAATCCCCCCACCCCAGATTACCCTTTACATGGAACATTTTTCGAAAATTTTAGTTTTCTCAAAAATGGCTCTAACGATTTTGATTAAAATATCATATGTTTATGATATTTTCATGACAAATGAAATGTATATCTCGAATTTTCTGGGAATGTCTCCAAAAGTATTCTTCATTGTGAACCACTTTTGCATAACTGGCAAACCATAAGAGATAGACAAAATTTTACTACACAAAAAATGTATATGTCATATACATTTTTTTTTGTTGAGTAAACCATTTTCGAGATATTCCTATTCCCTTAAATACTTTTTCTCAAATGGGAATTTGTTAATCATTTTTTTTGTCCTGGTAATGCAAAGAGAATGGAATACTGCACATAGCAACCAGCTCTTAAAATATTTGACTATCGCTTAAAACCTACCATATTCCCCTTGCACCTACAGGGAAATTAGCAATAAGTTAACATCTCAATGTCTCGATTAACATGAAGCATATGGAGAATAAGCGTTTGTAAAAATAGTTTGCACAAGAGTAGAGAAAGTCATGTGAGTGTAACACATCAGATTTGTTTTAATGAAAATATGCCCATCTAGTGACTATAATGACACAAATATCATAAAAACAGTGCCATGTTTGCAATAACTATCCCTCTTTAGGAAAATATAAAAATGAAGCTATTGACAGTGATGTGAATGTAAATATAACAATAACTATTGGTGACAATCTTCACTTATCTTGTACAATAATTCAATTGTTAATAATAATTATAATTAATAAATAATAATAATAATAATAATAATAATAATAATAATAATAATAATAATGTTACAATAATAATTGAATTATTGTACAAGACAAAGATTTGTCACCAATAGCTATTGTTATATTAATCTTTCTTCAGGATTTAAATTTTTTAAATTCTGGACACACAGACAACTTCCATGGCTTCAGATCAAGATAAACCATTATTTTTACTTATAATTGCACACATTTGATGTCTATGGAAAGTTTCAAAAAGGTTTTTAGATTATAAAAATTTTCTTCCATCCAGATCTATAAATACCGCCTCCCACCAAGGGTAAAGGAACCACTGCTTTAGGCATTTGTTTTTCTAAAATGTCCAATAAGGACAAACTAATATTTGATTCATTCTGCATCCTCATTTAAGAATGCTCCCTACAATCATCCAGTCTGATTACTTGTTCATTCACTTTTGTGAGAAAACTAGAGTAAGTAAATTCAGAAATAGATAAATAAAAATACTTACGAACTAGAATGTAGGCTATATATGGGATCTGATATAAAGAAGCTGCTCATCATGGAGAGAACAATTAGTAACAATATTGGCAGCATCTGCAGGAAAACCGTATATCCGCTAGCCTGCTGCTGTAAAAACAAAATATGTATGAGTTCACACTTCTTAAAATTACTGCAAACACAATATTACTGTTGCGTTTTCAGAACCAGCTTTAGGAATTTAGCAAAAAGCAAAAAAAGAGAGAGAGAGAGAGGAGAAAGAATGGCATAATAACTTAAATCTTTTAAAACAGCTTGTACATTTTTTGGTATGAATTGAGACAAACTGAAATACTAATGATGATGTAATGAAGTAAAGATGAATTTATCAGTTAAAGCAGTTTTCAATTTGTGCACGGTCTTGGGTGTACATTACGCACTACACAGCAACAATCCGTACATCTACTATAATTCTTTGTCCCAACTTTCAATTAGACATTTAGCTCACAGATTTTATAAGGATTTAGTAGAGCACATTTTTTGGTACACCTGAAATTGCAGTGAAAACAGATTTTTATCTAATGGAGGAAAAACATGGCAAGTCAGGAATTATCAATGGTTTTCCTGAACCTCCTGATTAATGTATAAATGTATTTCTCCATTAGCTTAAATCATCTGCAGTGACATTGTTAAACACACAAAAAAAAATTTCCCTGCACCATGCATGAAAAACTTGCAAAATTGGTTTGCCATTTTAAAAGAATTATGAAACTAATAAAAATAAAACATATTGAAAAATGCTGGACAACTAAACTGTGAAATGGTTGGTTCTACTGGTGAGCAATTGACAATGAAATCATCCACTCTCTGGCACTTAACATATAGCAGGAAGGTTGGGCAGTGAAAATGGTCATGATCCATAGCCTCATCAAGAGGACGGAAAGAGCAAGTAGAGTTCTGCAGTACTAATTCAATTTAAGACATTAAATAATCTGCAGGTTGCTACTGAGGAGCTCAGTGCAGTAATTGTTCTCATTATTACATTCATTTTCCAGCTACATTTGGTACATTTTTTTTCTTAAATTTTCTTAAATTATAAACAGATGAAGTTCTTTTGATTGACATGACAGTGGTTTTGAAATTTTGAAAAAAATCAGCTGCTATTGGACTGTTAATAAATGAAAAGAAGCTAAAAACAATGATGCATTTTTAAATTTACTTAAGGCGAGTCAGAACTGATAACACAACATCACTTGTTTTACTCACTTTGACATGTTTCAAGAAACAGTTGTTATCATCAGAAGGTGTTCAGAAACATGTCAAAGAGAGTAAGTGATGTCAGTCTTTACTTGAGCATCAGGAGTTGAATTTGGGACACGCTTCACTTTCTCTGTTATTACACAAGTTTCAAAAAACTGTCGCTTCCATCTTCAGCAGTAGTCCGACTGGTGTCGTCTTTGTTGTGTTCTCTGTAGATGGCATGATGAATCTGGTATAGATGTCTGGAGGCAGGATTTTAAAGTTCATAACTCCGTGTTTGTGGATGAAACTCTTGTCCCATACAGCAAGTTCCAAAGGATGGTTTGCTTTTTAAATATTTGGAGTTTGTGTTAGTGTTACTGTTCCGACTAATCTTAAGTACCGTATTTACGCGAATCTAATGCGCACCCATATTTGAAACTTAAAATTATGAAAAAAAGGATTTGCATCGAATGTAAAGTACATCAATGACAGAAAACGGGTAATAAGCATTTTAATTAAATTTATTTAATACAACAATGGATTTATCATATATATAAACCATCAGATTATAGAATTAAAAGTGCCCTATTGTTAAGTAACACTTTGTTAAAGAACAAAATTAGTTACACACTGCTTTTCGCACCCTGTTGTATTGACGATAACTTTCTTTGTCCCCATTGACATCTCATCAGTGTTGCCTATTTGCCCCATGGAAAAAATTTTTTTCTTCCAAAGTGAAATGATATACCGCTGAAACATTTATAGTTTGTCCTCAAAATCTGCAGGAAGCTTCTGGCACATTGTTGTACGGCATCTTAGAGATAAACCCGTCTGCTGCATGAAACGATCCACCCATCCACGGCTAGCCTTAAACTCTTTGTTTTGGAATACCAAGAAGTTCAGCCTCCTCTTTAGCTTTCTTTCGTGTAGTGACTAGTGTCATCCTCCTTTCATGCACAAATTCCAACACTTTTTCTTCAACTTCAGGATGTCCTTTGCAAGGACCCGTAAATTTCTTTAGTAGCAAATAATGCCAATTTCTGTTTTCGCCACAAGTGAACATTGCTCCCTGATACATTGAGCTTCCTTCCTGCCTTTCTATTACCATTTTTTTTTTCAGCATTAAGGATTGCTTTAAAAAAGCATCATAAGACAATCTTCTCTGTTTACCCTTGCCCTCCATATTGTAACTAAAAATGCTCAATAATAGGCCAATGATAAATGAGTGGCAGGCTTGTTGCGAGTTTCCAGATGCATGTTAACTCCAACAATCCATTGTGACGTAATAAACAAAAAATTTGAATGAAGTTACTGGCGTTCTATGGAACGGATTTGCACTCGAATCTAATGTGCACCACGATTTTGAGTGCTACATTTGATCAAAAAAAGTGCACATTAGAATTGCGTAAATATGATACATGCTATTAAACTGTTTGTACTTTTTATATATTAAGAATGATATTTTCCTTTCCATTAATTTGACGGCTAGAATTTTTTAATTTGGAGACAAACACTTTCCAGGGTCACTGTACAGTTCAGAAATTTTAAAAAAATTAATACCTTACAAAGTATTCAGAAAGTAAGAAACTTAGCACTGTAACAGTTCTGTTGTGTTCAGTTAATAAAGAAATAAGTTCACAGAATATAAACAGAAGTATCATCTGCAGTTATTTTCAAATCACAAATTTGAGAATCTAGAGCCTGATGCATTGCCTGGGAATGAAAATGGCAACCAGAACACTAAAAATGTTTTCAAATGCGAGCATTCACAGTCAATGAGAATGTTCCAGAGCCTGAATGAAAATGTGAAGGTTGGTCAAGTTTTAAGCCTCCCTTTTTGTGCATAGTGGTCTCTATTACATGGAATAACAAAACCAGAATGACTCCTAGCATGCACACATAGTTCCATTCTCATAACAATTATGAAACTGGCTGCGTAAAGACTTTTGTTAACAGGGACCAGGGCTCAACGCTGATCGTGCCCAAATGTATTGTATTAGCTCAACACTCAATAAAGATAAAGATTAACAGGGAGGAGATCCTTTAATTCCTTCTGGTAATTGAAGGCTTAAAGGAACTAACCTGGACATAAGCCTATACCCCCGCCGCTATAACGTTGCACTTGACAGCTAGCGTTTAAGTTGGTACACTCGCGGAAAAACAGATGAAAAGCTTCAACCGTTTGACTTCCTAAGCCAATCACAAGGCAGCATTCCGGATGGTCGATGACAAAGCGGAACCGGATCTAGAAACGGCTCTGTTGCCGGATGTAACTATTCCCAACCATGTGCTTCAGTTTGTGAATCTCTAGCAGAGCGTCGAGTTGTTCTTTGCAAGCTACATATTGTTCATTGTTATTTGTTATTTAGATTTGTGGTTATTGTTTGATAGTTTTGTTATTGTTCGTTTATACATTTATTTATTTATATTTATCTATTTTATATAAATTTCATTCATATTATTTATTTAAACAAAACTTAAGTGCGACAATGTCGGAAAAACGACGCCGATCGCCGAGTGATGATTCACGAAGTGAAAATCCTTTGCGCCGAGGTGTGCCACTTAATAGTCAGGCATTGGAACTATTATGGAGAACCCGGGAGTTCTTTGAACAGGAAAAGGAGTACGTGAAGCTTCACGGAAATCCCTCTATTCCTGCTGATAAAGCCGTACAACGAACTCCAGCAGCTCTTGATTTAAGCACGAGAACTGTTGTTCACAAAGGAGTGAAACTACAAGAGAAAGAGGACAAAATTCCTGAACCATCTGGAACACAACAGGTATTTCTATCAACTCCAGGGAAGAAAAAAAAGAAGCCTCGTCCAGTCACAAATATTGATGCTTTCCAATTAGACGCCATACGTAGACACATTTATGCCTATTATCAGAGAAAGGAGTATCCGACCATACCAAAGCTGCTTATATCGCTTATTTTCAATTAACAATAATAATACGAAATAGTTATTATTCAGTGACGTTCGCTACTTACGTACACTTTCTGTATGCGACTTAGATACAATAGAAATGGGAACAATCAGCTGTTGTTTACTAGCCACTCTGGCAACGTCGCAACCACGATGTAGCCAACCTTACGCGAAGCCACACGAACTGTCAAGTGCAACGTTATAGCGGCGGGGGTATAATGTCCAGTCCCTCATCTTCCCATGGTGCAGCTGTTAGTAATCACATTATAATCTTGTTATTAGCAGAAAGGAGACCCTTTAATTCCTTTTGAAATTTGAAGGCTGAAAGGAACTGATCTGGACAAAATCATGTGATGAACTAAC
The DNA here is from genome assembly GCA_030765065.1 of Deroplatys truncata. NCBI lineage: Eukaryota > Metazoa > Arthropoda > Insecta > Mantodea > Mantidae > Deroplatys > Deroplatys truncata. The sequence goes on along the minus strand of CM060975.1, from coordinate 307,177,156 downwards.
GGGAGGGACTGCTCACCAATAAGCAATGGTAGTTACAGACCTAGACTGATATTCCTTCCTTTAATATTTCAGATCTGCTCTTTAAACTTTCCTGTCTAATCTTCCTTGACTCAATTCTTGTTTTGTTCAACTGTGATGATAGAATATTCGAGGCCTAGGGGATCATTTTATTTTCTTCCCTGTCCATACCTCTCTCTCCTCAGGGTGATGTAACTGCCATAGTGCTCATTCTTAAGTGGTTACAATATGTTTGAAACAATCAAAATACTGGAGTGTTAAAGAGTGAATGCCTTCATTGCCAACAGCGAAACATTAGATGCCAACCAACCACCATTATGAAATTGTTATAATTATAAAATCATTAAAGATTAAAAACAGAAGCACTATTAACAGTGAAGTATTCATCATGATGTAGATCGAGTCACTTTTTTACACTCACCTTCACTAATTAAAAGTTACATAAAACAGAAATGTTTTCGAGGGCATTCGTCCTCATCATCAGCGACTGAGTGACTAAGGGTCACTTACTCCCGTGTCCTCTTCTTCCTCTTGCTGTGGATTCTGAACCCGTTGCCATTGGTGTTGGGGGCACAAAGTTTTAACACATTGCTCACAGGCGGGATTTCAAAATTAATGCCGTTGTTGCCATTTTTGATGATGTGTATTTTTACCCAGATGTTCAATTCTATTGTTGTGGTGAGGGGTTTTAACAACTTTATACTTTGGCCAATGTTGTGGTTTTCTGTCCAAAAATGGTGTGATACAGCGGATTTCTCTATTTGTTTTAGTTTTATGTTCCTTTGGTGTTCCTTAAGTCTGGTTTCCAAGTTCCTTTTAGTTTTTCCAGCTTAGGAACACCAAAGACACATAAAACTAAAACAAATAGAGAAATCCGCTGTATCACACCACTTTTGGACAGAAAACCACAACATTGCCCAAAGTATAAAGTTGTTAAAACCCCTCACCACACCAATAGAATTGAACATCTGGGAAAAAATACACATAATCAAAAACGGCAACAACATCATTAATTTTGAAATCCCACCTGTGATCAATGTGTTAAAACTTTGTGCCCCCAACACCATATGGCAACGGGTTCAGAATCCGCAGGAAGAGGAAGAAGAGGACACGGGAGAAAGCGACCCTTAGTCACCCAGTCACTGACGATGAGGACGAATGCCCTTGAAAACGTTTCCTGTTTTATGTAACTTTAATTAGTGAAGGTGAGTGTAAAAAAGTGTGACTCAATCTACATCATTATAAAATCATAATCGCCAAACATGGTGCCTATTCTTAAACACTTAAAATATGTTTGAAACACTCCAGACAAAGGACTGCAAGAGAGCAAATGGCTTCATTGCCAACTGTGCAACATCAGATACCAACCAACAATTATAAAATTGATGTTATGATTGCTGGATGTCGTTCCTGTCCTTGATTGTGCATACACATTCACCTTCCTTTCCTATTCCCATTTCCATTCCTGAGCAATTGGACACCAGACTTTAGAATATGTTTCTCAGTGACTTACCTCTCTCGCTTGTGCATGAGTTTCTGTTCTTTGCCATCGTCCACCTCTTCTCATGTACACATTTTGATTTGGAAAACCGCCACCAAAGAACATGTTAAACAGTTCTTCTGCAGTAATATCAGCTACAAAAAACAAAAGCAGAAACTTATATATCAATTTTAACAAGGTTAGGTTTACACTGTCATATTACTACTAAATTATTTTATTCCTTCACTGCCTGCACTCAAATAACAGCTTAAGTCATGGGAAATACAGCAACTGAAGCATATGAGCGAACAAACATCTACGCTACATTTTTGTGAATTTGCAGTTATTTACGGAGTTTCCTTTATATGTATTTGCACTTAGTTTGAGCATATTGCAATAGATGGCCCGAGTATTCAGAAATTTTGGACAGAAATGCACCAGAAGAAATCCATCTCTTTTAATGTAAGATAATTTTTTGCAGATATTCCTACTGGCCAAATACCAAAAGTGGTAAAGAATTGGTTACAATTATTAAAACTGCTGAAAACATAAACAGAAGAACTGACAAACTTATGCATCAAGCAAAACTTCTTCACATTTAAACACAATTTTGATCAACAAACCAACATTTAATGGACAACCCACTAACACACCTATAAGCAGATTTATTTGCAAGTACTCTAAAGATTCACCTAACAAAATTCTTTCCACATATATTTAAAGTCTGGATGAGACAGACAATATTTTTGCCATTGTAGCATAGAAACATTTAGATAAAGCCCTGAAACGTTAAATTTGCCAAGATCAAAACATAAACTCACCTTGGAAATAGAAAAAGACAAATGGCTACCTTTTCTAGATCTCAAAATTATAAGATACCATACCGTAACAGAATTGAATTCAGGTTATGCAGAAAACCCACCCATGTGGACAGCTACATAACAAACATTGAGTACAATCCTAAATCATACCAAATTGTAATATTCCACAGCTGGACCTACAGATTGGAAAACTTACCACTCCAAGAAAATGAACATAACAGGGAATATCATCTTATTCATATAGATACAAAAATTCTTTAGTAATTTAACAGGGAAGACATCGCTAGAATTTTATGTTAAGATGAAACAGGCATGCGAAAGGGAAAATTATAGACAAAGCTAATGAGGAGGAAAGAGAGGGTATAGAATGGGTGAGAACAGGTGCGTGGAAGTTAAAAAGTGAATGAGAAGGCTTCACTCAAGGGGAATGTCCATTATGTGAAGGGGGAAAAAAACCTGGAATATACAGTGTTTGATTGTAAGGAAATTGAAAACTGAAGAAATTATTTCATTAAGATTAAGTTTAAAAGTGATAAAAGAACAATGCTGAATAAAATATTTATAAAGGAGAGCAGGAGTGTGGAAGAGTATTTATTTAGAGTTAAAAAGAAGTGGAAATGGACAATGAAGAGGGAAGAAGAAAACTAATACAAATGTAGTACTATATAATTGTTGTAGTGGAGTAGATGTCTACTAAGTGAGTGGTCAGGGCCAAATTTCAGTAGACAAACCTATTTAAGGCTGGTTTACAATCAATGAGAACGGTAACCAGAACGAGAACGAGAAAGTTGAAATACATGTATTCAGATGGGAATGTTTACAAACAATGGGAAGGCTTCCCGGGCCCCAGGAAAGGGAAAGAAGAGTTGCCCAACTTTTAACGTTCTCGTTCCCGGGCACGGCATATTAGATCCCTATTGTGCATATTAGACTCTTCACTCTAGAGGTTATTCTAGCCGACCATGACATGAAACAGCCACTAGTGCTCTCTATAGTCATAAGCTGGAAACATGAAGGGAAGGAATTAATAGTAAATGTGCTTCCTAACCTCATCCCAACACCCGAAAATCTAATCAGTGTTTCTTCCTCTGGTGAAGGGGTCATTTGTAGTTTGTTTATATGCAACTCAAAACTGGCTATTACCTAAAAAAACAATGGCTACAAAGAACAGCTAAAACCGGTGGAAATGAAAAAAGAACAATAAACAATTTTAATGTATGCCATTAAATAAAGGAATGAAAGCTTGGCATAACTAGAGGGATCGGAAATGTAATGCATATACATTTAGATAATGTTTACTCTATCGAATTTTGACGTTGGCTTGGCTAAATTGGAAGTAGGTGAAAAAATATCATTGGTCAGTTAAAAACAAATGAAATCCCAATGCGCAAAATCGACTTTCACTTTGTGATTGATATGCATTCCCGTTCTCGTTACCGAGCTGTTGTGAACCAATATCTTGCATGGTGCATTGCTTCCCATTCTCGTTTCCATTCTGGTTACCATTCTCGGGCGGTTGTGAACCAGCCTTTACTGTAAATTTCTTACAACTAAATAAATATCAACATATTCAGAAAGCATACAGAATAGATCAGTATGCACATTATGAACAAACTAATACAAAAGACAGAAAAAAATTGACATCACTACTCTCGAAAGCAAAAATATCTCGCTGAAAGAATATAGTAGATTCATATTCCACCCATAAATTTATAATAAATGCAATAAACTTTTTAGAACATGGGATAAAACTGGCTCCATACAATAAACACAACTTCAGAACTTACTTTATCCACTAAAGGGCACTATACCAAAAACTAAAGAAATCTGGGATTTACCAGACTGATTGTTTAGACTACCATGAAATATGCATAGGAAAACCCAAGAGAAACCTACAAATAGATTAAAGGAACATCTACAAAGTTGTAAACTTATGCAAATAAACAAATCTGCAGTAGTTCACTTTTGGTCAACAGAACACAACATTAAACAGAAAGTAAAACTTTTAAAACAAACCAAAACGCACAGTATGGGAAAATGCTTGCATCACCAAAAATGTACGAGTAACAAGTTTCAAAATTCTGAACAGTTGATGACATAGTAAAGTTCTCCAATAGACAACTAAATGACAGCATGGCCGACAGTGAAGTAGGGGATACCCTTCCAGACATCACTGGAGACAAATGTATTCAAAACATGTTTTGACTAAAAATTTAATATGTGAAACTAAAACATCACAACCATTCACAATTTCAATTATTAAGGTTTGTAAATGTACAGAGCTTTGCATTTCAGGTGTGCTCACAACCTTTTATGTCCTGTGTTCTGTTATTTAGTAACATTTTAAATAATTTTAAAAATTACATATTTTTCATACATTTTTAGCAGACTCCCCAATGTAAACTAATCTTAAATTTCTATCAAATTACATCCATGAATATTCGCTTAGCATTTGCTAACATTATTTAACACCTTCAGTTGTTTTCTTGTTTAAATAATACCAACTAACAATCCCATCACATACATCAGTGTGCAGTTTGTAAGTCTACCTATATGAGTGGGGTTTTACCATTATGTTGTCTTATAACATTGCATCTTAAAGTTTTTTAACAAAATTTGTCACTAATATTATGCTCATAAACTTTTATGGGTCACATTTCAAAACTCAGTAATAAGATACATATTTTGATTTTTTGACTTCATGCCCCAACAGAAATCCCCCCCTTCCCCTTTAGGAGAAGTAATTAACGTGCCATATATCTTACAAACCAAATTGCATAATTTTTGTTTTGGTCACTTTTTTTTTGTGAAAAGGCAATGTTCACATATCAACAAAACTTTTAAGAATGCAGTTTTTGTTTCAGGGTAACCCATTACAAATACTGGCATCGGTTATTCATCCAAAAGTGAATACCACTAGAAATAAGTTGGTTATTGTTTCGCTATATGCATAGAAATAACAGAACAAAAAACCAGAAAATGAGAAAATTTCAAAGTGCAGTATGAAGAAAGGTATAAATGATGTGTCTGCTTAAAACAAGTTTGACAGCTAAAGTACCGCTGTCGCCGCCACCACCACCACTACAACAACAATATAAAAAAATTTGTTGTACTTATTAATATTCTACACAAAAGAGGCATATATTTCACAAAGTGAAACACAAAGAATTTACTCCAGAGATATGTCCCTGGCAACGGCTTATACAAGCAATAGGTAATGCACAATCCAAGGATAAAGCATTTTCCTTTTCTGTGCAACTGTCGGCAATTAAGTAACGACCCCTTTGTACTGATTTTAATCAGTTGTTACACCTTATCCTTTTTCAATGAAGTAGACATTTCGCAGAAAATTTCTAAGTACACCAAAACAATGGTAATAATTAATAACATTATGAAACCTTCCTCTGTACAAAGACGTAATAGAATTAATTTATACAAGACCTTGGCGAGATCTGAACTTTCTTATGATAGTGAGGCATTGACGTTAAGAAAGATGAAAGCAGAACGACTGCTAATGAAATTTATGAGATGCACAACAGGATTTTTCTTATGAGCTCCAAGAAATAGAGAAAACTGGCTTGATGGTGCGCCCCTGTGGGATGATCACCAAGTTCTTCCTTGTCTTTTGTAATATGTTTGGCCTGAATAAGAACAAAATAAATTACATGTAATCATCCGCCCTTAGAGAATCAAATCAATAACTTTGGTGTACAAATGACTTCAAAGCAATTTATTTCTATTATTTGTTTTTCATATTATGATTATTGTTTCTTTTCATTAAAGGTAGTAGTGGTGGTGGTGGCGGCGGCAATCTTTTTCTCTCTTTGATGACTGATCTGTACTTTGCAATTCAGGCTTATTTGTTATCCATTTATATGCTCCTTGTTTTTCTCATTTCAATTTTAAATTGTTATTATCAAGTATGCTTTGTCTGTAGTGGCAGCCTGTATATACGGGAAGCTGCATTTCATTGAAACAGGTTTATTATGCTTTTATATATTCACATGTAAGTTACGGAATTACGTTATGGGGAAATATTAAAGCAAGAGAAATGGGTAAGTCTTCAAACTGACACAAAAAAAACAAAAAAAAACAAAGAAAAAAAAACCATTAGAATAATAAGCAAAATGGAAAACAAACAAACTTGCAGGGGAGTGTTTAATAATCAAAACTTGTTAACAGGCCATATATATTGTGATAAATATAAATATGCAAAAAAAAAAAAAATTCATACAACTATAATTTAAGAAACAATGACGATTATTATAGAATAATATTATGGAGAAGAAATGTAATGATGAAAACAATAAAGAATGCTTAATAGAAAATGAATTTTATAGTATAGATGAATTTAGACATGGTTAAGCAATAGCCTCACTCCCACAATTTGGCCCTCCCTAGCAGGCCCATGAGGCACCATGGGGCCAGTATCATTAACATAGTGGGCACTCCAAGCACTTCGGTGCGCAATTCATCTTTTTAATAAAAACGTTTGATCCCCGAAGTCTCTCCTAATTAATATTTAAGGTAAACTTAATGTAAATGCAATGTAAAACTATAAGCTGTATTTGTTAAATTATTTTATATTTGTAATTGGACGTGTCCTTTAAATGTACTTAAAAGGATGATAATAAAATGAAATGAAATATAGAATTAAAAATATGTCAAATGGGATCATAAACATAATGAGGATTATGTTAATATAATATAATACATATAAAACATACACAAAACCTAACCTATTATATAGAGGAGAACTACTAGCAACAGTAAACAAGAAACTTAAAAGTAAACTAGAAATTTCACAAAATAATTCACTAATAACGGAGCTGTAAAACACCACCAATTACAGTACTACAAAGCTTCACAAAAAACATGGCTATAGAATTGGAACATGAGTTGAAAGCAATTACTCTAGCATAAAAACTGCAAGTTCAATAGAAACAGATACAAGAGGTACCACACAGCAGATACTATAAGCAATTTAAAAACTCAAATAAGCTTCAGAACATATATTAATAACTTAAAATACAAGAATATAATTACAACAGAGATAACGAGTCCAATAGAATATATTGATATACAATATCAGAATGACCTGATATATACAATACTCAAACAAAACAATATACCAGATGAAATGAGAGCCATAGCAATAGCTACGGAAAATGAAAGATACCCGAAAAAGAATGGCTCCGAATATATACAGATGGATCCCTCTTCAATAAAAAAAATGCTGGTGCAGGAGTATACTGTAAACATTTTGCACAGTATATAACATTAGATGAAACGTCAAACCACTACAATGGAGAATTAAGCCAGAGGGAAAATGATGCAGATCAATTAATCCCCAGTGCCATTGGTGAACAACAACAACAAGAGGATATAATGAAAGAATTACGTTAGAACCTTAATTGATCACACACAACATTACCAGAATAAATGAATAAATTATCTGCATCACATGCATTAATGGAATCCCAAAGCCACGCTTCAGTATATTTACGTCGTCCAAGGAAGCATTGGATTGAAATTTCAATTGTGAGATTGTAACATACTGTAGGGCCTAATACTTGAAAAGGAAGAAGGTAAACACCTACCTTCAAATCCTCTTGTATAATTGTATTCTCTATAACCACCATTATGTGAATGTCTTTGTGATTGCTGTATCCTTTCTTCTTCAGAGCCATAAAGATCATACTGCTTTCTTTTCTCAGGATCTGTCAAAATTGCTGCTGCATTTCCGATAGCTGAAAACAGCAATCTTTCATGTAACCAATGCAACAGATTTTGTAACCTGATTATAACTGCTTTTGCTCTACCTTATTTAGAGAACAATGAGTTTCTTTATGCATAACTACATTGCATACTTAATTTAACTCACTTCATACAGAACAATTACAGGAAAAGTAATTCACAAGAAGAGGAGACAGTTCATGTTTATGAATTAAAAACTACTTTAAGGCTTATTCAGTTTACCAGAAGTTTATGTCAAGGAGGGTGACCACATGCCCTAGATTTAAAGTCTGTGTCTGGAGAAAATTCTAAAACATCCTATAATTTAAAGATTATCTTTATTTTATGAACAAAAATCTTAAACTTTGATATAAAATTAGGATTAAAACTTTGGTGTTATTTCCAAAACTGAACTTCCCTTCCCCTTTAACAAAATTTCCCTTATGGTGCATTCTATTGGTATCACTGCAAATAAAACAAATTTGTATTCGCAAAGAATAAAATCAGAATTATACAGATTACAGTACAGTCATTCCAACTCTGGCCCTGAAATGTTGCACAACCTAGTCATACTGTATTGCCAAACTGTACTGCTGCTGCTGCGAAAGTGTAATAAACATTATCTGCTAACAATGCATACTTCATTAATGTGTATATATTTTAACAATAATAATATGGTACATTGCTAATGTAAAAAAAGAAGATAATGGGTATGAGTAGGAAAAAAAATGGCATTGCTTGTCAAGAATTCCCATATTTTAGTGCGAAGATCTACAATTCAGGACTTCATATCATCCAGTTGCTCTGAAAAAATTAAATTGAGTTTAATTTATGGATGCTCTTTAACTGCTGTGGTTCTTAGCATCCCATTCTATATTGGGCGTGAAAGACAGGTAATTTTGCTCAGAGGCCTCTTTATCAGGCTTGAGTTTCTTTTACGTGCCGTAAATCTACGGCACAGGACCACCGACTTTACTTCCCTTCCGAAGAAAGCCACGCTAAGGATTTTTTCGGGCGTATAAATCCAAACCCGGCAGAGGGCGATGGATTTTTTCAGGCGTAAAAATCCTTAGCGCAGCTTCGTTCGGAAGGGAAGCAAAGCCGGTGGTCCCGTGTCATAGATTTACGGCACGTAAAAGAACCTCAAGCCTGATAAAGAGGTCCCTGAGCAAAATTACCGGTCTTTCACGCCCAATATAGAATGGGATGCTAAGAACCACAGCAGTTAAAGAGCATCCATAAATAAAACTCAATTTAATTTACAGAGGACGACGAGGTTCTCTGATGTTAAGTATGCAACATAATGCAAGATTTCTAGATCCACTCGGAAACAGAACAAAATACATGAAATTAAGGTGCAAATGAGCCCTGAATCTGTCAGCACATAAAATTAACCTACAGTTATAGAAGATGATGATGAAGAAGAAGAGGAAGAAGATAAGATACTAAATAAACAAACCTTTGAAGGCTTCTGCTGCTCCCGGGCATTTGTTTTTATCAGGATGCAACTGCAGAGCAAGTTTCTTATATGCCTTCCTAATATCACTGTCTGTTGCATCCTTGGATACTCCAAGAATCTCATAATAGTCTTTGCACTTCTTAATCCTTAAAAATAAATGAATGTTTATAGGTGACACAAAGTTCAACACTGAGCTTTAGCTACAGAAATTCAGAATTAGTAATGCCACCTCTGTTAAGTAATCTAAGTAGCCATTTAATTCACCCTAATTGACTACACATTGACTCCAGAATGTAATTGCTTCCACTTTAAAAAATTCTAATGGAGGAAAAATTATCCTTTTTAATGTGCAGAAACACCAAACAATATTACCAATTTTTCAATGTTTTTGTCTGTAATGTTTACAAGAAAATGGGTTTATGGAAGATATGTTGTCACATCAGGAATTATAAATGTTTTTACTGAACTTTTTCATTAAAACCTCAATTTTTACGGTTCATAAATTTATTTCTCCATCAGTTTAAATCCTATATCAGTGACATTGTCAAGTATTACATAAAAAAATCTGATGTGTTACACTCCACGACTTTCCCTACTCTTGTACAAACTATTTTTACAAACGCTTATTCTCCATATGCTTCATGTTAATCGAGATGTTAAATCTTATTCCTAATTTTCTTGTAGGTGCAAGGGGAATATGGTAGGTTTTAAGCGATAGTCAAATCTTTTAAGAGCTGGCTGCTATGTGGCGCATTCCATTCTCTTTGTATGTCCAGGACATAAAAAAAATTAATAACGAATTCCCATTTGAGAAAAACTATTGGAACATTTAAGGGAATAACAAGCAATTTCTCGAAAATGGTTCACTCAACAACAAAATGTATATGACATAAATTGTGTATTTTAATGCGATCTACATTTTTTGTGTAGTAAAATTTTGTCTACCTCTTATGGTTTACCAGTTATGCAAAAGTTGTTCACAATGAAGAATACTTTTGGAGACATTTCCAGAAAATTCCAGATATACAATTCATTTGCCATAAAAATGTCTTAAACTTATGGTATTTTATTCAAAACCATTACACGCATTTTTGAGAAAACTAAAGTTTTTGAAAAATGTTCCATGTAAAGGGTAATCTGGGGTGAGGGGATTTTCTTGGAAACCTTCGTGTTGCATCTCTGGAAGATACTGAACCTAAATACCAAGTTTGGTGTTTATCCAACTGTTCGTTTCTGAGTTATGCTGTTCACAGACACACAAACATGTTTCCAAAAATGCTTTATATGCATTCAGTGCACTTCAAAACATGTCTTTCCTGTAAAATCTCGGTATCAAATTTTTGGGTGGAATGCAATACTTCCCCTACTTACTATACGTAGTAGAGAAAGTAAAAAATCTGGTGTTCATTTTCATGACTTTCTCTACCAATGACAAATTCACATACATCTGTTACATACTATAGTATTCTTATACAAAGTGATTCTTTTATTCACATTATGTTTCCCATTATATACATATTTCTGCTAACTAATGATTTCACATTAAGCGAGATGTGCTTAATTACAAACTTGCAATATGGGAAACAGCATTCCAATTACTATAAAATATGGATAAGCTAGTAACAGTGATGTGAATTTGAAATTATATAGAAAATTTGAGTCGGAGTTGAAACACTTAACATCGCTTACATGTTTTGTAATTTGACGTTTCGGGAGCTAATTGCTCCCATCCTCGGAAGTGGCCGACTAGTTCGTGGTGTTGTCCCATATGTGTCTGTGTGTGGTGGAATCTGGTGTAGTGATGAAACCCCATAGTGGGTTTGGTGGCAGCAATTCAAAGTTATCACATGGCGTCTATGTTTTGTGACTAACTTTTCCCAAGTATCCAACTCTGCAGTGTGTATTATCGGTTTTAAGTGTGTTATATTTGGTGATGTGATTTGTTGTCCAAAAGTGGTGTGCCACTGCAGATTTGTCCATCTGTTTGTATTTGATGTGTGTCATATGTCCTTTAATCTGGTCTCTAAATTTCTTTTTGGTTTACCTATGTATATTTGGCCACATTCTGGGCAATTAATTTGATAGACTCTGCTTTTTTATTCCAAGGTATTTGGTCCTTTGATTTGTTGCAGAGTAATTTCTCTATATTTAATCTGTGGAGCTAAGCAAATGTTGTGTTTTTTAAAGATGTGGAATTTGTAGTGAGGCCTTGAGGGGAAAGGAACTACTTGAAAATCATTTTGCTTTTTTGTTGGGCGAGATTTGTGGTGTCCTTGAAATGTGCCATTTGTTTGGGTTTATGGCTGTGTTAACTATGTGTTTGTATTCTTGTTAGTGTGTAAACCAATCTATGGGTGAAACTGTTTCGGACTGCAGGTTTGTGTGGTACCAGGTTGAAGCTATTATTTTTTGTGGTAACAAGCCCTTACAATGGAAAATAAATATAAGAATCACAAACTTTCAAGCTTATCTTTAGATGATATCCTCATATTTAAGTTCAGCATCTTCTAAGGATAACACATGAAGATTTTCAAGAAAATCGGCCCCATCCCAAACTACCCTTTACATGGAAATTATCATTTATGTTTTCAAACATGGCTCTAAATGATTTTGAATAAAATGCCATAAAATATTTATATGTAATAAAATGTAGATTTTGCGGCGGTTTTAATGTTATTTATTTAACATTATTGTAGCCCCACGTTTTGGAAGCCAATTTGCGGTGGTTATAAAGTTTATTTAAGTTTGTTAGCCCCACGTTTGGGAAGCCAATTTGCGACGGTATTACTTATAATGTTTGTGTATTTGTGTTTACTTCACGTGGTGAAGCCATTTTGTGACGTGATTCTTTATAATGTTTGTTAGCTCCATCTGGTGTTAGCAATTTGCGGCAGTATTAGTGTTTGTTTGAAAGAATGCTACTGTTATTTTATTTAATTTTTTGTTCACTGTCCTCCGGCTAGCTATGATCTTTTCGGTCAAGCACTTCTCTTTATACAGGTTGTGTAAACGGAAAGGAATCTTTTATCCAAAGATAACACTGATGAAGGAATTTGTTTTATACTTTTATTGTCGAACACAGTCACTATCACATTTACCATTGATCTTGACACTCGCCAAACTGAAACTGTTATAATAACTTCTTACTGATCACTTTTAATTCGCGTACTTCAACATAATTAACTTTACAACACTTGAGAATTTTCCTAACTCTGCTACGCGTAACTTGCGAATCGATAGCCGACGTGTAATATTTCTGCTGGACTGAAGGCGACGTGTAGCATACAAATATTTTCGACAAACTGACGGGGTCTATCTCTAACCTAGCCTTTTTTATACTCCTACACCCCGATATGCCTAAAGATTATAACTGAGTTGCTATTGGCTAATAAAACACGCCAACATTAGCGTCTATTTTATATCCAATGAAAATTATGAATACATATGCTCTAGGGAGAATGTTCCAGAAAATTCTAAAGAAAAACGCGCCAACATTACGTAACTTCCTCGTCTCTAATAATGATAAACAGCTCACCCCCTCGCTGCATTATTGCATGCTATTATTGTCAGTTTCAGTAAGGCAGTATAAACCCACTTCTCAACAATAATTACAATCAACAAACATCTCAAATCAATGTCACATAAAAATGCATATTCATACTATAATCATTCTTTACATTTAAATAATTTATGACACAAATTACTGCATCAATTTTCAATTTTCTGGAAAGAACCATTTCAAAAACATTTGACTATCACTTCAGTCTCCTGTATCTCCTTGTAAACCACAACAAAGTATGTAATGAAACTGTTTCTATAAACATTAATCACAATTAACATTAAAAAAATAGGAAAATAAGCTTATGCAAGAATAGTTTGTACAAGCTATACAAAAATAAGCAATAATAGCTACATAAAGTAATGTGAACGTAACCACCATACTTTTTTTTTCTTACAACTATACTTAATATATTGTTTTACAAAATCAAATTCAAACATGAAGTATTTTCTCATGTAAAACAAATGTTCACAATCTCCTTATCTGTTTTTCTCGAGTACTGTGATCTGCAACTTGACATAATGATCCTGTCAGCAATCATAGGCATGATGAAAATCTTACCACTCACACTGGAAGCATGAGAATTACTCTAAGTGATCTCTCAATCCTTTCATGTGGATAAAGAAAATAAAACACAAATCATTTTAAGAAGTCATCACTATACCCCTAGCCCTATAAAGCTGCAGTTGATAGTTTGAATGGCTGCACATACCACTACAAAACAGCTGATAATGAAGTTTTCCATGCCACCTTAAAATTGCATGAGAAAGCTTGCAACAGCTATAAATGAAATCAGGAATCTAACAGACAAGTTGCTAGCCTCAGCCTTGAAGCTGTTTTAAGCCAAAATCTAGCCAACTTACTTACATATGCAAAATTGAGGTCATTTGGGAATACCCAACACAATCATAACTAAGAATTACTGAGATTTCTGAAGAGACCCGAGACTTTCAAATTTACACCGAGATTTGTATATGTAATAACATGCAAAACATGAGTCTAGTAAGAGTGAAGCAACTACACACATATACAGAATTATTACAAATGATGAACCCAATTTCATAAATTCACTATAACTACATTATTTGACATATTGTTACAAAACTCAACAGTCATACAGAAAAACTCGCAAAGTTTTGTTGCAGTCACACTTCAGATTCCTGCCACAAGAGCGCAGCAGTGAGCAGTTAGTCAAAATTACAACAGGCGCAGAGAAAGCTTATGTTGTGCTTCAATTTCATTCACATCAGTCTGTCGTAACAGTGCAACGACACTTCAGAATGAAGTTCAACAAAGACCCACCAACTGCAAAATCCATTTGGCGATGGTATGCGCAGTTTACAGCTTCAGAATGCCTCTGTAAGGGGAAATCAACAGGTTGACCTACAGTGACTGAAGAAGCAGTCGAGCACATGCAGACCAGTTTTGCACATAGCACACAAAAGTCAACGAACAGAGTAAGCAGAGAGCTGAACATTCCAAAACTGACCGTTTTGAACACTGTAGTAAACATTTGAAGCAGAAGCCTTACTGCTTACAATTGCTACAAGCCCTGATGCCCACTGACAAAGTCAGAAGCTTTGAATTTTTGGCACAGATGCAACAACTTATGGAAGATGATGGGTTTTGTAAGAAACTCATCTTCAGTGATGAAGCAACATTTTTTGTGAATGGCACAGTGAACAGGCACAATGTGCGAATCTAGGGGACAGAGAATCCCCACGTTATCGTGCAAAAGTTAATGTGTTCTGTGCAGTCTCATGGTTTAAAGTTAACAGGCCCTTTTTCTTTTTTGAAAAGACCATACAGGACACGTATATCTGGACATGCTGGAAATATGGCTTACCTCACAGCTGGAGACCGGCAGTGTGGACTTCATCTACCAACAGGATGGTGCTCCACCCCACTTCTATCACAATGTTTCAGAATTCTTAAACAGGAGATTGAGAAACCAATCGGTCATGGTAGGGAAGGTGATCAGCAATTGCTATCATGGCCTCCACACTCTCACAACCTAACTATATGTGATTTTTGTGAAAGATTCAGTGTTTCAGCTCCCTCTACCAACAAACCTACCAGAATTGTGAGCTCGCATCGTGCTTTTGAACAGATTGATAGGGACATGCTGCACAGAGTTTAGGAAGAACTTGATTACCGACTTCATAACTGCAGAATCAGTAGTGGGGCGCTTGTAATACGCCAAAAAAACTTTTTAGGTTTTTATGTCTGCAAAGTTGTGCAACAGAATGTGAAATAATACAGCTACAGCAAATCTGTGAAATCAGGTCCACCATTTGTAATAACCCTGTATTATAAGTTACTGCAATACACAGAAAGCTACAAAGCTGTCCTAATAGAAAATAAGATGCTGTGCTCAGGTAGTACTTCATAATCTGCATGAGAAATACATTTCACGTGATAGATATCATTGTGAATGATGCCACACTCGGCTCAATCAGCAAAATGGCTCAGATAAACTTGCACGTTGTATCCTACTCTCCAATTATTAGTTAAAACTATATATAAACAGTGTCTGTTTTAATGAACACAAATGAATAATAAATTACTTTTGTGCTTAGTTAAAAAAAAAATTGATAATTACAGCCCAGATGTTTGGCAAAACACCCTTTTTACTGGGTGGTAAAAATTGAAAGTTATGCACATTTTATCCTGTTTTGGGGTATTTGGAAGTGATAGAACTAGTTTTTAATTTGCGTCTAGCTGCCTATTTGGATTACGTTTTGTGAATAAACTTAACCTTTTAAAATTTATTTTCAAATTTAAATTTTCATTTACATTCAGGAAACTTTAGACACCACTTGAACATCCTTTGTATTATAATAATACTTGCTACCTGCTAAGGATTCAGCATTTCTCTATGAAAAGTGTTTCCCAGTATCAGAAGTATTGCAGGGAAAGCATTTTGATGAATAATGATGGTCAGTTACTGTTGCATGAAAATGGACATTGCATAATTTAGTTATGATGCCTAAATTTAGCCAACCATTAAAAAATAAACTTCACTGTTATGTTAGTGAATTTGGTGCCCATTTGTTTCCATTTGGTGGAATAGTTTTATTGTGTACAGTTTGTGGAAAGACACGAAGAAAAATCACTTATCAACCAACACAACCTGCTAACAAAACACAAATCTGCTCTCGCTTTAAAGAGCTATGACAAGAAAATAAGGTTAGTTCCAACAGTCACAGTTTCCGTTAGACAATAGTTAACTGATGTCAAAAGAGTCAAACAGAAGAATATTTACCAATATTTTGTGGTAATGTGCAATAACAAAACTGTATAATTTGTATGATTTTTAAACCAAATATTGGTTAGTTAGTTAGTTAGTTAGTTAGTTTATTCATCCGTTAAAGTGGTTTGGTACAATGTACATTCACTATTGGACACGTCAAGCTATAAACATAAACAATAATAGGTTTTGCAATATATACATTTTAATATATTATGATTATGAGATTTAAAAGTTTTTAATGCCCTTTTTAAATTTAGTGCACTTTTTTCCCTCCCTACCTATTTTGACTGCTATAAATATCTAAACATTCAGGCTCTACTGACAATAAACATACTGCATAGCCCATTATATGACCTTATCAGCAAGAATAAAAGGGACAACCACAGAAATGTTCATATCTCTTCTCCTACACAGCAAATCCAATGGCTGGCTGTTAAGTGACATACCACCAATTATCATTTTGAGAATCACTACTCAGTAATCGACCACTCTTATGAGACAATTTACTACAATACATATAATAAACACAATAACAATGAAAATAAAAATTGCAAAGCCACAACTTTACACACAAGGCAGAAGTATAAATAATAATAATAATAATAATAATAATAATAATAATAATAATAATAATAATAATAATAATATTATTATTATTATTATTATTATTATTACTATTATTATTTATTTGTCATCAACATTTACATAGGTTGGACGAAAGCCCAGTAAACTGATGACTTGTCAAATTAATCTAAGCTAATACTATAAACAGTTACAATAAGAAATATCATATTTATTTATTTGTGCTAGCAATCTTCCTTAGAATATGGCTATACATCAGCCCAAGCTGTTATCTTGCCATATTCTACCCATATTACTTTCTTTAATTATAACATAAAAATGATAATAAATCATAATAATAATAATAATAATAATAATAATACCAAAATTATAATCTAATAATACTAATACTATAATAATGATAATATAATTACATAACTTAACATCACATGATGAAACTAATTCGCATCTCTTTTTATTGTCCATAACCATTTCTTTTTTACTTTGGACAGGTACTCTCCTACCTTTTTACTATCCTTGTTAAAAATCTTGCTTAAGGCTACTTTCCTGTCCGGTTTGAACCATTTCCCATTTATAGCTTGCTTTCTCCAATGCTGTGTACCTTTACAATCAAAAACGATATGTTCTAAATCTTCTCTTTCCCCACATATTGGACACTGGTTCTGTGGGAACCCATTTCTCATTCCTATTAGTCTCCATACACCTGCTCGTACCCAGGCTATACTTTCTCTTTGTTGCATACTGTTCTCTAGCTCATACATTTTTTTATTAATATATATGATTCCAAGGAACTTTTCTTCCCAATGTTACTAAATAAATGTTGTATCTCTAAATCTTCAAACCTCTGCCTAGTTTCTTTCCAAAAACCCTTAACATTATTTTCTCTCCTTCTCCAAATTTCTCCCAGACCACTATTTTCCAAATTAGTTTGTATACTATAACTCCACCCATTTTTCTTTAAGCTCCTTTCTTGAAATTCCAAACACTGCCTCAATAAGTTCTTCTCTTCTAAATTTAATAGTCTGTACCAATATTTAAGAGCTCTCTCCATTATTACCCCTTTCCCCCACTCTCTGCATTTCAATTAGAGCAAATTCCTTAACTGTGGCATTTGGCAGCCCTAAAACTTCTCTACAAAAACTCCTATGTACCATATCTATCTCTTCCAAGCCTCCTTCTACTGCCCATATTTCACTTCCATATAACATTTTTGCTTCAACTACTGTGTTATATATTTTCTCTAGCCATTTAACATTTATATCTGGTATTCTATATTTGCACCCTCTAATCACTGACATTGCCCCTTTTCCCTTTGTCAATATCAGTTTCTTCCGTTTCTCCCATTTTCCACCCCCATCCATTTTAACCCCTAAGTATATACAATCTCTGACCACTTTATATTCCTTCTCTCCATTCTTCCACTTTTCATACTTGCCCAGTTTGGCACCTTTCTTAAACACTATAATTTGAGTCTTCTCTTGATTTACTTTCAGATTCCATTCATCACAGCATTTATTCAAATACTGTATAGTGTTATTTACATAATTTTGTACTTAACAGGTTGAGCAGAGAGTATGGACCTAGAGACTGTCTTCCATGTATTCTTTTACGGAGTAATAAGCTTTTTCTGCTCAAGTCCTTTTTAATGCGACGAGAAACACGTTTTTATCTTTAATTTCTCTATATTTATGAGGTAGTTTGTTGTAAATTTTGATACCAGAGTAGAAAGAGCTTTTTTCAAATAGTGTGAGTCTATGTGGTGGTACTTTCAGATAATTTTGTGTTCTGATTTCATGCTTATGTGCATTCTGTTTAATATAATATTTATCAAAATTTTCATAAATGTGTTTGGCTAATTCGTAAATGTATAGTGAGGACAAAGTAAGTATATTTAGTTTCCGAAATAAGTTCCTACCAGTGCTTCTTGTGCTAACGTGCATCATAATGCGAATAATCCTTTTTTGTAATTTAAATATTTTGTCTGAACCAGTTGCTGCTCCGCAGAGAATGATGCCATATGCCATTATGGAGTGAAAATAGCTATAGTATACAATTTTTCTGGTTTCTATGTTGGTAATTATAAGATAATACATATTGAAACAGGCGCTATTTAGTCTTTTGCCCATACATTGAAAATGTTCCTCCCATTTTAGTTGTTCATTAATGTGTATCCTTAAGATTTTGCTGGTAGATACAGGACTTACTGAAATGCTGCTTGAATTGGTTATACTATTTTCTCTTGGATGTGTTTTAAATTGTATTAACACAGTTTTTCTCATATTTAATTTTAATCCATTACTATTAAACCAATTTTTTAGTGTGCTTAGTGTTTCATTTGTGTTCAAAATTAAATCCTGATACATTAAGTAAGATGGCTGTATCATGGATGTATCATCCACATACATTACTGTTTTGGCTTTAATAAACTAACAACAAACAAACTAAAATTTGTGGTTAGGAATAGCTAAAACTGGCACTTCAACTGCTTTCATTTTCGTTTCATGACCAGTTGAAGGCTGCGTGGTTCAGGAAATTTAGCAGAAACAGTTTTTCATTTGTTACTCCACAGGTTTGCCAATTTATCTGAGGGCTGTCAAGCACAAAGTTAAAGTGGTAGGGGTATAATAATACCTTCAGCCTGTCTGTTAAAGAGAGAAACAACTGAGGTCAACAGCAACATCTGCCTGAACAGCAATGAGACATCTTGCACACTAATAATAAAAACAATTTAATATCTCAAAAAGCTACTATTATATCTTCCTCAGAACTCTTGGTTTGTGTGTTATGCCCAACTTATCAAAAGAAATAACACTTTAGTTTTACCTTTTTACAGCCTCTAAATGTTCCTTGTTGTAATCCTTCTCAGTTGGTTTTGACTGCGGCTGCTGCTGAGGAGGAGGAGGTGGAGGAGGTTGCTGTTCCTGCTCTTCATTCTCTTTCTTTGGAACTACAAAAAACACATCAGAAGGTAGGCATGGATGAGACAGTTTTTTTTTTTTTTTACTTTCTCTGCTGTGTATAGTAAGTAGAGGAAGTACTGTGGTGTATTAGTAGGTATTGCCATGCCAGACACATTATTGCGTTGCATTGGCAACAGCATTGTTGGGGTAAATCAGTATTTCTTTCGGCTTGTGTTTGAATTTCCATCTGGCATGACACTCCGCACCTCTGGCCGGCAAGCCTAGTCAGAGTTGGAGAGAGGGGGATAGATGTTAGCATTACTTTCTTTGTGTGTGAGCGTCAGTCTGAGAGTTAGTGTGTAAGGTGTAGGCTGCATGTGTGTGAGGCATCTCCCCTCAATCCTTTGTTCCCTTGTGTATGTAATGTAAAGCCATAAATTAATTTATTAATAAGCCACAGGAATGATGTGAAATTTGTGTAATTTGTTACAAAACCTCACGCCTGCATCAGAATGTGAACATCAAGGTCCTGGTCCTCTCGCAGCATCTGTGTTACGTTTCCCCCATGTGCATGTTGGGGTGATTGAAATTTAATATTTTGCTGGAAACCTTTTGGCCCTCATCCCGGCATGTAACAGTATTGTATTGCAGATAAAAATTTGATGTCAAGATTTCACTCGAAATGTATGTTTTGAGGCCCCTGAACCCAATAAAAGCATTTTTAGAAAAAGGTATGTGTGTATGCGCACGCGCATCTGCCTGTAAACAGCATAACTTAACAAAAGTATCTTCCAAATATGTGACACAAAGATTTTCAAGAAAATCTTCCCACCCCAACTACCCCTTACATGGAACATTTTTCTAAATCTTTATTTTCTAAAAACTGGCCAAAAATTTTGATTAAAATACCACATATTAAAGATATTTATACAACAACTAAAATGTATATCTTAAATTTTCTGGGAACAGCCTGTTAAGTCCTCTTCTTTTGGAAGGAATTTTGTATAATCTTGTACAACTGGTAAACATTAAGTGATAGATGAAAATAACTAGATAAAAAAATGTAGATCTCTTTAAAACACACAATTTATTTAAAATAACTTTTTTTGTGGTATCAGTCATTTCCGAGGTTTGAATTGCTCAATACTTAGCCATTCTTTTGAAGTCTTGTTGATTTTTTATTCAAATTCAAATTTTATTCACCGTTTTATTTCAATACAGAAATATTGGCTTCATCAACAATATAATTATTAGTACAAAAAGAACAGATCTAATTAGATGTAACACACAAATACAAAATCCTAATTTCTTACATGAGTAGGTACCTAAACTAAATTTTGGAATTTTAAACATAGTATATTCCAGAAGAAAGCTTATAAACTAATTCATTTCTAGATATTCTTCCACTGAATAAAAACAACCCTGTATTAGGAATTTTTTCAGTTCTTTTTTGAAGACTGTTAGGGTTTAAACTTTTTTTAAATATGTGGAGAGTTTATTAAACAATTGAATGCCATTATAATATAAGCTTTTTACTTTCTCTACTACGTATAGTAAGTAGGGAAAGTATTGCATTCCACCCAAAAATTCGATACCGAGATTTCACCGGAAATATATGTTTTGAGAGCCCCTGCATCCAAAAAACGCATTTTTGGAAACATGTCCGTGTGTGTGTCTGTCTGTGAACAGCATAACTCAGAAACGAACAGTCGGATAAACACCAAACTTAGTATTTAGGTTCAGTATCTTCCAGAGATGCGACCGAAGGTTTTCAAGAAAATCCCCCCACCCCAGATTACCCTTTACATGGAAGATTTTTCGAAAAGTTTAATTTTCTCAAAAATGGCTCTAATGATTTTGATTAAAATATCATAGGTTTAAGATATTTTCATGACAAATAAAATGTATATCTTGAATTTTCTGGGAATGTCTCCAAAAGTATTCTCCATTGTGAACGACTTTTGTATAACTGGTAAACCATAAGAGATAGACAAAATTTTACTACACAAAAAATGTAGATCACGTTAAAATACACAATTTATGTCATATACATTTTTTTTGTTGAGTGAACCATTTTCGAGATATTGCTTGTTATTCCCTTAAATTTTTCAACACTTATTTTCTCAAATGGGAATTCGTTATTCAGTTTTTTGTCTTGGATAAGGAATGAGTTATAATCTGTGGCAAAGGGAATGGTGCTGCACCTAGCAACCAGCTATTAAGAGATATGTATGTGTTTAAAGGCTACTGTTTTTCTATATTGCTCTTGTAAATATATTTTCCCCTACATCTACAAGAAAATTAGCAATACGATAGAGTCTGCAAATGTTTATCTCGATTAACATGAAGTAGATGGAGAATACGCGTTTGTAAAAATAGTTTGTACAAGAGTAGAGAAAGTCGTGTGAGTGTAACACATCAGATTTTTTCATATAGGGTTCTTTTATGACCTGTAATGTGCAGTTTAGATTGTTTCTCATGATGTCACGGAAAGAGTATGGAATTTTAAGACCAGCATATAGCGTCCAGTTCTAAAACATTTTATTATTGCTATGCCCTTTGTATTATGACGAAATGTATAGTGCAGCTACTTCCAGAAAGGTTTATCTCAATTAAAATGAAGTAGATAGGAAAATAAATTTATGTAAGAACAGTTTGTATACTCACTAATAAATGATAGAGGGTAGAGAAAGTCATGTGAAAGTAACAGGTTTTTGCAATACAATTTTCTCATGTATTGTATGTAGTGCATCTTTATCAAAAGCTAACAGGAAAACGATGCATATCTTTTTTCTGGAAGTTATTTATTGCATTTCAAATAGCCTTTTGGTGTGAAAAACAGGAAGCAAACAAGACTAACAATCAAATTTTTCAAGAACTATGAAAAATGTAGTTATAGAGGAAAATGAAAGATGAAAACAAATGCGTGGAGATATTGGTATGATGCACTTACTTCATGACATATCATACAAATGTTTATAATTCAATTAATTGGAAGAGACATACCATGAAGCCCAATATTAGTCAAATTTACATATAGGAAATGCTTCACAAAAACTAAGTTAACAGAACTGGTATCATATGACCTTTGTTACATAATCAGCTACTCATGACTACGAGATGCAGATGGAGAAACTCTAACAGATGACCATCTTCCCTCTGGTGGGAAAATGATGAACTCCATTCCTACAACATATCATGTCAGTAATCATCCATGTGCATCTGGTAGTTCTGATGAATGTCCTGCTTGCAAAAGCTGAAAAGAGCTGTTTTGACCCAACATTATAATATCAAAACAAACAACTTTTAGTTTCAGAGGCAACTCTTGCCTGTTTTACATTTATGAGGTTTCCAACAGAAATACTTCAAAAACTATAGCAGCTTACCAACAGGATTACTATACCAGAGAAAAGATATTACTGGGGAATGATAATGCGGGCAGCTATAACTAAGTTTCAAGAAACTTCCTTATTTGTCACCTCTGGTTAGTTTGTACTTCCGCCAGTAGGCTGCAATTTGTGACTCTCGTTCACGCACTTCAGAACCAAAGGGCTGCCAAGCGAAAAACACACAGTAAATTGATAGGATCCTATGGTTTTTAAGTTTAGCCCAAGGCTAGATTACGATGCCTAGGCTAGTGTGTGAGTATGAATGGGATGACAGGGTCCTGTGGTTTTGAATTTAGTCCGAGGTTAGTTTATGATTCCTAGGTTAGTGTGAGTATATGAACGGGATCCAAATAACCAGTTCTCAAGGATCACACTTGTATGGATGGGTTTGGAGTTTCTTCTGCACATGTGCAGTAGTAATAAGATGGAGTCCTTTGTTGACATTCCGAAATTTTTTTTAATATATATATATAACAGAAACTATCTTCCATATTTCTTTGATATATGTGAGGAGTATTATTGCCAACCATACTATGTCAACCCCTGTATAAAATCAAGTCTTACATGATTTCGCACAGTTTCTAGCATGTGTGAACTCTGTTCGCATGAAATGTATTTAGTCCCTATATAATTGGCATGTGAATAGCGGCTGTTGTTAAAAACCGTATTATGTCCACAATCATTTTTCTCATGGTTACCCTGAAAGTGATTAGCTGTTATTTTGGTTAAACTGATGTCTTGATCAGAATGTAATAAGGATTCTGTTAGTGCTGTGTTGTGGTGGTTGTTGTTCACCAATGGCACTGGGGATTAATTGATCTGCATCATTTTCCCTCTGGCTTCCCAATATAAAGTCTGTAAGTTATCACTTTTAAGGCCTTTGCATTTGGCGAGATGTTGTTTGTTCAGGATGACATCATCTTCACAGAGAGTGCACTTGGGTGTAGGTAGGCATCGTATCTTGTAGAGATGTTCTGCAAGCAATCGTGGCCAGTTGCCATCCTAAATAAGGCCACTGCAGTCTTCCTTGGCATTTTTTGTATATCAACTCTATCTTTAATATTATTATAATCTTTATTTTTTAATTTATCTTCATCAAGTCTCTGCTGTCTTTTGAAATGTTAATAGAAATAAATAAATGAACAATTAAATAACATTAAACATAGCGGCTGTTGTTGCAAACCATATTATGTTCACATTTACAATTGCTGCAAACTGCATTATGTCCACAACAATTTTTCTCAATGGTTACCCTGAAAGTGATTAGCTGTTATTTTGGCTAAACTGAAGTTTTGATCAGTGCTAAGTGTTAAGAAGGATTCTGTAGTGCTATGTTGTGTTTTACAAAGTATAAAAGTGAAATTGTGGGAGGGGGGAAAGTCTAGAGGAAGCCAAAGGAAACAGAAGCAGCAAAAAATCAGCAAAACAGTTACAATCTGAGGAAAGGTATGTGTTGAATAACACAAGAATTAGTAATCATTTCGTCTTGATATTATTTTCAAGCATCATCACCACTATTGAATCGCATCTTTTTCCCGGAAATAAAGCTAAGCAGCTGTGCACTATAGCAAATAACATAACAAATTCTTGTAACCCATATCCAATTCTTTTGTCATTTCTTGTTCTACTTTATTATTAATTCTATATATATTTCAAATATTAGCCCAGTTGTTTCTTCAATTAAGCAAATTGCTGTTTTTAGATATTGCCAGTAACTAGACTTTCTTCAAGAAAGACTTTCTTCTTTACTTTTTCATGTAGTAAATATGTTATTAGCCATCATGATCAATGTAATACTAATCATATAAAGTTTTTTTTTTCAATTGAAATTGTTGCTTTTTTTTTATTTATATCTCTGTTGATGACAACAATCTATATTAGATCCAATACAAATTCTCTAATTCTGAAGGCTTTTGAATTTTGAAAAAATATTTTGTTTGTCATACAACTCCATTTAGGATATATAAAGATAAGATTTATGAATTTTAGTTTTGAAATGTCTCCCATAGTTTAGTGGCAACTCATTTTTGGCTTTTATAAAATTTTGCTTTTTGGACATAATACGGTTTGCAATGATACTCCTCATGTAACATGGTACTTATGATGAAAAAATTGGCTATATTTAATTGCATTTTCAATCTATTATATTCATATCCCACTTTACTTCCTCCCCCCCTCTTGCCCTTTCTTTATGTAACAATTGGTCCATTGTTGTGAGCTTAAAGTGAGTACAGAAATCAGTCATTTAAGCTGAAATGATTCTTTCAGCTTAAATGCAAGTGAAGAGTAAGGTGGGAGGGGGCAAACCTACTTTAACACAAATTCCAATAATGCCCTTGGAATAGGTGCACACATAAAGCTGGGCTGCATGGCTCTACCTGAGCAGTGAGATAGTAAAATAAAAGTGATATATTCGTTGTTTTGGTAACAGTTCCATATATACCCTCCTAATGAAAGAAGATTTAAATAACGAAATTGCGTATATCACAGAGTTAAAGAGGAGATGTGAACACTTTTGAGGGCCTGAAACTCGCCCATCCTCTCTTAAATATGAAATTCATTGCTAAATGTCAACAAAGTACTTAATTTTGTTAATACTGTGCAGAAGTAGTTTGCAACCTAAGTGTATTAGCATAATGTGCAAAAATAGGATATGCAAAACCAATTAACATACATATACACCACTTAAACTAATCTCACTCAAACCTCAAAACCAGAGGACCCTGTCAATTTACTGCGGCTCACTATGGCCTAACAGCTTCCACTTCCCCATACTAATTTTTTTTTTCTTCACAATGTTTTTTTTCCTGTGATGTTGGCAGCTTTTCCACATGAACAGCACAGTCGCAAAGCGTCTGTTACTGGTCAAAGACTAACTAATTATGGAAAGTAGACTTGGAACACAGCCCATTTTTTCTTTCTCCTGAATGACTTGGTTTATGTGCTTATGGCCTACAGTAGCACTCATCAGAACTTCCTGGATACTATTGTCAATCACAATCTGGAACCAGGAATTCATTCCATGATAATCCCAGCCAACCCACTTTAGAGCACTATTTTAAGTATAGAGCTTACCATTACGTCTCTTACGGAGCACTTCTTCTTGTTCTGAAGGGAACTGTGGACTAGAAGCATTTAGTCGCTCCAAGAGATCTGGAAACAATAACAAAAAACTGAGAGGGGGGAATACATGACCAGGAGTGTTACCCCTCCCAAGGATTTTTTCCCATAGTATAGATTACCAAGTGTATTTAATAAATACGTAAATAAAGTGCCTAAATTATTGAAGCATTCCAAGAATGCTATGTAAATCCTAGATTTATGTATATTAAACAAACAGGTAATTTACCTATTAATTACAATATTATATGACATTTCTTTGGTACAAAGATGTTTCTCAAACATTCTGTGGTCAGCATGTATGGTTGCTATCCACACTTTTAATGATTCAAAATCCTATTAGGATAATCCAACTTTTTCTTTGACAAGAGTATACCTCGTAATTTGAGATTTCTTCTGATTTAAATATTAATTTTGTCAAAAATGCAGCGATTTGAAGTGTACCTTGATGAAGGTAGGGCTTCACTTTATTGGCCCGAGTACATTTGAGTGTGTTGGCAAATGAAAGCAAATAATTAGTTTTCCTCGTAAACAAAAATATTATTTTAAAATTGCCAACTAGAATATTATTTCACGGAGCACTACTTACATTAAAAAGCGCAGGCTAGCCAATACAATGGTTATGATGCTGCAAAAATATGATTTAAATGTCCGAAGTACTAGAAATCAGCTGATATTCACTGGCTGAGCTAGATAAAGTTATCAGCTTTAAAAGTCCCAATTGCAAGCAGAACATTTTATACTTTTATGCTTATACTGTGTACTCCACTGAAATTTACTCTTAAACAATGACAGTAATTTTCTTTTCATTGCAACTAATATTAAATTAACATGAAAAGAACAATTGTTAACCTTGGCATACCTTTTGCTTGCTGTGTTGGGAACAGCCGTTCTGCTTTATGGAGAAATTTTTCTGCCTTATCCTTTTTCCCTTCAAGAATAAACCTTTCTGCAAATTCTATACACCGCTCTGCTTCATCTTTATTAACCTCCATTCTTTTCCTCCAAACCTCCACACAACTGATGAAATAGCATAAAACAAGAAACCTATCCAATATCCTTCTGACGTACTTGGTTTACAACAGCCAATAGCAAATGCAAGTGCGAGTGACGTCAAAGCTGTAGCAGAAGACAAACACCGACAGTCCACGTATTCTTAGAGCTGGATAATTTCATTAAAATTACATGCAGTACGCTTTTTACATTGCAACACGTGCATGCACACTTCTGTCATCTGGAAATAGCTATGTATTGTGCTAACAATGCGGGTACAGTACAGAAATAATTCCGAATAGTTTAGTTGCGGTCATAGTTTTTACTTTACTTACTACATTTACGAAGATTCATTGACTAGGCATAGGTAAAACAGAAAAATCCTATGTTACATTCACATCGCTTTCTCTAAGCACTATCTATTTTTTAAAGCTTCAAGAAACTTGTTGCAAAAGCTTATTTTTCTATCTATTTTATGTTAATCATATAAACTTTGCAGACATAATTTCATAATGATCACACATTGCGTTGTAGGTCCGAAGAGGATAAGTACCCATAAGAGCTGAAGCGATTTTTTACCACTTTATAAATGCCTCTGTGGTGTGGTAGTAACATGTCTGCCTTACATTCAAGAGATCCCGAATTCAAATTTAGGTTAGGGCGAGGTTGTTTCCGGGTTTTTCCTTATCCTGAGAAAACGAATGTCGGGAAAACTGTATGCTGTATGGACCCCGGGTTCGTTTGAGCATCATTTTATCAATTTCATTAATTAATCGTCCGATATGATAACAGGTTAAAGGACAAATTAAAAAAAATCTTTAAAAGACGGGTCGCTATATATGCTGGCGTTGAATATCCGTGTTCTTTCCATGATATCGCGATAAACAGCTGAATAGTGACAGCATTGATTTATGCTGTTCACAGTCGCGCTCGCGGACCCTCAAAACATGTATTTGCCGCGAAATCTCGATATTTTCTGTTTAACAAAAGAATCTTAAAATGTTTTGCTAGAAAAAGCGTTTTAAAATGCAAGTTCATTTCTGGAAAAATTCCACTGGGAAATTTTCGCTTTATACTGTTGGTAATTATTATTAAGAAATATGTTATAAGGAAGGAATTTATCAAATAAATATGTAAGTACTTACAAAGAAAATTAATAACGATTCTTTAATTTGTTTTTCGTGTCTATAAAGCTAAAACGTAAATTTTGGTATTTTATGTCTTCCACAAAAATAGGGGAAATGCTTTTAGGCCCTCATTTTTCCCCAAAATAGACTAATGGAATGATTACGTAACTCAGTTGTAAGCAAGTCTGATTGTAATTAATATTGTTTCCGTCAAAAGAACGGATCTGTAGCAGGAAATTGATTGAATGACCTGTGCACATGTTTGCGGTGCTACAAAACGTTTCCGAAAATGGAAATATAATGGCAGATCTCATATGCGTCTCACCCAACTTCACTACAGTTTCTTTAAATTTAATATATGGATTTGCATAACACATTCTGCATTCATGATTCACAGGCCATTCGTAGAAAATTCAAGATACCTAATATACATTAGGTATCTTGAATTAGATTAGTCATGGAGCTAACTTAAACATATGGAATTTTAATCAAATCGTTGGAGACATTTTGAGAAAATAAAAAATAAGCAAAATTTTTCCATATAAAAAAATTGCAGTTTACGTTGGAGAATTTTCTTAAAAATCTTCGCGTCGGATCCTTGGAAAGATACTGAATTTAAAATACAAAGTTTTATATTTATCCGGCTTTTCGTTTTTGAGTTATGACGTTCTCTCCCCCCCCCCCCCCCCCGTGGTTACCATGCTAGCTTCCAGTTTCCGAGGTCGCGGGTTCAAACCCGGTAGAGGGCGATGGTGGTCCCGTGTCGTAGATTTACAACCAACGAGAACGGTAACCAGAACGAGAAAGTTGAAATACATGTATTCCAAAGAGAAATGTTCACAACCGACGGGAAGCTTCCCGGAGCCGGGAATGGGAAAGAAGAGTTGCCCAACTTTTAACTTTCTCGTTCTCGTTCCCGGGCACGGCATATTAAATAAATATTGTGCATATTAGACTCTTCCACAGACTCTTCACTCTAGCTCTAGAGATTATTCTAAGCGGGAGACATGAAACAGCCACTAGTGCTCTCTATAGTCGTAAGCTGGAAACATGAAACTGGAGGGAATTAGTAGTAAATGTGCTTCTTAACCTCATCCCGACACCCGCAAATTCTAATCAACGTTGGTTCCTCTGGGAAGGGATCATTTGTAGTTTGTTTATATGCAACTCAAAACTGGCTATTGCCTAAATACAATGGCAAAAGCTACAAAGAACAGCTAAAACCGGTGGAAATGAAAAAAGAACAATAAACAATTTTAATGTATGCCATTAAATAAAGAAATGAAAGTTTGGCATAAGTAGAGGGATCGGAAATGTAATGAATATGCATTTAGATAATGTTTACTCTATCGAATTTTGACGTTGGCTTGGCTAAATTGGAAGTAGGTGAAAAAATGTCATTGGTCAGTTAAAAACAAATGAAATCCCAATGCGCAAAATCGACTTTCACTTTGTGATCGATATGCATTCCCGTTCTCGTTACCGGGCTGTTGTGAATCAAAATTTCTTGCTTCCCGTTCTCGTTTGCGTTCTGGTTACCGTTACCGGGTGGTTGTGAACCAGCCTTTACGGCACGTAAAAAACCTCAAGCCTGATAAAGAGGCCTCTGAGCAAACTTTCGGGTCTTTCACTCCCAATATAGAATGGGACGCTAAGGACAGTTAAAGAGCATCCATAAATACAATACAATTTAATTTTTAATACTCTCTCTCTCTCTCTCTCCCCAGCATACACACACGGACCTTTTTTTTTTTTTTTTCGAAAATGCTTTTTTGCGTTCAGGAACCCTTAAACATTATTTCCAGTGAAATCTCTGTATCGAATTTTCGGATTAAATACAATAGGTACTTACTCTGCCTAATATAGGTATGAGGTGGAGAAAGCAAAAATGTACCCATGTAGAGTTAGAGACAAACCATTGAGTTAAGGTTTCAAGTCTACGTAACCAGACTTATCCGCTTTTCGTTTTTATGTTCTCTCTCTTTCTCTCTCTTCTCGCATACTCACACGGACCATTTTTTCCAAAACACATTTTTTTTTTTTTTTGCGTTCAGGAACCTTTAAACATTATTTACAGTGAAATATCTATATCGAATTTTCGGATTAAATACAATACTTTATCTACCTAATGTAGGTATGCGGTAGAGAAAGTAAAAATGTTTTTAATAATCCATAGGAGAACCTTACTACAAAACCACTAACGTTTGCAGACGCGGACTACGTTCCAGCACAAGTCTCCCCATTTGGTCACTAGATGGCAGAAGGTATTGAACTCTTTTGAGCCTGGGAACCATATAGAGCCGCGAGTCAGCGCCACTATCGCATACAGATGAGCTATTGAACAGTTTCCATTAGGGAGTTTGCTGTTCTGTGGTGGTTCCTAAAGGGGGACACGAGAGCTATCCAAAGTAACTTACTCGGATGAAGTAACCATAAACTAATAGATGATAGTGCTGATACTGTTTTGGCCAGTAATAAGCTTCATACAGGTTTTCTTGTATTATTAAGAGTATAAATAACTTAAAATTATATTAGGAATACGTTATAACCATAAAGACTGCAAAATTATGCATAGAAATCATCTAGCTGCGCAGTATATTTTTGTTTCTTAAAGTTTTCCCTTTTTGTCGTTTATATCTGAGGGAAATTGTCTCTGCTGTTATAAGCATGAATTTCGTTATTAGCTTGGTTTACATTATTACTTTAAAAAAAGAGCATAACTCGATGGATGTGTAAATAAAAATCACAAAGAAAAACTTTCATCTTTCCCATTGATATTTTGTGCTCTTGTGGGATTCATCATATGATTGCAAAAGCCATAGCTAAAAGTATAAAGGATTGTTCCTCTTTGAATTCAAATGGGTTTTACATACATTCTGTTAAACATGAGTGGAAGTAATTAATTTAGTTCCTTAAGTCGGCAACGCTGTCTTATTCTCCTTCAGCTGCTCCCAATAGGCCAGGTTTTGTTGTAGCGGTTAAATGCACATTAATATAAAATGAAATGTGATAATCAGTGCCCGCATTTTGGTGAGCTAAAAATGTTTTAAAAATTACTATAAAATGACTAATTATTTTAAAAAATGACAGAATTAATTACAAAAGCTGAGCTAAAACTGAGATTTATTTAATTTATTAAAATCAATGCAGAAGTTATAAATTAATTTATACATGGGTATGACTGCTATACAAACAGAAAGAGCAGCTTAAAATTAATTATGCAATTTAGAAACTTTTTTAAAACTACTTTTAAAGGCTTTACTTACCAACTTTATGAAAGGAGATGCTGAAACTGGCCACCGCCGTTGTCCATACATTTTTGGCACCTCTTTAGGAAACTACCCATCACTCGCCGTAGTTCACGTTGAGAAATTTCCTGGCGGATATTTTGTTTTAATTCTTCAGGGTGTGTGGGTTTGCCTTGTATACTTTATGTTTTAAGTTACCCCGGAGGGGCATTTTATGAACAATATTACCGGCTGCGCGGTGTTTTTCCACTGGGCGTGTGCAAATATGATAAAAACATGATAACGCGCTGCTGCTATAAACAAAGTCACGCTGTTGTGGTTTTGCTGTGCAGTGTGAAGTGCAGCCTTGAGTTGATGGTGATGTGATGTGGTTCAGTTATTACGAGTTATTTATTACTTTGTCCTGTACTTAGTCACAAAGTATATTATGGCTCAGCATATGTTTTCTACTGCACAGCGTGTATTTATTTATGATTCGTATGTGTTAACTCGGTCAGCTCGCCAAGTGAAAGTACGATTTGCAGAAAGATTTCCAGGTGTAAAAGTTCCAGGCCGTACAACAATCCATGAACTTTACAGTAAATTTCAGGCCACAGGAAGTGTTCAGGCTAAGAAATCTAAAAGATGGCGTTCGGTTCTTACCGAAGAGACATTAGACGACATCGGCCATGATGGATAGTTTCCTAAAGCGGTGCCAAAAATGTATGGACAACGACGGTTTCCAGTTTCAGCATCTCCTTTCGTAAAGTTGGTAAGTAAAGCCTTTAAAAGTAGCTTTAAAAATGTATGGTTTCATCCGCGTCTTTCTATGATAGCGGCAGATGGCAACGAGCGCCGAGGACGCGAGCAGGAAAAACTCCGCGCAGGCGGTTCGGAGTCTTTTGGCTTACTCTGTATTTGTTCCATGTTCTTGTTTGAAGAATCTGAAAAGAAAATTAAGAAAATTGTTTTTGAATCAGGTCTTGTATACAAAACTGCAGTGTTAACCCTTTTGAGTTATCAGATCATACAAAATTCATAGCGAACGATGAAGACTTCACAGCCATGACACGGAACAAGGACAAAGGCAATAGCAACCTGATTGTAAACGCTAATTAATGGAAAACTGGCCTACCTCATTCCTAGCTTGAGACA
This sequence comes from Deroplatys truncata, assembly GCA_030765065.1. NCBI lineage: Eukaryota > Metazoa > Arthropoda > Insecta > Mantodea > Mantidae > Deroplatys > Deroplatys truncata. The sequence continues at coordinate 307,144,337 of CM060975.1, read as the reverse complement.
TGAATTCATAATTGTAATTATAGCCGTTCCCCTGACACCCCTCTACCCACAAGCAACCTTTCCAGGCTAACCATTAAATAGGAATGTAATTTTTTATCCAAAAATGCCAATAAGGAATTACAACATTTCTCTTTTTTCTCAACTGATTACTGAAATTTCTCATGTTTGAAAAGTTATTCTTATGTAAAATGTCAGAGTATAAAACTCTTTAGATAACGTAAATACAGGGAACATGACTATAGAGGTAACAACATACGAGAGGTTAGTAAAGCGCAACTTTGACATTTTTCCACCATTATGGGATAAGTCATTAGAATCTGGTGATATTCGGGTTGTTAGCTTCCATTCATAACCGGCAACTCCTCCGCAAATATGCTCCTGTTACATGTATTGGGAAGGTTAGTTGTATTCTGTTGTATATCGTTACGTTGACGCCCTGTTTGTATAAACGCAGTGTCAAACTTTGCACGCCGACCATCTAGTCACCAATTGATTATAATATTAATTATATTAAGTGTATTATTATTATTTATATTAGATTATAGGTGATTAGGCTAATTATACGAGCATTTACTTATTATTGGGTTAGGTTATTATTCATTATTAGATCTTACCTTTGCAGTTAACTAGAAATTAGAATTGTGTTTGCAATTGTTTATATAAGTGTTATCTGTTTATGTGGGGTTTTATTTTTCGAGGAAGAAGGTCTGTATAGAAATAAAAATAGTTAAATTTGAAAGACAGAATCAGACGACTGAAAAATTCGTTGTCATAGCCGGGATTTCAACCATAGATCTACCGGTTTCCGTCCGGTTATTCTAACCAACTGAGCTACCATGGCAACATGCCGGTTGCCATGGTAGCTCAGTTGGTTAGAATAACCGGACGGAACCCGAAAGATCCATGGTTCAAATCCCGGCTATGGCATTGAATTTTCCAATCGCCTGATTCTACCTTTTCAATCCATGTGTGGAAAACAATTACATAATTACAAATTAAATTGAGTTATTTATGGACGCTCTTTAACTGCTGTGGTCCTTAGCGTCACATTCTATATTGGGTATGAAAGACCGGTAATTTTGCCCAGAGGCTTCTTTATCAGGCTCGAGGTTCTTTTACGTGCCGTAAATCTACGACACGGGACCACCGGCTTTACTTCCCTTCCGAAGGAAGCCATGCTAAGGATTTTTACCCCCGAAAAAAATCCATCGTCCTCTGCCGGGTTTGAACCCGCGACTTGGAACTAGAGGCTAGCATGGTAACCACTACACCACGGAGAACATTACATAATTACCATTGTTTGACCTAATAGCTGGTTAAACTATGGAGTCCGGGACTTAAAATACTTACAACACTGTAAGTCGCCGTTAAGGTATGTCCTCTGAAAATGATTCCTGATCTCCTTGTGGTTTACCGGGAAAAAGTCAGTCAGTTGGGGAAATAAGTGTCGTAACGGCATGTTGACATGGGAGCTCAGTTGGCTAGAGCAACCGGACGGCAACCGGAAGAACCGTGGTTCAAATCCCAGCTATGGCATTGACTTTTTCAGTCGTCTGATTTTACCTTTCCAACCTTCTACACTCGGCTAGTGTGGAAAACAATAAATTGCCAAGTTCAATTGCTTGGTTTAGGCAAGTACGCCGAAATCATATTAAAACGCAATTAAAAGTTGTTCGTAGGGGTAAAATGGCCAGTCTAAGGGAAATTTAATTTTCACAGAACTATGGTTACTGATAGAAACTGGCTGAATGCACGTTTTGATTCTGCATATTTTAAGGTATCACGCTATGTACACTGGTGTGCAAAACCTAAGGACGAGATGGGTAAAGTAACATAAATTAACTACTTGGTGGAAGTAGATGAAGGTGCGGGAGCATGTTGCCAGAGGTCTCTCACACGTACACAGAGAGCTGGATGTCACATGGCTTGAGTGTAGCGAGCTTATAGTGCCAAATGGGTCTGGTCCCGCAACACGGGTCAGTTGGCGAAACAGGACAAGACGGTGTGTGGCAAATAGCGAGCTGTTACGGTGCACTGTAGTGGTGTTCTTCATTGCAACATGGCGTGTAGACACCATTTGGATAACTTCACACGGGGAAGAATCATCGGAAAACTGGAAGAAGGGCGAAGTGTGACTAGTGTTGTTCAGGAGTTTGGAATTGCTCACAGCATTGTTTCACGTGCATGGGGAACCTTCCAAACCACAGGCACTGCTGTCCCAAGGAGAGGTGGTGGTCGACCACGCTCAACTACAGCAGCAGATGACCGGTACACTGTACAACAGGAAAGAAGGGATCCACGCCAAACAGCGGGTGCAATTGCAACCACATTTAACAGGACAGCTAGGCATGCAATCTTACGATATACAGTGGCACGGCGACTAGACAGAGTTGGTCTCTGCCCGACGGCCAGTACAATGTGTTCCATTGACATCCGCACATCGACGGTACCGTTTGCAATGGTCCCAAGAGCATAAAAATTGGACCAACGAGAAATGGGACCGCGTGCTCTTCTCAGATGAGAGCAGATTCAGTCTAAGTAGTGTTTCTCGACGTACCCTCATCTGGCGAGAGGTGGGAACACGTAATGAACACAAGAACATCCTGAACATGATCGTTTTGGTGGTCCGGGTGTTATGGTTTGGGGAGGCATAATGTCGCATGGGCAAACCGACCTCCAAATCTTTGAACATGGTACGCTCACTGGTCAACGTTATTGTGATACTGTACTCCTTCCCCATGTGCGACTTTTCAGGGGTGCAGTCGGCCCTGACTTCATTTTTATGGATGATAATGCGCGATCATCGAACAGAGCAGGTGGAGGATCTCTTGAAACGAGAGGATATTCGGCGAATGGACTGGCCTGCCCGTTCTCCGATTTAAATCCCATCGAACACGTATGGGATGCTTTGGGGAGACGCATTGCAGCACATCCACGTGCACCAACGACCATCCAACAGTTTTCAACAGCGTTGGTGGAGAAATGGAACGCCCTACCGCAAGAACTGCTTACCAACCTTGTGGCCCAGCATGGGAGCACGATGCAGAGCATGCATTGCTGTTCGTGGTGATTATACACCCTTTTAAGTACCATGTATCTGTTTCTGTAAATCTAGAGAGCCATTATACGTCGTATTGACTTTAGTGTAGCTTATGGTCTATGACTAAAAGTGGCATTTTTGTTCGTCTCATTGCATATTTCGTTTAGTTGCCTACTGTAGCATACCGTAGCAGTTCTCTCTATGTATGATTCAAGTTTCATCGAGCTATGTTACTTGATTGTGTCACAGCATGCGAAGATTACTTTCGTCCTTAGGTTTTGCACACCGGTGTATTTATAATTAATAAAAAAAAACATATATATAGTACGTACAGGCACATTTCTGTATGTTTACACAGTGGTCACTTTTCCCTAACTAGTAGGGTAAAAGTGTCAGTTTTCCAATATAGACTATTAGTATAAAAACAAATGCGTTAGATTGCAATATTTATTTTACAATTAATTGTTAGTAATGAAATAATAATAATAAAAATTGCGAACTCGACCAGGATTAGGATTTAGTCCATTTTATTCCTAATAACTCGACTCATGAAAATTGTGTTAAGTTATTTACAAAATTCACAGTTGAAATCATCATCCTATCACAGTCAGCGCACTGTTTATGAGCCCAACGTTTACATTTCCAGCATCCAATCCACCCTTCGTTTTCTTTAGACCTTGAAAACACCTTATTGCAGTAAAAGTACTCGTACCATTATTTTCATTGTCATAAAATTCATCTTCAAAAGGTTTCTTTTTAGCACAAAGCCTCTTAGTTTTTGTCTCCATTTATTTTCTTAATTTGTGGTTCCTTAAATTTCTGTATTGCCGTTTTAGATTCTTTTTCTTCAAACTTCCTTTTTGTAATTGAAAACTCTTCTTTTTTCTTCAGCCAACTCAGCTTTACATGGGCTTGAAGTAATTATGGTTGTCTTTCCTTTTTATGGTTAGTTTGTCTTTGTTTCAAATGTTGTGCCTTAGGCTTTGATATCCTTTGGGCTTATGTGGAACCCTCCAGCATGAGAAGCAGTTCCGCTTGAAGATAGCACAGCAGTTGGATGCTGAGAGGGCTTTCTCCCAAAGAAGATAACACAACTAGAAGCTGAGAGGGGCCAGAGCTTTAAGATAGTTGAATGCTGAGAGAGAGACCTCTCCTAAAGAAGACACAACAATTAGAGGCTGAGAGGAGCCTTCTCCTGAAGAAGACATAGCTGTTGGATGCTGAGAGGGGCCGGAGCCTGAAGAAGACATTGCTGTTGGATGCTGAGAGGGGCCGGAGCCTGAAGAAGACATTGCTGTTGGATGCTGAGAGGGGCCGGAGCCTGAAGAAGGCCCAGCATTTTTTTTCTTTCTTTCTAAATCCAAAGGAATGTCAGATCCCTTAGCAGCAGCACAGTCATCAGTAAACATGTTAGGACCTAGAGGGAGAATTCCACACTTTCGAAATCCGTTGACTGCTGTTAATGGAACGGTTGCACGAAGAAACCCCTCACCCTAGAGTGCACTTATTTGAAACTGTATAATAGTTTCTCTTGGATTGTTGCGAAGAAGCTTTTCACAAGCTTGTATTGAAGTAGTTATTATACTTACGTAATTGAGAAAGTGTTTGTTTTTCTGCCCCACGTATGGAAGCCAACTTGAAGTTGATGATGTTTGCTTCACGTTTTATATTACGTAAATTATTTTATCTGCCCCGCAGTTGGGAGCCAACTTGAAGAAGATGTTTGTCTTCCGTAATATTTTTTTAAGTAAATATTTAACTTGAAGATGTGTTGTTGTTACGTTTTTTTTAAACTTGAAGAGTTCCTGTAACACGCTTTGGGCGTCGGTTTGAATTTTGTTGATTACGTAATAGTTACTGTTATTGCGCAATATGCTGTTACGTATGAGAAGCTGATTTCAAAATGTTCTTTTTTGTTATTACACTCCAAGTTTTACACTATTAATATTTAATTTTGTTATTAAAACGTTTCTATATATTATTTATTTTTGAATTTGCCTCGGCTGCATCAGTCTTGTTTGTAGAGTCACGTATCTCTAAATTAGGGTGCAGTGTGACAATGATTGTAGACATCACAGAATTTAAGTTTTTAAATACACTTCTTTTATTAGTTCTTGCACATTTTTATAAAGCACTACACTTTTTTAAGAACTGTGAGAATCTTCAATACTTTCACTTAGCACGTATACATATTTTACGATTCACACGTAGAGAACACATTTTCCATCTGTTCACGACCAAGGCTTGCCAGCAACTGAATAAAATTTCAACGGTTGAACCTGTAAGCTTCGGCATTTCAAGTCTCTGATTGGATAATTCTAGTCCAATAGAATATCTGCATTTTACTTAAACTTTTTCCTTGCTATTGATTGGCTAATTTTAAACTGTTGCTGAATTTACCTTATCTTTGATATAATCATGACTGGTAACTTTTCAAACACTCTAATTCATTATTGCCACAAGGTAACCTCATTATTACCTCATTGTTAGCAAACTCAAAACTTATTATTCTCACAGCTCTTGCATTATTAAAGTATATAATGTATTCACATAACATTAATAAAACATGTTTACAATAAAAATAAGCATTTGCTATGACTGTTACATACAATTTAAATAATTATTACATACATATTGTTTCAAGGTTTACTTATTGTAAAATACAATTGAAATTATTCAGGTATTAAAATACTGCCTCAGTATATAGACGGTTTTAAAAGGTGCCATAAATGCCACATCGAAAGGTTGTAGCTTGTGGCTACAGTGGGGTGGGGAGGGGGAAAGCACACAATAGTTGTATGGTTTTGCCTGGCCTTTTCAATGAAACTTATATTCTTAGAATGGGTAGAGTGGCAATCCAAGAAGTAGTACTGGATATGGAGCCCTTAGTTTTGCATGTTTCAAAACGTGATGAAACCACTTCATAAAAATGTCGGCCCGCATCCTCCCGCTGGGGTGGCATGTAAAGTTAGTTCCGGACGGAGCCTCAATCTTTAAGTTCGTTCTTCATTCTTTGCCTAGGGAAAGTTATAAAAGGTGGAATGAAATTTCCCCCTGCGGACTCACTTTTTCGGCTGAAATCTTGACGTCTTCTTTTAAGCGAAAACTCTTTGCTGTTCTTGGACTGAACTGTCAAAAGACCGGTTTCATCCACATTATAAATGCGATGAGCAGGATGAGGTTGCTTATCTTGCATAGTTTTAAGGATAGCAAACCATTTGTCTACGTTGACCTTGTTAAAAGCTTGTGCTCCGGACATCGAGGTAGATTCTGGCTTTCTAAGTCTAACTTTAGGATGTCGTTCTCTATAGCACATCACCCGGTCTGCCTGCCATCTCGGACTCTGTTGAAACGATGCGGTATTTTGTTCCGCTCTGCCAACTGGAATGCTAATCTCCGTAGGTCATTCACTGTAATTCCAAAAATAGCCTTTTCATTTCAAAAATCTGATGTGTTACACTCACATGACTTTCTACTCTTGTACAAACTATTTTTACAAACGCTTATTCTCCATCTACTTCATGTTAATCGAGATAAACATTTGCAGACTCTATCTTATTGCTAATTTTCTTGTAGATGTAAGGGGAATATATATTTACAAGGGCAATATAGAAATACAGTAGCCTTTAAGCATCGACATATCTCTTAATAGCTGGTTGCTAGGTGCAGCACCATTCCCTTTGCCACAGATTAATACTCTTTGCATATCCAAGACAAAAAATGAATAACGAATTCCCATTTGAGAAAATAAGTATTGAAAAATTTAAAGGGAATAACAAGCAATATCTCGAAAATTGTTCACTCAACAACAAAACTGTATATGACATAAATTGTGTATTTTAACGCGATCTACATTTTTTGTGTAGTAAAATTTTGTCTATCTCTTATGGTTTACCAGTTATGCAAAAGTCGTTCACAATGAAGAATACTTTTGGAGACATTCACAGAAAATTCAAGATATACATTTTATTTGTCATGAAAATATCTTAAACATATGATATTTTAATCAAAATCGTTAGAGCCATTTTTGAGAAAATTAAAATTTTCGAAAAATCTTCCATGTAAAGGGTAAAGTGGGGTGGGGGGATTTTCTTGAAAACCTTCGTGTTGCATCTCTGGAAGATACTGGACCTAAATACGAAGTTTGGTGTTTATCCGACTGTTCCTTTCTGAGTTATGCTGTTCACAGACACACACACGGACAGTTTCCAAAAATTCTTTTTTTGGATTCAGGGGATCTCAAAACATGTATTTCCGGTGAAATCTCGGTATCGAATTTTTGGGTGGAATACAATACTTCCCCTACTTACTATACGTAGTAGAGAAAGTAATATAATACAGAAGCCGTTCTTCATCGAATACACTTCTTAAGCGTCCCATTATGTTTTTACCATCAATTGCATCTCTATTTTTCCTAGAAGTCTTCTTTTCAGCGTATTCCGTGGCACATCAAATTATTTTGCTGCTGTAGAAAAAGCATCTTATTCTGTACTGCAGTAATTGCACTTTCCATCGCAACAGGATCCCATGTTTGTTGCTCTGACTTCCGACATGTTGGTGCTCAAGTATCTGAAACATCAAGTAGCTGCAGCAAACAATTTTCAATCGGATTTTCATATTAGCCCAAATATCACAGAGCAAAGACCGAGCACACTTTGCGTTCCTAAAAATCGTAAGATTTAGGCTACAAAGAATAAAAATGTTGTATTAGTCGGTAATAAACAAAGAAGTCGGTTATCTTAGTGAAGGATTCAAATTCGTGACCACAAGCTACAAGATTCTTAATAACAGGCTATTGGGTGTAACCATAGACCTATATTCGGTTAAAAATCTCTTAACATACTGGCTATACAACGGCTTTAAACAATATTAATTAATTCGAAACCATGACAGAGGGACACAATGACGGAGGATTTATAATAATTGTCAATCTGTAGTCCTGTGCATAAAATATGGAAAAAACTAATTTCAGTTGGGGTAAACTGATTACAGGTTAACTATTGGGAAAAGTGGCCACAGTCGGACGCCATGTCGGTATTAATGGTACACATTGAAACTATTAAACCGAAAGAAACAACAGAAACATACGTATATTCGTAGGCCAAAAGACGTTTAAATTGTGAGATTGCAAAAAAGTATTACTTTACGTAGGAAGTGAGGCAACAAGAATAATATAAGTGATTTACCTTACATCAGACGGCCGAAAATCACAAAATACTTCACTGTACAATATCGGCACAAGCTTTCTTTGTTAAATTCACAGATAACAGGCCTCTATTAGAACAAGTTTGACCGGTTCCCGGCAGGCAGCAGCACTCTTCAGAGCAAAACGTATGCAATGGCCACTATTCCCGCACTGGGCACCTTTCCTCTCCCGACCTTACTATTATTATTACCTACAGTACAGTGACTTGCAACGTTTAATAACATACGCATGTTATATAAATTAAGCCCATAGCACGGTTTAGTGTTTAATTTAACACAAGATGCATCCAGGTTGGTTATCAGTGATTATGGCAGAAAAGGAAGGTTATAATTAGGGTTACCAGATCTCCGGGCGCCACCCGTGAAGAAGAGTTGCAGGACGAAAATTATAGAGTAGTTACAAAAAATTGATAGTGATGAATAGGGCCCGGATTTTATAGGTTTTAACCTATATTTTTCCTCGCTATTTAATTAACACATTTCAAGATATGTACTCGCTTCACACTTCCTGGAGCAGAATATGTGAATTTCACTACACCTAAAAAAACCTAAATGAGGGGTTGACACCTAAAATAACCTAAATAGCTGTTTTTCCTTTTTCGAAATGAAGAATATTATTTTCGGATTGAAACTCATTGTAAAATTATTTCCACTGCTTATAACCAGTAGATAATTCAAGTTACTACAGTTAAACGCAGCACATGTGACGTGGTGACACCTGGATGCAGCTGATAGAAGGTCAGACTTGGCTGCCTGCTGCCATTTACTGTGCTGAGCACTTAAAAGACGTTAAGAATGCCGTCAATGAATTTTTTCCTTTCTTTTGAACTGTGTTTTTACTGTTTTTCATTATCGTTTATTACCGCAATTACACACACACACACACCCATACCCATGGCGGGACTCGAACCCGCAACCCGCAGTTTGACGGAGCGCCGAAGCTACACATTCCACCAACCACGGCTACGAGGGCCGACAAATATCAGCAAGTTTCGAGTCCTTTTTTTTTCTTTCTTCTTAAGCTCCCTTGTTTATCCAGTTTATAATTACTGTGGTTTACTAATTACTTTACCGCTGATTACAGCAATTACACATACAACACACACACACACACACACACACCCATGCCCATGGACTCGACTTAGCTTGGCGGAGCGCCGAAGCTACATGCTTCACCGACCTCGGCTACGAGAGCCGGCATGAATGGGATGAAACAGAAGCTTCCAGCATTGTCAAGGCTAAGAAATCACTCGAGTGCCTCACTCTTGCCGCTTCCCTTGCACACATTAAGACACATTTTTGTTTTATACCAGAAGCTACTCTCCGGTTGGAAAGTACAACTTTGCCACTGAAAGATGCTTAGATATCATTGGCAATGTTTCCAGTAAAGAAATACCTGGACCAGTGGAAGTTGCATGTTCTTCGAAGTTGCAGAAGATTCTTCAACGAAATCCTGCTTTTGAAGATATAAAAATCATCAATTCTGTATTGCAGGGAGTAAAGTATACAGGAGAACTACCTCTAGAACCTGCTGCACTGGCATCTGTGTTCTACGCTCCAATGACGTCATGTTCC